>CM072087.1:18400587-23400587 GCA_036850905.1 Luffa acutangula
GATCCGTGGACACAGAAAATATGTCTGCAGTGAGAAGAGTGCAACTGTGAGTCGATAGTGGAATGTACACACAGTTAACGAATATTGATTAATGTGGTTAATGAGTTTAACCAATTAATCTCACATCGTTGGAGCTTCTGATCTGCAGGTCCATTAGGTCCCACTGGTAGCTCGTAAAGTAATTTGAGGCAACTAAGTAATAAATGTAAATTGAAAATGTTCAATTTACTAAGGGAAACAAATATAATATATATTGATATATTATTATGAGAGAAATTAATATTTGAAGAAGTTCAAATATAAATTTATGGAAGATTGAAAGAGTTCAAATAATAAATTAATTAATTTAAGTCCTAAAATGTGTTTGGGCAAAATTAATTAATTCAAGGCCGGAAATTAAATATGTGATATTTAATTGGTGGTTAATTAATTAAAGAATTCATTAACCATGAATTAATCAATTATGTAAATAATTAATCACTTAAGGAAGTGATTAATCATTTATGGGAATTATCTAATCACTTATGGAAGTAATTAGTCATTTGTGGAAAAGATTAATCAATTGGGGAATTGATTGATCATGATTGATTAATTAAGGAATAAGATTGAATCAATTTTGGGAAAGATTGATTTAATTGAATATTTTATTCATGGCCTCTCTTCTATAAATAGAACACTAGACCTAATTGGTCATGACACTTGACACTCTTGAAAGACAAGACCTAGAATTCTCTCTAGCCTCCCTCTTAGAGAAAGACTCCCACAAGTCTTTTGCCTCCTAGACGTAGAGACATACCGGTGTAACCTCTGTGGTGATTGTGTCAATCAAAGAAGAAATTTCCAGCGAAGAAAAGAAAAGGCGGCTGCTGCGTTTTCGTTCGTGGAGCGTCGTTGGCGAAGAACGGTCAAGTCTTCAACGAAGGTTTGTAACGGTTCTTCCTCTTTTCTTTAGAAAAGTTTTAAAAATAAATTTAGATTTATTTTACCATGTTTAAACCAATTTTACAGCGGCCTTAAAGGTTGTTTAAAGTTTTTGTTTGAGTTATCGTAACGATATTTTAATGTTAATTAATATACGGCGTAAGGTCCAATCGATGCGCTTCCGCTGCGTGGGGACTTTTATTCCCTTCAGGATCCTCAACAGAACCAAGGAGGAAATGGTGGAAAAAGTTTTGGAATCTCAAAATTCCAAACAATATCAAACACTTTGTGTGGAGAGCATACCATGATCGTATCCCAAGAAGAGGAAACTTACATCAACGACGCATGAATATCAATAGCATATGTCTTGTATGTAAAAAGAAAACTAAAGCCACAATGCATGCATTGTTTAGGTGTTCAAGGGTAAAATCTATATGAGAAACCTGAATTCTGAAATCCAAACACACCACCCGCCTAATATGACTACTCAAGACAATCAGACCTAGTTGCATGAAGTTTTAACCACATATCAATTTACTCTGGTATGTGTTGGTGTTTGGACCATTTGGAAAGATCTAAATAACTGTTGGAAATATGCTCAAATAAGAACTGAGTTACACTAGCAAACTGATTACACCTTAACTGGATACTAACAATTACAGTGTAAATAACAATACATACACTGTATATATGAAAAATGTTGCAAAATATTTTGATAATAAATAATCGAGGCACGATTACAAAGCGTTGTTCTGAAGATAGTTATTTGCTCTGCACAGGTTACAAAGCAGGCTACAGCGATCGTCTCAGCAAGATACCACGACTAATTCCGGTAGAACAGCAACCTCGTACTACTCAGATCTGGCAGAACTCTTGGATACTTGCTCTCAACTCGACTCAAGATCAAAAGAAACAAAGAAAGAAAGAAGAATGCTCCAAATGGAATGGAATGATTCAAATGAAGAAAGAAGTTGCTATTTAAAGGATAACAACTTAGTAACTCCAAAGAACAAAAAAAATAAAATAAAATAAAATAAAATTGAAACATATGAAAAATATAACTCAATTGAGTTATAATACCAAATTTAACTTCCATATGTTAAATTTGTAATTGAAACTTCAGATTGAATTTGATGTTTCAATCAATTTTGAAACTCTTGATGAATTGAATCACTTTCTTTCACATTTTATTTGTAAAAAATCCAACAATCCCCCACATGAAAGAAAGTGAGAAAATCAAAACAAAAATGTTGAGAGAAAATAGACAAGCTATGCATCAGGAGAGGTGTCTTCTGGACTTGAACCTTTCTTAGTGAATATCAAATTTATCGAAGAAATAGTGCGACCAAGATTTGGAACTATCCTTCTTATTGGTGAATTGAGGCGACAAATATCACACACAACTTATCTTGTATCTTTGAGTTCTATACGTTTGTGTCCACTTTGGTCCTGGGCAAAATCTTGATTTCATGAGAGTTTTAGAGAACATAAACCATTCGAAAAGTTCTCACAGAAGCGACCTACTTCTACTCTCACATAGGTGATATTGATTAAGAGTATTCTGCCATTACTACTCTTGTAAACAAGATATCAACATGATCTTAACTTCGACAGATCACACACTCTATAAACATATAGAAATAAATTATCTAGCCAGTTTTCCTGTTGAACCTAGATCTTGGGATCTCCAGTCAACTAGGTTAGGTTCCCACCGGATAATTTGTTTCATAGGCATTAGCCCCATTTCCCTTGATGTATACATCACTTTCTCTCTTGAACATCCTTTCGTTAAAGGATCTGCTATATTCTCTTTGGATTTCGCATAATCAATAGAAATTATTCCGTTAGAGAGCAATTTGCCTTATCGAATTATGTCTCTTCATCTAATATGTCGTGACTTTCCATTATAGACATTATTCTTGGCCCTCATAGAGGCTGCTAAATTGTCACAATAAATACATACTGTGCTTACAGGCTTCAACCATAATGGAATATCTTCAAGAAAATTTCAAAGTCTTTCAGCTTCTTCTCCAGCTTTATCAAGAGCTATAAACTCTGACTCCATAGTAGAACGTGCTATACACATTTGTTTTGAAGATTTCCTAAGGCAAATATATACCCACTAGTTGATTTAGTCTTCATGCTATCAGAAATCTTATTAGCATCACTAAATCCCTTCAGTACATGTGTATCCCTTGTATAATGAAATCCATAGTTCAGAGTGTACTTCAAGTACCTAAGAACTCTAACTAAAGCATTACAAGATCATGTCCAAGATTTCTGGTGTATCTTGCTAACCTTCTTACTAAATAAGGTAGATCAGGTCCTGACAGTTCATTATGTACATTAAACTACCAACAACTCTAGAGTATTCTAGAGAAGACACACCTTCACCACTGTTCTTCTTTAACTTACAACTCGGATCAAATGGAGTAACTGCAGGTTTACTCTCGAATTAATCAAATTTTCTCAATACTTTCTCTATGTAGTGAGATTGAGAAAGTATGTATCCACATTGTTATACAAATTCCAAGTATAACATCAACAAGACCAAGGTCTTTCATATCAAAGTTGGATTTCAATGGATTTCAAAATCTTCGTAGTGTAATCAATGACACTTCTATTTTTGTCCATTATCAACATATCATCCACATACAAACAAATGATAACACAATCTTGATCTATCGTTTTAACATAGACACATTTATCACATTCATTTATCTTGAATCCATTACACAACATAGTGTGATCAAACTTTTCATTTCATTGTTTGGGTACTTGTTTCAACCCATAAAGAGACTTGATAAGTTTACAAACTTGATCTTCAAGTCCTTTTACAACAAATCCTTCAGGTTGTTCCATATACATTTCTTCATCTAATTCTCCATTTAAAAATGCAGTTTTCACATCCATTTGGTGTATTTCCAAATTTTGTAAAGCTGCTATTTCAATTAACATTCTTATAGGTGCAATCATCGTCACTGGAGAATAGGTATCAAAGAAATCTATCCCTTCTTTTTGACGAAAGCCTTTAGCACCAAGGTGGGCTTTTTACTTATCAATTATGTCATCAGCCTTTAGCTTTCTTCTAAAAATTCATTTACTACTAATTGGTTTACTACCAGGAGGTAGATCAACCAATACCCAAGTTTTATTCTGCAAAATGGATTCTATCTCACTATTGATAACTTCCTTCCAATAAGGTTCATCTGGAGATGTCACAGCTTTTTGAAAAGTTGGAGGCTCACCATCTATCCTATATGTTATGAAATCAGGTCCAAAGGAAGTAGCTTTTTTAGCTCTTTTGCTTCTCCTTGGTTCAAACTTAGTATTCTGATCATCTTGACCTTTCGGAGAGCTAGCTCATAATTTCTTTTGACACCACTACTCATGTGTCTTTCCTCTTTCAAAGGAAATACATCCTAAAAAATATCAGCTTCAATAGATTCCATAATGGTATTATTATTAATATTAAGTATTTCTGATTTAATCAATTGTCTTAGGTCCTAGTTTGGTCCTTTTTGGTAAAGGAACTTGTACCTTTGCCAAACACCCCCACACTTTCAACATTTTATATGAGGGTAACTTTCTATTCCACACTTCATAAGTCTACTTAATAGTCTTCTTATGTGGAATTCTATTTAGTATAAAATTTGCTGTAAGCAAAGCCTCCCCCCACACATTATGGTGTAAACGTGAACTATTTATTATGCAATTAACCATGTCTTTTAAAGTTCGGTTCTTTCTTCAGCTACGCCATTTTGTTGTGGTGTATAAGGTGTCGTAGTTTGATGGGCTATACCATTAACTTCACAAAATTCATAAAATGATGATGATTCGTATTCACCACCTCTATCTTATCTAAGCACCTTTACTTTCTTCTCAAGTTGATTTTCAACTAATTCTACTTAATTATATGCTTTAAAAACATCTAAGGTTTCATCTTTACTATGTAGTAAATATACATAACAATATTTACTATAATCATCAAATGTGACAAAATACTTCTTACGCCTCTTGTGGGGGTACTTTTCATGTCACATACATCACTGTGGATTAAATCAAGTACTTCATTACTTCTTTCCACAAATGCAAATGACTTTCTAGCAAACTTCGATTCAACAGAAATCTCGTATTTGTGTCTACTATCAATGTTGAACTTTGGCAGAAGTCCTAAATTTACCATTCTATGTAAAGAACGATAATTGACATGCCCCAACATAGAATGTCATACATCACACAACTCAACAATATAAGTAGAAGAGTTGTTATTATTATTATTATTCGACATTTGTGTCAGTACATTCAGTTTGAACTTGTCATCATTCAGATAGCCTTTTCCAACATACATACCCCCTTTTGTCAGAATAAATTTATCTGACACAAATAAAAGTTTGAACCAATTTTTATTAAGTAGAGTTCCTAACACTAGATTCTTTTGAATCTCTGGCACGTGCCACACATCATTGAGGGTAAGTATCTTTCCAGAAGTCCATTTTAGCAGGACCTTCCCTTTACCTGCCATAGAGGCAGTTGAAGCATTTCCCATGTACAACTTATCACCACCATCTAGCTTCTCATATGTGGTGAACAGGAAATTGTCCTTACAAATGTGCCTAGTAGCACCAGTATCAGTCCACCAACCTTTGGTGTCAGAGGCCATATTTACCTCAGAAATGACAGGAACGAGATCATCACTCACCACAATATTGGTCTGATTGTTGGAGTTTTGTCCCTTCTTGTGTCTACAATCAGCAACAATATGGCCACTCTTACCACAAACCCAACAGACTCCACGAATGCGCTTATTGACATCATTCCTCGGGTGAAGATTCACATTCCTCTTCTTGAGTTGTTGCTTCTTGGGACCATGCCTTGAAGATTCAGCAATATGTGCATTGACTTCAACTTCTAGCGAAGCTTTGTCTCCTTTCTATTATCCTCTTCAATGCAGAGTTTGACTGCAAGATTCTCCATGGAAAGCTCATTTTGCTTGTGTTTAAGATAACATTTGAAGTCCTTCCAAGAAGGAGGTAGCTTCTCAATCACAATAGCAACTTGGAATGGTTCACTAATGTCCAATCTCTCACTTTGCAAATCACTAATGATAATTTTCAATTCTTCCATCTGATTAACTACCAACTTGGTATCAATCATCTTATAATCAAAGAATTTTTCCACAAGAAACTTCTTAGTACTAGCATCTTCCAGCTTATACTTCTTGAGCTTATACTTCTTGTCTAATGCGACCCACAATAGCCTTGAAGTAGTATAGGAATTGCAATAGACATTATACAAGGTGTGTCTTCAAGACCACTCAGGATATAATTGCGACACAAAAAGTCTGAATGCATCCATGCTTTTTTGACAGCTTTTTAGGAGTGACAAGTTCTGGTGGGGTAACTGGGCAATCTTCCTTCAAGATGTGAGCAAGGTTCAGTGTGGTGGAGGTAGAAGATCATCTTCTGTTGCCACCTCTTGAAATTTTCTCCCTTGAATTTCTCTAGTTTTTCAGCATGAGTTTTGAGGATGGTCAATCCCTTCATGGTAGCACCAACAACATAAGTGGAAGAGTTTGCAGCCATCAGTTCAATTAATTGTCTTCAGATTGTTGGAAATATGCTCAAATAAGAACTGAGTTACACTAGCAAATTGATTACACCTTAACTGGATACTAACAATTACAGTGTAAATAACAATACAGATACTGTATATATGACAAATGTTGCAAAATATATTGACAATAAATAGTCGAGGCACGCTTACAAAGCATTGTCTTGAAGACAATTATTTGCTTTGCACAGGTTGTAAGTAGGCTATAGCAATCGTCTCAGCAGGATACAACAACTAATTTCGATAGAACAACAACCTCGAACTACTCAGATCTGGCAGAACTCTTAGATACTTGCTCTCAACACAACTCGAGATCAAAAGAAAGAAAGAAAGAAAGAAGAATGCTCAAAATAGAATGGAATGATTCAAATGAAGAAACAAGTTGGGCTAGCAACTTAGTAACTCCAAAGAACAAAAATAAATAAAATTGAAACATATGAAAAATATAACTCAATTGAGTTATAATACCAAATTTAACTTTCATATGTTAAATTTGTAAATGAAACTTCAAATTGAATTTGATGTTTCAATCCATTTTGAAACTCTTGATGAATTGAATTTAAAACATCACTTTCTTTCACATTTTATTTGTAAAAAAATCTAACAATAACATGGTACATGCACGTGATGTACCACATAGGAATTCAAAGTGATTGGATTGTCCAATACTTAAATGAATTTAAACAAATAAATATGTTTGCTTAGGTTTCTAATACCTAACCAAGACAACTGATTTTAGTTAATGAAATTGATCGGGAGATGATTATGTATACTTATGCAACTTGCAATGTTCTAAATCACAAAACGGGAATTAGAGTTGTGATTCGAAATCAGGGTGGCGAGGTAATTGCAACTGACTTCTTATTAGATTAAAGGGGTTTCCTCTCAAAACCAATTGACAATGACACTTTTCTTTTCAATGTGGATTCCTCAACATGCCTGGTGTCTCTTTTTGTTCACCATTCTTGGATCGTATCCCCATTTTTTTTCTAGACCAAATACCCATTTGGGTTTAATGGGCTCTGATACCATATTAGATTAAATGGGGTTTCCTCTCAAAACCAATTGGCAATGAGTGGAGTAACCCATTTATCTTATAAATTGTGAGGTCTCCACTTTTCTTTTCAATGTGGGATTCTCAACACTTCTTCTCATTCCTTGTATTTATTGTTGGGAGTGCGACCAAAGTCCCCTAAAGTCCCACATTTTCTAGATGAGGGGATGATCATGGGTATATAAGGGAGGACAAGTATCTCTACTGGTATGACGCCTTTTGGGTAGAACTAAAAGTAAAACCATGAGGGCTTATGCCTAAAGTAGACAATATCATACCATTGTGGAGATCTATGTCGTGTCCTCGTCCATAAAATTTATCTCTCTTATGTGCACAAGCAAGAGTTGTGTTGGAGGGTCTTCGTTTAGCTCAAAGACGGAATGTTTCAAAATTTCTAGTTTTTTTTTTCTTCCGACTATCCCTTATATTGATGTCAAATGTGTTAGAGGAATGTGCGAGTTAAACTCAGACAATAGTTGGTGGCATACAAGCTTTAAAGGGCTTGTTTATCCAAGGTGATATATGCACATATAAGCAAAATGCACAAAATGCAGGCGCATTGGATTAACTTCAGTTCCTAAGTTATGGCTTTATAAAATTCCTAATTGCATTTTGAATTTATGTTCTTATAATTCATCCTTTGTACCCAAAGAGGTTGTTGAGGTTGTTGGTTTTGATTAATGAGAATGGTTCTTTTATACAAAAAAAAAAAAAAAAAAAAACACATGTTCTAAAATTATATTTTCAATAAAAATATTTTGATACGTCACATTTTTTTTTTCAATTCTTTAATGTTGAGGATCCCACCTAGAAAATGATAAGTTGAGACCTCACAATTTATAAGATTCATGAGTTACTCCACTTATAACCAATTGGTTTTGGAATGTAATCTCGTGTTTTCTAATATGGTATCAAAGCCTTTGAAACCCAAATGGGTATTCGGTCCCAAAAAAAATTGAGATTCCATCCAAGAATGGTGAACCCAAAGAAATTTATAAGATCCATGGTTACTCCACTCATAGCCAATTGAAAGATTTTTAATTAATTACTTAAAAGTCATTTTTGGATAAACCATCTTTTGAGAATTTCTTCAAAATCAACTTTTAAATTAAACAAAGTTTTAGGAAGTCCTATATTAAAAGCACATTAAATGTGTTTTTAATAAATTATTAAAAAACTAAAATAGCTTAATAAACATGTACTAAATTTTTTAATGTGCTTCTTATTTATTAAGATAAACACTTTTGATAATCTAAATTATTTTAGGAAACTATACTAAACACACTTTAAATTATTATTACTTTTCAAATCTACTTCTAAAAAAATTGATTTTGTTTAAAGGTCATTTGTTTAGTGGGAATCCAAGATTCTCATGATGGAATGATAGGTTATCCTATTTGTTTTGTTGGATATTGAAGTAATTTTTTTTCAAATCTACTTCTAAAAAGTTATTAATTTCTATTTTCAAAACTACTTCTAAAAAGTCATTTAAAAAAAATTATTCCAAACATACTATTAATTGAGTTCTAACATAATAATGTAATTAGAGTAGAAGCACGTGTGATTGCGTGTGTTTCATTTTAATTTAGAAACCAAAACTACACATAAAATCATCCAAAAACTGTCAAGAATTTTGGTTTTGCTCCTTAAGCTCGGTTTCTACAAATTAAGCATCAAAACACATCAAAGCATACAATTTAAGCACAAAACTGTTGGGTTTTATGCCCTAAAACTCGTAGTTAGTAAATGTAACATTTGACCGAACATTAATAAAATGATTTATTATTCATTTATTTTGTTTGTATTGTGTAATCTTGTCTTAATAACTCTAATCCAATAAACTAAACATCCTAGGTTGTTAGTAGGAGACTTGAACTAGTATGTAGGGACATACGGGGATCACTGTTCAAGATACAGTCTAAAGGGTCTATAGTATAGGGGTAAGGTTGGGTACCTTATCGTGGTGACACTATGGATACGACCCGCTTTATATATTGATACAAATGCAATGATCCAACACGTTCGTGTAGTGGACATGCAAGTGGGGGTATCCTGTGCAATGAGTTTGCATAAAACCGGACTACGAAATAGTTAACCACTAGCTATAACACCGTTAGCTAGTTAGGTTTCTATTTCACTAGGATGACCTAGGCAACTTGGTCTCAATCCTGAGTGGGTTTTGGACTCCTGTTCACGTGGGATTGTCCTTTGATTTGTATGGGTGAGAGTAGTGATAGCGAGCATAGCTAGCTATCTTTACTAATTTAATTTAGCTAGTCTTTTATGATGTTTGGGCCATTTTATTGTGCTTTAATGTTTATTTTGTAGGAAATGGTTGATTGGAGCTATAATGCAATATCAGAGTTAATCGGGTGCTCGGGGCGTGAAAAGATGCAAAGGAATGAAAAGAGTAAAAGTGAAGAAAAGTCAAATCTCGGTCAACAGCAGGCTAGCGTCGAGACGCTAGCTCTTGAGCGTCTCGACGCTCACATTCCATATCAGATTAGGCGCGTAAAGCTTACAGCGTCGAGACGCTATGATAGGAAGCGTCCCGACGCTTCCGTTTTTCCTTATTCAGAACGCGCGTATAAGAGGCAGCGTCGCGACGCTGTCTTGACAGCGTCTCGACGCTTCGACGAAAAAACAGAATATAAGCTTCACTTCGGCTAGGTTTTAGGGAGATCAATTTGGGACCTTTTGGAGCCGTAAAGAGGACAGAATAGAGAGCTTTTGGAGCTGAAAACAAAGGAGGAACTTGGAAATCAACCCATTGTTCGTGGGGATCGTGACGGGGACGTCGGGACTCGGCCTACATTGAGTTTTCTTTTCCCTTTTCTTTCTTTAGTTAGATTTATGGCTTACACATGTTTAGTTGATATTGTATTTACATTCATGAGTAGCTAAACTTGTAGCTTAGGGATTGATGTAGTTGATTAAGTTTATGGATTGATTTATGGTTTAAGTTGTGCAATGTTATTGTGTTTGTAATCTTGATTTAATGCTTTCAATTAATTGGCCATTAGTTGGATGATTTAAGTTTCGAATCTAGCTCGGGAGAGGGGATTTGATTTAGACTTACTCAAGATTGCATGAATAAAGTTTAATTTCTAATTCTTGACGGTTTTAGATTAACTTTAGAATTGGTTAAAAGATCTCATTGCCTTGCATATTAATAAACTTAGATAGGGATATCAAGTTGGTTAATTTGCATGAGAATCAATTATACTCGGGAGAGGTAGTTGTGATTAAAGGGTCTTTGGCTCATAATTTCATTGTGCATAATAACTTATTCTTTAAAATCAATCCTAAACGAAATCGGCGAAATCAATTCCCTAAGTAGTTTTCCCAATTGAATTTCCATTCTTTTTATTTGCTTTGATTTGGTTTTATCATCATCTTTTCATCACTTTTTGATCCCTAAATAAAATTGGGCAAGATAATTCACAATACTTGATTTGCTTAAAAATCCAATCCAGAGGACGACATTCGAATTTACTATTCACTATATTATTACTTGACCCGTGCGCTTGCGGTAGGAAAAGTCCACATCAAGTTTTTGGCGCCGTTGCCGGGGATTGGCACATTTAGCTAAATTGATATTGTGGAAAAATTGCTTGATCTTAATTTAGGGTGTATTGTTATTTTTTTAGGGTTGTTGCATTTTTTTTCCTTATTTGTCTTTCTTTCCATATTTGATTTTCTAGGTTAGTTTTCTTATTTGCATTTTGTCATATTTATTTTTGCATTCCATATTAGGTTAGTTTGTTTCCTTTTTCTTGATTATATTTTCCATATTTAGATTTTTCTATATTAGATTTTTTCCATATTAGATTTTGTTTTGTTGAGTCTTTGTCATTTGTTCTTGTTGGGTTATTATTTGATTGAAAGCCTAAGTATCATTGTTGCTTTAATTGATTTGAATGGCTTTTTATTCAACACCATATTCCAATTTTTCATCTTCAAGTTATATCCCTATAAATGAAAATTCTTCCTTGGAAAGCATAGTTCAAAATTATATTGAGGAGTCTAGAGCGAGGAGTCTAAAAATTGATGAAATCATAAGAGGACTTCAAGCTCCACAGGAAGTTAGTGAGGTGGGATCTACTTCCATAAGTTGTCTGGTGAGTCATGTGGTCGATGATTCATTGGCACTCATTCATGAGCGTAGTTCTTTCGATCTTGATGAGGATGAGCAGTTAGGGGTGAGTTGCATGAATAATGGGGACGAATTGGAAAGTTGGAGCACCTTTCAAGAACATGGTTGTGAGGAGAAAAAAGAAAATGAGCTTGTAGTGTTAGAGGAAGTTCAGGAGGTAGAGTTTGAGGTTGAAAAACCTTCGTCTGTTTTATCTTCTCCATCCTTTGTAGATTTTGATTGTTCTTTTTTCTATTCTCACGAGTCAGTTGTAGAGTCAGAG
The DNA here is from genome assembly GCA_036850905.1 of Luffa acutangula. NCBI lineage: Eukaryota > Viridiplantae > Streptophyta > Magnoliopsida > Cucurbitales > Cucurbitaceae > Luffa > Luffa acutangula. The sequence continues at coordinate 18,412,594 of CM072087.1, forward strand.
TCTCTTTATTTTGATATTTCTCCTTTTATGCTTCTTTTATTCAAAAATACCAAAAATAATTCTGTTTCAGGGGCCCATGAGAAACTAGGAAGTTTACTAGCGATCGTTGGGTATATTGATTCAAGGAAGAAGGGCCCAAAGAAATACGAGAATTTTTATGTGCCTTGACAGACTGGACAAACACGTCGAGCTAATGACGTTAAACAAGCGCTTATGGGAGGCAACCCAAGTAAGTTTAGTGTGTTTTCTTTTTGTCTTTGAATTATAGTTTGTTTTTGTTTTGTAGGTCTTGTTTTCTTTCTCTCCTTTGCTTTCAAGCTTTCAAGATTCCAAGCTTTCAAGCAAGAAGTCATCATCATTCCAGGCTAGTATTATTCACTCCTGTCATTCTTTTTCTTTGTTCTCATGCTTGTTTATGCTTTATTTTCTTTATACATTGAGGACAATGCATATTTTAAGTTTGGGGGTGGATTAGCATGTTTGTGGAGCCCTTGAGCATCTGAGTTCGGGCTATAGTTTTGAGCTTTCTTTGAATGATGCATATGGTTGTTTTCTGGATGCTACTTTTGCATGATTATGATGTCCTAGGATAGGCTTTCTTGTCAATTTTCAAGCTTGTGATGAGATGTAAGCATAAGTGCCCAAAAAGGGAGACTTTTTAAAATTTTTCTAGGAGATGGCTTGCATGAGTAGAGTATTTGTCTTGGCTTGACTTGGATTTGAATGCTTAGGAGCGAATTATTGAGTTCATATGCTTGTTGTCACCTCGATAGGTGTAGGGCAGAGCTAAAGAGTTAATTTTTTGCAAATTAGCATGTTTGATCTTGCTTAGGAGAAAAGAAAAGAATATCTACTATTTATGCTCATAAAGAAAAATCATTCTTGTTGTTACTGTTGAAATAAGATAATAATGCCATGGCTTGTGCACAATATGCAATGGTTAATAAAGTTTAGGCAAAAAGAGCTACCCCTGTTGTGATCAGTTAGGCCAACCAGAGAAATCTCTGGTTAAGGGTCCCTGCAATGGGTGTGTGAAAGCTAGTGCCACATATACATGCTTAATTTGATTGTTAATTAAAAGCACCTAAGTATGGAGATAAACAAACTAATTTGTTGCATTAACTCATTAGTGAAACCTTAGTGCCAGTGTAGAGGGAAGATGAGCTGAGAGTTTAATAATCCAATCCCGGGCTAGTAGAGTCTGATCTTGTTGAGATAGATCTCGCTTATGCAAGTTAATTTTGGAAAAATTTTAATTTGTCTCCCTCATTGGTCCTTATGTGCATATCTCTTGCTTGCTTGGTTATTGACTTTTGAGCCTTGAGGATTGAGTTATGATTGTTGCATTTATTCTTCCATTATATGTCTGATTTAGAGTTTGCTCGAGGACTAGCAAAAGCTTAAGTTTGGGGGTATTTGATAGCGAGCATAGCTAGCTATCTTTACTGATTTAATTTAGCTAGTCTTTTATGATGTTTGGGCCATTTTATTGTGCTTTAATGTTTATTTTGTAGGAAATGGTTGATTGGAGCTATAATGCAATATCAGAGTTAATCGGGTGCTCGGGGCGTGAAAAGATGCAAAGGAATGAAAAGAGTAAAAGTGAAGAAAAGTCAAATCTCGGTCAACAGCAAGCTAGCGTCGAGACGCTAGCTCTTGAGCGTCTCGACGCTCACATTCCATATCAGATTAGGCGCGTAAAGCTTACAGCGTCGAGACGCTATGATAGGAAGCGTCCCGACGCTACCGTTTTTCCTTATTCAGAACGCGCGTATAAGAGGCAGCGTCGCGACGCTGTCTTGACAGCGTCTCGACGCTTCGACGAAAAAACAGAATATAAGCTTCACTTCGGCTAGGTTTTAGGGAGATCAATTTGGGACCTTTTGGAGCCGTAAAGAGGACAGAATAGAGGGCTTTTGGAGCTGAAAACAAAGGAGGAACTTGGAAATCAACCCATTGTTCGTGGGGATCGTGACGGGGACGTCGGGACTCGGCCTACATTGAGTTTTCTTTTCCCTTTTCTTTCTTTAGTTAGATTTATGGCTTACACATGTTTAGTTGATATTGTATTTACATTCATGAGTAGCTAAACTTGTAGCTTAGGGATTGATGTAGTTGATTAAGTTTATGGATTGATTTATGGTTTAAGTTGTGCAATGTTATTGTGTTTGTAATCTTGATTTAATGCTTTCAATTAATTGACCATTAGTTGGATGATTTAAGTTTCGAATCTAGCTCGGGAGAGGGGATTTGATTTAGACTTACTCAAGATTGCATGAATAAAGTTTAATTTCTAATTCTTGACGGTTTTAGATTAACTTTAGAATTGGTTAAAAGATCTCATTGCCTTGCATATTAATAAACTTAGATAGGGATATCAAGTTGGTTAATTTGCATGAGAATCAATTATACTCGGGAGAGGTAGTTGTGATTAAAGGGTCTTTGGCTCATAATTTCATTGTGCATAATAACTTATTCTTTAAAATCAATCCTAAACGAAATCGGCGAAATCAATTCCCTAAGTAGTTTTCCCAATTGAATTTCCATTCTTTTTATTTGCTTTGATTTGGTTTTATCATCATCTTTTCATCACTTTTTGATCCCTAAATAAAATTGGGCAAGATAATTCACAATACTTGATTTGCTTAAAAATCCAATCCAGAGGACGACATTCGAATTTACTATTCACTATATTATTACTTGACCCGTGCGCTTGCGGTAGGAAAAGTCCACATCAAGTAGCCTGCACGCCGACTCAATAAGCCTATCATTTTGGGGACAAGGTCGAGTGGGGAGCTGGGAGCATAATGACACAAGATGGAATTCACTCTTTCCTGACTCTAGGGTATGTAGAGGTGTGTTCCCTTAAGTGGTGTCTCCGGGTCTTGAACAATTGGCCTTGCCCTCTCAATCATCATTTCCCTCATTCATTCCTTTCTTTCCTAGGCTCCTTTGGAGTCTCTCTCAAGACTTTCTAGCCTTTTTTAGAGTTCTTTAGTGGGAAAATTATGGAGAGTTTTGGGGAGCACTCTAGAAGGCTCAAGGTGTGCTCGAAGGGGTTTGAATATTAAGTTTAAATATGAATTAGATTCATATTAAAAACTATAGGTTAAAATTAATACGCATTGGATGCACATTAATACTATAGTTTGTGAGAGAAAAGAATTGAATATGTGATATTCAATTGAACAATTAATTAATTGAAGAATTGATTAATTGTAAGTTTTAATTATTTTAATTAAATTTGATTTAAAAATTAAAACAATGGAGATTAACGATTATCTTTTAATGATTAAATATTGTTAATTTAATTAATAATGATTAATTAAATTAAATTGATTTTAATTTTGATTTTTATTTTGACATTAAAATCAAAATTAAAAGAATAACTGACTTGGTCAGTTTGTTATCCTAATTGTGTGTTACTGCACGATTATGTCTTCCTAAATCTTCTCCTTGGGATGGAAGATAGGCATCAATTGTGTGATTTTCTCAGAGCCTCTCACGAATCCTCTCTCTCTCTCACTCTCTCGTTTTCCATCGATTATAGGAAAATAAAAATTCTCCCAATCCCTTAGTTATTTCCTACTCCCACAAGCAACCTCAACCTAGTTTTCTTTTGAGAATACTGGTGTTACTTTGTGGTGGTGTTTTCGTAGTGAAATTCCAGCAAGAATGATTAAAGGGGCTACTGTAATTTCAGGATCAAAGGCCAGAAAATGTGAAATTCGGTCCAGATCTTCAGCAAAAGTAAGTCCGTATCAATCCTTTGATCACTAGGATCATTCTAGATTAGATCTAGGTATTTTTATTTAAAATAAGCATATTTTATAATATATTTACAACATGTTTATGATTGATTTACTGCTGTATTTTTGTTGACATCGTACCAGTATTTGAATCGATTATTTGATTGGGTATGATCTCTGATAAATTTCCGCTGTGTAAGGGCTTTTATCCCTTCAAAAACTAGCTTAAATAAATAGGACATAGATAACATATTTTCATTCTATCACAAATTATGCAAATTACTAAAACCAAGATAAACAATGTGAACGACTTCATTTCATTCAAACACAAGAATTCAGATTCTGTATCACAGAGATCACAGAAGACAAGGCTTTTAAAGGCTAAAGCAAGTCATGGTTGAGGCTGACCATGGGTCATGCCCTACTTAATTTGAAGAAAGTTTAATGATAAGATGAAAGTAGTTCATTACAAAAAGAAGGTGTTGGGTTTTATGCCCTAAAACTCGTAGATAGTGAATGTAATCGTTGACCGGATATTAATGAAATAATATTGATATATTTTTCCATTAATTGTTATTAGTTATTTTATATTTGTCTTTGCCTAATAATAACCCTAATCCAATAAACTAGACATCCAAGGCTGTAATATGAGTCTTGAACTATATGTAGCGACATATGGGATCATTGTTCAAGAAACAGCCTAAAGGGTCTATAGTATAGGGATAAGACTAGGTGCCTTATCCTGGTGACACTATGGATACGGCCCACTTTGTTTTTGATACAAACGTTGCGATCCAACGCGTTCGTGTAGGAGACATGCGAGTGGGGGTATCCTATGCAATGAGTTTGCATAAGACCGGACCGCGAAATAGTAACCACTAGTTATAACACCGTTAGCTAGTTGGTTTTCTATTTTCACTAGGACGACCTAGACAACTTAGTCTTAATCCTGAGTTGATTATGGACTCCTGCTCATGAGAGATTGTCCTTTGATTTGTATGGGTGAGAGTGGCCAATACGCCGACTCAATAAGCCTACCACTTTGGGGACAAGACCGAATGGGGAGCTGGGAACATAATCGTACAAGATGGAATTCACTCCTTCCCGACTTTAGGGAAGCAGATGAGTGTTCCCTTAAGTGGTTACTCCGAGTCTTGAACAAAGGGCCCTACCCTCTCAATGGCACGAGAGGGTTTTCTGTTTGATGGTTGGACCATAAACAGATTGTTCATTAGAGGAGAATTGCTACTTAAGGAAATAGAGGTGACCCAGGGGTAAAACGGTAATTTGACCCAGCTGGTGTTACGGACACTCGTGAAGGACTAACTAGTCGATATTGGTCTAAGTTCCGTGGACACAGAAAATATGTCTGCAGTGAGAAGAGTGCAACTGTGAGTCTATAGTGGAATGTACACACAGTTAACGAATATTGATTATTGTGGTTAATGAGTTTAACCAATTAATCTCACATCGTTGGAGCTTCTGATCTGCAGGTCCATAAGGTCCCACTGGTAGCTCGTAAAGTAATTTGAGGCAACTAAGTAATTAAATGTAAATTGAAAATGTTCAATTTACTAAGGGAAATAAATATAATATATATTGATATATTATTATGAGAGAAATTAATATTTGAAGAAGTTCAAATATAAATTTATGGAAGATTGAAAGAGTTCAAATAATGAATGAATTAATTTAAGTCCTAAAAGTGTTTGGGCAAAATTAATTAATTCAAGGCCGGAAATTAAATATGTGATATTTAATTGGTGGTTAATTAATTAAAGAATTCATTAACCATGAATTAATCAATTATGTAAATAATTAATCACTTAAGGAAGTGATTAATCATTTATGGGAATGATCTAATTACTTATGGAAGTAATTAGTCATTTATGGAAAAGATTAATCAATTGGGGAATTGATTGATCATGATTGATTAATTAAGGAATAAGATTGAATCAATTTTGGAAAAGATTGATTTAATTGAATATTTTATTCATGGCCTCTCTTCTATAAATAGAACACTAGACCTAATTGGTCATGACACTTGACACTCTTGAAAGACAAGACCTAGAATTCTCTCTAGCCTCCCTCTTAGAGAAAGACTCCCACAAGTCTTTGGCCTCCTAGACTTAGAGACATACCGGTGTAACCTCTGTGGTTATTGTGTCATTCAAAGAAGAAAATTCCAGCGATCAATAGGCGAGGAGGCTGCTGCGTTTTCGTTCGTTGGAGCGTCGTTGGCGAAGAACGGTCAAGTCTACAACGGAGGTTTGTAACGGTTCTTCCTCTTTTCGTTAGAAAAGTTTTAAAAATAAATTTAGATTTATTTTAGCATGTTTAAACCGTTTTTACAGCGACTTTAAAGTTAGTTTAAAGTTTTGTTTGAGTAATCGTAACGGTTTTTTAATGTTAATTAATATACGGCGTAAGGTCCAATCGATGCGCTTCCGCTGCGTGGGGACTTTTATTCCCTTCAGAAGGAACTTTCTAAAGGCTAGAAATGGTCGTGGTCGAGCCTAAAGGTTATACCCTATTTATATAAGGTAAACATTAATGCTTATATGAAGGTTTTTCATTACAAATACAAGGGCTTTCTGAAGGCTGTCAAATTGCATAGGATGAGCCAAAAGTCATACGAAAGCTTGGAAGACTTTTCATTCGAAAGCTTGCAGAGACATTGAGGATTTGAATGGCCAAGGTTGAGGCCGTGATCATTTCTTACCTGTAAGAGGTAAAATATTATGCTTACATGAAAGCTTTTCAATCCAAAGCTTGTAGAGACTGAGGCTAGAATGGCTGAGATCGAGACCATGGTCATGCCTTACGTGTTGGGTTTTATGCCCTAAAACTCATAGATAGTAAATGTATCATTTGACCCAATAGAAAAATTTTACATCATCCCAATAGAAGAATTTTGCATCATGCTTAAACTTTTCTTCTGCCTCCAATCCATGTCAATAGAAGTGACTCCCTTGACCAAAAAATTGGCAATATCAGCATACCAAGAGGCATGCCTGACTACCTTTACCTCAACAGCAAAAAGTTGTTCATTTGGAAAAAAATCTGAAATGGCAAATTGCTTCAACAAAGATGATGATGGATCAAGACGAGACAAATGATCTGCAATGACATTCTCTGATCCCTTCTTATCCTTTATCTCCAAGTTGAATTCCTGCAATAATAAAACCCAACGAATTAGTCTAGGCTTTGCATCTTTCTTAGTCATTAAATACCTTATTGTTGCATGATCCGTGGACACTGTGACTTTGGATCCAACCAAATATGGCCGAAATTTCTCAAAAGCAAACACAACAGCCAATAACTCCTTTTCAGTAGTTGTATAGTTGACTTGTCCCTCATTTAAAACCCTGTTTGCATAATATATAGGATGGATAAATTTTCCCTGCTTTTGCCCCAGCATACCACCTACTGCAACATCACTCGCATCACACATTACCTCAAATGGTAAATTCCAATTAGGTGCACAAAGAATGGGTGTTGAGATTAAAGCAGCCTTTAATGTTTTAAAAGCCTTCCTACTGAAGGGAATAAAAGTCCCCACGCAGCGGAAGCGCATCGATTGGACCTTACGCCGTATATTAATTAACATTAAAATACCGTTACGATAACTCAAACAAAACTTTAAACTAACTTTAAAGTCGCTGTAAAAACGGTTTAAACATGCTAGAATAAATCTAAATTTATTTTAAAAAACTTTTCTTACGAAAAGAGGAAGAACCGTTACAAACCTCCGTTGTAGACTTGACCGTTCTTCACCGACAACGCTCCAACGAACGAAAACGCAGCAGCCTTCTCGCCTCTTGATCGATGGATTTTCTTCTTTGAATGACACAATAACAACAGAGGTTACACCGGTATGTCTCTAAGTCTAGGAGGCCAAAGACTTGTGGGAGTCTTTCTCTAAAAGGGAGGCTAGAGAGAATTCTAGGTCTTGTCTTTCAAGAGTGTCAAGTGTCATGACCAATTAGGTCTAGTGTTCTATTTATAGAAGAGAGGCCATGAATAAAATATTCAATTAAATCAATCTTTTCCAAAATTGATTCAATCTTATTCCTTAATTAATCAATCATGATCAATCAATTCCCCAATTGATTAATCTTTTCCATAAATGACTAATTTCTTCCATAAGAAATTAGATCATTCCCATAAATGATTAATCACTTCCTTAAGTGATTAATTATTTACATAATTGATTAATTCATGGTTAATGAATTCTTTAATTAATTAACCACCAATTAAATATCACATATTTAATTTTCGGCCTTGAATTAATTAATTTTGCCCAAACATATTTTAGGACTTAATTTAATTAATTCATTATTTGAACTCTTTCAATCTTCCATAAATTTATATTTGAACTTCTTCAAATATTAATTTCTCTCACAATAATATATCAATATATATTATATTTATTTCCCTTAATAAATTGAACATTTTCAATTTACATTTAATTACTCAGTTGCCTCAAATTACTTTACGAGCTACCAGTGGGACCTTATGGACCTGCAGATCAGAAGCTCCAACGATGTGAGATTAATTGGTTAAACTCATTAACCACAATAATCAATATTCGTTAACTGTGTGTACATTCCACTATAGACTCACAGTTGCACTCTTCTCACTGCAGACATATTTTCTGTGTCCACCGAACTTAGACCAATATCGACTAGTTAGTCCTTCACGAGTGTCCGTAACACCAGCTGGGTCAAATTACCGTTTTACCCCTGGGTCACCTCTATTTCCTTAAGTACCAATTCTTCTCTAATGAACAATTTGTTTATGGTCCAACCATCAAACAGAAAACCCTCTCGTGCCATTGAGAGGGTAGGGTCCTTTGTTCAAGACTCGGAGTAACCACTTAAGGGAACACTCATCTGCTTCCCTAAAGTCGGGAAGGAGTGAATTCCATCTTGTACGATTATGTTCCCAGCTCCCCATTCGATCTTGTCCCCAAAGTGGTAGGCTTATTGAGTCGGCGTATTGGCCACTCTCACCCATACAAATCAAAGGACAATCTCTTATGACCAGGAGTCCATAATCAACTCAGGATTAAGACTAAGTTGTCTAGGTCGTCCTAGTGAAAATAGAAAACCAACTAGTTAACGGTGTTATAACTAGTGGTTACTATTTCGCGGTCCGGTCTTATGCAAACTCATTGCATAGGATACCCCCACTCGCATGTCTCCTACACGAACGCGTTGGATCGCAGCGTTTGTATCAAATACAAAGTGGGCCGTATCCATAGTGTCACCAGGATAAGGCACCCAGTCTTATCCCTATTCTATAGACCCTTTAGGCTGTTTCTTGAACAATGATCCCATATGTCGCTACATATAGTTCAAGACTCATATTAAGGCCTTGGATGTATAGTTTATTGGATTAGGGTTATTATTAGGCAAAGACAAACATAAAATAACTAATAACAATTAATGGAAAAATATATCAATATTATTTCATTAATATCCGGTCAACGGTTACATTCACTATCTACGAGTTTTAGGGCATAAAACCCAACAAACTCCCACTTGAACTAAAACACTAGTTAGTGGGATGCATATGCAATAATCTAAAGCTGGAAATGTCATTTATATTAAAATAATACAATGAACTAGGGCATCCTTATACCCATTATACATTTCTCCCACTTGCCCTAGATTAGATGGCATACATATCTCGTAGACCTAGACCTTCTAGATGACCCTCAAACACTTTAGCCGTGAGAGCCTTCGTAAATGGATCAGCGATGTTGTGCTCTGAGGCGATCTTAGTGACGATCACATCTCCTCTTTGAACAATCTCCCGTATCAGGTGATACTTCCTCTCGATGTGTTTACCCCGTTTGTGGCTACGAGGTTCTTTTGTGTTGGCTACAGCCCCACTGTTGTAACAGTATAGTGTTATGGGCACGTTCATATTCGGAACTACTTCCAAATCAATCAAGAACTTTATGAGCCATTGTTATTAGTTATTTTTGCCTTAACCCATCATACAAGCAAACAATTGCACACAATCCAATCAATTTAGCAAAACAGACAATCACATAACCCTAAAACTATTGATTTAGTTTTGCAACGACGTTTCAGAGGTTTAGAATATCAGCCACCGAAGGGTGATCAGGTACTCCTCCTTTGAAATGAGACACCTCTCAGCTAATTCTAATTCCAGAATAACTCATATTCCTATAGACATTAGCCACCGTTGTTCGGTCAAGGATTTGTTAACACTTTTAACTCATCCTCGTAAGTGTAACCCTCTCACTTTCAGATCTCAGAGGCACGCACCAACAGGCTACCGAAGGGAAAGACAACTGTTGGTGATTAGCCTAAGAGCTCCTATCCTTTCCAGGAGTTCACGATGTTCCGAATCCTATGACCAGGCCCTCCGAAGGGATGGATGCGCCAGGGCAACCTGCAGGCGGATCATAGGACTCTCACGGTGTGAACTATGGGCGGAGACCGAGGGATACGTTGACACGTGTCCCGCTCCCACTTACTCTAGACATTTTTCCCATTCACCTTGATATTGATCCATGCAAACACTTTCCGAAGGGAGGCCGCTCCTAGGGCGACTCGAAGCCGAGCATGAATCTCACGTTGTGAATATAGGGACGTAGGAGCAAAACTTGATTTAAATCTCGTTTTGTAATTTTCCTCCCACTGAAAATGTCCTAAGGTTAATATAGGGTTGTTTAACTTAGATAGTATTCGACTAAGTCAATCTATCTAAGTCTGATCCTATTATAACAATTATGGAAAGGATTCAACTGCAATCTTTTGGGTGAATTAAACTTCTTTTAATAAACCCAACATTGCAAGTTAACATTACTATGGTTAATTCAACTCAATCCGGTTAGTTCCCAGGTAGGAGGTGTTCCGTAAACCGTCAATTTAAATACCCCCAACCTTAGACAGAACTTTACCGAGAGAGTTCCCTTATAACCTCAGTAATGTAAGGTCTTTACTCTAAAGATCTAGGTGCATTAAACACTTTTAATAAACCTAGTGACATTGCATGCTAACAGTTAACTATGATTAATTCAACTCCGGTATTCCAGGTCAGTTCCCAGGTAGGAGGTGTTCCGTAAACCGTCAACTTAAATACCCCCAACCTTAGACAGAACATTACCGGTGGAGTTCCCTTATAATCATAGCAATGTTTTTCCTACTTAGTAAATTAAAACTATTTTTAATTCTAAGTAAGAAAAGATTCTAATCCTATTAGAAATCGATCTAGGTCTAATTAATTTATCCTATGATCTTATGTTTGCATGCAAATCTTGATTATAGATTGACGGTTTCTAATCATTAATATTGAAGAATTATTTCAAATTTTAATGATTAATCCTATAATCAAGAATCTAGGGTTTAATTCATTCAACAATCTCATTCAAATTGAATAATTAAGCCACATCAATTGCATGAATAATATAACAATTATATTAATGACTATGGATGTTTCATGCTTCATGCAATTTTGATTTTCTTTTATTATAACAATTATAAGCCAATCAAGAAAATCAACCAAACATGCTTCATTCATCACATTAAACATAACTATTTATATTTAATTTAAGTAATGACATGCTTCATGCTTTCCAATTTTTCATATAAATTAATATACACTTATATTAAAAAATATGAAAACCAATCCATGCATTTAAACATACATTATAACAATTTATAATATATAAAAAATGCATGAGCATGTTTATAACCTAAGGTGGGATTAAATAATCTATATGACATCCATAAAGCATATAAATAGCAATTGAACCGGTTAATTTTGGCCCCTAGGATAAAATAAAACATTAAATTACATTAATTTAGCTAAATTCTATCCTAAAAAATCCATGTACAGCTCCGGAATTGGCCTAGACAGCACGAACCGCCCCGAACCACCTCGAACCGGCCTCCAAAATCACGAACCATGCCAAAAATTGGCTGAACCGGACCAAATAGGTCCCAGCCCAGCCGAACCGGTCCGAACCGGACCGGTTACACCTTGAACCGCACCATTTGAAACCCTAGGTCGCGCCTCCATCGTGACAGCGTCGAGACGCTGTGTGAATTAGCGTCCCGACGCTGTGCGTTTTCCATATCTGGCGTCTGCGTAATCGAGACAGCGTCGAGACGCTGTTGAGGTAGCGTCCCGACGCTGTGTGCTTTCCTTACCGAGCGCCTTCGGTATCGAGACAGCGTCGAGACGCTGTTGAAGGAGCGTCCCGACGCTGTTGCGTCTGGAGGCAGAATCTGGGCAAAACAGAAACGATTTCTTCGATTTCGGCCCCGATTTCAACGACGATTGCTCCGATTTTCATCTCATAAAAACCTATTCTAGACCCGGAAATACATAGGACTCGATTTTACATAATATACCCGAAACACCGGGCCTTACATGATCAAAATCATATAAAAATAAAATCTATGGCCATAAAATTAACCCAAACAGTTCAATGCAAACCGAACATACAATATGCATAAATCCCACCTATTAGAGCCTATCGCAACTTTTAAAATTAATTAATAGGGACAGCGATGGCTCTGATGCCGATTGAAGGGAATAAAAGTCCCCACGCAGCGGAAACGCATCGATTGGACCTTACGCCGTATATTAATTAACATTAAAATACCGTTACGATAACTCAAACAAAACTTTAAACTAACTTTAAAGTCACTGTAAAAACGGTTTAAACATGCTAGAATAAATCTAAATTTATTTTAAAAAACTTTTCTAACGAAAAGAGGAAGAACCGTTACAAACCTCCGTTGTAGACTTGACCGTTCTTCACCGACAACGCTCCAACGAACGAAAACGCAGCAACCTTCTCGCCTCTTGATCGCTGGATTTTCTTCTTTGAATGACACAATAACAACAGAGGTTACACCGGTATGTCTCTAAGTCTAGGAGGCCAAAGACTTGTGGGAGTCTTTCTCTAAAAGGGAGGCTAGAGAGAATTCTAGGTCTTGTCTTTCAAGAGTGTCAAGTGTCATGACCAATTAGGTCTAGTGTTCTATTTATAGAAGAGAGGCCATGAATAAAATATTCAATTAAATCAATCTTTTCCAAAATTGATTCAATCTTATTCCTTAATTAATCAATCATGATCAATCAATTCCCCAATTGATTAATCTTTTCCATAAATGACTAATTTCTTCCATAAGAAATTAGATCATTCCCATAAATGATTAATCACTTCCTTAAGTGATTAATTATTTACATAATTGATTAATTCATGGTTAATGAATTCTTTAATTAATTAACCACCAATTAAATATCACATATTTAATTTTCGGCCTTGAATTAATTAATTTTGCCCAAACATATTTTAGGACTTAATTTAATTAATTCATTATTTGAACTCTTTCAATCTTCCATAAATTTATATTTGAACTTCTTCAAATATTAATTTCTCTCACAATAATATATCAATATATATTATATTTATTTCCCTTAGTAAATTGAACATTTTCAATTTACATTTAATTACTTAGTTGCCTCAAATTACTTTACGAGCTACCAGTGGGACCTTATGGACCTGCAGATCAGAAGCTCCAACGATGTGAGATTAATTGGTTAAACTCATTAACCACAATAATCAATATTCGTTAACTGTGTGTACATTCCACTATAGACTCACAGTTGCACTCTTCTCACTGCAGACATATTTTCTGTGTCCACCGAACTTAGACCAATATCGACTAGTTAGTCCTTCACGAGTGTCCGTAACACCAGTTGGGTCAAATTACCGTTTTACCCCTGGGTCACCTCTATTTCCTTAAGTACCAATTCTCCTCTAATGAACAATCTGTTTATGGTCCAACCATCAAACAGAAAACCCTCTCGTGCCATTGAGAGGGTAGGGCCCTTTGTTCAAGACTCGGAGTAACCACTTAAGGGAACACTCATCTGCTTCCCTAAAGTCGGGAAGGAGTGAATTCAATCTTGTACGATGATGTTCCCAGCTCCCCATTCGATCTTGTCCCCAAAGTGGTAGGCTTATTGAGTCGGCGTATTGGCCACTCTCACCCATACAAATCAAAGGACAATCTCTCATGAGCAGGAGTCCATAATCAACTCAGGATTAAGACTAAGTTGTCTAGGTCGTCCTAGTGAAAATAGAAAACCAACTAGTTAACGGTGTTATAACTAGTGGTTACTATTTCGCGGTCCGGTCTTATGCAAACTCATTGCATAGGATACCCCCACTCGCATGTCTCCTACACGAACGCGTTGGATCGCAGCGTTTGTATCAAATAGAAAGTGGGCCGTATCCATAGTGTCACCAGGATAAGGCACCCAGTCTTATCCCTATACTATAGACCCTTTAGGCTGTTTCTTGAACAATGATCCCATATGTCGCTACATATAGTTCAAGACTCATATTACAGCCTTGGATGTCTAGTTTATTGGATTAGGGTTATTATTAGGCAAAGACAAACATAAAATAACTAATAACAATTAATGGAAAAATATATCAATATTATTTCATTAATATCCGGTCAACGGTTACATTCACTATCTACGAGTTTTAGGGCATAAAACCCAACACCTACAATCTGCATTAAAGTAAAAAACATGATAAGTACACAATAAGTTACAAAGAGATTTACTAATTTTTGAAAAATCCTTTATGAACCTCCTATAAAATCCAACATGCCCTAAAAAACTCTGAATTCCTTTCACTGAATTCGGTGATTCTAATCTTTTAATAACCTCAATTTTGGCTCTATCAACTTCTAGACCATTCTTAGAAATCCTATGACCTAACACCATGCCCTCCTTCACCATGAAGTGACATTTCTCCCAATTGAGAACTTGATGGGTATCCTCACATCTCTTTAACACCTTACCTAAATTATCTAAACAACTCTGAAAATACCCTCCAAAAACTGAAAAATCGTCCATAAATACCTCAATAGTGGACTCAATAATATCAGAAAAAATTGCTAACATACACCGCTGAAATGTTGCTGGAGCATTGCAAAGGCCAAAAGACATTCGCCTAAAAGCAAACGTCCCATAAGGACAGGTGAAAGTGGTTTTTTCCTGATCCTCAGGAGCAATAGTAATCTGGTTATACCTAGAATAACCATCTAAGAAACAGTAGTAGGCCTGACCAGCCAATCTGTCCAACATCTAGTCAATAAATGGTAGAGGGAAATTGTCCTTACGGGTAGCTTTATTAAGCCTCCTGTAATCCATGCAAACCCTCCAGCCAGTTATTGTCCTGGTTGGGATCAACTCGTTGTCCTTACTGCTCACCACAGTGACACCTCCTTTCTTAGGAACACATTGGACTGGGCTTACCCAATTGCTATATGCAATTGGAGAAATGATGCCAGCATCCAACCATTTAATCACCTCCTTTTTTACAACCTTTTTCATTGCAGGGTTAAGCCTTCTTTATTGCTCAATACTCCTAAAGGATCCCTCCTCTAGAGTGATTTTGTGCAAACAAAAAGTTGGGCTAATTCCCTAAATGTCAGCCAATGTCCAACCTATAGCTTTGCGGTATTGCTGCAGCAATTTTATTAAAGCCTCTTCATGCTCCGGCATTAAATCTGATGCAACAATAATGGGCAACGTCTCACCTTCCCCATGATACACATACTTTAGATGATCCGGCAAGGGCTTCAAATCTAAAGTGGGTGCCTCAATCAGGGATGGCTTAATAGGAGGAGCCTTCCTTTGATCTAAATCTAAAGACTAAAAAACATCCTCACACCTAAACACCTCTTTTTCATTTTTTCTTTCTAAAGAACAAACTTCTAAATCCTCTACACTAACCTCTCCATGATCTTCCAAATGCTTGCTAGCCGAATCCTGAATGTTGTCTCAATAATTGCGTTCTCTAGAATCCTAATGAAAGAGCAATCTTCCATTTCGTCTAAATACTTCATGGCCTTAAACACATTAAATTTCACTTCCTCATTACAGACTCTCATTGTTAATTCCCCTTTTTGAACATCTATTAATGCTCTACCAGTAGCCAAAAATGGATGACCTAGAATAATTGGGACATCTTTATCAGCCTCATAGTCTAAAATAATAAAGTCAACAGGAAATATTAATTTATTCACTTTTACTAAGACATCCTCAATTTTTCCCTCTGGATATGTGATAGACCTATCAGCTAGTTGGAGTGTGACTGTGGTAGGCCTAGCTTCACCAATACCTAGCTTTCGATAGACCGAAAGAGGCATAAGGTTAATGCTTGCACCTAAATCACAGAGTGCTCTACCTAACTCTTTTCCACCTATAGACACAGGTATGGTAAATGATCCTGGATCCTTAACCTTGGTTGGTAGCCCATTCTTAAAAATAGCACTACATTTCTCAGTAAGAAATACAGTTACAAACTCACCTAACATCTTCTTTTTAGTTAAAATATCCTTAAGAAATTTAGCATAATTAGACATTTGCTCAATAGCTTCTACTAAAGGGATATTTATGTGCAATTGCTTAAGAATCTCTAAAAACTTTTTAAATTGACCATCCTGATTCCTAGGCCTTTGCCTTTGTGGAAAAGGTAGAGGTGGTACATAAGGTGGGGGCAACACATAAGGTGGTTCCACATCTGGAACAAAACCAGATGCTCCACCATCTTTATTGCTGCCTCCAGCACCCTAACCAGTCTCCAACTCTTTCTCAACAACAACATTTCTATCACCATTCTTTCCTACAACTTGGGTTTTACTAGGCTCTATTCTTTCTTCTAGTGGCTTACCACTCCTAAGAGTCACCGCCTTTACCTGCTCCTTACCTTCCCTTCTAGGGTGTTCAGTATCTGAAGGTAGTTTCCCTTGAGGCCTTGCCTTCAGCTCATTAGCTAGCTGACCCACTTGCAATTCCAGGGCTATCATTGAAGCTTGATTACTTTGAATTGCGGCATCTGTACGAGCCATATATTTTTTCATCATTGCCTCAAGAGAACTCCCCGAATTTTGCTAGGACAAAACCTACTTATTTTTCTGGGGCAATACCTGTGCTTTAGCAAATCCCGACTGGTTCACCTTTTGTTGTGCTTGCACATTACCTCTTTGTCCTCCCCATGAGAAATTGGGGTGGTTTCGCCAACCTGGATTATAAATGTTAGAATAAGGGTTGTTCCTCTAATTACCTACAGAAAACACAGAAGCTGGATTGTTGGGGCAAAACTTGTAGTTGTGATCTTCACCACAATAGACACATGCTTCCTATGCGACTTGGTTCACCAAGGGAGTAGGCTCCACAGCTAGTGGGTGCTGATGACTAATCACTGTCACATTCTTAAGAGCGTTAGCAATCATTGCAAGATCAGCCCTAATAGTGGACACACCATCAACGTCTAACACACTTTTAACCTTTTTATTTGTGTCTCTAACATCTGACCACTGACAACTATTAGTAGATATTCTTTCTAAAATTTCATGGGCTTCATTAAAAGTTTTCGCTAAAATGGCCCCTTCAGTCGAAGCATCAACCATACCCTTGGTTGCTCCATTTAACCCATTGTAAAATGTTTCCATTTGGATACAATGAGGTACACCATGGTTGGGACACTTTCGCAAAAGCTCCTTAAACCTCTCCCAAGCCTCACTAAAAGTCTCATCTTCAAGTTGCCTAATCCCTACTATTTCACTCCTCAATTTAGCAATTCTATTTGGTGGGAAATATTTACTCAAAAAATTTTCAGCTAACTCATTCCATGTCCTAATTGATCCTGGAGCAAAAGAATTTAACCACGCCTTTGCTCCATCTCTAAGAGAATATGGGAACAAAGTTAATCTAAGGGCATCTCTAGGCACTCCTTGAATTACAAAAGAATCACTAATTCCTAGAAAAGACTTAAGATGCAAATGAGGATCTTCATATGACAAACCATGGAATTGCCCCACGGTTTGCAACATCTGAAACATTATCGGTTTCATTTCAAAATCTGCTGCTTGAATTTGAGGACGTGCAATCCCTGGATTTAACCTACTCGAATGGCTCTGGCCCTATCATTCACTACCAAGATATGGTTCTCAACCTAATTATTTTGCTGCTCATTTTTCTCCAGCGGCTGGTTTTGTTGCAGCAAACAATTCTGCTGGGGGTTCGCTGGATCTTCAGGACCCTGCGGAAGACGCGACAAGTTATCCATTTGATTATGGTTTCTGCACTGCTCTCTCATTCTTCTCCTGAATGTCCTCTCGATTTCTTGATTAAGCTCGAACCTTACCCCAGGCGGATCGCTCATGCACCAAACTCACGCCTGCAAAAACAAAATGCACTGCTCTCTCCTTCTTCTCATGAATGTCCTCTCGATTTCTTGATTAAGCTCAAACCTTACCCCAGGCGGATCGCTCATGCACCAAACTCACGCTTGCAAAAACAAAAGAAACAATCAAAAAGTTCTAGCACCAAACCACTAAAACACATACACAAAACAGATTAGATAAAAACTTATTCAAGTCCTCGACAACGGCGCCAAAAACTTGTTGGACTCCTAGAGTGAGTAAAAATAAGTTGGAAATAGACTCTAAACTCTGTGCAAGTATACACAGTCCCCAGCAAGTAAGAAGTATTATCGAATCCATGGTCTTAACTAGCTTCCACTTTATCTATTTTGTATAACTTTTCAATGGTTTCAAAGATGGTAAAAATGATTGGTTTTTATAGGAATAATGTTGAAGCAAAAGAAATGACAGAACATAAAGTAAACAAATAGGCAGACAGATTAGAAACAGGCGCTGGTCAGGATTTAGTAATTGTTTTAAAAGATGCTCTAGCAATATTATTGATCATGCAAAACTCTCGCAGTCTTATTAACAGATTCCTCATGGAACTCCGGATTTTTTAGAATATGTTTCAACTCCAATGAAGCTCTATCGATCAAGCACTAGGCAACTGGTTATCCGTAACTCAGTCACTGGCGTTCACCAATACACAATGATCTAGTGTGATTAATCGCCACAGACTCCCTAAATCATCCCTGAAACTAGAGAGAGGTATTCATACCGGCTGGCCAGGCGGGCATAAAATAAAAATACACACAACAATTAACCAAGATGCATAGAATCAATATTTATTGCTAGAAATGAAGCACGACAATCACATTGTTTCCTAGCCAATGCCTAAGCTACTTAGTTCATAAAATGCATGGAACACACGTTACAATCTGAGTAAGCATGTCCATAACTACAAGGTAATACAAGAAAATATTAATTCCCTCGAACAACTTGTAATTGATGGTCTTCTTGGTGGTCTTCAATCTCTCCTCTATTCGGCTCCCAAAATGGAAATGAGAATGATCTCTTCCCCAAAAGTGGAATGCCTTTGACTTGGGCGGCCGTCTCCTTTTATAGAGTTGAGGAAGGCTTGAATTAGGCTGACCTAGACACGTGGATGGCTCTCCTTGCTCCTTTATCCCGAGAATAACTTAACAGAATTCAGTTTGTTACATTGCTAACGAGCTGTGACGTGACAGTTTTTGCTCCTCGCTTTGCTCCAACACATAATTTTCTCCCTCTAGTTGCTCAGCAATACATTCTGCATGAAATAACTTCCAAAGCTTCCATTCTTCTAAATGGGTTAAAACATATAATATATATCTAAAACCAACCCTATGAAGCACAAAAGACACACAAATCCCTATAGACATGAGGCCTAAATAACCACATTTTGGAGAGTTATCAGAGACAGTAGAGGATGAATTTCGTTTAATTTACATTTCCGCTTAAAGAACTTATCTTTATTTTTATGACATTTGTGTTGTTTTGGAAAATCAGTAGATACCTTGGTTGTTTTCTTTTGAGTTTGTTTTGAAAGATTGTGTTTTTCTTTAAACTTGGGATCCCGAATTTAAGATTTGTTTTAGTTGAGGTTTATAACTTTTGCATACTTTGATTCGGTTTTGTGGAGTTTTGTTGTAGTATGGTGGAATCATTGAGAAATGTATTTAGAAGTGTTTTATGCTTAGCAGGTTAAAGAAAATTTTTGGTTTAGTCCGTCTTATGCTATTATGCTGCCAAAATTTTCGGAGCAGACGGTTAATTTGTCATGAGTGTTTGTAATATCGTCAGGTTAGTAGTTATGAAAACCTGGGTCATTACATTAATTTAATTGGATTTAATTAAATTACATTAAAACTTTGAGTTATGTGAGGAATGATTATATAAATGTAATTTAAATGATTTAATTGATTAAATCAATTGTTGGTTTAATTAATTGTTTTAATTATAATTAATTAATGTTTTTTATTAAATCAATTGGAATATAATTTTTTAATTAAGATTATAATCCATCAGTTAATGTAACTGGTGGTGAGGGACACATGTATGGATACACGTTATTCTATCCACTTCCTCCTAACTGAATGGGTCGTGCACAATTAAGGGAGGGTTTTGAGGCTGATGGTTTTCACTCTCTCAAGCGCTATCTCTCAATCGACATTGTGTGATTTTCTCTCGTTCTCTACAATAATGGGATAGTAGAGAGGTTGTTCCCTTAAGTACTAACTCGGGGGCTTGAACAAAGGAATCCCAGCCTCTCATTGGTCCGAGAAGGACTCGGTTTGGTGGTTGGATCACAAACAAATTGTTCATCAGAGGATCAGTGATACTTAAGGAACAAGAGGTAACTTCAGGGATTAAATGGACATTTGACCCAGCTGTAGTTATGAGCAACCTGTGAAGGATCAACTTACTACTCATGGCTATATTATGTGGACATAAATATATCTACAGTGAGGGGAGTGCAGCTATTGGGCTATAGTGGAGTGTCCCGGTAGTTAATGAATCTTGGTTAACTAGGTTAATGAGATTAACAAGTTAACCTCGAATTGTTGGAGCCCATGATCTGTAGGTCCATTAGGCCCTCCTGCTAGTTCATACGGATTATATCTTAGAACATAGTGATGAAAGAATTTGAAGCGTTCAAATTTGGCTTAGGGAGTAAATGTCGACTATATACAATATTAATGACATAATAGTTTAATTACGAATTAAACTATTATTTCAGAGAGCTGAAGTATTTAAATATGATTTAAATATTGTACACGTGAATAGGGATTCATGTTTGAGAGATCGTTTTTTAGAGAAATCGGGATTAGGTGCAAATTATTAATTTAATATTTGATATTAAATTAATATAATTAATTAAAATGTTTAATTAATTATTTAAAATTAATTAGTACAATTAGTTTCATTTAAAATTTGATTTTAGAATCAAAGCAAATGAAGAAAAGTGTCTTAATTTTGGAGTTAGTGGAATGGGGTTTTTTAAGAAAAGTAAGTTAAAAAAAAAAAATTAGAGAAAAAGGACAGTTTTAAAACATATTAGATTTTTAGGGTGTCGCGTCTCTTGGAGAGACGCGACACCATCCCACCAGCTTTTTTTTTTTTAATTCTTTAATTTATTATTATATTAAATTTAAATGATTTTGTTTAATTATTATATTAATAAATATTACTTTTTATTTTTTATTTTTTTTTTTTTTTTGAGAAGCTTAGTTTTTATTTCCTTTTTTCTAGTTTCCATTTTCGAAATACATATCTATAATTTAGATGTTTGGAAGTTTCCATTTTTATTTTGTTGTCCATATCTTTTTTTTTAATACAAAATACCACATATTAAATTCAACTAATGCTACAAATAGATTTTTCGAAAATTATTGTACATTAGTTTCAAGAATTTTTCGATAAAACTTTATATAGTCACGACATAGTTAAATTTATGTATACATAGAAAACACAATTACTTTTTAAAAACTAACGGTCCTTAAACATTTCTAATTCAATTTCAAGTACAATTAATTTAAAAATCGATAATCAATTCACTGATGAGTTACATAAGTCCTTTAACAATATCATTCTCAAGTTAAACATATTTGAGATTTAAAAAGAAAATGATTACAAGGCAAATTGAGAGCTTTTATTTCAAATTTATTATTGTTAGAAACAATTATTAACATATTTTAAAACATTTTAACTTTATCTCAATAATTAGATTATCAATTTCTACGGGAGCATTTTTTTTTCTTTCTGTTAAGAATAATCATTATTGACTAAAAATTTTAGTAAACTATATAATTAATTTAGATCAACGATTAATTGCATTGTATTATAAATCCATATATATTTATTTTACATACAAGTAAAAATAAGTATTATTTTAAATGCAATAATACACATATAAAAATGAATATTTTTTAAAAAATCTATTCGTAACATTAGTTGAATTTAATATGTGGTGTTTTGTGTTTGAAAAATGATATAGACAATAAAAAAAAATGCAAACTTCCAAACATCTAAATTATAGATATATATTTTTAAAAATGGGAACTAGAAAAAAGAAATAAAAACTAATATTTATTAAAAAAAAAACATATTCATTAAACAAAATCATTTAAATTAAATTTAATAATAATAATAAATAAAAAAATAAAAAAAATAAAAGAAAAAGGTTGATGGGATGGTGTCGAGAGACGCGACACCCTAAAACTCTAAAAACTTTTGCAACTCCCTTTTTTCTCTAATTTTTTTCTTTTTTTTACTTACTTTTCTTAAAAACCCGTGGAATGGTGTGTAAACTCACACTGAGCACCACAACTTTGACACCTAATCCCCAACTTAATGACTCATGACTTAGGTGTCATTTTGTGCCTAATCCATTTGCATGAGTTGCATACATTAAGTAGACAAAATGGATGAAGTTTGAGGTGTGGATTGAGATCTTGGTTGCTGGATTTTCTTTCAAGAAAAATAAGAAACTCAAACTCTTTCTCAACCACATTTTTCCTCTTCCTAATTCATCACTTAATCGGTTCACACAAGTCGTTCTAATGCTGAAGGATAGCAGAGAAGACACTAAAGATTGTCTACATCTAGTTCGTGATCAAAGAAACCACACAGAGTTGCTGAATTTGTACATCAAAGTTTGGTGTTTTATGTGATCTATGTTTTTGGTTTATAGGACATCATGTTTTAATCTATAAAATTGATGTAGTTAGAGTGCCCAATGGACTAAAAGTTCCTTGGTTATAACTTGACTACTCGAACTATATGTAGAAACATAAACATGGATCAAGTTCTAGTATATAACCTAAAGGTCTATAGTATATGGATATAAGGTTGGGTACCTTATCCTGGGGACAGTATGGATGCGACCTACTTTGCATTTAAAGGTAAACGATGTGATCCTGAATCGTTCATGTAAAGACATGCGAGTAGGGGCATCCTGTGCAATGAGTTTGCACAAAATCAGACCAAGAAATGAGTCACTCTTACTTTATAACATCGTTTATTGGTAAGACTGACTATTTCATACGATGACTTAGGTAACTCGATCTAAATCCTAAGCTAACTATGAACTCCTGTTTGTTTAGGATTATCCTTTGATTTGCACGTGTGAAAGTGGCCCAACATCGCTGACTCAATAAGCCTACCATTTTGGAGATAATACTGGATATATAGTTGGGGACATAGTCTTATAAGATGGAATTCACTCCTACCTGTATTAGGGATAGTAGAAATGTTGTTTCTGTAAGTACTGAGTCCGGGACTTGAACAAGGGACCCCACCCTCTCATTGGCCCGAGATGGACTTAGTTTGATGATTCTATCACAAACTAATTGTTTATTAGAGGATCAGTGAGACTTAAGGAATAATAAGTGCTATAGGGGTAAAAAGAACATTTTGACCTAGCTATAGTCACGAACAACTTGTGAAGGGTCGACTTACTAATCATGGTTATATCGAGTGGACTGAAACATATCTACAGTGAGAGTGCAACTACTAGGCTATAGTGGAGTGACCTGGTAGTTAACGAATGTTGGTTACCTAGGTTAATGAGTTTAACCGGTTAAACCTTGAATCGTTGGAGCCCATGATCGGTAGGTCCATTAGGTCCCCTTGCTAGCTTAAGGAACAAACTTTGGAACAATATGATGGAAAGAATTTGAATTTTTCAAATTCAATTTAGGGACGATATCGGTCATATTGGATATTACTGACACGTTGGTTTTTAGTAAAACCTAATTTTGAGAGTTAAACATATTTAAATACGATTTAAATATCGAGCACGTGAATAGGGATTCATGTTTGAAAAATTACATTTCGGAAAAGATCGGGATTGGTTGCAAAATATTATTTTAATATTAGATATTAAATTAATATATAATAATATAAGTATTTGATTAATTAATAATTATTTTAAATTAATTATGAATTAATTTAAAATTGAAATTCAAAATTAAATTAGAATTTCATATTATTAATTTAATTTAATTAACTAAAATTAATTTTCAATTGAATTAAGAAATTCAAAAGAAAACTAATTTTAGGAGGTGGAGTGCATGGTGACTAAACCCATGCACTCCTCCTCAATTAGCCACCAAATCCCACTTAATTTGAGGTTGTCTTATTGTCTTATTTCGGGGCTTCAAGAGTGCATGAATTCCTCTTTAAATAGGGGAGGATTTGTTGAAGAAATGCACAAGAATTATATGGTGTTATGCTGCCAAATTAACCTCTCAAACTCATAAGCTCAAACCTCTCAAAAGCTTCAAACCCAAGCTCATTCTCTTCCAAATTCCATCACTAGAGGATCCCACGATCCGTTCCAAAGGCCTAAGAATAGCAAGGAAGATCTTGTGGTGGTTCGTGATCAGTTGGTGAAGAAAAACAACACAACGATCGGTCCAATTTCGAGCTACAAAGAGGTTGGTGTTCTAAACTTTGTTTTTGTAGCTTTGGACATAATTCTTTATATGATCAAATTAATGTTATCATGTGCCTAAGATCCAAAATTGTTTCTGCATGTTAGATATTAACACATTCATTCTCTCACAAACTCGAGGTAGCTTTGATTTATAGTCTTCAAGAAGCTTTAGTTTTTCAGAGTCTTGAAGGTTTGTTCTTCAGAAGGATTTGAGTTCTTCTGGATGGATTGAGGTAGACTTTAGTCTTCAGGTCCGCAGGAGATTCTGAGCCTCAGTCTTCAATTTTGCAGTAGGACTTGAAGGTGATCTGAGCCTCGTTCTTCGATTCTATAGCGGAATTTGAAGAGGATCTAAGCTTCGATCTTCGGTTTTGTAGCGGGATTTGAAGAGGATATGAGCTTCGATCTTTGATTTTGTAGGAGGAACTTCAATCTTCTGAGTCTTCTGAGAGCTTCCTAATCTTCCTCTTCTTCCTTTCTTTCCGTCGTCCTTTCAAATGAGCCAAGACTTCCTATTTATAGAGTTTTCAAAAAGTCTTCGTGGGCTTGGGCGAGATTGTATTTGGACCCATTTATGGGCTTGGGCTTGAAATGCATTTGGGCCCATTCATGGATTTGGACTTAAAATTTTGGGCTTATGGCCCAATTACCTTAGTGAATTCAAGTTTTAATTGAACCCAATTCAATCTACTTTCATGAAATTAGCATATTTTAATTTCACAAACTTAGACAATTACTTGAAGAAAAATTTCTAGGGGCAACTAGATAAGTGGTCATTTTTAAATAGTTGTTTTATGAAAAAAAGGCCATCCGAATTTACAATTTGAAAAATGGCCAAATGCTAATTTTAGTAAGTTTTTTTTGTATCAAAATGGACAAAAATGCCCCTAACCGAAATCTTAATTAAAAAATTATTTAAATTAAATACACTATAAAAAATGGAGAGAATCTAGAAATTTACAGATTAATTCAACGAAATTCAATAACAGAATTTGAAAATCAAAAAGATACATCTGTATTTAATCTACCTTAAAATTATAATTTGAAAACAAAATTTTAAATTCAAATCACGGATTATGGAGAAAAAATAGGGAAAGATAAAAAATACACTATATTGCTAAAAAAAAATCTTACCTATTACAACTAGAATTTCATCGACAAATTAAAGAAATTGAAGAAAACCCTCATGCAACAAACATCAATTGAAAAATGGTCAATTGCTATTTTAGGTACGTTTTCTTTGGAACGAATCATAAGAAAAATGTCCCTAACCGAAATCTAAATCTAAAGACTAATTAAATAAAAATACACTATAAAATAGGGTGAGAATCTACGATTTACAAATTAATTTAAGTCAAATTTAACCAATGAATTTCAAAATAGAAAAAGATAAGACTGATACCAATCTATCTTAACAGAATAATTTGAAAACAAAAATTTAAATTAAAAAATCGTATACGAAACTAAAATCACGATTTATCGAGGAAAAATAAGGATACATAAAAGAAATACAGTATATTGTGAAAGAAAAATAATTATGCAAATACAGGGACTTCTAAGAATTTACTTGCATACACACTGTATTTGAAGCATTTATAGTCTCAGATATAGGGATCTAATGTTGTAGGTAAAATTACTTTAGAGAATAAAAGAATGAATATGAATAAAAAAAAAGAATACGAATATGAGTCAACGTTGGAAAGAAGTGAAGACCAAGAAATTGCAATGTTGAGAACATGTGGAAGATGAATTGTTGATTAAAAAATCTACTCGAAAATTGAAATGAAAACCAAGATAAAATAGATAAGAGAGAGAATATATATGTTGTAACTATCGATTGCTTGATTCATGGATAAAAAAATTTATTTTTTTAATTAAATTAGATAGGGGCTTCCTCAAATATAGGATGAGATGTGAAAATTGATTCGAGTGTATAATCGAGTCAATTTAAACAGAATAATTTGAAAACGAAAGTTTAAATTAAGAAATCTTATACTAAATTAAAATCACGATTTAGGGAGGAAAAATAGGGGTACATAAAAGAAATACTTGAGAAAGAAAAATCATGCCTGGTGAGACTACAATTTTATTATAAAGTGAGAATCTCAAAATTCACTAAGAGAATTTGAAAACCTTCCAAAATCTGCATTCTCCTCCTCGTCACGCAAATATAGGGACTTCTCATAATTTACTTGCATACATATTGTATTTGAAGCATTTACAGTCTCGGAATACAAGGATCTAATTTTGCAAAGAGCATGTAAAATTACTTTCAAGAATAAAAGAATGAATAGGAATAAAAGAAATAATACGAATAGGAGGGAACATACCTATGATCAATAGCCTTTTCAGTGTTGGAAAGAAGTAAATACCAACAAATCAATCAAAGTTGAGAACAAGTGGAAAAGATGATGAAGATGATGATTTGTTGATTAAAAAATAAAAATCTAAATAGATAAGAGAGAAGATATAAACTGTAACTACCGATTGCATGATTCATGGGATAAAAAATTTTGTTATTTTTTTATTAAATCAAATAGGACTTCCGATAAGACGTGAAAATTGACTTGAGGGTATAATTAGAAGAATAATTCACGTGAAAATTTGTTAAAAAAACGGTTTAGCCATTTTTTTTTTTTTTATAAATAAAACGGTTTAGCCATTTTTCTTTGAAAAAAACCGTTTGACCATTTTTCAAAACTACACGGTATATTTGGCCATTTATAAGGATTTCCCAAATTTGTATGCCAAAAGTCTTAGTTTTTGCGATTTGGACTTGGGGCCCATGTGGAATACCTTTTAGTTTGTTTTTCAATAATGCATTTTCTTTAAAACATTTTGTATAAAACTTGTTTAGAATTAAAACACTCGTATATTTGGTTATATTTCCTCATAATTAAGTGTTATTTATACACAAGTTAAGGTCGGTTTGGAATGACTTTCCAAGTGTTTAAAAAAGTATTTTTAAGTAAAAAAAATTGTTTTTAAACACTTAAAAAGTTATTCCAAACAGGGTATTTATTATACACTTAAAATCTATTTTAAAAAAAATTGTTTACTAGTGTTTCTTTCAAAATGGTTTATTTCTCCATCTAATTATTTAATAAGTCATTGTGAATGGTTGTCAAATACTAGAATTTTTCTCAAAATGTTTTTTTTTTTTTTCAAATTTAAACACCTAAGAAGTTAAACCAAACGTATCCTTATTTATAGTTTTCATAATTTGCAAAATTTGTCTTTTATCCGCCTATAAATTCTATCCTTTTTTTTATTTTATATTTTACGCAATCCTAATAGGCCACAAACGCACTTAATAAAATAATAATAATAATAACTCAATGTCACATAAAAAATAAAAAAGGATGTTTTCACATTTGGTAAATAATAGAGACAATTTGTGAGGTTTGACTACGTGATAGATTAATTAGAAACTTTTATGACTATTTGAAACTAAACTAAAAAATAGAAAATAAATTGAAATTTTTAAAATTGTAGAAACTAAAGTGAAAATTATATGCCAAATCATGTGGACTAACTTTGTAATTTAACTTACTAATCGCTAATTACCTACACTTTAAACTTATTTAATATATGTTTTTAACCGTTAGGCTAAGTATATATTCTAGTCCCTTCGTCGTCTCACACGTGATATTTTAAAATTTTCAAATTTGTCCCTTATGTATTAATTGTTTTTCTTCTAATTATGTCCTTTCATAACTAAATTCAAAACAACCGCAATATATGAATTTTATAAGAACAAAACTTGGTTGCATATTGGTATATAGGGATGTGATGCCCAACGTTAGGAGGGGTACATGAATGAACCGAGATCACATCCGAATGAGAGGGATCCTGAGGACATGAAAGCATGGTCAAGATAAGCTTAAAAGAATTGATAGATACTAACTATACCAACTAGGTGCACCTTCTTTTTTGATGGCTCAATCATAGGAACTTTGAAGTTAAGCGTGCTTGGCTTGGAGAAGTTCTATGTTGGGTGACCTCCTGGGAATTTTCCTAGGAAGCATGTGAGTGAGGACAAAACATGTTAGAAGGACCCTGTGTTGGTTTGTGGGGACAGTCTTCACTCTTAGAAGCGGTTTAAGACGAGTATGGTAACGTGGCAAGGGTGCAGAGGATGTAGGGGAATGCCGGGGTCGTGAGGTGCCGAATCCGGATTCTAAATCCTGGGCCTGGGGCGTTACAGATGGTATCAGAGCGGAACCTCTCCCAGTAGGATGTGGTTCGGGGACGAACCAAGGCGGAAGTTGGTGGGCATGTGACGCCCCAGGTTAGGAGGGGTACATGAATGAACCGAGATCATATCCGAATGAGAGGGATCCTGAGGACATGGAAAAGGTCAAGATAAAGCTTAAAAGAATTGATAGATACTACCTATACCAACAAGGTGCACCTTCCTTTTCGGTGGCTCAATCTTAGGAACTTTGAAGTTAAGTGTGCTTGGCTTAGAGAAGTTCTATGTTGGGTGACCTCTTGGGAATTTTCCTAGGAAGCATGTGAGTGAGGACAAAACATGCTAGAAGGACCCCGTGTTGGTTTGTGGGGATGGTCTTCACTCTTAGAAGCGGTTTAAGACGAGTATGGTAACGTCGCCAGGCCGCAGAGGATGTGGGGGAATGCCGGGGCCGTGAGGTGCCGAATCCTAGGCCTGGGGCGTTACAGTTGGTATCAGAGTGGAACCTCTCCCAGTAGGATGTGGTTCGGGGACGAACCAAGGCGGAAGCTGGTGGGCATGTGACGCCCGACGTTAGAAGGGGTACATGAATGAACCGAGATCACATCCGAATGAGAGGGATCCTGAGGACATGAAAGCATGATCAAGATAAGCTTAAAAGAATTGATAGATACTACCTATACCAACAAGGTGCACCTTCCTTTTCGGTGGCTCAATCATAGGAACTTTGAAGTTAAGCGTGCTTGGTTTGGAGAAGTTCTATGTTGGGTGACCTCCTGAGAATTTTCCTATGTGAGTGAGGACAAAGCATCCTAGAAGGACCCCGTGTTGGTTTGTGGGGACAATCTTCACTCTTAGAAGCGGTTTAAGACGAGTATGGTAACGTGGCAAGGGCGTAGAGGATGTAGGGGAATGCTAGGATCGTGAGGTGTTGAATCCGGATTCTAAATCCTGGGCCTGAGGCTTTACAAGGGATCTCCCTAATTACCCCATTAAAATATTGACGACTAAGTAGGAGGAAAGAGAAAACTTTTTTATCTCTCCTAGTTGTTAAACATTTTAATGGTGGTATGCAGTGAGATCCCTACATATGAGTATGCAACCAAGTTTTTTCCATTTTATAATAGTAATTTTTATGACTTCACCAATCTTTAGTATACAACATTTTAGGTCCCGTTTGATAACCATTTCATTTTTTATTTTTGGTTTTTGAAAATTAAGCTTATAAACACTCATTCCATCTATCCATTTCTTTGGTTTGAACCTACTTCCTTCTCATGTTTTCAAAAACTTGTTTTTGTTTTTGAAATTTGACCAAAAACTCTAATGTCTCCTTAACCAAGATGAAAACCATGATAAGGAAATTGAAAAAAAATAAGTATAATTTTGAAAAACCAAAAAGAAAAAACCAAATGGTTATCAAACGGAGTCTTAATGGAACAATTGTCAATAACAACATACAATTTTAGGTCCAATAAATTACTATATATATAAGTGATGTAAAATGAGTAAGTTCATAAATTTTTTTGGATGAGTACATCAAATTAAAACATATAATACTTTTAACTCAATCAATTAATATGGTATATTTTCACACATTACATCATCATTTTGCCAACTAAATTTAACATTCCGTGAAAAATAAGAAAACTAAAAAAAGTTCAATACATTAACTATGATTTTTGAATTTAAAAAAACTTTAAGGACCAAATTGGAAAAAAGAAAACACTCCTAAACACTATGAACTAAATATATATATTTAGCCCTAATAACTAATTATTGCTAAATTCATAGGTTTTGGGCTGATTTTATTTTCTTAAACCATCATCATACTAGTGGGAGAGAGTTTTTTCTTTGTGATGATAACCATGAAACCTAATTTTCAAACCCAACAACCTTTATAAAGTGTCTCCAAAAAAATAAATAAATAAATAAAACTTTCTAAAGTGAGAGAGAAAAAAATTGACTAGTTGACCTACAAATTTGGAGGGTAATAATTGAAGAATTGAAAATCGTTAAAACTCTGGGGTCCTTCTCAAAACGTGTATTTTTCCTATACATTATTTTAATTTCTTCTTTTTAATATAATTTTCTTTTCTTTTTTTTTTTTTTTTTTTTCTCTTTTCACTAATTTTCCTTTTGAAACTTTATATAAACAGCTACCTCCACTCCCCCTTCATCACCTTCCTCCCTTTCCCCTCTTCATCTCCAACCCCTGCTCCTCCCTTCATCATCTTTTGCTCAACTCCGCCATGGCGGTGCTTCCGATCAACGACTCCGCGAGCTTCGATGACGATGGCCGCCCGAAACGGACCGGTTACTAATCTCTTCGTCATCTCCTTTGCTTTTTCTGCATTACTCAAACAATACTACTCTCGTCTAACAAATTTTACGTTCTAACTTTTTATATATATATATGATCTTCACTTTAGAATCTCTATATGATTGTTGTTTTGAACGTTTTAGGTACGTTTTGGACGGCGAGTGCTCACATAATCACGGCGGTGATCGGTTCGGGCGTGTTGTCGTTAGCATGGGCGATCGCTCAGCTTGGATGGATCGCCGGTCCCGCCGTGATGCTGCTCTTCGCCTTCATCGGTTACTACACCTCCTGTTTGCTTGCCGATTGCTACCGCTCCGGCGACCCGGTCAACGGCAAGAGAAACTACACTTACATGCACGCAGTTCGCTCCCTCCTTGGTATACAAACAAACAACCACAATTCATACCGTTGAAGTTGATCAATCAATCTCTTGTTTCTTAAATAATATTGACATTATTTTTAATTTTTTTTTCCAAAAAAGGTGGAGCTCAAACGACTGCATGTGGAGCAATGCAGTACATGAACCTGATCGGAATTGCGATCGGCTATACGATCGCGTCGTCGATCAGCATGATGTGAGTTAAAAACTCGAAAGTCGTTGAATGTTGGTTTTTGGTTTTTGGTTTTTATTTCGAAATTGTTTGGTGTTTGGCAGGGCGGTTAAACGGTCAAATTGCTTCCATAGCAGTGGGGGAAAAAATCCATGTCATATGTCAAGCAATCCATACATGGTGTCTTTTGGAGTAATGGAAATAATTCTGTCTCAAATTCCTGACTTTGATCAAATTTGGTGGCTCTCTACAGTGGCTGCTATCATGTCTTTTACCTATTCTTCCATTGGCCTTGGCCTTGGAATAGCCAAAGTTGCAGGTTTCAACACTAAATCCTTTCATTTTCCTTTCATTTATTATATTTTGTAAAAAAGATCCATGTCCCGTTACGAGAATTTAGGGTATGTTTGGGAGTGCTTCCATCGCAACAAAAAATTGTTCATGCTATGACTAAATACTGAAAAAGGTGCGGTGTGAAATAAAAGTTTTTTTTTTTTTTAGGAAAGTGAAATAAAAGTATTTGTTTGGACTAAAAGTGGATATGAGATAACTTTTTGAAAGAGAGAAAAATGTGTTTGATGTTTAAAAACATGTTTCAAATTTTTACATTTTTACACGTACATGTTCAGTTAAATTATCAAGTATGTTTATACGAGATTGTTTTTTTTAATTGAAAAAGTACTTTCCTTCAAAAGTCATCTTAACCGCACTAAAATTGTTTTAAGACTTAGAAACATTTTAACAACGTCCAACCAACAACATGAAAATGATTCATTATTCAATTTTATCGAGAATATTCTTTTCAAGGATAGAATAAAACATTAATATGTTATCTAACACACTTTTTAACTATCAAAGTGAGCATAGCTCAATGGTAATTGACATATACCTTCGACTAAGAGGTTGAAGGTTCAAATCCCTCACCCTAAATGTTGATGTACTCAAAAAAAAAAAAAAAAAAAAAAACATCTTTTAACTTTCTGCTTGTAATAAAAGTGCTTTTTTTTTTCTTTTGTTAATAACTTTGATGTTTTATGTGTAGAAAATGGGAGCTTTAAGGGAACACTGAGTGGCATAACCGTGGGGACAGTAACTCAAAGCCAAAAGATATGGAGAACTTTCCAAGCACTTGGCGATATCGCTTTTGCCTATTCTTTTTCAATTATCCTTATTGAAATTCAGGTAATTATAGTTATCATTTAGTTTTTTAGTTTTTCCATTTCTTTTAATCACTCTTTAACACGGTTAAATAAGTGCTAAATCATCCCATGTCAAATCTTATTCTTAAAGAACTTCTCTATCTCCTTGTCAACATGAGCATAGCTCAACTAACATAAAGCTTATACTAATGACAAAGAGGTATGTGGTTCAAATCTTCCAACCCCACGTGTTGTAAAAAAAAAAAAAAAAACTCTCCATCTTCTTGAATTATTACAAAAAATAAAAATAAAAAAATCCTGTCATCAATAATAGAAAAATAAAAGATTTAGAGTTTTATCAATAAATAAATAAAATACATGTTTGATCCTAAAGATAAATTTATAAAATCAACGGTTAAGAACTAATTAAAATATATAGGGAATAACTAATTAAAAATATATTTTCTTAATAAAATTTCTAAAATATGAAAATAAAAGAGATTAATAAAGTGGAATAAACGGAAAAGTTGGTTGAAAAAAAAAATAAAAAAGAAAGAAAAATGTACCGTCATAAATAATAGAAATAAAGTACATAATATTCCCGAACAATGTAAGGATTGATTTTATAATTAAACAGTTCCATTAAAGCATACCCAAAACCAGAACCTTAATTTCTAAGATTAAAAGTTTATTTTATTATTTTTTTTATCCCTTTATTCTAAAAACAGGAAGAATATATTTATCTGTTATTACCAGTGCTTTTCATTAAAAAAAATAAAAAAAAAATCTTTGAAAATTCAAAAAGCTTATTCTTTCCCACATGTACAATTTTAAATGGATGGAATAATTAATTAAAGCTTTGTTTTGCTTTAACCACCGGAAGAAAAAAAGGTCTAAAGTTACTGCTTGTTAGTTGACGTTTGAAGACCAAACCACAAAAAAGATGGCTTTTAGCTTTAACCCACTTTAAATGGATTTATAATAATCTGTTTTAGTATTAAAATATTGTATCAATAACTATTTTAATTTACCCACCGAGCATAAAAATTGGTTAAGACATATATCTTTGACTAAGAAGTTAAAGTTGTAATATTTTATTCTTAAAAGCTAAAGCGAACATAGCTCAGTGGTAATTGGCATATATCCTCAACTAAGAGATCAAATGTTCGAATCCCCCACCCCAAAGGTTGATATACTAAAAAAAATATATATATATTCTAAAAAAAACAAAAATTGTATTGTTGATTTTTTATTAGTTTTTTTGAAAAAAAAATGTAAATTTATATTTCAAAACCTAACCCTTCACTTACTATACATAGTTTCAAATAATATCTTGATAAATGAATAAAGTGGTAATTTATAGTTTAGACTTAGTTCACTTTCCATTTTCTATTACTTATGATTTGGGTTTAATTTTAACTTGACATCTATTATGATAACCGTCTATAACCCCTTTTTAACCCATTTGAAAGCTTACCCGTTTTCCCTTATTTTTTACTAACTATAAAACATTAACTAATTTAACTAGTAAAGATAATAGTCAACTGAATAGATCATATCAACTATTTGACATTGTAAATGGACCAAACATATTACGATTGAATTTAATATGATAACTATTTGTAATCGCAAACACTATTGTGAGAATCTTACCAACCAAATAGAGACACTCTCAAACTACCAAATTGAAAAACTAAATCTAAGTCAGAGTTGAAATTAAAACTATAAAAATCATAGCAAAATAGTAATTTAACTACCATGAATAAAATACATGAGTAGATGATTTTTCATACAAAAATTGAACCATAGACTAAGTATGCATTTGATAAGTTTTTAAAGTGCTTATAAATGATGAAAAGTTATTATTATTTTATTTTTTTTGAAAAAGAGTAGTGTTCGGTTAAAATTCCAAAGTAGTAATAATTGATTTTGAGTAACTCAAAATACCTCTAAAAATTGTCAACAATCAAAAGTATTTTGAGAAATTTCGAAAAGATCTTAAAGTACTTCCATTGAATGTATTTAACCAAGGAAAAAAAATTACCTACTGAATTGGTAAAAGAAAATAAATGTCAAAATTTTAGTGGTCCAATTGATCTGGAGGGAAGTTTAGGGTCATTTGGAATACATTTTAATTTAAATGTTTTTAAAAAATGCATTTTAAAAAAACATTTTGTATAAAAATTGTTTAGAATTTAAACACTCATATGTTTGGTTGTATTTCCTCACAAATGTTTTTATACACAAGTTAGTGTTTACTTAAGAAGTCTTTTTTAAAAAGTTGGTTTCAAGTGTTTCTCTCAAAATTTGTTCAAAATTATTTATTTTCAAAATTAAACACTTGAAAAGTTAAACCAAACATACCCTTAATTTTCTTTCAAAATGCGCTTATTTATCATATAACTTAAGTACTTACAAAAATCAAAATTGAGAGATGAAAAAATGGAATTGAATCTTTAAACAAAATTTACATTGTATTGTACACAGGACACAATCAGATGTCCACCATCAGAAGCCAAGACAATGAAGAAAGCAACTGGATTCAGCATTGCATTGACCACAGCATTCTACTTGCTATGCGGGTGCATGGGCTATGCAGCCTTTGGCAACAACGCCCCAGGCAACCTCTTGACTGGCTTCGGCTTCTACAACCCCTTCTGGCTCCTCGACATCGCCAACGTCGCCATCGTCGTCCACCTCGTCGGCGCCTACCAAGTCTTCTGCCAGCCCGTCTTCGCCTTCGTCGAGAAGAAGGCCGCCCAGGCATGGCCCGACTCCGCCTTCATCACCAAACACCACAAGCTCTCCCTCACCTCCTCTCGCTCCTACAACATCAACCTCTTTCGACTCGTCTGGAGAACCCTCTTCGTCTGCTTCACCACCGTCGTCGCCATGTTGCTCCCCTTCTTCAACGACGTCGTCGGGATTATCGGGGCCCTCCAGTTCTGGCCCTTGACTGTATACTTTCCTGTCCAGATGTATATTGTTCAGAAGAAGATACCTAAATGGAGTGTCAAGTGGATTTGTGTTCAAACTATGAGCATGGGCTGCCTTTTGATCTCAATTGCTGCTGTTGTGGGCTCTGTTATTGGTGTCATGCTTGATCTTAAGGTTTATAAGCCTTTCAAGACAAGGTATTGATCATTAAAAGCTTTTAAACTTGTCATGTACTTCTTGAGGAAAGGAATTGGCAAATCTTTTTCCTTTTCTATCTTTCTCTATATATATATGTATACTAGTTGTTCATGTATTTGCAATCCACCATCATCTCTAATTTGTCCAACCTTTATGCTAATTGGATTCAAAATAACTCTCTACTAGATTTAACTTTTGGCAAGGAGAGAAGAAGGTTTGTTTTTATTAGGTAACCATGAGCTAGCGTTACCAAATTGATACAATTTCGGACAAGATCAGAATTATTTTTGACGAATGATTACACAATTATTCAATGAAACCGCTGCAATGTGTGGCTGCTTTCTGATAACTATTGGATTTATATTTAAAATCTTTGGATATAAATTTGAAATATCATTTTGCAATGTTTCTCTTATATATCTGACGGTGTAAATCTATCAACATGGTCTCCTTCTCAATTGGATATAGATTCAAAATATCTGTTGAATGAGAAATTTTGACCAATCGTAAATTGTCACGTCATTACATGAAATTAATGACAAAATTATAATTAATTAAAATTGGGACCAATTATAAATTGACTGTGTCCCAAATTTAATTTGAAGGCAAAGTTGACCAATTATAAATTTATAGAGCCAAATTTTTATTTGATCAATTAATTAAAATTAAATTATTTTGATCAAATTAATTAATTTGACCAATTAATTAAAAAAATTATTTGAATCAAATTTGAGTCTTTTAAATATATGGGTCATATGGTTTTGGGTCAAATATGAACTAGCTAGACCAAAGACTAAATAGTTGAGCCCAAGACCAATAAAGCCCAAGCCCAAGTTGCTAGCCCAAAAGTCACCAGGGCTCATCCAACGAGAACTTTATAAATAGAGGGGTTCTCTTCCATTCAAGGGGTCATAATTTTGAAGCTCCATGCCAGAGTCAGAGAATTCAGAGAAACTTCATCAAGATTGAAGACTGAAGACTGAAGACTCCTTGAAATCCATAAGTTTCAAAGTGCTGAACACTTCTTGAAGATTGAAGACTCCTTCAAGATTGGAAGACTTCAAGCTCCAAGAATCCATTGAAGCTTCAGACTCGAGTGAAACACATCCGCACACGAGAGAGAGAATAAGAGGATTAACATTAGAGATTGTACATCCACACGCATACAAATATTAATACAAATATACATTTTATTTCGCGTGTTCCACCTTCAAAGTTACGTGTGAACAAATTGGCACGCCCAGTGGGACAATCTCTACCTCTCATCTCTTTCTCTTGCCTAAAGATCCAACCAAGGTGATGACACCAAAGAAAGCTCCCGCGAAGGTTACAACATCTAGTGACTCTTAGATGGGTCTTGTCACTCGTAGTCGTTCCCAAGGAATTGAGATCAAGGAGGATCATACTCCTCTTGCTGTTGCAAGCAGGATCTCAAAGTTGATTGAAGAATCCTCTAAGGATAAGGTTGCAGTCAAAGACAACCCACTATTCGAATCTGCCATTCCAACATCTAAGCAGCCAAAGGATACACTAAATCCTGATGTGATGTCCGTCATGATGCCTGATGTAGACCAGGATGAAAGAATGGCAGAGAAGGAAAAAAAACTCGATTTTAATGAAGACAGTTGATGAAAGAGATCTTGAGATTGCCTATTTGAAGAACCAGTTTCAAAACATAGAAACGGCTGAGTCTAGCCAGACCCCTATTGCAGGAAACAATGATAAGGGGAAGACTGTCATGCATGAGGACCAACCACAACACTCTACGTCAGTTGCCTTTTTGTCCGTCCAACAACTACAGGACATGATCACGAATTCCATCAGGGCTCTGAAGGAGATAAAAGCCCCCACGCAGTGGAAGCGCATCGATTGGACCTTATGCCGTATATTAATTAACATTAAAATACCGTTACGAAAAACTCAAAGAAACTTTAAACATACTTTAAAGTTGCTGGAAAATTGGTATAAACATGCTGAAAAATAAATCTAAATTTATTTTCATGCTTTTCTAAAGAAAAGGGAAAGAACCGTTACAAACCTTCGTTGTAGACTGGACCGTTCTTCGCCAACGACACTCAAACGAACGAAAACACAGCGATTCCTTTTTGATTTCTTCGCTGGAAATTTCTTCTTCAAAGACACAATAACCACAGAGGTTACACCGGTATGTCTCTAAGTCTAGGAGGCAAAAGACTTGTGGGAGTCTTTCTCTAAGAGGGAGGCTAGAGAGAATTCTAGGTCTTGTCTTGTGAGTCTAAGAGCAAGAGGAGAGTGTTGAACCGATTAGGTCTAGTGTTCTATTTATAGAAGAGAGGCCATGAATAAAATATTCAATTAAATCAATCTTTTCCAAAATTGATTCAATCTTATTCCTTATTTAATCAATCCATGATCAATCAATTCCATAATTGATTAATCTTTTCCACAAATGACTAATTACTTCCATAAGTGATTAGATCATTTCCCTAAATGATTAATCACTTCCTTAAGTGATTAATTATTTCCATGATTGATTAATTCCAGGTTAATGAATTCTTTAATTAATTAACCACCAATTAAATATCACATATTTAATTTACGGTCTTGAATTAATTAATTTTCCCAAATATATTTTAGGCCTTAAAATTAATTCATTATTTGAACTCTTTCAAACTTCCATAAATTTAATGTGACTCAAATTTATATTAATATTTAAATTTCTTCAAATATTAATTTCTCTCATAATAATATATCAATATATATTATATTGTTTCCCTTAGTAAATTGAACATTTTCAATTTACATTTATTACTTAGTTGCCTCAAATTACTTTATGAGCTACCAGTGGGACCTAATGGACCTGCAGATCAGAAGCTCCAACGATGTGAGATTAATTGGCCAAACTCATTAACCACATTAATCAATATTCGTTAACTGTGTGTACATTCCACTATAGACTCACAGTTGCACTTTTCTCACTGCAGACATATTTTATGTGTCCACGGATCTAGACCAATATCGACTGGTTAGTCCTTCACGAGTGTCCGTAACACCAGCTGGGTCAAATTACCGTTTTACCCCTGGGTTACTTCTATTTCCTTAAGTACCATTTCTCCTGTAATGAACAACTTGTTTGTGGTCCAACCATCATATAGAAAACCTTCTCGTGCCATTGAGAGGGTAGGTCCCTTTGTTCAAGACTCGGTGTAACCACTTAAGGGAACACTCATCTGCTTCCCTAAAGTCGGGAAGGAGTGAATTCCATCTTGTACGGTTATGTTCCCAGCTCCCCATTCGGTCTTGTCCCCAAAATGGTAGGCTTATTGAGTCGACGTATTGGCCACTCTCACCCATGCAAATCAAAGGACAATCTCTCATGAGTAGGAGTCCATAATCAGCTCAGGATTAAGACTAAGTTGTCTAGGTCGTCCTAGTGAAATAGAAACCAACTAGTTAACGGTGTTATAACCAGTGATTACTATTTCGCAGTTCGGTCTTATGCAAACTCATTGCATAGGATACCCTCACTCGCATGTCTCCTACACGAACGCGTTGGATCATAGCGTTTGTATCAAATACAAAGTGGGTCGTATCCATAGTGTCGCCAGGATAAGGCACCCAGTCTTATCCCTATACTATAGACCCTTTAGGCTGTTTCTTGAACAATGATCCCATATGTCGCTACATATAGTTCAAGACTCATATTACAGCCTAGGATGTCTAGTTTATTGGATTAGGGTTATTTTTAGGCAAAGACAAATATAAAATAACTAATAACATTTAATGGAAAAATATACAAATATTATTTCATTAATATGCGATCAACGGTTACATTCACTATCTATGAGTTTTAGGGCATAAAACCCAACAAACTCCCACTTGAACTAAAACACTAGTCAGTGTGATGTAAATGCAATAATCTAAAGCTGGAAATGTCATGTATATTAAAATAATACAATGAACTAAGGCATCCTTATACCCATTATACATTTCTCCCACTTGCCCTAGATTAGATGGCATACATATCTCGTAGACCTAGACCTTCTAGATGACCCTCAAACACTTTAGCCGTGAGAGCCTTCGTAAATGGATCAGCGATGTTGTGCTCTGAAGCGATCTTAGTGATGATCATATCTCCTTGTTGCACAATCTCCCGTATCAGGTGATACTTCCTCTCGATGTGCTTACCTCGTTTGTGGCTTCGAGGTTCTTTTGAGTTGGCTACAGCCCCACTGTTGTCACAGTATATTGTTATGGGTACGTTCATATTCGGAACCACTTCCAAATCAGTCAAGAACTTTCTAAGCCATACTGCCTCCTTAGATGCTTCGCAAGCTGCTACATACTCAGCCTCCATGGTTGAGTCTGCTATGCATCCTTGTTTGATGCTTCTCCACACTACTGCTCCTCCATTGAGGGTGAATACTGACCCTGATGTGGATTTCCTTGAATCCTTATCAGCTTGAAAGTCAGAGTCAGTGTATCCAGTAAGAATCAAATCCTTAGCTCCATACACAAGCATGTAGTCCCTCTTTCTCCGAAGATACTTGAGGATATTCTTAACCGCTCCCCAGTGGTCCAACCCTAGATTAGACTGATACCTACTGACCACTCCCACTGCATAACATATGTCAGGCCTAGTGCAGAGCATAACATACATTAAGCTGCCTACAGTTGAGGCGTAG
Source organism: Luffa acutangula (assembly GCA_036850905.1). Taxonomy (NCBI): domain Eukaryota; kingdom Viridiplantae; phylum Streptophyta; class Magnoliopsida; order Cucurbitales; family Cucurbitaceae; genus Luffa; species Luffa acutangula. The sequence goes on from CM072087.1 coordinate 18,453,053, forward strand.
GGAATGTGTCTCATGTTCTCAATTTCTTGAGGTGTCTTAGGAGACTGTTCCTTAGACAGGTGTACCCCATGTCTGAAGGGTAGTAGTCCCTTCTTGGAGTTTTGCATCGAATATCGAGACAACATTTTGTCAATATACGTTGCTTGAGACAGTGCTAGCGTTTTGTTCTTACGATCCCTAATGATTTGGATTTCCAGAACATATTGAGCCTCTCCCAGATCTTTCATTTGGAATTGGGCTGCTAGCCATTTCTTAATGCTAGTGAGGTATCCTACATCATTCCCAATGAGTAGGATATCGTCTACATAAAGTATTAGAAAGGCTACTTTCCTTTTGTTGACTTTCTTGTACACACAAGGCTCATCAATGTTTTGGTCAAAACCAAAAGATTTGATTGCAGTATCAAATCTAATGTTCCATGATCTGGACGCTTGTTTTCATAAATGGATCGATTGAGCTTACAAACCTTTTGTTCCTGACCTTGGGCTATGAACTCTTCGGGTTGATACATGAAGATATTCTCTTCGAGATTACCATTTAGAAAGGCAGTCTTGACGTCCATTTGCCATATTTCATAGTCATAATATGTGGCTATGGATAAGAGAATTCTTATGGACTTTAACATGGCTACAGGAGAAAAGGTTTCCTCATAGTCAACCCCTTCCTTTTGGGTATAACCCTTTGCCACTAGTCTAACTTTGAAGGTCTGTACCTTTCCAACTGCATCTCTTGTTCTCTTATAGATCCATTTGCACCCTATGGGTTTTACCCCATTTGGTAGATCTGCGAGTTCCCATACAGAATTGGTGTGCATTGACTCCATTTCCAGGTTCATGGCTTTGACCCCTTCATCCTTATCTTTGTCATTCATTGCCTGTCGGTAGGACAATGGATCCTCAATGCCATCATTAGGTATGACAACCTGAGTTTCGATTAAACCCAAGTAGCGATCAGGTTGTAATACAACCCTCCCACTACGTCGAGACACTCTCAAAGTTTGGATGGACGGGATGGATCTGAAGAATTAGTTCCTTCATCAACCCTTGTTAAAGGTCCAGCTTCATCAACAACTCTTGGTGATTCTTCAATAGCTTCTCTTAATATTATTTTGCTGCGTGGTTTATGATCTCTCATGTGGTATTCCTCTAAGAAGGTGGCGTTTGTCGATACAATCACCTTATTTTCTTGTGGGTCGTAGAAATAACCACCTATCGTTTCTTTAGGGTAACCAACAAATTGACACAGTTTTGAACGAGGTTTCAGTTTCTTAGGATTTGTCACAAGCACGTGTGCTGGACAACCCCAGATGCGAAAGTGATGCAAACTAGGTTTATGCCAATTCCATAATTCGAAAGGTGTTTCAGAAACACTTTTCGAGGGAACATTGTTTTCAAGATGTATACTGCAGTCTCTACTGCATACCCCCAAAACGAGCTAGGCAATTGAGCATTGCTCATCATTGATCGAACCATGTCTAACAAGGTTCTATTTCTCCTTTCTGATACACCATTCTGCTGAGGTGTACCAGGGGCTGAGAGTTGAGATTGGATTCCATGTTCTATCATATAATCCTGGAATCTTTGATCCATATACTCCCCTCCTTGATTAGATCGAAGTACTTTAATAGATTTACCTAATAGGTTTTCAACTTCAGCCTTAAACTCCTTAAACTTTTCAAGGGCTTTAGACTTATGTCCCATTAGGTACAAGTAACCATATCTTGAATAATCATCTATAAATGAGATGAAATATTCGTACCCTCCTCGAGCTTTTACATTCATTGGACCACATAGATCTGAATGTATTAACTCTAAGGGTTCTTTGGCTCTGTAACCTTTTCCAGTAAAGGGTCTCTTGGTCATTTTTCCCTCGAGACAAGATTCACAAGGTGGTAGTGAATCATCTTCTAACTTGCTTAGAAGTCCATTGTTTACCAAACGACCGATTCTATTGATATTTATATGACCAAGTCTAAGATGCCAAAGATGAGTATTGTTACTTGTTGGAGAAATCTTTTGCCTTTTTCTTTGAGTTTCAGCAGTTTTAAACAACTTGGTGTTCATGATTGCTTTACTCTCGATTGGTCTTAAAACATATAAATTATTTTCTAGCTTTGCTGAACAAATATGAACTCCCTTCCTTGAAATGAATGATTCATTTACTGAGAAAGATATAGAATAATCTTGTTCAAGCATACAAGATACAAAAATCAAATTTCTTTTGATCTTTGGAACAACATACATATTATCTAATAATATGTATTTATTCTCACTGAAAAATAATTTTATATTCCCCACTACAATAGCTGAGACGACCTTTCATGTTCCTACTTTGAGAGTCATCTCATTAGCTTCAAGCTGTTGCTAGGAACTCATTCCTTGAAAGGAAGAACAAACATGGTTGGTGGCCCCTGAATCCAGTATCCAGGCAAAATCATCATTTTCCACTAAGCATGTTTCTAAGACAAGTAAATCATATTTATAGTCTCTAGAAATATTCATTTTTGGTAGGCAGTGTTTTGTGTCATATTCATTATGAACATTTCTTAATGAATTAGAAATTGGGGATTGAGGACATTCCTCAGTTAAGACTAATCTTAGATCATCTATAACCGAAATCGTATTCAGGTTAGATTTCCACGTTGCTAATTTTTGCCGGTTAATTTCTCATTTTTAAGCAGAGAGACAATTGAGGAAGACATTGTTGAAGTGTAAACAAACAATGACCGTATTAGTTATCTTTGCCTTAACCCATCATACAAGTAAACAATTGCACACAATCCAATCAATTTAGCAAAACAGACAATCACAGAACCCTTAAACTATTGATTTAGTTTTGCAACGATGTTTCAGAGGTTTAGAATATCAGCCACCGAAGGGTGATCAGGCACTCCTCCTCTGAAGTGAGACTTTTCTAAACTAATTCTAATTCCAGAATAACTCATATTCCTATGGACATTAGCCACCGTTGTTCGGTCAAAGATTTGTTAACACTTTTAACTCATCCTCATAAGTGTAACCCTCCCACTTTCAGATCTCAGAGGCACGCACCAACAGCCTACCAAAGTGAAAGACAACTGTTGGTAATTAGCCTAAGAGCTCCTATCCTATTCAGGAGTTCACGATGTTTCGAATACTATGATCAGGCCCTCCGAAGGGATGGTTGCGCCAGGGCAACCTGCAGGAAGATCATAGGACTCTCACGGTGTGAACTAGGGGCGGAGACCGAGGGATACATTGACACGTGTCCCGCTCCCACTTACTCTAGACATTTTTCCCATTCACCTTGATATTGATTCATGCAAACACTTTTCGAAGGGAGGCCGCTCCTAAGGCGACTCGAAGCCGAGCATGAATCTCACGTTGTGAATATAGGGACGTAGGAGCAAAACTTGATTTAAATCTCGTTTTGTAATTTTCCTCCCACTGAAAATGTCCTAAGGTTAATTTAGGGTTGTTTAACTTAGATAGGATTCGACTAAGTCAATCTATCCAAGTCTGATCCTATTATAACAATTATGGAAAGGATTCAACCGCAATGTTGTAGGTGAATTAAACTTCTTTTAATAAACCCAACATTGCAAGTCAACACTACTATGGTTAATTCAACTCAATGTTCGGGTCAGTTCCCAGGTAGGAGGTGTTCCGTAAACCGTCAACTTAAATACCCCCAACCTTAGACAGAACTTTACCGAGAGAGTTACCTTATAACCTCAGTAATGTAAGGTCTTTACTCTAAAGATCTAGGTGCATTAAACACTTTTAAAATATACCTAGTGACATCGCATTCTAACATTTAACTATGATTAATTCAACTCCAGTATTCCGGGTCAGTTCCCAGGTAGGAGGTGTTTCGTAAACCGTCAACTTAAATACCCCCAACCTTAGACAGAACTTTACCAGTGGAGTTCCCTTATAATCATAGCAATGTTTTTCCTACTTAGTCAATTAAAACTATTTTTAATTGTAAGTAAAAAAAAATATAATCTTATTAGAATCTTATCTAGGTCTAATTAATTTTAAACAATTTAAAATTAATCCAATTTATCCTATGATCTTATGTTTGCATGCAAATCTTGATTATAGATTGACGGTTTCTAATCATTAATGTTAAAGAACTATTTCGAATTTTAATGATTAATCCTATAATCAAGAGTCTAGGGTTTAATTCATTCAACAATCTTATTCAGATAAAAAAAAAATTAAACCATGCTAATTGCATGAATAATATAACAATTATATTATTATCTATGGATGTTTCATGCTTCATACAATATTGATTTTCTTTTAATATAACAATTATAAGCCAATCAAGTAAATCAATCAAGCATGCTTCATTCATCACATTAAACATAACTATTTATATTTAATTTAAGTAATGACATGCTTCATGCTTTCCAATTTTTCATATAATTAATATACACTTATATTAAAAAATATGAAAACAATTCCATGCATTTAAAACATACATTATAACAATTTATAATATACAAATAAATGCATGAGCATGTTTATAACCTAAGGTGGGATTAAATATTCTATAGGACATCCATAAAGCATATAAATAGCAATTGAACCGGTTAATTTTGGCCCCTAGGATAAAATAAAGCATTAAATTACATTAATTTAGCTAAATTCTATCCTAAAAATCCTTGTGCAACTCCGGAATTTGGTCTAGACATCACGAACCGCCCCGAACAGCCTCCAACCGGCCTCCAAAATCACGAACCATGCCAAAAATTGGCTGAATCAGACCAAATAGGTCCCAGCCCAGCCGAACTGGTCCGAACGGAACCACCCTCCTCATGAACCGCGCCTGTTGAAGCCCTAATGCGCGCCGCCATCGTGATAGCGTCGAGACGCTATCAACACAGCGTCCCAACGCTGTGCACTTTCCTTACCTGAGCGCCTGCGTTATCGAGACAGCGTAGAGACGCTGTTGGAGTAGCGTCCGACGCTGTTGCGTCTGGAAGTAGATTCTGGGCAGAAACTCACAATTTCTTCGATTTTTCTTTCGATTTCAGCGGCGATTTCTCCGATTTTCATCTCATAAAAACCTATTCTAGACCCGGACTTACATAGGACTCGATTTTATATAAAATACCCGAAACATCGGGCCGTACATGATCAAAATCACATAAAATTAAAATCTATGGCCATAAAATTAACCTAAACAGTTCAATGCAAACCGAACATACATTATGCATAAATCCCACCTATTAGAGCCTATCACAAATTTTGATATTAATTAATAGGGACAACGATGGCTTTGATGCCAATTGAAGGGGATAAAAGCCCCCACGTAGTAGAAGCGCATCGATTGGACCTTACGCCGTATATTAATTAACATTAAAATACCGTTACAAAAAACTCAAATAAACTTTAAACATACTTTAAATTTGCTGGAAAATTGGTATAAACATGATGAAAAATAAATCCAGATTTATTTTCATGCTTTTCTAAAGAAAAGGGAAAGAACCGTTACAAACCTTCGTTGTAGACTTGATCGTTCTTCGCTAACGACGCTCCAACGAACAAAAACGCAACGATTCCTTCTTGATTTCTTCTCTGGAAATTTCTTATTCAAAGACACAATAACCACAGAGGTTACACCGATATGTCTCTAAGTCTAGGGGGCAAAAGACTTGTGGGAGTCTTTCTCTAAGAGGGAGGCTAGAGAGAATTCTAGGTCTTGTCTTGTGAGTCTAAGAGCAAGAGGAGAGTGTTGAACCAATTAGGTCTAGTGTTCTATTTATTGAAGAGAGGCCATGAATAAAATATTCAATTAAATCAATCTTTTCCAAAATTGATTCAATCTTATTCCTTATTTAATCAATCCATGATCAATCAATTCCATAATTGATTAATCTTTTCCACAAATGACTAATTACTTCCATAAGTGATTAGATCATTTCCATAAATGATTAATCACTTCCTTAAGTGATTAATTATTTCCATAATTGATTAATTCTCGATTAATAAATTCTTTAATTAATTAACCACCAATTAAATATCACATATTTAATTTTCGGCCTTGAATTAATTAATTTGCCCAAATAGATTTTAGGCCTTAAAACTAATTCATTATTTGAACTCTTTCAAACTTCCATAAATTTAATGTGACTCAAATTTATATTAATATTTGAATTTATTCACATTAGAGGCCATGGTGGTGGGGTATAGGAGAGGTTCTAGGAAGAGCACTGTTGATGGAACACCTGACATTAGACCACCTTGATGCCTATTCGGTCAACACGTCGAGCTAATGACGTTAAACAAACGCTTATGGGAGGCAACCCAAGTAAGTTTAGTTGTGATTTTCTTTTTTAGTTGATTTGTTGTTTTTGTTGTGTAGGTCGTGGTTCCAGTCTCTCTTTTGCTTTCAAGCCTCCATAAAAGAAGTCATCATCATTCCAGGGCAGTATTGTTCACTCCTTCAATTCTTTTATTGTTCTTATGCTTGATTATGCCTTATTTTCTTTATACATTGAGAACAATGCATGTTTTAAGTTTGGGGGTGGAATAGCCTATTTGTGGAGCCCTTGAGCATCTGAGTTCGGGCTATAGTTTTAAGCTTTCTTTGAATTAAGCATATGGTTGTTTTCTGGATGATATTTTTGCATGACTCCTAGGATAGGCTTTCTTGTCAATTTTCAAGCTTTCGATGAGTTGTAAGCATGAGTGCCCAAAAAGAGAGACTTTTAAAACTTTTTCCAAGAGATGTCTTGCATGAGTAGAGTATTTGTCTTGACTAGATTTAGATTTGAATGCTTAGGAGCGAATTATTAGGTTCATATGCTTGTTGTCACCTCGATAGGTGTATGGAAGAGCTAAAGAGTTAATTTTTTGTAAATTAGGATGTTTGATCTTGCTTAGGAGGGAAGAAAAGAATATATGCTTATCATGATCATGAAAGAAAAATCATTCTTGTTGTTACTTTTGAAAGAAAATAAATTATTATGCCGTGACCTGTACACATTATGCAATGAGTAATAAAGATTCAGGCAAAAAGAGCTACCCCTGTTGTGATCAGTTAGGCCAACCAGAGAAAACTCAGGTTAAGGGTCCCTGCAATAGGTGTGTGAAAGCTAGTGCCACATATAAATGCTTGATTTAATTTTCAATTATAAGCACCTAAGTATGGAGGAAAACAAACTAATTTGTTCCATTGACTCATTAGTGAATCCTTAGTGCTAGTGTAGAGGGAAGATGAGTTGAGAGTTTAATAATCCAATCCCGGGCTAGTAGAGTCTGATCTCGTTGAGTTAGATCTCGCTTGTGCAAGTTAATTTTGGAAAACATTTAATTTGTCTCCCTCATTGTTCCTTATGTGCATGTCTCTTGCTTGCTTGACTATTGACCTTTGAGCCTTGAGGATTGAGTCATGTTTGTTGCATCCATTCTTCTAATGTATGCTTGATTTTTAGTTTGCTCGAGGACTAGCAAAAGCTTAAGTTTGGGGGTGTTTGATAGCGAGCATAGCTAGCTAGTTTTCCCTAATTAATTTAGCTAGTCTTTTATGATTTATTGGTCATTTTATTGCACTTAAATGTTTATTTTGTAGGAAATTTTTGATTGGAGCCAAAGCGTGATATTGGAGTTAATCGGGTGTTCGGGACGTGAAAAGATGCAAAAGAACAGAAGAGAATCAAAGAAGAAGAAGTCAAATTAAAGTCAACCGCAGGCCAGCGTCTCGATGCTGTCTTTCCTTATCTGATTAGGCGCGAACAGGCCACAGCGTCTCGACGCTGTGTGTTTTTCCATTCCAGATTCTGTGATAAGGCGACAGCGTTGAGACGCTGTCTCTTCAGCATTGAGACGCTACGACAAAAAATCAGCCTATTTATAATTTTCGATTAGGGCTGATTGGGGGACTTCTTTTGGACATCTTAGGGTCGTAAAACAGAGCAAAAACATAGCCTTTGGAGCTAAGTAAAGGGGAGCAAAGTGGAAATCAACCCATTGTTCGTGGGGATCGTGACGGGGATGTTCGGTCTCGACATACATAGAGTTTAATTCTTCTTTCCCTTACTTTAGTTAGTGTTTATGGCTGTTTTAGATCGTAGCTATATTGTAACACGTTGTATGATTAGCTAGGTCTTTACTCTTAGGGATTGATGTAGCCGTTGGGCACGTTATGGATTGATTTTACGGTTTTATGTTATTGATTTCATTTATGCATATTTGTGTCCTTAATGCTTTCAATTTACCGGCCATAAATTGATTGATGTTGATACTTGAATCTTTCTCGGGAGAGAGGATTTAGCTTAGAAATCATTATGCATAACTAGGATTTAATTAGAAATCGGGAGATTATAGTTGATTCTAGAAATCGTTAAAAAGGTTATCCTTATTGCCTTATATGTTTATGATAGGGATATCGGGTTCAATTGCATGTGGGAGAATCATGTATGCTCGGGAGAGATATGTGTGATTTTAGTCTACCTAGATTTATGAATCATAGCATGTTGTTAATCAATTAATTAATCCATAATCCCAATTGGTGAAATCACATCCCTAAGACCATTGTTTCCATTGGATTGTCAATTTTTGCATTGTTTTGTGTTTGCTTTACTTTCATTCTCACTTTATTTGGTTCCCTAAATAAAATTGGGCAAAACTATTTTCGATAATTAAGATTGATTAGAAACAAATCTAGAGGACGACATTCAAATATCACATTCACTATATTATTACATGACCCGTACACTTGCGAAAAGCAATTTGCACATCAGAGGTTCGCTCAAGGCCTACATAAAGAAAAAAAATATCGGTCTGCGGGGGTTTGAGAAGTTTTTTTGTGGAAGGCTTTATTTATAGTGGTTGTTGATGGTCAAATTTCGCTTAGGAATTTGCCCTTCGCTCCACGTGACGATCAACAGTGAATTTGTAAATGAGCGGGAAAGATGTGACCTGCAAGACGAACAAACGCTGCACACCGGTGTGGTGTAGACCACACACACTCCGATGCTTAAGTTAGCTTTGGCCAGAAAACACGTATAGTGAATTTAGGGGCTGATTTTTCATACTTGTAGGTGTGTGCAACCCTTTTCTTATAGATTTCCTCTAGGGTTTTTTCCTCCGCCAGGCTTCTGGGAGAGCCACCGGGCCTTTAGCCCTGGTCGGCCTCGACACCCTTACTCTTGGCCTCTCCCTTGGGCCGAGGCCGAGGGTCACGATATGGGGCCGAAACGTGTTTCGAAACCTTGCCTCGTGAACTGGGCTTGATTCGTCTTCGGGCCCGATGTGTTTGGGCCTTCCTGCATGAAATATCGTTGGCTAATTTTTGCCCATAACATTAAGCCCCCACTCTCTATTGGAGTTCATGGGCTTTTCTTTACTTTCAATGGAGAGTAATAATCAATTTAGAAATTTTACCTGCAATAAAAAATGCATAAACAAAAAAGAAAGAATTTTTTCCTGCCTCTTATCATCAGGAAAGTAACCATTTGGTTTGGAATTGAAGATACAACCATTCAGTTGTGATTTTGTGGGACACAAAAAGTTGGATTATTGCTATTAATTCCAAAAAGGAACTTTCTGGTTGGTTGGGAACTGACCTCAGGACTAGGAGCATAGAAATCTGGTTGGAACATAGTTAGCAAGTAAAACAAATGAGAAGAAGACAACATAGGGGGCTGGGCTGAGGCACCCAGCCTCGGTCATGTCACGCCAGGCGCATGCCTGGCGCGACTGGCAGCAGCAGGCGCGCTCAGCTTGGGCTTGTCCCATCTGATTTCTCTTTTTTTTTTTTTTTTTTGAATTCAAATTTCATTCCAGATTTTCCCTCCCTTTTACTCTATAAATAGCCCCCATTCTCACCTCATTACCATCACCATCTCTTGCCTCCATCCTTTCTTTGTAGCTTCTACTTTCAAGGTAGTTCTCGTTATATTTTCTTCCACATTTTCGTTATGGACAGTGATGAAACTATCACCTCTCCATATGATTCTACCTTGAAGAGACGTCTTATAGCTCCGGTCATGACGACGATTGTTCTTTTTTGGAGGATAGTGACTTCGGGCCTCCCGCTCATCCTTTGGTTTTATCATCCTCAGTGATCGCGACTCAACTTGAGCGTTCGCGGTATGAGTATGATATTCCCGAAGATGTGCATTTAAGGGTCCCTGGTCCTCACGAAAGTTTTGCTTATCCTCTAGAGGGTGAAGTTGCTTTCTACCCCGCTACGTTCACCTTCCGCTCCCTCTAATCCTTATGCATTTTCTAGTGCTCACGGGTTTAGACCCAACCCAAATAGTGTCCAATGGGTGGAACCACCTCATTGGTTGTATCGTTTTATGGGCTTGGTGTAAACAGGGGGCTTCTATGTCTACTGACCTTTTCTTTTCTCTTCACTCGATTAATCGCAGTCCTAATCTAGGACATTTTTTTTTATTATATAAGTCCTAGAAAAGGGGTCATAGTACATAACCCTACTTCTGTTAAAAATTGGTTCTTTGTGAGTGGAAATTGGCGGGAGTGCGGGTCGGATTATAACCCTTTTGATGTTTCAACAGTTTATGGGGAGTATGGTGAGTTGAGTTGCTTATCTTGAGGTTTCTTCTAATTCTTCTAACTCATTGTTTTTCGTTTGCCTCTTGCGCAGTTCAAAGGAGGCTGCGACGCTATGCTGAAGCACGTGAGTTTTCAGAAATCATCCAACATATTGATCTTGCACACCGCTTCGGTCCTGATCTTGTTAAACAGGAACACCTGCTGTCAATTGGCCTTGCTCGCCCCCGATCAGGCAAGCCTCTCGGTCTCCAGTAGTTCTATTTTCATTTAATTTCCTGACTACCTCAATCTCCAAATCCTTTCTTTCGTTGCTGCAGTCATGACACCTCGTTCCATTTTTGGGGAACGCAAGAAGGGAAAGAAAGTTGCTAACGAAGTGGGGTCGTCCCGTCTTGATGTCATTATCGTCACTGAAGATGAGTCGGATGTTGGGATTGGTGCCCTAAAACTCGTAGATAATGAATGTTAAACGAATTATATACTTATTCGATAAAGGTGTTATCGAGATTGATTCAGTAAAAGTCATTACTGAATAAATTAAATTGCACATATATAACCCAAATCCAATAAACTAAGATCCATGGCTATAGGATGAACACTTGAGCTTTATGTAGAGACATAAAAGTGGATCAAGCTTGAGCAATAGCCAAAACGGTCTATAGTATAGGAATAGGGTTGGGTACCTTATTCTGGAGACACTATGAGACGCGACCCACTTTATAGATGGTATAGACGATGTGATCCTAAATCGTCCATGTAGAGACATGCGAGTGGGGGTGTCCTATGCAATGAGTTTGCATAAGACCAGGACCGAGAAATAAGTCGCTCTCGCTTTATAACACCGTTTACTGACGAGACTGACTATTTCATGTGATGACCTAGGTAACTCAATCTTAATCCTGAGCTAACTATGAACTCCTTTTTATTCGGGCTTATCCTTAGATCTGCATAGGTGAGAGTGGCTCAGTATCGCCGACTCAATAAGCCTCCCATTTCAGGGATAGGAACGGGTAGATAGCTGGGGACATAGTCGTGCAAGAAGGAATTCACTCCTACCCGAATAAGGGATAGTAGAGAGGTTGTTCCCTTAAGTGCTGACTCCGGGGCTTGAACAAAGGGATCCCGCCCTCTCATTGGCCCGAGAGGGACTCGGTTTATTGGTTGGACCATAAACCAATTGTTCATTAGAGGTTCAGTGGGACTTAAGGAACTAGAAGTACTATAGGGGTAAAACGGCTTATTGACCTAGCTATAGCTACGAACAACCTGTGAAGGATCGACTTACTAATCATGGTTAAATCAAGTGGACGGAAATATATCTATAGTGAGGGAAGTGCAACTATCGGGCTATAGTGGAGTGTCCCGATAGTTAACAAATGTTGGCTAGCTTGGACAATGGGATTAGTCGGTTAGCCTCGAATCGTTGGAACCCATGATCTATAGGTCCATTAGGTCCCCCTACTAGCTCATATCGGAATTAAGCCTAGAACAAAAGATAGGAAACTTTGAATCGTTCAAAATCGGGAAAAAGGGTATTATCGTAAATTGTGTTTGACACAATAATTTAATTATGAATTAAATTAGAAAATGAGAGATGAAGTATTTAAAAGTGTTTTGAATACTATATATATGTATTAGGAATCATATATATGGAATTGCACAAGATAACAAAGATTAATTAGATTAATCATATCAAAATTACTTTGAAAATTTTCAAATTAATTACCAAGCAATCAATTTCAATTTAGAATTGAAATTGGGGGTAATTTTCAAGCTTGAAATTTGATTTCAATTTGAATTTAGTGGATTTAGTTGGAAATCCACTTAATGCATGATCATTCAAAGTGGAAAGACAACTCACTCATGCATTGTTGCATGTCTTGTGTAATGTACACCTAGAATCCACTTGAGCTTGCAAATACACCATGTGTCTTGTGTCTTGAGGCTTGGCTTTGCATGGAGAATGTCTTTAAAAGGAGTTTGAATCATATTCAAACACAAGAGAGCCATTTCCTTAATGTTATGCTGCTGGAATTTGGACTCAAAGTTCTCTCATCTCTCATTCTTCTCCATTGTTTGATGCTTCAAGCATTCCCTTCCCATTCCCTATCTTATATAGACTCCCACAAGTCGTTCTTGGCCCGGAGTATAGTGGGGAAGACTCTAGAGGTTGTCCAAGGAGCATAGGAGAGGCAAACACCACAAGGAGTTCAATATAAGTGAGCTACAAAGGTTGGTGTTTTCTAAACTCTCTATTCTGTCTTTTCTAGAACATGCATGCTTTAGGAGTAAAATTGAATGTCTTAAGTGCTTTCGATCTTCAATTGCTTCCGCATGTGTAATATGTACACCTTCATCAGACACTCCCTTCGTTGCTCCACGGTCTTCTACAGTGGGCCTTCAGAGGTCTACCTGTAATCGTCGTCCCCCTACTCCTTCCACCACTAGGGGGAGGGAATTCAGGGTTCCAGTGTTCGATCTGCTAGAAGGGTACTCCGAGACCAGGAGTGAGGTTGACGCTCTGGCTTAAGATTTTATATGCTGGCAAGGACTGCAATCTCATCAGCCAGACGGGGAGATTGGTTACAACGACCCTGCCCGAGGGATCTTAGTGGCTCAGCGCCAGCTTCGCGAGGTTGGCTTACTAACGTGCTCTTCTGCTTTCTTCTGAAACAACTACTGACTTTTGGATTTCTCCTTCCCTACAGGTTTTCTCTCTGGTCATTGTCTCATCCATCGGTTTAGCTAACAAGATTAATGATCTGCAAAGGCACAGTGTACCTCGGCGCAAACTTGCTCAAGCCCAAGAGAGCCTAGACCGCGCAAAGTAGGCTCCTGGTGGAGGTTAAGGCAGACTTGGAGCTCAACAGGATTGAGCTTAGCAGGACCAAAGTTCAGCTTGTCGAGGAAAAAACTCACATTGCCGATGCAAGTTACCTTGGTGAAGCGTATAAGAGGACTGATGAATATATCAACATGCAGAACGAGATTTGAACTGATGGGGCGAAGTGGGCTGAAACGTGTTAGGAAGCATGACGCTTCCTTTGACCCTTCTGTTGTCCGTGGCGAAATCTCTGGCATGTGCACCGATCCTGACGCCTATCCGGTGTCAGATGGTTCTTCAAGTGGGAGGGAAGACATGGAGAACCCTTCTGAAGACGACAACCGTTGAGCGGCCTCTTAACGCATTTCTGCTTTATCTGATTTCCTGCTCTTGCTATGTATTGCTTTTGTGACTTCTGTTTGGTATTTCCTTTCTATGCACTTGTACTTTTTCCTTTCAATCAATGATAAATCAGACTTCTTTATCCTTTAACAACTCCTTCGCCACATTTTGTGTAGTTTCAGAATTATTATGAAAATCTCCACCAGAATAGGAGAAACCATATGCATAAAAAGTTCCATCGTAATTTATGAGGTTATCTTATCTTAGATAAAAGAGAGTCAAAATCATGCCAAAAGTGATCACAGTTATGACATTGAATGAGATAAAAAATACTCATCATGATGATTATAGCAAAGGGATGGAATGGCCTTAACTTGCACTAATTTCCTCACCATAGCAAAGAAATGGCTCCCTATTCTCAGCCCCCACTCAAAATGTGCATTTACTACTTCAGAAGTTGCATCTTTTGAGTAAGAAGAATAACTTCATACCTGGCCTTTTGAGGAGAAAACTTGACTTCAGTGTGTGTGGTCGGCCTCGGCCTTGGCATGAGGCCGACCCATGCCTTTTGCATCACCTGTTCGCTTGCTCCATTGTTGGATTTATGCGCAAATTCGTCCCGTGGTTGAACATCTCCTTACTGCTTTGAATGACGTGGTTGTGCTAAAAAGTGAAATGTTTAAGAACTTGAACCAGTCAAATCCCAATGCATGCCTGAGGGTCGGTCTCGGCACTGGGATGCTCGGCATCGGCCTTGGCATGAGGCCGAACGTTTCTTCCGCGTTGCTATATTCATCCCAGGGGTGCGTACACTCTTTTGGGGGAAACTTGGGGAGACCTAGGAACTTTCCGGGCCTCTCTTCAAGTTGATGCATTCATCCCAGGGGTGCATATACTCTTCTGGGGAAAACTTGGGGAGGCCTAGGAAGTTCTCGGGCCTCTCTTCAAGTTGTTGCATTCATCCCAGGGGTGTGTACACTCTTCTCGAGAAAACTTGGGGAGGCCTAGGAAGTTCTCGGGCCTCTTTCAAGTTGCTGTAAACTTTTGAAACGAAATTCAAAGTACTTTATTTCAAATGAATCAATCGATTACATTCTGAATAACATGCTGCTGAAAATAAAAGAAAATTGAACATGGTCTTAGTAGACCGGAAAACATAATCAAAAGAAATCAATGTTCCATTGGAAGGGGATAGCTTGATCCATCAAATGCTCGACCTCGGCTATCTCCCGAGACCGATGTTGCTTGAACCTTTCTGTCGATGTTTCTGAGTGCCATAAAGTAACATTCCCTCGACATCTTCTGCTCGCCATACACCGCTCCTACACCTTCTTCGGTTGGGAACTTCAGAACTTGGTGGTAGGTTGAGGCTACATGTAGTCTAAAACCACAGCCTGTACAGCTTAAGCGCATGCAAGATGGGTCGTCAAAAAATGACATTATATGCTGGGACGCAGTCCACCACTAGAAAGTTGATCATTCTTTTAACTGTCTGTGGTCCTTCCCCAAACGTCACTGGCAGTTTGATGCTTCCCCTTGAGCTTACTTTTTCTCCGCCAAACCCCACTAGCGGCGTGAGGCTCGGCCTTAGGCGATCACTTCCTAGCTTCATGGCATCGAACGCAGTGGTTGAGAGAACATCAGCAGAACTCCCTCCATCAACGAGGATCCGGTGAACTTTTGCGTTATCAATCGTTAGGGTGACCACCAGCGCGTCATTGTGCGGATGGTGTATCCCCACAACCTCTTTCTCTGTAAATTCTAACTTCAGTGAGTACATACCTTGCTCTTCTGGCTTAGCTGTGCCTCCCGAATCGTGACCTTTCGCTTTCTGCCTGACTCTCCATCGGATGGTCCTTCTAAAATTGTTCGTATCTCGAGCGGTGGGTTGGTACCCCCTTACCTTGATCTGCTGGCATTGTCCTCTTACTTCTGTCATTCCCCACAAACTCCTTAAGGTAACCTTCTCGGATTAGGGCTTCTATCTCGTCTCTCAACTGTATGCACTCCTGGGTTGTGTGACCGTGGTCTCCGTGGAACATGCAGTACTTGTTCCTATTTCTTCTGTCTGGGTCCGACCTCAATTTCTCTGGGTGTTTCAGTAGATTTATATCCTGTATTGCGGCCAAGACCTGTTCAAGTGGAGCTGTTAGTGGTGTATACCTGTCAAACCTGGCTTTCGGTTCCGCTCGGCCTCGAGGCTTCTTGGCCTCTGGTCGGCCTCGAACAATGGCCGAGGAGTGCTCTTGTCGGCTTCGGCCTCTTTCCTCGACCCGACGTCCTTTCCCTCTGTCTTCTCGATGTCGGTCAGATATAGAAACTCCACGAATCTCTCTCTCTTCTTGTTTGGATTTCAACAGTTCTTCGACGCTTATGTACCTTTGTGCTCGGGTCATGAATTTCACATATGTTCGTGGTTGGCTCTCACCAATCGAGTTGAGCAATCTCTCATCTCGCAGACCTGAAATCATAGTGGTCAAGGCAACTCCATCGTCATAGCCTTCTACCTGCAAAACTTCGTTACTAAATCTGTTAGTATAATTTTTCAGGCTTTCCCGGGGCCCCTGCTTTACTATCAGTAAGTTGATCTGAGGTTTCTATCGACTCCGTGCTCCTAAGAATTGCGTAACAAACGCTCATGCCAACGCTTTGAACGACATGATCGATCTGCGTAGTATCTTGCTAAACCATTGTCGTGCCAAACCTATAAGTGTTAATGTAAAGGCTCGACACCTTGGTACCTTGAACTTTTGCGGCACCTCCCCTCCCATTATCACATCAGTGAAGGGTGGTTCCATCTACCCAATCAATCCTTCTATGTCCTCATTCTCCGTCCTCCTTTGGGAGTCGTGATGCTTGTCTTCCTCTTTCAGCTACTTGGATAGCTCCTATTCTCGCCCCTTTTGGCACTGCTCGACCCTGGACCCTGCCCGAGCCTCCAATTTCTTCCCGTCATTATTCCCATACATACCTGGTGTTGGCCTCAACGGCGAATTTCTGCGAACCTTCTTGTGGCTGGGTCCAGCTTCCTTCCGGGTCTGGTGCATTCAGCTAGCCACACTCTCCGAATCCCCTACCTCCTCGTCTGCTATTCCTTTACCCTTCTTGGGGTCTCTGCGCATATGCTCTTCCTCGTGCTTGACAGACTCGGGCTTCTTCAACAGACTAAGGATTTCAGTCAAGTTCTGCCCCATCTCGTTCATCCTCCCTTTAATTTCTGCGATCTCGGTCTCTTGGGCTTGGAGTCGAACCAAGGGGCTCGCCTCATCTGTTACCGGTTGATTTTCTTGTTCCATTGTTGCTGTGCTTACTCGCTGTACACAACGTTTGCTTGTCAGCGTCTTCCCCACAAACGACACCAACTATTGATGGTCAAATTTCAATTAGGAATTTGTCCTTCGCCCCACGTGACGATCAACAGTGAATTTGTTAACGAGCGGGAAAGACGTGACCTGCAAGACAAACAAACGCTGCACACCGGTGTGGTGTAGACCACACACACTCCGATGCTTAAGTTAGCTTTGGCCGAAAAACAAGTACAGTGAATTTAGGGGTTGATTTTTCATACTTGTGGGTGTGTGCAGCCCTTTTCTTATAGATTTCCTCCGCCAGGCTTCTGGGAGAGCCACCAGGCCTTTGGCCTTGGTCGGCCTCGGCATTGGGTCGAGGCCGACCCTTATGCTCTGCCTCTCCCTTGGGCCGAGGCCGAGGGTCACAATATGGGTTCCTGCCCCTTGCCTGGTGAACTGGGCTTGCTTCATCTTCGGGCCCGATGTGTTTGGGCCTTCCTGCAAGAAATATCGTTGGCTAATTTTTGCCCATAACAGTGGTCAATTCACAAATCCTAATTTGATTTGGATTTTAGCCAAATCATATCTTTTGAGCCTTATCAAATTAGGAATTCTAATTCAAATCATAATTCAAATGTGAAATTTGAATCAAATCAATTTGGAATAAAAATTCAAATTGATCCAATTTTAAAACAAAAGATAAATTGGATGAATTTTGAATTTGGTTGAAGTTGAATAAAATTGAATTGGGTATAGCTCAAATCTTACCTAAATCAAATTTAAAGTATATTTGAATACTATTCCTCAAACCAAAATTTTGGATAGAATTTAACATTACTTCAACTAAAATTTTTCAAGCCTTATTTTAAATTCAAGGTATTTGAGGTTGAGTTTATCTTGAGATAATTTGGGTCTAATCATAATTCAGTCCCAAATTAAACGTGAGCCAAATTCAAAATAGAGTGAAATTACTCCAAAATCAAAGTTATATAGAATTTGGACACAAATGAAATTCAATATGGAATTAAAATCCAATTGAGATTCAAATTGCAATTTTTCGCCAAGCAAGTGGATCAAAATTCCCAAGACAAAAGAGAAAGAAGAAAATTTCGAATTTTGATTAAATCGGCATAATAGATGTGTAAAAAAAAAATAAATAAAAATTTTGACCAAATTTCATATTTTGATTGACAACTCAAGCGGAGTCAAAATTAAAAAAAAAATTGATTCCAAATAGTTTCTTTTTGAGATTCATCCACACATAATTTGTGCCTAAATCTTGAAAAGGGGCATTTGTTGAAGGAGAAATTTTGATCAATCGCAAATTGCCACGTCGTTACATGAAATTAATGATGAAATCATAATTAATTAAATTTGGAACCAATTATAAATTGACATGTGTCCCAAATTTAATTTAAAGACAAAGTTGGCCAATTATAAATTTATAGAGCCAAATTTTTATTTGATCAATTAATTAAAAGGGAAAAGTACATAGATCGTCCAAATATGGACCCTATATTTCATAAATGTCCAAGTTTCCCATTTTTTACATAAAAGGCATAATGACTCCAATTTTTTTCATAAAAATCATGGTCCTTTTACAATTCAGCCCTTATATACACTACTGACTATTTAAAAAAATAAAAAATAAAATAAAACCAAAAAAGGAAACAAATTGTTTCCTTTCAAATTGCCTTTTTTTAGACCGTGGGTGAGAGAGAGTGAACGAAAAAGGAAAGGACGTGCAATCGGGAGAAAAAACCAATGATTTTTTGCCTGAGAGAGAGTTTACGGAAAAAAAAAACTCACGATTTATTACCTATAAAAAATAATAAGGTTTATATAATAGAATTATAAGTATATATTTATGATACAATATACAATCTGGTATATATTTATCATTTTCGCGTTTTATTTATGAATTGAATACGCAATGATGAATATATAATATATAATAGATTATGTATATTGATTATATATTATAATGCATGATATATATTTATTATTTGGAGAATTATTACATTCTACAATCAATTGAGTGATAGTTCTACAATTTATATCATTTCTAAATATATTATATATATATTTAGAGATAGTTAATAATGATAGAAATATACTGTATAACGACCGATACATATATATACCAGTTCATATATATATATATATATATATTATATAAACCCTGTACTATATAATTATTCTATATTTTATATAGAAAATAATCTCGTTCATGTATGTGTTGTGATTTGCACGTTTAGAAAGAGATATGTTTTCCCTTTTTTTAGGTGCGGTTATGAGAAGTGAGGAAGTATTTAAAAAAAAAAAAATCATCACGCACGATTTCTTTTTGGGTAAAAGTTATAGTCTCGTTCATGTATGTGTTGTGATTTGCACGTTTAGAAAGAGATATGTTTTCCCTTTTTTTAGGTGCGGTTATGAGAAGTGAGGAAGTATTTAAAAAAAAAAAAATCATCACGCACGATTTCTTTTTGGGTAAAAGTTATAGAGTTTCCTTTTTTTGAGGTGCAGTTATGAGGAGAGAGAGAATTTTTAAAAAAACAAAATCCATCCTTGAAAATCATATTTGGAAGGAAACTTTTCCTTATTTACTTTTTTTTTTTATAATTATTATATTGACTGAAATGAGATATTCCTTGGAATATATTAAATATTAAAATTGAAAATGTAACCATAAAAAAATGTTTATAATGTGTACGAAATATATACGAAACTTACCTAGACTAAAACGATATATCCCTCTTAATATATAAAATATAAAAACTTAAAACGTAGCCATATAAAAATGTGTTTATAATGTGTACTGTATACGAAACTTACATTGACTAAAACGATATGTCTCTTAGAATATATAAAATATAAAAACTGAAAACGTACCCATATTCAAACGACTGGAAAACAAAACGTAAAAACTGAACACATATTGCCGAAACATACAGAAAAAACCTAAATACAGTAGGAAAACCACTGGAAAAAATACCACGAACAAGTAAAGTTCCAATGAATTATTGTATGCAGTTCGAAACCACAGAAACAGAGGAGGGAAAAAATATGAAAACCGTCGACGACGGGCAACAAAAAGTGAGAAAAAATGCTGCCTGAAAAAGAAGAAAATAAATGGGAAGAGACCGAAAATAAAAACCAAAACGAAGGAGAGACGAAGTATGGAGGAGAGTAAACCACGATTATGCGAAACATTCCTTAATTTAGGGGATTTGGTGAAAACTAACCTTCCTAAAATGAAGGTTGGCTATTTATGGAATATATTATTATCATTTTTAATATTATTTGAGAATAAATGATAAGAACAAGGGTATAAAGGTAAGAAAATATATCCGAAAATATAATCTTGTAAATATTGAAAATTTTGGATATATGTGAAAATATGTCTCCAAGACGGTCTATCTACCAAAATTTCTTTAATTAAAATTAAATTATTTTGATCAAATTAATTAATTTGACCAATTAATTAAAAAAATATTTGAATCAAATTTGGGTCTTTTAAATATTTGGGTCATATGGTTTTGGGTCAAATATGAACCAGACCCGAGACTAAATAGTTGAGCCCAAGACCAATAAAGCCCATGCCCAAGTTGTTGGCCCAAAAGTCACCGGGGCCCATCCAACGAGAACTCTATAAATAGAGGGGTTCTCTTCCATTCAAGTTGTAAGAATTTTGAAGCTCCAAGCCAGAGTCAGAGAATTCAGAGAAACTTCATCAAGATTGAAGATTGAGGACCGAAGACTCCTTGAAATCCATAAGTTTCAAAGTGTTGAACACTTCTTGAAGATTGAAGACTCCTTCAAGATTGGAAGACTTCAAGCTCCAAGAATCCATTGAAGCTTCAGACTCGAGATCAAGCGTTCTAACCCTCGAGTGAAACACATCCGCACACGAGGGAGAATCAGAGGATTAACATTAGAGATTGTACATCCACACGCATACAAATATAAATACAAATATACAATTTATTCCACGTGTTCCATCTTCAATGTTACGTGTGAACAATATCATTTCGTAATTTTTCTCTCATTTATACAAAATATTATGTGCATAGGAAAATAACCATAAACAACTCAGGCCTATTTTGATAACTATTTGTTTTTTTGAAAATTAAGCGTATAAACCTACATACATCATAAGTCGACGATAATCAAATTTGTAATCAACTTTAGCGAACAAGCTACAATTATGCAATTTAAGTAGCATATTGCCTAATATAGATATGGGATGTGGTGATTTTTTTTTTTAATATGCTTTAAGATTCAATAATTTTAGGTACAAGTAAAATAGGAACATTACATGGACAAAATCTTTGTTCTACATACCCATATGCTAGCAATTCTTCCACTTGTCATTGAATCTCCATCCTTTGGATTTGATTGGTTTTGTATTAGTGCCCTAGTAATGAAGACAATTTTGTTTTCAATTCCTCTCAAAGGTGGTAGAACTTTGGGCATAAAATCTCAACAAAGATATTGGTCAATGTATCTTGGAGTTCTTGAGTTAGTAAAAAGTGTTTTTACACAAAAACATAAGAATGACTTTGTTCGAAAGTAAATCTTCATTTTAGGTTTAAGAGGATTAGTAAAGGTTATTTACAAGCCTTTTTGACTTCGTTGAAGGATTCATTGCGAAATCAACTACTTTGATATACCATGTAATAATCCCTCAATTAGAAAAAGAAAAGAATATAATAATAATAACAACGCTAATTACAACAACTTAACTAATAATAACTGAACTCATAGCTAATCAAACAATAATATACATGATTAGTTTTTACTTTTACTTTATTGAATCTTGCTAGGAAGCTTCCGACTTTTTTCCTAGTTCCTTTGTTTTTGTCATTTTCTCTTTTTTTTTTAACCAAGATAGCCATCACATTTAGTTTTCTTTATCCAATTTTAAGGGATCATATTAGATAAACATGAAGTTCAATATATTGACAAGAATATGGTAAACATTTTGGAAAAAAATAACTTGATTTGAATGGCTATAAAATTGGTCAAAGATAAGCCAACACAATAAAACTTCAAATATGCCAAGTTTTCAGGCTTGAGCATGCTTCATTCAAACAGTCAAAGCTCTTTCAATTTCCAACAAAATGCCACACAAAATATGATTGTAAAGCTCTTTCAATACTTATAATTGTTCACACGTAACTTCGGAGATGGAGACACGTGGAATAAATAATATATTGAATTGATGTTTGTATGTGTGTGGGTGTACAATCTCTAACTTTAATCCTCTGATTCTCTCTCTTATGTGTGTGAGTGCGTTCCACTCGAGGGCTGGAACGCTTGATCTCGAGTCTGAAGCTTCAGTGGATTCCTAGAGCTTGAAGTCTTCCGGTCTTGAAGGAGTCTTTATTCTTCCAGAAGTGTTGATGTCCTGAAGAGTCTTTGATCTTCAAGAAATGTTGAAGTCTTGAAGAGTGTTTGGTCTTCAAGAAGTGTTGAAGTCTCGAAGAGTGTTTGGTCTTCAAGAAGTGTTGAAGTCTCGAAGAGTGTTTGGTCTTCAAGAAGTGGTCAACACTTGAATTTATGAATTGCAGAGAGTCTTTGGTCTTCAGACTTGGTGGAGTCTCTCTGAATTCTCTGGTTCTGCTTGAGAGCTTTAAAATTATGAACTCTTGTCTTTGTGAGAGTGTAAAATTTCTGAACCCTTGAAATGGAGGAGAACCCCTCTGTTTATAGAGTTCTCGTTGGATGGGCCCTGATGGCTTTTGGGTCTAACAACTTGGGCTTGGGCTTTATTGGTTTTGGGCTCAACTATTTAGTCTTGGGTTTGGTTCATATTTGACCCAAAACCATATGACCCAAATATTTAAAAGACCCAAATTTGATCAAAATAATTGATTAAATCAAATTTTGGCTTTTTAAAATTATAATTGGCCAACTTTGTCTTCAAATTAAATTTGGGACACATGTCAATTTATAATTGGTCCCAAATTTAATTATTTGTAATTTCGTCATTAAATTTAAATAATGACGTGACAATTTGTGATTGGACAAAACTTCTCATTTAACAAATGCCCCTTTTCAAGATTTAGGCACAAGTTATGTGGGAGTGAATCTCGAAAAAGATATTTTGGAATAAAAATGCAAGGTATTTGTTCTTGATTTTGACTCCATTTGGTGTGTCAGTTTAATAAAAAAATGAATTTTGGTCAAAATTTTGATTTTTTTTTAACACACTCTTATCCCCAATTAATCAAAATTTGAAGTTTGGTCAAAATTTTGATTTTCCTTATTTGACAGCAAACTTTGATTTGAACTTAAGTTTGGGCAAAATTTTGTTTATGCCAAAATTTTGATTTGAGGTAAAATTCTATCCAATTTTAACTTGCATTTGGAATGGAATTTGAGGTTTGGACTCTGTCCACAAATCAAATACAGTAAATCGTTCCGAGATCCATGTGATTTACTAATGCATTTGATTTGCATTGGGTTATGGATGGTATGAACTGCCTAAATAAAAATTCTTGAACAGCAAACAATCCCAATTGTTTCGAACTTTCTCTTTTCAGAATGGAATATTTACGGAAAAATCGAACATCTTGTCAAAGTGTTTGCTAATTATTTTTCGGCTTTTTCTGTGTAGATACAATCGGAATCAAAATAAAAAAAGAAATGGTCCATTTGGGATAAAATTTGGACTATGCCCAAAATTTAATTTGAAGTAAAATTCTATCCAATTTTAACTTGCATTTGGAATAGAATTTGAGGTTTGGACTCTGGTCCATTTGGGATAAAATTTTGATTATGCCCAAAATTTAATTTGAGGTAAAATTCTATCCAATTTTAACTTGCATTTGGAATGGAATTTGAGGTTTGGACTCTGATCCATTTGGGATAAAATTTGGATTATGCCCAAAATTTAATTTAAGGTAAAATTCTATCCAATTTTAACTTGCATTTGGAATGGAATTTGAGGTTTAGAGTCTGGTCCATTTGGGATAAAATTTGGACTATGTGCAAAATTTAATTTGAAGTAAAATTCTATCAAATTTTAACTTGCATTTGGAATAGAATTTGAGGTTTGAACTCTGGTCCATTTGGGATAAAATTTGGATTATGCCCAAAATTTAATTTGAGGTAAAATTTTACCAAATTTAAAATTGAATTTGGAATGAAATTTGAATTTGAATCTCAAATTTTGATTTGGAAGAAAAATTTGGAGTATGCCCAAATAAATTAGATAAATAAAATTATTTAGATAAAATTTGAATTCCCAAATTGATTTGAATTGAAACACTTATCTTCTAGGAATTTCAATTTAATCAAGTTTGTTTAGATAAAACTAAAGATTATCTCATAAAATTTTGAACCGGAGATAAGATTTCATATGAATCAAATCTTTATCTAAACCTTTTATTTCAACTTAAAACTCCCTCATATAAATAAGATTGAACCTCAGTAAGGGAGAACACACATCAATTGCAGGGAGCATTCAAGAAAGGATTCAAGTGGGAAACTTTCTTCTCCATTTTTTTATTTTATTTTTTATTTTTTTTGAATTTTCGTTTTTTATTATTATTATTATTATTTTTTAAGATTCTTCCTTCTATTTTTTTTTTAACTCACAACACCTTACCTATATTTCAATTACAACCACAGTGCCTTCATCCACCATTCAAAAGGTAAGTACATAGGTAAGTGATTATTTTTTTAATTTTTTTTAAGGCATACATATCCTTGTTGTCTTCAATTTGCAGGTATAATGTCTTTCAACATTAGTCCAAGGACATATGGCGTCTTTGGACTTTTGTTGCTACGACGCTAATCCGACCCAAGGACACATGATGTCGTTCCCACGTGGGCTCATTTACCGCTGCCACGTCTTTCAGCATGAGTATAAGGACATGTTCCTTGGACTTTTGCAACCGCCACGTCTTTCAGCATGAGTACAAGGACATGTTCCTTGCACTTTTGCAGCCGCCATATCTTTCAACATTAGTACAAGGACATGACGTGCTCCTTGGACTTTTGCCGCCACCACATCTTTCAGCATGAGTACAAGGACATGACGTGCTTCTTGGACTTTTGCCGCCGCCACGTCTTTCAGCATGAGTACAAGGACATGACGTGCTCCTTGGACTTTTGTCGCTGCCACGTCTTTTAGCATGAGTACAAGGACATGTTCCTTGGACTTTTGCCGCCGTCACATCTTTCAACATTAGTACAAGGACATGAAGTGCTCTTTGGACTTTTGCCGCCGTCATGTCTTTCAGCATGTGTACAAGGACATGACGTGCTCCTTGGACTTTTTCCGCCGCCACATCTTTCAACATGAGTACAAGGACATGACGTGCTCCTTGGACTTTTGTTGCCGCCACGTCTTTCAGCATGAGTACAAGAACATGTTCTTTGGACTTTTGTCGCCGCCACGTCTTTCAAAATTAGTACAAAGACATACGACATTTTTGGACTCTTGTTGTTATGACGTTCCCGACCCAAGGACACATGATGTCATTCCCACTTGGGCTCCTTTATTGCTACAATGTCTACAACAAAGCAGAACCTTCGAACTTGGAGAAAGAAAAGCAAAGCAGCGTAGCACGAGAACTTTCGAACGTGGAGAAGGAAGCAACGTAGCGTCAGAACCTTCGAACTTGGAGAGAGAATGGACTGGCAGCGTAGCAACGTGAGAACATTGAGAGAGAAGGAAACAGCGCGCAACAACACAACGTGCAAATTTTTGAACTTGGAGAATGAAACAGCGCAACAGCGTAGCGTGAGAACCTTCGAACTTGAAGAAGGAACAACGAAGCATCATGAGAACCTTAGAACTTGGAGAAGGAACAACGAAACAACGCAGAGTGAGAACCTTCGAACTTTGAAGAAGGAACAACGAAGCAGCATGAGAACCTTCAAACTTGGAGAAGGAACAACAAAACAGCGCAGCGTGAGAACCTTCGAACTTGGTGAAGGAAGCAGTGCAACGTCAGAACCTTCGAACTTGGAGAAGGAAGCAGCACAACAGCGCAATGTGGGAACCTTCGAACTTAAAGAAGGAAGTAACACAACAGCGCAACCTAGCGTAGCATGAGAACTGACGGAAGAGATTGTCGCGGTCTCTTGTCAAATAAATTTATAATCCACGATTCCTAAAGCTATCTTGTAGCAGTAGTGGTCGGGGTCGATCACAGGGAACAATCGGTTTATTTCTAAATTCTTTTGTGTTTTTGGTGTAACCAAAAAGGGGGGTTTTATAGATAAAATTAGATTAAGACATAAAGTAAAGGCGGAAAAATAAATAAGGAAAATTAAATGCAAGGAAAGTAAAGGTGGGGTTAGTTGATCTTACCATGAGGATCATTGTAATCGGGGTTGAACTCGGTGTTAAGTTTGATTAATTTCATTCATCGATTATCAATTGATTTTAATTAACTATCTAAGTCTGGCGTACTCCGACAACAAACCGAGAGCCATGATCCAACTATCACAAACATGCAAGCGCTAAGTTTGATTCTAGTGTAAATTAATTAATTATCCAATTAACTAATCTAAACCGCATTGGGATCTAGCCGAATTAATTCACATGCAACAGGCAACAAACAACAATTACAATTGATTAAATCATTTAGTTCTAGGGACGCATGCGTATAATCATAACGTTAACCTATTTGCTACTTAGATTTAGCAAGTAAATTTAGAGAGGACGCGATCAAGGTTGTCAATCTTTCCTACCACAATCTAAACTTATAGAAAAAGAACTAAAATCACAAAGACAATTAACTAAGTAATAAAGAATGGAAATCTCATAAAATTGAATCAAACTTACAATCGAGGTCCCGATTACAACGATCCGAGCTTAGTTGGCCATAGACAAGCACCTCCAAGCTCGAGGCTCGATCAACCAACCCATGGACTAAGAAAAATTAAAAGAACTCTATAAAAGTAAAGAGAAAAGTGGCTACAATATTGAATTGAGGGATGATTTGAGGGATGATTCTAAACCTACACCAAAGGCCTCTATTTATAGTGTTTCTTGGCCTTCAATTCATGGTAGAATGGTGCTGAATTGGGTCTCCAAAGAAGGAAAATTTCCAGCCAAAATAGGAAAAAATTAATTCTAGAAAACTGCCTAGCGTCTCGATGCTATCCCCTTCAATTTTGGAAAATATCTCTCGGATTGCCCTAGCGTCGCGACTCTGTATGACGAGCGTCTCGACCCTGTAGCGTCTCGACTCTGATGAGCAAACGTCTCGACTCTGTATGATGAGCGTCTCGACGCTGATGAGGCTCCAGGGGTAGAATTGTCATTTTACGCTCCGGTTTCGCTCGTTTAAGCCCTTAATTGCTTCCAAAGCTCCAGTGAGGACCTATAGACATATTATACTCATTTTAAAGCATTTCTTGCAAGGAATTCAACTAAGATAAGCAAATTGGGAGATTCTAAGTGTATAATAAATTGGACTTATCAAGAAGCTTCGAACTTGGAGACAAGGAACTGCAGCGAAGCGCGTGAGAACCTTTGAACTTGGGGAGAAGGAAGTGCAGCAAAGCAGCGTGAGAGCCTTAAAACTTGAGAGAAGGAACTGCAGCGAAGTGCGTCAACCTTCAAACTTGGAGAGAAGGAACTGCAGCGAAATGCGTGAGAACCTTCAAACTTGGAGAGAAGGAACTGCAGCGAAGCAGCGTGAGAACCTTCGAACTCGAGAGAAGAGGGAACAATGCAGCAGCGCACAACATAAGATCCTTCGCACTTGAAGGAGGAACAACGTAGCAGTTGTACAACTGAGAACCTTCGAACTTGGAGAAGGAACAACGTAGCAGCGTACAACGAAGAACCTTCGAACTTGAAGAAGGAACAACGAAGCAGCATGAGAACCTTCGAACTTGGAGAAGGAACAACGACTTGAAGAAGGAACAACGAAGCAACATGAGAACCTTCGAACTTGGAGAAGGAACAGCGAAACAGCGCAGCGTGAGAACCTTTGAACTTGAAGAAGGAACAACAAACTTAGGGTGAGTGAAACACTGAACTTAAGGCTAGCGAGACATTAAATTTGGAGGAATGAAGTCTTCTTTTATTCATGAAACTCATAGTTTCACATTTATAACGGTGTACAACTTCAATTTGTTGTGTTGCCCCCAGTATTAAAGAATTTCTTCAATTTGTATTGTCATGCTTCAATATTTGTTGCACCCTCCTTTTTTGTTTGTAGAGGCTGAACTTAAAGTTTTCTTTAAGCTGCCTACGTACCCTTTGAAGAAAAGGGATCAAGTCATAACGTAGTTCAAAATTTGTTTGCACTCACCTTTTAAGCTCATGTGGGCTAGGAGCATCATGCAGTTTAGGCTCTTGCGATAAGGAGCTTTTACATTTTAAAAGCCTTTATCTTCATCATGGTCTTGATCAAATCCTTGACTTGTAGGATTGGTCAGGATAATGAGATTTGACTTCACCTTCAAGGAACCTTCTGTATTTATGAGAACAAAAAATTTCCTCTTCATACGTGACGGGATGCTACTATGAAGATTCTTGTCGCTGTTTACTTCATCGAAAAGTTTCAACTCCAAGTTGTCCATCTTTCTTTTAGGTTGACCGTTTGTTACTTTGAGGCGATTAAAGACAGATGTTAAAGGTTGACTTTTCTTCGATGTGGAGACATTTAGCCTTTGGAAAGTTGAAGGTTGAGTGAAGGTGGACGTCGAACATTAATTTTCTTCTTTTGTCGCGACCATACTCATTCTTTGGAATACCGAAGGACCAGTAGTTGAAGGCTTGATGCGATCAAAGACAGATGTCCTTTGTTCACCTTTCTTGGAATTGTCAACTTCTTCTACGTCGATGCAGTAGGAAGTAACAAAGTTCTCTTTTTCCTTTTTGTGGAAAGTTTTGGAGAATGATTTATTCAACATCACCTGTTGTTGAGGTTGAGAAAACTTTTTACTTCTCTTCTTCTTGGGTTGAAGTTTCTTAGGATTCTTCTTTCTTTGATGCTTGCTCTTTTCTTTTATTGTAGCAAGATTTGATTGAGCTACTTCATCAAGGTCGGGCTCAATTTTTCCTTCCACAGCTAGCTTTAGAATTAAGTCCTTTAGGAAGAAACATCTTTCCACTAGATGACCAATAACTTGATGATACTTGCAATACTTGAGATCATCGACATTCTCCATCTCTTCTGGTGGTTTACACTTAGAAAGATCTATTAGTTGCGCTTCTAATAGTTGTTCCAACATATCAGGGATGTCGGCATCAGGGAAATGATAGATTTTCTTCTGTCTTTCCTTTAAAGTTAAGTGATGCACTCCATTTGTTTGTCCCTTTTCTTTCGAAGACACGGGAAGGGTTGTGTTGACAACCATAGATTCTTCTATAGTCTCTTCGTCGTTCCTTCCTTCTTTCCTCATGTTAGGGAGTAAAAGGTCTTGGTTTTCTCGACTAGCAATACTTAGCTCCATATCGTGGGCGCGAGTTGCTAGTTCTTCAAAGGTGCGAGACTTTATACCTTTAAGGATGTAGAGGAGTTCCCAGTGCATGCCTTGATGCACATCTCAATGGAAGAGAGTTCAGTGAGGCGATCTTTGCAATCTAGACTCATGGCTCTCCAACGATTTATATAGTTAACAACGAGTTCACCTTTTCGTTGTTTAGTGTTGGTGAGCTCAAACATGCTAACGGTTTGTCTGGTGCTGTAGAAGCGATTCAAAAACTCTCTTCCGAGTTCCTCCCAACTGTCTATCGACTCAGGTTCTAGATCAGTGTACCAGTCAAACGCATTTCCTTTAAGTGTTCGAACGAACTGTTTTACTAGTAGGTCCCCTCGAGTACCAGAGTTCTCGCATGTCTCAATGAAGTGGGAAATATGTTGTTCAAGATTGCCCTTTCCATCAAACTGCTGAAATTTCGGTGGCTGATACCCGATTGGCGTTCTCAAGTTATCAATCCTCTTAGTATAAGGTTTGGAATACAAGAGGGAATCTTGAGTACGTCCATCGTACTGAGCTCTAATACAGTTTGTGATCATATCTTGGAGCTGTTGGATGGATAGTGAAGCGATTGAAGTAGAACACTGTGGCTGATCATTGATAACGAGCAGAAATGTCGCTATTTTAGTCCCAATTTATTAAGCTTTTTGGTGCTTTAATCGTGTTTTTAATGAAAATATTTAATGAATTTTGTTATTTGGTCCTTAGGAGCAAAGTTGGTGATTTTGGGAGAAAAAGTGCCAAAATTGAAGCAAATGAAGCCCAAATCCAAACTTGGAGCAATTGGGGGCCCAAAAAAGACAATCATGACAAAAATGCCCAAAAGAAATGAAGAGAAGGCCCAAAAATAAGCCCAAAAAGAAGCTGAAAAATCTGGAATTTAGAGGTAGCGTCGAGACGCTGTGTAGAAAACGTCGCGACGCTACCCTTTTCGTGTTGCCCAAGCCGCGTGCGCAGCAGCGTCACGACGCTGAGCAAAGTAGCGTCGCGACGCTACCCCTATTCCAGGCCTATAAAAGGCGCCCCAAGGTGCCTCATTTACCATCAATCATCATTCCAACAATTCCTTTTGGAATTCTTCCTTTCCTCTCTTCCTTAGGCTCCTTTGGAGCCCCTCTCTAGGCTTTCTAGCCTTTTTGAGAGGATTCTTTTAGTGGGAAAATTTTTGGGAGTTTTGGGGAGCATCTTAGGAGGATCAAGGAGTAGTCGGCAAAGCTCTGAGCGTCAGCAAGGGGTTTTTCGACGGTCAATTCCTTTCCTTTTATGATCTCAATTATGCTTTCTATTGTAATTATTGTGGATATTTTAGCCATGTGTAGCTAAACCCCAATTTGGGGTCTTGAAATGAAATTATAGTTCAAGTGTTGTTATAATTTCTTGTCTCTTGCCCATGTCCTAATTATTTGTATGGCTTAATGCTTTACTCAATCTGGCCAATTGTGTAATGATTCGATTCTTAATGGAAACTCGACGGAGAGAAATTAGGATAGATCGTAATCCATGCAACTAGTTTAATTGCCCGTTGTGACACTGTGATTAGTTGATTAAACTTAGATTCCTAAAATGAATCAGAGCGTAATAATTAATGATTTTTAATAGCGCTATGGACACTTAGGTTGTTAAAATGAATTAATTGTAATTAGGGAAAACCGACAGGAGAACCTATGCGATTAATGGAGATTCTAGGATTATAATTAGTTGGGCAATGAGATAAGATAATTATAAAAACTATTTAGCTAATAATTGATTTTCAAGACCCCTCCTCCCATTAAAAGAAAACTCTTTCTCCATATTTTATTTCTCGATTGATCAATTTATTTTCTTTAATTGTGTAAATTTGAATCCTTTTTATTGCATGAGCTATTCCCTAAATATTATTTCGCCCAAGTATTTTTAGTGCTCAAGAGATTTTTGCTTTGCTTAATTTTCGCTTCGCTTCCCTGAGGATTCGATACTCGGAATACTTTCCGTTTTATATTACTTGTGACGACCCGTGCGCTTGCGGAAAATCGTGCAACCAGTTTTTTGGCATCGTTGCCGGGGAAACTTGATTTTTAAGCAAAATTAATTTTTCTTGACATCGAAAAGAAAGGGATAAATAGTAATTTAGGTGTAAATATTTCTTTCATTATTTTGTGAATATTATTTTGTTCTTGTTTTTGTTTTGTTCTTTTGATTGACTGGGAGCATTGTATGCGAAGGAACAAGGTGGTTAATTTGTTTCCGCTAGATCTTGAAATTGACAGGACTCTTAGATCCATTCGAAGAGAGAAAAGATTAGCAGAAGCGATGGCCCATAAAGAGGAAGCTCCCAAGGCAATTAGAGATTTCTTACAGCCAGTTCTTCCCACCGAGAATTCTAGAATTGTCTACGCCCCAATCCAAGCTACAAATTTTGAGTTAAAGACATGATTGATTCAGATGGCGCGCGATAACTCGTTTAAGGGACATCCTTCCGAGGACCCTCATTCACATCTGCGATCATTTCTAGAAATTTGTGGGACGGTGAAGATGAACGGAGTTCCGGCAGACGCGATAAGGTTGAGGCTGTTTCCATTTTCTCTACAGGATAAAGCAAAGGATTGGCTCGAATCAGTCGAGACGGGCAACATTAGTACTTGGGACAAGCTTGCCCAGGCTTTTCTAACGAAATTTTTCCCACCTGCCAAGACTACCAAGCTCCAGACTGAAATTGGGACATTTAGGCAGCTTGACGAGGAGCAGTTGTACGAAGCGTGGGAAAGATACAAAGAAATGCTTAGGCGGTGCCCCCAACATAGATATCCTGATTGGCTTCAAGTACAGTTATTTTACAATGGATTGAATCCCTCCACAAAGACAGTCCTAGACACATCAACAGGAGGAAGTTTTCTTTCAAAAACAGTGACAGAAGCCAAAGATCTGCTTGAGGAAATGGCGGCAACCAGTTATCAATGGCCGACCGAGAGGGGAGCAATTACAAAGAAGGCTGGATTATATGAATTGGATGAGTCAAGTTCACTGAAGGCACAACTGGCATCTCTGACGAATGCACTGAACAACCTGACTTCATCTGAGGTGGTCAAGTCCATTTCCACCTTAGCTGAAGGTCATTCAAAGAAGGAAGGTCAAGATGTGGAAGAAGTTCAATACGTAGGAAATAGACCATTTTCTCAAGGAGTACCGAACTTCTACAACCCCAGTCTACGCAATCACGAGAACTTCTCATACTCAAATACAAAGAATGTTTTGCAGCCGCCCCCAGGTTTTGCATCATCAAGTGTGCCCGAAAAGAAAAATAACCTGGAAGAGATGGTGGCTTTATTCATCAAAGAACAAAGAATATTGAATGTGAGTCTCCAGACATCAGTAAATAACCACGATGCAGCTCTAAAGAACATGGAAGTGCAAATAGGACAGATCGCTTCAGTAGTGAATGCCCTTTAGAAGGGAAAATTTCCAACTGATACTGAGCCTAACCCGAGAGAGCAGTGCAAGATGGTGACACTGAGAAGTGGTAGACAGCTGGAGAACAGTTCAGTGAAGAAAAAGGAAGAAGAAAAGAGAAGGGATGAAGATGAAAGGACTGAGGCACAAAAAGCCTCCTCTGAAAGGTCTCAACATCCTCCTAACTCTATTAATTTAAAATGTGATTTTTCTAACAATTTTGCAGGTAGAAAAGAAGATGAAAGGCAGGATGACAGAAAGAAACTGACTGAGGAAGAAGTGGTTCCATACAACCACCATGACAGAGGTTCGCATATTAGCCCGCCCAAGCGGAAGGGCGAATGTCCAACCTTTGATTACAGGGAGTTACCTTTTCCTCAACGCTTTAAAAATGTCAAATTAGATGAACTGTTTCAAAAGTTTCTAGAAATGTTTAGGAAGTTGTCTGTGAATATTCCATTCGTAGAAGCCTTGTATAATATGCCGAATTATGGGAAATTCATGAAGGAAATGCTTTCTAGAAAGAAAAGTCTGAAAAAAGAAATTTTTAATTTGTCTGAAAGTAGCAGTACCATTATTTCTGGTAGGATACCTTCTAAACAGAAAGATCCAGGGAGTTTTACTGTTCCCTGCACCATAGGAGAAGTATCATTCGATAGGGCCTTATGTGATTTAGGAGCAAGTATAAATTTGATGCCCTATTCTGTTTACAGGAAGATCGGTTTAACAGGTATGATGGACACCGACGTCACTCTCCAGCTTGCTGACAGATCGATTACCCACCCGATGGATGTTGTGGAGGACGTGTTGGTGAAAGTCAACAAATTTATCTTCCCCGTAGATTTTGTGGTACTGGACATGAAGGAAGACAAAGAGGTGCCGATTATTTTAGGCAGACCCTTCTTAGCCACTGGTAAGGCTGAGATTAGCGTGCACATAGGTAAACTTACCTTGAATATTGATGATGAAAAAGTCGTGTTTAGTATTTTTTAGCAAAGATGAATCTGTTTGTAGTTTGCACACATGTTTTTCTTTTTGTCCTGAATACTTGACTGATGATGATGAAGAGGTAGACTATAATCTCGACCTAGGCTTAGGAGAAATGCTTATGGATAATGGGGATTTTTATCATGATGCATATTTAGATAATCCTCTGTTTGAGAATGATTTAGAACTGCCTGACTTTGAAAGTGAATTAGACTTGCCTGCTTGTGAAAATGAAAGATCTGCAGTTGATGATTTACCTTCCTTTGAAAATGAATTAGATTTGCCTGAAATGGATAATTTTAATGATGATATTGAATTGCCTGACATAGAAAATGAGCATGAAATGCATAAAAAAGATCACTTGATAGATAATTTTGAGTCTGATCGTGATTACACTGAATCTATTGAGTCTGATCTTGACATACCTGAATGCATGAATCCTGACAATGTGAATACCTTTGATTTGTGTCCTGATGATGTATATAGCATAGAATCTGACCCAGAGGAACTCGAATCTGTGCATAGTATAGAATCTAATCCTGAAATTCTTGAATTCTTTAATTCTTCTAATGACGAGTCATATGATAGCTTAGTCGAATCATTTTTTAATACTAAGTCTGAGGAATCTTCGGAGCATGTGGATATCTTTTCTGATGAATGGACTGACATGATTGATAGGCCATCTTTAGATCCTAGACCAGTAGATATCATAACACTTGATGACTTTATTAACAATTGCTTTCTGAATAGAGTTTAGAAAAGAGATTTGATGCAGCTGATTATTTTCTGAATTGTTATTATGATAATCTCTTTAGTGAAGATGGGCCAGGGGAAAGTTTTTTTTCTCCCCTGTTTGTAGTATGCAATTCGGTGCGTGATTTCTTGCAGGGTTCGGAGGATGATGAAATTTTTTTTGAGCCTCCGTAAGCGTGCCGAGCCTAGTCTAGCTAAAGACGTTAAAGAAAGCGCTGCTTGGGAGGCAACCCAAGGATTAAAGTTTAGTTAGTTGTTTTTGCGGTAAATAATTTTCTTTGCTCTGTGATCCAATTTTGTTTTGCAGGATCACGTTAGCAAATCCCAAAATTCCAAATTTCCCATTTTTCATGGATCCAAAGGAAGAGGATGAAGCGCTCCTAGCTCAGGGAAGTCTCAGTATCCCTCTTTATGCTTTACTGTTTTAAAACATTAGGGAAAATGTTTTTTAAGTTTGGGGGGAGACTTTCGCGGTGTTAAGCATATTTAAATTCTGTTGGATGCATGAATTGATAGCCATGATAGCTAAGGATGTGATTTTAGAATTTTGGGAGAAAATGGTTTATATGTTGTGGAATCTGGGAGCACGGCAGAAATTGTGAAATTTTAAAATTTTTTTATACTTAGTTTTGATGTCTAAAGCATGCAAGTCTTATCTAATGATGTCTTTGAAAATCTAGATTCTTATTATGGTTTTTTAAGTTTGTTGTCACCCCGATAGGCTTAGTTTCTAATATTAGGAAGTTCATGCTTGAATGTTCTAAAAAGCTAGGTAGGAAAAAATGTTATGCCTGCTACGAGAAAAGCAAAAGCAATAAAAGAAAATGAGAGAAAAGAAAATATGTTGAAAAAGAAAATTTTTGCTTGCACAAAAGAAAAAGCCTAGGGGTAAAAAGAGCTACCTGCGGTGTGATCAGTTAGGCCAACCAGAGAATAAAATTCGGGTTAAGGGTCCCTGCACCGTAGTGTGAAAGCTAGTACCATTAGATATCAAAATGCAAGTTTGGGGGAGTAGCAAAAGAAAAAGAAAAGAAAAAGAAAAATCATTTGTGAATTTTTTGCTCCCCCATAAAAAAAAAAAAAAAATGACAGGCACCCTAGTTTTTTTTTTTTGCATGATAGAAGGACTTCGACCTATTAGGGGCTCTTAGCCAGTGTAGGGGGAAAACAAATGGAGAAAGCCATAAGACTAATCTAGGTTAGTAAAAGAATCAATAGATAAGTCTTGAGCATGCTATTCATTAATCTTAAGTTCAAACTACTTTAAGGTTTCTTCAAGAGTATGCGGTGCTTGCTTATTCCACTTGCATGTTTTCCATTCGATCCTAAAAATTCCATAATCATTGAGGGTTGAGCAATTCTATTTCATGCATCTTTAGAATTTATTTTGCTCGGGACTAGCAAAAGCTTAAGTTTGGAGGTGTGATAACGAGCAAAAATGTCGCTATTTTAGTCTCAATTTATTAAGCTTGTCGGTGCTTTAATCGTGTTTTTAATGAAAATATTTAATGAACTTTGTTATTTGGTCCTTAGGAGCAAAGTTGGTGATTTTGGGAGAAAAAGTGCCAAAATTGAAGCAAATGAAGCCCAAATCCAAGCTTGGAGCAATTGGGGGCCCAAAAAGGACAATCATGACAAAAATGCCCAAAAGAAATGAAGAGAAGGCCCAAAAATCAGCCCAAAAAGAAGCTGAAAAATATGAAATTTAGAGGCAGCGTCGAGACGCTGTGTAGGCAGCGTCGCGACGCTACCCTTTTCGTGTTGCCCAAGCCGCGTGTGCAGCAGCGTCGCGACGCTGAGCAAAGTAGCGCCGCGACGCTACCCCTATTCCAGGCCTATAAAAGGCGCTCCAAGGTGCCTCATTTACCATCAATCATCATTCCAACAATTCCTTTTGGAATTCTTCCTTTCCTCTCTTCTTTAGGCTCCTTTGGAGCCCCTCTCTAGGCTTTCTAGCCTTTTTGAGAGGATTCTTTTAGTGGGAAAAATTTTGGGAGTTTTGGGGAGCATCTTAGGAGGCTCAAGGAGTAGTCGGCGGAGCTCTGAGTGTCAACAAGGGGTTTTTCGACGGTCAATTCATTTCCTTTTATGCTCTCCATTATGCTTTCTATTGTAATTATTGTGGATATTTTAGTCATGTGTAGCTAAACCCCAATTTGGGGTCTTGAAATGAAATTATAGTTCAAGTGTTGTTATAATTTCTTGTCTCTTGCCCATGTCCAAATTATTTGTATGGATGTGCTTAATGCTTTACTCAATCTGGCCAATTGTGTAATGATTCGATTCTTAATGGAAACTTGACGGAGAGAAATTAGGATAGATCGTAATCCATGCAACTAGTTTAATTGCCTGTTGTGACACCGGGATTAGTTGATTAAACTTAGATTCCTAAAATGAATCAGAGCGTAATAATTAATGATTTTTAATAGCGCCAAGGACACTTATGTTGTTAAAATGAATTAATTGTAATTAGGGGAAATCGACAGGAGAACCTATGCGATTAACGGAGATTCTAGGATTATAATTAGTTGGGCAATGAGATTAGATAATTATAACAACTATTTAGCAAATAATTGATTTTCAAGACCACTCCTCCCATTAAAAGAAAACTCTTTCTCCATATTTTATTTCTCGATTGATCAATTTATTTTTTTTAATTGTGTGAATTTGAATCCTTTTTATTGCATGAGCTATTCCCTAAATATTATTTCGCGCAAGTATTTTTAGTGCTCAAGTCTTGAACGACATGTTTACACTTGTGTTTTGAGATAAGAGAGAGAGATGAGAGGTAGAGATGGTCCCACGAGGCGTGCCAATTTGTTCACACGTAACTTCGGAGATGGAGACACGTGGAATAAATAATATATTGAATTGATGTTTGTATGCGTGTGGGTGTACAATCTCTAACTTTAATCCTCTTATTCTCTCTCTTATGTGTGTTAGTGTGTTTCACTCGAGGGCTGGAACGCTTGATCTCGAGTTTGAAGCTTCAATGGATTCCTGGAGCTTGAAGTCTTCCGGTCTTGAAGGAGTCTTCAGTCTTCCAGAAGTGTTGATGTCTTGAAGAGTCTTTGAACTTTAAGAAATGTTGAAGTTTTGAAGAGTGTTTGGTCTTCAAGAAGTGTTGAAGTCTTGAAGAGTGTTTGGTCTTCAAGAAGTGTTGAAGTCTCGAAGAGTGTTTGGTCTTTAAGAAGTGTTCAACACTTGAATTTATGAATTGCAGAGAGTCTTCGGTCTTCAGACTTGGTGGAGTCTCTTTGAATTCTCTGGTTCTGCTTGGGAACTTTAAAATTCTGAACTCTTGTCTTTGTGAGAGTGTAGAATTTCTGAACCCTTGAAATGGAGGAGAACCCCTCTATTTATAGAGTTCTCGCTGGATGGGTCCTGACTGATTTTGGGTCTAACAACTTGGGCTTGGGCTTTATTGGTCTTCGGCTCAACTATTTAGTCTTGGGTGGGGTTCATATTTGACCCAAAACCTTATGACCCAAATATTTAAAAGACCCAAATTTAATCCAATTAATTATTTTGTTAATTAATTGGTCAAATTAATTAATTCGATCAAAATAATTTATTTTCTAATTATTTGATCAAATCGAATTTTGGCTCCTTAAATTTATAATCGGCCAACTTTGTCTTCAAATTAAATTTGGGACACATGTTAATTTATAATTGGTCCCAAATTTAATTATTTGTAATTTCGTCATTAATTTTAAATAATGACGTGACAATATGTGATTGGACAAAATTTCTCCTTCAACAATAAAGAAGACACCAAATTTGACCATGTTTGAAGCGTAATCACAAAGATATGAATGCATACAACAATTGGAAAACTAGACACATACAACAAAATTTTCTCAATGAACGGGGTTAAGAGAAAAATTTATAGCTTTTTGGTGTGAAGGTCAAATTAAGATGATTTTGGGTAAAATTACATTCGATGTGCACTAACGCCATTCGATGTGCATCAAGGAGGCCTAACACTACCAAGAGGACTAATCACAAGATTGCATGTCAAAAGGGTGCATAACTCCATCAACAACCAAATTCAAGACTTGCTTCTTATGGCCAAACTATAGCTTAACAAAGAGGAAGGAGATACTCATGGTCACGAGTCCCAAGAGCAGTCCTCTGACTTTGTTGCTTGGCATGATAGGTCTAGGATCCAAAATAACGTTAAAAGTAATCTAGGCAAAATTATTTCTAATGTCCTAATCAATCCACTAGACTTAAGGCAATTGGTTAATTGTTTGATTTGATGGCTTAATCAAATTAATTAGTTAACCAATTAGGGTCTAATTCCATGGACGGTGTATGATCGGTGTTGGTCAAATTTGGTCGGGAGGAACTCACCTGACCTTCACGTGCCACCAACGGTAAATTTTTTTGTGAGGGGGGAAGACGTGGTCTGCAAGACAGAAAACCTGCACACCGGTGTGGTGCTTGCCTGTCACACCCCCTCCCGAACTACCTGCTAACTTAGTTCGAGAGATGGCGTGAAGCCAACAGACATCGTCCTCCTCTAATGATACCTGTTGACCCTGCTGAATCGTTGAACCTGATAAACATGTTATCTTAGATATGGAATATTTTACATGTAATACAACACAGCGAAATCTTTGAAAACCTTTTCACATACATGAAGTGCAACCCTAACATAACTCAGTTTGGAAAATAAACCTGATAGAGTTATTACATCCAAAAACATATTTGCTTCTTACAAAGACATTTACAATACAAAAAGACTCAATGTACAACTCCACCCATGGACTGGAGGTCGACCTGGAGCTTTCAGTAGACGTTGGCAGTGTATCAGACATTGGGAGCTCGATCTCTACCTAAAAAGTGGGAAAACATTTTGAAAGAGTGAGCTATGAAGCCCAGTGAGTGACTAAATTTAAAACTGTAAATCTGCAAATCAGAACACGTGATAAACCTTTAAATGTATAAATCTGTTCAATCAAAGCGTTAAACATAAACGTGCAATGATAAAAGCTTTCTCAAATACTCCTCAAATACTCCTCAAATACGTCATTAAAATCTAGCAAGGCATATCAAGTATATCAAACGTTTTAACGAACATTACTGATCTATGTTTTGTAGGGCACGCCCAGTACAACCAACGTTTACTAGCTCTACAATGTAGTGGGGCCCGCCCAGCACTCACGACAGTATCGTTGTCACGGAGTACAGTCTACGTCAACAACGAAATATAACCTGTGTGCACACAGTACCATATAGCCTCAGACTCAATATCTCAGTCATGTAGTCAATAAAAGTCTCAGAAAACCACATGAAAACATTAAAACATGCCTGCTTATCTTTATCTTTCGTAAAACTCAAGCCTACTCAGCTTGCTCGTGAAAAACTGAAAATCTTTAAACAATACTTGCTAACACATACTTTGCTTAAAATGATATCGTTTCAACTACTTTTCAGAAAATCAACCATCACGTGCTCACGTATAAATTTCATTAGAAAATCTAAGCTCGAAACTCATGCTTGAAAAACCGTTCATAGAAAACCTTATAAAATATCTAATCATAAACAACCATTTATCAATAATTTTCGAAATTCGTTTTGTCACTCACTGTCTTAGCTAGTTTCCTGGTTTGTAGACTCGACCTATTTCCTCTTGGCCTGTCAAACAACCAAAACCGAGCATTAGAACCATAAGTAGTCTTGTCTTTCCATGCTCATGAATTCTAAACACTAGAATTAAAATCACACTTCACATTCTTTTTTTTTTTTCAGATTTTCCAGATCTTATACCCTAACTTCCAACACTCATAACATCCTCAATATTTAACCACAATTAATGTACTATATGTCAAACTCTTCATTTTTGAATCCTCTAAAACTTACGTGAAGGAATAAAAACGAGATCCCCAACCGATTTGTCCAGATATCTCCCGAACATAACAAGTACAGATTCGAGCTTCTCTGCTACCCTCTATCTCTCTTCTAAAATTAAACCAACCTCTAGTCATTTTTGGCTCACGAATTCTTTATGAAAGTTATAGGAAATTGAATACGCTTTCCAACCATACCAAATTGAGATTCTGATTCAACTTGTACACCCCAGAATGCTCGAAAAACCAGAGATCCTCTTGATTTACACGAAAATACTGTGCCCTGTTTTCCATTTCAAAACCCAGTAACTTAACATCATATTTAGCTCAATCTTCCTTCATGAAATTTGTTAAAAAATGGATTAAATTTCAAGAAAACAAGGCCTCAAATCTTAGTTCTTCCTGTGTAGCTCCAACAGAATCAAAAACCAGAGATAGGCAGGTTGAACCCAGATTCTTCCATGGTTGCCTTTGCTTGAGCTATTTCCTCCATTCTTCAACCTCAAAACCCTAGCAATCTTCTTCTTCTTCTTCCTCCACTCTCTCCCTCGAAATGCACTGTAAATTGGATGGGAAAAAGTTGAGAAAAGTGGCTGGAAATGGGTTGAAATGAATCCTAATCGGTGGTGGAGTTTACCTTTAAAGCACTAGCATCGAAAGTGCTTGTTTCCCATTCATTTTCTTTTTTTTTCCTTTTTACTTTTCCCATTTTATTTTCTTTCCTTTTATTTTTCTTCTTTCTTCTTCTTTTTTTTCCTTTGCTTCCTTTTTCCTTAAATAATCTCCAAGATTATCAAAGACATCTTGTACCAAATGTTTGCCACTTTCCTTCAACAATGCAACAACAATAACCTAAATCCAACTTCTTACAATATATGACAAGTAAGAATAATCCAAGGAAAGTCTCAGGTTTACATTGCCACACCGCCTCCGATGCTTAAGTCAGAAAGCGGAAAAAGGAGAGCAAAAGAGCAAGAGGGAAGGGTAAAGAATAGAGTTCGAGATCCTTTATTCAATGATGAAGAAGGGTTTAAATACTTGTTCTTGCCCTAGGGTTTTTAGGAATTCGGAGGCGTTTCGAGCTGAACCAGGTGGAATCGGGGTGGCCAGGGGCAGAAGGGACTGAAAGGAGGCGGAAGAGCTCGACCCGCGAAAACGGGTCGAATGGTCGGCCTCGGCCTCACCCGAACCTCTGGTCTGTTCATCCTCTAGGGTCGGTTTTTCAGTCCTATTTTTGTCCGGTTGTCTTCGTCAACTCCTTGTACATCAGAGTGGTGCAAAATTGTCTATAACAATCGGGTTAGATGACTTAGGTGGGCTTAGGGTCTTTTCTGGGTTTAGATCAGATCGATTGGGCAATTAAGCAAGTTAAGTTAGCCTTAAATGGGTAGAAAGACAATGATCAAAGTAAACCATTCATTTAAATTCCTGCCAATTTATGTTTTCTGTAATTTAGTTTCCTGTCGTTTAATTTCCTGTCATTTAAATTCATGCCCTTAGATTTCTTGCATGTTAAATTCACTCTCTATGCAATCCCCCCTTTTTACTGCTTTTAAACTCAAAGTAAATAGGAAATAAATAACCAACTGCCACTCCCTGTGATCGACCCTGGCCACTACTACTACAAGTAGTTTAGTGATCGGTGATTATAAATTTTGTTTGACGCGAGCCCCGACAACTCGTCCGACCAAGGTGACATGCGACTGGGGGTATCCTATGAAATTAGTTTGCAAAAGACCGAACCACAAAATAGTAACCACTAGATGTAACTCTGTTGACTAGTTAGGTTTCTATTTCAATAGGATGACATAGGCAACTTAGTCAAAATCTTGAGTGTATTATGGACTCCTGTTCTCGAGGGTTGCAGAATGGCCAGTTCGCCTACTCAATAAGCCTACCATTTTAGTGATAAGACCGGGTGGGGAGCTGGGAACATAATAACACAAGATGGAATTCCCTCATTCCCGACTTTAGGGTAAGTAGATGAGTGTTCCCTTAAGTGGTGTCTCCAGGACTGGAACAAAAGACCTTACCCTCTCACTGGCCCGAGAGGGATTTCTGTTTAATGGTTGGACTTTAAACAGGTTGTTCATTAGAGGAGCACTAGTACTTAAGGACGTAGAGGTAATGATCGGGGACTTGTCGAAGGTCCGAATCAAAGAAAATTTATAATCAACGAACACTAAACTACTTGCAGTAGTAGTGGTCGAGGTCGATCGCAGGGAGCGGCGGTTGGTTACTTATTTCCTATTTATTTTGAGTTATGAAAGCGGTAAATGGGGGGATTGGAAAATTAAGGGAACAACATGCAAGAATTTAAATGCAGGAATATAAAGAGTCAAGAATTTAAAAGGACAAGAATTTAAATTGCAAGGAACATAACGGAGCAAGAGAATTAATTAAATTAGGCGACGCCGATTGGAGAGATTATTGGGGTTAAATGATTTACTTTGATCATTGTCTTCCTACCTATTTAAGGCTAACTTAAATTGCTTAATTGCCCAATCGATCTAATCTGAACCCAGAAAAGACCCAAAACCCTCCTAAGCCATCTAACCCGATCATACAAAGTCCATCGAATTAGACTCTAATTGATTAACCAATTAATCTGGCACTATCAAATGAAATAATCAACCAATTGCCTTTAGTCTAGTGGACTGGTTAGGACATTAGAAATAATTAGGCCTAGATTACTTCTAACGCAATTTTGGATCCTAGACAGATCGTGTCAAGCAACAAAGTCAGAGTATGCTCTTTGGACCCATGCCCACGAATCAGTCTATGCGCTAACTATTGAATTAATAATCCATTAGTACTTGGAAATCAATTATTTAACAAGTTATTAACATACGAGCTGCGAGTTAGGGCGTCAATCTAACCTACTGCGCATGCAAATAATACAAACTGAATCCAAAATACAATTGCAATATGGAATAAAAAAGACATTCAGAACATGAAACTCACAAAGAAACACATTTTATATCCCAATAATCATCCAGTCGGCGTTAACGGGTTTAGACGGCAGTTAGGCCGACTAAAACCCGCGACCGTATGCTACAATAACAAGAAAATACAAAGGATATCAGTAAGAAAACTTACACCTCTGAGTTCTGGACTTGAAGGCACTACTACAAAAATACCTATTAATGATGGGCGATGTACGTCATCTATACGATCGACATCGTATCGTTTAATGACGGGTGACATTTAATGACGGGTTTTGCCCGTCATTAAAAACCGTTTGTCATTAAATGATAGAATGATGGATGTTTTTAATGACGGATGATGGTCGTCATTAAAAGTCGTCCGTCATCAAAAGTCAGTCATTGAAATGGTATTTTCCAACCAAATGTCCGTCATTAAAGGTTCGTCATTAAAGGTGTCCATCATTAAAGGTGTAGGTCATTAAAAATGTCTGTCATTAAAAGTCCGTCATTCAATGTCTTTTTTAATGACAGACATTGTCCATCATTATTTTGTTCATAATTTAATAAAAAAAAAATTGTTGGTTGTCTGGTGGCATACCTACAATGTTTTCTTCATTTGTTCACCTGTATAGAAAGCAATCTTAATTGTGTTATATGAAAAGCTTTCAAATGACCCAAGTATGTGAACACACATTTACTTTGAATCACAATATAAGAACATGTAATAGGTTTCAAAACACATTTTCACATAACCAAGCTTCAAGTCAACGTTTAACTACATAAAAAACCATCAAAACATATAAATATGCTTGAAATCACACTTTGAACACACATGTAATAGAATTGGAATCACACTTTGGAAATTTCGGCATGACCTCTACTAAAAAATCCAAAACCAACCTGAAATAATGCAACATATAATCACTTCTATATCATATACATCATGCATATGGGACCACCCGTCCCTCCATAAACAATATCCAGCAGAATTTACACAACATTCAATGGGACCACCCGTCCCTCCACAAACTAGATTAAAACCCTTCAAATTTCAATAATTACCTTTATAAGTTTCCAAATTATGTTCGAGTGATATTGTGGGAGTGAGTTCTTTGCTTGCCACATTCTCAATGATCTAAATAATTTGAACATTAGAGTGATATAGATATGAGAATCAACCACAATAAAAGTTTATAGATACTTACGTATTGATAATTACTTGAAAACTTTGTTCAATCTTACTATGTAATGAGTTAAATACATAAACGATATTCTCTCCAGGATTGATCACAATCAA
Source organism: Luffa acutangula (assembly GCA_036850905.1). Classification (NCBI taxonomy): domain Eukaryota; kingdom Viridiplantae; phylum Streptophyta; class Magnoliopsida; order Cucurbitales; family Cucurbitaceae; genus Luffa; species Luffa acutangula. The sequence goes on from CM072087.1 coordinate 18,497,730, forward strand.
CATCCAATAACACCTATTAAAAATGGACATTCTTTTTAATAGTTTATCACAAATTACACCTATAATTAAGTAAAACTAATTTGAATTGACATTACTTACCCAATATTATACGAAATGATTACTAGTTGATTCAAATTAACCATGTGTAGCCGGTTGGCTAGATTTCTGCAAGTAGTTTCTTGACACTTTACAAATGAAGAAATGGTTCCTTGATCAACTATCAGAAATTTGTTGGTTATTTCTTTGTCACATACAATCCAAAGATACCTAAAGAAAATAAATAATATTATAAAACATTGAAAATCATAGTAAATAAAAAAAATATATCATAGGTTTTATTTACTTACGCAATGTACACCAGTATACATGAGTACCCTATCTCAACCATCCCTTAATAATGCATGATGTCATAACGATGTAGGAAATTTGTTTTATCCTCTCCAAAAATGGCGTCACTCAATTTGATATGAATTGTGTCATCCTCTCCCATGGAAAGAACGACATATCGATTCAACAACTTCATGGTAACGGGGATATCTGTATGTTCAGAAGATTGTGCAACGGGCACATTCCTTTTAGGTTTTGCGAGAGAAGACACCTAACACAAACATAATTACAATATGTAATTGTAAATAAGGAAAACAAAACACATTTAAGTTGAAGAAGACATACATACCTTTTTCTGATTATTCAAAATCACAAGCTCGTGAGGCCACATGCCACGAAACTACCCTTTGCTTGACTAAGCATCTCTATTTCTCCAACCACAGGAATTGGTATGAGAACATCTTCGCCTGTGATCATATCCACAACCACTCGAACATTATTGGCTTCTAGTGGTACTCAATGAATCGTTATACATCCGACACTAGATTCATACATTGTGCTTATTGCAACAATGTTATCCAATGAAGTTACAAGCAAGCAACATGGTGTACCCTTCAAACATTATTAAATGAAAAAAGTGTTAAGTGTCACACTCTAGCACTTTTCTAGTCTAGCAACAATACTTCAACTCTAAATCACTTACAACAGAGTGCACCGAAAATTTCGGCATTATAACGACGTAAAACTGACTATCCCAAAAATTTCTCACTTGCCAAACACAAAATAACACTTCTATATCCTTAAACCAATTCCTCCAGAATTCAATTCATATTTCAAAACCTATGCACTATACGAGTCAGGTCTTGTAGCATCAATTAACAAAAACTCTAAATCTTAATCATAATGTAAAAGATTATATTTGCTAACAAACGAAAGACAACAAAAACAAACAATTTCACAAATTCTATCATTCCATAACCAAAGTAACTAGGTGACACTGATTACTAGTTCATTACCTCTAACACTTCTTCTGACTCGAACACTTCTTTTGGCTCGTCAACAATCTCCTTTCCTCTTGTTTTTGTCCTTGAAGCCTTACTTTCTACCTCTGTTGACTTTTTTTTTTTTTTATTGTGAGCCTTCCGTTTTACCCTTGCTTTGGGATTGTGTACCCAAGTTTGATGTCCTTCTAGGAAGATGGAAGTAGACAAATGATGAAACAAACCTACCCACTCTTCTAACACGCCCTCTATGTTCTGGCGTGCCTAATGCTTCAGTCAATATATCTTGACCTTGATTTGCCGCAACTAGCTCGTCCTGTCGAAAACATTTCCAAGTATCACATGATTAGAAAACATGTAATTTAAGGTTCACATCATATCCTTCTTAATATACTTACCATCCGATTAACACGTTCTCTAGTGTCGTCATCAAAATATTCATTATTTTATCCTTTTCTTACTTCCTTCCACAAAGTTACTCGATTGCTAGGATCATCTTACAATTCCTATTTTAACATATGTGTTGATGGTCAAATCCAGTTGGGCAGAACTCACTTGACTTTCAGGTGCCACTAGCGACAAATTTGTATGAGAGGGCGAAGACGTGGCGTGTGAAACAGTAAACCAGCACACCGGTGTGGTGCTTGTCACACCGCCTCCGATGCTTAAGTCAGAAAACGGAATGAGGAGAGCAAGAGGAGAGAGTAGAGAATAGAGTTTGAGATCCCTTATTCAGTGACGAAAAGGAGTTTAAATACCTATTCTTGCCCTAGGGTTTTTCAGAATTCGGAGGCGTTTCAAAATTAACCAGGTGGAACCGGGGCAGCCAGAGGCAGTAGGGATCGAACGAAGGCGGAAGGACTTGGCCCGTGCAGAGGCCAACCATATGGATCAGGCTAAGGCCCGATCCTTCCGACCTTGGCCCGACCGTTTGGCCAGTTTCGCCTCTGAGGTCCACTTTCCAGTCCTATATCTGCCCGGTCGTCCTCGTCAGCTCTTTGTACATTGGAGTTGTCACACCCTCTCCCAAACTACCTGCTAGCTTAGTCAGGGAGATGGCATGAAATCAATAGACATCGTCCTCCTCTAACGATACTTGTTGACTCTGCTGAATGGTTGAACCTGATAAACATACTAGTCTTAGATATAAAATACTTTACATGTAACACAACACAACGGAATCCTTGAAAACCTTTAGACATACATGAAGTGCAGCCCTGACATAACTCAGTTTGGAAAATAACCTGATAGAGATATCACAAAAAAAAACATATCCAACTGGGGTTTACACAACTAGAACATCTAATGCTTACACAAATCGTAAACTATCCAATCCTTACAAAGACATTTACAAGATAAACAGACTCGATGTACAACTCCACCCACGTATTGGAACTTGATCTGGGAGCTTTTAGCAGACTACGACAGTTTATCAGGCACCGGGAGCTCGATCTCTACCTGGAAAGTGGGAAAACATTTTGAAAGAGTGAGCTATGAAGCCCAGTGAGTGACTAAATTAAAACTATTAATCCGCAAATCAGAACACGTGATAAACCCTTAAACGTATAAATCTGTTTAATCAAAGCGTTAAACACAAACGTGTAATGATAAAAGCTTTCTCAAATACTCCCCAAGTACGTCATTAAAAATCTAGCAAGGCATATCAAGTATATCAAACATTTTAACTAACAAGACCGATCTACGTTGTGTAGGGCACACCCAGTACAACAAACATTTACTAGCTTTATGATGTAGTGGGGCCGCCCAGCACTCCCATCGTCTTTGTCGTAGTGGGGCCCGCCCAACACTCACGACAACATCATTGTCACAGAGTACACTCAACGTCAATAACGGAATATAACTTGTGTGCACAAGGTACCATCTAGCCTCGGGCTCAATATCTCAGTCATGTAGTCATTAGAAGTCTTAGAAAATCACATGAAAACATTAAAACATGCTTGCTTATCTTTATCTTTCGTAAAACTCAAGCTTACTCAGCTTGCTCGTGAAAAACTGAAAATCTTTAAACAGTACTCGCTAATATATACTTTACTTTAAATGATATCGTTTCAGCTACTTTTCATAAAGTCAATAATCACGTGCTCGTATATAAACCTAATTAGAAAATATAAGCTCAAAACTTATGCTTGAAACCATCATATAAATCATGTATCATTCATTGAAAAACATGTAAAACATCTAATCATGAACAACCGTTTGAAAATATTTTTTGAAATTTGTTTTGTCACTCACAGTCTTGGTTGGTTCCCTAGTCTATAGACTCGACCTATTTCCTCTTGGCCAGTCAAACAACCAAAACCGAGCATCAGAACTATAAATAGTCTTGTCTTTCTATGCTCATGAATTCTAAACTATAAATAGTCTTGTCTTGTCTTTCTATGCTCATGAATTCAATGTGCATAACATCTAAACAATGCCACACGTGAAAATATTTCTAGTACTTTAACTCAAAGAAAATAGATTTCTTCTTCCAATAAGCGCTTGAAAGATCTTCATTATTATTTTCCTTACTGACTTTCTTACCAAATAAACATTGGAGTCTACTTGTTTTTGCAAGAATTTCCTCTTCACTTAATGGTTCAGGAGCGATTTTCAATTCGTGTTCACCATTAAAAGCCTTTTTCTGTTTTCTATATGGATGATCATGAGGTAGAAATTTTCGATGCCCAAGATACGCCATCTTTTTTCCTCTTGGAAATAAGTAGCTGACGTTTTCTTTCCACAAATCGGGCATGCATGATATTCTTTTGTTGAACAACCACACAAATTGTCATACACAGGAAAGTCATTAATAGTCCACAATAAAATAGCTCTAAGTGTGAAACATCGTCGTTCATTTACATCATAACATTCAACTCCATCATTCTAAAGTTTTTCAAGTCATCAACTAATGGAGCCAAATAAATATCTATATCATTTCCTGGTTGTTTAGGGTCAGATATTAATGCGGTTAACATCAAATATTTTCGCTTCATGCACAACCAAGGGGGTAGGTTGTATGTCACAAACATAACTAACCAACAACTGTATCGACTACTAAGATCACCGTGCGGATTGACTCCATATGTTGAAAGAGCAAGACAGAGATTTCTAGGTTCTAATCCAAATTCTGGCCACTGATCATCTACTTGTTTCCACGATAGTGTGTCTCCAGGGTGTCGTAAGTATCCATCATTTCGTCGTTTTTTGGCATGCCAAGTCAACAAACTCGATGTTTCTTTACTTTGGAACATTCGTTGAAATCTTGGTATAGGAGAGAAGTACCACATCACTTTCGCTGGAATATCTTTCATCACATCCTTTTAATTTTTATGAAGTTCCCATCATGACGTTCCACTAATTGGGCATACTTCTACATTTGAGAGGTATTTTCTAAACAAACAACAATTGTTGTTACATGCATGAATCTTTTCTACAGACATTCCAAGAGTACACAAAATCTTTTTTGCTTGATACGTAGAAGTCAGAATTTCATTTGGAGTTGGTAAGATATCTTTCACTTATGTCAAAAATTCATTAAAACTTACATCGCTCCATCCAAATTTTGCTTTCAAATTATATAACTTTACCAATGCATATATTTTGGAAAAGTTCTTACAATTTGAGTACAATGGTTTCTTGGCATCATTCATTACTTCCTCAAAAACGTGGGATTCATCGTTAACGTAATCATGTGCAGCGTTAAACATTCCTATTACGTCATCAAGATCTTCATCTTCATCCTCAACTTCTTCTTTTCCACTAGAAGAGACGTTTGCATTATTTCTCTTAACCGGTAGTGATTCACCATGCCAAATCCATATTTTATAGCTCTCATCAATACCATAAATGAATAAGTCATCTCTTACTGTATTTGCATCTTGAGACTTTGCATTCACACACTGCAAACATGGACAACAAATGGCATTTGAATTACTTGAATGTCGTAGTGCATTTTCAATGAACATCTCAACCCCTAGACCATATTCTGGTGACATTCGATTCTTTGTCATCCACGACTTATCCATTACTATAAAATTTTTTGTTTGAAATTTCAATCTACAAAGAAAAATAATTATTACATAAAAAATTGTGTTTATTAGATCCTTAAGGAAAAGTTAGAACAATTAAATACTCAATTATTCATTCAATTTCACTCAAGTTCATGATGTTGAGACAAAAGTCAACATCGTGAAATTTTGACATGTAATTTCATGTCCAACCACATCTAAACCAAAGACATGTAAATTCATGTCTCAACCCACAACTTTCAACTATACTTATAAACTAACACCAACCATTTCAAAAATTAATTCAAGTATTTCTCAACTTCCACCTAAACTCAACTAAAAACACAAACTAAAACAACCAAATTTAAAATCATACTTAAAGCATTTCTCAACCTCTCTCCCACTAAACTCAAGTAAAATAATGAACTATAACAAATAATTTCAAGAGATAACTTAAATATCCATCAACTTCCCACAAAAACAAACTCAAACAAACCATTTCAAAACAAGACTTAAGTATTTATCAACTTCTTCAAAATAAATCCAAACAAAAACATAAACTCACAAGTACATTTCCCAACCCCCCTTCCAAACTCAACTAAACCTATAAAACAACGCAAACAAACAATTTGAAAACATAACTAAGTATTTCTCAACCCACAACTCAACTATACTTATAAACTAACACCAACCATTTCATAACTTAAGTATCCATCAAGTCCCCACAAAAATAAACTCAAACAAACCATTAGTCAATCACTTAGGGCCCGTTTGGTAACGTTCTCGTTTCTTATTTCTGTTTCTTCATTTTTAATAAAGAAAAATAGAATTTCATGATCCTAACACCTATACATTCAATAATAATAAACCTATATTCTTATTTGTGTTTGAAAAAAATTGGAAACAAGAACAAAAAAGGAGAAACTAGTTTTAGTTGTTCCCAAAAGTTCTATACAAATTTTGGGAGTGTTTCTAAAAAATGAGAAACAAGAAACATACATAGTTTTTAAATGCTTAAATTTCTTAATAAAATTAGAAACAAGAAACAAGAAACGAGAACGTTACCTAACGAACCCTTAGCTTCCCTTCACATTATTTCATTTGTAATTTGGTATGATTTTTTATTTCACTCTTCTTCTTTAGTTTTTCCTTCTTAAGTCAATTTTCTCTCCTAAGCATACATAGCCTTTGTATAAATTGTGAAGGCAGTGGCTAGATTAAAAATTAAAAAAACAAAATCCTATTCTTTCATTTTAGAGTTTTTGATTTATCAATTTCTTGCTTCTGCTTGTGTTTACTTTGCAATTCAATTCTCTTGAAATATTTTTTCTAAATGACACATAAGAGGAAAACATAGATGAAAATGACATCCAAGAGCAAACATCAGCAACTTGGAAACTAAATGGAACCACTTTCTATTCATGTCATTGAATGATCTAAGACGAAAGATAAACAAGAAAAGAAAAAGAAGTTGTGAGAGAGGGCAAAAGTGAAGACTTAAAAACCATTGTTACCTTCTAAAGATTCTAATTCTTGAATGCAAACCTCAACAACTATTTGCGAAAGATCTTCTCTCAGTATTCAAAAATTGAATAACTTTACTACCTTCATGCGGCTACTACATGTGCATCTTTTTCCGGAGAAAACTTGTTTTTTTCCTACAATACATATAAGGCATGAACAAATAATATTTCTGATAAAGAGCACTTTGTCGAACTATTTTATTTCTTAATTTATAAGATTTAAGTCATAAGAACTGATATGTTGGCCCCCGTTGACATGCAAAAGCATTTTTTAGTGTCTACCTTCGTGATCTAATAAAGATCCTAAAATGTTTCAACTTGCAACACTTGATAACATACTATGTGACAAGCTATGAGGGACATACTAGATGAACAAAAACACCCTTTTATTAACACAAACAAACAAACTATTGACTAATGGAAGAGAATGAAGAAATTACAATGTTTAAACTAAGAATATTGGAATCTCTAGCTCAAATACAACATATGCCAAATGAAATGCTCAAATGCTCAAAATGCTACAAATCTTTCACAGATTAGTCACTGAAATGCTTCAAATCCTTATTAAATGCTCAAACAAAACGAAAATCGAGCAGGCGAACAGGGGGAGGGGGACCTTGTTTTGAAAAAATGACCGGTCGATGGTGATTCAGTCGAAACCCACGTCCCCCCTATTTTGTGAACACAAAAGACTGCATCCACTAGATTCCCCTTCCCTGTGTTCGACCCCGACCACTATTTCTACAAAATAGTTGTAGTGTCGTGGAATATAAATCTAATTTGACAACTCGGGGCCTCGGCAACTCCGGCCCGCCGTTGTCGGGAAGGGCATTTTCTAGTGTTTATAGGATTTTGTGTTTTTAATTCTTGCTTGCATGGTTTATGATCACACGTTCTTCGCAGGGCAACGATCTTAGGTTTGAACCAAAGATCTCAAGGGTAGAGACGAGATTAAGAAGGCGAGCAAGAATGAGGTGAGTAGATAATCTCGGCGAGGTTGAAGCCCCAACCATGGCTGAGAGAACGTTGAGGCAGCTGGCAGCACCAGATCTGAACCAACAGAGCTTTGTATTACCTACCCCGAGACAATATATAACTTTGAGTTAAAGTCAGGTTTGATTCATTTACTCCCAACTTTTCGTGGTAGTATAGGAGAAGACAAGCACCTTTAGGAGTTCCACATTGTATGCTCCGGTGTGAGACCACATGGGGTGACAAAAGAGTTGTTGAATCGTAGGGCATTCCCTTTCTCATTAAAGGATTCAACAAAGGATTGGTTGTATTACCTTCCCTCCGATTCTAATAGTACATGGAACGAGATGAAGAAGCAATTTCTAGAGAAGTTCTTCCCAGCAAGTAGAGTTTCCAAAATTAGAAAAGAGATTTATGGCATTTCGCAAATCACTGGGGAGACACTCCATGAGTACTGGGAGAGATTTAAGCGCTTGTGTGCCAGTTTCCCACATCATCAGATCTCGGATCAACTGTTAATCCAATATTTTTATGAGGGACTGCTACCTATGGATCAGAGTATGGTAGACGCTGCCAGTGGAGGAGCACTCATGAACAAGACGCCAGATGAGGCAAAACAGCTGATTTCGAGCATGGCTGAGAACTCTCAGCAGTTTGGGACAAGAGAACCCACCATCGCTATCCAAGCCTCCACAAAGAGCGAGATAAGTGATATGTGTTCTAAGATGAGTGAGTTAACTAAGCTTGTTCACTCCCTATGTTCGGACAGGTACAGGCGAAATCCTATGGGCTCTGCTCTATGACCAACCATACAACTGAGGCCTGCCCCCTGATCCAAGAATGTGGAGAAGTGAATGTTGTTGGTGGATTCAATGGAAACCAAATGTCGTACAACCCGTACAACAATACATACAATCGAGGATGGAGAGACCATCAAAACTTTAGCTACGGAAACAAGTAGAGAGGCCACTCGCGTTCAAGCAAAATCAAGCTTCAACTTCATCTACTTCAGGTGCGTCTTTTGACGAGGCTTTAAAGAAACTTACTGAAAGTTTCCTGCAGTTCCAGCAGGAAACCAGGAATGCCATCCAAAATTTGGAAACCAAATAACTCAGTTTGCAACCCCAAGTAAGTAATATCGACAACAAAAGTTCTGGTAAGTCGCCTGCCAAACCTGAAGTAAACCCAAAGGCGAATGTGAGCGCAGTATGGAGTGAAGTAGCCACACCTGACTGTATCCCAGGATTTCCCGCTGTTTCTGATAAATTTTCTGTTGTTTCTGATAAGTTTTCTTCTTTTGATTCGAATAATATGAATTCTTTTCTTGTTTCTCCTATGAGATTTACTGAACCTGCTACTTCAAGTGTGTAGGATGATTTAGATGTTTTAGGAGAGTTAAGGTGAACATCCCATTACTTGAGGCAATTATAAAAATTCCAGCCTACGTCGAGTTCCTCAAAACATGGTATGAAGGTAAAGAGAAATCCTTAGGTAAAGAAGAGGTTAGTGAGAATGGAAGTGCTTTATTCTCAGAAGACTTACCTGTTAATTGTTCTGATCCTGGCATGTTTACTTTACCATGTATGATTGGAAACTATAAGATAAAATATGTCATCCTAGATCTAGGAGCATCGATAAATGTTATGCATGTGTGTGTTTATAGGAGATTAGACTTGACTGATATAAAGACATATGGTACAGTCATACAACTACCAGATAAGTCATGCATAAAAACTCTTGGAATTGTTGAAAATGTGTTAGTTAGGGTAGAGGATTTGGTCTTTCCCACTGATTTTTATGTTGTAGACACCCCTAATATTGATCACCACCCATCTTCTGTGACGATACTTCTTGGCCGTCCTTTTATGGAGACTGCCAAGATAGTCTTTGACGTAGACGAAGGAGTTATATCAGTAGGTTTCTAGGATAAAACCTTGTACTTTAAAGTTTTTTATGATATTGAAAATCCTTGATAAGACCAATTTCGACCTATATATTTGTTCTTAATCTCGCTAGTTTTATGATAATTATTTTGCTTAATCGTATATTTTGTAGGTGTTTGGTGTTAAGAGCTTCTCGGGAGGCAATTGAAGGGATAAGAGTGCCACACAACGGAAGAATTTAACATGACCTACTCAGAGTCTTAGGTTCTAATTGAAATATCAATACAATTTGCAAAATATTACAACAATAAATCTATATTTAATGGGTTGTATGTAGGCTGTAAACATGCTAAATGATCAACTAGATTGATCCTAGTGATCAAGAATTTCATAGAAAACTTATTTTTGTAGAAAGACTTGATCAATTCGTCTTTTCTTTTCAATAAGAATGAAAACGCAGCAACCCTCTTGTGCGAACACCACCAATCGGCTACATCGGTATACCTCTAAGACTTCTTGAAGTAGGAGAGTTGTGGGAGTCTTTTGGGAGAGATCTCTGAGAGAAGAAGAGATAATTTGATGCCTTTCACCCAACCTTAGGGGTCCTATATATAGTAAATGCCAAGACATTTTTCCTAATAGGAAAAGGAAGACCTTTTTCCTAATAGGAAAAGGAAGACCTTTTCCTAGGAAAAGGTCTTTAATTTTAATAAATAATTAATTAATTCCATAATTAATTAAATATCATATATTTAATCTTAGGGATTTTATTAAAATTAAAATTAATACGAATCCAATTCATATTAAATTTATTTGAACTCTTTCAAATATTTTCTCTCAAGAATTAATTTTTGAAATTAATTAAAAAATTATATTATAAAGTTTCATAAACTATATATTATAATGCATCAATATACATTATATGATTACCCAAATAAATTGAACACTTTCAGTTTACAATTTATATTTGTTTGCTTCAAGTCTTTTTACAAACTACCAGTGGGATCTAATGGACCTACAGATCAGAAGCTCCAACGATACGAGACTAATCGGTTTAAACTCATTAACCAAGTTAGTCTCCATTCGTTAACTGTGGGTCACTCCACTAAAGACCCACAGCTGCACTCTTCTCACTGTAGAATATTTCTGTGTCCAAGGATATCGACCAATACTACAAGTCAGTCATTCACGTGTGTTTGTATCCCAGCTGGGTCAAATTACCGTTTTACCCCTGGTTTACATCTTTGTACTATAGACCTTTTAGGTTGTTACTTGAACATCGATCCCCATATGTCCCTCTCGTGCCATAGAAAGGGTTGGGCCAATTGTTCAAGTCCCGGAGACACCACTTAAGGGAACACACCTCTACTTACCCTAGAGTCGGGAAAGAGTGAATTCCATCTTGTGTGATTATGTTCCCAGCTCCCCACTCGGTATTGTCTCCAAAATTGTAGGCTTATTGAGTCGATGTGCTAGCCACTCTCACCCATACAAATCAAAGGAAAACTCATCGTGAACAAGAATCCATAATCCACTTAGGATTGAGATTGAGTTGTCTAGGTCATCCTAGTAAAATAGAAACCAAGCCAACCAACAATGTTGCAGTTAGTGGTTAACTATTTCACGGTCCGGTCTTATGCAAACTCATTGCATAGGATACCCCCACTCGCATGCCAAACACATGAATGCGTTGGATCATTGCGTTTCTATCATAATACAAAGTGGGTCGTATACATAGTGTCACCAGGATAAGGTACCCAGCCTTATCCTTGTACTATAGATCTTTTAGGTTGTTACTTGAACATCGATCCCCATATGTCCCCACATACTAGTTCAAGTTACATACAAACAACCTTGGATCTTAGTTTATTGGATTTGGGTCAAATAGTGCAATATTTCACAATAACATTTTATTGCAGAAACTAAATAATACTTTATTAAATACATGTATAAAATTTTTTTACATTCACTATCTACGAGTTTTAGGGCATAAAACCCAACACCAATATTCCAAATTGACATTAATTTGAGGAAATTAATGTGGTTTTGATCCATCTTGAAGTCCATGGGATGTCGAGGCAGTGAAAAGAAAAAAACGGAGCACTCGAGACTCGAAAACAACGTCAAAAGGATCAAGAATTAAAGCAGCCAAACAAGGAAGACCCGAGAGGTGGTGTCTCGACGCCATCTCTCGACGTCTCGACGCTACGAACTTGAAGGATCGCTCAAATCACCGTTAGCGTCTCAACGCCACCCAGGCGTCTCGATGCCGCTTCGTTATTTAAATACAACAGTTTGTGGTTTAGGTCACCGATTTTTGGGGAGGACAACAACCGTTTTCTCGATTTTTCCTCGTTTTTCTCTCGTTCACCTCTGTAATGAAATGCATTCCTCGATTTAGGTCACAGAAGACTGATAATGAAATGCATTCCTTTATCATGAGATGCCCTGACATATAAGGTGAGTTATACGATGTAATTGATGAGCACCAGGTAATTGTTACTAACAAATCTTATGGAATCACCATGTGCTCCTCCTCTAAACTTAGGATTGGGCGAGTCTTCTGTCAGCCCACTTCTGCTTCCAAAATTATTTTTGCTTCTACTAATTCTTTTTCCACAGGCCTGAATTTAATCAAACAGGAATTTTCTAAAAATAATGTGGTCTGGACTTGTGGAGAGAGACCACCATGAAAGGAGGAAGAGAGGAGAGTGTGGTCAAGCAAACGACCTTAAACATTTGCACTGAATAAGTTTACTGTTTTCTATCATTTCATTTCTTGGTTTAGTTTATTTTGTTAGTTGTTTTGATTCTTGTTTGTTGTTTTGTTTCTTTTTAGGATTGGCGGTACCAAAGCAAGCCCTTTTATTTGTATGCAAACGTGATCCACCACCCATGAGATCAAATTCAAGGAAGTTTTCTATTCTTTCCTTATGCGTTGTCTCATTTTACATGATCTATTACATTGAGGAAAATGTAACCTTTTAGGTTAGGGGTGGGGTATTCTGCTTTGTGTTTCTGTTGGGCCTTGAGCATCTGTGCGTCAGGCTAGCGTTTCTGGTTAATGTATATCTTGCATGCCTGTTGTGTATATACTTGCTTTAGTGATAATGATTTCCTAGGATTGGTTAAAATTTTTCAACACTTTATAGCTTTCGATGAATTGTGACTGTGAGTGCCCCAAAAGGGAGCCTTTTTAAAACTTTTCGTGGATATGTCTTGCACAGGTTGGGTGTCTTTCTTGCTATAAAGTAGGATTTGAAGGTTGTTTCCTTCTAGAGTGGGTGAAAAATATGACAAAAAATGATCCCTAGAATACTATACAAGTGCACATAGTCTACAGCAAGTGATAAGTAATTTATCGTATCCACGAGGTTTTGAATAACTCTCACTCTACCTATTTTATGTAACTTTTCAATGATTTCAAGATTGTTAAAATGATTGATTTTGAAATAATGTTGAAGCAAAAGAAATAACAGAGGAGAATGTAAATGGATAAAGCAAACAGATTGGAAACAGGCGTTGGTTAAGATTTATGTAATTGTTTAAAAAGATGCTCTAGCAATAATATTGATTTGGCAATTCTCTTGCAGTCTTATTATCAAGATCCTCCCAGAACTCTAGATTTTTTTGGAATGTGTTTCAACTCCAATGACATTCTACCGATCAAACACTAGGTGACTAGTTATCCCTAACTTTTCAATGATTTCAAGATTGTTAAAATGATTGATTTTGAAATAATGCTGAAGCAAAAGAAATAACAGAGGAGAATGTAAATGGATAAAGCAAACAGATTGGAAACAGACGTTGGTTAAGATTTATGTAATTGTTTAAAAAGATGCTCTAGCAATAATATTGATTTGGCAATTCTCTTGCAGTCTTATTATCAAGATCCTCCCAGAACTCTAGATTTTTTTGGAATGTGTTTCAACTCCAATGACATTCTACCGATCAAACACTAGGTGACTAGTTATCCCTAACTCAGTTATTGGCGACCACCAACACATAATGGTCTAGTGTTATTAAATGTCAGACACCTCTCAAATCATCCCTGAAACTAAGAGGTGATATTCGTACTGGTTGCCTAGGCGAGCACAAAATAGTAATATGCACAACAAATAATCAAGATGTTCAAATCAATATAAATTGCATAGAGAATGAAGCACGACAATTACATAGATCCTTACCAACACCTAAGTAAATTTAGTTCATGGAGTACAAGGTAACACACGCTACAATCTGAGTATGTGCATCCGTAACTACAAGAAAAGGTTAATTCCCTTGAAGAAATCCGTAGCTAGTGGTCTTCTTGAAGTCTCCAATCGGTTCTCATTTATTCGGCTTCCAAAGAAGGAAAGTAAGTTTCCAAAGATGGAATTAGACTTTCCCCTCTCGAATGATTTGACTTGGGACGACTACTTCCTTTTATAGAGTGGAGTCAACCCTAATTAGGACAAAGATTACACGTGGAAGACTCTCCAAGAATCCTACATCCGAGATTGGTTCAGAAAACGTCACCTCATTAATGAATCACGTGTGACTCACATGGCTGTTTTGCTCCTAGCTTTGCTGGATCATGGAATTTGCTTACCGCAAGTGTACGGGTCAAGTAATAATATAGTGTTTACTTGATTAAACGAGTGTCGTCCTCTGGATTGATTTTCTAGCAAATGAAGTACCGTGAATAATCTTGTCCAATTTTATTTAAGGAGCAAAACTTAATGCAAAAGATAAATTTAAATACAAAAACCATAAAATAAACGTGGAGACTCAAATGGAAAGACTCTTAGGGAATATATTTCATTATTTGAGATTGAGGATTGATTAATTGGAATGAATTTATTGTGCAATTATTTTACAAGCCATGGAAACTTTTATCACAGTTATCTCTCCCGAGCATAATTGATTCTCATGCATACAATAAACTCAATATCCCTATCTAAGTTTATTAGCATGTAAGACATTATTTGGTTTAGTCCTTGTTATACTTCTAAAGGAAATCTAAATTATGTCACAAACTTAGAAACTCAACTTTAGTCATGCAATTAAATAAGTGAGTCTAGGCCAAACCCCCTCTCTCGAGCAAGATTTAACACCCAAATCATCGAATTAGTGATCAAGTAATTGAAAGCATTAAACAAAATTGCATAAATAAAATAAAAGCACATTCATACCAAGAATCAATCCAACAAAGTAAAACAACTACATCAAACCCTAAGACAAACAACTAGCAATTCATAGTCTTGAAACTACAAACACTAATTGAAAGAAAAGCCATAAAAATAACAAGAGGTAAGGGAAAGAAAAGGAAAACTCTTGAATCCGTTGAAATCGACACGTCCCCGTCACGATCTCCATGTCTTCAAGCTTGGTTCCCACTCCTTGGCCTTGCTTCAGCTCCCACAGAAGGTCTCTAGTCGAAATTAGGGCTAAAATCTAACCAAATGGACTCCCCTAATTCGTTGCACAAAAGATTGTATATATAGAAAAATTGTCGGTAGCGTCGCACTGTCCCTGCCACCGCAAAAAACACAATAGGAAAACTAGCATCGAGATGCCTAGAAAGCAGCGTCGAGACGCTAGCTCTCGGGTTTGCCTCAAACTTAAGGCTCCAACTTTGATTCTTTTTGCTTCTTTTGCTCTTCTTTTGGTCCCAAGCACCCGATCAACTTCCTAATTCAACATTTCCTCCAAGAATTCAGTTCCTACAAAATAAACATTAAAGTGCATAAAAACGACCAAATAATACTCAAAGACTAACTAAAATAAACCAGGAAAATAGCTCGTTATGTGCGCTATCAAGGTTTAGCGAGAAAGTCTAAATGTTTTGCAAAATAGTGTGTGTAGTCTTTCCTATGAGAGAAAAAGAAAATATGCTTGCTAAAAAAAAAGAAGAGAGGAAAAATAAGTTAGTGAGCGTGAGCTTAAAAGAAAATTATATGCTCGCTTTTCTTGTTTTTATTTTGAGAAAAAACATCCTTGCATTGTATTGAGCGCTTACGGGTAAAAAGAGCTACCAGCAATGTAATCAGTTAGGCCAACAAAGGGTTAAACTCGGGTTATGGGTCCCTGCATTATAGTGTGAAATCTAGTGCCCCGTCGTAAAAAGAAATGCAAAAGAAAAAGAAAATGAATTCCTTATTTAGGCACCTAGGCAAAGACGAAGCAACCTAGTTTGTTCCATTTAGGTCTTTTAGCGAGACCTTGGTGCCATTGTAGGGGGAAGATAGGATGAGAGTTTAATAAGCCAATCCTAGGTTAGTAAAGTCTTCTTTAGGTGGGATAGAACTCACTTCTGCAAGATTGTCTTTGGAAGCTGTTGATTTGTCTCTGATAGGACCTAAATAGTCCTATTTTATTGCCTCTAATCTAAGCTTGTTAGAGTCATTTTATGTTTTACTTGTCTAAATTACAGGTTAATTGAACTTTGGCTATATTGGTGTTAATTCGGGCCAATTACGGAGTTTTGGAGCCATCTCGGTGTCTTGGACGGCGAGGAGGTGAAAAGACCCAATTGTGTTGAAGCGGACCTGAAGAAATGACACCAAAAGCAGGAAGTCAAGTTGTGAGACTGGCGTCTCGACGCCGACGAGAATTCGGGTCGAAGAAGAATGTTTGCAGCATCTCAACCCTGCGCCTTGACGTCTCGATGCTAGCGTGTTTTCTATATATATGTAGTCTCGGTTTAGTTCGCCGTTACGTTAGAATTTTGGTCCCTTTTAAGATTTCTTTGCCTCTTTTACATTCCAGAACTCTTGTAGACCATTGTTGGTCATATTCCATGGATTCTCTTATGTTATTTGTTGTTTTTACTCCATCTATGCATAGCTAAACTCGTTTATATCGTTGGATTGAATTTATGTATTGATTCTAAATAATATTAGTTGAGTTTTCTGGTTTAGACTTTCTGTTCTTGTTGTATTTTCATTGAGTTTTGCATGTTATCCTGTTTAAACCAATACATGAGGCTAGTCAATTAGGATTGACGCCTTATGCGATTACTGCTTTGTATTCTGTCAGTTATTCTTAGATAGCCACTAGGTTGAGGCAAGCCACTCTCTACGCGAGACGACCCTTGATAGGCCTAGGATGCATGTTAAAGGTTGTAGGAATTAGATTTAAATTGTATTTGAATTTAGTTCTTATGATTCCAGACCCACGATCCCAAAGCGACTAGTTTTAATAGGTGATTGCAAAATTTCTTGTTAATAAACTAGTTAGATATAAGTAGTAACCGTTGCAGAGGTCTCAGATGGTTGCTACATTATGCATAAGGGGTGGCGAGCGATAGAGTCTATATTAATTAATCTTGTTTATTGTCGAATTCACGATTATCCAGTTAATTAGCACGGGTTAGTGTAGGGGGGTCCTCCGAGTAACCCAGAAGCCGATTGGACTAATGAAATCAGTTTAGAACGATTATTAGAGAAAACTAGGAATCAAATGAATTAGAATCAAGCATAATAAATCTCAATCCAACGATCCCCTTTTTATGTTATTGATCCCGTCAAATTTCTCATTTGCTTGCTTAGTTTTGTGCCATTTAAAATTCAGCATTCAGTTACTTTATTTTTCTTGCTTGTCTTTCACCATAAAAAATCCCCCTATTTTCATAAGCACAAAATTCTACATTTACTAGTTCCCCCTTCCCTGTGTTTGACCCTGGCCGTTATTACTACAAAAATAGTAGTAGTGTCGTGGATTGTAAATTTTATTTAACGACTTAGGGAGAATTCGACACCCTCCTGTCGATCCTGTCAGTCTCCTCATTGGGTCTCATGTGAATGTCTCTTGATTGCTTTAGTTTTTGAATGTTTGAACTTTAAGGATTAAATCACTTTACACATATATGCACAACATCTTTTCTTTAGTTTGTGTGTGCCTTGCTCGAGAACTAGCAAGATTTAGGTTGGGGGTATTTGATAACACCTGATTCGTGCTATTTTATTACCTCTAATATGAACTTGTTAGAGGGATTTTATGTTTTATTTGTCTTATTTACAGATACTCTGAACATAGGTGATGTCTGGAGCCAACCGCACAAATTAGTGTTATTTCGGGCCAATTATGGAGTTTTAGAGCCATTTCGGTGTTAGTAGGGTTTAATTAGTTAGTAATTGGTAATTGAGTCGATGGATGGCGGGATCGAGTCAATTGATTTAGAGTACCAATTAGGCAACATGCATTTAAATAATTATTTGTTAATCGACCAGTAAAAACAAATGTACTGAACTTGAGTGTCTCCAGCTACAATGATCGACAAGGTGAGATTAAGCAACCACCCATTTACTTTTCCGTCATTTAATTTTCTGCCATTTACTTTTTCACAATTTATCTTTCCTGCAATTAATCTCTCTCTTCAACCCCCCTTCTGTTACACACACAAAAGAGATTAGAAGTAAACCAATTGTTCCCTGTGATCGACCCCGACCACTTGTACTGCAAGTAGTTTAGTGTATGTTGTACTATAAATTTATTTGAAAACACGGAGCCTCGACAACTCCGGACCTGATCAGGACCATTGGTTAAATTGATTAATTTTAATGAGTTAAAATTAACAAGACCTAAGGTCACATTCTAATAGGATTAGATTTTTTTTCTTACTTAGTTTAAAATAGTTTTAATCAACTGAGTAGGAAAAACATTACTATGATTATAAGGGAACTCTATCGGTGATGTTCTGTCTAAGGTTGGGGGTATTTAAGTTGACGGTTTACGAAACACCTCCTACCTGGGAACTAACCCGGAACACCGAAGTTGAATTAATCATAGTTTAATGTTAACATGTGTTGGGCTCCTAGAGTGAGTAAAATTATAATCTAAAAGTACTCTAGAACTCTGTGCAAGTATACACAGTCCGCAGCAAGTAATAAGTATATCAATCCAAGGCCTGAACTAGCTTCCACTTTATCTATTTTGTATAATTCTTTAATGGTTTCAAAGAAGGTAAAAAAATGATTGGTTTTTGTAGGAATAATGCTGAAGCAAAAGAAATGACTGAACAACAAGTAAACAAATAGAAAGACAAATTAGAGGCAGTCCCTGGTTAGGTTTTAGTAATTGTTTTAAAAGATGCTCTAACAATATTATTGATCATGCAAACTCTCGCAGTATTATTAGCGGATTCCTCCCGGAACTCCAGATTTTTTAGAATGTGTTTCAACTCCAATGAAGTACGATCGATCAAGCACTAGGCAACTGGCTATCCCTAGCTCAGTCACTGGCGTTCACCAATACACAATGATCATAGTGTGATTAATCGTCACACACTCTCTAAATCATCCTTGAAACTAGAGAGAGGTATTCATACTGGCTGGCCAGGCGGGCATAAAATGGAAACAAGCACAACAATTAACCAAGATGCAATAATCAATATATATTACTAAAGTTAAGCACGACAATCACATTGTTCCTAACCAACGCCTAAGCTACTTAGTTCAGAATATGCATGGAGATACACGCTACACTCTAAGTAGGCATGCCCATAATTACAAGATAATAAAAGGAAATGTTAATCTCCTCGTTCATCTTGCAGTGATGGTCTTCTAGGTGATCTCCAATGTCTCTTCACTATTCGACTCCCAAAGATGGAAGGAACTTTCCAAGAATGGAATGTTTTCTCCCAAAAGTGGAATGAATTTGACCTAGGCGGCTACTCCCTTTTATAGAAGGATAGGAAGCTTGAATTAGGTCAACCTGGACACGTGTAGGGCTCTCCTTGCTCATTTATCACGAGAATAACTCAACAGAATTCAGTTTGTCAACTTGGCTATCGAGCTGTGACGTGGCAGTTTTTGCTCCCAGTTTTGCTGCAGCACATAATTTACTCCCTCCAGTCGCCCAGCAACACATTCTGCATAAAATAATTTCCAAAGCTTCCATTCTTCCAAATGGGTTAAAACATATAATATCCATCTAAAACCAACCCTATTAAGCACAAAAGACATACACATCCCTATATAAACGAGGCCTAAATAACTACCTTTTGGGCAGTTATCACACCCCCAAACTTGAACTATTGCGCGTCCCGAGCAATACTAACCAACCTTCCCTTAAGAATTCAAAACATTAGACAAAGAATAGTTTAATCAAACCAGACGGTCCAACACTACCTTCAACCTTTACCTGAGCACTCTGCAAAACCAAGCTCTGCTGCAGCAAAATGATTCTTCCGGCATGGACAAATAATCACCACTTTCCGCTCGGTTCTAAGAACTTACCACAACCTAGCTTAATTATCAGACATTCAAAACACATTTTCAAGGGTTTTATATTCTCGTTTTTCATACTTAAAGCAACCCTACAGTCATAAGCTTTTTAGCATGGGATGACCCACTTTATGGTGCAGTACACCATTGCCTCAAACTCATCACCCACTAGGCTCAATACTCTTTATAAAGCTAAAAAATCCTTAGTTATTCTATCTCTTGCCCCTCAGAATGGCAACATTTTATGATGAAGCTCACCTATGTTCTGGGAGACGGAAAAACTATTGGATCATCATTCATCTTCCAAAACTTTTGCTCCATGAATTTTCTCAGCAGAATTTTCAACAATCAATTTTTTTCAGCAAATAATTTTTCTCATTTTTTTTTTCACATTTCCTAGGTCATCTTTTGACGCGAAGACAAACTGTAGGTATCACAAATGTCTCCGGTTACTCAATAACCTAACAAATTTCTTCTTGAAGGAGAGGAATGCTCGAGCAAAACAATTGGAGTAGCAAAAAGTCCCCCAAACTTGAATTATTCATTGTCCCCAATGAATCATTAATTTTGCAATTTATACCCCCAAACTTAAATTTTTCTATCTGAATTTTAAACTAAGCGTGGGACTAGAACTAAGCGTAAAGTGGATCATAAAAATCGATACTACCTCCAAAATCTTCTTTGTCGCAGCAACAGACCAGGCTAGAAGAAATGCTCAAGCAAAAGGTTTCTAGAGATCAGAATACCTTGATCTAATTAAGCTTAACCAGTCCAAGCTTCAAAATTCAGAAGAAAATTAGTTAGGTTAGAGAAACTCAGTGCTTATAGAACAAAAACTTCTGGAAATTTCATTAGAAACATGAAAAAGTAATTACAAAGCAGATATATTTTTTTCAAGAAGCAGAAAAATTAAAAGAAGAAAACATAACATCAATAGAAAAGGTCAGAAAATGCTCTAGCAAACAAAAAGTCAGAACAAAAATTATGCTCGTGCAGGGCCACTTTATCCATCAGTCCTCTTGGCCCTGTTCATTTTCATTGTCCTCTTCTCCTCTTTCAATCGGTGGGGGCAGAATCCAGGGGTTCAAATGTATGGATTGAAATGCATGGTTTATTTTCATGAATTGTTTAATATATAGTTGACCTATTAAAATCATGAAAAATGGAATAGCATGATGCATGAAATTACTTAATTAAATTTAAACAGTTATATTTGATAAGTTGTTTGCAGCATGCTACTTTGATTTACCTTGATTGACAATATTATAATTTTTATAATTATTTAATAAGGAAATCAAAGTTGCATTGAGCATGAAACATCCATAGCTTAATATAATTGTTATATTAAATTCATGCAAAGCAATCCGGTATATATATAGTTTTATTATATTAACTTGAATGTGATTGTTAATTATTTTAAAACTATAGTATGCATGATTATAGGGCTAATCATTAAAATTTGAATAGTTTAAAATTAATGATTAGAAAATGTCAACCTATAATAAAGATTGCATGCAAACATAGGATCATAGGTAAATGAATTAATTTTAAAATGTTTAAAATTAATTAGACCTAAGATCACGTTAATTCTAATGTGATCAGAATTAAGTCTTGCTTAGTTTTAAAATAGTTTTAATATGACTAAGTACAACAAACATAACTATTCGTTATAAGGGAACTCTACCGGTGAAGTTCTGTCTAAGGCTGGAGGTACTTAAGATGATGGTTTACGGAACACCTCCTACCTAGGAACTGACCCAGAACTTGAGTTGAATTAACCACAGTTATGTAAGCATGCAATGTCGCTAGGTTAATTAAAAAAGTTTAATACACCTAGATCTTTAGAGTAAAGACTTTACATTACTATGGTTAAAAGGGAACTCTCCCGGTTAAGTTTTGTCTAAGGCTGGAGGTATTTAAGCCGATGGTTTACGGAAGACCTGCTACTTGGGAACAAACCCGGAACCTAAGTTGAAATAACCATAGTCATGTTAGCATACGTTGTTGCTAGGTATGTTAAAAGAGTTTAACTCACCTACAACATTACAGTAAAATTCTCATTATAATAGTTATAATAGGATTAGACTTAGATAAATCTAATTAGCCGGATTTATCTAGGTTAATAAACCCTAAAATATACGGTAGGTCACTTTAGTGTGAGGTAACATCAAAACTTGATTTAGATCGAGTTTTTACTCCTACGTCCCTATATTTACAACGTGAGATCCATGCTCGGCTTTGTGTCGTTTAAGCGCTACCTCCCTTCGGAAAGTGTTTGCATGGGTCAATAACAAGGTGAATGGGGAAAGTGCCCATAGTAAGTGGGAGTGAGACACGTGTCAATGTATCCCTCGGTCTCCACCCATAGGTCACACCGTGAGAGTCTTATGATCCACCTGTGTGTTGTCCTGGAGCAATCATCCCTTCGGAGGGCCCAATCATAGGATTTGTAACACCGTGAACTCCTGAAAAGGATAGGGTCATTTAGGCTAATAACCAACAGTTGTCTTTCCATTCGGTATCCTATTGGTGCATGCCTCTGAGATCTGAAAGTGTGAGGGTTACACTTACTGGGATAAGTTAATTCGGTAACGAATCCTTGACCGAACAACGGTGGTCAACGTCTATAGGAATACGAGTTATTCTTGTAATAGAGTTGACTGAGAAGTGTCTCATTTTAAACGAGGAGTAGCTGATCACCCTTCGATGGCTGTTGCTATAAACCTCTGAAACATTGTTGCAAAACTAAATCAATAGTCTTAGGATTCTATGATTGCTTGTTTTTGCTAAACTGATTGGAATGTATGCAATTGTTTGTATTGCTCTTGTAATGAGTTAGTGTGATAAATAATCAAGTAATTTGTTATTTCAGCGATTCAATGACTAAATATGTGCATAGTCTTGCGCCTATGACGATGATTATACAACAAACTTAAACGATTAATTTGGGATGAATAATTTAAGATTAGTCTTAATAGAGAAATGTTCTCATGCCCCAAATGTTTAATTCATTAAGAAGTGTTATTAATGAATGTGACATTGAGCCTTGCTCAGCCAAAGAAGACTTGTCCAAAGACAATAAATTTGATTTACTAGTCTTGGAAGCGTAATTTGTGAAGAATGGTGATTCTACCCGAATACTTGATTCATAGTCACAAATCACGCTTGTTCTTCTTATTAAAAGGAATGAATTCCTAGCAACAACTTGATGCTATTGTGATAACTCTCAAAATTTTGAACTAGAAAGGTTGTCTTAGCTATAACAATGGGAATGTTAAGTTATTTTTTCCAGTGGGAGCAAATACATATTATTAGATAATGTGTATATAATTCCTAAAATCAAAAGAAATTTGATTTATGTATCTTATTGACTGGAACAATGTTACTCTTTACCTTTCCCTATTAACGCAGTTCATTTCAAGAAAGGGAGTTAACTTTTGTTCAGCTGAACTAAAAAATAACATAAATGTTTTAAGACTAATCAAGAGTAAACCAGTCATGAACACTAAGTTTCTTGAGGCTGCTACTACTCAAAGAAATGAAAGGCAAAGGATTTTTCCTAAAGGGAAATACCTTTCTTTGGCACTTAAGGTTAGGACATATTTACCTTAATATGATTGGGAGATTGGTCAAGAGTATACTTCTAAGCAAGTTAGAAGATAATTCTCTGCTACATTATAGGTCATGCCTTAAGGGCAATATGACTAATAGATTCTTTTGCTTGAAAACAACTATAGAGCCAAAGAGCCCTTGGAGCTTGTACATTTGGATCCTTGTGGTCCAATGTGTTAAAGTAGTGGGAGGGCATGAATAATTGATAGCATGCATAAATGCTATCATTTTCCTATTAATTTTAGCTAGTTTTATGCTTGAATTGTGTACTTTAATTCTATTTTAGTTTAAATTTCAGAAAACCGAGCCAAAGAAGCAAAAACAAAAATTTTGAGAGATTTTGGATGATTTTGGAGGCTTTTTGGAGCAATTTGAAGAATTCATTAAAAGATCCAAGTCCAAAAGCCCAAGAAGAATGAGTTAGAAGCCCAAATTCATGAATTCCAAGCCTTAAATTATCAAGTTGGGTCAAGAAAAGATCCCAAGATCCATGACATGAAGCATTTGGGCCAAAAGAAAGTTGGAGGCCCAAAAATTGAGTCAAAACCGGGCCATTCTTTGAAAACCAAGGCCTAGCGTCGAGACGCATGGCAGTCACGAGGAGAAGTTCTAGAAATTGGACAGCGTCGCGACGCTGCGACGACTTGGAGCCCAAGACAGAAGTGACGTCAGAGCGTCGCGACGCTGCGCCTGCTGAACAACTATAAATAGGGCCATTTGCATCCAAGTTTGGGGAGCCAATTTGTGGGTTTTCACCCCATTCTAGAGCCCACACTAAAATTGGGGATTTTTGGGAGAGTTTTGGAGCTTTGTTGAAGATCTTTGGAGCTCAGGATCGAACGAGGTCGCCATGGGATCAAGGAGATCGACACTTTTATGAGCATTTCTCTTCCCTTTTCCTTTATGTTTTAGTTTCTAGTATTGTTGTGATTAGGAACTATTGGATTTTAGTGATTATGAGTAGTTAGTTCCTAAATTCTATGAGATTGATTTAGTTGTTGAACCTTTGCAGAATTAATGAATTGATTTGGTTTAATTGTCATTTTTATTCATTTGTGCATTTTGTCCTTAATGCTTTTAATCAACTGATCACTGATTAAATGAATCATTACTAAGTGGAAACTCGGCGGAGAGAAGCTTAGACTAGAACAGAATGCATGACTAACGTTTATTTATCCAGGTGACACGGGATAAGATAAATAACGATAGAGGTTGTATTGAAAGGTCCTAATGCCATGCTAAGTAAATAAAGAGGAAACCGAAAGGAGATTCCTTATTGAAAGGTATGAGATAGGAGGAAACCGACAGCAGAGTCCTTGTCATTAGTCTTCTAGACTTATGAATCAAATGATTAGTTAATCCATATTAGTTAATTGATTAAGCATTAAAGGTCCTATAGATGAAATCAACCACTCTAGAATTATCCCTCCAAATTGTGTCTCCATTTATCTTTTGCTTTCTAGATTAGCTTTTCAGTTTATCTTTCGACATTAGATTTTGTTCTATAAATAAAGTTAAGCAATAGTATTCATGGTAATTAATTGAATAAATTCAATCCCTGTGGAGACGATACTCTTATTCTCAAAATCACTATATTACTTGTGACGACCCGTACGCTTGCGGTGTAAAATCGTGCAACAATAATTCATCTATATTGTAGATAATTATTCAAGGTATGAGTATCTCAACCTAATGCAACTTAAGTCTAAAGCTCTTGAGAAATTCAAAGTGGTTTGAAACCGAAGTTGGAAACTTGTTAGGTGAGATGATAAAAATACTTCGATCTGATCGAGGTGTAGGTATATGAGACTTGAGATTCCAAGACTATTTGATAGAACATGAAATTACATCTCAACTCTCTAACCCCTGAAAACACCTTAGGAAAACAGTGTATCAGATAGGAGAAATAGAACCCTATTGAATATGGTTCGATTCATTATGAGCTATGCTCATTTGCTTGACTCGTTTTGGGGTTATGCAGTGTTATCTGCAGTACATATTTCGAACAACGTTCCATCAAAAGTGTTTCTGAAACATCTTTTGAATTGTGGATAAGGCGTAAAAGTAGTTTACGTTATATTTTGGGAGTCCAACACACGTGCTTGTGGCTAACCCAAAAGAAATTGGAACACTGTTCAACAGTATACCTATTCGTAGGCTACCCCATGAAAACGAGAGATGTGGATACTTCTTCAATCCACAAGAGAATAAAGAATTTGTACTGACAAGTGCTACATTCTCAAAAAAAGTCCGCATGAGAAATAATAAGTCACAAATTAAGATCGTCTTAAGTATATTAATTGATGAAGCTGCAGAGATGTCAACAAGAGTTGTTGATAAGCCAACAAAGATTGTCGATGATGTTGAACCTTTAACAAGAGTTGTTAATAGGGCCAATACAACTGGTTAGTTACATATATCTCAAGAGTTGAGAGTGCCTCAATGTAGTGGGAGGGTTGTTCTACAATCTGACCGTTACATGGGCTTAATTGAAGCCCAGATCGTCATACCTGATGATGGCATTGAGGATTCATTGTCTTAGAGCAAGACAATGAATGATGTTAACAAGAACCAATTGGACTAAAGAAATGAACCCAAAATTTAAAATTCAATTTCATCTAGGATTTTGTAGATCTATCTAATGGGGTAACGCCTATGAATTACAAATGAATCTACAAGACGAAACGAGACATAATCTTATGGTTAGACTTATGGCAAAGGGTTATACCCGAAGACAGGGGATTGTAAGAAATTCTTATCTCCTGTCGTCATGCTGAAGTTTGTTAGAACCCTTGTCCATTTTGAATGGATGTCAAGACTACCCTTTTGAATGGTAATCTTGAGAAGAGTATCTACAAGTCTCAACCAGAATGGTTCATTTAGCAAGATCAATAGCAAAATGGTATGCAAAGCTTAAGTGATCCATTCATGGATCGACCTAACCAATTCGACCTCGGAATATAAGATTTGATACTGTGATCAAATCTTTTGGCTTTGATCAGAACATTGATGAATATTGTCTTAAAGATCGTCAATACTTCAGTAGCTTTATTAGTGTTGTATGTGATTGATATCCTAGTCATTGGGAATGATGTAGGTTATCTTACTGACTAGTAAATTGAGCTAGCAGCTCATTTCCAAGTGAAAATTTGGGAGAAGCTAAGTTTGTTCTTCGGATCCAAATTGTTAGAAACTGTAAGAACAAAAAGCTAGTCTTGTCTCAAGTGTCTTATATCTACAAGATGTTAGTTAGATATAAGATGCATAATTCCAAGAAGGGATCACTACCTTTCAGACGTGGAATTTATTTTGTCTAAGAAACTGTTTCCTAAGACACCTCAAGAAGTTGAGGACATGAGACGAATGTCATATGCATTAGGGATTTTCAGTAAGTATCAATCTTATCCAAGATTTAATCACTGGAAAACCGTTAAGAATATCCTCAAGTATTTGAGGAGAAAGAGGAACTATATGCTCGTGTATGGGACTAAGGATTTGATCCTTACAGGATACACTGACATGGATTCTAAGACTGGTAAGGATTTGAGGAAATCTACATCAGTATCCATGGTCAATCATTACGAAAGAGCTATAGTATGACATAGTTACAGTCTTTACCATATAGGCCAAAAATATAGCTGTTTGTGAAGCAGCGATAGAGACTGTAAGACTTAGGAAGTTTTGGACTGATTTGGAATGTGTTCCAAATGTGAACTTGCCCATCACACTTTATAGTTATATAGTGGTGCTGTGGAAAATTCAAAAGAACCTTGCAGCCCAAGATTAATTCACGAAGACTCTCTTGGCTAAAGGGTATGAGGGTCATCTAGAAGGTCTAGTTCTATGAGTTATGTACAAAGGTGAAACCTAGGGCAAGTGGGGGAAATGTAATGGGTATAGTGATACCATTATGTAATGGGTATAGTGATGCCCTAGTTTATTGTATTTGTACATAGTATATGTTTTGTACATGTATTTATACACCCACTGGTGAATAGATTATTGTACATCCCATTAAATTAGAGTTTTAGTTCAAGTGGGAGTTTGTTGGGTTTTATGCCCAAAAACTCGTAGATAGTGAATGTAAACATTGTTTTAATAAAGTGTTATTGAGTTTCAGCAATAAAATGTTATTGTTAAATATTGCACAATTTGACCCAAATCCAATAAACTAAGATCCAAGGTTATTTATATGTAACTTGAACTAGTATGTGGGGACATACGGGGATCGATGTTCAAGTAACAACCTAAAAGGTCTATAGTACAAGGATAAGACTGAGTACCTTATCCTGGTAACACTATGTGATACGGTCCGCTTTGCATTTGATACAGACATATTGATACAAAGCGTCCATGTAGTAGACATGCGAGTCACTACAAGAAATTCACCTTTTCCCGACACGCAAATGCGTCGGCAAAAGTTAGTTTATGCGTCGGCAAAGGTTCTCCCAACGCATTTTAGGGCGTCGGGAAGAAAGTCGAAAAAAGGCAGTCGGCAGAACCGGGTCTTTGCCACTTTTAACGGCGTCGGCAGAACCTGGTCTTTGCCGACAACGTTTACGGCATCGCCAGAAAGCCATCCGAATTACGTTATGTCGACGCCACATGGATGGCGTCGGCAGAAATAGTCTCTGCCGACGCCGTCCATGTGGCATCGGCAGAAAGTATTTTTTTAAAAAATATATATATATATATATATTTTTTGTTTTTAAAATTAATTTAATTAAAAAACACAATTAACACAATTGCATTTTATTTATTTCCACAAATGAAATAAATATGTTCATACATGATTCCTAATGAGCACATAAAATACATAAATACAAAAGTTGGTACACAAAATTAAAGAGTTATTAAACGAAAAATAAAAGCGCGTAAAAAGCCTTTCGTCACTTAACGAGCTCTTTGTGGACTCCAAAAGATACACATGTGTCCAACCATCAACTCTAATCACCTATATAAAAGAAAAAAGAGATGTTAATTATGTTAATATAAATAGTGAAACAATTTAAACACAATAATGAACCTAACTTCTTAAAAAAGTAGATCAATTTCAATATTGAAACTTAATAACATAATAACATAAACCAATCAAACGTGAGAAAAAGAATAACTAACATTCAATAGTAAGTTACTACAAGTTTAGAAACTATGAGGATAAAAAGTCAAAAAACATAAGCAACAAAGATAATAGAGCATAAGAACTCACAGAACATAAGCAAAACAAAGATAATGGACCATAAGAACTCAAAGAACATAAGCAACAAATCATAATAAAACAACATCAAACCGACCCTCAACATTCTAAAATTTACTAATCCTTACAAATATAAATTTGTAATTATCTATAAGACATGTACCATAATAACTTATCAAATAGTCAGTTAACCTCACAGCAAAACTCACTCAAAGTCCACCAAAAAATATAACAACCTTCAACTTATCTAATAAACTAAAACCTTAACAATCTCATAAACTAAAACACAATAACTATAACCAACAAAAGAAACATAATAACTTATCTCAAATAACTATAACTAAAGTTTACAACGCCAACAAAGCTCATAAAGTAAAACTTACCTTTCTTACCACTAAATGAAACACAATAATTATAACCAACAAAAAACTCAAAGAACTTAAGAACTTATAAAATAGTATAGCTTATCTCTCTTACCACCAACTAATAAAACACAATAACAATAAACTTTCAACCTCAAGATTGAACAATAATATAACCAACAAACAATTTAAAAACTCATCACCATAATATAACCAACAAATAACTTAAGAACTAATAAATTACTCCTAACAAGCAATCAAACTCTCATAAAACATATCAATCTAAACATAAGAACATAGTCCTACAAATGTCAAACTTATGACACCCTCGCCCCCAAGTCAAAGTCATTTAAGAACAAAGTTAAAGTCATTTAAGAACAATCTAACTAAAGATAAGAAGTTGAACAAACAATTCTAGCTTAAAAAACTAACTACAATATCATTTGCTACCACAGCTGCAGGATAGCAACAATATTTTCATCCTATGAATCCATATATATATGTACCTACAATTAATCCATCTCAATGTCTCTAAGCAACAACCCGCCCCCTACACCCAAAGCAATTTCTCACCTCTCCTCAAATCAATCTCTAAACATCAACCCCTACTTAAAAGGTTTTTTTTTTTTTTCCTTTTCATCAACCATTAAAAACAAAACATATCACCAACTATAATGAACAATCAAAATTTTATAAGCCTAAGATCAAAATATATTTACAAAAATAACCAAAACCTTCAAACCTATGAAAAATAATGAACATAACATCAATGAACTATAATAAACATAAATAAACGTAAACAAAAACATATCCTTTTATACATCAAACACATTCAAGCATTTTGTGTACACTTCACACCCAAACTTCCAATGGACATTGAATGATGAACCTTAAATAATAAACGAACAAACCTCTCGAAGAACATAATTATAAGAACACAACCCCCTAACTTGACTTAAGCCAATCCTATTAACTAGAACTCTCAAGTCAATCTCATTTGCATAAGTAAGATCACAATAATGAACACATTAACCTCCCTCCCTAATTCTCAACTAAATTCACTAAATTCTAATGGACGTAAAAACTATTCATCCTTCCACTAAAACCACATTTACAAATCTCACTACTAACTCTACTTAAAAGATAAATGAAACAACATCTCCCTTTTTAAAACATAAGTAAAGTGAAAACAACAAAGACCCCCCCCCCATTTTATTCATGTTTTAATTACACAAACATGTTTCACATCACACTTTGAACACAATTTATCAGCACAAGTAAACTTAAAATCATACTTAAATCATACAAGAAGCTCAAAATTGAAATTTAATCACATAAACAACCTATAAATCACATTTTAATCTAAAAAAAAAAAAACTCAAACATGAACTTTAATGATATAAATAACATCCAAATCACGCTTCTAATCGCACAAATAAGCTTCAAAACCCAAATTCCCAACAAAAAAGAGACAACCTAAATAGATCATTAAAAGATAGTAAAGAAGGTTTCATTCAAGCATTACATCAAACACATTGAGGGCACCAACTCAATCCAATTCAATAGAACCCCATAACATCTACTCAAACCATAAACAAATAACCCTCCATCATCAACTACTCCACCATTGACAAAAACACACAACAAATTAAGCCAACATTCAAATTTTCCAAAAAAGCATGAAGGTTCGAAGAGAGACTAACCAAACGACGATGGGCGAGCAAAGGAAGAGGACGAGAGAGGATGACAGACGACGGCGTGGCGCGACTGACGAACGAACGGCGACAGACTGCAATTCAAAGGGTGGCGACGGGCGGAGAAAAGAGAACTCGAGGGGGGATCTGTCGTCGAAGAGAAGAAATGGGGAAGAAATGAGGTTTAATTTAGGGATTTTTTTGCTCAGGTTTCTGCCGACGCCGTCTTGGCAACGTCGAGAGAGACGACATTTCTCTCGACGCCGCCAAGACGGCGTCGAGAGAAAGTCATTTCTGCCAACGCCATTAATGACGGTGTCGGCAGAAACCTGAGTGAAAATATGGTTTAATTTAGGGATTTTTTTCACCTAGGTTTGTGTCGACGCCGTCAATAATGGCGTCGGAAGAAATGTCGTCTCTCTCGACGTCGCCAAGACGGCGTCGAGAGAAATAGCTTATCGCGACGCCGTCTCCTTGCGTCGAGAGAGAGTTCGTCAGCAGAACCAATTTTTCTTGTAGTGAGTGTGGGTATCCTATGCAATGAGTTTGCATAAGACCGGACCGTGAAATAGTAACTGCTAGTTGTAACACCGTTAACTAGTTAGGTTTCTATTTCACTAGGATGACCTTGGCAACTTAGTCTGAATCCTGAGTGGATTATGGACTCCTATTCACGAGGGATTTTCCTTTGATTTTTATGGGCGAGAGTGGTCAGTACGCTGACTCAATAAGCCTACCATTTTGGGGACAAGACCGAGTGGGGAGCTGGAAACATAATCACACAAGATGGAATTCACTCCTTTTCGACTTTTGAGGAAGTAGGTGAGTGTTCCCTTAAGTGGTGTCTCCGGGTGTTTAACAAAGGGCCCTACCCTCTCACTGGCCCGAGAGGGGTTCTGTTTGATGGTTGGACCACAAACAGGTTGTTCATTAGAGGAGCATTGATACTTAAGGAGGTAGAGGTAACTCAGGGGTAAAACGGTAATTTGACCCCGTTGGAGTTACGAACACTCGTGAAGGACTAACTTGCCATTATTGGTCGATATCCATGGACACAAAAATAGTATGCAGTGAGAAGAGTGCAACTGTGGGTTTTTAGTGGAGTGACCCACAGTTAACGAATGGTGACTAACTTGGTTAATGAGTTTGGCCAATTAGTCTCGTATCGTTGGAGCTTTTGAACTGTAGGTCCTTTAGGCCCCAATGGTAGGTCGTAAAGAGACTTGAGGCAATTAAGTATAAATTGTAAATTGAAAGTGTTCAATTTATTTAAGGGATTCGAATAATATATGTTAATACATTATAATATAAAGCTTATGAAACTTTATAATATAATTTTTGAATTAATTTTAAAAATTAATTATTGAGAGAAAAAATTTGAAAGAGTTCAAATAATTAATATGAATTAGATTCATATTAATAATTTAATAAAATCCATAAAGATTAAATATGAGATATTTAATTGGGTAATTAATTAATTATGGAATTGATTATTTATTTATTAAATTAAATATGAATAAGATAATAGATTTGATCTTATTCATGATCATTTCCTATTATGAAAAGGTCTTGGTCTTTTCCTATAAATAGGACCCATGGGGTGGGATGAAAGGCATCTCATTCATTCTCCTTCTTTCAGAGATATATCCTAAAAGATTCCCACCAGTCTCCTGCTTTAAGAAGTCTTAGAGATATACCAGTGTAGCCAATTGGTAGTGTTCGCACAAGAGAAGGTTGTTGGACTTTTCTCCAAGATCGTGAAAAAAGCATTTTTTCGGTCAAGGATTCTTCCAATAGTAAGTATTCTTGAACCTTGATCATTAGGATCATCTAGATTAGATATAGGCTATTATTAAGCATGTTTATAGCCGCTGTATAGCACTTTAAACATAGTTTTATTGCTGTAATCTTTTGCAAATTGTATTGGTATTTCAAATAAAAATCAAAGACTATGAGTAGGTTCGTTAATTTTTTCCGCTTCATAGGGTTTTTATCCCTTCACTGTAGTTAAAACTACATGACCCCAAAACGAGTCAGGAAATGAGCATAGCTCATAATGAATCAAACCATATCCAATAGGGTTATAATTCTCCTTTCTGATACATAGTTAATTTTTAGGTGTACCAGGGGTTGAGAGTATGGATGTAATTCCATGTTCTATTAAATAGTCTTGGAATCTCAAGTCCCACATACTCTACACCTCGATCAGATGGAAGTATTTTTATCATCTCTCGTAACAAGTTTCAAACTTTAGTCCCAAGCCCCTTCGAAATTCTCAAGAGCTTTAGACTTAAGTTGCATTAGGTTGAGATACACATACCTTGAATAATTATCTATAATATAGATGAATTATTCATGCCCTCCCACTGCTTTAACATATTGGACCACAAGGATCCAAATGTACAAGCTCTAAGGGCTCTTTGGCTCTATAGTTCCTTTAAAGCTAAAGAACCTATTAGTTATATTGCCCTTAAGGCATGACCTACAAGGTAGTAGAGAGTCATTTTCTAACTTGCTTATAAATCTACTTTTGACCAAGCTTCCAATCATATTGAGGTAAATATGGCCTAACCTTAAGCACCAAAGAAAGATATTTTCCTTTAGGAGAAATCCTTTGCCTCTCATTTCTTTGAGTAGTAGCAGCCTCAACAACTCTGTGTTCATGACTACTTTACTCTTGATTAGTCTTAAAACATTTATGTTATTTTTCGGTTCAGCTGAACAAAAGTTAACTCTCATTCTTGAAATGAATTGCATTAATCGAGAAAGGTACAGAGCAACATTGTTCCAGCATATAAGATACATAAATCAAATTTCTGTTAATCTTAGGAAATACATACACATTATCTTATAATATGTATTTTCTCCCATTGGAAAAAATAACTTAACGTTCCCCATTGCTACTGCCAAGATAACTTCTCTAGTTTCAACTTTGAAAGTTATATAACCAGCATCAAACTGTTCCCAGGAACTTTTTCCTTTTAATTAGAATAACAAATGTGATTTGTGACCCCCTGAATCTAGTATTCAGGCAGAATCATCATTCTCCACAAATCACGCTTCCAAAACTAGTAGATCAAATTTACTGTCTTTGGATAAGTCTTCTTTGGTTGAGCAATATCCTATGTCATATTCATTACGAACATTTTGAAATGAATTAAACATTTGGGACATGAGGACATTCCTCAGTTAAGACTAATCTTACATAATTTACAACAATTTAATTGTGTAATTTTGTTATATAACCATTATTAATTAAATAGGCGTAAGACAATGCACATTTTTTCATTATTCAATTGCTGAAAAATCAAATTACTTGACTATTTATCACACTAACCCATTACATCTTATCCAATAAAATTCAACAAAAACACACAAACAATCAAAGAAACCCTAGAAAACTATTGATTTAGTTTTTGCAACGATACTTCAGAGGTTTAGAACAACAACCACCGAAGGGTGGTCAACCATTCCTCCTCTGAATTGAGACAATCTCAATCAAACCCTAACACCAAAATAACTCATATTTCGTTAGTGTTTAGTTACCGTTATTTGGTCAAGGATTTGTTAACACATTTAATTCATCCTCGTAAGTGTAACCCTCCCACTTTCAGATCTCAGAGGCATGCACCAACACGCTACCGAAGGGAAAGACAACTGTTGGTGATTAGCCTAAGAGTCCTTATCCTATTAAGGAGTTCATGGTGTTCTGAATCCTATGATCAGGCCGTCCGAAGGGATGGTTGCGCCAGGGCAACACGCAGGCGAACCATAGGACTCTCACGGTGTGAACTAAGGGCGGAGACCGAGGGATACATTGACACGTGTCCCGCTCCCACTTACTCTAGACATTTTTTCCATTCACCTTGTTATTGAACCATGCAAAGACTTTCCGAAGGGAAGGCGCGCCTAAGGCGACACGGAGCCGAGCATGAACCTCACGTTGGGAATATAGGGACGTAGGAGCAAAACTTGATTTAAATCTCGTTTTGTAATTTTCCTCCCACTGAAAATGTCCTACAGTTTATTTAGGGTTATTTAACTTGGATAAATTAAGCTAAGTCAATCTATCTAAGTCTAATTTTATTATAACTCTTATGGTGATGATTTAATTGCAACGTTCTAAGTGAATTAAACTATTTTAATAAACCTAGCAATATTGCATGTTAACATGACTAAGGTTAATTCAACTCAAGGTTCGGGTTAGTTCCCAGGTAGGAGGTGTTCCGTAAACCGTCATCTTAAGTACCCCCAGCCTTAGACAGAACTTCACCGAGAGAGTTCCCTTATAACCATAGTAATGTAAAGTCTTTACTCTAAAGATCTAGGTGTATTAAACTCTTTTAACAAATCTAGTGACATTGCATGCTAAAATTTAATTATGATTAATTCAACTCCGGTCCGAGTTAGTTCCCATGTAGGAGGTGTTATGTAAATCGTCATCTTAAGTATCTCCAGCCTTAGACAGAACTTAACCAGTGAAGTTCCCATGTAATTCATTTTTAAACAATTTAAAATTAATTCATTTTTCATAAGATCCTGTGTTTGCTTGTACTTCTTTGTTATAGGTTAACGGTTTCTATTCATTAATTTTACAACACTTATAAAATTTTAATTAATTAATCCTATAATATGCTACTATGGTGACATAAATTAACAATCGAATTCTAATTAATTCATAAACCATATACCAGCATTCATGACATACAAAAATATAACAATTATATTATTCTAAGGTAATGTTATGCTCAATGCAATTTAAATTTCCTTTTAATTAACCTAACTCTTAAATTAATTACAAAGAAAATTAAAATTAAGCATTACCATTTTCATACATTAACATAACATTTATATTAATAGCTCATGAAAAAATAAACATGATAATTACTAATATAAATATAACTCTTATATTTTTAAACTAAAGTAATTTCATGCTCAATGCAAATTAATTTTCTTCAATTAATCTAACTCTTAAATTAATTACCCAAGAAAATTAAAATAAGCATTCACATTTTCATACATTAACATAACACTTTATATTAATTGCTCGTGAAAATAAATAAGCATATAAATTACTTTTATAAATATAACTCTTTATATTATTTACTAAAGTAACTTCATGCTCAATGCTTCTCAATTTTCATCCATTTAATCATAACAATTTATATTAAATACTCATGAAAATTAAATTCATACATATTTCATACATAATAACATTTATAATAAAAAAAAATGCATGAATATGCTTAACCTATGGTGGGATTTTAAGCTATATGACATCCATAAATCAAAATAAATAGCTAAGTAGACGGGTTTTGGTATCCTAGGACAAAATAATTTAGAAATATTACAATAATTAATCTAAAAATGCCCTATCTAGCCGTGAACAAGCTTTAGACATCATGAACCAACTCCAAAACTGCCCAGACCAAGCTGAACCGCACTAAACTGGGCCAAAAAGTCAAGAACTGGTAAAAATCTGATTTGAACAAGTCAAACAGTCGAAAAACCGGTCAACAAACCCTCAAACCAGTCAAGAACAACTCAAACCGTCGTGAACCACGCGATTAACGAACAGACCGAAGTGAACCGCTCGTGAACCGCTGCAATAACCCAATTTCTCCAAAATAAAAAAAAAAAATCCAACAACAAGGCTCAAACACCTAACAACCGAATTTATAGGAGGATGATTGAACCAACCGAACTAAACTCGTTATTCACATCTATTTTTTATTTTTCTTAACTTTTAATGTGTCTGCAACGCACGTTCGTTTTTTTTTTTTTTTGCAAGTTTTTCCATCAGTGTCGTGACGACGTTGAGCAACGTCGCGACGCTATTTCTTGGCTTTCCAAGTTTTATTGATTTTAAACTCTGTTTCTTCTCTGATTTGGCTCCAATTTGCACCGATTTCATCCAAATTGATGCAGAAACCAACGACACGGACTTGTAGAATCGATTGCAATAAAACGCCCCAAAGATCGGGCCCTTACATTGATCAAATCAACAAAAATTGCAAAATCTAATGCCAAAAACCCAAAACATCTACTAGCAAACCATTCATTCATCAAATGCATAAAGGTACCCACCAAAAGCCAATGCAAATTTCAGAGAAATAAGATTAGATCTACGATCGGCTCTGATACCAATTGCATGATTGGAATTCCCTAATTACGTTAGCAGAAGCGCAATTGGACAGATTCGTAGTTAATTTTTTTCTAAAAAAATACCAATACATTGGCAAAAATTTAGAAAACTATTTTAAATCAATTATTAAGGCCAAGCATACAACCTTAGAACTAATCTAAAAGGGAGAAGCAAACATACTGTCGTTGTCATCTCTGAAATATCAAGAACGTCTTTCTTGATTTGGACCTAGTGTCAACAATTAGGACACCACCAATTGATCTTCCCCGCTATAACTCTGAAATTAGGAACGTAGTTGTGGGACTACCTAATCTTGAATGGGAAAAACTCTAGAGAGAAAATTCTCCCTAGAGTTCTTGGGTTGAGAGAATATGAGAGGGAGGCTATTAAGAATGCAAGAGTGTATTCTTATGGCCTTATGTTGTAGTACCTAAACCCTAGGTTTAGTGTTCTATTTATAGGAGAAAGACCATGAATAAAATATTCATTTAAAATCAATTATTTCCATAACTGATTTAATTTTTTCCATAATTAATCAATTCCATAACCAATCAATTCCATAATTGATTAATCTTTTCCATAAATGATTGATCACTCCCATAAGTGATTAAATCATTTCCATAAATGATTAATTACTTCCATAAGTGATTAATCATTTTCATAATTGATTAATTTTCAATTAATTAGTTCTTTAATTAATTAATCACCAATTAAATATCATATATTTAATTTCAGACCTTCTATTAGTTAATTAATTAATTGCCCGATTAAATATCATATCTTTAATTTCAGGCCTTCAATTAATTAATTATATAATATGAATCAAGTTCATATTAAAATTTGAACTCCATCAAATTCTCTTATATCCTATAAGTTTAGTATGAATCAAATTCATATTAATATTTGAACTTCTTCAAATATTTATTTCTCTCATAATAATAAAATTTAATTTCAAATTAGACTTTACATTTTAATGTATCACTTTACATTATATTAATTTGTATCTCATACAATTAACTTAATTCCCAGTATGAATTTGAACTATTCAAATTCTCTCAAGATATAATTGTTCCTAATTACTCTTTACGAGCTAGCAGAGAGACCTAATGGACCTACAGATCAAAAGCTCCAATGATATGAGGTTAACTGATTAAACTCATTAATCAGGTTAACCAATATTCATTAATTGTGAGTCATTCCACTAAAGACCCATAGTTGAACTCTTCTCACTGTAGAACATTTATGTATCCACGTATATATACCTATACCGGTAAGTCCATCCTTCATGAGTGTTTGTAATCACACCCGGGTCAAATTACCTTTTTACCCCTGTATTACATCTGTCTCCTTAACTATCAGTGCTCCTCTAATGAACAATCTGTTTATGGTGCAACCATTAAACAGAAAGTCCCTCTTGGGCTAGTGATAGGGCGGGAACCCTTTGTTCAAGTCCTGGAGTCACCACTTAAGGGAACACTCATCTACTTCTCCTAGAAGTGGGAAGGAATGAATTCCTTCTTGTGTTGTCATGTCCTCAACCTCCCACTCGGTCTTATCCCCAAAAAGGAAGACATATTGAGTCGGCGTATTGGCCACTCTCACCCATGCTAATCAAAGGACAATCCCTCATGAGAAGGAGTTCGTGACACACTCAGGATTAAGACTAAGTTACCTAGGTCATCCTATTGAAACAGTAACCTAACTAGTTAACGGTGTTATATCTAGTGGTTTACCATTTCATGGTCCAGTCTTATGCAAACTCATTGCATAGGATACCCCCGCTTGCATGTCTATTACATGGACGCTTTGGATCAATATGTCTGTATCAAATACAAAGCGGGTCGTATCACATAGTGTTACCAGGATAAGGTACCCAACCTTATCCTTGTATTATAGACCTTTTAGGTTGTTACTTGAACATCGATCCTCGTATGTCCCCACATACTAGTTCAAGTTACATACAAACAACCTTGGATCTTTGTTTATTGGATTTGGGTCAAATTGTGCAATATTTAACAACAACACTTTATTGTAGAAACTCAATAACACTTTATTGAAACAAGTATACAATTTGTTTACATTCACTATCTACGAGTTTTAGGGCATAAAACCCAATAGATTGTAATACAACTAATACGGTAAATAATCACTCGAACTAACGAGTTATTTATTCGGTTAGTTAGATTAGATTCGTAGGCTAGCAGTCTAAAGCATGAGGGGTAGCGGGCATAATTTTATATTAATCAATTAATTAATGACACGGGCTAACGGGTTAATTAGTTGATTAGCACAGGTAAGGAGGATGCAGAATCAAAATTACCAAGAAGCATGTCGGGTTCATAGAAACTTTTTATAATGAACTTTTAGAACAAGCAAAGAAACCAATTAATCAATCGATCCAACGAACACCTTGAATCCAATGATATTTTTCACATCTGTTATTTTTGTCTTTTTA
Source organism: Luffa acutangula (assembly GCA_036850905.1). Lineage (NCBI taxonomy): Eukaryota > Viridiplantae > Streptophyta > Magnoliopsida > Cucurbitales > Cucurbitaceae > Luffa > Luffa acutangula. Next base: position 18,537,119 of record CM072087.1, read on the forward strand.
GTGCTCAAATCTATTTTGTCTGCAATTTTATTTAATTTTCTTCGTCTATTTTGTTCATATCTTTCGTTTTCCTTTTCATTCACACAAAAACGTGTGATCCACTAGAACTCCCTTTCCCTGTGTTTGACCCCGACCACTACTACTGCAAGTAGTTTAGTGCCGTGGAACTATAAATTTTATTTGACAAGGACCTTCGACAAGTCCCATCAAATTGCATCGTTGTCGGGGAAAGACACATTTCTAGTGTTTTTTGGGTTTTTGAGCTTTTCCCTTTTTCTTTGCATAGCTTAACAATGAAACCAGCACACCCTCGACATGCTAAATTAGGGCACTATGGCCAAGCGCATGATGCATTATGAAACTGTTGGGTTTTATGCTCTAAAACTCGTAGATAGTAAATGTACATTTGACCGAACATTAATAAAAGTAATGTATTATACAATGTTTGTATTATATCTTGTCTTATTAACCCTAATCCAATAGACTAAACATCCAAGGCTAATAGAATGAGGCTTGAACTAGTATGTAGGGACATAAGGGGATCAATGTTCAAGTTTTAGCCTAAAGGGTCTGTAGTATAGGGATAAGGCTGGGTACCTTGTCTTGGGGATACGACCCGCTTTGTATATTGATACATACGTAGTGATCCAACGCGTTCATGTAGTTGACATGCGAGTGGGGGTATCCTGTGCAATGAGTTTGCACAAAGACCGGACCGCGAAATAGTTAACCACTAACTGTAACATCGTTAGTTAGCTCGGTTTCTATTTCACTAGGATGACCTAGGCAACTTGGCCTTAATCTTGAGTGGATTATGGACTCCTTTCCATGAGGGATTGTCCTTTGATTTGTACGGGTGAGAGTGGCCTGTTCGCCGACTCAATAAGTCTGCCATTTTGGGGACAAGACCGAGTGGGGAGTTGGGAACGTAGTCTTACAAGATGGAATTCACTCATTCCCGATATTAGGGTAAGTAGAGGTGTGTTCTCTTAAGTGGTGTCTCCGGGTCTTGAACAATGGGCCCTACCCTCTTTATGGCACGATAGGGATTTTTGTTTGTTGGTTGGACCTCAAACAGGTTGTTCATTAGAGGAGCACTGGTACTTAAGGACCAAAAGGTAGCCCAGGGGTAAAACGGTAATTTGACCCAGCTGGGGTACGAACACACGTGAAGGGCTAACTTGCTGTTGACGGTCAATATCCGTGGACACAGAAATATATCTACAGTGAGAAGAGTGCAGCTGTGATTCTTTAGTGGAGTGAACCACAGTTAACGAACATTGATTGACTTGGTTAATGAGTTTCGCCAATTAATCTCACATTGTTGGTTCTTCTGATCTGTAGGTCCATTAGGTCCCACCGGTAGCTCACTAGGGGCGTTGAGGTAAAATTCTAAGGGAGGATTGAATATTCAAAGGTGTTCGAATATTAAACTTAAATATGAATTTGATTCATATTAAAAACTATAGGATATAATTAATGAACATTTGATGTACATTAATACTATAGTTTAATTGAGAGAGATATTTTTCAAAAAAAAAAAGAAAATTGAGAGAGATATAGTTAAATATGAGATATTTAATCATAATATTAATTAATTGTTGAATTAATTAATATTTCGTTTAATTTAATTTAATCAAATTTGATTTGGTTAAATTATTTTCAAACTTTGGGTTAAGTGGGGAAGTTTATGTAAAATATAGTTTACATAAATAATAGTTAATTTAAATGTTAAATTAATTATTAATAATATTAATTTATTATTAATTAATATTGATTTTTACCAATCAGTTAAAGTAACTGATAGATATTTTTCCCTTCCCACTACTCAGTACACGTTGGGACTGAGGGATTTTAGGGAGTTGGGTGACTTTTACGTGTGTACCAGAATAACTCTCTAACTTCTCAACCATAAGTATAGATGCTCTCTCAATTCATTCAGAGAAATCGATCTACTGCACTCTAGCAAACCGAGACACTTCTCTCCCCAGATTTTCCTAGAGTCTTACGTTGCTCCCACAAGCAATCAACGATCTTTTCCCGTGAGAATATCGGTGCAACTTCGTGGTGGTGTTCAAGAGTAATTTGAAGCAGTAAAAGGATACATTCTTGCTGCTAGAATTTTCGGATTCAAGGTGATTTTGTTGGCGAATCGATCGAGAACAACTTCAAAGGTATAGTGTTCTTGATCTTGGATCAATAGGATCCAATTTAGATTAGATCTAAATAGAAATCAACATGTTTTATTATTAAAATTCAATAGTTTTATTTTGATTTTATGGCTATATTTTAATTTTCCAACGTACGGTATTTTATTCCGAATTAAAAACTGAGTTAAGGATCTATACGTTTCCGCTGCGCTAGGGCTTTAATCCCTGCAATTGGTATCAGAGCCTTCTCTGTAATTTAATTTGTGAATGAAAATTTGCGTTGGCTTTAGGTGGGATTTAATTGCATAATGTATGTTAATTTGCTATGAACAGGAGGTTAATTGGCCTTAGATTTACAATTTTTTATGCGATCATATGTAAGGGCCCCTACGTTTTTTGGGCAATTAAATTGTAAATCGAGTCTTTGTAAGTCCATGTCTAGTTTAGGCTGAAGAACGATGAAGATCGGGACCAAATTTGGCCAAAAACAGCGGAAAACGGCGAAGAATTGCGGCTGGAATAGTGCAAGTTTTTCCTGAAAAAAAAAAAAATCGGACGGAACGGGCAAAACAGGGTAGGGTTGACGTCATGGCTTTCGCTGATGACGTCAGCGTACGCGGTTCGAAGGGGCGATCCAGTTCGCGTCACACCGGTTCTTCGGATAGGCGCGGTTCGGCGGTCCGATTCGTTAAGAGGCGCGGTTCAGCAGGTGTGCAGCCGGTTCGTTGACTTTCCTTCTTGGTTCGTTGACTGGTTTTGTGGTTCGTTGACCAGGGGCGCGGTTCTGTCAATTTTGGGCGGTTTTTGACTGGGTTCAGTGGTTTTCCAGCTGGTTCAAGCGGTTTTGAGAATTTTAGGTTGACTTGTTTTGGGCGGTTTTGGCACGTTTTGAAGCGGTTTTTGTCCGGTTCAAGGCTGCAGAAGGCTGTAATAGGATAGAATTTTGCTTTATTATTGTAATTTAGCTTTAATTTGATCTTAGGGGCCAATTAATCGGTTCATATGCTATTTTATATGCTTTATGGATGTCATATAAAATTAGAAATCTCAGCTTAGGTTATAAAGCATGCTCATGCATTTATGTATGTTATAATTAGATTATAATATATGATTGAAATGCATGGTTTGATTTTCATGAGTTTTTTAATATATAGTTGAGTTATATTAAAATCATGAAAATGGAATAGTATGATGCATGCAATTACATAGTTTTAATATAAGAGTTATATTTAAAATGAATTGCTTGCAGCATGCTACTATGATTTACCATTTTATGGCTATAATTAATTGTTAATTTATTAAAAATTGAAATCAAGTTGCATTGAGCATGATACATCCATATGTTAATATAAAAGTTATATTAATTATCATGTAATGCAAAGTTCTATAGTTTTAATTTCATTAACTTGAATATGATTGTTAATTGTTTTTAAAACTATAGTATGCATGATTATAGGGCTAATCATTAAAATTTTGAAATAGTTTAAATTTTGTGATTAGAAACCATCAATCTATAATCAAGATATGCATGCTCACATAGGATCTTACGTTAAAATGAATTAATTTTAATGAGATAAAATTAATTACACCTAAGATCATTTTCTAATAGGATTAGAAATTCTTGCTTAGTTTTAAAATAGTTTTAATGAACTAAGTAGGACAGCATTCCTGTGATTATAAGGGAACTCTACCAGTGAAGTTTTGTCTAAGGATTGGAGGTATTTAAGTTGACGGTATACAGAACACCTCCTACCTGGGAACTGATCTGGATCACTGGAGTTGAATTAATCTTAGGTTAATGTTAGAATAATGTCGCTAGGTAAATTAAATTGGTTTAATACACCTAGACATTAGGTCTTATTATAATAGTTATAATAGGACTAGACTTAGATAAATGACTTAGCCAGATTTATCTAGGTTTAAACAAACCCTAATATACCCGATAGGTTACTTTAGTGGGAGGAAAATTACAAAACTTGATTTAAATCGAGTTTTGCTCCTACGTCCCTGTATAGTTCACACCGTGAGATCCATGCTCGACTTCGTGTCGTCGTAGAGCGGCCTCCCTTCAGAGAGTGTTTGCATGGGTCAATACCAAGGTGAATGGGGAAAGTAACTATAATAAGTGGGAGCGGGACGCGTGTCAACGTATCCTTCGGTCTCCACCCCTAGGTCACAACGTGAGATTCCTATTATCTTCCTGCATGTTGCCCTGGAGCAACCACCCCTTTGGAGGGCCTGATCATAGGATTCGGAACACCGTGAACTCCTGAATAGGATAGGATCGCTTAGGCTAATTACCAACAGTTGTCTTTCCTAACGGTAGCCTGTTGGTCCGTGCCTCTGAGATCTGAAAGTGGGAGGGTTACACTTACGGGGAGGAGTTAATTGTTAACAAATCCTTGACCGAACAACGGTGGTTAATATCTAATGGAATATGAGTTATTCTTGTATTAGAAATTGACTGAGAAGAGTCTCATTTTAGAGGAGGAACAACTGATCACCCTAAGGTGGTTGTTCTTCTAAACCTCTAAAGCATCGTTGCGAAACACAATCATAGTTTTATTAGGGTTCTTTGATTGCTTGTTTTCAAAATTGATTGGATGTATGCAATTGTTTGTATTGCTTGTGTGATGGGTTAAGGCAAAGATAACTAATACGGTCAATTGTTTGTTTTTTCAGCAATGTCTTCCTCCATTATTTCCTTGCTTAAAAATGAACAACTTACTGGCGAAAACTTTCCCCAATAGAAATCGAACTTAAAGACCATACTCGTGGTTGAGGATTTAAGGTTCGTCTTAACGGAGGAATGTCCTCCTATTCTCGCTCGCACTGTCGCTCAGGCAGTTAAAGACGCCTATGAACGCTGGACTAAGGCCAACGAAAAGGTCAAAGTCTACATACTGGTCAGCTTATCTGAAGTATTGGTCAAGCGTTATGAAAACGTGGAAACTGCCAGGGAGATTATGAATTCCTTGCAGGAGATGTTTGGACTTTCATCCTACCAGCTGCACCACGACGCCTTGAAGAACGTCTTCAATGCCAAGATGCAGGAAGGTCAATCTGTTCGGGAACATGTCCTGGACATGATTAACCAATTCAATATTGTTGAGGCAAATGGCGGGGTCGTTTGCGAGCGCAGTCAGGTTGCATTCATCCTTCACTCGCTCCCTGCGAGCTATCTGTCTTTCAGAACGAACGCGAGCATGAATAAGATTCAGTTCAACCTGACTACCCTCCTCTCGGAGCTACAGATTTATGAGTCCTTGCAGAAAAGCAAGGGCAAAAATGTGGTTAAAGGAGAGGCCAATGTGGCCCATTCCAAGAAGAAGTTCCTGAAGGGTTCATCCTCAGGGACTAAATCTGTACCCCAGGCTTCTTCATCGTAGCAAATACAGAAGAGGAAGGGAGACAAGGGGAAGGCTCCTGCACAGGCTGTGCAAGGGAAGGGAAAGGCCAAGGTCGTGGCCGACAAAGGCAGGTGCTTCCACTACAACGCAGATGGTCATTGGAAGCGGAACTCTCCTCGTTACCTTGCTGAGAAGAGAAGAGAAAAAGAAGGTAAATTTGATTTACTTGTATTAGAGACTTGTCTCGTAGAACATGATGAGTTTGTCTGGATACTGGATTCGGGAGCCACTAATCATGTTTGTTCTTCTTTTCAGGAAAATAATTTCCAGCAGCTGGCAGACGGTGAAATGACGCTCAAGGTTGGAACTGGAGAGGTCATTTCAGCTCGTGCAGTGGGAGCTGCAAAATTATTCTTTAGAAATAAGTTTTTTATTTTAGAGAACTTGTACTTGGTTCCTAGAATTAAAAGGAACCTTATTTCTATTTCAGCTTTACTTGAATAATATTATTCAATTTCATTCTTGCTTAATGAAGCTTTAATCTCAAGGAATGAAATTTATATTTGTTTAGCTAAGCGTGAGAATAATTTATTTGTGTTAAGACCAACTGATGCTAAGGCTATTTTAAGTCATGAAATGTTTAAAACGGCCGAAACACAAAACAAAAGGCAAAAAGTTTCTCCTTTAAGTAACAACACGTATCTTTGGCACCTTTGTCTTGGTCATATTAACATCAATCGGATCGATCGTTTGGTTAAAAATGGACTTCAAACTGATGTAGAAGATACATCTTTACCACCCTGTGAATCGTGTCTCGAAGGTAAAATTACCAAGAGGCCTTTTACTGGAAAAGGTTATAGGGCCAAAGAACCACTTGAACTGATACATTCGGATCTTTGTGGTCCAATGAATGTAAAGGCTCGAGGTGGTTATGAATATTTCATCTCTTTCATAGATGATTATTCGCGATACGGTTACTTGTACCTTATAGGCCATAAGTCTGAGGCTCTTGAAAAGTTCAAAGAGTTTAAGGCTGAAGTAGAAAACTTGTTAGGTAAAACGATTAAAACGCTTCGATCAGATTGAGGTGGAGAGTATCTAGATTAGCGATTCCAGGACTATATGATAGAACATGGAATCCAATTCCAACTCTCAGCACCTGGTACACCTCAACAGAATGGTGTATCAGAAAGGAGAAATAGAACCTTGTTGGACATGGTTCGATCTATGATGAGCTATGCTCAATTGCCTAGCTCGTTTTGGGGGTATGCAGTACTGACTGCAGTACATATTCTAAACAACGTTCCTTCAAAGAGTGTTTATGAAACTCCTTTTGAGCTATGGAAGGGGCGTAAACCTAGTTTGCGTTACTTTCGTATCTGGGGTTGTCCTGCACATGTGTTAGTGACAAATCCTAAGAAATTGGAACCTCGTACGAGAATATGCCAATTTGTTGGATACCCGAAAGAAACGAGAGGTGGTCTTTTCTACGACCCTCAAGATAATAAAGTATTTGTATCGACAAATGCAACTTTCTTGGAGGAAGACCACATTCGAGATCATAAACCACGTAGTAAGTTAGTATTAGGAGAAGCTACAGAAGGATCAACAAGGGTTGTTGATGAACCTTGTCCTTCAACAAGAGTTGCTGGAGAATCGAGTTCTTCTCGTCAATCTAGTCCTCCTCACGTAGTGGGAGAGCTTCGACGTAGTGGGAGGGTTGTGATACAACCTAACCGCTACTTGGGTTTAACTGAAACACAAGTAGTCATACCTGATGACGGCGTAGAAGATCCATTGTCTTATCGTCAGGCAATGAATGACATAGATAAAGACGAGTGGGCCAAAGCCATGGACCTTGAGATGGAGTCGATGTACTTCAATCAAGTTTGGGAACTTGTAGATCCACCTGATGGGGTTAAACCCATTGGGTGTAAATGGATCTATAAGAGGAAAAGAGATGTTGCTGGGAAAGTACAGACTTTCAAAGCCAGACTTGTAGCAAAGGGTTATACCCAACGAGAAAGGGTGGACTATGAAGAAACATTTTCTCCAGTTGCTATGCTAAAGTCCATAAGAATTCTCTTATCCATTACCACATTTTATGACTATGAAATATGGCAAATGGATGTCAAGAAAGCTTTTTTGAATGGCAACCTTGACGAGAGTATTTTTATGTCTCAACTCGAAGGGTTCATAACCCAAGGTCAGGAGCAACAGGTTTGCAAACTGAATCGATCCATTTATGGGTTGAAACAGGCCTCCCAATCTTGGAATATTAGATTTGATACTGCGATCAAATCTTTTGGTTTTGACTAGAATGTTGATGAGCCTTGTGTATACAAGAAGATCAACAAGAATAAAGTAGCTTTCCTCGTACTTTATGTTGACGACATCCTACTCATGGGGAATGATGTAGGATATCTGTCTGACGTAAAAGAATGGCTAGCAGCTCAATTCCAAATGAAAGATTTGGGAGGGCTCGGTATGTTCTTGGCATCCAGATTATTCGGGATAGAAAGAACAAAACACTTGCTCTGTCTCAAGCGACGTATATCGACAAGATGTTGGCCCGATATTCGATGCAAAACTCCAAGAAGGGCTTCTTGCCTTTCAGGCATGGGGTTCACTTGTCTAAGGAACAGTCTCCTAAGACACCTCAAGAGGTTAAGGATATGAGATGGATTTCCTACGCTTCTGTAGTAGGTAGCTTAATGTGTGCCATGCTTTGCACGAGGCCTGACATTTGTTATGCTGTAGGGATTGTCAGAGATATCAGTCAAATCCAGGGTTAGACCACTCGACCGCCGTTAAAGGAATCCTCAAGTATTTTAGGAGAACGAGGGACTACATGTTGGTGTTTGGGGCTAAAGAGTTAGTTCTCACTGGATACACCGACTCTGACTTCCAAACTGACAAGGATTCTAGGAAATCCACGTCAGGATCAGTTTTCACCCTTAACGGGGGAGCTGTAGTTTGGAGAAGTATAAAGCAAGGATGCATAGCAGACTCCATGATGGAGGCTGAGTATGTAGCTGCTTGTGAAGCGGCTAAGGAAGCTGTTTGGCTAAGGAAGTTCTTGACAGATTTGGAAGTTGTTCCGAATATGAACTTGCCCATTACGTTATATTGTGACAACAGTAGGGTTGTAGCCAATTCAAAGGAACCTCGCAGCCACAAACGAGGTAAACACATAGAGAGGAAGTATCATCTGATTCGATAGATTGTGCAAAGAGGAGATGTGGTCGTGACCAAGATCGCTTCCGAGCACAACATTGCTGATCCGTTTACGAAGGCCCTCTAGGCTAAAGTGTTCGAGGGTCATCTAGAAAGTCTAGGTCTGTGAGATATGTATATAGCGTAATCTAGGGCAAGTGGGAGATGTGTAATGGGTGTAAGGATGCCCTAGTTTATTGTATTTTGTATATTTACTTTTCATGTAATGTACAACATACATGTACCATTTCCAGCTTTGGATTATATTGTATATACTTTCCCTGTAACTTGAGTTTTAGTTCAAGTGGGAGTTTGTTGGGTTTTATGCCCTAAAACTCGTAGATAGTAAATGTACATTTGACCGAACATTAATAAAAGTAATGTATTATTCAATGTTTGTATTATATCTTGTCTTACTAACCCTAATCCAATAAACTAAACATCCAAGGCTAATAGAATGAGGCTTGAACTAGTATGTAGGGACATACGGGGATCAATGTTCAAGTTTTAGCCTAAAGGGTCTGTAGTATAGGGATAAGGCTGGGTACCTTGTCCTGGTGACACTATGGATACGGCCCGCTTTGTATATTAATACAAACGTAGTGATCCATCGCGTTCATGTAGTTGACATGCGAGTGGGGGTATCCTATGCAATAAGTTTGCACAAAGACCGGACCGCGAAATAGTTAACCACTAACTGTAACACCGTTAGTTAGCTCGGTTTCTATTTCACTAGGATAACCTAGGCAACTTGGCCTTAATCCTGAGTGTATTATGGAGTCCTGTCCATGAGGGATAATTGTCCTTTGATTTGTACGGGTGAGAGTGGCCTGTTCACCGACTCAATAAGTCTACCATTTTGGGGACAAGACCGAGTGGGGAGCTGAGAACATAGTCTTACAAGATGGAATTCACTCCTTCCCGATATTAGGGTAAGTAGAGGTGTGTTCTCTTAAGTGGTGTCTCCGGGTCTTGAACAATGGGCCCTACCCTCTTTATGGCACGATAGGGATTTATGTTTGTTGGTTGGACCTCAAACAGGTTGTTCATTAGAGGAGCACTGGTACTTAAGGACCAAGAGGTAGCCCAGGGGTAAAACGGTAATTTGACCCAGCTGGGGTACGAACACACGTGAAGGGCTAACTTGCTGTTGACGGTCAATATCCGTGGACAGAGAAATATATCTACAGTTAGAAGAGTGCAGTTGTGATTCTTTAGTGGAGTGAACCACAGTTAACGAACATTGATTGACTTGGTTAATGAGTTTAGCCAATTAATCTCACATCGTTGGAGCTTCTGATCTGTAGGTCCATTAGGTCCCATCGGTAGCTCACTAGGGGCGTTGAGGTAAAATTCTAAGGGAGGATTGAATATTCGAAGGTGTTCGAATATTAAACATAAATATGAATTTGATTCATATTAAAAACTATGGGATATAATTTATGCACATATTATGTACATTAATACTATAGTTTAATTGAGAGAGATATAGTTAAATATGAGATATTTAATTATAATAATAATTAATTGTTGAATTAATTAATATTTCGTTTAATTTAATTTAATCAAATTTGATTTGGTTAAATTATTTTCAAACTTTGGGTTAAGTGGGGAAGTTTGTGTAAAATATAGTTTACATAAATAATAGTTAATTTAAATGTTAAATTAATTATTAATAATATTAATTTATTACTAATTAATATTGATTTTTACCAATCAGTTAAAGTGACTGATAGATATTTTTCCCTTCCCACTACTCAGTACACGTTGGGACTGAGGGATTTTAGGGAGTTGGGTGACATTTACGTGTGTACCAGAATAACTCTCTAACTTCTCAACCCTAAGTATAGATGCTCTCTCAATTCATTTAGAGAAATCGATCTATTGCACTCTAGCAAACCGAGGCACTTCTCTCCCTAGATTTTCCTAGAGTCTTACCTTGCTCCCACAAGCAATCAACGATCTTTTCCCGTGAGAATATCGGTGCAACTTCGTGGTGGTGTTCAAGAGTAATTTGCAGCATTAAAAGGATACATTCTTGCTGTTGGAATTTTCGGATTCAAGGTGATTTTGTTGGCGAATCGATCGAGAACAACTTCAAAGGTATAGTTTTCTTGATCTTGGATCAATAGAATCCAATTTAGATTAGATCTAAATAGAAATCAGCATGTTTTATTATTAAAATTCACTAGTTTTATTTTGATTTTACTGTTGTATTTTAATTTGCCAACGTACGGTATTTTATTCCGAATTAAAAACTGAGTTAAGGATCTATACGTTTCCGCTGCGCTAGGGCTTTAATCCCTGCAGAAACAGCTCCTGATCCGCCTCACCTACCATCTCTTGGAGACCTTGAGGTCATCAAAGAAATATATACATCTGAAGATAGAAGGATGCTCGATATAGGGAGTGGTGGTGATGCACTAGACAAAACAACCAGTGAGGGTAGAGAGATAATTTCGAGCTTGACAACGTATGTTGGACTCATCATATGACAAGCAAGAGAGGTAAAAACTTCCCATTTCACGAATAGAAAGGATTCTAAGCAACAGCAGGAAGGTAAGTCTAACGAGGTTAGTAAGATTGAACATTGAACATTCTTTAGATTTTGGGTCTAATTCATGTAATTCTTCATGCATGATAGGAAATATAGAAATAGGTGATGAGGTAGTTTAGGTCCATTTGTTACCAGTTTCTATTTCCCCTGAGCTTATTAGTCCTAAATTGTATGAGTTAGATTTTGTAATTCCGATAGTTGACGAGTTTGTTGCTAAATATAAAGGTGTTTTGATTAATATATTGGGGATGATGATGGATTATCAGTTTGACACTTTGTGTGCAAGTTTAATTTGTTTGTGTAATAGTTAATCAAAAAGAAGAAAAATAAGAAGGATGTAATGAAAATCAAAGAGATTGATATTGGATGAGGATCGAGGAGAATTTGGTCGAGCAAACGACCGTAAACATTTGCACTGAATAAGTTTTATGGATTCCTGTTATTTCTTTTTCTTAGATCAATATATTTTTGATAGGGTGCTTTTGATTCGTGTTGGTTGTTTTGTTTCTTTTTAGGTTGGTGGTACCAAAGCGAGCTCATATTTGTATATAAGTGTGATTCACCACCCACGAGCTAAAATTCAGGGAAGTTCTTACTCTTTCCTTATGCATTTGTCCTATTCTGCATGATTTATTACAATGAGGGCAATGTAACCTTTTAGGTTGTGGGTGGGGTATTATGTTCTTTTTTTGTTGGGCCTTGAGCATCTGTGCGTCGGGCCAGCTTTTGGGATTATTGTATATCTTGCATGCTTATTGTGTATATTTTTGGGATTAAAAGAAGTTTAATTCACCCAAAAGATTGCAATTGAATCCTTTCCATAATTGTTATAATAGGATGAGACTTAGATAGATTGACTTAGCCGAATACTATCTAAGTTAAATAACCCTATATTAACCTTAGGACATTTTCAGTGGGAGGAAAGTTAATTGAAGGGAATAAAAGTCCCCACGCAGCGGAAGCGCATCGTTTGGACCTTACGCCGTATATTAATTAACATTAAAATACCGTTACGATAACTCAAACAAAACTTTAAACAACCTTTAAAGCCACTGTAAAATTGGTTTAAACATGCTAAAATAAATCTAAATTTATTTTTAATACTTTTCTAAAGAAAAGAGGAAGAACCGTTACAAACCTTCGTTGAAGACTTGACCGTTCTTCGCCAACGACGCTCCACGAACGAAAACGCAGCAGCCGCCTTTGTTTTTCTTCGCTGGAAATTTCTTCTTTGATTAACACAATCACCACAGAGGTTACACCGGTATGTCTCTAAGTCTAGGAGGCAAAAGACTTGTGGGAGTCTTTCTCTAAGAGGGAGGCTAGAGAGAATTCTAGGTCTTGTCTTTCAAGAGTGTCAAGTGTCATGACCAATTAGGTCTAGTGTTCTATTTATAGAAGAGAGGCCATGAATAAAATATTCAATTAAATCAATCTTTTCCATAATTGATTCAATCTTATTCCTTAATTAATCAATCATGATCAATCAATTCCATAATTGATTAATCTTTTCCACAAATGACTAATTACTTCCATAAGTGATTAGATCATTTCCATAAATGATTAATCACTTCCTTAAGTGATTAATTATTTCCATAATTGATTAATTCCCGGTTAATGAATTATTTAATTAATTAACCACCAATTAAATATCACATATTTAATTCCCGGCCTAGAATTAATTAATTTGCCCAAACACATTTTAGGCCTTAAATTAATTAATTCATTATTTTGAACTCTTTCAAACTTCCATAAATTTATATTTGAACTTTTCAAATATTAATTTCTCTCATAATAATATATCAATATATATTATATTTGTTTCCCTTAATAAATTGAACATTTTCAATTTACTTTTATTACTTAGTTGCCTCAAATTACTTTACGAGCTACCAGTGGGACCTAATGGACCTGCAGATCAGAAGCTCCAACGATGTGAGATTAATTGGTCAAACTCATTAACCACATTAATCAATATTCGTTTACTGTGTGTACATTCCACTATAGACTCACAGTTGCACTCTTCTCACTGCAGACATATTTTCTGTGTCCACGGATCTAGACCAATATCGACTAGTTAGTCATTCACGAGTGTCCGTAACACCAACTGGGTCAAATTACCGTTTTACCCCTGGGTTACCTCTATTTCCTTAAGTACCAATTCTCCTCTAATGAACAACATGTTTGTGGTCCAACCATCAAACAGAAAACCCTCTCGTGCCATTGAGAGGGTAGGGCCCTTTGTTCAAGACTCAGAGTAAACACTTAAGGGAACACTCATCTGCTTCCCTAAAGTCGGGAATGAGTGAATTCCATCTTGTAAGATTATGTTCCCAGCTCCCCATTCGGTCTTGTCCCCAAAGTGGTAGGCTTATTGAGTCGGCGTATTGGCCACTCTCACCCATACGAATCAAAGGACAATCTCTCATGAGCAGGAGTCCATAATCAACTCAGGATTAAGACTAAGTTGTCTAGGTCGTCCTAGTGAAATAGAAAACCAACTAGTTAACGGTGTTATAACCAGTGGTTACTATTTCGCGGTCCGGTCTTATGCGAACTCATTGCATAGGATACCCCCACTCGCATGTCTCCTACACGAACGCGTTTGATCGCAGCGTTTGTATCAAATACAAAGTGAGCCGTATCCATAGTGTCACCAGGATAAGGCACCCAGTCTTATCCCTATACTATAGACCCTTTAGGCGGTTTCTTGAACAATGATCCCATATGTCGCTACATATAGTTCAAGACTCATATTACAACTTTGGATGTCTAGTTTATTGGATTAGGGTTATTATTTGGCAAAGACAAATATAAAATAACTAATAACAATTAATGGAAAAATATATCAATATTATTTCATTAATATCCGGTCAACGGTTACATTCACTATCTACGAGTTTTAGGGCATAAAACCCAACAAGAACAACTAGTGGGCAGCCACTTCAATGCTATAAACGAAGGGACAGCAAGCATTCGACCCCTTTTTATCACTTTTTAAGGACCACTAAAAGGTTGGGAACATTCTAAGACCTAAACAACTGATGGGCAAAGGTAATTTCATGCTTCTAAAGCTAAAACACTTAGTGACCCATAAACCTCAATACTAATAAACTAAGGACAGTAGCGAATCTTACCCAAATGGTCCCGTTTCAACTCTAGACGGGTTATACAAACCACAACCAGCGAGTCAGAACGCTCCTTGGGTAGTGGGTGTTCAAGTTGAAGTTCCTTCCTCCAAGTTAGAAGGTTCTCACGTGCTTCGCTGCAGTTCCTTCCTCCAAGTTCGAAGGTTCTCTCGCGCTTTATTGCAGTTCCTTCCTCCAAGTTCGAAGGTTCTCACGCGCTTCATTGCAGTTCCTTCCTCCAAGGTCGAAGGTTCTCATGCTACGCTCGGCTGCACTGCTGCGCTACTTCCTAAAGTCCAAAGACGTCAATTGTCCTTGTACTTATGCTGAAAGGCGTGGCGACGACACAAGTACAAGGACATGTCCCAAAGTAAGGAACATGTCCTTGTACTCATGCTGAAAGATGTAGCGGTGCCAAAAGTCCAAGGAGCACGTCATGTCCTTGAACTCATGCTGAAAGACGTGGCAGTGGCAAAAGTCAAAGGAACACGTCATGTCCTTGAACTCATGCTGAAAGAGGTGGCGGCGGCAAAAGTCCAAGGAGCACGTCATGTCCTTGAACTCATGCAGAAAGACGTGGCGGCGGCAAAATTCCAAGGAGCACGTCATGTCCTTGAACTCATGCTGAAAGACGTGTCAGCGGCAAAAGTCCAAGGAGCACGTCATGTCCTTGAACTCATGCTGAAAGTCGTGGCGGCGACAAAAGTCCAAGGAGCATGTCCCTGTGCTCATGCTGAAAGGTGTGGCAGTGGCAAGAGTCCAAGGAACATGTCCCTTGTACTTGTGCTGAAAGACGTTGTACCTGCAAATTGGAGACAACAAGGATATGTATGCCTTAAAAAAAATCACTTACCTTCGTACTTACCTTTTGGATGGTGGTGAAGGGAATAAAAGTCCCCACGCAGCGGAAGCGCATCGATTGAACCTTATGCCGTATATTAATTAACATTAAAATACCGTTACGAAAACTCAAACAAAATTTAAACACTCTTTAAAGCTGCTGGAAAATTGGTTTAAACATGCTTAAAAATAAATCTAAATTTATTTTCATGTTTTTCTAAAGAAAAGGGAAAGAACCGTCACATACCTCCGTTGTAGACTTGACCGTTCTTCGCCAACGACGCTCCACAAACGAAAACGCAGCAGCCTCCTTTTCTTGTGATCGCTGGAAATTTCTCCTTTGAATGACACAATAACCACAGAGGTTACACCGGTATGTCTCTAAGTCTAGCAAGCAAAAGACTTGTGGGAGTCTTTCTCTAAGAGGGAGGCTAGAGAGAATTCTAGGTCTTGTCTTTCAAGAGTGTCAAGTGTCATAAGCAATTAGGTCTAGTGTTCTATTTATAGAAGAGAGGCCATGAATAAAATATTCAATTAAATCAATCTTTTCCAAAATTGATTCAATCTTATTCCTTAATTAATCAATCATGATCAATCAATTCCATAATTGATTAATCTTTTCCACAAATGACTAATTACTTCCATAAGTGATTAGATCATTTCCATAAATGATTAATCACTTCCTTAAGTGATTAATTATTTCCATAATTGATTAATTCCCGGTTAATGAATTCTCTAATTAATTAACCACCAATTAAATATCACATATTTAATTTCCGGCCTTGAATCAATTAATTCGCCCAAATAGATTTTAGGCCTTAAATTAATTAATTCATTATTTGAAATCTTTCAAACTTCCATAAATTTATATTTGAATTTCTTCAAATATTAATTTCTCTCATAATAATATATCAATATATATTATATTTGTTTCCCTTAGTAAATTAAACATTTTCAATTTACATTTATTACTTAGTTGCCTCAAATTACTTTATGAGCTACCAGTGGGACCTAATGGACCTACAGATCAGAAGCTCCAACGATGTGGGATTAATTGGTCAAACTCATTAACAACATTAATCAATATTCGTTAACTGTGTGTACATTCCACTATCGACTCACAGTTGCACTCTTCTCACTGCAGACATATTTTCTGTGTCCACGGATCTAGACCAATATCGCTAGTTAGTCCTTCACGAGTGTCCGTAATACCAGCTGGGTCAAATTACCGTTTTACCCCTGGGTTACTTCTATTTCCTTAAGTACTAGTTCTCCTCTAATGAACGACACATTTCTTGTCCAACTATCAAACAGAAAACCCTCTCGTGCCATTGAGAGGGTAAGGCCCCTTGTTCAAGACTCGGAGTAACGACTTAAGGGAACACTCATCTGCTTCCCTAAAGTCGGGAAGGAGTGAATTCAATCTTGTACGATTATGTTCCCAGCTCCCCATTCGGTCTTGTCCCCAAAATGGTAGGCTTATTGAGTCAGCGTATTGGCCACTCTCACCCATACAAATCAAAGGACAATCTCTCGTGAGCAGGAGTCCATAATCAACTCAGGATTAAGACTAAGTATTCTAGGTCGTCCTAGCGAAATAGAAAACCAACTAGTTAACGGTGTTATAACCAGTGGTTACTATTTCGCGGTCCGGTCTTATGCAAACTCATTGCATAGGATACCCCCACTCGCATGTCTCCTACATGAACGCGTTTGATCGCAACGTTTTTATCAAATACAAAGTGGGTTGTATCCATAGTGTCACCAGGATTAGGCACCCAGTCTTATCCCTATACTATAGACCCTTTAGGCTGTTTCTTGAACAATGATCCCATATGTCGCTACACATTGTTCACCACTCATATTACAGCCTTGGATGTCTAGTTTATTGGATTAGGGTTATTTTTAGGCAAAGACAAATATAAAATAACTAATAAAAATTAATGGAAAAATATATCAATATTATTTCATTAATATCCGATCAACAGTTACATTCACTATCTACGAGTTTTAGGACATAAAACCCAACAAACTCCCACTTGAACTAAAACACTAGTTAGTGGGATGTAAATGCAATAATCTAAAGCTTGAAATGTCATGTATATTAATAAAATGAACTAGGGCATCCTTATACCCATTATATATTTCTCCCACTTCCCCTAGATTAGGTGGCATACATATCTCGTAGACCTAGACCTTCTAGATGACCCTCAAACACTTTAGCCGTGAGAGCCTTCGTAAATGGATCAGCGATGTTGTGCTCCGAAGCGATCTTAGTGACGATCACATCTCCTCGTTGCACAATCTGCCGTATCAGGTGATACTTCCTCTCGATGTGTTTACCCCGTTTGTAGCTTCGAGGTTCTTTTGAGTTGGCTACAGCCCCACTGTTGTCACAGTATAGTGTTATGGGCACGTTCATATTCGGAACCACTTCCAAATCAGTCAAGAACTTTCTAAGCCATACTGCCTCCTTAGCTGTTTCGCAAGCTGCTACATACTCAGCCTCCATGGTTGAGTCTGCTATGCATCCTTGTTTGATGCTTCTCCACACTACTGCTCCTCCATTGAGGGTGAATACTGACCCTGATGTGGATGTCCTTGAATCCTTATCAGCTTGAAAGTCAGAGTCAGTGTATCCAGTAAGAATCAAATCCTTAGCTCCATACACAAGTATGTAGTTCCTCGTTCTCCGAAGATACTTGAGGATATTCTTAACCGCTCCCCAATGGTCCAACCCTGGATTAGACTGATACCTATTGACTACTCCCACTGCATAACATATGTCAGGCCTAGTGCAGAGAATAACATACATTAAGCTGCCTACAGCTGAGGCATAGGGAATGTGTCTCATGTTCTCAATTTCTTGAGGTGTCTTAGGAGACTGTTCCTTAGACAGGTGTACCCCATGTCTGAAGGGTAGTAGTCCCTTATTGGAGTTTTGAATCGAATATCGAGACAACATCTTGTCAATATACGTTGCTTGAGATAGAACTAGCGTTTTGTTCTTACGATCCCTAATGATTTGGATTCCCAGAACATATTGAGCCTCTCCCATATCTTTCATTTGGAATTGGGCTGCTAGCCATTTCTTAATGTCAGTGAGGTATCCTACATCATTCCCAATGAGTAGGATATCGTCTACATAAAGTATTAGAAAAGCTACTTTCCTTTTGTTGACTTTCTTGTACACACAAGGCTCATCAACATTTTGGTCAAAACCAAAAGATTTGATTGCAGTATCAAATCTAATGTTCTATGATCTGGACGCTTGTTTCAATCCATAAATGGATCGATTGAGCTTACAAACCTTTTGTTCCTTACCTTGGGCTATGAACCCTTCAGGTTGAGACATGAAGATATTCTCTTCAAGATTACCATTCAGAAAGGCAGTCTTGACGTCCATTTACCATATTTCATAGTCATAATATGTGGCTATGGATAAGAGAATTCTTATGGACTTGAACATGGCTACAGAAGAAAAGGTTTCCTCATAGTCAACCACTTCCTTTTGGGTATAACCCTTTGCCACTATTATAGCTTTGAAGGTCTCGATTTGCTTCTGCCCTGGTAGTTGTAGAGGCTGATAAGGTAGAACAATTTACCACGGGCTTAAAGGAAGAGATTCAAGGCAGTGTGGCAGCCCATCAACCACAAGACTATGCCACAACAGTCAGGGTGGCAAAGCTGATTGATCGACGACCGTCAATTGTCTCTTCAGAACCTTCCTCGGGTCATAAGCGAAGATTCGAATGAGCTCGAACACACAGAATAAGGACCTAATTAGCATAGGTCGTTATGTCAGTCGTGTGGGAAGTACCACAGGGGTCGTTGTCTGGCAGGGACCCGTGCTTGTTTCAAGTGTGGTCGGGAAGGGCATATTGCTCCGAATTGTAATCAGAAGAAAACTAATTATGCCAATCAATCGTCCAATTCAAATCAAGCATCTGGGGTAAGACCAGCACAACAACAGGGCAAGATATTTGCCACTACCCGACAAGAAGCAGGGAACCTTAACGCAGTAGTGACAGGTACCTTCCCTATTCTCGGCCATTATGCTTTTGTTTTGTTTGATTCTGGTTGAACACATTCTTCTATTTCTGCATCATTTGTAAGTCAAACCAACCTAGAATTATAGTCGTTGGGCTATGTTTTGTCAGTCTCAACCCCTGCGGGGGTAACATTGCTAGTTAGCGAAGCAGTGAAAGCCTGCCAAATGTTAGTGTCTAATCGATCGATGGATGTGACATTGATCGCCCTTGATATGACTGACTTTGACGTTATCTTGGGAATGAAATGGTTGGCTTCTAATTATGCCAACATAAATTGTTATCATAAGGAGGTTGTCTTCAACACCCCATCAGGGGCGAGCTTCAAGTTTAAAGGATCGATGATCAAAGGTGCTCCTAAACTAGTCTCTGCAATGAAGGCGAGAAAGTTGATTAACAAAGGAGCGTGGGGCCTACTTGCTAGCGTGGTTGACACAAGGAACACCGAGGTATCAATGACCTCAATACCAGTAGTGAGGGAATTCACATATGTATTTTTGGAGGATCTGACAGGACTACCGCCAGCACGAGAGGTTGACTTCCGCATTGAGCTTGAGATATTGACTAATCCGATTTCTAAAGCTCCATATAGGATGGCTCCAACAGAATTGAATGAGCTTAAGGTGCAGATTCAGGAGCTGTTAGACAAAGGTTATATACACCCCAGCGTTTCGTCGTGGGGTGCTCCAGTTTTATTTGTGAAAAAGAAGGATGGGAAAATGCGTTTGTGCATCGACTATCGGGAGCTGAACAAAATGACAATAAAGAACAGATACCCTCTGCCCAGGATTGATGACCTCTTTGATCAGCTTCAAGGTGCAACAGTACTTTCTAAAATAGATCTACGGTCAGGTTATAATCAGTTGAGGATTAGAGGGGAAGATATACTTAAGACAACTTTCCAGACCAGGTATGGGCATTACGAATTTACGGTGAAGTCCTTTGGACTTACTAATGCTCCTGCAGTTTTCATGGACTCGATGAACAGGGTGTTTAAAGAGTTCCTCGATTCATTCGTAATTGTTTTCATTGATGATATGCTTATCTATTCCAAGATAGAGGAGGAACATGAGGATCATCTCAGGAGAGTTCTAATCACCTTAAGAACAAACAAGTTGTACGCTACATTCTCTAAATGTGAGTTTTGGCTACAACGAGTTTCCTTCTTAGGACACGTGGTGTCGAAGGAAGGTGTCACAGTAGACCTAACAAAGATAGAAGCAGTGACCAATTGGTTCCGACCCACTTCAGTCAGCGAGATACGGAGTTTCTTGGGGTTAGCAGGCTATTGTCGTCGTTGTGTGCAAGGCCTTACTAGTATTGCCGCGCAACTAACTCAGTTGACTCGAAAGGGTACTCAATTTGTGTGAAACGAAGCCTGTGAGGCAAGCTTCCAAGAGCTTAAGCGAAGGCTAATTTCAGCACCAGTACTTACAATACCTGATGGTTCAGGAGAATTTGTTATTTACAGTAATGCTTCAAAGAAGGGACTGGGTTGTGTGTTAATGCAGTATGGTAAGGACATTGCTTATGTGTCCCGTCAGCTAAAAGATTATGAGAAGAACTACCCAACCCATGACTTGGAATTAGCAGCGGTGGTCTTTGCCTTGAAGATTTACCACCCAGGCAAGGCAAATGTGGCCGCAGATGCCCTCAGTAGGAAAATTGCTCATACGTCTGCTTTGATTACTACTCAGGCTCATATATTGGATGACTTGGAACCTGCAAAGATTATAGTTGCAGTGGGCGATGTTATGGCTCGTCTAGCTCAGTTGACAATTAAGTCGAGCTTGAGAAAGAGGATCATATATGCCCAACCAAGTTACCCTGACCATGTTATTGAACGCAGTCAGGTAGAAGCAGGGAAGGTGAACGAGTTCTCCCTATCTTCGGACCTCGGCTTGTGTTACTAGGGTCGCTTATGCATATTTGGGAATGCCGACCTTAAACAAGAGTTATTAGCGGAGGAACATAGTTCACCGTTTGCAATTCATCCAGGAAGTACGAAGATGTACCAAGACCTAAAGTAGTACTACTGGTGGCAGGCATGAAAAGAGAGATAGCCGAGTTTGTTAGTAAGGGTTTCATTTGCCAGCAAGTAAAAACCCCGACACATAAACCAACAGGCTTGTTGCAGCCGCTGAGTGTCTCAGAATGGAAGTGGGACCATATATCCATGGACTTCATCACAGGATTTCCTAGAACGGCCAAGGGTTACACCGTAATTTGGGTCATTATCGACATACTCACCAAGTCAACGCATTTTCTTCCTGGGAAGCCTACTTACACTGTTGAAACGTGGACACAATTGTATATGATGGAGATAGTAAAGCTTCATGGGGTGTCGGTATCAATCGTGTCAGATAGAGACCATCGGTTCACGTCGAACTTCTGGAGGAGTATGCAAAGAGCCTTGGGTACTCAGTTGCATTTCAATACAACATTTCACCCTCAGACAGATGGTCAAACTGAGCGATTAAACCAAACTTTAGAGGATATGTTTCAAGCATGCGTTCTGGATTTTTCAGGTAGGTTGTGTAACGACCCGACTTCTTAATAAGTCTTAAAGGGACCGTTACGACAATGCATGCTGTAGAGGCCTTTTTAAATAAAATTGTTTTAAAGCAAAAGCACTAATTTAAACAATAACTTTAAAGCAAAATTTTTATTCGGGATCCCTAATTTCAAAGGTTTTAAATAAGCTTAAAGAATTTCTAAAACATGAATGTACAAGGCCTCTTAAAATCTTCTTTAAAACAAATTTACAATCTAAATAAAGTAAAACATGGTTCTTAACGCAGAATAAAATATGAACTCAAGTCCTTCCATGGCTGTCTCTCGGATTCTCATCAATCGCCTTCCATCTGCCCTTGCATTTACCTGAAAAAAAAAATAATTTTGAAAAGAATGAGTATTTTAAATACTCAGTAAGTGACCCTACTATAGAGATTGGGTCACGTTTTAAATATATTTTTAAAACAACAACAAATATAATTTTGGTGGCTCTAAACTTTAATTTTTAAACTTAGGATCTACATCAATTTCATGCATATCTTAAAACACATCAATTTCATGTGTACTTCTAATGAGAGAGAATATGCATCACTTTCATACATATTCTAGACACATCAATTTCATATGTCTCCTACAGAGGCCGTCAATTTCACGAAACCTCGAGGGCGTCGATTTCACAACCCTCGACTTAGGTACTTCAATTTCATGTCCCTAAGTCCTGCGTAGGCATCTCTGAACGTACATCAATTTCATATATGCTGAATTACACTTATAAATTATTTAAACTAATTCCTTTAATGGAATTTCAAGAAACCACCAACTCAACTATTTTAAACATGAACAAATGCAAACAATAATGATAACTTTCATGCTTTCAATAATTTTCATAAACGCATACTCAATAAAAATAATAAATTTTCATACATAATTTCTCATGCTTTTAAACAATAATACTAATTTCAAGAGCAACTCATAAGCACGAGAATTTTAGAAAGAAAATCAAACACGCGCACCCAATTAAATGGTTCAATAGTAAGTTCACTTACCTTGGTCTAGTAGTCTTTATCTTTAAGCCGCCAAAACAACTCAACAAAGAGTCAAACCCAACCTTAACTAAACGATTGCTCCAAAACACGATTTAATCTTGCTAGTTGGGTTCTAATTTCACTCAATCCGACGATTCGGCTCAAAATAACCACTATTATCTTGCTGAAATCCAAGGACCACTAAACCAACTCCCTGAGAAATAAGAAATCAAGCTGTTGTACGTTGATCCAAGCACCCAAAAACGCCGGAAAAAGAGTCTACAACCGCCGAAATCGCCAGAGAAGTTGCCGCTGCCTTAAACCGCGATACCCACTACCTGCTGCCCGCGTTGTACTGTCGTGATGCTGCCGGAAAGTCGCCGCCTGAGGATAGCCACACGAAGTCACGCCGAACACTACTGCAAAGACGGGATGTTGTCACTGCTGGGACCGCGAGCGTCGTCGTCGTGCAGCACTCGCCAGAAGAAGGGTCGCCGGAGTGGGTCTACTGTGCAACGTGACCCCCGGCTGCTAAACGAGGGGAAGGGAGTGCTGGTCGCCGGAGTGGGTCTGCTGTGTTGTGCAGCTGAAGCAAGAAGGAAGGGAGAGGAGATGTGGAGAAGATGGTGTCTTGGGCTGCGTGAGGCTAGGTTAAACCAATGCTAGGGATTATATGGCTTAGCTCATATATACCCTTATTTACAAAATTACCCTTCCAACTTTAATTTAAATTTACCAAATTTTTCATTCTTTTAAAAACTCCCTCCAACTCCAATTTGACACCCAAATAAAATAAATTTGAAATATTCCTAAATTACAGGTGTTACAGTTGGGATGCTCACTTGCATTTAATTTAATTCGCTTATAACAACAGTTATTAAACAACCATCACTATGTCACCGTTTGAGGTCCGACCCTGTATGGGAAAAGATGTAGGTCCCCTATTTATTGGGATGAAGTCAGAGAACGTCAGTTGTTGGGACCTGAATTGATTCAAGCCTCTAGTGAGGCTATTCGCTCAATCAGATTGAGAATGCTAACGACTCAAAGCCGACAGAAGAGTTATGCATATACAAGGAGAAGAGATTTAGAGTTTGACGTGGGCGATCATGTTTTCTTGAAGGTAGATCCAATGAAAGGAGTCGTGAGGTTCGGAAGAAAAGGCAAGCTCAGTCCACGCTTCATCGGTCCGTTTGAGATCTTATAACGAATTAGTCCAGTAGCTTACCGTTTAGCCTAGTCGCCTTCTGTTTCAGCAGTTCACAATGTTTCCCATGTTTCCATGCTGCGAAAGTATCTGGCAAATCCAGCCCACATAGTGGACTTTGAACCTTTGCAACTTAGCGAGAACTTGTCATATGAGGAGAAGCCTATGCTGATTCTTGATAGAGAGGTGAAGGTCCTTCCCAATCGCGAGATAGCTCTCGTAAAGGTACTTTGGCAAAACCATCTGTCTGAAGAGGCAACGTGGGAGAGAGAAGACAAAATGATGACCAAGTATCCAGAGTTGTTCCAGTACTAGCACCTTTCGAGGACGAAAGTTCTTTTAAGGTTAGTATGATGTAACAGCCCAAATAAAAACAAAAAAGGGAGAAAGTGGCTATTTGCTCGGTCAAGAGGGGGAGTGGGGGAAACTTTCCCCCCACATTTTTGGTCAATTTGACCTTTTAAAAAAAACTGAGATTTTTTTCTTCTTCTTCCCCCCGCAATCACGTCGCACACCGCCTCTCACCGTCAAGCTCTGCTGCACTCCGTCATTTTGTGCCGTCATCTGTAGTCCCACGCCGCCGCCGGTAAATATCTCTCTCTCTCTTGGCCTCACTTTCCGTTTCTCTCTCTACTCAGTAGCAGACCATCGCGTCGTCGTCCATCGTTCCGATCGCCGCCTCCTCCTCCATCAGAGACCATTGCGCGCCATTGTTGTGTGTCACACCGCTATACCGTGTATCGACTCCACAGGGAGGCGAAGCGAAAATTAAGCAAAGAAAAATTTCCTTGAACACTAAAGATACGTGGGAGAAACAATATTTAGGGACCATAACATGAAATTGAAATGAATTTAAAATTAAAGCAATTAAAGAGATTAGATTGATCAATCAAGAAATAAAAATATGGAGAAAGAGTTTTTAAATGGGAAGTGGGGTCTTGAAAATCAATTAATAGCTAAATAATTAGTACAATTATCCTATCTCATTGCCCAACTAATTATACTCCTAGAATCTCCGTTAGTCACATTGGTTCTCCTGTCGGTCTCCCCTAATTATAATTAATTCATTTTAACAACCTAAGTGTCCTTAGCGCCATTAAAATTCGTTAATTATTACGCTCTGATTCATTTTAGGAATCTAAGTTTAATCAACTAATCTTGTTGTCACGACGGGCAATTAAACTAGTTGGATGGATTATGATCTATCCTAATTTCTCTCCGTCGAATTTCCGTTAAGAATCGGATAAATATACAACTGGCCAGATTGCATACAGCATTACGAGCATCCATACAAATAATTAGTAAACAGGGTAAGAGATAGGCAATTATAACAACATTTAACTATAATTTCAT
The DNA here is from genome assembly GCA_036850905.1 of Luffa acutangula. Classification (NCBI taxonomy): domain Eukaryota; kingdom Viridiplantae; phylum Streptophyta; class Magnoliopsida; order Cucurbitales; family Cucurbitaceae; genus Luffa; species Luffa acutangula. The sequence goes on from CM072087.1 coordinate 18,562,508, forward strand.
TTCAAGACCCCAAATTGGGGTTTAGCTATACGTAGCTAAAATATTCACAAAATATACAACGAAAAGCATAAATATGAGAAAAATAAAAGCAAAGGAAATGATCGTCGAAGACCCCGTCATTGGCGCTTGGAGTCCCTCCGAGCACACCTTGAGCCTCCTAGAGTGCTCCCCAAAACTCCCCAAAATTTTCCCACTAAAGAACTCTCAAAAAGGCTTAAAAGCTTTCAGAGAAGGCTCCAAAGGAGCCAAGGAAAGAAAGGAATGAAAGAATTGAATGATGATTGATTCATAAAATGGGCACCAAGGGGCGCCTTATATAGGCCCGGAAATAGGACAGTGTCGCGACGCTATCAGCACAGCGTTGCGACGCTGTGACGTCACTCAACTTGCTGGCCAATAAATAGGACAGCGTCTCGACGCTGTGCAAAATTAAGACTAGGCTGGCGCGGATTGGGCTTCAAATTGGGTCTTTCTTCATTTCGTTTTGGATCTCCTTTATATAGTTGACTTCTACCAAAAATCCATAAAGTGTTCCTAAAGACAAAAAAATGAATTATTTAAGATTTCTTCAATAAAAAAACAATTAAAGCACCCAAAAGCTTAATAAATTAGGACTAAAATAGTGACATTTTTGCCCGCTATCACACCCCTAAACTTAAGCTTTTGCTAGTCCCGAGCAAAACAATTTTGAAAGATGCATGAAATAGAATTATTCAAGACTCGATGATTTTGGAACTTTTAAACTAAAATGGAAAACATGCAAGTGGAATAAGCAAGCACCGCATACTCATGAAGAAATCTTAAAAGAATTTGAACTTAAGATTAATGAATAGCATGATCAAGACTTATCTAATGATTCTTTTACTAACCTAGATTAGTCTTATGGCTTTCTCCATTTGTTTTCCCCTACACTGGCTAAGAGCCCCTAATAGGTCGGAGTTCTACTATCATGCAAAAAAAATAAACTAGGGCATCTGACATTTTTCTTTTTCATCGGGGAGCAAAACTCACAATTGATTTTTCACTTTCTTTTTCTTTTCCTCCCCCAAACTTGCATTTTGATATCTAATGGTACTAGCTTTCACACTACGGTGCAAGGACCCTTAACCCAAATTTTATTCTCTGGTTGTCCTAACTGATCACACCACAGGTAGCTCTTTTTACTCCTAGGCTTTTTTCTTTTGTGCAAGCAAAATATTTTTTCTTTTTTTATCTCTCTTTTTCTTTTCTTTTGTTGCTTTTCTCTCATCAGGCATATCATTTTTTTTTCTACCTAGTTCTTTAGAACAATCAAGCATAAACTACCTAGTATTAGAAACTAAGCCTATCGGGGTGAAAACAAACTTTAAAAATCATAATAAGAATCTAGATTTTCAAAGACGTCATTAGATAAGTCTATTGCATGCTTTAGACATTGTTGAGCGATTTTCCGCAAGCGCACGGGTCGTCACAAGTAATATAAAACGGTAGGTAATACCGAGTATCGAATCCTCAGGGAAATTGAATTAATTCCATTAAGTACCAAGAATCATCATGTTTTAATTTTATTTAGAAGATCAACTCGAATGATAGTGCGGAAATTAAAGGAATTAGTAAAAATAAACATGTAATAACGAAATGAAAATATCAAATTAAGGGGGGCTTGACCTAGGGTGTTATCTAGCTTTCTTGGATTTGTAGCTCAAATACATGGATGCATGTAACTAATAATCAACAATCCCATAAATCTAGAAGTAATTACAAGTGGATTTCTCTTTCAAACTCCTCCACAACTCATACTAACATAACTAATTTATGTGTCCATCTCCTTAGTTAATCATAGTATGGCATTAAGCAACTTCATAATCAATTTCTAACAATTCTCTTTCACTCTCGTGTTCCAAGCAATCGTTAGCCATGCAATTAGGATCTAATCTCATTTCTCTCTGTTGAGTATCAATTTAGACCATCATAACAATTAATCCGTGATCAAGAGATTAAAAGCATTAAGCAAACATGGAATAGATGAAATTTGAAGACATTCATTACATAATCCAAGTAATTGCGCTACAATATCCAATTAACTAGAATAACGACCCTAGGTCTCAATATCTACTCACAAATGGAAATAATTGTGCCAAGATGATCTTGATCCATAGGCCTAACTCAAATTAAAATAAGGAATTACAAAGAAGTAAGGAAGAAATAACCGATAAGTTGATCCCAAGCTCCCGTCCCGATCATCTCGAATCCCGAGCCTTGGAATCTCGCTCAATTCCACCTTTTTTCTCACAATTCTTCTCACTTTTTCTCTCTATTGAGCTAGGGGAGAGCTCCCCAAAAATGGGATGATTTGAACCAAAGGGGAGGGGCCTTTTTATAGTGCAAGGGGCTGGAATTTTCTTACTGAACAAGTCGACATCGTCGAGACGCTACGTCACAGCGTCGAGACGCTGTGACGTCATGTTGTCTTGGGGCAGAAGTTGTCGCAGCGTCGCGACGTTACGCAGACAGCGTCGCGACGCTGTCGCGATTTTGGAGCGCGCTTTTCTAATCGACGCTATGGTCCTAGCGTCTGGACGCTAGGCCTTCTAGAAGCCTTATTTGCGGATTTTTGCCTCCTTTCTTTAATCTTTTGGGCTTTTTGGGCCTCCCACTTTAATTATCTTCTCTTCTTGGACCTTAGGGCTTGGATCTTCAATGATTATTCTTTAAATTGCCCAAAAAGTCTCCAAATTTACCCAAATTCTCTTAAAATCTCGGTTTTGCTGCCCGAACTCGGTTTTTTGTAAAATCAACATAAAAATACATTAAAGCTCACAATTCATGCACAAAACTAGCTAAAATTAATAGGAAAATGATGACATTTTTGCATGTCATCACAAATCAAAACTAAGTATCAAAAAAATTTTAAAATTTCACAATTTCTGCTATGCTCCCAGATTCCACAACATATAAACCATTTTCTCCCAAAACTTCTAAAATCACATCCTCGGCTATCATGGCTATCTACTCATGCATCCAACGAAATTTAAATATGCTTAACACAGCGAAAGCCTTCCCCCAAACTGAAACTAAACATTGTCCCTAATGTTCATAAACAATAAAGCATAAAGAGGGATACTGAGATTTCCCTGAGTTAGGATCAATTCATCCTCTTCCTTTGGATCCATAAAATGGGATTCTTGGGATTTGCTAAGGTGATCCTGCAAAACAAAACTAGATGACGAAGCAAGGAAAATTATTTACCGCAAAAATAACTACCTAAACTTTAATCCTTGGGTTGCCTCCCAATCAGCGCTTTCTTTAACGTCTTTAGCTAGACAAGGCCCGACACAATCACGGAGGCTCGAGATAAAAGTTTTCATCGTCCTCCGAGCTTTGCAGAAAATCTCGCACCTAATTGCACACTGCAGACAGGGGAGAAAAAAACTTTCCCCTGGCCCATCATCACTAAAGAGATTGTTATAATAACATTTTAAAAAATATGTAGCAATATCAAATCTCTTTTCTAAGTCTCTATTCTCAAAACAATCATTCACAGAGTCATCCAGAGTTATGATATCTACTGGTCTAGGATCTAAGGATGGCCTATCAACTATGCCTATCCATTCATCAGATTCAATATCTAATTGTTCAGAAGACTCCTCAGATTCAGTATTAAAAAATGATTCAACCAAGCTATCATATGACTCACTATCAGAAGAATTAAAGAATGCAAGCTCCTATGGGTCAGATTCTATACCATTATCCACATCATCAGGACCCGAATCAAAATTATTCACACTTTCAGGGTTTGACTCTATATACTCATCTAGATCAGGCTCGATAGATTCAACATTATCTTGATCAGACTCAAAATTATCCTCTATCAAGTAATCATCTCCATGCAATTCATGCACATTATCAAGCAAATCAAGTTCATTCTCAAAGTCAGACAAATCATCTATTTCAGGCATTTCTATCTCATTCTCAAAATTAGGCAAATCATCAATTGCAGACATTTCATTCTCAAAAGCAGGTAATTCCAATTCATTTTCAAAATCAGACAAATCTATATCTATCAGCTCATTCTCAAACAGAGGGTCATCAAAAAATGCATTAGGATTAAAATTCCCATCATCGACAGGTGCCTCTCCTAATCCTAGGCCAAGATTATACTCTACCTCTTCATCATCGTCAGTCAAATATTTTGGACCTATAAAAAAACAAGTATGCAAACTACATACAGATTCATCCTACCCAAAAATATTTAAAATTACTTTTTCATCATCCACATTAAAGGTAAGCATAACAGTATGCACGCTAATTTCAGCCTTACCTGTGGCTAAGAGAGGTCTGCCTAAAATGATGGGTACCTCTTTGTATTCTTGCATGTCAAGCATCACCAAATCTACAGGGAAGATGAATTTGTTGACCTTCACCAACACGTCCTCCATAATATCCATTGGTTGGGTGATCGATCTATCAGCTAGTTGGAGGGTGATGTCGGTGTCTTTCAGACTTGTCAAACCAATCTTTCTGTACAATGAAAAGGGCATCAAATTTATACTAGCACCTAGATCACACAAGGCCCTATTGAAAGATACTTCTCCTATAATACAGGGAACAATAAAACTCTCTAGGTATTTTTGTTTAGAAGGCATCTTTCATGACACTATGGTGCTACTATTTTTAGACAACCTAAAAACCTCTTTTTTTAAGCTTTTCTTCCTAGATAACATTTCTTTCATTAATTTCTCATAATTAGGCATATTATACAAAGCATCGACTAAGGGAATGTTCACAGACAATTTTCAAAACATCTCTAGGAATTTCTGAAACTGTTCATCTAATTTAACATTTTTAAAGCGCTGAGGAAAATGTAACTCCCTGTAGTCAAAGGTAGGACATTCGCCCCTCCGCTTGGGCAGGCTAATGTGCGAGCCTTTATCATGATTGTTGCATGGGACCACTTCGTCCTCGCTCAGCTTCTCTTCATGCCTTTCATTCTGCTTTTCATCTTTTTTCTTTCCTGCAAAAGAGTTCATAATTTCAATAAACAGAGTTAGGAGGATGTTGGGACCTTTCAAAGGAGGCTTTTTGTGCCTCAGCCCTTCTATCTTCATCATTGCTCTTCACTTCCTCTTTTTTCAACTTCTTCGAACTGACCTCCAGCTGTCTACCACTTTTCAGTGTCACCATCTTGCACTCCTCTTTTGGGTTGTGTTCAGTGTCAATTGGAAACTTCCGTTTCTAAAGGGCATTCACCGCTGAAGCTATCTGACCTATCTGAACTTCCATATTCTTAAGAGCTGTATCGTGGTTATTTACTACTGTCTGGAGATTCACATTTAACACCTTCTGCTCCTTGATAAACATGGCCTCCATCTCCTCCAGGTTACTCTTCTTTTTCGAGGCACTGGTTGAAGCAAATCCCGATGGTGGCTGCAATACATTATTCGTGTTGGAATACGAAAAGTTCTCATGATTGTGCAGATTGTGATGGTAGACGTTTGGTACTCCTTGAGTGAATGCTCTGTTTCCCACATACTGAACTTCTTCCTCATCTTGATTCTCTTTCTTTGAATATCCTTCAGCTAATGTGGAAATGGACTTGACCACCTCAGATGAAGTCAGCTTGCTCAGCGCATTTGTCAAAGATGCTATATGTGCCTTCAGAGAGCTTGACTCATCTATTTCATAAATACCAGCCGTCTTGGAAACTATCCCCCTTTCAGTCGGCCACTGGTAACTGGTCGCTGCCATTTCCTTTAAAAAATCCTTGGCTTCCGTGATTGTCTTAGAAAGAAAACTCCCACCCGTTGATGTGTCTAAAACTGTCTTGGTGGGAGGATTCAGTTCATTGTAAAATAATTGCACCTGGAGCCAATCTGGGTAGTCATGCTACGGGCATCGCCTGAGCATCTCTTTATATCTTTCCTATGCCTCGTATAGTTGCTCCTAATCCAATTGCCTGAATGTTTCGATCTCTGTCCGGAGCTTCGTAGTCTTGGCAGTCGGGAAAAATTTTGTCAGGAATGCCTAGGCAAGCTCGTCCCATGTGCTGATACTGTCCGTCTCGACTGATTCGAGCTAATCTCTAGCTTTATCTTGAAGAGAAAATGGGAATAACCTCAATCTTATCGCGTTGGACGAAACTCCTGATGTGGACTTTTCCTACCGCAAGCGCACGGGTCAAGTAATAATATAGTGAAAGTAAATTCGAATGTCGTCCTCTGGATTGGATTTTTAAGCAAATCAAGTATTGTGAATAATCTCGCTCAATTTTATTTAGGGATTAAAAAGTGATGAATGAATGATAATAAAACTAAATCAAAGCAAGTAAAAAGAATGGAAATTCAATTGGGAAAACTACTTAGGGAATTGATTTCGCCGATTTAGTTTAGGATTGATGTTAAAGAATAAGTTATTATGCACAATGAAATTATGAGCCAAAGACCCTTTAATCACCAACTTGATATCCCTATCTAAGTTTATTAATCATGCAAGGCAATGAGATCTTAAGTTAATCTAAAACCGTCACGAATTAGAAAATAAACTTTTTTCATGCAATCTTGAGTAAGTCTAAATCAAATCCCCTCTCCCGAGCTAGATTCGAAACTTAAATCATCCAACTAATGGCCAATTAATTGAAAGCATTAAATCAAGATCACAAACATAATAACATTGCACAACTTAAACCATAAATCAATCCATAAACTTAATCAACTACATCAATCCCTAAGCTTTGAGTTTAGCTACTCATGAATGTAAATACAAGCTCAACTAAACATGTAAAAGCCATAAATCTCACTAAAGAAAGGAAAGGGAAAAGAAAACTCAATGTAGGCCGAATCCGACGTCCCCGTCACGATCCCCACGAACAATGGGTTGATTTCCAAATTCCTCCCTTTGTTTTCAGCCTCCAAGTGCTCTGTTCTGCCCTGTTTACGGCTCTCAAAGGTCCCAAATCGAACTCCCCAAAAACCTAGCCGAAAATAAGCCTTTAATCTGTTTTTTCGTCTTAGCGTCGAGACGCTGCCTTCAAAATGCGCGTTTCAGAAAAGGAAAAGCGATAGCGTCGGGACGCTTCCTATCACAGCGTCGAGACGCTGTAATTCTGCCGCGTATTCTCAATAAGGAAACTTAGCGTCGAGACGCTCCAAGAGTGGCGTCTCGACGCTAATGGGCAGAATGCCCTCTCTTGGCTCCTTGTTACTTGAATCTTTTTGGTTCTTTGGCATCTTTTCACGTCCCGAACACCCGATAAATTCTTATTCCACGTTTTAACTCTAATCAACGCTTTCCTACAAAATAAACAATTAAGCACAATAAAATGGCCCAAACATCATAAAAGACTAGCTAAATTAAATAAGTAAAAGTAGCTAGCTATGCTCGCTATCAACTCCATTCATCTTTATCGCCCCTCATATCTCCAAGAATGATCGCAGACGCGAATGTGGGTCCTAGGAAGGGTGTCCCTTAAAAGAATTGTCTCGCTCCATCTGGATCAGTCATGTCTTTAACTGGAAATTATTAGCTTTGATTGGGTCGTAAACGATGCCTGAATTCTCGGTTGGGAGGATTGGCTGTAAAAAGTCTCTGATTGCCTTGGGAGCTTCATCTTGATGGGCCATTGCTTCCGTTAGTCTTTTCTCTCTACAAATAGATCTGATTGTTCTGGTAATTTCAAGATCTAAAGGAAACAATTCAATCACCTTATGTCTTCTCATGCAACACTCCCAAACAATCAAAAGAACCAAACAAAAGCAAAAATAAAATAATAGTCACAAAAATATTTACAACCTAAATTACTATTTATCCCTTTCTTTTTAATGTCAAGTAAAAATTATTTTGCTTAAAAATCATACCTCCCCGGCAACGGTCCAAAAACTTGTTGGGTGTCACACCGCTATACCGCAAGTGCACGAGCTGCAAGTAAAATAAAACGAAAATATTCTGAGTATTGAATCCACAGGGAGGCGAAGCGAAAATTAAGCAAAGCAAGAATTCCTTGAACATTAAAGATACTTGGGAGAAACAATATTTAGGGACAAAAACATGAAATTTAAATGAATTTAAAATTAAAACAATTAAAGAGATTAAATTCATCAATCAAGAAATAAAAATATGGAGAAAGAGTTTTTAAATGGGAAATGGGGTCTTGAAAATCAATTAATAGCTAAATAATTAGTACAATTATCCTATCTCATTGCCCAACTAATTATACTCCTAGAATCTCCGTTAGTCACATCGGTTCTCCTGTCGGTCTCCCCTTATTATAATTAATCCATTTTAATAACCTAAGTGTCCTTAACGCCATTAAAATTCGTTAATTATTACGCTCTGATTCATTTTAGGAATCTAAGTTTAATCAACTAATCTCCTTGTCACGACAGGAAAATAAACTTGTTGGATGGATTATGATCTATCCTAATTTCTCTCCGTCGAGTTCCATTAAGAATCGGATCAATATAAAACTGGTCAGATTGCATACAGCAGTACGAGCATCCATACAAATAATTAGTAAATAGGGCAAGAGATAGGCAATTATAACAACATTTAACTATAATTTCATTTCAAGACCACAAATTGGGGTTTAGTTATACATAGCTAAAATATTCACAAAATATACAACGGAAAGCATAAATATGAGCAAAATAAAAGGAAAGTAAATGATCGTTGAAGACCTCGTCGCTGGCGCTTGGAGTCCCTCCGAGCACACCTTGAGTCTCCTAGAGTGCTCCCCAAAACTCCCCAAAATTTTCCCACTAAAGAACTCTAAAAAAGGCTTAAAAGCCTTGAGAGAAGGCTCCAAATGAGCCAAGGAAAGAATGGAATGAAAGAATTGAATGATGATTGTTGCATAAAATGGACAGCAAGGGGCGCCTTATCTAGGCCCACAAATAGGACAGCGTCGTGATGCTATTGGCACAGTGTCGTGACGTTGTCACGTCACTCAACTTGCTGACAAAGAAATGAGACAGCGTCGCGACGCTGTGCAGAATTCAGACCAGGTTGGTGCGAATTGGGTTCAAATTGGGCCTTTCTTCATTTCTTTTTGGATCTCCTTTATATAGTTGACTTCTTGGGCTTCCCCTTGACCCATGCATGGAAAAGGAGTAAGAAAGGAAAAGGAATAGGCTAGTTGCTCTAGTAGGGGGTCATGTCAATTAAACACCTTGGACTGAGATGTATTAGACTGAAATGAGGAGCTAAATGGGCGGGACTTGGCTTCGCAGACTAGGTGCCATTTACTAACTGTGTAAGTTAATTTCCGACTTAAAACCCATGGACGACCCCACCAATGAAATGGCAGTTAGTGCGCTATGCGCAAAATAGTGCCCTGATGCGTGAGACTTGGCTCCATTGACTGGGTGCTTTCTACCATCAGTAGGAGTAGAGATCATCCAAAATACCCACCTGTGCACCTTCAGTGAGTTGGCAAATTTTTTTATAGGTGAGATAATTGATCACTAGACGGATACTACAAGATGAATGGGAATGGGATGACATAACCTTTAGACCCTTAGCATAAATAACCTTTGAAACCTTGGTTGTTGCTTGTCTAGCAGTATTGTTACTTACTGAGTATTTTCTTAAATACTCATTCTTTTCCCTAACATGTAATTGCAGGTAAAGGCAAAGGTGTACAGAACGCGTGACGAAATGTTGCTGAACGAGCCATGGATTTCCTTAGGATAGACTTCCGCTTGACATGTTTTCGAACTTCTTCTTTTTGCAATTGACATGTGTTGTTTTAGGACTTATATGTTTTGAGATTTTTGTTGAAGTGGTTAAAATTTTTAGTTGTTTCTGTTTTAACTGGGATCCCAGGCTGAAAAAGTATTGTTGAATTTTCCAAGCTTGTTTTTGCTTTAAATGTCGTTACACCGCTGTTCTTAAAAGTAAAATGAAATGCATGTGGTAATGGCCCTAGGATCTAGGCATGAAATGTAGGGTCGTTACAAAATATTTGTGTTCAGGGTTCTTGGGTGTTAATCCCAACATAATATTTCAATCTTGATTATATTACTATTCCACAAGCATAATTGAATAACGAATTAATATGTATGTTTCTTTAAAGACAAAATTGAAAGTTTATAAACATATTAGATAAATTACAATTGTCGAAACTTTGACACAAAAGTAAAATTCGATGAACTAAAGTTATAACATACAACAATTTTGAATAACACAAATATTTCAATAAAGAAAACAAAATTACTAAACATGTGTAAAATAATTATAAGTTTATTTGAAAATCTCAAGGAAATTTTGAGACAAGGAGAGCATTAACAGGTCTACCTTTCTAGTTTCGAACAGAAATGAATGAACTTGGTAACAATTTTAAGAAATATAGAAAGTTGAACGATATTGTTAACTATCACAAGAAAAATAGTATAGTCTATATAAAGAAGAAATGTTTTTTTATAGAATGTCAAACAATTTAAACGTTACAAACTACTATAATTAGCAGTTTTAGTTTCATAAATTCCTCATCAAATTGATTATATTACCAGAAAAAGTTTTATATAAAGACAAAGCTAAATTGTGTCAATAAGGCATATCCTTGAGCAATAAAAAGTGAGTTTACCCGTAAAAAAAAAAACACGTCCTTCAAACTAGCAAAGGAGAAAGCTTCACATTACATATTTTCAAAAACATGGTTCAGAAAGCAACATCAATGTCATGCAAATGTCTCCTTCACTTATTCAGCTTTATTTTCATTTTCTTGCTAGTTATTACACCAACAGGTAACAATAAAAAAACACATAAATTTTATTGGATTTTTACTTTGATTAACACAAATAATAATACATTCTTATGTCTGAATTCATCATTAACAATTTATTGTTCTTTTCTACTTCATATTGTTTGTTTTGTTTACAAATTCAAGTAACCCACTTATGCTTGAACTATAGGTTCTTTGGCTGGACGAAGCTTTGTAGAAGAGACAAGTAGAAGAAGATTGGAGAATCTGATCGATGAAAATCGTGGCGTGGCCCCGCCAAACGAAGATGACATGGTTGTAATGGATTATTCTCCACCGAGAACTAGCCCTGATGTCCATAACTAGCATGAAGAGTAGAAATATAAGAACAAAATCCAACTACTAAATATATAATACAAATAATTAATGTATAATATTGTTTATGCGATATGAAATTGTATGTTACTATATTGTTTGAATATATATAATTGTCATTATTTGAAGATAAATTCTAGAAATATTACAAAATTTGAAGTACTTCTATATAATCAGTATTGGTGTCTATATGTGTATATATACACATAGAAACGATAATTATGAAACATAATATACATTGTCGTTTAATTATGTTGTATTTCCCAATATTGAATGAAGGATGAATTGAATTAGGTAGTTGTGAAAAAAAAGAAGAAGAAGAAACTAAATACATCAATAGACAACAAATATCATAATTTACGTTTTGTTTAAACGAAAATAAAATATTTGAAATTAGGAAAAATTAAAAATTTCGAAAATCAAACATAAGTACAAAGAAACAAAACTATCAACAACGAAAAAATTAGTTACTTTATTTTACCGTGCATTGGTCATATTTGGTATAAATAATATTTGCTACAGTGAATGAGTTAAAAAAAGTCTACTGAAAATAATTTGTAATATACATTGAACAATACATAAAAGCATGAAAAAAACTGATGGTGATGCAATTATGATTGTAATAACGAGCTGTAGAGTCGTAAAAATTTAATAACGCATCATTTAACTTTGTAAGTCACTATGTGACGCCCGAGGATAAGAAGGGTACATGAATGATGTAACGACCCTACTTTTCATGCCTAGATCCAAAGGCCGTTACTACATGCATTTCATTCTTCTTCTAAGAACAGCGTGAAAATAACATTTAAAGAAAACATACTTAGAAATTTGCGAAAACTTTTCAATCTGGGATCCCAGTTAAAACCGAATAAACGAAACATTTAGTTATTCAAACAAAACTTAAAGCGGAATAAATCTTGAATCATTCGAAATACAAGTTCAAAAGGGGAATTTCAAAACGTAAAATGCGGAAGACTTATACTAAAGGAGATCCATGGCTCAGCAGCTCTCCGTCACGCGTTCCGTACACCTTTACCTCTACCTGCAGTTGTGTGTAAGGGAAAAGAAGGAGTATTTAAGAAAATACTCAGTAAGTAGCAATAAAAGTTTTAACATCTTATTCGAGTTAAGGGCCTAAGGGTTAGGTCATCTCATTCTCATTCATTTCATTTCATTTCATTCGTCTGTAGTTCGGGTCTCGTGTTCAATTAGTACACCTATATATATATATAAGTTTGCCAACTCACTGATAGTGCACAAGTGGGAGTTTGGGAGGACTTTACTCCTACTGATAGTAGATGGCACCCAACCAGTGGAGCTAAGTCTCATCCCTCCAGGCACTAATGGGCGCGTAGCGCTCTAATCTACCATTTCACTGGTGGGGCGTTCATGGGTTTAAGTCAGGAATTAACTTCCACAGTTAGTAAATGGCACCTAAACTGCGAAGCCAAGACCCGCCCATTAAGCTCCTCATTTCAGTCTATTACATCTCAGTCCTAGGTGTTTAATTGACACGACCCTCTTGTAAGGCGCTAGCCTATTCCTTTCCCTTTTTTTTTAATTCTTTTCCCTTTAGGACCCCTTAACACTTACTAATCTTTATCTGCGACCTATTTAGCACAAACGATTCCCCTTCCTAGCTTACTGACAGGCTAACTGATATGCATCTTCCTAACTCAGTCATATCACAAGAATAAGAAATGGAGGTGACAACCGACACTCCTAATCCTGAAACCACTCGTATGCTATCGAAAATTCGGCAGCATAACGACATGCATATGGGTAACCCAAAATTTTCCTACACCTGGAAACAACAACGATGCACTTCTATGACGCAAACGAGTCAGAAATCAACCAAACTCCAAATCACCACTCCAATGAATATTCAACCCATCCTACATAACACGAACACATCCCAGAACAATCATAAATCAAATATTCCAAGCATGCTTACTAAATTCTACAAACATATCAACACTTAAGTCATGCCCAAGTAAACAACACTCTAACTATAATTAAGTAAGCATTACCACGAACCAAGGAACATTCAACCAAGCCAAAAAAAACTTAACCAACTCCAATTCACCACCAAGAAGCATACAATGAAAACAATCCAAACACTTCATGCCCAAGAAGCTACTTACATGCAGGCGAACTTTATAAACAACAACTAACCAAGGCATGCTTAACTATTTTCATGCTTCAAAGAAAAGAAGAACCAACCATGCTTGGTTAAATCTATGACAACACTTAGAACTTTAATCCAATTGGCTACTTACCTAGCTAACGACGCTTGATGAATTCTAAATTAACTCCTTAGCTCCCAAGGCCGTTATTTAGACTACACGAAGAAGGGAAAAAATCACAAATCAATAAGAGATTAATCCAAGCATTCAACTATGAACCCATTTAAATTTGAGGGTAAATTAACACCCAGAAACTCACCCACAACAGAAACACCGTTTGTTGTCCAACTTCTAAGTTTCGCTCCGCCTTTGACGATTCGACCACCACCTACTACGAACACCTTTGATTAAGATCGAACATTAATGGGCATTTCATTAAGGCATAAAAGACCAACAAGCTTTGACTTACAACTCCCTTACCCCAAATAATTCTTTAGAAGCAAAGCTGAAGCTTCAAGTGGCGGCGACGAACAGATCTAAAAAACGCGAACGAGCCCAAGGACGACAGTGGCTGCTCAAATCGACGGCGGCTCGTAGCGGTTGGAGGCGGCAGCGTGCAACGCGACGGTTGCAGGCGGCGGCGCTCGGATGGGGGCGGCGTGCGACTGAAAGCGACGGCGGCTTGCGACAGCGATGGAGGCGGCACGACGGCGGAGGAAGACGGAGAGAGAGAGAGGCTGCGAGGGAGAGAGAGAGCCGAGAGAGTGAGAGAGAAAGAAAGAGAGAGAGAGACGAAACGAGAGAGAGAGGAAGAGACGTTTACCGGCGGTGGCGGCACGGACGGAGGCGCGACGGCGGCGAGAGAAAACTGTGAGGGAGAGGGAGAGATAGTGCCGAGAGAGTGTTGAGAGAGAGAGAGGGCTGAACGTGAGGGAGAGATGGAGCAGAGAGAGATTCGATTTTTTTTTTTAAAAAATCGGTCAATTGACCGAATTTGGGGGGAAGTTTCCCCCCATTTTCTCTTTTCTTTTTTGACCGCCTGCCCACGTTTCCCCTTTTCTTTGTCTTTTTTTTTTTTTTTTTACAGGTTGTTACATCATACTAACCTTAAAAGAACTTTCGTCCTCGAAAGTTGCTAGTACTGGAACAACTCTGGATACTTGGCCATCATTTCATCTTCTCTCTCCCACGTTGCCTCTTCAGACAAATGGTTTCGCCAAAGGACCTTCACGAGAGCTATCTCGCGATTGCGAAGGACCTTAACCTCTCTGTCAAGAATTAGCACAGGTTCTTCCTCATAAGTCAAGTTCTCGCTGAGTTGCAAGGGTTCAAAGTCCACTCTGTGGGTTGGATTTGTCAAATACTTTCGCAACATGGAGACATGAAAAACATTGTGTACCGCCGAAAGCGAAGGCGGCAACGCTAGACGATAAGCTACCGGACCAATCCGTTCTAAAATCTCAAACGGACCAATGAAACGTGGGCTGAGCTTGCCTTTCCTTCCAAACCTCAATACTCCTTTCATCGGAGCTACCTTCAAGAAAACATGATCACCCACGTCAAACTCTAAATCTCTTCTCCTTGTATCAGCATAGCTCTTCTGTCGGCTTTGAGCTGTTAACATCCTCGACCTGATTGTGCGAATAGCCTCGCTGGAGGCTTGGATCAATTCAGGTCCCTACAACTGACGTTCACCGACCTCATCCCAATAGACAGGGGACCTGCATCTCTTCCCATAGAGGGCCTCAAACGGTGACATCCTGATGGTTGCTTGATAACTATTGTTATAAGCAAATTCCATTAAGTGCAGGTGTGCATCCCAACTACCTGAGAAATCCAAGACACATGCTCGCAACATATCCTCTAGAGTTTGGTTCAATCGCTCAGTCTGACCATCTGTCTGGGGGTGAAAAGCTGTACTGAAACGCAACTGAGTACCCAAGGCTCTTTGCAAACTCCTCCAAAAATTAGATGTGAACCGAGGGTCTCTATCTGACACGATTGATACCGGCACCCCATGAAGCTTGACTATCTCCGTCATGTATAACTGTGCCCACTTTTCAACAGTGTAAGTAGGCTTTCTAGGGAGAAAGTGCGCTGACTTGGTGAGTCTGTCGATAATGACCCAAATCACAGTGTAACCCTTGGCCGTTCTAGGCAATCCTGTGATGAAGTCCATAGATATATGCTCCCACTTCCATTCTGGGACACTCAGCGGCTGCAACAAACCTGCTGGTTTCTGTCTCGGGGCTTTCACCTGTTGGCAAACAAGGCATTTACTGACAAAATCCGCTATCTCTCTTTTCATGCCCTGCCACCAGTAATACTGTTTCAAATCATGGTACATCTTCGTACTTCCTGGATGGATTGAAAAAGGTGAATTATGTGCCTCTGCTAATAATTCCTGCTTGAGATCGACATTCCCAGGTACGCATAAGCGACCCTGGTAACAGAGGCCGAGGTCTGAAGATAAGGAAAACTCGTTCCCCTGTCCCGCCTCTACTTGACTGCGTTTAACAACAAGGTCAGGGTCATTTGGTTGTTCATCTATGATCCTTTGTCTCAAGCTCGACTTAACTGTCAACTGAGCTAGGCGTGCTGTAACTTCGCCCACTGCAATCATAATCTCTGCACGTTCCAAGTCATCCAATATATGAGCCTGAGTAGTAATCAAAGCAGACGCATGAGCGGTCTTCCTACTGAGGGCATCTGCAACCACATTTGCCTTACCCGGGTGGTACTGGATGTCACAATCATAATCTTTTACTAACTCTAACCATCTTCGCTGCCTCATATTCAACTCTTTCTGGGTGAAGAGGTATTTCAAACTTTTGTGGTCCGTGAAGATTTGGATTTTCTCTCCATATAAATAGTGCCTCCAAATCTTCAACGCAAAGACCACTACTGCCAATTCCAAGTCATGGGTCGGGTAGTTCTTCTCATAATCTTTCAGCTGACGAGACGCATAAGCAATGACCTTACCATGCTGCATTAACACACAACCCAATCCTTTCTTTGAAGCATCGCTGTAAATAACGAATTCCCTGGAGCCATCAGGTACTGTAAGTACTGGTGCTGAAACTAGTCTCTGCTTAAGCTCTTGGAAGCTTGCCTCACAAGCTTCATTCCACAAAAACGGAGTACCCTTTCGAGTCAACTGAGTTAGGGGGGCGACAATACTGGAAAAGCCTTGCACAAAACGACGGTAATAACCTGCTAACCCCAAGAAACTCCGAATCTCGCTGACTGAAGTAGGTCGAGACCAATTGGTCACTGCCTCTATTTTGGTTGGATCCACTGTGACACCTTCCTTCGACACCACGTGCCCTAGGAAGGAAACTCGTGGTAGCTAAAACTCACATTTAGAGAATTTGGCATACAACTTGTTCATTCTTAAGGTAATTAAAACTCTCCTAAGATGATCCTCATGTTCCTCTTCTGTCTTGGAGTAGATAAGAATGTCGTCGATAAAAACAATCACAAATGAATCCAGAAATTCCTTGAATACCCTGTTCATCAAGTCCATGAAGACTGCGGGAGCATTAGTAAGACCAAAGGACATCACAGTAAATTCGTAATGCCCATACCTGGTCCGAAAACCTGTCTTGGGTATATCGTCCTCTCTAATCCTCAGCTGATGATAACCTGACCGTAGATCTATTTTAGAGAATACTGCTGCACCTTGGAGCTGATCAAAAAGGTCATCAATCCTGGGTAGAGGGTATCTGTTCTTTATTGTCACTTTGTTCAGCTCCCGGTAGTCGATGCACAAACGCATTGTCCCATCCTTCTTTTTCACGAATAAAACTGGAGCACCCCACGGCGAAACGCTGGGGTGTATATAACCTTTGTCCAACAGCTCCTGAATCTGGACCTTAAGCTCTTTCAATTCCGCTGGAGCCATCCTGTATGGAGCTTTAGAAATCGGATTAGTACCTGGCTCAAGCTCAATGCAGAAGTCAACCTCTCGTGCTGGTGGTAGTCCTGTCAGATCTTCAGGGAACACATCTGTGAACTCCCTCACTACCAGAATTGAGGTCATTGATGCCTCGATTTTCCTGGTGTCAACCACGCTAGCCAATAAGCCCCAAGCTCCTTTGCTAATCAATTTTCTCGCCTTCATTGCGGAGACCATTTTAGGAGCACCTTTGATCATCGATCCTTTAAACTTGAAGCTTGCCTCTTACGGAGGGTTAAAGATCACCTCCTTACGATGACAGTCTATGTTGGCATAATTAGAAGCCAACCATTCCATTCCCAAAATGACGTCAAAGTCACTCATATCAAGGGCGATCAATGTAACATCCATCGATCGATCAGATACTAACATTTGGCAGGCTTTCACCGCTTCACTAGCTAGTAGTGTTACCCCCGCAGGGGTTGAGACTGACAAAACATAGCCTAGCGACTCTAGTTCTAGGTTGGCTTGACTTACAAACGATGCAGAAATAAAAGAATGCGTTGAGCCCGAATCAAACAACACAAAAGCATAGTGGCCGAGGATAGGGATGGTACCTGTCACTACTACATTAAGGTCCTCGGCCTCTTATCGGGTGGTGGCAAATATCTTGCCTTGATGTTGTGCTGGTCTCACCCCAGATGCCTGATTTGAACTGGACGGCTGGTCGGCATAATTAGCTTTCTTCTGATTACAATTCGGAGCGATATGCCCCTCCCGACCACACTTGAAACAAACACGGGTCCCTGCCAAGCAACGACCCCAGTGGTACTTCCTACAGGTCTGACATAATGGCCTATCCTGATTAGGCCCTGACTGATTTTGTGCTCTCTATCGACGGTCCTGGGGCGGACCTCGTCTAGGGTAACGGTGACCCCTCTGTGTGTTCGAGCTCATCTGATCGTACCTTCGCTTATGACCTGAGGAAGGTTCTGAAGAGACAGCCGACGGTCGTCGATCAACCAGCTGTGCCACCCTAACTGCCGTGGCATAGTCTAGGGGTTCATGGGCTGCCACATTGCCCTGAATCTCTTCCTTTAAGCCTGTGATGAAACGTTCCACCTTATCAGCCTCTACAGCTACCAGGGCAGGGGCAAACCGTGACAGTCTGGCAAATTCAGTCTCGTACTCCTCTACCGTTCGGTTTCCCTGCGTAAGAGCCACGAACTCTGATTGCTTCTTGAATCGGGAGGCGGCAGGGTAATACTTCGTGAAAAACTCCCCCCTGAACTGAGTCCATGTGACAGGTCTGTTGCTGACGTCTAAGGTCCTTTCGATCGATTGCCACCAAATCAGGGTGTTATCTCGTAACAAGAACACGGCGCAATACACTTTCTGGTCCTCCGGGCAGCTCATGTGGTGAAAAACAGTCTCGATGGAGGACAGCCACAACCCTGCTACTATGGGGTCCCTTGAGGCTCCATCGAACGGACATGGGTCCCACTTCCTGAAATCTCTTAAGTACCTAGCCTCCCGTGATAAAGCGGCTTCGTTGTTCTGAGGCGCTTGGGCCTGTCGCCCTGCAAGCACGCCTGCAACTGCAGCCTGCACTGCGGTCTGAACTATTGCCTGAATATCCACTGTGACAGGTCCTACCGCAGGCCCCGGCTGTCCACCCGGCTGTTCCACTTGTGGGTTTTCTGGTAGGTTTCCTTCTTTCTCCACAGGTGGCACGACTTGCTCAGGGGCTGTACGACCCCTACCACGTCCTCTTCCTCGACCTCTTCCACGTCCTTGTGCTCGGGGAGGCATGATCTATTTCACAAAAATTTTATCATCTTACTAACAGGCTTGAATCCTTTAAACAATTCACATGTACTAAACCTTATGCAAATCTTTCCCACAACATGAATCTTTTCCGAACATATATAACATATAACATCTACAAGCTACAAAGTAATCAAACGGGTACCTGGCGTGACCGGATGCTTGCTGATAAGCCATGGACATATCTAAGGTTTACGATGTAAACCAGTCTACATAACCTATAACCTAGAGCTCTGATACCAACTGTAACGACCCTACTTTTCATGCCTAGATCCTAAGGCCGTTACTACATGCATTTCATTCTTCTTCTAAGAACAACGTGAAAATAACATTTAATGAAAACATACTTAGAAATTTGCGAAAACTTTTCAATACGGGATCCCAGTTAAAACCGAACAAACGAAACATTTAGTTATTCAAACAAAACTTAAAGCGTAATAAATCTTGAATCATTCGAAATACAAGTTCAAAAGGAGAATTTCAAAACGTAAAATGCGAAAGACTTGTACTAAAGGAGATCCATGGCTCAGCACCTCTCCGTCACGCGTTCCGTACACCTTTACCTCTACCTGCAGTTGTGTGTAAGGGAAAAGAATGAGTATTTAAGAAAATACTCAGTAAGTAGCAATAAAAGTTTTAACATCTTATTCGAGTTAAGGGCCTAAGGGTTAGGTCATCTCATTCTCATTCATTTCATTTCATTTCATTTCATTTCATTTCATTTCATTTCATTCGTCTGTAGTTCGGGTCTCGTGTTCAATTAGTACACCTATATATATATATAAGTTTGCCAACTCACTGATGGTGCACAAGTGGGAGTTTGGGAGGACTCTACTCCTACTGATAGTAGATGGCACCCAACCAGTGGAGCTAAGTCTCATCCCTCCAGCCACTAATGGGCGCGTAGCCCTCTAATCTACCATTTCACTGGTGGGGCGTTCATGGGTTTAAGTCAGGAATTAACTTCCACAGTTAGTAAATGGCACCTAAACTGCGAAGCCAAGACCCGCCCATTAAGCTCCTCATTTCAGTCTACTACATCTCAGTCCTAGGTGTTTAATTGACACGACCCTCTTGTAAGGCGCTAGCCTATTCCTTTCCTTTTTTTTTTAATTCTTTTCCCTTTAGGACCTCTTAACACTTACTAATCTTTATCTGCGACCTATTTAGCACAAACGATTCCCCTTCCTAGCTTACTGACAGGCTAACTGATATGCATCTTCCCAACTCAGTCATATCACAAGAATAAGAAATGGAGGTGACAACCGACACTCCTAATCCTGAAACCACTCGTATGCTACCGAAAATTCGGCAGCATAACGGCATGCATATGGGTAACCCTAAATTTTACTACACCTGGAAACAACAATGATGCACTTCTATAACGCAAAGGAGTCAGAAATCAACCCAACTCCAAATCACCACTCCAATGAATATTCAACCCATCCTACATAACACGAACACATCCCAAAACAATCATAAATCAAATATTCCAAGCATGCCTACTAAATTCTACAAACATATCAACACTTAAGTCATGCCCAAGTAAACAACACTATAACCATAATTAAGTAAGCATTACCACGAACCAAGGAACATTCAACCAAGCCAAAAAAAACTTAACCAACTCCAATTCACCACCAAGAAGCATACAATGAAAACAATCCAAACACTTCATGCCCAAGAAGCTACTTACATGCAGGCGAACTTGATAAACAACAACTAACCAAGGCATGCTTAACTATTTTCATGCTTCCAAGAAAAGAAGAACCAACCATGCTTGGTTAAATCCATGTCAACACTTAGAACTTTAATCCAATTGGCTACTTACCTAGCTAACGACGCTTGATGAATTCTAAATTAACTCCTTAGCTCCCAAGGCCGTTATTTAGACTACACGAAGAGGGGGAAAAAAATCACAAATCAATAAGAGATTAATCCAAGCATTCAACTATGAACCCATTTAAATTTGAGGGTAAATTAACACCCAGAAACTCACCCACAACAGAAACACCGTTTGCTGTCCAACTTCTAAGTTTCGCTCCGCCTTTGACGATTCGACCACCACCTACTACGGACACTTTAGATTAAGATCCAACATTAATGGGCATTTCATTAAGGCATAAAAGACCAACAAGCTTTCACTTACAACTCCCTTACCCCAAATAATTCTTTAGAAGCAAAGCTGAAGCTTCAAGTGGCGGCGACGAACAGATCTGAAAAACGCGAACGAGCCCAAGGACGACAGTGGCTGCTCAAATCGACGGCGGCTCGCAGCGGTTGGAGGCGGCAGCGTGCAACGCGACGGTTGCAGATGGCGGCGCTCGGATGGGGGCGGCGTGCGACTGAAAGCGACGGCGGCTTGCGACAGCGATGGAGGCGGCACGACGGCGGAGGAAGACGGAGAGAGAGAGAGGCTGCGAGGGAGAGAGAGAGCCGAGAGAGTGAGAGAGAAAGAAAGAGAGAGAGAGACGAAACGAGAGAGAGAGGAAGAGACGTTTACCGGCGGCGGCGGCACGGACGGAGGCGCGACGGCGGCGAGAGAAAACTGTGAGGGAGAGGGAGAGATAGTGCCGAGAGAGTGTTGAGAGAGAGAGAGGGCTGAACGTGAGGGAGAGATGGAGCAGAGAGAGATTCAAATTTTTTTTTTTTTAAAAAAAAATCGGTCAATTGACCGAATTTGGGGGGAAGTTTCCCCCCATTTTCTCTTTTCTTTTTTGGCTGCCTGCCCACGTTTCCCCTTTTCTTTTTCTTTTTTTTTTTTTTTACAGCTTGTTACAAATGAACTGAGAGCACATCCGAATGAGAGGGATCCTGAGGACATGAAAGTATGGTCGAGATAAGCTTAAAAGAATTGATGGACTACCTATACCGACAAGGTGAACCTTCCTTTTCGCTAGCTTAATCATAGAGTAAAATATGCTTAGAAAATTAGTGAAACTTTTCAGTCTGGGATCCCAGTTAAAACAGAACAAGGAGAAATTTTAGTCATTCTAGCAAAAGTCTTAAACCGGAATAAATCCTAAGCATCACATAACACAAAGCAAAAGTCTTAAATCGAAAACATAAAATGCGGAAGTCTATCCTAAGGAAATCCATGGCTCGTTCAGCAACACTCCGTCACCCGTTCTGTACACCTTTGTCGTTACCTGCAATTACATTTTAGGGAAATGAATGAGTATTTATGAAAAATACTCAGTAAGTAACAATACTTCTAGACATGCAAGAACCAAGGATTCAAGAGGTTATTTGGGCTAAGGGCCTAAGGGTGAAGTCATCTCATTCCATTCCATCTCATTTCATTTCATTATGTAGTATGGGTCTTGTGATCAATTAATTCACCTATATAAGTTTGCCAATTCAGTGAAGGTGCACATGTGGGTTTTTTTGGAGATCTATACTCCTGCTGATAGTAGAAGGCACCCAGTCAATGCAGTCGAGTCTCACCCATCAAGGCACTAAATGTGTGTGTAGCGCTCTAAACTACTATTTCACTGGTGGGGCATCCATGGGTTTTAAGTCGGAATTTAACTTCCACAGATAGTAAATGACACCTAGTCTGTGAAGCCAAGTACCACCCATCTAGCTCCTCATTTCAGTCTAATACATCTCAGTCCTAGGTGATTAACTGACACGACCCCCGACTAGAGTAACTAGCCTATTCTTCTCCCTTTCCTTCTCTTTTCCCTTTAAGGCCCCTTAGCATGTAGGTTAATTTAAACTGCTACCTAGTTAATAAAATTATTTTTTTTTTCAGAGATTACTGACAGACTAAACTTATATTCCCCATCCCAACTCAGTCAATTTCAGAACAGGAACGACAAACAACTCTTCTAAACGGAGAAACCACCAACTCCTCACTATTTACATGCGTTCCCAGCCAACTTATAATGAAACACTATCATACCCTCCTATCTATCACAACACAAATTACACAGCAGACATACTCTTGAAAATAAAGTGTTCATAACATCTCAGTCCCAACTCAACATATAACAAAATCTCATGCCAGAAACTCAACTGCCATATCCATGCATAATTATCGTTTTAATTTCAGCAAGTTAACTTACCTTGAGGTAACTAAGCTTGATTGAAAACACCAAACAACTTGATATAACGCCAACCTCGTTATGCGAAAAGTAATCTATTAACACACATAAAGGTTCTCACATCAGAGGTACTTAAGGATCTAGAGGTAACTCAGGGGTAAAACGGTAATTTGACCCAACTATAGTTACGAACACTCGTGAAGGATTGACTTACCGTTATTGTAAACCCGAGACTTCCTTGGAACATTTACTCTTGTCATCTATTGTCGGTTTAAGTTGTTGGGATTACTAAGTTAAAATAAAAAAGGAAAGAAAAGGAAAAGGAAAAGGAAAAAGGAAAAAAAAAAAAAAAGAAGGTGGGAAATGACAGCAAGAAGGGCACCACCGACTAACCTTCTTATCAGCCCATTATCAGCCTCATTTCTCATCCTTTTCAACTGAAACTTTCAGAGCACTTTAAGGAGAGAGTGAAGGAGGAGGAAGAAGAAGAATTTCGTGGTTTGAGGTTGAAGAAGATAGGGAAAAGCTCATGCAAAGCCAGCCATTGCAGAACTGTGTTCAACCTGTCAACCTCTAGTGTTTTAGTCGGTTTGGGCTACACGGAAGGAATCAAGAGGTGAGGTTTAATTTTCTTGAAAGTTAGTTCATTTTCTAACAAACTTCATGAGGGAATCTTGACCTAAATCGAATGAGATGTTAATGGTTTTCGGAATGAAAAACAGAGCACAGGATTTTCGAGCAAACCAGGAGGATCTCTGGTGTTCTCTGATGTTTTGGGTATTGTGGAGTGCACAAGTCGAATCCGAAGCTCTATTTGGTATGGTGGGAAAGCTTATTCAGTATCCTACAACTTTCATGAAGAAGTTGTGAGCCAAAAATGACTTGAGGTAGGTTTAGTTTCAGGAGGAAGATAAACGGTAGCAGAGAACCTCGAATTCTGTATTGTCTGTGTTCGGGGCAATTATGGGCAAATTGGTTGGGCATCTCGTTTTCATTTCTTCAGGTCAATTGTAGAGTGTTCGAGAATGAAGAGTTTGATGTGTATTTAATTAATTTTGGTTAAGTATTAAGGAAGTTATGGGTGTTGGAAGGTAGGGTATAGAATCTGGAAAATCTGGGAAGTAGAATGTGAACGCCATTCTTAATCCAATTGTTTACAAATTTATGAGCATGGAAAGACAAAGCAATCTATGGTTCTAATGCTTAGTTTTGGTTATTTGACAGGCCAAGAGGAAATAGGTCGAGTCTACAAACCGGGGAACTAGATAAGATTGTGAGTGACAAAACAAGTTTTGAAAATGTTCTTAAACGGTTGTTCATGATTATATGTTTTACATGCTTTTCTTTGAATGATACATGGTTTTTGTGAACGGTTTCAAGCATGAGTTTTGAGCTCAGATTTTCTAATAGGGTTTATATACGAGCACGTGGCTAATGGCTTTATGGAAAGTAGTTGAAACAATTTTTTTTTTTTTTAAAGTAAAGCATGTGCTAGCAAATATTGTTTAATGATTTAAAATTTTTCACGAGCAAGCTGAGTAAGCTTGAGTTTTACGAAAGATAACGATAAGCAGACATGTTTAAATGTTTTCATGTGATTTTCTGAGATTTCTATTGACTACATGACTGAGATATTGAGCCCGAGGCTATATGGTACCGTGTGCACACAGGTTATATTCCGTTGTCGACGTTGAGTGTACTCCGTGACAACGATGCTGTCGTGAGTGCTGGGCGGTCCCCACTACGACAAAGACGATGGGAGTGCTGGGCGGGCCCCACTACATCATAGGACTAGAAACGTTGGTTGTACTGGGCGTGCCCTACACAACGTAGATCAGTCATGTTAGTTAAAACGTTTGATGTATTTCATATGCCATGCTAGATTTTTATTGACGAACTTGCGAGATATTTTAGAAAGCCTTTTCCATTACACGTCTATGTTAAACGCTTTGATTGAGCATATTTATACGTTTAAAGGTTTATCACGTGTTTTTGACTTCCGGATTTAGAGTTTTAAAGTTAGTCACTCACTGGTTTCGTAGCTCATTCTTTCAAAATGTTTTTCCACTTTTCAGGTAGAGATCGAGCTCCCGGTGCCTGATACACTGCCAACGTCTGCTGAAAGTTCCGGATCAAGCTTCAATACGTGGGTGGAGTTGTAAATTGAGTCTGCTCATATTGTAAATGTTTTGTAAGGATTGGATAATATAGTCCTAGAGGTCGTGGTTGTATAAATTCTAGTTGTACATGTCTTTAGTTATGATATCTATACCAGGTTATTTCCAAACCGAGATATGTCATGGCAACACCTCGTGTATGTTGATATGTTTTCGGGGTTTCTGTTGTGTTGTGGTTCATATGGAATATTTTATATCCATGATTAGTATGTGTATCAGGTTCAACGTTTCACTAGGGTCAACAGGGATCGTTAGAGGTGACGATGTCTGTTGGCTTCACGCCGTCTTTCGGGCTAAGCTAGCAGGTGGTCCGGGAGGGGGTGTGACAACTTGGTATCAGAGCAGTTAGCTCCATGGGAAAAGAGACATCGTAGTTAGTGCTAAGAAGAATCCAGGAAGTAAACAGTTACACGTTGTGTCAGTTTAGATAGAACTAGCAGAGTATGGTCCGAGTATTATTGAGAGTGAGTCCAGTCAGGACTAGAATGTGGGTATAAGTTTAGTATCATGCATCTGAGTTAAGTATCTATAGCATGTCCTATGTGTTGATATGTTATAGAAGTTTAGTATGCCACCACGTACCAGCAAACGACGCAGGCAGAATCAGGACGTGACGCAAGATCCTACCTAGGGTGAATCTTTAAGGGGATCCAATACCCCGAGAGGTCAGAATGAGGCAGGGAGTGAGCGATTTGCTAGATCTGCCCAGGAGATTGGTAGGCTAGAGAGAGCAGGGCCTAGTGATCCGGAAAAGACGTATGGGATTGAACGGTTGAAGAACTTAGGAGCCACAGTGTTTGAGGGTTCCACAGATCCAGCTGACGCGCGAGGTCTGGTTGAATATGTTGGAGAAATGTTTCGACGTGATGAGTTGTCCTGAGGAGCGAAAAGTCAAATTAGCCACATTCCTTTTGCAGAAGGAGGCGGAGGGATGGTGGAAATCTATTTTAGCCAGGCGCAATGATGCACGTACGTTAGATTGGCAGACGTTCAGAGGCATATTTGAGGAAAAGTACTATCCCGCCACATATTGTGAGGCAAAGAAAGATGAGTTTCTTGAGCTGAAACAAGGGTCACTTTCAGTGGCAGAGTACGAGAGGAAGTATATCGAGCTTTCACGGTATGCTAAAGTGATTGTGGCATCTGAGAGTGACAGGTGTCGCAGGTTTGAGAGAGGGTTTGGGTTTTGAGATACGTACCCTAGTTACCGCAATTGCCAAGTGGACGGACTTTTCCCATCTAGTAGAGACTGCCTTACGTGTGGAGTAGAGTATTACAGAGGAAAAGTCGGCTGCGGAGCCTAGTCGTGGAGCTTCAACAGCTAGTGGTTCCCGAGGTCGTGAGCAGCGGAGGTTCACACCTGGAGTGAATGTTTCAGGCCGTCAAGACTTCAAGTGCCGATCAGGTGGCCAGTTGTCGATGCAGATGAGATCGGGTAGTGCCTATCAGAGGCAGAATCAGAGAGCCCCCAGTCAGTCTGCGAGTTCAGTAGCATTCCTTTGTTTCTAGCATGTTCTTAACTAAGCTGAATAGGATGCTAGAGCCTTTATCTGAGGAATTAGTCATATGCACTCTGGTTGGTGATGTTTTCTTAGTCAAGGAAGTGTTGCGTGATTGTGAGGTTGTAGTAGAAGGTCTCTCTATGTTAGTGGATCTTCTTCCCCTAGAGTTGCAGGCGTTGGATGTTATTTTGGGAATGGATTTCTTATTCACTCACTATGCTTCTATGGATTGCCATACGAAGGAAGTGACTTTTAAGAAACCAGGTTTGACTGAAGTTGTTTTCAGGGGTGAGAGGAAGATTATCCCTACGAGTTTGATTTCAGCTCTGAAAGCTGAGAAGTTGTGGAGAAAAGGTTGCACAACGTTTCTTGCGCACGTGGTTGAGGTGCAAGAAGAAAATTTGAAACCATAAGATGTTCCGTGAAGAAGAAAGACGGTACCCTGAGATTATGTATTGATTACAGACAGTTAAACAAGGTCACGGTACGTAACAAGTATCCTCTACCACACATCGATGACTTGTTTGACCAGTTAAGGGGAGCAGCAGTGTTCTCTAAGATTGATCTGAGGTCAGGATACCACCAGTTGAAGGTTAGAGAATCAGATATTCCTAAGACAGCATTCAGGACGAGGTATGGGGACTATGAGTTTTTAGTGATGCCATTCGGTTTAACGAATGCCCCAGCAGTTTTCATGGACCTCATGAACAAGATCTTCCACCAGTATTTAGATCAGTTTGTGATAGTGTTCATCGATGACATTCTAGTTTACTCAATTGATAGGAAAGCCCATGAGGATCATCTAAGGATTGTTTTGCGGACACTACATGATAAATAGCTATACGCTAAGTTCAGCAAATGTGATTTCTGGTTGAATCAAGTGGTGTTCTTAGGGCATGTAGTTTCAGCGGATGGAGTTAGTGTTGATCCGCAGAAAGTGGAAGCTGTGGTCAACTGGGAAAGACCAGCTAGTGCAACAGAGGTTCGTAGTTTCCTCGACCTAGCAGGATACTACAGACGTTTTGTTGAGGATTTCTCACGGTTAGCATTACCCTTGACATCCTTGACAAGGAAGAATGCTAAGTTTGAATGATCAGACAAATGTGAACAGAGTTTCCAGGAGCTGAAAAAGAGATTGGTGACAGAGCCTATTCTAGCACTTCCTGTAACAGGGAAGGAGTATGTGATCTATTGTGATGCTTCGAGGCAAGGATTAGGTTGTGTGCTTATGCAGGAAGGAAAGGTGATAGCTTATGCTTCAAGGCAGTTGAAGAAGCACGAGTGTAATTACCCTACCCATGATTTTGAGCTAGCAACAGTTGTTTTAGCACTGAAGATCTGGAGACATTATTTATTCGGTGAGAAGTGCCACATTTTCACAGATCATAAGAGTTTGAAGTACATCTTTGATTAGAAAGAGTTGAATCTAAGGCAGAGGTGATGGCTAGAACTGATTAAAGACTATAATTGTACCATAGAATATCATCCGGGTAAGGCTAACGTGGTAGCAGATGCGTTAAGTAGGAAGTCGATACTTCCGAAGAGTTCCTTGTGTGGTATTAGAGGAAGCTTGCTAAGTGAGTTAAGAGGTTTCAAGGCAGTTATGGTTGCAGAAAGCTCAGGGAGTCTTTTAACTCAATTTCAGGTTAGGTCTTCTCTAGTAGTAGAGTTTGTGAGAAGACAGCTAGAGGATAGTAACTTTCAGAAGATGTTTGCAAAGTCCAAGCAAGGCCCAGAGACAGAATTTGAGCTGAGAGCAGACGGAGCCATAGTTAAGCAGGGAAGACTATGTGTTCCGAATATTAGTGAGCTTAAGGGTGCTATACTAGAGGAAGCTCACATTTCGGCTTACGCTATGCATCCAGAAAGCCCCAAGATGTACAGAACTCTGAAGAAAACTTATTGGTGGCCTGGTATGAAGCAGGAGATAGCTGAATATGTCGATAGATGTTGGATCTGCCAACAGGTTAAACCAGTGAGACAGAGGCCAGGAGGACTCCTTAATCCACTGCTAGTGCCAGAGTGGAAGTGGGAGCATATTACCATGGATTTTCTGTTTGGATTACATCGTACTTCTAGTGGACATGATGGTATATGGGTAATAGTGGACAGACTCACCAAGACAGCACGGTTTATGCCGATTAAAGCGACGTCTACAATAGATCAGCTAGCTAAGCTATACGTCGACACGATTGTAAGTCAACATGGAGTGTCAGTGTCCATAGTTTCAGATAGGGATCCGAGGTTTACTTCTAAGTTTTGGCCTACTGGGCAGAAAGCAATGGGAACAAAGTTGAAGTTCAGTACAGCGTTCCATCCCCAGACAGATGGTCAGTCTGAGAGGACCATCCAGACCTTAGAGGACATGTTGAGAACATGTTTCCTTAAGTTTAAGGGAAGTTGGGATACCCACTTATCGCTTATGGAGTTCGCTTATAATAACAGCTATCAGTCTAGTATCGGCATGACACCATTCGAGGCTTTGTATGGCAGACCATGCAGGACTCCTGTGTGCTGGAACGAAGTGGGAGAGCGAAAGCTAGTTGGTCCTGAGTTGGTACAAGTTACGTCAGACAATATTAAGTTGATTAGGGAGAATCTGAAAATAGCTCAGGATCGACAGAAGAGCTATGCAGATAAGCGACGAAGAGACTTAGAGTTCCAGGTTGGAGATCAGGTTTTCTTAAAGTTATCTCCGTGGAGAGGTGTTCTTCGCTTTGGGAGGAAAGGTAAGCTGAGTCCTAGATATATTGGTCCTTACCAGATAATAGAACGAGTTGGACTAGTAGCTTATAGACTTGAGTTGCCAGCGGAACTCGCTCGAATGTGTCCATGTTGAGAAAATATATTCCAGATCCATCACATGTGTTGCAAGAGCAACCGATTGAGCTGAAAGAAGACTTGAGTTATAAAGAGGAAGCGGTTCAGATCCTCGACAGAAAGGAGCAAGTCCTGAGGAACAAAACGATCCCACTCGTGAAAGTTCTTTGGAGACATCACGGAGTAGAGGAGGCAACTTGGGAGTCAGAGGATCAGATGAGGTGGAGCTACCCGACACTCTTCACCTAAGGACTTCTGATGACAGGCAAAAATGTCATCATTTTCCTATTAATTTTAGCTAGTTTTGTGCATGAATTGTGTACTTTAATGCTATTTTCTATTTAAATTTCAGAAAACCGAGCCAAGGAAGCAAAACTGGAATTTTGAGAGATTTTGGATGATTTTGGAGACTTTTTGAGCAATTTGGAGAATTACATTGAAGATCCGAGTCCAAAAAGCCAAGAAGAATGATTTAGAAGCCCAAATGCATGAATTTCAAGTCTTAAAGTATCAAGTTGGGTCAAGAAAAGTGCCCAAAATCCATTACAAGAAGTATTTGGGCCAAAAGAAAGTCGGAGGCCCAAAAAATGGAGTCAAAATCGGGCCATTATTGAAGATTCAGGGCCTAGCGTCTCGACGCTAGGCAGCTGCATGGAAAGATCCAGAATCGCGAGAGCGTCTCGACGCTGCCCAAGTAGCGTCTCGACGTTGCGAAGTCTTGGAGCCCAAGAAAAGATGACGTCAGAGCGTCTCGACGCTGTCCTTGTAGCGTCTCGACGCTGCGCCTGCTGGGAGCCTATAAAAGGAGCCTTTTGCATCCATATTTTGTGTGCCAATTTGTGGGTTTTCACCCCATTCTAGAATCCACTCTAAAATTGGGGATTTTTGGGAGAGTTTTGGAGCCTTGTTGAATATCTTTGGAGCTCGGGATCGATGGAGGTCGGCGCGAGATCGAGGAGATCGACACTTTTATGAGCATTTCTCTTCCCTTTTCCTTTATGTTTTAGTTTCTAGAATTGTTGTGATTAGGAATTATTGAATTTTAGTGATTATGAGTAGTTAATTTCTAAATTCTATGAGTTTGATTTAATATGTTGAACCTTTGCTCGATTAATGAATTGATTTGCTTTAATTGTCATTATTGTTCATTTGTGCATTTAGTCCGTAATGCTTTTAATCAACTGATCACTGATTAAATGAATCGTTACTAAGTGGAAACTCGACGGAGAGAAGCTTAGACTAGAACTGAATGCATGACTAACGGTTATTTACCCGGGTGACACGGGATAAAATAAATAACGTTAGAGGTTGTATTGAAGGGTCGTAATGCCATACTAAGTAAATAAAGATGAGACTGAAAGGAGATTCTTTATTGAACGGTATGAGATAGGAGGAGACCGACAGGAGAGTCCTTGTTATTAGGCTTCTAGACTTATGAATCACATGATTAGTTAATCCATATTAGTTCATTGATTAAGCGATTAAAGGTCCAATTGATAAAATCAACAACTCTAGAATTATCCCTCCAAATTGTATCACCATTTATCTTTTGCTTTCTAGATTAGCTTTTTGTTATTCTTTTCAGCATTAGATTTTGTTCTCTAAATAAAGTTAAGCAAGATTATTCGTGGTACTTAATTGAATAAATCCAATCCCTGTGGAGACGATACTCTATACTCAAAATCACTATATTACTTGTGACGACCCGTACACTTGCGGTGATCGGAAAATCGTGCAACAAGTTCTAAATTTCGAGGACGAAATTTCACAAGGGGGAGGTAAGTTGTAAACCCGAGACTTCCTTGGAACATTTCCTCTTGTCATCTATTGTCGGTTTAAGTTGTTGGGATTACTAAGTTAAAATAAAAAAGGAAAGAAAAGGAAAAGGAAAAGAAAAAAGGAAAAAAAAAAAGAAATCAACAAAGAAAAAAAAAAAAGAAAGAAGGTGGGAAATGACAGCAAGAAGGGCACCACCGACGAACCTTCTTATCAGCCCATTATCAGCCTCATTTCTCATCATTTTCCACTGAAACTTTCAGAGCACTTTAAGGAGAGAGTGAAGGAGGAGGAAGAAGAAGAATTTCGTGGTTTGAGGTTGAAGAAGATAGGGAAAAGCTCATGCAAAGCCAGCCATTGCAGAAACTGTGTTCAACCTGTCAACCTCTGGTATTTTAGTCGGTTTGGGCTACACGGACAGAATCAAGAGGTGAGGTTTAATTTTCTTAAAAGTTAGTTCATTTTCTAACAAACTTTTTGAAGGAAGCTTGACCTAAATCGAATGAGAAGTTGATGGTTTTCGGATTGGAAAACAGAGCACAGTATTTTCGAGCAAACCAGGAGGATCTCTGGTGTTCTCTGATGTTTTGGGTATTGTGGAGTGCACAAGTCGAATCCGAAGCTCTATTTGGTATGGTTGGAAAGCTTATTCAATATCCTACAACTTGCATGAATAATTTGTGAGCCAAAAATGACTTGAGGTAGGTTTAGTTTCAGGAGGAAGATAAAGGGTAGTAGAGAACCTCGAATTCTGTATTGTCTGTGTTCGGGGAAATTCTGGGCAAATTGGTTGGGTATCTCGTGTTCATTTCTTCAAGTAAGTTGTAGAGTGTTCGACAATGAAGAGTTTGATATGTATTGCATTAATGTTGGTTAAGTATTAAGGAAGTTATGGGTGTTGGAAGGTAGGATATAGAATCTGGAAAATCTGGGAAGTAGAATGTGAATGCCATTCTTAATCCAATTGTTTACAAATTTATGAGCATGGAAAGACAAAGTTATCTATGGTTCTAGTGCTCGGTTTTGGTTATTTGACAGGCCAAGAGGAAATAGGTCGAGTCTACAAACCGGGGAACTAGATAAGACTGTGAGTGACAAAACAAGTTTTGAAAATGTTCTTAAACAGTTGTTCATGATTATATGTTTTACATGCTTTTCTATGAATGATACATGGTTTTTGTGAACGGTTTCAAGCATGAATTTTGAGCTCAGACTTTCTAATGGGGTTTATATACGAGCACGTGGCTAATGACTTTATGGAAAGTAGTTGAAACGATATTTTTTTTTTAAGTAAAGCCTGTGTTAGCAAATATTGTTTAATGATTTAAAGTTTTTCACGAGCAAGCTGAGTAAGCTTGAGTTTTACGAAAGATAATGATAAGCAGGCATGTTTAAATGTTTTCATGTGATTTTCTGAGATTTCTATTGACTACATGACTAAGATATTGAGCCCGAGGCTATATGGTACCGTGTGCACACAGGTTATGTTCCGTTGTCGACGTTGAGTGTACTCCGTGACAACGATGTTGTCGTGAGTGCTGGGTGGGCCCCACTACGATAAAGACGATGGGAGTGCTGGTCGGGCCCCACTACATCGTAGGACTAGAAACGTTGGTTGTACTGGGCGTGTCCTACACAACGTAGATCGGTCATGTTAGTTAAAACTTTTGATGTATTTCATATACCTTGCTAGATTTTTATTGACGAACTTGCGAGATATTTTAGAAAGCCTTTTTCCATTACACGTCTATGTTAAACGCTTTGATTGAGCATATTTATACGTTTAAAGGTTTATCATGTGTTTTTGACTTCCGGATTTAGAGTTTTAAAGTTAGTCACTCACTGGGCTTTGTAGCTCATTCTTTCAAAATGTTTTTCCACTTTTCAGGTAGAGATCGAGCTCCCGGTGCCTGATACACTGCCAATGTCTGCTGAAAGTTCCGGATCAAGCTTCAGTACGTGGGTGGAGTTGTAAATTGAGTCTGTTCATATTGTAAATGTTTTGTAAGGATTGGATAATATAGTCCTAGAGGTCGTGGTTGTATAAATTCTAGTTGTACATGTCTTTGGTTATGATATCTATACCAGGTTATTTCCAAACCGAGATATGTCATGGCGACACCTCGTGTATGTTGATATGTTTTCGGGGTTTCCGTTGTGTTGTGGTTCATATGGAATATTTAATATCCATGATTAGTATGTGTATCAGGTTCAACGTTTCACTAGGATCAACAGGGATCGTTAGAGGTGACGATGTCTGTTGGCTTCACGCCGTCTTTCGGGCTAAGCTAGCAGGTGGTCCGGGAGAGGGTGTGACAGTTATTGGTACCGTGGACTCAGAAATATTCTACAGTGAGAAGAGTGCAGTTGTGGTGAGTTTATCCAGTTAACCTCATATCATTGGAGCTTTTGATCTGTAGATCCATTAGGTCCCCCTGCTAGCTCGTAAAGGGAAATTGGGAACAAATTATCTTGAAAAGAGTTTGAATTGTTCAAATTCAATTTGGGAATCAAGTTAATTGTATGAAATACAATTAATATAATGTATGGCGATACATTATAATATAAAGTTTAATGTGAGATTAAATTTTATTAAATTGAGAGAATAATATATTTGAAGAAGTTCAAATATATATGTAATTAATTAATTATTCAATTTAGTTTAAATTAAATGTGATTAATTAAACTATATAATATATGAGAGATATATTAGAATATGATTCTAATATGTAATTAATTAAATATGAATGTTATTTTCAAAAAAAAAAAAAATAAATAAATATGGATGTTATTTAATTAATTATAAAATAAATTAATTTTGAATTAATTAATTTCTAAGTTTAATTTAGTTAAATAAGATTTAATTTAATTAAATATATATATTTATTTTAATGTGAATATGATTCATATTAAAACTTTAGGTTATAAGAGTGATGCACATTTGAAGATGATTAAAATGTTCAATTAATTAAATATGTGATATTTAATTGTGAATTTATTAATTGATTGGTTTAATTGATTTAATTAAATGTGATTTAATCAAGATTAATTAAAACCATGTATTATGTGAGTGCAATGCATTTAAATATGATTTAAATGCACATATGTTTGATTTATTTATATGATTAATTGGTTAGCATTTAATTAATTAATTGGATTAATTGTTATTAATTAATTTAATTAATTAATTAATTGGATTAATTGTAATTAATTAATTGATTGGATTAATTGTAATTAATTAATTGATTGGATTAATTGTAATTAATTAATCAATTGGATTAATTGTAATTAATTAATTAATTTAATTAATTTTTATTTTATTTAATTGGTTATTGGTTAACCAAATATAATTCTCACAATACAGGGGTCTTAGTGCAAAATCTCATTTTGCAGAATCTAAGAAAAATCTCTCTTCCCCAACTCTGTCATTCTCTCTCAACGTGAAAGCACAGAGGGTTGTATTGACGGAAGAGATTGTGGAAGTCTCTTATCAAATAAATTTATAATCCACGATTGCGAAAGCTAACTTGTAGCAGCAGTGGTCGGGGTCGACCACAGGTAACAATCAGTTTATTTATAAATTCTTTTGTGTTTTTTATGTAACCAAAAAAGGGGGTTCATGGGTAAAAGATTTAAACATAAAGTAAAGGCATGAAAATAAATAAGAAAAATTAAATGCAAGGAAAGTAAAGGTGGGGATAGTTGATCTTACCACGAGGATCACTGTAATCTGGTTTGAACTTAGTGTTGAGTTTGATTAATTTCATTCATCGATTATCAATTGATATTTAATTAACTATCTATGTCCAGCGTGCTCCGGTAACAAACGGAGAGCTATGATCCTACTATCACAAACATGCAAACGCTAAGTTGATTCTAGTTTAAATTAATTAATTGTCCTATTAACTAATCTAAACTGCATTGGGATCTAGCCGAATTAATTCAAATGCAACGGACAACAAACCACAATTACAATTGATTAAATCATTTAGTTCAAGGGACGTATGTGTAAATTCATAACGTTAGCCTATTTGCTACTTGGATTTAGCAAGTAAATTTAGACAGGGCACGGTCAAGGTTGTCAATCTTTCCTACCACAATCTAAACTTGTATGCAAAGAACTAAAATCACAAAGACAATTAACTAAGTAGTGAAGAATAGAATTCTCATAAAATTGAATCAAACTTACAAACAGAGGCGGAGGTAGCTTGGGCCCAGGGGGGGCTCGAGCCCCCCCTCAACTTCTATATATATTATATTTATATAGTAAAATCGGTATCTAAAACAATGTTATTGAAGCGCTCTGGTGGTTTAAGCCCCTCCTGGTAATCTTTATCTCCTGTGTTCGAACCCCCATGCCTGTAGTTTTGGAATTTTTTTTCTTCTTTTCCTTTTACATTTTTTTTCCGTTTGTTTTTCGCTTGTCTTTGTTTTTGTGTTTTTCTTTTTCGTTTTATTTTTCTCCGTTTCTTTTTTCTTGCTTTTTTTTCCGTACTCTTTTTCATTTTTTCTCTTCATATTTTTGTTTTTTCTTTCTCTTTTTTCTCAGTTTTTTTTTTCATATGTTTAAAATAGTTTAAGTTAAAATTTAATTTTTCTATTTATAAATATAAAATAATAGCAAACATAAGTCATTATAATTATTTTTTCAACTTTATTTTTAAATTTTCTTTATCATTTTTGAGTCAAATAAAGATGGAATAATACAAATATTTTTTAATTTTAGTAATAGGTTTTTTAATTTTTTTTTTCAAGTGCTATTGTATTTTAAACTTTCAATTGTGTATCTAGACTTCCAAGTTTCCAATTTAATGTCTAATAAATCTATGATCTAATAAACTAATAATCCATGTATTTTTTTTTTTAGTTCATAATTCTGTTAGATAAAAATTAAAAATTCAAAAACTTATTAGATAGAAAAGTGAAAGTTTAGGGACTTAGTAGAAACTTTTAAAGTTAGTGATTCATTGAGCATAATCTTGAAAACTTAATAACTAAATTTATAATTTAACAAATTGAATATCAAAATATACGAATTGATATTAACATATATCAATGTGTTCAAAATATCGTCATTTTGGTTGTTGTATTTGACTTTTGTTTCATTTTAGTTATTGTACTTTGAAATGTCCAATTTTAGTCTATACTTTAAATAAAGTTTAAAATTGGTCTCTATGGTGAGTTTATTGTTATTTTTTCTTAAAAAATTGGTCTTTATTAATATGTTTTCTATAAAGTTTAGAAATATGTTCACATCGTGTTTTTTATTGTATGAAAATTTTTATTTAACAACTTTTGATGAAAACTAACTTAAATTTACGGTAAGGACCAATTTTAAGCACAAACTAAAATTTTCTATATAGCCCCCCCCACATAAAGTTCTGGATCCGCCACTGCTTACAAACCGATGTCCCGATTACAACAATCCGAGCTTAGTTGGCCATAGACAAGCACCTCCACGCTCGAGGCTCGATCAACCGACCCATGAACTAAGAAAACTTAAAAAAACTCTAGAAAAAGTAAAGAGAAAGGTGACTACAATATTGTATTGAGGGATGATTCTAAACCTACACCAAGACCCTCTATTTATAGTGTTTCTTGGCCTTCAATTTGTGGTAGAATGGTGCTGAATTGGATCTTCAAACAAGGAAAATTTCCAGCCAAAATAGGAAAAATTTAATTCTGGAAGGCTGCCTAGCGTCGAGACGCTACGACACAGCGTTAGGACGCAAGACCTTCAACTATGGAAAAAATCTACGGATCAACACAGCGTCGAGACGTACGGTGAGAGCGTCGTGAGGCTAGGTCTTCATCTTCACGCCCAAGTCTTTTCCTTATTTGAACAACGTCCCAACGCTTGGCAGGCAGCGTCTCGATGCTTCGACGGCTCCAAGGGCAGAAAAGTCATTTTACGCTCCGGTTTCGCTCGTTTAAGCCCCGAATCACTTCCAAAGCTCCGGTGAGGACCTATAGACATATTATACTCATTTTAAAGCATTTTTCGCAAGGAATTCAACTATGATAAGCAATTTGGGAGATTATAAGTGTATAATAAATTGGACTTATCATGTATTTTTTGATCTCTTCCCAAATTCAATAATGACGAGATCCTACTATCTCCTTCCCATATCAGAGAATAGTGGGGAAGGCTTTATGGTGGTGTTCATCATTGCAGAACATTCAAGAAGGTGTTCTTGAATTCAGAGTCTTCCACGCAGGTTTGCTTCTCATTGCTTAATTTTCTTTTTGACAATGTACCGGTATTTTGTAGGCTCTTACCCAAACTCATTTAAACCTTTAATCAAGTTTAAGCAAATACCCATTTCGTTAGATGTTGGAAATTTAAGTTAATATTGAAATTTCTATTTTGCAGCGCCGTCTAAGTGATCGATTGAGTTTGAATCACTATAAGCTCGAATACCCACTACCCAAGGATCGTTCTATTGTGTTGTTCGAGGTTAATATAACTTGTCTTGCGTGAAAACGGGTCCGTTGGGTAAGATTCATTGCTGTTTTTAGTTTAATAGCTTAAAGGTTTGTTACCCATTAAAGGTTAAAGCCTTAAAAGCATGTTTAAATGATATCCATGAGTTATTTAGGCTTTAAAAGCGTTGCCCAACTCCTATAGGTCCTTAGAATCATGAAGTTAATGAGCTACTACTTGTTGGCCGTGGTTTAAAAAACATGATAAATTATCATCTGTCAATTGTCTAGGCCCGAGTAGCGTTGCCCAAACTCTAGGAATCCTTAAAATGCGAATTCATGTCATTTACTTGTTGTCCAGCGGCTGAAAATCCTTGATTATAGCCATTCGGTGAATACCCATTGTCCGTTGTGCCTTTGACATGGTTGCCCATGGTCTAAAGGTTTTGGGTTTTTATTTTGGGAAATTTTGAGTGGTTTTCCAACAAGGAAATAGACTTTTTGTTACGATTTTGTTCCTAATTATTCTTTAAATTAATTCATGCATCTAATAGGTGAAATCAATTCCCTAAGGCCTTTCTCCATTGAGTTTCCATATTTTCTTGCTTTGATTAGTTTTTCATTGATTTGAATATTTCTCGTTTATTTTCTCGAAATAAAATTGGGCGAATATACCTTTAATAATTAGGGGAACTAGAAAACCAATCCAGAGAACGACACTCGATTTTTAATCACTATATTATAACTTGGGCCCGTACACTTGCGGTTAGCAATTTGCGCATCATAGTTTCTATTCGTTGAGTCTGTTTGACTGTATGAGCATATTGTTTGTTGTTTATCGCTTTTCTAGTATGCGTGGTTGTTTGATATGTAACTTGATTTATGTGATAAGCACTTTTGTTTTGATTTGTCGAACTATTGATGATTTAAGCATTTTGCTTTATTGTTTTGGGCTATGTTGCATGTGAGTCAAGTTGCATGATCTTGTATGCTCATGGAGTGGTGGTTTGGGTTGTGTGTGCGGAGCATGACGCGGAAATCATGTTATTGGTGTGGAGCGTGAGGCGTAAATCACGTGCGAGTGTGCGCTGCGCATGGCGCGTAATTCATGTGCTGGGTGTGAGTGCGTTACATGACGTGAAAATCATGTTTTGGTGTGGAGCGTGACGCAGAAATCACGTGTTAAGTTGTGTTGCATGGCGCGAAATTCATGTGTATTGGTGTATGGTGTCACAATCGCGGTCTTTAGGGTCTCGTAACGCGACTGTGCGGCACTTACTTTCGCTCACAAGTAAGTCAGCCAACTCGAAAACGGATTGCCGGTGGCACAACGGGCGAATATCGCAACCTCTACCCCCGTTCTTGGAAAACGGTTTTAGAAAACGGGGTTAGAGAAAAGGTTTTGGAAAACGTTTGAAAGCATTTTGGAAAGCAAGTATATGTGTTGCAGACTATCAAGTAAACAAAGGGACAACAACAGCTTTGATAGCAAACAACTCCGGGTAGGAAGGATTGACGACTAGTCTTACCCCCCTATAGTATATTATTGAGATTTTTAGCCTTGGCAGGCTTGAACATGAAAATCACGAGGAGTCATACACTTGAGAAAAGCAAGGAAAAATAAACAAGCGATACAAAGGGAATGCATATAATGAAAGCATGAGGGGAAAGGGTTGTCATGGGCATGCGGCCATGGGCAACACGCCTTGGACGAGCATGACCGTGACATCCTCCCCCACTTAAATGGTTGACGTTTCTGTCAACCGACGCTGCTCGAACTCTGTGATCTTGATAGCAGCCGACTTCAGATCTTCAACTCGCTCCCAACTAATCTCAGCATCCGGGAGCCCTTTCCACTTCACCAGGAACTCTTGAACGTCTCAACGAGGTTTACCTGTGCGACGAACTCTGTCTGCCAAAATTTCTTCTACTTCTTTGTCATACAGATTCTGCATTGTGACCGGGGGCCGTGTCACTTCGTTGCGCTCGGAGTCTTCTAGGTCAGAATGATAAGTCTTCAAGTTACTAACGTGGATGACAGGATGAATCTTCATCCACGAGGGTAACTGAACCCTATAAGATGTCTTACCGACCTTCTGGATCACTTCGACGGGGCCTTCGTACTTTCGAATAAGGCGCTGGTCTCTCTTCCCTCGGAACCGGATCTATTCTGGTCTCAGCTTGATCAGAACTCTGTCTCCCGCTTGGAATTCCATTGGCCGTCGTTTCTGATCGACCCATTTTTTCATACGTTTTGATGCCTTCTCTAGGTACGCTCGGGCTATCTCAGATGTCTGTCTCCACTCCTTAGTGAAGTTGTAAGCTTGGGGACTCTTCCCCGCATAAGGATGGTCAATTACATGTGGCATCAACGGTTGTCTTCCACATATTAACTCGAAGGGAGTCTTTCCTGTCGCTGAACTCTTTTGGCAGTTGAAACTGAACTGAGCAACATCAAGCATCTCGGCCCAATTTTTCTGTCGGGCATCAATAAAATGATGCAAGTACTCCTCAAGCATACTGTTGAACCGTTCTGTCTGGCCATCTGTCTGCGGGTGGTAACTGGAGGAAATATTTAGATGAGAACCCAGTAATCTAAATAATTTCGTCCAGAATGTGCCAGTGAATTGAGCATCTCGATCACTGATTATACTCTCGGGTACACCCCATAACTTGACAACATTCTTGAAAAACAATTGTGCTGTCATCTCAGCTGAGCACATCTTTGGAGTCGGGATGAACGTGGCGTACTTTGAAAATCGATCAACGACTACGAGAATGGATTCGAATTCCCCAACCTTAGGGTGATGAGTGATGAAATCGAGAGATACACTCTCCCATGGTCTTGAGGGAACGGGCAGAGGTTCCAGCAACCCTGCTATCTTGGTTCGTTCCACTTTGTCCTGCTGACATACGAGGCAGGTCTTGGTAAACAACATTATATCGTCTCGAAGGCTCGACCAAAAGTACCCCTGCTTGACAAGCGCATAAGTTCGTTGCCACCCAGAGTGGCCGGCCCATGGTGTATCGTGATATTCTTTGATTAAGAGCTTTTTGAGGTTCCCCGAACGAGGGACATACAGGCGGTTACCCTTGGTTAGGAGTAAACCGTCTTCGACCCAAAACTGACGGGTCTTTCCTTCTTCAGCCAACTTCATTATTGCTTGGGCTGTAGTGTCGTTCTTCAAATGTTTTTTAATTGTCTCGCGGACGGTTCCACTCAACCTACTCGCTTTCAAGTGGGCTAACATGCACAGGGCCGCATGTTCGCTCTTTCTACTCAAGGCGTCTGCCGCTTGATTAGCCTTACCAGGCTTGTGTTTGAACTGGAAATCAAACTCTGCGAGAAGTTCTTGCCATCGCGCCTGCTTGGATGACAGTCTCGGTTGGTTGAAGAAGTGGCAGATGGAGCTATTGTCAGTCTTGACTACAAACTTGGCTCCCAAAAGGTACTGTCTCCAAGCCCTTAGGCAATGCACAAAAGCTAACATTTCTTTCTCGGAGGCGACATACCTCCGTTTAGCATCATTCAACTTTCGGCTTTCGTAAGCAATGGGGTGGCCGTCTTGGAGGAGGACGCCACCCAGAGCAAAATCGGACGCGCCCATTTCAAATTCAAAGGGCTTGCTTACATCTGAAATCCCGAGCACGGGTCCTTCCATCATCGCCTTCTTCAAGTCCTCAAAGGCGGTTTGACACGCTGAAGTCCAACTCCAGCCATTACTCTTTTTCAACAGGTCTGTCAGAGGTCCTGTTCGTTTTGAGAATCCTTCCACGAATCGCATGTAGTAATTGGCTAATCCGAGAAAGGAACGCAACTCGATCACTGATGATGGCACTTTCCAGTCTCGTATGGCTTCAACCTTCCCATCCTCCATACCGATTTTACCACACTCGATCACATGTCCCAGAAAGCTGATGCGTTTCTGCGCGAAGGAGCACTTCTCTCTCTTTACATATAACTGGTTCCGCTTCAACTTTTCAAAGACAAGTCGCAGGTGAACCTGATGCTCTTCCAAGGTCGGGTTATACACAACGATGTCATCTAGATAGACAACCACAAATTTGTCGCGATATTCATGAAAGACTTGATTCATTAGGGTGCAGAAGGTGGCCGGAGCGTTTGTAAGGCCAAAGGGCATAACGAGGAACTCGAAGGCCCCATAGCGGGTGACACATGTTGTTTTCGGCTCGTCCCCTTCTGCAATGCGAACTTGATAGTATCCTGATCTCAGATCCAGCTTCGAGAAGTACTTCGCCCCATGGAGGCGGTCGAACAAATCTGTTATGATTGGGAGAGGATACTTGTTTCGAACAGTTAGTTTGTTCAACGCTCGATAATCAATACACAAACGTAGACTTCCGTCTTTCTTCTTCTGGAACAATACTGGGGCCCCATAAGGAGCCTTTGCTGGGCGGATAAATCCCGCATTCAGTAACTCGTCGAGTTGTTTCCGAAGTTCTGCTAACTCGGGAGGTGCCATACGGTAGGCATTCTTGGCGGGCGGCTTTGCCCCAGGCAACAACTCAATTTCATGGTCAATTCCTCTCCTCGGAGGTAGGTTCTTTGGCAAGCTGTCAGGCATGACACCGCAAAATTCTTCTAAGACTCGTTGGATCCCTTCGGGGACTATTTCTTTCTCACTCTCCCACTTTCTAATGGTTCTTTGGTCTCCCCCACTTTCTTCTTGAGGGTAGAGAGGAATTTCAGTGCCCCCATTCGGGGGTTGTTCTCAACTTCAGCTTGTGGTCCCTCAGTCTCTACGGCTACCACTTCGACTTCGGGATCGGTGTCAAACGTGGCTTGGAAAGCTTGAAGGGTTGCTCGCTTCAGGCAATCAGACACCCGATGGGCCCCCTTACATATGAAACAGAAAGGGGGCCTCTGATGGTAGTTGTTCTGTTGGTGTGGCCCTCGCCACGAATTTCCGCCTCTCTGCTGGAAGGGTCAACGATCTCCCCCTCCTTGTCTGTCTCCTCCCCCACTTTTGGGGGAGCCTGGTCGATTATTTCTGTTTCCTCCATTAGAAGAGCCCGGATTCTGTCTCACGTCCTGGGACTGGTCATTACTGAGGTCTAATAGCCGCTATGCTGCTGCATAGGCAGTAGAAAGGTCTTGCACCCGCTGTTCATAAAGTTTGGATTTCGCCCACGGCTTCAAACCTTCGATAAAACAGAAAACTTTGTCTTTCTCTGACATATCGCGAATGTCCAACATTAATCCGGAGAACTGTTTCACGTAATCTCGGATGTTGCCTGTGTGCTTGAGCTCTCTCAACTTCCGCCTCGCCAAAATTTCCACATTCTCGGGGAAAAACTGAGAACGAAGTTCCTGTTTCAATCTTTCCCAACTATCTATGGTGCAACGGCCCTCCTGGATGTCCATGAATCGGGACCTCCACCACAACTTTGCATCATCAGCAAGATGCATCGTAGCCAATGTTATCTTGGACTCTTCGGTCACAGTATTCGTCGCTCGAAAATATTGTTCGAGATCAAAAATGAAGTTCTCAAGAGCCTTTGCATCACGAACCCCACATAAGGGTTTTGGCTCGGGAACTTTAACTTTGTTGAATTGGATCGCGCCCCCTGCCGGGGCTTGGTTCCCCACTGCTCTCATTGTGAGGTTCAATCTGGCGCTCAGATCCGCCACTTCGGCCCTGACCACGTCAAGGGCAGCTTTCACATCTTCTAACAAGTCTGTAACCATCTGGACTGTAGCTTTCTGGGAGCTGTCTAAGCCATCAACGCGCTCTTCCATCAGGGCAGCAGAGCCCGACGAGCTGTCACCACGCTCGTAGCTACTAGGTCGAGTAGCTTTACTTTCAAGGTTCTCAACCCTCATCATCAGTTCTTGGATGGGCATTCCATCCACGTGGCCAGCTACCGCATCAACTTTGTCGGCCTTGATCGAAATCTCCTCCAGTCGAGATTCCACAAACCGAACAGCATCGGGGACTTCCCTCAAGTAGAGCAACTGCTCTTCAATCTCAACTAAACGTTCCACATGGGTCTTCGCCAACTGCTTGTTTGACGACATGATTTCGCTTTCTGATTCAGGAGCCAACTGGGCTCTGATACCAACTGTCACAATCGCGGTCTTTAGGGTCTCGTAACGTGACTGTGCGGCACTTACTTTCGCTCACAAATAAGTCAGCCAACTCGAAAACGGATCGCCGCTGGCACAACGGGCGAATATCGCAACCTCTACCCCCGTTCTTGGAAAATGGTTTTAGAAAACAGGGTTAGAGAAAAGGTTTTGGAAAACGTTTGAAAGCATTTTGGAAAGCATGTATATGTGT
Organism: Luffa acutangula; assembly: GCA_036850905.1. Taxonomy (NCBI): domain Eukaryota; kingdom Viridiplantae; phylum Streptophyta; class Magnoliopsida; order Cucurbitales; family Cucurbitaceae; genus Luffa; species Luffa acutangula. The sequence continues at coordinate 18,606,458 of CM072087.1, forward strand.
TGCAGACTATCAAGTAAACAAAGGGACAACAACAGCTTGATAACAAACAACTCCGGGTAGGAAGGATTGACGACTAGTCTTACCCCCCTATAGTATATTATTGAGATTTTTAGCCTTGGCAGCCTTGAACATGAAAATCACGAGGAGTCATACACTTGAGAGAAACAAGGAAAAATAAACAAGCGATACAAAGGGAATGCATATAATGAAAGCATGATGGGAAAGGGTTGTCATGGGCATGCAGCCATGGGCAACACGCCTTGGACGAGCATGACCGTGACATGTGGCATGACATGTAAATCATGTGATAAGAAAGCGAGCATGGCGTGAAAACCATGTGGGGTTGCATAGCATGTTGTGTGTATGCACGAGTCTAATTGTGGAGTTTTCGCTTTAAGAAGCATGATTAGTTGTTTATTGTTTTAAAAATATGTTGGATGTGTGTGCCTAGCATGATGATGTGTTGTTTGTTGCTTGATGGCTCACCGGGTGTGAGCTACTTACCAGTACTTTTGTTGTACTAACCCCTCCCCTTTCTCCCCCCAACATTTTTAGATGATGCAGGTGAATTTGAGTACCAAGAGTCTTGTGATGTAGATGAGGAGGCTCACGAAGGGTGACCCACTGGTTTAGTTTTCATTGATCGTCTTTTTGTTGGTCTAGAGAGGAAAGTTTTGCTTAATTGTTATTAACTTGTTGTTGAGTTATTTTGGATACGATAGAGGCTTTAAATTTGATATTTTTAGAGGGTTGTTTTGCTTCGAGAAGTTAGGTAGTCATGTTTAGTTTCATTTGTCATTCGAACTCTTTTTATTTTATGATGCTAAATTGTTCTCGTAATTGAGGTTCATGCTTTTACCTAGTAAGTTGTGAATTTGACGTCGGTTGTGGATGCGAGATCTGACTCGTATTGTAGTTTTGAAATTGGAGGTTGAAGTTTTGTTACGAATTTGTGTGTTGTGAATGTGAAGATATGGGTTGATTGTTATATAGAAGTGTGTTTTTATGTTTAACAGGTGTTGTAAAAATTTTGGTTTAGTCCTATGTATGTCGTTATGCTGCCAAAATTTTTGGTGGATTCGGTTAAGTGATGTTTAGAACTTAGTTATGTTGATAGGATTAGTTTTAAAATCCTAGGGCGTTACAATCGGTATCGGTTAGAAGTTAGTAATGTCGCTAGGATTAGTTTTAAAATCACGGGGCGTTACACGATAATTATGAAACATAATATACATTGTCGTTTAATTAGGTAGTTATGAAAAAAAAAAAGAAAAAACTAAATACATCAATAAACAACAAATATCATAATTTACGTTTTGTTTAAACGAAAATAAAATATTTGAAATGAGGACAAATTAAAAATTTCGAAAATCAGACATAAGTACAAAGAAACAAAACTATTAAAAACGAAAAAATTAGTTACTTTATTTTACCGTGCATTGGTCATATTTGGTATAAATAATACTTGCTACAGTGAATGAATTAAAAAAAGTCTAATGAAAATAATTTGTAATATATATTGAACCATACATAAAAGCATGAAAAAAACTGGCGGTGATGCAATTATGATTGTAATAACGAGTTGTAGAGTCTTAAAAATTGAATAACGCATCATTTAACTTTGTAAGTCACTATGTGACGCCCGAGGATAAGAAGGGTACATGAATGAACCGAGAGCACATCTGAATTTGAGGGATCCTAAGGACATGAAAGTATGGTCAACATAAGCTTAAAAGAATTGATGGATTACCTATACCAACAAGGTGCACCTTCGTTTTCGCTAGCTTAATCATAAGAACTTTGAAGTTAAGCGGGCTTGGCTTAGACAAGTTCAATGTTGGGTGACCTCCTGGGAATTTTCCAAAGAAGCATGTGAGTGAGGACAAAGCATGGTAAAAGGACCTCGTGTTGGTTTGTGGTGACAGTCTCCACTCTTAGAACCAATTTCATACAAGTATGGTGACATCCTCAAATCGTAGGGGATGTAGAGGAATGTTGATTGTATAACATAACTCATTGAAAACTACATGCATATTAGACACAAAATTCTAATTTCTAAAAGCCCTATGTAAAAGAATGTAAATAAAATAATGAAGATCTAACTGTGATTGCAATAATAGGTTGTACAGTCATAAACCATCATTTATATGTTCTTTAACTTTGTAAATCACTGATATTATTAAATACTTGTTTTTTCCCCATGAAAACTTTTTTTTGTGTGTGTAAAATGAAAATTTTAATGTATAAAAATTGTTCATTTCCCCCTAATAACCCCCCTTATTATAACCTATTCAATGTTTGGGGCACCAACAAAAATAATTGGTGAGGTGGGTTATTTTAACCCCCGATTATTTTATCCATTTTCTACAGTAACCATTATTCAACCCACTATAGTAACTATCTCTTCTCTTCTTTCATGCTACTCCTTGACTTTTCTGACGACCGTCGGCCGCCGTCAGCCGGCGAAGTTTCCGACGAATTTTCCGACGACCGTCGACGACTTTTCCGGCGATCACCGATGACTTTTCCGACCACCAATTTTTTTCCCATATTTCTTCTCAATTTCATTTTGAAAAATATAAAAAATAAAAATAAAGAAAAAAAACATCAAAGGTTGCCGGAAAAGTCGTTGACAACATCGAAGGTTAATCAACTTAAAAAAAAAATCAAACGAAATTATATTTACCACACTCAAGTTTATTTCAAATGATTTTATTGATAAAATAAAAAAAATAATAAAAAAAAAATAAAAAACTAATATGATTTTTGAACTAAACATTTACAATTTTTATTTTGGCAATACTAAAAGTTAACTAATATAATTTTTCTATACCAAAACCTAAACTTTTTTGCTTTGTAACAAAAAAAAAAAAAAAAAAAAAGCATAACCCTAAATCAAAGTGTTGTATATCATAAAAAAAAAACTAGAAAAAGAAAACAGTCAGTTTGAACCTTTGATTCATAACCTCATGTTAAAACAGATCAACACTCCAAACACAGATTATTTTATCCCAGATTAAAATAATCTGCGCCCCAAACACAGATTATTTTATCCCAGACTATAATAATCTGCACCCCAAACACAGATTATTATAACCCCCAAATTATTATAATCGCCAGATTATTATAACCACCAGATATTATAACCAATTCAGCGCCCCAAACAGCCTCTTAGGTACAAACTTGAATCATCACTTGTGTTCTTATATTCAATAATACAATTTCGTACGCAAAAAGTTAGTTCGTTCGTATAACATGTTTTAAGAACTAAAGTTCTCTTCGTAGTATATGTGTAATGCCCCGCGTTTCAAAATTAAGCCTTTCTGAGATGTTTTGGATGCATTATTGAGTTCTAATTGGAATTTAAGTTGATGGAATCAAATTACTTCAAGTGTTGGAATTTTTGGTTAACAAGAGAAAAAAATTGGAAGTTTAGAGAGCCCTAGATTTTTCCCTCCTTTTATTTTTGGGTTTTCCTACTTGGGGGAAATTTAAAGAAACCCTAGAGCTCTTATTTTTCCCTCTCCCTATTTTTTTTTGCGTCGTAAGTTCCCCCCTCCCTGATTTCTTCTTCTTCGTCTGACTGTCCTCCCCCGCGTCCCACTTCTCTCCCTCTCACTCGCGTTTTGCACCGGTAGACAAACCATGGAACCACGCATATCTGGTCGTTGTCTTCATCTCGTGTCGTCTCTCTCTCTCTCCCGTGTGTTTCATCTCTCGCGAGCTGGGCAACCCACGCGCGAAGCAGCAACTATGAAAGCCCATCATTCTCTGGTTGCAATCCACGCATGCGAGCGGCGAGACCCACAAATCTTCTTCCTCCAACTCGCGACGTTTCTTGTCGTTTTGCCCCCTCTCGGCGGTTTCAGTGTGTTTTCGTGTGTCTAGTGGCCTTTCATATGCCAGCAACATTTTGTCTAGCGTGTTCAGCGTCGTTCCAGCCCTCCATTTGGCTTCAATTCGAAATTTATGTCCTCAGCGAGACCGAGCAATGTGATTTGATTTGAGTTTCGTAAGTCCTTTGTGCAATTTGGTTCTAGCAGCTACATATTCGACATATCGCATCTGTTCCAGCGTGTTTAATCTTGTGTTGGGTTTTATGCCCTAAAACTCGTACATAGTAAATGTACATTTGACCGAACATTAATAAAAGTGATGTATTATTCAATGTTTTTATTATATCTTGTCTTAATAACCCTAATCCAATAAACTAAACTTCCAAGGCTAATAGAATGAGGCTTGAACTTGTATGTAGGGACATACGAGGATCAATGTTCAAGTTTTAGCCTAAAGGGTCTGTAGTATAGGGATAAGGCTGGGTACCTTGTCCTGGTGACACTATGCATACGACCCGCTTTGTATATTGATACAAACGTATTGATCCAACGCGTTCATGTAGTTGACATGTGGGTGGGGGTATCCTGTGCAATGAGTTTGCACAAAGACCGGACCGCGAAATAGTTTACCACTAACTGTAACACCGTTAGTTAGCTCGGTTTCTATTTCACTAGGATGACCTAGGCAACTTGGCCTTAATCCGGAGTTGATTATGGACTCCTGTCCATGAGGGATTGTCCTTTGATTTGTATGGGTGAGAGTGGCCTGTTCGCCAACTCAATAAGCCTACCATTTTGGGGACAAGACCGAGTGGGGAGCTGGGAACATACTTTTACAAGATGGAATTCACTCATTCTCGATATTAGGGTAAGTAGAGGTGTGTTCCCTTAAGTAGTGTCTCCGGGTCTTGAACAAAGGGCCCTACCCTCTTTATGGCACGAGAGGGATTTCTGTTTGTTGGTTGGACCTCAAACAAGTTGTTCATTAGAGGAGCACTGGTAATTAAGGACAAAGAGGTAGCCTAGGGGTAAAACGGTAATTTGACCTAGCTGGGGTACGAACACACGTGAAGCGCTAAATTGCTGTTGACGATCGATATCCGTGGACACAGAAATATATCTGCAGTGAGAAGAGTGCAGCTGTGGTTCTTTAGTGGAGTGAACCACAGTTAACGAATATTGATTAACTTGGTTAATGAGTTTAGCCAACTAATCTCATATCGTTGGAGCTTCTGATCTGTAGGTCCATCAGGTCCCATCGGTAGCTCTATAAGGGCGTTGAGGTAAATTTCTAAGGTTGAATTAAGTATTCGAAGGGGTTCGAATATTAAACTAAAATATGAATTTGATTCATATTAAAACTATAGGTTAAAATTAATGTGCATTGGATGTATATTAATACTATAGTTTTATGAGAGAGAATAATAATTGAATATATGATGTTCAATTTTATTAAATTGTAATTAATTAATTTTGAATTAATTAATTGATTTATTTTAATAAAATTTGATTTAATTAAACTATAGGTTAAGAGGGATATTAATTTAAATAAGATTTAAATTAATGTTGTTTTAATTAATATTGATTAATTAAAATTTAATTAATTATAATTTAATTTGTTTTTTAAAATTTATAATTAATTAAAAATATCAGGTAACTGATTAATCAGTTACCTGATGTTATGCGTGAGGTGGCCCTCTCTTGATCGATAGGTTAAGTGAAGGGGTCTTCATTCAGTTTTTGAATATTCCACTCTCACGCATCTCTCCCTCTCTCTCACCCTCTCTCGATTTTGCTCTCTCTTTCTCTCTGTGAACATAGAAAATATTTCCAGAGCAATCCTTAGAGATTGTGCTCCCACAAGCCCCTTACGTGCAACCTTCAAGAGAATACCGGTGAACTTTTGGTGGTGGTGTTCGTGAGTTTTACAGCGAGATCAAGATTCTTTTGTTGTTGTTTTTCTAAGCGTTCCGGGGAAAATCTTAGCGAAACGATCAAAAAACTCTTCAAGGGTAAGTGTTTCATGATCCAGGATCGATAGGATCCAATTTTAGTTGAGATCTAAGTTATTTTTATGGTTTAAAGCATGTTGTATATCAGTTTTACAACATGATAATTTTATTTTCTGCTGTAAATTTGTTTTGTCGTCGTATTGGTATCCCAATTGACGTTTTTATTCGAAAAAGTCTCTGACGTCTTCCGCTGCCTAGGGTTATTTATCCCTACAAATTGTATCAGAGCCCTATCGAATTTAAAACGTTGTTTTGAGATTTGCGATTGGCTTTGTTCGGTGGGATTAATTGCATTTTGAATGTATGGTTTGCGATAAACTGTTTTGGTTTGAAGAACGATGAAAATCGCAGCGGGATTACATTAATTCGATGAAGAACAACCGCGATTTTGCCCAGAAAACAGCTCCAGACGCAACAGTGTCGGGACGCTAGGCGTTGTGCGTCTCGACGCTGTCGCGATTTCACGCTACGGATTGTTGAAATCGCACCAGCATCAGGACGCTATCGCTACAGCGTCTCGACGCTGTTGCGATTTCGTGCGGCGGTTGGAATTTTCGTGCAGACGTGGGTTGAAACCCTAATTGGCTGGTTCGGTTCGTGTGAAATGGTTGAGCTGGGACCGGTTTGGGCGCGATTCGAGTTTTTCAAGTCTGGTTCGAAGTGGTTCGGGTCGGTTCATGGATTCTAGACAAGTTTTGGAGTTGTACTTTATGTAATAGGATAGTTTTAAAGTTTTAATTAGTGTAATTAGTGTACTTTATGTAATAGGTGAAGTTGGGCGAATCTCTTGTGTAGGCTAGTTTCAAGGAAAAGGATCCTCTTGGAATAATTTCATGTTCCAGCTTCTTAAAGTTAAGGGCCATGGAATTATCGTCCCAAGGATGTTTCCAGAACCAAATTGAGTGTTGTAGCTGGATGTGATGTCTTCGGGTTTATTAGTGTTTTGCAACTGTTATGGATTTCGTGAACCAAGTCTCAAGGTCTTTTTGGGTTTGCTCGTGATAATGCTCTTGGCGATATGTTGGTTTATTCTCAGACTAGGAGTAAAAGCATTTCCCTCACGTAGTGAGACCTCAATCATAGCCAAAAAGATGTTGAGAATCGATAATGAATCGTGATTGCTATGTTAGTTGCTATCATGACAAGGTTACCTTGGTCTGTTGTTAGTAAAATAGAACCAAGGGTGGCGTTATTGTCATCACGTAGCCATTCTAGGAAGGATGGTTAGCTCGAAAAGGTGAGTTGACAGCAGAAGCTGTTTCGACGTACCTTTAGCGATGCCTAATGGGAGCTTGTGGTTGCAACCTACCAACAAAGTGGGCTTGAAATTTGTGTAGTTTGCTGATGAAGCTTTTTTCTCGATCGGGATGAGAATATAAGTTGTCATTGATGGTGGCATATAAAGGTGTCAAGCTTGGAGGTTAAGTTGGCATTGGCAACATGTGTTCCTTCCAGTAGCATCATTCCAAAACTAGCCTCAAGAGTGTCGTGCAAAAGCGGATAGCTTAGTTCCAACTTTGCTAGTGAAGTTGGATTTTTGATACACAAGGCCAAGTTTCATGCAGATCGTGCAAGATCAGAGTTTGGATTCGTTCTTGTTAGACCTTCTGAGTTCGTAATGCACTTGGTCAAATTATGTGTAAGCAAGCTGATATTATGTGCCTTGAGAAGTTAGAGTTGGAATAAGGGCCAAGCATCCAAAATGGTTAAGCAAGCAACTTTCGAGGACAAAATTTTTCAAGGTGGGGAGATTGTAACACCCCGCGTTTTGAAATCGAACCCTTTTGCGATTTGTTGAGCGTTTTATTCTAATTTGAAAAATTAGAATTTAAGCTTAGCCTTGGGTCGTTAAATTAAATTTCGAAAATTTAGGGAAGATGGATTTGTATTAAATCTTTAATTTCCTAAAGTTTGGAAGTTTAATATTCGGTATTTATTTTAAATATCAAAAGACCCAAATCCTTTGGGATTTTAGATAAAATCCTAAATAAAACCTAATTCCTAATTAAGTTGGGTTTTCTTGTATTAGAGTTTTTTAATTAAAGAAAAGAAGAAAATCAAAAGAAAGACCTAAGTTATTCATCTTTTTCCCTCTCTTTCACGCAGCCTTGCGTTTTTCTCTCAGCCGTAGACCCCCCTTCGAATTTACTTCAACCGACCAGCAACCCCACGAACTCCCTCTCCCCTCGTGTTTCCTCCTCGTCGACGAGCAAGCACCTACACCGTTGTCGTCTCTTCTATCATTTGCACGGGTAGGGTGTTGTCACCGTGGGTTTGTCAAGTTTCTTCTCTAGCGTCCACGTATCTCTCTCTCTCTCGTTCGTCTTCTCTATCGGTGGCCAGAGGCTCGTGGAACTTGTCGCTCGCGCGTCGTCGTCGTCTCCCGCAGGACCCACGTGAACATCCACTCATTATAGAATTCATTTTAAATCATGACCCATGGTTATTCGAATCCGAATTGGCATTACCCATTCGTAATCGACTTCAAAATTGCAGAATTAGGTGTATTCGGTTGCTGTTCAACGAGCATTTGATCTCAAAGATCGTGTTCAGCGAATACACACAACTCAGAAGGCCTTGATTTTGGTTACCCATAACCCGGTGACTTGGGATCTTGGTTGTTGGGTTTTTTTGAACACAAATCAGCTTGTATTCGAGGTTGTTTGAGCGCTGAATGGCAAATTCCAGCAACTTTACCTTCCTTTATTAAGTCTCTCACCTGCTTTAAGTCGATTCCTAACCTTTTGAGAGCCTTTGCTTCTCCTTTAGGCTCAATCGGATACTTTCGATCAAGACCCAAGCCGTTAAAGTGAAGTTAAGGAGGTAAGAGTGTGTTTAGGCCCTTTTGAATTTAATTTAAGTAATTTAGAATGGGTCCCAATCCTTGGAACACTTTTGCTGTAGGTTTGGGTTGGTATTAAAGCGTTCGAACTGAGCTTTAAGATTTGGTTCCAGGTGAGAATTTCTTCCCCTTAAGCATTCTTTAATTTTTAAATAGGTTCTTAGGTTTGGGTTCTGTTCCTTAAGTGATTATTCTGTTGTTTAGGGGCTTCGTTGGTTGGTCTAGGATCGCTTAAGAGCGCCTTACAGGTAATTCGTTCTTATCTGATGAAGTCTGCTTGACTGCATGATCCATGCTGATTGTTTACTCGCTTTATAACTGTTCTCTTGTTTCTTGTTTCTCTAAATATATATGTATATATATGAAATCTTTGAAAATCATGAATTGTTGTTGTGTGATGATTGGTTGTAAAGCATGTTGGTTCTGTTATGCATTCATGAGTTAAGCATGAGTTGAGAGCATGTGGTCATATGTAAATGCTTGGTGGGCATAGTACATGAGTCTAGAAGCATGTTGTAGGGCATATGCATTCTAGATAGATGTGAGATAGAGATCAGGGACCTAAATCAGAAAGAAAGGAAACTTGGGTGAGTATCAGTGCACCTCGGGTACAAATGGTTGAGGGGTTGCATGTCAGCATTTGTTTTAAGTGGAGGATCTGAACCACTTTAAACCGGATGTACCGAAAATTTCGGCAGCATAACGACGTAAAATGGCCTGAACCAAATTTTTTAACACCTGATAACAACAAAACACTTCTAAACAATGCAAAAGGCCAAACTCCACCAAACTACAACCAGATTTCACATATCTATCTCCTCTAGACGAGACAGACCTATGGCAACGTACAATAACCAAAAATCATGCAACGAAATCATAAAGACATTCTATTAACAAAGGAGCTAGTCCACTAGCTATACATATTATTAAACTCAACCAAACTATCCAATCTAGTTTATAAACTCGAAAACAAACCATTCTCCAGCTAACTTATTACAACACTAGGAAAACATAACAACATGGAAACCATCACTCTAGGAATCTTTCCTCGCAGTTCTCCTCCTCGCCAACAAGGTCCGGATCATCCTCGATACCTGCAACATCTAAAATGTTGGGGGGAAGGTGGGGAAGGGGGTATCAGTACAACCGTGGTACTGGTAAACACCTCACACTTACCAAGCCACAAACAACAAACAATGCAATCAACATGCTTTACACACGCATCCAACATGCTTTCACAACCACGAACAAGCATCATGCTTTTGCAACCACAAATATCCAACATGCTTTTAAGCCATAACCAACAACATGCTTAAAACGACTAACTTGTGCAAATGCATCACACACTATGCAACACACGCACTAGACTCCACATGATTTACGCGTCATTCTCTGCAACTACATGATTTCCGCGTCATGCTCCGCTACACATGAATTTTGTGCCATGTGCTGCACTACTTACATGATTTCCGCGTCATGCTCCGCTACACATGAATTTCGCGCCATGTGCTGCGCTACTTACATGATTTTTGCGTCATGTTTTGCACCTACCCCACATGAATTCCACGCCATGTGTGGCGCCACTCTTACGTGATTTCCGCGTCACGCTCCGCACTCACACCCACGTGATTTCCACGTCACGCTCCGCTACACATAAATTACGCGTCATGTGTTGCGCCTCACACCCGACTCATGCTACACAACCCCCATGCAACATGCTAACTAGACTTACCATGCTTGACTCAACAATCATCATGCTCAAAGCTAGTATCTATCATGTTTATACTCCTTAAGTGAACACAACTCAAGCAACACGGTAATTACGATTCATGATAATCACAACCATTTCACAATTTAGCAGTTCATACATAGCACAGATACAGGTAAAGCAGGAAACAAACAAACATACTTTAGGCAATCAAACAAGCTTAGTAAGTAGAAACTACTTACCTATAGCGCTTCCAAGGCAACCTCAACAAGCCTAAAGCATCCAAGATAAGCTCCTAAGTTACAAAGGCAGCTAAAAGGGGTTAGAATTTACCTAAAAACCTTAAGATAAGCTTGAAGAGCCAAATCCCACCTACTAGGCCTATTTCCTTGTTAAGCAGTTCAAACATTCCCCAAAATGAAAACCCAAAAGCTTTAGACCATGGGCAACCACGTGTAAGGCACTACAGGCCATGGGCATATGCTGAACGACCATTACTAAGGCTTTTCAGCCGCTGGACAGCAAGTGAAAAGTCACAGGAATGACATTCTAAGAACTCTTAAAGCTTGGGTATTGCGAAAAAGGCTTAGATAATTAATAGAAACCTATTTGGCATGCTTTTTAACCTATGAGCAGCAAGCAGAACTCAATAAATCATGCTTTAAGAACCTATAAAGGTTGGGTAACGAGATTAAAGAGGCATTGAAGAACTACATGATTCTTAACCAAAATGGCAATGATAACCCATTTTAAAACATGAACGAGGACCTATAACGATAAGGCAACTCCTACGAGCCTCAATATGCAATGGGTAATGATAAAATCATGATTCCAAGGCTAAAATAACAAATTGACAGCAACCTACAATGATAAAAGCGAAGGGACAACAAGGAACCTTACCAAACGGACTCGCTTTTGCGCTAGACGGGTTATACAAAACTCTTACGATGCGCTAGAATAGTCCTTGGGCAGTGGGTTACCAAGTAGAAGTGTTTCGAACTTAATCGAACACTTAGACGGCGCTGCAAATCAGAAAATCAACCACAATTAACTTTTCCAGCACCTAAAGCTAATGGGCATCTTACTTAAATCTCTAAACATGAGTGGGTAAGGGCTAAACTTACCGGGAACGATAATTGCCGCCGAAACACTCACAAACTGAGCAAAGACAGCGTTGCATATTAGAAATTCAACATTAAAACATAAATTACAATACTCAAATGAATGGGCATTTAATCCTAAACACCAACTGAACATGGGTAAGTGTTGGGGTTCCAGAGTGAGTAAAAATATGATATAAAAATACTCTAGAACTCTGTGCAAGTATACACAGTCCGCAGCAAGTAATAAGTATTTATCGAATCCAAGGTTTGAATTAGCTTTCACTTTATCTATTTTGTTTAGTTTTTCAATGGTTTCAAAAGTGGTAAAAATGATTGGTTTTTATTGAAATGTTGAAGCAAAAGAAATGACATAACAGAAAATAAACAAATAGGCAGACATATTAGAAACAGGCGCTGGTCAGGATTTAGTAATTGTTTTAAAAGATGCTCTAGCAATATTATTGATCATGCAAAACTCTCGCAGTCTTATTAGCGGATTCCTCCCGAAACTCCGGATCTTTTGGAATGTGTTTCAACCCCAATGAAGTACTACCGATCAAGCACTAGGCAACTTGCTATCCCTAGGTCAATCACTGACGTTCACCAATACACAATGATCTAGTGTCATTAAATGCCCACACTCCCTAAATCATCCCTGAAACTAGAGAGAGATATTCATACCGGCTGGTCAGGGGGGCACAAAATAGAAATGAGCACAACAATTAATCAAGATGCATTAGTCAATATTTATTACTAGAAATTAAGCACGACAATAGCATTGTTTCTTAACCAACGCCTAAAGCTACTTAGTTCATACGATGCATGGAAACACACGTTACAATCTGAGTAAGCATGTCCATAATTACAAGATAATAAAAGAAAATACTAATCTCCTCGATCAACTTGCAAATAATGGTCTTCTTGATAGTCTCTAATCTTTCTCCTCTATTCGGCCCCCAAAAGTGGAAATGAGAATGATCTCTTCCCCAAAAGTGGAATGAATTTGACTTGGGCGGTCATTTCATTTTATAGAGTTAAGGAAGGCTTGAATTAGGTTGACCTAGACACGTGGACGGCTCTACTTGCTCCTTTATCCCGAGAATAACTTAACAGAATTCGGTTTGTTAAATTGGCTAACGAGATGTGACGTGGCAGTTTTGCCCCTCGCTTTGCTCCAACACAGATTTTGCTCCCGTAAATCGCCCAACAACATATTCTGCACAAAATAATTTCCAAAGCTTCCATTCTTCCAAATGGGTTAAAACATATAATATATATCTAAAAGCAACCCTATTAAGCACAAAAGACACACAAATCCTTATAGAATTTAGGTCTAAATAACTCCCTTTTGGAGAGTTATCACACCCCCAAACTCGAACTATTGCGCGTCCCGAGCAATACTAAAAAACCTTCCCTTAAGAATTCAAAACATTGGACAAATAATAGCTTAATCAAACCAGACAATCCAACACTACCTTCAACCTTTACCCGAGCACTCTGCAAAACCAAGCTCTGCTGCAGCAAAATAATTCTTCCGGCATGGACAAATAATCACCACTTTTAACTCAATTCTAAGAACTTACCACAGCCTAGCTCTATTATCAGACATTTGGAAACACATTTTTAAGCAGTTTATATTTTTGCTTTTCAGACTCTAAGCAGCCCTACAGTCATAAGCTCTTAAGCATGGGATGACCCTTGCCTCAAACTCATCACCAACTAGGCTAAATACTCTTTGAAAAGCTAAAAAATCCTTAGTTATTCCATCTCTTGCGCCTCAGAATGGCGACATTTTATGATGAAGCACACCTAAGTTCTGGGAGACAGAAAAACTACTAGATTAACATTCATCCTTCAAAACTTTTGCTGCATGAATTTTCTCAGCAAAATTTTCAACAATCTTTCTTCAACAAATAATATTTTTTTTCTCATTTTTCCTATTTTCTAGGTCATCTTTTGACGCGAAGACAAACTGCGGGTATCACAAATGTCCCCGGTTACTCAATAACCTAGCAAATCATTTAATGAAGGACATGAATGCTCGAGAAAAACAATTGGAGTATCAAAAAGTTCCCCAAACTTGAATTACTCATTGTCCCCAATGAATTATTAATTTTGAGAAGTGGACCCCGAAACTTAAATTTTTCTATCTGAATTTTAAATCGAGCGTGGGACTAGAACGAAGCTTAAAGTGGATCATATAAGTCAACACTACCTCTAAGATCTTCTTGTCGCAGCAATCGACCAGGCTAGAAGAAATGCTCAAGCAAAAGGCTTCTGGAGATTAGAATACCTTAATCGAATGGAGCTTAACCAGTCCAAGCTTCAAAAATTCAGAAGAAAATTAGTTAAGTTAGAGTTACTCATTGCCATAGAATATAAGCAACCTGAAAAAGTTCATTAAAACATAGAAAAGAAATTACATAAGCAGATATATTTTTTTTTTCAGAAACATAAAAATTAAAAAGAAACAGAACAAAACAAGCAAAAATAGAAGAAGATATCGTAAGAAATGCGCAAGCAACAAAAATATTCCATAAAAAAGATTGCTCGCCCAAATTTCCTTCTTCAATCCTCCTGATCAGGATCTTCTTCTTCATCTCCTTCTCTCTCGACAGGTGGTGACGGAATCCAGGGGTTCAGTAGGTGATCAGGGAATATGGGTAAGGCCGGATATGGTTTAGAAAAGTTTGATTGCAAGGCCACCCTCAACGCAGCATCCCTTCTCTTCACATAATTCCAAAAGGTCAGGAATTGCCTTTCAACAAATTCCATCCTGCTGGAAAGCATCTGTAACTGCTCCTGTATTTTGTGGATGCCACACACCAAACATCCTTGGCGTGCTTCATGCGTCACTCTCTGGCACCCCTGCCCTTCGGCATAGCATCGTGATAGTGTTGGGGAAAAACACCGTCCCCACCTTTTTCCGCCAGCAGTCATGAATTCATACGAAATAATTTTACCCACATCGATACTCATTGAACGAAGAATAGCAAAGGCAAGCAAAACCCGATCCCGAGACACCGTTGAATCGTGAGTTGTTGGCAGCAAACGCAGCTTGATGAAACCCATCCATGTATTGGCTTCACTCTTCAGATAAGCGGCCTGAAACGTGTGCTTCTCTGTCTTCGATAGTCTCCACTGAGGAAGTTAAAGCTTGCATGTGGAAAGTCCTGGAGGTTAAATAAAGAATTAATAGCTCCTGAGCTCCAGTCAACGGGCACTCCTCGGACGATGGCCTGAAATTCCTCTTGGTTGCCAATATTTGCATCAAATTCCCGAACAATGTTTGAATTCACTAGCTCCGACATTGAACAGAACTGACTCCAGTAATGGTTGGCTATTCCAGTCGTCAAGAACCATGGCAGATCATCGCCAAATCCTCGTTCAAACAAGAAGTCTCGTCTCAGCATTTCAACATATGAAGCGGTTGTATGACAATCTCGGCTCCTCAGTCTCGTCAGTTTCAACCGATGCTTCAGCAATACCCTTGCCCTTGTCTTCCCTTCGCTTGAGCAACCGCTCTTCCTCAGCCTTTTTCCCTACTTCTTCCTCTCTTGCCTTGTCCTCAGCTTTCTTCTTCTCTCGCTCTTCCTTCTCTGCATTCTCTCTTTCAGAATCAGTAGTTGGAGGTGAGGGAGTATCAGTTCGGACTACCTTGACGCGACCCGCTTTTCGCTTAATGCGGCGACGTTTGGGCACCTCCAGCATGATCACCTCCACTCGAGGTACAACCTCTGCATGTTGTTCTTGCACCTCCTCAGCCTGCTTTTCTTGAATCTCCTCGGTATTCTCTTCTTGAACTTCCTCTCTATCCGCCATTCATGGCTCAACCGCCTCTGGGTTCTGTACATCTGGTTCTTTCGGATTTCCCTCTTCTACTGTGGCAATAACATCATCTGTCGCCTTCTGGACAACCTCTTGATCCTCAGCCCTTTGTTGCCTTCTTCTTATTTTCGCTTCTTTTTCCTCCAGCGTCTTCTTCTTCTTCGCTTTTACTTTTTGTACTTCAGGGTAACAGGTACCTCTTCCTCCTCATTATCCCTCTCTTTTCTTGCTCTCGTTTTCGCCATGGAAGACTCAAGGGGTTTACAGAAAATAGCAACAATAACAATGCTGGAGAATCTGGTTCTGTTCCAGATGTGGAACCACCTTATGTGCCGCCCCCACCTTATGTACCACCTCTACCTTTTCCACAAAGGGAAAGGCCTAAGAATCAGAATGATCAATTTAAAAAGTTTTTAGAGATTCTTAAGCAGTTGCATATAAATATCCCTTTAGTAGAAGATATAGAGCAAATGCCTAACTATGCTAAATTTCTTAAGGATATTTTAACTAAAAAGAAGAGGTTGGGTGAGTTTGAAACTGTGTCTCTTATTGAGGAATGTAGTGCTATTCTTAAGAATGGGCTACCAGCCAAGGCTAAAGATCCAGGATCATTTACTATACTTGTGTCTATAGGTGGAAAAGAATTAGGTAGAGCACTCTGTGATTTAGGTGCAAGCATTTACCTTATGCCTCTTTCGGTCTATCGAAAGCTAGGTATTGGTGAAGCTAGGCCTACTGATAACTGCCCAAAAGGTAGTTATTTAGGCCTCAATTATATAGAGATTTGTGTGTCCTCTACGCTTATTAGGGTTGGTTTTGGATAGATATTACATGTTTTAACCCATTTGGAAGAATGGAAGCATTGGAAATTATTTTGTGCAGATTATGCTGCTGAGCGACTGGAGGGAGCAAATTCTATGCTGCAGCAAAATTGGGAACAAAAACTACCACATCACAGCTCGTTAGCCAACTTCATGAACCGACTTCTGTTGAGTTATTTTCGTGATAAAGGATCAAGGAGAGCCTTACACGTGTCCTAGTTGACCTAATTCAAGCCTCTCATCCTTCTATAAAAGGAAGTAGCCGTCAAAGTCAAAGTCATTCCATGTTTTCCCTTAGAAGCCGAATAGTATAGGGAGATTGAAGATCATCAAGAACACCATCTACCGCAAGCTGATTAGGGAGTTTACTTTCTTTATTAACTTGTGGTTATGGACATGCATACTCAGATTGTAATTTGTATTCCTATGCCTATTATGAACTAAGTAGCTTAGGGTGTTGATTAGGAATAATGTGATTACTGCGCTTCATCTCTAGTAATATATTGACTATCGCATTTTGGTTAATTGTTGTGCTTATTCTCATTTTACTCCCGCCTGGCCAGCCGGTGTGAATAGCTCTCTCTAGTTTCAGGGATGATTTAGAGAGTGTGTGGCAATTATCCACACTACGATCATTGTGTATTGGTGAACGCCAGTGACTGAGCTAGGGATAGCCAGTTGCCTAGTGCTTGATCGGTCGTACTTCATTGGGTTTGAAACATATCCAAAAAGATCCGGAGTTCCGGGAGGAATCCGCTAATAATACTGCGAGAAATGCATGATCAATAATATTTCTAGAGCATATCTTAAAACAATCACTAAAACCTAACCAGCGCCTGTCTTTAATCTGTTTATCTATTTGTTTACTCGTTGTTCTGTCATTTATTTTGCTTCAGCATAATTCCGATAAAACCCAATCATTTTATTATTCTTGAAACCATTAAAAAGTTACACAAAAATAGGTAGAGTGGAAACTCATTCAGGGCTCGGATTGATAATATTACTTGTTGCAGACTGTGTATACTTGCACAGGAATTTTAGAGTATTTTATACTATATTTTTACTCACTCTAGGAACCCAACACCTACCACAGTCACACTCATACTAGCTGATAGATCTATCACATATCCAGAGGGTAAAATTGAGGATGTCTTAGTGAAAGTGGATAAATTCATATTTCCTACAGACTTCATTATTTTAGACTATGAGGTTGATAAAGATGTCCCAATTATTCTAGGTCGTCCGTTTTTGGCTACTGGTAGGGCATTGATAGATGTTCAAAAAGGGGAATTAACAATGAGAGTCTGTAACGAGGAAGTAAAATTTAATGTATTTAAGGCCATGAAGTATCCAGATGAAATGGAAGATTTTTCTTTCATTAGAATTCTAGAGAGCACAATTGTTGAGAGAGCAATATAGGATTTGGCTGATAAGAATTTGGAAGATCATGGAGAGGTTAGTGTAGAGGAGTTAGAAGTTTGTTCTTTACGAAGAAAAAATGAAAAAGAAGTGTTTAGGTGTGAGGATGTTTTTGAGTCTTTAGATTTAGATCAGAGGAAGACTCCTCCTATTAAGCCATCCCTGATTGAGGCAACCACTTTAGATTTGAAGCCCTTATCGGATCATCTAAAGTATGTGTATCTTGGAAAAGGTGAGACGTTGCCCATTATTGTTGCATCAGATTTAGTGTCGGAGCATGAAGATGCCTTAATAAAGTTGTTGCAGCAATATCGCAAAGCAATAGGTTGGACATTGGCTGACATTCAGGGAATTAGCCCATCTTTTTTTATGCACAAAATCACTCGAGAGGAGGGATCCTTTAGGAGTATTGAGCAACAAAGAAGGCTTAACTCTGCAATGAAAAAGGTTGTTAAAAAGAAGGTGATTAAATGGTTGGATGCTGGCATTATTTATCCAATTGCAAACAACAATTGGGTAAGCCCTGTCCAATGTGTTCCTAAGAAAGGAGGTGTCATTGTGGTGAGCAATAAAGATAATGAGTTGATCCCAACAAGGACAGTAACTGGCTGGAGGGTTTGCATGGATTATAGGAGGCTCAATAAAGCTACCCATAAGGACCATTTCCCTCTACCATTTATTGACCAGATGTTGGATAGGTTAGCTGGTCAGGCCTACTACTGTTTCTTAGATGGTTATTCTGGGTATAAAAAGATTACTATTGCTCCTGAGGATCAAGAAAAAACCACCTTCACCAGCCCTTATGGGACGTTTGCTTTTAGGGCGAATGCCTTTTGGCCTCTGCAATGCTCCAGCAACATTTCAGCGGTGTATGTTAGCAATTTTTTCTGATATGATTGAGTCCACTGTTGAGGTATTTATGGACGATTTTTCAGTTTTTGAAGGGTATTTTCAGAGTTGTTTGGATAATTTAGGTAAGGTATTAAAGAGATGTGAGGATACCCATTTTGTTCTCAATTGGGAGAAATGCCACTTCATGGTGAAGGAGGGCATAATGCTAGGTCATAGGATTTCTAAATATGGTCTAGAAGTTGATAGAGCAAAAATTGAGGTTATTGAAAGATTAGAACCACCAAATTCAGTGAAAGG
Organism: Luffa acutangula; assembly: GCA_036850905.1. Taxonomy (NCBI): domain Eukaryota; kingdom Viridiplantae; phylum Streptophyta; class Magnoliopsida; order Cucurbitales; family Cucurbitaceae; genus Luffa; species Luffa acutangula. The sequence goes on from CM072087.1 coordinate 18,625,176, forward strand.
GATTCAGAGCTTTTTAGGTCATGCTAGATTTTATAGAAGGTTCATAAAGGATTTTTCAAAAATCAGTAAACCTCTTTGTAACTTATTATGCACTGATCATGTTTTTTACTTTAATGCAGATTGTAGGAAGGCTTTTAAGACATTAAAGGTTGCTTTAATCTCAGCACCCATTCTTTGTGCACCTAATTGGAACTTACCATTTGAGGTAATGTGTGATGCAAATGATGTTGCAGTAGGTGCTATGCTGGGGCAAAAGCAGAGCAAATTTATCCATCCTATATATTATGCAAGCAGGGTTTTAAATGAGGCACAAGTCAACTATACAACTACTGAAAAGGAGTTGTTAGCTGTGGTGTTTGCTTTTGAGAAATTCCGGCCATATTTGGTGGGATCCAAAGTCACAGTGTTCACGGATCACGCAACAATAAGGTATTTAATGACTAAGAAAGATGCAAAACCTAGATTAATTCGTTGGGTTTTATTATTGCAAGAATTCGACTTCGAGATAAAGAACAAGAAGGGATCAGAAAATGTCATTGCAGATCATTTGTCTCGTCTTGATCCATCATCATCTTTGCTGGAGCAATCTGCCATTTCAGATTCTTTTCCAGATGAACAACTTTTTGCTGTTAAGGTAAAGGTAGTCAGGGATGTCCGTTGGTATGCTGATATGGCCAACTTTTTGAACAAGGGAGTCACTCCTATTGACATGGATTGGAGGCAAAAGAAAACGTTTAATCATGAATAAATGCTTTTCTATTGGGATGAGCCATTTATGTATAAACAATGCTCTGATGGTATTACTCGTAGGTGTGTTTCAGGTGATGCAGCAAAGGAAATCTTGGAGCAATGCCACTCTTCACCATATGGAGGCCATTTCAGCGGTCAGAGGATAGCTATGAGGATTTTGCATTGTGGATTCTTCTGGCCTACCTTATTCAAGGATGCCCATTGGTTCTAAAAGCAATGTGACGCTTGCCAAAGGAGAGGAAACCTAGGGCCTAGAGATGAAATGCCTCTTACTTACATTTTAGAAGTGGAATTATTTGATGTATGGAGTATTGACTTTATGGGACCATTTCCCCCTTCTAATTACAATGTTTTTATCTTATTGGCAATTGATTATGTGTCCAAGTGGGTTGAGGCCATCGCATGCCAACAGAGTGATGCCAAGACAGTAGCAAGGTTTCTTCAATCGCACATCTTTGCGCGGTTTGGGACACCTAGAGCTCTAGTGAGTGATGAGGGTACACATTTTGTTAACAATATCTTAACTAAGCTTCTAGCTAAGTATGGGATTAAGCATAGGATAACTACCCCTTATCACCCACAAGAAAATGGTCAAGTTGAAATTAGCAATAGGGAAATAAAATCTTTTAGGCAAATGTCTTTTGGCCTCTACAATGCTCCAGCAACATTTCAGCGGCGTATGTTAGCAATTTTTCTGATATGATTGAGTCCACTGTTGAGCTATTTATGGACGATTTTTCAGTTTTTGAAGGGTATTTTCAGAGTTGTTTGGATAATTTAGGTAAGGTATTAAAGAGATGTGAGGATACCCATTTAGTTCTCAATTGGGAGAAATGCCACTTCATGGTGAAGGAGGGCATAGTGCTAGGTCAAAGGATTTCTAAATTTGGTCTAGAAGTTGATAGAGCAAAAATTGAGGTTATTGAAAGATTAGAACCACCGAATTCATTGAAAGGGATTCAGAGCTTTTTAGGTCATGCTAGATTTTATAGAAGGTTCATAAAGGATTTTTCAAAAATCAGTAAACCTCTTTGTAACTTATTATGCACTGATCATGTTTTTTACTTTAATGTAGATTGTAGGAAGGCTTTTGAGACATTAAAGGCTGCTTTAATCTCAGCACCCATTCTTTGTGCACCTAATTGGAACTTACCATTTGAGGTAATGTGTGATGCAAATGATGTTGCAGTAGGTGCTATGTTGGGGCAAAAACAGAGCAAATTTATCCATCCTATATATTATGCAAGTAGGGTTTTAAATGAGGCACAAGTCAACTATACAACTACTGAAAAGGAGTTGTTAGCTTTGGTGTTTGCTTTTTCGAAATTCCAGCCATATTTGGTTGGATTCAAAGTCACAGTGTTCACGGATCATGCAGCAATAAGGTATTTAATGATTAAGAAAGATGCAAAACCTAGATTAATTCGTTGGGTTTTATTATTGCAGGAATTCGACTTCGAGATAAACAACAAGAAGGGATCATAGAATGTCTTTGCAGATCATTTGTCTCGTCTTGATCCATCATCATCTTTGCTGGAGCAATCTGCCATTTCAAATTCTTTTCCAGATGAACAACTTTTTGCTGTTGAGGTAAAGGTAGTCAGGGATGTCCGTTGGTATGCTGATATGGCCAACTTTTTGGTCAAGGGAGTCACTCCTATTGACATGGATTGGTGGCAGAAGAAAAAGTTTAAGCATGACACAATGTTTTTCTATTGGGATGAGCCATTTATGTATAAACAATGCTCTGATGGTATTATTCGTAGGTGTGTTTCAGGTGATGCAGCAAAGGAAATCCTGGAGCAATGCCACTCTTCGCCATATGGAGGCCATTTCAGCGGTCAGAGGACAGCTATGAGGATTTTGCATTGTGGATTCTTCTGGCCTACCTTATTCAAGGATGCCCATTGGTTCTAAAAGCAATGTGACGCTTGCCAAAGGAAAGGAAACCTAGGGCCTAGAGATGAAATGCCTCTTACTTACATTTTAGAAGTGGAATTATTTGATGTATGGGGTATTGACTTTATGGGACCATTTCCACCTTCTAATGACAATGTTTTTATCTTATTGGCAGTTGATTATGTGTCCAGGTGGGTTGAGGCCATCGCATGCCATCAGAGTGATGCCAAGACAGTAGCAAGGTTTCTTCAATCACACATCTTTGCGCGGTTTGGGACACCTAGAGCTCTAGTGAGTGATGAGGATACACATTATGTTAACAATATCTTAACTAAGCTTCTAGCTAAGTATGGGATTAAGCATAGGATAACTACCCCTTATCACCCACTAGAAAATGGTCAAGCTGAAATTAGCAATAGGGAAATAAAATCTATTCTAGAAAAAGTAGTCCATCCATCTAGGAAGGATTGGTCCTTTAGGTTTGATGAGGCACTTTTGGCTTGTAGGAAAGCCTATAAGACTCCTCTAGGTATGTCTCCATATAGGTTAGTATATGGGAAAGCTTGGCATTTACCATTAGAGCTTGAGCATAAAACGTTTTGGGCTTTCAAAAAGTTAAATTTTGATATGAGTCGTGCAAGAGCAATACGAATGCTGCAGCTTAATTAATTGGAGGAATTTCGCCAATTTTCTCATGAAAATGAGAAAATGTATAAAAAAAGACTAAGCTGTGGCATGACAAGAAAATTAAATCTAAAGAGTTTGTCAAGGGTCAGAGAGTTTTGCTTCATAATTCTAGGTTGAAATTATTTTCTGGGAAGCTAAAATCTAAATGGTCAGGGCCATTTATTGTGATTGAGGTTTTCCCCCATGGAGCAATTACTTTGCAGGATGAAAAGATGGGAGATTGTTTAAAGTGAATGGACACCGTGTGAAACATTATTGGGGCGAGGAGTTTCAGTCGAAATATCCTTCCCTAAAGTTTGTTGATGATTGAGAGAGCAAGATTTTTGCGGGAGCATTTTACAGAGCAAAATTTTGAGCTCCCAGAATTTGTTTTGATTTTTCTTGTTATGATTTGGTTTGATTTTAATTTGAATTATATTAGATTTGATTTATTTAAAATTTTGCATGATTTAGTTTAAATTCGTTGTTGATTTTAAATTCTGTAGATTTTATTTTATTATTTTTGCTAGTTTAGTTTTATTTACCGGTTAGATTTAATTACATTTTAATTCTATTTTTATTTTCGGTTATTTAATTTCTGTTTAGATTAGTTTGAATAAAGATCTTTCCTGACTTATTCGGTTTTGAATAATGAAAATAAAAGATAAGATTTGATTTAAGTGGTTAAATTTGAATTTCTTGATTTGATTTTTAATTTGAATTCTTTCCTATCTAAAATTCGTTTTGTTCAGAGGGTTGTTGCGGTAACTTTACAGCCGAAGAAAATCTTTCGTCTGAATAGGAAGGGATTTATTGTGAGATAATTACTTTTTACCGTTTGAATTTTTGAGTTTTCTGTGGGCAGGTAAAGTTGCATGAGTCGTCTGATGCTCCCACGTGTCGCATAGAGGTAATCCAACGGTTTAGCCATGTGACAACACATGATTATTTACCATGGGCGATTAAAATTCAGGAATTTACTGTTGATGGATTTAAATTTCAAGATTTCATGTGGTTTTGAACGGTAAACTCAATTAATGTGAGCAAAATCTTTCGGTTAGGATTCAATTTACTGGAGCCCTATTTATTAACAGTTTCAGGTACCTCTTCCTCCAGCACTCTTTCTCAACAACAGCATTTTTATCACCATTTTTTCCTACATCTTGGGGTTTACTAAGCTCTTTTCTTTCCTCTAGTGGCTTACCACTCCTAAGAGTTACTGTCTTTACCTGCTGCTTACCTTCCCTTTTAGGGTGTTAAGTATCTGAAGGAAGTTTCCCTTGAGGCCTTGCCTTCAGCTCATTAGCTAGCTGACCCACTTGCAATTCCAAGACTCTCATTGAAGCTTGATTACTTTGAATTGTGGCATCTGTACAAGCCATATATTCTTTCATCATTGCCTCAAGAGAACTCCCTGAATTTTGCACGGGCAAAGCCTGCTTGTTTTGCTGGGGCAATACCTGCGCTTTAGCAAATCCTGATTGGTTCACCTTCTGGTGTGTTTGCACATTATTTCCTTGTCCTCCCCATGCAAAGTTGGGGTGGTTGCGCCAACCTGGATTATAAAAGTTAGAATAAGGGTTATTCCTCTGATTACCTACAAAAAACACAGAAGCTGGATTGTTGGGGCAAAATTCGTAGTTGTGATCTCCATCACAATAGACACATGCTTCCTCTATGACTTGGTTCACCATTACAGCATGCTCCACAACTGGTGGCTGTTGATGACTAATCACTGTCACATTCTTAAGAGCGTTAGCAATCATTGCAAGATCAACCCTAATGGTGGACACACCATCAACCTCTAACACACTCTTAACCTTTTTATTTGTGCCTCTAACATCCGACCACTTACAACTATTAGTAGATATTCTTTGTGACATTTAATGGGCTTCATTAAAAATTTTCGCCAAAAGGGCCCCTTCAGCCGAAGCATCAACCATACCCTGGGTTGTTCCATTTAATCCATTGTAAAATGTTTCCATTTGGATACAATGAGGTAAAGCATGGTGGGGACACTTTCGCAAAAGCTCCTTAAACCTCTCCCAAGCCTCACTAAAAGTCTCATCTTCAAGTTGCCTAAACCCTACTATTTCACTCCTCAATTTAGCATTTCTATTTGGTGGGAAATATTTACTCAAAAATTTTCCGCTAATTCATTCCATGTCCTAATTGATCCTGGAGCAAAAGAATTTAACCATGCCTTTGCTCCATCTCTAAGAGAATATGGGAACAAAGTTAATCTAAGAGCATCTCTAGGCACTCCTTGAATCACAAAAGAATCACTAACTCCTAGAAAAGACTTAAGATGCAAATGAGGATCTTCAGATGACAAACCATGGAATTGGCCCACGGTTTGCAACATTTGAAACATTACTGGCTTCATTTCAAAATTTGCTGCTTGAATTTGAGGACGTGCAATCCCTTGATTTAACTCATCAAACATTGGAAAAGCATACGCTCGAATGGCTCTGGCCCTATCGTTCGCTACCAAGATAGGATTCTTAGCCTGATTATTTTGCTGCTCATTTTGCTTCAACGGCGGATTTTGCTGCAGCAAACGATTCTGCTTAGGGTTCGCTGGTTCTTCAGGACCCTGCGGCACACGCGACACGTTATCATTATGATTCTGGTTTCTGCGATGCTCTCTCCTTCTTCTCCTGAATGTCCTCTCGATTTCTGGATCAAGCTCGAACCTTACCCCAGGCGGATCGCTCATGCACCAAACTCACGCCTGCAAAGAGAAAAGAAACAATCAAAAAGTTCTCTCACCAAACCACTAAAACACATACACAAAACATATCGGATAAAAACTTATTCAAGTCCCTGGAAATGGCGCCAAAAACATGTTGGGGTTCCAGAGTGAGTAAAAATATGATATAAAAATACTATAGAACTTTGTGCAAGTATACACAATCCGCAGAAAGTTTAATAAGTAGAAACTACTTCATGCAATCAAACAAGCTTAGTAAGTAGAAACTACTTACCTATAACACTTCCAAGGCAACCTCAACAAGCCTAAAGCAGTCAAGATAAGCTCCTAAGTTACAAATGCAGCTAAAAGGGGTTAGAATTTACCTAAAGACCTTAAGATAAGCTTGAAGAGCCAAATCCCACCTACTAGGCCTATTTCCTTGTTAATCAGTCTTCAAACATTCCCCAAAATGAAAACCCAAAAGCTTTAGGCCATGGGCAACCATGTCTAAGGCACTACGGGCCATGGGCATATGCTGAACGACCATTACTAAGGCTTTTCAGCCGCTGGACAGAAAGTGAAAAGGCACAGGAATGATATTCTAAGAACTTCTAAAGCTTGGGTATTGTGACAAAGGCTTAGATAATTAACAGAGATCTATTTGGCATGCTTTTTAACCTATGAGCAGCAAGCAGAACACAATAAATCATGCTATAAGAACCTATAAAGGTTGGGCAACACTACAAAGGCAACGAGACTAAAGAGGCATTGAAGAAGTACGTGATTCTTAACGAAAATGGCAATGATAACCCATTTTAAAACATGAACGAGGACCTATAACGATAAGGCAACTCCTACGAGCCCAGATATGCAATGGGTCAAAAAATCATGATTCTAAGGCTAAAATAACAAATGGACAGCAACCTACAATGCTAAAAGCAAAGGGGCAACAAGGAACCTTACCAAACGGACTCGCTTTCGCCCTAGACGGGTTATACAAACCTCTTACGATGCGCTAGAATAGTCCTTGGGGCAGTGGGTGACCAAGTAGAAGTATTTCGAACTTAATCGAACACTTAGATGACGCTGCAGATCAGAAAATCAACCACAATTAACTTTTCCAGCACCTAAAGCTAATGGGCATCTTACTTATATCTCTAAACATAAGTGGGTAAGGGCTAAACTTACCGGGAACGATAATTGACGCTGAAACACTCATGAACTGAGCAAAGACGGTGCTGGAGATTAGAAATTCAACATCAAAACATAAATTACAACACTCAACTTAATGGGCATTTAATCCTAAGCACCAACTGAACATGGGTAAGCGTTTAAACTTACCGGGATAGTCAAGCGGTGCCAAAAACACACAAAAACGCTGCTGGACAGAGGCAGAATTCACTGAAACAAGGTCGATGGGACTCCGAATCGCTAGACACGTGAGATCTAACAACACCAAACCAAGGGAAACTTAGACCAAGCCTTAAACCACATGAAAACGGAAAGAGAAAAAGGCTTACCCATGATTTCTAAAGCTGAAAAGCGGAAGAAACGAGATTTCGAGTTGCTGTCCGCGCAAGATCTAACTAATACACACCCAAGGGAGTTAGATCGGGCCTTAACGGATACAAATGAGTGAGTATGAGACTTACCCACGAGTTTTCTTGGTCGAAAATGCAAGGGAAGGAGAGATCTGCACCTTGAACCACGAAACAGAGAGGGAGGTGCGCGAGGCGAAGACGGCGGCTGCCCGATCTGCTACAGGCGGCGACGACTACCTCACAGGGACAATCCTACACGAGGGGAAGAGAGAGCTTCGTGAAGAGGGACCTTGCTGATAGCGAGCAGAAATGTCGCTATTTTAGTCCCAAATTATTAGGCTTTTATGTGCTTTAATCGTGTTTTTATTGAAAATATTTAATGTATTTTGTTATTTGGTCTTTAGGAGCAAAGTTGTGAATTTTGGTAAAAGATGTCCAAAATGAAGCCAATGAAGCCCAAATTCCAAGCTTGGATCAAAAGGGGAGTCAAAGAGATCAATCATGGGGAAAAGGCCCAAAAGGAATGAAGTGGAAGCCCAAAAAGAAGCCCAAAACGCAGCAGAAAAATCTGGGATTGTCACAGCGTCGCGACGCTGTCCATTTCTTGGGCGCTAAGTTGACGACGTCACAGCGTCGCGGCGCTGTGCCAATTAGCATCGTGACAATACCCCCTTTCCGAGCCTATAAAAGGCGCCCCTTGGTGCCTCATTTAAGAATCAATCAATTCCCATTTCTTCCATTCTCTCCTTCCTTTGGCTTCTTTGGAGCCTCTCTCAAGGCTTTCTAGACTTTTTGAGAGCTTTCTTTAGTGGGAAAAATTTTGGAGAATTTTGGGGAGCATCCTAGGAGGCTCAAGGAGTGCTCGGCAGGACTCCGAGCGTCAGTGAACGGGTTTTTCGACGGTCAATTCCTTTCCTTTTATGCTCTTAATTATGCTTTTCATTGTAAATGTTGTGGATATTTTAGTCATGTGTAGCTAAATCCCAATTTGGGGTGTTGAAATGAAATTATAGTCAAAATGTTGTTATAATTTCCTGTCTCTTGCCCTTTGTCCTAATTATTTGTATGGATGTGCTTAATGCTTTACTCAATCTGGCCAATTGTGTATTGATCTGATTCTTAATGGAAACTCGATGGAGAGAAGTTAGGATAGATCGTAATCCATGCAACTAGTTTAATTGCCCGTCGTGACAACGAGATTAGTTGATTAAACTTAGACTCCTAAAATGAATCAGAGCATAATAATTAATGATTTTTAATGTCGCTAATGACACTGAGTTTGTTAAAATGTATTAATTACAATTAGGGGAAACCGACAGGAGAACCTATGTGATTAACAGAGATTCTAGAATTATAATTAGTTAGGCAATGAGATAGGATAATTATAACAATTGTTTAGCTAATAATTGATATTCAAGACCCCTCTTCCCAATTAAAGGAAACTCTTTCTCCATATTTTATTTTTGTTCGATTGATCAAATTATTTTCTTTAATTGCTTTGATTTTTTAATCCTTTTTAATTGCATGGGTTGTTCCCTAAATATTGTTTCGCCCAAGTATTTTTAGTGCTCAAGAGATTTTTGGTTTGCTAACCGTTTTATATTACTTGTGACGACCCGTGCGCTTGCGGTAATCGTTAAGCACATTCGTGTGCAGCACGACTCGAGAAAAGAAGAACCACGCAGCGAGCTTGATGAGGAAGGCGGCGACACTGCTACAGATCTTGGCTAGGAGGGATGGGCGGCGGCACGATGATCACGGCAGCAGCGGCGGTGGCGCGACGGCAACAAGGGAAAGGGCGGCTGGCGGCGACGACTCTCTCCAAGGGGGCTGGCTCACGACCTGCTGAAACGAACGGCTGGGAGGGGGGGTTTCCTCACGCGATAATAGAAAGAGATGGAGGGAGATGGGGCTTAGGGTTTCCTCCTTCTTTTCTTTCTATTGAATTTCTTTTTCTTTTACCAATTAACCAAAAGCCCAAAAATAGGAATTCACTCAACTAAAACCCATTATTCAGCGTAAACTAAATTATAACACTGAGATTCCTCAACTGAATACAAACCACGCCTAACAAACTTTAGGGAGGGATTTTATAACACACTAATTTCCCTAGACACCTTAGTATATAATTAAATCCCTAAGTTCAAGCCAAAAATAGAACTTATATTCCTTTCAACTCGAAACATGGAATTTAAATACACCAAAAAGTATATGGGGCGTTACATTGCAGGTTATGAAGACTGCGTGGACCATGGTGATGCGGAGGAGGCATATGAGGAAGGACCTTAGCTAGTCTGCGCTGTTTTCCCATTTTATTTTCATGTTGGGTGGCTTGTTGCTCAACTTGGATAGGGTAGTAGTGTTTTCATTGGTTGGACAGCTGTTGTCCTGTTAGGTTAAGTTTAGATCATTATTGTTTAACTCTAGGTCTAGTTGTCTTTGTTTTAAAGAACTCTATCTATTCATTTAGTTTTTAATCATTATGTTTGCTTCGAATGAATTAATGTTATAATCTTTGTTAAAGTTGTGTTTCTAGTTAGATGTACTTGATAATGGAAGACCTGACTCGGAGCTTCTTTTGTGGAGTTCTGTTGTGTTGTAGTATGGTGGAGTCGTTGAAAAATGTTTTTTAGAAGTGTAGTTTTTGTTCTAGCAGGTGTTTAAAATTTTGGGTTAGTCCCATGTGTGTCGTTATGCTGTCGAAATTTTCGGTGCACTCGGTTAGTTTTGGTTTAAGAGTTAGTAATGTCGCTAGGATGGTTATTAAAATCCTAGGGCGTTACAAAATGTTTTTTTTTATAGAATGTCAAACAATTTAAACGTTACAAACTACTATATTTCGCCAGTTTTAGTTTCATAAATTCCTCATCAAATTGATTATATTACAAAAAATATTTTATTAAGGAAAAAGCCAAATGGTGTGAATAAGACATATATTTGAGCAATAAAAAGCGAGTTTACCCGTAAAAAAAAACATCCTTCAAACTAGCAAAGGAAAATGCTTCACATTACTTATTTTCAAAAAGATCGTTAAGAAAGCAGCATCAATTTCATGCAAATGTCTCCTTTAGTTATTCAGCTTTCTTTTCATTTTCTTGTTACAATTAAAAAACACATAAATTCTATTGGATTTTTACCCTGGTTGACACAAATAATAATACATTTCTTGTATGAATTCATCATTGACATTTAATTGCTCGTTTCTACTTCATATTGTTTGTTTTGTTTCCAAATTCAAGTAACCCACTTATGCTTGAACTTAAGGTTCTTTGGCTAGATGAAGCTTTGTAGAAGAGACAAGTAGAAGAAGATTGGAGAATCTAGTCGATGAAAATCGTGGCGTGGCCCCACCAAACGAAGATGACATTGTTGTAATGGATTAATCTCCACCGAGTGGTTTTAGGTTTAGTGGTAGGATCACAATCCAATTGTTCATTAGAGACTCAGTGGAGGCTTAAGGAGCAAGAAGTGTTATAGGGGTAAAATAGACTTTTCACCCTACTATAGTTACAAACAACCTATGAAGGATTGACTTACTGATCACAGATATATCGGGTGGACAGAAATATATGTATATTGAGGAGAGTTCAGCTCCGGGCTATAATGGAGTGTCCCGTTAGTTAACGAATGTTGGTTAACTAGGATTGAAAGAGTTCAGTCGGTTAATCTCGGATCGTTGGAGCCCATGATCTGTAGGTCCATTACGTCCCCCTGCTAGCTCAAACGGATTCACCTTAGAACATAGTGTTGAGAGAATTTGAAAAACATTCAAATTCGATTTATGGAGATAACGTTAATTATATCTGATATAATTTAACGTATTTTAGTTTAATTTTGAATTAAACTACAATTTTAGTGAGTTAGTAATATTTAAATGTGATTTAAATATTACAAGTATATATAAGATATGTATTTCAGATTAAACTTTTCATATGAATAAGGATTTCATATCCGGTCAATCGGTCTTAAGAGAATTTTGGATTGATATAATTATTTAATTTGATATTAAAATTAAATAATTAATTATAATTAAATTAAAGTGTTTTAATTAATTATAATTTATTTTTAAAATTAATTTGGTGAATTTAAATTGAAATTGGAATTTAATGCATGAATTGGATCATGCAAAATCCATGGGTATGACACCTAGGTTGGTGACAAAGCCTTCTCAAATTGTCACATCTCTTTTGTATATATACTCGTATCATTCAGCTGGTGTTAAGGGGATGATGACTAAAACTTACATGCAACTTTTGGTGAAGAAATTCTCTCTCTCTCTCATAAATCGAGAACAAAGATGGGTTGAAAAACACATTTTTCTCACAACTTCTTTCTCCTTAATTCATCATGCTCGAGTTCCCACAAGCACGTTTTAAGGTCGAAGATTAGTGGGGAAGATCACGGTGGTCGTCCACATCAAGATCGTGTGAAGAAACAATCTACGAGATGCTTGAATTTGGAGCTTCAAAGAGGTATTTGTTCTTGCTCTGTTTTTATGAATTTTCCAGCAGGCTTTTAATCTTCAAAATTAATGAAAATTGATGCCCAAGATCCACTAATGCTTCCGTTCAAGTGTTCTTCACTCCTTCATGTTTTACTTTATTTGATTTGTAAACTTATTTGAGAAATTTCTTAGAGGCCATGTGTAACGCCCCTGGTTTTTCAACCTTTAGCCTAGAGATGCTACTACAACTCTAAACCCTTAACCATGGATCTGAACCACTTTAAATCGAATGTACCGAAAATTTCAGCAGCATAACGACGTAAAACGACCCGAACCAAAACTTTACAAAACCTGATAAGCATCAAAATACTTCTAATCAATCAACCCAACTCCACCAAACTACGATTCAAATTCACAACCTAACTTCACTATACGAGTCATGCCTTGTAGCAACAAGCGTAAATAAAACATGCACAAATCAGATTACTAATTCAACTTTTATTATCACTAGCAACTTATCCCAAAAGCCTAAAACATCTCAGGTGAAACTCTCACCATAATAGGACTACAATATAACCAAACCAATCCAAACCAGCCTATCAAAACATAGGTACAAAATAAAACCATAACAACGCTAGCCCATTAGAAACTTAGGAAGCAAGTTAAAACAATGACATCCTAAGAATCCTTCCTCATAGCTCTCCTCCTCATCACCAAGGTCCAGCTCATCGTCCAAACCTGCAACATCTAAAATGTTGGGGGAAGATGGGAAACGGGATATCAGTACAACCGTGGTACTTGTACGCAACTCACACTTACCAAGCCACAAACAACAAACATCACAATAAACATGTTTAACACACGGATCCAACATGCTTTCACAACCACTAACAGGCAACGTGCGTATACAACCACAACATCCAACATGCTTTTAAGCCATAAACTAACCATATGCCTAAAAACAACAAACTCGTGCAAATGCATCACATGCTATGCAACATACGCAGTAGACTCCACATGATTTCCGCGTCATGCTCCGCACCTACCTGCCATGTGTTGCGCCACTCTTTCATGATTTTCGCGTTGCCCTCCCCACTCACACTCACGTGATTTCCACGTCACGCTCTGCTACACATGAGTTACGCACAATGTGTTGTGCCTCACACCCGACTCATGTTACACCCCCAGGCAACATGCAAGGAAGACTCAACCGTGCTCAACACGACATCTCATCATGCTTAACACCCAAACACTCAACATGCTTAAGACAAACATTCATCATACTTAAACACCTTAAGCGAACACAACTCAAGCAACATAGTAAATACGATTCATGATTAACACAACCATTTCAACATTCACAATTCAACGGTTCATAAATAGCATAGATACAAGTAAAGTAGGTAACGAACGATCATGCTTCATTCAATCAAACAAGCTTAGTAAGTAAAAACTACTTACCTACAACGCTTCCAAGGCAACCTTAGTAATCCAAGGTAGTCCAATAAAGCCCTAAATAACAAGGATAAAACCTACTGAGTTAGAACCAACTTAAAGCGACCCTAAACATGCTTAAAAGGCCTAATTAAACTAAGAAAAGACCTATTTCCTTGCTGGACAACCACCCAAAATTCTCCAAATAAAACCCACAACCTTTACACCATGGGCAACCATGTCTAAGGCTCAACAGGCAATGGGTATTCGTTGAATGACAAGATTCAAGGCTTTTTAGCCGCTGGACAGCAAGTAAAAGTCACAGGAATAACATTCTAAGAACTCCTAAATCTTGGGCCATGCGACTACGGCTTAGATAATTAATAGAACCTCTTTGACATGCTTTTTAACCTTTGAACAACAAGTAGAACTCAATAAATCATGCTTTAAGAACCTACAAGGGTTAGGCAACACTACAAAGGCAACAAGACTGAACAGGCATTGAAGAACTACATGATTCATAACAAAGATGGCAATGATAACCCATTTTAAAACATGAACTATGACCTATAACGATTAGGCAACTCGTACGAGCCAAGATATGCAATGGGTATCGACTAACACATGCTTCTAAGGCTAGAATAACTAATGGGCAACAAACTTCAATGCTAAAACAAAGGGACAGCAAGGAAACTTACCCAAACGGACCCGTTTTCGCGCTAGACGGGTTATTCTAATCTCTAACGATGCGCTAGACGGCGCTGCAGATCAGAAAATACACACAAACTTAAGTTTTCAGCACCTAAAATGAATGGGCATTCTTCTTTAAGCTCTAAACATGAGTGGGTGAGGACTATACTTACCGAAAACGCTAATTGATGTCGAACCACTCACGAACTGAGCAAAGACGACACTGCATATCAGAATTTCACAATTAACCAAAGCTTAAATTCCAGCACTAAAATGAATGGATATTTAATCCTAGGCACCAACTAAACATGGGTAAGCGTTTAAACTTACTGGGATAGTCAAGTGGTGCCGAAAACACCCGAAAACACTATTGGAGAGAGGCAAAATTGACTGAAACGAGGTCGACGGGGCTCCGAACCGCTAGGCGCGCGAGATCTAACCAAATCAAACCTAGAGAAACTTAGATCATGACTTAAACAACATGGAAAGGAAACAAAAAAGGCTTACCCACGATTTTTGAGGCTGAAACGCGGAGGAACGAGGCTCCAGGCTGCTGTCCGGGTAAGATCCCAACCAATACAGACACAAAGGACTTAGACCAGGCCTTAACGTCTGCAAATGAGGGAGTATGAGACATACCAATGAGTTTTCTTGCCCGAAAACGCAAAGAAAGGAGAAATCTGAGCCTTGAACCCATGAAACCGAGAGGGAGATGCGCGAGAGAGAGATCGCACGAGGCGAAGACGGCGGCTGCCCGAGCTGCGACAAATGGCGGCGGTAAGGGACGACACACGCTCGGGCTGGACAGAGAGAGAGAGAGATCGCGGCGAGAGATAGATTCGCAAAGAGAACCGCGCAGAGAAGGAGACCCACACGATGACGACGACGGCTCGACTAGCTCAGGCGGCGACGTTGAACGACGTAGAAGGTGGCGGCGGCACTGAACGACGTAGAAGGTGGCGATGGCGTCGGCTGGGGAATGGGTCTCACGACAAGCACAATGAGAGGGAGGAATGGGGGCTTGCTTCACGATTGTGAGAGAAAGGGATGAAGGCTTTAGGGCTTTTTTCCTGTTTTCTTTTCTTTAAACCCACTTAATTATAAAACTCTAAAAATAGAACCCAAGAATAGCACTTCCCCACCACTCAGCGTGAAATTTTCAACCCTTAAACAGACTTGATAATTAACGCTAGCCAAATTAAATCGAGCTTAAGGGAGGGAATTAAATCATCATAACGATTCAATCCAATTATCTAACTCTAAAACAATATAACCAACCATTTAAATCTAAACAATATAACCCCAACCATTTAAAAACAATCCATAGAGAATATCATAAACTAAAAGCAATCAATTGTATAATCAAACTATTAAGCAATCACCATGATAGATATTACTCTCAATAAATATAAAACTACTAGTTTGACTATTGATGATATATACAAGTACAAAAGGTCTTAATATGCAGAGACAAAAAGAAAGTCGAGAATTGCAGAGGTATAACTTCTCGAGTGAATCTAGTTATACTGCATTAACAATTTAACACATCATTTTAGTTAAGTGTGCACTAGTTTTACCAAATTTCCATAAAATTCTAACTTCCAAAACTATTTTAGGGGAAGGCGAGTGCATTGTTTTGTCTTACATGGATGGATGGCAATGATTATGCATGCAAACTTTTAGTACTTGCTTATAAATATTTTTCCTATAGCATAAACAACTAAGCCATCATACAATGTAATGCTAATTAACATATAACAATAGACAATAAGAGAAGAAGGACAATCATTTCCTCTCATAATGAGTAAATGTGGTTATAGGGTATTAGAACTAAAAACCTATATAGGTGCATGCCAAAGTGAGGATAACTCACCGGTAATTGAACTTAAAAAAAAAAAAAAAAAACATAAGTAACAGCATAGATCACAATAATCCCACCATGGGGCACCAACTCAAACTCAAATTTCAAATACTTTCAATACATTTTATAGTACTTTTAATTTTAAACTTTACCTGGAATTAATATCTGTGGCCTTTGTAAGAGAGTCACAATTGTGGTTGCTTCTTCAAACCTAGTGCAAAAGAAACTTCAACAAGTCTATTACTATTTTTCATGTTCCCTAAGAAATCAAAATACATTCATCAATGCTAGAAGTCTACAAAAACTATTTATATTAGGAAGAAAACAATCTCAGGGTCTTTTTCTACAATCTTCTATTAAAGTTAAATTCAATCATTGGCTTCCCCCCCCCCCCCAACCTTTGCTTAATTACCACGAATCCACCATAGCTAGAGCTCCAGTAAAGATCTTAAATCCACTTCATATCATAAGCCCAAAGCAAACAGAAGGCATTTAATCATTCACAACTTCAGAAGGCATTTAATCATTCACAACTTCATAACATTTAATACACAATCAGCTTCAATCAAGTATGATAAAGAATTCCATTTCCATCACAAATTGAATCCACATATCAACATAACAAGTCAAACCCAAATCACAAGATCATTAGCAAATAACACAAACAAAACCCCAAAAGCCCAAAATGAGAACACACAAAATTTGTGAAACGATTTAATTAAAGATCATATGTGATTAAATACGAACTTCAATCAAAGAAGATGAAACAAACCAAGAGAATCACCTCGGAAAGAAAGTGTGTTGTCAATGTTTTGTTGAGTAGTGCAATATAGCAGCCAGCTTTTTTTTTTTTAAAAAAAAAGAGAGAGGAAGGGAATGGGCTAGTGCCCGGTCAAAAGGGAAAAGGAAAAAAAGGGGGGGAAACTTTCCCCCCAAAATCAGTCAACTGACCGTATTAAAAAAAAAAAATCTGAAACTTTCTCTCTCTCCCTCTCACGACTCTTTCTCTTTCTCGCAGCGCCTCTCTCTCTCCCTCTCGGTTCTCTCTCTATCTCAGCCCACTCTCCCTCGTCGCCCGCCGCACGCCACCCGCTACCGTCACTCGCCGCTCGCCGTCGCGCCGTCGCCGCCTGTAAGAACATTATCTCTCTCTCTCTCGGTTTCGTTCTCTCTCTCTCTCTCTCCTTCACCTCACTCTCTCTCTGTCTCAGCCATCTCTCCCTCCGCCGCACGCTACCTGCCGACGCACGCCACCCGCCGACGCCGCCGCTGCTCCTTCATCCCTCTCAGCTCTTTCTCGTCTCCCTTTGTATCACGTCACTGTAGTCATCGCGAATCGCCTCTGACCGTACGCGAGTCGCCGCGCCGTCGCGGATCTGAAGCTCTACTTTCAGCCGGTCTGCTGCTCGTCGCCGCCGTAGCCAGATCGGATTGTGTTATTTGTCGTTCAGATCTGATCACCACCGCCGCTACCTTAAGACAAACAGTCGCGCGCCTCTTGAATGTTCGACGATTTCAGTTAGTGGGTAAGGGAGTTGTAAGTCATAGTTTGTTGGCCTTTTATGCCTTAATGAAATACCCATTAACGTTGGATCTTAATCTAAGGTGTCCGTAGTAGGTGGTGGTCGAATCGTCAAAGGCGGAGCGAAACTTGGAAGCTGGACAGCAAGCGTTAGGTTCGTTTGGGTGAGTTTTCGACCTCCTTAAGTCTTGTGTTCTTAAGAAAAAATTATTGGAATTGGAGTGCATCTGATGTGAGACCCTTTTTTTTTATACGTGTTAATAGATTTCGTTTTCGCATAGCGTGGTAGGTCTTGTATCGAGTTGTTTGAGGTGATTTCAATCAAGCGTAGTATCTCAAGTAAAATAACTTGTTGCATTGGAATGAAATGTTTATGTTTCAAAATGATTGTTTACTCCTGGCACGAGAATGGGTATATATTGTTTGGATTGAGACTGAGGCGATATGTTGCATTAATTTCAAGAGTATGGCTACTGCATATATATTTGTGTTGTGTGATAGATGTGAGTGTATGACTGTTGTATATTTTTAAAGCTGACTGACATTGTTTGTGGGCAATGGGAAGTTGAGGTTTTTCTCTGTTTAGGAGTGTCGGTTGTCGCCTCCATTCCTTATTCTTGAGATGTGACTGAGTTGGGATGATACATATCAGTTAGCCTGTCAGTAATCTATGAAAAGAAACCGACTCTATTAAATAGGTTGCAGTTAAAAATTAGTAAGTGTTAAGGGGACCTAAAGGGTAAAGGATTAAGAAAGGGGCTAGTTGCCTCGGTTGAGGGCCCTGTCAATTAAACACCTAGGACTGAGATGTATTAGACTGAAATGAGGGGCTTAATGGGCGGAACTTGGCTTCGCAGACTAGGTGCCATTTACTAACTGTGGAAGTTAAATTCTGACTTAAACCCATGAACGCCCCACCAGTGAAATGACAGTTATGAGCTCTACGCGCACATTAGTGCCTTGAGGGATGAGACTCAGCTCCACTGATTGGGTGCCTTCTACCATCAGTAGGAGTATAGATATCTCAAAACACCCACTTCTGCACTACCAGTGAGTTGGCAAATTTATATATATAGGTGAGTTAAATGATCACGAGGCCCGAACTACAGATAAATGAAATGAAATGAATGAGAATGAGATGACCTAACCCTTAGGCCGTTAGCTCGGTTTAAATGTTGAAACCTTGGATGTTGCAAGTGTCTATCAGTATTGTTACTTACTGAGTATTTTCTTAAATACTCATTCTTTTCCCTTACATATAAATGCAGGTACAGGTAAAGGTGTACAAACGCGTGACGGAGTGCTGCTGAGCCATGGATTTCCTTTAGGATAGTCTTCCGCGTTTTGTGTTTTGAAATTCTTCCTTTGAACTTGTATTGCGATGTTTTATGGTTTATTCTGCTTTAAGTTTTTGCTTGTATGACTAAAGATTCTTTGGTTTTGTTTTAACTGGGATCCCAGGTTGAAAAGTTTCGCAAAATTTCTAAGTACGTTTTACTTTTAAATGTCATTTCATCGCTGTTTTTAGAAGTAGAAGGATATGTATGTGGTAATGGCCCTAGGATCTAGGCATGAAATGTGGGGTCGTTACATGCAATTTTGGGCTCAAACTTCAATTTTGTGGAAGTGCAATTTTGTTGAGCAGTGCGATTTTGGCCTTTGTAGATTAACTTCAATACCATTTGCGAGAACTTTAGGATTTTTAAATATCAAAACTAAATGTTGAACCTACAAACATCTATAATCATGGTGACCATGGTGACCTGCAAAGAATAATCTCATTGTTCTAACATCAATGCCACAATTACATTAAGATGGAAACAAATATAGAATTTAATAGGAAGAATATTCAAACGAAACATAACAAGAATTTGGAGATATTCGTGAAGTTATGAATTCTTAATTCAATAAGATCTTCCCTAATTGCATTAAATAGATTTTAATGCAAGAGCTCAAAGTCTTCAAATCATATGTGTGGATATGACTTGAACCTGGAATGAAACACTCCGAATGACAAAATGTTGTGTTCGGCCTCTTCCCGAGGCCGAGGCCGACCATGGCATTTCAGTAATCTCCCACTTTCCTCATTTCCTTGTCACCTAACTCCTATTCAGGAAGCATCTACTTTGTCTATTTCTATCCTTTTTTGTAGGATGAGAATAAAGTTGCACACGAGTCAGCGCAAGGCAAAGAGCATTACTCTTAAATCAGGCTTAAGGAGCTCAACCTATAGCAATAAGTCATCTTGCATCCCAATTCAAGAGTGGGGGCTTAATGTTTTAGATAATTTTAGACCACCCCGATGAACAAGGAGCTGATGAGGACAATCAGACAGAAATCAGACTGGAAGATGGACCCGGGCGGGGAAACGGGCCAGTGGATTAGTCCAGGACCGAAGGGGTCGGGCTTTTGGTCCGACCCCATGGTCGGCCTCGGCCATGGGCCGAGGCCGAGTCCCACCGACTCTGCTCGGTCCACACCGCCTCTGGCTGCCCCGGTTTCGCCTGATTCGTCCTAAAACGCCTCCGATTTCTTGGAAACCCTAAGTGGGTGAGCATGTATCTATACCCCTCTTTGCTACTGAAGAAGGGGACCCTAACTCTCTACTCTCTTCTCTTACTCTCTAGCCCTCATACTGCCGTTTTTTGACTTAAGCATCGGAGTCGGTGTGGCTAGCACCACACCGGTGTGCAGGTTTTCCGTCTTGCAGGTCACGTCTTCCCCCCTCATCTACAAATTTACCGTTGGTGGCACGTGAAGGTTAGGTGAGTTCCCTCTAACCAAAATCGACCATCAACACATACATTAATAACCTAAAATTACATACACATGACAAATAAAACTAAATCCAATAGTCTAAAAAGTAAATTATAACTCAGACTTGAGTTGATGCAGTTGTTATTTTCTTGAAATCAAAATCCAATAGTCTAAAAAGTAAATTATAACTCAGGCTTGAGTATTTACACACTCATTTAGGCTTTAAACCTCAGTATTCAAGACCTTGTATATTAAGTGAAGTAAATAGCAAAGATCTTCCTCTACTATTAACAGAAAAATGCCTTCATTTTCTTAAATAAAATGGCATCATGTCGATCGTAAAATTTGAAACTAAAAAAGAAACTAAAAATAAACACCTGGAAAATGGTCCAAATCTCAAATTAAGGACCAAGTTGTTTCCTAAGAAAATCATCATTTATTTTATCTTGATCAACTTAAAAATGTTCCAAATACTTCTCATTAACACTAATTAATTACACAAATCAACTATTAATTCACATGGAACCGCAAAATAATAAAAATAAATAAAATACTAAACAATTCAAAGAAAGGAAACTTACCACACCAAAATGCAAACTTTGCATGGCCTGGACATAAACCTGTGATAAGGGAAATGTTTGTCAAATCTTCTAATTTAGTGAACAAAATGAATTCCACACAAAATAAATTCTGAGCATATTTGCGTAAGCAATTAAGTGTCTTCAACTGTGGAACTTAATTGAACTTTGATAAATGAGATGAAAGATGTTGATTCTAATAATTTGTTATGAATAAAAATTTGATAAGAAATTAACATTGTTTGAAGCTAAAAATTTAAACATGAAAAACTAAATTGAAAGAAAAGACATCAACATAACTAAATCATCACAGCAACATAAATTAGCATTGAATCACAACAACAGACAACAATACAACTCAGCATCATATCATAACAGATTAGTAAAACAAGTTGGATTTCATCTTTTCTCATGTCACGTTGCAGCAACTTAACATCACTGAACTCCAACTCGCAACAAACCAAAAACTCTCTTGATTTGCATTGATCAACAAATAATTGATGACTCAATCAGTTTTAAGTAGCCCTAGATTAATTTTATTAGTTATGGAAAGATTCTGCCCTCATTTATATTTCTTTACCATTAGTCAATTACTTACCTTCCCTTCACATTGTTTCATATGTAATTTGGTATGATCTTTTATTTCATTTTCCTACTTTAAGTTTTTCCTTCTTAAGTCAATTTTCTCTCTTTAGCATACATAGCGTTTGTATAAATTGTGAAGGCATTCAATTCTCTTGAAATATTTTCTTAAATGACACATAAGAGGAAAACAGAGATGAAAATGACATTCAAGAGCAAACATTAGCAACTTGGAAACTAAGGGTCCGTTTGGAATACATTTTAATTTAAATGTTTTTTGAAGAATGCATTTTTTAAAAAACATTTTGTATAAAAATTGTTTAGAATTAAAACACTCATATGTTTGGTTGCATTTCCTCATAGGTGTTTTTATACACAAGTCATGGTATACTTAAAACTCTTTTTAAAAAAGTTGGTTTCAATTGTTTCTCTCAAAATGGTTTATTTATCAATCTCATTTTCTAATAAGTAATTTTTATTAGTTGCCAAACACTAAAAAAATTTTCAAAATGATTTTTTTTTTCAAAATTAAACACTTGAAAAGTTAAACCAAACACACCCTAAATGGAACCCCTTTCTATTCATGTCATTGAATGATCTAAGAAGATAAACAAACAAGTAAAGAAAAAAAAAAATGTTGTGAGAGAGGACAAAAGTGAAGACTTAAAAACCATTGTTACCTTCTAAAGATTCTAATTCTTGAATGCAAACCTCAACAACTATTTGCGAAAGACTTTCCCTCAGTATTCAGAAACTGAATAACTTTCCTACCTTCACGCAGCTACTACATGTGCATCTTCTTCACGAGAAAACTTGTTTTTTCCTACAATATAAATAAGGCATGAACAAATAATATTTCTGATAAAGAGCACTTTTTCGAACTATTTTAATTCTTAATTTATAAGATTTAAGTCATAAGAACTGATATGTTGACCCAGTTAACATGCAAAAGCAGTTTTTGGTGTCTACCTTCCTCTCATAAAGATCCTTCAATGTTTCAGCTTACTACACTTGATAACATATTGTGCGACAAGCTATGAGGGACATACTAGATGAACAAAAACACCCTTTATAAATTAAATGAAAGAAGCTAGAATTTTTTTATAATGAGCTTACACAAGTTTGTATGTCAAACCTAGGAAGTGATAAAAAAAAAAAATAAAATAAAATAAACAACCATAAATGAAGATACTAAAAGCTTGTAAAAAAAACAAAAGAAAAGTTTCACTTTAGCTAAACAAAGGATAGATGCACGTGCTTTAGACCCACGTTAGAGGGAGGATCAATGTCACCAAATAGGCATATATTGGACCAATAATAACATGATCATATATAACTATTCTTAAGTTCTAGACTACAAATGATGAGAAGGTATGAAAATATTTTAAATACGATATTTATATAATCAACAATTGAAAAGGCAATCAGAAACCTACCTTGGTAACTTAGTTTGAAGAATACATGGAAGAATTAGAAAAGGTCATCTTGCAGAGTTTAAGGATCGTTAAGGCCTAACGGAATAAAAGATACATACTTTAATTTTTTTACCAAAGAAGACTAGAGCAGGCAATGCAACCTTCTTCACCAATTGAATTGAAGAGAAAATTTCGATGGAAATGAAAACTTTAAATTTCAATTCATTTATCCTAATATAGAATATTTATTTTCTTCATTCGAATGGCATACCATCAATATGTATGATAACTACAAAATATAATATAATATATAATAATTCTTAAACTAATTGGATGTGTGTCATTTGGTTGTTGGATAGTAAAGTTTGTAGTAATGATCGCATAATCAAAATCAAGTTGGGTCGTCAAACCTAGATCGTGTCTGTAAAAGTAATCTTCAAATTATGCTCCCATGATGCAACAATTGACATTTCTACCATATAGAACAAAAAAATGTTATTAACTCTTATACTCAAATCAAAACCCATTAATTAAAAATATACAAACATCTATTATACATATATATATATATATATATATATTCATGAATCATGCTTCTGTTTCTATATGATAAATAGAGTTTTCAAAATGTCGTCCACAACTAAGATCTGGCAAAGACAGCTCAAATTCTACCATGACCAAGACTTTCTAACAATTGCTTTCACCCCTTAACATTCATTTCAACAAGCTTCTGAAGATTCAAACTAACAAGGTACTTCTTGTCCAGATTCTAGATTAAAGGGTCTAAAAGTTGAACTGGACTTACTATCTCTCTCCTCTTTTTGGAAAATTCGTCTATTACTAGTACCCTGTAATAGAGAAAACAATGCCTTAGCAGTTGCTTCTTTCTCATCAATAGACTTGTCATCTAACATATTAACTAAGGGTGTAATGAATCCATCTTGTAAAAAAGAACCTAAAAGCTTGTCAAAAAGAAAAGCTTCACCTCAACCATGACACTCGCCAGTCCATTTGTAACGCCCCAGGATTTTAATAGTTATCCTAGTGACATTACTAATTCTTAACCCCAAACTAACCGTATGCACCGAAAATTTCGGCAGCATAATGACATACATAAGACTAACCCAAAATTTTTTCATTAACCTGCTAAGTATAAAACACTTCTATATAACATTATCAAACGCCTCCACCAAACTACAACCGAGCAAAACATTCACAAAACTAGCTGCGAGTCAGGTCTCGCATTTTCAACTACTAACTCACTAGGAACACGAGTTTAACCAAGCTTAAAAACATTAGCTCATTCGGAACAAACTTAATAATTTATAACTGAATGAATAAATAGAGTTCTTTAAACAAAGACAACTAGTCTTGGAGTTCAACAATAACAATTTCAGAACTAACCCAGCGAGATAACAACTATCCAGCAATAACAAGCAACAACTACCCTAACCATAACCAAAGAAAACAAAGGGCAAGAACAATGCTACTAGCTACGATCCCTCCTCATAAGCCTCCTCCGCATAACCATAGTCCACGCAGTCCTCATAACCTGAAAAATCTAGTAGTTGGGGGGAGAGAGGGGAGGGGGTCATTACACTAAGGTACTGGTAAGCAGCCCCTACTTAAGAAGCCATCAAACAGCAAACAAG
Organism: Luffa acutangula; assembly: GCA_036850905.1. Taxonomy (NCBI): domain Eukaryota; kingdom Viridiplantae; phylum Streptophyta; class Magnoliopsida; order Cucurbitales; family Cucurbitaceae; genus Luffa; species Luffa acutangula. Next base: position 18,649,662 of record CM072087.1, read on the forward strand.
CAAATAACATGCTCTTCATGTGCGAACAACGTGCTTCTTAAAAGCGGTAAACACAAAGTCATGCTCAAAAGCTAGTAAAACAAATGACACTCCTAAGCCATAACTCATGCATCTCTCTATGCAACTTGCTAACAACTCAAGCTCCACGAGCTCACTCAACGCTCATATTTAGCCCTCACATGGCTATCCAAGACTAATCCTTCGAGTCGCACTGTCCGTTGACCATTTGTACCCAGGGCCACAATGCTCTCTACGGAGCTCGGCGTTCGACCCTTGACCATTTGTACCAAGGGCCACAATGCTCTCTACGGAGCTCGGCGTTAGACCCTTGACCATTTGTACCCAAGGCCCTGAATTGTGCATCGCCCCTTGACCATTTGTACCCAAGGTGCACCGATGACTTAGCAAAGTATTGGCCCTTCCCCAAGCGCCTAACACTTGCTTTCTAGACTCATCACACCGACCCTTGACCATTTGTACCGAAGGCCTCGATGCTCCTCTTAAACCAATGGTGACATGCCACCCCTCAACCATTTGTACCCGAGGTGCACTAACACTCACCCAACTTTCAATTCTTTCACACTTTAGGTCCCTGACCTATATCTCACATCTACTAGAATGCAAATGCCCTGCAACATGCTTTTAGACTCATGAATCATGCCCACTAAGCATTATACATGTGACCACAGTCATGTTTTTCAAAGAAATCATATATATATACATATATTCAGAGAAGCAATAATCATGAGAGTAGTTATAAAGCAAGTAAACTTTTAGCATGCATCACACAGTCCAACAAACCATGTCAAGTAAAAACTTACTTATTGGATGCTCTAACGCTCCTAAACGATCCTAAAAGACTAACAGATCCAACTGGAAGAGCCTAAAGAGCTCAAACTACAAGCAATGATTACCAAGGGTTAGGAAATAGATTTAAAACACCTAATAGACTTAATAAAGGACACAAAAGCTGCTGGAATTTACCCCCCAGCGTCAAAAAGGCCCCAAACACTTGTTGTCCAATGAACTAAGTGACTTGAAACCACTTGTTTAACGTTCTTAGACAATGGGTGTTCGAGTTTAAAGCTCAACGGACGATGGGTCACAAAACAAAGATGATTTCGAACCCAAGACGGCAGTGCAAAGCTTTGGGAAGTCAAGAAATCAATCACAAAACTAAATTCTAAGGCCGAACAAGAGTGGGTAAGCTGAATTTGAGGTTTATAAAGCATGAGTTAGTGTCGAATACTTACCGACAGAGACCACACACGAGGGAATGGATGTGGAATGTCGAATCTGCCGCTGTTAGAACCAAACGCGCAAAGACCCACAAACTCGATGGTTAATCGCACGGGTCCTGGCCAAAATCGAGAGAAAAAAAGAAGGTTTACGCGCGGGTCTACTGAACGAAGCGAGAATAGAAGAGAGGAAGAGATTTACCGCGTGAGAAACGGGGAAGAAAGCTCGGGCTGGAGGTACCGGCCGACGCACGTGAAAACAGAAACGGAACTGTTGTTGCCGACGAGTGAACACGGAAGAGAGAGAGAGAGCTTGACGAAATAAACCAAACCATGGAGTGGATTTTGTGAATTATGTGCCTTTAATCTTGCATGCCGAAAAGATAAACAACTCATTGTCAGCTTAAGGTGACTAGAGAACGATAAAGTTTGAAAATTCAAGCCTTTCGACGATAAACAAAACAAATGCAAAGGTTCGAATTGAAATCAAACAAGGTTAGTCCATAGGAGAAAGTAGAATTTGACATCTTAACAACTTTGAATTAAATCTATAAGAACAAAAACACAATGGGTCTTTTTTAAAAGTGAGAGGTTTTTTACGGTGGATCAAGCCTGTAAAATGAGTGGGCTTAGGCTGGGCCTAATTTAAACGGTCATTAAATTTAAAAAACACACATTTTTCTCCGAAATGAAAGTTTCACATTCCTCAATAACTTTCTCCCACTCCACTTTATTACTCCACTCTTTTTTTTTTCCTCACTTGTGACATAAGAGTTATATCCTTGTTATTTTAAAAAGAAAAATGCTAGAATCAAATAGTTGATTCAAACAATCAAATTCAACTCATTTCACCAAATACAAAACAAGAAATGAAAACTTTAAACTCTATTCCACCATTCATAAAACAATTAAGGGTACTTCAAAATTCCCACTATAAAAACAGAAAAAGACACAACCCAACTCAAGAGTGAAACATGCACAAATTTGCCATATAATCTCAAGTTCAAATTTCTCTCTATTCAAAAAGAACACTCATTCTCAAGACCGGTAAGAAATAATTTTTTGTTGGTCGGTATCCGCAAGCGCACGGGCCACAAGTAATATAAAACGGAAAGTATTCCGAGTATCGAATCCTCAGGGAGGTGAAGCGAAACTTAAGCAATTAATTAAAATTCTCTTGAACACTGAAAGTACTCAGGTGAAATAATATTTAGGGACCATTTTCATGTGATAAAAAGAACTTAAATTTAGGACAATAAATAAAAACAATTTGATCAATCAAAAAAAAAAATGTGGAGAAAGAGTTTTCTTAAAATGGGAAGAGGGGTCTTGAAAATCAATGATTAGCTAAATAATTGCTATAATTATCCTATCTCATTGCCCAATTAATTATAAACCTAGAATCTCCGTTAATCACATAGGTTCTCCTGTCGGTTTCCCCTAATTGTAATTAATTCTTTTTAACAACCTAAGTGTCCTTAGCGCTATTAAAAATCATTAATTATTACGCTCTGATTCATTTTAGGAATCTCAGTTTAATCAACTAATCCCGGTGTCACAACGGGCAATTAAACTAGTTGCATGGATTATGATCTATCCTAATTTCTCTCCGTCGAGTTTCCATTAAGAAACGAATCATTACACAATTGGCCAGATTGAGTAAAGCATTAAGCACATCCATACAAATAATTAAGACATGGGCAAGAGACAAGAAATTATAACAATATTTCCACTAACATTTCATTTCAAGACCCCAAATTGGGGTTTAGCTACACATAATATCCACAATAATTACAAGCATGATAAAAAGCATAAAGGAAAAGGAATTGACCGTCGAAAAAAACCCCTTGCTGTTGCTTAGAGCCCCCGCTGGCTACTCCTCGAGCCTCTATGATTGCTTCCCAAAATTCCCCAAAATTTCTCCACTAGAAGAACCCTCTCAAAAAGGCTCAAAAGCCTTGAGAGGGGCTCCAAAAAAAGGAGTCTTAAGAAAGGAAAGAAAGGAATGGATGATTGAATAATGATTGATTGATGATTGAAATGAGGCACCAAGGGCACCTATTTATAGGCCTGGAATAGGGGTAGCGTCGCGACGCTGCCTTGCTAAGCGTCGCGACGCTGCTGCGCACGCGGCTTGGGCAACAAGAAAGGGCAGCGTCGCGACGCTGCCTTGCTAAGCGTCTCGACGCTGTCCAGATTTTCCAGAAAAATCAGCTTCCTTTTGGGCTGATTTTTGTTCCTTCTTCTTCATTTCTCTTGGTGTATTCTTCATGGATGTCTTCTTTGGGCTTCCATATGCTTCATACTTTGATTTGGGCTATAATTACTTCAATTATGGCTCTTTTTCTCCCAAAATCATCATTTATGCTCCTAAAGACAAAATAACAAAATTCATTAAATATATTCATTAAAAACACAGTTAAAGCACCAAAAAGCTTAATAATTTGAGACTAAAATAGCGACATTTCTGCTCGCTATCAGTTTTCTAATTCCCACTCTTAAAACTAGCCACTCCCTTTACCCTTACAATGAATATGTATGAACTTCAATTTGAAGATTGCAATTTTGTGATGTACATGCACAACAACAAAACTCCATAGAAAACAAAAACAAAATAAAATCTTACATTTCCATCTTTATTTCTTAATCATCACACCCATGGGTTTCAACAACATCCAAAAGCCAGAATCAAAGCCATAATAAAACAATGAAATTACCCTTCATAAACATGGATTTAAGCTTAGGCATGAAAAAAAAAGTTCCACAAAGTTGGTCTGTGAGGCCCCGTTTGATAACGTTCTCGTTTCCTGTTTCTCGTTTCTCGTTTCTTGTTTCCTGTTTCTTGTTTCTTGTTTTTAAAGAAATAGAAACAAAAACATGTTTGATAACTATTTTTGTTCCTTGTTTCTCTGAAAAAAGAAACAAAAATACAAAATGTGTTTGATAACCGATTCTCGTTTCTTGTTTCTTTTAGTTAAAATAAAATTTAGTACATATAATATAAAAATATATTAATTTTCAACTATTATTTTTTTATTTCTCCTTCTTCTTCCTCATCACTACCACCATTGTTACCGATCACCCGCCATCCTTGATCATCGGCCTTCGCTACCGACCCTCGACCATTGAGTGAATGCAGACAGTTAGCGGCGAATGCTGGAAAAGTCATCGGCGCGTGGTGGTGGTTGTTGAAAATAAGAAAAAAAGGAACAAGTTTTGGTCGACGACGATAGTGGCAGCCGATAGTCGGAGGTCGATTGTAGCAACTGGTCGATGGAGCTCGGAAGGGATCAGTCGGTGAAGGCCGATTAGCGGAGGCCAACCACGACCAATATTCGGAGGTCGACGGAGATCGGCGGTGCCCAGTAGTCAGAGGTCGACGATAGCTGTCCTACAGTAGAGGTCGGCAGCGCTCGATAGTTAGAGGTCGACGGTAGCGGCTGGTCGACGGCGCCTAGTAGTCGAAGGTTGACAGTAGTCCGAGATCGACGGTGGCAGTCGGTAGTTAGAGGTCGACGGTAGCGGTTGGTCGGTGGTGGCCGGTAGTCGAAGGTCGACGATGGCGATCGATCGACATATGTTGGTTAGTAGAGGTCGGCAATGCCCGATAGTCATAGGTCCACGGTGGCAGTCGTTTGATAGAGGTCGGTGGTTGTCAGTACTTAAAGGTCGACGGTAGTGGCTGGACGACGGCATCCAATAATCTGAGGTCGACGGTAGCAATCAGTCGACGGAGGCTGGTCAATAGGGGTCAACGACACTGGGTAGTCGGAGGTCGACGATGGTGGTTGGTCGATAGCGTCAAGTAGTCGGAGGTCGACGGTAACGGTCTGTCGGTGGAAGCTGGTTAACAGAGCGGGGGTTGGCGGAATCGTCAATCAATGGTGGTCGATAGTGGAGGTCGACGACTGTGGGCAGTCGGTGGTGGTTGGTCGATGGTAATAAGCGGTTGGCGGCGCCTGATAGTTAAAGGTCGACAGTGGCAGTCATTCGACGGAGGTCGGTGGTTGCCGGTAGTCAGAGGTCGACGATAGCTGTCAGTCGGAAGAGGCTGGTAAGCGGGGTCGATGGCGGCCGGTAGTTGGTGGTCGACGGTGCCGGTCGTTCGATGGAGGTTGGCGGCTGAAAGTAGTCAGAGGTCGACGGTAGTGGCAGGTCGGCGGCGTCTGGTAGTTTGAGGTCGACGGTAGCGGTCAGTTAGCGAAGGTCGATTAGTGGAGGTTGTTAGCGGCCGATTGTCAGAGGTCGACAGTAGCGGTCGACTGCGACCGGTAGTTGGAGGTCGATAGTAGCGGTTGACGGCGACCGATCGACGATTGTGGTCGGTTGTGGCCGGTAGTGGGAGGTTGACGACGACGCTCGATCGACGATGATCGGTAGTTGGAGGTGGACAGTGGAGGTCGACAACAACCAGTAGTCGAAGGTCGATACTGGTGGTCGGTCAATGGAGGTCGACAGCTGCCGGTAGTCGGAGGTCGACAATGGTGGTCGGTTGACGGAGGTGAAGGTGTTCATATAACACATGCGGAAGAAATTGAAAATCAGAAGCACCTAACTACATCAATTTTACTCCTGAAGCATGCATGTTCTAAGAATCCTGAAATACAGAGAGTGAAAGTACCAACCTTTTTGTAGCTCAATTGGTGGACTTTCTTGGATTCTTTTCTTCTCCAATCTTCTTAGGACAACCCTTCGAGTCTTCCCTACTATCCTTCAGGCCAAGAACGACTTGTGGGAGTCTATACATATAGGGAATGAGAAAGGAATGCTTGAAGGTTCAAGAAATTGAGAGATATGAGGAGATGAGAGTGATTGAGTGTAAATTCCAGCACCATAACAGTATGGAAAATCATTCTTATGGCTTGAATATGATTCAAGCTCTTCTTAGAGAGAGTTTCCATACAAAGCCAAGCCTCAAGACACAAGACACATGGTATATTTGCAAGCTCAAGTGGTTTCTAGGTGTACATTTCACAAAACATGCAACAATGCATGAATGAGTTGTCTTTCCACTTTGAATGATCATGCATAAGTGGGTTTCCAACTAAATCCACTAATTCCAAATTGAAATCTGATTTCAAGCTTGCAAATTAACCACAATTTCAATTCTAAATTGAAATTGATTGCTTGGTAATTAATTTGAAACATTTCAAATTAATTTTGATATGATTAATCTAATTAATCTTTGTTACATTGTGCAATTCCTTATATATGATTCCTAATACATATATAGTATTCAAAACACTTTTAAATACTTTATCTCTCATTTAATTCATAATTAAAATATTGTGTCAAACACAATTTACGATAATATCTTTTTTCCCGATTTTTAACAATTCAAAGCTTCCTATCTATTTGTTCTAGGCTTTATTCCCATATGAGCTAGTAGGGGGACCTAATGGACCTATAGATCATGGGCCCCAACGATTCGAGGCTAACTGACTAATCTCATTATCCAAGCTAGCCAACATTCGTTAACCACCGGGACACTCCACTATAGCCCGATAGTTGCACTCGCCTCACTATAGATATCTTTCCGTCCACTTGATTTAACAATGATTATTAAGTCGATCCTTCACAGGTTGTTCGTAGCTATAGCTAGGTCAAAAGCCCGTTTTACCCCTATAGTACTTCTAGTTCCTTAAGTCCCACTCATCCTCTAATGAACAATTGGTTTATGGTCCAACCAATAAACTGAGTTCCTCTCGGACCAATGAGAGGGCAAGATCCCTTTGTTCAAGCCCCGGAGTCAGCACTTAAGGGAACAACCTCTCTACTATCCCTAATTCGGGTAGGAGTGAATTCCTTCGTGCACGACTATGTCCCCAGCTATCTACCCGTTCCTATCCCTGAAATGGGAGGCTTATTGAGTCAGTGATATTGAGCCACTCTCACCTATGCAGATCTAAGGATAAGCCCGAATAAACAGGAGTTCATAGTTAGCTCAGGATTAAGATCGAGTTACCTAGGTCATCACATGAAATAGTTAGTCTCGTCAGTAAACGGTGTTATAAAGCGAGAGCGACTTATTTCTTTGTCCTGGTCTTATGCAAACTCATTGTTGTTGGGTTTTATGCCCTAAAACTCGTAGATAGTGAATGTAACCGTTGACCGGATATTAATGAAATAATATTGATATATTTTTCCATTAATTGTTATTAGTTATTTTATATATGTCTTTGCCTAATAATAACCCTAATCCAATAAACTAGACATCCAAGGCTGTAATATGAGTCTTGAACTATATGTAGCGACATATGGGATCATTGTTCAAGAAACAGCCTAAAGGGTCTATAGTATAGGGATAAGACTGGGTGCCTTATCCTGGTGACACTATGGATACGGCCCACTTTGTATTTGATACAAACGTCGCGATCCAACGCGTTCGTGTACGAGACATGCGAGTGGGGGTATCCTATGCAATGAGTTTGCATAAGACTGGACCGCGAAATAGTAACCACTAGTTATAACACCGTTAACTAGTTGGTTTTCTATTTCACTAGGACGACCTAGACAACTTAGTCTTAATCCTGAGTTGATTATGGACTCCTGCTCATGAGAGATTGTCCTTTGATTTGTATGGGTGAGAGTGGCCAATACGCCGACTCAATAAGCCTACCACTTTGGGGACAAGACCGAATGAGGAGCTGGGAACATAATCGTACAAGATGGAATTCACTCCTTCCCGACTTTAGGGAAGCAGATGAGTGTTCCCTTAAGTGGTTACTCCAAGTCTTGAACAAAGGGCCCTACCCTCTCAATGGCACGAGAGGGTTTTCTGTTTGATGGTTGGACCACAAACAGGTTGTTCATTAGAGGAGAATTGGTACTTAAGGAAATAGAGGTAACCCAGGGGTTAAACGGTAATTTGACCCAGCTGGTGTTACAGACACTCGTGAAGGACTAACTAGTCGATATTGGTCTAGATCCGTGGACACAGAAAATATGTCTGCAGTGAGAAGAGTGCAACTGTGAGTCTATAGTGGAATGTACACACAGTTAACGAATATTGATTAATGTGGTTAATGAGTTTGACCAATTAATCTCACATCGTTGGAGCTTCTGATCTGCAGGTCCATTAGGTCCCACTGGTAGCTCGTAAAGTAATTTGAGGCAACTGAGTAATAAAAGTAAATTGAAAATGTTCAATTTATTAAGGGAAACAAATATAATATATATTGATATATTATTATGAGAGAAATTAATATTTGAAAAGTTCAAATATAAATTTATAGAAGTTTGAAAGAGTTCAAAATAATGAATTAATTAATCTAAGGCCTAAAATGTGTTTGGGCAAATTAATTAATTCTAGGCCGGGAATTAAATATGTGATATTTAATTGGTGGTTAATTAATTAAAGAATTCATTAACCGAGAATTAATCAATTATGAAAATAATTAATCACTTAAGGAAGTGATTAATCATTTAAGGAAATGATCTAATCACTTATGGAAGTAATTAGTCATTTGTGGAAAAGATTAATCAATTATGGAAAAGATTGATTTAATTGAATATTTTATTCATGGCCTCTCTTCTATAAATAGAACACTAAACCTAATTGGTCATGACACTTGACACTCTTGAAAGACAAGACCTAGAATTCTCTCTAGCCTCCCTCTTAGAGAAAGACTCCCACAAGTCTTTTGCCTCCTAGACTCAGAGACATACCGGTGTAACCTCTGTGGTGATTTTTTCAATCAAAGAAGAAATTTTCAGCGAAGAAAAGCAAAGGCGGCTGCTGCGTTTTCGCTCGTGGAGCGTCGTTGGCGAAGAACGGTCAAGTCTTCAACGAAGGTTTGTAACAGTTCTTCCACTTTTCTTTAGAAAAGTTTTAAAAATAAATTTAGATTTATTTTAGCATGTTTAAACCAATTTTACAGCGGCTTTAAAGGTTGTTTAAAGTTTTGTTTGAGTTATCGTAACGGTATTTTAATGTTAATTAATATACGGCGTAAGGTCCAATCGATGCGCTTCCGCTACGTGGGGACTTTTATTCCCTTCATATAGGAATATTAGTTATTCTGGAATTAGAATTAGCTGAGTGGTGTCTCATTTCAAAGGAGGAGTGCCTGATCACCCTTCGGTGGCTGACATTCTAAACCTCTGAAACATTGTTGCAAAACTAAATCGATAGTGTTAGGGTTCTGTGATTGTCTGTTTTGCTAAATTGATTGGATTGTATGCAATTGTTTGCTTGTATGATGGGTTAAGGAAAAGATAACTAATACGGTCATTGTTTGGTTAAATTTCAGCAATGTCTTCCTCAATTGTCTCTCTGCTTAAAAATGAGAAATTAACCGACGAAAATTATGCTACGTGGAAGTCGAACCTGAATACGATTCTTGTTGTCGATGATCTGCGGTTCGTCTTAACGGAGGATTGTCCTCCAGCCTCTGCTCGTAATGCATCCCAAGCAGTTAAGGATGCTTATGACCGCTGGACAAAAGCCAATGATAAGACTCGCGTCTATATCCTTGCCAGCTTATCTGAAGTTTTGGCTAAAAGGCATGAGAGCATGGCAACAGCGAGGGAGATTATGAACTCTCTCCAGGAGATGTTTGGACAACCGTCCTACCAACTCCACCATGACGCTCTCAAATACGTTTATAGCTGTCGCGTGAAAGAGGGCACGTCTGTTCGGGAGCATGTCCTGGATATGATGGTCCAATTCAACGTGGCAGAGGCAAACGGGGCGGTCATAGATGAGCGTAGTCAGGTTGCATTCATCTTAGAATCTCTTCCGAAGAGTTTTCTACAGTTTCGAAGCAATGCAATGATGAATAAAATAACATTCAACCTGACTAGCCTCCTGAATGAGCTACAACTCTACCAGTCTCTTCTTAAGAACAAGGGACAGATAGAAGGAGAGGCAAACATTGTTCACTCTAAAAGAAAGTTCGAGAAGGGTTCATCCTCTGGAACTAAATCTGTAGCCACTTCTTCAAAGAAAACTCAGAAGAAGAAAGGAAACAAGGGGAAAGCTCCCAGTACTGCTGCTAAAAGCAAGGGAAAAGCCAAAGCTATGGCAGATAAGGGCAAATGTTTTCACTGCAATGTAGATGGACATTGGAAGAAAAACTGCCCAAAGTACCTTGCTGAGAAAAAGAAGGAAAAGGAAAGTAAATTTGATTTACTTGTTTTAGAAACATGCCTGGGAGAACATGATGAGTTTACCTGGATACTTGATTCAGGAGCAACTAATCATGTTTGCTCTTCTTTTCAGGAAAATAGTTCCTTTCGGCAGTTGAACGATGGGGAAATGACACTCAGGGTCGGAACTGGAGAAGTCATTTCTGCTAAAGCAGTGGGAGCTGCGAAGTTATTTTTTAGAAATAGATTCTTACTTTTAGAAAGTTTGTTAATCGTTCCCAAGATTAAGAGGAACTTAATTTCTATTTCATGTTTGATTGAACAATCGTATAACGTTACTTTTGATATGAATGAAGCGTTCATTTATAAAAATGGTGTACTTATTTGTTCAGCCAAATTGGAAAATAACTTGTATGTTTTAAGACCAACCGAAAACAAAACACTTTTAAATCACGAATTATTTAAAACTGTTGAAACTCAAAGTAAAAGGCAAAAGATTTCTCCATCAAGTAACAATACTCATCTTTGGCATCTCAGACTTGGTCATATAAACAACGATAGGATCGGTCGTTTGGTAAAGAATGGACTTCTAAGCAAGTTAGAAGATGATTCACTACCACCTTGTGAATCTTGTCTCGAGGGAAAATGACCAAGAGACCCTTTACTGGAAAAGGTTACAGAGCCAAAGAACCCTTAGAGTTAATACATTCGGATCTGTGTGGTCCAATGAATGTAAAAGCTCGAGGAGGGTACGAATATTTCATCTCTTTTATAGATGATTATTCAAGATATGGTTACTTGTACCTAATGGGACATAAGTCTGAAGCCCTTGAAAAGTTTAAGGAGTTTAAGGCTGAAGTTGAAAACCTATTAGGTAAATCTATTAAAGTACTTCGATCTGATCGAGGAGGGGAGTATATGGATCAAAGATTCCAGGATTATATGATAGAACATGGAATCCAATCTCAACTCTCAGCCCCTGGTACACCTCAACAGAATGGTGTGTCAGAAAGGAGAAATAGAACCTTGTTGGACATGGTTCGATCAATGATGAGCTATGCTCAATTGCCTAGCTCGTTTTGGGGGTATGGAGTAGAGACTGCAGTATACATCTTGAACAATGTTCCCTCGAAAAGTGTTTCTGAAACACCTTTCGAATTATGGAAGGGGCGTAAACCTAGTTTGCATCACTTTCGCATCTGGGGTTGTCCAGCACACGTGCTTGTGACAAATCCTAAGAAACTGGAACCTCGTTCAAAACTATGCCAATTTGTTGGTTACCTTAAAGAAACGAGAGGTGGTTATTTCTACGACCCACAAGAAAATAAGGTGATTGTATCGACAAACGCCACTTTCTTAGAGGAAGACCACATGAGAGACCATAAACCACGCAACAAAATAATATTAGGAGAAGCTACTGAAGAATCATCAATAGTTGTTGATGAAGTTGGACCTTCAACAAGGGTTGATGAAGGAACTAGTTCTTCAGATCCATCCCGTCCATCTCAAACGTTGGGAATGCCTCGACGCAGTGGGAGGGTTGTATTACAACCTGACCGCTACTTGGGTTTAACTGAAACTCAGGTTGTCATACCTAATGATGGCATTGAGGATCCATTGTCCTATCGACAGGCAATGAATGACGAAGATAAGGATTAATGGGTCAAAGCCATGAACCTGGAAATGGAGTCAATGTACTCCAATTCTGTATGGGAACTTACAGATCTACCAAATGGGGTAAAACCCATAGGGTGCAAATGGATCTATAAGAGAAAAAGAGATGCAGCTGGAAAGGTACAGACCTTCAAAGCTAGACTAGTGGCAAAGGGTTATACCCAAAAGGAAGGGGTTGACTTTGAGGAAACCTTTTCTCCTGTAGCCATGTTAAAGTCCATAAGAATTCTCTTATCCATAGCCACATTTTATGACTATGAAATATGGCAAATGGACGTCAAGACTGCCTTTCTGAATGGTAATCTTAAAGAGAATATCTTCATGTCTCAACCCGAAGGGTTCATAGCCCAAGGTCAGGAACAAAAGGTTTGTAAGCTCAATCGATCCATTTATGGATTGAAACAAGCGTCCAGATCATGGAACATTAGATTTGATACTGCAATCAAATTTTTTGGCTTTGACCAAAACGTTGATGAGCCTTGTGTGCACAAAAAAGTCAACAAAATGAAAATAGCTTTTCTAATACTTTATGTAGACGATATCCTACTCATTGGGAACGATGTGCGATACCTCACTGACATTAAGAAATGGCTAGCAGCCCAATTCCAAATGAAAGATCTGGGAGAGTCTCAATATGTTATGGGAATCCAAATCATTAGGGATCGTAAGAACAAAACGCTAGCTCTGTCTCAAGCAACGTATATTGACAAGATGTTGTCTCGATATTCGATGCAAAACTCCAAGAAGGGACTACTACCCTTCAGACATGGGGTACACCTGTCTAAGGAACAGTCTCCTAAGACACCTCAAGAAATTGAGAACATGAGACACATTCCCTACGCCTCAACTGTGGGCAGCTTAATGTATGTTATGCTCTGCACTAGGCCTGACATATGTTATGCAGTGGGAGTAGTCAGTAGGTATCAGTCTAATCTAGGGTTGGACCACTGGGGAGCGGTTAAGAATATCCTCAAGTATCTTCGGAGAACGAGGGACTACATGCTTGTGTATGGAGCTAAGGATTTGATTCTTACTGAATACACTGACTCTGACTTTCAAGCTGATAAGGATTCAGAAAAATCCACATCAGGGTCAGTATTCACCCTCAATGGAGGAGCAGTAGTGTGGAGAAGCATCAAACAAGGATGCATAGCAGACTCAACCATGGAGGCTGAGTATGTAGCAGCTTGCGAAGCAGCTAAGGAGGCAGTATGGCTCAGAAAGTTCTTGACTGATTTGGAAGTGGTTCCGAATATGAACGTGCCCATAACACTATACTGTGACAATAGTGGGGCTGTAGCCAACTCAAAAGAACCTCGAAGCCACAAACGGGGTAAACACATCGAGAGGAAGTATCACCTGATACAGGAGATTGTGCAAAGAGGAGATGTGATCGTCACTAAGATCGCCTCAGAACACAACATCGCTGATCCATTTACGAAGCCTCTCACGGCTAAAGTGTTTGAGGGTCATCTAGAGGGTCTAGGTCTACGAGATATGTATGCCATCTAATCTAGGGCAAGTGGGAGAAAGGTATAATGGGTATAAGGATGCCCTAGTTCATTGTATTAATATACATGACATTCTCAGCTTTAGATTATTGCATTTTCATCCCACTAACTAGTGTTTTAGTTCAAGTGGGAGTTTGTTGGGTTTTATGCCCTAAAACTCGTAGATAGTGAATGTAACCGTTGACCGGATATTAATGAAATAATATTGATATATTTTTCCATTAATTGTTATTAGTTATTTTATATTTGTCTTTGCCTAATAATAACCCTAATCCCATAAACTAGACATCCAAGGCTGTAATATGAGTCTTGAACTATATGTAGTGACATATGGGATCATTGTTCCAGAAACAGCCTAAAGGGTCTATAGTATAGGGATAAGACTGGGTGCCTTATCCTGGTGACACTATGGATACGACCCACTTTGTATTTGATACAAACGATGCGATCCAACGCGTTCGTGTAGGAGACATGCGAGTGGGGGTATCCTATGCAATGAGTTTGCATAAGACCGGACCGCGAAATAGTAACCACTGGTTATAAAACCGTTAACTAGTAGGTTTTCTATTTCACTAGGACGACCTAGACAACTTAGTCTTAATCCTGAGTTGATTATGGACTCCTGCTCATGAGAGATTGTCCTTTGATTTGTATGGGTGAGAGTGGCAAATACGCCGACTCAATAAGCCTACCACTTTGGGGACAAGACCGAATGAGGAGCTGGGAACATAATCGTACAAGATGGAATTCACTCCTTCCCGACTTTAGGGAAGCAGATGAGTGTTCCCTTAAGTGGTTACTCCGAGTCTTGAACAAAGGGCCCTACCCTCTCAATGGCACGAGAGGGTTTTCTGTTTGATGGTTGGACCACAAACAGGTTGTTCATTAGAGGAGAATTGGTACTTAAGGAAATAGTGGTAACCCAGGGGTTAAACGGTAATTTGACCCAGCTGGTGTTACGGACACTCGTGAAGGACTAACTAGTCGATATTGGTCTAGATCCGTGGACACAGAAAATATGTCTGCAGTGAGAAGAGTGCAACTGTGAGTCTATAGTGGAATGTACACACAGTTAACGAATATTGATTAATGTGGTTAATGAGTTTGACCAATTAATCTCACATCGTTGGAGCTTCTGATCTGCAGGTCCATTAGGTCCCACTGGTAGCTCGTAAAGTAATTTGAGGCAACTAAGTAATAAAAGTAAATTGAAAATGTTCAATTTATTAAGGGAAACAAATATAATATATATTGATATATTATTATGAGAGAAATTAATATTTGAAAAGTTCAAATATAAATTTATGGAAGTTTGAAAGAGTTCAAAATAATGAATTAATTAATTTAAGGCCTGAAATGTGTTTGGGCAAATGAATTAATTCTAGGCCGGGAAATGGTTAATTAATTAAAGAATTCATTAACCGGGAATTAATCAATTATGAAAATAATTAATCACTTAAGGAAGTGATTAATCATTTATGAAAATGATCTAATCACTTATGGAAGTAATTAGTCATTTGTGGAAAAGATTAATCAATTATGGAATTGATTGATCATGATTGATTAATTAAGGAATGAGATTGAATCAATTATGGAAAAGATTGATTTAATTGAATATTTTATTCATGGCCCCTCTTCTATAAATAGAACACTAGACCTAATTGGTCATGGCACTTGACACTCTTGAAAGACAAGACCTAGAATTCTCTCTAGCCTCCCTCTTAGAGAAAGACTCCCACAAGTCTTTTGCCTCCTAGACTTAGAGACATACCGGTGTAACCTCTGTGGTGATTGTGTCAATCAAAGAAGAAATTTCCAGCAAAGAAAAACAAAGGCGGCTGCTGCGTTTTCGTTCGTGGAGCGTCGTTCGCAAATAACGGTCAAGTCTTCAACGAAGGTTTGTAACGGTTCTTCCTCTTTTCTATAGAAAAGTATTAAAAATAAAGTTAGATTTATTTTAGCATGTTTTAAACCAACTTTACAGCGGCTTTAAAGGTTGTTTAAAGTTTTGTTTGAGTTATCGTAACGGTATTTTAATGTTAATTAATATACGACGTAAGGTCCAATCGATGCGCTTCCGCTGCGTGGGGACTTTTATTCCCTTCAATTGCATAGGACGCCCCCACTCGCATGTCTCTACATGGACGATTTAGGATCACATCGTCTATACCATCTATAAAGTGGGTCGCGTCTCATAGTGTCTCCAGAATAAGGTACCCAGCCCTATCCCTATACTATACACCGTTTTGGCTATTACTCAAGCTTGACCCACTTTTATGTCTCTACATAAAGCTCAATTGTTCATCCTATAGCCATGGATCTTAGTTTATTGGATTTGGGTTATTCTATGTGCTATTTACTTTATTCAGTAATAACTTTACCGAATTAACCTTGATAACGCCTTTATCGAATAAGTATATAATTCGTTTAAGATTCACTATCTACGAGTTTTAGGATACCAATCCCAACAATCTCCCACTTGAACTAAAACTCTAGTTTAGTGGGATGTACTATAATCTATAACACCAGTGGGTGAATAAACACTTGTATTAATAACAAAGTAAAAATACAATAAACTACGACATCTAAATACCCAGTATACTGAGGCATCGATATACCAGTTACAATTCTCCCACTTGACCTAGATTATTTCTCGTACATTTCTCGCAGACCTAGACCTTCTAGATGACTCTCGAACACTTTAGTCGTGAGAGCCTTCGTGAATGGATCAGCAATGTTGTGCTCCGACGCTATCTTCGTGACGATCACGTCTCCTCGGTGCACAATATCCCTGATGGGATGGTATTTCCTTTCGATGTGCTTGCCTCTCTTATGGCTGCGAGGTTCCTTTGAGTTTGCATCTGCGCCGCTATTATCACCATGCAAGGTGATAGGCAGATGCATATTCGGAATGACTTCCAAGTCAGTTAGGAACTTCCTGAGCCATACCGCCTCTTTTCCTTCTTCGCAAGCGGCTACATATTCGGCCTCCATGGTTGAGTCTGCAATGCATCCTTGCTTGATGCTACGCCATACTGTTGCTCCTCCATTTAGATTGAATACTGACCCCGATGTAGATTTCTTCGAATCTTTAAGGATCAAATCCTTCGAACCATACACGAGCATATAGTCCCCCGTTCTCCTTAGATACTTGAGAATATTTTTAACGGCTGTCCAGTGATCAAATCCTGGATTTGATTGATATCTACTGACAATCTCTACTGCATAACAAATGTCAGGCCTTGTACATAACATGACATACATTAGGCTACCTACTGCAGAGGCATAGGGAAAACGTCTCATATCCTCAACTTCTTGAGGTGTCTGAGGAAACTGTTCCTTAGACTAAATAATTTTGTGCCTGAAAGGTAATATTCCTTTCTTGGAATTTTGCATTTTATATCTAATCAATAATTTTTCGATATAACATGCTTGAGACAGGGCTAGCATTTTGTTCTTTCGGTTTCGAACAATATGGATCCCTAGAACAAATTGTACCTCACCCAAATCTTTCATTTGGAATTCAGTTGCTAGCCATAGTTTAATGTCAGTGAGATAACCTACATCATTCTCGATGAGTAGGATATCATCCACATACAATTTGTTCTTTCGGTTTCGAACAATTTGGATCCCTAAGAAAGCTACAGAATTGTTGATGATCCTTTTGTAAACACAAGGCTCATCAACGTTTTGTTCAAAGCCATAAGATTTGATTGCAATATAAAATCTCATGTTCCAGGATCTAGACGTTTGTTTTAACCCATAAATGGATCGTTTAAGCTTGCAAACTTTTTGCTCTTGATCTTGAGCAATGAACCCCTCTGGCTGAGACATGTAGATACTTTCTTCAAGATTACCGTTCAGAAAGGCACTCTTGACATCCATTTGCCATATTTCATAATCGTAAAACGTGGCAATGGATAAAAGTATCCGGATTGACTTTAACATGGCAACAGAGAGAAGGTTTCTTCATAATCAATCCCCTCCCGCTGGGTAAAACCATTTGCCACAAGTCGTGCCTTAAAGGTTTGTACCTTTCCAGCAACGTCTCGTTTTCTCTTGTAGATCCATTTGCACCCTATGGGTCTAACCCCTTCAGGTTGATCTACAAGATCCCATACTGAATTAAAATGCATGGACTCGATTTCCATGTCCATGGCTTTAATCCACTCGTTCTTGTCAACGTCATCAATTGCCTGTTTAAAGGTTAATGGATCCTCGATCCCGTCATCAGGTATGATGACTGGAGTTTCAGTTAAACCCAAATAGCGATCAGGCTGTCTAACAACCCTCCCACTACGTCGAGGTTCTCTTATTTCTTGAGAAGGACGCGATTGACTCGAGGTGCCAGCATCATCAACAACTCTTGTTGATGTTTTTGTAGCTTCATTTGATAGTTCACTTAAAACGACTTTACTTCGTGGCTTGTGATCTCTAAGGTGGTCTTCTTCTAGGAATGTAGCATTTGTCGATACAAGTACTTTATTTTCCTCTGGATCGAAGCAGTATCCACCTCTCGTTTCTTTGGGATAGCCTACAAATAGGAAAAATTTAGAACGAGGTTCTAATTTCTTGGGGTTTGCTTCTAGCACGTATGCAGGGCATCACCAAATTCTGAAATGTCGTAAACTAGATTTACGTCCTTTCCAGAGCTCAAACGGTGTTTCAGAAACACTCTTTGAGGGAACTACGTTCAAAATATAAATTGCAGTCTCTACTGCATAACCCCAAAATGACTTAGGCAACTGAGCATAACTCATCATCGAACGAACCATGTCCAACAAGGTTCTGTTTCTCCTTTCTAATACACCGTTTTGCTGAGGTGTACCAGGGGCTGAGAGTTGGGACGTAATTCCATGCTTTATCAAATAGTCTTGAAAACTTGAGTCCATATACTCTCCCCTTCGATCGGATCGAAGTGTTTTTATCGTCTTACCTAATAGGTTCACAACCTCAGCCTTGTACTCCTTGAACTTTTCAAAACCTTCAGACTTATGATGCATAAGGTAGAGATAGCCATACCTCGAATAATCATCAATAAAACTGATGTAATATTTGTACCCTCCTCGAGCTCTAATGTTCATTGGTCCACAGAAGTCCGAATGAATGAGCTCCAGGGGCTCTTTGGCACGATAACCTTTTCCGGTAAAAGGTCGTTTTGTCATCTTGCCCTCAAGGCATGACTCACAAGGAGGCAACGAGTCGTCTTCTAACTTGTTTAGAAGTCCACTCTTGACCAATCTCCCAATCCTATTGAGGTTGATATGGCCTAACCTCAAGTGCCAGAGATAGGTATCTTGAGAAACTCTTCATTTTTTAGGTTGAGTCTCAGCGGTTTAAAACATCTCGTGATTTAAAATTTCTTTAGACTCAATTGGTCTCAAAACATACAATTTATTCTTCAAGTTTGCAAAGCAAACATTAATACCTCTTTTAGTTATGAACGCTTCATTAACAGAAAAAGAAATTGAGTAACCTTGTTCCATTAAACAAGATAAAGAAATCAAATTTCTTTTAATTTTCGGAACTATGTACACATTATCTAATATCATGTAACGTTCCTTGGTGAAGAATAATTTTATGTCTCCCACTGCAATAGCCAAGATGACTTCCCCTGTTCCAACTTTAAGAGTCATCTCTCAAGCTTTTAGCTGTTGCCAAGAACTCATTCCTTGAAATGAAGAACATACGTGATTAGTGGCACCTGAATCGAGTATCCAGGCGGAATCGTCGTTTTCCACTAAACACGTTTCCAAGACTAATAAATCGCATTTGGAGTCGTGGATTATGTTTTTCTTGGCTATGCAGTTATTTTGAGGACATTCCTCAGTTGAGACTAAACCTAAATTCTTTGCCACGTGTTTAGCGTTTAAGTTAGTATTCTTAGTCGTATGTACTAACCCGTTTAATTTTGCATTTGACAAATCACATATGTTTTTCGACATATTGCAGAAACAAACAAATTAATCTCTTTTAGAATCATGCATTAAACCCATTAATTATATTATCCAATCAGATTTTAGCAAAAGTAATCATCGACCCATATATACAATTGATTTATTTGCAACGGTACTTAAGGGGTTCAGAATAACCTCTACCGTAGGGCAGTCAACTACTCCTCCTCTGAATCGAGAAAATCTCGGCCAAATACTATTCCGAGAATAACTCTTACTCCAATAGTTATTAGCTAACGTTATTTTGGTCAAGACCATCTCGTAAGTGTTACCCATCATTTTCAGATTGCAGAGGGCGGCCCCAACAATGCCACCGTAGGGAAAAGCTAATGTTGGGAATGACCCTAGGAAACCCTATCCATTTATGGAGTTTGCGTTGTTTCGAATCCCATGCGCAAGCCCTCCGTAGGGTGATCGCTCCCAGGGCAACTGGCAGGCCGCACATAGGAATCTCATAGTGTAACCTAATGATGGAGACCGCAGGATACGTTTGACACGTTTCCTTCTCCCACTTATTATGAACACTTTCCCCATTCACCTTGATATTAACCCATGCAAACACCATCCGTAGGGGGACGCTCCTAGGGCGCCTTGAGGCCAAGCATGGATCTCACGGTGTGAACTCAGGGGGACGTGAGAGTAGAAACTTAATATGAATATTTCATTTCTATACTTTTCCTCCCACTCACGTGTTGTAAAGTTTTAGGGTCTTATTACTTAGGTAAATTTCGGCTAAATGAATCTATCTAAGTCTATGTCTTCTTAAACAAGGTCTTTACACTAAATGTCTAGGTGATTAAACACTTTTAATAACCTAGTGACATTGCATGCTAGTAAGACTATGGTTAATTCAACTCAGGTTCCGAACACTTTGCCGGGAGAGTTCCCTTATAACCAAGGTCTTATGTCCTACTTACTCGAACTATTTTAAAAACTACGTAAGACATATTTCTAATCCTATTAGAGAAGGCGATCTTAGGTCTATTTCATTTTAAACAATTTAAAATAAAATGACAAGATCATAAGATCCTATGTTAGCATGCAACTCTTTGTTATAGGTTTTACGGTTTCTATTCATCAACTTTTATAACTCTTTATAACTTTTAATGAATTAACCCTATAACATGCTTTCTAATGGTGTTTAAAAGCATATAACAATCAATCATTCAAGTTATAAGAAAAGCACCATTTAGAAACATCCTATATCTAGGTTTGTATAAGTTTTTATACTACGATGTCTAGGTGATAACACTTTAAAACCTCACATCGCTCACGCATGCTCATAAAACTCGAGTTAACTTAACTCAAGAACCGACTCAATGCCCAGGTAGGAGGTGTTCCATAAACCGTCAACTTAAATACCTCCAGCCTTAGACAGCATTTTGTCGGGTGAGTTCTCTCGTAACCGTTGTTTTACAAGATATCGACCTAAACTATGCAAGTTGATCGATTTTGGAGGTTCATTAACCTAAGTGAGCATGCTATTTATCTTGTTATATATAGATTTTAGATTTCTATCTCTTTTATAACAATTATAAAACAAATCCATAACAAGCCTAATTTGATTATAACACTTATAATCAAACTAATGAAATTTCATGCTTCATGCTTGGTTAATTTTATCCTTTAATAATTATAACAATTATAAGAATTAATCAATTTGGAAATTAACCATACAAGCATGAATCTCTGTAAATTAGTACAACACTTATGCTTATAAATCATGAAATTTACCTCATGCATTTGAATTAATAAATAACACTTATTCAAATTAAACAGATGCATGAACATGCTTTCCTATGGTGGGGTTTTAAAACTATATGACATGCTCATAATGCACATACATCCATTTAATTTAATACACATTCAATAATGCATAAAGAAATTTAATCAAGCTAAAATGGAATGGTTTGGCAATTTAAAACAAATAATTAACTAATTATTACAATAATAATTAATAAAAAATGCTTGTATCGATCCCAAGCTTCACGAACCAACCCGAACCAACCCTCCATGGAGTGAACCAGCCTTCAAATGTGTGCTTAGGGGCTGAACCGGCTGCAGGCAGACCGAACCGGACCAAGGACAGCAGCTGAACCGAACCAAAAAACTTGAAAAAATCATGGAGGGTTGGTTCGCGAAGCTTGGAATTTTAATGCATCAGCGTCGGGACGCTACTTGAAGAGCGTCCCGACGCTGTCACGAACAGCAGCATTCTGCTACTTTTTTCTGCTGCATATTCTCCTGTCTTTCTTCGATTTTACAACCTATATGGACTCTAATGTCTATAAAAATTACAGACTCTAGAAAACACATTAACGCTCTTACATTTCCGAGCAATTATATTTTCATGAAGAATTGAAAGCTCAAAAAATTGCCAAACCAGAACATATCAATTTTAGCACACAGAAAATTCATTTTCAAAAAGGTACCCACCACAACAAAATTAATGCAAGTTAAGTGCTCTAAACATGCTCTCATACCAATTGAAGGTGTTCATATAACACATGCGGAAACAATTGAAGATCGAAAGCACCTAACTACATCAATTTTACTCCTAAAGCATGCATGTTCTAAGAATCCAGAAACAGAGAGAGTGAAAGTACCAACCTTTTTGTAGCTCAATTGGTGGACCTTCTTGGATTCCTTTCTTCTCCAATCTTCTTAGGACAACCCTTAGAGTCTTCCCTACTATCCTCCGGGCCAAGAACGACTTGTGGGAGTCTATAAAGATAGGGGATGGGAAGGGAATGCTTGAAGGTTCAAGCACTTGAGAGATATGAGGAGATGAGAGTGATTGAGTGTAAATTCCAGCAGCATAACAGTATGGAAAATAACTCTTATGGCTTGAATTTGATTCAAGCTCTTCTTATAGAGAGTTTCCATGCAAAGCAAGGCCTCAAGACACAAGACACATGATGTATTTGCCAGCTCAAGTGGATTCTAGGTGTACATTTCACAAAACATGCAACAATGCATGAGTGAGTTGTCTTTCCACTTTGAATGATCATGCATAAGTAGGTTTCAAACTAAATCTACTAATTCCAAATTGAAATCTCATTTCAAGCTTGCAAATTAAACTCACTTTCAATTCTAAATTGAAATTGATTGCTTAGTAATTAATTTGAAACATTTCAAATTAATTTTGATATGATTAATCTAATTAATCTTTGTTACCTTGTGCAATTCCTTATATATGATTCCTAATACATATATAGTATTCAAAAAACTTTTAAATATTTTATCTCTCATTTAATTCATAATTAAAATATTGTGTCAAACACAATTTACGATAATACCCTTTTTCCCGATTTTGAACGATTCAAAGCTTCCTATCTATTTGTTCTAGGTTTTATTCCCATATGAGCTAGTAGGGGGACCTAATGGACCTATAACCTCCAACGATTCGAGGCTAACTGACTAATCTCATTATCCTAGCCAACATTCGTTAACCACCGGGACACTCCACTATAGCCCAATAGTTGCACTCCCCTCACTATAGATATATTTCCGTCCACTTGATTTAACCATGATTAGTAAGTCGATCCTTCACATGTTTTTCGTAGCTATAGCTAGGTCAAAAGCCCGTTTTACCCCTATAGTACTTATAGTTCCTTAAGTCCCACTGATCCTCTAATGAACAATTGGTTTATGGTCCAACCAATAAACCGAGTCCCTCTCGGGCCAATGAGAGGGCGGGATCCCTATGTTCAAGCCCCGGAGTCAGCACTTAAGGGAACAACCTCTCTACTATCCCTAATTCGGGTAGGAGTGAATTCCTTTGTGCACGACTATGTCCCCAGCTATCTACTCGTTCCTATCCCTGAAATGGGAGGCTTATTGAGTTGGCGATACTGAGCCACTCTCACCTATGCAGATCTAAGGATAAGCCCGAATAAACAGGAGTTCATAGTTAGCTCAGGATTAAGATCGAGTTACTTACGTCATCACATGAAATAGTCAGTCTCGTCAGTAAACGGTGTTATAAAGAGATAGAGACTTATTTCTTGGTCCTGGTCTTATGCAAACTCATTGCATAGGACGCCCCCACTCGCATGTCTCTACATGGACGATTTAGGATCACATCGTCTATACCATCTATAAAGTGGGTCGCGTCTCATAGTGTCTCCAGAATAAGGTACCCAGACCTATCCCTATACTATAGACCGTTTTGGCTATTACTCAAGCTTGATCCACTTTTATGTCTCTACATAAAGCTCAACTGTTCATCCTATAGCCATGGATGTTAGTTTATTTGATTTGGGTTATTCTATGTGCAATTTACTTTATTTAGTAATAACTTTACTGAATTAATCTCGATAACGCCTTTATCGAATAAGTATATAATTCGTTTAACATTCACTATCTACAAGTTTTAGGATACCAATCCCAACAGGAAGTCGACGACGACCAGTAGTCGGAGGTGGATGGTGGCGCTCGGTTAGCGGAGGTCGATGGTAGTCGATCGTTGGAGGTTGACGGTTGCGGTTGGCCGCGACACGTAGTCGGAGGTGGAGAGTGGTGGTTGGTCGGTAGAGGTCGACGACGATCGGTTGTCGGAGGTCGACGGTAGCAATCGATCGCGGGCGGTATCCGAAGGTCGATGATGACGGTCTGTCGGCGAAGGCCGGTAGTCCATGGTTGACGGTAGCAAACGACCGCAACTGGTAGTCGGAGGTCGACAATGGTGGTTGGTCGGTGGAGGTCGGCGGCGAGCTGTAGTAGAAGGTGGTCTGTGGAGGTCGGCGGCGGCCGATACTTGAAGTTCGACAGAGGTGATCTGTCGGCAACAGCTGATAGTCGGAGGTTGACAGTGACGGCTGGTCGGCGATGATCGGTAGTCAGATGTCAACGATGGTGGGTGGTAGTCTAAGATCATGGAGGTGATAACAAAAGGAAAAAAGGAAAGAAATAACACAACTAATAAAAAATGAAAGAGAAATAAATAACGAAAAAAGAAAGAAAAAGGAAAGATAACGAAATAACGAAAAAAGATTAACAAAAAAAGACGAGGAAGTGGTTAAAAAAATAGAGGAAAAGAAGAGATTGGTGTAGGAGTGGGAGGGAGAGATGGATACATGCATGAAAGATAGAGAAAAAAAAAATAGAAACAGAATTTGAGAAACAACATTTTGTAGTTTCTCAAATTTGGCCTCTTTTTTAGAAACATTTCTAGAAATTTAGAAACAAGAAACAAGGATGAGTTATCAAACAAGTCTGTTTCTTAAAAAAGGAGAAACGGGAACAAGAAACAGGAAACTGGAACGTTAACAAACGAGTCCTGAATGTTTACTTGGTCAACAACAACGATAATGATCAAAAGTTGAAAGGTGAAAATTTTCCATTGTAAATGAACAATTGCCTTTTTAGCTTCTGTGCTTTCCAACTCATAATGAAATCTATTTCTGTAACAATAGTTTCCACAAAGGAGAAGCATTTAAACAAAAATTGAAAGGTGAGAAGGACGTTTAAGGGCAAGTTTTGTGATTTGGGGAAGATGAACTCAAAACTTAGCCTCGCTTATCAACTCAAGATAATGTCATAATGCCTTTGCTTGTTTCTATCATGTGTAAATATAACAAACACTTAACATATGTTTCTTTACTCCTTTCAAATTTTAATGAAACTACTAAAATTAACAACTAAGTGGAACTAAAACAAACAATTGAAAAGAGGTCAATTACATGAGTTCTTGTAACTAAACAACAAAAATGCTAAACTAGGCAATGTGGAAACACAGTGCAAAGGGATCAAAATAGATCACCAAGCAAATTCATCTAATTCCTCAATTTTATAGGGAATTTTCACAAAAAATAAATGAAAAGAAGAGCGAAGCATTTGAAAGGGAATTTTCACAAAAAATAAATGAATAGAAGAGCGAAGCATTTGCAACAAAGCATCTTATAGCTGCTATCTACACAAGTTATATTATAAATGGGTATTTTTGACATGGTTCTGAAGCTAAATGAAACCATTCTCATATACTAATGCCCCCTCCCTTTTTTTTTCATAGTTTTCAATAATTTATAAGCATAACACTCCTTCGTCACAAAGTATTCAGGATACTTCTCAAAATAGGGGAATATTTCAATAGCTTACGGAGTAGTTAGACAACGACACAAATTGATTTTCAGGCATAAACAAATTCAAGTACCTCACAGAGTAGTAGACGACGACAAATAATGGACAGTGAGACCCACACAAATAATGGTCGACAACAAAAGCCAGAGCATCTCATCACTGGTGCAAATAATGGATGGCAACAAAAGTTAAAGCACCTCGTCACTGGTGCAAATAATGGACGACAATAAAACTCAGAGCAAATAATGAACGACGTTTGCGTGTGTTGTGGCCTTTCGCGTGATAACAAATACGAAGTTGTTGGAGATTCGCGAGTGAGGTCGTCCGTCACCGTCGTTGGGTTGTGTGAAGCGGTTCGCTGGCGTTTTCGTGGGTCGTCGCCAGCTTTTCAATGTGAGGAGGCACGGGAGAACAGAGAGAAGTCGGTGCTGGAGATTCGAGAGTGAGGTCATCCGTGTACGTTGCCGTAGCTGGGTTGCGTGAAGCGGTTCGTCAGCGTTTGGGTGGGTCTTCGCCGGCGTATGAGTTTGAGGAGGCGCGCGAGGACAAAGGGAAGAACAGGGTGAGTGAGGAGGCGCACGCGAGAAAGAAGTCTGATGAAAAAGCCCTAATTTTGATTTTAATTTACTCTATATTAAATTAAAAGAAATATCATCATTCTTGACATTTTAGAAATATAAGTCTTCCTTAGCGTGAAAAAATCATAAAAAAATCATAAGACTTCGTTTTTTTGAATTTTTTTTGACGTTTTTTTTGTTAAAATTACGTAAGTCTTGACATTTGTTTTTTTGTTAAAATTACATAAGTCTTGACATTTTTTCTTAAAAATGTCGACTAATTAAAAAACTCAAATGTCAAGTAACACTGTTTTTCGGGTAGCGGTGCCTCCTTGTCTTCATCACCAGGCTCATAACACCCATCAACACTTACATAATCTAAAAACGTTGGGGGGGAGAAAGGGGAAGGGGTCAGTACAACCACGGTACTGGCAAGCAGCTCACACCCAGTGAGCCACCAAGAAAGAAACAACAAAATCAACATTATAGGCACACGCTGACGGGACCACCAAGAGGGTGTCAAATTCTCCCTAAGTCGTCAAATAAAATTTATAATCTACGGCACTACTACAAATTTTGTAGCAATTGCGGCCGAGGTCGAACACAGGAAATGGGGATTCAAAAAGTGTAGCAAGAAAAGTCTAAGTGATCAATTTATACTTAGCAAGATCATAATGAAATTCAATATAGAATGACATGCATTGAAAAAAACTTAAGCAAATAAAACACTTTCAAGCTATTGAACCATAAGGGAATTCACCACATTGAACCTCTCAATGGAATTTAGCTACTCATGGCGAGATAAAGTGCAAATGAATATATTTTCATTGAAAATAAGAAGTAAAGAATACATATAAATGAAAAGTATCAAAAGTTGGAAATAATGATTGTAGCCAAATACTTGGGTTTTTCTATTTTATCCAATCCTTCTAGAGTTCGATTAGACACTCCACTCTCTCGCTTTTACAAGTGGGAATGGGTGAAATCCCTACAAACCCTAAGGTTTGATGTCTAACTAAGGTTAGAATTTAGTCATCTAAGAAGGACCTTGGGCATCCCTACTCATAGGCGTCAACTAGGATTCTGTCACCACCCTCTTCTTTCAAATGAGTTCTACTTGAATTTGACTTCGAATCTCGAGCTTATATAGTGTTGAAATTGGTTGAGGACCTGTGAAATAGGTGCTGGAAGGTAGCCCAGTCGGTTTCGGGGGCAAAACAGTCGATTAGGTGAGAAAAAGTTTCGTTCAAAATGACCCGTGGAAGAGTCGGAACTGCCTCTATTTTTCCATAAATGCGGTCGCATTTCTCGGTAAATTCTAACATCTCCTCTGTTTTTCTGCACAACAACAAACTTAGTCAAATTCCCCTAAAATTGATACTTTTTAAGCACAAATGAGCATAATTTTACAAAAGTGATTCTCAACACCCTAAGTTATCAACTTTAACACATTTTGAGCTCGGGAATAGTAAAATTAATCTAAACATGCAATATTTAAGAAGGAAATGAGCAAAATATAAGGATAAAATAGGTATATTTTTTACCAGCGACCTTTCCGACTTCATCGATCGATTACAGCCTTAATCTGACTCTATTGACTCCAAAATTTTTACAGACTCTTGCCAAGTTATTAAAGCCCGTATACATGTAGGCTATTACAATTTAAACCAACAATTTAAAGCTTAATTTGATGCCAAAACCTTAAACATCCAACTTTAGCAACCAACACATTCAACAATTGAAATTCACCCACCAAACTCGAATTTAATGGAAATCAAGTGCCCAAACCACGCTCTGATACCAATTGAAGGAGTGAAGAACACTCGAGCGGAAGCGTTAGCGGATGTTAGGAACCAATTTTGATTAATTTCGTTGATTAAAAGCATGCTAAAATAAGAACAAAATCAGAGGAATAAGAACTTATCTTTTATTCATCTCAAAAAAAAAAAAAAGAACTTATCTTTTAAGCTTCAAATTAGTGGATCTCTTTGGATGATTCTCCTCACGAACTCGACATGGACGACCACCGAGATCTTCCCCGCTATTCTCCGACCTTAGAACGGGCTTGTGGGAACCCGAACATGATGAATTATAAGAAGAAAATTTGAGAGAGAAATGAGTTTTCGAGTAAACTTTCATGGCTGTAAGTTTTTTCCACCCACGATTTTGAGAGAGAAAATAAAAGTACACCAGCAACCTTCTTCAAAGCTTTTAATCATCTCCAAAATCACAAGCTGGTTGTTATTTATACGAAGATGACAATGGGGTTTTGGTGTGACAATGGTGGTGCATGTGGCTTGTTCAAAATCCTTGTATGGACATGAGATAACAAAAATTACCCACCTAATTTCATAATTTCAAAACCAATTTTGGAATTCTAAAAACCAAAAAATTAATTATATTAATTAATTTTATTTATATAACTAATTAAACATTTTTAATTAATTATAAATTTCTAGTTTGATATCAAATATCAATTTAATTATTCGCACCAATCCTGATCTTATCTCTAAAAACCGACTAATTGAATATGAATCTCAATTCAAATTCAAACAGAAAATCTCGAACGTGAATCCCTATTCACGTGTGTTGTATTTGAATCACATTTAAATAACTATATCTCTCTTAAAATATAGTTTATTTCGTAATTAAACCGACGAGTTAAATTATATCAAATATATTTAACAATATCTCCCTTAATCGAATTTGAATGTGTTTCAAATTCTTTCATCACTCTGATCTAACGTTAGATCCGATTGAGCTAGCATGGGGACCTAATGGACCTACAGATCATGGGCTACAACGATCCGAGATTAATCGGTTGAACTCTTTCAAACCTAGTTAACCAACATTCGTTAACTAACGGGACACTCCACTATAGCCCGTAGCTGAACTCCCCTCACTGTAGATATATTTTTGTCCACCCGATATAACCGTGATTGGTAAGTCAATCCTTCACAGGTTGTTCGTAACTATAATAAGGTCAAAAGTCAGTTTTACCCCTATAGCACTTCTTGTCCTTAAGCTTTCACCGAGTCCCTTACGAACAAGTGGTTTGTGGTCCTACCACTAAACCTAAAACCGCTCGGGCCAATGAGAGGGCGACGCGCCTTTGTTCACGTTCCGTAGTCAGCACTTAAGCGAACAACCTCTCTACTATCCCTAAAGACGGGTAGGAGTGAGTTCAATTTTGCAGGACTATGTCCCCAGCTATATACTCGGTGTTATCTCCAAAGTGGTAGGTTGTTGACCTACGTTGATAGGTCACTCTCACCCATGCAAATCAAAGGATAATCCCGAATAAACAGGAGTTTATATTTAGCTCAAGATTAAGATCGAGTTACCTAGATCATCACTTGAAATAGTCAGTTTCCAGTAAACGGCGTTATAAAGTGAAAGTGGCTTATTTTGCGGTCTGGTCTTATACAAACTCATTTGCATAGGACGCCTCCACTCACATGTCTCTACATGAACGATACAAGATCACATCGTTTGTACTAAAAACAAAGTGGGTCGCGTCACAGTTTTTCCTAGGATAAGGTACCCAGTCTTATCCCTATACTATAGAACGTTTTAGGCTATGTACTTCAACCTGATCCATTTTTATGTCACCACATAAAGTTTAAGCATTCATATCATAGGCAAGGATTCTAGTTTATTAGATTTGGGTTAATAAATACATAGTTAAATGAACCTTTCGACAACCATAAATTTAACTATGTTAGTAACGTTTTATATTTAACTTTGTCCCATTTGCTATCCACGAGTTTTAGGACATAAACCCCAACAAACTCCCACTTGCACTAAGACTCTAGTGGGTTGTACAACTCGTAGACCTAGACCATCTAGATGTCCCTCGAACACTTTTAGTTGTGAGAGCCTTCGTAAATGATTTAACAATACATTACTTTTGAGGCTTTCCTCCTGGAAATCGTTTCCCCTCAATGCATAATCTCTTAGATGAGACGTACGTTTTGGTTCTATACAATTGCGTCATAATTTGGAACAACTTTCCAAATTAATTTTCTAAGTCCTTCAAACTTTTGAGTCTGCTTCGTAAGCAACAACATACTTGGCCTTCAAGATGAAGTATGTGATACACCCTTACTCCATGCTACACCATCATATAGCTCCCTATTAAGGATAAAATCTGATGTCGATGTGGATTTCCACAAATCCTGATCGGTGAGCTAATCAGAATCAGTGTATCGTTTAAGGATCAGATCCTCAACACTATACATGAGTTTATAATTCCTCGTTCTCCTAAGATACTTGAGGATATATGTACTATAGTCCAATGACCTTACCCTGGATTGAATTGGTATCTACTGACAATCCCATTGCATACCATACGCCAACACTGGCAACTGATTGTCGAGGTACAACAATTTCGTCTCAAATTCTCAACCTCTTGAGACATCTCAGGATACTGCTCCCTGTTGTTGGTATCCGCAAGTGCACGGGCCACAAGTAATATAAAACGGAAAGTATTCCGAGTATCGAATCCTCAGGGAGGCGAAGCGAAACTTAAGCAATTAATTAAAATTCTCTTGAGCACTGAAAATACTTAGGTGAAATAATATTTAGGGACCACGTTCATGCAATAAAAAGAATTTGAATTTAAAACGACTAAATGAAAACAAATTTGATCAATCAGAAATAAAATGTGGAGAAAGAGTTTTCTTTAAGCGGGAAGAGGGGTCTTGAAAATCGATGATTAGCTAAATAATTGCTATAATTATCCTATCTCATTGCCCAACTAATTATAAACCTAGAATCTCCGTTAATCACATAGGTTCTCCTGTCGGTTTCCCCTAATTGCAATTAATTCATTTTAACAACCTAAGTGTCCTTAGCGCTATTAAAAATCATTAATTATTACGCTCTGATTCATTTTAGGAATCTAAGTTTAATCAACTAATCCCGGTGTCACAACGGGCAATTAAACTAGTTGCATGGATTATGATCTATCCTAATTTCTCTCCGTCGAGTTTCCATTAAGAAACGAATCATTACACAATTGGCCAGATTGAGTAAAGCATTAAGCACATCCATACAAATAATTAGGACATGGGCAAGAGACAAGAAATTATAACAATATTTCCACTAACATTTCATTTCAAGACCCCAAATTGGGGTTTAGCTACACATAATATTCACAATAATTACAAGGGAAAGCATATTAAAAAGCATAAAGGAAAAGGAATTGACCGTCGAAAAACCCCTTGCTGTCGCTTGGAGCCCCCGCTGACTACTCCTCGAGCCTCTACAATTGCTTCCCAAAATTCCCCAAAATTTTCCCACTAGAAGAACCCTCTCAAAAAGGCTCAAAAGCCTTGAGAGGGGCTCCAAAAAAGGAGTCTTAAGAAAAGAAAGGAATTGGAAGGATGATTGAGTGATGATTTGATTGATCATCCAAAATGAGGCACCAAGGGCGCCTATTTATAGGCCTGGAATAGGGGTAGCGTCGCGACGCTGCCTTGCCAAGCGTCGCGACGCTGCTGCGCACGCGGCTTGGGCAACAAGAAAGGGCAGCGTCGCGACGCTGCCTTGCTAAGCGTCTCGACGCTGCTGCGATTTTCCAGATTTTTCAGCTTTCTTTTGGGCTGATTTTTGGGCCTTCTTCTTCATTTCTCTTGGTCTATTCTTCATGGATGTCTTCTTTGGGCTTCCCAATGCTTCATACTTTGATTTGGGCTATAATTACTTCAATTATGGCTCTTTTTCTCCCAAAATCATCATTTATGCTCCTAAAGACAAAATAACAAAATTCATTAAATATATTCATTAAAAACACAATTAAAGCACCAAAAAGCTTAATAAATTGAGACTAAAATAGCGACATTTCTGCCCGCTATCACACCCCCAAACTTAAGCTTTTGCTAGTCCCGAGCAAAATAAATTCTAAAGATGCATGAAATAGAATCGCTCAACCCTCAATGATTTTGGAATTCTTAGGATCGAATGGAAAACATGCAAGTGGAATAAGCAAGCACCGCATACTCTTGAAGAAATCTTAAACTAGTTTGAACTTAAGATTAATGAATAGCATGCTCAAGACTTATCTATTGATTCTTTTACTAACCTAGATTAGTCTTATGGCTTTCTCCATTTGTTTTCCCCCTACACTGGCTAAGAGCCCCTAATACTTCGGAGTCCTTCTATCATGCAAAAAAAAGTAACTAGGGTGCCTGTCATCTTTTTCTTTTTTTTTATGGGGGAGTAGAATTCTCACATGATTTTTCTTTTTCTCTTCTTTTTCTTTTCTTTTTCTTTTGCTCCTCCCCCAAACTTGCATTTTGATATCTAATGGTACTAGCTTTCACACTACGGTGCAGGGACCCTTAACCCGAATTTTATTCTCTGGTTGGCCTAACTGATCACACCGCAGGTAGCTCTTTTTACCCCTAGGCTTTTTTCTTTTGAGCAAGCAAAAAATTCTTTTTCAACAGATTTTCTTTTTCTCACATTTTCTTTTGTTGCTTTTGCTTTTCTCTCAGCAGGCAAAGCATTTTTTTCCTACCTAGTTCTTTAGAGCAATCAAGCATGAACTTCCTGATATTAGAAACTAAGCCTATCAGGGTGACAACAACTTTGAAAACCATAATAAGAATCTAGATTTTCAAAGACGTCCTTAGATAAGACTATTGCATGCTTTAGACATCAAAACTAAGTATCAAAAAATTTTAAAATTTCACAATTTCTGCCGTGCTCCCAGATTCCACAACATATAAACCATTTTCTCCCAAAATTTCAAAAATCACATCCTTGGCTATCATGGCTATCTATTCATGCATCCAACAGAATTTAAATATGCTCAACACAGCGGAAGCCTCCCCCCCAAACTTAAACTAAACATTGTCCCCAATGTTTTAAAACAGAAAAGCATAAAGAGAGATACTGAGACTTCCCTGAGCTAGGAGCGCTTCATCCTCTTCCTTTGGATCCATGAAAAATGGGAAATGTGGCATTTTGGGATTTGCTAAGGTGATCCTGCAAAACAAAATTGGATCACGGAGCAAAGAAAATTATTTACCGCAAAAACAACTAACTACTTTAATCCTTGGGTTGCCTCCCAAGCAGCGCTTTCTTTAACGTCTTTAGCTAGACTAGGCTCGACACGCTTACGGAGGCTCAAAATAAAAATTTTCATCATCCTCCGGGCCCTGCAAAAAATCATGCACCGAATTGCATACTACAAACAGGGGAGAAAAAAAACTTTCCCCTGGCCCATCTTCACTAAAGAGATTCTCATAATAACATTTTAGAAAATAATCAGCCGCATCAAATCTCTTTTCTAAATCTCTATTTTCAAAACAATTGTTAACGGAGTCATCAAGCGTTATAATGTCTACTGGTCTAGGATCTATAGGTGGCCTATCAATCATGCCAGTCCATTCATCAGAAAAAATATCTACATGCTCAGCAGATCCTTCAGACTCAGAATTAAAAAATGATTCAACTAAGCTATCACATGACTCATCATCAGAAGAATTAAAGAATTCAAGAATTTCAGGATTAGATTCTATACTATGCACAAATTTAAGTTCTTCTGGGTCAGATTCTATGCTATACACATCATCAGGACATGAAAAGAAAGTATTCACATTGTCAGGATTCATGCATTCAGGAATGTCAAGATCAGACTCAATAGATTCACTGTAATCATGGTCAGACTCAAAATTATCTATCGAGCAATCTTTTTTATGCCTTTTTCGTTCATGCTCAATGTCAGGCAATTCAATATCATCATCAAAATTATTCATTTCAGGCAAATTTAATTCATTTTCAAAGGAAGGTAAATCATCAACTGCAGATTTTTCATTTTCACAAGCAGGCAAGTCTAATTCATTTTCAAAGTCAGGCAGATCCAAATCATTTTCAAACAGAGGATTATCCATATATGCATCATGATCAAAATCCATATTATCAATAAGCATTTCTCCTAAGCCTAGGCCAAGATTATAGTCTACCTCTTCATCGTCATCAGTCAAGTATTCAGGCCCAACAGAAAAACATGTGTGCAAACTACAAACAGATTCATCTTGGCCAAAAATACTAAACACGACTTTTTCATCATCAATGTTCAAGGTAAGCTTACCTGTATGCACGCTAATCTCAGCCTTACCAGTGGCTAGGAAAGGTCTGCCTAAGATAATTGGCACCTCTTTGTCCTCCTTCATGTCTAGTACCACGAAATCTACAGGGAAGATGAATTTGTTGACTTTCACCAACACGTCCTCCACCACACCCATCGGGTGGGTAATTGATCTATCAGCAAGCTGGAGAGTGACGTCAGTGTCTGTCATACCTGATAAACCAATCTTCCTGTACACAGAGTAGGGCATCAAATTTATACTTGCTCCTAAATCACACAAGGCCCTATCGAAGGATACTTCTCCTATGGTGCAGGGAACAGTAAAACTCCCTGGGTCTTTCTGCTTAGAGGGTATCCCAGAAATGATGGTACTGCTACTCTCAGATAAATTAAAAACTTCTTTTTTCAGACTTTTCTTTTTAGAAAGCATTTCCTTCATGAATTTTCCATAATTTGGCATATTATACAAAGCTTCTACCAATGGAATATTCACAGTCAACTTTTTAAACATTTCTAAAAATTTTTGAAATTGTTCATCTAATTTGACATTCTTAAATCTTTGAGGAAAAGGTAACTCCCTGTAATCAAAGGTTGGACATTCGCCCCTCCGCTTGGGCGGGCTAATATGCGAACCTCTGTCATGGTGGTTGCATGGAACCACTTCTTCCTCAGTCAGCTTCTTATTGTCATTCTGCTTCTCTTCTTCTTTTTTACCTGCACAGCTATTAGAAAAATCACATTTTAATTCAATAGAGTTAGGTGGATGTTGGAACCTTTCAGAGGAGGCTTTTTGTGCCTCAGCCCCTTCATCTTCATCCCTTCTCTTTTCTTCTTCCTTTTTCTTCTCTATATTGTCCTCCAGTCTTCTGCCACTTCTCAAAACCACCATCTTACACTGCTCCTTCGGGTTAGGTTCAGTATCGCTTGGAAATTTTCCCTTCTGCAGGGCATTTACTGCTGAAGCAATCTGACCTATCTGCACTTCCATATTCTTTAGAGCTGCGTCGTGGTTGTTGACTGATGTCTGGAGATTTACATTCAATATTCTCTGTTCCTTGATGAATAAAGCCACCATCTCCTCCAGATTATTTTTCTTTTCAGGAGTACTCGTTGATGCAAAACCTGGGGGTGGCTGCAAAACATTCTTTGTATTCGCATATGAGAAGTTCTCGTGGTTGCGCAGACTGGGGTGGTAGAAGTTTGGTACTCCTTGAGTATATGATCTATTTCCTATGTATTGAACTTCTTCCACATCTTGACCTTCTTTCTTTGAATGACCTTCAGCTAAGGTGGAAATGGATTTAACCCCCTCAGATGACGTCAATTTGTTTAGTGCATTGGTCAGAGATGCCAGTTGCGTTTTTAGTGAACTCGACTCATCCAGTTCGTATAATCCAGCCTTCTTTGTAACTGTTCCTCTCTCCGTCGGCCATTGATAACTTGTTACCGCCATTTCCTCAAGCAGGTCTTTGGCTTCTGTCATTGTTTTTGAAAGAAAACTCCCTCCTGCTGATGTGTCAAGGACTGTCTTTGTGGAGGGGTTTAATCCATTATAGAATAACTGTACCTGAAGCCAATCAGGATATCCGTGTTGGGGGCATCGCCTAAGCATTTCCTTATATCTTTCCCACGCTTCGTACAACTGTTCTTTGTCAAGTTGTCTGAATGTTCCAATTTCAGTCCGCAGCTTGGTAGTCTTAGCTGGTGGAAAAAATTTTGTCAGAAAAGCCTGGGCAAGCTCGTCCCAAGTACTGATGCTACCCGTCTCGACTGATTCGAGCCAATCTTTTGCATTATCCTGTAGGGAAAATGGAAATAACCTCAATCTGATTGCGTCGGCCGGAACTCCGTTCATCTTTACCGTCCCGCATATTTATAGGAATGATCGGAGATGAGAGTGGGGGTCCTCGGAAGGATGTCCCTTGAACGAGTTATCGCGTGCCATCTGGATCAACCCTGTTTTTAGCTCAAAATTTGTAGCTTGGATGGGGGCGTAAACAATTCCAGAATTCTCGGTAGGAAGAACTGGCTGCAGAAAATCTCTAATTGCCTTGGGAGCTTCTTCTTGGTGGGCCATCGTTTCTGTTAATCTTTTTTCTCTTCTAATGAATTTTAGAGTCCTGTTAATCTCAAGATCTAACGGAAACAGATCAACCACCTTGTTTCTTCGCATACAATACTCCCAGACGACAAAAAAAAAACAAACAAAAATGAAAATAAAAATAGTATTCACAAAATGATGAAAGAAAAAAAATATTTACACCTAAATTACCATTTACCCTTTTCTTTTCGATGTCAAGAAAAATTATTTTTTTTGCTTAAAAATCAAGCCTCCCCGGCAACGGCGCCAAAAACTTGTTGTTGGTATCCGCAAGTGCACGGGCCACAAGTAATATAAAACGGAAAGTATTCCGAGTATCGAATCCTCAGGGAGGCGAAGCGAAACTTAAGCAATTAATTAAAATTCTCTTGAGCACTGAAAATACTTAGGTGAAATAATATTTAGGGACCACGTTCATGCAATAAAAAGAATTTGAATTTAAAACGACTAAATGAAAACAAATTTGATCAATCAGAAATAAAATGTGGAGAAAGAGTTTTCTTTAAGCGGGAAGAGGGGTCTTGAAAATCGATGATTAGCTAAATAATTGCCATAATTATCCTATCTCATTGCCCAACTAATTATAAACCTAGAATCTCCGTTAATCACATAGGTTCTCCTGTCGGTTTCCCCTAATTGCAATTAATTCATTTTAACAACCTAAGTGTCCTTAGCGCTATTAAAAATCATTAATTATTACGCTCTGATTCATTTTAGGAATCTAAGTTTAATCAACTAATCCCGGTGTCACAACGGGCAATTAAACTAGTTGCATGGATTATGATCTATCCTAATTTCTCTCCGTCGAGTTTCCATTAAGAAACGAATCATTACACAATTGGCCAAATTGAGTAAAGCATTAAGCACATCCATACAAATAATTAGGACATGGGCAAGAGACAAGAAATTATAACAATATTTCCACTAACATTTAATTTCAAGACCCCAAATTGGGGTTTAGCTACACATAATATTCACAATAATTACAAGGGAAAGCATATTAAAAAGCATAAAGGAAAAGGAATTGACCGTCGAAAAACCCCTTGCTGTCGCTTGGAGCCCCCGCTGACTACTCCTCGAGCCTCTAGAATTACTTCCCAAAATTCCCCAAAATTTCCCCACTAGAAGAACCCTCTCAAAAAGGCTCAAAAGCCTTGAGAGGGGCTCCAAAAAAGGAGTCTTAAGAAAAGAAAGGAATTGGAAGGATGATTGAGTGATGATTTGATTGATCATCCAAAATGAGGCACCAAGGGCGCCTATTTATAGGCCTGGAATAGGGGTAGCGTCGCGACGCTGCCTTGCCAAGCGTCGCGACGCTGCTGCGCACGCGGCTTGGGCAACAAGAAAGGGCAGCGTCGCGACGCTGCCTTGCTAAGCGTCTCGACGCTGCTGCGATTTTCCAGATTTTTCAGCTTTCTTTTGGGCTGATTTTTGGGCCTTCTTCTTCATTTCTCTTGGTCTATTCTTCATGGATGTCTTCTTTGGGCTTCCCAATGCTTCATACTTTGATTTGGGCTATAATTACTTCAATTATGGCTCTTTTTCTCCCAAAATCATCATTTATGCTCCTAAAGACAAAATAACAAAATTCATTAAATATATTCATTAAAAACACAATTAAAGCACCAAAAAGCTTAATAAATTGAGACTAAAATAGCGACATTTCTGCCCGCTATCACAACCTGTGACAAATGAATTCCATATTTGAAAGGTAAACTACCTTTCTCGAAATTCTAATCTTATACCTTGCCAACACTTTTGTTCATATAAGATACTTGAGACAGAGCTAGCGATCTTTGTTCTTGTGGTTTCAAATATTTTGGATTCTAAGAACATATTGAGCCTTTCCAACTCTCTTATTTGGAACTAGGCTACTAGCTTCTTTCTAATGTCAGTTTTGATAACCTATATCATTCCTAATGAATAGGATATCATTCATATACTAAACTAATAAAGCTACGAAACTATTTCTAATTCTTCTGCTGACACAAGACTTGTCAATACTCTAGTCAAGACCATAAGTTTTAATCATGCACTAAATCTTATGTTCCAAGATGGAAACCTTCAATTCAATCCATAAATGGATTGGTTAAGGTTGCAAACCTTTTGTTCTAGATCTTGGACTATGAACCCCTTTTGGTCTATACCAAAATTCAATTTAAGTACACGTACTCCATTTACAAGTTCATAGTTTTGACTTAATTGTTCTTATGCACGCCATCCATTACCTTGTTACAGGTCAATGAATCCTCGATATTCTCATCAGACATGACAAACGAAGTTTCAGTTAAACTCACATAGTTTTCATTAGGTTGATTAACAACTCTCCCACTGCATCGAGGCTCTCTCAACAGTTGAGACGGACACGACTAACCTTATGTGTTAGTTTGATTAACAACCCTTTGTTTAAGAACAAATCTTATTACCAACTCTTTGTTGATAAATTTGTAGCTTTACAATGTAACCTTTTTAATAGTATCTAACTACGTGGTTGTGATTTCTAACGTGGCCTTCTTTTAAGAAAGTAACATTTGTCCATATAAATACTTTCTTTTGAACAAAGTAGTATCCCTAACTCATTTCTTCGGAATAATCTACAAATAGATATCCCATACGAATAATGTTCTAGTTTGATCGGGTTTGTGATCTATGCATGACATCCCTATGTTCAGAAACAACATAAACACATTTTATGCTTTTTCATAATTCAAGCAATGTTTGAGAAACATTATTTTGAAAGAATCACATTTGTATTTAAATTGCAGTCAACACTGCATAGTCAAAAACGAGTTTAGGAAACTCATTATTGAATGAACCATGTCTAACAATGTTCTATTTCTCCTTCCCGATACATCAGTCTACTATGATGTATTAGGTATCGGGAGTTGGGACATAATCTCTTATTATATCAAATAGATGTGGGATCTTAATTCCATATACTGTCCACTTCGATCGGATCGAAGTGTAGTTATCGTTTTACCTAATTTTTATCTTATCCTCAGGGAGTTATTTATAGTTCAAGTTTGGGATTGTGATAACTCTCCAAAAGAGAGTTATTTATAGTCCTTTATTGGTTGGTTTATATGTTATATGTGCCATTTGAATGTGTTATTACATGAATTTATCGTGTTTTAGCCTAATTTTAAGAATTGATTCTTTGGAAGTTCTTTTGCAGAAAAATTAATGTTGATCGAGTTGAGGAAGCAAAATCCATGATCGAGAAAAGCTGTGACAAAAACGGGCCACGAGAGCTGCACGTGATTCATTAATTGAGGTGGCGTTTTAAGCACAGATCTCGAATTAATCTGGCTGGGAAGTCACTCCACATGTCTAAATTAACCTAATTAGGTTAAACCTCATCTTATAAAAGGAGAAGCCATTAGAGATAAATTGATTCACCATTGGGAGACCGAATAATTCGACTGGAGGCCGAATTGACGACAGGATGGAGATCTAAGAAGACCAAGAGCAATTCCTCTCAAGAAGATGAAGTTCTTCCATGTTCTTGGTGGTTTAGAGCAGTCGTTTCATCTCCCCAGTTGCTAAGAGGATTTTCATTTCTTGTGTATTTCGCTTTATGGATGTGTTTATTGAGATTGTAATGTCTTTTATGTTTTAAATCATAAACTAATTGCTTTTTAGGCATGGGTTAAGAATTATGTGATTGTTATCGTTATAAAATCT
The DNA here is from genome assembly GCA_036850905.1 of Luffa acutangula. Taxonomy (NCBI): domain Eukaryota; kingdom Viridiplantae; phylum Streptophyta; class Magnoliopsida; order Cucurbitales; family Cucurbitaceae; genus Luffa; species Luffa acutangula. Next base: position 18,689,650 of record CM072087.1, read on the forward strand.
GGAAATTCTATTTGATATGATCATCTTGAGTTATTGTTGTTCTTCAATTTCATTATGTGCCTGCCTAGCTAGCCAATATGTATAGTTTCTCTTAGATTTAAGAGTTGTGTGGCGATAATTTATGTTAGACCTTTGTAGTTGGTGGATGCAAGCAGTTGAACTCGTAGGGATAAAAACCCTAGTGCAGCGGAAACGATCAGAGAACCTTATCGGTTTAAATATCGATTGGGAAACCAATACGATAGCAAAGAAATTATACAACATACACCAGAAAATACATGCTGTAAAATTGAAATAAAACATGCTTAAACATATTAAAAATTATAGATCTAATCTATAATAATGGATCCTAATGATCCTAGTTCAAGAAAACCCTTACCCTTGAAGAAATTCTTGAACCGCATCGCCAAAACCTTTGATACTCCCCAAAATACAAATGCTTCATGCTGAAAAATCTTGTGAACACCACCAAAAAAGAGACACTGGTATCCTCCTAGGCGTATGCACTGAGTGGCTTGTGGGAACCAAAGTCTAAAACTTCTTTGGGGAAAAATTTCTCAGTCTCTGTAAACTCAACAAAAACCAGAGAACCCTTCTGCAGAGAGAGTGAGAGAATGCGTGGGTGAGGGAGAGTGAATTATGTGAGAGTTGTTAAAAAAAACTTCCCACTCCCTTAAAACCCTCATACCAACGTGAATAGGGTTAGGGGAGTGGTTGATTGGTAAGTTCTTTAACTGACCAGTTAATTAAATCAAATAAAAATTATTTAGTTTAATTATTGGCACATGAACTCTTTCATGTGCATATCCCACATAACCTATAGTTTTAATATAACTTAATTAAATCATAATTTAATTAAATTAAAACATCAATATTAATTAATTCACCAATTAATTAATATTTCTATTAAATATCATATATTTAATTATATTTCCCTCAATAAAACTATAGAATTAATATTCATCATATGAGCATTAATTATAACCTATAGTTTTTTATTATGAATCATATTCATACATTAATAAAATATTTGAACCCCTTCAAATATATAACTCCCCTTAGAAATTTACCTCAGTGCCCCAATGGAGCTACCGGTGGGACCTAATGGACCTATAGATCAGAAGCTCCAACGATATGAGATTAATTGGCTAAACTCATTAACCAAGTTAATCAATGTTCGTTAACTGTGGTTCACTCCACTATAGAACCACAGCTGCACTCTTCTCACTGCAGATATATTTCTGTGTCCACGGATATTGACCGTCAACAACAAGTTAGCCCTTCACGTGTGTTTGTACCCTAGCTAGGTCAAATTACCGCTTTACCCCTAGGCTACCTCTTGGTCCTTAAGTACCAGTGCTCCTCTAATGAACAACCTGTTTGTGGTCCAACCAACAAACAGAAATCTCTCTCGTGCCATAAAGAGGGTAGGGCCCATTGTTCAAGACCTGGAGACACCACTTAAGGGAACACATCTCTACTTACCCTAACATTGGGAAGGAGTGAATTCCATATTGTAAGACTACGTTCCCAGCTCCCCACTCGGTCTTGTCCCCAAAATGGTAGGCTTATTGAGTCGGCGAACATGCCACTCTCACCCGTACAAATCAAAGGACAATCCCTCATGGACAGGAGTCCATAATCCACTCAAGATTAAGGCCAAGTTGCCGATTTCATCCTAGTGAAATAGAAACCGAGCTAACTAACGGTGTTTTAGTTAGTGGTTAACTATTTCGCGGTCCAGTCTTTGTGCAAACTCATTGCACAGGATACCCCCACTCGCATGTTGTTGGGTTCCTAGAGTGAGTAAAAATGTAGTATAAAATACTCTAGATATCCTGTGCAAGTATACACAGTCTGCAGCAAGTAATATTATCAATCCAAGGTCTGAATGAGTTTCCACTTTATCTATTTTGCGTAACTTCCTAATGGTTTCAAAGATAACAAAATGATTGGGTTTTATCGGAATTATGCTGAAGCAAAATAAATGACAGAACAACAAGTAAACAAATAGTTAAACAGATTAAAGACAGGCGCTGGCTAGGCTTTAGTGATTGTTCTAAGATATGCTCTAGCAATATTATTGACCATGCATTTCTCACAGTATTATTAGCGGATTCCTCCCGGAACTCCGGATCTTTTGGGATATGTTTCAAACCCAATGAAGAGCGACCGATCAAGCACTGGGCAACTGGCTATCCCTATCTCAGTCACTGGTGTTCACCAATACACAATGATCGTAGTGTGGATAATTGCCACACACTCTCTAAATCATCCCTGAAACTAGAGAGAGCTATCAAATACCCCCAAACTTAAGCTTTTGCTAGTCCTCGAGCAAATTACAAATCAAACATACAGTAGACAAATGGATGCAACAATCAAAACTCAATCCTCAAGGCTCAAAAGTCAATAACCATGCAAGCAAGAGACATGCACATAAGGACCAATAAGGGAGACAAATTAAAATTTTTCCAAAATTAACTTGCACAAGCGAGATCTAACTCAACAAGATCAGAATCTACTAGCTCGGGATTGGATTATTAAACTCTCAGCTCATCTTCCCTCTACACTGGCACTAAGGTTTCACTAATGAGTTAATGGTGTTGGGATTGGTGCCCTAAAACTCGTAGATAGTGAATGTTAAACGAATTATATACTTATTCGATAAAGGTGTTATCGAGATTGATTCAGTAAAAGTCATTACTGAATAAATTAAATTGCACATATAATAACCCAAATCCAATAAACTAAGATCCATGGCTATAGGATGAACACTTGAGCTTTATGTAGAGACATAAAAGTGGATCAAGCTTAAGTAATAGCCAAAACGGTCTATAGTATAGGAATAGGGTTGGGTACCTTATTCTGGAGACACTATGAGACGCGGCCCACTTTATAGATGGTATAGACGATGTGATCCTAAATCGTCCATGTAGAGACATGCGAGTGGGGGCGTCCTATGCAATGAGTTTGCATAAGACCAGGACCGAGAAATAAGTCGCTCTCGCTTTATAACACCGTTTACTGACGAGACTGACTATTTCATGTGATGACCTAGGTAACTCGATCTTAATCCTGAGCTAACTATGAACTCCTGTTTATTCGGGCTTATCCTTAGATCTGCATAGGTGAGAGTGGCTCAGTATCGCCGACTCAATAAGCCTCCCATTTCAGGGATAGGAACGGGTAGATAGCTGGGGACATAGTCGTGCAAGAAGGAATTCACTCCTACCCGAATAAGGGATAGTAGAGAGCTTGTTCCCTTAAGTGCTGACTCCGGGGCTTGAACAAAGGGATCCCGCCCTCTCATTGGCCCGAGAGGGACTCGGTTTATTGGTTGGACCATAAACCAATTGTTCATTAGAGGATCAGTGGGACTTAAGGAACTAGAAGTACTATAGGGGTAAAACGGCTTATTGACCTAGCTATAGCTACGAAAAACCTGTGAAGGATCGACTTACTAATCATGGTTAAATCAAGTGGACGGAAATATATCTATAGTGAGGGGAGTGCAACTATCGGGCTATAGTGGAGTGTCCCGATAGTTAACGAATGTTGGCTAGCTTGGACAATGAGATTAGACGGTTAGCCTCGAATCGTTGGAGCCCATGATCTATAGGTCCATTAGGTCCCCCCACTAGCTCATATCGGAATTAAGCCTAGAACAAAAGATAGGATTCTTTGAATTGTTCAAAGTCGGGAAAAAAGGGTATTATCGTAAAATTGTGTTTGACACAATAATTTAATTATGAATTAAATTAGAAAATGAGAGATAAAGTATTTAAAAGGGTTTTAAATACTATATACATGAATTAAGATTCATATATATAAGATGCACAATATTAAGGTGATTAACTTGCTTAATCATTTATAATCAATTGGGCAAGGTTCAAATGTGATCTTATATATTAATGTCACATTTAGAATTGATATTAATATCATAAACGAACATTTGAAATCTGATTTTGAATCATGGTAAGTGGAAAATGATGTAATTCCACTCTTGCATGAAGATTCAAAGTGGAATTACACCTCAAACATGCATACTTGCATGTAATGTTGTTTGAACACCTAGCTTCCACTTTCACCCTTAAGACCACCATGTGTCTTGCATCTTGAGGCTTCTTCTTGCATGGATTCTCTCTATAAGTAGAAGAAGAATCAGATTGGAGAGGTAGATTGCATTCACCTTAATGTTATGCTGCTGAATTTCTTCCTCAATCACTCTCTCATCTCATATCTCCATAGAGCTTGAACCTTCAAGCATTCCCTTCCCATTCCCTATCACTATAGACTCCCACAAGTCGTTCTCGGCCCGGAGAATAGTAGGGAAGACTCTAAAGGTTGTCCAAGAGAAGTTGGAGAAGGAAAACACCACAAGGAGTACCTCATTTATGAGCTACAAAGGTTGGTTTTCTCTAAACTCTCTTTTCTGTCTTTTATAGAACATGCATGCTTTAGGAGCAAAATTAAATGTCTTAAGTGCTTTCGATCTTCAATTGCTTCCGCATGTGTAATATGTACACGTTCAAATGGAACAAATTAGATTGTTTTCCTCCAAACTTAGGTGCTTATAATTAACAATTAAATTAAGCATGTATATGTGGCACTAGCTTTCACACACCCATTACAGGGACCCTTAACCTGAGTTTTCTCTGGTTGGCCTAACTGATCACAACAGGGGTAGCTCTTTTTGCCTAAACTTTATTAAACATTGCAAACTGTGCACAGGCCATGGCATGATAATTTTCTATTCAACAGTAACAACAAGAATGATTTTTCTTTATGAGCATAAATAGCAAATATTCCTTTCTTTCCTCCTAAGCAAGATCAAACATGCTAATTTGCAAAACATTAACTTTTTAGCTCTTCCCTACACCTATCAAGGTGACAACAAGCATATGAACCTAATAATTCTCTCCTAAGCATTCAAATCCAAATCTAGCCAAGACAAATACTCTACTCATGCAAGCCATCTCCTTGAAAATTTTTAAAAAGTCTCCCTTTTTGGGCACCTAAGCTTACAACTCATCACAAGCTTGAAAATTACAAGAAAGCCTATCCTAGGACATCATAATCATGCACGAGTAGCATCCAGAAAACAACCATATGCATAATTCAAAGAAAGCTCAAAACTATAGCCCGAACTCAGATGCTCAAGGGCTCCACAAACATGATATTCCACCCCCAAACTCAAAGCATGCATTGTCCTCGATGTATAAAGAAAATAAGGCATAAATAAGCATGAGAACAATAAAATAATAAAAGGAGTGAACAATACTGGCCTTGAATAATGATGATTTCTTGACTGAAAGTTTGGAATCTTGAAAGCTTGAAAGCAAAGGAGAGAAAGAAAACAAGACCTACAAAAACAAAAACAAAAAAATAAATCAAACAAAAAAAGAAAACACACTAAACTTACTTGGGTTTCCTCTCATAAGCGCTTGTTTAACGTCATTAGCTCGACGTGTTGATCGTGCTTCAAGGGGGCTTTTGTTCTGTGAATCCAACAGAGGTGCTCTTTCTTGCACCTTTCCTATATCCCATGAAAAACACTTCATCTTTAGAGTTTTCAACTGCTTTAAAGATTTATTTTTCGTTCTTGACTCTAATAGTGAGCTCCCTCCGCTCAATATCTATAATCACTCGCTCAGTAGCGAGGAATGGTCTTCCTAATATGACATGCATTGAAGGATTTTTTATCATGTCCATAACATATAAATCAATAGGGAGGAAAAATCTACCTACTCTGATTAACACATTTTCTACAATACCAACTGGTCTCACCACAGATTGATCAGCCAATTGGAGCTTTACAGGAGTAGACTTAATCTCACCTATATCTAACTTTTTACACAACGATAGAGGGATGATATTAATGCTAGCACCTAAATCACATAATGCTCTAAAAGAGTAAGTACCAAAACTACAAGGAACAAAAAAACTCCCTGGATCTGCTACTTTTTCAGGTACCTTCTGTTGGACTCTAGTGCTGCATGTGGAAGCAAGATATACAGTGTCAACCTTCTTTTCTTTTCACTTCTTTGCTAACCACTCCTTCATGAACCTGTTGTATTGGGGCATCTCTAATGCCTCTGCAAAAGGAATATTAATATTCATATTCATAAAAGCATTCATAAATTTATCAAACTGAACCTGATTGTTCTTTTTTCTTCTTTTTCTTTTTCTTTTCCTTTGGAACCATCAGTGTGGGAGAAGGAATAGGAGGCTCAGGTTCAGGCTTTTCAGCCTCATCAGATGATGTGTCCTCCTCAGCTTTCCCTGTAGGCATTTCATAGTCCTCAACTTCAGGTTCCTCTTTAGATTCCTCCTGGTGCACAGTGATTGCCTTACAATACTCCATCTGCGGTTTCTCTTATTCAGCTGGGGTCTTACCTTTATTCATGGTGCTTACAACATCCACCAACTGTCCCAGCTGAGTCTCAATGTTCTTGATGGCAGCACTGTGGCCATTCACTGTGGTGTTGATGGCAATGACTGCCTCCTCTAACTTGGTTGTCATGTTACTTGACTCTGCAATGAAAGCTCCAACAAGATCCTCTAACTTTTTATTTTCTTGAGTTTGAGGGGCAAACCCAGGATGGTTAAGAACATTCTTATTATTGGCATAAGAGAAATTTTCATGGTTCTTATTGTTAGGGTGATAATGTGTAGGTGTAACATTATTATTATATCCCCTTAAATTAGCATTTGATACATACTGAACCTGCTCGATAGTCTCCTCCTGAGGTCTAGATGCTAAAGCAGCAGATGATTCAATTAATTGAGCACTTCCTGTACCTGAAAATTTCATAAAAGCATTAGCAAGGGAGGTCATCTGGGCCTGGAGTGCACTTACTTTATCAACCTCAAACACTCCAGTAGCAATCTTTTTAGGTGTAGACCGCTCAGATGGCCACTGATAGATGTTGGTGGCCATATCCTCTAAAAGTGTGCGAGCATTTTCCACGGTCTTGGATAACAGAGTCCCACCTGCAGGTGCATCAACAATAGTTTTTGTACTAGGAGTTAAACCATTATAAAACAATTGAACCTGAAGCCAGTCGGGGTAACCATGCTGAGGACACTTCCTCAGTAGCTCTTTGAATCGCGCCCAAGCTTCGAACAGCTGCTCATCGTATTGTTGTTGGAATGTCCCAATCTCGGTCCTCAGCTTGACCGTCTTTGCAGGAGTAAATCACTATAGACACTGTAGACAAATCTGGTGACTACCCCTGCTGGCTACTCAGATCACCCAATAAAATGGGGACTTGTCTAGCAGGAGTGCATCACTGTATGCAAGTCTGGTGACTACGCCTGCATACTACTCAGAACACCCAATAAAATGGGGACTGGTCTAGAAGGAGTGCATCACTATAGGCAAATCTGGTGACTACCCCTGCAGGCTACTCAGATCACCCAATAAAATAGGGGTCGGTCTAGCAGGAGTGAACCACTGAAGAAAAGTCTGGTGACTATCCTTGCAGGCTACACAGATCACCCAATAAAATGGGGACTGGTCTAGCAGAAGTGCATCACTGTAGGCAAGTAAGGTGACTACCCCTGCAGGCTACTCAGATCACCCAATAAAATGGGGACTGGTCTAGCAGGAGTGCATCACTGTAGGCAAGTCAGGTGACTACCCCTGCGAGCTACTCAGATAACTCAATAAAATGGGGACCGGTCTAGAAAGAGTAAATCACTGGAGGCAAATATAGTGACTACCCCTGCAGGCTACTCATATCACCCAATAAAAGGGGGACTGGTCTAGCAGGAGTGCATCACTGTAGGCAAGTCAGGTTTGCCTGAAAAAAACAATTAAAAGAAAAACTAAGCTAGAAAAACAAATATGGAAAGAAAAACAAATAAGGAAAAAATGCAATTAACATAAAAAATAAAATTACACCCTAAATTAAGATCAAACATTTTTTTCACAATATGTGCCAATCCCCGGCAACGGCGCCAAAAACTTGATGTGGACTTTTCCTAACCGCAAGCGCATGGGTCAAGTAATAATAAAGAGTTCGTATAAACGAGTGTCGCCCTCTGGATTGGATTTCTAAGCAAACCAAGTATTGTGAATTTTCTTGCCCAATTTTATTTAGGGATCAAAAAGTGATGATTAAATGATATGAAAACTAATTCAAAGCAAGTAAAAACTATGGAATTTCAATTGGGAAAACTACTTAGGGAATTGATTTCGCCGATTTAGTTTAGGATTGATTTTAAGGAATAAGTTATTATGCACAATGAAATTATGAGCCAAAGACCCTTTAATCACAACTACCTCTCCCGAGTATAATTGATTCTCATGCAAATTAACCAACTTGATATCCCTATCTAAGTTTATTATTCATGCAAGGCAATGAGATCTTTTAACCAATTCTAAAGTTAATCTAAAACCGTCACGACTTAGAAACTAAACTTTAGCCATGCAATCTTGAGTATGTCTAAATCAAATCCCCTCTCCCGAGCTAGATTCGAAACTTAAATCATCCAACTAATGGCCAATTAATTGAAAGAATTAAATCAAGATTACAAACATAATAACATTGCACAACTTAAACCATAAATCAATCCATGAACACAATCAACTACATCAATCCCTAAGCTTACAAGTTTAGCTACTGATGATCAAAATTACAAGCTCAACTAAACATGTAAAAGCCATAAAAATCTAACTAAAGTGAGGGAAAGAAGAATTAAACTCGTTGTAGGCCGAGACCGAATGTCCCCGTCACGATCCCCACGAACAATGGGTTGATTTTCGAATTTTCCCCTTGCTTCAGCCTTGAATTGCTTTGTTTTTCCTCTGTTTACGGCTCCAAGAAGTCCCAAAATTTGTTCCCCCAAAAACCTAGCCGAAAAGAACTATTTATTCTGAAATTTCATCGTAGCGTCTCGACGCTGTCAAGACAGCGTCTCGACGCTGCCTCTAAACACGCGCGTTCTGGAAAGGAAATTACGGTAGCTTCGAGAGGGTAAGGTCGAAGCGTCTCGACGCTGCGACGATTTCGCGCCTATCCGAATAAGGAATGCTAGCGTCGAGACGCCTAAGGGCTAGCGTCGAGACGCTAGTCACCTTTTGACCGAATTTTGACTTTTTTCCATTTTGATTCTTTTCCTTCCTTTGCATCTTTTCGCGTCCCGAGCATCCGATTAACTCCACTATTGCATTTTAGCTCCAATCAACCTTTTCCTACAAAATAAACATTAAAGCACAATAAAATGACCCAAAAATCATAAAAAAACTAGCTAAATTAAATAAATAAAGATAGCTAGCTATGTTCGCTATCAAATACCCCCAAACTTAAGCTTTTGCTAGTCCTCGAGCAAATTACAAATCAAACATACAGTAGAAAAATGGATGCAACAATCAAAACTCAATCCTCAAGGCTCAAAAGTTAATAACCATGCAAGCAAGAGACATGCACGTAAGGACCAATAAGGGAGACAAATTAAAATTTTTCAAAAATTAACTTGCACAAGCGAGATCTAACTCAACAAGATCAGACTCTACTAGCTCGGGATTGGATTATTAAACTCTCAGCTCATCTTCCCTCTACACTGGCACTAAGGTTTCACTAATGAGTTAATGGAACAAATTAGATTGTTTTCCTCCAAACTTAGGTGCTTATAATTAATAAATAAATTAAACATGTATATGTGGCACTAGCTTTCACACACCCATTGCAGGGACCCTTAACCTGAGTTTTCTCTGGTTGGTCTAACTGATCACAACAGGGGTAGCTCTTTTTGCCTAAACTTTATTAAACATTGAAAACTGTGCACAGGCCATGGCATAATAATTTTCTTTTCAACAGTAACAACAAGAATGATTTTTCTTTATGAGCATAAATAGCAAATATTCTTTTCTTTTCTCCTAAGCAAGATCAAACATGCTAATTTGCAAAACATTAACTTTTTAGCTCTTCCCTACACCTATCGAGGTGACAACAAGCATATGAACCTAATAATTCGCTCCTAAGCATTCAAATCCAAATCTAGCCAAGATAAATACTCTACTCATGCAAGCCATCTCCTAGAAAAATTTTAAAAAGTCTCCCTTTTTGGGCACCTAAGCTTACAACTCATCAAAAGCTTGAAAATTACAAGAAAGCCTATCCTAGGACATCATAATCATGCATGAGTAGTATCCAGAAAACAACCATATGCATAATTCAAAGAAAGCTCAAAACTATAGCCCGAACTCAGATGCTCAAGGGCTCCACAAACATGATATTCCACCCCCAAACTCAAAGCATGCATTGTCCTCAATGTATAAAGAAAATAAGGCATAAATAAGCATGAGAACAATAAAATAATAAAAGGAGTGAACAATACTGGCCTGGAATAATGATGATTTCTTGACTGAAAGTTTGGAATCTTGAAAGCTTGAAAGCAAAGGAGAGAAAGAAAACAAGAACTACAAAAACAAAAACAAAAAAATAAATCAAACACAAAAAGAAAACACACAAAACTTACTTGGGTTGCCTCCCATAAGCGCTTGTTTAACGTCATTAGCTCGACGTGTTGATCGTGCTTCAAGGGGGCTTTTGTTCTGTGAATCCAACAGAGGTGCTCTTTCTTGCACCTTTCCTATATCCCATGAAAAGCACTTCATCTTTAGAGTCTTCAACTGCTTTAAAGATTTCTTTTTCTTTCTTAACTCTAATAGTGAGCTCCCTCCGCTCAATATCTATAATCACTCGCCCAGTAGCGAGGAATGGTCTTCCTAATATGACATGCATTGAAGGATTTTCTATCATGTCCATAACATATAAATCAATAGGGAGGAAAAATCTACCTACTCTGATTAACACATTTTCTACAATACCAACTGGTCTCACCACAGATTGATCAGCCAATTGGAGCTTTACAGGAGTAGACTTAATCTCACCTATATCTAACTTTTTACACAACGATAGAGGAATGATATTAATGCTAGCACCTAAATCACATAATGCTCTAAAAGAGTAAGTACCAAAACTACAAGGAACACAAAAACTCCCTAGATCTGCTACTTTTTTAGGTACCTTCTGTTGGACTCTAGTGCTGCATGTGGAAGCAAGATATACAGTGTCAACCTTCTTTTCTTTTCACTTCTTTGCTAACCACTCCATGAACCTGTTGTATTGGGGCATCTCTAATGCCTCTGCAAAAGGAATATTAATATTCGGATTCATAAAAGCATTCATAAATTTATCAAACTGAACCTGATTGTTCTTTTTCTTCTTTTTCTTTTTCTTTTCCTTTGGAACCATCAGTGTGGGAGAAGGAATAGGAGGCTCAAGTTCAGGCTTTTCAGCCTCATCAGATGATGTGTCCTCCTCAGCTTCCCCTGTAGGCGTTTCATAGTCCTCAGATTCAGGTTCCTCTTTAGATTCCTCCTGGTGCACAGTGATTGCCTTACAATACTCCATCTAGGGTTTCTCTTATTCAGCTGGGGTCTTACCTTTATTCATGGTGCTTACAACATCCACCAACTGTCCCAGCTGAGTCTCAATGTTCTTGATGGCAGCACTGTGGCCATTCACTGTGGTGTTGATGGCAATGACTGCCTCCTCTAACTTGGTTGTCCTGTTACTTGACTCTGCAATGAAAGCTCCAACAAGATCCTCTAACTTTTTATTTTCTTGAGTTTGAGGGGCAAACCCAGGATGGTTAAGAACATTCTTATTATTGGCATAAGAGAAATTTTCATGGTTCTTATTGTTAGGGTGATAATGTGTAGGTGTAACATTATTATTATATCCCCTAAAATTAGCATTTGATACATACTGAACCTGCTCGATGGTCTCCTCCTGAGGTCTAGATGCTAAAGCAGCAGTTGATTCAATTGATTGAGCACTTCCTGTACCTGAAAATTTCATAAAAGCATTAACAAGGGAGGTCATCTGGGCCTGGAGTGCACTTACTTTATCAACCTCAAACACTCCAGTAGCAATCTTTTTAGGTGTAGACCGCTCAGATGGCCACTGATAGCTGTTGGTGGCCATATCCTCTAAAAGTGTGCGAGCATTTCCCACGGTCTTGGATAACAGAGTCCCACCTGCAGGTGCATCAACAATAGTTTTTGTACTAGGAGTTAAACCATTATTAAACAATTGAACCTGAAGCCAGTCGGGGTAACCATGCTGAGGACACTTCCTCAGTAGCTCTTTGAATCGCTCCCAAGCTTCGAACAGCTGCTCATCATATTGTTGTTGGAATGTCCCAATCTCGGTCCTCAGCTTGACCGTCTTTGCAGGAGTAAATCACTACAAGCACTATAGACAAATCTGGTGACTACCCCTGCTGGCTACTCAGATCACCCAATAAAATGGGGACTTGTCTAGCAGGAGTGCATCACTGTAAGCAAGTCTGGTGACTACGCCTGCATACTACTCAGATCACCCAATAAAATGGGGACTGGTCTAGAAGGAGTGCATCACTATAGGCAAATCTGGTGACTACCCCTGCAGGCTACTCAGATCACCCAATAAAATAGGGGTCGGTCTAGCAGGAGTGAACCACTGAAGAAAAGTCTGGTGACTATCCTTGCAGGCTACACAGATCACCCAATAAAATGGGGACTGGTCTAGCAGGAGTAAACCACTGAAGGTGAATCTGGTGACTACCCCTGCAGGCTAGTCATATCACCCAATAAGATGGGGACTGGTCTAGCAGGAGTGAAATCACTACAATCGAATTTGGTGACGACTGCTGCACGATGTTTACACATTCAATCAAGAAATAAACCAATTGGAGTAATATATGGGCAAAAAAAAAAGTAAGAGACAAGAGAAAATCTATGGCACAATCAAAGTGGTTCATATGTGCAATATTCAATAAGACACCGATGGAATATATGCATATTAAAAAAAAGGTTTGAATATGTATATACCTTTCAAATGGTGGACAAAGATTGATGTTGTGTTCCAGGAGATCGTCGAAGGTTTTTGAAGGTTCTTTTAGTTAACGGTGGCATAGAAAAAGAAGCACAAAAGGAGATTATTGCTCGAAGTCAAAACCTATAGAAAGATGAAAATATATGAGCATTCACAGTCAAATCAAGCCAAGAAAAAAGAAAAAAAAAAGCATGCAAATGAAGAAAGGAAGAAAAAAAAATATAGCACGCAACAACTCTAGATTTGTGTATATGGGATGTGTGACGACAATTTGGATCTGAATTCGTTAAAGAAAATAGAAAGAAAGAAAAAAAAGGAAGCGAAATACTAACCTTCATGTGTGTGTTTATGGCACAATAGTGGTGGCAGATTGATAAAAGCCACGACAGAAGTAAACACATGAAGGTCATGTATTTTGAAGTTGTGCTCTGAATTTTGAGGTGGCTGACCCAACTCAAAAGGCACAGTTATGTGCGTTAGTGCAAAATTTTGAAAAAAAAAGATTTGAATGATAAAGCATTAAGCATAAAAAAAAAAAGAAAAAAGAAAAAAAGAAAAAAAGGTGGAGATGCGACTTTAAGAAAGAAAGAAAAAGTAATAATAAACGTAAATGTTTATTTTTTTTCTCTCTCTCCCCGTCATCCTCAATCCGCATTTTCCTATCTCTTTTTTTTACGCCTGCTTCAAACCTACTCTTCAACCACACTCGTCGCCGGTCATTCAACAACCATAATCTTACACTCAATAACTAGTTGGATGCTGCAATATGTAACGCAGATGACCGCCCCGACACCTACAGTGCACGATTCCACCAGATATGCAAGCTTGACTTTTTTGATGGTGCAGACCCACAATCCCTTAACGGTGCAGTACAACGAACGACGGCCAGATTCGAGCGACCCACCGGCGAGTTCTAGTGGCACAAGCGGTCGTAGTTGGAATCGGCGAGTCAAACGCCGATACTGCACGCTTCTAAAGCAAAGTAAATTCCATATATTTCCTCGACATAAGACCCACATAATCTTCTAAACATTAGTTGCTCGAACCGAACTCACTAGCAGCTGCAAAATAAATCAACATCTTCTCTCGGCATTCCCCAATAGCTGCAAAGCAAGTGCAAATCCAAGACTTCAAGATGGAGAAAGGATTCTTGTATTTTTACCCACATATAGAGCAAGAATTTCATTTGGGCAAAATTCTCCTGTATCAAAATAATGGAAATTTTGTAAAATATGGTGTTAAATTGAATTTTGAAAATCTCCATTCCAAATTAAATTTCCATCCATGGGTAAACCCGAATTTCAAGTTTACCACCTAAATCTTCAAGTTTATTTGCGTCTAAATTCTATCCAAAATTAGAAGTTTAATAGAGTTGAATTTTAATTCAAATAAAATTTTGGACATATTCCAATTTTTTTATTTTTATTTTTTAAAAAATTATATTCCATATTTGAGGCAATTTTTGGGTATAAAATTTTCCCATTCCTATTTGGAGCAAAAATCTCCAACTTTGGCTCAAATCAAATTCCAAATTCAAATATTTCAATTCCAAGCTTGATTCAAATTCAAATTCAAGGTTTATTCAAAATTCAAGCTTAGAATTCAAATTCAAAATCAAAATTTTGGCAAAAATTCTCAAATTAAAATTTGGACATACTCCAAGTTTTCTTCCACATTTGATTCAAATTCAAACTTCATCCTAAAATTCAAGCCAAGGTGAATAGAGCTTAAATTCTATTCGAGATTTTTTTGACAAAATCTTTCAAAAACTAAAATCTTGGCATGCTCCAAATTTTCTTCCAAATCAAAATTCGAGATTCAAATTCAAATTTCATTCCAAATTCAAGTCAAAATTTGGTAAAATTCCACCTCAAATTAAAATTTGGGCGTAGTCCAAATTTGATCACAAATCAAAATTTGAGGAAAATTTATATTTAAATTCTACTCCAAATTAAAATTGAGTGGACTCTAAATTCCTCTCCAAATTGTATGAACATCAATCCTACTCAAAATACAATTTGAAATATGAAGACTATTGAGATTTTCACGAAGGTTTGTTGCCAAAAAAGAAAATCAAAATTATGACTCAAATTCATATTTGATTAATTGGCATTAAACTGTATCAAATAAAAAAAAATCAAAATCAAAATTTTGAATGAAATTCATATTTTGATTATTTGACATATCAAGAAAGTAAAAATTAAGAACAAATATCCTACATTTTGATTTTAAACTATCTTTTTTCAAGATTCATCCACACATACTTGTGCATAAATCTCGAAAAGGGGGCATTTGTTGAATGAGAAATTTTGGCCGATCACAAATTGCCACGTCATTAATTTAAATTAATGATAAAATAAATTTGGGACCAATTACAAATTTACACGTGTCCCTAAATTAAATTAATAGACATTAAAATTCGGCAAATCAAACAATGTCACTTGTCTATTATTGATCCATGAGATGACATAAACCGAGTCCAATCAAATTATGCCATGTGGCAACTGGACCCGAGACTGATGTACCCGAGATCATTGAAGAAATTGGGCTAAATTAAAATAATCCAACTTTATCAAAAAAATGAGTTGGAATAAAGCCCAAATATAGCCTAAGTCCAAAGGTGGGGCCCAAACCCATATGAGGTACATCAAACTCTATAAATAGAGGAGGCCACCATTCATTTTTGGCATTCAGATTCGAAGATTCAGATCAGAGAACTCAGAGTCCAGAGTCATCAGAAGTCAGAGAGTCTAGAGAATTCAGAAGATCCAAGATTCAGAATTCAACTAACTACAAACTCAGAAGGTTTGAAGACTAGAAGACTCTAAGAATAGATCAATAAGCCAATCGACCGATCAAGAAGATCAACTAGTCAGCAGGTCGATCATCCCAGAGGATCAACAAGCTAACAAGCCGATTCGATAGATCATCAAGCCAATCGACCGATCTAGAAGATCAACAAGTCAGCAGGCCGATCATCCAAGAGGATCAACAAGCTAACAAGCCGATTCGACAGATCATCAAGTCAATCGACCGATCAAGAAGATCAACAAGTCAGTAGACCGATCATCCAAGAAGATCAACAAGTCAGCAGACCGTTCATCAAACCGATCATCCGAGAAGATCAACAAGTCAGCATACTGATCATCCAAGAAAATCAACAAGCCAACAAGCCGATCATCCAGTAAGATCAACAAGTCAATAAGCTGATCCAAGAGATCATCAAACCAACAACCCGAGCCAAGAGATCATCAAGCCAACAGGCCGATCCAAGAGATCATCAACCTAGCAAGCCGATCATCCAAGAAGCCCAACAAACCGGCCCAATAAGAGCACAAGCTAGAGACCAAAGTTTATATATTTGTGAGAAAGAATCAGAGGATAAATATCGAGATTGTAACACGTATACATCAAATTGAATAAAATCAAGTTCATTTTCACGAATTAAATTTCTTTGTTGAAATCTCGTGTGGACAAATTGGCACCTTCGTGGAAATCTCAATAGCCTTCATATTTGAAATTGTATTTTGAGTAGGATTGATGTTCATACAATTCGGAGAAGAATTTAGAGTCCACTCCATTTTAATTTGGAGTAGAATTTAAATTTGAATTTTCCTCAAATCTTGATTTGTGATCAAATGTGGAATACGCCCAAATTTTAATTTGAGGTGGAATTTTACCAAATTTTTACTTGAATTTGGAATGAAATTTGAATTTGAATCTCAATATTTGATTTGGAAGAAAATTTGGAGCATGCCCCAAATTTTGATTTTAAAAATTTTGCCAAAATTTTGAATAGAATTTGAGCTCTATTTACTTTGGCTAATTTGGAATGGAATTTGAATTTGAATCAAATTTGGGAGAAAACTTGGAGTAGGTCCAATATTTATTCAAGGTAAAAATTTAGACTTCGCTTAGATATAAATGTCTATGTCATGGACTTTTGATTTGGGACAAAAATTTGGAGAATGCCAAAATTTGGATTAAAATTTAAATTTAAATTCTATTGAGATTTTAACTTTAAATAGAATTTAAATTCTACCCGAATCTTAGCTTTAATTTCAAAGGGGAAATTTTGAATTTTACTCAAATCTTTATTTGGCATAAAATTTTGGGTACACTAGTTTGATTGATAAAACTGTATCCGAACTCTTGGGTTGAAATTGGAATTAACTTCAATTTTGAATCAAATCAAATTTTGATTTAAACCTCATGGATTGACAAAATTGTACCCGTACTCTTGGGTTGAAATTAGAATAGAATTCAAATTTGAATCATTATCAAATTTTGACTCAAATGGAAAGTTTAGATTTTACCCTTATTTATGTTTAAGGGTAAAATTTATATCCATCAATTCTTTCCCAAGATGGTTGGTTGCTTCACCAGCGTCAGTTGGCTTAGAGAAGAAAAATATTTTCTTGCCCCTCTGTGCGACTTCATCATTTTCCTTTCTTATAAAAGTTTTCTGCTCTAATAGTTAACCATGTCTATGTGTAGGAGACTAATCGGTGGTCTGTGTAGAAAATTGAGATAATATGACTCAGCTTCGAGCCTCTGCCAATCAAAAATCTCATGGATTTGTGTCGAAGAAGTCAATCCGAGGGTTGCGTCGCTCTCTGTTGCCAACGAAAATCTTAGCCTGCATCATTTGCTTCATGTGGGTTTTAATGATTTTTTTTTATTATTATTTTTTTTTGCTAATATCGTTCTTGCTTCATTTTCTTTTTCTTTTTCTTGGCTTGATTTGACTTTGAATGCTCATATATTTTCGTCTTTGTATAGGTTTTGACTTCGACCAATAATCTCCTTTTGTGCTTCTTTTTCCATGCCGCTGTTAAGTAAAAAAACCTTCAAAAACCTTCGATGATCTCCTTGAACACAACATCAACCTTTTTCCACCATTTGAAAGGTATATACATATTAAAACTTTTTTTTTAATATGCATATATTCCATCGGTGTCTTATTGAATATTGCACATATGAACCACTTTGATTGTGCCATAGATTTTTTTTTTTTTTTGCACATATTATTGGAATTTGTTTCTTTATTGCTTGAAAGTGTAAGCATCGTGCAATAGTCGTCACCAAATTTGCTTGCAGAGATATCACTCCTGCTAGACTAGTCCCCTATTTTATTGGGTGATTTGAGTAGCCTGCAGGGGTAGTCACTAGACTTGCCTTGAGTGATGCACTCCTGCTAGACCAGTCCCTATTTTATTAGGTGATCTGAGTAGACTGCAGGGGTAGTCACCAGATTCGCCTTCAGTGATGCACTCCTGCTAGACCAGTCCCCATTTTATTGGGTGATCTGTGTAGCCTGCAGGGGTAGTCACCAAACTTGTCTTGGTCCCCATTTTTTTAACAACACCTTTATTGTCTTTCTTTCTCCTTTTTTTTTTTTTTTTTGCGGTTTGATATCAAGTATTTTTTTTAACTTGTAGCTAAGATGCATCTTCCAGTCTAAACACTTTCAAGATAAAGTTAACGTTAAAGTTGTTCATCTTTGTAGATGTTCTGAAGCGAAGACTTCAACCGTCAACTTTTGAACATGAAGTGAAGTTGTCAACCGTCAACTTTTGAACATGAAGTGAAGTTGTCAACCGTCAACTTTTGAAGATGAAGTGAAAGTCACCAACCACCAACTTTGAAGTGAAGTTGTCAACCGTAAACTTTGAAGAAGAAGCGAAACTGCCAACCGTCAACTTTTGAAGAAGAAGCGAGACTGCCAACCGTCGACTTTTGAGGATGAAGTGAAAGTCGCCAACCGCCAACTTTGAAGTGAAGTTGTCAACCGTCAACTTTAAAGATGAAGTGAAAGTCGCCAACCACCAACTTTGAAGTGAAGTTGTCAACCGTCAACTTTGAAGAAGAAGCGAGACTGCCAATCGTCAACTTTTGAAAATGAAGTGAAAGTCGCCAGCCGCCAACTTTGAAGTGAAGTTCTCAACAGTCAACTTTGAAGAATGAGCGAGGTCACCAAACGTCAACTTTTGAAGAAGATGTGGGGCCACCAATCGTCAACTTTTGAAGATTAAGCGAAAGCAAAGCATTCAACTGTCAACCTTTGAAGATGAAACAAAGTTGTTGACTGTCAATCTTTGAAGATGGGGCAAGACTTTCAACTGCCAACTTTTGAAAACAAAGCGAAGTCGTCAACTGTCAACTTTTGAAGATGAAGCGACAACGAATCCTTCACCTCTATCTTTTTGAGATGAAGCAAAGTTGTCAATGGTCAACCTTTGAAAATGAAGCGCTGTAGACCGCCAAGTTTTGAAGATGAAGCGATAGTGAAGTCTTCAACCGACAACATTTGTAGTGAAGCAAAGTTTTCAACTGTCAACCTTTGAAGATTTGAAGATGGAGTGAAAACGAAGCCTTCAACTGCCACCCATTGAAGGTGAAGCGAGGTATCAAACTTGGGACAAATGATAAGCCAAACTTGAATGGAGCAATTGTCGAACGTGGAGAGGGTGAGACGTCGAACTTTGAGCGAGCGAAACACCAAACTTGAAGCATGGAGAATGCAAACTTAGAGGAAACAGGACGCTAAACTTAAAGGGGGTGAGACTCCAAACTTTGAAGGAGCAGAACACCAAACTTGAAGTGTGTGGAATGCAAACATAGAAGAAGCGAGACACTGAACTAGGCGAGACACCGGACATGGAGCGAGTGAATCGTCGAACTTGAAAGAACGGAGCCTTCTTTTATGCATTTAATTCGTAGTGTTCCATTCATAGCAATGTACGTCTTCAATTTATTGTGTTGTCCCCAGTAAGGGTAAGCATCTTAACTTGTATTGTCATATGTTTCTATATTTGTAGCACTTTTTTTGTTTGCAAGGACTGAACTTAAAGTTTTGATCAAGTCATAACATAGTTCAAGTTTTTTTTTTTTCGTATTGACCTTTTAAGCTCGTGTGGGCCAGGAGCACCATGCAGTTTATGCTCATGCGATAAGGAGCATTTACATTTTAAATTTCTTTTTATCTACCATAGTCTTGATCAGATCCTTCATTTGTAGGATTTGTCAAAATGATAAGATTTGGTTTCACCTTCAAGGAACCTTCTGTGTTTATGAGAACAAAAAACTTCCTCTTCATACGTGATGAAATAGTACTATGAAGCTTGTTGTCATTGTTTACTTCATCGAATAATTTAACTTCTGAACTGTCCACCTTTCTTTCACGTTGGTCGCTTCTTACTTTGAGGCGATAAAAAACAGTTGTTGAAGGTCGACACTTTCTTGATGTAGAGACGCTTAGTCTTTGAAAAACTGAATGTCGAGTGATGGCGGACGTCAAGTTTTGATCTTCTTCTCTTGCTGCAGCCATACTCATTCTTTGGAAGACCGAAGTTTTAGTAGTTGAAGGTTCAATACGATCAAAGACAGAAGTCCTTTGCTTGATTTCCTTTGATATATCATCTTCTTCTATGTTGATATAACATGAACTTACAAAGTTTTCTTCCACTTTCTTGACGGGACAAAAATTTCTCAGAAACGATTCCTTTAAGGTTACTAGTCGACAATGTCGAGCAGGATTTTGATCTCTCCTTTCCTCAAGTTTAGGTTTCTTTGGATTCTTCTGTCTTCGATGTTTATTCACTCTTTCTGATGAACAACATCCTTTTTGAACGAGATGTCGTCCTTGTTTCTTCTTACGAGTCATGATAGTACTTCCTTTATCTTCATCGTTGAAAAGATTGACAGGATCTTGAGATTTGTCTCCTGATACCTCATGATGAGACCAAATAGCTATAGGTTCAATGGTTCCAAATTGGAGTAGGTGCACCTCTTGATCTTGAAGCGGACCAAAACACATTGGATTGCAAGTGTTTGTTGCTATTGCAGCAAGATTTGATTGAGCTACTTCTTCAAGGTCCAACTCAATTTTTCCTTCTTTAGCTAACCTTAGAATTAACTCTTTCAGGACAAAACATTTTTCTACTGGGTGGCTGATAACCCGATGATACATGCAGTAGTTGGGATCATCGACCTTTTCAATCTCTTCTGGTCGTTTGCACTCGGGAAGTTCTATCAACCGCGTTTTCAGTAGTTGTTCTAACATGTTAGGGACGTCAGAATTTGGAAAAGGATAGATCTTTTTCTGTCTTTCCTTCAAAGTCAAGCGATGTCTTTCATTTCCTTGTTGCTTTTCAATCTTCTTGTATTTTTCTTTAGAAGACAACTCGAGAGGGGTTGTATTTACAACAATAGATTCTTCTATAGTTGCTTCAATGTTCTTTTCGTCTTTCTTCATATTAGAGAGTAGAAGGTCTTTATCTCCTTGACTAGCAATACTTAACTCCATATCGTGAGCACGAGTTGCTAGTTCTTTAAAGGTGCGAGGCTTTATACCTTGAAGGATGTAGAGGAGTTCCCAATGCATGCCTTGAGTGCACATCTCAACAGAAGACACTTCGGTGAGTTGGTCCTTGCAGTCTAGGCTCAGAGCTCTCAAACGGTTGATGTAGTCAACAACTGGCTCACATTTCCGTTGTTTAGCGCTGGTGAGCTCCGTCATACTGACGGTTCGTCTTGTGCTGTAGAAGCGGTTGAGGAACTCCTTCTCAAGTTGCTCCCAACTACCAATAGTTTAAGGCTCAAGGTTGGTATACCAATCAAAAGCATTTCCCTTCAGTGTTCGTACGAACTTCTTGACTAGTAGATCTCCTCTAGTACAAGCATTTTCACACGTCTCGATGAAATGAGCAATGTGCTGCTTGGGATTGCCATTCCCGTCGAATTGTTGAAACTTCGGTGGCTGGTATCCATTAGGCATTCTCAGATTATCGATTCTCTTGGTATACGGCTTGGAATACAAGAGAGAATTTTGAGTCGGTCCGCCATATTGAGCTCTGATGGAATTCATGATCATATCTTGGAGCTGTTGTACAAACAGTGAAACAATAGAAGCAGAGTGTTGTGACTGATCTTGAATGGTGGTCTTCCCCTTGTCTTTGATGGTAGGGGTCTGACTTGATTTAGCGGCATCCCGACTCTCCATCTGGCTTTTGAGAGAGGCAATTTCGTAGTCTTTCTCTTCAACCATCTTCAGTTACTTGTTGATCTTCTTCTCAACTTCAGCCATCCGTTCTTCACTAGTTCAGCATCAGCCATCATAACAGACATCACATCAGGGTTGGATGTTTCGTTTGGTTGCTGAGAAGGAGAGATGAATTTGCCAAACATCAGATTTTCTTTAGTGGCGATTTCAAGTTGAGTAGATTTTGTCATGCGTCTCAGCATCTTGTTTGCAATGACAGGAGTTTGACTGTCTTCATCAGCCTCTCTTTCTTGATTTTTCTCAACATTTTCCTCCCGAATCGTTTCTACATCAGGATTTTGATCTCCCGCTGTAGCTGGGACATTCACTGATTCTTCTTGGATAGTTTCTTGACTTTTCAACCCTCTGTTGTTTCCTTCGCCTCTTGGCTTCCTTTTCCTCTGGTGTTCTCTTCTTCTTTGTCTTTGCTTTCGTTATCTCAGTGTTAACCGACACTGCCTCTTCTTCATTATCTCTCTCTCGGTTCGCTCTCGTTTTTTCCATGGAAGACACAGGGTTTTCCAGAGAAAAGCAACGACAGAAGAAGAAGACGAAAAACAAGCAAGGAAGAAAGTAAATGCAAAGTCGAATTGAAAAGAAACTTACCACTGTCCGTAAATAAATAAGGCGCCAACAACATCAAATCCCAACTGAAAAGATTTGCCCTGCATTTAATATTATTCCCGTTCAATTTTAATCACATGCAAATTAGCAATTCAAAACCATCAACGGTAAGTTTATGAATTCCAATCGCCCACGGTAATTTATTATGCGCTGTCCACCATCAAAGCCCTTGGATGACTGCTGTGTGACACGTGGCTCCATCAGATAACGCATGCAAATTTACCTGCGAAAACTTCAAAGAAAATCCCAACGGTAAAAATAATAAATTTTCAACGAAATCCCTTCTAAATCGGATTATTTTGCTTTAGCCATAACTTTTGCTGCAACAACCTGCTGAACCTGAAGAATCTTCGATACGGAATTCAAATCAAATCTTCCAAATTCAAATTTGAATTAACCGATCAAATCAAATCTAATTCTTTTTCAAGCGAAGCCGAATAAATTAGAGAAAATCTTAATTAATTTAAACTAGAATTTAAATAACTGAAAATAAAATCTAGATCTAATCTAATAAAATCTAATTAACGAAAAGATAATTCAAAGATAATCCAAAAAATAACCCAAAAATAAAATCAAACCAAATTCAAAACGAGATAGATAAAACCTAAACTACCAAAAATAATAAAAATACTTAAAGATAAAATCTAATAAACCATGGAAAATTAAATCTAACCTAATTAAAAAAAATCAGCGAAACATAAAATCAATACAAACACTGGGAGCTCAAAATTTTGCACTATGAAATGCTCCCGCAAAAATCCCGCTCTCTCAATCATTCACCTTGAACATTCTCCCATCTTTTTCATCCTGCAAAGTTATTGCTCCATGGGGAAAGACCTCAATAACAATAAATGGTCCTAACCATTTAGATTTTAGTTTCCCAGGAAATAATTTCAATCTAGAATTATAAAGCAAAACTTTCTGACCTTTGACAAACTCTTTAGATTTTATTTTCTTATCATGCCACAACTTAGTTTTCTCTTTATACATTTTCGAATTTTCATAAGAAAATTGACGAAATTCCTCTAATTCATTAAGCTGCTGCATTCTTATTGCTCCTGCACGACTCAGATCAAAATTTAACTTTTTCAAAGCCCAAAACATTTTATGCTCTAGCTCTAGTGGTAAATGACAAGTTTTCCCATATACTAACCTATAGGGAGACATACCTAGAGGAGTCTTATAAGTTGTCCTATAAGCCCAAAGAGCCTCATCCAACCTAAAAGACCAATCCTTCCTAGATGGATGAACTACTTTCTCTAGAATCGTTTTAATTTCCCTATTACTAATTTCAGCTTGACCATTTGCTTGTGGGTGATAAGGAGTAGCTATCCTATGCTTAATCCCATACTTAGCTAATGGCTTAGTCAAGATGTTATTAACAAAGTGTGTACCCTCACCACTCACTAGAGCCCTTAGTGTTCCAAACCGCGCAAAGATGTGCGATTGAAGAAACCTTGCAACTGTCTTGGCATCACTCTGATGGCATGCAATGGCCTCCACCCATTTGGACACATAATCAACTGCCAATAAGATAAAAACATTGCCATTAGAAGGGGGAAATGGCCCCATAAAATCAATACCCCATACATCGAATAATTCAACTTCTAAAATGTAAGTAAGAGGCATTTCATCTCTAGGCCCCAAGTTTCCTCTCCCTTGGCAAGCATCACATTGCTTGTAAAACCAATGGGCATCCGTGAATAAGGTAGGCCAGAAGAATCCACAATGCAAAATCCTCATAGCTGTCTTCTGACCGCTGAAATGACCTCCATACGGCGAAGAGTGACATTGCTCCAGGATTTCCTTTGCTTCAGCACCAAACATTGCCAAACACACCTACGAATAATACCGTCAGAGCATTGCTTATACATAAATGGCTCATCCCAAAAGAAAAATTTTGCATCATGCTTAAACTTTTTCTTCTGCCTCCAGTCCATATCAATAGGAGTGACTCCCTTTACCAAAAAGTTGGCAATATCAGCATACCAAGGGACATCCCTGACTACCTTTACCTCAACAGCAAAAAGCTGTTCATCTGGAAAAGAATCGAAAATTGCGGATTGCTCCAGCAAAGATGATGATGGATAAAGACGAGATAAATGATCTGCAATGACATTTTTTGATCCCTTCTTATCCTTTATCTCCAAGTCGAACTCCTGCAATAATAAAACCCAACGAATCAGTCTAGGCTTTGCATCTTTTTTAGACATTAAATACCTTATTGCTGCATGATGCATGAACACCGTGACTTTGGATCCAACCAAATATGGCCGGATTTTTTCAAAGGCAAACACCACAGCTAACAACTCCTTTTCATTAGTTGTATAGTTGACATGTGCTTCATTTAAAACCTTGCTTGCATAATATATAGGATGGATAAATTTGCCCTGCTTTTGCCCCATCATAGCACCTACCGCAGCATCACCCGCATCACACATTACCTCAAATGGTAAAGTCCAATTAGGTGCACAAAGAATGGGTGCTGAGATTAAATCAGCCTTTAAAGTCTCCAAAGCCTTCCTACAATCTGCATTAAAGTTAAAAACATGATCAGTACACAATAAGTTACAAAGAGGTTTACTGATTTTGGAGAAATCCTTTATGAACCTCCTATAAAATCCAACATGTCCTAAAAAACTCAGAATTCCCTTCACTGAATTCGGTGGTTCTAGTCTCTCAATAACCTCAATTTTTGCTCTATCAACTTGTAGACCATTCTTAGAAATCCTATGACCTAACACTATGCCCTCCTTCACCATGAAGTGGCATTTTTCCCAATTAAGGACTAGATGGGTACCCTCACATCTTTTTAATACCTTACCTAAATTATCTAAACAACTTTGAAAAGACCCTCCAAACACTGAAAAATCGTCCATGAATACCTCAACAGTGGACTCAATCATATCAGAAAAAATTTCCAACATACACCACTGAAATGTTGCTGGAGCATTGCAAAGGCCAAAAGGCATTCGCCTAAAAGCAAACGTCCCATAAGGGCAGGTGAAAGTGGTTTTCTCCTGATCCTAAGGAGCAATAGTAATCTGGTTATACGCAGAATAACCATCTAAGAAACAGTAGTAGGCTTGACCAGCCAATCTATCCAACATCTGGTCAATAAATGGTAGAGGGAAATGATCCTTACGGGTAGCTTTATTAAGCCTCCTGTAGTCCATGCAAACCCTCCAACCAGTTACTGTCCTAGTTGAGATCAACTCATTATCTTTATTGCTCACCAGAGTGACACCTCCTTTCTTAGGAACACATTGGACAGAGCTTACCTAATTACTGTCGGCAATTGGATAAATGATCCCAGCATCCAACCATTCAATCACCTCCTTTTTAACAACCTCTTTCGTTGCAGGGTTAAGCCTTCTTTGTTGCTCAATACTCCTAAAGGATCCCTCCTCTAGAGTGATTTTGTGCATACAAAAAGACGGGTTAATCCCCTGAATGTCAGCCAATGTCCAACCTATAGCCTTGCGGTATTGCTGCAACAATTTTATTAAGGACTCTTCATGCTCCGACATTAAATCTGATGCAACAACAATGGGCAACGTCTCACCTTCCCCAAGATACACATACTTTAGATGATCCGGCAAGGGCTTCAAATCCAAAGTAGGTGCCTCAATCAGGGATGGCTTAATACGAGGAATCTTTCTTTGATCTAAATCTAAAGACTCAAAAACTTCTTCACACCTAAACAATTTTTTGTCATTTTTTCTTTCTAACAAAAAAATTTCTAAATCCTCTACACTAACCTCTCCATGCTCTTCCGAATGCTTACTAGCCGAATCCTGTATTCTTGTCTCAATAACTGTGCTCTCCAAAATCCTAATGAAAGAGCAATCCTCCATTTCATCTTGATATTTCATGGCTTTAAACACATTAAATTTCACTTCCTCATTACAAACTCTCATTGTTTTCCCCTTTTTGAACATCTATTAACGCCCCACCAGTAGCCAAAAATGGACGACCTAGGATAATTGGGACATCTTTATCAGCCTCGTAATCTAAAATAATAAAATCAACAGGAAATATGAATTTATCCACTTTCACTAAGACATCCTCAATTTTACCCTCTGGATATGTGATAGACCTATCAGCTAATTGGAGTGTGACTGTGGTAGGTCTAGCTTCACCAATACCTAGCTTCCGATAGACCGAAAGAGGCGTAAGGTTAATGCTTGCACTTAAATCACAGAGTGCTCTACCTAATTCTTTTCCACCTATAGATACATGTATGGTAAATGATCTTGGATCCTTAGCCTTGGGTGGTAGCCCATTCTTGAGAATAGCACTACATTCCTCAGTAAGAGATACAGTTTCAAACTCACCTAACCTCTTCTTTTTGGTTAAAATATCCTTAAGAAATTTAGCATAATTAGGCATTTGCTCAATAGCTTCTACAACAGGGATATTTATATGCAACTGCTTAAGAATCTCTAAAAACTTTTTAAATTGACCATCCTGACTCTTAGGCTTTTGCCTTTGTGGAAAAGGTAGAGGTGGTACATAAGGTGGGGGCGACACATAAGGTGGTTCCACATCTGGTACAGAACCAGATGCTCCAACATCTTTATTGCTGCCTTTAGCACCCTGACCAATCTCCAACTCTTTCTCAACAACAATATTTTTATCACCATTTTTATCTATATCCTGGGTTCTTCTAGGCTCTTCTAGTGGCTTACCACTCCTAAGAGTTACTGCCTTTACCTGCTCCTTACCTTCCCTTCGAGGGTGTTAAGTATCTGATGGAAGTTTCCCTTGAGGTCTTGCCTTCAGCTCATTAGCTAGCTGACCCACTTGCAATTCCAGGGCTCTCATCGAAGCTTGATTACTTTGAATTGTGGCGTCTGTACAAGCCATAAATTCTTTCATCATCGCCTCGAGAGAACTTCCCGAATTTTGCTGGGGCAACGCCTGCTTATTTTGCTGGGGCATTACCTGCGCTTTAGCAAATCCTGGCTGGTTCACCTTTTGATGTGCTTGTGTATTACTTCCTTGTCCTCCCATGAGAAGTTGGGGCGGTTGCGCCAACCTTGATTATAAAAGTTAGAATAAGGGTTATTCCTCTGATTACATACAAAAAACACAGAAGCTGGATTGCTGGGGCAAAACTCATAGTTGTGATCTTCACCACAATAGACACATGTTTCTTCTGCAACTTGGTTCACCATTGCGGCAGGCTCCATAGCTGGTGGCTGCTGGTGACTAATCAGTGTTACATTCTTAAGAGCGTTAGCAATCATTGCAAGATCAACCCTAATGGTGGACACACCATCAACCTCTAACACACTCTTAACCTTTTTATTTGTGCCTCTAACATCCGACCACTGACAACTATTAGTAGATTATTCTTTCTAAAATTTCATAGGCTTCATTAAAAGTTTTTGCCAAAAGGGCCCCTCATGCCGAAGTATCGACCATGCCCTGGGTTACTCAATTTAAACCATTGTAAAATGTTTCCATTTGAACACAATGTTGTAACCCATGGTGGGGACACTTTCGCAAAAGCTCCTTAAACCTTTCCCAAGCCTCACTAATAGTCTCATCTTCAAGTTGCCTAAACCCTACTATTTCACTTCTCAATTTAGCATTTCTATTTGGTGGGAAATATTTACTCAAAAAATTTTCAACTAACTCATTCCATGTCCTAATTGATCCTGGAGCAAAAGAATTGAACCATGCCTTTGCTCCATCTCTAAGAGAATACGAGAACAAAGTTAATCTAAGAGCATCTCTAGGCACTCCTTGAATTACAAAAGAATCACTCACTCCTAGAAAAGACTTAAGATGTAAATGAGGATCTTCAGATGACAAACCATGGAACTGCCCCACGGTTTGCAACATCTGAAACATTATCGGTTTCATTTCAAAATTTGCTGCTTGGATTTGGGGACGTGCAATCCCTGGATTCAACTCATCAAACATTGGGACAGCATACGCTCGAATGGCTCTGGTCCTATCGTTCGCTACCAAGATAGGATTTTCAGCCTGATTATTTTGTTGCTTATTTTGCTCCAGCGGCGGGTTTTGCTGCAACAAAAGGTAGTTATTTAGGCTCCATTTATATAAGGATTTGTGTGTCTTTAATGCTTAATAGGGTTGGTTTTAGAGAGATATTACATGATTTAACCCATTTGGAAGAATGGAAGCTTTGGAAATCACTTTATGCAGATTATGCTGCTGAGCGACTGGAGGGAGCAAATTCTATGCTGCAGCAAAACTGAGAGCAGAAACTGCCACATCACAGCTCGTTAGCCAACTTCATGAACCGACTTCTATTGAGATATTTTCGGGATAAAGGATCAAGGAGAGCCTTACACGTGTCCTAGTTGACCTAATTCAAGCCTCCCATCCTTTTATAAAAGGAAGTAGCCGTCAAAGTCAAATTCATTCCATGTTTTCCCTTGGAAGCCGAATAGTATAGGGAGATTGAAGATCATCAAGAACACCATCAACCGCAAGCTGATTAGGGAGTTTACCTTCTTATTTAACTTGTAGTTATGGACGTGCATACTCAGATTGTAATTCGTATTCCTATGCCTATTATGAACTAAGTAGCTTAAGGTGTTGGTTAGGAATAATGTGATTACGGTGCTTCAACTCTAGTAATAAATTGACTATTGCATTTTGGTTAATTGTTGTGCTTATTCTTATTTTATGCCCGCCTGGCCAGCCGGTATGGATAGCTCTCTCTAGTTTCAGGGATGATTTAGAGAGTGTGTGGCAATTCTCCACATTACGATCATTGTGTTTTGGTGAACGCCAGTGACTGAGCTAGGGATAGCCAGTTGCCTAGTGCTCGATCGGTCGCTCTTCATTGGGTTTGAAACATATCCCAAAAGATCCGGAGTTCCGGGAGGAATCCGCCAATAATACTGCGAGAGATGCATGATCAATAATATTGCTAGAGCATATCTTAGAACAATCACTAAAGCCTAACCAGCGCCTGTCTTTAATCTGTCTGTCTATTTGTTTACTCGTTGTTCTGTCATTTATTTTGCTTCAGCATAATTCCGATAAAACCCAATCATTTTTATTATCTTTGAAACCATTAGAAAGTTATACAAAATAGGTAAAGTGGAAACTCATTCAGACCTTGGATTGATAATATTACTTGCTGCAGACTGTGTATACTTGCACAGGAATTCTAGAGTATTTCATATCATATTTTTACTCACTCTAGGAACCCAACAATGACCTGTCAAATCGGCTTGTTAGCTTGTTGATCCTCTTGGATGATCGACCTGTTGACTTGTTTATCTTCTTGATCGGTCAATTCGCTTATTGATCTCTTCTTAAAGTCTTCTTGTCTTCAAACCTTCTGAGTCATTAGTTGGTTGAATTCTGAATCTTGGATCTTCTGAATTCTCTAGACTCTCGAACTCCTGATGACTCTGGACTCTGGCAGAATTCTCTAGACTATGAGTTCTCTGATCTGAATCTCCGAATCTGAATGCCCAAAATGAATGGTGGCCTCCTTTATTTATAGAGTTTGATGGACCTCATATGGGCATGGGTTTGGGCCCAACCTTTGGACTTAGGCTATATTTGGGCTTTAATCCAACTCATTTTTTTGATAAAGTTGGATTATTTTAATTTAGCCCAATTTCTTCAATGATCTCGGGTTACATCAGTCTCGGGTCCATTTTCCACGTGGCATAATTTGATTGGACTCGGTTTATGTCATCTCATGGATCAATAATAGACAAGTGGCATTGTTTGATTTGCCGAATTTTAATGTCTATTAATTTAATTTAGGGACACGTGTAAATTTGTAATTGGTCTCAAATTTATTTTATCACAAATTTAAATTAATGATGTGGCAATTTGTGATTGGCCGAAATTTCTCATTCAACACCTTCCTTTTCCTTTTTTTTCTCAACAAGGTACTTTGGGCAGTTTCTCTTCTAGTGTCCATCTACATTGCAGTGAAAACACTTGCCCTTGTCTGCCACAACTTTGGTTTTTCCCTTGCTTTTATCAGTAGTACGGGGAGCTTTCCCCTTGTTTCCTTTCTTCTTCTGAGTTTTCTTTGAAGAAGTGGCTACAGATTTAGTTCTAGAGGATGAACCCTTCTCGAACTTTCTTTTAGAGTGAACAACGTTTGTCTCTCCTTCGATTTGTCCCTTGTTCTTAAGAAGAGACTGATAGAGTTGTAGCTCATTAAAGAGGCTAGTCAGGTTGAATGTTATTTTATTCATCATTGCATTGCTTCGAAACTGTAGAAAACTCTTCGGAAGAGATTCTAAGATGAATGCAACCTGACTACGCTCATCTATGACCGCCCCGTTTGCTTCTGCCACGTTGAATTGGACCATCATATCCAGGACATGCTCCTGAACAGACGTGCCCTCTTTCATGCGGCAGCAATAAACGTACTTGAGAGCGTCATGGTGGAGTTGGTAGGACGGATGTCCAAACATCTCCTGGAGAGAGTTCATAATCTCCCTATCTGTTACCATGCCCTCATGCCTTTTAGCCAAAACTTCAGATAAGCTAGCTAGGATATAGACGCGAGTCTTATCATTGGCCTTTGTCCAGTGGTCATAAGCATCCTTAACTGCTTGGGATGCATTACGAGCAGGGGCTGGAGGACAATCCTCCTTTAAGACGAACCGCAGATCATCGACAACAAGAATCGTATTCAGGTTTGACTTCCACGTAGCATAATTTTCGTCGGTTAATTTCTCATTTTTAAGCAGAGAGACAATTGAGGAAGACATTGCTGAAATTTAAACAAACAATGACCGTATTAGTTATCTTTTCCTTAACCCATTATACAAGCAAACAATTGCACACAATCCAATCAATTTAGCAAAACAAACAATCACAGAACCCTAAAACTATTGATTTAGTTTTGCAACGATGTTTCAGAGGTTTAGAATATCAACCATCGAAGGGTGATCAGACACTCCTCCTCTGATGTGAGACATTTCTCAGCTAATTTTAATTCAAGAATAACTCATATTCCTATAGACATTAGCCATCGTTGTTCGATCGAGGATTTGTTAACACTTTTAACTCATCCTCGTAAGTGTAACCCTCCCACTTTCAGATCTCAGAGGCACGCACCAATAGGCTACCGAAGGGAAAGAAAACTGTTGGTAATTAGCCTAAGAGTTCTTATCCTATTAAGGAGTTCACGATGTTCCGAATCCTATGACCAGGCCCTCCGAAGGGATGGTTGCGCCAAGAAAACCTGCAGGTGAATCATAGGACTCTCACTGTGTGAACTAGGGGCAAAGACCGAGGGATGCGTTGACACGTGTCGTGCTTCCATTTACTCTAGATATTTTTCCCATCCACCTTGTCATTGATTCATTTTAAACAATTTAATGTTTTTCCTACTTAGTCAATTAAAACTATTTATAGTTATAAGTAAGAAATCATTCTAATCCTATTAGATACTGATCTAGGTCTAATTAATTTTAAACAATTTAAAATTAATCCAATTTATCTTATGATCTTATGTTTGCATGCAAATCTTGATTGTAGATTGGCGGTTTCTAATCATTAATATTAAAGAACTATTTCTAATTTTAATGATTAATCCTATAATAAAAATTCTAGGGTTTAATTCATTCAACAATCTTATTCAAATTAAATAATTAAACCATACTAATTGCATGAATAATATAACAATTATATTATTAACTATGTATGTTTCATGCTTCATGCAATATTGATTTTCTTTTAATATAACAATTATAAGCCAATCAAGAAAATCAATCAAGGATGTTTCATTCATCACATTAAACATAACAATTAAGTAATGACATGCTTCATGCTTTCCAATTTTTCATATAATTAATATACACTTATATTAAAAAATATGAAAATAATTCCATGCATTTAAAACATACATTATAACAATTTATAATATATAAATAAATGCATGAGCATGCTTATAACCTAAGGTGGGATTAAAAATCTATATGACATCCATAAAGCATATAACTAGCAATTGAACCGGTTAATTTTGGCCCCTAGGATAAAATAAAGCATTAAATTACATTAATTTTAGCTAAATTCTATCCTAAAATAATCCTTCTGTAGCTCCAAAAATTGGTCTAGATAGCTCGAACCGCCCCGAACAACCTCGAGCCGGTCTTCAAAATCACGAACCAAACTGAAATTTAGCTGAATCGAACTGAATTGGTCCCAGCCCAGCCGAACCGGATGAACCAGACCACCCTCCCTTTGAACCACACCTGTTGAAGCACTAATTTGCGTCGTCATCGTGACAGCGTCGAGACGCTATCATCGCAGCATCCCGACACTGTGCACTTTCCTTACCTGAGCGCCTGCGCTATCGAGACAGCGTCGAGACGCTTTTGGAGTAGCGTCCCGACGTTGTTGCGTATGGAGGCAGAATCTGGGCAGTAGCAGCACGATTTCTTCGGTTTTGGCCCCGATTTCTCCGTTTTTCATCTCATAAAAACCTATTGTAGACTCGGACTTACATAGGACTCAATTTCACATTAAATAGCCGAATCACCGGGCCTTACATGATCAAAATCACATAAAAATAAAATCTATGGCAATAAAATTAACCTAAACAGTTCAAGGCAAACTGAACATACATTATGCATAAATCCCACCTATTAGAGCCTATCACAAATTTTAATTTCAATTAATAGGGAAAACGATGACTTTGATGCCGATTGAAGGGGATGAAAGCCCCTACGCAGCGGAAGCGCATCGATTGGACCTTACGCCATATATTAATTAACATTAAAATACCGTTACGAAAAACTCAAATAAACTTTAAAAATACTTTAAAGTTGCTGGAAAATTGGTATAAACTTGCTGAAAAATAAATCTGAATTTATTTTCATGTTTTTTCTAAAGAAAAGGGAAAGAACCGTTACAAACCTTCGTTGTAGACTTGACCGTTCTTCGCCATCGACGCTCCAACGAACGAAAACGCAACGATTCCTTCTTGATTTCTTCGCTGGAAATTTCTTCTTCAAAGACACAATAACCACATAGGTTACACCGGTATGTCTCTAAGTCTAGGAGGCAAAAGACTTGTGGGAGTCTTTCTCTAATAGGGAGGCTAGAGAGAATTCTAGGTCTTATGTTGTGAGTCTAAGAGCAAGAGGAGAATACTGAACCAATTAGGTCTAGTGTTCTATTTATAGAAGATAGGACATGAATAAAATATTCAATTAAATCAATCTTTACATTTATTACTTAGTTGCCTCAAACTACTTTATGAGCTACCAGTGGGACCCAATGGACTTGCAGATCAGAAGCTCCAACGATGTGAGATTAATTGGTCAAACTCATCAACCACATTAATCAATATTCGTTAACTGTGTGTACATTCCACTATAGACTCACAGTTGCACTCTTCTCACTGCAGACATATTTTTTGTGTCCACGAATCTAGACCAATATCGACTAGTTAGTCCTTCACGAGTGTCCGTAACACCAGCTGGGTCAAATTACCGTTTTGCCCCTTGGTTACTTCTATTTCCTTAAGTACCAGTTCTCCTCTAATGAACAGCTTGTTTGTGGTCCAACCATCAAACAGAAAACTCTCTCGTGTCCTTGAGAGGGTAGGGCCCTTTGTTCAAGACCCGGAGTAACCACTTAAGGGAACACTCATCTTCTTCCCTAAAGTCGGGAAGGAGTGAATTCCATCTTGTACGATTTGTTCCTAGCTCCCCATTCGGTCTTGTCCCCAAAATGGTAGGCTTATTGAGTTGGCGTATTGGCCACTCTCACCCATGCAAATAAAAGGACAATCTTTCATGAGCAGGAGTCCATAATCAACTCAGATTAAGACTAAGTTTTCTATGTCGTCCTAGTGAAATAGAAAACCAACTAGTTAACGGTGTTATAACCAGTGGTTACTATTTCGCAGTTCGGTCTTATGCAAACTCATTGCATAGGATACCCTCACTCGCATGTCTCCTACACGAACGCGTTGGATCATAGCGTTTGTATCAAATACAAAGTGGGTCGTATCCATAGTATCGCCAGGATAAGGCACCCAGTGTTATCCCTATACTATAGACCCTTTAGGTTGTTTCTTGAACAATGATCCCATATGTCGCTACATATAGTTCAAGACTCATATTACAACCTAGGATGTCTAGTTTATTGGATTAGGGTTATTGTTATGCAAAAACAAATATAAAATAACTAATAACATTTAATGGAAAAATATATCAATATTATTTCATTAATATCCGGTCAACGGTTGCATTCACTATCTACGTGTTTTAGGGCATAAAACCCAATTAACGAGATCAACAATCTAACACTTCACTAATAAAGCCTCCAAGTTTTACTTCAATTGTTCTCTGACAATTTTTGAAAATAATCAACTTCATTTAAAATCTTCTTCCCTCTAGGTCCTTGTAAATTTAAGGCAAAAGCTTCTCCAAGCACTCTTTAACTATTTTGATTGTTCTTGCCTAATCTTTTGCTTTTGAGAGGAACTTCTCGTACTAAAGTTGAGTTTCATAACCAAAGCCGCATACACTTCCTTACAACCAAAATACACACCAAGGTTCTCAATTCCCACTAGTCACAAACGAACAAAATTTCTTCAACAATCCTAAAGACTTCTAAACATCAGTCAAGTCAATAAGGATCAAGCTATGCACATGCACTTGGAGTCTCAACTATCGATTGCTCTTGTCTTGTAAAGATATCAAAGCTTCAAAGAAACACAACTTACTGTCTCTCTATGTCTCTCCCAAATTGGGTCTATTTAATAATCTAGCTGAAAATTAAAAGACATGGGTAGAAACACATCTCAAGAGAAATAATTACATAAACATATAATCATGTAAAACATAGTCTTTTAATTTACAAGGGCATACCTGACAATGATGGGAATATTGTTATTTAGCCACGAGACTAATAAGCTTACGATGTAAGCAGTCTACAAAACCATTAACTGGGCTCTAATACCAACTGTAACGACCCAACTTCTTAAAAAGTCTTTAAGGGACTGTTACGACATTGCCTGCTTTGGAGACCTTTTTAAATAAAAACGTTTTAAAACATAAACACTTAATTTAAGTAAAAAATTTAAAACAAAACTTTTATTCGGGATCCCTAATTTTAAAAGTTTTAAATATTCTTAAATAATTTATAAAAATGAATGTACATGGCCTCTAGAAAAATTTTCAAACAAATATACAAATAAAGTAAAACAAAATTATTTTAGAGGAAGAAAATATAAAATATGAAATTCAGGTCCTCTTATAGTTGCCTAACGGATTCTCATCAATCGCCTTTCCTCTGCCCTTGCCTTTCCCTGAAAACAAATATTTTTGAAAAGAATGAGTATTTAAAATACTTAGTAAGTGACCCTACTACTGAGGTTGGGTCACTCTTTAAAAACATTTTAAGAATCAACAACAAATATCTTTTTGGTGGCTCTAAACTTTATTTTTAAACTTAATAATTAGAAAGGATATACATCAATTTCATGCAAATCCTAGACACATGAATTTCATGTGTCTCCAACGGAAGCCGTCAATTTCATGAAACCTCGAGGTCATCAATTTCACAAACCTTGACTTAGGTACATCAATTTCATGTCCCTAAATCCTATGTAGGCATCTCTGAATGTACATCAATGTTCATGTACACTTATAAAACTCATAAATAATTTAAACTCATTCATTTAATGGAATTTTTAGAGACCACCAGTTCAATTATTTCAGATATCAACAAATACAAGCAATAATAATAAATTTAATGCTTTCAACAATTTTCATAAATGAAAACATTTTTCAAACAACTCAGAAAGCACTGGAATTTTGGAAAATCAAATACGCGCTTCCAACTAAAACGTTCAACAGTAAAGCCACTTACCTCGGCTTAAAAATTATGAACATAACTAAATTAATTGTTTTAATTCGAAGGTCCTTAACCACTCAAAACAGAATGTCGGTTGTTGTCAGTGGTCTCCAGTCCTCCAATTGAATCACCAACACGTTAACGGCCTCGAAACCACAATGCCAAATCAATGGGGATTTAATTTTAGGGGGATTTGGACAAATAGCAAAAACCGGCAAAAGTATTGCAAAAATAGCAAAAAAAAAAATAAAATTATTTGCAGAAATAGCAAAAAATACGTTAAATTACGAAAATACCCTTAGTATCTCCAATAGTCTATCAGTCCTTATTATGATAGTCACTGATAGACTTCGATTAATTGGAGTCTATCAGTGATAAATACTTATAGACTTTGATGATAAGCTTCAATTAATCGGAGTCTATTATTGATAGTCATTGATAGACTCTGATTAATCGAAGTCTCTCAGTGTCTGATAATCATAATCTATTAGTGATTATGAGTAGTTAATTCCTAAATTCTTTGAGATTGATTTAGGGTCTGTTTGGAATACATTTTAATTTAAATGATTTTCAATAATGCATTTTTTAAAAAACATTTCGTATAAAATTTGTTTCAAATTTAAACACTCATATGTTTGGTTGCATTTACTAACAAATGTTTTTATACACAAGTTATTGTTCAAGAAGAATTTTTTAAAAAGTTGGTTTTTAGTCTTTCTCTCAAAATAGTTTATTTATCAATCTCATTTTTTAATAAGTCACTTTTAGTGGTTGCCAAACATTAGAAATTTTTTCAAAATGAATTATTTCCAAAATTAAACACTTGAAAAGGTAAACCAAACACACCCTTAGATGTTGAACCTTTGCTTGATTAATGATTTCATTTGGTTTAATTGTCATTATTGTTCATTTGTGCATTTTGTCCGTAATGCTTTTAATCAACTGATCACTGATTAAATGAATCGTTACTAAGTTGAAACTCGACGGATAGAAGCTTAGACTAGAACTGAATGCATGACTGACATTGTCATTAGATATGAGATAGGAGGAGACCGACAGGAGAGTCCTTGTCATTAGGGTTCTAGACTTATGAATCAAATGATTAGTTAATCCATATTAGTCAATTGATTAAGCATTAAAGGTCCAATTGTCGAAATCAACAACTCTAGAATTATCCCTCCAAATTGTGTCTCCATTTATCTTTTGCTTTCTATATTAGCTTTTTATTATTCTTTCCGGCATTAGATCTTGTTCTCTAAATAAAGCTAAACAAGATTATTCGTGGTAATTAATTGAATAAATCCAATCCCTGTGGAGACGATACTCTATACTCAAAATCACTATATTACTTGTGACGACCCGTATGCTTGCGGTGTAAAAATCGTTCAACAAGTTTTTGGCGCCATTGTCGGGGATTGGCTAATTTCATTTAATAAATATTGTGAAGAAATTGCTTGCTTTAATTTAGAGGTTTATTTTTCTTTCTTTGTTTTTATTTTTATCCTGGTCCATTGTTCTTGTTGTGCATTTAATTGGTGTTTGCATCTGATTGAGAGTCTGTCTATTGTTGATTTATTGTTTTAAATGGCTTTTTATAATTTTGGGTGGCCCTTTAGGGAATCCGAGCCCGAAGAACCAACACCCTCATCCAATTTTTTCTATTCAAATTATTCCCCTTTAGAAGAAAAATCTCCCCTAGAAAATTTACTTCAAGATTATATCGAGGATACTAGAGCCACTAAATTAGCTCTAGAAAAATCCCTAGGGAGATTGCATCCCAAAAAGGATGAGAGTGAAGTGCAATCCGCTTCCATAGAAGAAAAATCGTCCTTAGAGAGATTGCTTGAAAATTTTATCCAAGAGTCGAGAGCCATGAATTTAGAATTAGAAAAATCTATGGAGAGACTCCAGACCCAAAAGGAAGAAAAAGAAGTAGGATCCAAGAGTCGAGAGCCTAATCCTTTCGATTTCGCTAAGTTTGAGCATATAGGGGTGAGTTGTGTAGATATTAAGGAAGAATTGGATAGTTCTAGCACCCACCAAGAACAAGATTGTGAGGAAGAAATAGAAAATGAGCCTATAGTGTTTAAGGAATTTCAAGAGATAGAGATTAAGGTTGAAAGACCTTTGTCTGTTCTATCCTCTCCATCCTCTCTTGATAATGAGTGTTCTTTTTCTTGTTCTCACGTGTCAGAGTCAGAGTCCCTTTATTTTGATCTTTCTCCTTTTATGCTTTTATTATTAAAAAAAATCCCAAAAATATTTGTGCTACAGGGGCCCATGAAAAGCTAGTGAGTCTGCTAGCAATACAATGATTCATTAATTCAAGGAAGAAGGGCCCAAAGAAATACGAGAGTTTTTACGTGCCTTGAAAGACCGCACAAACTCGTCTAGCTAAGAGACGTTAAACAAGCGCTTCTTGGGAGGCAACCCAAGTTTATTTTTCCGTTAATTTCCTTTTCTTTGTTTTTCGGTTTTTTGTAGTTAGAGCATGTTGATCTTTCGTTCCCGTTGATCAATTTTTTAAGGAGCTCGAGACCACGATTTCTTCCAAATCACCCAATGAATGCTGAAGGCTGACATCCATGGTTTCTCTCACACTTCAGGGTAGTACCGTTCTCACATTGTCTTTTTAATTGTCCTTATGCATGCTTAATTAGTCTGAATGATTAATACATTGAGGGCAATGTATGATTTAAGTTTGGGGGGGGGGGGGGAGGCTTTGTTGTTCTGATCTGAGGGAATTTTTTTTTCATGATTATTCTATTGCATCTATTTTGATGTGGACGGTCTATGATATGATCTAGATAATGAATTTTGTTCAATTTTTGTGAAATATAAAAGCATGTTCAAGATTCATGTAAATTAAAAAAAAAAAAAAAAATCTTTGATTTCCTTGCACATGTTGAGCACTTAGCCTACTTATATGGTTTTGAATGCTTAGAACTTGATTATATTATCTAGATGTTTGTTGTCACTCCGATAGGCTTGAGATCTGATTTGAAAGATTGAACTGCATGAGAGTCTGTAATGTTTTACTTGGGAGAAAAATAATGTTTATTAGCCTGCAAAGAAAAGAAAAGTGTGAATATATATATATATATCTATATATATATGAAAAAAAAAAGAAATAAAAAGAAAGAAAATGAAAAAAAAGCTCCACTTTCTTGAGAGCGTTAGTAACCAGGGGCATTCATGACACCCATCGTTTGCCTTCGCATGAAAGCGCTAAAAAGAAATGAGCATGTCTCGGCAACCTGAAAGATGAGGCGCTCGTAATTGGATGCTTTCATCACCATTGTTGGCAAGCCAGAACGAAGGCGCTACATCTAAAAGAATTCTCATTAAATAAAAAAATAAAAAAATGCAAGTTTCGGGGAGGCATACCCCGTTGTTTCAGGCACCTTAGTGGGATATTGCTTTCTTTATTGTTGGGAAGCTGGATAATTAGAGCTTAGGGCCAGTGTAGGGGGAAGATGAACTGATGATTGTATAAACCTTTTCTAGGCTAGTAAAGACCTAATAAGGAAGCTCGCACACACACGCAAGGGATGAACAGTTTAAATTTAAATTTCGTGATGAATGAATATGTTTTAATATTTCCTTTAATTGTTATAGTTCATTATTTTGATCACTGAGCTTAGAGTTATGCATTTGCAATGGTTGATTCATATATATGGTTTTAGCTTTGCTCGGCAAAGGTTTCAGTTTGGGGGTGTGATGACATGCATAAATGTCATCATTTTCCTATTAATTTTAGTGAGTTTTATGCTTGAATTGTGTACTTTAATGCTATTTTATGTTTAAAATTCAGAAAACCGAGCCAAGGAAGCAAAACCGGAATTTTAAGAGATTTTGGATGATTTTGGAGACTTTTTGGAGCAATTTGGAAAAGTTCATTAAAAGATCCAAGTCCAAAATCCCAAAAAGAATGAGTTAGAAGCCCAAGTTCATGAATTCCAAGTCTTAAATTATCAACTTTGGGTCAAGAAAATAGTCTAAAATCCATTACAAGAAGCATTTGGGCCAAAAGAGAGATGGAGGCCAAAAAATTCAGTCAAAATCGCGCCATTCTAGAAGATTCAGAGCCTAGCGTCTCAACGCTAAGCCTGGAGCGTCTCGACGCTAGGCAGCTATGCGGAAAGATCCAGAATTGGGGTAGCGTTGTGACGCTGTCCAGGTAGCGTCGCGACGCTACGACGTCTTGGAGCCCAAGAAAAGATGACGTCAGAGCGTCGCGACGTTGTGACGTAGCGTCGCGACGCTACGCCTGCTGGGAGCCTATAAAATGAGCCTTTTGCAACAACCTTTTGTGTGCCAATTTGTGGGTTTTCACCCCACTCTAGAATCCACACTAAAATTGCGGATTTTTGGGAGAGTTTCGGCGCGAGATCGAGGAAATCGACACTTTTATGAGCATTTCTCTTCCCTTTTCCTTTATGTTTTAGTTTCTAGAATTGTTGTGATTAGGAATTATTGAATTTTAGTGATTATGAGTAGTTAATTCCTAAATTCTTTGAGATTTATTTAGATGTTGAACATTTGCTTGATTAATGAATTTATTTGGTTTAATTGTCATTATTGTTCATTTGTGCATTTTGTCTGTAATGCTTTTAATCGACTCATCACTGATTAAATGAATACTTACTAAGTGGAAACTCGACGGAGAGAAGCTTAGACTAGAACTGAATGCATGACTGACGTTTATTTACCCGGGTGACACGAGATAGAATAAATAACGCTAGAGGTTGTACTGAAGGGTCGTACTGTCATGCTAAGTAAATGAAGATGATACTGAAAGAATATTCTTTATTGAAAGATATGAGATAGGAGGAGACCGGCAAGAGAGTCCTTGTCATTAGGCTTCTAGACTTATGAATCAAATGATTAGTTAATCCATATTAGTTAATTGATTAAGCATTGAAGGTCTAATTGTCGAAATCAACAACTCTAGAATTATCCCTCCAAATTGTGTCTCCATTTATCTATTGCTTTCTAGATTAGCTTTTTATTATTCTTTTCGGCATTAGATTTTGTTCTCTAAATAAAGCTAAGCAAGATTATTCGTGGTAATTAATTGAATAAATCCAATCCCTGTGGAGACGAAACTCTATACTCAAAATCACTATATTACTTGTGACGACCCGTAGCTTGCGGTGTAAAAATCGTGCAACAAAGTCCAAGAATAGGATTTTTTCCCCTTAACCGAAACCCAATATCTAACGTATAATTGAAATTATAACGCTTAAACCTCTTAACCAACTGAGACCAAGCCAACGAGATTTAGAGGGCAATTTACAACACAATAATTCCCCTATACACCCTAGTTTATAATTAAAATTCCCACAATACAAGCCAAATAATATTTGTTCATATAATTCAACTATATCTATGAAATTTAATTAACACCAGAAGTGTACGGAGCGTTACATTCTCCCCACCTTAAAAGCTTTTGTCCTCGAAAGACTCCAGCTTGAACAACTCAGGGAACTGGGCTCAAACTTCACCTACTTTTCCCAGGTACCTTCTTCTGCTCTATGGTTCACCCATAGCACTTTCACCAAAACAACGGTCTTGCTTCTCAGAACCTTTGCTTCCTCGACTAAGACCTTGACAAGGTTTTCCACTACATATGTCAAGTCCTCGATCGATGAAAGGGGTTCAGGATTCAACACGTGCGAAGGATCACACACGCATCTCTATAACATGGAAACATAGAACCCATCATGCACAGTCGACATGGTCGGTGATAACGCAAACCTGTAAGCAACAGGCTTGATGCGCTCCAAGGTCTCATATGGTCCAACGAACCCAAGCTAAGCTTCTTCTAGCAAGCGAAGAACCCTTTTCCAATGAAAACACGTGCAAGAACACACGATCACCAAAATTGAATTCCAAATTCTCGTAAGTGCTCGCCTAACTACACTGGTTGACTGGCCTTGATTCCAACTCACGCTCCACAAGGCACTTAACACACGAGGCTTTTGTTCATCAAAGCACTTAACTCACGCTCCACAATGCTAGCTTAAACTTGAGCTAGACACTTTAGAACCTACCATCAACGACTTAAACACAACTCCAACCTACAGGAAGCTTTATCAACAACTTCACCAACCTAAACTCACTTAGTTGGTAAGTTTCAACCACCAACTTCAACTAAGCACTACTAAAGAAGGAACAACTGCTTCGACACGGCTTCTGCTGTGCCAACTCACCTTTTCAAACCATCCCTACAAGAATGGATACGAGATGACGCTATGACCATGTTGCACTATTCAGCAAGCGTACGGTTGCCCAAGTAATATTAAAACAGAAGTATTCCGAGTATCGAATCCACAAGGAGGAAGTACCATAATTAAGCAAAGCAATTAATTTGATCACCAAAAATACTAGTGTCGAATATTATTTAGGAACCTATTCATGATGCTAAAAAAAATTAAGAATTAAAACAATTAAAGAACTTTAAATGATCAATCAAAAATAAAAATTGCGGAGAAAGAATCGAGTGAGAAACGAGGTCTTGAAAATCATAACATAGCTAATTAATTACTATAATTATCCTATCTCATTGTCCGACTACTTATAATAATAGAATCTTCGTCTATCACATAGGTTATTTTGTCTGTCTCCCCTAATTGTAATTAACTCATATTAATAACCTAACTGTAATTAGCGTTATTAAATTCGTTATCGGAATCTAAGTCTAACCAACTAATATCTTTGTCACTACGAGCAGTTAAACTTAGTTGCATGGATTATGATCTATCCTAATTTCTCTTCGTCGAGTTTCCATTAGGAATCAATTAAATATATGATTGGCCAGATCATATAAAGCATTACGAACATCCATACAAAAAACTAGTAAATGGACAAGAGATAGACAATCATAATAACAATTAACTATGAACTTTCATTTCAAGACCCCAATATGGGTTTAGCTATACATGGTCAAAAATTCCAACATGTACATAATATAAAGCATAAATTGGAGAAAAATAAGAGTAAAGAAAGTGACCGTCGAGAACCCCGTCGCTTGCACTTGGAGTCCCTTTGAACCATGGTTTTGTTGGGTTTTATTCCCTAAAACTCGTAGATAGTGAATGTAACCGTTGATCGGATATTAATGAAATAATATTGATATATTTTTCCATTAAATGTTATTAGTTATTTTATATTTGTTTTTGCCTAAAATTAACTCTATTCCAATAAACTAGACATCCTAGGCTGTAATATGAGTCTTGAACTATATGTAGCGACATATGGGATGGTTGTTCAAGAAACAGCCTAAAGGGTCTATAGTATAGGGATAAGACTGGG
The DNA here is from genome assembly GCA_036850905.1 of Luffa acutangula. Lineage (NCBI taxonomy): Eukaryota > Viridiplantae > Streptophyta > Magnoliopsida > Cucurbitales > Cucurbitaceae > Luffa > Luffa acutangula. The sequence goes on from CM072087.1 coordinate 18,733,360, forward strand.
TTTCTTATCCTGGCAACACTATGGATACGACCCACTTTGTATTTGATACAAACGCTATGATCCAACGCGTTCATGTAGGAGACATGCGAGTCGGGGTATCCTATGCAATGAGTTTGCATAAGACCGGACCGCGAAATAGTAACCACTGGTTATAACACCGTTAGCTAGTTTGTTTTCTATTCCACTAGGACGACCTAGACAACTTAGTCTTAATCCTAAGTTGATTATGGACTCGTGCTCATGAGAGATTGTCCTTTGATTTGCATGGGTGAGAGTGGCCAATACGGCGACTCAATAAGCCTACCATTTTGAGGACAAGACCGAATGGGGAGCTGGGAACATAATCATACAAGATGGAATTCCCTTCTTCCCGACTTTAGGGAAGCAGATGAGTGTTCCCTTAAGTGGTTACTCCGAGTCTTGAACAAAGGGTCGTACTCTCTCAATGGCACGAGAGAGTTTTCTGTTTGATGAATGGACCACAAACAGGTTGTTCATTAGAGGAGAACTAGTACTTAAGTAAATAGAAGTATCCCAGGGGTAAAATGGTGATTTGACCCAGCTGGTGTTACGGACACTCGTGAATGACTAACTAGTCAATATTGGTCTAGATCCGCGGACACAGAAAATATGTCTGGAGTGAGAATAGTGCAACTGTGAGTCTATAGTGGAATATACACAAAGTTAACGAATATTTATTAATGTGGTTAATGAGTTTGATAAATTAATCTCACATCGTTGGAGCTTCTGATCTGCAGGTCCATTAGGTCCCACTAGTAGCTCATAAAGTAATTTGAGGCAACTAAGAATTAAATGTAAATTGAAAATGGTCAATTTACTAAGGGAAACAAATATAATATATATTGATATATTATTATGAGAGAAATTAATATTTGATGAAATTCAATATAAATTTATGGAAGTTTGAAAGAGTTCAAATAATGAATTAATTAATTTTAGGCCTAAAATCTATTTGGGCAAATTAATTAATTTAAGGCAGGAAATTAAATATGTGATATTTAATTGGTGGTTAATTAATTAAAGAATTCATTAACCGGAAATTAATCAATTATGGAAATAATTTATCACATAAGGAATTTATTAATAATTTATGGAAATGATCTAATCACTTATGGAAGTAATTAGTCATTTGTGGAAAAGATTAATCAATTATGGATTGATTAAATAAGGAATAAGATTGAATCAATTTTGGAAAAGATTGATTTAATTGAATATTTTATTAATGGCCTCTCTTCCATAAATAGAACACTAGACCTAATCGGTCAAGGACACCCTGCTCTTGCTCTTAGACTCTCAAGACAAGACCTAAAATTCTCTCTAGCCTCCCTCTTAGAGAAAGACTCCCACAAGTCTTTTGCCTCCTAGACTTATAGACATACCGGTGTAACCTCTGTGGTTATTGTGTCTTTAAAGAAGAATTTTCCAGCGAAGAAACTTTAAGGAGGTTGCTGCGTTTTCGTTCGTTGGAGCGTCGTTGGCAAAGAACGGTCAAGTATACAACGAAGGTTTGTAACGGTTCTTTTCCTTTTCTTTAGAAAAGCATTAAAATAAATTTAGATTTATTTTCAACATGTTTAAACCAATTTTCCAGCAACTGTAAAGTGTGTTTAAAGTTTATTTGAGTTTTTCGTAACGATATTTTAATGTTAATTAATATACGGCGTAATGTCCAATCGATGCGCTCCCGCTGCGTGGGCACTTTTATTCCCTTAAATTGGTATCAGAGCCATCGCTGTCCCTATTAATTGATATTAAAATTTGTGATAGGCTCTAATAGGTGGGATTTATGCACAATGTATGTTCGTTTTGCGTTGAACTGTTTAGGTTAATTTTATGGCCATAGATTTCATTTTTATGTGATTTTGATCATGTAAGGCCCGGTGTTTCGGGTATTTTATGTAAAATAGAGTCCTATGTAAGTCCGGGTCTAGAATAGGTTTTTATGAGATGAAAATCGGAGAAATCGTCGTTGCAATCGGAAGAAAAATCAAAGAAACGATGCTGCCACTGCCCAGATTCTGCCTCCAGACGCAACAGCGTCGGGACGCTACTTCAACAGCGTCTCGACGCTGTCTCGATACCGCAGGCGCTCGGTATGGAAAGCGCACAGCGTCTCGATGTGTTGATAGCGTCTCGATGCTGTCACGATGGCGGCGCGCGTTAGGGCTTCAAAAAGGTGCGGTTTAGAGGCAAGGGCGGTCCGGTTCGGCTCGGCTGGGACCTATTTGGTTCGGTCCAACCAATTTTTTGCATGGTTCGTGATTTTGGAGGTGGGTTCGAGGCTGTTCGGGGCGGTTTGTGTTATCTAAACCAAGTTTTGGAGCTGCAGAAGGATTTTAGGATAGAATTTAGCTAAAATTATTGTAATTTAATGCTTTATTTTATCCTAGGGGCGAAAATTAACCTGTTCAATTGCTATTTATATGCTTTATGGATGTCATATAGAATATTTAATCCCACCTTAGGTTATAAACATGCTCATGCATTTATTTATATATTATAAATTTTTATAATGTATGTTTTAAATGCATGGAATTGTTTTCATATTTTTTAATATAAGTGTATATTAATTATATGAAAAAATTTGAAAGCATGAAGCATGTCATTATTTAAATTAAATATAAATAGTTATGTTTAATGTGATGAATGAAGCATGCTTGATTGATTTTCTTGATTGGGTTATAATTGTTATATTAAAAGAAAATCAATATTGCATGAAGCATAAAACATCCATAGTTAATAATATAATTGTTATATTATTCATGCAATAAGTGTGGTTTAGTTATTTTATTTAAATAACATTGTTGAATGAATTAAACCCTAGATTCTTGATAATAGGATTAATCATTAAAATTTGAAATAGTTCTTTAATATTAATGATTAGAAACCGTCAATCTATAATCAAGATTTGCATGCAAACATAAGATCATAGGATAAATTGGATTAATTTTCAATTGTTTAAAATTAATTAGACCTAGATCAGTTTCTAATAGGATTAGAGTTATTTCTTACATAGAATTAAAAATATTTTTAATTGACTAAGTAGGAAAAACATTGATGTGATTATAAGGGAACTCCACCAGTAATGTTCTGTCGAAGGCTGGGGGTATTTAAGTTGACGGTTTACGGAACACCTCCTACCTGGGAACTGACCTAGAATACCGGAGTTGAATTAATCATAGTTAAATGTTAGCATGCAATGTCACAAGGTTTATTAAAAGTGTTTAATGCACCTAGATCTTTAGAGTAAAGACCGTACATTACTGAGGTTATAAGGGAACTCTCTCGGTAAAGTTCTGTCTAAGGTTGGGGGTATTTAAGTTGACGGTTTATGGAACACCTCCTACCTGGGAACTGACCCGAACATTGAGTTGAATTAACCATAGTAGTGTTGACTTGCAATGTTGGGTTTATTAAAAGAAGTTTAATTAACCCAAAAGATTGCAGTCGAATCCTTTCCATAATTGTTATAATAGGATCAGACTTAGATAGATTGACTTAGCCGAATACTATCTAAGTTAAACAACCCTATATTACCCTTAGGACATTTTCGGTGGGAGGAAAACTATAGAACGAGATTTAAATCAAGTTTTGCTCCTACGTCCCTATATTCACAGCGTGAGATTCATGCTCGGCTTGGAGTCGCCTTAGGAGCGGCCTCCCTTCGGAAAGTGTTTGCATGAATCAATATCAAGGTGAATGGGAAAAATGTCTAGAGTAAGTGGGAGCGGGACACGTGTCAACGTATCCCTCGGTCTCCGCCCCTAGTTCACACCGTGAGAGTCCTATGATCCGCCTGCAGGTTGTCTTGGCGCAACCATCCCTTCGGAGGGCCTGATCATAGGATTCAGAACATCTTGAACTCCTGGATAGGATAGGAGCTCTTATGCTAATTACTAATAGTTGTCTTTCCCTTCGGTAGCCTGTTGGTGCATGCCTCTGAGATCTGAAAGTGGGAGGGTTACACTTACGAGGATGAGTTAAAAGTGTTAACAAATCCTTGACCGAACAACGGTGGCTAATGTCTATAGGAATATGAGTTATTCTGGAATTAGAATTAGGTGAGAGATGTCTCATTTCAGAGGAGGAGTGTCTGATCACCCTTCGGTGGCTGATATTCTAAACCTTTGAAACATCGTTGCAAAACTAAATCAATAGTTTTAGGGTTTTGTGATTGTCTGTTTTGCTAAATTGATTGGATTGTATGCAATTGTTTGCTTGTATGATGGGTTAAGGCAAAGATAACTAATACGGTCATTGTTTGTTTAGACTTCAACAATGTCTTCCTCGACTGTCTCTCTGCTTAAAAATGAGAAATTAACCGGCAAAAATTATGCAATGTGGAAATCTAACCTGAATACGTTTCCGGTTATAGATGATCTAAGATTAGTCTTAACTGAGGAATGTCCTCAATCCCCGATTTCTAATTCATTCGGAAATGTTCATAAGGAATATGACACAAAACACTGCCTAGCAAAAAGGAATATTGCTAGAGACTGTAAATATGATTTACTTGTATTAGAAACATGCTTAGTGGAAAATGATGATTCTGCCTGGGTACTGGATTCAGGGGCCACCAACCATGTTTGTTCTTTCTTTCAAGGAATGAGTTTCTAGCAACAGCTTGAAGCTGATGAGATGACTCTCAAAGTAGGAACAGGAGAGGTCGTCTCAGCTATTGCAGTGGGGAATATCAAATTATTTTTCAGTAAGAATAAATGCATATTATTAGATAATATGTATGTTGTTCCAAAGATCAAAAGAAATTTTATTTTTGTATCTTGTATGCTGGAACAAGATTATTCCATATCTTTCTCAGTAAATGAATCATTCATTTCAAGGAAGCGAATTCATATTTGTTCAGCAAAGCTGGAAAATAATTTATATGTTTTAAGACCAATCGAGATTAAAGCAATCATGACCACCGAGTTGTTTAATACTGCTACTACTCAAAGAAAAAGGCAAAAGATTTATCCAACAAGTAACAATACTCATCTTTGGCATCTTAGACTTGGTCACATAAACATCGGTAGAATCGGTCGTTTGGTAAAAAATGGACTTCTAAGCAAGTTAGAAGATGATTCGCTACCACCTTGTGAATCTTGTCTCGAGGGAAAAATGACCAAGAGACCCTTTACTGGAAAAGGTTACAGAGCCAAAGAACACTTAGAGTTAATACATTCGGACCTATGTGGTCCAATGAATGTAAAAGTTCGAGGAGGGTACGAATATTTCATCTCATTTATAGATGATTATTCAAGATATGGTTACTTGTACCTAATGGGACATAAGTCTGATACCCTTGAAAAGTTTAAGGAGTTTAAGGCTGAAGTTGAAAACCTATTAGGTAAATCTATTAAAGTACTTCGATCTGATCGAGGAGGGGAATATATGGATCAAAGAATGTAAGATTATATGATAGAACATGGAATCCAACCTCAACTCTCAGCCCCTGGTACACCTCAGCAGAATTGTGTGTCAGAAAGGAGAAATAGAACCTTGTTGGACATGGTTCGATCAATGATGAGCTATGCTCAATTGCCTAGCTCGTTTTGGGGGTATGCAGTAGAGAATGCAGTCTACATCTTGAACAATGTTCCCTCGAAAAGTGTTTCTGAAACACCTTTCGAATCATGGAAGGGGCGTAAACCTAGTTTGCATCACTTTCGCATATGGGGTTGTCCAGCACACGTGCTTGTGACAAATCTTAAGAAACTGGAACCTCGTTCAAAACTGTGCCAATTTGTTGGTTACCCTAAAGAAACAAGAGGTGGTTATTTCTACGACCCACAAGAAAATAAGGTGATTGTATCGACAAACGCCACCTTCTTAGAGGAAGACCACATGAGAGATCATAAACCACGCAGCAAAATAATATTAGGAGAAGCTATTGAAGAATTACCAAGAGTTGTTGATCAAGCTGGACCTTCAACAAGGGTTGATGAAGGAACTAATTCTTCAGATCCATCCCGTCCATCTCAAACGTTGAGAGTGCCTTGACGCAATGGGAGGGTTGTATTACAACCTGATCGCTACTTGGGTTTAACTGAAACTCAGGTTGTCATACCTAATGATGGCATTGAGGATCCATTGTCCTATCGACAGGCAATGAATGACGAAGATAAGGATGAATGGGTCAAAGTCATGAACCTGGAAATGGAGTCAATGCACTCCAATTCTGTATGGGAATTCACAGATCTACGAAATGGGGTAAAACCCATAGGGTGCAAATGGATCCATAAGAGAAAAAGAGATGCAGCTGGAAAGGTACAGACCTTTAAAGCTAGACTAGTAGCAAAGGGTTATACCCAAAAGGAAGGGGTTGATTATGAGGAAACCTTTTCTCCTGTAGCCATGTTAAAGTCCATAAGAATTCTCTTATCCATAGCCACATATTATGACTATGAAATATGGAAAATGGACGTCAAGACTGCCTTTCTGAATGGTAATCTTAAAGAGAATATCTTCATGTCTCAACCCGAAGGGTTCATAGCCCAAGGTCAGGAACAAAAGGTTTGTAAGCTCAATCGATCCATTTATGGGTTGAAACAAGTGTCCAGATCATGGAACATTAGATTTGATACTGCAATCAAATCTTTTTATTTTGACCAAAACGTTGTGAGCCTTGCGTGTACAAGAAATTCAACAAAAGGAAAGTAGATTTTCTAATAATTTGTGTAGACGATATCCTACTCATTGGGAATGATGTAGGATACCTCACTAACATTAAGAAATGGCTAGCAGCCCAATTCCAAATGAAAGATCTGGGAGAGGCTCAATATGTTATGGGAATCCAAATCATTAGAGATCGTAAGAACAAAACGCTAGCTCTGTCTCAAGCAACGTATATGGACAAGATGTTGTCTCGATACTCGATGCAAAACTCCAAGAAGGGACTACTACCCTTCAGACATGGGGTGCACTTGTCTAAGGAACAGTCTCCTAAGACACCTTAAGAAATTGAGAACATGAGACACATTCCCTACGCCTCAACTGTGGGCAGCTTAATGTATGCTATGCTCTACACTAGGCCTGACATATGTTATGTAGTGGGAGTAGTCAGTAGGTATCAGTCTAATCCAGGGTTGGACGACTGGGGAGCGGTTAAGAATATCCTCAAGTATCTGCGGAGAACAAGGCACTACATGCATGCTGATAAGGATTCAAGGAAATCTACATCAGGGTCAGTATTCACCCTCAATGGAGGAGCAATAGTGTCGAGAAGCATCAAACAAGGATGCATAGTAGACTCAACCATGGAGGCTGAGTATGTAGCAACTTGCGAAGCACCTAAGGAGACAGTATGGCTTAGAAAGTTCTTGACTGATTTGGAAGTGGTTACGAATATGAACGTGCCCATAACCCTATACTGTGACAACAGTGGGGCTGTAGCCAACTCAAAAGAACCTCGAAGCCACAAACGAGGTAAACACATCGAGAGGAAGTATCACCTGATACGAGAGATTGTGCAACGAGGAGATGTGATCCTCACTAAGATCGCTTCAGAGCACAACATCGCTGATCCATTTACGAAGGCTCTAGCGGCTAAAGTGTTTGAGGGTCATCTAGAGGGTCTAAGTCTACGAGATATGTATGCCATCTAATCTAGGGCAAGTGGGAGAAATGTATAATGGGTAAAAGGATGCCCTAGTTCATTGTATTATTTTAATATACATGAGATTTCCAGCTTTAGATTATTGCATTTACATCCCACTAACTAATGTTTTAGTTCAAGTGGGAGTTTTTTGGGTTTTATGCCCTAAAACTCGTAGGTAGTGAATGTAACCGTTGACCGGATATTAATGAAATAACATTGATATATTTTTCCATTAAATGTTATTAGTTATTTTATATTTGTCTTTGGCTAAAAATAACTTTAATCCAATAAACTAGACATCCTCGGCTGTAATATGAGTCTTGAACTATATGTAGCGACATATGGGATTGTTGTTCAAGAAACAACCTAAAGGGTTTATAGTATAGGGATAAGACTTGGTGCCTTATCCTGGCAACACTATGGATACGACCCACTTTGTATTTGATACAAACGCTATGATCCAACACGTTCATGTAGGAGACATGCGAGTGGGGGTATCCTATGCAATGAGTTTGCATAAGAACGGACCACGAAATAGTAACCACTGGTTATAACACCGTTAACTAGTTGGTTTTCTATTTCACTAGGACGACCTAGACAACTTAGTCTTAATCCTTAGTTGATTATGTACTCCTGCTCATAAGAGATTATCCTTTGATTTGCATGCGTGAGTGTGGCCAATACGCCGACTCAATAAGCCTACCATTTTGGGGACAAGAACGAATGGGGAGCTGGGAACATAATAATACAAGATGAAATTCACTCCTTCCCGACTTCAGGGAAGCAGATGAGTGTTTCCTTAAGTGGTTACCCCGAGTCTTGAACAAAGGGTCCACCCTCTCAATGGCACGAGAGAGTTTTTTGTTTGATGGTTGGACCACAAACAAGTTGTTCATTAGAGGAGAACTGGTACTTAAGGAAAAGAAGTAACCTAGGGGTAAAACGGTGATTTGACCCAACTGGTGTCACGAACACTCGTGAAGGACTAACTAGTCGATATTGGTCTAGATCCTTGGACACAAAAAATATGTCTGCAGTGAGAAGAGTGCAACTGTGAGTCTATAGTGGAATGTATACACAGTTAATGAATATTTATTAATGTGGGTAATGAGTTTGACCAATTAATCTCACATCGTTGGAGCTTCTGATCTGCAGGTCCATTAGGTCCCCCTAGTAGCTCATAAAGTAATTTGAGGCAACTAAGAAATAAATGTAAATTGAAAACGTTCAATTTACTAAGGGAAACAAATATAATATATATTGATATATTATTATGAGAGAAATTAATATTTGAAGAAATTCAATATAAATTTATGGAAGTTTGAAAGAGTTCAAATAATGAATTAATTAATTTAAGGCCTTAAATCTATTTGGGCAAATTAATTAATTCAAGGTCGGATATTAAATATGTGATATTTAATTGGTGGTTAATTAAATAAAGAAATCATTAACCAGGAATTAATCAATTATGGAAATAATTAATCACTTAAGGAAGTGATTAATCATTTATGGAAATGATCTAATCACTTATGGAAGTAATTAGTCATTTGTGGAAAAGATTAATCAATTATGGAATTGATTGATCATGGATTGATTAAATAAGGAATAAGATTGAATAAATTTTGGAAAAGATTGATTTAATTGAATATTTTATTCATGGCCTCTCTTCTATAAATTGAACACTAGACCTAATTTGTCCGAGACACTCTGCTCTTGCTCTTAGACTCTCAAGACAAGACCTAGAATTCTCTCTAGCCTCCCTCTTAGAGAAAGACTCCCACAAGTCTTTCGCCTCCTAGACTTAGAGACATACCGGTGTAACCCCTGTGGTTATTGTGTCTTTAAAGAAGAATTTCCCAGCGAAGAAACTTTAAGGAGGCTGCTGCGTTTTCGTTCGTTGGAGTGTCGTTGGCGAAGAACGGTCAAGGATACAACGGAGGTTTGTAACGGTTCTTTTCCTTTTCTTTAGAAAAACATGAAAATAAATTTAGATTTATTTTCAGCATGTTTAAACAAATTTTCCAGCAACTTTAAAGTGTGTTTAAACTTTATTTGAGTTTTTCGTAACGATATTTTAATGTTAATTAATATACGCGTAAGGTCCAATCGATGTGCTTCCGCTGCATGGGGACTTTTATTATTCCCTTCAGGTCTGAGCCTCCAAGTTGCTCGCTACAAAGCTTCCCACAAAATTCTCACACTTGGCCCTCAAAAAGGCTTAAGAGCCTTGAAAGAATGCGAAAAGAGAGGAAAGGAAAGGAATGGAAGAATCATGGTTGATTGATTGATGCCCAAATGGGGAGCCAAGGGGCGCTTTTTATAGGCCCGAAAATGGGACAGCGTCGCGACGCTGTGACGTCACACGACTTGCTCGGCAAGAAATTGGAAAGCGTCGCGACACTTGGAGGACAGCGTCGCAACGCTGCGACGATTCCAGAACCATCTTGGATGTGGTTTGGGCTTATTATTGAGTTTTCTTCAATCCTTCTTGGCCCAATAGTTATCATAACAAATCTTGGGCTTCCTCCTTGACCCATCCTTGGAAATATGGCTTGATTTACTCAATTTTGGGCCGTTTTACTCAATAATTTAACAATTAACTCCCATGGAAAACATAAATGAATTTAATTAAATATTCTATAACAAACACCATAAAAGCATACAAAAAGCCTAATAATTTAGGACTAAAATAGTGGTATTTATGTCCGCTATCACACCCCCAAACTTAAGCTTTTGCTAGTCCTGAGCAAAATAAATTCTAAAGATGCATGAAATAGAATCACTCAAGCCTCAATGCTTTTAGAACTCTTAAGCAAATATGGAAGACATGCAAGTGGAATAAGCAAGCACCGCATACACATGAAGAAATTTTAAAGAGTTTGAACTTAAGATTAACAAATAGCATGCTCAAGACTGATCTAATGGATCTTTTACTAACCTAGTTTAGTCTTATGGCTTTCTCCATTTGTTTTCCCCCTACACTAGCTAAGTGTCCCTAATAGGTCGGAGTTCTACTATTATGCAAGCAAAGAAACTAGGGCGCCTGATATTTTTCTTTTTCAAGGGGAAGTTGAACTCACAAATATTTTTCTCTTTTTTCTTTTTCTTTTGCCCCCCCCCCCCCCAAACTTGCATTTTTATATATCTAATGGTACTAGCTTTCAAACTACTCGAATTTTATTCTTGGTTGGCCTAACTAATCACATCGTAGGTAGCTCTTTTTCCCCTAGTCTTTTTTCTTTTATGCAAGCAAAGAAATTTCTTTTCAAGAAATATTTCTTTTTTCTCTCTTTTCTTTTGTTGCTTTTCTCTCAGCAGGCATAGAATTTTTTCACCTAGTTCTTAAAACAGTCAAGCATGAACTCCTAGTGTAGAAACTAAGCCTATCGGAGTGACAACAAACTTATAAAAACCATAATAAAAATCTAGATTTTCAAAGATTTTCAAAAGATAAGTCTATTGCATGCTTTGGACATTAAAACTAAGTATCAATTTTATAAAAAAAAATTCACATTTTCTGCTATTCTCCCAGATTCCACAACATATAGACCATATCCCCCAAAATTTCTAAAATCAATTCCTCGGCTATCATTGCTATCTACTCATGCATCCAAAAGAATTTAATCATGCTCAACACAGCGAAATGCTCCACCTCAAACTTAAACTAAACGTTGTCCCCAATGTTTATAAACAATAAAGCATAAAGAGGGATACTGAGACTTCCCTGAGTCAGGAGAAAATCATCCTCATCCTTTGGGTCGAGAAAATTGGATTTTTGGAGCTCTGGGACTTGCTAAGGTGATCCTGCCAAAACAAAATTGGATCACGAAGCAAGGAATTTATTTACCGCAAGAACTATCTAAACTTTAATTCTTGGGTTGCCTCTCAAGCAGCGCTTTCTTTAACGTCTTTAGCTAGATGAGGCTCGACACGCTCACGGAGGCTCGTAGTAAAATTCTCGTCATCCTCTGGGCTCTTAATGAAATTCTTTATCGACCTTCCCAACACAAACAGGGGAGAAAACATACCTTCCCCTCGCTCTTCACCGCTAAAGAAATTTTTGTCAAAATAATCCATACCAAATTCGACAAAATTAAACCCTTTTTCCCAATCCCTATTCACAAAGCAATTATTTACACAGTCATCTAGCATCATTATATAACCTGGTCTCGGGTCTAAAGGCAGTCTATCCACTAAGCCTATCCATTCATCAGATGTTATCTCTATATGCTCATGAGACTCAACATTCAAAACAGGCTCAACAAGGCTATCGTATGACTCATCATCATTAGAATTCAAGAATTCAAGAATATCAGGGTCAGATTATATACTATCAACACTATCAGGACCTGAATCAAAACTATCAACAATGTAAGGGTCTGATTCAATATATTCAGCAATGTAGGAAATGAAGGGAATAAAAGTCCCCACGCAGCGGAAGCGCATCGATTGGACCTTACGCCGTATATTCATTAACATTAAAAATACCGTTACGAAAACTCAAACAAACTTTAAACATACTTTCAAGTTGCTGGAAAATCGGTTTAAACATGCTGAAAAAATAAATCTAAATTTATTTTCATGCGTTTCTAAAGAAAAGGGGAAGAACCGTTACAAACCTCCGTTGTAGACATGACCGTTCTTCGCCAACGACGCTCCAACGAAAAAAACGTAGCAGCCTCCTTTGAGTTTCTCCGCTGGAAAATCCTTCTTGAATGAAAGAATAACCACAGAGGTTACACCGGTATGTCTCTAAGTCTAGGAGGCAAAAGACTTGTGGGAGTCTTTCTCTAAGAAGGACGCTAAAGAGAATTCTAGGTCTTGTCTTGAGAGTCTAAGAGCAAGAGCAGAGTGTCATGGACCAATTAGGTCTAGTGTTCTATTTATAGAAGAGAGGCCATGAATAAAATATTCAATTAAATCAATCTTTTCCAAAATTGATTCAATCTTATTCCTTATTTAATTAATCCATGCTCAATCAATTCCATAATAGATTAATTTTTTCCACAAATGACTAATTACTTCCATAAGTGATTAGATCATTTCCATAAATGATTAATCACTTCCTTAAGTGATTAATTATTCACTGGAGACACACTGATACTTGAGACTATTGATTATGGCAATATCACAGAACAGAGAACAGAACAATCTCAAGCAAACACCAAATCAATAATCAAGATTCAATAGGAACAAAGAAATGAAGAGAATGGGGAGAGAAAAAAGAACACAACAGGTTTTATAGTGGTTCGATCAAAAAATTGATCTACATCCACTTGAGGCTCATTCCACTAGAATCAACGTTGCAACAAAATACACGGAGAAATTCTCTCACACACAACCCTTTTACTATGATCTATCACAGATCATTTATGCTTCGAAACACATGCAGTTCCAATGTGAAGGTGTACATATTACACATGCGGAAGCAATTGAAGATCGAAAGCACTTAAGACATTCAATTTTGTACCTAAAGCATGCATGTTCTAGAAAGGATAGAAAAGAGAGTAAATGAGTACCAACCTCTTTGATGCTCACTTGTAAGGAACTCCTTGTGATATTATCTTTCTCAAACTTCTCTTGGACAACCTTTAGTGTCTTCCCTACTATTCTCTTGAGCCTAGAAAGACTTGTGGGAGTCTATAGAAGAAAGAAATAGGAAGGGAATTCTTGATGGAACAAGCTTTTGGAAGGATATGAAATGAGAGAGAATTTGAGGGAGAAAATTTGCAGCATAACACTAAATGAAAGCTTGCTCTCTTGAATCTAATTCAAGCCCCTTTTATAGACCTCTCCCATGCAAAGACAAGCTTCATGACACTTAGCCACATGGTCAATATGCAACTCAAAGTGGATTCTAGGTGTCTACTTTACAACACATGCATCTAATGCATGTTTGTGTTGTTTTCCACTATGTATCATTATGCAAGAGTGGAAAAACCACTAAATCCACTATGAATTGAATCCTAATTGTGAATTTTCAGCTTTCAATTCATTTCAAATTCAATTCAAAATTGAAATTGATTTCTAGGCAATTAATTGGGACATTTCCAAGTAATTTTGATATGATTGATCCAATCAATCTTTATCACCTAATGTCATGAATTATATATGATTCCTAATACATATATATGGTACTTAAAACACTTTTAAATACCTCATCTCTCAATTCCTAATTTAATTCATAATTAAATCATTGTGTCGAACACCTTTTACGATAAAACCTTATTTCCCGTTTTGAACGATTCGAAGTTTCTTATCAAAATATTCTAAGCTTTATTCTGATATGAGCTAGTAGGGGGACCTAATGGACCTATAGATCATGGGCTCCAACGATTCGAGGATAACCGACTAATCTCATTATAAAAGTTATCCAACATTCGTTAACTACCGGGACACTCCACTATAGCCCGATAGTTGCACTCCCCTCACTATAGATATATTTTTGTCCACTTGATTTAACCATATTTAGTAAGTCGTTCCTTCACAGGTTGTTCGTAGCTATAGCTAGGTCAAATAACTGTTTCACCCCTATAGTACTTCTTATTCCTTAAGTTCCACTAATCCTCTACTGAACAATCGGTTTGTGGTCCAACCATCAAACCTAAGTCCCTCTCGATCCAACTAGAGGGTGGGGCCCCTTGTTCAAGTCCCGGAGTTAGTACTTAAGAGAACAACCTCTCTACTATCCCTGAAAAGGGTAGGAGTGTAGTCCGTCTTGCGAAACTATGTCCCCAGCTATCTATTCGATCTTATCCCCAAAATGGTAGGCTTGTTGAGTCGGCGATGCTGGCCAATCTCACCCATGCAGATCAAAGGATAATCTCGTATAAATAGGAGTTCATAGCTCGCTCAGGATTAAGAACGAGTTACCTAGGTCATCTATGTGAAATAGTCAGTTTCTACGGTAAACGGCGTTATAAAGAGAAACTGACTTATTTCGTGGTCCTGTCTTATGCAAACTCATTGCATAGGACGCCCCCACTCGCATGTCACCACATGAACGATTTAGGATCTCATCGTTTGTACTTAATACAAAGTGGGGTACATGAAGTTAGGTGTGAGAGAAACATTAAACCCAACAAACTCCCACTTGGACTAGAAACTCTAGTGGGGTACATGAAGTTAGGTGTGAGAGAAACATAAAGACAATAAACTAGGGCATCAACCATACTCTTACCATTCTCCCACTTGCCCTAGTCTAGCAAAGCTCGTAATCCTAGATTAACTAGGTGACCCTCAAAAACTTTAGCCGCGAGGCGTTTTGTAAACGGGTCAGCCATGTTGGGCTCTAAAGCAATCTGCGTGACGATCACATCTCCTCGTTGCACGATCTCCCTGATGAGATGGTATTTGCGCTCAATATGCTTTCCTCACTTGTGACTTCGAGGTTCCTTAGAGTTTGCAACTGCACCACTGTTGTCACAATAGAGGGTGACAGGTAGTTGCATATTTGGAACAATTTCCAACTCTGTTATGAATTTTCTTAGCCATACTGCCTCTTTTGTTGCTTCACAGGCGGCTACGTACTCTGCTTCCATGGTGGAGTTTGCAATGCAACCTTGCTTAATACTCCTCCGTACTATCGCTCCTCCATTTAGAGTAAACACATATCCCGATGTTCATTTTCTTGAATCTATATCGGTCTGAAAATCTGAGTCAGTGTATCCTGTAAGGATCAGATCCTTAGTTCCATACACGAGCATATAATCCCGAGTTCTCCTTAGATACTTAAGGATGTTTTTAACGGCAGTCCAATGTGCATTACCAGGATTGTACCGAAATCTGCTGACAATTCCAACGGCATAGCATATGTCGGGTCTGGTACACAACATTGCATACATCAAACTACCAACTGTTGATGCATAGGGAATACGTCTCATTTCCTCAACTTCTTGAGGTGTCTTAGGACTTTGTTCCTTAGACAGGTGAACCTCGTGCCTAAAAGGTAATAACCCTTTCTTGGAGTTCTGCATCGAATATCGTGCCAACATTTTGTCGATATATGATGCTTGAGACAGTGCTAGCGTTTTGTTCTTTCTATTTCTAATGATTTGAATGCCCAGAACAAATTGAGCCTCACCCAAATCTTTCATTTGGAATTGAGTCGCTAGCCATTGTTTTATGTCAGTCAGGAATCCTATATTATTTCCAATAAGTAAGATATCATTTACGTATAGAACTAGAAAAGCTGCAGTGGATTTGACGATTTTCTTGTAATCACAAGGTTCGTCAATATTTTTTTCAAAGCCATACGTTTTGATTGCAGTGTCAAACCGTATATTCCAGGATCTTGATTCTTGTTTTAATCCATAAATGGATCGTTTAAGTTTGCAAACCTTTTGCTCTTCACCCTGGACTATAAATCCCTCTAGTTGAGCCATATAGATAGTCTCTTCAAGATTGCCGTTCAAAAAAGCTGTTTGGACATCCATTTGCCATATTTCATAATCATAGTATGTGGTAATGGATAAAAGTATTCTAATCGACTTAAGCATGGCAACAGGGGAAAAAGTTTCTTCATAATCCACTCCTTCCCGCTGGGTAAAACCCTTTGCCACAAGTCGAGCCTTAAAGGTTTGAACCTTACCAGCTTGGTCTCGTTTTCTTTTGTAGATCCATTTACAACCAATAGGTTTTACCCCATCCGGCTGTTCTACAAGTTCCCAGACCGAATTGAAGTACATTGACTCCATTTCGAGATCCATTGCTTTGATCCACTGGTCCTTATCAACATCATTCATTGCCTGATTAAAAGATAATGGATCTTCTACACCACCATCAGACATGATGGTTTGAGTTTCTGTTAAACCCATGTAACGGTCAGGTTGAATTATAACCCTCCCACTACGTCGAGGCTCTCTCACTACCTGAGATGGATGTGTTTGATCAACAACTTTTGATGGACCAGCTTGATCTACAACTTTTGTAGATTCTTTTTGTAGTTTTTCTTGAAATCTCATCTAATACTAGCTTACTGGGAGGTCGATGATCTTTTATGTGATCTTCCTCAAGGAATGTAGCATTTGTCGATACAATCACTTTATTATCCTGAGGATCGTAAAATAGACCACCTTTCGTTTCTTTAGGATATCTTACAAATAGGCACAATTTTGAACGTCGTTCCAACTTCTTTGGGTTTTGTACTAGCACGTATGCTGGGCATCCCCAAATCCTGAAGTGATGTAAACTACCTTTACGCCCTTTCCATAGCTCATAAGGTGTTTCAGAGACACTTTTAGAGGGAACCATGTTCAAAATGTATACGACAGTCTCAACTGCATATCCCCATAACGAATCAAGCAACTGAGCATAGCTCATCATTGATCGAACCATGTCTAACAGAGTTCGATTTCTCCTATCTGATACACCATTTTGTTGTGGTGTAGCAGGGGCTGAGAGTTGAGACGTAATTCCATGTTCTAGCAAATAGTCTTGGAATTGTAAGTCCATATATTCTCCACCTCGATCTGATCGTAGTGTTTTAATCGTTTTACCTAATTGGTTCTCAAACTCGGTCTTGTACTCCTTGAACTTTTCAAGGGCTTCAGACTTAAGATGCATTAGGTAAAGGTAGCCATTCCTTGAATAATCATCAATGAAGCTGACGAAATATTCATACCCTCCTCGTGCTTTGACATTCATAGGACCACAGAGATCCGAATGCACGATTTCTAAGGGTTCTTTGGCCCTATAACCTTTTTCCGTAAAAGGTCGTTTAGTCATTTTTCCCTCGAGGCGGGACTCGCATGCTGGTAACGAGTCATCTTCTAACTGATTTAGTAGTCCACTCTTTACCAATATTTCAATCCTATTGCGATTTATGTTGCCTAATCTCGAGTGCCAAAGATAGGTATTCGGAGAAACTTTTCGCCTTTTGTTTTGAGTTTCCGCTACTTAAAACATTTTCGTATTAAAAATCGTTTTAACTTGAATTGGCCTTAACACGTATAAGTTGCTTTCAAGTTTTGCAGAACACATATGCATACCTCTTTTGTTAACAAACACTTTATTAATATCAAAAGATACTTGGTATTTATGTTCAATCAAACAAGAGATAGAAATTAAGTTCCTTTTTATATCGGGAGCGTACAAGACATTTTCTAGTAGTAAAAATATATCTCCGAAAGACAACTTGAGAGTTCCTAAAGCTATGGCTGTGACGACCTCTCCAGTTCCAACTTTGAGAGTTACTTCACCGTCTTCCAGCATATGCCAGGAACTAATTTCCTGTAAAGAAGAGCATACATGGTTAGTCGCTCCTGGATCTAATATCCAGGCAGAGCTATCTTGCTCAACTAAACATTTTTCGATAACTAGCAAATCATATTTACCTTGTTTTTCTTTTTCAACCTTATTTCCCGCAAGGTACTTGGGACAGTTGCGTTTCCAATGTCCGTCTATATTACAATGGAAACACTTTCCTTTTTCTGCAGCTTTTGCCTTGCCTCCCATTGGAGCTTTTTCTTTCCCATTATCCTTCTTTTTCTTCATCTGAATACTCTTATTCTTTGAAGTTGAAGGTCCAGACTTTGTTCCTGAGGATGATCCTTTTTGGAACCTCTTGGTTGTGGCAACATTTGCCTCCCCTTCATGTCCTCTCTTAGTAAGACTTTGATAAGTCTGAAGCTCGTTTAGCAAAGTGGTCAAGTTAAAGTCTATTTTGTTCATGACAACATTTGTCCTGAACTGAATGAAGCTCTTCGGAAGAGACTCCATAATAAAACTTACTTGACTACCCTCGTCAATTGTAGCACCGTTTACTTCAGCAATGTTAAACTGAACCATCATGTTCAAAACATGTTCCCTAACTGAAGCACCTTCCTTCATTCGGGAATTGTAAACATTCTTGAGAGCTTCGTGCCTGATTTGTGAGGACGGTTGTCCAAACATACCTTGCAACGAAGTCATGATCTCCTTTGCGGTGACCATCCTCTCGTGCTTTTTCGACAAGACATCCGAAATGCTTGCTAAAATATAGACTCTTGCTTTATCATTAGCTCGAGTCCATTTCTCGTATGTTTCCCGAATAATTTGGTTTGTTGACGAGCCAGGGTTAGGTGGACACTCTTCGATAAGGACAAATCTAAGATCCCCGATTACTAGTATTGTGTTTAGATTAGACTTCCAAGTTCCATAGTTATCCCCGTTAAGCTTATCCGAAGCGAGTAATTGTACTAGTGAGCTAGACATGCTAGAAAAATTAAACAAAACTATTAGAAATTGCTTATTAAGCATTTTTAGACAAAAATCCAATAAGGTTTTAGCAAAAGTAATAATGTACCAGGATTATTATTTTGCAACGACACTTTAGTGAGTTAGAGCAACCGCTACCGAGGGCCAGTCAATTACTCCTTCACTAAACCAAGACGTTCTTGAGTAAATACTAATCCCAGAATAACTCTTATTCCTATAGTGGTTTAGTTATCGTTACATTTGGTCAGGAATGTACTAACACTTAGTAATCCTTGTAAGTGTGACCCGCCGTTTTAAGATTACAGAGAACGACCCCAACAATGCTACCGAATGGAAAAGCTAATGTTGGAAATGGTCCTAAGTAATCCTATCCATCTCTGGAGTTTGCATTGTTCCGATCTCAATGTTACAACCCTCTGAATTGTTAGTAGCTCCAGGGCATACAAGCAGGCGTAACATGGAAATCTCACGGTGCAACCTAACGGAGGAGACCGCAGGATGTGTTGATACACTTCCGTCACTCACTTACTATAAATACTTTTTCCATTCACCTTGTTATTGATTTATGAAAACACCTTCCGAATGGAGCAGTTGAGCTATAATCAACATGAGGCCAAGCAGAAATCTCACCTTGTGAACAAAAGGGAGAACGTGAAAGGGAAATGGATTTGATATATCTCTCCCCTCCCACTAAGTATTTTAAATGGTTTTGGGTATACTTATACTTAGGCGAATTCCAGCTAATTGAATAACCCTAAGTCTAAGTTCTTTTAATCCTACAATGTCTAGGTGATAACGATTAAAACCTCACATCGCACACGTGCATGCTCATAAAACTGGGTTAACTTAAACTCAAGAACGGACTCGATGCCCAGGTAGGAGGTGTTCCGTAAACCGTCAACTTAAATACCTCCAGCCTTAGACAGCATCTCGTCGGGTGAGTTCTCTTGTAACCTATGTTTTACAAGTTTATCGACCTATTTGAATCTAATTGAAATCGATCGAGAGTTGGATCAATTAACCCTAAGTGAGCATGCACCTTTTTCTTTGTTATAGATTTTAGATTTCTATGTGATTTATAACAATTATAAATCTAATCTATGACACGCTTCCATTTGAATATAACTCTTTATAAACAAACACTAAGGAAATTTCATGCTTCATGCTAGGTTAATTTTATCTTTTAATCAATATAACTTTTACATCAATTAACCAATTTTAATTAACCATTCAAGCATGAATCTCCCTAAATCAATACAACATTTATATCAATTTAACATGAAATTTTCCTTATGCATTTGAATTATTAATAACACTTATTAAAATAAAAATGCATGATCATGCTTTCCTATGGTGGGATTTTAATCTATCTGGCATGCTCCTAATGCACATACATTTAATCCAATTAAACTATACATTCTGAATGCATAAAAGAGATTGAATCGGGCTAAAATGGATTGGTTTGGCATTTTTTTAAAAAAAAAACAAGCAATTTAACTAATTATTACAATAATAATTAATAAATAAACTTGCAACACGCCCGAGCTTCACGAACCAACCCGAATCGCCCATCCAAGCAATGAATCGGCCATGCATTGAGTGAAATGAGGCTGCAGCAAACCGAACCGGACCAAAAGGCAGCAGCTGAACCGGACCAGATTTGAAAAACTGTTGCTGCTGGAATTTTCATTTTCTGCTGCGTCTTCTCCGATTTTTCTTCGATTTTACAGCCTATATGGACTCTAATGACTCTATAAAAATTACAGACTATAGTACACACATTAACGCTCTTATATATCCGAGCAATTACAGTTTCATGAAGATTTGAATGCTCAAAACAATTGCCAAACCAGAACACTTCCATTTTAGCACAAAGAAAATTCAATTTCAAAATGGTACCCACCAAAGCAAAATTAAAACGAATTAAGTGCTCTAATCATGCTCTGATACCAATTGAAGGTGTACATATTACACATGCGAAAGCAATTGAAGATCGAAAGCACTTAAGACATTCAATTTTTTACCTAAAGCATGCATGTTCTAGAAAGGGTAGAAAAGAGAGTAAATGAGTACCAACCTCTTTGATGCTCACTTGTAAGGAACTCCTTGGGATATTATCTTTCTCCAACTTCTCTTGGACAACCTTTAGTGTCTTTCCTACTATTCTCTTGAGCCTAGAAAGACTTGTGGGAGTCTATAGAAGAAAGAAATAGGAAGGGAATGCTTGATGGTACAAGCTTTTGGAAGGAGATGAAATGAGAGAGAATTTGAGGGAGAAAATTTGCAGCATAACACTAAATGAAAGCTTGCTCTCTTTAATCTAATTCAAGCCTCTTTTATAGACCTCTCCCATGCAAAGACAAGCTTCATGACACTTAGCCACATGGTCAAGATGCAACTCAAAGTGGATTCTAGGTGTCTACTTTACAACACATGCATCTAATGCATGTTTGTGTTGTTTTCCACTATGTATCATTATGCAAGAGTGGAAAAACTACTAAATCCACTATGAATTGAATCCTAATTGTGAATTTTCAGCTTTCAATTCATTTCAAATTCAATTCAAAATTGAAATTGATTTCTAGGCAATTAATTGGGACATTTCCAAGTAATTTTGATATGATTGATCCAATCAATCTTTATCACCTAATTTCATGAATTATATATGATTCCTAATACATATATATGGTATTTAAAACACTTTTAAATACCTCATATCTCAATTCCTAATTTAATTCATAATTAAATCATTGTGTCGAACACGTTTTACGATAAAACCCTATTTCCCGGTTTGAGCGATTCAAAGTTTCCTATAAAATATTCTAAGCTTTATTCCGATATGAGCTAGTAGGGGGACCTCATGGACCTATAGATCATGAGCTCCAACGATTCGATGATAACCGACTAATCTCATTATCAAAGTTATCCAACATTCGTTAACTACCGGGACACTCCACTATAGCCCGATAGTTGCACTCCCCTCACTATAGATATATTTTCGTCCACTTGATTTAACCTTGTTTAGTAAGTCGTTCCTTCACAGGTTGTTCATAGCTATAGCTACGTCAAATAACTCACTACAACAAATTATACTTTTGATGTCGGACAAAAAAAAACGCGCGGGACTTTTAATGTCGGACGAAAAAATGCCAGGACTTTTAATGTCGGACGGGTGAAAATGCGTGTTTTTAAAATGTTTTGAGGCTTTTAATGTCGGGCATTGCCCGACATTAAAAAACACTTTTAATGTCGGTCACATTAGCCTTTATTTAAAAACAAATTAAGCTTTCTCTCTCCCCGAAAAACAACTCCTTCACCATTCTCTCTCCCAGCTTTCATTTTCCACTCTCCCCTTGGAAAAAAAAATCAGTTCGTCTTCACCCCCAAACCCTTCCTCACTCTCTCGATGGCGGCAGTAACTCGTCAACGACGACTGAAGCTCTGCAACTCCGGCGTAGTTTCCCCTTACCTTCGACGCGATTTTCCCCTTCTCACGATGGTGAATGAGTTCTTCATCTCCGGTACGGCGTGGGTTTCTTTTGTTCGTTGGTTTGTGGGTCGAAAGTGTAGATCTATGGCGCGATTTCCCCCACCTTCGGGTTCGGTTGTGTTTGTGGGTTTCTTCCGTGCGACTATTCGTGCTTAGATCTGAGGCCATCATGGTCGTGGGTTTGTGGGTTTCTTCCATCCGATTTTTAGAACAAACCGCGCCACAGCCTCAGGGTACTGGAAGGCCACTGGCAAGGACCGACCCGTCTTTCATCACAAGGCCAATCAACTCGATGGCATGAGAAAAACCCTTGTTTTTTTACCAAGGAAGAGCCCCTAAAGGCCGAAAAACCGAGTGGGTCATGCATGAATTTCGCCTTGAGGGTCCCCTTTCTCCTCTCAAAGATCCATCTCCAAAGGTATGGACTCACCCTCTAAGTGTTTGTGAAAATGCCTGAGTGAATTTGTTGAGCTTTTTTGTGTCATGGTTTTGTTGATTTACATGGATTTGTTCATCTAGTTGTTGTGCTTTGATGAATGTATTAGCTTGGTTTATCACTCATCAGTGATGGTTTGGCTAGAAATTTTTGTTGTTGGTTTAGGTTGAACTCTGTCTCTTTCGTTTTCTAGCTTGCCCTCTAGGTGTTTGTGGAAATGCCTGTGTGAGTTTGGTGAGCTTTTTCTGTGTTGTTGTTTTCTTTATCACTCTAGGTGTTGTTTTGATGAATGTATTGGCCTGGTTTATCACTCACCATTTTGATGGTTTGGCTAGAAATTTTGTTCTCTTTCGTTTTCTAGCTTGTCCTCTAGGTGTTTGTGGAAATGCCTGTGTGAATTTGGTGAGCTTTTTCTGTGTTGTTGTTTTGTTTATTGCTGTGAATTCACTTAATTTTTATGTTTTAATGAATATATTACCTTGCTTAATCAACTCATTGATGATGGTTTAGCTAGAAATTTCTCTTTGTTGATTTGAGATATGTATCTACCATACCAATTTTTCTACATCATTTAGCCGTGTTATGATTGTGATATTGGTCAAACGAGGTGTGGTTGAGTCTCTCGAATGTATTGTAATCAGAAAGAAATTAATATCAGTTTAATTGAAGGAGAATACAAGAATTAAATCAAATGACTGTTTATCAAATTTTGAAGTTACCCTTCAAAGGTTATAGTTGTCACTTGGTATCTTAACAGTAACACTCATTCTGTTGAATATCTCTCTGCCACTCGAGCCTATTGGGTTGACTTAGATATGCATAAAATAACTGTGGGTTTTTATTGTGGTATTTGTTTGCTTCTTTTCATTATTCCCTTATTTGCCTTTTATCGTCTTTGGAAAAGAATGTGGAGGAAGAGGCTTGAGAATATTGACCATTCTTTCTCTTTTATTTTTGTTTTGTTTTGATTTTTTTTTTTTTTTTTTTTTTGTGTGTTTCATTAGCTCAATCTTCCATTGTTGGGTTGTAGATTTTTCATTTTTTTCATTTTTATTTTCGTTGCTTTGCAGTTTAGGGGTTATGTGAGATGAAGTTTTTTTTGTTGATGTATTTGGATTTGGATGGTATACTTCATCCTCAATGTTGGCTTCTACTAAAAGCAAAACAATGAGAATCATATATATACTCAAGGAAAAGCTTCAAGGTAACTGTCTCTGACTCCTTTACATACATATTTCAGTCAAACAAACTAATTTAGCTCTTCCTTCAAACTGTGTGGGGGTAGAGAGAGAGAAGATTGGTTTACATGATTAGAAAAGAGTGGTTTAGAGCATTATTGGGGTTGTGTTTGGCTTGAAAATGAAGCAAAAGGTGGGGAATTATATGCTTTTAGAAGGTGGTAAATTATAAGCATTCAAAGGGAATTAATCCCAAATGTGAAGAAGGCACAATCTTTGATACCCACAAAGCATATTTGGTCATACCCACCAAAGGAATATGTACTAATTATTTCCAACTAAAATTTGTAGATTTTGATGTATTTATTCCTTTTGTGATGCAATCAAGTACAGAATTTGAGATGGAACTCACTGAAATATATGAGCATTGCAGCCTTGAGAATATTGATTATGGATATGGCTTTGTTAAATTGCAAGATAAGGTTTGAATATGTGGGGAATATTAGGCAATTTCCAAGATTTGAATCATGCCAAGCCATTAGCTCCCATACAGAGGTATGCTACATTTTCCTTCTGTGAATTGTTGATGTAGTATTTATTCACAATTTTTGTCATGAATCCTAGGAATGTTGGTTCTCTCTATATAGACATTGGTCCTAAAAGTGAAAGCTTGAGTTCCCTTAATATTATTACTAGTACTTGCTCTGTTTTCAAGTAGGTACAAAATGTCTTAAAACAAAATGCAAAGATGCTCTCTGGTTGTTGCTTTTCACAAATTGTATAGTAGGAATAAAATGAAAACACGCTGAAAAATTGTTGTGTATGCTGAAACACACTCCTTTTCAATTCCCTTTCTATTTCTTCAAAGGAACCTTGCTCCTCTCCTTATGGCTTTTTCATGGTTAGTTTGAAACTTTTGTTCATCCTTGAACACACTCGACACTATTGTACAAAGTGTGGCTCCTGCTTGTTAAATTTTCATGTGTTTTAGAAAGTTCAAATTGCCATATAAAGCGTGGTCTCTCCTTTGTTAATTTTTCGTGTTTAGAAAACTAATGAGGAAACGATACTTGCTATTTGTAACTTGAATATTTTCTATACCAACCCATAGATCTTTGTTCACTTTGGAGACAATGTTTGTTTGTTTAAAAATGTTACTCTCTACACTGCAAAAAATTGTAAAATACAACACTTTATTTGTTAGCTACTTTAATTTCTAAGGGTTTTCTATTTAGGAAAGTTTTTAGTCTATTATGAGATTTTGCTACAATTTTCCCTGCTTACTTTTTTGAATATTTGTTCACTTTGTTCACTTCGGAGACATAATAAGAAAAAATCGTAAAATAACCCATCCCTGTTGTGATTTGTTTGATAATCCTCTAGATGTTGTTGGTTATTAGCTCTACTTTACTCGTATATCTTGAGCTTTAATTTTAGTTTAAGGATTTGATTGGAGATGTGTGTCCATTGTATTTTACTTACGTTTTTGCTTTGTATAAGGTTTGGAATTCATCTTGCTAAGCGAGAATTGTTGCAGATGATGAAATGGATATATTCTCGGAAAGGAGCTCGACGAGGAACTTGGGAAAGAGCGTTTAACGAGTTGTGTACTTATTTTGTTTAGTAATTTTACTTTTTCTTTGTAAATTGGTTCATGGATGTGATTTGTTGATGGACGGAAAGTTTCATGTATTATATACACTATTATATTTTATTAATTAAATCCATGTCCGTTGAGTTAGTTGTTGTGTAAAAATACTTTCAGGATTTTATTTTATGTATCCGTTGAAATTCTATTTTGTTTAATGTTTACAGGTTTTTACGAAAGGAAGAAATAGTATTGTTGGTTAACTACTTGTGCAAGCAACAATTTTTTTTTTTTAATTTAATATCGCACATTTAATGTCAGACACTTTTAATGTCGCACATTTAATGTCAGACACTTTTAATGTCGCACATTTAATGTCGGACACTTTTAATGTCCCAGCTTTTAATGTCGGACAATGACTGACATAAAAAACTGACCGACATTAAAAGTGACTTTTAATGTCGGTCAAAGACTGGTTGACTGACATTAAAAGAGTTCTTTTAATGTCGGGCAATGACTGACATTAAAAGTACCCTTTTAATGTCGGTCAGAGCTTTTAATGTCGGGCACTGCACGACATTAAAAGTGTCCGACATTAAAAGTCACCTTTAATGTCGGGCAATGCCCGACATTAAAAGCGACCGACATTAAAACTTTTAATGTCGGTGTTTTTAATGTCGGTCAGTGACCGACATTAAAGGCTTTTAATGTCGGGCAATGCCCGACATTAAAAGCCAAATTTGTTGTAGTGACTGTTTCACCCCTATAGTACTTCTTGTTCCTTAAGTTCCATTAATCCTCTAATGAACAATCGGTTTGTGGTCCAACCATCAATCCTAAGTCCCTCTCGATCCAACGAGAGGGTGGGGCCCCTTGTTCAAGTCCCGGAGTTAGTACTTAAGAGAACAACGTCTCTACTATCCATGAAAAGGGTAGGAGTGAATTCCGTCTTGCGAAACTATGTCCCCAACTATCTATTTGATCTTATCCCCAAAATGGTAGGCTTGTTGAGTCGGCGATGCTGGCCACTCTCACCCATGCAGATCAAAGAATAATCTCGTATGAACAGGAGTTCATAGCTCTCTCAGGATTAAGAACGAGTTACCTAGGTCATCTATGTGAAATAGTCAGTTTCTACGGTAAACGACGTTATAAAGAGAAACTGACTTATTTCGTGGTCCTGTCTTATGCAAACTCATTGCATAGGACGCCCCCACTCGCATGTCACCACATGAACGATTTAGGATCTCATCGTATGTACTTAATACAAAGTGGGCCGCATCCTTAGTGTCTCCAGGATAAGGCACCCAACCGTATCCTTATACTATAGACTATTTCGACTATAAACTTGAACTTGATCCTACGATATGTCCTTACATATAGTTCGAGTATTCATTTTATAGCCAAGGATCTTAGTTTATTGGATTTAGGTTAATCATTCGCAATTTATATATTCAATAACATCTTTTACTGAATAACCTCCATAACGTCTTTATTAGAAATAGAATATGTTTAATATTTTACAAACTACGAGTTTATAGGACATTAAACCCAACACAATGCTCATCAACTCCACCTTCTTTCCACAAATGAAGCTTTACAAAAATAGAGCATTCACGCACCCTCTTTCTAGCTCTCTATTTCACTCAGAGATTCAATTCAACCCTAAAATCTCTCTTATATATGAATACACGTCACTCACAAAAAATCTACTAACTCAGAGAATTCTTTTTATTACAACCACTCATGTGCTCAATAATAACAAAAAAGCACAGTAATATCTAACTCCTTCAGGTGGCTGACGTGAGGGAACAAATACAGCTTATTATTCAAAAGCAAATAAGATGAGTTGGATGCTTAACTCGGGTTGACTCCAGGTAAGCTGCCACACACAATACTGGTGCACAGTCACATTTAGCAAGCAACAATTTGGGTTGAGCTTTCACAAACTATCACACCCACGCCTCATATAACTGTTCGTCATCTAACTGTCTGAAAGTCCAATTTATGTATGGAGGTTTGTGGTCTACGCAGGCGGGAAAAATTTGGTAAGGAATGCTTGAGCGAGCTCGTCCCAGGTACTAATGCTTCCCGGTTCAACTGACTCTAGCCAATCTTTCGCTTTGTCTTGGAGAGAAAATGGAAATAACCTCAATATGATTGCATCGGTCGGAACTTAATTCATTTTAAATGTCCCGCAAATCTCTAGGAATGATCGAAGATGGGAATGTGGGTCCTCCGAAGGATGTCCCTTGAAAGAAAAATCTCTCGCCATCTGGATCAACCCAGTCTTTAATTCGAAATTGTTTGCTTCAATCGGGACATATACAATGCCAGAATTCTCAGTTGGGAGAACTGGCTGCAAAAAATCTCTTATTGCTTTGGGAGCGTCGTCTTGGTGGACCATAGTTTCCATCACTTTTCTTTCTCTACGATTTACTGAAATAGTCCTGCCTATTTCAAGATCTAAAGGAAACAAATCAACCACCTTATCTCTTTGCATGCACTAACCCCCAAGCAAATGAAGATTAAAAACAAAAAACAATATTCAAAAAAAGAATAGAACAAAAATATTCACAAAAAACTTATTTTGCTTAAAAAAATCTATCCTCCCCGGCAACGGCGCCAAAAACTTGTTGCACTATTCCGCAAGCGTACGGTTGCCCAAGTAATATTAAATCAGAAGTATTCCGAGTATCGAATCCACAGGGAGGAAGTACCATAATTAAGTAAAGCTATTAATTTGATCAAGAAAAATACTAGTGTCGAATATTATTTAGAAACCTATTCATGATGCTAAAACAAATTAAGAATTAAAGCAATTAAAGAACTTTAAATGATCAATCAAAAATAAAAATTGCGGAGAAAGAAACGAGTGAGAAACGGGATCTTGAAAATCAAAATATAGCTAATTTATTATTATAATTATCCTATCTCATTGTCTGACTAATTATAATCCTAGAATCTCTTTCTTTCACATCGATTCTCCTACCGGTCTCCCCTAATTGTAATTAACTCATATTCATAACCTAAGTGTCCTTAGCGCTAGTAAATTTGTTACTTAATACGCTCTAATTCATTATCGGAATTTAAGTCTAACCAACTAATTTCGATTTCACTACGAGCAGTTAAACTTAGTTGCATGGATTATGATCTATCCTAATTTCTCTCCGTTGAGTTTCCATTAGTAAATAATTAGTAAATGGACACTAGATAGGCAATCATAATAACAATTAACTATAAACTTTAATTTCAAGACCCCAATATGGTCTTAGTTATACATGTTAAAAAATTCCAACATGTACATAATATAAAGCATAAATTAGAGCAAAATAAAAGTAAGGAAAGTGACCGTCGAAAACCCCGTCACTTGCGCTTGGAGTCCTTTCGAACCACGCTCCGAGCCTCCTAAGTTGCTCGCTACAAAGCTTTCCACAACATTCTCACACTCGGCCCTCAAAAAGGCTTAAAAGCCTTGAAAGAATGCTAAAAGAGTGGAAAGGAAAGGAATGGAAGAATGATGGATGATTGATTGATGCCCAAATGGGGACCGAAGGGACGCTTTTTATAGGCTCTAAAATGGAACAGCGTCGCGATGCTGTGATGTCACTCGACTTGCTCGGCAAGAAATGGGACAACGTCGCGACGCTGTAACGGTTCCAGAACCATCTCGGGTGCAGATTGGGCTGATTCTTGAATTTTCTTCAATCCTTCTCGGCCCAATAATTATGGACTAAAATAGCGGCATTTCTGCCCCCTATCACACCACCGTTGGCACTTCCTTATAACTTCATACCAAGGTAACTTTATCGTGACGACAACTGACGCTGCAGTCATGACTCGATACTGATTCCCAATATCACCTTTGCTTGGATTGAGGTCTCACCGCGTGAGGGAAATGCTCCAACTCTTGGTCTGGGAATAAACCAACACCATTAAGAGCATCGTCACGAGCAAGTCCAAAAACATCGAGACTTGATTCATGAAACCCAAGCAGTGGCAAGGCTATCCATGAGTTCGAAGACATAACAGAAGTTTGCATCGTTCAAACTAGGATTCTTGGGCATCCTTGGAAAGCTACTCCTTGACCTTCGACTAGACAAACTGGATACAAACTATCCCAAGGAAACCTTCTGTTAAGCTTAAAGGAATTTTTCAACTCCTTATAAACTAGCCAAAACTAACAGAGCTTAGAAGCTAACTAAAGAATAAAGAACGTAAGCACTACGGATCAGAGAAACTAAGCACTAAGGCACAACCACACAACAACAAACAAATATGCACAAGACAAGCATGACTCAACTGAAAAGAGATTTCAGAGCCAAAGAATATAGACTTAAGAAGAGCAGAAATTACTAACCTTGAGCGAGGGGTGTGTTGACTCCCCACCTTAGGAGTTATCTTCATCATCAGAATCATCGTCATCATAAACCTCTGGGTATTTTGCCTTGAGCTCTTCGTCGGTGACCCAGGGAAAGAACTCCTCTTGTTGGACTTTTTCCAGTAAGCAATCACTGGTCCCTGACAGAGACCTTTTGACTTTCTGTCTAGGTGCAAACACTTCCTCTTCATGCTTCCTCTTGGCACCAGATGACGTGCCCACTTCCTGGGACTGCTCCACCCTAAGGATGTCATCATCCAGCATCCAAGCGCTTGCCGAGCTGCTGCGAACGTGGTTGGTCAACAAAGCCTAACTAATCTTGGGATTTCTACACGGATGCCATTATCGAACCGGTTGATCCTGCTTTCTTCGATGGTGATCAACTTCGGGACACAGCAGGACAACTCCTCAAACCTCCTAGTGTACTGCTCCACCAACATGGTCCCTTGTACAAGCGAGACAAACTCCGCTTCTAGTGCAATATCAGCAAAACGACAGTCAAAATGGTCTCGCACAAGACCTTTAAACCCTGACCATGCAATTGGATTCTCTGGGCGATTCTCGGATTGACCCACTACATTCCACCAAGTGCGAGCATAGCCTCTGAGCATAAAGGCAGCTCACTAGACTCGTTGTTGGGCATCAACTCTGATATATTGAAATAGCACTTCCAACGCTTCAGTCCATGCTTCTATCGCTTCAGAACTTTCAGAGTGACCATCGAACAAAGGAGGCTTCACCTTCATGAAAGTCTTAAAAAAGTGAGCTTCCTTGCTACGAGCGGGGGCCTGATTCGCACCAGCGTGCTGCAAGTTGTTCTGGATTGCATTGCCCTAGCATAGCTTGCAATGCCTCCGTTGTCAGCACAAGAGATGCTGGAGGAAGAACAGGAGGATTTGCCTTGGGATGCAAATTAACCACAGGAACGTCTGGAGGGCCAGAACGCTCACTTCCTTGACTATTGCTAGAGCTCATTGCTGAGAGGAAACGATGTACTGACTAAGGAACAGGGATAGAAGGGACTAAAACAAAAGCAACCACCTAGATCTGAGAGCACACAGTATGCATAAAGGAAACATGCAATCTATCTAAAAACTATGACAGCATCCTAATCCTACTACCATACAAAAGACACACAACAAACAACACAAGCTATCTAGTCACCTAAAGGGAACATCCTAAGCCTAGCTTCTAACAAAGACAAAGCAACCAAGGAAGTCAATCATGTTTGAACAAGATGCAAAGCAAGCAAAAAGCAAGGAAGATAACTCATACAAGCACAATATTGAAGGGATAAGAACCCTTGCGCAGCGGAAACGTATCAGAGACCTTTTCCCAAAACAACCCATAATTTGAATACCGATACGTTGGCAAAAAAATTAAATATTTTACAGCAGAAAAAGACATATAAACATGCTGTAAAACACATGAAAGCATGCTGAAAAGGAACAAAAAAAATGTAGATCTAATCTAGAATCAGATCCTATCGATCCTAGGCCAAGAGTCACTTACCCTTGAAGACGTTCTTGATCCGCTTCACCAAAAACTCGGTTTGACAGAAAATTACAGCGACAAATACTCTTCTTTTGATGCTGCAAATCTCCTATGGACACCACCACGGAGTTACACCGGTATCCTCCTTAGGATAAGTGTTGAGCGGCTTGTGGGAACCAGAAAATTCTAAGGGATTTTGGAGAATTTTGGCCTCTGTAAACTCTTAGGAACTCAGAGATTTTTTTCAGAGAAAAAGAGAGAGAGGTAGCGTGAGAGAGAGAGGGCGATACTTTGAATGAATTCAGGAATCTAGAGAGAACCTCGATGAATAACCTCCCACTCCCTTAAAACCCTCCTCTTCACACGTGTAGGGTTAGGGGAGTGGTTGACTGATCAGTTCTTTAACTGATCAGTTAATTAAATTAAAAAATATTTAATTTAATTATTGTCACATGAATACTTTCATGCACATAACCCACATAACCCATCGTTTTAATATAACTTTATTAAATTATAATTGAATTAAAATTAAATTAAAACATCAATATTAATTAATTCACCAATTAATTAATATTTCAATTAAATATCATATAATTAATTATGTTTCTCTCAAATAAACTATAGAATTAATATTCATCATATGAGCATTAATTATAACCTATAGTTTTTTATTATGAATCATATTCATACTTTAATAAAATATTTGAACCCCTTCAAATATATAAATATATAACTCCCCTTAGAAATTTACCTCAACGTCCCAATGGAGCTACTGGTGGGACCTAATGGACCTACAGATCAGAAGCTCCAACGATATGAGATTAATTGGCTAAACTCATTAACCAAGTTAACCAATGTTCGTTAACTGCGGTTCACTCCACTAAAGAACCACAGCTGCACTCTTCTCACTGCAGATATATTTCTGTGTCCACGGATATCGACCATCAACAACAAGTTAGCCCTTCACATGTGTTTGTACCCCAGTTAGGTCAAATTACCGTTTTACCCCTCGGCTACCTCTTGGTTCTTAAGTACCAGTGCTCCTCTAATGAACAACCTGTTTGAGGTCCAACTACCAAACAAAAGTCCCTCTTGTGCCATAAAGAGGGTAGGGCCCATTGTTAAAAACCCGGAGACACCACTTAAGGGAACACACCTCTACTTACCCTAATATCGGGAAGGAGTGAAGTCCATCTTGTAAGACTATGTTCCCAGCTCCCTACTCGGTCTTGTCCCCAAAACGGTAGGCTTATTGAGTCGGCGAATAGGCCACTCTCACTCGTACAAATCAAAGGATAATCCCTCATGGACAATAGTCCATAATCCACTCAGGATTAAGGCCAAGTTCCCTAGGTCATCCAAGTGAAATAGAAACCGATCCAACGAACGGTGTTACAATTAGTGGTTAACTATTTCGCGGTCCAGTCTTTGTGCAAACTCATTGCACAGGATACCCCCACTCGCATGTCAACTACATGAATGCGATGGATCAATACGTTTGTATCAATATACAAAGCGGGCTGTATCCATAGTGTCACCAGGATAAGGTACCCAGCCTTATCCCTATACTACAGACCCTTTAGGCTAAAACTCTAACATTGATCCCCGTATGTCCCTACATACTAGTTCAAGACTCATTCTATTAGCCTTGAATGTTTAGTTTATTGGATTAGGGTTGATAAGACAAGATATAATACAAACATTGAGTAATACATCACTTTTATTAATGTTCGGTCAAATGTACATTTACTATCTACGAGTTTTAGGGCATAAAACCAAACAAACTCCCACTTGAACTAAAACTCAAGTTACAGGGAAAAAATATACAATATAATCCAAAGCTGGAAATGGTACATGTATGTTGTACATTACATGAAAAGTAAATATACAAAATACAATAAACTAGGGAATCCTTACATCCCATTACACATCTCCCACTTGCCCTATATTACGCTATATACATGTCTCGTAGACCTAGAATCTCTAGATGACCTTCGAACACTTTAGCCGAGAGGGCCTTCGTAAACGGATCATCAATGTTGTGCTCAGAAGCGATTTGGGTCACGACCACATCTCCTCTTTGCACAATCGCACGAATCAGATGATACTTCCTCTCTATGTGTTTACCTCGTTTGTGGTTGCGAGGTTCCTTTGAATTGGCTACAGCCCCACTGTTGTCACAGTATAACGTAATGGGAAAGTTCATATTTGGAACAACTTCCAAATCTGTCAAGAACTTCCTTAGCCAAACAACTTCCTTAGCTGTTTCACAAGCTGCTCCACACTCAGCCTCCATCGTGGAGTCCGCTATGCCTCCTTGCTTTATACTCCTCCAAACTACAGTTCCCCCGTTAAGGTTGAACACTTACCCAGACGTGGATTTCCTATAATCCTTGTCAAACTGAAAGTCAGAGTCGGTGTATCCAGTGAGAACTAACTCGTTAGCCCCAAACACCAGCATGTAGTCCCTCGTTCTCCAAAGATACTTGAAGATTCCTTTAACAGCGGTCCAGTGGTCTAACCTTGGATTTGACTGACATCTGCTAACAATCCCTATAGCATAACAGATGTCAGGCCTCGTGCAGAGCATGGCATACATTAAGCTACCTACTGCAAAGGCGTAGGGAATCCGTCTCATATCCTCAACCTCTTGAGGTGTCTTAGGAGACTGTTCCTTAGAAAGGTGAACCCCATGTCTGAAAGGCAATATGCCCCTCTTGGAGTTCTGCATCGAATATCGAGCCAACATCTTGTCGATACACGTTGCTTGAGAAAGAGCTAGCGTTTTGTTCTTTCTATCCCGAATAATTTGGATGCCAAGAACATACTGGGCCTCACCCAAATCTTTCATTTGGGATTGAGCTGCTAGTCATTCTTTTACGTCAGACAGATACCCTACATCATTTCCAATGAGTAGGATGTCGTCAACATAAAGTACGAGGAAAGCTACTTTATTCTTGTTGATTTTCTTGTACACACAAGGCTCATCAACATTCTGGTCTCAAAACCAAAAGATTTGATCGCAGTATCAAATCTAATATTCCAAGATCGGGAGACATGTTTCAACCCATAAATGGATCGATTTAGTTTACAAACCTTTTGCTCCTGACCTTGGGTTATGAACCCTTCAGGCCGAGACATAAAAATACTCTCGTCAAGGTTGTCATTCAAAAAAGTTGTCTTGACATCCATTTGCCATATTTCATAGTCATAAAACGTGGCAATGGATAAGAGAATTCTTATGGACTTAAGCATCGAAACTGGGGAAAAAGTTTCTTCATAGTCCACCCCTTCCCGTTGGGTATAACCCTTTGCTACAAGTCTGGCTTTGAAAGTCTGTACTTTCCCAGCAGCATCTCTTTTCCTCTTATAGATCCATTTACACCCAATGGGTTTAACCCCTTCAGGTGGATTTACAAGTTCCCAAACTCGATTGAAGTACATAGACTCCATCTCAAGGTCCATGGCTTTGGCCCGCTCGTCCTTATTTACGTCATTCATTGCCTGACGACAAGACAATGGATCTTCTACGCCGTCATCAGGTATGACTTCTTGTGTTTCTGTTTAACCCAAGTAGCGGTTAGGTTGTATCACAATCCTCCCACTGCGTCGAAGCTCTCCCACTACATGAGGAGGACTAGATTGACGAGAAGAACTCGATTCTCCAACAACTTTTGTTGAAGGACCAGGTTCATCAACAACTCTTGTTGATCCTTCTGTAGCTTCTCCTAATACTAACATACTTCGTGGTTTATGATCTCGAATGTGGTCTTCCTCCAATAAAGTTGCACTTGTCGATACAAATGTTTTATTATCTTGAGAGTCGTAGAAAATACCACCTCTCGTTTCTTTCGGGTATCGAAGAAATTGGCATATTCTCGTACGTGGTTCCAATTTCTTAGGATTTGTGACTAACACATGTGCAGGACAACCCTAGATACGAAAGTAAGGCAAACTAGGTTTACGCCCCTTCCATAGCTCAAAAGGAGTTTCAGAAACACTCTCTGAGGGAACGTTGTTAAGAATATGTACTGCAGTCGCTACTGCATAGCCCCAAAACGAGCTAGGCAACTGAGCATAGCTCATCATAGATTGAACCATGTCTAACAAGGTTCTATTTCTCCTTTCTGATACACCATTCTGCTGAGGTGTACCAGGTGCTGAGAGTTGGGATTGGATTCCATGATCTATCATATAGTCCTGGAATCGTTGATCCAAATACTCTCCACCTCGATCTGATCGAAGTGTTTTAATTGTTTTACCCAATAGGTTTTCTACCTCAGCCTTAAACTCTTTGAACTTTTCAAGAGCTTATGACTTATGGCCCATCAGGTATAAGTAACCGTATCAAGAATAATCATCTATGAAAGAGATTAAATATTCATAACCACCTCGAGCCTTTACATTCATTGGACCACAAAGATCCGAATGTATCAGTTCAAGTGGTTATTTGGCCCTATAACCTTTTCCAGTAAAAGGCCTCTTGGTCATTTTACCCTCGAGACACGATTCATAGGGTGGTAAAGATGTATCTTATATATCAGTTAGAAGTTCATTTTTAACCAAACGATCGATCCGATCGATGTTAATATGACCCAGACGAAGGTGCCGAAGATACGTATTGTTACTTAAAAGAGAAATCTTTTGCCTTTTGTTTTGCGTTTCGGCCGTTTTAAACATTTCATGACTTAAAATAGCCATAACATCAGTAGGTCTTAACACAAATAAATTATTCTCACGCTGAGCATAACATATAAAAATACCATTTCTTGAAATAATTTCTTCATTAAGCTGAAAAGAAATAGAGTATTCATGTTCTAACAAAGCGGAAACAGAAATAAGGTTCCTTTTAATTCTAGGAACCAAAAACAAGTTCTCTAAAATCAAAAACTTATTTCTAAAGAATAATTTTGCAGCTCCCACGGCACGAGCTGAAACAACCTCTCCTGTTCCAACCTTGGGAGTCATTTCACCGTCTGCCAGCTGCTGGAAATCATTTCCCTGAAAAGAAGAGCAAACATGATAAGTGGCTCCCGAATCCAATATTCTGGCGAACTCATCATGTTCGACGACACAAGTCTCTAATACAAGTAAATCGATTTTACCTTCTTTTTCTCTATTATTT
Source organism: Luffa acutangula (assembly GCA_036850905.1). Taxonomy (NCBI): domain Eukaryota; kingdom Viridiplantae; phylum Streptophyta; class Magnoliopsida; order Cucurbitales; family Cucurbitaceae; genus Luffa; species Luffa acutangula. The sequence goes on from CM072087.1 coordinate 18,769,866, forward strand.
TCAGCGAGGTAACAAGGACAGTTGCACTTCCATTGACCATCTGTGTTCCAGTGGAAGCATCTGCGTTTGTCGGCCACGACCTTGGCCTTTCCCTTATCTTGCACAGCTTGTGCAGGAGCCTTCCCCTTGTCTCCCTTCCTCTTCTGTATTTGCTTCGATGAAGAAGCCTGGGGTACAAATTTAGTCCCTGAGGATGAACCCTTCAGGAACTTATTTTTGGAATGGGCCACATTGGCCTCTCCTTTTACCACATTTTTGCCTTTGCTTTTCTGCAAGGACTTATAAATCTGTAACTCCGAGAGGAGGGTAGTCAGGTTGAACTAAATCTTATTCATGCTCGCGTTCGTCATGAAAGACAGATAGCTCGCTGGAAGCGAGTGAAGGATGAACGCAACCTGACTGCGCTCGCAGACTACCCCTGCCATTTGCCTCAACAATATTGAATTGGTTAATCATGTCCAGGACATGTTCCCGAACAGATTGACCTTCCTGCATCTTGGCATTGAAGACATTCTTCAAGGCATCATGGTGGAGCGGATAGGACGGGAGCCCAAACATCTCCTGTAGGGAATTCATAATCTCCCTAGCAGTTTCCACATTTTCGTAACGCTTGGCCAAGACTTCAGACAAGCTGACCAATATATAGACTTTGACCTTTTCATTGGCCTTAGTCCAACGTTCGTGGGCATCCTTTACTGCTTGAGCGGCAGTGCGAGGGGGAACGGGAGGACATTCCTCCGTCAAGACGAACCTTAGATCCTCTACCACGAGAATGGTATTAAGATTCAATTTCCATTGAGGAAAATTCTCACCCGTTAATTGTTCGTTTTTAAGCAAGGAGATAATGGAGGAAGACATTGCTGAAAAAACAAACAATTGACCGTATTAGTTATCTTTGCCTTAACCCATCACACAAGTAAGACAAACAATTGCATATATCCAATCAATTTTGAAAGCAAGCAATCAAAGAATCCTAATAAAACTATGATTGTGTTTCGCAACGATGCTTTAGATGTTTAGAAGAACAACCACCGAATGGTGATTAGTTGTTCCTCCTCTAAAATGAGACTCTTCTCAGTCAATTTCTAATACCATAATAACTCATATTCCATTTGAGATTAACCACCGTTGTTCAGTCAAGGATTTGTTAACAAATTAACTCCTCCCCGTAAGTGTAACCCTCCCACTTTAAGATCTCAGAGGCACAGACAAACAGGCTACCGTTAGGAAAGACAACTGTTGGTAATTAGCCTAAGCGATCCTATCCTATTCAGGAGTTCACGGTGTTCCGAGTCCTATGATCAAGCCCTCCGAAGGGATGGTTGCTCCAGGGCAACACGCAAGCGAATCATAGGAATCTCACGTTGTGACCTATGGGTGGAGACCGAAGGATACGTTGACACGCGTCCCGCTCCCACTTACTATAGTTACTTTCCCCATTCACCTTTGTATTGACCCATGCAAACACTTTCCGAAGGGAGGCTGCTCTAAGACGACACGAAGCCGAGCATGGATCTCACGGTGTGAACTATACAGGGACGTAGGAGCAAAACTCGATTTAAATCAAGTTTTGTAATTTTCCTCCCACTAAAGTAACCTATCAGGTATTTTAGGGTTTGATTAGACCTAGATAAATCCGGCTAAGTCATTTATCTAAGTCCAGTCCCATTATAACTATTATAATAAGACCTAATGTCTAGGTGTATTAAACAAATTTAATTTACCTAGCGACATTATTCTAACAATAACCTGTGATTAATTCAACTCCTGTGTTCCAGATCAGTTCCCAGGTAGGAGGTGTTCCGTATATCGTCAACTTAAATACCTCCAATCCATGGACATAACTTCACTGGTAGAGTTCCCTTATAATCTAAGGAATGTTTGTCCTACTTAGTTCATTAAAACTATTTTTAAAAAACTAAGTAAGAATTTTTAATCCTATTAGAAAATGATCTTAGGTCTAATTAATTTTAACACATTAAAATTAATTCATTTAAACCTAAGATCCTAAGTGAGCATGCATATCTTGATTATAGATTGATGGTTTCTAATCATAAATTTTAAACTATTTCAAAATTTTATTGATTAGCCCTATAATCATGCATACTATAATTTAAATCAATTAACAATCATATTCAAATTAATCAAATTTAAACTATCTAAATTTGCATTGCATGAAAATTAATATAACTTTTATATTAACCTATGGATGTTTCATGCTAAATGCAACTTGATTTCCATTTTTAATAAATTAACAATTAATTATTGGCAAAAATGGTAAATCAAATTAGCATGCTGCAAACAATTCATTTTTAATATAACTCTTATATTAAAACTATGTAGTTGCATGCATCATACTTTTCTATTTTCATGAATTTAATATAACTCAAGTATATATCAAATCTATCATGAAAATCCTTGCATTATTCCATACATCATAATCATATTATAACATACATAATGCATGAGCATGCTTTATATCCTAAGGTGGGATTAATATTTAAATGACATCCACAAAGCAATTAAATAGTGAATAAACCGGTTTAGTTGGCCCCTAGGATAATTAAAGCAAAAATTATACTAATTAAAGCTTTAAAACTATCATATTACATCATATACAGCTCCATAATTGGTCTAGAATCCACGAATCGACCCGAACCACTTCGAACCGGCCTTGAAAATCCGAACCGCCCAAGAACTGGGTTGAACCGGACCAAACCGGTCCCAGCTCAACCCAAACCACACGAACTGGACCACCCATTAGGGTTTCAACACACGTTCTGACGAAAAACAACTGTCGCACGAAATCGCGACAGCGTCGAGACGCTGAAGGCATAGTGTCCCGACTTTGGCGCGATTTCAACCGTTCGCTGGGTGAAATCGCGAATGCGTCGAAACGCTGTAGGCCAAGCGTCCCGACGCTGTTGCGTCTGGAGCTCGATTCTGGGCAAAAAACAGCGGCTGAACAATTCCAATTGGCCTCGATTGATACCGCGTTCTTCACCGATCTTCAACCTATTATAGACCTGGACTGTACAGACTCAATTTTATGAATTAATGCCCAAAAACACAGGGGCCTTTACAATTGATCGCATAAAAAACTCATAAAATCTATGGCTAATCTAAACCTAAACATTTTATTGCAAATAAACATACATTATGCAAATCCCACCTTAAAACCAACGCAAATTCCAAATCAAGGGTTAAGAATTTGAGATGGCTCTGATACCAATAATTGAAGGGATAAGAACCCTTGCGCAGCGGAAACATATCAAAGACCTTTTCCCAAAAAAAAAAACCATAATTGGAATACCGATACGTTGGAAAAAAAAATTAAATATTTTACAGCAGAAAAAGACATATAAACATGCTGTAAAACACATGAAAGCATGCTGAAAAGGAACAAAAAAGATCTAGATCTAATCTAGAATTAGATCCTATCGATCCTAGGCCAAGAGTCACTTACCCTTGAAGACGCTCTTGATCCGCTTCACCAAAAACTCAGTTTGACAGAAAATTACAACGACAAATACTCTTCTTTTGATGCTACAAATCTCCTATGGACATCACCACGGAGTTACACTAGTATCCTCCTTAGGATAAGTGTTGAGCGGCTTGTGGGAACCAAAAAATTCTAAGGGATTTTGGAGAATTTTGGCCTCTGTAAACCCTTAGGAACTCAGAGATTTTTTCAGAGAAAAAGAGAGAGAGGTAGCGTGAGAGAGAGAGAGGGCGATACTTTGAATGAATTCAGGAATCCAAAGAGAACCACGATGAATAACCTCCCACTCCCTTAAAACCCTCCTCTTCACACGTGTAGGGTTAGGGGAATGGTTGACTGATCACTTATTTAACTGATCAGTTAATTAAATTAAAAAATATTTATTTTAATTATTGTCACATGAATACTTTCATGCACATATCCCACATAACCCATAGTTTTAATATAACTTGATTAAATCATAATTTAATTAAAATTAAATTAAAACATCAATATTAATTAATTCACCAATTAATTAATATTTCAATTAAATATCATATATTTAATTATGTTTCTCTCAAATAAACTATAGAATTAATATTCATCATATGAGCATTAATTATAACCTATAATTTTTTATTATGAATCATATTCATACTTTCATAAAATATTTGAACTCCTTCAAATATATAACTCTCGTTAGAAATTTACCTCAACGCCCCAATGGAGCTACCGGTGGGACCTAATGGACCTACAGATCAGAAGATCCAACGATATGAGATTAATTAGCTAAACTCATTAACCAAGTTAACCAATGTTCGTTAACTGTGATTCACTCCACTGAAGAACCACAGCTGCACTCTTCTCACAGCAGATATATTTCTGTGTCCAAGGATATTGACCATCAACAGCAAGTTAGCCCTTCACGAGTGTTCGTACCCCAGCTAAGTCAAATTATCGTTTCACCCCTAGGCTACCTCTTGGTCCTTAAGTACGAGTGCTCCTCTAATGAACAACCTGTTTGATGTCCAACCAACAAACAAAAGTCCCTCTCGTGCCATAAAGAGGGTAGGGCCCATTGTTCAAGACCTGGAGACACCACTTAAGGGAACACACCTCTACTTACCCTAATATCGGGAAGGAGTGAATTCCATCTTGTAAGACTATGTTCCCAGCTCCCCACTCGGTCTTGTCCCCAAAACGGTAGGCTTATTGAGTCGGCGAATAGGCCACTCTCACCCGTACAAATCAAAAGACAATCCCTCATGGACAGGAGTCCATAATCCACTCAGGATTAAGGCCAAGTTGCCTAGGTCATCCAAGTGAAATAGAAACCGATCCAACGAACGGTGTTACAGTTAGTGGTTAACTATTTCACGGTCCAGTCTTTGTGCAAACTCATTGCACAGGATACCCCCACTCGCATGTCAACTACACGAACGCGTTAGATCAATACGTTTGTATCAATATACAAAGCGGGTCGTTCCATAGTGTCACCAGGATAAGGTAACCAGCCTTATCCCTATACTACAGACCCTTTAGGCTAACACTTGAACATTGATCCCCGTATGTCCCTACTGAAGGGATTAAAGCCCTAGCGCAGCGGAAACGTGCAGAGACCTTATCGGTTTAAAAATCGATTGAGAAACCAATACGACGGCAAAGCCATCAAATTTACAACAAGAAATAAAAACATATACAGGCTGTAAAACAGATGAAAGAAATCTAGATCTAATCTAGAATTGGATCCTATAGTTCCTAGGCAAAGAATCACTTACCCTTGAAGAAACTCTTGATCGTTTCGCCAAATTGTCTCCAAATTGTTCTAAAAAATAGCAGCAAGTGATCCTTGATCTCGCTGGAAAAACGCCTCGAACACTACCACTTGATCACACGGTATCCTCCAAAGGGATTGCACGTTGATGCTTGTCGGAGCAAGGTAAAACTCTAGAAAATTGTTAGGGAGGAAAAAGTACGATCTATCACTCTGAATTGAGAGAGAATTCCAAACTTTTTAGGTGAGTGGTTAGAGAGTATTCTGCATCTCCACGGAAAATAACCCCAACTCCCTAAAAACCCTCATTCCCATCGTGTACTGAGTAGTGGGAAGGGCAAAAATATCTTTCAGTTATTTTTAACTGATTGATAAATATCAATATTAATTAATAATAAATTAATATTAATAATAATTAATTTAACATTTAAATTAATTATCATTTATGTAAACCATATTTTACATAAACTTACCTACCTTACCCAATGTTTGAAAATAATATAATTAAATGAAATTTAATTAAATTAAATTAAACGAAATATTAATCAATTCAAAAATTAATTAATATTATAATTAAATATCACATATTTAACTATATCTCTCTCAATTAAACTATAGTATTAATGTACGTCAAATGCGCATTAATTATAACCTATAGTTTTAATATGAATCAAATTCATATTTAAGTTTAATATTCGAACACCTTCGAATATTCAATTCTCCCTTGGAATTTTACCTTAACTCCCCTAGTGAGCAACCGGTGGGACCTAATGGACCTACAGATCAGAAGCTCCAACGATATGAGATTAATTAGCTAAACTCATTAACCAAGTTAATCAATGTTCGTTAACTGCGGTTCAATCCACTAAAGAACCACAGCTGCACTCTTCTCACTGCAGATATATTTCTGTGTCCACGGATATCGACCGTCAATAGCAAGTTAGCCCTTCACGTGTGTTCGTACCCCAGCTAGGTCAAATTACCGTTTTACCCCTGGGCTACCTCTTGGTCCTTAAGTACCAGTGCTCCTCTAATGAACAACCTGTTTGTGGTCCAACCAACAAACAGAAATCCCTCTCCTGCCATAAAGAGGGTAGGGCCCATTGTTCAAGACCCGAAGACACCACTTAAGGGAACACACCTCTACTTACCCTAATATCGGGAAGAAGTGAATTCCATCTTGTGTTCCCAGCTCCCCACTCGGTCTTGTCCCCAAAATGGTAGGCTTATTGTGTCGCGAACAGGCCACTCTCACCCGTACAAATCAAAGGACAATCCCTCATGGACAGGAGTCCATAATCCAGTCAGGATTAAGGCCAAGTTGCCTAGGTCGTCCTAGTGAAATAGAAACCGAGCTAACTAATGGTGTTACAGTTAGTGGTTAACTATTTCGCGGTGCGGTCTTTGTGCAAACTCATTGCACAAGATACCCCCACTCGCATGTCAACCACATGAACGCGTTGGATCACTACGTTTGTATCAATATACAAAGCGGGTCGTATCCATAGTGTCACCAAGATAAGGTACCCAGCCTTATCCCTATACTACAGACCCTTTAGGCTAAAACTTGAACATTGATCCCTGTATGTCCCTACATACTAGTTCAAGGCTCATTCTATTAGCCTTGGATGTTTAGTTTATTGGATTAGGGTTAATAAGACAAGATATAATACAAACATTGAATAATACATCACTTTTATTAATGTTTGGTCAAATGTACTTTTACTATCTACGAGTTTTAGGGCATAAAACCCAACAAACTCCCACTTGAACTAAAACTCAAGTTACAGGGAAAGTATATACAATATAATCCAAAGCTGGAAATGGTACATGTGTGTTGTACATTACATAAAAGGTAAATATACAAAATACAATAAACTAGGGCATCCTTACACCCATTACACATCTCCCACTTGCCCTAGATTACGTTATATACATGTCTCGCAGACCTAGACTTTCTAGATGACCCTCGAACACTTTAGCCGAGAGGGCCTTCGTAAACGGATCAGCAATGTTGTGCTCGGAAGCGATCTTGGTCACGACCACATCTCCTCTTTGCACAATCTCTCAAATCAGATGATAATTCCTCTCTATGTGTTTACCTCGTTTGTGGCTGCGAGGTTCGTTCGAATTGGCTACAGCCCCACTGTTGTCACAGTATAATGTAATGGGCAAGTTCACATTTGGAACAACTTCCAAATCGGTCAAGAACTACCTTAGCTGCTTCACAAGCAGCTACATACTCAGCCTCCATTGTGGAGTCTTCTTTCCATCCTTGCTTTATACTTCTCCAAACTACAGCTCCCCCGTTAAGGGTGAACATTGATCCTGACGTAGATTTCCTAGAATCTTTGTCAGATTGAAAATCAGAGTCGGTGTATCCCATGAGAACTAACTTCTTAGCCCCAAACACCAGCATGTAGTCCCTCGTTCTCCTAAGATACTTGAGGATTCCTTTAACGGCGGTCCAGTGGTCTAACCCTGGATTTGACTGATATCTGCTGACAATCCCTACAGCATAACAAATGTCAGGCCTCGTGCATAGCATGGCATACATTAAGCTACCCACTGCAGAGGCGTAAGGAATCCGTCTCATGTCCTCAACCTCTTGAGGTGTCTTAGGAGACTGTTCCTTAGACAAGTGAACAACATGCCTAACAGGCAATAAGCCCCTCTTGGAGTTCTGCATCGAATATCGAGCCAACATCTTGTTGATATACGTTGCTTGAGACAGAGCTAGCGTTTTGTTCTTTCTATCCCTAATAATCTCGATGCCAATAACATACTGGGCCTCACCCAAATCTTTCATTTGGAATTGAGTTGCTAGCCATTTATTTACGTCAGACAGATATCCTACATCATTCCCAATGAGTAGGATGTCGTCAACATAAAGTACAAGGAAAGCTACTTTATTCTTGTTGATATCCTTGTACACACAAGGCTCATCAACATTCTTGTCAAAACGAAAAGATTTGATCGCAGTATCAAATCTATTATTCCAAGATCTGGAGGCCTGTTTCAACCCATAAATGGATCGATTCAGTTTACAAACGTTTTGCTCCTGACCTTGGGTCATGAACCCTTCGGGTTGAGACATAAAAATACTCTTGTCAAGGTTGCCATTCAAAAAAGCTGTCTTGACATCCATTTGCCAAATTTCATAGTCATAAAATGTTGCAATGGATAAGAGAATTCTTATGGACTTAAGCATAGCAACTGGAGAAAAGGTTTCTTCATAATCCACCCCTTCTCGTTCGGTATAACCCTTTGCTACAAGTCTAGCTTTGAAAGTCTGTACTTTCCCAGCAGCATCTCTTTTCCTCTTATAGATCCATTTACACCCAATGGGTTTGACCCCTTCAGGTGGATCTACAAGTTCCCAAACTTGATTGAAGTACATAAACTCCATCTCAAGGTCCATGGCTTTGGCCCACTCGTCCTTATCTACGTCATTCATTGACTGACAACAAGACAATGGATCTTCTACGCCGTCATCAGGTATGACTTCTTGTGTTTCTGTTAAACCCAAGTAGCGGTTAGGTTGTATCACAACCCTCCCACTGCGTCCAAGCTCTCCCACTACATGAGGAGGACTAGATTAACGAGAAGAACTCGATTCTCCAACAACTTTTGTTGAAGGACCAGGTTCATCAACAACTCTTGTTGATCCTTTTGTAGCTTCTCCTAATACTAACTTACTTCGTGGTTTATGATCTCGAATGTGGTCTTCCTCCAAGAAAGTTGCATTTGTCGATACAAATACTTTATTATCTTGAGGATTGTAAAAAAGACCACCTCTCGTTTCTTTTGGGTACCCAACAAATTGGCATATTCTTGTACGTGATTCCAACTTCTTAGGATTTGTGACTAACACATGTGCAGGACAACCCTAGATACGAAAGTAACGCAAACTAGGTTTACGCCCCTTCCATAGCTCAAAAGGAGTTTCAGAAACACTCTCTAAGGGAACGTTGTTAAAAATATGTACTGCAGTCGCTACTGCATACCCCCAAAACGAGCTAGGCAACTGAGCATAGCTCATCATAGATCGAACCATGTCTAACAAGGTTCTATTTCTCCTTTCTGATACACCGTTCTGCTGAGGTGTACCAGGTGCTGAGAGTTGGGATTGGATTTCATGTTCTATCATAAAGTGCTGGAATCGTTGATCCAAATACTCTCCACCTCGATCTGATCGAAGCATCTTAATTGTTTTACCTAACAGGTTTTCCACCTCAGTGTTAAACTATTTGAACTTCTCAAGAGCCTCAGACTTATGCCCCATCAGGTATAAGTAACCGTATCGTGAATAATCATCTATAAAAGAGATGAAATATTCAAAACCACCTCGAGCCTTTACATTCATTGGACCACAAAGATCCGAATGTATTAGTTCAAGTGGTTCTTTGGCCCTGTAACCTTTTCCAGTAAAAGGTCTCTTGGTCATTTTACCCTCGAGACACGTTTCACAGGGTTGTAAAGATGGATCCTCTACGTCAGTTAGAAATCCATTCATAACCAAACGTTCGATCCGATCGATGTTAATATGACCAAGACGAAGGTGCCAAAGATACGTATTGTTACTTAAAGGAGAAACCTTCTGCCTTTTGTTTTGTGTTTCGGTCGTTTTAAACATTTCATGACTTAAAATAGCCTTAGCATCAGTTGGTCTTAACACAAACAAATTATTTTCACGCTCAGCTGAACAAACATAAATTCCATTCTGAGAAATCAAAGCTTCATTAAGCAAGAATGAAATATTGTAACCTTGTTCAAGTAAAGCAGATACAGAAATAAGATTCCTTTTAATTCTAGGAACCGAATACAAGTCCTCCAAAATTAAATACTTATTTCTAAAAAATAATTTTGCAGCTCCCACTGCACGAGCTGAAACGATGTCTCATGTTCCAACCTTGAGCGTCATTTCACCGTCTGCCAGCTGCTGGAAATCATTTCCCTGAAAAGAAGAACAAACATGATAAGTGGCTCCCGAATCCAGTATCCAGGCGAACTCATCATGTTCTACGAGACAAGTCTCTAATACAAGTAAATCGAATTTACCTTCTTTTTCTCTTCTCTTCTCAGCAAGGTAACGGGGACAGTTTCGCTTCCAATGACCATCTGCGTTGCAGTGGAAGCACCTGCCTTTGTCGGCCACGACCTTGGCCTTTCCCTTCCCTTGCACAGCCTGTACAGGAACCTTCCCCTTGTCTCCCTTCCTCTTCTGTATTTGCTTCGATGAAGAAGCCTGGGGTACAGATTTAGTCCCTGAGGATGAACCCTTCAGGAACTTCTTTTTTGAATGGGCCACATTGGCCTCTCCTTTTACCACATTTTTGCCCTTGCTCTTTTGCAAGGACTCATAAATCTGTAACTCTGAGAGGAGGGTAGTCAGGTTGAACTGAATCTTATTCATGCTCGCGTTCGTCCTGAATGACAGATAGCTCGCTGGGAGCGAGTGAAGGATGAACGCAACCTGACTGCGCTCACAGACAACCCCGCCATTTGCCTCAGCTATATTGAATTGGTTAATCATGTCCAGGACGTGTTCCCGAATAGATTCACCTTCCAGCATCATGGCATTGAAGACGTTCTTCAAGGCGTCGTGGTGGAGCTGGTAGGACAGAAGTCCAAACATCTCCTGCAGGGAATTCATAATCTCCCTGGCAGTTTCCACGTTCTTGTAACGCTTGGCCAATACTTCTGACAAGCTGACCAGTATATAGACTTTGACCTTTTCATTGGCCTTAGTCCAGCATTCGTAGGCGTCTTTTACTGCCTGAGCGGCAGTGCGAGGGGGAACGAGAGGACATTCCTCCGTTAAGACGAACCTTAAGTCCTCAACCACGAGTATTGTATTAAGATTCGATTTCCATTGTGGAAAGTTTTCGCCGGTAAGTTGTTCATTTTTAAGCAAGGAAATAATAGAGGAAGACATTGCTGAAAAACAAACAAGTGACCATATTAGTTATCTTTGCCTTAACCCATCATACAAGCAATACAAACAATTGCATACATCCAATCAATTTTTGCAAACAAACAATCAAAGAACCCTAATAAAACTATGATTGTGTTTCGCAACGATGCTTTAGAGGTTTAGAAGAACAGCCACCGAAGGGTGATCAGTTGTTCCTCCTCTAAAATGAGACTCTTCTCAGTCAATTTCTAATACCAGAATAACTCATATTCCATTAGATATTAACCACCGTTGTTCGGTCAAGGATTTGTTAACAAATTAACTCCTCCCCGTAAGTGTAACCCTCCCTCTTTCAGATCTCAGAGGCACGGACCAACAGGCTACCGTTAGGAAAGACAACTGTTGGTAATTAGCGTAAGCAATCCTATCCTATTAAGGAGTTCACGGTGTTCTGAATCCTATGATCAGGCCCTCCGAAGGGGTGGTTGTGACGAGACAACACGCAGGCGGATCATAGGAATCTCACGTTGTGACCTAGGGGTGGAGACCGAAGGATACGCTGACACGCGTCCCGCTCCCACTTACTATAGTTACTTTCCCCATTCACCTTGATATTGACCCATGCAAACACTCTCCGAAGGGAGTTCGCGCTAAAACGACACAAAGCCGAGCATGGATCTCACGGTGTGAACCTCACAGGGACGTATGAGCAAAATTCAATTTAAATTAAGTTTTGTAATTTTCCTCCCACTAAAGCAACCTATCGGGTAATTTAGGGTTTGATTAAACCTAGATAAATTCAGCTAAGTCATTTATCTAAGTCTAGTCCTATTATAACTATTATAATAAGACCTAATGTCTAGGTGTATTAAACAAATTTAATTTACCCAGCAACATTATTCTAACATTAACCTGAGATTAATTCAACTCCGGTGTTCCAGATCAATTCCCAGATAGGAGGTGTTCCGTAAACCGTCAACTTAAATACCTCCAATCCTTAGAAAGAACTTCACTGGTAGAGTTCCCTTATAATCTCAGGAATGTTTGTCCTACTTAGTTCATTAAAACTATTTTAAAACTAAGTAATAATTTCTAATTCTATTAGAAAATGATCTTAGGTCTAATTAATTTTAACTCATTTAAAATTAATTCATTTTAAACCTAAGATCCTATGTGAGCATGCATTTCTTGATTATAGATTGACGGTGTCTAATCATAAATTTTAAACCATTTCAAAATTTTAATGATTAGCCCTATAATCATGCATACTATAGTCTTAAAAACAATTAACAATCATATTCAAGATAATGAAATTAAAACTATAGAACTTTGCATTGCATGATAATTAATATAACTCTTATATTAACCTATGAATGTATCATGCTCAATGCAACTTGATTTCCATTTTTAATTAATAAACAATTTTATTATTGCCAAAAAATGGAAAATCACCTTAGCATGCTGCAAACAATTTATTTTTAATATAACTCTTATATTAAAACTATGTAATTGCATGCATCATACTATTCCATTTTCATGATTTTAATATAACTCTTACTATATATTAAAAAAAATCATGAAAATCCATGCATTATCATCAAATAATATAATCACATTATAACATACATAATGCATGAGCATGCTTTATAACCTAAGGTGGGATTAATATTTAAATGACATCCACAAAGCATTTAAATAGTGAGTAAACCGGTTTAATTGACCCCTAGGATAATTAAAGCAAAAAATTACACTAATTAAACCTTTAAAACTATCCTATTACATAAAGTACAACTCCAAAACTGGTCTAGAATCCACGAACCGACCCGAACCACTTCGAACCGGCCTTGAAAATCCCGAACCACCCATGAACCGGGTTGAACCGGACCAAACCGGTCCCAGCTAAACCCTAACCGCACGAACCAAACTACCCATTAGGGTTTCAGCACACGTTTTCACGTAAAACAACCGCCGTATGAAATCGCGACACCGTCGAGACGCAGTAGGCTTAGCGTCCCGACGCTAGCGCGATTTCAACCGTTCGCTGGGTGAAATCGCGACAGCGTCGAGACGCTGTAGGCCTTGCGTCCCGATGCTGCTGCGTCTGGAGCTTGATTCTGGGCAAAAAACAGCGGCTGAACAGTTCTAATTGGCCTCGATTGATACCGCGTTCTTCACCGATCTTCAACCTATTCTAGACCCGGACTGTACAGACTCGATTTCATGAATTAATGCCCAAAAACACAGGGGCCTATACAAATAATTGCATAAAAAAACTCATAAAATCTATGGCCAATTAAAACCCAAACAGTTTATCGCAAAGTTTAATACATACATTATGAAAATCCCACCTTACAGCCAATCGCAAATCCCATATCAATATTCAAAACACGATCTGGCTCTGATACGAATTGAAGGGATTAAAGCCCTAGCGCAGCGGAAATGTTTAGAGACCTTATCGGTTTAAAAATCGATTGAGAAACCAATACGACGGAAAAACCATGAAATTTACAGTAAGAAATAAAAACATATACAGGCTGTAAAACAGATGAAAGCATGCTGGGAAAAAGAGAAAGAATTCTAGATCTAATCTTGATCGTTTCACCAAATTTTCTCTGAATTGTTCTAAAAAACAGCAGCAAGTGATCCTTGATCTCGCTGGAAAAATGCCTCGAACACTACCACTTGATCACACCGGTATCCTCCAAAGGGATTGCACATTGATGCTTGTGGGAGCAAGGTAAAACTCTAGAAAATTGCTAGGGAGGAAAAAGTACGATCTATCACTCTGAATTGAGAGAGAATTCCAAACTTTTTAGGTGAGTGGTTAGGGAGTATTGTGCATCTCCACGCAAAATAACCCCAACTCCCTAAAAACCCTCAGTCCCATCGTGTACTGAGTAGTGGGAAGGGAAAAAATATCTCTCAGTTATTTTTAACTGATTGATAAATATCAATATTAATTAATAATAATTAATTTAACATTTAAATTAATTATCATTTATGTAAACCATATTTTACATAAACTTACCTACCTTACCCAATGTTTGAAAATAATTTAATTAAATCAAATTTAATTAAATTAAATTAAACGAAATATTAATCAATTCAAAAATTAATTAATATTATAATTAAATATCACATATTTAACTATATCTCTCTCAATTAAACTATAGTATTAATGTACATCAAATGCGCATTAATTATAACCTATAGTTTTAATATGAATCAAATTCATATTTAAGTTTAATATTCGAACACCTTCGAATATTCAATTCTCCCTTAGAATTTTACCTCAACGACCCTAGTGAGCTACCGGTGGGACCTAATGGACCTACAGATCAGAAGCTCCAACGATATGAGATTAATTAGCTAAACTCATTAACCAAGTTAATCAATGTTCGTTAACTGTGGTTCACTCCACTAAAGAACCACAGCTGCACTCTTCTCACTGCAGATATATTTCTGTGCCCACGGATATCGACCGTCAACAGCAAGTTAGCCCTTCACGTGTGTTTGTACCCTAGTTAGGTCAAATTATCGTTTTACCCCTGGGCTACCTCTTGGTCCTTAAGTACCAGTGCTCCTCTAATGAACAACCTGTTTGTGGTCCAACCAACAAACAAAAATCCCTCTCGTGCCATAAAGAAGGTAGGGCCCATTGTTCAAGACCCGGAGACACCACTTAAGGGAACACACCTCTACTTACCCTAATATCGGGAAGGAGTGAATTCCATCTTGTAAGACTATGTTCCCAGCTCCCCACTCGGTCTTGTCCCCAAAATGGTAGGCTTATTGAGTCGGCGAACAGGCCACTCTCACCCGTACAAATCAAAGGACAATCCCTCATGGACAGGAGTCCATAATCCACTCAAGATTAAGGCCAAGTTGCATAGTTCATCCTAGTGAAATAGAAACCGAGCTAACTAACGGTGTTACAGTTAGTGGTTAACTATTTCACGATCTGGTCTTTGTGCAAACTCATTGCACAGGATACCCCCACTCGCATGTCAACCACATGAACGCGTTGGATCACTACGTTTGTATCAATATACAAAGCGGGTCGTATCCATAGTGTCACCAGGATAAGGTACCCAGCCTTATCCCTATACTACAGACCCTTTAGGCTAAAACTTGAACATTGATCCTCGTATGTCCCTACATACTAGTTCAAGCCTCATTCTATTAGCCTTGGATGTTTAGTTTATTGGATTAGGGTTAATAAGACAAGATATAATACAAACATTGAATGATACATCACTTTTATTAATGTTCGGTCAAATGTACATTTACTATCTACGAGTTTTAGGGCATAAAACCCAACACCTACATACTAGTTCAAGACTCATTCTATTAGCCTTGGATGTTTAGTTTATTGGATTAGGGTTGATAAGACAAGATATAATACAAACATTGAATGATACATCACTTTTATTAATGTTCGATCAAAAGTACATTTACTATCTACGAGTTTTAGGGCACAAAACCCAAGAAATATATCATAAACAAATAAATATCGATGCTTCCCTACCTGGTGACGGAGAGGAGAACGAGGAAAACCTCTAACTCACACAACTAAACAACCTAGGCTATCTAGGTCAGTCTACAGGAACGACATCGCTTTGATACCAACTGTAACGCCCTAGGTTTTCCAACCTCTAGCCTAGCGACGTTACTACTCACTCTAAACTCTCAAGCAACTAGGAAAACTCTCTTAAAACAGAATGTACCCAAAATTTCACCAGCATAACGACGTAAAACTAGTTATCCGAAAATTATACAATACCTGATAAAGACATTTAACATTTCTAAATATGTAAAACGCCAGACTCCACCAAACTTCAGCTAGATTTCACAAACCTATCTCCTCTAGACGAGAGAGACCTTAATGCGACATACAATAACCAAAAACTATGCAGTGGAACGTAAAGACATTTTATTAACAAAAGAGAATCCACTTAGCACAGGCTAACCAACATAACCTTTGTTACTACCAAACCAAACCACACCAGTCTAAGTACATAATCTTACCCCTTCTCAGGTGAATCCCTCACCAACACAAAACTACTAAATGAAACAACTCAAGCTATCCTACTAAAGCCATTAAGGAAACGTAACAACAGCAAAACCAACACTTTAGGAATTTTCCTCGTGGTCCTCCTCCTCGCCACCAAGGTCTGGATCATCATCACCTACAACATTTAAAATTTTGGGGGAATGTGGGGAAGGGGGTATCAGTACAACTGCGGTACTGATAAAAAGCTCACACGAGCCAGATCACAAACATCAAACAATGGCAGACAACATGTTTCTCACACGCATACAACATGCCTCCCAATGCAGTAAAAACCAACATGCTCACAAAGCAATAAGACCACTTCATGCATATGCTTCCAACACTATGTACCCACTACTAAACCACACACGATTTAAGTGTCATGCTACGATAACAACCACATGCATTACGCGCCATGCTACGCAAAACTAATTGCATGCATTACGCGCCATGCAACACAAAACCTACACGTGCATAACGCGCCACGCTACGCAAAACCATTTTCATGCATTACGCGCCATGCTACGCTAAACCAAACACGTTCATTACACGCCACACTACGCAAAACCATTCACATGCATTACGCGCCATGCTACGCAAAACCACTCGCAAGCATTTCGCGCCATGGTACGCTACACCAAACACGTGAATTACGCGCCACGTTGCACACCTACACATGAATTACACATCATGCAACTCTACCACTAGACTCATGCTACACTTCCCATGACACATGCAAGCCTAACGAAACATGGTTGACCCAAACACAACATGCTTAATAAAAAACCACAACTTAGCGGTCACATATTTCATGCTTATCACAAACAATCATCAATACATGCTCATCTCAAGCATTTCAGTGCATTTATAAACAACAGAACATGCTTTGTACAAATACAGAGATAGAACATAGAAACAGACATCATGCTCCACACAGTCAGCCAAAGTCCAGCAAGTAGAAACTACTTACAAATCACGCTTCTAATTACCAACGAGGCGACACTTGCACCAAGCCCCACAAACACCTCGAACTACAACAAAAAACGCTACCATCAAAGACTGAACCAAGAGATTATGGCCTAACATGCTACTAGGGGCCAAAACCACTTTACCCAGCTCATTTCTTTGCTTGACAACCTTTCTACGTACCCCAAAATGAAAACACAAAACCTTTAGACC
This sequence comes from Luffa acutangula, assembly GCA_036850905.1. Classification (NCBI taxonomy): domain Eukaryota; kingdom Viridiplantae; phylum Streptophyta; class Magnoliopsida; order Cucurbitales; family Cucurbitaceae; genus Luffa; species Luffa acutangula. Next base: position 18,787,270 of record CM072087.1, read on the forward strand.
ATGGGCAACCATGTCTTAGGCACAACAGGCAATGGGTGTTCGTCAAACGACTCCAGAAAAGGCTTTTAGGCCGCTGGACAACAAATAAATGACCCACATTAAGCGTACTAGGAACTCCTAAGGACCGGACACGCTACTAAACCTAAGACAACTAATGGAGACCTAATTTAGCATGCATTTTAAAACTACGAACAACAACCAAAAGCTCAATAATTCATGCTTTAAGAACTTATAAGGGTCAGGAAACATTTTAAGGCAATGAGGCTTAATGGGCATTGAAGAACTTCTTGATTTTAACCGAAATAGCCATGATAACCCATTTTAATACATAAACTAGGACCTATAAAGATTGGGGTGAAACTTAAGAGCCTAGATATGCAATGGGCAACAACATCACATGCTTTTAAAGCTAAGCTAAGACAACTAATGGGCAGCAAACTTTGACGCTAAAAACGAAGGGACAGTAAGGAAACTTACCCAAACGGACCCACTTTCGCACCAAACGGATTATTCTAACCTCTAACGATGCGCTAGAATAATCCTTGGGCAATGAGTACTCGAGTCGAAGTGTTTCGAACTTAATCGAACACTTAGACGACGCTGCAGATCAGAAAATCAAACACAACTGAACTTTTCAGCACCGAAAACAAATGGGTATTCTACTCAAAGCTCTAAGCATGAGTGGGTAAGGGCTAGACTTACCACAAACGCTAATTGACACCGAACCACTCACAAACTGAGCAATGACGACGCCGCAGATCAGAAATTCAACAGCAAAGCTTAAATTTCAGCACTCAGATGAATTGGTATTCTAATCCTAAAACCATACAAGCATGGGTAAGGGATTAGACTTACCGGAAACGCCAAACGACACCAACAACAACCAAAAGTGTTGTTGGACAGAGGTTGAATCGACTGAAACGAGGTCGTTGGGGCTCTAAATCACTTGACACGCGAGATCTAAATACACTGGACAAAGGGAAACTTAGATCGGGCCTTAAACCACATGGAAAGGAAAGGAAAAAGGCTTACCCATGATTTTAAGGCAGAAAAGCGGAGGAAACGAGGCTCCGAGCTGCTGTCCGCACGCGATCTAACCAATACAAACACAAGGGACTCAGATCGACCTTTAAACCAATAAGTACGAGGGAAAGGAGACTTACCCACGAGCTTCCTTGGCCGAAAAACACACAGACAGAGAGGGAGGCGGGGTGAAAAAAGTGAAACGAAGGAGATAGAGCAGCGCAAAGTGTGGTGCTTCAAGTTGGCCATGACGATGCCTACTGCTTCACGACGACGACCCAACACGAAGAAGGAACACGTGCGACCGTAAGGGAAGGAGAAAGAAACTCACAGAAGACGGCGGCGAGACGCTCGATTCCAACAAACGGGGTGGGTCTCTTGGCTACTGAAGCAAACGACAAGGGGGAGGGGGGAGGGAGGGCTGCTTCACGAGATTGAGAGAAATAGATGGAAAGAGATGGAGAGAGATGAGAGTTTTTGGGGTTTTTTTTGTAATCTTTTTTCTTCTTTTCTTAACTCCTTTTCTTTTTCTTTTAATTCAAAAGCCCAAGAATATGATTTTTTCCACTTAACCGAAACCCAATATTCAATGTATAATTTAAATTATAACGCTTAAACCTCTCAACCAACTAAGACCAAGCCAACAAGATTTAGAGGGAGATTTAAAACACGATAATTCCCCTAAACACCTTAGTTTATAATTAAAATTCCCACAATACAAGCCAAATAATAATTTTCATATAATTTGACTATATCTATGAAATATAATTAACACCAAAAGTGTACAAGGAGTTACAGATAAATTTTTCATTTTAAAGTTATTCATATTCTAAAGGTTCACATTAAAAAAAATTATTAAATAATACTTTCTCAAGAGTAAGGGAGAAAAAATAATGAGAAGAATCAGAGCGAGAAAAAAGTGGAATTCAAAGAATTTAAGATAGTATTTTGAGAAAGTGAGGAGGGAGTGAGAGAAATGAAACACAAATAAAAATTTTGGAGTGATGGGAAAGTATTTAATTTAATTATTATTTTAAATTTTCGAAATAAGGACAATGTACATATTATATCTTAAATATCAAAGCTAATATTATATTAAAAAAAATCATATTCATCCTATAATTTTAAAATTATGAATGATTAATTGCTAGAATTATTATATAATTCAACTTAACAAAGCATAGTTCGATTTAATATAAAATTTTGGATGATTAATAATTATATCAATAAAATATATTTATTTTTAATAAAAGATAGAATTATAACCTAAATCAATTTTCATGTAATATTATATATTTAAAAAATTGTATTAGTTATTACTTTGAAAAATTATACTAAATAGAAATCCCATTTATTTTAAAGAAATAATAAATATTTCTAAATGTGTTAATTTGTTTTTTTTTTTTCCAATTGTTTTTTTGATCTAATACTTAAAAAAAAACATATGTACCATAATAATAATAATAATAATAATAATAATAATAATAATAATAATAATAATAATGACAATAATAATATTATTTTATCCAACATGAGCATAGATTAACTAACATCAAAATTGAACTAATAACCAAGAGGTTTGTGGTTTAAATCTCCCTAACCCCATATATTGAAAAAAAAAAAACAAAAATAATAATAACAATATCATTTTTTATTATTGAGATTTCAGAGAGAAAATCAATGAATATATTTATTTACTACAAATTTTAAAAAATAATCATGATATATAAATTTTTTCGTAACACCTATTGTTATTATAATAAAAGAAACTAAATAAATTTGTAAGAAAGAATACCTATCAACTTAACTTAAAACATAGTGATCCTTAACTTCATTAGGTGGGATACCATGTTCAAGCTTTTGTATTCGCATACCTTCAAGTTTTTTCTTAAATTACAAATTAACAAAGGATCAACATTATTATTACAACAAAAGAAAAGCAAGATGAATGATAGATAATGTAATCCAACAAAACAAAAATTAATAAGGCAAAGCAAGACAATTAATAAAAGAAGTAAGACAAACCTAAACATAAGAGAAAATTCAAATGTTTGTTGATAAATGTTGAAGAGAGCTCTATTTATAGTTGTAGAAGATAAAAGTTACAAAACTTTTGAAATTTCACCATCAAACATACTTAAAGATAAACTCATAAATTTTACTAATTAAATTATAGAAATAAATATATAGAACTTTTCATATTTTAACCTCTCAAATATATAGAACTCTTCTACGTTTTTAAATGTCATTTTATGATGTAAATTAAATATATAAATTTAAGAATGATTAGTGGCATGTTTTGTAAATTTAAGATTTCATAAAGGTAAAATAGTCTAAAAAAATGATTCTCCTCCTTGACATTTTTTAAGGTAGTATAAGATGTGATTAAAAAACATTTTATATAACTTGACTATTGACTTTGAATCACTTTATTTTGAAGACTAATCAATATGCTTTATTATATAACTTTTATTTAGTTTAATTGCATATCTCCACATTTCCACAAAATAATACAATATTAATGGAATATATTTTATTATATAACTTTTCTTTAGTTTAATTGCATTTCTCCACATTTCTCACCAGTGTCCATTTTAAATCTGAAAGATACCTCTCTAAAACCCTCTATTGAATAATATGAAAATCTATCTATTATTATAAAATGAGAGTAGATACTGTAAAAGGCAAAATCACTAATTAAATAAAAAAAGTTACCAATGAATGCATTCAGAATACTTTTTCAGTCTGTCTACGTTAGATTTTATTCCATTTTAGTCCCTATACTTTCAAATGTCCGAATTAAATTAGGGTGCATTTAATTGGTGATCTAAAAGTAGAAATTTGGTAACAAAGAGATTCTATGAAAACAAAGTTGTATTTGATGTTTTCAGGTATGTGTTTGGTAGTAGATTAAGAAATTGGATCTCAATTTAAACAATTGTTGAAAATGTACTCGATAATATATTTATAAACGATAAACTAGTTGTACTTGTCAACTAAATATTGTGTTGAGTATAAAATATTGTTAATTAATTTATAAATATGTTATATGTTATAAATTTTGTATACTTATTATTTCACAATATCATATGACTTATAATACATTATAGGTTAAAGTTCACTTTTGGTCCCACTTCGTATTTGATACAATATCATAATCCTGGTGACACTATGGATACAACTCACTTTGTATTTGATAGAAACGAATTGATCCAAGACGTTCATGTAGTTGACATGGAAATGGGGGTATCCTATTGATGGGGTTGGTGTCCTAAAACTCGTAGATAGTGATGAAACAAGTAATATACTTGTTCGATAAAGTCGTTATCGAGGTTTTGTTCACGTAAGTTATTAAATAAGTGAATTGCACATTTAATAACTCAAATCCAATAAACTAAGATCAATGGCTATATAATATGAATAGTTGAACTTTATGTAGTGACATAAAACTGGATCAAGTTCAAGTAATAACCTTAATGGTCTATAGTATAGGGATAAGGTTGGGTACCTTATCCTGGGAACGCTATGAGACGCGACCCACTTTAGTGCAAACAATGTGATCCTGAATCGTTCATGTAGAGGCATGCAAGTGGGGGCGTCCTATGCAATGAGTTTGCATAAGGCCAAGACAAAGAAATTAGTCACCTTCCTGTTGAAACTAACTTATTTAGAGTGATGACCTAGGTAACTCGATCTTAATTTTGAGCTAACTATGAACTCCTGTTTATCCGGGATTATCCTTTGATTTGCATGGGAGAGAGTGGCTTATCATTGCCGACTCAATATGCCTACCAGTTTTTAGATAAGATCGGGTAGATAGTTGGGGAGGTAGTCCTGCAAGACGGAATTCACTCCTACTCGAATGAGGGATAGTATAGAGGTCGTTCCCTTAAGTGCTTACTCCGGGACTTGAACAAAGAGATCCTGCCCTCTCATTGGCCCGAGATGTATTAGGTTTGGTGATTGGACCACAACCCAATTGTTCATTAGAGGATCCGTGGGACTTAAGGAACTAGATGTAACTTCAGGGGTAAAACGGACATTTGACCTAGCTGTAGTTGCGAACAACCTATGAAGAGTCGACTTACTAAGCATGGTTATATCGGATGGACATAAATATATCTACAGTGAGGGGAGTGCAACTATTGGGCTATAGTGCAGTGTCCCGGTAGTTAACAAATGTTGGTTAACTAGGTTAATAAGATTAGTCGGTTAATCTCGAATCGTTGGAGTCCATGATCTGTAGGTCCATTAGGTCCCCCTGCTAGCTCATACGGAATGAACCTTAGAACAAGTGTGATGGATGAAGTTGAAACGTCCAAATTCGGTTTAGGGAATAAACATTAATTATATGTGATATACTTAACGTCGTGTAGTTTAATTATAAATTAAACCATATAAAAAGAGAGTTGGTAATATTTAAATAAGATTTAAATATTACATATGTGAATAGGGATTCATATTCAAGAAATTTGATCTTGAGAGAAGTAGGGATTAGGTGAATATATTTAATATTGGATATTAAATTGAATAGTTAATTAATTATTATTATGTTTTTAAAAATTAATTTTTTAAATTAATTTTAAATTTGTTAAAATGATAATTAAAATACAAAATTGATTTGCATTTTTGGAGGTGGAGTCTCTCATGAGTCATTCAATAATTTCATCCTTATTGTCCACCTATCTCACTTAAATTTTACCATCAAATGTGTGTCATCTTCAGCTTGCACAAGGTTGCATGACTTCCTCTATATATATGTGATTGAAAAGGTGTGAAAAAAAGTTGAGAATTTGGTGAACGACTGGAAATTTTCCTCTCTAAGATCATCTCTCATAATTGTATACTTTTATATTCTCTTCCCAAATTTGTCACACACCGAGTCCCACAACTCGTTATAAGACCCGATGATTGTAGGAAAGACGTATGTGCTCGTCCACAAGCCGCTCGTGATCAAAATGTTGGATTTTATGCCCTAAAACTCGAGTAGATGGTGAATGTAAACAAATTGTTTACTTGTTTCAATCAAGTGTTATTGAGTTTCTACTCGAGTAGATGGTTAAATATTGAACAATTTGACCCAAATCCAATAAACTAAGATCCAAGGTTGTTTGTATATAACCTAAACTAGTATGTGGGGACATACGAGGATCGATGTTCAAGTAACAACCTAAAAGGTCTATAGTACAAGGATAAAGTTGGGTACCTTATCTTGGTAACACTATGTGGTACGACCCGCTTTGTATTTGATACAGACATATTGATTCAAAGCGTCCATGTAGTAGACATGCAAGCGGGGGTATCCTATGCAATGAGTTTGCATAAGACTGGACCATGAAATAGTAAACCACTAGACATAACACCGTTAACTAGTTAGGTTATTGTTTCAATAGGATGACCTATGTAACTAAATCTTAATCCTGAGTGTGTCATGAAATCCTTCTCATGAGGGATTGTCCTTTAATTAGCATGGGTGAGAGTGACCAATACACTGACTCAATATGCCTTCCTTTTTTGGGACAAGACTGAGTGTAATTCACACATTCTCACGTCTACAAGAAGTAGATGATGTTCCCTTAAGTGGTGAGTCCAGAACTTGAACAAAGGGATCCCGTTCTCATTGTCCCGAGAGGGACTTTCTGTTTATTGGTTGACCATAAACAAGTTGTTCATTAGAGGAGCACACTGATACTTAAGGAGACAGATGTAACACAGGGGTAAAATAGTAATTTGACCCAGCTGTGATTACGAACACTCGTGGAGGATTGACTTACCGGTATAGATCTATATTCGTGGACACAAAAATGTTCTATAGTGAGAAGAGTTCAGCTGTGAATCTTTAGTGGAAGGACCCACAGTTAATGAATAATGGTTAACCTGATTAATGAGTTTAATCAGTTAACCTCATATCATTGGAGCTTCTGATTTGTAGGTCCATTAGGTCCCTCTTCTAGCTCGTGAAGAGTAATTAAGAACAATTATATCTTAAGAGATTTTGAATAGTTCAAATTCATATTGGGAATTAAGTTAATTGTATGAGATACAAATTACTATAATGTATAGTGATACATTAAAATGTAAAGTCTAATTTGGAATTAAACTTTATTATTATGAGAGAAATAAATATTTGAAGAAGTTCAAATATTAATATGAATTTGATTCATATTAAATTTATAGGATATAAGATAATTTGAAAGAGTTCAAATTTTAATATGAAATTGACACATATTATAAAATTAATTAATTGAATGCCTAAAATTAAATATTTGATATTTAATTGGGTAATTAATTAATTAACTAATAGAAGGTCTGAAATTAAATATTTCTAGGGAGAATCTCAATATCTCTAGGGAGAATCTTCTATGTAGAGTTTTCTCATTCAAGATTAGGTAGTCTCACAACTACGTTCCTAATCTTAGAGTTATAGCAGGGAAGATCAAATGGTAGTGTCCCAATTGTTGACGCAAATCAAGAAAGGCGTTCTTGATATTTCAAAAACGACACCGACAGTATGTTCGCTTCTCCCCTTTAGAATTAGTTCTAAGGTTGTATGTTTAGCCTTAGTAATTGATTTAGAATAGTTTTCTAAATTTTGCCAATGTATTGGTATTTTGGTGGAAACAATATTAACTATGAATTGATTCCAATTACGCTTCCATTTTATGAAATTGTGGAATTCCAATCCTACAAAAAAATCATCCACAGAGGTTAATAATTTAGCTTTCAAAGGTTGGCCAAATTCAAACCCTGTTTTTCGTAACTTTGAATGCAAGCTTTTTGTTGTAAAATTAAATGAAACTGGAGTGCTTCGATCCAAATCGTTTCGACTAGTGTCTCCTACACTCCTTCACCAATGTAATGAGTTTGCATAAGAATAGATCGCGAAATAGTAGCCATTACATGGAACACTGTTAACTAATCAAATTATTATTTCATAGGATGACCTAGGTAATTCAATATAAATCTTGAGTGTGTTATGAACTACTGTCTGTTAGGAATTGTCCTTTGATTTGTATGGGTGAGAGTGGCCAAATTTGCCGACCCATTAAACCTACCATTTTGGCAACAAGACCGAGTGGGGAGCTGGAAACGTAACAACACGATATGAAATTCACTCCTTCCTATCTATAGGGTAAGTAGATGAGCATTTCTTAAGTGGTGACTCCGGGACTTGAACAAAGAGGCCGACCCTCTCATTGGCCCGAGAGATTCGTCTATTTAATTGGCTGGACTATGAACAAATTGTTCATTAGATGATCTCTAGTACTTAAGAAGGTAACTCAGGGGTAAAACGGTAATTTGACCCGACTGGAGTTACGAACACTTGTGCAGGATTGACTTACTGTTAATGGTGAATATCCCTAGACACATAAATATTCTACAGTGAGAATAGTGCAGTTGTGGTTCTTTAGTGTAGTGACCCACAGTTAAACTAATGTTGATTAATGAGGTTAATGAGTTTAACTCATTAATCATCTTGTATCGTTGGAGATTCTAATCTGTAGGTCCATTAGGTCCCCCTATTAGCTCATAAATGATATTGAGGTCAATTAGTCTAAAATAGAATTTGAATTGCTCAAATTCATCAAGGGAGTTTAGGTGAATTCTAAATGAAACAATTAATATAATGTATGGTTATACATTATAATATAAAGTTAAATTTGAATTAAACTTTATTATATAAAATTAATTTTGGATATGATTCAAAAGTAATTTATGACATAATAATATATTTGAAGTAGTTCAAATATTAATTAAATGTGAATTGGATTTACATTGAAACTCTAAGTTAAATTTAATCTGAATTGAATTCATATTAAAATTATAGCTTATAAGAGAGATGCACATTTGAATACGATTCAAATGTGAGGTTAATTAAATATATGATATTTAATTATTGAATTATTGAATTTATTAAATTTAATTTAGCTAAATATGATCTAATTATATTAATTAAATTAATACCTTATATTATAAGCGAGATGGTGCATTAAATATTATTCATATGCAATTTATTGTATAGTTTAATTAATAAAATAAATGTGATTTATTTAGTTCATTGTTAATTGAATTATTTTTTTTTAATTTAATTTAAATTAAATTAAATTACCCACCTCCTACAGTTTGGCAGGAAGTGGAGATGTGGAGGGAGTTACGTAACTCCCTCCGTCTCTCTTAAAGAAAACTATAGTATGTCTATAGTGTTTTACTACTGAAGAATTCTCCAGTGTAATCTCTCTCACAATCACTCTATCTCCAATTCTCTCTGAGTTTTTTACAGAAAAATTTTCTCTGTGAAAACTAGTTCTTCCCTGTATTCAAGAGTGTGTTCCCACAACACAGTCTCAAATACTTAGAGAATAACGGGGTTTCCATAGTGGTGGTGTCCTACGTTCTTGTACGTCATTGTTCGTGACCACCGGTATGTGAGGGAGAAGAAAACTTGTTGCATTCGGTCTTCAAAAGTAAGTTCATTAATCGCTCAAAAGCATGCTTAACATTAGAAGATTATAGAAAGGTTTCTCTAATTTCTAGCTTTTCATACACTGTGTATTGGTTTCTAAATGTAAATTGAATCACACGCGCTTCCGCTGGGGATTCAACCCCCTCAACTCGAATGTACGTTTCCAGTTAGGTCCCTATTATGTTAAGACCCAACAGTCAAGTTTCATGATATTAGGTCATATATTATCAGTTTCAGCCCTTAAGTGGGTTGCTTACTGAGCATATTCTTATATACTCATCTATGCTACATTAATTTCCTTTTTAGGTGGTACTTGAGGACGTCTGACAATTGGCGAGGGTTGTGTCTTCATTGGCTATGGGAATGCAACTATGAACCATGATTCTCTCTTTAGGATTTCTGTTTCATTCATCATAGGATCAACTTTTATGTTGAGTTTTCATGTTTTGATCTGTTGTTTTCTTTTGAGTTTTCATTCAGATGTTTTAGAAACATTCTTATTATTTGTATGAAATTGTTTTATGTTTTGGACCCAGTTGAAATAAATTACAGTCATTCTTCTTTCGCTTATTGTTTTCAAAGAAAAATTCCTATGTACAGTGACCCTTAGTATATTCCTAGTTCATTTTTAGTCTCGTTATTACATAAAAACTATTAAAATTTCAAGAATTATTAGACACTAATTTCATAGTTTTGAAACCAAACTCATTAAGAAAATATATATTTTTTTTTTTAAAAAAAAGACAAACCTCACAATAGTAATTAGAATAGAAAATAAATTGCATTTTGAAATTCAAGACTTCGCGCTCTCTAATTGTGTTCGATCTTCCCTCATCAATTGCTTGTTCAATTTTTATTGCTTTATTTGTTCAATCTGCGACCCACTCTTTTTACACGAATGATGCGCTTAGACAATGCTTGCCTTTAGTAATTCTAGTGTTCAGCGTTTGAGTTTGCATAACTACTACTCCTTGTGGATACGATACTCGATAAATACTCGCTGTTTTAGATTAGTTGTGGCCCATGTGCTTGCGGTCTGCATATAGCCTTAACAGTTACAAATCTGATTTCTATTAATCTAAATCCAGATTAATTGGTAAAAACATATGTTTTCATATCTATCAATCTGAGCATACATTTACTAATTAAATCATATATTTTCAACAAAAAGGTTAAAAGTTCAAATTTTTATTCTTTAATACCTAGTGAAGCTAAAAATCAGAATGGTTCATTTCCCAATATGATTATTATTAATTTAATTTATCTTTGGTTGTCAATCAAAATTTAAAATTTTATATTCATGTCTGACCACCACGTGAGAGACGAACTGTCAATGTGATTTTCCAATCACATTTATGCATTATTATACTATCTTCTTGTTCCATTTGAGAAAAAAATAATCAGTCAATGGAAGAAGTTATTATACCCTTGCAATTTGCGAGATATATACATCTTTAAAAAGGTTATTTTTCATTGGAAATGCCACGTCAAATGCTTCTTAATGGCTCTATATCAGAGCGCCCTTAGTCCAGATTCTTTAAATTTATTTAAAGATATATGGAGTAAAATAATTAATTATTAAAAAATATTTAGAATCTTTTCTGAAAGTGCACATGGAAAATTAATTTTTTCGAAGAGTTGAATTCATGGATAAAGTAGTTCCCAAATGTTTCTCACGTGTCATTTATTATTTTTTCATTCCATTTTAAGTTAGGCTAAAATTCACTTTTGGTTTATGAACTTTTATCAAACTAACAATTTAGTCCCTGAACATACATTTGTAACAATTTAGTCCTTGTACTTTTAATTTTGTAACAATTTCATGAAATTTAATACGTAACAATTTAGTTTATGAGGAGGTCACCCAACATTGAACTTCTCCAAGCCAATCACGCTTAGCTTCAAAGTTTCTATGGTGGAGCCACCAAAAAAGAAGGTGCACCTTGTTGATATAGGTAGTATCTATCAATTCTTTTAAGCTTATCTTGACCATACTTTAATGTCCTCAGGATCCCTCTCATTCGGATGTGGCCTCGGTTCATTCATGTACCCCTCCTAACTCGGGCGTTACATTATAACGCCCCAGGATTTTAAAACTAAACATAGTGACATTACTAACTCCTAAACCAAACGAACCCAACACACCAAAAATTTTGGCAGCATAACGGCATACATAGGACTAAACCAAAATTTTTATAACACCTGTTAAGCATAAAAACACTTCTATAAGTCAAACAACCCACAACTGGACACTACAACACAACAAATACACACCAGAACTCCTTCCACAATCTAGCGAGTCAGATCTCGCATTCACAACCAACATCAGATTCACAACTACTAGATAAAGAAACATACAACGCATTTCTAGGAACAACTTAACTTTATTAAATAATAAGAGTTCAAACTTCAAATAAAACTACTCAAAGAAAAACCTAACTGCTCGAAATAAAACAGCCAGGCGAGCCCTTGAATGAAAGAAACATAAACACTATCATATACACCCATAAGATTAAGATAATAATTACAACACAACTAGGAACCAATAACTAGATAACAGAAACGCCTAGGCCGGTGGAGTCACTCCTCGTGTGCACTACTACAACAACAGTATTACTTTACGCTTTTGGATTGTCAAATTTTAATACTCTTGACGCTTTTAAAAGCGTCGAGAGAACCACTGTCAAGAATAAGGTGTCGAAAATGTGACAAACGAGAAGCATCAAGATAGTCTTTCCTTGATATGTTTTAAACGTCAGGAATATTAACAGCGTTGACCTTTTTGAAGGGTCATGTATATAGATTTCTTGACATTTATTAAATATCATTGTTGTTAGAACTTGCTAGACCTAACGTGACAAATGGTACTTTATATTGACATTTCAAAAATGTCAATTTAATAAGTTTTTCACACATTTACATGTCATGTTTGTTTGTGATTTTTTTTTTCAATTTTAATAGTTCCCTATTATCTTGAATCTCCTATAATTAGATACATTGAAAAAGACATAATTTCGTCAACCAAATAAACAACAATACACATTCAAGATGCATCAACCAAATTTCCACTAATAACATTAACAAAATTCATATATGAAAAATTCCAAAATTACAAGAACTATTAAGCCAATAAAATAAGTATAACATGGTTACATGTAATTTCCATAACATTATGGTGTTTGTCAAGTACAATATTGTCAATTGCAAAAAATAAAAACAAAAAAGGAAAAATAAAAAGCCCACATAACTCTTTGAAGGTTGATTGAACGTTGTACAATTTGTACTTGAAGCCATTACCGGTGCATAGGAACAACAAATCTGACAGATAAGAAACCATGCAAATATGGTAAGCAAGTGAACTAGAAAAGCTAAAACAATCCAAGCTTTAGAAGCATGACATCAAAACTTATAACAAACCTAAACAACCAAATTTTACCAACTTTTTTCTTAGTAACCAAAAGTTTTAAGAAACATAAACAACAAACTGGTAAATTGATATTTGAACAACAATCTAAAAATCATAGTTATAGTTATATGTTCATTTCACTAAAAAAGATAACAAAAAAGAATAAGGAAAAAAAACCAAGAATGACAACTTGTTGGTTTGGGTAATATTGACAAATGTTTGTGGTGCTTTGTAGGTTTGATTCTTTTACTCACATTCTAACATAGTGACTTAAAATTCCACTATCTTTCCTGTAACCACCCAATTCAAAAAAAAAAAAAAAAAACGGGGGGGGGGGGGGGGGGGGGGGGGGGGGGGGGGAAGGAGGAGGGATTTCGCCCGGTCAACAAGGAAAGGGGGGGGGGGGGAAGTTCCACCAAAAAATTCGGTCAACTAACCGTTAAAAAAAAAAGGAAAGGGAAAATAAGATTTTTTCCCTCCCCCTCACGATCGCAGCCCTCTCTCTCGTGGCCCTGTCTCCCTTTCGTTCTCACTCGCTCTCTTTCTCGTATCAGTTGCCGCTGTCGTCCGTCGTCCCGCTCGTCGCTCGTTGCTCGCCGCCGCAAGCTGTCCCCAGTAACACCCGTCTCTCTCTCTCTCTCTCTCTCTCTCTCGTTTCTGTCTTTCAGTTTCATATCTCTCTCTCTTGTGCAGCTCACCACCATTGCCCTCAGCCTCCTCTCGCCATTGCGAATCGCTGCCACCGTCGTCGTGAATCGCCGCCATCGTCGTCGGTGAGGTTGCTCTTAATATTTTCTGTTTTATCGAACTAAATGTGAGATTATGGGCAGACCTTTGTGGTAAATCGATTTAATCTAAAGGCGAAGCGAAAATTCTCCCAAAATCTCAGTTGGGTAAGAAGTTTTAGGCCTTAAACTTCGGTGTTTTTATCCTTGGTGATACTGTGTAGAACCTAATTTTATTATTAAATTATTAGGAATGTGGATTACTAGGAAAACTTGTGGGACAAGTTTCGTTCTGTATTGAGCTTTAAAGGTAAGTAACTTGTTGTATTAAATTCTAATTAAGCATTGATAAGACTGTTGTGCTCCTGACATGAGACTGTGTATGTGTTGTCTGGGTCGAGACTGAGACGATATGATGCTTTTGTTTTCAAGAATATGGTTGATGCATGTTTGTGTTGTGTGATATAAGCGAGTGTATGAGAGTTATATTTTATGGCTGACTGACAATGTATGTGGACAGTGAGGAGTGGTGGTTTATGTGTTCTCAAGTGTGGAATGCCTGCTATGTTTTCCGTAAATGACGGAGTTGGGATGGAACATATTGGTCTAGCCTGTTAGTAAATTTTGAGAGAATGAATCCCATCGGTGCAGTCAGGATTAATCTACGTGCTAAGAGGCCTTTAAGGGAGAAGAAGTTAGAAAGGGAAAGGAATAAGCTAGTTGCTTTAGTAGGGGGTCGTGTCAATTAAACACCTAGGACTGAGATGCAAAATAGACTGAAATGAGAAGCTAAATGGGTGGAACTTGACTTCGCAGTCTAGGTGCCATTTACTAATTGTGGAAGTTAACTTCTGACTTAAAACCCATGGACGCCCCACTAGTGAAATGGTAGTTAAAGCGTTATGTGCACATTGCTGCCTTGATGGGTGAGACTTGGCTCCACTTACTGGGTGCCTTCTACTATCAGTAGGACTAGAGATCTCCCAAAATACCCACCTATGCACCTTTAGTGAGTTGGCAAACTTATATAGGTGAATTAATTGATCACTAAACCCATACTACAGAATGAAATGAAATGAAATGGAACGAGATGACATAACCTTTAGGCCCTTAGCCCGTACACTACAACAAATTATACATTTAATGTCGGACAGAAAAAAACGCGTGGGGCTTTTAATGTCGGATGAAAAAACGCGGAGGCCTTTTAATGTCGGAAGTGCGTTTTTTAAAATTTTGGGCTTTTAATGTCGGGCATTGCCCGACATTGTTGTTGCGATTTTATGTTAGTCAAATTTAACCCCGTCATCCCCACTATATGCTTTCTCTCTCCCTACAAACAAAACCCTTATTTACTTTTTTTGCTCTCTAACCACAACGACGTCTTTCTTCCTCCAACCAATTCAATTTTCTTCCCCTCACCTACGCAGCTCACTCCTTGATTTCTCTCTCCCCTACTAAGCTTGTTTTCTGCCGCAAGTTCGTACCCTCACCGACGACACAAGTTCTTCCTCTCACCGGCGGTGCAAGTTCTTCCTCTCACCATCTCACGTTGTCGCTGGTCATCGGTTTCTTGTGGGGTCGTCGTCGTTAGTCGTGGGTCATCGCCATGGGTCAGCCTTGTCGTGGGGCGTCGTCGTGGGTAGTAGATTTGAGTCAGAAAAAATCGTGGGCAGTATATCTGAGGTCATGGATGTCGTGGGTTGTTGCCATAGGAATAAATTCAAAGTTTCTGGTCGGAGTTGTTCGAATCTGATCGGTTCTTCATAGATCTGAGTCGTATCTACTTCGATTTTTCAGATATGAGTACTTCTATTCATTCAGATGTGAAATTTTCAAATTCGATCTTTTTTTTTTTTTTTTTTTACTTCGACTGTGAGTTTCTTAAACTTTTTTTGAGGATTCCAATGTTGAGATGTTTATTTTCTTTTTCTAACTTAGAAAGCTGAAGATCTGTGACTATTTTATGGCTATAGTGAACATTTAAAAAGTTCAAAGCAGAGGATATGGAAATCAACAGTGAAGAGTTTGCTATTCAAAGTAAGGTTTTCTCCAATCCTCAATTATCATTATTTTTTTTGAAGTTCTATTGTAATAGATTTTGTGTCCTAAAACTTTGTTGATGTTGGAGAAAGTACTTTTGCATTTTCCTTTTTATGATAAATGAATAATCCTTTGGGCAACCCATTTTTTCTTACTCTGTAGAGTACTTGGTTGGGATTGGGAGGGCTTGGAAGGTTGTTTAGATGGTAAGAGAGTCTTGATGTGAAGTTCAACATATTTGAGTACCTTCCAACTGGGTGTTTACAACCAAGCATATTTCTTTTTCATGTATTTAGGATTTTGAAATTAGTCATAAATAATCACATGGATAAAGTATTAATAATCAGTCGAGAATTCATCACAAGAAGAGATATTAGTTATGCATTCTGATTTCAGAAGCAGGCAAGCGGAAGAAACTAATTGTGAAACCTAGTGAATTTCTATGTGTATTGTTTTGTCTGGACATTCATTTATTTGCAAGTTGGGCTACTTGACAAGACTACAAATTTTTATGTCTAACCCCCTTGCCTAATAGCTAATGTTAGCTGAAATAATGAGATATGTCTACAATTCACACACCAAGTGAAAGACAATACTTTTGTAATGCAGGGAAAGAACTTACTGACCCCAGAGTGCTGACTAATGTTGGTGATGTCCCTATCCAAGAGATCAGGAACTGTGGTGTAGATGATGAAAGATCGATGAAAGTTGTGAGCAAGTCTGTATAGCTGGTGATGGAAGAGGTTAGTTACTCTAGAGCTTGTTTTATTTATTTGTAGTTTGAGCCATCACAAGATAGGCCAAGTTGATAAGGACTGTACGACACTTGGGTTGAGAACACTTGCATTTTTTTAAGAAAGAACACTCACTTTTTTTTTTTAACCTGTGCTCAAAATTCTTTGGATTGCACCATAAATCTCTAATGTGATTCTTAAACACTGAGAAGTCATTTCTTGAGTCAAACAGTCCATTCACAAATGGAGAGTTTACATATTTTAGTAAAAATGAGCCATTAACAGAATGATTTCATTATGTTAGTGCTGGCATAAACACCAAATCGAGAATATTAAGAGGTTAGATATTATGGGTTCTGATAGGAATTCTTACTGATTTTCTTGTACTTACTAAACTCACGGTTTTGTTTGCTCATCAGTGAAGTGGAAAACAAGCTTGGATTATTGTTTTCTAAAGGCGAAGACTGGAGGTCTGAAAATCAGAAAAAACATTATAAAAAAAGAATCAAATTTCAGATGCTTGTCGAAGATATCAGGGAGGGAGTACTTGTAAGTGCCCATTTGTTTGTATTGTAGTCATCTACATGGTCTTTGGTACTTACATTCGATAATATGGTGTCCAAAATTGTAAACTTTAGTCAGTCTTGTTAAATAACGATTGATTAGTAAAAAAACTATGTTTCTTTTACAAGTGTTTGAAGATGAGAACGAAGCTACAAGATATTGTGACTTGCTGCAAGGTGGAGGCAAAGGTTGTGAAGGTGTATTTGAGATTGAAGCCTCATCGGTAAGAGATAGGATCACTCCTGAATTTGTCTAACACAATGTTGTGGGTGTCCAGCCCACTTGTTGCATAAGCAAGAGTTTTTTTAAAACTTGTGTTTATGAGCCCAATATGTCGGGTTATGTGTTTAGCCCAATTAGGGTTAAATGCGTGGGCTTGTCTTGTAAGCCTAGGGTTTTTTTCCTTTGATATGGGATGACCTAAGGGAGAGGACGACAAGAAAAATACAGAAAATTACACAGAAAAACGGAGAGAAGCAGGGAGAGCCGTGCAGTTCGGATTTTCAGCGACAGCGTTCACAAAGTTGTCGATTGCCGGAGTTTTAACCGTTGGATTTTGCTGAAATTTGGTCAGCCTGTTGGGGACACATAGGGCCTCGTTTTGAACGGTTGGATCGTCGTTTTGAGCTCTGGTTTGTTCGTACTCGCTGCTGGACAGAACCTGTGAAACTGGAGATTTTTTATCTTCTTTATCTCTTTTTGTGTAGGTCTCTTATGTATGAAAGTATTGGTGGGTTGTGAGTCTTTGTATGACTGATTTGGATTCTTTTTCCCTCAATTTTATCATAATAAGAGAAGGTGACAAGGGTGGACTCCTCACAAGTCCCGTGGTTTTTACTCTTCACATCGAAGGGGTTTTCCACGTATAAATTGTGTGTGTTTTTTGTGTTTTTGGTATTCTGAATTTTATGGTTGGTTGCTGTCCGTGATTGGTTGTGTTCTTGGTGATAAATTGGTGATTTATCTGTTGTGTTTTTGGACTATTAATTGGTTGATTGTCTTGGAGGTGATCCTAGTGGGTAGTTTAATATACTACTTGGGTCTTATTAGTTGGTATCAGAGCAAGGTTTTAATTTAATCATTGTCATGGAGTCTACTAGTAGTAGTGGAGGTAGTTCAATGATTAAATTGACATCAACCAATTATTCCATTTGGAGACCGATGATGGAGGATCTGTTATATTGTAAAGATCTGTTTGATCCAATTGAAGCAACCATAGGAGTTGATGGCACCATTGTTAATCCTGCAAAACCAGATAAAATGGAAGAGAGAGATTGGGGAAAGTTAAAGAGGAAAGCTTTGGGGACTATTAGGCAGTGGGTTGATATTAGCATTTTCAACCATGTGTCTCAAGAGTCCGACCCATATGCGTTGTGGAAGAAATTGGAAGGTCTTTATGAAAGGAAGACCGCACATAACAAAGCTTCATTAATCAAGAGGCTTGTTAATTTGAAATTGAAGGGTGGGAAGTCTGTTTCTGAGCATTTGAGTGACTTCCAAGATATTATTAACAAGTTGACTACTATGAAGATTGTTCTTGATGATGAATTGCAGGCTTTGTTCTTGTTGAGTTCTTTGCCGGACAGTTGGGAAACTTTAGTTGTGACTATTAGTAACTCTGCTCCAGAAGGTGTTTTGTCTTTGAATGTTATTAAAGAAAGCATGTTCAATGAAGAGATAAGAAGAAAGGAGATGGGAGTTGATAATTCACATGCTCTTGTTGTTGAGAATCGTGGAAGAAACAAGAGTAGGGGACCCAAAGGTCGTGGTAACTCAAAAGGGAGGTCCAAGTCTAGAGACAAAGAGACTAGGACATGTCATTACTGCAACAAGCCTGGCCATATTAAAAGGTTTTGCTACCGTTGGAAGAAAGAACAAGGTAAGAAGCAAGACTCGCAAAAAGAGGGAGATGATAGAAATACTGCAGCAATCACTTCTAAAAGTGATGATGATGTCACCTTGATTTGTGCAACTAGCGAGTGTCATCATGTAGAGAGTTCAGATACAGAGTGGCTGGTAGATTCAGGTGCTTCATACCATTGTGTTCCCAAAAGGGAGTATTTCATGAACTATGAATCTGGTGATTTTGGTAGTGTGAAGATGGGAAACCAAAGCTCAGCTAGCATTGTTGGGTTAGGTGATATTCGTGTGAAGACAAGTGTTGGGTGCATGCTTACATTAAAGAATGTGCGCCATATTCCTGATTTACGTCTTAACCTGTTGTCAGCAAATGTTCTTGATCAAGAAGGATTTCGACATACCTTTGCAGATGGTAAATGGAAATTGTCAAAGGGTTCAATAACAGTTGCTCGTGGTGAATTGTGTTGCTCTTTGTATAAAACATACTTAAGTGTATGTTCTTCTGAGTTGAATGCAGTTGAAGAAAAGAATTCTCCTAACTTGTGGCATCGAAGGTTAGGGCATATGAGTGACAAAGGGATTAAACTGTTGGCAGGTAAATCTCTTATCCATGTTGATAAAACAGTTCCTCTTGACCCTTGTGATCATTGTTTGGCAGGCAAACAGCATAGAGTTTCTTTTTCTGGGAAGTCCATCAAAAGGCAAGGAAAGTTGGAGTTAGTTCACTCCGATGTTTGTGGTCCTATTGAGGTTGAGTCTCTTGGTGGCAATAGATATTTTGTCACTTTCATTGATGATGCTACTCGGAGAACTTGGGTGTATATGTTGAAGACAAAAAGCCAAGTGTTCGAGATTTTCAAAAAGTTTCATGCCATGGTAGAAAGGGAGACCGAAAGAAAGTTGAAGCGTCTTCGATCTGACAATGGTGGTGAGTATACTTCGAATGAGTTCAGGTATTATTGTTCACAACATGGCATTAGACATGAGAAGACAGAGCCCGGCACACCTCAACACAATGGAGTTGCTGAGAGGATGAACAGAACCATTGTAGAGAAAGTGAGATGCATGCTTAGAATGTCTAATCTTCCTAAGACATTTTGGGCTGAAGCAGTGCAATGTGCCGTGTATTTGATTAATCGTTCTCCATCGGTTCCTCTTGGTCTAGACATTCCAGAGAGAGCATGGAAGGGACGCGATCCTACTTATTCACATCTGAGAGTCTTTGGCAGCAAGGCATACATGCATGTGCCTAAAGAACAGAGGTCAAAGCTTGATTCGAAGACCAATTCGTGTGTATTTGTTGGGTATGGGGATGAAGAGTATGGTTACAGACTCTATGATCCAGAAAAGAAGAAGGTAGTGAGAAGTAGAGATGTAGTATTCTTTGAGCACGAGAAAGGTGCAGATCTTCTGAGTACAAGGTACACTTCTATTTCAGACTTGTTTCTTGATACTACTAATGATTCTACCTCTATTCCCTCTGTTATTCAGCCAACAAATGTGAATGTTGAAGATGTACTTGATGATGTACACGATGATGTTGGTGAGATACAACCTGATGGTAATGTACCAAATCACGTTGATGATGATAATATTGACGAGTCTTCATCTGATGAAGAAATCCACGAAGAAGATGTACATGAGGAAGTGATTCATGAAGAAGTTCATGAGCAGGGGGAGCAACCTACCCCTCAAGTGGAGGATACACAGGTTCGAAGGTCCACTAGAGAACGTAAACCTTCAACAAGATATCCAAGCTCAGAGTTCATTCTAGTTAGTGAAGATGGAGAACCAGAGAACTATCAAGAGGTCTTGTCTCATGATGAAAAAGACCAGTGGCTCGATGCAATGAAGGAGGAGATGAATTCTCTGAAAAAGAATGAAACCTATGAGCTAGTGAAACCTCCAATGGGCAAGAAAGTCTTGAGAAATAGATGGGTTTTCAAGTACAAGAAGAATGGTGAGAAGATAGTGAAGCTCAAAGCCAGATTAGTGGTAAAGGGATGTAACCAGAAAAAAGGTATTGACTTTGATGAGATCTTCTCTCCAGTGGTCAAAATGACATCTATCAGAACAGTGTTGGGATTAGCAGCAAGTCTTGATCTTGAGTTGGAGCAACTTGATGTAAAAACTGCATTTTTACATGGTGACTTGCATGAAGAGATCTACATGGAGCAACCTGAAGGATTTGAAGAAAAAGGGAAAGATAAACTTGTTTGCAAGTTGAAGAAGAGTCTTTATGGGCTTAGACAGGCACCAAGACAGTGGTACAAGAAATTCGATTCGTTTATGATAAGCAATGATTATAAACGAACCACAGCTGATCCTTGTGTGTATTTTAAAAGGTTCCCTGAAGGTAACTTCATCATTCTTCTTTTATATGTAGATGATATGTTGATTGTTGGACAGGATGCAAATATGATTCAAAGTTTGAAGAAAGACTTGTCCAAGTCATTTGACATGAAAGATTTAGGTCCTGCAAAGCAAATTTTAGGCATGGAGATTGCTCGTGACAGGAAAGCTAGGAAATTATGGTTATCTCAGGAGAAGTATATTGAACGGGTGCTTGAAAAGTTCAATATGAAGGATGCTAAGCCTGTGAGTACACCGCTAGCAACTCATTTCAAGCTAAGTAAGACAGCTTGTCCTACAACAGAGAAGGAGAAAGAAGTTATGTCATCTATTCCTTATTCTTCTGCTGTTGGTTCTTTGATGTATGCTATGGTGTGTACTAGACCTGATATTACACATGCAGTTGGTTTAGTGAGTCGTTTCTTATCCAATCCAGGTAAGACTCATTGGGAAGCAGTGAAGTGGATTTTCAGATACTTGCGGGGCACCTCCAAATTGAGTTTGTGTTATGGAGGTGGCAAACCTATACTTGAAGGCTATACTGATGCAGACATGGCAGGTGATTTTGATAATAGAAAGTCTACCTCAGGTTATGTATTTACATTTTCAGGGGGAGCCATCTCATGGCAATCCAAGCTACAAAAATGTGTAGCATTGTCCACAACTGAGGCAGAGTATATTGCAGCAGTAGAAGCAAGCAAGGAAATGTTATGGCTTAAAAGGTTTCTTCAAGAGTTGGGTTTGAAGCAACATGAGTATGTAGTATTCTGTGATAGTCAGAGTGCTATGGATTTGAGCAAGAATTCAATGTATCATGCTCGTACCAAACACATTGACATTAGATATCATTGGTTGCGATATGTGATTGAAGAGAAGAGAATGAAATTGAAGAAAGTCCATACTGACAAGAATAGTGCAGATATGTTAACGAAAGTAGTTCCCGGAAGCAAGATTGAGCTTTGTAGTAAGCTTGTCGGGATGAGGTTCAAGTAATCATGGATGTGATTGTATCTTCCCCGTGATGGGCTGGAGGGGGAGATTGTTGTGGGTGTCCAGCCCACTTGTTGCACAAGCAAGAGTTTTTTTAAAACTTGTGTTTATGAGCCCAATATGTCGGGTTATGTGTTTAGCCCAATTAGGGTTAAATGCGTGGGCTTGTCTTGTAAGCCTAGGGTTTTTTTCCTTTGATATGGGATGACCTAAGGGAGAGGACGACAAGAAAAATACAGAAAATTACACAGAAAAACGGAGAGAAGCAGGGAGAGCCGTGCAGTTCGGATTTTCAGCGACAGCGTTCACAAAGTTGTCGATTGCCGGAGTTTTAACCGTTGGATTTTGCTGAAATTTGGTCAGCCTGTTGGGGACACATAGGGCCTCGTTTTGAACGGTTGGATCGTCGTTTTGAGCTCTGGTTTGTTCGTACTCGCTGCTGGACAGAACCTGTGAAACTGGAGATTTTTTATCTTCTTTATCTCTTTTTGTGTAGGTCTCTTATGTATGAAAGTATTGGTGGGTTGTGAGTCTTTGTATGACTGATTTGGATTCTTTTTCCCTCAATTTTATCATAATAAGAGAAGGTGACAAGGGTGGACTCCTCACAAGTCCCGTGGTTTTTACTCTTCACATCGAAGGGGTTTTCCACGTATAAATTGTGTGTGTTTTTTGTGTTTTTGGTATTCTGAATTTTATGGTTGGTTGCTG
Source organism: Luffa acutangula (assembly GCA_036850905.1). Classification (NCBI taxonomy): domain Eukaryota; kingdom Viridiplantae; phylum Streptophyta; class Magnoliopsida; order Cucurbitales; family Cucurbitaceae; genus Luffa; species Luffa acutangula. Next base: position 18,810,139 of record CM072087.1, read on the forward strand.
TCCGTGATTGGTTGTGTTCTTGGTGATAAATTGGTGATTTATCTGTTGTGTTTTTGGACTATTAATTGGTTGATTGTCTTGGAGGTGATCCTAGTGGGTAGTTTAATATACTACTTGGGTCTTATTACACAATTCTTTTCGCCAAATTCGTTTTGTTACCGATTCTTCTTATTATTATACTATTCCCAATACAGTATATGTATGTCCATATTGGTTCAGGTGTTTGATCTTTGTAAGAAGATGAGGGCTCTTGTTGTCCAGAGGACACCTCCTCTGCCTTAGAGCCTTGAGCTTAACCTCAAGGCTCGTAAACGATCCCTTAAAGACTAGGACGAGTTGATATGAACATCAAATTTTCACAGGAAACATGGAACAATTGACATGCAATGCTAGTAGAAAGTATACATAAAAAGGAAATGGTATACATCCCTTGCTAGTGTGTGCGCATTAGATTTTAAATTTTTAAAATTCATTTACTTTCTGAAGCTAGATATGTGGCTTTTACTATTTTAGTGGCTTATTTCGTATTTGTTTCTATGTTTTTGTGTTGGTCTTATAAGTTTGTTTCAGAAGAGTTAGTTGCTATGTATTCGAGCTCCGTGATCTACCTGTCTATTTGCATTTAATCCAATTTTTTTAAAGCTAGGGATGACTAAGATGCTTTTTTAACAAGTGCAATCTGTTATCTAAATATCTCCTTTCCAAAGAAAAGTACCACGACTTTAGAAGTCTTTTGTTTCATTTTATGTTGATGTTATTTCTTAAACCAAAAAAGAAAAAAATGGTTATTTCTTAAATCATTGGTGCACATACGTGTAGTTTATTGTCTGTGGTTAGTGTCCTTTTACATATTAGCTTAGTATATTTAGAATCTTGCTCCTTCAGATCCACTACGCCCATTGGTTTTAGGAGGCGACCACTCCATATCTTACCCTATTGTCAGAGCCGTCTCTGAGAAGCTTGGGGGTCAAGTTGATATTATTCATCTAGATGCCCATCCTGATAATTATGATGCTTCTGAAGGAAACTATTTTTCACATGCTTCTTCTTTTGCGCGAATTATGAAGGGTGGTTATGCCAGGCGACTTTTGCAAGCAAGTTTCTTTCATTTAAAAGTATTATTTTAAGAATATTTTGTGTTTTTTTTTTCGTTCGGATCACTACTTTTTGGTATTAGTTCTGATTCTGCAAGCTCATGTAAAAAAAGAGGGGTTCATTTGGGTGTTTATGGTTTTGTTTCTTTTTATACGATATATCAAGTCTGTATTGGTTGTAGTGGGAGATTCATTGACTTTCATATATCTTGTGAATTCCTTCCTTTTATATCAATGCAATGTCTCTTATACAAGGAAAAAGAAAACTCATGTAATCTCTCTCTCTCCCAGAAGCAAAATCTTGTTGTCACTCAAAGATTGATACAAAACATTGTTGTCATTCATAGATTGATAAGCTGATATTTTACTGAACTTGGGTAATGGTTTTTCAGGTTGGTATAAGATCGGTATAACAAGAAGGAAGATAAGCTCATAGCATAGATTGATAAGATCAATATTGAAATTGTTTGTTTGTGTAGGTTTATAACTTTTTTTTGGGGGGGGGGGGTGGGTTTGAAATTGTTTGTGAGGGGGTTGAGAAATACTTGTGTTGTGTTTTGAAATTGTTTATGTAAGTTTATGATTTTAGTTGGATTTAGTAGGACGTTGATAAATAATTGAGTCATGCTTTGAAATTGTTTGTATGAGTTTATCGTTATATTTTGAAATTGCTTGTGTTAGTTTATAAGTTTAGTTTAGTTGAAGGTTGAGAAATAATTTAGTTATACTTTGAAATAGTTTGTTTGTGTTGGTTTATATCAATCATAGGCTTTAAAATACTTAGTTATGCTTTGTGTTGCAGATGATGAAATGGATATTCTCGAAAAAAGAGTTCAAAGATGAACTTGGGAAAGAGTGTTTTAAGGAGTTGTGTACTTATTTTGTTTAGTAATTTTACTTTTTCTCTGTAAATTGGTTCATGGATGTGATTTGTGGATGGACCAAAAGTTTCATGTATTATATACACTATTACATTTTATTAATTAAATTCGTTCGGGATTTTATTTTGTGTATATGTTGAAATTATATTTTGTTTACAGGTTTTTACAAAATAAAGAAATAGTATTGTTGGTTAGCTACATGGGCAACCAACAATTTTTTTTTTTTTATTTAATGTTAGACACTTTTAATGTCATACATTTAATGTCGGACACTTTTAATGTCACAGTTTTTAATGTCGGACATTGCCCAACATTAAAAGAGACCGACATTAAAAGTGACTTTTAATGTCGTTCAGAGATTGGTTGACTGACATTAAAAGGGCATTTTTAATGTCGGGCAATGACTGACATTAAAAGTACACTTTTAATGTCGGACAGAGCTTATAATGTCGGTCATTGCCCGACATTAAAAGCGTCTGAAATTAAAAAAGGCTTTTAATGTCGGGCAATGCCCAACATTAAAAGCGACCGACATTAAAACTTTTAATGTCGGTGTTTTTAATGTCGGTCACTGACCGACATTAAAGACTTTTACTTAAAAGCCAAATTTTTTGTAGTGGTATAATCTCTTGATACCTTGGTCGGTTCATGTCTAGCAGTATTGTTACTTACTGAGTATTTTTCTTAGGGAAAAATACACTTTTGGTCCCTGAGGTTTCGGTTAGGTTTCATTTTGGTCCCTGAGTTTTCAAACTAAACAATTTAGTCCCTGAGGTTTGATTTTAGTTTCATTTTGGTCCCTCCATCCATTTTTCCTTTAAAAACCAACGGTTTGCTGACGTGTCAATATTTTTTTGATTAAATTTTTTTTAAATAAATTTTTGAAATAAAATAATAATAAATTAATTAACAAATATATATATATATTTTATAATTTCATCTTCCTTCCAGATTTTCCCTTCTCTTCCTTCTTCTTCCCAATCTTATTCATTATCTTCTTCTTCAACTTCACTAATGTCCACCGGCCACCGCTGCAATCACCGCTGGCGACCGACGGCTGAAAATTTTTTTCCCGTCTCCTCCCATTCTTTTTTTTTTACTTACCCTTCCTTCCTTGGTTTCTTTTTCTCTCTTTTCTTTTTTTATTTTAAATCCAAAAATCCACCTTCGTCTTCATTTCCTTTTCGCCGGCGACACCTTCTCCGAGCAGCAGCCCCCTCCAGCCACTCATCCGGATCTGAAGTCTTCGGGTCGTGGGTTTCGTGGATTTGAAGTGTTTAAGAAATCCATACCAGATCTGTTCTAGATCTCGCCGTCGAAACCCATTCGGTGGTCGTCGGCGGCGACGGGCGACGGTGCCGGCGGCGGTACCGACCGTAGTGACTGGGAAACTTTAAGAAAAAGGAGATAAAGAAGGAGAAGAAGAAGAAAAAAAGTGGAGAGAAAAGAAAAGAATAAAAATTGTTGTAATTTTTGAACTAGGCGTGGGACTAGAAGAAAGCTTAAAGTTGATCAAACAAGTGAACACTACCTCCAAAATTTTCTTTGTCGCAGCATCAGACCAGACTAGAAGAAATGCTTAAGCAAAAGGTTTATGGAGATCATAATAACTTGATCTAATTAAGCTTAACTAGTCCAACCTTCAAAAATTCAGAAGAAACTTAGTTAAGTTAGAGTTACTCAGTCCTCACAGAACAAAAACAACTAGAAAATTTCATTAAAAACATGAAAAAGAAATTACATAAGCAGAGATATATTTTTTAGAAGCACAAAAATTAAAAAGAAACAAGCAATCATAACAGCAAGCAGGGTCAAACATGTGCGAGCAAACAAAAATGGGAAAAAAAAGTAATGCTCGCTCCATATCATCACATCAGTCAGTCTTTCTGACCCCGCTCTTCATCATCCTCCTCTTCTCTTTCAACAGGTGGGGGCGGAATCCAGGGGTTAAACAAATCATCGGGAAACACCGAGAAGGCCTTATATGGTTTGGAAAAAATTGATTGCAAGGCCCTCCTAAGTGTGTCATGTCTCCTTTTAGCATAGGTCCAATAGGTTTGAGCTTGCCTTTAAGCAAACTCTTGCCTACTGGGCGACAGTGCCAGTTGCTCTAGGATCTGATGAATACCACACACAAGCCCACCCTGACGAGCCTCTTGTTGGGTTTTATGCCCTAAAACTCGTAGATAGAGAATGTAACTGTTGACCGGATATTAATGAAATAATATTGATATATTTTTCCATTAATTATTATTAGTTATTTTATATTTGTCTTTGCCTAAAAATAACCCTAATCCAATAAACTAGACATCCAAGGCTGTAATATGTGTCTTGAACTATATGTAGCGACATATGGGATCATTGTTCACGAAACAACCTAAAGGATCTATAGTATAGGGATAAAGCTGGGTGCCTTATCCTGGTGACACTATGGATACGACTCACTTTGTATTTGATACAAATGCTGCGATCCAACGCGTTCGTGTAGGAGACATGCGAGTGGGGGTATCCTATGCAATGAGTTTGCATAAGACCGAACCGCGAAACAGAAACCACTGGTTATAACACCGTTAACTAGTTGGTTTTCTATTTCACTAGGACGACCTAGACAACTTAGTCTTAATCCTGAGTTGATTATGGACTCCTGCTCATGAGAGATTGTCCTTCGATTTGCATGGGTGAGAGTGGCCAATACGCCGACTCAATAAGCCTACCATTTTGGGGACAAGACCGAATGGGGAGTTGGGAACATAATCGTGCAAGATGGAATTCACTCCTTCCCGACTTTAGGGAAGCAGATGAGTGTTCCCTTAAGTGGTTACTCCGAGTCTTGAACAAAGGGCCCTACACTCTCAATGGCACGAGAGGGTTTTCTGTTTGATGGTTGGACCACAAACAGGTTGTTCATTAGAGGAAAACTGGTACTTAAGAAAATAGAAGTAACCCAGTGGTAAAACGGTAATTTGACCCAGCTGGTGTTACAGACACTCGTGAAGGACTAACTAGTCGATATTGGTCTATATCCGTGGACACAGAAAATATGTCTGCAGTGAGAAGAGTGCAACTGTGTGTCTATAGTGGAATGAACACACAGTTAATGAATGTTGAATAATGTGGTTAATGAGTTTGACCAATTAATCTCACATCGTTGGAGCTTCTGATCTGCAGGTCCATTAGGTCCCACTGGTAGCTCATAAAGTAATTTGAGGCAACTAAGTAATAAATGTAAATTGAAAATGTTCAATTTACTAAGGGAAACAAACATAATATATATTGATATATTAATGTGAGAGAAATTAATATTTGAAGAAATTCAAATATAAATTTATGGAAGTTTGAAAGAGTTCAAATAATGAATTAATTAATTTAAGGCCTAAAATCTATTTGGGCGAATTAATTAATTCAAGGTCAGAAATTAAATATGTGATATTTAATTGGTGGTTAATTAATTTAACAATTCATTAACCGGGAATTAATCAATTATGGAAATAATTAATCACTTAAGGAAGTGATTAATCATTTTTGGAAATGATCTAATCACTTATGGAAGTAATTAGTCATTTGTGGAAAAGATTAATCAATTATGGAATTGATTGATCATGATTGATTAAATAAGGAATAAGATTGAATCAATTTTGGAAAAGATTGATTTAATTGAATATTTTATTCATGGCCTCTCTTCTATAAATAGAACACTAGGCCTAATTGGTCTAGGACACTTTGCTCTTGCTCTTAGACTCTCAAGACAAGACCTATAATTCTCTCTAGCCTCCCTCTTAGAGAAAGACTCCCACAAGTCTTTTGCCTCCTAGACCTAGAGTCATACCGGTGTAACCTCTATGGTTATTGTGTCATTCAAGAAGAACTTTCCAGCGGTCAAAAGACAAAGGAGGCTGCTGCGTTTTGTTCATTGGAGAGTCGTTGGTGAAGAACGGTCAAGTCTACAACGGAGGTTTGTAACGATTCTTCCCCTTTTCTTTAGAAAAGCATGAAGATAAATTTGGATTTATTTTTCAGCATGTTTAAACTGATTTTCCAGCAACTTTAAAGTATGTTTAAAGTTTGATTGAGTTTTCGTAACGGTATTTTAATGTTAATTAATATACGGCGTAAGGTCCAATCGATGCGCTTCCGCTACGAGGGGACTTTTATTCCCTTCACCTCTCGCGTACGCTGAAGCTGCGCCAGATTAGGCGTATCGATGATTCCCTTGTCAAGTAGAATCACATCCTCTCGAATCGTGGGCACTCCTGCCCTACTGCATAACATCGTTATCGTGTTCCGAAAAAACATTTTCCCCACCTTCTTGCGCCAACAACTTAAAATCTCATTCGAAATAATTTTTCCAACATCAATACTCAGGGATCGAAGAATAGCGAAAATCATAAGCACTCGTTCACGAGATACTGTTGAATCATGCGTAGTCGGCAGCAACCGCAACTTGATGAAGCCCAACCAAGTATTGGTCTCACTTTTTAGATAGGCAGTCTGAAACGTGCGTTTCTTCGTCTTGGATAGCCTCCATTGAGCCCCTTCAATTCCAACCTCTCGGACCGTCGGTAGTTAGAGTGCTATGCACACATAGGTGCCTTGATGGGTGAGACTTGACTTCACTGACTGGGTGCCTTCTACCATCAGTAGGAGTAGATATCTCTCACGATTCCCACTCATGCACCTCTAGTGAGTTGGTAAGCATGTGACAGGCTGGTTAATTGTCCATGTGATCCGTATGTTATGATAAATGAAACGAAATGAAATGAAATGACTAATAGGCCCTTTAACAACAACTAACCTCAAGTTATCCATGTAATGCTTGTAAATCTCCTCCCAATAGTAGTGTTACTTACTGAGTATTTTTAATACTCATTCTTTTCAAAATGTTTCCTTTCAGGTACTTGCAAGGACATGCAGAGCGCGTGACAGATTGTTTCTGATGAGCCATGGAAAATATGTGAACATGACTTCCGCGTAGTTTAGTTCCTCTTTTTCTTTTAGTCAGATTTATAAATGGTGATTCTTAAGGGTTTAAATATGTTTGTATATTGTGTTTAGAAAACCCTTGTTTTAATGAAGTTTTTGGAAGTTTTCTTGTTTTACTTGGGATCCCAGGCCGAAAGGCTTCCTTTACTTTAAAATCTCGAATGTTTGTATTAATGTTTATTTCAAAATAAGCCTTCTCCTAAAAGTAATTAGGCATGCATGTGGTAACGACCCTAGAATTAGTCATGAGAAGATGAGTTGTTACATGTTATGAACTAAAAGTTGTAAATAGGCTCTACATAAAAGCGCTAAGATGGGTCGTTACATGTTATTTACTAATGAACACGTATGTCACATGGCGAAGAAAATACGAACTTTCACCAACCAACGACAATTTCAAAAGCTATTCACTTTAATTTACATCCAATATCAATTCTCATAATGGCTACTACTATTAAAAAAACTATACATATTCAAAAACATTTCATAATTAGGAACTTCTTGCAACTCTATATTCTTAGGCACAAACTTGAATCATCACTTGTGTTCTTATATGGAATCATCTAATTTCCTACGCAAAACGTTAGTTTGTTCGTATAACATGTTTTAAGAACTAAAGTTTTCTTCGTAGTATATGTTTTGTGTTGATGCCAAAATTTGGCCAAGGACTAACCTGACCTTCTCGTGACATCAACGGTAAATTTATTTGAATGGGGGAGACGTGGCCTGCAAAGCAACTGCAAAACAAGAGAAAACTAAGCACCGGTGTGGCGGTTGCCACACCGTCTCCGATGCTTAAGTCAGATCATAAGCGGAGCAAATAAAGTCATAATATGGAGGAAGAAAATAGATACCAAGTGGAGTCCCCCTAACTTGGGGTGAACCTCTTCTATTTATAGCTGAAATTAGGGTTTTCCCCTTCTTTTAGGAGAGTGAGTAGCCCTAGAGATTGATTTAGGCCCATTGGGACTCCGTGGGCTTGTTTCTCCTCTAGGCTTCTATCATTCTGATTTTCTTAGAGCTAGGTCCAAATTTACCCATAACATTTTGCATTTATAAACCATTGGTTACAATATGTTATTTAAACGGTTTAACTAGAAAAACTTCCTTCTTTTTTGTATTAAGTATCTAATTCAAACTCAAAATATTTGTGTTCAGGGTTCTTGGGTGTTAATCCCAACATAATATTTCAATCTTGATTATATTATCATTCCATAAGCATAATTAAATAACGAATTAATATATATGTCTCATTAAAGAAAAAATTGAAAGTTTATAAACATATTAGATAAATTACAATCGTCAAAACTTTGAAACAATAGTAAAATTCGATGAACTAAAGTTATAACATACAACAATTTTGAATACCACAAGTATTTCAATAAAGAAAACAAAATTACTAAACATGTGTAAAACAATCATAAGTTTATTTGAAGATCTCAAGGAAATTTCGAGACAAGGAGAGCATTAACAAGTCTACCTTTGTAGTTTCAAAGAGAAATGAATGAACTTGGTAACAATTTTAAGAAATATAGAAAGTTGAACAATATTGTTAATTATTACAAGAAAAATAGTATAGTCTATATATAGAAGAAATGTTTTTTTTTATAGAATGTCAAACAATTTAAACGTTACAAACTACTATATTTAGCCCGTTTTTGTTTTATAAATTCCTCATCAAATTGATTATATTACCATAAAAAGTTTTAGATAAAGATAAAGCCAAATGGTGTGAATAAGACATATCCTTAAGCAATAAAAAGTGAGTTTACCCGTAAAAAAAAAAGTCTTTCAAACTAGCAAAGGAAAAAGCTTCACATTACATATTTTCAAAAAGATGGTTCACACAACAACATCAATTTGATGCAAACATCTCCTTCAGTTAATCAACTTTCTTTTCATTTTCTTGTTAGTTATTACACCAACAGGTAACAATAAAAAAACACATAAAGTCTATTGGATTTTTACCTTGATTGACTCAAATAATAATACATTCCTATGTCTGAATTCATCATTAACATTTTATTGTTCTTTTATACTTCATATTATTTGTTTTGTTTGCAAATTCAAGTAACCCACTTATGCTTGAACTTTAGGTTTTAGGTTCTTTAGCTAGACGAAGCTTTGTAGAAGAGACAAGTAGAAGAAGATTGGAGAATCTTGTCGATGAAAATCACGGCGTGGCCCTGCCAAACGAAGATGACATGGTTGTAATGGATTATTCTCCACCGAGAACTAGCCCTGATGTCCATAACTAGCACGAAAAGTGGAAATAAAAGACCAAAATCCAACTTCTAAATATATATATAATACAAATAATTATTGTATAATATTGTTTATGAGATATGAAATTGTATGTTACTATATTGTTTGAATATATATAATAATTGTCATTGTTTGATGATAAATTCTAGAAGTTTTACAAAATTTGAAGTACTTCTATAAAATCAATACTGGTGTCTATATGCGTATATATACATAGAGACGATAATTATGAAACATAATATACATTGTCATTTAATTAGGTTGTATTTCCGAATAATGAAAGAAGGACAAGATGAATTAGGTAGTTGTGAAAAAAAAAAAAAAAAGAAGAAACTAAATACATCAATAGACAACAAATATCATAATTTACGTTTTGTTTAAACGAAAACCAAATATTTGAAATTAGGACAAATTAAAAATTTCGAAAATCAGACACAAGTACAAAGAAACAAAGTTATCAACAACGAAAAAAATTAGTACTTTATTTTCCCATTTATTGGTCATATTTGATATAAATAATACTTGCTACAGTGAATGAGTTAAAAAAAGTCTAATTAAAATAAGTAGTAATATATATTGAACCATACATAAAAGCTGATGGTGATGCAATTATGATTGTAGAGTCTTAAAAATTTAATAACGCATCATTTAACTTTGTATGTCACATTGTGACGCCCGAGGATAAGATGGGTACATGAATGAACCGAGAGCACATCCAAATGAGAGGGATGATGAGGACATGAAAGTATGGTCAAGATAAGCTTAAAAGAATTGATGGACTACCTATACCAACAAAGTGCACCTTCCTTTTCGCTATCTTAATCATAAGAACTTTGAATGTAACGCCCCGCATTTCCAAATCGAGCCATTTTGGAATTAATTGATCATTTTTATTCTAATTTGTAAAATTAGAATTTAAGCTTAGCCTTGGTTCGTTAAATTAAATTTATATACTTTAGGGAAAAGAGATTTCTAATTAAATCTTTAATTTCCTAAACTTTGGAGGTTTAATATTCGATATTTATTTTAATTATCAAAAGACCGAAACTTCTCTTAATCAATTTTAATTCCTAATTCTTTAGGAGATAAGATTAGGTTTAAAATTCGAATTGGGGATTTAAATTGAAATCATAGATAAAATTTAATTCATTTTCAAATTGGGCTTTCTTTTGATTAAGGTTATTCAAAGAAAAGAAAAGGAATTTAAAAAGAAAAGACCTAAAATCCAATTCACCTCTTCTTCCCTCTCCTTCTCGTATACAGCCGCAAACCAACCCCAACTCCTGCGTTTTTCTTCCCGTCGGCTAGTCATTGGTGTGTGAGCTTTCCCTTTATCCTGATTCTTCTCTTCAGGTGCAGCAGCTCGGTGCTAGCATTCCCTCTCTCTCGTTTTTCTCTCCATCGGCTACTCTTTCCCTCTCTTCGTGTCGTCGGCCAGCTGCAAGGGGACCCACGACTCGTCTTCTATTTTCCTCGCACAATAAGGTTCTTTTTCTCCTTGTTTTTGTTTCATTTCGGCGAATGGTTGGCTAAAATATCTCTTCCTCGTCTCTTTTTCCCGCCAGCAGCAAGGAGCCTGCATCGTCGCCCTCCTTTTTATCATCGTTCGCACGCCGCCACGAGTCTCATTCAAGGTTTCAGTGAGATTTAGTTTGTACCCATGATTATTTGGGCTCAATCTTTGTTTAACCATTTTGTTTCAACCCCCTTATCGCTCTAAATCATTGCCCGCTATTTATCGAATTATAATGTCATTGACCCATTCGTTATCTACTTCAAAATTTCATGTTTAAGGTTCGTTTTAGCGTGTTCATACTCTTTCGGTAAGCTTTAGATATTTAACCATGTTGTTTCGACCTCAATTTAGATTACTCGTTCCTGTTTGACTTTAGAATCGAGTTTTGTGGTTGATTTCTTGTTTCTCCAGCGTTGTTCAGTGTTGTTTTGAACTTGAAATCATCTTAGTTGCATGACCCATTCCCTGTTTAGCCTTAAACCTGAGCACCCACTGCCTAAGGACTCCAGTCAAGTGGTTTCGAATCACTTAGGTTGTTGGACAACACGTGTTTCAGCCTATTTGGATGCTAAACAGTAAATTCTAGCACCCTTACTTTCCTTTATTAAGTCTTTTTAGTGTTGAAATTCAGTTCCTAACCTTTGACGAGTCTTTAAATTGTAGTTAGGCTCTTCTGATTGAGAATCCTGATTGTTTTGGAGCTTTTTGAGTTCTTTAGGAGCGTTTGTAAGCCTTTTGTATGTAGTTTCTATCCGTTGAAGTCTGTTTGATTGCATGATGCACGCTGTTTGTTTAATCGCTTTATAATTATTCTCTTGTTTCTTGCTTTGCACATATATATCTATATATGTGTGTGTGTGCGCGCGCGCGTGCAAGTGTTTCTTGCTTTTGTGTTATATATATATATATATATAAGATATTCGAATAGCATGAACTGTTGTTGTGTGATGCTTGGTTATTAAGCATGCTAGTTGTTTTTCTTTTATGAGTTAAGCATAAGTCGAGAGTATGTTGTTGTATGTATATGCTTGGTGGGCATAGTACATGAGTCTAGAAGCATGATGCAGGGCATATGCATTCTAGGTAGTTTGGTGTGGTATGTATATGCTTCGTGGACATACTACATGTGTCTAGAAGAATGTTGCAGGGCATATGCATTCTAAATAGTCGTAATAAAGAGGTCACGGACCTGAATGTGAAAGATAGGCTAGTTGGGTGAATGTTAGTGCGCCTCGGGTACAAATGGTCGAGGGGTCGCATATCACCAGTTGTTTAAGAGGAGCATTGAGGCCTTGGGTACAAATGGTCAGGGATCGGTGTGATGAGTCTAGAAAGCATCGGTGCACCTTGGGTACAAATGGCCAAGGGGCGATGCACAGTTCGAGTTTTAGGGCATAAAACCCAACACCTACATACTAGTTCATGACTCATTCTATTAGCCTTGGATGTTTAGTTTATTGGATTAGGGTTGATAAGACAAGATATAATACAAACATTGAATGATACATCACTTTTATTAATGTTCGGTCAAAAGTACATTTACTATCTACGAGTTTTAGGGCACAAAACCCAAGAAATATATCATAAACAAATAAATATCGATGCTTCCCTACCTGGTGACGGAGAGAAGAACGAGGAAAACCTCTAACTCACACAACTAAACAACCTAGGTTATCTAGGTAAGTCTACAGGAACGACATCGCTTTGATACCAACTGTAACGCCCTATGTTTTCCAACCTCTAGCCTAGCGACGTTACTACTCACTCTAAACTCTCAAGCAACTAGGAAAACTCTCTTTAAACCGAATGTACCCAAAATTTCACCAGCATAACGACGTAAAACTAGTTATCCGAAAATTATACAATACCTGATAAAGACATTTAACATTTCTAAATATGTAAAACGCCAGACTCCACCAAACATCAGCCAGATTTCACAAACCTATCTCCTCTAGACGAGAGAGACCTTAATGCGACATACAATAACCAAAAACTATGCAGCGGAACGTAAATACATTTTATTAACAAAAGAGAATCCACTTAGCACAGGCTAACCAACATAACCTTTGTTACTACAAAACCAAACCACACCAGTCTAAGTACATAATCTTACCCCTTCTTAGGTGAATCCCTCACCAACACAAAACTACTAAATGAAACAACTCAAGCTATCCTACTAAAGCCATTAAGGAAACGTAACAACAGCAAAACCAACACTTTAGGAATTTTCCTCGTGGTCCACCTCCTCGCCACCAAGGTCTGGATCATCATCACCTACAACATTTAAAATTTTGGGGGAATGTGGGGAAGGGGGTATCAGTACAACTGCGGTACTGGTAAAAAGCTCACACGAGCCAGATCACAAACATCAAACAATGGCAGACAACATGTTTCTCACACGCATACAACATGCCTCCCAAAGCAGTAAAAACCAACATGCTCACAAAGCAATAAGATCACTTCATGCATATGCTTCCAACACTATGCACCCACTACTAAACCACACACGATTTAAGTGTCATACTACGATAACAACCACATGCATTACGCGCCATGCCACGCAAAACTAATTGCACGCATTACGCGCCATGCAACACAAAACCTACACGTGCATAACGCGCCACGCTACGCAAAACCATTTGCATGCATTACGCGCCATGCTACGCTAAACCAAACACGTTCATTACACGCCACACTACGCAAAACCATTCACATGCATTACGCGCCATGCTACGCAAAACCACTCGCAAGCATTTCGCGCCATGGTACGCTACACCAAACACGTGAATTACGCGCCACGTTGCGCACCTACACATGAATTACACATCATGCAACTCTACCACTAGACTCATGCTACACTTCCCATGACACATGCAAGCCTAACGGAACATGGTTGACCCAAACACAACATGCTTAATAAAAAACCACAACTTAGCGGTCACATATTTCATGCTTATCACAAACAATCATCAATACATGCTCATCTCAAGCATTTCAGTGCATTTATAAACAACAGAACATGTTTTGTACAAATACAGAGATTAAACATAGAAACAGACATCATGCTCCACACAGTCAACCAAAGTCCAGCAAGTAGAAACTACTTACAAATCACGCTTCTAATTACCAACGAGGCGACACTTGCACCAAGCCCCACAAGCACCTCGAACTACAACAAAAAACGCTACCATCAAAGACTGAACCAAGAGATAATGGCCTAACATGCTACTAGGGGCCAAAACCACTTTACCCAGCTCATTTCTTTGCTGGACAACCTTTCTACGTACCCCAAAATGAAAACACAAAACCTTTAGACCATGGGCAACCATGTCTAAGGCACAACGGGCAATGGGTGTTCGTCAAACGACTCCAGAAAAGGCTTTTAGGCCGCTGGACAACAAATAAATGACCCACATTAAGCGTACTAGGAACTCCTAAGGACCGGACACGCTACTAAACCTAAGACAACTAATGGAGACCTAATTTAGCATGCATTTTAAAACTACGAAAAACAACCAAAAGCTCAATAATTCATGCTTTAAGAACTTATAAGGGTCAAGAAACATTTTAAGGCAATGAGGCTTAATGGGCATTGAAGAACTACTTGATTTTAACCGAAATAGCCATGATAACCCATTTTAATACATAAACTAGGACCTATAAAGATTGGGGCGAAACATAAGAGCCTAGATATGCAATGGGCAACAACATCACATGCTTTTAAAGCTAAGCTAAGACAACTAATGGGCAGCAAACTTACCCAAACGGACCCGCTTTTGCGCCAGACTGATTATTCTAACCTCTAACGATGCGCTAGAATAATCCTTGGGCAATGAGTACTCGAGTCGAAGTGTTTCGAACTTAATCGAACACTTAGACAACGCTGCAGATCAGAAAATCAAACACAACTGAAATTTTCAGCACCGAAAACGAATGGGTATTCTACGTAAAGCTCTAAGCATGAGTGGGTAAGGACTAGACTTACCGCAAACGCTAATTGACACCGAACCACTCACAAACTGAGCAACGACGACGCCGCAGATCAGAAATTCAACAACAAAGCTTAAATTTCAGCACTCAAATGAATCTGTATTCTAATCCTAACACCATACAAGCATGGGTAAGGGATTAGACTTACCAGAAACGCCAAACGACACCAACAACAACCAAAAGTGCTGTTGGACAGAGGTTGAATCGACTGAAACGTGGTCGTTGGGGCTCTGAATCACTTGACACGCGAGATCTAACAACACTGGACAAAGGGAAACTTAGATCAGGCCTTAAACCACATGGAAAGGAAAGGAAAAAGGCTTACCCATGATTTTAAGGCAGAAAAGCGGAGGAAACGAGGCTCCGAGCTGCTGTCCGCACGCGATCTAACCAATACAAACACAAGGGACTCAGATCGACCTTTAAACCAATAAGTACGAGGGAAAGGAGACTTACCCACGAGCTTCCTTGGCCGAAAAATACACAGACAGAGAGGGAGGCGGGGCGAAAAAAGTGAAACGAAGGAGATAGAGCAGCGCAAAGTGTGGTGCTTCAAGTTGGCCATGACGATGCCTACTGCTTCACGACGACGACCCAACACGAAGAAGGAACACGTGCGGCCGTAAGGGAGGGAGAAAGAAACTCACAGAAGACGGCGGCGCGACGCTCGATTCCAGCAAATGGGGTGGGTCTCTTGGCTACTGAAGAAAACGACAAGGGGGAGGGGGGAGGGGGGGCTGCTTCACGAGATTGAGAGAAAGAGATGGAAAGAGATGGAGATTGATGAGAGTTTTTGGGGTTTTTTTTTGTAATCTCTTTTCTTCTTTTCTTAACTCCTTTTCTTTTTCTTTTAATTCAAAAGCCCAAGAATATGATTTTTTCCACTTAATCGAAACCCAATATTCAACGTATAATTTAAATTATAACGCTTAAACCTCTCAACCAACTGAGACCAAGCCAACGAGATTTAGAGGGAGATTTAAAACACGATAATTCCCCTAAACACCTTAGTTTATAATTAAAATTCCCACAATACAAGCCAAATAATAATTTTCATATAATTTTACTATATCTATGAAATATAATTAAATTTTTCATATTAAAGTTATTCATATTCTAAAGGTTCACATTAAAAAAAATTATTAAATAATACTTTCTCAAGAGTAAGGGAGAAAAAATAATGAGAAGAATCAGAGCAAGAAAAAAGTGGAATTCAAAGAATTTAAGATAGTATTTTGAGAAAGTGGGGAGGGAGTGAGAGAAATGAAACGCAAATAAAAATTTTGGAGTGATGGGAAAGTATTTAATTTAATTATTATTTTAAATTTTCGAAATAAGGACAATGTACATATTATATCTTAAATATCAAAGCTAATATTATATTAAAAAAATCTTATTCATTGTAACAGCCGGTGAAAAAAAAAAGAAATGAGGGAACGTGTGGGCTCTTGGCCCGGTCAAAAGGGGAAATGGGGGGAAAGTTTCCCCCTAAGAGTTTCGGTCAACTGACCGTATTGTAAAAAAAAAAAAATATAAGTTTTTCTCTCTCTCCCCGACTCTCTTTCTCTCCCTCTCGGTTATCTCCCTCCCTCACGGTGATCTCTCTCTCTCGGTCTCCCTCACGTCGCCGCCTTCAGCCGCACGCCGCCGCCTTCAACCCGTACCGCCGTCGTCGCCTTCCTCCGCCGTCGTCGCCTTCCTCCGCCGTCGTCGGTAATGTCTTTCTTTCCCTCTCTCGTTTTCGTCTCTCTCTGACCCGTCCCCATCTCACTCTCTCGACTCTCTCTCTCTCTCTCTCTCTCTCTTCCTCGCAGCTCTTTCTGTCTTCTCCATCTCACTCTCTCTCGCCGTCAAGCTTCGCCGCCGCACGCCTCCACCCTTCGCGCCGCCGCCGATCTCTGTCGTTCGCCACGCCGCAGCTCGCCGTCGCCTCTCTCTCTCCGTCTGCACGTCAAGCCGAAGTCCGAGCGCCGCCGCCTGCAACCTTCGCGCAGCACGTCGCCGTCTCCAACCGCTGCGAGCCGCCGTCGGTTTGAGTAGCCACTGCTGTCCTTGGGCTCGTTCACGTTTTTCAGATCTGTTCGTCGCCGCCACTTGAAGCTTCAGCTTTATTTCTAAAGAATTATTTGGGGTAAGGGAGTTGTAAGTGAAAGCTTGTTGGTCTTTTATGCCTTAATGAAATTCCCATTAACATCGATCTTATTTTAAGGTATCCATAGTACGTGGTGGTCGGATCATTAAAGGGCGGAGCGTAATTAGGTAGCTGGACAGCAAGCATTAGTGTTGTTTGGGTGAGTTTTCGACCATCTCAAGCCTTGTGTTTTGGGAAATTAATTGAGATGGTTATGCCTCTGATGTGTGAATATATTTTACATGTTAATAGGTTACGTTTTCGCATAACGTGGTTGGTCTTATCGAGTTGTTGGGTGATTTTCGATCAAGCATAGTATCTCATGGTAAGTAGCCAATTGGATTAAAGTTCTAAGAGTTGTCATGGATTTAACCAAGCATGGTTGGTTCTTCTTTTCTTGGAAGCATGAAAATAGTTAAGCATGCCTTGGTTAGTTGTTGTTCATAAAGTTCGCCTGCATGTAAGTAGCTTCTTGGGCATGAAGTGTTTGGATTGTTTTCATTGTATGCTTCTTGGTGGTGAATTGGAGTTGGTTAAGTTTTTTTTGGCTTGGTTGAATGTTCCTTGGTTCGTGGTAATGCTTACTTAATTATGGTTAGAGAGTGTTGTTTACTTGGGCATGACTTAAGTGTTGATATGTTTGTTGAATTTAGTAAGCATGCTTGGAATATTTGATTTATGATTGTTCTGGGATGTGTTCGTGTTATGTAGGATGGGTTGAATATTCATTGGAGTGGTGATTTGGAGTTGGGTTGATTTCTGACTCGTTTGCGTTATAGAAGTGCATCGTTGTTGTTTCCAGGTGTAGGAAAATTTTGGGTTACCCATATGCATGCCGTTATGCTGCCGAATTTTCGGTAGCATACGAGTGGTTTCAGGATTAGGAGTGTCGGTTGTCACCTCCATTTCTTATTCTTGTGATATGACTGAGTTGGGAAGATGCATATCAGTTAGCCTGTCAGTAAGCTAGGAAGAGGAATCGTTTGTGTTAAATAGGTTGCAGATAAAGATTAGTAAGTGTTAAGGGGTCCTAAAGGGAAAAGAATTAAAAAAAAAAAGGGAAAGGAATAGGCTAGCGCCTTACAAGAGGGTCGTGTCAATTAAACACCTAGGACTGAGATGTAATAGACTGAAATGAGGAGCTTAATGGGCGGGTCTTGGCTTCACAGTTTAGGTGCCATTTACTAACTGTGGAAGTTAATTCCTGACTTAAACCCATGAACGCCCCACCAGTGAAATGGTAGATTGGAGCGCTACGCGCCCATTAGTGCCTGGAGGGATGAGACTTAGATCCACTGATTGGGTGCCATCTACCATCAGTAGGAGTAGAGACCTCCCAAACTCCCACTTGTGCACTATCAGTGAGTTGGCAAACTTATATATATATAGGTGTACTAATTGAACACGAGACCCGAACTACAGATGAATGAAATGAAATGAAATGAAATGAATGAGAATGAGATGACCTAACCCTTAGGCCCTTAACTCGAATAAGATGTTAAAACTTTTATTGCTACTTACTGAGTATTTTCTTAAATACTCATTCTTTTCCCTTACACACAACTGCAGGTAGAGGTAAAGGTGTACAGAACGCGTGACGGAGAGCTACTGAGCCATGGATCTCCTTTAGTATAAGTCTTCTGCATTTTACGTTTTGAAATTCCCCTTTTGAACTCGTATTTCGAATGATTCAAGATTTATTCCGCTTTAAGTTTTGTTTGAATAACTAAATGTTTCGTTTGTTCGGTTTTAACTGGGATCCCAGATTGAAAAGTTTTCGCAAATTTCTAAGTATGTTTTCTTTAAATGTTATTTTCACGTTGTTCTTAGAAGAAGAATGAAATGCATGTAGTAACGGCCTTAGGATCTAGGCATGAAAAGTAGGGTCCTTACATTCATACTATAATTTTAAAATTATGAATGATTAATAGCTAGAATTATTATATAATTCAACTTAACAAAACATAGTTCAATTTAATATAAAATTTTGGATGATAAATAATTATATCATTAAAATATATTTATTTTTAATAAAAGATAGAATTATAACCTAAATCAATTTTCATGTAATATTATATATTTAAAAAATTGTATTAGTTATTACTTTGAAAAATTATACTAAATAGAAATCTCATTTATTTTAAAGAAATAATAAATATTTCTAAATGTGTTAATTTGTTTTTTTTCAATTAATAATAATAATAATAATAATAATAATAATAATAATAATAATAATAATAATAATGACAATAATAATATTATTTTATCCAACATGAGCATAGATTAACTAACATCAAAATTGAACTAATAACCAAGAGGTTTGTGGTTTAAATCTCCCTAACCCCATGTATTGAAAAAAAAAAACAAAAATAATAATAACAATATCATTTTGTATTATTGAGATTTCAGAGAGAAAATCAATAAATATATTTATTTACTACAAATTTTAAAAAATAATCATGATATATAATTTTTTTGTAACACCTATTGTTATTATAATAAAAGAAACTAAATAAATTTGTAAGAAAGAATACCTATCAACTTAACTTAAAACATAGTGATCCTTAACTTCATTAGGTGGGATACCATGTTCAAGCTTTTGTATTTGCATACCTTCAAGTTTTTTCTTAAATTACAAATTAACAAAGGATCAACATTATTATTACAACAAAAGAAAATCAAGATGAATGATAGATAATGTAATCCAACAAAACAAAAATTAATAAGGCAAAGCAAGACAATTAATAAAAGAAGTAAGACAAACCTAAACATAAGAGAAAATTCAAATGTTTGTTGATAAATGTTGAAGAGAGCTCTATTTATAGTTGTAGAAGATAAAAGTTACAAAACTTTTGAAATTTCACCATCAAACATACTTAAAGATAAACTCATAAATTTTACTAATTAAATTATAGAAATAAATATATAGAACTTTTCATATTCTAACCTCTCAAATATTTACATTTTGTATTTACTAAAAAAAATCTTATATGGATACATTATATATAAATGTGAGAATGTGAAAAGAGATTAAATAATTAATGTTAGTTTAATTGTATATTAGTAATAAAACAATGTTAAGTGATAAAACAATTCAAAAATTATATAATTAATTAAAAAAAAAAAGTAGAAATTGTTACCTACGTGGATGTGTAGAACTTGGGTGTATAGAACTTGTTCTTTTAAGCCCCGTTTGATAACCATTTCGTTTTTAGTTTTGGGTTTTTGAAAATTAAGCTTATAAACCATTCTTCCACCTATACATTTATTTGGTTTGCTACCTACATCCTTCCCATGTTTTCAAAAACCAACTCAAATTTTGGAAACAAAAAGAAGTAGTTTTCAAAAAATTGTTTTTCTTTTTGGAATATGCATAAGAACTCTAATGTCTCCTTAACAAATATGAAAATCATTGTAAATAAATTAAGAGAAAACAAGCGTAATTTTTAAAAATCGAAAACTAAAAATCAAATGGTTATCAAACGGGGCCTTAGTAATTCAATTATTATTTTGTTTTTATCTTAACAACTAAGGATAATAATGTCCAAAAAAAAACTTTGGATCTTCTACGTTTTTAAATGTCATTTTATGATGTAAATTAAATATATAAATTTAAGAATGATTAGTGGCATGCTTTGTAAATTTAAGATTTCATAAAGGTAAAATAGTCTAAAAAATGATTCTCCTCCTTGAAATGTGATTAAAAAACATTTTATATAACTTGAATGTTGACTTTGAATCACTTTCCATGAGAAGGCTAATCTAAGAACATATTTTTAGTTGCAAGCTACATGCACGTGTGTATATATATATACATATATATATATATATATATATATATTTTGCACTAAAAACACAATGGACTGAAAACAACAAAAGATACCACAATCATAAAAAACAAACATATTGATAAAAGGCATTTGAGTTACACCAAGTTTATTTATTATGGTTGATAACCTTATTTAAAGTTTAACTCCTAGATTATAACTAAGAGAATTATTGGCGTAAGCCCAAATTATCATAATAGTACAAGCAAACACCTTAAAGTGGCACTGCTTTGGTATCATACTTGAAGTTGTAGCAATTGGTGGCAGTGAAAATTCCGTCATCGTAGTCGTTACTTACTTGGTTCCCATTAATAAGAGTATCATGTTGGGTATATGTGTACAGGACATCGCAATGACCTTGTGTTGCTAGTAGACTCACTTCCATCCTAGTCATTGGTGGCACAGTTACTTTGTATGTAGTCTCTATCACATTTGATTTTGATTGAGTTTCTCCCCACGTGTATGATCCAGAAAACTCTGCAGAAATTTCAACTTTTCCATCTGCAATTAGTGGAACACCAGTTTCAATGGTCGTCTTTACACCAAGTTTGGCCGAAACAGTTGAAGACCATGTCTTACTCTCAGTAATTGTATAGGAGAGCATAATATCTATAGAGCTTTCTTGATTGGAATGGTTACTAGCATCTCCATTGGCCATAGTGATGATATTTTCTCCATAAATCCGTGCATCCAATAGATGAAAATTTAAATTATAGATGCTTCTTGAAAGAACAAGCTCTTGTATCTCCAACCGTGCCTCATTAGAGATGGTGGGGACTCCAGCATTAAGACAACTTATCTTGCCTTCCATTGTGAGCCTTTTGCAAAAATTGTTGTTGCCTAAGTTTCGAAGTGCCACAATATTGTTATCAACTTTCATAGGCCAAAATAAAGTATCTTTGTTATTTTCAGTGGTATCAGTTGAATCTGCCCAAATCCAATTGAGACCCACTCTCCAAAATTGACCCAAGTGAGTTGACATAATACGAACATTTCCATCCCTTGTGGTTGAAACTTCATATCCCACTTTTGGGTCTCCAATGGAATAATATTATGTGAATGAAAAATTATATTATTAATGAGGTAGTTGGGCCATAGCTCCAATAAAGGCATCAATTGCCAAAATGAACATATCTCTAACGCTGACATAAAGCTTGTATTAATGACCAAATGGTCTTTGGTTAAAATCTCTCATCTCTACATGTTATCCAACAAAAATAAAAAGATAAAGGCATCAATTACCATCTCAAATGTCGATGGTTCAATTCTCCACCAGTAATTGTTGAGCTAAAAAAAAGAGGTAATTAGGTAGAGAAAAATAAAACCTTGAAAATTTAATATCCACTAGCTAAGTTCAGGTGTGTAACAACCCAATAAAAAAAAGAGGGAAATGGTGGGACTTTTCCCCCCCAAAATTTCGTTAAAGGACAAAAAAGGGGGGGGGGGCAATCTCTCTCTCCCTCTCACGTTCAATCTCTCCCTCACAGCCCCTCTCCCTCTCTGCAACCTCTCTGCTGCACGCCCACGCTGACGCCGCCTCTCCGACCGCTGCAGCACGCCACAACGTCAGCACCGCCCTCCTCCAGTGACGTGCGATACCCACGGCGGCAGCCTCGTTGTTGTTCGAATTAGGTGAGCGTTCATGGTTGCATCTTGCGAAAATCTCTCCTCCTTCGTCGATCTCTCACTCCCAATCTCTCCCTTCTCTGTTTTTTTTATTTAGCAGCGTGAGGGTGGTTGTGAGTAGCCTCGTTTTCCGGCAGCAGTACTGCAGACGTGGACAGCAGCGAGGAGGGATTGTTTTCTACATTTTTCGAGTGTTTTAGGTGAGTTTTCGCAGTGGGTAAGTTGGTTTGAGGCCTATGTGGGTTATTTCTTGCTTTTAAACGATTACCCATTCACTTTTTATCCCGTTCAGCAAGCGTACCCATTCAATTTCGGCGATTCGAGCAATGGGTCTTTGAGTTTGAGCATGTTTGTACAATTCCAGCTTTGGGTAAGAGCAATTAAATCAATCTTTGGTTGATTAAAGTGTTTTAGAGAAGTACCCATTAATATTAGCCATTGATTTCAAGGTACCCACAACGTTTGAAGGTCCAATCGTCGAGTTGGAGCGATTTTAGAAGTTGGACAGTAAGCTTCGACTTGGTTTGTGTAAGTTTTCGCCTCCTTAAATCAAGTTGTTCATGAAAATAATTATGAGAATTAGATGTCCCTAATTCTAAGGCCACTCTTGTGATTTTAGATGGAGTTGCTTGTGTCATGAGCGACGTCGCATTGAATTAGTTGGTTTGTGCATAAATCAAGTATCTTCTTGCACTAATGTAAGTAACCTTACTACTTGGAAAGCCTTGGCTAGGCTAAGCTATTTATTATGATTTGTTACATGCTTTGAATAACACAGAGCGGGAGACATTGATCATGTATGGTTTGAGTTATGAGATGTTGGATTATGTGTGTTATGGTGTTATTGAGCATCCCGATTATGTGCATATGTCTGAATGGTATACTCTGAATATAGTGTTGGTTCAAAAGTATCAAACGCTTAGATTATGAGAAATGTTCTAGTTGTGTTGAACACTTTGTCTGCTTTATGTTTAGAATGCTCTGGTTGGATAAGTTTTATATGCTCTAAATGCTCTGAATGCTCTGGATGCTCTATGTTGGGGACGATAGGATGTTTTATATGGTTGAGTCGTGGATGCGAGACCTAACTCGCTTTGTTTTGGAAGTTCGGGGTCTATTCTATTAATCCGAAGTGTTTGTGGAAATTTGTAGTTGGGCAGTTTGAATATAGAAGTGTATTCTCTTGTTCGCAGGTGATAAGAAAATTTGGGGTCAGTTATACGTATGTCGTTATGCTGTCGAATTTTCGGTAGCATTACAGTTAATAACGAGGCTAAGTTTAGTAATGACACTTGGATTATGGTATGCTGAATTTGGTCGTGGCTGTTTAGACTATACATATGTCTTTTCTATTTAGTGTTTGGACGTTATGATATATGTGCTTGAATGAGATGAAAGGCGAGGTAGTTAGTACATGTGAAATTAGCCCTTCAGAGATCTTTATGGGAAAGAAACTTGATGGCTAGGTTGCAAATTAAATCAGACTTTGTTAACAGGGGCCCTAATACGAAATGAGGATATGTTACTTATTCCAGTAGGGACCGTGGCAATGAAACACCTAGGACTGAAATGTTTATAGACTGAGATGAGGAGCTAAATGGGCGGGACTCGGCTTCGCAGACTAGGTGCCATCTACTATCTGTGGGAGTAAAGTTTCGACTAAAACCCATGGACGCCCCACCAGTGAGTTGGTAGTTAGAGTGTAATGCACACATAGGTGCCTTGATGGGTGAGACTTGGCTCCACTGACTGGGTGCCTTCTACTATCAGTAGGAGTAGAGATCTCCCTCGATTCCCACTTGTGCACCTTCAGTGAGTTGGTAAGCACACGACAGGTTGGTTAATTGTCCACGTGACCCATACGACATGATAAATGAAATGAAATGACTATTAGGCCCTGTAATAGCAACTAAACTCCAAATATCCATGTAATGCTTGTAAATCTCCTCCCAATAGTAGTGTTACTTACTGAGTATTTTTAATACTCATTCTTTTCAAATGTTTCCTTAGGATAGACTTCCGCATTTTATGCTTCCAAATTCCTTCTTTTGGAACTTGTCATGTGATGTTTTAAGATTTATTCCGCTTAAAGTCTTTTGCTGGAATGACTAAAATTTCTTCTTGTTTTTTTTTTAACTCGGATCCCAGGCTGCAAAGTTTCACGTATTTTCTAACCATGTTTTACTTTGAATGTCATTTCATTGTTGATCTTAGAAAAAAAAATGAAATGTATATGGTAATGGCCCTAGGAATTTGTCATGAGAAGGTGGGTCGTTACAAGGTGCTTTGTAGTTTTTAATATTTAAGGTGTAGGTAGTTTGTAATTTTATTTTAATCTCAAACTTGTGTGAACAAATTTGGTGTATTAACTTATTTGAATGAGATTTGGAAAATATTTCAGTTTGTCTACAATTTGTTTTAGGTATAAAAATTTTTGGATTGTATTGAAATTCAAAAGGAACAAGAAAGAAAGAAAGAAAGAAAAAAAAAAAAAAAACTTATGCCAATGCCACCCATTTGGCGTTAGTAGAAGTCCTTTCTGCTGTTTTTTACTGACGCTAGTGAAGGACGATCAGAAGTCTTGTCTGTCGACGCCGGTCTATTTTGACTTCAGCACAAGTTTTGCTGACTGGTTTATTTCGATGTTGTTGCCGACGTTTATTTATGTGTCGAAAAAACATTTTCCGACGTGTTTTTGCTTTTTTGACGCGTTTTTGGTGTCAACCAAACATCAAAGTTTGTAGTGTAGCTAGAATTAAACTATGATATGTGAAGACTGAATCAATATGCTTTATTATATAACTTTTATTTAGTTTAATTGCATATCTCCACATTTCCACAAAATAATACAATATTAATGGAATATATTTTATTATATAACTTTTCTTTAGTTTAATTGCATTTCTCCACGTTTCTCACCAGTGTCCATTTTAAATCTGAAAGATACCTCTCTAAAACCCTCTATTGAATAATATGAAAATCTATCTATTATTATAAAATGAGAGTAGATACTGTAAAAGGCAAAATCACTAATTAAAAAAAAAAAGTTACCAATGAATGCATTCAGAATACTTTTTCAGTCTGTCTACGTTAGATTTTATTCCATTTTAGTCCCTATACTTTCAAATGTCCGAATTAAATTAGGGTGCATTTAATTGGTGATCTAAAAGTAGAAATTTGGTAACAAAGAGATTCTATGAAAACAAAGTTGTATTTGATGTTTTCAGATATGTGTTTGGTAGTAGATTAAGAAATTGGATCTCAATTTAAACAATTGTTGAAAATGTACTCGATAATATATTTATAAACGATAAACTAGTTGTACTTGTCAACTAAATATTGTGTTGAATATAAAATATTGTTAATTAATTTATAAATATGTTATATGTTATAAATTTTGTATAATTATTATTTCACAATATCATATGACTTATAATACATTATAGGTTAAAGTTCACTTTTGGTCCCACTTCGTATTTGATACAATATCATAATCCTAGTGACACTATGGATACAACTCACTTTGTATTTTATAGAAACGAATTGATCCAAGACGTTCATGTAGTTGACATGGAAATGGGGGTATCCTATTGATGGGGTTGGTGTCCTAAAACTCGTAGATAGTGATGAAACAAGTAATATACTTGTTCGATAAAGTCGTTATCGAGGTTTTGTTCACGTAAGTTATTAAATAAGTGAATTGCACATTTAATAACTCAAATCCAATAAACTAAGATCCATGGCTATATAATATGAATAGTTGAACTTTATGTAGTGACATAAACTGGATCAAGTTCATGTAATAACCTTAATGGTCTATAGTATAGGGATAAGGTTGGGTACCTTATCCTGGGAACGCTATGAGACGCGACCCACTTTAGTGCAAACGATGTGATCCTGAATCGTTCATGTAGACGCATGCAAGTGGGGGAGTCCTATGCAATGAGTTTGCATAAGGCCAAGACATAGAAATTAGTCACCTTCCTTTATAACGTCGTTTACTGTTGAAACTAACTTATTTAGAGTGATGACGTAGGTAACTCGATCTTAATTTTTAGCGAACTATGAACTCGTGTTTATCCGGGATTATCCTTTGATTTGTATGGGAGAGAGTGGCTTATCATTGCCGACTCAATATGCTTACCATTTTTTAGATAAGATCGGGTAGATAGTTGGGGAGGTAGTCCTGCAAGACGGAATTCCCTCCTACTCGAATGAGGGATAGTATAGAGGTCGTTCCCTTAAGTGCTTACTCCGGGACTTGAACAAAGGGATCCTGCCCTCTCATTGGCCCGAGATGTATTAGGTTTGGTGATTGGACCACAACCCAATTGTTCATTAGAGGATCCGTGGGACTTAAGGAACTAGATGTAACTTCAGGGGTAAAACGAACATTTGACCTAGCTGTAGTTGCGAACAACCTATGAAGAGTCGACTTACTAAGCATGGTTATATCGGATGGACATAAATATATCTACAGTGAGAGGAGTGCAACTATTGGGCTATTGTAACGCCCCGCATTTTGAAATCGAGCCGTTTTTGAATTTATTGGGCGTTCTTATTCTAATTTGGAAAATTAGAACAAGTTTAGCCTTGGGTCGTTAAGCTAAATTTCTAAAATTTAGGGGAAAGAGATTTTTAATTAAATCTTTAAATTTCCTAAAGTTAGAGGTTTTAATATTTGATATTTGTTTTAAATATCAAAAGACCCAAACCCTTCCTAATCAGTTTTAATCCCGAATTCTTTAAGAGCTAAAATTTGGATTAAAATCCAAATTGGTGTTTTGAAATCGAATCTTAGATAGTCCTAATTCCTTTTTAAATTGGGCTTTCTTTGGTCCAAGTCTTATTTCAAAGTTTAGGAGCAAGGGTTTTTGTTTTATTAAAAAAGAAACCCTAAAAGCATCTCTTTTTCCCTCTCTTTATCGTGTAGCAGCCGCCAGCCCCCCTCTTCTCTCCTCCCTCATTTTCGTTGAGGCAGCAGCCACCCCCTTCTTCAGCTTTTTCGTCCCGCCGACCAGCACCCCCGCGCCACCGCTGCTGCTCCAGTCGTCGCCGCCAGTGGTTGAAGCCGTCGCCCTGCCTCCCGTCGTGCTGCCGTCTGTCCAGCTCGCGCCGTGGTTGTCGTCTCTCCCTCCCGCGTGTCCAGCCGCCGCCTTTCGAGCCCCCGCTGTCGCCGTTTTCGTCCCAGCTCGAGCAACCGTGAAGTCCAACCGCCGTGAAGGTCGCCGCCAGCCGCGAGCCGCGCGTAAAGCCTTCGCGCTATACCGTCTCGCTGTGTTCGTGTTGTCTCCTTGCGTTTTCAGCCAAGGTAGCTTGTGGGTAAGTCTGTTTTCCTTCGTTCTAGTTGGTTTAAGGTTCATCTAATCTCCTATTGCTCTTTTTGGATAACCCACGCAAGAATCCGGCCGTTTCCGTCAGTGGGTGTGCTGTCCAGCAGCGTTTTCGCTCTGTTTTGGGTCGTTACAGCGTCACCTAACAATTCCGGTAAGTTTAAACGCTTACCCATGTTCTGTTGATGCTTAAAATTAGGTACCCAATGGTTTAGGTGCTGTAAATTCTAATATAGCATTGAAATTCTGATCTGCAGCGCCGTCTAGGTGTTCGATTAGGTTCGAAACACATCGACTTGAATACCCACTGCCCAAGGACCGTTCTAGTGCGTTGTTCGAGGTTGTTGCAACCCGTCTTGCGTGATATCGGGTCCGTTGGGTAAGGTTCAATGCTGTTATTAGTTTTTTAGCTTAAGTGTTCGTTACCCAGTAGAGATTAAAGCCTTAAAACCATGTTTAATCGATACCCATTCGTTGTCGGCTTTATAATTGCAGGATTTAAGTGTGTTCGGTTGCTGTTCATCGAGCATTTGATCTCAAAGATCGTGCTCAGTGAGTACCCACAACCCGAAAGGCCTTGATTTTGGTTACCCATAACCCGGTGACTTGGTATCTTGGTTGTTGGGTCGTTTCGAACACAAGTCGGCTTGTTCTCAAGGTTGTTTGAGCACTAAGCGGTAAATTCCAGCACCCTTTACCTTCCTTTATTAAGTCTCTAGGGTGTTGTTTATCAATTTCTAACCCTTGGTAGTTGTTGCTTGTAGTTGGAGCTCTTTAGGCTCTTCCGGTTGTTCCATTAGTCCTTTAGGATCGTTTAGGAGCGTTAGAGATTCCGGTAAGTAGTTCTTACTTGTTGGAGTCTGCTTGACTGTGTGATGCATGCTAAATGTTTACTCGCTTTATAATTTCTCTTATGTTTCGTGCTTCTCTGAGTATACGTATATATGTATGTTACCGTTGAAAAGCATGACTTTTGTTGCTTAATGACTAGTTGTAAAGCATGACTGTTGTTGCGTGTTGATTGGTTGTAAGCATGTTGGTTTGTTGCATATGAGTTAAGCATGGACGAGAGCATGTGTAGTTGCACGTATATGCTTAGTGGGCATTGATGCATGAGTCTAGAAGCATGTTGCAGGGCATATGCATTCTAGTAGATGTGAGTTATAGGTCAGGGACCTAAAGTGTGAAAGAAAAGAAAGTTAGGTGAGTGTCAGTGCACCTCGGGTACAAATGGTCGAGGGGTGGCACGTCACCATTGGTTTAAGAGGAGCATCGAGGCCTTGGGTACAAATGGTCAAGGGTCGGTGTGATGAGTCTAGAAAGCATGTGTTGGGTGCCTGGGGAAGGGCCAATACTTTGCTAAGTCATCGGTGCGCCTTGGGTACAAATGGTCAAGGGGCGATGCACAGTTTGAGGCCTTGGGTACAAATGGTCAAGGGTCAAACGCCGAGCTCCGTAGAGAGCATTGTGGCCCTGGGTACAAATGGTCAGGGGACAGTGCGACTCGAAGGATCAGTCTTGGAGAGCCATGTGAGGGCTAAATAAGAGCGTTGAGCGAGCTCGTGGAGCTTGAGTGGTTAGCAAGTTGCATATAGAAAGATGCATGAGTTGTGGCTTAGGAGAGTCATTTGTTTACTAGCTTTTGAGCATGATATTATGTTTACCGCTTTGAAAAGCATGTTGTTTGCGCATGAAAGGCATGTTGTTTGTTGTTTGCTGTTTGATGGCTTCTCAGGTAGGGGCTGCTTACCAGTACCTTAGTGTACTGACCCCCTCCTCTCTCCCCCCAACTACCAGATTTTGCAGGTTATGATGACTGCGTGGACCATAGTGATGCGGAGGAGGCGTATGAGGAGGAACCATAATTAGTATCGATGTTCTTGATTTTATTTTCCTTAGATTTTAGCTAGGGCAGTTGTGTTGCTGCTTTTGAAAGTTGTTGAGTTTGGTTAGTCCTGATTCGTTCTTGTTAATCCCTTGAATAAGTTGTTTCCGTTTTAAAGAACTCCATTGTTTCATTCAGTTAGTGGTTTAATAAGCTTGTTTCGCAGGAGGTGTCGTTTCAAGATTTTGCTTAAAGATGTAGTTGGTTTTAGCTAATACTTGTTTATGCGAGATCTGTTTGTCTGTTGGTTCTGTTTATGTTCTGCTGAGATGTGAAGTGGGAAGTAGTTCAGTATTGCTTGTAGAAGTGTTTTTCTTGTTCAGCAGGTGTAGAAAAAAATTTTGGGTTAGTCCAATGTACGCCGTTATGCTGCCGAAATTTTCGGTCCTCACGGTTTGCTTTGGTCTAGGAGTTAGTAATGTCGCTAGGTTAGCTTTTAAAATCCTGGGGCGTTACAGCTATAGTGGAGTGTCCCGGTAATTAACAAATGTTGGTTAACTAGGTTAATAAGATTAGTCAGTTAATCTCGAATTGTTGGAGTCCATGATGTGTAGGTCCATTAGGTCCCCCTGCTAGCTCATACGGAATGAACCTTAGAACAAGTGTGATGGATGAAGTTGAAACGTCCAAATTCGGTTTAGGGAATAAACATTAATTATATGTGATATACTTAACGTCGTGTAGTTTAATTATAAATTAAACCATATAAAAATAGAGTTGGTAATATTTAAATAAGATTTAAATATTACATATGTGAATAGGGATTCATATTCAAGAAATTCGATCTTGAGAGAAGTAGGGATTAGGTGAATATATTTAATATATTGGATATTAAATTGAATAGTTAATTAATTATTAGTATGTTTTTAAAAATTAATTTTGTAAATTAATTTTAAATTTGTTAAAATGATAATTAAAATACAAAATTGATTTGCATTTTTGGAGGTGGAGTCTCATTCAATAATTTCATCCTTATTGTCCACCTATCCCACTTAAATTTTACCATCAAATTGTGTGTCATCTTCAGCTTGCACAAGGTTGCATGACTTCCTCTATATATATGTGATTGAAAAGGTGTGAAAAAAAGGTTGAGAATTTGGTGAACGACTGGAAATTTTCCTCTCTAAGATCATCTCTCATAATTGTATACTTTTATATTCTCTTCCCAAATTTGTCACACACCGAGTCCCACAACTCGTTATAAGACCCAATGATTGTAGGAAAGACGTATGTGCTCGTCCACAAGCCGCTCGTGATCAAAATGTTGGATTTTATGCCCTAAAACTCGAGTAGATGGTGAATGTAAACAAATTGTTTACTTGTTTCAATCAAGTGTTATTGAGTTTCTACAATAAAGTGTATTGTTAAATATTGAACAATTTGACCCAAATCCAATAAACTAAGATCCAAGGTTGTTTGTATATAACCTGAACTAGTATGTGGGGACATACGAGGATCGATGTTCAAGTAACAACCTAAAAGGTCTATAGTACATGGATAAAGTTGGGTACCTTATCTTGGTAACACTATGTGGTACGACCCGCTTTGTATTTGATACAGACATATTGATTCAAAGCGTCCATGTA
The DNA here is from genome assembly GCA_036850905.1 of Luffa acutangula. Classification (NCBI taxonomy): domain Eukaryota; kingdom Viridiplantae; phylum Streptophyta; class Magnoliopsida; order Cucurbitales; family Cucurbitaceae; genus Luffa; species Luffa acutangula. The sequence goes on from CM072087.1 coordinate 18,841,253, forward strand.
GTAGACATGCAAGCGGGGGTATCCTATGCAATGAGTTTGCATAAGACTGGACCATGAAATAGTAAACCACTAGATATAACACTGTTAACTAGTTAGGTTATTGTTTCAATAGGATGACCTATGTAACTAAATCTTAATCCTGAGTGTGTCATGAACTCCTTCTCATGAGAGATTGTCCTTTAATTAGCATGGGTGAGAGTGACCAATACACTGACTCAATATGCCTTCCTTTTTTGGGACAAGACTGAGTGTAATTCACACATTCTCACTTCTAGAAGAAGTAGATGATGTTCCCTTAAGTGGTGAGTCCAGGACTTGAACAAAGGGATCCTGTTCTCATTGGCCCGAGAGGGACTTTCTGTTTATTGGTTGACCATAAACAGGTTGTTCATTAGAGGAGCACACTGATACTTAAGGAGACAGATGTAACACAGGGGTAAAATAGTAATTTGACCCAGCTGGGATTACGAACACTCGTGGAGGATTGACTTACCGGTATAGATCTATATTCGTGGACACAAAAATGTTCTATAGTGAGAAGAGTTCAGTTGTGAGTCTTTAGTGGAAGGACCCACACAGTTAATGAATATTGGTTAACCTGATTAATGAGTTTAATCAGTTAACCTCATATCATTGGAGCTTCTGATTTGTAGGTCCATTAGGTCCCTCTTCTAGCTCGTGAAGAGTAATTAAGAACAATTATATCTTAAGAGATTTTGAATAGTTCAAATTCATATTGGGAATTAAGTTAATTGTATGAGATACAAATTACTATAATGTATAGTGATACATTAAAATGTAAATATTAATATGAATTTGATTCATATTAAATTTATAGGATATAAGATAATTTGAAAGAGTTCAAATTTTAATATGAAATTGACAAATATTATAAAATTAATTAATTGAATGCCTAAAATTAAATATTTGATATTTAAGTGGGTAATTAATTAATTAACTAATAGAATGTCTGAAATTAAATATTTCTAGGGAGAATCTCAATATCTCTAGGGAGAATCTTCTCTGTAGAGTTTTCTCATTCAAGATTAGGTAGTCTCACAACTACGTTCCTAATCTTAGAGTTATAGCAGGGAAGATCAAATGGTAGTGTCCCAATTGTTGACGCAAATCAAGAAAGGCGTTCTTGATATTTCAAAAACGACACCGACAATATGTTCGCTTCTCCCCTTTAGAATTAGTTCTAAGGTTGTATGTTTAGCCTTAATAATTGATTTAGAATAGTTTTCTAAATTTTGCCAATGTATTGGTATTTTGGTGGAAACAATATTAACTATGAACCGATTCCAATTACGCTTTCATTTTATGAAATTGTGGAATTCCAATCCTACAAAAAAATCCTCCACAGAGGTTAATAATTTAGCTTTCAAAGGTTGGCCAAATTCAAACCCTGTTTTTCGTAACTTTGAATGCAAGCTTTTTGTTGTAAAATTAAATGAAACTAGAGTGCTTCGATCCAAATCGTTTCGGCTAGTGTCTCTCCTACACTCCTTCACCAATGTAATGAGTTTGCATAAGAATAGATCGCGAAATAGTAGCCATTACATGGAACACTGTTAACTAATCAAATTATTATTTCATAGGATGACCTAGGTAATTCAATATAAATCTTTAGTGTGTTATGAACTACTGTCTGCTAGGAATTGTCCTTTGATTTGTATGGGTGAGAGTGGCCAAATTTGCCGACCCATTAAACCTACCATTTTGGCAACAAGACCGAGTGGGGAGCTGGAAACGTAACAACACGATATGAAATTCACTCCTTCCTATCTATAGGGTAAGTAGACGAGCATTTCTTAAGTGGTGACTCCGGGACTTGAACAAAGAGGCCGACCCTCTCATTGGCCTGAGAGATTCGTCTATTTAATTGGTTGGACTATGAACAGATTGTTAATTAGATGATCTCTAGTACTTAAGAAGACAGAGGTCAATTAGTCTAAAATAGAATTTGAATTGCTCAAATTCATCAAGGGAGTTTAGGTGAATTCTAAATGAAACAATTAATATAATGTATGGTTATACATTATAATATAAAGTTAAATTTGAATTAAACTTTATTATATAAAATTAATTTTGGATATGATTCAAAAGTAATTTATGACATAATAATATATTTGAAGTAGTTCAAATATTAATTAAATGTGAATTGGATTTACATTGAAACTCTAAGTTAAATTTAATATGAATTGAATTCATATTAAAATTATAGCTTATAAGAGAGATGCACATTTGAATACGATTCAAATGTAAGGTTAATTAAATATATGATATTTAATTATTGAATTATTGAATTTATTAAATTTAATTTAGCTAAATATGATTTAATTATATTAATTAAATTAATACCTTATATTATAAGCGAGATGGTCCATTAAATATTATTCATATGCAATTTATTGTATAGTTTAATTAATAAAATAAATGTGATTTATTTAGTTCATTGTTAATTGAATTATTTTTTTTAATTTAATTTAAATTAAATTAAATTACCCACCTCCTACAGTTTGGCAGGAAGTGGAGATGTGGAGGGAGTTACGTAACTCCCTCCGTCTCTCTTAAAGAAAACTATAGTATGTCTATAGTGTTTTACTACTGAAGAATTCTCCAGTGTAATCTCTCTCACAATCACTCTATCTCCAATTCTCTCTGATTTTTTTACAGAAAAATGTTCTCTGTGAAAACTAGTTCTTCCCTGTATTCAAGAGTGTGTTCCCACAACACAGTCTCAAATACTTAGAGAATAACGGGGTTTCCATAGAGGTGGTGTCCTACGTTCTTGTACGTCATTGTTCGTGACCACCGGTATGTGAGGGAGAAGAAAACTTGTTGCATTCGGTCTTCAAAAGTAAGTTCATTAATCGCTCAAAAGCATGCTTAACAGTAGAAGATTATAGAAAGGTTTCTCTAATTTCTAGCTTTTCATACACTGTGTATTGGTTTCTAAATGTAAATTGAATCACACACGATCACACGCGCTTCCGCTGGGGATTCAACCCCCTCAACTCGAATGTACGTTTCCAGTTAGGTCCCTATTATGTTAAGACCCAACAGTCAAGTTTCATGATATTAGGTCATATTTTATCAGTTTCAGCCCTTAAGTGGGTTGCTTACTGAGCATATTCTTATATACTCATCTATGCTACATTACTTTCCTTTTTAGGTGGTACTTGAGGACGTCTGACAATTGGCGAGGGTTGTGTCTTCATTGGCTATGGGAATGCAGCTATGAACCATGATTCTCTCTTTAGGATTTCTGTTTCATTCATCATAGGATCAACTTTTATGTTGAGTTTTCATGCTTTGATCTGTTGTTTTCTTTTGAGTTTTCATTCAGATGTTTTAGAAACATTCTTATTATTTGTATGAAATTGTTTTATGTTTTGGACCCAGTTGAAATAAATTACAGTCATTCTTCTTTCGCTTATTGTTTTGAAAGAAAAATTCCTATGTACAGTGACCCTTAGTATATTCCTAGTTCATTTTTAGTCTCGTTATAACATAAAAACTATTAAATTTCAAGAATTATTAGACACTAATTTCATAGTTTTGAAACCAAACTCATTAAGAAAATATATATATTTTTTTTAAAAAAAAGACAAACCTCACAATAGTAATTAGAATAGAAAATAAATTGCATTTTGAAGTTCAAGACTTCGCGCTCTCTAATTGTGTTCGATCTTCCCTCATCAATTGCTTGTTCAATTTTTATTGCTTTATTTGTTCAATCTGCGACCCACTCTTTTTACACGAATGATGCGCTTAGACAATGCTTGCCTTTAGTAATTCTAGTGTTCAGCGTTTGAGTTTGGTATAGGTAGTATCTATCAACTCTTTTAAGCTTATCTTGACCATACTTTAATGTCCTCAGGATCCCTCTAATTCGGATGTGGCCTCGGTTCATTCATGTACCCCTCCTAACTCGGGCGTTACATTATAACGCCCCAGGATTTTAAAACTAAACATAGTGACATTACTAACTCCTAAACCAAACGAACCCAACACACCAAAAATTTTGGCAGCATAACGGCATACATAGGACTAAACCAAAATTTTTATAACACCTGTTAAGCATAAAAACACTTCTATAAGTCAAACAACTCACAACTGGACACTACAACACAACAAATACACACCAGAACTCCTTCCACAATCTAGCGAGTCAGATCTCTCATTCACAACCAACATCAGATTCACAACTACTAGATAAAGAAACATACACCGCATTTCTAGGAACAACTTAACTTTATTAAATAATAAGAGTTCAAACTTCAAATAAAACTACTCAAAGCAAAACCTAACTGCTCGAAATAAAACAGCTAGGCGAGCCCTTGAATGAAAGAAACATAAACACTATCATATACAACCATAAGATTAAGATAATAATTACAACAGAACTAGGAACAAATAACTAGATAACAGAAACGCCTAGGTCGGTGGAGTCACTCCTCGTGTGCACTGCTACAACAACAGTATTACTTTACGCTTTTGGATTGTCAAATTTTAATACTCTTGACGCTTTTAAAAGCGTCGAGAGAACCACTGTCAAGAATAAGGTGTCGAAAATGTGACAAACGAGAAGCATCAAGATAGTCTTTCCTTGATATGTTTTAAACGTCAGGAATATTAACAGTGTTCACCTTTTTGAAGGGTCATGTATATAGATTTCTTGACATTTATTAAATATCATTTTTGTTAGAACTTGCTAGACCTAACGTGACAAATGGTACTTTATATTGACATTTCAAAAATGTCAATTTAATAAGTTTTTCACACATTTACATGTCATGTTTGTTTGTGATTTTTTTTTTCAATTTTAATAGTTGTTCCCTATTATCTTCAATCTCCTATAATTCGATACATTGAAAAAGACATAATTTCGTCAACCAAATAAACAACAATACACATTCAAGATGTATCAACCAAATTTCCACTAATAACATTAACAAAATTCATATATGAAAAATTCCAAAATTACAAGAACTATTAAGCCAATAAAATAAGTATAACATGGTTACATGTAATTTCCATAACATTATGGTGTTTGTCAAGTACAATATTGTCAATTGCAAAAAATAAAAATAAAAAAGGAAAAATAAAAAGCCCACATAACTCTTTCAAGGTTGATTGAACGTTGTGCAATTTGTACTTGAAGCCATTGACGGTGCATATGAACAACAAATCTGACAGATAAGAAACCATGCAAATATGGTAAGCAAGTGAACTAGAAAAGCTAAAACAATCCAAGCTTTAGAAGCATGACATCAAAACTTATAACAAACCGAAACAACCAAATTTTACCAACTTTTTGCTTAGTAACCAAAAGTTTTAAGAAACATAAACAACAAACTGGTAAATTGATATTTGAACAACAATCTAAAAATCATAGTTATAGTTATATGTTCATTTCACTAAAAAAAATAACAAAAAAGATTAAGGAAAAAAACCAAGAATGACAACTTGTTGGTTTGGGTAACATTGACAAATGTTTGTGGTGCTTTGTAGGTTTGATTCTTTTACTCACATTCTAACATAGTGACTTAAAATTCCACTATCTTTCCTGTAACCACCCAATTCAAAAAAAAAAAAAAAAGGGGGGGGGGAAAGGAGGGATTTCGCCCGGTCAACAAGGAAAGGGGGGGGGGGGGAAGTTCCCCCAAAAAATTCGGTCAACTAACTGTTAAAAAAAAAAAAGAAAGGGAAAATAAGATTTTTTTACCTCCCCCTCACGATCGCAGCCCTCTCTCTCGTGGCCCCGTCTCCCTTTCGTTCTCACTCGCTCTCTTTCTCGTATCAGTTGCCGCTGTCGTCCGTCATCCCGCTCGTCGCTCGTTGCTCGCCGCCGCAAGCTGTCGTCGGTAACACCCGTCTCTCTCTCTCTCTCTCTCTCTCGTTTCTGTCTTTCAGTTTCATATCTCTCTCTCTCTCGTGTAGCTCACCACCATTGCCCTCAGCCTCCTCTCGCCGTTGCGAATCGCTGCCACCGTCGTCGTGAATCGCCGCCATCGTCGTCAGTGAGGTTGCTCTTAATATTTTCTGTTTTATCGAACTAAATGTGAGATTATGGGCAGACCTTTGTGGTAAATCGATTTAATCTAAAGGCGAAGCAAAAATTCTCCCAAAATTTCAGTTGGGTAAGAAGTTTTAGGCCTTAAACTTCGGTGTTTTTATCCTTGGTGATATTGTGTAGAACCTAATTTTTAAATTATTAAGAATGTGGATTACTAGGAAAACTCGTGGGACAAGTTTCGTTCTGTATTGAGCTATAAAGGTAAGTAACTTGCTGTATTAAATTCTAATTAAGCATTGATAAGACTATTGTGCTCCTGACATGAGACTGTGTATGTGTTGTCTGGGTCGAGACTGAGACGATATGATGCTTTTGTTTTCAAGAATATGGTTGATGCATGTTTGTGTTGTGTGATATAAGAGAGTGTATGACAGTTATATTTTATGGCTGACTGACAATGTATGTGGACAGTGAGGAGTGGTGGTTTCTGTGTTCTGTAGTGTGGAATGCCTGCTATGTTTTTCGTAAATGACGGAGTTGGGATGGAACATACTGGTCTAGCCTGTTAGTAAATTTTGAGAGAATGAATCCCATCGGTTAGGTTGCAGTTAGGATTAATCTACGTGCTAAGAGGCCTTGAAGGGAGAAGGAGTTAGAAAGGGAAAGGAATAGGCTAGTTGCTTTAGTAGGGGGTCGTGTCAATTAAACACCTAGGACTGAGATGCAAAATAGACTGAAATGAGAAGCTAAATGGGTGGAACTTGACTTCGCAGTCTAGGTGCCATTTACTAATTGTGGAAGTTAACTTCTGACTTAAAACCCATGGACGCCCCACTAGTGAAATGGTAGTTAAAGCGTTATGTGCACATTGCTGCCTTGATGGGTGAAACTTGGCTCCACTTACTGGGTGCCTTCTACTATCAGTAGGACTAGAGATCTCCCAAAATACCCACCTATGCACCTTTAGTGAGTTGGCAAACTTATATAGGTGAATTAATTGATCACTAGACCCATACTACAAAATGAAATGAAATGAAATGGAACGAGATGACATAACCTTTAGGCCCTTAGCCCGTACACTACAACAAATTATACATTTAATGTCGGACAGAAAAAAACGCATGGGGCTTTTAATGTCGGATGAAAAAACGCGGAGGCCTTTTAATGTCGGAAGTGCATTTTTGAAAATTTTGGGCTTCTAATGTCGGCCATTGCCCGACATTGTTGTTGCGATTTTATGTCAGTCAAATTTAACCCCGTCATCCCCACTATATGCTTTCTCTCTCCCTACAAACAAAACCCTTATTTCCTTTTTTTGCTCTCTAACCACAACGATGTCTTTCTTCCTCCAACCAATTCAATTTTCTTCCCCTCACCTACGCAGCTCACTCTTTGATTTCTCTCTCCCGTACTAAGCCTGTTTTCTGCCGCAAGTTCGTACCCTCACCGACGACACAAGTTCTTCCTCTCACAATCTCACGTTGTCGCTGGTCATCGGTTTCTTGTGGGGTCGTCGTCGTTAGTCGTGGGTCATCGCCATGGGTCAGCCTTGTCGTGGGGCGTCGTCGTGGGTAGTAGATTTGAGTCAGAAAAAATCGTGGGCAGTATATCTGAGGTCATGGATGTCGTGGGTTGTTGCCATAGGAATAAATTCAAAGTTTCTGGTCGGAGTTGTTCGAATCTGATCGGTTCTTCATAGATCTGAGTCGTATCTACTTCGATTTTTCAGATATGAGTACTTCTATTCATTCGGATGTGAAATTTTCAAATTCGATCTTTTTTTTTTTTTTTTTACTTCGACTGTGAGTTTCTTAAACTTTTTTTGAGGATTCCAATGTTGAGATGTTTATTTTCTTTATCTAACTTAGAAAGCTGAAGATCTGTGACTATTTTATGGCTATAGTGAACATTTAAAAAGTTCAAAGCAGAGGATATGGAAATCAACCGTGAAGAGTTTGCTATTCAAAGTAAGGTTTTCTCCAATCCTCAATTATCATTATTTTTTTTGAAGTTCTATTGTAATAGATTTTGTGTCCTAAAACTTTGTTGATGTTGGAGAAAGGGCTTTTGCATTTTCCTTTTCCTGATAAATGAATAATCCTTTGGGCAACCCATTTTTTCTTACTCTGTAGAGTACTTGGTTGGGACTGGGAGGGCTTGGAAGGTTCTTTAGATGGTAAGAGAGTCTTGATGTGAAGTTCAACATATTTGAGTACCTTCCAACTGGGTGTTTACAACCAAGCATATTTCTTTTTCATGTATTTAGGATTTTGAAATTAGTCATAAATAATCACATGGATAAAGTATTAATAATCAGTCGAGAATTCATCAAAAGAAGAGATATTAGTTATGCATTCTGATTTCCGAAGCAGGCAAGCGGAAGAAACTAATTGTGAAACCTAGTGAATTTTTATGTGTATTGTTTTGTCTAGACATTCATTTATTTGCAAGTTGGGCTACTTGACAAGACTACAAATTTTTGTGTCTAACCCCCTTGCCTAATAGCTAATGTTAGCTGAAATAATGAGATATGTCTACAATTCACACACCAAGTGAAAGACAATACTTTTGTAATGCAGGGAAAGAACTTACTGACCCCAGAGTGCTGACTAATGTTGGTGATGTCCCTGTCCAAGAGATCAGGAACTGTGGTGTAGATGATGAAAGATCGATGAAAGTTGTGAGCAAGTCTGTATAGCTGGTGATGGAAGAGGTTAGTTACTCTAGAGCTTGTTTTATTTATTTGTAGTTTGAGCCATCACAAGATGGGCCAAGTTGATAAGGACTGTACGACACTTGGGTTGAGAACACTTACATTTTTTTAAGAAATAACACTCACTTTTTTTTTTTTTTAACCTGTGCTCAAAATTCTTTGGATTGCACCAGAAATCTCTAATGTGATTCTTAAACACTGAGAAGTCATTTCTTGAGTCAAACAGTCCATTCACAAATGGAGAGTTTACATATTTTAGTAAAAATGAGCCATTAACAGAATGATTTCATTATGTTAGTGCTGGCATAAACACCAAATCGAGAATATTAAGAGGTTAGATATTATGGGTTCTGATAGGAATTCTTACTGATTTTCTTGTACTTACTAAACTCACGGTTTTGTTTGCTCATCAGTGAAGTGGAAAACGAGCTTGGATTATTGTTTTCTAAAAGCATTCTAAAAAACTATGTCGAAGATATCAGGGAGGGAGTACTTGTAAGTGCCCATTTGTTTGTATTGTAGTCATCTACATGGTCTTTGGTACTTACATTCGATAATATGGTGTCCAAAATTGTAAACTTTAGTCAGTCTTGTTAAATAACGATTGATTAGTAAAAAACTATGTTTCTTTTACAAGTGTTTGAAGATGAGAACGAAGCTACAAGATATTGTGACTTGCTGCAAGGTGGAGGCAAAGGTTGTGAAGGTGTATTTGAGATTGGAGCCTCATCGGTAAGAGATAGGATCACTCCTGAATTTGTCTAACACAATTCTTTTCACCAAATTCGTTTTGTTACCGATTCTTCTTATTATTATACTATTCCCAATACAGTATATGTATGTCCATATTGGTTCAGGTGTTTGATCTTTGTAAGAAGATTAGGGCTCTTGTTGTCCAGAGGACACCTCCTCTGCCTTAGAGCCTTGAGCTTAACCTCAAGGCTCGTAAACGATCCCTTAAAGACTAGGACGAGTTGATATGAACATCAAATTTTCACAGGAAACATGGAACAATTGACATGCAATGCTAGTAGAAAGTATACAGAAAAACGAAATGGTATACATCCCTTGCTAGTGTGTGCGCTTTAGATTTTAAATTTTTAAAGTTCATTTACTTTCTGAAGCTAGATATGTGGCTTTTACTATTTCAGTGGCTTATTTCGTATTTGTTTCTATGTTTTTGTGTTGGTCTTATAAGTTTGTTTCAGAAGAGTTAGTTGCTATGTATTCGAGCTCCGTGATCTACCCGTCTATTTGCATTTAATCCAATTTTTTTAAAGCTAGGGATGACTAAGATGCTCTTTTAACAAGTGCAATCTGCTATCTAAAATCTCCTTTCCAAAGAAAAGTACCACGACTTTAGAAGTCTTTTGTTTCATTTTATGTTGATGTTATTTCTTAAACCAAAAAAGAAAAAAATGGTTATTTCTTAAATCATTGGTGCACATACGTGTAGTTTATTGTCTGTGGTTAGTGTCCTTTTACATATTAGCTTAGTATATTTAGAATCTTGCTCCTTCAGATCCACTACGCCCATTGGTTTTAGGAGGCGACCACTCCATATCTTACACTATTGTCAGAGCCGTCTCTGAGAAGCTTGGGGGTCAAGTTGATATTCTTCATCTAGATGCCCATCCTGATAATTATGATGCTTCTGAAGGAAACTATTTTTTGCATGCTTCTTCTTTTGCGCGAATTATGGAGGGTGGTTATGCCAGGCGACTTTTGAAAGCAAGTTTCTTTCATTTAAAAGTATTATTTTAAGAATATTTTGTGTTTTTTTTTTTGGAAAGGTTAAATCGAATTTCAAAAACATTATTTAATATTTTGAATGGTTAAAATAGATTGATTATGAAAACTTTAATGCTAATTTTGTCTAAGAACGGGTATTTAAGCTGACCGAAAGGGAACACCCTGCCTGGAAATTAGCCTAAAGTTTAACTAGTCAATTATTTTGGCAATCAAAATTTCAATTGGATCTTAAATTAGAAAATTTTCAAATCAACTTCGATTTGATTCTAAATTGGATTTTCCAAATGAACTTCAAAATAGTTTTACTTTGGTAATTCCAAATGAATTTCTAATTGAATTTGATTTAAAAATGAAAAAATATTTTTCCATTCAATGGTGTCATACCACTCATGATTATTACTTCATATTTTATTTTTGAAATGTGAGGTAATAGTTGAGAGACAAATTAGCTCATGCATAGCCTATGACGGAGTTGAAATAATTTTCAAATTCTTGAGGTGAAAGATTTTCTTTAATTAGGAAATTTTTACATGATAATAAAGTCATGGGTTAACCCCACTCACAAAATTAAATCCTTACTTTATTTAAAGATAAGGTGAAATTAGTGAAACAATTAATTTTCAATTTTCATTTTTTTTGTTTATTTTCGACATGGACCTTTTGTTTAATGAATTCGAGTAATAAAATAAAATGTTTTCAAACGGGTGTTGTAGGGTGCTAACACCTTCCCTACACACAACTGATCCCCAAACCTAATTTTTGGTTTTCAAAGACCACTTTTTTTAAAATGGGTGACCAATCACACCCCAAGATGATTGGTGGCGACTCCAAACCTCTCACCTCGAAAGAGACCCTTAGGAAAGGACCTCGGCCGCTCCGCGTCGCGATGACGTTGCGACATATACATAGAGACGATAATTATGAAACATAATATACATTTTCATTTAATTAGGTTGTATTTCCCAATATTGAAAGAAGGACAAGATGAATTAGGTAGTTGTGAAAAAAAAAAAAAAAAGAAGAAGAAACTAAATACATCAATAGACAACAAATATCATAATTTACGTTTTGTTTAAACGAAAACAAAATATTTGAAATTAGGACAAATTAAAAATTTCGAAAATCAGACACAAGTACAAAGAAACAAAGTTATCAACAACGAAAAAAATTAGTTACTTTATTTTCCCATTTATTGGTCATATTTGATATAAATAATACTTGCTACAGTGAATGAGTTAAAAAAAGTCTAATTAAAATAAGTAGTAATATATATTGAACCATACATAAAAGCTGATGGTGATGCAATTATGATTGTAGAGTCTTAAAAATTTAATAACGCATCATTTAACTTTCTAAGTCACATTGTGACGCCCGAGGATAAGAGGGGTACATGAATGAACCGAGAGCACATCCAAATGAGAGGGATGATGAGGACATGAAAGTATGGTCAAGATAAGCCTAAAAGAATTGATGGACTACCTATACCAACAAAGTGCACCTTCCTTTTCGCTATCTTAATCATAAGAACTTTGAATGTAACGCCCCGCATTTCCAAATCGAGCCATTTTGGAATTAATTGATCATTTTTATTCTAATTTGTAAAATTAGAATTTAAGCTTAGCCTTGGTTCGTTAAATTAAATTTATATAATTTAGGGAAAAGAGATTTTTAATTAAATCTTTAATTTCCTAAACTTTGGAGGTTTAATATTCGATATTTATTTTAATTATCAAAAGACCGAAACTTCTCTTAATCAATTTTAATTCCTAATTCTTTAGGAGATAAGTTTGGGTTTAAAATTCGAATTGGGGATTTAAATTGAACTCATAGATAAAATTTAATTCATTTTCAAATTGGGATTTCTTTTGATTAAGGTTATTTAAAGAAAAGAAAAGGAAATTAAAAAGAAAAGACCTAAAATCCAATTCACCTCTTCTTCCCTCTCCTTCTCGTATACAGCCGCAAACCAACCCCAACTCCTGTGTTTTTCTTCCCGTCGGCTAGTCACTGGTGTGTGAGCTTTCCCTTTATCCTGATTCTTCTCTTCAGGTGCAGCAGCTCGGTGCTAGCATTCCCTCTCTCTCGTTTTTCTCTCCATCGGCTACTCTCTCCCTCTCTTCGTGTCGTCGGCCAGCTGTAAGGGGACCCACGACTCGTCTTCTATTTTCCTCGCACAATAAGGTTCTTTTTCTCCTTGTTTTTGTTTCATTTCGGCGAATGGTTGGCTAAAATATCTCTTCCTCGTCTCTTTTTCCCGCCAGCAGCAAGGAGCCTGCATCGTCGCCCTCCTTTTTTATCATCGTTCGCACGCCGCCACGAGTCTCATTCAAGGTTTCAGTGAGATTTAGTTTGTACCCATGATTATTTGGGCTCAATCTTTGTTTAACCATTTTGTTTCAACCCCCTTATCGCTCTAAATCGTTGCCCGCTATTTATCGAATTATAATGTCATTGACCCATTGGTTATCTACTTCAAAATTTCATGTTTAAGGTTCGTTTTAGCGTGTTCATACTCTTTCGGTAAGCTTTAGATATTTAACCATGCTGTTTCGACCTCAATTTAGATTACTCGTTCCTGTTTGACTTTAGAATCGAGTTTTGTGGTTGATTTCTTGTTTCTCCAGCGTTGTTCAGTGTTGTTGTGAACTTGAAATCATCTTAGTTGCATGACCCATTCCCTGTTTAGCCTTAAACCTGAGCACCCACTGCCTAAGGACTCTAGTCAAGTGGTTTCGAATCACTTAGGTTGTTGGACAACACGTGTTTCAGCCTATTTGGATGCTAAACAGTAAATTCTAGCACCCTTACTTTCCTTTATTAAGTCTTTATAGTGTTGAAATTCAGTTCCTAACCTTTGACGAGTCTTTAAATTGTAGTTAGGCTCTTCTGATTGAGAATCCTGATTGTTTTGGAGCTTTTCGAGTTCTTTAGGAGCATTTGTAAGCCTTTTGTATGTAGTTTCTATCCGTTGAAGTCTGTTTGATTGCATGATGCACGCTTTTTGTTTAATCGCTTTATAATTATTCTCTTGTTTCTTGCTTTGCACATATATATCTATATATGTGTGTGTGTGTGCGCGCGCGTGCAAGTGTTTCTTGCTTTTGTGTTATATATATATATATATAAGATATTCGAATAGCATGAACTGTTGTTGTGTGATGCTTGGTTATTAAGCATGCTAGTTGTTTTTCTTTTATGAGTTAAACATAAGTCGAGAGTATGTTGTTGTATGTATATGCTTGGTGGGCATAGTACATGAGTCTAGAAGCATGATGCAGGGCATATGCATTCTAGGTAGTTTGGTGTGGTATGTATATGCTTCGTGGACATACTACATGTGTCTAGAAGAATGTTGCAGGGCATATGCATTCTAAATAGTCGTAATAAAGAGGTCAGGGACCTTAATGTGAAAGATAGGCTAGTTGGGTGAATGTTAGTGCGTCTCGGGTACAGATGGTCGAGGGGTCGCATATCACCAGTTGTTTAAGAGGAGCATTGAGGCCTTGGGTACAAATGGTCAGGGATCGGTGTGATGAGTCTAGAAAGCATCGGTGCACCTTGGGTACAAATGGCCAAGGGGCGATGCACAGTTCGAGTTTTAGGGCATAAAACCCAACACCTACATACTAGTTCATGACTCATTCTATTAGCCTTGGATGTTTAGTTTATTGGATTAGGGTTGATAAGACAAGATATAATACAAACATTGAATGATACATCACTTTTATTAATGTTCGGTCAAAAGTACATTTACTATCTACGAGTTTTAGGGCACAAAACCCAAGAAATATATCATATAGAAATAAATATCGATGCTTCCCTACCTGGTGACGGAGAGGAGAACGAGGAAAACCTCTAACTCACACAACTAAACAACCTAGGTTATCTAGGTCAGTCTACAGGAACGACATCGCTTTGATACCAACTGTAACGCCCTATGTTTTCCAACCTCTAGCCTAGCGACGTTACTACTCACTCTAAACTCTCAAGCAACTAGGAAAACTCTCTTTAAACCGAATGTACCCAAAATTTCACCAGCATAACGACGTAAAACTAGTTATCCGAAAATTATACAATACCTGATAAAGACATTTAACATTTCTAAATATGTAAAACGCCAGACTCCACCAAACATCAGCCAGATTTCACAAACCTATCTCCTCTAGACGAGAGAGACCTTAATGCAACATACAATAACCAAAAACTATGCAGCGGAACGTAAATACATTTTATTAACAAAAGAGAATCCACTTAGCACAAGCTAACCAACATAACCTTTGTTACTACCAAACCAAACCACACCAGTCTAAGTACATAATCTTACCCCTTCTCAGGTGAATCCCTCACCAACACAAAACTACTAAATGAAACAACTCAAGCTATCCTACTAAAGCCATTAAGGAAACGTAACAACAGCAAAACCAACACTTTAGGAATTTTCCTCGTGGTCCTCCTCCTCGCCACCAAGGTCTGGATCATCATCACCTACAACATTTAAAATTTTGGGGGGAATGTGGGGAAGGGGGTATCAGTACAACTGCGGTACTGGTAAAAAGCTCACATGAGCAAGATCACAAACATCAAACAATGGCAGACAACATGTTTCTCACACACATACAACATGCCTCCCAAAGCAGTAAAAACCAACATGCCCACAAAGCAATAAGACCACTTCATGCATATGCTTCCAACACTATGCACCCACTACTAAACCACACACGATTTAAGTGTCATGCTACGATAACAACCACATGCATTACGCGCCATGCTACGCAAAACTAATTGCATGCATTACGCGCCATGCAACACAAAACCTACACGTGCATAACGCGCCACGCTACGCAAAACCATTTGCATGCATTACGCGCCATGCTACGCTAAACCAAACACGTTCATTACACGCCACACTACGCAAAACCATTCACATGCATTACGCGCCATGCTACGCAAAACCACTCGCAAGCATTTCGCGCCATGGTACACTACACCAAACACGTGAATTACGCGCCACGTTGCGCACCTACACATGAATTACACATCATGCAACTCTACCACTAGACTCATGCTACACTTCCCATGACACATGCAAGCCTAACGAAACATGGTTGACCCAAACACAACATGCTTAATAAAAAACCACAACTTAGCGGTCACATATTTCATGCTTATCACAAACAATCATCAATACATGCTCATCTCAAGCATTTCAGTGCATTTATAAACAACAGAACATGCTTTGTACAAATACAGAGATAGAACATAGAAACAGACATCATGCTCCACACAGTCAACCAAAGTCCAGCAAGTAGAAACTACTTACAAATCACGCTTCTAATTACCAACGAGGCGACACTTGCACCAAGCCCCACAAGCACCTCGAACTACAACAAAAAACGCTACCATCAAAGACTGAACCAAGAGATAATGGCCTAACATGCTACTAGGGGCCAAAACCACTTTACCCAGCTCATTTCTTTGCTGGACAATCTTTCTACGTACCCCAAAATGAAAACACAAAACCTTTAGACCATGGGCAACCATGTCTAAGGCACAACGGGCAATGGATGTTCGTCAAACGACTCTAGAAAAGGCTTTTAGGCCGCTGGACAACAAATAAATGACCCACATTAAGCGTACTAGGAACTCCTAAGGACCGGACATGCTACTAAACCTAAGACAACTAATGGAGACCTAATTTAGCATGCATTTTAAAACTACGAACAACAACCAAAAGCTCAATAATTCATGCTTTAAGAACTTATAAGGGTCGGGAAACATTTTAAGGCAATGAGGCTTAATGGGCATTGAAGAACTACTTGATTTTAACCGAAATAGCCATGATAACCCATTTTAATACATAAACTAGGACCTATAAAGATTGGGGCGAAACTTAAGAGCCTAGATATGCAATGGGCAACAACATCACATGCTTTTAAAGCTAAGCTAAGACAACTAATGGGCAACAAACTTTGACGCTAAAAACGAAGGGACAATAAGGAAACTTACCCAAACAGACCCGCTTTCGCGCCAGACGGATTATTCTAACCTCTAACGATGCGCTAGAATAATCCTTGGGCAATGAGTACTCGAGTCGAAGTGTTTCGAACTTAATCGAACACTTAGACGACGCTGCAGATCAGAAAATCAAACACAACTGAAATTTTCAGCACCGAAAACGAATGGGTATTCTACTTAAAGCTCTAAGCATGAGTGGGTAAGGGCTAAACTTACCGCAAACGCTAATTGACACCGAACCAATCACAAACTGAGCAAGGACGACGCCGCAGATCATAAATTCAACAGCAAAGCTTAAATTTCAGCACTCAAATGAATCTGTATTCTAATCCTAACACCATAAAAGCATGGGTAAGGGATTAGACTTACCGGAAACGCCAAACGACACCAACAACAACCAAAAGTGCTGTTGGATAGAGGTTGAATCGACTGAAACGAGGTCGTTGGGGCTCTGAATCACTTGACACGCGAGATCTAACAACACTGGACAAAGGGAAACTTAGATCAGGCCTTAAACCACATGGAAAGGAAAGGAAAAAGGCTTACCCATGATTTTAAGGCAGAAAAGCGGAGGAAACGAGGCTTCGAGCTGCTGTCCGCACGCGATCTAACTAATACAAACACAAGGGACTCAGATCGACCTTTAAACCAATAAGTACGGGGGAAAGGAGACTTACCCACGAGCTTCCTTGGCCGAAAAACACACAGACAGAGAGGGAGGCGGGGCGAAAAAAGTGAAACGAAGGAGATAGAGCAGCGCAAAGTGTGGTGCTTCAAGTTGGCCATGACGATGCCTACTGCTTCACGACGACGACCCAACACGAAGAAGGAACACGTGCGGCCGTAAGGGAGGGAGAAAGAAACTCACAGAAGACGGCGGCGCGACGCTCGATTCCAGCAAACGGGGTGGGTCTCTTGGCTACTGAAGCAAACGACAAGGGGGAGGGGGGAGGGGGGGCTGCTTCACGAGATTGAGAGAAAGAGATGGAAAGAGATGGAGAGAGATGAGAGTTTTTGGGGTTTTTTTTTGTAATCTCTTTTCTTCTTTTCTTAACTCCTTTTCTTTTTCTTTTAATTCGAAAGCCCAAGAATATGATTTTTTCCACTTAACCGAAACCCAATATTCAATGTATAATTTAAATTATAACGCTTAAACCTCTCAACCAACTGAGACCAAGCCAACGAGATTTAGAGGGAGATTTAAAACACGATAATTCCCCTAAACACCTTAGTTTATAATTAAAATTCCCACAATACAAGTAAAATAATAATTTTCATATAATTTGACTATATCTATGAAATATAATTAACACCAGAAGTGTACAAGGAGTTACAGATAAATTTTTCATATTAAAGTTATTCATATTCCAAAGGTTCACATTAAAAAAATTATTAAATAATACTTTCTCAAGAGTAAGGGAGAAAAAATAATGAGAAGAATCAGAGCGAGAAAAAAGTGGAATTCAAAGAATTTAAGATAGTATTTTGAGAAAGTGGGGAGGGAGTGAGAGAAATGAAACGCAAATAAAAATTTTGGAGTGATGGGAAAGTATTTAATTTAATTATTATTTTAAATTTTCGAAATAAGGACAATGTACATATTATATCTTAAATATCAAAGCTAATATTATATTTAAAAAATCATATTCATTGTAACAGCCGGTGAAAAAAAAAAAAAAGAAATGAGGGAACGTGTGGGCTCTTGGCCCGGTCAAAAGGGGAAATGGGGGGAAAGTTTCCCCCCAAGAGTTTCGGTCAACTGACCGTATTGTAAAAAAAAAAATATCAGTTTTTCTCTCTCTCCCCGACTCTCTTTCTCTCCCTCTCGGTTATCTCCCTCCCTCACGGTGATCTCTCTCTCTCGGTCTCCCTCACGTCGCCGCCTTCAGCCGCACGCCGCCGCCTTCAACCCGTACCGTCGTCGTCGCCTTCCTCCGCCACCGTCGGTAATGTCTTTCTTTCCCTCTCTCATTTTCGTCTCTTTCTGACCCGTCTCCATCTCACTCGCTCGGCTCTCTCTCTCTCTCTCTCTTCCTCGCAGCTCTCTCTCTTCTCCATCTCACTCTCTCTCGCCGTCAAGCTCCGCCGCCGCACACCTCCACCCTTCGCGCCGCCGCCGATCTCTGTCGTTCGCCACGCCGCCGCTCGCCGTCGCCTCTCTCTCTCCGTCTGCACGTCAAGCCGACGTCCGAGCGCCGCCGCCTACAACCTTCGCGCCGCACGCCGCCGTCTCCAACCGCTGCGAGCCGCCGTCGGTTTGAGCAGCCACTGTTGTCCTTGGGCTCGTTCGCGTTTTTCAGATCTGTTCGTCGCCGCCATTGAAGCTTCAGCTTTATTTCTAAAGAATTATTTGGGGTAAGGGAGTTGTAAGTCAAAGCTTGTTGGTCTTTTATGCCTTAATGAAATGCCCATTAACATCGATCTTATTTTAAGGTATCCATAGTACATGGTGGTCGGATCATTAAAGGGCGGAGCGTAATTAGGTAGCTGGACAACAAGCATTAGTGTTGTTTGGGTGAGTTTTTGACCCTCTCAAGCCTTGTGTTTTGGGAAATTAATTGAGATGGTTATGCCTCTGATGTGTGAATATATTTTACATGTTAATAGGTTACGTTTTCGCATAACGTGGTTGGTCTTATCGAGTTGTTGGGTGATTTTCGATTAAGCATAGTATCTCACGGTAAGTATTGTCATGGATTTAACCAAGCATGGTTGGTTCTTCTTTTCTTGGAAGCATGAAAATAGTTAAGCATGCCTTGGTTAGTTGTTGTTCATAAAGTTCGCCTGCATGTAAGTAGCTTCTTGGGCATGAAGTGTTTGGATTGTTTTCATTGTATGCTTCTTGGTGGTGAATTGGAGTTGGTTAAGTTTTTTTTGGCTTGGTTGAATGTTCCTTGGTTCGTGGTAATGCTTACTTAATTATGGTTAGAGAGTGTTGTTTACTTGGGCATGACTTATGTGTTGATATGTTTGTAGCATTTAGTAAGCATGCTTGGAATATTTGATTTATGATTGTTCTAGGATGTGTTCGTGTTATGTAGGATGGGTTGAATATTCATTGGAGTGGTGATTTGGAGTTGCGTTGATTTCTGACTCGTTTGCGTTATAGAAGTGCATCGTTGTTGTTTCCAGGTGTAGGAAAATTTTGGGTTACCCATATGCATGCCGTTATGCTGCCGAATTTTCGGTAGCATACGAGTGGTTTCAGGATTAGGAGTGTCGGTTGTCACCTCCATTTCTTATTCTTGTGATATGACTGAATTGGGAAGATGCATATCAGTTAGCCTGTCAGTAAGCTAGGAAGAGGAATCGTTTGTGTTAAATAGGTTGCAAATAAAGATTAGTAAGTGTTAAGGGGCCCTAAAGAGAAAAGAATTAAAAAAAAAAAGGGAAAGGAATAGGCTAGCGCCTTACAAGAGGGTCGTGTCAATTAAACACCTAGGACTGAGATGTAATAGACTGAAATGAGGAGCTTAATGGGCGGGTCTTGGCTTCACAGTTTAGGTGCCATTTACTAACTGTGGAAGTTAATTCCTGACTTAAACCCATGAACGCCCCACCAGTGAAATGGTAGATTGGAGCGCTACGCGCCCATTAGTGCCTAGAGGGATGAGACTTAGCTCCACTGATTGGGTGCCATCTACCATCAGTAGGAGTAGAGACCTCCCAAACTCCCACTTGTGCACTATCAGTGAGTTGACAAACTTATATATATATAGGTGTACTGATTGAACACGAGACCCGAACTACAGACGAATGAAATGAAATGAATGAGAATGAGATGACCTAACCCTTAGGCCCTTAACTCGAATATAAGATGTTAAAACTTTTATTGCTACTTACTGAGTATTTTCTTAAATACTCATTCTTTTCCCTTACACACAACTGCAGGTAGAGGTAAAGGTGTACGGAACGCGTGACGGAGAGCTGCTGAGCCATGGATCTCCTTTAGTATAAGTCTTCCGCATTTTACGTTTTGAAATTCCCCTTTTGAACTCGTATTTCGAAGGATTCAAGATTTATTCCGCTTTAAGTTTTGTTTGAATAACTAAATGTTTCGTTTGTTCGGTTTTAACTGGGATCCCAGATTGAAAAGTTTTCGAAAATTTCTAAGTATGTTTTTTTTAAATGTTATTTTCACGCTGTTCTTAGAAGAAGAATGAAATGCATGTAGTAACGGCCTTAGGATCTAGGCATGAAAAGTAGGGTCGTTACATTCATACTATAATTTTAAAATTATGAATGATTAATAGCTAGAATTATTATATAATTCAACTTAACAAAACATAGTTCAATTTAATATAAAATTTTGGATGATTAATAATTATATCATTAAAATATATTTATTTTTAATAAAAGATAGAATTATAACCTAAATCAATTTTCATGTAATATTATATATTTAAAAAATTGTATTAGTTATTACTTTGAAAAATTATACTAAATAGAAATCTCATTTATTTTAAAGAAATAATAAATATTTCTAAATGTGTTAATTTGTTTTTTTTCCAATTGTCTTTTTGATCTAATACTTAAAAAAAAAAAACATATGTACAATAATAATAATAATAAGAATAATAATAATAATGACAATAATAATATTATTTTATCCAACATGAGCATAGATTAACTAACATCAAAATTGAACTAATAACCAAGAGGTTTGTGGTTTAAATCTCCCTAACCCCATATATTGAAAAAAAAACAAAAATAATAATAACAATATCATTTTTTATTATTGAGATTTCAGAGAGAAAATCGATGAATATATTTATTTACTACAAATTTTTAAAAATAATCATGATATATAAATTTTTTCGTAACACCTATTGTTATTATAATAAAAGAAACTAAATAAATTTGTAAGAAAGAATACCTATCAACTTAACTTAAAACATAGTGATCCTTAACTTCATTAGGTGGGATACCATGTTCAAGCTTTTGTATTCCCATACCTTCAAGTTTTTTCTTAAATTACAAATTAACAAAGGATCAACATTATTATTACAACAAAAGAAAAGCAAGATGAATGATAGATAATGTAATCCAACAAAACAAAAATTAATAAGGCAAAGCAAGACAATTAATAAAAGAAGTAAGACAAACCTAAACATAAGAGAAAATTCAAATGTTTGTTGATAAATGTTGAAGAGAGCTCTATTTATAGTTGTAGAAGATAAAAGTTACAAAACTTTTGAAATTTCACCATCAAACATACTTAAAGATAAACTCATAAATTTTAGTAATTAAATTATAGAAATAAATATATAGAACTTGTCATATTCTAACCTCTCAAATATTTACATTTTGTATTTACTAAAAAAAATCTTATATGGATACATTATATGTAAATGTGAGAATGTGAAAAGAGGTTAAATAATTAATGTTAGTTTAATTGTATATTAGTAATAAAACTTTGGATCTTCTACGTTTTTAAATGTCATTTTATGATGTAAATTAAGTATATAAATTTAAGAATGATTAGTGGCATGCTTTATAAATTTAAGATTTCATAAAGATAAAATAGTCTAAAAAATGATTCTCCACTTCATACATAGTGGGTGTCCTTTGAATGGCAAACCCAATATTTGTTGTTGTAACAACACCTTATGTTCACATAGCCTTTGCCAACTTTTGCAGGCTCCACTTCATACTTTGCATAAGGGGACACCACATGGTGTGAATCGTACTTGTCATCTGCTTTGGATTTGAAAGCCACGTACCTGGGGAACACCATATTTGTTTCTCTCTCTCTTTTTTTTTTTTTTTTTTTCTCTCCTTTTGTGTCTCAACAACTCTTTGCTACTCTCGATGGTTATGCTTCAAACTTGAAATTCGAAAGGACTATTTATAGATAAATTTTAGATCCATAAATATAAACAAATATTAAGCTTCAAGAAAATGGAATAATATTATGTGAATGAAAAATTATATTATTAATGAGGTAGTTGGGCCATAGCTCCAATAAAGGCATCAATTGCCAAAATGAACGTATCTCTAACGCTGACATAAAGCTTGTATTAATGACCAAATGGTCTTTGGTTAAAATCTCCCATCTCTACATGTTATCCAACAAAATTAAAAAGATAAAGGCATCAATTACCATCTCAAATGTCGGTGGTTCAATTCTCCACCCGTAATTGTTGAGCTAAAAAACAGAGGTAATTAGGTAGAGAAAAATAAAACCTAGAAAATTTAATATCCACTAGCTAAGTTCAGGTGCTTTGTAGTTTTGAATTTTTAAGGTGTAGGTACTTTGTAATTTTATTTTAATCTCAAACTTGTGTGAACAAATTTGGTGTATTAACTTATTTGAATGAGATTTGGAAAATATTTCAGTTTGTCTACAATTTGTTTTAGGTACAAAAATTTTTGGATTGTATTGAAATTCAAAAGGAACAAGAAAGAAAGAAAGAAAGAAAAAAAAAAAAAAAAACTTATGCCAATGCCACCCATTTGGCGTTAGTAGAAGTCCTTTCTGCTGTTTTTTACTGACGCTAGTGAAGGACGACCAGAAGTCTTGTCTGTCGACACCGGTCTATTTTGACTTCAGCACAAGTTTTGCTGACTGGTTTATTTCGATGTTGTTGCCGACGTTTATTTATGTGTCGAAAAAACCTTTTCCGACGTGTTTTTGCTTTTTTTGACGCGTTTTCGGTGTCAACCAAACATCACAGTTTGTAGTGTAGCTAGAATTAAACTATCATATGTGAAGAATGAATCAATATGCTTTATTATATAACTTTTATTTAGTTTAATTGCATATCCCCACATTTCCACAAAAAAATACAATATTAATGGAATATATTTTATTATATAATTTTTCTTTAGTTTAATTGCATTTCTCCACGTTTCTCACTAGTGTCCATTTTAAATCTGAAAGATACCTCTCTAAAACCCTCTATTGAATAATATGAAAATCTATCTATTATTATAAAATGAGAGTAGATACTGTAAAAGGCAAAATCACTAATTAAATAAAAAAAATTACCAATGAATGCATTCAGAATACTTTTTCAGTCTGTCTACGTTAGATTTTATTTCATTTTAGTCCCTATACTTTCAAATGTCCGAATTAAATTAGGGTGCATTTAATTGGTGATCTAAAAGTAGAAATTTGGTAACAAAGAGATTCTGTGAAAACAAAGTTGTATTTGATGTTTTCAGATATGTGTTTGGTAGTAGATTAAGAAATTGGATCTCAATTTAAACAATTGTTGAAAATGTACTCGATAATATATTTATAAACGATAGACTAGTTGTACTTGTCAACTAAATATTGTGTTGAATATAAAATATTGTCAATTAATTTATAAATATGTTATATGTTATAAATTTTGTATAATTATTATTTCACAATATCATATGACTTCTAATACATTATAGGTTAAAGTTCACTTTTGGTCCCACTTCGTATTTGATACAATATCATAATCCTGGTGACACTATGGATACAACTCACTTTTTATTTGATAGAAACGAATTGATCCAAGACGTTCATGTAGTTGACATGGAAATGGGGGTATCCTATTGATGGGGTTGGTGTCCTAAAACTCGTAGATAGCGATGAAACAAGTAATATACTTGTTCGATAAAGTCGTTATCGAGGTTTTGTTCACGTACGTTATTAAATAAGTGAATTGCACATTTAATAACTCAAATCCAATAAACTAAGATCCATGGCTATATAATATGAATAGTTGAACTTTATGTAGTGACATAAAACTGGATCAAGTTCAAGTAATAACCTTAATGGTCTATAGTATAGGGATAAGGTTGAGTACCTTATCCTGGGAACGCTATGAGACGCGACCCACTTTAGTGCAAACGATGTGATCCTGAATCGTTCATGTAGAGGCATGCAAGTGGGGGCGTCCTATGCAATGAGTTTGCATAAGGCCAAGACATAGAAATTAGTCACCTTCCTTTATAACGTCGTTTACTGTTGAAACTAACTTATTTAGAGTGATGACCTAGGTAACTCGATCTTAATTTTGAGCTAACTATGAACTCCTGTTTATCCGGGATTATCCTTTGATTTGCATGGGAGAGAGTGGCTTATCATTGTCGACTCAATATGCCTACCATTTTTTAGATAAGATCGGGTAGATAGTTGGGGAGGTAGTCCTGCAAGACGGAATTCTCTCATACTCGAATGAGGGATAGTATAGAGGTCGTTCCCTTAAGTGCTTACTCCGGGACTTGAACAAAGGGATCCTACCCTCTCATTGGCCCGAGATGTATTAGGTTTGGTGATTGGACCACAACCCAATTGTTCATTAGAGGATCCGTGGGACTTAAGGAACTAGATGTAACTTCAGGGGTAAAACGGACATTTGACCTAGCTGTAGTTGCGAACAACCTATGAAGAGTCGACTTACTAAGCATGGTTATATTGGATGGACATAAATATATCTACAGTGAGGGGAGTGCAACTATTGGGCTATAGTGGAGTGTCCCGGTAGTTAACAAATGTTGGTTAATTAGGTTAATAAGATTAGTCGGTTAATCTCGAATCGTTGGAGTCCATGATCTGTAGGTCCATTAGGTCCCCCTGCTAGCTCATACGGAATGAACATTAGAACAAGTGTGATGGATGAAGTTGAAACGTCCAAATTCGGTTTAGGGAATAAACATTAATTATATGTGATATACTTAACGTCGTGTAGTTTAATTATAAATTAAACAATATAAAAATAGAGTTGGTAATATTTAAATAAGATTTAAATATTACATATGTGAATAGGGATTCATATTCAAGAAATTCGATCTTGAGAGAAGTAGGGATTAGGTGAATATATTTAATATTGGATATTAAATTGAATAGTTAATTAATTATTAGTTTGTTTTTAAAAATTAATTTTTTAAATTAATTTTAAATTTGTTAAAATGATAATTAAAATACAAAATTGATTTGCATTTTTGGAGGTGGAGTCTCTCATGAGTCATTCAATAATTTCATCCTTATTGTCCACCTATCCCACTTAAATTTTACCATCAAATGTGTGTCATCTTCAGCTTGCACAAGGTTGCATGACTTCCTCTATATATATGTGATTGAAAAGGTGTGAAAAAAAGGTTGAGAATTTGGTGAACGACTGGAAATTTTCCTCTCTAAGATCATCTCTCATAATTGTATACTTTTATATTCTCTTCCCAAATTTGTCACACACCGAGTCCCACAACTCGTTATAAGACCCGATGATTGTAGGAAAGACGTATGTGCTCGTCCACAAGCCGCTCGTGATCAAAATGTTGGATTTTATGCCCTAAAACTCGAGTAGATGGTGAATGTAAACAAATTGTTTACTAGTTTCAATCAAGTGTTATTGAGTTTCTACAATAAAGTGTATTGTTAAATATTGAACAATTTGACCCAAATCCAATAAACTAAGATCCAAGGTTGTTTGTATATAACCTGAACTAGTATGTGGGGACATACGAGGATCGATGTTCAAGTAACAACCTAAAAGGTCTATAGTACAAGGATAAAGTTGGATACCTTATCTTGGTAACACTATGTGGTACGACCCGCTTTGTATTTGATACAGACATATTGATTCAAAGCGTCCATGTAGTAGACATGCAAGCAGGGGTATCCTATGCAATGAGTTTGCATAAGACTGGACCATGAAATAGTAAACCACTAGATATAACACCGTTAACTAGTTAGGTTATTGTTTCAATAGGATGACCTATGTAACTAAATCTTAATCTTGAGTGTGTCATGAACTCCGATTGTCCTTTAATTAGCATGGGTGAGAGTGACCAATACACTGACTCAATATGCCTTCCTTTTTCGGGATAAGACTGAGTGTAATTCACACATTCTCACTTCTAGAAGAAGTAGATGATGTTCCCTTAAGTGGTGAGTCCAGGACTTGAACAAAGGGATCCCGTTCTCATTGGCCCGAGAGGGACTTTCTATTTATTGGTTGACCATAAACAGGTTGTTCATTAGAGGAGCACACTGATACTTAAGGAGACAGATGTAACACAAGGGTAAAATAGTAATTTGACTAATCTGTGATTACAAACACTCGTGGAGGATTGACTTACCGGTATAGATCTATATCCGTGGACACAAAAATGTTCTATAGTGAGAAGAGTTCAGTTGTGAGTCTTTAGTGGAAGGACCCACAGTTAATGAATATTGGTTAACCTGATTAATGAGTTTAATCAGTTAACCTCATATCATTGGAGCTTCTGATTTGTAGGTCCATTAGGTCCCTCTTCTAGCTCGTGAAGAGTAATTAGGAACAATTATATCTTAAGAGATTTTGAATAGTTCAAATTCATATTGGGAATTAAGTTAATTGTATGAGATACAAATTACTATAATGTATAGTGATACATTAAAATGTAAAGTCTAATTTGGAATTAAATTTTATTATTATGAGAGAAATAAATATTTGAAGAAGTTCAAATATTAATATGAATTTGATTCATATTAAATTTATAGGATATAAGATAATTTGAAAGAGTTCAAATTTTAATATGAAATTGACACATATTATAAAATTAATTAATTGAATGCCTAAAATTAAATATTTGATATTTAATTGGGTAATTAATTAATTAACTAATAGAAGGTCTGAAATTAAATATATGATATTTAATTGGTGATTAGTTAATTAAATAATTAATTAATTGAAAATTAATCAATTATGAAAGTAATTAATCATTTATGGAAATGATTTAATCACTTATGGAAGTGATCAATTATTTATGGAAAAGATTAATCAATTATGGAATTGATTGGTTATGGAATTTATTAATTATGGAAAAGATTAAATCAATTATCGAAATAATTGATTTTAAATGAATATTTTATTCATGGTATTTCTCCTATAAATAGAACACTAAACCTAGGGTTTAGAAGATACAATATAAGCTCACAAGAACGCACTCTTGCATTCTCTCTAGCCTCCCTCTCATATTCTCTCATCTCAATATCTCTAGGGAGAATCTTCTCTGTAGAGTTTTCTCATTCAAGATTAGGTAGTCTCACAACTACGTTCCTAATCTCAGAGTTATAGCAGGGAAGATCAAATGGTAGTGTCCCAATTGTTGACGCAAATCAAGAAAGGCGTTCTTGATATTTCAAAAACGACACCGACAGTATGTTCGCTTCTCCCCTTTAGAATTAGTTCTAAGATTGTATGTTTAGCCTTAATAATTGATTTAGAATAGTTTTCTAAATTTTGCCAATGTATTGGTATTTTGGTGGAAACAATATTAACAATGAATCGATTCCAATTACGCTTCCATTTTATGAAATTGTGGAATTCCAATCCTAGAAAAAATTCATCCACGGAGGTTAACAATTTAGCTTTCAAAGGTTGGCCAAATTCAAACCCTGTTTTTCGTAACTTTGAATGCAAGCGTTTTGTTGTAAAATTAAATGAAACTGGAGTGCTTCGATCCAAATCGTTTCCGCTAGTGTCTCCTACACTCCTTCACCTATGTAATGAGTTTGCATAAGAATAGATCGCGAAATAGTAGCCATTACATGGAACACTGTTAACTAATCAAATTATTATTTCATAGGATGACCTAGGTAATTCAATATAAATCTTGAGTGTGTTATGAACTACTGTCTGCTAGGAATTGTCCTTTGATTTGTATGGGTGAGAGTGGCCAAATTTGTCGACCCATTAAACCTACCATTTTGGCAACAAGACCGAGTGGGGAGCTGGAAATGTAACAACACGATATGAAATTCACTCATTCCTGTCTATAGGGTAAGTAGATGAGCATTTCTTAAGTGGTGACTCCGGGACTTGAACAAAGAGGCCGACCCTCTCATTGGCCCGAGAGATTCGTCTGTTTAATTAGCTGGACTATAAACAGATTGTTCCTTAAAGGATCTCTAGTACTTAAGAAGACAGAGGTAACTCAGGGGTAAAACGGTAATTTGACCCGACTGGAGTTACGAACACTTGTGCAGGATTGACTTACTGTTAATGGTCAATATCCCTAGACACATAAATATTCTACAGTGAGAATAGTGCAGTTGTGGTTCTTTAGTGTAGTGACCCACAGTTAACTAATGTTGATTAATGAGGTTAATGAGTTTAACTCATTAATCATCTTGTATCGTTGGAGATTCTAATTTGTAGGTCCATTAGGTCCCCCTATTAGCTCATAAAGGATATTGAGGTCAATTAGTCTAAAATAGAATTTGAATTGCTCAAATTCATCAAGGGAGTTTAGGTGAATTCTAAATGAAACAATTAATATAATGTATGGTTATACATTATAATATAAATTTAAATTTGAATTAAACTTTATTATATAAAATTAATTTTGGATATGATTCAAAAGTAATTTATGACATAATAATATATTTGAAGTAGTTCAAATATTAATTAAATGTGAATTGGATTTACATTGAAACTCTAAGTTAAATTTAATCTGAATTGAATTCATATTAAAATTATAGCTTATAAGAGAGATGCACATTTGAATACGATTCAAATGTAAGGTTAATTAAATGTATGATATTTAATTATTGAATTAATTAATTTATTAAATTTAATTTAGCTAAATATGATTTAATTATATTAATTAAATTAATACCTTATATTATAATCGAGATGGTCCATTAAATATTATTCATATGCAATTTATTTTATAGTTTAATTAATAAAAATAAATGTGATTTATTTAGTTCGTTGTTAATTAAATTATTTTTTTTAATTTAATTTAAATTAAATTAAATTACCCACCTCCTACAGTTTGGCAGGAAGTGGAGATGTGGAGGGAGTTACGTAACTCCCTCCGTCTCTCTTAAAGAAAACTATAGTATGTCTATAGTGTTTTACTACTGAAGAATTCTCCAGTGTAATCTCTCTCACAATCACTCTATCTCCAATTCTCTCTGAGTTTTTTACAGAAAAATTTTCTCTGTGAAAACTAGTTCTTCCCTGTATTCAAGAGTGTGTTCCCACAACACAGTCTCAAATACTTAGAGAATAACGGGGTTTCCATAGATGTGGTGTCCTACGTTCTTGTACGTCATTGTTTGTGACCACCGGTATGTGAGGGAGAAGAAAACTTGTTGCATTCGGTCTTCAAAAGTAAGTTCATTAATCGCTCAAAAGCATGCTTAACAGTAGAAGATTATAGAAAGGTTTCTCTAATTTCTAGCTTTTCATACACTAGTGTATTGGTTTCTAAATGTAAATTGAATCACACACAATCACACGCGCTTCCGCTGGGGATTCAATCCCCTCAACTCGAATGTATGTTTCCAGTTAGGTCCCTATTATGTTAAGACCCAACAGTCAAGTTTCATGATATTAGGTCATATATTATCAGTTTCAGCCCTTAAGTGGGTTGCTTACTGAACATATTCTTATATACTCATCTATGCTACATTACTTTCCTTTTTAGGTGGTACTTGAGGACGTCTGACAATTGGCGAGGGTTGTGTCTTCATTGGCTATGGGAATGCAGCTATGAACCATGATTCTCTCTTTAGGATTTCTGTTTCATTCATCATAGGATCAACTTTTATGTTGAGTTTTCATGTTTTGATCTGTTGTTTTCTTTTGAGTTTTCATTCAGATGTTTTAGAAACATTCTTATTATTTGTATGAAATTGTTTTATGTTTTGGGCCCAGTTGAAATAAATTACAGTCATTCTTCTTTCGCTTATTGTTTTCAAAGAAAAATTCCTATGTACAGTGACCCTTAGTATATTCCTAGTTCATTTTTAGTCTCGTCATTACATAAAACTATTAAAATTTCAAGAATGATTAGACACTAATTTCATAGTTTTGAAACCAAACTCATTAAGAAAATATATATTTTTTTTAAAAAAAAGACAAACCTCACAATAGTAATTAGAATAGAAAATAAATTGCATTTTGAAGTTCAAGACTTCGCGCTCTCTAATTGTGTTCGATCTTCCCTCATCAATTGCTTGTTCAATTTTTATTGCTTTATTTGTTCAATCTGCGACCCACTCTTTTTACACGAATGATGCGCTTAGACAATGCTTGCCTTTAGTAATTCTAGTGTTCAGCGTTTGAGTTTGCATAACTACTACTCCTTGTGGATACGATACTCGATAAATACTCGCTGTTTTAGATTAGTTGTGGCCCATGTGCTTGCGGTCTGCATATAGCCTTAACAGTTATAAATCTAATTTCTATTAATCTAAATCCAGATTAATTGGTAAAAACATATGTTTTCATATGTATCAATCTGAGTATACATTTACTAATTAAATCATATATTTTCAACAAAAAGGTTAAAAGTTCAAATTTTTATTCTTTAATACCTAGTGAAGCTAAAAATCAGAATGGTTCATTTCCCAATATGATTATTATTAATTTAATTTATCTTTGGTTGTCAATCAAAATTTAAAATTTTATATTCATGTCTGACCACCACGTGGGACATTTCTAAATGGCATGAATATTTTTTTTTGTTAAATATATAGTCATTTCATTGTCGTATAATATCACATTTCTATTCACACTCATCTTAGACCACCACGTGAGAGACAAACTGTCAATGTGATTTTCCAATCACATTTATGCATTATTATACTATCTTCTTGTTCCATTTGAGAAAAAAATAATCAGTCAATGGAAGAAGTTGTTGATGGTCGATTTTGGCCAGAGGATCTCACCTGACCTTCATGTGCCACCAACGGTAAATTTGTAGTTGAGGGGGGAAGACGTGGCCTGCAAGACAGTAAACCTGCACACCGGTGTGGTGCTCGCCACACCGGCTCCGATGCTTAAGTCAACAAGCAGAACGGTAGGGCGTGGAAAAGTAAGAGCAAGAGGAGAAAGCAGAGAATAGAGAATATAGTTTAGGGATAGAATCCGGGATCCCCTCTGCAGTGGCGAAGAGGGATATCAATACATGCTCATCCTCCTAGGGTTTTTAGGGATTCAGAGGCCTCTTCCTCCGGGTCGGTCTTTTGGTCCTACCTCTGCCCGTTTGTCCTCGTCAGCTCCTTGTGTGGTCCTCTGGATTGGATTTTTAAGCAAATTAAGTACTATGAATAATCTCTCTCAATTTTATTTAGGGATTAAAAAGTGATGAATTAATGATGCTAAAACCAAATCAAAGCAAGTAAAAAGAATGGAAATTCAATTGGGAAAACTACTTAGGGAATTGATTTCGCCGATTTAGTTTAGGATTGATTTTAAAGAATAAGTTATTAGCACAATGAAATTATGAGCCAAAGACCCTTTAATCACAACTACCTCTCCCGAGTATAATTGATTTTCATGCAAATTAACCAACTTGATATCCCTATCTAAGTTTATTAATAAGCAAGGCAATGAGATCTTTTAACCAATTCTAAAGTTAATCTAAAACCGTCAAGAATTAGAAAGTAAACTTTATTCATACAATCTTGAGTAAGTCTAGATCAAATCCTCTCTCCGGAGCTAGATTCGAAACTTAAGTCATCCAACTAATGGCCAATTAATTGAAAGCATTAAATCAAGATTACAAACACAATAACATTGCACAACTTAAACCATAAATCAATCCATAAACTTAATCAACTACATCAATCCCAAAGCTACAAGTTTAGCTACTCATTAATGTAAATACAAGCTCAACTAAACATGGGAACGCCATAAATTTAACTAAAGGAAGAAAAGGGAAAAGAAAACTCAATGTAGGCCGAGTCCCGACGTCCCCGTCACGATCCCCACGAACAATGGGTTGATTTCCATGTCTCTCCCTTTGTTTTCAGCCTCCAAATGCTCTATTCTGTCCTCTTTACGGCTCCCAAAAGTCCCAAATCGAACTCCCCTCAAACCTAGCCGAAAATAAGCTTTTATTCTGTTTTTTTCGTCTTAGCGTCGAGACGCTGTAAAGACAGCGTCGCGACGCTGCCTCTTATACGCGCGTTCTGAATAAGGAAAAAACGGTAGCGTCGGGACGCTTCCTATCACAGCGTCTCGACGTTGTGAGCTTTACGCGCCTAATCTGATATGGAATGTGAGCGTCGAGACGCTCAAGAGCTAGCGTCTCGACGCTAGCCTGCTGTTGACCGAGATTTGACTTTTTTCCACTTTTACTCTTTTCATTCCTTTTGATGACATGCAAAAATGTCATCATTTTCCTATTAATTTAAGCTAGTTTTGTGCTTGAATTGTGTTCTTTAATGCTATTTTCTGTTTAAATTTCAGAAAACCGAGCCAAAGAAGCAAAGCCGGAATTTTGAGAGATTTTGGATGATTTTGGAGACTTTTTGAGCAATTTGGAGAATTACATTGAAGATCCGAGTCCAAAAAGCCAAGAAGAATGATTTAGAAGCCCAAATTCATGATGTCCAAGCCTTAAAATTATCAATTTGGGTCAAGAAAAAAGTCCAAAATCAATTACATAAAGCATTTGGGCCAAAAGAAAGTTGGAGGCCCAAAAATTGAGTCAAAATCGGGCAATTATTGAAAATTCAGGGCCTAGCGTCTCGACGCTAAGCCTGGAAGCGTCCCGACGCTAGGCAGCTGCGTGGAGCAATCTGGAATCGCGAGAGCGTCGCGACGCTGTCCAAGTAGCGTCTCGACGCTGAGACGTCTTGGAGCCCAAGAAAAGATGACGTCAGAGCGTCTCGACACTGTCCTTGTAGCGTCTCGACGCTGAGCCTGCTGGGAGCCTATAAAAGGAGCCTTTTGCATCCATATTTTGTGTGCCAATTTGTGGGTTTTCACCCCATTCTAGAATCCACACTAAAGTAGGGGATTTTTGGGAGAGTTTTGGAGCTTTGTTGAAGATCTTTGGAGCTCGGGATCGAAGGAGGTCGGCGCGGGATCGAGGAGATCGACACTTTTATGAACATTTCTCTTCCCTTTTCCTTTATGTTTTAGTTTCTAGATTTGTTGTGATTAGGAATTATTGAATTTTAGTGATTATGAGTAGTTAATTCCTAAATTCTATGAGTTTGATTTAATATGTTGAACCTTTGCTCGATTAATGAATTGATTTGGTTTAATTGTCATTATTGTTCATTTGTGCATTTTGTCCATAATGCTTTTAATCAACTGATCACTGATTAAATGAATCGTTACTAAGTGGAAACTCGACGGAGAGAAGCTTAGACTAGAACTGAATGCATGACTAACGGTTATTTACCCGGGTGACACGGGACAAAATAAATAACGTTAGAGGTTGTACTGAAGGGTCGTAATGCCATGCTAAGTAAATAAAGATGAGACTGAAAGGAGATTCTTTATTGAACGGTATGAGATAGGAGGAGACCGACAGGAGAGTCCTTGTCATTAGGCTTCTAGACTTATGAATCAAATGATTTGTTAATCCATATTGATTAATTGATTGCGCATTAAAAGGTCCAATTGATAAAATCAACCACTCTAGAATTATCCCATCAAATTGTGTCACCATTTATCTTTTGCTTTCTAGATTAGTTTTCTTTTATTATTCTTTTCGGCATTAGATTTTGTTCTCTAAATAAAGCTAAGCAAGATTATTCGTGGTAATTAATTGAATAAATCCAATCCCTGTGGAGACGATACTCTATACTCAAAATCACTATATTACTTGTCACGACCCGTTCGCTTGCGGAATTTAAAAATCGTGCAAACACCTTTGCATCTTTTCACGCCCCGAGCACCCGATTAACTCTAATACGGCATTATAGCTCCAATCAACCATTTCCTACAAAATAAACATTAAAGCACCATAAAATGGCCCAAAAATCATAAAAGACTAGCTAAATTAAATAGGTAAAGATAGCTAGCTATGCTCGCTATCAAATACCCCCAAACTTAAGCTTTTGCTAGTCCTCGAGCAAACTCTAAATCATACATACAATGGAAGAATGGATGCAACAATCATAACTCAATCCTCAAGGCTCAAAAGTCAATAACCAAGCAAGCAAGAGACATGCACACAAGGACCAATGAGGGAGACAAATTAAAATTTTTCCAAAATTAACTTGCACAAGCGAGATCTAACTCAACAAGATCAGACTCTACTAGCTCGGGATTGGATTATTAAACTCTCTGCTCATCTTCCCTCTACACTGGCACTAAGGCTTCACTAATGAGTTAATGCAACAAATTAGTTTGTTTATCTCCATACTTAGGTGCTTTTAATTAACAAATGAATTAAGCATGTAAATGTGGCACTAGCTTTCACACACCCATTGCAGGGACCCTTAACCTGAGATTTCTCTGGTTGGCCTAACTGATCACAACATGGGTAGCTCTTTTTGCCTTAACTTTATTAAACAATGCAAACCGTGCACAGGCCATGGCATAATAATTTTTCTCTTCAACAGTAACAACAAGAATGATTTTTCTTTATGAGCATAAATAGCATATATTCTTTTCTTTCCTCCTAAGCAAGATCAAACATGCTAATTTGCAAAACATTAACTTTTTAGCTCTACCCTACACCTATCGAGGTGACAACAAGCATATGAACCTAATAATTCGCTCCTAAGCATTCAAATCCAAATCTAGCCAAGACAAATACTCTACTCATGCAAGCCATCTCCTAGAAAAATTTTAAAAAGTCTCCCTTTTTGGGCACTTATGCTTACATCTCATCACAAGCTTGAAAATTGACAAGAAAGCCTATCCTAGGACATCATAATCATGCAAAAGTGTCATCCAGAAAACAACCATATGCATAATTCAAAGAAAGCTCAAAACTATAGCCCGAACTCAGATGCTCAAGGGCTCCACAAACATGCTAATCCACCCCCAAACTTAAAATATGCATTGTCCTCAATGTATAAAGAAAATAAGGCATAAACAAGCATGAGAACAATGAAAGAATGAAAGGAGTGAACAATACTGGCCTGGAACGATGATGACTTCTTGCTTGAGATCTTGGAATCTTGAAAGCTTGAAAGCAAAGGAGAGAAAGTAAACAAGACCTACAAAACAAAAACAAACAATAAATCAAAAACAAAAAGAAAACACACTAAACTTACTTGGGTTGCCTCCCATAAGCGCTTGTTTAACGTCATTAGCTCGACGTGTTGCACGTTCTTCAAGGAGGCTTTTGTTCTGTGAATCCAACAGAGGTGCTCTTTCTTGCACCTTTCCTGTAGCCCATGTAAAACACTTCATCTTTAGAGTCTTCAACTGCTTTAAAGATCTCTTTTTCGTTCTTGACTTTAATAGTGAGCTCCCTGCGCTCAATATCTACGATCGCTCGCCCAGTAGCGAGGAATGGTCTTCCTAATATGACAGGCATTGAAGGATTTTCTATCATGTCCATAACATACAAATCAATAGGGAGGAAAAATCTACCTACTCTGATTAATACATTCTCTACAATACCAACTGGTCTCACCACAGATTGATCAGCCAATTGGAGCTTTACAGGAGTAGATTTAATCTCACCTATGTCTAACTTCTTACACAAGGACAATGGGATAATATTAATGCTAGCACCTAAATCACATAATGCTCTGAAGGAATAAGTACCAAAACTACAAGGAACAGAAAAACTCCCTGGATCTGCTACTTTTTTCAGGTACTTTTTGTTGTACTCTGGTGCTGCATGTGGAAGCAAGATAAACAGTGTCAACCTTCTTTTCCTTTCGCTTCTTTGCTAACCACTCCTTCATAAACCTGTTGTATTGGGGCATCTCTAATGCCTTTGCAAAAGGAATATTAATGTTCAGATTCATAAAAGCATTCATAAATTTATCAAACTGAACCTGATTATTCTTTTTCTTCTTTTTCTTTTTCTTTTCCTTGGGAAACATCAATGTGGGAGAAGGAATAGGAGGCTCAAGGTTAGGCTGTTCAGCCTCATCAGATGATGTGTCCTCCTCAGCTTCCCCTGTAGGCGTTTCATAGTCCTCA
This sequence comes from Luffa acutangula, assembly GCA_036850905.1. Classification (NCBI taxonomy): domain Eukaryota; kingdom Viridiplantae; phylum Streptophyta; class Magnoliopsida; order Cucurbitales; family Cucurbitaceae; genus Luffa; species Luffa acutangula. Next base: position 18,877,581 of record CM072087.1, read on the forward strand.
GATTCAGGTTCCTCTTCAGATTCCTCCTTATGCACAGTGATTGCCTTACAGTACTCCATCTGAGGTTTCTCTTGTTCAGCTGGGGCCTTACCTTTATTCATGGTGCTTACAACATTCACCAACTGTCCAAGCTGAGTCTCAATGTTCTTTATAGCTGTACTGTGGCCATTCACTGTTGAGTTAATGGCAATGACTGCCTCCTCTAATTTGGTTGTCCTGTTACTAGACTCTACAATGAAAGCTCCAACAAGATCTTCTAACTTTTTATTATCTTGAGTTTGAGGGGCAAAACCAGGAGGATTAAGAACATTCTTAGTATTAGCATAAGAGAAATTTTCATGGTTCCTATTGTTAGGGTGATAATGTGTAGGTGTAGAACTATTATTATATCCCCTAGAATTAAAATTTGATACATACTGAACCTGTTCAATAGTCTCCTTCTGAGGTCTAGATGCTAAAGCAGCAGCTGATTCAATTGACTGTGCACTCCCTGTACCTGAAAATTTCATAAAAGCATTAGCGAGGGAGGTCATCTGGGCCTGGAGTGCACTTACTTTATCAACCTCAAACACTCCAGCAGCAATCTTTTTGGGTGTAGACCGCTCAGATGGCCACTGATAGCTGTTGGTGGCCATATCCTCTAAAAGTGTGCGAGCGTTTTCCACGGTCTTGGACAACAGAGTCCCACCTGCAGCTGCATCAACAATCGTTTTTGTACTAGGAGTTAAACCATTATAAAATAACTGTACCTGAAGCCAATCGGGGTAACCATGCTTAGGACACTTCCTTAGTAGCTCTTTGAATCGCTCCCAAGCTTCGAACAGCTGCTCATCATATTGTTGTTGGAATGTCCCAATCTCGGTCCTCAGCTTGACCGTCTTTGCAGGAGGGAAGAATTTCTTTAAAAAGGCCTTGACCAAAGCATCCCAAGTGGTGATGCTCCCAGGGGTAATAGACTGCAACCAATCTCGTGCTTTTATCCTGCAAAGAAAAGGGAAATAAACGTAAGCGAATAGAATCCTCAGAGACACCATTAATTTTTACCGTCCCACAAATATCCAAGAATGATTTAAGATGAGAATTTGGATCCTCGGTGGGTGATCCTCTGTATGCACAGTCTCGAGCCATCTGAATGAGGCCGGACTTCAGCTCAAAGTTGTTGGCATTAATCGGTGCATAGACAATCCCCGACTGTTGCCCCTGAAACACAGGCTGAAAATAATCTCTGATAGGCTTAGGCTCCTCAGGTGGATTTTGGTCTGCCATTTGAATAATTTCTCTATTTTCCCTTCGAAGCTTAAGAATTGTTCTTTCTATCTCGGGATCAAATGGTGCTACTTCTCTACTATTACGCATGCAAAAATCAAAACTACCCTAAAAAGAAAAGAAAAACAATTATGGAAATAAATAAAGAAAAGAAAACACTAATTTGAGAATGGAAAATATAATCTAGAAAAGGAAACAAAGTAACCTAATATGGAATGCAAAAATAAATATGGCAAAATGCAAATAAGGAAACTAACCAACAAGGAAAACTAAACTAAAAAAATAACAAAACACAAATATGGAAAAGATTACACAACTAAAAGACTAACCTAGAAAATCAAATATGGAAAGAAAAACAAATAAGGAAATAAATGCAATTAACCTAAAAAAGTAACAATACACCCTAAATTAAGATCAAGCAATTTTTTCACAATATCAATCTAGCTAAATGTGCCAATCCCCGGCAACGGCGCCAAAAACTTGATGTGGACATTTCCTAACCGCAAGCGCACGGGTCAAGTAATAATATAGTGAATAGTAAATTCGAATGTCGTCCTCTGGATTGGATTTTTAAGCAAATTAAGTACTATGAATAATCTCACTCAATTTTATTTAGGGATTAAAAAGTGATGAATTAATGATGCTAAAAACAAATCAAAGCAAGTAAAAAGAATGGAAATTCAATTGGGAAAACTACTTAGGGAATTGATTTCGCCGATTTAGTTTAGGATTGATTTTAAAGAATAAGTTATTATGCACAATGAAATTATGAGCCAAAGACCCTTTAATCACAACTACCTCTCCCGAGTATAATTGATTCTCATGCAAATTAACCAACTTGATATCCCTATCTAAGTTTATTAATAAGCAAGGAAATGAGATCTTTTAACCAATTCTAAAGTTAATCTAAAACCGTCAAGAATTAGAAAGTAAACTTTATTCATGCAATCTTGAGTAAGTCTAGATCAAATCCCCTCTCCCGAGCTAGATTCGAAACTTAAGTCATCCAACTAATGGCCAATTAATTGAAAGCATTAAATCAAGATTACAAACACAATAACATTGCACAACTTAAACCATAAATCAATCCATAAACTTAATCAACTACATCAATCCCTAAGCTCCAAGTTTAGCTACTCATTAATGTAAATACAAGCTCAACTAAACATGGGAACGCCATAAATCTAACTAAAGGAAGAAAAGGGAAAAGAAAACTCAATGTAGGCCGAGTCCCGACGTCCCCGTCACGATCCCCACGAACAATGGGTTGATTTCCAAGTCTCTCCCTTTGTTTTCAGCCTCCAAATTCTCTATTCTGTCCTCTTTACGGCTCCCAAAAGTCCCAAATCGAACTCCCCTCAAACCTAGCCGAAAATAAGCTTTTATTCTATTTTTTTCGTCTTAGCGTCGAGACGCTGTAAAGACAGCGTCGCGACGCTGCCTCTTATAGGCGCGGTCTGAATAAGGAAAAAACGGTAGCGTCGGGACGCTACCTATCACAGCGACTCGACGCTGTGAGCTTTACGCGCCTAATCTGATATGGAATGTGAGCGTCGAGACGCTCAAGAGCTAGCGTCTCGACGCTAGCCTGCGGTTGACCGAGATTTGACTTTTTTCCACTTTTACTCTTTTCATTCCTTTGCATCTTTTCACGCCCCGAGCACCCGATTAACTCTAATATGACATTATAGCTCCAATCAACCATTTCCTACAAAATAAACATTAAAGCACCATAAAATGCCAAAAATCATAAAAGACTAGCTAAATTAAATAGGTAAAGATAGCTAGCTATGCTCGCTATCACTCGCCTGGTGTAAAGATGCTCAGGCTAGAGGATGTGAGGTAGACTCGTCTGTCCAGGCTCACATGGTCTCACTTTGGATGAGGCGAGGTAGACTTCGGCAGTCCAGGCTCGCCCGGTGTAAAGATGCTCAAGCCAGAGGATGTGAGGTAGACTCGTCGGTCTAGGCTCACATGGTCTCACTCTGGATGAGGCGAGGTAGACTTCGGCAGTCTAGGCTCGCCCGGTGTAAAGATGCTCAAGCCAGAGGATGTGAGGTAGACTCGTCGGTCCAAGCTCACATGGTCTCACTCTAGATGAGGCGAGGTAGACTTCGGCAGTCCAGGCTCGCCCGGTGGAAAGATGCTCAAGCCAGAGGATGTGAGGTAGACTCGTCGGTCCAAGCTCACATGGTCTCACTCTGGATGAGGCGAGGTAGACTTCGGCAGTCCAGGCTCGCCTGGTGTAAAGATGCTCAAGCCAGAGGATGTGAGGTAGACTCGTCGGTCCAGACTCACATGGTCTCACTCTAGATGAGGCGAGGTAGACTCGATAGTCCAGGCTCGCATGTCTTGATGCTTGAGTCGGTTGCCTTGTGCACACTCCTGAATACTAAACTTTAATGGCGAAACTGTAAGGCTATTAATTAAACTTTCACACTTTGAATGAAGAAAAAAAACATTGAACCTATACTAGAGGCAGCAACAAAGTAAACAATGTCTAATTACATGATAGAATGCAATAAACGAAAAAACCCTAAAACTCCATAAGTTCAGATTCAGTGTTGGTGGAAGTGTGTGCTGCTCAGCCTCGACTTATTCTCTGGTCGGCCTCAGCCTTGTCGGCCTCGGCCCTCTGTGGCTTGACAGCTTTTAGTGCGGTCCAGTAACACTCCCTTGATTCCTTCTGCTCTCCCTTGACGACTCCCACACCGTTCGGAGTTGGAAACTTCAGTAACTGATGGTAAGTTGAAGCTATGGCCTTCATCTCATGCAAGGTTGGTCTTCCTAGGATTGCATTGTAGGCTGACATACAATCCACAACTAGGAAGTTTATCATCTTTGTCACTGCATTCTGTCCATCCCCAAAGGTCATAGGAAGTTCTATGCTACCTTCTGGGGTCACTCTCTCTCCCCCAAATCCTACAAGTGGGGTAAGGCTTGGCTTTAAGAGTTCCCTCCCTAACCGCATTGCTTTAAAGGCTGTTAGAGAAAGGTCATCAGCCGAGCTTCCTCCATCAATTAGGATTCGATGGATTTTCACATTGGCTACAATTAGAGTGACCACCAGAGCATCATTATGTGGCTGATGAATGCTCGCTGCCTCAGCCTCAGTGAACTCCAAAGGGGGGTGTGCCTTGATAGATTGACAGAATACATACCTCGATATTCTGGTTCAACCCTCGCTTCCCTGGCAATAGCTTTCCTCTTCCTGCTCGAACCTCCTCTTGTTGGTCCTCCAAAGATGGTTCTGATCTCTCGTAGGGGTTCTTCTTTGTCTCGGCCATCTTTGGTCAGGCTCGGCCTCGGCCATCCGTGGTCGGCCTCGGCTTTAGGCTCACCGACGAACTCTTTCAAATACCCATTCTGGATCAGTGCTTCGATTTCATCCTTCAACTGAATACAATTCCTGGTTGAATGCCCGTGGTCCCGGTGGAAAAGACAATACTGGCTCTTGTCTCTTCTATCGACACTCGACTTCATCCTCCCTGGGAATTTCAGGAGGCCCGTATTTCGGATCTCCATCAGTACTTGCTCCTGCGGAACAATAGTTGGGGTGTATTTTCCAAACTTACCGAAAGGAGGTGCTCCTTGGTCTTATCGGCCTCGGCCATGGTCTGCTCGGCCCCTGCCTCCCTCGTCGGTCCGCTGCCTTTTGTCCTTTTACTGTCGTAGTTAGATGAAGAAAACCTCTTGTACTCTCGTTCCGACTTCTTTGACTTAAGTAACTCCTCTACGCTCATATACTTTTGTGCCCGGGAGTCAAACTCCGCATAGGTTCGAGGTTGGCTTTTACCTATCAAATTGAGCAGTCTTTCGTCTTCCAATCCGGCTATTATGGCTACTAGGGTTGCTCCCTCGCTGTATCCCTCAACCTGTAGTGCTTCATCATTAAAACGCGTTATGTAATCACGTAAGCTCTCACCTGGCTGCTGTTTGACTGTTAAGAGGTTGATGTGAGGCTTGCGCTGCTCTTTGGCTCCCATGAACTGTGCAAGGAATGCTTGGGCCAACTCTTTGAAACAGCTGATGGATCTCCTTTTCAGCCTCTCAAACCAGTGCCTGGCTGATCCTGTCAGGGTGAAAAAGAATGCACGGCACCTGATTGCATCTGAGACGCCGTGGAAGTCCATCCAGCTTCTGTATGCGTTTAGATGTTGCACGGGGTCTTTCTTGCCATCGTACTGTTTGAACGTGGGTACCTTAAACTTCTGAGGCACCTCGGCTTTCATGACTTCTTCTGTGAAGGGCGGATCGACTTGGTCGGCTAGTTCTTCCAAGTTTTAATCTCCAAGGTTCTTTGACTTCTGTTGGTCTCCCTGAGGATTTCCGAGCTCCTTTAGTGCATTTAGAAGCTCGGTCTTCCAAGGGAGGTCGTCTTTCTTGGCCTCGGCCTCGGCTGCTCTGGCCTCGGCCTCGGTAACCCGGGCTTCAGCTTCGGCGGCTTTGGCCTCGGACTCGGCAGTTTTGGCACTTCTGCGCTTCTCAACGATCAGATTCCTCAGGTCTGTCTTAGTATGACCGTAGCTTGGGGTAGAAACTGTGTAGTGACGCCCTTTAAGTGTGTTTGACTCTGGGCTCCTCAAAATTGTGCGATCAGTGGTTTTGAGCCCCATGACCTTGCTGGTCATGCTGTCAGTCTTCTTTCCTTTTGACCTCGTCTCTGACTCTGCAGTGTGCTCCAGAGGCTCCTTCCCCTTCCTCGGATCTCTAATCAAGCTCCCCTCATGGACTTTTGTGCTAGGGCCGGGTTTATCCAGGATTTGGAGAATTTTGGACAAACTCCGATTCATTCCCTTCACCTCATCCTCGAGGGCGGCAATTTTGGTGTTGGCATCCTCTGCTCGGCCTCGGCCTCGACCTCGGCCTGCTTGTCTCGGTGACCCCTGGATGCTGTCATCGTCACGTGACCTCCGCTGGTGGCGGTCACCATCCGAATTCTCTATGTTTACGTCTTGGTCTTTCTTCTCCATACCCTTACTCATGGAATAACCGATGTGCAGATTAACAGGCTTTCTTCCCCACAGACGACGCCAACTGTTGATGGTCGATTTTGGCCAGAGGATCTCACCTTACCTTCACGTGCCACCAACGGTAAATTTGTAGTTGAGGGGGGAAGACGTGGCCTGCAAGACAGTAAACCTGCACACCGGTGTGGTGCTCGCCACACCGGCTCCGATGCTTAAGTCAGCAAGCAGAACGATAGGGCGTGGAAAAGTAAGAGCAAGAGGAGAAAGCAGAGAATAGAGAATATAGTTTAGGGATAGAATTCGGGATCCCCTCTACAGTGGCGAAGAGGGATATCAATACCTGCTCATCCTCCTAGGGTTTTTAGGGATTCGGAGGCGTTTTAGGTCAAACCAGGCGAAACCGAGGCGGCCAAAGGCGGTGGGGACCAAACGGCATCGAACGGTTATTTTTCATTGGAAATGCCACGTCAAATGCTTCTTAATGGCACTATATCAGAGCGCCCTTAGTCCAGATTCTTTAAATTGATTTAAAGATATATGGAGTAAAATAATTAATTATTAAAAATTATTGAGAATCTTTTCTGAAAGTGCACATGGAAAATTAATTTTTTCGAAGAGTTGAATTCATGGATAAAGTAGTTCCCAAATGTTTCTCATGTGTCATTTATTATTTTTTCATTCCATTTTAAGTTAGGCTAAAAATCACTTTTGGTTTATGAACTTTTATCAAACTATCAATTTAGTCCCTGAACATACATTTGTAACAATTTAGTCCTTGTACTTTTAATTTTGTAACAATTTCATGAGATTTAATACGTAACAATTTAGTTCCTGTACTTTCAAATTTGTAACCATTTAGTCCCTATCGGTAAAATTAATATAAAGGTTTAATAAAAATTCGTACATAGATAGATTAATAAATTAATTTGGGACCCATCTGTAATGCCCCATGTCTAGGATTCAGAATCCAGATTCGATACCTAATGACCCCGACATTCCCCTACGACCTGGCCACGCCACCATACTTGTCTGATACTGCTTCTAATATTGAAGACCGTCCCCACAAACCAACACGAGGTCCTTTTAGCATGCTTTTTCCTCACTCACATGCTTCCTAGGAAAATTCCGAGGAGGTCACCCAACATTGAACTTCTCCAAGCCAATCACACTTAGCTTCAAAGTTTCTATGGTGGAGCCACCGAAAAAGAAGGTGCACCTTGTTGGTATAGGTAGTATCTATCAATTCTTTTAAGCTTATCTTGACCATACTTTAATGTCCTCAGGATCCCTCTCATTCGGATGTGGCCTCGGTTCATTCATGTACCCCTCCTAACTCGGGCGTTACATTATATCGCCCCAGGATTTTAAAACTAAACATAGTGACATTACTAACTCCTAAACCAAACGAACCAAACACACTAAAAATTTTGGCAGCATAACGGCATACATAGCACTAAACCAAAATTTTTATAACACCTGTTAAACATAAAAACACTTCTATAAGTCAAACAACCCACAACTGGACACTACAACACAACAAATACACACCAGAACTCCTTCCACAATCTAGCGAGTCAGATCTCGCAATCACAACCAACATCAGATTCACAACTACTAGATAAAGAAACATACAACGCATTTCTAGGAACAACTTAACTTTATTAAATAATAAGAGTTCAAACTTCAAATAAAACTACTCAAAGCTAAACCTAACTGCTCGAAATAAAACAGCTAGGCGAGCCCTTGAATGAAAGAAACATAAACACAATCATATACACCCATAAGAGTAAGATAATAATTACAACAGAACTAGGAACCAATAACTAGATAACAGAAACGCCTAGGCCGGTGGAGTCACTCCTTGTGTGCACTACTACAACAACAGTATTACTTTACGCTTTTGGATTGTCAAATTTTAATACTCTTAACGCTTTTAAAAGCGTCGAGAGAACCACTGTCAAGAATAAGGTGTCGAAAATGTGACAAACGAGAAGAATCAAGATAGTCTTTCCTTGATATGTTTTAAACGTCAAGAATATTAACAACATTGACCTTTTTGAAGGGTCATGTATATAGATTTCTTGACATTTATTAAATACATTTTTGTTAGAACTTGCCAGACCTAACGTGACAAATGGTACTTTATATTGACATTTAAAAAATGTCAATTTAATAAGTTTTTCACACATTTACATGTCATGTTTGTTTGTGATTTTTTTTTCTTTCAATTTTAATAGTTGGTCCCTATTATCTTGAATCTCCTATAATTCGATACATTGAAAAGACATAATTTCGTCAACCAAATAAACAACAATACACATTCAAGATGTATCAACCAAATTTCCACTAATAACATTAACAAAATTCATATATGAACAATTCCAAAATTACAAGAACTATTAAGCCAATAAAATAAGTATAACATGGTTACATGTAATTTCCATAACATTATGGTGTTTGTCAAGTACAATATTGTCAATTGCAAAAAATAAAAATAAAAAAGGAAAAATAAAAACCCCACATAACTCTTTGAAGGTTGATTGAACGTTGTGCAATTTGTACTTGAAGCCATTGACGATGCATAGGAACAACAAATCTGACAGATAAGAAACCATGCAAATATGGTAAGCAAGTGAACTAGAAAAGCTAAAACAATCCAAGCTTTAGAAGCATGACATCAAAACTTATATTAACCTAAACAACCAAATTTTACCAACTTTTTGCTTAGTAACCAAAAGTTTTAAGAAACGTAAACAACAAACTGGTAAATTGATATTTGAACAACAATCTAAAAATCATAGTTATAGTTATATGTTCATTTCACTAAAAAAGATAACAAAAAAGAATAAGGAAAAAAAACCAAGAATGACAACTTGTTGGTTTGGGTAATATTGACAAATGTTTGTGGTGCTTTGTAGGATTGATTCTTTTACTCACATTCTAACAAAGTGGGTTAAAATTCCACTATCTTTCCTGTAACCACCCAATTCAAAAAAAAAAGGGGGGGGGGGGGGGGGGAAAGGAGGGATTTCTCCCGGTCAACAAGGAAAAGGGGGGGGGGGGAAGTTCCCCCAAAAAATTCGGTCAATTAACCGTTAAAAAAAAAAGAAAGGGAAAATAAGATTTTTTCCCTCCCCCTCACGATCGCAGCCCTCTCTCTCGTGGCCTCGTCTCCCTTTCGTTCTCACTCGCTCTCTTTCTCGTATCAGTTGCCGCTGTCGTCTGTCGTCCCACTCATCGCTCGTTGCTCGCCGCCGCAAGTTGTCGCCGGTAACACCCGTCTCTCTCTCTCTCTCTCTCTCTCGTTTTTGTCTTTCAGTTTCATATCTCTCTCTCTCTCTCTCGTGCAGCTCACCACCATTGCCCTCAACCTCCTCTCGCCGTTGCGAATCGCCGCCATCGTCGTCGGTGAGGTTGCTCTTAATATTTTCTGTTTTATCGAACTAAATGTGAGATTATGGCCAGACCTTTGTGGTAAATCGATTTAATCTAAAGGCAAAGCGAAAATTCTCCCAAAATCTCAGTTGGGTAAGAAGTTTTAGGCCTTAAACTTCGGTGTTTTTATCCTTGGTGATACTGTGTAGAACCTAATTTTATTATTAAATTATTAGGAATGTGGATTACTAGGAAAACTCGTGGGACAAGTTTCGTTCTGTAATGAGCTTTAAAGGTAAGTAACTTGCTGTATTAAATTCTAATTAAACATTGATAAGACTGTTGTGCTCCTGACATGAGACTGTGTATGTGTTGTCTGGGTCGAGACTGAGACGATATGATGCTTTTGTTTTCAAGAATATGGTTGATGCATGTTTGTGCTGTGTGATATAAGCGAGTGTATGACAGTTATATTTTATGGCTTACTGACAATGTATGTGGACAGTGAGGAGTGGTGGTTTCTGTGTTCTGAAGTGTGGAATGCCTGCTATGTTTTCCGTAAATGACTGAGTTGGGATGGAACATACTGGTCTAGCCTGTTAGTAAATTTTGAGAGAATGAATCCCATCGGTTAGGTTGCAGTTAGGATTAATCTTCGTGCTAAGAGGCCTTGAAGGGAGAAGGAGTTAGAAAGGGAAAGGAATAGGCTAGTTGCTTTAGTAGGGGGTCGTGTCAATTAAACACTTAGGACTGAGATGGAAAATAGACTGAAATGAGAAGCTAAATGGGTGGAACTTGACTTCGCAGTCTAGGTGCCATTTACTAACTTTGGAAGTTAACTTCTGACTTAAAACCCATGGACGCCCCACTAGTGAAATGGTAGTTAAAGCGTTATGTGCACATTGCTGCCTTGATGGGTGAGACTTGGCTCCACTTACTGGGTACCTTCTACTATCAGTAGGACTAGAGATCTCCCAAAATACCCACCTACGCACCTTTAGTGAGTTGGCCAACTTATATAGGTGAATTAATTGATCACTAGACCCATACTACAGAATGAAATGAAATGAAATGGAACGAGATGACATAACCTTTAGGCCCTTAGCCCGTACACTACAAAAAATTATACATTTAATGTCGGACAGAAAAAAACGCGTGGGGCTTTTAATGTCGTATGAAAAAACGCAGAGGCCTTTTCATGTCGGAAGTGCGTTTTTGAAAATTTTTGGCTTTTAATGTCGGGCATTGCCCGACATTGTTGTTGCGATTTTATGTGAGTCAAATTTAACCCTGTCATCCCCACTATATGCTTTCTCTCTCCCTACAAACAAAACCCTTATTTCCTTTTTTTGCTCTCTCACCACAACGATGTCTTTCTTCCTCCAACCAATTCAATTTTCTTCCCCTCACCTACGCAGCTCACTCCTTGATTTCTCTCTCCCCTACTAAGCCTGTTTTCTGCCGCAAGTTCGTACCCTCACCGACGACACAAGTTCTTCCTCTCACCGGCGGTGCAAGTTCTTCCTCTCACCATCTTACGTTGTCGCTGGTCATCGGTTTCTTGTGGGGTCGTCGTCATTAGTTGTGGGTCATCGCCATGGGTAAGCCTCGTCGTGGGGCGTCGTCGTGGGTAGTAGATTTGAGTCAGAAAAAATCGTGGGCAGTAGATCTGAGGTCATGGATGTCGTGGGTTGTTGCCATAGGAATAAATTCAAAGTTTCTGGTCGGAGTTGTTCGAATCCGATCGGTTCTTCATAGATCTGAGTCGTATCTACTTCGATTTTTCAGACATGAGTACTTCTATTCATTCAGATGTGAAATTTTCAAATTCGATCTTTTTTTTTTTTTTACTTCGACTGTGAGTTTCTTTAACGTTTTTTGAGGATTCCAATGTTGAGATGTTTATTTTCTTTTTCTAACTTAGAAAGCTGAAGATCTGTGACTATTTTATGGCTATAGTGAACATTTAAAAAGTTCAAAGCAGAGGATATGGAAATCAACAGTGAAGAGTTTGCTATTCAAAGTAAGGTTTTCTCCAATCCTCAATTATCATTATTTTTTTTGAAGTTCTATTGTAATAGATTTTGTGTCCTAAAACTTTGTTGATGTTGGAGAAAGGGCTTTTGCATTTTCCTTTTTATGATAAATGAATAATCCTTTGGGCAACCCATTTTTTCTTACTCTTTGGAGTACTTGGTTGGGACTGGGAGGGCTTGGAAGGTTCTTTAGATGGTAAGAGAGTCTTGATGTGAAGTTCAACATATTTGAGTACCTTCCAACTGGGTGTTTACAACCAAGCATATTTCTTTTTCATGTATTTAGGATTTTGAAATTAGTCATAAATAATCACATGGATAAAGTATTAATAATCAGTCGAGAATTCATCACAAGAAGAGATATTAGTTATGCATTCTGATTTCAGAAGCAGGCAAGTGGAAGAAACTGATTTTGTAAACCTAGTGAATTTTTATGTGTATTGTTTTGTCTGGACATTCATTTATTTGCAAGTTGGGCTACTTGACAAGACTACAAATTTTTGTGTCTAACCCCTTGCCTAATAGCTAATGTTAGCTGAAATAATGAGATATGTCTACAATTCACACACCAAGTGAAAGACAATACTTTTGTAATGCAGGGAAAGAACTTACTGACCCTAGAGTGCTGACTGATGTTGGTGATGTCCCTGTCCAAGAGATCAGGAACTGTGGTGTAGATGATGAAAGATCGATGAAAGTTGTGAGCAAGTCTGTATAGCTCGTGATGGAAGAGGTTAGTTACTCTAGAGCTTGTTTTATTTATTTGTAGTTTGAGCCATCACAAGATGGGCCAAGTTGATAAGGACTGTACGACACTTGGGTTGAGAACACTTACATTTTTTTAAGAAAGAACACTCACTTTTTTTTTAATCTGTGCTCAAAATTCTTTGGATTGCACCATAAGTCTCTAATGTGATTCTTAAACACTGAGAAGTCATTTCTTGAGTCAAACAGTCCATTCACAAATGGAGAGTTTGCATATTTTAGTAAAAATGAGCCATTAACAGAATGATTTCATTATGTTAGTGCTGGCATAAACACGAAATCGAGAATATCAAGAGGTTAGATATTATGGGTTCTGATAGGAATTCTTACTGATTTTCTTGTACTTACTAAACTCACGGTTTTGTTTGCTCATCAGTGAAGTGGAAAACGAGCTTAGATTATTGTTTTCTAAAGGCGGAGACTGGAGGTCTGAAAATCAGAAAAAACAGTCTAAAACAAGAATCAAATTTCAGATGCTTGTCGAAGATATCAGGGAGGGAGTACTTGTAAGTGCCCATTTGTTTGTATTGTAGTCATCTACATGGTCTTTGGTACTTACATTCGATAATATGGTGTCCAAAATTGTAAACTTTAGTCAGTCTTGTTAAATAACGATTGATTAGTAAAAAACTCTGTTTCTTTTACAAGTGTTTGAAGATGAGAACGAAGCTGCAAGATATTGTGACTTGCTGCAAGGTGGAGGCAAAGGTTGTGAAGGTGTATTTGAGATTGAAGCCTCATCGGTAAGAGATAGGATCACTCCTGAATTTGTCTAACATAATTCTTTTCGCCAAATTCGTTTTGTTACCGATTCTTCTTATTATTATACTATTCCCAATACAATATATGTATGTCCATATTGGTTCAGGTGTTTGATCTTTGTAAGAAGATGAGGGCTCTTGCTGTCCAGAGGACACCTCCTCTGCCTTAGAGCCTTGAGCTTAACCTCAAGGCTCGTAAACGATCCCTTGAACACTAGGACGAGTTGATATGAACATCAAATTTTCACAGGAAACATGGAACAATTGACATGCAATGCTAGTAGAAAGTATACAGAAAAAGGAAATGGTATACATCCCTTGCTAGTGTGTGCGCATTAGATTTTAAATTTTTAAAATTCATTTACTTTCTGAAGCTAGATATGTGGCTTTTACTATTTTAGTGGCTTATTTCGTATTTGTTTCTATGTTTTTGTGTTGGTCTTATAAGTTTTTTTCAGAAGAGTTTGTGGCTATGTATTCGAGCTCCGTGATCTTCCCGTCTATTTGCATTTAATCCAATTTTTTTAAAGCTAGGGATGACTAAGATGCTCTTTTAACAAGTGCAATCTGCTATCTAAATATCTCCTTTCCAAAGAAAAGTACCAAGACTTTAGAAGTCTTTTGTTTCATTTTATGTTGATGTTATTTCTTAGACCAAAAAAGAAAAAATGGTTATTTCTTAAATCATTGGTGCACATACGTGTAGTTTATTGTCTGTGGTTAGTGTCATTTTACATATTAGCTTAGTATATTTAGAATCTTGCTCCTTCAGATCCACTACGCCCATTGGTTTTAGGAGGCGACCACTCCATATCTTACCCTATTGTCAGAGCCGTCTCTGAGAAGCTTGGGGGTCAAGTTGATATTCTTCATCTAGATGCCCATCCTGATAATTATGATGCTTCTGAAGGAAACTATTTTTTCGCATGCTTCTTCTTTTGCGCGAATTATGGAGGGTTGTTATGCCAGGCGACTTTTGCAAGCAAGTTTCTTTCATTTAAAAGTATTATTTTAAGAATATTTTGTGTTTTTTTTTTCGTTCGGATCACTACTTTTTGGTATTAGTTCTGATTCTGCAAGCTTATGTAAAAAAAGAGGGGTTCATTTGGGTGTTTATGGTTTTGTTTCTTTTTATACGATATATCAAGTCGATATTGGTTGTAGTGGGAGATTCATTGACTTCCATATATCTTTTGAATTCCTTCCTTTTATATCAATGCAATGTCTCTTATACAAGGAAAAAGAAAACTCATGTAATCTCTCTCTCTCCCAGAAGCAAAATCTTGTTGTCACTCATAGATTGATACAAAACATTGTTGTCATTCATAGATTGATAAGCTGGTATTTTACTGAACTTGGGTAATGGTTTTTTAGGTTGGTATAAGATCGGTATCACAAGAAGGAAGATAAGCTCATAGCATAGATTGATAAGATCAATATTGAAATTGTTTGTTTTTGTAGGTTTATAACTTTTTTTTTGGGGGGGGGGGGGTGGGTTTGAAATTGTTTGTGAGGGGGTTGAGAAATACTTGTGTTGTGTTTTGAAATTGTTTATGTAAGTTTATGATTTTAGTTGGATTTAGTAGGACGTTGATAAATAATTGAGTCATGCTTTGAAATTGTTTGTATGAGTTTATCGTTATATTTTGAAATTGTTTGTATGAGTTTATCGTTATATTTTGAAATTGCTTGTGTTAGTTTATAAGTTTAGTTTAGTTGAAGGTTGAGAAATACTTTAGTTATACTTTGAAATAGTTTGTTTGTGTTGGTTTATATCAATCATAGGCTTTAAAATACTTAGTTATGCTTTGTGTTGCAGATGATGAAATGAATATTCTCGAAAAAGGAGTTCAAAGATGAACTTGGGAAAGAGCGTTTTAAGGAGTTGTGTACTTATTTTGTTTAGTAATTTTACTTTCTCTCTGTAAATTGGTTCATGGATGTGATTTGTGGATGGACCAAAAGTTTCATGTATTATATACACTATTACATTTTATTAATTAAATTCGTTCGGGATTTTATTTTGTGTATATGTTGAAATTATATTTTGTTTACAGGTTTTTACAAAATAAAGAAATAGTATTGTTGGTTAGCTACATGTGCAACCAACAATATTTTTTTTATTTAATGTTAGACACTTTTAATGTCGGACACTTTTAATGTCATACATTTAATGTCGGACACTTTTAAGCTCGTGAGTTGTCGTCTTCGCACGAGAACACCAACAAACGAAAGGAAAAGGAACACCGACAGCTATGCTCTAACTCGCTGAACTCCAGATTTGTTCGGGTCGCAGGCGGATAAATTATTCGGGTTGCAAGCAGAAGAAATTAGATGGAGAGAGGAAGAGAGAAAGAAAGAAAGAAAAAAATAAGAGAAAAAAAAATCTTCGGCGGTCGTCGGCGGCGACGGGCGACGATGCCGACGGCGGTACCGACGGTAGTGACTGGGAAACTTGAAGAAAAAGGAGATAAAGAAGGAGAAGAAGAAGAAAATAAAGTGGAGAGAAAAGAAAAGAATAAAAATTGTTGTAATTTTTTGAACTAGGCGTGGGACTAGAAGAAAGCTTAAAGTTGATCAAACAAGTGAAAACTACCTCCAAAATCTTCTTTGTCGCAGCATCAGACCAGACTATAAGAAATGCTCAAGCAAAAGGTTTATGGAGATCATAATAACTTGATCTAATTAAGCTTAACTAATCCAAGCTGCAAAAATTCAAAAGAAACTTAGTTAAGTTAGAGTTACTCAGTCCTCACAGAACAAAAACAACTAGAAAATTTCATTAAAAACATGAAAAAGAAATTACATAAGCAGAGATATATTTTTTAGAAGCACAAAAATTAAAAAGAAACAAGCAAACATAACAGCAAGCAGGGTCAAACATGTGCGAGCAAACAAAAATGGGAAAAAAAAAGTAATGCTCGCTCCATATCATCACATCATTCAGTCTTTCTGACCCCGCTCTTCATCATCCTCCTCTTTCTCTTTCAACAGGTGGGGGTGGAATCCAGGGGTTAAACAAATCATCGGGAAACACCGAGAAAGCCTGATATGGTTTGGAAAAATTTGATTGCAAGGCCCTCCTAAGTGTGTCATGTCTCCTTTTAGCATAGGTCCAATAGGTTTGAGCTTGCCTTTAAGCAAACTCTTGCCTACTGGGTGACAGTGCCAGTTGCTCTAGGGTCTGATGAATACCACACACAAGCCCACCCTGACGAGCCTCTTGTTGGGTTTTATGCCCTAAAACTCGTAGACAGTGAATGTAACTGTTGACCGGATATTAATGAAATAATATTGATATATTTTTCCATTAATTATTATTAGTTATTTTATATTTCTCTTTGCCTAAAAATAACCCTAATCCAATAAACTAGACATCCAAGGCTGTAATATGTGTCTTGAACTATATGTAGCGACATATGGGATCATTGTTCACGAAACAACCTAAAGGATCTATAGTATAGGGATAAGGCTGGGTGCCTTATCCTGGTGACACTATGGATACGACTCACTTTGTATTTGATACAAACGCTGCGATCCAACGCGTTCATGTAGGAGACATGCGAGTGGGGGTATCCTATGCAATGAGTTTGCATAAGACTGAACCGCGAAACAGTAACCACTGGTTATAACACCGTTAACTAGTTGGTTTTCTATTTCACTAGGACGACCTAGACAACTTAGTCTTAATCCTGAGTTGATTATGGACTCCTGCTCATGAGAGATTGTCCTTTGATTTGCATAGGTGAGAGTGGCCAATACGCCGACTCAATAAGCCTACCATTTTGGGGACAAGACCGAATGGGGAGTTGGGAACATAATCGTGCAAGATGGAATTCACTCCTTCCCGACTTTAGGGAAGCAGATGAGTGTTCCCTTAAGTGGTTACTCCGAGTCTTGAACAAAGGGCCCTACCCTCTCAATGGCACGAGAGGGTTTTCTGTTTGATGGTTGGACCACAAACAAGTTGTTCATTAGAGGAAAACTGGTACTTAAGGAAATAGAAGTAACCCAGGGGTAAAATAGTAATTTGACCCAGCTGGTGTTACAGACACTCGTGAAGGACTAACTAGTCGATATTGGTCTATATCCGTGGACACATAAAATATGTCTGCAGTGAGAAGAGTGCAACTGTGAGTCTATAGTGGAATGAACACACAGTTAACGAATGTTGATTAATGTGGTTAATGAGTTTGACCAATTAATCTCACATCGTTGGAGCTTCCGATCTGCAGGTCCATTAGGTCCCACTGGTAGCTCATGAAGTAATTTGAGACAACTAAGTAATAAATGTAAATTAAAAATGTTCAATTTACTAAGGGAAACAAACATAATATATATTGATATATTAATGTGAGAGAAATTAATATTTGAAGAAATTCAAATATAAATTTATGGAAGTTTGAAAAAGTTCAAATAATGAATTAATTAATTTAAGGCCTAAAATCTATTTGGGCGAATTAATTAATTCAAGGTCGGAAATTAAATATGTGATATTTAATTGGTAGTTAATTAATTTAACAATTCATTAACAGGGAATTAATCAATTATGGAAATAATTAATCACTTAAGGAAGTGATTAATCATTTATGGAAATGATCTAATCACTTATGGAAGTAATTAGTCATTTGTGGAAAAGATTAATCAATTATGGAATTGATTGATCATGATTGATTAAATAAGGAATAAGATTGAATCAATTTTGGAAAAGATTGATTTAATTGAATATTTTATTCATGGCCTCTCTTCTATAAATAGAACACTAGACCTAATTGGTCCAGGACACTTTGCTCTTGCTCTTAGACTCTCAAGACAAGACCTATAATTCTCTCTAGCCTCTCTCTTAGAGAAAGACTCCCACAAGTCTTTTGCCTCCTAGACCTAGAGTCATACCGGTGTAACCACTGTGGTTATTGTGTCATTCAAGAAGAACTTTCCAGCGATCAAAAGACAAAGGAGGCTGCTACGTTTTGTTCGTTGGAGAGTCGTTGGCGAAGAACGGTCAAGTCTACTACGGAGGTTTGTAACGATTCTTCCCCTTTTCTTTAGAAAAGCATGAAGATAAATTTGGATTTATTTTTCAGCATGTATAAACTGATTTTCCAGCAAATTTAAAGTATGTTTAAAGTTTGATTGAGTTTTCGTAACGGTATTTTAATGTTAATTAATATACGGCGTAAGGTCCAATCGATGCGCTTCCGCTGCGTGGGGACTTTTATTCCCTTCACCTCTTGCGTACGCTGAAGCTGCGCCAGATTAGGCGTATCGATGATTCCCTTGTCAAGTAGAATCACATCCTCTCGAACCATGGGCACTCCTGCCCTACTGCATAGCATCGTTATCGTGTTCGGAAAAAACATTTTCCCCACCTTCTTGCGCCAACAACTTAAAATCTCATTCGAAATAATTTTTCCAACATTAATACTCAGGGATCGAAGAATAGCGAAAATCAGAAGCACTCGTTCACGAGATACTGTTGAATCATGCGTAGTCGGCAACAATCGCAACTTGATGAAGCCCAACCAAGTATTGGTCTCACTCTTTAGATAGGCAGTCTGAAACGTGCGTTTCTCCGTCTTGGATAGCCTCCATTGAGCCCCTTCAATTCCAACCTCTCGGACCGTCGCATTTAATTGATCACTTGATGGGGCTACGACCATCTCATTAAAGCCCGTGTGTGGGAAGTCCTGAAGGTTGAATAACGAGTTGATAACCCCTGGACTCCAGTCAACAAATACTCCTCGAACTATGGCCTGAAATTCTTCTGCATTATCAACATTTGCATAGAATTCTCTAACAATATTCAAATTCACCGGGTCCGGTTTCGCACAGAACAGACTCCACCCAAGATTCATGATTCCTGCTCTTAAGAAATGGGGGAGATCGTCACCAAACCCTCTTTCGAATAAGAAATCCCTTCGTAGCATCTCTTGGTATTTTGCTCTAGCAAGCTCATTGATGAAGCGGATGAAAGGTCCTTCTCTTGCTTCCTCTACAGGTTCATCCGATGCTTCAACAATTCCTTTGCCTCTGTCGTCTCTATGCTTCCTCAAAGTTTCTTCTTCGACTTCTTCTCTCTCTCTGTCCTCAGCTTATTTTCTCTCTCGTTCCTTTCGCTCTGCCTTCTGTTTTTCAGAATCCGACAACGGCGGTGATGGGGTATCAGTTTGAATCACCTAAACGAGTCCAGCCTTTCACTTTATGCGGCAGCGTTTTGGTGCTTTGGCATGATGACCTCAACACAAGCCTCCTGTCCATTACCTTCCTCAGGCGCAACCTCCGCCTGCCTGATTTTCTTTATTCTCCTCAATATTTTCTTCTTGCATTCTTTCTATATCTGCTACTATCGGTCCGACTGACACTGGGTTTTGCACTTCAGGTTCTTTGGAATGTTCGTCCTCCACTGTAGTGGCAACATCCTCTGCCGCCTCCTGGACCTGTTTTTGTTCCGCAACCCTCTGTTGTCTCCTTCTTCTTTTGGTTTCCTTCTCCTCCGATGTCTTTTTCTTCTTCGCATGTACTCTTTGTACCTCAGGTGTAATCGGTACCTCTTCCTCCTCATTCTCTCTCTCTTTTCTTTCTCGTGTTTTTGCCATTAGCAACTCGAAGGGTATACTTTTCACAGCGAACAAACAAAGAAGGAGAGATACAAACAATAAAGAAATGCGAAGGTGAAGTGAGAAGAACGTACCACCGTCTGCGAATAAATAAGGCCTCAGCAAAATCAAATCCCAACTGAAAAGATTTGCGCTGCATTAAATAATATTCTGGTTTAATTTTAAACGCATGTAGCCTGGAAATTCAAAACAATCAACGGTAAAATCGTGGATTCCAATCGCCCCAAGTAAATATTTATTCGTTGTCCAACTGCAAAGCCCTTGGATCATCTATGCGTTACACGTGGCTTCATCAAATAAAACATACAATTTTACCTACCCACAGAAAAGGCAAAATCCAAACGGTAAAAGTAATTATTTCACCAGAAATTCTTTCCCATTCGGACGAGAGATTTGCTTCAGCCATAAAGTTGTCGTAACAACCGTCTAAGCAAAACAAATCCTGAAGAATCTTGGATACAAAATTCAAATTTAAAATAGAAAAAAAAAAATCAAATCCTTTAATTCAAATTTAAATATAACCGATCAAATCAAATCTAATCCTTTCTTTTTTACTTTTGAAGTCGAATTAATTAGAAAAATCTTTATTAAACCGACTCTGAACAGAAACTAAATCTAACGAAATTCAAACTAATTAGCATAATTAAAAGATAATTTAAATAAATAAATAAATCTAAAAAAAATACAATTTTAACGCGAAATAGATAAAATCTAAACAAAAATAAATTTCAATGAATTAAAAATAACAACAGACTTAAAATAAATCATGCAAAATTTAAACATCCTAAATCTACAAGAATTCAAATTAAAATCAAATCAAATCAGCAAAAAAAACAAAATCACAACAAATACTGGGAGCTCAAAATAATGCTCTGTAAAATGCTCCCGCAAAAATCTTGCTCTTTCAATCATCAACCAGCTTTAGGGAAGGATATTTCGACTGAAACTCCTCTCCCCAATAATGCTTCACACGTTGTCCATTCACTTTGAACACTCTCCAATATTTTTCATCCTGCAAAGTAATTGCTCCATGGGAAAAAACCTCAATCACAATAAATGGCCCTGACCATTTAGATTTTAGTTTCCCAGGAAATAATTTTAATCTGGAAATAATAAGCAAAACTTTCTGACCCTTGACAAACTCTTTAGATTTAATTTTCTTGCCATGCCACAACTTAGTCTTTTCTTTATACATTTTTTGCATTTTCATAAGAGAATTGGGGAAATTCCTCCAGTTCGTTAAGCTGCAGCATTCTTATTGCTCCTGCAGACTCAAATCAAAACGTTTTATGCTCAAACGGCGCAAGAATTTGCGATTGAAGAAACCTTTCTACTGTCTTGGCATCACTCTGATGGCATGTGATGGCCTCCACCCACTTGGACACGTAATCAACTACCAATAAGATAAAAACATTGCCATTAGAAGGGGGAAACGACCCCATAAAGTCAATACCCCATACATCGAATAATTCAACTTCTAAAATGTAAGTAAGAGGCATTTCATCTCTAGGCCCCAAATTTCCTCTCCTTTGGCAAGCATCACACTGCTTGTAGACCCAATAGGCATCCTTAAATAAGGTAGGCTAGAAGAATCCACAATGCAAAATCCTCATAGTTGTCCTCTGCCCGCTGAAGTGACCTTCATACGGCGAAGAATGACATTGCTCCAGGATTTCCATATTGTGCACATTGTGCACAAGCCATGGCATAATAATTGTAACAACATTATTACTCATTGCATATTGTGCACAAGCCATGGCATAATAATTTTTTCTTTCAAATTGTAACTACATGAATTCTTTATCTTTATGAGCATGATACGCGTGTATTATTTTATTTCCTCCTAAGCAAGATCAAACATGCTAATTTAAAAAAAAAAATGACTCTTTAGCTCTTCCCTACACCTATCGAGGTGACAACAAGCATATGAACCTAATAATTCGCTCCTAAGCATTCAAATTCAAATCCAGCCAAGACAAATACTCTACTCATGCAAGACATCTCCTAGAAAAACTTTAAAAAGTCTCCCTTTTCGGGCACTCATGCTTACAACTCATCCAAAACTTGAAAATTGACAAGAAAGCCTATCCTAGGACATCATAGTCATGCAAAAATAGCATCCAGAAAACAACCTTATGCTCAATTCAAAGAAAGCTCAAAACTATAGCCCGAACTCATATGCTCAAGGGCTCTACAAACATGCTATTCCACCCCCAAACTTAAAACATGCATTTTCCTCAATGTATAAAAAAAATAAGGCATAATCAAGCATGAGAACAATAAAAGAATGGAATGAGTGAACAATACTGTCCTGGAATGATGATGACCTTCTCATGGAAGCGTGCAAGCAAAGGAGAAACTGGAGCCAATACCTACAAAACAAAAACAAAAAGAAATACACAACTAAACTTACTTGGGTTGCCTCCCATAAGCGCTTGTTTAACGTCCTTAGCTCGACGTGTTGATCGTGCATCAAGGAGGCTTCTTTTCTGTGAATCTAACAAAGGTACTCTTGCTTGCACCTTTCTTGTAGCCCATCATGAGCACTTTAGAACGATCCTTGGAGTCTTCAACCGCTTTGAATATCTCTTTTTTATTCTGGACTCTAACAGTGAGCTCCCTGCGCTCAATATCAATAATCACTCGCCCACTAGCGAGAAATGGTCTTCCTTGTATGACAGGCATTGCAGGATTTTCCACCATATCCATGACATACAAATCAATAGGGAGGAAAAATCTTCATACTCTGATTAAAAAATTTTCTATAATGCCAACTGGTTTGACCACATGTTGATCAACTAATTGGTGCCTAATAGGAGTAGATTTAATCTCACCTATATCTAACTTTTCGCACAAGGATAATGGAATAATATTGATGCTAGCACCTTAATCACATAATGCTCTAAAAAAATAAGTACCAAAGCTACAAGGAATAGAAAAACTCCCTGGATCTGCAACTTTTTCAGGTACCTTCTGCTGAATGCTGGTGCTGCATGTGGAAGCAAGATATACGGTGTCAACCTTCTTTTCCTTTCTCTTCTTTGCTAACCATTCCTTCATGAACCTGTTGTACTGGGGCCTCTCTAATGCTTCTGCAAAAGGAATGTTAGTGTTCAGACTCATGAATGCATTCATAAATTTATCAAATTGAACCTGATTGTTCTTCTTTTTATTTTTCTTTTTATTGTCTTTGAGGACCATCAATGTGGGAGAAGGAATAGGAGGCTCAGGTTCAGGCTTTTCAGCTTCATCTGATGATGTGTCCTCCTTAGCTTCCCCAGTAGGCATGTCATAATCCTCAGACTCAGGCTCCTCTTCAACTTCCTCATGGTGCACAGTAATGGCCTTACAATACTCCATCTGGGTTTTCTCCTACTCAGCTGGGGCCTTACCTTTGCTCATGGTGTTTACAACACTTACTAATTGTCCCAGTTGAGTCTCAATGTTCTTAATGGTTGTACTGTGGTCGTTCACTGTGGTGTTGATGGCAATGACTGGCTCCTCCAATTTGTTTGTCCTGTTACTAGACTCTGCAATGGAAGCTCCGACAAGATCCTCTAAAGATTTTTTATTTTATTGAGTTTGAGGGGCAAAACCAGGAGGATTAAGAACATTCTTATTATTAACATAAGAGAAATTTGCATGGTTCCTATTGTTAGGGTGATAATGTGTAGGTGTAGAATTATTATTATATCCCCTAAAATTAGAATTAGACACATAATGAACCTGTTTTATGGCCTCCTCTTGAGATTTAGATGCTAAAGCAGCAGCTGATTCAATTGACTGTGCACTCCCTGTACCTGAAAATTTAAGAAAAGCATTAACCAGGGAGGTCATCTGGGCCTGGAGTGCACTTACCTTGTCAACCTCAAACACTCCAGCAGCAATCTTCTTAGGTGTAGATCCATCAGATGGCCACTGATAGCTGTTGGTGGCCATATCCTCTAGCAAAGTCCTAGCATCCACAACAGTCTTGGACAGCAGAGTCCCACCTGCAGCTGCATCAACAATAGTTTTTGTACTAGGAATTAAGCCATTATAAAATAATTGAACCTAAAGCCAGTCGGGATAACCATGTTGAGGGCACTTCCTCAGTAACTCTTTAAATCGCTCCTAAGTCTCGAATAGTTGTTCATCAAATTGCTACTGGAACGTCCCAATCTCGGACCTCAGCTTGACCGTCTTTGCAGGAGGGAAAATTTTCTTCAGAAAGGCCTGGACCAGAGCATCCCAGGTGGTAATGCTTCTAGGGGGAATAGACTGCAACCAATCCCGTGCTTTATCCTGCAAAGAAAAAGGAAACAAACGTAAGCGAATGACATCCTTAGAAACTCCATTTATTTTTACCGTCCCACGAATATCTAAAAATGATTTTAGATGAGAATTAGGATCCTCGGTGGGCGAACCTCTGTATGCACTATCTCGAGCCATCTGAATGAGACCGGTCTTTAGCTCAAAGTTGTTGGCATTGATCGGGGCATAGATAATCCCCGATTGTTGCCCCTGAAACATGGGCTGAAAGTAGTCTCTAATAGACTTAGGCTCTTCAGGTGGATTTGGGTCGGCCATTTGAATGTTTTCTCTATTCTCCCTTCTAAACCTATGAATTTTTCTCTCGATCTCGAGATCCAAAGGTACTAAAATCAATTCTCTATTCCTTTGCTTACACAACCTAAACTATCCTAGAAAAGAAAGAAAACAATTAAGGAAAGAAACGAAAAAAAAAGACAACTAATCTAAATATGGAAAAATATAATCAAGAAAAGGAAAATAATATCTAATTAAGGAAAACAAAAACAAATAAGGAAAAAATTACACAACTACAAAAAAACACTAAACTAGAAAAACAAATAAGCAAAAAAATGCAATCAATCTAAGAAAGTAAAAATACACCCTAAATTAAGACCGAACAATTTTTCCACAATATTAATCTAACTAAATGTGCCAATTCCCAGCAAAGGCGCCAAAAACTTGATGTGAAATTTTCCTACCGCAAGCGCACGGGTCAAGTAATAATAAAGTGACCGAAAAATCGAGTGTCGTCCTTTGGATTGTATTTTCAAGTTAAATCAAGTATCATGAATAATCTTGCTATATTTTATTTAGGGAACGGAAAGTTGTGAGTGATAGAAAACTAGATCAAAGCAAATAAACAACAAAGATTCAATTGAAAGAACACTCAGGGAATTGATTTCGCCAATTTAGTCTAGGATTGATTTTAGGGAATGAATTATCACGCACAATGGAATTATGAGCCTAAGAACCTTTAATCACAACTACTTCTCCCGAGTATAATTTATTCTCATGCAATTTAACCAACTTGATATCCCTATCTAAGTTCATTAAAATGCAAGGCATTTAGTTCTTTTTGACCAATTAATAAAGTCAATGTTAAATCCCCTCTCCCGAGCAAGAATAAACACTTAGATCATTCAACTGTTGACCAATTAATTAAAAGCATTAAATTAAGATTGCAAACATAATAACCATTGCACAAATCATCCCATAAATCAATCCATAAACTAAAAAGACTACATCAATCCCTAAGTAACAAGCTTAGCTACTCATACATAGCGTTACAATATCAACTAACCATGAAAAAAACAATAAAATCTAACTAAAGAAAGGGAAAAGGGAACAAAACACTCAGAGTCGTCGAAACCGGCACGTCCCCGTCACGATTTCCACGCCTCCAAGTGAGATTCCCTCTCCTTGTCCTTCTTCAGCTCCCACAGAAGGTCTCTAGTCGAAATTAGGGTTAAAATCTCTCAATTTGGCCTCCCCCAATCTGTAGCATAAAAAGAAGATTAAATAGGAAATCTGTTGATAGCGTCGAGACGCTAAGGAGACAACGTCTCGACGTTGTCTCTGTTGCCGCCTAATTCAGAAAAGGAAAGGCAGCGTCGAGACGCTCCAAGAGCAGCGTCCCGATGCTGATTTGCAGATGGCTCTCTTTTGACTTCTTCTAACTTGAATCTTTTTCGTTCTTTGACAACTTTTCATGTCCCGAACACATGATTAACTCCAATTTCACGCTTTGGCTCTAATCAACAATTTCCTACAAAATAAACATTTAAGTGCAATAAAATGGCCAATAAATCATAAATGACTAGCTAAATTAATTAGGGAAAACTAGCTAGCTATGCTCGCTATCAGAAATTCATGCCTTAAATTCTGTATTTTTACTCTTGGCAGTAATGTGTTGGAATCTAATTTTGATTATTGAATTATTAGGAGTTGTGGGGTTGCTAGGAAAACCTGTGGGGCAAGCCGTTTTGTTTTGTATTGAGTTGGTAAGTAACTTAGTGCGTTGGACTATAATCGTGCAATGGTTTGGATTGTTGAGTATTCATCATATGTATTTCTATTTCTTGGGCAGATTGAATTGATTAAGGCTAAAATATTTTGAATGTTGCTCGTTTTTGCAAGGATGGGGATGGCTGCAAGAAAATGTTTGTATCCTATTTAAGTATCTAGTTATGTGGTTGCATGGTCACTATTATGTGTTATGGTAGACTGATGTTGAATGTTGGTAGATGGTGATGTTTCTGCTTAGTAATCTGTATGCTAGATATGGTAGCTTAGTAATCTGTGTTCTTGAAAGGAAAAAAAAAAAATCGAATGGGTAAGTTGGTAGCAATTAAATCATGTTAGCTGCCAAGGGTACTAATAGGGAAAAGAGCGAACCGTCTATCCTAGTGGGGGTCGTGGTAACTAATCGCCTAGGACTGAGATGTTTATGGACTAAGATGAGGAGTTAAATGGGTAGGACTCAACTTCGCAGACTAGGTGCCATCTACTAACTGTGGAAGTAAAGTCCAACAAAAACCCCATGGATACTCCACCAGTGAGGTGGTAGTTAGGGCGCTGTGCGCTCTTAGGTGCTTGACGGATGAGACTCGTCTCCACTGATTGGGTGCCTTCCACCATCAGTAGGAGTTGAGATCTCGCTTGATTCCGACATGCACCTCCAGTGAGTTGGCATTTATATATATGTTCGGAGATTTAACTGTCCACGTGACCCAATCAACACATTGAATGAAATGAAATGAAAAGTTATGAGATGACCCTTAGGCCCATAGCTAGTTTTACTTCAAGTTACTGTTGGTGGTACGATTATCTGCAAGGGCACGGGTCGTCACAAGTAATATAAAACGGTAGGTAATACCGAGTATCGAATCCTCAGGGAAATTGAATTAATTCCATTAAGTACCAAGAACCATCATGTTTTAATTTTATTCAGAAGATCAACTCGAATGATAGTGCGAAAATTTAAAGGAATTGATAAAAATAAACATGTAATAATGAAATGAAAATATCCAATAAAGGGGGGGGGGGGGCTTGACCTAGGGTGTTATCTAGCTTTCTTGGATTTGTACCTAAAAAACATGGATGCATGTAACTAATAATCAACAATCCCATAAATCTAGAAGTAATTACAAGTGGATTTCTCTTTTCAAGCTCCTCCACATCTCATACTAACATAACTAATTTATGTGTCCATCTCCATAGTTAATCATAATATGACATTAAGCAACTCCATAATCAATTTCTAACAATTCTCTTTCACTCTCGTGCTCCAGGCAATCGTTAGCCATGCAATTTAGATCTAATCTAATTTCTCTCAGTCGAGTATCAATATAGACCAACTAATCAATTAATCCGTGATCAAGAGATTAAAAGCATTAAGCAAGAATTGCATAGATGAAATATGAAGAATTTCATTACACAATCCAAGTAATTGTGCTACAATACCCAATTAGCTAGAATAATGACCCTAGGTCTCAAGATCTACTCACAAATGGAAATAATTTTGCCAAAATGATCTTGATCCATAGGCCTAACTCAAATTAAAATAAGAAATTACAAAGAAGTAAGGAAGAAATAACCGATAAGTCGATCCCAAGCTCCCGTTACGATCATCTCGAATCCCGTTCCTTGGAATCTCTCTCAATTCCTCCTTTTTCTTCACAATTCTTCTCACTTTTTCTTTCTATTGAGCTAGGGGAGAGCTCCCCCAAATTTGGGATGATTTTTACCCAAGAGAAGGGCTCTTTTTATAGAGCAAGGGGCTGGAATTTTCTTGCTGAACAAGTCGACAGCGTCTCGACGCTACGTCACAGCGTCTCGACGCTGTGACGTCATGTTGCCTTGGGGCAGAAGTCGTCGCAGCGTCTCGACGCTATGCAGACAGCGTCGCGACGCTGTTGCAATTTCTGCACGCGCTATGCTGACTACCTAGCGTTGAGACGCTACGGTCCTAGCGTCTCGACGCTAGGCCTTCTAGAAGCCCTAATTGCGGATTTTTGCCTCTTTTCTTCAATCTTTTGGGCTTTTGGGGCCTCCCACTTCAATTGTCCTCCTTTCTTGGACCTTAGGGCTTTAATCTTTAATTATTATTCTTCAAATTGCCCATAAAGTCCCCAAATTCTCTTAAAATATTAGTTTTGCTGCTCGAACTCGGTTTTCTGTAAAATTAACATAAAAATTCATTAAAGCTCACAATTCATGCACAAAACTAGCTAAAATTAATAGGAAAATGATGACATTTTTGCATGTCATCACACCCCCAAACTTAAAGTTTTGCTAGTCCCGAGCAAAATAAAGTAATGTATATGAACCATAACTTGCATGCTAACAACTCTATCCTCAATGCTTCTAGCCATAAATGCAAACCATTGAAACAAATAAGTAAGCATTGTCAACCATCAAGAAGTTTAAAATTTAATCCTATCCTCCTTTGCAAAAACGAATCATCATTTGCCTTATCATAATCTTTACTAGCCCAGAATCATTTATATACTCCTCCATTCATCTTCCCCCTACACTGGCACTAAAGATCGCCCTTTTAGCCATCATACTTATCTAGCAAGCACTACCTTACTGAGGTGCCCTAAATTTTATATATATATTTATTTATTTATTTTTTTAGATGAGATAATCCTTTTAAATGTAGCGCCTTCGTTCTGGCTTGCCAACATTGGTGATGAAAGCATCCAACTACGAGCGCCTCATCTTTCAGGCTGCCGAGGCATGCTTATTTCTTTCCAGCGCTTTCATGCAAAGGAAACGATGGGTGTCATGAATGCCCCTGGTTACTAACGCTCTCAAGAAAGTGGAGCATTCTCTTTTTTTTTTTTTTTCCAAAGCTCAGTATTACTAACTATTACGCGAGAAAGCTATCGAGACAAACTTTACACCTATCGGAGTGACAACAAACTTCCAAAGCATATAACTTTCATCTAGGCTTTCAAAATCATAATAAAACAAGTGAATCATCATACTTTGCAAAGGGATCAAAGAAAAATTTTAAATTTTCTTGAATTTAGACATGCTTTCAAATTTGCAACAATAAGAGAGAATCATGGCTACAAGAAAATCATCAGACGTCATCATCATCAACATGTATTTAATTCATCATAAGCATTACTTTGCTCACGCAAAACCTAAGCAGAGCGAATCTCCCCCCCAAACTTAAAATATACATTGTCCCCAATGTATGAACATTTAATCAGATAAAGAGAGAATGATAGTGCCCTGAAAAGGCTAGAGAATCCGAAACGTCTTGAATTTTCGTCCGAGGAGATAATGAGAAGCTAAACATGAATTCACGAGCTTCCTGCACAAGGATTGATCTCAAATGAGCATTAGGATCAACACAGAAACTGAATTAGAATCTAAAAATTCAAACAGCTTGGGTTGCCTCCCAAGAAGCGCTTGTTTAACGTCCTGAGCTAGACGGGGCTCGGTCACCCTGGATCCGTTAAAATCATTTTTTCGACCTTGTGCTCTTCGAATCCACAATAGTGCTTCACTCTCTGAGCATTGACTTTAAAAGTTAACCCGCTGTTATCCATTAATTCAATTGGTCCATATGGGGATACTTCCTTGATTATGAATGGACCGGACCATCTTGACTTCAATTTTCTTGGGAACAATCGCAATCGAGAATTAAATAGAAGAACTTGCTGCCCTGGCTCAAAAGAACGCTTTTGGATTATATGATCGTGCCATCTTGAGGTTCTTTCCTTATAGAGTTTTGCGTTTTCATATGTCTGGCTCCTAAATTCTTCTAATTCGTTGAGCTGCAGAAGACGTTGTTCCCCAGCCTTTTCTGCATCCAAGTTCAGCTTCTTGATAGCCCAATATTGATAAGCGCCCAATATGCTTAAGTTTACAAAGCTAGGGGTCCTTCTAGGATCCTTGTAAACGGACACAAATAAGACTAACTTACCGAATGATTCCAACAAAGAGTTTAGCTAGAAGATGAATCACTCTTAGATCAAACTTAGAATAAGGATGGTCACTCCTAGATCCTAAGACGACTCACTCCAGAATTAGATTGATCAAAAACTAATCCAATGAATCGATTGAACATCAAACCTAAGACAAGATTTGAAAGAAAATACAACACCAAAGGGGTTGAATAAGCAAAAGCTTTTTACTAAACATATTCTGAATTTTCAAGAGTATTACAAGCCATTTAAAGGCCAAATGGTCGTGGATAGACCAAGGAACTCAAAAGTCATTCAACTACACTTAATTGCAAATTGTAGAAAATAAGACCTAGGAACTTAAAACTTGATTGCACATCAAACGAGCAACCATATCTCAAAACTAAAAGATAGAATTGCTTTAAATTGTCTTAAATATGTGCTATGGAATCCGCTCCTCATAATGGCAACGTTTGACAAGGTTTGACATCACGTTTTCCCATGCAGTGCACACTTGACAGCATTTTCTTCACAAAATCTGCACAATTTTTTTGATCACCGTGTCATCTTCTAAACTATTGGACTTTTCCCATGCCATCTTCATGCCATTCTCTTCTTGACTCATTGAACTAACATTATATAAAAATTTGGCCTCAAAATTATCCGTCGGGTCTTTTGAATTTGCTAGTTTTTGAAGATGTAGTGTGAATGCCTCTTGAATCTTCTTTGCCTTGCTTCTTGTAATTGGTCCTTCAGGTACATGCAATGGATTATTGATTGATTCCATATCATTCCCCCTTTCTTTAAAAGGATTTGTCCTCAAATCAAGGTCTTCATTTCCTACATCAAAAGGAGTCAAGTCAGCCACATTAAAAGTAGAACTTACATTGTACTCACCTCGTAGATCTAATTTGTATGCATTGTTATTGATCCGTTCAAGCACTTGAAAAGGACCATCTCCCCTTGGTTGAAGTTTTGACTTTCTTTGATCTGGAAACCTTTCCTTTCTTAGATGAACCCAAACCCAATCACCCGGTTTAAAAATCAACTCATTTCTTCCTTGGTTCTTGCAAGTGACTAGCTTTTGATTCTTCTTTCCAATCCTTTCTTTGATTTCTTTGTGCAAAGTTTCGATGTATTCGACCCTAGAAGAAGCTGCATCACTAGTAAACATATTAGGCGACAAAGATCTTTTGCACATATGAACAAGATTTGGTGCTTGAGATAGCAACACATTCCTCACTTCCCCCTTTCTTAGAACCAAACTCACATTCTTTCTTTTTTCCTCAAAATCACTTTTTTTTCCCACTTGATTTTCACTCACCTTTTGCCCCTCACTTTCCTCTCTTTTTTCACTCTTCTCTCTTTCTTTTAACTTACTTTCTTCTCTCCTCTCTTTTTCTTGAAATTTTTTTCTTTTCTTCTCTAATTTCAAGTGATCACGATGTATCTCATATGGAGATAATGGCAGCAAAGTAAATTTCTTTCCATCCAAAGTAAAGGTATACTTGTTAAACAACCCATTATATGTAACCTTTCTATCATATTGCCAAGGTCGGCCTAACAAAATATCTCCCGCATGTATAGGTACAACATCACAAAGAACTTCATCCTTATATCTTCCCAAAGTAAAAGAAATAAGAACTTGAGAGTTTACCTTCAATTCTCCTTTATTCGTCAACCATTGAAGTTTATATGGTTTTGGATGTGGACGAGTAGTAAGTTGAAGCCTTTTTACAAGAAAACTACTTACCACATTTGTGCAACTTCCACTATCAATCCAAGCTACATGGGTTTCCTTTAATCAAACATCTTGTGTGAAACAAGTTTTCCCTTTGATCTTCAACTTTCTCTTCTTTGATTTGCACATTAAGTACCCGCCTTGTAATCAAGGATATGGAATTACCTTCTTCAATATACTCATTATCATCGGGTGTTTCATATTCTTCCTCAAGTTGTGCATCATGTTCCTCACATTCATCTTCCGAATCAATCACGCCATTTCTCACCACCATGACTCTTTTATTGACACAATCTTTACTCATGTGTCCAAACCCCTTGCACTTCCAACATTGAATAGAGCTAGACTACTCCCTAACCTCCTTTGAAGCTTCAACCTTCTTAGTATTAGAGCTCTCGGCCTCCACTTTTTTGGCAGCCACAAATTTCCCCTTTGATTGCATCGATTCATTCCTATTTACAAAACCATCCTTGTTCCACGTATTAGAACTTGAAAAGGCATGAGTTTTAGATACATACCTCTTTGCACGCTCCTTTTCTTCCTTCAATTGAGCTTCAATTTTGATAGCGTAATGATACATATCTTCCATATATGGTGGTGGATTTCTATCAACAAGATGAGCAATTTCTTGATTCAAACCTCCAAGGAACCTAGACATGGTGTCTTCCTCATCTTCTTGGATTCTTGCTCTACTAATCAAAGTCTCCATCTCTCGATAATATTCAGCAACACTTTTTGTACCTTGCCTCAAAGATTGCAATTTAGTTTTCAAATCTCTTTCATAATGTTTTGGGACAAACCTTTTTCTCATGGCTTCTTTGAGTTCTTCCCAAGTTTCTATTGGATCCTCCTCTTTCCTCCTTCTCTCGGACTTGAGATAATGATACAATTCAGAGGCATAATTGGTGAATTCGGCAATGGCAAGTTTCATCTTCTTATTCTCACTAAATGTGTTGCAATCAAACACATGTTCTATCTTCCTTTCCCATTGCAAATATGTCTCCGAATCCGCCGTTCCAGTAAAAGGTGGGATCTTGAGTTTAACTCCTCCATCTCTATCTTCATGCACTCTTTCCATCCTTCTAGGTTGCATCACATTGGCGAGGTTATTTCTTCCTCTCCCTCTCACATTTCCGTTACCTCCAAGCTGTCTTTCATGTGCATCTAAGTCAAACATACCTTCATCTTCTTGGAATGGTCGTGCTTCCCTTTGTTTTTGATCCCTCCTTTCTTGTCTATCTTCCCTCATCAATTCCAACATACCTTGAATTGCTTGAAGAATAGCCACATTTGAGTCTATCACTTCTGGAACTTCTTCTCCATCATGCGACATTTTGTATTTAGTAACAAGGACCTTTCCACACTTCTCACAAAGATTTCACTCAAGGACACTCGTGTTTATCACTCAAAGGTAGGCTTTTGGTACTAGGTCAAAGATGTAAGGGTTGGCTTAAATTTTGGTGCAATCTTGCTATAAGCTTGATATAACCGATTCAAATGACAAACTTTTCACAACCTAAACTAGAGCAACTCAACCTTAAGACCAGCAACTAAAAACTTTGAACAAACATACAATATAATGACACAAACTTTTGGTGTGCCTCGGATCTTCGAATAAAAGCTTTTTTTTTTCTTTTGACTTCTTTTTTTTTCTTCCTTTTTTTTTCTATTTGCTACTGATTTTTTTTTCTTCTTTTGCTACTGATTTTCTTTTTCTTTTGTTGCTGTTTTTTTTTTTTTTTGATAATCCGAGAGCAAGTCACAAAAAATACAAATTTGTAAAAAAAAATGATAGAAAGTAAAGATATTTCACCTCTAGAGTCGGCCAAAGGATGTTGACCAAGGCTCTAATACCAAATGATAACCGCCCAATATGCTTAAGTTTACAAAGCTAGGGGTCCTTCTAGGATCCTTGTAAACGGACACAAATAAGACTAACTTACCGAATGATTCCAACCAAGAGTTTAGCTAGAAGATGAATCACTCTTAGATCAAACTTAGAATAAGGATGGTCACTCCTAGATCCTAAGACGACTCACTCCAGAATTAGATTGATAAAAAACTAATCCAATGAATCGATTGAACATCAAACCTAAGACAAGATTTGAAAGAAAATACAACACCAAAGGGGTTGAATAAGCAAAAGCTTTTTACTAAACATATTCTGAATTTTCAAGAGTATTACAAGCCATTTAAAGGCCAAATGGTCGTGGATAGACCAAGGAACTCAAAAGTCATTCAACTACACTTAATTGCAAATTGTAGAAAATAAGACCTAGGAACTTAAAACTTGATTGCACATCAAACGAGCAACCATATCTCAAAACTAAAAAGATAGAATTGCTTTAAATTGTCTTAAATATGTGCTATGGAATCCGCTCCTCATAATGGCAACGTTTGACAAGGTTTGACATCACGTTTTCCCATTGAGTGCACACTTGACAGCATTTTCTTCACAAAATCTGCACAATTTTTTTGATCACCGTGTCATCTTCTAAACTATTGGACTTTTCCCGTGCCATCTTCATGCCATTCTCTTCTTGACTCATTGAACTAACATTATATAAAAATTTGAGTTCAAAATTCTCGGCCTCTCGTTGTGCATTTGCTAGCTTTTGAACATGCAGTGTGAATGCCTCTTGAATCTTCTTTGCCTTGCTTCTTGTAATTGGTCCTTCAGGTACATGCAATGGATTATTGATTGATTCCATATCAAATATGCTTTGTGCTCAAGCTCCACAGGCAGGTGACAGGCCTTCCCATACACTAATCGATACGGGGATGTACCGATTGGAGTTTTGAAAGCTGTTCGGTAGGCCCACAAAGCATCGTCCAACTTGTATGCCCAGTCCTTCCTGTTGATACGAACTGTCTTCTCCATAATTTGTTTAATCTCCCTATTAGAAATCTCAGCTTGCCCGTTAGTCTGGGGATGATAAGCTAAGGAAGTCTTATGCTTGACACCATATTTCCTAAGTAATGATTCAAACAATTTATTGCAAAAATGAGACCCCTCATCACTAATTATAGCTCGTGGTGTGCCAAATCTAGTGAAAATATTTTTATGCAAGAAACGT
The DNA here is from genome assembly GCA_036850905.1 of Luffa acutangula. Classification (NCBI taxonomy): domain Eukaryota; kingdom Viridiplantae; phylum Streptophyta; class Magnoliopsida; order Cucurbitales; family Cucurbitaceae; genus Luffa; species Luffa acutangula. Next base: position 18,912,403 of record CM072087.1, read on the forward strand.
AACACAACACGTGCATCATTAGTCTTAGTGGCTACTGCCTCTACCCATTTAGATACGTAATCAACAACAACTAGGATGTACGAGTATCCATTGGAAGAGGGAAAAGGGCCCATAAAGTCCATGCCCCACACATCAAAAAGTTCAACTTCGAGAATAGGGGTTAAGGGCATTTCATGGCGTCTAGAAATATTTCCTGTCCTTTGACATCTATCACATGTTCTCACGAAGGTATAACAATCTTTAAATAAAGTAGGCCAATAAAAACCAGATTGGAGTACCTTTGCTGCAGTACGAGTTGGTCCAAAATGACCACCATAAGGAGAGGCATGACAATCATGTATAATCTTACCTACTTCTTCTGCTGGAATGCACCATCGAATGATTTGGTCAGAACACACTTTAAAGAGAAATGGGTCATTCCACAGATAGGACTTCACATCATGAAAAAACTTCTTTCTTTTCTGAGCATTTAAGTCAGGAGGTATTTCTTTTCCTGCAAGAAAGTTTACAAAATCGGCGTACCAAGGAAAAGAAGTTTTAACAGCATATAACCTTTCATCAGGAAAAACTTCTTTAATGGGGAAGGTTGTGATGTTCTTTTCATGCTTTATCTGAGACAAATGGTCTGCGACTACATTCTCGCAACCTTTTCTGTACTTGATCTCATAGTCAAATTCTTGCAATAACAGAATCCATCTTATGAGTCTGGGCTTGGAATCCTTTTTACTACTCAAATAACGAATAGCAGCGTGGTCAGTGTGCACTATAACCTTTGTACCAAGTAAGTAGGGCCTAAACTTATCGAAAGCGAACACAACAGCAAGCATCTCCTTCTCTGTAGTGGTGTAGTTTTGCTGAGCACTATCTAGAGTTCTACTTGCATAATAAATTGCCCTAAAGAACTTATCTCGATGTTGCCCTAAGACAGCTCCGAAAGCATAATCACTAGCATCGCACATGATTTCAAATGGTTGACTCCAGTCAGGAACAACAATGATGGGTGCAGAAATCAGTTTTTCTTTCAAAAGATTAAACGCTAGCAAACATTCTTTTGAAAACACAAATGGAGCATCCTTTTCAAGCAAATGGCACAGGGGTTTAGCAACTTTTGAAAAATCTTTTATAAAACGCCTGTAAAACCCTGCGTCTCCTAAGAAACTACGAACTCCTTTAACATTAATGGGTGGAGGAAGTTGCTCAATAGCAGAAATCTTGGCTTTATCAACCTCCAAACCCTTTTCAAACACTTTGTGGCCTAAGACTATCCCCTCTTTCACCATAAAATGGCATTTTTCCCAATTTAAAACAAGGTTAGACTCTTGGCATCTTTGCAAAACACGAGAGAGATTATGCAAACAGTTATCAAAGGATGAACCAAAGACCGAGAAATCATCCATAAATACTTCTATGATCTCTTCTACAAAGTCTGAAAATATGGCCATCATACAACGTTGAAAGGTAGCTGGAGCATTACATAGCCCAAATGGCATACGCCGAAAAGCATATGTGCCATAGGGACATGTAAATGTTGTTTTCTCTTGGTCTTCGGGCGCAATCGCGATTTGATTATAGCCCGAATAACCATCCAGAAAACAATAATACGGATACTCTACTAACCTATCAAGCATTTGATCAATAAAGAGGAGGGGGAAATGATCTTTTCTAGTGGCTTTGTTTAACTTCCTGTAATCAATACACACGCGCCAACCAGTGACTGTCCTAGTGGATATTGACTCATTTTTTTCATTCTTAACAACAGTCATCCCCCCTTTCTTAGGCACTACTTGAACAGGACTCACCCAAGGGCTGTCAGATATTGCATAAAAAAATCCTGCATTCAATAATTTTAACACCTCGGTTTTTACCACTTCCTTCATTGCTGGATTTAATCTCCTTTGGTGTTCTACTGTTGGATTAAAGGCATCTTCCATTAAGATTTTATGCATAATAATTGAAGGGCTAATACCTTTAATATCACTAATGGACCAACCTAATGCAGATTTATGCTTTTTTAACACATCCAACAATTTTTCCTCTTCTACTTTACTTAAATCAGCAGAAATGATAACTGGAAAAGTAGAAGATTCTCCTAACAAAGTATAACGTAGGTGAGCAGGCAATTGTTTTAATTCAGGGGAAGGGTTATCAATTTGAGCACATATATCTAATGATAATTTTTCTTCCCTTCTTATAGATCTGTCAATTAAAGCATTTTCCTGATTAATATCTATTAATTCATCTCCAAATACGTCAGGCATGCTTATTTCATAATGATCAGCAGGAGACTCTGACTCTACACATGCATTGATAATCGTGTCAACTGAATCAATCGAAGAGCAAGAACTAACATCATCTGGGTGTTTCAATGCATTAAAAAGGTTGAATACTACCTCGTCATTTTCCACTCTGAGAGTCAGGGATCCTTTCTGCACCTCAATCAAGGCGCAAGCGGTTGCCAGAAATGGTCTCCCAAGAATGATCGGGACTTCAGGGTCTTCTTCCATGTCTAGAACTACAAAGTCCGCAGGGAATATGAATTTGTCAACATTGATCAGAACATCCTCTAACACACCTTTAGGGTATGTCATTGAACGATCTGCCAATTGCAAGACAATGGTGGTTGACTTTAATTCCCCCAAACCCAGTTTCCTGTAAACATTGAATGGCATTAGGTTTATACTTGCCCCTAAATCACACAGAGCCTTTTTTATAAACAAACTACCAACAGTACAAGGAAGAGTAAAACTCCCTAGATCCTTTAATTTTGGCGGTAGATGTTTCTGGATTATGGCACTGCACTCGGCTGTTATATTCACTGTCTCATGGTTCTCGAACTTCCTTTTCTATGATAAGATTTCCTTCATAAACTTAGCATAGTGCGAAATCTGTTCCAAAGCATCAGCAAACGGAATGTTAATATGGAGCTGTTTAAAAATATCAAGAAATTTTGAAAATTCAGCATCCATCTTTTTCTTTTGAAATCTCTGAGGATATGGAATTTGATTAAGAACTAAAGGAATAGGATCTGAAGACTTATCTGTCACTAACGGTGTTTTTTCTTCTGGTCTACTTTCATCATCCTCTTCCAATATCCTACTGGGCTTTGTTTCTTCTTTTCTTTTAACTTCATTCAACTGCTTCCCACTTCTGAGAGATATGGCAGGGCATTGCTCTTGTGGGTCCATGGCGACAACATTGGATAAATTTCCTTGCTTGATCTCCTTCATGAATATTGTCATTTGATCTATTTTTGCTTCCATCTTACTAATGACAATTTCTTGTTTTACTGATAAATTCCTAGTCTCATTTATGAAATTTCCTAGCATTTCTTCCAAAGGGTTTTTCTTTTCTTGAACTATTTTCTCAAGTTTAGGTTCTACTGTGACCTTAGGAAAATTTGGAATTTCTGCCCCTGTAAGCTTGGTTAGAACCTTGGTTAGAGCTTCGACTTGCAACCTTAAAGCACTCACTTCTTCATTCTCACATATTTTCTCCTCAATTATTGATTCTGGTTGCTCTGACTGCCACTGATAACTTGTCAAGGACAATTCTTCCACTAGGGTTCAAGCATCTTTGACAATTTTGGCTAAAAAGCTTCCTCCAGCCGTAGTGTCAAGAATTGTCTTAAAATCCCGTTTTAACCCATTGTAGAAAAATTGTATCTGAAGCCAATCAGGGTATCCGTGTTGTGGGCATTTCCTTAACAAATCCTTGTATCTTTCCCAAGCTTCATACAATTGCTCTTCCTCGATTTGTTTAAATGTTCCAATTTCAGTTCTAAGCTTGGTAATTTTGGCTAATGGGAAAAAACTTTGTAAGAAAGGCTTTAACTAAATCATCCCAACTGAGAATGCTATTTGAAGTTAATGAGTCTACCCAATCTCTAGCCCTGTCTTGCAAAGAAAATGGAAACAATTGTAAACGAATAGCGTCAGAGCTGACTCCTCCTATTTTTACCGTTCCACAGATATCCAAAAATGATCTTAGGTGATTGTGTGGATCCTCCGATGGATAGCCTTTGAAAGCATTTTCTTTCACCATTTGAATGAGACTAGCTTTTAGCTCAAAATTATCTATCACGATCGGCTCGTAAGCTATTCGAGAGTAATTTAATGGAAATTCAGGCAAGAAATAATCTTGGATTGCTTTATCTTCTTGATCTGCCATGATTAAATCTCAAGGAAACAAATTATCCACCTTATAGCTTCTCAATGTTTTGCCACCACTTGCCAAAATTAAATTGCAAAATAAAATTTCTAAATTAAAATCAAACACTTAATTCTTAATATTAATGAAAAAAATCACAAAATCCCCGGCAAGGGCGCCAAAAACTTGTTGGTGGTACGATTATCCGCAAGCGCACGGGTCGTCACAAGTAATATAAAACGGTAGGTAATACCAAGTATCGAATCCTCAGGGAAATTGAATTCATTCCATTAAGTACCAAGAACCATCATGTTTTAATTTTATTTAGAAGATCAACTCGAATGATAGTGCGAAAATTTAAAGGAATTGATAAAAATAAACATGTAGTAATGAAATGAAAATATCCAATAAAAGGGGGGGGGGGGGCTTGACCTAGGGTGTTATCTAGCTTTCTTGGATTTGTAGCTCAAAAACATGGATGCATGTAACTAATAATCAATAATCCCATAAATCTAGAAGTAATTACAAGCGGATTTCTCTTTTCAAGCTCCTCCACATCTCATACTAACATAACTAATTTATGTGTCCATCTCCTTAGTTAATCATAATATGGCATTAAGCAACTCCATAATCAATTTCTAACAATTCTCTTTAACTCTCGTGCTCCAAGCAATCGTTAGCCATGCAATTTAGATCTAATCTAATTTCTCTCTGTCGAGTATCAATATAGACCAACAAATCAATTAATCTGTGATCAAGAGATTAAAAGCATTAAGCAAGAATTGCATAGATGAAATATGAAGAATTTCATTACATAATCCAAGTAATTGTGCTACAATACCCAATTAGCTAGAATAACGACCCTAGGTCTCAAGATGTAACGCCCCGTGCTCTTTGGGTGTATTTTAATTCCGAGTTTGGAGTTGAAAGAGAAATATAAACTCTATTTTGGCTTAAACTTAGGGATTTAATTATATACTAAGGTGTGGGGAATTAGTTCGTTATATTAATTTAGTTCCCCTTTCCAAAAATTCGATTAAAGGTTAGCCAGTGTTGGTTACTTGAGAGTTAAAGCGTTGAGATATTCACGCTAGTTGGGGGCTAGTTGGAAGCTAATCTTGGATTGACTATTTTTGGCTTAAGGTTATTTGGAAAAGAAATTTTAAAGAAAAGGAAAAGAAGAAGAAAAAAGCCCTAACTCTCCCTCCATCTCTTTTCTCTCTTCGTGCGTGAACCCCCCCCCCCCTCAACCGTTTTCGCGCCGCCGTCCTCTACAGTGGCCGCCGCCGCTCAGTTCGCGCCACCGCCGTTGTCTTCGCGTCGCCGCCCAGGTTCTGAAGCCGCCGCCGTCGACACGCCTGGTCGTGGGTCTCTCTCCGCGCCATTTCTCCTCACGTGGTCGTCGCGCAGGTCGCCGTCCCTCCCTTCCTCTTCGCGCGTGGAAGTCCAGTCGTCGCCGCTTCTCCTTGCAGCCGAGCGCCGCTGTTCGTGAGTCGTACTGCCGCCGCTACCCAGATCGAAGTTGCTGCATCTCTTCCTTCTCTCGTTCCCTTGCATTTTCGGCCAAGAAGAACTCGTGGGTAAGTCTCATACTCACTCATTTGTATTCGATAAGGCCCGATCTAACTCTCTTTAGTCCTTGTTGGTTGGATCTTGCGCGGACAGCAACCCGAAGCCCCGTCTTCTTCGCGTTTCAGCCTTAGAATTCATGGGTAAGCCTATCTCCCTTCGTTTTAGTGGTTTAGAACTCGATCTAACCTCCCTTCGTTTTTTTCGTTCAGTTCGTGCGCGTTCTGCAGCTTGGGTTCCATTTTTCCGTGTGTTTCCATTCTGTCCAGCGAGTATTTTGGCCCCGGATCCCTCTATTCGGTAAGCTTATGCCTTACCCATGGTTGATGGGTGCCTTAATGTAAATACCCATTTGTTATATGTGCTGGAAAATTAAGTTTGGTTTGATTTTCAGATCTGCAGCGCCGTAAAAGTGTTCAATAAGGTTCGAAACACTTCAGCTGTGATACCCATTGCCCAAGGAGCATTCTAACACGTTGTTAGAGGGTAGAATAACCCGCCTTTCGTGAAAGCGAGTCCGTTTGGTAAGGTTTCTTGTTGTTCCTTCACTTTTAGCATTAAAAAAAGGTGCTGCCCAATAGTTGTCCTAGCCTTAGAATCATGTTTAGGTTGTTACCCATTGGTTACCTAGGCCCTCAAGTGTTGCCCAGTCGTGATAGGTCCTAGAATATGCTTTAAGATGGATCGTGGTTGTTGTATGTGGTTCAAAAGCATGAAATTACCTTTGCCCATTAGTTGTTTAAGCCTTAGAAGCATGTGTTAGTCGTTACCCATGGTTTATCTAGACTTGTAGGTGTTGCTCAACCTTCATAGGTCCTAGAACATGTTTGAAAATGGGTTGTCATTGCCGTTTTAGTTGGAATTCATATAGTTAATCAATGCCCATTAAAGCCTCGTTGTCTTAAAATGATTCCTAAACCTTATAGGTTCTTAAAGCATGGAAATAATGAGTTTTGCTTGCGGTCCATAGTTTAAGAAGCGTGCTAAATAGGGTTCCATTAGTGGTCTAGGCCTTAATTGTATTGTCTAAGCTTTAGGAGTTCTTAGAATGTCATTCTAGTATTATTTGCTTGCTGTCCAACGGCTGAAAAGTCTTGGATAAGGTCATTCGGCGAATACCCATTGCCCATTGAGCCTTAAACGTGGTTGCCCATGGTCTAAAGGTTGACGTTCAGCAAGCTTGTTTAGACCTTTTAAGCTTGTTAGAGTATCTTTGCTTTGGACCTAATTCGATAGAAATTATCCTTGTGTTTAGGTGCTTTCTTGGACTACCTTGGATTGCTGAGGTTGCCTTAGGAGAGCTATAGGTAAGTAGTTTCTACTTACCAAACTTGTTTGACTGCATGGAGCATGTTTGCTTGTGACTTGCTTTACTCGTATATGTGCTATGTATGAAATGTGTATATGAACTGCTGCGTTGTGATCTTTAAAGTGTTTGTATGAATCATGAAATGTTCCTTTTGTGTTGTTTGAGATGTATGTGCTTAGGGAGTATAAGCATGTTAGGTACTTGCCTTAAGCATGGTCATTGTTGAGTCTGGCTTGCATGTTGCATGGGGGATGTGTAGCATGAGTCGGGTGTGAGACACAACACATGGTGCGGAATTCATGTGTAGGGGAGCGTGACGCGGAAATCATGTGGATTGTGAGTGCGGAGCGTGACGTGGAAATCACGTAAGAGTGGCGCAACACATGGCGCGGAATTCATGTGGGGTAGGTGCGGAGCGTGACGCGGAAATCACGTAAATTGTGCAGCACATGGCGCGGAATTCATGTGTAGCGGAGCATGACGCGGAAATCATGTAAGTAGCATAGCACATGGTGCGGAATTCATGTGTAGCGGAGCATGACGCGGAAATCATGTAAGTAGCACAGCACATGGTGCTGAATTCATGTGTAACGGAGCATGACGCGGAAATCATGTGGAGTCTAGAGCGTGTGTTGCATAGTGTGTTGCATTTGCACGAGTTTGTGGTTTCTGAGCATATTGTTAGTTTATGACTTAGTAGCCTGTTGGATATTTGTGGTTGCATAAGCATGATGCTTGCTCGTGGTTGTGAAAGCATGTTGAATGCGTGTGTAAAGCATGTTGATTGCGTTGTTTGTTGTTTGTGGTTTGGTAAGTGTGAGCTGCTTACCAGTACCACGGTTGTACTGATACAACCTTCCCCATCTTCCCCCCAACATTTTAGATGTTGCAGGTATCGAGGATGATCCGGACCTTGGTGGCGAGGAGGAGAGCTACGAGGAAAAATCCTTAGAGTGGTGGTGTCCGTGTGGTTATGTTTTCCTAGTCGTTTTAGTAGATGGTATGATTAGTTTGAGTTGTTGATCTGTACCTCTGTGATGGTGAGGGATTCACCTGAGAATAGTCGAGTTTATGTTCTAGACTTGTTTTTTTTGTTTAAGTTAATAAGATGTTTAGCTAGTGGATTAGCTTGCATTTTCGTTAATGAGTTGTCTCTAAGTTCCGCTGCGTGGATTCAAATTATTGCAGGTATTGATAAAGTATGTCTTGTCTAGAGGAAATAGGTTGTGAATTCTGGTTGTAGTTTGGTGGAGTTTGGCTTGTTGCATGGTTTAGAAGTGTTTATATTTATATCAGGTAAAGTAAAAATTTGGTTCAGGCCATTTTACGCCGTTATGCTGCCGAAATTTTTGGTACATCCGGTTTAAGTGGTTCAGTTCCATAGATAAGGGTTTAAGGGATGAAGTAGCGTCTCTAGGCTAAGGGTTGGAAAACCTGGGGCGTTACACAAGATCTACTCACAAATGGAAATAATTTTGCCAAAATGATCTTGATCCATAGGCCTAACTCAAATTAAAATAAGAAATTACAAAGAAGTAAGGAAGAAATAACCGATAAGTCGATCCCAAGCTCCCGTTACGATCATCTCGAATCCCGTTCCTTGGAATCTCACTCAATTCCTCCTTTTTCCTCACAATTCTTCTCACTTTTTCTTTCTATTGAGCTAGGGGAGAGCTCCCCCAAATTTGGGATGATTTTTACCCAAGAGAAGGGCTCTTTTTATAGAGCAAGGGGCTGGAATTTTCTTGCTGAACAAGTCGACAGCGTCTCGACGCTACGTCACAGCGTCTCGACGCTATGACGTCATGTTGCCTTGGGGCAGAAGTCGTCGCAGCGTCTCGACGCTATGCAGACAGCGTCGCGATGCTGTTGCGATTTCTGCACGCGCTATGCTGCACGCGCTATACAGTCCTAGCGTCTCGACGCTAGGCCTTCTAGAAGCCCTAATTGCAGATTTTTGCCTCTTTTCTTCAATCTTTTGGGCTTTTTTGGGCCTCCCACTTCAATTGTCATCCTTTCTTGGACCTTAGGGCTTTAATCTTCAATGATTATTCTTCAAATTGCCCATAAAGTCCCCAAATTCTGTTAAAATATTAGTTTTGCTGCTCGAACTCGGTTTTCTGTAAAATTAACATAAAAATTCATTAAAGCTCGCAATTCATGCACAAAACTAGCTAAAATTAATAGGAAAATGATGACATTTTTGCATGTCATCAGTTACCCATGTTGATGCATGACTAGTGGTATTGATACTTACTGAGCATTTTCTTAAATACTCATTCTTGTCCCTAACATGTAATTGCAAGTAAACGAAAAGGTGTATAGAACGCGTGAGAGAGTGCTGCTGAATGAGCCATGGATTTCCTTAGGATAGTCTTTCGCATTTTATATCTTCGGATTTCTTCTTTTGAACCTGTTATGTGATGTTTTCAGATTTATTCTGCTTTAAGACTTTTGCTTGAATGGCTAAAATTTCTTCTTGTTTTGTTTTAATTTGGATCCCAAACTGAAAAGTTTCACGTAATTTGTAAGCATGTTTTACCCTAAATGTCGTTCCTTCATCTTTCTTTATAGGTGAAATTAAATGTTTTTGGTAATGACCCTAGGATCTAGGCATGATATGTAGGGTCGTTACATTGGTAGTTCCCCAGTTAACTAAAAATGTGTGTGGTCTGTAGATGAGGCACCTTGTAATTGCTTGAATTGCATTAAGATAGGTTATGTTGGCTCAAGGGACCTAAAGCGAAATGAGGACAAGTTACTTATCCCAGTACGAACTAACAATTAAACGCCATGAATTGAGATGTTTATAGACTGAGATGAGGAGCTAAATGGGTGGGACTCGGCTTCGCAGAGTAGGTGCAATCTACTATATGTGGAAGTAAAGTTCCGACTAAAAACCCATGGATGCCCCACCAGTGAGTTGGTAGTTAGAGTGCAATGCACACATAGGTGCCTTGATGGATGAGACTTGACCTCACTGACTGGGTGCCTTCTACCATCAGTAGGAGTAGAGATCTCTCACGATTCCCACTCATGCACCTCTAATGAGTTGGTAAGCATGTGACAGGCTGGTTTATTGTCCATGTGATCCGTATGTTATGATAAATGAAACGAAATGAAATGAAATGACTAATAGACCCTTTAATAACAACTAACCTCAAGTTATCCATGTAATGCTTGTAAATCTCCTCCCAATAGTAGTGTTACTGAGTATTTTTAATACTCATTCTTTTCAAAATGTTTCCTTTCAGGTACTAGCAAGGACATACAGAGCGCGTGACAGATTGTTGCTGATGAGCCATGGAAAATATGTGAACATGACTTCCGCGTAGTTTAGTTCCTCTTTTTCTTTTAGTCAGATTTATAAATGGTGATTCTTAAGGGTTTAAATATGTTTGTATATTGTGTTTAGAAAACCCTTGTTTTAATGAAGTTTTTGGAAGTTTTCTTGTTTTACTTGGGATCCCAGGCCGAAAGGCTTCCTTTACTTTAAAATCTCGAATGTTTGTATTAATGTTTATTTCAAAATAAGCCTTCTCCTAAAAGTAATTAGGCATGCATGTGGTAACGACCCTAGAATTAGTCATGAGAAGATGAGTTGTTACATGTTATGAACTAAAAGCTGTAAATAGGCTCTACATAAAAGCGCTAAGATGGGTCGTTACATGTTATTTACTAATGAACACGTATGTCACATGGCGAAGAAAATACGAACTTTCACCAACCAACGACAATTTCAAAAGCTATTCACTTTATTTTACACCCAATATCAATTCTCATAATGGCTACTACTATTAAAAAAAACTATACATATTCAAAAACATTTCATAATTAGGAACTTCTTGCAACTCTATACTCTTAGGCACAAACTTGAATCATCACTTGTGTTCTTATATGGAATCATCCAATTTCCTACGCAAAACGTTAGTTTTTTTGTATAACATGTTTTAAGAACTAAAGTTTTCTTCATAGTATATGTTTTGCATTTATAAACCATTGGTTACAATATGTTATTTAAACGGTTTAACTAGAAAAACTTCCTTCTTTTTTGTGTTAAGTATCTAATTCAAACTCAAAATATTTGTGTTCAGGGTTCTTGGGTGTTAATCCCAACATAATATTTCAATCTTGATTATATTATCATTCCATAAGCATAATTAAATAACGAATTAATATATATGTCTCATTAAAGAAAAAATTGAAAGTTTATAAACATATTAGATAAATTACAATTGTCAAAACTTTGAAACAATAGTAAAATTCGATGAACTAAAGTTATAACATACAACAATTTTGAATACCACAAGTATTTCAATAAAGAAAACAAAATTACTAAACATGTGTAAAACAATCATAAGTTTATTTGAAGATCTCAAGGAAATTTCGAGACAAGGAGAGCATTAACAAGTCTACCTTTGTAGTTTCAAAGAGAAATGGATGAACTTGGTAACAATTTTAAGAAATATAGAAAGTTGAACAGTATTGTTAATTATTACAAGAAAAATAGTATAGTCTATATATAGAAGAAATGTTTTTTTTTTATAGAATGTCAAACAATTTAAACGTTACAAACTACTATATTTAGCCCGTTTTTATTTTATAAATTCCACATCAAATAGATTATATTACCATAAAAAGTTTTATATAAAGACAAAGCCAAATGGTGTGAATAAGAAATATCCTTAAGCAATAAAAAGTGAGTTTACCCCGAAAAAAAAAGTCTTTCAAACTAGCAAAGGAAAAAGCTTCACATTACATATTTTCAAAAAGATGGTTCAGACAGCAACATCAATTTCATGCAAACATCTCCTTCAGTTATTCAACTTTCTTTTCATTTTCTTGTTAGTTATTACACCAACAGGTAACAATAAAAAAACACATAAAGTCTATTGGATTTTTACCTTGATTGACTCAAATAATAATACATTCATATGTCTGAATTCATCATTAACATTTTATTGTTCTTTTATACTTCATATTATTTGTTTTGTTTGCAAATTCAAGTAACCCACTTATGCTTGAACTTTAGGTTCTTTGGCTAGACGAAGCTTTATAGAAGAGACAAGTAGAAGAAGATTGGAGAATCTTGTCGATGAAAATCACGGCGTGGCCCCGCCAAACGAATATGACATGGTTGTAATGGATTATTCTCCACCGAGAACTAGCCCTGATGTCCATAACTAGCACGATTTAAGTGTCATGCTACGATAACAACCACATGCATTACGCGCCATGCTACGCAAAACTAATTGCATGCATTAAGCGCCATGCAACACAAAACCTACACGTGCATAACGCGCCACGCTACGCAAAACCATTTGCATGCATTACGCGCCATGCTACGCTAAACCAAACACGTTCATTAAACGCCACACTACGCAAAACCATTCACATGCATTACGCGCCATGCTATGCAAAACCACTTGCAAGCATTTCGCGCCATGGTACACTACACCAAACACGTGAATTACGCACCACGTTGCGCACCTACACATGAATTACACATCATGCAACTCTACCACTAGACTCATGCTACACTTCCCATGACACATGCAAGCCTAACGAAACATGGTTGACCCAAACACAACATGCTTAATAAAAAACCATAACTTAGCGGTCACATATTTCATGCTTATCACAAACAATCATCAATACATGCTCATCTCAAGCATTTCAGTGCATTTATAAACAACAGAGCATGCTTTGTACAAATACAGAGATAGAATATAGAAACAGACATCATGCTCCACACAGTCAACCAAAGTCCAGCAAGTAGAAACTACTTACAAATCACGCTTCTAATTACCAACGAGGCGACACTTGCACCAAGCCCCACAAGCACCTCGAACTACAACAAAAAACGCTACCATCAAAGACTGAACCAAGAGATAATGGCCTAACATGCTACTAGGGGCCAAAACCACTTTACCCAGCTCATTTCTTTGCTGGACAACCTTTCCACGTACCCCAAAATGAAAACACAAAACCTTTAGACCATGGGCAACCATGTCTAAGGCACAACGGGCAATGGGTGTTCGTCAAACGACTCCAGAAAAGGCTTTTCGGCCGCTGGACAACAAATAAATGACCCACATTAAGCGTACTAGGAACTCCTAAGGACTGGACACGCTACTAAACCTAAGACGACTAATGGAGACCTAATTTAGCATGCATTTTAAAACTACGAACAACAACCAAAAGCTGAATAATTCATGCTTTAAGAACTTATAAGGGTCGGGAAACATTTTAAGGCAATGAGGCTTAATGGGCATTGAAGAACTACTTGATTTTAACCGAAATAGCCATGATAACCCATTTTAATACATAAACTAGGACCTATAAAGATTGGGACGAAACTTAAGAGCCTAGATATGCAATGGGCAACAACATCACATGCTTTTAAAGCTAAGCTAAGACAACTAATGGGCAGCAAACTTTGACGCTAAAAACGAAGGGATAGTAAGGAAACTTACCCAAACGAACCCGCTTTCGCGCCAGACGGATTATTCTAACCTCTAACGATGCGTAGAATAATCCTTGGGCAATGAGTACTCGAGTCGAAGTGTTTCGAACTTAATCGAACACTTAGACGACGCTGCAGATCAGAAAATCAAACACAACTGAAATTTTCAGCACCGAAAACGAATGGGTATTCTACTTAAAGCTCTAAGCATGAGTGGGTAAGGGCTAGACTTACCGCAAACGCTAATTGACACCGAACCACTGACAAACTGAGCAACGACGACGCCGCAGATCAGAAATTCAACAGCAAAGCTTAAATTTCAGCACTCAAATGAATTGGTATTCTAATCCTAACACCATACAAGCATGGGTAAGGGATTAGACTTACCGGAAACGCCAAACGACACCAACAACAACCAAAAGTGTTGTTGGACAGAGGTTGAATCGACTGAAACGAGGTCGTTGGGGCTCTGAATCACTTGACACGCGAGATCTAACAACACTGGACAAAGGGAAACTTAGATCGGGCCTTAAACCACATGGAAAGGAAAGGAAAAAGGCTTACCCATGATTTTAAAGCAGAAAAGCGAAGGAAACGAGGCTCCGAGCTACTATCCGGACGCGATCTAACCAATACAAACACAAGGGACTCAGATCGACCTTTAAACCAATAAGTACGAGGGAAAGGAGACTTACCCACGAGCTTCCTTGGCCGAAAAACACACAGACAGAGAGGGAGGCGGGGCGAAAAATGTGAAACGAAGGAGATAGAGCAGCGCAAAGTGTGGTGCTTCAAGTTGGCCATGACGATGCCTACTGCTTCACGACGACGACCCAACACGAAGAAGGAACACGTGCGGCCGTAAGGGAGGGAGAAAGAAACTCACAGAAGACGGCGGCGCGACGCTCGATTCCAGCAAACGGGGTGGGTCTCTTGGCTACTGAAGCAAACGACAAGGGGGAGGGGGGAGGGGGGGCTGCTTCACGAGATTGAGAGAAAGAGATGGAAAGAGATGGAAAGAGATGGAGAGAGATGAGAGTTTTTGGGGTTTTTTTTTTGTAATCTCTTTTCTTCTTTTCTTAACTCCTTTTCTTTTTCTTATAATTCAAAAGCCCAAGAATACGATTTTTTCCACTTAACCGAAACCTAATATTCAACGTATAATTTAAATTATAACGCTTAAACCTCTCAACGAACTGAGACCAAGCCAACGAGATTTAGAGGGAGATTTAAAACACGATAATTCCCCTAAACACCTTAGTTTATAATTAAAATTCCCACAATACAAGCCAAACAATAATTTTCATATAATTCGACTATATCTATGAAATATAATTAACACCAGAAGTGTACAAGGAGTTACAGATAAATTTTTCATTTTAAAGTTATTCATATTCTAAAGGTTCACATTAAAAAAAATTATTAAATAATACTTTCTCAAGAGTAAGGGAGAAAAAATAATGAGAAGAATAAGAGCGAGAAAAAAGTGGAATTCAAAGAATTTAAGATAGTATTTTGAGAAAGTGAGGAGGGAGTGAGAGAAATAAAACGCAAATAAAAATTTTGGAGTGATGGGAAAGTATTTAATTTAATTATTATTTTAAATTTTCGAAATAAGGACAATGTACATATTATATCTTAAATATCAAAGCTAATTTTATATTAAAAAAATCATATTCATACTATAATTTTAAAATTATGAATGATAAATAGCTAGAATTATTATATAATTCAACTTAACAAAGCATAGTTCAATTTAATATAAAATTTTGGATGATTAATAATTATATCATTAAAATATATTTATTTTTAATAAAAGATAGAATTATAACCTAAATCAATTTTCATGTAATATTATATATTTACAAAATTGTATTAGTTATTACTTTGAAAAATTATACTAAATAGAAATATCATTTATTTTAAAGAAATAATAAATATTTCTAAATGTGTTAATTTGTTTTTTTTTCCAATTGTTTTTTTGATCTAATACTAAAAAAAAAACATATGTACCATAATAATAATAATAATAATAATAATAATAATAATGATAATAATGACAATAATAATATTATTTTATCTAACATGAGCATAGATTAACTAACATCAAAATTGAACTAATAACCAAGAGGTTTATGGTTTAAATCTCCCTAACCACATATATTGAAAAAAAAAACAAAAATAATAATAACAATATCATTTTTTATTATTGAGATTTCAGAGAGAAAATCAATGAATATATTTATTTACTACAAATTTTAAAAAATAATCATGATATATAAATTTTTTCCTAACACCTATTGTTATTATAATAAAAGAAACTAAATAAATTTGTAAGAAAGAATACCTATCAACTTAACTTAAAACATAGTGATCCTTAACTTCATTAGGTGGGATACCATGTTCAAGCTTTTGTATTCGCATACCTATCAACTTAACTTAAATTTGTAAGAAAGAATACCTATCAACTTAACTTAAAAAATAATCATGATATATAAATATATAGAACTTTTCATATTCTAACCTCTCAAATATTTACATTTTGTATTTACTAAAAAAAATCTTATATGGATACATTATATATAAATGTGAGAATGTGAAAAGAGGTTAAATAATTAATGTTAGTTTAATTGTATATTAGTAATAAAACAATGTTAAGTGATAAAACAATTCAAAAATTATATAATTAATTAAAAAAAAAAGTAGAAACTGTTACCTACGTGGATGTGTAGAACTTGGGTGTATAGAACTTGTTCTTTTAAGCTCCGTTTGATAACCATTTCGTTTTTAGCTTTGGGTTTTTGAAAATTAAGCTTATAAACCATTCTTCCACCTATACATTTATTTGGTTTGCTACCTACATCCTTCCCATGTTTTCAAAAACCAACTCAAATTTTGGAAACAAAAAGAAGTAGTTTTCAAAAAATTGTTTTTCTTTTTGGAATTTGCCTAAGAACTCTAATGTCTCCTTAACAAATATGAAAATCATTGTAAATAAATTAAGAGAAAACAAGCGTAATTTTGAAAAATCGAAAACTAAAAATCAAATGGTTATCAAACGGGGCCTTAGTAATTCAATTATTATTTTGTTTTTATCTTAACAACCAAGGATAGTAATGTCCCAAAAAAAACTTTGGATCTTCTACGTTTTTAAATGTCATTTTATGATGTAAATTAAATATATAAATTTAAGAATGATTAGTGGCATGCTTTGTAAATTTAAGATTTCATAAAGGTAAAATAGTCTAAAAAATGATTCTCCTCCTTGACATTTTTTAAGGTAGTATAAGATGTGATTAAAAAACATTTTATATAACTTGAATGTTGACTTTGAATCACTTTCCATGAGAAGGCTAATCTAAGAACATATTTTTAGTTGCAAGCTACATGCACGTGTGTATATATATATACATATATATATATATATATATATATATATTTTGCACTAAAAACACAATGGACTGAAAACAACAAAAGATACCACAATCATAAAAAACAAACATATTGATAAAAGGCATTTGAGTTACACCAAGTTTATTTATTATGGTTGATAACCTTATTTAAAGTTTAACTCCTAGATTATAACTAAGAGAATTATTGGCGTAAGTCCAAATTATCATAATAGTACAAGCAAACACCTTAAAGTGGCACTGCTTTGGTATCATACTTGAAGTTGTAGCAATTGGTGGCAGTGAAAATTCCGTCATCGTAGTCGTTACTTACTTGGTTCCCATTAATAAGAGTATCATGTTGGGTATATGTGTACGGGACATCGCAATGACCTTGTGTTGCTAGTAGACTCACTTCCATCCTAGTCATTGGTGGCACAGTTACTTTGTATGTAGTCTCTATCACATTTGATTTTGATTGAGTTTCTCCCCACGTGTATGATCCAGAAAACTCTGCAGAAATTTCAACTTTTCCATCTGCAATTAGTCATCTGCTTTGGATTTGAAATTATGCCAATGCCACCCATTTGACGTTAGTAGAAGTCCTTTCTGCTGTTTTTTACTGAAGCTACTGAAGGACGACCAGAAGTCTTGTCTGTCGACGCCGGTCTATTTTTACTTCAGCACAAGTTTTGCTGACTGGTTTATTTCGATGTTGTTGCCGACGTTTATTTATGTGTCGAAAAAACATTTTCCGACGTGTTTTTGCTTTTTTTGACGCGTTTTTGGTGTCAACCAAACATCACAGTTTGTAGTGTAGCTAGAATTAAACTATGATATGTGAAGACTGAATCAATATGCTTTATTATATAACTTTTATTTAGTTGAATTGCATATCTCCACATTTCCACAAAATAATACAATATTAATGGAATATATTTTATTATATAACTTTTCTTTAGTTTAATTGCATTTCTCCACGTTTCTCACCAGTGTCCATTTTAAATCTGAAAGATACCTCTCTAAAACCCTCTATTGAATAATATGAAAATCTATCTATTATTATAAAATGAGAGTAGATACTGTAAAAGGCAAAATCACTAATTAAATAAAAAAAGTTACCAATGAATGCATTCAGAATACTTTTTCAGTCTGTCTACGTTAGATTTTATTCCATTTTAGTCCCTATACTTTCAAATGTCCGAATTAAATTAGGGTGCATTTAATTGGTGATCTAAAAGTAGAAATTTGGTAACAAAGAGATTCTATGAAAACAAAGTTGTATTTGATGTTTTCAGGTATGTGTTTGGTAGTAGATTAAGAAATTGGATCTCAATTTAAACAATTGTTGAAAATGTACTCGATAATATATTTATAAACGATAAACTAGTTGTACTTGTCAACTAAATATTGTGTTGAGTATAAAATATTGTTAATTAATTTATAAATATGTTATATGTTATAAATTTTGTATACTTATTATTTCACAATATCATATGACTTATAATACATTATAGGTTAAAGTTCACTTTTGGTCCCACTTCGTATTTGATACAATATCATAATCCTGGTGACACTATGGATACAACTCACTTTGTATTTGATAGAAACGAATTGATCCAAGACGTTCATGTAGTTGACATGGAAATGGGGGTATCCTATTGATGGGGTTGGTGTCCTAAAACTCGTAGATAGTGATGAAACAAGTAATATACTTGTTCGATAAAGTCGTTATCGAGGTTTTGTTCACGTAAGTTATTAAATAAGTGAATTGCACATTTAATAACTCAAATCCAATAAACTAAGATCAATGGCTATATAATATGAATAGTTGAACTTTATGTAGTGACATAAAACTGGATCAAGTTCAAGTAATAACCTTAATGGTCTATAGTATAGGGATAAGGTTGGGTACCTTATCCTGGGAACGCTATGAGACGCGACCCACTTTAGTGCAAACAATGTGATCCTGAATCGTTCATGTAGAGGCATGCAAGTGGGGGCGTCCTATGCAATGAGTTTGCATAAGGCCAAGACAAAGAAATTAGTCACCTTCCTGTTGAAACTAACTTATTTAGAGTGATGACCTAGGTAACTCGATCTTAATTTTGAGCTAACTATGAACTCCTGTTTATCCGGGATTATCCTTTGATTTGCATGGGAGAGAGTGGCTTATCATTGCCGACTCAATATGCCTACCAGTTTTTAGATAAGATCGGGTAGATAGTTGGGGAGGTAGTCCTGCAAGACGGAATTCACTCCTACTCGAATGAGGGATAGTATAGAGGTCGTTCCCTTAAGTGCTTACTCCGGGACTTGAACAAAGAGATCCTGCCCTCTCATTGGCCCGAGATGTATTAGGTTTGGTGATTGGACCACAACCCAATTGTTCATTAGAGGATCCGTGGGACTTAAGGAACTAGATGTAACTTCAGGGGTAAAACGGACATTTGACCTAGCTGTAGTTGCGAACAACCTATGAAGAGTCGACTTACTAAGCATGGTTATATCGGATGGACATAAATATATCTACAGTGAGGGGAGTGCAACTATTGGGCTATAGTGCAGTGTCCCGGTAGTTAACAAATGTTGGTTAACTAGGTTAATAAGATTAGTCGGTTAATCTCGAATCATTGGAGTCCATGATCTGTAGGTCCATTAGGTCCCCCTGCTAGCTCATACGGAATGAACCTTAGAACAAGTGTGATGGATGAAGTTGAAACGTCCAAATTCGGTTTAGGGAATAAACATTAATTATATGTGATATACTTAACGTCGTGTAGTTTAATTATAAATTAAACCATATAAAAAGAGAGTTGGTAATATTTAAATAAGATTTAAATATTACATATGTGAATAGGGATTCATATTCAAGAAATTTGATCTTGAGAGAAGTAGGGATTAGGTGAATATATTTAATATTGGATATTAAATTGAATAGTTAATTAATTATTATTATGTTTTTAAAAATTAATTTTTTAAATTAATTTTAAATTTGTTAAAATGATAATTAAAATACAAAATTGATTTGCATTTTTGGAGGTGGAGTCTCTCATGAGTCATTCAATAATTTCATCCTTATTGTCCACCTATCTCACTTAAATTTTACCATCAAATGTGTGTCATCTTCAGCTTGCACAAGGTTGCATGACTTCCTCTATATATATGTGATTGAAAAGGTGTGAAAAAAAGGTTGAGAATTTGGTGAACGACTGGAAATTTTCCTCTCTAAGATCATCTCTCATAATTGTATACTTTTATATTCTCTTCCCAGATTTGTCACACATCGAGTCCCACAACTCGTTATAAGACCTGATGATTGTAGGAAAGACGTATGTGCTCGTCCACAAGCCGTTCGTGATCAAAATGTTGGATTTTATGCCCTAAAACTCGAGTAGATGGTGAATGTAAACAAATTGTTTACTTGTTTCAATCAAGTGTTATTGAGTTTCTACAATAAAGTGTATTGTTAAATATTGAACAATTTGACCCAAATCCAATAAACTAAGATCCAAGGTTGTTTGTATATAACCTGAACTAGTATGTGGGGACATACGAGGATGGATGTTCAAGTAACAACCTAAAAGGTCTATAGTAAAAGGATAAAGTTGGGTACCTTATCTTGGTAACACTATGTGGTACGACCCGCTTTGTATTTGATACAGACATATTGATTCAAAGCATCCATGTAGTAGACATGCAAGCGGGGGTATCCTATGCAATGAGTTTGCATACGACTGGACCATGAAATAGTAAACCACTAAATATAACACCGTTAACTAGTTAGGTTATTTTTTCAATAGGATGACCTATGTAACTAAATCTTAATCCTGAGTGTGTCATGAACTCCTTCTCATGAGGGATTGTCCTTTAATTAGCATGGGTGAGAGTGACCAATACACTGACTCAATATGCCTTCCTTTTTTGGGACAAGACTGAGTGTAATTCACACATTCTCACTTCTAGAAGAAGTAGATGATGTTCCCTTAAGTGGTGAGTCCAGGACTTGAACAAAGGGATCCCGCTCTCTCATTGGCCCGAGAGGGACTTTCTGTTTATTGGTTGACCATAAATAGGTTGTTCATTAGAGGAGCACACTGATACTTAAGGAGACAAATGTAACACAGGGGTAAAATAGTAATTTGACCCAAGCTGTGATTACGAACACTCGTGGAGGATTGACTTACCAGTATAGATCTATATCCGTGGACACAAAAATGTTCTATAGTGAGAAGAGTTCAGCTGTGAGTCTTTAGTGGAAGGACCCACAGTTAATGAATATTGGTTAACCTGATTAATGAGTTTAATCAGTTAACCTCATATCATTGGAGCTTCTGATTTGTAGGTGCATTAGGTCCCTCTTCTAGCTCGTGAAGAGTAATTAGGAACAATTATATCTTAAGAGATTTTGAATAGTTCAAATTCATATTGGGAATTAAGTTAATTGTATGAGATACAAATTACTATAATGTATAGTGATATATTAAAATGTAAAGTCTAATTTGGAATTAAACTTTATTATTATGAGAGAAATAAATATTTGAAGAAGTTCAAATATTAATATGAATTTGATTCATATTAAATTTATAGGATATAAGATAATTTGAAAGAGTTCAAATTTTAATATGAAATTGACACATATTATAAAATTAATTAATTGAATGCCTAAAATTAAATATTTGATATTTAATTGGGTAATTAATTAATTAACTAATAGAAGGTCTGAAATTAAATATATGATATTTAATTGGTGATTAGTTAATTAAAGAATTAATTAATTGAAAATTAATCAATTATGAAAGTAATTAATCATTTATGGAAATGATTTAATCACATATGGAAGTGATCAATTATTTATGGAAAAGATTAATCAATTATGGAATTGATTGGTTATGGTATTTATTAATTATGGAAAAGATTAAATCAATTATGGAAATAATTGATTTTAAATGAATATTTTATTCATGGTATTTCTCCTATAAATAGAACACTAAACCTAGGGTTTAAAAGATACAACATATGCTCACAAGAACGCACTCTTGCATTCTCTCTAGCCTCCCTCTCATATTCTCTCATCTCAATATCTCTAGGGAGAATCTTCTCTGTAGAGTTTTTTCATTCAAGATTAGGTAGTCTCACAACTACGTTCCTAATCTCAGAGTTATAGCAGGGAAGATCAAATGGTAGTGTCCCAATTGTTGACGGAAATCAAGAAAGGCGTTCTTGATATTTCAAAAACGACACCGACAGTATGTTCGCTTATCCCCTTTAGAATTAGTTCTAAGGTTGTATGTTTAGCATTAATAATTGATTTAGAATAGTTTTCTAAATTTTGCCAATGTATTGGTATTCTGGTGGAAACAAATTAACTATGAATCGATTTCAATTACGCTTCCATTTTATGAAATTGTGGAATTCCAATCCTACAAAAAATTCATCCACGGAGGTTAATAATTTAGCTTTCAAAGGTTGGCCAAATTCAAACCCTGTTTTTCGTAACTTTGAATGCAACCTTTTTGTTGTAAAATTAAATGAAACTGGAGTGCTTCGATCCAAATCGTTTCGGCTAGTGTCTCCTACACTCCTTCACCTATGTAATGAGTTTGCATAAGAATAGATCGTGAAATAGTATCCATTACATGGAACACTGTTAACTAATCAAATTATTATTTCACAGGATGACCTAGGTAATTCAATATAAATCTTGAGTGTGTTATGAACTACTGTCTGCTAGGAATTGTCCTTTGATTTGTATGGGTGAGAGTGGCCAAATTTGCCGACCCATTAAACCTACCATTTTGGCAACAAGACCGAGTGGGGAGCTGGAAACGTAACAACACGATATGAAATTCACTCCTTTCTGTCTATAGGGTAAGTAGATAAGCATTTCTTAAGTGGTGACTCCGGGACTTGAACAAAGAGGTCGACCCTCTCATTGGCCCGAGAGATTTGTCTATTTAATTGGCTGGACTATGAACATATTGTTCATTAGAGGATCTCTAGTACTTAAGAAGACAGAGGTAACTCAGGGGTAAAACGGTAATTTGACCCGATTGGAGTTACGAACACTTGTGCAGGATTGACTTACTGTTAATGGTCAATATCCCTATACACATAAATATTCTACAGTGAGAATAGTGCAGTTGTGGTTCTTTAGTGTAGTGACCCACAGTTAACTAATGTTGATTAATGAGGTTAATGAGTTTAACCTATTAATCTGTTGGGTTTTATGCCCTAAAACTCGTAGATAGTAAATGTACATTTGACCGAACATTAATAAAGTGATGTATTATTCAATGTTTGTATTATATCTTGTCTTATTAATCCTAATCCAATAAACTAAACATCCAAGGCTAATAGAATGAGGCTTGAACTAGTATGTAGGGACATACGAGGATCAATGTTCAAGTTTTAGCCTAAAGGGTCTGTAGTATAGGGATAAGGCGGGGTACCTTATCCTGGTGACACTATGGATACGACCCGCTTTGTATATTGATACAAACGTAGTGATCCAACGCGTTCATGTGGTTGACATGCGAGTGGGGGTATCCTGTGCAATGAGTTTGCACAAAGATCGGACCGCGAAATAGTTAACCACTAACTGTAACACCGTTAGTTAGCTCGGTTTCTATTTCACTAGGATGACCTAGGCAACTTGGCCTTAATCCTGAGTGGATTATGGACTCCTGTCCATGAGGGATTGTCCTTTGATTTGTACGGGTGAGAGTGGCCTGTTCGCCGACTCAATAAGCCTACCATTTTGGGGACAAGACCGAGTGGGGAGCTGGGAACGTAGTCTTACAAGCTGGAATTCACTCCTTCCCGATATTAGGGTAAGTAGAGGTGTGTTCCCTTAAGTGGTGTCTCCGGGTCTTGAACAATGGGCCCTACCCTCTTTATGGCACGAGAGGGATTTCTGTTTGCTGATTGGACCACAAACAGGTTGTTTATTAGAGGAGCGCTGGTACTTAAGGACCAAGAGGTAGCCCAGGGGTAAAACGGTAATTTGACCTAGCTGGGGTACGAACACACGTGAAGGGCTAACTTGCTGCTGACGGTCGATATCCGTGGACACAGAAATATATGTGCAGTGAGAAGAGTGGAGCTGTGGTTCTTTAGTGGAGTGAACCACAGTTAACGAATATTGATTAACTTGGTTAATGAGTTTAGTCAACTAATCTCATATCGTTGGAGCTTCTGATCTGTAGGTCCATTAGGTCCCACCGGTAGCTCACTAGGGGCGTTGAGGTAAAATTCTAAGGGAGAATTGAATATTCGAAGGTGTTCGAATATTAAACTTAAATATGAATTCGATTCATTTTAAAACTATAGGTTATAATTATTGCATATTAGATGTACATTAATACTATATTTATTTGGAGAGAGATATAATTAAATATGAGATATTTAATTATAATATTAATTAATATATTAATTAGTTATTATATTAATTGATAATTAGTTTTGATAACTTTAATTAAATTTGATTTAATTGGATTTTATTAAAACTATGGGTTAAGTGGTAATATTTGTATAAATATGATTTATATGAATATTAATTAAATTAATTGTTAATTTAATATTTTAATTATCTTATCAGTATAACTGTTAAGAAAGGTTCAGCCCACTAACCTAGGGTATTGGGTGATGATGAGGTTATTTAGGAGGGAGTTTCTCCATTAGTTGGATCTCTCCCTCACCGTTCATTTGATCCAGAGTTGGTTGTTCTCTGAAAAAAAATAATCACGCTTTCTCTCTCAAAACTACTCTCCAGTAATCTCTGCATTTTTTCTCCCAAGCCTTAGAATCCTTGGTTACCACAAGTCGATCAATATTAGTCCCAAGGAGAATACCGGTGAAATTCTTTTTGTGGTGTTCGTGTTTTTTTTTTTTCCAGCAAAGACAAGGTGATTTTGCTGCTGTTTTTTCAACTTCATCAAAGGGTTTTTGGCGAAGCAATTCAAGAAATCTTCAAGGGTAAGTTGTTCTTGAACTCTAGGATCATTAGGATCCAATTCTAGATTAGGATCTAGAGTTTTTCCTTGTATATCAGCATGCTTATATCTGTTTTACACCACTTAATTTGTCTGTAATGCTCGCTGTGAAATTTATTTCTTTTTGCCGTCGAATTGGTATCCCAATCGGTGTTTTATTCGAAAAGGTCTCTGTTGTCTTCCGCTGCGAAAAGGGCTTTTATCCCTTCACTTGGTATCAGAGCCCTATCGAATTTAAAACGTTGTTTTTGAGATTTGCGATTGGTTTTGTTTGGTGGGATTAATTGCATTGTGAATGTATGGTTTGCGATAAACTGTTTTGGTTTGAATTGGCCTTAGATTTACAGCTTTATTTATGATTTGATCATGTAAAGGCCCCTGCGTTTTGGGCAAATATTCTGTAAATCGAGTCTGTAAAGTCCGGGTCTAGTTTTGTGCTTGAAAATCGATGAAGAAAGTGCAAAAATCGGCGAATTTGGTGAAGAACAGCCGCGGTTCTGCCAAGAAAACAGCTCCAGACGCAACAGCGTCGGGACGCTTAACCTTATGCGTCTCGACGCCGTCGCGATTCCACGCTCCAGACGGTTGAAATCGCTCCAGCGTCTCGACGTTGTCACGATTTCGTGCGGCGCCAGTTTTTTTTTTCGTGGAAACGTGGATGAAACCCTAACTGACCGGTCCGGTTCGGGGGTTTTGGGTTGGCTGGGACCGTTTTGGTCCGGTTCAACCCGGTTTGGGCGCGGTTCGAGTTTTTCAAGCCCGGTTCGAAGTGGTTCGGGTCGGTTCGTGGATCCTAGACCAGTTGTGGAGCTGTACTTTATGTAATAGGATAGTTTAAAGCTTTAATTAGTGTAATTTTTGCTTTTTTTATCCTAGGGGCCAATTAAACCAGTTTATTCGCTATTTAAATGCTTTGTGGACGTCATTTAAATTTTTAATCCCACCTTAAGATATAAAGCATGTTCATGCATTATGGATGTTATAATGTGATTATAATTTTGGATGATAATGCATGGTTTTTCATGAGATATTTAATATATAGTTGAGTTATATTAAATTCATGAACATGGAAGAGTATGATGCATGCAATTACATAGTTTAAATATAAGAGTTATATTAAAAATTATTTGTTTGCAGCATGCTAAGTTGATTTTCCATTTTTTGGCTACAATAAAAGTGTTTATTATTTAAATGGAAATCAAGTTGCATTGAGCATGATACATCCATAGGTTAATATAAGGGTTATATTAATTATCATGCAATGCGAAGTACTATAGTTTAAATTTCATTAACTTGAATATGATTGTTAATTGTTTTTAAACTATAGTATGCATGATTATAGGGCTAATCATTAAAATTTTGAAATAGTTTAAAATTTCATGATTAGAAACCGTCAATCTATAATCAAGATATGCATGTTCACATAGGATCTTAGGTTAAATTGAATTAATTTTAATGGGTTAAAATTAATTAGACCTAAGATCACTTTTCTAATAGGATTAGAATATCTTACTTAGTTTTAAAATAGTTTTAATGAACTAAGTAGGACGAACATTCCTGAGATTATAAGGGAACTCTACCAGTGAAATTCTGTCTAAGGATTGGAGGTATTTAAGTTGACGGTAAACGGGACACCTCCTACCTGGGAACTGATCTGGAACACCGGAGTTGAATTAATCTCAGGTTAATGTTAGAATAATGTCGCTAGGTTAATTAAATTGGTTTAATACACCTAGACATTAGGTCTTATTATAATAGTTATAATAGGACTAGACTTAGATAAATGACTTAGCCGGATTTATCTAGGTTTAATCAAACCCTAAAATTTATAATAGGTTACTTTAGTGGGAGGAAAATTAAAAAACTTAATTTAAATTGAGTTTTGCTCCTACGTCCCCGTGACGTTCACACCGTGAGATCCATGCTCGGCTTCGTGTCGTCGTAGAGCGGCCTCCCTTCGGAGAGTGTTTGCATGGGTCAATACCAAGGTGAATGGGGAAAGTGACTATAGTAAGTGGGAGCGGGACGCGTGTCAACGTATCCTTCGGTCTCCACCCCTAGGTCACAACGTGAGATTCCTATGATCCGCCTGCGTGTTGCCTTGGACCAACCACCCCTTCGGAGGGCCTGATCATAGGATTCGGAACACCGTGAACTCCTGAATAGGATAGGGTCGCTTAGGCTAATTACCAACAGTTGTCTTTCCTAACGGTAGCCTGTTGGTGCGTGCCTCTGAGATCTGAAAGTGGGAGGGTTACACTTACGGGGAGGAGTTAATTTGTTAACAAATCCTTGACCGAACAACGGTGGTTAATATCTAATGGAATATGAGTTATTCTGGTATTAGAAATTGACTGAGAAGAGTCTCATTTTAGAGGAGGAGCAACTAATCACCCTTCGGTGGCTGCTCTTCTAAACCTCTAAAGCATCGTTGCGAAACACAATCATAGTTTTATTAGGGTTCTTTGATTGTTTGTTTGCAAAATTGATTGGATGTATGCGATTGTTTGTATTGCTTGTGTGATGGGTTAACGCAAAGATAACTAATACGGTCACTTGTTTGTTTTTCAGCAATGTCTTCCTCTATAATTTCCCTGCTTAAAAATGAACAACTTACCGGCGAAAATTTTCCACAGTGGAAATCTAACCTCAATACAATACTCGTGGTTGAGGACTTAAGGTTCGTCTTAACGGAGGAATGTCCTCCCGTTCCCCCTCGCACTGCCGCTCAGGCAGTTAAGGACGCCTACGAACGCTGGACCAAGGCCAATGAAAAGGTCAAAGTCTATATTTTGGTCAGCTTGTCTTAAGTATTGGCCAAGCGTTACGAGAACGTGGAAACTGCCAGGGAGATTATGAATTCCCTGCAGGAGATGTTTGGACTTCCGTCCTACCAGCTCCACCACGACGCCTTGAAGAACGTCTTCAATGCCAAGATGCTGGAAGGTCAATCTGTTTGGGAACATGTCCTGGACATGATTAACCAATTCAACATAGCTGAGGCAAATGGCGGGGTTGTCTGCGAGCGTAGTCAGGTTGCGTTCATCCTTCACTCGCTCCCGGCGAGCTATCTGTCTTTCAGGACGAACGCGAGCATGAATAAGATTCAGTTCAACCTGACTACCCTCCTCTCGGAGTTACAGATTTATGAGTCCCTGCAAAAGAGCAAGGGAAAGAGTGTGGTTAAAGGAGAGGCCAACGTGACCCATTCCAAGAAGAAGTTCCTGAAGGGTTCATCCTCAGGGACTAAATCTGTACCCCAGGCTTCTTCTTCGAAGCAGATCCAAAAGAGGAAGGGAGACAAGGGGAAGGCTCCTGCACAGGCTGTGCAAGGAAAGGGGAAGGCCAAGGTCGTGGCCGACAAAGGCAGATGCTTCCACTGTAATGCAGATGGTCACTGGAAGCGCAACTGTCCCCGCTACCTTGCTGAGAAGAGAAGAGAAAAATAAGGTAAATTCGATTTACTTGTGTTAGAGACTTGTCTCGTTGAACATGATGAGTCTGCCTGGATACTGGATTCGGGAGCCACTAATCATGTTTGTTCTTATTTTCAGGGAAATAATTTCCAGCAGCTGGCAGAGGGTGAAATGACGCTCAAGGTCGGAACGGGAGACGTCGTTTCAGCTCGTGCAGTGGGAGCTGCAAAATTATTCTTTAGAAATAGGTTTTTAATTTTAGAGAACTTGTACTTGGTTCCTAGAATTAAAAGGAACCTTATTTCTGTTTCAGCTTTACTTGAACAATGTTATTCGGTTTCTTTCTTGCTTAACGAAGCTTTAATCTCAAAGAATGGAGTTTACATTTGTTCAGCTAAGCGTGAGAATAATTTATTTGTGTTAAGCCAAATGATGCTAAGGCTATTTTAAGTCATGAAATGTTTAAAACGGCCGAAACGCAAAACGAAAGGCAAAACGTTTCTCCTTTAAGTAACAACACGTATCTTTGGCATCTTCGTCTTGGTCATATTAACATCGATCGGATCGATCGTTTGGTTAAAAATGGACTTCTAAGTGACATAGAAGATACATCTTTACCACCCTGTGAATCGTGTCTCGAGGGTAAAATGACCAAGAGGCCTTTTACTTGAAAAGGTTATAGGGCCAAAGAACCACTTGAACTAATACATTCGGATCTTTGTGGTCCAATGAATGTAAAGGCTCGAGGTGGTTATGAATATTTCATCTCTTTCATAGATGATTATTCTCGATACGGTTACTTGTACCTGATGGGCCATAAGTCTGAAGCTCTTGAAAAGTTCAAAGAGTTTAAGGCTGAGGTAGAAAACCTGTTAGGTAAAGCGATTAAAACACTTCGATCAGATCGAGGTGGAGAGTATTTAGATCAGCGATTACAGGACTATATGATAGAACATGGAATCCAATCACAACTCTCAGCACCTAGTACACCTCAGCAGAATGGTGTATCGAAAAGGAGAAATAGAACCTTGTTAGACATGGTTCGATCTATGATGAGCTATGCTCAGTTGCCTAGCTCGTTTTGGGGGTATGCAGTAGCGACTGCAGTATATATTCTTAACAACGTTCCCTCAAAAAGTGTTTCTGAAACTCCTTTTGAGCTATGGAAGGGGCGTAAACCTAGTTTGTGTTACTTCCGTATCTGGGGTTGTCCTGCACATGTGTTAGTGACAAATCCTAAGAAATTGGAACCACGTACGAGAATATGCCAATTTGTTGGTTACCCGAAAGAAACGAGAGATGGTCTTTCTACGACCCTCAAGATAATAAAGTATTTGTATCGACAAATGCAATTTTCTTGGAGGAAGACCACATTCGAGATCATCGACCACGAAGTAAGTTAGTATTTGGCGAAGCTACAGAAGGATCAACAAGGGTTGTTGATGAACCTGGTCCTTCAACAAGAGTTGTTGGAGAATGCAGTTCTTCTCGTCAATCTAGTCCTCCTCACGTAGTGGGAGAGCTTCGACGCAGTGGGAGGGTTGTGATACAACCTAACCGCTACTAGGGTTTAACAGAAACACAAGTAGTCATACATGATGACGGCGTAGAAGATCCATTGTTTTATCGTCAGGCAATGAATGATGTAGATAAGGACGAGTGGGCCAAAGCCATGGACCTTGAGATGGAGTCTATGTACTTCAATCAAGTTTGGGAACTTGTAGATCTACCTGAAGGGGTCAAACCCATTGGGTGTAAATGGATCTATAAGAGAAAAAGGGATGCTGCTGGGAAAGTACAGACTTTCAAAGCAAGACTTGTAGCAACGGGTTATACCCAACGAGAAGGAGTGGACTATGAAGAAACTTTTTCTCTAGTTGCTATGCTAAAGTCCATAAGAATCCTCTTATCCATTGCCACATTTTATGATTATGAAATTTGGCAAATGGATGTCAAGACAGCTTTTCTGAATGGCAATCTTGACGAAAGTATTTTTATGTCTCAACCCGAAGGGTTCATATCCCAAGGTCAAGAACAAAAGGTTTGCAAACTGAATCGATCCATTTATGGGTTGAAAAAGGCTTCTCTATCTTGGAATATTAGATTTGATACTGCGATCAAATCTTTCGGCTTTGACCAGAATGTTGATGAGCCTTGTGTTTACAAGAAGATCAACAAGAATAAAGTAGCTTTCCTCGTACTTTATGTAGACGACATCCTACTCATTGGGAATGATGTAGGGTATCTGTCTGACGTAAAAGAATGGCTAGCAGCTCAATTCCAAATGAAAGATTTGGGTGAGGCCCAGTATGTTCTTGACATCCAGATTATTCGGGATAGAAAGAACAAATCGCTAGCTCTGTATCAGGCAACGTATATCGACAAGATGTTGGCCCGATATTCGATGCAGAACTCCAAGAAAGGCTTGTTGCCTTTCAGGCATGGGGTTCACTTGTCTAAGGAACAGTCTCCTAAGACACCTCAAGAGGTTGAGGATATGAGACGGATTCCCTACGCCTCTGCCGTGGGTAGCTTAATGCATGCCATGCTATGCACAAGGCCTGACATTTGTTATGTTGTAGGGATTGTCAGCAGATATCAGTCGAATCCAGGGTTCGACCACTGGACCGCCGTTAAAGGAATCCTCAAGTATCTTAGGAGAACGAGAGATTACATGTTGGTGTTTGGGGCTAAGGAGTTAGTTCTCACTGGTTACACCGACTCTGACTTCCAAACTGACAAGGATTCTAGGAAATCTACGTCAGGGTCAGTTTTCACCCTTAATGGTGGAGTTGTAGTTTGGAGGAGTATAAAGCAAGGATGCATAGCAGACTCCACGATAGAGGCTGAGTATGTAGCTGCTTGCGAAGCCGCTAAGGAAGCTGTTTGGCTAAGGAAGTTCTTGACAGATTTGAAAGTTGTTCCAAATATGAACTTGCCCATTACGTTATACTGTGACAACAGTGGGGCTGTAGCCAATTCAAAGGAACCTCGCAGCCACAAAAGAGGTAAACACATAGAAAGGAAGTATCATCTGATTCGTGAAATTGTGCAAAGAGGAGATGTGGTCGTGACCAAGATCGCTTCCGAGCACAACATTGCTGATACGTTTACAAAGGCCCTCTCGGCTAAAGTGTTCAAGGGTCATCTAGACAGTCTAGGTCTGCGAGACATGTATATAGCGTACTCTAGGGCAAGTGGGAGATGTGTAATGGGTGTAAGGATGCCCTAGTTTATTGTATTTTGTATATTTACCTTTTATGTAATGTACAACATACATGTACCGTTTCCAACTTTGGATTATATTGTATATACTTTCCCTGTAACTTGAGTTTTAGTTCAAGTGGGAGTTTGTTGGGTTTTATGCCTTAAAACTCATAGATAGTAAATGTACATTTGACCGAACATTAATAAATTGGTGTATTATTCAATGTTTGTATTATATCTTGTCTTATTAATCCTAATCTAATAAACTAAACATCCAAGGCTAATAGAATGAGGCTTGAACTAGTATGTAGAGACATACGGGGATCAATGTTCAAGTTTTAGCCTAAAAGGTCTGTAGTATAGGGATAAGGCTGGGTACCTTATCCTGGTGACACTATGGATACGACCCGCTTTGTATATTGATACAAACGTAGTGATCCAACGCGTTCATGTGGTTGACATGCGAGTGGGGGTATCCTGTGCAATGAGTTTGCACAAAGATCGGACCGCGAAATAGTTAACCACTAACTGTAACACCGTTAGTTAGCTCGGTTTCTATTTCACTAGGATGACCTAGGCAACTTGGCCTTAATCCTGAGTGGATTATGGACTCCTGTCCATGAGGGATTGTCCTTTGATTTGTACGGGTGATAGTGGCATGTTCGCCAACTCAATAAGCCTACCATTTTGGGGACAAGACCGAGTGGGGAGCTGGGAACGTAGTCTTACAAGCTGGAATTCACTCCTTCCCGATATTAGGGTAAGTAGAGGTGTGTTCCCTTAAGTGGTGTCTCCGGGTCTTGAACAATGGGCCCTACCCTCTTTATGGCACGAGAGGGATTTATGTTTGCTGGTTGGACCACAAACAGGTTGTTCATTAGAGGAGCGCTGGTACTTAAGGACCAAGAGGTAGCCCAGGGGTAAAACGGTAATTTGACCTAGCTGGGGTACGAACACACGTGAAGGGCTAACTTGCTGCTGACGATCGATATCCGTGGACACAGAAATATATCTGTAGTGAGAAGAGTGGAGCTGTGGTTCTTTAGTGGAGTGAACCACAGTTAACGAATATTGATTAACTTGGTTAATGAGTTTAGCCAACTAATCTCATATCGTTGGAGCTTCTGATCTGTAGGTCCATTAAGTCCCACCAGTAGCTCACTAGGGGCGTTGAGGTAAAATTCTAAGGGAGAATTGAATATTCGAAGGTGTTCGAATATTAAACTTAAATATGAATTCGATTCATTTTAAAACTATAGGTTATAATTAATGCACATTAGATGTACATTAATACCATAGTTTATTTGGAGAGAGATATAATTAAATATGAGATATTTAATTATAATATTACTTAATATATTAATTAGTTATTATATTAATTGATAATTAGTTTTGATAACTTTAATTAAATTTGATTTAATTGAATTTTATTAAAACTATGGGTTAAGTGATAATATTTGTATAAATATGATTTATATGAATATTAATTAAATTAATTGTTAATTTAATATTTTAATTATCTTATCAGTATAACTGATAAGAAAGGTTCAGCCCACTAACCTAGGGTATTGCGTGATGATGAGGTTATTTAGGAGGGAGTTTCTCCATTAGGTTGATCTCTCCCTCACCGTTCATTTGATCGAGAGTTGGTTGTTCTCTGAAAAAAAATAATCACGCTTTCTCTCTCAAAACTACTCTCCAGTAATCTCTGCATTTTTTCTCCCAAGCCTTAGAATCCTTGGTTCCCACAAATTCTTTTGGTGGTGTTCGTGTTTTTTTTTCCAGCAAAGATAAGGTGATTTTGCTGCTGTTTTTTCAACTTCATCAAAGGGTTTTTGGCGAAGCAATTCAAGAAATCTTCAAGGGTAAGTTGTTCTTGAACTCTAGGATCATTAGGATCCAATTCTAGACTAGGATCTAGAGTTTTTCCTTGTATATCAGCATGCTTATATCTATTTTACAGCACTTAATTTGTCTGTAATGCTCGCTGTGAAATTTATTTCTTTTTGCCGTCGTATCGGTATCCCAATCGGCGTTTTATTCGAAAAGGTCTCTGTTGTCTTCCGCTGCGAAAAGGGCTTTTATCCCTTCATAATCATCTTGTATCGTTGGAGATTCTAATCTGTAGGTCCATTAGGTCCCCCTATTAGCTCATAAAGGATATTGAGGTCAATTAGTCTAAAATAGATTTTGAATTGCTCAAATTCATCAAGGGAGTTTAGGTGAATTCTAAATGAAACAATTAATATAATGTATGGTTATACATTATAATATAAAGTTAAATTTGAATTAAACTTTATTATATAAAATTAATTTTGGATATGATTCAAAAGTAATTTATGACATAATAATATATTTGAAGTAGTTCAAATATTAATTAAATGTGAATTGGATTTACATTGAAACTCTAAGTTAAATTTAATCTGAATTGAATTCATATTAAAATTATAGCTTATAAGAGAGATGCACATTTGAATACGATTCAAATGTAAGGTTAATTAAATATATGATATTTAATTATTGAATTAATTAATTTATTAAATTTAATTTAGCTAAATATGATTTAATTATATTAATTAAATTAATACCTTATATTATAAGCGAGATGGTCCATTAAATATTATTCATATGCAATTTAATGTATAGTTTAATTAATAAAATAAATGTGATTTATTTAGTTCATTGTTAATTAAATTATTTTTTAATTTAATTTAAATTAAATTAAATTACCCACCTCCTACAGTTTGGCAGGAAGTGGAGATGTGGAGGGAGTTACGTAACTCCCTCCGTCTCTCTTAAAGAAAACTATAGTATGTCTATAGTGTTTTACTACTGAAGAATTCTCCAGTGTAATCTCTCTCACAATCACTCTATCTCCAATTCTCTCTGAATTTTTTACAAAAAAATTTTCTCTGTGAAAACTAGTTCTTCCCTGTATTCAAGAGTGTGTTCCCACAACACAGTCTCAAATACTTAGAGAATAACGGGGTTTCCATGGTGGTGGTGTCCTACGTTCTTGTACGTCATTGTTCGTGACCATCGATATGTGAGGGAGAAGAAAACTTGTTGCATTCGGTCTTCAAAAGTAAGTTCATTAATCGCTCAAAAGCATGCTTAACAGTAGAAGATTATAGAAAGGTTTCTCTAATTTCTAGCTTTTCATACACTGTGTATTGGTTTCTAAATGTAAATTGAATCACACACGATCACACGCGCTTCCGCTGGGGATTCAATCCCCTCAACTCGAATGTATGTTTCCAGTTAGGTCCCTATTATGTTAAGACCCAACAGTCAAGTTTCATGATATTAGGTCATATATTATCAGTTTCAGCCCTTAAGTGGGTTGCTTACTGAGCATATTCTTATATACTCATCTATGCTACATTACTTTCCTTTTTAGGTGGTACTTGAGGACGTCTGACAATTGGCGAGGGTTGTGTCTTCATTGGCTATGGGAATGCAGCTATGAACCATGATTCTCTCTTTAGGATTTCTGTTTCATTCATCATAGGATCAACTTTTATGTTGAGTTTTCATGTTTTGATCTGTTGTTTTCTTTTCATTTTCATTCAGATGTTTTAGAAACATTCTTATTATTTGTATGAAATTGTTTTATGTTTTGGACCCCGTTGAAATAAATTACAGTCATTCTTCTTTCGCTTATTGTTTTCAAAGAAAAATTCCTATGTACAGTGACCCTTAGTATATTCCTAGTTCATTTTTAGTCTCGTTATTACATAAAAACTATTAAAATTTCAAGAATTATTAGACACTAATTTCATAGTTTTGAAACCAAACTCATTAAGAAAATATATATTTTTTTTTTTAAAAAAAAGACAAACCTCACAATAGTAATTAGAATAGAAAATAAATTGCATTTTGAAATTCAAGACTTCGCGCTCTCTAATTGTGTTCGATCTTCCCTCATCAATTGCTTGTTCAATTTTTATTGCTTTATTTGTTCAATCTGCGACCCACTCTTTTTACACGAATGATGCGCTTAGACAATGCTTGCCTTTAGTAATTCTAGTGTTCAGCGTTTGAGTTTGCATAACTACTACTCCTTGTGGATACGATACTCGATAAATACTCGCTGTTTTAGATTAGTTGTGGCCCATGTGCTTGCGGTCTGCATATAGCCTTAACAGTTACAAATCTGATTTCTATTAATCTAAATCCAGATTAATTGGTAAAAACATATGTTTTCATATCTATCAATCTGAGCATACATTTACTAATTAAATCATATATTTTCAACAAAAAGGTTAAAAGTTCAAATTTTTATTCTTTAATACCTAGTGAAGCTAAAAATCAGAATGGTTCATTTCCCAATATGATTATTATTAATTTAATTTATCTTTGGTTGTCAATCAAAATTTAAAATTTTATATTCATGTCTGACCACCACGTGAGAGACGAACTGTCAATGTGATTTTCCAATCACATTTATGCATTATTATACTATCTTCTTGTTCCATTTGAGAAAAAAATAATCAGTCAATGGAAGAAGTTATTATACCCTTGCAATTTGCGAGATATATACATCTTTAAAAAGGTTATTTTTCATTGGAAATGCCACGTCAAATGCTTCTTAATGGCTCTATATCAGAGCGCCCTTAGTCCAGATTCTTTAAATTTATTTAAAGATATATGGAGTAAAATAATTAATTATTAAAAAATATTTAGAATCTTTTCTGAAAGTGCACATGGAAAATTAATTTTTTCGAAGAGTTGAATTCATGGATAAAGTAGTTCCCAAATGTTTCTCACGTGTCATTTATTATTTTTTCATTCCATTTTAAGTTAGGCTAAAATTCACTTTTGGTTTATGAACTTTTATCAAACTAACAATTTAGTCCCTGAACATACATTTGTAACAATTTAGTCCTTGTACTTTTAATTTTGTAACAATTTCATGAAATTTAATACGTAACAATTTAGTTTATGAGGAGGTCACCCAACATTGAACTTCTCCAAGCCAATCACGCTTAGCTTCAAAGTTTCTATGGTGGAGCCACCAAAAAAGAAGGTGCACCTTGTTGATATAGGTAGTATCTATCAATTCTTTTAAGCTTATCTTGACCATACTTTAATGTCCTCAGGATCCCTCTCATTCGGATGTGGCCTCGGTTCATTCATGTACCCCTCCTAACTCGGGCGTTACATTATAACGCCCCAGGATTTTAAAACTATCATATACACCCATAAAATTAAGATAATAATTACAACAGAACTATGAACCAATAACTAGATAACAGAAACGCCTAGGCCGG
Organism: Luffa acutangula; assembly: GCA_036850905.1. Taxonomy (NCBI): domain Eukaryota; kingdom Viridiplantae; phylum Streptophyta; class Magnoliopsida; order Cucurbitales; family Cucurbitaceae; genus Luffa; species Luffa acutangula. Next base: position 18,949,172 of record CM072087.1, read on the forward strand.
TGGAGTCACTCCTCGTGTGCACTACTACAACAACAATATTACTTTACGCTTTTGGATTGTCAAATTTTAATACTCTTGACGCTTTTAAAAGCGTCCAGAGAACCACTGTCAAGAATAAGGTGTCGAAAATGTGACAAACGAGAAGTATCAAGATAGTCTTTCCTTGATATGTTTTAAACGCCAGGAATATTAACAGCGTTGACCTTTTTGAAGGGTCATGTATATAGATTTCTTGACATTTATTAAATATCATTTTTGTTAGAACTTGCCAGACCTAACGTGACAAATGGTACTTTATATTGACATTTCAAAAATGTCAATTTAATAAGTTTTTCACACATTTACATGCCATGTTTGTTTGTGATTTTTTTTTTCAATTTTAATAGCTGTTCCCTATTATCTTGAATCTCCTATAATTCGATACATTGAAAAAGACATAATTTTGTCAACCAAATAAACAACAATACACAATCAAGATGTATCAACCAAATTTCCACTAATAACATTAACAAAATTGATATATGAAAAATTCCAAAATTACAAGAACTATTAAGCTAATAAAATAAGTATAACATGGTTACATGTAATTTCCATAACATTATGGTGTTTGTCAAGTACAATATTGTCAATTGCAGAAAATAAAAATAAAAAAGGAAAAATAAAAAGCCCACATAACTCTTTGAAGGTTGATTGAACGTTGTGCAATTTGTACTTGAAGCCATTGACGGTGCATAGGAACAACAAATCTCACAGATAAGAAACCATGCAAATATTGTAAGCAAGTGAACTAGAAAAGCTAAAACAATCCAAGCTTTAGAAGCATGACATCAAAACTTATAACAAACCTAAACAACCAAATTTTACCAACTTTTTGCTTAGTAACCAAAAGTTTTAAGAAACATAAACAACAAACTGGTAAATTGATATTTGAACAACAATCTAAAAATCATAGTTATAGTTATATGTTCATTTCACTAAAAAAGATAACAAAAAAGAATAAGGAAAAAAAACCAAGAATGACAACTTGTTGGTTTGGGTAATATTGACAAATGTTTGTGGTGCTTTGTAGGTTTGATTCTTTTACTCACATTCTAACATAGTGGCTTAAAATTCCACTATCTTTCCTGTAACCACCCAATTCAAAAAAAAAAAAGGGGGGGGGGGGGGGGGAAGGAGGGATTTCGCCGGATCAACAAGGAAAAGGGGGGGGGGGAAGTTCCCCCAAAAAATTCGGTCAACTAACCGTTAAAAAAAAAAAAAGAAAGGGAAAATAAGATTTTTTTCCCTCCCCCTCACGATCGCAGCCCTCTCTCTCGTGGCTTCGTCTCCCTTTCGTTCTCACTCGCTCTCTTTCTCGTATCAGTTGCCGTTGTCGTCTGTCGTCCCGCTCGTCGCTCATTGCTCGCCGCCGCAAGCTGTCGCCGGTAACACCCGTCTCTCTCTCTCTCTCTCTCTCTCGTTTCTGTCTTTCAGTTTCATATCTCTCTCTCTCTCTCGTGCAGCTCACCACCATTGCCCTCAGCCTCCTCTCGCCGTTGCAAATCGCTGCCATCGTCGTCGTGAATCGTCGCCATCGTCGTCGGTGAGCTTGCTCTTAATATTTTCTGTTTTATCGAACTAAATGTGAGATTATGGGCAGACCTTTGTGGTAAATCGATTTAATCTAAAGGCGAAGCAAAAATTCTCCCAAAATCTCAGTTGGGTAAGAAGTTTTAGGCCTTAAACTTCGATGTTTTTATCCTTGGTGATACTGTGTAGAACCTAATTTTATTATTAAATTATTAGGAATGTGGATTACTAGGAAAACTCGTGGGACAAGTTTCGTTTTGTATTGAGCTTTAAAGGTAAGTAACTTGTTGTATTAAATTCTAATTAAGCATTGATAAGACTGTTGTGCTCCTGACATGAGACTGTGTATGTGTTGTCTGGGTCGAGACTGAGACGATATGATGCTTTTGTTTTCAAGAATATGGTTGATGCATGTTTGTGTTGTGTGATATAAGCGAGTGTATGACAGTTATATTTTATGGCTGACTGACAATGTATGTGGACAGTGAGGAGTGGTGGTTTCTGTGTTCTGAAGTGTGGAATGCCTGCTATGTTTTCCGTAAATGACGGAGTTGGGATGGAACATACTGGTCTAGCCTGTTAGTAAATTTTGAGAGAATGAATCCCATCGGTTAGGTTGCAGTTAGGATTAATCTACGTGCTAAGAGGCCTTGAAGGGAGAAGGAGTTAGAAAGGGAAAGGAATAGGCTAGTTGCTTTAGTAGGGGGTTGTGTCAATTAAACACCTAGGACTGAGATGCAAAATAGACTGAAATGAGAAGCTAAATGGGTGGAACTTGACTTCGCAGTCTAGGTGCCATTTACTAACTGTGGAAGTTAACTTCTGACTTAAAACCCATGGACGCCCCACTAGTGAAATGGTAGTTAAATCGTTATGTGCACATTGCTGCCTTGATGGGTGAGACTTGGCTCCACTTACTGGGTGCCTTCTACTATCAGTAGGACTAGAGATCTCCCAAAATACCCACCTATGCACCTTTAGTGATTTGGCAAACTTATATAGGTGAATTAATTGATCACTAGACCCATACTACAGAATGAAATGAAATGAAATGGAACGAGATGACATAACCTTTAGGCCCTAAGCTCGTACACTACAACAAATTATACATTTAATGTCGGACAGAAAAAAACGCGTGGGGCTTTTAATGTCGGATGAAAAAACGCGGAGGCCTTTTAATGTCGGGAGTGCGTTTTTGAAAATTTTGGGCTTTTAATGTCGGGCATTGCCCGACATTGTTGTTGCGATTTTATGTCAGTCAAATTTAACCCCGTCATCCCCACTATATGCTTTCTCTCTCCCTACAAACAAAACCCTTATTTCCTTTTTTTGCTCTCTAACCACAACGATGTCTTTCTTCCTCCAACCAATTCAATTTTCTTCCCCTCACCTACGCAGCTCACTCCTTGATTTCTCTCTCCCGTACTAAGCCTGTTTTCTGCCGCAAGTTCGTACCCTCACCGACGACACAAGTTCTTCCTCTCACCGGCGGTGCAAGTTCTTCCTCTCACCATCTCACGTTGTCGCTGGTCATCGGTTTCTTGTGGGGTCGTCGTCGTTAGTCGTGGGTCATCGCCATGGGTCAGCCTCGTCGTGGGTAGTAGATTTGAGTCAGAAAAAATCGTGGGCAGTAGATCTGAGGTCATGGATGTCGTGGGTTGTTGCAATAGGAATAAATTCAAAGTTTCTTGTCGGAGTTGTTCGAATCTGATCGGTTCTTCATAGATCTGAGTCGTATCTACTTCGATTTTTCAGGTATGAGTACTTCTATTCATTCGGATGTGAAATTTTCAAATTCGATCTTTTTTTTTTTTTTACTTCGACTATGAGTTTCTTAAACTTTTTTTGAGGACTCCAATGTTGAGATGTTTATTTTCTTTTTCTAACTTAGAAAGCGGAAGATCTGTGACTATTTTATGGCTATAGTGAACATTTAAAAAGTTCAAAGCAGAGGATATGGAAATCAACAGTGAAGAGTTTGCTATTCAAAGTAAGGTTTTCTCCAATCCTCAATTATCATTATTTTTTTTTTTGAAGTTCTATTGTAATAGATTTTGTGTCCTAAAACTTTGTTGATGTTGGAGAAAGGGCTTTTGCATTTTCCTTTTTATGATAAATGAATAATCCTTTGGGCAACCCATTTTTTCTTACTCTTCGGAGTACTTGGTTGGGACTGGGAGGGCTTGGAAGGTTCTTTAGATGGTAAGAGAGTCTTGATGTGAAGTTCAGCATATTTGAGTACCTTCCAACTGGGTGTTTACAACCAAGCATATTTCTTTTTCATGTATTTAGGATTTTGAAATTAGTCATAAATAATCACATGGATAAAGTATTAATAATCAGTCGAGAATTCATCACAAGAAGAGATATTAGTTATGCATTCTGATTTCAGAAGCAGGCAAGCAGAAGAAACTAATTGTGAAACCTAGTGAATTTTTATGTGTATTGTTTTGTCTGGACATTCATTTATTTGCAAGTTGGGCTACTTGACAAGGCTACAAATTTTTGTGTCTAACCCCCTTGCCTAATAGCTAATGTTAGCTGAAATAATGAGATATGTCTACAATTCACACACCAAGTGAAAGACAATACTTTTGTAATGCAGGGAAAGAACTTACTGACCCCAGAGTGCTGACTAATGTTGGTGATGTCCCTGTCCAAGAGATCAGGAACTGTGGTGTAGATGATGAAAGATCGATGAAAGTTGTGAGCAAGTTTGTATAGCTGGTGATGGAAGAGGTTAGTTACTCTAGAGCTTGTTTTATTTATTTGTAGTTTGAGCCATCACAAGATGGGCCAAGTTGATAAGGACTGTACGACACTTGGGTTTAGAACACTTACATTTTTTTTAAGAAAGAACACTCATTTTTTTCTTAACCTGTGCTCAAAATTCTTTGGATTGCACCATAAATCTCTAATGTGATTCTTACTGATTTTCTTGTACATACTAAACTCACGGTTTTGTTTGCTCATCAGTGAAGTGGAAAACGAGCTTGGATTATTGTTTTCTAAAGGCGGAGACTGGAGGTCTGAAAATCAGAAAAAACATTCTAAAAAAAGAATCAAATTTCAGATGCTTGTCGAAGATATCAGGGAGGGAGTACTTGTAAGTGCCCATTTGTATGTATTGTAGTAATCTACATGGTCTTTGGTACTTACATTCGATAATATGGTGTCCAAAATTGTAAACTTTAGTCAGTCTTGTTAAATAACGATTGATTAGTAAAAAACTCTGTTTCTTTTACAAGTGTTTGAAGATGAGAACGAAGCTGCAAGATATTGTGACTTGCTGCAAGGTGGAGGCAAAGGTTGTGAAGGTGTATTTGAGATTGAAGCCTCATCGGTAAGAGATAGGGTCACTCCTGAATTTGTCTAACACAATTTTTTTCGCCAAATTCGTTTTGTTACCGATTCTTCTTATTATTATTATACTATTCCCAATACAGTATATGTATGTCCATATTGGTTCAGGTGTTTGATCTTTGTAAGAAGATGAGGGCTCTTGTTGTCCAGAGGACACCTCCTCTGCCTTAGAGCCTTGAGCTTAACCTCAAGGCTCGTAAACGATCCCTTGAAGACTAGGACGAGTTGATATGAACATCAAATTTTCACAGGAAACATGGAACAATTGACATGCAATGCTAGTAGAAAGTATACAGAAAAAGGAAATGGTATACATCCCTTGCTAGTGTGTGCGCTTTAGATTTTAAATTTTTAAAATTCATTTACTTTCTGAAGCTAGATATGTGGCTTTTACTATTTTAGTGGCTTATTTCATATTTGTTTCTATGTTTTTGTGTTGGTCTTATAAGTTTGTTTCAGAAAAGGAGTTCAAAGATGAACTTGGGAAAGAGCGTTTTAAGGAGTTGTGTACTTATTTTGTTTAGTAATTCTACTTTTTCTCTGTAAATTGGTTCATGGATGTGATTTGTGGATGGACCAAAAGTTTCATGTATTATATACACTATTACATTTTATTAATTAAATTCGTTCGGGATTTTATTTTGTGTATATGTTGAAATTATATTTTGTTTACAGGTTTTTACAAAATAAAGAAATAGTATTGTTGGTTAGCTACATGTGCAACCAACAATTTTTTTTTTATTTAATGTTAGACACTTTTAATGTCATACATTTAATGTTGGACACTTTTAATGTCACAGTGTAACAACCCTACTTTTCATGCCTAGATCCTAAGGTCGCTACTACATGCATTTCATTCTTCTTCTAAGAACAGCGTGAAAATAACATTTAAAGAAAACATACTTAGAAATTTGCGAAAACTTTTCAATCTGGGATCCCAGTTAAAACCGAACAAACGAAACATTTAGTTATTCAAACAAAACTTAAAGCGGAATAAATCTTGAATCATTCGAAATACAAGTTCAAAAGGGGAATTTCAAAACGTAAAATGCGGAAGACTTATACTAAAGGAGATCCATGGCTCAGCAGCTCTCCGTCACGCGTTCCGTACACCTTTACCTCTACCTGCAGTTGTGTGTAAGGGAAAAGAATGAGTATTTAAGAAAATGCTCAGTAAGTAGCAATAAAAGTTTTAACATCTTGTTCGAGTTAAGGGCCTAAGGGTTAGGTCATCTCATTCTCATTCATTTCATTTAATTTCATTTCATTTCATTTGTCTGTAGTTCGGGTCTCGTGTTCAATTTGTACACCTACATATATATAAGTTTGCCAACTCACTGATAGTGCACAAGTGGGAGTTTGGGAGGTCTCTACTCCTACTGATGGTAGATGGCACCCAATCAGTGGAGCTAAGTCTCATCCCTCCAGGCACTAATGGGCGCGTAGCGCTCTAATCTACCATTTCACTGGTGGGCGTTCATGGGTTTAAGTCAGGAATTTACTTCCACAGTTAGTAAATGGCACCTAAACTGCGAAACCATGACCCGTCCATTAAGCTCCTCATTTCAGTCTATTACATCTCAGTCCTAGGTGTTTAATTGACACGACCCTCTTGTAAGGCGCTAGCCTATTCCTTTCCTTTTTTTTTTTAATTCTTTTCCCTTTGGGACCCCTTAACACTTACTAATCTTTATCTGCAACCTATTTAGCAAAACGATTCCCCTTCCTAGCTTACTGACAGGCTAACTGATATGCATCTTCCCAACTCAGTCATATCACAAGAATAAGAAATGGAGGTGACAACCGACACTCCTAATCCTGAAACCACTCGTATGCTACCGAAAATTCGGCAGCATAACGGCATGCATATGGGTAACCCAAAATTTTCCTACACCTGGAAACAACAACGATGCACTTCTATAACGCAAACGAGTCAGAAATCAACCCAACTCCAAATCACCACTCCAATGAATATTCAACCCATCCTACATAACACGAACACATCCCAGAACAATCATAAATCAAATATTCCAAGCATGCTTACTAAATGCTACAAACATATCAACACTTAAGTCATGCCCAAGTAAACAACACTCTAACCATAATTAAGTAAGCATTACCACGAACCAAGGAACATTCAACCAAGCAAAAAAAAAACTTAACCAACTCCAATTCACCACCAAGAAGCATACAATGAAAACAATCCAAACACTTCATGCCCAAGAAGCTACTTACATGCAGGCGAACTTTATGAACAACAACTAACCAAGGCATGCTTAACTATTTTCATGCTTCCAAGAAAAGAACCAACCATGCTTGGTTAAATCCATGACAACACTTAGAACTTTAATCCAATTGGCTACTTACCGTGAGATACTATGCTTGATCGAAAATCACCCAACAACTCGATAAGACCAACCACGTTATGCGAAAACGCAACCTATTAACATGTAAAATATATTCACACATCAGAGGCATAACCATCTCAATTAATTTCCCAAAACACAAGGCTTGAGAGGGTCGAAAACTCACCCAAACAACACTAATGCTTGCTGTCTAGCTACCTAATAACGCTCCGCCCTTTAATGATCCGACCACCACGTACTATGGATACCTTAAAATAAGATCGATGTTAATGGGCATTTCATTAAGGCATAAAAGACCAACAAGCTTTGACTTACAACTCCCTTACCCCAAATAATTCTTTAGAAGTAAAGCTGAAGCTTCAAGTGGCGGCGACGAACAGATCTGTAAAACGCGAACGAGCCCAAGGACGACAGTGGCTGCTCAAATCGACAGCGGCTCGCATCGGTTGGAGGCGGCAGTGTGCAACGCAACGGTTGCAGGCGGCGGCGCTCGGATGGGGGCGGCGTGCGACTGAAAGCGACGGCGGCTTTCGGCGGCAGCTTGCGGCAGCAATGGAGGCGGCACGACGGCGGAGGAAGACGGAGAAAGAGAGAGGCTGCGAGGGAGAGAGAGAGCCAAGAGAGTGAGAGAGAAAGAAAGAGAGAGAGAGAGACGAAACGAGAGAGAGAGGAAGAGACGTTTACCGGCGGCGGCGGCGGCACGGACGGAGGCGCGACGATGGCGAGAGAAAGCTGTGAGGGAGAGGGAGAGAGAGTGCCGAGAGAGTGTTGAGAGAGAGAGAGGGCTGAACGTGAGGGAGAGATGGAGCAGAGAGAGATTCGAATTATTTTTTTTTAAACCGGTCAATTGACCGAATTTGGGGGGGAAGTTTCCCCCCATTTTCTCTTTTCTTTTTTTGACCGCCTGCCCACGTTTCCCCTTTTCTTTTTCTTTTTTTTTTTCACAGGTTGTTACATCATACTAACCTTAAAAGAACTTTCGTCCTCGAAAGTTGCTAGTACTGGAACAACTCTGGATACTTGGCCATCATTTCATCTTCTCTCTCCCACGTTGCGTCTTCAGACAAATGGTTTCGCCAAAGGACCTTCACGAGGGCTATCTCGCGATTGCGAAAGACCTTCACCTCTCTGTCAAGAATTAGCACAGGTTCCTCCTCATAAGTCAAGTTCTCGCTGAGTTGCAAGGGTTCAAAGTCCACTCTGTGGGTTGGATTTGTCAAATACTTTCGCAGCATGGAGACATGAAAAACATTGTGTACCGCCGAAAGCGAAGGCGGCAACGCTAGACGATAAGCTACCGGACCAATCCGTTCTAAAATCTCAAACGGACCAATGAAACATGGGTTGAGCTTGCCTTTCCTTCCAAACCTCAATACTCCTTCCATCGGAGCTACCTTCAAGAAAACATGATCACCCACGTCAAACTCTAAATCTCTTCTCCTTGTATCAACATAGCTCTTCTGTCGGCTTTGAGCTGTTAACATCCTCAACCTGATTGTGCGAATAGCCTCGTTGGAGGCTTGGATCAATTCAGGTCCCAACAACTGACGTTCACCGACCTCATCCCAATAGACAGGGGACCTGCATCTCTTCCCATAGAGGGCCTCAAACGGTGACATCCTGATGGTTGCTTGATAACTATTGTTATAAGCAAATTCCATTAAGTGCAGGTGTGCATCCCAACTACCTGAGAAATCCAAGACACATGCTCGCAACATATCCTCTAGAGTTTGGTTCAATCGCTCAGTCTGACCATCTGTCTGGGGGTGAAAAGCTGTACTGAAACGCAACTGAGTACCCAAGGCTCTTTGCAAACTCCTCCAAAAATTAGATGTGAACCGAGGGTCTCTATCTGACACGAATGATACTGGCACCCCATGAAGCTTGAATATCTCCGTCATGTATAACTGTGCCCACTTTTCAACAGTGTAAGTAGGCTTTCCAGGGAGAAAGTGCGCTGACTTGGTGAGTCTGTCGATAATGACCCAAATCAAGGTGTAACCCTTGGCCGTTCTAGGCAATCCTGTGATGAAGTCCATAGATATATGCTCCCACTTCCTTTCTGGGACACTCAGCGGCTGCAACAAACCTGCTGGTTTTTGTCTCGGGGCTTTCACCTGTTGGCAAACAAGGCATTTACTGACAAAATCCGCTATCTCTATTTTCATGCCCTGCCACCAGCAATACTGTTTCAAATCATGGTACATCTTCGTACTTCCTGGATGGATTGAAAAAGGTGAATTATGTGCCTCTACTAATAATTCCTGCTTGAGATCGGCATTCCCAGGTACGCATAAGCAACCCTGGTAACACAAGCCGAGGTCTGAAGATAAGGAAAACTCGTTCCCCTGTCCCGCCTCTACTTGACTGCGTTTAACAACAAGGTCAGGGTCATTTGGTTGTTCATCTATGATCCTCTGTCTCAAGCTCGACTTAACTGTCAACTGAGCTAGGCGTGCTGTAACTTCGCCCACTGCAATCATAATCTCCGCACGTTCCAAGTCATCCAATATATGAGCCTGAGTAGTAATCAAAGCAGACGCATGAGCGGTCTTCCTACTGAGGGCATCTGCAACCACATTTGCCTTACCCGGGTGGTACTGGATGTCACAATCATAATCTTTTACTAACTCTAACCATCTTCGCTGCCTCATATTCAACTCTTTCTGGGTGAAGAGGTATTTCAAACTTTTGTGGTCCGTGAAGATTTGGATTTTCTCTCCATATAAATAGTGCCTCCAAATCTTCAACGCAAAGACCACTACTGCCAATTCCAAGTCATGGGTCGGGTAGTTCTTCTCATAATCTTTCAGCTGACGAGACGCATAAGCAATGACCTTACCATGTTGCATTAACACACAACCCAATCCTTTCTTTGAAGCATCGCTGTAAATAACGAATTCCCCGGAGCCATCAGGTACTGTAAGTACTGGTGCTGAAACTAGTCTCTGCTTAAGCTCTTGGAAGCTTGCCTCACAAGCTTCATTCCAAAAAAACGGAGTACCCTTTCGAGTCAACTGAGTTAGGGGGGCGGCAATACTGGAGAAGCCTTGCACAAAACGACGATAATAACTTGCTAACCCCAAGAAACTCCGAATCTCGCTGACTGAAGTAGGTCGAGACCAATTGGTCACTGCCTCTATTTTGGCTGGGTCCACTGTGACACCTTCCTTCGACACCACGTGCCCTAAGAAGGAAACTCGTGGTAGCCAAAAGTCACATTTAGAGAATTTGGCATACAACTTGTTCATTCTTAAGGCAATTAAAACTCTCCTGAGATGTTCCTCATGTTCCTCTTCTGTCTTGGAGTAGATAAGAATGTCGTCGATAAAAAAAATCACAAATGAATCCAGAAATTCCTTGAATACCCTGTTCATCAAGTCCATGAAGACTGTGGGAGCATTAGTAAGCCCAAAGGACATCACAGTAAATTCATAATGCCCATACCTGGTCCGAAAAGCTGTCTTGGGTATATCGTCCTCTCTAATCCTCAACTGATGATAACCTGACCGTAGATCTATTGTAGAGAATACTGCTGCACCTTGGAGCTGATCAAAAAGGTCATCAATCCTGGGCAGAGGGTATCTGTTCTTTATTGTCACTTTGTTCAGCTCCCGGTAGTCGTTGCACAAACGCATTGTCCCATCCTTCTTTTTCACGAATAAAACTGGAGCACCCCACGGCGAAATGTTGGGGCGTATATAACCTTTGTCCAACAGCTCCTGAATTTGGACCTTAAGCTCTTTCAATTCCGCTGGAGCCATCCCTTATGGAGCTTTAGAAATCGGATTAGTACCTGGCTCAAGCTCAATGCAGAAGTCAACCTCTCGTGCTGGTGGTAGTCCTGTCAGATCTTCAGGGAACACATCTGTGAACTCCCTCACTACCGGAATTGAGGTCATTGATGCCTCGGTTTTCCTGGTGTCAACCACGCTAGCCAATAAGCCCCAAGCTCCTTTGCTAATCAATTTTCTCGCCTTCATTGCGGAGACCACTTTAGGAGCACCTTTGATCATCGATCCTTTAAACTTGAAGCTTGCCTCTGACGGAGGGTTAAAGATCACCTCCTTACGATGACAGTCTATGTTAGCATAATTAGAAGCCAACCATTCCATTCCCAAAATGACGTCAAAGTCACTCATATCAAGGGCGATCAATGTCACATCCATCGATCGATCAGATACTAACATTTGGCAGGCTTTCACCGCTTCACTAGCTAGTAGTGTTACCCCCACAGGGGTTGAGACTGACAAAACATAGCCTAGCGGCTCTAGTTCTAGGTTGGCTTGACTTACAAACGATGCAGAAATAAAAGAATGTGTTGAGCCCGAATCAAACAACACAAAAGCATAGTGGGCGAGGATAGGGATGGTACCTGTCACTACTGCATTAAGGTCCTTGGCCTCTTGTCGGGTGGTGGCAAATATCTTGCCCTGATGTTGTGCTGGTCTCACCCCAGATGCCTGATTTGAACTGGACGGCTGGTCGGCATAGTTAGCTTTCTTCTGATTACAATTCGGAGCAATATGCCCTTCCCGACCACACTTGAAACAAACACGGGTCCCTGCCAAGCAACGACCCCAGTGGTACTTCCTACAGGTCTGACATAATGGCCTATCCTGATTAGGCCCTGACTGATTTTGTGCTCTCTGTCGACGGTCTTGGGGCAGACCTCGTCTAGGGTAACGGTGACCCCTCTGTGTGTTCAAGCTCATCTGATCGTACCTTCGCTTATGAACTGAGGAAGGTTCTGAAGAGACAGCTGACGGTCGTCGATCAACCAGCTGTGCCACCCTAACTGTCGTGGCATAGTCTTGGGGTTCATGGGTTGCCACATTGCCCTGAATCTCTTCCTTTAAGCCTGTGATGAAACGTTCCACCTTATCAGCCTCTACAGCTACCAGGGCAGGGGCAAACCGTGACAGTCTGGCAAATTCAGTCTCGTACTCCTCTACCGTTCGGTTTCCCTGCGTAAGAGCCACGAACTCTGATTGCTTCTTGAATCGGGAGGCGACAGGGTAATACTTCCTGAAAAACTCCCCCCTGAACTGAGTCCATGTGACAGGTCCGTTGCTGACGTCTAAGGTCCTTTTGATCGATTGCCACCAAATTAGGGCGTTATCTCGTAACTAGAACACGGCGCAGTACACTTTCTGGTCCTCCGGGCAGTTCATGTGGCGAAAAACAGTCTCGATGGAGGACAACCACAACTCTGCTACCGTGGGGTCCCTTGAGGCTCCATCGAACGGACATGGGTCCCACTTCCTGAAATCTCTTAAGCACCTAGCCTCCCGTGATAAGGCGGCTTCGTTGTTCTGAGGCGCTTGGGCCTTTCGCCCTGCAAGCATGCCCGCAAATGCAGCCTGAACTGAGGTTTGAACAATTGCCTGAATATCCACCGTGACAGGTCCTACCACAGGCCCCGGCTGTCCACCCGGTTGTTCCACTTGTGGGTTCTCTGGTAGATTTCCTTCTTGCTCCATAGGTGGCACGACTTGCTCAGGAGTTGTACGACCCCTACCACGACCTCTTCCTCGACCTCTTCCACGTCCTTGTGCTCGGGGAGGCATGATCTATTTCACAAAAATTTTATCATCTTACTAACACGCTTGAATCCTTTAAACAATTCAAAGGTACTAAACCTTATGCATATCTTTCCCACAACATGAATCTTTTCAGAACATATATAACATATAACATTTACAAGCTACAAAGTAATCAAACGTGTACCTGGCGTGACCGGATGCTTGCTGATAAGCCATGGACATATCTAAGGTTTACGATGTAAACCAATCTACAGAACCTATAACCTAGAGCTCTGATACCAACTGTAACGACCCTACTTTTCATGCCTAGATCCTAAGGCCGTTACTACATGCATTTCATTCTTCTTCTAAGAACAGCGTGAAAATAACATTTAAAGAAAATATACTTAGAAATTTGCGAAAACTTTTCAATCTGGGATCCCAGTTAAAACCGAACAAACGAAACATTTAGTTATTCAAACAAAACTTAAAGCGGAATAAATCTTGAATCATTCGAAATACAAGTTCAAAAGGGGAATTTCAAAATGTAAAATGCGGAAGACTTATACTAAAGGAGATCCATGGCTCAGCAGCCCTCCGTCACGCGTTCCGTACACCTTTACCTCTACCTGCAGTTGTGTGTAAGGGAAAAGAATGAGTATTTAAGAAAATGCTCAGTAAGTAGCAATAAAAGTTTTAACATCTTGTTCGAGTTAAGGGCCTAAGGGTTAGGTCATCTCATTCTCATTCATTTCATTTCATTTGTCTGTAGTTCGGGTCTCGTGTTCAATTGGTACACCTACATATATATAAGTTTGCGAACTCACTAATAGTGCACAAGTGGGAGTTTGGGAGGTCTCTACTCCTACTGATGGTAGATGGCACCCAATCAGTGGAGCTAAGTCTCATCCCTCCAGGCACTAATTGGCGCGTAGCGCTCTAATCTACCATTTCACTGGTGGGCGTTCATGGGTTTAAGTCAGGAATTTACTTCCACAGTTAGTAAATGGCACCTAAACTGCGAAGCCAAGACCCGCCCATTAAGCTCCTCATTTCAGTCTATTACATCTCAGTCCTAGGTGTTTAATTGACACGACCCTCTTGTAAGGCGCTAGCCTATTCCTTTCCTTTTTTTTTTTTTAATTCTTTTCCCTTTGGGACCCCTTAACACTTACTAATCGTTATCTGCAACCTATTTAGCACAAACGATTCCCCTTCCTAGCTTACTGACAGGCTAACTGATATGCATCTTCCCAACTAAGTCATATCACAAGAATAAGAAATGGAGGTGACAACCAACACTCCTAATCCTGAAACCACTCGTATGCTACCGAAAATTCGGCAGCATAACGACATGCATATGGGTAACCAAAAAATTTCCTACACCTGGAAACAACAACGATGCACTTCTATAACGCAAACGAGTCAGAAATCAACCCAATTCCAAATCACCACTCCAATGAATATTCAACGATCCCAGAACAATCATAAATCAAATATTCCAAGCATGCTTACTAAATCCTACAAACATATCAACACTTAAGTCATGGCCAAGTAAACAACACTCTAACCATAATTAAGTAAGCATTACCACAAACCAAGGAACATTCAACCAAGCCAAAAAAAAACTTAACCAACTCCAATTCACCACCAAGAAGCATACAATGAAAACAATCCAAACACTTCATGCCCAAGAAGCTACTTACATGCAGGCGAACTTTATGAACAACAACTAACCAAGGCATGCTTAACTATTTTCATGCTTCCAAGAAAAGAAGAACCAACCATGCTTGGTTAAATCCATGACAACACTTAGAACTTTAATCCAATTGGCTACTTACCGTGAGATACTATGCTTGATCGAAAATCACCCAACAACTCGATAAGACCAACAACGTTATGCGAAAACGCAACCTATTAACATGTAAAATATATTCACACATCAGAGGCATAACCATCTCAATTAATTTCCCAAAACACAAGGCTTGAGAGGGTCGAAAACTCACCCAAACAACACTAATGCTTGCTGTCTAGCTACCTAATAACGCTCCGCCCTTTAATGATCCGACCACCACGTACTATGGATACCTTAAAATAATATCGATGTTAATGGGCATTTCATTAAGGCATAAAAGACCAACAAGCTTTGACTTACAACTCCCTTACCCCAAATAATTCTTTAGAAGTAAAGCTGAAGCTTCAAGTGGCGGCGACGAACAGATCTGAGAAACGCGAACGAGCCCAAGGACGACAGTGGCTGCTCAAATCGACAGCGGCTCGCAGCGGTTGGAGGCGGCAGCGTGCAACGCGACGGTTGCAGGTGGCGGCGCTCGGATGGGGGCGACGTGCGACTGAAAGCGACGGTGGCAGCTTGCGACAACGATGGAGGCGGCACGACGGCGGAGGAAGACGGAGAGAGAGAGAGGTTGCGAGGGATAGAGAGAGCTGAGAGAGTGAGAGAGAAAGAAAGAGAGAGAGAGAGACGAAACGAGAGAGAGAGGAAGAGACTTTTACCGGCGGCGGCGGCACGGACGGAGGCGCGACGGCGGCGAGAGAAAGTTGTGAGGGAGAGGGAGAGAGAGTGCCGAGAGAGTGTTGAGAGAGAGAGAGGGCTGAACGTGAGGGAGAGATGGTGCAGAGAGAGATTCAATTTTTTTTTTTTAAAACTGGTCAATTGACCGAATTTGGGGGGGAAGTTTCCCCCCATTTTCTCTTTTCTTTTTTTGACCGCCTGCCCACGTTTCCCCCCATTTTCTCTTTTCTTTTTTTGACCGCCTGCCCACGTTTCCCCTTTTCTTTTTCTTTTTTTTTGCACAGGTTGTTACACACAGCTTTTAATGTCGGACATTGCCCGACATTAAAAGAGACCGACATTAAAAGTGACTTTTAATGTCGTTCAGAGATTGGTTGACTGACATTAAAAGGGCATTTTTAATGTCGGGCAATGACTGACATTAAAAGTACACTTTTAATGTCGGACAGAGCTTATAATGTCGGTCATTGCCCGACATTAAAAGCGTCTGACATTAAAAAAGGCTTTTAATGTCGGGCAATGCCCAACATTAAAAGCGACCGAAATTAAAACTTTTAATGTCGATGTTTTTAATGTCGGTCACTGACCGACATTAAAGACTTTTACTTAAAAGCCAAATTTTTTGTAGTGGTATAATCTCTTGATACCTTGGTCGTTGCATGTCTAGCAGTATTGTTACTTACTGAGTATTTTTCTTAGGGAAAAATACACTTTTGGTCCCTGAGGTTTCGGTTAGGTTTCATTTTTGTCCCTGAGTTTTCAAACTAAACAATTTAGTCCCTGAGGTTTGATTTTTGTTTCATTTTGGTCCCTCCATCCATTTTTCCTTTAAAAACCAACGGTTTGCTGACGTGTCAATATTTTTTTGATTAAATTTTTTTAAAAAAATTTTTGAAATAAAATAATAATAAATTAATTAACAAATATATATATATATATATATATATTTTATAATTTCATCTTCCTTCCAGATTTTCCCTTCTCTTCCTTCTTCTTCTCCATCTTATTCATTATCTTCTTCTTCAACTTCACTAATGTCCACCGGCCACCGCTGCAATCACCGCCGGCGACCGACGGCTGAAAATTTTTTTCCCGTCTCCTCCCATTCTTTTTTTTTACTTATCCTTCCTTTCTTGTTTTCTTTTTCTCTCTTTTCTTTTTTTTTTTATTTTAAATCCAAAAATCCACCTTCGTCTTCATTTCCTTTTCGCCGGCGACACCTTCTCCGAGCAGCAGCCCCCTCCAGCCGCTCATCCGGATCTGAAGTCTTCGGGTCGTGGGTTTCGTGGATTTGAAGTGTTTAAGAAATCCATACCAGATCTGTTCTAGATCTCGCCGTCGAAACCCATTCGGCGGTCGTCGGCGGCGACGGGCGACGGTGTCGGCGACGGTACCGACGGTAGTGACTGGGAAACTTTAAGAAAAAGGACATAAAGAAGGAGAAGAAGAAGAAAAAAAGTGGAGAGAAAAGAAAAGAATAAAAATTGTTGTAATTTTTGAACTAGGCGTGGGACTAGAAGAAAGCTTAAAGTTGATCAAACAAGTGAACACTACCTCCAAAATCTTCTTTGTCGCAGCATCAAACCAGACTAGAAGAAATGCTCAAGCAAAAGGTTTATGGAGATCATAATAACTTGATCTAATTAAGCTTAACTAGTCCAAGCTTCAAAAATTCGGAAGAAACTTAGTTAAGTTAGAGTTACTCAGTCCTCACAGAACAAAAACAACTAGAAAATTTCATTAAAAACATGAAAAAGAAATTACATAAGCAGAGATATATTTTTTAGAAGCACAAAAATTAAAAAGAAACAAGCAAACATAACAGCAAGCAGGGTCAAACATGTGCGAGCAAACAAAAATGGGAAAAAAAAAGTAATGCTCGCTCCATATCATCACATCAGTCAGTCTTTCTGACCCCGCTCTTCATCATCCTCCTCTTCTCTTTCAACAGGTGGGGGCGGAATCCAGGGGTTAAACAAATCATCGGGAAACACCGAGAAGGCCTTATATGGTTTAGAAAAATTTGATTGCAAGGCCCTCGTAAGTGTGTCATGTCTCCTTTTAGCATAGGTCCAATAGGTTTGAGCTTGCCTTTAAGCAAACTCTTGCCTACTAGGCAACAGTGCCAGTTGCTCTAGGATCTGATGAATACCACACACAAGCCCACCCTGACGAGCCTCTTGTTGGGTTTTATGCCCTAAAACTCGTAGATAGTGAATGTAACTGTTGACCGGATATTAATGAAATAATATTGATATATTTTTCCATTAATTATTATTAGTTATTTTATATTTGTCTTTGCCTAAAAATAACCCTAATCCAATAAACTAGACATCCAAGGCTGTAATATGTGTCTTGAACTATATGTAGCGACATATGGGATCATTGTTCACGAAACAACCTAAAGGATCTATAGTATAGGGATAAGGCTGGGTGCCTTATCCTGGTGACACTATGGATACGACTCACTTTGTATTTGATACAAACGCTGCGATCCAACGCGTTTGTGTAGGAGACATGCGAGTGGGGGTATCCTATGCAATGAGTTTGCATAAGACCGAACCGCGAAACAGTAACCACTGGTTATAACACCGTTAACTAGTTGGTTTTCTATTTCACTAGGACGACCTAGACAACTTAGTCTTAATCCTGAGTTGATTATGGACTCCTGCTCATGAGAGATTGTCCTTTGATTTGCTTGGGTGAGAGTGGCCAATACGCCGACTCAATAAGCCTACCATTTTGGGGACAAGACTGAATAGGGAGTTGGGAACATAATCGTGCAAGATGGAATTCACTCCTTCCCGACTTTAGGGAAGCAGATGAGTGTTCCCTTAAGTGGTTACTCCGAGTCTTGAACAAAGGGCCCTACACTCTCAATGGCACGAGAGAGTTTTCTGTTTGATGGTTGGACCACAAACAGGTTGTTCATTAGAGGAAAACTGGTACTTAAGGAAATAGAAGTAACCCAGGGGTAAAACGGTAATTTGACCCAGCTGGTGTTACAGACACTCGTGAAGGACTAACTAGTCGATATTGGTCTATATCCGTGGACACAGAAAATATGTCTGCAGTGAGAAGAGTGCAACTGTGAGTCTATAGTGGAATGAACACACAGTTAACGAATGTTGATTAATGTGGTTAATGAGTTTGACCAATTAATCTCACATCGTTGGAGCTTCTGATCTGCAGGTCCATTAGGTCCCATTGGTAGCTCATAAAGTAATTTGAGGCAACTAAGTAATAAATGTAAATCGAAAATGTTCAATTTACTAAGGGAAACAAACATAATATATATTGATATATTAATGTGAGAGAAATTAATATTTGAAGAAATTCAAATATAAATTTATGGAAGTTTGAAAGAGTTCAAATAATGAATTAATTAATTTAAGGCCTAAAATCTATTTGGGCGAATTAATTAATTCAAGGTCAGAAATTAAATATGTGATATTTAATTGGTGGTTAATTAATTTAACAATTCATTAACCGGGAATTAATCAATTATGGAAATAACTAATCACTTAAGGAAGTGATTAATCATTTATGGAAATGATCTAATCACTTATGGAAGTAATTAGTCATTTGTGGAAAAGATTAATCAATTATGGAATTGATTGATCATGATTGATTAAATAAGGAATAAGATTGAATCAATTTTGGAAAAGATTGATTTAATTGAATATTTTATTCATGGCCTCTCTTCTATAAATAGAACAATAGACCTAATTGGTCCAAGACACTTTGCTCTTGCTCTTAGACTCTCAAGACAAGACCTATAATTCTCTTTAGCCTCCCTCTTAGAGAAAGACTCCCACAAGTCTTTTGCCTCCTAGACCTAGAGTCATACCGGTGTAACCTCTATGGTTATTGTGTCATTCAAGAAGAACTTTCCAGTGATCAAAAGACAAAGGTGGCTGCTGCGTTTTGTTCATTGGAGAGTCGTTGGCGAAGAACGGTCAAGTCTACAACGGAGGTTTGTAACGATTCTTCCCCTTTTCTTCAGAAAAGCATGAAGATAAATTTGGATTTATTTTTCAGCATGTTTAAACTGATTTTCCAGCAACTTTAAAGTATGTTTAAAGTTTGATTGAGTTTTCGTAACGGTATTTTAATGTTAATTAATATACGGCGTAAGGTCCAATCGATGCGCTTCCGCTGCGTGGGGACTTTTATTCCCTTCACCTCTTGCGTACGCTGAAGCTGCGCCAGATTAGGCGTATCGATGATTCCCTTGTCAAGTAGAATCACATCCTCTCGAACCGTGGGCACTCCTGCCCTACTGCATAGCATCGTTATCGTGTTCGGAAAAAACATTTTCCCCACCTTCTTGCACCAACAACTTAAAATCTCATTCGAAATAATTTTTCCAACATCAATACTCAGGGATCGAAGAATAGCGAAAATCATAAGCACTCGTTCACGAGATACAGTTGAATCATGCGTAGTCGGCAGCAACCGCAACTTGATTAAGCCCAACCAAATATTGGTCTCACTCTTTAGATAGGCAGTCTGAAACGTGCGTTTCTTCGTCTTGGATAGCCTCCATTGAGCCCCTTCAATTCCAACCTCTCGGACCGTCGCATTTAATTGATCACTTGATGGGGCTACGACCATCTCATTAAAGCCCGTGTGTGGGAAGTCCTGAAGGTTGAGTAACGAGTTGATAACCCATGGGCTCCAGTCAACAAATACTCCTCGAACTATGGCCTGAAATTCTTCTGCATTATCAAGATTTGCATAGAATTATCTAACAATATTCGAATTCACCGGGTCCGGTTTCGCACAGAACAGACTCCGCCCAAGATTCATGATTCCTGCTCTTAAGAAATGGGGGAGATCGTCACCAAACCCTCTTTCAAATAAGAAATCCCTTTGTAGCATCTCTTGGTATTTTGCTCTAGCAAGCTCATTGATGAAGCGGATGAAAGGTCCTTCTCTTGCTTCCTCTATAGGTTCATCCGATGCTTCAACAATTCCTTTGCCTCTGTCGTCTCTATTCTTCCTCAAAGTTTCTTCTGCGACTTCTTCTCTCTCTCTGTCCTCAGCTTATTTTCTCTCTCGTTCCTTTCGCTTTGCCTTCTTTTTCTCAGAATCCGACGACGGCGGTGACGGGGTATCAGTTTGAATCACCTAAACGAGTCCAGCCTTTCACTTTATGCGGCGATGTTTTGGTGCTTTGGCATGATGACCTCAACACAAGCCTCCTGTCCATTACCTTCCTCAGGCGCAACCTCCGCCTGCCTGATTTTCTTGATTCTCCTCAGTATTTTCTTCTTGCATTCTTTCTGTATCTGCTACTATCGATCCGACTGACACTGGGTTTTGCACTTCAGGTTCTTTGGAATGTCCGTCCTCCACTGTAGTGGCAACATCCTCTGCCGCCTCCTGGACCTGTTTTTGTTCTGCAGCCCTCTGTTGTCTCCTTCTTCTTTTGGTTTCCTTCTCCTCCGGTGTCTTTTTCTTCTTCGCCTGTACTCTCTGTACCTCAGGTGTAATCGGTACCTCTTCCTCCTCATTCTCTCTCTCTTTTCTTTCTCGTGTTTATGCCATTAGCAACTCAAAGGGTATACTTTTCACAACGAACAAACAAAGAAGGAGAGATACAAACAATAAAGAAATGCGAAGGTGAAGTGAGAAGAACGTACAACCGTCTGCGAATAAATAAGGCCTCAGCAAAATCAAATCCCAACTGAAAAGATTTGCGATGCATTAAATAATATTCTGGTTTAATTTTAAACACATGTAGACTGGAAATTCAAAACCATCAACGGTAAAATCGTGGATTCCAATCGCCCCAAGTAAATATTTATTCATTGTCCAACTGCAAAGCCCTTGGATCATCTATGCGTTACACGTGGCTTCATCAAATAACACATACAATTTTACCTGCCCAAAGAAAAGGCAAAATCCAAACGGTAAAAGTAATTATTTCACCAGAAATTCCTTCCCATTCGGACGAGAGATTTGCTTCAGCCATAAATTTGTCGTAACAACCGTCTAAGCAAAACAAACCCTGAAGAATCTTGGATACGAAATTCAAATTTAAAATAGAAAAAAAAATCAAATCCTTAAATTCAAATTTAAATTTAACAGATCAAATCAAATCTAATCCTTTCTTTTTTACTTTTGAAGCCAAATTAATTAGAAAAATCTTTATTAAACTGACTCTGAACAGAAACTAAATTTAACGAAATTCAAACTAATTAGCATAATTAAAAGATAATTTAAATAAATAAATAAATCTAACAAAATAAAATTTTAACGCGAAATAGATAAAATCTAAACAAAAATAAATTTCACTGAATTAAAAATAACAACAGACTTAAAATAAATCATGCAAAATTTAAAAAACCTAAATCTACAAGAATTCAAATTAAAATCAAATCAAATCAGCAAAAAAAACAAAATCACAACAAATACTGGGAGCTCAAAATAATGCTCTGTAAAATGCTCCTGCAAAAATCTTGCTCTTTCAATCATCAACCAGCTTTAGGGGAGGATATTTCGACTGAAACTCCTCTCCCCAATAATGCTTCACACGTTGTCCATTCACTTTGAACACTCTCCAGTCTTTTTCATCCTGCAAAGTAATTGCTCCATGGGAAAAAACCTCAATCACAATAAATGGCCCTGACCATTTAGATTTTAGTTTCCCAGGAAATAATTTTAATCTGGAATTAATAAGCAAAACTTTATGACCCTTGACAAACTCTTTAGATTTAATTTTCTTGCCATGCCACAACTTAGTCCTTTCTTTATACATTTTTTGCATTTTCATAAGAAAATTGGCGAAATTCCTCCAGTTCGTTAAGCTGCAGCATTCTTATTGCTCCTGCAGACTCAAATCAAAATTCAACTTTTTCAAAGCCCAAA
Organism: Luffa acutangula; assembly: GCA_036850905.1. Lineage (NCBI taxonomy): Eukaryota > Viridiplantae > Streptophyta > Magnoliopsida > Cucurbitales > Cucurbitaceae > Luffa > Luffa acutangula. The sequence goes on from CM072087.1 coordinate 18,971,404, forward strand.
ACGTTTTATGCTCAAACTCTAATGGTAAATGACAAGCTTTCCCATATACTAACCTATAAGGAGACATACCTAGAGGAGTCTTATAGACTGTCCTATAAGCCCAAAGAGCCTCATCCAACCTAAAAGACCAATCCTTTCTAAATGGATGGACTACTTTCTCTAGAATTGATTTAATTTCCCTATTACTAATTTCAGCTTGACTATTTTCTTGTGGGTGATAAGGGGTAGCTATCCTATGCTTAATCCAATACTTAGCTAACAACTTAGTTAAGACATTATTAACAAAATGTGTATCTTCATCACTCACTAAAGCTCCAGGTGTCCCAAACGGCGCAAGAATTTGCTATTGAAGAAACCTTTCTACTGTCTTGGCATCACTCTGATGGCATGTGATGGCCTCCACCCACTTGGACACGTAATCAACTGCCAATAAGATAAAAACATTGCCATTAGAAGGGGGAAACGACCCCATAAAGTCAATACCTCATACATCGAATAATTCAACTTCTAAAATGTAAGTAAGAGGCATTTCATCTCTAGGCCCCAAATTTCCTCTCCTTTGGCAAGCATCACACTGCTTATAGAACCAATAGGCATCCTTAAATAAGGTAGGCTAGAAGAATCCACAATGCAAAATCCTCATAGTTGTCCTCTGCCCGCTGAAGTGACCTTCATACGGCGAAGAATGACATTGCTCCAGGATTTCCATATTGTGCACATTGTGCACAAGCCATGGCATAATAATTGTAACAACATTATTACTCATTGCATATTGTGCACAAGCCATGGCATAATAATTTTTTCTTTAAAATTGTAACTACATGAATTCTTTATCTTTATGAGCATGATACACGTGTATTATTTTCTTTCCTCCTAAGCAAGATCAAACATGCTAATTTTAAAAAAATTGACTCTTTAGCTCTTCCCTATACCTATCAAGGTGACAACAAGCATATGAACTTAATAATTCGCTCCTAAGCATTCAAATTCAAATCCAGCCAAGACAAATACTCTACTCATGCAAGACATCTCCTAGAAAAACTTTAAAAAGTCTCCCTTTTCGGGCACTCATGCTTACAACTCATCCAAAACTTGAAAATTGACAAGAAAACCTATCCTATGACATCATAGTCATGCAAAACTAGCATCCAGAAAACAACCTTATGCTCAATTCAAAGAAAGCTCAAAACTATAGCCCGAACTGAGATGCTCAAGGGCTCTACAAACATGCTATTCCACCCCCAAACTTAAAACATGCATTTTCCTCAATGTATAAAAAAAATAAGGCATAATCAAGCATGAGAACAATAAAAGAATGGAAGGAGTGAACAATACTATCCTGGAATGATGATGACCTTCTCATGGAAGCGTGCAAGCAAAGGAGAAACTGGAGCCAATACCTACAAAACAAAAACAAACAATAAATCAAAAGCAAAAAGAAAAACACAACTAAACTTACTTGGGTTACCTCCCATAAGCGCTTGTTTAACGTCATTAGCTCGACGTGTTGATCGTGCATCAAGGAGGCTTCTTTTCTGTGAATCTAACAAAGGTACTCTTACTTGCACCTTTCTTGTAGCCCATCATGAGCACTTTAGAACGATCCTTAGAGTCTTCAACCGCTTTGAATATCTCTTTTTTATTATGGACTCTAACAGTGAGCTCCCTGCGCTCAATATCAATAATCACTCGCCCACTAGCAAGAAATGGTCTTCCTTGTATGACAGGCATTGCAGGATTTTCCATCATATCCATGACATACAAATCAATAGGGAGGAAAAATCTTCATACTCTGATTAAAACATTTTTTATAATGCCAACTGGTTTGACCACATGCTGATCAACTAATTGGTGCCTAATAGGAGTAGATTTAATCTCACCTATATCTAACTTTTTGCACAAGGATAATGGAATAATATTGATGCTAGCACCTTAATCACATAATGCTCTAAAAAAATAAGTACCAAAGCTACAAGGAATAGAAAAACTCCCTGGATCTGCAACTTTTTCAGGTACCTTCTGCTGAATTCTGGTGCTGCATGTGGAAGCAAGATATACGGTGTCAACCTTCTTTTCCTTTCTCTTCTTTGCTAACCATTCCTTCATGAACCTGTTGTACTGGGGCCTCTCTAATGCTTCTGCAAAAGGAATGTTAGTGTTCAGACTCATGAATGCATTCATAAATTTATCAAATTGAACCTGATTGTTCTTCTTTTTCTTTTTCTTTTTATTGTCTTTGAGGACCATCAATGTGAGAGAAGGAATAGGAGGCTCAGGTTCAGGCTTTTCAGCTTCATCTGATGATGTGACCTCCTTAGCTTCCCCAGTAGGCGTGTCATATTCCTCAGACTCAGACTCCTCTTCAACTTCCTCATGGTGCACAGTAATGGCCTTACAATACTCCATCTGGGTTTTCTCCTACTCAGCTGGGGCCTTACCTTTGCTCATGGTGTTTACAACACTTACTAATTGTCCCAGTTGAGTCTCAATGTTCTTAATGGTTGTACTGTGGTCGTTCACTGTGGTGTTGATGGCAATGATTGCCTCCTCCAATTTGTTTGTCCTGTTACTAGACTCTGCAATGGAAGCTCCAACAAGATCCTCTAAAGATTTTTTATTTTATTGAGTTTGAGGGGCAAAACCAGGAGGATTAAGAACATTCTTATTATTAACATAAGAGAAATTTTCATGGTTCCTATTGTTAGGGTGATAATGTGTAGGTGTAGAATTATTATTATATCCCCTAAAATTAGAATTAGACACATAATGAACCTGTTCTATGGCCTCCACTTGAGATTTAGATGCTAAAGCAGCAGCTGATTCAATTGACTGTGCACTCCCTGTACCTGAAAATTTAAGAAAAGCATTAGCCAAGGAGGTCATCTGGGCCTGGAGTGCACTTACCTTGTCAACCTCAAACACTCCAACAGCAATCTTCTTAGGTGTAGATCCATCAGATGGCCACTGATAGCTGTTGGTGGCCATATCCTCTAGCAAAGTCCTAGCATCCACAACAGTCTTGGACAGCAGAGTCCCACCTGCAGCTGCATCAACAATAGTTTTTGTACTAGGAATTAAGCCATTATAAAATAATTGAACCTAAAGCCAGTCGGGATAACCATGTTGAGGGCACTTCCTCAGTAACTCTTTAAATCGCTCCTAAGTCTCGAATAGTTGTTCATCAAATTGCTACTGGAACGTCCCAATCTCGGACCTCAGCTTGACCGTCTTTGCAGGAGGGAAAATTTTCTTCAGAAAGGCCTGGACCAGAGCATCCCAGGTGGTAATGCTTCCAGGGGGAATAGACTGCAACCAATCCCGTGCTTTATCCTGCAAAGAAAAAGGAAACAAACGTAAGCGAATGGCATCCTCAGAAACTCCATTTATTTTTACCGTCCCACGAATATCTAAAAATGATTTTAGATGAGAATTAAGATCCTCGGTGGGCGAACCTCTGTATGCACAATCTCGAGCCATTTGAATCAGACCGGTCTTTAGCTCAAAGTTGTTGGCATTGATCAGGGCATAGATAATCCCCGATTGTTGCCCCTGAAACATGGGCTGAAAGTAGTCTCTAATAGACTTAGGCTCCTCAGGTGGATTTGGGTCGGCAATTTGAAGGTTTTCTCTATTCTCCCTTCTAAGCCTATGAATTTTTCTCTCGATCTCGGGATCCAAAGGTACTAAAATCAATTATCTATTCCTTTGCTTACACAACCTAAACTATCCTAAAAAAGAAAGAAAACAATTAAGGAAAGAAACGAAAAAAAGAAGACAACTAATCTAAATATGGAAAAATATAATCAAGAAAAGGAAAATAATATCTAATTAAGGAAAACAAAAACAAATAAGGAAAAGATTACACAACTACAAAAAAATACTAAACTAGAAAAACAAATAAGCAAAAAAATGCAATCAATCTAAGAAAGTAAAAATACACCCTAAATTAAAACCGAACAATTTTTCAACAATATTAATCTAACTAAATGTGCCAATTCCCAGCAACGGCGCCAAAAACTTGATGTGAAATTTTCCTACCGCAAGCGCACGGGTCAAGTAATAATAAAGTGATCGAAAAATCGAGTGTCGTCCTTTGGATTGTATTTTCAAGTTAAATCAAGTATCATGAATAATCTTGCTATATTTTATTTAGGGAACGAAAAGTTGTGAGTGATAGAAAACTAGATCAAAGCAAATAAACAACAAAGATTCAATTGAAAGAACACTCAGGGAATTGATTTCGCCAATTTAGTCTAGGATTGATTTTAGGGAATGAATTATCACGCACAATGGAATTATGAGCCTAAGAACCTTTAATCACAACTACTTCTCCCGAGTATAATTTATTCTCATGCAATTTAACCAACTTGATATCCCTATCTAAGTTCATTAAAATGCAAGGCATTTAGTTCTTTTTGACCAATTCTAAAGTTAATCTAAAATCTGTCACGAGCATATAAAATAAACTTTAGTCATGCAATCTTAATAAAGTCAATGTTAAATCCCCTCTCCCGAGCAAGAATCAACACTTAGATCATTCAACTAATGACCAATTAATTGAAAGCATTAAATTAAGATTGCAAACATAATAACCATTGCACAAATCATCCCATAAATCAATCCATAAACTAAAAAGACTACATCAATCCCTAAGTAACAAGCTTAGCTACTCATACATAGCGTTACAATATCAACTAAGCATGAAAAAAACAATAAAATCTAACTAAAGAAAGGGAAAAGCGAACAAAACACTCAGAGTCGTCGAAACCGGCACGTCCCCGTCACGATTTCCACGCCTCCAAGTGAGATTCCCTCTCCTTGTCCTTCTTCAGCTCCCACAGAAGGTCTGTAGTCGAAATTAGGGTTAAAATCTCTCAATTTGGCCTCCCCCAATCTGTAGCATAAAAAGAAGATTAAATAGGAAATCTGTTGATAGCGTCGAGACGCTAAGGAGACAGCGTCTCGAAGTTGTCTCTGTTGCCGCCTAATTCAGAAAAGGAAAGGCAGCGTCGAGACGCTCCAAGAGCAGCGTCCCGATGCTGATCTGCAGATGGCTCTCTTTTGACTTCTTCTAACTTGAATCTTTTTCGTTCTTTGACAACTTTTCATGTCCCGAACACCCGATTAACTCCAATTTCACGCTTTGGCTCTAATCAACAATTTTCTACAAAATAAACATTTAAGTGCAATAAAATGGCCAATAAATCATAAATGACTAGCTAAATTAATTAGGGAAAACTAGCTATCTATGCTCGCTATCAGAAATTCATGCCTTAAATTCTGTATTTTTACTCTAGGCAGTACTGTGTTGGAATCTAATTTTGATTATTGAATTATTAGGAGTTGTGGGGTTGCTAGGAAAACCTGTGGGCCAAGCCGTTTTGTTTTGTATTGAGTTGGTAAGTAACTTAGTGCGTTGGACTATAATCGTGCAATGGTTTGGATTGTTGAGTTTTCATCATATGTATTTCTATTTCTTGGGCGGATTGAATTGATTAAGGCTAAAATATTTTGAATGTTGCTCGTTTTTGCAAGGATGGGGATGGTTGCAAGAAAATGTCTGTATCCTATTTAAGTATCTAGTTATGTGGTTGCATGGTCACTATTATGTGTTATGGTAGACTGATGTTGAATGTTGGTAGATGGTGATGTTTCTGCTTAGTAATCTGTATGCTAGATATGGTAGCTTTGTGTGTGCTTGTTCTTGAAAGGAAAAAAAAAAAAAAGAAATTTGAATGGGTAAGTTGGTATCTATTAAATCATGTTAGCTGCCAAGGGTACTAGTAGGGAAAAGAGCGAATCGTCTATCCTAGTGGGGGTCGTGGTAACTAATCGCCTAGGACTAAGATGTTTATGGACTAAGATGAGGAGTTAAATGGGTAGGACTCAACTTCGCAGACTAGGTGCCATCTACTAACTGTGGAAGTAAAGTCCAACAAAAACCCCATGGATACTCCACCAGTGAGGTGGTAGTTAGGGCGTTGTGCGCTCTTAGGTGCTTGACGGATGAGACTCGTCTCCACTGATTGGGTGCCTTCCACCATCAGTAGGAGTTGAGAGCTCGCTTGATTCCGACATGCACCTCCAGTGAGTTGGCATTTATATATATGTTCGGAGATTTAACTGTCCACGTGACCCAATCAACACATTCAATGAAATGAAATGAAAAGTTATCAGATGACCCTTAGGGCATAGCTAGTTTTACTTCAAGTTACCCATGTTGATGCATGACTAGTGGTATTGATACTTACTGAGCATTTTTCTTAAATACTCATTCTTGTCCCTAACATGTAATTGCAAGTAAACGAAAAGGTGTATAGAACGCGTGAGAGAGTGCTGCTGAATGAGCCATGGATTTCCTTAGGATAGTCTTCCGCATTTTATATCTTCGAATTTCTTCTTTTGAACCTGTTATGTGATGTTTTCAGATTTATTCCGCTTTAAGACTTTTGCTTGAATGGCTAAAATTTCTTTTTGTTTCGTTTTAATTTGGATCCCAAACTGAAAAGTTTCACGTAATTTCTAAGCATGTTTTACCCTAAATGTCGTTCCTTCATCTTTCTTTATAGGTGAAATGAAATGTTTTTGGTAATGACCCTAGGATCTAGGCACGATATGTAGGGTCGTTACATTGGTAGTTCCCCAGTTAACTAAAAATGTGTGTGGTCTGTAGATGAGGCACCTTGTAATTGCTTGAATTGCATTAAGATAGGTTATGTTGGCTCAAGGGACCTAAAGCGAAATGAGGACAAGTTACTTATCCCAGTACGAACTAACAATTAAACGCCAAGAATTGAGATGTTTATAGACTGAGATGAGGAGCTAAATGGGTGGGACTCAGCTTCGCAGACTAGGTGCAATCTACTATATGTGGAAGTAAAGTTCCGACTAAAAACCCATGGACGCCCCACCAGTGAGTTGGTAGTTAGAGTGCTATGCACACATAGGTGCCTTGATGGGTGAGACTTGACTTCACTGACTGGGTGCCTTCTACCATCAGTAGGAGTAGAGATCTCTCACGATTCCCACTCATGCACCTCTAGTGAGTTGGTAAGCATGTGAAAGGCTGGTTAATTGTCCATGTGATCCGTATGTTATGATAAATGAAACGAAATGAAATGAAATGACTAATAGGCCCTTTAACAACAACTAACCTCAAGTTATCCATGTAATGCTTGTAAATCTCCTCCCAATAGTAGTGTTACTTACTGAGTATTTTTAATACTCATTCTTTTCAAAATGTTTCCTTTCAGGTACTAGCAAGTACATGCAGAGCGCGTGACAGATTGTTGCTGATGAGCCATGGAAAATATGTGAACATGACTTCCGCGTAGTTTAGTTCCTCTTTTTCTTTTAGTCAGATTTATAAATGGTGATTCTTAAGGGTTTAAATATGTTTGTATATTGTGTTTAGAAAACCCTTGTTTTAATGAAGTTTTTGGAAGTTTTCTTGTTTTACTTGGGATCCCAAGCCGAAAGGCTTCCTTTACTTTAAAATCTCGAATGTTTGTATTAATGTTTATTTCAAAATAAGCCTTCTCCTAAAAGTAATTAAGCATGCATGTGGTAACGACCCTAGAATTAGTCATGAGAAGATGAGTTGTTACATGTTATGAACTAAAAGCTGTAAATAGGCTCTACATAAAAGCGCTAAGATGGGTCGTTACATGTTATTTACTAATGAACACGTATGTCACATGGCGAAGAAAATACAAACTTTCACCAACCAACGACAATTTCAAAAGCTATTCACTTTATTTTACATCCAATATCAATTCTCATAATGGCTACTACTATTAAAAAAACTATACATATTCTAAAACATTTCATAATTAGGAACTTCTTGCAACTCTATACTCTTAGGCACAAACTTGAATCATCACTTGTGTTCTTATATGGAATCATCCAATTTCCTACGCAAAACGTTAGTTTGTTCGTATAACATGTTTTAAGAACTAAAGTTTTCTTCGTAGTATATGTTTTGTGTTGATGCCAAAATTTGGCCAAGGACTAACCTGACCTTCTCGTGACATCAACGTTAAATTTATTTGAATGGGGGAGACGTGGCCTGCAAAGCAACTGCAAAACAAGAGAAAACTAAGCACCGGTGTGGCGGTTGCCACACCGTCTCCGATGCTTAAGTCAGATCATAAGCGGAGCAAATAAAGTCATAATATGGAGGAAGAAAATAGATACCAAGTGGAGTCCCCCTAACTTGGGGTGAACCTCTTCTATTTATAGCTGAAATTAGGGTTTTCCCCTTCTTTTAGGAGAGTGAGTAGCCCTAGAGATTGATTTAGGCCCATTGGGCCTCCGTGGGCTTGTTTCTCCTCTAGGCTTCTATCATTCTGACTTTCTTAGAGCTAGGTCCAAATTTACCCATAACATTTTGCCCTAACTCTTGAATTGGGATTCAGGGGTGGCCACTGTTGATATAAGTCAAAACACCTTAAGCTCAATTTAAGAGTATAATTCTCCCCTGTGCCAATTTGTTATCTTGCAAAAAGACTTTTCTGGCGAAATATCTTAGGCCTTGGTCTCAACTACAAGTGTGGTTACTGTTTTGAAGCCCCCTGTGTAGGTGTCGCGACTCCTATAAGGACATTTTTATAAGTTGCTGACCTCGGGGAGCGCCCTAGGAGTATAGGTGTTGCCACTCCTACAAGGACTTTTCGATGAGTAGATGCCACTGGGCGCGCCCTAGGAGTATAGGCATTGTCACTCCTACAAGGACTTTTCGATGAGTAGACGCCATTGGGACACGCCTTAGGAGTATAGGCATTGTCACTCCTACAAGGACTTTTCGATGAGTAGACGCCATTGGGGCACGCCCTAGGAGTATAGGCATTGCCACTCCTACAATGACTTTTCGATAAGCAGACGCCATTGGGGCACGCCCTAAGAGTATATGCATTGCCACTCCTACAAGGACTTTTCGATAAGTAGACGCCATTGGGGCACGCCCTAGGAGTATAGGCATTGCCACTCCTACAAGGACTTTTCGATAAGTAGACGCCATTGGGGCACGCCCTAGGAGTATAGGCATTGCCACTCCTACAAGGACTTTTCGATAAGTAGACGCCATTGGGGCACGCCCTAGGAGTATAGGCATAGCCACTCCTACAAGGACTTTTCGCCCAGCTGCTTAGGATTTCTACATGTCATGTTCCCTCTTGAAACAACATTAGTAGACAACATTATGCTGATATGGGAAAAAGACTAATAATTGGTTGAAACATAATTAACTTGCAAATTATGAATAGCTTGCATTCAATAAATCATAAATCAATAGATAGATATTTAGCAAATAAAGGTAGGTAGAAAACATACCGTCCATGAAATAGTAGACCCTTTGTTGGGCTAATATGAGCTATATCTTCCAACCACTTGAATTTCTCACCCCATATTGTTGAACTCAGAATTAGAAATAAAAATCTTTGTAATATGAAGATGGCATATAAGAGTTTTTATGAAGTAAATAAATAATTTATATGGTCTACTTTAATTTAGACTCTTTATTTAATCTTGAGATATGACCGATCGGTCTATTGAATAAATGACCAAAATGATAGATACACCAAATCTACAATTTTTAAATTAGATAAATCCAATCTAAAATATGAATTATCAACAAAATATCTCCAACGAAATATTTAATTAAAATTCTAAATTAAGAGAGCAAATCAAATCTAAACTTAATTTGAATTAGTTCTAATATCATGCATTTAAAACTACATGGATTTATCTCAATCCATTTTTCAAATCAATCTTAATGATTAAAAAGATTCTAAGCTAAAGAGTAAAACAATCATTATCAATTCAAATCTTTCTTCAACCTAATCTAATTTATTTGAATTTTAATAACATATAAAATCTTGTTAAAAATTTAGCGCAAATCAAGATAGTCAAATAATATAGCATGAAATTAGAATCAAAGACCATATTCATAATCATCATGGATTTGACAAATACTTGTCCATGTTCATAGAAGAAATTTCCAAAAACACATCTAAGAGACATATTCAAAATCCACAAAATGAATCCACCCAAGAAATATGACTTTGCAAGATTAATCCAATGATGAAACATAATAAGTTCTGAAAACTGAAAAGTACAGTATGCAAGAATCACAATCAAAATTTTGAGCTTGAAAACGTAACAATATTGGTCATCCCGCAGAGACACACAACAATAACAATGATTAATATATTGCTGAAATAAATTCTCATGAACGTAGAACATACCGAAGCTGCGCAATTCCACTTAAACACAAAAAAAGGAAAATTCAGGCGGCTATTTGCGGTGATAATCGGTGGAGCTTCTCAAGGAGCATGCATGTTGGTTGCCGTCGGCGGTTTGTCGCCTTGTTCTGTCGGCATCTGCGACTTAGGCTGGCCGCTGCCCGATGATTGCCTTGACACCAAGCCCAAGTCCGTCGCTAATTCCGACAACGACGACAACAACAACTCCATGGTTTTTCAAGACTATTCCACCTTCCAAATGACGGGTCTTGCTCTTTCTTCTTCCACCACCTCCAATCATTAGAACCAATCCGATGATCTGCTTTGTGGCGGTGGGCGAGGTGAGGGCAACTTCAATAATGGAATTGAAAGTTACAATAAACAAATCCCCACAAATTTCTCTCTGAATTCCAGTTTGTGTCTTCCCCACAGATGGCGCCAACTGTTGATGCCAAAATTTGGCCAAGGACTAACCTGACCTTCTCGTGACATCAACGGTAAATTTATTTGAATGGGGGAGACGTGGCCTGCAAAGCAACTGCAAAACAAGAGAAAACTAAGCACCGGTGTGGCGGTTGCCACACCGTCTCCGATGCTTAAGTCAGATCATAAGCGGAGCAAATAAAGTCATAATATGGAGGAAGAAAATAGATACCAAGTGGAGTCCCCCTAACTTGGGGTGAACCTCTTCTATTTATAGCTGAAATTAGGGTTTTCCCCTTCTTTTAGGAGAGTGAGTAGCCCTAGAGATTGATTTAGGCCTATTGGGCCTCCGTGGGCTTGTTTCTCCTCTAGGCTTCTATCATTCTGACTTTCTTAGAGCTAGGTCCAAATTTACCCATAACATTTTGCATTTATAAACCATTGGTTACAATATGTTATTTAAACGGTTTAACTAGAAAACTTCCTTCTTTTTTGCGTTAAGTATCTAATTCAAACTCAAAATATTTGTGTTCAGGGTTCTTGGGTGTTAATCCCGACATAATATTTCAATCTTGATTATATTATCATTCCATAAGCATAATTAAATAACGAATTAATATATGTCTCATTAAAGAAAAAATTGAAAGTTTATAAACATATTAGATAAATTACAATCGTTAAAACTTTGAAACAATAGTAAAATTCGATGAACTAAAGTTATAACATACAACAATTTTGAATACCACAAGTATTTCAATAAAGAAAACAAAATTACTAAACATGTGTAAAACAATCATAAGTTTATTTGAAGATCTCAAGGAAATTTTGAGACAAGGAGAGCATTAACAAGTCTACCTTTGTAGTTTCAAAGAGAAATGGATGAACTTGGTAACAATTTTAAGAAATATAGAAAGTTGAACAATATTGTTAATTATTACAAGAAAAATAGTATAGTCTATATATAGAAGAAATGTTTTTTTTATAGAATGTCAAACAATTTAAACGTTATAAACTACTATATTTAGCCCGTTTTTGTTTTATAAATTCCTCATCAAATTGATTAGATTACCATAAAAAGTTTTATATAAATACAAAGCCAAATGGTGTGAATAAGACATATCCTTAAGCAATAAAAAGTGAGTTTACCCGTAAAAAAAAAGTCTTTCAAACTAGCAAAGGAAAAAGCTTCACATTACATATTTTCAAAAAGATGGTTCAGACAGCAACATCAATTTCATGCAAACATCTCCTTCCGTTATTCAACTTTCTTTTCATTTTCTTGTTAGTTATTACACCAACAGGTAACAATAAAAAAAACACATAAAGTCTATTGGATTTTTACCTTGATTGACTCAAATAATAATACATTCCTATGTCTGAATTCATCATTAACATTTTATTGTTCTTTTATACTTCATATTATTTGTTTTGTTTGCAAATTCAAGTAACCCACTTATGCTTGAACTTTAGGTTCTTTGGCTAGACGAAGCTTTGTAGAAGAGACAAGTAGAAGAAGATTGGAGAATCTTGTCGATGAAAATCACGGCGTGGCCCCGCCAAACGAAGATGACATGGTTGTAATGGATTATTCTCCACCGAGAACTAGCCCTGATGTCCATAACTAGCACGAAAAGTGGAAATAAAAGACCAAAATCCAACTTCTAAATATATATATAATACAAATAATTATTGTATAATATTGTTTATGAGATATGAAATTGTATGTTACTATATTGTTTGAATATATATAATAATTGTCATTGTTTGATGATAAATTCTAGAAGTTTTACAAAATTTGAAGTACTTCTATAAAATCAATACTGGTGTCTATATGCGTATATATACATAGAGACGATAATTATGAAACATAATATACATTGTCATTTAATTAGGTTGTATTTCCCAATATTGAAAGAAGGACAAGATGAATTAGGTAGTTGTGAAAAAAAAAAAAAGAAGAAGAAACTAAATACATCAATAGACAACAAATATCATAATTTTCGTTTTGTTTAAACGAAAACAAAATATTTGAATTTAGGACAAATTAAAAATTTCGAAAATCAGACACAAGTACAAAGAAACAAAGTTATCAACAACGAAAAAATTAGTTACTTTATTTTCCCATTTATTGGTCATATTTGATATAAATAATACTTGCTACAGTGAATGAGTTAAAAAAAGTCTAATTAAAATAAGTAGTAATATATATTGAACCATACATAAAAGCTGATGGTGATGCAATTATGATTGTAGAGTCTTAAAAATTTAATAACACATCATTTAACCTTTTAAGTCACATTGTGACGCCCGAGGATAAGAGGGGTACATGAATGAACCGAGAGCACATCCAAATGAGAGGGATCATGAGGACATGAAAGTATGGTCAAGATAAGCTTAAAAGAATTGATGGACTACCTATACCAACAAGGTGCACCTTCCTTTTCGCTATCTTAATCATAAGAACTTTGAATGTAATGCCCCGCATTTCCAAATCGAGCCATTTTGGAATTAATTGATCATTTTTATTCTAATTTGTAAAATTAGAATTTAAGCTTAGCCTTGGTTCGTTAAATTAAATTTATATAATTTAGGGAAAAGAGATTTTTAATTAAATCTTTAATTTCCTAAACTTTGGAGGTTTAATATTCGATATTTATTTTAATTATCAAAAGACCGAAACTTCTCTTAATCAATTTTAATTCCTAATTCTTTAGGAGCTAAGATTGGGTTTAAAATTCGAATTGGGGATTTAAATTGAAATCATAGATAAAATTTAATTCATTTTCAAATTGGGCTTTCTTTTGATTAAGGTTATTTAAAGAAAAGAAAAGGAAATTAAAAAGAAAAGACCTAAAATCCAATTCACCTCTTCTTCCCTCTCCTTCTCGTATACAACCGCAAACCAACCCCAACTCCTGCGGTTTTCTTCCCGTCGGCTAGTCACTGGTGTGTGAGCTTTCCCTTTATCCTGATTCTTCTCTTCAGGTGCAGCAGCTCGGTGCTAGCATTCCCTCTCTCTCGTTTTTCTCTCCATCGGCTACGCTCTCCCTCTCTTCGTGTCGTCGGCCAGCTACAAGGGGACCCACGACTCGTCTTCTAATTTCCTCGCACAATAAGGTTCTTTTTCTCCTTGTTTTTGTTTCATTTCGGCGAATGGTTGGCTAAAATATCTCTTCCTCGTCTCTTTTTTCCCGCCAGCAGCAAGGAGCCTGCATCGTCGCCCTCCTTTTTATCATTGTTCGCACGCCGCCACGAGTCTCATTCAAGGTTTCAGTGAGATTTAGTTTGTACCCATGATTATTTGGGCTCAATCTTTGTTTAACCATTTTGTTTCAACCCCCTTATCGCTCTAAATCATTGCCCGCTATTTATCGAATTATAATGTCATTGACCCATTCGTTATGTACTTCAAAATTCCATGTTTAAGGTTCGTTTTAGCGTGTTCATACTCTTTCGGTAAGCTTTAGATATTTAACCATGCTGTTTCGAACTCAATTTAGATTACTCGTTCCTGTTTGACTTTAGAATCGAGTTTTGTGGTTGATTTCTTGTTTCTCCAGCGTTGTTCAGTGTTGTTTTGAACTTGAAATCATCTTAGTTGCATGACCCATTCCCTGTTTAGCCTTAAACCTGAGCACCCACTGCCTAAGGACTCTAGTCAAGTGGTTTCGAATCACTTAGGTTGTTGGACAACACGTGTTTCGGCCTATTTGGATGCTAAACAATAAATTCTAGCACCCTTACTTTCCTTTATTAAGTCTTTTTAGTGTTGAAATTCAGTTCCTAACCTTTGACGAGCCTTTAAATTGTAGTTAGGCTCTTCTGATTGAGAATCCAGATTGTTTTGGAGCTTTTCGAGTTCTTTAGGAGCGTTTGTAAGCCTTTTGTATGTAGTTTCTATCTGTTGAAGTCTGTTTGATTGCATGATGCACGCTGTTTGTTTAATCGCTTTATAATTATTCTCTTGTTTCTTGCTTTGCACATATATATCTATATATGTGTGTGTGTGTGCGCGCGCGCAAGTGTTTCTTGCTTTTGTGTTATATATATATATATATATATATATATATAAGATATTCGAATAGCATGAACTGTTGTTGTGTGATGCTTGGTTATTAAGCATGGTAGTTGTTTTTCTTTTATGAGTTAAGCATAAGTCGAGAGTATGTTGTTGTTGTATGTATATGCTTGGTGGGCATAGTACATGAGTCTAGAAGCATGATGCAGGGCGTATGCATTCTAGGTAGTTTGGTGTGGTATGTATATGCTTCGTGGACATACTAAATGTGTCTAGAAGAATGTTGCAGGGCATATGCATTCTAAATAGTCGTAATAAAGAGGTCAGAGACCTGAATGTGAAAGATAGGCTAGTTGGGTGAATGTTAGTGCGCCTCGGGTACAAATGGTCGAGGGGTCGCATATCACCAGTTGTTTAAGAGGAGCATTGAGGCCTTGGGTACAAATGGTCAGGGATCGGTGTGATGAGTCTAGAAAGCATCGGTGCACCTTGGGTACAAATGGCCAAGGGGCGATGCACAGTTCGAGTTTTAGGGCATAAAACCCAACACCTACATACTAGTTCATGACTCATTCTATTAGCCTTGGATGTTTAGTTTATTGGATTAGGGTTGATAAGACAAGATATAATACAAACATTGAATGATACATCACTTTTATTAATGTTCGGTCATGTAACGCCCCACGTTTCGGAATCAAGCCGTTTTTTAATTTATTGGGCGTTCTTATTCTAATTTGGAAAATTAGAATAAGTCTAGCCTTGGGTCGTTAAGCTAAATTTCTAAAATTTAGGGGAAAGAGATTTTTTTAATTAAATCTTTAACTTCCTAAAGTTAGAGGTTTAACATTTGGTATTTATTTTAAATATCAAAAAGGCCCAAACCCTTTTATCAATCGGGTTATTTTCTATTTCCAAATCTTTCAAGAATTAAGTTTGGGTTTTTAAATTTGAGACCTAGATAAGATCTCCTTATTTTAATGGAGATTTTCTATTCTTGGGTGTGTTTAAAAATCAAGAAAACAAAAGAAAGAAAATGAAATAGAATAATAAAAAAAGGAAGCCATAAAAGCATATCTCTCTCTTTCATTATCGTGTAGCAGCCGCCCCTCCCCCTTCGGCGTTTTTTAGCCGCCGTCCAGCACCACGCGAGTCCTCTTTTCCTCTCTGCCGTGTGTGCGCCGCCGCCAGTAGCCAAGCCCCGCCGTCCCACTTCATCTCTTCCTCCCTCGCGCGTTGTGGGCTGCAGCAGGTCCTTCTTCGAGTGAGCAGCGATTCCCGTCGTCGAGCTCCCTCTCCCTCTCGCATGTTTGTTCGACTCGAGCAGCAAGACCCACGTGAACCTCCATCTCCTCAGTTGATCTCTCTCTCCCTCTTCCTTGACCTGTCGTCGACAGTAGCAGCTCGGAGGCGCCGTCTTCGCGTGCATCGGCCAGCACTTACGACTCCTGATTTTCTCCTTCGAACTCGCAGCGTGAGATTCCTTGTTCCTTGTGTTTCTTCGTTTTCTATAGCCCGACTTGCATTGATTTATTTTCCTATTGTTTCAGCAAGATTAGTGGGTTTAGGATCGAAGCCTCGTTTTCTTGCGTTTTAGATGCGTTCGGGCTGATTTAAGGATCGTTTCATTGGGTTTAGGCTCTTTCGGTAAGTATTCGTTGTGGCCCATGCTTATTCGAATTCAATTTATATTACCCACTCTTGGTTGAAGTTTAAATTTGATTACCCATTAGCTTTAGGTGCTGAAAAGTTTAATGTTGTTCGATTTTCTGATCTGCAGCGTCGTCTAGGTGTGCGTTTAGGTTCGAAACACATCGACTTGCATACCCAGTGCCCAAGGATCGTTCTAGTGCGTTGTTCGAGGTTGTTGCAACCCGTCTTGCGTGATATCGGGTCCGTTGGGTAAGGTTCAATGTTGTTATTAGTTTTATAGCTTAAGTGTTCGATACCTATTAGAGATTAAAGCCTTAAACCATGTTTTGACCGATACCCATTCGTTATCGACCTCATAATTGCAAAATTAGGTGTATTCGGTTGCTGTTCATCGAGCGTTTGATCTCAAATATCGTGTTCAGCGAATACCCACAACTCGAAAGACCTTGATTTTGGTTACCCATAACCCGGTGACTTGGGATCTTGGTTGTTGGGTCGTTTCGAACACAAGTCGGCTTGTCTCAAGGTTGTTTGAGCACTAAGCGGTAAATGGTCAAGGGTCGGTGTGATGAGTCTTGAGGCAAGTATTGAGGCCTTAGGTATAAATGGTCAAGGGTCAATACGTTGCTTAGTCATCGAGGCCTTGGGTATAAATGGTCAAGGGTCGGTGTGATGAGTCTTGAGGCAAGTATTGAGGCCTTGGGTATAAATGGTCAAGGGTCAATACGTTGCTTAGTCATCGAGGCCTTGGCTATAAATGGTCAAGGGTCGATGCACAGTTCGAGGCCTTGGGTATAAATGGTCAAGGGTCGAATGCCGAGCTCTGTAGAGAAGTGTCGAGGCCCTGGGTATAAATGGTCAGGGGTCGGTACAACTCGAAGGGTGAGTCTTGGAGAGTTTTGCGGAGCGTGACGCGGAAATCACGTGTGAAGAGCCATGTGAGGGCTAATTATGAGCGTTGAGTGACTACAAGAATTTAAAGATTTCCTGACGGTTTTTCTCCCAACGCATAGAAAGTCGTGGGCAGATATACGTATTGCCAACGGTTTTCAAACCGTTGGGATATGTATAGGTACTGCCAATGGTTTAATAAAATCGTGGGTATATGTATAAGAAATCCCTACAGATCCAAATACCGTTGGCAAATACACAAGAACTCCCAACAGATTAATTAGACCGTAGGCATATATTTAGAAAATCTCAAAGTGTTGAAATCTTTATTTATTTGGTTCGTTCGTATAGCCAACGGTTTAATTCACCCGTTGGTAGATGTGTAGGAAAGGCCAACGGTGTATCAAACCGTGGGGATATATAAAGAAAGCCCAACGGTTGACTAAAACCGTAGGCATATATCTAGAAATTCCCAAATGGTTGATTTTATTTGGTTCGTTTGTATAGCCCACGGTTTATTTAAACCGTTGGTATATGTACAGGAAAGGTCAACGGTTTTTGATTTCGTTGGTAGAGATAATGGAAGCCCAACAGTTGAATAAAACCGTAGACATCTATTTAGAAAATCCCGAATGGTTTGGTTTGTTTGTATAACCAAACCGTTGGCATAGGGTAGGAAATGCCTACGGTTTAGTTAGCCGTGGGGATATGTTATTCTATGGCAACGGTTTGGTTTAACCGTCGGGGGTTGTTTGGATTCCAGCGAACCGGTGGTTCATTAATTTACCAACGGTCTAATCGAATCGTCGATTTTCTTTTCTTTTTCCCAACGGTCCAGTCAAACTGTCTGCGTAAAACCCTTATTACCTACGGTGGAGTTAAACCGTGGGTAGATTTCATTAAAATTCGATTTCCCTCCTTTCCTTTCTCCCATTTTCACGATTTCTTTCCCTCCGTTTCTTTCATTTTCGCTCCATTCACCATTTTCACGATTTCTTTCCATCCTCTCTATTCTCCCTCGTTTGTGTTTCATTCTTCGCCGCCGCCCGTTTGGGTTTCTTTCTTCGCCGCCGCCGTTTGAGTTTCTGTCTTCGCCGCCGCCGTCTTCATTCGTCTTCCCAATTTCTAGCTTCATTTTAGTTTCAGCTGCTGTGTTTTAGGCTATTTCGTGCGCTTGAGAATCTCGAAGATCAGCCCAAGTTTTTCCATGTATGTTTAACTTTTGCCCTATTTCGTGCGCTCCTTCTATTAATTTACTCTATTCTCTATTATCTACAATGATAAGATTATGATGGGGTCTTTGAAACCATTTTCCCACCTTAGAATTTTATGACAGATGCCATAGTTGATGCAAATTTCGATAACATTTTAACAAGCTATTTGAGTAATTTTACTGGAATTTCATAAATTGATTAATTTTCCTAAATACAGAAACTACATCACTCGAACATGAATAAGTAATTTACTTTCTGGATCATTGAACATTCTGATGCAGAATTTTCTGTGTGAAAGAATTGTTATCTTTTGGGACTTTGGTTTTTTTGCCCCCTTCTGTATAATCATTTTCTTAATTTGACTCTTATACAATTTTTGTGTGTACTTGGGATCTTCAGGGGACATATATGAGCATGCTGTGTTGCTTAGTGTGAAGGTTGAGGATCAAGATGCATTTGAAAGAGATTTCTTCCAATTGAAGCCTTACTATACTGATGCTCGGTATGCTGCTCTTCCTTAATATTGCAAACGAAATTTGAATTCCTAAATCCTATCTAAAATGATTAAGCTGCTGTATTATTATGATATATTGCTTGTTAATTAGCCTAAAGATGGAATTGAGTGTTAATTTCTTGTAGCTTCTGTTTGGTTTGGTCTCTGGTTATTGGAAGCTTGTGGACATTACTTGATACTTCTTTTTTGAGTTTCTGTTCAGCTCTTTCTTCCACTGTATGTAAATGAGCAATTGAAAAGAAAAAAAAACCCCTTGTGTCCTCAGTTAGGAAAGCACAAAGAACGAAAACAATGCTGGAAGGAGCTTTCTCAGTATTATTATCTTGCTCAATGAATTACACCTTCTCAGGACAAAACAATAAATAGAAGGGAAGGCTAACAAATAAAGATTCTCTACCAATATACAGAGGCCACGTATATACAAGACAAAATAGAAATAACAGAAGAGGATTGCTATGAAACGGTGACGTATTGGGCTTGGGATAAACCATCAGAATTACCACACTGAATATTTGTCCTAACATCCCCCCTCAAACGAGAGGGTGAAAGAGTCACACCGAGTTTGGACCGAAGAGCAGTAAACGAGGCCTCGGACAATGGTTTAGTAAGAGCATTGATGACATGCAAAAATGTCATCATTTTCCTATTAATTTTAGCTAGTTTTATGCTTGAATTGTGTACTTTAATGCTATTTTCTGTTTAAATTTAAGAAAACCGAGCCAAAGAAGTAAAATCGGAATTTTGAGAGAATTTAGATGATTTTGGAGGCTTTTGGAGCAATTTGAAGAATTACATTGAAGATCCGAGTCCAAAAAGCCAAGAAGAATGAATTAGAAGCCCAAATTCATGAATTTCAAGTCTTAAAGTATCAATTTGGGTCAAGAAAAGTGCCCAAAATCCATTACAAGAAGTATTTGGGCCAAAAGAAAGTTGGAGGCCCAAAAATGGAGTCAAAATCGGGCCATTATTGAAAATTCAGGGCCTAGCGTCTCGACGCTAAGCCTGGAGCGTCTCGACGCTAGGCAGCTGCGTGGAAAGATCCAGAATCGCGAGAGCGTCTCGACGCTGTCCAAGTAGCGTCTCGACGCTGCGACGTCTTGGAGCCCAAGAAAAGATGACGTCAGAGCGTCTCGACGCTGTCCTTGTAGCGTCTCGACGCTATGCCTGCTAGGAGCCTATAAAAGGAGCCTTTTGCAATGAAGATTGTGTGCCAATTTGTGGGTTTTCACCCCATTCTAGAGTCTACACTAAAATTGGGGATTTTTGGGAGAGTTTTAGAGCTTTGTTGAAGATCTTTGGAGCTCGGGATCGAAGGAGGTCGGCGCGGGATCGAGGAGATCGACACTTTTATGAGCATTTCTTTTCCCTTTTCCTTTATGTTTTAGTTTCTAGAATTGTTGTGATTAGGGATTATTGGATTTTAGTGATTATGAGTAGTAAATTCCTAAATTCTATGAGATTGATTTAGCTGTTGAACATCTGCTGAATTAATGAATTGATTTGGTTTAATTGTCATTATTGTTCATTTGTGGACCAGGATACAAGAGAGCCGCCCAAGAATATGCAGTGAGCAGCGATTGACCGTCGATCATCCACACAACATGCCCAATCAGCATCTGTATATGCTACCAAGGACAGATCATGAGACGTTTTGGGTAAAAACAGGCCATAATCCAAAGTACCTTTTAAATATCGAAGTACACGTTTGACACCCTGCCAATGAACATCAGTCGGGCGTTGAATGAACTGACTCAACTTATTAACAATAAAGGAGATATCTGGACGTGTGTTTGAAAGGTACTGAAGGGCCCCGAGCACACTGCGGTATAAAGAAGGGTCGGACATAGGAGCACCATCAAAGGCAGAGAACTTTCTGCTCGAAACCGCTGGAGTAGAACATGGCTTGAGATGCAACATACCAGTCCTGGATAGCAAATCATTGATATATTTCGTTTGGAGTAAAAACATACCAGCAGCTGTACGAACAACTTCAACACCAAGATAATAGCTTAGATGGCCTAAGTCCTTGAGAGAGAAAACATCATTCAACCGTTTGACAAAAGCAGCAATAAATTCCTCACAATCACCTGTTACTAGTATATCATCAACGTAGATCAGTAGTAATATTACCATGTTTGAGTTGGAGAAGAAAAATACCGAATTATCCGCTCGTGAATTAAGGAAACCCCACTCAAGCAAAGTGGTACGAAGACGGTCATACCATGCCCTTGGTGCCTGCCGTAGACCATACAAGGCTTTATCCAACTTACACACATGAGACGGATAGGCCGGATTTACAAAACCCTCAGGTTGCTTCATGAAAACATGCTCAGAAAGCCTACCATTGAGGAAGGCATTATTAACATCCAATTGTCGAATGGGCCATCCTTTTGTAACAGCCACAGCCAAAATAACTCGGATTGTAGGGGCTTTAACCACCGGACTGAAGGTCTCATGAAAATCAATTCCAGGAACTTGGTGAAATCCCTTGGCCACCAACCGGGCCTTGCATCTGTCAAGAGATCCATCCGAGTGGTGTTTGACTTTGAAGACCCATTTGCTGCCAACCAAATTAACATTCGGAGGTTGAGGAACCAAGTACCATGTATTGTTTCTGCAAAGAGCATCCATCTCAGCCTCCATAGCTGTTTTCCAGAGAGGGGACACAAGAGCTTCCTTCACCGAAATAGGTTCACAAACAATGTTGGATTCAGTAGAAGAGGTAAGGAAAGCACCCCAGTTCTTTGGACGAAAAATCCCACTTTTTGCCCTTGTTTGCATAGGATGAGTAGATTGACACTGATTTTGATCATTGGCATAAGGAGCTACTGCTAAAGAATCAACAGAATCACAAACATCAGCAGTCACCAGAGGCTCATCAACTATAACATCATGATGAGATAATACCGAGTCAGCAGGCATGACAGCAGGTAAAGCAGTCGAAGCAAGGTGAGCAGGTGGAGAGGCACTTACCGATGCACTTGTGGCAGGGAGCAAAGTATCCTCAGAGGAAGAGCCAACTGGAAACTCAAAAGAATGATCCCGATCAGGTAAAGAGGCTGAGGTTGAAAGTAAAGATGAGGAAGAAGAGGCAGGAGACTGTGTAGGAAAGGGAAGCCAGTGAATCACTACCTCAGAGGTTAGAGAAGGAGATTGAGTTTCAAGAAAACCAGACTTGAAGGGAAACTCATCCTCATTAAAAATTACATGACGAGAAATATATATTCGGCCAGTAGAACTCAAGCATTTATAGCCTTTGTGAGAGAAGCTATAGCCAAGGAAGACACATTTGGAACTATAAAATTGGAACTTATGAGCTTGATAGGGTCTTAATCAAGGAAAACAGGCGCACCCGAAGGTCTTAAGAAAAGAATAGTCCGGTTTTTTGCCAAATGCCTTTTCCCAAGGAGATAGATTGTTGAGAACTAGAGTAGGAAGCCTATTAATGAGATAAACAGCCGAGGAGAAAGCTTCCCACCAAAAACGTAAAGGTAAAGAAGATTGAGCAAGCATAGACAAACCCATTTCAACTATGTGTCTGTGTTTGCGCTCAACGATGCCATTTTGTTGACTTGTGTGAGGACACGAGTGGCGAAACTCAATGCCATAAGACTTTAGGAGGGGAGAGAATGAACGAAATTCACCTCCCCAATCTGATTGAAGAATCTTAATGGTTCTTTCAAAGCGATTTTCAACAACTGATTTGAACTGCGTAAAGGAATCAATAGCCTCACTCTTGGTTTTCAAAGGATAAATGTATGTCAAGCGAGTAAAGTTGTCAACAAAGCTCACATAGTATCGATAACCAAGAGAAGATACAATTGGAGAAGGGCCCCAAACATCACAATATATGAGTTCAAGAGGTTGTTTTGAACGAAAAATAGATGTGGAAAAGGGTAAATGATGAGATTTGCCTAGATGACAAGCATCACAAAAGGAAAGTTTATCATTACGTTGAATGGGAAAATTACAGGCATGAATAACATTGTTAACAACCCTCTCAGAAGCATGACCTAGCCTACGATGTAATAAGGATTTGGTCAAAACAGGGGACCTAGGACCGACAACATGAAACATAGCAGCAGAATTTGATACTAACTGAGATACATCAGGACATTTAGTACGACCAACAAACTTATTTGAGGTATAAGCAGATAAAGGACTGACAGAAGCAGGCTTAGGCTGAACAACAGTGGCAGAATTTGGATTTGAAGGCAGCTCGAGCTGGTAGAGACCATTCTTAAGGGTTCCGTGCAGCATCACCCTCCTTGAAGCTTTGTCCTTCACAAGGCAAGAAGAAGAGTTAAATTCAACAACAACATCATTGTCAGCAGTCAAACGAGCTATGCTAACCAAGTTTCTCTTTATATGAGGTACATGTAACATATCATTTAGTTTGAGAGGCTTATGACCAGAACCACAGGGTACTAGACTACTGCCAATATGAGCAATATTTAATCGAGTTCCATTTCCTACAACCAACGTTTCTTTACCATTGTAATTACTCTTCATACCGATATTACCAGCATCAGCAGTGACGTGATTTGTTGCCCCACTGTCAGCAAGCCATTTAGGATCATTTAGTATTTCTGGTGTAGCTATATAGGCAGATGATCCAACAGCTGCAGCATTCTGAGCCTGTGAGGTATTGCTGGAGGTGGCATGAGGATTGTTGAATTGTTCCTCGAACCTCATATAACAGTAGGGAGCAGAGTGGCCATATTTGCCACATAATTGACATGTTGGCTTGTTGTTCGTTCTCTGAAAACCATTACGACCACGCCCACGGCCTCTATTAGAGCCTCGATTGTTCGAGAATTGCTGTTGTTGCTGTTGCCCTCCAGATGAAGAATTCCCTCGATTGAAATTAAACGACCTTTGTCCAGATGATTGGTTAAATTGGTTGTACACAAGATGAGCCGCGAGGTCTGGAAGTTCTTTACTGTTGGTAGGGACAGCATAGCGAGCTAATGTTCCTTCAAACTGAATCAGAATTGATGCAAATTCTTGCCAGGTAGAAATATCATTATCTTCAATTGTACAAACAATTGGGACATACTCCGAATCTAATCCAGCTAACACATGGGAAATCAAATCACTGAGAGAAATGGGATTACCAGCCAGCTGGAGATTTTCTGATGCTTGTTTCATTGTTGCTAGATACTCAATCATCTTTGTTGAGCCTTTCTTCGTATTTTGGAGGATTCCTCTGAGTTGATTAACCCTAGCCTTGCTAGTTGAACCATATACCTTCTCCAATGCCCTCCAAACTTCTCTTGAAGTAGTGAAACTTACCACATCAGCTGCAATTGTAGGTGACATTGAACCAAAAAGCCAACCGCACAGTGCCTGATCGACAGTGACCCACTCATCGTAAAGAGGATTCGGCTCAAGTTTCTTACCAGATTCGACTGCTACTTCAATCATCTCAGGTGGCTGAGCTTTAGTTCCCAGGACATATCCGTCCACTTTTTGACCTCGTAGAATAGCCAAAACCATTCCCCTCCATAATAGATAACTCTTTTCGTCGAGCTTCACTGTTAGGACAATACTCAACGGGTGACCAAAGGACGAGCTAATCACAGCAGCTGCAGACGAAGTTGAAGCTGAGACTGCAACAGACGAGGACGACGACGATCCTTCATCTCCCATGGCGTTTGCCAAAATAAGCTCTGATACCAAGTTAGGAAAGCACAAAGAACGAAAACAATGCTGGAAGGAGCTTTCTCAGTATTATTATCTTGCTCAATGAATTACACCTTCTCAGGACAAAACAATAAATAGAAGGGAAGGCTAACAAATAAAGATTCTCTACCAATATACAGAGGCCACGTATATACAAGACAAAATAGAAATAACAGAAGAGGACTGCTATGAAACGGTGACGTATTGGGCTTGGGATAAACCATCAGAATTACCACAGTGAATATTTGTCCTAACATCCTCTATGTAGGAGTTAAATCTTTTCTTTGTTTTCAAATTTTCTTTTCCTTTTTTTTTTTTTTTTTAATGGGAAAGATGAATATCCTCAATCATGAAAATGTGTCGTGTATTCATTTAGACATGAACCCAAATGTTCCATTTATTTTGATACTTTCTAAGAAACTCCTCCATCTTTACACAATTGTACAGACTACAGAACAAGGATATTGGATCCACTCAAAAACCATAAACTGATACAGACACTCAATTTTATTCACTCCTGGTCAAACAAAGAAACTTTAAAACATCATCCATTCTTCCCACAACCCTTTTTCAGTAATTTGAAAACAAAACAAAAAAACTCAGAAATTGACATAAAACAGTACTTAAAAAGCTTTTTTTCTATAATCTATGGTATTTACTTTTTGTTTTGGTTAATTTTGGGCTGTGGAATGATAAATTTTATGGGGTACTCATTGGTAGTTTTTGTATTCACCTATTCCACACGAGATTTCTGACTCTCTTCTAAAAAAATGGTTTTGGTGCTCATTGGTTGTTTTTCTGTGTTTGTATAGTCTGATACTGTCACTGAAGATATAGTTTTTGTTCTTCAACAAAAGGAGCACCTGAAATTCAAGAGAAATGGAGAGGACTTGTTTGTGGAGCACACTTTGTCACTCACTGAAGCCCTCTGTGGCTTCCAGCTTGCTCTCACTCACTTGGATGGTAGACAACTTCTCATCAAATCAAATCCTAGAGAAATCGTAAAGCCTAGTAAGCATAGTATTAAATCTGTTCTAATTTATCATCTTAAACTTTTAGTTTAGTGATTTAACATGATATTATAGAAGCAAATTTAAGTTCGAATTATTGCAATGTTACTTCTGTGTTAATTTTTTAGTATTAAATTAAGATGTAAACTTGATATTAAGTATTTTTTAACTTTTACCATGGCTTGAATAATGGATAGCTATGACAATGGATACTAAAATCCATGGCCTGAAGAATGAAGCAAAAAAAAGAGAGAAAGAGGATAGATATGTTGGTTTTTTCTTGTTTATATTTTGTTGTGTGGTAGGCTGATTCCTGTAGTAGACAAGGCTTTGAAGTTATGTGACATTAGGCTGTTAAAGCATAAAGCAGAGTTGGGCCCTCAAAAACATCTACACCATTTTTAGATTCATTCAAATCATAAGGTTATCCAAGAATCCTATGAGGATGAATAAAGGTGTTTGTTGGAACAATGCCTCTGAGAAGCCAAACATCTTTTTTCCTACTTTTGGCTTATTTTATGCTGCTACTTGTAAGCTGCTCGGTTTTAGGAGGAAATGAGACTAATAGGTTGTCGTTGCTAGCTTTTAAAGTGGAAGTAACTCGTGATCCTCACCGGATTCTTGCCTCTTGGAATGATTCTCTACACTTTTGTCAAAAGATATTTCAGGTTGTTCCAATCTTTTACGTCTTAATTTAGGTTCCAACATCCTAGTTGGTAAACTTCCAACTGAACTTGGTTTGTTATCAAAGCTGATGGTCCTTTCTTTAGATAACAATAGTTTGGTGGGGGAAATTTTACCTTCTCTTGGCAATATTTCTTCTCTTGAAGTATTCTCAATTACAATCAATCATTTTCAGGGGAGCATTCCCGAATCCTTTGGACAATTGAAAAGAAAAAAGACTCTTTACCTTGGTGCAAACAAGTTGAGTGGTCATGTCCCTTCTTCGATCTACAATCTCACCTCACTTAGAAACCTTTCTTTTCCATTAAATCAACTCAAGGGAGTCTTCCTCCAAACTTAGGACATCAACTTCCAAACATCGAAATGTCGAGACTCCATACGAACCAATTACATGGGCCAATTCCAATCTCTATTTCTTAATGGAAATAAACTTGCAGGTGCTATCCCACCTTTTGTAGAAAATTTAACCATGTTGATAAGATTAAATCTAAGGTTAAATAATTTGGATGGAAGCATGCCACCAAGTATTAAACACACCATCCATATGAATGAATACATCTATTTAGATAAAAGGAATTTTTGTATTCCATTTCTTTCATGGCTGCTTTTGTAAATTTACCTTCCTTTGCTATTAAGAAAAGGGGAATGCTGATTGCTTGTGTGTTCTTTTGAAATGGAGGTGAATAAGAAACTAGTATTAAGAAGAAATGGGCCAACCATAAAACTAGTATTGTTATTATATATAACTGCTTATTGTTTCTTAAATGAAATTTCTTTATGCTTTTTTTTTCTCTTATTGGTGGCCCAGTCATTAATTAAAACAAATACGTAATTGAGGTTTATTTCTTTACTCTCTGGAGTGAGTGTAAGTTGTTTCACTCTTGAAATTGAAGTTAACTCAGAACCATCTTTTTCTTTACCCATTTTAGGTTTAAATCACATCTTCACCTTGGAACTTTCAAGTTTATTCCAATTTGGCTTTTAGTCCTTCAGGTGGAGTATACTCGTCAAAGAGGTAACCATTAGTTTATGGCTTGCTTTAACATGTCTATGGCTTGTTGTGATTTTTCTGTTGAAACTGTTTGCCTTCACAGAGTTGCAAACTTTTTCTTTATCGGTCAACACTTTTTTGTTGAGCAATGGACTAAAAAAGCATTTGTCGTTACCAATCATGGACCTACAAATTTAATTGTTACCAATAAGCGCTTATGGGACGTTCCAGAGGTAGAAGATCATGGAAATGACCAACTTGAGTTGTTGGAAGTTGAGAGAAGACTCAGAGTTGACGAATCCATTGAAGAAAACACACTATGCAGAGATGATGTCGATCCTATGGTGGTGGAAGAACAAATAAGCCAAACCCATAATAACGACGATTTCATAAACGACAAGGAAGAGGATGTAGAAACATCTATTGAGACTACTTCAAGCTCGAACAAAAGCTCTGATTCAAATCACAATAGCGATTGATTATGTACCTATGTGCTTCATTTTCTATTTTAGTTTTTTTTTTTTTTTGAACTATTTATCTTCCTTATATTGCTTATGTGTTTCATATGTCATTGTAGACAAATCATGGTGGGTCCGACTGAGGAGCGCAATGCAGATCGATTTTTTGCTGAGGGTGAAGGCAATCACGTCGCCACAGTATCTTCCACGGGCGAGACATCAGGTTAAACTAATTATGTTGTACATTTGTTTTTCTTTTACAAAATGAAACTACTTACTAGTTTACTTCATTTTTTCAGATACGTCTGCACGTAGAACGAGAGGATTTTCTAGGAATATTGAGCTGGACAGATACGTTCGAATCCATGGGAAGATAACTATCGAGATCACCGACGAGTTGAGAAAGCCAATATGTGACAATGCAGTAAAATTCAGCGGTGCCATTGGTAAAGTTATTAGAGAGTCATTCTCTGTACGTTATGCAACGTGGAAAGCTGTACCGAAGGATGCAAGAGATCATCTTAAACAATGTCTTTTGGTAAGTTTAAATTTTGGTCGATCATGTTTATTATATAACTGAGTAGTTAACCTAACAGTAACATCTTTAACTTTCTTCTTCAGAATCATTTCATAATTGATTTATCTAAGAAGGTGGTACACGAATTCATTGACCACGAGATGCAATCCATTTTTAAAGAGTACCGAGCAGAGTTGGTCAAACACTATCGAAAATATTCCACTCCAGAGGAGGGACGTGCACGCCCACATCCTCAAGTGGTTGACATAGCTGATTGGCATATTCTGTGCAATAGATGGGAGGACCCCAAGTGGAAGGTACGTTAATCACAAAATTTCTAATTCATAACATGTCAAATAGTTTAAATATACTTACTAATAACCTTTTGTGCTAGAACATGGGTGAGAAGAATAAACAGAATCGTGCCAAACTTCCTTTCAACCACTACGCTGGGTCAAAATTATTTCTTCACATACAACAGAAGAATGTAAGTTCGAAAATAATCTTAATTAAGGGTAAACTATTCTTTCCTAATATTACTAATATGTGTGAAATTTGAACTACAGAAAACTAGGGAAGGTGAGAATTTGGGTCCTATTGACTTATTTCATAAGACCAAATACAAGGAAGGAAAGGGGTGGGTTAGTCAAGCAGCCAATGAAGCTCATGTAAGTTTTCAACTTATAAAGTATGTTAATGAAAGTATCTACTTCATTACTTATTTGATTTTTTTTTGTAGGATCAAATGGTGGCATTGCAACAGACACCCACCCCAGATGGGACCCAACCGCCTAACCCCGATGACATATGCGAAGCTGTTTTGGGTAGTCGATCAGATCAAGTTAAAGGGCTTGGTTGGGGACCAAAGCCGGAGTCAAGAAAGTGTAGCTCCTCATCCGATGCAACTTCATTAAGACGAGACCATGAACTAAATGCAGTCTTGAGTGAAACCCAAGAATAGTTGCATGCAACAAAAGAACAGTTGGATCAGACAAATCAAAAATTAAGTGCGACAGAAGAAAAATTAAGTGCCACTGAAGAGAAATTGAGTGCAGCGGAAGAGAAATTAAGTGCAACAGAAGAGAACTTAAGTGCAACGAAAGAGAAATTAAGTGCAACAGAAGAAAAATTAAGTGCAACGGAAGAGAAATTAAGTGCGACAAATGAGAAATTAAATGCGACGGAAGATAAACTTAATCAGACGCAAGAGAAACTTAGTCAAACGCAAGAGAAATTGTCAGAGGTGGATACTCGAACGACTGGCAATTCCTCTGAGTTAGCCAGTCTCAGAGACTTGGTTAATAAACTCATGCAGTCCCGAGGACCATCTAACTAGGTATGAAATTACTAATTTTACATTATGTAGTAATTGTCAAGTATTGTCTATAATAGAGACTTGTGTTGTTGCTATCCTGCAGTTATGGTAGCACTATACTTATGTAGGTAACTATTTATAGGTAATAGTAATAGTTGTATGGGCTATCCTGTAGTTATGGTAGCCGTTGGGTATTGATTGTTATGTTTATTTGTTTTGTTTGAATGTGTATGAGCACACAGGGGTGGGTTTGATTAGCTTTGCCTGTTGAACTAATTCATATGTTCGGAACTTTGGGTAATGAAGGGAGACTAGTTCATGTTTTGATTAGATCACTTTGGATAAGGAAAAACAAGATTGGGTCATTATGCATGTCCATTAGTTACGTTGTTTGGTCGGTTATAAGTTTGGTGTTACACTTGATTGTATTAGTTCTTTTGCTTGCTTATTTGTTTAACCTTTGAAAGTTGAGTGATGGGTTACTTTTCTAAGTAATTAGAGTTTGAGTTTTATTAGTTTGGCATGTTGAACTAATTCATATGTTTGGACTTTGGTAGCTACGAAGGGGGATTAGAGATCATTTTGCAGTGTTCGTTTTGATGGAACATGCTTATAAAGATTTGGTTCTTTTGATTTCGTTGATGATTTATTCATTGTTTGAAGGTTTATGAGCAAGGGGGTGGGTTGTTTTTATGTTGGACTTTGACTTGGGTATTATTTTTTAAACATTGGGTATGGAAGGAAGACTTTTAGTTCATTTGCTTGCTTATTATATAATTTTTGAAAGTCGAAGGATGAGTTACTTCTGCTGGGTTGGTGGAGACAAATCACTCCAACTTGTCGTGTGAAAGAAAATAAAGGTTAATGGGCTTGGCCCATTAACTTATTAGGTTTTCTCACTATGTATATATATATATATATATATGTGGTGAGTATTTTTAGAGAGGGTGACAGCCGAAAGAAAAATCTTGAAGATTTATTGTTGTGCGACAGTACTTTTCTTCAGTGACGGCAGTGGGGGTATTTTGAGAGAATTAGATTGATTCTCTTGTGGGTTGAGGGTTTTTTTTTTGTTTATTTGTTTATCCCAAGCTATCGGGTTGTGATACTTGGAAGTCAATAGCTATTGTTGGGCTATTGAGGGTTAGTTTGTGGCGTTATTGAAGACTTCCTGTAATTTCCCAAATACTAGTAGAACCTGCAGTTGCAGAAGACTGGACGTAGTCCCAAGCTTGGGGCGAACCAGTATATTTTTCGGTGTCGTTTCTTTTTCCCTATCTCTTTTATTAATTTCGTGACTATTATTTTTTGCTTGTGTTGGCTTAACCTGTGGAAGGGGAGATAGTTATAATATTATTGATTGTCGTCATAATATTATTGTTATTGGTATTCCGCATTTTCTCCCAACAACTTCTAGGTAGTTTTGAGTTCATGTTTTTTAACCTTAGGTTATTTAGCAAAAAAGGTGGTCGTTTATGTTCGTTGTATACTTATTGAAGTTATTCTTTCAAAGTTTTGAGCATGTGAGGGCAACTTTTCTAGTTCACTTGTTATGTTTTGTTTGAAGGTTTTCTAATGTGGGGATGAAGTATGTCTTGGAAATTTACATTTGATTTTTTGAACTAGTTCTTATGTGTGGAACTTTGGGTAAGGAAAAACAAGTTTGTTTCGTTATGCATTTCCACTAGTTACGTTTGGTTTTGTTAGTTGATGGATGATTTACTTAATAGTTTGTTAGTTCTTACGTTTGTCGGTTATAAGTTTGGTGTTACACTTGATTGTTTTAGTTCTTTTGCTTGTTTATTTGTTTAACCTTTGAAAGTTGAGGGATGGGTTACTTTTCTAAGTAGAGTTTGAGTTTTATTATTTTATTATTATTTTTTTTTAAATAGAGTTTGAGTTTTATTTTTTTTTTTAAATAGAGTTTGAGTTTGAGGGATGGGTTACTTTTGATTTCGTTGAAGGTTCATTCATTGTTTGGTTTTGTTTGAAGGTATGAGCATGGGGGGTGGGTTGTTTTTATGTTGGACTTTAACTTAGGTATTATTTTTGAAACTTTGGGTATGGAAGGAAGACTTTTAGTTCATTTGCTTGCTTATCATATAACCTATGTTTCGAGTTGAAGGATGAGTTACTTCTAGGTAGTTTCGAGTTCATGTTTCTTAACCTTAGGTTACTTGGCTAAAAGTTGGTCGTTTATATGTTCATGGTATTAGTGTTGATGTTATGCTTCTAAAGCTTCAAGTTTTTTAGATTTTTTTTTTAATTTGTCATACTTATCCTATATGCTTATGAATTTTGACAACTTTATTTTTATTCAGGATGCCAGGTCGAACTTTACTTTTGAATGAGCTAACATGAAGATGGGAACGTTTTGAGGTTTACTTTTGAAGTCCAGTTCAGTCACTTTAGACGACTTTGACTTTGTTAACTTCTCTTGTAAACTTTGTACTAGTCTTTGTTAATTTCTCTTGTTTATCAACTTTTGGATACTTTGTTAACTTTAAGCTTGTAATAAAGAAACAATTTTTTTTTTGTTGAATTTAGAAGTTCATTTGTACATTACTATCATTTTTTTTTATCCAGGATCTCAGTTTAATGAGTGTTTTTGTAATATACAAATATTAAAAAAAAAAATGAAAAGTCGACGGTTTTAGGCCGTTGGCAATACAAAGCGAATAGGTCAATGGGTTGGAAAGTTAAAGGAAAATCGTCCACGGTTTTAGTAAACCGTTGGTAAAACTAAGTAATACCAACGGTTTATCCACCGTTGGGATATAAAAGCAATCCCAACGGTTGACAAACCGTAGGCCAATACCAGATAGGCCAACGGTTGGAAAATCGTTGGTAGTTGTGGTCTTTCCCAACGGTACTTAAAACCGTTGGTATATAGCAAACTGCCAACGGTTTTGAAACTGTTGGGATCTTAGGGATATTCCAACGGTTTCAAAGCCGTCAGCATTTTCTCCGATCTCCCAACGGTTTTTTGAAAACCGTTGGTATTAACTGCCCCGACTCGGTTTTCTCGACGATCAGCCCGACGATTAAAAAAACCGTAGGCATTAGCTACCCCAACGGTTTTTGGATTTCTCCCAACGGTTTTGACCGTCGGCATATCCCAAAAATTTTGTAGCGTGAGCTCGTGGAGCTTGAGTGGTTAGCGAGTTGCATAGAGAGATGCATGAGTTATGGCTTAGGAGAGTCATTTGTTACTAGCTTTTGAGCATGATGTTGTGTTTACCGCTTTTAAGAAGCATGATGTTTTGCGCATGAAAAGCATGTTGTTTGTTGTCTGCTGTTTGATGGCTTCTCAGGTAGGGGCTGCTTACCAGTACGTTAGTGTACTGACCCCCTCCCCTCTCTCTCCCCCCAACTACCAGATTTTGCAGGTTGACTGCGTGGACCGTGGTGATGCGGAGGAGGCATATGAGGAAGAACTTAGCTAGTAGTGTTGTTCCCCTTTTTCTTTCATATTGGTTAGCTTGATGTTTATCTTGAATAGGATGGTGATGCTTAAATTTTGGTTGGACAGCTGTTGTCCTGCTAGGTTTAGTTCTGAATTGTTCTTGTTGAGTTATAGGGTTAGTTGTGTTTGTTCTAAAGAACTCCATCTACTCCTTTAGTGGTTAATCATTAAGTTGTTTTGAACGAATTAGTATTATAAGATCTGTTCCATTTGTGTTCCCGGATTGGTTGTAGTTGCTTACTGCTGGCTGTTGGTTCTGTGAATGTTCTGTCCGGTTGTAATTGGTGGAGTCTTTTGATAATGTGTTTATAGAAGTGTTTTTCTTGTTCAACAGGTGTAGGAAAATTTTGGGTTAGTCCAATGTGCGTCGTTATGCTGCAAAAATTTTCGGTGCTCACGGTTTGTTTTGGTCTAGGAGTTAGTAATGTCGCTGGGTTAGCTTCTAAAATCCTGGGGCGTTACAGGTCAAAAGTACATTTACTATCTACGAGTTTTATGGCACAAAACCCAAGAAATATATAATAAACAAATAAATATCGATGCTTCCCTACCTGGTGACGGAGAGGAGAACGAGGAAAACCTCTAACTCACACAACTAAACCACCTAGGTTATCTAGGTCAGTCTACAGGAACGACATCGCTTTGATACCAACTGTAACGCCCTATGTTTTCCAACCTCTAGCCTAGCGACGTTACTACTCACTCTAAACTCTCAAGCAACTAGGAAAACTCTCTTTAAACCGAATGTACCCAAAATTTCACTAGCATAACGACGTAAAACTAGTTATCCGAAAATTATACAATACCTGATAAAGACATTTAACATTTCTAAATATGTAAAACGCCAGACTCCACCAAACTTCAGCCAGATTTCACAAACCTATCTCCTCTAGACGAGAGAGACCTTAATGCGACATACAATAACCAAAAACTATGCAGCGGAACGTAAATACATTTTATTAACAAAAGAGAATCCACTTAGCACAGGCTAACCAACATAACCTTTGTTACTACCAAACCAAACCACACCAGTCTAAGTACATAATCTTACCCCTTCTTAGGTGAATCCCTCACCAACACAAAACTACTAAATGAAACAACTCAAGCTATCCTACTAAAGCCATTAAGGAAACGTAACAACAGCAAAACCAACACTTTAGGAATTTTCCTCGTGGTCCTCCTCCTCGCCACCAAGGTCTGGATCATCATCACCTACAACATTTAAAATTTTGGGGGAATGTGGGGAAGGGGGTATCAGTACAACTGCGGTACTGGTAAAAAGCTCACACGAGCCAGATCACAAACATCAAACAATGGCAGACAACATGTTTCTCACACGCATACAACATGCCTCCCAAAGCAGTAAAAACCAACATGCTCACAAAGCAATAAGACCACTTCATGCATATGCTTCCAACACTATGCACCCACTACTAAACCACACACGATTTAAGTGTCATGCTACGATAACAACCACATGCATTACGCGCCATGCTACGCAAAACTAATTGCATGCATTACGCGCCATGCTACGCAAAACTAATTGCATGCATTACGCGCCATGCAACACAAAACCTACACGTGCATAACGCGCCACGCTACGCAAAACCATTTGCATGCATTACGCGCCATGCTACGCTAAACCAAACACGTTCATTACACGCCACACTACGCAAAACCATTCACATGCATTACGCGCCATGCTACGCAAAACCACTCGCAAGCATTTCGCGCCATGGTACGCTACACCAAACACGTGAATTACGAGCCACGTTGCGTACCTACACATGAATTACACATCATGCAACTCTACCACTAGACTCATGCTACACTTCCCATGACACATGCAAGCCTAACGAAACATGGTTGACCCAAACACAACATGCTTAATAAAAAACCACAACTTAGCGGTCACATATTTCATGCTTATCACAAACAATCATCAATACATGCTCATCTCAAGCATTTCAGTGCATTTATAAACAACAGAACATGCTTTGTACAAATACAGAGATAGAACATAGAAACAGACATCATGCTCCACACAGTCAACCAAAGTCCATCAAGTAGAAACTACTTACAAATCACGCTTCTAATTACCAACGAGGCGACACTTGCACCAAGCCCCACAAGCACCTCGAACTACAACAAAAAACGCTACCATCAAAGACTGAACCAAGAGATAATGGCCTAACATGCTACTAGGGGCCAAAACCACTTTACCCAGCTCATTTCTTTGCTGGACAACCTTTCTACGTACCCCAAAATGAAAACAAAAAACCTTTAGACCATGGGCAACCATGTATAAGGCACAACGGGCAATGGGTGTTCGCCAAACGACTCCAGAAAAGGCTTTTAGGCCACTGGACAACAAATAAATGACCCACATTAAGCGTACTAGGAACTCCTAAGGACCGGACACGCTACTAAACCTAAGACAACTAATGGAGACCTAATTTAGCATGCATTTTAAAACTACGAACAACAACCAAAAGCTCAATAATTCATGCTTTAAGAACATATAAGGGTCGGGAAACATTTTAAGCCAATGAGGCTTAATGGGCATTGAAGAACTACTTGATTTTAACCGAAATAGCCATGATAACCCATTTTAATACATAAACTAGGACCTATAAAGATTGGGGCGAAACTTAAGAGCCTAGATATGCAATGGGCAACAACATCACATGCTTTTAAAGCTAAGCTAAGACAACTAATGGGCAGCAAACTTTGACGCTAAAAACGAAGGGACAGTAAGGAAACTTACCCAAACGGACCCGCTTCTGCGCCAGACGGATTATTCTAACCTCTAACGATGTGCTAGAATAATCCTTGGGCAATGAGTACTCGAGTCGAAGTGTTTCGAACTTAATCGAACACTTAGACGACGCTGCAGATCAGAAAATCAAACACAACTGAAATTTTCAGCACCGAAAACGAATGGGTATTCTACTTAAAGCTCTAAGCATGAGTGGGTAAGGGCTAGACTTACCGCAAACGCTAATTGACACCGAACCACTCACAAACTGAGCAACGACGACGCCGCAGATCAGAAATTCAACAGCAAAGCTTAAATTTCAGCACTCAAATGAATCTGTATTCTAATCCTAACACCATACAAACATGGGTAAGGGATTAGACTTACTGGAAACGCCAAACGACACCAACAACAACCAAAAGTGCTGTTGGACAGAGGTTGAATCGACTGAAACGAGGTCGTTGGGGCTCTGAATCACTTGACACGCGAGATCTAACAACACTGGACAAAGGGAAACTTAGATCAGGCCTTAAACCACATGGAAAGGAAAGGAAAAATGCTTACCCATGATTTTAAGGCAGAAAAGCGGAGGAAACGAGGCTCCGAGCTGCTGTCCGCACGCGATCTAACCAATACAAACACAAGGGACTCAGATCGACCTTTAAACCAATAAGTACGAAGGAAAGGAGACTTACCCACGAGCTTCCTTGGCCGAAAAACACACAGACAGAGAGGGAGGCGGGGCGGAAAAAGTGAAACGAAGGAGATAGAGCAGCGCAAAGTGTGGTGCTTCAAGTTGGCCATGACGATGCCTACTGCTTCACGACGACGACCCAACACGAAGAAGGAACATGTGCGGCCGTAAGGGAGGGAGAAAGAAACTCACAGAAGACGGCGGCGCGACACTCGATTCCAGCAAACGGGGTGGGTCTCTTGGCTACTGAAGCAAACGACAAGGGGGAGGGGGAGGGGGGGCTGCTTCACGAGATTGAGAGAAAAAGATGGAAAGAGATGGAGAGAGATGAGAGTTTTTGGGGTTTTTTTTGTAATCTCTTTTCTTCTTTTCTTAACTCCTTTTCTTTTTCTTTTAATTCAAAAGCCCAAGAATATGATTTTTTCCACTTAACCGAAACCCAATATTCAACGTATAATTTAAATTATAACGCTTAAACCTCTCAACCAACTGAGACCAAGCCAACGAGATTTAGAGGGAGATTTAAAACACGATAATTCCCCTAAACACCTTAGTTTATAATTAAAATTCTCACAATACAAGCCAAATAATAATTTTCATATAATTTGACTATATCTATGAAATATAATTAACACCAGAAGTGTACAAGGAGTTACAGATAAATTTTTCATTTTAAAGTTATTCATATTCTAAAGGTTCACATTAAAAAAAATTATTAAATAATACTTTCTCAAGAGTAAGGGAGAAAAAATAATGAGAAGAATCAGAGTGAGAAAAAAAGTGGAATTCAAAGAATTTAAGATAGTATTTTGAAAAAGTGGGGAGGGAGTGAGAGAAATGAAACGCAAATAAAAATTTTGGAGTGATGGGAAAGTATTTAATTTAATTATTATTTTAAATTTTCGAAATAAGGACAATGTACATATTATATCTTAAATATCAAAGCTAATATTATATTAAAAAAATCATATTCATACTATAATTTTAAAATTATGAATGATTAATAGCTAGAATTATTATATAATTCAACTTAACAAAACATAGTTCAATTTAATATAAAATTTTGGATGATTAATAATTATATCATTAAAATATATTTATTTTTAATAAAAGATAGAATTATAACCTAAATCAATTTTCATGTAATATTATATATTTAAAAAATTGTATTAGTTATTACTTTGAAAAATTATACTAAATAGAAATCTCATTTATTTTAAAGAAATAATAAATATTTCTAAATGTGTTAATTTGTTTTTTTTTCAATTGTTTTTTTTGATCTAATACTTAAAAAAAAAAAACATATGTACCATAATAATAATAATAATAATAATAATAATAATAATAATAATAATAATAATGACAATAATAATATTATTTTATCCAACATGAGCATAGATTAACTAACATCAAAATTGAACTAATAACCAAGAAGTTTGTGGTTTAAATCTCCCTAATATATTGAAAAAAAAAACAAAAATAATAATAACAATATCATTTTTTATTATTGAGATTTCAGAGAGAAAATCAATGAATATATTTATTTACTACAAATTTTAAAAAATAATCATGATATATAAATTTTTTCGTAACACCTATTGTTATTATAATAAAAGAAACTAAATAAATTTGTAAGAAAGAATACCTATCAACTTAACTTAAAACATAGTGATCCTTAACTTCATTAGGTGGGATACCATGTTCAAGCTTTTGTATTCGCATACCTATCAACTTAACTTAAATTTGTAAGAAAGAATACCTATCAACTTAACTTAAAAAATAATCATGATATATAAATATATAGAACTTTTCATATTCTAACCTCTCAAATATTTACATTTTTTATTTACTAAAAAAAAATCTTATATGGATACATTATATATAAATGTGAAAATGTGAAAAGAGGTTAAATAATTAATGTTAGTTTAATTGTATATTAGTAATAAAACAATGTTAAGTGATAAAACAATTCAAAAATTATATAATTAATTAAAAAAAAAAGTAGAAATTGTTACCTACGTGGATGTGTAGAACTTGGGTGTATAGAACTTGTTCTTTTAAGCCCCGTTTCATAACCATTTCGTTTTTAGTTTTGGGTTTTTGAAAATTAAGCTTATAAACCATTCTTCCACCTATACATTTATTTGGTTTGCTACCTACATCCTTCCCATATTTTCAAAAACCAACTCAAATTTTGGAAACAAAAAGAAGTAGTTTTCAAAAACTTGTTTTTCTTTTTGGAATTTGCCTTAGAACTCTAATGTCTCCTTAACAAATATGAAAATCATTGTAAATAAATTAAGACAAAACAAGCGTAATTTTGAAAAATCGAAAACTAAAAATCAAATGGTTATCAAACGGGGCCTTAGTAATTGAATTATTATTTTGTTTTTATCTTAACAACTAAGGATAGTAATGTCCAAAAAAAAAACTTTGGATCTTCTACGTTTTTAAATGTCATTTTATGATGTAAATTAAATATATATATTTAAGAATGATTAGTGGCATGCTTTGTAAATTTAAGATTTCATAAAGGTAAAATAGTCTAAAAAATGATTCTCCTCCTTGACATTTTTTAAGGTAGTATAAGATGTGATTAAAAAACATTTTATATAACTTGAATGTTGACTTTGAATCACTTTCCATGAGAAGGCTAATCTAAGAACATATTTTTAGTTGCAAGCTACATGCACGTGTGTATATATATATACATATATATATATATATATATATATATATATTTTGCACTAAAAACACAATGGACTGAAAACAACAAAAGATACCACAATCATAAAAAACAAACATATTGATAAAAGGCATTTGAGTTACACCAAGTTTATTTATTATGGTTGATAACCTTATTTAAAGTTTAACTCCTAGATTATAACTAAGAGAATTATTGGCGTAAGCCCAAATTATCATAATAGTACAAGCAAACACCTTAAAGTGGCACTGCTTTGGTATCATACTTGAAGTTGTAGCAATTGGTGGCAGTGAAAATTTCGTCATCGTAGTCGTTACTTACTTGGTTCCCATTAATAAGAGTATCATGTTGGGTATATGTCACTACAACAAATTTGGCTTTTAATGTCGGGCATTGCCCGACATTAAAAGTCTTTAATGTCGGTCACTGACCGACATTAAAAACACCGACATTAAAAGTTTTAATGTCGGTCGCGTTTAATGTCGGGCAATGCCCGACATTAAAAGCCTTTTAATGTCGGTCGCTTTTAATGTCGGTCATTGCCCGACATTAAAAGCTCTGTCCAACATTAAAAGTACCATTTTATTGTCGGTCATTGCCCGACATTAAAAGGATCCTTTTAATGTCATCCAACAAGCTTTGACCGACATTAAAAGTGACTTTTAATGTCGGTCAATGCCCGACATTAAAAGTGAACTTTTTATGTCGGTCAACCACTCTTTGTCCGACATTAAAAGTCACTTTTAATGTCGGTCAGTTTTTAATGTCGGTCATTGCCCGACATTAAAAGCTGTGACATTAAAAGTGTCCGACATTAAATGTGCGACATTAAAAGTGTCCGACATTAAATGTGTGATATTAAATTTAAAAAAAAATTGTTGGTTGCACACGTAGCTAACCAACAATACTAATTCTTCATTTTGTAAAAACCTGTAAATAAAATAGAATTTAAACATATACATAAAATAAAATCTCGAAAGTATTTTGACATAACAACTAAAACTCAACGAACATGAATTTAATTAATAAAATATAACAGTGTATATAATACATGAAACTTTCTGTCCATCCACAAATCACATCCACGAACCAAATTTACAAAGAAAAAGTAAAAATACTAAAATAAGTACACAACTCCTGATGCTCTTTCCCAAGTTCATCGTCGAGCTTCTCTTCAAGAATATTCATTTCATCATCTGCAACTGTTCTCGCTTAACAAGATGAATTCCAAACCTTATACAAATAAAAAATGTATAAGTGAAATACAATCGACACACATCTCCAATCAAATTCTTAAACTAAAATTAAAGCTCAAGACGTATGGGTAAAGTAGAGAAGATGAATAAAAATGTTGTAGAACAAAAAGGAATTGAACTAGAATAGCAACTTCATGCATAAACTTTTAACATTGTAAAACAGCAAGAGAAGATGAATAAAAATGCAAGAATCAATTGTTCAATCAAAATTTGTGTCAGTAAAATTTATCAATGTCGTTTCAAAGACAAAAAGCAAAACAGAAACCCCAGCTCCGTTTCATTGATTGAAGGAATGATTACGAGGTAAGGCATGTACAACTGCAGCTATTTTACATGAAAACAAAGGGACAAAACAGGCGTGTAAGCATCAGTATAAAAAGATCATCTCAATTTGGACTCGACGTTTCACTCTTCATCAACACACAATGCCAATAAAAGGAAAAAAAAGGGGAATTCCATGTTAATTTTCCATTATAATTTGGCCTCTCTAGTTTTGGAGACATATCATCGAACACCTGATGAGCATAAACCAAACACACACCAACACCACCACGATCCTCGTCGTATCGAACTCCTAAATTTCTCATCTCTTTACACAACAGTTGCAGAAAATTGAACAAGCTGTTTGAAAGTCAAAAGCAAGTAGCCCAAATTTTTTAAAAAAAAATTAAAAGGAAATTAAAAAAAAAATCACCTTCAAAGCAATCGAGGTTGATACGACTCAAATCTGAAAAATCTAACTAGATCTAACTCAGATTTGTTCAGATCTGCTACCCTCGACCTTAGATCTACTACCGAGCACAACCCACGACCTCAACGTCCACCACCCACGGTCGAAACAACCACCCACAACAAAGAACAATCACCCACGACAAAAAAAAGTAACACCCACAGCAACCCACGCCACACCACCTGTGAGAAGAAGAAACCCACGACAATCCACAACGTGCCGTCGCCGATGAGAGGAAGAAACGTCTTCGGTGAGAGAGAAAACAAGGGAGGGGTAGCGTTGGAGGTATTTTCGGGGAGAGAGACACGCCGTCGGTGAGAGAGAAAACAACGAAGGAACGTGTCGCCGCTGGTGAGAGGAAGAAGACGATCCGTTAAATATGGAGGAGAGGGAGGAAGAAGACGATCTGGGCAAAGAAATGAAGAAAACGATCTGTGGAGGTATTTCAGGGAGAGAGAAGGCAACTGAGTACTATTTCTGGATGAGAGATAAAATTGATTTTGTTTAAATTCCACCGTTTGAACGACATTAAAAGCCTGAAAACATTTAAAAAATGCGCGTATCGCTCGTCCGACATTAAAAGTCTCCGTGTTTTTTTGTCCGACATTAAAAGTCCAACGCGTTGTTTTTCGTCCGACATCAAATGTATAATTTGTTGTAGTGTGTGTACGGGACATCGCAATGACCTTGTGTTGCTAGTAGACTCACTTCCATCCTAGTCATTGGTGGCACAGTTACTTTGTATGTAGTCTCTATCACATTTGATTTTGATTGAGTTTCTCCCCACGTGTATGATCCAGAAAACTCTGCAGAAATTTCAACTTTTCCATCTGCAATTAGTGGAACACCAGTTTCAATGGTCGTCTTTACACCAAGTTTGGCCGAAACAGTTGAAGACCATGTCTTACTCTCAGTAATTGTATAGGAGAGCATAATATCTATAGAGCTTTCTTGATTGGAATGGTTACTAGCATCTCCATTGGCCATAGTGATGATATTTTCTCCATAAATCCGTGCATCCAATAGATGAAAATTTAAATTATAGATGCTTCTTGAAAGAACAAGCTCTTGTATCTCCAACCGTGCCTCATTAGAGATGGTGGGGACTCCAGCATTAAGACAACTTATCTTGCCTTCCATTGTGAGCCTTTTGCAAAAATTGTTGTTGCCTAAGTTTCGAAGTGCCACAATATTGTTATCAACTTTCATAGGCCAAAATAAAGTATCTTTGTTATTTTCAGTGGTATCAGTTGAATCTGCCCAAATCCAATTGAGACCCACTCTCCAAAATTGACCCAAGTGAGTTGACATAATACGAACATTTCCATCCCTTGTGGTTGAAACTTCATATCCCACTTTTGGGTCTCCAATGGAATAATATTATGTGAATGAAAAATTATATTATTAATGAGGTAGTTGGGCCATAGCTCCAATAAAGGCATCAATTGCCAAAATGAACATATCTCTAACGCTGACATAAAGCTTGTATTAATGACCAAATGGTCTTTGGTTAAAATCTCTCATCTCTACATGTTATCCAACAAAAATAAAAAGATAAAGGCATCAATTACCATCTCAAATGTCGATGGTTCAATTCTCCACCAGTAATTGTTGAGCTAAAAAAAAGAGGTAATTAGGTAGAGAAAAATAAAACCTTGAAAATTTAATATCCACTAGCTAAGTTCAGGTGCTTTGTAGTTTTGAATTTTTAAGGTGTAGGTACTTTGTAATTTTATTTTAATCTCAAACTTGTGTGAACAAATTTGGTGTATTAACTTATTTGAATGAGATTTGGAAAATATTTCAGTTTGTCTACAATTTGTTTTAGGTACAAAAAATTTTGGATTGTATTGAAATTCAAAAGGAACAAGAAAGAAAGACAGAAAGAAAAAAAAAAAAAAAAACTTATGCCAATGCCACCCATTTGGCGTTAGTAGAAGTCCTTTATGCTGTTTTTTACTGACGCTAGTGAAGGACGACCAGAAGTCTTGTCTGTCGACGCCGGTCTATTTTGACTTCAGCACAAGTTTTGCTGACTGGTTTATTTCGATGTTGTTGCCGACGTTTATTTATTTGTCGAAAAAACATTTTCCGATGTGTTTTTGCTTTTTTTGACGCGTTTTTGGTGTCAACCAAACATCACAGTTTGTAGTGTAGCTAGAATTAAACTATGATATGTGAAGACTGAATCAATATGCTTTATTATATAACTTTTATTTAGTTTAATTGCATATCTCCACATTTCCACAAAATAATACAATATTAATGGAATATATTTTATTATATAACTTTTCTTTAGTTTAATTGCATTTCTCCACATTTCTCACCAGTGTCCATTTTAAATCTGAAAGATACCTCTCTAAAACCCTCTATTGAATAATATGAAAATCTATCTATTATTATAAAATGAGAGTAGATACTGTAAAAGGCAAAATCACTAATTAAATAAAAAAAGTTACCAATGAATGCATTCAGAATACTTTTTCAGTCTGTCTACGTTAGATTTTATTCCATTTTAGTCCCTATACTTTCAAATGTCCGAATTAAATTAGGGTGCATTTAATTGGTGATCTAAAAGTAGAAATTTGGTAACAAAGAGATTATATGAAAGCAAAGTTGTATTTGATGTTTTCAGATATGTGTTTGGTAGTAGATTAAGAAATTGGATCTCAATTTAAACAATTGTTGAAAATGTACTCGATAGTATATTTATAAACGATAAACTAGTTGTACTTGTCAACTAAATATTGTGTTGAATATAAAATATTGTTAATTAATTTATAAATATGTTATATGTTATAAATTTTGTATAATTATTATTTCACAATATCATAT
Organism: Luffa acutangula; assembly: GCA_036850905.1. Taxonomy (NCBI): domain Eukaryota; kingdom Viridiplantae; phylum Streptophyta; class Magnoliopsida; order Cucurbitales; family Cucurbitaceae; genus Luffa; species Luffa acutangula. Next base: position 19,015,458 of record CM072087.1, read on the forward strand.
GACTTATAATACATTATAGGTTAAAGTTCACTTTTGGTCCCACTTCGTATTTGATACAATATCATAATCTTGGTGACACTATGGATACAACTCACTTTGTATTTGATAGAAACGAATTGATCCAAGACGTTCATGTAGTTGACATGGAAATGGGGGTATCCTATTGATGGGGTTGGTGTCCTAAAACTCGTAGATAGTGATGAAACAAGTAATATACTTGTTCGATAAAGTCGTTATCGAGGTTTTGTTCCCGTAAGTTATTAAATAAGTGAATTGCACATTTAATAACTCAAATCCAATAAACTAAGATCCATGGCTATATAATATGAATAGTTGAACTTTATGTAGTGACATAAAACTGGATCAAGTTCAAGTAATAACCTTAATGGTCTATAGTATAGGGATAAGGTTGGGTACCTTATCCTGGGAACGCTATGAGACGCGACCCACTTTAGTGCAAACGATGTGATCCTGAATCGTTCATGTAGAGGCATGCAAGTGGGGGCGTCCTATGCAATGAGTTTGCATAAGGCCAAGACATAGAAATTAGTCACCTTCCTTTATAACGTCGTTTACTGTTGAAACTAACTTATTTAGAGTGATGACCTAGGTAACTCGATCTTAATTTTGAGCTAACTATGAACTCCTGTTTATCCGGGATTATCCTTTGATTTGCATGGGAGAGAGTGACTTATCATTGCCGACTCAATATGCCTACCATTTTTTAGATAAGATCGGGTAGATAGTTGGGGAGGTAGTCCTGCAAGACGGAATTCACTCCTACTCGAATGAGGGATAGTATAGAGGTCGTTCCCTTAAGTGCTTACTCCGAGACTTGAACAAAGGGATCCTGCCCTCTCATTGGCCCGAGATGTATTAGGTTTGGTGATTGGACCACAACCCAATTGTTCATTAGAGGATCCGTGGGACTTAAGGAACTAGATGTAACTTCAGGGGTAAAACGGACATTTGACCTAGCTGTAGTTGCGAACAACCTATGAAGAGTCGACTTACTAAGCATGGTTATATCGGATGGACATAAATATATCTACAGTGAGGGGAGTGCAACTATTGGGCTATAGTGGAGTGTCCCAGTAGTTAACAAATGTTGGTTAACTAGGTTAATAAGATTAGTCTGTTAATCTCGAATCGTTGGAGTCCATGATCTGTAGGTCCATTAGGTCCCCCTGCTAGCTCATACGGAATGAACCTTAGAACAAGTGTGATGAATGAAGTTGAAACGTCCAAATTCGGTTTAGGGAATAAACATTAATTATATGTGATATACTTAACGTCGTGTAGTTTAATTATAAATTAAACCATATAAAAAGAGAGTTGGTAATATTTAAATAAGATTTAAATATTACATATGTGAATAGGGATTCATATTCAAGAAATTCGATCTTGAGAGAAGTAGGGATTAGGTGAACATATTTAATATTGGATATTAAATTGAATAGTTAATTAATTATTAGTATGTTTTTAAAATTTAATTTTTTAAATTAATTTTAAATTTGTTAAAATGATAATTAAAATACAAAATTAATTTGCATTTTTGGAGGTGGAGTCTCTCATGAGTAATTCAATAATTTCATCCTTATTGTCCACCTATCCCACTTAAATTTTACCATAAAATGTGTGCCATCTTCAGCTTGCACAAGGTTGCATGACTTCCTCTATATATATGTGACTGAAAAGGTGTGAAAAAAAGGTTGAGAATTTGGTGAACGACTGGAAATTTTCCTCTCTAAGATCATCTCTCATAATTGTATACTTTTATATTCTCTTCCCAAATTTGTCACACACCGAGTCCCACAACTCGTTATAAGACCCGATGATTGTAGGAAAGACGTATGTGCTCGTCCACAAGCCGCTCGTGATCAAAATGTTGGATTTTATGCCCTAAAACTCGAGTAGATGGTGAATGTAAACAAATTGTTTACTAGTTTCAATCAAGTGTTATTAAGTTTCTACAATAAAGTGTATTGTTAAATATTGAACAATTTGACCCAAATCCAATAAACTAAGATCCAAGGTTGTTTGTATATAACCTGAACTAGTATGTGGGGACATACGAGGATCGATGTTCAAGTAACAACCTAAAAGGTCTATAGTACAAGGATAAAGTTGGGTACCTTATCTTGGTAACACTATGTGGTACGACCCGCTTTGTATTTGATACAGACATATTGATTCAAAGCGTCCATGTAGTAGACATGCAAGCGAGGGTATCCTATGCAATGAGTTTGCATAAGACTGGACCATGAAATAGTAAACCACTAGATATAACACCGTTAACTAGTTAGGTTATTGTTTCAATAGGATGACCTATGTAACTAAATCTTAATCCTGAGTGTGTCATGAACTCCTTCTCATGAGGGATTGTCCTTTAATTAGCATGGGTGAGAGTGACCAATACACTGACTCAATATGCCTTCCTTTTTTGGGACAAGACTGAGTGTAATTCACACATTCTCACTTCTAGAAGAAGTAGATGATGTTCCCTTAAGTGGTGAGTCCAGGACTTGAACAAAGGGATCCCGTTCTCATTGGCCCGAGAGGGACTTTATGTTTATTGGTTGACCATAAACAGGTTGTTCATTAGAGGAGCACACTGATACTTAAGGAGACAGATGTAACATAGGGGTAAAATAGTAATTTGACCCAGCTGTGATTACGAACACTCGTGGAGGATTGACTTACCGGTATAGATCTATATCCGTGGACACAAAAATGTTCTATAGTGAGAAGAGTTCAGCTGTGAGTCTTTAGTGGAAGGACCCACAGTTAATGAATATTGGTTAACCTGATTAATGAGTTTAATCAGTTAACCTCATATCATTGGAGCTTCTGATTTGTAGGTCCATTAGGTCCCTCTTCTAGCTCATGAAGAGTAATTAGGAACAATTATATCTTAAGAGATTTTGAATAGTTCAAATTCATATTGGGAATTAAGTTAATTGTATGAGATACAAATTACTATAATGTATAGTGATACATTAAAATATAAAGTCTAATTTGGAATTAAACTTTATTATTATGAGAGAAATAAATATTTGAAGAAGTTCAAATATTAATATGAATTTGATTCATATTAAATTTATAGGATATAAGATAATTTGAAAGAGTTCAAATTTTAATATGAAATTGACACATATTATAAAATTAATTAATTGAAGGTCTGAAATTAAATATATGATATTTAATTGGTGATTAGTTAATTAAAGAATTAATTAATTGAAATTTAATCAATTATGAAAGTAATTAATCATTTATGGAAATGATTTAATCACTACTACAAAAATCCCTTTTAATGACGGGCAATGCCCGTCATTAAAGACTTTTCATCACGGGCGGCGTCCGTCGACTATACGAGCGTCGTCGTAACTTATAATGACTGGCGACTTTTAATGACGGGCATTGCCCGTCATTAAAACCCGTCCGTCATGAAAAGTTACAATGACGGACAGTTTTAATGACGGGCATTGCCCCTCATTAAAAGGCGTCTGTCATTAAAAGTCTGTCATCAAAAGTGTATTTTCCAACCAAATGTCTGTCATTAAAGGTGTCCGTCATTAAATATATTTTTTAATGACAGGCATTGCCCGTCATCATTTCGTTCATAATTTAATAAAAAAAATTGTTGGTTGCCCGGTGGGCATACGAACAATATTTTTTTCATTTGTCAATCTGTAAAGAAAGTAATATTAATCTTAAATGTGCAAAATTGTATAGAAATCAAATATTTGTCAAATTTCATTCCAATAAGCCAATGAACCAAATTTGTTCATACAATTTTTATTCATATAAGTTTGATATAAAAATAAAATTACAAACACTTACACTTAAAAGCCTCAAAATTACTAAACACCTATGATTAAAAGTCTACACCTACACCAAAAAACAAAACTTCTCCTACATGCCACTTTCATTCTTGTCACCATAATCTTGCTCGTACATCAAACTTGAAGAACCTAAGAAAAACAAATTGTAATTAGGTTTGATACAACGCCAAAACAAGAACTCACATAACAAACATATGTCCAACAACTCGAAGAACCTAAGAAAAACAAATTTAGTTAACAATAAAATACACAAAAAAAACCAATCTCGATGAGTATCAGAAAAAATTGTTAGAAAACCCAATAAACTCCAAAAGCTTACAAACTTCAAGCTATAAAGTTTAACCCCTTCAGATAACCTGGAATGCTCTAGGTTTCTATACTTAACCTAGAGACATTACTAAAGCATCTATCCTAATTCTAACCGATTGCTCTAGAAATTTCGACAGCATAACGACATACATATGATTAACTAAAAAAATTTTCAACCTGTTAAACAAGAGAAACACACTTCTATATGAAAAAAATCACCCAACTACAGTCTCACAACACTTCAGGTTCACAACAAGACCCCAAATATCTTAAAACTAAGCAAATTAGTTTTAACATGAGAAACTAATAAGTGACAGACTTTTAATGAAGGAAAAACTATAAATATCCATCGCCTTACAACCGAAACAAAGAATCCTACACTTAAAAGAAATGAGCTTAACATTGAAACTAATAAGTGTACAACCAGAACAAGCACATCCTACACTTAAAAGAAATGAGCTTAACATCGAAACTAATCAGTGGAGTTACAAAACTCTCCAAAGTAGCATAAGTAAATGAAAGATCATAGTTACAAAAGCTCTATGCAAGAACTTCTTAAATTAACACGATATTAGATAGAGAGATGCCATAAACAGAAAATAATGAAATACTTTGCATTCTACTCCCCCAATATTTCTGAAAAGTTAATTCCTTGTCACCTACTCCCCCCCCCCCCATATTTCTGAAATTTTTGTTCTCACTGTTTATGTTCTTTATATCAGAAGTTCCCATGTGCTACAAGGAGAAATGGAAATTCAAGAGAAAGACAAGGATCATATGCTAATCCCTAAAAGAATATTTGGTTATGCAACAAGGAAATGAACAACCATCCTTAGCTCAAGATCGAAACAATTCAGTTTTTTTATGCAAACATACATAAAGGAGCGTGTGTGAAGAAGGGTGCACATGTCAACGAAGCAAAACACTTACCAGGGCCCAAAATATTCCGACTCGCTACCTCTACAATGTAGGAACAACGGTAAGACTTCAAGCACAAACAACAGCAACAACGAAGTATTGAAAGCATCTCCACAAAAATAACTAACAAGATAACCAGCTCTTATACTCAGTCAAGTCTTTTCCCATTCTAGTTTTAGTATTAGTCTTCCAGCACCCTAAGAACTAAGAAGTAACTTTTATCATTAGATTTTTCAAAAAAAAAAAAATTATCATTAGAAGCTCTCTCTCTCTCTTTTTCTCTCCATAGAAAAAATTAAAGCATCTCCAAGAAACAATCTAAAAAACCAACCACCTCTTATACAAAGATAAGCCTGTGCCCATTCTAGTTTTAGAATTAGTCCTCTAGCACCCCAAAAACAAAGAAATAGCTTTTACCATTAGAAGGTCTCTCTCTATCTCTCTCTAGTCAAATCAAAGCATCTCAAAAACAAAAACAACTAAAAGAACTATCTCACATACTAAGATAAATCCTTTCCCAAGCAGAACCAAGAAGCCACTTCCCCAATTTCTTGAAACAAGAAGAACACCATATCTCAGAGATAACAGATAACAACTGAAACACAAAACCCCATGAATCTTGCTAGCCCAATTTCTAGTTTTTGAACAACAAGGAATGCAAAACAAAAGGCTGTTTTTGTAGTAGTGAACATTTGTTTAGACAAAAACAAACTAATAATTTAAGGTGTATGACCAACAATTCAGACAAGATCAGCTCAAACTAATAATAAACTCCAAAAGCTTACAAACTGATATCAAGTTTAACCCCTTCAAAGAACTTGTAATGCTATAGGTTTCTATACTCAACCTAGAGACATTACTAAAGCATCTATCCTAATTCTAACCGATTGCTCTAGAAATTTCAACAGCATAACGATATACATATGACTAACCGATTGCTCCTGTTCACAGTGTCAGATCTCATGGGATTCATCTCGGTAGGAGTTATTCGTCAATCCCGCATAAGGGACCAAATCACATTTTGAAAAGAATGAGAAAGTGCATTAGCAAACACATTGCTACCAGTCTATTATACCCACCAAAGGAAAAAAAAAAAACAAAATCTGATTTGTAATATTTAAACACTTTCATATAGCTTGTATTCTTTCTTTTTTTTTTATAAGTGGATAATAACTTGATATGTTAACTTGAAGCCTCCAAGGGACAACACTCATCTGGTATCAGATACTCAACCAAATGAGGGACCAAATCAACTTGCCATTGAATTTAGAGTAGATAGAGAACACCAAAATCGTTCTTTAGAAAATTGCAAAAAAGGTATATTCATATCAATGCTTTTTATTTGTACCCATAAAATGATAAAAGGAGCAATTAATCTTACAGCGAAAAACAAAAATCAGTCTTTGCATATATTAAGGCAAAATTGATTATGTGGTACCTAAATAGAGGTGAGTATAGCTGCTACATCATAGATTGGGCTCCACTGATTTTGCAGAATGTCCAAACAAATGCTTCCATCAGCATAAACGGAAGGCAATGGGAAAAGGCAAATGAGCAAACAAAAAAAAAAGCGCAGGCTTAGCAACATGTACAGAAAAAATTAAAAACAAAATAGTCATAACTCACATTTTAACCTAAGATAAACATTTACTTTGTTGTTTTACAAGATAGTTACTCTCTCTCTCTTGCCTTTCAACCATTAAAATCACCCAGGCCCAAGCCAAACATACCATACATATCAAACATAGCACGTCAGGTTCATATAAAGGCTTAATGAAAGCAGACACAATAGTGTTAAAAAGATGGATTTTTTCATTTGTTAGCAAAAGAAAATAAGCTAAGTACAATATGAAAAATACACAATAAAATTAGCTAAGCAAAATATAAAAACTTAACAAGAAACACTGTTCACAAAAAGTTGTTTTACATAAAACCTAGAGGAGAACTTGGCATTTCTTAAACCTAGTGCCAATGGAGATTACAAAAAGCTCTCTCAAATTGACTCAGAACGAATCTCATAAAGCATACGCTCCTTGAGATTGTGAACTTACTATTAGGGTGGAACATTCTAGACACAAAGCGAACTGTCGGTGGCTTATTTGGATAATCCTCGGTGAACTGAAGGGTCAGCTTAAACGTACCTAATAAACTTAAAAAAAGAGTAGCAAACTTATAATTCATAAACTACATGAGAAGTTCATAAATAAAAATTACTTAAGGAAACTACCTAACTTGGAAACAAAATTGATAAAAATACCCAGAAAATTAAAGAAGTTGCTAATATCCATTTCAATGTTTAGAAAAGAAAATCAAAATACATGGATCCTTTAGAATACAATCCCATAACTTACACCAGGAGAGATGAAACCAACTTGCCATTTTTGTCTCAGGAAACCATAATCAGAAGTTTAGGAAGTTCTAATTATTCTTGAGTTTCCACCAAAAAATATAACACATTCTATATCCAAATTAGCAAATCAGAACCAGATAATTTTAAGATTGAAAAATTAATTTAACTGTTCTAAGTTAATAGCTTCATATATCTACATAACAGAGAGAAGTGATCAGATTGTTATTTTTATTGCAGTAATAATGTTAACCATTAGTTATAATTTTGGACTGATAAACAAAGTGAAATCATCAAACAAGAAATAAGCAAATCATTTGAAATCTTTACGATAATACAAAGTTGTTGTCTTCTTAAGAAGTCACTTGGGCCCAAAAAGGCAAAAATTGAGAATACCTCCATCCCAAGGTGTATCATCTGGCCTGCAAAAGCCAACAGAAAAACATGTCAAAGGACCATAGCATAAGTTAGTGATAGAAGAATTCGTGGATATTTATAAAAATTCTTATAAGAAAAAAGATCAAGTTCATAATTTATTTTCCCAGCTTACCCAAATATAACAGCATTCCATAGCATGATATTATTGTTTTGGGGAGCACCACTAATGCCGGCAGGTGGATCTTGTTGCAACCTCTTGAAGTCTCTCATCAGTCTTTTTTTCGCAGGAGTAGACATTGTCACCGACTGAAAATAAATAAAAAAAACAATCTTAACTTCATTTCTAAAAAACGCACACACCCTATGCAGAAAAATGAATATGGCCAATTCGAACATGAAAAAACATCGTTGAAGAAGAATACAAAAGATCAAAATTCAACCAAGTGAAACTTCGATGAAGAACTAGGTTACAAGAAACAATTTCAATCAAATGAGAAGGAGCCGCCTCTATCTTCCATGATATTACCACAACGAAAAAGAACAATGGACCACTTCAACCATGTTTCTTTGAGTAAATTTAAATTGGAGGTTTGAAATGAAAGTCTAGAACTTATTTCAACATGGACCAAAAGGATGGAAAAGCAGGTGATACCATTTAATTCCATTAACAGGACAAACAAGACCACAAAGAAAACATTTAAAGACACATAATTCAATCACGAAAACTAACAACTAGCTACTGCAAACCCGTGCCTTAACGAAACTAAAAAGGCCAGCTCGTTGGACCTCAATAAATCCTCTCTTGTACCCTCGCCATAAACAAAACCCCTAGATCTCAATCTTAAACAGCCGGTCAGACAAGCAGATTACATTTCCCAACAAATTAGGGCAAACAAAGCAGCAAACAGGACACATACTCGAGCAAATAGGTCTCCCCTCATCCATGGAACCAAATACTTCCATGGCCAAATATCCAGTGTGCTACTCCATTTGTCTTTGCACGCACACGTTTTGACATTTTTGTCGCAGAAGCTAGGTCAGGATGTACCAAAAAACATAATAAATAAAGGTTAAAGTAAAACTACTAAAACATAACATTTTAAAAGTTGAGTGTTACAGGGGTCTTCGCGTTTCTCACGGCGTGTGTGGGTGGCTGAGGCACGATGGTGGTTGGACGCGATCAGCGGCGACGACTTGGTGGTGCTGGTGCGGCTGATCTAGGAGAAGACGAGAGGGAGATCGAGAGGAAGGAGAAAGGGGCACGCGAGGGAGAAAATGGTAAGGGTTTTATCGGGGAGAGAGAAAGTTCAGGTTATGGAGAGAGAAATTTCATTTAAAACAATGTACCATTTTTAAAAATAAAAAAAAAAACACTTTTAATGACGGGCATTGCCCCTCATTAAAAGTTTCTTTTTAATGACGGGCAATGCCCGTCATTAAAAATCTGAAAATTTTTAAAAACGTGCGTTCGACATTAAAAGGTCGCGCGTTTTTTCGTCCGTCATTAAAAGGTCCGTGAATTTTTTTCGTCTGTCATTAAAAGCCATTTTTGTAGTAGTGCTCCAAGAATCCATTGAAACTTCAGACTCGAGATCAAGCGTTCCAGCCCTCGAGTGAAACACATTCACACACAAGAGAGAGAATTAGAGGATTAAAGTTAGAGATTGTACACCCACACGCATATTACATCAATACAATATATTATTTATTTCACGTGTCTTCATCCCTGAAGTTACGTGTGAACATTTGCTTACTGTGCAACTCATGCATTTCAAGTATGATATTTGAATGATTATTAATAAATGTCAATTTAATCCATGCAAGTTGCCCTAAATACTCTAGCTAGTCTGATGCCGATAAAATATGTTAATAAATAGATGCTAAATATTAACTATATATACCAAAAAATAATGGACAGTAAATCAAGAATTTCAATTAATTAATCAATATTTTCGTTAAACATAAATTATTGTGAATCATAATATCAAATAAAATGAAAAATATATATACATTAAAATTATTAAGTTAATCGATAATTTGTCTTAAAAAAAATACTAAAATACATAAAATAATTTTAAAAAAATATTGCATTTTTAAGACGACATTGCTAATGTAATTACTTTTAGATAAATAGTTATTTGCAAATAACTTGAAAAAAAAAAATGAAGCTACCTAATCAAATTGAAAAAATCTTACATCTTGTCAATTCTATTATTAAGATGCTGATGTGACAAGAGTTACAAACCTATTCGGCCCCGTTTGATAACGTTCTGGTTTCCTGTTTCTCGTTTATCGTTTCTTATTTCCTGTTTCTTGTTTCTTGTTTTTTAAGAAGTGGAAACAGAAACATGTTTGATAACTATTTCTATTCCTTCTTTCTCTGAAAAAAGAAACAGAAACACAAAATGTGTTTGATAACCGATTCTTGTTTCTTTTTTTTTTAGTTAAAATAAAATTTAGTACATATAATATAAAAATATATTAACTTTCAATGAGTATTTTTTTATTTCTCCTTCTTCTTCCTCATCACTACCACCATTGTTACCGATCACCCGCCATCGTTGATCATCGACCATCGCTACCGACCTTCGACCACTGAGCGAATGCAGACAGTCAGCGGCGAATGCTGGAAAAGTCGTCGGCACGTGGTGGCGGTTGTCGAAAATAAGAAAAAAAAGGAACAAGTTTCAGTCGACAACGATAGTGGTAGCCGGTAGTTGGAGGTCGACGGTGGCATCTGGTAGTCAGAGGTCGACTATAGCAATTGGTCGACGAAGGTCGGTGGGGGTCAGTCGGCGAAGGCCGATCAGCGGAGGTAGACCACGACCGGTAGTCGGAGGTCGACGGAGATCGGCGGTGCCCAGTAGTCAAAGGTCAACGATAGCTGTCGTTCAGCAGAGGTTGGCGGCGCTCGATAGTTAGAGGTCGACGGTAACGGCTGGTCGACGGCGCTCGGTAGTCGGAGGTTGACAGTAGTCCGAGATCGACGGTGGCAATCGGTCGACGAAGGTCGGTAGTCAGAGGTCGACGGTGGCGGTTGGTCGGTGGTGGTCGGTAGTCGAAGGTCGACAATGGCTATCGATCGACATATGTCGGTCAGTAGAGGTTGGCAATGCCCGGTAGTCAGAGGTCGACGGTGGCAGTCGTTCGGAAGAGGTCGATAGTTGCCGGTAGTCAGAGGTCGACGGTAGTGGCAGGTAGGCGACGCCTAGTAGTCTGAGGTCGACGGTAGCTTTCAGTCGGAGGAGGCTGGTCAGTGGGGTCAACGGCGACCGAAAGTTGGTGGTCGACGGTGGCGGTCGTTCGATGGAGGTTGGCGATTGCCGGTAGTCAGAGGTCGACGGTAGTGACAAGTCGGCGGGGTCTGGTAATCTAAGGTCGACAGTAGCGGTCAGTCGGCGGAGGCCGATCAGTGGAGGTTGATAGCGACCGGTCGTCGGAGGTCGACAGTAGCGGTCGACCGCGACCGGTAGTTGGAGGTCGGTGACAACCAGTAGTCGGAGGTGCACAGTGGTAGCCGGTTGGAAGAAGTCGACGGCGACCGGTCGACGGTTGCGGTCGGTTGTGGCCGGTAGTGGGAGGTTGAAGACGGCGGTCAGTCGACAGTGGTGGTCGATGATCGGTAGTTGGAGGTGGACGGTGGCGGTTGGTCGGTGGAGGTCGACAACAACCAGTAGTCGAAGGTCGACAGTGGTGGTCGGTCAGCAGAGTTCGACAGCGGCCGGTAATCGGAGGTCGAAAATGGTGGTCGGTCGACGGAGGTCGACGACGACCAGTAGTCGGAGGTGGATGGTGGCGCTCGGTCAGCGGAGGTCAATGGCGGCCGATCGTCGGAGGTTGACGGTTGCGGTTGGCCGCGATAGGTAGTTGGACGTGGACATTGACGGTTGGTCGGTAGAGGTCGACGACGGTGGGTTGTCGGAGGTCGACGGTAGCGATTGGTCGCGGGCGGTATTTGGAGGTCGACGATGACGGCCTGTCGGCGAAGACCGGTAGTCGAAGGTTGACGGTAGCGGACAGCCGCAACTGGTAGTCGGAGGTCGACAATGGTGGTTGATCGACGGAGGTCGGCGATGACCAGTAGTAGAAGGTGGTATGTGGCGGTCGGTCGGTGGAGGTCTACAGCGGTCGATAGTCGAAGTTCGACAGAGGCGGTTTGTCGACGATAGCTGATAGTCGGAGGTTGAAAGTGACGGCTGGTCGGCGACGATCGATAGTCAAATGTCAACGATGGTGGGCGGTAGTCTGAGATCGTAGAGTTGATAATTAAAGGAAAAAAGGAAAGAAATAACACAAGTAATAAAAAAATAAAAGAGAAAGAAATAACGAAAAATAAAAATAAAAAAAGGAAAGAGAACGAAATAACGAAAAAAGATTTAAAAAAAAAAAGACAATGAAGTGGTTAAAAAAATAGAGGAAGAGAAGAGATTGGTGTAGTAGTGGGAGGGATAGATGGATACATGCATGAAAGACAGAGAAAAAAAAAACAGAAACAGAATTTGAGAAACAACATTTTGTAGTTTCTCAAATTTGGCCTCTTTTTTAGAAACGTTTCTAGAAATTTAGAAACAAGAAACAAGGATGAATTATCAAACAAGTCTGTTTCTTAAAAAATGAGAAATGGGAACAAGAAACAAGAAATAGGAACGTTATCAAACAAGTCATTATTGGTTTTATTTTTTATTTTCTAATTTCTTCTTTATTTGTAGTGGAAAATATTAGAAATTAAACAATAAACATATATTTATTTGATTTTCTCTCTCTCTCTTTTTTTCCTTTAAACCATCAACACAATAATTATTCAATGGGATAGCCATTAAAACTATTGGATGTAGATCTTAACATTTGTGTGTCCGTTAATAACCTCTCGATGCAAAATCAAGTTATTTGTATCATTTCTCTCTTTTATATCCAATAATACAAAACTATCAATCTCATTGTGACCATCGCATTCAATAATTTTTCTAAAACATCCTAACTCTAATAGCCTTACCGCCCCCTCCGGTCTCTGTCTCTTTTTCTCTGTTACCCCATTTGGCAGGCATGCTCCATCTCATCCTCTTGGAAGTTTTAGATCTCAATCTTTTTTCAAATGAATGAGAGGAAAATCAAAGGGGTTTGTCAGTCTCCTATTAATTGTTGGATACAAAGTTGGTGTATGTTTACAATTTGTCTCTCTAACCTCCAAAGATACAAAACTATCCATCTCATTGTGGTGACCTCACCAAATAGTTTCAGCTGGGGCCTTGGGGGGTTATTTTTTTTTTCACCTCATAAACAAAATTAATTAATATAAAATTCATAAATTTATGTGACGTTAACAATAAAATAACTAAAAAAATATACTTTTTTTTTCTTCTCAAAAAAAAAAAATATATATATATATATACTTTTTCCTTTATGTTTATAAATATGTGAAGTGATTTACAACTTCACTCGGACATTAGTCCAATAAACATATCAAACAACTTCTCTCGTTTCATAAGAATTTGGTTTTTGGTTTATGAAAATTAAGTTTCAAAAACACTACTTCCACTTATAACTTTTTTTTGTTTTGTTATCTACCTTTTCCCCATGTTTTCAAACATTAATCAAGTTTTGAAAACTAGAAGAAGCCGTTTTCAAAAACTTGTTTTTATTTTTGGAATTTTAGTAGAAATTCAAATGTGTCTTTTTTCTTTTTGGGAAAAATACACTTTTGGTCCATGAGGTTTGGGTTAAGTGACACTTTGGTCCCCGAGTTTTCAAACTCAACAAAAATACCCCTGAGGTTTGAGATATGGAGCAATTTTGTCCCTATCGTCAATTTTTCTGTTAAACCCTAACGGTAAGCTGACGTGGCACTATTATTTTAATTAAAAATTAATTTTTAATTTTTTTAAATAAAAAATATAAAAATATTAAATATATTATTATTTTATTATTATTTTTAAAATTCTCTCTCTATCTTCTCCATCTTCTTTCTTCTCCACCTTCTTTCTCCCTCCATCTTCTTCCTTCCCCCTCCCATCTTCTTCAGCTCCGGTGGCACGCCGCCGCCGACTGCCGGCGAACGGCGGTGGCGGCGGAGGTCGCCGGAATTTTTTTTTTTTCCTTCTTTCTTCTTCTTCTCTTCTTCCCTTCTTCTTCTTTCTCTTCCTTTCTTCTGTTTTTTTTTAAACAAAAAGAAGGGAGTTTCGGGGAGGAGGAGCTCCTCATCCCCTTCCCGTTTCAAATCTGAAACGGAAGGGGGAGGCCTCCTCTCCGATTCCCCTCCTCCCCGATTTCGGTGCCGAATCGGGGAGAGGAGCTCCTCTTCCCCCTCCCGTTTCTTGTGGGGAATGGTAACATGAAATCACTTCCCATTTATTCACAGCAATCTTTACTATAATTTTTATCCATGTAAACTTTATCTTAAAAAACGTAAAGACAAATCTTTTTTTTTTTGAAAGAACGTAATGACAAATTTTTATGCATAGTAGAAAGTATAATTTTTATGATGTGGAAATTAGATTTTCACGAAACTAGTAAATTATGTCTTTTCCTAAACGTAACTTATTTTTCTTTCGTATTTTTTTTTTCTTTTCCATAGATTTAAAGCTTATTTGTTATAATTAAGCATGATATACAGAAATATGAAAGAATATATTTAATTTCTAGGGAAAATACACTTATGGTCCCTAAGGTTTGGGTTAAATTACACTTTGGTCTCTGAGTTTTCAAACTCAACAAAAATACTCCTGAGGTTTGAGATAAGGAACAATTTGGTCCCTGCCATCCATTTTGCCGTTAAATCCTAACGGCAACTGAATTTTTAATTTTTAAAATTCTTTTTCTCTCTCTTTCTTCTCCTTCTTCTTTTTCTTCTCCATCTTCTTCCTTTCCCATCTCCTTCTTCTTCAGCTCCAGTGAGCGGCCGCCGTCGGCTGCTGGCGAACACTACTACAAATTTGGCCTTTGTTGACGGCTAAAAAACATCAACTATCACTTTCATTGATGCCTTTTAGAAGTCAACTGAAGTGGTATCAATAAAACTAAAGCGTCAATATTACTATTTTCATTGACGCTTATAGGACGTCAACGAAGATGTCTTTGTTGACGTTTATAAGCCATCAACAAAGACATTATTGACACGTTTTATCCGTTAATGATATTCATAAAGCGTCAACGTAGGTACCTTTATTGACGTTTACTAGCCATCAACAAATCGTATTATTGACACCTTTTCATTGTCAATTATACGACCTAAAATGTCAATATATCTATCTTTATCGACACCTTTACACTGTCAATATAGTCGTTTATTGACGTCTATTAGCCGTCAAGTTACCATGCTAAATTGTCAAATATTATATTTTCATTGACAGTTAATATCCATCAATTATTGTATTTTTAATGATATTTTTTAACCGTCAATATACATATTTGGAAAAAAAATAAAAAAAAAACCTCCCAATTATTTTTACCCATCTTTTACACCCTACATTTACACAAAAGCAGCAAGCTACCAACTGTATTGCCCCCAAAATTTATATTACTAAACTTTACCTCGTAACCAAGTTTGATAATACCAAAAATCCGGCAACATAACAACATAAATTATAACTAACCAAAATACCTGAAAAATGGGAATATGCACTTCTAAACCCATAACACAACCTTCACTTCACTTGACAACAATACGACATGCTCAATACACTATGAAGCTAACACCAAAACTCAAGTATAAATAATACGAGTCAGTTCTCGTAACAAGCACATTATTGTTCATCTAGAAATACATAATCAAATGAATCCTAATTTCAACCAAACATAAAATCATAATGAACTAATAAATTTCATCACAATGGTTGTTCGAAATTTCATTATCACAACTTGCTTGCTAGCAAGCAATTACAGGATTTTTCCATCTAGAAATAGAGTTCAAAAGAAAAAAAAAATCTATAAAAACTGTATATTCAAACACAATTTCATCCAAAAATAAAATAATAATGAACTAACAGATTTTTCGTTAACCAATAAGTTATCTAAGATCTAAAAATTAACTAAAGAAAAGCATCACATCAGGTCTTGTTGATACATATGCACCATCTCCAATTTAGGAACTCCTATGGAAGAAAAGAATTAATATTAGAATGCAAATAATCCTCACTATGAACTGGACCATCCAGTAATTGTCTTTTCTCAATGGCATGACTCCATGCTCTCTCTGCAGTATAAAGAACCACATGGAGAAACCTATTTTAGATTTAGAAGGTTGATATAGTTTTAAACTTTATTGAAAATGAGTTTTGCAATGTGCTTATCTTCATAGACACGTTCCAATCTGAAAATACATGTGCCACTTTAACCAAACTCATATCATAAGGTTTTATATCCCTTATTCCTTATTTGCACCACTTGTCAAATTAATTACCACTTTGCTCATCTTCTTTCTCTTCCTTTTCTCCTTCCTCACTTTATTACAATCAGTGTAAATTAAGGAGAAACGAGTGACCATTTTGTTAACAATTTCTAGACTGCAACATTTTTCAAGTCGGTAGCAGGAGAAGACTACTTTGACGCACAAATGTAAATAAGGAAGAGAAAAGATACAAGATGTAAATATGTGAAGAATCTAATGCTACTCTCTGCTTTCAAAATATTATTAAATAGAACAAACCTAAATTCGCTAACAGTTGATTGAATTATGGCTCGTTTGGTGTATTTTATACGGCCATGAGTGAACTTCAGATATTTATATAGCCTCCTTAGCCGATACCTCATGCGCATCAAGAAAATCAAATCTACCAACAATCAACAACCTACGCAATCAAGAGAAATTCATACGCTAGCATAATTGGAAGTAAGATACCAAAATAGCACAACAATCTATCGATTAAATTAGATGATACAAAATGCATTTGCACAAACCGATAGCCACACTGATCTTAAATGTTCTATCTTTGGCTATCTTCAAAGTTCCAATATCCAAAACGCTAACTCTAAGGAGGCACATCAGAACAAGACTATGAATGGATCATGAAATTAAATCTCCTCAAACTCAAAACAATTGAATTGGTACTGATAGCGAGCATAGCTAGCTACTTTTACTTATTTAATTTAGCTAGTCTTTTACGATATTTGGGCCATTTTATTGTGCTTTATTGTTTATTTTGTAGGAAATGGTTGATTGGAGCTATAGCGCAATATTAGAGTTAATCGGGTGCTCGGGACGTGAAAAGATGCAAAGGAATGAAAAGAGTTAAAGAGGAAAAAAGTCAAATCTCGGTCAACAGTAGGCTAGCGTCGAGACGCTAGCTCTTGAGCGTCTCAACGCTCACATTCCATATCTGATTAGCCGCGTAAAGGTCACAGCGTCTCGACGCTGCGACCTTAGCGTCTCGACGCTGTGTTATTTCGCTTACTGAAACGCGCATTTTGAAGGCAGCGTCGAGACGCTGTCTTGACAGCGTCTCGACGCTAAGACGAAAAATCTGCTATATAAGCTTCTTTTCGGCAAGGTTTGAAGGGACTTCGATTTGGGACTTTTGGGAGCCGAAAAACAGGGTAGAACAGAGGCTTGGAAGGCTGAAGCAGAGGGAGCGAAGTGGAAATCAACCCATTGTTCGTGGGGATCGTGATGGGGACGTTCGGTCTCGGCCTACAACGAGTCTATTTCTCTTTTCCCTTACTTTAGATAGTTTTTATGGCTTATTTAGACTTAGTTTATATTATAACGAGGATTATGTGTAACTAAGTTTAACTCTTAGGGATTGATGTAGCCGTTGGGCACGTTTTGGATTAATTTACGGTATTTATGCTATTGATGTCATTTATGCAAATGTTGTATCCTTAATGCTTTCGATTTACTGTCCATAAATTGATTGATGTTTATATTTGAATCTAACTCGTGAGAGAGAATTTAAATTAGTATTCCGTATGCATAACTAGAATTTAGCTAAAAAATCGGGAGATTAAGGTTAATCCTAGAAATTGTTATAAAGGTTAGCCTTAGTGCCTTGTATGTTTATTGAATTTAGATAGGGATATCGGGTTCAATTGCATATGGGAGAATCATGTATGCTCGGGAGAGATATGTGTGATTTTAGTTGCCAAGATTTATGAATCATAGTATTTGTTAATTCGTTTATTAATCCATAACTCCAATTGGTAAAATCAAATCCCTAAGACCAATTCTTCCCATTAGATTGTCACTTTTAGCTTTAGTTTTGTGTTTAATTAAATCATATTCTCTTTCTATTTGATTTTCTAAATAAAATTGGTCAAAAGTATCTTGGATAATTAAAATTTGGCTAGACACCAATCCAGATGACGAAATTCGATTGCAAAATCACTATATTATTACTTGACCCGTACACTTGCGGTTAGCAAATTGCACATCAAATTTTTGGCGCCGTTGCCGGGGATTGGCATATTTAGTCAATTTTAATATCGAAGAAAAATTGTCCGGTCTTAGTTTAGGGTGTATTCTATTTTTTTTAGGTTAATTGTTTTTTTTCCTTTATTGTTTTCTTTTCCATTCTTAAATTTTCCATATTTAGATTTTTCCATTTTTGTTTGAATTTTCCATTGATAGATTTTTAGTTTTTCCTTTTTAGATTAGGTTTTCCTTATTTGTTAGTTTCCTTATTGGTTTTTTGTCTTATATATTTTTGCATTCCATTTTAGTTTATTTTCTTCCTTTTATAGATTATATTTTCCTTATTTAGATTTAGTTATTTTTCCTTTTCTTGTTTCTTTCCTAATTTGTTTTATTTCCTTTTCTTTGCCTTTTTAGGTTAGTGTAGTCGGTGTATGCGTAAGGTTAGGGAATTGGCCTTAGTTCCCTTAGATCCAGAGATCGAAAGAACTTTCAATAGACTTCGAAGGGAAAATCAAGAAAACATCCAAATGGCCAATCCTAATCCTGAAGAACCTAAGCCCATCAGGGACTATTTTCAGCCGATCTTTCACGAGCAATAGTCGGGGATTGTCTATGCCCCAATTAGTGCTAATAATTTTGAGTTGAAAACAGGTCTCATTCAGATGGCTCGAGACTGTGCTTACAGAGGATCACCCATGGAGGATCCAAATTCTCATCTGAAATCCTTCCTAGACATCTGTGGGACGGTAAAGTTAAATGGTGTTTCTGAAGATGCCATTCGCTTACGTTTATTTCCTTTTTCGTTGCAGGATAAAGCGAGGGACTGGTTACAATCTATTCAACCTGGGAGCATTACCACTTGGGATGCTTTGGTCCAGGCATTCTTAAAGAAATTCTTTCCTCCTGCCAAGACGGTCAAGCTGAGGACCGAAATTGGGACATTCCAGCAACAATTCGATGAGCAGCTGTTCGAGGCTTGGGAGAGATTTAAAGAGCTGCTAAGGAAATGCCCTTAGCACAGATACCCTGACTGGCTACAGGTTCAATTATTTTACAATGGATTAACTCCTAGCACGAAAACTATTGTTGATGCAGCTGCAAGTGGGACTCTGTTGTCCAAGACTGTTGAGAGTGCTAGGACTTTGTTAGAGGATATGGCCACCAACAGCTATTAGTGGCCATCTGAGCGGTCGGGACCCAAAAAGATTGCTGCTGGAGTGTTCGAAGTTGACAACGTAACTGCACTTCAGGCTCAGATGTCTTCCTTGGCTAATGCATTTTTAAAGTTTTCAGGTTCAGGGAATGCTCAATCAATTGAGTCTGCAGCTGCCCTTGCATCCCAGACTCAAGGGGAAAATCTCGAGTAGGTTCAGTATGTTTCAAATTATAATTCTAGGGGGTATAATAATAATTCCACACCTACACATTATCACCCTAGCAATAGAAATCATGAAAATTTTTCCTATGCTAATAATAAGAATGTTTTGAATCCTCCTGGCTTCACTCCTCAAAGTCAAGAAAATAAGAAATCTTTAGAAGACCTTGTTGGAGCTTTTATTGCAGAATCAAGTAACAGATCAAATAAGCTTGAGGAGGCCGTGATTGCAATAAACACTACTGTCAATGGTCATTCTGCAGCAATCAAGAATATAGAGACTCAACTGGGACAATTGGTAAGTGTAGTCAACTCTATGAATAAAGGTAAAGCCCCAGTTGAACAGGAGAAATCTTCTTTGGAGTACTGCAAGGCCGTATCTGTGCATTATGAGGAGGAGACTAAATTAGCTGAAGAGGAGAAAACTACTGAACCAGAGGAACTCACAGGAGGAGTTGAAGAAGGCACCACCTCAAACGAAGCTGAAAAGTTTAATCCTGAGCCTTCTATTCCTTCTCCTACTGTTTTAGTTCCTAAATCAAAGAAAAAGAAAAATTCTAAAGTTAAGTTTGACAAGTTTTTAGATGCTTTTATGGGTTTGCATGTTAATATTCCTTTTTTCAGATGCCTCACTACAGAAAATTCATGAAGGAATGGCTCAACAAGAAGAAAAAGGAAAAGCAGTTGGAGACTGTATATCTTGCATCGACGTGCAGTGCTCGTGTCCAACAGGGAGTACCAGAGAAATTGTCTGACCCAGGGAGTTTTACTATTCCTTGTAATTTTGGTACTTATTCTTGTAGAGAACTATGTGATCTAGGGGCCAGCATAAATATTATTCCATTATCTCTGTGCAAAAAGCTAAATATAGGAGAAATAAAATCTACCTCTGTTAGACTTCAGTTGGCTGACCAGTCTGTGGTTAGTCCATATGGGATTGTTGAGAATATTCTGATTAAAGTAGGTAGATTTTTCCTTCCTGTTGATTTCTTTGTGCTAGATATTAAAGAAAATCCTGTTATGCCTATCATATTAGGGAGACCATTCCTTGCTACAGGGAAGGTTATAATTGATATTGAACGCAGGGAGCTAATCATAAGAGTCCAACAGGAGAAGAAAGTTTTAAAAGCTTTTGAGGACCCCAAGAACACATCAGATACAATGATGGTGGGCTACAGGAGAGGTGCTAGGAAGAGCACCAGTGATGGAAAATCTGACAGGAGACCACCCCGATGCATAGTTGGTCAACACGTCGAGCTAATGACATTAAACAAGCGCTTATGGGAGGCAACCCAAGTGAGTTAGTTATTTCTTTCTTTTGAGTTTTATTTTTTTGTTTGTGTCTGTTTTTGTAGGTCTTGTTTTCTTTCTCTCCTTTGCTTTCAAGCTGTCAAGATTCCAAGCATTCAGTCAAGAAGTCATCATCATTCCAGGCCAGTATTGTTCACTCCTTTCATTCATTTATTGTTCTCATGATTGATTATGCTTTATTTTCTTTATACATTGAGGACAATGCATACTTTAAGTTTGGGGGTGGATTAGCATGTTTGTGGAGCCCTTGAGCATCTGAGTTCGGGCTATAGTTGTGAGTTTTCTGTGAATTATGCATATGGTTGTTTTCTGGATGCTACTTTTACATGATTATGATGTCCTAGGATAGGCTTTCATGTCAATTTTCAAGCTTGTGATGAGTTGTAAGCATGAGTGCCCAAAAAGGGAGACTTTTTAAAATTTTTCTAGGAGATGACTTGCATGAGTAGAGTATTTATCTTGGCTAGATTTGGATTTGAATGCTTAGGAGCGAATTATTGGGTTCATATGCTTGTTGTCACCTCGATAGGTAGTGTAGGGTAGAGCTAAAGAGTTAATTTTTTGCAAATTAGCATGTTTGATCTTGCTTAGGAGGAAAGAAAATAATATATGCTATTTATGCTCATAACGAAAAATCATTCTTGTTGTTATTGTTGAGAAAAAATAATAATAATGTCATGGCTTGTGCACAATATGCAATGGTTAATAAAGATTAAGGCAAAAAGAGCTACCCCTGTTGTGATCAGTTAAGCCAACCAGAGAAAACTCAGGTTAAGGGTCCCTGCAATGGGTGTGTGAAAGCTAGTGCCACATATACATGCTTAATTCAATTGTTAATTAAAAGCACCTAAGTATGGAGAAAAACAAACTAATTTTTTCCATTAACTCATTAGTGAAACCTTAGTGTCAGTGTAGAGGGAAGATGAGCTGAGAGTTTAATAAATCAATCCCGGGCTAGTAGAGTCTGATCTTGTTGAGTTAGATCTCGCTTGTGCAAGTTAATTTTGGAAAAATTTTAATTTGTCTCCCTCATTGGTCCTTGTGTGCACGTCTCTTGCTTGCTTGACTATTGACTTTTGAGCCTTGAGGATTGAGTTATGATTGTTGCATCCATTCTTCCATTGTATGTTTGATTTGTAGTTTGCTCGAGGACTAGCAAAAGCTTAAGTTTGGGGGTATTTGATAGCGAGCATAGCTAGCTACTTTTACTTATTTAATTTAGCTAGTCTTTTACGATATTTGGGTCATTTTGTTGTGCTTTATTGTTTATTTTGTAGGAAATGGTTGATTAGAGCTATAGCGCAATATTAGAGTTAATCGGGTGCTCGGGACGTGAAAAGATGCAAAGGAATGAAAAAAGTTAAAGAGGAAAAAGTCAAATCTCGATCAACAGCAGGCTAGCGTCGAGACGCTAGCTCTTGAGCGTCTCAACGCTCACATTCCATATCTGATTAGGCGCGTAAAGGTCACAGCGTCTCGACGCTGCGACCTTCGCGTCTCGACACTGTGTTATTTCGCTTACTGAAACGCGCGTTTTGAAGGCAGCGTCTTGACGCTAAGACGAAAAATCTGCTATATAAGCTTCTTTTCGGCAAGGTTTGAAGGGACTTCGATTTGGGACTTTTGGGAGCCGAAAAATAGGGCAGAACAGAGGCTTGGAAGGCTGAAGCAGAGGGAGCGAAGTGGAAATCAACCCATTGTTCGTGGGGATCGTGACGGGGACGTTCGGTCTCGGCCTACAACGAGTCTATTTCTCTTTTCCCTTACTTTAGATAGTTTTTATGGCTTATTTAGACTTAGTTTATATTGTAACGAGGATTATGTGTAGCTAAGTTTAACTCTTAGGGATTGATGTAGCCATTGGGCACGTTTTGGATTAATTTACGGTATTTATGCTATTGATGTCATTTATGCATATGTTGTATCCTTAATGCTTTCGATTTACTGGCCATAAATTGATTGATGTTTATATTTGAATCTAACTCGGGAGAGAGAATTTAAATTAGTATTCCGTATGCATAACTAGAATTTAGCTAAAAAATCGGGAGATTAAGGTTAATTCTAGAAATTGTTATAAAGGTTAGCCTTAGTGCCTTGTATGTTTATTGAATTTAGATAGGGATATCGGGTTCAATTGCATATGGGAGAATCATGTATACTCGGGAGAGATATGTGTGATTTTAGTTGCCAAGATTTATGAATCATAGTATTTGTTAATTCGTTTATTAATCCATAACTCCAATTGGTGAAATCAAATCCCTAAGACCAATTCTTCCCATTAGATTGTCACTTTTAGCTTTAGTTTTGTGTTTAATTAAATCATATTCTCATTCTATTTGATTCCCTAAATAAAATTGGTCAAAAGTATCTTTGATAATTAAAATTTGGCTAGACACCAATCTAGAGGATGACATTCGATTGCAAAATCACTATATTATTACTTGACCCGTACACTTGCAGTTAGCAAATTGCACATCAGGTACCAAAAAAAATATGCTTCTTTTGAGAGATATACTAATTCATCCATGAGTCACCGATATCTAACATATGCATACCTAATGATTTCCACCCAGTGCCCAAAATGATAATCATTTTATTTCTATCTTTCCACACATACCAAAATGATAACATGATTTCTGATGTTCATCAAGCTGGAGATGAGCTACAATTTCCCAACCTATATATTTTAATTAATCCTCTCTTAAAGCTCCAAATATCACAAACATTATTTGTCCTCACTTTCCCATCAACCAACACATGTCGCTGCATTAAAATGCCAATTACTTCACGATATGTGAGAGCATACTTCAATTGGTTTCATAGGATAAGAATCAAAGAGGTCCATATTTGGGGGCCTAAAAAAGATCCAATAAACGTAAGAAATAGGTGTCATGTTCAACTCTAGCAAAGATGTTACTGAACTTGAACTATAAATTTGACTCACAAATGCACCACCAAGTTTGTCAAGCATCCAATGCTTTGGAGCATTGAGCCTCTTCAAATGCTTCTTCAATCCTCTTGCCTGTAGTAGACAACCATTAATTCCAAATGTAATATTATCTTATTTATAAAACCAAGATGCAATACAGAAGAAAGCACACAAATCTAGATAGCATAAACCGAAACCAAGAGCAACTAACAGAGTAATTTCTATCAACATCTTGCAGAAACTCTCGAGTCATGGAAAATCCTAAATACATGTTTCCTACATTGCGAAATGTTTCAAGGTCTAGGAAAAAAAAACTTATCATTTTAGTGCATAAACAAGTTAAATAAACCAATTAAAAAAGCAAACATGAAAACTAGTTGAGATGGAAGCTAGTGCATCATTGAATAATTAACCAAATCCCTTGTTGTTGTTATCTCGCAGTTTAGAGCTCACGAGAATGGAATGCTCGTAGAAACCCATACGAAGCTACTCGAAACCCACAACGACTTCAACTCAATCAAATATACCAACTATATACACATAGACCCACCTAAATGTACAAAACGGTAGAATTTTAAGCGAACTTATAATGCCCAATCAGAACGCAAATTTTCAGAAAAAAAAATAAATAAGCAAAAAATAAAGAATGAACACAAGGATATATAGTAGTTCAACCTTTCGGTCTACATCCACTTTGAGAACCAGCTTATGAGAGTTTTATCAAGAGCGATAATCAACAACACAGAGTACAATAATCGCACAAATCACACAATGGTGAAATACCTCAAACCTTAATCAATTTGAGCCTCAAGCGAAATACTCACAGCTTCGTTTCAGCCCCCTATATCGAGACCAACGACTAAACAAGGTCGCCTCTTATCTGAGACCCAAAAAAACAATGTCAAACCGGTCTCACACCACGTTGAACCGAGACCCAAAGAAATCGAGACCACTGCTGAACAAACAGACCCACGCCAACGACTAATGCGAGACCCACTGCGGAACCTCTCCAAAACCTGCGCCGATAGCCTCACGAACCGCGACACTCCGGCGACCTCTGACCAAGACCCACGGTGACAAAAGTCGAGACCCACGGCGTTGCAACGAGACCCAGGCGTTTCAACGCCTCAGACAGAAACCCACGGCAAACTACCCACTGAAGCATGTCGACAAGCATAGTTATAGTTCTTACAACCAGAAAAAACCAATCTAAATGGTTAAAATATAAATGGCAAGCTATGACCACAAAAAGACCTTGGACCAAAAGTTGACTATTAGTTCATTTCTAGACTTAGTCCCTTTAACAACTACAATGTTACCGAAAATTCGGCAGCATAACAACATATATATAAGCAAATCCCAAATTTTCCTATCACCTGGAAGCAAGACAATACATTTCTATAACCAAAGCGAGTCAAATCTCGCATCCACAACTCAACCACAACATCAACAGACATTCAGCCCATCCTCCAAAATCATAAACAGACAACCGGAGAAACCATCACTTATCCAACCCAAGCATGTTTTCAAATGAACCAAAAGGCACTGAACCAACTAAAGGCAGTCTCAACATTCTACAATTAACTATAAAATTCTCATTCAGACACCATGCTTCACAATGAAACTCAACATGCTTATTTAAATCCAAAAGCAAAACTCAAAGCTTAAATCCAATTCATGCTAGCATATTAAATTCTCAAGGAAATTAGTCCAAAATATAGAACTTAGTCTGTTGACTACCTATCAACTCCAACAATCACGCAATAGGTTTAAAGCACGAAAAATATGCATCCAAATAGCTACTTACCATAGTCGAAAAGTACTTGATAAAACTATAAACTTCTTAGCTTTAAGACCCTTTAATCAACTACAAAAAGGGAAAAACATCCTCAAATCAATAGGAGTCGAAATCAAGCATTCAACTATGAGCCAATAAACTTAGAGACGTTTAGCACCCAAAAAACTTACCTAATCTCTTACTGAAACTTGCTGCCCGGGTTCTAAATCCGCTCCAACTCGACAATTGAGCCTTCTAGAGATATGGGTAACTTGAATTAAACAACTAAAATCAATGGGTATTTAACTACACACAACAACCAACTCAAATTCAACCTAGAAACTCTTACTCACAGCTGGAAACGTTCAAAACCACCAGGAATTGAAGACCCACCGATCGAAATGCTGGAAAACGCAAAGGAAACGCTTTCTAGACGTGACTGTTTGCGATTTCGACACCAGGATGTTGCTGTCATGAGCTAATGCACGTCGGAGATCGATTGGAGCTGGTGTCGAACAAGAAGCTCACTGGAGACACAAAGAAGAAGACGACAATGCCATCGCGTCAATCCTGCTCTCGAACGTCGACGAAGATCGAAGGAGGAAAAGAGAGAGATTGCTAACAGAGAGGGATTGAGCGTGAGAGAGAACAAGAGAGAGAGAGAGAGAGATCAGCTCAAAAAAGAACAAAGAATCGCGGGAAGCTTGCCCAGATTTGCGTCGAACCGTTGTTACGATCTGCTGCTCGCGCCGACGGTGGTTTGCTGCTACAACGGCGACCGGAGACGAGGAGTACTGGAGGGGCGACGATCTATTTCTTCACGACAAGAAGAAAACAAAGATGGTGGTGAAGGGAAAGGGAGGTGACGGTTGAAGGACAAGGGAGAAAGGGGAGAAAAAGAAAAAAAATAAAAATAAAATGAGCTTAGGGTTGATGGCTTGGCTAAAATTCAAGCTAATTACCAAATTGCCATCAAACCCTATTAAGTCTTTTCTTTTCAAGTCAATTTACTCATAAATGGAGCTTTTGATTCAATCACTTAACCGAAGTTTTGCTCAATCACTCGTGACGTTACACGGCCGCTGCGAACTGCGAATACGACGGTTGCGAACTAATAATATTTCTATTATTTTAATATATTTTTATTTAAAAGAATTAAAAATTCATTTTTTAATTAAAATAATAGTGTCACATCAGGTGCCATTAGGATTTAACGACAAAATGGATGTCAGGGACCAAATTGCTCCTTATCTCAAACCTCATAAATATTGTTGTTGAGTTTGAAAACTCAAGGAACAAACTGTAACTTAACCCAAACCTTAGGGACAAAAATGTATTTTTCCCTAATTTCTAACCTAATGAAATATGATATAAGAGAATATAAATTTGTAAAAGTAATTAGGAATATATAATATGTTAATTAAAAATAATTAATTTCAATGTTTGATCATGATAATCAATAAATTTTCAATGTATGTTATAAAATTATTGAGTGATTTACTGAAATATTTTTAATCAACAATAATAGCATAGCAATTATTTTTTCATTGAGTCTATTATAATTTACTTACTATAGTTCGTTTCTAAAAAAACTATATTTAGAGTGTGTTCGGATTGTGGTGACCTTACAAGCAACTTTGATGGTGAATTCAATATGTCATATATGGGGAAATCGACGATGGAATACTGGCGATTCGTCTAAAAATAATGGGTGTTGATGGTCGATTTTGGCCAGAGGATCTCACCTGACCTTCACGTGCCACAAACGGTAAATTTGTAGTTGAGGGGGGAAGACGTGGCCTGCAAGACAGTAAACCTGCACACCGGTGTGGTGCTCGCCACATCGGCTCCGATGCTTAAGTCAGCAAGCAGAACGGTAGGGCGTGGAAAAGTAAGAGCAAGAGGAGAAAGCAGAGAGTAGAGAGTAGAGTTTAGGGATAGAATTCGGGATCCCCTCTTCAGTGGCGAAGAGGGATATAAATACATGTTCATCCTCCTAGCCTTTTTAGGGTTTCGGAGGCGTTTTAGGTCAAACCAGGCGAAACCGGGGCATCCAGAGGCGGTGGGGACCAGACGAGGTCGAACGGGCTCGGCCTCGGCCATGGGCCGAGGCCGAGCAGGGGGTCGGGCCTAAAACCCGACCCCTTCGGTCTTGGCCCGTCTCACTTGCCGGTTTTGCCCCCTTGGTCCATCTTTCAGCCCGATTACTCCCCGGTTGTCCTCGTCAGCTCCTTGTATATCGGGGTGGTCCAAAATTGCCTATAACATTAAGCCCCCACTCTTGAATTGGGATTCGGGGTGACTTATTGCTATAAGTTGAGCTCCTTAAGTCCGATTTAAGAGTAATGACCCTTGCCCTGGGCTGGCTTACGCGTAGCTTTGTTATCATCCTGCAAAGTAGGGTAGAAGTAGACACTCCCTGAATAGGGGTTAGATGAAATGGAAATGAAAAAGGGTGAGAGATTAGGGGGCGTTGCCCCCGAACCCCCACCGGGCGCTTCGCCCCTGGACCCCGACTCGCTGACCGGTCAGCGAGACCCCCGTACTAGGTCATTCGGAGTGCTACATTTCAGGTTTGTGTCTGCAAGAGAAATGTTAGGGAAAAGGCTAGGGTCGACCTCGGCCTCAAGCCCCCGTTAGCCTAAAATTTGGCTCCCTGCATCCATATGTTAGTCCTTGTAGGAAAATAACAAGAGAATAGGTTCGAACATGTAAATTTTTGTAGAACATGCTAAACCTGGGTGCTTTTTGTTTAATAGGGAGTGCATATCCCCTGTTACTTGCTTTTTGTTTAATAGGGAGTGCATATCCCCTTTATAGCCCCCAATCTCAAGAAAAACTTTATTAAAACACAAAGTATAGTTGAGTAAATAGGAGAATACCTTTAGAGTTTGTGCTCGGCCTTGGCAAGAGGTGCTCGGTCTCGGCTCCTACAGGGTGAGCTTGACTTAGATGAAGTGTATGGACTCATGCCAGGTGAGGCGAGGTAGACTCGTTGGTCCAGGCTCACATGGTCTCACTCTGGATGAGGCGAGGTAGACTTCGACAGTCCAGGCTCGCATGCAGGCGTGGGCGCTAAGCTGAAGAGCTTAGGCTCGCAAGGTAGGCGTGGGCACCATAGGCTCGCTGAAGCGTGGGCTCTATGGGCTCGCATGTAGGCGTGGGCACTATAGGCTCGCGTGAAGCGTGGGCACTATAGGCTCGCATGTAGGCGTGGGCACTATAGGCTCGCATGTAGGCGTGGGCACTATAGGCTCGCTGAAGCGTGGGCACTATAGGCTCGCATGTAGGCGTGGGCACTATAGGCTCGCTGAAGCGTGGGCACTATAGGCTCGCATGTAGGCGTGGCCACTATAGGCTCGCTTGAAGCGTGGGCACTATAGGCTCGCATGTGGGCGTGTGCACCATAGGCTCGCTGAAGCGTGGGCTCTATGGGCTCGCATGTAGGCGTGGGCACTATAGGCTCGCATGAAGCGTGGGCACTATAGGCTCGCATGTAGGCGTGGGCACTATAGGCTCGCTTGAAGCGTGGGCACTATAGGCTCGCATGTAGGCGTGGGCACCATAGGCTCGCTGAAGCGTGGGCTCTATGGGCTCGCATGACGTCTTATTACGTTCCTGGAAACACACTCTAAGCCTTGACAAGGGAACATCTAGGTCCTATCATTAATGCTAACGCTTGCTTTGAATGGTAAAACAAAAGGGAAAGTCTACTCCTACCTACCAACAGTAAAATGAGCGACAGTGCTCTGATTACATGATAAATGTGCAAATAAAGAAAACTAGAATTCCCTAAACTAAGGCTTAGTGTGCTCTCCAGAATGCTGTCCTTGACCCTGGCAAGAGGTGTGGTAGGGCTCGGCCTCGGCCTCGGCCATGGCCATAGGAGAGTCTGTCTTGGTCCTCAACGGATTTCCAGAAGTGGTCCACCACCATCTTTGCCCGGGTCATCTCTGGTCGGCCTCGGCCATCTCTGGTCGGCCTTGGCCTTTGCGGTGAATTCCTTCAGGTATCCGTTTCGGATCAACGCTTCGATCTCGTCTTTTAGCTGAATGCAATTCTTGGTTGAATGTCCATGATCTCGATGGAAGAGACAATGCTGGCTTTTGTCTCTGTGGTCAGGATTTTACTTCAGCTTCCGGGGTGCGCTGAGGAGGTTTGTATTCCTTATCTCCATCAAGATCTGCTCCTGTGGGACTGAAGTAGGGGTGTACTTTTCAAACTTCTTCAAGTAGTCCCCTTGGTCTGGTCGGCCTCGGCCATTGTCTGGTCGGCCTCGGCTTCCCTCGTCGGTCCGCTGCCTTTTGTCCTTTTTACTGTCGTAGCTAGATGAAGAAAACCTCTTGTATTCTCGTTCTGATCTCTTTGACTTCAGCAACTCCTCTGCGCTCATATACTTCTGTGCCCGGGAGACGAACTCCGCATAGGTTCGAGGCTGGCTCTTACCTATTGAATTGAGCAGTCTTTCGTCTTCTAGTCCAGCTGTTATGGCCACCAGGGCTGCTCCCTCACTGTACCCCTCAACCTGTAGTGCCTCATCATTAAAACGAGTTATGTAATCACGCAAGCTCTCACCTGGCTGTTGTTTGACCGTCAAGAGGTTGATGTGAGGCTTGCGCTGCTCTCTGGCTCCCATGAACTGTGCAAGGAATGCTTGGGCCAACTCTTTGAAACAGCTGATGGATCTCCTTTTCAGCCTCTCAAACCAGTGCCTGGCTGATCCTGTCAGAGTGAAAAAGAATGCACGACACCTGATTGCATCTGAGACGCCGTGGAAGTCCATCCAGCTTCTGTATGCGTTAAGATGTTGCACGGGGTCTTTCTTGCCATCGTACTGTTTGAACGTGGGTACCTTAAACTTCTGAGGCACCTCGGCTTTCATGACTTCTTCTGTGAAGGGCGGATCGACTCGGTCGGCTAGTTCTTCCAAGTTTTGATCTCCAAGGTTCTTTGACTTCTGCTGGTCTCCCTGAGGATTTCCGAGCTCCTTTAGTGCATTTAGAAGCTCGGTCTTCCAAGGGAGGTCGTCTTTCTTGGCCTCGGCCTCGGCCAACCTAGCCTCGGCCTCGGCTGCTCTGGCCTCGGGCAACCTAGCCTCGGCCTCGGCTGCTCTGGCCTCGGCCTCGGCAGCACGGGCTTCAGCTTCGGCGGCTTTGGCCTCAGACTCGGCAGTTTTGGCACTTCTGCGCTTCTCAACGATCAGATTCCTCAGGTCTGTCTTAGTATGACCGTAGCTTGCGGTAGAAACTGTGTAGTGACGCCCCTTAAGTGTGCTTGACTCTGGGCTCCTCAAAATCGTGCGATCAGTGGGTTTGAGCCCCCTGACCTTGCTGGTCATGTTGTCAGTCTTCTTTCCTTTTGGCCTCGTCCCTGACTCTGCAGTGTGCTCCATAGGCTCCTTCCCTTTCCTCGGGTCTCTAATAAAGTTCCCCTCATGGACTTTGGTGCTAGGGTCGGGTTTATCCAGGATTTGGAGTATTCTGGATAAACTCCGATTCATTCCCTTCACCTCATCCTCAAGGGCGGCAATCTTGGTGTCGGCATCCTCTGCTCGGCCTCGGCCTGCTTGTCTCGGTGACCCCCGGATGCTGTCATCGTCACGTGACCTCCGCTGGTGGCGGTCACCATCCGAATTCTCTATGTTTACGTCTTGGTCTTTCTTCTCCATACCCTTACTCATAGAATAACCGATGTGCAGATTAACAGGCTTTCTTCCCCACAGACGGCGCCAACTGTTGATGGTCGATTTTGGCCAGAGGATCTCACCTGACCTTCACGTGCCACCAACGGTAAATTTGTAGTTGAGGGGGGAAGACGTGGCCTGCAAGACAGTAAACCTGCACACCAGTGTGGTGCTCGCCACACCGACTCCGATGCTTAAGTCAGCAAGCAGAACGGTAGGGCGTGGAAAAGTAAGAGCAAGAGGAGAAAGCAGAGAGTAGAGAGTAGAGTTTAGGGATAGAATTCGGGATCCCCTCTTCAGTGGCGAAGAGGGATATAAATACATGTTCATCCTCCTAGCCTTTTTAGGGTTTCGGAGGCGTTTTAGGTCAAACCAGGCGAAACCGGGGCATCCAGAGGCGGTGGGGACCAGACGAGACCGAACGGGCTCGGCCCGCACGAGCGGGCCGAGCAGGGGGTCGGGCCTAAAACCCGACCCCTTCGGTCTTGGCCTGTCTCACTTGCCGGTTTTGCCCCCTTAGTCCATCTTTCAACCCGATTACTCCCCGGTTGTCCTCGTCAGCTCCTTGTATATCGGGGTGGTCCAAAATTGCCTATAACAATGGGTAATATGCTTTTTTCCTTTTTCTTAATTAGGGTTTGGATAGAGTTTAAATGTTGATTTTTGGATTTTTTTAATATTATCAAATTTTAAACTTATATTTAAAATCTAATAATTTCAAAACATATTATAAAAGTATTGTAGTTTTAAATATATCGAAGTGACAACTTTACCACATATCACGAGCTCATCCCTATAATAAAAGATCAATTTATACCCTGTTAAATAATAAACTAATTTTTTTTACTATTAAATTGGGAAAAATTTTATACCTCTGAACTTTGCAAATTGAATCGATTAAAATCCTAAACTATTAATTTTCTTAATTAAAACTTTCGGTAGGATTTAGACCCTTCGTCACAATTTAATTGCAAAATCTCTAAATTTTCTCAAGTTTATCAGATATTAGTTTGAGATTTTAATATATATTTTTTTTTGGAAGAGGTTTTAATTGATTGAACCAAAGGTTAAGAGTATAAATGAATTGTTTTCTATTTGAATTATTAAAAGAAAAAGGAAAAAAAATACACTTTTGGTCCCTGAAATTTGGGTTAGATTTCATCTTGATTCTGAGTTTTCAAACTCCATAATTAAGTCCATGCGGTTTGAATTTCTTTTCATTTTGGTCTATTCATCCAATTTTCCATTAATTACTAATTGTTGACCTTGTACTATTTTTTTATTAAAAAAAATCATTTTTTAATTTTTAAAATAAAAATATATAAAAATAATATATATATATATATATATATATATTATTCTTCTTCACCACCGCTGCCAGTCGTCGCCACCGTCGCCGACGTTATTCCCCCCCCCCCTTTTCTCTCTTTTTTATCCCTTTTTCTTCTTCTTCCTGACAGTCCGGTGGCAGTAGGTGGTGCGGAGTGGCAGTAGGTGGTGTGGTGGTGAAGAAGAAGAAGAGAGAGAATAAAAAAATATTTTTTTTTATTTTTAAAATTAAAGAAAACATATTTTTTAAAATAAAAAATAGGTTCAACGTAAACATTCTGTTAATATTTAACGGAAAAATAGATGGAAGGACTAAAATGAAATGAAATCCAAACCTTAGGGACTAAATTGTCGAGTTTGAAAACTCAGGGACCAAAATGAAACCTAACCCAAACCTCAAGAACAAAAAGTGTATTTCTCCCAAAGAAAAAAAAAAAGTTAATACATTGGACCCCATTTGATAACCATTTAAATTTTTGTTTTTGGTTTTTGAAAATTAAGCTTATAAACACTACCTCCACATCCAAGTTTCTTTGTTTTTTTTTAATACCTTCTTCTTATGTTTTCAAAAACCAAGCCAATTTTTTAAAACTAAAAAAAGTTGATAACCATTTGGTTTTTTGTTTTTGATTTTTGAAAATTAAGCTTAAAAATACTACTAGCTCCCACACATAAGTTTCTTGATTTTTTTTATCTATCCTCATTCTACGTTTTCAAAAACCAAACCAAGTTCTGAAATATAAAAAAAGTAGTTTCCAAAAACTTGTTTTTGTTTTTGGAATTTTGCTAGGAAGTTAAATGTGTCATTGACGACAAAGATGCAAATCATGATAAGAAAATTGGGAAAAAAACAAGCATAATTTTCAAAAACCAAATGGTTATCAAACGAGGCCTAGTTTTCAAAAACTTGTTTTTGTTTTTGGAATTTTGCTAGTAATTCAAATGTGTTCTTGACAAAAATGAAAACCATGATAAGTAAATTGGAAGAAAACAAGCATAATTTTTAAAAACCAAAAACAAAAAACTAAGGTCCCGTTTGATAACCATTTCGTTTTTAGTTTTTGGTTTTTGAAAATTAAGCTTATAAACACTACTTTCACCCACAACTTTCTTTGTTTTATTATATACAACATTCCCATGTTTTAAAAAACCAAGTCAAAAATTGAAAACAAAAAAAAAATATACTTGTTTTTGTTTTTGGAATTTGGCTAGGAACACAAATGTCTACTTAACAAATATGAAAACCATGGTAAGAAAGTTAAAGAAAACAACCATAATTTTCAAAAATAAAAAACCAAATGATTATCAAACGGGACACAAATGATTATCGAATGAGACTTTAATTACTAACTAAGACTTATATTCCATTGACACTCGACCTAGAAAAGAAGTTGGTACGTCATTTTCTTTTAACCATTTAATAAAAACACATATCCAATTGACACTGAACGTACCATATCATTTTTTATTAATATCATATTTTTAAAACTTATCAGTAAAATGTCTTTTTTTATCCAAAAAAAAAAAAAAAAAACTGTCTTTTGAAACTTATAATTTCAATATTGTAGTTTAAATAAAATCCATGGCAGATTTTTTTTTTTAAAAAATAATTTTTAAATAGGTCGTCCCTCTAGACGATTTTGTAATTAAAAATGTTAGGAGTGCGACCAAAGTCCCACATTGGTCAGATAAAAGGAGGATCACGAGTTTATAAGGGAGGACAAATATCTCCATTGGTATGAGACCTTTCGGGATGAACCAAAACAAAGTCATGAAAGCTTATGCTCAAAGTGGACAATATCATACCATTGTGAAGATCTGTATCGTGTCTGTTGTCCCTAAAAAAGAACAGGTTAATATATGCATTTTTAAATAAAATGTTGTATTGGTATATTGGACATCCGACAACACCAACATCTAGATCTTTCGAAGGTTAAAATTTATTTCCATTTCTTGAAGCCAATGAAATTTATTTAAGTACTAATTATTTAAACACTTTCTATTCATAAAGTAAAATAAAATTAATAGTACTCATATTAAATTTAACTTTTATAGTTTTTTTGAAGTAGAATTAATTTGAATTGACAGATCCATTTATCTATCTTCGATCAATCTATACTCGAGTTAAAAATAAAATACGTAAATAGTTAATACTTAATTAAATTTCAACTGCTTCAAGGGAAAGAGAATAAAATTTAACATAATTGTTGGTTTGTAACCCAGTAATCACACAGAATGGAAGATGAGAGAACAAAGAGTTAGTAGGGAAGAGAGAAGAAGAAGACTTAGTGTTTATAGTGATTCGACAATTAAGTCTACATCCACTGTGCAAACCAGAGAGAGAAGCTTTATTATTCAGAGAGAATCGGTTACAAGATGAGTAGTTTTTCTCAGTCCCCCTTCAAGCTATACATTGGTCGAATTTATAACAGAGGGATATAACAAACCCATAACTAAACTCATGCTTAGGGCACGTGCTTCCTTTTATCTCCAATTAACCGAAGGAAACAGTGCTGAGTTAAAACTCACATAGGCTTGAGATGACTTGATGATATAAGTATCATAACACAACAATCACCCTCTTGATACTTATATCACCCTCTCAACTGGTTGCTTTAGGTGATGATCATCCATAGTCTATTTTAACCAAATCACAAAGGTACTCCAAACGGTTTCCTGGAAGTGATTTAGTTAACATGTCTGCGGGATTATGTTCAGTGTTGATCTTCATCAACTGTATCTTTCCATCTTGGATAGCCTCTCGAATGAAGTGGAAACAGACGTCAATGTGTTTTGTACGGTCATGGAAAGTGGGATTCTTTGAGAGAGCTAGAGCACCTTGGTTGTCGCAGTGTATTTTCACTTTAAATTCTTTGCTGTACATTTCCTCAATGTTGCCTTTTAACCAAATCGCCTCTTTTATTGATTCAGCCAAAGCAATATACTCGGCTTCAGTTGAGGAAAGGGCAACTACAGACTGTAGACTTGACTTCCAGCTTATAACATTTCCATAAAGCATAAAAATATACCCTGTTAGAGAGCGTCTTCTGTCCAAGTCTGCTGCAAAGTCTGAATCTACATAACCTTCAATGCAGTCATCAAATCTGTTAGTTTTGGAGTAACGAAGTCCTTTAGATTGAGTTCCCTTTAAGTATCTTAAAATCCATTTAGAGGCATCCCAGTGTGCTTTTCCAGGGTTGTTCATAAACCTGCTGATAACACTTAATGAGTGAGCTAAATCAGGCCGACTGCAAACCATAGTGTACATCAAGCTGCCTACTAGATTTGCATATGGAATTGAGCTCATTTCAGTAATTTCTTCTTGTGTGACAGGAGACTGATCCAGAGAGAGTCTAAAGTGTTGAGCTAAGGGTGTTTTTACAGCTTTAAAACTCTCCATATGAAATTTTTTAAGGATTTTTCTACAATAATCAGTTTGGCTTATGAGTTCCATGCCAATAATCTTTTTAGCTGATCCTAAGTCCTTCATATCAAATTCATTACTAAGAGCAGCTTTTAGTTTAGAAATTTGCATTTTATCTAATGATGCAATTAGAATGTCATCCACATAAAGCAAAACCAAGACAAATACACCTTTTGAGACATCCTTTCGATAAACACAACTGTCATAGGACCCCTTTTTAAAACCTTGAGAGAGGATGAAGGAGTCAAACCGTTTATTCCATTGTCTTGGTGATTGTTTGAGGCCGTAGATGGATCTCTGGAGATGACACACCATATTTTCTTTACCAATTTCTGCAAAGCCAGGAGGTTGCTTCATGTAGATATCTTCTTCAAGACTCCCATAGAGAAATGCGGTAGTTACGTCCATCTGTTCTAGATCCAAGTTATGTTGAACAACAATAGATAATAATATTCTAATTGATGTGTGTCTAACTACCGGGGAGAATATTTAAGTGTAATCAACTCCCTCTATCTGACTAAAACCTTTGGCCACTAATCTTGCTTTATAGCTTGGCTTATCAGCAGACTCAAGACCTGGTTTTAGCTTAAAAATCCACTTACAGTCTATTAATTTCTTATTTTCAGGCTTTTATGCTAGAATCCAAGTGTGGTTTGAGTGTAAGGACCTTATTTCTTGTTTCATAGCCTCTAACCATTGCTTG
Source organism: Luffa acutangula (assembly GCA_036850905.1). Classification (NCBI taxonomy): domain Eukaryota; kingdom Viridiplantae; phylum Streptophyta; class Magnoliopsida; order Cucurbitales; family Cucurbitaceae; genus Luffa; species Luffa acutangula. The sequence goes on from CM072087.1 coordinate 19,052,131, forward strand.
TTGTCTTTGGATTTCAAGGCTTCATTGTATGTTGAAGGTTCAGTGCTAAAATTCTCTGTGTAGCAATTGAAAGCGTATCCAACGAAGTCTGAGCTTTCAAACCTTGCAGGTCTTCTAATTGTTCGTCGAGGTCTATCCCTTGTTAGCTGATAATCTGAAGTTTCGACTGCTGAATCAGGTTGAGTCTCTGTTTCTGGAGTTAAGACTGCTGGCTGCAAATCAAAAGTTTCTAATCCTTCCAAAACAGATTCATCAGTAACGTTTGGAGCAAAAATATTATTTAGAGGCTGTAATTCAATCTCAAATGTTTCAGTTTCTTGTTGATTATTATCAACAGCTTTCCATGGCATTTCTTCTTCATTAAAGATTACATCACGACTGATTATACACCTGTTTTCTCCGGTTTCAAGGGACCACAAACGATAAGCTTTAACACCTTTTGGATAACCTAGGAATATACATTTTATGGCCCTAGGTTCTAGCTTATCTTTTCTAGTGTGAGCATATGCTGTGCAGCCGAAGGTCCTAAGGTGTTTAAGATTTGGGGGATAACCGGTCCATAGCTCTTGGGGAGTTTTATAGTTTAAGGCTGATGAGGGACTCCTATTTATGACATATACAGCTGTATTTACAGCTTCTCCCCAAAAAACTCTAGGTAAGCTGGCATTTGACAACATACATCTAACCCTCTCTAATATGGTTCTATTAAAACGCTCGGCTAAGCCATTTTGTTGGGGTGTTCTTGGTGTAGTTAGATGTCTAGTTATACCAGAAGTTTTACATAGTTCTATAAACTTTTCATTTAGGTATTCAAGGCCATTGTCAGTCCTAAGGTATTTAATCTTGTTACCGGTTTGATTTTCAATTTGAACTTTCCATTCAACAAAGGTTTTAAAAACTTCATCTTTGGTTTTTAACATAAACACCCATACTTTCCGAGAATAATCATCAATTATAGTTAGGAAATATTTAGCTCCTCCATGTGTTCTTATTCTAGATGGCCCCCACAAATCTGAATGTATATAATCCAATCGACCCTTAGTGATATGAGTGGCAGTTTTAAAACTTAATCTAGCAGCCTTACCAAGAGCACAATGTTCACAAAAAGCTAAGTTTGAGATAGTTTTTTCTCCTAAAAGCCCATGTTTATGCAAGTGTTTTAAGCCATTTTTACTAATGTGTGCAAGTCTTTTGTGCCAAAGATGAGTAGTCTTAGAAGTTTGATCAACAACAGTATGATTTTCACCTAAAACAGTACTACCTTGCAGTATATATAAGCCATTTATTAGTTTACCAGCAAGTTTAACAGTGTTGTCTTTAAACACCTTTAAAAAACCATTTTCAGATTTATAGTTGAAACCGGCTTTGTCTAGAGTTCCTAAGGAGATAAGGTTTCTTTTTAAACCTGGAACATATCTAACGGAAGACAGCAACTTAAAGGATCCATTGGCTAATTTTAGCATTATTGATCCAATCCCCTTAACAACACACTGATGATTATTTCCCATTATAACTTTTCCACCTTCTAATTCATTAAATTCACAAAAGAAATGCCTACATGGTGTCATGTGAAATGTGCACCCTGAATCTAGGATCCATTCATTTAAGACTTCATTATCAGTTACCATTAAAACTTCTGCCGATTCATACCCCTTCATGTAGATTTACATTAGTTTTATTTTCTGGCTTAGACAGTTTATTAGCCTTCCTTTTGAGATGATAACAGTCCCATTTAGTATGACCATTCTTATGACAGTAATTACAAGTTACTTGTGGCTTATCATTAGAGTTATTTGAATGGTTTGGTGACTGGCAATTCTTATTGGAGTTTCTATTATCTCTTTGATAGCTATTTTTGGCTCTGTTTTGATTGTTTTGGTTATTTTGATTTTTATTGAAATGCCCATTACTTTGATTACTTTGATTTCCGTTTGGCCTATTCCCAGAGTTTCTCCTAAACTTTTGTTTATCCTTAACAAATAAAACTTCTGTATCTTTCTTTTCAAATTTTAGTTCAAGATCTCTAAGTCTTAAGGCTTCAATTATTTGATCTAGAGTCATTTTCTCTCTTCCGTATTTCATGGCAGCTTTTACTTCTTTATACAAGTCTGGTAAGGAATTAAGGAGGATTACAACCTGGTCTTTGACATTTACTTCTTCACCTACATTTGCTAATTCAGTGCAAATCAAGTTAAAATCATCGAGGTTTTCTTCAAGTTTCTTAGAAGAATCCATTTTATAGGTGAAGAGTCTTTCCTTTAAGAAGATTTGGTTAGTGAGAGTTTTTGGCATATATAATTCCTCAAGTTTAGCCCATAATTCCCTAACTTTAACAATTTTACTAATTCTACGCAGAACATTATCAACTAAATGTAAAATTATGGAACTATAGGCAATTTCATTCATTTCCTCTATATCTTCTTTAGAAAGAGTAGTCGGTAACTCACTTGGATCGAGGAGTGCCCTAGCTACCTTTTGTTGTACCAGGAGCGCCTTCATTTTGGTTTTCCAAAGATTGAAATCAATCTTGCCGTCAAACTTCTCCAATTCGACTTTCGCGGCCATCTTTAGCAATCAACACAGAATGAATCTCTTCAAGATTCCAGAACGAGAAGTTTCAAGATCCGGTTGGATTCAGCAACGACTTCTTGTGATCTTCAATCTTGAGTAGTTGCAAAAGACCAAGCAGGTTGAATTCGAAATTCTTGATATGCGAGATTTCAAGATGATCTTGCGGCAAGAACCCTCCAATCTGAAACTCTGATACCAATTGTTGGTTTGTAACCCAGTAATCACACAGAACGGAAGATGAAAGAACAGAGAGTTAGTAGGGAAGAGAGAAGAAGAAGACTCAGTGTTTATAGTGGTTCGACAATTAAGTCTACATCCACTGTGCAAACCAGAGAGAGAAACTTTATTATTCAGAGAGAATGGGTTACAAGATGAGTAGTTTTTCTCAGTCCCCCTTCAAGCTATACATGGGTTGAATTTATAACAGAGGGATATAACAAACCCATAACTAAACTCATGCTTAGGGCACGTGCTTCCTTTTATCTCCAATTAACCGAAGGAAACAGTGCTGAGGTAAAACTCACATAGGCTTGAGATGACTTGATGATATAAGTATCATAACACAACAATAATATTGAATTTCTTTGAAACATGAAAAAAAAAATGTAATTATTTATTTGAATTACTTTAAGAAAAGAGAATAAATTATAATATAATATTTCATTGGTTTGAAACATTAAAAAAAGTATAATATTAATAATGAAAAAAAAATGTCTATCAAAAGATTCGTTTACAGTGCCAACGAAAGCATAGCTCAATTGACATAAAGATGTATTGATAACCACGAAATCTGTGGTTCAAATCCCCCACCCCATATTGTCAAAAAAAAAAAAAAAGATTCGTTTATAGCCATATATAATAAGAATAATAATAATTTAAGAGACGAAAATAAAATATAATTTGAATTTTGAAGTAGGTATTTTGTATTTTGGTTTGAAGGTGGGTGGCTTTAATTACGTTTGGAGAAGGATGGGCATAATAACCACCACGCATTCGAGTATTCAGCGAGGCATGGTCTTGAATGGTGGGAGATTGACTTTGGTTGGTATTTCATAAGGTTTCTTCAAGCAATAAGAGTGGCCACTGATGTCAGATTACCCTCTTCAAAACTTCACCCAAAAGGACCAAAAACCAACACTCCATCTTCCAAACCCTATAATTAATTAAGATATGATCATCATTTGTGGTCAACAATAACGGTAATATATAGTGTTGCTTTTCTTATTTTCAAATTTCTATCCGTATATGAGAAATGTTTAATACTGAAATAGTTGTTATTTGTATGAGGTGAATATTATTACGGTATGATTGTATACGCTTTTTTCTTTTTATTTATTTAGTTTTTCTCATTTTTCGATGTTTTTGTAGTGATCTTTTATATTGACTAGATTTTTTTACACGTGCACGTGATTTTTTTTTTTAATATAAAGAATTGTCGTTGTTGAATGAGAAATTTCGGTCAATCACAATTTGCCACGTCATTAATTTAAATTAATGGTAAAATAAATTTAGGACCAATTACAAATTTACACGTGTCCTTAAATTAAATTAATAGACATTAAAATTCGGCAAATCAAACAATGTCACTTGTCTATTATTGATCCATCAGATGACATAAGTCGAGTCCAATCAAATTATGCCAAGTGACAATTGGACCCGAGACTGATGTAACTCGAGATCATTGAAGAAATTAGGCTAAATTAAAATAATCCAATTTTATTAAAAAATGAGTTGGATTGAAGTCCAAATATAGCCTAAGTCCAAAGGTTGTGTAACGACCCGACTTCTTAATAAGTCTTAAAGGGACCGTTACGACAATGCATGCTTTGGAGACCTCTCCAAATAAAAATAATTTGAAATAGAAACAATAATTTAAACAAAAACTTTAAAGCAAAACTTTTATTCGGGATCCCTATTTTCAAAAGTTTAAATAAGCTTAAAGAATTGGGCCGGTTGCAAAAGTAGCAAACCGGCCCAAAAGAATTGCAAACTTAGCAGCGGTTAAAACTATTTGCGAAAATGGCAAAATTTTAACTTTTGGAATGTGAATTTACCAAAATGCCCTTTTTAACCCTGGGGCGCTGAAAATCTCTTCTATCAGTTCTCCGTTTTTTCTATCACTCTTGGCTATCGTTTCTATTAGTCTTCTCGCCTTCGTCTTCTCCGATTTCTATTAGTCTTCTCGCCTTCGTCTTCTCCGATTTGTTCGCTTTCTATCAGTTTCTATTAGTTTCTATCAATTTTCTATCACCGATAGAAAAGCTTTCTATCAGTGATAGAAAACTTTTCTATCAGTGATAGAATGTATCAGTGATAGAAAACTTTTTCTATCACTGATAGATTCTATCAGTGATAGAAAGCTTTTCTATCAATGATAGAAACTTTAGTTTTCTATCACTGATAGATTCTATCAGTGATAGAAAAGCTTTCTATCATTGATAGAAAAGCTTTCTATCACGGATATAAAGCTAGCTTTCTAGCTTTATATCCGTGATAGAAAGCTTCACTGATATAAAGCTAGCTTTCTAGCTTTATATCCGTGATAGAAAGCTTCACTGATAGAAAGCTTTCATTCAAGTGATAGAAAGCTTCTATCAAGTGATAGAAAAGTTTTCTACCACTGATAGAAAGCTTTTCTATCAATGATAGAAACTTTAGTTTTCTATCACTGATAGATTAGAAAGCTTTTCTATCACTGATAGAAAGCTTCACTGATAGAGTGATAGAAAGCTTCTATCAAGTGATAGAAAGCTTTCTATCAATGATAGAAAGCTTCACTGATAGAAAGCTTTTCTATAAAAAAGCTTTCTATCACTTGATAGAAAGCTTTCTATCACTTGATAGAAAAGTTTTCTATCAATGATAGAAAGTTTTCTAGAAAAATGATAGAAAACTTTCTATCATTGATAGAAAGATTTTCTATCAGTGATAGAAAACTTTACTATCAATGATAGAAAGTTTTCTATCAGTGATAGCTTTCTATCAGTGATAGAAATCTTCTAGAAAGTGTTTCTATCAGTGATAGAAATCTTCTATCACTGATAGAAAGTGTTTCTATCACTGATAGAATCTATCACTGATAGAAAAAATTTTCTATCACTGATAGAAGATTTCTATCACTGATAGATTCTATCAGTGATAGAAAACTTCTATCAGTGATAGAAAGTTTTCTATTAGTGATAGAAAACTTCTATTAGTGATAGAAAGTTAATTCTATCAGTGATAGAAAACTTCTATCACTGATAGAAAGTGTTTCTATCACTGATAGATTCTATCAGTGATAGAAAAAATTTTCTATCATCTTCTATCATTGATAGAAATAGAAAGTTGTTTTTCTATCACTAATAGATTCTATGAGTGATAGAAGCTTCTATCACTCATAGAATTAACTTTCTATCACTGATAGAAATTTTCTATCACTCTTTCTATCAGTGGTATAAAACTTCTATCAGTGATAGAAAGTTAATTCTATCAGTGATAGAAGATTTCTATCACGGATAGAAAGTGTTTCTATCAATGATAGAAAACTTCTATCACAGATAGAAAGTATCACTAATACTTTCTATCAGTGATAGAAGTTTTCTATCACTGATAAAAAGTTTTTTCTATCACTGATAGAATCTATCAGTGATAGAAACACTTTCTATCAGTGATAGAAATTTAATTCTATTAGTGATAGAAGATTTCTATCATTGATAGAAAGTGTTTCAATCACTGATAGATTCTATCAGTGATAGAACAAATTTTCTATCCGTGATAGAAAACTTCTATCACTGATAGAAAGTGTTTCTATTAGTGATAGAAATCTTCTATCACTGATAGAATTAACTTTCTATCACTGATAGATTCTATCAGTGATAGAAAAAATTTTCTATCACTGATAGAAAACTTCTATGAGTGATAGAAAGTGTTTCTATCACTGATAGATTCTATCAGTGATAGAAAAAATTTTCTATCATCTTTTATCATTGATAGAAATAGAAAGTTGTTTTTCTATCACTGATAGATTCTATGAGTGATAGAAAAATTTTCTATCAGTGATAGAAGTTGATAGAAAGTTAATTCTATCATTGATACTTTCTATCACCGATAGATTCTATCAGTGATAGGAATCTTCTATCACTGATAGAATTAACTTTCTATCACTGATAGAAATTTTCTATCACTCTTTCTATCAGTGATAGAAAGTTAATTCTATCAGTGATAGAAGATTTCTATCATTGATAGAAAGTGTTTCTATCAGTGATAGAAAACTTCTATCACTGATAGAAAGTATTACTTATACTTTCTATCAGTGATAGAGTCTTTTCTATCACTGATAGAAAGTTAATTCTATCAGTGATAGAAGATTTCTATCATTGATAGAGAGTGTTTCTATCAGTGATAGAAGTTTTCTATCACTGATAGAAACCTACCAAAATAAAAAAAAAGGAGAGAATTCCACGCTGACCGGAAAGAAGAAGCGCGCGCAATCCAAGGGCAAAACGGGGATATGAAAAATTAATTAAAAATTTTTGCCATATTTGCAAATATTTTTAAAAATTGCTAAATTTGCCATTATTTACCCTAATTTTGCCACCCATTACAATTATCCTAAAGAATTTCTAAAACATGAATGTACAAGGCCTCTAGAAATTTTCTTAAACAAATTTACAATTTAAATAAAGTAAAACATAGTTCTTAACGCGGAATGAAATAAATGATGAACTCAAGTCCTCCCATGACCATCTAACGGTCTCTCATCAATCGCCTTTCATCTGCCCTTGCCTTTACCTGAAAAATATATTTTTGAAAAGAATGAGTATTTTAAATACTCAGTAAGTGACCCTACTATTGAGATTGGGTCACATTTTAAAAACATTTTAAAAATCAACAACAATATAATTTTGGTGGCTCTAAACTTTAATTTTAAACTTAGGATATACATCAATTTCATGCATATCCTAAAACACATCAATTTCATGTGTACTTCTAATGAGAGAGAATATGCATAACTTTCATACATATTCTAGACACATCAATTTCATATGTCTCCTACAGAGACCGTCAATTTCACGAAACCTCGAGGGCGTCAATTTCACAACCCTTGACTTAGGTACATGACTTAGGTACATTGATTTCATGTCCCTAAGCCCTGCGTAGGCATCTCTAAACGTACATCAATTTCATGTACGCTGAATTACACTTATAAATATTTTAAACTAATTCCTTTAATGGAATTTCAAGAGACCACCTACTTGATTATTTAAATATTAATGATTAAAGACATTAATAATAAACCTCATGCTTTCAATAATTTTCATGAACTCATACATAATGAAAAATATAAATTTTTCATGGATAATTCTCATGCTTTTAAACAACAATAATAAATTTCAAAAACAACTCCACAATAATAAATTTCGCTCCCAATTGAAAGGATTCAATAGTAAGTTCACTTACCTCGATTTGTAAGTCCTCAATTTCAAACTCCAATCCAAAGATTCGACTTCACTTCCAACGGGTAACCAAAACCAAAATCGCAGAAAAGCACCTAAGGTTGAAGCTTACAGCTGCTGGCTCGCCGGATTTAGCCCCCACACGCTGCTGTCACCGGAAAATAGCCACACCTATCTGCCTGAAACCACGCACGAGATTAACGAGAACACCAAGGGAGGAGTCACACCGAAAACGCTACCGCCAGACCGGGACTCAGACGCCTTCACCGCCGGAGAAGATGACCAAGCTGCATCCAACAATAACCTCGCCGCTGCAACACCCCGTCGCCGCTAGAGCTCGAATCACCGCTGCTGCGTCGTATGAACCACGAGAAGAATAGAGCTACCCGCTGCCAGAATCGTCGCGTCGCCACTGCACTGTTGATAGCGAGCAGAAATGTCGCTATTTTAGTCTCAATTTATTAAGCTTTTTGGTTCTTTAATTGTATTTTTAATGAATATATTTAATGAATTTTGTTATTTGGTCCTTAGGAGCTAAGTTGGTGATTTTGGGAGAAAAAGAACCAAAATTGAAGCAATTGAAGCCCAAATCTTAGCTTGATGCAATTGGAAGCCCAAAGAAGCCAACCATGAAGAAATGACCATGAGAAATGAAGAAGAAGGCCCAAAAATCAGCCTAAAAGGAAGCTGAAAAATCTAGAAAGTTGGGGCAGCGTCGAGACGCTAAGTAAGGCACTGTCGCGACACTACCCTTTCTTGTTGCCCAAGCCGCGTGCGCAGCAGCGTCGCGACGCTGAGCAAGGTAGCGTCGCGACGCTACCCATATTCCAGGCCTATAAAAAGGCGCCCTTGGGTGCCTCATAATTCATCAATCATCCTTCCAATTCCTTCCTTTCTCTCTTCCTTAAGGCTCCTCTGGAGCCCCTCTCAAGGCTTTTGAGCCTTTTTGAGAGGATTCTTCTAGTGGGAAAATTTTGGGAATTTTGGGGGAGCAATCTTAGAGGCTCAAGGAGTAGTCAGCGGGGGCTCCAAGCGTCAGCGAGGGGTTTTTCGACGGTCAATTCATTTCCTTTATTGCTCTTTATTATGCTTTCTTTTGTAAATGATATTTTAGCTATGTATAGCTAAACCCTCAATTTGGGGTCTTGAAATGAAATGATAGTTCAAATATTGTTATAATTTCTTGTCTCTTGCCCATGTCCTAATTATTTGTATGGATGTGCTTAATGCTTTACTCAATCTGGCCAATTGTGTAATGATTCGATTCTTAATGGAAACTCGACGGAGAGAAATTAGGATAGATCATAATCCATGCAACTAGTTTAATTGCCCGTTGTGACACCGGGATTAGTTGATTAAACTTAGATTCCTAAAATGAATCAGAGCGTAATAATTCATGATTTTTAATAGCGCTAAGGACACTTAGGTTGTTAAAATGAATTAATTACAATTAGGGGAAACCGACAGGAGAACCTATGTGATCAACGGAGATTCTAGGATTATAATTAGTTGGGCAATGAGATAGGATAATTATAACAACTATTTAGCTAATCATCGATTTTCAAGACCCCTCTTCCCATTTAAAGAAAACTCTTTCTCCACATTTTATTTTCGATTGATCAATTTATTTTCATTAATTGTCTTATATTTAAATCCTTTTGTTGCATGAAGTGGTCCCTAAATATTATTTCGCCTAAGTATTTTCAGTGCTCAAGAAAATTTTAATTATTTGCTTAAGTTTCGCTTCGCCTCCCTGTGGATTCGATACTCGGTATTACTACCGTTTTATATTACTTGTGACGACCCGTGCGCTTGCGGCTAATCGTTCAAACCACCCAACAAGTTTTTGGTGCCGTTGCCGGGGAGGCTTGATTTTTAAGCAAAAATTAATTTTTCTTGACATCGAAAAGAAAAGGATAAATGGTAATTTAGGTGTAAATATTTTTCTTCATTTTGTGAATATTATTTTATTTTCATTTTTGTTTGGTTTTTTTTTGTTGTCTGGGAGCATTGTATGCGAAGAAACAAGGTGGTTGATTTGTTTCCGCTAGATCTTGAGATTAACAGGACTCTTAGATTCATTAGAAGAGAAAAAAGATTAGCAGAAGCGATGACCCACCAAGAAGAAGCTCCCAAGGCAATTAGAGATTTTCTGCAGCCAGTTCTTCCTACCGAGAATTCTGGAATTGTCTACGCCCCTATCCAAGCTACAAATTTTGAGCTAAAAACAGGGTTGATTCAGATGGCACGCGATAACTCGTTCAAGGGACATCCTTCCGAGGACCCCCACTCTCATCTGCGATCATTCCTAGAAATATGCGGGACGGTAAAGATGAACGGTGTTCCGGCCGACGCGATCAGATTGAGGCTGTTTCCATTTTCTCTACAGGATAAAGTAAAAGATTGGCTCGAATCAGTCGAGACGGGCAGCATCAGTACTTGGGACGAGCTTGCCCAGGCTTTTCTGACAAAATTTTTTCCACCGGCTAAGACTACCAAGCTCCGGACTGAAATTGGAACATTCAGGCAGCTTGACGAGGAGCAGTTGTACGAAGCGTGGGAAAGATATAAGGAAATGCTTAGGCGATGCCCCCAACACGGATATCCTGATTGGCTTCAGGTACAATTATTTTATAATGGATTAAACCCCTCCACAAAGACAGTCCTACACACATTAGCAGGAGGGAGTTTTCTTTCAAAAATAGTGACAGAAGCCAAAGACCTGCTTGAGGAAATGGCGGCAACAAGTTATCAATGGCCGACGGAGAGAGGAACAGTTACAAAGAAGGCTGGATTATATGAATTGGATGAGTCAAGTTCACTGAAAGCGCAACTGGCATCTCTGACCAATGCACTAAATAAATTGACGTCATCTGAGGTGGTTAAGTCCATTTCCACCTTAGCTGAAGGTCATTCAAAGAAGGAAGGTCAAGATGTGGAAGAAGTTCAATACATAGGAAATAGACCATATGCTCAAGGAGTACCAAACTTCTACCACCCCAGTCTACGCAATCACGAGAACTTCTCATATGCGAATACGAAGAATGTTTTGCAGCCACCCCCAGGTTTTGTATCATCGAGTACTCCTGAAAAGAAAAATAATATGGAGGAGATGGTGGCTTTATTCATCAAAGAACAAAGAATATTGAATGTGAGTCTCCAGACATCAGTAAACAACCACGACGCAACTCTAAAGAATATGGAAGTACAGATAGGTCAGATCGCTTCAGCAGTAAATGCCCTTCAAAAGGGAAATTTTCCAAGTGATACTGAGCCTAACCCGAAAGAGCAGTGTAAGATGGTGGTTCTAAGAAGTGGCAGAAGACTGGAGGACAGTTCAGAGAAGAAAAAGGAAGAAGAAAAGAGAAAGGATGAAGATGAAGGGACTAAGGCACAAAAAGCCTCATCTGAAAGGTTCAAACATCCTCCCAACTCTATTGAATTAAAATGTGATTTTTCTAACAACTTTGCAGGTAGAAAAGAAGATGAGAGGCAGAATGACAATAAGAAGCTGACTAAGGAAGAAGTGGTTCCATGCAACCACCATGACAGAGGTTCGCATATTAGCCCGCCCAAGTGGAGGGGCGAATGTCCAACCTTTGATTTCAGGGAGTTACCTTTTCCTCAAAGATTTAAAAATGTCAAATTAGATGAATAGTTTAAAAAATTCTTAGAAATGTTTAAAAAGTTGTCTGTGAATATTCCATTGGTAGAAGCCTTGTATAATATGCCAAATTATGGAAAATTCATGAAGGAAATGCTTTGTAAAAAGAAAAGTCTGAAAAAAGACGTTTTTTTATTTATCTGAGAGTAGCAGTACCATTATTTCTGGTAGGATACCCTCTAAGCAGAAAGATCCAGGGAGTTTTACTGTTCCCTGCACCATAGGAGAAGTATCCTTCGATAGGGATTTATGTGATTTAGGAGCAAGTATAAATTTGATGCCCTACTCTATGTACAGGAAGATTGGTTTATCAGGTATGACAGACACCGACGTCACTCTCCAGCTTGCTGACAGATCGATTACCCACCCGATGAGTGTTGTGGAGGACGTGTTAGTAAAAGTCAACAAATTCATCTTCCCCGTAGATTTCGTGGTACTGGACATGAAAGAGGACAAAGATGTGCCAATTATCTTAGGCAGACCTTTCCTAGCCACTGGTAAGGCTGAGATTAGCGTGCATACAGGTAAACTTACCTTGAACATTGATGATGAAAAAGTAGTGTTTAGTATTTTTGGCCAAGATGAATCTGTTTGTAGTTTGCATACATGTTTTTCTGTTGGGCCTGAATACTTGACTGATGACGATGAAGAGGTAGACTATAATCTTGGCCTAGGCTTAGGAGAAATGCTTATGGATAATGTGAATTTTGATCATGATGCATATATGGATAATCCTATGTTTGAAAATGATTTGGATCTGCCTGACTTTGAAAATGAATTAGACTTGCCTGCTTGTGATAATGAAAGATCTGCAGTTGATGACTTACCTTCCTTTGAAAATGAATTAGATTTGCCTGAAATGAATAATTTTGATGATGATATTGAATTTCCTGACATTGAGCATGAACATAAAAGGCATAAAAAAGATTGCTCGATAGATGATTTTGAGTCTGACCATGATTACAGTGAATCTATTGAGTCTGATCTTGACATTCCTGAATGCATGAATCCTGACAATGTGAATACTTTTTTTTTTCATGTCCTGATGATGTGTATAGCATAGAATCTGACCCAGAAGAACTCGAATCTGTGCATAGTATAGAATCTGATCCTGAAATTCTTGAATTCTTGAATTCTTTTGATGATGAGTCAAATGACAGCTTAGTTGAATCATTTTTTAATTCTGAGTCTGAAGGATCTGCTGAGCATGTAGATATTTTTCTGATGAATGGACTGGCATGATTGATAGGCCACCTCTAGATCCTAGACCAGTAGATATTATAACGCTTGATGACTCTGTTAACAATTGTTTTGAGAATAGAGATTTAGAAAAGAGATTTGACGCAGCTGATTATTTTCTGAAATGTTATTATGAGAATCTCTTTTGTGAAGATGGGCCTGGGAAAAGTTTTTTTTCTCCCCTGTTTGTAGTATGCAATTCGGTGCGTGATTTCTTGCAGGGCCCGGAGGATGATGAAAATTTTTATTTTGAGCCTCTGTAAACGTGCCGAGCCTAGTCTAGCTAAAGACGTTAAAGAAAGCGCTGCTTGGGAGGCAACCCAAGGATTAAAGTTTAGTTAGTTGTTTTTGCGGTAAATAATTTTCTTTGCTCCGTGATCCAATTTTGTTTTATAGGATCACCTTAGCAAATCCCAAAAGTCCACATTTCCAATTTTTCATGGATTCAAAGGAAGAGGATGAAGCGCTCCTAGCTCAGGGAAGTCTCAGTATCTCTCTTTATGCTTTTCTGTTTTGAAACATTGGGGACAATGTTTAGTTTAAGTTTGGGGGGGAGGCTTCTGCAGTGTTGAGCATATTTAAATTCTGTTGGATGCATGAATAGCTAGCCATGATAGCCAAGGATGTGATTTTTGAAATTTTGGGAGAAAATGGTTTATATATTGTGGAATCTGGGAGCATGACAGAAATTGTGAAATTTTAAAATTTTTTGATACTTAGTTTTGATGTCTAAAGCATGCAATAGTCTTATCTAATGACGTCTTTGAAAATCTAGATTCTTATTATGGTTTTCAAAGTTGTTGTCACCCCGATAGGCTTAGTTTCTAATATTAGGAAGTTCATGCTTGATTGCTCTAAAGAACTAGGTAGGAAAAAATGCTATGCCTGTTGAGAGAAAAGCTAAAGCAACAAAAGAAAATGTGAGAAAAAGAAAATCTGTTGAAAAAGAAAATCTGTTGAAAAAGAATTTTTGCTTTCTCAAAAGAAAAAAAGCCTAGGGGTAAAAAGAGCTACCTGCGGTGTGATCAGTTAGGCCAACCAGAGAATAAAATTCGGGTTAAGGGTCCCTGCACCGTAGTGTGAAGCTAGTACCATTAGATATCAAAATGCAAGTTTGGGGGAGGAGCAAAAGAAAAAGAAAAGAAAAAGAAGAGAAAAAGAAAAAATCATGTGAGAATTCTGCTCCCCAATGAAAAAGAAAAGGATGACAGGCACCCTAGTTTCTTTTTTTTTTGCATGATAGAAGGACTCCGACGTATTAGGGGCTCTTAGCCAGTGTAGGGGGAAAACAAAAGGAGAAAGCCATAAGACTAATCTAGGTTAGTAAAAGAATCAATAGATAAGTCTTGAGCATGCTATTCATTAATCTTAAGTTCAAACTAGTTTAAGATTTCTTCAAAAGCATGCGGTACTTGCTTATTCCACTTGCATGTTTTCCATTCGATCCTAAGAATTCCAAAATCATTGAGGGTTGAGCGATTCTATTTCATGCATCTTTAGAATTTATTTTGCTCGGGACTAGCAAAAGCTTAAGTTTGGGGGTGTGATAGCGAGCAAAAATGTCGCTATTTTAGTCTCAATTTATTAAGCTTTTTGGTGCTTTAATCGTATTTTTAATGAATATATTTAATGAATTTTGTTATTTGGTCCTTAGGAGCTAAGTTGGTGATTTTGGGAGAAAAAGAACCAAAATTGAAGCAATTGAAGCCCAAATCTTAGCTTGATGCAATTGGAAGCCCAAAGAAGCCAACCATGAAGAAATGACCAAGAGAAATGAAGAAGAAGGCCAAAAAATCAGCCCAAAAGGAAGCTGAAAAATCTGGAAAGTTGGGGCAGCGTCGAGATGCTAAGTAAGGCAGCGTCGCGACGCTACCCTTTCTTGTTGCCCAAGCCGCGTGCGCAGCAGCGTCGCGACGCTGAGCAAGGTAGCGTCGCGACGCTACCCCTATTCCAGGCCTATAAAAAGGCACCCTTGGGTGCCTCATAATTCATCAATCATCCTTCCAATTCCTTCCTTTCCCCCTTCCTTAAGGCTCCTCTGGAATAGGGGTAAAATTTTGAGCCTTTGAGCCTTTTGAGCCTTTTTGAGAGGATTCTTCTAGTGGGAAAATTTTGGGAATTTTGGGGGAGCAATCTTAGAGGCTCAAGGAGTAGTCAGCGGGGGCTCCAAGCGTCAGCGAGGGGTTTTTCGACGGTCAATTCATTTCCTTTATTGCTCTTTATTATGCTTTCTTTTGTAAATGATATTTTAGCTATGTATAGCTAAGCCCTCAATTTGGGGTCTTGAAATGAAATGATAGTTCAAATATTGTTATAATTTCTTGTCTCTTGCCCATGTCCTAATTATTTGTATGGATGTGCTTAATGCTTTACTCAATCTGGCCAATTGTGTAATGATTCGATTCTTAATGGAAACTCGACGGAGAGAAATTAGGATAGATCATAATCCATGCAACTAGTTTAATTGCCCGTTGTGACACTGGGATTAGTTGATTAAACTTAGATTCCTAAAATGAATCAGAGCGTAATAATTAATGATTTTTAATAGCGCTAAGGACACTTAGGTTGTTAAAATGAATTAATTACAATTAGGGGAAACCGACAGGAGAACCTATGTGATCAACGGAGATTCTAGGATTATAATTAGTTGGGCAATGAGATAGGATAATTATAACAACTATTTAGCTAATCATCGATTTTCAAGACCCCTCTTCCCATTTAAAGAAAACTTTCTCCACATTTTATTTTCGATTAATCAATTTATTTTCATTAATTGTCTTATATTTAAATCCTTTTGTTGCATGAAGTGGTCCCTAAATATTATTTCGCCTAAGTATTTTCAGTGCTCAAGAAAATTTTAATTATTTGCTTAAGTTTCGCTTCGCCTCCCTGTGGATTCGATACTCGGTATTACTACCGTTTTATATTACTTGTGACGACCCGTGCGCTTGCGGATAATCGTTCAAACCACCCAACAACTGTCGGAAGAAACGACTGGACTGCTTCGTCGCCGTCGTCGCTACGTGTTGTCGCCAGAATGAGAAGAAGGAGAAACCGAAGGAGGGAATTCTACTGTCGATGGCTCACGGTTGGGGAAGAAGAAGCCTCCTTGGTGGTTGCACTCACGAAAAGAAGAGGAAGGAGAGAAGGGATTACCTACGGCTGCACACCATCTAAAATAAAAAGGGGAAAACTAGGGCTTGGTTCTAAAGACCAATTATTTACGAAATTGCCCTTCTAGCTTTAAATTTTCAAATTTCACCAATTACCAAGACTTGTAAATTCCCTCCAACTCCATTTTGCACAACTTAAACAAACTAACTCCAAAACTAGTGAAATTTGAAATTTCCTTAAATCACGGGCATTATAGGTTGGGTCCAAGCCCAAGCCCGTATGAGGTCCATCAAACTCTATAAATAGAAGAGGTCACCATTCATTTTGGGCATTCAGATTTAGAGACAGAGTCAGAGAACTCAAAGTCCAGAGCGTCCTGCTAGAGTCCAGAGTCGTCAGAAGCCAAAGAGTCCAGAGAATTCAGAAGGATTCGAGATTCAGAATTCAAAGGATTCAAGACTCAGAAGGTTTGAAGACTAGAAGACTCTAAGAAGAGATCAACAAGCCAACCGACCGATCAAGAAGATCACTAAGTCAGCAGGCCGATCATCCAAGAAGATCAACAAGCCAATCGACCGATCAAGAGGATTAACAAGTCAACAGGTCGATCATCCACGAGGATCAACAAGCCAACAAGCCGATCCAACAGATCATCAAGCCAACAAGCCGATCCAAAAGAACGTCAAGCCAACAGACCGATCATCCAAGAAGATCAACAAGTCACAACAGGCCGATCCAAGCGATCATTAAGCCAGCAGGTCGATCATCCAAGAAGATCAACAAGCCAATAAGCCGATCCAAGAGATCATCAAACCAACAACCCGATCCAAGAGATCATCAAGCGAACAGGCCGATCCAAGAGATCATAAACCTAGCAAGCCGATCATCCAAGAAACCCAACAAACGGGCCCAAGAAGAGCAACAAGCTAGATGCCAAAGTTTATATATTTGTGAGAAAGAATCAGAGGATAAATATTAGAGACTGTAACACTTCTACATCAAATCAATAAAAATCAAGTTCATTTCCACAAATTAAATTTCCTCTGTCGAAATCTCGTGTGAACAGTCGTCATCATGATTATTTGGATACGTAGGTGTTGGAAACTTTAAAACTCTATTTTTTTAACGTAAAAACTTTAAAACTCTAATAATTGAGGAAGATAATCAGAATGTGTTTAAAAGGAAAAAAAAAAAAAGATAACTAGAAGCTTTTAGAGCATCAAGTGATTTTTTTTTTCTAATATTAATTAACATAATTTATTAAGAGACACATCACATCTCACATCCCATTTCCACCCATTTTGAAATTAATATTTCGTTATTAATTATAATTAATAGTAAAAGCATAAATTTAAAATTTAATTTTAGCAAATCAATTATCACTTTTTATTTCAAGCCTAACCTTTCATATTCTTACTATTCATCAATGTCCATGAATACAATTAAATTATTACTTTTCATACTTTTTATTTTTAAAAATCATTTTCTTATTTCAATATTTATTAGGTATCAAAATTTGATCATATAAAATGTTATAGGTAATTTTGGACCACACAGATGCACAAGGAGCTGACGAGGACAATCAAACAGAGGTAGGACCAAAAGACCGACCCAGAGGAAGACCGAACCAAAGGGCCGGGCCAACATGGCCCGACCCATATGGTCGGCCTCGGCAAAAGGTCGAGGCCGACCATTCAGCCCGCTAGCGCGGGTCGAGCCCGATGACCTCTTTTTGGTCCCTGATGCCCCGGATCGCCCCGGTTCCGCCTGGTTCATCTCGAAACACCTCCGAATTCCTAAAAACCCTAAGAGGACAAACAGGTATAAAAACCCCTCTTCACCATGGAAGAAGGGTTCCGAAACTCTACTCTTGACTCTCCCCTTACTATCTATAGCTTCTCCTCGGTTTTCTGACTTAGGCATCGGAGGCGGTGTGGCTTACACCACGCCAGTGTGCAGCGGTTTTTGCTGGTCTTGCAGGTCACGTCTTCCCCAATTTCTATAAATTCACTGTTGGTGTATTGTTACAAGGTCATGCCGTTCGGTCTAAAGAACGCCGGAGCGACATACCAACGGATGGTAAACCACATGTTCGCTCCGCTATTGGGAAAGAACATGGAGGTATACGTGGATGATATGCTAGTGAAGAGCTTGAAGTCTCAATGCCATGAGTCTGACCTTAGTGAAGCTTTCCAGATACTCCGAAAGTATCGAATGAAACTAAACCCGAGTAAATGCGCTTTCGGGGTAACGTCTGGAAAGTTCCTAGGGTTCATAGTACATCAGAGGGGGATAGAAACAAACCCAGACAAGACCAGAGCAATCATGCAAATGTCTTCCCCTACAAATCTCAAGCAACTTCAAAGCTTGAACGGGAGGATTGCCGCCTTGAACAGGTTTGTTAGTAGATCAACTGACAAGTGCTTACCCTTCTTTAAAATCTTGAGACATGGATCACACTTCGAATGGACCGGAGAGTGCGAAAAGGCTTTTCGAGAGCTGAAGAACTATCTGAGCTCGGCCCGCTCTTGGCCAAGCCGCCCCCTGGCGACGAGCTACTGCTCTATGTCGCGGCCTCGGATACGGCTGTGAGTTCTGCACTGATCAGAGAAGAAGGGAAACTCCAGCGACCCGTGTATTATACCAGTAGATCGATGGTTGGAGTAGAAACTAGATACCCGCAAGTGGAGAAGCTCGCTCTGGCCCTAGTTACGTCGGCCAGAAGGTTGCGTCCGTATTTCCAAGTCCACAAGGTAACAGTTTGGACCAATTTTCCTCTAAAACAGGTGTTACAGAAGCCAGATGCCTCGGGTCGCCTCATGAAGTGGTCAGTTGAGCTGAGTGAGTATGACATCCACTACAAACCTCGAACTGCCATGAAAAGGGCAAGCTGTGGCAGATTTCCTGGTAGAATTAACGACTGCCGAGGAGGAGGCCGACCCTCAGAGGCCTGAGGCCGAGCAGAGCAAGTCAAGCCCGGAGGTCAATATGTTAAGTGTAAGGGAGGTAAACCAGACTTGGACACTCTTTGTAGACGGGTCTTCTAACACCAGGGGTTGTGGAGCAGGAATTTTGCTAGAATCCCCTGATGGAGGAAGATTTGAGTATGCCCTGAAATTCAACTTCAAGGCCTCAAATAATGAGGCTGAATATGAGGCACTCCTTGTAGGATTGAGGTTGGCAAGGGAGATCGGAGTCTTAGACATCATGATTCAAAGCGATTCGCAGCTAATCGTGAAGCATATGTTGGCAGAATATCAGACTAGGGAACAGAGAATGAGTAAGTACTTATCCAAGGCCAGGGAACTGCTGTCCAACTTCGAGAAGTGGGAGATCAAGCAAATCCCGAGGTCTCAGAACGCCAATGCAGATTCACTGGCTCGCTTGGCGGCTGCCTATGATACAAAATTGAGCAGGACTGTACCAGTTGAGGTTTTGTCTGAGCCTGCGGAATGTACAGAGGAGGTTCTTGAGACAAATGGTCGAGCAGAGGCCGTGGCCAAGCCGAAGGACAAGTCCGAGGCTGAGGTCGAGCCTGTGGATAAGTCTGAGGCCGAGACCGAAAATCCAAGGCTTGAGGTCGAGAATCCTACAGATGAGAAGGGCATCCCATCAATTGAAACTGAGCCCTCCCCTGAAGCAAGAGAAGCTTCATGGATGGATTCGATCCTTGATTACTTAGGGAAAGGCGAGCTACCAACAGAGAAGACAGAGGCTAAAAAGGTTCAGAGGCGAGTATCGCATTTTGTGTTAAGAGAAGGAAAACTATATAAAAGAGGCTACTCGATGCCATTGTTGAGGTGCCTCCCCCCTGGTGATGCTAACTACGTTATGAGAGAGATACATGAGGGGGTGTGTGGAAATCACTCAGGAGCAAGGTCGTTGTGTCACAAGATAGTCAGGCAAGGTTACTACTAGCCAACAATGTTGCAAGATGCCAGACATTTCACGAGATCTTGCGATCAATGCCAAAGGGTTGCACCCATTCCAAGGCAACCGCCTGAGCCCTTAACGAGCATTATCAACCCGTGGCCATTCGCGCAATGGGGAATAGATCTGATCGGACCTCACCCCCAAGGTAAAGGGCTGACCAAGTATGCAGTCGTGGCTGTGGACTATTTCACAAAATTGGCAGAGATAGAACCGCTAGCAACCATAACCGAAAAGAAGATTACTGACTTCATATGGAAGAATATTGTGTGTCGTTTTGGGATTCTTAACACCATTATATCAGATAATGGTAGACAGTTCGACAATGCCGCTTTCAGGAAGTTCTGCTAAGATTTGGGCATATCGCACAGTTGTTCGTCGCCAGCCCATCCGCAAGCTAATGGCCAGGTGGAGGCTGTGAATAAAATAATCAAGCAGAATCTGAAAACAAAGCTTGAAGGGCTAAAAGGGTTATGGGCTGAAGAGCTCCCGCATGTACTGTGGGCGTATCGGACGACAGCACGAACCTCCACAGGGGAAACACCATTTTCCCTTTCATTCGGGGCAGAGGCAGTAGTCCCAGTGGAGGTCGGCATCCCCTCCCCCAGGACAGAGCAGTTTGATGTGCCGAGGAATGATGAAGCTATGAGGTTGAGCTTAGACCTTCTAGAAGAGCATCGTGAAATGGCACAACTCCGGGTTGCAGAGTATAAAAACAGGATTGCCAGGTATTATAACACGAAAGTGAAAAGACGCACCTTCATGGGAGGAGATCTAGTACTGAGAAAAGTCATGCAGAACACTAGAGATCCCAATGCAGGTGCATTGGGACCAGCATGGAAGGACCTTATCAAGTTAGCAAAGTGGCCCGCCCCAGCACCTATGCCTTGGTTGACGAAAATGGGAAACCAACTCCACACCCATGGAATGTAGAACACTTGAAGATTTACTATCATTATCCATAGCAGAAACAAGTGGCAGGCAACGCCGCCACTGCAGGAACGCCGAGGCCGACCATGAACAATGTTTTTTCTACTTATGTTTACTTGACATAGAGATTGTCTATCATTTATCTCACTGTAAAATGCGCGAACATTTGCGAATTCAATAAAATCTATCATGTTGTGTTTTGCATAAACCAGGGTGTGACGCATACGGCCAGACGAGAATAATTCTTGCAGAGGCCAAACTCTCGCACTTTCCCAGACAAGAATGATTCTTGCGGAGACTAAATCCCTGAAGAGAGGTTGACGCATGTCCTCAACCTCCCCAGGTCCCCAACAGAGTGTACGCACCCTCGGGATGGAGAACAAGCAAGCAAACAACATAGAGGAGCTGGTCGGCCTCATGCCAACGCCGAGGCCGACCATCTAGAGGCCAAGGCCGAGCTCCACCTTTAGAGGCCCAGGTACGAAGTTAGGTTTTCCTTACTCAAAAAAATGCACGTCGAAGATATTGAATGCATATTTTGAGTGGGGGGTTGGGGATAAGGACAGGTCGAGTCCATCATAATCATGGTCATGTTGTAATGGGTTCGACTTTCCTTTCTTGCTTATTCAAGTTAGAATTGCATTATGAATAGCGGTGGAGCTATTTATAAGATCATTTATTTTTATTTCGTATAACACATGTCCATGACGTTGTGTTTTGCTTAAAATGCTTTTTCCATAGGATGTAACGCATGTAGCTAGACAGGAACGATCCTTGTAGAGGCCAGACTTCCGTACTTTCCCCGACTGAGTGTACGCACCCACGAGATGAACACAGTAGCTTGAAGAGAGGCTCGGGAACTTCCTAAGCCTCCCCAAGCCTTTTCCTCAGAAGAGTGTACGCACCCCTGGGATGATCATGATAGCTTGAAGAGAGGCTCGGGAATTTCCTAGGCCTCCCCAAGCTTTTCCCCAGAAGAGTGCACGCACCCCTGGGACGACCATGACAGCTTGAAGAGAGGCTCGGGAACTTCCTAAGCCTCCCCAAGCCTTTTCCCCAGAAGAGTGTACGCACCCCTAGGATGACCATGACAGCTTGAAGAGAGGCTCGGGAACTTGCTAAGCCTCCCCAAGCCTTTTCCCCGGAAGAGTGCATGCACCCCTGGGATGACCATGACAGCTTGAAGAGAGGGTCGAGAACTTCCTAAGCCTCCCCAAGCCTTTTCCCCAGAAGAGTGTACGCACCCCTGGGATGACCATGACAGCTTGAAGAGAGGCTCGGGAACTTCCTAAGCCTCCCCAAGCCTTTTCCCCAGAAGAGTGTACACACCCCTAGGATGACCATGACAACTTGAAGAGAGGCTCGGGAACTTCCTAGTCCTCCCTAAGCTTTTTCCCGGAAGAATGTACGCACCGTCGGGATGGATACAACAGAGATAATTGGCAAGCAAAGAAGAAGTAATGCTCGGCCTCATGCCAAGGCCGAGCATCCCAGCTTCGAGGCCAACCATCAGGCACACATTCAAAGCAGCATGACTGTTTCGAGTTCTTAGTCACTTTACTTTTTAGCACAGTCGAGGCGCTCAAAGCCGCAGGGAGATGCTTAAGGTAGGGCCGGGAGAATCTACACAAAAGCCTAGCCATCGGCAAGCAAATAGTACAGAGGTGCTGGTCAGCCTCATGCCAAGGCCGAGGCCGACCATCCACCTTCGAAAAGGCCAGGTATGAACTTAGTCCTTCTTGCTCGAAAAATGCAACACTTGAGGAAACAAAGATTAGGGTAGCTACTCTGATTTGTAACAAATTTTTTAATTATTTTTTTATAATTTTAAATTGGATAGAATGAAGTAGAATGCATTGGACTAATAAAGAGATTAGCTTTGTATTTCAAATTTATATTAATCTTGAGGTTTTAATTTATATGTGTAAAAGAAAATACTCACATTAAGACGTTTTAGCTTTTCACATTAAAATAAAAATAATCACATATTAAAAATAATGAAAATACATCATACATTTTAGCTTTTTATTCCTTAGTTTTCAATCATTGTTTTCAAATCATGAATCAAAAGTACCCTATTTTTTTCCCCTTAATTTTCAATAATATAATTTCAAATTTATATTTTTCTATAATTTCAGGGCATAGTATCCATTTCTAAAAAAATAAATTCTATGTTGATGCAAAAATCCGGACAGAAGACTCACCTGACCTTCACGTGACACCAACAGTGAATTTATAGAAATCGGGGAAGACGTGACCTGCAAGACCAGCAAAAATCGCTGGCACACTGGCATGGTGTAAGCCACACCGCCTCCGATGCCTAAGTCAGAAAACCGAGGAGAAGCTATAGATAGTAAGGGGAGAGTCAAGAGTAGAGTTTCGGAACCCTTCTTCCATGGTGAAGATGGGTTTTTATACCTATTTGTCCTCTTAGGGTTGTTAGGAATTCGAAGGTGTTTCAGGATGAACCAGGGCGATCCGAGGCATCAGGGACCGAAAAGAGGTCATCGGGCTCGGCCCGCGCTAGCGGGCCGAATGGTCGACCTCGGCCTTTTGCCGAGGTCGGCCAAATGCTCGGCCTCAGCAATATGGGTCGGGCCATGTTGGCCCGACCCTTTGGTTCGGTCTTCCTCTGGGTCGGTCTTTTGGTCCTACCTCTGCCCGATTGTCCTCGTCAGCTCCTTGTGCATCTGTGTGGTCCAAAATTACCTATAACATTATGCCCCCAATCTTGAATTGGGATTCAAGTGCGACTTAATGCTATAGCCCGAGCTCCTTAAGCCCAATTTAAGAGTACAACTCTCGTCTCGTGCTGACTTTTGTATGACTTCTTTGTTATCCTACAAGACAGGACAAACTATGCAAGGTAGATACTTCCTGAATAGGGGTTAGGTGAAATGGAAATGAGAAAAGTGAGAGGTTACAAAAGTGACTGAGGGGCCTCTCTAGTCGGCCTCGGCCTCGGGAGGTGGCCGAGCATAGGGAAAACAGAAAACTTCACAATCCTGCATTGAAAACTTCACAATCCTGGCGAGACCCCCGTACTTAGTCATTCGGAGTGCTTCATTCCAGATCCAGGGCTTATCCATAATTAATCAATAGGGAAAACAGAAAACTTCACAATCCTGCATTGAAAAAGTTAATTTCTACAAAAGAAAAACGAGGGAGGAGGCCAGGATCGGCCTTGGCCTCTAGCCCCTATTAACTCAGTGCTTAGCCCCTGCACTCATATGTCAGTCCTTACCGGAAAATAATGGGAGAGTTGCATGACGATTACAACAAAGGAATGGAATAGCCTTAACCTATCCCTATTCCCAGCCCCCACTCAACATGGGCATAAAACTCAAATAGTTTTCTTTTTTTTTTGAAAAGAATATAACTCAAATAGTTTAGATCATGTGAGTGGAAGATTTAATTTCATGATTATAGGGATATGTATTAGTTTAGATCACGTGAGTGGAAGATATAATTTCATAATTATAGGGATGAAGGAGTTGCAAGAGTTTTGATACTCTATAATTAAAAATAATTAGTGTAATAGTTCTTGTGTTAATTTTTTTTTATAAATAAAGGCAAAACTTTTTCGTATTCTATCCTTTTATATTCCCTTCATTTATCAACTTTACGAGAGCATTTAATTTTCATTCTCTCAAATCCAACATTCTAACAATTATTTTTTTAAACTTTAATTAAAATTAAAACTATAAAATCCAAAGGCAATAGTATGCAAAACTTTAATAATTAAGAACCTTAATCTTAGAATTAATTTATGCCTTCGATGTATTGGAATTTCGTTTAGTTAAACTAATTTTTCAATATGTCTAATTTGTTTTTTATTTTAACATCGCAATTGAAGTCTAATATATTTGTTACATACATCACTCCTTACAACATAAATCCAACTATTCACACGTAACTTCGAAGATGAGACATGTGAAATAAATATGTAGTTGTAATGATATTTGTATGCATGTGGGTGTACAATCTCTAACTTTGATCCTCTGATTCTCGCTCTTGTGTGAATGTGTTTCACTCGAGGTCTGGAACGCTTGATCTCAAGTTTGAAGCTTCAATCGATTCGTTGGAGTCTTGAAGTGTTGGGGTCTTTAAGTCTCTTGGAGTATTGAAGAGTATTGATCTTTCAAGGAGTGTTTAAGTCTTGAAGAATGTTTGGTCTTCAAGAAATGTTGAAATCTTGAAGAGTGTTTAGTCTTTCAGCAGTCAAGAACTTTTGAATTTCAGGAGTCTTCAATCTTCAGTCTTGGTGGAGTCTCAAATTTCTGGTTGAGAGCTTCAAATTTCTGACCCTAACAACTTGGACTTGGGCTTTGTTGGTCTTGGGTTAAACTCCTTTGTCTTGGGATTGATTTATATTTGACCCAAAAACCATCTGACCCAAATATTAAAAGACCCAAATTTGATAAAATTAATATTTTAATTAATTGATCAAATGGACATTTGGCCTTCAAATTTTATGATTGGCCAACTTCGTCTTCAAATTAAATTTGGGACACATGCCAATTTATAATCGGTCCCAAATTTAATTATTTGTAATTTCGTCATTATTTTTAAACAATGACGTGACAATTTGTGATTGATCAAAATTTCTCCAACAAATGCTCATTTTTGAGATTTAGACACAAGTTACGTGTGAGTGAATCTTGAAAAAGATATTTTGGAATCAAAATGCAAGGTATTATTCTTGATTTTGACTTTGTTTGATGTGTCAATTTAATCAAAATATGAATTTTGTTCAAAACTTTGATTATTTTTTTTTATTTGCATACTTTTATAATCAATTAATCAAAATTTGTAGTTTGGTCAAAATTTTGATTTTCCTTATTTGGCAGAAAACTTTGACTTAACTTAAGTTTGAGATAAATTTTGGATTATGTCCAAACTTTGATTTGAAATAAAATTTCAAAATTTGGCTTGAATGAGATTTGAATTGGAATTTACCCAAATTTTAATTTGGGAAAAATTTGGATTATTATGCCCAAATAAAATTATTTAGATAAAATTATTATGTCCAAACTTTTTCGTTTGATTTTAATTTGATAAAATTATTTAGTTCAAACTTGGGCTCCTTTACTCTGCAACATCTTTCAGCATTTGTACAAGGACACATGATGTGTTTGAACTCTTGTAGCTATGATGTTCTCCGGTCCAAGGACACAGGATATCAATCAAACTTGGGCTCCTTTACTGTTGCAATGTCTTTCTACATTAGTACAAGGACACATGATGTCTTTAGATTCTTGTTCTTCTGACGTTCCCCGACCCAAGGACACAGGATGTCGTTCAAACTTGGACTCTTTTACTGCTGCAACGTCTTTCAACATTAGTACAAGGACACATGATGCCTTTGGACTCTTGTTGTTATGATGTCCCTCGACCCAACGCCACAGGATGTTGTTCGAACTTGGACTCATTTACTGCTGCAACGTCTTTCAACATTAGTACAAGGACACATGATGTCTTTGAGCTCTTGTTGCTATGATGATCCTCGGTCCAAGGACACATGATATCAATCAAACTTGGGCTCCTTTACTGTTGCAATGTCTTTTAGCATTAGTACAAGGACACGTGATGTCGTTGGACTCTTGTTGCTATGACGTTTTCGACCCAAGGACATAGGATGTCGTTCAAACTTGGACTCCTTTACTGCTGCAACGTCTTTCAGCATTAGTACAAGGACACATGATGTCTTTGGACTCTTGTTACTATGACATTCCTCGACCCAAGGACACAGGATGTCGTTCACACTTGGACTCCTTTATTGTTGCAACGTCCTTTAACATTAGTACAAGAACACATGATGTCTTTGGACTCTTGTTGCTATGATGTTCCCCGACCTAAGGATACAAGACGTCATTCACACTTGGGCTCATTTATTGCTGCAACATCTTTTGACGTTCCTCGGTCCAAGGTCACAGGATGTTATTCAAACTTGGGCTCGGTTGCTGCTACAATGTCTTTCGACGTTCCTCGGCCTAAGGACACAGAATGTAGTTCAAACTTGGGTTTTTTTTTTGCTACTCCAACATCTTTTAGCATTAGTAAAAGGACACATGATGTCTTTGGACTCTTGCTTCTATGACGTTACTCGACCCAAGGACACAAGATGTCGTTCAAACTTGGACTCCTTTATTGCTGCAACGTCTACAACGAAGTAGAATCTTCGAACTTGGAGAAGGAACAAAAGTGAAGCTTCACTTAAGTTGTTATTGAGTTTTATTCACTTAAGTGATTCAATAAGTGAATTACACATTAAATAACCCAAATCCAATAAACTAACATAGATGGCTATGTGATATGAATACTTGAACTTTATGTAGTGACATAAAAGTGGATCAAGTTCAAGTAATAGCCTATACGGTCTATAAGTATAGGGATAAGGCTGGGTACCTTATCTTGGGAACACTATGTGATGCGGTCCACTTTGTATATACTACAAATGATGTGATCCTAAATCGTTCATGTAGAGACATGCGAGTGGGGGCGTCCTATGCAAATGAGTTTGCATAAGACCAGGACCAAGAAATAAATCAATTTCCTTTATAATGTCGTTTACTGTTGAAACTGACTTATTTTAGTGCGATGACCTAGGTAACTCGATCTTAATCCTGAGCTAACTATGAACTCTTGTTTATTCGGGATTATCCTTTTATTTGCATGGGTGAGAGTGGCTCAACATCGCTGACTTAATAAGCCTACCATTCTGGGGATAAGACTGGGTAGATAGCTGGGGACATAGTCCTACAAGACGAAATTCACTCCTATCCATTTTAGGGATAGTAGAGAGGTTGTTCCCTTAAGTGTTGACTCTGGGATGTGAACAAAGGGATCCCACCCTCTCATTGGCCCAAGAGGTATTAGGTTTAGTGGTGGGACCACAAACCAATTGTTCATTAGGGACTTAGTGGGGACTTAAGGAACAAGATGTAACTTCAGGAGTCAAACAGACATTTGACCCCGCTCTAGTTACGAACAACCTGTGAAGGGTCGACTTACTAATCATGGTAATATCGTGTAACGACAAGCTTTTTTTTTTTTTTTAAAAAAAAGAGAAATGGGAGTGGGCTTAATTGCCCGGTCAAAGGGAGTTTTTTTTTTTTAAAAAAAAGAAATCAGATTTCTCCCTCTCCCTTCACGCTCTCTCTCTCTCTCCCCAATACCTCTCTCTCTCTCTCTCGTCTCTTTCTCCCTCACGCTCTCTCTCCCATCTATGCACCTACCGCCGCCGACGTTGACGTTGTCGCCGCCGCCCGTCGTCGTCTTCCGCAAGCCGCCGCCGCCGGTAAGTTCTTTCTCTCTCTCTCGTCTCCTTCTCTCACACACTCTCTCTCTCTCTTTCTCTCTCTCACTCGACTCCCTCTCTTTCTCCTCACCACAGCCCACCGTCGACGCCGCCATCGTCTCCTTGCCGTCCATAGCCAACGCCACACGTCGCCGATTTCAACCGTTAACAGCCGTCTGTCTACAACACGACATCGCACCGCGCGCCGCTTTCAGCCGTGAACTGCCGCCGTTCGCCGTCTCCCGAAGTACTGCCGCCACCACGTTCAGCCAGCCAGTCGTGCACACCGCCGCCGCCGCGTCCAGATCTGTTTGTTCTTCGTCCCTCGAATCTGATTATCGTCGTCACTGCCTTAAGACAAATAGCCACACGTCTCTTGTATGTTCGACGATTTCAGTTAGTGGGTAAGTGAGATTTAAGGTGTTTTGGTCAATTTAATGTTTAATCATGGATGCCCATTGATTTAAGATTCCGATTTCAAGGTGCCCGTGGCGTTTGGAGGCCGAATTGTCGAATTTGAGAGATTTGGGACTGCTGGACACCAAGCTGTGGTTCTGTTTTGGATAAGTTTTGGTTGTTAATTTTACCCCAAATGTAATGGGTTCTTAGTTGAATGCTTGGTTTAGAGTCCCTAGTTAATTAAGAGTTCCTTTCCTTGTTGTAGCTTGCTTAAGAACCTTGGAGTTAAGGAATTTCTTGAAGGTTAATCAAGTATCTCCTCCACTAAAGTAAGTAGCCGTTGGAATAAATTCTCTACTTTAAACTCATTTAAGTTGAGTATGGTTTACAATAGCATGAGTTGGATTTAATCCTTAAGTTGCCCCTTGGAATTTAAGTAGCTAATTGGATTCAAATTCCATGTTTTAAGTGCATTGTGTGGTAGTTGAACATGGTAAGTAGCTTGCCGTTTTGGAATGAAATGTGTATGTTTGAAATGATTGTTTACTTCTGGCATGAGCATGTGTATAAGTTGTTCGGATTGAGACTGAGGTGATATGTTGCGTTAATTTCAAGATCATGGCTTCTGCATATATATATCTGAGTTGTGTGATAGAAGCGAGTGTATGACTATTGTATATTTTTAAAGCTAACTGACAATGTTTGTGGGAACCGAGAAGTTGTGGTTTTCTCTGTTTAGGAGTGTCGATTGTCGCCTTCATTTCTTATTCTTGTGATATGACTGAGTTGGGATGGTGCATATCAGTTAGTCTGTCAGTAATCTAGGAAAAGAAATTGGCTGTGTTAAATAGGTTGCGGTTAAAAGTTAGTAAATGTTAAGGGGTCCTAAAGGGAAAAAGATTAAGAAAGGGAAAGGAATAGGCTAGTGCCTTAGAAGAGGGCCGTGTCAATTAAACACCTAGGACTAAGATGTATTAGACTGAGATGAGGGGCTTAATGGGCGGGACTTGGCTTCGCAGACTAGGTGCCATTTACTAACTGTGGAAGTTAATTTCTGACTTAAACCCATGAATGCCCACCAGTGAAATGGTAGTTTATTGCGCTACGCGCCCAATAGTGCCTTGAGGGATGAGACTTAGCTCCACAGACTGGGTGCCATCTACCATCATAGGAGTAGAGACCTACCAAAACTCCCACTTGTGCACTATCAGTGTGTTGGCAAACTTATATATATAGGCGAACTAATTGAACACGATACCCGAACTACAGATAAATGAAATGAAATGAATGAGAATGAGATGACCTAACCCTTAGGCCCTTAACTCGAATAAAATGTTAAAACCTTGACTGCTACTTACTGAGTATTTTCTTAAATACTCATTCTTTTCCCTTACATACAACTGTAGGTAGAGGTAAAGGTGTTCAGAACGCGTGACGGAGAGCTGCTGAGCCATGGATCTCCTTTAGGATAGTCTTCCGCATTTTTTGTTTTTAAATTCTTCTTTTGAACTTGTATTGCGAATGATTAAAGGTTTATTCCGCTTTAAGATGTTTGTGTGAATGGCTAAAGTGTTCTTTTGTGTTGTTTTAACTGGGATCCCAGACTGAAAAGTTTCGTAAAATTTTTAAGTATGTTTTCTTTAAATGATATTTCCTTGCTGTTCTTAGAAGTAGAATGAAATGTATGTAGTAACGGCCCTAGGATCTAGGCATGAAAAGTAGGGTCGTTACATATCGGATGGACAGAAATATATCTACAGTGAGGAGAGTTCAACTATGGAGCTATTGATAGCAAGCATAGCTAGTTATCCTTACTTATTTAATTTAGCTAGTCTTTTATGATGTTTGGGCCATTTTATTGTGCTTTATTGTTTATTTTGTAGGAAATGGTTGATTGGAGCTATAGCGCAATATTAGAGTTAATCGGGTGCTCGGGACGTGAAAAGATGCAAAGGAATGAAAAGAGTAAAGAGGAAAAAAGTCGAATTTCGGTCAACAGCAGACGCTAGCTCTTGAGCGTCTCGACGCTCACATTCCATATCTGATTAGGCGCGTAAAGGTCACAGTGTCTCGACGCTGCGACCTTAGCGTCTCGACACTGTGTTATTTCGCTTGCTGAAACGTGCGTTTTGAAGGCAGCGTCGAGACGCTGTCTTGACAGCGTCGAGACGCTAAGACGAAAAATCTGCTATATAAGTTTCTCTTCGGCTAGGTTTGAGGGGACTTTCGTTTTGGGACGTTTTGGAGCCGACAAGAGAGGAAAAACAGAGGCTTGGGAGGCTGACACAAAGGGTGCAAAGTGGCAATCAACCTATTGTTCGTGGGGATCGTGACGGGGACGTTCGGTCTCGGCCTACAACGAGTTTATCTCTCTTTTCCCTTATCTTAGATAGTTTTGATGGTTGTTTTAGACTCTTGCTATATTGTAACGTTGCGTATGAGTAGCTAGGCTTTAGTTCTTAGTGATTGATGTAGCCGTTGGGCACGTTTTGGATTGATTTATGGTGTTTATGCTATTGATGTCATTTATGCATATGTTGTATCCTTAATGCTTTCGATTTACTGGCCATAAATTGATTGATGTTTATATTTGAATCTAACTCGGGAGAGAGGATTTAAATTGGTAATCAATATGCATAACTAGAATTGAGCTAATAATCGGGAGGTTAAGGTTAATTCTAGAAATTGGTATAAAGGTTAGCCTTATTGCCTTGTATGTTTATTGGATTTAGATAGGGATATCGGGTTCAATTGCATATGAGAGAATCATGTATGCTCGGGAGAGATATGTGTGATTTTAGAATGTCTCGGTAGTTAACGAATGTTTGTTAACTAGGTTAAAAAAGTTTAGTCGATTAATCTCAGATCGTTGGAGCCCATGATCTATAGGTCCATTAGGTCCCCGTGCTAGCTCATACGGAATAAACCTTAAAACAATGTGATGAGAGAATTTGAAACGTTGAAATTCGAATTAAGGAGTTAATGTTAATCATGCTTGATAGTTTAATTATGGATTAAACTATATTTGAGAGAGTAAGAAATATTTAAATAAGATTTACATATTGTAAGTTTGTTAAGATACATATTTCAGTTTCAAATATGAATAGAGATTCGTATTTGAAAACTTGGGGTTGAGAGAAAGTGGGACTTGTGTAATCATTCAATTTGATTAACTTATTGTTAATTTAAATTTAATTAGTTTTATGTTACAAATGAACTATAAAATTGAGAATTTTCAAATAAATTAGTTTTGCAAATGAAATTCAAATTGGTGGGTTTTGATGAGTTTGTTTTTTCTTTTAATCTCATCATGCCACATACATTACACATAGTCCCTTTCTTGTCTCAATTTTTTGCTTCTAAGATTGCATGCTTTCATCTTCTAAAAGAGGTGGAAAAGACTAAAAGACTGAGTTTGTGGGTGAATGCACAGCTTGAACCTCTCCAAGAAAATCAAACATCAAGAAGTTTTATCTCTCATTTTCTTACTTGAACCATATTTTCTCCCTTCAAACTCATCCCGATTTTGGCTCCCACAAGCTATTCTAAGGTCGGAGGATAGTGAGGAAGACCACAGTGGTTGTCCGAGACTCGTTCGTGTTCAATTTCATCCGAAGAGTAGCTTTAATTCGACCTTATCCTTGTACTAAAACTCGTAAATAGTAAATGTACATTTGACCGAACATTAATAAAAGTGATGTATTATTTATGTTTGTGTTATATTTTGTCTTATTAACCCCAATCCAATAAACTAAACATCCAAGGCTAATAGAATGAGGCTTGAACTAGTATGTAGGGACATACAGGGATCGATGTTCAAGTTTTAGCCTTAATGGTCTGTAGTATAGGGATAAGGCTAGGTACCTTATCCTGGTTACACTATGAATACGACCCACTTTGTATATTGATACAAACGTAATGATCCAACGTGTTCATGTAGTTGACATGCGAGTGGGGGTATCCTGTGCTATGAGTTTACACAAAGACTGGACCGCGAAATAGTTAACCACTAACTGTAACACCATTAGTTAGCTTGGTTTCTATTTCACTAGGATGACCTAGGCAACTTGGCCTTAATCCTGAGTGGATTATGGACTCCTGTCCATGAGTGATTGTCCTTTGATTTGTGCGGGTGAGAGTGGCCTGCACGCCGACTCAATAAGCCTACCATTTTGGGAACAAGACCGAGTGGGGAGATGGGAACATAGTCTTACAAGATGGAATTCACTCCTTCCCAGTTTTAGGGTAAGTAGAGGTGTGTTCCCTTAAGTGGTGTCTCCGGGTCTTGAACAATGGGCCCTACTCTCTCTATGGCACGAGAGGGACTTCTGTTTGTTGGTTGAACCTCAAACAGGTTGTTCATTAGAGGAACACTGGTACTTAAGGATGAAGAGGTAGCCTTGGGGTAAAACGGTAATTTGACCTAGCTGGGGTACGAACACACGTGAAGGGCTAACTTGCTGTTGATGGTCGATATCCGTGGACACAGAAATATATTTGCAGTGAGAAGAGTGCAACTATGGTTCTATAGTGGAGTGAACCACAGTTAACGAATATTGATTAACTTGGTTAATGAGTTTAGCCAATTAATCTCATATCGTTGGATCTTCTGATTTGTAGGTCCATTAGGTCCCACCGGTAGCTCATTAAGGGCGTTGAGGTAAATTTCCAAGGGAGAATTGAATATTCGAAGGAGTTCGATTATTAAATTATAATATGAATTTGATTCATATTAAAACTATAGGTTATAATTAATGTGCATTAGATGTACATTAATACCATAGTTTATTTGATAGAAATATAATTAAATATGTGATATTTAATTATGATATTAATTAAATTGAGAACTAATTAATTATTGATTTAATTCAGTTTAATTAAATTTTATTTAATTAAATTTGATTAAAACTTTAGGTTATGTGGTATAATTTATATAAAATTGTTTTATATGAATTTTATTAAATTAAATGTTAATTTAATTAAATAAGTTAATTAATAATCTATTTATTAATTAATTTTAATATGTGATCAGTTAAAGTAACTGATACAGTCTTCCACTAATCCAATAAAACGCGTCAATGAGAGGGTTTTTACGGAAGGAGTTTGATCATCTGTTAGATAACTTTCCCACTTGATTTTTTGAAAAATCTAACCTCTATCTTTTTCACGCAAACTCTCTCTCTCAGTCCCTTTTGTTCTCTGCATTTTCTCCCAAGAAACAAAGACTAAAATCCCAAAATTTTGCCTTGCTCCCACAAGCAAACAACCAATTATTCCCTGTGAGAATACCGGTGAAGATCTTGTGGTCGGGTTCATAAAATTCAGCAAGAAGATTCCAAAAAGGTTGCTGTATTTTCTGCACTCCGTTGGTGGATTTGGCGATACTATCAAGAACGTCTTCAAAAGTATAGTGTTCTTGATCTAGGATCATTAGGGTCCACTCTAGATTAGATCTAGTGGTTTTAAATGTGAATTATGCATGCTTTATTCGTATTTTTCAGTAGTTTAATTATGGTTTTACTGATGTATTTAATTTGCCAACGTATGGTATTTTAATTCCTATTAAAATTTGAGTTAAGGTTCTAATCGTTTCTGTTGCGAAAGGGCTTTTATCCCTTCATTTGGTTCATAGATATGCATGTTTTCTTAACTAGAATTAAAGGAAATTAGAGTGTTTCGATCCAAATCGCTTCCGCTAGTGTCTCTCGTACACTCCTTCATGAACAACAGCGATGCAGCGTGAGAACCTTCAACCTTGGAGAGAAGGAACCTTCGAAGATGGAGAGAAGGAACAACATCGAAACAACATGAGAACCTTCGAACTTGGAGAAGGAGCAACACAATAGTGTACAAATCAGGAGAACCATCAAACATAGAGAAGGAACAATGCAGTAGCGTACAACGTAAGAACCCTCGAACTTGGAGAAGGAACAATGCAGCAACGTATAGTGTACAAACCTTCAAACTTGGAGAGAAGGAACAACAACAAAACAACGTAGCATGCAAACCCTTTAACTTGGAGAAGAGACAACAGCAAAGTAGCGTGAGAGCCTTCGAACTTCGAGAGAAGGAACTACAATGAAGCAGCATAACAACATGTGTAAACCTTCGAACTTGGAGAATAATATAGCAGCGTACAGTGAAGAACCTTCGAGCTTGGAGAGAAGGAACTAGTGCTTTGTCAACATATTGCCATAAGTTTAACATAAGCCATTTAGCCCAAAAATTAATTGAGCAACATGACTTATTGTCTTGTACCACTAGTGAAGACTTGGGAGTTGCTAACCAATTAAAATATAGTCGGCCATTGGAGTGAATCAAGCAATGTTAGTGATAAAGAAAATAAGTTTTTAGCTTCATTAAATTTTTCTACTAGATATACAATACAAGATTCCAACCAGAGCATTGGCAACTTACAAATAAATTGTTTGAATATAAGCAATGTCAAAGCTCTAGGAGTTCAAGGTTGAACATTCTCAATATGACCTGAAATAAAGAAAAAATACTAAATACTTTTCACTTATTTAAATTATTAGCAGATATTTGTTCAATCAAGTACCACTCATCCCTTATGATTTATCAAATACACAATCAAATGTCCAAAGATATCAGTCTACTGCTTACATCTCACATTTGGAAGAGAACTAATGACCCTAATTCAAAATCGATGCTCGTAAGTTTTGGGTCTCCTTGAAGTCCCTTTTAAATAATGGAAAAGGTTTTGGATTTTACAAGATATACACTATACTATTTCATTCAACTTTTATATATCATCCTTCAAGGTTGAATACTTGCAACAATGAAAGAATGTGTTGAAAAGGTACTTGTCAAGACTTGAAAATAAGAACAAACCTTGTCTAGTTTATAGGTATGTATATCTAGAAAATAATTGATGCAACCTCGTTAGTAGTTAAACTCAGAAAGTCTAAAGGTTTTCATAGAAATGATCAATAATATGGGAATTTTAAAACTACACCCCTTTTATAGGTTTCCATTAAGGAAGCAATATATTGAAAAGTACTCTACAATGGGCAACAAAAGACCAACCTTCAAAAAGACTGAAGGATTCCTTGGTCTTGCTTTCATCAATTTCTCTGTTACTTCTCTTTTGGCTATGGATTTTGATAAACTTATTTTATAAAACAAGTTGCAAAAGAATGTAAAGTGACAAAAACAAAAAAAAATAAAGGATGTTCCCACACTCCCTTGGGTGTTTATAATGAAAAAAATCACAGTTGCATTTGCTTAAACATTGATTCATATGAAGCATTATTAGACCTTGTTCTATAATACACTGAGCAAACTAATTGGTGAGCCATCATCTAGATGCGAAGAAAGAAAGAAGAAATGGGTGATCAAAACAAATTTCCACAGAGATTTCACATCAAGAATGTAGCAAAACCACCATCCAGAATAAAAAAAGCTTCATAACTTCAACAAGTCAACAAAAAAAAAAGGTACACACAATGGGAGAAGCCATTAAAACACAAAGCCAAAAGCTAATCAAAGACAATCAAAAGGAAAATCTCATTAGCAAAACAATAATCGGACTGAAATCTCCTAATCCCACAATTGTTTAAGCAAATTACAACATTAAGTCCAATGAGAAGCCATGAGAGCACCAAGCCAAAAACCAATCAGAAACAATCACAAGATAAATCCCAATAGCTAACAATTAATCAAAACCAAATCTCTTAATCCCACCATTTTTTAAGCAAAATACAACATTCAGTCTAATTGATAAGTTATTTACCTTCTTCCCTCCCTCAATGTACTTGGCTGCAACAAGTTCGTTGGTCTTCTCTAAAACTTGTTTGTCTTTATAATTTATCTCAGCCCCTGTTTGCTTTGCTTTCTCTCACTGTATTGTGTATTTTTATTGATTTCTAAATGAACGGGAACAGATTTAATAGATAAATAATCACAAGAAACAAAATAATGGTCACATGCCACTGAATGCCACATACCTTGGCTTAATTACTTTGCATAAGAATTAAATTAATTCGTTAGCTCCAACCTTTAATCAAGCTACACAAGGGGAGAAATTCCTTAAAACCAAATAGAATCTCAAATCAAATGCTAACTAAGAGCCCATTAAATTGGGGAAATTAACACCCAAAACTTGACCAAAAAACAAAACAAATGTTTGCTGTCCGGGCTTCCAATTTCACTCCAAATTGACAAATAAATCACCAAACGCTATGGGTACCTTGAAGTTGCAAGCTAACATAAATGGGTATTTGAATAACACTAAAACCAACCCCAATCCTTGATGTAAAACACTTACCCAATGCCAAAATTGCTCAAAGCCTTTGAAAGTCGAAGAGCCACTGCTTGAATCGTCGAAATTTGAAGGGAAAACTTGTTGGACGGAACAAATAGTGAGAGGGTATTCAATTAAACATGATAATCAACCAATACAACCTTCAATCCAACTTACCTAAGGTCGCGTTTGCTGAAAAACCTATTAAAAACGCCCTAAAAACACTGTTGTTCACACTTAAATAGAACACCTGTCGGAAAATTATGAAAACAGCTACTGCCCCACTTGAAACTCATTGAAAAAATGCTGGAAAACAGAGATGAAGACCATGAGTGAGAGAGAGAACGAAGGAGAGAGAGGAATCGAGCCTTGAGGAGTGAAAAACCGAGAGAAATACACTAACCCATGCAGAAATCGTCGTTGACCGCTCAAAGGAGTGCTCGACGCTGACGAACCGCCATTGCTGCTGCACCGTCGTTGGAGCTGTTCACTAGAGGGGAGGGGACACACACGGCTAGGACAAAGAGATGGTGAGAGGAGTGAAATGGTGAGTTAGGACTTCTAAAATCGTGAATGGTGTGAGAAGGAGAAGCTTGAGAAAATTATTTTATTTGAAACTAAACTATTCTTGACATCTAAAACGTGGCAAGTAAATTAAGATAAAATTTGACGTTTTTGAAAAGTCAAATTTTATGTTAGTGTAAAAAAAAATCCTAAAAAATTCGTCAACCTCCACCTTTTTTTCATTTTTCTTGACATTTCCTCAACCATTTTTCATTTTTCTTGACATTGTTTTTAGAAAATGCATGCTACTTGACATTTATTTTATTAAAATGTCAAGTAATTAAAAACTACAAATGTCAAGTTAGATATAATTTGACCCGATAGACCTTGTTTATATCAACTGAGGAGAAGCTCACCATCTTCCCACGTACAATCGCCAAGCTCAAGCTTTCTTCCCTCAGCCCTACAAAGAACTCTCGGACTAGAGGCACCACGACCTCTTGAGGGTGAGCACCAAACTCTTGCCACTTTTATTGAGTAATGATCTTGGTCACAAAGTCATGCAAGGTCCCACACGGTTCGAGAATCTCTTCTCATTCAAGAAGTCCCGCTTCGTCATGATCTCCATTCTTTCTTAGAAATTCAAATCTTTGAAGACCTCGGGGAATGGATTCTTTGGCGATTGATGAAGCGAACAATACTATACCGCAAGCACACGGTTCGTCAAGTAATATAGTGATTTTGAGTGTAGAGTATCGTCTCCATAGGGATTGGATTTATTCAATTAATTACCGCGAATAATCTGACTTTTCATTATTTAGAGAACAAAATCTAATGCGAGAAAAGAATAAAAAAAAGCTAATCTAGAGAGCAAAAGATAAATGGAGAAACAATTTGGAGGGATAATTCTAGAGTGTTAATTTCATTAATTGGACCTTTAGTTGCTTAATCAATTAGCTAATTTAGATTAATTAGTCATTCGATTCATAAGTCTAGAAGCCTAATATCAAGGACTCTCCAGTTGGTCTCCTTCTATTCTCATGCGTTTCAATAAAGATTCTCCTTTCAGTTTCCTCTTTGTTTACTAAGCATGGAATTATGACGCTTTAATAACAACCTCTAATGTTATTTATTCTATCTCGTGTCACTCGAGTAAATAAACATTAGTCATGCATTCAGTTCTAGTCTAAGCTTCTCTCCGTCGAGTTTCCAGTTAGTAACAATTCATTTAATCAGTGATCAGGTGATTAAAAGTAGTAAGGACAAAATGCACAAATGAATGATAATGACGATCAAACTAAATCAATTCATTAATTAGAAAAAAGGTTCAACAACTAAATCAAAACTCATAGAATTTATGAATTAAATACTCATAATCACTGAACATCCAATAATTCATAATCACAACTATTCTAGAAACTAAAAGTAAAGGAAAAGGGAAGAGAATTGCTCATAATCAAGTCGATCTCCTCGATCCCATGGCGACCTCTATCGATCCCGAGCTCCCAAGATCTTCAACAAGGCTCCCAAAACTTTCTTAAAACCCCCAATTTCAGTATTAAATCGAGAATAGGGTGAAAACCCACAAATTGGCTCTCTTAGTTTGGCTGAATTTATAGATGTCCAACCTCCCTAGCGTCGAGACGCTGACGTTACAGTGTCTCGACGCTGTTACATCACAAACTTGGTGCCTAAGGTAGCCCTCAGACTTCATCTTCAAGAAAGGCCCTTTGGACTTCACTTTGGGCCTCCAACTTTATTTTCTTGGGCTTTTGGGCTTGGATCTTCTATAGACTTCTTCAAAATGCTCCAAAAGCCTCCAAAATAATCCAAAATTCCTCAAGAACTTCGGTTTTACTTGTTTCGCTTGGTTTCTAAAATTTAAACATAAAACACTTCAAAGCACACAATTCAAGCACAAAACTAGCTAAAAATAATAGGAAATAGATAGCATTTATGCATGCTATCTACGTTGCAACCTTTTCCTTGGTAGGTGTGATGGTGGGAGGTATAGGAGAGGCGTCCATGGACCTAGTCCTCGGCCTCTTCAAAAATATAGGATCATTCTTGTTCTTTGTCCTCCTCTCAGCTCAAATTTCTCTTCTCCTCTTTTTCCTCAATGCTGAAGAAATTGGAACTTGGTCATCATCCAATTCCTTCACCTCAGAATCTGTTTTAGTCTCACTTTCACCAGAGGTCTTGGCCTCTTTTTCTTCATTTTTATCTCATCTTCTTTTTCTTCCGAAGAAGAACATTCAACAGCTGATGAGGGTCCCCTAATGTCATACTCGAACAATGGATTGAGGGGCTCATCACCTTGCTGATCAATAACAACCTCAGCTTGGTTTTCTTTAGAATGCTGCCCAAATGTTGTCACATTATGTCTTTTGCTGTCTTCTTTTTCCTCTTTTTCTTGGTCTTCCACACTTGGCCCTTCATGTTGGGTTTTACGCCCTAAAACTCGTAGATAGTGAATGTAAACAAATTTTATACTTGTATTTAATAAAGTGTTATTTAGTTTCTGCAATAAAATGTTATTGTTAAATATTGCACTATTTGACCCAAATCCAATAAACTAAGATCCAAGGTTGTTTCTATGTAACTTGAACTAGTATCTGGGGACATACGGGGATCGATGTTCAAGTAACAACCTAAAAGGTCTATAGTACAAGGATAAGGCTGGGTACCTTATCCTGGTGACACTATGGACACGACCCACTTTGTATTATGATACAAACGCAATGATCCAACGCGTTCATGTGTTTGACATGCGAGTGGGGGTATCCTATGCAATGAGTTTGCATAAGATCGGACCGCGAAATAGTTAACCACTAACTGTAACATCGTTAGTTGGCTTGGTTTCTATTTCACTAGGATGACCTAGACAACTCAGTCTAAATCCGAAGTGGATTATGGACTCCTGTTCACGAGGGGTTGTCCTTTGATTTGTATGGGTGAGAGTGGCCAGCATGCTGACTCAATAAGCCTACCATTTTGAAGACAATACCGAATGGGAAGCTGGAAACCTAATCACACAAGATGGAATTCACTCATTCCCGACTCTAGGGTAAGTAGAGGTGTGTTTCCTTAAGTGGTGTCTCTAGGACTTGAATAATGGGTCCACTTTGTATTATGATACAAACACAATGATCCAACGCGTTCATGTGTTTGACATGCGAGTGGGGGTATCCTATGCAATGAGTTTGCATAAGATCGGACCGCGAAATAGTTAACCACTAACTGTAACATCGTTAGTTGGCTTGGTTTCTATTTCACTAGGATGCCCTAGACAACTCAGTCTAAATCCGAAGTGGATTATGGACTCCTGTTCACGAGGGGTTGTCCTTTGATTTGTATGGGTGAGAGTGGCCAGCATGCCGACTCAATAAGTCTACCATTTTGAAGACAATACCGAATGGGGAGCTGGAAACCTAATCACACAAGATGGAATTCACTCATTCCCGACTCTAGGGTAAGTAGAGGTGTGTTTCCTTAAGTGGTGTCTCTGGGACTTGAACAATGGGCCCAATCCTGTCTATGACATGAGAGGGACTTCTGTTTGCTAGTTGGACCTCAAACAGGTTGTTCATTAGAGGAGCACTAGGGACTTAAGGACAAAGATGTAGACCAGGGGTAAAACGGTAATTTGACCCAGTTGGGATACGAACACACGTGAAGGATAGACTTGTAGTATTTGTCGATATCCGTGGACACAGAAACATTCTGCAGTGAGAAGAGTGCAGTTGTGGGTCTTTAGTGGAGTGACCCAGAGTTAACGAATTAAGACTAACTTGGTTAATGTGTTTAAGTCGATTATTCTCGTATCGTTGGAGCTTCTGATCTTTAGGTCCATTAGGTCCCACTGGTAACTCGTAAAGAGACTTGAAGCAATTAAATATAAATTGAAAATGTTCAATTTATCTGGGGAATTGAATAATGTATATTGATGTATTATAATATAAAGTTTATGAAACTTTATAATATAATTTTTGAATTAATTTCAAAAATTAATTATTGAGAGAAAATATTTGAAAGAGTTCAAATAAATTTTAATATGAATTGGATTCATATTAATTTTAATTTTAATAAAATCCCTAAGATTAAATATATGATATTTAATTAATTATGGAATTAATTATTTATTTATTAAAATTAGATATTGTTCAGATAATAGATTTAAACTTATTAATAGACCTTTTCCTATTAGGAAAAGGTCTTGGCCTTTACCTATATAGGGGGCTTTGCACAGATAGCAAAAACCGGCAAACATATTGCAAAATTAGCAAAAAAATAAAATTATTTGCGGAAATAGCAAAAAATACGTTAAATTACGAAAATACCTTTAGTATCTCCAATAGTCTTTCAGTCCCTATTATTGACAGTCACTGATAGACTTCGAGTAATCGGAGTCTATCAGTGATAAATACTGATAGACTTTGATGATAAGGTTCCATTAATCGGAGTCTATTAGTGATAGACACTGATAGACTTTGATTAATCGAAGTCTATTAGTGTGTATCACCGATAGACTCTGATAATTATAATCTATAAGTTTTTATCGTGTTTAATTCAAGCCTATCAGTGATAGCCACTAATAGAAAACAATTTAATTCAAGGCTATTAGTTCAATTTAATTCAAGGCTATCAATTTCTATCCATCAGTTTAATTTAAGTCTATCAGTGATTATCACTAATAGAAAACCGTTAAATTCGAGGTTATCAGTTTCTATCACTGATAGAAATCAATTCAATTCAAGACTATTAGTTTCTATCACCGATAGAAACCAATTTAGTTGAAGTTTATCGGTTTCTATAAGAAATCAATTTAATTGAAGTTTATTGACTTGTATCACTGATAGAAATTAGTTTAATTCAAATCTATCATTTTCTATCGAGGATAGAAATCAGTTAATTAAAGTCTATCAATTTCTATCCCTGATAGAAATAAGTTAATTATCAATTAATTGAAGCCTACCAATGATTGTTACTGATAGAAATCAATTTAATTGAAATCTATCAGTAAATTACTTTCCATTGCAATTCATCTCGGTAATTAGAAACTCATCCAAAATTATTATACTACAATCATAAATTGAACAAAAATTTTAAGTCTCTTGTGGTAATTAGAACATAAAATCCAAAAATAACCATTACGAACAAGCGACTCTTAATCAACAATATAATTTTTAAAGCCTAGCACACAAGCTCATTGACCACCACCATAAAATTGCTATTATTGTATTCTTTGTATTTCATTATCTATCAATTATAGCCCTGATAGACTTTGATCAGTGATAGTCAGTGATAGGCTACGATTAACCGGAGTATATTAGTGATATACTTTGATATACCTATACAAACACTCAACAAAATTGCTATTTTTGTATTCTTAGCATTCTTGAATTAAAAAGAAGGACAACAAGAGCTTAACTCAATCGGCATAAAGTTGTACTAATAACCACAAGGTCCGTGGTTCGAAATAAAAAGAAGAATAAAAAGAAGAAGAAACAATCATAACAATACCTTATGGGAAGAAGAATAAAAAGCAAATCAAATCAAAAAAGAAAAAGAAAATGCACAACATAATAAACTGCACAGAAGAGGGAAAAAAACATATTAATCACACAAGAACTCCACCCTCATAAATGCACAAAAAATTAAAAAAAATTAAAAAAAGAAGAAATCGTAATAGCACATTATAAAAAAAAAAGAAAAAAAAATCATAACCGCTGATAAATG
The DNA here is from genome assembly GCA_036850905.1 of Luffa acutangula. Lineage (NCBI taxonomy): Eukaryota > Viridiplantae > Streptophyta > Magnoliopsida > Cucurbitales > Cucurbitaceae > Luffa > Luffa acutangula. The sequence continues at coordinate 19,095,222 of CM072087.1, forward strand.
AAAAAAAAAAGAAGAAGAAAGCAAAAAAAAAAAAAAAAAAAAAAAAAGAAGAAGAAGAAGAAGAAGAAATGGTATACACAAGAAAGGGTAAATTGGAAGGGAGAGGAAGAGAATGATAAAATGGGAATATTCTAATTTTTTTGCCATATTTGCAATTCTTTTTACTTTGTGCTAAATTTGCTATTATAGATAGTTAATTTGCCACCCACTGCAATTACTCACCTATATATAAGACCCCTGGGTGGGGTGAAAGGCATCCTATTGTCTCTCCTTCTCTCAGAGATTTCTTCCAAAAGACTCCCACAAGTCTCCTGCTTCAAGAAGTCTTAGAGATATACCGGTGTAGCCGATTGGTGGTGTTCGCACAAGAGGGTTGTTGCGTTTTTGATCTTATTGGCAAGAAAAGACAAATTGATCAAGGCTTTCTACAAAAGTAAGTTTTCTATGAAATCCTTGATCACTAGGATCAATCTAGTTGATCTTTTAGCATGTTTATAGCCTATGTACAACCCATTAAATATAAATTTATTGTTGTAATTTTTTGCAAATTGTATTGGTATTTCAATTAGAATCTAAGACTCTGAGTAGGTTCAGTTATACTTTCCGCTGTGTGGGGCTTTTATCCCTTCACTTCAGGGGCCTTTTCTTCTTCTTCTTGCAACTATTCAACTTCCCTTTGAGCATTGTGTAGAGGCTCAAAGGTTGCAAGGAATTCTTTGACCTCCTTCTTCGGTTTTCTTCTCCCCAAAGGGCTTCTATTCTTGCCTTCTCCTCTTAAAGGAGTTGGAGTTCAGCAACCAACCTCCTTAGTTCTTCATCTTATTTTCTTCAATTCTCGGCCTCAATCTTTTTTTTTTTCTTCTTTGATGGCCCTATCGGTCTCTTGTTTTTTTCTTCTCTTATTTTCTCAGATTCTTTCTTTTTCTTCTCATCCTCTTCATCTCTTTTTCTAGTCACCTCTTCTTCAGCCCTCATGCACTGAAGCTCTCTTAACTGCTCTTCCTTCGCAGCCCTCAGCTCATTTATTGCAACTTGTTTAGCCCGATATCCTTCAGCAATCACAAGGACTTGTGCAACGGCTAACCGAACCATGTTCTCAAAGACATCAGTTGGCATCCTTACTCTCATGAGAGGTTGAATATTCAGGGGCTTTGCAGTCTTAGATTTCTTAGAATTTTTCTTCTTTGCCCTGTAGGTCATGAATGGCTTTTCCCTGCACAAAGTAGAGTTAGTTAAAGGGCTAGAAGCTTTACACATCAAAAGTTCTCCTTGACGGTAACTCTCTCCGCCATAGGAAATAATTTTTCAGCTTCACGCAATCTCGCCTCCTCTTCTATGGCTGCACGTCTCTTGGTTCTCATATCTTGGATCATGACATACCACTCCTTGGAACGCTTCTTGAGAGGTTTCTCACCGGTTTTTTGCGTAAGGTGTAGAGATTCAGTGGGTTTGGCCTTCTTGTATCATGAACCACTCAGATTCTCCCCCTCAGAAGTCGGCATAAGCGTAGATAGGGAGTTGGAGCCGCAAGTTTTCGTTCTTTAGTGATTCTTGAAGAACCCGTGGGTCTCTCAATTCTTATTTTGTGCATGCGTGGAGCAGACCCTTCTTCTCGACGTTGATCATCTTGTTCCACACGTTGGGCACTCTTATTACTCACGAAATGAGTAATCTTGCATGGGATTGAAGATTGAGGAGTGTTCTTCAAAGTGCTCGATCGTGGGTCTCTTCGGCTTTCAAGAGTGAGTGAGAGGTTGTTGGTTGACTTGAATGCAAATGAAAGACTCAAATGATCGTGAAGAATAGAAAAACACAAGACCCTCTATTTATAGGTTTCTTTAAAACTAGGTCACGTGACTGTCATTTAAATGACGTCACTGCCCTCGACCATTTGGAAAATGCGATCGCATTTTCAAATGAACTGGGGAACAATGCGGTCGCATTTTCCCAGTTCACTGGCTTTTTTTTTTCCACTTCTTTTGATTCTCTTGATTTCTTTCCTTTTTTTATGGCTGAAACAATAACACACTTTGTTAAAATGTTCACACACTTAAACATGATTATTACCTATTTTTCCTAGACAAACTCAAAATAACTTAGGCATTTCAACTCCCAAGTAAATCCCCAAGAAAAGGTGTTCCCTGCGGTCATCTTAAATACATTTTCTTAGCCAGGATTTTCCTTGACAGAGTTTACTCTTGCCCATATATTTTGTTATTCTTAAATATATATTTTTCCTTTTTTTTTTCTTTTTTATATTAATCCACATAGTATACAAAAAGTTCTTAGAAATAGAAATCATACCAGATTTGTTATGGACACAAGGGTTTCTTCAGCCCGAAAACACTTTCCCCAATATGGCTTAATCCTTTGATCATTGACTTTGAAATGTGTACCTTGGTTATCCATTAATTCTACAGTTCCAAAATAAAAAATTCTCACAATCTTGAAAGGTCCTGACCATCTCAATTTCAGCTTCCCTGGAAACAACTTTCAGTCTTGAATTAAAAAGCAGCACTTGCTGGCCCTTAATGAATTCCTTTGGATGTATCCTTCGATCATGCCACCTCTTGACTTTCTCCTTATATAACTTTGCATTTTCATAGGAGAAATAACGGAGTTCTTCCAATTCATTCAGTTGCAATTTTCTTTTAACTCCAACTTTGTCTATATTGAAGTTGAATTTCTTCAACGTCCAATATGCCTTGTGTTCCAGTTCTAGAGGTAGATGGAAAGCTTTTCCAAATATAATCTGGTACGGTGACATTCCCAAGGGTGCTTTATATGTTGTTCTATGCGCGCATAGTGCCTCATCAAGACGTAGCGACCAATCTTTTCGAGAAGGGTCTACTGTTTTCTCCAAAATTGCCTTTATCTCTCTGTTAGAGAGCTATGCTTTCTCATTCGTATGAGGATGGTAAACAGTTGCAACCCTATGCCTGATGTTATATTTAGAAAGCAGATTTGCTATCATCTTATTTAAAAATGCGTACCTTCGTCGCTTATGATAAATCGAGGAGTATCGTATCTTGTAAAAATATTCTTCATAAAGAATTTCTTTACTACCTTCGCATCATTAGTTGATATGCCTATGGCCTCGATCCATTTTGATACATAATCAACTACAAGCAAAATATAGATATTTCCAAAGGACGGAGGGAATGGGCCCATGAAATCTATTCCCCATACATCAAAGATTTTCACTTCAAGTATGAAGTTTAGTGGCATTTCATTCCTAGTTGTTAAGTTCCCAGTTCTCTGGCACTGATCGTAGTTCTTCGTAAATAGATGTGCATCCTTGAAAAGACACGGGCAAAAGTACCCCGATTGAAGGACTTTGGCTGCAGTTTTTAGTCTTGCGAAGTGCCCTCCATATGTTGCTGAGTGTTAGGCTTCCAAAATGAATGGTACTTCCGACTCTGTTACACATCGTCTGAGTATTTGATAAGGGCCTAGTTTGTATAGGTATGTGTCATCCCAATAATATTTCTTTACATCTTTCAGAAACTTTTTCAATTGTTGAGTTGTGGCTTCTGGAGGTTTTAGTCCATTGACTAAGTAGTTGACATAGTCTGCAAACCATGGAATCTCAATTGCTTTTACTGCCAATATCTGTTCATCTGAAAATGACTTTCGTATGTCTAGCCTCTTGATAACTCTTAGAAATAAGAGTTATTAGTCATGATTTTGAGGCTTTAAGGCTTAGTTTTGCTTTGAGAATTTATTATTTGAGCTGAAATTAGATGAATTTAATGTTATTTAGTGAGAATGATGATTAGAGGCCTTGGGCCTTATTTTTCATGTTAAATTCTGTAATTAAGCTGACTTGGAGCTCCAGTTTGTGCAGATTATGCTGTAGCATGAGCTGGCAGAGGGAGATTGGTGGCTGGAGCTGTTTTCAACGTGGAAAGCTTCATTTAATGAGGTGTCAAGTCCAACTGGTGTAAAAGGGTATTCTTACCTTTTTGTGGGTATTCCATGTGGGCTTGGAGTGTCTAATCAACCCTCACTCTCATGTTTGGAGTTGGGTATTTAAAGAAAGTGGCCCTAATTTGGAAAGGAAGCTGAAAAGGGAGGATGTTCATGATTGGAAGCTGATTTGGAGCACAAGAACAAAGGAAAAACAGAGTGGAGCTGCCGTGGAGTCCATATTCAGCTTGGGAAAGCTGGATTTGAGCTTGGGAGCTTCTTCTTTGGCCTTTTCTTCTTATCTTTTTATCTTCCCATTGGTATTGGTTGTGTGAGAAGCTGAAAAGTATGTTGAATATGAGTGGTTTCTGCTGTATTGAACTTATTTTCTCTTTGAACATGAATTAATCCTCTTTAGGTGAGGATTAGGGATCCTATATTGTAACGAGGGGTTGTTTGTAGTTGAACCATGCTAATTTCATCTTAAAGTAAAGTGTTCTTTATTGTTTAAGCTGGATTTTCGATTGGCCATCCATTTTCTAGCATTGTTATTGGGTGTTTGGGAAAACATTTAGTAACCGATTACTTTACTTTACCTTAGTCTTTCATGATCATGAAAATGAGTGGGTATTTAGGGATAAATCACCACCTAGGGCACTAATAAGATTGAGCTAAAAATAAGGGGTTAAATGGGAGTTTAATCGCCTTAATCTTTGGAGAATTAGAAAATTTTCGTGTTAAACTCTGGGTGAGATGAATTAGCTTAGTTTTTGCTATAGCAATCCCTGGAAACAATACAGAATATCCCTAATCCGAGCCTTACTTCTCCTCTACTTCCAGCCGTTTTTCTTGCGTTATTTACTCTCAATTCTCTTTAATTTCGCTCAATTTTATTTACATTAGTGCATCTTAGTTATTAATTAATATTTGGTCCTTGGTTACTTGAATTTCATTGAGAATGAGCTTAAGAATAGTGTTTTTCGTTGCATCAATCCCTGTGGAGGACGATATAAAAATACTTATCACTTGCTGCTGATCGTGTGCACTTGCACGTGTTTTTGTGAAGATTTCTTGCATTTTGTAAATCACCTTGCACAAGGCAACACCTCTTCTCCACCTGCGCCTCTTTCCCAAGCCTCTAAGATGATCCGCCACTTGATTTTTGATCTCTTTCCTGTCCTAGATTTCAATATCAAATTCCTGCAAGAGTAAAATCCAGCGGATGAGTTGGGGTTTAGCATCTTTCTTGGAGAACAAGTGTTTAAGGGCTGAATGATCAGTATGAACTATAACTTTAGTTCCTACTAAGTAGGATCTAAACTTCTCAAACGCGAAAACTACTACAAGTAGTTTTTTTTTCGTTATTGTATAGTTCAACTATGCTTCGTTTAGTTTCTTGCTAGCAAAATAGATTGGTTGCACAATCCTCCATCTTTTTTGGCCTAACACAGCTCCTACTGTAAAGTCATTGGCGTCACACATTAGTTCGAACGGATGAGTCCAGTTTGGTTCAGTCATGACTGGAGATGAACTAAGTGCACTCTTCAGAGTTTCAAAAGCTTGCTTGCAATCTTCATCAAATTCAAAAGGTCTATCCACCTCGAGCAACTTGCACAAACTTTTAGAAATTTTAGAAAAGTCTTTAATAAATCTTTGGTAAAAGCCCGCATGGCCTGGAAAACTCTTGATGTCTCGTACTGTCCTGCGAAAAAGGTAGCTTGAATATCAGCTCGATCTTTGCCTTGTCTACCTCAATTCCATTTCTTGAAATCTTGTGTCCAAGAACTATACCTTCTCGTACCATAAAATGGCACTTTCCCCAATTTAACACCAGATTTGTTTCTTCGCATCTTTCCAATACGCGATCAAGATTCTGCAAACAATTTGCAAAAGTTTATCCAAAGACAGAGAAATCATCCATAAAAACTTCCAACGTTCACTCCACCATATATGAAAATATTGCCATCATGCACCTTTGGAAGGTGGTTGGAGTGTTACAGAGTCAAAATGGCATTCTTCAAAAAGCGGATGTCCCATATGGACATGTGAATGTGGTCCTTTCTTGATTTTATGGGGCTATCATAATTTGGTTGTATCTTGAGTAGCCATCAAGGAAACAGTAATAATATTTTCCCGCCAATCTGTCCAACATCTGATCGATAAACGACAATGGGGAATGGTATTTTCTAGTTACTTTGTTGAGTCGGCGATAGTCAATGTAGACTCGCCATCCCGTGACCGTTCTTGTTGGAATCAATTCATTCTTCTCATTTTCAACTACGGTCATCCCACCTTTCTTGGGGACGCACTGCACTGGGCTGACCCAGCTACTGTCTGATGTAGGGTATATAACTCCTGCATCCAACCATTTGAGAATTTCCTTTTTGACAACCTCTTTCATGATGGGGTTCAACCTTCGTTGACTTTCAATGGAATTTTTAACACCTTCTAGATTGATCCTATGCATGCCAAACGATAGTCTCATTCCCTGAATATCTACGATTGTCCAACCTATCGCCTTTTTGTGGCTAGATAGGACCTTCAGCATAGACAATTCATCTTCGTCAGTGAGGTAAGCTGAGATAATAATGAAGGATTGGAATTCCTTAATTCTGTAGAGCAGAAGCGTAATTGGGACCGATTCATAGTTAATTTTATTTATCCAAAATACCGTTACATTGGCAAAAAACATTGAACAAATTCTATACAAACTTAAAGCTAAGCATACAAAAATTATTAGATCTAAATCTAAAGGAGAGAAGCAAACATACCGTCGTTGTCATCTCTGAAATATCAAGAACGCCTTTCTTGATTTGGATCAAACGTCAACAATTAGGACACCACCAATTGATCTTCCTCGCTTTAACTCTGAGATTAGGAACGTAGTTGTGAGACTACCTAATATTGAATGGGAAAAACTCTAGAGATAAATTTCTCCTTAGAGTTCTTGGGTTGAGAGAATATGAGAGGGAGGCTATAGAGAATGCAAGAGTGCAATCTTGTGGCCTTATGTTGTAGTACCTAAACCCTAAGTTTAGTGTTGTATTTATTGGAATAAAGCCATGAATAAAATATTCATTTAAAATCAATTATTTCCATAACTGATTTAATCTTTTCAATAATTAATCAATTTCATAACCAATTAATTCCATAATTGATTAATCTTTTCCATAAATGATTGATCACTTCCATAAGTGATTAAATCATTTCATTAAAGGATTAATTACTTCCATAAGTGATTAATCATTTACATAATTGATTAATTTCCAATTAATTAATTCTTTAATTAATTAATCACCAATTAAATATCATATATTTAATTTTAGACCTTCTATTAGTTAATTAATTAATTACTCAATTAAATATCCTATATTTAATTTCAGGCCTTCAATTAATTAATTCTATAATATGAATCAAATTCATTTTAAAATTTGAACTCCTTCAAATTCTCTTATATCCTATAAATTTAATATGAATCAAATTCATATTAATATTTGAACTTTTTGAAATATTTATTTCTCTCATAATAATAATAAAGTTTAATTTCAAATTAGACACTATATTAATTTGTATCTCATACAATTAACTTAATTCCCAATAAGAATTTGAACTATTCAAATTCTCTTAGGATATAATTGTTCCTAATTACTCTTTACGAGCTAGCAGGGGGACCTAATGGACCTACAGATCAGAAGCTCCAATGATATGAGGTTAATTGATTAAACTCATTAATCAAGTTAACCAATATTCATTAACTGTGGATCATTCCACTAAAGACCCACAACTGAACTCTTCTCCCAAATTTCCATTTGGAAATGAGCTGCTAGCTCCTTTTACTAGTCAGTAAGATAACCTACATCATTCTCAATGATTAAGATATTTACAACACTAACAAAGCTACTGAACTTTTAACAATATTCTTGTTAGGACAAGATTCATCAATGTTCTTATCAAAGCCAAAAGATTTGGTCACAATATCAAATCTTATATTCCAAAATCGAATTGCTTAGGTCAATCCATGAGTGGATCACTTAAGCTTGCAAACCCTTTTGCTTCTGATCTTGATAAATGAACCATTTTGGTTGAGACATGTGGATACTTTTAACTTCTGGTTTTCTCTTGTAGATCCATTTACCCCGTAAGGTTGATCTACAAGATTCCAGATAGAATTGAAACACATAGATTTCATTTCTAGGTGCATGACTTTAATCCATTGGTCCTAGTTAACATCATTCATTGCCTTGCTTTAAGACAATGGATCCTCAATGCCATTATCATCTATGATGATCCGGGCTTCAGTTAAGCCCATGTAATAGTCAGGTTGTAAAACAACCCTCCCACTACATCGAGGCACTCTCAACTCTTGAGGTAGATGTAACGAACCAGTTGTATTGGCCCTATCAACAACTATTGTTAAAGGTCTAGCATCATCAACAACCCTTGTTGACGTATCAACAACTCTTGTTAATATATCTGTAGCTTCATCAGTTAATTTACTTACAACGACCTTACTTTGTGGCTTATTATTTCTCATGTGGTCTTCTTCTTAGAATGTAGCATTTGTCGGTACAAATTCTTTATTCTCTTGTGGATTGAAGAAGTATGCACATCTCTCGTTTCCATGGGACAACCTACGAATAGGTATACTTTTGAACAGTGTCCACAAAAGAAGCGTAAACCACTTTTATGCCTTATCCACAAATCAAAAGATGTTTCAGAAACATTTTTGATGGAACGTTGTTCAAAATACACACTACAATCAACACTACATGACCCCAAAACGAGTCAGGCATATGAACATAGCTCATAACTCAAAGGCACACACCAACAGGCTACCAAAGGGAAAGAAAATTGTTGGTGATTAACCTAAGAATCATTATCTTCTTTCAAGAGTTCAAGGTGTTCCGAATTATATGGTCGGGCCCTCCGAAGGGATGGTTGCACCAGGGCAACTCGCAGGCGGACCATAGAACTCTCACGGTGTGAGCTAAGGGTGGAGATCGAGGGATACGTCGACACACATCTCACTCCCACTTAAATGTCCTACCATATTTTAGGGTTATTTAACTTAGATAAGTTCGACTAAGTCAATCTATCTAAGTCTAATCCTATTATAACATTTATGGTGAGGATTTAACTGCAACGTTCTAGGTGAATTAAACTCATTTTATAAACCCAACAATATTGCAAGTTAACATGACTATGATTAATTCAACTCATGTTTCGGGTTAGTTCCCAGGTAGGAGGTGTTCCGTAAACCGTCATCTTAAATACCTCTAACCTTAGACAAAACTTCACCGAGAGAGTTCCCTTATAACCATAGTAATGTAAAGGTTTTATTCTAAAGATCTTGGTGTATTAAACCCTTTTAATAAACCTAGTGACATTGCATGCTAACATTTAACTATGATTAATTCAACTCCGGTATTCCGGGTCAGTTCTTAGGTAGGAGGTGTTCCGTAAACCGTCATCTTAAGTACCACCAACCGTAGACAAAACTTAACCGGTGGAGTTCCATTATAATCATAGTAATGTTTTTCCTACTTAGTCAATTAAAACTATTTTTAATTCTAAGTAAGAATAATTCTAATCCTATTAGAAATGTGATCGTAGGCCTAATTATTTTTAAAAAAAATTAAATTAATTCATTTTTCCTAAGATTCTACATTTGCATGCAATTCTTTGTTATAGGTTAACGGTTTCTATTCATTAATTTTATAACACTTAAAAATTTTAATGAATGAATCCTATAACATACTACTATGGTGACATAAATTAACGATCAAATTCTAATTAATTTATAAACCATATACTAGCATACATGACATACAAAAATATAACATTTATATTAATCTAAGGTAATGTCAATGCAATTTAATTTCCTTATAATTAACCTAACTCTTAAATTAATTACCCAAGAAAATTAAAAATAATTAAACATTAGCGTTAAATGTATCGAGCATAATTTAACGACGATTTCCCTATTTTGAATTTGAATGTTTAAAATTCTTCATCACACTTGTTCTAAGGTTTATTCCGTATGAGCAAGCAGGGGGACCTACTGGACCTACAGATCATGGGCTCCTACGATCCAAGATTAATAAGTTAAACTCTTTTAACCTAGTTAACCAACATTCAATAACTACCGCAACACTCAACTATAGCCCAATAGTTGAACTCCACTCAATGTAGATATATTTCTGTCCACCCTATATAACAATGATTAGTAAGTTGACTCTTCACAGGTTGTTCGTAACTAGAGTTGGGTCAAATGTTCGTTTTACCCTTGAAGTTACATCTTGTTCCTTAAGTCCCCACTGAGTCCCTAATGAACAATTGGTTTGTGGTCCCACCACTAAACCTAATAACCTCTCGGGACAATGTGAGGGCGGGATCCCTTTGTTCATGTCCCGGAGTCATCACTTAAGGGAACAACCTCTCTACTATCCCTAAATTGGGTAGAAGTGAATTCCGTCTTGCAGGACTATGTCCCAGCTATCTACCCATTGCTATCCCTTAAATGGGGGGTTTATTGAGTCGACAATGATGAGCCACTCTCATCCATGAAGATTTAAGGATATGCTCGAATAGACCGGAGTTCATAGTTAGCTTAGGATTAAGATTGAGTTACCTAGGTCATTGATAGCACCAAATTGGTGCTAATTATTTTCGTAAATTTTGCTTATCCTCATGCTATTATTTGTGATAATTGACTAATTTTGAGTCTTATTGATGTATAGGTCAATTTGGTGTTCTCGGGATCAAGAAGGGCATTTTTGTAATTAAGAGAAAAAAGTCAACCAAAAAGTCAACCAAGAGCGTCGAGACCCCCAAAAACGTCGCAAACACGCTGGTTTCTCGAGAGGTAGCATCGAGATGGTACCTTACGGCATCGAGACGCTGGCCTCGGCGTGTCGAGGATGCCACAATTTATAAATAAGACATTTTCGATTTTAGGTCATTCATATGTTCGTCTCTTGCCACTTTTCAGCTCTTTCTATCCGATTCTATCTATAATTTTCATATTTCTTAGGATTTAGAGTAGATTTCTTAGTTTTTCATGGTGGATCGAGCTTGGGAGCAAGGTTCGACATTCCAAATGACAGACTAAGCTCAACATTCGTATAATTGGGAACTCGGTTGTAAGTTTTGTTTGTATTTCTTATGAGATTTGAAGCTTTTAGTTTATGAGTTTACTGTCTTATGTGTGTTCTATTTTCATTCATGATTAGAATTGATAGTAGGGATCGACAACCCCAATCATCGTCGTTCTAATCATATTCGCTATTGGTAGTAAATAGATGAAGCATGTGGCTCTAGTTTAGGCGTTTTATCCCTAATCTTATAGCAATTTGCATGTAATCCTAGAATTTGACACTTGTTAATTTTGTAATTTAGTCTTTTCCTAATTATTTAATTGACCACCAAACTATCTTATCCGTAATGCAATTGTTGCTAGTTAATTCGGTTGGGTTAATTAACAATCAATTAGATTAGCTTCGATTCATTGGTCGGGTTAATAGAATAAGGAGCACGTTAGGCTTAAAACGTAAATTTCATTATTAGATAATCTGTGATTAAGATCCATCCAAACGAACACCGAATGTATCGATTGCATGAATCTGAGGCTCGATCAACCACTCCCTTTACTTTTTTTGCCACTTAATTGGTGCAATTTATTTTATGTAATTTAAATTCTTGCTATTTAATTTCCCCTTGCATTTTGAACCCTCGCATCTCAAATCCCCCCTTCAGTTCAGTCATCAGAATAAATTTAAGTTAAGAAAATTATAAACAGGCTCCCTGTGATCGACCTCGACCACTAATGATTCAAGGTAGTTTAGTGTACGATGATTATAAATTTATTTGGCACGGACGTTGGAGAATTTGACATCCTCCGAATCAGTCCCGTTAGTCACCGCACTAAAATAAGTCAGTTTCAACAGTAAACGACGTTATAAAGGAAATTCACTCATTTCTTGGTCTTGGTCTTGTGCAAACTCATTTGCATAGGACACCCTCAATCGCATGTCTCTATATGAATGATTCAGGATCACATCGTTTGCACTAGATACCAAGTGGGCAACATCACATAGTGTTCTAGGATAAGGTACCCATTATCCCTGTACTATAGATCGTTTAGGCTATTACTTGAACTTGATCCACTTTTATGTCACTACATAAAGTTCAAGCATTCATATCACATAGCCATGGATGTTAGTTTATTGAATTTGGGTTATTTATCGTGTAATTCACTTATTTAATAACATAAGTGAACAAAAACTCAATAACGACTTTATCTAACAAGTATATAACTATTTGTTTCATTTCCTTTCTACGAGTTTTAGGGCACCAACCCAACAGGAACAACGTATTAGTGTACAATGGATAACCTTCGACCATGAAGAGAAGAAACTGTAGCGAAACAACATAACAACACGTACAAACCTTCGAACTTGGAGAATGAACAATGCAACAAAGTACAACGGAGAACCTTCAAACTTGGAGAAGGAATTGCATAGCAACGTAGAGCGTGAAAACCTTCAAACTTGGAGAAGGAGCAACCCAGGAGCATACAGAGGAGAACCTTCAAACTTGGAGAAGGAACAACGCAATAACGTACAGTGTAAGAACCCTCTAACATGGAGAAGAAACAATGCAGCAACATACAATGTAAAAACCTTCGAACTTGGAGAAGGAGCAATGCATGAGCGTACAACGGAGAACCTTCAAACTTAGAGAAAGAGAACCACAACGGAGTAGTGGAGGTCTTTCAAACTTGAAGAATGGAGAACCATAGCAGAGTAATGGGGAACCTTTGAACATGGGGAAAAGAGAACCACAACAAAGCAGTGGAGAACCTTCGAACTTAAGGTGAGCGAAACATCGAACTTCAGGCGAGCGAGTGAGAGATCGAATTTGGAGGAATGAAGCCTTACCTTATTCATCCAACTTATAGCTTCAAATTTATAATGGTGTACAACTTCAATTTGTTGTGTTTCCCCCAATAGTGAAGAATTTCTTCAATTTGTATTGTCATGCTTCAATATTTGTTTCACCTTTTTATTTTGTTTGTAGAGACTGAACTTAAAGTTTTCTTTAAGATGTCTACGTCCCCATTGAAGAAAAGGGATCAAGTCATAACGTAGTTCAAATTTTTTTGCACTCACCCTTTAAGCTTGTGTGGGCTAGGAACATCATGCAGTTTAGGCTCTTGCGATAAGAAGCTTTAACATTTTAAAAGCTCTTATCTTCATCATGGTTTGGATCAGATTTTTCGCTTGAAGGATTTGTAAGGATAATGAGATTTGACTTCACCATCAAGGAATCTTCTGTATTTGTTAGAACAGAGAACTTCCTTTTCATACATGACTAGACAGTAGTTTGAAGCTTTTTGTCACTGTTTACTTCATCGAACAATTTCACCTCTAAGTTATCCATTTTTCATTGAGGTTGATCGTCTGTTACTTTGAGGCGATCAAAGACAAATGTTGAAGATAAACTTTTCTTCGATGTAGAGACACTTAGCTTTTGGAAAGCTGAAGGTCGAGTGGAGGTGGACACCGAACATTTATTTTCTTCTTCTGTCGCGACCATACTCATTCTTTAGAATACCGAAGGACGAGTACTTGAAATCTTGATGCGATTGAAGACGAAAGTCCTTTGTTCACACTTCTTGGAATTGTCAACTTCTTCTACGTCGATGCAGTAGGAAGTCGCAAAATCCCTTTTTTTCTTTTTGTAGAAATTTTTGGAGAAGAATTCTTCCAACATCACCGGTTGTCCAGGGTGAGAAAACTCTTTACTTTTCTTCCTCTTAGGTTGAGGTTTCTTAGGATTCCTCTTTCTTTGATGTTTGTCCTTTCCTTTGACTGAAGAATGATTTGACTGAGCTATTTCATCAAAGTCTAATTCAATTTTTCCTTCCTTAGCCAACCGTAGAATTAACTCCTTTAAGACAAGACATATTTCCACTGGGTGGATGATGACTCGATGATACTTGCAATAGTTGGGGTCATCAACTTTCTCCATCTGTACTGGTCGTTTACACTTAGAAAGCTCTATCAACTGCGCTTCCAATAGTTGTTCTAACATGTCAGGCATGTTAAAATAAGGGAAATGATAAACCTTTTTCTGTATTTCCTTTAAAGTTAAGCGATGCACTTCATTTTCTTGTCGCTTTTCTTTCGAAGATGACTTGAGAAAGGTTGTGTTAACAACCATAGATTCTTCTGCAGCCGCTTCAACGTTCTTTCCTTCTTTCCTCATGTTAGCAAGTAGAAGGTCTTAGTTTTCTCGACTAAAAATACTTAACTCCATATTGTGGGCGCGAGTTGCCAGTTCTTCAAAGGTGCGAGGCTTTATACCTTGAAGAATGTAGAGGAGTTCCTAGTGCATGCCTTGAATGCACATCTCAACGGAAAAGAGTTTAGTGAGACGATCTTTGCAATCTAGACTCATGGATCTCTAGTGATTTATGTAGTTAACAACAACTTCACTTTTTCGTTGTTTAGTATTTGTGAGGTCAACCATGCTAACTGTTCGCCTAGTGCTGTAGAAGCGATTCAAGAACTGTTTTTTGAATTGCTCCCAGATGTCTATAGACTAAGGTTCTAGATCGGTGTACTAGTCGAAGGCATCAAATGAACTGCTTGACTAGTAGATCTCCTCAAGGACCAGCGTTCTCGCATGTCTGGATGGAGTGGGAAATATGTTGTTTAGGATTGCCTTTCCCGTCAAACTGCTAAAACTTTGGCTATTGATACCCAATAAGCATTATCAAGTTATCAATCCTCTTATTATAAAGCTTGAAATACAAGAGGGAGTATTGAGTAGGTCCACCGTATTGAGCTCTTATGTAGTTTGTGATCATATCTTGGAGTTGTTGGATGGATAGTGAAGCGATCGAAGCAAAACATTGTGGTTGATCATCTTGCACTATAGTTTTTCCTTTATCGTGTTTATTTACGACTTGGATTTGACTTGATTCAACGATATGTTGGTTCTCAATCTGACTCTTTAGGTGTTCAATTTGAGAATCTATTTCTTCAATCACCCTCATCAAGGTGTTGATGTGCTTCTGCATCTCAGTCATTCTTTCTTCCTTAGTCCTCGTCTCAATCATCATGACAGTCACTACGTTAGGATCAAGTTCAAATAAAGGGTTATACTTAACAAACTACTTGTCATTTGTATATGCCCCCGACAATGTTGTTTCTTCGCCTGCAACGATAAAAGCTTTATCCTCTTGCAATCTCAATTCATTGAAGCAACAATGGATAGTAGAACCCATGTGTTGGGTTCCTAGAGTGAGTAAAAATGTAGTATAAAATACTCTAGAATTTCTGTGCAAGTATACACAGTCTGCAGCAAGTAATATTATCAATCCAAGGTCTGAATAAATCTCCACTTTACCTATTTTGCGCAATTTGTCTAATGGTTTCAAGAATAATAAAATGATTGGGTTTTATCGGAGTTATGCTGAAGCAAAATAAATGACAGAACAACGAGTAAACAAATAGATAGACAGATTAAAGACAGGCGCTGGTTAGGCTTTAGTGATTGTTCTAAGATATGCTCTAGCAATATTATTGATCATGCATTTCCCGCAGTATTATTAGCGGATTCCTCCCGGAACTCCGAATCTTTTGGGATGTGTTCCAACCCCAATGAAGAACGACCGATCAGGCACTAGGCAACTGGCTATCCCTAGCTCAGTCACTGGCATTCACCAATACACAATGATCGTAATGTGGAGAATTGCCACACACTCTCTAAATCATCCCTGAAACTAGAGAGAGCTATCCATACTGGCTGGCCAGGCAGGCATAAAATAAGAATAAGCACAACAATTAACCAAAATGCTATAGTCAATTTATTACTAGAGATGAAGCACAGTAATCACATTATTCCTAACCAACACCCTAGCTACTTAGTTCATAATAGGCATGGGAATACGAATTACAATCTGAGTATGCATGTCCATAACCACAATTTAAGAAGGAAAATAAACTCTCTAATCAGCTTGCGGATGATGGTGTACTTGATGATCTTCAATCTCTACACTATTCGGCTTCCAAGGGAAAACATGGAATAATTTTGACTTTGACGGCTACTTCCTTTTATAGAATGGTGGGAGGCTTGAATTAGGTCAACTAGGACACGTGTAAGGCTCTCCTTGATCCTTTATCCCGAAAATATCTCAATAGAAGTCGGTTCATGAAGTTGGCTAACGAGCTGTGATGTGGCAGTTTCTGCTCCCAGTTTTGCTGCAGCATAGAATTTGCTCCTTCCAGTCGCTCAGCAGCATAATCTGCACAAATTGATTTCCAAAGCTTCCATTCTTCCAAATGGGTTAAATCATGTAATATCTCTATAAAACCAACCCTATTAAGCATTAAAGACACACAAATCCTTATATAAATGGAGCCTAAATAACTACCTTTTGGGCAGTTATCACCATGTAAGACTTGTTCATGACAATGACCATTGAAGAAGTCTTGAACAACATGTTTACACTTATGTTTTGAGATAAGAGAGAGAGATGAAAGGTAGGTATGGTACCACTAGGCATGCAAATTTTTTCACACGAAACTTCGAAGATGAGACACATGGAATAAATATGTAGTTGTATAGATGTTTGTATGCACGTGGGTGTACAATCTCTAACTTTGATCCTTTGATTCCCTCGCTTGTGTCTAAATGTGTTTCACTTGAAGAGTGAAATGCTTGATCTCGAGTCTGAACCTTCAATCGATTCCTTTGAGTCTTGAAGTCTTGAAGTCTTGGAGTCTTGAAGTTTTGGGGTCTTTAAGTCTTGAAGAGTTTTGGTCTTCAAGGAGTGTTTACATCTTGAAGGAATTTTTGGTCTTCAAGAAGTGTTGAAATCTTGAAGAGTGTTTGGTCTTCAAGGAGTGTTCAACACTTAGGAACTTATGGATTTCAGGAGTCTTCAGTCTTGGTGGAGTCTCTCCGAATTCTCTAGTCCTCGTTGAGAGCTTCCTATTTCTGACCCTCTTGTCTTTGTGAGAGTGTAGAATTTATGAACCCTTGAAATGGAGGAGAACCCCTATATTTATAGAGTTCTCCAT
Source organism: Luffa acutangula (assembly GCA_036850905.1). NCBI lineage: Eukaryota > Viridiplantae > Streptophyta > Magnoliopsida > Cucurbitales > Cucurbitaceae > Luffa > Luffa acutangula. Next base: position 19,112,222 of record CM072087.1, read on the forward strand.
GGATGGGCCCTGGTGGCTTTTGGGCCTAACAACTTAGACCTGGGCTTTATTGGTCATGGGTTCAACTATTTGGTCTTGGGTTGGGCTCATATTTGACCCAAAAACCGTATGACACAAATACTAAAAGACCCAAATTCCCTCGACACCAATTGGCCAAAGTCATAATGTGTATTGAGTCATAATCCAATAAGTTCAATTAGCACATTATGACTCAAAGCACATGATTTCCTTGTTAGGGTTGGTGCCCTAAAACTCGTAGATAGTGAATGAAACAAATAATATACTTGTTCGATAAAGTTGTTATCGAGGTTTCTTCACTTAAATAGTTTAATAAGTGACTTGCACGTTAAATAACCAAAATTTATTAAACTAAGATCCCTGGCTATTATATGAACTCTTGAGCTTTATGTGGAGACATAAAAGTGGATCAAGCTCGAGTTACAACCAAAACGGTCTATAGTATATGGATAAGGTTGGGTACCTTATCTTGGAGACATTATGAGATGCGACCCACTTTGTATATAGTGTAGACGCTGTGATCCTGAATCGTCCATATGGAGACATGCGAGTGGGGGCATCCTATGCAATGAGCTTTGCATAAAAACATGACCGAGAAATAAATCACTTTCACTTTATAACACCATTTACTGTTGAAACTTACTTATTTAGTGCGATGACCTAAGTAACTCGATCTTAATCCTGAGCTAACTATTAACTCCTGTTTATTCGGGATTATCCTTCGATTTGCATTGCTGAGAGTGGCTCATTATCGCCGACTCAATAAGCCTACCATTTTTGGGATAAGACCGGGTTGATAGCTGGGGACATAGTCTAGCAAGACAGAATTTACTCCTAACAACTTCAGGGATAACATTGAGGTTGTTCCCTTAAATGCTGACTTCGGGGCTTGAACAAAAGGGATCCCACCCTCTTATTAGCCTGAGAGGGATTCAGTTTGTTGGTTGGACCACAAACCAATTGTTCATTAGAGGATTAATGCGACCTAAAGAACTATATGTAACTTCAGGGCCGGGTAAAACAGACATTAGACCCAATTATAGTTACGAAGGACCTGTGAAGGATCGACTTACTAATTATGGTTGTATTGGGTGGAAAGAAATATATCTACAATGAGGGGAGTGCAATTATAGAACTATAGTGGAATGTCTAGGTAGTTAACCAATCTTGGTTAACTAGGTTAATGAGTTGAGCCGGTTAATCTTAGATCGTTGGACCCCATTATCTGTAGGTCCATTAGGTCCTTCTGCTAGCTCATACGAAATAAACCTTAGAACAATGTGATAAAAGAATTTGAAATGTTCAAAATTCATTTTAGGGAGTTAACGTTAATTATATGCAATATTATTAACGTAACAGTTTAATTATGAATTAAACTATAAGTTGAGAGAGTTGAAAATATTTAAATAGGATTTAAATATTGTAAATAAATATTCATATGACCAGGTTTGAGAGAAATTGGGATAGATACAATTATTTAATTCGATATTGGATATTAAATTAAATAAAATATAATTAATTATTAATTTCATTTAAAAATTGAGTTCATAAATTAATTTTTCTTTCGAATTAATTAACAAAATGAAAAACATTTTTCATTTGAGGTGTCTTATTTCCATATAGATTTTCCATGCAATTCATATGAGATTGACACCAATTTTGGTGACAATGTATCATCCATGCTCACATATATAAGCTCACTTTCTTCTATTTGAAGAGATGGATGAACTTTTGCTGAGAATTTGCATGTAACCTGCTGTGTTATTTCTCTCTCAAAATCCTAAGTGAGAATTTGACTTGTTTTGGTGTTTTGCAGACAAACAGAGGAATCTGGAAAAACCCATAAATGCGATTGCATTTTTAGGAAGGCTAATATGAAATGCGACCGCATTTCTGGGCAAATGAAGGCAGTTTCGAGTTCGTTGCGGGTCGTTTTGAACGAGTGTTTTGCCCAACTAATTGGCTGATTTAACTATGAAACTGACTGGGCTACCTACCAGCACCATTTTCGTGGCTCATCAACCACTCACATACTTTAAAAGACCTTGATTCGAAGGGAAATTCAAGCAGAACTCACTGGGAAGAAGAGGGTGGTGACATAACCCTAGTAGACGCCCATTAGTAAGGATGCCCGGGGTCCTTCTTAGAAGACTAAATTCTAACCCTTAGTTTGACATCAAACCTGAGTGTTTGAAGAGATTTCACCCTATTCCCAATTGTAAAAGAAGAGTAGAGTGTCGTGAGAACTCTAGAAGGATTGAATAAAAGAAAAAACCTTAGTTTTAGCTACGACATCTTATTTTCCAGCACTTGTTTCTTTTCATTACTTTGTATTCTCTATTCATTATTTCAATGAAAAGTTGTTCATTTGCATTATATTCCATCATGTGTAGCTAAATTCCATTGATGAGTTCAATATAGTGAATTCCGTTATGGTTTAAATGGCTTGAAATTGTTTATTTGCTTATGTTTTATTCATTGCATGTCACTCTTTACTGAATATCATTCTCAATCTTGCTAAGTTTAACTTGATCACTTAGACTTTTCATGCTATGTGAGTTTGATCCTGAAAGGGACAAGTAATATTAGTTTTCGTAAAGGTGATATAGGAGAAAGGGCTCGAAAGAGTGTATTCGGTGTTATAGGGGAAGGTCGCTTTATAACTGAAGGAATTGAATCCTCAGCGGAATCGAATTAAATCGAGCATGATTTAATTTCAATTATTTCGAATACCGGTACTTTGGAAAAATAAATTTCAGAACGATTCTCAAATTAAATCTTAATTAAGCATGCAATTACTAATTCTAAACGATTTAGAATTTGTGGAACTTACTTGTTGTAGAACCAATTCCACAGCACTATGCTCCTCAACTAACAATTCGTACCGAGCCTTTCCAACGAACACCACCATCAAAGAGCACCCACTAATCTCTGAGTTCTCGAGGTTTTGATTGTGGGATCACATCTTGAAATAGGGAATGTGAAAATTACAACCAACCTTGCTGTGGTTTTCTTTTGGGATGAGAGAATTTTTTGAGAGAGAGAGAGTTTTTTTTTCTTCTATGTGAAAATAAAGAATGAAAGTGAGATCTTCCAACCCCTCACTGATACGTGGAAATAAGGGAGGTTAACCTCCCTACGCGATCTCCACCGTTGATCATAATCAACGTGATCCAGGCTGTTAATTAAATAACAAATAATTATTTAATTAATTATAATTAATTTAGTTAAACCAATTTTAATTAAATCAATTATAATATAAAGTTTGAATTCAATTAAATCATATTCAATTGAATTAAATAGGCCATACAATTAATTCTCAATTAATTGTTCCCACATTAATTAAATATCAAATACTTAATTAATTTCATAGTTGAATCATATTCAAATAAATCTCTCATTTTAATTTATAGTTTTAATGTGCATCAAAATGTACATTAATTATAAACTATAGTTGTAATTTCGATTAATTCATATTTAATCAAATTAAATTAAAATTAATTAATTCTTCAATTAATTAATTCGTAAATCAATTAAATATCACATATCTAATTAATTTCATTTCCTCTCTTATACTATAGTTTTAATATGAATCCCTATTCATATTAATTTTAACCTATAGTTTAATATGAATCTAATTCATATTTAATATTTGAACTTCTTCAAATATATTTAATTCTCTCATTATTTAATTTTGAATCATATCAATAATTAATTAATAATATAAAGTTTAATTCATCAATAAAACTTATATTATAATGTATCTTTATACATTATTTTAATTGTATCAAATACAATAAAATTCCCTTAACGAATTTGAACACACTTCAAATTCTATTCAAGACTGTTTAACCTCAGAACCCTTTACGAGATAGCAGGTGTACCTAATGGACCTACAGATTAGAAGCTCCAACGATACGAGACTAATTGGTTAAACTCATTAACCAAGTTAGTCAACATTCGTTAACTGTGGGTCAATCCATTGACCCACAGTTGCACTCAATCAAATAAATCTCTCTGTACAATTCAAATAAATCTCTCTGTAGAATATTTTTGTGTTCATGGATATTTACTAGTAACAGCAAGTCAATCCTTCACGAGTGTTCGTAACGGCAACTGGGTCAAATTACCGTTCTACCGCTGGGTTACCTCTGGATCCTTAAGTACCACTGATTCCTCTAATGAACAATCTGTTTATGATCCAATCAATAAACAACAGTTCCTCTCGGGCCAATTGAGGATGGGCTCCCTTTATTGACCCGGAATCAACCCTTAAGGGAACACACATCTGCTTACCCTAATAGGGGAATGAGTGAATTACATCTTGTAATGTTATGTTCCCAACCCCCACTCGGTCTTGCCCCTGAAATGGTAGGCTTATTGAGTCGGCAAACTGGCCACTCTCACCCATACAAATCTAAGGACAACCCCTCCAGAAAGGGGTTCATAACATACTCAGGATTGAGATTGAGTTACATAGGTCATCCTATTGAAATATAAACCTAAACTAGTTAACGGTGTTACATCTAGTGGTTACTAGTTCGCAGTCCGGTCTTATGCAAACTCATTGCACAGGATACCTCCACTCGCATTTCTCCTACATGGATGCTTTGGATCATTGCATCTGTATCGAATACAAAGTGGGTCGTATCACATAGTGTTACCAGGATAAGGTACCCAACCTTATCCCTATACTATAGACCATTTAGGTTGTTACTTGAACATTGATCCCCGTACGTCCCCACATACTAGTTCAAGTTTGATTTAAACAACCTAGGATCTTAGTTTATTGGATTTGGGTCAAATTGTGTAATTTTAGTAACAATAACTCTTTATTGTACAAACCTCAATAACAACATATCGAGACAAGTGAACAATTTGTCACCATTCACTGTTTACGAGTTTTAGGGCATAAAACCCAACAATAACAACTATAGGGTTATAGGTTTTATAAATGAACTATCTGTGTCGGAGCGAGTCACAAAAATGTGCATAACGGTACTCGCTTAGCCTTCTAACGGTTCTTGAGAGCAAGGCCAAATAGAAGTTAAATCTGACCCTGCATGAATAGACTTAGGTTAAATAAGCCAGAATTAGAGTTATTTGCCTTAAGGTTGAAGCTATATTGAATACCTCCCTTATTTATCATTGTTATTTGTTTACTTGCTTATTTCTTTGTTTTACAAAACTCAACATCAACTATTTCTTTTTGTTACTTTTCATAAGCAATCTTTGAGCAGTTTCTTCTTCAAATCTTTGTTTCCAATTTAGTCCTTGTGGGATCGATACCTTTGGAATACTTCCAGAGATTTTATTACTACATGCGATAGTGTATACCTGCACTTGGTTGACTGAATTATTCTTAATCTTAATTTATCATTTTTCCTAACATCGACATTCAGTTGCAACACGCACCAACATGCAATGCCACTAGGTAATTAAAAGAGTTTAATTCACCTAGATACTAGAGTAAAAGACCTTATTTAATATGGCATACACTTAGATAGATTCATTTAGCTAGAATTTACCTAAGTAATAGACCCTAATAGTTGAAATACTCAGTGGAAGGAAACGTATCAAAACGAGATGTACGTTCGTTAAGTTCACACCGTGAGAATCATGCTCGGCCTCGTGTCACCCTAGAAGTGACCTCTTTTCGGAAGGTATTTGTATGATTCAATATCAAGGTGAATGGAGATAGTATTCACAGTAAGTGGGAGTAGGAAGTGTGTCAACACATCCTACGGTCTCCTCCATTGGTACGTTATGAGACTTCATGTTTCGCCTGCATGTTGCCATAGTGTGACCATCCCTTCGGAGGTCTTGAACATGGAGTAGCAGGACAAACTCAATAATGGATAGGGTTTCTTAGATTTTGTCCCAACATTGTCTTTCTTGATCGTAGCTTGTTGGGGCAGACCTTTGGGATCTGAAAGATGGGAGGTCACATTTACAGGGAATTATTAAATTGTTAATAAATTCTTGACCAAACAACGATAACTAAACAGTAACGAGGGATATGAGATCTTTTGGTGTTAGAGTTTGGTTGAGAGCGTCTTATTGGGGGAGGAGTAGCTGATCACCCGTCAAGAATTTATTAACAATTTAATAATTCCCTGTAAATGTGACCTCCCATCTTTTAGATCCCAAAGGTCTGCCCCAACAACCTACGATCAAGAAAGAATTATGATTTATATGGTACTTAATTACTTTTGCTAAATTAATTGGATATTATGTATAAATGGGTTTAGTGCAAAATATAATACACGTTATTGGTTTATTTGATCAAAGTGTCAAAAAATGTATGTGTTTTGTCTGACACCAAATTAAACGATTTAGAACATTGTACTAAGAATAAGTGCTTAAACAATGAACGAGTGGCAAACAATTTATTGGTCTTAAACAAGGAACATCCTCGACCAAACTGCTTAGATAACGAGAACTTAACCAAAGACTTACTAGTCTTGGAAACGTGTTTAGTTGAGAACAAAAGTTCTCTCTGAAGGTGTTCATATAACACATGCGGAAGCAATTGAAGATCGAAAGCACTTAACTCTATTAATTTTACTCCTAAAGCATGCTTGTTCTAGAAAAACAGAACAAAGAGATAGTAAACACCAACCTTTTTGTAGCTCAACTATGAGATCCTCCTTGTAGTGTTTTCTTCTCCAATCTCTCTTGGACAACCTCTAGAGTCTTCTCTACTATTCTCCGAGCCAAAAACAACTTGTGAGAGTCTATAGTGATAGGGAATGGGAAGGGAATAGTTGTAGGATCAAGCTTTATGGAGATATGAGATGAGAGAGTGTTTGAGGAAGAATTTCAGCAGCATAACATTAAGGTAAAATGTTGTCCCCTTCACAATCTGATTCTTCCTCTATTTATTGTTTCTTATATGGTTATTCTCGGTATGACCAGATTACCATTGCTCCAGAGGATTAGGAAAAAACCACTTTCACCTACCCTTATGGGACGTTTGCTTTTAGGCGAATGCCTTTTGGCCTTTGCAATGCTCCAACAACATTTCAACGGTGTATGTTAGCAATTTTTTCTGATATGATTGAGTCCACTGTTGAGGTATTTATGGACGATTTTTCAGTTTTTGGAGGGTCTTTTCATAGTTGTTTGGATAATTTAGGTAATGTGTTAAAAAGATCTGAGGATACCCATCTAGTTCTTAATTGGGAGAAATGCCACTTCATGGTGAAGGAGGGCAATGTGTTAGATCATAGGATTTCTAAGAATGGTCTAGAAGTTGATTGAGCAAAAATTAAGGTTATTGAGAGATTAGAACCATCGAGTTCAGTGAAATGGATTTAGAGCTTTTTAGGTCATGCTCGATTTTATAGAAGGTTCATAAAGGATTTTTCAAAAATTAGTAAACCTCTTTGTAACTTATTATGCACTGATCATGTCTTTTACTTTAATTTAGATTGTAGGAAGAATTTTTGAAACTTTAAAAGCTGCTTTAATCTCAACACCCATTCTTTGTGCATCTAATTCAAATTTACCGTTTGAGGTAATGTGTTATGCAAGTAATGCTGCAGTAGGTGCTATGATGGGGCAAAAGTAGGGCAAATTTATCCATCCTATATATTATGCAAGCAGGGTTTTGAATGAGGCACAAGTCAACTATACAACTACTGAAAAGGAGTTGTTAGCTGTTGTGTTTGCTTTTGAGAAATTTCGGCCATATTTGGTTGGATCCAAAGTCACAGTGTTCATGGATCATGTAACAATAAGGTACTTAATGTCTAAGAAAGATGCAAAGGCTAGACTAATTCGTTGGGTTTTATTATTGCAGGAATTCGACTTGGAGATAAAGGATAAGAAGGGATCAGAGAATGTTATTGCAGATCATTTGTCTCGTCTTGATCCAACATCATCTTTGCTGAAGCAATCTGTCATTTCAGATTCTTTTCCAGATGAACAACTCTTTGTTGTTGAAGTAAAGGTAGTCAAGAATGTCCCTTAGTATGTTGATATTGCTAACTTTTTGGTAAAGGTAGTCACTCCTGTTGATATGGATTGGAGGCAGATGAAAAAGTTTAAGCATGATGCAAAATTTTTCTATTGGGATGAGCCATTTATGTATAAGCAATGCTCTGATGGTATTATTTTTAGGTGTGTTCCAGGTGATGAAGCAAAGGAAATCCTGGAGCAATGTCACTCTCCCCGTATGGAGGACATTTCAGCGGTTAGAGGAAAACTATGAGGATTTTGCATTGTGGATTCTTCTGGCCTTCCTTATTTAAGGATGCCCACTGTTCTATAAGCAATGTGATGCTTGCCAAAGGAGAGGAAACTTGGGGCCTAAAGATGAATTGCCTCTTACTTACACTTTGGAAGTGGAATTATTCGATGTGGGGGGTATTGACTTTATGGGGCCATTTCCCCCTTCTAATGACAATGTTTTTATCTTATTGGCAGTTGATTACGTGTCCAAGTGGGTGGATGCCATCGCAAGCCATCAGAATGACGCCAAGACAGTAGCAAGGTTTCTTCAATCGCAGATTTTTGTGCGGTTTGGGACACCTAAAGCTCTAGTAAGTGATGAGGGTACACATTTTGTTAATAATATCTTAACTGAGCTTCTAGCTAAGTATGGAATCAAGCATAAGATAGCTACCCTTTATCACCCACAAGCAAATGGTCAAGCTGAAATAAGTAATAGGGAAATCAAATCTATTATAGAAAAAGTAGTCCATCCATCTAGGAAGGATTGGTCTTTTAGGTTGGATAAGGCTCTTTGGGCTTATAGGACAGCCTATAAGACTCCTCTAGGTATGTCTACCTATAGGTTAGTATATGGGAAAACTTGTCATTTACCATTAGAGCTTGAGCATAAAAAATTTTGGGCTTTGAAAAAATTAAATTTTGATATGAGTCATGCAGGAGCATTAAGAATGCTGCAGCTTAATGAATTAGAGGAATTTCGCCAATTTTGTTATGAAAATTCAAAAATGTATAAGAAAAGACTAAGCAGTGGCATGACAAGAAAATTAAGCCTAAAGAGTTTGTCAAAGGTCAAAGAGTTTTGCTTTATAATTCTAGATTAAAATTATTTGCTAGGAAACTAAAATCTAAATGGTCAGGGCCATTTTTGTGATTGAAGTTTTTCCCCATGGAGCAATTACTTTGTAGGATGAAAAAGATGGGAGAGTGTTCAAAGTTAATGGCCAGCGTGTGAAACATTATTGGGAAGAAGAGTTCCAGTCGAAATATCCTTCCCTAAAGTTGGTTATTGAATGAAACAACGAGATTTTTGCGGGAGCATTTCGCAGAGCAATATTTTGAGCTCCCAGTGTTTGTTTTGATTTTCTTTCTCGTTGATTTGGTTTAGTTTGAATTATTTCAATTAGATTTGGCTTGAATTTAATTGTTTTAAATCAGATTCGGTAAGTTTGAATTTTATGTTTCCGAGGATTTTATTCTTGGTCTATTTATTTATTTAGCTGAGTTAATTTTTAATTAATCTGATTAGTTTAGATTAGATTTTAGGTTGTATTTGTGTTATTTAAATTTCTGATTAGATTAGGGTTTAATAAAATTTTTCCTGATTTATTCGACTGAAGATAAAGATAAAATTAGATTTGATTTAAATGGTTATTTAAAATTCCTGGTTTGATTTGATTTGTATTTAAATTTGAAATCTTTCGTATACAAGATCCTTCTAGAAGAGAATCTTTGTGATGATAAGTTTGTTTTTGCAATATTTTGGCAGAATCAAATATTTTGTCCAAATGTGAAAGGATTGGTTAAGGATTAATTTATTTTACCGTTTGAGAATTTAATTTTTCAGTGGGAAGGTGAATCGCATGCCAACGTCTGATGCTTCCACGTGTTCAGCATGAAGAATCTGACGGCCAGCACAACACTTACGTGTCACGAGATTCAAATTTTACCGTTCCTTTAAATTTGATTACATGCAAATAACGATAATATCATTTAATTAGGAGCAAATATTTTTGGTTAAGATTTTATTTTGCTGGAGCCCTATTTATTAACAATCTTCGGTAAGTTTTTCTTCACTTCATCTTCTTGCTTTCATCTTTCTCCGTTTCTATTTTTCCTTTTCGCCTCTGTTTTCTGTAAATCGTTTGAGTCTCTAATGGCAAAAATGAGAGCAAGAAAAGAGCGAGACAATGAGGAAAGGAGGTGCCAGTCACTCCCGAAGCACCAAAAACGAAGGCAAAGAAAAAGAAAACACCAGAAGAAAAAAAACTAAGAGGAGAAGAAGACAACAGAGGGTTGAGGATCAAGAAGTTGTGCAGAAGGTAGTAGAGGATGTTTCTACCGCGGTAGTTGAAGAAGGCAATCCAAAGGAATCTAAAGAACAAAACCCAGAGTAGATTGACCCGATAGTGGAGGATACGTAAGATGTTCAAGAAAAACAACCAGAGGATGTGCGAGAGGGACAGAGAGAAGTTGTACCAGCAAAAGGTAATGAGCAGGAGGTCCAAGAGGCTCGTGTTGAGGTTATCATGTCGGAAGTGTTGCGATGTCTCCACTGGAAGCAAAAAGCTGGCCGCATCAAGGTAGTCCGAATTGATACTCTATCACCACCATCGACGGATTGCTAGAAAGAGGACACAAAGAGAGAAGAACTGGAGAAAAATGAGGTTGAAGACAAAGCAAGAGAGGAATAAGAGAGAAAGGCAGAGGAGGAAGTTTCGCCCCAATAAAGGGACGACAGAGGCAAAGGTGTTGCTACAGCATTGGATGAACCTGACGAGATAGAAGAGCCACAGTTGCCGAATGCCCTCTTCGTCAACAACCTGGCTCGAGCAAAATATAGTGAGAAGTTAAAACGAGATTTCTTGTTTGAACGAGGTTTTGGCGAGGATCTTCCACATTTTTTGTGGGCCGACATTACGAACCACAATTGGGAGTTATTTTGTTCCATGCCTGAATTTGTAAACGCGCAGGTAGTGCGCGAGTTTTATGCAAACATTGACGAGGAAGAGGGCTTCCAAGTTATCGTTCGAGGAGTGGTAGTTGATTGGAGTCCTGGTGCCATTGACTCCCTATACAACCTTCAGGATTTCCCCCATGCATGATACAATGAGATGGTTGTGGCGCCATCTAATGAGCAATTGAGCGATGTTGTTCAGGAAGCTGGTGTTGAAGGGGCATTGTGGAGACTTTCGAAAACAGAGAAAAGGACATTTCATGCAGCTTATCTTAAGAAGGAAGTGAAGGATTGGAATTCCCAATTCCGTTACAGCGGAAGCAATTGGACCGTTTCGTAGTTAATTTGGTTTTCACCACAATACTAATACAATGGCAAAAGGTTAAGCGATGAGAAACATACCTCCGTTGACGACTCTGAATACTTCAACGGATGATTCTTGATTGCTCTGCAACAACGAAGAACACCACCATTTGATCTTCCCCGCTATAATTCTAAGATTAGAAACGTAGTTGTGGGACTAACTAATCTTGAATGGGAAAAAACTCTAGAGAGAAAATTCTCCCTAGAGTTCTTGAGTTGAGAGAATATGAGAAGGCCTTATGGTGGCCATATGTTGTGGTACCTAAACCCTAGGTTTAGTGTTCTATTTATAGGAGAAAGACCATGAATAAAATATTCATTTAAAATCAATTATTTCCATAACTGATTTAATCTTTTCCATAATTAATCAATTCCATGACCAATCAATTCCACAATTGATTAATCTTTTCCATAAATGATTGATCACTGCCATAAGTGATTAAATCATTTCCATAAATGATTAATTACTTCCATAAGTAATTAATCATTTCCAAAATTGATTAATATCCAATTAATTAATTCTTTAATTAATTAATCACCAATTAAATATCATATATTTAATTTTAGACCTTCTATTAGTTAATTAATTAATTACCAAATTAAATATCATATATTTAATTTCAGGCATTCAATTAATTAATTCCATAATATGAATCAAATTCATATTAAAATTTGAACTCCTTCAAATTTCCTTATATCCTATAAATTTAATATGAATCAAATTCATATTAATATTTGAACTCCTTCAAATATTTATTTCTCTCATAGACTATAGTTTAATTAAATGTCATTTAATTTAAACTAAATTGAATAATTAATTAATTCATCTTCTAATTAAATACCATATATTTAATTAGACATATATTTGAACTTTTTCAAATATATCAATTTCTCAATATAATAAAGTTTAATCTCAAATTAGACTTTATATTTTAATGCATCACTATACATTATATTAATTTGTATCTCATACAATTAACTTAATTCCCAATATGAATTTGAACTATTCAAATTCTCTCAAGATACATTTGTTCCTAATTACTCTTTACGAGCTATTAGGGGGACCTAATGGACCTATAGATCAGAAGCTCCAATGATATGAGGTTAATAGATTAAACTCATTAATCAGGTTAACCAATATTCATTAACTGTGGGTCATTCCACTAAAGACCCACAGCTGAACTCTTCTCACTGTAGAACATTTCTGTGTCCACGGATATATACCTATACCGGTAAGTCAATCCTTCACAAGTGTCCGTAACTACAGTTGGGCCAAATTACCGTTTTACCCCTGTGTTACATCTATCTCATTAAGTACCAGTGCTCCTCTAATGAACAACCTGTTTATGGTCCAACCAATAAACAGAAAGTCCCTCTCGGGCCAGTGAGAGGGTGGGATCCCTTTGTTCAAGTCCCGAAGTCACCACTTAAGGGAACACTCATCTACTTCTCCTAGAAGTGGGAAGGAGTGAATTCCTTCTTGTGTTGTCATGTCCCCAAAAAGGAAGGCATATTGAGTCGGCGTATTGGCCACTCTCACCCATGCTAATCAAAGGACAATCCCTCATGAGAAGGAGTTCATGACACACTCAGGATTAAGACTGAGTTACCTAGGTCATCCTATTGAAACAGTAACCTAACTAGTTAACGGTGTTATAACTAATGGTTGACTATTTCGTGGTCCGGTCTTATGCAAACTCATTGCATAGGATACCCCCGCTCGCATGTCTCCTACATGGACGCCTTGGATCAATACGTCTGTATCGAATACAAAGTGGGTCGTATCACATAGTGTTTTCAGGATAAGGTACCCAACCTTATCCCTATACTATAGACCTTTTAGGGTTTTACTTGAACACAGATCCCCGTATGTCCACACATACTAGTTCAAGTTACATATAAACAACCTTGGATCTTAGTTTATTGGATTTGGGTCAAATTGTGCAATATTTAACAATAACACTTTATTGTAGAAACTCAATAAAACTTTATTGAAACAAGTATACAATTTGTTTACATTCATTATCTACGAGTTTTAGGGCATAAAACCCAACAGGAAGCAAATACATGGATAAGATTCATCAAACAAAGGTGTCTTCCAACGACTCATGACTAGACGGTTTCTAGGGAGCGTGTTCTTCTGGCTTTTGAAATTTCAAGGTCTCTCAGTATTGATGTGGGTAAGATTATTGTGAGTGAGATATTTGGATGCTGGCGGAAGAAAGTTGGGAAGTTGTTCTTCTCGAATACAATTAGAATGCATTGCAAAAGACCAAGGGTTCCGAAGAATGAAGAAGATGTCATATTATTCGATAAGAGAATCATTGATACACCTAAATTGGTGCGACTTCAGCGTATGCAAGAAGCACGCCAGGGTGGGCTTGTTTGTAGCATTCACAAGATTTTAGAACAACTTGCACTGTCGGCCAGCAGGCAAGAGTTTGCCTAGAGGCAATCTCAAACTTTCTGGAATTATGTTAAAAATGGTGATGCCAACCTAAAGAAGGTGCTACAGGAAACATTTTCCAAACCATAGCCAGCCCTTCCAGTATTCCCTGATGATTTGCTGAACCCCTGGATTCCTCCCCAACCAATGGAAGGAGAAGAAGAGGATGACATAAATGAGCAGGGTCAAGAGGACTGACGGATGAAATGGCCTTGAGCGAGCATGATTTTTGTTTTGAAATTTTTGTTTGCTCGCGCATTTTCTAACTTCATTTTCTTTGAATGTTTTCAATTTCTGTTTTTATGTTATCACTTTTCTAGGCTATCAAATCTTTTCGCTTTGTTAATGAAATTTTCGAAGTTGTTTCTGTTCTATGGCACTGAGTAATTCTAACTTAACTAATTTCCTTTTGATTTTTTTAAGCTTGGATTGGTTAAGCTTAATTAGATGAAGGTATTCTGACCTCCAGAAACCTTTTGCTTGAGCATTTCTTCTAGTCTGGTCATTGCTGCGACGAGAAGATTCTGAGGTAGTGTTGATTTATTTGATCCACTTTAAGCTTAGTTCTAGTCCCACACTTAGTTTGAAAATTCAGATAGAAAAGTTTAAGTTTGGGGGTAAACTTCATAAAATTAATGATTCATTGAGGACAATGAATAAATTAAGTTTGTGGGACTTTTTGCTACTCCAATTGTTTTGCTCGAGCATTCCTCTCCTCCATTAAATAATTTGCTAGGTTGTTGAGTAACCAGGGACATTTGTGATACCCACAGTTTGTCTTTGCGTCGAAAGATAACTCGAAAATATGAAAAATGAGAAAATTATTTGCTGGAAAAAGGTGATTGTTGAAAATTTTGCTGAGAAAATTCATGGAGCAGAAGTTTTGAAGGATCAATGACAATCCAGCAGGTTTTTCTGTGTCCCAGAATTTAGGTGAGCTTCATCATAAAATGTCGCCATCATGAGGGGCAAGAGATAGAATAACTAAGGATTTTTTAGCTTTACAATGAGTATTTAGCCTAGTTGGTGATGAGTTTGAGGCAATGGTATACTGCACCATAAACTGGGTCATCCCGTGCTTAAGAGCTTATGACTTTAGGGCTGCTTTAAGTCTAAAAAACAAAAAAATATAAACCCCTTAAAAATGTGTTTTAATATGTCTGATAATAGAGCTAGGTTGTGGCAAGTTCTTAGAATTAAGTTAAAAGTGGTGATTATTTGTCCATGTCGAAAGAATTATTTTGCTGTAGCAGAGCTTGGTTTTGCAGAGTGCTCAGGTAAAGGTTGAAGGTAGTGTTGGATTATCTGTTTTGATTAAGCTATGCTTTGTCTAATGTTTTGAATTCTTAAGCGAAGGTTGGTTAGTATTGTTTGGGACGCGTAATAGTTCAAGTTTGGGGGTATGATAACTCTCCAAAAGGGAGTTATTTAGACCTTATTTCTATACTGATTTGTGTGCCTTTTGTTCTAAAAAGAGTTGCGTTTAGATAGATATTATATGTTTAAACCCATTTGGAAGAATGGATGCTTTGGAAGTTATTTTGTGTATAATATATTGCTGAGTGACTTGAGGGGGCAAAATCTTTGCTGGAGAAAAGCAAGGAGCAAAACTGCCACGTCACAGCTCCTTAGCAAATTTAATGAATTGAATTCTGTTAAGCTATTCTCGAATATAAGGAGCGATGAGAGTCACTTCTCATTTCCATCATTGGGAGCCGAATAGAGGAGAAAGATTAGGGACACCAAGAAGACCATCAATTACGAAGTTGATTAAGGGAATTAGTATTTTCTCTTATTGTTTTGTAATTATGGATGCATTTACTCAGATTGTAACGTGTGTTACTATGCACATTATGAACTAAGTAATTTCAGGTGTTGGTTAGGGAATATGTAATTGTCGTGCTTAATTTCTATGCAATAGATACTGATTTGATGCATCTTGATTATTTGTTGTGCTCATTTATATTTTGTGCCCGCTTGGCCAGCCGGTATGAATATCACTTTCTAGTTTCAAAGATGATTTGGAAACTGTGTCACAATTAATCACACTAGATCATTGTGTATTGGTGAACGCCAGTGACTGAGCTAGGGATAGCAAGTTGCCTAGTGCTTGATCGGTAGTGCTTCATTGGAGTTGAAACATATTCTAAAAAAATCCAGAGTTCTAGGAGGAATCTGCTAATAAGACTGCAAGAGTTTTTCCTGATCAATAATATTTTTAGAGCATCTTTTAAAACAATTACTAAATCCTGACCAACGCCCTTTTCTAATTTGTCTGCTAATTTGTTTACTTTTTGTTCTGTCATTTCTTTTGCTTCAGCATTCTATAAAAACCAATCATTTTAACCACTTTTGAAACCATTAAAAGGCTAAACAAAATAGATAAAGTGAAAGCTAATTCAGACCTTAGATTCGATAAATACTTATTACTTGTTGCGGATTGTGTATACTTGCACAAAGTTCTAGGGTCCATTTGCAAATTATTTTTACTCACTCTAAGAACCCAACAATAAGCATATATTCTTTTCTTTCCTCCTAGGCAAGATTAAACATGTTAATTTGCAAAAAATCATCTCTTTAGCTCTTCCCTACACCTATCAAGGTGACAACAAACATATGAACCTAATAATTCGCTCATAAGCATAAAAAGTCCAATTCTAAACCAAGGAAAATACTCTACTAATGCAAGACATCTCCTAGAAAAATTTTAAAAAGTCTCCCTTTTGGGCAACTCATGCTTACAACTAATCAAAAGCTTCAAAATTGACAATAAAGTTTATCCTAGGAAATGATAATCATTCAAAAATAGCATCAAAAAACAACCATATGCCAAATTCAACAATATGCTCAAAACATAGCCCGAACTCAGATGTTTAGGGGCTCAACAAGCAAAGCATTCCACCCCCAAACTTAAAACATGCATTGTACTTAATGTATAGAAAACTCAACCTAAACGAGCTTGAGAACAAGAAAAGAATGGAAGGGGTGAACAATACTACCCTGGAATAAAGACCTTCCAATGAATGTTGAACAAAGACAAGAGCCATAGGAACATCTACAAAACAAAACAACGAAAACAACAAAAACACAAAAATAAAAACAACTAACTTGGATTGCCTCCCAGAAGCGCTTGTTTAACGTCATTAGCCTAACGTGTTGACCGTGTATGCATCAAGGAGGTCTAATGTCAGGCGATCCATCAATGGTGCTCTTGCTTGCACCTTTCTTGTAGCCCACCGCCATTGCTTCATAAGGGTTCTTAGGGTCCTCAAATGCTTTAAGAATTTCTTTCTCCTGTTGAACCCTAATGATGAGCTCCCTACGCTCAGTATGAATGATGACTCACCTAGTAGCGAGGAGTGGTCTTCCTAGAATAACTGGTACTAACAAATTATCTTTAATATCCATCACATAAAAATCAACAAGCATAAAAAATTTACCTACTTTAATCAACACATTCTCAATTATTTCAAACGGACTAACAATAGATTGGTCAACAAATTATAGTTTAATAGTCGTAGGTTTAATTTCTCCCATTTTTAACCTTTTGCACAATGACAAGGGAATCACATTAATACTAGCTCCTAGATCACACAAAGCACGAAAAGAATGATTACTAAAGCTACATGGAACAGAAAAAACTCCCTAGATAAGTCAATTTTGTTGGTACCCTCTGTTTAAGTCTCGCACTACAAGTCTCTATGAGGTACAATGTCTCCATTCTTTTCTACTTCTTCCTTCTCAAAAGCCATTCCTTCATGAACTTCACATAATTAGGCATTTGATCTAACACTTATGCAAAAGTTAAATTAATGTTAAGACTCATAAAGGCATCTAAAAAGTTTTTAAATTGAGTTGCACAATTCTTTTTCTTCTTTTTCTTTGGCTTTTGGAACTAAAACGGTGGGAGAAGTGGTAGAGAGAGTAGGAGTAAGCTTTTCATCTTCGTTTGAGGTTGACTTCTCTTCCAGTCCTCCAACGGGGCTATGATTGGACGAGCTGTCGGGACTCGTGTCATATAAACTAATAATCACCGATTACTAAAGCTAACATGTAGCAGTAGTGGTCGGGGTCGATCACAGGGAACAACTTGTTTACTTCTAATCTCTTTTGTGTTTGGTAACAGAAGGGGGGTTGAAGAGAGAGGGATTAGTTGCAGCGAAAGTAAAATTGTGAGAAAGTAAATGGCAGAAAATTAAATGATAGAAAAGTAAAGGGATGGTTGGTTAATCTCACCTTGGTGATCACTCTAGCTAGAGACACTCAGATACAGTACATTGTTTTTACTCATCGATTAGTAGATAATTATTTAAATGCTTGTTGTCTAATTGGTACTCTAAATCAATTGACTCGATCCCACCGTCCATCGACTCAATTAATAATTACTAATTAATTAACCCATACAAACCCATCGAGATTAATCAATTAAAATAACTGCATTAAGATCAAGATACCCCTAGAGCGCCAACCCAACGAACCCGTTGAACGAACATACAATTCATTAATTAAGTAACCTGATAGTGATCATAGCTAGCTATTTTTCTCTGATTAATTAAGCTAGTCTTTTACAATTATTTGCCCAAATTTATGCATTTTTATGTTTTATTTGTAGGAAGTATGTGCTTGAAGCTTAATTCATCAATTGGAGTCAAATGGAGCTTCCAATCTGCAAAAAAAAAAAAAAAAAAAAAAAAAAAAGCGTCGCGACGCTATCGACAAAATTTCCAAAAATAAGGATCGCGACAACGTCTCGACGCTACGACGAAATTTTGCTATTTAAGCATCCTTTCGGCTAGGTTTTTGGGGGAACCAATTTTGGGACTTTTTGGAGCCGTAAACAGAGGAAAAATAGAGGAATTCAAGGCTGAAGCAAAGGGGAAAAATCGGAAATCAACCCATTGTTCGTGGGGATCGTGACGGGGACGTTCGGTCTCGGCCTACAACAAGTTTAATTCTTCTTTCCCTCACTTTAGTTAGATTTTTATGGCTTTTACATGTTTAGTTGAGCTTGTAATTTTGATCATGAGTAGCTAAACTTGTAAGCTTAGGGATTGATGTAGTTGATTGTGTTTATGGATTGATTTATGGTTTGAGTTGTGCAATGGTATTATGTTTGTAATCTTGATTTAATGCTTTCAATTAATTGGCCATTAGTTGGATGATTTAAGTTTCGAATCTAGCTCGGGAGAGGGGATTTGATTTAGACTTACTCAAGATTGCATGACTAAAGTTTAGTTTCTATTTCGTGACGGTTTTAGATTAACTTTAGAATTGGTTGAATGATCTCATTGTCTTGCATGATTAATAAACTTAGATAGGGATATCAAGTTGGTTAATTTGCATGAGAATCAATTATACTCGGGAGAGGTAGTTGTGATTAAAGGGTCTTTGGCTCATAATTCCATTGTGCATAATAACTTATTCCTTAAAATCAATCCTAAACTAAATCGGCGAAATCAATTCCCTAAGTAGTTTTCCCAATTGAAATTCCACACTTTTTACTTGCTTTGATTTGGTTTTCTTATCATTCATTCATCACTTTTTGATCCCTAAATAAAATTGGGCAAGATAATTCACAATACTTGATTTGCTTAAAAATCCAATCCAGAGGACGACACTCGTTTACACGAAAACACTATATTATTACTTGACCCGTACACTTGCGGTAAGCAAATTGCACATCATAACCCTGCAGTGATTAATAAATAATGAATTGGTGTTCTAAGCTAGAATGGTCCAATTAGCTGGGACAGTTGGTGAATGTTGTAAGCACCATGAACAAAGGTAAGGCCCCAGTTGAACAAGAGAAACCTCAGATGGAGTACTGTAAGGCAATCACTGTGCACCAGGAGGAATCCGAAGAGGAACCTGAATCTGAGGACTATGAAACGCCTACAGGGGAAGCTGAGGAGGACACATCATCTGATGAGGCTGAAAAGCCTGAACCTGAGCCTCCTATTCCCCCTCCCACACTGATGGTTCCCAAGGAAAGGAAAAAGAAAAAGAAGAAAAAGAACAATCAGGTTCAGTTTGATAAATTTATGAATGCTTTTATGAATCTGAATATTAATATTCCTTTTGCATAGGCATTAGAGATGCCCCAGTACAACAGGTTCATGAAGGAGTGGTTAGCAAAGAAGCGAGAAGAAAAGAAGGTTGACACTGTTTATCTTGCTTCCACATGCAGCACCATAGTACAACAGAAAGTACCTGAAAAAGTAGCAGATCCAGGGAGTTTTTCTGTTCCTTGTAGTTTTGGTACTTATTCTTTCAGAGCATTATGTGATTTAGGTGCTAGCATTAATATTATCCCATTGTCCTTGTGTAAAAAGTTAGATATAGGTGAGATTAAGTCTACTCCTGTAAAGCTCCAATTGGCTGATCAATCTGTGGTGAGACCAGTTGGTATTGTAGAAAATGTGTTAATCAGAGTAGGTAGATTTTTTCTCCCTATTGATTTATATGTTATGGACATGATAGAAAATCCTTTAATGCCTGTCATATTAGGAAGACCATTCCTCGCTACTGGGCGAGTGATTATAGATATTGAGCGCAGGGAGCTCACTATTAGAGTCAAGAACGAAAAAGAAATCTTTAAAGCAGTTAAAGACTCTAAAGATGAAGTGCTTTTCATGGGATATAGGAAAGGTGCAAGAAAGAGCACCTATGTTGGTTTCACAGAACAAAAGCCCCCTTGAAGCACGATCAACACGTCGAGCTAATGACGTTAAACAAGCGCTTATGAGAGGCAACCCAAGTAAGTTTAGTGTGTTTTCTTTTTGTTTTTGATTTATTTATTGTTGTTGTTTTGTAGGTCTTGTTTTCTTTCTCTCCTTTGCTTTCAAGCTTTCAAGCAAGAAGTCATCATCATTCCAGGCCAGTATTGTTCACTCCTGTCATTCTTTTATTGTTCTCATGCTTGTTTATGCCTTATTTTCTTTATACATTGAGGACAATGCATATTTTAAGTTTGGGGGTGGATTAGCATGTTTGTGGAGCCCTTGAGCATCTGAGTTCGGGCTATAGTTTTGAGCTTTCTTTGAATTATGCATATGGTTGTTTTCTGGATGTTACTTTTGCATGATTATGATATCCTAGGATAGGCTTTCTTGTCAATTTTCAAGCTTGTGATGAGATGTAAGCATGAGTGCCCAAAAAGGGAGACTTTTTAAAATTTTTCTAGGAGATGGCTTGCATGAGTAGAGTATTTGTCTTGGCTAGATTTGGATTTGAATGCTTAGGAGCGAATTATTGGGTTCATATGATTGTTGTCACCTCGATAGGTGTAGGGTAGAGCTAAAGAGTTAATTTTTTGCAAATTAGCATGTTTGATCTTGCTTAGGAGAAAAGAAAAGAATATCTGCTTATCATGTTCATAACAAAAAATCATTCTTGTTGTTATTGTTGAAAAAGAAAAAAAGTCATGACTTATGCGCGCAATATGCAATGGTTAATAAAGATTAAGGCAAAAAGAGCTACCCCTGTTGTGATCAGTTAGGCCAACCAGAGAAAACTCAGGTTAAGGGAGGTTAAGGGTCCTTGCAATGGGTGTGTGAAAGCTAGTGCCACATATACATGCTTAATTCAATTGTTAATTAAAAGCACCTAAGTATGGAGAAAAACAAACTAATTTGTTCCATTAACTCATTAGTGAAACCTTAGTGCCAGTGTAGAGGGAAGATGAGCTGAGAGTTTAATAATCCAATCCCGGGCTAGTAGAGTCTAGTCTCGTTGAGTTAGATCTCGCTTGTGCAAGTTAATTTTGAAAAAATTTTAATTTGTCTCCCTCATTGGTCCTTATGTGCATGTCTCTTGCTTGCTTGACTATTGACTTTTGAGCCTTGAGGATTGAGTCATGTTTGTTGCATCCATTCTTCCATTGTATGTTTGATTTTTAGTTTGCTCGAGGACTAGCAAAAGCTAAAGTTTGGGGGTATTTGATAGCGATCATAGCTAGCTATTTTTCTCTGATTAATTAAGCTAGTCTTTTACAATTATTTGCCCAAATTTATGCATTTTTATGTTTTATTTGTAGGAAGTATGTGCTTGAAGCTTAATTCATCAATTGGAGTCAAATGGAGCTTCCAATCTGCAAAAAAAAAAAAAAAAAAAAAAAAAAATCATAGCGTCGCGACGCTATCGAAAAAATTTCCAAAAATGCGGATCGCGACAGCGTCTCGACGCTACGACAAAATTTTGCTAATTAAGCATCCTTTCGGCTAGGTTTTTGGGGGAACCAATTTTGGGACTTTTTGGAGCCGTAAACAGAGGAAAAATAGAGGAATTCAAGGCTGAAGCAAAGGGGAAAATTCGGAAATCAACCCATTGTTCGTGGGGATCGTGACGGGGACGTTCGGTCTCGGCCTACAACAAGTTTAATTCTTCTTTCCCTCACTTTAGTTAGATTTTTATGGCTTTTACATGTTTAGTTGAGCTTGTAATTTTGATCATGAGTAGCTAAACTTGTAAGCTTAGGGATTGATGTAGTTGATTGTGTTTATGGATTGATTTATGGTTTGAGTTGTGCAATGGTATTATGTTTGTAATCTTGATTTAATGCTTTCAATTAATTGGCCATTAGTTGGATGATTTAAGTTTCGAATCTAGCTCGGGAGAGGGGATTTGATTTAGACTTACTCAAGATTGCATGACTAAAGTTTAGTTTCTATTTCGTGACGGTTTTAGATTAACTTTAGAATTGGTTGAATGATCTCATTGTCTTGCATGATTAATAAACTTAGATAGGGATATCAAGTTGGTTAATTTGCATGAGAATCAATTATACTCGGGAGAGGTAGTTGTGATTAAAGGGTCTTTGGCTCATAATTCCATTGTGCATAATAACTTATTCCTTCAAATCAATCCTAAACTAAATCGGCGAAATCAATTCCCTAAGTAGTTTTCCCAATTGAAATTCCACACTTTTTACTTGCTTTGATTTGGTTTTCTTATCATTCATTCATCACTTTTTGATCCCTAAATAAAATTGGGCAAGATAATTCACAATACTTGATTTGTTTAAAAATCCAATCCAGAGGACGACACTCGTTTACACGAAAACACTATATTATTACTTGACCCGTACACTTGCGGTAAGCAAATTGCACATCATAACCCTGCAGTGATTAATAAATAATGAATTGGTGTTCTAAGCTAGAATGGTCCAATTAACTAGGAAAAGCCTAAATTAATTATTAACACAGATTTAGACCCTAGACCTATCATGCAGAGCAACAAAGTCAGAGAACTTCTCTTGGGACCCATGCCCATTAATCGGTCTATGTGCTCACTATGAATTAACTATCCATTAGCTACGTGAAAATCAACTCTTTAGCGGATTATTAAAATACGAGCTGCAAGTTACAATGTCAATCTAACCTACTGCGCATGCTAATTATAAATGCGAAAATTTGATAGCATGCATAAATGCTATCATTTTATCCTTACATTTAAGAGTTTTTGTAAGGTTTTATTGTGGATTTAATGAATAAATATGTTATATTCGACAATTATGTCCCGGAGGAGCTTTATCATCAATTTTGGAGAAAAAGATCCAGTTTTGGCCCAAATAATGAAGAAGTGAGTCAAATAAGGAAGATTCGAGAGCTTAAAATGGAGAACATAGGCCAAAATTTCGGAAAGAATGGCCCAAAACAAGCCTACAAGCCGAAGAGAATGAAGTTCAAAAGGAGGAGTGGTATCGAGACGCCACCCTCGGTGTCTCGATGTCGATGCTATGTGCGCAACACAAAGGTGAAGTCACGACGTCGAGACGCTATGACGTCAACGTCGAGATGCTAGGTCGGTTGGAGCACTATTTAAATGAGCGTTTGGCCTCGGTTATCAATCATCAAGCAGCAAATTGGAGTGTCTTTCCAAGGCTTCTAGAGCCTTTTAGAGGGAGGGATTGAGAGAAATGCTTTTGTAACGCTCTGCGTTATAAAAATTAAGCCAATTCTAGATCAATTGGGTTTATTCCCTAAAGTGTATATCTAGAATTGAATGCTAGCCGTTAAGATGATAAATTAAATTATTTGAAATTTAGGGAAAAGATATTTTTGATAAATATTTATTTCTCTAATGTGGGAATTTAATTTTAGACCTTATTCCCTAAGTTAAAAAAGGTACCAAAATTTTCATCTAATTGGATTTTAACCCAAAACTTTAGGCTCCTTATTGTGGGTTTCCAAAAGGTTGAAATTTAGAAAATCCAATAATTTTCCCTTTCCTAAATCGATCGGGTTCATTTTAGAAAATTAAAATCCCCAAGTCTTTTCCCTATTCTATTTATTAGAATGTTCTAATTGGAGTAATTAAAGAAAATAAACCCTAGCCCCAAAACCTTTCTTTCCATTTTCATGCGTGTAGTATGTTCCTCCATCTTTTTTGTTGTTCTATAGTCAAGCCCTCTTCGTGCGTCCTCTTCTCTGGTGATTTTGCGAGCTCCTTCTCTGTCAGCCACTCCAAAACCGTGGCAGCCTCGCAATCTTGTTCTCGTTTCTTCTTCGACGAACCACCCACGAGCACTGCAGCGTTTAGCCACATTTTCTCCCCTTCCCTCTCTCATTCTCTCGTGTTCTGCCTCCATAGGGACCGCTCGCAACCCCTGCCTCTGTCCTTCTTCCGTTTTCTCTCCGACGTGCTGCGAGTCAGCAACAACAAGCTTCATCCTCCTCATCCTCTTGTTTTCCTCTTCTCTGGCAAGCAGCTCGACGACACGAGGCTAACATCTTTGGTGGTTTCTGGTATGGGCGACGTGAGCAAACTCGTGCAGTTAAAGCACCTGGCCCTTTATGCTTTTCTCGGTGAGTTTGTTCAAACAGTGGCCTTCCCCGCGTGTATCTCCTTGCATCAAACGTTTTCCGTGAGTCATGCCTTTGACCCATGTTTAATCAAATTCAAACTTGGATTACCCACTCTCTAACAACACTAGTATTGCAAATCCTCTGTTTTTCAGTTATAATTTCAACATGCTCTCTTTATATAAATTAATGAAAATCAAGGCCTAAGATTAGTAGTCGCTTCGCTTGAGTGTTTTTCACTCCTTCACAAAAGGTTCTACTTCAAGAATAGGGGTTAGGGGCATGTCATGGCGTCTAGAAATGTTACATATTCTCTGGCATCTATCACATGTTTTTACAAAGGTATAACAATCTTTAAACAAAGTAGGCCAATAAAAACCAGATTGAAGCACATTTGTTGTTGTATGAGTCGGTCCAAAGTGACCATTGTAAGGAGAGGCTTGACAATCATCTAAAATATTACCTGCTTCTTCTATTGGAATGCACCTTCGAATAATTTGATCAGAGCACACCTTGAAGAGAAAAGGGTCATTCCACAGGTAAGACTTCGCATATGAAGGGATTAAAGCCCTAGCGCAGCAGAAACACACAGAACCATTAACTCCGTTTTAATTTAAAATCAAAATACCAGTACGTTGGGAAAAGTTACAGCAATTTAAACAGGTTTAAACATGCTGGAAAACACCCATAAAGCATGCTGAATATGGACAAAATTAACTAGATCTCATCTATAATGGATCCTAATGATCAAAGAGTTCAAGAAACCTTACCGTAAAGATGTTTTTGACAAAAAAATCGCATTTTCCCTCGCGTATTAGCAGAAAAACAGCAACCTACGAACCTCGATCTCGCTGATTTTGGAAGGGCACCACCACCAATCTTCACCAATATTTTCACAAGGAATTTTGCGTCGTTGCTTGTGGGAACAAGGAAACCTCAGTAGGGATTTTTTTTTTCTATTCTCTAGAGAGAATTTGCACCAGAATGCTCTGATAGATAGGAAGCCTTTTTGCGTGAAATGAGAGTGAGAGTAAGTGAGATTCTGTAATCCCAGCCCTAGCAATATAACGACTCACGCAAAAGTCCCCCTAAAAGTCTCTCAACCACGCAGCATTATAGGTTAGTGGGGAAGACTCCATCAGTTTTAATAACTGATTAACCAATTAAATTAAATTAATAATTAATAATTGAATTATTAATTAATTTAATTGAAATCAAATTAACATTTAATTTAACCATTTTATATAAAACAATTTTACATAAAATGAACCACATAACCTATAGTTTTAATGCAGTTTAATTAAATCAAATTTAATTAGACTAAATTAAAACAATAATCAATTAATTCTACAATTAATTCTTTATAATTAAATATCACATATTTAATTATATTCCTCTCTCAAATAAACTATGGTATTAATATACATCTAATGCACATTAATTATAACCTATAGTTTTAATATGAATCAAATTCATATTATGTTGCAATATTCGAACTCATTCGAATATTTAATTATCCCATAGAAATTTACCTCAACGCCCTTAGTGAGCTACCGGTGGGACCTAATGGACCTACAGATCAGAAGGTCCAACGATATGAGATTAATTGGCTAAACTCATTAACCAAGTTAATCAATATTCGTTAACTGGTTCACTCCACTAAAGAACCACAGTTGCACTCTTCTCACTGCAGATATATTTCTGTGTCCACGGATATCGACCGTCAATAGCAACTGAGCCCTTCACGTGTGTTCGTACCCCAACTAAGTCAAATTACCTTTTTACCCCTGGGCTACCTCTTGGTCCTTAAGTACCAGTGCTCCTCTAATGAACAACCTTTTTGTGGTCCAACCAACAAACAAAAATCCATCTCGTGCCATAAAGAGGGAAGGGCCCTTTGTTCAAGACCCGGAGACACCACTTAAGGGAACACACCTCTACTTACCCTAATATCGGGAAGGAGTGAATTCCATCTTGTAAGACTACGTTCCCAGCTCCCCACTCGGTCTTGTCCCCAAAATGGTAGGCTTATTGAGTCGGCGAACAGGCCACTCTCACCCGTACAAATCAAAGGACAATCCCTCATGGACAGGAGTCCATAATCCACTCAGGATTAAGGCCAAGTTGCCTAGGTCATCCTAGTGAAATAGAAACCGAGCTAACTAACGGTGTTACAGTTAGTGGTAAACTATTTCGCGATCCGGTCTTTGTGCAAACTCATGCACAGGATACCCCCACTCGCATGTCAACTACATGAACGCGTTGGATCACTACGTTTGTATCAATATACAAAGCGGGTCGTATCCATAGTGTCACCAGGACAAGGTACCCGACCTTATCCCTATACTACAGACCCTTTAGGCTAAAACTTGAACATTGATCCCCGTATGTCCCTACATACCAGTTCAAGCCTCATACTATTAGCCTTGGATGTTTAGTTTATTGGATTAGGGTTATTAAGACAAGATATAATACAAACATTGAATAATACATCACTTTATTAATGTTTTGTCAAATGTACATTTACTATCTACGAGTTTTAGGGCATAAAACCCAACAAACTCCCACTTGAATTAAAACTCAAGTTACAGGAAAGTATATACAATATAATCCAAAGTTGGAAATGGTACATGTATGTTGCACATTACATAAAAGGTAAATATACAAATTACAATAAACTAGGGCATCCTTACACCCATTACACATCTCCGACTTGCCCTAGATTACGCTATATACATGTCTCGCAGACCTAGACTTTCTAGATGACCCTCGAACACTTTAGCCGAGAGGGCCTTTGTAAACGGATCAGCAATGTTGTGCTCGGAAGCGATCTTGGTCACGACCACATCTCCTCTTTGCACAATCTCACGAATCAGATGATACTTCCTCTCTATGTGTTTACCTTTTTTGTGGCTGCAAGGTTCCTTTGAATTGGCTACAGCCCCACTGTTGTCACAGTATAACGTAATGGGCAAGTTCATATTTGGAACGACCTCCAAATCTGTCAAGAACTTCCTTAGCCAAACAGCTTCCTTAGCTGCTTCACAAGCAGCTACATACTCAGCCTCCATCGTGGAGTCTGCTATACATCCTTGCTTTATACTTCTCCAAACTACAGCTCCCCCGTTAAGGGTGAAAACTGACCCTGACGTAGATTTCCTAGAATCCTTGTCAGTTTGGAAGTCAGAGTCGGTGTAACCAGTGAGAACTAACTCTTTAGCCCCAAACACCATCATGTAATCTCTCGTTCTCTTAAGATACTTGAGGATTCCTTTAACGGCGGTCCAGTGGTCTAACCCTGGATTCGACTGATATCTGCTGACAATCCCTACAACATAACAAATGTCAGGCCTCGTGCATAGCATGGCATACATTAAGCTACCCACTGCAAAGGCGTAGGGAATCCGTCTCATGTCCTCAACTTCTTGAGGTATCTTAGGAGACTGATCCTTAGACAAGTGAACTCCATGCCTGAAAGGCAACAAGCCCTTCTTGGAGTTCTGCATCGAATATCGGGCAAACATCTTGTCGATATACGTTGCTTGAAATAGAGCTAGCGTTTTGTTCTTTCTATCTCGGATAATCTGGATGCCAAGAACATACTGGGCCTCACCCAAATCTTTCATTTGGAATTGAGTTGCTAGCCATTCTTCTACGTCAGACAAATATCCTACATCATTCCCAATGAGCAGGATGTCGTCAACATAAAGTACTAGGAAAGCTACTTTATTCTTGTTGATTTTCTTGTATACACAAGGCTCATCAACATTTTGGTCAAAGCCAAAAGATTTGATCGCAGTATCAAATCTAATATTCCAAGATCGGGAGGCCTGTTTCAACCCATAAATGGATCGATTCAGTTTGCAAATCTTTTGCTCCTGACCTTGTGTTATGAACCCTTCGGGTTGAGACATAAAACTACTCTCGTCAAGGTTGCCATTCAAAAAAGCTGTCTTGACATCCATTTGCCATATTTCATAGTCATAAAACGTGGCAATGGATAAGAGAATTCTTATGGACCTAAGCATAGCAACTGGAGAAAAAGTTTCTTCATAGTCCACCCCTTCTCGTTGGGTATAACCCTTTGCTACGAGTCTGGCTTTGAAAGTCTGTACTTTCCCAGCAGCATCTCTTTTCCTCTTATAGATCCATTTACACCCAATGGGTTTAACCCCTTCAGGTGGATCTACAAGTTCCCAAACTTGATTGAAGTACATAGACTCCATCTCAAGGTCCATGGCTTTGGCCCACTCGTCCTTATCTACGTCATTCATTGCCTGACGATAAGACAATGGATCTTCTATGCCGTCATCAGGTATGACTACTTGTGTTTCTGTTAAACCCAAGTAGTGGTTAGGTTGTATCACAACCCTCCCATTGCGTCGAAGCTCTCCCACTACGTGAGGAGGACTAGATTGGCGAGAAGAACTGGATTCTCCAACAACTCTTGTTGAAGGACCAGGTTCATCAACAACCCTTGTTGATCCTTCTGTAGCTTCTCCTAATACTAACTTACTTCGTGGTCGATGATCTCGAATGTGGTCTTCCTCCAAGAAAGTTGCATTTGTCGATACAAATACTTTATTATCTTGAGGGTCGTAGAAAAGACCACCTCTCATTTCTTTCGGGTACCCAATAAATTGGCATATTCTCGTATGTGGTTCCAATTTCTTGGGATTTTTCACTAACACATGTGCAGGACAACCCCAGAGACGAAAGTAACACAAACTAGGTTTTCGCCCCCGCCATAACTCAAAAGGATTTTCAGAAACACTTTTTCAGGGAACGCTGTTAAGAATATGTACTGCAGTCTCTACTGCATACCCCCAAAACGAGCTAGGCAATTGAGCATAGCTCATCATAGATCGAACCATGTCTAACAAGGTTCAGTTTCTCCTTTCTAATACACCATTCTGCTGAGGTGTACCAAGTGCTGAGAGTTGTGATTGGATTCCATGTTCTATCATATAGTCCTGGAATCTTTGATCCAAATACTCTCCACCTCGATCTGATCGAAGCATCTTAATTGTTCTACCTAAAAGGTTTTCTACCTCAGCCTTAAACTCTTTGAACTTTTCAAGAGCCTCAGACTTATGGCCCATTAGGTATAAGTAACTGTATCGTGAATAATCATCTATAAAAGAGATGAAATATTCAAAACCACCTCGAGCCTTTACATTCATTGGACCACAAAGATCCGAATGTATCAGTTCAAGTGGTTCTTTGGCCCTGTAACCTTTTCCAGTAAAAGGCCTCTTGGTCATTTTACCCTCGAGACACAATTCACAGGGTGGTAAAGATGTATCATCTATATCAGTTAGAAGTCCTTTTGTAACCAAACGATCGATCCGATCAATGTTAATATGACCAAGACGGAGGTGCCAAAGATACGTGTTGTTACTTAAAGGAGAAACTTTTTGCCTTTTGTTTTGCGTTTCGACCGTTTTAATCATTTCATGACTTAAAATAGCCTTAGCATCAGGTTGTCTTAACACAAATAAATTATTCTCACGCTGAGCAGAACATATATAAATACCATTCCTTGAAATAATTGCTTCATTAAGCTGAAAGGAAACAGAGTATTCTTGTTCTAACAAAGCGGAAATAGAAATAAGGTTCCTTTTAATTCGAGGAACCAAAAACAAGTTCTCCAAAATTAGAAACTTATTTCTAAAGAATAATTTTGTAGCTCCAACTGCACGAGCCGAAACAACGTCTCCTGTTCCAACCTTGAGCATCATTTCACCGTCTGCCAACTGTTGGAAATCATTTCCCTGAAAAGAAGAGCAAACATGATTAGTGGCTCCCGAATCCAGTATCCAGGCGAACTCATCATGTTCGACGAGACAAGTCTCTAATACAAGTAAATCAAATTTACCTTCTTTTTCTCTTCTCTTCTCAGCAAGGTAGCGGGGATAGTTCCGCTTTCAGTGACCATCTGCGTTGCAGTGGAGGCACTTGCCTTCCCCTAGTCTCCCTTCCTCTTTTGTATCTGCTTCGATGAAGAAGCCTGGGGTACAGATTTAGTCCCTGAGGATGAACCCTTTAGGAACTTCTTTTTGGAATGGGCCTCATTGGCCTCTCCTTTAACCACATTTTTGCCCTTGCTTTTCTGCAAGGACTCATAAATCCGTAACTCCGAGAGGAGGGTAGTCAGGTTGAACTGAATCTTATTCATGCTCGCGTTCGTCCTGAAAGACAGATAACTCGCCGGGAGCGAGTGAAGGATGAACGCAACCTGACTGCACTCGCAGACAACCCCGCCATTTGCCTCAGCTATATTGAACTGCTTAATCATGTCCAGGACATGTACCCGAACAGATTGACCTTCCAGCATCTTGGCATTGAAGACGTTCTTCAGGGCGTCGTGGTGGAGCTGGTAGGACGAAAGTCCAAACATCTCCTGCAGGGAATTCATAATCTCCCTGGCAGTTTCCACGTTCTCGTAACGCTTGGCCAATACTTCAGACAAGCTGACCAGAATATAGACTTTGACATTAGGTCTTATTATAATAGTTATAGTAGGACTAGACTTATTACCTTTGTACCAAGCCAATAGGGCCTAAGTTTATCAAATGCAAACACAACAGCAAAACCTTTTTCAGTAGTGGTGTAATTCTACTGAGCACTATCTAGAGTTGTACTTGCATAATATATT
The DNA here is from genome assembly GCA_036850905.1 of Luffa acutangula. Classification (NCBI taxonomy): domain Eukaryota; kingdom Viridiplantae; phylum Streptophyta; class Magnoliopsida; order Cucurbitales; family Cucurbitaceae; genus Luffa; species Luffa acutangula. The sequence continues at coordinate 19,143,421 of CM072087.1, forward strand.
TCCTTAATGAATTTATCACGACGTTGCCCTAAAACAACTCCTAAGGCATAGTCTCGAGCATCACAAATGATCTCAAATGGTTGATTCCAACCAGGCACCACAATGATAGGTGCGAAAATCAATTTTTCCTTAAGAATATTAAATGCTAGTAAACAATATTTAGAAAACACAAATGGAGCATCTTTTCCAAGCAGGTTGCACGAGGGTTTAGAAATTTTGGAAAAATATTTAATAAAATGCTTATAAAACCCTGCGTGGCCTAAGAAACTACAGACTCCCTTCACATTAATAGGCGGAGGCAGCTGCTCAATAGTAGAGATTTTTGTCCGATCTACCTCCAAACCTTTTTCAAACACTTTCTGGCCCAAAACTATACGTTCTTTTACCATAAAATGACATTTTTCCCAATTTAAGAAAAGGTTAGTTTCCTGGCATCTATGTAACACACGAGAGATATTATGCAAACAGTTATCAAAAGATGAACCGAATACAGAAAAATCTTCCATAAAAACCTCCACAATCTCTTTTATGAAGTTTGAAAATATGGCCATCGTGCAACGCGAAAAGGTAGTCGAGGCATTACACCGTCCAAATGGCATACGCCAAAAAGCATAGGTGCCATAAGGATATCCAACTAACCTATCTAGCATTTGATCAATAAAAGGGAGAGGGAAATGGTATTTCCTGGTGGCTTTATTTAATTTCCTAAAATCAATACAAAAAATTTAACCAGTGATCGTTCTTGTAGAAATTGTTTCATCTTTTTCATTTTTAATAACGGTCACCCCCCCTTTCTCAGGCACTACTTGAACTGGACTTACCCATGGGCTGTCCGATATAGCATAAATTATTCCTGCATTAAAAAATTTTAACACCTCGACTTTTACCACTTCCTTCATTGTTGGATTTAATCTTCTTTGGTGTTCTACTGTAGGATGAAAGGTATCTTTCATTAAGATTTTATGCATTACTATAGAAAGGCTAATGCCTTTAATATCACTAATAGACCATCCTAGGGCAGATTTATGTTTCTTCAAAACATCCAACAATTTTTCCTCTTCTACTTTATTTAAATCAACAAATATAATAACAAGAAAAATAGAAGATTCTCCTAAGAAACCATAACATAGGTGCAAAGGTAATTGTTTCAAATCATGGGGAAGGGTGTCAACTTGAGCACAAACATCTAATATGAGTCTATCCTTCCTATACCTAAAGGTCTATCAATCTCATCACAAATTAAAGCACAATCCTGATTAACATCTATTAATTCATCTCCAACCACATCAGGCATGCTTATTTCATAATGATGAATAGGAGATTCTGACTCTACACATGCATCAATAATTGTGTAAACTGAATCAATTTTATAGCATGAACTCACCTCCTCTGGGTGTTTTAAAGCTTTAAAAATGTTGAACACTACCTCATCGTCCTCCACTCTGAGAGTTAGAGTTCCTTTTTGTACCTCTATTAACGCACGAGCGGTTGCCAGAAATGGCCTTCCGAGAATGAGTGGAATTTCGAGGTTTTTATGGCCTTCCGAGTCAGAGCTCCTCTTCCATGTCTAGAACTACAAAATCTGTAGGGAAAAAGAATTTGTCAACATTAACCAAAACATCCTCTAATATACCTTTTGGGTACGTCATTGAATGGTTTGCTAATTGCAGAACAATGGTGGTTGACTTGCCCCTAAGTCACACAAAACTTTCTTAATAAACAAACTACCAATAGTACAAGGAAGATTAAAACTCCTTGGATCTTTTAATTTTGGTGGCATATGTTTCTGAATGATGGCACTACACTCGACGGTCATATTTACCTTTTCATGATTCTCGAACTTCCTCTTCTTTGACAAAATCTCATTTATGAATTTGGCATAATGTGGCATCTGTTCCAAAGCATTTGCAAAAGGAATGTTAATATGGAGTTGTTTAAAAATATCAAGAAATTTAGAAAACTTAGCATCAAACTTTTTCTCTTGAAATCTTTGTGGATATGGAATTTGATTAAGAACTAAAGGAATAGAATCAAAAGACTTATCTAACACTAGCTGCACTATCTTTTCCTCTATTGTGTTTTGATCATTAGAATCATCCAGTATCTTTCTAGTGCTGGACTCCTTAACTTCTTTTAATAGCTTCCCTCTCCTTAATGATATAGCAGGGCAAGGTTCTTGCAGTTTGGTGGGCACACCGCAAGCGGACGGGTCGTCAAGTAATATAGTGATTTTGAGTACAAAGTATCGTTTCCACAGGGATTTGATTTATTCACTTAATTACTGCGATTAATCTTTCTTTGCTTTATTTAGAGAATAAAGTCTAATGCAGGAAAAGATAAACCAATAAGCTAATCTAGAAAGCAAAAGATAAATGGAGACACAATTTGGAGGGGTAATTTGAGAGTGTTGATTTCATTCACTGGACCTTTAATTGCTTAATCAATTAGCCGATTCTGATTGATTAGACAATCAATTCATAAGTCTTGAAGCCTAATATCAATTACTCTCATGTCGGTCTCCTCCTATTCTCATGTGTTTCAATAAAGAATTTCCTTTTTGTTTCCCCTTCATATACTAAGCATGGCATTACGACCCTTCAATACTAATCTGTAATGTTATTTATTTTATCCCGTGTCACTAGAGTAAATAAAAATTAGTCATGGATCCAGTTCTGGTCTAAGTTTCTCTTCGTCGAGTTTCCACTTAGAAAACGATTCTTCAATCAGCAATCGAGTGATTAAAAGCATTAAGGAAAAAATGCACAAATGAATGATAATAACAATCAAACCAAATCAATTCATTAATTAAACAAAGGTTAAACAAACTAAATCATACTCATAGAACTTAGGAATTAACTACTCATAATCACTAACATCCAATAATTCTCAATCACAACTATTCTAGAAACTAAAAACAAAGGAAAAGAGAAGAGAATTGCTCATAATAATATGTCGATCTCCTCGATCCCATGGCGACCTCCATCGATCCCGAGCTCCCAAGATCTTCCACAAGGCTTCCAAAACTATCCCAAAACCCCCAATTTCAGTATTGAATCGACAATAGTGTGAAAACCCTCAAATTAGCTCTCTTAATCCAGCTGAAAAATGGACTATTTATAGATTTCCAACAGCTCTGGCGTCGAGACACTGACGTCACAGCGTCTCGACGTCGTGATGTATGAAACTTGGTGCCCACGAAGCTTCAGCATCGAGACGCTGCCCCACATTCCAGAATGCTCTTCACGGATGGCTGGCATTGAGACGTCCCAAACGCTAGCCTTTCGGACTCCTATTGAAAATTGGCGCTTTGGTCTTCTTCTTTGGCCTCAAACTCTCTCTTCTTGGGCTTTTGGCTTGGATCTTCAATGGACTTCTTCACAATGCTCCAAAAGCCTCCAAATTCATCCAAAATCTCTCAAGAACTCCGATTTTGCTTATTTGGCTCGATTTTCTGAAATTTAAACATAAAATGGCATTAAAACACACAATTTAAGCACAAAACTGGCTAAAATTAATAGGAAATAGATAGTATTTCTACATGCTGTCACACCCCCAAACTTAAACCTTTGCTAGTCCCGAGCAAAGCTAAAACCATATACATGAATCAGATATTGCACAAAACGACTCTAACCTCAATGATCTAAATAATGAATTCCATCAATTTAAGGAAATATTAAAACATACTCATTAATCAAAAAGTTTAAATTTAAACTTTTTTTCCCTTATGTGTGTGTGTGCGAGCCTCCTTATTAGGTCCTCAGTTTATCTTCCCCCTACACTGGCCCTAAGCTCTAATTATCAAGCTTCCCAACATGTATTTTTCTTTAATTCAATGGCACTAGCTTTCACACAACTATTGTAGGGACGCTTATCCCGAATTTAATCCTTCGATGGCCTAACTGATCACAACAGAGGTAGCTCCTTTTACGCTTGATCATTTTAACCATAGCAAGTTATTTTATTTATTTTTTTTCTTTTCCTATTTTATTTTCTCTACCTAATAATCATGCAATTTCTCCCAATCAAAAAATTACAAACTCTCATGGAGATCAACTTTCAAATAAGATTTTAAGCCTATCGGAGTGACAACAAACATCTAGATAATATAATCCAGTTATAAGCATTCAAAACCATTAATAAGTAGGCTAAGTGCTCAACATATGCAAGGAAATCAAAACAATAATTTAAATTTACATGAATCTTGAACATGCTTTCATATTTCACAAAAATTGTATAGGACTCATTATCTAGATCATATCACAGGTTGTCCTCATAAAAATAGATGCAATAGACATCATGAAAAAATTTCAACAAAGCACAGATCAGAATATCAAAGTGTTGCACGATTTTACACCGCAAGCGTACGGGTCGTCACAAGTAATATAGTGATTTTGAGTATAGAGTATCGTCTCCACAGGGATTGGATTTATTCAATTAATTACTACGAATAATCTTGCTTAGCTTTATTTAGAGAACAAAACCTAATGTCGAAAAGAATAATAAAAAGCTAATCTAGAAAGCAAAAGATAAATGGATACACAATTGGGAGGGATAGTTCCTAGAGGGTTGATTTCATCAATTGGACCTTTAATGCTTAATCAATTAACTAATATGGATTAACTAATCATTTGACTCATAAGTCTAGAAGCCTAATGACATGGACTCTCCTATCGGTCTTCTCCTATTTCATGTCTTTCAATAAAGAATCTCCTTTCAGTCTCTTATTTATTTACTTAGCATGACATTACGACCCTTCAATACAACCTCTAACGTTATTTATTCTATCCCGTGTCATTGAGGTAAATAGCGTTAGTCATGCATTCAGTTCTAGTCTAACCTTCTCTCCGTCTTGTCTCCACTTAGTAACGATTCATTTAATCAACGATCAGTTGATTAAAAGCATTGACGACAAAATGCACAAATGAACAATAATGACAATTAAACCAAATCAATTCATTAATTCAATAGAGGTTCAACAACTAAATCAATCTCAAAGAATTTAGGAATTAACTACTCATAATCACTAAAATCCAATAATTCCTAATCACAACAATTTTAGAAACTAAAACATAAAGGAAAACGGAAGAGAAATGCTCATAAAAGTGTCGATCTCCTCGATCCCACGACGACCTCCTTGGATCCCGAGCTCCAAAGATCTTCAACAAAGCTCCAAAACTCTCCCAAAAATCCCCAATTTTAGTGTGGACTCTTGGATGGGGTGAAAACCCACAAATTGGCTCTCCAAACTTGGATGCAAATGACTCCTTTTATAGTTGTTCAGCAGGCGTAGCGTCGCGACGCTCTGACGTCATCTTGTCTTGGGCTCCAAGTCGTCGCAGCGTCGCGATGCTACCCAATTTTTGGATTCTTCTTGGGCAGCTGCCAAGCGTCGAGACGCTTCGACCTAGCGTCGACGCTAGGCCTTGGATCTTCTAGAATGGCCCGATTTTGACTGAATTTTTGGGCCTCCAACTTTCTTTTTGCCCAAATGATTCTTGTAATGGATGTTGGACTCTTTTCTTGACCCAACATGATAATTTAAGGCTTGGAATTCATGAATTTGGGCTTCTAACTCATTCTTTTTGGGCTTTTGGACTTGGATCTACAATGGACTTCTCCAATTTGCTCAAAAAGTTTCCAAAATCATCCAAATTCTCTCAAAATTATGATTTTTCTTCTTTGACTCGATTTTCTGAAATTTAAACAGAAAATAGCATTAAAGCACACAATTCAAGCACAAAACTAGCTAAAATTAATAAGAAAATGATAGCATTTTTGCATGCTATCACAAAGCCTCCCCCCAAACATAAATCATACATTGTCATCAATGTATCAACTATTCAATCTAATTAAGCATGCATAAGGACAATTAAAAAGGTGTAAAAGAACAATACTGCCTTGGAGTGCAAGGGAGACCAAGGATGTCAGCCTCAACAATCATTGGGGTGATTTTTGGAAGAATTTTTGGTCTCGAGCTCTGACAAAAATTAATCAACAGGAACGAAAGATCAACATGCACTAAAAAAAAAAACTAAAAAACAAAGAAAAGAAAATTAATGAAAAATAAACTTGGGTTGCCTCCCAAGAAGCGTTTTTTAACATCTCTTAGCTAGACGAGCTCGTGTGGGCTTTAAAGGCACATAAAAATTCTCATATTTCTTCGGGCCAATCAATAAAGCACACTATCGCTAGCAACCTTACTAGCTTTTCATGGGTCCCAGAAGCATAAATATTTTTGGTATTTTTTTTAATAAGAGCATAAAAGGAGAAAGATCAAAATAAATGGAGTCAAACTCTTTCACTAACTCGGATTAGTGAGAATAAGAAAAAGAACACTCATGATCGATAGAGGATGGGGAAGATAGAACATACAAAGGCTCTTCAACCTGAGACTCTACTTCCTGAACTTCCTCAAACACTACAAACTCATTTTCTTTTTCAACCTCACAAACTTTTTCTTGGTGGGTGCTAAAACTATCCAATTCTTCCCCTCTATCTATGCAGCTCTCCCCAGATTGCTCAAACTCAGCAAACTTGTAAGAATTAAGCTCCTGGATGGGCACTAATGAATCACTGGCCACATGACTCACTAGACATCGTATGGAAGTGGATCCTACTTACCTAGCCTCCCTTTGGGTCTAGGAGTCTTTCCATATATTTTTCTATTTCTAAATTCATAGCTCTAGACTCCTCGATATAATTTTCAAGCAAGCTTTCTAAGGAAGACTTTTCTTCTATGGATGCAGATTGCACTTCACTCTCCTCCTCTTGGGGATACAATCTCCCTAGGGATTTTTCTAGAGCTAAATTCATGGCTCTATTATCTTCAATATAATTTTGAAGTAAGCTCTCTAAGGGATATTTTTCTTCTAAAAGGGGATAATTTGAAAAGGAAAAATTTAACAATGGTGTTGGTTCTTCAGGCTCAGCTTCCCTAAAGGGCCACCTAAAACTATTAAAAGTCATTTAAAAAAATTAAATCAACAATGATCAAGCTCTCAATCAGATGCAAACAACAAAAACAACACAACAAGAACAATGGACCAGGACTCAAATAAAAATAAAAAAAAGAAAGCAAAATAAAACCTCGAAATTAAAACAAGTAATTTCTTCACAATATTAAATGAATGAAATTCACCAATCCCCGACAACGGCACCAAAAACTTTATGGGTGTACCGCAAGCGTACGGTTGCCACAAGTAATACAGTGATTTTGAGTATAGAGTATCGTCCCCATAGGGATTGGATTTATTCCCTTAATTACCATGATTAATCTTGCTTTGCCTTATTTAGAGAACAAAATCTTATGCCTGAAAAGATAAACCAAAATGCTCATCTAGAAAGCAAAAGATAAATGGAGACAACTTGGAGGGATAATTCCACAGTGTTGATTTCATTCATTGGACCTTTAATTGCTTAATCAATTAGCGTATTCTGATTGGTTCGACATTCAATTCATAAGTCTTGAAGTCTAATATCAAGGACTCTCATGTCGGTCTCCTCCTATTCTCATGCGTTTCAATAAATAATCTCCTTTCAGTTTCCTTTTTATTTAGTAAGCATGGATTTACGATCCTTCAATAACAACCTCTAAATTTATTTTATCCTGTGTCACTCGAGTAAATAAACATTACTCATGCATTCAGTTCTGGTCTAAGTTTCTCTCCGTCAAGTTTCCACTTATAAAATGATTCATTTAATCAGTGATCAAGTGGTTAAAAGCATTAAGAGAAAATGTGGTAGTGAGCAGAAATGTCACTATTTTAGTCCCAATTTATTAGGCTTTTATGTACTTTATCGTGTTTTTAATGAAAATATTTAATGTATTTTGTTATGTGGTCTTTAGGAGCAAAGTTGTGGATTTTGGGGAAAAAATGCCTAAAATGAAGCCAATCAAGCCCAAAATCCAAGATTGGACAAAAAGGGGAGTCAAAGAGGCCAATCATGAAGAAAATGCCCAAAAAGAAATGAAGAGAAGACCCAAAAAGAATCCCAAACCGAAGCTGGAAATTATTGAAAATGGCACAGCGTCGCGACGCTGTCCATTTCTTGGGCAACAAGTCGCGTGCATCACAGCGTCGCGACGCTGTGCAATGTAGCGTTGCGACGCTACCCCCAATCCGAGCCTATAAAAGGCACCCCTTGGTGCCTCATTTTACCATCAATCAATCCATTATTTTCTTCCTTTCTTGCTTCCTTTGGCTCATTTGGAGCCTCTCTCAAGTCTTTCTAGCCTTTTTGAGAGATTTCTTTAGTGGGAAATATTTTGGGGAATTTTGGGGAGCATCCTAGGAGGCTCAAGAAGTGTTCAACGGGACTCCAAGCGTTAGCGAAGGGGTTTTCAACGGTCAATTCCTTTCCTTTTATGCTCTTAATTATGCTTTTCATTGTAAATGTTGTGGATATTTTAGCTATGTGTAGCTAAACCCCAATTTGGGGTCTTGAAATGAAATTATAGTTTAAATGTTGTTATAATTTCCTGCCTCTTGCCCTTTGTCCTAATTATTTGTATGGATGTGCTTAATGCTTTATTCAATCTGGCCAATTGTGTAATGATTCGATTCTTAATGGAAACTTGACGGAGAGAAATTAGGATAGACCATAATCCATGCAACTAGTTTAATTGTCCGTCGTGACAACGGGATTAGTTGATTAAACTTAGATTCCTAAAATGAATCAGAGTGTAATAATTAATGATTTTTAATGGCGCTAAGGACACTTAGGTTGTTAAAATGGATTAATTACAATTAGAGGAAACCGACAGGAGAACCTATGTGATTAATGGAGATTCTAGGATTATAATTAGTTGGGCAATGAGATAGGATAATCATAACAATTGTTTGGCTAATAATTGATTTTCAAGACCCATCTTCCCATTTAAAGAAAACTCTTTCTCCATATTTTATTTTTTCGATTCATCAAATTATTTTCTTTAATTGCTTTGATTTTTGAATCCTTTTTATTTGCATGAGTTGTTCCCTAAATATTATTTCACCCAAGTATTTTTAGTGCTCAAGAGATTTTACTTTTGCTTAATTTTCGCTTCGCCTCCCTGGGGATTCGATACTCGGTATTACCTACCGTTTTATATTATTTGTGACGACCCGTGCGCTTTCGGTAATCGTTCTAAACATCCAACAAAATGCACAAATGAATGATAATGACAATCAAACCAAATCAATTCATTAATTAAACAAAGGTTCAACAAACTAAATCATACTCATAGAACATAGGAATTAACTACTCATAATTACCAAACATCCAATAATTCCTAATCACAACTATTCTAGAAACTATAAACAAAGGAAAAGGGAAAAGAATTGTTCATAATAATATTTTGATCTCCTCAATCGCATGGCTACCTCCCAAGATCTTCAAAAAAGCTCTCAAAACTCTCCCAAAACCCCTAGTTTCAGTATTGAATCGAGAATATGGTGAAAACCCACAAATTTACTCCCTTAATTCGACTAAAAAAAATGGACTATTTATAGATGTCCAGCAGCCCCGACGTCGAGACGCTGATGTCACAACATCTGTTGGGTTTTATGTCCTAAAACTCGTAGATAGTGAATGATTAACGAATTATACACTTGTAACAATAAAGTGTTATTGAGGTTTATGCAATAAAGTGTTATTGTCATATTAAGTCTAGAATTGCACAATATGACCCAAATCCAATAAACTAAGATCCAAGGTTGTTTACATGAGACTTGGACTAGTATGTGGGGACATACGGGGATCAGTGTTAAAGTAACAACCTAAAAGGTCTATAGTACAGGGATAAGGCTAGGTACCTTATCCTGGTAACACTATGTGATACGGCCCGCTTTGTATTCGATACAGACGTATTGATCCAAGGCGTCCATGTAGGAGACATGCGAGCAGGGGTATCCTATGCAATGAATTTGCATAAGACCGGACCACGAAATAGTAAACCACTAGATGTAACATCGTTAACTAGTTAGGTTACTATTTCAATAGGATGACCTAGGTAACTCGATCTTAATCCTGAGTGTGTCATGAACTCCTTCTCACGAGAGATTGTCCTTTGATTAGTACGGGTGAGAGTGGCCAGAACGCCAACTCAATAAGCCTACCTTCTTGGGGACAAGACCGAGTGAGGGGCTGGGGAAATGATATTACAAGATGGAATTCACTCCTTCCCCTATTGGGGCAAGTAGATGTGTGTTCCCTTAAGGGCTGATTCTGGGGCTTGAACAAAAGCACACTGTCCTCTCCTGGCCCGAGAGGAATTTCTGTTTAATGGTTGGATCCTAAACAGGTTGTTCATTAGAGGGATTAGTGGTACTTAAGGATCCAGAGGTAACCTAGGGGTAAAACGGTAATTTGACCCATTTGGTGTTACGAACACACGTGAAGGATTGACTTACTGCAGTGGTCGATATCCGTGGACACAGAAATATTCTACAGTGAGAAGAGTGCAGCTGTGGGTCTTTAGTGGAGTGACCCACAGTTAACGAATGTTGATGGTTAATGAGTTTAGCTGATCAATCTCGTATCGTTGGAGCTTCTGATATGTAGGTCCATTAGGTCCACCTGCTAGCTCATAACGGGTCTGAGATAATTTAGTCTTGATATTAAAGGGAATTAATATAATGTATGGAGATACATTATAGTATAAAGTTTAATTAAAGAATTAAACTTTATAATTAATTTTGGATATGATTCGAAATTAATTATTGAGAGAATAATGAATTTAATTAAATATGTGATATTTGATTAATTCATAAATTAATTAATTGGGAATTAATTAATTTAATTTAATTTGGTTAAATGTGATTTAATCAAATTAATACTATAGTTTATATTAATGTACATTTTGATGCGCATTAAAACTATAGGTTAAATGAGAGATAAAATTGAATATGATTCAATTATAAAATTAATTAAATATTTGATATTTAATTAATGTGGATTCAATTGATAAAATTAATTGAATGGCCAATTTAATTCAATTGAATATGATTCAAATTGAATTAAATACCTTATATTATAATTTATTTAATTAATATTGATTTAATTAAATTAATTATAATTATTTAATTAATTAAATGATAAATGATAATTATTATTTAATTAATAGACGGCCTGGATCGTGTTGATTATGATCAACGGTAGAGATTAAGTAGGGATAACTCCCCCCCCCACTTGTCGTTGAGGGGAAGGGGAGTTTCCCTACAAAATCTCCAATTCTCTCATTTTTTTCACGATATACGGAGAAAAACTCTCTCTGTGTTCTTTCTACCGCTCAACCAAAAATCAGCAAGAACCTTGCTGAAAATTCCTTTCCAAGACGAATTTTGGGTTCCCACAAGCAAAATCTCAGAGATCCAAGAGATATAGCGGGTGATCCATAATGGTGGTGTCGATTGGAAGATCAAGAACGACCAAGAACGAAATTGGAGCATTGTGCAGTTTTCTCCGAATTCAAGTAAGTTTTTCAAGATCTAAATAGGTTTTAGATCTAATTTACAATATGCTTAATCTTAGTAATTTAGAAATTGTTTCTAATTTTGATTTGCCAACGTACCGGTTTTTGTATAATTGAAATTTAATTCGAGAAAGGTCTTGATTGTTTCTGTTGCCAAAGGGATTTTAACCCTTCAGCATCTTCTTGGCGCTGCCCCACATTCCATAATGCACTTCACGGATGGTTGGCATCGAGACGTCCCATGGCTAGCGTCTCAACGCTAGCCTCTGAGATTCCTGTTGAAAATTAGCCCTTTGGTCTTCTTCTTGGGCCTCCATCTCTCTTTTCTTGGGCTTTTGGCCTGGATCTTCAATGGACTTCTTCACAATGCTCGAAAAGCCTCCAAATTCATCCAAAATCTCTAAAGAACTCCCGTTTTGCTTCTTTGGCTCGGATTTCTGAAATTTAAACCTAAAATTACATCATCTAACACAATTCAAGAACAAAACTAGCTAAAATTAATAGGAAATAGATAGTATCTTTGCATGCTATCACGGTTCTATGGCATTGATATTAGAGAATTTTCCTCGTTGAATAATATCCATGAAAAATGTATTTGATTGAGCTTTGCTTCCATTTTACTAATGACAATATCTTGTCTCTCCACTCTGGATTGCATAATAGACACTGCTCCTTGCACATTATTCGACAAAGTCTTGGTCTCTTCAATGAACTTTCCTAACATGCCCTCCAAAGGATTCTTTTTGTCTTGATGAATTGTTTCCTCAGGTTGAGACTCCACTTCCACTAGGGAATCTCCTTTGCAAGCTTTAGGCGAGCTTGGAATCTCTGATCTGGAGAGCTTGTTCACAGCCTTCGTTAGAGCTTCAACTTGAAATCTTAAAGAACTCACCTCATCGGTTTGACATGGTGCCCCTTTGGTTTGATCTCTGATTGCTCTGACGACCATTGGTAACTTGTTGAAGCGAATTCTTCTACTAAGGCTCGAGCATCCTTGACAGTTTTGGCTAAAAAGTTTCCTCCAACCGTAGTGTCAAGAATTATTTTAAAATCACGCTATAAACCATTATAGAAGAGTTGTACCTGAACCCAATCAGGGTACCCATGTTGTGGGTATTTTCTTAACATGTCCTTATAATGTTCCCATGCCTCATACAGTTGCTCATATTCCATTTGTTTAAACAAACCAATTTCAGTTATGAGCTTTGTAATTTTTGCTAGTGGGAAAAACTTTGTGAGAAAAGCCTTAACCAAATCATTCGAACTAAAAATACTTTTTGGAGTTAACGAATCAAACAATTCTCTAGCTCTATCTTGTAAAGAAAAAGGAAATAATTCCAAGCGAATAGCATCCAGACTAACTCCACTGATTTTTACCATTCCACAAATATCCAGGAATGAATGCAAATGGTTGTGTGGATCTTCTGATGGATGTCCTTTGAAAGCACTCTCTTGAACCATTTGAATGAGACTAGCCTTTAGGTGAAAATGCTCAACCGATATTGGCTCATATGCTATCCTAGAATAATTCAACGGTAACTCTGGCAAGAAATAATCTCGAATCGTCTTGTCTTCTTGATCTGCCATGATTAAATAAATTCTCCAAAAACAAGTTATCCACCTTATAACTTCCTGATTTTGCCACAACTTCTTAAAAAACAAATTAAAATTCAAAAATAAATTTCTAAATTAAAACCAAACACTTAATTCTCAATATTAATGGAAAAATAACCAATTTCCTTGTAGGTATTACCGAGTATTGAATCCACAAGGAATTTGAATTAAATCCATTAATTACCGAGAATTGTCATGTTTAACTTTATCTAGAACTCCAAGTAGGATGAATATGAAAATGCGAAAAATAACATTTAGAAAAGGCATATAAGTAAATGAAAATTTCCTATCAAGGGGACTCAACCTAGGGTGTTAATTAGCTTTTTGGATTTGTAACTCAATTAAATGGATGCATGTAATTAATAATCTTGAATTTCATAAATCTATAAGTAATTTAAGTGGACTTCTTTTTCAAGTTCCTCCACATCTCATATTAAATTAACTAATTTATATGTCCATTTCCTTAGTTAATTACAATATGCATATTGTAACATATGACATTAAGCAACTTCATCATAAATTTCTTACAATTCTTTTTCACTTTCGTGTTCCAAGTAATTGTTATTTATGCAATTGGGATCTAATCTAACTTCTCTTTGTCGAGTATCAATTTAGACCAACAAATCAATCAATCCGTGATCAAAGGATTAAAAGAATTAAGCATAAATTGCATAGATGAAATATGAAGAAATTCGGTACAAAATCCAATTGGCTCAATTAACAACCCTAGGTCTCAAGATTTACTAAAAAATGGAAATAGTTTTCGCCCAACAATCTTGATCCATGGTCATAATTCAACGAGAATAAGAAATTACAAAGACATAAAGAAGAAATAACCATTGTGTTGTTCCCATGCTCCCGTCAAGATCATCTCGAGTCTTGAGCCTTGGAATCCCGATCAATTCCTTCTTTCTTCTCTCATTTCTACTCACTCTTTCCTCTCTACTGAGCTAGGGGAAAACCCCATGAATTGGATTGCCTCAATCTATGGGAAAATGGCCAATTTATCTAGGAAAAATTGAGCATGACTTGAGATAAGATAAATCCAGCTAACCCTGGTGCAAGTATACACTGTCGCACATAGTAATAAAAAACCTTAGAAGTATTCCAAGGGTATCGATCCCACAAGGACTAAATTGGAAATTCATATTTGAAGAAGAAACTGCTCAACTTGCTTGCTTAAAAATAGGTAACAAAAGAAATAAGTTTGATGATTGTTTTTTAAAGAAATAAATAAAACAAGCAAGTAAATAATAAAGAATAACAATAAGAAATAAACAAGGTATTCAACATGGATTCATCCGTAAGGCAATAACTTTAATCATGAAATATTTAAAGTTAAGTCTATTCAATGCATTGGGTCAAATTTAACTTCTATTTGGCCTTGCTCCCAAGAACCGTTAGAAGGCTAAGCGAGTACCGTTATGCACATTTATGTGACTCGACTCCGACATAGACAATTCATGAATGCAACCTATAACCCTATAGTCGATATAGGGTGCCTTAGGCAGCTTGCCCTATACCGTCGAACAATCTATTTTGAGCTTTTTCTCCTATAACACATTTATGAGAACATATATCGTCTGTCCCTTTCGAGATCAAACTCACATAGCAAGCAAAGTCTAAGTGATCAAGTTAAACTCAGCAACATCAGACTGATATTCGATAAAGAATGACATGCATTGAACAAAACTTAAGCAAATAAAACACTTTCAAGCTATTAAACCATAAGGGAATTCACCATATTGAACCCCTCAACGTAATTTAGCTACTCATGGCAAGATAAAGAGCAAATGAATACATTTTCATTTGTTGGGTTTAATGTCCTATAAACTCGTAGTTTGTAAATCATTAAACATATTCTATTTCAATAAAGACGTTATTGAGGTTATTCAGTAAAATATGTTATTGAATATGTAAATTGCGAATGATTAACCTAAATCCAATAAACTAAGATCCTTGACTATGAAATGAATACTCGAACTATATGTAGGGACATATCGTAGGATCAAGTTCAAGTTTATAATCAAAATTGTCTATAGTATAAGGATACGGTTGGGTGCCTTATCTTGGGGACACTATGGACGCGGGCCACTTTGTATTAAGTACAAACGATGAGATCCTAAATCGTTCATGTGGAGACATGCAAGTGGGGGCGTCCTATGCAATGAGTTTGCATAAGTCATGACCACGAAATAAATCACTTTCTCTTTATAACGCCGTTTACCGTAGAAACTGACTATTTCTCATAGATGACCTAGGTAACTCGTTCTTAATCCTGAACGAGCTATGAACTCCTGTTTATACGAGATTATCCTTTGATCTGCATGGGTGAGAGTGGCCAGCATCGCTGACTCAACAAGCCTACCATTTTGGGGATAAGATCGAATAGATAGCTGGGGACATAATTTCACAAGACGGAATTCACTCCTACCCATTTCAAGGATAGCAGAGAGGTTGTTCTCTTTAAGTACTAACTATGGGACTTGAACAAGGGGCCCCACCCTCTCGTTGGATCGAAAGGGACTTAGGTTTGATGGTTGGACCTCAAACCGATTGTTCATTAGAGGATTAGTGGAACTTAAGGAACAAGAAGTACTATAGGGGTGAAACGGTTATTTGACCTAGCTATAACTACGAACAACCTGTGAAGGAAGGACTTACTAATCATGGTTAAATCAAGTGGACGGAAATACATCTATAGTGAGGGGAGTGCAACTATTGGGCTATAGTGGAGTGTCCCGGTAGTTAACGAATGTTGGCTAACTTAGATTATGAGATTAGTCGGTTAGCCTCGAATCGTTGGAGCCCATGATCTATAGGTCCATTAGTTCCCTCTACTAGCTCATATTGTATTAATGTTTAGATCGTAAAGATAGGAATCTTCGAATCATTAAAAAACGGGAAATAGGGCTTTATCGTAAAAATGTGTTTGACACAATTTTTAATTATGAATTAAATAAGGAATTGAGAGATAAGGTATTTAAAAGTGTTTTAAATACCATGTATATGTATTAGGAATCATATACTATTAATGGCACTAGGTAAGAATGATTAATTAGATTGATCATGATATATTAGCTTGGAAATGTCCCAATTTATAACCTAGAAATCAAATTCAATTTCAAATTGAATTAAGGAAAATTGCAAGCTTAAAATTCAAGTATGAAGGTTCAATTTAGTGGATTTAGTGGCATTCCCACTCTTGCATGTTGATGCATAGTGGAAAACAACACAACCATGCACTAGTTGTATGTGTTGTGAATTAAACACCTAGAATCCACTTTGAGTTGCATTTTTACCATGTGTCTAGTGTCATGAAGCTTGTCTTTGCATGGAGGAGGTCTTTATAAGGAGCTTGAATCAGATTCAAAGAGTAGAGAGTTTTTACTTACTGTTATGCTGTTGGTTTTTCCTCTCAAAGACACACTCTTCCTTAGTTCTCTCAATAGCTTGATCCTTCAAGCATTCCCTTCCCATTCCTTATCTATATAAGACACCCACAAGTCATTCTAAGCAAGGAGAATAGTAGAGAAGACTCTAGAGGTTGTCCAAGAAGCATTGGAGAGGATAACACCACAAGGAGTTCCATATAAGATAGCTACAAAGGTTGGTGTTCTCTAACTCTCTTTTCTGCTTTTTCTAGAACATGCATGCTTTAGGAGTAAAATTGAATGTCTTAAGTGCTTTCGATCTTCAATTTCTTTCGCATGTGTGTTATATGAACACCTTCATCATTGAAATGAGAGTGTAAATAATACAGAATAATGAAAAGTACCAAGAGCTGGGAATAATGGAGATAACCAAATATTATGAGTTTTCTATTTACTCAATCCTTCTAGAGTTCGCTTAGACACTCCACTCTCTCGCTTTTACAAGTGGAAATGGGTGAAAATCTCTACAAACCCTAAGGTTTGATGTCTAACTAAGGTTAGAATTTAGTCACCTAAGAAGGACCTCGGGCAACCCTACTAATAGGCGTCAACTAGGGTTATGTCACCACCATCTTCTTCCAAATGAGTTTTGCTTGAATTGGACTATGAATCTCGAGCTTAATGATAACTCTCCAAAAGGGGGTTATTTAAGCCTTATTTCTATAGGGATTTGTGTGTCTTTTATTCTTAATAGGGTTGCTTTTAGATATATATTATATGTTTTAACCCATTTGGAAGAATGTAAGCCTTGGAAATTATTTTGTGCAGAATATGTTGCTGGGCGACTTTAGGGAGCAAATTCTGTGCTGCAGCAAAGTAGGGAGCAAAACTTCCACGTCACAGCTCGTTAGCCAATTTGACATACCGAATTCTGTTAAGTTATTCTCGGGATAAAGGAGCAAGGAGACCATCAAGAAGACCATCAATTACAAGTTGTTCAAGAGAATTAATATGTT
The DNA here is from genome assembly GCA_036850905.1 of Luffa acutangula. Classification (NCBI taxonomy): domain Eukaryota; kingdom Viridiplantae; phylum Streptophyta; class Magnoliopsida; order Cucurbitales; family Cucurbitaceae; genus Luffa; species Luffa acutangula. Next base: position 19,160,877 of record CM072087.1, read on the forward strand.
CTTGTATTACCTTGTAGTTATGGACAAGCTTACTCAGATTGTAACAGACCAAGGCAGTATGGGATGCCTTTGTCCAACATTAGAAAGATATGGGCTTCTAATGGGGTATATAAGTGGTTGGTTCTCCCTCCCCAATCGCCTGGCTTTTGGGGTGTGCCTCTCCAACTACTTAGATACTTAACAATTGGTATCAGAGTCGGTGGTCGACGGCTTCGGAGAGGAGTGGCGGCGGAGCGGCTGAACGGACCAGCCGAGTGAAGCGTCGCCGTGCACTGCCGCCGAGACGTCGGCTTTCCGGGGAGGGGCAATTGTTAGGGACCAAGGCAGTATGGGATGCCTTTGTCCCACATTGGAAAGATATTATTTCCATGCATTTTATGAACTAAGAAGCTTTAGGCGTTGGTTAGGGAACATGTGATTGTCGTGCTTAATTTCTAGTAATAAATATTGATTCTATGCATCTTGGTTAATTGTTGTCTTTATTTCAATTTTATGGCCGCCTGGCCAGCCGGTATGAATACCTCTCTCTAGTTTCAGGGATGATTTAGGGAGTGTGTGGCGATTAATCACACTAGATCATTGTGTATTGGTGAATGCCAGTGACTGAGCTAGGGATAGCTAGTTGCCTAGTGCTTGATCGATAGAGCTTCATTGGAGTTGAAACGCATTCCAAAAGATTCGGAGTTCCAGGAGGAATCTGCTAATAGTTTTGCATGATCAATAATATTGCTAGAGCATCTTTTAAAACAATTACTAAATTCTGAAAGCGCCTGTTTCTAATCTGTCTGCCTATTTGTTTACTTGTTGTTCTATCATTTCTTTTGCTTCAGCAATTTATCAAAAACCAATAATTTTTACCACTTTTGAAACCATTGAAAAACTAAGCAAAATAGATAAAGTGAAAGCTAGTTCAGACCTTGGATTTGATAAATACTTATTAATTGCTGCGGATTGTGTATACTTGCACAGAGTTCTAGAGTCCATTTATATCTTATTTCTGACTACATTTTTACTCACTCTAGGAACCCAACACTTATATAGTGTGAAAAGGGTTGAGGAGCTGCGAAATAAGTACAGGTAGGAACCCAAGAGTATCCTTGTTGTCATCTTTACCTTTGTTGACTACAAGCAAAGTTCACAAGCTTGGAATGATACTCACTTCCCTAAGTAAAACTTTCATGCAGTGGCAAACCATGGGTGTCATGAATGCCCCTGGTTACTCAGTAAACCCTAGGAAGGAGGAGTAACTCTCGGTTTTTCATTTTTTAATTTTTTTTTCAACTATACTGATTACATATTTTTTTTCCAACAGTACAAATTTACAAAGATATTTACATAGTAAAGCATAAAGCACCCCCCCAAACTTAAAGGTAGACAATGTCCTCATTGACTTTGTTTTTTAGGCATGGGCTTAACATGAGGCTTTTTATTTTCCAAAACTTCAAGGCTAAGCTCTCCTAGAGTGTTAGGAAGGTTAAACACGAGGAAGTTTACACTTACGAAAATTTTAAAAATAACAAGACTAATGGAAAACCTATGACTAGAGAACAATTCAGTTGTGACGGTGGCACTTTTGAGACAGAACAAAGCTCTAGTTTTCATCATCAAGGGCTTAAAAGAAAACTCCTTTGAAAGCATGCATTTCTTCCAAAACATATTATCAAGCAATTTTCTTAAAGTTGATTTTTCTTTCAAGAAGTTCATAGGTTAAGCTCAAAACAAGCAGATTTTCTTAAAGAAAAGGCTTGAAAAACCCAAGTTTATCTAGCCTAAACTATGAACAAAACTATCTAAACTCCCCTATGATCATACTATTAACAACTAAACAATTAAAGAAAACTAAAACAACAACTAAACAACTAAAAACATAATTTAACATGCTAAAACTAAAAAAACAACAAGCAATAAAAACAATATTATGTACAAAAAACAGTAAGTAAAGTGCTCAAACAACCCCCCTTGTCACACCCCCTCCCAAACTACCTACTAGCATAGTCAGAGAGATGGCGTGAAGCCAACAGACATCGTCCTCCTCAACGATACCTATTGACCCTACTGAATCGTTGAATCTGATAAACATACTAGTCGTAGAAATAAAATACTTTACATGTAACACAACACAACAGAATCCCTGAAAACCTGTAGACATAACTCGGTTTAGAAAATAACCTGATATAGATATCACAACCAAAACCATATTCAACTGGGGTTTATACAACCACGACCTCTAAAACATACACAAACCGTTAATTATTCAATCCTTACAAAAACATTTACAACATAGACAGACTAAATATACAACTCCACCCACGTACTGTAGCTTGATTTTGGAACTTTCAGCAGGCGTTGGAAGTGTATCATGCACCGGGAGCTCGATCTCTACCTAGAAAGTGGGAAAACATATTGAAAGAGTGAGCTACGGAGCCTAGTGAGTGACTAAATTTAAAACTGTAATTCCGGAAATCATAACATGTGATAAATCTTTAAAGGTATAAGATTGCTCAATCAAAGCGATATACATAAACGTGTAATAATAAAAGCTTTCACGAATACTCCTCAAGTACGTCGTTAGAAAATCTAGCAAGGCATTTCAAGTATATCAAACATCTTAACTAACATGACCGATCTACGTTATGTAGGGCACGCGCAGTACAACCAACGTTTAATAGCTCTATGATGTAGTGGGGCCCGACCAACACTCCCATCGTCTTTGTCGTAGCGGGGCCCACCCAGCACTCACGTAAGCATCGTTGTCACGAAATACACTCAACGTCAACAACGAAATATAACCTGTGTGCACACAGTACCATATAGCCTCTGGCTCAATATCTCAATCATGTAGTCAATAGAAATCTCAGAAAATCACATGAAAACAGTAAATCATGTCGGCTTATCGTTATCTTTCGTAAAACTTAAGCTTACTCAGCTTGCTCGTTAAAAACTAAAAATCTTTAAACGGTATTTGCTAATACATACTTTACTTTAAATGATATTGTTTCTACTACTTTTCATAAAGTCAACAATCACGTGCTCGTATATAAACCTCATTAGAAAATCTAAATTCAAAACTTATGCTTGAAATCATTCATAGATATCATGTATCACAAGAAAAAAACATATAAAACATCTAATCATGAACAACCGTTTAAAAGTAATTTTCGAAGTTTGTTTTGTCACTCACCGTCTTAGCCAGTTTCCTGGTCTGTAGACTCGACCTATTTCCTCTTGGCCTGTCAAACAACCAAAACCGAGCATTAGAACCATAAGTAATTTTGTCTTTTCATGCCCATGAGTTCTTTTTTTTTTTTTTTGAAACATTCATGCCCATGAGTTCTGAACACTTGAATCAAAAATCACACTTCACATTCCACTTTTCCAGATTTTCCAGATTCTATACCCTAACTTCCAACAACCATAACATCCTCAATACTTAACCAGAATTAATGGATTATACATAAAACTCTTCATTTTCGAACACTCTACAACATACCGGAAGAAATGAAAACGAGATTTCCAGCCTATTTATCCAGAAAAGCCCCGAAGACAAAAAACACAGATTCGAGCTTTTCTGCTACCGTCTATCTTTCTCCTGAAATTAAACCTACTTCTAGTCATTGTTGGCTCACGAATGCTTCATGAAAGTTATAGGAAATTGAAGAAGCTTTCCAATGTTACCAAATAGAGCTTCTGATTCAACTTGTACACCCTAGAATGACCGAAAACTAGAGAAAACTAGAGATCCTCCTTGTTTGCACGAAAATTTTGTGCTCTGCTTTCCATTTCAAAAACCATTAACTTCTCATCAGATTTAGCTCAAGCTTCCTGCATGAAATTTGTTAGGAAATGTATTACCTTTAAAGAAAACCAAACCTCACCTCTTAGTTCTTTATGTGCAGCTCAAACCGAATGAAAAACCAGAGATAGGCAGGTTGAACTCAGATTCTGCTATGACTGCCTTTGCTTGAGCTATTTCCTATCTTTTTCAACCTCAAAACCCTGAAAATCTTCTTCTTCTACTTCTTTCACTCTCTCCCTCGAAGGCTCTGGATTTCAGATGGAAAATGATGGGAAAATGGACTGAAAATGAGCTGATAAGAATTCTAGTCGATGGTGGGTTTTTAAGAACCGAAAGTGCTTATCCCATTTTCTTTTTTTTTCTTCTTTTTTTTTTATGTTTTCCCTTTTTACTGATTTGTTTTCTTTTCTTTTTCATTTCTTTCATTTCCTTTGGTTCATTTATTTTCTTTTCTTCTTAAATTAATAATTTTCCTACAACTTAATCAAACAATGAAACCACAATAACTTAAATCCAACTTCCTACAATGTGTGACAAGAGAAAATTATCCAAGGAAAGTCTCGGGTTTACAACTTACCTCCACCTATGAAATTTCTTCCTCGAAATTTAGAAGTCTTAGGTGAAGAATGTCGGGAAACTCCTGCTCATCTGGTCTTCTAACTCCCAGGTTGCCTCCTCCACCTCGTGATGTCTCCAAAGAACCTTCACGAGTGGGATCATTTTGTTCCTCAAAACTTGCTCCTTTCTTTCGAGGATCTGAACCGCTTCCTCTTTATAACTCAAGTCTTCTTTCAGCTCAATCGGCTGCACTTGCAACACATGGGATGGATCTGGAATATATTTCCTCAACATGGACACATGTAAAACATCATGTATTCGAGCGAGTTCTGCTGGCAACTCAAGTCTATAGGTTGTTGGTCCAACTCGTTCTATTATCTGGTAAGGACCAATATATCTAAGACTCAGCTTACCTTTCCTCCCAAAGCGAAGAACACCTCTGCACGGTGATAACTTTAAGAAAACTTGATCTCCAACCTGGAATTCTAAGTCTCTTCGTCGTTTATCTGCATAGCTCTTTTGTCGATCCTGAGCTATTTTCAGGTTTTCTCTAATCAGCTTGATACTGTCTGACGTAACTTGTACCAACTCAGGACCAACAAGCTTTCGCTCTCCCACTTCGTTCCAGCACACAGGTGTTCTACATGGTCTGCGATACAAAGCCTCGAATGGTGCCATGCCAATACTAAACTGATAGCTGTTATTATAAGCGAACTCCATAAGTGATAAGTGGGTATCCCAACTTCCCTTAAACTGAAGGACACATGCTCTCAATATGTCCTCTAAGGTCTGGATGGTCCTCTCTGACTGACCATCTATCTGGGGATGGAACGCTGCACTGAACTTTAACTTTGTTCCCATTGCTTTCTGCACACTAGGCCAAAACTTAGAAGTAAACCTCGGACCCCTATCAGAAACTATGGACACTAGTACTCCATGCTAACTCACAATCCTTTCGACATATAACTTAGTTAGCTGATCTAGTGTATACGTAGCTTTAATCAGTATAAATCGTGTTGTCTTGGTGAGTCTGTCTACTATTACCCATATACCATCATGTCCACTAGAATTACGGGGTAATCCAAACAGAAAATCCATGGTAATATGCTTCCACTTCCACTCCGGCACTGGCAGTGGATTAAGGAGTCCTCCTGGCCTCTGTCTCACTAGTTTAACCTGTTGACAGATCAAACATTTATCAAAATATTCGACTATCTCCCGCTTCATACTAGGCCACGAATAAGTTTTCTTTAGGGGTCTATACATCTTGGTGCTTCTTGGATGCATAGCGTAAGCTGAACTGTGAGCTTCCTTTAGTATAGCACTCTTAAGCTCACTAATACACGGAACGCATAGTCTTCCCTGCTTAAATATGGCCCCGTTTGCTCTCAACTCAAATTCTGCCTCTGGACCTTGCTTGGACTTTGCAAGCATCTTCTCTAAGTTACTATCCTCAGGCTGTCTTCTCAAAATCTCTGCTACTAGAGAAGACCTAACCTGAAATTGAGCTAAAAGACTCCCTGAACTCTCTACAGTCACAACCGCCTTGAAACCTCTTAACTCACTTAGCAAGGTTGCTCGAACATCACACAAGGCACTTTTCGGAAGTCTCGACTTCTTACTTAACGCATCTGCTACTACATTAGCCTTACCCGGATGATATTCTATGGTACAGTCATAGTCTTTAATCAGTTCTAGTCGTCACCACTGCCTCAAATTCAACTATTTCTGATCAAAGATATACTTCAAACTCTTATGATCTGTGAAAATGCGGCACTTCTCACTAAATAAATAATGTCTCCAGATCTTCAGTGTTAGAACAACTGCTGCTAGCTCAAGATCATGGGTAGGGTAGTTACACTCATGCTTCTTCAACTGCCTTGAAGCATAAGCTATTACCTTTCCTTCATGCATCAGCACGCAACCTAATCCTTGCCTCGAAGCATCACAATAGATCACATACTCCTTCCCTGTTACCAGAAGTGCCAGAATAGGCGTTGCCACCAATCTCTCTTTTCAGCTCCTGGAAACTCTGTTCGTATTGATCTAACCACTCAAACTTAGCATTCTTCCATGTCAAAGTTGTCAACAGTAATGCTATCGTGAGAAGTCCTCAACAAAACGTCTGTAGTATCCGACCAGGCCTAGGAAACTATACACCTCTGTTGCCCTAGCTGGTCTTTCCCAATTGACAACAGCTTCCACTTTCTGCGGATCAACATTCACTCCGTTCGTTGAAACTACATGCCCTAAGAACACTACCTGTTTCGACCAGAACTCACATTTGCTGAACTTAGCGTATAGTTGTTTATCACGTAGTGCTGTAGAACAATCCTCAGATGTTCTTCATGGGCTTTTCTGTCATTTGAGTAGACTAGTATGTCATCGATGAACACTATCACAAACTGATCTAAATACTGGTGGAAGATCCTGTTCATGAGGTCTATGAAAACTGTTGGTGCATTCGTTAAGCCGAATGATATCACTAAAAACTCAGTGTCCATACCTCGTCCTAAATGTTGTCTTTGGAATATCTCATTCCCTTACCTTTAACTGGTGGTATCCTGACCTCAGATTAATCTTAGAGAACATTGTTGCTACCCTTAACTGGTCAAACAAGTCATCTATGCGTGGTAGACGATACTTGGTACGTATCGTGACCTTGTTTAATTACTTGTAATTAATGTATAATCCCAGGGTACCATCTTTTTTCTTCACGAATAACACTAGAGCTCCCCAAGGTGATACACTAGGCCTGATGTATCCCTTGTCAACTAGTTCTTGCAAGTGCACCTTCAGCTCCTTAAGCTCGCTCGGAGCCATTCAGTACGGTGCCTGTGAAATAGATGTTGTTCATGGTAACAATTCAATAATGAACTCCACCTCTCTATCAGGTGGCAAACCCGATATCTAAGCTGGAAAGACATCAAGAAGTTCGTTCACCACAGGAACATCTTCTGGTTTCTGCTTTTCTTCTTGCACCACTACTACGTGTGCAAGAAACGCTGTGCAACCCTTCCTCAACAACTTCAGAGCATTCAGAGCTGAAATCATACTCGTAGGAATAATCTTCATCTCACCCCTGGAAACAACTTCAGTCAAACCTGGTTTCCTAAAAGTCACTTCCTTCCTATGGCAATCCATAGAAGCATAGTCACTGAATAAGAAATCCATTCCCAAAATTACATCAAATGCCTGCAACTCTAGTGGAAGAAGATCCACTAACATACTGAGACCTTCTACTAAAATCTCACAACCACGCAACACTTCACTGACCAGTAAAACGTCACCAACTGGAGTGTATTTAAACCCCTTAGATAAAGGCTCTAGCATCCTATTAAGCTTAGTTAGAAACATACTAGAAACAAAGGAATGCGTAGCACCTGGATCTAATAAAACACCTGCAGGTACATTACAAATCAAAACCGTACCAATAATCACGTCTGGTGCATACTATACTTTCGGTTGAGTCATGGCATAGACTTTTCCCTACTGCCTAGGTCTCCCCACAACTCCCTTTTGCCTTGCACCACTGGTGCCTTCTCCTGCGGTTGCTGACACCCTCGGTTGCTCAACTGTGTGGGACTCAACTCCCTGGTCCCTTTGAACTGCTGCCCTCAGCTGTGGACAATCCCTCTTGAAATACCCTGCTTGTCCACACTACTAACACACACCAGCGCCAACAAGACACTGACCCCGATGATTCTTGCCATAACTTACACATGTCGTTCTCCTTGATTCACTAGCAACAGACTCCTGAACCGTTTGCGGTCTTGCTACTGAACTCGCAGATTGACTAGGGGCTCTCTGACTCTGCCTCTGATAGGCACTACCTAAACTCATCTGCCTCGATGACTGACCACCAGACCAACGCTTAAAGTCTTGACGGCTTGAAACATTCACTCTAGGTGTGAACCTCCGCTGTGGACAATCCCTCTTGAAATACCCTGCTTGTCCACACTAGTAACACACACCAGCGCCAACAAGACACTGACCCCGATGATTCTTGCCATAACTTACACATGGGGTTCTCCTTGATTCACTAGCAAAAGACTCCTGAACCGTTTGCGGTCTTGCTACTGAACTCGCAGATTGACTAGGGGCTCTTTGACTCTGCCTCTGATAGGCACTACCTAAACTCATCTGCCTCGATGACTGACCACCAGACCAATGCTTAAAGTCTTGACGGCTTGAAACATTCACTCTAGATGTGAACCTCCGCTGCTCACGACCTCGGAAACCACTAGTTGTTGAAGCTCCACGACTAGGCTCCACTGCCGACTTTTCCTCTATTATACTCTGCTCCGCACGTAGGGCAATCTCTACTAATTGAGAAAAATTTGTCTACTTAGCAATAGTTGTAACCAGGGTACGTATCTCAAAACGCAGCCCTCTTTCAAACCTTCAACACCTGTCACTCTCAGATGCCACAATAACATTGGCATATCGTGAAAGCTCGGTATACTTTGTCTCGTACTCGGCCATTGAAAGTGACCCTTGCTTCAGCCTAGAAACTAGTCTCTCTTTGCCTCACAATATGTCGTGGGATAATACTTGTCCTCGAATATGCCTCTGAAAGTCTCCCAGTCTATCGTACGTGCATCACTGCGCCTGACTAAAATGGATTTCCACCATCCCTTCGCCTCCTCTGGTAGAAGGAATGTAGTTAATCTGACTTTTCGCTCCTCAGGACAACTTATCACGTCAAAGCATTTCTCCAGCATATTTAACCAGACCTCGACATCAACTAGATCTATGGAACCCTCAAACACTGTGGCTCCTAACTTCTTTAGTCGTTCAATCCGATACATCTTTTTCGGATCACTAGGTCGTGCTCTTTCTTGCCTATTGACCTCCTGTGCAGATCTAATAAATTGCTCACTCATTGCCTCATTCTGACCTCTCGGGGTACTGGATCCCCTTTCAGATTGACTTTGGGTAGGATCCTGCGTCCCGTCCTGATTCTGCCTGCGTCGTCTGCTGGTACGTGGTGGCATGACTCTCACAACATATTAACACATGAGACATGCTATAGATACTTAACTCAAAAGCATGATACTTAACATCTACCCACATTCTAGTCCTGACTGGACTCACTCTTATCCATACTTGGACCATACTCTGCCAGTTCTATCTGAGCTGACTCAACACCTAACTATTTACTTCCTAGATTCTTCTTAACACTAACTGTCATGTCTCATTTCCCATGGAGCTAACTGCTCTGATACCAAGTTGTCAAACCCCCTCCCAAACTACCTTCTAACTTAGTCAAACAGACATAGTCCTCTTCTAACGATACCCGTTGACCCTACTGAATCGCTGAACCTAATAAACATACTAGTCTTAGAAATAAAATACTTTACATGTAACACAACACAACAGAATCCCTGAAAACCTGTAGACATACATGCGGTGCAGCCCTGACATAACTCGATTTAGAAAATAACCTTATATAGATATCACAACCAAAACCATATTCAATTGGGGTTTATACAACCACAACCTCTAAAACTTACAGAAACCATTAATTATCCAGTCCTTACAAAAACATGTACAACATAGACAGACTCAATATACAACTCCACCCACGTACTGGAGCTTGATTTGGAACATTCAGCAGACATTTGTAGTGTATCAGGCACCAAGAACTCGATCTCTACCTGAAAGGTGGGAAATTTTTTTGAAAGAGTGAGCTACGAAGCCTAGTGAGTGACTAAGTTTAAAACTGTAATTCAAGAAATCAGAACATGTGATAAAACTTTAAACGTATAAGGTTGCTCAATCAAAGAGTTAAACATAAACGTGTAATACTAAAAGCTTTCATGAGCACTCCTCAAGTACGTCGTTAGAAAATCTAGCAAGGCATTTCAAGTATAATGTTGTGTAGGGCACGCCCAGTACAACAACCGTTTGGTAGTTCTACGATGTAGTGGGGCCTGCCCAGCACTCCCATCGTCTTTGTCGTAGCGGGGCCCGCCCACCACTCACGACAACATCGTTGTCACGGAGTACACTCAACGTCAACAACGAAATATAACCTGTGTGCACACGGTACCATATAGCCTCGGGCTCAATATCTCAGTCATGTAGTCAATAGAAATCTCAGAAAATCACATGAAAAATTTAAAACATGCCTGCTTATCGTTGTCTTTCGTAAAACATAAACAGTACTTGTTAATACATACTTTACTTTAAATGATATCGTTTCAACTACTTTTCATAAAGTCAACAATCACGTGCTCGTATATAAACATCGTTAGAAAATCTAAATTCAAAACTTATGCTTGAAATCATTCATAGAAATCATGTATCTGTTGGGTTTTATGCCCTAAAACTCGTAAATAGTGAATGGTGACAAAGTGTTCACTTGTTTCAATACGTTGCTATTGAGGTTTGTACAATAAAGAGTTATTGTTACTATAATTGCACAATTTGACCCAAATCCAATAAACTAAGATCCTAGGTTGTTTAGATGAAACTTGAACTAGTATGTGGGGACATACGGGGATCAGTGTTCAAGTAACAACCTAAATGGTCTATAGTATAGGGATAAGGCTGGATACCTTGTCCTGGTAACACTATGTGATACGACCCACTTTGTATTCGATACAGATGCAATGATCCAAAGCATCCATGTAGGAGACATGCGAGTGGGGGTATCCTGTGCAATGAGTTTGCATAAGACCGGACCGCGAAATAGTGACCACTAGATGTAACACCGTTGACTAGTTTAGGTTTTTATTTCAATAGGTTGACCTAGGTAACTCAATCTCAATCCTGAGTCTGTTATGAACTCCTTTTCAAGAGGGATTGTCCTTAAATCTGTATGGGTGAGAGTGGCCAGTTCGCCGATTCAATAATCCTACCATTTCAGGGGCAATGCCGAATGGGGGCTGGGAACATAACAGTACAAGATGGAATTCACTCCTTCCCCTATTGGGGCAAGTAGATGTGTGTTCCCTTAAGGGCTGATTTCGGGTCTTGAACAAGGGCGCCCATCCTCTCCTGGCCCGAGAGGAACTGTTGTTTATTGATTAGATCATAAACAAATTTTTCATTAGAGGAATCAGTGGTACTTAAGGATCCAGAGGTAATCCAGGGGTAAAACGGTAATTTGACCCAGCTAGCGTTACGAACACTCGTGAAGGATTGACTTACTGTTATTGGTCGATATCCGTGGACACATAAATATTCTACAGTGAGAAGAGTGCAACTGTGGGTCTTTAGTGGAGTGACTCACAGTTAACGAATGTTGACTAACTTGGTTAATGAGTTTAGCCACTTAGTCTCGTATCGTTGGAGCTTCTGATCTGTAGGTCCATTAGGTCCACCTGCTAGCTCGTAAAGGGTTCTGAGGTTAAATAGTCTTAAATAGAATTTGAAGTGTGTTCAAATTCGTTAAGGGAATTTTATTGTATTTGATACAATTAAAATAATGTATAAAGATACATCATAATATAAGTTTAATTAATGAATTAAATTTTATATTATAAATTAATTTTGGATATGATTCAAAATTAATTAACAGGAGAATTAAATATTTGAAGGAGTTCAAATATTAAATATGAATTAGATTCATATTGAAACTATAGGTTAAATTTAATGTGAATGAGATTCATATTAAAACTATAGGTTAAATGAGAGAGATATAATTGAATATAATTCAATTACAAAATTAATTAAATATTTGATATTTAATTGATGTGGATTCAATTAATAGGATTGATTGAATGGCCAACTTAATTCAATTGAATATGACTCAAATTGAATTAAATACCTTATATTATAATTGATTTAATTAATATTGTTTTAATTAAATTAATTATAATTAATTAATTAATTAAATGATTATTATTATTTAATTAATAGACGGCGAAGATCGTTTGGATTAGATCCAACGATCAAGATCTAGTAGGGTAATAACTCCCTCCCCACTTATTGTAAAGGGGAGAGGGAGTTGTCCAACTGATCGATCATTCTCTCCTTTCTAATGCAGAATGACAGAGAAGGGAATAACTCTCTCCCTCTCTCAAAAATTCTCTCATCCCAAAAAAGAAAAACACAGCAAAGTTGGCTGTGATTCTTCCATTCCCAATTTCAAGATTGGATCCCACAATCCAAGCCTCATGAATTTAGAGGATAGCGGGTGCTCTTTGATGGTTGTGTTCAAGAGATCGCGACGAAGTGTTCGTTGAGGAGCATAGTGCTGTGAAGATTGGTTCTACAACAAGTAAGTTCCTAAAATTCTAAATCGTTTAGAATTAGTAATTGCATGCTTAATCTAGATTTAATTTGAGAATCGTTCTAAAATTAATTTTGTCCAACATATCGGTTTTCTTTAATTGAAATTAAATCACGTTCGGTGAAAACCGTTTCCGCTAGAGGATTCAATTCCTTCAGTATCAACATAGAAAAACATATAAAACATCTAATCATGAACAACCGTTTAAAATTAATTTTCTGATTTTTTTTTGTCACTCACAGTCTTAGCTACTTTCCTGGTCTGTAGACTCGACCTATTTCCTTTTGGCCTGTCAAACAACCAAAACAAAGCATTAGAACCGTAAGTAGTTTTGTCTTTCCATGCTCATGAATTCTAAACACTCGTATAAAAAATCACACTTCACATTCTACTTTTCCAGATTTTAAAGATTCTATACCCTAACTTCCCACACCCATAACTTCCTCAATACTTAACAAAAATTAATGTACTATACATAAAACTGTTCATTTTCGAACACTCTACAACATACCGGAAGAAATGAAAACGAGATTCCCAACCTATTTTTCCAGAAAAGCGCAGAACACAGAAAACACAGATTCGAACTTCTCTGCTACCCTCTATCTTTCTCCTCCAATTAAACCTACTTCTAGTCATTGTTGGCTCACAAATGCTTCATGAAAGTTATAGGAAATTGACACAGCTTTACAGCGTTACAAAATAGTGCTTCTGATTCAACTTGTACACCCTAGAATGAACGAAAAACTAGAGAAAACCAGAGATCCTCCTGATTTACACGAAAATTATGTGCTCTGTTTTCCATTTCAAAAAACATTAACTTCTCATCAGATTTAGCTCAAGCTTTCTTCATGAAATTTGTTAGGAAATGTATTAACTTTAAAGAAAACCAAACCTCACCTCTTAGTTCTATCTGTGCAGCTCAAACCAAATCAAAAACACGAGATAGGCCGGTTGAACTCAGATTCTGGTATGGCTGCCTTTGTTTAAGCTATTTCCTATATTTTTCAACCTCAAAACCCTTAAAATATTCTTCTTCTTCTTCCTTCACTCTCTCCCTCGAATGCTCTGGATTTCAGATTGACAATGATGGGAAAATGGACTGAAAATGAGTTGATAAAAATTCTAGTCGGTTGTGGGTATTTAAGCACCGAAAATGCTTTTCCCATTTTCTTTTTTTTCCTTATTTCCTTTTTTACTGATTTGTTTTCTTTTCTTTTTTCCTTTTTTCCATTTCCTTTGGTTCATTTATTTTCTTTTCTTCTTAAATTAATAATTTTCCAACAACTTAATCCAACAATGAAACCACAATAACTTAAATCCAGCTTCCTATATTGTGTGACAATAGAAAATTATCCAAGGAAAGTTCGGGTTTAAACCCCTAGTCCTCGTCCAAGGAACTCTCTTTCTCTTCATCATCTTCTTCATGATTTTCATGATTTTCATCATCTTCTTCATCAGAATCCTTCTTCTCTTGAGGCATAAACGACTGAGGGAAATTGGGAAAGACTTGGGGCGATAGAGAGATAAAACTCTCTAATGGCTTCATCCCTCTCCTTTGCATATGCCCAATACGTCTTCAGGTTCTCCCTGATTTGATATAGCTGACAGTAGGCAATAGATAGGGTTTCCGATGACGGTGAGGGCCCTCTAAAAGGAGTGTGCTGGGATGGAGAAACCATTCTCGGCCCTGCTGGTGGAGTGGCCTGAGATGTGGAGGCCTTGTCTTTCCTTTGGATGTTGTTCTGTTGGAGCTTCCCGATCAAGGACAGGTCAATAGTCGGCTTGAAGAAATGACGCTCCTCGTCCTTGCCTGGAATGATCTTCACCGTTTGACAGAGCTGGGTGATGATTGATCCAAAGAAAAGTTTACCTGCTGGTTTCTTCCGCAGGCTAAAATCTCATCCCTGATTATGCTCCCGATGTTGATCTCCAACCCCTACATACTGCAGTAGCGTAGCATGACTCTATTGAAGGGAATAAAATTCCCCACGCAGCGGAAGCGCATCGATTGGACCTTACGTCGTATATTAATTAATATTAAAATACTGTTACGATAACTCAAACAAAACTTTAAACAAACTTTAAAGCCGCTGTAAAATCGGTTTAAACATGCTAAAAATAAATCTAAATTTATTTTTAATACTTTTCTAAAGAAAAGGGGAAGAACCGTCACATACCTTCGATGTAGACTTGACCGTTCTTCGCCAACAACGCTCCAACGAACGAAAACGCAGCAGCCTTCTCGCCTCTTGATCGCTAGAATTTTCTTCTTTTAATGACACAATAACCACAGAGGTTACACCGGTATATCTCTAAGTCTAGGAGGCAAAAGACTTGTGGGAGTCTTTCTCTAAGAGGGAGGCTAGAGAGAATTCTAGGTCTTGTCTTTCAAGAGTGTCAAGTGTCATGACCAATTAGGTCTAGTGTTCTATTTATAGAAAAAATGCCATGAATAAAATAATCAATTAAATCAATCTTTTCCATAATTGATTCAATCTTATTCCTTAATTAATCAATCATGATCAATCAATTCCATAATTGATTAATCTTTTCCACAAATGACTAATTACTTCCACAAGTGATTAGATCATTTCCATAAATGATTAATCACTTCCTTAAGTGATTAATTATTTCCATAATTGATTAATTCTTGGTTAATGAATTCTTTAATTAATTAACCACCAATTAAATATCACATATTTAATTCCCGGCCTAGAATTAATTTGCCCAAACACATTTTAGGCCTTAAATTAATTAATTCATTATTTTGAACTCTTTCAAACTTCCATAAATTTATATTTGAACTTTTCAAATATTAATTTATCTCATAATAATATATCAATATATATTATATTTGTTTCCCTTAATAGATTGAACATTTTCAATTTACTTTTATTACATAGTTGCCTCAAATTACTTTACGAGCTACCAGTGGGACCTAATGGACCTGCAGATCAGAAGCTCCAACGATGTGAGATTAATTGGTCAAACTCATTAACCACATTAATCAATATTCGTTAACTGTGTGTACATTCCACTATAGACTTACAGTTGCACTCTTCTCACTGCCGACATATTTTCTGTGTCCACGGATCTAGACCAATATCGACTAGTTAGTCCTTCACGAGTGTCCGTAACACCAGCTGGGTCAAATTACCGTTTTACCCCTGGGTTACCTCTATTTCCTTAAGTACCAATTCTCCTCTAATGAACATCCTGTTTGTGGTCCAACCATCAAACAGAAAACCCTCTCATGCCATTGAGAGGGTAGGGCCCTTTGTTCAAGACTCGGAGTAACCACTTAAGGGAACACTCATCTGCTTCCCTAAAGTCGGGAAGGAGTGAATTCCATCTCGTACGATTATGTTCCCAGCTCCCCATTCGGTCTTGTCCCCAAAGTGGTAGGCTTATTGAGTCGGCGTAGTGGCCACTCTCACCCATACAAATCAAAGGACAATCTCTCATGAGCAGGAGTCCATAATCAACTCAGGATTAAGACTAAGTTGTCTAGGTCGTCCTAGTGAAATAGAAAACCAACTAGTTAACGGTGTTATAACTAGTGGTTACTATTTCGCGGTCCGGTCTTATGCAAACTCATTGCATAGGATACCCCCACTCGCATGTCTCCTACACGAACGCGTTGGATCGCAGCGTTTGTATCAAATACAAAGTGGGCCGTATCCATAGTGTTACCAGGATAAGGCACCCAGTCTTATCCCTATACTATAGACCCTTTAGGCTGTTTCTTGAACAATTATCCCATATGTCACTACATATAGTTCAAGACTCATATTACAACCTTGGATGTCTAGTTTATTGGATTAGGGTTATTATTAGGCAAAGACATATAAAATAACTAATAACAATTAATGGAAAAATATATCAATATTATTTCATTAATATATGGTCAGCGGTTACATTCACTATCTACGAGTTTTAGGGCATAAATCCCAACATCTATCTACTGAAATCGTGTTGTCATGGGTGGTTGGCATCAAGCGGTTTTTCAGAAAGTGAAGCCGAAATGCCGATTTTGGATTTAAGTCGCTTGGCATCAGAGATTTCACCTTCGTTTGGGACTCTTTCCCTTGAACTCCCTTATTGGCCACAAGTTTAAGTGCTTTGTTCATCTGCTTGGCCGAGGGGTTCCTGATAACATCGTTCCCTCTTAGATTTAGGGGTGCCTTGATTCTGTACACCCTATTGATGTCTACTGAAGAGAAGCTGACCATTTTGCCTCTCATAACTGCCATACTAATATTGTCCTCCCTCAAGCCGGCGTAAAATTCACGAACTAAAGGCACGACAGCCTCCTGAGGGTTAGCACAAAACTCCTGCCACTTGTACTGGGAGATAACTCTGCTTACAAACTTTGGAAGTGCTCCAGCTCTGTTAGAGAATCCATTCTCGTTGAGGAAATCTCTTTTTCTCATAATCTCCATCCGTTTCGGAAAATTAACATCTTTGAATACCTCGGGGAATGAATTTTTAGGAGATGTAGCCTTGGGTGATTTGCCCTTTGGTTTAGCGGGTGAGACGGTAGAAGGAACTGCAGAAGAGGCGGCCAAGGACCTTGTCCTCAGCCTCTTGGCAAAAATCGGGTCATTTTTGTTTTTAGTCATTCGTTCAGCTTTAATCTCCTTTCTTCTCTTCCTTCTTAGTGCTGCAGAGATAGGAACATGGTCATAATCCAACTCCTTAATCTCTGAGTCGGATTCTGTATCGGAGTCACTGGAGGTCTCGGCCTTCTTGCTTTCTTTTTCATCCCTCTTCTCTCCCGAAGAGGTGCTATCAGCTGTTGGTGGGTCATCTTTGAATAGAGGTTCGAAAACCTCATCAGCAGGCTGCTCAATGGTGGCCTCGGCTAGGCCTTCTTCAGAATGCGGCCCAGATGCAGTCTCATTCTGGCCTTCATCCTCTCGGTCTCTTCTTTTTCTTTTCCTGAGCTCTCTTCACTTGGCCCCGATTGGGCCTTTTCTACTCTTTCTTGCAGCAACCCAGCTTCACTTTGAGCCTTGTGGAGTGGCTCAAAAGCTGTAAGGAAGTCTTCAGCTTCCTTTCTTCTTTTTTTGTCTTCTTTTAACTCTTCCCTTCTTTGTTTTTCCTCGTCGAGGAGTTGCAAATCTGCAGCTACCCTCCTAAGGTCTTCATCTAACTTCCTTTCCTCTTCTGCTAACTTGGCCCTCTTGGCCTTTTGTCTTTCATCTTCCTTTCTCATCTCTTCTTCAAGATCTCGTTCTCTCACAAACTCATCCTCCTCCTGAAGGGAATAAAAGTCTCCACGCAGCGGAAGCACATCGATTGGACCTTACGCCGTATATTAATTAACATTAAAATACCAGTACGAGAAACTCAAACAGTCTTTAAACACACTTTAAAGTTGCTAGAAAATTTGTTTAAACATGCTGAAAAATAAATCTAAATTTATTTTCATTCTTTTCTAAAGAAAAGGGGAAGAACCGTTACAAACCTTCGTTGTAGACTTGACCGTTCTTTGCCAATGACGCTCTAACGAACAAAATTGCAGCAGCCCTCTTGTCTTGTGATCGCTGGAAATTTCTTCTTGAATGACACAATAACCACATAGGTTACACAGGTATGTCTCTAAGTCTAGGAGGCAAAAGATTTGTGGGAGTCTTCCTCTAAGAGGGAGGCTAGAGAGAATTCTAGGTCTTGTCTTGAGAGTCTAAGAGTAAGAGCAGAGTGTCATGGACCAATTAGGTCTAGTGTTCTATTTATAGAAGAGAGGCCATGAATAAAATATTCAATTAAATCAATCTTTTCCAAAATTGATTAAATCTTATTCCTTATTTAATCAATCCATGATCAATCAATTCCATATCTGTTTAATCTTTTCCACAAATGACTAATTATTTCCATAAGTGATTAGGTCATTTCCATAAACGATTAATCACTTCCTTAAGTGATTAATTATTTCCATAATTGATTAATTCCCGATTAATGAATTCTTTAATTAATTAACCACCAATTAAATATCACATGTTTAATTTCCGGCCTTGAATTAATTAATTTGTCCAAATAGATTTTATGCCTTCAATTAATTCATTATTCGAACTCTTTCAAACTTCCATAAATTTATATTAATATTTGAATTTCTTCAAATATTAATTTCTCTCATAACAATATATAAATATATATTATATTTGTTTCTCTTAGTAAATTTAACCTTTTCAATTTACATTTATTACTTAGTTGCCTCAAATAACTTTATGAGCTACCAGTGGGACCTAATGGACCTGCAGATCAGAAGCTCCAACGATGTGAGATTAATTGGTCAAACTCATTAACCACATTAATCAATATTCGTTAACTGTGTGTACATTCCACTATAGACTCACAGTTGCACTCTTCTCACTGTAGACATCTTTTCTGTGTCCACGAATCTAGACCAATATCGACTAGTTAGTCCTTCATGAGTGTTCGTAACACAAGTTTGGTCAAATTACAGTTTTACCCCTAGGTTACTTCTATTTCCTTAAGTACCAGTTCTCCTCTAATGAAGAACCTGTTTGTGGTCCAACCATCAAACAGAAAACCCTCTCATGCCATTGAGAGGGTAGGGTACTTTGTTCAAGACTCGGAGTAACCACTTAAGGGAACACTCATCTGCTTCCCTAAAGTCGCGAAGGAGTGAATTCCATCTTGTACGATTATGTTCCCAGCTCCCCATTCGGTCTTGTCCCAAAAATGGTAGGCTTATTGAGTCGGCGTATTGGACACTCTCACCCATACAAATCAAAAGACAGTCCCTCATGAGCAGGAGTCCATAATCAACTTAGGATTAAGACTAAGTTTTCTAGGTCGTCCTAGTGAAATAGAAAACCAACTAGTTAACGGTGTTATAACTAGTGGTTACTATATCGCAGTCCGGTCTTATGCAAACTCATTGCATTGGATACCCCCACTTGCATGTCTCATACACGAACGCGTTGGATCATAGCGTTTGTATCAAATACAAAGTGGGTCGTATCCATAGTGTTGCCAAAATAAGGCACCCAGTCTTATCCATATACTCTAGACCCTTTAGGTTGTTTCTTGAACAATGATCTCATATGTCGCTACATATAGTTCAAGACTCATATTACAACCTAGGATGTCTAATTTATTGGATTAGAGTTATTTTTAGGCAAAGACAAATATAAAATAACTAATAACATTTAATGGAAAAATATATCAATATTATTTCATTAATATCCGGTCAACGGTTACATTCATTATCTACGAGTTTTAGAGCATAAAACCCAACAAACTCCCACTTGAACTAAAACACTAGTTAATGGGATGTAAATGCAATAATCTGAAGCTTGAAATGTCATGTATATTAAAATAATACAATGAACTAGGGCATCCTTATACCCATTATACATTTCTCCCACTTGCCTTAGATTAGATGGCATACATATCTCGTAGACCTAGACCTTCTAGATGACCCTCAAACACTTTAGCCGTGAGAGCCTTCGTAAATGGATCAGCGATGTTGTGCTCCGAAGCGATCTTAGTGACTATCATATCTCCTCGTTGCACAATCTCCCGTACTAGGTGATACTTCCTCTCGATGTGTTTACCCCGTTTGTGGCTTCGAGGTTCTTTTGATTTGGCTACAGCCCAACTGTTGTCACAGTATAGTGTTATGGGCACGTTCATATTCGAAACCACTTCCAAATCAGTCAAGAACTTTCTAAGCCATACTGTCTCATTAGCTGCTTCACAAGCTGCTACATACTCAGCCTCCATGGTTGAGTCTCCTATGCATCCTTGTTTGATGCTTCTCCACACTACTGCTCCTCCATTGAGGGTGAATACTAACCCTGATGTGGATTTCCTTGAATCCTTATCAGCTTGAAAGTCAAAGTTAGTGTATCTAGTAAGAATCAAATCCTTAGCTCCATACACAAGCATGTAGTCCCTCGTTCTCCGAAGATACTTGAGGATATTTTTAACCGCTCCCCAGTGGTCCAACCCTGGATTAGACTGATACCTACTGACTACTCCCACTACATAACATATGTCAGGCCTAGTGTAGAGCATAGCATACATTAAGCTGCCTAAAGCTGAGGCATAGGGAATGTGTCTCATGTTCTCAATTTCTTGAGGTGTCTTAGGAGATTGTTCCTTAGATAGGTGTACCCTATGTCTAAAGGGTAGTAGTCACTTCTTGGAGTTTTGTATCGAATATCGAGACAACATTTTTTCAATATACGTTGCTTGAGACAGTGCTAGCGTTTTGTTCTTAGGATCGCTAATGATTTGGATTCCCATAACATATTGAGCCTCTCCCAGATCTTTCATTTGGAATTGGGCTGCTAGCCATTTCTTAATGTCAGTGAGGTATCCTACATCATTCCCAATGAGTAAGATATCGTATACATACAGTATTAGAAAAGCTACTTTCCTTTGGTTGACTTTCTTGTACACACAAGGCTCATCAACGTTTTGGTCAAAACATAAAGATTTGATTGCAGTATCAAATCTAATGTTCCAAGATCTGGACGCTTGTTTCAATCCATAAATGTATCGATTGAGCTTACAAACCTTTTGTTCCTGACCTTGGGCTATGAACTCTTCGGGTTGAGACATGAAGATATTCTCTTCAAGATTACCATTAAGAAAGGAAGTCTTTACGTCTATTTGCCATATTTCATAGTCATAATATGTGGCTATGGATAAGAGAATTCTTATGGACTTTAACATGGCTACTAGAGAAAAGGTTTCCTCATAGTCAACCCCTTTCTTTTGGGTATAACCCTTTGCCACTAGTCTAGCTTTGAAGGTCTATACCTTTCCAGCTGCATCTCTTTTTCTCTTATAGATCCATTTGCACCCTATGGGTTTTACCCCATTTGGTAGATCTGCAAGTTCCCAAAAAAAATTGGAGTGCATTGACTCCATTTCGAGGTTCATGGCTTTGACCCATTCATCCTTATCTTCGTCATTCTTTGCCTGTCGATAGGACAATGGATCCTCAATGGCATCATTAGGTATGACAACCTGAGTTTCAGTTAAACCCAAGAAGCGATCAGGTTGTAATACAACCCTCCCACTGCGTCGAAGTACTCTGAACGTTTGAGATGGACGGGATGGATCTGAAGAATTAGTTCCTTCATTAACATTTGTTAAAGGTCCAACTTCATCATCAACTCTTGGTGATTCTTCTATAGCTTCTCCAAATATTGTTTTGATGCGTGGTTTATGATCTCTCATGTGGTCTTCTTCTAATAAACTGGCGTTTGTCGATACAATCACCTTATTTTCTTGTGGGTCATATAAATAACCACCTCTCGTTTCTTTAGGGTAACCAACAAATTGGCACAGTTTTGAACGAGGTTCTAGTTTCTTAGGATTTGTCACAAGCACGTGTGCTGGACAACCCCAGATGCGAAAGTGATGCAAACTAGGTTTACGCCCCTTCCATAATTCGAAAGGTGTTTCAGAAACACTTTTCGAGGGAACATCGTTCAAGATGTATACTGCAGTCTCTACTGCATACCCCTAAAACGAGCTAGGAAATTGAGCATAGCTCATCATTGATCGAACCATGTCTAACAAGGTTCTATTTCTCCTTTCTGACACACCATTCTGCTGAGGTGTACCGGGGGCTGAGAGTTGAGATTGAATTCCATGTTCTATCATATAATCCTGGAATCTTTGATCCATATACTCCCCTCCTCGATAAGATCGAAGTACTTTAATAGATTTACCTAATAGGTTTTCCACTTCAGGCTTAAACTCCTTAAACTTTTCAAGGGCTTCAGACTTATGTCCCATTAGGTACAAGTAACCATATCTTGATAATCATCTATAAATGAGATGAAATATGTGTACCCTCCTCGATCTTTTACATTCATTGGACCACATAGATCTGAATGTATTAACTCTAAGGGTTCTTTGGCTCTGTAACCTTTTCCAGTAAAGGGTCTCTTGGTTATTTTTCCCTTGAGACAAGATTCATAAGGTTTTAGTGAATCATCTTCTAACTTGCTTAGAAGTCAATTCTTTACCAAATGACCGATCATACCGATGTTTATATGACCAAGTCTAAGATGCCAAAGATGAGTATTGTTACTTGTTGGAGAAATCTTTTGTCTTTTTCTTAGAGTTTCAGTAGTTTTAAATAATTCGTGATTTAAAAGTGTTTTGTTTTCGGTTGGTCTTAATACATACAAGTTATTTTCTAATTTGGCTGAACAAATAAGTACATCATTCTTATAAATGAACACTTCATTCATATCTAAAGTAAATCCCGTAATATTCTGACGATATGGTTGCTCTAACCAAGAGGTTGCAAAAACAAACTAAGCAACAAAATCTCTTTCTAGAAGAATCTCCTCACACAGGAAAATTCAAATTCAAACCACCAAAATCAAATCATATCTTTTTTTTTTATCTTAAATCGAATAAATCAAGAAAATAGTATTAAACCTAATCTAAACATAAATTAAAATAACCGAAAATACAAACTAAATTAAAATCTAAACTAACTAATCAGATTAAATTAAATATAAACTAAATTGGCCAAAATAAAGAATACATCCAAAAGTATAATCTACGACATTTAAAAATAACAATGAATTAAAATAAATCAGATAAGATTTACACAAACCAAATCTAATTCAAAATAACTCGAATTAAAATCAACCCAAATCAGCGATAAATAAAATCACAACAAACACTAGGAGCTCAAAATATTGCTATGTGAAATGTTCCAGCAAAACTCTCGCTTTCTCATTCATCAACCAATTTTAGGGAAGGATATTTCGATTGGAACTCCTCACCTCAATAATGATTCACACGCTGTCCATTAACTTGGTGTGTTATCAGCTGAATGGATGGAATGTGAGATGAGATGAATAATAATAATAAAGAATAATTCAGCTAACACTTAGTGCAAGTATACAGTGTCGCACGTAGTAATAAAAAACCCTTAGAAGTATTCCAAGGGTATTGATCCCACGAGGACTAAACTTGAAATTCATATTTGAAGAAGAAACTGCTCAAATGAATGCTTTTGAAAAAGGTAACCAAAGAAAATAAGTTGATTGATTGGATTTTTTAAAAGATTGATAAAACAAGCAAGTAAATAATAAAGAATAAAAATAATAAACACTGAGGTATTCAACATGGATTCATCCCTAAGGCAATAACCATAATCATGCAATATTTAACTTAAGCGTATTCAATGCATTGGGTCAGATTTAACTCCTATTTGGCCCTTGCTCCCAAGAATCGTTAGAAGGCTAAGCTAGTACCGTTCACATTTCTCTGACGCGACTCTGAAATAGATAATTAACGAATGCAACCTATAACCCTATAGCCTATATAGGGTGCCTTAGGTAGCTTGCCCTATACCGCCGAACAATCTCTTTCCAGCTTTTTCTCCTATATGAGCTTTATGATAATCGGTATTGTTTGTCCCTTTTGAGATCAAACTCACATAGCATGCAAAGTCTGAGTGATCAAGTTAAACTAAGCAAGATTAGAGTGATAATCAATATAGAATGACATGCATTGCACACAACTTAAGCAAATAAAACACTTTCATGCCATTAAACCATAAGGGAGTTCACCATATTGAACCCCTCAACGGAATTTAGCTACTCGTGGTGAGATAAAGAGCAAATGGACACATTTTCATTGAAATAAGAATGTAAATAATACAGAATACTGAAAAGATTCAAAAGCTGGAAATAAAGGAGATAGCTTAATATTATAGGTGTTTCTATTTACTCAATCCTTCAAATGTTCGCTAAGACACTCCACTCTCTCGCTTTTACAAGTGGGAATGGGTGAAAATCTCTACAAACCACAAGGTTTGATGTCTAACTCAGGTTAGAATTTAGTCATCTAAGAAGGACCTCGGGCATCCCTACTCATAGGCATTGAGCCAGGGTTCTGTCACCACTCTTTTCTTCCAATGAGTTCTGCTTGAATTTGACTTCGAATCTCGAGCTTATATAGTGTAGAAAGTGGTTGAGGAGCTGCGAAATAGGTGTTGGAAGGTTGCCCAGATAGTTTTCGGGTCAAAACAACCGGTTAGGTGCGAAGAAGACTCGTCAACAACGACCCGTGCACGACTCGGAACGACCTCTGATTTTTCAAGAAATGGGGTCGCATTTCAATTTTGTCTCCCCAGAAATGTTGTCGCATTTCTTGGGAATTCCATATTTTCCTCTATTTTTTCTACACAGAAACAAACTAAGTCAAATTCTCTCAAAATCAAGTCTTTTTAAGCACAAATGAGTTAATTTTGACAAAATTGGTTCTCAAGACCCTAACTTATCAATTTAAGAATGTTTTGAGCTCGGGAACAGTAAATTGATCAAACCATACAACATTTGGCCAAGAAATGAGCTAAATATAAGGGTAAAATAGGTATATTTTTTACCCTTATCATACCCCCAAACTTAACTCATTGCTTGTCCTCAAGCAATTGCCAATCAAAATGTCAGAGATCTACTTGTTAATTGCCAACTGATGACATGCAAAAATGTCATCATTTTCCTATTAATTTAAGCTAGTTTTATGCTTGAATTGTGTTCCTTAATGCTATTTTCTATTTAAATTTCAGAAAACCGAGCCAAGGAAGCAAAACCAGAATTTTGAGAGATTTTGGATGATTTTGGAGGCTTTTGGAGCAATTTGGAGAATTACATTGAAGATCCGAGTCCAAAAAGCCAAAGAAGAATGAATTAAAAGCCCAAATTCATGAAGTTCAAGCCTTAAAATTATAAAGTTGGGTCAAGAAAAGTGCCCAAAAACCATTACAAGAAGCATTTGGGCCAAAAGAAAGTTGGAGGCCCAAAAATAGAGTCAAAATCGGGCCATTATTGAAGATTCAGGGCCTAGCGTCTCGACGCTAAGCCTGGAGCGTCTCGACGCTAGGAAGCTGCGTGGAAAGATCCAGAATCGCGAGAGCGTCGCGACGCTGTCCAAGTAGCGTCTCGACGCTGCGACATCTTGGAGCCCAAGAAAAGATGACGCCAGAGCGTCTCGACGCTGTCCTTGTAGCGTCTCGACGCTGTGCCTGCTGGGAGCCTATAAAAGGAGCCTTTTGCATCCATATTTTGTGTGCCAATTTGTGGGTTTTCACCCCATTCTAGAATCCACACTAAAGTTTGGGATTTTTGGGAGAGTCTTGGAGCTTTGTTGAAGATCTTTGGAGCTCGGGATCGAAGGAGGTCGGCGCGGGATCGAGGAGATCGACACTTTTATGAGCATTTCTCTTCCCTTTTCCTTTATGTTTTAGTTTCTAGAATTGTTGTGATTAGGAATTATTGGATTTTAGTGATTATGAGTAGCAAATTCCTAAATTCTATGAGATTGATTTAGATGTTGAACCTCTGCTGAATTAATGAATTGATGTGGTTTAATTGTCATTATTGTTCATTTCTGCATTTTGTCCGTAATGCTTTTAATCAACTGATCACTGATTAAATGAATCGTTACTAAGTGGAAACTCGATGGGGAGAAGCTTAGACTAGAACTGAATGCATGACTAACGGTTATTTACCCGGGTGACACGGGACAAAATAAATAACGTTAGAGGTTGTACTGAAGGGTCGTAATGCCATACTAAGTAAATAAAGATGAGACTGAAAGGAGATTCTTTATTGAACGGTATGAGATAGGAGGAGACCGACAGGAGAATCCTTGTCATTAGGCTTCTAGACTTATGAATCAAATGATTAGTTAATCCATATTAGTTAATTGATAAAGCATTAAAGGTCCAATCGTCGAAATCAACAACTCTAGAATTATCCCATCAAATTGTGTCTCCATTTATCTTTTGCTTTCTAGTTTAGCTTTTTGTTATTCTTTTCGGCATTAGATTTTGTTCTCTAAATAAAGCTAAGCACGATTATTCGTGGTACTTAATTGAATAAATCCAATCCCTGTGGAGACGATACTCTATACTCAAAATCACTATATTACTTGTCACGACCCGTACGCTTGCGGAATTTAAAATCGTGCGAACAGGTTTTTGGCGCCGTTGCCGGGGATTGGCTAATTTCATTCAATTAATATTGTGAAGAAATTGCTTGCTTTAGATTAGAGGTTTTATTTTGCTTTCTTTGTTTTATTTTTATCCTGGTCCATTGTTCTTGTTGTGCATTTAATTGGTGTTTGCATCTGACCGAAAGCCTTATTATTGTTGATTTAATTATTTTAAATGGCTTTTAGTAGTTTTGGGTGGCCCTTTAGGGAATCTGAGCCCGAAGAACCAACACCATCATCCAATTTTTTTTATTCAAATTATCCCCCTTTAGAAGAAAAATCTCCCCTAGAAAGTTTGCTTCAAGATTTTATTGAGGATACTAGAGCCACCCAATTAGCTCTAGAAAAATCCCTAGGGAGATTGCATCCCAAAAAGGATGAGAGTGAAGTGCAATCCGCTTCCATAGAAGAAAAATCTTCCTTAGAGAGCTTGCTTGAAAATTTTATCCAAGAGTCGAGAGCCATGAATTTAGAATTAAAAAAATCTATGGAGAGACTCCAAATCCAAAAGGAGGATAGGGAAGTAGGATCCACTTCCATAGAGTGTCTAGTGAGTCATGTGGCCACTGATTCATTAGCACCCATTCAAGAGCCAAATTTTTTCGATTTTGTTAAGTTTGAGCACATAGGGGTGAGTTGTTTAGATAGAAAGGAAGAATTGGATAGTTCTAGCACCCACCAAGAACAAGTTTGTGAGGAAGAAAAAGAAAATGAGCCTATAGTGTTTGAGGAGTTTCTAGAGGTAGAGTTTAAGGTTGAAAGGCCTTTGTCTGTTCTATCCTGTCCATCCTCTCTTGATAATGAGTGTTCTTTTTCTTGTTCTCACGAGTCCGAGTCAGTGTCCGAGTCAGCGTCTTTTTATTTTGATCTTTCTCCTTTTATGCTTTTATTAAAAGAAAATCCCAAAAATATTTCTGCTTCAGGGGCCCATGAAAAGCTAGTAAGTTTACTAGCAATAGTCTGCTTCATTGATTCAAGGAAGAAGGGCCCAAAGAAATATGAGAATTTTTATGTGCCTTGAAAGTCTGCAAAAACTCGTCTAGCTAAGAGACGTTAAAAAAGCGCTTCTTGGGAGGCAACCCAAGTTTATTTTTCCGTTAATTTTCTTTTCTTTGTTTTTCAGTTTTTTTTGTAGTTAGAGCATGTTGATCTTTTGTTCCTGTTGATCAATTTTTGAAGGAGCTCGAGACCACATTTTCTTCCAAAAACAAACCCAATGAATGTTGAAGGCTGACATCCATGGTTTCTCTCACACTTCAGGGCAGTACCGTTCTCCCTTTATTTTTTAATTGTCCTTATGCATGCTTAATTAGTCTGAATAATTAATACATTGAGGACAATGTATGATTTAAGTTTGGGGGGAGGCTTTGCTGTTCTGATCTGAGCGAAAAAATTTTCATGATGATTCTATTGCATCTGTTTTGATGAGGACGGTCTATGATATGATCTAGATAATGGATTTTGTTCAATTTTTGTGAAATATCAAAGCATGTTCAAGATTCATGTAAATTTAAATTTTTGCTTTGATTTCCTTGCACATGTTGAGCACTTAGCCTACTTATATGGTTTTGAATGCTTAGAACTGGATTATATTATCTAGATGTTTGTTGTCACTCCGATAGGCTTAAGATCTAATTTGAAAGATGAACGACATGAGAGTCTGTAATGTTTTACTTGGGAGAAAAATCATGTTTATTAGTCTGCAAAGAAAAAAAATGAGAAAAGAAAAGTGAAAAAAAAAAATTTATGAAAAAAAGAAAAAAAAAAGAAAAAAAAAAAGAAAAAAAAGAATGTTCCACTTTCTTGAGAGCGTTAGTAACCAGGGGCATTCATGACACCCATCGTTTGCCTTTGCATGAAAGCGCTGGAAAGAAATGAGCATGCTTCGGCATCCTGAAAGATGAGGCGCTCGTAGTTGGATGCTTTCATCACCAATGTTGGCTAGCCAGAACGAAGGCGCTACATCTAAAAGGATTCTAAAAAAAAAAAAAAAAAAAAATGCAAGTTTCGGGGAGGCATACCCCGTTGTTTCAGGCACCTTAGTGGGATATTGCTTTCTTGATTGTGGGGAAGCTGGATAATTAGAGCTTAGGGCCAGTGTAGGGGGAAGATGAACTGACGATTCTATAAACCTTTTCTAGGCTAGTAAAGTCCTAATAAGGAGGCTCGCACACACACACGCAAGGGATGAAGAGTTTAAATTTAAATTTCGTGATGAATGAATATGTTTTAATATTTCCTATAATTGTTAGAGTTCATTATTTTAATCATTGAGCTTAGAGTCATGCATTTGCAATAGTTGATTCATATATAAGGTTTTAGCTTTGCTCGGGACTAGTAAAGATTTAAGTTTGGGGGTGTGATGACATGCAAAAATGTCATCATTTTCCTATTAATTTAAGCTAGTTTTATGCTTGAATTGTGTTCTTTAATGCTATTTTCTATTTAAATTTCAGAAAACCGAGCCAAGGAAGCAAAACCGGAATTTTGAGAGATTTTGGATGATTTTGGAGGCTTTTGGAGCAATTTGGAGAATTACATTGAAGATCCAAGTCCAAAAAGCCAAAGAAGAATGAATTAAAAGCCCAAATTCATGAAGTTCAAGCCTTAAAATTATAAAGTTGGGTCAAGAAAAGTGCCCAAAAACCATTACAAGAAGCATTTGGGCCAAAAGAAAGTTGGAGGCCCAAAAATAGAGTCAAAATCGGGCCATTATTGAAGATTCAGGGCCTAGCGTCTCGACGCTAAGCCTGGAGCGTCTCGACGCTAGGAAGCTGCGTGGAAAGATCCAGAATCGCGAGAGCGTCGCGACGCTGTCCAAGTAGCGTCTCGACGCTGCGACATCTTGGAGCCCAAGAAAAGATGACGCCAGAGCGTCTCGACGCTGTCCTTGTAGCGTCTCGACGCTGTGCCTGCTGGGAGCCTATAAAAGGAGCCTTTTGCATCCATATTTTGTGTGCCAATTTGTGGGTTTTCACCCCATTCTAGAATCCACACTAAAGTTTGGGATTTTTGGGAGAGTCTTGGAGCTTTGTTGAAGATCTTTGGAGCTCGGGATCGAAGGAGGTCGGCACGGGATCGAGGAGATCGACACTTTTATGAGCATTTCTCTTCCCTTTTCCTTTATGTTTTAGTTTCTAGAATTGTTGTGATTAGGAATTATTGGATTTTAGTGATTATGAGTAGCAAATTCCTAAATTCTATGAGATTGATTTAGATGTTGAACCTCTGCTGAATTAATGAATTGATGTGGTTTAATTGTCATTATTGTTCATTTGTGCATTTTGTCCGTAATGCTTTTAATCAACTGATCACTGATTAAATGAATCGTTACTAAGTGGAAACTCGACGGAGAGAAGCTTAGACTAGAACTGAATGCATGACTAACGGTTATTTACCCGGGTGACACGGGACAAAATAAATAACGTTAGAGGTTGTACTGAAGGGTCGTAATGCCATACTAAGTAAATAAAGATGAGACTGAAAGGAGATTCTTTATTGAACGGTATGAGATAGGAGGAGACCGACAGGAGAATCCTTGTCATTAGGCTTCTAGACTTATGAATCAAATGATTAGTTAATCCATATTAGTTAATTGATAAAGCATTAAAGGTCCAATCGTCGAAATCAACAACTCTAGAATTATCCCATCAAATTGTGTCTCCATTTATCTTTTGCTTTCTAGTTTAGCTTTTTGTTATTCTTTTCGGCATTAGATTTTGTTCTCTAAATAAAGCTAAGCAAGATTATTCGTGGTACTTAATTGAATAAATCCAATCCCTATGGAGACGATACTCTATACTCAAAATCACTATATTACTTGTCACGACCCGTACGCTTGCGGAATTTAAAATCGTGCGAACACCAACCAGAGTGTGAGAGCTCAATATTGCAAACAAAAATGTTAGAGTTCATGTATAGTAATCAATCATGGTACTAGTATCAACTTTTCTTTTCAAATCAAGGGACATGGAATCAAGTAAACATGTTTTTCAAGGTCGTTTTCTAAAAAGTTTTCCTTTCAAGAGAGGATTGTACTCTAG
Organism: Luffa acutangula; assembly: GCA_036850905.1. NCBI lineage: Eukaryota > Viridiplantae > Streptophyta > Magnoliopsida > Cucurbitales > Cucurbitaceae > Luffa > Luffa acutangula. Next base: position 19,191,529 of record CM072087.1, read on the forward strand.
TGCCAGTCATAACGTCTGAGTTTCCTAGGCATGAAGATCTCTATTGTTCTTTTTCAAAGCAAAATTATTTCTAATCCATCCTAACGAACATGCTTAAACTACCTAACTTCTACTCATAGAGCCTAGTGTAGTCCTTTTAGTTTAGAAAATCAAAACTTGATCATACATGAGTTACTAGACCTTCTCTATCTCCCCCAAACTTATTTGACTGTTGGTGCTCCTTTTATTCAACTTCTATTCCTCCCAAGAGGATCCTTGCTGTAATCTTTACCTTCGTTCTAGCTTATCGACAGTTTTTGGTGAAGATATTTAGCTCCGAGCAATGTTCACAAACTTGGAATGATACTCACTTCCCTAGGTAAACCTTTCATGTAGTGGCAAACCATTGGTGTCATGGATGCCCATGGTTACTCAGTAAACCCTAGGAAGGAGGAGTAACTCTCAGTTTTTCATTTTTTTAAGAGCAAATGAACACACTCTTTTTCAGCAGTACAAATTTACAAAAATATTTACATAATAAAGCATAAAGGACCCCCCGCCCCCAAAAACTTAAAGTTAGACAATGTCCTCATTGGCTTATTTTTTAGGCATGGGCTTAACAGGAGACTTTTTCTTCTCAAAACATCAAGGGTAAACTCTCCTAGAGTGTTAGAAAGGTTAAACACGATGAAGTTTAGATTCTAAGAAAATTTTGTAAAGAAAAAGACTAATGGAAAGCCTATGACTAGAAAATAATTCAATTGTGACGGTGGCACTTTTGAGATAGAACAAAGCTCTAGTTTTTACCATAAAGGGCTTAAAAGAAAACTCCTTTGAAACATGTTTTTCTTCCAAAACATTTTTTAAAGCAACTTTTCCTTAAAGTTGATTTTTTTTCTTATTTCAAAAAGTTTATAGGTTAGGCTCAAAACAGCAAGCAAATTTTTTTCAAGAAAGGATATAAAACACAATTTTATATAGCTAAACTATCTACAAGCTATCAAAACAACTCTATGATCAAAAATATTAACAAACTACACAAATGATGCAATCAAAACAACAACTAAACAACTAAAAACATAATTTAAACCTGCTAAACTAAAAAAACAACAAGCAACAAAAACATAAAACAGTATTATTAAAAAAAATATTCAGTCAAAGGGGATCAGAAAACTACCCTAGTCCTCATCTAAGGAACTCTCCTTCTCCTCATCATCTTCATCATCATTTTCTTCTTCCTCCTCATGAGAATCCTCATCCTCCTTAGGCAGCAATGATCAAGGGAAATCAAGAAAGACTGGAGCAATACTCGAGGCGATAGAGAGGTAGAACTCTCTAATGGCTTCATCACGACCCTTTGTATATGCCCAATACGTTCTCAAGTTGTCCCTTAGTTGATCTATCTGGCGGTAGGCAATGGCTAGGGATTTCGATGACGGTGAAGGCCCTGTAAAAGAAGTGTGCTGGGATGGAGAAGCTACATTCGGCCCTACTGGAGGAGTAGCTTGAGATGTGGAGGCGTTATGGTTTCTCTGGATACTGTTCTACTGGAGCTTTCCTGTCAAGGACAGGTCAATGGTCGGCTTGAAGAAGTGACATTCCACGTCCTTGCCCGGAACGATTTTCACCCTCTGACAGAGTTGGGTGATAAGTGATCCAAAGAAAAGCTTGTCTGCCCTTTTTCTCCCACATGCTAGAATTTCATCCTTGATTATGCTCCCTACGTTGATTTCCAATCCCTCCATAAGGCAGTTGAGCATCATCACTCTATCCATTGAAACTGTGTTGTCGTGGGTGGTTGGCATCAAGCGGTTCTAGATGAAGTGAAGCCCAACTGCCAATTCTTGCTTTAGGTCGCTTGACACTAACGACTTCACTTTCATTTGTGATTCTTTCCACTAAACCCCCTTTATTGGCCACAAGTTTTAATGCATCTTTCATCTGCTTGGCTGAAGGGTTCCAAATAACGTCGTTCCCTCTTGGGTTCAAAGGTGTCTTGATCCTGTACACCTTGTTGATATCAACCGAGGAGAAACTGACCATCTTCCCTCTCACCACTGCCATGCTAATGCTCTCCTCCCTCAGGCTAGTGTAAAACTCTCAAACTAAAGGCACTATAGCCTCCTGAGGGTGAGCACAAAAGTCCTGTCATTTGTATTGAGATATGATCCTGCTCACGAACCTTGGCAGTGTTCCTGCTCCATTAGAGAATCCCTTTTTATTGAGGAAATCTCTATTTCCCATGATCTCCATCCCTTCCTGAAAATTAACATCTTTAAATACCTCGGAGAATGGATTTTTAGGAGATGCAGCCTTTAGTGTTTTGCCCTTTGGCTTGGCAGGTGAGACGATAAGAGGAACTGCAGGTGAGGCGTCCATGGACCTTGTCCTTGGCCTTTTGGAAAAAAATAGGATTGTTCTTGTTCTTTGTCCTCTTTTCACCCTTAATCTTTCTCTTTCTCTTTCTCCTCGATGCTGCTAAGATAGGGACTTGGTCTCCATCTAGCTCCCTTATCTCTGAATCGGACTCTGTTTCAGAATCAGAATCACTAGAGTCACGACTTCCTCGTCTTCTTTTTCATCTTCATCCCTCTTCTCTCCCGAAGAGGTGCTTTCAGCTTCTGGTGGGTCATTTGTGAATAGAGGCTCAAAAACCTCTTCAGCTGGCTAATCAATGGTGGCCTCGGCTAGGCCTTCTTCAGAATGCGGCCCAGATACGGTCGCATTCTAGCCTTCATTCTCCACTTCTCTTTCTTTTTCTTTTTCAAAAATTTCTTCAGTTGGCCCCTGTTGGGCCTCTTCTTCTACTCTCTCTTGCAGCGCTTCAGCTTCACTTTGAGCCTTATGGAGTGGCTCAAAAGCTGCAAGGAAGTCTTCAACTTCCTTCCTTCTTTTTTCATCTTTTTTTACTTCTTATCTTCTCTTTTTTCTCTTCTTCAAGGAGCTGCAATTCAATGGTTGCCTTCCTAAGGTTTTCCTCATATTTTCTTTCTTCTTTAGCTTATACGACCCTCTCGGCCTCTTGCTCTTCTTCTCTCCTTCTTTTCTCTTCTTCCTCATCTATTTGCTTTGCACACTTGTCTTCCACAACCATTTTATGATTTTCCATCTCTCTCTCAGCTTCAACATCTTTCACAGCATCCTGTTCAGCCTTGTACAATTGAGCAATCGCCAGAGCCTTTGCCACTACTTGGCGAATTATTCCTTCGAATACGTTCGGGGCATCCTTGTGGTTTTGGGGGGCTTAATTTCAAGCGGATTTTCAGGCACATTTTTCTTAGGGTTCCTCTTTCTTTCACTGTAAATCACGAACGATATGGTCCTGCAAGATAGAGAAGGGTTAGTTGAAGGCTCAGAAAACATACCCATTGAAGCTTCTCCTTGGCGAGAGCTTCCAGCTGCCCTGACAGCTTCTTCTTCAAGTTGTCGATTCCCTTCTTCTTCAAGGGCAGCACGTCTCTGAGCACCCATATCTCGGATCATTGCAAACCACTCCCGCGATCATTTTCTAAACTGTTGAGTAGTGGGTTTTTGGGTTTGGCAGACGACAGTGGTGCGAGTGAACCTCCTCGGTGTAGACGAACTCCGCATCTCCCTCGACGTGGCCGACATTGCCAAAGAAGATCGAGTTTGAGGGTTGGGTTCAAGGTTCACGACCGCCGGCGAGAATCACGTGGGTCTCGTTCGTCTTGTTTCGTGCATGGCATTTCGGGGTTCTCCTATTGTCGTCGCACGCTAACTTCAGCTTCGTGGATTGCTTGAGCACTCTGAGATCGAGTGTTCTTGCGTGATGATGATGATCCTTGAGTGTTCTTCATCTTCTTGGTTGTGGGTTTCCATTTCACGGTGGAGAGAATATGGAGAGTTGAGGGTTTGACTTGAATGTAAACGGTTGAGTGGTTGGTGAAGAGAAAAAAAGCTTAAGTCAAGCTATTTATACTTTTCCAATTAGGTCACGTGCAAGTCGAAAGAAATTTGTGACTCCCCACTTATTTTTGAAAATGCGGTCTCATTCTCAAATGTATTGGGGAGAAATGCGGTTGCATTTCACCCAATTTTTCTGCTTTCTTAATTTTTTTGACTTTTCATTTTTTCTTTTTTCCTTTGCCTTCTCTTCTTCTCTAAAACACTCATGATTTATTTTTTTTTATTTTAAAAATAATTAAGGAAATGATTTGATCAATTCAACTTCCAGGCGAGTCCCCAGGTAGAGGTGTTCCCTACGGTCAACTTAAATACCTCAGCCTAGTCAGGACTTTTCTTAGACAAAGTTCCCTCTTGATCAAAAGTCATTTATTCTAAACGAACTTACACTTTTTCCTATTTTTCTGCCTTTTATTTTAACACCAGACAAGGCACAAAATAATATGGACTTTTCAAAACTCCTAGGTAAATCCCCAGGAAAAGGTGTTCCCAATGGTCATCTTAAGTATCTTTTCCTAGACAGGATTTTCCTAGACAGAGTTTATACTCTTGTCTAGATATTTTGGAGCTTTTGTCTAGATTATTATTTATAAACCTAGATAATATACACAAATTAATTCTTTCAAGGTAGCAGTCATACCAGATCAATTACGGAGGCATGGGTTTCCTCATCCTCGAAGCCCTTCCCCCAATATGGTTTTATCCTTTGTCTTTTCATGGGTTGACTGATATCTTCAACTTCAATCTTTTTTCCACCTTTTTTCATGTAATTCTTCATCTCCAAGTATATCATCTGAGGTTTCTCTTCCCATTATCTCCTGCAAAGTAGACTAATAGAGTTCATCAATTTCATCAATCATCGAACATTCCTTGAAATCTCCAGCGTACTTCATTGCATTCATCACGTTAAACGTGACATGCTGATCATTGACCCTCATGGTCAATTCTCCCTTATGCACATCTATTAAGGTTTTGCCAGTGGCTAGGAACGATCGTCCTAAGATAATTGGCACGTGCTTGTCAGCTTCACAATCTAAAATGATGAAATCTGCAGGGAAAACAAACTTGTCGACTTTAACCAATACGTCTTCAATTTTTCCAATGGGGTGTGTAAGTGATCGGTTTGCCAACTGTAAGGTCACAGTTGTAGGTCGTACTTCTCATATCCCTAACTGTTTAAAAACTAAATATGGCATTAAGTTGATGCTTGCTCCTAAGTCGCACAGAGTTGTGCCTACATCTCTGCCCTCAATAGAACATGGAATGGTGAAGCTTCCTAGGTCTTTAAGCTTGACAGGGATTTTGTTCTTCACCAATGCACTGGAACATTCCGTGAGTGCAAATGTTTCGTATTCTCCTAACCTTCTCTTTTTATATAGGATATCTTTCAAGAACTTCACATAGGTAGGCATTTGTTCAAGTGTCTCTACTAGTGGGATGTTGATGTGTAACTGCTTCAATACATCTAAGAACTTCTTGAACTGCACATCTTGTGAGGCAGGTTTGAATCTTTGAGGGTACGGAGGAGGTGGTCTATAATCTGGGTCTATCACAAATTTTTGGGGTTTTGCCGTCACATTTCCCTGTCTTTTCTCCAACTTCGATTTTTCTTCTTTTTCCACCAAGGCTTCATGCTCCTTGATCTTTTATATTTTATCTTCTTTATTCTGCAAATTATCTTAGGTAATGTCTGACTTCTTTTCACAAATCTTTTCTCGAGCTTCAACTGGGGTTTCTACTTCTTGATTTACTGGATACTTTGGTCCATCGTATTCTAATCCACTTATTAAGGTCACTGTCTTGCATTGTTCCTTGCCTTCTTTGGGAGGGATCTCGGTTTTGCTAGGCAACGTCCCTTGAGGTCTATTTTTAATTTCCTGAGCAATTTGTCATAGCTGAACTTCCAAATTCCTGACTGCAGCATCATTCCTTGCCATGTACTCCTTCATAAGAGTCTCTAGATTTGACTATTGTCTCTACACTAGAACTTGTTGGAAGTTTTTCTACGGTTGTTGTTGTGTAGGTGGCGTCCCAAACTGATGAGTGTTGGAATTACTTGACCCGGCTTGTCCTCCCCAAGAAAAATTCAGATGTTGTCTCCATCCTAGGTTGTACGTGGCCGAATAAGGATTCCATCTATTATTGTTCTGATTTCCTTGTGGACCTACATAAAAAACAGATGTAGGGTTTAGTGGACAATTTTCAGCGATGTGTTCGTCACCACATATCTCACAACATAGAGAAGCAACAACATTGGCAGGGGCTATGTTGGCTTGATTATTTATGGTCATGCCCATCATCATGCTATGAATGGCCTTGATATGGGCTTGCATCGTAGAAGTAGCCTCTGTTTCCACTGCTTTCACTGGATTTTTCAAAATGGTTGTTGGTTCATTTTCTCCCCAATGTCGATTGTTGGTGGCTATGGTGCTAGAATAGCATGCGCCTCATTAGCAGACTTCTTTAGAAAAGATCTGTTTGTAGATGCGTTTACTAGTGCCTTGGAAGCTTGATCTAATCCACTATAAAAGTGCTCCAAAATAATGCAAGCAGGCAATCCATGGTGTGGACATTTCCGAACCAGCCTCTGGAATCATTCCCAAGCTGCATCCAAAGGTTCATTTTAAGACTGTCTGAATGTGAGACAAGATGAATATTAATAATAAAGAATAATTCAGCTAACACTTAGTGCAAGTATACAATGTAGCACGTAGTAATAATAAAACCTTAGAAGTATTCCAAGGGTATCGGTCCCACGAGGACTAAACTGGAAATCCAAATTTGAAGAAGATACTGCTCAAATGATTGCTTTTGAAAAAGGTAACCAAAGAAAATAAGTTGATTGATTGGGTTTTTGAAAAGATAGATAAAAGAAGCAAGTAAATAATAAAGAATAACAATAATAAACAACGATGTATTCAACATGGATTCATCCCTAAGGCAATAACCATAATCATTCAATATTTAACTTAAGTGTATTCAATGCATTGGGCCAGATTTAACTCCTATTTGGCCCTTGCTCCCAAGAACCGTTAGAAGGTAAGCGAGTACCGTTATGCACATTTATGTGACACGACTCCGACATAGATAATTCACGAATGCAACCTATAGCCCTATAGACGATATAGGGTGCCTTAGGCAGCTTGCCCTAAACCGCCGAACAATCTCTTTCGAGATTTTTCTCCTATATAACCATTATGAGAACCGATATTGTTTGTCCATTTCGAGATCAAACTCACATAGCATGCAAAGTTTAAGTGATCAAGTTAAACTCAGCAAGATTAGAGTGATAATCAATGAAGAATGACATGCATTGCACACAACTTAAGCAAATAAAACACTTTCAAGACATTAAACCATAAGGGAATTCACCATATTGAACCCCTCAACGGAATTTAGCTATTCATGGTGAGATAAAGAGCAAACGAACACATTTTCATTTAAATAAGAATGTAAATAATACAGAATAATGGAAAAAATTCAAGAGCTTGAAATAAAGGAGATAGCTGAATATTAGGGGTTTTTCTATTTACTCAATCCTTCTAGAGTTCGCTAAGACACTCCACTCTATCACTTTTACAAGCTGGAATGGGTGAAAATCTCTACAAACCACAAGGTTTGATGTCTAACTCATGTTAGAATTTAGTCTTCTAAGAAGGACCTCGGGCATCCCTACTCATAGGTGTCGAGCCAAGGTTCTGACACCACCATTTTCTTCCAATGAGTTATGCTTGAATTTGACTTCGAATCTCGAGCTTATATAGTGTAGAAAGTGGTTGAGGAACTGCGAAATAGGTGCTAAAAGGTTGCCCAGTCAGTTTCGGAGTCAAAACAACCGGTTAGGTGCGAAGAAGACTCGTCAACAACGACCCGTGCACGACTCGGAACGACCTCTGATTTTTCCAGAAATGCGGTCGCATTTCTGGGGATTTCCAGCTTTTCCTCCGTTTTTCTGCAGAACAACAAACTAAGTCAAATTCTCTTAAAATCAAGTCTTTTTAAGCAAAAATGAATTAATTTTGACAAAAGTGATTCTCAACACCCTAACTTATCAATTTAAGCATATTTTGAGCTCGGGAACAGTAAATTGATAAAAACATACAACATTTGGCCAAGAAATGAGCTAAATATAAGGGTAAAATAGGTATATTTTCTACCCTTAAAAAAATGACAAGTTTTTCCATACACTAACCTGTAGGGAGACATACCTAGAGAAGTCTTATAGGCTGTCCTATAAGCCCAAAGAGCCTCATCTAACCGAAAAGACCAATATTTCCTTGATGGATGAACTACTTTTTCTAGAATAGATTTGATTTCCCTATTACTAATTTCAGATTGACCATTTGTTTGTGGGTGATAAGGGGTAGCTATCCTATGCTTAATTTCATACTTAGCTAAAAGCTTAGCCAAAACATCATTAACAAAATATGTACCATCATCACTCACTTGAGCTCTAGGTGTCCAAAACAGTGCAAAAATGTGTGATTGTAGAAACCTTGATACCGTCTTGGCAACATTCTTATGCCATGCAACGGCCTCCAACCACTTGGACACGTAATCAACTGCCAATAAGATAAAAACATTACCATTAGAAGGGGGAAATGACCCCATAAAATCAATAAACCACACACCAAATAATTCCAATTCTAAAATGTAAGTAAGAGGCATTTCATCTCTAGGCCCCAAATTTCCTGTCCTTTGGCAAGCATCACATTGCTTGTAGAACCAATGGGAATCCTTAAATAAGGAAGACCAGAATAATCCACATTGCAAAATCCTCATAGCTGTCCTCTGACCTCTAAAATGGCCTCCATAAGGCGAAGAGTGACATTGCTCCAAGATTTCCTTTGCTTCATCACCTGAAACACACCTACGAATAATACCATCAGAGTATTGCTTATACATAAATTACTCATCCCAATAGAAATATTTTGCATGATTCTTAAACTTTTTCATCTGCCTCTAATCCACGTCAATAAGAGTGACTCCCTTTGCCAAAAAGTTGGCAATATCAACATTCCAAGGGATATCCTTGACTACCTTTACCTCAATAACAAAGAGCTGCTTATATGGTAAAGAATCTAAAATAGCAGATTTCTCCAGCAAAGAAAATGTTGGATCAAGACGAGAAAAATGATATGCAATGGCATTCTCTGATCCCTTATTGTCCTTTATATCCAAGTCGAATTCCTGCAATAATAACACCCAACGAATAAATCTAGGCCTTGCATCTATTTTAGACATTAAGTACCTTATTGCTACATGATCCGTGAAAACTGTGACTTTGGATCCAACCAAATATGGCCGAAATTTCTCAAAAGCAAACATAACCGCTAACAACTCCTTTTCAGTAGTTGTATAGTTGATTTGTGCTTCATTCAAAACCCTACTTGCATAATATATAGGATGGATAAATTTGCCCTGTTTTTACCCTGTTTTTGCCCCAGCATGGCACCTACTACAACATCACTCGCATCACACATTACCTCAAATGGTAAAGTCCAATTAGGTGCACATAGAATAGGTACTAAGATTAAAGCAATTTTAAGTTTCAAAAGCCTTCCTACAATCTGCATTGAAGTCAAAAACATGATCAGTACACAATAAGTTACAAAGAGGTTTAATAATTTTGGAGAAATCATTTATGAACCTTCTATAAAATCCAGCATGACCTAAAAAACTCTGAATCCCTTTCACTAAACTCGGTGGTTCTAATCTCTCAATAACCTCTATTTTTGCTTGATCAACTTCTAGACCTTTCTTTGAAATCATATGACCCAACACTATGCCTGTTGGGTTTTATGTCCTAAAACTCGTAGATAGTAAATGTACATTTGACCGAACATTAATAAAAGTGATGTGTTGTTCAATGTTTTTATTATATCTTGTCTTATTAACCCTAATCCAATAAACTAAACATCCAAGGCTAATAGAATGAGGCTTGAACTAGTATGTAGGGACATACGGGGATCAATGTTCAAGTTTTAGCCTAAAGAGTTTGTAGTATAGGGATAAGGCTGGGTACCTTGTCCTGGTGACACTATGGATACGACCCGCTTTGTATATTGATACAAACGTAGTGATCCAACGCGTTCATGTGGTTGACATGCGAGCGGGGGTATCCTCTGCAATGAGTTTGCACAAAGACTAGACCGCGAAATAGTTAACCACTAACTGTAACACCGTTAGTTAACTCGGTTTCTATTTCACTAGGATGACCTAGGCAACTTGGCCTTAATCCTGAGTGGATTATGGACTCCTGTCCATGAGGGATTGTCCTTTGATTTGTACGGGTGAGAGTGGCCTTTTCGCCGACTCGATAAGCCTACCATTTTGGGGACAAGACCGAGTGGGGAGCTGGGAACGTAATCTTACAATATGGAATTCACTCCTTCTCGATATTAGGGTAAGTAGAGGTGTGTTCCCTTAAGAGGTGTCTTCGGGTCTTGAACAATGGGCCCTACCCTCTTTATGGCACGAGAGGGATTTCTGTTTGCTGGTTGGACCACAAACAGGTTGTTCATTAGAGGAGCACTGGTACATAAGGATCAAGAGGTAGCCCAGGGGTAAAACGGTAATTTGACCTAGCTGGGGTACGAACACACGTGAAGGGCTAACTTGCTGTTGACGGTCGACATCCGTGGACACAGAAATATATCTGCAGTGAGAAGAGTGCAGTTGTGGCTCTTTAGTGGAGTGAACCACAGTTAACGAACAATGATTAACTTGGTTAATGAGTTTAGCCAATTAATCTCATATAGTTGGGGCTTCTGATTTGTAGGTCCATTAGGTCCCACCGGTAGCTCACTAGGGGCGTTGAGGTAAAATTCTAAGGGAGAATTGAATATTCGAAGGTGTTCGAATATTAAACTTAAATATGAATTTGATTCATTTTAAAACTATAGGTTATAATTAATGCACATTAGATGTACATTAATACTATAGTTTATTTGGAGAGAGATATAATTAAATATGAGATATTTAATTATTATATTAATTAATATATTAATTAGTTGTTATATTAATTGATAATTAGTTTTAATAACATTAATTAAATTTGATTTAATTGAATTTTATTAAAACTATGGGTTAAGTGGTAACATTTGTATAAATATGATTTATATGTGTATTAATTAAATTAATTGTTAATTTGATTAATTAATTATTAAAATTAATAATTAGTTATCTTATCAGTATATCTGATAAGAAAAATTCAGCCCACTAACCCAGGGTTATGTGTGATTAAGAGGTTTTTTAGGAGGGAGTTTCTCCATCAGTTACATAACTCCCTCACCATTCATTCTGTACGGTTGTTTTTTTTTTTTTTGGAAAAAATCACGCTCTCTCACTCATCTTCTCTCCATAACTCTCTGCAAACTATTCTCACAAGATTACAGAGAAAAGAATACTCCTACCCCTTAGAATTTTCGGTTCCCACAAGCCGCTCAACACTAGTTCGAAGGAGAATACCGATGCAATCTTTTGGTGATGTTCGTGACTGTTTTTCCATCAAAGAGAAAGAGACTTTGTTGTTGTATTTGGGTGGAGAACCAAGGAATTTTTGTGAAACAATTCAAGAACGTCTTCAAGGGTAAGTCATTCTTGAACCCTAGGATCAATAGGATCCTTTTATAGATTAGATCTATTTTTAGGGCTGTTTTAGCATGATTTATTTTTTTTTTACAGCATGTATTTTGTTTATATTGCTTGCTGTAAAATATATTTGTTTTGTCGTCGTATTGCTAACATACACGTCTGAAATGTTGTTGGAGCATTGCAAAGACCAAAAGGCATTGGCCTAAAAGCAAACGTCCCATAAGGGCAGGTGGAAGTGGTAATCTGGTTATACCGAGAATAACCATCTAAGATATAGTAGTAGGTCTGACCAGTCAACCTATCCAACATTTGGTCAATAAATGGTAGGGGGAATGGTCTTTAGGGGTAGCTTCATTAAGCCTCCTGTAATCCATGCAAACCCTCCAGCCAGTTACTGTCCTGGTTGGGATCAATTCGTTGTCCTTATTAGTCACTATCGTGACACCTCCTTTCATAGGAACACATTGGACAGGGCTTACCCAATTGCTATCGACAATTGGATAAATAATCTCAGCATCAAACTATTTAATCACCTATTTTTTAACAACCTCTTTCATTGTAGGGTTGTGCCTTCTTTGTTGCCCAATACTCCTAAAGAATCCCTCGTCTATGGTGATTTTATGCATACAGAAAGATGGGCTGATTCCCTAAATGTCAGTGAATGTCCAACCTATTGCTTTACGATATTGCTGCAACAACTTTATTAAGGCCTCTTCATCCTCCGACATTAAATTTGATGCAACAATAATGGGCAACGTCTCAGCCTACCCAGGATACACATACTTTCAATGATCCGACAAAGGCTTCAAATCTAAAGTGGGTGCCTCGATTAGGGATGGCTTAATAGGAGGAGCTTTCCTTTCATCCAAATCTAAAGACTCAAAAACATTATCACACCTATACACTTCTTTTTCATTTTTTCTTTCTAAAGAACAAACTTCTAAATCCTCTATACTAACCTCTCCATGATCTTCCGAATGCTTGTTTGCCAAATCCTCCATTGTTGTCTCAACAATTGTGTTCTCTGGAATCCTAATGAAAGAACAATCTTCCACTTCGTCTGGATATTTCATGGCATTAAACACATTAAATTTCACTTCCTCATTATAAACCCTCATTGTTAATTTCCCTTTTTGAACATCAATCATGGCCTACCAGTGGCCAAAAATGGACGACCAAGAATAATTGGGACATCTTTATCTGCCTCATAATCTAAGATAATAAAATCAACAGGAAATATTAACTTATCTACTTTCACTAAGACATCCTCAATTTTTCCCTCTGGATATGTGTTCGATCTATCAACTAATTTTAGAGTGACAGTGGTAGGCCTAGCTTCACCAATACCTAGCTTTTGATAGACCGAAAGAGGGATAAGGTTAATGCTTGCACCTAAATCACAAAGTGCTCTACCTAACTCTTTTCCATCTATTGACACAGGTATAGTAAATGATCCTGGATCTTTAGCCTTGGTTGGTAGCCCATTCTTGAGAATAGCACTACATTCCTCAGTAAGAGATACAATTTCAAACTCACCCAACGTCTTCTTTTTAGTTAAAATATCCTTAAGAAATTTAGCATAATTAGGCATTTGTTCTATAGCTTCTACTAAAGGGATATTTATATTCAATTGCTTAAGAATCTTTAAAAACTTCTTAAATTCACCATCCTGATTCTTAGGCCTTTGCCTTTATGGAAAGGGTAGACGTGGTACATAAGGTGGGGGCGGCACATAAGGTGGTTCCACATTTGGAACAGAACCAGATGCTCCAGCATCATTATTGCTGCCTCCAGCACCTTTACCAGACTCCGACTCTTTTTCAACAACAACATTTTTATCACAATTCTTCTCTACATCATGGGGTTTACTAGGCTCTTTTCTCTATTCTAGTGGCTTTCCACTCCTTAGAGTCACTACATGTACCTGCTCTTTACCTCCCCTTCTAGGGTGTTTAGTATCCGAAGGAAGTTTCCCTTGAGGGTTTGCATACAGCTCATTAGCTAGTTGGCCCACTTTTAATTCCAGGGCTCTCATTGAAGCTTGATTACTTTGAATTGCCATCTGTACGAGTCATATATTCTTTCATCACTGCCTCAAGAGAACTCTCCAAATTTTGCTAGGGCAAAGCCTGCTTATTTTGTTGGGGCAATACTTGTGAATTAGAAAATCCTGGCTGGTTCACCTTTTGTTGTGCCTGCACATTACTTCTTTATGCTCCCCATGCGAAGTTGGGGTGATTGCGCCAACCTGGATTATAAAAGTTAGAATAAGGGTTATTCCTCTGATTACCTACAAAAAACACAGAAGCTGGATTGTTAGGGCAAAAATCGTAGTTGTGCTCTTCACCATAATAAACTCGTGATTCCTCTGCAACTTGGTTAACCACTGCAGCAGGTTGCACAGCTGGCAGCTGCTGATGACTAACCACTGTCGCATTTTTAAGAGCGTTAACTAACATTGCAATTTCAACCCTAATGGTAGACACACCATCAATCTCTAACACACTCTTAAATTTTTTATTTGAGCCTCAAACATCTGTCCATTGGCAACTATTAGTTGATATTCTTTTAAAATTTCATGGGCTTCATTCAAGGTTTTTGCCAAAAGGGCCCCTCCAGCTGAAGCATCAACCATACCTTGGGTTGCTCCATTTAACCCATTGTAAAATGTTTCCATTTGAATACAATGAGGTAAACCAAGGTGGGGACACTTTTGTAAAAGCTCGTTAAACCTCTCCCAAGCTTCACTAAAAGTTTCATCCTCAAGTTGCCTAAACCCTACCATCTCACTCCTCAACTTAGCATTCCTAGTAGGTGGAAAATACTTACTAAGAAATTTTTCTGCTAACTCATTTCATGCCCTAATTGATCCAAGAGAAAAAGAATTTGACCACACCTTTGTTCCATCTCTAAGAGAATATGGGAACAAAGTTAATCTAAGGGCATCTCTAGACACTCCTTGAATTACAAACGAATCACTATCTCCTAGAAAAGACATAAGATGTAAATGGGAATCTTCAGATGACAAACCATGGAATTGACCCATGGTTTGCAACATCTGAAACATTACCGGTTTCATTTCAAAATTTGCTGCCTCAATTTGAGGATGTGCAATCCCTGGATTTAACTCATCAAACATCGGAAAATCATACGCTCGAATGGCTCTGGCCCTATCGTTTGCTACTAAGATAGGATTCTCAGCCTGATTATTTTGCTGTCCATTGTGCTCCAACGGTGGATTTGGCTGCAACACACGATTCTGGGGATCAATTGGATCTTCTAGACCATGTGGAAGGCGCGACACGTCTGCCATTGGATTTTGATTCCGACCCTGCACTCTCCTTCTTCTCCTGAATGTCCTCTCAATTTTTGGATCAAGGTCGAACCTTACCCCAGGCAGATCGCTCATGCACCAAACTCACACTGTCGAAAACAAAAGAAACAATAAAAAAGTTATAGCACCAAACCATTAAAACACATACACAAAACACATCAGATAAAAACTTTATTAAAGTCCTTGGCAACGGTGCCAAAAACTTATTGGGTTTCCATAGTAGGTAAAATATAGTAAAAACAGACTCTAGAACAATGTGCAAGCATACACAATCCACAACAAGTAATAAGTATTTATCGAATCCACGAGACTGAATAACTTTCACTTTATCTATTTTGTATAACTTCATAATGGTTTAAAAAATGGTTAAAATTATTGATTTTGATATAATGCTGAAGAAAAAGAAATGACAGAACAAAAAGTAAACAAATAAAGCAGACAGATTAGAAACAGGCATTGGTCAGGAATTAGTAATTGTTTTAAAAGATGCTCTAGCAATATTATTGTTAAGGCAAAACTCTTGTAGTCTTATCAGCAGGATCCTCCCGAAATTCTGGATTTTTCGAAATGTGTTTCAACTCCAATGACGTACTACCGATCAAGCACTAAGCAACTGGTTATCCCTAGCTCAGTCGCTGGCATTCACCAATACACAATGATCTAGTGTGATTAATTGCCACACACTTCTCAAATAATCCCTGAAACTAAGAAGTGGTATTCATACCGGCTGGCTAGGCGGGCAGAAAATATAAATAAGCATACCAATTAATTAAGATGCTCAAATCTACATGTATTGCATAGAGAATAAGGCACGAAAATTACATGACTCCTAACCAACACCTAAGTAAATTTAGTTCATAAAGCTCATGATAACACACGCTACAATTTGAGTATGTGCATCCATAACTACATGAAATTACAAGAAAATACTAATTCCCTTGGTCAAATATGTAGTGATGGTCTTCTTGAAGTCTCCAATCTTTCCACCTGATATGGGAGATTGTGCAACGAGGAGATGTGATCGTCACTCAGATCGCTGATGACATGCAAAAATGTCATCATTTTCCTATTAAT
The DNA here is from genome assembly GCA_036850905.1 of Luffa acutangula. Lineage (NCBI taxonomy): Eukaryota > Viridiplantae > Streptophyta > Magnoliopsida > Cucurbitales > Cucurbitaceae > Luffa > Luffa acutangula. The sequence continues at coordinate 19,207,436 of CM072087.1, forward strand.
TTAAGCTAGTTTTGTGCTTGAATTGTGTACTTTAATGCTATTTTCTGTTTAAATTTCAGAAAACCGAGCCAAAGAAGTAAAACCAGAATTTTGAGAGGATTTAGATGATTTTGGAGGCTTTTTGAGCAATTTGGAGAATTCCATTGAAGATTCGAGTCCAAAAAGCCAAGAAGAATGAATTAGAAGCCCAAATTCATGAATTTCAAGTCTTAAAGTATCAATTTGGGTCAAGAAAAGTGCCCAAAATCCATTACATAAAGCATTTGGGCCAAAAGAAAGTTGGAGGCCCAAAAATGGAGTCAAAATCGGGCCTTTATTGAAGATTCAGGGCCTAGCGTCTCGACGCTAAGCCTGGAGCGTCTCGACGCTAGGCAGCTGCGTGGAAAGATCCAAAATCGCGAGAGCGTCGCGACGCTGTCCAAGTAGCGTCTCGACGCTGCAACGTCTTGGAGCCCAAGAAAAGATGACGTCAGAGCGTCTCGACGCTGTGCCTGCTGGGAGCCTATAAAAGGAGCCTTTTGCAATGAAGATTGTGTGCCAATTTGTGGGTTTTCACCCCATTCTAGAGTTTACACTAAAATTTGGGATTTTTGGGAGAGTTTTGGAGCTTTGTTGAAGATCTTTGGAGCTCGGGATCGAAGGAGGTCGGCGCGGGATCGAGGAGATCGACACTTTTATGAGCATTTCTCTTCCCTTTTCCTTTATGTTTTAGTTTCTAGAATTGTTGTGATTAGGAATTATTGAATTTTAGTGATTATGAGTAGCAAATTCCTAAATTCTATGAGATTGATTTAGATGTTGAACCTCTGCTGAATTAATGAATTGATGTGGTTTAATTGTCATTATTGTTCATTTGTGCATTTTGTCCGTAATGCTTTTAATCAACTGATCACTGATTAAATGAATTGTTACTATGTGGAAACTCGACGGAGAGAAGCTTAGACTAGAACTGAATGCATGACTAACGGTTATTTACCCGGGTGACACGGGAGAGAATAAATAACGTTAGAGGTTGTACTGAAGGGTCGTAATGCCATACTAAGTAAATAAAGATGAGACTGAAAGGAGATTCTTTATTGAACGGTATGAGATAGGAGGAGACCGACAGGAGAATCCTTGAAATTAGGCTTCTAGACTTATGAATAAAATGATTTGTTAATCCATATTAGTTTATTGATTAAGCGATTAAAGGTCCAATTGATAAAATCAACAACTCTAGAATTATCCCATCAAATTGTGTCACCATTTATCTTTTGCTTTCTAGATTAGTTTTCTTTTATTATTCTTTTCGGCATTAGATTTTGTTCTCTAAATAAAGCTAAGCAAGATTATTCGTGGTAATTAATTGAATAAATCCAATCAATGTGGAGACGATACTCTATACTCAAAATCACTATATTACTTGTCACGACCCGTACGCTTGCGGAATTTAAAATCGTGCGAACAAGTTTTTGGCGCCGTTGCCGGGGACTGTGAACAATCACCTCGGAGCACAACATCGCTGATCCATTTACGAAGGCTCTCACGGCTAAAGTGTTTGAGGGTCATCTAGAGGGTCTAGGTCTACGAGATATGTATGCCATCTAATCTAGGGCAAGTGGGAGAAATGTATAATGGGTATAAGGATGCCCTAGTTCACTGTATTATTTTAATATACATGACATTTCCAGCTTTAGATTATTGCATTTACATCCCACTAACTAAGTGTTTTAGTTCAAGTGGGAGTTTGTTGGGTTTTATGCCCTAAAACTCGTAGATAGTGAATGTAACCGTTGACCGGATATTAATGAAATAATATTGATATATTTTTTCATTCATTGTTATTAGTTATTTTATATTTGTCTTTACCTAATAATAACCCTAATCCAATAAACTAGACATCCAAGGCTGTAATATGAGTCTTGAACTATATGTAGTGACATATGGGATCATTGTTCAAGAAACAGCCTAAAGGGTCTATAGTATAGGGATAAGACTGGGTGCCTTATCCTGGTGACACTATGGATATGGCCCACTTTGTATTTGATACAAACGTTGCGATCCAACGCGTTCGTGTAGGAGACATGCGAGTGGGGGTATCCTATGCAATAAGTTTGCATAAGACCGGACCGCGAAATAGTAACCACCGGTTATAACACCGTTAACTAGTTGGTTTTCTATTTCACTAGGACGACCTAGACAACTTAGTCTTAATCCTGAGTTGATTATGGACTCCTGCTCATGAGAGATTGTCCATTGATTTGTATGGGTGAGAGTGGCCACTACGCCGACTTAATAAGCCTACCACTTTGGGGACAAGACCGAATGGGGAGCTGGGAACATAATCGTACAAGATGGAATTCACTCCTTCCCGACTTTAGGGAAGCAGATGAGTGTTCCCTTAAGTAGTTACTCCGAGTCTTGAACAAAGGGTCCTACCCTCTCAATGGCACGAGAGGGTTTTCTGTTTGATGGTTGGACCACAAACAGGTTGTTCATTAGAGGAGAATTGGTACTTAAAGAAATAGAGGTAACCTAGGGGTAAAACGGTAATTTGACCCAGCTGGTGTTACGGACACTCGTGAAGGACTAACTAGTCAATATTGGTCTAGATCCGTGGACACAGAAAATATGTCTGCAGTGAGAAGAGTGCAACTGTGAGTCTATAGTGGAATGTACACACAGTTAACGAATATTGATTAATGTGGTTAATGAGTTTAACCAATTAATCTCACATCGTTGGAGCTTCTGATCTGCAGGTCCATTAGGTCCCACTGGTAGCTCGTAAAGTAATTTGAGGCAACTAAGTAATAAAAGTAAATTGAAAATGTTCAATTTATTAAGGGAAACAAATATAATATATATTGATATATTATTATGAGAGAAATTAATATTTGAAAAGTTCAAATATAAATTTATGGAAGTTTGAAAGAGTTCAAAATAATGAATTAATTAATTTAAGGCCTAAAATGTGTTTGGGCAAATTAATTAATTCTAGGCCGGGAATTAAATATGTGATATTTAATTGGTGGTTAATTAATTAAAGAATTCATTAATCGGGAATTAATCAATTATGGAAATAATTAATTACTTAAGGAAGTGATTAATCATTTATGGAAATGATCTAATCACTTATGGAAGTAATTAGTCATTTGTGGAAAAGATTAATCAATTATGGAATTGATTGATCATGATTGATTAATTAAGGAATAAGATTGAATCAATTATGGAAAAGATTGATTTAATTGAATATTTTATTCATGGCCTCTCTTCTATAAATAGAACACTAGACCTAATTGGTCATGACACTTGACACTCTTCAAAGACAAGACCTAGAATTCTCTCTAGCCTCCCTCTTAGAGAAAGACTCCCACAAGTCTTTAGCCTCCTAGACTTAGAGACATACCGGTGTAACCTCTGTGGTGATTGTGTCAATCAAAGAAGAAATTTCTAGAGAAGAAAACCAAAGGCGGCTGCTGCGTTTTGTTCGTTGGAGCATAGTTGGCGAAGAACGGTCAAGTCTACAACGGAGGTTTGTAACGGTTCTTCCTCTTTTCTTTAGAAAAGTTTTAAAAATAAATTTAGATTTATTTTAGCATGTTTAAACCGATTTTACAGCGGCTTTAAGGGTTGTTTAAAGTTTTGTTTGAGTTATCGTAACTGTATTTCAATGTTAATTAATATACGGCGTAAGGTCCAAATCGATGCGCTTCCGCTGCTTTGGGACTTTTATTCCCTTCAATCGGCATCAGAGCCATCGTTGTCCCTATTAATTAATTTTAAAAAGTTGTGATAGGCTCTAATAGGTGGGATTTATGCATAATGTATGTTAGGTTTGCATTGAACTGTTTGGGTTAATTTTATGGCCATAGATTTTATTTTTATGTGATTTTGATCATGTAAGGCCCGGTGTTTCGGGTATTTTATGTAAAATCGAGTCCTATGTAAGTCCGGGTCTAGAATATGTTTTTATGAGATGAAAATCGGAGCAATCGCCGCTGAAATCGGGGCCAAAATCGGAGAATCGATGCTGTTGCCGCCCACATTCTGCCTCTAGACGCAACAGCGTCGGGACGCTACTTCAACAGCGTCTCAACGTTGTCTCGATACCGAAGGCGCTCGGTAAGGAAAGCACACAGCGTCGGGACGCTACCTCAACAGCGTCTCGACGCTGGCTCGATTACGCAGGCGCCAGATAAGGAAAACGCATAGCGTCAGGACGCTATCATAACAGCGTCTCGACGCTGTCACGATGGAGGCCCGACCTAGGGTTTCAACAGGCGCGGTTCAAGGCGTGGCCGGTCCGGTTCAGATCGGTTCGGCTGGGCTGGGACCTATTTGGTCCGGTTCAGCCAATTTTTGGCATGGTTCGTGATTTTGGAGGCCGGTTCGAGGTGGTTCGGGGCGGTTCGTGCTGTCTAGACCAATTCCGAAGCTGTACATGGATGTTTTAGGATAGAATTTAGCTAAATTAATGTAATTTAATGCTTTATTTTATCCTAGGGGCCAAAATTAACCGGTTCAATTGTTATTTATATGCTTTATGGATGTCATATAGAATATTTAATCCCACCTTAGGTTATAAACATGCTCATGCATTTTTTTTATATATTATAAATAGTTATAATGTATGTTTAAATGCATGGTTTTGTTTTCATATTTTTAATATATGTGTATATTAATTATATGAAAAATTGGAAAGCATGAAGCATGTCATTACTTAAATTAAATATAAATAGTTATGTTTAATGTGATGAATGAAGCATGCTTGATTGATTTTCTTGATTGGCTTATAATTGTTATAAAAAATTGCATGAAGCATGAAACATCCATAGTTAATAATATAATTGTTATATTATTCATGCAATTAGTGTGGTTTAATTATTTAATTTGAATGAGATTGTTGAATGAATTAAACCCTAGATTCTTGATTATAGGATTAATCATTAAAATTTGAAATAGTTCTTTAATATTAATGATTAGAAACCTTCAATCTATAATCAAGATTTGCATGCAAACATAAGATCATAGGATAAATTGGATTAATTTTAAATTGTTTAAAATTAATTAGACCTAGATCAGTTTCTAATAGGATTAGAATCTTTTCTTACTTAGTATTTAAAAATAGTTTTAATTGACTAAGTAGGAAAAACATTGCTATGATTATAAGGGATCTCCACCGGTAATGTTCTGTCTAAGGCTGGGGGTATTTAAGTTGACGGTTTACGGAACACCTCCTACTTGGGAACTGACCTGGAATACCGGAGTTGAATTAATCATAGTTAAATGTTAGCATGCAATGTCACTAGGTTTATTAAAAGTGTTTAATGCACCTAGATCTTTAGAGTAAATACCTTACATTACTGAGGTTATAAGGGAACTCTCTCGGTAAAGTTCTGTCTAAGGCTTGGGGTATTTAAGCTGACGGTTTACGGAACACCTCCTACCTAGGAACTGACCCGAACATTGAGTTGAATTAACCATAGTAATGTTGACTTGCAATATTGGGTTTATTAAAAGAAGTTTAATTCACCCAAAAGATTGCAGTTGAATCCTTTCCATAATTGTTATAATAGGATCAGACTTAGATAGATTGACTTAGCCGAATACTATCTAAGTTAAATAACCCTATATTAACCTTAGGACATTTTCAGTGGGAGGAAAGTTACAAAACGATATTTAAATCAAGTTTTGCTCCCACGTCCCTATATTCACAACGTGAGATTCATGCTCGGCTTCGAGTCGCCTTAGGAGCGGCCTCCCTTCGGAAAGTGTTTACATGGATCAGTATCAAGGTGAATGGGAAAAATGTCTAGAGTAAGTGGGAGCGGGACACGTGTCAACGTATCCCTCGGTCTCCGCCCATAGTTCACATTGTGAGAGTCCTATGATCCGCCTGCAGGTTGTCCTGGCGCAACCATCCCTTCGGAGGGCCTGGTCATAGGATTCGGAACATCGTGAACTCTTGAAAAGGATAGGAGCTCTTAGGCTAATCACCAACAGTTGTCTTTCCCTTCGGTAGCCTGTTGGTGCATGCCTCTGAGATCTGAAAGTGGGAGGGTTACACTTACGAGGATGAGTTAAAAGTGTTAACAAATCCTTGACCGAACAACGGTGGCTAATATCTATAGGAGTATGAGTTATTCTGGAATTAGAATTAGCTGAGAGGTGTCTCATTTCAAAGGAGGAGTGCCTGATCACCCTTCGGTGGCTGACATTCTAAACCTCTGAAACGTCGTTGCAAAACTAAATCGATAGTTTTAGGGTTCTGTGATTGTCTGTTTTGCTAAATTGATTGGATTGTGTGCAATTGTTTGCTTGTATGATGGGTTAAGGCAAAGATAACTAATACGGTCATTGTTTGTTTAAATTTCAGCAATGTCTTCCTCAATTGTCTCTCTGCTTAAAAATGAGAAATTAACCGGTGAAAATTATGCTACGTGGAAGTCGAACCTGAATACAATTCTTGTTGTCGATGATCTGCGGTTCGTCTTAACGGAAGATTGTCCTCCAGCCCCTACTCGTAATGCATCCCAAGCAGTTAAGGATGCTTATGACCGCTGGACAAAGGCCAATGATAAGACCCGCGTCTATATCTTAGCCAGCTTATCTGAAGTTTTGGCTAAAAGGCATGAGGGCATGGTAACAGCGAGGGAGATTATGAACTCTCTCCGGGAGATGTTTGGACAACCGTCCTACCAACTCCACCATGACGCTCTCAAATACGTTTATAGCTGTCGCATGAAAGAGGGCACGTCTATTCGGGAGCATGTCCTAGATATGATGGTCCAATTCAACGTGGCAGAGGCAAACGGGGCGGTCATAGATGAGCGTACTCAGGTTGCATTCATCTTAGAATCTCTTCCGAAGAGTTTTCTGCAGTTTCGAAGCAATTCAATGATGAATAAGATAACATTCAACCTGACTAGCCTCCTGAATGAGCTACAACTCTATCAGTCTCTTCTTAGGAACAAGGGACAGATAGAAGGAGAGGCAAACGTTGTCCACTCTAAAAGAAAGTTCGAGAAGGGTTCATCCTCTTGAACTAAATCTGTAGTCACTTCTTCAAAGAAAACTCAGAAGAAGAAAGGAAACAAGGGGAAAGCTCCCAGTACTGCTGCTAAAAGCAAGGGAAAAGCCAAAGCTATGGCAGACAAGGGCAAGTGTTTCCACTGCAATGTAGATGGACATTAGAAGAGAAACTGCCCAAAGTACCTTGCTGAGAAAAAGAAGGAAAAGGAAGGTAAATTTGATTTACGAGTTTTAGAAACATGCCTGGTAGAACATGATGAGTTTACCTAGATACTTGATTCAGGAGCAACTAATCATGTTTGCTCTTCTTTTTAGGAAAATAGTTCCTTTCGGCAGTTGAACGATGGGGAAATGACACTCAGGGTCGGAACTGGAGAAGTCATTTCAGCTAAAGCAGTGGGAGCTGCGAAGTTATTTTTTAGAAATAGATTCTTACTTTTAGAAAGTTTGTTAATCGTTCCCAAGATTAAGAGGAACTTAATTTCTATTTCATGTTTGATTGAACAATCGTATACAGTTACTTTTGATATGAATGAAGCGTTCATTTATAAAAATGGTGTACTTATTTGTTCAGCCAAATTGGAAAATAACTTGTACGTTTTAAGACCAACCGAAAACAAAGCACTTTTAAATCACGAATTATTTAAAACTGTTGAAACTCAAAGTAAAAGGCAAAAGATTTCTCCATCAAGTAACAATACTAATCTTTGGCATCTAAGACTTGGTCATATAAACATCGATAGGATCGGTCGTTTGGTAAAGAATGGACTTCTAAGCAAGTTAGAAGATGATTCACTACCACCTTGTGAATCTTGTCTCGAGGGAAAAATGACCAAGAGACCCTTTACTGGAAAAGGTTACAGATCCAAAGAACCCTTAGAGTTAATACATTCGGATCTGTGTGGTCAAATGAATGTAAAAGCTCGAGGAGGGTACGAATATTTCATCTCTTTTATAGATGATTATTCAAGATATGGTTACTTGTACCTAATGGGACATAAGTCTGAAGCCCTTGAAAAGTTTAAGGAGTTTAAGGCTGAAGTTGAAAACCTATTAGGTAAATCTATTAAAGTACTTCGATCTGATCAAGGAGGGGAGTATATGGATCAAAGATTCCAGGATTATATGATAGAACATGGAATCCAATCTCAACTCTCAGCCCCTGGTACACCTCAACAGAATGGTGTGTCAGAAAGGAGAAATAGAACCTTGTTGGACATGGTTCGATCAATGATGAGCTATGCTCAATTGCCTAGCTCGTTTTGGGGGTATGCAGTAGAGACTGCAGTATACATCTTGAACAATGTTCCCTCGAAAAGTGTTTTTGAAACACCTTTCGAATTATTGAAGGGGCGTAAACCTAGTTTGCATCACTTTCGCATCTGGGGTTGTCCAGCACACGTGCTTGTGACAAATCCTAAGAAACTGGAACCTCGTTCAAAACTGTGCCAATTTGTTGGTTACCCTAAAGAAACGAGAGGTGGTTATTTCTACGACCCACAAGAAAATAAGGTGATTGTATCGACAAACGCCACTTTCTTAGAGGAAGACCACATGAGAGATCATAAACCACGCAGCAAAATAATATTAGGAGAATCTACTGAAGAATCATCAAGAGTTGTTGATGAAGTTTGACCTTCAACAAGGGTTGATGAAGGAACTAGTTCTTCAGATCCATCCTGTCCATCTCAAACGTTGGGAATGCCTCGACGCAGTGGGAGGGTTGTATTACAACCTGACCGCTACTTGGGTTTAACTGAAACTCAGGTTTTCATACCTAATGATGGCATTGAGGATCCATTGTCCTATCGACAGGCAATGAATGACGAAGATAAGGATGAATGGGTCAAAGCCATGAACCTGGAAATGGAGTCAATGTACTCCAATTCTGTATGGGAACTTACAGATCTACCAAATGGGGTAAAACCCATAGGGTGCAAATGGATCTATAAGAGAAAAAGAGATGCAGCTGGAAAGGTACAGACCTTCAAAGCTAGACTAGTGGCAAAGGGTTATACCCAAAAGGAAGGGGTTGACTATGAGGAAACATTTTCTCCTGTAGCCATGTTAAAGTCCATAAGAATTCTCTTATCCATAGCCACATATTATGACTATGAAATATGGCAAATGGACGTCAAGACTGCCTTTCTAAATGGTAATCTTGAAGAGAATATTTTCATGTCTCAGCCCGAAGGGTTCATAGCCCAAGGTCAGGAACAAAAGGTTTGTAAGCTCAATCGATCCATTTATGGATTGAAAGAAGCGTCCAGATCATGGAACATTAGATTTGATACTACAATCAAATCTTTTGGCTTTGACCAAAACGTTGATGAACCTTGTGTGTACAAGAAAATCAACAAAAGGAAAGTAGCTTTTCTAATACTTTATGTAGACGATATCCTACTCATTGGGAATGATGTAGGATACCTCACTGACATTAAGAAATGGCTAGCAGCCCAATTCCAAATGAAAGATCTGGGAGAGGCTCAATATGTTCTGGGAATCCAAATAATTAGGGATCGTAAGAACAAAACGCTAGCTCTGTCTCAAGCAACGTATATTGACAAGATGTTTTCTCGATATTCGATGCAAAGCTCCAAGAAGGGACTACTACCCTTCAGACATGGGGTACACCTGTCTAAGGAACAGTCTCCTAAGACACCTCAAGAAATTGAGAACATGAGACACATTCCCTACGCCTCAGCTGTGGGCAGCTTAATGTATGCTATGCTCTGCACTAGGCCTGACATATGTTATACAGTGGGAGTAGTCAGTAGGTATCAGTCTAATCCAGGGTTGGACCACTGGGGAGCGGTTAAGAATATCCTCAAGTATCTTCGGAGAACGAGAGACTACATGCTTGTGTATGGAGCTAAGGATTTGATTCTTACTGGATACACTGACTCTGACTTTCAAGCTGATAAGGATTCAAGGAAATCCACATCAGGGTCAGTATTCACCCTCAATGGATGAGCAGTAGTATGGAGAAGCATCAAACAAGGATGCATAGCAGACTCAACCATGGAGGCTGAGTATGTAGCAGCTTGCGAAGCAGCTAAGGAGGCAATATGGCTCAGAAAGTTCTTGACTGATTTGGAAGTGGTTCCGAATATGAACGTGCCCATAACACTATACTGTGACAACAGTGGGGCTGTAGCAACCTCAAAAGAACCTCGAAGCCACAAACGAGGTAAACACATCGAGAGGAAGTATCACCTGATACGGGAGATTGTGCAACGAGGAGATGTGATCGTCGCTAAGATCGCCTCGGAGCACAACATCGCTGATCCATTTACGAAGGCTCTCACGGCTAAAGTGTTTGAGGGTCATCTAGAGGGTCTAGGTCTACGAGATATGTATGTCATCTAATCTAGGGCAAATGGGAGAAATGTATAATGGGTATAAGGATGCCCTAGTTCATTGTATTATTTTAATATACATGACATTTCGAGCTTTAGATTATTGCATTTACATCCCACTAACTAAGTGTTTTAGTTCAAGTGGGAGTTTGTTGGGTTTTATGCCCTAAAACTCGTAGATAGTTAATGTAACCGTTGACCGGATATTAATGAAATAATATTGATATATTTTTCCATTAATTGTTATTAGTTATTTTATATTTGTCTTTGCCTAATAATAACCCTAATCCAATAAACTAGACATCCAAGGCTGTAATATGAGTCTTGAACTATATGTAGTGACATATGGGATCATTGTTCAAGAAACAGCCTAAAGGGTCTATAGTATAGGGATAAGACTGGGTGCCTTATCCTGGTGACACTATGGATACGACCCACTTTGTATTTGATACAAACGTTGCGATCCAACGCGTTCGTGTAGGAGACATGCGAGTGGGGGTATCCTATGCAATGAGTTTGCATAAGACCAGACCGCGAAATAGTAACCATCAGTTATAACACCGTTAACTAGTTGGTTTTCTATTTCACTAGGACGACCTAGACAACTTAGTCTTAATCCTGAGTTGATTATGGACTCCTGCTCATGAGAGATTGTCCATTGATTTGTATGGGTGAGAGTGGCCACTACGCCGACTCAATAAGCCTACCACTTTGGGGACAAGACCGAATGGGGAGCTGGGAACATAATCGTACAAGATAGAATTCACTCCTTCCCGACTTTAGGGAAGCAGATGAGTGTTCCCTTACGTGGTTACTCCGAGTCTTGAACAAAGGACCCTACCCTCTCAATGGCACGAGAGGGTTTTCTGTTTGATGGTTGGACCACAAACAGGTTGTTCATTAGAGGAGAATTGGTACTTAAGGAAATAGAGGTAACCCAGGGGTAAAACGGTAATTTGACCCAGCTGGTGTTACGGACACTCGTGAAGGAGTAACGAGTCGATATTGGTCTAGATCCGTGGACACAGAAAATATGTCTGCAGTGAGAAGAGTGCAACTGTGAGTCTATAGTGGAATGTACACACAGTTAACGAATATTGATTAATGTGGTTAATGAGTTTGACCAATTAATCTCACATCGTTGGAGCTTCTGATCTGCAGGTCCATTAGGTCCCACTGGTAGCTCGTAAAGTAATTTGAGGCAATTAAGTAATAAAAGTAAATTGAAAATGTTCAATTTATTAAGGGAAACAAATATAATATATATTGATATATTATTATGAGAGAAATTAATATTTGAAAAGTTCAAATATAAATTTATGGAAGTTTGAAAGAGTTCAAAATAATGAATTAATTAATTTAAGGCCTAAAATGTGTTTGGGCAAATTAATTAATTCTAGGCCGGGAATTAAATATGTGATATTTAATTGGTGGTTAATTAATTAAAGAATTCATTAACCGGGAATTAATCAATTATGGAAATAATTAATCACTTAAGGAAGTGATTAATCATTTATGGAAATGATCTAATCACTTATGGAAGTAATTAGTCATTTGTGGAAAAGATTAATCAATTATGAAATTGATTGATCATGATTGATTAATTAAAGAATAAGATTGAATCAATTATGGAAAAGATTGATTTAATTGAATATTTTATTCATGGCCTCTCTTCTATAAATAGAACACTAGACCTAATTGGTCATGACACTTGACACTCTTGAAAGACAAGACCTAGAATTCTCTCTAGCCTCCCTCTTAGAGAAAGACTCCCACAAGTCTTTAGCCTCCTAGACTTAGAGACATACCGGTGTAACCTCTGTGGTGATTGTGTCAATCAAAGAAGAAATTTCCAGCGAAGAAAACCAAAGGCGGCTGCTGCGTTTTGTTCGTTGGAGCATCGTTGGCGAAGAACGGTCAAGTCTACAACGGAGGTTTGTAACGGTTCTTCCTCTTTTCTTTAGAAAAGTTTTAAAAATAAATTTAGATTTATTTTAGCATGTTTAAACCGATTTTACAGCGACTTTAAAGGTTGTTTAAAGTTTTGTTTGAGTTATCGTAACGGTATTTTAATGTTAATTAATATACGGCGTAAGGTCCAAATCGATGCGCTTCCGCTGCGTGGGGGGACTTTTATTCCCTTCACCTAGAATCTCTGTTAATCACACAGGCTCTACTGTCGGTTTCCCCTAATTATAATTAATCCATTTTAAAAACCTAAGTGTCCTTAGCGCCATTAAAACTCGTTAATTATTATGCTCTGATTCATTATTGGAATCTAGGTTTAATCAACTAATCTCGTTGTCACTACTGGCAACTAAACTAGTTCATAGATTATGATCTACCCTAATTTCTCTCCGTCAAGTTTCCATTAAGAATCAGATCAATATAAAATTGGCCAGATTGCATACAACATTACGAGCATCCATACAAATAATTAGTAAAAGAGGGCAAGAGATAGACAATTATAATATGTATTTTCATTTCAAGACCCCAAATTGGGGTTTAGCTATACATGGCTATAATATCCACAAAATATACAATAAAAAGCATAATGTGGAGCAAAATAAAAGAAAAGGAAATGACCGTCGAGAACCTCGTCACTAACGTTTGGAGTCCCTCCGAACACGCCCCGAGCCTCCTCGAATGCTCCCAAAAGCTCCCCAAAATTTTCCCACTTCTAACTCTCAAAAAGGCTAGAAAGCCTTGAGAGAATGCTCAAAATGAGCCAAGGAAGGAAAGGAAAGAAAGGTTGGTGAATTGATTGATGAGAATAATGGGCACCAAAGGGGGCCTTATATAGGCCCGGAATAGGGACAGCGACGCGAAGCTATTGGCATAGTGTCGTGATGCTGTGACGTCATCAATTTGTCCACAAAGAAATGGGACAGCTTCGCGACGCTGTCCCCACAGCGTCTTGACGGTGTGCGGTTTCCAAACCAGTAGGCGAGAATTTGGGCTTGAAACTTGGGCCAACTTCAATTCTTTTTTGATCTTTTCTTGATGGTTGACTCTTGGGCTCCCCCTTTGATCCATGGATGGATATTTGGCTTGGAATTCTCATTTTTTGGTCTTTTTCCACCAAAAATCCATAAAATGCTCCTAAAGAATAAATAGTAAATTGTTTTAGATTTCTTTAATAAAAACACAATTAAAGCGCTCAAAAGCTTAATAATTTAGGACTAAAATAGCGATAATTTTGCCTGCTATCACACCCCAAAACTTAAGTTTTTGTTAGTCCCGAGCAAAATAAATTTGAAAGTTACATGAAATAGAATCACTGAAGCCTCAATTATTTTGGAACTTTTAAGCTAAAATGGAAAACATGCAAGTGGAATAAGCAAGCACCGCATACTCATGAAGAAATCTTAAAAGAGTTTGAACATAAGATTAATGAATAGCATGCTCAAGACTTATCTAATGATTCTTTTACTAACCTAGATTAGTCTTATGGCTTTCTCCATTTTTTTCCCCCTACACTGGCTAAGAGTCCCTAATAGGTCGGAGTTCTACTATCGTGCAAAAAAAAGAAACTCGAGCGCCTGACATTTTTCTTTTTCATGTGGAAGCTAAACTCACAAATATTTTTCACTTTCTTTTTCTTTTGCTACTCCCCCAAACTTGTATTTTTATATCTAATGGTACTAGCTTTCACACTACGATGCAAGGACCCATAACCCAAATTTTATTCTCTGGTTGGCCTAACTGATGACACCGTAGGTCTTTTTACCCCTAGCTTTTTCTTTTGTGCAAGCAAAAATTTTCTTTTTCAACAAATTTTTTCTTTTTCTATATTTTCTTTTGTTGCTTTATTTTCAGCAAGCATAGCATTTTTTTCTACCTAGTTCTTAAAACAATCAAGCATGAACTCCTAGTGTTAGAAACTAAGTCTATCGGGGTGACAACAAACTTTAAAAATCATAATAAAAATCTAGATTTTCAAAGATGTTATAAAATAAGTCTATTGCATGCTTTAGACATTAAAACTAAGTATCAAAAAAATTTTAAAATTTCACAATTTCTGCTATGCTCCCAGATCCCACAACATATAAACCATTCTCCCCAAAATTTCTAAATTCACATCCTTGGCTATCATGGTTATCTACTCATGCATCCAACAAAATTTAAATATGTTCAACACAACGAAAGCCTCCACCCCAAACTTAAACTAAACATTGTCCCCAATGTTTACAAGTAATAAAGCATAAAGAGGGATACTGAAACTTCCCTGAATTAGGAGAAATTCATCCTCCTCCTTTGGGTCCAGAAAATGGCACTTGCTAAGGTGATCCTGCAAAAAAAATTGGATCACGAAGCAAAGAAAATTATTTACCGCAAAAATTACATAAACCTTAAATCCTTGGGTTGCCTCCTATTGGGTTTCTAGAGTGAGTAAAAATATCGTATAAAAAGACTCTGGAACTTTGTGCAAGTATACACAGTCCGCAACAAGTAATAAGTATTTATCAATCCAAGGCCTGAACTAGTTTTCACTTTATCTATTTTGTATAATTTTTCAATGGTTTCAAAGATGGTAAAAATGATTGGTTTTTATACGAATAATGCTGAAGTAAAAGAAATTACAAAACAACAAGTAAACAAATAGGCAGATAGATTATAAACAGGCACTGGTCAGGATTTAGTAATTGTTTAAAAAGATGCCCTACAATATTATTGATCATGCAAAACTCTCGCAATCTAATTAGCAGATTCCTCACGGAACTCTGAATGTTTTGGAATGTGTTTCAACTCCAATGAAGTACTACCGACCAAGCATTAGGCAACTGGCTATCCCTAGCTCAGTTACTGGCGTTCACCAATACACAATGATCTAGAGTGATTAATCTCCACACACTCCCTAAATCCTCCCTGAAACTAGAGAGAGGTATTCATACCGGCTGGCCAAGCGGGGCACAAAATATAAATGAGCACAACAATTAACCAAGATGCATACAATCAATATTTATTACTATAAATTAAGCACGACAATCACATGTTCCCTAACCAACACCTAAACTACTTAGTTCATAAAATGCATGGAAACACACGTTACAATCTGAGTAAGTTTGTCCATAACTACAAGATAATACAAGAAAAGATTAATTCCCTTAAACAACTTGTAATTGATGGTCTTCTTGATGGTCTCCAATCTTTCTCCTCTATTCGGCTCCCAAAGGTGGAAGTAACTCTCCAAGAATGGAGTGTTTCTCCCAAAAATGGAATGAATTTGACTTTGGCGGCCATATCCTTTTATAGAAGGATAGGAGGCTTGAATTAGGTTGACCTAGACACGTGGATGACTCTCCTTGCTCCTTTATGCCGAGAATAACTCAACACAATTTGGTTTGTTAATTTGGCTAACGAGCTGTGACGTGGAAGTTTTGCTCCCAGCTTTGCTCAAACATAGAATTTGCTCCTTTAAATCGCCCAACAACATATTATGCACAAAATAACTTCCAAAGCTTCCATTCTTCCAAATGGGTCAAAACATATAATATATATCTAAAACCAACCCTCAACATATTATGCACAAAATAACTTCCAAAGCTTCCATTCTTCCAAATGGGTCAAAACATATAATATATATCTAAAACCAACCCTATTAAGCACACAAAATCACTATAGAAATGAGGCCTAAATAACTACCTTTTGGAGAGTTATCACACCCCCAAACTTGAACTATTGCACGTCCCGAGAAATACTAACTCACCTTCCCATGAGAATTGAAAACATTAGACAAAGAATTTCTTAATCAAACCAGACAGTCCAACACTACCTTCAACCTTTACCTGAGCATTCTGCAAAACCAAGTTCTACGGCAGGAAAATAATTCTTTCGACATGGACAAATAATCACCACTTTTAACTCAATTCTAAGAACTTACTGAAGGAATTGAATCCTCTAGCGGAAGCGGTTTTCACCGTTTGTGATTTAATTTCTAATTAGAATACCGATACGTTGGGCAAAAAATAAAAACATAAACGATTTCTATTTAGACGATTTGATTAAGCATGCTTGAAAAATTAGATCTAAAAACTTATTTAGATCTAGAAAACTTACATGGAATTGAAGAACACAGCACAATGCTCCAATGTATGTGATTCATCCTCACAACGAACACCACCACGTCGGATCACCCACTATGACTCTTGGAATTCTAGATTGGCTTGTGGGAACCAATTTTGGTCTTGGATGGGAATTTTACAGCAAAGGGATTGCTGGGATTTTTTGAGAGAAAATAAGAATCGAGAGAACAAACAACCTCCTGTTTCTATCGTAAGAATGAGAATGAATGTCCTGAGATGGGTAACCCCCTCTCCACTTAACGATAAGTGGGGGAAGTTAAAACCCTACTCCATCTAGATCGTTGGATCAAATCCAACCGATCTTGGTCGTCCATTAATTAAATAATAATAATCATTTAATTAATAAATTAATTTAATTAATTTAATTAAAACAATATTAATTAAATCAATTATAACATAAGGTATTTAATTCAATTTGAATCATATTAAATTGAATTAAATTGACCATTCAATTAATCTTATTAATTGAATCCACATTAATTAAATATCCAATAATTAATTACAATTGAATCATATTCAATTTTAATCTCTCTCATTTAACCTATAGTTTTAATGTGCATCATAATGTACATTAATATAAACTATAGTATTAATTTGATTAAATCATATTTAACCAAACTAAATAAAATTAATTAATTCCCCAATTAATTAATTCATGAATTAATCAAATATCACATATTTAATTAAATTCATTATTCTCTCAATAATTAATTTCGAATCATATTCAAAATTAATTATAAAGTTTAATTCTTTAATTAAACTTTATACTATAATGTATCTCCATACATTATATTAATTCCCTTTATTACCAAGACTAAATTATCTCAGAACCCGTTATGAGCTAGCAGGTGGACCTAATGGACCTACAGATCAGAAGCTCCAACGATACGAAATTGATCAGCTAAACTCATTAACCGAGTCAATCAACATTTGTTAACTGTGGGTCATTCCACTAAAGACCCACAGATGCACTCTTCTCACTGTAGAATATTTCTGTGTCCACGGATATTGACCAATAGCAGTAAGTCAATCCTTCACGTGTATTCGTAACACCAGTTGGGTCAAATTACCGTTTTACCCCTGGGTTACCTCTGGATCCTTAAGTACCACTGATCCCTCTAATGAACAACCTGTTTAGGGTCCAACCACTAAACAGAAATTCCTCTCGGGCCAGGAGAGGACAGCGCGCTTTTGTTCAAGCCCCGGAATCAGCCCTTAAGGGAACACACATCTACTTACCCCAATAGAGGAAGGAGTGAATTCCATCTTGTACTGTTATGTTCCCAGCCCCCATTCGGTCTTGCCCCTGAAATGGTAGGAATATTGAGTCGGCGAGCAGGCCACTCTCACCCATACAAATCTAAGGACAATCCCTCCTGAAAAGAAGTTCATAACAGACTCAGGATTGAGATTGAGTTACCTAGGTCATCCTATTGAAATAGAAACCTAGACTAGTTAACGGTGTTACATTTAGTGGTTACTATTTCGTGGTCCGGTCTTATGCAAACTCATTGCATAGGATACCCCCACCCGCATGTCTCCTACATGGATGCTTTGGATCATTGCATCTGTATCGGATACAAGGTGGGCCGTATCACATAGTGTCACCAGGATAAGGTACCCAGCCTTATCCCTATACTATAGACCATTTAGGTTGTTACTTGGACATTGATCCCCGTATGTCCCTACATACTAGTCCAAGTTTCATTTAAACAACCTTGGATCTTAGTTTATTGGATTTAGGGTTTATTAATGCAAACTCGATTATTCAATAACCCAATTACTGAATCACCCAAATAACACTTTATTGAGATCGATTAATTTGTTTCATTTACTATCTACGAGTTTTGGGGCATAAAACCCAACAACTCCCACTTGAACTAAAACTCTAGTGGGCAATGTACATCAACAATCAGAATTGAATGAATAATCATTGAAATAGGAATAATTGCTTGTATTAATACTGTATGATACATGAAAAGTAGAAATACAGATAAATACAATAAACTAGGGCATTTGAATACCCATTACACTTCTCCCACTTGCCCTAGATTATTCTATGTACATATCTCGCAGACCTAGACCATCTAGATGACCCTCGAACACTTTAGCCGTGAGAGCCTTCATAAATGGATCAGCAATATTGTGCTCCGAAGCTATCTTCGTGACGATCACTGTTGGGTTTTATGTCCTAAAACTCGTAGATAGTGAATGATTAACGAATTATACACTTGTATCAATAAAGTGTTATTGAGATTTATGCAATAAAGTGTTATTGTTATATTAAGTCTAGAATTGCACAATATGACCCAAATCCAATAAACTAAGATCCAAGGTTGTTTACATGAGACTTGGACTAGTATGTGGGGACATACGGGGATCAGTGTTCAAGTAACAACCTAAAAGGTCTATAGTATAGGGATAAGGCTGGGTACTTTATCCTGGTAACACTATGTGATACGGCCCGCTTTGTATTCGATACAGACGAATTGATCCAAAGCGTCCATGTAGGAGACATGCGAGCGGGGGTATCCTATGCAATGAGTTTGCATAAGACCGGACCACGAAATAGTAAACCACTAGATGTAACACCGTTAACTAGTTAGGTTACTGTTTCAATAGGATGACCTAGGTAACTCGATCTTAATCCTGAGTGTGTCATGAACTCCTTCTCACGAGGGATTGTCCTTTGATTAGTACGGGTGAGAGTGGCCAGTACGCCGACTCAATAAGCCTACCTTCTTGGGGACAAGACCGAGTGGGGGGCTGGGGACATGACAATACAAGATGGAATTCACTCCTTCCCCTATTGGGGCAAGTAGATGTGTGTTCCCTTAAGGGCTGATTCCGGGGCTTGAACAAAGGCGCGCCGTCCTCTCTTGGCCCGAGAGGAACTCTTGTTTAGAGGTTGGACCCTAAACAAATTGTTCATTAGAGGGATCAGTGGTACTTAAGGATCCAGAGGTAACCCAGGGGTAAAACGGTAATTTGACCCAGCTGGTGTTACGAACACACGTGAAGGATTGACTTACTGCATTGGTCGATATCCGTGGACACAGAAATATTCTACAGTGAGAAGAGTGCAGCTGTGGGTCTTTAGTGGAGTGACCCACAGTTAACGAATGTTGATTGACTCGGTTAATGAGTTTAGCTGATCAATCTCGCATCGTTGGAGCTTCTGATCTGTAGGTCCATTAGGTCCACCTGCTAGCTCATAACGGGTTCTGAGATAATATAGTCTTGATTATTAAAGGGAATATAAGTTAATTGTATTTTGATGCAATTAATATAATGTATGGAGATACATTATGGTATAAGTTTAATTAATGAATTAAACTTTATAATAAAATTAATTTTGGATATGATTCAAAATTAATTAATGAGAGAATTATGAATTTAATTAAATATGTGATATTTAATTAATTCATGAATTAATTAATTGGGGAATTAATTAATTTAATTTTAATTTGGTTAAATGTGATTTAATCAAATTAAAACAATAGTTTATATTGATGTACATTTTGATGCACATTTAAACTATAGGTTAAATGAGAGAAATTAAATTGAACATGATTCAATTATAAAATTAATTAAATATTTGATATTTAATTAATGTGGGATCGATTAATTTAGAATTAATTGAATGGCCAATTTAATTTAATTGAATATGATTCAAATTGAATTAAAAACTATATATTATAATTCATTTAATTTGATTAAATTAATTATAATTAATTAATTAATTAAATATTTATTATTTAATTAGTTAATGGTCGAGATCATTTTGATTTAGATCTAACGGTCTAGATCTAATAGGGCAATAACTCCCTCCCCACTTATCGTACAGGGGAGAGGGAGTTTGCTGAGGCCTCTCCCATTTTCCTCTGATTCACGATTTAGACAGAAAAACTCTCTGAGATTTTCTCTCTTCTCTCTCTCAAAAACAGCAAGATTCTTTGCTGTAAAATTCCCTTCCAAGATGAATTTTGGGTTCCCACAAGCCATATCTCAGCGACCCAAGAGAATAGTGGGTGATTCGAGTGGTGGTGTCCGTTGGAAGTCCCAAGAACGAGATCCTTGGAGCATTTTGCAGTGTTCTTCGGAATCCGGTAAGTATTCTTGATTTTGAATCAATTTTGCATGCTTAATCGTTTTAATTTAGAAATTTGTTTCTGAATTGATTTGCCAACGTAGAGGTTTTTCTAAAATTGAAATTAAAAACGAGGTTGTTCTTGTTTGCTTCCGCTGCCAAAAGGAATTTTAATCCTTCAATTGGTATCAGAGCCATCTCGTTAATTAAATTCGATTTATGAAAATTGCGTTGGTTTTTGGTGGGATTGCATTATGAATGTTGGTTTGCTGAAAAATTGTTTTGGTATTTGGCCTTAGATTTACTGTGTTTTGATTTGATCAAAATTGTAAGGCCCCTGCGTTTTTGGGCGATTAATTCAGTAAATCGAGTCTTGTAAAGTCCGTATCTAGATTAGTATTCATTTTGATGAAGATTGGGATGAATTTGGGCGAGAAATCGATTGGAATCGGCGCTGGAAACGAAGGTCAGTACGCTGTCCAGAGGCGTAGCGTCGCGACCCTGCTCAACGGAGTCGCGACGCTGAAGAACGGAGGCTGGAAAAAATCGGGATAGCGTCGGGACGCTATGCCTACAGCGTCTCGACGCTGACGGAAGTTTTCGGATTTGCGGACGGTTGAACGCGTCGTTCAGAACGTGGGTTGGTTATTTGAAGCAGTTACGAAATAATAAATATTTGCGTTCAATTAGTTTCGAACTCTGGTGGTTGGACAAGTTGGTTGCGCGTGGTCTTGGTTTCCGTGAGGTCCCGTGTTCGAGCTCCAACGTTGGGCAGTTATTATTAGATATTTATTTTGCAGCAGTTTTCTTCGTGGGCGGTCCGGTTTGAGCTGGTCTGGTCCGGTTCGCTGGAGTATTGGTCCGGTTCGAGTGATTTGGGCCTAGTTTGAAGCGGTTCAAGCTGGTTCGGGTCGGTTCTGGAGCGGTTCAAGACTCAGAAGGATAATTAAATTGAAATTATTGTAATTTTTGTTTATTTTAATTATCCTAGGGGCCAATATACCGATTTTTCAGCTATTTATTGCTTTATGAATGTCATTTAGCTAGATCCCACCATAGGTTAAGCATGTTTTCATGCATTTTTATGTTATAAATGTTATAATATATGATAATTATGCATGAATTTAAATTTCATGAGTGATTTAGTATAATTGTTATATTAAATATATGAAATTGGAAAAGCATGATGCATGACATTAATTAGATAAATATAAATTGTTATATTTTATTAATGTAGCATGCATGCTTAGATTTATTTTCATGAATATTAATATAATAGTTATATTATGAATGGAAATAAATTTCAATGCTTGATTTTCATGTATAATTTTAATATAAAGTGTTATATTAACTTAATGAAAATGGAATAGCATTGAGCATGACATTAATTAGATTAATATAAGAGTTATATTATATTAATGTCTAATTTCATGTGATTTAATTTCGTTGATGATTAATTAATATAATCGATATTAATTAAATGAAATTGAAATTGCATGAAGCATGACACCACATTAGATTAATATAATCGTTATATTATCGGCGTCATGAGCGTTATGGTGTTTAATAATTTGAATTAGATTGTTATTTGGAAACACCATAGAAGCATGTTATAGGGCTAATTATTAAAATTTTATAATAGTTATAAAATTGATTAGAAACCGTCAACCTATAACAAAGAGTTGCATGCAAACATAGGACCTTAGGTTAAATGAATTAATTTTAAATTGTTTAAAATTAATTAGACCTAAGTTCATTATAATTCTAATAGGATTAGAATTAATTTTCTTACTTAGGATTAAAATAGTTTTAATGCACTAAGTAGGAAAAACATTACTATGGTTATAAGGGAACTCTCCCGGTGAAGTTCTGTCTAGGCTGGGGGTACTTAAGTTGACGGTTACGGAACACCTCCTACCTGGGAACTGACCCGGAACCTGAGTTGAATTAATCATAGTTTAATGTTAGCATGCAATGTCACTAGGTAATTAATGGGTTTAATTCACCTAGACATTAGAGTAAAGTCCTATTTATAAGAGTTATAATAGGCATAGACTTAGATAGATTGACTTAGCCGGGTTTATCTAAGTTTAATAACCCTAAAATACAGTAGGTTACTTTAGTGGGAGGAAAATTACAAAACTTGATTTAAATCGAGTTTTGCTCCTACGTCCCTGTATAGTTCACACCGTGAGATCCATGCTCGGCTTCGTGTCGTCGTAGAGCGACCTCCCTTCGGAAAGTGTTTGCATGGGTCAATACCAAGGTGAATGGGGAAAGTGACTATAGTAAGTGGGAGCGGGACGCGTGTCAACGTATCCTTCGGTCTCCACCCCTAGGTCACAACGTGAGATTCCTATGATCCGCCTGCGTGTCGTCCTGGAGCGACCATCCCTTCGGAGGGCCTGATCATAGGATTCGGAACACCGTGAACTCCTGAATAGGATAGGATCGCTTAGGCTAATTACCAACAGTTGTCTTTCCTAACGGTAGCCTGTTGGTGCGTGCCTCTGAGATCTGAAAGTGGGAGGGTCACACTTACGAGGATGAGTTAAATGTGTTAACTAATCCTTGACCGAACAACGGTAACTAAAGGCTAACGGAATATGAGTTATTCTGGTGTTAGAATTTGGTTGAGATTGTCTCAATTCAGAGGAGGAGTAGCTGACCACCCTTCGGTGGCTGTTGTTCTAAACCTCTGAAGTATCGTTGCAAAAACTAAATCAATAGTTTTATAGGGTTTCTTTGATTGCTTTTTTGTTTTTGCAGAATTTGATTGGATTATTTGTAATGGGTTAGTGCGATTAATAATACAAGTAATTTGTTACTTCAGCAATAATATAAAACTTTATGTGCATTGTCTTACACCTTTTTTATTAATAACGGTTTAAGATACAACTAGCTTAAACGAAACTTGTGGTAAATGATTTAAGATTAGTCTTTAGTGAGGAATGTCCTCAGGTTCAAATGTCTAGTTCATCTTGAATTGTTCATGATGACAATTACATTAGCTGCCTAGCCAATATCAATGACAATTAATATGATTTATTGGTCATTGAAACGTGCATAGTGGAAAATGAGGATACAGCCTGAATTTTTTAATTCAGGTGCCATTTATCACGTTTGTTTTTCCTTTTAAGGAATAAGCTCATGGCAACTGTTGCAAATAGGTAAGATGACTCTCAGATTTTGATCTGGAGAGTATGTCTCGGCTTTGGCAGAGGGAACATTAAGTTATTTTATCTAGTGGGAGAAAATACACATTATTAGATAATTTGTATGAATTTCCTAAAGATTAACAGAAATTTGATTTCTATAATGTATATGTTGGAACAATGTTACTATACCTTTCTCTGCTAACGCAGTTTTATTTTAAGAAAGGGAGTTGACAGTTGTTCAACATTACTGGTAAATAACTTATGTGTTTTAAGACTAATCGAGAGTAAAGCAAGTCATGAGCACTGAGTTGTTTAAGATTGCTTATACTCGTAGAAATAAAGGCAAAGGATATCTCCTAAAGGAAATACCTTTCTTTGGTTCTTAAGGTTAGGCTAATTTTGATCTCAATATGATTGGGAGCTTAGTCTATAAGTATAATTCTAAGCTAGTTAGAAGAAAACTCTTTAATACCAATTAAGTCATGCCTTATGGGCGATATGACTGATAGATCTTTTACTGGAAAAGAGCTAAAAGAGCCAAAGAACCCTTGAAACTTATACATTTGGATCCTTGTGGTCTAGTATGTTAAAGCAGTGGGAGGGTATGAATAATTAATCTTTGTTAACGATAATTATTCATAGGTATGAACATCTCAACCTAATGCAACTTAAGTCTGAATCTCTTGAGATATTCGAAGGGGCTTAAGACTGAAGTTGAAAACTTGTTAGGTGAGATAATAAAACCACTTTGATCTGATCAATGTGTTGAGTATAGGGACTTGAGATTCTAGGGCTATTTGATAGTTCATGGAATCACATCCTAAATCTCAGTTAGGAGTAACAGAACCCTATTGGATATGGTTCAATCCATGTTGAGCTATGCTCAATTGCCTGACTCGTTTTGGGGGTCATGCAGTGTGACTGCAATGTATATTTTGAACAACGTTCCATCAAAAGTGTTTCTGAAACACCTTTTTTGTTGTGGATAGGACGTAAAGATTGTTTACGTTCCTTTAAAATTTTGGGGTGTCCAGGACTTGTGCTTGTGACTAACCCAAAATAAATTGGAATATCGTTCAAAATAATGCCTAATTGTAGGCAATCCCAAAGGAAACGAGGAGAATATACTTCTTCAATCCATAGGATAATAAAGAATTTGTATCGACAAATCCTTCATTCTCAGAAGAAGAACATATGAGAAATCATAAGCCATAAAGTAAGGTCGGTTTAAGTGAATTAAGTAATAAAGCTACGGAAACATTGACAAGAGTTGTTGATGCATCAACAAAAGTTGTTGATAAGACTGGTTATTCAACAAGAGTTGTTGATAAGGCCAGTGCTTTTGGTCAGTAACATCCATCTCAAGAGTTGAGAATGCCTTGATGTAGTGGGAGGGTTGTTTTATAACCTGATCGTTACATGGGCTTATTTGAAGCTCAAGTCGTCATTCTTGATAATGACATAGAGGATTCATTGTTTTCTTTTTGGAAGAAAATAAATGATGTTGACAAGGACAAATTGTTTAAAGCCATGGACTTGGAAATGAACTCTTTGCATTTCAATTCCATTTGGGATCTTGTAAATTTGCTTGACGGGGTAACACCTATAGGTTACAAGTGGATTTACAAGAGGAAACGAGACATTTAAGGTCTCAACCAGAAGGGTCCATTGAGCAAGATCAAAAGCAAAAGAGTTTGCAAGCTTAAATGATCCATTCGTGGATTGACATAAGCATTTCGATCTTGGAATTTAAGATTTGATACAGTGATCAAATTTTTGGCTTTAATCAGAACATTGATGAGTCTTGTGTTTACAAGTAATCATCAATAATTCTGTAGCTCACTTAGTGTTGTATATGATTGATATCCTAATCATTGGGAATGATGTAGGTTATCTTACTGACATTAAAAGAGGCTAGCAGCTCATTTCCAAATGAAAGTCTGGGAGAAGCTGAGTTAGTCTTGTCTCAATTTTCTTATGTCTACAAGATGTTAGTTAGATATAAGATGCAGAATTCCAATAAGGTTTTACTACCTTTTCAGGAATGGAATTCTGTTGTCTAAGGAACTGTGTCCTCAGACACCTCAAGAAGTTGAGGACATGAGACATATGCCCTATGCAGTAGGGTTGTCAGTAAGTATCAATCAATTCCAGGATTTGATATCTGGAGTTTCGTTACATACATCCTCCAGTATCTTAGGAGAACGAGGTCTTATATGCTCGTGTATGGCTCTAAGGATTTGATCCTTACAGGATACACTGATACAGATATTTTAACTGATAAGGATTTGATGAAATCTACATCAGTGTCTGTCTTCACTCTTAATGGAGGAGCTATAGTACGACTTATCTGCAGTCTCGACCATATAGGCCAATAAGTAGTTGCTTATGAAGCACAGATAGAGACTGTATGACATAGGAAGTTCAAGCCTAATTTGGAAGGTGTTCCAAATATGGACTGTCCTATTGCAAGACAAGAAAGCACATTGAATCTAAATGATATATTGCTGACACATTCACGAAGGCTCTATCGGCTAAAGTGTATGAGGGTCATCTAGATGGTCTAGGTCTACGAGTTATGTACAAAGATGTAATCTAGGGCAAGTGGGAGAAGTGTAATGGGTATAGTGATACCATTATGTAATGGGTATAGTGATGCCCTAGTTTATTGTATTTGTACATTGTAAATACGTTTTATGTATTATACATGTATTTATACACCCATTGCTGGAATAGATTATTGTACATTCCCACTAAACTAGATTTTTAGTCCAAGTGGGAGTTTGTTGGGTTTTATGTCCTAAAACTCGTAGATAGTGAATGATTAACGAATTATACACTTGTATCAATAAAGTGTTATTGAGATTTATGCAATAAAGTGTTATTGTTATATTAAGTCTAGAATTGCACAATATGACCCAAATCCAATAAACTAAGATCCAAGGTTGTTTACATGAGACTTGGACTAGTATGTGGGGACATACGGGGATCAGTGTTCAAGTAACAACCTAAAAGGTCTATAGTATAGGGATAAGGCTGGGTACCTTATCCTGGTAACACTATGTGATACGGCCCGCTTTGTATTCGATACAGACGAATTGATCCAAAGCGTCCATGTAGGAGACATGCGAGCGGGGGTATCCTATGCAATGAGTTTGCATAAGACCGGACCACGAAATAGTAAACCACTAGATGTAACACCGTTAACTAGTTAGGTTACTGTTTCAATAGGATGACCTAGGTAACTCGATCTTAATCCTGAGTGTGTCATGAACTCCTTCTCACGAGGGATTGTCCTTTGATTAGTACGGGTGAGAGTGGCCAGTACGCCGACTCAATAAGCCTACCTTCTTGGGGACAAGACCGAGTGGGGGGCTGGGGACATGACAATACAAGATGGAATTCACTCCTTCCCCTATTGGGGCAAGTAGATGTGTGTTCCCTTAAGGGCTGATTCCGGGGCTTGAACAAAGGCGCGCCGTCCTCTCTTGGCCCGAGAGGAACTCTTGTTTAGAGGTTGGACCCTAAACAAATTGTTCATTAGAGGGATCAGTGGTACTTAAGGATCCAGAGGTAACCCAGGGGTAAAACGGTAATTTGACCCAGCTGGTGTTACGAACACACGTGAAGGATTGACTTACTGCATTGGTCGATATCCGTGGACACAGAAATATTCTACAGTGAGAAGAGTGCAGCTGTGGGTCTTTAGTGGAGTGACCCACAGTTAACGAATGTTGATTGACTCGGTTAATGAGTTTAGCTGATCAATCTCGTATCGTTGGAGCTTCTGATCTGTAGGTCCATTAGGTCCACCTGCTAGCTCATAACGGGTTCTGAGATAATATAGTCTTGATTATTAAAGGGAATATAAGTTAATTGTATTTTGATGCAATTAATATAATGTATGGAGATACATTATGGTATAAGTTTAATTAATGAATTAAACTTTATAATAAAATTAATTTTGGATATGATTCAAAATTAATTAATGAGAGAATTATGAATTTAATTAAATATGTGATATTTAATTAATTCATGAATTAATTAATTGGGGAATTAATTAATTTAATTTTAATTTGGTTAAATGTGATTTAATCAAATTAAAACAATAGTTTATATTGATGTACATTTTGATGCACATTTAAACTATAGGTTAAATGAGAGAAATTAAATTGAATATGATTCAATTATAAAATTAATTAAATATTTGATATTTAATTAATGTGGGATCGATTAATTTAGAATTAATTGAATGGCCAATTTAATTTAATTGAATATGATTCAAATTGAATTAAAAACTATATATTATAATTCATTTAATTTGATTAAATTAATTATAATTAATTAATTAATTAAATATTTATTATTTAATTAGTTAATGGTCGAGATCGTTTTGATTTAGATCTAACGGTCTAGATCTAATAGGGCAATAACTCCCTCCCCACTTATCGTACAGGGGAGAGGGAGTTTGCTGAGGCCTCTCCCATTTTCCTCTGATTCACGATTTAGACAGAAAAACTCTCTGAGATTTTCTCTCTTCTCTCTCTCAAAAACAGCAAGATTCTTTGCTGTAAAATTCCCTTCCAAGATGAATTTTGGGTTCCCACAAGCCATATCTCAGTGACCCAAGAGAATAGTGGGTGATTCGAGTGGTGGTGTCCGTTGGAAGTCCCAAGAACGAGATCCTTGGAGCATTGTGCAGTGTTCTTCGGAATCCGGTAAGTATTCTTGATTTTGAATCAATTTTGCATGCTTAATCGTTTTAATTTAGAAATTTGTTTCTGAATTGATTTGCCAACGTAGAGGTTTTTCTAAAATTGAAATTAAAAACGAGGTTGTTCTTGTTTGCTTCCGCTGCCAAAAGGAATTTTAATCCTTCAGATCACATCACCTCGATGCACGATCTCTCTGATGAGATGATATTTGAGCTCTATGTGCTTGCCTCTCTTGTGACTGCGAGGTTCTTTAGAATTTGCCACTGCACCACTATTATCACAATAAAGGGTGATTGGCAAGTTCATATTTGGAACAACTTCCAAATCCATCAAGAACTTCCTAAGCCATACAGCCTCCTTAGCTGCTTCACAAGCAGCGACATATTCGGCCTCCATAGTGGAGTCTGCAATGCATCCTTGTTTGATGCTACGCCAGACTACAGCTCCCCCATTCAGGGTAAACACTGACCCTGATGTGGATTTCCTAGAATCCTTATCAGTCTGAAAGTCAGAGTCTGTGTATCATGTAAGGATCAAATCCTTAGCGCCATACACAAGCTGATAGTCCCTCGTTCTCCTAAGATACTTGAGGATGTTTTTCACTGCAGTCTAGTGGTCTAACCCTGGATTAGATTGGTATCTACTAACTATCCCAACTGCATAGCATATGTCAGGCCTAGTACACAACATGGCATACATAAGGCTGCCCACTGCTGAAGCATAAGGGATCCGTCTCATATCCTCAATTTCTTGAGGTGTCTTAGGACACTGTTCCTTAGACAGATGAACTCCATGCCTGAAGGGGAGTAAACCCCTCTTGGAATTCTGCATCTTATATTTAGACAACATCTTGTCTATATATAGGATGCTTGAGACAGGGCTAACGTTCTGTTCTTACGATTCCTGATAATTTGAATCCCTAGAACATATTGAGCTTCACCCAAATCTTTCATTTGGAACTCAGTTGATAGCCAAGTTTTAATTTCAGTTAGATATTCTACATTATTCCCAATAAGCAGAATATCATCTACATACAACACCAGAAAAGCTACTGAACCGCTGATAATCCTTTTGTAAACACAAGGCTCATCAACGTTCTGGTCAAAGCCATAAGATTTGACAGCAGTGTCAAACCTTATATTCCAAGATCTGGAAGCTTGCTTCAACCCATAAATGGATCGTTTAAGCTTGCAAACTTTTTGCTCTTGATCTTGAGCGATGAACCCTTCTGGTTGAGACATAAAGATGCTCTCTTCAAGATTGCCATTCAGAAAAGCAGTCCTGACATCCATTTGCCAAATTTCATAATCATAAAACGTGGCAATGGACAACAGTATCCTTATCGACTTTAACATGACAACTGGAGAAAAGGTTTCTTCATAGTCCACCCCTTCCTTTTGGGTATAACCCTTTGCCACAAGTCGAGCTTTGAAAGTCTGTACTTTCCCAGCTGCGTCTCGTTTTCTCTTGTAG
The DNA here is from genome assembly GCA_036850905.1 of Luffa acutangula. NCBI lineage: Eukaryota > Viridiplantae > Streptophyta > Magnoliopsida > Cucurbitales > Cucurbitaceae > Luffa > Luffa acutangula. The sequence goes on from CM072087.1 coordinate 19,237,328, forward strand.
ATCCATTTGCACCCTATGGGTTTTACCCCTTCAGGTAAGTCTACAAGATCCCAGACTTGATTGAAGTACATAGACTCCATCTTTAGGTCCATAGCTTTGACCCACTAGTCATGATCCATATCATTCATTGCCTGTCTAAAGGTCAATGGATCCTCAACTCCATCATCAGGTATGACAGCTGGAGTTTCTGCTAAACCCAGATAGTGTTCAGGTTGAATAGCAACCCTCCCACTACGTCGAGGCATTCTCAACTCTTGAGAAGGATGGGCTTGACCAGATGTATTGGGCTCATCAATAACTCTTGTTGAAGGTCCAGCCTCTGAACTGGGCTCATCAACAACCCTTGTTGAAGGTCCAGCCTCATCAACAACTCTTGTTGATTCATTTGTAGCTTCCCCATAAAGTTCACTCAACACAATTTTTCTGCGTGGTTTGTGTTCTCTAACGTGGTCTTCTTCCAAGAAAGTAGCATTTGTCGATACAAACACTTTATTTTCTTGTGGATCAAAGAAGTATCCACCTCGTGTTTCTTTTGGGTAGCCTACGAATAGGCATAATTTTGAACGTGAATCCAATTTCTTTGGATTTGCCACAAGCACATGTGCAGGGCAGCCCCAAATTCTGAAATGACGTAAACTAGCTTTACGCCCTTTCCAGAACTCAAATGGTGTTTCAGAAACACTCTTTGAGGGAACAACATTCAAAATATAAACTGCAGTCTCTACTGCATAACCCCAAAAAGAATTAGGCAACTGAGCATAGCTCATCATAGATCGAACCATGTCTAACAAGGTTCTGTTTCTCCTTTCAGATACACCATTCTGCTGAGGTGTACCTGGTGCTGAGAGTTGAGACGTGATTCCATGTTCTATCAAATAGTTCTGGAATTCTAAGTCCAAATACTCTCCACCTCGATCAGATCGAAGTGTTTTAATGGTCTTACCTAATAAGTTCTCAACTTCAGCCTTATACTCCTTGAACTTTTCAAGGGCTTCAGACTTATGACTCATTAAGTATAAATAACCATACCTTGAATAATCATCTATGAAAGAGATGAAATATTCATACCCTCCTCGAGCCCTAACATTCATTGGACCACAGAGATCCGTATGTACGGGCTCTAAGGGCTCCTTGGCACCATAACCTTTTCCAGTATAAGGTCGTTTGGTCGTCTTACCTTCGAGACAAGACTCACACGGAGGTAAAGTACCATCTTCTAACTGGCTTAGAAGTCCGTTCTTAACCAATCTCCCAATCCTATTGAGATTTATGTGGCCAAGTTTCAAGTGCCAAAGATAGGTACTTTGAGAAACCTTTTGCCTTTTAGGTTGAGTCTCAGCTGTTTTAAACATCTCATTGTTCAAAATAGCCCTAGACTCTATTGGTCTTATAACATATAAATTGTTCTCCAAGTTTGCAGAACAGATATCAGCACCCCTTTTAATAATGAGAGCTTCATTTACAGAAAATGACACTGAATATCCTTGTTCAAGCAAACAAGATACAAAAATCAAAATTCTTTTTATTTTAGGAACTATATATACATTATCTAATAACATATAACGTTCCCTGGAGAAGAACATTTTAATGTCTCCCACTGCTTTAGCTGAAATTAACTCCCCAGTCCCAACTCTGAGAGTCATTTCCCCAGCATCTAATTGTTGCCAGGAGCTCATTCCTTCAAAGGAAGAGCATACGTGATGAGTGGCACCTGAATCAAGGATCCAGGCTGTATCATCATTTTCCACTATACACGTTTCAATGACCAATAAATCACATTTATTTTCATTGAGTTTTGCTAAGCAGTCTATGTCATATTCATCATGAACAATTTCAGATGAATTAGACATGTGGGCCTGAGGACAGTCCTCAGTTGAGACCAAATCCACGCAATTAGTGTTTGAGTGCATTTCCTTAGTTGTATTAGCGATACCAGTTTTATTACACACGACGTAATTAGAGGCATACAAAGAACGATTCATGCTGAAACAAACAAATTAATTTAATTAGTGATGATGCATTAACCCATTACACAAAATAATATTATTATTATTTTAATCCAATCAATTTAGCAAAAGTAATGATCGACCCATAGAATAAACATTCATTTTGCAACGATACTTCAAAGGTTTAGAGCAACAGCTACCGTAGGGCAGTCAGCTACTCCTCCCCTGAATTGAGACAATCTCAGCCAATCCCTATTACTAGAATAACTCATATTCCAATAGTTCTTAGCTACCGTTTTTTCGGTCAGGAAATTATTAACACCTTAACAATTCCCCGTAAGTGTAACCCTCCATTTTCAGATTTCAGAGGTCGGTCCCAACAATGCTACCGTAGGGAAAGTCAAAGTTGGAAATGAACCTAAGAAACCCTATCCATTTCTGGAGTTTGCGTTGTTCCAACTCCCATGATCAAGCCCTCCGTAGGGTGATCGCTCCCAGGGCGACTCGCAGGCAGATCATGGGGATCTCACGGTGCAACCTAATGGAGGAGACCGTAGGATACGTTGACACGTGTCCTGCTCCCACTTACTATAAAATACTTCCTTATTCACCTTGATATTGATCCATGCAAACACCATCCGTAGGGGGTCACTCCCAGGGTGACTCGAGGCCAAGCATGGACCTCACGTTGTGAACTCTTGAGGACGTGAGAGCAAAACATTGATTTATGAAAATCTTGTTTTGATATATTTCCTCCCACTAAGTATTTTTATAATTAAAAGGTCTATTACTTAGGTAAATTCCGGCTAAGTGAATCTATCTAAGTCTAAGCCTGTATATAACTCTTATATAAAGGTCTTTACACAGATGTCTAGGTGAATTAAACCCTTTTAATTACCTAGTGACATTGCATGCTAACATTAAACTATGACTAATTCAACTCAGGTTCCGGGTCAGTTCCCAGGTAGGAGGTGTTCCGTAACCGTCAACTTAAGTACCCCCAGCCTAGACAGAACTTCACCGGGAGAGTTTCCTTATAACCATATTAATGTTTTTCCTACTTAGTGCATTAAAACTATTTTAATCCTAAGTAAGAAAAAAATTCTAATCCTATTAGAATTAAATTTGAGCTTAGGTCTAATTAATTTTAAACATTTTAAAATTAATTCAATTTTAACCTAAGGTCCTATGTTTGCATGCAACTCTTTGTTATAGGTTGACGATTTCTAATCATTTTGAAACTATTCCAAATTTTAATGATTAGCCCTATAACATGTTTCTATGGTGTTGGGAATAAAAGCAACCATGTTTGAATTATTAAACACCATATAGCCCATGACGCCGATAACGATAATATAACGATTATACTAAAGTGGTGTCATGCTCAATGCTTTTTCATTTTCATATAATTAATATAACATTTTACATTAAATCATACATGAAAATAAGCATTGAAATTTATTTTCATTCATAATATAACTATTATATTAATACTCATGAAAATAAATCTAAGCATGCATGCTACATTAATAAAATGTACAATAATTTCATATATTTATATAACAATTATACTAAGTAACTCATGAAATTTAAATTCATGCATAATTATCCTATATTATAACATTTATAACATAAAAATGCATGAAACATGCTTAACCTATGGTGGGATCTAGCTAAATGACATTCATAAAGCAATAAATAGCTGAAAAATCGGTATATTGGCCCCTAGGATAATTAAAATAAACAAAAATTACAATAATTACAATTTAATTATCCTTCTGAGTCTTGAACCGCTCTAGAACCGACCCGAACCAGCTTGAACCGCTTCAAACTAGGCCCAAACCACTCGAATCGGACCAGAATTACATGAACCAGACCGGATTTCATTGAACCGGACCGCCCACGATCTAATCCGCACGGAAAAAATAAATTGCCCACGGACAAGCTCGAACTTGCGACCACCAAGATGTTAGACACACGTGCACACCAACTACTCCAGCACCAGCATTCGAAACTTAAACAACGCAATTAATTTTTATTTCGTAACTGCTTCAACCGCAAGAACCCACTCCGCACGAAAAAAATGTTCCTTATTCCACACACGAAGGCTCAAACCCACGCCCACGATGACAATAACCGCAAGCATAACCGCTGGAGCCACATCTTGGGTTCAAACTTCAACAGACGCGAAAATATCTTATTTCGATTTTCGCCTTTTTTTTTTTTTCGAATTATCTAGCCAATTCTGGGCAGATCCTTTGTTCTTCGTTCCAACAACGAAAAAACACAAAAAAACATCCCGATCCGAGCACCAATTCAACAATTGAATCCTAATTTATTGACACAGACTTACATGACTCTATTTACAACAATTTGCCCCAAAAACATGGGCCCTTACATGATCAAATCAAGAAGAATTTTTAAATCTAAGGCCAAATACCTAAACAGTTTATCAGCAAAATTCTCATTCAAAATGCAGAATTAAATCCCACCAACAGCCACAACGCAAATTCTAAAAACGAAATTAAAATCACAACCTGGCTCGGATACCATTTGAAGGAATTGAATCCTCTAGCGGAAGCGGTTTTCACCGTTTGTGATTTAATTTCTAATTAGAATACCGATACGTTGGGCAAAAAATAAAAACAGAAACGATTTCTATTTAGACGATTTGATTAAGCATGCTTGAAAAATTAGATCTAAAAACTTATTTAGATCTAGAAAACTTACATGGAATTGAAGAACACAGCACAATGCTCCAATGTATGTGATTCTTCCTCCCAACGAACACCACCACGTCGGATCACCCACTATGATTCTTGGAATTCGAGATTGGCTTGTGGGAACCAATTTTGGTCTTGGATGGGAATTTTACAGCAAAGGGATTGCTGGGATTTTTTGAGAGAAAATAAGAATCGAGAGAACAAACAACCTCCTGTTTCTATCGTAAGAATGAGAATGAATGTCCTGAGATGGGTAACCCCCCTCTCCACTTAACGATAAGTGGGGGAAGTTAAAACCCTACTCCATCTAGATCGTTGGATCAAATCCAACCGATCTTGGTCGTCCATTAATTAAATAATAATAATCATTTAATTAATTAATTAATTATAATTAATTTAATTAAAACAATATTAATTAAATCAATTATAACATAAGGTATTTAATTCAATTTGAATCATATTAAATTTAATTAAATTGACCATTCAATTAATCTTATTAATTGAATCCACATTAATTAAATATCCAATAATTAATTACAATTGAATCATATTCAATTTTAATCTCTCTCATTTAACCTATAGTTTTAATGTGCATCATAATGTACATTAATATAAACTATAGTATTAATTTGATTAAATCATATTTAACCAAACTAAATAAAATTAATTAATTCCCCAATTAATTAATTCATGAATTAATCAAATATCACATATTTAATTAAATTCATTATTCTCTCAATAATTAATTTCGAATCATATTCAAAATTAATTATAAAGTTTAATTCTTTAATTAAACTTTATACTATAATGTATCTCCATACATTATATTAATTCCCTTTATTACCAAGACTAAATTATCTCAGAACCCGTTATGAGCTAGCAGGTGGACCTAATGAACCTACAAATTAGAAGCTCCAACGATACGAGATTGATCAGCTAAACTCATTAACCGAGTCAATCAACATTCGTTAACTGTGGGTCACTCCACTAAAGACCCACAGATGCACTCTTCTCACTGTAGAATATTTCTGTGTCCACGGATATTGACCAATAGCAGTAAGTCAATCATTCACGTGTATTCGTAACACCAGTTGGGTCAAATTACCGTTTTACCCCTGGGTTACCTCTGGATCCTTAAGTACCACTGATCCCTCTAATGAACAACATGTTTAGGGTCCAACCATTAAACAGAAATTCCTCTCGGGCCAGGAGAGGACAGCGCGCTTTTGTTCAAGCCCCGGAATCAGCCCTTAAGGGAACACACATCTACTTACCCCAATAGAGGAAGGAGTGAATTCCATCTTGTATTGTTATGTTCCCAGCCCCCATTCGGTCTTGCCCCTGAAATGGTAGGAATATTGAGTCGGCGAGCAGGCCACTCTCACCCATACAAATCTAAGGACAATCCCTCCTGAAAAGAAGTTCATAACAGACTCAGGATTGAGATTGAGTTACCTAGGTCATCCTATTGAAATAGAAACCTAGACTAGTTAACGGCGTTACATCTAGTGGTTACTATTTCGTGGTCCGGTCTTATGCAAACTCATTGCATAGGATACCCCCACCCGCATGTCTCCTACATGGATGCTTTGGATCATTGCATCTGTATCAGATACAAGGTGGGTCGTATCACATAGTGTCACCAGGATAAGGTACCCAGCCTTATCCCTATACTATAGACCATTTAGGTTGTTACTTGGACACTGATCCCCGTATGTCCCTACATACTAGTCCAAGTTTCATTTAAACAACCTTGGATCTTAGTTTATTGGATTTAGGGTTTATTAATGCAAACTCGATTATTCAATAACCCAATTACTGAATCACCCAAATAACACTTTATTGAGATCGATTAATTTGTTTCATTTACTATCTACGAGTTTTAGGGCATAAAACCCAACACTTACCACAACCTAGCTCTATTATTAGACATTTGGAAACACATTTTTAAGGGGTTTGTATTTTTGTTTTTCAGACTTAAAGTAGCCCTACAGTCATAAGCTCTGAATCATGGGATGACCCACTTTATGGTGCAGTATACCCTTGCCTCAAACTCATCACCAACTAGGCTTAATACTCTTTGAAAAGCTAAAAAATCCTTATTTATTCCATCTCTTGCCCCTCAGAATGGTGACATTTTATGATGAAGCTCACCTAAGTTCTGGGAGACAGAAAAAACTTTTGGATTAACATTCATCCTTCAAAACTTTTGCTCCATGAATTTTCTCAGCAAAATTTTCTACAATCAATTTTTTCAGCAAATAATTTTTTTTTTCTCATTTTTCCAACATTTCCTAGGTCATATTTTGACGCGAAGACAAACTATGGGTATCACAAATGTCCACAGTTGCTCAATAGCCTAGCAAATAATTTAATGAAGGAGAGAAATGCTCGAGCAAAACAATTGGAGTAGCAAAAAGTCCCCCAAACTTGAATTATTCATTGTCCCCAATGAATAATTAATTTTGCAATTATCCCCCCAAACTTAAATTTTTATATCTGAAATTTAAACCAAGCGTGTGACTAGAACTAAACTTAAAGTGGATCAAATAAGTCAACACTACCTCCAAAATCTTCTTTGTCGCAACATCATACCACACTAGAAGAAATGCTCAAGCAAAAGGTTTCTGGGGATCGGAATACCTTGACCTAATTAAGCCTAACCAGTCCAAGCTTCAAAAATTCAAAAGAAAATCAGTTAAGTTAGAGTTACTCAGTGCTCATAGAATATAAACAACTTTGAAATTTCATTAAAAACGTACAAAAGGCATTACATAAGCAAATATATTTCAGAAGTAAAAAAAGTTAAAAAAAAAACAATCATAACATCAACAGAAAAGGAGGTTGGAAAATGCGCGAGCTATCAAAAATTTAAGAACAAAAATTATGCTCGCTCAGGGCCACTTCATCCTTCAGTCCTCTTGACCTTGTTCATTTCCATCATCCTCTTCTCCTCTTTCAATCGGTGGGGGCGGAATCCAGGGGTTCAATAAATCTTCACGGAATGTTGGATGGGCTGGATACGGTTTGGAAAAATTCTCTTGTAGCGCCTTCTTCAGATTGGCATCACGATTTTTAACATAGTTCCGGAAGGTCAAAGCTTGCCTCTCGGCAAACTCTTGCATACTGGCCAAAAGTGCCTGTTGTTCTAAAATCGTGTTGATGCCATAGACAAGTCCACCCTGACGTACCTCCTGCATATGCTGAAGCCATGCCAAGTTAGGCGTGTCGATGATCCCCTTGTCAAACAAAATCTCATCTCCCTCATTCTCTGGAACCTCTGCTCTCTTACAAAGCATGGTAATAGTATTTGGAAAAAATAGCTTCCCCACCTCCTTCTTCCAACAACAAGAAATCTCATTAACAATAATCTTCCCTACATCAATGTTGAGATACCCCAAAATCGCAAAAGCCAGAAGAACCCGTTCCCTCGAGACCGTCGAGTCATGAGTCGTTAGAAGCATCCTCTGTCTGATAAACCCCATCCATGTGTTCGCTGCCCTCTTCAGATAAGCTGACTGAAACATCCTTTTCTCTGTCTTTGACAGCTGCCACCGTGCCCCTTCAATACCCACCTCTCGCACACCATCACTCAGCTACACATTAGATGGCGCTACAACCATCTCATTATAAGCTGCGTGGGGGAAATTCTGAAGGTTATACAGTGCGTTAATAGCACTAGGACTCCAGTCCACTTCGACTCCTCGAACAATCACTTGAAAACCATCTTCTTTTGTCAATATTAGCATAAAATTGGTGCACCACCTGTGCGTGTATACTCAGGTTTTGCACAAAACAACTCCCAGCCGTGGTATCTAATGCCAGTTCTCAGAAAATGCGGAAGATCACCGCTAAATCCTCTCTCAAACAAGAAGTCTCTTTTTAGCAGCTCAGCATATTTTGCTCTGGCAGAATTGTTGACGAAGCGATCATACGGTAATTGTGGCTCATCTATCTCATCAAGTTGTTCCAATGCTTCAACAACACTTTTGCCCTTTTCCGCTCTTCGCTTGAGTAACCGCTCTTCCTCAGCCTTTTTCTCAGTTTCTTCTCTTACTTTTTCCTTGGCTTCCTTCTTCTCACGCTCTTCTTTCTTTGCATTTTCTCTTTCTGAATCAATAGTTGGAGGCGAGGGGGTGTCAGTTCCGACTACCCTGACGCGGCCCGCTTTTCGCCTAATGCGGCGACGTTTGGGTACCTCTGGCATGATCACCTCCACTCGAACCTCCTGAACGGGCTCATTACCTTTCTCAGGCGCATGCTCTCCCTGTTCCTATCGCACATCCTCATTCTATATTTCTTGAATTTCCTCGGTATTCCCTTCTTGAACTTCCTCTCTATCCGCAACTCTTGACTCCGTCTGCTCTGGATTTTGTTCCTCTTGTTCCTTCGGATCTTCTTCTACAACTATGGCAGCAACATCTTCCACATCCTTCTGCATAGCTTCTTGATCTTCAGTCCGTTGTTTCCTTCTTCTTTTCACTTCTTTCTCCTCCGGCATCTTCTTTTTCTTTGTTTTCACCTTTTGTACCTCGGGCGTAACGGGTACCTCCTCTTTCTCATTATCTCTCTCTTTTCTCGATCTCGTTTTAGCCATCGAAGACTTCAAAAGGAATTTTCTATCGCACACAGAGAAAGAAAGAAGAATGCAAATGGGAAGGGATGAATCAAGAAGATGAAGTGAGAAGAACTTACTAAAGGCTTGTGAATATATAGCTGCAGCAAATCAAATAGTAATTGAAAGATTTTGCTCCGTATTAAATGGGTTTACCGTTCACATTTAATTTGCAAATCAAATCCCCTAACGGTAAAATCTTTGAATTTCAATTACCCATGGTAAATAATTGTGTGCTGTCACCGGCTAAACCGTTGGATTATCCCTGCACGACACGTGGCAGCATCCATGCAATTTACTTGCCAGAGAAATTCAAAATCAAACGATAAAAATAATTAACTCACAATAAAATCCTTCCTATTCGGACGAAAGATTTGCTTCAGCCTTAACTTTGCCGCAACAACCTTCTGAAAAGATTACCTGAAGAATCTTGGGTACAGAATTCAAAAATAGAAAAATCAAATCCCAATATTAACCGCTCAAATCAAATCTTTATCTTTTTTTATTTGGAGCCGAATAAATTATGAAAAAAAATCTTTAGTAAATGTAAACCTCAATAGAAATTCAAATAACCGAAAATTAAAATCTAACTAAATCTAATCGAAATAAATAAAAACGAAACTGGCAAAAATAAAAAACACTCGAAAATAAAATCCACAAAATTTTAAAATCAACAAAGAATTCAAACAAAATCATGCAAAATTTAAATAAAACAAATCTACCCAAATTTAATTTAAAATCAAATAATATCAACGAGAAAATAAAAAGAAACACTGGCTCTCTCAATCATCAACCAATTTTAGGGAAGGATATTTCTACTGGAACTCCTCTCCCCAATAATGTTTCACACGTTGTCCATTCACTTTGAACACTCTCCCATCTTTTTCATCCTGCAAAGTAATTGCTCCATGAGAGAAAACCTCAATCACAACAAATGACCCTAAACATTTAGATTTTAGCTTCCCAGGAAATAATTTTAATCTAGAATTATAAAGCAAAACTTTATGACCCTTGACAAACTCCTTCGATTTAATTCTTTTTGTCATGCCACAGCTTAGTCTTTTCTTTATACATTTTCGAATTTTCATAGGAAAATTGATGAAATTCCTCCAATTCATTAAGCTACAGCATGCTTATCGCTCCTGCACGACTCATATCAAAATACAATTTTTTCAAAGCCCAAAATGTTTTATGCTCTAGCTCTGATGGTAAATGACAAGTTTTCCCATATACTAACCTATAGGGAGACATACCTAGAGGAGTCTTATAGGTTGTCCTATAAGCCCAAAGAGCCCCATCCAACCTAAAAGAACAATCTTTCCTAGATGGATGGACTACTTTCTCTAGAATAGATTTAATTTCCCTATTGTTAATTTCAACTTGACCATTTGCTTGTGGATGATAAGGGATAGCTATCCTATGCTTCCCATACTTAGCTAAAAGCTTAGTTAAGATATTATTAACAAAATGTGTACCCTCATCACTCACTAGAGATCTAGGTGTCCCAAACCACGCAAAGATGTGCGATTGAAGAAACCTTGCTACTGTCTTGGCATCACTCTGATGGCATGCGATGGCCTCCACCCACTTGGAAACGTAGTCAACTTCCAATAAGATAAAAACATTACCATTAAAAGGGGGAAATGGCCCCATAAAGTCAATACCTCACACATCGAATAACTCTACTTTTAAAATGTAAGTGAAAGGCATTTCATCTCTAGGCCCCAAATTTCCTCTCCTTTGGCAAGCATCACACTACTTGTAGAACCAATGGGCATCCTTAAATAAGGTAGGCCACAAGAATCCACAATGCAAAATCCTCATAGCTGTCCTCTAACCGCTGAAATGGCCTCCATACGGGGAAGAACGACATTGCTCCAGGATTTCCTTTGCTTCATCACCTGAAACACACCTACGAATAATACCATCAGAGCATGGCTTATACATAAATGGCTCATCCCAATAGAAAAAACTTTGCATCATGCTTAAACTTTTTCTTCTGCCTCCAATCCATGTCAATAGGAGTGACTCCCTTGACCAAAAAGTTGGCCATATCAGCATACCAAGGGCCATCCCTGACCACCTTTACCTCAACAACTAAAAGCTGTTAATCCGGAAAAGAATCTGTAATGGCAGATTGCTTCAGCAAAGATGATGATTGATCGAGACGAGACAGATGATCTGCAATGACATTCTCTGATCCTTTCTTATCCTTTATCTCCAAGTCGAACTCCTGGAACAATAAAACCCAACGAATTAATCTAGGCTTTGCATCTTTCTTAGACATTAAGTACGTTATTGCTGTATGATCCGCGAACACCGTGATTTTGGATCCAACCAAATATGGCCGGAATTTCTCAAAAGCAAACACAACAGCTAACAACTCCTTTTCAAGTAGTTGTATAGTTGATTTGTGCCTCATATAAAACCCTGCTTGCATAATATATAGGATGGATAAATTTGCCCTATTTTTTCCCCAGCATAGCACCTACTGCATCATCACTCGCATCACACATTACCTCAAATGGTAAATTCCAATTAGGTGCACAAAGAATGGGTGTTGAGATTAAAGCAGCTTTTAAAGTTTCAAAAGCCTTCCTACAATCTATATTAAAGTAAAAAACGTGATCAGTACACAATAAGTTACAAAGACGTTTACTGATTTTTGAAAAATCCTTTATGAACCTTCTATAAAATCCAGCGTGACCTAAAAAATTCTGAATCCCTTTCACTGAATTCGGTGGTTCTAATCTTTCAATAACCTCAATTTTTTCTCTATCAACTTCTAGACCATTCTTAGAAATCCTATGACCTAACACTATGCCCTCCTTCACCATGAAGTGACATTTCTCCCAATTAAGAACTAGATGGTTATCCTCACATCTCTTTAACACCTTACCTAAATTATCTAAACAACTCTGAAAAGTCCCTCCAAAAACTGAAAATCGTCCATAAATACCTCAACAGTGGACTCAATCATATCAGAAAAAATTGCTAACATACACCGCTGAAAGATACAATTTCAAACTCACATAACCTCTTCTTTTTAGTTAAAATATCCTTAAGAAATTTAGCATAATTAGGCATTTTCTCAATAGCTTCTACTAAAGGGATATTTATGTGCAATTGCTTAAGAATCTCTAAAAACTTTTTAAATTGATCATCATGATTCTTAGGCCTTTGCCTTTGTGGAAAAAGTAGAGGTGGTACATAAGGTGGTTCCACATCTAGAATAGAACCAGATGCTCCAGTATCTTTATTGCTGCCTTCAGCACCCTGACTAGACTCCAACTCTTTCTCAACAACATTTTTTATCACAATTGTTTTCTACATCCTGGGTTTTACTAGGTTCCTTTCTTTCTTGTAGTGGCTTACCACTCCTAAGAGTCACTGCCTTTACCTGCTCCTTACCTTCCCTTCTAGGGTGTTCAGTATCTGAAGGACGTTTCCCTTGAGGCCTTGCCTTCAGCTCATTAGCTAGCTGACCCACTTGCAATTCCAGTGCTCTCGTTGAAGCTTGATTACTTTGAATAGCGGCATCTATACCAGCCTTATATTCTTTCATCATCGCTTCAAGAGAACTCCCTGAATTTTTCTTGGGCAAAGCCTGTTTATTTTGCTGGGGCAATACCTGTGCTTTAGCAGATCTAAATTGGTTCACCTTTTGTTGTGCATGCACATTACTTCCTTGTCCTCCCCATGCGAAGTTGGGGTGGTTGTGTCAACCTGGATTATAAAAGTTAGAATAAGGGTTATTCCTCTGATTACCTACAAAAAATACAAAAGCTGGATTGTTGGGGCAAAACTCGTAGTTGCTATCTTCACCAGAACAGACACATGCTTCCTTTGTGACTTGGTTCACCAATGCAGCAGGCTCCACAGCTGGTGGCTCCTGATGACTAATCACTGTCTCATTCTTAAGAGCGTTAGCAATCATTGCATGATCAGCCTTAATGGTGGACACACCATCAACCTCTAACACACTTTTAACCTTTTTATTTGTGCCTCTAACATCTGACAACTGACAACTATTAGTAGATATTCTTTCTAAAATTTCATGGGTTTCATTAAAAGTTTTTGCCAAAAGGGCCCCTCCAGCCAAAACATCAACCATACCCTGGGTTGCTCCATTTAACCCATTGTAAAATGTTTCCATTTGGATACAATGTGGTAAACCATGGTGGGGACACTTTCGCAAAAGCTCCTTAAACCTCTCCCAAGCCTCACTAAAAGTCTCATATTCAAGTTGCCTAAACCCTACTATTTCACTCCTTAATTTAGCATTCCTATTTGGTGGGGAATACTTACTCAAAAAATTTTCAGCTAACTCATTCCATGTGCTAATTGATCCTAGAGCAAAAGAATTTAACCATGCCTTTCCTCCATCTCTAAGAGAATATGGGAACATCGTTAAACTAAGGGCATCTCTAGGCACTCCTTGAATTACAAAAGAATCGCTAACTCCTAGAAAAGACTTAAGATGCAAATGAGGATCTTTAGATGAAAAACCATGGAATTGCCCCACGGTTTGCAACATTTGAAACATTACTGGTTTCATTTCAAAATTTTCTGCTTGAATTTGAGGACGCGCAATCCCTGGATTTAACAGATCAAGCATTGGAAAAGCATATGCTCGAATGGCTCTAGCCCTATCATTCACTACCAAGATAGGATTCTCAGCCTGATTATTTTGCTGCTCATTTTTCTCCAGCGGCGGATTTTGCTGCAACAAACGATTCTGCTGGGGGTCCACTGGATCTTCAGAACCCTACGGGAGACGCGTCACGTTATACATTTGGTTCTGGGTTCTGTGCTGCTCTCTCCTTCTTCTCCTGAATGTCCTTTCAATTTTTAGATCAAGCTCGAACCTTACCCCAGGCGGATCGCTCATGCACCAAACTTACACCAACAAAAACAAATGAAATAATAAAAAAGTTCTAGCACCAAATCACTAAAACAAATACACAAAACAAATCAGATAAAAACTTATTCAAGTCCCCGGCAACGACGCTAAAAACTTGTTGGGTTTCTAGAGTGAGTAAAAATATGGTATAAAAAGACTCTAGAACTCCGTGAGAGTATACACACTCCGCAGCAAGTAATAAGTATTTATCAATCCAAGGCCTGGACTAGTTTTAACTTTATCTATTTTGTATAATTTTTCAATGGTTTCAAATATGGTAAAAATGATTGGTTTTTATAGGAATAATGCTAAAGCAAAAGAAATGACAGAACAACAAGTAAACAAATAGGTAGGCAGATTTGAAACAGACGCTGGTCAGGATTTAGTAATTGTTTAAAAAGATGCTCTAGCAATATTATTGATCATGCAAAACTCTCACAGTGTTATTAGCAGATTCCTCCTGGAACTTCGAATGTTTTGGAATGTGTTTCAACTCCAATGGAGTACTACCGATCAAGCACTAGGCAACTGGCTATCCCTAGCTCAGTCACTGGCGTTCACCAATACACAATGATCTAGTGTGATTAATCACCACACACTCCCTAAATTTTCCCTGAAACTAGAGAGAGGTATTCATACCGGCTGGCCAAGCGGGCACAAAATATAAATGAGCACAACAATTAACCAAGATGCATAGAATCAATATTTATTACTAGAAATTAAGCACGACAATCACATGTTCCCTAACCAACGCCTAAACAACTTAGTTCATAATGCATGGAAACACACGTTACAATCTGAGTAAGTTTGTCCATAACTACAAGATAATACAAGAAAAGATTAACTCCCTTGAACAACTTGTAATTGATGGTCTTCTTGATGGTCTCCAATCTCTCTCCTCTATTCGGCTCCCAAAGGTGGAAGTAACTCTCCAAGAATGGAGTGTTTCTCCCAAATATGGAATGAATTTGACTTGGGCGGCCATCTCCTTTTATAGAAGGATAGGAGGCTTGAATTAGGTTGACCTAGACACGTGGATTGCTCTCCTTGCTCCTTTATCCTAAGTATAACTCAATAGAATTCAATTTGTTAATTTGGCTAACGAGCTGTGACGTGGCAGTTTTGCTCCCAATTTTGCTCCAACGTAGAATTTGCTCCCTCAAATCGCCCAGCAACATATTCTGCACAAAATAACTTCCAAAGCTTTCATTCTTCAAAATGGGTTAAAACATATAATATATATCTAAAACCAACCCTATTAAGCACACGAATCCCTATAGAAATGAGGCCTAAATAACTACCTTTTGGAGAGTTATCACCTCCCAAGAAACGCTTTCTTTAACGTCTTTAGCTAGACGAGGCTCGACACGCTTACGGAGGCTCGAAATAAAAGTTTTCGTTGTCCTCCGACCTTGACCAAAATCTCGCACCGACTTACAAACTGCAAACAGGGGAGAAATAAAACTTTCCCCTGGCCCGTCATCACTAAAGATATCGTCATAATAACATGTCCAAAAATATGTAACAGCGTCAAATCTGTTTTCTAGGTCTCTATTTTCAAAACAATTATTCGCAGAGTCATCCAACGTCATGATATCTACTAGTCTAGAATCTAAGGATAGCCTATCAATTATGTCAATCCATTCATCAGATATTATATTTACATGTTCATGAGATTCCTAAGACATAGTATTCAAAAAGGATTCAACCAAGCTATCATATGACTCATCATCAGAATAAAAAAATTCAAGAATTTCAGGATCAGATTTTGTGCTACTATCAACACTGTTGGGACCCGAATCAAAACTATCACCAATTTCAGGGTCCGACTCTTTACTTTCAGCCATATCAGGATCAGACTGAACAGATTCTACATTATCATGATCAGACTCAAAATTTTCATCTATCAAGTAATCCTCTCCATTCAAAGCATGCAAATCGTCTAACGCTGGCATTTCTAGATCATTGTCAAAATCAGGCAAATCATTTATTTCAAGAATTTCTATTTCACTCTCAAAAGCAAGCAATTCCAATGCATTCTCAAAAGCAGACATTTCTATATCAATCAGTTCATTTTCAAAAAGAGGGTCATAAAAATGCATTAGGATTAAAATTTCAATCATCCATAGTTGCCTCTCCTAATCCTAGGCCAATATTATATTCTACCTCTTCATCATCGTCATTCAAATGTTATGGACCAATTAAAAACAAGTATGTAGACTACATTCAGACTCATCATGTCCAAAAATACTGAAAATGACTTTTTCATCATCCACATTTAAAGTTAGCTTACCAATATGCACACTAATCTCGACCTTACCTGTGGCTAAGAATGGTCTGCCTAAAATGATGGATACCTATTTGTCTTCTTGCATGTCGAGCACCACGAAATCTACAGGGAAGATGAATTTATTGACCTTCACCAACACGTCCTCCACAATACCAATTGGTTGGGTGATCGATCTATCAGCAAGTTGGATGGTGATGTTGATGTCTTTCAATCCTGTCAAACCAATCTTCTTGTATAAAGAATAAGACATCAAATTTATACTAGCACCCAAGTCACACAAAGCCCTATCGAAAGATACTTCTCCTGTAATATAGGGAACAATAAAACTCCTTGGGTCTTTCTGTTTTGAAGGCATCTTTCCTGAAACTATGGTGCTACTATTCTCAGATAATCTAAAACCCTCTTTTTTCAAACTTTTATTCCTAGATAACATCTATTTCATGAACTTCCCATAATTAGGGACATTATACAAAGCATCTACTAAGAGAATGTTCAAAGATAGCTTTCTAACCATCTCTATGAATTTCTGAAACCGTTCATCCAATTTAACATTTTTAAAACGCTGAGGAAAACGTAACTCCCTTTAATCAAAGGTAGGACATTCGCCCTCCTGTTGGGTTGGCTAATGTGTGACCCTTTATCCTAGTGGTTGCACGGGACTAATGACTACTTCCTCGTCATTCAGCTTTTCTTTCTGCTTTTCAACTTTCTTTAATCCTGCAAAAGAGTTAGAAAAAGCACAATCAAAATTAATAGAGTTAGGAGGATGTTGGGACCTTTCAGAGGAGGCTTTTTGTTCCTCAGCCCTTCTATCTTCATCCTTGCTCTTCTCTTCTTTCTTATCTGAACTGATCTCCAGTTGTCTACCACTTCTCAGTGTCACCATCTTGCACTGCTCTTTAGGATTTGTTTCAGTGTCGCTTGGAAACTTCCCTTTCTGAACGGCGTTCACTGCAGAAGCGATCTAACCTATCTACACTTCCATATTCTTAAGAGATGTGTCGTGGTTATTTACTGCAGTCTGGAGATTCACATTTATAACCTTCTGTTCCTTGATAAACATGGCCACCATCTCCTCCAGGTTGCTTTTCTTTTCTGGAACACTTGATGAAGCAAATCTTGGCAGTGGCTGCAATACGTTCTTGGTGTTGGAGTAAGAAAATTTCTCGTGATTGTGCAAACTGGGATGGTAGAAGTTTAGTACTCCTTGAGTGAATGATCTATTTCCCACATACTAAACTTCTTCGACATCTTGATTGTACTTTTTTGAATATCCTTCATCTAAGGTGGAGATGGACTTGACCACCTCAGATGAAGTAAGTTTATTCAGTACATCTGTCAATGATGCCATCTGTGCTTTTAGAGAGCTTGACTCATCAATTTCATAAATGCCAGCCTTCTTGGAAACTATCCCCTTTTCAGTCAGCCACTGGTAACTAGTTGCTGCGATTTCCTCCAACATAACTCCCACCCGCTCATGTTTCAAGAATCGTTTTGGTAGAAGGATTCAGTCCATTGTCAAATAACTGAACTTGGAGCCAATCTGGATAGCCATGCTGCGGTCATCTCCTAAGCATCTCCTTATATATTTCACATACCTTATAAAGTTGCTCCTCGTCCAACTGTCTGAATGTTCCGATCTCTGTACAGAGCTTCATAGTCTTCACAAGCGGAAAAAATTTTGTCAGGAATGTTTGGGCAAGTTCGTCCCATGTGCTGATACTACCCGTCTCGACTGATTTGAGCCAATCTTTCGCTTTATCTTGAAGAGAAAATTGAAGTAACCTTAATCTTATCGCGTCAGCCGGAACTCCATTTATCTTTACTGTCCTGCATATCTCCAATAATGATCGCAGATGCTAATGTGGATCCTCCGAAGGGTGTCCCTTAAAAGAATTGTCTCTTGCCATCTGGATCAGACTCGTTTCTAATTTGAAATTATTTTCTTGAATCGGGACATAAACGATGCCTAAATTCTCGGTTGGGAGAACTGGCTACAAAAAGTCTCTGATTGTTTTGGGAGCTTCTTCTTGTCGGTGGGTCATTGCTTCTGTTAGTCTTTTCTCTCTACGAAAGACTCTAATCGTCCTGTTAATTTCAAGATATGGCGGAAACAATTTAACCACCTTATCACTTCGCATGCAACACTCTGATAGCGAGCAGAAATGTCGCTATTTTAGTCTCAATTTATTAAGCTTTTCTGTGCTTTAATCGTGTTTTTAATGAAAATATTTGATGAATTATGTTATTTGGTCCTTAGGAGCAAAGTTGGTGATTTTGGGAGAAAAAGTGCAAAAAATGAAACAAATGAAGCCCAAATCCAAGCTTGGATCAAAAGGGGACCCAAAGAAGACAATCATGATGAAAATGCCCAAAAGAAATGAAGAGAAGGCCCAAAAATCAGCCCAAAACCGAAGCTGGAAATTCTGAAAATTGGGTCAGCGTCGAGACGCTGTGTAAATAGCGTCGCAACGCTACCCATTTCTTGGGTAAAAAGATGCGTGCATAGTAGCGTCGCGACGCTGTGCAATGTAGCGCCGCGACGCTGCCCCCATTCCAGGCCTATAAAAAGCACCCCATGGTGCCTCATTTATCATCCAACAATTCCTCAAGGAATCCTTTCCTTTCCTTCTTTCCTTAGGCTCCTTTGGAGCCCCTCTCAAAGCTTTTTAGCCTTTTTTAGAGAATTCTTTAGTGGGAAATATTTTTGGAGTTTGGGGAGCATCTTAGGAAGCTCAAGGAGTAGTCGACAGGGCTCTGAGCGTCAGCAAAGGGGTTTTTCGACGGTCAATTCCTTTCCTTTTATGCTCTTAATTATGATTTCTATTGTAATTAGTGTGGATATTTTAGCCATGTGTAGCTAAACCACAATTTGGGGTCTTCAAATGAAATTATAGTTCAAATATTGTCATAACTTCTTGTCTCTTGCCCTTGTCCTAATTATTTGTATGGATGCGCTTAATGCTTTATTCAATCTTGCCAATTGTGTAATGATCTGATTCTTAATGGAAACTCGACGGAGAGAAATTAGGATAGATCGTAATCCATCAACTAGTTTAATTGCCCGTTGTGACACCAGGATTAGTTGATTAAACTTAGATTCCAAAAATGAATCAGAGCGTAATAATTAATGATTTTAATTGCGCTAAGGACACTTAGGTTGTTAACATGAATTAATTACAATTAGGGGAGACCGACAGGAGAACCTATGTGATGAACGGAGATTCTAGGATTATAATTAGTTGGGCAATGAGATAAAATAATTATAACAATTG
Source organism: Luffa acutangula (assembly GCA_036850905.1). Classification (NCBI taxonomy): domain Eukaryota; kingdom Viridiplantae; phylum Streptophyta; class Magnoliopsida; order Cucurbitales; family Cucurbitaceae; genus Luffa; species Luffa acutangula. Next base: position 19,257,080 of record CM072087.1, read on the forward strand.
TTTAGCTAATAATTAATTTTGAAGACCCCTCTTCCCATTAAAAGAAAACTCTTTCTCCAGATTCTATTTTTTTTATCAGCTTATTTTCTTCAATTACTTGAATTTTAAATTCCTCTTTATTGCATGAGTTGTTCCCTAAATATTATTTCGCCCAATTATTTTTAGTGCTCAAGAGATTTTATTTTTGCTGAATTTTCGCTTCGCCTCTCTGTGGATTCGATACTCGGTATTACTACCATTTTATATTACTTGTTACAACCCGTGCGCTTGCAGAAAATCGGACCAACAACAAGTTTTTGGCGCCGTTGCCGAGGAGGCTTGATTTTTAAGCAAAATTTAATTTTTCTTGACATCAAGAAGAAAGGGATAAATAGTAATTTAGGTGTAAATATTTTTCTTTCATTATTTTGTGATTATTATTTTATTCATGTTTTTTTGTTTGGTTGTTTTGATTGACTGGGAGCATTGTATGCGAAGGAACAAGGTGGTTAATTTGTTTTCGCTAGATCTTGAAATTGACAGGACTCTTAGATCCATTCGAAGAGTGAAAAGATTAGCAGAATCAATGGCCCATCAAGAGGAAGCTTCCAAGGCAATTAGAGATTTCTTACAGCCAGTTCTTCCCACCGAGAATTCTGGAATTGTCTACGCCCCAATCCAAGCTACAAATTTTGAGCTAAAGACAGGATTGATTCAGATGGCGCGCGATAACTCGTTTAAGGGACATCCTTCCGAGGACCCTCATTCACATCTGCGATCATTCCTAGAAATTTGTGGGACGGTGAAGATGAACGGAGTTTCGGCAGACGCGATAAGGTTGAGCCTATTTCCATATTCTCTATAGGATAAAGCAAAGGATTGGCTCGAATCAGTCGAGACAGGCAGCATTAGTACTTGGGCGAGCTTGCCTAGGCTTTTCTGACGAAATTTTTCCCACCTGCCAAGACTACTAAGCTCCAGACTGAAATCAGAACGTTTAGGCAGCTTGACGAGGAGCAATTGTACGAAGCGTGGGAGAGATACAAATAAATGCTTAGGCGATGCCCCCAACACGGATATCCTGATTGGCTTCAAGTACAGTTATTTTACAATTGATTGAATCCCTCCACAAAGACAGTCCTAGACACATCAGCATGAGGGAGTTTTCTTTCCAAAACAGTGACAGAAGCCAAAGATCTTCTTGAGGAAATGGCGGCAACCAGTTATCAATGGCCGACCGAGCGGGGAGCGATTACAAAGAAGGCTGGATTATATGAATTGGATGAGTCAAGTTCACTGAAGGCACAGTTGGCATCTCTGACCAATGCGCTGAACAAGCAGACTTCATCTGAGGTGGTCAAGTCCATTTCCACCTTAGCTGAAGGTCATTCGAAGAAGGAAGGTCAAGATGTGGAGGAAGTCCAGTACATAGGAAATAGACCATATGCTCAAGGAGTACCGAACTTCTACCACCCCAGTCTGCACAATCACGAGAACTTCTCATATTCAAATACGAAGAATGTTTTGCAGCCTCCCCCAGGTTTTGCAGTATCTTGTGTGCCTAAAAAGAAGAATAACTTGGAAGAGATGGTGGGTCTATTTATCAAAGAACAAAGAGTACTGAACCTAAATCTCCAGACGAAGGTAAATAACCATGACGCAGCTCTAAAGAACATGGAAGTACAAATAGGACAGATCGCTATAGCAGTGAATGCCATTCAAAAGGGAAAATTTCCATGTGATATTGAGCCTAACCCGAAAGAGTAGTGTAAGATGGTGACACTGAGAAGTGGTAGACAACTGGAGAACAGTTCAGAGAAGAAGAAGGAAGAAGAAAAGAGAAGGGATGAAGATGAAGGGACTGAGGCACAAAAAGTCTCCTCTGAAAGGTCTTAACATCCTCCCAACTCTATTAATTTGAATTGTGATTTTTCTAACAATTTTGCAGGTAGAAGAAAAGAAGATGAAAGGCAAGATGACAGAAAGAAACTGACTGAGGAATAAGTGGTTCCATGCAACCACCATGACAGAGGTTCGCATATTAGCCCGCCCAAGCGGAGGGACGAATGTCCAACGTTTGATTACAGGGAGTTACCTTTTCCTCAACGCTTTAAAAATGTCAAATTAGATGAACAGTTTCAAAAGTTTCTAGAAATGTTTAGGAAGTTGTCTGTGAATATTCCATTAGTAGAAGCCTTGTATAATATGCCTAATTATGGGAAATTCATGAAGGACATGCTTTCTAGAAAGAAAAGTCTGAAAAAAGAAATTTTTAATTTGTCTGAGAGTAGCAGTACCATTATTTCTGGAAGGATACCTTCTAAGTAGAAAGGTCCATGGAGTTTTACTATTCCCTGCACCATATGAGAAGTATCCTTCGATAGGGCTTTGTGTGATTTAGGAGCAAGTATAAATTTGATGCCTTATTCCGTTTACAAGAAGATTGGTTTAACAAGTATGATAGACACCAACGTCACTCTCCAGCTTGCTGACAGATCGATTACCCACCCGATGGGTGTTGTGGAGGATGTGTTGGCGAAAGCCAACAAATTTATCTTCCCTGTAGACTTTGTCGTACTGGACCTGAAGGAGGACAAAGAGGTGCCCATTATTCTAGGAAGACCTTTCCTAGCCACTGGTAAGGCTGAGATTAGTGTGCATACAGGTAAACTCACCTTGAACATTGATGATGAAAAAGTCGTGTTTAGTATTTTTGGCCAGGAAGAATCTGTTTTTAGTTTGCATACATGTTTTTCTGTTGGTCCTGAATACTTGACTGATGATAATGAAGAGGTAGACTATAATCTTGGCCTAGGCTTAGGAGAAATGCTTATGGATGATGAGGATTTTGATCATAATGCATATTTAGATGATCCTCTGTTTGAGAATGCTTTAGAACTGCTAAACTTTGAGAATGAATTAGACTTGCCTGCTTGTGAGAATGAAAGATTTGTAGTTGATGATTTACCTTCCTTTGAAAATGAATTAGATTTGCCTGAAATCGATGATTTTGATGATGATATTGAATTGCCTGACATTGAGGATGAACATGAAACGCATAAAAAAGATTGCTTGATAGATAATTTTGAGTCTGATCATGATTACACTTAATCTATTGAGTCTGATCTTGATATTCCTGAATACATGAACCCTGACAATGTTAATACCTTTGATTCGTGTCCTGATGATGTATATAACATAGAATCTGATCCAGAGGAGCTCGAATTTGTGCATAGTATAGAGTCTGATCCTGAAATTCTTGAATTCTTGAATTCTTCTGATGATGAGTCACATGATAGCTTAGTTGAATCGTTTTTTAATACTGAGTCTGAGGAATCTTCTGAGCATGTAGATATTTTTTCTGATGAATGGACTGACATGATAGATAGGCCATCTTTCGACCCTAGACCAGTTGATATTATAACGCTTGATGACTCTGTTAACAATTGCTTTGTGAATAGAGATTTAAAAAAGAGATTTGATGCAGCTGATTATTTTTTGAAATGTTATTATGATAATCTCTTTAGTGAAGATGGGCCAGGGGAAAGTTTTTTTTCTCCCCTGTTTGTAGTATGCAATTCGGTGCGTGATTTCTTGCAGGGCCCAGAGGATGATGAAAATTTTTATTTTGAGCCTCCGTAAGCGTGCCGAGCCTCGTCTAGCTAAAGACGTTAAAGAAAGTGCTGCTTGGGAGGCAACCCAAGGATTAAAGATTAGATTGTTGTTTTTCTCGGTAAATAATTTTCTTTGCTCTGTGATCCAATCTTGTTTTGCAGGATCCCCTTAGCAAACCCCAAAATTCCAAATTTCCCATTTTTCTGGATCCATAGGAAGAAGATGAAGCGCTCCTAGCTTAGGGAAGTCTCAATATCCCTCTTTACGCTTTACTGTTTTTTAAACATTGGGGACAATGTTTAGTTTAAGTTTGGGGGGAGGCTTTCGCTGTATTTAGCATATTTAAATTCTGTTGGATGCATGAATAGATAGCTATGATAGCCAAGGATGTGATTTAAGAAATTTTGGGAGAAAATGGTTTATATGTTGTGGAATCTGGGAGCACGACAGAAATTGTGACATTTTAAAATTTTTTGATACTTAGTTTTGATGTCTAAAGCATGCAATAGCCTTATCTAATGACGTCTTTGAAAATCTAGATTCTTATTATGGTTTTTAAAGTTTGTTGTCACCCCGATAAGCTTAGTTTCTAATATTAGGAAGCTCATGCTTGATTGTTCCAAAGAGCTAGGTAGAAAAAATGTTATGCCTGCTGAGAGAAGAAAAAGCAACAAAAGAAAATTAGAGAAAAGAAAAATCTGTTGAAAAATAAAATTTTTGCTTGCACAAAAGAAAAAGCCTAGGGGTAAAAAGAGCTATCTGCGGTGTGATCAGTTAGGCCAACCAAAGAATAAAATTCGGGTTAAGGGTCCCTGCATCGTAGTGTGAAAGCTAGTACCATTAGATATCAAAATGCAAGTTTGAGGGAGTAGCAAAAGAAAAAGAAAAGAAAAAGAAAAATCATTTGTGAGTTTTGCTCCCCCATGAAAAAATAAAAAATAAAAATAAATGACAGGCGCCCTAGATTCTTTTTCTTGCATGATAGAAGGACTCCGACCTATTAGGGGTTCTTAGCCAGTGTAGGGGGAAAACAAATGGAGAAAGCCATAAGACTAATTTAGGTTAGTAAAAGAATCAATAGATATGTCTTGAGCATGTTATTCATTAATCTTAAGTTCAAACTAGTTTAAGATTTCTTCAAGAGTATGTGGTGCTTGCTTATTCCACTTGCATGTTTTCCATTCTATCCTAAGAATTCCAAAATCATTGAGGCTTGAGTGATTCTATTTAATGCATCTTTAGAATTTATTTTGCTGGGGACTAAAAAAAGCTTAAGTTTGGGGGTGTGATAGCGAACAAAAATGTCGCTATTGTAGTCTCAATTTATTAAGCTTTTTTGTGCTTTAATCGTGTTTTTAATGAAAATATTTGATGAATTCTGTTATTTGGTCCTTAGGAGCAAAGTTTGTGATTTTGGGAGAAAAAGTGCCAAAAATGAAACAAATGAAGCCCAAATCCAAGCTTGGATCAAAAGGGGACCCAAAGAAGACAATCATGATGAAAATTCCCAACAGAAATGAAGAGAATGCCCAAAAATCAGCCCAAAGCCGAAGCTGGAAATTATGGAAATTGGGTCAGCGTCGAGACGCTCTGTAAATAGCGTCGTGACGCTGCCCCCATTCCAGGCCTATAAAAGGCACCCCATGGTGCCACATTTATCATCCAACAATTCCTCAAGGAATCCTTTCCTTTCCTTCTTTCCTTAGGCTCCATTGGAGCCCCTCTCAAGGCTTTTTAGCCTTTTTGAGAGAATTATTTAGTGGGAAATATTTTGGGAGTTTGGGGAGTATCTTAGGAAGCTCAAGGAGTAGTCGGCAAGGCTCTGAGCGTCAGCGAAGGGGTTTTTCGACGGTCAATTACGTTCCTTTTATGCTCTTAATTATGCTTTCTATTGTAATTAGTGTAGATATTTTAGCCATGTATAGCTAAACCCCAATTTGGGATCTTGAAATGAAATTATAGTTCATATATTGTTATAATTTCTTGTCTCTTGCCCTTGTCCTAATTATTTGTATGGATGCGCTTAATGCTTTATTCAATATGGCCAATTGTGTAATGATCTGATTCTTAATGGAAACTCGACGGAGAGAAATTAGGATAGATCGTAATCCATGCAACTAGTTTAATTGCCCGTTGTGACACCGGGATTAGTTGATTAAACTAAGATTCCTAAAATGAATCAGAGCGTAATAATTAATGATTTTTAATGGCACTAAGGACACTTAGGTTGTTAAAATGAATTAATTACAATTAAGGGAGACCGACAGGAGAACATATGTGATTAACGGAGATTCTAGGATTATAATTAGTTGGGCAAAGAGATAAGATAATTATAACAATTGTTTAGCTAATAATTGATTTTCAAGACCCCTCTTCCCATTAAAAGAAAACTTTTTCTCCATATTTTATTTTTTTATCAGCTTATTTTCTTCAATTGCTTGAATTTTAAATTCCTCTTTATTGCATAAGTTGTTCCCTAAATATTATTTCACCTAATTATTTTTAGTCTCAAGAGATTTTATTTTTGCTTAATTTTCGCTTCGCCTCCCTGTGGATTCGATACTCGGTATTACTACCGTTTTATATTACTTGTTACGACTCGTGCGCTTGCGGAAAATCGGACCAACAACACACTCCCAAACAATTCAAGAGAAAAAAAAATATTCACAAACAAAATAAAAATATTCACAAACAAAATAAAAATATTCACAACCTAAATTAATATTTATCCCTTTCTTTTTAATGTCAAAAAGAAATTATTTTGCTTAAAAATAAAACCTCCCCGGCAACGGCGACAAAAACATGTTGTGAGACCTATCCGCAAGAGCATGGGTCACAAGTAATATAAAACGGAAATATTCCGAATATCAAATCCTCAGGGAGGTGAAGCGATAATAAGCAAAACAATAAGTTCTTGAACACTAAAAAGACTTGGGCGAAATAATATTTAGGGACCAATTCATGAAGAAAATGAATTTGAAAATTAAAGAAATTAAAGAAATAAAATTGATCAATTAAAGGAATACAAAAATATGGAGAAAGAGTTTTGAGCGAGAAGCAGGGTTTTGAAAATCAATTCATAGCTAATTAATTACTGTAATTATCCTATCTCATTGTCCATATAATTATACTCCTAGAATCTCCGTTAATCACACATGCTCTCCTGTCGGTTTCCCCTAATTATAATTAATCAATTTTAACAACCTAAGTGTCCTTAGTGCCATTAAAATTCATTAATTATTACGTTCTGATTCATTATTGGAATCTAGGTTTAATCAACTAATTTCGTTGTCACTACGGGCAATTAAACTAGTTGCATGGATTATGATCCATCCTAATTTCTCTCCGTCGAGTTTCCATTAAGAATTGGATCAATATACAATTGGCCAGATTGCATACAACATTACGAGCATCCATACAAATAATTAGTAAAAGAGGGTAAGAGATAGGCAATTATAATAACATTTAATTATGTATTTTTATTTCAGGACCCCAAATTTAGGTTTAGCTATACATGGCTATAATATCCACAAAATATACAATAATAAGCATAATGTGGAGCAAAATAAGATAAAAGGAAATGACCGTCAAGAACCCCGTCGCTAGCGCTTGGAGTCTCTCCGAACACGCCTCAAGTCTCCTAGAGTGCTCCCAAAAGCGCCCCAAAATTTAACACTTCTAACTCTAAAAAAGGCTAGAAAGCCTTTAGAGAATGCTAAAAAAGAGACAAGGAAAGGAAGGAAAGGATGGTGAATTGATTGATGAGAAAATGGGCACCAAGGGGGCCTTATATAGGCACAGAATAAGGACAGCGTCGCGACGCTGTGACGTCATCAACTTGTCCACCAAGAAATGGGACAACGTCTCAACGTTGGGCGGTTTCCAAACCAGTAGGCGCATATTTGGGCTAGAAACTTCGGCCAACTTCAATTCTTTATGGATCTTTTCTTCACTGTTGACTCTTGGGCTCCCCCTTTGACCCATGGATGAATATTTTGCTTGGATTGCTCATTTTTTGGCCTTTTTCCACCACAAATCCATAAAATGCTCCTAAAGACAAAATAGTAAATTATTTTAGATTTCTTCAATAAAAACACAATTAAAGCACTCAAAAGCTTGATAATTTAGGACTAAAATAGCGACATTTTTGCCTGATATCCCTCAAGTCGCTCAACAATATATTCCGCACAAAATAACTTCTATGGCATCCATTCTTCCAAATGGGTTAAAACATATAATATATATCTAAAAGCAACCCTTTTTAGCACAAAAGACACACAAATCACTATCAAACTAAGGCCTAAATAACTCCCTTTTGGAGAGTTTATCAGGTACCAAATAATATGGACTTTTCAAACTCCCAGGTAAATCCCCAGGAAAAGGTGTTCCCTTCGGTCAACTTAAGTACCTTTTCCTAGATAGAGTTCTTACTCTTGTCCATATATTTTTGGAGTACATGTCTGCATTATTTCTTTATTCGACTATAGATCTAGACACTATAAAAATAAATTCTAAGAGTTTAAAGGTCATACCAGGTCAATCGGGGAAACATGGGCTTCCTCATCCTTGAAGCCCTTCCCCCAATATGATTTGATCCTTTGTCGCTTCATGGGTTGATTAATTTCTTCAACTACAACCTTTTTCCCTCCTTTTAATTCTGGTTCTTTATCTCCAAGTATATCCTCTAATGTTCATCATTTCCTGAAAAGTAGATCGGGAGAGTTCATCAATTTCATCAATCATCGAACATTCCTCGAAATCTCCAGGGTACTTCATTGCATTCATCACATTAAACGTGACTTGTTGATCATTGACCCTCATGGTCAATTCTCCTTTCTACACATCTATCAATGTTCTTCCAGTGGCTAGGAATGGTCGTCCTAAGATGATTGGAACTTTTTTGTCAGCTTCACAATCTAAAATGATGAAATCTACAGGGAAGATAAACTTATCAACCTTGACCAATATGTCCTCAATCTTTCCGATAGGATGTGTAAATGATCTGTCTACCAACTGTAAGGTTATAGTTGTTGGTCGTGCTTAACCTATCCCTAACTTTTTAAAAACCGAGTATGGCATTAAGTTGATGCTCACTCTTAAGTCACACAACGCTCTGCCTACATCTCTGCCTCCAATGGAGCATGGAATGGTGAAACTTCCTAGGTCTTTGAGCTTGGGAGGGATCTCATTCTTGACCGGTGCACTGGAACATTCAGTGAGTGCAACAGTTTCGTATTCTCCCAACCTTCTCTTTTTTTTATAAAATATCTTTCAGCAACTTCACATAGGTAGGCATCTGTTCAAGTGCTTCTACCAATGGTATATTGATGTGTAATTGCTTTAATACATCTAAAAAATTCTTGAACTGTATATCCTGCGAGGCATGTTTGAATCTCTGAGGGTATGGAGGAGGTGGTATGTATTCTTAATCTATTTCAAATTTTTGGGGTTTGTGATCGCATTCCCCTGTTTTTTCTCTAACTTTGATTTTTCTTCTTTTTCTACCAAGGATTCATGCTCCTTGGTCTTTTCTTCTTTATCTTCTTTATTCTGTATAGTATCTAAGGTACTGTCTGACTTCTTTTCAAAAATCTTTTCTCGAGCATCTTCTAGGATTTCTGCTTCTTGATTTACTTCGTACTTAGGCCCATCGTATTCGAATCCACTTCTTAAGGTCACTGCCTTGCATTGCTCCTTTCATACTCTTTGAGGGATCTCGGTCTTGCTAGGCAACGTCCCCTATGGTCTATTCTTAATCTCTTGAGCAATTTGTCCAAGCTGAAATTCCAAAATTCGGACCGCAGCATCGCTTCTTGCCATGTACTCCTTCATAAGAGTCTTTAGATTTTACTCTTGACTCTACACCTATCCCTAACTGTTGTGTAGGAGGTTTCCCAAAGTGATTTGTGTTGGAATTACTCAAACCGGCTTGTCCTCCCAAAGAGAATTTTTGATGTTGTCTCCAACCTGGGTTGTACGTGGCCGAATCTGGATTCCACTCTATTCTAGTTCTGATTTCCCTGTGGACCTACATAAAAGACAGACGCGGGATTTAGTGGACAATTATAATCAATGTGTTCCGCACCACAAATTTCACAACAGGGAGAAAAAATAACATTGGCAGGGGCTATGATGGCTTGATTGTTCATGATCATGCCCATCATGATGTTGTGGATAGCCTTGATCTGGGCTTCACTCGTGGAATTAGCCTATGTTTCCACTGCTTTAACTAGATTGTTCAAGATTGTGGTTGGTTCAGTCTCTCCCCAATGTCGATTGTTGGTGGCTATGGTGTCCAAGATAGAATGCGCCTCATTTGCAGACTTCTTCAAGAAAGATCTGTTTGCAGATGCATTGACTAGTGCCTTCGAAGCTTAATCTAATCCACTATAAAAATAATCCAAGATGATGCAAGCGGGCAATCCGTGGTGTGGACACTTCCAAACTAGCCTTTGAAATCGTTCCCAAGTTGTATCCAGAGGTTCATTGTACGATTTTTTGAAAGCAATAATTCCAGCTCTATACTTGGCATTTTTATTAGAAGGAAAAAACTTCTCTATGAATTTCTCTGCCAAATCATTCCAAGAAGTGGAGTTTGGAGGGAATGAATCCAACCAAGCTTCAGCATCTCCTTGCAAAGAAAATGGAAAAGGCTTTAGCATCAAAGTATCTTCAGGCACTTTTGTAACTTTAAAAGAATTGCAAACTCTTAAAAATAGCTTAATGTATTTGTGTGGATCTTCATTTGGAAGTCCAGAGAATTGGCTCATGGTATTCAACATTTGGAACATCACTGGTTTAAGTTCAAACTGTGGAGCATCTATCGGTGGCTCTAAAATTCCTGGTTTTAATGTCTGAAAAGCTTGTAAAACGTAGTCCCTTATTCCTCTATTGTGATCTTCAGCAATATATATTGGATTTCCTTGTTGTGGCACCGGTGGAACTGGAGGAATTCTGCCACCATTTTGCTCCCTTCCACAATTCTGTGGATCAACTTCTGGATCGACTCCAGGAGGTTCCATTTGAAACTCTTGTATGTAATAAGCTTCTTCTAGAGGTTCCTTTGCGCTCAACTCTTGTTATTCCCTTCTCTTTCATCTTTGTTCCTCCCTTCGAAGACGAAAGGTTCTTTCTATCTCAGGATCAATGTCAAGGAGTGGACACCCCTTGTTCATGCACTAATTTCAACCTGCAAAAGAAAAACAGATGCAAATCAAAGTCAAATTCCCTTTGAGACACCAAATACGGTCGCAATCTGATCGCAATTTCAAAAATAAAACTTGGTGCGTCGCCAGCTTTATGAATGGATGTGAGATAAGATGATAAATATAAATTAAGCTAACTCTAGTGCAAGTATACATTGTCCCACTTAGTAATAAAAAACCTTAGAAGTATTCCACAGGTATCAATCACACGAGGACTAAATTGGAAATTCATATTTGAAGAAGAAACTGCTCAACTTGATTGCTTAAAAATAGGTAACCAAAGAAATAAGTTTGATGATAGGTTTTTAAAGAAATAAATTAAACAAGAAAGTAAATAATAAAGAATAACAATAAGAAATAAACGAGGTATTCAATATGGATTCATCCCTAAGGCAATAACTTTAATCATGAAATATTTAATCTTAAGCATATTCAATGCATTGGGTCAAATTTAACTTCTATTTGGCTTTGCTCCCAATAACCGTTAGAAAGCTAAGCTAGTATTGTTATGCACATTTCTATGACTCGACTCCGACATAGATAATTCACGTAAGCAACCTATAACCATATAGTCGATATAGGGTGCCTTAGGCAGCTTGCCCTATACGGTCGAACAATCTTTTTGAAGCTTTTTCTCTTATATCACCTTTATGAGAACTGATATCGTCTGTCCCTTTTGAGATCAAACTCACATAGCATGCAGAGTCTAAGTGATTAAGTTAAACTCATCAAGATCAGAGTGATATTCAATAAAGAATGACATTCATTGAACAAAACTTAAGCAAATAAAACACTTTCAAGCTATTGAACCATAAGGGAATTCACCATATTGAACCTCTCAAGGGAACTTAGCTACTCATGGTGAGATAAAGAGTACATGAATACATTTTCATTGAAATAAGGATGTAAATAATACAAAATAATGAAAAGTATCAAGAGTTGGGAATAATGGAGATAGCCAGATATTATGGGTTTTCTATTTAATCAATCCTTCTAGAGTTCGTTTAGACACTCCACTTTCTCGCTTTTACAAGTGGAAATGGGTGAAAATCCCTACAAACCCTAAAGTTTGAAGTCTAACTAAGGTTAGAATTTAGTCATCTAAGAAGGACCTCAGGCATCCCTACTCATAGGCGTCACCCTGTCACCTCCCTCTTCTTCCAAATGAGTTATGCTTGAATTTGACTTCGAATCTCGAGCTTATATAGTGTGAAAAATTGTTGACGAGCTGCAAAATAGGTGTTGGTAGGTAGCCCAATCGTTTTCAAGGTCAAAACGGTCGGTTAGGTGTGAAGAAAACTCGTCAACAACGACTCGCAGACGACTCGAAACTCTCTTAGTTTTTCCAGAAATGCGGTCGCATTTCATTTTGCCTTCCAATAAATGCAGTCACATTTATGGGCAAATTCCAGCTTCTCTTCTGTTTTTCTTCATAGCAATAAACGTAGTCAAATTCTCTTAAAATTAAGTCTTTTAAAGCACAAATCAACATAATTTGACAAAAGTGAATCTCAACACCCTAACTTATCAACTTTAACATATTTTGAGCTTCGGAACAGTAAAATTGATCTAAACATACAACATTTGACAAAGAAATGAGTTAAATATAAGGGTAAAATAGGTATATTTTTTACCCTTATCACTTGCTACCCAAGCCTACCAGCGTCTCGACACTATGACATCATTTTCATCAATTATGGTTCAATTCCTCCCATTCGATCCAAATTTGAGAAAAAATCTGGTTTTGATTCAAAAGCTCGATTTTCTACAATTTCAACATAAAAAGACATTAAAGCCCACAATTAAAGCACAAAACTAGCCAAAATAACTAGGAAATGGATAGCATAATTGCATGCTATCAAGACACAGAGCATCCCAATAATCAATCCATTGTTGGGTTTTATGCCCTAAAACTCGTAGATAGTAAATGTACATTTGACCGAACATTAATAAAGTGATGTATTATTCAATGTTTGTATTATATCTTGTCTTAATAACCCTAATCCAATAAACTAAACATCCAAGGCTAATAGTATGAGGCTTGAACTGGTATGTAGGGACATACGGGGATCAATGTTCAAGTTTTAGCCTAAAGGGTCTGTAGTATAGGGATAAGGTCGGGTACCTTGTCCTGGTGACACTATGGATACGACCCGCTATGTATATTGATACAAACGTAGTGATCCAACGCGTTCATGTAGTTGACATGCGAGTGGGGGTATCCTGTGCAATGAGTTTGCACAAAGACCGGACCGCGAAATAGTTTACCATTAACTGTAACATCGTTAGTTAGCTCGGTTTCTATTTCACTAGGATGACCTAGGCAACTTGGCCTTAATCCTGAGTGGATTATGGACTCCTATCCATGAGGGATTGTCCTTTGATTTGTACGGGTGAGAGTGGCCTGTTCGCCGACTCAATAAGCCTACCATTTTGGGAACAAGACCGAGTGGGGAGCTGGGAACGTAGTCTTACAAGATGAAATTCACTCCTTCCCGATATTAGGGTAAGTAGAGGTGTGTTCCCTTAAGTGGTGTCTCTGGGTCTTGAACAAATGGCCCTGCCCTCTTTATGGCACGAGAGGGATTTCTGTTTGTTGGTTGGACCACAAACAGGTTGCTCATTAGAAGAGCACTGGTACTTAAAGACCAAGACGTAGCCTAGGGGTAAAACGGTAATTTGACCTAGCTGGGGTACGAACACACGTGAAGGGCTAACTTGCTATTGACGGTCGATATTCGTGGACACAAAAATATATCTGCAGTGAGAAGAGTGCAACTGTGGTTCTTTAGTGGAGTGAACCACAGTTAACGAATATTGATTAACTTGGTTAATGAGTTTAGCCAATTAATCTCATATCGTTGGAGCTTCAGATCTGTAGGTCCATTAGGTCCCACCGGTAGCTCACTAAGGGCGTTGAGGTAAATTTCTATGGGATAATTAAATATTCGAATGAGTTCGAATATTGCAACATAATATGAATTTGATTCATATTAAAATTATAGGTTATAATTAATGTGCATTAGATGTATATTAATACCATAGTTTATTTGAGAGAGGAATATAATTAAATATGTGATATTTAATTATAAAGAATTAATTGTAGAATTAATTGATTATTGTTTTAATTTAGTCTAATTAAATTTGATATAATTAAACTGCATTAAAACTATAGGTTATGTGGTTCATTTTATGTAAAATTGTTTTATATAAAGTGGTTAAATTAAATTTTAATTTGATTTCAATTAAATTAATTAATAATTCAATTATTAATTATTAATTTAATTTAATTGGTTAATCAGTTATTAAAACTGATGGAGTCTTCCCCACTAACCTATAATGTTGCGTGGTTGAGAGATTTTTAGGGGGACTTTTGCGTGAGTCGTTATATTGCTAGGGTTGGGATTACAGAATCTCACTTACTCTCACTCTCATTTTCACGCAAAAAGACTTCCTCTCTATCAGAGCATTCTGGTGCAAATTCTCTCTAGAGAACAGAAAAAAAAAATCCCTACTGAAGTTTCCTTTTTCCCACAATCAACGACGCAAAATTCATTGTGAGAATATTGGTGAAGATTGGTGGTGGTGCCCTTCCAAAATCAGCGAGATCGAGGTTCGTAGGTTGCTGTTTTTTCTGCTAATACGCGAGGGAAAAGGCGATTTTTTTGTCAAGAACATCTTTACGGTAAGGTTTCTTGAACTCTTGGATCATTAGGATCCATTATAGATGAGATCTAGTTAATTTTGTCCATATTCAGAATGCTTTATGGGTGTTTTCCAGCATGTTTAAAGGTGATATTTAATTATAAAGAATTAATTGTAGAATTAATTGATTATTGTTTTAATTTAGTCTAATTAAATTTGATATAATTAAACTGTATTAAAACTATAGGTTATGTGGTTCATTTTATGTAAAATTGTTTTATATAAAGTGGTTAAATTAAATGTTAATTTGATTTCAATTAAATTAATTAATAATTCAACTATTAATTATTAATTTAATTTAATTGGTTAATCAATTATTAAAACTGATGGAGTCTTCCCCACTAACCTATAATGTTGCGTGGTTGAGAGATTTTTAGTGGGACTTTTGCGTGAGTCGTTATATTGCTAGGGTTGGGATTATAGAATCTCACTTACTCTCACTCTCATTTTCACGCAAAAAGACTTCCTCTCTATCAGAGCATTCTGGTGCAAATTCTCTCTAGAGAATAGAAAAAAAATCCCTACTGAAGTTTCCTTGTTCCCACAAGCAACGACGCAAAATTCCTTGTGAGAATATTGGTGAAGATTGGTGGTGGTGCCCTTCCAAAATCAGCGAGATCGAGGTTCGTAGGTTGCTGTTTTTTCTGCTAATACGCGAGGGAAAAGGCGATTTTTTGTCAAGAACATCTTTACGGTAAGGTTTCTTGAACTCTTGGATCATTAGGATCCATTATAGATGAGATCTAGTTAATTTTTTCCATATTCAGCCTGCTTTATGGGTGTTTTCCAGCATGTTTAAACCAGTTTTAATTGCTGTAACTTTTCCCAACGTACTGGTATTTTGATTTTAAATTAAAACGGAGTTAATGGTTCTGTGTGTTTCCGCTGCGCTAGGGCTTTAATCCATTCATCCATAATCTTAAAAGACTACATCAATCCCTAAAAAACACGTGTAGCTACTCATACATTACGTTACGATATAAGCTAGATATGAAAAGGCTATAAAAACTAACTAGAGATAAGGTAAAGATAAAGAAAAACTCAATTCCACCGATATAAGCTAGATATGGAATTTTTGTAGCGTCGAGACGCCAGGGAGGCAGTGTCTTCGACGCTACCTCTCAAGTTTGCCTACTGTGAGAAGCTTCCGACTTTGATTCTTTTTTCTTGCTTTTGCTCTTCTTTAGCTCTCGAGCACCTGATCAACTCCAATTTCTCCAATTCATTCCAAAACTCAATTTCCTAAAAAATAAACATTAAAATGCATATTTTCGCCAAATAATACTCAAACACTAACTAAAATTAACCGGGGAAAATATCTTGCTATGCGTGCTATGAAACTCTAAGAAAGGTTTATTACCTTTCAAGCACAGAGTTCATTTGTCTAAGGAACAGTGTCCTAAGACCCCTCAAGAAGTTGAGGATATGAGACGTTATTCTCCATGTCTCAATTGTGGGTAACTTGATGTATGTTATGTTATGGGAATAGTCAGTAGGTAATAGTACAATTCAGGGTTAGACCACTGGAGTACGATTAAGAACATCCTCATGTATCTTAGGAGAACGAAGGACTACACGTTGGTGTAAGAGGCTAAGGATTTGATCCTTACAGGATACACCGACTCTCACTTCCAATTTGACAGGGATTCTTGGAAATCCACTCACGGTGAGTGTTCACCATTAACAGGGAGTTGTAGTGTAGCGAAGCATCAAGAAAGGATGCATTAAAGACTCTACTATGGAGGTTGAATATGTAGTTGTTTGTGAAGCAGCAAAGGAAGCAGTTTGGCTTAGGAAGTTCCTATGTGATTTGGAAGTCGTTCCAAATATGAACTTGCCCACATCGTTGTTCCATTTACGAAGGCTCTCTCGACTAAAGTGTTTGAGAGTCTTCTAGAAAGTCTAGGTCTACGAGATTCGTACATAGTATAATCTAGGGAAAGTGGGAGACTTGTAATGTGTACGAGGATGCACTAGTTTATTGTATTTGTACATAATGTACTTATACATCTAACATCTCTATTGCTTTGGGTTATTTATCCTGATGTACATCCCACTAACTAGAGTTATTTATCCTGATGTACATTAGTTCAAGTTGGAGTAAAACCCAAAACTCATAGATAGTAAGTGTAAACTATTGATTGTTCTCAATAAAACGTCAATAATTGTTATTCTATAAAGATTTATGGAGTTATTAGTTTTTTTGTCTTAAAAAATTCAAATCAAACAAACTAACATCCTAGGTTGTTGTATGAGTCTTGAACTGTATGTAGAGACATACGGGGATCAGTGTTCAAGATACAGCCTAAAGGGTCTATAGTATAGGGATAAGGTTGGGCACCTTATCCTGGCAACACTATGGATATAAGACACTTTGTATTTGATACAAACGCAATGATCCAACGCATTCGTGTAGCTGACATACGAGTGGGGGTATCCTATGCAATAAGTTTACATAAGATCTGACCGTGAAATGGTAACTGCTAGATATAACTCCATTGACTAGTTAGGTTTCTATTTCACGAGGATGACCTAGACAACTTAGTCTCAATCCTGGGTGTATTATGAACTCCTATTCACGAGGAATTGTCCTTTGATTTGTATGGGTGAGAGTGGTCGGATCGCCAACAAAATAAGTCTACCATTTTGGGGACAATACCAAGTGGGTGGTTGGAACATAATCACACAATATGGAATTCACTCCTTCCCGACTTTAGGGTAAGTAGATGAGTGTTCCCTTAAGTGGTGTCTCCAAGTCTTGAACAAAGGGTCCTACCCTCTCACTGGCACGAGAGGGATTTCTATTTATTGATTGGATCATAAATAAGTTGTTCATTAGAGGAGCACTTGTACTTAAGGATATAAAGGTAACCTAGGGGTAAAACAGTAATTTGACCCAACTGGTGTTACGAACACTCGTGAAGGACTAACTTGCTGTTATTGGTCTATATCCGTGGACACATAAATATTCTGCAGCGAGAAGAGTGCAATTGTGAGTCTATGATGGTGTGTACCCACAGTTAACGAATATTGATTAATTTGATTAATGAGTATAGTCAATTAATCTTATATTGTTGGAGCTTCTGATATGTATGTCCATTAGGTCCCACTGGTAACTCGTAAAGGGTAATTAAGGAAATTAAATCTTGATTGTAAATTTAAGTGATCAAATTTAATAAGGGAAATAATATAACGTAGGGAGATACATTTAATTTTGGATATGATCCAAAATTAATTCAATATTTGAAGGAGTTCAACTATTAATTTTAATATGAATTTCATTCATATTAAAAAATATAGATTATGTGGAAGATGTTCATTTAAATATGATGTAAATGAAATAATTAAATTTGATTTAATTTATTAATTATTATTTATTAATTAAATATATCCATATCCCATTACAACTGGGAAAAGTAATTTATTATTATTAATTAATTAAATATATCCTTAACCTATTATTGATAGAAAGATGATCTCTAACCTATTATGAATAGGAAAATGATCCATAACCTATTATGAATACGAAAAGGGATATGACATTTTATATAAACCATAGAATTTCTCTCAGTTGGAGACACTCATTTCATTGAATTCTCTTTAAAATCAAGAAGAATGTTCTTGTTGCCTTGGCCTTAAATTTCCTAGAGAATACCAGTGTTTCCCGGTGGTAGTGTTCCAAGTTGTTCGCGATTTTTTTCTCAAGCAGTTGGTGAAATTAATCTAAGTCATATGTGAGAGTAAGTAGCTTGTTATTCTATGTAAATTAGGATTAGATTCTATGGTTTTTCAACATTCTTAACCTAGATATACAATAGATTATGAATATATGTTGCTAGTGTATTGGTATTTCATGATTCTAAATTAACTGCGAATTGTTCCTGAACCGCTTTCGTTGCACTGGGGCCTCCATTTATTTAATTAATTTCATTTAAATCATATTTAAATGAATATCTCCTATATAACCTATAGTTTTTAATTAAATAAAATTTAATTAAATAATTAATTAATTCTCCAATTAACTAATTACTAAATTAAATATTTCATATTTAATTTAAGCCTACAAGTAAATCATATTTAATTGTATTTCTCTCAATTAATAAAGTTTAATCTCCAATTAAACTTTCTATTATAATGTATCACATACATTATATTAATTATATCTCATATAATTAACTTGATTTCTCATCATGGATTTTGATCTATTCAAATTCTTTTCAATATTAATTATTCCTAATTACCCTTTATAAGCTAGGAGGGGGACCTAATGGACCTACAAATCAGAAGCTCCAATGATATGAGATTAACTGACTAAACTCATTAATTAGGTTAACCAATATTCATTAACTGTGGGTCACTCCACTAAAGACCCAGAGCTACACTCTTCTCCCTGTAGAATGTTTTTGTGTCCACGGATGTATACCAATACCGGTAAGTCAATCCTCCACGAGGGTTTGTAACACCAATTGGGTCAAATTACCGTTTTACCCCTTGGTTATCTCTATCTTCTTAAGTACCACCGATTCCTCAAATGAACAACTCGTTTATGGTCCAACAAGTAAACGGAAGTTCCTCTCGGGTCAGAAGAGGTCGGGTGCCCTTGTTCAAGAACCTGAATCAGCTGATGCGAGCACAACAAATGCACGGGTCGTCAAGTAATACAATGATTTTGAGTATAGAGTATTGTCTCCACAGGGATTGGATTTATTTAATTAATTACCATGAATAATCTTGCTTTGCTTTATTTAGAGAACAAAATCTAATGCCGAAAAGAATAACAAAAAACTAATCTAGAAAGCAAAAGATAAATGGAAACACAATTTGGAGAGCATAAAAATCTAAGGGTAAGCCCTTATGAAAATCCATAACACACTCAGGATTATAATTGAGTTACGTAGGTTATCGTATTAAAAAAGAAACCTAAATAGTCAACGGTGATACATCTAGTGGTTACTATTTCGCGACCCGGTCACATGCAAACTCATTGCATAGAATACCTTTACTCACATGTTCACTACATGAACACGTTGGATCAATGTGTTTGTATCGAATACAAAGTAGACCGTATCACATAGTATCACCAAGATAAGGTACCCAACCTTATCCCTATACTAGACCATTTAGGTTATTACTTGAACATTGATCCCCGTATGTCTCCACATACAGTTCAAGTTTCATAAAACAATTTTGGATGTTTAGTTTATTGGATTTAAGGTTAATTATTGCAAAAATAAGAATAACAAATTCAATAACTCCTTATAGAATAATTTCAATAACTCTTTTATTGATATTAATTAATTTGTTACATTTACTATCCACGAGTTTTAGGGCATAAAACTCAACAAATCCACTTTTATGTCTCCGCATATAGTTCAAGTCTACATATTATAGCTAGGGGTTCTTAGTTTATTGGATTTGGGGTTATTCAATGTGCAATTCACTTATTACTCAATAACAACTTGATTGAATAAAACTCAAGAATAACTTCATTGAAAAATAGAATTTTGTTTACAGCTTACAAACTACAAGTTTTAGGACATAAAACCCAACAATGCGGCGCATTTCTTGTGCAACCTTGCTATGACGCATGCTGCCTAAAGCTGGTGCCTATTTCCTTATCTGAATGCGGGCACATTTCTAGCGCAATCTTCACATCTTCTAACTAATGCCGTATTCAGCAAGGTTCTTCCGTTTCTAGATGTGGACACATTTCAAATGCATTTTTGACTCCTGCACAACCGTTAAACATTAACAAATTCATAATAAAATACCCTCTTTTTATATCGTTTAAGCATAATTTTTATATTTTAAGATTTTTTTTTTTGAAAAGTATATTTTGCTCAGTGAACTTTTGATTAATTTTTATATTTTAAGCATAGTTTTTATATTTTAAGATTTTTATTGGGCTCTGTGAACTTTTGATTAATTTTACTTCGAATGATAAGCTTTTAAGCACTAAGTCCTTACTTTCCAAACAATAAACTAGGTTTTTAAGGCTAAATAACGCACGTAAATGAACATTATCAATAGGTGATTTAGTAATGTCTCTAGATTATACTTAAGAATCAGGGGGCGTTACAATCAATGACTTCAATATGTGATTTACTAAAGAAAAATATCAGTCTATCGATGATAGACTTTAATATTTAATCAAATTTACTATGAAAAATTATGCACATAATATAATTCCATGATAAAGAAAAACATAGGATTAATAAATAAGATAGACTATATATTAATCTATCGTCGTTGATACATTTAAACAAAAAAAAAAAAAAAAGTCTATCATTGATAGACTTCAACAAGTGATGATAGTTTGTCACTGATAGACTTGGACCTTGAATGAAGTTTGTTAGTGTAAGAATAAACTTTTATCACGTCTTATTAGTGATAGAAGTCTATCACTAATAAATTGTAAGGCGAAAACAGATTTTTGTAGATCTTTTTAAAAATTGTTATATTTGTCAATAAAGAAACCTAGTGTGCTATCCATTACAGTTTTTCTATATATATACTTATAGATTGATTCAAAAATCTCATCCTTGCCATCTAAGTTAGACCTAAGTAGAGTATGGAATAATTTAAAGTACTTGTGATTTGACATCAGATTAGAGTGTCATAATGTTTTGGGTGAATATTTTTGTTTCTTAGAATTCTTCATTAAAGTTCGTTGATATTCCTGATAAATGCCATAGAGATAGATGTTTGGAATTTTGAAATTATTCATATGGTTGTTATTTTATTTAAAAACTATTTTGGCCACTATACTTTAAAATAATGTCTATTTTTCTCAAGGATGATTTTAAATTTACATTTGAAACTTCACAACTTTTTATTACGGTCCTTGTGTAAAATTAAACTTGATATGAACATAAATTCTTGATACAAATTTATACACATCACACGTGATTCTTTATAGTTTCATGATTATCAAATATCAAGTGTTTGGACACAAACTAACTGTTCTTTGATGTACCATGACTAAAATTTGTTCTTTCATGGACATAATTTAATATATAAAATAGTATAAACCAAACTAAACAAAACATAAATGTTGCAATTGCACTTCCAAGAACAAAGTTTATATGACAAGTTCTATTTATTTATTTTTTTGCAACAACATTTGAATTTGGGGATTCGAACCTCTAGCATCTTGATTGATTCTCAATTGGTTGTTATTTAAAAGCCCAATTTTCGACAATTGCTATTCCCAACATCAAATTGTTGATAATATAAAAAAAGATGGAGAATATCTACAAATGTATCATAGACTTTTAATTTTTTTAAAAGAAAAATATTTATTGTCAATTGCATTGATATGTAAATACCCAAAATAGAAACATGTGAATTGCCCAAAAATATATAAAATGGCAAACAATATTTTTTTTCAGTACTTGAGGTACGGATTTAAGTTCGAAATATAGTTATTATATATATGATTTTTAGTACACGAAAAGAGGTGAGAAGATTTGCACCTCTAACATTTAGGACGATACATAAACCGTGGTCGTCTAGTTGTTACATTCGGTTGGTAAAAAGTTGAGATTATTTATTAAGTGAAAGCATTAAGTTCAACCAATAACAGGGGTACGATCCACCTTCCACTCTCTATCGATAAAGACCATAACTCTGTCAGATCTGTAGTCCAATGGTATGTTTAATGTCCATGGCGGCATTATAATTGCTTTCACATTGGAATTGATCTCTTCTTGTATTGTATCAACTGCCTTTGTCGCAATTTCTCCTACTAGTTCTGGCCAACACCTCTTTCCTAAATCCAAATAAAAACACACGTACGTGATTTTCGAATCAATTTTGGAAAAATAACAAGTGCTTCAACTCCATTAAGAGCATATAATATATTACTTTTAAGAGGATACCTGGAGGGGAAATGTCTGACATCTTTAATTTCTCTCTGCTTTGCTTTGCTTCTATGGTGTGTGAGTTTGAGCTTGCTTTTGCTGAGTTTATATATATAGCCAATTTCATCCTCCAGATTTTTCTTTTTTCTTTTTTTAGTGCAAAATTAATCGAAATTCTAAAATAAACGTACTGATAAAATCCAATAATCAGAAAAGTTATTAGAGAGAGATAAAAAAAAAGTAGGGTCATGAAATAGAAATATAAAGCTCATATTAGAACCTTTCCTAAAAGTTGTTCTTTCTTTCTTTCTTTTTTTTTTATTTGCTATTTCTTAGGATGATGTTTGCAAGATGGGGAAGAGGACAGCTTCACTGTCTCTATTCCTGCCTTTCATTTTACTCTTCATTCATGTTAACTTTCTGGTTAAATTTCGCTGGAAATGAGATGGTGATTCTCAACAAAAAATTTGCGGGAATCGGATTCCGTGTGCCTATATAGCTTGTGGAGAAATTTTCTCCCCTCTCCTCCTATTCCTGCCTAAGGAATAATTCTCCGTCTAACGATCACAAGGCAAATGAACATCTCTACTAGAATGCTATTTAAATTAATATTCAAAAAATATTTGAAAATTCCAAACTTATGTTGATAATTAGGGTATTTTATATTTGCCCATTTTGTAATTATGATTGTGGGTTCGTTGATTACCCACTTGGGTCATTGTCATTCTCAATTATTTTTTTAGGGTTAAAGGCAAGAACGATAAAAATAAATTAGAAGTTTTGAAAAAAGGCAAAAAAAAAAAAAAAAAAAAAAATTATTGTAAAAATGACAAAAGGATAAAATTGGTAATTTATCAAATAAATAAAACTGACTAAGATGCCTTGAGAGCAAGAAACAGAAAACTCCTTAAAAAAAGGGAAAATATTTGTTCATATATTATCTAACCTAAAACAACATGTATCTTTTAATATTTAAATTCAAATAAACATAGATTAAAACAAATCTCAAATTCAAAATTTATAACAACCTAAATATTGAATATTTAAATTCAAAGATTAAAACAAATCTAAAATTCAAATATAAGAACCTAAATTTTTAATATTTAAATTCAAATACACTATAATCATGAGATTAAAACAAATCTCAAACTCAAATATTCTAACAAATTAAATTTTGAATAATTAAATTCAAATACAATCATTCGTATACTCTAAACACTTAAAAATACTTACTAGATAGGTAAATACTGGACAATTCCATAAAAACACAAATACTGAGTAATCTCATAAAAAAAATTGTTCTTGCACAAGAGTGTAAATATTATTTTTACTAATTTACGAAAATACCTTATATTTGAACCATGGTGGGGGAAAATCTTTCCAAGTAACCATTCCGTTTTCAACTGAAAATACCTTGTATTTAGTCTCAACATTAATAGATAACCATTCCTTTCAACTTTGAAAATTGTTTGTAAAATTTTTGATAAAAGTGTCAAAGTGTTTTTTAACCTAAAAAATTAAGAGTGGAATTAGAAGAGTGACCTACCAGTAATATGAAGGCAACTTTCCATCTTCTCAACATAAATTTTGCAATTAGGGCGTCTCTTCCATTTCTTTTGATCAACAAGCTTCATCGTCATCAAATCGTCTGTGATTGTGGGTTGAACGATGGGAAAGAAGAGATCTCCATCGAAGGGAGAGGTAGCAGTGAAAGCGCAAGCGAGGTCTTTGGTTAAGGATGTTGATGGGTCGTCGTCTTTCGTGGAGAAGTTTGTGTCGTTGACGGAACCCGATGGATCTTCGTCTGTGATTGATAAGGTTGAAGGGTCTTCTACGATCGTGAAGGAGTCGAGCAAGGGTCTGCTTCCAGTGGACAAGGAGTCCGGGTTTGTTGGAGGATCGATTGAAGGGGATGATCGGCGGGTCTGTATCTCTGGATTCTTCTTCAATTAGGACTCCAAAATGTCCCTTGTTCGAGAATAGTGATGACGGTGAGACAATGAATGTTGTGGATGGTACCGATTGATTTCAATTGGATAAAATGTTTTTTATTCATATCTGAATTTAAAAACTACAAGATTTTGTAGGATATATTATTTGATTTTAAATCAAATGACTAGATTTGAATTTAAAAAAAAAATGGAAGATACATTTTGGGAAGGGCCATAGATTTAAAAATACAATTTCCTTAAAGTAAGGAAAGGTCATCTTCTTTTACTGCCGCAAAGGGCAATTCTGAAATTCATAAAATGTTTGGGGCATGTGTTTCTCCCGTGTGGCCATCTTTCTACGTTTTTTTAAATTTTGTAATATCACAAAATCGAGCCCCGTTTTTTGCCATTACTGCAAATATCTCTTTTTTGTATCTTTGAGTTGTGCTTTTCATTTGTAATGGGCCTTATTTGTTATCAGGCTTTGGGCGTCAGTCACTGTTTTGTTGCTTGTATTTATAGCAGCTCATTTGTTAGGGTTTCTTCAGACCTCTCTCACGGCTCTTTGTCTTCCCCTTGCCTCTCGATACACTCTCTTTCGATTATCAACTTGCTCTGTAAATCTGTATTGCATGCATAAAGATGAATAAGGAAATCTCTGTTTCAAAGTGGATGTAGGCTAGTCCGAACCACTATAAACACGGTGTTGTTCTTCATTTTCTTCTCTACTCTTTATGATGTTTTTATTTCTGTTTACATGATGCCTTTGGATATTTTGTTCGAGATTAGTATAATTTCTGGTTTGGGGGTTTACAAATTGGTATCAGAGCTTCGGTTTCGAGTGGGATTGGTTTCTCGATCTGTGCCTCACGGTTTTGTTTTTTTCCCTCAGTTTGCTTTCGGGTTGCGTTATTTTTTCTATGGTCATTTTCGTATGGCTTCCACATTTGAGATTGACAAATTTGATGGTAGGCGGATTTTCGGCATCTGGAAGAAAAAGATGAAGGCGTTGTTGGTTGAACAAAAATTTGCGAGAGCCCTTGAGGATCCAAGTAAGTTACCCACTACTATGACTGAGGATGAAAAACGTGAGATGTTTGAAATTGCTTATAGTACTATTATTTTGTACTTGGCTGACAATGTATTGAGAAGGGTCAGTAGCATTGATAATGTGTCTAAATTATGGACTGCTCTTAATAATCTGTACATGTCTAAGACTCTTAGTAATAAAATCTATCTTAAAGAAAGGTTGTTTGGATATAAAATGGATTCGTCTAAGAGCTTAGAAGAAAATCTTGATGAGTTTAACAAGAAATGTATGGATTTACTAAATTCAGGAGAGAAATTGGATAGTGAGAACCAAGCTCTTATACTCCTTAATTCGTTGACTGAAAAATATAAGGAGGTTAAAAGTTCTATTAAATATGGTAGGGATGCCTTAACCATTGATATTGTTCTTAGTTCATTAAGATCAAGAGAACTTGAAATAAGAATTGAAAGAAAAGATTCAGAAGAACTTTTTGCTAAAGGAAAACAGTCCAAGGGTCAAAGTTGTAAGCAATCAAGAAACACTTATAAATCTAATTCCAAGAACAATTCTAAAGATAAGATGACTTGTAACTACTGTCGTAAAGAAGGTCTCACTAAGTATTAATGTCCAATACTTAGAAAGAAAGGGAAACTACCTGTTAGAAAAGAGAATAAAGTGTCTGCAAATGTGTTAGAAGGGTATGAATCTTCTGAAGTGTTAATGGTTAGTGAATCTTATTTGAATGATGATTGGATTATGGATTCTGGATGTACTTTTCATATAACACCAAATAGACATTATTTCTCTAATTTTGATGCTTTGAATGGTGGTAAAGTCATTATGGGGAATGATCAGAAGCGTGAAATTAAAGGAATTGGTTCTGTTAAATTTAAAATGCTTGATGGTACTGTATTATTGTGTTGTCTTCTGTTCGGTATGTGCCTTGTTTGAAAAGAAATTTGATATCATTGGGTACTTTAGATAAAGTTGGTGATTGCTTGCGAAATGCAAGTTATTTACCCTCTAAACTTAGGCTAAAAGAAGGCTAAATGAACCTCCGATGCGTTATCTTAGCGCATACAGAAAAGAAAAAGTGCTTTGATATAAGCGGCAGGCTATATTTGTGTATGCGATAAGAAATTATAAATACAAAGCGCTAACGCAACTAATCTGATCATTTTAAGTATCTTTCTCAGCACAAGCACACTTTCCAAGTGGCCTAATGATGATTAAGCGCTGACACAACTAACGCAAGTGGACTTGCAAGTTGGCCGTTGGTGACTTGTAGAAGTTAGCTTCCCTCGCCTATAAATAGAAGTCACCTGCTCAAAGGAGAGGAGATTATCATCATTTTTATCTTTTTGATACAATTCGATCAAGAGAGAAAGGAGGAGAAGAAAGGAGGAGAAACTCACTGCAGAAATTTGCAAATGGGAGCATACTTGTGTGTAATGTATCATTTCATGTATTTCTGTTTTGCTCTCATGAGCTAAATCTTCTCTTCAAGGCTAAGCGCAAGCGCCTCATGCGGCGATAAGTACAACTTGTAAGCGCACATTTTGGTTTAATTGAATCATTGATTGCTTTCTACTTAGTTGTTTTAATCTTTTCATTGCTAACTCCCGCTTGGCCAGCCGAATGCGGTAACAATATGATACATACTTGACAGGTAATGCATATGGATCTCTCTAGGTACAGCAAGTTAGCCCATGCCATGTAGTCTTGGTAGCATTTAATCATTACCACTAAAAGATATTACATGCTTGAGCTTCGATTGCGTTGTGACTAACGCAATCCCTTGTAAGTATTAAGAGAACTAAACTTCGTGCATAAACTAGTCAAAGAGTCATTTGTTAGTTTACTGCCTAAACGCATAAGGAGTACCGGAAGGGAAACTTAATGATTTTTTCTCGCTTAGGCATTAATGGATCAATTAATAAAAAATTAGCGCTACAAGTCTCTTATAAACGCATGAGGTTGCTTCCGCAACAGCCTTGATACTCTTCGCATTGAACTCCTTTCCTCAATTTATGTTATTCATTTTCTTCCCGCAAGACATTTATTGTTCAAACTATACCAACCATTTTTTTACTTACGTAGCACATTGAGAAGTTAAATCAGTGAATATATATACTTTTGTTCCATTTTCCTGTGGATTTGACCCTGAACTCATCAGGTACTACTTGATTTAGTCAGTTTATACTTGGATTGATTTAAATCTACGACTATTTTACCAATTACACTGACAACCGATCAGTTGGTCTCACTTATAAGTCTGAAAATGACATTTTGTTGGTAACTAGAGACTCTTCTGTTAAACTTAAAGGAGTTTTGAAAAATTGATTGTATGTTCTTGAGGGATATGCTGTTGTTGGGATTGCTAATGTGGTGACAAATGAAAATGATAAATCATCAAAACTTTGGCAAAAAAGAATGACACATATCAGTAATAAAGGTCTTGATTGTTTGTTTAGACAAGGTCTTATAGGCAAAAGTAAACCTGCTAAAATTACATTTTTTGAGCATTGCATATTAGGTAAGTCCACTAGATTAAGCTTTAAGAAAGGAACTCATAAAACTACAACCAAATTAGAGTCAGTGCATTCTGATTTATGGGGTCCATCTAGAGTTAAAACTCATGGAAAAGCTCAACATTATCTCTTGCTTGTTGATGATTATTCAAAAAAATTGTGGATATACCTGCTCAAATTTAAGGATGAAACTTTTGCTAAATTTGTGGAATGGAAAATGTATGTTGAAAACCAATCTGGAAATAAGATTAAGACCTTAAGAACTGATAATGGGTTGGAGTTTTTAAATGAAAGCTTCAATGATTTGTTTAAAAAGTATTGAATACTTAGACATTTGACTATGTAAGGAACCCCTCAACAAAATGGGCTTTGTAGAACGATATAATAGAACAATATTAGATAAGGTTAGATGCATGCTTTTCAATTCAAACTTACCTAAAACCTTTTTGGGGGAAGCAGTTACTACCGCTATATATCTTATTAATCGTAGCCCATCTACAACCTTAAATTTGAAGACCCCTCAAGAAATATGGGTAGGAAAACCTCCCAAACTTGACCATTTAAGAACCTTTGGTTGTGTAGCCTATGCACATTTAAAACAAGGGAAGCTTGAACCTAGAGCTAAAAAATGTGTTTTAATTGGTTATCCTCATGGGGTTAAAGGTTATAAAATTTGGCCTTTCGAAAAAGGTGATAGAGAATGTTTTGTGAGTCAAGATGTTACTTTTAATGAAGACTTAATTTCATGGAATAACACAAAAGAAGCTACTGAACATGAAACTCAGAAATTTGAAATTGAACTTGTTAACCCAAATTCTGAAAATTTAAGGCAAAATCCAGCAACTTCATCTGAACCTATTGAAGAAATGTCTTAAAATTTCGAAGAAACTCATATTGATAATGCTGAACAAGCTTTCAAGGGTGAAACCTCTTTACCTGTTTTGAATCAAAACCCATCTCAATTTGAAAATTATCAACTTGCAAGAGATAGGGCTAAGAGGATGATTAAACCACCTGTTTGATTTGATGAAGCTGATTGTGTTGGATTTGCTTTGAATTGTTTTGATGATGTGAATCATTCTGAACGAAACACATATAAACAAGCCATTAATTGTGTTGATGCTGAAAAATGGAAAGAAGTTATGGCTAGAGAAATGGATTATCATCATTGTAATTGCACATGCAAACTTGTCAATAAGCCATCTAATCAGAAAGTGATTGACTGTAAATGGTTGTTCAAAATTAAACCGGGTATTAAAGGCTTTAATGAACCTCGATACAAAGCTTCGCTTGTGGCTAAAGGTTTCACACAAGAGGAAGGGATTGATTATAATGAAGTGTTCTCTCAGGTTGTTGGACATACTTCAATAGAGTCCTTTTCTGTATGGTTATTAAATACAACTTAGAACTTTAACAAATGGATGTTACTAATGTTGGGTTTTATGCCCTAGAACTCGTAGATAGTAAATCTAACATTTTGACCGAACATTAATAAAATGATGTATTATTTATTTATTTTGTTTGTATTGTGAAATCTTGTCTTATTAACCCTAATCCAACAAACTAAACATCCTAGGTTATTAGTATGAGGCTTGAACTAGTATGTGGGGACATACGAGGATCATTGTTCAAGATACAACTTAAAAGGTCTATAGTATAGGGGTAAGGTTGGGTACCTTATCCTGGTGACACTATGGATATGACCCACTTTGTATTATGATACAAACACAATGATACAACGCGTTCGTGTAGTGGACATGCGAGTGGGGGTATCCTGTACAATGAGTTTGCATAAGACCAGACTGCGAAATAGTTAACCACTAGCTATAACAACGTTAACTAGTTAGGTCTCTATTTCACTAGGACGACCTAGACAACTTAGTCTTAATTCTGAGTTGATTATAGACTCCTGCTCATGAAGGATTGTGCTTTGATTTGCATGGGTAAGAGTGGCCAAAACGCCAACTCAATAAGCCTACCATTTTGGGGACAAGACTAAGTGGGGAGCTGGGAACATAATCATGCAAGATGAAATTTACTTCTTCCCGACTTTAGGGAAGCATATGAGTGTTCCCTTAAGTGGTGACTCCGAGTCTTGAACAAAGAGCCCTACCCTCTCAATGGCACGAGAGAGTTTTCTGTTTGATGGTTGGACCACAAACAAGTTGTTCATTAAGGAGAATCGGTACTTAAGGAAATGGAAGCAACCTAGGGGTAAAACGGTAATTTCACCCAACTGGTGTGAAGGATTAACTAGTCGTTATTGGTCTATTTCCGTGGACACAGAAAATATGTCTGTAGTGAGAAGAGTGCAACTGTGAGTCTATAGTGGAATGTACACACAGTTAACCAATTAATTTGGTTAATGAGTTTGACAAATTATTCTCACATCGTAGGAGATTTTGATCTACATGTCCATTAGGTCCCACTAGTAGCTCATAAAGTAATTTGAGGCAACTAATAAATAAATGTAAATTGAAAGTGTTCAATTTACTAAGGGAAACAATATAATATATATTGATATATTATTATGAAAGAAATAAATATTTGAAGAAATTTCAAATATAAATGTGAATTTGATTCATATTAAATTTATAGGAATTTGAAAGAGTTCAAATATGAATTAATTAATTTAAGGCCAAAAATTATTTTGGGCAATTAATTAATTCAAGGCCGAAAATTAAATATGTGATATTTAATTGGTGACTAATTAATTAATAAGTTCATTAATTAAAAAATTAATATATTTTAGAAATAATTAATCACGTATGGAAGTGATTAATCATTTATGGAAATGATCTAATCACTTATGGAAGTAATTAGTCATTTGTGGAAAAGATTAATAAATTATGGAATTGATTGATCATGGATTGATTAAATAAAGAATAAATTAAATCATTTATGGAAATAATTGATTTAATGTGAATATTTTATTCATGACCTTTCTCTAATAAATATATCACTAGACCTAATGGTCTGGAAGTCCTCTTGCTCTTAGACTCTAAAGACAAGACCCTAGAATTCTCTCTAGCCTCCCTCTTAGAGAAAGACTCCCACAAATCTTTTGCCTCCTAGACTCAGAGACATACCGGTGTAACCTCTGTGGTGATTGTGTCAATCAAAGAAGAATTTCCAGCGAAGAAAACCTTAAAGCGGCTGCTGCGTTTTTGTTCGTGGAGCGTCGTTGGCGAAGAACGGTCAAGTCTACAACGGAGGTTTGTAACGGTTCTTCCTCTTTTCTTTAGAAAAGTTTTTAAAAATAAATTTAGATTTATTTTAGCATGTTTAAACCAATTTTACAGTGGCTTTAAAGGTTGTTTAAAGTTTTGTTTGAGTTATCGTAACGGTATTTTAATGTTAATTAATATACGGCGTAAGGTCCAAACGATGCGCTTCCGCTGCGTGGGGACTTTTATTCCCTTCAAAATGTACATTTACTATCTACGAGTTTTAGGGCATAAAACCCAACAATGGATTGATTATTGGGATGTTTTGTGTCTTGATAGCATGCAATTATGCTATCCATTTCCTAGTTATTTTGGCTAGTTTTGTGCTTTAATTGTTGGCATTAATGTCTTTTTATGTTGAAATTGTAGAAAATCGAGCTTTTGAAGCAAAACCAAATTTTTTCTCAAATTTGGATCAAATGGGAGGAATTGAACCATAATTGATGAAAATGATGTCACAGTGTCGAGACGTTGTGACGCTGGTAGGCTTAATGCCAACAATTAAAGCACAAGGTCCTATCGATGCGCTTCCGCTGTGCCAGGGCTTCCATCCCCTTCAATTGGTATTAGAGCCTTCGATGTCCCTATTAATCGATATTAAAATTTGTTATAGGCTCTAATAGGTGGAATTTATGCATAATGTATGTTCGGTTTGCATTGAACTGTTTAGGTTAATTTTATGGTCATATATTTTATTTTATGTGATTTTGATCATGTAAGGACCCAATGTTTCGTGTATTTTATGTAAAATTGAGTCCTATGTAAGTTCGGGTCTAGATTAAGCTTTTATGAGGTGAAAATCGAAGAAATCGTGGCTGGAATCGAAGTGAAAAACTGAAGATCGACACTGTCCCGATTCGCAGGCGCTGATATCAGAAATTCACACAGTGTCGGGTCGTTGTGTTGCAAGCATCTTGATGCTGTCACGATGGCGACACGAATTAGGGCTTGGTTCAAGATGTATTTTGGCGGTTCGGTTTGACGATATGACCGGTTTTTGTTGGCTAGGACCTATTTGGTCCAGTTCAACCAAATTTTTACTCGGTTCGTGACTTTGGAGGCGGGTTCGAGGCTGTTCGGGGCGGTTTGTGCTATCTAGACAAATATTTTGGGGTTGCAGAAGGATCAAAGGATAGAATTTAG
Organism: Luffa acutangula; assembly: GCA_036850905.1. Taxonomy (NCBI): domain Eukaryota; kingdom Viridiplantae; phylum Streptophyta; class Magnoliopsida; order Cucurbitales; family Cucurbitaceae; genus Luffa; species Luffa acutangula. Next base: position 19,289,308 of record CM072087.1, read on the forward strand.
CAATAATTATTGTAATTTAATACTTTATTTTATCGTAGGGGCCAAAATTAACCGGTTCAATTGCTATTTATATGCTTTATGGATGTCATATAAAATATTTAATCCCACCTTAGGTTATAAACATGCTCATGCATTTATTTATATATTATAAATTGTTATAATGTATGTTTTAAATGCATGAAATATTTTCATACTTTTTTAATATGTGTATATTAATTATATGAAAATAATAAAACATGAAGCATGTCCTTACTTAGATTAAATATAAATAGTTATGCTAATGTTATGAATGCAACATGTTTGATTGATTTTCTTGATCGACTTATAATTTTTATATTAAAAGAAAATCAAATTTGCATGAAGCATGAAACATCCATAGTAATTAATATAATTGTTATATTATTTTCCATGCGATGCAAATAGTATGGTTTAATTGTTTTATTTGAATGAGATTGTTGAATGAATTAAACCCTAAATTCTTGATTATAGGATTAATCATTAAAATATGAAATAGTTTTAATATTAATGATTAGAAACCGTCAATCTATAATCAAGAGTTGCATGCTAACATACGATCATAGGATAAATTTGATTAATTTTAAATTGTTTATAATTTATTAGACCTAGATCAGTTTCTAATAGAATTAGAATTATTTCTTACTTAGAATTAAAAGTAGTTTTAATTGATTAAGTAGGAAAAACATTGATATGATTATAAGGGAACTCCACCGGTTAAGTTCTGTCTAAGGCTGGGGGTATTTAAGTTGAAAGTTTACGGAACACCTCCTACCTGGGAACTTTCCCGGAATACCAGAGTTGAATTAATCATAGTCAAATGTTAGCATACAATGACACTAGGTTTGTTAAAAGAGTTCAATGCACCTAGATCTTTAGAGTAATGACTTTACATTACTATGGTTATAAGGGAACTCTCTCGATAAAGTTCTGTTTAAGGCTGGGGTACTTAAGTTGACGGTTTACGGAACACCTCCTACCTAGAACTGACCCGAACTTTGAGTTGAATTAACCATAGTCATGTTGACTTGCCATGTTGTTGGGTTTATTAAAGGAGTTTAATTCACCTAAAACGTTGCGATTGAATCCTTTCCATAATTGTTATAATAGGATTAGACTTAGATAGATTGACTTAGTCGAATTTTATCTAAGTTAAATAATCCTGAATAAACCTTATGACATTTTCAGTGGGAGGAAAATTACAAAACGAGATTTAAATCAAGTTTTCCTCCTACGTCCCTATATTCACAATGTGAGGTTCATGCTCGACTTTGTGTCGTCTTAAGAGCGGCGTCCCTTCGGAAAGTGTTTGCATGGATCAATAACAAGGTGAATGGGAAAATGTCTAAAGTAAGTGGGAGTGGGACATGTGTCAACGTATCCCTAGGTCTTCACCCCTAGTTCGCACCGTGAGAGTCCTATGATTCGCCTGCATGTTGTCTTGGCGCAACCATCCCATCGGATGGTCGGATCATAGGATTCGAAACATCGTGAACTCTTGAATAAGATAGGGACTCTTAGGCTAATTACCAACAGTTGTCTTATCCTTCGGTAGCCTATTGGTGCGTGCCTCTAAGATCTAAATATAGGATCTTTGATCTTGATCGTACTGTTGCTTCATCTTCTAAAGCTGTGGTTTAGCATAAATGTATTTACAGTGCAAACTAGACTACTTACAGAGTTTGCACATTTTAAAACTAAAGAAGAGAATTCACAACACTTTTTTTTTTTTTTATTAAATAATGATGGAATTACTTCTTTATGAAGCATCCCTTATGAACACCATTTGTTTCTTTGTGAAACAAGATATTTAATTGATTCGGAGCTCACATAGGCTGTGAGTCGAGGAAAGGGTTGTCCAGATCGTAGTCCGGCTCACTTTTTTCTCCTTCATGTGCTGAAGAAGCTGGTGATTCACTTCTGTCTGAAGCTACTGCTTGAAGGATTCTCTGGAAGTCTGCATCAGATGTCGTCTGTGCGAGAGCTGCCAGAAGCTTGGATTTGTCATTGAGAAACTCTGCGTTTCTTTTGATGTCTATGTCTTGAAGATAGTCGTTAGCGGCAAACCATTCTTTAACATTTTTAAGAGTTGCGTTTTGAAAATTGAACTTTTCCCACCACTTGATCTTTAGGATTTTTGTGATGGTTTTGTATTGAGGTTGATTGCTGGTTGAAAAGTTCCAGTAGAATATCCATGGAATTTGAAAATATAGACAGAATCTCATGGAATTGTGAAATGCTGTCTTTTGAATATTCCTTGCAAAATGAAAATATGATTCTTGCAAGGGTGTTGGTAAAATATCATCCGTCAGACCGAATGTATTCCACCATTGAATAAACCATAAAGGAAAAGTAACTTTATAAGCATTTTGGCAGAAACAAATAAACCAAGAATGCTTGTAAGTTGAATACCACATAACGTTATACCAGGCTCTTACGTAGTCCCGATATGAATACGTTTGTGGAACAAAAGGTTTTGAAAAGGATTTGTCTGTACATAGGCCTTGATTCCAATGAGTTGGATTCAGGGCTTTGAATATCTTGAATTTTGAATAGGCGATCTTTGAAGGATCGTTTTTGTCAGGGATATGAGTGATTTCTACAGACTTTGTGTATACTATAATGAATTCATAAAAAGTTATGGTTTTGTTGAGATCCTCAGGCATGAAATTAAAGCCTGTAGGATACATATTTAAAATGGTCTCTTCTATGGTAAGACCTTGAAATTCAGGCTCTATGATTGGTTCATAGATGACCTGGGATTTTTGAAAGTAACATTTGATCTCAGGACGAGGTACAAACCTCTTTTTTGGTACTACCGCCTGAGAGTATGATGAAGGTGAAGGGGTAGAAGACCCCATCCTTGAATCTGGCGAGACCGGTGGTCTCATTTGAACAACTCCGCCAGAAGGACGGACAAGGTTGGCTGAAGGCCTTGGAGGTGGAGTGGATGACTCCATTGGAGACATAGGGCGTATACCGCCTTGTCTGGACCTGGATCGGCTTACTGGAGTAAACCCTAGATCCATTGCATATTGATCAGCACTCATGGGTGGAGGTGCTGAGGAAGAGGAAGATGGGCGACTGCCCCTTGAAGATGAGGCTCTGCCTCTAGTTCCACTCATTCACTCTTTTCTTTTTTCTTTCGAGAGAGAAAGAGAGAGAGAGAGGAGAGAGTTTTTGAGTTAGAAACTCTATTGAGAGACAATCTGCAAGAGGGTTTTGAGTGCCTTTTATAGGAAAAATTTCAAAATCAAAACACGATAAGATTGCTTGCCATCTGGCAAAAATTTGTTTTGAAACCAGATTTTTTACATCTTTTTCTAAGACGAATTTTGAAGCTCTTGAATCCGTTTTGATGGTAAATTTTTTGTTTATTAAATCACCTTGGAATTTTTGAACACAGAGGACTATCGCAAGTAACTCTTTTTTGACTGTAGAGTAATTCTTTTGGGTGTCATTCCAAATTCCTAAATGGAATCGGATAATTGATTTGTTCTTATCAAGACACTGTTTAAGGATTCCTCCATATCCAATGTCTGAAGCATCTGTCTTGTAGCGACCCGACTAAAGAGGGGATAAAAACGTACAAAGGAGTCGCTACTACATGCATGAGCACGGAAAACTTTGTAAACTTTAAAGCGGAAAATAATAAAGTTTTTTTTCATATAATTCAAATAGGGCCCAAAAACATAAAAGAGTTTCTAAACACAAATAATGAAAAGAAAGCACCTGAATGAGTTTCGAATGAAAACAAAACAATCGTTTAAAACTACAATTCAACATGAAACTGTTATTGGAATGAAAGGGATTGAGTTCCTAAGGAAAATGACAAAAACTTGCAGCTGCAGTCCCATAGCCAGTCAAGTCACGACTCTCGCCAATCGCCAACGCTCTCAAGTACCACCTGAAAAGGAAAGAGAAGTAGCATGGGTGAGTATATAAGAATATACTCAGTAAGTAGCCCACTTAAGGGTCGAAACTGAAATCATGAGATCTAGTAACTTGAAACTGAGTTCCTGAACTTCTGGGTCTCTAACTCTAGGGCCACAGCTGATCCCATAAATATGCTATGTCTAGGGTGTTAACCTGTCCCCAACCTGGTGCCAACTAGAGTGTTGTGTGGGTCAGTCGGTTAAGGTAAGTAACTAGAGACTAGCTGGCCATCTCTAGCAGGACTACACCTATCCCAACACAACACCCCTGAATATAAAGATAAAAAATTAATACGGTGGAGCAACTGACACATGTAAACATGCCTGGTGCCAAAAGGCGCACGAACAACGTGCCTGATCATAAGCTCAACACCGTCCTGAACTGAGAGAGCGCACGCTAGCGTGCCTGAAACTGAGCTCTAACAGCCAACTAATAGAACACACGTAGACGTGCCTGGGTTCTATCAGTCCTGAGATGGGGAAGGAACACACTCTAACTATGTAAGACTTAAGAAATCTAATAAGTCTTCTTGAGGCCCTAAAACGTGGTCGAGGTCCCTATTCTAAGTCTTTCCTCAAAGGTAAATATGATTCCTAAATCATTACGAGGCTACCGAAAATTCGGCAGCATAACGGCATACATATAGGGAACCCGAAATTTTTCTATTTACCTGAAAGGAAAAATAAACACTTCTATGATCTCCATTATCCAACCACAAGCCATAAAGGCACTACAGATCACCAAAAACCAGAGCGAGATGGACCTCGCATTCACAACCACTCAGATATGCAGAACCATCAAGCCATACGATCAAAACAACCAATAATTACATATCCACCCCGAAAGCATCAGACATGCCAAAGTAAACTCCACTTTCATGCCACAACATATTTTACCATGCAATACTATTAAACGCATAGGAAACCAAAACGAGTTCAAGGCTCACAATTTAAACTCATGCTAGCATGCCAATGTCTCGAAGATCTAGATCAAAACCCCGACAAAACATTTATCAAATCCAATAACACGCAATAGGGACTAAACTTGCAATAAAGTCCAATAACACGCAATAGGGACTAAACTTGCAATAAAGTCCAATAACACGCAATAGGGACTAAACTTGCAATAACATCCGATAGCTACTTACTTTAGATAGGAAACTTGTTCGACAACACAGTAGAGTGCCCCTTAACTACCAAACCCCTATCCAATCCAACTAAGAACTGAATGAAGCTTGCTGTCCGGGTTCACAATTTCGCTCCAAGATGACGATTAAGGTTCCGAACGCGAAAAAGACCTTGGAAACAATTGTCACAATTAATGGGTAAGCCTCTAGTCCCATAACCCAACCAAAAACACGAGTTTAAAACACTTACCCAAGGTTAATAGTGCCCAACTACACAGAAGCTTGAAGACTCGCTACTTGAATCGCCGATTATGAAGAGAACGCCTGCTGAACAGAGAGAATAACGAATGGGCATTCAATTAAACTCAAAAACCAGTCGTGAAACAACCTCTAGGCACTTACCCACTGCACGAAACGTCGGAAAAATCACCCCGAAGTCGCCGAGGCACCGCCAAGCACTGCTGGACACGCCGAACGACGTCGCTGCCGGAAAATGCACAATCTCGGCCCCTTTCCCACGTTGCTGCAACAAGAAGAATAGAGAAGAGAGAGATGGGGAATGAGAGATCGACGAGGGAGAGGTGCTTAAACGCAACCACGAAGGCGAAAAAGACATGAACCTGCTGAAGCCGAACTCGATGCTGACGCCGCGCCTGTTGCTCACGCCACCGGAGATGGCCGTAGACGAGGAGACGCCGACGGCCTGCGAGACAAAGGGGAGATGGATGATGCGCTGGTGAAAACCCACGGCTGGAAGATGAAGGAAACGACACAAGGGTACACGTATTGCTTGAGGCCGAAATAAACGAGAGGGATGGAGGGAATGGAGGCTGCGGCAAACAAAATTGATAAAAAGGGAAATTAGGGCAAGCTTCAAACATTTGTTTAATTACCAAAAAGTCCTTAAGCTATTCCAAATAACCAAACCCTTAACTTGGCCCAATGATACTCAAAATAAAAGAGAGCCAAGGTTTACCTTAATTGCCGACGTTACAATCTTCCCTCCTTAAAAACTTTCGTCCTCTGAAAGAGGTCTGGGTACTTTGCTTTCATATCATCTTCTCGCTCCCACGTTGCTTCTTGAACTTGATGGTTCTGCCAAAGCACCTTGACTAGTGCTATCTCCCTATTACGAAGGGTCTTGCGATCTCTGGCGAGGATCCGAACTGGTCTTTCTTCATAACTCAAATCCTCGTTCAGTCTCAAAGGTTCAAAATCAATCACATGACACGGGTCTGCCATGTATCTCCGAAGCATAGACACATGAAACACGTTGTGAACTGAAGAGAGGGAGGGTGGTAAGGCCAAACGATAAGCCACCAGACCAATTCTCTCTAGAATCTCAAATGGACCTATGAACCTGGGGCTTAACTTTCCCTTCTTTCCAAATCTCAAAACTCCCTTCATAGGTGCAACTTTCAGAAACACAAAGTCGCCAACCGCAAACTCTAAGTCTCGACGTCTGGTGTCTGCATAACTTTTCTGTTTGCTCTGGGCTGTCTTCATCCTCGCTCTGATCTTCTGGATTGCTTCATTAGTAACTTGAACCAACTCAGGTCCAAGCAATTTGCGTTCGCCAACTTCATCCCAATAAACAGGCGATCTACATCTCTTTCCATACAGGGCTTCGAACGGAGCCATGCCAATAGTCGCTTGGTAACTGTTGTTATAAGCAAACTCCATTAGATGTAAGTGGCTGTCCCAGCTGCCTGCAAAGTCTATAGCACAAGCTCGCAACATATCTTCCAATGTCTGATTCAACCTCTCTGTCTGACCATCGGTCTGGGGATGAAAAGCTGTACTAAAATTCAGCTGTGTGCCCAAAGCCTTCTGGAAACCGATCCAGAAATTGGAGGTGAAACGGGGATCTCTGTCTGAAACAATTTTCACTGGAACTCCATGCAACCTGACAACCTCTTCCATGTACAACTGAGCCCACTTCTCAACAGAATAGGTAGGCTTCCCTGGCAGGAAATGAGCGGATTTAGTGAGTCTATCAACAATCACCCAAATTACAGTAAAACCTTTGGCTGTCCTGGGCAAACCGACAATAAAATCCATAGCTACCTCTTCCCATTTCCACTGAGGCACTTCCAAAGGCTGCAATAACCCTGCTGGCTTTTGTCTAGGGGCTTTAACTTGCTGGCAAACCAAACACTTGCTCACAAACTCTGCTACGTCCCTCCTCATGCCACGCCACCAGTAGTATTGCTTTAGGTCTTGGTACATCTTCGTGCCGCCTGGGTGCATTGAAAAAGGAGAACTGTGAGCTTCAGTCAGAACTTCATTCCTGAGCTCATCACCCTCAGGCACACATAATCGTCCTCGAAAAAGAAGGCCATCATCTGAGGATAGAGAATACTCATCCCCCTGTCCTGTCTCTACCTAGTGGAAGAGGTCACTAAGGCTAGGATCCTTCCTCTGGACTTCTATGATTCGTTGTCTCAAAGTCGGCTGAACTGTCAACTGGGCTAATTGCGAGGCAACTTCTCCTACTAGAACTGCTATCCCTGCACGCTCCAAGTCGGCTCTTATGTGAGTCTGATCTGTGATTAAGGCTGAGGTATGGGCCACCTTTCTACTGAGTGCATCTGCGACCACATTTGCTTTACCCGGGTGGTAAAGAATTTCAACATCATAGTCCTTCACCAACTCAAGCCATCTGCGTTGTCTCATGTTAAGTTCTTTCTGCGTGAAGAAGTACTTCAGGCTCTTGTGATCTGTAAAGACTTGGATCTTCTCACCATACAGGTAATGTCTCCAAATTTTCAGGGCAAAGACTACCGCTGCTAATTCCATATCGTGAGTTGGATAGTTGCGTTCATAGTCCTTTAATTGGCGGGAGGCGTAGACGATAACCTTACCGTGCTGCATCAGAACGCAGCCTAACCCTTTCTTAGAGGCATCACTGTAAACAACAAACGAACCTGATCCATCTGGAACTGTGAGCACTGGAGCTGAAACTAACCTCTGCTTGAGCTTCTGGAAACTTGCTTCACAAGCGCTATTCCACACAAACGGACTACCCTTTCGGGTCAACTGTGTCAATGGTGTGGCTATCTTGGAAAAGTCTTGCACAAAACGACGATAGTATCCTGCTAACCCCAAGAAACTACGAACTTCAGTGACCGTGGACGGGCGAGGCCACTGGGTAACCGCGTCCACTTTCGCTGGGTCAACTGAAACTCCATCACTCGACACTACGTGTCCCAAAAAGGACACCTGCTGGAGCCAGAATTCGCACTTGGAGAACTTGGCAGATAACTGATTTTGTCTTAGGGTTGTCAAAACCCTCCTGAGGTGTGTCTCGTGATCCTCATCTGACTTGGAGTAGACCAGAATATCGTCGATAAACACGATCACAAAGGTGTCAAGGTACTCTTTAAACACTCTGTGCATCAAGTCCATAAATATGGCAGGCGCATTTGTTAGCCCAAAAGACATCACAGTGAACTCGTAATGTCCGTATCTAGACCTGAATGCAGTCTTGGGGATGTCTTCTTCTCTTATCCTCAACTGATGGTAGCCCGATCGCAGATCAATCTTGGAGAACACTGACGCTCCCTGCAACTGGTCGAACAAGTCGTCTATGCGAGGAAGTGGATACTTGTTCTTAATCGTCACTTTATTTAACTCTCGATAATCAATGCATAAACGCATAGTTCCATCTTTCTTTTTCACGAACAGGACTGGAGCTCCCCAAGGTGAAACGCTAGGACGAATAAAACCTTTGTCCAGGAGCTCCTGTATCTGCACCTTTAGTTCTTTCAGTTCTGCTGGGGCCATTCTGTAGGGTGCCTTAGAAATAGGGACTGTGCCTGGCTCAAGCTCGATGCTGAAATCCACTTCTCGAACCGGAGGCAAACCTGGAAGATCTTCGGGAAATACATCCATGAACTCATTGACCACTGGTACCGAGCTTATCCCTGCCTTTTCAACTCGAGTATCTGACACATTGGCTAAGAAGCACCACGCCCCTCGATCCACAAGTCTTTTTGCCCTTATCGCAGATACCACCTTAGGAACAGTCTCTGACCTGATTCCCTTGAACTTGAAGCTTGCTCCTTCCTGAGGCTTGAATAACACTTCCTTTTGATGGCAATCAATGATGGCATGATTCTCGGCTAACCAGTCCATGCCCAAGATAACATCGAAATCTCTCATCTCCAGCACAATTAGTGTCACATCTAACAGACGATCCGACACCAATACCTGACAGGTTTTAACCCTCTCCCGAGCTAACAATTCTACTCCAGCTGGGGTAGAAACTAATAGGCTAAAACCTAATGGCTCTAACTCTATCCGGGCATGCTTAACAAATATGTCAAATATAAACGAATGCGTAGAGCCTGAATCGAAAAGAACATGAGCATAATGCCCAAGGACCAATAATGTACCTGTCACCACTGCATTGGAATCACCAGCTTTCTTGCTGGTGGAGGCATGTGCTGTACCTTTCTGGGTGCTGGTGCTGGCTTGATTGGAACCGAAAGGTCGCCTAGGGTCTGCATTTTTTCCTCGTGGACACTCTGCGGCCATGTGTCCACCCTTGCCGCATCTGAAGCACACTCCTAAGCCTGCTAAGCATTGACCCTCGTGACGACGATCACACTTAGGGCACAAGGGTTTTTCCTTGCCATCATTCCTCTGACGTGGAGACCGACGGTTCTGGGGGTTCTGATGCGATTTAGAGAAGCTTCGATTAAACTTTCTTTTCTGACTTGTACTGGATTCTGGTTCTTTAGTCACCGGGATTGCATTCGCAGCCGGCATACCCATAAATGTGGCTGCTCGAAGGGCTGCCGCATAATCGGTTGGGTCAAGAGCCCCAACCACTCTCTGCACATCGTCCCTGAGGCCCGAGATGAACCTCTTCATCTTCTTTGCTTCAGTGTCTACCATTTCTGGGGCGAAACGAGACAAGCGTGTGAATTCCAGTTCGTATTCCTCTACAGACTTGTTACCTTGCCTTAAAGCCAAGAACTCTTCCTCCTTTCGGTACTGGATGATCGTAGAGTAATACTTTTGGAAGAAGGTTCCCTTGAACTGGACCCACGTAACGGGACCTGCGGTGGTACTGATAGATCTCTCTGCTGACCGCCACCACATCAGCGCGTCTTCCCTCAGCATGAACACGGCACATGGGACTTGCTGAGCCTCGGGGCATCCCATGTAACGAAAAATCTCCTCCATCTTGGCTATCCAAGCCTCGGCGGCAGTGGGGTCCACCGTCTTCCCATTGAACGCCGGTGGGTCATACCTTTTGAAGTCCTTCAGATACTTAGAGCCATCAGTCGACCCTGCTTGATCCTGGTTTTGATTCGCCTGAGCTGTATGATTGGCTGTAATATTGCTCAGGAGTGCTTGAAGGGCCTCTAGCGTCAGGGTGACTGTCTGTGCCGGCGCTGGGGGTGCAGGTATCTGAATCTCAGGTCCATTGCCAGCCTGGTGACCCACTGGAGGGACCACTTGCTCTAGAGGTACCTGACCCCTACCACGACCACGACCCCAACCTCGACCGCGCATACGTGGAGGCATAGTCTAGCATTCAAAAGACAATAAAACGAGTCAGGCCAAGTCCTTCTTGCCACGAATAGATGGAACCAATTCACGCTAACCCAGATGTAAAAATTTTATATAAATTCAGTTTCAAGTGTAATATAGATCATCATTCATAACACTCTTTCCTACCTAGTACTGGCATACCTGGCGATGACGAGGCGTGCTTACTTGTACTTGGCTATGGGAAAATCTGATGCTTACGATGTAAGCGAGTCTACAGAACCTAGAAACTGGGCTCTGATACCAACTGTAGCGACCCGACTAAAGAAGGGATAAAAACGTACAAAGGAGTCGCTACTACATGCATGAGCACGGAAAACTTTGTAAACTTTAAAGCGGAAAATAATAAAGTTTTTTTTCATATAATTCAAATAGGGCCCAAAAACATAAAAGAGTTTCTAAACACAAATAATGAAAAGAAAGCACCTGAATGAGTTTCGAATGAAAACAAAACAATCGTTTAAAACTACAATTCAACATGAAACTGTTATTGGAATGAAAGGGATTGAGTTCCTAAGGAAAATGACAAAAACTTGCAGCTGCAGTCCCATAGCCAGTCAAGTCACGACTCTCGCCAATCGCCAACGCTCTCAAGTACCACCTGAAAAGGAAAGAGAAGTAGCATGGGTGAGTATATAAGAATATACTCAGTAAGTAGCCCACTTAAGGGTCGAAACTGAAATCATGAGATCTAGTAACTTGAAACTGAGTTCCTGAACTTCTGGGTCTCTAACTCTAGGGCCACAGCTGATCCCATAAATATGCTATGTCTAGGGTGTTAACCTGTCCCCAACCTGGTGCCAACTAGAGTGTTGTGTGGGTCAGTCGGTTAAGGTAAGTAACTAGAGACTAGCTGGCCATCTCTAGCAGGACTACACCTATCCCAACACAACACCCCTGAATATAAAGATAAAAAATTAATACGGTGGAGCAACTGACACATGTAAACATGCCTGGTGCCAAAAGGCGCACGAACAACGTGCCTGATCATAAGCTCAACACCGTCCTGAACTGAGAGAGCGCACGCTAGCGTGCCTGAAACTGAGCTCTAACAGCCAACTAATAGAACACACGTAGACGTGCCTGGGTTCTATCAGTCCTGAGATGGGGAAGGAACACACTCTAACTATGTAAGACTTAAGAAATCTAATAAGTCTTCTTGAGGCCCTAAAACGTGGTCGAGGTCCCTATTCTAAGTCTTTCCTCAAAGGTAAATATGATTCCTAAATCATTACGAGGCTACCGAAAATTCGGCAGCATAACGGCATACATATAGGGAACCCGAAATTTTTCTATTTACCTGAAAGGAAAAATAAACACTTCTATGATCTCCATTATCCAACCACAAGCCATAAAGGCACTACAGATCACCAAAAACCAGAGCGAGATGGACCTCGCATTCACAACCACTCAGATATGCAGAACCATCAAGCCATACGATCAAAACAACCAATAATTACATATCCACCCCGAAAGCATCAGACATGCCAAAGTAAACTCCACTTTCATGCCACAACATATTTTACCATGCAATACTATTAAACGCATAGGAAACCAAAACGAGTTCAAGGCTCACAATTTAAACTCATGCTAGCATGCCAATGTCTCGAAGATCTAGATCAAAACCCCGACAAAACATTTATCAAATCCAATAACACGCAATAGGGACTAAACTTGCAATAAAGTCCAATAACACGCAATAGGGACTAAACTTGCAATAACATCCGATAGCTACTTACTTTAGATAGGAAACTTGTTCGACAACACAGTAGAGTGCCCCTTAACTACCAAACCCCTATCCAATCCAACTAAGAACTGAATGAAGCTTGCTGTCCGGGTTCACAATTTCGCTCCAAGATGACGATTAAGGTTCCGAACGCGAAAAAGACCTTGGAAACAATTGTCACAATTAATGGGTAAGCCTCTAGTCCCATAACCCAACCAAAAACACGAGTTTAAAACACTTACCCAAGGTTAATAGTGCCTAACTACACAGAAGCTTGAAGACTCGCTACTTGAATCGCCGATTATGAAGAGAACGCCTGCTGAACAGAGAGAATAACGAATGGGCATTCAATTAAACTCAAAAACCAGTCGTGAAACAACCTCTAGGCACTTACCCACTGCACGAAACGTCGGAAAAATCACCCCGAAGTCGCCGAGGCACCGCCAAGCACTGCTGGACACGCCGAACGACGTCGCTGCCGGAAAATGCACAATCTCGGCCCCTTTCCCACGTTGCTGCAACAAGAAGAATAGAGAAGAGAGAGATGGGGAATGAGAGATCGACGAGGGAGAGGTGCTTAAACGCAACCACGAAGGCGAAAAAGACATGAACCTGCTGAAGCCGAACTCGATGCTGACGCCGCGCCTGTTGCTCACGCCACCGGAGATGGCCGTAGACGAGGAGACGCCGACGGCCTGCGAGACAAAGGGGAGATGGATGATGCGCTGGTGAAAACCCACGGCTGGAAGATGAAGGAAACGACACAAGGGTACACGTATTGCTTGAGGCCGAAATAAACGAGAGGGATGGAGGGAATGGAGGCTGCGGCAAACAAAATGGATAAAAAGGGAAATTAGGGCAAGCTTCAAACATTTGTTTAATTACCAAAAAGTCCTTAAGCTATTCCAAATAACCAAACCCTTAACTTGGCCCAATGATACTCAAAATAAAAGAGAGCCAAGGTTTACCTTAATTGCCGACGTTACATGTCTCTACGATCAGATTTGCTTTTGGGTTGATGAGACTCAAACAGGGAATTGATTTGACTAAAGCTTTAATCTTTTGAACAGCTTTAGTATGCTCATCTTTCCATGGTTTTGGATTTTTCTTCAGCGTTTGAAAAAGTGGTTTGCAAATGGGTCTGAGATTTTGAATGAAATCAGACACATAATTGAGACAACCCAAAAATCTTTGAAGTTGGGTTTTGTCTGTGATTTGGTCCGAAAAATTTGTAGCAAAGTTTATGGACCTCTGAATAGGTTTTATCAGGCCCATATTGATATTGAAGCCCAAAAATTTAATCTGGGTTTGAAAAAGTTTGACTTTTGACAGGGAAACTGCCAAACCATTTTGTTTGATGATATTGATAAACATATTTAAATGCTTGAAATGTTGGTCGATGCTTGAAGAGAAAACCAAAACATCGTCAATATAAACAATTGTAAAATCTTGAAAATCATTGAAAATATCATTCATGATTTTTTGAAATTCTGAAAGGGCATTTTTAAGCCCAAATGGCATAACATTCCATTCGTATTGCCCGAATGGTACATTGAAAGCAGTTTTGTATTTATCCTTTTCTGAAATTTGAATTTGCCAGAAACCTGACTTCATATCAAATTTTGAAAATACTTTTGCACCTGAAATACGTTTTAGTAAATCTTGTTTATTGGGAATTGGATATCTAATCCATTCCAAAACTTTGTTCAAAGGTTTGTAGTTAATTACTAACCTTGGCACACCACGCTCCTGTTCGGCTGCGTTGTTGACATAGAAAGCTGCACAAGACCATGGACTTTTGGATGGCCGGATTAGCTTCTTATTGAGTAAATCCTGTATTTCTGATTTACAAAACGTTAGTAGTTCTGCATTCATTTGAATAGGTCTTGCCTTTGTAGGGATTTTAGATTCATCGATTTATGGGGTAAGTCCTTGTTGGATACAATTTTGATCAGCCCCAGAGTCAATTAAGGCTTTGAGGATAACTTGAAAATCTTCTATTTTTAGAGTAATTAAAGAGTACCATATTTGGAACTGAGTCCTGGTGATTTGATTTAAAAGGAAATCTTCTCCTTCATTATCAGAACTAGTAGATTTGAGTTTAAGATTATTGAGTTCGATTTTTATTAAATCGATTTCTGTTTTGTTTTCTCTTATCTCTTTCTTGAGATTGTTGATTTCAAATTGTAAATCTTGAATGGAGGAAGGTTGAGAATCTGATTTATGTTTAAAGAAATCATCCCTTTGAAGGATTTCTGAAAGGCTGGGATGCCTAACTTCAGTTTTGACAAAATTTGAGGTACTCGGAGGAGACAAGGATTGCTTGAGGGTTTTCAGGATTTTCTTCTTCATTTCTTTATCCTCTATATGATCAATAGAGTTAAAGAGAAATTCTTGCTCATTTGTAAGAACATTTATGCAATGTCCTTCGCAGTCTTTTTTGCAGACTTTGACACCTTCCGATTGGTCACTTTGGCATTGACTGGAAACTTTGGAGCTGGTGTCGTTGAATTGAAACTCGTTTAGTTCTTGCTCAGAACTCTCGTATTCAGAAGAATATTCTTCTCCTAAATCAAACTCATTTATTCTTCTTGTTGGACACCTGTTTGCATAGTGCCCTTCTTTCTGACATTTGAAACAAAAGGTTTTTCCTTTGTTTTTGTAAGTAGTTTGATTAGGCTTGGCGTGGTGCCTTGATTGTCTTTTCTTATACCGAGGATTTGGAGTGTATTGCTTTCTGGGAATATACTTCCTTTGTTGCCTTTGATAGAACTGGGGTCTATCATTATATTGATTTTTGTAGTACCTTCGGCTGTTACGTCGTCGGATGGTTTTATTAGAGGGGCGACTTGGTTCTTCAATTTGTTCGCACCCGTATTGAGAGCAGAAAGCTTTCATATCTCTTAATCTGCTCTTTTCATTCTTTTGAACTTTGCGTTGAACCTTGATTTCATTGCAGATGTGTAGTCCACAATTGATAACATATGATGTTAAATCACCGTAGGTCAAACTGCTCCAATTGATATTACCATCAAAGCGTTCTCGAAGAGTCATATAAACTCTTTACGAGACATAGCTAGGAAGTCCGTCTATGAACTTCTCTTTCCAATGGTTCCAATCAGGATCTTTCATATAATAGATCCTGGAGATGAATATATCTTTGTACCATTTGAAATTCGCAAGGTTTTTGCATCTGAGGTTTTTGAGAATTGTTCTTTGAGTATCGTCATATTTCACACTATGAGCAGTTGTGAATGCCCAATAGATATCATAGATTAATGCTTCTACAGCATCTTCCTGTTCTACCTCTTCTTCTATGACGACTACCTTTGGAGGGGTTTTTGAGGTTTCAGGCTTTACGATAGGTTCTCCGCCTATTCTAATACCTGGATCTGCTTTGGCATCAGAGATTTCTCTCTTTCTTTTAACCTTTGTGGTATGCAACTTGATTTCTAGCCTGAGATCGGCACTAAGGCAATCCCACCATGCCTTTAAGACTCCTGTGATACCATTGATCAAGGTTACACAGGCTGCATGGTTTGAATTTCCACTTTCTTGATAAGTTGTTGCTGCTATGAGCATTTCTGACAACATATCTTGAATCTGTCTATCAGGTTTTCCATCAATATTCCAAACAACAATTGATTTTCCGTCAAATTGTTTGGCTTTTACGAACTTGTGGCTTTGTTCGTAGTTGAGGTCTGGCATCGAAGGTCTATGATACCAGTTCACCCGGTCTCCTGGGTTTAGATGACCCATTTTGTTAACAGATTGAGGTTCATCTATCTGGAGTCTAGATAATTGTTCGACAATGGAGTCTATGTCACTGTCACTATCGTTTAGGACATTGATTTGGTTTGAGCTTTCTCCTTTTGCTATAGAAGAAAGTTTCCTGTCAATTTCTTCCTGGAGTTTGGTTTTTGGAGTTTTGAGATTGACTTTTTTGAGAGGGCTAAACCGTGGTTTGATGGGTGCCGGAGGAGGATCTATTAAATCCTCTAAACGATAGACTTGTTCGGCTATGGAGGTTAGCATTCGATTTGAGAAATTGTTCTGGACTTGAATGCTTTTGATTTCTCTGTTTGTAGGAGGTTGAGCCTCGTCAACCTCTCTTACGAGTTGGAAGGGTTTTGCGACAATTTTTTCATGGTAAAAACTGTCAAATTCAACGTCTTCCATTGGAGGATAGGTTCCTTGTACTTCTCCTCTTCTCATAGTTTTCCATTTTTCTTTTTCTCTTATGGCACAAATATGAGAATATTCTTTTCTCTGATTGAACCATCTGAAAAAGGAAATATGTTCTTGAAGCTTTTCAAGAGTTTGAAAGTATTCTTCTTTAATGACCTTTCTCTGTTCCTCACAGTGAGTCTTAAAGAATCGTTTTCTTTCTTCTCTATTTTCTTTAGCCATGAACTCCTTTTGTAGAGCTTCTTTATCAACTTTGAAATCGTTATCAGCAATGATAACATTCAATTGGCTTTTGAAGACAGAATCGGTTTCCATGTCAGTTTGAGTTGGAGAAGAAGGTTTTTCTTCTTCATATTGGAGATTCGGAACTCTGTGTTCCAATCTTACAGACCTAACTCTGAGTGAGTTAGTTCTGCCAATGTTTTGAATAGACTCTGGCCTAATGCCGGAGGTACTTGGTCTGGAGCACATGAACTCTTTTTTGTTCATGTTTTCCTTGACCACAGGGAAACGAGGTTCTTCATCCTCAAATTTGAGTTCTACTCTCCCATCGGCATGTTCAACAATATGGGAAAGTTATTTCTCATTCCTTTTTGGGACAAAGGCATTTTCTATTGTCCAAGAAGGATTTCTAGTAAGACTATCCCATGAGAGCATCTTTGGGACACTCACCGAGGATTTATTGATGTTGGTTTCAATAAGCATGGTCTTCCCTCTAGGGGATTGAACCAGTGCTTTTGGTTCCATTGAGGAAGTATGAGTTTTGTAGGTGATCTTGTATAAAAGTGTCATCTTCTGGACACCTTCTTCAAGATTCAAACCTTGACCTGTAACTTCAAGGGTTAAGGTCTTGAGGATATGGGGGTCATCTAAGGCCACCATAAAGTTTGGGAAACAATTGAAATATACAGGGCCATCGGCAAGATTAGACTCGATGATCCCTAGGAGGGAGTTAGAGAAGTCTTTGTGACGTCTATCTCTCAGGATTGCAAGAACAGGAGTGTCTAGACCCTTTCTAAACATTAGTCGAAGAGCGACTTGAACAGCTCCTATATGGAGGAATTGAAAATCTTTGCAATGTTTTAAGATATTGTCTTTTGGAAATAGCTGAATGGAGTCAATATTTCCATAGACTGGAATTTTGCGCTCAACAATCTTTATGCAATGTTGTTCTTTGAAATTGAACGTATTGTGCATATAGATTGTTTTGTTGTCAAGCTTGGTAGACCCCAGGCGTGAAGGTTGTTTTCGATCTTTGCTATATGCAAAACTTCATTGGAGATGTCAGAGCCTGATGAGGCCATATGCTGGTCCTCTATTTCATTTTGAGTTAGCTCCTTTGAAGAAGCTTGTTTTGAAGGAAGGGTTTCAAACAAAATCTTCTTTAAAAGAGACATGGATTAGTAAAAGAAAAACATTTTTAAAAAATTCAAACAATAAACTTTGAAATCGAAAACTATTTTCTCTGAATCGAAGATCAAAAGATATATACCTTCACTTACTCTTCTGGCAAGAAGGCAAGGTATGCTGACCAACGGATTCACTGCGCTTCTCTTAGCGTCTTACGACCGGGACCACAAACCGCAACAGTCCTTCGGAGTAGATGAATGTAAATAACTTCTGACGATCTCTTCGTCGAAGATAGATTTTAACTTCAAAGATTATGGAATGAGTTTGAGAAGAATGGTCTACTTGATACAATCCCTTCTCCCCCAAAGAAAAATTTTGAAATCAACAATTGAGATATTTGATGATCCTATCGATGTTTATATGATCAAGTCATAAATGCCAAAGATAAGTATTGTTACTTGTTGGAGAAATTCTTTGCCTTTTTCTTTGAGTATCAGTAGTTTTAAACAATTCATGATTTAAAAGTGCTTTGTTTTCGATTGGTCTTAATACATATAAGTTATTTTCTAATTTGGCTAAACAAATAAGTACACCATTCTTATAAATGGACGCTTCCTTCATATTAAAAGTAACGGTATAGGATTGTTCAATCAAACATGAAATAGAAATTAAGTTCATCTTAATCTTGGGAACAATTAACAAACTTTCTAAAAGTAAGAATCTATTTTTAAGAAATAACTTCGTAGCTCCCACGGCCTTAGCTGAAATGACTTCTCCAGTTCGGACCCTGAGCTTCATTTCACAATCGTTCAACTGTCGAAAGGAATTATTTTCCTGAAAATAAGAGCAAACATGATTAGTTGCTTCTGAATCAAGTATCCAGGTAAACTCATCATGCTTTACTATGCTTGTTTCTAAAACTAGTAAATCAAATTTACCTTCATTTTCCTTTTTTTTTCTCAGCAGTTGCAAGAGTTTTCCCCTTGTCTCATAACTTGTCATGAATCTCATTGAAAAAAGAGTTTTGAGACGCAACCTTAGATCTAGAGGGTGAACCCTTGGAATGAACAACTATTGTCTCTTTTTCTATCTGACCCTTGACTTCCTGAAGAGACTAATAGAGCTGCAACACATTTAACAGACTCGTCAGGGTATACATCATCTTGTTCACCATCATATTTTTGCGAAATTGTAGGAAACTCTTCAGAAAAAATTCCAAGATGAATGCAACCTGAGCTCATCTATGACCGCCCCATATGTTTATGCCATGTTAAATTGGACCATCATTTCCAGGAAGTGTTCCCAAACAGACGTGCCCTCTTTCATGTAGCAGTTATAAATTCGTTTGAGAGCATCATAGTGGAGTTTTCTGGACAATTGTCCAAACATCTCCTGGAGAGAGTTCATAATCTCCCTCGTTGTAATCTTGCTTTCATGTCTCTGAGTCAAATCTTCAGATAAGCTGGCTAAGACATAGACTCGGGCTTTATTATTTGCCTTTGTCCAGCGGTCATAAGCATCCTTTATTTCTTGGGACACATTATGAGCAGTGGTTGGAGGACAATCCTCTGTTAAGACGAACCGTAGATCATTGACAACAAGAATCGTATTCAGGTTCGACTTCCACGTAGCGTAATTTTCACCGGTTAATTTCTCATTTTATAGAAGAGAGACTATTGAGGAAGACATTGCTGAAATTAAACAAACAATGACCATATTAGTTATATTTGCCTTAACCCATCATACAAGCAAACAATTGCACACAATCCAATCAATTTAGCAATACAAGCAATCAGAGAACCCTTAAACTATTGATTTAGTTTTGCAACGATGTTTTAGAGGTTTAGAATAACAGTCACCGAAGGGCGATCAGCTACTCCTCCTCTAAAATGAGACATTTGTCGGCTAATTCTAATTCCACAATAACAAGAATCCTTTATTTCTTGGGACACATTATGAGCAGTGGTTGGAGGACAATCCTCTGTTAAGACGAACCGTAGATCATTGACAACAAGAATCGTATTCAGGTTCGACTTCCACGTAGCGTAATTTTCACCGGTTAATTTCTCATTTTTAAGAAGAGAGACTATTGAGGAAGACATTGCTGAAATTAAACAAACAATGACCATATTAGTTATATTTGCCTTAACCCATCATACAAGCAAACAATTGCACACAATCCAATCAATTTAGCAATACAAGCAATCAGAGAACCCTTAAACTATTGATTTAGTTTTGCAACGATGTTTTAGAGGTTTAGAATAACAGTCACCGAAGGGCGATCAGCTACTCCTCCTCTAAAATGAGACATTTGTCGGCTAATTCTAATTCCACAATAACTCATATTCTTATAGACATTAGCCACTATTGTTCGGTCAAAGATTTGTTAACACATTTAACTCATCCTCGTAAGTGTAACCCTCCCATTTTAAGATCTTAGAGGCACGCACCAATAGGCTACCGAAGGATAAGACAACTGTTGGTAATTAACCTAAGAGTCCCTATCTTATTCAAGAGTTCACGATGTTTCGAATCTTATGATCCGACCCTCCGATGGGATGGTTGTGCCAAGACAACATGCAGGCAGATCATATGACTCTCACGGTGCGAACTAGGGGTGGAGAATTGTTTAAAACTACTGATACTCAAAGAAAAAGGCAAAGAATTTCTCCAACAAGTAACAATACTTATCTTTTGCATTTATGACTTGATCATATAAACATCGATAGGATCGGTCGTTTGGTAAAGAATCGACTTCTAAGTGAGTTAGAAGATGATTCACTACCACCTTGTGAATCTTGTCTCGAGGGCAAAATGACCAAAAGACCCTTTATTGGAAAAGGTTATAGAGCCAAAGAATCCTTAGAGTTACATTCGGATCTCTGTGGTCCAATGAATGTAAAAGCTCGAGGAGGGTACAAATAGTTCATCTCATTTATAGATGGTTATTCAAGGTATGGTTACTTATACCTAATGGGACATAAGTCTGAGGCCCTTGAAAAGTTTAAGGAGTTTGAGGCTAAAGTTGAAAACCTATTAGGTAAATCAATTAAAATACTTCGATCTGATCGAGGAGGGGAGTATATGGATCAAAGATTCCAGGATTATATGATAGAACATGGAATTCAATTCCAACTCTCAGCCCTTGGTACACCTCAATAAAATGGTGTATCAAAAAGGAGAAATATAACCTTATTAGACATGGTTCGATCAATGATGAGCTATGCTCAATTGCCTAGCTCGTTTTGGGGGTATGCAGTAGATACTGTTTAACACATCTTGGACAATGTTCCCTCGAAGAGTGTTTTTGAAAGACCTTTTCAAATTATGGAAGGGGTGTAAACCTTGTTTGTGTCACTCTTGCATCTGAGGTTGTCCAGCACGCGTGCTTGTGAAAAATCCTAAGAAACTGGAATCTCGTTCAAAACTGTGTCAATTTGTTGGTTGCCTAAAGAAACGAGAGGTTGTTATTTCTACGACCCACAAGAAAATAAGGTATTTGTATCGACGAACGCCATCTTCTTGGAGGAAGACCACACGAGGGATCATAAACCACGTAGCAAGTTAGTGTTAGGAGAAACTACTAAAGAATCACCAATAGTTGTTGACGAAGCTGGACCTTCAACAAGGGTTGATGAAGGAACTAGTTGTTCAGATCCATTCTGTCCTTCTCAAACGTTGAGCACTACAACAAATATCGTTTTTTATAGCATCCAATTATAGCATTAGTTAAGATTTTCTATAAAAAAAGGCATTGGACAAATTATAAAAAAAAAAAATGCGGTAAAACTCCCGCTCACCAATCAATTAAAAAAATGAAAATCATACCCCCTTTTATCCCTCTCCCTCTCGACACTCTCTTTCTGACGCAGTAGAACACACCCAGTCTTGCTTTTTCTTCTCCATCTGTCGGCTTCCTCTCACCTTCGCCCATCTCCGGCGACATCAATTGTTGCCGGTGCAACACTCCTTCGAAGGCAACGACGCACAAACAGACGCGAACAACAAGTTTTCTCCCTGATTTTGATCTCTCTCTCCTACTCGATATCTCTTTCTCTCTCATCTCTGACGAGTTCCAACAGCATTAATGTTGTTGGAACTCGACAACATCAGCTTCCACCTCTTCCTTCACATTTTCGACGAGCTGCAGTGTCGAGGGGTCGATTTTGGCGGCTTCGGTCTTTTCCAATGCACACGGGGTCTATTTTCTAGCAATTTGAGCAATGGGTATTGGATTCTCGGTGGTTTTTAGCGATTTAAGGCTACGGGTAAGTGAAATTTAAAGCTTTTTGGTATTGATTTTAGTGGTTAATTTGTACTTATTAATGTTTTGGTCTTAATTTAAGGTACCCCATAGCATTTGGGAGCCAAATCACAAAATTGGAATGAAATTAGAACCTTGACAGCAAACGTCGTGTTCGTTTGGGTGAGTTTCTACCTATTAAAATCAAGTTGGTTTTTAGTGAAATTATGGAAATTAGATTCTTCTAATTGTTGGAACCTTGTATGTGAAATTAGATTGTCTTGTTTTTGGGGTCGTGAGTGGAGCCACATCGAGCTAATTGAATTTTCATAAATTGTATGAGTTACCCCAATGTAAGTGACCATATATGCCGAATGTGGGGACGTGAATACTGTTAGGGAGGTGTTTGATTTAATGCCTAAGAGGGATGTTGTCTTGTGGAGCTCTTTGATCGTTGGATTTTGAGTTCATGATAAAATGATATGCAAATTTTGAGAGAAGGTTGGATTGTAGAAATTCTCTGACATCTTGTTATGATTAATGTTATCTAGTTAATTTCAATTGAAATAGATTTAGTACTTGAAAAATGTTATTTGTTCTTAATTTGTAGTTTTTAAATTATGCTAAGTGATTGTTATTACTGATATATGGTATTTAAAGTTCGAATTAATTTAACCGAAAAGCTTGAAAGAGAACATAAAGCAAGTTAGAGTTTGATTGAAATTGATATTTCATATAAAATTTTGAATCTTTGGACATTTTCACTGGTTTTCTTTGCATATTTAGCTCATTGCTTGTCTTTGAATGCTGACATGCTCTTGGTTGGTACATTTGCATAACCTTTGTATGACACATGAGCTAGGTTATTTTTAAGAATATATGTTAGGCTTCAAGTATGTTTATATGTTATATTACTCTACTTTTTCATATGAATAATATATGTATATATATATATATATATATATAGTGATTGTTTTATACTTTTTAAAGGTATTCAATAATGTGAGGGAAAACATGTTTGACTTTTTTTTTTTTTTTTTTTTGTTTCTATCCAAATAAGAAACATATTTTGTCTTATAACATTTTGCAGATAAGTGGTAGGAAGACTTTGTTGTTTGATTTATTCTTCTATATAACTTCCTAACGTAACTTCACATAACAATGTTGTTCTCTACCTATCCTTTTTTCTTATTAGTTTTTTCCTTACGAATTTACATATATTGTAATGTCAACGTGTAGCTATGAAAGTATAAAGTTCTTGTTTGGGGAATTTATCTTAGGTGAAACTACTCCTGTGATAAAGGTTATGGTAACTTCACATTTCCCAATCAACGACAAGGGTTCTGATAAAGTCTCAATTTTAGATCAACCCACTTAGAATTTTGAATGCGAGTTTTCATCCTTCTTTTGATTCCTGATTATTCTGTTATACAGCTATTCTCGATTTCATTTGGATTAGAAAGAATCTACTATTTATTTCATTATCTTTTATTTATTGGGTATCTCAATGTTATAGCAAATTAGAATAATTTTTTTGATTATTGGAAATTGTAGCTTGTGTGTTTCTTGATCACCAATGGTTTAAAATATGTACGCTAGTAAAAACTTTTTCTTTTTCAAGTGTTGGTGTAAAATATGTTCACATATGTAGTTTTCGAATGAATATTTTCTTTTGTGTTAATGTCTGGAAGTTTTCTTTTGAATCGCAAAGATTCCTGTTTTCTATGTGATGTATTAGTATTCTACCACTTCTAAGTTTTTGTACAATAGAGAGAAATTTATAAATTGAATTAAGAATATGTAATCCAAGAAAATGATGTTCGAGAAAAACTATTAACCCTTGTGAGTTATGACTATGAGCCATAATTAAATTTTGTCTCATATTTGCATTTTACATAACCAATGAGTTGTGTTTTCTTTTGCATGAATTTGTGCTTCTTGCGAGTTAGCGTTGTTTGGAGTAAGTGTGTTGAAGAAGGGGAATTTCTCTTAGGTGAAGTTACTCCTGTGATAAGTAAACTTTGTTTCCTTTCCTATTTCATATTATTATCAAAGATGAGATCTCCACTCTAATCTTGGTCCTTTTTTATTTGAGAATTTAGCTTTTTAAGAAAAGCTGTCTCATATATAATTATTGTCTCATCAATTTTTTTCCCAGCAAAGTCATGAGGTGGTATCGATATGATATTTGATGGAAAGTGTGTTTTGAATCTACGTTGTACCTTATCATACATATATCATATGGAGTATGTCCATTCCTATACTTAAATCTAATCTACGTTGTACCTTATCATACATATATCATATGGAGTATGTCCATTCCTATACTTAAATGTAACTTCCATTGTTTTGTTGTCTATATTTCTGATTAGTGTGTTGGATTCTAAACTTCTAATATGTTTTCCACGGATTTAATCGAAGCTCTTATATTAAAAAATTTAACAATTACCTTTAACTTCTTTAAAACATGGAAGTTTTTTCTATGAGATTAGCCAATTGGTGAATTACTACTCTTGGATATCTCGGTCTTGACTTATATTTTAGGTCTTGATCAAGTTTTTAATAATTTTTTTGTTTGTTCTTATTTATACATGATACATGAGATTCTCCACTTTGTTTTTCATATTTTACCATTAGATATAAATTGCTTTCAATGGTAAATTGTGTGATGTAAATTATTGTTTCATCTTCTCCGCTCTTAACAAAACAGTCCATCTCCATACTTATAGATTTGATTACTTTGTGATCTTAAATTTATAGAATTACTTAGTTTGCATGGTGGAGGATTGCTAACTGATATTGATTGCTTAGTTGTTATATTTAACTTTTGTTAACATTATTGCACCTGGTAAATAAGGAAAATGTTATCGTTCAAAAGCTGGTTAAAATTATCGCATCTAGTAAGTTCGGTTATATTTTTAGTTTAAATAAAGAGGAGCTCACCTTGAGAGAATGTGTTGTGTCTAGTTTCAAATAGACCACAAAAAGAGCGTTATAGAAAAAATAGTATTCTCATTTGATCGGTAAGCTACAAGTTCACAATTCACATTCAAATAGATTAACATAGGTGCTACAATTTTGTGATTAAATTCCTAGTATTAGATTTTTTTTTATTGGCTAAGACCACTCTATGAGATTAATTATTTTCAGAGCATCCAATTAGAATTAGGATAGAGGTTTTAGTAATGTCGCTAGGTTAGGTATTGTAACGACCCTACTTTTCATGCCTAGATCCTAAGGTCGTTACTACATGCATTTCATTCTACTTCTAAGAACAGCGTGGAAATAACGTTTAAAGAAAACATACTTAGAAATTTGCGAAAACTTTTCAATCTGGGATCCCAGTTAAAACAGAACAAACGAAACATTTAGTTATTCAAACAAAACTTAAAGCGGAATAAATCTTGAATCATTCGTAATACAAGTTCAAAAGGGGAATTTCAAAACGTAAACTGCGGAAGACTATACTAAAGGAGATCCATGGCTCAGCAGCTCTCCGTCACGCGTGCTGTACACCTTTACCTCTACCTACAGTTGTATGTAAGGGAAAAGAATGAGTATTTAAGAAAATACTCAGTAAGTAGCCATACTTCAAGACACTCGCAGCAATAAAAGCTTTAATATCTTATTCGAGTTAAGGGCCTAAGGGTTAGGTCATTTCATTTCATTCCATTTCATTTCATTTCCTCTGTAGTTCGGGTCTCGTGTTAAATTAATACACCTTTATATAAATATAAGTTTGCCAACTCACTGATAGTGCACAAGTGGGAGTTTTGGGAGGTCTCTACTCCTACCGATGGTAGATGGCACCCAGTCAGTGGAGCTAAGTCTCATCCCTCAAGGCACTAATAGACGCATAGCACTCTAAACTACCATTTCACTGGTGGGGCGTTCATGGGTTTAAGTCAGAAATTTACTTCCACAGTTAGTAAATGGCACCTAGACTGCGAAGCCAAGTCCCGCCCATTAAGCCCCTCATTTCAGTCTATTACATCTCAGTCCTAGGTGTTTAATTGACACGACCCTCGTCTAAGGCACTAGTCTATTCCTTTCTCTTTCCTAATCCTTTCCCTCAAGGTAAATATGATTCCAAAGCCGTCATGAGGCTACCGAAAATTCGGCAGCATAACGACACACGCAGAGGGAACCCAAAATTTTTATACACCTGGAAACAATATAATGCACTTCTATAGTCACAACGGGTCAGATGTCGCATCCAAACTTCAATCCAAACTCCAACAGACATTTAACCCATTCCCCAATATCACAAATAAATCCAGAGAAACACATAGCCATCCAAGCCAAACATGCTTTAAAATAAACCAAGAGATGCTAGGTTAACTTTAAGATCCTCGTGCTATCAACATGTCTTATAATGAAGCTTATCATGATTCCACAATCAAAACTCAAGGCTCAAATCTTAACCATGCTAACATATTAAATTTTCAAAGAAAATTAAGCCAAAGCATAGAACTAAATCAACAGCTACATATCTATTAATCCCAAGCATTTCAGTTCATGGCTAACCAAATAAAACATGAAATTCACGGCCTCAACACAAACAAGGAACACTTAGCCCAAACTCCAATAATTCCATAATCCACGCTACTCATTTAATGCCCAAATAATGGCAATCTCAACATGCTCATCATGCTTCAAAAGTTGACCCAACACACTTTACTTAAGCTTAAGGACCAACTTGGTTTAAAAATGCAACTTCAACCCAACTATCCACTTTAAATTCCCAATTAACAAACAATGGTCAATTAATCTAAGACATGGAATTTGAATCCAACTAGCTACTTACCTTAGTGAAGGAGATACTTGATTAACCTCCAAGAAATTCCTTAACTCCAAGGTTCTTAAGCAAGCTACAACAAGGAAATGAACTCTTAATTAACTATGGACTCTAACCAAGCATTCAACTAAGAACCCATTACATTTGGGGTAAAATTAACAACCAAAGCTTACCCAAACAGAACTACAGCTTGCTGTCCAGCAGTCCCAAATCGCTCAAATTCGATAATTCGGCCTTCAAACGTTGTGGGTACCTAGAAATAAATAGCTTATATTAATGGGTACTCTTCCAACATAAACAAAACACCAAAAACTTCAAATCTCATTTACCCACAACCTGAATATGCTTGGAGCTGCCGGAACGTGAAGAACCACTATTCGAATCGCTCGAATTGAAGAGGAAAGCTTGCTGCACGACGTAAATAACGAATGAGTGTTCGATTAACGATAAAAGACTACGTAGAACTGAAACTTACATCGTTCTTACAAATTGTTTAATTAATCGAACCGTCAAACGCTCACGATCTCAAACGACTCGAGGCGGCATACAGCTGTTTGGCTGAGAAGGAGCGAGAGAGAGAGCTGCGAGGAAGAGAGAGAGAGAGAGAGAGAGCCGAGAGAGTGAGATGGAGACGGGTTAAAGAGAGAGACGAAAACAAGAGAGAGAGATAGACATTACCGGCGACGACTACGGTATGGGCTGAAGGCGGCGGCGTGCGGCTGAAGGAAGACCGAGAGCGTGTGAGGGAGAGAGAGAGAGAGTATCGGGGAGGGAGAGAGAGCGTGAAGGGAGAGGCAGAGATCTGATTTTCTTTTTTTAAAAAAAAAAAAAAAAACTCCCTTTGACCGAAAATATGGGGGGAAAAATTCCCCCCACTCCCCCTTTGACCGGGCAATTAAGCCCACTCCTTTTTTTTTTCTTTTTCTTTTCAAAGCTTGCCGTTACAGGTATAGAAACTTGGGGTGTTACATTTGTTACAAAAAAATTGTGATGTTTCAATTTTTGTTTGGCTAGTGATTGGATGTTCTTTTTAGTTCTTTGTGGGTATTTCACAGTTTGTATTCTTTTGCTCTTGACAGGGGTATACATGATTCTCATTATGTATTTTTTCAAAGTCTAACTTTTCAGAACATTCATGAAAAGAGCATTCTCCCAAGATCTAGAGTCGTCAGAATCCAAAGAGTCCAGAGAATTCAGAGATCGGGAGATTGAGCCAGAAGCAGAGAGGGCAGAGTCCAGAGCATTCTCCCAAGATCCAGAGTCGTCAGAATCCAAAGAGTCCAGAGAATTCAGAGATTCGAGATTTAGAATTCAAAGGATTCAAGACTTAGAAGATTTGAAGACTAGAAGACTCTAAAAAGAGGTCAACAAGCCAACAGGCCGATCCAAGAGATCATCAAGTCAACAGATCGATCATCCAGGAAGATCAACAAGCCAACAAGGCGATCATCCAAGAAGATCAACAAGCCAATAGGCCAATCCAAGAGATCATCAACCTAGCAGGCCAATCATCCAAAAAGCTCAACAAACTGGCCCAAGAAGATCCTTCAAGACTAGAAGACTTCAACACTTCTTGAAGATTGAAGACTCCTTCAAGACTGGAAGACTTCAAGCTCCAAGAATCAATTGAAGATTCAGACTCGAGAACAAGCGTTCCAGCCTTCGAGTGAAACACAGCCACACATACATAGGAGAGAGAATCAGAGGATTAAAGTTAGAGATTGTACACTCACACGCATATTACATCAATACAATATATTATTTATTCCACGTGTCTCCATCCCCGAAGCTACGTGTGAACAAATTGGCACGCCCGGTGGGACCAATTATAAATTGACATGTGTCCCAAATTTAATTTGAAAACAAAATTGGCCAATTATAAGTTTATAGAGCCAAATTTCTATTTGATCAATTAATTAAAATTAAATTATTTTGATCAAATTAATTAATTTGACCAAATAATTAAAAAAATAATAATTATTTATATCAAATTTGGGTCTTTTAAATATTTGGGTTATATGGTATTGGGTCAAATATGAACTCGACCCAAGACCAAGTAGTTGAGCCCAAGACCAATAAAGCCCAAGCCCAAGTTGTTGGCCCAAAAGTCACCAGGGCCCATCCGGCGAGCTCTATAAATAGAGGGGTTCTCTTCCATTTTAGGGGAGAATTTTGAAGCTCCAAGCCAGAGTCAGAGAATTCAGAGGAACTTCATCAAGATTGAAGGCTGAAGACCGAAGACTCCTTGAAATCCATAAGTTTCAAAGTGTTGAACACTTCTTGAAGATTGAAGACTCCTTCAAGATCGAAAGACTTCAAGCTCCAAGAATCCATTAAAGCTTCAGACTCGAGATCAAGCGTTCCAGCCCTCGAGTGAAACACATCCACACACAAGAGAGACAATCAGAGGACTAACATTAGAGATTGTACATCCACACGCATACAAATATTAATACAAGTATATTGTTTATTCCACATGTCTCCATCCTCGAAGTTACATGTGAACAAATTGGCACGCCCGGTGGGACCATCTCTACCTCTCATCACTCTCTCTTGTCTCAAAACATAAAAGTAAATATGTTATTCAAGACTTCTTCGATGGCCGCTATCGAGATCAGGTCTTACATGGGTTCAACTGCCCATTGTTGCTTCAATGAACTGAGGTTGCAAGAAGATAAAACTTCTATCATTGCAAGCGAAGAAACAACCTTGCAGGGGGCATATACCAATGACAAGTTTCTTGTTAAGTATAACCCTCTGTTTGAACCTGATTCTGACGTAGTGACTGTCATGATGACAGAGACAAGAACTATGGAAGAAAGAATGACTGAGATGCAAAAGCACATCAACAACTTGATGAAGGCGATTGAAGAAAAAGATTCTCAAATCGCGCAACTAAAGTACCAAATTAAGAACCAACATATCGCCGAATCAAGTCAAACACAAGTCATAACAAATCATGACAAAGGAAAGACTGTAGTGCCAGATGATCAGCCACAATGTTCTGCTTCGGTTGCTTCACTATCCATCCAACAACTCCAAGATATGATCACAAACTGTATCAGAGCTCAGTACGGTGGACCTACTCAAGATTCCCTCTTGTATTCCAAACCTTATACTAAGAGGATTGATAACTTGAGAATGCCAATCGGGTATCAGCCACCAAAAATTCAGCAGTTTGATGGAAAGGGCAATCCTAAACAACATATTGCCCACTTCGTTGAGACATGCGAGAACGCTGGTACTCGGGGGGACCTACTAGTCAAGCAGTTCGTTCGAACACTTAAAGCAAATTCTTTTGACTGGTACACTGATCTAGAACCTGAGTCAGTAGACAGTTGGGAGGAACTCGAAAGAGAGTTTTTGAATCGCTTCTACAACACTAGAAGAACCGTTAGCATGTTCAAGCTCACCAACACTAAAAAACGAAAAGGTGAACTCGTTGTTAACTATATAAATCGCTAGAGAGCCATGAGTCTAGATTGCAAAGATCGTCTCACTTAACTCTCTTCCGTCGAGATGTGCATTCAAGGCATGCATTGGAAACTCCTCTACATCCTTAAATGTATAAAGCCTAGCACCTTTGAGGAACTAGCAACTCGTGTCCACGATATGGAGCTAAGTATTGCTGGTCGAGAAAACTAAGACCTTCTCCTCCCTAACATGAGAAAAGAAGGAACGAACGACGAAGAGACTATAGAAGAATCTATGGTTGTCAACACAACCCTTCCCAAGTAGTCTTCGAAAGAAAAGCGACAAAAAAATGGAGCGCATCACTTAACTTTAAAGCAAAGACAGAAGAAAATCTATCCTTTCCCTGATGCCGACATCCCTGATATGTTGGAACAACTATTGGAAGCGCAACTGATAGAGCTTCCTAAGTGTAAACGACCTGAAGAGATGGAGAAAGTCGATGATCTCAAGTTTTGCAAGTATCATCGAGTTATTGGTCATCCAGTGGAAAGATGTTTTGTCCTAAAGGACTTAATTTTAAAGTTGGCTAAGGAAGGCAATATTGAGCTCAACCTTGATGAAGTAGCCCAATCAAATCTAACTACAATCAAAGGAAAGAACAAACATCAAAGAAATAAGGATCCTAAGAAACTTCAACCCAAGAGGAAGAGAAGTAAAAAGTTTTCTCAAGCTCAACAACTGTGATGTTGAATAAATCCTTCTCCAAAAATTTCCACAAAAAGGAAAAAGAGAACCTTGCAACTTTCTACTGCATCGACGTAGAAGAAGTTGACAATTCTAAGAAGGGTGAATAAAGGACCTCCGTCTTCGATCGCATCAAGCCTCCAACTACTCGTCCTTCAGTATTCCAAAGAATGAGTATGGCCGCGACAGAAGAAGAAAATCAATGTTCAGTGTCCACCTCCGCTCGACCTTCAGCTTTCCAAAGGCTAGGTGTTTCCACATCGAAGAAAAGTCAACCTTCGACATCTGTTTTTGATTGCCTCAAAGTAACAAGCGATCAACCTAAAAGAAATATGGATAACTTGGAGGAAACTTTTCGATGAAGTAAACAGCGACAAGAAGCTTCAAAGTAGCATCCTATCACGTATGAAAAGGAAGTTCTCTGTTCTCATAAATACAGAAGGTTCCTTGAAAGTGAAACCAAATCTCATTATCTTAACCAATCCTACAAGTCAAGGATCTGATCAAGACCATCATTAAGATAAGAGCTTTTAAAATGTAAAAAGCTTCTTATCGCAAGAGCCTAAACTGCATGATGCTCCTAGCCCACACGAGCTTAAAAGGTGAGTGCAATAAATTTTGAACTACGTTATGACTTGATCCCTTTTTTTTAAAGGGTACGTAGGCAGCTTAAAGAAAACTTTAAGTTCAGTCTCTGCAAAAAAAAAAAAAAAAGAGTGCAACAAACATTGAAACACGACAATACAAATTGAAGAAGTTAATCACTACTGGGGGCAACACAACAAATTGAAGTTGTGCACCGTTATGAATATGAAGCTACGAGTTGGATGAATAAAAGAAAATTTCATTCCTCCAAATTCGATGCCTCACTAGCCTCAAATTCGGTGTTTCACTCACCCTAAGTTCGTGCA
Organism: Luffa acutangula; assembly: GCA_036850905.1. Taxonomy (NCBI): domain Eukaryota; kingdom Viridiplantae; phylum Streptophyta; class Magnoliopsida; order Cucurbitales; family Cucurbitaceae; genus Luffa; species Luffa acutangula. Next base: position 19,321,321 of record CM072087.1, read on the forward strand.
TTCCTTCTCTTCAAGTTCGAAGGTTCCCACGTGTTTCGTTGCAGTTCCTTTTCTCCAAGTACGAAGGTGCTCCTTCTCCAAGTTCGAAGGCTCTTACATTGCTGTGATGCAGTTCCTTCTCTCCAAGTTCAAAGGTTCTCACACGTTCCGCTACAGTTCCTTCTCTCCAAGTACGAAGGTTCTCTCCTTCAAGTCGAAGGTTCTCTCACGTTGGTTCGCTGCAGTTCCTTCCTCCAAGTTCGAAGGTTTTCATGCGCTTTGCCGCAGTTCCTTCTCTCCAAGTTTAAAGGTTCTCACGCATTTCGCTACAGTTCATTTCCTCCAAGTTCAAAGGTTCTCACGCGCTTCGGTGAAGTTCCTTCCTCCAAGTCTGAAGGTTCTCACGTGCTTCGGTGAAGTTCCTTCCTCCCAAGTTCGAAAGTTCTTACGCGCTTCGTTGCAATTCCTTCCTCCAAGTTCGAAGGTTCTCACACGCTTTGCTCCAGTTTCTTCTCCCTAAGTTCGAAGGTTCTCACGCGCTTCCTTGCAGTTCCTTCCTCCAAATTCGAAGGTTTCGAAGGTTCTCACGCGCTGCGCTTCGTTGCAGTTCATTCCTCCAAGTTCGAAGGTTCTCATGCACTTCGCTGCACAGTTCCTTCCTCCAAGTTCGAAGGTTCTCATGCGCTTCGCTGCTACCTTCCTCCAAGTTCGAAGGTTCTCTCACGCGCTGCTGCAATTCCTTCCTCCAAGGTTGAAGGTTCACTCACACGCTTCGCTCGCTCCTTTTCCAAGTTCGAAGGCGCTGCTCTCCACTGCTCCTTCTCCAAGTTCGAAGGCGCTTCTCTCCGTTGCTCCTTCTCCAAGTTCGAAGGCGCTTCTCTCTGTTGCTCCTTCTCCAAGTTCGAAGGCGCTTCTCTCAGTTGCTCCTTCTCCAAGTTCGAAGGCGCTTCTCTCCACTGCTCATTCTCCAAGTTCGAAGGCGCTTCTCTCCACTGCTCATTCTCCAAGTTCGAAGGCGCTTCTCTCCACTACTCCTTCTCCAAGTTCGAAGGCGCTTCTCTCTACTGCTCCTTCTCCAAGTTCGAAGGTGCATCTCTCCACCCCTCCTTTTGAAGGTTCGCCACTGAGGTTCTCCTTCTCCAAGTTTGAAGGTTCACCGTTGCTCATTTTCAAATGTTTGGCGGCGATTGACGTCCTCGTTCCACTCCATCTTACAATGTTGGCAGTTGACGGCGTCCGCTGTGCTTCATCTTCAAATGTTGGCAGTTGACGGCGTCCGCTTCGCTTCATCTTCAAAAAATTGACTGTTGATAACTTCAATTCATATTCAAAAGTTGACGGTTGAAGTCTTCGCTACATCTGCAAAGATGAACAACTTTAGTGTTGCCTTTATCTTGAAAGTGTCTAGACTGGAAGATGCATCTTAGCTGCAAGTTAAAAAAAAAATGCTTGATATCAAACCACAAAAAAAAAAAAAAAAAAAAAAAAGAGAAAGAAAGAAAGACAATAAAGGTGTTGTTAAAAAATGGTGACCACCCCTACAGGAAACTACAGTCATCAAAGTGACTAGTTTATACAGGTGATGAAGTCACTGCAAGTGAATCTGATGACGATCGTTGTAGGCGAGTCAAGTCTGGTGACCACCCCTACAAGTTACTCAGATCGCCCAATAAAATAGGGACTCGTCTAGCAGGAGTGCATCACTGTAGGCAAATTTGGTGACTACCCCTACAGGTTACTCAGATCACCCAATAAAATGGGGACGGGTCTAGCAAGAGTGCATCACTGTAGGCAAATCTGGTGACTACCCCTGCAGGTCACTCAGATCACCCAATAAAATGGGGACTGGTCTAGCAAGAGTGCATCACTGTAGGCAAATCTGGTGACTACCCCTGCAGGTTACTCAGATCACCCAATAAAATGGGGATTGGTCTAGCAAGAGTGCATCACTGTAGGCGAATCTGGTGACTACTCCTGCAGGTTACTCAGATCACCCAATAAAATGGGGACTGGTATAGCAGGAATGCATCACTGAAGGCGAATCTGGTGACTACCCATGCAGGTTACTCAGATCACCCAATAAAATGGGGACTGGTCTAGCAGGAGTGAAATCACTGCAAGCGAATTTGGTGACGACTATTGCACGAAGCTTACACATCCAAGGAAGAAAGAAACAAATTGCAAAAAAAAACAAAAAAAACAAAAAAACAAAAAAACAAAAAAAAAACAAAAAATTAAAAAAAAACGAAAAGTATAAAAAAAAAGAAAATAAAAAAAAAAAAGAAAAGAAAAGAAAAGAAAGTTTCCTACTTTGATCCCTTCTTGAATGCTCGCTGCAATTGATGTGTGCTCTCCCCTACTGAGGTTCAGTCTTATTTATAGGGGGAGTTTTAAGTTCAAATCAAAGGTTTAAATAAAGATTTGACTCAAATGAAATCCTATCTCCGGTTCAAAATTTTATGAGATAATCTTTATCTTTATCTGAACCAACTTAATTAAATTGAAACTCCTAAAAGATAAGTGTTTTAATTCAAATCAATTTGGGAATTCAAATTTTATCTAAATAATTTTATTTGGGCATACTCCAAATTTTTCTTCCAAATCAAAATTTGAAATTCAAACATCAAATTCTATTCCAAATGCAAGTTTGAATTTGGTAAAATTTTACCTCAAATTAAATTTTGGTCATAATCCAAATTTTATCCCAAATGGACCAAAGTCCAACCTCAAATTCCATTCCAAATTAATGTTTAAATTTGGTAAAATTTTACCTCAAATTATATTTTGGGCATAATCCAAATTTTATCCCAAATGGACCAAAGTCCAAACCTCAAGTTATATTCCATATGCAAGTTAAAATTGGGTAGGATTTTACCTCAAATCAAAATTTGGGTATGAACCAAATTTTGCCAAAACTTGAAATCAAAGTTTGCTGCCAAACAAGGAAAATCAAAATTTTGACCAAACCCCAAATTTTGATTAATTGGCGATAAAAGTGTGTCAAATAAAAAAATCAAAATTTTGACAGAAATTCTTATTTTGATTCAATTGACGCACCAAATGGAGTCAAAGTCAAGAACAAATACCTTGGATTTTAATTCCAAAATATATTTTTCGAGATTCACTCACACATAACTTGTGCCTAAATCTCGAAAAGGGGGCATTTGTTGAAGGAGAAATTTCGGCCAATCACAAATTGCCACGTCATTAATATAAATTACTGATAAAATAAATTTGGGACCAGATACACATTTACAGGTGTGCCTAAATTAAATTAATAGACATTAAAATTCGGCAAATCAAAGAATTCCACTTGTCTATTAGTGATCCATCAGATAACATGAGCCAAGTTCAATCAAATTATGCCACGTGGCAATTGGACCCAAGCCCAAGCCCATATGAGGTCCATCAAACTCTATAAATAGAGGAGGCCACCATTCATTCAGGGGGGAGATTGAGCTAGAGGCAGAGAGGGAAGAGTCCAGAGCATTCTCCCAAGATCCAGAGTCGTCAGAATCCAAAGAGTCCAGAGAATTCAGAGTTTGGGAGATTGAGCCAGAGGCAGAGAGGGCAGAGTCCAGAGCATTCTCCAAAGATCCAGAGTCGTCAGAATCTAAAGAGTCTAGAGAATTCAGAAAATCGAGATTTAGAATTCAAAGGCATCAAGACTCAGAAGATTTGAAGACTAGAAGACTCTAAAAAGAGGTCAACAAGCCAACAGGCCGATCCAAGAGATCATCAAGTCAACAGATCGATCCTCCAAGAAGATCAACAAGCCAACAAGCCGATCCCATCCCAGAAGATCAACAAGCCAATAGGCCGATCCAAGAGATCATCAACCTAGCAGGCCAATCATCCAAAAAGCTCAACAAACTGGCCCAAGAAGATCCTTCAAGACTAGAAGACTTCAACACTTCTTGAAGATTGAAGACTCCTACAAGACTGGAAGACTTCAAGCTCCAAGAATCAATTGAAGCTTCAGACTCGAGAACAAGCGTTCCAGCCCTCGAGTGAAACACAGCCACACATACACAAGAGAGAGAATCGGAGGATTAAAGTTAGAGATTGTACACTCACACACATATTACATCAATACAATATATTATTTATTCCACGTGTCTCCATCCCCGAAGTTACGTGTGAACAGATGTTTATTTAGCTACAAAAAAGATTTGTTAACAATTATATCATTTGATATGATACTTGATCAATATGGTGAAACATCTAATAACACAACTATAGAATTAAAAAAATGCTATAATATCTCATAATAATATAAAAAATGCTATTAAAGATCAATCATAACGTTTTTCTTGCTAATGCTTTCCATAACATTAAAATTATCAATCAAAAATAATCTTTTATAGCATTTTTTATAGCATTGAAAAAAAAAACTATGAAAAGTTACACTTTCAATAACATTGGCTACAACGTGGAAGAAAATCTATGAAATTTTTTTATAGCATTGTTTTGTGGCTATAAAAAACGCTATGAAAAAGAAATCATAGCGTTTTTTTTAACGTTATGAAATGTTTCCACAACATTAGAATAACGTTGTAACGCCCTGTACACTTCTAGTGTTAATTAAATTCCATAGATATAGTCGAATTATATGAAAATTATTATTTGGCTTGTATTGTGGGGATTTTAATTATAAACTAAGGTCTTTAGGGAAATTAACGTGTTTAAATCTCTCGCTAACACTCGTTGGACTTGGTCTGAGTTGGTTGAGAAGCTTAAGCGTTAAAATTTAAATTATATGCAGAATAACGGGTGTTGGTTGTGTGGGTTCCTATTTTTGGGCTTTTGGTTAACTGGAAAAAGAAAAGGAAAAGAAACTCAAGAGATAAGGAAAAGAAGAAGGAAAGCCCTAGAGTTTTGTCTCTTCATCTTTTTCTCTTCTAGCGTGAGCCCCCAACCGCTGCCTTCAGCCCTTCGGCCGTTGCTGCCGTCTGGGTCGCGCCGCCACCCCCGTTCCATCAGTGGTGTCGACGCAGCAAGCACGTCGCCGCAGCCGCGTGGGTCTTCTTCTCCATGAAATATTTCTTCGTGCAATCTCCCTCTCTCGAGTCTTCGTGTGGAGGCCTCGCAACCGGTCAGTCCCAGCCGCAGTCGCCTCTCCGTGAAATATTTTTTCGTGCAATTCCATATCAGAATGCGCGTGTTTAGAGACAGCGTCTCGACGCTACGGCAAAAATTTGCAATATAATGATCTTTTCGGCTAGGTTTTTGGGGGGATGAATTTTGGGACTTCTTGGAGCCGTAAACAGAGCAGAAACATATATGATTAAGGCTGAAACAAAGGGAGAGATTCGGAAATCAACCCATTGTTCGTGGGGATCGTGACAGGGACGTTCAGTCTCGACCTACATTGAGTTTTCTTTTCCCTTTCCTTTTCTCTAGTTAGATTTATGGCTTTGTTAAGTTTAGTTGAGCTTGTAATTCCATTCATGAGTAGCTAAACTCATAGCTTAGGGATTGATGTAGTTGATTTTGTTTATGGATTGATTTATGGTTTAAGTTGTGCAATGTTTATTATGTTTGTAATCTTGATTTAATGCTTTCAATTAATTGGCCATTAGTTGAATGATTTAAGTTTTGAATCTAGCTCGGGAGAGAGGATTTAATATAGACTTACTCAAGATTGCATGACTAAAGTTTACTTTCTAATTCGTGACGGTTTTAGATTAACTTTATAATTGGTCAAAAGATCTCATTGCCTTGCATGTTAACAAACTTAGATAGGGATATCAAGTTGATTAATTTGCATGAGAATCAATTATACTCGGGAGAGGTAGTTGGGATAAAAGGGTCTTAGGCTCATAATTTCATTGTGCATAATAACTTACTCCTTAAAATCAATCCTAGATTAAATCGGCGAAATCAATTCCCTAAGTATTTTTCCCAATTGAATTTCAACACTTTATAATTGTTTTAATTTATTTTTTATACCATTCATTCATCACTTTTTGATCCCTAAATAAAATTGAGCGAGATAATTCACAATACTTGATTTGCTTAAAAATCCAATCTAGAGGATGACACTCGTTTATACGAACACTTTATTATTACTTGACCCGTGCGCTTGCGGTAAGGAAAATTCCACATCAAGTTTTTGGCGCCATTGTTGGGGATTGACACATTTAGCTAGATTGATATTGTGAAAAAATTGTTTGATCTTAATTTAGGGTGTATTTTTACTTTTCTAGGTTGATTGCATTTTTTCCTTATTTGCTCTCTTTCCATATTTGTTTTCTACTTTAGTTTTTCTTTACTTGTTAGTTTCCTTATTTGTGTTTTCCATATTTATTTTTACATTCCATATTAGGTTATTTGGTTTCCTTGTCTAGATTATATTTTTCCATATTTAGATTAGTTGTTTTCTTTTATTTGTTTCTTTCCATAATTGTTTTCTTTCCTTTTTAGGGTAGATTGGTTTTTGTATGCGTAGTAGTAGAGAAGTGATACCGTTGGATCCCGAGATTGAAAGAACAATTCATAGGCTTCGAAGGGAAAATAGAGAAATTATTCAAATGGCTGAACAAAATCCACCTGAGGAGCCTAGGCCTATTAGAGATTACTTTCAGCCCGTATTTCAGGGGCAACAATTGGTCATTGTCTATGCCTCGATTAATGGCAAAAACTTTGAGCTGAAGACCGGTCTCATTCAAATGGCTCGAGACTGTGCATATAGAGGATCGCCCACCGACGATCCAAATTCTCATCTAAAATCATTTTTGGATATTTGTGGGACGGTAAAAATTAATGGAGTTTCTGACGATGTTATTCGCTTACGCTTATTTCCTTTTTGTTTGCAGGATAAAACACGAGATTGGTTGCAGTCCATTCCCCCTAGGAGCATCACCACTTGGGATGTTTTGGTCCAGGCCTTTTTGAAGAAATTTTTCCCTCCTGCAAAGACGGTCAAGCTGAGGACCGAGATTGGGACATTCCAACAACAATATGATGAGCAACTGTTCGAAGCCTGGGAGCGATTTAAAGAGTTGTTGAGGAAGTGTCCTCAGCATGGATACCCATACTGGCTTCACGTTCAATTGTTTTATAATGGTTTAACTCCTAGTACAAAGACGATTGTTGATGCAGCTGCTGGTGGGACTCTGTTGTCCGTGACCGTGGAAAATGCTCGCATACTTCTAAAGGATATGGCCATGAACAACTATCAGTGGCCATCTGAGCGGTCTACACCCAAAAAGATTGTTGCTGGAGTGTTTGAGGTTGATAAAGTAAGTGCACTCCAGGCCCAGATGACCTCCCTTGCTAATGCTTTTATGAAATTTTCAGGTACAGGGAGTGCTCAATCAATTGAATCTACTGCTGCTTTGGCATCTAGACCTCAGGAGGAGACCATTGAACATGTTCAATATGTATCAAATTCTAATTTTAGGGGATATAATAATAATGTTACACCTACATATTATCACCCTAACAATAGGAACCATGAAAATTTCTCTTATGCAAATACTAAGAATGTTCTCAACCCCCTGGTTTTGCCCCTCAAACTCAAGAAAATAAAAAGTTAGAGGATCTTGTTGGAGCTTTCATTGCAGAGTCAAGTAACAGGACAACTAAATTGGAGGAGGCAGTCATTGCCATCAACTCAACTGTGAATGGCCACAATGTTGTGATAGCGAGCATAGCTAGCTACTTTTACTTATTCAATTTAGCTAGTCTTTTATGATGTTTGGGCCATTTTATTGTGCTCTAATGTTTATTTTGTAGGAAATGGTTGATTGGAGCTATAATGCCATATTAGAGTTAATCAGGTGCTCGGGGCGTGAAAAGATGCAAAGGAATGAAAAGAGTAAAAGTGGAAAAAAGTCAAATCTCGGTCAACAGCAGGCTAGCGTCGAGACACTAGCTCTTGAGCGTCTCGACGCTCACATTCCATATCAGATTAGGCGCGTAAAGCTCACAGCGTCGAGACGCTGTGATAGGAAGCGTCCCGACGCTACCGTTTTTCCTTATTCAAAACGCGCATACAAGAGGCAGCGTCGCGACGCTTTCTTGACAGCGTCTCGACGCTAAGACGACAAAATCTGCAATATAAGCTTCTCTTCGGCTAGGTTTTAGGGGAGTTCGATTTGGGACCGTTTGGGAGCCGTAAAGAGGACATAATAGAGCATTTGGAGGCAGAAAACAAAGGGAGAGGCTTGGAAATCAACCCATTGTTCGTGGGGATCGTGACGGGGACGTCGGGACTCGGCCTACATTGAGTTTTCTTTTCCCTTTTTTTTTCCTTTAGTTAGATTTATGGCTTTCCCATGTTTAGTTGAGCTTGTATTTACATTAATGGGTAGCTAAACTTGTAGCTTAGGGATTGATGTAGTTGATTAAGTTTATGGATTGATTTATGGTTTAAGTTGTGCAATGTTATTTTGTTTGTAATCTTGATTTAATGCTTTCAATTAATTGGCCATTAGTTGGATGATTTAAGTTTCGAATCTAGCTCGGGAGAGGGGATTTGATCTAGACTTACTCAAGATTGCATGAAGAAAGTTTACTTTCTAATTCTTGACGGTTTTAGATTAACTTTAGAATTGGTTAAAAGATCTCATTGCCTTGCTTATTAATAAACTTAGATAGGGATATCAAGTTGGTTAATTTGCATGAGAATCAATTATACTCGGGAGAGGTAGTTGTGATTAAAGGGTCTTTGGCTCATAATTTCATTGTGCATAATAACTTACTCCTTAAAATCAATCGTAAACGAAATCGGTGAAATCAATTCCCTAAGTAGTTTTCCCAATTGAATTTCCATTCTTTTTACTTGCTTTGATTTGGTTTTATTATCATCTTTTTATCACTTTTTGATCCCTAAATAAAATTGGGCAAGATAATTCACAATACTTGATTTGCTTAAAAATCCAATCCAGAGGACGACACTCGTATTTACGAACACTTTATTATTACTTGACCCGTGCGCTTGCGGTAGGAAAAGTCCACATCATGCTGCCATCAAGAATATTGAGACTCAGTTGGGACAATTAGTAAATGATGTAAGCACCATGAATAAAGGTAAGGCCCCAGCTGAGCAAGAGAAAACACAGGTGGAGTATTGTAAGGCAATCACTGTGCACCAGGAGGAAGCTGAAGGAGAACCTGAGTCTGAGGATTATGACACGCCTAAAGGGGAAGCTGAGGAGGACACATCATCATATGAGGCTGAAAAGCCTGATCCTGAGCCTCCTATTCCTTCTCCCACACTGATGGTTCCCAAAGAAAAGAAAAAGAAAAAAAAAAGAAAAAGAACAATCAGGTTCAGTTTGATAAGTTTATGAATGCTTTTATGAAATTGAACATTAATATTCCTTTTGTAGAGGCGTTAGAGATGCCCCAGTATAACAGGTTCATGAAGGAGTGGTTAGCAAAGAAGCGAAAGGAAAAGAAGGTTGACACTGTATATCTTGTTTCCACGTGCAGCACCAGAGTACAACAGAAAGTACCTGAAAAAGTAACAGATCCAGAGAGTTTTTTTGTTCCTTGTAGTTTTGGTACTTACTCTTTTAGAGCATTATGTGACTTAGGTGCTAGCATTAATATCATTCCTTTATCTTTATGCAAAAAGCTAGACATAGGTGAGATTAAATCTACTCCTCTAAAGCTCCAATTGGCTGATCAGTCTGTGGTTAGACCAGTTGGCATTGTAGAAAATGTTTTAATCAGAGTAGGGAGATTTTCCTCCATATTGATTTGTATGTTATGGACATGATAGAAAATCCTTCAATGCCTGTCATACTAGGAAGACCATTCCTCGCTACTGGGCGAGTGATTATTGATATTGAGCGCAAAGAGCTCACTGTAAGAGTCAGGAATGACAAAAAATATTTAAAGCCGTTGAAGACTCTAAGGGACACTCGGACGTGCTTTTCATGGGCTATAAGAAAGTTGCAAGAAAGATCACCTCTGTTGGATTCACAGAAAAGAAGCCTCCTTGAAGCACGGTCAACACGTTGAGCTAATGACGTTAAACAAGCGCTTATGGGAGGCAACCCAAGTAAGTGTAATTGTGATTTTCTGTTTGCTTTTGATTTTTTGTTTGTTTTTGTGTCATAGGACTTGTTTTCTGTTTCTCCTTTGCTTTCAAGCTTTCCAGATTTCAATCTAGAAGTCATCATCATTCCAGGCAAGTATTATTCACTCCTCTCATTCTTTTATTGTTCTCATGCTTGTTGATGGCTTATTTTCTTTCTACATTGAGGACAATGCATGTTTTAAGTTTGGGGGTGGATTAGCATGTTTGTGGAGCCCTTGAGCATCTGAGTTCGGGCTATAGTTTTGAGCTTTCTTTGAATTGAGCATATGGTTGTTTTCTGGATGCTACTTCTGCATGATTATGATGTCCTAGGATAGGCTTTCTTGTCAATTTTCAAACTTGCGATGAGTTGTAAGCATGAGTGCCCAAAAAGGGAGACTTTTTAAACTTTTTCTAGGCGATGGCTTGCATGAGTCGAGTATTTGTCTTGGCTAGATTTGGATTTGAATGCTTAAGAGCGAATTATTGGGTTCATATGCTTGTTGTCACCTCGATAGGTGTAGGGAAGAGCTAAAGAGTTAATTTTCTGCAAGTTAGCATGTTTGATATGGCTTAGGAGGAAAGAAAAGAATATTTTCTATTCATGCTCATAAAGAAAAAATCATTCTTGTTGTTACTGTTGATAAAAATTATTATGCCATGGTCTGTGCAAAGTTTGCAATGTTTAATAAAGATTTAGGCAAAAAGAGCTACCCCTGTTGTGATCAGTTAGGCCAACCAGAGAAAACTCAAGTTAAGGGTCCCTGCAATGGGTGTGTGAAAGCTAGTGCCACATATGCATGCTTAATTTAATTGTTAATTATAAGCACCTAAGTATGGAGAAAAACAAACTAATTTGTTCCATAAACTCATTAGTGAAACCTTAGTGCCAGTGTAGAGGGAAGATGAGCTGAGAGTTTAATAATTCAATCCTGGGCTAGTAGAGTCTGATCTTGTTGAGTTAGATCTCGCTTGTGCAAGTTAATTTTGGAAAAATTTTAATTTGTCTCCCTCATTGGTCCTTGTGTGCATGTCTCTTGCTTGCTTGGTTATTGACTTTTGAGCCTTGAGGATTGAGTCATAATTATTGCATCCATTCTTCTACTGTATGTTTGATTTGTAGTTTGCTCGAGGACAAGCAAAAGCTTAAGTTTGGGGGTATTTGATAGCGAGCATAGCAAGCTATATTTACTTATTTAATTTAGCTAGTCTTTGATGATTATTAGCCATTTTATTGCACTTAATTGTTTATTTTGTAGGAAATGGTTGATTAGAGCTATAGAGCAATAATGGAGTTAATCAGGTGCTCGGGACGCGAAAAGATTCAAAGGAAGAAAAAAGAATCAAAAAGGAAAAAAGTCAAAATAGGGTCAAATGTTGACTAGCGTCTCGACGCTAGCCCTTAGGCGTCTCGACGCTAGCATTCCTTATTCGGAAAGGCACGAATTTGTCGCAGCATCTCGACACTGCGACCTTAGCGTCTCGAAGCTGTTAGAATTCCATATCAGAACGCGCGTGTTTAGAGACAGCGTCTTGATGCTACGACAAAAATCTGCAATATAATGATCTTTTCGGCTAGGTTTTTGGGGGGGTGAATTTTGGGACTTCTTGGAGCCGTAAACAGAGCAAAAACAGAGAGGATTAGGGCTGAAACAAAGGGAGAGATTCAGAAATCAACCCATCGTTCGTGGGGATCGTGACAGGGATGTCCGGTCTCGGCCTACATTGAGTTTTCTTCTCCCTTTCCTTTTCTCTAGTTAGATTTATGGCTTTTTTAAGTTTAGTTGAGCTTGTAATTCCATTCATGAGTAGCTAAACTCATAGCTTAGGGATTGATGTAGTTGATTTTGTTTATGGATTGATTTATGGTTTAAGTTGTGCAATGTTTATTATGTTTGTAATCTTGATTTAATGCTTTCAATTAATTGACCATTAGTTGAATGATTTAAGTTTTGAATCTAGCTCGGGAGAGGGGATTAAATATAGACTTACTCAAGATTGCATGACTAAAGTTTACTTTCTAATTCGTGACGGTTTTAGATTAACTTTAGAATTGGTCAAAATATCTCATTGCCTTGCATGTTAACAAACTTAGATAGGGATATCAAGTTGATTAATTTGCATGAGAATCAATTATACTCGGGAGAGGTAGTTGTGATAAAAGGGTCTTAGGCTCATAATTTCATTGTGCATAATAACTTACTCCTTAAAATCAATCCTAAATTAAATCGGCGAAATCAATTCCCTAAGTATTTTTCCCAATTGAATTTCCACACTTTATACTTGTTTTGATTTTTTTTTGACACCATTCATTCATCACTTTTTGATCCCTAAATAAAATTGAGCGAGATAATTCACAATACTTGATTTGCTTAAAAATCCAATCCAGAGGACGACACTCGTTTATACGAACACTTTATTATTACTTTACCCGTGCGCTTGCGGTAAGGAAAATTCCACATCATTAACCTATTTAGAAGAATGGATACTTTGGAAGTTATTTTGTGCAAAAACATAATGTTGTGCTACTTGGGGGAGCAAAATCCGTGATTCAACAAAGCTAGGAGGAAAACTGCCACGTGAGCCGCACGTGATTCATTAATGAGGTGGCGTTAGCTGAAACAATCTCGGATCTAGGATGCTTCGAGAGCCTTCCACGTGTAATCTTTGACCTAATTAGGGTTGACTCCAAAGTATAAAAGGAAGTAGTCGTCCCTAGTCAAATCATTCGAGAGAGGAAAGTCTAAGTCCATTCTTGCAGGCTTATTTTCCATCTTTGGAAGTCGAATAAAGGAGGAACGATTGGAGACTTCAAGAATACCAATAGCTACGGATTTCTTCAAGGGAATTAATCTTTTCTTGTAAATTTCTTGTAGTTATGGATGCACATACTGAGATTGTAGCGTGTGTTACCTTGTACTCTATGAACTAAATTTACTTAGGTGTTGGTTAGGATCTATATAATTGTCATGATTCATTCTCTATGAAATTTATATTGATTTGAGCATTCGTATTATTTGTTGTGCATATTACCATTTTGTGCCAGCCTGGCCAGCCGGTATGAATATCACCTCTTATTTTCAGGGATGATTTGAGAGGTGTGTGGCATTTAATCACACTAGACCATCATGTGTTTGTGGACACCAGTTATTGAGTTGGGGATAACCAGTCACCTAGTGCTTTATTGGTAGTACGTCATTAGGGTTGAAACATATTCCAAAAAATCCAGAGTTCTGGGAGGATACTGCTGATAAGACTGTAAGAGAATTGCCTAATCAATATTATTGCTTGAGCATCTTTTAAAACAATTACAGAAATCTTAACCAACGTCTGTTTACATTATGCTCTGTTAATTCTTTTTCTTTAGCATTATTTCAAAATCAATCATTTTAACAACCTTGAAACTATTAAAAAGTTATATAAAATAGGTAGAGTGGAAGCTATTCAAAACCTCGTGGATACGATAAATTACTTATCACTTGCTATAGACTATGTGCACTTGCATAGTAAACTAGAGAGCATTTTTATCATATTTTTACCCCACTCTAGAAGGCAACAAGTTTTTGCCGCCGTTGCCGAGGACTTGAATAAGTTTTTATCTGATCTGTTTTGTGTATGTGTTTTAGTGGTTTGGTGCTAGAACTTTTTGATTGTTTCTTTTATTTTTGTAGGTGTGAGATTGGTGGATGAACGATCCCTCCGGAGTGATTTTTGACATTGATCCAGACATTGAAAGAACATTAAGGAGAATAAGGAGAGAGCTGCAAAGAAAACAAATTTGAAAGGATAATGTGCCGCGTCCCTCGGAAATTCCAAAAGGTCAAGTTGATCCCCAGTAGAATCGTGTGCTGAAGTCAAACCCACCGCTGGAGCAAAATGGACAGTAAAATAATCAGGTTGAGAACCCTATTTTTGTGGCGAATGATAGGGCCAGAGCCATTTGAGCAAATGCTTTTCCGATGTTTGATGAGTTAAATCCACCAATTACGCGTCTGCAAATTGAGGCATCAAATTTCAAAATGAAACCGGTAATGTTTCAAATGTTACAAGTTGTGGGTCAGTTCCATGGTCTGTCATCTGAAGACCCTCATTTACATCTTAAGTCTTTTCTAGGAGTTAATGATTCATTTGTAATTCAAGGAGTGTCTAGAGATGCCCTTAGATTAACTTTGTTCTCGTATTCTCTTATAGATGGAGCAAAGGCGTGGTTAAATTCTTTTGCTCAAGGATCAAGTAGGACTTGGAATGAGTTTGTGGAAAATTTTCTTAGTAAGTATTTTCCACCTACTAGGAATGCCAAGTTGATGAGTGTGATAGTGAGATTTAGGATACTCGAAGATGAAACTTTTAGTGAGGCATGGGAGAGATTTAAGGAGCTTTTGCAAAAGTGTCCCAACCATGGTTTACCTCATTGTATCCAAATGGGAACATTTTACAATGGACTAAATGTAGCAACCCAAAGTATGGTAGATGCTTCTGTGGGAGGATCCCTTTTGGCAAAAACCATTAATGAAGCCCATTAAATTTTAGGAAAAGTATCAATCAATAGTTGTTAGTGGTCGGATGTTAGAGGCTCAAATAAAAAAGTTAAGAGTGTGTTAGAAGTTGATGGTGTGTCTACCATTAGGGCTGATATTACAATGTTAGCTACCGCTTTTAAAAATGTAACAGTGGTTAGTCATGTTCCACAGGCACTAGTGGTGGAGCCTGCTGCAGTGGTAAACCAAGTTACAGAGGAATATGTGTCTATTGTGGTGAAGAGCACAACTACAAGTTTTGCCCCAACAGTAAAGCTTCTGTGAAAGTAGATAAATTCATATTTCCTATTGATTTTATTATCTTAGATTACGAGGCAGATAAAGATGTCTCAATTATTCTTGGTCGTCCATTTTCGGCCACTAGTAGAGCATTGATAGATGTTCGGAAAGGGGAATTAACAATGAGGGTTTATAATGAGGAAGTGAAATTTAATTTTTTTTAAGGCCATGAAGTATCCGGATGAAATTGAATATTGTTCTTTCATTAGAATTCTAGAGAACACAATTGTTGAGACAACAATGGAGGATTTGACAAATAAGCATTTGGAAGACGGAGAGGTTAGGTTAGAGGATTTAGAAGTTTGTTCTTTAGAATGAAAAATTGGAAAAAAAAAATTAGGTACGAGGATGTTTTTGAGTCTTTAGATTTGGATGAAAGGAAGGCCCCTCCTATTAAGCCATCCCTGATTGAGGCACCCACTTTATATTTGAAACCCTTACTAGATCATCTAAAGTATGTGTATATTGAGGAAGGTGAGACGTTGCCCATTATTGTTGCATCAAAATTAATGTTAGAGGATGAAAAGGCCTTAATAAAGTTGTTGCAGTAATATCGCAAAACAATAGGTTGGACATTGGCTGACATTCAGGGGATTAGCCCAACTTTTTGTATGCATAAAATCACTCTAGAGGAGGGATCCTCTAGGAGTATTGATCAACAGAAAAGGCTTAACCCTGCAATGAAAGAAGTTGTTAAGAACGAGGTGAGTAAATGGTTGGATGTTTGGATCATCTATCCAATTGCAGATAGCAATTGGGTAAGCCCTGTCCAATGTGTTCCTAAGAAAGGAGGTGTTACAGTTGTATCCAATAAAGACAACGAGTTGATCCCCACAAGGACAGTAACTGGCTGGAGGGTTTGTATGGATTACAGGAGGCTTAACAAAGCCACCCGTAAAGACCATTTATTGACCAAATGTTGGATAGGTTGGCTGGTCGGGCTTACTACTGTTTCTTAGATGGTTATTCTGGGTATAACATGATTACTATTGCTCTTGAGGATCAGGGAAAAACAACTTTCACATGCCCTTATGGGACACTTGGTTTTAGGCGAGGGCCCTTTGGCCTTTGCAATGCTCCAGCAACATTTCTGTGGTGTATGTTAGCAATTTTTCTGATATGATTGAGTCCACTGTTGAGGTGCTTATGGACGATTTTTCAGTTTTTTGAGGGTCTTTTCAGCATTGTTTGAATAATTTAGGAAAGGTATTAAAGAGATGTAATGATACCATCTAGTTCTTAATTGGGATAAATGTCACTTCATGGTGAAGGAGGGCATTGTGTTAGGTCATAAAATTTTGAAGAAAGGTCTAGAAGTTGATCGAGCAAAAATAGAGGTTATTGAGAAGTTAGAACCACTGAATTCAGTCAAAGGGATTCAGAACTTTTTAGGTCATGCTGGATTTTATAGAAGGTTCGTAAAGGATTTTTTTCCAATATTAGTAAACCTCTTTGCAAATTGTTGTGTGTTGATAGTGTTTTTGACTTTGATGCAGACTATAGGAAGGCTTTTGAGACTTTAAAGGCTGCTTTGATCTAAGTGCCTATTCTTTGTGCACCCAACTGGAGTTTACCATTCGAGGTGATGTGTGATGCCAATAACGTTGTAGTAGGTGCAATGTTGGGGCAAAAGTAGGGCAAGTTTATCCATCCTATTTATTATCCAAGCACGATTTTGAATGAGGTACAAATCCACTATACAACTACTGAAAAGGAGTTGTTAGAGATTGTGTTTGCCTTTGAGAAATTCTGCCCATATTTAGTTGGTTCCAAAGTCAAGGTTTTCACAGATCATGCAACAATATGATATTTAATGTCTAAGAAAGATGCAAAGCCAAGATTATTTTGTTGGGTTTTGTTGTTGCAGGAATTCGACTTGGAGATAAAGGACAAGAAGGGTTCAGAAAATGTTGTTGCAGATCATTTATCTCATCTTGATCCAACATCAGCTTTGCTAGAGCAATCTGTCATTAGAGATTCATTTCTAGAGGAGCAACTTTTTGTTGTTGAGGTAAAGGTAGTGAATAATACTCCTTGTGAAGGATTTGGAATTCCCTAATTCCGTTAAAGCGGAAGCGTAATTGGGACCGATTCGTAGTTAATTTTGTTTATCCAAAAATACCATTACATTGGCAAAAATCATAGAACAAAATCTATAGAAACTTACGGCTAAGCATACAAAAGTTAGATCTAAATCTATAATAAAGAAAAAAGAAGCAAACCTCTGTTGACATCTTTGAAAATAAAAAATGATTCTTGATTGCTTTGCAACAACAAAGAACATCTCCATTTGGTTACACCGGTATATCTCTGAGACTACTGGAGGCATGAGAATGGTGTGAGTCTTTTAGGAGAGATCTCTAAGAGAAGTAGAATGAATGGGATGTCTATCACCCCACCCCAGGGGTCCTATTTATAGGCAAAGGCCAAGACCTTTTCCTAATAGGAAAAGGTCATGAGTAAGATCAAATCTATTATCTTATTCATATTTAATTTAATAAATAATTAATTAATTAGTTACCCAATTAAATATCACATATTTAATCTTTGGGGATTTTAATAAATTATTTAAATTAATATGAATCAAATTCATATTAATTCTTTGAACTCTTTCAAATATTTTTCTCTCAATAATTAATTTTGAAATTAACTCAACAAGTTTACTATAAAGTTTCATAAACTTTATATTATAATGTACCAACATACAGTATATGATTCCCCTAAATAAATTGAACACTTTCAATTTACAATTTATACTTAATTGGCTCAAGTCTCTTTACGAGCTACTAGTGGAACCTAATGAACCTACAAATTAGAAGCTCCAATGATACGAGACTAATTGGCTAAACTCATTAACGGGGTTAGTCAACATTCGTTAACTGTGGGTCACTCCACTAAAGACCCACGGTTGCACTATTCTCACTATAGAATATTTATGTGTCCAAGAATATCGACCAATAACAGCAAGTTAGTCCTTCACAAGTGTTCGTAACTCCAATTGGGACAAATTATCGTTTTACACCTGAGTTACCTCTACCTCCTTAAGTACCAGTGCTCATCTAATGAACAACTTGTTTGTGGTCCAACCATCAAACAAAAACCCCTATTGGGCCAGTGAAAGGGTAGGACCCTATGGTCAAGACCCAGAGACACCACATAAGGGAACACTCATCTACTTCCTCAAAAGTCGAGACAGAGTGAATTCCATCTTGTGTGATTATGTTCCCAGCTCTCCAGTCGGGCTTATCCCTAAAATGGGAGGCTTATTGAGTCGGCGTACTGGTCACTCTCACCCATACAAATCAAAGGACAATCCCTCGTGACTAGGAGTCCATAATCCACTCACGATTCAGACTAAGTTGCCTAGGTCATCCTAGTGAAATAGAAACCTAACTAGTTAATGGTGTTACAGCTAGCGGTTACTATTTCGCGGTTTGGTCTTATGCAAACACATTGCATAAGATACCCCCACTCGCATGTCTACTACATGGACGCTTTTTATTAATACGTTTGTATAAAATACAAAGCGGGTCGTATCACATATTGTTACCAGGATAAGGTACCCAGTCTTATCCTTGTACTATAGACCTTTTAGGTTATTACTTGAACATCGTTTTCGTATGTCCCCACATACTAGTTCAAGTTACATACCAACAACCTTGGATCTTATTTTATTGGATTTGGGTCAAATTGTGCAATATTCAACAACAACATTTGTTTAAATTGAATTAGCCGGATTTATCTAAGTTAATATACCCTAAAATATACGGTAGGTCACTTTAGTGGGAGGTAAAATCAAAACTTGATTTAAATCGAGTTTTTGCTCCTACGTCCCTATATTCACAACGTGAGATCCATGCTCGGCTTCATGTCGTTTTAGCGCAACCTCCCTTCGGAAAGTGTTTGCATGAGTCAATAACAAGGTGAATGGGGAAAGTGTCCATAGTAAGTGGGAGCGGGACACGTGTCAACGTATCCCTCGGTCTCCACCCATAGGTCACACCGTGAGAGTCTTATGATCCGCCTGCGTGTTGTCCTGGAGCAACCATCCCTTCGGAGGGTCTGATCATAAGATTCGTAACACCGTGAACTCCTGGAAAGGATAGGGTCACTTAGGCTAATTACCAACAGTTGTCTTTCCCTTCGGTAGCCTGTTGGTGCGTGCCTCTAGGATCTGAATGATTAACGAATTATACACTTGTATCAATAAAGTGTTATTGAGGTTTATGCAATAAAGTGTTATTGTCATATTAAGTCCAGAATTGCACAATATGACCCAAATCCAATAAACTAAGATCCAAGGTTGTTTACATGAGACTTGGACTAGTATGTGGGGACATATGGGGATCAGTGTTCAAGTAACAACCTAAAAGGTCTATAGTACAGGGATAAGGCTGGGTACCTTATCCTTGTAACACTATGTGATACGACCCGCTTTGTATTCGATACAGACGTATTGATCCAAGGCGTCCATGTAGGAGACATGCGAGCGGGGGTATCCTATGCAATGAGTTTGCATAAGACCGTACCACGAAATAGTAAACCACTAGATGTAACATCGTTAACTAGTTAGGTTACTGTTTCAATAGGATGACCTAGGTAACTCGATCTTAATCCTGAGTGTGTCATGAACTCCTTCTCACGAGGGATTGTCCTTTGATTAGTACGGGTGAGAGTGGCCAGTACGCCGACTCAATAAGCCTACCTTCTTGGGGACAAGACCGAGTGGGGGGCTGGGGACATTACAATACAAGATGAAATTCACTCTTTCCCCTATTCGGGCAAGTAGATGTGTGTTCCCTTAAGTGCTGATTCTCGGGCTTGAACAAAGGCGCGTCGTCCTCTCCTGGCCCGAGAGGAACTCTTGTTTAGAGGTTGGACCCTAAAAAAATTGTTCATTAGAGGGATCAGTGGTACTTAAGGATCCAGAGGTAACATAGGGGTAAAACGGTAATTGGACCCAGCTGGTGTTACGAACACACGTGAAGGATTGACTTACTGCATTGGTCGATATCCATGGACACAGAAATATTCTACAGTGAGAATAGTGCAGCTGTGGATCTTTAGTGGAGTGACCCACAATTAACGAATGTTGATTGACTCGGTTAATGAGTTTAACTGATCAATCTCGTATCGTTGGAGCTTCTGATCTGTAGGTCCATTAGGTCCACCTGCTAGCTCATAACTGGTTCTGAGATAATATAGTATTGATTATTAAAGGGAATATAAGTTAATTGTATTATGATACAATTAATATAATATATGGAGATACATTATAGTATAAGTTTAATTAATCAATTAAACTTTATAATAAAATTAATTTTGGATATGATTCAAAATTAATTAATGAGAGAATTATGAGTTTAATTAAATATGTGATATTTGATTAATTCATGAATTAATTAATTGGGGAATTAATTAACTTAATTTTAATTTGGTTAAATGTGATTTAATCAAATTAATACTATAGTTTATATTAATGTACATTTTGATGCACATTAAAACTATAGGTTAAATGAGAGAGATTATATTGAATATGATTCAATTATAAAATTACTTAAATATTTGATATTTAATTAATGTGGGATCAATTAATTTAGAATTAATTGAAGGATATTTGTAATGGGTGGCAATATCACCCTAAATAATAGCTAATATAGCATTTTTCAAAAATATTTGCAAATATGGCAAAATTTTTTAATTAGTTTTTTATATTCCTGTTTTGCCCTTCAATTGCGTGCGTAGCTTCTTCCCGTTTTCTTCAACTTCGTGATCAGCTTCTTCTTCTTTCTTCGACTTCGCGATCAACTTCTTCTTCTTTCTTCGACTTTGTGATCAGCTTCTTCTTCTTTATTCTTTTTTCGACTTGTGATCAGCTTCTTCTTCTTTCTTCTTTCTTCGGCTTGTGAATTAGTTTCTTCGACTTGTGATCGATTGTTTTTGGTTTAACGGTTTTCACTCTTGATCGACGCCTCTTCCGTTCGAAAATCTCACAACAAATCCTCTTCCGATCGTCGACGCCTCTTCCGGTCGCCGGATTTCAGAGATCTCGCTGGAAAGAAAAGTAATCAAACACAGATGGATTCTATCAGTGATAAAAACTTTTCTATCACTGATAGAATCTATCAGTGATAGAAATCTTCTATCACTGATAGAAGTGATAGAAATATTTCTATCTCTGATAGAATCTATCAGTGATAGAAAAACTTTCTATCACTTTCAGTGATAGAAGCTTTCTATCAGTGATAGAAATCTTATATCACTGATAGAATCCATCTATGATAGAAAAACTTTCTATCACATATGGATTCTATCAGTGATGGAAAGTTATGGACTATCAGTATAGAAAAAACCAAATTGATAGAAAATAAATAAAAAAAATTAAAAAGTAGGAGAGCCAAACTCGGAGGCTAAGGCTATTAGTGAAGATAAAAATCTATGAGTGATAGATTATATCACTGATAGAATTTATCATGAATTTTATCACGGATAGAATCTATCAGTGGAAGAATTTTATCACTGATAGAAGTGATAGAATTCTACCACTGATAGAATTTATCACGAATTCTATCACTGATAGAATCTATCAGTGGTAGAACTTTATCACTGATAGAATCTATCGGTGTAGAAAAATATTCTATCAGTGATAGAAAGTTTCTATTGCTGATAGAAAGTTTTTCTATCACTGATAGAATCTATCAGTTGTAGAAAAACTTTCTATCAACAATCGAACTTTCTATCACTGTAGATTGTCTATCGTAGATTGCTTTCCTATCAGTAACTAACACAACAACAAAACAACATTCGGGATGAGAATAAGCAACTCACTGATAAAAAGTTAACTTTCTATCAGTGATAGAAGACTTTCTATCATATTATTAAGTCTGTAAAGAAAGAACCAAATTCATAGATAAAAAGTTTTTTCTATCACCAAAGAAAGTTTATCTATCACTATAGAAAGTCTTTAGGAAAGTTTTCTATCAGTTTGATTCATGAATTTTATCACTGATAGAATCTATCAGTGGTAGAATTCTATCACTGATAGAATTTATCCCTGATAGAAGTGATAGAATTCTGATAGATTTTATTAGTGGTAGATAGAATTTATCACGAATTCTATCACTGATAGAATCTATCAGTGGTAGAATTTTATCACTGATAGAATCTATCAGTGTAGAAAAAAATTTATATCAGTGATAGAACTTTCTATCACTGTAGATTGTCTATCGTAGATTGTTTTTCTATCAGTGATATAAGACTTTCTATCATATTATTAAGTCCGCAAAGAAAGAACCAAATTCAAGTGATAGAATCTATCAGTGGTAGAATTCTATCACTGATAGATTCTATTAGTGGTAGAATTCTATCACTGATAGAATCTATCAGTGGTAGAATTTTATCACTGATAGAATCTATCAGTGTAGAAAAGATATTCTATAAGTGATAGAAAGTTTCTATTGCTGATAGAAAGTTTTTCTATCACTGATAGAATCTATCAATTGTAGAAACTGATAGAAAGCTAAATGCTGATAGAAACACCAATAGCACTGATAGAAACAAACCAAAAAGACCACCACTTATAAAGAACCAAACAACAACCATAGAAAAAGATCAGTTGATCTAAAACAACAGTAACAATAGGCACCCATAGAAAAACACCAGTTAATAAAAAACGAAGGAAAAAAAAAAAGAAAGATTTCTATCAGTTTTCTATCAGTGATAAAAAGCTTTTTATCATTTCTATCACTGACAGAGAGCTTTCTATCACTGATAGAATCTATCAGTGATAGAAAACTTCTATCACTGATTCTATTCACTGATTCTATCAGTGATAGAAGATTTCTATCACTGATAGAAAGTTTTTTCATCACTGATAGAATATATTGAAAAACACCAGTAAATTCAAAACAACATTTATAGAAACTTTCTAAATGTTTTCTATCAGTGATGTGATAGAAAACTTTTCTATCAATGATAGGAAGTTTTCTATCTAGAAAACTTTTCTATCACTAGTAGAATCTCTTAGTGATAGAAAGAATTTTATCGATGATAGAGAGTTTTTCTATCGGTGATAAAAATCGATAGAAATTTTTTCTATCACTGATAGATTCTATTAGTGATAGAAACTTCCTATCACTGATAGATTCTATTAGTGATAGAAACTTTCTATCACTGATAGAAAAATTTTCTAACACTGATAGAATCTATCAGTGATAGAAAAACTTTCTATCAGTGATAGAAACTTTATTCTACCAGTGATAGAAACGTTCTATCACTGATAGAAAAATTTTCTACAACTGATAGAATCTATCAGTGATAGAAAAACTTTT
Source organism: Luffa acutangula (assembly GCA_036850905.1). NCBI lineage: Eukaryota > Viridiplantae > Streptophyta > Magnoliopsida > Cucurbitales > Cucurbitaceae > Luffa > Luffa acutangula. The sequence continues at coordinate 19,344,480 of CM072087.1, forward strand.
TATCACAGAATATTTTTATCAACATATACATATATATAAAAAAAAATTGACGAGGAAGAAGAAGAAGATGCGCGTCAATCAGTTTTTCTATCACTCATAGATTCTATCTGTGATAGAAAGAGTTTCTATCAGTGATAGAAATCTTCTATCACTGATAGAAACTCTTTATCACTGATAGAAATTTTTTCTACCACTGATAGAATCTATCAGTAATAGAAAAGTGATAGAAACTTTCAAGGATATATTCGAAGAAATTCTGACCGATAGAAAATTTTTCTACCACTGATAGAATCTATCAGTTATAGAAATTTTTCTACCACTAATAGAATCTATCAGTTATAAAAAATTTTCTACCACTGATACAATTTTTCTACCACGAAAACGAGAAATCAATTCAGAATCAAACGAGAGGCGCGCGCAAAACGGAAACATAACTGATAGAAGCTTTCTATCGGTGATAGAAAGACTTTCTATTTGTGATAGAAAGTTTTTCTATCTGTGATAGAAATAGGATAGAATGATAGAATCTACCTCTATTAGTGATAGAAATACTTTCTATCACTAATAGAAAGAGATTATATTAGATAGAATCTATATTTATTAGTGATAGAAAATTTCTATTTCTATCAGATAGAAAGTCTTTCCATCAGAGAGAATTTCTTTCTATCACTGATAGATTCTATCGATGATAGAAAATATGAGAAACGAAACAACACCAACCAAAAACCTACCAAACAACTTATAAAAAAGAACACATTGATAGAAAGACTTTCTATCTGATAGAAAGTCTTTCTATCAGTGATAGAAAGCTTCTATCACTAATAGAGACATATTCTATCACTAATAGAGATAGATTCTATCAGATAGAAAGACTTTCTATCACTGATAGATTCTATCAGTGATAGAAAAACTTTCTATCAGATAGGAAGGGCATTTTAGTAAATATACATTCCAAAACTTAAAATTTTGCCAGTTTTGCAATTTTTTCTACCGGATACTAAATCTGTATATATTTTGGGCTGGTTTGCTATATTTGCAACCGACCCTTAATTGAATGACCAATTTAATTTAATTGAATATGATTCAATTGAATTAAAAAATTTATATTATAATTCATTTAATTAATATTTATTTAATTAAATTAATTATAATTAATTAATTAATTAAATATTTATTATTTAATTAGTTAATGGCCGAGATCGTTTTGATTAAGATCTAACGGTCTAGATCTAGTAGGGAATAACTCCCTCTCCACTTATCGTACAGGGGAGAGGGAGTTCCCAAGGCTCCTCCCATTTTCCTCTCATTCACGATTTACACAGAGAAAAACTCTCTCTGTATTCTCTCTATCTCTCAACCAAAAAATCAGCAAGAACCTTGCTGAAAATTCCCTTCCAAGACGAATTTTAGGTTCCCACAAGCCAAATCTCAGAGATCCAAGAGATATAGCGGGTGATCCATAATGGTGGTGTCGATTGGGAAATCAAGAACGATCAAGAACGAGAATCTTGGAGCATCGTGTTGTATTCTTCGAAAATCCAAGTAAGTGTTCTTGATCTTGAATATATTTACAGCATGCTTAATCTTAGTAATTTAGAAATTGTTTCTAATTTTGTTGCCAACGTATTGGCTTTTCTGAAATTGAAATTTAATTCGCGATTGGTCTTGTTTGCTTCCGCTACCAAAGGGATTTTAACCCTTCAGGTTACACTTACGAGGATGAGTTAAGTGTTGTTAACAAATCCTTGACCAAATAACGGTGGCTAATGCCTATAGGAATATGAGTTATTCCGGAATTACAATTAGCTGAGAAGTGTCTCATTTCAAAGGAGGAGTAGCTAATCACCCTTCGGTGGTTGTTGCTCTAAACCTCTGAAACATCGTTGCAAAACTTAATCAATAGTCTTAGGGTTCTATGATTGTTTGTTTTTGCTAAACTGATTGGATTGCATGAAATTGTTTTTATTGCTCTTGTAATGGGTTAGTGCGATTAATAATCAAGTAATTTGTTATTTCAATTCAATGATTAAATATGTGCATAGTCTTACGCCTATAACGGTGATTATACAACAAACTTAAACGATTAATTTGTGGCGAATATTTTAAGATTAGTCTTAACAGAGAAATGTTCTCATGCCCCAAATGTTTAATTCATTAAGAAGTGTTATTAATGAATGCGACATTGAGCCTTGCTCAGCCAAAGAAGACTTGTTCAAAGACAGTAAATTCAATTTACTAGTCTTGGAAGCGTAGTTTGTGAAGAATGGTGATTCTACCCGGATACTTGATTCATAGTCACAAATAATGTTTGTTCTTCGTATTGAAAGGAATGAATCCCTGGCAACGACTTGATGCTATTTAGATAACTCTCAAAGTTTTGAACTAGAGAGGTTATCTTGGTTGTAGCAATGGGAACCTTTAAGTTATTTTTCCCAGTGAGAGCAAATACATATTATTAGATAATGTGTATATAATTCCTAAGATCAAAAGAAATTTGATTTCTGTATCTTATTGGCTGGAACAATGTTACTCTTTACCTTTCCCTGTTAACGCAGTTCATTTCAAGAAAGGGAGTTAACTTTTGTTCAGCTAAATTGAAAAATAACATAAATGTTTTTAGGACTAATCAAGAGTAACGCAGTCATAAACACTACGTTGCCTGAGGCTGCTACTACTCAAAGAAATGAAAGGCAAAAGATTTCTCCTAAAGGAAATACCTTCCTTTGGTTCTTAAGGTGTTAGGCTAGTTTTGATCTTAATATGATTGGGAGCTTAGTCTAGAGTATACTTCTAAGTTAGTTAGAAGAACACTCTCTAATACCATATTAAGTAATGCCTTATGGGCAATATGACTGATAGATCTTTTACTGGAAAAGAGCAAAAAGAGCCAAAGAGCCCTTAGAGCTTGTACATTTGGATCCTTGTGGTCTAATATGTTAAAGCAGTGGGAGAGTATGAATAATTGATCTATATTATAGATAATTATTCAAGGTATGTGTATCTCAACCTAATGCAACTTAAGTCTAAAGCTCTTGAGAAATTAAAAGTGGTTTGAGACTGAAGTTGGAAACTTGTTAGGCGAGATGATAAAAACACTTCGATCTGATCGAGGTGTAGAGTAGATGAGACTTGAGATTCCAAGACTATTTGATAGAACATGGAATTACATCTCAAATACCCCTGAAACACCTTAAGGAAACAATGTATCAGATAGGAGAAATAGAACCCTATTGGATACGGTTCGATTCATTATGAGCTTTGCTAATTTGCCTGACTCGTTTTGGGGTCATGCTGTGTTGACTGCAGCATATATTTCGAACAACGTTCCATCAAAAGTGTTTCTGAAACATCTTTTGGATTGTGGATAAGACGTAAAAGTAGTTTACGTTATTCTGGGGAGTTCAACACACGTGCTTGTGACTAACCCAAAAAGAAATTGGAACATTGTTCAACAGTATACTTATTCGTAGGCTACCCCATGAAAACGAAAGATGTGGATACTTCTTCAATACGCAAGAAAATAAAGAAATTTGTACCGACAAATTCTACATTCTCAGAAGAATACCACATAAGAAATAAAAAGCTACAAAGTAAGGTCCTTTTAAGTAAATTAACTGATGAAGCTACAGAAATATCAACAAGAGTTGTTGATTACGCTGAACCTTTAACAAGAGTTGTTGATAAGGCCAATACAACTGGTTAGTTACATCTATCTCAAGAGTTGAGAGTGCCTCAATGAAGTGGAAGGGTTGTTCTACAATCTGACCGTTACATGGGCTTAATAGAAGCCCAAATCGTCATACCTGATGATGATTTAGAGGATTCATTGTCTTAAAGCAAGGCGATGAATGATGTTAATAAGAACCAATTGGATTAAACTGATGGACCCGAAATTGAAATATGTGATTTCAATTCCATCTAGAATCTTGTAGATCTATCAAATGAATCAGAAGAAATGAGACATAATCTTATGGTTAGACTTATGGCAAAAGGGTTATACCTAGAGACAGGGGACTGTAAGAAATTCTTATCTTATGTCGTCATGTTGAAGTCTGTTAGAACTCTTGTCCATTTAGAATGGATGTCAAGACTACCTTTTTGAATGGTAATCTTGAGAAAAGTATCTACATGTCTCAACCAGAATGGATCATTTAGCAAGATCAGAAGCAAAAGGGGTTTGCAAGCTTAAGTGATCCATTCATGGATTGACCTAAGCAATTCGATCTTGGAATATAAGATTTGATATTGTGATCAAATCTTTTGGCTTTGATCAAGAACATTGATGAATATTGTCTTTACAAGAAGATCGTCAATGGTTCAGTAGCTTTATTAATGTTCTATGTGATTGATATCCTAGTCATTGGGAATGATGTAGGTTATTTTACTGACTTGTAAAATAAGCTAACAGCTCATTTCCAAATGAAAATTTGGGAGAAGCTAAGTTTGTTCTTCGGATCCAAATCGTTAGGAACCGTAAGAACAAAAAGCTAGCCTTGTCTCAAGTGTCTTATATCTACGAGATGTTAGTTAGATATAAGATGCAGAATTCCAAAAAGGATTCAATACCTTTCAGGCATGGAATTCATTTTGTCTAAGAAATTGTTTCCTGAGACACCTCAAAAAGTTGAGGACATGAGACGAATGCCCTATGCAATAGGGATTGTCAGTAAGTACCAATCTAATCCAAGATTTGATCATTGGAAAACCGTTAAGAATATCCTTAAGTATCTGAGGAGAAAGATGAACTATATGCTCGTGTATGGGACTAAGGATTTGATCCTTACGGGATACACTAACATGGATTTTAAGACTGATAAGGATATATGTCTGACGTAACAGAATGGCTAGCGGCTCAATCCCAAATGAAAGATTTAGGAGAGGCCAAATATGTTCTTGGAATCCAAATAATCCGGGATCAGAAGAACAAAACGCTATCCCTGTCTCAAGCAACGTATATTGACAACATGTTGTCCTGATATTCGATGCAGAACTCCAAGAAGGGCTTATTGCCTTTCAGGCATGGGGTTCACTTGTCTAAGGAATAGTGTCCTAAGACACCTCAAGAGATTGAGGATATGAGACAGATTCCCTACGCCTCCGCTGTGGGCAGCTTAATGTATTTAATGCTTTGCACGAGGCCTGACATCTGTTATGTTGTAGGGATAATTAGAACATATCAATCAGTATCCATGGTCAAACTTTACAATGGAGCTATAGTATGGCATAATTACAGTCTTGACCATATAGGCCGAAAATATAGCTTCTTGTGAAGCAGCGATAGAGATTGTAAGGCTTAGAAAGTTCTTGGCTGATTTGGAATGTGTTCCAAATGTGAACTTGCCCATCGGACTTTATAGTGATACAGTGGTGCTGTGGCAAATTCATAAAAACTTTGCAGCCCAAGACAAGCAAGCACATTGAATTAAATTGAAATATTCACAAAGGCTCTCTCGGCTAAAAGGTATGAGGGTCATTTAGAAGGTCTAGGTCTATGAGTTATGTGCAAGGATGAAATCTAGGGCAAGTGGGAGAAATGTAATGAGTATAGTGATACCATTATGTAATGGGTATTGTGATGCCCTAGTTTATTGTATTTGTACATTGTATATGTTTTGTACATGTATTTATACACCCACTGCTGAATAGATTGTTGTACATCACACTAAACTAGAGTTTTAGTTCAAGTGGGAGTTTGTTGGGTTTTATGCCCTAAAACTCGTAGATAGTGAATGTAAACAAATTTTATACTTGTGTTCAATAAAGTGTTATTTAGTTTCTACAATAAAATGATATTGTTTAATATTGCACAATTTGACCCAAATCCAATAAAGTAAGATCCAAGGTTGTTTGTATGTAACTTGAACTAGTATGTAGGGACATAAGGGGATCGATGTTCAAGTAACAACCTAAAGGGTCTATAGTATAGGGATAAGGCTGGGTACCTTATCCTGGTGACACTATGGATACGACCCACTTTGTATTATGATACAAACGCTATGATCCAACGCGTTCATGTAGTTGACATGCAAGTGGGGGTATCCTATGCAATGAGTTTGCATAAGACCGGACCGTAAAATAGTTAACCACTAACTGTAACACCGTTAGTTGGATTGATTTCTATTTCACTAGGATGACCTAGACAACTCAGTCTCAATCCTGAGTGGATTATGGACTCCTGTTCACGAGGAGTTGTCCTTTGATTTGTATGGGTGAGAGTGGCTAGCACGCTGACTCAATAAGCCTACCATTTTGGGGACAATACCGAGTGGGGAGCTGGGAACATAATCACACAAGATGAAATTCACTCCTTCCCGACTTTAGGGTAAATAGAGGTGTGTTCCCTTAATTGTGTCTCCGGGACGTGAACAATGGGCCCAACCCTCTCTATGGCACGAGATGGACTTCTGTTTGTTGGTTGGAGGAGCACTGGGAACTTAAGGACAAAGATGTAAACCAGGGGTAAAACGGTAATTTGACCCAGCTGGGATACGAACACACATGAAGGACTGACTTGTAGTATTGGTCGATATCCGTGGACACAGAAATATTCTACAGTGAGAAGAGTACAGCTGAGGGTCTTTAGTGGAATGACCCACAGTTAACGAATGGAGACTAACTTGGTTAATGAGTTTAAGCCGATTAGTTTCGTATCGTTGGAGCCTCTGATCTGTAGGTCCATTAGGTCCCACTGGTAGCTCGTAAAAAGACTTGAAGCAAACAAATATAAGTTGTAAATTGAAAGTATTCAATTTATCCTGGGAATCATATAATGTATATTGATGCATTATAATATAAAGTTTATGAAACTTTATAATATAATTTTTGAATAAATTTCAAAAATTAATTCTTGAGAGAAAATATTTGAAAGAGTTCATTAGGTCCATTAGGTCCCAATTAATATGAATTGGATTCATATTAATTTTAATAAAATTCCTAAGATTAAATATATGATATTTAATTGGGTAATTAATTATTTATTTATTAATTAGAGACATTTTCCTATTAGGAAAGAAAATATTTGAAAGAGTTCAAATAAATTTAATATGAATTGGATTCATATTAATTTTAATAAAATTCATAAGATTAAATATATGATATTTAATTGGGTAATTAATTAATTATGAAATTAATTAATTATTTATTAATTAGAGACCTTTTCCTATTAGGAAAGAAAATATTTGAAAGAGTTCAAATAAATTTAATATGAATTGGATTCATATTAGTTTTAATAAAATCCCTATGATTAAATATGTGATATTTAATTGGGTAATTAATTAATTATGGAATCAATTAATTATTTATTAAAATTAGATATTGTTTAGATAATAGATTTGATCTTATTCCTAGACCTTTACCTATATACAAGACCCTTGGGGTGGGGTGAAAGGCATCCCATTGTCTCTAATTCTCTCCCAAAAGACTCCCACAAGTCTCCTGCTTCAAGAAGTCTTAGAGATATACCGGTGTAGCCGATTGGTGGTGTTCGCACAAGAGGGTTGCTGCGTTTTCATTCTTATTGGCAAGAAAAGGCGAATTGATCAAGGCTTTCTACAAAAGTAATTTTTCTATGAAATCCTTGATCATTAGGATCAATCTAGTTGATTTTTAACATGTTTATAGCCTATGTACAGCCCATTAAATATAGGTTTACTGCTGTAATATTTTACAAATTGTATTGGTATTTCAATTAGAATCTAAGACTTTGAGTAGGTTCGGTAATACTTTCCGCTACGTGGGGCTTTTATCCCTTCAGAACCAAGTTACAGAGGAATCATGTGTCTATTGTGGTGAAGAGCACAACTACGAGTTTTGCCCCAACAATCCAACTTCTGTGTTTTTTTTAGGTAATCAAAGGAATAACCCTTATTCTAACTTTTATAATCCAGGTTGGAGCAAGCACCCCAACTTTGCATGGGGAGGAAAAGGAAGCAATTCACGAGTACCCCAAGCACAACAAAAGGTGAAACAATTAGATTTTGCTAAGTCACAGGCAGTGCCACTGCAAAATAATATATGACTCGCACAGATGCCACAATTCAAATTAATCAAGCTTCAATGAGTGCCCTGGAATTGCAAATGGGTTAGCTAGCTAATGAGCTGAAGGCACGACCTCAAGGGAAACATCCTGCTGATACTGAGCACCCTAGAAGGGAAGGTAAGGAGCATGTACAAGCATTGACTCTAAGGAGTGGTAAGCCAATAGAAGAGAGAAAGGAGCCTAGTAAACCACAGAATGTAGAGAAGGGTAGTGATAAAAATATTGTTGTTGAGAAAGAGTTGGAGTCTGGTAAAAATGATGGAGGCAACCATAGAAATCCTTGAGCATTTAGTTCTGTTCCACATGTGGAACCACCTTATGTACTGTCCCCACCTTATGTACAACCTCTACGTTTTCCACAAATGAAGAAGCCTAAGAATCATGATGGTCAATTTAAGAAGTTTTTAGAAATTCTTGAGGAGTTGCATATAAATATCCCTTTAGTATAAGCTATTGAGAAAATGCCAAATTATGCTAAATTTCATAAGGATATATTAACTAAGAGGCGTAGGGAATGTCTCATGTTCTCAATTTCTTGAGGTGTCTTAGAAGACTGTTCCTTAGACAGGGGTACCCCATGTCTGAAGGGTAGTAGTCCCTTCTTGGAGTTTTGCATCGAATATCGAGACAACATTTTGTCAATATACGTTGCTTGAGATAGTGCTAGCGTTTTGTTCTTACGATCCCTAATGATTTGGATTCCCAAAACACATTGAGCCTCTCCCAGATCTTTCATTTGGAATTGGGGTGCTAGCCATTTCTTAATTTCAGTGAGGTATCCTACATCATTCCCGATGAGTATGATATCGTCTACATAAAGTATTAGAAAAGCTACATTCCTTTTGTTGACTTTCTTGTACACACAAGGCTCATCAACATTTTGGTCAAAACCAAAAGATTTGATTGCAGTACCAAATCTAATGTTCCATGAACTTGACGCTTGTTTCAATCCATAAATGGATCAATTGAGCTTACAAACCTTTTGTTACTGACCTTGGGCTATGAACCCTTCGGGTTTAGACATGAAGATATTCTCTTAAACATTACCATTCAGAAAGGCAGTCTTGACGTCCATTTGCCATATTTCATTGTCATAATATGTGGCTATGGATAAGAGAATTCTTATGGACTTTAACATGGCTACAGGAGAAAAGGTTTCCTCATAGTCAACCCCTTCCTTTTGGGTATAACCCTTTGCCACTAGTCTAGCTTTGAAGGTATGTACCTTTCCAGCTGCATCTCTTTTGCTCTTATAGATCCATTTGCACCCTATGGGTTTTACCCCATTTGGTAGATCTGTAAGTTCCCATACAGAATTGGAGTGCATTGACTCCATTTCCAGGTTCATGGCTTTGACCCATTCATCATTATCTTCGTCATTCATTGTGTGTCGATAGGACAATGGATCCTCAATGCCATCATTAGATATGACAACCTGAGTTTCAGTTAAACCGAAGTAGCGGTCAAGTTGTAATACAACCCTCCCACTGCGACGAGGCATTCCAAACGTTTGAGATGGACGGGATGGATCTGAAGAACTAGTTCCTTCATCAACCCTTGTTGAAGGTCCAACTTCATCAACAACTCTTGATGATTCTTCAGTAGCTTCTCCTAATATTATTTTGCTGCGTGGTTTATGATCTCTCATCTGGTCTTCCTCTAAGAAAGTGGCGTTTGTCGATACAATCACCTCATTTTCTTGTGGGTTGTAGAAATAACCACCTCTCATTTCTTAAGGGTAACCAACAAATTGGCACAGTTTTGAACGAGGTTCCAGTTTCTTAGGATTTGTCACAAGCACGTGTGCTGGACAACGCCAGATGCGAAAGTGATGCAAACTAGGTTTACGCCTCTTCCATAATTCGAAAGGTGTTTCAGAAACACTTTTCGAGGGAACATTGTTCAAGATGTATATTGCAGTCTCTACTGCATACCCCCAAAAAGAGCTAGGAAATTGAGCATAGCTCATCATTGATCAAACCATGTCTAACAAGGTTCTATTTCTCCTTTCTAACACACCATTCTGTTGTTGTGTACTAGGGGTTGAGAGTTGAGATTGGATTCCATATTCTATCATATAATCCTGGAATCTTTGATCCATATACTCCCCTCCTCGATCAGATCGAAGTACTTTAATAGATTCACCTAATAGGTTTTCAACTTCAGCTTTAAACTCCTTGAACATCTCAAGGGCTTCAGACTTATGTCCCATTAGGTACAAGTAACCATATCTAGAATAATCATCTATAAATGAGATGAAATATTCGTACCCTCCTCGAGCTTTTACATTCATTGGACCACATAGATCTGAATGTATTAACTCTAAGGGTTCTTTGGCTTTGTAACCTTTTCCAGTAAAGGGTCTCTTGGTCATTTTTCCCTCGACACAAGATTCACAAGGTGGTAGTGAATCATCTTCTAACTTACTTAGAAGTCCATTCTTTACCAAGCGACCGATCCTATCGATGTTTATATGACCAAGTCTAAGATGCCAAAGATGAGTATTGTTACTTGTTGGAGAAATCTTTTGCCTTTTTCTTTGAGTTTCAACAGTTTTAAATAATTCGTGATTTAAAAGTGCTTTGCTTTCGGCTGGTCTTAAAACATACAAGTTATTTTCCAATTTGGCTTAACAAATAAGTACACCATTTTTATAAATGAACGCTTCATTCATATCAAAAGTAATTGTATTCGATTGTTCAATCAAACATGAAATAGAAATTAAGTTCCTCTTAATCTTGGGAACGATTAACAAACTTTCTAAAAGTAAGAATCTATTTCTAAAAAATAACTTCGCAACTCCCACTGCTTTAGCTGAAATGACTTCTGCAGTTCCGACCCTGAGTGTCATTTCCCCATCGTTCAACTGCCGAAAGGAACTATTTTCTTGAAAAAAAGAGCAAACATGATTAGTTGCTCCTGGATCAAGTATCCAGGTAAACTCATCATGTTCTACCAAGCATGTTTCTAAAACAAGTAAATCAAATTTACCTTCATTTTCCTTCTTTTTCTCAGCAAGGTACTTTGGGCAGTTTCTCTTCCAATCTCCATCTACATTACAATGGAAACACTTGCCCTTATTTGCCATAGCTTTGGCTTTTCCCTTGCTTTTAGCAGCAGTACTGAGAGCTTTCCCCTTGTTTCTTTTCTTCTTATGAGTTTTCTTTGAAGAAGTGGCTACAGATTTAGTTCCAGAGGATGAACCCTTCTCGAACTTTCTTTTAGAGTGAATAACATTTGCCTCTCCTTCTATCTGTCCCTTCTTCTTAAGAAGAGACTGATAGAGTTGTAGCTCATCCAGGAGGCTAGTCAGGTTGAATGTTATTTTATTCATCATTGTATTGCTTTGAAACTGCAGAAAACTCTTCAGAAGAGATTCTAAGATGAATGCAACCTGACTACGCTCATCTCTGACCACCCCGTTTGCTTCAGCCACGTTGAATTGGACCATCATATCCAGGACATGCTCCCGAACAGACGTGCCCTCTTTCCTGCGACAGCTATAAACGTATTTGAGAGCGTCATGGTGGAGTTGGTAGGACGGTTGTCCAAACAACTCCTCGAGAGAGTTCATAATCTCCCTCGCTGTTACCATGCCCTCATGCCTTTTAGCCAAAACTTCAGATAAGCTGACTAGGATATAGACGCGAGTCTTATCATTGGCCTTTGTCCAGCGGTCATAAGCATCCTTAACTGCTTGGGGTGCATTACGAGTAGGGGTTGGAGGACAATCTTCCGTTAAGACGAACCGCAGATCATCGACAACAAGAATCGTATTCAGGTTCGACTTCCACGTAGCGTAATTTTCGCCGGTTAATTTCTCATTTTTAAGCAGAGAGACAATTGAGGAAGACATTGCTGTAATTTAAACAAACAATGACCGTATTAGTTATCTTTGCCTTAACCCATCATACAAGCAAACAATTGCACACAATCCAATCAATTTAGCAAAACAGACAATCACAGAACCCTAAAACTATTGATTTAGTTTTGTAACGATGTTTCAGAGGTTTAGAATATCAGTCACCGAAGGGTGATCAGGCACTCCTCCTCTGAAATGAGACATCTCTCAGCTAATTCTAATTCCAGAAGAACTCATATTCCTTTAGACATTAGCCACCGTTGTTCGGTCAAGGATTTGTTAACACCTTTAACTCATCCTCGTAAGTGTAACCCTCCCACTTTCAGATCTCAGAGGCACGCACCAACAGGCTACCGAAGGGAAAGACAACTGTTGGTGATTAGCCTAAGAGCTCCTATCCTTTTCAGGAGTTCATGATGTTCTGAATCCTATGACCAGGCCCTCCGAAGGGATGGTTGCGCCAGGAAAACCTGCAGGCGGATCATAGGACTCTCACGGTGTGAACTATGGGCGGAGACCGAGGGATACGTTGACACGTGTCCCGAGACATTTTTCCCATTCACCTTGATATTGATTCATGCAAACACTTTCCGAAGGGATGCCGCTCCTAAGGCGACTCGAAGCCAAGCACGAATCTCACGTTGTGAATATAGGGACATAAGAGCAAAACTTGATTTAAATCTCGTTTTGTAACTTTCCTCCCACTGAAAAAGTCTTAAGGTTAATATAGGGTTGTTTAACTTAGATAGTATTAGGCTAAGTCAATCTATCTAAGTTTGATCCTATTATAACAATTATGGAAAGGATTCAACTGCAATCTTTTGGGTGAATTAAATTTCTTTTAATAAACCCAACATTGCAAGTCAACATTACTATGGTTAATTCAACTCAATGTTCGGGTCAGTTCCCAGGTAGGAGGTGTTCCATAAACCGTCAACTTAAATACCCCCAGCCTTAGACAGAACTTTACCGAGAGAGTTCCCTTATAACCTTAGTAATGTAAGGTCTTTACTCTAAAGATCTAGGTGCATTAAACACTTTTAATAAACCTAATGACATTGCTGTCTAACATTTAACTATGATTAATTCAACTCCGGTATTCCAGGTCAGTTCCCGGGTAGGAGGTGTTCCGTAAACCGTCAACTTTAATACCCCCAACCTTAGACAGAACATTACCGGTGGAGTTCCCTTATAATCATAGAAATTTTTTTTCCTACTTAGTGAATTAAAATTATTTTTAATTCTAAGTAAGAAAAGATTCTGATTCTATTAGAAATCGATCTAGGTCTAATTAATTTTAAACAATTTAAAATTAATCCAATTTATCCTATGATCTTATGTTTGCATGCAAAACTTGATTATAGATTGACGGTTTCTAATCATTAATATTAAAGAACTATTTAAAATTTTAATGATAAATCCTATAATCAAGAATCTAGGGTTTAATTCATTCAACAATCTCATTCAAATTAAATAATTAAACCACACTAATTGCATGAATAATATAACAATTATATTATTAACTATGGATGTTTCATGCTTCAGGCAATATTGATTTTCTTTTAATATAACAATTATAAGCCAATCAATAAAATCAATCAAGCATGCTTCATTCATCACACTAAACATAACTACTTATATTTAATTTAAGTAATGACATTGTCACACCCCCTCCCGGACCACCTCTAGCTTAGCCCGAAAGACGGTGTGAAGCCAACAGACATCATCACCTCTAACGATCCCTGTTGACCCTACTGAAACTTTGAACCTGATAAACATACTAATCATGGACACAAAATATATTCCATATGAACCGCAACATAACGGAAACCCTGAAAACATATCAACATATACGAGGTGTCGCCATGACATATCTCGGTTTGGAAATAACCTGGTATAAATATCATAACTAAAGACATGTACAACTAGGATTTCCACAACCTTGACCTCTAGGACTATATTATCCAATCCTTACAAAACATTTACAATATGAACAGACTCAATTTACATCTCCACCCACGTACTGAAGCTTGATCCGGAACTTTCAGCAGACGTTGGCAGTGTATCAGGCACCGGGAGCTCGATCTCTACCTGAAAAGTGGAAAAACATTTTGAAAGAATGAGCTACGAAGCCCAGTGAGTGACTAACTTTAAAACTCTAAATCCAGAAGTCAAAAACACGTGATAAACCTTTAAACGTATAGATATGCTCAATCAAAGCGTTTAACATAAACGTGTAATGGAAAAGGTTTTCTAAAATATCTCGCAAGTTCGTCAATAAAAATCTAGCAAGGCATATCAAATACATCAAACGTTTTAACTAACATGACCGATCTACGTTGTGTAGGGCACGCCCAGTACAACCAACGTTACTAGTCCTACGATGTAGTGGGGCCCGCCCAGCACTCCCATCGTCTTTGTCGTAGTGGGGCCCGCCCAGCACTCACGACAGCATCGTTGTCACGGAGTACACTCAACGTCAACAACGGAACATAACCTGTGTGCACACGGTACTATATAGCCTCGGGCTCAATATCTCAGTCATGTAGTCAATAGAAATCTCGGAAATCACATGAAAACATTAAAACATGCCTGCTTATCGTTATCTTTCGTAAAACTCAAGCTTACTCAGCTTGCTCGTGAAAAACTTTAAATCATTAAACAATATTTGCTAACACATGCTTTACTTTAAAAATATCGTTTCAACTACTTTTCATAAAGCCATTAGCCACATGCTCGTATATAAACCTTATTAGAAAATCAAAGCTCAAAACTCATGTTTGAAACCGTTCACAAAACCATGTATCATTCATAGAAAAGCATGTAAAACATATAATCATGAACAACCGTTTAAGAACATTTTCGAAATTCATTTTGTCACTCACAGTCTTATCTAGTTCCCCGGTTTGTAGACTCGACCTATTTCCTCTTGGCCTGTCAAATAACCAAAACCGAGCATTAGAACCATAGATAGCTTTGTTTTTCCATGCTCATGAATTCTTGTCACTTGAATTAAAAACCACATCCACATTCTACTTTTCCAGATTTTCCAGATTCTATACCCTAACTTCCAACACCCATAACCTTCTCAATACTTAACCAAAATTAATGAAATACACATCAAATTCTTCATTTTCGAACACTCTACAACTTACCTGAAGAAACGAAAACGAGATGCCCAACTAATTTGTCCAGAAACGCCCCGAAATCAGACAACACCGATTCAAGCTTCTCTGTTACCCTTGATCTTCCTCCTGAAATTAGACCTACTTCAAGTACTTTTTGGCTCACGTATTCTTCATGAAAGGTTTAGCATATTGAATAAGCTTTCCAACCATACCAAATAGAGCTTCTGATTCGACTTGTGCACTCCAGAATACTCAAAACATCAGAGAACACCAAAGATCCTCCTGGTTTGCTCGAAAATCCTGTGCTCTGTTTTCCATTCCAAAAACCATCAACTTCCCATTCGATTAAGGTCAAGCTTCCTTCATGAAGTTTGTTAGAAAATGAACTAATATTCAAGAAAATCAAACCTCACCTCTTGATTCCTTCTGTGTAGCCCAAACCGACTAAAACACCAGAGGTTGACAGGTTGAACACAGTTTCTGCAATGGCTGGCTTTGCATGAGCGTTTCCCTATCTTCTTCAACCTCAAACCACGAAATTCTTCTTCTTCCTCCTCCTTCACTCTCTCCTTAAAGTGCTCTGAAATTTTCAATGGAAAAGGATGAGAAATGAGATGGAAATGGGCTGATAAAGGTGGTTGTCGGTGGTGGGCTTTGTGCTGTCCAATTCCACTTGCTTTCTTTTTCTTTCTTCTTTTTTTTCTTTTTTTTTTTTCACTTTTGCTGATTTCTTTTTTTTTTTTTTTTTTTTTCCTTTTTCCTTTTCATTTTCCTTTTCCATTTATTTCCTTTTCTTTCTTCTTTCAACTTAGTAATCCCAACAATTTAAACCAACAATAGATGACAAGAGAAAATTATCTAAGGGAAAGTCCCGGGTTTACAACTTACCTCCCCCTTTTCAAATTTCGTCCTCGAAATTTATAAGTCCTTAGGTGAAGAGTGTCGGGTTACTCCTCCTCATCTGATCTTCTGACTCCCAAGTTGCCTCCTCAACTCCGTGATGCCTCCAAAGAACCTTTAGGAGTGGGATCGTTTTGTTCCTCAAAACTTGCTCCTTTCTGTCGAGGATCTGAACTGCTTCTTCCTTATAACTTAAGTCTTCCTTCAGCTCAATTGGTTGCACTTTCAACACATGGGATGGATCTGGTATATATTTCCTCAACATGGACACATGAAAAACATCATGTATTCGAGCGAGTTCCGCTGGCAACTCAAGTCTATAGGCTGCTGGTCCAACTCGTTCTATTATTTGGTAAGGACCAATATATCTAGGACTCAGCTTACCTTTCCTCCCAAAGCGAAGAACACCTCTCCATGGAGATAACTTCAAGAAAACCTGATCTCCAACCTGGAACTCTAAGTCTCTTCGTCGCTTATCTGCATAGCTCTTCTGTCGATCCTGTGCTATTTTCAGATTCTGCCTAATTAGCTTAACATTGTCTGACGTAACTTGTACCAACTCAGGACCAACTAGCTTTCGTTCTCCCACTTCGTTCCAGCACACAGGAGTCCTGCATGGTCTGCCATACAAAGCCTCGAATGGTGCCATGCCTATACTAGACTGATAGCTGTTATTATAAGCGAACTCCATAAGTGATAAGTGAGTATCCCAACTTCCCTTAAACTGGAGGACACATGCTCTCAACATGTCCTCTAAGGTTTGGATGGTCCTCTCAGACTGACCATCTGTCTGGGGATGGAACGCTGTACTGAACTTCAACTTTGTTCCCATTGCTTTCTGCACACTAGGCCAAAACTTAGAAGTAAACCTTGGATCCCTATCTGAAACTATGGACACTGGCACTCCATGTTGACTTACAATCCTGTCGACGTATAGTTTAGCTAGCTGATCTAGTGTAGACGTCATTTTAACCGGTATAAACCGTGCTGTCTTGGTGAGTCTATCTACTATTACCCATATACCATCATGTCCGCTAGAAGTACGGGGTAATCCAAATAGAAAATCCATGGTAATATGCTCCCACTTCCACTCCGGCACTGGCAGTGGATTAAGGAGTCCTCCTGGCCTCTGTCTCACTGGTTTAACCTGTTGACAGATCAAGCATCTATCGACATATTCAGCTATCTCCCGCTTCATACCAGGCCACCAGTAAGTTTTCTTCAGAGTTCTATACATCTTGGTGCTTCCTGGATGCATAGCGTAAGCTGAACTGTGAGCTTCCTCTAATATAGCACTCTTAAGCTCACTAATACTCGGAACGCATAGTCTTCCCTGTTTAACTATGGCTCCGTCTGCTCTCAACTCATATTCTGCCTCTGGGCCTTGCTTGGACTTTATAAGCATCTTCTGTATGTTACTATCCTCTGACTGTCTTCTCACAATCTCTGCTACTAGAGAAGACCTAACTTGAAATTGAGCTAAAAGACTCCCTGAGCTTCCTGCAGTCATAACTGCCTTAAAACCTCTTAACGCACTTAGCAAGCTCGCTCGAATACCACACAAGGCATTCTTCGGAAGTCTCGACTTCCTACTTAATGCATCTGCTACCACGTTAGCCTTACCCGGATGATATTCTATGGTACAGTCATAGTCTTTAATTAGTTCTAGCCATCGCCTCTGCCTCAGATTCAGCTCTTTCTGATCAAAGATGTACTTCAAACTCTTATGATCGGTGAAAATGTGGCACTTCTCACCGAATAAATAATGTCTCCAGATCTTCAGTGTGAAACAACTGCTGCTAGCTCAAGATCATGGGTAGGGTAATTACACTCATGCTTCTTCAACTGCCTCGAAGCATAAGCTATTACCTTTCCTTCCTGCATCAGCACACAACCTAATCCTTGCCTCGAAGCATCACAATAGATCACATACTCCTTCCCTGTTACAGGAAGTGCTAGAATAGGCGTTGCCACCAATCTCTTTTTCAGCTCCTGGAAACTCTGTTCACATTTGTCTGACCACTCAAACTTAACATTCTTCCTTGTCAAGGCTGTCAAGGGTAATGCTAACCGTGAGAAATCCTCAACAAAACGTCTGTAGTATCCTGCTAGGCCGAGGAAACTACGTACCTCTATTGCACTAGCTGGTCTTTCCCAGTTGACCACAGCTTCCACTTTCTGCGGATCAACACTAACTCCGTCCGCTGAAACTACATGCCCTAAGAACACCACTTGATTCAACCAGAACTCACATTTGCTGAACTTAGCGTATAACTGTTTTTCACGTAGTGTCTGCAGAACAATCCTTAGATGTTCCTCATGGGCTTCCCTATCAATTGAGTATACTAGAATGTCATCGATGAACACTATCACAAACTGATCTAAATACTGGTGGAAGATCCTGTTCATGAGGTCCATGAAAACTGCTGGCGCATTCGTTAAACCGAATGGCATCACTAAAAACTCATAGTGCCCATACCTCGTCCTGAATGCTGTCTTAGGAATATCTGATTCTCTAACCTTCAACTGGTGATATCCTGACCTCAGATCAATCTTAGAGAACACTGCTGCTCCCCTTAACTGGTCAAACAAGTCATCGATGCGTGGTAGAGGATACTTGTTACGTATCGTGACCTTGTTTAACTGCCTATAATCAATACATAATCTCAGGGTACCATCTTTCTTCTTCACGAATAACACTGGAGCTCCCCACGGTGATACACTTGGCCTGATGTATCCCTTGTCAACTAGTTCTTGCAACTGCACCTTCAGCTCCTTAAGCTCGCTTGGAGCCATCCTGTATGGTGCCTGTGAAATAGGTGCTGTTCCTGGTAACAATTCAATAGTGAACTCCACCTCTCTATCAGGCGGCAAACCCGATAGATCAGCTGGAAAAACATCAAGATATTCATTTACCACAAGAACATCTTCTGGTTTTAGCTTTTCTTCTTGCACCTTTACTACGTGTGCAAGAAACGCTGTGCAACCTTTCCTCAACAACTTCTCAGCTTTAAGAGCTGAAATCAAACACGTAGGAATAATCTTCCTCTCACCCCTGAAAACCACTTCAGTCAAACCTGGTTTCTTAAAAGTCACGTCCTTCGTATGGCAATCCATAGAAGCATAATGAGTGAATAAGAAATCCATTCCCAAAATCACATCCAACGCCTGCAACTCTAGGGGAAGAAGATCCACTAACATACAGAGACCTTCTACTACAACCTCACAATCACGCAACACTTCCTTGACTAACAAAACGTCACCAACTGGAGTGCATATGACTAATTCCTCAGATAAAGGCTCTAGCATCCTATTCAGCTTAGTTAAAAACATGCTAGAAACAAAGGAATGCGTAGCGCCTGGATCTAATAAAACACGTGCAGGTACATTACATATCAAAATCGTACCAGTGATCACATCTGGTGCATCCTCTGCTTCCTGTTGAGTCATGGCGTAGACTTTTCCCTGCTGCCTGGGTCTCCCCAAGACTCCCTTTTGCCTTGCACCACTAGTGCCTTCTCCTGCGCCTGCTAAGACTCTCGGCTGCTCAACTGTGTGGGACTCAACTCCATGGTCCTTCTGAACTGTTGCCTTCAACTGTGAGCAATCCCTCTTGAGATGCCCTGGTTGTCCACATTGATAACACACACTAGCGCCAACAAGACACTGACCTCGATGATTCTTGCCACAACTTGCACATGATGTTCTCCTGGATTCACTAGCAACGGACTCCTGACCCGTCCGCGGTCTTGCTACTGAACTCGCAGACTGACTGGGGGCTCTCTGACTCTGCCTCTGATAGGCACTACCCGAACTCATTTGTCTCGATAATTGGCCACCAGATCGACGCTTGAAGTCTTGACGGCCTGAAACATTCACTCCAGGTGCAAACCTCCGCTGCTCACGACCTCGAAAACCACTTGCTGTTGGAGCTCCACGACTAGGCTCCGCAACCGACCTTTCCTCTATAATACTCTGCTCCACACGTAAGGCAGTCTCTACTAGCTGAGAAAAATCCGTCCACTTTGCGATAGCAGTAACTGGGGTACGTATCTCAAAACGTAGCCCTCTCTCAAACCTGCGACACCTGTCACTCTCAGATGCCACAATCACTTCAGCATACCGTGAAAGCTCGGTATACTTCCTCTCGTACTCAGCCACTGATAGTGACCCTTGTTTCAGCTCCAGAAACTCATCTCTCTTTGCCTCACAATATGTGGCGGGATAGTACTTTTCCTCAAATATGCCTCTGAATGTCTGCCAATCTAACGTACGTGCATCACTGCGCCTGGCTATAATAGACTTCCACCATCCCTCTGCCTCCTTCTGCAAAAGGAATGTGGCTAATTTGACTTTTCGCTCCTCAGGACAACTCATCACGTCGAAGCATTTCTCCAACATATTCAACCAGACCTCGGCGTCAGCTGGATCTGTGGAACCCTCAAACACTGTGGCTCCCAACTTCTTCAACCGTTCAATCCCATACGTCTTTTCCGGATCACTAGGCCCTACTCTCTTTGGCCTACCGATCTCCTGCGCAGATCTAGCAAATTGCTCACTCCCTGCCTCATTCTGACCTCTCGGGGTACTGGATCCCCTTTCCGATTGACTTTGGGTAGGATCCTGCGTCCCGTCCTGATTCTGCCTGCGTCGTCTGCTGGTACGTGGTGGCATGACTCCTATAACATATCATCACATCAGACATATTATAGATACTTAACTCAGATGCATGATACTAAACTTATACACACATTCTAGTCCTGACTAGACTCACTCTCAGCAATACTCGGACCATACTCTGCTAGTTCTATATGAACTGACCCAACGTGTAACTATTTACTTCCTGGATTCTTCTTAGCACTAACTACCATGTCTCTTTTCCCATGGAGCTAACTGCTCTGATACCAAGTTGTCACACCCCCTCCCGGACCACCTCTAGCTTAGCCCGAAAGACGGTGTGAAGCCAACAGACATCATCACCTCTAACGATCCCTGTTGACCCTACTGAAACTTTGAACCTGATAAACATACTAATCATGGACACAAAATATATTCCATATGAACCGCAACATAACGGAAACCCTGAAAACATATCAACATATACGAGGTGTCGCCATGACATATCTCGGTTTGGAAATAACCTGGTATAAATATCATAACCAAAGACATGTACAACTAGGATTTCCACAACCTTGACCTCTAGGACTATATTATCCAATCCTTACAAAACATTTACAATATGAACAGACTCAATTTACATCTCCACCCACGTACTGAAGCTTGATCCGGAACTTTCAGCAGACGTTGGCAGTGTATCAGGCACCGGGAGCTCGATCTCTACCTGAAAAGTGGAAAAACATTTTGAAAGAATGAGCTACGAAGCCCAGTGAGTGACTAACTTTAAAACTCTAAATCCAGAAGTCAAAAACACGTGATAAACCTTTAAACGTATAGATATGCTCAATCAAAGCGTTTAACATAAACGTGTAATGGAAAAGGTTTTCTAAAATATCTCGCAAGTTCGTCAATAAAAATCTAGCAAGGCATATCAAATACATCAAACGTTTTAACTAACATGACCGATCTACGTTGTGTAGGGCACGCCCAGTACAACCAACGTTACTAGTCCTACGATGTAGTGGGGCCCGCCCAGCACTCCCATCGTCTTTGTCGTAGTGGGGCCCGCCCAGCACTCACGACAGCATCGTTGTCACGGAGTACACTCAACGTCAACAACGGAACATAACCTGTGTGCACACGGTACTATATAGCCTCGGGCTCAATATCTCAGTCATGTAGTCAATAGAAATCTCGGAAATCACATGAAAACATTAAAACATGCCTGCTTATCGTTATCTTTCGTAAAACTCAAGCTTACTCAGCTTGCTCGTGAAAAACTTTAAATCATTAAACAATATTTGCTAACACATGCTTTACTTTAAAAATATCGTTTCAACTACTTTTCATAAAGCCATTAGCCACATGCTCGTATATAAACCTTATTAGAAAATCAAAGCTCAAAACTCATGTTTGAAACCGTTCACAAAACCATGTATCATTCATAGAAAAGCATGTAAAACATATAATCATGAACAACCGTTTAAGAACATTTTCGAAATTCATTTTGTCACTCACAGTCTTATCTAGTTCCCCGGTTTGTAGACTCGACCTATTTCCTCTTGGCCTGTCAAATAACCAAAACCGAGCATTAGAACCATAGATAGCTTTGTTTTTCCATGCTCATGAATTCTTGTCACTTGAATTAAAAACCACATCCACATTCTACTTTTCCAGATTTTCCAGATTCTATACCCTAACTTCCAACACCCATAACCTTCTCAATACTTAACCAAAATTAATGAAATACACATCAAATTCTTCATTTTCGAACACTCTACAACTTACCTGAAGAAATGAAAACGAGATGCCCAACTAATTTGTCCAGAAACGCCCCGAAATCAGACAACACCGATTCGAGCTTCTCTGTTACCCTTGATCTTCCTCCTGAAATTAGACCTACTTCAAGTACTTTTTGGCTCACGTATTCTTCATGAAAGGTTTAGCATATTGAATAAGCTTTCCAACCATACCAAATAGAGCTTCTGATTCGACTTGTGCACTCCAGAATACTCAAAACATCAGAGAACACCAAAGATCCTCCTGGTTTGCTCGAAAATCCTGTGCTCTGTTTTCCATTCCAAAAACCATCAACTTCCCATTCGATTAAGGTCAAGCTTCCTTCATGAAGTTTGTTAGAAAATGAACTAAAATTCAAGAAAATCAAACCTCACCTCTTGATTCCTTCTGTGTAGCCCAAACCGACTAAAACACCAGAGGTTGACAGGTTGAACACAGTTTCTGCAATGGCTGGCTTTGCATGAGCGTTTCCCTATCTTCTTCAACCTCAAACCACGAAATTCTTCTTCTTCCTCCTCCTTCACTCTCTCCTTAAAGTGCTCTGAAATTTTCAATGGAAAAGGATGAGAAATGAGATGGAAATGGGCTGATAAAGGTGGTTGTCGGTGGTGGGCTTTGTGCTGTCCAATTCCACTTGCTTTCTTTTTCTTTCTTCTTTTTTTTCTTTTTTTTTTTTCACTTTTGCTGATTTCTTTTTTTTTTTTTTTTTTTTTTTCCTTTTTCCTTTTCATTTTCCTTTTCCATTTATTTCCTTTTCTTTCTTCTTTCAACTTAGTAATCCCAACAATTTAAACCAACAATAGATGACAAGAGAAAATTATCTAAGGGAAAGTCCCGGGTTTACAGACATGCTTCATGCTTTCCAATTTTTCATATAATTAATATACACTTATATTAAAAAAATATGAAAACAATTCCATGCATTTAAACATATATTATAACAATTTATAATATATAAAAAATGCATGAGCATGTTTATAACCTAAGGTGGGATTAAAAATTCTATATGACATCCATAAAGCATATAAATAGCAATTGAAACGGTTAATTTTGGCCCCTAGGATAAAATAAAGCATTAAATTACATTAATTTAGCAAAATTGTATACTAAAAATCCTTGTACAGCTCCAGAATTTTGTCTAGACATCACGAACCGCCCCGAACAACCTCGAATCGGCCTCCAAAATCACGAACTATGCCAAGAATTGGCTAACCCGAGCCAATAACACAGAAAATCGGGCTGATCCAGCAAAAACCCGAACCAGACTGATTTCCCGGTCATGATCCTGGTCGGGAATTCCCGGTCTCGATCTCGGTCGGGAATTTCCCAGTCTCGATCCTGGTCGGGATTCCGGCCGGGAAATTTTCCAACAAACTCTATTCCCATCGATTCCTCTATTCTGCACTTTGTTTTTTCCGATTTCCAACGTTGTTCTTCATGATTTTCGCCCAAAATCATCTCGATCTCCATCGATAACAACCCTAAATCTAGACATGGACTTACAAGGACTCGATTTACATAAAATACCCGAAACATCGGGCCTTACATGATCAAAATCACATAAAAATAAAATCTATGGCCATAAAATTAACCCAAACAGTTCAACGCAAACCGAACATACATTATGCATAAATCCCACCTATTAGAGCCTATCGCAACTTTAAATATTAATTAATAGGGACAGTGATGGCTCTGATGCCGATTGAAGGGAATAAAAGTCCCCACGCAGCAGAAGCGCATCGATTGGACCTTACGCCGTATATTAATTAACATTAAAATACCGTTATGAAAACTCAATCAAACTTTAAACATACTTTAATGTTGTTGAAAAATCAGTTTAAACATGCTGAAAAATAAATCCAAATTTATTTTCATGCTTTTCTAAAGAAAAGGGGAAGAACCGTTACAAACCTCCGTTGTAGACTTGACCGTTCTTCGCCAACGACGCTCCAACGAACAAAACGCAGCAACCTCCTTTGTCTTGTGATCGCTGGAAAAATCTTCTTGAATGACACAATAACCACAGAGGTTACACCAGTATGACTCTAGGTCTAGGAGGCAAAAGACTTGTGGGAGTCTTTCTCTAAGAGGGAGGCTAGAGAGAATTCTAGGTCTTCTCTTGAGAGTCTAAGAGAAAGAGAAAAGTCTCATGGACCAATTAGGTCTAGTGTTCTATTTATAGAAGAGAGACCATGAATAAAATATTCAATTAAATCAATCTTTTCCAAAATTGATTCAATCTTATTCCTTATTTAATCAATCATGATCAATCAATTCCATAATTGATTAATCTTTTCCACAAATGACTAATTACTTCCATAAGTGATTAGATCATTTCCATAAATGATTAATCACTTCCTTACGTCATTAATTACTTCCATAATTGATTAATTCCCGGTTAATGAATTCTTAAATTAATTAACCACCAATTAAATATCACATATTTAATTTCCAGCCTTGAATTAATTAATTCGCCCAAATAGATTTTAGGCCTTAAATTAATTAATTCGTTATTTGAACTCTTTCGAACTTCCATAAATTTATATTTGAATTTCTTCAAACATTAATTCCTCTCACATTAATATATCAATATATATTATGTTTGTTTCCCTTAGTAAATTGAACATTTTCAATTTACATTTATTACTTAGTTGCCTCAAATTACTTTATCAGCTACCAGTGGGACCTAATGGACCTGCAGATCAGAAGCTCCAACGATGTGAGATTAATTGGTCAAACTCATTAACCACATTAATCAATATTCGTTAACTGCGTGTTCATTCCACTATAGACTCACAGTTGCACTCTTCTCACTGCATACATATCTTCTGTGTCCACGGATATAGACCAATATCAACTAGTTAGTCCTTCACGAGTGTCCGTGACACCAGCTGGGTCAAATTACCGTTTTACCCCTGGGTTACCTCTATTTCCTTAAGTACCAGTTCTCCTCTAATGAAACAACCTGTTTGTGGTCCGACCATCAAATAGAAAACCCTCTCGTGCCATTGAGAGGGTAGGGCCCTTTGTTCAAGACTCGGAGTAACCACTTAAGGGAACACTCATCTGCTTCCCTAAAGTCGAGAAGGAGTGAATTCCATCTTGCACGATTATGTTCCCAGCTCCTCATTCGGTCTTGTCCGCAAAATGGTAGGTTTATTCAGTCGGCGTATTGGCCACTCTCACCCATGCAAATCAAAGGACAATCTCTTATGAGCATAAGTCCATAATCAACTCAGGATTAAAACTAAGTTGTCTAGGTCGTCCTAGTGAAATAGAAAACCAACTAGTTAACGGTGTTATAACCAGTGGTTACTATTTCGCGATCCGGTCTTATGCGAACTCATTGCATAGGATACCCCCACTCGCATGTCTCTTACACGAACGCGTTGGATCGCAGCGGTTGTATCAAATATAAAGTGGGTCGTATCCATAGTGTCACCAGGATAAAGCACCCAGTCTTATCCCTATACTATAGACCCTTTAGCTGTTTCTTGAACAATGATCCCATATGTCGCTACATATAGTTCAAGACTCATATTACAGCCTAGGATGTCTAGTTTATTGGATTAGGGTTATTTTTAGGCAAAGAAAAATATAAAATAACTAGTAACAATTATAGGAAAAATATAACAATATTATTTCATTAATATCCGATCAACAGTTACATTCACTATCTATGAGTTTTAGGGCATAAAACCCAACAAACTCCCACTTAAAAGAAAACACTAGTTAGTGGGATGTAAATGCAATAATCTAAAGCTGGAAATGTCATTGTATTAAAATAATACAATGAACTAGGACATCCTTATACCCATTATACATTTCTCCCACTTGCCCTAGATTAGATGGCATACATATCTCGTAGACCTAGACCTTCTAGATGACCCTCAAACACTTTAGCCGTGAGAGCCTTCGTCAATGGATCAACGATGTTGTGCTCCGAGACGATCTTAGTGACGATCACATCTCCTCGTTGCACAATCTCCCGTATCAGGTGATACTTCCTCTCGATGTGTTTACCCCGTTTGTGGCTTCGAGGTTCTTTTGAGTTGGCTACAGCCCCACTGTTGTCACAGTATAGTGTTATGGGCACGTTCATATTCGGAACCACTTCCAAATTAGTCAAGAACTTTCTAATCCATACTGCCTCCTTAGTTGTTTCGCAAGCTGCTACATACTCAGCCTCCATGGTTGAGTCTTCTATGTATCCTTGTTTGATGCTTCTCCACACTACTGCTCCTCCATTGAGGGTGAATACTAACCATGATGTAGATTTCCTTGAATCCTTATCGGCTTGAAAGTCAGAGTCAGCGTATCCAGTAAGAATCAAATCCTTAGCTCCATACACAAGCATGTAGTCCCTCGTTCTCCGAAGATTCTTGAGGATATTCTTAACTGCCCCCCAGTGGTCCAACCCTGGATTAGACTGATACCTACTGACTACTCCCACTGCATAACATATGTTAGGCCTAGTGCAGAGCATAACATACATTAAGCTGCTTACAGCTGAGGCATAGGAAATGTGTCTCATGTTCTCAATTTCTTGAGGTGTCTTAGGAGACTGTTCCTTAGACAGGTGTACCCCATGTCTGAAGGGTAGTAGTCCCTTCTTGGAGTTTTACATCGAATATCGAGACAACATTTTGTCAATATACGTTGCTTGAGACAGTGCTAGCGTTTTGTTCTTACGATCCCTAATGATTTGGATTCCCAGAACATATTGAGCCTCTCACAGATCTTTCATTTGGAATTGGGCTGCTAGCAATTTCTTAATGCTAGTGAGGTATCCTACATCATTCCCAATGAGTATGATATCGTCTACATAAATTATTAGAAAAGCTACTTTCCTTTTGTTGACTTTCTTGTACACACAAGGCTCATCAACGTTTTGGTCAAAGCCAAAAGATTTGATTGTAGTATCAAATCCAATGTTCCATGATCTAGACGCTTGTTTCAATCCATAAATGGATTGATTGAGCTTACAAACCTTTTGTTCCTGACCTTGGGCTATGAACCCTTCAGGTTGAGACATGAAGATATTATCTTCAAGATTACCATTCAGAAAGGCAGTCTTGACGCCCATTTGCCATATTTCATAGTCATAATATGTGGCTATGGATAAGAGAATTCTTATGGACTTTAACATGGCTACAGGAGAAAAGGTTTCCTCATAGTCAACCCCTTCCTTTTGGGTATAACCCTTTTCCACTAGTCTAGCTTTGAAGGTCTGTACCTTTCCAGCTGCATCTTTTTTTTTCTCTTATAGATCCATTTGCACCCTATGGGTTTTACCCCAGTTGGTAGATCTGCGAGTTCCCATACAGAATTGGAGTGCATTGACTCCATTTCCAGGTTCATGGCTTTGACCCATTCATCCTTATCTTCGTCATTCATTGCCTGTTGATAGGACAATGGATTCTCAATGCCATCATTAGGTATGACAACCTGAGTTTCAGTTAAACCCAAGTAGCGGTCAGGTTGTAATACAACCCTCCCACTGCGCCGAGGCATTCCCAACGTTTGAGATGGACTTGATGGATCTGAAGAACTAGTTCCTTAATCAACCCATTGTTGAAGGTCGAACTTCATCAACAACTCTTGATGATTCTTCAGTAGCTTCTCCTAATATTATTTTGTTGCGTGGTTTATGATCTCTCATTTGGTCTTCCTGTAAGAAAGTGACGTTTGTTGATACAATCACCTTATTTTCTTGTGGGTCGTAGAAATAACCACCGCTCGTTTCTTTAGGGTAACCAACAAATTGGCACCGTTTTAAACGAGGTTCCAGTTTCTTAGGATTTGTCACAAGCACGTGTGCTGGACAACCCCAGATGCGAAAGTGATGCAAACTAGGTTTACACCCCTTCCATGATTCGAATGGTGTTTCAGAAACACTTTTCGAGGGAACATTGTTCAAGATGTATACTGCAGTCTCTACTGCATACCCCCAAAACGAGCTAGGCAATTGAGCATAGCTCATCATTGATCGAACCATGTCTAACATGGTTCTATTTCTCCTTTCTGACACACCATTCTGCTGAGGTGTACCAGGGGCTGAGAGTTGAGATTGGATTCCATGTTCTATCATATAATCCTGGAATCTTTGATCCATATACTCCCCTCCTCGATCAGATCGAAGTACTTTAATAGATTTACCTAATAGGTTTTCAACTTCAGCCTTAAACTCCTTAAACTTTTCAAGGGCTTCAGACTTATGTCCCATTAGGTACAAGTAACCATATCTAGAATAATCATCTATAAATGAGATGAAATATTCGTACCCTCCTCAAGCTTTTACATTCATTGGACCACATAGATCAGAATGTATTAACTCTAAGGGTTCTTTGGCTCCTCAAGCTCTGTACCCCCACTCGCATGTCTCCTACACGAATGCGTTGGATCGCAGCGTTTGTATCAAAGACAAAGTGGGTCGTATCCATAGTGTCACCAGGATAAGGCACCCAGTCTTATCCCTATACTATGACCCTTTAGGCTATTTCTTGAACAACGATCCCATATGTCGCTACATATAGTTCAAGACTCATATTACAGCATTGGATGTCTAGTTTATTGGATTAAGGTTATTTTTAGGCAAGGACAAATATAAAATAACTAATAACAATTAATGGAAAAATATATCATTATTATTTCATTAATATCCGGTCAACGGTTACATTCACTATGTACGAGTTTTAGGGCATAAAACCCAACAGCTCCAACGAACAAAACGCAGCAGCCTCATTTGTCTTGTGATCGCTGGAAAATTCTTCTTGAATGACACAATAACCACGGAGGTTACACCGATATGACTCTAGGTCTAGGAGGCAAAAGACTTGTGGGAGTCTTTCTCTAAGAGGGAGGCTAGAGAGAATTCTAGGTCTTGTCTTGAGAGTCTAAGAGCAAGAGCAAAGTCTCATGGACCAATTAGGTCTAGTGTTCTATTTATAGAGGAGAGACCATGAATAAAATATTCAATTAAATCAATCTTTTCCAAAATTCATTCAATCTTATTCCTTATTTAATCAATCATGACCATTCAATTTCGTAATTGATTAATCTTTTACACAAATGACTAATTACTTCCATAAGTGATTAGATCATTTCCATAAATGATTAATCACTTCCTTACATGATTAATTATTTTCATAATTGATTAATTCCCGGTTAATGAATTGTTAAATTAATTAACCACCAATTAAATATCAAATATTTAATTTCCTGCCTTGAATTAATTAATTCGCCCAAATAGATTTTAGGCATTAAATTAATTAATTAATTATTTAAACTCTTTCAAATTTCCATAAATTTATATTTGAATTTCTTCAAATATATTCAAATATAAATTTCTCTCACATTAATATATGAATAGATATTATGTTTGTTTCCCTTAGTAAATTGAACATTTTCAATTTACATTTATTACTTAGTTGCCTCAAATTACTTTATGAGCTACAAGTGGGACCTAATGGACCTGCTGATTAGAAGCTCCAACGATGTGAGATTAATTGGTCAAACTCATTAACCACATTAATCAATATTCGTTAACTGTGTGTTCATTCCATTATAGACTCACAGTTGCACTCTTCTCACTGCAGACATATTTTCTGTGTCCACGGATTTAGACCAATATCGACTAGTTAGTCCTTCACGAGTGTCCGTAACACCAGCTGGGGCAAATTACCGTTTTACCGCTGTGTTACCTCTATTTCCTTAAGTACCAGTTCTCCTCTAATGAACAACCTGTTTGTGGTCCAACCATCAAACATAAAACCCTCTCGAGCCATTGAGAGGGTAGGGCCCTTTGTTCAAGACTCGGAGTAACCACTTAAGGGAACACTCATCTGCTTCCCTAAAGTCGGGAAAGAGTGAATTGCATCTTGCACGATTATGTTTCTAGCTCTCCATTCGGTCTTGTCCCCAAAATGGTAGGCTTATTGAGTCGGCGTATTGGCCACTCTCACCCATGCAAATCAAAGGACAATCTCTCATGAGCAGGAGTCCATAATCAACTCAAAATTAAGACTAAGTTGTCTTGGTCGTCCTAGTGAAATAGAAAACCAACTAGTTAACGGTGTTATAACCAGTGGTTACTATTTCGCGGTCCGGTCTTATGCAAACTCATTGTATAGGATACCCCCACTTGCATGTCTCCTACACGAATGCGTTGGATCGGAGCGTTTGTATCAAATACAAAGTGGGTCGTATCCATAGTGTCACCAGGATAAGGCACCCAGTCTTATCCCTATACTATAGACCCTTAAGGCTGTTTCTTGAACAATGATCCCATATGTCGCTACATATAGTTCAAGACACATATTACAACCTTGGATGTCTAGTTTATTGGATTAGGGTTATTTTTAGGCAAAGACAAATATAAAATAACTAATAACAATTAATGGAAAAATATATCAATATCATTTCATTGATATCCGGTCAACAATTACACTCACTATCTACGGGTTTTAGGGCATAAAACCCAACAGATACATCCATAGGTTAATATAAGAGTTGTATTAATTATCATGCAATGCATAGTTGTATAGTTTAAATTTGATTAGTTAGAATGAGATTGTTAATTGATTTAAACTATAGTATGCATGATTATCGGGCTAATCATTAAAATTTTGAAATAGTTTAAAATTTTTATTAGAAACCGTCAATCTATAATCAAGATATGCATGCTGACATAGGATCTTAGCTTAAAAATGAATTAGTTTTAATGAGTTAAAATTAATTAGACCTAAGATCATTTTCTAATAGGATTAGAAGTTCTTACTTAGTTTTAAAATAATTTTAATGAACTAAGTAGGACAAACCTTCATGAGATTATAAGGGAACTCTACCAGTGAAGTTTTGTCTAAGGATTGAAGGTATTTAAGTTGACGGTATACGGAATACCTCCTACCTGGGGGCTGATCTAGAACACCGGAGTTGAATTAATCACAGGTTAATGTTAGAATAATGTCGCTAGGTAAATTAAAATTGTTTAATACACCTAGACATTAGGTTTTATTATAATAGTTATAATAGGACTAGACTTATTTAAATGACTTAGTCGGATTTATCTAGGTTTAATCAAACCCTAAAATATTCGATATGTTACTTTAGTGGGAGGAAACTTACAAAACTTAATTTAAATTCAGTTTTGCTCCTGCGTCCCTGTATAGTTCACACCGTGAGATCATTGCTCGGCTTCGTGTCGTCGTAGAGCGGCCTCCCTTCGGAGAGTGTTTGCATGGGTCAATACCAAGGTGAATGGGGAAAGTGTCTATAGTAAGTGGGAGCGGGACACGTGTCAACTGATCCTTCGGTCTCCACCCCTAGGTTACAACGTGAGATTCCTATGATCCGCCTGCGTGTTGCCCTGGAGCAACCATCCCTTCAGAGGGCCTGATCATAGGATTCAGAACACCGTGAACTCCTGAATAGGATAGCATCGCTTAGGCTGTTGGTCCGTGCCTCTGAGATCTGAAAGTGGGAGGGTTACACTTACGGGGAGGAGTTAATTGTTAACAAATCCTTGACCGAACAACGGTGGTTAATATCTAATGGAATATGAGTTATTCTGGTATTAGAAATTGACTGAGAAGAGTCTCATTTTAGAGGAGGAACAACTTATCACCCTTCGGTGGCTATTCTTCTAAACCTCTAAAGCATCGTTGCGAAAAACAATCATAGTTTGTTTGCAAAATTGATTGGATGTATGCAATTGTTTGTATTGCTTGTGTGATGGGTTAAGGCAATGATAACTAATACGGTCACTTGTTTGTTTTTTCAGCAATGTCTTCCTCCAAAATTTCCTTGCTTAAAAATGAACAACTTGCTGGCGAAAACATTCCTCAATGGAAATCGAACTTAAATACCATACTCGTGGTTGAGGATTTAAGGTTCGTCTTAACGGAGGAATGTCCTCCCATTCCCCCTCGTACTACCGGTCAGGTACTTAAAGACACCTATGAACGCAAGACCAAGGCCAACGAAAATGTCAAAGTCTACATACTGGTCAGCTTATCTGAAGTATTGGCCAAGCGTTATGAAAACGTGGAAACTGCCAAGGAGATTATGAATTCCCTACAGGAGATGTTTGGACTTCCGTCCTACCAGCTCCACCACGACGCCTTGAAGAACGTCTTCAATGCCAAGATGCAGGAAGGTCAATCTATTCGGGAACATGTCCTGGACATGATTAACCAATTCAATATTGCTGAGGCAGATGGCGGGGTCGTCTGCGAGCGTAGTTAGGTTGCGTTCATCCTTTACTCGCTCCCTGCGAGCTATCTGTCTTTCAGGACGAACGCGAGCATGAGTAAGATTCAGTTCAACCTGAGTACCCTCCTCTCGGAGCTACAGATTCACGAGTCCTAGCAGAAAAGCAAGGGCAAAAATATGGTTAAAGGAGAGGCCAATGTTGCCCATTCCAAAAAGAAGTTCCTAAAGGGTTCATCCTCAGGGACTAAATCTGTACCCCAAGCTTCTTCATCGAAGCAGATACAGAAGAGGAAGGGAGACAAGGGGAAGGCTCCTGCACAGGCTGTGCAAGGGAAGGGAAAGGCCAAGGTCGTGGCCGACAAAGGCAGATGCTTCCACTGCAACGCAGATGGTCAATGGAAGCGGAACTGTCCCCGTTACCTTGCTGAGAAGAGAAGAGAAAAAGAAGGTAAATTCGATTTACTTGTATTAGAGACGTGTCTCGTAGAACATGATGAGTTTGCCTGGATACTGGATTCGGGAGCCACTAATCATGTTTGCTCTTCTTTTTAGAGAAATAATTTCCAGCAGCTGCCAGATGGTGAAATGACGCTCAAGGTTGGGACAGGAGACGTTGTTTCAGCTCGTGCAGTGGGAGCTGCAAAATTGTTCTTTACAAATAAGTTTTTGATTTTAGAGACTTGTACTTGGTTCCTAGAATTAAAAGGAACCTTATTTCTATTTCAGCTTTACTTGAACAATGTTATTCAATTTCATTCTTGCTTAATGAAGCTTTAATTTCAAGGAATGGAATTTACATTTGTTCAGCTAAGCGTGAGAATAATTTATTTTTGTTAAGTCCAACTGATGCTAAGGCTATTTTAAGTCATGAAATGTTTAAAACGGCCGAAACGCAAAATAAAAGGCAAAAAATTTCTCCTCTAAGTAACAATACGTATCTTTGGCACCTTCGTCTTGGTCATATTAACATCGATCGGATCGATCGTTTGGTTAAAAATGGACTTCTAACTGATGTAGAAGATACATATTTACCACCCTGTGAATCGTGTCTCGAGGGTAAAATGACCAAGAGGCCTTTTACTGAAAAAGGTTATAGGGCCAAAGAACCACCTGAACTAATACATTCTGATCTTTGTGGTCCAATGAATGTAAACGCTCGAGGTGGTTATGAATATATCATCTCTTTCATAGATGATTATTCTCGATACGATTACTTGTACCTGATGGGCCATAAGTCTAAGGCTCTTGAAAAGTTCAAAGATTTTAAGGCTGAGGTAGAAAACCTGTTAGGTAAAACGATTAAAATACTTCGATCAGATCGAGGTGGAGAGTATCTAGATCAGCGATTCCAGGACTATATGATAGAATATGGGATCCAATCCCAACTCTCAGCTCCTGGTACACCTCAGCAAAATGGTGTATCAGAAAGGAGAAATAGAACCTTGTTAGACATGGTTCGATCTATGATGAGCTATGCTCAGTTGCCTAGTTCGTTTTGGGGGTATGCAGTAGCAACTGCAGTACATATTCTTAACAACGTTCCCTCAAAGAGTGTTTCTGAAACTCCTTTTGAGTTATGGAAGGGGCGTAAACCTAGTTTGCGTTACTCTAGTATCTGGGGTTGTCCTGCACATGTGTTAGTGACAAATCCTAATAAATTGGAACCACGTACGAGAATATGCCAATTTATTGGGTACCCGAAAGAAATGAGAGGTGGTCTTTTCTACGACCCTCAAGATAATAAAGTATTTGTATCGACAAATGCAACTTTCTTGGAGGAAGACCACATTCGAGATCATAAACCACGAAGTAAGTTAGTATTAGGAGAAACTACAGAAGGATCAACAAGGGTTGTTGATGAACCCGATCCTTCAACAAAAGTTGTTGGAGAATCCAGTTCTTCTCGTCAATCTAGTCCTCCTCACGTAGTGGGAGAGCTTCGACGCAGTGGGAGGGTTGTGATACAACCTTACCACTACTTGGGTTTGACGGAAACACAAGTAGTCATACCTGATGACGGCGTAGAAGATCCATTGTCATATCCTCAGGCAATGAATGACGTAGATAAAGACGAGTGCGCCAAAGCCATGGACCTTGAGATGGAGTCTATGTACTTCAATCAAGTTTGGGAACTTGTAGATCCACCTGAAGGGGTTAAACCCATTGGGTGTAAATGGATCTATAAGAGGAAAAGAGATGCCGCTGGGAAAGTACAGACTTTCAAAGCGAGACTTGTAGCAAAGGGTTATACCCAACGAGAAGGGCTGGACTATGAAGAAACCTTTTCTCCAGTTGCTATGCTAATGTCCATAAGAATTCTCTTGTCCATTGCCACATTTTATGACTATGAAATATAGCAAATGGATGTTAAGACAACTTTTTTGAATGACAACCTTGACGAGAGTTTTTTTTTTGTCTCAACCCGAAGGGTTCATAACCCAAGGTCAGGAGCAAAAGGTTTGCAAACTGAATCGATCCATTTATGGGTTGAAACAAGCCTCCCGATCTTGGAATATTAGATTTGATACTACGATCAAATCTTTTTGCTTTGACCAGAATGTTGATGAGCCTAGTGTATACAAGAAGATCAACAAAAATAAAGTAACTTTCCTCGTACTTTATGTTGACGACATCCTACTCATTGGGAATGATGTAGGATATCTGTCTGACGTAAAAGAATGGCTAGCAGCTCAATTCCAAATGAAATATTTGGGTGAGGCCCAGTATGTTCTTGGCATCCAGATTATTCGGGATAGAAAGAACAAATCGCTAGCTCTAACTCAAGCAACGTATATCAACAAGATGTTGGCTCGATATTCGATGCATAACTCCAAGAAGGGCTTATTGCCTTTCAGGCATGGGGTTCACTTGTCTAAGGAACAAACTCCTAAGACACCTCAAGAAGTTGAGGATATGAGACAGATTCCCTACGCCTCTGCAGTGGGTAGCTTAATGTATGCCATGCTATGCACGAGGCCTGACATTTGTTATGCTGTAGGGATTGTCAGCAGATATCAGTCAAATCCAGGGTTAGACCACTGGACTGCCGTTAAAGGAATCCTCAAGTTTCTTAGGAGAACGAGGGATTACATGTTGGTGTTTAGGGCTAAAGAGTTAGTTCTCACTGGTTACACCGACTCTGACTTCCAAACTGACAAGGTTTCTAGGAAATCCACGTCAGGGTCAATTTTCACCCTTAACGGGGAGCTGTAGTTTGGAGGAGTATAAAGCAAGGATGCATAGCAGACTCCACGATGGAGGCTGAGTATGTAGCTGCTTGTGAAGTAGCTAAGGAAGTTGTTTGGCTAAGGAAGTTCTTGACAGATTTGGAAGTTGTTCCAAATATGAACTTGCCCATTACGTTATACTGTGACAACAGTGGGGCTGTAGCCAATTCAAAGGAACCTCGCAGCCACAAACGAGGTAAACACATAGAGAGGAAGTATCATCTGATTCGAGAGATTGTGCAAAGAGGAGATGTGGTTGTGACCAAGATTGCTTCCGAGCACAACATTGCTGATCCGTTTACGAAGGCCCTCTCGGCTAAAGTGTTTGAGGGTCATCTAGAAAGTCTAGGTCTGCGAGACATGTATATAGCGTAATCTAGGGCAAGTGGGAGATGTGTAATGGGTGTAAGGATGCCCTATTTTATTGTATTTTGTATATTTACCTTTTATGTAATGTACAACATACATGTACCATTTCCAGCTTTGGATTATATTGTATATACTTTCCCTGTAACTTGAGTTTTAGTTCAAGTGGGAGTTTGTTGGGTTTTATGCCCTAAAACTCGTAGATAGTAAATGTACATTTGACCGAAAATTAATAAAAGTGATGTATTATTCAATGTTTGCATTATATCTTGTCTTAATAACCCTAATCCAATAAACTAAACATCCAAGGCTAATAAAATGAGGCTTGAACTAGTATGTAGGGACATACGGGGATCAATGTTCAAGTTTTAGCCTAAAGGGTATGTAGTATAGGGATAAGGCTGGGTACCTTGTCCTGGTGACACTATGGATACGACCCGCTTTGCATTTTGATACAAATGTAGTGATCCAATGTGTTCATGTAGTTGACATGCGAGTAGGGGTATCCTGTGCAATGAGTTTGCACAAAGGTCGGACCGCGAAATAGTTAACCACTAACTGTAACACCGTTAGTTAGCTCGGTTTCTATTTCACTAGGATGACCTAGGTAACTTGGCCTTAATCCTGAGTGGATTATGGACTCCTTTCCATGAGGGATTGTCTTTTGATTTGTACGAGTGAGAGTGGCCTGTGCGCCGACTCAAGAAGCCTACCATTTTGGAGACAAGACCGAGTGGGGTGCTGGGAACGTAATCTTACAAGATGGAATTCACTCCTTCCCGATATTAGGGTAAGTAGAGGTGTGTTCCCTTAAGTGGTGTCTCCGAGTCTTGAACAATGGGCCCTACCCTCTTTATGGCATGAGAGGGATTTCTGTTTGTTGGTTGGACCTCAAACAAGTTGTTCATTAGAAGAGCACTGGTACTTAAGGACCAAAAGGTAGACCAGGGGTAAAACAGTAATTTGACCTAGTTGGGATACGAACACACGTGAAAGGCTGACTTGTTGTTGATGGTCGATATCCGTGGACA
Organism: Luffa acutangula; assembly: GCA_036850905.1. Taxonomy (NCBI): domain Eukaryota; kingdom Viridiplantae; phylum Streptophyta; class Magnoliopsida; order Cucurbitales; family Cucurbitaceae; genus Luffa; species Luffa acutangula. The sequence continues at coordinate 19,381,661 of CM072087.1, forward strand.
CAGAAATATATCTGCAGTGAGAAGAATGCAGCTATGGTTCTTTGGCGGAGTGAACCATAGTTAACGAATGTTGATTAATTTGGTTAATGAGTTTAGCCAATTAATCTCACATCGTTGGAGCTTCTGATCTGTAGGTCCATTAGGTCCCACCGGACTGTAATAAGATGTTGAGGTTTATTTCTAAGGAAGAATTAAATATTCGAAAGGGTTCAAATGACAAGTTAAATATGAATTTGATTCATATTAAACTATAGGTTATAATTAATGTGCATTGGATGTCCATTAATACTATAGTTTATTTGAGAGAGTTATATAATTAAATATTTTATATTTAATTATGATATTAATTAATTGGAGAATTAATTAATCATTGTTTTAATTCAATTTAATTAAATTGTTTTTTAATTAAATTGTATTAAAACTATAGGCTAAGTGAAGGACAGTCATTTAAATATTGTCTAAATGATTTGGATATTTAATTATGAATTAAATATTGGTTTTAATTCAATTAATTTGTTAATTAATTAAATTGAATTTAATTAAAATAACTGATAAGTGATCAGTTATGAGGGATAGGTGGTTGACCTATTTTCCCTCCCCCTTCACGCCTACATATGAGACGGTTACGGGGATTTTACTGAGCAGTTTTTCATTCACTTCGTTGTGTGGCCATTCAGTTTCCAAAAAAGGCTCTCTCTAGAATTCCTCCCTCTCTCAATCTTTCCTGGGAAAAATCAAGGAGTTCCCACTTACTCAGTAAACATAATCTTGTGAGTCCATTGGTGTAGTCTATTGGTGGTGTTCGTGGGCGGTTTGTGACGACAAAGAAGAGTTCTTGCTGCTGGATTTTGGAGAAAATCACAAGGGAATTTGACAAAAACCGTTGAGATCTTCAAACAAGTAAGGGTTTTTCAATCCTTTTAGTGTTTAGGGTTTATTAGATAAGTATTTAACATGATCTAATAAACCTAGCATGTTTTATAGCAATTTTACAGCATGTTATTTTTCTGTAAATATGTTGTATTTTAATGTTTGTGAACCGTACCGGTATTTTAATCATGATTGAAATCAGTGTGTTTCTCTAATCGTTTCCGCTGCCAAGGGCTGTTATCCCTTCACAATCATCATTTCTTCCATTATTTCCTTTCTTTCCTTGGCTCATTTGGAGCCTCTCTCAAGGCTTTCTAGCATTTTTTTAGAGTTTCTTTAGTGGAAAAATTTTGGGGAATTTTGAAGAGCATTCCAAGAGGCTCAAGGAGTGTTTGGAGGGACTCCAAACGCAGCGACGGGGTCTTCAACGGTCAATTCCTTCCCTTTTATTGTGCTCATAATTATTCTTTTCATTGTAAATTTTGTGGATATTTTAGCTATGTATAGCTAAACCCCAATTTGGGGTCTTGAAATGAAATTATAGTCAAAATTTTGTTATAATTGCCTATCTTTTGCCCTCTTTACTGATTATTTGTATGGATGTGCTTAATGCTGTATGCAATCTGGCACATTGTGTATTGATCAGATTCATAATGGAGACTCGACGGAGAGAAGTTATGATAGATCATAATCCATGCAACTAGTTTAATTGTCCGTCCTGACAACGGGATTAGTTGATTAAACTTAGATTCCTAAAATGAATAAGAGTGTGATAATTAATGAATTTTAATAGTGCTAAGGACACTTAGGTTGTTAAACTGAACCAATTACAATTAGGGGAGACCGACAGGAGAACCTATGTGATTAACGGATATTCTAGGATTATAATTAGTTGGGCAACGAGATAGGATAATTATAATAAATGTTTAGCTAATAATTGATTTTCAAGACCTCACTTCCCATTAAAAACTCTTTCTCCATATTTTATTTTCCTTGATTGATCAAATTGATTTCTTTAATTGTTTTGGTTTTTAAATTCTTTTTAATTCCATGTTTGAGTCCCTGGTTATTATTTCTCCCAAAGTATTTTTAGTGTTCAAAGAATCATTGCTTGCTTAAATTTCGCTTCGCCTCCCTGTTGATTAGATACTTGGAATTCTTCTGATTTACTATTACTTGTGACGACCTGTGCGCTTGCGGATAATCACGCGGTAATCGCCAACGCAACACCCCACATACTAGTCCAAGTTTCATTTAAACAACCTTGAATCTTAGTTTATTGGATTTAGGGTTTATTAATGCAAACTCGATTATTCAATAACCAACTTACTGAATTACTCAAATAACGTTTTATTGAGATCGATTAATTTGTTTCATTTACTATCTATGAGTTTTAGGGCATAAAACCGAACAGTTTAAACATATTGGGTAGGATGGATTGGGGAGAGTTTTGCTCTGAAAAAGAACAATAGAAATCTTCATGCCTAGGAAACCTTGAAGTTGTGATTGACACTAGAGTAAAACCCTCTTTTGAAAGGCAAACTTTTTAGAAAACGATCTTGAGAAACATGTTTACTTGATTCCATGTCAATTTGATTTGCAATTAAAATTGCTGCTATGACCATGATGGGCAATTACATATGATCCATAACATTTTGATTTGCAACTATTATTGAGCTCTTACATTTTGATTGGCAATTAAAAAGTTGATCTCTAACATATTGATTTGTTATTGCTTGAGGACAAGCAATGAGTTAAGTTTGGGGGTATGCTAAGGGTACAAAATATACCTATTTTATCCTTATATTTAGCTCATTATCTTGTCAAAGTTGCATGTTGTAGATCAAATTTATTGTTCTCGAGCTCAAAATATGTTAGAGATTATGAATTAGGGAGTCGAGGGTCATGAATGTCAAAATATGCTTATTTGTGCTTAAAAAGACTCCATTTAATATGATTTTGACTTAATTTCGTGTTTTGTAGAAAAACAAAGAAAAACTGGAAACTACACAGAAATGCGACAACATTTCTAGGACGACCTATTTCAAATGCGAGACCCCATTTATGGAAAAAAAGAGACAGTTTCGAGTCTGTCGCGGGTCGTTTTGAACGTGACTATTGCACACCTAACCGATTGTTTTGACCTTGAAATCGACTAGGCTATCTACCAGCACCATTTTCGCAGCTCTTCAACTACTCCCCACACTATAGAAGGCCTTGATTCGAAGTGAAATCCAAGCAGAACTCACTTGAAAGAATAGGGTGGTGACAAAACCCTAGTAGACGCCCATGAGTAAGGATGCCCAAGGTTCTTCTTAGATGACTAAATTCTAACCTTTAGTTAGACATCAAACCTTAGTGTTCATAGGGATTTTCACCCTATTCCCGCTTGTAAAAAAGGAGAGTAGAGTGTCGAGCGAACTCTAAAAGGATTGGATAAAAGAAAAAAAAACCCTAGTTTTAGCTATTGCACCTTATTTCCAGCACTTGTCTTTTCATTTATTTGTATTCTTCTTTGTGTCAATGAAAAGTTATTCTTTTGCATTTTATTCCATCATTCGTAGCTAAATCCCGCTGAGGGGTTCAATATAGTGAATTCCCTTATGGTTCAATAGCTTGAAAGTGTTTATTTGCCTAAGTTTTATTCAATGCATGTCATTCTTTATTGATTATCATTCTGAATCTTGTCGAGTTTAAATTGATCACTTAGACTTTGCATGCCATGTGAGTTTGATCTTGAAAGGGACAACCGATATCGGTTCTCATGAAGGTGATATAGGAGCAAAGGCTCGAAAGAGTGTATTCGGTGTGATAGGACCTAGATAGTCCTATTTTACCGCCTCTAATCTAAGCTTGTTATAGTCATTTTATGTTTTACTTGTCCTATTTACAGGTTATTTGAGCTTAGGCCGTCTCTGGAGCCGATCATGCTAATTGGTGTTAATTCGGGCCAATTACGGAGTTTTTGGAGCCATCTCGATGTCTTGGACGGCGAGGAGGTGAAGAGACCCAATTGTGCTAAAGCGGGCCTCAATTGTGACACCAAAAGCCAAAGACTGAAGCCCCAAACCGAGAAGAAGCAAGACCAAGTTGAGAAATAGAGTAGAAAGTCGAGTCACGAGGCTGGTGTCGAGACGTCGATCGTGGCTTCTCGACGCCGACGTGTTTTCTATATATATGTAGTCTCGGTTTAGTCCGCCGTTAGCTTAAAATTTTGGTCCCTTTTACGATTTCTTTGCCTCTTTTACTTTCGAGCACTCTTGTAGGCCATTGTTGGCCATATTCTATGGATTCCTTAATGTTATTTGTCGCTTTTACTTCATCTATGAATAGCTAAACTCATTTAGACGTTGGATTGGATTTATGTCTTGATTCAAAATAAAATTGGCTGAGTTTTCTAGTTTATGCTTGCTGAGATTTCATTGAGTCTTGTATGTTATCCCGTTTAAACCAATACATGAGGCTAGTCAATTAGGATTGACACCATGCGAATACCGCTTGTGTATTCTATCAGTTATTTCTAGATAGCCACTAGGTTGAGGGAAGCCATTATGTACGCAAGACAACCCTTGATAGGCGTAGGATGCATGTTAAAGGTTGTAGGAATTAAATTTAAATTGCATTTGAATTAAGTTCTTACACTTCCGGACCCACGTTCCCAAAGCGGCTAGTTTTAATAAGTGGTTGCAAAATTGTTTGTTAATAAACTAGATAGATATAAGTAGTAACCGTTGCAGAGGTCTCGGATGATTGCTACATTATGCATATCGGGTGGCGAGCGATAGAGTCTATGTTAATTAATCTTGTTAATTGTCGAATTCACGATTAACGAGTTAATTAGCATAGGTTAGTGTAAGGGGTCCTCCGAGTAACCCACAAGCTGACCAGACTAATGAAATCAGTTTAGAACGACTATTAGAGAAAACTAGGAAGCCAATTAATTAGAATCAAGCATAATAAATCCCAATCCAACGATCCCCTTTTTATGTTATTGACCCTGTCTTATGTCCATTCTACATGTTTAGCTTCCTATCCTGTAAAATTCTACATTTTTATTATTTAATTTTTACTTGTCCATCAATCCCAAATACCCCATATTCTGGCATGAGACCTCATGGAGTGACAGAGGAAGCGTTGAACCTAAGGGCATTCCCCTTTTCGCTGAAGGATTTAGCGAAAGATTGGCTTTATTATCTTCCCTCCAGCTCTATTAGTACATGGAAAGAGATGAAGAAGCAATTCCTGGAGAAAATTTTCCTTGCTAGTAGAGCTGCAAACGTAAGAACGAAGATTTATGGAATTTTGCAGATCACTAGGGAGACACTCCATGAATATTGGGAGAGATTCAAGCGTCTGTGCACCAATTTTCCACATCATCATATGTCAGATAAGTTGTTGATTCAGTACTTTTATGAAGGTCTACTTCCTATGGACCCTGGTATGGTAGATGCAGCTAGTGGAGGAGCACTAGTCAACAAGACCACTATCGAGGCTAGACAACTAATTTCAAGTATGGTTGAAAACTCTCAGCATCTTGGGACTAGAGGACCGCCTGCAGTTGTACAAGCCACCACAAAAAGTGAGGTAAGCGAAATGCGCTCTGAAATGAGTGAATTAACGAAACTTGTTCGCTCTTTGTGTTCAGAACAGGTACAGGCGAAAGCCTGTGGACTTTGCTCGATGACTACCCACACTACTGATGCCTTCCCTGAGATACAAGACAATGGAGAGGTGAATGTCATTGGTCGATTCAATGGAAATCAAAGGTAGTACAACCCATACAACAACACTTACAATCTACGATTGAGAGATCAACAAAATTTCAGTTATGGGAACCAACAGAAGCCACTTATGTTCAAGCAAAATCAGGCTTCCACCTCAACTTCAGGCACATCCTTCCATGAGGCACTTAAGAAACTTACCGACAGCTCTTTACAGATCCAGCAAGAGACCAGTAACGCCATTAATTATTTGGGAAACCAAATCACTCAACTGGCAACCCAAGTCAGTAAGACGAACAACAAAAGCTCTGGTAAACTGCCTGTCCAACCTGAGGTAAATCCTAAGGGAAATGTGAATGTAGTATGGAGTGAAGTGGCCACACCTGACTGTCCCCCTGGATTCCCTGCTATCTCTGATAAGTTTTCTATTCCTTCTGGCAAATTTTCTTCTTTAAATTTAAATGATAAAAATTCATTTTCTACTTCACCTTTGATCTTCATTGACCCTGCTACTCCAAGTGTGCAGGATGATTTAGATGTTTTTTGAAACGTTGAGGTGAATGTTCAATTGTTTGAGGCAATCCTTAAAATCTCAGCCTATGCTGAGTTCTTAAAGACTTGGTATGAAGGTAAGGAAAAGTCATCATGTAAAGAAGAGGTTGGTGAAAATGTAAGTGCTCTACTTTTTGAAAACTTACCTGTTAATGTTCTGATCCTGGCATGTTTACTTTACCGTGTACGGTCGGAGATTGCAAGATAAAATATGTCATGTTAGATCTTGAAGCATTGATTAATGTAATGCATGTGTCTGTTTATAAAAGATTGAATTTAACTCATATTAAAACATATTCATTCAACTAGCAGATAAGTCTTGCATTAAACCTCTAGGAATAGTTGAAAACGTTTTAGTTAGGGTGGAGGATTTGGTTTTTTCTGTTGTTGTGTTTTAGATACTTCTAATCCTGATTACAATCCATCTTCTACCACGACACTTATTGGTCGTCCCTTCAAGAAGAATGCCAAGACTGTTATTGATGTAGATGAAGGTGTTGTATTAGTTTGATTTCAAGATAAGACCTTATACTTTAAATTTTTTTATGACATTGAATATCCTCACACACCTTCTATTGAATACTATATGCTTGAACCTTACCAAGAAAATGATCGTACTTTAAATTCTATATCATGCATGCTCACTAATAATGATATGCATTATTTTGTTGTTAGATTCCCTAACTTAGATGGAGAATTGATTGATGTAGTTGATGAACATCAGATAACCCTCACTGATAAATCTTGTGGAGTCACCAAGTGTTCATCTTCTAGGATTAGGGCTGAACGCATTTTTTGTCAGCCCACCTCTGCTTCCAATATCTTTCCTGTTTCTACTGATCCTTTCTTTCAGGCCCCGAATTTCTTAAAACAATGTATTATGGACTTATGGAGAGAAGCCTCCCTAAGAATAAATAAAGGAGAGTGTGGTCGAGCAAACGACCTTAAACAATTGCACCATATAATTTTACTGCTTTCTGTTATTTTAATTCTTAGATCGGTTTATTTTTATCAGTTGCTTTTATGTTTGTTTCCTTGTTTTTGTTGGTTCTTTAGGATTGACGGTACCAAAACGAAGTTTCTACATTTATAGAAAGCGTGATTCACCACTCATGAGCGCCACATTCAGGGAAGTTCTATTCTTTCCATATGCATTGTCTATCTCTTCATGATTTATTACATTGAGGGCAATGTAAATTATAGGTTGGGGGTGGGGAATTTACTTGACATTCCTGTTGGGCCTTGAGCATCTGAGCGTCAGGCCAACGTTTGCATTTAATGAATGGTCTTGCATGCTTGTTGTGTATATGCTTGTTTAAGTGATTATGATTGCCTATGATTGACTCGATTTTTTTTAAATTTATTGCTTTTGATGAGTTGTGACCGAGAATTTTCATAAAAGGAGCCTTTTTAAAACTTTTTGTGGATATGTCTTGCACCTGTTGAGTGTCAATTTTGCTTTAAAGTAGGATTTGAATGCTTAAGAGCCATTTACTTAGTTCATATTCCTGTTGTCACCCCGATAGGTGTAAGGTTAAGCGAGAAATTCTAATTTTTTTGCAAAATAGTGTGTGGAGTCTTGCCTATAAGAGAAAAAAGGAAATATGCCTGCAATAAAAAAATGGAAAAATAAGTCAGTGACGGTGAGGCAAAAGAAAAGAAAAAAAATCATATGCTCGCCATCTTTACTTTGAGAGAAAAAAAGGAGAGAGCATGCTTGTATTGAGCTTAAACGCTTAGGGGTAAAAAGAGCTACACGCAGTGTGATCAGTTAGGCCAACCAAGAGTAAAACTCGGGTTATGTGTCTCTGCACTGTAGTGTGAAAGCTAGTGCCCTATCAAATAGAAGTGCAAAAAGAAAAAGATAGAGCAAGAAAAAGCAAAAAGAAAAAAGAAAAAAAAATTGAGAGAAAAAAAAAAGGAATTCCTTGATCAGGCGGCTAAGCAAGAGGAAGCAACCTAGTTTGTTCCATTTGGGCCTTTTAGCAAGACCTTAGTGCCAGTGTAGGGGGAAGATAGAATGAGAGTTGTGTAAGCAAATCCCGGGCAAGTAAAGACTTCTTTAGGTTGGATTGAGCTCTCTTGTGCAAGATAATCTTTGAAAATGTTTTATTTGTCTTCTCATTTGTCTCTCTTGCAAACGTCACTTGATTGCTTCAGTTTTTGGAATGTTCGAGTCTTGAGGATTAAATCACTTTCCAACTATATGCACAACGTCTTTCTCTTTATTTTGTGTGTGCTTTGCTCACGGACTAGCAAAATTTAGGTTGGGGGTATTTGATAGGACCTATATAGTCCTATTTGATCGCCTCTAATCTAAGCTTGTTAGTGTCATTTTATGATTTACTTGTCCTATTTATAGGTTAATTGAGCTTAGGTCGTGTCGCGAGTCGATCACGCTAATTGCTGTTAATTTGGGCCAATTACGGAGTTTTTAGAGCCATCTCGATGTCTTGGACGACAAGGAGGTGAAGAGACCCAATTGCGTTGAAGCGAGCCTGAATTGTGACACCAAAGGCCAAATATTGAAGCCCCAAACCGAGAATAAGTGAGACGAAGCTGAGAAAAAAAGTAGGAAGTCGAGTCATGAGGCTGGCGTCTCGACGCTGACACAAGTTCGGGACAAAGATGAATGTTCGCAACGTCTAGACACCGCGCCTTTGCATCTCGAAGCCTACGTGTTTTCTAAATATGTGTAGTATTGGTGTAGTCTGTCGTTAGGTTAAAATTTTGGTCCATTTTACTATTTTTTTGCCTCTTTTACTTTCCAACACTCTTGTAGGCCATTGCTGGTCATATTCAATAGATCGCTTTATGTTCTTTGTCGCTTTTACTTCATCTATGCGTAGCTAAACTCATTTAGATCGTTGGATTGAATTTATGTCTTGATTCTAAATAATATTGGCTAAGTTTTCTGGTTTATGCTTGCTGTTCTTGCTGAGTTTTCATTTAGTTTTGCATGTTATCCCATTTAAACCAATAAATGAGGCTAGGCAATTAGGATTGACGCCCTATGCTATTACCGCTTGTGTATTCTATCAGTTATTTTTAGATAGCCACTAGGTTGAGGCAAGCAACTCTCTACAAAAGACAGACCTTGATAGGCCTACGATTCATGTTAAGGCTAGTCCCCTATCCAAATGAAATGCAAAAAGAAAAAAATAAAGAAAAAGAAAAAAAATAAAAGGAATTCCTTGATGAGGCACATAAGCTGGAGGAAGCAACCTAGTTTGTTCCATTCCGGTCTTTTAGCAAGACCTTAGTGTCGGTGCAGGGGGGAAATAGGATGAGAGTTGAGTAATCAAATCTCGGGCTAGTAAAGTCTTCTTTAGGTGGGATGGAGCTCTCTCGTGCAAGATAAACTTTGAAAAAAATTTGATTTGTCTCCTCATTTGTCTCTCTTGTGAATGTCTCTTGATTGCCTTAGTTTTTGGGATTTTTGAGTTTTGAGGATTAAATCATTTATCAATTATATGAACAACGCCTTTCTTCTTGTTTTGTGTGTGTCTTGCTCGAGGACTAGCAAGATATAGGTTGGGGGTATTTGATAGAACCAAAATAGTCCTATTTTATCACCTCTAACCTAAGCTTGTGAGAGTTATTTTATTCTTTACTTGTCCTATTTACAGGTTAATTAAGCTTAGGTCGTGTCTAGAGTTGATCACGCTAATTGGTGTTAATTCAAGCCAATTATGGAGTTTTTCGAGCCATCTCGATGTCTTGAACGGAGAGGAGGTAAAGAGACCCTGTTTTACTGAAGTGGGCCAAAATTATGACACCGAAAGCCAAAGATGGATTCCTCGAACGGAGAAGAAGCGAGACAAGGCCGAGAAAAAGAGAAGGAAGTTGAGAATAGAGGCTGGCGTCTTGACGTCGGTCTTGGCGTCTTTGGGTGGAAGACAAAAGTTCGCGGCGTCGAGTCGCTATGCCCTGGCATCTCGACGCTGGAGTATTTTCTATATATATTAGGTCTCGGTTTAGTCTGCCATTAGGTTAGATTTTGGGTCCCATTTACGATTTCTTTGCCTCTTTTACATTCCAGTATGTTTGTAGACCATTCTTGGTCATTTACTCTGGATTCTTTCATGTTATTTATCGCTTTTACTTTATCTATGCCTTAGATCGTTGGATTGGATTTATGCTTTGATTTTTAATGATATTGGCTGAATTTTCTGGTTTATAACTCATGTTCTTGTTGTATTTTCATTGAGTTTTGCATGCAATCCCGTTTAAACCAATACATGACCGTTAGTCAATTAGGATTGACGCCTATGCTATTATAGCTTGTGTATTCAATCAGTTATTTGAGATAGCCACTAGGTTGAGGCAAGCCACTCTATACATGAGACGACCCTTGATAAGCATAGGATTCATGTTAAAGGTTGTAGGAATTAGATTTAGATTGCATTTGAATTTAGTTCTTACAATTCTAGACTCACGATCCCAAAACGGCTAGTTTTAATAGGTGGTTGCAAAATTGCTAGTTAATAAACTAGTTAGATTTAAGTAATAACCATTGCAGAGGTCTCGAATGGTTGCTACATTATGCATAACGAGTGGCGAGCGATAATGTCTATATTAATTAATCTTGTTTATTTATGGATTCGCGATTAGCGAGTTAATTACCACAGGTTAGTGTAGGGGGTCCTCCGAGTAAACCAGACACCGACCGAACTAATGAACTCAGTTTAGAACGACTATTAGAGAAAACTGTGAAGCTAATGAATTATAATCAAGCATAATAAATCCGAATCCAACAATCCCCTTGTTATGTTATTGATCTCGTCTTATTTCCATTTTGCATGCTTAGCTTCCTGTCCTTTAAAATTTTGCATTTTTATTATTTAATTTTTGCTTGTCCTTCAATCACAAAAATCTCCCTTGTTTTCATAAGCACAAAATCCTACATTTATTAGATCCCCCTTCCATGTGTTCGACCCCGACCGCTATTGCTACAAAATTAGTAGTAGTGTCGTGGATTATAAATTTTATTTGACGACTTAGGGAGAATTTGACACCCTCATGGCGGTCCCGTCACGGTGTCATAGGGCGAGGCTGCCTAAGGCACCCTATAAAAACTATAGGGTTATAGATTGTTTGCTTGATTCATCTATGTCGGAGTCGAGTCACAACCATGTGCATAACGGTACTCGCTTAGCCTTCTAACGGTTCTTGGGAGCAAGGCCAAGTAGAAGTTAAATCTGACCTAATGCATTGAATAGACATAGGATGAATAAGCTATTATTAGATTTATTTGTCTTTGGGATGAAACTATTTTGAACACCTCGTTTTATTTATCATTGTTATTTGTTTACTTAATTGTTTTGTTTATTTTTCAAAAATTATCATCAACTATTTCTTTTGTTACCTATTTTAAGCAATCTGTGAATAACTTCTTCTTCAAATATGTGTTTCCAATTTAGTCCTCGTGAGATTGATACCCTTGGAATATTTCTAAGGTTTTTATTACTACGTTCGTTAGTGTATGCTCGCACTAAGGTTGGTTGAATCATTATTATTCATTATCTATCATCTTTTACTAACACATCAATCCAGCAAACCACGCACCATGTGGCCCCTTGTTCACACCTTGGATTCAACAGTTAAGGGAACAACCTCTCTACTATCCCTGAATTGGGTAGGAGTGAATTTCGTCTTGCTTTACTATGTCCCCAGCTATTGATAACTCTCCAAAAGATAGTTATTTAGGCCTCATTTCTATAGGGATTTGTGTGTCTTTTGTGCTTAATAGGGTTGGTTTTAGATATATATTACGTGTTTTAACCCATTTGGAAGAATGGAAGCTTTGGAAGTTATTTTGTGTAGAATGCATTACTGAGCGACTGGAGGGAGCAAATTCTGTGTTGCATCAAAGCTAGGAGCAAAACTGCCATGTCACATATCGTTAGCCAATTTAACAAATCGAATTCTGTTGAGTTATTCTCGGGATAAAGGAGCAAGGAGAGCCATCCACGTATCTAGGTCAACCTAATTAAAGCTTTCCTCAACTCTATAAAACGAGGTAGCCACCCAAGTCAAATTCATTCTTTTCTTGGGGTGGAACATTCCACTTTTAGGAAGTTCATCTCAACTTACGGAAGTCGAATAGAGGAGGAAGATTAGGGATATCAAGAAGACTATAGCTTACGGAGTAAACCAAGGGAATTAGTATTTTCTTGCTTTTTTTTTGTAACTATGGACATGCTTACTAAGATTGTAACGTGTGTTGCTATGCATATTATGAACTAAATAGCTTAGGCGTTGGTTAGGAACAATGTGATTGTCGTGCTTAATTTATAGTAATAAATATTGATTAATGCATCTTGATTAATTGTTGTGCTCAATTCTATTTTATGCCCGCTTGGCCAGCCGATATGAATACCTCTCTCTTGTTTCATGGATGATTTAGAGAGTGTGTGGCGATTAATCACACTAGATCATTGTGTATTGGTGAACGCCAGTGACTGAGTTAGGGATAACCAGTTGCCTAGTGCTTGATCGGTAGTACTTCATTGGGGGTTAAACACATTCCAAAAGATCCGGAGTTTCGAGAGGAATCTGCTAATAAGACTGCGAGAGTTTTGCATGATCAATAATATTGCTAGAGCATCTTTTAAAAAAATTACGAAATCCTGACCAGCACCTGTTTCTAATCTTTCTGCCTATTTGATTCTTTTATGTTCTGTCATTTCTTTTGCTTCAGCTTTATTCTTATAAAAACCAATCACTTTTACCATCTTTGAAACCATCGAAAAAACTAAGCAAAATAGATAAAGTGAAAGCTAGTTTAGACCTTGGATTGGTAATACTTATTACTTGTTGCGGACTGTGTATACTTGCACAGAGTTCTAGAGTCTTTTTATACCACATTTTTACTCACTCTAGGAACCCAACAAGTTTTTGGCGCCGTTGTCCAGGACTTGAATAAGTTTTTATCTGATTTGTTTTGTGTATGTGTTTTAGTGGTTTGGTGCTAGAACATTTTGGTTGTTTCTTTTGTTCTTGCAGGTTGAAGTTTGGTGCATGAGTGATCCGCCTGGGGTGAGGTTCGAGCTTGATCCAGAAATCGAGAGGACATACAAGAGAAGAAGGAAAGAGCAACGTAGAAACTAGAATCAAATGGATAACATGTCGCGTCTCCCACAGGGTCGTGAAGATCCAGTGGCCCCAGCCGAATCGTGTGCTGCAGCAAAATCCGCCACTGAAGCAAAATGAGCAGCAAAATAATATGGCTGAGAATCCTATCTTGCTAGCGAACGATAGGACCAGAGCCATTCAAGCATATGCTTTTCCAATGTTTGATGAGTTAAATCTAGGGATTGCACGTCCTCAAATTCAAGCAGCAAATTTTGAGATGAAACCGGTAATGTTTCATATGTTGCAAACCGTGGGTCAATTCAATGGTTTGTCATTTGAAGATCCTCATTTGCATCTTAAGTCTTTTGTAGGAGTTAGTGATTCTTTTGTAATTCAAGGAGTGCCTAGAGATGCCCTTATATTAACTTTGTTCCCATATTCTCTTAGAGATGGAGCGAAGGCGTGGTGAAATTCTTTTGCTCCAGGATCCATTAGGGCGTGGAATGAGTTAGCTGAAAAAATTTTGAGTAAATATTTCCTACCAAATAGGAATGCTAAATTAAGGAGTGAAATAGTAGGGTTTAGGCAACTTGAAGATGAGACTTTTAGTGAGGCTTGGGAGAGGTTTAAGGAGCTTTTGCGAAAGTGTCCCCACCATCGTTTACCTCATTATGTTCAAATGGAAACATTTTACAATCGGTTAAACGGAACAACCCAGGGTATGGTTGATGTTTCGGCTGGAGGGGCCCTTTTGGCAAAAACTTTTAATGAAGCCCATGAAATTTTAGAAAGAATATCTACTAATAGTTGTCAGTGGTCGGATGTTAGAGGCACAAATAAAAAGGTTAACAGTGTGTTAGAGGTTGATGGTGTGTCCACCATTAGGGCTGATCGTGCAATGATTGCTAACGCTCTTAAGAATGTGACAGTGATTAGTCATCAGCAGCCACCAGCTGTGGAGCCTGCTGCATTGGTGAACCAAGTCACAGAGGAAGCATGTGTCTATTGTGGTGAAGATCACAACTACGAGTTTTGCCCCAGCAATCCAGCTTCTGCGTTTTTTGTAGGTAATCAGAGGAATAACCCTTATTCTAACTTTTATAATCCAGGTTGGTGCAACTACCCCAACTTCGCATGGGGAGGACAAGGAGGTAATGTGCAAACACAACAAAAGGTGAACCAATAAGGATTTGCAAAAGCGCAGGTATTGCCCCAGCAAAATAAGCAGGCTTTGCCCCAACAAAATTTGGAGAGTTCTCTTGAGACGATGATGAAGGAATATATGGCTCGCACAAATGCCGCAATTCAAAGTAATCAAGCTTCAATGAGAACCCTGAAATTGCAAGTTGGTCAGCTAGCTAATGAGCTGAAGGCGAGGCCTCAGGGAAAACTTCCTTGAGATACTGAACACCCTAGAAGGGAAGGTAAGGAGCAGGTAAAGGTAGTGACTCTTAGGAGTGGTAAGCCACTAGAAGAAAGAAAGGACCATAGTAAAACCTACGATGTAGGAAATAATAGTGATAAAAATGTTGTTGTTGAGAAAAAGTTAGAGTTTGGTCAGGGTGTTGGAGGCAGCAATAAAGATGCTGGAGCATCTGGTTCTGTTCCAGATGTGGAACCACCTTATGTGTCGCCCCCACCTTATGTACCACATCTACCTTTTCCACAAAGGCAAAGGCCTAAGAATCAGGAGGATCAATTTAAAAAGTTTTTAGAGATTCTTAAGCAATTACATAAAAATACTCCTTTAGTAGAAGCTATAGAGCAAATGCCTAATTATGCTCAATTTCATAAGGATATTTTAACTAAAAATAAGAGGTTATGTGATTTTGAAATTGTATCTCTTACTGAGGAATGTAGTGCTATTCTTAAGAATGGGCTACCAACCATGGCCAAGGATCCATGATCATTTACTATATCTATATCTATAGGTGGAAAAGAGTTAGGTAGAGCACTCTGTGATTTAGGTGCAAACATTAACCTTATGCCTCTTTCAGTCTATCGAAAGCTAGGTATTGGTGAAGCTAGGCCTACAACAGTCACACTCCAATTAGCTAATAGGTCTATCACATATCTAGAGGGTAAAATTGAGGATGTCTAAGTGAAAGTGGATAAATTCATATTTCCTGTTGATTTTATTATTTTAGACTATGAGACAGATAAAGATTTCATAATTATTCTTGGTCGTCCATTTTTGCTACTGGTAGGGAATTAATAGATGTTCAAAAAGGGGAATTAACAATGATAGTCTGTAATGAGGAAGTAAAATTTAATGTGTTTAAGGCCATGAAGTATCCAGACGAAATGGAAGATTGCTCTTTCATTAGGATTTTGGAGAACACAATTGTTGAGAGAACAATTCAGGATACGACTAACAAGCATTTGGAAGATCATGGAGAGGTTAGTGTAGAAGATTTAGGAGTTTGTTCTTTAGTAAGAAAAAATGAAACAGAAGTGTTTAGGTGTGAGGATGTTTTTGAGTCTTTAGGTTTAGATCAAAGGAAGGTTCATCCTATTAAGCCATCCCTGGTTGAGGCACCTACTTTATATTTGAAGCCCTTGTCGGATCATCTAAAGTATGTGTATCTTGGGGAAGGTAGGACGTTACCCACTATTGTTGCATCGGATTTAATGCCGGAGCATGAAGAGGCCGTAAGAAAATTGTTGCAGCAATACCGCAAGGCTATTGGTTGGACATTGGCTGACATTCAAGGAATTAGCCCCGCTTTTTGTATACACAAAATCACTCTAGATTAGGGATCCTTTAGGAGTATTGAGCAACAAAGAAGGCTTAGCCTGCAATGAAAGAGGTTGTTAAAAAGCAGGTGATTAAATGGTTGGATGCTGGCATTATTTATCCAATTGCAGATAGCAATTGGTTAAGTCTGATCCAATGTGTTCCTAAGAAAGGAGGTGTCACTGTAGTAAGCAATAAAGACAATGAGTTGATCCCAACCAGGACAGTAACTGGCTGGAGGGTTTGCATGGATTACACGAGGCTTAATAAAGCTACTCGTAAGGACCATTTTCCTCTGCCATTTATTGACAAGATGTTGGATAGATTGGTTGGTCAGACTTACTATTGTTCCTTAGATGGTTATTCTTGGTATAACCAGATCACTATTGCTCCTGAGGATCAGGAAAAAACCACTTTCACCTGCCCTTATGGGACGTTTGCTTTTAGGCGAATGCCTTTTGGCCTTTGCAATGCTCCAACAACATTTTAGAGGTGTATGTTAGAAATTTTTCTGATATGATTGAGTCCACTGTTGAGGTATTCATGGACGATTTTTCAGTTTTTGGAGGGTTTTTTCACAGTTGTTTCGATAATTTAGGTAAGGTATTAAAGAGATGTGAGGATACCCATCTAGTTTCAATTGAGAGAAATGTCACTTCATGGTGAAGGAGGGCATAATGTTAGGTCATAGGATTTCTAAGTATGGTCTAGAAGTTGATATAGCAAAAATTGAGGTGATTGAAAGATTAGAACCACCAAATTCAGTGAAAGGGATTCAGAGTTTTTTAGGTCATGCTAGGTTTTATTGAAGGTTCATAAAGGATTTCTCAAAAATGAGTAAACCTCTTTGTAACTTATTGTGCACTGATCATGTTTTTGACTTTAATGCATATTGTAGGAAGACTTTTGAAACAATAAAAGTTGCTTTATTCTCAGCACCCATTCTTTGTTCACCTAATTGGAATTTACTGTTTGAGGTAATGTGCGATGCAAGTGATGCTGTGGTAGGTGCTATGCTGGGGCAAAAGCAGGGCAAATTTATCCTTCCTATATATTATGCAAGTAGGGTTTTAAATGAGGCACAAGTCAACTACACAACTACTGAAAAGGAATCGTTAGCTGTTGTGTTTGCTTTTGAGAAATTTCGGCCATATTTTGTTGGATCCAAAGTCACGGTGTTCACGGATCACGCAACAATAAGGTATTTAATGTCTAAGAAAGATGCAAAACCTAGATTAATTCGTTGGATTTTACTATTGCAGGAATTCGATTTGGAGATAAAGGATAAGAAGGGATCAGTAATTGTCATTGGATCATTTATCTCGTCTTGATCCATCATCATCTTTGCTGAAGCAATCTGTCATTTCAGATTCTTTTCCGGATGAACAATTTTTTGTTGTTGAGGTAAAGGTAGTCAGGGATGTCCCTTGGTATGCTGATATTGCCAACTTTTTGGTAAAGGGGGTCATTCGTATTGACATGGATTGGAGGCAGAAGAAAAAGTTTAAGCATGATGCAAAATTTTTCTATTGGGATGAGTCGTTTATGTATAAGCAATGCTCTGACGGTATTATCCGTAGGTGTATTTCAGGTGATGAAGCAAAAGAAATCCTGGAGCAATGTCACTCTTCGTCGTATGAAGGCCATTTCAGCAGTCAGATGACAACTATGAGGATTTTTCATTGTGGATTTTTCTGGCCTACCTTATTTAAGGATGCCCATTTGTTCTACAAGCAAAGTGATGTTTCCCAGAGGAGAGGAAATTTGGGGCCTAGAGATGAAATGTCTCTTACTTACATTTTAGAAGTTGAATTATTTGATGTATGGGGTATTGATTTTATGGGGCCATTTCCCCTTCTAATTGCAATGTTTTTATCTTATTGGCAGTTGATTATGTGTCCAAGTGGGTGGAGGCAATCGCATGCCATCAGAGTGATGCCAAGACAGTAGCAAGGTTTCTTCAATCGCACATCTTTGCATGGTTTGGGAGGCCTAGAGCTCTAGTGAGTTATGTGGGTACACATTTTATTAATAGTATCTTAACTAAGCTTTTAGCTA
Source organism: Luffa acutangula (assembly GCA_036850905.1). Classification (NCBI taxonomy): domain Eukaryota; kingdom Viridiplantae; phylum Streptophyta; class Magnoliopsida; order Cucurbitales; family Cucurbitaceae; genus Luffa; species Luffa acutangula. The sequence goes on from CM072087.1 coordinate 19,399,676, forward strand.
AGTATGGGATTAAGCATAGGATAGGTCGCATCCATTGTGTTACAAGAATAAGGCACCCAACCTTATCCATTTACTATACACAATTTAGATTATATAATGGAACTTGATCCCTAACTATATTCACGATATAGTTCGGGTATCTCATTTTATAACCATGGATGTTTCTATTGGATAAAATAAACAATTTCACTGAATAACAACTTTATTTTATAAAGGATAGCAAAACATGAGTTATACGACATAAACCCCAATGTCAGGCATGTTACAGTGAGCTCTCTCAGTTCAGGACAATGTTGAGCTTATGATCAGGCAAGTTATTCGTGCGCCAGATGGCACCCAGACATGTTTTCATGCGTCCGATGCTCCACTGTATTTCATGTTTATATTTTAGGGGTGTTGTGTTGGGATAGGTGTAGTTCTGCTAGAAGTAGCAAACTAGTCTCTAGTTTACTTGCCTTACCCGATTGACCCACACAACACTCTTGTTGGCACAGGTTGGGGATAGGTAATCACCATGGACAGAACATCCCTTGTACCGAGTTGTGGCCCTAGGGTTAGAATCCCGAGCGCATGTTTCTAGTTAGGTCCCTACGACGTTAACACCGAAAAACTCAGGTTTAAGTTACTTGATCTCATGTTATCAATTTTAGCTCTTAAGTGGGCTAGTTACTGAGTATTTCTATATACTCACCCATGCTACATGTCTTTCCTTTTTCAAGTGTTACTTGAGCGCATTGGCGATTGGCGAGGGTTATGGCTTGACTGGCTATGGGACGATAGTTGCAGTTTGTATCACTTCTTTCTAGGATCTCAGTCTCTTTTATCATAGGATTTAACTTTTCTTTTTAGTTTCGATGTTCTTCTTAAATTATGAAATTTATGAAGTTTTGTTTCAAATGTTACGGTTTATGACTTGTTTTAGACTTAAGTTTTGGGCCATTTTGATAAAAGAAATGTATTCTCCTTCCGCTCATTGTTTAAAAAAAAAATCTTATGAGATACGATTTAGTAGAGACCTTCAGTATATTTTTGTCTCTTTTGAGTTGGGTCGTTCAGTTTGTATCAGAGCCTAGCGTCTAGGTTCTGTAGACTCGTTTACATCGTAAGCATCAGATTTCCCCATAGCCAAGTGCAAGTAAGCACACCTCGTCTTCGCCAGGTATGTCAGTACCGAGTGGGAAATAGCATTAGGACTAATGATCTATGTTTTGCGTGAAACTTGAATCTATATAATCTTTTTATCTGGGTTAGGATGATTTTATTCTCGTTATTCTTAGCATGGAGGATTTAGCTTTACCCTTTTAATGTATCTTGAATGCTAGACTATGCCTCAATGTGTTCAAGGTGGAGGACGCGATCGTGGACGTGGTAGGGGTCATGTACCTCCAGAACAAGTAAATCCTCTAATGGATCACCCAACCGAAAATCGGCCAGAGGTTTAGGTGCCTACACACCCAGCGCAGGCACAAACAGTCACCCTGACGTTAGAAGCTCTTCAGGCCCTCTTGAGTAATGTTGGTGCCAACCAGACAGCTCATGCATATTGGAACAAGAATCAGGCAGAGTCGACTAAGGGCTCTAGGTGTTGAAAATATTTCAAGACGTATGACCCACCGAAATTTAATGGGAAGACGGTGGACCCTACAACCGCAGATGCTTGGACGGTCACGATGGAGGAGATCTTCCAATACATGGGGTGCCCCAAGGCTCAGTAAGTCCCATGTGTTGTAATTAGGTTGAGGGATGATGCGTTAATGTGGTGGCGATCAGTAGAGAGATCCATTGATACCACCGCATGATCTAACACGTCGCTCCAGTTCAAGGAGACGTTCTTTAAAAAATACTACTCGGCAATTATTAGATACAAAAAGGAGGCAGAATTACTAGCCTTGAAGCAGGGTGAGAGGTCCGTGGAAGAGTATGAGTTAGAGTTCACCCAGTTATCTTGCTTTGCCCTGGGGAATGGTGGACACTTAAGCGAAGAATACGAAGAGGTTCATTTTGAGCCTTAGAGACGATGTACAAAGAGTGGTAGGGGCCCTTGCCTCAACTGATTAAACGGCGGCCCTTCGAGCAGCCACATTCATGGGCATGTCAACTACAAGTGCAACCCCAGTGGCCAAGAAGCCAGAATCCAGCGCAGGCTATAAGAGGAGGTTTAATTGAAGTTTCTCCAAGTCACAACAGAACTCTCCGAATCGGCAGTCCTCACGCTAGAGAAATGCAGGCAAGGAAAAACCCTTGTGTCCTAAGTGTGATCGCCGTCATGAAGGTTAATATTTGGCAGGCATGGGAGTATGCTTAAGATGTGGAAAGGGTGGGCACATGGCAGCTGAGTGCCCCAAAGGCAAGAACTCAGATTCTAGACGGTCCTTCGGTTCAAATCAGGCCAGCACCAGTAGCCAGAAGGGTTCAACCCATGCCACTACCAGCAAGAAAGCTGGTGATTCCAGTATTGTGGTGACAGGTTCACTAATATTTCCTGGACACTGCGCTCATGTACTTTTTGGTTCAGGCTCTTCTCATTCTTTTGTATCTAATATATTTGTTAAGCAAGGTCGGATAGAATTAAAGCCCTTAAGTTTTAATCTGGTAGTTTCTACCCCGACTGGAGTAGAGTTGTTAGCAAGGGACAAAGTTAGAGTCTGTCGGGTGTTGGTGTCAAATCATTTGTTAGATGTGTCCCTAATCATGCTTGAGATGAGAGATCTTGATGTCATCCTGGGCATGGATTGGTTGCCCGAGAACCATGCAATCATTGATTGCCATCAGAAGGAAGTGTAATTCAAGCACTTTGAAGGAGCATGCTTCAAGTTCATAGGGATCAGATCAGAGGTTGTTCCTAAAATAATATCTACATTAAAGGTAAGAAGACTCGTTAATTGAGGAGTGTGCTACTTCTTAGCCAGCGTAATCGATGCCCGAAGTGAAAAAGTGGGGATAGGTTTTGTACTAGTGGTCAATGAGTTTTTGGATGTTTTTCTTGAAGATCTTCCAGGGTTGCCTTCGATTCGAGCTGTGGATTTCAATATTGAACTCAAACCAAGCACAACCTTTATCTCTAAGGCACCCTACAGAATGTCTCCAGCAGAGCTTAAGGAACTCAAGATATAGATACAAGAATTCTTGGATAAGGGTTTTATACGCTCTAGTGTTTCACCTTGGAGAGCTCCAGTCCTCTTTGTGAAAAAGAAGGATGGATTTATGCGCTTAAAAAAGAGCTACCCCCGTTGTGATCATTTAGGCCAACCAGATAAATCTTAGGTTAAGGGTCCCTGCAATAGGTGTGTGAAAGCTAGTGCCACATATAAATGCTTAATTTAATCGTCAATCATAAGCACCTAAGTATGGAGGAAAACAAACTAATTTGTTCCATTAACTCGTTAGTGAAACCTTAGTGTCAGTGTAGAGGGAAGATGAGCTGAGAGTTTAATAATCCAATCTCGGGCTAGTAGAGTCTGATATTGTTGAGTTAGATCTCGCTTTTGCAAGTTAATTTTGGAAAAAATTTAATTTGTCTCCCTCATTGGTCCTTGTGTGCATGTCTCTTGCTTGCTTGACTATTGACTTTTGAGCCTTGAGGATTGAGTTATGGTTATTGCATCCATTCTTCTATTGTATGTTTGATTTGTAGTTTGCTCGAGGACGAGCAAAAGCTTAAGTTTGGGGGTATTTGATAGCGAGCATAGTTGATTAGAGCTAAAACGCAATAGTGGAGTCAATCGGGTGCTTGGGACGCGAAAAGATACAAAGGAATGAAAAAGAGTCAAAGAGGAAAAAAGTCCAAATTCGGTCAAATGCAGACTAGCGTCGAGACGCTAGCCCTTGAGCGTTTCGACGCTCGCATTCCTTATCTGAATAGGCGCAAAACGGTCACAGCGTCTCGACGCTGTGTAATTTCCTTTCTAGAACACGCGAGTTTAGAGGCAGCGTGACAGCGTCTCGACGCTATGACGAAAAAATAGAATATAAGCTTCTTTTCGGCTAGGTTTTTGAGGGATTCGATTGGGGACTTTTTGGAGCCATAAACAGAACCAAAACAGAGCATATTGGAGCTGAAGCAAAGGGAGAAAGTTGGAAATCAACCCATTGTTCGTGGGGATCTTGACGGGGACGTTCGGTCTCGACCTACAACGAGTTTAATTCTTCTTTCCCTCACTTTAGTTAGATTTTCTGGCTTATTCATGTTTAGTTGAGCTTGTAATACCTATCATGAGTAGCGAAATTTGTAGCTTAGGGATTGATGTAGTCAATTGAATTTATGGATTGATTTATGGTTTAAGCTATGCAATGGTTATTATGTTTGTAATCTTGATTTAATGCTTTCAATTAATTGGCCATTAGTTGAATGATTTAAGTTTTGAATCTAGCTCGGGAGAGGGGATTTGATTTAGACTTACTCAAGGTTGCATGACTAAGGTTTACTTTCTAATTTCGTGACGGTTTTTAGATTAACTTTGGAATTGGTCAAAAGATCTCATTGCCTTGCTTGTTAATAAACTTAGATAGGGATATCAAGTTGGTTAATTCTCATGAGAATCAATTATACTCAGAAGAGGTAGTTGTGATTAAAGGGTCTTAGGATCATAATTCAATTGTGCATAATAACTTATTCCTTAAAATCAATCATAGACTAAATTGGTGAAATCAATTCCCTAAGTGTTCTTCCAATTGAATTTCCACTCTTTATTTGTTTTGATTTAGTTTTCATATCATTCACTCACTACATTGTGTTCCCTAAATAAAATTGAGCAAGATAATTCATAGTACTTGATTTAGCTTAAAAATCCAATCCAGAGGACGACACTCGTTTATACGAACACTTTATTATTACTTGACCCGTGCGCTTGCGGTAAGGAAAATTCCACATCAATATTTTAGCCATGTGTAGCTAAACCCCAATTTGGGGTCTTGAAATAAAATTATAGTTTAAATGTTGTTATAATTTCCTATCTATTGCCCTTTGTCCTAATTATTTATATGGATGTGCTTAATGCTTTATTCAATCTTGCCAATTGTGTAATGATCTGATTCTTAATGGAAACGCGACAGAGAGAAATTAGGATAGATCGTAATCCATGGAACTAGTTTAATTGTCTATCATGACTACGAGATTAGTTGATTAAACTCATATTCCTAAAATGAATCAGAGCGTAATAATTAATGATTTTTAATGGCGCTAAGGACACTTAGGTTGTTAAAATGAATTAATTACTATTAGGGGAAACCGACTGTAGAACCTATGTGATTAACGGAGATTCTAGGATTATAATTAGTTGGGCAATGAGATAGGATAATTATAGCAATTGTTTTGCTAATAATTTATTTTCAAGACCCCTCTTCCCATTTTTAAAGAAAACTCTTTCTCCATATTTTTTTTTTCTCGATTGATCAAATTATTTGCTTTAATTGCTTCGATTTTTTATTTTTTTTTATTGCATGAGCTGTTCCCTAAATATTATTTCGCCCAAGTATTTTTAGTGCTCAAGAGATTTTATTTCAACTTAATTTTTGCTTCGCCTCCCTGTGGATTCGATACTCGGTATTACCTACCGTTTTATATTACTTGTGACGACCCGTGCGCTTGCGGTAATCGCTTACGTCGAACAAAAACACTTCCTTCTGATGGCAATCAACGATGGCATGATTCTTGGCTAACCAGTCCATGCCCAGGATAACATCAAAATCTCTCATCTCTAGCACAATTAGTGTCACATCTAACAGACGACCTGACACTAATACCTGATAGGTTTTAACCTTCTCTCTAGCTAACAACTCTACTCTAACCGAGGTAGAAACTTATAGGTTAAAACCTAATGGCTCTAACTCTATCCAGACATGCTTAACAAACACATCAGATATAAATGAATGCGTAGAGCCTGAATAAAATAGAACGTGTGCATAATGCCCAATAACCAATAATGTACTTGTCACCACTGCATTGGAGTCACCAGCTTTCTTGCTGGTAGAGGCATGGGCTAAACCTTAAAGCATGTTTAAAGTTTATTTTGCCTTTTCGTAACGGTATTTTAATGTTAATTAATATACGGCGTAAGGTCCAATCGATTCGCTTTCCCTGCGTAGGGGCTTTTATCCCCTTCAAGTATCACCAAGAATAAAAACACTGAAGCATAAGGCCTAAAACTTCATACCAAACTGAGGTTTGGGAGAATTTTCGCTCCGCCTTTAGATTAAATCGATTTACCACAGGGATTTGCCCACAATCTAACATTTAGTTCGATAAAGCAGAGAATATTAAGACCAAAATATCCAACACATCCTTACCCAATCGGTCCTTTAGAAAGCTAAGTTTGAAATTCAGGCGGCGGCGACGAACAAGTCAGAATGGCAATGAACAGATCTGAAAGGCGACCACAGTGCTAGGGTTGTGTGTCTTAACACAGTGGGAGACTGATTTTGTCTGTTCTACAAGAGATAGAGAAAGAGATAGTGAGATCAAGGAATAACGACCCATGCGAGAGAGAGGAAACAGGAACAAACAACCCACCAAAGACTTGTGGTTGATGGCGGCGTGCGTCATGGAAATGGCGACGTGCGACATGGAACGGCAGCGGCGACGCTGCAGAACGAGGGAGAGGGGAAAAACGTGAGACCGAGAGGGATGAGAACGTAAGAGAGAGAGTGGAGAGATTTACCAGTGGTGGCGTGGGACTACGGACGGCGGCGTGAAACGACGGTCGGTGGCACGGCGGTCTGCTACAAAGAAGGCAGCGGCGACACTGATACGAGAGAGAGAGCAAGTGAGATCGAGAGGGAGAGAGAGTTATAGGGCGTGAGGGGAAGAAAAAAATCTAGGATTTTCTCTTCTTTAAAAAAAAAAGACGGTCAACTTGACCGAAATTTGGGGGGAAGTTTCCCCCTTTTCTTTTCCCCTTTTTGACCGGGAAAAATGCCCAATACCTTCCCGCATTTTCTATTTTTTTTTTTTTTTAAGAAATTGGGGCTGTTACAAAAACTATCAATATTCAAAAACCATTCATAATTAGGAACTTCTTGCAACTCCATACTTTTAGGGACAAACATGAATCATCACTTCGTAGTTTATTGAATCATCCAATTTTGTACGCAAAAAGTTAGTTCGTTCGTATAACATGTTTTAAGAACTAAAGTTCTCTTCGTAGTATATGTTTTGAATTTATAAAACCATTGGCTACAATATGTTATTTAAACGGTTTAACTAAAAAAACTTCCTTCTTTTTTGTGTTAAGTATCTAATTCAAACTCGAAATATTTGTGTTCATGGTTCTTGGGTTTTAATCCCAACATAATATTTCAATCTTGATTATATTATTATTCCACAAGCATAATTAAATAAAGAATTAATATATATGTCTCATTGAAGACAAAATTGAAAGTTTATACACATATTACATAAATTACAATCGTCTCAACTTTGACCCAATAGTAAAATTCGATGAACTAAAGTTATAACATACAAAAATTTGCAATATCACAAATATTTCAATAAAGAATATTAAATTACTAAACATGTGTACAATAATTCTATGTTTATTGGAAAATCTCAAGGAAATTTCGAGAGAATGAGAGCATTAACAGGTCTACCTTTGTAGTTTCGACGAGAAATGAATGAACTTGGTAACAATTTTAAGAAATATAAAAAGTTGAACGGTATTGTTAACTATTGTAAGAAAAATAGTATAATCTAAGAAATGATTTTTTATAGAATGTCAAACAATTTAAACGTTACAAACTACTATATTTAACGAGTTTTAGTTTCATAAATTCATCATCAAATTGATTGTATTACCAGAAAACGTTTTATATAAAGATAAAAGTGATAGCGCAATTTATTGTGCTATATTTTATATGATTTTATTGTTAGTCTTGAGTATTATTTGGGCATTTTTATCTATATTTGGTTTTGTTTTGTAGGAATCAAGGATTTCAATGGAATTCGACAATTTTGAGCATTACCGATGAATTAGGAGCCAAAGAATATGTTCGGGCCAAGAAAAGAAGCTAAGGAAATGAAATTAAAGGCCTAGCGTTGAGACGGTAGCCCTTGGAGCGTCTCAACGCTGGGCGCAAGTCAAGAGGCGCGCGCAAACTTTCCGAATCTGCTAGGGCGCGCATTGCAACAGCGTCGAGACGCTGTAACGCAGAATCGGCAGTATATAAAGAAAACAATGCTTTCAGATTAGGAGAGCCACTTTGGAGAGAGAAAAACGACATTTAGAGAGAGAAAACGCACAGAATTGGGCAGAAACTTTGGGAGCTTGATTTCGGGAGCTTGGATCGAGAGGTTCGTGACGGGAACGCACGGGAATCACGGCCAACGACTTTTAATCTTTCTCCCTTGTTCTTGTACTGATTTTTATGATGTATTGGACTGATTTAAACTGTATTTTAGAGACCATGAGTAGCTAGATTTCGTTTCTTAGGGGCTTGATGTAGCCATTAGTTTGTATGGATTAATTTATGGCTTTTTAGGACGTTTCGTAACGCGGTTTATTTATGCAATTGTTTGATTAATGCTTATAATCTCTTGATCACGGATTGTATGTTGTTGTTTCTGAACTAATCGCTCGGGAGAGGGTAGTTTAGATTAGACCATCAATTGCATGACTTAGGTAATTCGTTAATCGGGAGATTTGGAATTGCTTGAAAAACCGTCATGAGGGTTGTTCATATTGCTTAGGCTCATTGTTGAAATAAGATTGGGATATCAATTTCTTAATTCTCTTAAAGGATTAATTGCACTCGGGAGAGGCTTTTAATTATTCATAATCCTTGGTTTATGAACTTGTTACGAATTTGTTCTTAATTATTCGTTAAATTGATTCATGCATCTAATAGGTGAAATCAACTCCCTAAGGCCTTTCTCGATTGAGTTTCCATATTTTCTTGCTTTTATTAGTTTTTCATTGCTTTGCATATCTCTCGTTTATTTTCTCTAAATAAAATTGAGCGAATATACCTTTAATCATTAGGGGAACTAGAAAACCAATCCAGAGGACGACATTCGATTTTAAATCACTATATTATAACTCGGGCCCGTACACTTGCGGTTAGCAATTTGCATATCAAGTTTTTGGCGCTTATTTAGTTCGCTTAATATTTTAGGGAATTTGCTTGGTCTTACTTTAGAGTGTATTTTATTGGATTTGTCTTATTTTTCATTGTATTCTTTATTTTCGTTGTTTTTGTTTATTTTTTTGTTTTGTTTTTCTTATTTAATTTTAGGTTGTGATTGTGTATGCGAAAGGATAATGACGCTCTGCTAGTGCCCTTTGATTTTGAAATCGAAAAGACTTGCAAAAAGAACAGGAAGGAGAAAAGGGAAAGACTTGCAGTGATGGCCAATCCAATTCCACAAGATAAGCAAAAGCCGATACGGGACTATTTCCAGCCTACTTTTCCTGATCAACAATCTGGGATAGTCTACGCACCGATTAATGCAAATAATTTTGAGCTGAAAACAGGCCTCATCCAGATGGCTAGAGATAGTGCATTTAGAGGATTCTCCTCTGAGGATCCTAATTATCATCTGAAATCTTTTCTTGATATTTGTGGTACTGTGAAATTGAATGGTGTTACTGAAGATGCCATACGCTTACGCTTGTTTCCTTTTTCTTTGCAGGACAAAGCTAGGGACTGGCTCCAATCACTTCCACCTGGGAGCATTACTACGTGGGATACGTTGGTTCAAGCTTTTCTTGCCAAATATTTCCCACCTGCAAAGACAGCTAAGTTGAGGACTGAGATTGGGACCTTTAAGCAAAAAGATGATGAACAACTGTTTGAAGTTTGGGAGCGCTACAAGGAATTACTGAGGAAGTGCCCACAACATGGCTATCCTGACTGGTTACAAATTCAATTATTTTATAATGGTCTGAATGGTACTACTAAAACTATTTTGGATGCACCTGCAGGAGACACTTTACTTTCTAAAACTGTGGAAAGCGCTCGGACTTTGGTAGAAGACATGGCCACGAACAGTTATCAGTGGCCTTTTGAACGTTCATCCTCTAGAACTGTAGCTGGGATTCATGAGATAGATAATGTCTCAGCTTTACAAGCTCAAATGCACTCTTTGGCTAATGCTTTTATGAAATTCTCTGCTACAGGGAATTCACAATCCATTGAGTCAGTTGCAGCAGCTGAGGCATCCCAATTTTACGATGGTTCGAACATAGAGCAGGCACAGTATGTGAACAACAGAAATTCTGGCTTTAGAGGTAATCAAAATTCTTTACCTACTCATTATCATCCAGGGCTTAGAAATCATGAAAAATTTTCCTATGCCAACAATAAAAATGTCTTGCAACCACCTCCTGGATTTATGTCTGCACCTGCACCACAAGAAAAGAAATCTTCTTTAGAGGACTTAGTGGGTCAGTTTATTAATGAGTCTAGGTCTAGGACTAATAAGATTGAAAACATGTTAGACACTGTTAGTAGCACTGTTAATAGTCATTGGACTGCCGTTAAAAACATGGAAGTTAAGATTAGTCAAATTTCATCCTCCTTGAATGCCATGCAAAAAGGTAAGTTTCCTAGTGACACTGAGGTAAACCCCCGAGAGCACTGTAAAGCTATTACTTTGAGGAGTGGAAAGCAGCTTGAGGTTCCAGAAAAGCAGCCTGTTGAGGATCCTATCATCAGTGAGGAAAAGGAGATTGAAGCACAGACCGAAAAGGGAGCAGCATTGACTTCTAAGACTGAAAAGTCTACTAGTTCTATTCTTCCTACTCATTCTACTTCTATTCCTTATCCTCAATGTTTTCAAAAGAAAAAGATTGATGCTCAGTTTGCGAAATTTCTAGAAATTTTTAAGAAACTCCATATTAACATTCATTTTGCAGATGCTTTAGAAAAGATGCCTAACTATGTTAAATTCATGAAGGAAATAATGACCAAAAAGAGGAAGTTAGAAGCTTATGAAACTGTGAATCTCACTGAGGAGTGTAGTGCTATATTACAGAGAAAGTTACCCCAGAAACTGAATGACCTAGGGAGTTTTACTATTCCTTGCACTATTGGTAGTTCTTCTTTTAATAAAGCATTATGTGATCTTGGTGCTAGTATCAATCTGATGCCTCTATCTGTGTTTAGAAAACTAGGTCTTGGAGAGGTACAACCTACTACTATTTCGTTGCAGTTGGCTGATAGATCGATGACATATCCTAGAGGTGTGATAGAAGATGTTTTAATTAAAGTTGACAAATTTATCTTTCCTGCAGATTTCGTGGTTTTAGACATGGAGAAGGATGCTGAGATTCCCATTATTTTGGGTAGACCATTCCGTGCCACGGGACGTGCCTTGATTGATGTACAGTAGGGTAAGCTAACTTTGAGGGTCAACGAAGAAGAGGTAGTTTTCAACATTTATTGATCCATGAAATATCCAGATGAGGTTAGTACATGTCATAGGATAGATATTGTTGATGCTACTATTGCTGAGGCTAGGGATGTTGTTATGTCGGCTGATCCTCTGAATATAAGCATGTTAGATCTAGCTGTTGAGCATTTAGGTGATTTAGACCAGGATATTGCTTTCTTCTGTGATGCTTTGAATCATTTACCTGTTGAGCGAAACATGAAATGCAAGGTCATGGAATTAAATGCTAAGGATGATGTACCTATTAAAGATTCTGCACCTGAGTTGAAACAATTACCTGCACATCTTAGATATGCTTTCTTAGGTGAGTCATCCACATTTCCTGTTATTATATCTGCTTCTCTAAATCAAGTAGAGGAAGAAAAACTGTTGAGAGTACTGCGTGATCATAAATCTTCTTTAGGTTGGTCCATCGCTGATATAAAAGGTATTAGTCCATCCATAGTCATGCATAAAATTTTAATGGAGGATACCTTTACCCCATCAGTTCAACCTCAGAGACGTTTGAACCCAGCCATGAAAGATTTGGTAAAAGTTGAGGTATTGAAACTTTTAAATGCAGGGATTATTTATGCCATATCTAATAGTTCTTGGGTGAGTCCTATGCAGGTTGTACCAAAAAATGGAGGGATGACTGTAGTTAAGAATGAAAAGAATGAATTCATCTCCACTAGGACTGTGACTGGGTGGAGATTGTGTATTGACTACAGGAAGTTGAATAATGCTACTAGAAAAGATCATTTTCCTCTTCCTTTTATTGATCAGATGCTTGATAGGCTTGCAAGTTATCCTTACTTTTGTTTTCTTGATAGTTATTCAGGTTACAATCAAATTGCAATTGCTCCTGAGGACCAAGAGAAAACGACATTCACATGTCCTTATGGTACCTTTGCCTTTAGGCGAATGCCATTTGGATTGTGTAATGCTCCTGCTACATTCCAGCACTGCATGATGGCCATCTTTGTTGATATGGTCGAGGAGATTATGGAGGTTTTCATGGATGATTTCTCTGTGTTTGGTTCCTCTTTTGATGCTTGTTTACATAATCTCTCTCTTGTTTTTCAGCGTTGTCAAGAAACTAACCTTGTGTTAAACTGGGAAAAGTGCCATTTTCCGGTAACTGAAGGTATAGTTTTAGGGCATAAAGTATTTGAAAAAGGTTTAGAGGTGGACAGAGCCAAAATAGCTGCTATTGAACAACGACTACTCCCTCCTACGAATGTAAAGGGAGTCAGGAGCTTTCTAGGACATGCAGGGTTTTACAGGCGCTTTATTAAAGATTTTTCGAAAATTGTTAAACCCTTATGTAATTTGCTTGAAAAGGACTCTGCTTTTGTTTTCTCTGATGAGTGTCTGCTAGCATTTAATTTGTTGAAAGATAGGTTGACTACAGCTCCTATTATTGTTGTACCTGATTGGAGTCAACCTTTTGAAATTATGTGTGATGCTAGTGATTATGCGGTAGGAGCAGTATTAGGACAGAGACGTGATAAGTTTTTCAGGGCCATTTATTATGCAAGTAGGACTCTGGATAATGCACAGCAAAACTACACCACCACTAAAAAAGAAATGGTTGCTGTAGTGTTTGCTTTTGATAAATTTAGGCCTTATCTATTAGGGACTAAAATTATTGTGCATACTGACCATGCAGCTCTCAGGTATTTTTTTGATAAAAAGGATGCCAAACCTCGTTTGATTCGATGGATTTTATTGTTACAGGAATTTGATTTTGATGTGAAAGACAGGCGAGGTTGTGAAAATGTAGTAGCTGACCATCTTTCTAGAATTGAACAGGACAATACTTTGAAAACTCTTCATATTGCTGAAGAATTTCCAGATGAAAGGCTTTACAAGGTGGAGTCTACTTTGACTTGGTTTGCTGACTTTGTGAATTTCCTTGCAGGTGGTGTGCTCCCTCTAGATCTAAATTCCCATCAAAAGAGGAAATTTCTTCATGATGTAAGATTTTATTTGTGGGATAATCAATGTTTGTTTAAAATTTGTTCAGATCAGATGATCCGCAGGTGTGTTCCCACAGAGGATGTAGTTAAGATTTTGCATGATTGTCATTCATCACCATATGGTGGGCACTTTGGTCTCACACGTACTGCTGCTAAGGTATTGCAATCTGGTTTTTATTGGCCTACTATTTTCAAGGATTGTTATACTTTTGTTAAGTCTTGTGACCGGTGCCAACGTATAGGTAATATTTCTAGACATCGTGAATTACCTCTAACCCCTATTGTTGAAATTGAATTATTTGATGTTTGGGGGATAGACTTTATGGGACATTTTCCTTCTTCGCATGGTTATTTATATATCCTGTTAGCTGTGGACTATGTATCTAAGTGGGTAGAGGTTGTGGCTACGAAAACCAGTGATGCTCGGGTAGTTTTGAATTTTTTGCATAAAAATATCTTTACACGATTTGGCACACCACGAGCAATCATTAGTGATGAGGGCTCACATTTCTGTAATAAATTGTTTAATTCTTTGCTTGCTAAGTATGGTGTTAAACATAAAATTTCTTTAGCCTATCATCCACAGACAAATTGTTTAGTTGAGGTTTCTAACCGAGAAATTAAGCAGAATTTAGAAAAGACAGTCAACATTAATAGGAAGGATTGGGCCCTTATGTTAGATGATGCTCTTTGGGCCTATCGCACTGCTTTTAAAACTCCAATTGGTATGTCACCATATTGCTTGGTTTTTGGTAAGACGTGTCATTTACCTGTGGAAATTAGAGCATAGAGCATATTGGGCCATAAAAAAAAATTGAATTTCAACTTGGCAAAAGCAGGGGAACAAAGACTACTCCAACTCAATGAGATGGAGGAATTTCGGTCTCAAGCGTATGAAAATGCAAAAATATACAAGGAGCAAACCACTCGATGCCATGATCAACGAATTCATAATCGACCCTTAAAGCCTGGACAAGTTCTTTTTTTTAACTCTCGTTTGCGTTTGTTTCCAGGTAAATTAAAATCCCGTTGGTCAGGTCCTTTTACTATCAAAGAGGTGTTTTCGCATGGAGCAGTCGAGTTGCAGGCCAGTGATGGGCGTTCCTTTAAAGTAAATAGGTAGCGCGTTAAACTCTACTTTGGTTCAGAAGAGCAACACATTGATAACATCGAGCTCACCGAGCCACAGTAGCCTTATAACAGGACGTCGAGTTAACGACGTTAAACAAGCGCTTTTGGGAGACAACCCAGTTGTTTTGTTATTTTTATTTTCTTTCTTTAGATTCGATTTTTTTTAATTTTTTTTAATTTTTTTATTTGTTTTCTCACTTTTCCTTTTCTTTTGATGCAGGTGAAGCTTTATTTTTCTTAAAGAAAAGAAAAGAAAAGAAAAGAAAAAAAAATGAAAAAGAAATAGAAAAAAAAATGCTGGGATTTAAAAAAAAGGCGCAAAAACGCGCGTTTTGGGCGAAAAGTGCTACAGCGTCGCGACGCTGTCGCGATTCTGGAACTAAAATTTCCAGAATCGCGAATTGGGGTTTTTGTTGTGTGTTTCAAACCCTAGCCGCCGCCAGCCCTTTTCCCTCATCTCCCTACATTTTTCCTCCATATTTCTCAAATTTCTTGCTTATAGTCTTCGATTTTGTCTTATCCTTGCCGATTTTTGCAGAAAAAGCTCGTGGGTCTCGTGATTTTAGGTGCATTTTCACCGGTTTAAGTGTGTTTCAGGCGTGGGTCTCGTGTTCAACGAGTTTGGGTGAGTTTTGGTTAGTTTTCTGGCGTTTCAACTCGTTTTAACCCGTGAATCAGCTCGATTTTGTCGTGGGTTTCTCCATTCTCGGACCTTCAGCACGTTTTCAGCGTGTTTGGGCTGTTTGTGCAGTGGGTTTTGCCGGCTACTTGCTTGTTTATGCTCGATTTGGCCGTGGGTAGTGCATTATTTGTATTGCTCTTCGAATTCTAGCCCTACTCTTGCTTTAGATTCATGCTTAAGTTGGCTAAGCATTAAAAATATATGATTTTTGGGCTGTTTATGGCTTTCTCGTCGCTTTGTGGTATTATGAGCTGAATATTGAGGTGGTTTTACTGCTGTTTGTGGGTGTTTTAGAAAGAATTAGCTGCTGTTTTTTGTGTATGTGAACCCATATTCCCTGTTTTATTGTTGAATTGAGTACATTGGATAGTGTTGGGTATTGGGTAAATTTGAAGCATCATTGGGTGAGATATTGGTGATGTTGTATTGGGTTATCTCCACTGTTTAGTATTTTTGGGACTCTTCTGTTGTTGTTTTTTAGCTCAGTTATTGCTGTTGTGACTTTATTTCTGAGGCGGACGGGCTATCTTTGTAGTTGGTGGTTGTGTTTCCGTTGGCATGGGACTATTTATAGAAATATTTTTCCTCCTACATTTTTAGTACCTTTTCATTAGACACAATGCACAAAAGGTCTAGGAGAAACACCGCTGCTGTCTCCTCCTCCTCCACCCCTTTTGACCAATATAGGTTCATAAATAGAGAAGCCGAGGAGCGATTTGAGGGATATGTCGAGAGTCGAAATTTTATCCCTGAGAGAGGCTTTAGCCCCGACCCTGAGATGCAACCAAACTTAGTAAACAATATCGTTGCGAGGGGTTGGGGCGATTTTGTTCATCATCCTGCACCTGGGGTAGCAACAATAGTGCGGGAGTTCTATGCTAATATGGAAGACAGTTCGTCGTCATCCTTTGTTCGAGGACACCGTGTCCCTTATGACTCCCACACCATCAATAGATTTTATAGGTTACCCAACTTTGAGAGGGATGATTATAACACATACCTTCAGGACCATTTAGACGTCAATGAGGTCATTCAGACGGTATGTAGACCAGGGGCCGAATGGGCCATGACTGGAGTAGAGGTGGTGAGATTCAGGACCACTGATTTGTTTGTTGACTACAGAGTGTGGCACACTTTCCTCTACGCCAAGTTGATGCCTGTGGCGCATCTAAGCAACGTTACCAAGAGTCGTGCTATTCTTCTATTCGCTATCGCCACAGGTCGTTCGGTGAATGTTGGGCAGGTTATTAATCAGTCTATGCGCCACATCCGGCGACGTAGCACGACAGTAGGGCTCGGGCATCCATGATTGATCACTGCCTTATGCCGAGCCGCTGGTGTCGTGTGGGACGCCCAGGAGGAGTTGGTCCACCCCGGGGCGATCATAGACAAGAATTTCATCAGTCGCTACCGAGGGCCTGGACCACAGGGTGCCCAGCCTGTCTTCCCCATCCGTGCAAAGCCAGAACACCCTGAGCAGCCTGCAGAGCCTGAGCAGCAGGAGTAGGAGGCTCCACATCCCACCATCGAGGAGCAGCTGCGCATGGAGTTCCAAAGCCATCAGCAGGAGCACCAGAGAGAGAGGCGTAGAGATCGTCGTCATTTCCTCTACACGACGCGCATGATAACCTCAATACGAGCCTCCTGAACTGGCTCTCTTTCAAATTTAGCCTCTGCCTGCACATCCTCACTCTATTTCTCCTGAATTTCCTCTCGAACTTCTTCTGTAGCCGTCATTCCCTGCTCATCCTCTTCTGGATTCTGTTTATCAGATTCTTTCGAGTTTCCTTCTTCTATTTCAACAGCCTCATCCTCTGTTGCCTTCTCTTGTTCTTCAGCCCTCCGTTGTCGTCTTCTTCTTTTAGCTTCTTTCTCCTCCGATGTTCTTTCTTATTGGCTATTACTTTCGAAATTTCAGGGGTAATGGGTATCTCTTCCTCCTCACTCTCCCTCTCTTTTCTAGCTCTCGTTTTTGCCATTGAAGGTGCAAGGGTGTTGACAGAGAAAAAAAAGAAAGAAAAAAGAATGCACGCAACAAAGATTTGAATCAAGAAGATGAAGTGAAACGTACCTACCAGAGGTTGCTAATAAATAGGGCTCCAACAACCTGAAATCCTAACCGAAAAGATTTTCTCCAATTAAATTATATTACCGTTCAATTTAAACCATCAACGGTAAATTCCTGATTTCAAATCACCCTCAGTAATTAATTATGCGCTGTCAACTAATGAGACTGTTGGATCATCTTGCTGTGACACGTGGCCGCTTTAGATAACACATGCACATTTACCTGGAAAAATTCAGAGAAAATCCCAACGGTTAAAATAATAAATTTTCAACGAAATCTCTTCTTTTCGGAGGATTTTGCTCCAGCCATAACTTTGCCGCAACAACCTGTTGAACCTGAAGAATTTTTTATACAGAATTCAAATTTCAAAGTGGGAAAATCACATCTTTTAAATTTAACCGACCAAATCAATCTTTTATTTTCAAGAGAAGCTTAATAAATTAGAGAGAATCTTTATTAATTTAAATTAAAAAGAATTCAAATAACTCACAATAAGATCTATATAAAAAAAAATCTAACTAATAAAAAGATAATTTAAATAAATAGCCCGAAAATCAATTCAAATTCAAAAACAAAATAGATAAAATCTAAACTACCAAAAATAATAAAAATACTGAAAGATAAAATCTAATAAACTATGCAAAAATCAAATCTAACCTAATCGGAATTAAAAACAAATCAGTGAAACATAAAATCAATACAAACACTCGGAGCTCAAAATTTTGCTCTGTGAAATGCTCCCGCAAAAATCCTGCTCTCTCAATCATCAACCAACCTTAGGGAAGGATATTTCGACTGAAACTCCTCACCCCAATAATGCTTCACACGCTGTCCATTCACCTTGAACACTCTCCCATCTTTTGCATCTTGCAAAGTAATTGCTCCATGGGGGAAAACCTCAACCACAATAAACGGTCCTGACCATTTAGATTTTAGCTTCCCAGGAAATAACTTTAACCTAGAATTATAAAGCAAGACTTTCTGACCCTTGACAAACCCTTGACAAATCCCGATTTAAATGAGGCCTAAATAAGTTACAAAGAGGTTTACTGATTTTGGAGAAATCCTTTATGAACCTTCTATAAAATCCAGCATGTCCTAAAAAACTTTGAATTCCCTTCACTGAACTCGGTGGTTCTAGTCTCTCAATAACCTCTATTTTTGCTCTATCAACTTCTAGACCATTCTTAGAAATCCTATGACCTAACACTATGCATCCAACCATTTAATCACCTCCTTCTGAACAACCTCTTTCATTGCAGGCTTAAGCCTTCTTTGTTGCTCAATACTCCTAAAGGATCCCTCCTCTAGAGTGATTTTGTGCATACAAAAAGATGGGCTAATTCCCTGAATGTCAACCAATGTCCAACCTATAGCCTTGCGGTATTGCTGCAACAATTTTATTAAGGCCTCTTCATGTTCCGACATTAAATCTGATGCAACAATAATGGGCAACGTCTCACCTTCCCCAAGATACACATACTTTAGATGATCCGGCAAGGGTTTCAAATCTAAAATAGGTGCCTCAATCAGGGATGACTTAATAGGAGGAGCCTTTCTTTGATCTAAATCTAAAGACTCCAAAACATCATCACACCTAAACAACTCTCTTTCATTTTTTCTTTCTAACAAACAAACTTCTAAATCCTTTACACTAACTTCTCCATGCTCCTCCGAATGCTTACTAGCCGAATCCTGTATTGCTGTCTCAACAACTGTGCTCTCCAGAATCCGAATGAAGGAGCAATCCTCTATTTCGTCTGGATATTTCATGGCTTTAAACAAATTAAATTTCAGTTCCTCATTACAGACTCTCATTGTTAATTCCCCTTTTTGAACATCTATTAACGCCCTACCAGTAGCCAAAAATGGACGACCTAGGATAATTGGGACATCTTTATCAGCCTCATAGTCTAAAATAATAAAATCAACATGAAATATGAATTTATCTACCTTTATTAAGACATCCTCAATTTTACCCTCTGGATATGTGATAGACCTATCAGCTAATTGGAGTGTGACTGTGGTAGGCCTAGCTTCACCAATACCTAGCTTCCGATGGACCGAAAGAGGCATAAGGTTAATGCTTGCACCTAGATCACAGAGTGCTCTACCTAACTCTTTTCCACCTATAGACACAGGTATAGTAAATGACCTTGGATCCTTAACCTTGGGTGGTAGCCCATTCTTAAGAATAACACTAAATTCCTCTGTAAGAGATACAGTTTCAAACTCACCTAACCTCTTCTTTTTAGTTAAAATATCCTTAAGAAATTGAGCATAATTAGGCATTTGCTCAATAGCTTCTACTAAAGGGATATTTATATGCAACTGCTTAAGAATCTCTAAAAACTTTTTAAATTGATCGTCCTGACTCTTAGGCTTTTGCCTTTGTGGAAAAGGTAGAGGTGGTACATAAGGTGGGGGCGACACATAAGGTGGTTCCACATCTGGAACAAAACCAGATGCTCCAGCAACTTTATTGCTGCCTCCAGCACCCTGACCAGTCTCCAACTCTTTCTCAACAACAACATTTTTATCACCATTTTTATCTATATCCTGGGTTTTTCTAGACTCATTTTTTTCTTCTAATGGCTTACCACTCCCAAGAGTTACTGCCTTTACCTGCTCCTTACCTTCCGTTCGAGGGTTTTCAGTATCCGAGGGAAGTTTCCCTCGAGGACTTGCTTTTAGCTCATTAGCTAGCTGACCCACTTGCAATTTTGGGGCTCTCATCGAAGCTTGATTACTTTGAATTGCGGCATCTGTACGAGCCATAAATTCTTTCATCATCGCCTCAAGAGAACTTCCCGAACTTTGATGGGGTCGGGCAAAGCCTGCTTATTTTGCTGAGGCAATACCTGCGCTTTAGCAAATCCCAGCTGGTTCACCTTTTGTTGTGCTTGCACATTACTTCCTTGTCCTCCCCATGAGAAGTTGGGGTGGTTGCACCAACCTGGATTATAAAAGATAGAGTAAGGGTTATTCATTTGATTACCTAAAAAAAACAAAGAAGCTGGATTGCTGGGGCAAAACTCGTAGTTGTGATCTTCTCCACAATAGACACATGCTTCCTCTGTGACTTGGTTCACCACTGCAGCAGGCTCCATAGCTGGTGGCTGCTGATGACTAATCACTGTCACATTCTTAAGAGCGTTAGCAATCACTGCAAGATCAGTCCTAATGGTGGACACACAATCAACCTCTAACACACTCTTAACCTTTTTATTTGTGGCTCTAACATCCGACCACTGGCAACTATTAGTAGATATTCTTTCTAAAATTTCATAAGCTTCATCAAAAGTATTTGCCAAAAGGGCCCCTCCTGCAGAAGCATCAACCATACCTTGGGTTACTCCATTTAATCCACTGTAAAATGTTTCCATTTGAATAGAATGAGGTAAACCATGGTGGGGACACTTTCGCAAAAGCTCCTTTAACCTTTCCCAAGCCTCACTAAAAGTCTCATCTTCAAGTTGCCTAAACCCTACTATTTCACTTCTTAATTTAGCATTTCTATTAGGTGGGAAATATTTACACAAAAATTTTTCAGCTAACTCATCCCATGTCCTAATTGATCCTGGAGCAAAAGAGGATAACCATGCCTTTGCTCCATCTCTAAGAAAATACGGGAACAAAGTTAATCTAAGAGCATCTCTAGGCACTCCTTGAATTACAAAAGAATCTCTAACTCCTAGAAAAGACTAATGATGCAAATGAGGGTCTTCAGATGACAAACCATGGAATTGCCCCACGGTTTGCAACATCTGAAACATTAGCGGTTTCATTTCAAAATTTGCCGCTTGGATTTGGGGACGTGCAATCCCTGGATTCCACTCACTAAACATTGGGACAGCATACGTGTTGGGTTTTATGCCCTAAAACTCGTAGATAGTGAATGTAACCGTTGACCGGATATTAATGAAATAATATTGATATATTTTTCCATTAATTGTTATTAGTTATTTTATGTTTGTCTTTGCCTAATAATAACCCTAATCCAATAAACTAGACATCCAAGGCTGTAATATGAGTCTTGAACTATATGTAGCGACATATGGGATCATTGTTCAAGAAACAGCCTAAAGGGTCTATAGTATAGGGATAAGACTGGGTGCCTTATCCTGGTGACACTATGGATACGGCCCACTTTGTATTTGATACAAACACTGCGATCCAACGCGTTCGTGTAGGAGACATGCGAGTGGGGGTATCCTATGCAATGAGTTTGCATAAGACCGGACCGCGAAATAGTAATCACTAGTTATAACACCGTTAACTAGTTGGTTTTCTATTTCACTAGGACGACCGAGACAACTTAGTCTTAATCCTGAGTTGATTATGGACTCCTGCTCATGAGAGACTGTCCTTTGATTTGTATGGGTGAGAGTGGCCAATACGCCGACTCAATAAGCCTACCACTTTGGGGACAAGATCGAATGGGGAGCTGGGAACATAATTGTACAAGATGGAATTCACTCCTTCCCGACTTTAGGGAAGCAGATGAGTGTTCCCTTAAGTGGTTACTCCGAGTCTTGAACAAAGGGCCCTACCCTCTCAATGGCACGAGAGGGTTTTCTGTTTAATGGTTGGACCATAAACAGATTGTTCATTAGAGGAGAATTGGTACTTAAGGAAATAGAGGTGACCCAGGGGTAAAACGGTAATTTGACCCAGCTGGTGTTACGGACACTCGTGAAGGACTAACTAGTCGATATTGGTCTAAGTTCCGTGGACACAGAAAATATGTCTGCAGTGAGAAGAGTGCAACTGTGAGTCTATAGTGGAATGTACACACAGTTAACGAATATTGATTATTGTGGTTAATGAGTTTAACCAATTAATCTCACATCGTTGGAGCTTCTGATCTGCAGGTCCATAAGGTCCCACTGGTAGCTCGTAAAGTAATTTGAGGCAACTAAGTAATTAAATGTAAATTGAAAATGTTCAATTTACTAAGGGAAATAAATATAATATATAATGATATATTATTATGAGAGAAATTAATATTTGAAAAGTTCAAATATAAATTTATGGAAGATTGAAAAGAATTAATTAATTTAAGTCCTAAAAGTGTTTGGGCAAAATTAATTAATTCAAGGCCGGAAATTAAATATGTGATATTTAATTTGGTGGTTAATTAATTAAAGAATTCATTAACCATGAATTAATCAATTATGTAAATAATTAATCACTTAAGGAAGTGATTAATCATTTATGGGAATGATCTAAATTACTTATGGAAGAAATTAGTCATTTATGGAAAAGATTAATCAATTGGGAATTGATTGATCATGATTGATTAATTAAGGAATAAAGATTGAATCAATTTTGGAAAAGATTGATTTAATTGAATATTTTATTCATGGCCTCTCTTCTATAAATAGAACACTAGACCTAATTGGTCATGACACTTGACACTCTTGAAAGACAAGACCTAGAATTCTCTCTAGCCTCCCTCTTAGAGAAAGACTCCCACAAGTCTTTGGCCTCCTAGACTTAGAGACATACCGGTGTAACCTCTGTGGTTATTGTGTCAATCAAAGAAGAATTTCCAGCGAAGAATACCTTGAAGCGGCTGCTGCGTTTTCGTTCGTGGAGCTTCGTTGGCGAAGAACGGTCAAGTCTACAACGGAGGTTTGTAATGGTTCTTCCTTTTTTCTTTAGAAAAGTTTTAAAAATAAATTTAGATTTATTTTAGCATGTTTAAACCGATTTTTCAGCGGCTTTAAAGTTAGTTTAAAGTTTTGTTTGAGTTTTCGTAACGGTTTTTAATGTTAATTAATATACGGCGTAAGGTCCAATCGATGCGCTTCCGCTGCGTTGGGACTTTTATTCCCTTCAATACGCTCGGATGGCTCTGGTCCTATCGTTCGCTATCAAGATAGGATTTTCAGCCTGATTATTTTGCTGCTCATTTTGTTCAAACAGTGGGTTTTGCTACCGCAAACGGTTCTGGGGGTCTGCTGGACCTTCAGGAACCTGCGACACGTTCTCCATCTGGTTTCTGCGCTGCTCTCTCCTTCTAATCCTGGATGTCCTCTCAATTTCTGGATCAAGCTCGAACCTTACCCCAGACGGATCGCTCATGCACCAACCTCACACCTACAAAAACAAAAGAAACAATAAAAAAGTTATAGTACCAAACCACTAAAACACGTACACAACAAATCAGATAAAAAACTTATTCAAGTCCCAAGCAAGTATATACAGTCTGCAACAAGTACAAATGGCAGAACAACAAATAAACGAATAGGCAGGCAGATTAAAGACAGGCGCTGGTTAGGCTTAGTAATTGTTTTAAAAGATGCTCTAGCAATATTATTGATCATGCAAACTCTTGCAGTATTATTAGCGGATTCCTCTCGGATCTCCGGATCTTTTGGAATGTGTTTCAACCCCAATGAAGTGCGACCGATCAAGCACTAGGCAACTTGTTATCCCTAGCTCAGTCACTGGCGTTCACCAATACACAATGATCGTAGTGTGGTTAATTGCCACACACTCTCTAAATCATCCCTGAAACTAGAGAGAGGTATTCACATCGGCTGGCCAGGCGGGCATAAAATAGAAATAAGCACAACGATTAACCAAGATGCAATAATCAATATATTACTAAAGATGAAGAACATTAATTACATGCTCCCTAACCAACGCCTAAAGCTACTTAGTTCATAATAAGCATGGAAACATGAATTACAATCTGAGTAGGCATGTCCATAATCACAAGATAATAAAGAAAATAATAATCTCCTTAATCAGCTTGCAGATGATGGTGTTCTTGGTATTCTCCAATCTCTTTATACTACTCGGCTTCCAAGGAAAGTTGGAATCCCTTCGACTTGGACGGCTACTTCCTTTTATAGAAGGATAGGAGGCTTGAATTAGGTCATCCTGGACACGTGTAGGGCTCTCCTTGCTCCTTTATCCCGAAAATAACTCAACAGAAGTCGGTTCATGAAGTTGGCTAACAAGCTGTGATCTGGCAGTTCTGCTCCCAGTTTTGCTGCAGCATAGAATTTGCTCCCTCCAGTCGCCCAAGAACATAATCTACACAAAATAATTTCCAATGCTTCCATTTTTCCAAATGGGTTAACAGATGTAATATCAATCCAAAACCAACCCTAATAAGCACAAAGGTCACACAAATCCCTATATAAATGAGGCCTAAATAACGACCTTTTGGGCAGTTACCATGAATCCCTCACCATATTGGACACTACGGAAACTAAACAACTCAAGCTAACTCTAGCACAAAATAAAACTACTAAGAAACATGACAACACTCTATGAATTTTCCACGTAGTTCTCCTCCTCGCCACCAAGGTCCGGATCATCCTCGATACCTGCAAAATCTAAAATGTTGGGGGGAAGGTGGGGAAGGGGGTATCAGTACAACTACGGTTCTGGTAAGTAGCTCACACGAGCTAGATCATAAGCATAAAAAAATTTCAATCAGCATGCTTCTCACACGCATACATCATGTTTCCAATAGAAGTAAAACTAACATGCTCTCAAGGCAATAAACCAGCAACATGCTCACAAGCGCCAAAAGCACATCATGCATATGCCTTCCACACTATGCACCCCACACATGATTTACGCGTCATGCTCCAAACCTAACACATTAATTACGCGCCATGTTGCGTAAACAAACACGTGCATCACGCGCCACGCTACGCAAATCCTTTCGCATGCATTACGCGTCATGCTACACA
The DNA here is from genome assembly GCA_036850905.1 of Luffa acutangula. Taxonomy (NCBI): domain Eukaryota; kingdom Viridiplantae; phylum Streptophyta; class Magnoliopsida; order Cucurbitales; family Cucurbitaceae; genus Luffa; species Luffa acutangula. The sequence goes on from CM072087.1 coordinate 19,424,619, forward strand.
AATCACTCGCATGAATTACGCGCCATGCTATGCAACCACTCGCATGCATTATGCGCCATGCTACGCTAAACAAAACATGTCAATTACGCGCCACGTTGCGCACCTACACATGAATTACGCGTCATCTAACGCAACAGCTAGACCCATGCTACACATCCCGTGACCACATGCTAGCCTAACCCCACATACTTAACACGACATCCCATCATGCTAGCCTAACCCCACATACTTAACACGACATCCCATCATGCTAGACTGCAACACCAAAATAATGCTTAACCATAACATAACATGCTTATCCCAAGCAACAAAACATAATATACTCATCTCAAGCCTTTCAGATCATCCAAACACAACATATCATGCTTACTACAAATAACATAATAGAACATGCTCATCTCAAGCAGTTTCAGAGCGAATATAAACAACATAACACACTCATCACAAGCATTTCAATACGTTTATATACAACAAACATGCTTTACACATGAACAAGGATAAACATAAAACAAACGCCATGCTTCACACAATCAAACAAGATCTAGCAAGTAGAAACTATTTACAAAACACACTTCCAAATACCAATGAGGCACACTTGCACCAAGCTCCACAAGCACCTCGAACTACAACAAAAAATGCTACCATAAAAAACTAAACTAAGAGGAAACGACCTAATAAGCTACTGGGGACCAAAACCACGTTACCCAGCTCATTTCTTTGCTAGACAACCTTTAAATGTACCCCAAAATGAAAACCCAAAACCTTTAGACCATGGGCAACCATGTCTAAGGCACAACGGGCAATGGGTGTTCACTAAACGGCTCCAGATAAGGCTTTTCAGCCGCTGAACAACAAGTAAACGACCCACATTAAGCACACTAAGAACTCCTAAGGACTGGACACGCTACTAAGACTAAGATAATTAATGGAGGCCTACTCTAGCATGCTTTTTAAGCCACAAACAGCAAGGAAAAGCTCATTAACTAATACTTCAAGAACCTATAATGGAACGGAAACACACTAAGGCAACGAGCCTTAATGGGCATTGAAAACTACATGCTTCTAGCCAAAACAACCATGACAACTCATTTAAAAACATGCTCAAGGACCTTTAAGGGTTGGGGCAACACCTAAGAACCTCATTATGCAATGGGTAACCTCAAAATCAATATCCTAAGGCTAACACGGTTAATGAACAACAAACTTTAATCCTAAAACCAAAGGGACAACAAGAAACTTTACCAAACAGACTTGCTTTCGCGCTAGACGGGTTTAACAAACCACAACCAGCGAGCTAGAACGCTCCTTGGGCAGTGGGTATCCAAGTCGAAGTGTTTCGAACTTAATTGAACACCTAGACGGCGCTGCAGATCAGAAAACCAAACCAAACTCAATTTTCCAGCACCTAATACTAATGGGCATTCCATTTAAAGCACTAAACAAGAATGGGTATTCTAATCCTAATACCATACAAACATGGGTAAGGGACTAAACTTACCGAAAATGCTGCTGGAAAGAGGCAGAACCGACTTAAACGAGGTCGATGGGACTCTGAATCGCTAGGCACGCGAGATCTATCAACACTAAACCAAGAGAAACCTTAGATTGACCTTAAACCACATGGAAAAGGGAAGGAAAAAGGCATACCCATGACTTCTAAGGCTGAAACGCGGAGGAGACGGTGCTTCGAACTGTTGTCCGTGCAAGATCTAACCATATAGACATGAGGGAGTCTTAGATCGGCCTCAAAACACCTAGATCGAGAGAAAAAAAAACTTACCCACGACTTGCCTTGACAAAAAACACAATGAAAAGAGAGAGGGAGCCACAGATCTAAACCCACGAGTGGAAAAACAGAGAGATCAGGCTGGCGGCGCGACGCTCGGGAGAGAGAGGGACGAAGCCGAGAGAGGGAGATCGAAACGAGAGAGAGAACTTGCACGAAGAGAGAGCTCGCGGAGAAGAACCACGTGACAGGCTTGTTCCATGATTCAGACGGCAGCGGTGCGACACCACGAACAAGGCAGCGGCGGACTCAGGCGGCAGCGACTAGGGGCTGCCTCACGCGAGAATGAAAGAGATGGAGAGGGGAAAAGGAAAGGTAGGGCTTTTTGTTATTTTTACTCTTTCTTAGAGTTTCTTTTCTTTGGATTTTGAGTGTTTAGGCTAATTAATCGTACATCTTGAAAATTTTAAAATTTTAGGGTTACGGGTTTTGGGGGTTATGTGGTTTTGGATTTTAGTGTTTTGGGGGTTTAGGGTTTCGGGTTACGGGTTGTGGGGGTTATGTGGTATTGGATTCAAGTATTTTGGGGTTTTAGAGTTTAGAATTTTAGGGTTTTAGGGTTTACGGTTGATCGTTTTAGGGTTTTAAGGTTTTAGGGTTCTTGGTTTAGGTGTTATGGACATTTAGGCTGTAGAGTTTTATTAGTTGGTGATTTCGGGAAGTTTAGGTTTAGGGTTTACTGTTATGTTTGGATTTTGAGTGTTTAGGCTAATTAATCGTACATCTTCAAAAGTGTAAAATTTTAGGGTTACGGGTTTCGGGGGTTATGTGGTTTTGGATTTTATTGTTTTGGGGGTTTAGAGTTTAGAATTTTAGGGTTTTAGGGTTTAGGGTTTATGGTTTTAGGGGTTTAGGGTTTTAAGGTTTTAGGCTTTTCGGTTTAAGGGTTATGGACATTTAGGGTTTAGAGTTTTATTTGTTGGTGTTTTCGGGAAGTTTAGGTTTAGGGTTTACAATTATTTTTTTATTTTGAGTGCTTAGGCTAATTAATCGTACATATTCAAAATTTTAAAATTTTAGGGTTACGGGTTTTGGGGGTTATGTGCTTTTGGATTTTAGTGTTTTAGGGTTTTAGAGTTTAGAATTTTAGGTTTTTAGGGTTTACGGTTTAGGGTTTTAGGGTTTTAAGGTTTTAGGGTTTTCGGTTTAGGTGTTATGGACATTTAGGGTTTCGAGTTTTATTTGTTGGGTTCTTCATGAAGTTTAGGTATAGGGTCTACCATTATCTTTTTATTTGGAGTGTTTAGGCTAAGTAATCATACAACTTCAAAATTTTAAAATTTTAGGGTTACCGGTTTTGGAGGTTATGTGGTTTTGGATTTTAGTTTTTTGGGGTTTAGGGGTTAGGTTTATGGGTTTTAGGGGTTATGTGAACATACTCCCCTAATGCAGTCCCTAAAAATTTTAAAATTTTAATCAAATAATTTAAATTATAACCATAAGCCCTAAAAGAGATGGTTACTCACTGAACCGAAACCCAAAAATCAGTGTATAATTTAAATTATAACACTTACGCATCTAAACCAACTCAGACCAAGCCTAACAAACTTTAGGGATGGATTTTTATTTAATAACGTTAAATTCCCAAACACTTTGGTTTAAAATTAAACCCCTAACTTTAAATACGCCCAGAGTGCACGGGGCGTTACAGTAAAAATAAAAAAAAAAAACACATAAATTCTATTGTATTTTTAGCTTGATTGATACAAATAATAATACATTCCTATGTCTGAATTCATCATTAACATTTTATTGTTCTTTTATACTTCATATTGTTTGTTTTGTTCGCAAATTCAAGTAACCCACTTATGCTTCAACTTTAGGTTCTTTGGCTCGACGCATCTTTGTAGAAGAGACAAGTAGAACAAAATTGGAGAATGTGGTCGATGAAAATCGTGGCGTGGCCCCGCCAAACGAAGATGACATGGTTGTAATGGATTATTCTCCACCGAGAACTTGCCCTAACATAACTAGCACGAAGAGTGGAAATAAAAGACCAAAATCCAACTACTAAATATACATATAATATAAATAATTATTGTATGATATTGTTTATGTGATATGAAATTGCATGTTACTATATTGTTTGAATACATATAATTGTCATTATTTGAAGATAAATTCTAGAAATATTACAAATTTTGAAGTACTTCTGTATAATCAGTACTGGTGTCTAATGCGTATATATACATAGAGACAATAATTATGAAACATAATATACATTGTCGTTTAATTAGGTTGTATTTCCCAATATTGAAAGAAGGATGAGTTGAATTAAGTAGTTGTGAAAAAAAAGAAAAAAAAAAGAACTGAAATACATCAATAGACAACAAATATCATAATGTACATTTTGTTTAAATGAAAATAAAATATTTGAAATTAGGAAAAATTAGAACTTTCAAAAAACAAACATAAGTACAAAGAAACAAAACTATCAAAAATGAAAAAAATTAGTTACTTTATTTTACCATGCGTTGGTCATATTTGATATAAATAGTACTTGGTATAGTGAATGAGTTAAAAAAAAAGTGTAATGAAAATAAATTGTAATATATATTGAACCATACATGAAAGCATGAAAAAAACTGATGGTGATGCAATTATGAATGTAATCGTAACGCCCCCAAAATTTTACCTATACAGGGAGACATTAGTAAACATTTACCCTAACGCCAACTTAATGCCCCGAAAATTTCGGCAACATAACGACAAAACTATAAGCTACCCAAATTTTTAACACACCTGATATACAATATATATATATACACTTCTAAAGCCAGATAAAGCAGATAGGTAATCTCACTCCACAACATCCATACACATTCCAACTCAACACAACAGGATATATTTGCGAGTCAAGTCTCATATCACGGACTAGCTAAATACATTAGAAAATTATTGATTCGTAAAAGAAAAGACTTTTGACTTTTCCAAGCTACACCTACAGCATTACAACAAAATTAACATCAACCCTCGCCCATTCAACAACTAGAAGAAAATATTAACATCGTAGGCCACAACCTAACTCGAACACAAAACTAAGGACGAGTATCAAGGAAAACATGAAAATGACAGGCTAGCTACGGTCTTTCCTTCGTCACGTCTCCTCTACATTACCAAGCTCGAATATGTTTGTAGCACCTGCAAAACCAGGTGGTGGGTCAGTACAAAACCACGGTACTGAGTAAGTGGCTCACACCTAAAGAGCCATCAAACAACATACATATACAAGACAATTATCATGTTGTCAACCACAATATCATGCCTCAAATACAAGACAACCAATCAACGCAACAAAACATACTCCACTAATGCAGTCGTGCAACAACCATGTACCTAACACATGAATTTTTGCACCATGCCATGCATACTCGATTCTCCCTCAAGCTCCACGAGCTCGCTCAACACTCATAGCCCTCACAAACCTCTTTCAGATTGACTCCTTCAAGTCACATAGACCCCTGACCATATTACCTAGGGCCTCGACGTTTCTCTACGACGCTCAGCGTTCGACCCTTGACCATATTACCCAAGGGCTCGAATTCTGCATCGCCCCTTGGCCATATTACCCAAGGCACCCAATGACGTCACAATCAAACTGTACATCGCCCCTTGGCAATATTACCCAAGGCACCCGATGACTTCACAATCAAACCGTACATCGTCCCTTGACCATATTACTCAAGGCACCCGATGACTTTCACAATGTATAGACTCATCACATCGTCCCTTGGCCATATTACCCAAGGCACCCGATGCTCCTCTAAATCCATTAGTGACATACTACCCCTCGACCATTTTTACCCGAGGCACCTGGTATTCACCTAACTTTCCTTTTAGACACACACAAGGTCCTCTGACCTCACAATCTCACTAGAATGCATGAATCCTATTCATCATGTTTCTAGACCATGTTTCATGTCAATTACATGCTCACAAACTAGTATGCACACTCCAGACATGCTTTCTAAACCATGCATTAAGCCATAAAACACATCAAGTGAACAACACACTCACAACATTATACTAATGATTTTCAATCAATCACATCGAAGAAACATATTTAACACAACAGTTTCACCATAACAGCTCAACGCAACAGTTCATCATGCTCAAAACTCGTCATGAAAATATAGCACATTAATATCTATAAAACATATGATAAAACCAAACAAGTAAAGCACACAACATACTAGCACACAAGCAAGCAGACCCAACAGATAGAAATCCACTTACTGGAAGCTCTAAACACTCCTAAACTAGATGGAAAGCTCCAAAGATAATCCAATAGTTCCTAAACAAAAATTAGATAAGGTCCAAACACAACATGAATAACATATAAAGATCAGAATTAAGCTTAACCACCCTATCCGAACCTAAAATTTACAAAGGGAAGATTTTCTTACCAAACAAACTCAATGAAAGCTTGAAGGCTAGCTCGATGACTTGGAACAAGTCACCTAGCTTTGCCAACACGAACTTGATCCTTGCTTGGAAGTATTCAAAACAGTTCAAGTTGGATCAAACGCCTTAAACAAAGAACACCAAAAAGTTAGAGGCAGCTCTAAGGTGCCCTACATTAAACTCAAATAATCTAAGAGGGACTTACCGCCTTAAAGGAAACTTGGGTCTTTCCTAAGAAGCGTCCAGTGGAGTTCGAATCTATAAAACAAGGAGTTTCTAAGGATTAAAGACCTATCTAACATATATGAAAACTCTATAGACGAAACCAATGAGCTAAGTATGCCAATAGTTGTTGAACCTTACCGGAAAGGGTCTGAATCCTTGCTAAAGCGTGTTCGATACGATTCAAATTCACAAACCCAAACTCTTTAGGCTATCGGTAACTTGAGTTGAGACCCCTCGAACTATGGGTATTCGCCGAACACCTATTTCAATCCATGTTGTCGCTACACAACAATTGAATATACTTAATCCGGCAATTTCAAAGTCGATAAGGAATGGGTAAGCTGAATTTGAGTTTAATAATGCATGGGCAATGACGAAAACTCACCAAGAGAGCCCAAACACGCTGAAACGAACCTTAAATCAGCCTGAACATGCCCAAAACGCAGGGAAATAGGAGATTCAGACTTGTACCTCACGAATCAAGCCAAAAACGAGAGGAAAAGAGATCGATTAAGGTCGCAGCTACCAAAATTAAATGAACACGAGAGAGAAAGAGACTTACGCCGCGAGTTTGGAGGAGAAAAAACTCAAACTGTTGGTGCTGGCCGACGCAAGCGAAGACAGGATGAATCGCAGGGGTGTCGCATGTCTGCTGTTATCAGCGACAAAACATGGGAGAGAGAGAGAGAGAGACACCGGAGGATGGAGGTGACAGTGGCGAAAGGTTGCTGAAGGTGGGCTACCGAACGCACGAGAGAGAGGTGGTCGTGGGTCTTTCTCGCGAAGAACAATACTAGGGGCAGAGGAGGAAACCACCGCTCATGGTGTGCTTGCCGAAAAAGGACCCTCCGAAGGATTCTGTGAAGGTTGGCCAAAGATGAAGAATGAGGGAGGGGAAAGCGCCGGGCAGTCTGCTGTTTCGAGGAAGAAAAACGAAAATAGGGGGGAGTCTGGCGGCGTTGAGCATGATGTGAGGGAGAAGAAAATGGAATATTAGGGTTTTTTTTTCTAATTCACTTTTTTTCTTTATTTCCCTTTTCTTTTATTTTAAACAAAACCCTAAGAAAGTAAATCCAATTTAAATAGAATTTAAATCTTAATTAGGATTTTATTTAAAAACCCAAACTTAACCCCTACAATATTTTGGGAAAGGAAATGTAATTGATTTCGGATTTGGGTCTTTTGATATTTAAAATAAATATCAAATATTAAACCTCCAAACTTTAGTGAATTAAAGATTTCATTTAACGACCAAAAGCGAAGCTTAAATTCTAATTATCCAAATTAGAATAAGTACACTCAACAATTCCCAAAATGATTTGATTTCGAAACTCGGGGCGTTACAGTAATAACGAGCTGTAGAGTCTTAAAAATTTAATAACGCATCATTTATCTATGTAAGTCACTATGTGACGCCCGAGGATAAGAGGGGTACATGAATGAACCGAGAGCAAATCCGAATGGGAGGGATCCTGAGGACATGAAGTATGGTAGAGATAAGCTTTAAAAAATTGATGGACTACCTATACAAACAAGGTGCACCTTTCTTTTCGCTAGCTTAATCATAAGAACTTTGAAGTTAAGCGTGCTTGGCTTAGACAAGTTTTATGTTGGGTGACCTCCTGGGACTTTTTCCAAAGAAGCATGTGAGTGAGGACAAAGCATGCTAAAAGGACCCTTGTGTTTGTTTGTGGTGACAGTCTCCACTCTTAGAACGAGTTTCATACAAGTATGGTGACATCCTCAAGTCATAGGGGATGTAGAGGAATGTCAATTGTATAAAATAACTCATTGAAATCTACATGCATATGAGACAAAAAAAATCTAATTTCTAAAAGCTTTATATAAAAGCATGTAAATAAAATAATGAAGATCTAACTGTGATTGCAATAACAGGTTGTACAGTCATAAATCATCATTTACATGTTCGTTAACTTTGTAAATCACTGTGATTATTAAATACCTGTTTTTCCCCAGGAAAACTTTGTTTTTTTGTGTGTGTAAAATCAAAATTGTACAATTATAGAATTGTTCATTTCTAAAAACGTTGTGATGACCAATCTCATCTTGTTATGAACTAAAAGCTCTAAATAGGCTCTACATAAAAACTATTGGATGGATTCTAAGTATTTATTTACTAATGGTCATGTATATCACATGGCAAAGAAAATACGAACTTTCACCAACCAAGGGCCATTTCAAAAGCTATTCACTTTAATTTACTTCAAATATCAATTCTCATAATGGCTACTAGTATTAAAAAAACTATCGATATTCAAAAACCATTCATAATTAGGAACTTCTTGCAACTTTATACTCTTAGGCAGAAACTTGAATCATCATTTGTGTTCTTATATTGAATCATCCAATTTCGTATTTAAAAAGTTAGTTCGTTCGTATAACATGCTTTAAGAACTAAAGTTCTCTTAGTAGATGTTTTGAATTTATAAAACTATTGGCTACAATATGTTATTTAAACGGTTTAACTAAAAAAACTTCCTTCTTTTTTGTCTTAAGTATCAAATTCAAACTCAAAATATTTTTGTTCGGGGTTCTCGGGTGTATTAATTCCAACGTAATATTTCAATGTTGATTATATTATTATTCCACAAGCATAGTTAAATAACAAATTAATATATATGTCTCGTTAAAGATAAAAATTGAAAGTTTATAAACATATTAGATAAATTACAATCGTCGAAACTTTGACACAATAGTAAAATTCGATGAACTATAGTTATAACATACAACAATTTTGAATATCACAAATATTTCTATAAAGAAAACAAAATTACTAAACATGTGTAAAATAATTATAAGTTTATTTGAAGGTCTCAAGGAAATTTCGAGACAAGGAAAGCATTAATAGGTCTACCTTCGTAGTTTCGAAGAAAAATGAATGAACTTGGTAACAATTTTAAGAAATATAAAAAGTTGAACGGTATTGTTAACTATTACAAGAAAAATAGTATAGTCTATATATAGAATAAATGCTTTTTTATAGAATGTCAAACAATTTAAACGTTACAAACTAATATATTTAGCCAGTTTTAGTTTCATAAATTCCTCGTCAAATTGATTATATTACCACAAAAAGTTTTATATAGAGACAAAGCAAAATGGTGGGAATAAGACATATCCTTGAGCGATAAAAAGTTAGTTTACCCGTTAAAAAAAAAAAAAGAAAAAGAAAAACGTCCTTCAAACTAGCAAGGGAAAAAGCTTCACATAACATATTTTCAAAAAGATGGTCCAGAAAGCAGCATCAATTTCATGCAAATATCTCCTTCAGTTATTCAGCTTCCTTTTCATTTTCTTGTTAGTTATTACACCAACAGGTAACAATAAAAAAAAACACATAAATTCTATTGGATTTTTACCTTGATTGACACAAATAATAATACATTCCTATGTCTGAATTCATCATAAACATTTTATTGTTCTTTTCTACTTCATATTGTTTGTTTTGTTTGCAAATCAAAGTAACGCACTTATGCTTGAACTTAAGGTTCTTTGGCTGGACGAAGCTTTGTAGAAGAGACAAGTAGAAGAAGATTGGAGAATATGGTCAATGAAAATCGTGGCGTGGCCCCACGAAACGAAGATGACATGGTTGTAATGGATTATTCTCCACCGAGAACTAGCCCCGATGTCCATAACTAGCACGAAGAGTGGAAATAAAAGACCAAAATCGAACTACTAAATATATATATATATATATATAATACAAATAATTATTATATAATATTGTTTATGTGATATGAAATTGTATGTTACTATATTGTTTGAAAATATATAATTGTAATTATTTTAAGATAAATTCTAGAAATATTACAAATTTTGAAGTACTTCTGTATAATCAGTACTTGTGTCTATATGCATATATATACATAGAGACGATAATTGTGAAACATAATATATATTGTAGTTTAATTACGTCGTATTTCCCAGTATTGAAAGAAGGATGAGCTGAATTAGGTAGTTGTGAAAAAAAAAAGAAACTAAATACATCAATAGACAACAAATATAATAATTTACGTTTTGTTTAAATGAAAATAACATATTTTAAATTAGAACAGATTAAAATTTTCGAAAATCAGACATAAGTCAAAGAAACAAAACTATCACATACGAAAAAATTAGATACTTTATTTTACCATGCATTGGTCATATTTGGTATAAATAATTTGTAATATATATTGAACCATACTTGAAAGCAAGAAAAAAACTGATGGTGATGCAATTATGAGTATAATAACGAGTTGTAGAGTCTTAAAAATTTAATAACACATCATTTAACTACGTAAGTCACTATGTGACGTCCGAGGATAAAAGGGGTGTATGAATGAACCGAGAGCACATCTGAATGAGAGGGATCCTGATGACATGAAAGTATGGTCAGGATAAGCTTAAAAGAATTGATGAACTACCTATACCAACAAGGTGCACCTTCCTTTTCGCTCGCTTAATCATAAGAACTTTAAAGTTAAGTGTGCTTGGCTTAGACAAGTTCTATGTTGGGTGACCTCCTGGGAATTTTCCAAAGAAGCATGTGAGTGAGGACAAATCATGCTAAAAGGACCTCGTGTTGGTTTATTGTGACAATCTTCACTCCAAGAACCAGTTTCATACAAGTATGGGGACATCCTCAAGTCGTAGCGGATGTAGAGGAATGTCGATTGTATAACATAACTCATTGAAATCTACATGCATACTAGACACAAAATTCTAATTTCTCAAAGCCCTATATAAAAGCATGTAAATAAAATAACAAAGATCTAACTGTGATTGCAATAACAGGTTGTACAGTCATAAACCATCATTTACATGTTCTTTAACTTTCTAAATCACTGTGATTATTAAATACTTTTTTTCCCCATGAAAACTTTGTTTTTTGTGTGTAAAATGAAAATTGTACAAGTATGAAAATTGTTCATTCCTAAAAACGATGTGACGACCAAACTCATCCTGTTATGAACTGAAAGCTCTAAATAGACTCTACATAAAATCTATTGGATGGATTCTAAACATTTATTTACTAATGAACACGTATGTCACATGGCGAAGAAAATACGAACTTTCACCAACCAAGGGCAATTTCAGAAGCTATTCACTTTAATATACTTCCAATATCAATTCTCATAATGTCTAGTGCTATTAAAAAAACTATCGATATTCAAAAACCATTCGTAATTAGGAACTTCTTGCAACTCTATACTCTTAGGCACAAACTTGAATCATCGCTTGTGTTCTTATATTGAATCATCCAATTTTGTATGCAAAAAGTTAGTTCGTTTGTATAACATATTTTAAGAACTAAAGTTCTCTTCGTTGTATATGTGTAACGCCCCGCGTTTCAAAATTAAGCCTTTCTGAGATGTTTTGGGTCCATTATTGAGTTCTAATTTGAATTTAAGTTGATGGAATAATATTATTTTAAGTGTTGGAATTTTTGGTTAAGAAGAGAAAAAAATTGGAAGTTTAGAGAGCCCTAGATTTTTCCCTCCTTTTATTTTTGGGTTTTCCTACTTGGGGGAAATTTAAAGAAACCGTAGAGCTCTTATTTTTCCCTCTCCCTATCTTTTTGCACCGTCAGTTCCCCCCCCCCCCTGATTTCTTCTTCTTCGTCTGACTGTCCACCCCCGCGTCCCACTTCTCTCCCTCTCACTCGCGTTTTGCATCGGTAGCAAACCATTGAACAATGCATATCTGGTCATTGTCTTTATCTCGAATTGCCTCTCTCTCTCTCCCGTGTGTTTCATCTTTGGCGAGCTGGGCAACCCACGCGCGAAGAAGAAACTACGAAAGCCCATACTTCTCTAGCTGCAATCCACGCGCGTGAGTGGCGAGACCCACCAATCCACGCCCCCTCTCTACAGTTTCAGTGGGTTTTCTAGTGTTTAGCGGCCTTTCATACGCCAGCAACATTTTTTCTAGCGTGTTTAGCGTCGTTCCAGCCCTCCATTTGACTTCAAGACGCAATTTCCATCCTCAGCGAGACCGAGCCACGAGATTTGATTTGGGGTTCGTGAGTCCTTTGTGCAATTTTGTTCCAACAGCTACATATTCGACATCTCACATCTGTTCCAGCGTGTTTAATCTCCTTCGGTAAGATTAAGCTTTTTTCCATAGTTCGTTTGGTTTTTAATCAAATTGCCCATATCCTGAATAGCATTGATATGAGTTTCCCAATCTCTAATGACTCCAATTTGGAGGATTAGACATTTTGAATCAATTTCCAGCAAGCGGCTAGGTTCGAATCCGATATTTGACATTTACCCATAGCCCGAAAGGTCCTATATTGGATTGCCCATAGTCCTGCGACTTTAGACAATCATTTTGGAGCTTTTCAGTCACTGTCCAGCAAGGATTAAAGTCTTTTGGGTATTCAAAAATTTCTAGCATGGTTTAGACCTTTCTAAACCATTAAAAGTGTTTTAAAGTTTGTTAGATCGATTCATAACGCTTGGAAACTCATTGTTTATAGGTTCTCACTCCCTTGAGCAGTTTCTAAAGTTGCCTCTGTGAGCTTGTTAGACTAATTTAGGAACGCCTTAGAACTATCTGTAAGTTGAATTCTACCTGTTGGGCCTGTTTGTTAGTGTGCTAGCATGTTGTGTGCTTTACTTGCCTTGTTTTATCATATACTGTATAGATATGTGTTTTATATGTTTCTGACGAGTTTTGAATACGTTAAGTTGTCGTGTGGAGCTTATATGGTGAAACTGTTTTGCTAAAAATGTGGTTTCATTGTGATTTATTGAAAAGTGTGAATGTACGGTTCATTTGATGCGTTTTATGACTTTATTCATGGTTTAGAAAGCATGTTTGGTATGTGCATTTATTGTTGCATGTCATTGGCATAAAACATGGTTTAGAAGCATGATGAGTAAGATTTGTGCATTTTAGAGAGATAGTGAGGTCGAGGACCTTGTACATTGTAAATGAAACTTAGGTGAATACCAGGTGCGTCGGGTAAAAATGGTCGAGGGGTGGTATGCCACCAATGGATTAAGAGGAGCATCGGGTGCCTTGGATAATATGGCCAAGGGGCGATGTGATGAGTGTATACGTTATGAGAGTCATCGGGTGCCTTGGGTAATATGGCCAAGGGGCGATGAACAGTTCGAGGCGTTAGATAATATGGCCAAGGGTCGAACGCTGAGCGTCGTAGAGAAACGTCGAGGCCCTGGGTAATACGGTCAGGGGTCGACGTGACTCGAAGGAGTCAATCTGAGAGAGCTTTCTGATGGCCATGAGTGTTGAGTGATTGCATTGATTACGTATGCTTTTATGTGTTTATTGTCGAGTATGCATGGCATGATGCAGAATTCATGTGTTTTGAGTGTGCATGTCATGGTGTAGAAATTCATGTGTTAGGTACATGGTTGTTCCACGATTGCATTGATTAAGTATGTTTTTATGTGTTGATTGTTGTCTTGTATGTGAGACACGATATTGTAGTTGAAAAGCATGGTAATTGTCTTGTATATGTATGATGTTTGATGGCTCTTCAGGTGTGAGCCACTTACTCAGTACAGTGGTTTTGTACTGACCCACCACCAGTTGCCTAGTGCTTGATCGGTAGTGCGTCATTGGAGTTGAAACACATTCTAATAAATCCAGAGTTATGGGAAGATCCTGCTAATAAGACTGCAAGAGTTTTGCCTAATCAATAATATTGTTAGAGCATCTTTTAGAACAATTACTAAGTCTTGACCAACGTCTGTTTCTAACCTGTATGCTTTATTTGTTTACTTTATATTCTGTCATTTCTTTTGTTTCAGCATTCTATCAAAATCAATCATTTTAACCACCTTTGAAACCATTGAAAAGTTATACAAAATAGATAAAGTGAGAGCTAATTCAGACCCTAGATTCAATAAATACCTATTACTTGTTTCAGATTGTGTATTCTTGCACAGTGTTCTAGAGCCTATTTTTACCTTATTTTTACTCACTCTGGAAATCCAACAAGTTTTTGGCGCCGTAGCCGGGGACTCGAATAAGTTTTTATCTGATCTGTTTCGTGTATGTGTTTTAGTGCTTTGGTGCTAGAACTTTTTTATTGTTTCTTTTGCTTTTGCAGGTGTGAGTTTGGTGAATGAGCGATCCGCCTGGGGTAAGGTTCGAGCTTGATCCAGAAATCGAGAGGACATTCAGGAGAAGAAGGAGAGAGTAGCGTAGAAACCAAAATCCAATGGCTAATGTGCCACGTCTCCCGCAGGGTCCAGAAGATCCACTTGATCCCCAAATCGTGTGCTACAGCAAAATCCACCACTAGAGCAAAATAGATAGCAAAATCAGGCTGAGATTCCTATCTTGGTAGCAAACGATAGGGTTAGAGCCATTCGAGCGTATGCTTTTCCAATTTTTGATGAGTTAAATCCAGGGATTGCACGTTCCAAATTGAGGAAACAAATTTTGAAATGAAATCGGTAATGTTTCAGATGTTGCAAACCGTGGGTCAATTCCATGGTTTGTCATGAGAAGACCCCCATCTACATCTCAAGTCTTTTATATGAGTTAGTGATTCATTTTTTGATTCAAGGAGTGTCTAGTGATTCCCTTAGATTATCTTTGTTCCCGTATTCTCTTAGAGACAGAGCAAAGGCGTGGTTAAATTCTTTTGCTCCAGGATCAATTAGGACATGGAATGAGTTAGCAGAAAAATTTCAAAGTAAATATTTTCCACTAACTAGGAATGCTAAATTGAGGAGTGAAATAGTAGGGTTTAGGCAGCTTAAAGATTAAACTTTTAGTGAGGCTTGGGAGAGGTTTAAGGAACTTTTGCGAAAGTGTCCCCACCATGGTTTACCACATTGTATCCAAATGGAAACATTTTACAATGGGTTAAATGGAGCAACCCAAGGTATGGTTGATGCTTCGGCTGGAGGGGCCCTTTTGGCAAAAAAAATTCAACCAATAGTTGTCAGTGGTCAGATGTTAGAGGCTCAAATAAAAAAGTTAAGAGTGTGTTAGAGGTCGATGGTGTGTCTACCATTAGGGCTAATATTACAATGTTAGCTAACGCTGGTAAAAATGTGACAGTGATTAGTCATCAGCAGCCGCCAGCTGTGGAGCCTTTTGCAATGGTGAACCAAGTTGCAAAGGAAGCATGTGTCTATTGTGGTGAAGAGCACAACTACGAGTTTTGCCACAACAATCCAGCTTCTGTGTTTTTTTGTAGGTAATCAGAGGAATAGCCCTTATTCTAACTTTTATAATCCAGGTTGGCGCAACCATCCCAACTTTTCGTGAGGAGGACAAGGAAGTAATGTGCAAGCACCACAAAAGGTGAGCCAGTCAGGATTTGCTAAAACGCAGGTATTGCCACAGAAAAATTCGAAGAGTTTTCTTGTGTAATGATGAAAAAATATATGGCTCGTACAAATATCGCAACTCAAAGTAATCAAGCTTCGATGAGAGCCCTGGAATTGCAAATGGGTCAGCTAGCTAATGAGCTAAAGGCAAGGCTTCAAGGGAAACTTCCTTCATATACTGAGCACCCTATAAGGGAAGGTAAGGAGCAGGTACAGGCAGTGACTCTAAGGAGTGGTAAGCCACTAGAAGAGAGAAAAGAGCCTAGTAAACCCCATGATGTAGAAAAGAATTGTGATAAAAATGTTGTTGAAAAAATGTTGGGGATTAGTAAAGGTGTTGGAGGCAGCAATAATGATGCTGGAGCATCTGGTTCTGTTCCAGATGTAGAACCACCTTATGTGCCGCCCCCACCTTATGTACCACCTCTACCTTTTCCATAAAGGCAACGGCCTAAGAATCAGGATGGTCATTTTAAGAAGTTTTTAGAGATTCTTAAGCAATTGCATATAAATATCCCTTTAGTAGAAGCTATAAAACACATGCCTAATTATGCTAAATTTCTTAAGGATATTTTAACTAAAAATAAGAGGTTAGGTGAGTTTGAAACTGTATCTCTTACTGAGGAATGTAGTGCTATTCTAAAGAATGGGCTAAGAACCAAGGCTAAAGAACCAATATCATTTACTATACCTGTGTCAGTAGGTGGAAAAGAGTTAGGTAGAGGATTTAGAAGGATCTAGGATCATTAACCTTATGTCTCTTTCGGTCTATCAGAAGTTAGGTATTGGTGAAGCTAGGCCTACCACAGTCATACTTCAACTAGCTTATAGGTCTATCACATATCCAAAGGGTAAAATTGAGGACGCCTTAGTAAAGGTAGATAAATTCATATTTCCGGTAGATTTTATTATCATAGATTATGAGGCAGATAAAGATGTCCCAATTATTATTGGTCATCCATTTTTTGCTACTGGTAGGCATTGATAGATGTTCAAAAAGGGGAATTAACAATGTTGATTTATAATGAGGAAGTAAAGTTTAATGTTTTTAAGGCCATGAAGTATCCAGACGAAATGGAAGATTGTTCTTTCATTAGGATTCTAGAGAACACAATTGTTGAGACAGCAACGCAGGATTTGGCGAACAAGCATTTGGAAGATCGTGGAAAGGTTAGTGTAGAGGATTTAGAAGTTTGTTCTTTAGAAAGAAAAAGGTGAAAAAGAAGTCTCTAGGTGTGAGGATGTATTTGAGTCTTTAGAGTTAGATGACAAGGAAGGCTCCAATTAAGCCATCCCTAATTGAGGCACCCACTTTAGATTTGAAGCTCTTGCTGGATCATCTAAAGTATGTGTATCTTGGGGAGGGTGAGACGTTGCCCATTATTGTTGCATCAGATTTAATGTCGGAGGATGAAGAGGCCTTAATAAAGTTGTTGTAGCAATATCGTAAAGCAATAGGTTGGACATTGGTTGACATTCAGGGAATTAGTCCTTCATTCTATATGCAAAAAATCCCTCTAGAGGTTGGATCCTGTAGGAGTATTGAGCAACAGAGAAGACTTAACCCTGCAATGAAAGAGGTTGTTAAAAATGAGGTGATTAAATGGTTGGATGCTTGCATTATTTATCCAATTGCAGATAGCAATTGGGTAAGCCCTGTCCAATGTGTTCCTAAGAAAGGAGGTGTCACAGTGGTAACTAATAAAGACAATGAGTTGATCCCATCAAGGACAGTGACTGGCTGGAGGGTTTGCATGGATTATAGAAGGATGAATAAAGCCACCCGTAAGGACCATTTCCCTTTACCATTTATTGACCAAATGTTGGATAGATTGGCTGGTAAGGCCTATTACTGTTTCTTGGAGGGTTACTCTGGTATAACCAGATTACCATTGCTCATGGGGATCAGGAAAAAACCACTTTCACCTGCCCTTATGGGACGTTTGCTTTTAGGCGAATGTCTTTTGGCCTTTGCAATGCTCTAACAACATTTCAGCAGTGTATGTTAGTAATTTTTTCTGATATGATTGAATCTACTGTTCAGGTATTTATGGATGATTTTTCAGCTTTTTGAGGCTCTTTTCAGAGTTGTTTGAATAATTTAGGTAAGGTGTTAAAAAGATGTGAGGATACTCATCTAGTTCTTAATTGGGAAAAATGTCATATCATGGTGAAGGAGGGCATTGTGTTAGGTCACATGATTTCAAAGAACGGTCAAGAAGTTGATCGAGCAAAAATTGAGGTTATTGGAAGATTAGAACCACCGAGTTCAGTGAGAGGAATTCAGAGTTTTTTAGGTCATGCTGGATTTAATAGGAGGTTCATAAAGGATTTAAAAAAAAAAATTGTAAACCTCTTCGTAACTTATTGTGTACTGATCATGTTTTTTACTTTAATGCATATTGTAGGAAGGCTTTTGAAACATTAAAGGCTGCTTTAATCTTAGCACCCATTATGTGTGCACCTGATTGGAGTTTACCATTTGAGGTAATGTGTTATGTGAGTGATGTTGCAGTAGGTGCCATGCTGGGGAAAAAGCAGGGCAAATTTATTCATCCTATATATTATACAATCAGGGTTTTGAATGAGGCACAAATCAACTATACAGTTACTGAAAAGGAGTTGTTAGCTGTTGTGTTTGCTTTTGAAAAATTTCGGCCATATTTGGTTGGGTCCAAAGTCACGGTTTTCACTAATCATGCAGCAATAAGGTACTTAATGTCTAAGAAAGATGCCAAGCTTAGATTTTTTCGTTGGGTTTTATTATTCCAAGAATTCAACTTGGCGATAAAGGACAAGAATGGATCAGAAAATGTCATTGCAGATCATTTATCTCGGTTTGATCCAACATCATCTTTGTTGAAGCAATTTGCCATATCAGATTCTTTTCCATATGAGTAGCTCTTTGTTGTTGAGGTAAAGGTAGCCAAGGATATTCCCTGATATATTGATATTGCAAACTTTTTGGTAAAGGAAGTCACTCCTAATGATATGGATTGGAGACAGGTGAAAAAGTTCAAGCATGATGCAGAATTTTCTATTGGGATGAGCCACTTAAGTATAAGCAATGCTTTGATGGTATTATTCGTATGTGTGTTTCAGGTGATGAAGCATATGAAATCATGGAGCAAAGTCACTCTTGGCCGTATGGAGGTCATTTCAGCAGTTAGAGTACGACTATGAGGATTTTGCATTATTGATTCTTTTGGCCCTCTTTATTTAAGGATGCCCATTGGTTTTACAAGCAATGTGATGCTTGCCAAAGGAGAGGAAACTTAGGGCCTAGAGATGAAATGCCTCTTACTTACATTTTGGAAGTGGAATTATTCGGTGTGGGGTATTGATTTTATTGGGCCATTTCCCCCTTCTAATGGTAATGTTGTTATCTTATTGGATGTTGATCATGTGTCCAAGTGGGTGGAGGCCATTGTATGCCATCATAATGATGCAAAGACAGTATCAAGCTTTCTTCAATCACACATTTTTGCGTGGTTTGGGACACCTAGAGCTCTAGTGAGTGATGAGGGTACACATTTTGTTAATAATGTGTTAACTAAGCTTTTAGCTAAGTATGGAATCAAGCATAGGATAGCTACCCCTTATCACCCACAAGCAAACGATCAAGCTGAAATTAGTAATAGGGAAATTAAATCAATTCGAGAAAAAGTTGTCCATCCATATAGGAAAGATTGGTCTTTTCGGTTAGATGAGGCTCTTTGGGCTTATAGGACAGCCTATAAGACTCCTCTAGGTATGTCTCCCAATAGATTAGATATGGGAAAGCTTGTCATTTACCGTTAGAACTTGAGCATAAAACGTTTTGGGCTATGAAAAAATTAAATTTTGATCTGAGTCATGCAGGTGCAATAAGGATAGAGAGCATAGCTAGCTATCATTATTTATTTAATTTAGCTAGCCTATTATGATTTTTGGGCCATTTTATTGTGCTTTAATGTTTATGTTGTAGGAAATGGTTGATTAGAGCTAAAACGCAATAGTGGAGTCAATCGGGTGCTCGGGACGCGAAAAGATGTAAAGGAATGAAAAAGAGTCAAAGAGGAAAAAAGTCAAAATTCGGTCAAATGCAGACTAGCGTCGAGACGCTAGCCCTTGACCGTCTCGACGCTCGCATTCCTTATCTGAATAGGCGTGAAACGGTTACAGCGTCTCGACGCTGCGACCTTAGCGTCTCGACGCAGTGTAATTTCCTTTCCAGAACACGTGTGTATAGAGGCAGCGTCTCGACGCTATGACGAGAAAAATCAAATATAAGCTTCTTTTCGACTAGTTTTTAAGGGGGATTCGAATTGGGACTTTTTGGAGCTGTAAAAAGAACCAAAACATAGCATATTGGACCTGAAGCAAAGGGAGCAAGTTGGAAATCAACCCATTGTTCGTGGGGATCGTGACGGGGACGTTCGGTCTCGACCTACAACGAGTTTAATTCTTATTTCCCTCACTTTAGTTAGATTTTATGGCTTATTCATGTTTAGTTGAGCTTGTAATACCAATCATGAATAGCTAAACTTGTAGCTTAGGGATTGATGTAGTCAATTGAATTTATGAATTGATTTATGGTTTAAGTTATGCAATGGTTATTATGTTTGTAATCTTGATTCAATGCTTTCAATTAATTGGCCATTAGTTGAATGATTTAAGTTTTGAATCTAGCTCGGGAGAGGGGATTTGATTTAGACTTACTCAAAGTTGCATGATTAAAGTTTACTTTCTAATTTCGTGACGGTTTTTAGATTAACTTTGGAATTGGTCAAAAGATCTCATTGCCTTGCTTGTTAATAAACTTAGATAGGGATATCAAGTTGGTTAATTCGCATGAGAATCAATTATACTCGGGAGAGGTAGTTGTGATTAAAGGGTCTTAGGCTCATAATTCCATTGTGCATAATAACTTATTCCTTAAAATCAATCCTAGACTAAATTTGTGAAATCAATTCCCTAAGTGTTCTTCCAATTGAATTTCCACTTTTATTTGTTTTGATTTAGTTTTCATATCATTCACTCACTACATTGTGTTCCCTAAATAAAATTGAGCAAGATAATTCATAGTACATGATTTAGCTTAAACATCCAATCTAGAGGACGAAACTCGTTTATACGAACACTTTATTATTACTTGACCCGTGCGCTTGCGGTAAGGAAAATTCCACACTTTATTATTACTTGACCCGTGCGCTTGGGATTGGAACATTTAGCTAGATTGATATTGTGAAAAAAATTTTGATCTTAATTTAGGGTGTATTTTTACTTTTCTAGGCTGATTGTATTTTTTCCTTATTTGCTTTCTTTCCATATTTGTTTTCTAGTTTAGTTTTTCTTTACTTGTTAGTTTCCTTATTTGTGTTTGCCATAATTATTTTTGTATTCCATATTAGGTTATTTTGTTTCCTTGTCTAGATTATATTTATCCATGTTTAGATTAGATGTTTTCTTTTCTTTGTTCCTTAACATAATTGTTTTCTTTCCTTTTAAGGGTAGATTTGTTTTTGTATGCGTAATAATAGAGAAGTGATACCGTTGGATCCCGAGATTGAAAGAACAATTCATAGGCTTCGAAGGGAAAATAGAGAAATTATTCAAATGGCTGACCAAAATCCACCTGAGGAGCCTAGGCCTATTAGAGATTACTTTCAGCCCGTGTTTCAGGGGCAACAATCGGGGATTGTCTATGCCCCGATCAATGCCAACAACTTTGACCTGAAGACCGGTCTCATTCAGATGGCTCAAGATTGTGCATATAGAGGATCGCCCACCAAGGACCCAAATTCTCATATAAAATCATTTTTAGACATTTGTGGGACGGTAAAAATTAATGGAGTTTCTGAGGATGCTGTTCGCTTTTTCTTTGCAGGATAAAACACGAGATTGGTTGCAGTTCATTCCCCCTGGGAGCATCACCACCTGGGATGCTTTGGTCCAGACATTTTTAAAGAAATTTTTCCCTCCTGCAAATACGGTCAAGCTGAGGACCGAGATTGGGACATTCCAACAACAATATGATGAGCAGTTGTTCGAGGTCTGGGAGCGATTTAAAGAGCTACTGAGGAAGTGCCCTCAGCATTGATATCCCGACTGGCTTCAAGTTCAATTGTTTTATAATGGTTTGACTCCTAGTACAAAAACGATTGTTGATGCAGTTGCAGGTGGGACTCTGCTGTCCAAAACTGTGGAAAATGCTCGCACACTTTTAGAGGATATGGCCACCAACAGCTATCAGTGGCCATCGGAGCGGTCTGCACCTAAGAAGATTGTTGCTGGAGTGTTTGAGGTTGATAAAGTAAGTGCACTCCAGGCCCAGATGACCTCCCTTGCTAATGCTTTTATGAAATTTTCAGGTACAGGGAGTGCACAGTCAAATGAATCAGCTGCTGCTTTAGCATCTGGACCTCAGGAGGAGACCATTGAACAGGTTCAATATGTATCACATTCTAATTTTAAGGGATATAATAATGATGTTACACCTACACATCATCACCCTACCAATAGGAATCATGAAAATTTCTCTTATGCAAATACTAAGAATGTTTTTAACCCCCCTGGATTTGCCCATCAAACTCAAGAAAAAAAAGTTAGAGGATATTATTGGAGCTTTCATTGTAGAGTCAAGTAACAGGACAACTAAATTGGAGGAGGCAGTCATTGCCATCAACTCAACAGTGAATGGCCATAGTGCTGCCATCAAGAACATTG
Organism: Luffa acutangula; assembly: GCA_036850905.1. NCBI lineage: Eukaryota > Viridiplantae > Streptophyta > Magnoliopsida > Cucurbitales > Cucurbitaceae > Luffa > Luffa acutangula. The sequence goes on from CM072087.1 coordinate 19,447,065, forward strand.
AGACTCAGCTGGGACAGTTGGTAAATGTTCACCATGAATAAAGGTAAGGCCCCAACTGAGCAAGAGAAAACACAGATGGAGTATTGTAAGGCAATCAATGTGCACCAGGAGGAAGCTGAAGAGGAACCTGAGTCTAAGGATTATGACACGCCTACAGGGGAAGCTGAGGAGGGCACATCATCAGATGTGGCTGAGAAGCCTGAACCTGAGCCTCCTATTCCTTCTCCCACACTGATGGTTCCCAAAGAAAAGAAAAAGAAAAAGAAGAAAAAGAGCAATCAGGTTCAGTTTGATAAGTTTATAAATGCTTTTATGATTCTGAACATTAATATTCCTTTTGCAGAGACATTAGAGATACCACAGTATAACAGGTTCATGAAGGAGTAGTTAGCAAAGAAGCGAAAGAAAAAGAAGGTTGACACCGTATATCTCGCTTCCACATGCAGCACCATAGTACAACAGAAGGTACCTGAAAAAAGTAACAGATCCAGGGAGTTTTTATGTTCCTTGTAGTTTTGGTACTTATTCTTTTAGAGCATTATGTGATTTAGGTGCTAGCATTAATAGTATTCCTCTATCTTTGTGCAAAAAGTTAGACATAGGTGAGATTAAATCTACTCCTGTAAAGCTCCAATTAGCTGATCAGTCTGTGGTTAGACCAGTTGGCATTGTAGAAAATGTTTTAATCAGAGTAGGTAGATTTTTCCTCCCTATTGATTTATATGTTATGGACATGATAGAAAATTCTTCAATGCCTGTCATATTAGGAAGACCATTCCTCGCTACTGGGCTAGTGATTATTGACATTGAGCGCATGGAGCTCACTGTGAGAGTCAAGAATGAAAAAGAAATATTTAAAGCAGTTGAAGACTCTAAGGGACACTCGGACGTGCTTTTCATGGGCTACAAGAAAGGTGCAAGAAAGAGCACCATTGTTGGATTCACAGAAAAGAAGCCTCCTTGAAGCACGGTCAACACGTCGAGCTAATGACGTTAAACAAGCGCTCATGGGAGGCAACACAAGTAAGTGTAGTTGTGCTTTTTCTGTTTGCTTTTGATTTATTGTTTGTTTTTGTGATGTAGGTCTTGTTTTCTGTCTCTTCTTTGCTTTCAAGCTTTCAAGATTTCAAGCAAGAAGTCATCATCATTCTAGGCCAGTATTATTCACTCCTCTCATTCTTTTATTGTTCTCATGCTTGCTTATGCCTTATTTTCTTTATACATTGAGGACAATGCATGTTTTAAGTTTCGGGTGGATTAGCATGTTTGTGGAGCCCTTGAGCATCTGAGTTCGGGCTATAGTTTTGAGCTTTCTTTGATTTTAGCATATGGTTGTTTTCTGGATGCTATTTTTGCATGACTATGATGTCCTAGGATAGGTTTTCTTGTCAATTTTTAAGCTTGCAGTGAGTTGTAAGCATGAGTGCCCAAAAAGGGAGATTTTTTTAAACTTTTTCTAGGAGATGGCTTGCATGAGTAGAGTATTTGTCTTGGCTAGATTTGGATTTGAATGTTTAGGAGCGAATTATTGGGTTCATATGCTTGTTGTCACCTCCATAGGTGTAGGGTAGAGCTAAAGAATTATTTTTTTGCAAAATAGCATGTTTGATCTTGCTTAGGAGGAAAGAAAAGAATAATTTTTTATCATGCTCATAAAGAAAAATCAATTTTATTGTTACAATTTGAAAAAGAGAGAGTCATGACTTGTGCGCACAAAGTAATGAGTAATAAAGATTTAGGCAAAAAGAGCTACCCCTGTTGTGATCAGTTAGGCCAACCAGAGAAATCTCAGGTTAAGGGTCCCTGCAATAGGTGTGTGAAAGCTAGTGCCACATATAAATGCTTAATTTAATTGTCAATTTAAAGCACCTAAGTATGGAGGAAAACAAACTAATTTGTTCCATTAACTCGTTAGTGAAACCTTAGTGCCAATGTAGAGGGAAGATGAGCTGAGAGTTTAATAATCCAATCCCGGGCTAGTAGAGTCTGATCTTGTTGACTTAGATCTCGCTTGTGCAAGTTAATTTTGGAAAAATTTTAATTTGTCTCCCTCATTGGTCCTTGTTTACATGTCTCTTGCTTGCTTGACTATTGACTTTTGAGCCTTGAGGATTGAGTTATGATTATTGCATCTATTCTTCTACTGTATGTTTGATTTGTAGTTTGCTCGACGACTAGCAAAAGCTTAAGTTTGGGGGTATTTGATAACGAGCATAGCTAGCTATCTTTACTTATTTAATTTAGCTAGCCTATTATGATTTTTGGGCCATTTTATTGTGCTTTAATGTTTATGTTGTAGGAAATGGTTGATTAGAGCTAAAATGCAATAGTGGAGTAAATCAGGTGCTCGGGACGTGAAAAGATGCAAATGAATGAAAAAGAGTCAAAGAGGAAAAATGTCAAAATTCGGTCAAATGCAGACTAGCGTCGAGACGCTAGCCCTTGAGCGTCTCGACTCTCACATTCCTTATCTGAATAGGCGCGAACGGTTACAGCGTCTCGACGCTGCGACCTTAGCGTCTCGAAGCTGTGTAATTTCCTTTCCAGAACACGCGTGTTTAGAGGCAGAGTCGAGACGTTGTCTTGACAGCGTCTCGACGCTATGACAAAAAAAACAGAATATAAGCTTCTTTTCGGCTAGGTTTTTATGGGGGATTCGATTTGGGACTTTTTGGAGCCGTAAACAGAACCAAAATAGAGCATATTGGAGCTGAAGCAAAGGGAACAAGTTGGAAATCAACCCATTGTTCGTGGGGATCGTGACGGGGACGTTCGGTCTCGACCTACAACGAGTTTAATTCTTCTTTCCCTCACTTTAGTTAGATTTTATGGCTATTTCATGTTTAGTTGAGCTTGTAATACCAATCATGAGTAGTTAAACTTGTAGCTTAGGGATTGATGTAGTTAATTGAATTTATGGATTGATTTATTGTTTAAGTCATGCATGAAGGGAATAAAAGTCCCCACGCAGCGGAAGCGCATCGATTGGACCTTACGCCGTATATTAATTAACATTAAAAACCGTTACGAAAACTCAAACAAAACTTTAAACTAACTTTAAAGCCGCTGAAAAATCGGTTTAAACATGCTAAAATAAATCTAAATTTATTTTTAAAACTTTTCTAAAGAAAAAAAGGAAGAACCGTTACAAACCTCCGTTGTAGACTTGACCGTTCTTCGCCAACGAAGCTCCACGAACGAAAACGCAGCAGCCGCTTCAAGGTATTCTTCGCTGGAAATTCTTCTTTGATTGACACAATAACCACAGAGGTTACACCGGTATGTCTCTAAGTCTAGGAGGCCAAAGACTTGTGGGAGTCTTTCTCTAAGAGGGAGGCTAGAGAGAATTCTAGGTCTTGTCTTTCAAGAGTGTCAAGTGTCATGACCAATTAGGTCTAGTGTTCTATTTATAGAAGAGAGGCCATGAATAAAATATTCAATTAAATCAATCTTTTCCAAAATTGATTCAATCTTTATTCCTTAATTAATCAATCATGATCAATCAATTCCCCAATTGATTAATCTTTTCCATAAATGACTAATTTCTTCCATAAGTAATTAGATCATTCCCATAAATGATTAATCACTTCCTTAAGTGATTAATTATTTACATAATTGATTAATTCGTGGTTAATGAATTCTTTAATTAATTAACCAACAATTAAATATCACATATTTAATTTTCGGCCTTGAATTAATTAATTTTGCCCAAACACTTTTAGGACTTAAATTAATTAATTCTTTTCAATCTTCCATAAATTTATATTTGAACTTTTCAAATATTAATTTCTCTCATAATAATAATATATCAATATATATTATATTTATTTCCCTTAGTAAATTGAACATTTTCAATTTAATTACTTAGCTGCCTCAAATTACTTTACGAGCTACCAGTGGGACCTTATGGACCTGCAGATCAGAAGCTCCAACGATGTGAGATTAATTGGTTAAACTCATTAACCACAATAATCAATATTCGTTAACTGTGTGTACATTCCACTATAGACTCACAGTTGCACTCTTCTCACTGCAGACATATTTTCTGTGTCCACGGAACTTAGACCAATATCGACTAGTTAGTCCTTCACGAGTGTCCGTAACACCAGCTGGGTCAAATTACCGTTTTACCCCTGGGTCACCTCTATTTCCTTAAGTACCAATTCTCCTCTAATGAACAATCTGTTTATGGTCCAACCATTAAACAGAAAACCCTCTCGTGCCATTGAGAGGGTAGGGCCCTTTGTTCAAGACTCGGAGTAACCACTTAAGGGAACACTCATCTGCTTCCCTAAAGTCGGGAAGGAGTGAATTCCATCTTGTATGATTATGTTCCCAGCTCCCCATTCGATCTTGTCCCCAAAGTGGTAGGCTTATTGAGTCGGCGTATTGGCCACTCTCACCCATACAAATCAAAAGACAGTCTCTCATGAGCAGGAGTCCATAATCAACTCAGGATTAAGACTAAGTTGTCTCGGTCGTCCTAGTGAAATAGAAAACCAACTAGTTAACGGTGTTATAACTAATGGTTACTATTTCGCGGTCCGGTCTTATGCAAACTCATTGCATAGGATACCCCCACTCGCATGTCTCCTACACGAACGCGTTGGATCGCAGCGTTTGTATCAAATACAAAGTGGGCCGTATCCATAGTGTCACCAGGATAAGGCACCCAGTCTTATCCCTATACTATAGACCCTTTAGGCTGTTTCTTAAACAATGATCCCATATGTCGCTACATATAGTTCAAGACTCATATCACAGCCTTGGATGTCTAGTTTATTGGATTAGGGTTATTATTAGGCAAAGACATATATAAAATAACTAATAATAATTAATGGAAAATATATCAATATTATTTCATTAATATCCGGTCAACGGTTACATTCACTATCTACGAGTTTTAGGGCATAAATCCCAACAAACTCCCACTTGAACTAAAACACTTAGTTAGTGGGATGTAAATGCAATAATCTGAAGCTGGAAATACAATGAACTAGGGCATCCTTATACCCATTATACATTTCTCCCACTTGCCCTAGATTAGATGGCATACATATCTCGTAGACCTAGACCTTCTAGATGACCCTCAAACACTTAAGCCGTGAGAGCCTTTGTAAATGGATCAGCGATGTTGTGCTCCGAGGCGATCTTAGTGACGATCACATCTCCTCTTTGCACAATCTCCCGTATCAGGTGATACTTCCTCTCGATGTGTTTACCCCGTTTGTGGCTACGAGGTTCTTTTGAGTTGGCTACAGCCCCACTGTTGTCACAGTATAGTGTTATGGGCACGTTCATATTCGGAACTACTTCCAAATCAGTCAAGAACTTTCATAGCCATACTGCCTCCTTAGCTGCTTCGCAAGCTGCTACATACTCAGCCTCCATGGTTGAGTCTGCTATGCATCCTTGTTTGATGCTTCTCCACACTACTGCTCCTCCATTGAGGGTGAATACTGACCCTGATGTGGATTTCCTAGAATCCTTATCAGCTTGAAAGTCAGAATCAGTGTATCCAGTAAGAATCAAATCCTTAGCTCCATACACAAGCATGTAGTCCCTCGTTCTCCGAAGATACTTGAGTATATTCTTAACCGCTCCCCAGTGGTCCAACCCTGGATTAGACTGATACCTACTGACTACTCCCACTGCATAACATATGTCAGGCCTAGTGCAGAGCATAGCATACATTAAGCTGCCCACAGCTGAGGCGTAGGGAATGTGTCTCATGTTCTCAACTTCTTGAGGTGTCTTAGGAGATTGTTCCTTAGACAGGTGTACCCCATGTCTGAAGGGTAGGAGTCCCTTCTTGGAGTTTTGCATCGAATATCGAGACAACATCTTGTCAATATACGTTGCTTGAGACAGAGCTAGCGTTTTGTTCTTACGATCCCTAATGATTTGGATTCCCAGAACATATTGAGCCTCTCCCAGATCTTTCATTTGGAATTGGGCAGCTAGCCATTTCTTAATGTCAGTGAGGTATCCTACATCATTCCCAATGAGTAGGATATCGTCTACATAAAGTATTAGAAAAGCTACTTTCCTTTTGTTGACTTTCTTGTATACACAAGGCTCATCAACGTTTTGGTCAAAGCCAAAAGATTTGATTGCAGTATCAAATCTAATGTTCCATGATCTGGATGCTTGTTTCAATCCATAAATGGATCGATTTAGCTTACAAACCTTTTGTTCCTGACCTTGGGCTATGAACCCTTCGGGTTGAGACATAAAGATATTCTCCTCAAGATTACCATTCAGAAAGGCAGTCTTGACGTCCATTTGCCATATTTCATAGTCATAATATGTGGCAATGGATAAAAGAATTCTTATGGACTTTAACATGGCTACAGGAGAAAAGGTTTCCTCGTAGTCAACCCCCTCCTTTTGGGTATAACCCTTTGCCACTAGTCTAGCTTTGAAGGTCTGTACCTTTCCAGCTGCATCTCTTTTTCTCTTATAGATCCATTTGCACCCTATGGGTTTTACCCCATATGGTAGATCTGCAAGTTCCCATACAGAATTGGAGTACATTGACTCCATTTCCAGGTTCATGGCTTTGACCCATTCATCCTTATCTTCGTCATTCATTGCCTGTCGATAGGACAATGGATCCTCAATGCCATCATTAGGTATGACAACCTGAGTTTCAGTTAAACCCAAGTAGCGATCAGGTTGTAACACAACCCTCCCACTGCGTCGAGGCATTCCCAACGTTTGAGATGGACGGGATGGATCTGAAGAACTAGTTCCTTCATCAACCCTTGTTGAAGGTCCAACTTCATCAACAACTCTTGATGATTCTTCAGTAGCTTCTCCTAATATTATTTTGCTTCGTGGTTTATGATCTCTCATGTGGTCTTCCTCTAAGAAAGTGGCGTTTGTCGATACAATCACCTTATTTTCTTGTGGGTCGTAGAAATAACCACCTCTCGTTTCTTTAGGGTAACCAACAAATTGGCACAGTTTTGAACGAGGTTCCAGTTTCTTAGGATTCGTCACAAGCACGTGTGCTGGACAACCCCAGATGCGAAAGTGATGCAAACTTGGTTTACGCCCCTTCCATAACTCGAAAGGTGTTTCAGAAACACTTTTCGAGGGAACATTGTTCAAGATGTATACTGCAGTCTCTACTGCATACCCCCAAAACGAGCTAGGCAATTGAGCATAGCTCATCATTGATCGAACCATGTCTAACAAGGTTCTATTTCTCCTTTCTGACACACCATTCTGCTGAGGTGTACCAGGGGCTGAGAGTTGAGATTGGATTCCATGTTCTATCATATAATCCTGGAATCTTTGATCCATATACTCCCCTCCTCGATCAGATCGAAGTACTTTAATAGATTTACCTAATAGGTTTTCAACTTCAGCCTTAAACTCCTTGAACTTTTCAAGGGCTTCAGACTTATGTCCCATTAGGTATAAGTAACCATATCTTGAATAATCATCTATAAATGAGATGAAATATTCGTACCCTCCTCGAGCTTTTACATTCATTGGACCACATAGATCCGAATGTATTAACTCTAAGGGTTCTTTGGCTCTGTAACCTTTTCCAGTAAAGGGTCTTTTGGTCATTTTTCCCTCGAGACAAGATTCACAAGGTGGTAGTGAATCATCTTCTAACTTGCTTAGAAGTCCATTCTTTACCAAACGACCGATCCTATCGATGTTTATATGACCAAGTCTAAGATGCCAAAGATGAGTATTGTTACTTGATGGAGAAATCTTTTGCCTTTTACTTTGAGTTTCAGCAGTTTTAAATAATTCGTGATTTAAAAGTGCTTTATTTTCGGTTGGTCTTAAAACATACAAGTTATTTTCCAATTTGGCTGAACAAATAAGTACACCATTTTTATAAATGAACGCTTCATTCATATCAAAAGTAACTGTATACGATTGTTCAATCAAACATGAAATAGAAATTAAGTTCCTCTTAATCTTGGGAACGATTAACAAACTTTCTAAAAGTAAGAATCTATTTCTAAAAAATAACTTCGCAGCTCCCACTGCTTTAGCTGAAATGACTTCTCCAGTTCCGACCCTGAGTGTCATTTCTCCATCGTTCAACTGCCGAAAGGAACTATTTTCCTGAAAAGAAGAGCAAACATGATTAGTTGCTCCTGAATCAAGTATCCAGGTAAACTCATCATGTTCTACCAGGCATGTTTCTAAAACCAGTAAATCAAATTTACCTTCTTTTTCCTTCTTTTTCTCAGCAAGGTACTTTGGGCAGTTTCTCTTCCAATGTCCATCTACATTGCAGTGAAAACACTTGCCCTTGTTTGCCACAGCTTTGGCTTTTCCCTTGCTTTTAGCAGCAGTACTGGGAGCTTTCCCCTTGTTTCCTTTCTTCTTCTGAGTTTTCTTTGAAGAAGTGGCTACAGATTTAGTTCCAGAGGATGAACCCTTCTCGAACTTTCTTTTGGAGTGAACAATGTTTGCCTCTCCTTCTATCTGTCCCTTGTTCTTAAGAAGAGACTGATAGAGCTGTAGCTCATTCAGGAGGCTAGTCAGGTTGAATGTTATTTTATTCATCATTGCATTGCTTCGAAACTGTAGAAAACTCTTCGGAAGAGATTCTAAGATGAATGCAACCTGACTACGCTCATCTATGACCGCCCCGTTTGCCTCTGCCACGTTGAATTGGACCATCATATCCAGGACATGCTCCCGAACAGACGTGCCCTCTTTCATGCGACAGCTATAAACGTATTTGAGAGCGTCATGGTGGAGTTGGTAGGACGGTTGTCCAAACATCTCCTGGAGAGAGTTCATAATCTCCCTCGCTGTTACCATGCTCTCATGCCTTTTAGCCAAAACTTCAGATAAGCTGGCTAAGATATAGACGCGAGTCTTATCATTGGCCTTTGTCCAGCGGTCATAAGCATCCTTAACTGCCTGGGATGCATTACGAGCAGGGGCTGGAGGACAATCCTCCGTTAAGACGAACCGCAGATCATCGACAACAAGAATCGTATTCAGGTTCGATTTCCACGTAGCATAATTTTCGCCGGTTAATTTCTCATTTTTAAGCAGAGAGACAATTGAGGAAGACATTGCTGAAATTTAAACAAACAATGACCGTATTAGTTATCTTTGCCTTAACCCATCATACAAGCAAACAATTGCACACAATCCAATCAATTTAGCAAAACAGACAATCACAGAACCCTAAAACTATTGATTTAGTTTTGCAACGACGTTTCAGAGGTTTAGAATATCAGCCACCGAAGGGTGATCAGGTACTCCTCCTTTGAAATGAGACACCTCTCAGCTAATTCTAATTCCAGAATAACTCATATTCCTATAGACATTAGCCACCGTTGTTCGGTCAAGGATTTGTTAACAATTTTAACTCATCCTCGTAAGTGTAACCCTCCCACTTTCAGATCTCAGAGGCACGCACCAACAGGCTACCGAAGGGAAAGACAACTGTTGGTGATTAGCCTAAGAGCTCCTATCCTTTTCAGGAGTTCACGATGTTCCGAATCCTATGACCAGGCCCTCCGAAGGGATGGATGCGCCAGGGCAACCTGCAGGCGGATCATAGGACTCTCACGGTGTGAACTATGGGCGGAGACCGAGGGATGCGTTGACACATGTCCCGCTCCCACTTACTCTAGACATTTTTCCCATTCACCTTGATATTGATCCATGCAAACACTTTTCGAAGGGAGGCCGCTCCTAGGGCGACTCGAAGCCGAGCATGAATCTCACGTTGTGAATATAGGGTCGTAGGAGCAAAACTTGATTTAAATCTCGTTTTGTAATTTTCCTCCCACTGAAAATGTCCTAAGGTTAATATAGGGTTGTTTAACTTAGATAGTATTCGACTAAGTCAATCTATCTAAGTCTGATCCTATTATAACAATTATGGAAAGGATTCAACTGCAATCTTTTGGGTGAATTAAACTTCTTTTAATAAACCCAACATTGCAAGTCAACATTACTATGGTTAATTCAACTCAATCCGGTTAGTTCCCAGGTAGGAGGTGTTCCGTAAACCGTCAACTTAAATACCCCCAGCCTTAGACAGAACTTTACCGAGAGAGTTCCCTTATAACCTCAGTAATGTAAGGTCTTTACTCTAAAGATCTAGGTGCATTAAACACTTTTAATAAACCTAGTGACATTGCATGCTAACACTTAACCATGATTAATTCAACTCCGGTATTCCAGGTTAGTTCCCAGGTAGGAGGTGTTCCGTAAACCGTCAACTTAAATACCTCCAGCCTTAGACAGAACATTACCGGTGGAGTTCCCTTATAATCATAGCAATGTTTTTCCTACTTAGTAAATTAAAACTATTTTTAATTCTAAGTAAGAAAAGATTCTAATCCTATTAGAAATCGATCTAGGTCTAATTAATTTTAAACAATTTAAAATTAATCCAATTTATCCTATGATCTTATGTTTGCATGCAAATCTTGATTATAGATTGACGGTTTCTAATCATTAATATTAAAGAACTATTTCAAATTTTAATGATTAATCCTATAATCAAGAATCTAGGGTTTAATTCATTCAACAATCTCATTCAAATTGAATAATTAAGCCACATCAATTGCATGAATAATATAACAATTATATTAATAACTATGGATGTTTCATGCTTCATGCAATTTTGATTTTCTTTTATTATAACAATTATAAGCCAATCAAGAAAATCAATCAAGCATGCTTCATTCATCACATTAAACATAACTATTTATATTTAATTTAAGTAATGACATGCTTCATGCTTTTCAATTTTTCATATAAATTAATATACACTTATATTAAAAAATATGAAAACAAATCCATGCATTTAAACATACATTATAACAATTTATAATATATAAAAATGCATGAGCATGTTTATAACCTAAGGTGGGATTAAATAATCTATATGACATCCATAAAGCATATAAATAGCAATTGAACCGGTTAATTTTGGCCCCTAGGATAAAATAAAGCATTAAATTACATTAATTTAGCTAAATTCTATCCTAAAAAATCCATGTACAGCTCCGGAATTGGCCTAGACAGCACGAACCGCCCCGAACCACCTCGAACCGGCCTCCAAAATCACGAACCATGCCAAAAATTGGCTGAACCGGACCAAATAGGTCCCAGCCCAGCCGAACCGGTCCGAACCGGACCGTCCTTGCTTGAACCGCGCCTGTTGAAACCCTAGTGCGCGCCTCCATCGTGACAGCGTCGAGACGCTGTGTAGATTAGCGTCCCGACGCTGTGCGTTTTCCATATCTGGCGCCTGCGTAATCGAGACAGCGTCGAGACGCTGTTGAGGTAGCGTCCCGAAGCTGTGTGCTTTCCTTACCGAGCGCCTTCGGTATCGAGACAGCGTCGAGACGCTGTTGAAGGAGCGTCCCGACGCTGTTGCGTCTGGAATCGATTTCTGGGCAGAAACAGCAACTTTTCTCCGATTTTGGCCCCGATTTCAGCGACGATTGCTCCGATTTTCATCTCATAAAAACCTATTCTAGACCCGGACTTACATAGGACTCGATTTTACATAATATACCCGAAACACCGGGCCTTACATGATCAAAATCACATAAAAATAAAATCTATGGCCATAAAATTAACCCAAACAGTTCAATGCAAACCGAACATACAATATGCATAAATCCCACCTATTAGAGCCTATCGCAACTTTTTAAAATTAATTAATAGGGACAGCGATGGCTCTGATACCGATTGAAGGGAATAAAAGTCCCCACGCAGCGGAAGCGCATCGATTGGACCTTACGCCGTATATTAATTAACATTAAAAACCGTTACGAAAACTCAAACAAAACTTTAAACTAACTTTAAAGCCGCTGAAAAATCGGTTTAAACATGCTAAAATAAATCTAAATTTATTTTTAAAACTTTTCTAAAGAAAAAAAGGAAGAACCGTTACAAACCTCCGTTGTAGACTTGACCGTTCTTCGCCAACGAAGCTCCACGAACGAAAACGCAGCAGCCGCTTCAAGGTATTCTTCGCTGGAAATTCTTCTTTGATTGACACAATAACCACAGAGGTTACACCGGTATGTCTCTAAGTCTAGGAGGCCAAAGACTTGTGGGAGTCTTTCTCTAAGAGGGAGGCTAGAGAGAATTCTAGGTCTTGTCTTTCAAGAGTGTCAAGTGTCATGACCAATTAGGTCTAGTGTTCTATTTATAGAAGAGAGGCCATGAATAAAATATTCAATTAAATCAATCTTTTCCAAAATTGATTCAATCTTTATTCCTTAATTAATCAATCATGATCAATCAATTCCCCAATTGATTAATCTTTTCCATAAATGACTAATTTCTTCCATAAGTAATTAGATCATTCCCATAAATGATTAATCACTTCCTTAAGTGATTAATTATTTACATAATTGATTAATTCGTGGTTAATGAATTCTTTAATTAATTAACCAACAATTAAATATCACATATTTAATTTTCGGCCTTGAATTAATTAATTTTGCCCAAACACTTTTAGGACTTAAATTAATTAATTCTTTTCAATCTTCCATAAATTTATATTTGAACTTTTCAAATATTAATTTCTCTCATAATAATAATATATCAATATATATTATATTTATTTCCCTTAGTAAATTGAACATTTTCAATTTAATTACTTAGCTGCCTCAAATTACTTTACGAGCTACCAGTGGGACCTTATGGACCTGCATATCAGAAGCTCCAACGATGTGAGATTAATTGGTTAAACTCATTAACCACAATAATCAATATTCGTTAACTGTGTGTACATTCCACTATAGACTCACAGTTGCACTCTTCTCACTGCAGACATATTTTCTGTGTCCACGGAACTTAGACCAATATCGACTAGTTAGTCCTTCACGAGTGTCCGTAACACCAGCTGGGTCAAATTACCGTTTTACCCCTGGGTCACCTCTATTTCCTTAAGTACCAATTCTCCTCTAATGAACAATCTGTTTATGGACCAACCATTAAACAGAAAACCCTCTCGTGCCATTGAGAGGGTAGGGCCCTTTGTTCAAGACTCGGAGTAACCACTTAAGGGAACACTCATCTGCTTCCCTAAAGTCGGGAAGAAGTGAATTCCATCTTGTATGATTATGTTCCCAGCTCCCCATTCGATCTTGTCCCCAAAGTGGTAGGCTTATTGAGTCGGCGTATTGGCCACTCTCACCCATACAAATCAAAGGACAGTCTCTCATGAGCAGGAGTCCATAATCAACTCAGGATTAAGACTAAGTTGTCTCGGTCGTCCTAGTGAAATAGAAAACCAACTAGTTAACGGTGTTATAACTAATGGTTACTATTTCGCGGTCCGGTCTTATGCAAACTCATTGCATAGGATACCCCCACTCGCATGTCTCCTACACCAACGCGTTGGATCGCAGCGTTTGTATCAAATACAAAGTGGGTCGTATCCATAGTGTCACCAGGATAAGGCACCCAGTCTTATCCCTATACTATAGACCCTTTAGGCTGTTTCTTGAACAATGATCCCATATGTCGCTACATATAGTTCAAGACTCATATCACAGCCTTGGATGTCTAGTTTATTGGATTAGGGTTATTATTAGGCAAAGACATATATAAAATAACTAATAATAATTAATGGAAAATATATCAATATTCTTTCATTAATATCCGGTCAACGGTTACATTCACTATCTACGAGTTTTAGGGCATAAATCCCAACAATGCAATGGTTATTATGTTCGTAATCTTGATTTAATGATTTCAATTAATTGGCCATTAGTTGAATGATTTAAGTTTTGAATCTAGCTCGAGAGAGGGGATTTGATTTAGACTTACTCAAGGTTGCATGACTAAAGTTTACTTTCTAATTTCGTGACGGTTTTTAGATTAACTTTGGAATTGGTCAAATGATCTCATTGCCTTGCTTGTTAATAAACTTAGATTGGGATATAAAGTTGGTTAATTCGCAAGAGAATCAATTATACTCGAGAGAGGTAGTTGTGATTAAAGGGTCTTAGGCTCATGATTCCATTGTGCATAATAACTTATTCCTTAAATCAATCCTAGACTAAATTGGTGAAATCAATTCCCTAAGTGTTCTTCCAATTGAATTTCCACTTTTATTTGTTTTGATTTAGTTTTCATATCATTCACTCACTACATTGTGTTCCCTAAATAAAATTGAGCAAGATAATTCATAGCACTTGATTTAGCTTAAACATCCAATCCAGAGGACGACACTCGTTTATACGGACACTTTATTATTACTTGACCCGTGCGCTTGCGGTAAGGAAAATTCCACATCAATGCTGTAGCTTAACGAGTTAGAGGAATTTCGCCAATTTTCTTATGAAAATGCGAAAATCTATATGGAAAAATCTAAGCTGTGGCATGATAGGAAAATTAAGCCTAAAGAGTTTGTAAAAGGTCAGAGGGTTTTGCTTTATAATTCTAGATTAAAATTGTTTCCTAGAAAACTAAAATCCAAATGGTCTGGTCAGTTTGTGGTGATTGAGGTTTTTCCTCGTGGAGCAATTACTTTGCAGAATGTAAAAGATGGGAGAGTGTTCAAAGTTAATGGACAACGTGTGAAACATTATTGGGGTGAGGAGTTCCAGTCGAAATATCCTTCCCTAAAATTTGTTGATGAATGAGAGAACATGAGTTTTGCGGGAGCATTTCACATAGCAATATTTTGAGCTCCGAATGTTTGTTGTGTGTTTTTTTTGCTGATTTGGTTTGATTTTAATTCGAATTATTTTAGATTTGTTTTATTTTAATTCGTTGTTATTTTTAATTCTGTAGATTTTATTTTTGGAGTATTTTTATTTTTGCCAGTTTAGTTTATATTTAATTTAATCTGATTAGTTAGTTTAGATTTTAATTCAGTTTGTATTTTTGGTTATTTAAATTTCTATTTAGGTTTAGATTTTTATAAAGACTTTCCTCATTTATTCGGCTTCAAATAAAAATAAAAAAATATATTTGATTTAAGCGGTTGTTTATTTAAATTTGAATTCTTTCATATCCAAGATTATTATAGAAGAAAATCATTGCTGAATGATTTGTTACGACAATTTTATGGCGGAATCAAATATTTTTTCCGAATAAAAAGGGGTTTGTTGTTGATTAATTATTTTTACCGTTTGGATTTTTAATTTTTTGTGGGCAAGTCAATCGCATGAGGGATCTGATGCTGCCACGTGTCACGCAGGGGAAATCTAAGGGTTTAGTCGTTGGACAGTGCATCATCATTGACCATGGGTCGTTTGAACTTCAAATTACTACTCTTTGATGGTTTTAATTTTATTTATTGCATGTGATTTAAAATGGTAACTTTATTTAATGAAGAGCAAAATCATTCAGTTAGGATTCTATTTGCTGAAGCCCTATTTATTCACAACCTTCGGTAAGTTTCTTCGCACTTCATCTTCTTGCTTTCATCCATTGTCGTTTTTTTTTATCCTTTTGCTTCTTTTTACGGTAAGGAAAGGGATAATGAGGAGGAAGAGGTGCCTGTTACTCCTGAGGTACCGAAGACAATAGCAAATAAAAAGAAAACACCAGAGGAGAGAGAAACCAAGAGGCGAAGAAGACAACAGAGAGCTGAGGTTGAAGAGGTAGTACAGAAGGTAGTTGAAGACATTGCTGATGTTGTGTTTGAGGAGGAAAATCCGAAGGAACCGGAGGAACAAAATCCTAGACAGACTCAACCTGTAGTCGAAGATCCACAAAAAGTTCAAAAAAACAAATAGAGCAACAGGAGGTGCAAGAGAGAGGCAACGAGCAGAAGGTGCAAGAGAGAGGCAATGTGTAGGAGGTGCAAGAGCAAGAGACTCGAGTCGAGGTTATTATGTCGGAGGTATCCCGTCGTCGCCGTCGGAAGCAGAAAGCCGGCCGTTTTAAGGTAGTTCGGACTGATACTCCTTCGCCATCGACAACTGATTTTGAGAAAGAAAATACGGAGAGAGAAGAGCAGTAGAAGAATGAGGCAGAAGACAAAGTAGAGGAAGAGATTTTGGCAAAGCATCAAGAAGACAGGGATAAGGGAATTGCTGAAGCAGCAGATGAATCATAAAGAATACCGTTCATTCGCTTCGTCAATGAACTTGCCAGAGCAAAATACAGGGAAATGCTAAAAAGGGATTTCTTATTCCAGAGTGGTTTCGGTGAAGATTTACCTCATTTCTTGAGGGTCGGTATCATGGCTGGAGTCAATTCTGTGCAAAGCCAGATCCGTTGAATTCGAACATCGTTCGTGAATTTTACGCGAACATTGATGATCAAGAAGGATTCCATGTCATGATCCGAGTAGTGGTTGTTGAGTCGAGCCCAGGAGCTATCAACTCTCTCTTCAACCTCCAAGACTTTCCGCACGCGGGATTCAATGAGATGGTGGTAGCACCATCTAATGATCAATTAAATGTTGTTGTCAGGGAGGTTGACATCGAAGCGGCTCAATGGAGGTTGTCGAAGACAGAGTAGGGCACGTTGGAAGTGGCTTATCTGAAAAGTGAGGCCAACACATGGTTGGGTTTCATTAAGTTGCGCCTGCTTCCGATAACTCATGATTCAACGGTGTCTCGGGGCCGAGTGCTTCTGATATTCACCATTCTTTGTTCTTTAAGTATTGATGTTGGAAAAATTATTTCGAGTGAAATTTATAATTGTTGGACCAAAAAGGTGGGGAAGCTATTTTTCCCGAACACGATCATGATATTATGCAGCAGGGCATGAGTGCCCACGGTTCCAGACGATGTGATTTTGCTTGACATGGGGATAATAGATACGCCTAATTTGGCTCGGCTCCAGTGCACGTAGCTGGCACTGTCGGCCAGTAGGCAAGAGTATGTTGAAAGGCAAGCTCAAACCTACTGGACCTATGCTAAGAGGAGAGATGACACACTTTGGAGGGCCTTGCAATCCGATTTCTCCAAACCGTAGCAGGCCTTCCCTATGTTCCTCGATGATTTATTTAACCCATGGATTCCGCTACCGCTAGTAGAGAGATAAAAATAAGAAGATGAAGAACAGGGTCATGACGATTGATGGATGTGATGACCTTGGGCAAGCATTATTTTTGTTTCCATATTTTTGATTGCTCGCGTATTTCTGACCCCAATTTCTGTTGATTTTATGTTTTCTTGTTCTTAATTTTTCTGCTTCTAGGCCATCAAAATATTTGCTGATGTAAATTTCTTTTTCTATGTTTTTAATGAAATTTCCAGGCATTTATGTTCTATAAGCACTGAGTAAATCTAACTAAACTAATTTTCTTATGAATTTTTGAAGCTTGGACTGGTTAGGCTTAGTTAGATCAAGGTATTCTGATCTCCAGAAACCTTTTGCTTGAGCATTCCTTCTAGCTTGGTCATTGCTGTAGCAAAAAGATTTCGAGGTAGTGTTGATTTATTTGATCCACCTTAAGGTTAATTCTAGTCCCACGGTCAGTTTAAAATTCAGATAGAAAAAAATTAAGTTTGGGGGTATAATTCATAAAATTAATGATTCATTGAGGACAATGAATAATTCATGTTTGGGGAACTTTTTGCTACTCCAATTGTTTTGCTCGAGCATTCCTCTCCTTCATTAAATAATTTGCTAGGTTATTGAGTAACCAGGGACATTTATGATACACACAGTTTGTTTTTCCGTCAAAAGATAACCTAGGAAATTTGAAAAAACGAGAAAAAATTATTTGCTGAAAAAAAAAGTTGATTGTTGAAATTTTGCTGAGAAAATTTTTGGAGCAAAAGTTTTGAATGATGAATGATAATCTAGCGATTTTCTTGTCTCCTAGAACTTAGGTGAGCTTCATCATAAAATGTCGTCATTCTGAGGAGCAAGGGATGGAATAACTAAGGATTTTTTAGCTTTACAATGAGTATTTAGCCTAGTTGGTGATGAGTTTGAGGCAATGGTATACTGCACCATAAAGTGGGTCATCCCATGCTTAAGAGCTTCTAACTGTAGGGCTGCTTTAAGTCTAAAAAAAAAATATAAACCCCTTAAAATGTGTTTTAAAATGTCTGATAATAGAGCTAGGTTGTGGCAAGTTCCTAGGATTGAGTTAAAAGGTGGTGATTATTTGTCCATGCCGGAAGAATTATTTTGCTGCAGCAGAGCTTGGTTTTACCGAATGCTCAGGTAGAGGTTGAAGGTAGTGTTGGATTATCTGTTTTGATTAAGCTATGCTTTGTTTAACGTTTTGAATTCTTAAGGGAAGGTTGGTTAGTATTTCTCGGGACACACAATAGTTCAAATTTGGGGGTATGATAACTCTCCAAAAGGAAGTTATTTAGGCCTTAGCTTTATAATTATTTGTATGTCATTTGTGCTAGATAGGGTTGCTTTTAGATCAATATTGCATGTTCTAACCCATTTGGAAGAATGGATGCTTTGGAAGTTATCTTGTGCAGAATATATTGTTGAGCGACTTGAGGGAGCAAAATCTGTGCTCCAGCAAAGCAGGAAGAAAAACTCCCTGGAAGTTATCTTGTGCAGAATAGGGCATTAAATTTATACTAGCGCCTAAATCACGTAAAGTCCTATTGAAAGATACTTCTCCTATAGTGCAGGGAACAATAAAACTCCCTGGATCTTTCTATTTAGAAGGCATCTTCCCATAAACAATGGTATTACTACTCTTAGACAATTTAAAAACTTTTTTTTTTCAAACTTTTCTTCCTAGAAAGCATTTCTTTCATGAATTTCCCATAATTAGGCATGTTATACAAGGCATCTACTAAGGGAATATTCACAGATAACTTCTTAAACATTTCTATGAACTTTTGAAACTGCTCATCTAATTTAAGAGTTTTAAAGCGTTGAGGAAAAGGTAACTCCCTGTAGTCAAAGGCAGGACATTCGCCCCTCCGCTTGGGCGGGCTAATGTGCGATCCTCTGTCATGATGGTTGCATGGAACCACTTCTTCCTCGTTCAGTTTCTCTTTATGCCTGTCATCTTGCTTTTCATCTTTCTTCTTTTCTGCAAAATTGTTAGAAAAGTCACAATTCAAATCAATAGAGTTAGGAGGATGTTGGGACCTTTCAGAGGAGGTTTTTTGTGACTCAGCCCTTTCATCTTCATCCTTACTCTTTTCTTCTTCCTTCTTCTTTTCTGAACTGGTCTCCAACTGTCTACCACTTCTCAATGTCACCATCTTCACTGCTTTCTTGGGTTAGGTTCAGTGTCGCTAGGAAATTTTCCCTTCTTAAGAGCATTCACTGCTGAAGCGATTTGTCCTATTTGAACTTCCATGTTTTTCAGAGTTGTGTCGTGGTTATTGTTGGGTTCCTAGAGTGAGTAAAAATATGATATGAAATACTCTAGAATTCCTGTGCAAGTATACACAGTCTGCAGCAAGTAATATTATCAATCCAAGGTCTGAATAAGTTTCTACTTTATCTATTTTGTATAACTTTCTAATGGTTTAAGAGATAATAAAAATGTTGGGTTTTATCGGAATTATGCTGAAGCAAAATAAATGACAGAACAACGAGTAAACAAATAGATAGATAGATTAAAGACAGGCGCTGGTTAGGCTTTAGTGATTTTTTTCTAAGATATGCTCTAGCAATATTATTGATCATGCATTTCTCGCAGTATTATTAGCGGATTCCTCCCGGAACTCCGGATCTTTTGGGATATGTTTCAACCCCAATGAAGAGCGACCGGTCGAGCACTAGGCAACTGGCTATCCCTAGCTCAGTCACTGGCGTTCACCAATACACAATGATCGTAATGTGGAGAATTGCCACACACTCTCTAAATCATCCCTGAAACTAGAGAGAGCTATCCATACCGGCTGGCCAGGCGGGCATAAAATAAGAATAAGCACAGCAATTAACCAAAATGCAATAGTCAATTTATTACTAGAGATGAAGCACAGTAATCACATTATTCCTAACCAACACCTTAAGCTACTTAGTTCATAATAAGCATAGGAATACGAATTACAATCTGAGTATGCATGTCCATCCCTACAAGTTAATAAAGAAGGTAAGCTCCCTAATCAGCTTGCGGTTGATGGTGTTCTTGATGATCTTCAATCTCCCTATACTATTCGGCTTCCAAGGGAAAACATGGAATGCTTTTGACTTTGACGGCTACTTCCTTTTATAGAAGGATGGGAGGCTTGAATTAGGTCAACTAGGACACGTGTAAGACTCTCCTTGATCCTTTATCCCGAAAATATCTCAATAGAAGTCGGTTCATGAAGTTGGCTAACGAGTTGTGATGTGGCAGTTTCTGCTCTCAGTTTTGCTGCAGCATAGAATTTGCTCCCTCCAGTCGCTCAGCAGCATAATCTGCATAAAGTGATTTCCAAAGCTTCCATTCTTCCAAATGGGTTAAATCATGTAATATCTCTCTAAAACCAACCCTATTAAGCATTAAAGACACACAAATCCTTATATAAATGAAGCCTAAATAACTACCTTTTGGGCAGTTATCAGTTATTAACTGCTGTCTGGAGATTCACGTTCAACACTCTTTGTTCTTTAATAAACAGAGCCACCATCTCCTTCAGGTTATTCTTCTTTTCATGCGCACTGAATGATGCAAAACCTGGCGGTAGCTGCAAAACATTCTTCGTATTTGAATATGAGAAGTTCTCATGATTGCACAGACTGGGGTGGTAGAAGTTTGGTACTCTTTGAGCAAATGGTCTATTTCCCACGCGTACTGGACTTCCTCCACATCTTGACCTTCCTTTGAATAACATTCAACTGAGGTGGAAATGGATTTGACCTCCTCAGATGAAGTCAGCTTGTTCAGTGCATTGGTCAGAGATGCCATATGTGCCTTCAACGAACTCGACTCATCCAATTCATAAATTCCAGCCTTCTTTGAAATTGCTCCCCTCTCAGTCGGCCACTGATAACTGGTTGCCACCATTTCCTCCAATAGATCTTTGGCCTCCGTTACTGTCTTGGAAAGAAAACTTCCTCCTGCTGATGTGTCTAGGACTGTCTTGGTGGAGGGATTCAATCCATTGTAAAATAACTGCACTTGGAGCCAATCCGGATATTAATGTTGGGGGCACCACCTAAGCATTTCTTTGTATCTCTCCCATGCCTCGTACAATTGCTCCTCGTCAAGCTGCCTAAATGTTCCAATCTCAATCCGGAGCTTGGTAGTTTTGGCAAGCGGGAAAAATTTTGTCAGAAAAGCCTGGGCAAGCTCGTCCCATGTACTAATGTTGCCCGTCTCGACTGATTCGAGCCAATCCTTTGTCTTGTCTTGTAGAGAAAATGGAAACAACCTCAATCGTATAGCGACTGTCGGAACTCCGTTCATCTTCACCGTCCCACAAATTTCAAAGAATGATCGCAGATGTGAGTGTGGGTCCTCAGAAGGATGTCCCTTAAAAGAGTTATCGCGCGTCATCTGAATCAATTCTGTCTTTAACTCAAAATTGGTAGCTTGGATTTGGGCGTAGACAATTCCAAAATTCTCGGTGGGAAGAACTGGCTGTAAGAAGTCTCTGATTTCCTTGGGAGCTTCATCTTGATGGGCCATTGCTTCTGCTAATCTTTTCGATGTCAATAGAAATTGATTTGCTTAAAAGTCAAGCCTCCCCGGCAACTGCGCCAAAAACTTGTTCGACGTAAGCGATTACTGCAAGCGCACGGGTCATCACAAATAATAAAAAATGGTAGGTAATACCGAGTATCGAATCCACAGGGAGGCAAAGCAAAAATTAAGCAGAAATAAAATCTCTTGAGCACTAAAAATACTTGGGCGAAATAATATTTGGGGAACAGCTCATGCAATAAAAAAATTCAAAAATCAAAGCAATTAAATAAAATAATTTGATCAATCGAGAAAAATAAAATATGGAGAATGAGTTTTCTTTAAATGGGAAGAGGGGTCTTGAAAATCAATTATTAGGTAAACATTTGCTATAATTATCCTATCTCATTGCCCAACTAATTATAATCCAAGAATCTCCGTTAATCACATAGGTTCTCCTGTCGGTTTCCCCTAATTGTAATTAATTCATTTTAACAACCTAAGTGTCCTTAGCGCCATTAAAAATCATTAATTATTACGCTCTGATTCATTTTAGGAATCTAAGTTTAATCAACGAATCTCATTGTCACGACGGACAATTAAACTAGTTGCATGGATTACGATCTATCCTAATTTCTCTCCGTCGAGTTTCCATTAAGAATCAGATCATTACACAATTGGCCAGATTGAATAAAGCATTAAGCACATCCATAGAAATAATTAGGACAAAAGGCAAGAGATAGGAAATTATAACAACATTTAAACTATAATTTCATTTCAAGGCCCCAAATTTGTGTTTAGCTACACATGGCTAAAATATCCACAACATTTACAATGAAAAGCATAATTAAGAGCATAAAAGGAAAGGAATTGACCGTCGAAGAAAACCCCTTAGCTGACGCTTGGAGTCCCGCCGAACACTCCTTGAGCCTCCTAGGATGCTCCCCAAAATTCCCCAAAATATTTCCCACTAAGAAATCTCTCAAAAAGGCTAGAAAGCCTTGAGAGAGGCTCCAAAGGAGCCAAAGGAAGCAATAAATGAAGGAAATAATGGATTGATTGATGGTAAAATGAGGCACCAAGGGGTGTCTTTTATAGGCTCGGATTGGGGGTAACGTCGCGACACTACATGGCACAGCGTCGCGACGCTGTGATGCACGTGGCTTGTTGCCCAAGAAATGGACAGCGTCGCGACACTGTCTTCACAGTGTCTCGACGCTGTGCCATTTTTCAAAATTTCCAGCTTCGGTTTGGGCTTCTTTTTGGGCCTTCTCTTCATTTCTTTTTGGGCTTTTTCTTCATGAGTGGCCTCTTTGACTCCCTTTTTTATCCAAGTTTGAATTTGGGCTTAATTGGCTTCAATTTGGGCATTTTTTTTCCAAAATCAACAACTTTGCTCCTAAGGACCAAATAACAAAATATATTAAATATTTTCATTACAAACACGATTAAAGCACCAAAAAGCCTAATAAATTGGGACTAAAATAGCGACATTTCTGCTCGCTATCAAAGAAGGAGGCAATGAGCAGGAGGTGCAAGAGCAAGAGGGTCGCATTGAGGTTATTATGCCGGAAGTGCCCCGTCGTCACCGTCGGAAGCAGAAATCAACCGAGTCAAGGTGGTCCAAATTGATACTCTTTCACCGCTGACAACAGATTCTGAGAAAGAAAATGCAGAACGAGAAGAACATGAGAAAAAGGAAGTCGAAGACAAAGCAAGAGAAGAAACATAAAAGAAAGCAGCGGAAGA
The DNA here is from genome assembly GCA_036850905.1 of Luffa acutangula. Lineage (NCBI taxonomy): Eukaryota > Viridiplantae > Streptophyta > Magnoliopsida > Cucurbitales > Cucurbitaceae > Luffa > Luffa acutangula. The sequence continues at coordinate 19,470,298 of CM072087.1, forward strand.
GATTTTGGCAAAGCCTCAAGAAGATAGGGGCACGGGAATTGCTGAAGCCTTTGATGATCCAGAAGGGGAAACAAAAGCAAAATACAGGGAGATGCTAAAAATGGATTTCTTATTCCAGAGAGGTTTTGGTGAAGATTTACCACGTTTCTTGAGGGTCGGGATATCGAATCATGGTTGGACTCAATTATGTGCAAAACCATATCCGGTGAATTCGAACATCATTCGTGAATTTTACGCAAATATTGATGATCAGGAAGGATTCCAAGCCATGGTCCAAGGAGTGGTTGTTGATTGGAGCCCAGGAGCTATCAATTATTTATTCAATCTCCAAGACTTTCCACACGCAGGATTCAATAAGATGGTGGTGGCACCATCGAATGATCAGTTAAATGCGGTTGTTCGAACGGTTGGCATCGAGGGGGTCAGTGGAGACTATCGAAGACGGAAAAGTGTTCATTTCAAGCTGCTTGTCTGAAAAGTGAGGCCAACACATGGTTGGCCTTCATTAAGTTGCGACCGCTTCCGACAACTCATGATTCAACAGTGTCTCGAGACCGAGTGCTTCTGGTATTCGCCATTTTTCGTTCTTTAAGTATTGATGTCGGGAAGCTGTTTTTCCCAAACACAATCACGATGTTATGCAGCAGGGCAGGAATGCCCACGGTTCTAGAGGATGTGACTTTGCTTGACAAGGGGATAATAGATACGCCTAATCTAGCTCGGTTTCAGCGTACGCAGGAGGCACACACGGGTGGGCTAGTGTGTGGAATCCATCAAATCCTAGATCAGCTGGCACTGTCGGCCAGTAGGCAATAGTATGTTGAAAGGCAAGCTCAAACCTACGGGACCTGTGCTAAGAGGAGAGATGACGCATTTCGGAAGGCCTTGCAATCAGATTTCTCCAAACCATATCAGGCCTTCTCTATGTTTCCCGATGATTTATTTAACCCCTGGATTCCGCCACCGCCAGTAGAGAGAGAATAAGAGGATGATGAAGAACAGGGAGGAAGATTGATGGATGTGATGACCTTGGGCGAGCATTATTTTTGTATCTCTGTTTTTGATTGCTCGCGTATTTCTGAACCCAATTTCTCTTGATCTTATGTTTTCTTGTTTTTTCTATTTCTAGGCCATCAAAATATTTGCTAATCTAAATTTTGTTTTCTATGTTTTTAATGAAATTTCCAAGCGTTTATGTTCTATAAGCACTGAGTAATTCTAACTTAACTAATCTTCTTCTGAATTTTTTAAGCTTGGACTGGTTAAGCTTAATTAAATCAAGGTATTCTGATCTCTAGAAACCTTTTTCTTGAGCATTTCTTCTAGCCTGGTTGTTGTTGCGGTAAGACGATTCTGAGGTAGTGTTGATTTACTTCATCCGTCTTAAGCTTAGTTCTAGTCCCACGCTTAGTTTAAAATTCAGATAGTAAAATTTAAGTTTGGGGGTAAAATTCATAAAATTAATGATTCATTGAGGACAATGAATAATTCAAGTTTGGGGGACTTTTTGCTACTCCAACTGTTTTGCTCGAGCATTCATCTCCTTCATTAAATAATTTGCTAGGTTGTTAAGTAACTAAGGGCATTTGTCATACCCACAGTTTGTCTTTGCGTCGAAAGATAACCTACGAAATATGAAAAAAATGATGAATAATTATTTGATGAAAAAAAAGTTGATTGTTGAAAATAATAATAAGGATCACAAACACAAATATTTACAGCAGAAAAATAATTATGATCATGCTGAAAAACCTCATTAAAGCATGTTGTACAAAGAAAAAAAAATCTAGATCTAATCTAGAATTGGATCCTAATAATCCTAGATCAAGAACCTCATTAATAGGTGGGATTTATGCATAATGTATGTTCGGTTTGCATTGAATTGTTTAGGTTAATTTTATGGCCATAGATTTTAATTTTATGTCATTTTGATCATGTAAGGCCCAGTGTTTCGGGTATTTTATGTAAAATCGAGTCCTATGTAAGTCCGGGTCTAGAATAGGTTTTTATGAGATGAAAATCGGAGTAATCGCCGTTGAAATCGGAAGAAAAATCGAAGAAATCGTGAGCTTCTGCCAAGAATCTGCTTCCCGACGCAACAGCGTGAGGACGCTACTTCAACAGCGTCTCGACGCTGTCTCAATATCGCAGGCGCTCAGGTGAGGAAACTGCACAGCGTCGGGACGCTGTGTTGATAGCATCTAGACGTTGTCACGATAGCGGCGCGCATTAGGGCTGCAACGGGCGCGGTTCATGAGGAGGGTGGTCTGGTTCGAATCGGTTCGACTGGGCTGGGACCTATTTGGTCCGGTTTAGCCAATTTTTGGAATGGTTCATGATTTTGGAGGCCGGTTCGAGGTGGTTCGGGGTGGTTCGGGCTGTCTAGACCAACTTTTTAAGCTACAGAAGGATTTTAGGATAGAATTTAGCTAAAATTATTGTAATTTAATGTTTTATTTTATCCTAGGGGCAAAAATTAACCGGTTCAATTGCTATTTATATGCTTTATGGATGTCATATAGAATTTTAATCCCACCTTAGGTTATAAACATGCTCATGCATTTATTTATATATTATAAATTGTTATAATGTATGTTTTAAATGCATGGAATTATTTTCATATATTTTTTAATATAGATCGTAGTCTGGTTCGTTGTCTTCTCCTTGTGCAGAAGAAGCAGGTGACTCGCTTGTAGTGGAGGCTGCCATTTATAGAATCCTCTGGAAGTCTGGATTAGAGGTTGTCTGTACGAGGGCTGCCAGAAGTTTTGATTTATCATTAAGGAATTATGCATTCCTTTTTATGTCGATATCTTGTAGATAACCGTTCTGTGCGAACCATTCTTTAATTTGCTTGAGGGTGGCGTGTTGAAAATTATATTTTTCCCACCACTTGATCTTCAAGATCTTTGTCACTGTCTTGTATATTGGATGATTGCTTGTAGAAAAAATCTAGCAAAATATCCAAGGAATTTGAAAATATAAACAGAATCTCATTGAATTATGAAACGCTGTTTTTTGAATATTCCTTGCAAAATGATAGTATGATTCTTGCAAGGGTGTTGGTAAAATATCATCCGTCATTCCGAATATATTCCACCATTGAATGAACCAAAGAGGAAATGTGATTTTGTAGGCATTTTGACAAAAGGATATGAACCAAGAATGATTGTAGTTTGAATACCACATAACATTATACCAGGCTCTTACATAGTCCCGATATGAGTATGTTTGTGGCACGAATGGTTTTGAAAAAGATTTTTCGGTATAAAGACATTGATTCCAATGGGTTTGATTTAAGGCTTTGAAGATTTTGAATTTAGAATAAGCGATCTTAGATTGATCGTTCTTGTCTGGAATATGGGTTATTTCTGTCGACTTGGTGTCAACAAGAATGAACTCATAAAAGGTTCTTGTTTTTTGAAGATCCTCAGGCATAAAGTTAAAGCTTGATGGATACATATTTGAAATGGTCTTTCAAGGTTGAGACCTTGAAATTCTGGTTCAATGATGGGTTCAGTGATGACCAGAGATTTTTGAAAATAGGATTTGATCTCAGGGCGAGGTACAGACCTCTTTTCTGGTGTAACAGCCTGAGAATAGGAAGAAGGTGACAGGGTTGATGACCCTATCCTTGAATCTGGTGAGACTGGAGGTCTCAATTGAACAACTCCGCCAGAAGGACGAACTAGGTTGGCCGAAGGCCTTGGTGGAGTAGATGACTCCATTGGAGACACTAGACGTATGCCGCCCGTTCTTGCTCTAGATCCGGTTACAGAAGTAAACCCTAAATCAATAGCGTATTGATCAGCACTCATAGGTGGAGGTTCTGAAGAAGAGGAAGCTGGGCTTTTGCCCTTTGAAGAGGAGGCTTTTGCCTTGTTTCCGCTCATTCGCTCTTTTTTCTTTTAGAGAGAGGGAGAGAGAGAAGAGAGTTTTGGTGTTAGAAACTCCCTTGAGAGATAATCTGCTAGATGATTTTGTTCTCCTTTTATAGGCAAAACTTCAAAATCAAAACATGACTGAATTGCTTGCTATCTGGAAAAATTTTGTTTTGAAACAAGATTTTTGACATCTTTTTCTAAAATGAATGTCGACGCTCTAGAATCTGTCTTAATTGTAAATCTTTTATTAATTAGTTCTCCTTGGAACTTTCGAACACAAAGGAAAATTACAAGTAATTCTTTTTTCACTGTTGAATAATTTTTTTGAGTATCGTTCCAGACTCCTGAATGGAATCGGATTATTGATTCGTTCTTATCTAAACACTGTTTGAGGATTCCTCCATATCCTAAATCTGATGCATCTGTTTCTACTATCAGACTAGCTTTAGGATCGATTAGACTCAAACAGGGAATTGATTTGACTAAAGTTTTTATTTTTTGTACAGCTTTAGTGTGTTCTTCTGACCATGGCTTTGGATTCTTTCTAAGACTTTGAAAAAGTGGTTTGCAAATGGGTCTGAGGTTTTGGATAAAGTCAGACACATGATTTAAACAGCCCAAAAACCTTTGTAGTTGGGTTTTATTTGTTATTTGATCTGGAAAGTTTGTAGCAAAGTTTATGGACCTTTGAATGGGTTTTATTAGGCCCATATGTATATATTCAAACTCACTAAAATTACAAGGGAATTAAGAATAGTACAAGGAAGAAGAGGGAGAAATCGAGTCTAGGGGGAAAAAACCAAGAGAGGCGCAAAATTCTACATAATACATTTTATACCCAATCGTAGCGTCGCGACGCTGCCACTCTACAAAATAGGAAAAAGTCTTGGATTTGCCCTAGCGTCGCGAAGCTATGCGGCAAGCGTCTCGACGCTGTAGTGTCCCGACTCTGATGACGAGCGTCTCGACGCTGATGAAGCTCCAGGGGAACAATGGTCATTTTGAGCTCCGGTTTCGCTCGTTTACACTACAAAAATCACTTTTAATGACGGGCATTGCCCGTCATTAAAGACTTTTCATGACGGGCATTGCCCGTCATTAAAGACTTTTCATGACGGGCAATGTCCGTCGTCTATACGAGTGTCGTAATTTTTTATGACGGGCGACTTTTAATGATGGGTGATGCCCGTCATTAAAAGCTGTTTGTCATAACAAGATACAATGACGAACGTTTTTCATGACGGGCAATGTCCGTCATTAAAAGCCATTCATCATCAAAAGTCCGTCATTAAAGGGTATTTTCCAACTGAGGACATTTTTAATGACGGGCAATGTCCGTCATTAAAAAGCATCTGTCATGAAAAGTCTGTCATCGAAAGTGTATTTTCCAACCAAATGTCCATCATTAAAGATGTTCGTCATTAAATGTCCGTCATTAAATATCTTTTTTAATGACAGGCATTGTCTGTCATCATTTTGTTCATAATTTAATAAAAAAAATTGTTGGTTGCCTGATGGCATACCAACAATATTTTCTTCATTTGTCAACCTATAAAGAAAGTAATCTTAATCTTAAATGTGCAAAATTGTATAGAAATCAAATATTTTTCAAATTTCATTCCAATAAGTCAATGGAGCAAATTTGTTCATACAATTTTTATTCATATAAGTATGATATAAAAATAAAATTACAAACACTTACACTTAAAAAGTCTCAAAATTACTAAACACCTATGATTAAAAGTCTACACCTACACTAAAAAAACAAAAATTCTCGTACATGTCGTTTTTATTCTTGTCACCATAATCTTGCTCGTACATCAAACTTGAAGAACCTAAGAAAAAAAATTGTAATTAGGTTCGATACAATGCCAAAACAAGAACTCACATAACAAACATATGCCCAACAACTCGAAGAACCTGAGAAAAACAAATTTAGTTAACAATAAAATACAAAAAAGAAAAAACCAATCTCGATGAGTATCGGAAAAATTTGTTAGAAAACCCAATAAACTCCAAAAGATTACAAACTTCAAGATATCAAGTTTAACCCGTTCAGAGAACCTGTAATGCTCTAGGTTTCTATACTTAACCTAGAGACATTACTAAAGCATCTATCCTAATTCTAACCCGTTGCTCTAGAAATTTCGACAGCATAACAACGTACATATGACTAACCCAAAATTTTTTAAACCTGTTAAACAAGAAAATCCTACACTTAAAATAAATGAGCTTAACAACACTCCAGGTTCACAACAAGGCCCCAAATATCCTAAAACTAAGCAAGTTAGTTTTAACATGAAAAACTAATAAGTGACAGACTTTTAATGACGGAAAAACTATAAATATCCATCACCTTACAACTGAAACAAGGAATCCTACACTTAAAAGAAATGAGCTTAACATTGAAACTAATAAGTGTACAACCAGAACAAGCACATCCTACACTTAAAAGAAATGAGCTTAACATCGAAACTATTATCATGAATGAATAAACATTAAACAGAAATGATTAATTTTAAGTCGAAATCCACCATAAAATGATGGTGGCTCGGTATAAGAAATCATAGACTAACATCACTAGAAAAAACAAACATATTATTGAACTTGATTCCGATTGTCAAGAACTACCAAAGATTCTAGGAAAATCAAAAGCATCAACCAAATACAACAGAGCAATCTTTGTAAGCATAGCCGCCCACAAACAGAACTAAATTAACCTTACAACCCTTAAGTAATGATGAGAGGACAAGTAATTTTGTTGTACCATACCTTGTAACAAGTCCAATCATACGACCTTCTGAATTGACAACAGAACCCCCACTACTACCAGGATGCACTACAGCTGTTGTTGTAGGAAAATATTCTAATGAATCTCCTTGATGATAAGATGAGGGAATCTTTACTTTCACCACATTGGCCACCACACCAGAGAAAACAGATGGGGAGAAGCCTAACAAAGTTCAAACTAGACCTAGATAATTTAAAAAATAAACATATTTGTGCATGTGTGGAGAAGCCTTGGCTATTGAGCAGAACACCAGATGCCCATATTCCTTCACCAATTGTAACAAGACAAACAGAAGCCAAACTTTGAAATATCATGTCTTTGTGTGTGTGTGTGTGTTAGAGAAGTTGTAGATAGAGAAACAGGGATTGAGGTTTACACATAAATAACAAGCATTCTTCAAACCTGATTTTTGCAGAAATCAGTCGGCTCAAATTCAAATCCAAGAATGAGTTCAAATAATTTATTGGCATGATGAGCTTATATATTAATATTGTTAAATGTCCTGATCCCAAGAAACTCTCAGATATTAATGCTAGAAGGCTCTACGGTGCCTTTTTCTTTACAAGTCTTGAATTATCTCCATCAGAAGTAACTTATCTGAAGAAACTCAAAATAGGGGTGGGGGGAGGGAGGGCTTGTGGGGGGTATAATCTTTCAACACCTAGGAACTGTTCTTTAGGATGCTATCATAATTCATCATCCTTAATTTTCCGCATGATGTAAGAATAGACTCAACCAAAATTATTTGTGACGTTATCCCTTTGATAACAATTAGGCTAGAACGAAGACAAGCAGAAAATAGAGGGTAAATTCATAAACATGCTGCCATTGATAATATGATAGAAAAGAAAATCTATTTCAGCCATCTGCAGAACAACTACTAAAGTCATAAGTGAGATTCCAGTATGCCATTCAAACATGATGAAATCAATAAAAACTGGTTACCATGTCCACCATAAGTCTCTGTCTTAGCATATTTTCTAGGAAATATTATGAAATCAACAAGCCAAGATGCACAAGCATGTTGTGATTTGTTGCTTCCCATGTTGGAGAGTGATTGTGGATTCTGTGTTCGGAATACAATGGCTTTCTGTCCGTGTGTGATGCAGAAGAGACCTGTTTGCCCAGCAATGACACATGCAATACATAACAATAATAATAAGATCAATAAAATCACACATAAACTTGACCAATCTGCTAGAACCTGTTACATGAATAACCACCCAACAATAAGTCCAGAATACCAAATGAGAAAGTTGGTCTCAAATGAAAATAAACCACTCATCAATAAGTCTAGAAGAAAATCTAATATAGCAGTTGAAACTAAGTATCACTTCAAGCTCTTAGAGCGAATAACTAGACTATCACTTTTCTTCAGTGAAAGATCTGCAGCAAAAGTATGATCTGGAAACAAAGAGATTTAAGATTTACCACAAGATGAAGAATGAAAACAATAGTCCCATACATTCATTTTATTCTATTTCTAGAGGCTCTGTCAACCTATATGAGCCTTTGCAAACAAAGAATGATAAGAAAGCAACAATATCAAATGATACACTCAAGCCCGTCCCAATATTTTGATCACAGTGCATTAGTCATAAAGCTAAAAGTTATAGTTGGAAGAAATAGAATAAACCAAACCTGATGTACTAAATTCCAATTTAATATATTTCTATAATTCAATATTCTTTCAATGAATAATAATTTAGTAAAACCAAAGGTTTTTCATTGTTGAGGAGGTTGTAACTTAGTAAATGGTTATATAGCTACTAATAAGTTAGCTGATTACTTCCTTTGCTATTAGTAACATCATTTGCCAATAGTTAGCTAGGTCCTTTGCAACCTGAAATCAGGATCTCTTACTGTAATTCTGAGCTTGATAGTAGAAAGAATCTCAAAGCTTTGGTTGCCATTTCCAAACTTCAGTTGCATCAAAACTCGACCCTGTCTCTATATTCCCTCATCTGCGCAGGAAAGAAATGGGGGTGGAGGGTCAATGCAATCGTCTTGCATCGTAATTTTTTTTGAGAAAACAATAAATTGAAGTAAACAAAAAGGATTTTAAGTAGAAGACCTTGACGAGTAGTTCGTTAAAAAGAAAAAAATTGAAAGCTCAAATTTGATATGAAATTCTAATTTTGATACTAAAGCAAAAGCATCAGCCCACGAATGAGCTTAGGAGTCTAGTGTTAGAAAGTTCAACTCCCCAAACGTCACTTTGAGATCCCCATGAGTTGGAAGAGAAACAAAAGTTAACCATTATTAACTCATAAAAGCTCTAAGAGACATACCAATCAAGCCCCTGGAGTTGAGTGCCGAAGAATCACCAGAATCTACAAACTTAGAGAAGCAACCAAAAGTAATTCACATCAGCGAGTGGAAGAAAATCGAATGGTGAGAGGAAGATCAAAATGAAATTTCACATAAGCAACCACAACTATTTTTTCTTGAAGTAAAACACAATTTCACATAAAATCCCAAATCCTACTTTAGATTACAATAACGTCTTTTCGCATTATGGAAGGCTTTTTCACAAGCAGAGTTATCCCAATTGACTATATTAGTATGCCAATAAATAAATGTCTTGGAATCAACTATTTTACCCCATGGCACACAACCAATCTCTGTTCAGAATTTCTTTTCCCATAAAGGAATACCATATTGCCAAAACTCTACAACAAGAAGAAAAGATGAAGTTAGTGCAAAACTATTAATTTCACTGAAGTATTAATAATATGGATGAGGATCCTAAAAGATAAGGAGTAATTTGACTGCAGTTTCTGTTTGTTCAAACAAATAAAAATTGCACCATCAAACATTTCCAAATGCTATGGAATCAGTGAAGAGATTAAATAAATGTAAGAGTTACAATTTTAATCTCTAAGATTCAGTTCAAGTTTCATTTTAAAAAAAAACAATACTCTTACCCCTAAAACATCAATCATCTAGAATTATCGTACTTATTCTTCGAACTGAGACTTGAGAGCATTAGTTTTTAACCAAATTAGAAAGGATCACTTCCAATTTCATATTTTAACATGAGAATATCTTCTTCCATCAATCTCACACAACCCACTGCTCACATTCCTCATCTTTCCCAAAAAGAAAAATGCTTAGATGTTGCATTGCATTTTTATTGGCAGAAAAAGATAAGGGCATCCTTTTGGCATAAACCTAATATGTTAAAAGTTAAAACAAAGGACCAATCAACAAGCCTGCCAACTCCAATTCAAGCTTAACTTCAACATTTTGCCTAACACCCGTTCTCCAAAACATAAATAACTAAACTATGAAACAACTTAATTCATGAATAATGTCAATCCAACACCTAAAGAAACAAATAAAAGAAATTGAGATAAACTTAACATCCATTCAATGAAGAACGTAAATCAACATTACAGAAAAAGTCACAGCACCGAAATTCTAAACATAACAAAAGGGGAAATTCAGAGGACAGAAAATTTGAACAAACAAACAGAAGAAAGAAAAAAGAACCTCAAACAACTTAATTAATTTGCAGAAAGCGTAGAACTAATCAATCGAACTACAAGAATAACCATTTCGGAGCACAGATAACAGTAAGATCTTAAACAATATAAGCTTTTTTTTTTCATTTTCTTGATTACGTGAACTCATCAAAGAAATATAGATACGACGCAACAAATTCACCGGAGACAAACTAAAAGGAAAATAGACATAGTTCGCAAAAAGAAAAAATCAATACCTGGGAAGAGAGTGCAAATCCTGAGAAACGGAACCCTAAAACGAGAAAACGGAGAAAAAAAAGGGGAGGAAAACGGACTAAAAATGATTTTCCTAAAAAATTATGCAGGAAAGCAAGAATTTGTATAAGAATCTGAAGGGTTTAAAAGCAAAATAAAACTGCGAAGAAGAAAATGAAGGATTTTTTATTTTGATTAAGAAGAGCACTGAAAGATTCAAGAATAGGGGTTATTTCGCATCTGAAGGTTGGGCGGCCGAAGGTTGAAGAAGAAGGTTGAAGAAGGGAGGAACCAGAGCTGTGGCGGCCAAGGTTGAAGAAGGTAGGGTTTTCGGGGAGAGAAAATATATTTTTCCTCTTTACCGTTTTCAAAAATTAAAAAAAATAATAAAAAAAATGGGCTTTTAATGGCGGGCTTGAAAGTGGCGCGCGTTTTCCGTCTGTCATTAAAGGCCCCGCCTCCTTCTCTCTATCTGTCACTAAAGGCTGTTTTTGTAGTAGTGTTAAGCTCTGAATTGCTTCCAAAGCTCCGATGAGGACCTATAGACATATTATACTCATTTTAAAGCATTTTTCACAAAGAATTCAACTAAAAGAAGCAAATTGGGAGATTCTAAGTGTATAACAAATTGGACTTATCACTACCTAATACATACTTTTCTTAAAGTGATATCGTTTCAACTATTTTTCATTAAGTCAATATTCACGTGCTCGTATATAAACCTCATTAGAAAATCTAAGCTAAAAACTTATGCTTGAAACCATTCATAAAAATCATGTATCATTCATAGAAAAAGATATAAAACATCTAATCATGACTAACAGTTTTGAAACAATTATCGAAATTTATTTTGTCACTCACGGTCTTAGCTAGTTTCCTGGTCTATAAACTCGACCTATTTCCTCTCAGCCTGTCAAACAACCAAAATCGAGCATTAGAACCATATGTAGTTTTGTCTTTCCATGCTCATGAATTCTAAACACTTGAATAAAAAATCACACTTCACATTTTACTTTTCCGGATTTTCCAGATTCAATACCACAACTTCCAACACTCATAACTTCGTCAATACTTAACCAAAATTAATGTACTATACATCAAACTCTTCGTTTTCGAACACATGACAACTTACCTGAAGAAATAAAAACGAGATTCCCAACGAATGTTTCCAGAAATGCACCGAACACAGACAACACAAATTCGAGGTTCTCTGCTACCCTTTATCTTTCTCTTGAAATTAAACGTACTTCAAGTCATTTCTGGCTCACGATGTCTTCATGAACGTTATAGGAAATTGAATCAGATTTCCAACCATACCAAATAGAGCTTCTGATTCAACTTGTACACCCTAGAATGCTAGAAAAACCAGAAAAAACCAGAGATCCTCCTGGTTTGCATGAAAATTTTGTGCTCTGTTTTCCATTTCAAAAACCATTAACTTATCATCAGATTTAGCTCATGCTTCCTTCATGAAATTTGTTAGAAAAGGGATTAACTTTAAAGAAAATCAAACCTCACCTCTTAGTCCGTTCTGTGTAGCTCAAACTGAATCAAAAACCAAAGTTAGGCAGGTTAAACCCAGATTCTGCCATGGCTGCCTTTGCTTGAGCTATTTCCTATCTTCTTCAACCTCTAAACCCTAGGAAGCTCCTTCTTCTCCTAACTTCACTCTCTCCCTCGAATGCTCTGAAGTTTTGATGGAAAAAGATGGAGAAAATGGCTGGTAATGGGCTGAAATAGATGATTGTCGGTGGTGGAGTCCTTCCCAAGTCCACTACCCACCGAATGGGTTTTTCTGATTTCCTTTCAATTTCTTTTTTGTTCCCTTTTATCCTTTTCCTTTTCATTTTCTTTTATTTTCTTTTCTTCTTTACTTTCTTCCTTTTATTTCTTCTTTTAAAGTAGTAAATCCCAACAACATAAATTCAACTTCCACAATAGATGACAAGAGAAAATAATCCAAGGAAAGTCTCGGGTTTACATAGGTAGTTGTGAAAAAAAAAAGAAACTAAATACATCAATAGACAACAAATATCATAATTTACGTTTTGTTTAAACGAAAATAAAATATTTGAAATTAGAACAAATTAAAATTTTGGAAAATAAGACATAAGTACAAAGAAACAAAACTATCAAAAACGAAAAAATTAGTTACTTTATTTTACCATGCATTGGTCATATTTGGTATAAATAATACTTGCTACAATGAATGAGTTAAAAAAAAAAGTCTAATGAAAATAACTTGTAATATATATTGAACCATACATGAAAGCATGAAAAAAACTGATGGTGATGCATTTATGATTGTAATAACGAGCTGTAGAGTCTTAAAAATTTAATAACGCATCATTTAACTACGTAAGTCACTATGTGACGCCCGAGGATAAGAGGGGTACATGAATGAACCGAGAGCACATCCGAATGAGAGGGATTCCGAGGACATGAAAGTATGGTCATGATTAGCTTAAAAGGAATTGATGGGCTACCTATACCAACAAGGTGCACCTTCCTTTTCACTAGCTTAATCATAAGAACTTTGAAGTTATGTGTGCTTGGCTTAGACAAGTTCAATGTTTGGTGACCTCTTGAGAATTTTCCAAAGAAGCATGTGAGTAAGGACAAAGCATGCTAATAGGACCTCGTGTTGGTTTGTTGTGACATTCTCCACTCTTAGAACCAGTTTCATACAAGTATGGTGACATCCTCAAGTCGTAGGGGATGTAGAGGAATGCCGATTGTATAACATAACTCATTGAAATCTACATGCATATTAGACACAAAATTCTAATTTCTAAAAGCCCTATATAAAAACATGTAAATAAAAAAATGAAGATCTAACTGTGATTGCAATAACAGGTTGCACAGTCATAAACCCTCATTTACATGTTCTTTAACTTTGTAAATCACTGTGATTATTAAATACTTGTTTTTTCCCCATGAAAACTTTGTTTTTTGTGTGTGTAAAATGAAAATTGTACAGGTATAAAAATTGTTCATTTCTAAAAACGATGTGATGACCAATCTCATCCTGTTATGAACTAAAAGCTCCAAATAGGCTCTACATAAAATCTAATGGATGGATTCTAAGCATTTATTTACTAATGAACACTATTGATATGCCTTGAATCTGATATGAAGCGCTCCGAACGACCCAATACGGGGGTGCCATATATAAACCCTCTTAACCTATTTTTTGCCCTACTCTCTGTATTCTGAATACTCCTCACATAATAAGATCGTTCTCTCCCTCTGCCCGTGGACGTAGCTAACACACCGTTAGTGAACCACGTATATTTGTGTGTTGTTTCTCTTCGCCTTTTCATTCTTGTTACGTTGTTACTGTTTTTCGTCATAACAAGTGGTATCAGAGCCTCGGTTCGTGTTTTTCCACAACAGTTTTTCAGCGTACAAGGATGTCAGCTATGAACGTGAAGATCGACAAATTCACCGGGAGGAACAGTTTTGGTCTGTGGCAGATCAAGATGCGGTCTCTGCTGAAGCAACAGGGATTATGGGTGCCGCTGTCTGGTACGAAGAAGGCGGACGCCGATGAAGAAGAATGGAAAACCTTGGAGGAGAAGGCCCATTCCACGATTATGTTATGTCTGGCCGATGACGTCATCATCGAGGTCGCGAATGTGGATACTGCCGCCGGGCTCTGGTCTATGCTCGAGAGCCTCTACATGACGCTGTCTTTGACTAAAAAGTTGCTCTTGAAGCAACGTCTGTTCAGTTTGCGAATGCAGGAAGGTACGCCCCTTAGAGATCACATAGACCAGTTGAACTCTATTCTATTAGATCTACGTAATCTTGAGGTTAAGGTAGATGATGAGGATGCTGCTTTGATTCTGTTAGTATCTTTGTCGTTGTCGTATGAGAATTTTGTAGATTCTTTTATTAGTGGTAGGCAGATGCATATTTGGAACGACTTCCGAGTCAGTTAGGAACTTCCTGAGCCATACTGCGTCTTTTTCTGCTTCGCAAGCGGCTACATATTCGGCCTCCATGGTCGAGTCTCCAATGCATCCTTGCTTGATGCTGCGCCATACTATTGCTCCTCCATTTAGAGTGAATACTGACCCCGATGTATATTTCCTCGAATCTTTATCAGTTTGAAAGTCAGAATCAGTGTATCCTGTAAGGATCAAATCCTTCGAACCATACACGAGCATATAGTCCCTCGTTCTCCTTAGATATTTGAGGATACTTTTAACGGCTGTCCAGTGATCAAATCCTGGATTGGATTGATATCTACTGACAATCCCTACTGCATAACAAATGTCAGGCCTTGTACACAACATGACATACATTAGGCTACCTACTGCAGAGGCATAGGGAAAACGTCTCATGTCCTCAACTTCTTGAGGTGTCTGAGGACACTGTTCCTTAGACAAGTTAATTCCGTGCTTGAAAGGTAATAGTCCTTTCTTGGAATTTTGTATTTTATATCTAACCAACAATTTGTCGATATAAGACGCTTGAGACAGGGCTAGCGTTTTGTTCTTTCGGTTTCGAACAATTTGGATTCCTAGAACAAATTGTGCCTCACCCAAATCTTTCATTTGGAATTTAGTTGCTAGCCATAGTTTAATGTCAGTTAGATAACCTACATCATTCCCGATGAGTAGGATATCATCCACATACAGTACTAAGAAAACTATAGAGCTGTTGATGATCCTTTTGTAAACACAAGGCTCATCAACGTTTTGTTCAAAGCCATAAGATTTGATCGCAGTATCAAATCTCATATTCCAGGATCTAGACGCTTGTTTTAATCCATAAATGGATCGTTTAAGCTTGCAAACTTCTTGCTCTTAATCCTGAGCTATGAACCCCTCTGGCTGAGACATGTAGATACTTTCTTCAAGAATACCGTTCAAAAATGCAGTCTTGACATCCATTTGCCATATTTCATAATCGTAAAACGTGGCAATGGATAAAAGTATCCAGATCGACTTTAACATGGCAACAGGGGAGAAGGTTTCTTCATAGTCAATCCCCTCCCACTGGGTAAAACCCTTTGCCACAAGTCGTGCCTTAAAGGTCTGTACCTTTCCAGCAGCGTCTCGTTTTCTCTTGTAGATCCATTTGCACCCTATGGGTCTAACCCCTTCAGGTTGATCCACAAGATCCCATACTGAATTAAAATTCATGGACTCGGTCTCTATGTCCATGGCTTTAATCCACTCGTTCTTGTCAACGTCATCCATTGCCTGTTTAAAGGTTAATGGATCCTCGATCCCGTCATCAGGTATGACGACTGGAGTTTCAGTTAAACCCAAATAGCGATCAGGCTGTCTAACAACCCTCCCACTACGTCGAGGTTCTCTTATTTCTTGAGAAGGACGTGATTGACTCGAGGTGCCAGTATCATCAACAACTCTTGTTGATGTTTCTGTAGCTTCGTTAGATAGTTCACTTAAAACGACTTTACTACGTGGCTTGTGATCTCTGAGGTGGTCTTCTTCTAGGAATGTAGCATTTGTCGATACAAGTACTTTATTTTCCTCTGGATCGAAGAAGTATCCACCTCTCGTTTCTTTGGGATAGCCTATAAATAGGCAAAATCTAGAACGAGGCTCCAATTTCTTTGGGTTTACTTCTAGCACATATGCAGGACATCCCCAAATTCTAAAATGTCGTAAACTAGCTTTACGACCTTTTGTTGTAATTCTGGAGTGGTTAAAAATATAAGATAATTTGACTCCAATCCTGTGCAAGTATACACAGTCTGCAGCAAGTAATATTATCAATCCAAGGTCTGAATGAGCTTCCACTTTATCTATTTTGCGTAACTTCCTAATGGTTTCAAAGGTAATAAAGATGTTGGGTTTTATAAAAATTATGCTGAAGCAAAATAAATGACAGAACAACAGGTAAACAAATAGATAGACGGATTGAAGACAGGCGCTGGTTAGGTTTTAGTGATTGTTTTAAGATATGCTCTAACAATATTATTGATCATGCATTTCTCGCAGTATTATTAGCGGATTCCTCCCGGAACTCCGGATCTTTTGGGATATGTTTCAAACCCAATGAAGTGCGACCGATCAAGCACTAGGCAACTGGCTATCCCTAGCTCAGTCACTGGCGTTCACCAGTACACAATGATCGTAGTGTGGATAATTGTCACACGCTCTCTAAATCATCCCTGAAACTAGAGAAAGCTATTCACACCGGCTGGCCAGGCAGGCATAAAATAAGAATAAGCACAACAATTAACCAAAATGCGATAGTCAATTCATTACTAGAGATGAAGAACAATAATCACATTATTCCTAACCAACACCCTAAGCTACTTAGTTCATAATAGGCATAAGAATACGAATTACAATCTGAGTATGCATGTCCATAACCACAAGTTAATAAAGAAAGTAAACTCCCTAATCAGCTTGCGGATGATGGTGTTCTTGGTGATCTTCAATCTCCCTATACTCTTCGGCTTCCAAGGAAAAACATGGAATATCTTTGACTTTGACGGCTACTTCCTTTTATAGAAGGATGGGAGGCTTGAATTAGGTCAACTAGGACACGTGTAAGGCTCTCCTTGATCCTTTATCACGAAAATAACTCAACAGAAGTCGGTTCATGAAGTTGGCTAACGAGCTGTGATGTGGTAGTTTCTGTTCCCAGTTTTGCTGCAACATAGAATTTGCTCCCTCCAGTCGCTCAGCAGCATAATCTGCACAAAGTGATTTCCAAAGCTTCCATTCTTCCAACTGGGTTAAATCAAGTAATATCTCTCTAAAACCAACCCTATTAAGCATTAAAGACATGCAAATCCTTATATAAATGAGGCCTAAATAACTACCTTTTGGGCAGTTATCATACCCCCAAACTTGAACTATTGCGCGTCCCGAGCAATACTAACCAACCTTCCTTCAAGAATTTCAAAATATTAGACAAAGAATTAGCTTAATCCAACCAGACAGTCCAACACTACCTTTAACCTTTACCTGAGCACTCTGCAAAACCAAGCTCTGCTGCAGCAAAATGATTCCTCCGGCATGGACAAATAATCACCACTTTTCAACTTAATTCTAAGGACTCACCACAACCTAGCTCTATTATCAGACATTTCAAAACATATTTTTAAAGGGGTTTATTTCATTATTTATCAGACTTAAAGCAGCCTTACAGTCATAAGCTCTTAAGCATGGGATGACCCACTTTATGGTGCAGTATACCCTTGCCTCAAGCTCATCACCAACTAGGCTCAATACTCATTATAAAGCTCAAAAATCCATAGTTATTCCATCTCTTGCCCCTCAGAATGGCGACATTTTGTGATGAAGCTCACCTAAGTTCTGGGAGACAGAAAAACTGCTGGATCATCATTCATCCTTCAAAACTTTTGCTCCATCAATTTTTTCAGCAAAATCTTCGACAAATAATTTTTTTCCGCAAATAATAATTTTTCTCATATTTTTCATTTTTTCACATTTCCTAGGTCATCTTTTGACGCGAAGACAAACTGTGGGTATCACAAATGTCCCCGGTTACTCAATAACCTAGCAAATTTTAATTTGAAGGAGAGGAATGCTCGAGCAAAATAATTGGAGTAGCAAAAAGTCCCCCAAACTTGAATTATTCATTGTCCCTAATGAATCATTAATTAAGCAATTATACCCCCAAACTTAAATTTTTCTAACTGAATTTTTAAACTAAACATGGGACTAGGATTAAGCTTAATAGTGGATCATATAAGTCAATACTACCGTCAAAATCTTCTTTGCCGCAGCAACAGTCCAGGCTAGAAGAAATGCTCAAGCAAAAGGTTTCTGGAGATCAGAATACCTTGATCCAACTAAGCTTTATTCAATCCAACCTTCAAAAATTCAGAAGAAAATAGTTAAGTTAGAGTTAGTCAGTGCTCATATAAGAGAAACATTCAGAAATTTCATTAAAATCATAGAAAAACATTACAAAGCAGAGATATATTTTTAACGCAGAAAAATTAAAAAGGGACAAGCAAACATATTTAGTAAACGGGGTCAGATATGCGTGAGCAAACAAAAAGATAAGAACAAAAAATACTGCTCGCTGAAGATTATTTCATCCATCAATCTTCCTGACCCTGCTATTCATCATCATTCTCTTCTTCTCTTTCAACCGGTGGGGGCGGAATCCAGGGGTTCAACAGATCCTCAGGGAATGCAGGAAGGGCTGGATACGGCTTGGAAAAATTCTCTTGCAGTGCCCTTTTTAAGCTGGCATCCCGATTCTTAACATAGTTCCAGAAGGTTAAAGTTTGCCTTTCAGCAAACTCCTGCCTACTGGCCGAAAGTGCCAGTTATTCTAGAATCGAGTTGATGCCATGTATAAGCCCACCTTGACGCACCTCTTGCATGCGCTGGAGCCGTGCCAAATTGGGCGTGTCTATGATCCCCTTATCAAACAGGATCACATCTCCCTCATCCACCGGAACCCCTGCTCTTCTGCACAGCATCGTGATTGTGTTCGGAAAGAATAGTTTCCCCACTTTTTTCTTCCAGCAGCAAACAATTTCATTACAAATAATTTTTCCTACGTCAATACTGAGAGACCTTAAGATAGCAAAAGCCAAAAGAATTCGTTCCCTGGATATTGTCGAGTCGTGCGTTGTTGGAAGCAACCTCTGCCTGATGAAACCCATCCACGTGTTCGCTTCCTTTTTCAAGTAAGCCGATTGGAATGTCCTTTTCTGAGTCTTAGATAGTTGCCACTGTGCCCCCTCGATTCCTACCTCCCTCACAGCATTACTTAACTGTTCCTAAGATGGCGCGACTGCCATCTCATTGAATGCCGCATGGGGGAAGTTTTGAAGATGGTACAGTGCATTGATCACACTTGGACTCTAATCTATCTCGACTCCTCTGACAATTACCAGGAAACCCTCTTCTTTATCAATGTTGGCATAGAATTCACGCACCACCTGTGCGTTCACAGTCTCTGGCTTAGCACAAAACAGCTTCCAGCCGTGGTCAGCTATACCGGTCCTCAGAAATGGTGGGAGATCACCGCTGAAACCTCTTTCGAACAGAAAATCCCTTTTTAGGAGCTCAGTGTATTTTGCTCTAGCAAAATTATTGACAAAGCGATCGTGTGGCACCTGTCGCTCTGCTATTTCATCGTGTTCCTCCGATGCTTTAGCAATATATTTGCCCTTTTCTTCTCTCCGCTTCAGCAACTGTTCCTCCTCCGCCTGTTTCTCTGCTTCTTCTCGCCTTCTTTCTTCAGCTTCTTTTCTCCCTCGTTCCTCTCGCTCTGCCTTGTCTCTTTCGGAATCTGATGATGGAGGCGATGGGGTATCAGTCCTGATCACTAGAATGCGCCCAGCCTTCCGCTTAATGCGGCGACGTTTCGGAGGTTCAGGTATGATAACCTCCACACGAGCCTCCTGAAAAGGCTCTCTGCCTCCTTCCTCTACAACCTCCGTCTGCACATCCTCACTCTGCTTCTCCTGAATATTCTCTCGAGCTTCTTCTGTAGTCACAATTTCCTTTTCATCCTCTTCTTGATTCTGTTTGTCAGATTCTTTTGGGTCTCCTTCTTCTTCCGCAACAACCTCATCCTATCTCGCTTTTTCTTGTTCTTCAACTCTCTGTTGTCGTTTTCTTCTTTTTGCTTCTTTCTCCTTCGGTGTCCTTCTCTTCTTTGTTTTTACTTTCTGAACTTCGGGGGTTACGGGTATCTCTTCTTCCTCACTCTCCCTCTCTTTTCGAGCTCTTGTTTTAGCCATTGAAGGTGTAATAGGGTTTTGACAGAGAATGCAAAGAAAGAAAGAATAATACACGCACAAAGATTTGATCAAGAAGACGAAGTGAAACGTACTTACCAGAGATTGCGAATAAATAGGGCTGCAGCAAACAAGAATCCTAACCGAAAAGATTTGCCCTGCCATAACTAATATTACCGTTGTAAAAAAAAAATGCAAACCTGAAATTCAAAAATTACCAACGGTAAAATTGCGGATTCCAAACGCCCATGGTAAAATTGATGTACTGTCATCATTGAAGCCTTCGGATAATTGCTCTGCGACACGTGGCCTGATCAGATGATGCACGCACATTTACCTGCTATAATTCAAAGCCAAATCCAACGGTAAAAATAATAAATTCCAACGAAAATCCTTTTAATTCGAAATATTTTGCTCCAGCCATATCTTTGCTGCAACAACCTGAAGAATCTTGGATATGTTGTCCGATCAAATATTTTATTCTCAAAAGAAGGCGAATAATATTAGAGAAAATCTCTATTAAGTAAAACTAGAATTCAAATAACTGAAAATAAAATCTAGATAAAATCTAACTAATTAAAAGATAATTGAAAGATAATTTAAATAAATAACCCGAAAATAAAATCAAATCAAATTCAAAACGAAATAAAATCTAAAATAATAAAAATACTGAGATCTAACAAACTATGCAAAAATCAAACCTAACCTAATCGGAATTAAAAACAAATCAGAAAAACTTAAAATCAATACAAAGTCTGGGAGCTCAAAATTTTGCTCTGTGAAATGCTCCCGCAAAAGTCCTGCTCTCTCAATCATCAACCAACCTTAGGGAAGGATATTTCGACTGAAACTCCTCACCCCAATAATGCTTCACACGCTGCCCATTCACCTTGAACAATCTCCCATCTTTTTTTCATCCTGCAAAGTAATTGCTCCATGGGGAAAAACTTCAATCACAATAAATGGTCCTGACCATCTAGATTTTAATTTTCCAGGAAATAATTTTAATCTAGAATTATAAAGCAAAACTTTTTGACCCTTGACAAACTCTTTAGATTTTATTTTTTTGTCATGCCACAGCTTAGTCTTTTCTTTATACATTCTCGCATTCTCATAAGAAAATTGGCGAAATTCCTCTAACTCATTAAGCTGCAGCATTCTTATTGCTCCAGCACGACTCAAATCAAAATTTAACTTTTTCAAAGCCCAAAACGTCTTATGCTCTAGCTCCAATGGTAAATGGCAAGCTTTCCCATATACTAACCTATAGGGAGACATACCTAAAGGAGTCTTATAAGTTATCCTATAAGCCCAAAGAGCCTCATCCAACCTAAAGGACCAATCCTTTCTAGATGGATGGACTACTTTCTCTAAAATAGCTTTAATTTCCCTATTACTAATTTCAGCTTGGCCATTTGCTTGTGGGTGATAGGGGGTAGCTATCCTATGCTTAATCCCATACTTAGCTAAAAGCTTAGTTAAGATATTATTAACAAAATGTGTACCCTCATCACTTATTAGAGCCCTAGGTGTCCCAAACCGCGCAAAGATGTGCGATTGAAGAAACCTTGCTACTGTCTTGGCATCACTCTGATGGCATGCGATGGCCTCCACCCACTTGGACACATAATCAACTGCCAATAAGATAAAAACGTTGCCATTAGAAGGGGGAAATGGCCCCATAAAGTCAATACCCCATACATCGAATAGTTCAACTTCTAAAATGTAAGTACGAGGCATTTCATCTCTAGGCCCCAAGTTTCCTCTCCTTTGACAAGCATCACATTGCTTGTAGAACAAGTGGGCATCCTTGAATAACGTAGGCCAGAAAAATCCGCAATGCAAAATCCTCATAGCTGTCCTCTAACCGCTGAAATGACCTCCATACGGCGAAGAGTGACATTGCTCCAGGATTTACTTTGCTTGAACACCTGAAACACACCTACGAATAATACCGTCAGAGCATTGCTTATACATAAATGGCTCATCCCAATAGAAAAATTTTGCATCATGCTTAAACTTTTTCTTCTGCCTCCAATCCATATCAATAGGGGTGACTTCCTTCACTAAAAAGTTGGCAATATCAGCATACCAAGGAACATCCCTGACTACCTTTACTTGAACAGCAAACAACTGCTCATTAGGTAAAGAATCGAAAATGGCAGATTGCTCCAGCAAAGATGATGATGGATCAAGACGAGATAAATGATCAGCAATGACATTTTCTGATCCCTTTTTGTCTTTTATCTCCAAGTCAAATTCCTGCAATAGTAAAATTATTGCTGCATGATCTGTAAACACCGTGACTTTGGATCCAACCAAATATGGCCGGAATTTCTCAAAAGCAAACACAACAGCTACCAACTCCTTTTCAGTAGTTGTGTAGTTGACTTGTGCCTCATTTAAAACCTTGCTTGCATAATATATAGGATGAATAAATTTGCCCTGCTTTTGCCCCAGCATCGCACCTACCGCAGCATCACTCGCATCACACATTACCTCGAATGGTAAATTCCAATTAGGTGCGCAGAGAATGGGTGCTGAGATTAAAGCAGCCTTCAATGTTTCAAAAGCCTTCCTACAATCTGCATTAAAGTAAAAAACATGATCAGTGCACAATAAGTTACAAAGAGGTTTACTGATTTTGGAAAAATCCTTTATGAACCTCCTATAAAATCCAGCATGTCCTAAAAAACTCCGAATTCCCTTTAATGAACTCGGTGGCTCTAATCTTTCAATAACCTCAACTTTTGCTCTATCAACTTCTAGACCATTCTTAGAAATCCTATGACCTAACATTATGTCCTCCTTCACCATGAAGTGGCACTTCTCCCAATTAAGAACTAGATGGGTATCCTCACATCTTTTTAACACCTTACCTAAATTATCTAAACAATTCTAAAAAGATCCTCCAAAAACTGAAAAATCGTCCATAAAGACCTCAACAGTGGACTCAATCATATCAGAAAAAATTGCTAACATACACCGCTGAAATGTTGTTGGAGCATTGCAAAGGCCAAAAGACATTCTCCTAAAAGCGAATGTCCCATAAGGGCAGGTGAAAGTGGTTTTCTCCTGATCTTCAGAAGCAATAGTAATCTGGTTATACCCAGAATAACCATCCAAGAAGCAGTAATAGGCATGACCAGCCAATCGATCCAACATCTGGTCGATAAATGGCAGAGGGAAATGATCCTTTCGGGTAGCTTTATTAAGCCTTCTGTAATCCATACAAACCCTCCGGCCAGTTACTGTTCTTGTGGGGATCAACTCATTATCTTTATTGCTCACCACAGTGACACCTCCTTTCTTAGGAACACATTGAACAGGGCTTACCCAATTGCTATCGGCAATTGGATAAATGATCCCAGCATCCAACCATTTAATTACCTCATTTTTAACAACCTCTTTCATTGCAGGGTTAAGCCTTCTTTGTTGCTCAATACTCCTAAAGGATCCCTCATCTAGAGTGATTTTATGCATACAAAAAGATGGGCTAATTCCCTGAATATCAGCCAATGTCCAACCTATAGCTTTGCGGTATTGCTGCAGCAAATTTATTAAGGCCTCCTCATGCTCCGGCATTAAATCTGATGCAACAATAATGGGCAACGTCTCACTTTCCCCAAGATACACATACTTTAGATGATCCGGTAAAGGTTTCAAATCTAAAGTGGGTGCCTCAATTAGGGATGGCTTAATTGGGGGAGCCTTTCTTTGATCTAAATCTAAAGACTCAAAAACATCCTCACACCTAAACAATTTTTTTTCATTTTTTCTTTCTAAAGAACGAAATTCAAAATCTTCTACATTAACCTCTCCATGCTTTTCCGAATGCTTATCAGCCGAATCCTGTATTGCTGTCTCAATAACTGCGCTCTCCAGAATCCTGATGAAGGACCAATCCTCCATCTCGTCTGGATATTTCATGGCTTTAAAGACATTAAATTTTACTTCCTCATTATAGACTCTCATTGTTAATTCTCCTTTTTGAACATCTATTAACGTCCTACCAGTAGCAAAAAATGGACGACCTAGAATAATTGGGACATCTTTATCAGCCTCATAGTCTAAAATAATAAAATCAACAGGAAATATGAATTTATCAACTTTTACTAAGACATCCTCAATTTTACCCTCTGGATATGTGATAGACCTATCAGCTAGTTGGAGTGTGACTGTGGTAGGCCTAGCTTCACCAATACCTAACTTTCGATAGACTGAAAGAGGCATAAGGTTAATGCTTGCACCTAAATCACAGAGTGCTCTACCTAATTCCTTTCAACCTATAGACACAGGTATAGTAAATGACCCTGGATCCTTAGCATTGGGGGGTAGACCATTCTTAAGAATAGCACTACACTCCTCAGTAAGAGATACATATTCAAACTCACCTAACCTTTTCTTTTTAGTCAAAATATCCTTAAGAAATTTAGCATAATTAGGCATTTGCTCTATAGCTTCTACTAAAGGGATATTTATATGCAACTGCTTAAGAATCTCTAAAAACTTTTTAAATTGACCATCCTGATTCTTAGGCTTTTGCCTTTGTGGAAAAGGTAGAGGTGGTACATAAGGTCTGGGTGGCACATATGGTGGTTCTACATCTGGCACAGAACCAGTTGCTCCAGCATTCTCTTTGCTGCCTCCAGCACCCTGACCAGATTCCAACTCTTTCTCAATAACAAAATTATTATCACTATTACTATTTAAGTCCTGGGTCTTTCTAGACTCTTCTAATGGCTTACCACTCCTAAGAGTTACTGCCTTTACCTGCTCCTTACCTTCCCTTCGAGGGTGTTCAGTATCTGATGGAAGTTTCCCTTGAGGCCTCGCCTTGAGCTCATTAGCTAGCTGACCCACTTGCAATTCCAGGGCCCTGATCGAAGCTTGATTACTTTGAATTGTAGTGTCTGTACGCGCCATAAATTCTTTCATCATTACCTCGAGAGAATTTCCCGAATTTTGCTGGGGCAAAGCTGGCTTATTTTGCTGGGGCATTACCTACGTTTTAGCAAATCCCGGCTGGTTCATCTTCTGTTGTGCTTGTACGTTATTTCCTTCACCTCCCCATGAGAAGTTAGGGTGGTTGCGCCAGCCTTGATTATAGAAGTTAGAATAAGGGTTGTTCCTCTTATTACCTACAAAAAACACAGACGCTGGATTGTTGGGGCAAAACTCGTAGTTGTGGTCTTCACCGCAATAAACACATGCTTCGTCCGTGACTTGGTTCACCACTGCTGCAGGCTCCATAGCTGGTGGCTGCTGATGACTAATCACTGTAACATTCTTAAGAGCGTTAGCAATCATTGCAAGATCAGCCCTAATGGTGGACACACCATCAACCTCTAATACACTCTTAACTTTTTTATTTGTGCCTCTAACATCCGACTATTGACAACTATTAATAGATATTCTTTCTAAAATTTCATAGGCTTCATCAAAAGTTTTTGCCAAAAGAGCCCCTCCAGCCGAAGCGTCGACCATACCTTGGGTTACTCCATTTAAACCATTGTAAAATGTTTCCATTTGAATACAATGAGTTTGTTGGGTTTTATGCCCTAAAACTCGTAGATAGTGAATGTAACCGTTGACCGGATATTAATGAAATAATATTGATATATTTTTTCATTAATTGTTATTAGTTATTTTATATATGTCTTTGCCTAATTATAACCCTAATCCAATAAACTAGACATCCAAGGCTGTAATATGAGTCTTGAACTATATGTAGCGACATATGGGATCATTGTTCAAGAAACAGCCTAAAGGGTCTATAGTATAGGGATAAGACTGGGTGCCTTATCCTGGTGACACTATGGATACTGCCCACTTTGTATTTGATACAAACGTTGCGATCCAACGTGTTCGTGTAGGTGACATGCGAGTGGGGGTATCCTATGCAATGAGTTTGCATAAGACCGGACCGCGAAATAGTAACCACTGGTTATAACACCGTTAACTAGTTGGTTTTCTATTTCACTAGGACGACCTAGACAACTTAGTCTTAATCCTGAGTTGATTATGGACTCCTGCTCATGAGAGATTGTCCTTTGATTTGTATGGGTGAGAGTGGCCAATACGCCGACTCAATAAGCCTACCACTTTGGGGACAAGACCGAATGGGGAGCTGGGAACATAATCGTACAAGATGGAATTCACTCCTTCCCGACTTTAGGGAAGCAGATGAGTGTTCCCTTAAGTGGTTACTCCGAGTCTTGAACAAAGGGCCCTACCCTCTCAATGGCACGAGAGGGTTTTCTGTTTGATGGTTGGACCACAAACAGGTTGTTCATTAGAGGAGAATTGGTACTTAAGAAAATAGAGGTAACCCAGCGGTAAAACGGTAATTTGACCCAGCTGGTGTTACGGACACTCGTGAAGGACTAACTAGTCGATATTTGTCTAAGATCCGTGGACACAAAAAATATGTTTGCAGTGAGAAGAGTGCAACTGTGAGTCTATAGTGGAATGTACACACAGTTAACGAATATTGATTAATGTGGTTAATGAGTTTGACCAATTAATCTCACATCGTTGGAGCTTCTGATCTGCAGGTCCATTAGGTCCCACTGGTAGCTCGTAAAGTAATTTGAGGCAACTAAGTAATAAAAGTAAATTGAAAATGTTCAATTTATTAAGGGAAACAAATATAATATATATTGATATATTATTATGAGAGAAATTAATATTTGAAAAGTTCAAATATAAATTTATGGAAGTTTGAAAGAGTTCAAAATAATGAATTAATTAATTTAAGGCCTAAAATGTGTTTGGGCAAATTGATTAATTCTAGGCCGGGAATTAAATATGTGATATTTAATTGGTGGTTAATTAATTAAAGAATTCATTAACCGGGAATTAATCAATTATGGAAATAATTAATCACTTAAGGAAGTGATTAATCATTTATGGAAATGATCTAATCACTTATGGAAGTAATTAATCATTTGTGGAAAAGATTAATCAATTATGGAATTGATTGATCATGATTGATTAATTAAGGAATAAGATTGAATCAGTTATGGAAAAGATTGATTTAACTGAATATTTTATTCATGGCCTCTCTTCTATAAATAGAACACTAGACCTAATTGGTCATGACACTTGACACTCTTGAAAGACAAGACCTTCTCTCTAGCCTCCCTCTTAGAGAAAGACTCCCACAAGTCTTTTGCCTCCTAGACTTAGAGACATACCGGTGTAACCTCTGTGGTGATTGTGTCAATCAAAGAAGAAATTTCTAGCGAAGAAAAGCAAAGGCGGCTGCTGCGTTTTCGTTCGTGGAGCGTTGTTGGCGAAGAACGATCAAGTCTTCAACAAAGATTTGTAACGGTTCTTCCACTTTTCTTTAGAAAAGTTTTAAAAATAAATTTAGATTTAGTTTAGCATGTTTAAACCAATTTTACAGCGGCTTTAAAGGTTGTTTAAAGTTTCGTTTGAGTTATTGTAACGGTATTTTAATGTTAATTAATATACGGCGTAAGGTCCAATCGATGCGCTTCTGCTGCATGGGGACTTTTATTCCCTTCAATTGGTATCAGAGCCATCGCTGTCCCTATTAATTAATTTTAAAAAGTTGCGATAGGCTCTAATAGGTGGGATTTATGCATAATGTATGTTCGGTTTGCATTGAACTGTTTGGGTTAATTTTATGGCCATAGATTTTTTTTTATGTGATTTTGATCATGTAAGGCCCAGTGTTTCGGGTATTTTATGTAAAATTGAGTCCTATGTAAGTCCGGGTCTAGAATAGGTTTTTATGAGATGAAAATCGGAGCAATCGTCGCCAAAATCGGAGAATCGATGCTGCTGCCGCCCACATTCTGCCTCCAGACGCAACAGCGTCGGGACGCTACTTCAACAGCGTCTCGACGCTGTCTCGATACCGAAGGCGCTCGGTAAGGAAAGCACACAGCGTCGGGACGCTACCTCAACAGCGTCTCGACGCTGTCTCGATTACGCAGGCACCAGATAAGGAAAACGCACAGCGTCGGGACGCTATCATCACAGCGTCTCGACGCTGTCACGATGGAGGCGCAACCTAGGGTTTCAAAAGGCGCGGTTCAAGGCATGGTCGGTCCGGTTCAGACCGGTTCGGCTGGGCTAGGACCTATTTGGTCCGGTTCAGCCAATTTTTGGCATGGTTCGTGGTTATGGAGGTCGGTTCGAGGTGGTTCGGGGCGGTTCGTGCTGTCTAGACCAATTTCGGAGCTGTACATGGATTTTTAGGATAGAATTTAGCTAAATTAATGTAATTTAATGCTTTATTTTATCCTAAGGGCCAAAATTAACCGGTTCAATTGCTAATTATATGTTTTATGGATGTCATATAGAATTTTTAATCCCACCTTAGGTTATAAACATGCTCATGCATTTTTTATATATTATAAATAGTTATAATGTATGTTTAAATGCATGGATTTGTTTTCATATTTTTTAATATAAGTGTATATTAATTATATGAAAAATTGGAAAGCATGAAGCATGTCATTACTTAAATTAAATATAAATAGTTATGTTTAATGTGATGAATGAAGCATGCTTGATTGATTTTCTTGATTGACTTATAATTGTTATAATAAAAGAAAATAAAAAAATTACATGAAGCATGAAACATCCATAGTTAATAATATAATTGTTATATTATTCATGCAATTAGTGTGGTTTAATTATTTAATTTGAATGAGATTGTTGAATGAATTAAACCCTAGATTCTTCATTATAGGATTAATCATTAAAATTTGAAATAGTTCTTTTTTATTAATGATTAGAAACCGTCAATCTATAATCAAGATTTGCATGCAAACATAAGATCATAGGATAAATTGGATTAATTTTAAATTGTTTAAAATTAATTAGACCTAGATCGATTTCTAATAAGATTAGAATCTTTTCTTACTTAGTATTTAAAATAGTTTTAATTGACTAAGTAGGAAAAACATTGTTATGATTATAAGGGAACTCCACCGGTAATGTTCTGTCTAAGGCTGGGGGTATTTAAGTTGACGGTTTACGGAACACCTCCTACCTGGGAACTGACCTGGAATATCGGAGTTGAATTAATCATAGTTAAATGTTAGCATGCAATGTCACTAGGTTAATTAAAAGTGTTTAATGCACCTAGATCTTTAGAGTAAAGACCTTACATTACTGAGGTTATAAGGGAACTCTCTCGGTAAAGTTCTGTCTAAGGCTGGGGGTATTTAAGTTGACGGTTTACGGAACACCTCCTACCTGGGAACTGACCCGAACATTGAGTTGAATTAACCATAGTAATGTTGACTTGCAATGTTGGGTTTATTAAAAGAAGTTTAATTCACCCAATAGATTGCAGTTGAATCCTTTCCATAATTGTTATAATAGGATCAAACTTAGATAGATTGACTTAGCCGAATACTATCTAAGTTAAACAACCCTATATTAACCTTAGGACATTTTCAGTAGGAGGAAAATTACAAAACGAGATTTAAATCAAGTTTTGCTCCTACGTCCCTAAATTCACAACGTGAGATTAATGCTCGGCTTCGAGTCGCCTTAGGAGCGGCCTCCCTTCGGAAAGTGTTTGCATGGTTCAATATCAAAGTGAATGGGAAAAATGTCTAGAGTAAGTGGGAGCGGGACACGTGTCAACGTATCCCTCAGTCTCCGCCCATAGTTCACACCGTGAAAGTCCTATGATCCGCCTGCAGGTTGTCCTGGCGCAACCATCCCTTCGGAGGGCCTGGTCATAGGATTCGGAACATCGTGAACTCCTGAAAAGGATAAGAGCTCTTAGGCTAATCACCAACAGTTGTCTTTCCCTTCGGTAGCCTGTTGGTGCGTGCCTCTGAGATCTGAAAGTGGGAGGGTTACACTTATGAGGATGAGTTAAAAGTGTTAACAAATCCTTGACCGAACAACGGTGGCTAATGTCTATAGGAATATGAGTTATTCTTGAATTAGAATTAGCTGAGAGGTGTCTCATTTCAAAGGAGGAGTGCCTGATCACCCTTCGGTGGCTGACATTCTAAACCTCTGAAACGTCGTTGCAAAACTAAATCGATAGTTTTAGGGTTCTGTGATTGTCTGTTTTGCTAAATTGATTGGATTGTGTGCAATTGTTTGCTTGTATGATGGGTTAAGGCAAAGATAACTAATACGGTCATTGTTTGTTTAAATTTCAGCAATGTCTTCCTCAATTGTCTCTCTGCTTAAAAATGAGAAATTAACCGGCAAAAATTATGCTACGTGGAAGTCAAACCTGAATACGATTCTTGTTGTCGATGATCTGCGGTTCGTCTTAACGGAGGATTGTCCTCCAGCCCCTGCTCGTAATGCATCCCAAGCAGTTAAGGATGCTTATGACCGCTGGACAAAGGCCAATGATAAGACTCGCGTCTATATCCTAGCCAGCTTATCTGAAGTTTTGGCTAAAAGGCATGAGAGCATGGTAACAGCGAGGGAGATTATGAACTCTCTCCAGGAGATGTTTGGACAACCGTCCTACCAACTCCACCATGACGCTCTCAAATACGTTTATAGCTGTTGCATGAAAGAGGGCACGTCTGTTCGGGAGCATGTACTGGATATGATGGTCCAATTCAACGTGGCAGAGGCAAACGGGGCGGTCATAGATGAGCGTAGTCAGGTTGCATTCATCTTAGAATCTCTTCCGAAGAGTTTTCTACAGTTTCGAAGCAATGCAATGATGAATAAAATAACATTCAACCTGACTAGCTTCCTGAATGAGCTACAACTCTATCAGTCTCTTCTTAAGAACAAGGGATAGATAGAAGGAGAGGCAAACATTGTCCACTCTAAAAGAAAGTTTGAAAAGGGTTCATCCTCTGGAACTAAATCTGTAGCCACTTCTTCAAAGAAAACTCAGAAGAAGAAAGGAAACAAGGGGAAAGCTCCCAGCACTGCTGCTAAAAGCAAGGGAAAAGCCAAAGCTATGGCAGACAAGGGCAAGTGTTTCCACTGCAATGTATATGGACATTGGAAGAGAAACTGCCCAAAGTACCTTGCTGAGAAAAAGAAGGAAAATGAAGGTAAATTTGATTTACTTGTTTTAGAAACATGCCTGGTAGAACATGATGAGTTTACCTGGATACTTGATTCAGGAGCACCTAATCATGTTTGCTCTTCTTTTCAGGAAAATAGTTCCTTTCGGAAGTTGAACGATGGGGAAATGACACTCAGGGTCGGAACTGGAGAAGTCATTTCAGCTAAAGTAGTGGGAGCGGCGAAGTTATTTTTTAGAAATAGATTCTTACTTTTAGAAAGTTTGTTAATCGTTGCCAAGATTAAGAGGAACTTAATTTCTATTTCATGTTTGATTGAACAATCGTATACAGTTACTTTTGATATGAATGAAGCGTTCATTTATAAAAATGGTGTACTTATTTGTTCAGCCAAATTGGAAAATAACTTGTACGTTTTAAGACCAACCGAAAACAAAGCACTTTTAAATCACGAATTATTTAAAACTGCTGAAACTCAAAGAAAAAGGCAAAAGATTTCTCCATCAAGTAACGATACTAATCTTTGGCATCTGAGACTTGGTCATATAAACGTCGATAGGATTGGTCGTTTGGTAAAGAATGGACTTCTAAGCAAGTTAGAAGATGATTCACTACCACCTTGTGAATCTTGTCTCGAGGGAAAAATGACCAAGAGACCCTTTACTGGAAAAGGTTACAGAGCCAAAGAACCCTTAGAGTTTATACATTCGGATCTATGTGGTCCAATGAATGTAAAAGCTCGAGGAGGGTACAAATATTTCACCTCTTTTATAGATGATTATTCAAGATATGGTTACTTGTACCTAATGGGACATAAGTCTGAAGCCCTTGAAAAGTTTAAGGAGTTTAAGGCTGAAGTTGAAAACCTATTAGGTAAATCTATTAAAATACTTCGATCTGATCGAGGAGGGGAGTATATGGATCAAAGATTCCAGGATTATATGATAGAACATAGAATCCGATCTCAACTTTCAGCCCCTGGTACACCTCAACAGAATGGTGTGTCAGAAAGGAGAAATAGAACCTTGTTGGACATGGTTCGATCAATGATGAGCTATGCTCAATTGCCTAGCTCGTTTTGGGGGTATGCAGTAGAGACTGCAGTATACATCTTGAACAATGTTCCCTCGAAAAGTGTTTCTAAAACACCTTTTGAATTATGGAAGGGGCGTAAACCTAGTTTGCATCACTTTCGCATCTGGGGTTGTCCAGCACACGTGCTTGTGACAAATCCTAAGAAACTGGAACCTCGTTCAAAACTGTGCCAATTTGTTGGTTACCCTAAAGAAACGAGAGGTGGTTATTTCTACGACCCACAAGAAAATAAGGTGATTGTATCGACAAACGCCACTTTCTTAGAGGAAGACCACATGAGAGATCATAAACCACGCAGCAAAATAATATTAGGAGAAGCTACTGAAGAATCATCAAGAGTTGTTGATGAAGTTGGACCTTCAACAAGGGTTGATGAAGGAACTAGTTCTTCAGATCCATCCCATCCATCTTAAATGTTGGGAATGCCTCGACGTAGTGGGAGGGTTGTATTACAACCTGACCGCTACTTGGGTTTAACTGAAACTCAGGTTGTCATACCTAATGATGGCATTGAGGATCCATTGTCCTATCGACAGGCAATGAATGACGAAGATAAGGATGAATGGGTCAAAGCCATGAACCTGGAAATGGAGTCA
This sequence comes from Luffa acutangula, assembly GCA_036850905.1. NCBI lineage: Eukaryota > Viridiplantae > Streptophyta > Magnoliopsida > Cucurbitales > Cucurbitaceae > Luffa > Luffa acutangula. Next base: position 19,503,110 of record CM072087.1, read on the forward strand.
ATGTACTCAAATTCTGTCTGGGAACTTACAGATCTACCAAATGGGGTAAAACCCATAGGGTGCAAATGGATCTATAAGAGAAAAAGAGATGCAGCTGGAAAGGTACAGACCTTCAAAGCTAGACTAGTGGCAAAGGGTTATACCCAAAAGGAAGGGGTTGACTATGAGGAAACCTTTTCTCCTGTAGCCATGTTAAAGTCCATAAGAATTCTCTTATCCATAGCCACATATTATGACTATGAAATATGGCAAATGGACGTCAAGACTGCCTTTCTGAATGGTAATCTTGAAGAGAATATCTTCATGTCTCAACCCGAAGGGTTCATAGGCCAAGGTCAGGAACAAAAGGTTTGTAAGCTCAATCGATCCATTTATGGATTGAAACAAGCATCCAAATCATGGAACATTAGATTTGATACTACAATTAAATCTTTTGGCTTTGACCAAAACGTTGATGAGCCTTGTGTGTACAAGAAAATCAACAAAAGGAAAGTAGCTTTTCTAATACTTTATGTAGACGACATCCTACTCATTGGGAATGATGTAGGATACCTCACTGACATTAAGAAATGGCTAGCAGCCCAATTCCAAATGAAAGATCTGGGAGAGGCTCAATATGTTCTGGGAATCCAAATCATTAGGGATCGTAAGAACAAAACGCTAGCTCTGTCTCAAGCAACGTATATTGACAAGATGTCGTCTCGATATTCGATGCAAAACTCCAAGAAGGGACTACAACCCTTCAGACATGGGGTACACCTGTCTAAGGAACAGTCTCCTAAGACACCTCAAGAAATTGAGAACATGAGACACATTCCCTATGCCTCAGCTGTGGGCAGCTTAATGTATGCTATGCTCTGCACTAGGCCTGACATATGTTATGCAGTGGGAGTAGTCAGTAGGTATCAGTCTAATCCAAGGTTGGACCACTGGAGAGCGGTTAAGAATATCCTCAAGTATCTTCGGAGAACGAGGGACTACATGCTTGTGTATGGAGCTAAGGATTTGATTCTTACTGGATACACTGACTCTAACTTTCAAGCTGATAAGGATTCAAGGAAATCCACATCAGGGTCAGTATTCACCCTCAATGGAGGAGCAGTAGTGTGGAGAAGCATCAAACAAGGATGCATAGCAGACTCAACCATGGAGGCTGAGTATGTAGCAGCTTGCGAAGCAGCTAAGGAGGCAGTATGGCTTAGAAAGTTCTTGACTTATTTGGAAGTGGTTCCGAATATGAACGTGCCCATAACACTATACTGTGACAACAGTGGGGCTGTAGCCAACTCAAAAGAACCTCGAAGCCACAAACGAGGTAAACACATCGAGAGGAAGTATCACCTGATACGGGAGATTGTGCAACGAGGAGATGCGATCGTCACTAAGATCGCCTCGGCGCACAACATCGCTGATCCATTTACGAAGGCTCTCACAACTAAAGTGTTTGAGGGTCATCTAGAGGGTCTAGGTCTACGAGATATGTATGCCATCTAATCTAGGGCAAGTGGGAGAAATGTATAATGGGTATAAGGATGCCCTAGTTCATTGTATTAATATACATGACATTTTCAGCTTTAGATTATTGCATTTACATCCCACTAACTAGTGTTTTAGTTCAAGTGGGAGTTTGTTGGGTTTTATTCCCTAAAACTCGTAGATAGTGAATGTAACCGTTGACCGGATATTAATGAAATAATATTGATATATTTTTCCATTAATTGTTATTAGTTATTTTATATATGGCACAGAACCAGATGCTCCAGCATTCTCTTTGCTGCCTCCAGCACCCTGACCAGACTCCAACTCTTTCTCAATAACAAAATTATTATCACTATTACTATTTAAGTCCTGGGTCTTTCTAGACTCTTCTAATGGCTTACCACTCCTAAGAGTTACTGCCTTTACCTGCTCCTTACCTTCCCTTCGAGGGTGTTCAGTATCTGATGGAAGTTTCCCTTGAGGCCTCGCCTTGAGCTCATTAGCTAGCTGACCCACTTGAAATTCCAGGGCCCTCATCGAAGCTTGATTACTTTGAATTGCAGCGTCTGTACGCACCATAAATTCTTTCATCATTACCTCGAGAGAATTTCCCGAATTTTGTTGGGGCAAAGCCGACTTATTTTGCTGGGGTATTACCTGCGTTTTAGCAAATCCCGGCCGGTTCATCTTCTGTTGCGCTTGTACATTATTTCCTTGACCTCCCCATGAGAAGTTAGGGTGGTTGCGCCAACCTGGATTATAGAAGTTAGAATAAGGGTTGTTCCTCTGATTACCTACAAAAAACACAGACGCTAGATTGTTGGGGCAAAACTCGTAGTTGTGGTCTTCACCGCAATAAACACATGCTTCGTCCGTGACTTGGTTCACCACTGCTGCAGGCTCCATAGCTGGTGGCTGCTGATGACTAATCATTGTCACATTCTTAAGAGCGTTAGCAATCATTGCAAGATCAGCCCTAATGGTGGACACACCATCAACCTCTAATACACTCTTAACCTTTTTATTTGTGCCTCTAACATCCGACCATTGACAACTATTAATAGATATTCTTTCTAAAATTTCATAGGCTTCATCAAAAGTTTTTGCCAAAAGGGCCCCTCCAGCCGAAGCGTCGACCATACCTTGGGTTACTCCATTTAAACCATTGTAAAATGTTTCCATTTGAATACAATGAGTTTGTTGGGTTTTATGCCCTAAAACTCGTAGATAGTGAATGTAACAGTTGACCGGATATTAATGAAATAATATTGATATATTTTTCCATTAATTGTTATTAGTTATTTTATATATGTCTTTGCCTAATTATAACCCTAATCCAATAAACTAGACATCCAAGGCTGTAATATGAGTCTTGAACTATATGTAGCGACATATGGGATCATTGTTCAAGAAACAGCCTAAAGGGTCTATAGTATAGGGATAAGACTGGGTGCCTTATCCTGGTGACACTATGGATACTGCCCACTTTGTATTTGATACAAACGCTGCGATCCAACGCGTTCGTGTAGGAGACATGCGAGTGGGGGTATCCTATGCAATGAGTTTGCATAAGACCGAACTGCGAAATAGTAACCACTGGTTATAACACCGTTAACTAGTTGGTTTTCTATTTCACTAGGACGACCTAGACAACTTAGTCTTAATCCTGAGTTGATTATGGACTCCTGCTCATGAGAGATTGTCCTTTGATTTGTATGGGTGAGAGTGGCCAATACGCCGACTCAATAAGCCTACCACTTTGGGGACAAGACCGAATGGGGAGCTGGGAACATAATCGTACAAGATGAAATTCACTCCTTCCCGACTTTAGGGAAGCAGATGAGTGTTCCCTTAAGTGGTTACTCCGAGTCTTGAACAAAGGGCCCTACCCTCTCAATGACACGAGAGGGTTTTCTGTTTGATGGTTGGACCACAAACAGGTTGTTCATTAGAGGAGAATTGGTACTTAAGAAAATAGAGGTAACCCAGGGGTAAAACGGTAATTTGACCCAGCTGGTGTTACGGACACTCGTGAAAGACTAACTAGTCGATATTGGTCTAAGATCCGTGGACACAAAAAATATGTTTGCAGTGAGAAGAGTGCAACTGTGAGTCTATAGTGGAATGTACACACAGTTAACGAATATTGATTAATGTGGTTAATGAGTTTGACCAATTAATCTCACATCGTTGGAGCTTCTGATCTGTAGGTCCATTAGGTCCCACTGGTAGCTCGTAAAGTAATTTGAGGCAACTAAGTAATAAAAGTAAATTGAAAATGTTCAATTTATTAAGGGAAACAAATATAATATATATTGATATATTATTATGAGAGAAATTAATATTTGAAAAGTTCAAATATAAATTTATGGAAGTTTGAAAGAGTTCAAAATAATGAATTAATTAATTTAAGGCCTAAAATGTGTTTGGGCAAATTGATTAATTCTAGGCCGGGAATTAAATATGTGATATTTAATTGGTGGTTAATTAATTAAAAAATTCATTAACCGGGAATTAATCAATTATGGAAATAATTAATCACTTAAGGAAGTGATTAATCATTTATGGAAATGATCTAATCACTTATGGAAGTAATTAGTCATTTGTGGAAAAGATTAATCAATTATGGAATTGATTGATCATGATTGATTAATTAAGGAATAAGATTGAATCAATTATGGAAAAGATTGATTTAATTGAATATTTTATTCATGGCCTCTCTTCTATAAATAGAACACTAGACCTAATTGGTCATGACACTTGACACTCTTGAAAGACAAGACCTAGAATTCTCTCTAGCCTCCCTCTTAGAGAAAGACTCCCACAAGTCTTTTGCCTCCTAGACTTAGAGACATATCGGTGTAACCTCTGTGGTTATTGTTTCAATCAAAGAAGAAATTTCCAGCGAAGAAAAGCAAAGGCGGCTGCTGCGTTTTCGTTCGTGGAGCGTCGTTGGCGAAGAACGGTCAAGTCTTCAACGAAGGTTTGTAACGGTTCTTCCTCTTTTCTTTAGAAAAGTTTTAAAAATAAATTTAGATTTATTTTAGCATGTTTAAACCAATTTTACAGCGGCTTTAAAGGTTGTTTAAAGTTTCGTTTGAGTTATTGTAACGGTATTTTAATGTTAATTAATATACGGCGTAAGGTCCAATCGATGTGCTTCCGCTGCGTGGGGACTTTTATTCCCTTCAGAGGTAACCCATGGTGGGGACACTTTCGTAAAAGCTCCTTAAACCTCTCCCAAGCCTCACTAAAAGTCCCATCCTCAAGTTGCCTAAACCCTACTATTTCACTCCTTAATTTAGCATTTCTATTAGGTGGGAAATATTTACTCAAAAATTTTTCAGCTAACTCACCCCACGTCTTAATTGATCCTGGAGCAAAAGAGTTTAACCATGACTTTGCTCCATCTCTAAGAGAATACGGGAACAAAGTTAATCTAAGAGCATCTCTAGGCACTCATTGAATTACAAAAGAATCACTAACTCCTAGAAAAGACTTAAGTTGTAAATGAGGTTCTTCAGATTACAAACCATGGAATTGCCCCAAGGTTTGCAACATCTGAAACATTACCGGTTTCATTTCAAAATTCGCCGCTTGGATTTGGGGACGTGCAATCCCTGGATTCAACTCATTAAACATCGGGACAGCATACGCTCAAATGGCTCTAGTCCTATCGTTTGCTATTAAGATAGGATTCTCAGCCTGATTATTTCGCTGCTCATTTTGCTCAAACAGTGGGTTTTGCTGTAGCAACGGATTCTGCTGGGGGTTCACTACTGCTGGACCTTCAGGAACCTGCGGAAGTTGCGGGGCGTTCTCCATCTGGTTTTTGCGCTGCTCCCTCCTTCTGCTCCTAAATGTCCTTTCAATTTCTGGATCAAGCTCAAACCGTACCCCAGGCGGATCGCTCATGCACCAAACTCACACCTGCAAAAACAAAAGAAACAATAAAAAAGTTCTAGCACCAAACCACTAAAACACATACACAAAATAGATCAGATAAAAACTTATTCAAGTTCCCCGGCAACGACGCCAAAAAACTTGTTGTAATTCTGGAGTGGTTAAAAATATAAGATAATTTGACTCCAAAATCCTGTGCAAGTATACACAGTCTGCAGCAAGTAATATTATCAATCCAAGGTCTGAATGAGCTTCCACTTTATCTATTTTGCGTAACTTCCTAATGGTTTCAAAGGTAATAAAGATGTTGGGTTTTATAAGAATTATGCTGAAGCAAAATAAATGACAGAACAACAGGTAAACAAATAGATAGACAGATTGAAGACAGGCGCTGGTTAGGTTTTAGTGATTGTTTTAAGATATGCTCTAGCAATATTATTGATCGTGCATTTCTCGCAGTATTATTAGTGGATTCCTCCCGGAACTCCGGATCTTTTGGGATATGTTTCAAACACAATGAAGTGCGACCGATCAAGCACTAGGCAACTGGCTATCCCTAGCTCAGTCACTGGGGTTCACCAATACACAATGATCGTAGTGTGGATAATTGCCACACACTCTCTAAATCATCCCTGAAACTAGAGAGAGCTATTCACACCGGCTGGCCAAGCGGGCATAAAATAAGAATAAGCACAACAATTTACCAAAATGCGATAGTCAATTCATTACTAGAGATGAAGCACAGTAATCACATTATTCCTAACCAACACCCTAAGCTACTTAGCTCATAATAGGCATAGGAATACGAATTACAATCTGAGTATGCATGTCCATAACCACAAGTTAATAAAGAAAGTAAACTCCCTAATCAGCTTGTGGATGATGGTGTTCTTGGTGATCTTCAATCTCCCTATACTCTTCGGCTTCCAAGGAAAAACACGAAATATCTTTGACTTTGACGGCTACTTCCTTTTATAGAAGGATGGGAGGCTTGAATTAGGTCAACTAGGACACGTATAAGGCTCTCCTTGATCATTTATCATGAAAATAACTCAACAGAAGTCGGTTCATGAAGTTGGTTAACGAGCTGTGATGTGGCAGTTTCTGTTCCCAATTTTGCTGCAGCATAGAATTTGCTCCCTCCAGTCGCTCAGCAGCATAATCTGCACAAAGTGATTTCCAAAGCTTCCATTCATCCAAATGGGTTAAATCAAGTAATATCTCTCTAAAACCAACCCTATTAAGCATTAAAGACACGCAAATCCTTATATAAATGAGGCCTAAATAACTACCTTTTTGGCAGTTATCACCTTTCCAGAGCTCAAATGGTGTTTCAGAAACACTCTTTGAGGGAACTACGTTCAAGATATAAACTGCACTCTCTACTGCATAATCCCAAAACGAGTTAGGCAACTGAACATAACTCATCATCGAACGAAACATGTCCAACAAGGTTCTGTTTCTCCTTTCTGATACACCGTTTTGTTGAGGTGTACCAGGGGCGGAGAGTTGGGACGTAATTCCATGCTCAATCAAATAGTCTTGAAAACTTAAGTCAATATACTCTCCACCTCGATCAGATCGAAGTGTTTTTATAGTCTTACCTAATAGGTTCTCAACCTCGGCCTTATACTCCTTGAACTTGTCAAAAGCTTCGGACTTATGATGCATCAGGTAGAGATAGCCATGCCTCGAATAATCATCAATGGAACTGATGAAATATTCGTACCCTCCTCGAGCTCTAATGTTCATTGGTCCACAGAGGTCCGAATGAATGAGCTCTAAAGGCTCTTTGGCACGATAACCTTTTCCAGTAAACGGTCGTTTTGTCATCTTGCCCTCAAGGCATGATTCACAAGGAGGCAACGAGTCGTCTTCTAACTTGTTTAGAAGTCCACTCTTGACCAATCTCCCAATCCTATTGAGGTTGATATGGCCTAACCTCAAGTGCCAGAGATAGGTATCTTGAGAAACTCTTCGCTTTTTAGGTTGAGTCTCAGCGGTTTTAAACATCTCGTGATTTAAAATAGCTTTAGACTCAATTGGTCTCAAAGCATATAATTTATTCTTCAAGTTTGCAGAGCAAACATCAATACCTCTTTTAGTTATGAACGCTTCATTAACAGAAAAAGAAATTGAGTAACCTTGTTCTAATAAACAAGATAAAGAAATCAAATTTCTTTTAATCTTCGGAACTATGTACACATTATCTAATATCATGTAGCGTTCCTTGGTGAAGAATAATTTTATGTCTCCCACTGCAATAGCCGAGATGACTTCTCCTGTTCCAACTTTAAGAGTCATCTCTCCAGCTATTAGTTGTTGTCAGGAACTCATTCCTTGAAATGAAGAACATACGTGATTAGTGGCACCTGAATCAAGTATCCAGGCAGAATCGTCGTTTTCCACTAAACACGTTTCCAAGACTAATAAAACACATTTAGAGTCGTGGATCATGTTTTTCTTGGCTACGCAGTTAGTTTGAGGACATTCCTCAGTTGAGACCAAACCTAAATTCTTTGCCACGTGTTTAGCGTTTAAGCAAGTATTCTTAGTCGAATGTACTAAACCGTTTAATTTGGCATTTGACAAAGCACATACGTTTTTTGACACATTGCTGAAACAAACAAATTAATCTCTATTAGAAACATGCACTAAACCCATTAATCACATTTATCCAATCAGATTTAGCAAAAGCAATCATCGACCCATATATACAATTGATTTATTTTGCAACGATACTTCAGGGGTTTAGAATAACCGCTACCGTAGGGCAGTCAGCTACTCCTCCTCTGAATCGAGCCAATCTCGACCAAATACTATTCCCAGAATAACTCTTACTCCAATAGTTATTAGCTAACGTTAATTTGGTCAAGACCATCTTGTAAGTGTTACCCATCATTTTCAGATTGCAGAGGGCGGCCCCAACAATGCCACCGTAGGGAAGAGCTAATGTTGGGAATGACCCTAGGAAACCCTATCCATTTCTGGAGTTTTCGTTGTTCCGAATCCCATGCGCAAGCCCTCCGTAGGGTGATCGCTCACAGGGCGACTCGCAGGAAGCGCATAGGAATCTCACGGTGCAACCTAATGATGGAGACCGCAGGATACGTTTGACACGTTTCCTTCTCCCACTTACTATGAACACTTTCCCCATTCACCTTGATATTAACCCATGCAAACACAATCCGTAGGGGGACTCTCCCAGGGCGCCTCGAGGCCAAGCATGGATCTCACGGTGTGAACTCAGGGGGACGTGAGAGTAGAAACTTAATATGAATATTTCGTTTCTATACTTTTCCTCCCACTAAAGTGTCGTAAAGTTTTAGGGTCTATTACTTAGGTAAATTCCGGATAAATGAATCTATCTAAGCCTATGCCTTATTAAACAAGGTCTTTACACTAAATGTCTAGGTGAATTAAACTCTTTTAATAACCTAGTGACATTGCATGCTAGTAAGACTTTGGTTAATTCAACTGAGGTTCCGAACCATTTGCCGTGAGAGTTCCCTTATAACCAAGGTCTTATGTCCTACTTACTCAAATTTTAAAACTATTTAAAAAAAAAAACTAAGTAAGACATATTTCTAATCCTATTAGAAAAGGCGATCTTAGATCTATTTCATTTTAAACCATTTAAAGAATGATAAGATCCTAAGATCCTATGTTAGCATGCAACTCTTTGTTATAGGTTTTATGGATTGTATTCATTAACTATTATAGCTCTTATAACTTTTAATGAATTAACCCTATAACATGCTTTCTAATGGTGTTTAAAAGCATATAACAATCAATCATTCAAGTTATAAGAAAAGCATCATTTAGAAACAACCTATGTCTAGGTTTGTATAACACTTTATACTACGATGTCTAGGTGATAACACTTTAAAACCTCACACCGCTCACGCATGCTCATAAAACTCGAGTTAACTTAACTCAAGAACCGAATCGATGCCCAGGTAGGAGGTGTTCCGTAAACCGTCAACTTTAATACCTCCAGCCTTAGACAGCATCTTGTCGGGTGAGTTCTCTCGTAACCATTGTTTTACAAGATATCGACCTAAACTATGTAAGTTGATCGAATCGTTGAAGGTTCATTAACCTAAGTGAGCATGCACTTAATCTTGTTATAGATTTTAGATTTCTATCTCTTTTTATAACAATTATAAAAACAATCCATAACAAGCCTAATTTGAGAATAACACTTATAATCAAACTAATGAAATTTCATGCTTCATGCTTGGTTAATTTTATCAATTAATAATTATAACTATTATAAGAATAATCAATTTTAATTAACCATTCAAGCATGAATCTCCCTAAATTAATACAACACTTATATTAATTAAACATGAAATTTCCCTCATGCATTTGAATTAATCAATAACACTTAATAAAATTAAACAAATGCATGAACATGCTTTCCTATGGTGGGGTTTTAAAACTATATGGCATGCTCATAATGCACATACATCCATTTAATTAAATCATACGTTCACAATGCATAAAGTAATTAAATCAAGCTAAAATGGAATAGTTTGGCAATTTTTTAAAAAAAACACAAGCAATTTCACTAATTATTACAATAATAATTAATAAATAAACTTGCAACACGCCCGAGCTTCACGAACCATCCCGAACCGCTCATCCAAGCAATGAACCGGCCATGCAATGAGTGAAATGAGGCTGCAACAGACCGAGCCGGACCAAAAGGCATCAGCTGAACCGAAATTAAAAAAAACTGCTGCTGGAATTTTCTTTTTTTGCTGCGTCTTCTCCGGTTTTTCTTCAATTTTACAGCCTATATGGACTCTAATGACTCTATAAAAATTACAGACTATACTACACACATTAACGCTCTTACATATCCGAGAAATTACAATTTCATGAAGGTTTGAATGCTCAAAAAATTGCCAAACCAGAACACTTCCATTTTAGCACACAGAAAATTCAATTTCAAAATGGTACCCACCAAAGCAAAATTAAAACGAATTAAGTGCTCTAATCATGCTCTGATACCAATTGAAGGTGTACATATTACACATGCGGAAGCAATTGAAGATCGAAAGCACTTAAGACATTCAATTTTACTTCTAAAGCATGCATGTTCTAGAAACGACATAATAGTGAGTTTAGAAAACACCAACCTTTGTAGCTCACTTATGTTGAACTCCTTGTGGTGTTTGCCTCTCCTATGCTCCTTGGAAAACCTCTAGAGTCTTCCCTACTATACTCTGGGCCAAGAACGACTTGTGGGAGTCTATATAAGATAGGGAATGGGAAGGGAATGCTTGAAGCATCAAGCAATGGAGAAGAATGAGAGATGAGAGAACTTTGAGTCCAAATTCCAGCAGCATAACATTAAGGAAATGACTCTCTTATGTTTGAATATGATTCAAACTCCTTTTAAAGACATTCTCCATGCAAAGCCAAGCCTCAAGACACAAGACACATGGTGTATTTGCAAGCTCAAGTGGATTCTAGGTGTACATTACACAAGACATGCAACAATGCATGAGTGAGTTGTCTTTCCACTTTGAATGATCATGCATTAAGTGGATTTCCAACTAAATCCACTAAATTCAAATTGAAATCAAATTTCAAGCTTGCAAATTACCCCCAATTTCAATTCTAAATTGAAATTGATTGCTTGGTAATTAATTTGAAAATTTTCAAATTAATTTTGATATGATTAATCTAATTAATCTTTGTTATCTTGTGCAATTCCATATATATGATTCCTAATACATACATATAGTATTCAAAACACTTTTAAATACTCCATCTCTCATTTTCTAATTTAATTCATAATTAAATTATCATGTCAAACACAATTTACGATAATACCCTTTTTCCCGATTTTGAATGATTCAAAACTTCCTATCTTTTGTTCTAGGCTTAATTCCGATATGAGCTAGTAGGGGGACCTAATGGACCTATAGATCATGGGCTCCAACGATTCGAGGCTAACCGACTAATCTCTTGTCCAAGCTAGCCAACATTCGTTAACTATCGGGACACTCCACTATAGCCCGATAGTTGCACTCCCCTCACTATTGATATATTTCCGTCCACTTGATTTAACCATGATTAGTAAGTCGATCCTTCATAGGTTGTTCGTAGCTATAACTAGGTCAATAAGCCGTTTTACCCCTATAGTACTTCTAGTTCCTTAAGTCCCACTGATCCTCTAATGAACAATTGGTTTATGGTCCAACCAATAAACCGAGTCCCTCTCGGGCCAATGAGAGGGCGGGATCCCTTTGTTCAAGCCCCGAAGTCAGCACTTAAGGGAACAACCTCTCTACTATCCCTTATTCGGGTAGGAGTGAATTCCTTCTTGCACGACTATGTCCCCAGCTATCTACTCGTTCCTATCCCTGAAATGGGAGGCTTATTGAGTCGGCGATACTGAGCCACTCTCACCTATGCAGATCTAAGGATAAGCCCGAATAAACAGGAGTTCATAGTTAGCTCAGGATTAAGATCGAGTTACCTAGGTCATCACATGAAATAGTCAGTCTCGTCAGTAAACTGTGTTATAAAGCGAGAGTGACTTATTTCTCGGTCCTGGCCTTATGCAAATTCATTGGATAGGACGCCCCCACTCGCATGTCTCTACATGGACGATTTAGGATCACATCGTCTATACCAACTATAAAGAGGGTCGCGTCTCATAGTGTCTCCAAAATAAGGTACCCAACCTTATTCCTATACTATAGACCGTTTTGGCTATTACTCAAGCTTGATCCGCTTTTATGTCTCTACATAAAGCTCAAGTGTTCATCCTATAGCCATGGATCTTAGTTTATTGGATTTGGGTTATTATATGTGCAATTTAATTTATTCAGTAATGACTTTTACTGAATCAATCTCGATAACACCTTTATCGAATAAGTATATAATTCGTTTAACATTCACTATCTACGAGTTTTAGGGCACCAATCCCAATAGATGCAATAATCAATAAATATTATTAGAGATGAAGCACGACAACTACATATTCCTTAACCAATGCCTAAAGCTACTTAGTTCATAATGAGCATGGAAACACGAATTACAATCTGAGTAGGCATGTCCATAATCACAATATCATAAAGAAAATAATAATCTCCTTAATCAGCTTGTGGATGATGGTCTTCTAGTGGTCTCCAATCTCTCTATACTATTCGGCTTCCAAGGAAAATGGAATGGTTTTGACTTAGACGACTACTTCATTTTATAGAAGGATAGGAGGCTTGTATTAGGTCAATTTTGACACGTGTAGGGCTCACCTTGCACCTTTATCCCGAAAATAAATCAACAGAAGTCAGTTCATGAAGTTGGCTAACGAGCTGTGATGTGGTAGTTCTGCTCCCAGTTTTGCTGCGGCACATAATTTGCTCCCTCCAGTCGCCCAGAAGCATAATCTGCATAAAATAATTTCCAAAGCTTCCATTCTTCCAAATGGGTTAAAGCATGTAATATCTCTCTAAAACCAACCCTATTGAGCATAAAAGACACACAAATCCTTATATAAATGAGGCCTAAATAACTACCTTTTGGGAAGTTATCACACCCCCAAACTTGAACTATTGCTCGTCCCGAGCAATACTAACCAACCTTCCTTCAAGAATTCAAAAAATTAGACACATAATAGCTTAATCAAACCAGACAGTCCAACACTACCTTCAACCTTTACCTGAGCACTCTGCAAAACCGATCTCTGCTGCAGCAAAATGATTCCTCCAGCATGGACAAATAATCTCCACTTTCAACTTAATTCTAAGAACTTACCACAGCCTAGCTCTATTATCAAACATCTTAAAATATATTCTCAAAGGGTTTAAATTTTCGTTTTTCAGACTTTAAGCAGCCTTACAGTCATAAGCTCATAAGCATGGGATGACCCACTTTATGGTGCAGTATACCCTTGCCTTAAGCTCATCACCAACTAGGCTCAATATTCATTATAAAGCTAAAAAATCCTTAGTTATTCCATCTCTTGCCCCTCAGAATGGCGACATTTTATGATGAAGCTCACCTAAGTTCTGGGAGACAGAAAAAAACTGCTGGATCATCATTCATCCTTCAAAACTTTTGCTCCATGAATTTTTCAGCAAAATTTCAACAAATAGTTTCTTCAACAAAATTTTTTTTCTCATTTTCCCTATTTCCAAGGTCATCTTTTGACACGAAGACAAACTATGGGTATCACAAATGTCCCCAGTTACTCAATAACCTAACAAATTTTTACTTGAAGGAGAGGAATGCTCGAGCAAAACAATTGGAGTAGCAAAAAGTCCCCTAAACTTGAATTATTCATTGTCCCCAATGAACCATTAATTATTGCAATTATACCCCCAAACTTAAATTTTCCTATCTGAATTTTTAAACTAAACGTGGGACTAGAACTAAGCTTAAAGTGGAACATATAAGTCAACACTACCTCCAAAATCTTCTTTGTCGCAGCAACAGTCCAGGCTAGAAGAATTGCTCAAGCAAAAGGTTTCTGGAGATCAGAATACCTTGATCAAATTAAGCTTAACCAGTCCAAGCTTAAAAAATTCAGAAGAAAATTAGTTAAGTTAGAGTTACTCAGTGCTCAAAGAATAGAAACATCAAGAAATTTCATTAAAAGCATAAGAAAAATTACAAAGCAGATATATTTTTCAACAGCAAAAAGAATAAAAAACAAACAGGAAAACATATTAGCAAGCGGGGTCAGATATGCGCGAGCAATCAAAATTATAGGAACAAAAATAATGCTCGCTGAAGATCATCTCATCCATCAATCTTCCTGACCCTATTCTTCATCATCATTCTTTTCTCCTCTTTCAACAGGTGGGGGCGGAATCCAGGGGTTCAACAGATCGTCAGTGAATACGGGAAGGGCTGGATATGGTTTTGAAAAATTCTCCTGCAGTGCCCTCTTTAAGTTGGCATCCCGATTCTTAACGTAGTTCTAGAAGGTTAAAGTTTGCCTCTCGTCAAACTCCTGCCTGCTGGCCAAAAGTGTCAGTTGTTCTAGAATCGAGTTGATGCCGTAGATAAGCCCACCTTGATGTACCTCCTGCATGCGCTGGAGCCGTGCCAAATTGGACGTGTCTATGATTCCCTTGTCAAACAGGATAACATCTCCCTCATCCACTAGAATCCCTGTTCTTCTGCACGGCATCGTGATTGTGTTCGGAAAGAACAATTTCCCTACTTTCTTTTTCCAATATCCAGAAATTTCACTGGCCAAGATTCTCCCTACATCAATGCTGAGTGACTGCAAGATTGCAAAAGCTAGAAGAACTCGTTCCCTGGAGATTTTCGAGTCGTGTGTTGTTGGAAGCATCATCTGTCTTATAAATCCCATCCACGTGTTTGCTTCCCTTTTCAAATAAGCCGCCTGGAATGTCCTCTTCAGAGTCTTGGACAGCTGCCACTGTGCTCCTTCAATACCTACCTCCCTCATTGCATCACTTAAATGCGCATTAGATGGCGCCACAACCATCTCATTATAGACCACATGGGGGAAGTTCTGAAGATTGTACAGTGCGTTGATAGCACTAGGACTCCAATCCACCTCGACTCCTCGAACAATTACCTGGAAACCATCTTTTTTGTCAATGTTAGCATAAAATTCACGTACCACCGGCGCGTTTACAGACTCAGGCTTTGCACAAAACAACTCCCAGTCGTGGTCTGCAATACCGGTCCTCAGAAACTGGGGAAGATCACCGCTGAATCCCCGCTCAAATAAGAAATCTCTTTTAAGAAGCTCAGCGTATTTTGCTCTGGCAAAATTGTTGACGAAGCGATCAAATGGTAACTGTTGTTCTTCTATTTCATCGTGATCCTCTGATGCTTTAGCAACATTTTTGCCCTTTTCCGCCCTGCGCTTGAGCAACCGCTCTTCCTCAGTCTTCTTCTCTGCTTCTTCCTGCACTTTGTCCTCAACTTCTTTTTCTCTCTCGTTCCTCTCGTTCTGCCTTCTCTCTCTCAGAATCTGATGATGGTGGTGATGGGGTATCAGTCCAAATCACCTTAACGCGGCCAACCTTTCGCTTTATGCGACGATGTTTTGGTGGTTCGGGCATGATTACCTCAACACGAGCTTCTTGCTCCTGCTCGTTCCCTCTTTCAGGCACTACGTCTGCCTGCTCGTCTCTCACCATGTCAACCTGCTGTTCTTAATTCTCCTCAGCATTTTCCTCTTGAACCGTATCTGTGACTATCGATTCTACCTCAGGATTTTGAACTTCGTCCGTATTTGGGTCATTCACTGCTTCTTATTGGATAGCTTCTTGCTCCGCAGCCCTCTGCTGTCGTCTTCTTCTTTTAGCTTCTTTCTCATCTGGTGTTCTTTTTTTCTTCGTCTTTACTTTCTGAACTTCGGGGGTAACAGGTACCTCTTCCTCCTCACTTTCCCTCTCTTTTCTAGCTCTCGTTTTTGCCATGAAGGATTCAAGGGTTTTATAGAGAATGAAAACGAAAAAGAAAGCAGAAGATCGAAGCTAGAAGATGAAGTTAGAGAAACGTACCGAGGGTTGCTGTTATGTTCCTAGAGTGAGTAAAATTACGATCTGAAAAGACTCTAGAATTCCTGTGCAAGTATACACAGTCCGCAACAAGTAATACGTATTTGTCAATCCAAGGCCTGAACTAGCTTCCACTCTATCTATTTTGTAAGAATCTTTTAATGGTTTCAAGGTAATAAAAATGATTGGGTTTTATAAGAATTATGTTGAAGCAAAGTAAATGACAGAACAACAAGTAAACAAATAGGCAGACAGATTGAAGACAGGCGCTGGTCAGGTTTAAGTAGTTGTTTTAAAAGATGCTCTAGAAATATTATTGATCGTGCAAACTCTCGCAGTATTATTAGCAGATTCCTCCCGGAACTCCGAATCTTTTGGAATGTGTTTCAACCCCAACAAAGCGCGACCGATCAAGCACTAGGCAACTGGCTATCCCTAGCTCAGTCATTGGCGTTCACCAATACACAATGATCGTAGTGTGGATAATTGCCACACACTCTCTAAATAATCCCTGAAACTAGAGAGAGGTATTCATACCGGCTGGCCAGGCAGGCATAAAATGGAAATAGGCACAGCAATTAACCAAGATGCAATAATCAATAAATATTATTAGAGATGAAGCACGACAACTACATAGTCCTTAACCAACGCCTAAAGCTACTTAGTTCATAATAAGCATGGAGACCTGAATTACAATCTGAGTAAGCATGTCCATAATCACAAGATAATAAAGAAAATAATAATCTCCTTAATCAGCTTGCAGATGATGGTCTTCTAGTAATCTCCAATCTCTCTATACTATTCGGCTTCCAATGAAAAATGGAATGACTTTGACTTGGGCGGCTACTTCCTTTTATAGAGGAATAGGAGGCTTGAATTAGGTCAACCTGGACATGTGTAGGGCTCTCCTTGCTCCTTTATCCCGAAAATAATTCAACAGAAGTCGGTTCATGAAGTAGGCTAACGAGCTGTGATGTGGCAGTTCTGCTCCCAATTTTGCTGCAGCACAGAATTTGCTCCCTCCAGTCGCCCAGTAACAGATTCTGCACAAAATGATTTCAAAGGCTTCCATTCTTCCAAATGGGTTAAAACATATAATATCTATCTAAAACAAACCCTGTTAAGCACAAAAGACACACAAATCCCTATATAACTGAGGCCTAAATAACTACCTTTTGGGTAGTTATCACACCCCCAAACTTGAACTATTGCGCGTCCCGAGCAATACTAACCAACCTTCTCTTAAGAATTCAAAACATTAGACAAAGAATAGCTTAATCCAACAAGACAGTCCAACACTACCTTAGACCTTTACCTGAGCATTCTGCAAAACTGAGCTCTGCTGCAGCAAAATGATTCCTCCGGCATGGACAAATAATCACCAGTTTTAACTCAATTCTAAGAACTTACCACAGCCTAGCTCTATTATCAGACACATTAGAACACATATTTTCAATGGGTTTATATTCTTGTTTTTCAGACTTTAAGCAGCCCTACAGTCATAAGCTCTTAAGCATGGGATGACCCACTTTATGGTGCAGTATACCCTTGCCTTAAACTCATCACCAACTAGGCTCAATACTCGTTATAAAGCCCAAGGATCCTTAGTTATTATATCTTTTGCCCCTCAGAATGGCGACATTTTGTTATGAAACTCACGTAAGTTCTGGGAGACAGAAAAACCGCTAGATTATCATTCATCCTTCAAAACTTTTGCTCCATGAATTTTCTCAGCAAAATTTTCAACAATCAATTTTTTTCAGCAAATAATTCTTTTCATTTTTAACATTTTCTTGGTCATCTTTAGACGCGATGACAAACTGTGGGTATCACAAATGTCCCCGGTTACTCAACAACCTAGAAAATTTTAACTTGAAGGAGAGGAATCCTCGAGCAAAACAATTGGAGTAGCAACAAGTCCCCCAAACTTGAATTATTAATTGTCCTCAATGAATCATTAATTTATCAATTATACCCCCAAACTTAAATTTTTCTATCCGAATTTTAAACTAAGCGTGGGACAAGAACTAAGCTTAAAGTGGATTATAAAAGTCAACACTACCTCCAAAATCTTCTTTGTCGCAACAACAGTCCAGGCTAGAAGAAATGCTCAAGCAAAAGGTTTTTGGAGATTAGAATACCTTGATCTGATTAAGCTTAACCAGTCCAAGCTTCAAAAATTCAGAAGAAAATTAGTTAAGTTAGAGTTACTCAGTGCTCATGGAATAGAAACATCTAGAAATTTCATTAAAAACATTCAAAGACATTACATAAGCAGAAATATATTTTTAAAGCAGAAAAATTAAAAAGCAACAGACAAAACAAGCAGAAATAGAAGAAGATGCGATCAGGAATGCGCGAGCAAATAAAATATTTCAACAAAATGACTGCGCGCTCAAATTTTCCTCCTTCAGTCTTCCCGACCAGGCTCCTCTTCTTCATCACCTTCTCTTTCCACAGGTGGCGACATAATCTAGTGGTTCAAGAGGTCATCAGGGAATACGGGTAAAGGCGGATATGGGTTGGAAAAATTCATCTACAAGGCTACCCTTAATGCGGCATCCCTCCTTTTTACATAACTCCAGAAAGTCTGAAATTGCCTTTCAACGAATTCCATCATGCTGGACTGCACTTGCAACTGCTCCTGAATTTGTTGGATGCCGCACACCAAACTTCCTTGGCGTGCTTCCTGCGTTCTCTGAAGCCTGGCCAGATTTGGTGTGTCTATTATTCCCTTATCCGGTGAAATCACATCATCCTCGCTCACTGGCACCCCTGCCCTTCGGCAAAGCATCGTGATAGGGTTGGGGAAAAACAGCTTCCCCACCTTTTTCTGCCAGCAATCAAGAATCTCAGAAGAAATTGTTTTTCCTACGTCAATACTCACCGAGCGAAGAATAGCAAAGGCAAGAAGAACCCGGTCCCGAGATACTATGGAGTCGTGAGTTGTCGGCAGTAAGCGCAACCTAATGAAACCCATCCATGTGTTGGCCTCGCTTTTCAAATAAGCAGCCTGAAACATGCACTTCTCCGTCTTCGACAACCTCCATTGGGCCCCCTCAATGCCAACCTCTTGGACAGCCGCATTCAGTTGGTCGTTAGAAGGTACGACCATCATCTCATTAAAGACCGCATGCAGAAAATCCTTGAGATTAAATAAGTCATTAATGGCTTCTGGGCTCCAATCCACGGGCATTCCCCGAACTATAACCTGAAACTCTTCCTAATCGTCAAGATTCGCATAAAATTCTCGAACAATGATGGAATTAACAGGCTCTGGTTTCGCACAAAATTGGCTCCAACCGAGATTAGCTATTCCAGTCTGCAAGAACCGTGGCACATCATCGCCAAATCCTGGTTCAAACAGGAAGTCCCGTTTCAACATCTCCTGGTATTTTGCTCGAGCAAGGTCGTTGAAAAAGCGAATAAAAGGTAATCTTTGTTCCTCAACCTCGTCAGCCTCGCCCAATGCCTCAACAATACCTTTGCCATTGTCTTCATTCTGCTTGCGCAAAATCTCTTCCTCGACCTTCTTTGCTTCTTCTTCCCTTGCTTTGTCTTCAACTTCCTTCTTTTCTTGTTCCCTTTGCTCTTCCTCAGAATCCGACGATGGAGGCGATGTTGTATTTCCAATCACCCTAATGTGACCTGCCTTCCGCTTAATGCGGCGACGCTTTGGTATCTCTTGCAAGATTACCTCCACCTAAGCCTCCTGCACCGGCTCCCGTTCATTCTCTTCTTCAGGCACAACCGCGACCTGGTCGTCTCGAACTTCAACAGACTTTGTTTCTTGATTCTTCTCAACATTCTATTCTTGAACCGTATCTGGGGCTATCGGTTCTTCTTCAAGATTTTGAACTCCCTCCGTATCTGGGACATTCACTGGTTTCTCTTGAATAATTTCTTGACCTTCAACCTTCTGTTGTTTTCTTCGCCTCTTGGCTTCCTTCACTTCGGGTGTTCTCTTTTTCATTGTCTTTGCTTTCGGTACCTCTGGCACTGTTTCCTCCTCATTATCTCTCTCTCTGTTTTCTCTCGTTTTCGCCATGGAAGACTCAGGGTTTTCCAGAAAAAAAAAACAACGAAGGAAGAAGAAGAAGAAATACGAGCAGGGAATAAAGTAAATGCAAAGTCGAAGTGAAAAGAAACTTACCACTGTCCGTAAATAAATAAGGCCTCAGCAAAATCGAATCCCACCTGAAAAGATTTGCTTTGCATTTATTAACAATCTCGTTTAATTTTAATTACATGCAAATCGAAAATTCAAAACCATTAACGGTAAGTTTATGAATTCCAATCGCCCACGGTAAATCCTCATGCGCTGTCAATTAATGAGACACGTGTCCTCATCAGATGATGCATGCAAATTTACCTGCGAAAATTCAAAGAAAATCCCAATGGTAAAAAAAATAATAATAAATTTTCAACGAAATCCCTTCTAATCTGGATGATTTTGCTCCAGCCATAACTTTGTCGTAACAAACTTCTGAACCTGAAGAATCTTGGATACAAAATTCGAATTTCAA
This sequence comes from Luffa acutangula, assembly GCA_036850905.1. Taxonomy (NCBI): domain Eukaryota; kingdom Viridiplantae; phylum Streptophyta; class Magnoliopsida; order Cucurbitales; family Cucurbitaceae; genus Luffa; species Luffa acutangula. The sequence continues at coordinate 19,523,526 of CM072087.1, forward strand.
AGCAAGAAAAATCAAATCTTTAGAATTTAAATAATCGATCAAATCAAACCTAATCTTTTCTTTTCAAGAGAAGCCGAATAAATTGGAGAAAATCTCTATTTATCTAAACTAAACAAAATTCAAATAATAAAATCTGATAAAATCTAATTAACGAAAAGATAATTCAAAGATAATCCAAATAAATAACCCGAAAAATAAAATTAAATCAAATTCAAAACGAAATAGATAAAATCTAAACTACAAAAAAAAAAAAAAAATACTTAAAGATAAAATCTCATACACCATGCAAAATAAAAATCTAACCTATTCGAAATTAAAAACAAATCAGCTATACATAAAATCGATACAAACACTGGGAGCTTTAAATTTTACTCTGTGAAATGCTCCCGCAAAAATCCTGTTCTCTCAATCATCGGCCAACCTTATGGAAGGGTATTTCGACTGAAACTCCTCACCTTAATAATGTTTCACACGCTATCCATTCACCTTGAACACTCTCCCATCTTTTTCATCCTGCAAAGTAATTGCTCCATGGGGAAAACCTCAATCACAATAAACGGTCCTGATCAATTAGATTTTAGCTTCCCTGGAAATAATTTCAATCTAGAATTATAAAGCAAGACTTTTTTATTCTTGACAAACTCTTTAGATTTTATTTTCTTTTCATGTCACAGCTTAGTCTTTTACTTATACATTTTCACATTCTCATAAGAAAATTGGCGAAATTCCTCTAATTCATTAAGCTGCAGCAATCTTATTGCTCCTGCACGACTCAGATAAAAATTTAACCTTTTCAAAGCCCAAAATATTTTATGCTCTTGCTCTAGTGATAAATTGCAATCTTTCCCATATACTAACCTGTAGGGAGACATACCTAGAGGAGTCTTATAGGTTGTCCTATAAGCCCAAAGAGCCTCATCCAACCTAAAAGACCAACTCTTTCTAGATGGATGGACTACTTTTTCTAAAATCGATTTTATTTCCTTATTACTAATTTCAGCCTGACCATTTGCTTGTGGGTGATAAGGGGTAGTTATCCTATGCTTAATCCCATACTTAGCGAAAAGCTTAGTTAAGATATTATTAATAAAATGCGTACCCTCATCACTCACTAGAGCCCTAGGTGTCCCAAACCGCGCAAAGATGTGTGATTGAAGAAACCTTGCAACTGTCTTGGCATCACTCTGATGACATGCAATGGCCTCCACCCACTTGGACACATAATCCACTGCCAATAAGATAAAAACATTCCCATTAGAAGGGGGAAATGGTCCCATAAAATCAATACCCCATACATCGAATAACTCAACTTCTAAAATATAAGTAAGAGGCATTTCATCTCTAGGTCCCAAATTTCCTCTCCTTTGGCAAGCATCACATTGCTTGTAAAACCAATGGGCATCCTTAAATAAGGTAGGCCAGAAAAATCCACAATGTAAAATCCTCATAGTTGTCCTCTGACCACTGAAGTGACCTCCATACGGCGAAGAGTGACATTGCTCCAGGATTTCCTTTGCTTCATCACTTGAAACACAGCTACGAATAATACTGTCAGAGCATTGCTTATACATAAATGGCTCATCCCAATAGAAAAATTTTGCTTCATGCTTAAACTTTTTCTTCTGCCTCCAGTCCATGTCAATAGGAGTGACTCCCTTTACCAAAAAGTTGGCAATATCAGCATACCAAGGGACATCCTTGACTACCTTTACCTCAACAGCAAAAAGCTGTTCATCTGGAAAAGCATCTGACTTGGCAGATTGCTCCAGCAAAGATGATGATGGATCAAGACGAGTTAATGATCTGCAATGACGTTTTCTGATCCCTTATTGTCTTTTATCTCCAAGTCGAACTCTCTCAATAATAAAATCCAACGAATCAGTCTAGGCTTTGCATCCTTCTTAGTCATTAAATACCTTATTGCTGCATGATCCGTGAACACCGTGACTTTGGATCCAACCAAATATGGCCGGAATTTCTCAAAAGCGAACACTACAGCTAACAACTCATTTTCAGTAGTTGTATAGTTGACTTGTACTTCATTTAAAACCTTGCTTGCATAATATATAGGATGAATAAATTTGCCATGCTTTTGCCCCAGCATAGTACCTACCGCAACATCACTCGCATCACACATTACCTCAAATGGTAAAGTCCAATTAGGTGCACACAGAATGGGTGCTGAGATTAAAGCAGCCTTTAAAGTCTCAAAAACCTTCCTACAATCTGCATTAAAGTAAAAAATATGATCAGTACACAATAAGTTACAAAGAGGTTTACTGATTTTGGAAAAATCCTTTATGAACTTCCTATAGAATCCAACATGTCTTAAAAAACTCCGAATTCCCTTCACTGAATTCGGTGGTTCTAGTCTCTCAATAACCTCTATTTTTGCTCTATCAACTTCTAGATCATTCTTAGAAATCCTAAGACCTAACACTATGCCTTCCTTCACCATGAAGTGGCATTTTTCCCAATTAAGAACTAGATGGGTATCCTCACACCTCTTTAACACCTGACCTAAATTATCTAAACAACTCTGAAAAGACCCTCCAAACACTGAAATGTTGTTGGAGCATGAATACTTCAACAGTTGACTCAATAATATCAGAAAAAATTGCCAACATACACCGCTGAAATGTTGTTGGAGCATTGCAAAGGCCAAAAGGCATTTGCCTAAAAGCAAACGTCCCATAAGGGCAGGTGAAAGTGGTTTTTTCCTGATCCTCAGGAGCAATAGTAATCTGGTTATACCCAGAATAACCGTCTAAGAAACAGTAGTAGGCCTGACCAGCCAATCTATCCAACATCTGATCAATAAATGGTAGAGGGAAATGGTCCTTACTGGTGGCTTTATTAAACCCCCTGTAGTCCATGCAAACCCTCCAGCCAGTTACTGTCCTGGTTGGGATCAACTCATTGTCTCTATTGCTCACCACAGTGACACCTCCTTTCTTTGGAAAACATTGGATAGGGCTTACCCAATTGCTATCGACAATTGGATAAATGATCTCAGCATCCAACCATTTAAGCACCTCATTTTTAACAACCTCCTTCATTGCAGGGTTAAGCCTTCTTTGTTGCTCAACACTCCTAAAAGATCACTCCTCTAGAGTGATTTTATGCATACAAAAAGATGGGCTAATTCCCTGAATGTCAGCCAATGTCCAACCTATAGCCTTGCGGTACTGCTGCAACAATTTTATTAAGGCCTCTTCATGCTCCGACACTAAATCTGATGCAACAATCATGGGCAACGTCTCACCTTCCCCAAGATACACATACTTTAGATGATTCGGGAAGGGCTTCAAATCTAAAGTAGGTGCCTCAATCAGGGATGGCTTAATAGAAGGAGCTTTCCTTTGATATAAATCTAAATACTCAAAAACATCCTCACACCTAAACAATTCTTTTTCATTTTTTCTTTCTAACAAACAAACCTGCAAATCCTCTACACTAACCTCTCTATGCTCTTCCGAATGCTTACCAGCTGAATCCTGTATTGCTGTCTCAATAACTGTGCTCTCCAAAATCCTAATGAAGGAGCAATCTTCCATTTCGTCCGGATACTCCATGGCTTTAAACACATTAAATTTCACTTCCTCATTACAGACTCTCATTGTTAATTCCTCTTTTTGAACATCTATTAATGCCCTACCAGTAGCAAAAAATGGTACACCTAGAATAATTGGGACATCTTTATCAGCTTCATAGTCTAAAATAATAAAATCAACACGAAATATGAATTTATCTACTTTCACTAAGACATCCTCAATTTTACCATATGGATATGTGATAGACCTATCAGCTAATTGTAGGTCTAGCTTCACCAATACCTAACTTTCGATTGACCGAAAGAGGCATAAGGTTAATGCTTGCAGCTAAATCACAGAGTGCTCTACCTAACTATTTTCCACCTATAGATACAGGTATAGTAAATGATCCTGGATCCTTAGCCTTTGGTGGTAGCCCATTCTTAAGAATAGCACTACACTCCTCAGTAAGAGATACAGTTTCAAACTCACCTAACCTCTTCTTTTTAGTTAAAATATCCTTAAGAAATTTAGCATAATTAGGCATTTGCTCAATAGCTTCTACTAAATGGATATTTATGTGCAATTGCTTAAGAATCTCTAATTTTTTTTTTAAATTGACCATCCTGATTCTTAGGCTTTTGCCTCTGTGGAAAAGATAGAGGTGGAACATAAGGTGGGGGCGACACATAAGGTGGTTCCAAATCTGGAACAGAACCAGATGCTCCAACATCTTTATTGCTACCTCCAGCACCCTGACCAATCTCCAACTCTCTCTCAACAATAGCATTTTTATTACTATCCTTTTCTATATCCTTAGTTTAACTAGGCTCTTCTAGTGGCTTACCACTCCTAAGAGTCACTGCCTTTACCTTCTCCTTACCTTCCCTTCGAGGGTGTTTAGTATCCGAGGGAAGTTTCCCTTGAGGCCTTGCCTTCAGCTCATTAGCTAGCTGACCCACTTGCAATTCCAGGGCTCTCATCGAAGCTTGATTACTTTGAATTGTGGCATCTGTACGAGCCATAAATTCTTTCATCATCGCCTCGAGAGAACTTCCCGAATTTTGCTGGGGCAAAGCCTGCTTATTTTGATGGGGCAATAACTGCGCTTTAGCAAATCACGGCTGGGTTACCTTTTGTTGCGCTTGCACACTACTTCCTTGTCCTCCCCATGAGAAGTTGGGGTGGTTGCACCAACCTGGATTATAAAAGTTAGAGTAAGGGTTATTCCTCTGATTACCTACACAAAACACAGAAGCTGCATTGTTGGGGAAAAACTCGTAGTTGTGATCTTCACCACAATAGACACAAGCTTCTTCTGCGACTTGGTTCACTACTACAACAGGCTCCATTGCTGGTGGCTGCTGATGACTAATCACTGTCACATTCTTAAGAGCGTTAGCAATCATTGCAAGATCAGCCCTAATGGTGGACACACCATCAACCTCTAACACACTCTTAACCTTTTTATTTGTGCCTCTAACATCTGACCACTGACAACTATTAGTAGATATTCTTTCTAGAATTTCATTGGCTTCATTAAAAGTTTTTGCCAAAAGAGCCCCTCCAGCCGAAGCATCGACCATACCCTAGGTTGCCGCATTTAAACCATTGTAAAATCTTTCCGTTTGAACACAATGTGGTAAACCATGGTGAGGACACTTTCGCAAAAGCTCCTTAAACCTTTCCCAAGCCTCACTAAAAGTCTCATCCTCAAGTTGCCTAAACCCTACTATTTCACTCCTTAATTTATCATTTCTATTAGCTGGAAAATATTTACTCAAAAATATTTCAGCTAACTCATTCCATGTCCTAATTGACCCTGGAGCAAAAGAATTTAACCACGCCTTTGCTCCATCTCTAAGAGAATACGGGAACAAAGTTAATCTAAGGGCATCTCTAGGCACTCCTTGAATCACAAAAGAATCACTAACTCCTAGAAAAGACTTAAGATGTAGATGAGGATCTTCAGATGACAAAACAATGAATTGACCCACGGTTTGCAACATCTTAAACATTACCAGTTTCATTTCAAAATTTGCCGCTTGGATTTGGGGACATGCAAACCCTGGATTCAACTCATCAAACATTGGGACAGTATACGCTCGGATGGCTCTAGTCCTATCGTTCACTACCAAGATAGGATCCTCAGCCTGATTATTTTGCTGTTAATTTTGCTTCAGTGATGGATTTTGCTGCAACAAGCGATTCTGGGGGTCTACTGGGTCTTCAGGACCCTGCAGAATACGCGACACGTTCTCCATCTGGTTTCTGCGCTGCTCTCTCCTTCTGATCCTGAATGTCCTCTCAATTTCTGGATCAAGCTCAAACCTTACCCCAGGCGGATCGCTCATGCACCAAACTCACACCTGTAAAAACAAAAGAAACAATCAAAAAGTTCAAGCACCAAACCACTAAAACACATACACAAAACACGTTCTTCATCTGGTTTCTCCGCTGCTCTCTCCTTCTGATCCTGAATGTCCTCTCAATTTCTGGATCAAGCTCAAACCTTACCCCAGGCGGATCGCTCATGCACCAAACTCACAACTGTCAAAACAAAAGAAACAATCAAAAAGTTCAAGCACCAAACCACTAAAACACATACACAAAACAAATCAGATAAAAACTTATTCAAGTCCCCGGTAACGGTGCCAAAAATTTGTTGCGTTCCTAGAGTTAGTAAAATTATGATTTGGAAAGTCTCTAGAATTCATGTGCAAGTATACACAGTCCGCAGCAAGTAATAAGTAATTATCAATCCAAGGCCTGAACTAGCTTCCACTCTATCTATTTTGTATGAATCTTTAAATGGTTTCAAGGTAATAAAAATGATTGGGTTTTATAAGAATTATGCTGAAACAAAGTAAATGACAGAACAACAAGTAAACAAATAGGCAGAAAGATTAGAGACAGGCCCTGGTTAGGTTTAGTAATTGTTTTAAAAGATGCTCTATCAATATTATTGATCATGCAAACTCTCGCAGTATTATTAGCGGATTCCTCCCAGCACTCCGGATCTTTTGGAATGTGTTTCAACCCCAATGAAGTACGACCGTTCAAGCACTAGGCAACTGGCTATCCCTAGCTCAATCACTGGCGTTCACCAATACACAATGATCGTAGTAGTTAATTGCAACACACTCTCTAAATCATCCCTGAAACTAGAGAGAGGTATTCACACCGGCTGGACAGGCGGGCATAAAATAGAATCAAGCACAACAATTAACCAAGATGCAATAATCAATAAATATTATTAGAGATGAAGCACGACAACTACATAGTCCTTAACCAACGCCTAAAGCTACTTAGTTCATAATGAGCATGGAAACACGAATTACAATCTGAGTAGGCATGTCCATAATCACGAGATAATAAAGAAAATAATAATCTCCTTAATCAGCTTGTGGATGATGGTCTTCTAGTGGTCTCCAATCTCTCTATACTATTCGACTTCCAAGGAAAATGGAATGGTTTTGACTTGGACGACTACTTTCTTTTATAGAAGGATAGGAGGCTTGAATTAGGTCAAATTGGACACGTGTAGGGCTCACCTTTCTCCTTTATCCCGAAAATAACTCAACATAAGTCGGTTCATGAAGTTGGCTAACGAGCTGTGATGTGGCAGTTCTGCTCCCAGTTTTGCTGCGACACAGAATTTGCTCCCTCCAGTCGCCCAACAACATAATCTGCATAAAATAATTTCCAAAGCTTCCATTCTTCCAAATGGGTTAAAACATGTAATATCTCTCTAAAACCAACCCTATTGAGAATAAAAGACACACAAATCCTTATATAAATGTGGCCTAAATAACTACCTTTTGGGCAGTTATCAACTGTCCATGGGATTTTTTAGTCCGAACTTTACTTCCACATATAGTAGATGACACCTAATCTGTGAAGCTGAGTCCCGCCCATTTAGCTCCTCATCTCAGTCTATAACATATCCGTCCTTGGCATTTAATTGTCAGACCCTATTGGGGTAAGTAACTTATCCTCAACTCGTATTAGGGCCCCTATTAACAGGCTTAACTAGAAACTTAACCATCTAGTTTCGTTCCATAAAGGTTTCTAAAGGGCTAATCTCACATGTACTAACTACCTTGCCTTTCATCTCATTCAAGCACAAATATCATAACTAACATCCAAAACACTAAATAGAAAAAGGCATATGTATACGTTAGACATCCAGCAACCAAAATCGACATAACTAACACTGTAATGTTACCAAAAAATCGGTAGCATAACGACAAATGTATAGTTGACCCCAAATTTTCTTACCACCTGTAAACAAGAGGATACGCTTTTATATTCAAACTGTCCAACTACAAACCACCACAATGTTGGGTTTTATGCCCTAAAACTCGTAGATAGTAAATGTAAACAAATTCTATACTTGTTTTAATAAAGTATTATTGAGTTTCTACAATAAAGTTTATTGTTAAATATTGCACAATTTGACCCAAATCCAATAAACTAAGATCCAAGATTGTTTGTATGTAACTTGAACTAGTATGTGGGGACATACGAGGATCGATGTTCAAATAACAACCTAAAAGGTCTATAGTACAAGGATAAGGTTGGGTACCTTATCTTGGTAACACTATGAGATACGACCCGCTTTGTATTTGATAGAGACGTATTGATCCAAAACGTCCATGTAGTAGACATGCAAGTGGGGGTATCCTATGCAATGAGTTTTCATAAGACCGGACCACGAAATAGTCAACCATTAGTTATAACACCGTTAACTAATTAGGTTACGGTTTCAATAGGATGACCTAGGTAACTCAATCTTAATCCTGAGTGTGTCATGAACTCCTTCTCAGGAGGGATTGTCCTTTGATTAGCATGGGTGAGAGTGGCCAATACGCCGACTCAATATGCCTTCCTTTTTGGGGACAAGACCGAGTGGGAAGCTGGGGACATGACAACACAAGAAGGAATTCACTCCTTCCCGCTTCTAGGTGAAGTAGATGAGTGTTCCCTTAAGTGGTGACTCCGGGACTTGAACCAAGGGATCCCACCCTCTCACTGGCCCGAGAGGGACTTTCTGTTTAATGGTTGGACCATAAACAGGTTGTTCAATAGAGGAGCGCTGGTACTTAAGGAGACAGATGTAACATAGGGGTAAAAGGGTAATTTGACCCAACTGTGATTACGGACACTCGTGAAGGATTGACTTACTGGCATAGGTCTACATCCATGGACACAGAAATGTTCTACAGTGAGAAGAGTTCAGCTGTGGGTCTTTAGTGGAATGACCCACAGTTAATGAATATTAGTTAACCTGATTAATGAGTTTAATCTATTAACCTCATATCATTGGAGTTTCTGATCTGTAGGTCCATTAGGTCCCCCTGCTAGCTCGTAAAGAGTAATTAGGAACAAATATATCTTGAGAGATTTTGAATAGTTCAAATTCATATTGGGAATTAAGTTAATTGTACGAGATACAAATTAATATAATGTATAGTGATGCATTACAATATAAAGTCTAATTTGAGATTAAACTTTATAATATTGAGAGATTGATATATTTGAAAGAGTTCAAATATATGTTTAATTAAATATATGGTATTTAATTAGAAGATGAATTAATTAATTATGAATTAATTAATTATTCAATTTAGTTTAAATTAAATGAGATTTAATTAAACTATAATCTATGAGAGAAATAAATATTTGAAGAAGTTCAAATATTAATATGAATTTGATTCATATTAAATTTATAGGATATAAGAGAATTTGAAGGAGTTCAAATTTTAATATGAATTTGATTCATATTATAGAATTAATTAATTGAAAGCCTCAAATTAAATATATGATATTTAATTGGGTAATTAATTAATTAACTAATAGAAAGTCTGAAATTAAATATATGATATTTAATTGGTGATTAATTAATTAAAGAATTAATTAATTGGAAATTAATCAATTATGTTAATGATTAATCACTTATGGAAGTAATTAATCATTTATGGAAATGATTTAATCACTTATGGAAGTGATCAATATTTTATGGAAAAGATTAATCAATTATGGAATTGTTTGGTCATGGAATTGGTTGGTCATGGAATTGATTAATTATGGAAAAGATTAAATCAGTTATGAAAATAATTGATTTTAAATGAATATTTTATTCATGACCTTTCTCCTATAAATAGAACAGTAAACCTAGGGTTTTGGTACAACAACATAAGGCCACAAGAATGCACTCTTGCATTCTCTCTAGTCTCCCTTTCATATTCTCTCAACTCAAGAACTTTAGGGAGAATTTTCTCTCTATAGTTTTTCCCATTCAATATTAGGTAGTCCCACAACTACGTCCCTAATCTCAGAGTTATAGCGGGGAAAATCAAATGGTGGTGTTCTTCGTTGTTGCAGAGCAATCAAGAATCATTCGTTGAAGTATTCAGAGTCGTCAACGACGGTATGTTTGCTTCTCCCCTTTAGATTTAGATCTAATAAATTTTGTATGTTTAGCCTTAAGTTTGTATAGAATTTGTTCTATGTTTTAACCAATGCAAAAGTATTTTTTGATAAATAAAATTAACTACGAATCGATCCCAATTACGCTTCCGCTTTAACGGAATTGGGGAATTCCAAATCCTTTCACACCACACTTCCGATCTAAAGAATAGACTCCGAATTTCCACAAAACAAAGCGAGTCAGGTCTCGCATCCACAACTCAACCATATAGAACATCCTATCTTCCCCAACATAGAGCATTCAACGCATTCAAGGTTTACCTAAGCAGAACATTCTATACTTACCAACACAAAACATTCAGAGCATTCGATAATGACAAACACACGCATAGCGAGAAGATTTAGTATCGCCAGAACACACAATATCCACATTCTATATACCAACTGTTCATAATCGATGTCTCCTATTTTATAATATTCAAAGCATGTAACATTTCATAATAAGTAGCCTAGCCTAGGCAATACTTTCCAAGTAGTAAGGTTACTTACAGAAAGCTTGAGGATTATTTAATCACATTGCTTAACTCCAAGGCCTTAGGCATAAGTACACTAAAAAGTTTCCAAAACCAATGAGGATGTAAACTGAGCATTCAATCAAAGGCCAAATAATTTGGGGACAACTCAACGCAAACAAAAAAACTTACCCAAACTCCTACTTGAGCTTGTTGTCCGGGCTCTAATTCGATCCAAATTTCGACGACTGGAGCTCTAATCCCAATGGGTACTTTAAAATTGGAAACCAATGACAATCGACATTCGATTAAACAAACAATCAACTAAAAAATGCTTTAGATCTCACTTACACAAAGTCGAATTTGCTTAAAATCACAAAGGATTAAATACCCATTGCTCGAATCGCCAGAAAATTTCAAGAAGGTTGATTGTCCGACTAACCCACGCTGATTCGAGTGTGATTGCACGCCCCCAACACCCTGCCTCAAATCGAAATCATAATGATCGAACCCCCAAATGAGCTGGACACAGTTGGCTTGAAGGTTGCAATAGGTGTGCGCGTTGCTGCTCCAGTGTCGGTGGGTTCATGCGGCAACAACGGTGCCTTCAGATGGTGGCGTGAAGTTCATGAGCAGCGGTGGAGAGAGATTGCCGAGAGAGATGGAGAAGGAAACGGTTGTCGTTGGGAGAGAAGTGAAAAGAGAAGGGCGTGGATTAAAGGGGGAAAAATCGGGAGAGGATGAAACTAAAGGGTTTTCTCTCTTTTTTCTTTTTCTTTTTCCTTTTCCCATTTATTTTTTTAAGGGTTGTTGCAGACTACCTATACCAACAAGGTGCACCTTCCTTTTCGCTAGCTTAACCATAACAACTTTGAAGTTAAACGTGCTTGGCTTAGACAAGTTCTATGTTGGGTGACCTCTAAGGAATTTTCCGTTGAAGCATGTGAGTGAGGACAAAGCATGGTAAAAGGATCTCGTGTTGGTTTGTGGTGACAGTCTCCACTCTTAGAACAAGTTTCATCCAAGTATGGTGACATCCTCAAGCCGTATGGGATGTAGAGGAATGTTGATTGTATGACATAACTCATCGAAATCTACATGCATATTAGACACAAAATTCTAATTTCTAAAAGCCCTTTATAAAAGCATGTAAATAAAATAACTTAGATCAAACTGTGATTGCAATAACAGGTTGTACAGCCATAAACAATCATTTACATGTTCTTTAACTTTGTAAATCACTATGATTATTAAATACTTGTTTTTTCCACATGTAAAATGAAAATTGTACAAGTATAAAAATTGTTCATTTCTAAAAACGATGTGATGGCCAATCTCTTCTTGTTATGAACTAAAAGCTCTAAATAAGCTCTACATAAAATCTATTAGATGGATTCTAAGCATTTATTTACTAATGAACACGTATGTCACATGGCAAAGAAAATACGAACTTCCACCAACCAAGGGAAATTTAAAAACCTATTCACTTTAATTTACTTCCAATATCAATTCTCATAATGGCTACTACTAATAAAAAACTATCGATATTCAAAAACCATTCATAATTAGGAACTTCTTGCAACTCTATACTCTTAGCCACAAACTTGAATCATCACTTGTGTTCTTATATTGAAACATCCATTTTTGTACGCAAAAAGTTAGTTCGTTCGTATAACATGTTTTAAGAATTAAAGTTCTCTTCGTAGCATATGTTTTGAATTTATAAAACCATTGCCTACAACATGTTATTTAAACGGTCTAACAAAAAAAATTTCCTTCTTTTTTGTGGTAAGTATCTAATTCAAACTCAAAATATTTTTGTTCAGGGTACTTGGATGTTAATTCCAACTTAATATTTCAATCTTGACTATATTATTATTCCACAAGCATAATTAAATAACGAATTAATATATATGTCTCATTAAAGACAAAATTGAAAGTTTATAAACATATTAGATAAATTACAATATTGAATATCACAAATATAATCGTCACAACTTTGACACGATAGTAAAATTCGATGAACTAAAGTTATAACATACAACAATTTTGAATATCACAGATATTTCAATAAAGAAAACAAAATTACTAAACATGTGTAAAATAATTATAAATTTATTTGAAGATCTCAAGGAAATTTCAAAACAAGGAGAGCATTAACAGGTCTACCTTTGTAGTTTCGAAGAGAAATGAATGAACTTGGTAACAATTTTAAGAAATATAGAAAGTTGAACGGTGTTGTTAACTACTACAAGAAAAATAGTATAGACTATATATAGAAGAGATGTTTTTTTATAGAATGTCAAACAATTTAAAGGTTACAAACTACTATATTTAGCAAGTTGAAGTTTCATAAATTCCTCGTCAAATTGATTATATTACCAGAAAAAGTTTAATATAAAGGCAAAGGCAAATGGTGTGAATAAGACATATCCTTGAGCAATAAAAAGCGAGTTTTCCCGTAAAAAAAAAAAAAAAAAACCCTCCTTCGAACTAGCAAAAGAAGTTTCACGTTACATATTTTCAAAAATATGGTTCAGAAAGAAGCATCAATTTCATGCAAATGTCTCCTTCAGTTATTCAACTTTCTTTTCATTTTCTTGTTAGCTATTACACCAACAGGTAACGATAAAAAAACACATAAATTCTATTGGATTTTTACCTTGATTGACACAAATGATAATACATTCCTATGCCTAAATTCATCATTAAAGTTTTATTTTTCTTTTCTACTTCATATTGTTTGTTTTGTTTCCAAATTCAAGTAACCCACTTATGCTTGAACTTTAGGTTCTTTGGCTGGACGAAGCTTTGTAGAAGAGACAAGTAGAAGAAGATTGGAGAATCTGGTCGATGAAAACCGTGGCGTGGGCCCGCCAAACGAAGATGACATGGTTGTAATGGATTATTCTCCACCGAGAACTAGCCCTGATGTCCATAACTAGCACGAAGAGTGTAAGTAAGAGACCAAAATCCAACTACTAAATATATTGTACAATATTGTTTATGTGATATGAAATTTTATGTTACTATATTGTTTGAATATATATAATTGTCATTATTTGAAGTTAAATTCTAAAAATATTACAAAATTTGAAGTACTTATATATAATCAATACTGGTGTCTATATGAGTATATATACATAGAGACGATAATTATGAAACATAATATACACACTACAACAAATATTCCTTTTTATAGCTGTGCAGGATAGCATTTTAGAAAAAATGCTATTAAAAACTCACTCGTCATTTAGGCGGGAGTTAAATTTCTACTTTTCCGCTCTTTTTTTCCGTTGCTCCATCAAAATGAATTAAACCTCATTTTCCTTGCTTTACCCACAATCTCGATATTCCTTCTCACTTGATATTCCTACTTGCATTTGACCGCCACCAGCATGTCCTCCTCATTTTCCAATATGAAGATCACAACTCCTCACTGTTGCTGCCCTATGAGCTTACATTGTCGTCATCATCGCCTTCCAGGTATAAAATCTTTGTTCCCTCGGATCTTCATTTATTCTCATTTTGGTCCAATAGTTTATCTAGTAGACTTCTCCTGTCTTCAAATCGAGACGTTGTTACTATAATGGAGGGAGGGAGATGTGAGAGTTAAGCTCCAAGGTTGTGTTGAAGTGATGATGTTGATAAACACGATGATGGCGTTCGTCATCTTAAGAAGAAGACGGCAACGTTGACGATGGCAACCTTCGAACCCCAGTCAAGGGCACGCTTGCTACCGCCACTACACCGACAGTCAAGGCTGGGATGTGGTTGGGGAAAAGTACTGAAATACTTCTCAAAAGAATTGGCAATCATCGCCAAGATTTCATCTCTGACCTAATTGAAATTTCATTCTTACCCAGTATTCGCAAACCCCCTTCATCTCTCCAACAACTATTTCTGTTAAAATATTTTATCTTTGTTCAATTTGTAACCTTCTCCTTCACACATACCACAATGACGAGGTATGGATAGAGTATGAAATTACTTTCTTACTTCCTAAATACTTTGTTGTAGATTTCAAGGCAGCTTCTCCTTGTTTAATCTTTTTATAGTTTCTTCTCCATTGTTCTCTAATGTTTTTTTTTTCCTTCTCCTTTAAATATTATTTTTCCGTTTTCTTAGGATTTCATTCTCTTAATCTCCCTGGACAGAGAAGTAAAAGACAATGTTTTTTCGTTTGTTTCATTGAGGCATTTTTAGTTTCATAAGAGTGTTGGCTTAGGTTGTTCAATAACATTATGAAATAGCAATTTTGTGAAATAGAAATTTTGGTTAAATGCTTCATGTTTCACGATTAATGTTGGAAATGTGGTTACTGTGCTGCACGTTTTTGTTGATGAAACATTGTTAATGTTGGAAATGACGGCTTAGACTGGAGTGTTTGACACATTGTTTTCCTTTAATTTGCTATTGGTTGCATGAATTTTCAGCTTTTTACATTCAATTGTCGTTGATTATTTTCATGTTTCTCATGGCAAGATGACTTTAATGTGTCTTTTTTAGATGCGTAGTTGAATGGTCAATGATTTGGTTGTTTATGGAAGCACAAACTATAAGCCTTTTTTTTTACCCTTCTATAAAGTGGTTTTCAAAATTTGAGCATATCATTCACTTAGCTTGTTGGGTTTGTGAATAGTTAATTATATGCATTCTCAAACAAGTAGCTTTTCTCAATTAAGTGACGAGTGAAGTTGAGCATATCATTCACGTTAGCTTGTTGGGTCTGTGAAGAGTTAATTTTATGTTAATTATATGGTTTGAATAATATTCTTATTCAATGTGCAGTTTTATGTTACATTTCCTGCTCTTTCATGTTCTCTTCTCAGTTTTGATGCTATGAACATCAATGGAGAGCAATGCCTTAATGTGGTATCCTATCCCTAAAACTGTACGGTAAAGTATTATGCAAGAAAATTCATGTATAAACAATGTTTGGCACTTGGAATCTTTTGGTTAATTTTAACAACTAAATATTTTATTTCCTTATAATGTATTTTAATAATTATGCAAAAACATGATACAGTAAAGAAAATAATGGATTACCTAGGCAATGAAATGGATTCAAAACCATATGGGATTGGATCCTCATTCTGATATTCATAGCATCATAAAAACCATATGGGATTGGTGGGTATATTCTCTAGTTTACTCATTCTGATAGAAGTAACCTATCAATTCAACTTTTGATAACATAGCCAACTAAGAATATCCTCACTATAGTTGCATTTCCCCTTTATCATGAAATTTGTTTAATATATGCTGATTTGATCAGTAAAAGTTTGAAACTGTATAGTTGAATTAATTGCTAATTCTATTCCTTTTGTCTTTCTTTCCATTTGTTTTGTTTTTCAGTTAGATAAGGATTTTTGTAATTCTTGTCAAGATGTGCATGAAGCTTATCGTATGAAAGGTTGGGCTTTGTCTCGTCCAGATCTAATTGACCAGGTTGACTTACTTTTTGTAACGACCCTACTTTTCATGCCTAGATCCTAAGGCCGAAGGCCGTTACTACATGCATTTCATTCTACCTCTAAGAACAGCGGAAAATTTCCATATAAAGAAACCGTACTTAGAAATTTGCGAAACATTTCAATCTGGGATCCCAGTTTAAAACAGAACAAACAAAACCTTTAGTAAATCAAACAAACTAAAAGTGGAATAAAACGTAAATCATTCAATACAAGTTCAAAGGGAAATTTCAAAACGTAAAATGCGGAAGACTTAAACTAAAGGAGATCCATGGCTCAGCAGCTCTCCGTCACGCGTTCCGTACACCTTTACCTCTACCTGCAGTTCTGTGTAAGGGAAAAGAATGAGTATTTAAGGAAATACTCAGTAAGTAGCAATAAAAGTTTTAACATCTTATTCGAGTTAATGGCCTAAGGGTTAGGTCATCTCAATCTCATTCATTTCATTTCATTTCATTTATCGGCAGTTCGGGTCTCGTGTTCAATTAGTACACCTGTATATAAATGAAAGTTTACCAACTCACTGGTTGTGCACATGTGGGAGTTTTGGGAGGTCTCTACTCCTACTGATGGTAGATGGCACCCAGTCAGAAGAGCTAAGTCTCATCCCTCCAGGCACTAATGGGCGTGTAGCGCTCTAAGCTACCATTTCACTGGTGGGGCGTTCATGGGTTTAAGTCAGGAATTAACTTCCACAGTTAGTAAATGGCACCTAGACTGCGAAGCCAAGACCCGCCCATTAAGCTCCTCATTTCAGTCTATTTCATCTCAGTCCTAGATGTTTAATTGACACGACCCTCTTGTAAGGCGCTAGTCGATTCCTTTCCTTTTTTTTTTTTTTTTTTTAAATTCTTTTCCCTTTAGGACCCCTTAACACTTACTGATCTTTATCTACAACCTATTTAACACAAACGATTTCTCTTCCTAGCTTACTGACAGGCTAACTAATATGCATCTTCCCAACTAGTCATATCACAAGAATGAGAATTGGAGGTGACAACCGACACTCATAATCTTGAAACCACTCGTATGCTACCGAAAATTCGGCAGCATAACGGCATGCATATGGGTAACCCAAAATTTTCCTTGCACCTGGAAGTAAGAATATACGCTTCTATGAACACAATCAAGTCAGAATCACCATCCAACTCCAATCACAACTCCAATGAACATTTAACCCATCCTCCATAACATGAACACAATCCAGAACAATCATAAATCAAACATTCCAAACATACTTACTTAGTCCTACAAGCATAGCAACACTTGATGCATGTCCAAGTAAACGGCACTTAAACCATATTCAAACAAGCATACAACGTTCCAAGGGATATTTGACCAAAGCATGAAACTTAACCAAAACTTCAATTCGCTACCAACAAGCATACAATGATTCTAAAACAACAACTTCATGCCCAAAAAAAGCTACTTACTCAATCCACTAACACGCCACATAACATAATCAAAATCCTTATTCCCAAATAGCTACTTACACAACGACAAAGTTAATATGCGACCATTAACTCAGACATTCTTAACTAGTTCCATGCTTTCAAGAAATAAAGAACCAACCATGCTTGGTTTAACCCAGCGGCGACACTTAGAGCTTAAATCCAAATGGCTACTTACCTTAGTGAAGGAGACACATGATTAACCTCCAAGAAATTCCTTAACTCCAAGGTTCTTAAGCAAGCTACAACAAGGAAATGAACTCTTAATTAACTACGGACTCTAACCAAGCATTCAACTGAGAACCCATCACATTTGGGGTAAAAATTAACAACCAAAGCTTACCCAAACAGAATCGCAGCTTGCTGTCCAGTAGTCCCAAATCGCTCCAATTCGATAATTCGGCCTCCAAACACCACGGGCACCTTGAAATCGGAAGCTAAACTCAATGGGCATCCATGATTAAACTTTAAATTGACCAAAACATCTTGAACCTTACTTACCCACTCACTGAAATCGTTGAACGCTCAAGATTTAAAGCGACTCGAGGCGGCGAACAACTGTTTGGATGAAGACAGCAGCGACGGCGCTTCAGGAGACGACAAACAGCGGCGAGACGGCGGCAGCGTGCAGATCTGAAATCGGGGAGGCGGCGGCGCACGGATCGTTAGGTTGTAGACAGAGAGAGAGAGGGCTGCGAGGAAGAGTGAGTGAGAGGGAGACGCGTTAGAGAGAGAGAGACGGAAACAAAGGAGAGAGAGAGAAAAAAGATATTACCGGCAACAACTCGCGGAGGACGACGACGGGCGGTGGAGTGCAGCGACGGCGTCGACGTCGGCGGTGAGCTGCAGGCGGTGGCGAGCGGTCAGTGGAGGCGATGGCGTGCGGCGGCTGAAGTTGCAGATGGAGAGAGAGACGGTATCGGGGAGAGAGAGAGCGTGAAGGGAGAGGGAGAGATCTGATTTTCCTTTTTTTTCCTTTTTTTTTTTTTTAAAATGGTCAAAAGACCGATTTTGGGGGAAACGTTTCCCCCCCCCCCCTTTTTCCATCCTTTTTGACCGGCTGAAAAGCCAACTTCCCTTCCCCCCATTTTTTTTTTTTTTTTTAAATCCAAAAGCTGACTGCTACACTTTTGGCATAAAAGCATTTAATACATTTCTTTCACTTGCAAATTCTCCTTTAAAGTTTTGAGTTCATTTGTTTGAAATCTACTCGAATAAACTGAATAGTTTTTTGAATAGTTTTCTTGAATGAGGTAGACTTAGTGAATGTATCTTAAATTTTGTGAGTTGCAAGACTATTTTAACATTGATTTTGAATCCACGCTATCAATGTTCATTTGTGGTTCTTTCTGAATTCTCAAATTTATGAGGATTTTCTGGCGGTGAGTAATTAAAGGTATTTATAGCCCTATCACTTTCTAAGTAAATTTGAAATGGAAGCTAGTTGAGATTTATAAGTTTAACTCCTTGTGATAACTGTTAATTGTTATTTTCTCTTGTTTGACGTTAAGGTGGATTTCATTCTAGCAGAGGATTGGATTAATAAGTATATGATATCATTTTAAAATTTAAGAATATGAAGAGAGTGAGATTTGCCTTGATACAAAGTTGTTTACGTAGTAGTCCAAAACCATTCCATTGCTAAGTAAGTTTATTACTTTGATAGGGTTCAAATAATCAATGGTTAATTCTTAATTCTTTAAGTTGTCTTTTGCTTGAAATTCTTGCATTAAAATTTAATGTTTGTCCAATAATGTTTAGCTCCATTCCTAGGCTTCATTCAAATTTGGATAAAATTGTTTGCACATCCTCCCTGAGTTAAAGGAGGGGTTTGTTGTTTGTTAGAAGATGTTAATTACTTGTTCCATATATGGCGACTAACAAGCTCCTATCTCTATTTCGTTTTAATTGATTCTCATGGTATAAAAGGAGATTCAATTTTGTAAATGTGTAAGAGTGTTGTGAAAAATTCCCATACTTTTTAAACTTGTGTTTCCTCTAAATTATTTTAATAAAAAAGATCAGTCGCTCCATTTCTATAATGGATGTAGGCCATTAGGCTGAACATTGGTGTTCCAAGCTTTTTTCTTGTTGCAGGCTTTGGATATTGTTAGAATGGACTTGATAAATATAAGGTGACAACATTCTATATTGCTCCGACATTGGTGAGGTCTCTCATAAGTGAAGGAAAGGAGGTACGCCGATCATGGATCTAATCTTTATATTCCTAATTGTTGGTGGAATCAATTTCAAAAGTTGTTGATTTAAGTCAATGTCATGTTATGAGAATATCAAACTTTTGATATTGCATGGAAGTGTATAAAGGATCTTGTTAGTTTTTTCGATTTTAAAGATATTTAGGAAGTTAAAATGTAAAGAACTTTTGAAAAAGAATACATGGGTGATAGGAGATAGAAGGAAGTAATTTTTGTTTTCATCTTTATGAGTTATGGTTGATTATTTATCCTAATATATGAAGTCAGTTTGTGACTCTAATTTTATTTTTAGTATGCATCCAAACTCTTTCCTATCAGAGTGTCTATAGCTACTATTGATTAATTTGTGATTCTTCTTGCATGTGATCCATGAATCTTAGATGAAATTAGATTTATTTTTGTACAAACTTTTGAAAAAATATGTGGGAGGTAATAGATATGAGGACATAATTTTCTTAATACACCTTTATAGTCATTTAGGGTGGTTGGATTGAAAAGAAAAACCCACAAGCTTGGAGGTGTTTAAAGATGATATAGTAAACTAAATATGTACATTTATTTGTGGGTGTGTCTTAACTGCAACATGATAGCCTAAACAACTATAGACACTACAACAAATATACCTTAATGTCCCTTTTTGTTTGTTTGAAGTTTAATGAATCATCCTTTTACCTTAAAACGATTGTGGTATTTTCCTCACATTCTCTCCCTTTTTTTTTTCTTTTACCTCTGCTTCCAGTGGGCAATGGAGTTAAGGAACACATAGTGGAATGTTCCAATATTTGATTAAGGTTGTTCTAAGTTTGACATCTTCCTTCAATTTTTCCTCTTCTTATTCTTCGCATACTTTGGAGTTGACATTTACATGATGCCTAAATATCTGTAGTAGTTATTTGGTGTCTCTAATAGTTGCAATTTCATTCCTATTGTTCTGCATATCATAAGTTTCTGTTCCTTTGGTCTTTTACATGAGATATGCGTTTCTGAGACTTCTTTGCCGGTTGTGCCTACTGTTTAGGAAGATGTGAAAGGAAAGGCTATTAAGTCAAATTAGATTGAGTTGACCTTGAATGTTTCAAGTTTCTAACTTATAGATGGTTATTTGTTAAGATTGCCCTTTATGATCCATATTTGAAGTGTAGTTCTCCGTAACTCAACACTTGAGGGGCATTTATGATCCATATTCTAGCTTAATGATAATTTTGGTCTAGATTTTGTAGTTTTGAGTGTGATCATGTTTTATAATTTTGACTAAGGTTGGTTGGTTTTGAGATTTTGGTTTAACGGTTTGAGATTCTAGCTTAAATTATAGGTTGCACGGGTAGTTTTGATTTGTCCATGTGCCTAGCTATCGTATTTTCAGTGACTTGGTTTGTGATTCTGGAAGGTCAGATTTATCAACTTAAACATTATCATTTCTCTAGAAGCTATTGCTTTTCTTGAGTTATTTGACCTTAGTTTATAAAATTTCATTAGCGAATTATCAAGTTCTGTTTGTCAAGATTGTTCATGTTCTTAAGAATTTATCAAGTTTTATTTTCTTTGGTCTTATGGACATACAAGTTTATAAGAATTAGGAAAAAATATGAAAGTAGAAGCATATTGTGTATTTCCTTTTATAATGCAACATTTTATTCAATTTTCATTTTGCTTGGTTTGGGGGAGGGGGTGAAGAGTTTAGGAGACACCTTGTGACTTTGTTGTGATCTCTTACTTAATAGGATGGGTAAAATTTGGTCAAAAAATGACTCCAAGATTTTTTTTTGGGGGGAGGGGGAGGGGGAGTTTAGAAGTGTTGTGCTTGTGGTTTTGTTACAATATTTTGCCATGCATATTATACACTTGTAGAATAAGTGAAATTTTGTTGAAAAAGACTCAAAGGGTTTTACTTTATTGTTTTGTTGGGCATCCTAGAAGTGTTATGTTGGTTGCTTGTCATGTACATAAAGCATGTTTAATTGTGTTTGAAAAGCATGAGGTTGCTTTGTTTGTTGTATGTGGTTTGATGGCTCTGATAGCGAGCATAGCTAGCTACCTTTACTTATTTAATTTAGCTAGTCTTTTATGATGTTTGGGCCATTTTATTGTGCTTTATTGTTTATTTTGTAGGAAATGGTTGATTGGAGCTATAATGCCATATTAGAGTTAATCGGGTGCTTGGGGTGTGAAAAGATGCAAATGAATGAAACGAGTAAAAGAGGAAAAAAGTCAAATTTCGGTCAACAGCAGGCTAGCGTCTCGACGCTAGCTCTTGAGCGTCTCGACGCCCACATTCCATATCAGATTAGGCGCGTAAAGCTCACAGCGTCGAGACGCTGTGATAGGAAGCGTCCCGACGCTACCGTTTTTCCCTTATTCAAAACGCGCGTATAAGAGGCAGCGTCTCGACGCTATCGGCAGAATTTCCCTATTTAATCTTTCTTACTTGCTACGGATTGGGGGAGGCCAAATTGAGAGAATTGAACCCTAATTTCGACTAGAGACCTACTGTGGGAGCTGAAGCAAGGACGAGGACCGGGAATTTCACTTGGTGGCGTGGATATCGAGACGGGGACGTGCCGGGATCGACGACATTAAGTGTTTCCTTTCCTTTTACTTCTCTCTAGCTAGATTTTATGGCTTTTACATGTTTAGTCAAGCTTGTAATTCTTTTCATGAGTAGCTAAACTTGTAGCTTAGGATTGATGTAGTTGATTAAGTTTATGGATTGATTTATGGTTTAAGTTGTGCAATGTTATTATGTTTGTAATCTTGATTTAATGCTTTTAATTGATTGGCCATTAATTGAATGACTTAAGTTTCGAATCTAGCTCGGGAGAGGGGATTTGATTTAGACTTACTCAAGATTGCATGAATTAAGTATTTTCTAATTCATGACGGTTTTAGATTAACTTTAGAATTAGTTAAAAGATCTCATTGCCTTGCATGATTAATAAACTTAGATAGGGATATCAAGTTGGTTAATTGCATGAGAATCAATTATACTCGGGAGAGGTAGTTGTGATTAAAGGGTCTTTGGCTCATAATTTCATTGTGCATAATAACTTATTCCTTAAAATCAATCCTAAACTAAATCGGCGAAATCAATTCCCTAAGTAGTTTTCTCAATTGAATTTCCATTCTTTTTTCTTGCTTTGATTTGATTTTATCATCATTCATTCATCACCTTTTTAATCCCTAAATAAAGTTGAGCGAGATTATTCACAATACTTGATTTGCTTAAAAATCCAATCCAGAGGACGACACTCGTATTTACGAACTCTTTATTATTACTTGACCCGTGCGCTTGCGGTTAGGAAAAGTCCACATCAAGTTTTTGGCGCCGTTGTCGGGGATTGACACATTTAGTTAAATTGATATTGTGAAAAAATTGTTTGATCTTAATTTAGGGTGTATTTTTACCTTTTTAGTTGATTGCATTTTTTTCCTTATTTGTTTTTCTTTCCATATTTGATTTTCTAGGTTAGTTTTTCTTTTAGTTGTGTAATCTTCTCTCTATTTGTTCTTGTTTTTCCTTTTCTAGATTAGTTTCCTTATTCGTGTTTTGCCATATCTATTTTTGAGTTCCATATTAGATTATTTGGTTTCCTTTTCTAGATTATATTTTCCATATTTAGATTAGTTGTTTTCTTTTCTTTGTTGCTTTCCATAATTGTTTTCCTTCCTTTTTAGGGGTAGTTTTGTTTGTTTATGCGTAGGGATAAAGATTTAATTTTAGCACCATTAGATCCCGAGATAGAAAGAACAATTCATAAGCTTCGAAGGGAAAGTAGAGAAATTATTCACATGGCTGACCAAAATCCACCTGAGGAACCTAGGCCTATTAGAGATTATTTTCAGCCTGTGTTTCAGGGGCAACAGTCGGGGATTGTATATGCACCGATTAATGTCAACAACTTTGAGCTGAAAACCGCCTCATTCAGATGGCTCGTGACTGTGCATACAGAGGATCGCCCACCGAGGATCCAAATTCTCATCTTACATCATTCTTGGACATTTGTGGGACGGTAAAAATTAATGGAGTCTCTGAGGATGCTATTCGTTTACGTTTATTTCCCTTTTCTTTGCAGGATAAAGCACGAGATTGGTTGCAGTCTATTACCCCTGGGAGCATCACCACCTGGGATGCTTTGGTCCAGGCCTTTTTAAAGAAATTTTTCCCTCCTGCAAAGACGGTCAAGCTGAGGACCGAGATTGGGACATTCCAACAACAATGTGATGAGCAGCTGTTCGAAGCTTGGGAGCGATTCAAAGAGCTACTGAGGAAGTGTCCTCAGCATGGTTACCCCGATTGGCTTCAAGTACAATTATTTTATAATGGTTTAACTCCTAGTACAAAAACGATTGTTGATGCAGTTGCAGGTGGGACTCTGTTGTCCAAGACGGTGGAAAACGCTCGCACACTTTTAGAGGATATGGCCACCAACAGCTATCAGTGGCCATCTGAGCGGTCTACACCCAAAATGATTGCTGCTGGAGTGTTTGAGGTTGATAAAGTAAGTGCACTCCAGGCCCAGATGACCTCCCTCGCTAATGCTTTTATGAAATTTTCAGGTACAGGGAGTACACAGTCAATTGAATCAGCTGCTGCTTTAGCATCTAGACCTCAGGAGGAGACCATCGAGCAGGTTCAGTATGTATCAAATTTTAATTCTAGGGGATATAATAATAGTTCTACACCTACACATTATCACCCTAACAATATGAACCATGAAAATTTCTCTTATGCTAATACTAAGAATGTTCTTAATCCTCTTGGTTTTGCCCCTCAAACTTAAGAAAATAAAAAGTTAGAAGATCTTGTTGGAGCTTTCATTGCAGAGTCTAGTAACAGGACAACCAAATTAGAGGAGGCAGTCATTGCTATCAACACCACGGTGAATGGCCACAGTGCAGCCATAAAGAACATTGAGACTCAGTTGGGACAGTTGGTAAATGTTGTAAGTACCATGAATAAAGGTAAGACCCCAGCTGAACAAGAGAAACCTCAGATGGAGTACTGTAAGGCAATCACTATGCACCAGGAGGAATCTGAAGAAGAACCTGAATCTGAGGACTATGAAACACCTACAGGGGAAGCTGAGGAGGACACATCAGCAGATGAGGCTGAAAAGCCTAACCTTGAGCCTCCTATTCCTTCTCCCACACTGTTGGTTCCCAAGGAAAAGAAAAAGAAAAAGAAGAAAAAGAACAATCAGGTTCAGTTTGATAAATTTATGAATGCTTTTATGAATCTGAATATTAATATTCCTTTTGCAGAGGCATTAAAGATGCCCCAGTACAACAGGTTCATGAAGGAGTGGTTAGCAAAGAAGCGAATAGAAAAGAAGGTTGATACTGTATATCTTGCTTCCACATGCAGCACTCGAGTCCAACAGAAGGTACCTGAAAAAGTAGCAGATCCAGGGAGTTTTTCTGTTCCTTGTAGTTTTGGTACTTACTATTTTAGAGCATTATGTGATTTAGGGTGCTAGCATTAATATCATTCCTCTATCGTTGTGTAAAAAGTTAGATATAGGTGAGATTAAGTCTACTCCTGTAAAGCTCCAATTGGCTGATCAATCTGTGGTGAGACCAATTGGTATTGTAGAAAATGTGTTAATCAGAGTAGGTAGATTTTTCCTCCCTATTGACTTGTATGTTATGGACATGATAGAAAATCCTTTGATGCCTGTCATATTAGGACGACCATTCCTCGCTACTGGGCGAGTGATTATAGATATTGAGCGCAGGGAGCTCACTATTAGAGTCAAGAACGAAAAAGAAATCTTTAAAGCAGTTGAAGACTCTAAAGATGAAGTGCTTTTCATGGGCTACAGGAAAGGTGCAAGAAAGAACACCTCTGTTGGATTCACAGAACAAAAGCCTCCTTGAAGCACGATCAACACGTCGAGCTAATGACGTTAAACAAGCGCTTATGGGAGGCAACCCAAGTAAGTTTAGTGTGTTTTCTTTTTGTTTTTGATTTATTGTTTGTTTTTGTTTTGTAGGTCTTGTTTTCTTTCTCTCCTTTGCTTTCAAGCTTTCAAGATTCCAAGATCTCAAGCAAAAAGTCATCATCATTCCAGGCCAGTATTGTTCACTTCTGTCATTCTTTTATTGTTCTCATGCTTGTTTATGCCTTATTTTCTTTATACATTGAGGACAATGCATATTTTAAGTTTGGGGGTGGATTAGCATGTTTGTGGAGCCCTTGAGCATCTGAGTTCTGGCTATAGTTTTGAGCTTTCTTTGAATGATGCATATGGTTGTTTTCTGGATGCTACTTTTGCATGATTATGATGTCCTAGGATAGGCTTTCTTGTCAATTTTCAAGCTTGTGATGAGTTGTAAGCATAAGTGCCCAAAAAGGGAGACTTTTTAAAAATTTTCTAGGAGATGGCTTGCATGAGTAGAGTATTTGTCTTGGCTAGATTTTGATTTGAATGCTTAGGAGCGAATTATTGGGTTCATATGCTTGTTGTCACCTCGATAGGTGTAGGGTAGAGCTAAAGAGTTAATGTGTTGCAACTTAGCATGTTTGATCTTGCTTAGGAGGAAAGAAAAGAATATCTGCTATTTATGCTCATAAAGAAAAATCATTCTTGTTGTTACTGTTGAAAAGAAAAATTATTATGCCATGGCCTGTGCACAGTTTGCAATGTTTAATAAAGTTTAGGAAAAAAGAGCTACCCCTGTTGTGATCAGTTAGGCCAACAAGAGAAAACTCAGGTTAAGGGTCCCTGCAATAGGTGTGTGAAAGCTAGTGCCACATATACATGCTTAATTTGATTGTTTATTATAAGCACCTAAGTATGGAGGAAAACAATCTAATTTGTTCCATTAACTCATTAGTGAAACCTTAGTGCCAGTGTAGAGGGAAGATGAGTTGAGAGTTTAATAATCCAATCCCGGGCTAGTAGAGTCTGATCTTGTTGAGTTAGATCTCGCTTGTGCAAGTTAATTTTGGAAAAATTTTAATTTGTCTCCCTCATTGGTCCTTGTGTGCATGTCTCTTGCTTGCTTGGTTATTGACTTTTGAGCCTTGAGGATTGAGTTATGATTGTTGCATCCATTCTTCCATTGTATGTTTGATTTGTAGTTTGCTCGAGGACTAGCAACAGTTTAAGTTTGGGGGTATTTGATAGCGAGCATAGCTAGCTACCTTTACTTATTTAATTTAGCTAGTCTTTTATGATGTTTGGGCCATTTTATTGTGCTTTATTGTTTATTTTGTAGGAAATGGTTGATTGGAGCTATAATGCCATATTAGAGTTAATCGGGTGCTCGGGGCGTGAAAAGATGCAAAGGAATGAAACGAGTAAAAGAGGAAAAAGTCAAATTTCGGTCAACAGCAGGCTAGCGTCGAGACGCTAGCTCTTGAGCGTCTCGACGCTCACATTCCATATCAGATTAGGCGCGTAAAGCTCACAGCGTCGAGACGCTGTGATAGGAAGCGTCCCGATGCTACCGTTTTTCCCTTATTCAGAACGCGTATAAGAGGCAGCGTCTCGACGCTATCGGCAGAATTTCCCTATTTAATCTTTCTTACTTGCTACGGATTGGGGGAGGCCAAATTGAGAGAATTGAACCCTAATTTCGACTAGAGACCTACTGTGGGAGCTGAAGCAAGGACGAGGACCGGGAATTTCCCTTGGTGGCATGGATATCGAGACGGGGACGTGCCGGGATCGACGACATTAAGTGTTTCCTTTCCTTTTACTTCTCTCTAGCTAGATTTTATGGCTTTTACATGTTTAGTCAAGCTTGTAATTCTTTTCATGAGTAGCTAAACTTGTAGCTTAGGGATTGATGTAGTTGATTAAGTTTATGGATTGATTTATGGTTTAAGTTGTGCAATGTTATTATGTTTGTAATCTTGATTTAATGCTTTTAATTGATTGGTCATTAATTGAATGACTTAAGTTTCGAATCTAGCTCGGGAGAGGGGATTTGATTTAGACTTACTCAAGATTGCATGAATAAAGTATTTTCTAATTCATGACGGTTTTAGATTCACTTTAGAATTGGTTAAAAGATCTCATTGCCTTGCATGATTAATAAACTTAGATAGGGATATCAAGTTGGTTAATTGCATGAGAATCAATTATACTCGGGAGAGGTAGTTGTGATTAAAGGGTCTTTGGCTCATAATTTCATTGTGCATAATAACTTATTCCTTAAAATCAATCCTAAACTAAATCGGCGAAATCAATTCCCTAAGTAGTTTTCTCAATTGAATTTCCATTCTTTTTACTTGCTTTGATTTGATTTTATCATCATTCATTCATCACCTTTTTAATCCCTAAATAAAATTGAGCGAGATTATTCACAATACTTGATTTGCTTAAAAATCCAATCCAGAGGACGACACTCGTATTTACGAACTCTTTATTATTACTTGACCCGTGCGCTTGCGGTTAGGAAAAGTCCACATCAGGCTCTTCAGGTGTGAGTCACTTATTCAGTACCTTGGTTTGTACTGACCTAGCTACCATCAAATTTTGTAGGTAATGAGGATTACTACAAACAAGATGAGGAGGAGGTCTGAGGAAGAATAACTCTCTAAGTCTTAATTTCATTGTTGTCTTTTGCTTAAATAGTGGTTATTAGAAGGACTTAGTCATTTTATTTAGTTGGGTTGTATTTAATTTGAGGGATGCATCTTATATTTGTGGTTAGCATTGTGTTAGACTTATAAGTTTATTCGAGGTATATAAATGAAATTTGTTATGAGATTTGACTCGTAATTCTGTTTGGAATTCTCTTGTAACGACCCTACTTTTCATGCCTAGATCCTAAGGCCGTTACTACATGCATTTCATTCTACTTCTAAGAACAGCGAGAAATTATCATTTAAAGAAATCATACTTAGAAATTTGCGAAACTTTTCCATCTGGGATCCCAGTTTAAAACAGAACAAACGAAACCTTTAGTAAATCAAACCAAGCTTAAAGCGGAATAAATCGTAAATCATTCAATACAAGTTCAAAAGGAGAATTTCAAAACGTAAAAATGCGGAAGACTATCCTAAAGGAGATCCATGGCTCAGCAGCTCTCCGTCACGCGTACTGTACACCTTTACCTCTACCTGCAGTTGTATGTAAGGGAAAAGAATGAGTATTTAAGAAAATACCCAGTAAGTAGCCATACTTCAAGACACTTGCAGCAATAAAAGCTTTAATATCTTATTCGGGTTAAGGGCCTAAGGGTTAGGTCATTTCATTTCATTTCATTTCATTTATTTGCAGTTCGGATCTCGTGTTCAATTAGTACACCTATAAATATATAAGTTTGCCAACTCACTGATAGCGCACAGGTGGGAGTTTTGGGAGGTCTCTACTCATACTGATGGTAGATGGCACCCAGTCAGTGAAGCTAAGTCTCATCCCTCAAGGCACTAATAGGCGCGTAGCGCTCTAAACTACCATTTCACTGGTGGGGCGTCCATGAGTTTAAGTCAGGAAATTACTTCCACAATTAGTAAATGGCACCTACACTGCGAAGCCAAGTCCCGCCCATTAAGCCCCTCATTTCAGTCTATTACATCTCAGTCCTAGGTGTTTAATTGACACGGCCCGCAATCGAGGCAACTAGCCTATCCTTTTCCCTTTCTTAATCCTTTACCCTCTAGGACCCCTTAACCCTTGCTATTTTAAGGACAACCCTCCTAAACAGGCAAACTCTCCTAAACAGAGAAAATCACACCTTTCCGTTGTCCACAAACAATGTTAGGCAGCTACGAAATATACACCAGTCACGCACTCGCTTCTATCCCACAACACAGATATGTAGTAGCCAAAAATCTTAAAATAAACGCATCACATCATTTCAGTCTCAATCCAAACAACATATACACATTCTCATGCCAGGAACACATCAGTGATCTCAATGCTTAATAGAGTTTAATCCAGCAAAGTACTTACCATGCTCAGCTACCACCCAATGTATTTAAAACATGGAATTTGAATCCAACTTAAGGGTTAAAACCAACTCATGCTATTATAAGCCACACTCAACTTTAATGGGTTTTAAAGCATAGAACTTATTCTAAAGGGCTACTTACATTGAGATACTACGCTTGATCGAAAGTCACCCAACAACTCGATACAATGCCAACCACGTGATGCAAAATTTTCGTCTATTAACACATAAAATATATATTCACACATCAGAGGCATAACAATCTCAACTATTTTCCTAAAACACAAGACTTGAGAGGGCCGAAAACTCACCCAAATGAAACCACTGCTCGCTGTCCAATTTCTAAATTCGCTCCAATTCGATAACTCGGCCTCCAAACGCTACGGGCACCTTAGATTGAGATCCAACGTTAATGGGTACTTCACTAAGGCATAAAAATCCAATAAGCTATGACTTACAACTCCCTTACCCCCAAATAGTTCTTTAGAAACTAAGCTTAAACTTCGAGTGGCAGCGACGAACAGATATGAAAAAGCGAACGAGCCCGAAGACGATGGCGGCGGCGGCGGCTCGCGGCGGTGGAGTGCGGCGGCGTGGGCGTCGACCGGCAGCGAGGATGAGTGGCGGCGGCGAACGGCGACGGCGGAGGTCGACGGTGTGGAGGCGGCGGCGCGCGACGGCTGAAGGGAGAGTACGAGAGAGAGAGTGAAAGTGCGGTGGGGGAGAGAGAGAATTCAAATTTTTTTTTTTACACGGTCAACTGACCGAATTGGGGGGAAATTTCCCCCATTTTTGTTCAATCGTTCAGTTTGACCATCTGTCTAAGGGTGAAAAGCTGTACTGAAACGCAACTGGGTACCCAAGGCTCTTTGCAGACTCCTCCAGAAGTTAGACGTGAACCGAGGGTCTCTATCTTACACGATTGGTACCGGCACCCCATGAAACTTGACTATCTCTGTCATATATAGCTGTGTCCACTTTTCAACAGTGTAAGTAGGCTTCCCAGGGAGAAAATGCACTGACTTAGTGAGTCTGTCGATAATGACCCAAATCACGGTGTAACCCTTGGTCGTTCTAGGCAATCCTGTAATGAAGTCCATGGATATATGCTTCCACTTCCATTCTGGGACACTCAGCGGCTGCAACAAGCCTGTTGGTTTCTGTCTCGGGGCTTTCACCTGTTGGCAAACAAGGCATTTACTGACAAAATCCGCTATCTCTCTTTTCATGCCCTGCCACCAGTAATATTGTTTCAAATCATGGTACATCTTCGTACTTCCTGGATGGATTGAAAAAGGTGAACTGTGTGCCTCTTCTAATAACTCCTGTCTGAGATCGGCATTCCCAGGTACGCATAAGCGACCTTGATAACACAAGCCGAGGTCCAAAGATAGGGAGAACTCGTTCGCCTGCCTTGCCTCTACTTGACTGCGCTTAGCAACAAGGTCAGGGTCACTTGATTGGGCATCTATAATCCTCTGTCTCAAGCTCGACTTAACTGTCAATTGAGCTAGGCATGTTGTAACTTCGCCCACTGCAACCATAATCTCTGCACGTTCCAAGTCATCCAATATATGAGCCTGAGTAGTAATCATAGCAAACGCATGAGCAGTCTTCCTACTGAGGGCATCTGCAACCACATTTGCCTTGCCCGGGTGGTACTGGATGTGACAATCATAATCTTTCACTAACTCTAACCATCTCCGCTGCCTCATATTCAACTCCTTCTGGGTGAAGAGGTATTTCAAGCTTTTGTGGTCCGTGAAGATTTGGATCTTCTCACCGTATAGATAATGCCTCCAAATCTTCAAGGCAAAGACCACTGCTGCCAATTCCAAGTCATGGGTCGGGTAGTTCTTCTCATAATCTTTCAGCTGACGAGACGCATAAGCAATGACCTTTCCATGCTGCATTAACACACAACCCAATCCCTTCTTTGAAGCATCGCTGTAAAAAACGAATTCTTCGGAGCCATCAGGTACCGTAAGTACTGGTGCTGAAACTAGTCTCTGCTTAAGCTCTTGGAAGCTTGCCTCACAAGCTTCATTCCACAAAAACGGAGTACCCTTTCGAGTCAACCGAGTTAGGGGAGCGGCAATACTGGAGAAGCCTTGCACAAAACGACGGTAATAACCTGCTAACCCCAAGAAACTCCGAATCTCGCTGACTGAAGTAGGTCGAGACCAATTGGTCACTGCCTCTATTTTGGCTGGATCCACTGTGACACCTTCCTTTGACACCACGTGCCCTAAGAAGGAAACTCGTTGTAGCCAAAACTCACATTTAGAGAATTTGGCATACAACTTGTTCATTCTTAAGGTAATTAAAACTCTCCTGAGATGATCCTCATGTTCCTCTTCTGTCTTGGAGTAGATAAGAATGTCGTCGATCAAAATAATCACAAATGAATCCAGAAATTCCTTGAATACCCTGTTCATCAAGTCCATGAAGACTGCGGGAGCATTAGTAAGCCCAAAGCACATCACAGTAAATTCGTAATGCCCATACCTGGTCCGGAAAGCTGTCTTGGGTATATCGTCCTCTCTAATCCTCAACTGATGATAACCTGACCGTAGATTTATTTTAGAAAACACTGCTGCACCCTGAAGCTGATCAAAGAGGTCATCAATCCTGGGCAGAGGGTATCTGTTCTTTATTGTCACTTTGTTCAGCTCCCGATAGTCGATGCAAAAACGCATTGTCCCATCCTTCTTTTTCACAAATAAAACTGGAGCACCCCACAGCGAAATGCTGGGGCGCTGTCCAATAGCTCCTGAATCTGGACCTTAAGTTCTTTAAATTCCGCTGGGGCCATCCTGTATGGAGCTTTAGAAATTGGGTTAGTCTCTGGCTCAAGCTCAATGCAGAAGTCAACCTCTCGAGCTGGCGGTAGTCCTGTCAGATCCTCAGGAAATACATCTGTGAATTCCCTCACTACCGGTATCGAGGTCATTGATGTCTCGGTTTTCCTTATGTCAACCACGCTAGCCAACAAGCCCCAGGCTCCTTGGCTAACCAATTTTCTCGCCTTCATTGCAGAGACCACTTTAGGAGCACCTTTGGTCATCGATCCTTTAAACTTGAAGCTTGCCTCTGACGGAGGGTTGAAGATCACCTCCTTACGATAACAGTCTATGTTGGCATAATTAGAAGCCAACCATTCCATTCCCAAAATGACGTCAAAATCACTCATATCAAGGGCGATCAACGTCACATCCATTGATCGATCAGACACTAACATTTGACAGGCTTTCACCGCTTCACTAGCTAGTAACGTTACCCCCGCAGGGGTTGAGACTGACAAAACATAGCCCAGTGGCTCTAGTTCTAGATTGGCTTGACTTACAAATGATGCAGAAATAAAAGAATGCGTCGAACCCGAATCAAACAACACAAAAGCATAATGGCCGAGGATAGGGATGGTACCTGTCACTACTGCATTAAGGTCCTCGGCCTCTTGTCGGGTGGTGGCAAATATCTTGCCCTGATGTTGTGCTTGTCTCACCCCAGATGCCTGATTTGAACTGGACGGCTGGTCGGCATAATTAGCTTTCTTCTGATTACAATTCGAAGCAATATGCCCCTCCCAACCACACTTGAAACAAACATAGGTCCCTGCCAAGCAACGACCCCAGTGGTACTTCCTACAGGTCTGACATAATGGTCTATCCTGATTAGGCCCTGGCTGATTCTGTGCTCTCTGTCGACGGTCTTGGGGCGGACCTCGTCTAGGGTAACGGTGACCCCTCTGTGTGTTCGAGCTCATCTGATCGTACCTTCGCTTATGACCTAAGGAAGGTTCTGAAGAGACAGCTGACGGTCGTCGATCAACCAGCTGTGCCACCCTAACTACCGTGGCATAGTCTTGGGGTTCATGGGCTGCCACATTGCCCTGAATCTCTTCCTTTAAGCCTGTGATGAAACGTTCCACCTTATCAGCCTCTACAACTACCAGGGCAGGGGAAAACCGAGACAGTCTGGCAAACTCTGTCTCGTACTCTTCTACGGTTCGGTTTCCCTACGTAAGAGCCATGAACTCTGATTGCTTCTTGAATCGGGAGGCGGCAGGGTAATACTTCCTGAAAAACTCCCCCCTAAACTGAGCCCATGTGACAGGTCCGTTGCTGACGTCTAAGGTCCTTTCGATCGATTGCCACCAAATCAGGGCGTTATCTCGTAACAAGAACACGACGCAGTACACTTTCTGGTCCTCCGGGCAGTTCATGTGGCGAAAAACAGTCTCGATGGAGGACAGCCACAACTCTGCTACCGTGGGGTCCCTTAAGGCTCCATCGAACAGACATGGGTCCCACTTCCTGAAATCTCTTAAGCACCTAGCCTCCCGTGATAAGGCGGCTTCGTTGTTCTGAGGCGCTTGGGCCTGTCGCCCTGCAAGCACGCCTGCAACTGCAGCCTGCACTGCGGTCTGAACTATTGCCTAAATATCCACCGTGACAGGTCCTACCGCAGGCCCCGGTTGTCCACCCGGCTGTTCCACTTGTGCGTTTTCTGGTAGATTTCCTTCTTGCTCCACAGGTGGCACGACTTGCTCAGGGGCTGTACGACCCCTACCACGTCCTCTTCCTCGACCTCTTCCACGTCCTTGTGCTCGGGGAGGCATGATTTATTTCACAAAAATTTATCATTTTACCAACAGGCTTGAATCCTTTAAACAATTCACAGGTACTAAACCTTATGCATATTTTTCCAACAACATGAATCTTTTCCGAACATACATAACATATAACATTTACAGGCTACAAAGTAATCAAACGTGTACCTGGCGTGACCGGATGCTTGCTGATAAGCCATGGACATACCTAAGGTTTACGATGTAAACCAGTCTATAGAACCTATAACCTAGAGCTCTGATACCAACTGTAACGACCCTACTTTTCATGCCTAGATCCTAAGGCCGTTACTACATGTATTTCATTCTACTTCTAAGAACAGCGAGAAATTATAATTTAAAGAAATCATACTTAGAAATTTGCGAAACTTTTCAATCTGGGATCCCAGTTTAAAAAAGAACAAACGAAACCTTTAGTAAATCAAACCAAACTTAAAGCGGAATAAATCTTAAATCATTCAATACAAGTTCAAAAGGAGAATTTCAAAACGTAAAAATGCGGAAGACTATCCTAAAGGAGATCCATGGCTCAGCAACTCTCCGTCACGCGTACTGTACACCTTTACCTCTAACTGCAGTTGTATGCAAGGGAAAAGAATGAGTATTTCAGAAAATACTCAGTAAGTAGCCATACTTCAAGACACTTGCAGCAATAAAAGCTTTAATATCTTATTCGGGTTAAGGGCCTAAGGGTTAGGTCATTTCATTTCATTTCATTTCATTTATTTGCAGTTCGGATCTCGTGTTCAATTAGTATACCTATAAATATATAAATTTGCCAACTCACTGATAGCGCACAGGTGGGAGTTTTGGGAGGTCTCTACTCATACTGATGGTAGATGGCACCCAGTCAGTGAAGCTAAGTCTTATCCCTCAAGGCACTAATAGGCGCGTAACGCTCTAAACTACCATTTCACTGGTGGGGCGTCCATGAGTTTAAGTCAGGAATTTACTTCCACAGTTAGTAAATGGCACTTAGACTGCGAAGCCAAGTCCCGCCCATTAAGCCCCTCATTTCAGTCTATTACATCTCAGTCCTAGGTGTTTAATTGACACGACCCGCAATCGAGGCAACTAGCCTATCCTTTTCCCTTTCTTAATCCTTTACCCTTTAGGACCCCTTAACCCTTGCTATTTTAAGGACAACCCTCCTAAACAGGCAAACCCTCCTAAACAGAGAAAATCACACCTTTCCGTTGTCCACAAACAATGTTAGGCAGCTACGAAATATACACCAGTCACGCACTCGCTTCTATCCCACAACACAGATATGTAGTAGCCAAAAATCTTAAAATAAACGCATCACATCATTTCAGTCTCAATCCAAACAACATATACACATTCTCATGCCAGGAACACATGAGTGATCTCAATGCTTAATAGAGTTTAATCCAGCAAAGTACTTACCATGCTCAGCTACCACCCAATGCATTTAAAACATGGAATTTGAATCCAACTTAAGGATTAAAACCAACTCATGCTATTATAAGCCACACTCAACTTTAATGGGTTTTAAAGCATAGAACTTATTCTAAAGGGCTACTTACATTGAGATACTACGCTTGATCGAAAGTCACCCAACAACTCGATACAATGCCAACCACGTGATGCAAAATTTTCGTCTATTAACACATAAAATATATATTCACACATCAGAGGCATAACAATCTCAACTATTTTCCTAAAACACAAGACTTGAGAGGGCCGAAAACTCACCCAAATGAAACCACTGCTCGCTGTCCAATTTCTAAATTCGCTCCAATTCGACAACTCGGCCTCCAAACGATACGGGCACCTTAGATTAAGATCCAACGTTAATGGGTACTTCACTAAGGCATAAAAATCCAATAAGCTATGACTTACAACTCCCTTACCCCAAATAATTCTTTAGAAACAAAGCTGAAACTTCGAGTGGCGGTGACGAACAGATCTGAAAAAGCGAACGAGCCCGAAGACAGTGGCGGCGGCTGCGGCTCGCGGCGGTAGAGTGCGGCGGCGTGGGCGTCGACCGGCAGTGAGGATGAGTGGCGGCGGCAAACGGCAACGGCGGAGGTCAGCGGTGTGGAGGCGGCGGCGCGCGACGGCTGAAGGGAGAGTACGAGAGAGAGAGTGAAAGTGCAGTGGGGGAGAGAGAGAATTCAAAATTTTTTTTTTTTTTTTACACGGTCAACTGACTGAATTGGGGGGAAATTTCCCCCCATTTTCCCTTTTTCCCTATCTTGACTGGGCTTGTGCCCGCCTTTCCTTCCCCTATTTTTTTTCTTTTTTTTTTATAAAAAAAACGGCTGCTACATCTCTAGAGTTATATGTTTTCTTAGTAGGTGGTTGAAATTTTTGGGTTAGCTATAGTTATGTTGTTATACTGTCGAAATTTTTGGTAGTGTTTCAACAAATAATAGGGTTATGTCACTTATAATAGGTAAATTTTGGAGGCGTTACATTATACAGGATAAGGCAAGCGACTTCGATAGATATATATATTTTTTTACTTGTGCAAAAGTATTTAAATACATTATAAACTAATTTAAGTTGATTTTTTAATATAATAATATTCGAAACAAATGGGACAAATGTATATAAAACAATATAATACATATATTTATATATAAACCAATTAAAAGTCAGTTTTGTGTCTATCATAGCAAGATTAGAAATACTATGTTATATTTTCTATAGCATTATTTTACTGTTATAAAAAATGTTATTAAAGACCATAGCTTTTTTCTTATGCTATGAAATTTTTCCATAACAATAGAATTATGCAATTAAAAATGGATTTCTTATTGCATTTTTTATAGCGTTGAAAAAACGCTATGAAAAGTTAAAGACTTTCAATAACATCGGCTTCAACAACGTGGCAAAAAACGCTATGATATGTCTTTTATAGCGTTTTTTCACAGCTATAAAAAACGCTATGAAGTAGAAATCATAGCGTTTTTTTGACGCTATGAAAAGTTTTCATAACATTAAAATAACGCAATAAAAATAGACTTTCTACAACGTTTTGGATAGCGGTGAAAAAACGCTATTAAAAGTCCCATACTTTCAATAACATCAGCTACGACAGCGTTTCATAAAACGCTATCGTAGCTTTACGATAGCGTTTTTTTAATGCTATTGTATGTGAATTTTCTTGTAGTGACATTGTCGTTTAATTAGGTTGTATTTAACAATATTGAAAAAAGGATGAGTTGAATTAGGTAGTTGTGAAAAAAGAAAAAAAAGAAACTAAATACATCAAAACACAACAAATATCATAATTTGCGTATAGTTTAAACGAAAATAAAATATTTGAAATTAGGAAAATTAAACATTTTGAAAATCAGACATAAGTACAAAGAAACAAAACTATCAAAAACGAAAAAATTAGTTACTTTATTTTACCATTCATCGATCATATTTGGTATAAATAATACTTGTTACAGTGAATGAGTTAAAAAAAGTCTAATGAAAATAAATTGTAATATATATTGAACCATAAATGAAAGCATGAAAAAAACTGATGGTGATGCAATTATGATTGTAATAACGAGCTGTAGAGTCTAAAAAAATTAATAACACATCATTTAACTATGTAAGTAACTATGTGACTCCCGAGGATAAGAGGGGTACATGTAACACTCCCAAATTGTCAAGAGACTATCTAAAAGAACTACAAACCTTAGTCACATTATCCTTTAAGGGGCTACCGAAAATTTGGCAGCATAACGACGTAGTTTTGCTTAAACCAAAATTTTACAACCTGTTATAACATCAACATAACACTAAATAAAGATGCAACAGGATTACGAGACAGATCTCGTAACCATTCCCATTCAATTAAAACAGTTCATATAGAGTCTAATTCAAAGCACTAAATGAGTAAATTGATAACCATTATCCTAAACAACACCTAATTATCAACACAAAAATTTGCCTCTCATAACAATGTTTAAATAAGAAGAATCTATTAAAGAATTAAACTCGTAAGCTTTCCTTTCTCAAGCCTGCTCCTCAGCATCACCAGGCTCGCAGTATTCCTCATCACCTGCAAAATCTGGTGGTGGATCAGTACAATACAGCGGTACTGAGTAAGCGGCTCACACCTAAAGAGCCATCAAACAACGTACAACATACAAGGCAAACATCATGCTTTTCAATCACAATAACATGCCTTATGTACAAGGTGAGCAATCAGCACATAGAACATACTCAACTAATACAATCGTGCAACAACCATGCACCTAACACATGAATTCCGCACCATGCAATGCACACTCAAAACACATGAATTCCGCATCATGCCATGCAACTAAGTTTTCTCTCAAGCTCCACGAGCTCGCTCAACACTCATAGCCCTCACAAAGCTCTATGAGACTGACTCCTTGGAGTCACGCCGACCGCTGACCATATTACCTAGGGTCTCGACTTTTCTCTACGGCGCTCAGCGTTGGACCCTTGACAATATTACCCAAGGCACCCGATGACTTCACAATCAAACTGTACATCGCACCTTGGCCATATTACCTAAGGCACCCGATGACTTTCACAACGTATAGACTCATGACATCGCCCCTTGGCCATATTACCCAAGGCACCCGATGCTCCTCTTAATCCATTGGTGACATACCACCCCTCGACCATTTTTACCTGAGGCACCTAGCATTCACCTAACTTTCCTTTTCAAGACACAAGGTCGTAGACCTCACAATCTCACTAGAATGCATGAATCCTACTCATCATGCTCCTAAACCATGTTTTATGTCATTGACAATGATGCAACACACTCACAACATAAATAATATGCTCATTTCGACAATCATAACAAAACGACAAGCTAATCAACCAACTCAATCAAATGATCTCAACAGTCAAATATATCGCAAAAAACATTAAGCCAACATCTCACATAGCACATAATTCCAGTAGCGATATATATATAAATATAGGCCGTGAAAATATAACATGGTCAATACATACAACATGCTAGCACACAAAAAACAGACTCAAGAGGTAGAAATCCACTTACAAATTGCTCTAAAACGCTCCTAAATTAGTCTAATGAGCTCCTGCAATACAAAATACAAGGTTCAAGGCTAGAATCCACTTGCTAAACTGTAAACCAAGTCGAATAGGTGCTTTGAAGAGACGTTGTTACCCAACAAAAGGCTTAAGCTAGGATTTGAACACGTTGAAACCAAACCGATACTACAAGCAAAGTTTACAAGGGTTATAAACCAATTCACACCACACAAAACCAATTTAAAAGGGTCTAAAATGAAGCTTTGCTACATAATAATACTTACCAAAAGGGACTTGAGTCTTGACTAGAAGAGATCGAATGAGCCTGAATCAAACTACTCTTAATGGGCCACAAAACTTGCTAGAAATTGATTCAAGGAGCCTAATTCTGCAAATTTGGAGTCGTTAAAGAGTGGGTATTACAAATCCAAGAACATTTTGGCATGGGTTAGCATTAAAACTTACCAAAATGACCTGAACACATTGTGATTGGTGTTCGAATGGATTTCAAAATCACCCAACAAGAGTTATCATGCCATGGGCAAATCCAACTAACAGCTGAACAAGTATTGGTAGTGATCGATTAGGTCCAAACCTATAGATTTGAAGCCGTTAGCGAGAGAACAGATTAGAACCAAGATCGATTACGCATAGGCTAGCCTCGAACCTTACTGAAAGAGGAAATTATTGTTGTTTGCTTACTGGAACACGTGAAGAACATGAGAAAAGGAGCTTCGAGGCCTCACGAGCTTGTGCAGTCGACGCCATCATTGACGAAAACTTGAAGCTAGTGTCGAAGAAGGAAACAAAAAGGTTCCTGATGTGGAATTTTCCTTACCACAAGCGCACGGGTCAAGTAATAATAAAGTGTTCGTATAAACGAGTGTCATCCTCTGGATTGGATTTTTAAGCAAATCAAGTATTGTGAATTATCTTGCTCAATTTTATTTAGTGATCAGAAAGTAGTGAGTGAATGGTATGAAAACTAAATCAAAGCAAGTAAAAAGAGTGGAAATTCAATTGGGAAAAATACTTAGGGAATTGATTTCGCCGATTTAATCTAGGATTGATTTTAAGGAGTAAGTTATTATGCACAATGAAATTATGAGCCTAAGACCCTTTTATCACAACTACCTCTCCCGAGTATAATTGATTCACATGCAAATTAATCAACTTGATATCCCTATCTAAGTTTGTTAAAATGCAAGGCAATGAGATCTTTTGACCAATTCTAAAGTTAATCTAAAACCGTCACGAATTAGAAAGTAAACTTTAGTCATGCAATCTTGAGTAAGTCTATATTAAATCCCCTCTCCCGAGCTAGATTCAAAACTTAAATCATTCAACTAATGGCCAATTAATTTAAAGCATTAAATGAAGATTACAAACATAATAAACATAATAAACATTGCACAACTTAAACCATAAATCAATCCATAAACAAAATCAACTACATCAATCCCTAAGCTATGAGTTTAGCTACTCATGAATGGAATTACAAGCTCAACTAAACATAATAAAGCCATAAACTCTAGCTAAAGAAAAGGAAAGGGAAAAGAAAACTCAATGTAGGCCGAGACCGAACGTTCCCGTCACGATCCCCACGAACAATGGGTTGATTTCCAACTTGCTCTCTTTGCTTCAGCCATCAATTGCTCTGTTTCGGCCCTGTTTACGGCTCTAAAAGGTCCCAAAATTGAATCCCCCAAAAACCTAGCTGAAAAGAATGATTTATACTGATTTTTCGTCGTAGTGTCGAGACGCTGACTTCAAAACACGCGTTCTGGAAACGAAAGTCTAGTAGCGTCGAGACGCTAAGGTCGCAGCGTCGAGACGCTGTTACAGTTTTGCGCCTTTCCAAATAAGGAACGCTAGCGTCGAGACGCTAGTCAACATTTGACCCAATTTTGACTTTTTTCCCTTTTTATTCCTTTTATTCCTTTGCATCTTTTCGCGTCCCGAGCACCCGATTAACTCTAATATTGAGCTATAGCTCCAATCAACCATTTCCTACAAAATAAACAATAAAGTGCAATAAAATGGCCCATATATCATAAAAGACTAGCTTAATTAAATAAGTAAAGATAGCTAGCTATGCTCGCTATCAAATACCCCCAAACTTAAGCTTTTGCTAGTCCTCGAGCAAACTACAAATCAAACATACAATGGAAGAATGGATGCCACAATCATAACTCAATCTTCAAGGCTCAAAAGTCAATAACCAAGCAAGCAGGAGACATGCACATAAGAACCAATGAGGGAGACAAATTAAAATTTTTCCAAAATTAACTTGCATAAGCGAGATCTAACTCAACAAGATCAGACTTTACTAGCCCGGGATTGGATTATTAA
Source organism: Luffa acutangula (assembly GCA_036850905.1). NCBI lineage: Eukaryota > Viridiplantae > Streptophyta > Magnoliopsida > Cucurbitales > Cucurbitaceae > Luffa > Luffa acutangula. The sequence goes on from CM072087.1 coordinate 19,565,030, forward strand.
ACCCTCAGCTCATCTTCCCTCTACACTGGCACTAAGGTTTCACTAATGAGTTAATGAAACAAATTAGTTTGTTTTCCTCCAAACTTAGGTGCTTATAATTAACAATTAAATTAAGCATGTATATGTGGCACTAGCTTTCACACACCCATTGCAGGGACCCTTAACCTGATTTTTCTCTGGTTGGCCTAACAAATCACAACAGGGGTAGCTCTTTTTGCCTAAATCTTTATTAAACATTGCAAACTGTGCATAGGCCATGGAATAATAATTTTTCTCAACAGTAACAACAAGAATTATTTTTTCTTTATGAGCATGAATAACAAATATTCTTTTCTTTCCTCCTAAGCAAGATCAAACATGCTAATTTATAGAAAATTAACTCTTTAGCTCTTCCCTACACCTATCGAGGTGACAACAAGCCTATGAACCCAATAATTCGCTCCTAAGCATTCAAATCCAAATCTAGCCAAGACAAATACTCTACTCATGCAAGCCATCTCCTAGAAAAAGTTTAAAAAGTCTCCCTTTTTGGGCACTCATGCTTACAACTCATCGCAAGCTTGAAAATTGACAAGAAAGCCTATCCTAGGACATCATAATCATGCAGAAGTAGCATCCAGAAAACAACCATATGCTCAATTCAAATGAAGCTCAAAACTATAGCCCGAACTCAGATGCTCAAGGGCTCCACAAACATGCTAATCCACCCCCAAACTTAAAACATGCATTGTCCTCAATGTATAAAGAAAATAAGGCATAAAAAAGAATGAGAACAATAAAAGAATGAGAGGAGTGAATAATACTGGTCTGGAATGATGATGACTTCTAGATTGAAATCTTGAAAGCTTGAAAGCAAAGGAGAAACAAAGAACAAGACCTACAACACAAAAACAAACAAAAAATCAAAAGAAAACAGAAAAGCACAATTACACTTACTTGGGTTGCCTCCCATAAGCGCTTGTTTAACGTCATTAGCTCGACGTGTTGACCGTGCTTCAAGGAGGCTTCTTTTATGTGAATCCAACAAAGGTGCTCTTTCTTGCACCTTTCTTATAGCCCATGAAAAGCACTTCAGATTGTCCTTTAGAGTCTTCAACTGCTTTAAAAATTTATTTTTCGTTCCTGACTCTAAGAGTGAGCTCCCTGCGCTCAATATCAATAATCACTCGCCCAGTAGCGAGGAATGGTCTTCCTAGTATGACAGACATTGAAGGATTTTCTATCATGTCCATAACATACAAATCAATAGGGAGGAAAAATATACCTACTCTTATTAAAACATTTTCTACAATGCCAACTGGTCTAACCACAAACTGATCAGCCAATTGGAGCTTTACAGAAGTAGATTTAATCTCACCTATGTCTAACTTTTTGCATAAAGATAGAGGAATGATATTAATGCTAGCACCTAAGTCACATAATGCTGTAAAAGAGTAAATAACAAAACTACAAGGAACAGAAAAACTCCCTGGATCTGCTACTTTTTCAGGTACTTTTTGTTGTACTCTGGTGCTGCACGTGGAAGCAAGATAAACAGTGTCAACCTTCTTTTCCTTTCGCTTCTTTGTTAACCACTCCTTCATGAACCTGTTATACTGGAGCATCTCTAACGCCTCTGCAACAGGAATATTAATGTTCAGCTTCATAAAAGCATTCATAAATTTATCAAACTGAACCTGATTATTCTTTTTCTTTTTTCTCTTTTTCTTTTCTTTGGGAACCATCAGTGTGGGAGAAGGAATATGAGGCTCAAGTTCAGGCTTTTCAGCCTCATCTGATGATGTGTCCTCCTCAGCTTCCCCTGTAGGCGTGTCATACTCCTCAGAATCCGGTTCCCTTACAGCTTCCTCCTGGTGCATAGTGATTGCCTCACAGTACTCCATCTGGGTTTTCTCTTGCTCAGCTGGGGCCTTACCTTTATTCATGGTGCTTACAACACTTACCAACTGTCCCAGCTGAGTCTCAATGTTCTTGATGGCAGCACTATGGCCATTCACTGATGAGTTGATGGCAATGACTGCCTCCTCCAATTTAGTTGTCCTGTTACTTGACTGTGCAATGAAAGCTCCAACAAGATCCTCTAACTTTTTATTTTCTTGATTTTGAGGGGCAAAACCAGGTGGATTAAGAACGTTCTTAGTATTGGCATAAGAGAAATTTTCATGGTTCCTATTGTTAGGGTGATAATGTGTAGGTGTATCATTATTATTATATTCCCTAAAATTAGAATTTGATATATATTGAACCTGCTCGATGGTCTCCTCCTGAGGTCTAGATGCCAGAGCAGCAGCTGATTCAATTGATTGTACACTCCCTGTACCTGAAAATTTCATAAAAGCATTAGCAAGGGAGGTCATCTGGGCCTCGAGTGCACTTACCTTATCAACCTCAAAAAATCCAGCAACAATCTTTTTAGGTGCAGCCTGCTCAGATGGCCACAGATAGCTGTTGGTGGCCATATCCTCTAGAAGTATGCAAGCATTTTCAACAGTCTTGGACAACAGAGTCCCACCTGCAGCTGCATCAACAATCGTTTTTGTGCTAGGAGTTAAACCATTAAAAAACAATTGAACCTGGAGCCAGTCAGGGTATCCATGCTGAGGGCACTTTCATCAGTAACTCTTTAAATCGCTCCCAAGCTTCGAACAACTGCTCATCATATTTTTGTTGGAATGTCCAATCGCAGTCCTCAGCTTGACCGTCTTTGCAGGAGGGAAAAAATTATTTAAAAAGGCCTGGACCAAAGCATCCCAGGTGGTGATGCTCCCAGGGGGAATGGACTGCAACCAATCTCGTGCTTTATCCTACAAAGAAAAAGGAAATAAGCGTAAGCGAACAACATCCTCAGAAACTCCATTAATTTTTACCGTCCCACAAATGTCCAAAAATGATTTAAGATGAGAATTTTGATCCTCGGTGGGCGATCCTCTATATGCACAGTCTCGAGCCATCTGAATGAGACCGGTCTTCAGCTCAAATTTGTTGGCATTAATCGGGGCATAGACAATCCCCGACTGTTGCCCCTGAAACACGGGTTGAAAGTAGTCTCTAATAGGCCTAGGCTCCTCAGGTGGATTTTGATCAGCCATTTGAATAATTTATCTATTTTCTCTTCGAAGCCTATGAATTGTTCTTTCAATCTCGGGATCCAACCGTATCATTTATCTACTACTACGCATACAAAAACAAATCTACCCTAAAAAGGAAACAAAACAATTATGGAAAGAAATAAAGAAAAGACATCAACTAATCTAAATATGGAAAATATAATCTAGAAACGGAAACAAAATAACCTAATATGGAATGCAAAAATAAATATGGCAAAACACAAATAAGGAATCTACAAATAAGGAAAGACTAATCTAAAAAGGAACAACAAGAAACAAATAAGGAAAAGATTACACAACTAAAAGAAAAACTAAGCTAGAAAAACAAATAAGGAAAAAAATGCAATCAACCTAAAAAAAAAATAAAAATAAAAATACACCCTAAATTAAGATCAAACAATTTTTTCACAATATCAATCTAGCTAAATGTGCCTGTTCACACGTAACTTCGGGGATGGAGACACATGGAATAAACAATATATTTGTATTTATGTAATATGCGTGTGGGTGTACAATCTCTAACTTTAATCCTCCGATTCTCTCTCTTAAATATATAAACTTTGGTCTCTAGCTTGTTGATCTTCTTGGGCTCGTTTGTTGAGTTTCTTGGATGATCGGCCTGCTAGGTTGATGATCTCTTGGATCGGCTTGTTAGCTTGTTGATCCTCTTGGATGATCAGCGTGCTGACTTGATGATCTCTTGGATCGGCCTGTTGGCTTGATGATCTGTTGGATCGGCTTGTTAGCTTGTTGATCCTCTTGGATGATCGGTTGGCTTATTGATCTTCTTGCATGATCGGCCTACTGACTTGTTGATCTTCTTGATCGGTCGGTTGGCTTGCTGATCTCTTCTTGGATTGTCGGCCTGCTGACTTGTTGATCTTCTTGATCGGTCGGTTGGCTTATTGATCTCTTCTTAGAGTCTTCTAGTCTTCAAACCTTCTGAGTCTTGAGTTGGTTGAATTTTGAATCTTGGATCTTTTGAATTATCTAAACTCTCTGACTTCTGATGACTCTGGACTCTGGCAGAATACTCTGGACTCTAAGTTCTCTGATCTGAATCTCTGAATCTGAATCCCCCCCAAAATGAATGGTGGCCTCCTCTATTTATAGAGTTTGATGGACCTCGTATGGGTTTGGGCTTGCGTCCAATTGCCACATGGCATAATTTGATTGGACTTGGCTTATGTCATCTGATCGATCACAAATAGACAAGTGGCATTCTTTGATTTGCCGAAGTTTAATGTCTATTAATTTAATTTAGGCACACGTGTAAATGTGTAATTGGTCCCAAATTTATTTTATCATTAATTTATATTAATGACGTGGAAATTTGTGATTGGCCGAAATTTCTCCTTCAACAAATGCCCCCTTTTCGAGATTCAGGCACAAGTTATGTGTGAGTGAATCTCGAAAAATATATTTTGGAATTAAAATGCAAGGTATTTGTACATGACTTTGACTCCATTTGGTGTGTCAATTTAATCAAAATATGAATTTTGGTCAAAATTTTGATTTTTTTTTTATTTGACGCACTTTTATAGCCAATTAATCAAAATTTGAGGTTTGGTCAAAATTTTGATTTTCATTGTTTGGCAGGAAACTTTGATTTCAAGTTTGGGAAAATTTTGGTTTATACCCAAATTTTGATTCGAGGTAAAATCCTACCCAATTTTAACTTGCATATGGAATAGAACTTGAGGTTTGGACTCTGGTCCATTTGGGATAGAATTTGGATTATGACCAAATTTTAATTTGAGGTAAAATTTTACAAAATTCAAACTTGCATTTGGAATAGAATTTGATGTTTGAATCTCAAATTTTGATTTGGAAGAAAAATTTGGAGTATGCCCAAATAAAATTATTTAGATAAAATTTGAATTCCCAAATTGATTTGAATTGAAACACTTATCTTTTAGGAATTTCAATTTAATTAAGTTGGTTCAGAAAAAGATAAAGATTATCTCATAAAATTTTGAACGGGAGATAGGATTTCATTTGAGTCAAATCTTTATCTAAACCTTTGATTTGAACTTAAAACGCCCCCCTATAAATAAGACTGAACCTCAGTAGGGGAGAACACACATCAATTGCAGAGAGCATTCAAGAAGGGATCCAAGTAGGAAACTTTATTTTATTTTCTTTTTTATTTTCTTTTTTTTTTTATTTTTTATTTTCGTTTTTTTTTATTTTTACTTTTCATTTCTTTTCTTTTTTAAAAAAAAAAATTCGTTTTTTTTTTTGTTTTTTTTTTGCAATTTGTTTCTTTCTTTCTTGAATGTGTAAGCTTCGTGCAACAGTCGTCACCAAATTCGCTTGCAGTGATTTCAATCTTACTAGACCAGTCCCCATTTTATTGGGTGATCTGAGTAACCCTCAAGGGTAGTCACCAGATTCGCCTTCAGTGATGCATTCTTGCTATACCAGTCCCCATTTTATTGGGTGATCTGAGTAACCTGCAGGGGTGGTCACCAGATTCGCCTACAGTGATGCACTCTTGCTAGACCAGTCCCCATTTTATTGGATGATCTGAGTAACCTGCAGGGGTAGTCACCATATTTGCCTACAGTGATGCACTCCTGCTAGACCAATCCCCATTTTATTGGGTGATATGAGTAACCTGCAGGGGTAGTCACTAGATTTGCCTACAGTGATGCACTCCTGCTAGACCAGTCTCCATTTTATTGGGTGATCTGAGTAACCTGCAGGGGTAGTCACCAGATTCGCCTTCAATGATTCATTCCTGCTAGACGAGTCCCCATTTTATTGGGTGATCTGAGTAACCTGCAGGGGTAGTCACCAGATTCGCCTTCAGTGATGCACTCCTGCTAGACCAATCCCCATTTTATTGGGTGATCTGAGTAACCTGCAGGGGTAGTCACCAGATTCGCCTACAGTGATGCACTCCTGCTAGACTAGTTCCCATTTTATTGGGTGATCTGGGTAACCTGCAGGGGTAGTCACCAGATTTGCCTACAGTGATGCACTCCTGCTAGACTAGTCCTCATTTTATTGGGTGATCTGAATAACCTGCAGAGGTAGTCACCAGATTTGCCTACAGTGATGCACTCCTACTAGACTAGTCCCCATTTTATTTGGTGATTTGAGTAACCTGAAGGGGTAGTCACCAGATTCGCCTTCAGTGATGCATTCTTGCTAGACCAGTCCCCATTTTATTGGGTGATCTGAGTAACCTGCAGGGGTAGTCACCAGATTCGCCTACAGTGATGCACTCTTGCTAGACCAGTCCCCATTTTATTGGGTGATCTGAGTAACCTGCAGGGGTAGTCACCATATTTTCCTACAGTGATGCACTCCTGCTAGACCAGTCCCAATTTTATTGGGTGATATGAGTAACCTGCAGGGGTAGTCACCAGATTTGCCTACAGTGATGCGCTCCTGCTAGACCAGTCCCTATTTTATTGGGTGATCTGAGTAACCTGTAGGGGTGGTCACCAGACTCGACTCGCCTACAACGGTCGTCATCAGATTCACTTGCAGTGACTTCATCACCTATCTAGACCAGTCACTTTGATGACTGTAGTTTCGTGCAGGGGTAGTCAACACATTTATTGTCTTTCTTTCTCTCTTTTTTTGTGGTTTGATCTCAAGCACTTTTTTTAACTTGCAACTAAGATGCATCTTCCAGTCTAGACATTTTCAAGATAAAGGAAACGCTAAAGTTTTTCATCTTTGTAGATGTTCTAAAGCGAAAACTTCAACCGTCAATCTTTTGAATATGAAGTGAAGTTATCAACTGGCAATTTTTGAAGAAGAAGCGAGACTGCCAACCGTCAACTTTTGAAGATGAAGTGAAAGTCGCCAACCGCCAACTTTGAAGTGAAGTTGTCAACCGTCAACTTTTGAAGAAGAAGTGAGACTCCCAACCGTCAACTTTTGAAGATGAAGCGAAAGTCGCCAATCGTCACTTTTGAAAAAGAAGCGAGGTCGCCAACTTTTGACTTTAGGTAAAATTCTATCCAATTTTAACTTGCATTTGGAATAGAATGAATTTGGACTTTAATTGATTTTTGACATGATTTCGATTGAGAATAATCTGAGTTGATTGAATAGCATATATGTATAATATCAACAAGCGAATGTTAATTAAAATACTTGAATGGTCTATTAGTTTAATAGCCAAGCTAGATATTTTATGGTCATGAGTTTGAGTCTTAAAACTGTTAATTTTTTTTAAGACTCAAACTGTCTTTTAGGCTGAACACCGCACTAGCATACAATGTAAGGACCTGAAGGAACTGTAGCGAAGCGCGTGAGAACCTTCGAAGCAGTGTGAGAACTTTCAAACTTGAGAGAAGGGACTGCAGCGATGCAATGTGAGAACCTTCGAACTTGGAGGAAGGAAACTACAGCGAAGCAACGTGTGAGCCTTCGACTCGACTTGGGGGAGCCTTCGGACTTGGAGGAAGGAAACTGCAACGAAGCAACATGAGCACCTTCGAACTTGGAGAGAAGGAACTTTTAACTCTGAGAGAAGGAACTGCAACGAAATGCGTGAGATCCTTCGAACTTGGAGGAAGGCGTTGCATGAGAACCCCTTTGAACTTGGAGGAAAGAACTGCAGCGAAGCAACGTGAGAACCTTCGAACTCTGAGAAGGAACTGCAGCGAAGCAGCGTGAAAACCTTCAAACATGAGAGAGGGACTACAGCGAAGTGCGTGAACCTTCAAACTTGGAGAGAAGGAACTGCAGCGAAATGTGCGAGATCCTTCGAAATTGGAGAGAAGGAACTTCGAACTTGATGAATGAAGCACCGCAGCGTCAGAACCTTCGAACTTGGAGAAGGAAGCAACACAACAGCGCAACGTGGGAACCTTCAAACTTATAGAAGGAAGTGTAACACTTGAGAACCTTGGAACTTAAAGAAGGACACAAGTGAAACCACACAGCGTGAAAATCTTCGAACTTGAAAAAAAAAATGAACTCCAGCGAAGCAACTCAGGAGCGTGCATCGGAGAACCCTCAAACTTGGAGAAGGAACAACACAGTAGTGTACAACGTAAGCACCCTCGAATTTGGAGAGAATGAACTGTTGCGAAGCGCATGAGAACCTTCGAACTTGAAGAGAATGAACTCCAGCGAAACGCGTAAGAACCTTCAAACTTGAAGAAGAGAGAACAACGAACATAGGGTGAGTGAAACACCGAACTTGAGGCTAGCAAGACACTGAACTTGGAGGAATGAAGTTTTCTTTTATTCATCCAACTCGTAGCTTCACATCCATAATGGTGCATAACCTCTATTTGCTGTGTTGCCCCCACTAGTGATGAATTTTCTCAATTTATATTGTTGTGCTTCAATATTTGTCACACTTTTTTTTTTTGTTTGCGGAGACTGAACTTAAAGTTTTTTTTTAAGCTGCCTACGTACCCTTTGAAGAAAAGGGATCAAGTTATAACATAGTTCAAAATTTTTTTTGCACTCACCTTTTAAGCTTGTGTGGGCTAGGAGCATCATGTAGTTTAGGCTCTTGCGATAAGGAGCTTTTACATTTTAAAAGCTCTTATCTTCATCATGGTCTTGATCAGATCCTTGACTTGTAGGATTGGTCAAGATAATGAGATTTGGTTTCACCTTCAAGGAACCTTCTGTATTTATGAGAACAGAGAACTTCCTCTTCATACGTGACGGGATGCTACTTTGAAGCTTCTTGTCGTTGTTTACTTCATCGAAAAGTTTCACCTCCAAGTTATCCATCTTTCTTTTAGGTTGATCGCTTGTTACTTTGAGGTGATAAAAAAAAGATGTCGAAGGTTGACTTTTCTTCGATGTGGAGACACTTAGCCTTTGGAAAGCTGAAGGTCGAGTGAAGGTGGACACTGAACATTGATTTTCTTCTTCTGTCGCGACCATACTCATTCTTTGGAATACTGAAGGACAAGTAGTTGAAGGCTTGATGCGATCGAAGACCGAGGTCCTTTGTTCACCATTCTCAGAATTGTCAACTTCTTCTACGTCGATGCAATAGGAAGTCACAAAGTTCTCTTTTTCCTTTTTGTGGAAATTTTTGGAGAAAGATTTATTCAACATCACCAGTTGTTGAGGTTGAGAAAACTTTTTACTTCTCTTCCTCTTGGGTTGAAGTTTCTTAGGATCCTTCTTTCTTTGATGTTTGCTCTTTTCTTTGATTGTAGCAAGATTTGATTGAGCTACTTCATCAAGGTCGAGCTCAATTTTTCCTTCCATAGCTAGCTTTAGAATTAAGTCCTTTTGGACAAAACATCTTTCTACTGGATGACCAATAACTCGATGATACTTGCAATACTTGGGATCATCGACTTTCTCCATCTCTTCTGGTCGTTTACACTTAGGAAGCTCTATCAGTTGCGCTTCCAGTAATTGTTCCAGCATATCAGGGATGTCGGCATCAAGGAAATGATAGATTTTCTTCTGTCTTTCCTTCAAAGTTAAGTGATGCGCTCCATTTGTTTGTAGCTTTCCTTTCGAAGACGACTTGGGAAGGGTTGTGTTGACAACCATAGATTCTTCTATAGTCTCTTCATCGTTCCTTCCTTCTTTTCTCATGTTAGGGAGGAGACGGTCTTGGTTTTCTCGGCTAGCAATACTTAGCTCCATATCGTGGGCGCGAGTTTCTAGTTCCTCAAAGGTGCGAGGCTTTATACCTTTAAGGATGTAGAGGAGTTCCCAGTGCATGCCTTGAATGCACATCTCAACAGAAGAGAGTTCAGTGAGACGATCTTTGCAATCTAGACTCATGGCTCTCCAGCGATTTATATAGTTAACAACGAGTTCACCTTTTCGTTGTTTAGTGTTGGTGAGCTCGAACATGCTAACGGTTCGTCTAGTGCTGTAGAAGCGATTCAAAAACTCTCTTTCGAGTTCCTCCCAACTGTCTATTGACTCGGGTTATAGATCAGTGTACCAGTCAAAAGCATTTCCTTTAAGTGTTCGAACGAACTGTTTGACTAGTAGGTCCCCTCGAGTACCAGCGTTCTCGCATGTCTCAACGAAGTGAGCAATATGTTGTTTAGGATTGCCCTTTCCATCAAACTACTGAAATTTTGGTGGCTGATACCCGATTGGCGTTCTCAAGTTATCAATCCTCTTAGTATAAGGTTTGGAATATAAGAGGGAATCTTGAGTAGGTCCACCGTACTGAGCTCTGATACAGTTTGTGATCATATCTTGGAGCTGTTGGATGGATAATGAAGCGACCGAAGCAGAACACTGTGGCTGATCATCTTGCACTGTAGTCTTTCCTTTGTCATGAATTTTTATGATTTGGGTTTGACTTGATTCAACGATATGTTGGTTCTCAATTTGGCTCTTTAGTTGCACGATTTGAGAATCTTTGTTTTCAATCGCCTTCATCAAGGTGTTGATGTGCTCCTGCATCTCAACCATTCTTTCTTCCATAGTTATAGTCTCAGTCATCATGACAGTCACTGCGTCAGAATCAAGTTCAAACAAAGGGTTATACTTAAAAATAAACTTGTCATTAGTATATGCCCCCTGCAATGTTGTGTCTTCGCTTGCAATGACAGAAGCTTTATCTTCTTGCAACCTCAGTCCACTGAAGCAACAATGGGCAGTAGAACTAATGTAAGACTTGTTCATAACAACGACCATTGAGGAAGTCTTGAACGACATGTCTACACTAGTGTTTTGAGATAAGAGAGATGAGAGGTAGAGATTGTCCCACTGGGCGTGCTATTTTGTTCACACGTAACTTCGGGGATGGAGACACGTGGAATAAACAATATATTTGTATTTATGTAATATGCGTGTGGGTGTACAATCTCTAACTTTAATCCTCTGATTCTCTCTCTTAAATATATAAACTTTGGTCTCTAGCTTGTTGATCTTCTTGGACTCGTTTGTTGAGTTTCTTGGATGATCGGCCTGCTAGGTTGATGATCTTTTGGATCGGCTTGTTAGCTTGTTGATCCTCTTGGATGATCGGCCTGCTGACTTGATGATCTCTTGGATCGGCCTATTGGCTTGATGATCTGTTGGATCGACTTGTTAGCTTGTTGATCCTCTTGGATGATCGGTTGGCTTATTGATCTTCTTGCATGATCGGCCTACTGACTTGTTGATCTTCTTGATCGGTCGGTTGGCTTGCTGATCTCTTCTTGGATGATCGACCTACTGACTTGTTGATCTTCTTGATCGATTTGTTGGCTTGCTGATCTCTTCTTGGATGGTCGACCTGCTGACTTGTTGATCTTCTTGATCGGTCGGTTGGCTTATTGATCTCTTCTTAGAGTCTTCTAGTCTTCAAACCTTCTGAGTCTTGAGTTGGTTGAATTCTGAATCTTGGATCTTCTGAATTCTCTAGACTCTCTAACTTCTGTTGACTCTGGACTCTGGCAGAATTCTCTGGACTCTGAGTTCTCTGATCCGAATCTCCAAATCTGAATCCCCCCCAAAATGAATGGTGGCCTCCTCTATTAATAGAGTTTGATGGACCTCGTATGGGTTTGGGCTTGGGTCCAATTGCCACATGGCATAATTTAATTGGACTTGGCTTATGTCATCTGATCGATCACTAATAGACAAGTGGCATTCTTTGATTTGCCGAATTTTAATGTCTATTAATTTAATTCAGGCACACGTGTAAATGTGTAATTGGTCCCAAATTTATTTTATCATTAATTTATATTAATGACGTGGCAATTTGTGATTGGCCGAAATTTCTCCTTCAACAGTGCCAATCCCCGGCACCGGCGCCAAAAACTTGATGTGGAATTTTTCTTACCGCAAGCGCACGGGTAAAGTAATAATAAAGTGTTCGTATAAAGGAGTGTCGTCGTCTAGATTTGATTTTTAAGCAAATCAAGTATTGTGAATTATCTTGCTCAATTTTATTTATGGATCAAAAAGTAGTGAGTGAATGGTATGAAAACTATATCAAAGCAAGTAAAAAGAGTGGAAATTTAATTGGGAAAAATACTTAGGGAATTGATTTCGCCGAATTAATCTAGGATTGATTTTAAGGAGTACGTTATTATGCACAATGAAATTATGAGCCTAAGACCCTTTTATCACAATTACCTCTCCCGAGTATAATTGATTCCCATGCAAATTAATCAACTTGATATCCCTATCTAAGTTTGTTAAAATGCAAGGCAATGAGATCTTTTGACCAATTCTAAAGTTAATCTAAAACCGTCACGAATTAGAAAGTAAACTTTAGTCATGCAATCTTGAGTAAGTCTATATTAAATCCCCTCTCCCGAGCTAGATTCAAAACTTAAATCATTCAACTAATGGCCAATGAATTGAAAGCATTAAATCAAGATTACAAACATAATAAACATTGCACAACTTAAACCATAAATCAATCCATAAACAAAATCAACTACATCAATCCCTAAGCTATGAGTTTAGCTACTCATGAATGGAATTACAAGCTCAACTAAACATAATAAAGCCATAAACTCTAGCTAAAGAAAAGGAAACGGAAAAGAAAACTCAATGTAGGCCGAGACCGAACGTTACCGTCACGATCCCCACGAACAATGGGTTGATTTCCAACTTGCTCTCTCTGCTTCAACCTTCAATTGCTCTGTTTCTGCCCTATTTACGGCTCCAAAAGGTCCCAAAATTGAATCCCCCAAAAACCTAGCTGAAAAGAATGATTTATACTGATTTTTTGTCGTAGCGTCGAGACGGTATCTTCAAAACACGGGTTCTGGAAAGGGAAGTCTAGAAGCGTCGAGACGCTAAGGTCGCAGCGTCGAGACGCTGTGACAGTTTTGCGCCTTTCCGAAAAAGGAATGCTAGCGTCGAGGCGCCTAAGGGCTAGTGTCTCGATGCTAGTCAACATTTGACCCAATTTTGACTTTTTTCCCTTCTGATTCTTTTTATTCCTTTGCATTTTTCCGCGTCCCGAGCACCCGATTAACTCTAATATTGCGCTATAGCTCCAATCAACCATTTCCTACAAAATAAACAATAAAGTGCAATAAAATGGCCCATATATCATAAAAGACTAGCTTAATTAAATAAGTAAAGATAGCTAGCTATGCTCGCTATCAGTTCCCATTGAAGAACTCAATCATTGAAAGAACTGTTGGGTTTTATGCCCTAAAACTCGTAGATAGTGAATGTAACCGTTGACCGGATATTAATGAAATAATATTGATATATTTTTCCATTAATTGTTATTAGTTATTTTATATTTGTCTTTGCCTAATAATAACCCTAATCCAATAAACTAGACATCCAAGGCTCTAATATGAGTCTTGAACTATATGTAGTGACATATGGGATCATTATTCAAGAAACAGCCTAAAGGGTCTATAGTATAGGGATAAGACTGGGTGCCTTATCCTGGTGACACTATGGATACGACCCACTTTGTATTTGATACAAACGTTGCGATCCAACGCGTTCGTGTAGGAGACATGCGAGTGGGGGTATCCTATGCAATGAGTTTGCATAAGACCGGACCGCGAAATAGTAACCACTGGTTATAACACTGTTAACTAGTTGGTTTTCTATTTCACTAAGACGACCTAGACAACTTAGTCTTAATCCTGAGTTGATTATGGACTCCTGCTCACGAGATATTGTCCTTTGATTTGTATGGGTGAGAGTGGCCAATACGCCGACTCAATAAGCCTACCACTTTGGGGACAAGACCGAATGGGGAGTTGGGAACATAATCGTACAAGATGGAATTCACTCCTTCCCGACTTTAGGGAAGCAGATGAGTGTTCCCTTAAGTGGTTACTCCGAGTCTTGAACAAAGGGCCCTACCCTCTCAATGGCACGAGAGGGTTTTCTGTTTGATGGTTGGACCACAAACAGGTTGTTCATTAGAGGAGAATTGGTACTTAAGGAAATAGAGGTAACCTAGGGGTAAAACGGTAATTTGACCCAGCTGGTGTTACGGACACTCGTGAAGGACTAACTAGTCGATATTGGTCTAGATCCGTGGACACAGAAAATATGTCTGCAGTGAGAAGAGTGCAACTGTGAGTCTATAGTGGAATGTACACACAGTTAACGAATATAGATTAATGTGGTTAATGAGTTTGACCAATTAATCTCACATCGTTGGAGCTTCTGATCCGCAGGTCCATTAGGTCCCACTGGTAGCTCGTAAAGTAATTTGAGGCAACTAAGTAATAAAAGTAAATTGAAAATGTTCAATTTATTAAGGGAAACAAATATAATATATATTGATATATTATTATGAGAGAAATTAATATTTGAAAAGTTCAAATATAAATTTATGGAAGTTTGAAAGAGTTAAAAATAATGAATTAATTAATTTAAGGCCTAAAATGTGTTTGGGCAAATTAATTATTTCTAGGCCGGGAATTAAATATGTGATATTTAATTGGTGGTTAATTAATTAAAGAATTCATTAACCGGGAATTAATAAATTATGGAAATAATTAATCACTTAAGGAAGTGATTAATTGTTCACAGTCCCCGGCAGCGGCGCCAAAAACTTGTTGGTCGATATCCGCAAGCGCACGGGCCACAAGTAATATAAAACGGAAAGTATTCCGAGTATCGAATCCTCAGGGAGGCGAAGCGAAACTTAAGCAATTAATTAAAAGTCTCTTGAGCACTGAAAATACTTAGGTGAAATAATATTTAGGGACCAAGTTCATGTAAAAAAGATTTAATTTAAAATGACTTAATTAAAACAAATTGATCAATCAGAATTAAAATGTGGAGAAAGAGTTTTTCTTGAAATGGGAAGAGGGGTCTTGAAAATCAATGATTAGCTAAATAATTGCTATAATTATCCTATCTCATTGCCCAACTAATTATAAACCTAGAATCTCCGTTAATCACATAGGTTCTCCTGTCGGTTTCCCCTAATTGTAATTAATTCATTTTAACAACCTAAGTGTCCTTAGCGCTATTAAAAATCATTAATTATTACTCTCTGATTCATTTTAGGAATCTATGTTTAATCAACTAATCCCGGTGTCACAACGGGCAATTAAACTAGTTGCATGAATTATGATCTATCCTAATTTCTCTCCGTCGAGTTTCCATTAAGAATCGAATCATTACACAATTGGCCAGATTGAGTAAAGCATTAAGCACATCCATACAAATAATTAGGACATGGGCAAGAGACAAGAAATTATAACAATATTGCAACTATCATTTCATTTCAAGACCCCAAATTGGGGTTTAGCTACACATAATATCTACAATAATTACAAGGGAAAACATATTAAAAGGCATAAAGGAAAAGGAATTGACCGTCGAAAAACCCCTTGCTGACGCTTGGAGCCCCCGCTGACTACTCCTCGAGCCTCTAGAATTGCTCCCCAAAATTCCCCAAAAATTCCCACTAGAAGAACCCTCTCAAAAAGGCTCAAAAGCCTTGAGAGGGGCTCCAAAAAAGGAGTCTTAAGAAAGGAAAGAAAGGAATGAGTGATGATTGAGTGAGTGATGATTTGATTGATGATCCAAATGAGGCACCAAGGGCTCCTATTTATAGGCCTGGAAAAGGGGTAGCGTCGCGACGCTGCCTTGCCAAGCGTCGCGACGCTGCTGCGCACGCGGCTTGGGCAACAAGAAAGGGCAGCGTCGCGACGCTGTCCAGATTTTCCAGAAAAATCAGCTTCTTTTTGGGCTGATTTTTGGGCCTTCTTCTTCATTTCTCTTGGACTTTTCCTCATGGATGTCTTCTTTGGGCTTCATACTTTGATTTGGGCTATAATTCCATCAATTTTGGCTCTTTTTCTCCCAAAATCATCATTTATGCTCCTAAAGACAAAATAACAAAATTCATTAAATATATTCATTAAAATCACGATTAAAGCACCAAAAAGCTTAATAATTTGAGACTAAAATAGCGACATTTCTGCTCGCTATCATTAATCATTTATGGAAATGATCTAATCACTTATGGAAGTAATTAGTCATTTGTGGAAAAGATTAATCAATTATGGAATTGATTGATCATGATTGATTAATTAAGGAATAAGATTGAATCAGTTATGGAAATAATTGATTTTAAATGAATATTTTATTCATGGCCTTTCTCCTATAAATAGAACACTAAACCTAGGGTTTAGGCACAACAACATATGGCCACCATAAGGCCCTCTTATATTCTCTCAACTCAAGAACTCTAGGGAGAAATTTCTCTATAGAGTTTTTCCCATTCAAGATTAGGTAGTTCCACAACTACGTTCCTAATCTCAGAGTTATAGCGGGGAAGATCAAATGGTGGTGTTCTTCGTTGTTGCAGAGCAATCAAGAAAGGCGTTCTTGAAGAATTTAGAGTCGTCAACGAAGGTATGTTTCTCATCGCTTAACCTTTTGCCAATGCATTCGTATTTTAGTAGAAACAAAATTAAATACGAACGGTCCAATTGCTTCCGCTGTAACGGAATTGGGAATTCCAAATCCTTCAATTGGTATCAGAGTCATCGTTGTCCCTATTAATAAATATTAAAATTTGCGATAGGCTCTAAAAGGTGGGATTTATGCATAATGCATGTTCGGTTTGCGTTGAACTGTTTGGGTTAATTTTATGGCCATAGATTTTATTTTTATGTGATTTTGATCATGTAAGGCCGGTGTTTCGGGTATATTTTATGTAAATCGAGTCCTTGTAAGTCCGTGTCTAGATTTAGGGCTGTTATTCGTGGAGCGTTGTTGGCGAAGAACGGTCAAGTCTACAACGGAGGTTTCTAACGGTTCTTCCTCTTTTCTTTAGAAAAGCATGTAAAAATAAATTTAGATTTATTTTAGCATGTTTAAACCAATTTTACAGCGGCTTTAAAGGTTGTTTAAAGTTTTGTTTGAGTTATCGTAACGATATTTTAATGTTAATTAATATACGGAGTAAGGTCCAATCGATGCGCTACCGCTGCGTGGGGACTATTATTCCCTTCAAGAACTACATCGTGGGTTTTCACTCAAGGAACAATCATCAAGAGCAGCTATAGTCGAATGCTTACTGAAGGAGAGGAAGAGTAGTTGATTGCTGCTACGTGCGTGGGTCATCTACGACCGCGAAGATTAAGGCACTACTGTGGACTGAAGGTGCTATCGGTCGAAAAAAAAAGTGTTTGAGAGAGGTAACAACATGAATAGAACGAACAAAAAGCGGGGGGTTGAACGACTTAGAGAGCAAGAAGGCGAAGATGGCTTCAGACGAGTGCTGCTTCGAGGAAGAAAAACCAAGGATAAAAAAGTCAATTAAAAAAAAACAGAGAGATATTTTGGGTTTTTCCCACTTACCCGGTCAAGGAGAAAGTGGGGGGAATTTTTCCCCCCAGATTTTCGGTCATTGGACCGTTTAAAAAAAAAGAAAAAAGAAACAAAAAATCAATTTCAAGCTCTCTCTCTCCCTCACCGTAAGCTCTCCCTCGCAACACTCTCTCTCTCTCCCTCGCAGCTCTCTCTCTCCCTCAGCCTCCTCTCGCCGCCTCCGCCGTCATTCTGTCGTGCCTCGCCATGAGCCGCCGGTAATCTCTTTTTTTTTCTCTCTCTCTCTCTCTCTCTCTCTCTCTCTCGGCTCACGCTCCCTCTTTATATCAGAGCGTGTCGCCGCCGCCCGTAGACCCACGCCGCTGCCGTACCGTCGCCGACCGTCGCAAGCCGCCGCCGTTAACACCTCTCCCTCAGATCTTTCTCTCTCTCGGCTTTCTCCCTTTATGGTGTTAGTAATGGTCGCATTTTTCCGTTCAGATTTGAGCAGCCACTGCCGCCCTCGGGCTCGTCACCTTTTCCAAATCTGTCCGTCGTTTCAGATCTGTTCGACGCCTCTTCAAATCCGATCGTCGCCGCCACCGCCTTAAGATATATAGCCTCACGCATCTGGAAGGTTCAACGATTTCAGCTAGTGGATAAGGAATTTGTCGGTTGAAGTTTATTGGTTTTTTCATGCATTATCAAAATACCCATTAACGTCGATCTTAATTTAAGGTATCCGTAGTAAGTGGTGGTCGAATCATTAAAGGGCGGAGCGTAATTTGATGACTGGACAACAAACGTTAGGTTCGTTTGGGTGAGTTTTCGACCTTCTTAAGTCTTCTGTCCTTAAGAAAAATTATTGTAACTGGAATGCATCTGATGTGAGACCCTTTTTATAGGTGTTTATAGATTATGTTTTCGCATAACGTGGTCGATCGTGTATCGAGTTGTTTGGGTGATTTCAATTGAGCGTAGTTACCTCAAGTAAGTAACTTGTTGCATTGGAATGAAATGTTTATGCATTGAAATGACTGTTTATTCCTAGCATGAGTTTGTATTAAATGTTTGGATTGAGTTTGAGATGATATGAATACGTTTGTCTTCAAGAATTAGGTGGTTGTGTACTTGTGCTACGTGGAAGGTGAAAGTGCTTGACTGTTTTATATTGTAAGTTGACTGGCATTATTTGTGGACAACGAGAAGTTTGTGGTTTCTCTGTTTAGGAGTGTTGGTTGTCACCTCCTTTTCTTGTTCTTGAGATGTGACTGAGTTGGGATGGTACATACCAGTTAGCCTGTCAGTAATCTATGAAAAGAAACCGATTATATTAAATAGGTTGCAGTTAAAAATTAGTAAGTGTTAAGGGGACCTAAAGGGTAAAGGATTAAGAAAGGGAAAAGAATAGGCTAGTTGCCTTGGTAGAGGGTCGTGTCAATTAAAAATTAGTAAGTGTTAAGGGGACCTAAAGGGTAAAGGATTAAGAAAGGGAAAAGAATAGGCTAGTTGCCTTGGACTGAGATTTATTAGACTGAAATGAGGGGCTTAATGGACGGGGCTTGGCTTCGCAGACTATGTGCCATTTACTAACTGTGGAAGTTAATTTCTGACTTAAACCCATGAACGCCCCACTAGTGAAATGGTAGATTAGAGCGCTATGCGCACATTAGTGCCTTGAGGGATGAGTCTTAGCTCCACTGACTGGGTGCCTTCTACCATCAGTAGGAGTAGAGATCTCCCAAAATACCCACCTGTGCACTACGAGTGAGTTGGCAAACTTATATATAGGTGAGTTAATTGATCACGAGACCCGAACTACAAATAAATGAAATGAAATGAAGGAGTCACTGTAGACCTAGCCAAGATAGAAGTAGTGACCAATTGGTCCCGACCCACTTCAGTCAGCGAGATACGGAGCTTTTTGGGGTTAGCAGGATATTACCGTCGTTTTGTGCCAGGCTTTTTCAGTATTGCCGCACCCCTAACTCAGTTGACTCGAAAGGGTACTCTGTTTCTGTGGAACAAAGCTTATGATGCAAGCTTCCAAGAGCTTAAGCGAAGGCTAGTTTCAGCACCAGTACTCACAGTACTTGATGGTTCAGGAGAATTTGTTATTTACAGCGATGCTTCAAAGAAAGGACTGGGTTGTGTGTTAATGCAGCATGGTAAGGTCATTGCTTATGCGTCTTGTCAACTGAAAGATTATGAGAAGAACTACCCGACCCATGACTTGGAATTAGCAGTAGTGGTCTTTGGCTTGGAGATTTGGAGACACTATCTGTATGGAGAGAAACTCCAAATCTTCACGGATCACAAAAGTCTGAAATACCTCTTCACCCATAAGGAGTGGAATATGAGATAGCGGAGATGGTTAGAGTTAGTGAAAGATTATGATTATGACATCCAGTACCACCTAGGTAAGGCAAATTTGGTCACATATGCCCTCAGTAGGAAGACTGTGTAAGGGTATGGTTGATGCCCTAGTTTATTGTCTTTATGTTTCTCTCACACCTAACTTCATGTACCCTACTAGAGTTTTTAGTCCAAGTGGGAGTTTGTTGGGTTTAATGTCCTATAAACTCGTAGTTTGTAAATCATTAAACATATTCTATTTTCAATAAAGTCGTTATTGAGGTTATTCAGTAAAAGATGTTATTGAATATGTAAATTGCGTATGATTAACCTAAATCCAATAAACTAAGATCCTTGGCTATAAAATGAATACTCGAACTATATGTAGAGACATATCGTAGGATGAAGTTCAAGTTTATAGTCAAAATTGTCTAAAGTAAAAGGATAGGGTTGGGTGCCTTATCCTGGGGACACTATGGACGCAACCCACTTTGTATTAAGTACAAACGATGAGATCCTAAGTCGTTCATGTGGAGACATGCGAGTGGGGGCGTCCAATGCAATGAGTTTGCATAAGACAGGACCACGAAACAAGTCACTTTCTCTTTATAACGCCGTTTACCGTAGAAACTGACTATTTCTCATAGATGACCTAGGTAACTCGTTCTTAATCCTGAGCGGACTATGAACTCCTGTTTATACGAGATTATCCTTTGATCTGCATGGGTGAGAGTGGCCAGCTTCTCCGACTCAACAAGCCTACCATTTTGGGGATAAGATCGAATAAATAGCTCGGGACCTAGTTTTGCAAGACAACATTCACTCCTACCCATTTCAGGGATAACAGAGAGGTTGTTCTCTTAAGTACTAAGTCCAGGACTTGAACATGGAGCCCCACCCTCTCGTTGGATCGAGAGTGACTTAAGTTTGATGGTTGGACCACAAACCGATTGTTCATTAGAGGATTAGTGGAACTTAAGGAACAAGAAGTACTATAGGGGTGAAACGGTTATTTGACCTAGCTATAGCTACGAACAACCTGTGAAGGAACTACTTACTAAACATGGTTAAATCAAGTGGACGAAAATATATCTATAGTGAGGGGAATGCAACTATCGGGCTATAGTGGAGTGTCTCGGTAGTTAACGAATGTTGGCTAGTTTAGATAATGAGATTAGTCGGCTAACCTCGAATCATTGGAGCCCATGATCTATAGGTCCATTGGGTCCCTCTACTAGCTCATATAAGATTAAAGCCTATAATATTTTGATAGGAATCTTTGAATCAAGTAGCGTCCTGACACTGTTGAATAAAATTTCCAGATTCTCCCACTTGCCCTAGTCTAACAAAGCTCGTAATCCTATATTAACTAGGTGACCCTCAAAAACTTTAGCCGTGACGGGTTTTGTAAACGAGTCAGCCATGTTGTGCTCCGAAGCAATTCACTACAACAAATATCACATACGATAGCATTAAAAAAACGCTATCGTAGGCTTTCTATAGCGTTTTTTGAAATGTTGTCGTAGCCGATGTTATTGAAAGTCTCTGAATTTTCATAGCGTTTTTTCAATGCTATAAAAAACGCTAGAAAAAATTCATTTTCAATTGCGTAATTTTAATGTTATGAAAAATTTTCATAGCGTTAACAAAAAACGCTATGATTGCTTTTTAATAGCGTTTTCTATAGCACTAAAAAAACGCTATAAAAAGTATACCATGGCATTTTTAGACATGCTGTCGTAGCCGATGTTATTGAAAGTCTCTGACTTTTCATAGCTTGTTTTCAATGCTATAATAAAAGCTATAGAAAAATCAAAATTTTATTACACGATTTTAATGTTATAAAAACTTTTCATAATGCTAGCAAAAACACTATGTTGATCTTTAATAACATTTTTTATAATAGTGAAAATTGTTATTAAAGCATATATCATTTTTAATCTCACAGTGATAGTCAATATTATAGATAGTATGTAACTTTTAATAGCATTTATACACACACATTTGTACCATTTTCGAGTAATATGTAACAATTTTTATAGCATTTTATATAAGTAACAAATATTTTCAAGTGTTATTGTAAAATAAACTCAATTATATAAACATTTAATGTATTTAAGTGCGCTTACATCAAAATGAATTTTCAAGAATAGACATAGTACCAAAAGTTCATAAGCTCAAAATGTTCTAACTGATACATGTGTAATCCATATTCCAAAAGTCAAAATGAAAATAAAAATTAGTACATAATTCCAAAACACAATACAATGTGTAGACACGTGGTTTAAAAGATAGAGACGGATATGTCCTCCCATAAATATGTTGGTGTCATCATTTCATTCACCTATAAAAAAACAAAAACAAAATAAGTTTATAAGATTAATGTAACGCCCCTAGATTTTTAAGTCTATTCTAGAGACATTACTAAATCATCTACCCTAAAACTAACCGGATGCTTCAAAAACTTCAACAACATAACAACATATGTAGAGCTATCAAAATTTTTTTAAACACTTGTAAACACAAGAATAACACTTCTATAACATCTTCATCTACTCCACCTGACTTTAACACAACAAAACTCCCACAACACAGTATCACCATACGAGTCAGGTTTCGTACAAACATCTACCTAATAGGGCCTCAACCTAACTCAACAAAAGCATACAACTCAAACTTTTGAAACCAAACTTAATCTTTATCAAGTAAATTGTAAGAACAATGAAAATAAACAATCTCATTCAAAGAAAAAACAATGACAATGAACAATGAGAAACGTCTCACTGCTCCAAAGTTCCACATATAAGATTTAATTCAAAAAGCAAAGTAAAAGTAACCACTCATTGCTCCAAAATATATAAACTAAACAACGAAATTGATGTTCAACAAAACAACTAGTTCAAAGCACCCATTGCAACCCACCCCTATTAACAAAATCTTTAAACAAAAACAAACAACTACTTCAAAGCAAATCCAAAGGAATCTACCCTCACATGCTCAAAACCTTTAACAAGTGAACTAGAAAAGCTAAAACAATCAAAGCTTAGAAGCATAACATCAAAAACTTATAACAAACCTAAACGACCAAATTTTACCAACTTTTTGCTAAGTAACCAAAGGTTAAGAAACATAAACTCTCTTTCAAAAGTAATAAACAAAACAACCAAATGAACTAATCTTGCTTGCCTACCCAAAGTTTCAAACATAAGAACTACTCAATATTCCAACGTAAAAGCAACCCACCCCACGCTCCTTTAAGCAAAGAACAAACAACTAATAAACATGTAATCAACTAATGAACTATCAACTAAATCAAAACAATCAAAATTTCATGTTAACATGCCATTAAAACAAACAATGTAAAATATTACTATTACCTATAGCATCTTTAAACAAAAACAATCAAAGGTAGAAACATAAGATCAAAACTTATAACAAACATAAACAACTAAATTTAACCAAGTTTGGTAAGGAACCAATGGTTAAGAAACATAACACTTACCTACATAGAAACCAACTCACCCCTTATTATTCAAAAAATTTATGAACAAAACACTCAACGGCTACCATAACTACAAGATAGCCACATACAACTATTACTATTACCTATAAATAGTTTTCAAAACAAACCAACCTAACATCAAAACAAATAACTAAGTTCATAACAACAAAATTTAATCCAACATATCTAAACTTAATGAGCATAACATCAAAACTAAATTTAACTAAATTTAACTAAATTTAAACTTATGAACCTAACAAATAAATTTATCAAAACAAATCAAGTACAAATAAATAAGTCCATTGCGTGTACTCAAATCAATCTTGAAGCACTAACCACCACCCTATACTCAAATCCTTGGCTACCATAACTGCAGGATAGCCATACAACAAATCTAAAAATAATTTACTACCATTATATATTACAAAGTATCGAGTTCATACCTATTTAGTGTTTCCTTCTTGTGAAGTAAAGCTAGTCAACTCCGCTACGATTCAAGTAACTTCATTCAATTTCTCTCTAATAGAACATATCAACAACAAAGAAATTTGGTAAGATTCCAATAGGGACTAGAGGACCCAATTAGCAAGGGCTATTTTGTTGGGCACAAATTTTGTAAGAAATCATCGAGCAGTAGATTGATACCATTTTCTTTTTCTTTCTTTTAAGTCTTGTCTTAACTCTGTTTTCCCCTACATTTGACTCACAAGTCAAAAACCAACCTAAAACTAGCCCAATATAATACTCTGTGTGAGGGCTTAAACTAAATAGCAAAAAAGTACCTACTTTCCAAATGGGTAATTATGAGTATATGAAATGAAAGTTCAACATCATAACATAATTACAAAGATCTCACAAAACTTACCAATCAACACAAATCAAGACAATCAAAGGAGACACCAAACAAAAAAGAAACCTACATTTCTCCAAACAGATGAATTTATGAACTCAACTAAATAAATTAAACTATCAAACAAGCAAAGTTATTGCCATTAAAGTAAATTGGTATCTTGAAAAGAAAAGAAAAAACAAAAGAGCAGTTGTGGTTTTTCTATGTTGCAGAACAGTTGAAATGTAATAAAGAATTATACAAACTAAATTTGGATTACTATACTTAGAATATCATCTATATTTGAAGTCATTCTCACAGTTCAAATGGCTACAACATTATGTCCACACCCAAACTAATAGCAAGTCCCAAAATTGCAATAACAAACAAGTCAAGCCTTTAACGAACATAATCATACAATCTAATACACCAAAAGAAAAAGGAATCAACTCCCACATAAAAATCAAACACCAAAAAGCAGTTAACAAAAGAGGAAGCATCAGTGACTAACTCAGCTTCTCTGAGCCCATCCACCTCCGGATGGAAATCAAACAACAGATGAGCACGGCTAGACACCAAGATCCTTCCCTTGCACAAGACTCCCCTTGCTTCTAGACGGTCGATTTCTTCAAAGAAACCAGGCACGTGCACCACAACTCCATTTCCAATAACACATAAAGTATGATCTTCATTAAGGATCCCAGAGGGAATAAGATGAAGAGCAAATTTCTTCCCTCCTGCATTGTATATTGTGTGTCCAACATCAACATCAGCCCCACCCTGCAAATCAAGTTGAATTTTCAGATAGTTCCAGAACCCTAAAGTAGAATTCAAATCATCACATAAAAGCACTACAATGGAATATCTAGAACCAAAATTGCTCATACGCTCTTCTATAATAAATTGTGCAAATATTAGTCCATTGTCGCCCTTTTGTTTTCACCATTGCAAATAGAACAACACAAGATTGTAAGCCGACTCTTATTTGCTTCAAAAACAAAAAGAAAGCTAAACAAATGGAGACAAAAAGGTCAAAACACCTAGCAGCAAAGAAAGAACAAAGAGAAAGTAAAGAAACAGAGAGACTGAAATTGCAAATGGAAGAAAACAAGTTTCATAGGCAAGTAGAAACCAGCAAGTCAATCAACAAATCCAAATGCAGTGGCAGAAACAGAAGAAACACAACCCAACAAAAAACCTAAACACAAAAATCATCCAAAGTAAAAAACAACACATCACCGAAGCTTTTCAAAACACAAAAAAGCAATCAAATCTTGAAGATGGAAGAGGGGAAAAGAAAATGAAAACCAAAGTTGTCATGTTTGAAATATAATTGTATTAAAAAAAAAATCACTAAGAATCTCTACCAGCCAAAAAGAAGGTTATTCACATGATCAGTATACTCTATTTATTAAGAATTTATATTCAATGATAACTTTGGTCTACCCAAGAGAGCCAATAGGATCAATAAGATACAAGAACAAGTGGTAAGACTAAGAAAATAAAAACGTTAAAGAAACTATCAATTATAAACTTGATTTGGATTCTATTGGCAAGAAACAAGTGGTAAGACCGAGAAAATAAAGATATTAAAGAAACTATCAAAACTTGATTTGGATTCCATGGGAAGCTAAGCTCATGAGCAAATAAAAGAAAATTTATTTTGATACAATAAAAACCACATGAAACTTAACAATATTGTTGCTATGATAATTAATTTAACTGTGTTGATTTTGATGGCTTTTTTGTCAAGAAGGCTGCAAACTCGTCGACTTGAAAGTGAAAATGAATAAACCCAAGACTAGCAAAATGTTTCCTACACTTGTTCTCAAGGATAGAAAAGTCGAGCTCTTGTCACAAATATCACTGACACTAAGCAATTTGATAAGTACTCGTAAAGATCATGCGATGAGAAATATTTTGTCTTTTAACAATAAAATGTGCCAGTGAATGTGCAAATGTGTGGGTTGTTGGTGCTTAGAATTCAAGAAAGTCTACTTTAATTAATGCATTAAGGAAGAAAGTGAAAGAGACAAAACTTACCGAGCTCCTATTTGAAGGACAATTTTTTGTGATCTTCCTATTTAAGGAGATCTTGTCCATCAAAGGCAAGGTTGTTTGACAAATAATTGAGAGCATAAATCAAGAATTTTTTTTTCTAATATGTTTAAAAGCATCAATTCCCAAGTAGGTTCTGTAGACATCAGGAAGTATAAAGTGAACCTTAAAAAGACAAGGTCGATACTATGTCTCGCTGCTTCGAGGAAGATGACAGTGATCGAGCTTGAACCTTTGGTGTTAGTAATCTTGAAGCATATCCAATGGTCTGTCCAAAAAATCTTGAGATAGAGAGACTCAAAGACTCTGAGATAAAATCTTAATAAAGAAATTAGGAAAGAGAAAGAATCGAGTATTCTAATATTTTGAAACAAAATCTTAATTGCAAAGAAACACACAAAATGAAGCTTCTTGATGAAACTAAAAACTAAAAGGGTTTTTCAAATAGAGACCACAAAGCCAACATCATCTTTATGCCTACCATATCTCGAAAAGATTTTTTAACTCACATCCATCGAGCTAGGTTGAAGCATCATTTGAACTCTTGCATCATTGACGACAATCACTGTATTCAAGCATTGATCGTATATATTATATAACTCTGTAACCATATTCACCATTCCTCTATTCTGGAAGCAAGCTCTACCAATTCACGAGCCACTTTGTTATTCTAAAAACTCTAGTAAGAAAAGTTGATTCTATTAATCAACATTGCGTTACTTTTAACTATTTTAGCTACCACACAAATCTAAGAAATTTAACTTTTTTTTTTTTTTTTTACAATAAGAGAAAGGAGGGGAATATTTGAAAGTCACAAGAGATTCGATTACCTTCGAAAGAAGTAGATTAAGGCGATGAAACTAAAAAGAAGTAAGAAAAGTGGCTAGCTCCAACATGTTTGATTCCTTAAAAGTGGTGCAGCCACTGCGAAATCTTTATTTACTTTTTATCTCACGAACTCTATCTTTGAACCTCTTCAGGAAATGAAATTTTCTTCTTTCACCCTAAATTTAAAATAAGAAAATATTAATTTTTTAAAAACAAAAAACAAAACATGTTTTGCCATCACATACAAACTTGCAGAGTACATTCAAAAACCAGACAAAAAAATTTATACCCTGAGTTTCATTAAACCTTTGAGAGTCGCCTTGACTTTATCAAAGTCTAAATTGATGTATCTAATAACATAATTAGAAGAGATCCTCAAAGCAGGGTAGGGAAATCCAACTTGAGCAAAGAACTGCACAGATCAATAATTCAAGATCAGAAACCTCCAACAATGGCGAACCACCTCATCTCTGTAACTCACATTACATAAAAAATGGCAGAATTCTCACCTCATAAGCCTCTGAAGCTTGACCAAAAGACACAGTTTTTCCTCCCGAAAGCAAGTAAAGTTGATTGAACAACGTAAAAACCTCACTACTCGGCTGATGAATCGAGGAAATTACTGCTCTTCCATCTTTTGACAAAGCTCTCAACATTTGAGTAGCATAATGTAGAAGCACTACCGAAATCACATAATCGACATCATAAATTAAGCAATTTCCATGGTGATTCGATTTTTAGGGTTAGGGTTTTAACCTACATGTCAAGTCCATTGGTGGGTTCGTCGACGAAGAGCAATTGAGGTCTCATGAGAATTTTAATGGCGATACTGAACCGCCGCTTCTCACCGATAATGATTCCGCGCAAATGCCAGTTTCTGATGACCGTAGTGGCTCCAACTTGCGAGAAGAAGACTATTTGGACGGATAAGAAATCTTCAACGAAGATTATTTCTGAATTCAAAAATTTAGGAGAAAATGATGCGGGAGAGGGAGATCCATGTGTAAGAAGAAAATTGAAGGGATGAAGAATCGGTGTGATGTGCAAATTGCTTACCGCAAGTGTACGGGTCAAGTAATAATATAGTGATTTTGAAATCGAATGTCGTCCTCTGGATTGGTGTCTAGCCAAATTTTAATTATCGAAGATACTTTTGACCAATTTTATTTAGGGAATCAAATAGAATGAGAATATGATTTAATCAAACACAAAACTAAAGCTAAAAGTGACAATCGAATGGGAAGAATTGGTCTTAGGGATTTGATTTCACCAATTGGAGTTATGGATTAATAAACGAATTACCAAATACTATGATTCATAAATCTTGGCAACAAAAATCACACATATCTCTCCCGAGCATACATGATTCTCCCATATGCAATTGAACCCGATATCCCTATCTAAATCCAATAAACATACAAGGCAATAATGCTAACCTTTATAACAATTTCTAGAATTAACCTTAATCTCTCGATTTTTAGCTAAATTCTAGTTATGCATACGGAATAGTAATTTAAATCCTCTCTCCCGAGTTAGATTCAAATATAAACATCAATCAATTTATGGCCAGTAAATCGAAAGCATTAAGGATACAACATATGCATAAATGAACTCAATAGCATAAAAACAGTAAATCAATCCATAACATGCCCAACGGCTACATCAATCCCTAAGAATTAAAGCCTAGATACTCATACACAACGTTACAATATGCCGAGAGTCTAAAACAGCCATCAAAACTAACTAAAGGAAGGGAAAAGAGAAATAGACTTGTTGTAGGCCAAGACCGAACGTCCCCGTCACGATCCCCACGAACAATGGGTTGATTTCCACCTCGCTCCCTTTGTTTCAGCCTCAATAGCCTCTATTCTGACCTGTTTTTTGGCTCCAAGAAGTCCCAAATCGAAGTCCCCAAAAACCTAGCCGAAAAGAAGCTTATATTCTGTTTTTTTCGTCATAGCGTCGAGACGCTATTAAGACAGC
This sequence comes from Luffa acutangula, assembly GCA_036850905.1. Classification (NCBI taxonomy): domain Eukaryota; kingdom Viridiplantae; phylum Streptophyta; class Magnoliopsida; order Cucurbitales; family Cucurbitaceae; genus Luffa; species Luffa acutangula. Next base: position 19,593,858 of record CM072087.1, read on the forward strand.
GTCTCAACGCTGCCTCTTGTACGCGCGTGTCTGGAAAAGGAAATGTGGTAGCGTTGGGACGCTACTTATTACAGCGTCGAGACGCTGTGAGTCTGCCGCGTATTCTAATTAAGGAAACGTAGCGTCGAGACGCTTGATAACTGCCCAAAAGGTAGTTATTTAGGCCTCATTTATATAAGGATTTGTGTGTCTTTACTGCTTAATAGGGTTGGTTTTAGAGAGATATTACATGATTTAACCCATTTGGAAGAATGGAAGCTTTGGAAATCACTTTGTGCAGATTATGCTGCTGAGCGACTGGAAGGAGCAAATTCTATGCTGCAGCAAAACTGAGTGCAGAAACTGCCACATCACAGCTCGTTAGCCAACTTCATGAACCGACTTCTATTGAGATAATTTCGTAATAAAGGATCAAGGAGAGCCTTACACGTGTCCTAGTTGACCTAATTCAAGCCTCCCATCCTTCGATAAAAGGAAGTAGCCGTCAAAGTCAAATTCATTCCATGTTTTCCCTTCTAATCTGAATAGTATAGGGAGATTGAAGATCATCAAGAACACCATCAACCGCAAGCTGATTAGGGAGTTTACCTTCTTATTTAACTTGTAGTTATGGACATGCATACTCAGATTGTAATTCGTATTCCTATGCCTATTATGAACTAAGTAGCTTAAGGTGTTGGTTAGGAATAATGTGATTATTGTGCTTTATCTCTAGTAATAAATTTACTATTGCATTTTGGTTAATTGTTGTGCTTATTCTTATTTTATGCCCGCCTGACCAGCCGGTATGGATAGCTCTCTCTAGTTTGAGGGATGATTTAGAGAGTGTGTGGCAATTCTCCACATTACGATCATTGTGTATTGGTGAACGCCAGTGACTGAGCTAGGGATAGCCAGTTGCCTAGTGCCTGATCGGTCGCACTTCATTGGGGTTGAAACACATCCCAAAAGATCCGGAGTTCCGGGAGGAATCCGCTAATAATACTGCGGGAAATGCATGATCAATAATATTGCTAGAGCATATTTTATAACAATCACTAAAACCTAACCAACACCTGTCTTTAATCTGTCTATCTATTTGTTTACTCGTTGTTCTGTCATTTATTTTGCTTCAACATAATTCCGATAAAACCCAATTATTTTATTATTCTTGAAACCATTAGACAAATTGCACAAAATAGGTAAAGTGGAGATTTATTTAGACCTTGGATTGATAATATTACTTGCTGCAGACTGTGTATACTTGCACAGGAATTCTAGAGTATTTTTATACTACATTTTTACTCACTCTAGGAACCCAACAAGTTTTTGGCGCCGTTGCCGGGGACTTGAATAAGTTTTTATCTGATCTGTTTTGTGTATGTGTTTTAGTGGTTTGGTGCTAGAACTTTTTGATTGTTTCTTTTGTTTTTGCAGGTGTGATTTTGGTGCATGAGCGATCCGCCTGGGGTACGGTTTGAGCTTGATCTAGAAATTGAAAGGACATTTAGGAACAGAAGCAGGGAGCAGCGCAGAAACCAGATGGAGAACGTGCCGCAACTACCGCAGGTTCCTGAAGGTCCAGCAGCAGCAAATCCCCAGCAGAATCCGTTGCTGCAGCAAAACCCACTGTTTGAGCAGAATGAGCAGCAAAATAATAAGGCTGAGAATCCTATCTTGATAGCGAACGATAGGACCAGAGCCATTCGAGCATATGCTGTCCCGATGTTTAATGAGTTGAATCCAGGGATTGCACGTCCCCAAATCCAAGCGGCGAATTTTGAAATTAAACCAGTAATGTTTCAGATGTTGCAAACCGTGGGGCAATTCCATGGTTTGTCATCTGAAGACCCTCATTTACATCTTAAGTCTTTTCTAGGAGTTAGTGATTCTTTTGTAATTCAAGGAGTGTCGAGAGATGCTCTTAGATTAACTTTGTTCCCATATTCTCTTAGAGATGGAGCAAAGTCATGGTTAAACTCTTTTGCTCCAGGATCAATTAGGACATGGGATGAGTTAGCTGAAAATTTTTTGAGTAAATATTTCCCACCTAATAGAAATGCTAAATTAAGGAGTGAAATAGTAGGGTTTAGACAACTTGAAGATGAGATTTTTAGTGAGGCTTGGGAGAGGTTTAAGGAGCTTTTGCGAAAGTGTCCCCACCATGGGTTACCACATTGTATTCAAATGGAAACATTTTACAATGGTTTAAATGGAGTAACCCAAAGTATGGTCGATGCTTCGGCAGGAGGGGCCCTTTTGGCAAAAACTTTTGATGAAGCTTGTGAAATTTTAGAAAGAATATCTATTAATAGTTGTTAGTGGTCGGATGTTAGAGGCACAAATAAAAAGGTTAAGAGTGTGCTAGAGGTTGATGTTGTGTCCACCATTAGGGCCGATCTTGCTATGATTGCTAATGCTCTTAAGAATGTGACAGTGATTAGTCATCAGCAGCCACCAGCTATGGAGCCTGCAGCAGTGGTGAACAAAGTCACGAACGAAGCATGTGTCTATTGCGGTGAAGATCACAACTACGAGTTTTGCCCCAGCAATCCAGCTTCTGTGTTTTTGGTAGGTAATCAGAGGAACAACCCTTATTCTAACTTCTATAATCTAGGTTGGCTGTTTACCGCAAAGTGCACGGGCCGCAAGTAATATAAAACGGAAAGTATTCCGAGTATCGAATCCTCAGGGATTGGATTTATTCAATTAAGTACCGCGAATAATCTTGCTTAGCTTTATTTAGAGAACAAAATCTAATGCCGGAAAGAATAACAAAAAGTTAATCTAGAAAGCAAAAGATAAATGGTGACACAATTTGATGGGATAATTCTAGAGTTGTTGATTTCAATAATTGGACCTTTAATGCATAATCAATTAACTAATGTGGATTAACAAATCATTTTATTCATAAGTCTAGAAGCCTAATAACAAGGACTCTCCTGTCGGTCTCCTCCTCTCTCATACCGTTCAATAAAGAATCTCCTTTCAGTCTCATCTTTATTTACTTAGCATGGCATTACGACCCTTCAGTACAACCTCTAACGTTATTTATTTTATCCCGTGTCACCCGGGTAAATAACCGTTAGTCATGCATTCAGTTCTAGTCTAAGCTTCTCTCCGTCGAGTTTCCACATAGTAACAATTCATTTAATCAGTGATCAGTTGATTAAAAGCATTACGGACAAAATGCACAAATGAACAATAATGACAATTAAACCACATCAATTCATTAATTCAGCAGAGGTTCAACATCTAAATCAATCTCATAGAATTTAGGAATTTACTACTCATAATCACTAAAATTCAATAATTCCTAATCACAACAATTCTAGAAACTAAAACATAAAGGAAAAGGGAAGAGAAATGCTCATAAAAGTGTCGATCTCCTCGATCCCGCGCCGACCTCGTTCGATTCCGAGCTCCAAAGATCTTCAACAAAGTTCCAAAACTTTCCCAAAAATCCCCTACTTTAGTCTAGACTCTAGAATGGGGTGAAAACCCACAAATTGGCACACCAAATATGGATGCAAAAGGCTCCTTTTATAGGCTCCCAGCAGGCGCAGCATCGAGACGCTCTGACGTCATCTTTTCTTGGGCTCCAAGACGTCGCAGCGTCGAGACGCTACTTGGACAGCGTCGCGACGCTCTCGCGATTCCAGATTTCTCCACGCAGCTGCCTAGCGTCGGGACGCTCCAGGCTTAGCGTCGAGACGCTAGGCCCTGAATCTTCAATAATGGCCCGATTTTGACTCCATTTTTGGGCCTCCAACTTTCTTTTGGCCCAAATACTTCTTGTAATGGATTTTGGGCACTTTTCTTGACCCAAATAGATACTTTAAGACTTGAAATTCATGAATTTGGGCTTCTAATTCATTCTTCTTGGCTTTTTGGACTCGGATCTTCAATGTAATTCTTCAAATTGCTCCAAAAGCCTCCAAAATCATCCAAAATCTCTTAAAATTCCGGTTTTGCTTCCTTGACTCGGTTTTCTGAAATTTAAACAGAAAATAGCATTAAAGCACACAATTCAAGCACAAAACTAGCTTAAATTAATAGGAAAATGATGACATTTTTGCATGTCATCACACCCCCAAACTTAAATCTTTGCTAGTCCCGAGCAAAGCTAAAACCTTATATATGAATCAACTATTGCAAATGCATGACTCTAAGCTCAATGATCAAAATAATGAACTCTAACAATTAAAGAAAATATTAAACATAATCATTCATCGCGAAATTTAAATCTAAACTTTTCATCCCTTGCGTGTGTGTGTGCGAGCTTCCTTATTAGGTCTTTACTAGCCTAGAAAAGGTTTATAGAATCCTCAGTTCATCTTCCCCCTACACTGGCCCTAAGCTCTAATTATCCAGCTTCCCAACAATCAAGAAAGCAATATCCCACTAAGGTGCCTGAAACAACGAGGTATGCCTCCCCGAAACTTGCATTTTTTTTTTTGAGAATCCTTTTGGATGTAGCGCCTTCGTTCTGGCTTGCCAACATTGGTGATGAAAGCATCCAACTACGAGCGCCTCATCTTTCAGGTTGCCGAAGCATGCTCATTTCTTTCCAACGCTTTCATGCAAAGGCAAACGATGGGTGTCATGAATGCCCCTGGTTACTAACGCTCTCAAGAAAGTGGAGCATTCTCCTTTATTTTTATTTTTATTATTTTTTTTTTCACTTTTCTTTTCTCATTTTTTTTTCTTTGCAGGCTAATAAACATGATTTTTCTCCCAAGTAAAACATTACAGACTCTCATGTAGTTCAACTTTCAAATTAGATCTTAAGCCTATCGGAGTGACAACAAACATCTAGATAATATAATCCAGTTCTAAGCATTCAAAACCATATAAGTAGGCTAAGTGCTCAACATGTGCAAGGAAATCAAAGAAAAAATTTAAATTTACATGAATCTTGAACATGCTTTGATATTTCACAAGAATTGAACAAAATTCATTATCTAGATCATATCATAGACCGTCCTCATCAAAACAGATGCAATAGAATCATCATGAAAAGTTTTCGATAAGCTCAGATCAGAACAGCAAAGCCTCCCCCCCAAACTTAAATCATACATTGTCCTCAATGTATTAATTATTCAGACTAATTAAGCATGCATAAGGACAATTTAAAAGATATAGGGAGAACGGCACTGCCCTGAAGTGTGAGAGAAACCATGGATGTCAGCCTTCAACATTCATTGGGGTTGTTTTTGGAAGAAAATGTGGTCTCAAGCTGCTTCAAAAATTGATCAACTGGAACGAAAGATCAACATGCTCTAACTACAAAAAAAACTGAAAAACAAAGAAAAGGAAATTAACGGAAAAATAAACATGGGTTGCCTCCCAAGAAGCGCTTGTTTAACGTCTCTTAGCTAGACGAGTTTGTGCGGGCTTTCAAGGCACATAAAAATTCTCGTATTTCTTCGGGCCCTTCTTCCTTGAATCGATGAAGCAGACTATCGCTAGCAGACTTACTAGCTTTTCATGGGCCCCTGAAGCAGAAATATTTTTGGGATTTTCTTTTAATAAAAGCATAAAAGGAGAAAGATCAAAATAAAGGGACTTTGACTCTGACACTGACTCGTGAGAACAAGAAAAAGAACACTCATTATCAATAGAGGATGGAGAGGATAGAACAGACAAAGGCCTTTCAACGTTAAACTCTACCTCTAGAAACTCCTCAAACACTATAGGCTTGTTTTCTTTTTCTTCCTCACAAACTTGTTCTTGATGGGTGCTGGAACTATCCAATCCTTCCTCACTGCCTAAACAACTCACCCCTATATGCTCATCTCTAGCCAAATCGAAAGAATTAGGCTCCTGAATGGGTGCTAATGAATCAGTGGCCACATGACTCACTAGACACTCTATGGAAGTGGATCCTACTTCCCTATCCTCCTTTTGGGTCTGGAGTCTCTCCATAGATTTTTCTAATTCTAAATTCATGGCTCTCGACTCTTGGATAAAATTTTCAAGCAAGCTCTCTAAGGAAGATTTTTCTTCTTTGTAAGCGGATTGCACTTCACTCTCATCCTCTTGCGGATGCAATCTCCCTAGGGATTTTTCTAGAGAAAAATTAATGGCTCTAGTATCTTCAATAAAACCTTGAAGCAAACTTTCTAGGGGAGATTTTTCTTCTAAAGGGGAATAATTTGAATAGAAAAAATTGGATGATGGTGTTGGTTCTTCGGGCTCAGATTCCCTAAAGGGCCACCCAAAACTATTAAAAGCCATCTAAAATAATTAAATTAACAATAATAAGGCTTTCAAGCAGATGCAAACACCAATTAAATGCACAACAAGAACAATGGACCAGGATAAAAATAAAACAAACAAAGCAAAATAAAACCTCTAATCTAAAGCGAGCAATTTCTTCACAATATTAATTGAATGAAATTAGCCAATCCCCGGCAACGGCGCCAAAAACTTGTTTATCGCAAAGTGCACGGGCCGCAAGTAATATAAAACGGAAAGTATTCCGAGTATCGAATCCTCAGGGATTGGATTTATTCAATTAAGTACCGCGAATAATCTTGCTTAGCTTTATTTAGAGAACAAAATCTAATGCCGGAAAGAATAACAAAAAGCTAATCTAGAAAGCAAAAGATAAATGGTGACACAATTTGATGGGATAATTCTAGAGTTGTTGATTTCAACAATTGGACCTTTAATGCATAATCAATTAACTAATGTGGATTAACAAATCATTTTATTCATAAGTCTAGAAGCCTAATAACAAGGACTCTCCTGTCGGTCTCCTCCTCTCTCATACCGTTCAATAAAGAATCTCCTTTCAGTCTCATCTTTATTTACTTAGCATGGCATTACGACCCTTCAGTACAACCTCTAACGTTATTTATTTTATCCCGTGTCACCCGGGTAAATAATCGTTAGTCATGCATTCAGTTCTAGTCTAAGCTTCTCTCCGTCGAGTTTCCACATAGTAACAATTCATTTAATCAGTGATCAGTTGATTAAAAGTATTACGGACAAAATGCACAAATGAACAATAATGACAATTAAACCACATCAATTCATTAATTCAGCAGAGGTTCAACATCTAAATCAATCTCATAGAATTTAGGAATTTACTACTCATAATCACTAAAATTCAATAATTCCTAATCACAACAATTCTAGAAACTAAAACATAAAGGAAAAGGGAAGAGAAATGCTCATAAAAGTGTCGATCTCCTCGATCCCGCGCCGACCTCCTTCGATTCCGAGCTCCAAAGATCTTCAACAAAGTTCCAAAACTCTCCCAAAAATCCCCTACTTTAGTCTAGACTCTAGAATGGGGTGAAAACCCACAAATTGGCACACCAAATATGGATGCAAAAGGCTCCTTTTATAGGCTCCCAGCAGGCGCAGCGTCGAGATGCTCTGACGTCATCTTTTCTTGGGCTCCAAGACATCGCAGCGTCGAGACGCTACTTGGACAGCGTCGCGACGCTCTCGCGATTCCAGATTTCTCCACGCAGCTGCCTAGCGTCGGGACGCTCCAGGCTTAGCGTCGAGACGCTAGGCCCTGAATCTTCAATAATGGCCCGATTTTGACTCCATTTTTGGGCCTCCAACTTTCTTTTGGCCCAAATACTTCTTGTAATGGATTTTGGGCACTTTTCTTGACCCAAATAGATACTTTAAGACTTGAAATTCATGAATTTGGGCTTCTAATTCATTCTTCTTGGCTTTTTGGACTCGGATCTTCAATGTAATTCTTCAAATTGCTCCAAAAGCCTCCAAAATCATCCAAAATCTCTTAAAATTCCGGTTTTGCTTCCTTGACTCGGTTTTCTGAAATTTAAACAGAAAATAGTATTAAAGCACACAATTCAAGCACAAAACTAGCTTAAATTAATAGGAAAATGATGACATTTTTGCATGTCATCATTGGCGCAACCACCCCAACTTCTCATGGGGAGGTCAAGGAAATAACGTATAAGCGCAACAGAAGATGAACCAGCCAGGATTTGCTAAAGAGCAGGTAATGCCCCAGCAAAATAAGCCAGCTTTGCCCCAGCAAAATTCGGGAAATTCTCTCGAGGCAATGATGAAAGAATTTATGCCTCGCACAGACGACGCAATTCAAAGTAATCAAGCTTCGATGAGGGCCCTGGAATTGCAAGTGGGTCAGCTAGCTAATGATCTCAAGGCGAGGCCTCAAGGGAAACTTCCTTCGGATACTGAACACCCTCGAAGGGAAGGTAAGAAGCAGGTAAAGGCAGTAACTCTTAGGAGTGGTAAACCATTAGAAGAGTCTAGAAAGACCCAGAATTTAAATAGTAATAGTGATAATAATATTGTTGTCGAGAAAGAGTTAGAGTCTGGTCAGGGTGCTGGAGGCAGCAAAGAGAATGCTGGAGCATCTGGTTCTGTGCCGGATGTAGAACCACCATATGTGCCGCCCCCACCTTATGTACCATCTCTACCTTTTCCACAAAGACAAAAGCCTAAGAATCAGGATGGTCAATTTAAAAAGTTTTTAGAGATTCTTAAGCAGTTGCATATAAATATCCCTTTAGTAGAAGCTATTGAGCAAATGCCTAATTATGCTAAATTTCTTAAGGATATTTTGACTAAAAAGAAAAGGTTAGGTGAGTTTGAAACTGTATCTCTTACTGAGGAGTGTAGTGCTATTCTTAAGAATGGGCTACCCCCCAAGGCTAAGGATCCAGGGTCATTTACTATACCTGTGTCTATAGGTGGAAAGGAGTTAGGTAGAACACTCTTTGATTTAGGTGCAAGCATTAACCTTATGCCTCTTTCGGTCTATCAGAAGTTAGGTATTGGTGAAGCTAGACCTACCACAGTTACACTCCAATTAGCTGATAGATCCATCACATATCCAGAGGGTATAATTGAGGATGTCTTAGTAAAAGTTGATAAATTCATATTTCCTGTTGATTTTATTATTTTAGACTATGAGGCTGATAAAGATGTCCCAATTATTCTAGGTCGTCCATTTTTGGCTACTGGTAGGGCATTAATAGATGTTCAAAAAGGAGAATTAACAATGAGAGTCTGTAATGAGGAAGTGAAATTTAATGTGTTTAAAGCCATGAAATATCCAGACGAGATGGAGGATTGCTCCTTCATTAGGATTCTGGAGAGCACAGTTATTGAGACAGCAATACAGGATTCAGCTGATAAGCATTCGGAAAAGCATGGAGAGGTTAGTGTAGAAGATTTTGAATTTTGTTCTTTAGATAGAGAAAAAGAAAAAGAATTGTTTAGGTGTGAGGATGTGTTTGAGTCTTTAGATTTAGATCAAAGAAAGGCTCCCCCAATTAAGCCATCCCTAATTGAGGCACCCACTTTAGATTTGAAACCTTTACCGGATCATCTAGAGTATGTGTATCTTGGGGAAAGTGAGACGTTGCCCATTATTGTTGCATCAGATTTAATGCCGGAGCATGAGGAGGCCTTAATAAAATTGTTGCAGCAATACCGCAAAGCTATAGGTTGGACATTGGCTGATATTCAAGGGATTAGCCCATCTTTTTGTATGCACAAAATCACTCTAGAGGAGGGATCCTTTAGGAGTATTGAGCAACAAAGAAGGCTTAACCCTGCAATGAAAGAGGTTGTTAAAAAGAAGGTAATTAAATGGTTGGATGCTGGGATCATCTATCCGATTGCCGATAGCAATTGGGTAAGCCCTGTCCAATGTGTTCCTAAGAAAGGAGGTGTCACTGTGGTGAGCAATGAAAATAATGAGTTGATCCCCACAAGGACAGTGACAGGCTGGAGGGTTTGTATGGATTACAGAAGGCTTAATAACGCCACCCGAAAGGATCATTTCCCTCTACCATTTATCGACCAGATGTTGGATCGATTGGCTGGTCAGGCCTATTACTGTTTCTTGGATGGTTATTCTGGGTATAACCAGATTACTATTGCTCCTAAAGATCAGGAGAAAACCACTTTCACCTGCCCTTATGGGACATTCGCTTTTAGGAGAATGCCTTTCGGCCTTTGCAATGCTCCAGCAACATTTCAGCGGTGTATGCTAGCAATTTTTTTCTGATATGATTGAGTCCACTGTTGAAGTCTTTATGGACGATTTTTCAGTGTTTGGAGGGTCTTTCCAGAGTTGTTTAGATAATCTAGGGAAGGTATTAAAAAGATGTGAGGATACCCATCTAGTACTTAATTGGGAGAAGTGCCACTTCATGGTGAAGGAGGGCATAGTGTTAGGTCATAGGATTTCTAAAAATGGTCTAGAAGTTGATAGAGCAAAAGTTGAGGTTATCGAAAGACTAGAGCCACCGAGTTCAGTGAAGGGAATTCGGAGTTTTTTAGGACATGCTGGATTTTATAGGAGGTTCATAAAGGATTTTTCCAAAATCAGTAAACCTCTTTGTAACTTATTGTGCACTGATCATGTTTTTTACTTTAATGCAGATTGTAGGAAGGCTTTTGAAACATTAAAGGCTGCTTTAATCTCAGCACCCATTCTCTGCGCGCCTAATTGGAATTTGCCATTCGAGGTAATGTGTGATGCGAGTGATGTTGCAGTAGGAGCGATGCTGGGGCAAAAGCAGGGCAAATTTATTCATCCTATATATTATGCAAGCAAGGTTTTAAATGAAGCACAGGTCAACTAGACAACTACTTAAAAGGAGTTGTTAGCCGTTGTGTTTGCTTTTGAGAAATTTCGGCCATATTTGGTTGGATCTAAAGTCACGGTGTTCACAGATCATGCAGCAATAAGGTATTTAATGTCTAAGAAGGATGCAAAGCCGAGACTAATTCGTTGGATTTTATTACTGCAGGAATTTGACTTAGAGATAAAGGACAAGAAGGGATCAGAGAATGTTGTTGCAGATCATTTATCTCGTCTTGATCCATCATCATCTTTGCTGGAGCAATCTGCCATTTCTGATTCTTTTCCAGATGAGGAACTTTTTGCTGTTCAGGTAAAGGTAGTCAGGGATGTCCCTTGGTATGCTGATATTGCCAACTTTTTAGTAAAGGGAGTCACCCCTATTGATATGGATTGGAGGCAGAAGAAAACGTTTAAGCATGATGCGAAGTTTTTCTTTTGGGATGAGCCGTTTATGTATAAGCAATGCTCTGACGGTATCATTCGTAGGTGTGTTTCAGGTGCTGAAGCAAAAGAAATCCTGGAGCAATGTCACTCTTCGCCGTATGGAGGTCATTTCAGCGGACAGAGGACGACTATGAGGATTTTGCATTGCGGATTTTTCTCGCCTACGTTATTTAAGGATGCCCATTGGTTCTACAAGCAATGTGACGCTTGCCAAAGGACAGGAAATTTGGGGCCTAGAGATGAAATGCCTCTTACTTATATTTTAGAAGTTGAATTATTTGATGTATGGGGTATTGACTTTATGGGGTCATTTCCCCCTTCTAATGGCAATGTTTTTTATCTTATTGGCAGTTGATTATGTGTCCAAGTGGGTGGAGGCCATTGCATGCCATCAGAGTGACGCCAAGACAGTTGCAAGGTTTCTTCAATCGCACATCTTTGCGCGGTTTAGGACACCTAGGGCTCTAGTGAGTGATGAGGGTACACATTTTGTTAATAATATCTTAACTAAGCTTTTAGCTAAGTATGGGGTTAAGCATAAAATAGCTACCCCTTATCACCCACAAGCAAATGGTCAAGCTGAAATTAGTAATAGGGAAATTAAAGCTATTCTAGAGAAAGTAGTCCATCCAACTAGAAAGGATTGGTCCTTTAGGTTGGATGAGGCTCTTTGGGCATATAGGACAGCTTATAAGACTCCTCTAGGTATGTCTCCCTATAGGTTAGTATATGGGAAAGCTTGCCATTTACCATTAGAGCTAGAGCATAAGACGTTTTGGGATTTGAAAAAGTTAAATTTTGATATGAGTCGTGCAGGAGCAATAAGAATGCTGCAGCTTAATGAGTTAGAAGAATTTCGCCAATTCTCTTATGAGAATGCGAAGATGTATAAGGAAAAGACTAGGTTGTGGCATGACAAAAAAAAATTAAATCTAAGGAGTTTGTCAAGGGTCAAAAAGTTTTGCTTTATAATTCTAGATTAAAATTATTTCCTGGAAAATTAAAATCTAAATGGTCAGGACCGTTTATTGTGATTGAGGTTTTCTCCAATGGAGCAATTACTTTGCAGGATGAAAAAGATGGGAGAGTATTCAAGGTGAATGGACAGCGTGTGAAACATTATTGGGGTGAGGAATTTCAGTCGAAATATCCTTCCCTACAATTAGTTGATGTTTGAGAAAGCAGGATATTTGCGGGAGCATTTCACAGAGCAAAATTTTGAGCTCCCAGGATTTAAATTGATTTTATTTTCCGTTAATTTGATTTTATTTTTCGGTTAGGTTAGATTTCATTTTGCATGAGTTGTTAGATTTTATCTTTTAAGCATTTTTGTTGGTAGATTAGATTTGAGTTATTTTTTTTATTATTTGATTTTCGGGTTCTTTATTTAAATTATCTTTGGATTATCTTTTAGTTAGATAGATTTTATTATTTGAATTCTGGTTTTAATTAATAAAGATTTTCCTCTAATATATTCGGCTTCTTTTGAAAATAAGAGATTGGGATGTTTGGTTAAATTTAATTTAAAGACAAAATCTTTGATTTTTCTGTTTTTTAAATTTGACTTCCGTATATAAGATTCTTCAGGACCAGCAGATTGTTGCGGCAAAGATTTTGCTGGAGCAAAACATGCCGAGTTAAAAAGGTTTCCGTTGGAATTTATTATTGTTACCGTTGGATTTAGCTTTGAATTCTCGCAGGTAAATGTGCGTGCGCCATCTGATGAGGCCACGTGTCGCAGAGTAATTATCCGAGGGTTTCAATGATGACAGCACGTCAATTTTACCATGGGCGTTTAGAATCCGAAATTTTACTGTTGGTAATTTTTGAATTTCAGGTTTGGATTTTTTATTTCTAACGGTAATATTAGTTATGGCAGGGCAAATCTTTTCGGTTAAGGTTCTTGTTTGCTGCAGCCCTATTTATGCATAAACGCTGGTAAGCTTCTTACACTTCGTCTTCTTGAATCTTTGTGCGTGTATTATTCTTTCTTTCTTTACCTTCTCTGTCAAAACCCTATTATACCTTCCATGGCTAAAACAAGAGCTCGAAAAGAGAGGGAGAGTGAAGAGGAGGAGGTACCGGTCACACCGGAAGTTCAGAAAGTAAAAACTAAGAAAAAGAGAACGCCAGAAGAAAAGGAGGCTAAGCGAAGAAAAAGACAGTAGAGAGTTGAAGAACAAGAAACAGCGAGAGAGGATGAGGTTGTGGCAAAAGAAGATGAAAACCCAAAAGAATCTGACAAACCGAATCAAGAAACAGAGGCTGAAGGTGAGCATACCAAGGAGACAACACCGGAGCCGGTGCAGGAGGCCCATGTTGAAATCATTATGCCTGAACCGCCCAAGCGCCGCCGCATCAAAAGGAAGGCGGGTCACGTGAGGGTGGTTCGGAACACTCCATCGCCTCCGACGTCGGACTCTGAGGAAGAAAGAAGGGAAGTTGAGAATAAGGAAAAAGAAGAAGAGGCAAGAAAGGAAGAGGAAGAGCGTTTGCGCATCCAGAGAGAAAGCAGTGGCAAAGGAATTGCCGAAGCATCAGGAGAAATTGAGGAGCCGAGGGCGTCATTCATTCGCTTCGTCAACGATCTTGCCCGAGCAAAATATCAGGAGGTGCTGAAACGGGACTTCTTGTTCGAACGTGGATTTGGCAATGATTTACCTAGGTTTTTGGAGTCTGGAATAGTGAACCTCGGTTGGAGGCAATTTTGTGCGAAGCCAGAACCCGTGAATGCCAACATTGTTCGAGAATTTTACGCCAACCTTGACATTAAGAATGATTTTGAGGTCATCGTTCGAGGAGTGCCTGTACAGTGGAGTCCTGAGACCATCAATGAAATGTTCGATCTCCAGGATTTCCCGCATGCCGTTTTTAATGAGATGGTGGCTGCACCATCTAGTGATCAACTGAGTGCGGCTGTCCGGGAGGTAGGCATTGAGGGGGCCTAGTGGAGGGTGTCGCAGACAAGGAAGCATACGTTTCAAGCTTTTTATTTAAAGAGTGAAGCCAACACTTGGATGGGTTTCATCAGGCTATGCTTGCTGCCGACAACACACGACTCCATGGTATCTCGGGACAGGGTATTGCTTGCCTTTGCTATTCTTCGCTCGATGAGTATTGATGTAGGAAAAATTATTTCTTCTGAGATTGTTGATTGCTGGAAGAAGAAGGTGGGGAAGCTGTTCTTTTCGAACACGATTACGATGTTATGCAGCAGGGTAGGAGTGCCCACGGTTCCAGAAGATATGATCATGGCTGATAAGGGAATCATTGACACACCTAATCTGGTGCGGCTTCAACATATGCAAGAAGTTCGCCAGGGTGGGCTTGTGTATGGCGTCAATCAAATCCTAGAGCAACTGTCAGTGTTGACCAGTAGGTTAGAGTTTGCTGAAAGGCAAGCTCAGACCTATTGGACTTATGCTAAGAGGAGAGATGATGCGCTCAGGGGGGCCTTGCAAACCAATTTCTCAACACCGTATCCGGCCTTTCCAATGTTTCCCGATGATTTGTTTAATCTTTGGATACCACCCCCGCCTGTTGAACGAGAAGAGGATGTTGATGAGGAGCAGGGTCAGGAAGATTAACTGATGGGATGACCTGGAGCGAGCATTACTTTTGTTTTTCCATTTTTGTTTGCTCGCGCATATTGACCCTGCTCACTGTTATAACTGCTTATCTTGTTTCTTTCTAATCTTTTTAATTTTTACTTTGAAAAAAAAAATATCTGCTTTGTAATATTTTTCTATGATTTTAATGAAATTTCTAGATGTTTCTATTCCATGAGCACTGACTGACTCTAAGTTAACTATTTTCTTCTGAATTTTTGAAGCTTGGACTGATTACGCTTAATTAGATCAAGGTATTCTGATCTCCAGAAACCTTTTGCTTGAGCATTTCTTCTAGCCTGGACTGTTGCTGCGGCAAGAAGATTTTTGACGGTAGTATTGACTTATATGATCCACTTTAAGCTTAATCCTAGTCCCATGTTTAGTTTAAAAATTCAGATAGAAAAATTTAAGTTTGAGGGTATAATTGCTTAATTAACGATTCATTGAGGACAATGAATAATTCAAGTTTGGGGGACTTTTTGCTACTCCAATTATTTTGCTCGAGCATTCCTCTGCTTCAAAATTAAAATTTGCTAGGTTATTGAGTAACCGGGGACATTTGTGATACCCACAGTTTGTCTTCGCGTCAACAAATGACCTAGGAAATGAGAAATATAAGAAAAAATTATTTGCTGAAAAAAATTATTTGTTGAAGATTTTTGCTGAAAATATTGATGGAGCAAAAGTTTTGAAGGATGAATAATGATCCAGCAGTTTTCTATCTTCCAGAACTTAGGTGAGCTTCATCATAAAATGTCGCCATTCTGAGGGGCAAGAGATGGAATAACTAAGGATTTTTTAGCTTTATAATGAGTATTGAGCCTAGTTGGTGATGAGCTTGAGGCAAGGGTATACTGCACCATAAAGTGGGTCATCCCATGCTTAAGAGCTTATGACTGTAAGACTGCTTTAAGTCTGATAAATAATGTTATAAACCCCTTTAAAAATATGTTTTGAAATGTCTGATAATAGAGCTAGGTTGTGGTGAGTTCTTAGAATTAAGTTGAAAAGTGGTGATTATTTGTCCCTGCTGAAGGAATCATTTTGCTGCAGCAGAGCTTGGTTTTGCAGAGTGCTCAGGTAAAGGTTAAAGGTAGTGTTGGACTGTCTGGTTTGATTAAGCTAATTCTTTGTCTGATGTTCTGAAATTCTTAAGAGAAGGTTGGTTAGTATTGCTCGGGACGCGCAATAGAGAGTGTGTGGCAATTCTCCACATTACGATCATTGTGTATTGGTGAACGCCAATGACTGAGCTAGGGATAGCCAGTTGCCTAGTGCCTGATCGGTCGCACTTCATTAGGGTTGAAACACATCCCAAAAGATCCGGAGTTCCGGGAGGAATCCGCTAATAATACTACGGGAAATGCATGATCAATAATATTGCTAGAGCATATTTTATAACAATCACTAAAACCTAACCAACACCTGTCTTTAATCTGTCTATCTATTTGTTTACTCGTTGTTCTGTCATTTATTTTGCTTCAGCATAATTCCGATAAAACCCAATCATTTTATTATTCTTGAAACCATTAGACAAATTGCACAAAATAGGTAAAGTGGAGATTTATTCAGACCTTGGATTGATAATATTACTTGCTGCATACTGTGTATACTTGCACAGGAATTCTAGAGTATTTTTATACTACATTTTTACTCACTCTAGGAACCCAACAACGCTCCAAGAGTGGCGTCTCAACGCTAATGGGCATAATGCCCTCCATTGGCTCCTTGTTACTTGAATCTTTTCAGTTCTTTGGCATCTTTTCACGTCCCAAACACCCGATTAATTCTTATTCCATGTTTTAACTCTAATCAACGCTTTCCTACATAATAAACAATTAAGTACAATAAAATGGCCAATAATCATCAAAGACTTGCTAAATTTAATAAGTAAAGATAGCTAGCTATGCTCGCTATCAAATACCCCCAAACTTAAGCTTTTGCTAGTCCTCGAGCAAACTACAAATCAAACATACAATGGAAGAATGGATTCAACAATCATAACTCAATCCTCAAGGCTCAAAAGTCAATAACCAAGCAAGCAAGAGACATGCACACAAGGACCAATAAGGGAGACAAACTAAATTTTTTCCAAAATTAAGTTGCACAAGCGAGATCTAACTCAACAAGATCAGACTGTACTAGCCCGGGATTGGATTATTAAACTCTCAGCTCATCTTCCCTCTACACTGGCACTAAGGTTTCACTAATGAGTTAATGGAACAAATTAGCTTGTTTATCTCCATACTTAGGTGCTTATAATTAATAATTAAATTAAGCATGTAAATGTGGCACTAGCTTTCACACACCCATTGCAGGGACCCTTAACCTGAGTTTTCTCTGGTTGGCCTAACTGATCACAACAGGGGTAGCTCTTTTTGCCTAAACTTTATTAAACATTGCAAACTGTGCACAGAGCATGGCATAATAATTTTTTCAACAGTACCAACAAGAATGATTTTTTTCTTTATGAGCATAAATAGCATATATTCTTTTCTTTCCTCCTAAGCAAGATCATACATGCCCAATTTGCAAAACATTAACTTTTTAGCTCTTCCCTACACCTATCGAGGTGACAACAAGCATATGAACCTAATAATTCGCTACTAAGCATTCAAATCCCAATCTAGCCAAGACAAATACTCTACTCATGCAAGCCATCTCCTAGAAAAATTTTAAAAAGTCTCCCTTTTTGGGCACTCATGCTTACAACTCATCACAAGCTTGAAAATTGACAAGAAAGCTTATCCTAGGACATCATAATCATGCAAAAGTAGCATCCAGAAAACAACCATATGCATAATTCAAAGAAAGCTCAAAACTATAGCCCGAACTCAGATGCTCAAGGGCTCCACAAACATGCTAATCCACCCCCAAACTTAAAATATGCATTGTCCTCAATGTATAAAGAAAATAAGGCATAAACAAGCATGAGAAAAATAAACGAATGAAAGGAGTGAACAATACTGGCCTGGAATGATGATGACTTCTTGACTGAATGCTTGGAATCTTGACAGCTTGAAAGCAAAGGAGAGAAAGAAAACAACACCTACAAAATAGACATAAACAATAACTAAAACTCAAAAGAAAGAAATAACTAACTCACTTGGGTTGCCTCCCATAAGCGCTTGTTTAACGTCATTAGCTCGATGTGTTGACCAAATATGCATTAGGGTGGTCTCCTGTCAGATTTTTCATCACTGGTGCTCTTCCTAGCACCTCTCCTGTAGCCCACCATAATTGTATCTGATGTGTTCTTGGGGTTCTCAAAAGCTTTTAAAACTTCCTTCTCCTGTTGGACTCTTATGATTAGCTCCCTACGTTCAATATGAATTATAACCCTCCTTGTAGCAAGGAATGGTCTCCCTAATATGATAGGCATAGCAGGATTCTCTTTAATATCTAGCACAAAGAAATCAACAGGAAGGAAAAATCTACCTACTTTAATCAGAATATTCTCAACAATCCCATATGGACTAACCACAGACTGGTCAGCCAACTGAAGTCTAACAGAAGTAGATTTTATGTCTCCTATGTTAAGCTTTTTACGTAATGATAGAGGAATTATATTTATGCTAGCCCCCAGATCACATAGTGTTCTACATGAAAAAGTACCAAAATTAAAAGGAATGGTAAAACTCCCTAGGTCAGACAATTTCTCTGGTACTCCCTGTTGGACACGAGCACTGCACGTCGATGCAAATACAGTCTCCAACTGTTTTTTTCTTCTTATTGAGCCATTCCTTCATGAATTTTCTGTAGTGAGGCATCTGCTCCAAGGCATCTGAAAAAGGAATATTAACATGCAAACCCATAAAAGCATCTAAAAACTTGTCAAACTTAACTTTAGAATTTTTCTTTTTCTTTGATTTAGGAACTAAAACAGTAGGAGAAGGAATAGAAGGCTCAGGATTAAGCTTTTCAGCTTCGTTTGAGGTGGTGCCTTCTTCAACTCCTCCTGTAAGTTCCTCTGGTTCAGTAGTTTTCTCCTCTTCAGTTAATTTAGTCTCCTCCTCATAATGCACAGATACGGCCTTGTAGTACTCCAAAGAAGATTTCTCCTGTTCAACTGGGGCTTTACCTTTATTCATAGAATTGACAACACTTACCAGTTGTCCCAGCTGAGTCTCTATATTCTTGATTGCAGCAGAATGACCATTGACAGTAGTGTTTATTGCAATCACGACCTCCTCAAGCTTATTTGACCTGTTACTTCATTCTGCAATAAAAGCTCCAACAAGGTCTTCTAAAGATTTCTTATTTTCTTGACTTTGAGGAGTGAAGCCAGAAGGATTCAAAACATTCTTATTATTAGCATAGGAAAAATTCTCATGATTTCTATTGCTAGGGTGATAATGTGTAGGTGTGGAATTATTATTATACCCCCTAGAATTAAAATTCGAAACATACTGAACCTGCTCGAGATTTTCCCCTGAGTCTGGGATGCAAGGGCAGCTGCAAACTCAATTGATTGAGCATTCCCTGAACCTGAAAACTTTAAAAATGAATTAGCCTGAAGTGCACTTACGTTGTCAACCTCGAACACTCCAGCAGCAATCTTTTTGGGTCCCAACCGCTCAGATGGCCACTGATAGCTGTCGGTGGCCATATCCTCTAACAAAGTCCTAGCACTCTCAACAGTCTTGGACAACAGAGTCCCACCTGCAGCTGCATCAACAATAGTTTTTGTGCTAGGAGTTAATCCATTGTAAAATAATTGAATTTGTAGCCAGTCAGGGTATCCGTGCTAAGGGCACTTCGTTAGCAGCTCTTTAAATCTCTCCCAAGCCTCGAACAGCTGCTCATCGAATTGTTGTTGGAATGTCCCAATTTCGGTCCTCAGCTTAACCGTCTTGGCAGGAGGAAAGAACTTCTTTAAGAATGCCTGGACCAAAGCATCCCAAGTGGTAATGCTCCCAGGTGGAATAGATTGTAACCAGTCCCTCGCTTTGTCCTGCAACGAAAAAGGAAATATGATGACATGCAAAAATGTCATCATTTTCCTATTAATTTTAGCTAGTTTTGTGCATGAATTGTGAGCTTTAATGTATTTTTATGTTGATTTTACAGAAAACCGAGTTCGGACAGCAAAACTGAGATTTTAAGAGAATTTGGGTAAATTTGGAGACTTTATGGGCAAATTAAAGAATAACCATTGAAGATCCAAGCCCCAAGGTCCAAGAAGAAAAGACAATTGAAGTGGGAAGGCCCAAAAAGCCCAAAAGATTAAAGAAATGAGGCTAAAATCCACAAATCAGGCTTCTAGAAGGCCTAGCGTCGAGACGCTAGGACCGTAGCGTCGAGACGCTAGGTAATCAGAAAAGCGCGTGCCAAAATCGCGACAGCGTCGAGACGCTGCGACAACTTCTGCCCCAAGACAACATGACGTCACAGCGTCGAGACGCTGTGACGTAGCGTCTCGACGCTGCCGACTTGCTCAGCAAGAAATGTCCAGCCCCTTGTGCTATAAAAATGGCCCTTTCCTTTGGTTCAAAGCATCCCAAATTTGGGGGAGCTCTCCCCTAGCTCAATAGAGAGAAAAAGTGAGAAGAATTGTGAGGAAAAAGGTGGAATTGGGCGAGATTCCAAGGCTCAAGATTCGAGATGATCGTAGCGGGAGCTTGGGATCAACTTATCGGTTATTTCTTCCGTACTTCTTTATAATTCCTTGTTGTAATTTGAGTTAGGCCTATGGATCAAGATCATTTTGGCAAAATTATTTCCATTTGTGAGTAGATCTTGAGACCTAGGGCCGTTATTCTAGTTAATTGGATATTGTAGCGCAATTACTTGGATTATGTAATGAAATTCTCCATATTTCATCTATGCAATTCTTGCTTAATGCTTTTAATCTCTTGATCACGGATTAATTGATTTGTTGGTCTAAATTGATACTCGACAGAGAGAAATTAGATTAGATCCCAATTGCATGGCTAACGATTGCTTGGAACACGAGAGTGAAAGAGAATTGTTAGAAATTGATTATGAAGTTGCTTAATGCCATACTATGATTAACTAAGGAGATGGACACATAAATTAGTTATGATGGTATGAGATGTGGAGGAGCTTGAAAGAGAAATCCGCTTAAAATTACTTCTAGATTTATGGAATTGAAGATTATTAGTTGCATACATCCATCTAATTGAGCTACAAATCCAAGAAACTAGATAACACCCTAGGTCAAGTTCCCTTATTTGGTTATTTTCATTTCATTATTGCATGTTTATTTTTATTAATTCCTTAAATTTTCGCACTATCATTCGAGTTGATCTTCTAAATAAAATCAAAAACATGATGATTCTTGGTACTTAATGGAATTAATTCAATTTCCCTGAGGATTCGATACTCGGTATTACTACCGTTTTATATTACTTGCGGCCCGTGCACTTTGCGGTCATCAAGTTTTTGGCGCCGTTGCCGGGGATATTGTAATTTTTTCCGTTAATATTGAGAATTAAGTGTTTGATTTTAATTTAGAAATTTATTTTTCTGCATTTTATTTTTTTAGCTATAAGTTGGATAATCTGTTCTTTTAAGATTTAATCATGGCAGAAGACAAAGCAATCAGAGATTATTTCTTGCTTGAATTTCCATTAAACTATTCTGGAATAGCTTATGAGCCAGTCACTGTCGATAATTTTGAGCTCAAGGCTAGTCTCATTCAAATGGTGAGAGAGAATGTTTTCAAAGGCCACCCATCAGAAGATCCACATCATCACCTAAGGACATTTCTGAATATCTGTGGAACTGTAAAAATGGGAGGAGTTAGTCCTGACTCAATTCGGTTGCAGTTATTTCCATTTTCTTTACAAGACAAGGCTAGAGATTGGTTAGACTCGTTAACCTCAAATAGCATCCTTGGTTGGAATGATTTAGTCAAAGCTTTCCTTGCAAAATTTTTCCCATTAGAAAAGATTACCAAGCTTAGAGCTGAAATTGGAAAGTTTCAACAATTAGAGGAAGAGCAATTATATGAAGCTTGGGAGAGATATAAGGATTTGTTAAGGAAATGCCCACAACATGGATATCCTGATTGGCTTCAAATTCAACTTTTCTACAGTGGGTTAACTAGGAATTTAAAGACAATTCTCGACACTACGGCTGGAGGAAATTTTTTAGCCAAAACTGTCAAGGAGGCACGAACCATAATAGAAGAGTTGGCTTTGACAAGTTACCAATGGCAACCAGAGTCCAAAATTAAGGAAAAACTATGTGAAAATGAAGAAGTGAGTGCTTTAAGGTTGCAAGTCGAAGCTCTAACCAAGGCTCTAAACAAGCTCACAGGGTCAGAAATTCCAAGTTCGCCGAAAGCTGATTTAAAAGAGGAGCCTAAACCTGAAGAAAAGAAAAGCCCTTTGGAAGAAATGCTAAGAAACATCATGAATGAGACTAGAAATTTGAATGAAAATGTTCAAGCCACAGTAAAAATTGTTATTAATAAGATGGAAGCAAAAATGGATCAAATGACAATATTTATGAAGGAAATCAAGCAAGGAAATTCATCCAATGACATCGCCATGGACCCACACGAACAATGCCCCGCCATATCTCTTAGAAGTGGGAAACAGTTAAGAGAAATTGAAAGAAAAGAAGAAGCAAACCCCATCACTAGAAGGATAGTGGATGAAGAAGATGAACACAAACCAGAGGAAGAGTCAGCACCATCAGTACCAGATAAGTCTTCTGATCCTATTCCCTTAGTTCTTAACCAGATTCCTTATCCTCAGAGATTTCAAAAGAAAAAGTTGAATGCTGAATTTTCAAAGTTTCTTGATATTTTTAAACAGCTTCATATTAACATTCCTTTTTCTGATGCTTTGGAACAGATGCCACACTATGCCAAGTTCATGAAAGAAATATTGTCAAAGAAAAAGAAATTCGAGAACCATGAGACAGTGAATATGACAGCCGAGTGCAGTGCCATAATCCAGAAACATCTACCACCAAAATTAAAAGATCCAGGGAGTTTTACTCTTCCGTGTACTGTTGGTAGTTTGTTCATAAAAAAAGCTCTGTGTGATTTAGGGGCAAGTATAAACCTAATGCCATTCAGTGTTTACAGGAAACTGGGTTTGGGGGAATTGAAGTCAACCACAATTGTCTTGCAATTGGCAGATCGTTCAATAACATACCCCAAAGGTGTGTTAGAAGATGTTCTGATCAATGTCGACAAATTCATGTTCCCTATAGACTTTATAGTTTTAGACATGGAAGAAGACCCTGAAGTCCCGATCATTCTTGGGAGACCATTTTTGGCAACCGCTCGTGCTCTAATTGAGGTACAAGAAGGAACCCTGACTCTCAGAGTGGAAGACGACGAGGTAGTGTTCAACCTTTTTAATGCATTAAAACATCCAGAAGAGGTTAGCTCCTGCT
The DNA here is from genome assembly GCA_036850905.1 of Luffa acutangula. NCBI lineage: Eukaryota > Viridiplantae > Streptophyta > Magnoliopsida > Cucurbitales > Cucurbitaceae > Luffa > Luffa acutangula. Next base: position 19,616,886 of record CM072087.1, read on the forward strand.
TCTCGATTGATTCAGTTGACGCTATTATCAATGCATGTGTAGAGTCAGAGTCTCCTGTTGATCATTATGAGATAAGCATGCCTGACGTGTTTGGAGATAAATTATTAGATGTTGATCAGAAAAGTGCTTTAATTGATAAATCTTTAGGAAGGGAAGAAACGTTGACATTAGATATGTGTGCTCAAGTTAATGCCCCTTCCCCTGAATTAAAACAATTGCCTGCCCACTTGCGCTATGCATTCTTAGGAGACTCTTCTACTTTTCCCGTTATCATTTCTGCCGATTTAAGTAAAGTAGAAGAGGAAAAATTGTTGGATATTTTGAAAAAGCATAAATCTGCCTTAGGATGGTCCATTAGTGATATTAAGGGTATTAGTCCTTCAATTGTCATGCATAAAATTTTAATGGAAGATACCTTTAATCCTACAGTAGAACATCAAAGGAGATTAAATCCAGCAATGAAAGAAGTGGTAAAAGCCGAGGTGTTAAAATTATTAAATGCAGGAATTATTTATGCTATATCTGACAGCCCTTGGGTGAGTCCTGTTCAAGTTGTGCCTAAGAAAGGGGGAATGACTGTTGTTAAGAATGAGAAAGATGAACCCATTTCTACTAGGACAGTCACCGGTTGGCGTGTGTGTATCGATTATAGGAAGTTGAATAAAGCCACCAGAAAAGACCATTTCCCCCTCCCCTTTATTGATCAAATGCTTGATAGGCTAGCTGGGTATCCATATTATTGTTTTCTTGACGGTTATTCGGGCTATAATCAAATCGCGATTGCACCCGAAGACCAAGAGAAAACAACATTTACGTGTCCCTATGGCACATATGCTTTTCGACGTATGCCATTTGGGTTATGTAATGCTCCAACTACCTTTCAACGTTGTATGATGGCCATATTTTCAGACTTTGTAGAAGAGATCATGGAAGTATTTATGGATGACTTCTCTGTTTTTGGTTCATCCTTTGATAACTGTTTGCATAATCTCTCTCGTGTTTTGCAAAGATGCCAAGAGACTAACCTTGTTTTAAATTGGGAAAAATGCCATTTTATGGTAAAAGAAGGGATAGTCCTAGGTCACAAAGTGTCTGAAAAGGGTTTAGAGGTTGATAAAGCCAAGATTTCTGCTATCGAGCAACTTCCTCCTCCCATTAATGTTAAAGGAGTTCGTAGCTTCTTAGGCCACGCAGGGTTTTACAGGCGTTTTATAAAAGATTTCTCAAAAGTTGCTAAACCCCTGTGCCACTTGCTTGAAAAGGATGCTCCGTTTGTGTTTTCAAAAGAGTGTTTGCTAGCATTTAATCTTTTGAAGGAAAAATTGATTTCTGCACCCATCATTGTTGTCCCTGACTGGAGTCAACCATTTGAAATCATGTGCGATGCTAGTGATTATGCTTTAGGAGCTGTCTTAGGGCAACGACGAGATAAGTTCTTTAGGGCAATCTATTATGCAAGCAGAACTTTAGATAGTGCTCAGCAAAACTACACCACTACAGAGAAGGAGATGCTTGCTGTTGTGTTCGCTTTCGATAAGTTCAGGCCCTATTTACTCGGTACAAAGGTTATAGTGCATACTGACCACGCTGCTATTCGTTATTTGAGTAGTAAAAAGGATTCCAAGCCCAGACTCATAAGATGGATTCTGTTATTGCAAGAATTTGACTATGAGATCAAGGATAGGAAAGGTTGCGAGAATGTAGTCGCAGATCATTTGTCTCGGATAAAGCATGAAAAGAACATTGCAACCTTTCCTATTAAAGAAGTTTTTCCTGATGAAAGGTTATATGCTGTTAAAACTTCTTTTCCTTGGTACGCCGATTTTGTGAACTTTCTTGCAGGAAAGGAAATACCTCCAGACTTCAATGCTCAGAAAAGAAAGAGGTTTTTCCATGATGTGAAGTCCTATCTGTGGAATGACCCATTTCTCTTTAAAGTATGTTCTGACCAAATCATTCGAAGGTGCATTCCGGCAGAAGAAGTAGGTAAGATTATTCATGATTGTCATGCCTCTCCTTATGGTGGTCATTTTGGACCAACTCGTACTGCAGCAAAAGTACTTCAATCTGGTTTTTATTGGCCTACTTTATTTAAAGATTGTTATACCTTCGTGAGAACATGTGATAGATGTCAAAGGACAGGAAATATTTCTAGACGCCATGAAATGCCTTTAACCCCTATTCTCGAAATTGAACTTTTTGATGTGTGGGGCATGGACTTTATGGGCCCTTTTCCCTCTTCCAATGGATACTCGTACATCCTAGTTGCTGTTGATTACGTATCTAAATGGGTAGAGGCAGTAGCCACAAAGACTAATGATGCTCGTGTTGTGTTACGTTTCTTGCATAAAAATATTTTCACTAGATTTGGCACACCACGAGCTATAATTAGTGATGAGGGGTCTCATTTTTGCAATAAATTGTTTGAATCATTACTGAGGAAATATGGTGTCAAGCATAAAACTTCTTTAGCTTATCATCCCCAGACTAACGGGCAAGCAGAGATTTCTAACAGGGAGATTAAGCAAATTCTGGAGAAGACAGTTCGTATCAACAGAAAGGACTGGGCATACAAGTTGGACGATGCTTTGTGGGCCTACCGGACAGCTTTCAAAACTCCAATCGGTACATCCCCGTATCGATTAGTGTATGGTAAGGCCTGTCACCTGCCTGTGGAGCTTGAGCACAAAGCATATTGGGCTATCAAGAAGCTAAACTTGGACGCAGAGAAGGCTGGTGAACAACGTCTTCTGCAGCTCAACGAACTAGAAGAATTCAGGAGCCAGGCGTATGAAAACGCAAAACTCTATAAGGAAAGAACCGCAAGATGGCATGATAATATAATCCAGAAGCGTTCTTTTGAGCCAGGGCAGCAAGTTCTTCTATTCAATTCTCGATTGCGATTGTTCCCAGGAAAATTGAAGTCAAGATGGTCTGGTCCATTCATAATCAAAGAAGTATCCCCATATGGACCAATTGAATTAATGGATAACAGCGGGTTAACTTTTAAAGTCAATGCTCAGAGAGTGAAGCACTATTGTGGATTCGAAGAACGCAAGGTCAAAAAAATGATTTTAACGGATCCAGGGTGACCAAGCCCCGTGTAGCTCAGGACGTTAAACAAGCGCTTCTTGGGAGGCAACCCAAGCTGTTTAAGTTTTCAGATTTCATATTGTTTTTTGTATTGATCATAATGCTCCCTTGAGATTGATCCTTATGTAGGAAGTTCGTGAAATGACACCTATCCGCTCATTCTCTCTTCGGACGAAAATTCAAGACGTTTCAGACTCTCACTTTTTCAGGGCAGTATCGATCTCTCTTTATCTGATGAAATGTTCTTACACTGGGGACAATGTATATTTTAAGTTTGGGGGGGAGATTCGCTCTGCGTAGGTTTTGCATAAGAAAAGTAATGCTTATGATGAATTAAAGGCATGTTGATGATGATGACGTCTGATGATTTGCTTTCAGCCATGATTCTCTCTTATTGTTGCAAATTTGGAAGCATGCCTAAATTCAAGAAAATTTAAAATTTTTCTTTGATCCCCTTGCAAGGTATGATGATTCACTTGTTTTATTATGATTTTGAAAGCCTAGATGAAAGTTATATGCTTTGGAAGTTTGTTGTCACTCCGATAGGTGTAAAGTTTGTCTAGATAGCTTTCATGCGTAATAGTCAGTAATACTGAGCTTTGGGAAAAAGAAAATGAATTGCTCAAAGGATAATAATAATAATAAATGCTCCACTTTCTTGAAAGCATTAGTAACCAGGGGCATTTTCCTATTAATTTTAGCTAGTTTTGTGCATGAATTGTGAGCTTTAATGTATTTTTATGTTGATTTTACAGAAAACCGAGTTCGGACAGCAAAACTGAGATTTTAAGAGAATTTGGGTAAATTTGGAGACTTTATGGGCAAATTAAAGAATAACCATTGAAGATCCAAGCCCCAAGGTCCAAGAAGAAAAGACAATTGAAGTGGGAAGGCCCAAAAAGCCCAAAAGATTAAAGAAATGAGGCTAAAATCCACAAATCAGGCTTCTAGAAGGCCTAGCGTCGAGACGCTAGGACCGTAGCGTCGAGACGCTAGGTAATCAGAAAAGCGCGTGCCAAAATCGCGACAGCGTCGAGACGCTGCGACAACTTCTGCCCCAAGACAACATGACGTCACAGCGTCGAGACGCTGTGACGTAGCGTCTCGACGCTGCCGACTTGCTCAGCAAGAAATGTCCAGCCCCTTGTGCTATAAAAATGGCCCTTTCCTTTGGTTCAAAGCATCCCAAATTTGGGGGAGCTCTCCCCTAGCTCAATAGAGAGAAAAAGTGAGAAGAATTGTGAGGAAAAAGGTGGAATTGGGCGAGATTCCAAGGCTCAAGATTCGAGATGATCGTAGCGGGAGCTTGGGATCAACTTATCGGTTATTTCTTCCGTACTTCTTTATAATTCCTTGTTGTAATTTGAGTTAGGCCTATGGATCAAGATCATTTTGGCAAAATTATTTCCATTTGTGAGTAGATCTTGAGACCTAGGGCCGTTATTCTAGTTAATTGGATATTGTAGCGCAATTACTTGGATTATGTAATGAAATTCTCCATATTTCATCTATGCAATTCTTGCTTAATGCTTTTAATCTCTTGATCACGGATTAATTGATTTGTTGGTCTAAATTGATACTCGACAGAGAGAAATTAGATTAGATCCCAATTGCATGGCTAACGATTGCTTGGAACACGAGAGTGAAAGAGAATTGTTAGAAATTGATTATGAAGTTGCTTAATGCCATACTATGATTAACTAAGGAGATGGACACATAAATTAGTTATGATGGTATGAGATGTGGAGGAGCTTGAAAGAGAAATCCGCTTAAAATTACTTCTAGATTTATGGAATTGAAGATTATTAGTTGCATACATCCATCTAATTGAGCTACAAATCCAAGAAACTAGATAACACCCTAGGTCAAGTTCCCTTATTTGGTTATTTTCATTTCATTATTGCATGTTTATTTTTATTAATTCCTTAAATTTTCGCACTATCATTCGAGTTGATCTTCTAAATAAAATCAAAAACATGATGATTCTTGGTACTTAATGGAATTAATTCAATTTCCCTGAGGATTCGATACTCGGTATTACTACCGTTTTATATTACTTGCGGCCCGTGCACTTTGCGGTCATCAAAATAAACGTAAGCGAATGGCATCTTCAGAGACACCATTTAACTTTACCGTCCCACAGATGTCTAGGAAGGATTTCAGATACGAATTTGGATCCTCCATGGGCGATCCCCTGTAGGCACAGTCTCGAGCCATCTGAATGAGACCTGTTTTCAACTCAAAATTATTAGCATTAATTGGGGCATAGACAATCCCCGACTGTTGCTCTTGAAAGATCGACTGAAAATAGTCCCTGATGGGCTTAGGTTCTTCAGGATTAGGATTGGCCATTTGGATGTTTTCTTGATTTTCCCTTCGAAGTCTATTGAAAGTTCTTTCGATCTCTGGATCTAAGGGAACTAAGGCCAATTCCCTAACCTTTCGCATGCACAATCTAACATATCCTAAAAAGGAAAATAAAAGAAAAAGGAACGAAAATAAATTAGGAAAGAAACAAAAACAGGAAAGTAATGAATCTAAATAAGGAAAATATAATCTATAAAAGGAAGAAAAATACCCAATAAGGAATGCAAAAACAAATATGGCAAAAATCAAATAAGGACACTAACAATTAAGAAAAAACTACTCTAAAAAGGGAAAAACTAAATAGTCTAACAATGGAAACATCAAACAAATATGGAAACGAAAATCTAAATATGGAATTCAATCAACAAAAAAAAAATATGCAACTACCTAAATACAAAAATAAAAAAAAACAATAAAAATAAAATACACCCTAAACTAAGACCGGACAATTTTTCTACGATATTAAAATTGACTAAATATGCCAATCCCCGACAACGGCACCAAAAACTTGATGTGCAAATTGCTTACCGCAAGTGTACGGGTCAAGTAATAATATAGTGATTTTGCAATCGAATGTCGTCCTCTAGATTGGTGTCTAGCCAAATTTTAATTATCGAAGATACTTTTGACCAATTTTATTTAGGGAATCAAATAGAATGAGAATATGATTTAATCAAACACAAAACTAAAGCTAAAAGTGACAATCTAATGGGAAGAATTGGTCTTAGGGATTTGATTTCACCAATTGGAGTTATGGATTAATAAACGAATTTCCAAATACTATGATTCATAAATCTTGGCAACAAAAATCACACATATCTCTCCCGAGCATACATGATTCTCCCATATGCAATTCAACCCGATATCCCTATCTAAATCCAATAAACATACAAGGCAATAATGCTAACCTTTATAACAATTTCTAGAATTAACCTTAATCTCCCGATTTTTAGCTAAATTCTAGTTATGAATACGGAATACTAATTTAAATCCTCTCTCCCGAGTTAGATTCAAATATAAACATCAATCAATTTATGGCCAGTAAATCGAAAGCATTAAGGATACAACATATGCATAAATGAACTCAATAGCATAAAAACAGTAAATCAATCCATAACGTGCCCAACGACTACATCAATCCCTAAGAATTAAAGCCTAGCTACTCATAGCGAGAGTCTAAAACAGCCATCAAAACTAACTAAAGGAAGGGAAAAGAGAAATAGACTCGTTGTAGGCCAAGACAGAACATCCCCGTCACGATCCCCACAAACAATGGGTTGATTTCAACCTCGCTCCCTTTGTTTCAGCCTCAATAGCCTCTATTTTGTCTTGTTTTTCGGCTCCAAGAAGTCCCAAATCGAAGTCCCCAAAAACCTAGCCGAAAAGAAGCTTTTATTCTATTTTTTTCGTCATAGCGTCGAGACGCTATTAAGACAACGTTTCGACGCTGCCTCTTGTACACACGTGTCTGGAAAAGGAAATGCGGTAGCGTCGGGACGCTACTTATTACAGCGTCGAGACGCTGTAAGTCTGCCGCGTATTCTAATTAAGGAAACGTAGCGTCAAGACTCTCCAAGAGTGGCATCTCGACGCTAATGGGCAGAATGCCCTCTCTTGGCTCCTTGTTACTTGAATCTTTTCGGTTCTTTGGCATCTTTTCACGTCCCGAACGCCCGATTAATTCTTATTCCACGTTTTAACTCTAATCAAAGCTTTCCTACAAAATAAACAATTAAGTACAATAAAATGACCAATAATCATCAAAGACTAGCTAAATTTAATAAGTAAAGATAGCTAGCTATGCTCGCTATCACGGTGACATGAAGATTGAAGGGCAGGAGAAAGTGAGAGAGAGATTGAGGGTTGGGGAAGCAAGAGATTGAAGGATAAAGGGTTGTGCAAGAGAAAAATTGATGGACTGGTCGCACATGGTAAGAGGAAGATCGAGAGTTTGAGGGAAGTGATGGTTGAATAAAGAAAAAAAACCCAAGATGTTTTTTCTGTAACGCGCAAAAGAGACTTTCAATTTTTTTATTTAGCGCTTTTTTTCCGCCTTCAATTTTTAATAGCTTGTTTTACTTAAGGCTATAATTACATGCTATGAAAAGCAATATTTCTTGTAGTGAATATGCGTGATGATCACATCTCCTCGTTCCACAATATCCCTAATGAGATGGTATTTGCGCTCAATATGCTTCCCTCACTTGTGACTTTGAGGTTTCTTAGAGTTTGCAACTGCACCACTGTTATCACAATAGAGGGTGACAGGCAGTTGCATATTTGGAACAATTTCCAACTCTATTAGGAATTTTCTTAGCCATACTACCTCTTTTGCTGCTTCACAGGTGGCTACGTACTCTGCTTCCATGGTAGTTATGCATATGGAATACTAATTTAAATCCTCTCTCCCGAGTTAGATTCAAATATAAACATCAATCAATTTATGGCCAGTAAATCGAAAGCATTAAGGATACAACATATGCATAAATGAACTCAATAGCATAAAAACAGTAAATCAATCCATAACGTGCCTAACGACTACATCAATCCCTAAGAATTAAAGCCTAGCTACTCATAGCGAGAGTCTAAAACAGCCATCAAAACTAACTAAAGGAAGGGAAAAGAGAAATAGACTCGTTGTAGGCCAAGACCGAACGTCCCCGTCACGATCACCACAAACAATGGGTTGATTTCAACCTCGCTCCCTTTGTTTCAGCCTCAATAGCCTCTATTTTGTCTTGTTTTTCGGCTCCATGAAGTCCCAAATCGAAGTCCCCAAAAACCTAGCCGAAAAGAAGCTTATATTCTATTTTTTTCGTCATAGCGTCGAGACGCTATTAAGACAACGTTTCGACGCTGCCTCTTGTACACACGTGTCTGGAAAAGGAAATGCGGTAGCGTCGGGACGCTACTTATTACAGCGTCGAGACGCTGTAAGTCTGCCGCGTATTCTAATTAAGGAAACGTAGCGTCAAGACTCTCCAAGAGTGGCATCTCGACGCTAATGGGCAGAATGCCCTCTCTTGGCTCCTTGTTACTTGAATCTTTTCGGTTCTTTGGCATCTTTTCACGTCCCGAACGCCCGATTAATTCTTATTCCACGTTTTAACTCTAATCAATGCTTTCCTACAAAATAAACAATTAAGTACAATAAAATGACCAATAATCATCAAAGACTAGCTAAATTTAATAAGTAAAGATAGCTAGCTATGCTCGCTATCACGGTGACATGAAGATTGAAGGGCAGGAGAAAGTGAGAGAGAGATTGAGGGTTGGGGAAGCAAGAGATTGAAGGATAAAGGGTTGTGCAAGAGAAAAATTGATGGACTGGTCGCACATGGTAAGAGGAAGATCGAGAGTTTGAGGGAAGTGATGGTTGAATAAAGAAAAAAAACCCAAGATGTTTTTTCTGTAACGCGCAAAAGAGACTTTCAATTTTTTTATTTAGCGCTTTTTTTCCGCCTTCAATTTTTAATAGCTTGTTTTACTTAAGGCTATAATTACATGCTATGAAAAGCAATATTTCTTGTAGTGAATATGCGTGATGATCACATCTCCTCGTTCCACAATATCCCTAATGAGATGGTATTTGCGCTCAATATGCTTCCCTCACTTGTGACTTTGAGGTTTCTTAGAGTTTGCAACTGCACCACTGTTATCACAATAGAGGGTGACAGACAGTTGCATATTTGGAACAATTTCCAACTCTATTAGGAATTTTCTTAGCCATACTGCCTCTTTTGCTGCTTCACAGGTGGCTACGTACTCTGCTTCCATGGTAGAGTCAGCAATGCAACCTTGCTTAATACTCCTCCATACTATTGCTCCTCCATTTTGAGTAAACACAGATCCCGATGTTGATTTTCATGAATCTATATCGGTCTGAAAATCTTAGTCAGTGTATCCTGTAAGGATCAGATCCTTAGCTCCATACACGAGCGTTAATCCCTAGTTCTCCTAAGATACTTAAGGATGTTTTTAACGACAATCTAATGTGCATGTCCTGGATTGGATTGATATCTGCTGACTATTCCTACGGCATAACATATGTCGGGTCGGGTTCACAGCATGACATACATAAAACTACCAACTGCTGATGCATAGGGAATACGTCTCATTTCCTCAACTTCTTGAGCTGTCTTAGGACTTTGTTCCTTAGACAGGTGAACCCCGTGCCTAAAAGGTAATAACCCTTTCTTGGAGTTCTGCATCGAATATTGTACTAACATTTTGTCGATATATGATGCTTGAGACAATGCTAGCGTTTTGTTCTTTATATTTATAATGATTTGAATGCCCAGAACAAATTGAGCCTCTCCCAATTCTTTCATTTGGAATTGAGTTGCTAGCCATTGTTTTACGTCAGTCAGGAACCCTACATTATTCCTAATAAGTAGGATATCTTCTACGTATAGAACTAGAAAAGCTATAGTGGATTTGACGATTTTCTTGTAAACACAACGTATATTGCAGGATGTTGATGCTTGTTTTAATCCATAAATGGATCGTTTGAGTGTGCAAACCTTTTGCTCGTCACCCTGGACTATAAATCCCTCTGGTTGAGCAATATAGATAGTCTCTTCAAGATTGCCGTTCAAAAAGGCTGTCTTGACATCCATTTGCCATATTTCATAATCATAATATGTGACAATGGATAAGAGTATTCTAATCGACTTAAGCATGGCAACAAGGGAAAAAGTTTCTTCATAATCCACTCATTCCCGCTGGGTAAAACCCTTTGCCACAAGTCGAGCCTTAAAGGTTTGAACCTTACCAGCTTGGTCTCGTTTTCTTTTGTAGATCAATTTAAAACCAATAGGTTTTACCCCATCTGGCCGTTCTACAAGTTCCCAGACCGAATTGAAGTACATTGACTCCATTTCGAGATCCATGGCTTCGATCCACTGGTCCTTATCAACATCATTCATTGTCTGATTAAAGGACAATGGATCCTCTACACCATCATCAGATATGATGGTTTGAGTTTCTGTTAAACCCATGTAGCGGTCGGGTTGAATTATAACCCTCCCACTACGTCGAGGCTCTCTCACTATTTGAGATGGATGTGTTTGATCAACAACTTTTGATTGACGAGCTTGATCTACAACTTTTGTAGATTCTTTTGTAGTTTTTCTTGAAATCTCATCTAATACTAGTTTACTGCGAGGTCGATGATCTTTTATGTGATCTTCCTCAAGAAAAGTAGTGTTTATCGATACAATCACTTTATTATCCTGAGGGTCGTAAAATAGACCACCTTTTGTTTCTTTAGGATATCCTACAAATAGGCACAGTTTTGAACGTCGTTCCAACTTCTTTGGGTTTTGCACCAACACGTATGCCGAGCATCCCCAAATTCTGAAGTGACGTAAACTACCTTTACACCTTTTCCATAGCTCATAAGGTGTTTCAGAAACACTTTTAGAGGGAACCACGTTCAAAATGTATACGGCAGTCTCAACTGCATATCCCCAGAACGAACCAGGCAACTGAGCATAGCTCATCATTGATCGAACCATGTCTAACAGAGTTCGGTTTCTCCTCTCTGATACACCATTTTGCTGTGGTGTAGCAAGGGCTGAGAGTTGAGACGTAATTCCATGTTCTATAAAATAGTCTTGGAATTGTAGGTCCATATATTCTCCACCTCGATCTGATCGTAGTGTTTTAATCGTTTTACCTAATTGGTTCTCAACCTCGGTCTTGTACTCCTTGAACTTTTCAAGGGCTTCAGACTTATGATGAATTAAGTAAAGGTAGCCATACCTTGAATAATCATTAATGAAGCTGACGAAATATTCATACCCTCCTCGTGCTTTGACATTCATAGGACCGCAAAGATCCGAGTGTACGAGTTCTAAGGGTTCTTTGGCCCTATAACCTTTTTTCGAAAAAAGGTCGTTTTGTCATTTTTCACTCGAGGCAGGACTCACATGGTGGTAACGAGTCATCTTCTAACTGATTTAGTAGTCCACTCTTTACCAATCTTTCAATCATATTGCGATTTATGTGGCCTAATCTCAAGTGCCAAAGATAGGTATTCGGAGAAACTTTTTGCCTTTTGTTTTGAGTTTCCGCTACTTTAAACATTTCCGTATTAAAAATAGCTTTAACTTGAATTGGCCTTAACACGTATAAGTTGCTTTCAAGTTTTGCAGAACATATATGCATACCTCTTTGTTAACAAACACTTTATTAATATCAAAGGATACTTTGTATTCACGTTCAATCAAACAAGAGATAGAAATTAAGTTACTTTTTATATCGGGAACGTACAAGACATTTTCTAGTAGTAAAAATCTATCTCCAAAAGACAACTTGAGAGTTCCTGAAGCTCTGGCTGTGACGACCTCTCCAGTTCCAACTTTGAGAGTTACTTCGCCGTCTTTCAACATATGCCAGGAACTAATTTCCTCTAAAGAAGAGCATAAATGGTTAGTCGCTCCTGAATCTAATATCCAGGCAGAGCGATCTTGCTCAACTAAACATGTTTCAATAACGAACAAATCATATTTACCTTGTTTTTCCTTTTCAGCCTTCTTTTCCGCAACGTACTTCGGACAGCTGCGATTCCAATGTCCGTCTACATTACAATGGAATCATTGTCCTTTATCTGCAGCTTTAGTTTTTGCCTTGCTTCCCATAGGAGCTTTTCCTTTCCCTTTATCCTTCTTTTTCTTCATTTTAATACTCTTATTCTTTGAAACGGAAGGTCTAGACTTGGTTCCTGAGGATGATCCCTTTTGGAACCTCTTGGTTGTGGCAACATTTGCCTCCCCTTCATGTCCTCTCTTAGTAAGACTTTGGTAAGTCTGGAGCTCGTTTAGCAAGGTATTCAGGTTAAAGTCTATTTTGTTCATGACAGCATTTGTCCTGAACTGAATGAAGCTCTTCGGAAGGGACTCCATTATAAAACTTACTTGACTACCCTCGTCAATAGTAGCACCGTTTACTTCAGCGATGTTAAACTGAACCATCATGTTCAAAACATGTTCCCTAACTGAAGCACCTTCCTTCATTTGGGAATTGTAAACGTTCTTGAGAGCTTCGTGCCTAATTTGTGAGGATGGTTGTCCAAACATACTTTGCAACGAAGTCATGATCTCCCTCGCGGTGACCCATCCTCTCGTGCTTTTTTGACAAGACATCTGAGATGCTTGCTAAGATATAGACCCTTGCCTTTTCATTAACGCGAGTCCATTTCTCATATGCTTCCCGAACAATTTGGTTTGTTGACGAGCCAGGGTTAGGTGGACACTCTTCGGTAAGGACAAATCTAAGATCCTCGATTACTAGTATTGTGTTCAGATTAGATTTCCAAGTTCCATAGTTATCCCCGTTAAGCTTATCCAAAGCGAGTAATTGTACTAGTGAGCTAGACATGCTGAAAAATTAAACAAAGCTATTAGTAATTGCTTATTAACAATTTTCTAACAAAATCCAATCAGATTTTAGCAAAAGTAATAATGTACCCAGGATTATTATTTTGCAACGACACTTTAGTGAGTTAGAGCAACTACTACCGAGGGGCAGTCAATTACTCCTTCACTAAATCAAGACGTTCTTGACTAAATACTAATCCCAGAATAACTCTTATTCCTATAGTTGTTTAGTTATCGTTACGTTTGGTCAGAAATATACTAACACTTAGTAATCCTTGTAAGTGTGACCCGCCGTTTTAAGATTACAGAGAACAGCCCCAACAATGCTACCGAATGGAAAAGCTAATGTTGGAAATGGTCCTAAGTAATCTTATCCATCTCTAGAGTTTGCGTTGTTCCGATCTCCATGTTACAACCCTCTGAATGGTTTAGTAGCTCCAGGGCATACAAGCAGGCGCAACATGGAAATCTCATGGTGCAACCTAACAGAGGAGACCGCAGGGTGTGTTGACACACTTCCTTCACTCACTTACTATAAATACTTTTTCCATTCACCTTGTTATTGATTTATGCAAACACCTTCTGAATGGAGCAGTTGAGGTGTAATCAACACGAGGCCAAGCATAAATCTCACCTCGTGAACAAAAGGGAGAACGTGAAAGGGAAATGGATTTGATATATCTCTCCCCTCCCACGAAGTATTTTAAACGATTTTGGGTATACTTATACTTAGGCGAATTCCGGCTAATTGAATAACCCTAAGTCTAAGTTCATTTATCTTACGATGTCTAGGTCATAACGATTAAAACCTCACATCACACACGCGTATGCTCAAAAAATTGGGTTAACTTTAACTCAAGAACCGACTCGATGCCCAAGTAGGAGGTGTTTTGTAAACTGTCAACTTAAATACCTCCAACCTTAGACAGCATCTTGTCGGGTGAGTTCTCTTGTAACCTATGTTTTACAAGCTTATCGACCTATTTGAATCTAATTGAAATCGATCGAGAGTTGGATTAAATTAACCCTAAGTGAGCATGCACCTTTTTCTTTGTTATAGATTTTAGATTTATATGTGATTTATAACAATTATAAATCTAATCTATAACATGCTTCCCCATTTGCATATAACACTTTATAAACAAACACTAAGGAAATTTCATGCTTCATGCTAGGTTAATTTTATCTTTGAATATATAACTTTTATATATCAATTAATCAATTTTAATTAACCATTCAAGCATGAATCTCCCTAAATCAATACAACATTTATATCAATATAACATGAAATTTTCCTTATGCATTTTAATAATTAATAACACTTATTAAAAATAAAAATGCATGATCATGCTTTCATATGGTGGGATTTTAAACTATATGGCATGCTCATAATGCACATACAATCATTTAATTAAATCATACATTCACAATGCATAAAGAAATTAAATCAAGCTAAAATGGAATGGTTTGGCAATCCAAAAACAAACAATTAACTAATTATTACAATAATAATTAATAACAAATTGCTTGAATCAATCTCGAGCTTCACAAACCGACCCGAACCAACCCTTCATGGAGTGAACTGGCCTTCAAAAGTGTGTATAGGGGCTGAACTGGATGCAAACAAATAGAACCAGACCAAGGAAAGCAGCTGGAAAAATGCAGATTCTGGAAATTTTCTTCAACAGCGTCGGGACGCTAGCGTCCCAACGCTGTCACAAACAGCAGCTTCCTGCTGCTGTTTTCTGCTGCGTCTTCTCCTGTTTTGCTTCGATTTAACAGCCTATATGGACTCTAATGACTCTATAAAAATTACAGACTCTAGTACACACATTAACGCTCTTACATTTCCGAGCAATTACAATTTCATGAAGATTTAAAGGCTCAAAAAATTGCCAAACCAGAACACATTCATTTTAGAACACAACAAATTGAATTTCAAAATGGTACCCACCACAGCAAAATTAAAACGACTTAAGTGCTCTAATCTTGCTAAGATACCAATTGAAGGTGTTCATATAACACATGCGGAAGCAATTGAAGATCGAAAGCACTTAAGACATTCAATTTTGTTCCTAAAGCATGTATGTTCTATAAAAGACAGAATAGAGAGTTTAGAGAACACCAACCTTTGTAGCTCACTTATGTTGAACTCCTTGTGGTTTTTGCCTCTCCTATGTCCCTTGGACAACCTCTAGAGTCTTCACTACTATTCTCTTGGGCATAGAAAGACTTGTGGGAGTCTATAGAAGTAAGAAATAGGAAGGGAATGCTTAATGCTACAAGCTGTAGGAAGAGATGAAATGAGAGAGTGTTTGAGGGAGAACATCTGCAACATAACACTAAGATGAAAGCTTAAAAAAATCCCTTGAATTTGATTCAAGCTCCTTTTATAAACCTATCCCATGCAAAGACAAGCTTCATGACACTAGCCACATGGTCAAAATCCAACTCAAAGTGGATTCTAGGTGTTTAACTCACAACACATGCATCTAGTGCATGGTTGTGTTGTTTTCCACTATGCATCGTGATGCAAGAGTGAGAATGCCACTAAATCCACTATGTTTTGAATGTTAATTCTGAATTTTCAGCTTGCAATCAATTTCAATTTCAATTCAAAATTGAAATTGATTTTCTAGGCAATTAATTGGGACATTTCCAAGTAAGTTTGATATGATTAATCCAATTAATCTTTATCACCTAATGCCATGATACCTAGTTCATATATATGGTATTTAAAAAAAATTTCTTCAACAGTGTCAGGACGCTACTTGATTCAAAGATTCCTATCAAAATATTTTAGGCTTTAATCTGATATGAGCTAGTAGAGGGACCTAATGGACCTATAGATCATGGGCTCCAACGATTCGAGGTTAGCAGACTAATCTCATTATCTAAACTAGCCAACATTCGTTAACTACCGGGACACTCCACTATATCCCGATAGTTGCACTCCCCTCACTATAGATATATTTCCTTCCACTTGCTTTAACCATGTTTAGTGATGTGGAATTTTCCTTACCGCAAGCGCACGGGTAAAGTAATAATAAAGTGTTTGTATAAACGAGTGTCGTCCTCTAGATTGGATTTTTAAGCTAAATCAAGTACTATGAATTATCTTGCTCAATTTTATTTAGGGAACACAATGTAGTGAGTGAATGATATGAAAACTAAATCAAAACAAATAAAGAGTGGAAATTCAATTGGAAGAACACTTAGGGAATTGATTTCACCAATTTAGTCTAGAATTGATTTTAAGGAATAAGTTATTATGCACAATGGAATTATGAGCCGAAGACCCTTTAATCACAACTACCTCTCCCGAGTATAATTGATTATCATGAAAATTAACCAACTTGATATCCCTATCTAAGTTTATTAACAAGCAAGGCAATGAGATCTTTTGAAGTTAAAAACCGTCACAAAATTAGAAAGTAAACTTTAGTCATACAACCTTGAGTAAGTCTAAATCAAATCCCCTCTCCCGAGCTAGATTCAAAACTTAAATCATTCAACTAATGGCCAAATAATTGAAAGTATTAAATCAAGATTACAAACATAATAACCATTGCATAACTTAAACCATAAATCAATCCATAAATTCAATTGACTACATCAATCCCTAAGCTACAAGTTTAGCTACACATGATTGGTATTACAAGCTCAACTAAACATGAATAAGCCATAAAATCGAACTAAAGTGAGGAAAAGAAGAATTAAACTCGTTGTAGGTCGAGACCGAACGTCCCCGTCACGATCCCCACGAACAATCGGTTGATTTCCAACTTGTGATAGCGAGCAGAAATGTCGCTATTTTAGTCTCAAATTATTAAGCTTTTTGGTGCTTTAATCGTGATTTTAATGAATATATTTATTGAATTTTGTTATTTTGTCTTTAGGAGCATAAATGATGATTTTGGGAGAAAAAGAGCCAAAATTGATGGAATTATTGCCCAAATCAAAGTATGAAGCCCAAAGAAGGCATCCATAAAGAATACACCAGGAGAAATGAAGAAAAAGGCCCAAAAATCAGCCCAAAAAGAAGCTGATTTTTCTGGAAAATCTGGCCAGCGTCGAGACGCTTAGCAAGGCAGCGTCGCGACGCTGCCCTTTCTTGTTGCCCAAGCCGCGTGCGCAGCAGCGTCGCGACGCTTGGCAAGGCAGCGTCGCGACGCTACCCCTTTTCCAGGCCTATAAATAGGCGCCCTTGGTGCCTCATTTTCTCATCAATCATCAATCAATCATTACTCACTCATTCCTTTCTCTCCTAAGACTCCTTTTTTGGAGCCCCTCTCAAGGCTTTGAGCCTTTTTGAGAGGGTTCTTCTAGTGGGAATTTTTGGGGAATTTTGGGGAGCAATTCTAGAGGCTCGAGGAGTAGTCAGCGGGGGCTCCAAGCGTCAGCAAGGGGTTTTTCGACGGTCAATTCCTTTTCCTTTATGCCTTTTAATATGCTTTCCCTTGTAATTATTGTGAATATTATGTGTAGCTAAACCCCAATTTGGGGTCTTGAAATGAAATGTTAGTGGAAATATTGTTATAATTCCTTGTCTCTTGCCCATGTCCTAATTATTTGTATGGATGTGCTTAATGCTTTACTCAATCTGGCCAATTGTGTAATGATTCGATTCTTAATGGAAACTCGACGGAGAGAAATTAGGATAGATCATAATCCATGCAACTAGTTTAATTGCCCGTTGTGACACCGGGATTAGTTGATTAAACATAGATTCCTAAAATGAATCAGGGCGTAATAATTAATGATTTTTAATAGCGCTAATGACACTTAGGTTGTTAAAATGAACTAATTACAATTAGGGGAAACCGACAGGAGAACCTATGTGATTAACGGAGATTCTAGGTTTATAATTAGTTGGGCAATGAGATAGGATAATTATAGCAATTATTTAGCTAACCATTTATTTTCAAGACCCCTCTTCCCGCTTAAAGAAAACTCTTTCTCCACATTTTATTTCTGATTGATCAAATTTGTTTTAATTAAGTCTTTTTAAATTCAAATTCTTTTTACATGAACTTGGTCCCTAAATATTATTTCACCTAAGTATTTTCAGTGCTCAAGAGAATTTTAATTAATTGCTTAAGTTTCGCTTCGCCTCCCTGAGGATTCGATACTCGGAATACTTTCCGTTTTATATTACTTGTGGCCCGTGTGCCTGCGGATAATCGTATACACCTACCAACAAGTTTTTGGCGCCGTTGCCGGGGAGGCTTGATTTTTAAGCAAAAATTAATTTTTCTTGACATCGAAAAGAAAAGGGTAAATGGTAATTTAGGTGTAAATATTTTCTTTCATCGTTTTGTGAATATTATTTTATTTTCATTTTTGTTTGGTTCTTTTTATCATTATCTGGGAGCATTGCATGCGAAGAAACAAGGTGGTTAATCTGTTTCCGTTAGATCTTGAGATTAACAGGACTCTAAAATTCATTAGAAGAGAAAAAAGATTAACAGAAACGATGGCCCACCAAGAAGAAGCTCCCAAGGCAATTAGAGATTTCCTGCAGCCAGTTCTTCCTACCGAAAATTCTGGAATTGTTTACGCCCCCATCCAAGCTACAAATTTTGAGCTAAAAACAGGGTTGATTCAGATGGCGCGCGATAACTCGTTCAAGGGACATCCTTCCGAGGACCCCCACTCTCATCTGCGATCATTCCTAGAAATATGTGGGACGGTAAAGATGAACGGAGTTCCGGCCGACGCAATCAGATTGAGGCTGTTTCCATTTTCTCTACAGGATAAAGCAAAAGATTGGCTCGAATCAGTCGAGACGGGCAGCATCAGTACTTGGGACGAGCTTGCCCAGGCTTTTCTGACAAAATTTTTTCCACCAGCTAAGACTACCAAGCTCCGGACTGAAATTGGAACATTCAGACAGCTTGACGAGGAGCAGTTGTACGAAGCGTGGGAAAGATATAAGGAAATGCTTAGGCGATGCCCCCAACATGGATATCCTGATTGGCTTCAGGTACAGTTATTCTATAATGGATTAAACCCCTCCACGAAGACAGTCCTAGACACATCAGCAGGAGGGAGTTTTCTTTCAAAAACGGTAACAGAAGCCAAAGACCTGCTTGAGGAAATGGCGGCAACGAGTTATCAATGGCCGACGGAGAGAGGAACAGTTACAAAGAAGGCTGGATTGTATGAATTAGATGAGTCAAGTTCACTAAAAGCACAACTGGCATCTCTGACCAATGCTCTAAACAAATTGACGTCATCTGAGGTGGTCAAGTCCATTTCCACCTTAGCTGAAGGACATTCAAAGAAAGAAGGTCAAGATGTGGAAGAAGTTCAATACATAGGAAACAGATCATATACTCAAGGAGTACCGAACTTCTACCACCCCAGTCTGCGCAATCACGAGAACTTCTCATATGCGAATACGAAGAATGTTTTGCAGCCACCCCCAGGTTTTGCATCAACGAGTACTCCTGAGAAGAAAAATAATCTGGAGGAGATGGTGGCTTTATTCATCAAGGAACAAAGAATATTGAATGTAAATCTCCAGACATCAGTAAACAACCACGACGCAGCTCTAAAGAATATGGAAGTGCAGATAGGTCAGATTGCTTCAGCAGTAAATGCCCTGCAGAAGGGAAAATTTCCAAGCGATACTGAACCTAACCCGAAAGAGCAGTGTAAGATGGTGGTTTTGAGAAGTGGCAGGAGACTGGAGAACAGTTCAGAGAAGAAAAAGGAAGAAGAAAAGAGAAGGGATGAAGATGAAGGGGCTGAGGCACAAAAAGCCTCCTCTGAAAGGTTCCAACATCCTCCTAACTCTATTGAATTAAAATGTGATTTTTCTAATAGCTGTGCAGGTAAAAAAGAAGAAGAGAAGCAGAATGACAAAGAAAAGATGACTGAGGAAGAAGTGGTTCCATGCAACCACCATGACAGAGGTTCACATATTAGCCCACCCAAGCGGAGGGGCGAATGTCCAACCTTTGATTACAGGGAGTTACCTTTTCCTCAGAGATTTAAAAATGTCAAATTAGACGAACAATTTCAAAAATTTTTAGAAATGTTTAGAAAGTTGTCTGTGAATATTCCATTGGTAGAAGCTTTGTATAATATGCCGAATTATGGAAAATTCATGAAAGAAATGCTTTCTAAAAAGAAAAGTCTGAAAAAAGAAGTTTTTAATTTATCTGAGAGTAGCAGTACCATTATTTCTGGTAGGATACCCTCTAAGCAAAAAGATCCAGGGAGTTTTACTGTTCCCTGCACCATAGGAGAAGTATCCTTCGATAGGGCTTTGTGTGATTTAGGAGCAAGTATAAATTTGATGCCCTACTCTGTATACAGGAAGATTGGTTTATCAGGTATGACAGACACTGACGTCACTCTCCAGCTTGCTGACAGATCGATTACCCACCCGATGGGTGTTGTGGAGGACGTGTTGGTGAAAGTCAACAAATTCATCTTCCCTGTAGATTTCGTGGTACTGGACATGAAGGAGGACAAAGAGGTGCCAATTATCTTAGGCAGACCTTTCCTAGCCACTGGTAAGGCCGAGATTAGCGTGCATACAGGTAAGCTTACCTTGAACATTGATGATGAAAAAGTCGTGTTTAGTATTTTTGGCCAAGATGAATCTGTTTGTAGCTTGCATACGTGTTTTTCTGTTGGGCCTGAATACTTGACTGATGACGATGAAGAGGTAGAGTATAATCTTGGCCTAGGCTTAGGAGAAATGCTTATTGATAATGTGGATTTTGATCATGATGCATATATGGATAATCCTCTGTTTGAAAATGATTTGGATCTGCCTGACTTTGAAAATGAATTAGACTTGCCTGCCTGTGATAATGAAAGATCTGCAGTTGATGATTTACCTTCCTTTGAAAATGAATTGGAATTGCCTGAAATGAATAATTTTGATGAGGATATTGAATTGACTGACATTGAGCATGAACGCAAAAGGCACAAAAAAGATTGCTCGATAGATAATTTTGAGTCTGACCATGATTACAGTGAATCTATTGAGTCTGATCTTGACATTCCTGAATGCATGAATCCTGACAATGTGAATACTTTCTTTTCATGTCCTGATGATGTGTATAGAATAGAATCTGACCCAGAAGAACTTGAATCTGTGCATAGTATAGAATCTGATCCTGAAATTCTTGAATTCTTTAATTCTTCTGATGATGAGTCATATGATAGCTTAGTTGAATCATTTTTTAATTCTGAGTCTGAAGGATCTAATGAGCATGTAGATATTTTTTCTGATGAATGGACTGGCATGATTGATAGGCCACCTATAGATCCTAGACCAGTAGACATTATAACGCTTGATGACTCTGTTAACAATTGTTTTGAAAATAGAGATTTAGAAAAGAGATTTGATGCGGCTGATTATTTTCTGAAATGTTATTATGAAAATCTCTTTAGTGAAGATGGGCCAGGGGAAAGTTTTTTTTCTCCCCTGTTTGTAGTATGCAATTCGGTGCGTGATTTCTTGCAGGGCCCGGAGGATGATGAAAATTTTTATTTTGAGCCTCCGTAAGCGTGCCGAGCCTAGTCTAGCTAAAGACGTTAAAGAAAGCGCTGCTTGGGAGGCAACCCAAGGATTAAAGTAGTTAGTTGTTTTTGCGGTAAATAATTTTCTTTGCTCCGTGATCCAATTTTGTTTTGCAGGATCACCTTAGCAAATCCCGAAATTCCACATTTCCCATTTTTCATGGATCCAAAGGAAGAGGATGAAGCGCTCCTAGCTCAGGGAAGTCTCAGTATCCCTCTTTATGCTTTTCTGTTTTAAAACATTGGGGACAATGTTTAGTTTAAGTTTGGGGGGGAGGCTTCCGCTGTGTTGAGCATATTTAAATTCTGTTAGATGCATGAAAAGATAGCCATGATAGCCAAGGATGTGATTTTTGAAATTTTGGGAGAAAATGGTTTATATGATTGTGGAATCTGGGAGCACGGCAGAAATCGTGAAATTTTAAAATTTTTTGATACTTAGTTTTGATGTCTAAAGCATGCAATAGTCTTATCTAATGACGTCTTTGAAAATCTAGATTCTTATTATGGTTTTCAAAGTTGTTGTCACCCCGATAGGCTTAGTTTCTAATATCAGGAAGTTCATGCTTGATTGCTCTAAAGAACTAGGTAGAAAAAATGCTATGCCTGCTGAGAGAAAAGCAAAAGCAACAAAAGAAAATGTGAGAAAAAGAAAATCTGTTGAAAAAGAATTTTTGCTTGCTCAAAAGAAAAAAAGCCTAGGGGTAAAAAGAGCTACCTGCGGTGTGATCAGTTAGGCCAACCAAAGAATAAAATTCGGGTTAAGGGTCCCTGCACCGTAGTGTGAAAGCTAGTACCATTAGATATCAAAATGCAAGTTTGGGGGAGGAGCAAAAAGAAAAAGAAGAGAAAAAGAAAAATCATGTGAGAATTCTGCTCCCCCATGAAAAAAGAAAAAGATGACAGGCACCCTAGTTACTTTTTTTTGCATGATAGAAGGACTCTGAAGTATTAGGGGCTCTTAGCCAGTGTAGGGGGAAAACAAATGGAGAAAGCCATAAGACTAATCTAGGTTAGTAAAAGAATCAATAGATAAGTCTTGAGCATGCTATTCATTAATCTTAAGTTCAAACTAGTTTAAGATTTCTTCAAGAGTATGCGGTGCTTGCTTATTCCACTTGCATGTTTTCCATTCGATCCTAAGAATTCCAAAATCACTGAGAGTTGAGCGATTCTATTTCATGCATCTTTAGAATTTATTTTGCTCGGGACTAGCAAAAGCTTAAGTTTGGGGGTGTGATAGCGAGCAGAAATGTCGCTATTTTAGTCTCAAATTATTAAGCTTTTTGGTGCTTTAATCGTGATTTTAATGAATATATTTATTGAATTTTGTTATTTTGTCTTTAGGAGCATAAATGATGATTTTGGGAGAAAAAGAGCCAAAATTGATGGAATTATTGCCCAAATCAAAGTATGAAGCCCAAAGAAGGCATCCATAAAGAATACACCAAGAGAAATGAAGAAAAAGGCCCAAAAATCAGCCCAAAAAGAAGCTGATTTTTCTGGAAAATCTGGCCAGCGTCGAGACGCTTAGCAAGGCAGCGTCGCGACGCTGCCCTTTCTTGTTGCCCAAGCCGCGTGCGCAGCAGCGTCGCGACGCTACCCCTTTTCCAGGCCTATAAATAGGCGCCCTTGGTGCCTCATTTTCTCATCAATCATCAATCAATCATTACTCACTCATTCCTTTCTCTCCTAAGACTCCTTTTTTGGAGCCCCTCTCAAGGCTTTGAGCCTTTTTGAGAGGGTTCTTCTAGTGGGAATTTTTGGGGAATTTTGGGGAGCAATTCTAGAGGCTCAAGGAGTAGTCAGCGAGGGCTCCAAGCGTCAGCAAGGGGTTTTTCGACGGTCAATTCCTTTTCCTTTATGCCTTTTAATATGCTTTCCCTTGTAATTATTGTGAATATTATGTGTAGCTAAACCCCAATTTGGGGTCTTGAAATGAAATGTTAGTGGAAATATTGTTATAATTCCTTGTCTCTTGCCCATGTCCTAATTATTTGTATGGATGTGCTTAATGCTTTACTCAATCTGGCCAATTGTGTAATGATTCGATTCTTAATGGAAACTCGACGGAGAGAAATTAGGATAGATCATAATCCATGCAACTAGTTTAATTGCCCGTTGTGACACCGGGATTAGTTGATTAAACATAGATTCCTAAAATGAATCAGGGCGTAATAATTAATGATTTTTAATAGCGCTAAGGACACTTAGGTTGTTAAAATGAACTAATTACAATTAGGGGAAACCGACAGGAGAACCTATGTGATTAACGGAGATTCTAGGTTTATAATTAGTTGGGCAATGAGATAGGATAATTATAGCAATTATTTAGCTAACCATTTATTTTCAAGACCCCTCTTCCCGCTTAAAGAAAACTCTTTCTCCACATTTTATTTCTGATTGATCAAATTTGTTTTAATTAAGTCTTTTTAAATTCAAATTCTTTTTACATGAACTTGGTCCCTAAATATTATTTCACCTAAGTATTTTCAGTGCTCAAGAGAATTTTAATTAATTGCTTAAGTTTCGCTTCGCCTCCCTGAGAATTCGATACTCGGAATACTTTCCGTTTTATATTACTTGTGGCCCGTGCGCTTGCGGATAATCGTATACACCTACCAACAACTTGCTCCCTTTGCTTCAGCTCCAATGTACTCTGTTTTGGTTCTGTTTACGGCTCCAAAAAGTCCAAAATCGAATCCCCCCAAGAACCCAGCCGAAAAGAAGCTTATATTCTTTTTTTTTCGTCATAGAGTCGAGACGCTGCCTCTAAACACGCGTGTTCTGGAAAATAAATTACACAGTGTCGAGATGCTAAGGTTGCAGCATCTCGACGCTGTGACCGTTTCGCGCCTATTCAGATAAGGAATGCGAGCGTCAAGATGCTCAAGGGCTAGCGTCTTGACGCTCGTCTGCATTTGACTGAATTTTTACTTTTTTCCTCTTTGACTCTTTTTCATTCCTTTGTATCTTTTCGCGTCCCGAGCACCCGATTGACTCCACGATTCGTTTTAGCTCTAATCAACCATTTCCTACAACATAAACATTAAAGCACAATAAAATGGCCCAAAAATCATAATAGGCTAGCTAAATTAAATAAGTAAAGATAGCTAGCTATACTCGCTATCATTTAGTAAGTCGTTCCTTCATTTCACCCCTATAGTACTTCTTGTTCCTTAAGTTCCAGTAATCCTCTAATGAACAATTGGTTTATGGTTAAACCATCAAACTTAAGTCCCTCTCGATCCAACGAGAGGGTGGGGCCCCTTGTTCAAGTCCTGGAGTTAGTACTTAAGAGAACAACCTCTCTGCTATCCTGAAATGAGTAGGAGTGAATTTCGTCTTGCAAAACTATGTCCCCAGCTATGTATTCGATCTTATCCCCAAAATGGTAGGCTTGTTGAGTCGGCGATGCTGGCCACTCTCATCCATGCAGATCAAAAGATAATCTCGTATAAACAGGAGTTCATAGTCCGCTCAGGATTAAGAACGAGGTACCTAGGTCATCTATGAAAAATAGTCAGTTTCTACGATAAACGACGTTATAAAGAGAAAGTGACTTATTTTGTGGTCCTGTCTTATGCAAACTCATTGCATAGGACGCCCCCACTCGGATGTCTCCACATGAACGACTTAGGATCTCATCGTTTGTACTTAATACAAAGTGGGTCGCGTCCATAGTGTCCCCAGGATAAGGCACCCCACCGTATCCTTATACTATAGACAATTTTGACTATAAACTTGAACTTGTTCCTACGATATGTCTCTACATATAGTT
This sequence comes from Luffa acutangula, assembly GCA_036850905.1. Lineage (NCBI taxonomy): Eukaryota > Viridiplantae > Streptophyta > Magnoliopsida > Cucurbitales > Cucurbitaceae > Luffa > Luffa acutangula. The sequence continues at coordinate 19,642,053 of CM072087.1, forward strand.
CGAGTATTCATTTTATAGCCAAGGATCTTAGTTTATTGGATTTAGGTTAATCATACGCAATTTACATATTCAATAACATCTTTTACTAAATAACCTCAACAACGACTTTATTGAAAATACTATACGTTTAATGATTTACAAACTACGAGTTTATAGGACATTAAACCCAACAGACAGTTTATACGTCTGCTTTGATTACTACTCAGGCTCATATATTAGATGACTTGGAACGTGCAGAGATTATGGTTGTAGTGGGTGAAGTTACAGCACGCCTGGCTCAGTTGACAGTTAAGTCGAGCTTGAGATAGAGGATCATAGATGCCCAACCAAGTGACCAGACCTTGTTGTTAAACGCAGTCAGGTAGAGGCGGGGCAGGTGAACGAGTTCTCCCTATCTTCGGACCTCGGCTTGTGTTACCAAGGTCACTTATGCGTACCTAGGAATGCCGATCTCAAACAGGAGTTATTAGCGGAGGCACATAGTTCACCTTTTTCAATCCATCGAGGAAGTACAAAGATGCACCATGATTTCAAACAGTATTACTGGTGGCAGGGCATGAAAAGAGAGACAGCGGATTTTGTCAGTAAATGCCTTGTTTGCCAACAAGTGAAGGCTCCGAGACAGAATCCAGCGGCTTTGTTACAGCCGTTGAGTGTCCCAGAGTGGAAGTGGGAGCATATATCCATGGACATCATTACAGGATTGCCTAGAATGGCCAAGGGTTACCCGTCATCTGGGTCATTATCGACAGACTCACCAAGTCAATGCATTTTCTCCTTGGGAAGCCTACTTACACTGTTGAAAAGTGGGCACAGTTATATATGACGTAGATAGTTAAGCTTCATGGGGTGCCGATATCGATCGTTTCAGATAGAGACCCTCAATTCACGTCCAACTTCTAGAGGAGTCTGCAAAGAGCCTTGGGCACCCAGTTGCATTTTAGTACAGCTTTTCACCCTTAGATAGATGGTCAAACTGAGCGATTGAACCAAACCTTAGAGGATATGTTGCGAGCATGCGTTCTGGATTTTTCAGGTAGCTGGGATGTTCACCTGCATTTAATGGAGTTGAGGAGAAGCCTATGCTAATCCTTGATAGAGAGGTGAAGGTCCTTCGTAATCGCGAGATAGCTCTCGTAAAGGTCCTTTGGCGAAACCATCTGTCTGAAGAAGCAACGTGGGAGAGAGAAGACGAAATGATGACCAAGTATCCATAGTTGTTCCAGTACTACCAACTTTTGAGGACGAAAGTTCTTTTAAGGTTAGTATGATGTAAAAGTCAATTAAAAAAAAAAGAGAGATATTTTTTGTTTTTCCCACTTACCCGGTTGATAACTGCCCAAAAGGTAGTTATTTAGGCCTCATTTGTATAAGGATTTGTGTGTCTTTAATGCTTAATAGGGTTGGTTTTAGAGAGATATTACATGATTTAACCCATTTGGAAGAATGGAAGCTTTGGAAATCACTTTGTGCAGATTATGCTGCTGAGCGACTGGAAGGAGCAAATTCTATGCTACAGCAAAACTGAGAGCAGAAACTGCCACATCACAGCTCGTTAGCCAACTTCATGAACCGACTTCTATTGAGATAATTTCGTGATAAAGGATCAAGGAGAGCCTTACACGTGTCCTAGTTGACCTAATTCAAGCCTCCCATCCTTCTATAAAAGGAAGTAGCCGTCAAAGTCAAATTCATTCCATGTTTTCCCTTGGAAGCCGAATAGTATAGGGAGATTGAAGATCATCAAGAACACCATCAACTGCAAGCTGATTAGGGAGTTTACCTTCTTATTTAACTTGTAGTTATGGACATGCATACTCAGATTGTAATTCGTATTCCTATGCCTATTATGAACTAAGTAGCTTAAGGTGTTGGTTAGGAATAATGTGATTACTGTGCTTCAACTCTAGTAATAAATTGACTATAGCATTTTTGTTAATTGTTGTGCTTATTCTTATTTTATGCCCGCCTGGCCAGCCGGTATGGATAGCTCTCTCTAGTTTCAGGGATGATTTAGAGAGTGTGTGGCAATTCTCCACATTACGATCATTGTGTATTGGTGAACGTCGGTGACTGAGCTAGGGATAGCCAGTTGCCTAGTGCCTGATCGGTCGCACTTCATTGGGGTTGAAACACATCCCAAAAGATCCGGAGTTCCGGGAGGAATCCGCTAATAATACTGCGGGAAATGCATGATCAATAATATTGCTAGAGCATATTTTATAACAATCACTAAAACCTAACCAACACCTGTCTTTAATCTGTCTATCTATTTGTTTACTCGTTGTTCTGTCATTTATTTTGCTTCAGCATAATTCCGATAAAACCCAATCATTTTATTATTCTTGAAACCATTAGACAAATTGCACAAAATAGGTAAAGTGGAGATTTATTCAGACCTTGGATTGATAATATTACTTGCTGCAGACTGTGTATACTTGCACAAAAATTCTAGAGTATTTTTTATACTACATTTTTACTCACTCTAGAAACCCAACACCGGTCAAGGAGAAAGTGGGGGGGAATTTTTCCCCACAGATTTTCGGTCACTGGACCGTTAAAAAAAAAAAAAGAAATTTCAAGCTCTCTCTCTCCCTCACCGTAAGCTCTCCCTCGCAGCTCTCTCTCTCCCTCAACCTCCTCTCGCCGCCGCGAAGCGTCGCTACCGCCCAGAACGCCGCCTCTGCCGTCATTCCATCGTGTCTCGCCGTGAGCCGCCGATAACAGGTCTACCTTTGTATTTTCGAAGAGAAATGAATTAATTTTGTATCAATTTTAAGAAATATAGAAAGTTGAACGATATTGTTAACTATGACAAGAAAAATAGTATAGTCTATATATAGAATAAATGTTTTTTTATAGAATGTCAAACAATTTAAACGTTACAAACTACTATATTTAGCAAGTTGTAGTTTCATAAATTCCTCGCCAAATTGATTATGTTACCAGAAAAAGTTTTATATAAAGACAAAGCCAAATGGTGTAAATAAGACATATGCTTGAGCAATAAAAAGCGAGTTTACACGTTAAAAAAAACGTCCTCCGAACTAGGAAAAGAAAAAGCTTCACGTTACATATTTTCAAAAAGATGGTTTAGAGAAAAACATCAATTTCATGCAAATGTCTCCTTACATTATTCAACTTTCTTTTCATTTTCTTGTTAGTTATTACACCAACAGGTAACAATAAAAAAACACATAAATTCTATTGGATTTTTACCTTGATTGACAAAAATGACAATACATTCATATGTCTGAATTCATCATTAAAATTTTATTTTTCTTTTCTACTTCATATTGTTTGTTTTGTTTCCAAATTAAAGTAACTCGCTTATGCTTGAACTTTAGGTTCTTTGGATGGACGAAGCTTTGTAGAAGAGACAAGTAGACGAAGATTGGAGAATCTGGTCGATGAAAATCATGGCGTGGCCCCGCCAAACGAAAAATGACATGGTTGTAATTGATTATTCTCCACCGAGAACTAGCCCTGATTTCCATAACTAGCACGAAGAGTGTAAATAAAAGACCAAAATCCAACTACTAAATATATTGTATAATATTGTTTATGTGATATGAAATTTTATGTTACTATATTGTTTGAATATATATAATTATCATTATTTGAAGTTACATTCTAGAAATATTACAAAATATGAAGTACTTATATATAATCAGTACTGATGTCTATATGAGTATATATACATAGAGACGATAATTATGAAACATAATATACATTGTCGTTTAATTACACTGTATTTCCCAATATTGAAAAAGCGATGAGCTGAATTAGGTAGTTGTGAAAAATAAAAGAAGAAACTAAATACATCAATAGAAAACAAATATCATAATTTACGTTTTGTTTAAACGAAAATATAATATTTGAAATTAGGACAAATTAAAAATTTTGAAAATCAGACATAAGTATAAAGAAACAAAACTATCAAAGACGAATAAATTAGTTACTTTATTTTACCATGCATTGGTCATATTTGGTATAAATAATACTTGCTACAGTGAATGAGTTAAAAAAATGTAATGAAAATAACTTGTTATATATTGAACCATACATGAAAGCATGAAAAAAACCGATGGTGATGCAATTATGATCGTAATAACTAGTTGTAAAGTCTAAAAAATTTAATAACACATCATTTAACTATGTAAGTCATTATGTGACGCCCGAGGATAAGAGGGATACATGAATGAACCGAGAGCACATCCGAATGAGAGGGATCCCGAGGACATGAAAGTATGGTAAAGATAAGCTTAAAAGAATTTATGGACTACCTATACCACAACTTTGAAGTTAAGCGTGCTTCGCTTAGACAAGTTCTATGTTGGGTGACCTCCTGGGAAATTTCCATTGAAGCATGTGAGTGAGGACAAAGCATGCTAAAAGGATCTCGTGTTGGTTTGTGGTGACAGTCTCCACCCTTAGAACAAGTTTCATCCAAGTATGGTGACATCCTCAAGTCGTAGGGGATGTAGAGGAATGTCGATTGTATAACATAACTCATTGAAATTTACATGCATATTAGACACAAAATTCTAATTTCTAAAAGCCCTATATAAAAGCATGTAAATAAAATAATGAAGATCTAACTGTGATTGCAATAACAGGTTGTACAGTCATAAACCATCATTTACATGTTCTTTAACTTTGTAAATCACTATGATTATTAAATACTTGTTTTTTCGCCATGAAAACTTTGTTTTTTGTGTGTGTAAAATGAAAATTGTACAAGTATAAACATTGTTTTTTTTTTTCTAAAAACGATGTGATGACCAATCTCATCCTGTTAGGAACTAAAAGCTCAAAATAGGCTCTACATAAAATCTATTAGATGGATTCTAAGCATTTATTTAGTAATGAACACATATGTAACAAGACGAAGAAAATACGAACTTTCATCAACCAAGGGCAATTTCCAAAGCTATTCACTTTAATTTACTTCAAATATCAATTCTCCTAATGGTTGCTACTAATAAAAAAAAAAAAAACTATCGATATTCAAAAACCATTCATAATTAGGAACTTCTTGCAACTCTATACTCTTAGGCAGAAACTTGAATCATCACTTGTGTTTTCTTATATTGAATCATCCAATTTTGTACGCAAAAAGTTAGTTCGTTCGTATAACATGTTTTAAGAAATAAAGTTCTCTTCGTAGTATATGTTTTGAATTTATAAAAAAATTGGCTACAATATGTTATTTAAACGGTCTAACTAAAAAAACTTCCTTCTTTTTTGTGTTAAGTATCTAATTCAAACACAAAATATTTTTGTTCAGGGTACTTGGATGTTAATTCCAACATAATATTTCAATCTTGATTATATTATTAGTCCAACAAGCATGATTAAATAACAAATTAATATATATGTCTCATTGAAGACAAAATTGGAAGTTTATAAACATATTAGATAAATTACAATATTGAATATCACAAATATAATCGTCACAACTTTGACACGATAGTAAAATTCGATGAACTAAAGTTATAACATACAACAATTTTGAATGTCACAAATATTTCAATAAAGAAAACAAAATTACTAAACATGTGTAAAATAATTATAAATTTATTTGAAAATCTCAATGAAATTTCAAGACAAGGAGTGCATTAACAGGTCTACCTTTGTAGTTTCGAAGAGAAATGAATGAACTTGGTAACAATTTTAAGAAATATAGAAAGTTGAACGGTATTGTTAACTACTACAAGAAAAATAGTATAATCTATATATAGAATTTTTTTTTTAATAGAATGTCAAACAATTTAAACGTTACAAACTACTATATTTAGCAAGTTGTAGTTGAAGGGAATAAAAGTCCCCACGCAGCGATAACTCAAACAAAACTATAAACAACCTTTAAAGCCGCTGTAAAATTGGTTTAAACATGCTAAAATAAATTTATATTTATTTTTAAAACTTTTCTAAAGAAAAGAGGAAGAACCGTTACAAACCTCCGTTGTAGACTTGACCGTTCTTCGCCAACGATGCTCCACGAACGAAAACACAGCAGCCGCTTTAAGGTTTTCTTCGCTGGAAATTCTTCTTTGATTGACACAATCACCACAGAGGTTACACCGGTATGTCTCTGAGTCTAGGAGGCAAAAGACTTGTGGGAGTCTTTCTCTAAGAGGGAGGCTAGAGAGAATTCTAGATCTTGTATTTCAAGAGTGTCAAGTGTCAAGTCTCATGACCAATTAGGTCTTGTGTTCTATTTATAGAAGAGAGACCATGAATAAAATATTCAATTAAATCAATATTTTCCATAATTGATTCAATCTTTATTCCTTAATTAATCAATCATGATTAATCAATTCCATAATTGATTAATCTTTTCCACAAATGACTAATTACTTCCACAAGTGATTAGATCATTTCCTTTAATGATTAATCACTTCCTTAAGTGATTAATTATTTCCATAATTGATTAATTCTCGGTTAATGAATTCTTTAATTAATTAACCACCAATTAAATATCACATATTTAATTCCCGGCCTAGAATTAATTAATTTGCCCAAACAAATTTTAGGCCTAAATTAATTAATTCATTATTTTGAACTCTTTCAAACTTCCATAAATTTATATTTGAACTTTTCAAATATTAATTTCTCTCATAATAATATATCAATATATATATTATATTTGTTTCCCTTAATAAATTGAACATTTTCAATTTACTTTTATTACTTAGTTGCCTCAAATTACTTTACGAGCTACCAGTGGGACCTAATGGACCTGCAGATCAGAAGCTCCAACGATGTGAGATTAATTGGTCAAACTCATTAACCACATTAATCAATATTCGTTAACTGTGTGTACATTCCACTATAGACTCACAGTTGCACTCTTCTCACTGCAGACATATTTTTTGTGTCCACGGATCTAGACCAATATCGACTAGTTAGTCCTTCACGAGTGTCCGTAACACCAGCTGGGTCAAATTACCGTTTTACCCCTGGGTTACCTCTATTTCCTTAAGTACCAATTCTCCTCTAATGAACAACTTGTTTGTGGTCCAACCATCAAACAGAAAACCCTCTCGTGCCATTGAGAGGGTAGGGCCCTTTGTTCAAGACTCGGAGTAACCACTTAAGGGAACACTCATCTGCTTCCCTAAAGTCGGGAAGGAGTGAATTCCATCTTGTACGATTATGTTCCCAGCTCCCCATTCGATCTTGTCCCCAAAGTGGTAGGCTTATTGAGTCGGCGTACTGGCCACTCTCACCCATACAAATCAAAGGACAATCTCTCATGAGCAGGAGTCCATAATCAACTCAGGATTTAGACTAAGTTGTCTAGGTCGTCCTAGTGAAATAGAAAACCAACTAGTTAACGGTGTTATAACCAGTGGTTACTATTTCGCAGTCCGGTCTTATGCAAACTCATTGCATAGGATACCCCCACTCGCATGTCTCCTACACGAAAGCGTTGGATCGTAGCGTTTGTATCAAATACAAAGTGGGTTGTATCCATAGTGTCACCAGGATAAGGCACCCAGTCTTATCCCTATACTATAGACCCTTTAGGCTGTTTCTTGAACAATGATCTCATATGTCGCTACATATAGTTCAAGACTCATATTACAGCCTTGGATGTCTAGTTTATTGGATTAGGGTTATTATTAGGCAAAGACAAATATAAAATAACTAATAACAATTAATGGAAAAATATATCAATATTATTTCATTAATATCCGGTCAACGGTTACATTCACTATCTGCGAGTTTTAGGGCATAAAACCCAACAGTAATTTCATAAATTCCTCGTCAAATTGATTATATTACCGAAAAAGTTTAATATAAAGGCAAAGCCAAATGGTATGAATAAGACATATCCTTGAGCAATAAAAAGCGAGTTTTCTCGTAAAAAAAAACGTCCTTCGAACTAGCATAAGAAAAAGCTTCACGTTACATATTTTAAAAAATATGGTTCAGAAACAAGCATCAATTTCATGCAAATGTCTCCTTCAGTTATTCAACTTTCTTTGCATTTTCTTGTTAGTTATTACACCAACAGGTAACAATAAAGAAAACATATAAATTCTATTGGATTTTTACCTTGATTGACACAAATGATAATACATTCCTATGCCTGACTTCATCATTAACATTTTATTTTTCTTTTCTATTTCATATTGTTTGTTTTGTTTCCAAATTCAAGTAACCCAGTTATGCTTGAACTTTAGGTTCTTTGGCTGGACTAAGCTATGTAGAAGAGACAAGTAGGAGAAGATTGGAGAATCTGGTCGATGAAAACCGTGGTGTGACCCGCCAAACGAAGATGACATGGTTGTAATGGATTATTCTCCACCGAGAACTAGCCCTGATGTCCATAACTAGCACGAAGAGTGTAAATAAAAGACAAAAATCCAACTACTAAATATATTGTATAATATTGTTTGAATATATATAATTGTCATTATTTGAAGTTAAATTCAAGAAATATTACAAATTTTGAAGTACTTATATATAATCAGTACGGGTGTCTATATGAGTATATATACCTAGAGACGATAATTATGAAACATAACATTGTCGTTTAATTAGGTTGTATTTCTCGATATTGAAAAAACGATGAGCTGCATTAGGTAGTTGTGAAAAAGAAAAAAAAAAAAGAAACTAAATACATCAATAGACAACAAATATCATAATTTTGAAAATCAGACATAAGTACAAAGAAACAAAACTATCAAAAACGAAAAAGTTAGTTACTTTATTTTCCATTCATTGATCATATTTGGTATAAATAATTCTTGTTACAGTGAATGAGTTAGAAAAAGTCTAATGGAAATAACTTGTTATATATATTGTACCATACATGAAAGCATGAAAAAAACCGATGGTGATGCAATTATGATTGTAATAACGAGCTGTAGAGTCTAAAAAATTTAATAACGCATCATTTAACTATGTACGTCACTATGTGATGCCTGAGGATAAGAGGGGTACATGTAACGCCCCCAAATTCTCAAGAGACTATCTAAAAGAACTACAAACCTTAGTCACCTTATCCTTTAAGGGGCTACCGAAAATTTGGCAGCATAACAACGTAGTTATGCCTAAACAAAAATTTTACAACCTGTTGTAACATCAACATAACATTAAATAAAGATGCAACAGGATTACGAGACAGATCTCGTAACCATTCCCATTCAATTAAAACAGTTCATATAGAGTCTAATTCAAAGCACTAAATGAGTAAATTGATAACCATTATCCTAAACAACACCTAATGATCAACACAAAAATTTGCCTCTCCTAACAATGTTTAAATAACAAGAATCTATTAAAGAATTAAACTCGTAAGCTTTCCTTTCTCAAGCCTGCTCCTCAGCATCACCAGGCTCGCAGTATTCCTCATCACCTGCAAAATCTGGTGGTGGATCAGTACAATACAGCGGTACTGAGTAAGCGGCTCACACCTAAAGAGCCATCAAACAACGTACAACATACAAGGCAAACATCATGCTTTTCAATCACAATAACATGCCTTATGTACAAGGTGAGCAATCAGCACATAGAACATACTCAACTAATACAATCGTGCAACAACCATGCACCTAACACATAAATTCCGCACCATGCAATGCACACTCAAAACACATGAATTCCGCATCATGCCATGAAACTAAGTTTTCTCTCAAGCTCCACGAGCTCGCTCAAAAATCATAGCCCTCACAAAGCTCTATGAGACTAACTCCTTCGAGTCACGCCGACCCCTGACCATATTACCTAGGTTCTCGACGTTTCTCTACGGCGCTCAGCGTTCGACCCTTGACCATATTACCCAAGGCACCCGATGACTTCACAATCAAACTGTACATCGCCCCTTGGCCATATTACCTAAGGCACCCAATGACTTTCACAACGTATAGACTCATGACATTGCCCCTTGGCCATATTACCCAAGGCACCCGATGCGCCTCTTAATCCATTGGTGACATACCACCCCTCGACCATTTTTACCTGAGGCACTTGACATTCACCTAACTTTCCTTTTCAACACACAGGGTCCTAGACCTCACAATCTCACTAGAATGCATGAATCCTACTCATCATGCTCCTAAACCATGTTTTATGTCAATGACAATGATGCAACACACTCACAACATAAATAATATGCTCATTTCGACAATCATAACAAAACGACAAGCTAATCAACCAACTCAATCAAATGATCTCAACAGTCCAATATATCGCAACAAACATCAAGCCAACATCTCACATAGCACATAATTCTAGTAGCGATATATATATAAATATATGTCGTGAAAATATAACTTGGTCAATACATACAACATGGTAGCGCACAAAAACCAGACTCAACAGGTAGAAATCCACTTACAAATTGCTCTAAAATGCTTCTAACTTAGTCTAATGAGCTCCTGCAATACAAAATACAAGGTTCAAGGCTAGAATCCTCTTGCTAAACTGTAAACCAAGTCGAATATGTGCTTTGAAGAGACGTTGTTACCCAACAAAAGGCTTAAGCTAGGATTTGAACAATTTGAAACCAAATCGATACTACAAGAAAAGTTTACAAGGGTTATAAACCAATTCACACCACACAAAACCAATTTAAAAGGGTCTAAAATGAAGCTTTAGTTCATAATAATACTTACCAAAAGGGACTTAAGTCTTGACTAGGAGAGATCGAATGAGCCTGAATCAAACTACTCTTAATGGGCCACAAAACTTGCTAGGAATTGATTCAAGGAGCCTAATTCCTCAAATTTGGAGTCGTTAAAGAGTGGGTATTACAAATCCAAAACATTTGGGCATGGGTCAGCATTAAAACTTACCAAAATGACCCGAACACATGGTGATTGGTGTTCGAATGGATTTCAAAATCACCCGACAAGAGTTATCATGCCATGGGCAAATCCAACTCAAAGCTGAACAACTATTGGTAGTGATCGATTAGGTCCAAACCAATAGGTTTGAAGCCGTTAGTGAGAGAACAGATCAGAACCAAGATCGATTACGCATAGGCTAGCCTCGAACCTTACCGAAAGAGGAAAATATTGTTGTTTTCTTACTGGAACACGTGAAGAACACGAGAAAAGGAGCTTCGAGGCCTCAAAAATTGTGCAGTCGACGCCATCATTGCCGAAAACTTGAAGCTAATGTCGAAGAAGGAAACAAAAAGGTTCCCACCGAAGAACTCAATCGTTGAAGGAACTGAAGGGAATAAAAGTCCCCACGCAACGGAAGCGCATCGATTGGACCTTACGCCGTTTATTAATTAACATTAAAATACCGTTACGATAACTCAAACGAAACTTTAAACAACCTTTAAAGCCGCTGTAAAATTGGTTTAAACATGCTAAAATAAATCTAAATTTATTTTTAAAACTTTTCTAAAGAAAAGAGGAAGAACCGTTACAAACCTTCGTTGAAGACTTGACAGTTCTGCGCCAACGACGCTCCACGAATGAAAACGCAGCAGCCGCCTTTGCTTTTCTTCGCTGGAAATTTCTTCTTTGATTGACACAATCACCACAGAGGTTACACCGGTATGTCTCTAAGTCTAGGAGGCAAAAGACTTGTGGGAGTCTTTTCTCTAAGAGGGAGGCTAGAGAGAATTCTAGGTCTTGTCTTTCAAGAGTGTCAAGTGTCATGACCAATTAGGTCGAGTGTTCTATTTATAGAAGAGAGACCATGAATAAAATATTCAATTAAATCAATCTTTTCCATAATTGATTCAATCTTATTTCTTAATTAATCAATCATGATCAATCAATTCCAAAATTGATTAATCTTTTCCACAAATGACTAATTACTTCCATAAGTGATTAGATCATTTCCATAAATGATTAATCACTTCCTTAAGTGATTAATTATTTCCATAATTGATTAATTCCCGGTCAATGAATTCTTTAATTAATTAGCCACCAATTAAATAACACATATTTAATTCCCGGCCTAGAATTAATTAATTTTCCCAAACACATTTTAGGCCTTAAATTAATTAATTCATTATTTTGAACTCTTTCAAACTTCCATAAATTTATATTTGAACTTTTCAAATATTAATTTCTCTCATAATAATATATCAATATATATTATATTTGTTTCCCTTAATAAATTGAACATTTTCAATTTACTTTTATTACTTAGTTGCCTCAAATTACTTTACGAGCTACTAGTGGGACCTAATGGACCTGCAGATAAGAAGCTCCAACGATGTGAGATTAATTGGTCAAACTCATTAACCACATTAATCAATATTCGTTAACTGTGTGTACATTCCACTATAGACTCACAGTTGCACTCTTCTCACTGCAGACATATTTTCTGTGTCCACGGATCTAGACCAATATCGACTAGTTAGTCCTTCACGAGTGTCCGTAACACCAGCTGGGTCAAATTACCGTTTTACCCCTGGGTTACCTCTATTTCCTTAAGTACCAATTCTCCTCTAATGAACAACATGTTTATGGTCCAACCATCAAACAGAAAACCCTCTCGTGCCATTGAGAGGGTAGGGTCCTTTGTTCAAGACTCGGAGTAACCACTTAAGGGAACACTCATTTGCTTCCCTAAAGTCGGGAAGGAGTGAATTCCATCTTGTACGATTATGTTCCCAGCTCCCCATTCGGTCTTGTCCCCAAAGTAGTAGGCTTATTGAGTCGGCGTATTGGCCACTCTCACCCATACAAATCAAAGGACAATCTCTCATGAGCAGGAGTCCATAATCAACTCAGGATTAAGACTAAGTTGTCTAGGTCGTCCTAGTGAAATAGAAAACCAACTAGTTAACGGTGTTATAACCAGTGGTTACTATTTCGCGGTCCGGTCTTATGTAAACTCATTGCATAGGATACCCCCACTCGCATGTCTCCTACACGAACGCGTTGGATCGCAACGTTTGTATCAAATACAAAGTGGGTCGTATCCATAGTGTCACTAGGATAAGGCACCCAGTCTTATCCCTATACTATAGACCCTTTAGGCTGTTTCTTGAACAATGATCCCATATGTCGCTACATATAGTTCAAGACTCATATTACAACCTTGGATGTCTAGTTTATTGAATTAGGGTTATTATTAGGCAAAGACAAATATAAAATAACTAATAACAATTAATGGAAAAATATATCAATATTATTTCATTAATCTCCGGTCAACGGTTACATTCACTATCTAAGAGTTTTAGGGCATAAAACCCAACAGGAGCTACATCGTAGGTTTTCACTCAAGGAATAATCAACAAGAAAAGCTATAGTCGAATGCATGCTGAAGGAGAGGAAGAGTCGTTGATTGCTGCTACGTGCGTGGGTCATCTACGACTGCGAAGATGAGGGCACTACTGTGGACTGAAGGTGCTATCGGTCGAATAAAGAAGTGTTGGAGAGGGGTAACAACATGAATAGAACGAACGAAGAGAGGGGGGTTGAACGGCTTAGAGAGTAAGAAGGCGAAGATGGCATCAGATGAGTGATGATTTAAGGAAGAAAAACCGAAGATGTAAAAGTCAATTAGAAAAAAAAAGAGAGATATTTTGGGTTTTTCCCACTTACCCGGTCAAGGAGAAAGTGGGGGGAATTTTTCCCCCCAGATTTTCGGTCATTGGACCGTTTAAAAAAATGAAAAAAGAAAAAAATATAAATTTCAAGCTCTCTCTCTCCCTCACCGTAAGCTCTCCCTCGCAGCACTCTCTCTCTCTCACTCGCAGCTCTCTCTCTCCCTCAGCCTCCTCTCGTCGCCGCGAAGCGCCGCCACCACCTAGAACGCCGCCTCCGCCGTCATTCTGTTGTGCCTCGTCGTTAGCCGTCGGTAATCTCTCTCTCTCTTTGTCTCTCTCTCGGCTCACGCTCCCTCTCTGTATCAAACCGTGCAGTCGCCGCCCGTAGACCCATGTCGCTGCCGTACCGTCGCCGACCGTCGGAAGCCACGCCGGTAACACTTCTCCCTCAGATCTTTCTCTCTCTCGGCTTTCTCCCTTTACGGTGTTAGTAATGGGCGCATTTTTCCGTTCAGATTCGAGCAGCCACTGCCGCCCTCGGGCTCGTCGCCTTTTCCAGATCTGTCCGTCGTTTCAGATTTGTTCGACGCCTCTTCAGATCCGATCGCCGCCGCCACCGCCTTAAGATATATAGCCCACACATCTGGAAGGTTCAACGATTTCAGCTAGTGGATAAGGAATTTGTCGGTTGAAATTTATTGGTTTTTTCATGCATTATCAAAATACCCATTAACGTCGATCTTAATTTAAGGTATCCGTAGTAAGTGGTGGTCGAATCATTAAAGGGCGGAGCGTAATTTGGTAACTGGACAACAAGCGTTAGGTTCGTTTGGGTGAGTTTTCGACCTTTTTAAGTCTTGTGTCCTTAAGAAAAATTATTGTATCTGGAATGCATCTGATGTGAGACCCTTTTTATAGGTGTTTATAGATTACGTTTTCGCATAACGTGGTCGGTCGTGTATCGAGTTGTTTGGGTGATTTCAATCAAACGTAGTTACTCAAGTAAGTAACTTGTTGCATTGGAATGAAATGTTTATGCATTGAAATGAATGTTTATTCCTAGCATGAGTTGGTATTAAATGTTTTGATTGAGTTTGAGATGATATGAATGCGTTTGTCGTCAAGAATTAGGTGGTTGTGTACTTGTGCTACGTGGTAGGTGAAAGTGCTTGACTGTTTTATATTGTAGGTTGACTGGCATAGTTTGTGGACAACGGGAAGTTTGTGGTTTCTCTTTTTAGGAGTGTTGGTTGTCGCCTCCTTTTCTTGTTCTTGAGATGTGACTGAGTTGGGATGGTACATACCAGTTAGCCTGTCAGTAATCTATGAAAAGAAATCGATTGTATTAAATCGGTTGCAGTTAAAAATTAGTAAGTGTTAAGGGGACCTAAAGGGTAAAGCATTGAGAAAGGGAAAATAATAGGTCAGTTGCCTTGGTAGAGGGTCGTGTCAATTAAACACCTTGGACTGAGATTTATTAGATTGAAATGAGGGGCTTAATGGACGGAGCTTGGCTTCGCAGACTACGTGCCATTTAGTAACTGTGGAAGTTAAATTCTGACTTAAACCCATGAACGCCCCACGAGTTAAATGGTAGTTTAGAGCGCTATGCGCACATTAGTGCCTTGAGGGGTGAGTCTCAGCTCCACTGACTCGTGCCTTCTACGATCAGTAGGAGTAGAGATCTCCCAAAATACCCACCTGTTCACTACGAGTGAGTTGGTAAACTTATATATAGGTGAGTTAATTGATCATGAGACCCGGACTACAGATAAATGAAATGAAATGAAATGAATGAGAATGAGATGACCTAACCCTTAGGCCCTTAGCTCGAATAACATGTTGAAACCTTGGTTGTTGCAAGTGTCCAGCAGTATTGCTACTTACTGAGTAGTTTCTTAAATACTCATTCTTTTCCCTAACATGTAATTGCAGGTAAAGGCAAGGGTGTATAGAATGCGTGACGGAGTGCTGCTGAGCCATGGATTTCCATTGGATAGTCTTCCACATTTGATGTTTTCGAGATTCTTCTTTTTTGAACTTGTATTAAGATTATTTTATGGTTTATTTTGCTTTAAGTTTTTGCTTGTATTGTTAAAGATTCTTGTGTTCTGTTTTAACTGGGATCCCAGGCTGAAAAGGTTCGCAAAATTTCTAAGCATGTTTTACTCCAATCACTACAACAAATTTGACTTTTAATGTTGGTCGCTTTAAAGTCGGGCATTGCCCGACATTAAAAGCCTCTTATAATGTCGGTCGCTTTGAATGTCGGGCAATGATCAACAATAAAAGCTCTGTCCGACATTAAAGTGTACTTTTAATGTCGGTCATTGCCCGACATTAAAAATGTCCTTTTAATGTGAGTCAACCAATATTCGACCGACATTAAAAGCTGTGACATTAAAAGTGTCCGACATTAAATGTGCGACATTAAAAGTGTCCGACATTAAAAGTGTCTAACTCTAAATCAAAAAAAAAAAAAAAAATCGTTGGTTGCACATGTAGCTAACCAACAATACCATTTCTTTATTTTGTAAAAACTTGTAAACAAAATAGAATTTCAACATATACACAAAATAAAATCCTAAAAGTATTTTTACACCACAACTAACTCGACGAACATGGATTCCATTAATAAAATATAATAGTGTGTATAATACATGAAACTTTCCATCCATCCCAAATCACATCCATGGTCCAATTTACAAAGAAAAATTAAAATTACAAAACAAAATAAGTACACAACTGAGGAGACAACAACTTTATAGGCAATGTATCCCTCACTATTAGAGCAACGAAACGATCGTAAGGTCCCTGACCATCAAATACACCGCAAAAGATTGTGTCCTCGAACATGAAATCCTATAAAACAAGAAAATCCAGAAAGAATAAACCTTTATAAACAACAATTGAATGCAACTAGTTGTACGTACGTAGAAGAAGAGAGACTATAAAAACATAAACAAAAGATCATCCTAGAAGGACATGAACAATGAATTTAAGTACGCCTACTGCAACATTTTCAAATCACTTATAGTAGCCAGAATGTATTTGACTTTATCTTTTCTCAACACGAATGATAAACGAGAGAGATGTTCAATAATGAGAAAACATATGGCGGAAGGACAAGAAGAAAGAAAAATATCAGTTTCCTTGATAAGATTTTCATCTATATCACAAGAAAAAAAGTTCCAGCTAATCCATCTGAAAGGATGCATAAGACATTGTTAAGCTTTAGAACAAACCTTGAATTCCCCAATCGTCCAAAACTTGAAAAGTCTCTAAAATTTCCCCTCCCCCATGAAATCTATTCGACTAGTGCTTATGCCTCACACTTGTTTCTGATCTTTAGTTTGCCTCTTAAATCTCTTTGTAGGCCCCCAAACCTTCATCTGGACCTCATAAATCAAGGGAATGCCTCCCCTTGATCCTTATCTTGCAAAACCGGCTTAAATATGCTCTCACATACCGTGAGGTAATTGCCATTTTAATGCAACAACATGTTTTGGTTTATGGGAAGGTGAGGACATACAAGACATATCCGACTGGTTTCATGGGTATGCTTATTTTAAACTTTGTAACTATACTGTTGTTTGAATTCCAATATTTTCTAACCCTTCTAAGTAAGTGCCACTATTGCAGAGTTGTTAAAAAAAGCTTGTCGAAATTGGTATTTTTGTATTGGAATTCGCTGTTGATTTTATAAATTGAATTAGGGAAGTAATGGAGTATTAACTCGTCCAATATCTTAAGGTATTAGAAGCAAAGACAATACAAAAGAACAACAACAATACTTCTTATAGATAATTCTTAGTAGCTAAAATTAACTCACAAACAATTTTAAAGCATAACATAAACTCACAAACAATTTCAAAGCATAACTAAGTATTTCTCAACCCCCAACTCAACTAAACTTATAACTTAAAACAAACAATTTCGAAACCGATGCCCTTTATCCACATTCACAATTCTGTCTACCTCTATTGTACTCAAATGTTGTATCTCATTTTCCTTCATCCAAGTCTCCCCTCCCATGTACATTCACAATTTCAAGCTATAACAACCACTCAGATTTGTTGTGTGTCCATTTTACATGTAATCGAAAGAATAGCAAATTGTACCTTGAAATGAAGATGATAGAATGTGATAATTGAGGAAGTAAGTGGACAAGGCCTTCATTGTTCTCTCCATGGGAATATGACAAATTAGGTACCTAAGAAATTATCTCAAATGATAAAAAATTATTCACTCTCTTTACAAAAAGAAACACTCCATAAACAGAGAAACAAAAATGAGAATAATACCAAGACACACTCATCCAGCTTGTTAGGCGACAGACAACATCGACAACAGTTTGCTACAGTAGCTCAGAAATGCTTTATTCCCTCTAGGACTTGAGCCATGATCTTTCACAGATATCACAACACCTGATACGTGTGCCAAGAATTAGTAAAAACATGTTCAAACACTTTTGTTGAAACAAACTCACCGGCTAATGAACATGACAATCAAAATCAGATATTGATGGCCTCCAAATTCCATAGTAGTTTTTCTATTTTTACTCTAACAAGCAACAGATACCAACCCAACACTAAACTTTTAGCATCTACAGAAACACTAAAAAGGTAATCAACCCAAGATGTCAGATTCAATTTTTTTTTTCTTTTTTTTTTTAATTTTTGAATCATTAATAGCGTGATTTTTTTTTCTCATCATCATATCTTACTTTGTTTTGCTCCATATGTATCTTTCTTATTTTAGCACTAATTCACTTGACAAAGTTGAAGAGTCAACGAATGTGACAGGATACGACAAAGAATTTGATGAAATTGATAGAAAAATGAACAAACATATTTTTCTCTCTTTACACTAAAAAAAAAAAAAAAGAACGAAAGTCCTAGAAAAAAAATCACACAAGAACAGGACTACCAATCACAATGACTCTGCTTTGGCACTGATTCAAAAGCACTCACCGGTTGAGAATAAGTTTTGTGATCACAATAGAAGAAACCAACAATTCCACGACCTAAGGAAAAGAAAAGGATGATGAATATGAGGCCACAAAAACTCAAAATAAAAAAAAGAGAAGGAAAAACCTTAAATTACAATTTTAGCACATTATATTTCAAAAGATTTCTAAACTTTTTTAATAAACAATACTGAGTACAAAATTAAAAATCTATAAAGTTCAAAAATATATTGTACACTTAAAATTTAAATAACTTATCAGCAGAAACAAAGAACAAAAAAGAAAAAGAAAGGAGGAAGAAGAAGATACCGAAAGAGACTACCCAAGATGAAAGTGAGAGTAGGATTAAGGTTTCTAATGGCGGACGCAAGCGTCGGCGAACTGTACTCCAATTCCTTCTACAAGAACAACTGACATCCAACTCTTCAATCAAACAAACAAACAATTTCAAAACTCCAATAAAAAACCAAAAGTAAAGAAATTATCGCGGACAAACAATTATGTTCATAACAATTTAATAACAGTAAACAAACAATTTCAAAACTCCAATCCAAAACCAAAATTCCATAAAAATTGTACACCATAATCCAAAACCAAAATCCATAAAAAAAAACTGAACACCACAATCCAAAACCAAAATCCATAAAAAACTGAACACCATAAAAAAAAACTTATCACACTGACAGGTAGATCAATTTGAAGAAGAAGGCGGAGAACTTATCAGCTGGAAAAAATGCAAAATCTAAAAACTCCAATCCACACAATCACAAAAATTAGGGCAAGTTGAACGAATGAACGAAAAAATCGAGTTAATCAGAGCAATAGAAGACCTACAGAAGATGTAGGTGAAAGGACGAAGAACGATGAAAATAAATACACATACCGCCGTCGAGAGGGTGGGGAAGGGTTTGGAGGTGAAGACCCAAGCTAAAATTTTTTCGGGGAGAGAGAGTGGGAAATGTTGGGGAGAGAGAAAGCTTAATGTTTTTTTTTATAAGGCCACAGACCGACATTAAAACCTCAATACATGTCAAAAACACGCATTTTCACCTGTCCGACATTAAAAGCTCCGTGCATTTTTTTGCCCGACATTAAAAGCCCTATGCACTTTTTTCCGTCCGACATTAAAAGTATAATTTGTTGTAGTGAATGTTATTTCATCTTCAATGTTTGAAAGTATAAGGAAATGCTCGTAGTAGCGGCCCTAGGATCTAGGCATGAAATGTTGGGTCGTTACAGTTGGTATAAGAGCTCTAGGTTATAGGTTCTATAGACTGGTTTACATCGTAAACCTTAGGTATGTCCATGGCTTATCAGCAAGGATCCGGTCACGCCAGGTACACATTTGTTTACTCTGTAGCCTGTAAAGGTTATATATATATATATTCGAAAAGGTTCATGTTTAGGAAAAGTATGAATGATGTTCTTGTAAATATGAATTTCTTATAGGAATCGAGCTTGTTTAGTAAGATGATAAAAAATTTTGTGTAATAGATCATGCCTCCTGATAGTAAGCATAGGTAGCTATTTTTACTTATTTAATTAAGCTAGTCTTGTATGATTTTTGGGCCATTTTATTGCACTTTAATGTTTATTTTGTAGGAAATGGTTTATTGGAGCTAAAGTGTGATATTTGAGTCAATCGGGTACTCGGGACGTGAAAAGATACAAAAGAACCAAAGAGAATCAACAAGAAAAAAGTCAATTTAGGGTCAAAGGTTGACCAGCGTCAAGACGCTGCTCCTTTAGCGTCTCGACGCTGGCATTCCATATCGATTCGGGCGCAATAACGTCACAACGTCGAGACGCTGTGACAATAGCGTCTCGACGCTACCGCATTTCCTTTCCAGACAAGCGCGTATAAGAGGCAGCGTCGACAGCGTCTCGACGCTACGACGAAAAATCTGCTATATAAGTTTCTTTTCGGCTAGATTTGAGAGGACTTCGATTTGGGACTTTTTGGAGCCGACAATAGAGCATAAATTGGCCATTCTTGAGCTGAAGCAAAGGGGGCAAGTTGGAAATCAACCCATTGATCGTGGGGATCGTGACGGGGACGTTCGGTCTCGGCCTAGAACGAGTTTAATTCTTTTTTCCCTTACTTTAGATAGTTTGATGGTTGTTTTAGACTCTCGCTATATTGTAACGCGTTGTATGATTAGCTAGGTCTTTAATTCTTAGGGATTGATGTAGCCATTGGGCGTTATGGATTGATTTACGGTTTTTATGCTATTGATTTCATTTATGCATATCTTGTGTCCTTAATGCTTTCAATTTACCGGACATAAATTTATTGATGTTTATGATTGAATCTAACTCGGGAGAGAGGATTTAAATTAGTAATCAGTATGCATAACTAGAATTTAGCTAAAAAACGGGAGATTAAGGTTAATTCTAGAAATTGTTATAAAGGTTAGCCTTATTGCCTTGTATGTTTATTGGATTTAGATAGGGATATCGGGTTCAATTGCATATGGGAGAATCATGTATGCTCGGGAGAGATATGTGTGATTTTAGTTGCCAAGATTTATGAATCATAGTATTTGTTAATTCGTTTATTAATCCATAACTCCAATTGGTGAAATCAAATCCCTAAGACCAATTCTTCCCATTAGATTGTCACTTTTTGCTTGAGTTTTGTGTTTGATTTAATTATATTCTCATCCAATTTGATTCCTTAAATAAAATCGGCCAAGAGTATTTTCGGTAATTAAAATTGGATAGACACCAATCCAGAGGATGACATTCGAATTTACATTCACTATATTATAACTTGACCCGTACACTTGCAGTAAGCAATTTGCACATCAAGTTTTTGGCGCCGTTGCCGGGGATTGGCATATTTAGTCAATTTTAATATCGTAGAAAATTGTCCGGTCTTAGTTTAGGGTGTATTTTAGTTTTTGTTATTTTTGTTTTTAGGTAGATTGCTTTTTTCCTTTATTGTTTTTCTTTTCCATTCTTAAATTTTTCCATATTTAGATTTTTCCATATTTGTTTGAATTTTCAATTGATAGATTTTTAGTTTTTCCTTTTTAGATTAGTTTTTTTCCTTATTTGTTAGTTTCCTTATTGGTTTTTGTCATATTTATTTTTGCATTCCATATTAGTTTTTTATTTTTTTTCCTTTTGTAGATTATACTTTCCTTATTTAGATTCATTATTTTCCTTTTTCTTGTTTCTTTCCTAATTTTTTTTTATTTCCTTTTCTTTTATTTTCCTTTTTAGGTTAGGGAAGTTGGTGCATGCGAAAAGTTAAGGAGTTGGCCTTAGTTCCCTTGGATCCAGAGATCGAAAGAACTTTCAATAGACTTCGAAGGGAAAATCTAGCAAATATCCAAATGGCCAATCCTAATCCTGAGGAGCCTAAGCCTATTAGGGACTACTTTCAGCCAGTCTTTCAAGAGCAACAGTCGGGGATTGTCTATGCCCCAATTAATGCTAATAATTTTGAGTTGAAAACAGGTCTCATTCAGATGGCTCTAGACTGTGCCTACAGGTGATCGCCCATGGAGGATCCAAATTCTCATATGAAATCCTTCCTAGACATCTGTGGGACGGTAAAGTTAAAGGGCGTTTCTGAAGATGCCATTCACTTATGTTTATTTCCTTTTTCTTTGCAGGACAAAGCAAGGGACTGGTTACAATCTATTCCACCTGGGAGCATTACCACTTGGGATGCCTTGGTCCAAGCATTCTTAAAGAAGTTCTTCTCTCCTGCCAAGACGGTCAAGTTGAGGACCGAAATTGGAACATTCCAACAACAATTCGATGAGCAGCTGTTCGAGGCTTGGGGGAGATTTAAAGAGCTGCTAAGGAAGTGCCCTCAGCATGGCTACCCCGATTGGCTCCAGGTTCAGTTATTTTATAATGGTTTAACTCCTAGCACAAAAACTATCGTTGATGCAGCTGCAGGTGGGACTCTGTTGTCCAAGACTGTTGAGAGTGCTAGGACTTTGTTAGAGGATATGGCCACCAATAGCTATCAGTGGCCATCGGAGCGGTCGGGACCCAAAAAGATTGCTGCTGGAGTGTTTGAGATCGATAATGCAAGTGCACTTCAGGCCCAGATGTCTTCCTTGGCTAATGCGTTCTTAAAATTTTCAGGTATAGGGAGCGCTCAAACGATCGAGTCTGCAGCTGCCCTCGCATCCCAGACTCAGGAGGAAAATCTCGAGCAGGTTCAGTATGTTTCGAATTATAATTCTAGTCGGTATAATAATAATTCCACACCTACACATTATCACCCTAGCAATAGAAAACATGAGAATTTTTCTTATGCTAATAATAAGAATGTTTTGAATCCTCCTGGCTTCACTCCTCAAAGTCAAGAAAATAAGAAATGTTTAGAAGACCTTGTTGGAGCTTTTATTTCAGAATCAAGTAACAGGTCAAATAAGCTTTAGGAGGCCGTGATTGCAATAAACACTACTGTTAATGGTCATTCTGCATCAATCAAGAATAGAGAGACACAGCTGGGACGACTGGTAAGTGTTGTCAACTCTATGAATAAAGGTAAAGCCCCAGTTGAACAGGAGAAATCTTCATTGGAGTTCTGCAAGGTCGTGTCTGTGCATCACGAGGAGGAGATTCAATTAGCTGAGGAGGATGGGACCACTGAACCAGAAGAACTCACTAGAGAAGCTGAAGAAGGCACCACCTCAAACGAAGCTGAAAAGCTTAATCCTGAGCCTTTTATCCCTTCTCCTACTGTTTTAGTCCATAAATCAAAGAAAAAGAAAAATTCTAAGGTTAAGTTTGATAAGTTTTTAGATGCTTTTATGGGGTTGCATGTCAATATTCCTTTTTCAGATGCCTTGGAGCAGATGCCTCATTACAGAAAATTCATGAAGGAATGGCTCAACAAGAAGAAAAAGGAGAATCAGATGGAGACTGTATATTTAGCATCAACATGCAGTGCTCGTGTTCAGCAGACAGTGCCGGAGAAATTGACTGACCCAGGGAGTTTCACTATTCCTTGTAGTTTTGGTACTTATTCTTGTAGAGCACTATGTGATCTAGGGGCTAGTATAAACATTATTCCATTATCTCTGTGCAAAAATCTTAATATAGGAGAAATAAAATCTACTTCTGTTAGACTTCAGTTGGCTGACCAGTCTGTGGTTAGTCCATATGGGATTGTTGAGAATATTCTGATTAAAGTAGGTAGATTTTTCCTTCCTGTTGATTTCTTTGTGCTAGATATTAAAGAGAATCTTGCTCTGCCTATTATATTAGGGAGAGAATTTCTTGCTACAAGGAGGGTTATAATTGATATCGAACGCAAGGAGCTAATCATAAGAGTCCAACAGGAGAAGGAAGTTTTAAAAGCTTTTGAGGACCCCAAGAACACATCAGATACAATGATGGTGGGCTACAGGAGAGGTGCTAGGAAGAGCACCAGTGATGGAAAATCTGACAGGAGACCACCTTGATGCCTATTTGGTCAACACATTGAGCTAATGACGGTAAAGGCAACCCAAGTAAGTTTAGTTGTGTCTTTCTTTTGAGTTTCATTTATTGGTTGTGTCTGTTTTGTAGGTCTTGTTTTCTGTCTCTCCTTTACTTTCAAGCTTTCAAGCATTCAGTCAAGAAGTCATCATTATTCCAGGCCAGTATTGTTCACTCCTTTCATTCTTTTATTGTTTTCATGCTTGTTTTTGCCTTATTTTCTTTATACATTGACGACAATGCATGTTTTAAGTTTGGGGGTGGATTAGCATGTTTGTGGAGCCCTTGAGCATCTGAGTTCGGGCTATAGTCTTGAGCTTTCTTTGAATTATGCATATGGTTGTTTTCTGGATGTATTTTTGCATGACTATGATGTCCTAGGGTAGGCTTTCTTGTCAAATTTCAAGCTTGTGATGAGTTGTAAGCATGAGTGCCCAAAAGGGAGACTTTTTAAAATTTTTCTAGGAGATGGCTTGCATGAGTAGAGTATTTGTCTTGGCTAGATTTTGATTTGAATGCTTAGGAGCGAATTATTGGGTTCATATGCTTGTTGTCACCTCGATAGGTGTAGGGTAGAGCTAAAGAGTTAATTTTTTTTTAAAATTAGCATGTTTGATCTTGCTTAGGAGAAAAGAAAAGAATATTTACTTATCATGTTCATAACGAAAAATCATTCTTGTTGTTATTGTTAAAAAAGAAAAAGTCATGACTTATGCGCGCAATATGCAATGGTTAATAAAGATTAAGGCAAAAAGAGCTACCCCTGTTGTGATCAGTTAGGCAAACTGATAGCGAGCAGAAATGTCGCTATTTTAGTCTCAAATTATTAAGCTTTTTGATGTTTTAATCGTGTTTTTAATGAATATATTTAATGAATTTTGTTATTTGGTCCTTAGGAGCTAAGTTGGTGATTTTGGGAGAAAAAGAGCCAAAAATTGAAGTAATTCTAGCCCAAATCCTAGCTTGATGCAATTGAAGGCCCAAAGAAGACATTCATGAAGAAAAGACCAAGAAAAATGAAGAAGAAGGCCCAAAAATCAGCCCAAAAGGAAGCTGATTTTTCTGGAAAATCTGGACAGCGTCGAGACGCTTAGCAAGGCAGCGTCGCGACGCTGCCCTTTCTTGTTGCCCAAGCCGCGTGCGCAGCAGCGTCGCGACGCTTAGCAAGGCAGCGTCGTGACGCTACCCCTATTCCAGGCCTATAAATAGGCGCCCTTGGTGCCTCATTTTGAAATGATCAATCAATCAATCATCCATCAATCAATCCTTTCTTTCCTTTCTTAAGACTCCTTTTTTGGAGCCCCTCTCAAGGCTTTTAAGCCTTTTTGAGAGGGTTCTTCTAGTGGGGAAATTTTGGGGAATTTTGGGAAGCAATCCTAGAGGCTCGAGGAGTAGTCAGCGGGTGCTCCAAGCGTCAGCAAGGGGTTTTTCGACGGTCAATTCCTTTTCCTTTATGCTTTTTAATATGTTTTCCCTTGTAATTATTGTGGATATTATGTGTAGCTAAACCCCAATTTGGGGTCTTGAAATGAAATGATAGTTGAAATATTGTTATAATTTCTTGTCTCTTGCCCATGTCTTAATTATTTGTATGGATGTGCTTTATGCTTTACTCAATCTGGCCAATTGTGTAATGGTTCGATTCTTAATGGAAACTCGACGGAGAGAAATTAGGATAGATCATAATCCATGCAACTAGTTTAATTGCCCGTTGTGACACCGGGATTAGTTGATTAAACTTAGATTCCTAAAATGAATCAGAGCGTAATAATTAATGATTTTTAATAGCGCTAAGGACACTTAGGTTGTTAAAATGAGTTAGTTACAATTAGGGGAAACCGACAGGAGAACCTATGTGATTAACGGAGATTCTAGGTTTATAATTAGTTTGGCAATGAGATAGGATAATTATAGCAATTATTCAGCTAACCATTGATTTTCAAGACCCCTCTTCCCGCTTAAAGAAAACTCTTTCTCCACATTTTATTTCTGATTGATCAAATTTTTTTTCATTAGTCGTTTTAAATTCAAATTCTTTTTATCACATGAACATGGTCCCTAAATATTATTTCTCCTAAGTATTTTCAGTGCTCAAGAGAATTTCAATTATTTGCTTAAGTTTCGCTTCGCCTCCCTGAGGATTCGATACTCGGAATACCTTCCGTTTTATATTACTTGCGGCCCGTGCGCTTTGCGGTCCATCAAGTTTTTGGCGCCGTTGCCGGGGAGGCTTGATTTTTAAGCAAAAATTAATTTTTCTTGACATTGAAAAGAAAAGGGTAAATGGTAATTTAGGTGTAAATATTTTTTTCTTTCATCGTTTTGTGAATATTATTTTATTTTCATTTTTTGTTTGGTTCTTTTTGTTATCTGGGAGCATTGTATGCGAAGAAACAAGGTGGTTGATCTGTTTCCGTTAGATCTTGAGATTAACAGGACTCTTAAATTCATTAGAAAAGAAAAAAGATTAGCAGAAACAATGGCCCACCAAGAAGAAGCTCCCAAGGCAATTAGAGATTTTCTGCAGCCAGTTCTTCCTACCGACAATTCTGGAATTGTTTACGCCCCCATCCAAGCTACAAATTTTGAGCTAAAAACAGGGTTGATTCAGATGGCACGCGATAACTCGTTCAAGGGACATCCTTCCGAGGACCCCCACTCTCATCTGCGATCATTCCTAGAAATATGCGGGACGGTAAAGATGAACGGAGTTCCGGCCGACGCAATCAGATTGAGGCTGTTTCCATTTTCTCTACAGGATAAAGCAAAAGATTGGCTCGAATCAGTCGAGACGGGCAGCATCAGTACTTGGGACGAGCTTGCCCAGGCTTTTCTGACAAAATTTTTTCCACCAGCTAAGACTACCAAGCTCCGGACTGAAATTGGAACATTCAGACAGCTTGACGAAGAGCAGTTATACGAAGCGTGGGAAAGATATAAGGAAATGCTTAGGCGATGCCCCCAACACGGATATCCTGATTGGCTTCAGGTACAGTTATTCTATAATGGATTAAACCCCTCCATAAAGACAGTCCTAGACACATCAGCAGGAGGGAGTTTTCTTTCAAAAACAGTGACAGAAGCCAAAGACCTGCTTGAGGAAATGGCGGCAACGAGCTATCAATGGCCGACGGAGAGAGGAACAGTTACAAAAAAGGCTGGATTATATGAATTGGATGAGTCAAGTTCACTGAAAGCGCAACTGGCATCTCTGACCAATGCACTAAACAAATTGACTTCATCTGAGGTGGTTAAGTCCATTTCCACCTTAGCCGAAGGTCATTCAAAGAAAGAAGGTCAAGATGTGGAGGAAGTTCAATACATAGGAAATAGACCATATACTCAAGGAGTACCAAACTTCTACCACCCAGTCTGCGCAATCACGAGAACTTTTCATATGCAAATACGAAGAATGTTTTGCAGCCACCCCCAGGTTTTGCATCATCGAGCCCTCCTGAGAAGAAAAATAATCTTGAGGAGATGGTGGCTTTATTCATCAAGGAACAAAGAATATTGAATGTGAATCTCCAGACATCAGTAAACAACCACGACGCAGCTCTAAAGAATATGGAAGTGCAGATAGGTCAGATTGCTTCAGCAGTAAATGCCCTTCAAAAGGGAAAATTTCCAAGCGATACTGAGCCTAACCCGAAGGAGCAGTGTAAGATGGTGGTTCTGAGAAGTGGCAGAAGACTGGAGAACAGTTCAGAGAAGAAAAAGGAAGAAGAAAAGAGAAGGGATGAAGATAAAGGGACTGAGGCACAAAAAGCCTCCTCTGAAAGGTTCCAACACCCTCCCAACTCTATTGAATTAAAATGTGATTTTTCTAACAGCTGTGCAGGTAGAAAAGAAGATGAAAGGCAGAATGACAATAAGAAGCTGACTGAGGAAGAAGTGGTTCCATGCAACCACCATGACAGAGGTTTGCATATTAGCCCACCTAAGCGGAGGGGCGAATGTCCAACCTTTGATTACAGGGAGTTACCTTTTCCTCAAAGATTTAAAAATGTCAAATTAGATGAACAATTCCAAAAATTTTTAGAAATGTTTAAAAAGTTGTCTGTGAATATTCCATTGGTAGAAGCTTTGTATAATATGCCAAATTATGGAAAATTCATGAAGGAAATGCTTTCTAAAAAGAAAAGTCTGGAAAAAGAAGTTTTTAATTTATCTGAGAGTAGCAGTACCATTATTTCTGGTAGGATACCCTCTAAGCAGAAAGATCCAGGGAGTTTTACTGTTCCCTGCACCATAGGAGAAGTATCCTTTGATAGGGCTTTATGTGATTTAGGAGCAAGTATAAATTTGATGCCCTACTCTGTGTACAGGAAGATTGGTTTATCAGGTATGACAGATACCGACGTCACTCTCCAGCTTGCCGACAGATCGATTACCCACCCGATGGGTGTTGTGGAGGACGTGTTGGTGAAAGTCAACAAATTCATCTTCCCTGTAGATTTCGTGGTACTAGACATGAAGGAGGACAAAGAGGTGCCAATTATCTTAGGCAGACCTTTCCTAGCCACTGGTAAGGCTGAGATTAGCGTGCATACAGGTAAGCTTACCTTGAACATTGATGATGAAAAAGTCGTGTTTAGTATTTTTGGCCAAGATGAATCTGTTTGTAGTTTGCATACATGTTTTTCTGTTGGGCCTGAATACTTGACTGATGACGATGAAGAGGTAGACTATAATCTTGGCCTAGGCTTAGGAGAAATGCTTATTGATAATGTGGATTTTGATCATAATGCATATATGGATAATCCTCTGTTTGAAAATGATTTGGATCTGCCTGACTTTGAAAATGAATTAGACTTGCCTACTTGTGATAATGAAAGATCTGCAGTTGATGATTTACCTTCCTTTGAAAATGAATTGGAATTGCCTGAACTGAATAATTTTGATGATGATATTGAATTGCCTGACATTGAGCATGAACATAAAAGGCATAAAAAAGATTGCTCAATAGATAATTTTGAGTCTGACCATGATTACAGTGAATCTATTGAGTCTGATCTTGACATTCCTGAATGCATGAATCCTGACAATGTGAATACTTTCTTTTCATATCTTGAATCTGTGAATAATATAGAATCTGATCCTGAAATTCTTGAATTCTTTAATTCTTCTGATGATGAGTCATGTGATAGCTTAGTTGAATCATTTTTTAATTCTGAGTCTGAAGGATCTGCTGAGCATGTAGATATTTTTTCTGATGAATGGACTGGCATGATAGATAGGCCATCTCTAGATCCTAGACCAGTAGATATTATAACGCTTGATGACTCTGTTAACAACTGTTTCAAGAATAGAGATTTAGAAAAGTGATTTAATGCGGCTGATTATTTTCTAAAATGTTATTATGAGAATCTCTTTAGTGAAGATGGGCCAGGGGAAAGTTTTTTTTCTCCCCTGTTTGTAGTTTGCAATTCGGTGCGTGATTTCTTGCAGGGCCCGGAGGATGATGAAAATTTTTATTTTGAGCCTCCGTAAGCGTGCCGAGCCTAGTCTAGCTAAAGACGTTAAAGAAAGCGCTGCTTGGGAGGCAACCCAAGGATTAAAGTAGTTAGTTGTTTTTGCGGTAAATAATTTTCTTTGCTCCGTGATCCAATTTTGTTTTGCAGGATCACCTTAGCAAATCCCAAAATTCCACATTTCCCATTTTTCATGGATCCAAAGGAAGAGGATGAAGCGCTCCTAGCTCAGGGAAGTCTCAGTATCTCTCTTTATGCTTTTCTGTTTTAAAACATTGGGGACAATGTTTAGTTTAAGTTTGGGGGGGAGGCTTCCGCTGTGTTGAGCATATTTAAATTCTGTTGGATGCATGAATAGATAGCCATGATAGCCAAGGATGTGATTTTTGAAATTTTGGGAGAAAATGGTTTATATGTTGTGGAATCTGGGAGCACGGCAGAAATTGTGAAATTTTAAAATTTTTTGATACTTAGTTTTGATGTCTAAAGCATGCAATAGTCTTATCTAATGACATCTTTGAAAATCTAGATTCTTATTATGGTTTTCAAAGTTGTTGTCACCCCGATAGGCTTAGTTTCTAATATCAGGAAGTTCATGCTTGATTGCTCTAAAGAACTAGGTAGAAAAAAATGCTATGCCTGCTGAGAGAAAAGCAAAAGCAAAAAACAAAAAAAAAAAAAAAAAAGAAAATGTGAGAAAAAGAAAATCTGTTGAAAAAGAATTTTTGCTTGCTCAAAAGAAAAAAGCCTAGGGGTAAAAAGAGCTACCTGCGGTGTGATCAGTTAGGCCAACCAGAGAATAAAATTCGGGTTAAGGGTCCCTGCATCGTAGTGTGAAAGCTAGTACCATTAGATATCAAAATGCAAGTTTGGGGGAGGAGCAAAAGAAAAAGAAAAGAAAAAGAAGAGAAATAGAAAAATCATGTGAGAATTCTGCTCCCCCATGAAAAAAGAAAAGGATGACAGGCACCCTAGTTACTTTTTTTTGCATGATAGAGGGACTCCGAAGTATTAGGGGCTCTTAGCCAGTGTAGGGGGAAAACAAATGGAGAAAGCCATAAGACTAATCTAGGTTAGTAAAAGAATCAATAGATAAGTCTTGAGCATGCTATTCATTAATCTTAAGTTCAAACTAGTTTAAGATTTCTTCAAGAGTATGCGGTGCTTGCTTATTCCACTTGCATGTTTTCCATTCGATCCTAAGAATTCCAAAATCATTGAGGGTTGAGCGATTCTATTTCATGCATCTTTAGAATTTATTTTGCTCGGGACTAGCAAAAGCTTAAGTTTGGGGGTGTGATAGCGAGCAGAAATGTCGCTATTTTAGTCTCAAATTATTAAACTTTTTGATGCTTTAATCGTGTTTTTAATGAATATATTTAATGAATTTTGTTATTTGGTCCTTAGGAGCTAAGTTGGTGATTTTGGGAGAAAAAGAGCCAAAAATTGAAGTAATTCTAGCCCAAATCCTAGCTTGATGCAATTGAAGGCCCAAAGAAGACATTCATGAAGAAAAGACCAAGAGAAATGAAGAAGAAGGCCCAAAAATCAGCCCAAAAGGAAGCTGATTTTTCTGGAAAATCTAGACAGCGTCGAGACGCTGCCCTTTCTTGTTGCCCAAGCCGCGTGCGCAGCAGCGTCGCGACGCTTAGCAAGGCAGCGTCGCGACGCTACCCCTATTCCAGGCCTATAAATAGGCGTCATTGGTGCCTCATTTTGAAATGATCAATCAATCAATCATCCATCAATCAATCCTTTCTTTCCTTTCTTAAGACTCCTTTTTTGGAGCCCCTCTCAAGGCTTTTAAGCCTTTTTGAGAGGGTTCTTCTAGTGGGGAAATTTTGGGGAATTTTGGGAAGCAATCCTAGAGGCTCGAGGAGTAGTCAGCGGGGGCTCCAAGCGTCAGCAAGGGGTTTTCAACGGTCAATTCCTTTCCTTTATGCTTCTTAATATGCTTTCCCTTGTAATTATTGTGGATATTATGTGTAGCTAAACCCCAATTTGGGGTCTTGAAATGAAATGATAGTTGAAATATTGTTATAATTTCTTGTCTCTTGCCCATGTCTTAATTATTTGTATGGATGTGCTTAATGCTTTACTCAATTTGGCCAATTGTGTAATGATTCGATTCTTAATGGAAACTCGACGGAGAGAAATTAGGATAGATCATAATCCATGCAACTAGTTTAATTGCCCGTTGTGACACCGGGATTAGTTGATTAAACTTAGATTCCTAAAATGAATCAGAGCGTAATAATTAATGATTTTTAATAGCGCTAAGAACACTTAGGTTGTTAAAATGAGTTAGTTACAATTAGGGGAAACCGACAGGAGAACATATGTGATTAACGGAGATTCTAGGTTTATAATTAGTTGGCCAATGAGATAGGATAATTATAGCAATTATTCAGCTAACCATTGATTTTCAAGATCCCTCTTCCCGCTTAAAGAAAACTCTTTCTCCACATTTTATTTCTGATTGATCAAATTTGTTTTCATTAGTCGTTTTAAATTCAAATTCTTTTTATCACATGAACATGGTCCCTAAATATTATTTCTCCTAAGTATTTTCAGTGCTCAAGAGAATTTCAATTATTTGCTTAAGTTTCGCTTCGCCTCCCTGAGGATTCGATACTCGGAATACTTTCCGTTTTATATTACTTGCGGCCCGTGCGCTTTGCGGTCCATCACAAACCAGAGAAAACTCAGGTTAAGGATCCCTACAATGGGTGTGTGAAAGCTAGTGCCACATATAAATGCTGAATTTAATTATAATTTATAAGCACCTAAGTATGGAGGAAAACAAACTAATTTTTTCCATTAACTCATTAGTGAAACCTTAGTGCCAGTGTAGAGGGAAGATGAGCTGAGAGTTTAATAATCCAATCCCGGGCTAGTAGAGTCTGATCTTGTTGAGTTAGATCTCGCTTGTGCAAGTTAATTTTGGAAAAAATTTAATTTGTCTCCCTCATTGGTCCTTGTGTGCATGTCTTTTGCTTGCTTCAATATTGACTTTTAAGCCTTGAGGATTGAGTTATGATTATTGCATCCATTCTTCTACTGTGTGTTTGATTTGTAGTTTGCTCGAGGACTAGCAAAAGCTTAAGTTTGGGGGTATTTGATAGCAAGCATAGCTAGCTACTTTTACTTATTTAATTAAGCTAGTCTTGTATGATTTTTTGGCAATTTTATTGCACTTTAATGTTTATTTTGTAGGAAATGGTTGATTGGAGCTAAAGTGTGATATTTGAGTTAATCGGGTACTCGGGACGTGAAAAGACACAAAAGAACTGAAGAGAATCAACAAGAAAAAAGTAAATATAGGGTCAAAGGCTGACCAACGTCAAGACGCTGCTCCTTTAGCGTCTCGACGCTGGCATTCCATATCGAATCAGGCGCAATAACGTCACAGCGTCGAGACGCTGTGACAATAGCGTCTCGACGCTACCACATTTCCTTTCCAGACACGCGCGTATAAGAGGCAGCGTCAATACGCTGCCTTGACAGCGTCTCGACGCTACGACGAAAAATCTGCAATATAAGTTTCTTTTCGGCTAGGTTTGAGGGGACTTCGATTTGGGACTTTTCGGAGCTGACAATAGAGCATAAATTGGGCATTCTTGCTGAAGGTGTACATATTACACATGCGGAAGCAATTGAATATCGAAAGCACTTAAGACATTCAATTTTACTCCTAAAGTATGCATGTTCTAGAAAAGACAGAATAGAGAGATTAGAAAACACCAACCTTTGTAGCTCACTTATGTTGAACTCCTTGTGGTGTTTGCCTCTCCTATGCTCCTTGGACAACCTCTAGAGTCTTCCCTACTATACTCCGGGCCAAGAACGACTTGTGGGAGTCTATATAAGATAGGGAATGGGAAGGGAATGCTTGAAGCATCAAGCAATGGAGAAGAATGAGAGATGAGTGGATTCTAGGAAATGGAAATGGCTCTCCATGTTTGAATCTTATTCCAACAGCCTAACATTAAGGAAATGGCTCTCTCATGTTTGAATCTTATTCAAACTCCTTTTAAAGACATTGTCCATGCAAAGCCAAGCCTCAAGACACAAGACACATGGTGTATTTGCAAGCTCAAGTGGATTCTAGGTGTACATTACACAAGACATGGAACAATGCATGAATGAGTTGTCTTTCCACTTTGAATGATCATGAGTTAAATGGATTTCCAACTAAATCCACTAAATTCAAATTGAAATCAAATTTCAAGCTTGCAAATTATCCCTAATTTCAATTCTAAATTGAAATTGATTGCTTGCTAATTAATTTGAAAATTTTCAAATTAATTTTGATATGATTAATCTAATTAATCTTTGTTATCTTGTGCAATTCCATATATATGATTCCTAATACATATATATAGTATTCAAAACACTTTTAAATACTTTATCTCTCATTTTCTAATTTAATTCATAATTAAATTATTGTGTCAAACACAATTTACGATAATACCCTTTTTCCCGATTTTGAACGATTCAAAGCTTCCTATCTTTTGTTCTAGGCTTAATTCTGATATGAGCTAGTAGGGTGACCTAATGGACTTATAGATCATGGGCTCCAACGATTCGAGGCTAACCGACTAATCTCATTGTCCAAGCTAGCCAACATTCGTTAACTATCGGGACACTCCACTATAGCCCGATAGTTGCACTCCCCTCACTATAGATATATTTTCGTCCACTTGATTTAACCATGATTAGTAAGTCGATCCTTCAGAGGTTGTTCGTAGCTAGAGTTAGGTCAATAAGCCGTTTTACCCCTATAGTACTTCTAGTTCCTTAAGTCCCACTGATCCTCTAATGAACAATTGGTTTATGGTCCAACCAATAAACCGTCCCTCTCGGGTCTATGAGAGGGTGGGATCCCTTTGTTCAAGCCCCGGAGTCAGCACTTAAGGGAACAACCTCTCTACTATCCCTAATTTGGGTAGGAGTGAATTCCTTCTTGCACGACTATGTCCCCATCTATCTACCTGTTCCTATCCCTGAAATGGGAGCTTTATTGAGTCGGCGATACTGAGCCACTCTCACCTTTGCAGATCTAAGGATAAGCCCGAATAAATAGGAGTTCATAGTTAGCTCAGGATTAAGATCGAGTTACCTAGGTCGTCACATGAAATAGTAAGTCTCGTCAGTAAACGGTGTTATAAAGCGAGAGCGACTTATTTCTCGGTTCTGGTCTTATGCAAACTCATTGCATAGGACGCCCCCACTCGCATGTCTCTACATGGACGATTTAGGATCACATCGTCTATACCATCTATAAAGTGGGCTGCGTCTCATAGTGTCTCCAGAATAAGGTACCCAACCCTATTCCTATACTATAGACCGTTTTGGCTATTACTCAAGCTTGATCCACTTTTATGTCTCTACATAAAGCTCAAGTGTTCATCCTATAGCCATGGATCTTAGTTTATTGGATTTGGGTTATTATAAGTGCAATTTACTTTATTAAGTAATGACTTTTACTGAATCAATCACGATAACACCTTTATCGAATAAGTATATAATTCGTTTAACATTCACTATCTACGAGTTTTAGGACACCAATCCCAACACTTGCGCTGAAGCAAAGGGGACAAGTTGGAAATCAACCCATTGATCGTGGGGATCGTGACGGGGACGTTCGGTCTCGGCCTACAACGAGTTTAATTCTCTTTTCCCTTACTTTAGATAGTTTGATGGTTGTTTTAGACTCTCGCTATATTGTAACGCGTTGTATGATTAGCTAGGTCTTTAATTCTTAGGGATTGATGTAGCCATTGGGCGTTATGGATTGATTTACGGTTTTATGCTATTGATTTCATTTATGCATATTTTGTGTCCTTAATGCTTTCAATTTACCGACCATAAATTGATGGATGTTTATGATTGAATCTAACTCGGGAGAGAGGAATTAAATTAGTAATCAGTATGCATAACTAGAATTTAGCTAAAAATCGGGAGATTAAGGTTAATTCTATAAATTGTTATAAAGGTTAGCCTTATTGCCTTGTATGTTTATTGGATTTAGATAGGGATATCGGGTTCAATTGCATATGGGAGAATCATGTATGCTCGGGAGAGATATGTGTCATTTTATTTGCCAAGATTTATGAATCATAGTATTTGTTAATTCGTATATTAATCCATAACTCCAATTGGTGAAATCAAATCTCTAAGACCAATTTTTCCCATTAGATTGTCACTTTTTGCTTGAGGTTTGTGTTTGATTTAATTATATTCTCGTCCAATTTGATTCCTTAGATAAAATCGGCCAAGAGTATTTTCGGTAATTAAAATTGGCTAGACACCAATCCAGAGGACGACATTCGAATTTACATTCACTATATTATAACTTGACCCGTACACTTGCGTTAAGCAATTTGCACATCACCTCCCAGAGCATGAGGTCATGGAAGAGGTCGAGGAAGAGGTCGTGGTAGGGGTCGTACATCCCCTGAACAAGTTGTGTCACCTATGGGGCATGAAGGAGATCTACCCGAAGACCCACAAGTGGAACAGCCGGTTGAACAGTCGGTGACTGTGGCAGAACCTGTCACAGTGGATATCCAGGCAATAGTTCAGACCGCAGTTCAGGCTGCAGTTGCGGGCATGCTTGCGGGACCACATGTCTAAGCGCCTTAGAACAACGAAGCCCTATCGCAGGAGGCAAGGTGCTTAAGAGATTTTAGGAAGTGGGACCCCTGTATGTTCGATGGAGACTCAAGGGATCCCACGGTAGCAGAGTTGTGGCTGTCCTCCATCGAGACTGTCTTTCGCCACATGAACTACCCAGAGGACCAGAAAGTGTACTGCGCCGTGTTCTTGTTACGAGATAACGCCTTGATTTGGTGGCAATCGATCGAAAGGACTATAGACGTCAACAACGGACCTGTCACATGGAATCAGTTCAAGGGGGAGTTCTTTAGGAAATATTACCCTGCAGCCTCCCGATTCAAGAAGCAAGTAGAGTTTGTGGCTTTTACACAGGGAAACCGAACCATAGAGGAATATGAGACAGAGTTCGCCAGTCTGTCTCGGTTTGCTCCGGCCCTGGTAGCTGTAGAGGCTGATAAGGTAGAACGTTTCATCACAGGCTTAAAGGAAAAGATTCAAGGCAGTGTGGCAGCCCATCAACCTCAAGACTATGCCACCGAAGTCAGGGTGGCAGAGCGGATTGATCGACGACCGTCAGTTTTCTCTTCAGAACCTTTCTTAGGTCATAAGCGAAGGTACGATTAGATGAGCTCGAACACACAGCAGGGCCACCGTTACCCTAGACGAGGTCCACCCTAGGAGCGTGGAAAGAAAGCACAGAATCAGCTAGGGCCTAATCAGGATAGGCCGTTATGTCAGACGTCTAGGAAGTACCACTGGGGTCGTTGCTTGGCAGGGACCCGTGTTTGTTTCAAGTGTGGCCGGGAAGGGCATATTGCTTTGAATTGTAATCAGAAGAAAACTAATTATGCCGACCAACCGTCCAGTTCAAATCAAGCATCCGAGGTAAGACCAGCACAACATCAGGGCAAGATATTTGCCACTACCGGACAAGAGGCAGAGAACCTTAACGCAGTGGTGATAGGCACGATCCCTATTCTCGGCCATTATGCTTTTTTGTTGTTTGATTCGGGTTCAACGCATTCTTTTACTTCTGCATCGTTTGTAAGTCAAGCCATCCTAGAACTAGAGCCGTTGGGTTATGTTTTGACATTCTCAACCCCTGCGGGGGTAACGTTACTAGCTAGTGAAGTAGTGAAAGCTTGCCAAATGTTAGTGTCTGATCGATCAATGGATGTGACATTGATCGCCCTTGATATGAGTGATTTTGATGTTATCTTTGGAATGGAATGATTGGCTTCTAATTATGCCAATATAGATTGTTATCGTAAGGAGGTTATCTTTAACCCTCCGTCAGAGGCAAGCTTCATGTTTAAAGGATCGATGGTCAAAGGTGCTCCTAAGGTGGTCTTTGCAATGAAGGCGAGAAAATTAATTAGCAATGGGGCTTGGGGCTTGTTTGCTAGCGTGGTTCACACAAGGAAAACCAAGACATCAATGACTTCAATACTGGTAGTGAGGGAATTCACAAACGTATTTCCTGAGGATTTGACAGGACTACCCCCAGCACGAGAGGTTGACTTCTGCATTGAGCTTGAGCCAGGGACTAACCCGATTTCTAAAGCTCCATATACGACGGCTCCGACGGAATTGAAAGAGCTTAAGGTGCAGATTCAGGAGCTGTTGGACAAAGGTTATATATGCCCTAGCGTCTCGTCGTGGGGTGCTCCAGTTTTATTTGTGAAAAAAGAAGGATGGAACAATTTGGTTGTGCAACGACTACCGGGAACTGAACAAAGTGACAATAAAGAACAGATACCCTTTGCCCAGGATTAATGACCTCTTTGATCAGCTTCAAGGTGCAACAGTGTTTTCTAAAATACATCTACGGTCAGGTTATCATCAGTTGTTGATCAGAGGGGAAGATATACCTAAGACAACTTTCTGGACCAGGTGTGGGCATTGCGAATTTACCGTGATGTCCTTTGGGCTTACTAATGCTCCTGCAATTTTCATGGACTTGATGAACATGGTATTTAAGGAGTTCCTTTACTCGTTCGTAATTTTGTTTTTATTGACGACATTCTTATCTACTCCAAGATAGAAGAGGAACATGAGGATCGTCTTAGGAGAGTTCTAATCACCTTAAGAAAGAACAAGTTGTACGCCAAATTCTCTAAATGTGAGTAATTGGTCCCGACCCACTTCAGTTAGCGAGATACGGAGCTTTTTGGGGTTAGTAGGATATTACCGTCGTTTTGTGCAAGGCTTTTCCAGTATTGCCGCACCCCTAACTCAGTTGACTCAAAAGTGTACTCCATTTTTGTGGAACGAAGCTTGTGAGGCAAGCTTCCAAGAGCTTAAGCGAAGGCTAGTTTAACACCAGTACTCAAAGTACCTGATGGTTCAGGAGAATTTGTTATTTATAGTGATGCTTCAAAGAAAGGACTGGGTTGTGTGTTAATGCAACATGGTAAGGTCATTGCTTATGCGTCTCGTCAGCTGAAAGATTATGAGAAGAACTACCCGACCCATGACTTGAAGATTTGGAGACACTATCTGTACGAAGAGAAAATCCAAATCTTCACGGATCAAAAAAGTCTGAAATACCTCTTCACCCAAAAGGAGTTGAATATGAGACAGTGGAGATGGTTAGAGTTAGTGAAAGATTATGATTATGACATCCAGTACCACCCAGGTAAGGCAAATGTGGTCGCAGATGCCCTTAGTAGGAAGACTGTTCATACTCTGCTTTGATTACTACTCAGGCTCATATATTGGATGACTTGGAACGTGCAGAGATTATGGTTGCAGTGGGCGATGTTACCGCAAACAACAATTCTAAACGGAGAAACCACCAACTCCTTACTATTTACATGCGTTGCCAGCCAACTTATAATGAAACACTATCAGGCCCTCCTATCTATCACAACACAAATTACACAACAGGCATACACTTGAAAAGAAAGTGTTCATAACATCTCAGTCCCAACTCAACATATAAAAAAATCTCATGCCGGAAACTCAGCTGCCATATCCATGCATAATTCACGTTTTAGCTTCAGAAAGTTAACTTACCTTAAGGTAACTAAGCTTCATTGAAAACACCAGACATTTGATATAACGCAAACCTCATTATGCGAAAAGTAATCTATTAACACACATAAAAGTTCTCACATCAGAGGCATTCCAATCTCAATAATTTTCCTAAAGACACAAGACTTGAGGGGGGTCGAAAACTCACCCAAATGATACTACTGCTTTCTGTCCAGTTTCCAAATTTCGCTCCGCCTTTAATGATTCGACCACCACATACTACGGATACCGTATATTAAGATCCAACGTTAATGGGTATTCCATTAAAAGATAAAGACCATATAAATCTGAAACTTACACCTTCCATACCCACTGTTTGATTGGTCGAATCGTCGAACACTCAGATTTAAAGCGGCTCGAGGCATCAGACAACTGTTTGGCTGAAGACAGCAGTGACGTGTGGTTGTTTGTTTGCTGTAGTCGGGAGACAGAAATAGAGAATTGGTGATCAGCGAGCAGAACAAAAAAAATCGAGATATAAAAAGGCTAGAGAGAGAAATAAAATCGCCTTACCAAAGGAACTCACGGCGGCGACGACGGCGACGGACGACGACGGCGACGACAGCGTGCAGTGAGCGGCGATGGTGACGTGCTGTAGACCGAGAGAGGGAGAAAGAAAGTGAGACCGAGAGAGAGAGCTGCTTTAAGGTTCAAGCACTTGAGAGATATGTTAAGATGAGTGTGTTTGAAAGTAAATTCCAGCAGCATAACAGTATGGAAAATGACTCTCTTTTTAGCTTCAATCTGATTCATACTCTACTTATAGTGTGATCTCATGCAAGGGGAAGCCTCAAGAAGTAAGACACATGTTGGAGATGCAAGAATGCATGGATGAGTTGTCTTTCCACTTTGAATCACCATGCAAGAGTGGGAATCCAACTAAATCCACTATCGTAGATTAAAATCTGATTTCTAGCTTGAAAATTAACTTTAATTTCAATTCCTAATTGAAGTTAATATTATGTAATTAATTAGAAACACTTTCCAATTAATATCAAATGATTAAATCCAATTAATCATACCAACTTTATGCATTCCATCATATATGAATCCTAATATAATCCTAATTCATATATATAGTATTTAAAAAATGTTTAAATACTTTATCTCTCATTTTATAATTTAATTCATAATTAAATTATTGTGTCAAACACAATTTACGATAATACCCTTTTTCCCAATTTTGAACGATTCAAAGAATCCTATCTTATTGTTCTAGGCCTCATTCCGATATGAGCTAGTAGGGGGACCTAATGGACCTATAGATCATGGGCTCCAACGATTCGAGGCTAACCAACTAATCTCATTAAAGGTTTTCATGGAATATTACAGGATTTTAACTTGTTTTTAGGACACCACTGTGTGAGTTTGCCTCTTGAATGAAAGGTTTTCAATGTTTTTATGATGATTCATTTTTGTGATCATGAAGTTATTGAGCACAAAAATGTCTTAGAGGTTCTTAGTCTGTGATCGTGAAGAGTTCTTGTAAAAGATTGCTCATGTAATTGGCTAACAATGGAAATTGCAGTCATTGATTTTAGTGAAGCATGGTGACATGTTTTTTAGTGTCATCTGAGTGCCAATTTTGATGGTTATACTATTCGAATGTCTAAGAAGACCACAAGTTCTTCATTGCTTGTCATTTTAACTACTAGTCTTTTTAATGGAAGGGAAGTGAATCTATGTA
Organism: Luffa acutangula; assembly: GCA_036850905.1. Taxonomy (NCBI): domain Eukaryota; kingdom Viridiplantae; phylum Streptophyta; class Magnoliopsida; order Cucurbitales; family Cucurbitaceae; genus Luffa; species Luffa acutangula. Next base: position 19,682,768 of record CM072087.1, read on the forward strand.
CTATCTATAGAAATTGAAGGCTTTCCTTTTACCATTGAGGTTGCGGAGAACATTTGCAATTTTTCCAAGAAGGGTTTGACACTATCTCAAATTGGTGTTATTGAAGGCTCATGTTAAAAGTGTAACTAGGAGCAAGAACTTGCGAATATTGAAGGCTCATGGTGAGCCCCATCTACCCTTCCTCCACTAAACTTCTATTTTATACATCAGTCATAATTATTATGTTATTCTTTTTAACATGTTTTCTTTTTTGGCTCAGGGCTAGCTATTGAAATCCCAAAGAATCTTTACCATATCATCAAGAAAGTTGTTTCAATCAGAAAGCATATGGAAAGAGACAGGACAAACAAGGATTCCAAATTCAGGTTGATTTTCGTGGAGAGCAGGATCAATCGCATGACCAAGTATTACAAGAAGACAAAGAATCTATTCCCTGTTTGGAAGTAGTAAATTTTTTAAGGCACAAAAGCACATGAATTGTTTAATAGGTAGTTTGTTATTTTGACTATGTGGTGGAGATTTGTATTATGTAATTTTGAATATATGATGGAAATGGGCGTAAAGTTCTTCATTTTGGAATTGTCCAAATGGAGTTGATAGGTCTTGTAATTTTGTAATCGTTCACGTGGATTAATAGGTCTTGTAATTTTTTGAATTGTTCACATGAGTTGATAGTTGTAATTTTGGAATTGCTCATATGCAGGTTGGATACTTTTGTAATGTTGAAGATATGAATTTTTTTGAAGTTACTAGGGGAAATTTGGCTGATGGATCTTGAATGTGTATCTTTTTTATTTCGTTGATCAATATATAAAATTGTTGGAATGCAATGCAAGAGATTCAAGATAATAGGGAACAACTATTATAATATAAAAAATAATAATAATAAAAAAGAAATCACAAACAAACCTGAGATGTAAAATATGTCAAAAACTTACCAAATTGATATTTTTGAAATGTCAAGATAAAGTATCATTTGACAGGTTAGACTTGTCAAGTTTTAACAAAAATGATATTTAATAAATGTCAAGAAATCTATATACATGATGCTTCATAAATGTCAATACTTTTAATATTCTTGACATTTGAAAAATATCAAGAAAAGAATATCTTGACGGTTTTCATTCGTCACATTTTTTATACCTTATTCTTGACAGTAGTTCTCTAGATGCTTTTAAAAGCGTCAAGAGTATTAAAATTTGATATACCAAAAGCGTCAAGTAATACTGTTTTGTAGTAGTGCTCTTTAATTGGGAGCGCGTAGTTGATTTTCCGAAATTCCTGTGTTTCATGATTTGTTTCAATATGTGCATGTGTTATGAAAAAATTATGAAAGTATGAAGTTTGATATGAATGTTTCCAAACATGCTGTTTTGAAATTCTTGAGTTGGTGGTCTCTCAAAAAATCCATAATATGTATGAGCTTAAATGAATTTTGAGTTTTCTTAAATTATGAAAGTCTCCATGAAATTGATGTATTTAAAGAGATGTCTACACAGACTTCGGGACATGAGATTGATGTACATTAGTTGAGGTTCGTGAAATTGAAGACCTCCGTACACAACACATGAAAATGATGTGTCTCGGATATGCAAGAAATTGATGTATATCCCATAGTTAATAAGTTTAAAATAAAATTTAGAGCCACCCAAAATATGTTTGTTGTTGATTTTAGTAGCGTGTGTAAGCGTGACCCAACCTCAACAGTAGGATCACTTACTGAGTATTTTAAATACTCATACTTTTATGAGATGTCTTCTTTCAGGAAAAGGCAAGGGAAGGTGCAAGGCGACTGATGAGAATTCGTTAGGCAGCCATGACCACGATGCTTGAAAAGAGGCCCGAGAACTTCCTAGGCCTCCCCAAGTTTTTTCCCCAGATGAGTGTATGAACCCCTAGGATGACCACAATGCTTGAAGAGAGGCCCAAGAACTTCCTAGCCCTCCCCAAGTTTTCCCCAGAAGAGTGTAGGCACCCCTAGGATGACAAGGAAGCTTGAAAAGAGGCCTGGAAACTTCCTAGGCCTCCCAAAGGTTTTTCCCCCGAAGAGAGTATGCACCCCTGGGATGACCACGTTACTTGAAGAGAGGTCCGAGAACTTCCTAGGCCTCCCCAAGTTTTTCCCTAGAAGTGTGTACGCACCCCTGGGATTGTTGGGTTTTATGCCCTAAAACTCGTAGATAGTGAATGTAACTGTTGACCGGATATTAATGAAATAATATAGATATATTTTTCCATTAATTGTTATTATTTATTTTATATTTGTCTTTGCCTAATAATAACCCTAATCCAATAAACTAAACATCCAAGATTGTAATATGAGTCTTGAACTATATGTAGCGACATATGGGATAATTGTTCAAGAAACAGCCTAAAGGGTCTATAGTATAGGGACAAGACTGGGTGCCTTATCCTGGTGACACTATGGATACGACCCACTTTGTATTTGATACAAACGTTGCGATCCAACGCGTTCGTGTAGGAGACATGTGAGTGGGGGTATCCTATGCAATGAGTTTGCATAAGACCGGACCGCGAAATAGTAACCACTGGTTATAACACCGTTAACTAGTTGGTTTTCTATTTCACTAGGACGACCTAAACAACTTAGTCTTAATCCTGAGTTGATTATGGACTCCTGCTCATGAGAGATTGTCCTTTGATTTGTATGGGTGAGAGTGGCCAATACGCCGACTCAATAAGCCTACCACATTGGGGACAAGACCGAATGGGGAGCTGGGAACATAATCGTACAAGATGGAATTCACTCCTTCCCAACTTTAGGGAAGCAGATGACTGTTCTCTTAAGTGGTTACTCCGAGTCTTAAACAAAGGGTCCTACCCTCTCAATGGCACGAGATGGTTTTCTGTTTGATGATTGGACCACAAACAAGTTGTTCATTAGAGGAGAATTGGTACTTAAGGAAATAAAGGTAACCTAGGGGTAAAACGGTAATTTGACCCAGCTGGTGTTACGGACACTCGTGAAGGACTAACTAGTCGATATTGGTCTAGATCCATGGACACAGAAAATATGTCTGCAGTGAGAAGAGTGCAATTGTGAGTCTATAGTGGAATGTACACACAGTTAACGAATATTGATTAATGTGGTTAATGAGTTTGACCAATTAATCTCACATCGTTGGAGCTTCTTATCTGCAGGTCCATTAGGTCCCACTGGTAGCTCGTAAAGTAATTTGAGGCAACTAAGTAATAAAAGTAAATTGAAAATGTTCAATTTATTAAGGGAAACAAATATAATATATATTGATATATTATTATGAGAGAAATTAATATTTGAAAAGTTCAAATATAAATTTATGGAAGTTTGAAAGAGTTCAAAATAATGAATTAATTAATTTACGGCCTAAAATGTGTTTGGGCAAATTAATTAATCCTAGGCCGGGAATTAAATGTGTGATATTTAATTGGTGGTTAATTAATTAAAGAATTGATTAACCGGGAATTAACAAATTATTGAAATAATTAATCACTTAAGGAAGTGATTAATCATTTATGGAAATGATCTAATCACTTATGGAAGTAATTAGTCATTTGTGGAAAAGATTAATCAATTATGGAATTGATTGATCATGATTGATTAATTAAGGAATAAGATTGAATCAATTTTTGAAAAGATTGATTTAATTGAATATTTTATTCATGACCTCTCTTCTATAAATAGAACACTATACCTAATTGGTCATGACACTTGACACTCTTGAAAGACAAGACCTAGAATTTTCTCTAGCCTCCCTCTTAGAGAAAGACTCCCACAAGTCTTTTGCTTCCTAGACTTAGAGACATACCGGTGTAACCTCTGTGGTTATTGTGTCATTCAAAGAAGGAATTTCCAGCGAAGAAAAACAAAGGCGGCTGCTGCGTTTTCGTTCGTGGAGCGTCGTTGGCGAAGAACGGTCAAGTCTTCAACGAAGGTATGTGACTGTTCTTTCCCTTTTCTTTAGAAAAGCATGACAATAAATTTAGATTTAGTTTTAAGCATGTTTAAACCAATTTTCCAGCAGCTTTAAAAGGGTTTTAAAGTTTAATTGAGTTTTCGTAACGGTATTTTAATTTTAATTAATATACGGCGTAAGGTCCAATCGATGCGCTTCCGCTGCGTGGGAACTTTCATTCCCTTCAGGGATGACCACGATCCTTGAAGAGAGGTGATAGCGAGCATAGCTAGCTACTTTTACTTATTTAATTTAGCTAGTCTTTTATGATGTTTGGGCCATTTTATTGCGCTTTATTGTTTATTTTGTAGGAAATGGTTGATTGGAGCTATAATGCCATATTAGAGTTAATCGGGTGCTCGGGGCGTGAAAAGATGCAAAGGAATGAAAAGAGTAAAAGAGGAAAAAAGTCAAATCTCGGTCAACAGCAGGCTAGCGTCGAGACGCTAGCTCTTGAGCGTCTCGACGCTCACATTCCATATCAGATTAGGCGCGTAAAGCTCACAGCGTTGAGACGCTGTGATAGGAAGCGTCCCGACGCTACCGTTTTTCCCTTATTCAGAACACGCGTATCAGAGGCAGCGTCTCGACGCTAAGACGAAAAAACAGAATAAAAGCTTATTTTCGGCTAGGTTTTAGGGGAGTTCGATTTGGGACCTTGGAGAGCCGTAAACAGGGCAGAACAGAGCACTTGGAGGCTGAAAACAAAGGGAGAGACTTGGAAATCAACCCATTGTTCGTGGGGATCGTGACGGGGACGTCGAGATTCGGCCTACATTGAGTTTTCTTTTCCCTTTCCTTTCTTTAGATAGATTTATGGCTTTCACATGTTTAGTTGAGCTTGTATTTACATTCATGAGTAGCTAAACTTGTAGCTTAGGGATTGATGTAGTTTATTAAGTTTATGGATTGATTTATGGTTTAAGTTGTGCAACGTTATTGTGTTTGTAATCTTGATTTAATGCTTTCAATTAATTGGCCATTAGTTGAATGATTTAAGTTTCGAATCTAGCTCGGGAGAGGGGATTTGATTTAGACTTCCTCAAGATTGCATGAATAAAGTTTACTTTCTAATTCATGACGGTTTTAGATTAACTTTAGAATTGGTTGAAAGATCTCATTGCCTTGCATGATTAATAAACTTAGATAGGGATATCAAGTTGGTTAATTTGCATGAGAATCAATTATACTCGGGAGAGGTAGTTGTGATTAAAGGGTCTTTGGCTCATAATTCCATTGTGCATAATAACTTATTCCTTAAAATCAATCCTAAACTAAATCGGCGAAATCAATTCCCTAAGAAGTTTTCCCAATTGAATTTCCATTCTTTTTACTTGCTTTGATTTAGTTTTATTATCATTCATTCATCACTTTTTAATCCCTAAATAAAATTGGGCAAGATAATTCACAATACTTGATTTGCTTAAAAATCCAATCCAGAGGACGACACTCGTATTTACGAACACTTTATTATTACTTGACCCGTGCGCTTGCGGTTAGGAAAAGTCCACATCAAGAGGCCCGAGAACTTCTTAGGCCTCCCCAAGATTAATAAACTTAGATAGGGATATCAAGTTGGTTAATTTGCATGAGAATCAATTATACTCGGGAGAGGTAGTTGTGATTAAAGGGTCTTTGGCTCATAATTCCATTGTACATAATAACTTATTCCTTAAAATCAACCCTAAACTAAATCGGCGAAATCAATTCCCTAAGATGTTTTCCCAATTGAATTTCCATTCTTTTTACTTTCTTTGATTTAGTTTTATTATCATTCATTCATCACTTTTTAATCCCTAAATAAAATTGGGCAAGATAATTCAGAATACTTGATTTGCTTAAAAATCCAATCCAGAGGACGACACTCGTATTTACGAACACTTTATTATTACTTGACCCGTGCGCTTGCGGTTAGGAAAAGTCCACATCAAGAGGCCCGAGAACTTCTTAGGCCGACCCAAGCTTTTTCCCAGAAGAGTGTACACACCTCTGGGATGACCACGATGCTTGAAGAGAGGCCCGAGAACTTCTTCGGATTCCCCAAGCTTTTCCCCCAGAAGAGTGTACGCACCACTAGGATGACCACAATGCTTGAAGAGAGGCCGATGAACTTCTTAGGCCTCCCCAAGCTTTTTCCCCAGAAGAGTGTACGCACCCCTGGGATGACCAAAATGCTTGAAGAGAGGCCCGGGAACTTCATAGGCCTCCCCAAGCTTGTCCCCAAAAGAGTGTACGCACCCTTTGGATGACCACGATGCTTGAAGAGAGGCCCAAGAACTTCTTAGGCCTCCCCAAGCTTTTTCCCCAGAAGAGTGTACGCACCCCTTGTATGATCACGATGGTTGAAGAGAGGCCCGAGATCTTCCTAGGCCTCCCCAAGCTTTTTCCCCATAAGAGTGTATGCACCCATGGGATGACCATGATCCTTGATGAGAGGCCCGAGAACTTCCTAGGCCTCCCCAAGCTTTTCCCCATAAGAGTGTTTGCACCCTTGGGATGACCACAATGCTTGAAGAGAGGCATGAGAACTTGTTAGGCCGTCCCAGGATTTTTCCACAAAAGAGTGTACGCAGCCCTCGGATGACCACGATGCTTGAAGAGAGACTCGAGAACTTCCTAGGCATCACCAAGCTTTTTTGCAGAAGTGTGTATGCACCCTGGGATGAAAACGATGCTTGAAGAGAGGCTCGGGAACTTGCTATGCCTCCCATAGCTTTTCCCCATAAGAGTGTACGAACCCCTAGGATGACCACGATGCTTGAAGAGAGGCCTAGGAACTTCCTAGGCCTCCCAAAGCTTTTTCCCCAAAAGAGTGTGTGCACCCCTAGGATGACCACGATGCTTGAAGAGAGGCCCAAAAACTTCATAGGCCTCCAAAAGTTTTTGCCTAGAAGATTGTACGCAACCCTGGGATGACCACGATGCTTGAAGAAGGGCCCGGGAACTTCTTAGGCATCCCGAAGGTTTTTCCCCAAAAGAGTGTACGCACCCTTAGGATGACCACCATGCATGAAGAGAGGTCCGAGATCTTCCTAAGCCTCCCAAAGCTGTTTCCCCATAAGAGTGTATGCACCCCCTAGGATGACCACAGTGCTTGAAGAGAGGCCCTAGAACTTTCTAGGCCTCCCAAAGATTTTTCACCCGAATAGTGTATGCACCCATAGGATGACCACGATACTTGAAGATAAGCCCGAGAAATTCCTAGGCCTCCCCAAGTTTTTTCCTAGAAGTGTGTACGCACTCGTGGGTTGACCACGATGCTTGAAGAGACGCCCGAGAATTTCTTAGGCCTCCCCAAGCTTTTTCCCCAGAAGAGTGTGCGCACCTCTTAGATGACCACAATGCTTGAAGAGAGGCCCGAGAATTTCTTCGGCCTCCCCAAGCTTTTTCTCCAGAAGAGTGTACGCACCCCTGGGATGACCACGATGCTTGATGAGAGGCCGGAGAACTTCCTAGGCCTCCACAAGCTTTTTCCCCAAAAGAGAGTATGAACCCCTAGGATGACCACGATGCTTGTAGAGAAGCCTGGGAACTTCCTAGGCCTCCCCAAGCTTTTCCCCAGAAGAGTGTATGCACCCCTGGGATGACCACGATAGATTCCCGAGAACTTCCTAGGTCCCCCAAGTTTTTCCCTGGAAGAACGTCTGCACCCGTTGCATGAACATGATGCTTGAAGAGAGGCCCAAGAACTTCCTAGGCCTCCCCAAGCTTTTTCCCCATAAGAGGGTACGCACCCCTGTGATGACCACGATGCTTGAAAAAAGGCCCAGGAACTTCCTAGGCCTCCCTGAGCTTTTTCCCCAGAAGAGTGTATGCACCCCTGGGATGACCACGATGCTTGAAGAGAGGCCCAAGAACTTTTTAGGCCTCCCGAAGCTTTTTCCCCAGAATAGTGTACGCATTCCTAGGATGACCACGATGCTTGAAAAGAGGCCCGAGAACTTCCTATGTCTCCCGAAGTTTTTCCCTAGAAGTGTGTACGCACCCCTAGGATGACCACGATGGTTGAAGAGAGGCCCAAAAACTTCCTAGGCCTCCCTAAGCTTTTTCCCCAGAAGAGTGTACACACCCTAGGATGACCACGATGCTTGAAATGAGGCCCGTGAACTTCGTAGGCCTCCTCAAGCTTTTTCCTCAAAAGAGTGTATGTACCCCTTGGATGACCACGATGCTTGAAGAGATTCCCGAGACCTTCCTAGGGCCTCCAAGTTTTTCCCTAGAAGAGTGTCTGCACCCCTTGCATGACCAAGATGCTTGAAGAGAGGCCCAAGAATTTCGTAGGACTCCCCAAGCTTGTCCCCAGAAGAGTGTACGCACCCCTAGGATGACCACGATGCTTGAAGAGAGGCCCAACAACTTCTTAGGCCTCCCCAAGCTTTTTTCCCCATAAGAGTGTACGCACCCCTAGAATGACCACGATGCTTGATGAGAGGCCTGAGAACTTCCTAGGCCTCCCCAAACATTTTCCCAAGAAGAGTGTATGCACCCATGGGATGACCATGATGCTTGAAGAGAGGCCCGAAAACTTCTTAGGCCTCCCCAAGATTTTTCACCCGAAGAGTGTATGCAACCTTAGGATGACCACGATACTTGAAGAGAGGCCCGAGAACTTCCTAGGCCTCCCCAAGTTTTTCCCTAGAAGTGTGTACGCACTCGTGGGTTGACCACGATGCTTGAAGAGAAGCACGAGAACTTCTTTGGCCTCCCCAAGCTTTTCCCCAGAAGAGTGTACGCACCTCAAGGATGACAACGATGCTTGAAGAGTGGTCGGATAACTTCTTCGGCCTCCCCAAGCTTTTTCCCCAAAAGAGTGTACGCACCCCTGGGATGACCACGATGCTTTAAGAGAGGTCCGAGAACTTCTTAGGACTCCCCAAGCTTTTTCCCTAGAACTGTGTACGCACCCGTGGGTTGACCACGATGCTTGAAGAGAGGCCCGAGAACTTCTTAGGCTTCTCCATGCTTTTCCCCAGAAAAATGTACGAACCCCTAGGATGACCATGATGCTTTAAGAGAGGCCCAAGAACTTCCTAAGCCTCCCCAAGGTGTTTCCATATACGTTTTTCCATATTAGTGTGTACGCACCTGTGGGTTGACCACGAAGCTTGAAGAGAGGCCCGAGAACTTCTTACGCCTCCCCAAGCTTTTTCCCCAGAAGAATGTAAGCACCTCTAGGAGGACCACGATACTTGAAGAGAGGCCCGATAACTTCGTAGGCCTCCCCAAGTTTTTCCCTAGAAGAGTGTATGCTTCCCTGGGATGACCACGATTCTTGAAGAGAGGGCCGAGAACTTCTTATGCCTCCCCAAGCTTTTTCCCCAGAAGAGTGTACGCACCCCTATGATGACAATGATGCTTTAAGAGAGGTCCGAGAACTTCTTAGGCCTCCCCAAGCTTTTTGCCTAGAAAAGTTCACACACCCAAGGGATGACCACGATGCTTGAAGAGAGGCCTGAGAAATTCTTCGACCTCCCCAAGCTTTTCCCCATAAGAGTGTGCGCACCATTGGGATGACCACGTTGCTTGAAGAGAGGCCCAAGAACTTCTTAATGCCTCCCAAACTTTTTCCTCAAAAGAGTGTACGCACCCCTAGGATGACCACGATGCTTGAAGAGAGGTCCGGGAACTTCGGCCTCCCCAAGTGTTTTCCCAGAAGAGTGTACGCACCCATGGGATGACCATGATGCTTGAAGAGAGGCCCAAGAACTTCTTAGGCCTCAGAAAACTTTTTCTCTAAAAGAGTGTACGCACCCTTGGGATGACAATGATGCTTGAAGAGAGGCCCAAGAACTTCTTAGGCATCTCCAAGCATTTTCCCCAGAAGAGTGTACTCACTCCTGGGATGACCACAATGCTTGAAGAGAGGCCCGAAACATTTTACGCCTCCCCAAGCTTTTTCCCCAGAAGAATGTAAGCACCTCTGGGAGGACCACGATACTTGAAGAGAGGCCCGATAACTTCGTAGGCCTCCCCAAGTTTTTCCCTAGAAGAGTGTATGCTTCCCTAGGATGACCACGATTCTTGAAGAGAGGGCCGAGAACTTCTTATGCCTCCCCAAGCTTTTTCCCCAGAAAAGTGTACGCACCCCTATGATGACAACGATGCTTTAAGAGAGGCCCGAGAACTTCTTAGGCCTCCCCAAGCTTTTTGCCTAGAAAAGTTCACACACCTAAGGGATGACCACGATGCTTGAAGAGAGGCCCGAGAAATTCTTAGGCCTCCTCAAGCTTTTGCCCATAAGAGTGTGCGCACCATTGGGATGACCACGTTGCTTGAAGAGAGGCCCAAGAACTTCTTAATGCCTCCCAAACTTTTTCCTCAAAAGAGTGTACGCACCCCTAGGATGACCACGATGCTTGAAGAGAGGTCCGGGAACTTCGGCCTCCCCAAGTTTTTTCCCCAGAAGAGTGTACGAACCCATGGGATGACCATGATGCTTGAAGAGAGGCCCAAGAACTTTTTAGGCTTCAGAAAACTTTTTCTCTAAAAGAGTGTACGCACCCTTGGGATGACAATGATGCTTGAAGAGAGGCCCAAGAACTTCTTAGGCATCTCCAAGCATTTTCCCCAGAAAAGTGTACTCACCCCTAGGATGACCACAATGCTTGAAGAGAGGTCTGAAACTTTTTAGGCCTCCCCAAGCTTTTTCCCCAAAAGAGTGTACGCACCCTTGGGATGACCAAGATTCTTGAAGAGAGGCCCGGGAATTTCTTAGGCCTCCCCAAGCTTTTCCCCAGAAGAGTGTACGCACCCCTGAGATGACCACGATGCTTGAAGAGAGGCCCAAGAACTTCTTAATGCGACCCCAAGCTATTTCCCCAGAAGATTGTACGCACCCCTAAGAGGACCACGATGCTTGAAGAGAGGTCCGGGAACGTCGGCCTCCCCAAGCTTTTCCCCATAAGAGTGTACGCACCCTTGGGATGGCCACGATGCTTGAAGAGAGGCCCGAGAATTTCTTAGGCCTCCCCAAGCTTTTTCTCCAGAAGAGTGTACGCACCCATTGGATGACCATGGTGCTTGAAGAGAGGCCCAAGAACTTCTTAGGCCTCTCCAAACCTTTTCCCCAGAAGAGTGTACTCACCCCTAGGATGACCACGATGCTTGAAGAGAGGCCTGGGAACTTCTTTGGCCTCCCCAAGCTTTTTCTCCAGAAGAATGTACGCACCCTGGGATGACCACGATGCTTGAAGAGAGACCCGGGAACTTCTTAGGCCTCCCCAAGCTTGTCCCCATAAGAGTGTACGCACCCCTAGGAATACCACGATGCTTGAAGAGAGGCCCGGGAACTTCGTTCTCCCCAAGCCTTTTCCCCAAGAGAGTGTACGCACCCTTGTGATGACAATGATGCTTGAAGAGTGGCCTGAGAACTTCGTAGGCCTCCCCAAGCTTTTTCTCTAGAATAGTGCATGCACCCCTCGGATAAACACGATGCTTGAAGAGAGGCTTGAGAACTTCCTAGGCCTCCCCAACTTTTTCCCTAAAGGGGTGTACACACCCCTGGGATGCCACGGTCCTTGAAGAGATGGTCGAGAACTTCTTATGCCTCCCCAAGCTTTTTCCCCAGAAGAGTGTACGCACCTCTAAGATGACCACGATGCTTGAATAGAGGCCTGAGAACTTCTTAGGCCTCCCCAAGCTTTTTTCCTAGAAGAGTGCACGCACCCATGGGATGAGCACGATGTTTGAAGAGAGGCCTGAAACTTCTTAGGCCTCCCCAAGCTTTTTGCCTAGAAGAGTGCACGCACCCATGGGATGACCACGATGCTTGAAGAGAGGCCTGAAACTTCTTAGGCCTCCCCATGCTTTTTCCCCAAAAGAGTGTACGCACATTTGGGATGACCACGATTCTTGAAGAGAGGCCGGGGAATTTCTCAGGACTCCCCAAGCTTTTCCCAAGAAGAGTGTACACACCCCTAGGATGACCACGATGCTTAAAGAGAGGCCCAAGAACTTCTTAATGCCTCCCCAAGCTTTTTCCCTAGAAGAGTGTACGCACCCCTAGGATGACAACGATGCTTGAAAAGAGGACCGGGAACTTCCTAGGCCTCCCCAAGCTTTTTCCCCAGAAGAGTGTATGCACCCCTCGGATGACCACGATGCTTGAAGAGAGGCCCGAGAACTTCCTAGGCCTCCCTAAGTTTTTCCCTGGAAGAGTGTACGCACCCTTAGGATGACCACGACGCTTGAAGAGAGGGCCGAGAACTTCTTATGCCTCCCCAAGCTTTTTCCCCAGAAGAGTGTACGCACCCCTGGGATGACCACGATGCTTGAAGAGAGGCCCGAGAACTTCGTAGGCCTCCCCAAGCTTTTTTCCTAAAAGAGTGCACGCACCCATGGGATGAGCACGATGCTTGAAGAGAGGCCCAAAACTTCTTAGGCCTCCCCAAGCTTTTTCCCCAGAAGAGTGTACGCACCTCTAAGATGACCACGATGCTTGAAGAGAGGCCTGAGAATTTCTTAGGCCTCCGCAAGCTTTTTTCCTAGAAGAGTGCACACACACATGGGATGAGCTCGATGTTTGAAGAGAGGCCTGAAACTTCTTAGGCCTCTCCAAGCTTTTTGCCTAGAAGAGTGCATGCACCCATGGGATGACCACGATGCTTGAAGAGAGGCCTGAAACTTCTTAGGCCTCCCCATGCTTTTTCCCCAAAAGAGTGAACACACATTTGGGATGACCACGATTCTTGAAGAGAGGCCCGAGAATTTCTCAGGCCTCCCCAAGCTTTTCCGCAGAAGAGTGTACGCACCCCTGGGATGACCACGATGCTTAAAGAGAGGCCCAAGAACTTTTTAATGCCTCCCCAAGCTTTTTCCCTAAAAGAGTGTACGCACCCCTAGGATGACCATGATGCTTGAAAAGAGGACCGAGAACTTCCTAGGCCTCCCCAAGCTTTTTCCCCAGAAGAGTGTATGCACCCCTCGGATGACCACGATGCTTGAAGAGAGGCCCGAGAACTTCCTAGGCCTCCCCAAGTTTTTCCCTGGAAGAGTGTACACACCCCTAGGATGACCACGATGCTTGAAGAGAGGGCCGAGAACTTCTTATGCCTCCCCAAGCTTTTTCCCCAGAAGAGTGTACGCACCCCTGGGATGACCACGATGCTTGAAGAGAGGCCCGAGAACTTCGTAGGCCTCCCCAAGCTTTTTTCCTAAAAGAGTGCACGCACCCATGGGATGAGCACGATGCTTGAAGAGAGGGGCAAAACTTCTTAGGCCTCCCCAAGCTTTTTCCCCAGAAGAGTGTACGCACCCTTGGGTTGACCACGATTCTTGAAGAGAGGCCCGAAAATTTCTTAGGCCTCCCCAAGCTTCTCCCCAGAAGAGTGTGCGCACCCGTGGGATGACCATGATGCTTGAAGAGAGGTCCAAGAACTTCTTAATGCCTCCCCAAGCTGTTTCCTCACAAGAGTGTACGCACCCTTAGGATGACCACGATGCGAGACCTGACTCACAGTTTGTTCTGTGGAGTTCTGCTATGTTGTAGTATGGCGGAGCCTTTGAAAAATGTTATTTAGAAGTGTAGTTTTTGTTCTAGCAGGTGTTTAAAATTTTGGGTTAGTCTTATGTGTGTCGTTATGCTGCCAAAATTTTCGATGCACTCGGTTAGTTTTGGTTTAAGAGTTAGTAATGTCGCTAGGATGGTTATTAAAATCCTGGGGCGTTACACTTGGTATCAGAGCAGAGTTGTTCTTGTAGACTTACCTAGGAAATCTAGGTTTTTTGGGAGTTTACGATAATGGTCTTCCTCGTTCTCCTCTCCATCACCAGGTATGTTGCAATAATGTTGTTATATTATCTAGTTACGTTATGTTTGTTACTTTGAATATGTAGTGCGTGGTTTTTGCTTGAATGTTTATTAATTTTATCTGTTGCCTCGTTGGGCATGTTTTGTTTCCCTATGTTGCTCTATTATATATAAGCTAGGCATAGGATGCTCCATGTTGTCGGATAGATAGCTTGCTTTGTTGTGTGATTCTTGTTTAGTAGTAGGAGTAGGATGCTTCCGTAGTTAGCTAGATAGCTCTTGTTTTCCTTGTGATTATTTTGTGCATGTTGTTTTCTTTTAGGTCTTGGTTGTTGCCTTAATTCGAGGTTAGACCCTCCTATTCAAGTTTCTTAGGAGAGTTGTTTAAGTGTCATATTTGTTTCCTTCCTTAGCAATGAATTCTAGTGGGAGTCGAGAAAGTGATTATTTTGGCTCTCTAGGAGTCCTTGAAGTAAATTTGCACCTCGAGGTGAATTCTCCTGTTGCTTCTTCGGTGCCTTAGGTGGTGTTAACATTGGAAACAATGCAATCTATGGTTGACAATGCAACCCAAAGCAATTTGCAACACCCTGATGTGAATCAGGCTCTTGTGCAAAATAAGGTTGTTTGGTTCTTTCGAAACTTCGATAAGGCAAAGCCACCATCATTCGATGGCTAGGTTGGATGTTCGAAAGCGGTATAAGAGTGGACTTCAGTGTTAGAAGCACTATTCAAGTATCTTTGAGTTTATGCGACAGCGTGTCCAAGGAGCCACCATGCTGCTCAGAGGTTCCGCGCATAATTGTTGGAATCTAGTGCGCTAGCTTGATGATCACTCGTGTAACCCTTTGACATGGACAAGATTCGAGGGTCTTATGCAAGACCGATTTGTCCAACGCTTCCCTAGTGCTGAAGTTGAAGTTTTGGAGGCGGAGTTTTGTTGCTCGTGCAGGGTAGCATTATTGTAGTGCATTATGAAAGATGATTTGTGGAGTTGTCTCGTCATGTCTCGAAGCTAGTTGCCATTGAGCCAAGCAGGGTCAAATGGTTCATCAATGGCCTGCGTAGGGAAATAAGAGAGTTGGTTAGGCAAGAACGGCCGACTACTTATAAAGCAGCTCTTGTAAGGTGGGCACTTCATCTTGTTTGAAGCGAAATCATGAAGAGTCGGTTCCTGCATCTGGTCTTTAAGATCAAAGTTTTCTGCCAGGACCAGAACTCAGCGAGTTCGTTGTAAGGGAAGCCAAGATCTCGAAGAGTTCAAAGGTTCCGTCCGGAAGCAAACCAAAAGATGGCAAGCGAGAGGAGTTATGTTTAGGATTTCTGATGAAGGACTCAAGGCAGAGTACCAAGGGCTTTATGATGATGAATATGAATAAGAGGATAGTCCCTAAAGGTGGGGAGTCGGTTTCACCTCTCGTTCCCATGTTAGTGCTCCTTCCTCGAGTCTATCTATCGCTCTGGAGTTTCCTTTCTTATTGTAATACTTTGTCATCTGAATCTTTTTGTGATGCGAGCTCCTAGTCGTGTTATGATTTGATCTTGTTGCATTGATTATATCTTCGTTCCCCATGAATTTAGTAGCAGCTAGTAAGTTTGTTTCAAGGCCCTTCTAAGCATCACCTATATCCTAAGGAATCGAGAGATTTCCTCGTAATAGGTGAAGTTGGGCGAACCTCTTGTGCAGGCTAGTTTCAAGGAAAAGGATCCGCTTAGAATAGTTTCATATTCCAGCTTCTTAAAGTTAAGGGTCATGGGATTATCGCCCCAAGGATGTTTCCAAAACCAAATTCGAGTGTTGCAGCTGGCTATGATGTCTTCGAGTTTATTAGTATTCTGCAACTGTTATGGATTCCGTGAACCAAGTCTCAAGGTCTTTTTGGGCTTGCATGTGATAATGCTCTTATCGGTATGTTGGTTTATTCTCAGACCAAGAGTCAAAGCATTTCCCTCACGTAGTGAGACCTCAATCCAAGCCAAGAAGATGTTGAGAATCGATAATGAATCGTGATTCCAATGTTAGTTGCTATCATGACAAGGTTACCTTGGTTTGCTGTTAGTAAAATAGAACCAAGGGTGGCGTTATTTTCATCCCATAGCCATTCTTCGAAGGATTGTTAGCTTGAAAAGGTGAGTTGGCAGCAGAAGCTGTTTCGACGTTCCTTTAGCAATGCCTAATGGGAGCTTGTGGTTGCAACCAACAAAGTGGGCTTGAAATTGGTGTAGTTTGCTGATGAAGGTTTTTGCTCGATCGGGATGAGAATATAAGTTGTCATTGACGGTGGCCTTTAAAGGTGTCAAGCTTGGAGGTTAAGTTGCCATTGGCAACATGTGTTCCTTACAATAGCATCATTCCAAAACTAGCCTCATGTTTGTCGTGCAAAAGCGGATAGCTTAGTTCCAACTTTGCTAGTGAAGTTGGCTTTTTGATACACAAGGCCATGTTTCCTGCAGATCGTGCAAGATCAGAGTTTGGATTCGTTCTTGTTAGACCTTTTGAGTTCTTGATGCACTTGGTCAAATTGCCTGTAAGCAAGCCTTGCTGCTAGTGTTGTATGTTCAACACAATTTGTCTAAAGAGTTGTTGTTATAGATGTACATAAACTATTCTTCTTGTGCCTTATTTTAAACTTTGGGATCCTATAGGAAAGTAGCTTGTTGAGCAGAAAGCCACTGGTATTAAGTGCCTTGAGGAGTTAGAGTTGGAATAAAGGCCAAGAATCCAAAGTGGTTAAGCAAGCAACTTTCGAGGACAAAAGTTTTGAAGGTGGGGTGATTGTAACGCCCCGAGTTTTGAAATCGAACCCTTTTTCTATTTGTTGAGCGTTTTATTCTAATTTGAAAAATTAAAATTTAGGCTTAGCCTTGGGTCGTTAAATTAAATTTCTACAATTTAGGGAAACAAGATTTTTAATTAAATCTTTAATTTCCTAAAGTTTGGAAGTTTAATATTCGATATTTATTTTAAATATCAAAAGACCCAAATCCTAAATTAATTGGATTATTTCTTCCAAAATTAATTAGTAGTTAAGATGGGGATTTTAGATAAAATGCTAAATAAAACCTAATTCCTAATTAAGTTGGGTTTTCTTGTATTAGAATTTTTTTTTTTTATTTTAAGAAAAGAAGAAAATCAAAAGAAAGCCCTAAGTTATTCATCTTCTCCCTTTTTTTCACACAGCCTTGCGTTTTTCTCTCATCCGCAGACCCGCCCCATCGAATTTACTTCAGTCGACCAGCAACCCCACGAACTCCCTCTCCCTTCATGTCCCCTCCTCGTCGGCGAGGAAGCACCTACGTCGTTGTCGTCTCTTCTCTCCTTCACGCATGTAGGGTGCTGTCGCCGTGGGTTTGTCAAGTTCTTTCTCGAGTGTCCGCGTAGTTCTCTCTCTCTCTCTCGTTCGTCTTCTCTGTCGGCGGCCAGAGGCTCGTGGAACTCGTCTCTCGCTCGTCGTCATCGTCTCCCACAACACCCACGCGAACAACCACTTGGGCTTTGCAAATCTGCATCCATTCTCCTCCCTCGGCTTTCAGTTCGTGGTCTCGACGCCTCAAGTCGATCGTCCCTCTCTTCCTCTCGTTTCCAGCACCTTTATACCCGTGGCCAGAGGTGATTATACGGGGTAGACCCAATTTCCAGCTCTCCTCCAACATCGATTGGTGTTCTTGGTAAGTTTCAGCATGACTCTCGATTTGTTGTGCTCTGATTCGATTCGTTGCAGGGCATATGCATTCTAGATTGATGTGAGATAGAGATCAGGGACCTAAATGAGAAAGAAAAGAAAGTTGGGTGAGTGTTAGTGCACCTCGGGTACAAATGGTCAAGGGGTGGCATGTCACCATTTATTTTAAGAGGAGCATCAAGGCCTTGGGTACAAAGGGTCAAGGATCGGTGTGATGAGTCTAGAAAGCAAGTGTTGGGTGCTTGGGGAAGGGCCAATACTTTGCTAAGTCATCGGTGCGCCTTGGGTGCAAATGGTCAAGGGTCGAACACCAAGCTCCGTAGAGAGCAGTGTAGCCCTTGGTATAAATGGTCAGGGGACAGTACAACTCGAAGGATCAGTCTTGGAGATCCATGTGAGGTCTAAATATCAGCGTTGAGTGAGCTTGTGGAGCTTGAGTGGTTAGCGAGTTACATAAAGACATGCATGAGTTATGGCTTAGGAGAGTCATTCGCTTTACTAGCTTTTGAGCATGTCATTGTGTTTACCGTTTTTCAAAGCATGTTGTTTGTGCATGAAAAGCGTGATGTGTGCTTGATTGTTGTTTCATGGCTTCTTAGGTAGGGGCTGCTTACCAGTAACTTAGTGTACTGACCACCTCTCCTCTCTCCCCCCAACTAGTAGATTTAGCAAGTTATGAAGATTGCTTGGACCATGGTGATGCAGAGGAGGCATATGAGAAAGGACCTTAGCTAGTCTGCGCTATTTTCCCATTTTATTTTCATGTTGGGTAGCTTGTTGCTTAACTTGGATAGGGTAGTAGTGTTTTCATTGGTTGGACAACTGTTGTCTGTTAGGTTCAGTTCTGATCATTATTGTTTAACTCTAGGTCTAGTTGTCTTTGTTCTAAAGAACTCTATCAATTCATTTAGTTGTTAATCATTAAGTTTGTTTCGAATGAATTAATGTTATAAGCTTTGTTTAAGTTGTATTTTTGGTTAGATGTACTTGATAATGCGAGACCTGACTCGCAGCTTGTTTTGTGGAGTTCTGCTGTGTTGTAGTATGGTAGAGTTCTTGAAAAATGTTATTTAGAAATGTAGTTTTGCTCTAGCAGGTGTTTAAAATTTTGGGTTAGTCCTATGTGTGTCGTTATGCTGCCAAAATTATCGGTGCACTCGGTTAGTTTTTGTTTAAGAGTTAGTAATGTCGCTACGATGGTTATTAAAATCATGGGGCGTTACAAAATGTTTTTTTATAGAATGTCAAACAATTTAAACGTTACAAACTACTATATTTAGTAGTTATAGTTTCATAAATACCTCATCAAATTGATTATATTATAGAAAAAGTTTTATATAAAGACAAAGCCAAATGGTGTGAATAAAACATATCCTTGAGCAATGAAAAGTGAGTTTAGCCGTAAAAAAAAAAAAAAACCGTCCTTCAAACTAGCAAAGGAAAATGCTTCACATTACTTATTTTCAAAAAGATGGTTCAGAAAGCAGCATCATTTTCATGCAAATGTCTCATTCAGTCAGCTTTCCTTTCATTTTCTTGTTAGTTATTACACCAACAGGTAACAATAAAAAAACACATATATTCTATTGGATTTTTACCTTGATTGACACAAATAATAGTACATTCCTTGTCTGAATTCATCATTGACATTTCATTGTTCTTTTCTACTTCATATTGTTTGTTTTGTTTGCAAATTCAAGTAACCCACTTATACTTGAACTTTAGGTTCTTTGGTTTGACGAAGCTTTGTAGAAGAGACAAGTAGAAGAAGATTGGAGAATCTGATCGATGAAAATCGTGGCGTGGCCCCACCAAATGAAGATGACATGGCTGTAATGGATTATTCTCCACCGAGAATTAGCCCTGATGTCCATAACTAGCATGAAGTGTGGAAATAAAAGAACAAAATCCAACTACTAAATATATATATAATACAAATAATTATTGTATAATATTGTTTATGTGATATGACATTGTTCGTTACTATATTGTTTGAATATATATAATTTTCATTATTTAAAGATAAATTATAGAAATATTAAAAAATTTTAAGTACTTCTATATAATTAGTATTGGTGTCTATATGCGTATATATACATATAGACGATAATTATGAAACATAATATACATTGTCGTTTAATTAGGTTGTATTTGTCAATGTTGAAACAAGGAGGAGTTGAATTAGTTAGTTGTGAAAAAAAATAAACTAAATACATCAATAGACAACAAATATCATAATTTTTGTTTTGTTTAAACGAAAATAAAATATTTGAAATTAGAACAAATTAAAAATTTCGAAAATCAGACATAAGTACAAAGAAACAAAACTATCGAAAACGAAAAAATTAGTTACTTTATTTTACCATGCATTGGTCATATTTGGTATAAATAATACTTGCTACAATGAATGAGTTAAAAAAAGTCTAATGGAAATATTTTGTAATATATATTGAACCATACATGAAAGAATGAAAAAAAATTGATGGTGATGCAATTATGATTGTAATAACGAGCTGTAGAGTCTTAAAAATTTAATAACGTATCATTTAATTATGTAAATTATTATGTGACGCTGGAGGATAAGAGGGGTAGATGAATGAACCGAGAGCACACCCAAATGAGAGGGATCCTGAGGACATGAAAGTATGGTCAAGATAAGATTAAAAGAATTGATGGACTATGTAACGACCCAACTTCTCATGACTACTTTCTAGGGTCGTTACCACATGCATGCCTACTTACTTTTAGGAAAATGATTGTTGGAAAATAAACATTAACACAAAATATTTGACATTTTAAGGAAAGAAAGCCTATCGACCTAGGATCCCAAATAAAACAAGAAACTTGCAAAAACTTTGTTAAAACAAAGGTTTTCTAAAAACAATATATAGACATATTTAAACCCTTAAGAACCACCGTACAAATTTTACTAAAAGAAAAAAAAATGAGAAACTACACTACGCGGAAGTCATGATCACATATTTTCCATGGCTCGTCAGCGACAATCCATCACACGCTTTGTATGTCCTTGCTCGTACCTGAAAGGAAACATTTGAAAAGAATGAGTATTAAAAATCCTTAGTAAGTAACACTACTACTGGAAAGAGATTTACATGCAATACAGGGACTACTTGAGGTTAGTTGCTGTTAAAGGGCGCCTAATATTCATTTCATTTCATTTCGTTTGATTTACCATGACGTACGGGTCACGTGGACAATTAATCAGCCTGTCACATGCTTACCAACTCACTGGAGGTGCACAAGTGGGAATCGTGAGAGATCTTTACTCCTACTGATGGTAGAAGGCACCCAGTCAGTGAAGCCAAATCTCACCCATCAAGGCACCTATATGTGCATAGCACTCTAACTACCAACTCACAGGTGGGGCGTCCATGAGATTTTTTAGTCGAAACTTTACTTCCACAGATAGTAGATGGTACCTAGACTGCGAAGTCGAGTCCCGCCCATTTAGCTCCTCATCTCAGTCTATAACATTTAAGTCCTTGGTGTTTAATTGTTAGACCCTATCGGGGTAAGTAACTTATCCTCATTTCGTATTAGGGCCCCTATTAGCAGGCTTAACTTGCAACTTAACCATCTAGTTTCTTTCCATAAAGGTTTCTAAAGGGCTAATCTCACATGTACTAACTACCTTGCCTTTCATCTCATTCAAGCACAGATATCATAATGAACATCCAAAACACTAAATAGAAAAAGGCCTATGTATACTTTAGACATCCAACAGCCAAAATCAGCACAACATAATCCAAGTGATAGTACTAAACTTAGCCTCGTTATTCACTGTAATGCTACCGAAAATTCGGCAGCATAATGACAGACGTATAGATGACCCCAAAATTTTCTTATCACCTGTAAACAAGAGAGGATACGATTTTATATTCAATCTGCCCAACTACAAACCACCACAACACTTCCGATCTAAAGATTAGACTCTGAACTTCTACAAAACAAAGCAAGTCAGGTCTCGCATCCACAACTAAACCATATAGAACATCTTATCTTCCCCAACATAGAGCATTCAACACATTCAAGGTTTACCCAAGCAGAACATTCTATACTTACCAACACAAAACATTCAGAGCATTCAATAGTGACAAACACACGCATAACCAGAAGATTTAGTATCGCCAGAACACACAATATCCACATTCCATATACCAACTGTATATAATCGACGTCTCCTATTTTATAATATTCAAAGCATGTAACATTTCATAATTAGTAGCCTAGCCTAGCCAAGACTTTCCAAGTAGTAAGGTTACTTACAGAAAGCTTGAGGATTATTTAATCACATTGCTTAAGTCCAAGACCTTCGGAAAAACTACACCAGAAAGTTTCCATAACCAATTAGGATGTAAACTGAGTAATCAACCAAAGGCCAAATAATTTGGGGAAAACTCAACACCAACAAAAAAAACTTACCCTAACTCCTGTTTGAGCTTGTTGTCCGGGCTCTAATTCGATCCAAATTTTGACGACTGGAGCTCTAATCTCAAATGGTACCTTACAATAGGAAACCAATCTCAATGGACATTAGATTAAACACGCAATCAACTAAAAAATGTTGTAGATCTCACTTACCCATAGTTGAATTCGCTTAAAATAACGAAGGATTAAATACCCATAGTCGAATCGCCAGAAAATTGCAAGAAGGCTTATTGTCTGACTAACCCACACTGATTCGAGTTGATTGCACGCCTCTTACACCCTGCCTCCAGTCGAAATTATTAGAATCGAACCCCCAAACGTGCTGGACGTAGATGGCTCGCAGGTTGCAACAGTTGTGCGCGTTGCTGCTCTAGTGCCAGTGGGTTCGTGGTACAACTATGGTGCGTTCAGGCGGTGCCGTGAAGTTCGTGAGCAATGGTGGAGAGAGATTTCTGGGAGAGATGGAGAAGGAAACGGTCGCCGTTGAGAGAGAAGCGAAAAGAGATGGGCGTGGGTTAATGGGGGAAAAATCGGGAGAGGAACAGACTAAAGGGTTTTCTCTCTCTTTTTTTTTTTCTTTTTCCTTTTCCCATTTCTTATTTTTAAGGGTTGTTACAGACTACCTATACCAACAAGGTGCACCTTCCTTTTCGCTAGCTTAATCATAAGAAGTTTGAAGTTAAGCGTGCTTGGCTTAGACAAGTTCTATGTTGGCTGACCTCCTGGGAATTTTTCAAAGAAGCATGTGAGTGAGGACAAAGCATGCTAAGAGGACCGCATGCTGGTTTGTGGTGATAGTCTCCACTCTTAGAACCAGTTTCATACAAGTATGGTGACATCCTCAAGTCGTAGGGGATGTAGAGGAATGTCGATTGTGTAACATAACTCATTGAAATCTACATGCATATTAGACGAAAAATTATAATTTCTAAAAGCCCTATATAAAAGCAAGTAAATAAAATAATGAAGATGTAACTGTGATTGCAATAACAGGCTGTACAGTCATAAACCATCATTTACATGTTCTTTACCTTTGTAAATCACTGTGATTTTTCAATACTTGTTTTTTCCCCATGAAAACTTTGTTTTTTGTGTGTGTAAAATGAAAATTGTACAAGTATAAAAACTGTTCATTTGTAAAAACAATGTGATGACCAATCTCATCCTGTTATGAACTAAAAGCTCTAAATAGTCTCTACATAAAATCTATTAGATGGATTCTTAGCATTTATTTACTAATGAACACGTATGTCACATGGCAAAGAAAATACGAACTTTCACCAACCAAGGGCATTTTCAAAAGCTATTCACTTTAATTTACTTCCAATATCAATTCTCATAATGGCTACTACTATTTAAGAAACTATTGATCTTCAAAAACTATTCATAATTAGAAACTTCGTGCAACTCTATACTCTTAGGCACAAACTTGAATCATCACTTGCGTTCTTATATTGAATCATCCAATTTCGTACCCAAAAAGTTAGTTCGTTCATATAACATGTTTTAAGAACTAAAGTTCTCTTCGTAGTATATGTTTTGAATTTATAAAACCATTGGATACAATATGTTATTTAAACGGTTTAACTAAAAAAACTTCCTTCTTTTTTGTGTTAAGTATCTAATTCAAACTCAAAATAATTTTTTTTTTTTTGGGTACTTGGGTGTTCATTCCAACATAATATTTCAATATTGATTATATTATTATTCCACAAGCATAATTAAATAACGAATTAATATATATGTCTCATTAAAGACAAAATTTAAAGTTTATAAACATATTAGATAAATTACAATCATTGCAACTTTGACACAATAGTAAAATTCGATGAACTAAAGTTATAGCATACAACAACTTTGGATTTCACAAATATTTTAATAAAGAAAACAAAATTACTAAACATGTGTAAAGTAATTATAAGTTTATTTGAAGATCTCAAGGAAATTTCAAGACAAGGAGAGCATTAACAGGTCTACCTTTGTAGTTTCAAAGAGAAATGAGTGAACTTGGTAACAATTTTAATAAATATAGAAAGTTGAAAGGTATTGTTAACTATTACAATATTAATAGTATAGTCTATATATATAGAAGAAATGCTCTTTTATAGAATGTAAAACAATTTAAACTTTACAAACTACTATATTTAGCCAATTTTAGTTTCATAAATGCCTCAACAAATTGATTATATTACCAGAAAAGGTTTTATATAAAGACAAAGCCAAATGGTGTGAATAAGACATATCCTTGAGCAATAAAAAGTGAGTTTACCTGTAAAAAACAAAAGTGTCCTTCAAACTAGCAAAAGAAGAGCTTCACATTACATATTTTCAAAAAGATGGTTCAGAAAGCAACATCAATTTCATGCAAATGTCTCCTTCAGTTATTCAGCTTTCTTTTCATTTTCTTGTTAGTTATTACACCAACAGGTAACAATAAAAAAAACACATAAATTCTATTGGAGTTTTACCTTGATTGACACAAATAATAATACATTCATATGTCTAAATTCATCATTAACATTTTATTGTTCTTTTCTACTTCATATTGTTTGTTTTGTTTCCAAAGTAAAGTAATCCACTTATGCTTGAACTTTAGGTTCTTTGACTAGACGAAGCTTTGTAGAAGAAACAAGTAGAAGAAAATTGGAGAATCTTGTCGATGAAAGTCGTGGCGTGACCCCACCAAAGGAAGATGACATGGTTGTAATGGATTATTCTCCCCCGAGAACTAGCCCTGATGTCCATAACTAGCACGAAGAGTGGAAATAAAAGACTAAAATCCAACTTCTAAATATATATATAATACAAATAATTATTATATAATATTGTTTATGTGATATGAAATTTTACGTTACTGTATTGTTTGAATATATATAATTGTCATTATTTGAAGATAAATTCTAGAAATATTACAAAATTTGAAGTACTACTATATAATAAGTACTCGTGTTTATATGTTTATATATACATTTTCGTTTAATTAGGTTGTATTTCTCAATATTGAAACAATGATGAGCTGAATTAGGTATTTGTGAAAAAAGAAAGAAAAAACTAAATACATCAGTAGACAACAAATATCATAATTTACGTTTTGTTTAAATGAAAATAAAATATGAAATTAGGACATATTAAAAATTTTGAAAATCAGACATAAGTACAAATAGACAAAACTATCAAAAACGAAAAAAATAGTTACTTTATTTTACCATGCATTGGTCATATTTGGTATAAACAATACTTGCTATAGTGAATGAGTTAAAAAAAGTGTAATAAAAATATTCTGTAATATATATTGAACCATACATGAAAGCATGAAAAAAGCTGATGGTGATGCAATTATGATTGTAATAACAAGCTGTAGAGTCTAAAATATTTAATAACGCATCATTTAACTATGTATGTCACTATGTGACGCCCGAGGATAAGAGGGGTACATGAATGAACCGAGAGCACATCCGAATGAGAGAGTTCCTAAGGACATGAAAGTATGGTCAAGATAAGCTTAAAAGAATTGATGGACTACCTATACCAACAAGGTGCACCTTCCTTTTCGCTAGCTTAATCATAAGAACTTTGAAGTTAAGCGTGCTTCGCTTAGACAAGTTCTATATTCGGTGACCTCCTGGGAATTTTCCAAAGAAGCATGTGAGCGAGGACAAAGCATGCTAAAAAAACCTCGTGTTGGTTTGTGGTGACAGTCTCCACTCTTAAAACTGGTTTCATACAAGTATGGTGACATCCTCAAGCTGTAGGGGATGTAGAGGAATGGCGATTGTATAACATAACTCATTGAAAACTACGTGCATATTAGACACAAAAATTATCTAATTTCTAAAAGCCATATATAAAAGCATGCTAATAAAATAACGAAGGTCTAACTGTGACCGCAATAATAGGTTGTACAGTCAAATGGAGGAACTCAACTTCTTTGTCATCTTTGATTGTCTCCGGGAAGTAATAATCATACAACAGGTCTTTGAACGTTTCTCATGAAATCGACCGATTAGCATGATCTTTGGCGGCGGCCACGGACTTCCACCACTTGCGAGCGTCATCCTTGACCATGAAGACTGCTCCTCTAATCTTCAGGGGATCATGATAGTTCATGAGGTCAAACAGTGCTTCAAGAAGGAGGCCTGTAGCGCTTGAAGTCTCTAATGAACTGGGATTCCTCTACGTTCTCAAGTACCCAATTAGGGTTCCACAGTGGCCTGACATTTCTCTAGGCCATGTTATCGAACATGGTATGGAGGGCTTTTAAAGTGATCAACATAGGAATTGCAGGAGAGGCCGGAGGAGGTGGAAGGGGCGGAAGGTCAGCTTCGTGTTGAATGGGAGGAATCGGGGGATTAACTTCCTACAAAGGGGGAATCGGATGATTGGCCCCCTGTTGAGCATTGACATCACCTGCCTGATTTTCTTGCCCATTAGCTAGGATTCTAGGTCCACGACCACGACCACAAGCCATCAACTGGGAAGACGGTGCTAAGGTCAAAGAACAGATAGAAACCAGGATTAAAGCTCTAACCCAAAACTAGGCGGCAACCTAATCCTACTATCTTGCAATAATCATGCAATCAAAACAAGCTAACTAACCACATAAAGGGAGCATCCTAAGCCTAGCTACTATATAACCAAGCAACATAGGAAAACAACATGCTCAGACAAGGCAACAAAGTCACACAAAAGGAATTCAAGCAAGCAACAATGATTATGGAAAACAATCAAGTAAATAAAAAAATAATCATGCCAATAGATAATTCAAACATTCAGGCAACATAATAATATCACAAACAGACCAACGTACCTGGTGATGGAGAGGAGAAATGAGGAAGACCCTAACCCTAAACAACCAAACAACCTAGATTTCCTAGGCTAGTCTACAGGAACAACTCCGCTCTGATACCGATTGTAACTGTTGGGTTTTATGCCCTATAACTCGTGATAGTAAATGTACTTTTGACCAAACATTAATAAAAATGATGTATTGTTTATGTTTGTATTATATCTTGTCTTATTAACCCTAATCCAATAAACTAAACATCCAAGGCTAAAAGAATGAGGCTTGAAATAGTATGTAGTGACATACAGGGATCGATGTTCAAATTTTAGCCTAAAGGGTCTGTAGTATAGGGATAAGGCTAGGTACCTTATCTTGGTGACACTATGAATACGACCCGTATATTGATACAAACGTAAGGATCCAACGTGTTCATGAAGTTGACATGCGAGTGGGGGTATCCTGTGCAATGAGTTTGCACAAAGACCGGATTGCAAAATAGTTAACCACTAACTGTAACACCGATAGTTAGCTCGGTTTCTATTTCACTAGGATGACCTAGGCCACTTGGCCTTAATCCTTAGTGGATTATTGTAGCAGCCGGATTTAGAAAAAAAAAAAAAGGAAGATAGGGGAAATGGCGGGCATGAGCTCGGTCAAAAAAAGGAAAAGAGAAATGGGGGGAAACTTCCCCCCAAATTCGGTCAATTGACCGATTTAAAAAAAAAAGTATGATCTCTCTCTCCCTCTCACGAAATCTCTCTCTCGGCAATCCCTCCCTCTCTCGCGTCTCCTTCTCTCCCTCACAGCCCCCTCTCTCTCCGTTTGCAACCTCACCGCCGCCGTCGCTCGCGCCGCCGCTGGTAAGTACTTCGTTTCTCTCTCATTTTCGTTTCTCTCTCTCTCCCTCGTTTCCTTCTCTCTCTAACTAAGCTTCCTCTCTCCGTATGCAACTCAGTCTGCCGTCGTTGCACTCCACTGTCGACGCCGCAAGCCGCCACCGCTCCGCCGCCGCCACGTCCCGTCGTCGTGCACGCCACCGTTGCCGCGTTCAGATCTGGTTGTTATTCGTCGCTTGGATCTGATTACCATCGTCACTACCTTAAGACAAATAATCACCCGTCTCTTGTATGTTCGACGATTTCAGTTAGTGGGTAAGTGAGATTTAAGGTGTTTTGGTCGACTTAATGTTTTATTATGGATAACCACTGATTTTAGCTTCCAATTTCAAGGTGCCCGTAGCGTTTGGAGGTTGAGTTGTCGAAGTTGATCGACTTTGAACGGTTGGACAGCAAGCAGTGTTTCTGTTTTGGGTAAGTGAATTAAGTTAAGTTTTGGAATGATTTAAGTGTGTTAGGTGATTACCCATTTAATTTTGCTATTAAATTTAAGATGCCCATTGTGTTTGGTGATTAAATTGTTGGTTTTAGGTGGATTTGAGAGCCTGGACAGCAAGCTAAGTTATGCTTTGGTTGCTTGAAGTCTTGGAATTTAAAGGAAAATTGGTTAAAAGCAGATCAATGATTTGTTGGGCTAGGTAAGTTGTTTTCTTTGGTTTATGTCGTATGCTTT
Source organism: Luffa acutangula (assembly GCA_036850905.1). NCBI lineage: Eukaryota > Viridiplantae > Streptophyta > Magnoliopsida > Cucurbitales > Cucurbitaceae > Luffa > Luffa acutangula. The sequence continues at coordinate 19,710,956 of CM072087.1, forward strand.
GGAATCATGTGCTCATTATGTCACCATGCTAGCATGAGATAAGTATGAATGGTTAGCCTTAAAGTTGGGGAACATGATTGTTATGCTTTTGACCCGCTGCGCGATTGATAGTTGATATGTAGCCTTTGTTTGGATTTTCATGCTCTAGTTTATTTTTCTTTGGAATTTATCATGCTTGCGTGGACAAGATTTAAGCATCAGTCTTTACTTGTGGAATGTAAATGGGCATGATGAGCTTCTTTTCAAGGCATGTCAATATCTGGTAATCTCGATATTCGCTATGACATATTTACTTTTGTATGGTTGGTTGGATAATCTATGGCTTGCCTTAGTGTTACGATAATGGAGGATGGGATTAAATGGTCGTTGGAGTTGTGTATGGTTTGTGTATGCGAGGTCTGGCTCGTTATGGTTATAGGAGTGTATATTCTTATTTTCAGGTGCAAGGAAAAATTTTGGGTTCCCTCTGCGTATGTCGTTATGTTGCCGAATTTTCGGTAGCCTCATGACGGCTTAGGAATCATATTTACCTTGAGGGAAAGGATTAGGAAAGAGAAAGGAATAGGCTAGTGCCTTAGACGAGGGTCGTGTCAATTAAACACCTAGGACTGAGATGTAATAGACTGAAATGAGGGGCTTAATGGGTGGGACTTGGCTTCGCAGTCTAGGTGCCATTTACTAACTGTGGAAGTAAATTCTTGACTTAAACCCATGAACGCCCCACCAGTGAAATGGTAGCTTAGAGCGCTACGCGCCCATTAGTGCCTTGAGGGATGAGACTTAGCTCCTCTGACTGGGTGCCATCTACCATCAGTAGGAGTAGAGACCTCCCAAAACTCCCACATGTGCACTATCAGAGAGTTGGCAAACTTATATATATATACAGGTGTACTAATTGAACACGAGACCCGAACTGCAGATAAATGAAATGAATGAGATTGAGATGACCTAACGCTTAGGCCCTTAACTCGAATAAAATGTTAAAACCTTGATTGCTACTTACTGAGTATTTTCTTAAATACTCATCCTTTTCCCTTACATTTAACTACAGGAAGAGGTAAAGGTGTACAGAACTCGTGACGGAGTGCTGCTGAGCCATGGGTTTCTTTAGATTAGTCTTCCGCATTCTTTTTATGTTTCGAAATGCTTCTTTTGAACTTGTACAACGTTGTTTTAAGGTCATTTCCGCATTAGGTTTCGTTTGAATAACTAAAGGTTTCGTTTATTCCATTTAAACTGGGATCCCAGGTTGAAAAGTTTTCGCAAACTTTCTAAGTATGTTTTCCTTTAAATGTTATTACCTCGCTGTTCTTAGAAGTAGAACGAAATGCATGTAGTAGCGGCCTTAGGGTCTAGGCATGAAAAGTAGGGTCGTTACAATTATGGACTCATGTCCAAGAGAGATTGTCCTTTCATTTGTACGAGTGAGAGTGGCCTGCACGCCGACTCAATACGTCTACCATTTTGGGGACAAGATCGAGTGGGGAGCTGGGAACATAGTCTTACAAGATGGAATTCACTCCTTCCAAAATTTAGGGTAAGTAGAGGTGTGTTCCCTTAAGTGGTGTCTCCAGGTCTTGAACAATGGGCTCTATCTCTCTCTATGGCACGAGAGGAACTTTTGTTTGTTGGTTGGACCTCAAACCGATTGTTCATTAGATGAGCACCGATACTTAAGGATGAAGAGGTAGCCTAGGGGTAAAATGGTAATTTGACCTAGCTGGGGTACAAACACACGTGAAGGGCAAACTTGCTGTTGATGGTCGATATCCATGGACACAAAAATATATATGCAGTGAGAAGAGTGCAGTTGTGGTTCTTTAGTGGAGTGAACCACAGTTAACGAATATTGATTAATTTGGTTAATGAGTTTAGCCAATTGATCTCATATCGTTGGAGCTTCTGATTTGTAGGTCCATTAGGTCCCACCGATGGCTCTTATAAGGTCTTGAGGTTAATTTCTAAGGAAAGATTAAGTATTCGAAAGGTTTCGAATATTAAAATAAAATATGAATTTGATTCATATGCAAACTATAGGATATAATTAATGTGCATTGGATGTACATTAATACTATAGTTTATTTGAGAGAATTATAATTAAATATATGATGTTTAATTATAATATTAATTAATTGATGAATTAATTAAATGTTTTAATTTAATTTAATTTAATTTAATTTTGATTTAATTAAATTGCATTAAAACCATAGGTCATGTGAAGGATAATCATTTAAATATAGTTTAAATGATTTGGTTATTTATATTTAAAAAAAATTAGTTGGTTATTTAATTATGAATTAAATAACTTGTTTTAATTAATATTGTTATTAATTAAATTGTTTTTTAATATACTGATATTTTTATCAGTTAAAGATAGTGGATGGTTGACCTACTATCACTCCCCTTCACGCCTACTTAGGAGAGGGTTACAGAGTTTTTGCAGTTCAGTTTATTTTTTGACGTTGTGTTGTATTCTGTTTTATAGAGAACTCTCTCGATAAGAACTCCTAACTTTCCTTTGATTCTCTCAACTTCCTTCCTTAGAGAAAAAGTTCCCACCATCTCACACATAATAGCCTTTCGAGTCCATCGGTGAATTCTATTTGGTAGTGTTCGAGAAGGATCTGTAGCGAAAAAGGAGATATTTTGCTGTTGGAATTTTCTGCAATTTGAAGGGAATTTTGTGAAACAATCAAGGACTTCATCTACGGTAGGTGTTCCTTAACCTAGGATTATTAGAATCCATTCCTAGATTAGATCTAGGGTTTTTAAATGAGAATTAACATGTTTTATAATAGATTTACAACATGTTAATTTTTATTTATTGTTGTGATTTAATTTGCCAACGTACGGTATTTTATTTCAAATTAAAATTTAAGAAAAGTTTCTGATTGTTTCCGTTGCGAAAGGGCTATTATCCCTTCAATTGGTATCAGAGCCTTCTGTGTATTTTAATTTGTGAATTAAAATTTTTGTTGGTTCTAGGTTGGATTTAATTGCATAATGGATGTTAATTTGCTATGAAATGGACATTAATTGGCCTTAGATTTACAATTTTTGATGTGATCAAATGTAAAGGCCCCTGCGTTTTTGGGCAATTAAAATTGTAAATCGATTCTCTGTAAGTCTTAGTCTAGTTTAGGTTGAAGAACGATGAAGATCGAGACCAAATTTGACCAAAAACGACGGAAAACGGTGGACAATTGCGGCTGCAACAATGCTGGAATTCCAGAAAATCGAAAAATAAAAAGAAAAATCAGATGGAAATTCGCGCTTCAGGTTCAGGGATGACGTCAGCGGAGGCCATGCTAACGTCATGAGGCGGGGACCAGGCGAGGCGGTCTAGTTCGCGTCAACCGGTTCTTCGGAAAGGCGCAATTTGACATTTTTTCCCTCCGGTTCGTTGACTGGCTCGTTAGTTCGTTGACTTTTTAGCTCTGGTTCATTGACTGGGCTGTTTTTTATGCTGGTTCAAGGGTTTTCCGGTCCGGTTCGAGCGGGTTTGGCCTTTTTAGAGTGTTTTTGGTCTGATTTGGAGCTGCAGAAGGTTGTAATAGGATAAAATTTTGCTTTATTATTGTAATTTAAGCTTTAATTTTATCCTAGGGGCCAATTAATTGGTTCATATGCTATTTTATATGCTTCGCGGATGTCATATAAAATTAGAAATCCCACCTTAAGTTATAAAGCATGCTCATGGATTTATGTATGTTATAATTAGATTATAATATATGATTCAAATGCATGGTTTGATTTTCATGAGTTTTTAATATATAGTTGAGTTATATTAAAATCATGAAAATGGAATAGTGTGATGGATGCAATTACATAGTTTTAATATAAAAGTTATATTTAAAATGAATTGTTTACAGCATGCTACTATGATTTACCATTTTTGGCAATAATTAATTTTTAATTTATTAAAAATGGAAATCAAGTTGCATTGAGCATGATACATCCATAATTTAATATAAAAAGTTATATTAAATTCATGCAATGCTAGTATATAGTTTTAATTTCATTAACTAGAATATGATTGTTAATTGTTTTTAAAACTATAGTATCCATGATTATAGGGCTAATCATTAAAAATTTGAATGAGTTTAAAATTTACGATTGGAAACCGTCAATCTATAATCAAGATATGCTTGCTCACTTAGGATCTTAGGTTAAAATGAATTACTTTTAAATGAGTTAAAATTAATTAGTCCTAAGGTCACTTACTAATAGGATTAGAAATTCTTACTTAGTTTTAAAATAGTTTTAATGAACTAAGTAGGACAAACATTCCTGAGATTATATGGAAACTCTACTAGTGAAGTTTTGTCTAAGGATTGGAGGTATTTAAGTTGACGGTATACGGAACACCTCCTACCTAGTAACTTATCTGGATCACCAGAGTTGAATTAATCACAGGTTAATGTTAGAATAATGTGGCTAGTTTAATTAAATTTGTTTAATGCACCTAGACATTTTATTAGTTATAATAGGACTAGACTTAGATAAATGACTTAGCCGAATATATCTAGGTTTAATCAATCAAATCCTAAAATACCCGATAGGTTACTTTAATTAGTGGGAGGAAAATTACAAAACTTAATTTAAATTGAGTTTTGCTCCTACGTCCCTGTATGTTCACATCGTGAGATCCATGCTCGGTTTCATGTCGTTTTAGCGCGGCCTCCCTTCGGAAAGTGTTTGCATGGGTCAATACCAAGGTTAATGGGGAAGTGACTATAGTAAGTGGGAGCGGGACACGTGACAACGTATCCCTCGGTCTCAACCCCTAGGTCACAACGTGAGATTCCTATCATCTGCCTGCTTGTTGCCCTGGAGCAACCATCCCTTCGGAGGGCCTGATCATAAGATTCAGAACACCGTGAACTCCTGAATAAGATAGGATCGCTCACACTAATTACCAACAGTTGTCTTTCTTAACGATAGCTTGTTGGTCTGTGCCCTTGAGATCTGAAAGTGGGAGGGTTACACTTACGGGGATGAGTTAATTTGTTAACAAATCCTTGACCGAACAACGGTGGTTAATTTCTAATGGAATATGAGTTATTTTGGGATTAGAAATTAACTGAGAGGAGTCTCATTTTAGAGGAGGAACAACTGATCACCCTTCGGTGGTTTTTCTTCTAAACCTCTAAAGCATCGTTGCATAACACAATCAATAGTTTTATAAGGGTTATTTGATTGTTTGTTTGCAAAATTGATTGGATGGATGCAATTGTATGTATTTCTTGTGTGATGGGTTAAGGCAATGATAACTAATACGGTCAATTGTTTGTTTTTTAGCAATGTCTTCCTCAATTATTTCATTGCTTAAAAATGAAAGACTAACGGCCGAGAATTTCCCCACATGGAAATCGAACTTAAACACCATACTTGTGGTAGAGGATCTTAGGTTCATCTTTATGGAAGAATGTTCTCCCGTTCCCCCTCGCACTATCGCTCAGGCAGTAAAGGATGCCCACGAACGATGGATGAAGGCCAATGAAAAGGGCCTAGTCTACATATTGGTCGGCTTATTTGAAGTCTTGGCCAAGCGTTACGAGAACGTGGAAACTGCCAGGGAGATTATGAATTCCCTGTAAAAGATGTTTGGACTCTCGTCCTATCAGCTCCACCACAATGCCTTGAAGAACGTCTTCAACACCATGATGCAAGAAGGTCAGTCTGTCCGGGAACATGTCCTGGATATGATAAACTAGTTCAACATTGTTGAGGCGAATGGTGGGGTAGTCTGCGAGCGCAGTCAGGTTGCGTTGATCCTTCACTCGCTTCCTACGAGCTATATGCCATTTAGGATGAATGCGAGTATGAACAAAATTCAGTTCAACCTGACTACCCTCCTCACGAAGGTACAGATTTATGAGTTCATGCTGAAAAGCAAGGGCAAGAATGTGGTTAAAGGAGAGGCCAATATGGCCCATTCCAAAAAGAAGTTCCTGAAGGGTTCATCCTTCGGGACAAAATCTGTACCTCAGGCTTTTTCATCGAAGCAAATTCAGAAGAGGAAGAGAGACAAGGGGAAGGCTCCTGTGCAAGCTGTGCAAGGTAAGGGCGAGGCCAAGGTCGTGGCCGACAAAGGCAAATGCTTTCACTGCAATGTGGATGATCATTGGAAGCGGAACTGTCCCTGTTACCTTGCTGAGAATAAGAGGGAAAAAGATGGTAAAATCGATTTACTGGTATTATAGACTTGTCTCATAGAACATGATGAGTTTGCCTGGATATAGGATTCGGGAGCCACTAATCATGTTGCTCATCTTTTCAGGGAAATGATTTCCAGTAGCTGGCTGATGGTGAAATGACTCTAAAGTTTGGAACAGGAGAGGTCGTTTCAGCTCGTGCAGTGGGAGCTGCAAAATTATTTTTTAGAAATAAGTATTTAATTTTAGAGAACTTGTACTTGGTTCCTATAATTAAAAGGAATCTTATTTCTCTTTCAGCTTTACTAGAACAATGTTATTCATTTTCATTCATGCTTAATGGAACTTTAATTTCTCGTAATGGAATTTATATTTTTTCAGCTAAACGTGAGAATAATTTATTTGTGTTAAGACCTACCGACGCTATGGCTATTTTAAGTCATGAGATGTTTAAAATGGCTGAAACTCAAAACAAAAGGCAAAAGATTTCTCCTTTAAGTAACAACACGTATCTTTGGCATCTTCGTCTTAGTCATATTAACATCGATCGGATCGATCGTTTGGTTAAAAATGGACTTCTAACTGATTCAGAAGATATATCTTTACCACTTTGTGAATTGTGTCTCGAGGGTAAAATGACAAAGAGGCCTTTTACTGGAAAATGTTATAGGACCAAAGAACCACTTGAACTGATACATTCGGATCTTTGTGGTCCGATCAATGTAAAGGCTCGAGGTGGTTATGAATATTTCATCTTTTTCATAAAAGAAAAAGGTGATTATTCACGATTCGGTTACTTATACGTAATGGGCCATGCGTCTAAGGCTCTTGAAAAGTTTAAAGAGTTTAAGACTGAGGTAGAGAACCTGTTAGGTAAAACAATTAAAACACTTTGATCAGATCGAGGTGGAGAGTATTTGGATCAGAGATTCCAGGACTATATGATAGAACATGGAATCCAATCTCAACTCTCGGCACCTGGTACACCTCAGCAGAATGGTGTATCAGAAAGGAGAAATAGAACCCTGTTATACATGGTTCGATCTATGATGAGCTATGCTCAGCTGCCTCGCTCGTTTTGGGTCTATGCAGTAGAGACTGCAATACATATTCTTAACAACGTTCCCTCAAAAAGTGTTTATGAAACTCCTTTTGAGTTATGGAGGGGGCGTAAACCTAATTTGCGCTACTGTCGTATCTGGGTTGTCCTGCACACGTGCTAGTGACATATCCTAAGAAATTGGAACCATGTACTAGAATATGCCAATTTGTTGGATACACGAAAGAAATGTGAGATGGCCTTTTCTACGACCCTCAAGAAAATAAAGTATTTGTATGGACAAATACAACTTTCTTGGAGGAAGACCACATTCGAGATCATAAACCACGAAGTAAGTTAGTATTTTGAGAAGCTACAGAAGGATCAACAAGAGTTTTTGATGAACGTAGTCCTTCAACAAGAGTTATTGGAGAAGCCAGTTCTTCTCGTCAATCTAGTCCGCCCCCACATAGTGGGAGACCTTCGACGTAGTGGGAGGGTTGTAATACAACCTGAAAGCTACTTGGGTTTAACTAAAACACAAGTAGTCATACATGATGACGGCGTAGAAGATCCATTGTCTTATCACCAGGCAATGAATGATTTAGATAAAGACGAATGGGCCAAAGCCATGGACCTTGAGATAGAGTCTATGTACTTCAATCATGTTTGGGAACTTGTAGATCTATCGAAAGGGGTCAAACCCATTGGGTGTAAATGGTGTTGGGTTTTATGCCCTAAAACTCGTAGATAGTGAATGTAACCGTTGACCGGATATTAATAAAATAATATTGATATATTTTTCCATTAATTTTTATTACTTATTTTATATTTGTCTTTGCCTAATAATAACCCTAATCCAATAAACTAGACATCCAAGGCTGTAATATGAGTCTTGAACTATATGTAGCGACATATGAGATCATTGTTCGATTAATAGCCTAAAGGGTCTATAGTATAGGGATAAGACTGGGTGCCTTATCCTGGTGACACTATGGATACGGCCCACTTTGTATTTGATACAAACGTTACGATCCAACGCGTTCGTGTAGGAGACATGCGAGTGGGGGTATCCTATGCAATGAGTTTGCATAAGACCGGACCGCGAAATAGTAACCACTGGTTATAACATCGTTAACTAGTTGGTTTTCTGTTTCACTAGGACGACCTATACAACTTAGTCTTAATCCTGAGTTGATTATGGACTCCTGCTCATGAGAGATTGTCCTTTGATTTGTATGGGTGAGAGTGGTCAATACGCCGACTCAATAAGCCTACCACTTTGGGGACAAGACCGAATGGGGAGCTGGGAACATAATCGTACAAGAAGGAATTCACTCCTTCCCGACTTTAGGGAAGCAGATGAGTGTTCCCTTAAGTGGTTACTCCAAGTCTTGAACAAAGGGCCCTACCCTCTCAATGGCACGAGAGGGTTTTCTGTTTGATGGTTGGACCACAAACATGTTGTTCATTAGAGGAGAATTGGTACTTAAGGAAATAGAGGTCTAGATGCTAAATAGTCTCCTCCTGAGGTCTAGATGCTAAAGCAGCAGCTGATTCAATTGACTGTGCACTCCCTGTACCTGAAAATTTCATAAAAGCATTGGCAAGGGAAGTCATCTGGGCCTGGAGTGCACTTACTTTATCAACCTCAAACACTCCAGCAGCAATCTTTTTAGGTGTAGACCGCTCAGATGGCCACTGATAGCTGTTGGTGGCCATATCCTCTAAAAGTGTGCGAGCGTTCTCCACGGTCTTGGACAACAGAGTCCCACCTGCAGCTGCATCAACAATCTTTTTTGTACTTGGGGTTAAACCATTATAAAACAACTGTACCTGAAGCCAATCGGGGTACCCATGTTGAGGACACTTCCTCAGTAGCTCTTTGAATCGCTCCCAAGCTTCGAACAGCTGCTCATCATACTGTTGTTGGAATGTCCCAATCTCGGTCCTCAGCTTGACTGTCTTTGCAGGAGGGAAAAATTTCTTTAAAAAGGCCTGGACCAAAGCATCCCAGGTGGTGATGCTCCCAGGAGTAATAGACTGCAACCAATCTCGTGCTTTGTCCTGCAAAGAAAAGGGAAATAAAAGTAAGCGAATAGCATCTTCAGAGACACCATTAATCTTTACCGTCCCACAAATATCCAAGAATGATTTAAGATGAGAATTTGGATCCTCGGTGGGCGATCCTCTGTATGCACAGTCTCGAGCCATCTGAATGAGATCGGTCTTCAGCTCAAAGTTGTTGGCATTAATCGGTGCATAGACAATCCCCGACTGTTGCCCCTGAAACACAGGCTGAAAATAATCTCTAATAGGCCTAGACTCCTCAGGTGGATTTTGGTCTGCCATTTGAATAATTTCTCTATTTTCCCTTCGAAGCCTAAGAATTGTTCTTTCTATCTCGGGATCAAATGGTGCTAAAATTAATTCTTTATCCCTACGCATAAACAAACAAAACAATTATGGAATGAAATAAAGAAAAGGAAACAACTAATCTAAATATGGAAAATATAATATAGAAAAGGAAACAAAGTAACCTAATATGGAATGCAAAAATAAATATGACAAAATGCAAATAATGAAACTAACCTAGAAAAGGAAAAACAAGAACAAATAAGGAAAAGATTTCACAACTAAAAGAAAACTAACCTAGAAAATCAAATATGGAAAGAAAAAACAAATAAGGAAAAAATGCAACAAACCTAAAAAATTAACAATACACCCTAAATTAAGATCAAGCAATTTTTTCACAATATCAATTTAACTAAATGTGCCAATCCCCGGCAACGGCGCCAAAAACTTGATGTGGACTTTTCCTACCGCAAGCGCACGGGTCAAGTAATAATATAGTGAATAGTAAATTCGAATGTCGTCCTCTGGATTGGATTTTTAAGCAAATCAAGTATTGCGAATTATCTTGCCCAATTTTATTTAGGGATCAAAAAGTGATGAATAGGTGATGAATTAAACAAATCAAAGCAAGTAAAAAGAATGAAAATTCAATTGGGAAAACTACTTAGGGAATTGATTTCGCCGATTTCGTTTAGGATTGATTTTAAAGGATAAGTTATTATGCACAATGAAATTATGAGCCAAAGACCCTTTAATCACAATTACCTCTCCCGAGTATAATTGATTCTCATGCAAATTAACCAACTTGATATCCCTATCTAAGTTTATTAACAAGCAAGGCAATGAGATCTTTTAACTAATTCTAAAGCTAATCTAACACCGTCAAGAATTAGAAAGTACTTTATTCATGCAATCTTGAGCAAGTCTATATCAAATCCCCTCTCCCGAGCTAGATTCGAAACTTAAATCATCCAACTAATGGCCAATTAATTGAAAGCATTAAATCAAGATTACAAACACAATAACATTGCACAACTTAAACCATAAATCAATCCATAAACTTAACCAACTACATCAATCCCTAAGCTACAAGTTTAGCTACTCATGAATGTAAATACAAGCTCAACTAAACATAGGAAAAGCCATAAATCTAACTAAAGGAAGAAAAGGGAAAAGAAAACTCAATGTAGGCCGAGTCCCGACGTCCCCGTCACGATCCCCACGAACAATGGGTTGATTTCCAAGTCTCTCCTTTGTTTGCAGCTCCAAAAGTCCTTTATTCTGTCCTCTTTACGGCTCCAAAAGGTCCCAAATCGATCTCCCTAAAAACCTAGCCGAAGTGAAGCTTTTATTCTGATTTTTCGTCCTAGCGTCGAGACGCTGTCAAGACAGCGTCGCGACGCTGCCTCTTATACGCGCATTCTGAATAAGGAAAAACGGTAGCGTCGGGACGCTTCCTATCATAGCGTCTCGACGCTGTAAGCTTTACGCGCCTAATCTGATATGGAATGTGAGCGTCGAAACGCTCAAGAGCTAGCGTCTCGACGCTAGCCTACTGTTGACCGAGATTTGACTTTTTTCCACTTTTACTCTTTTCATTCCGATGCATCTTTTCACGCCCCGAGCACCCGATTAACTCCAAATTGGCATTATAGCTCCAATCAACCATTTCCTACAAAATAAACATTAAAGCACAATAAAATTGCCCAAAAATCATAAAAGACTAACTAAAATAAATGAGTAAAGATAGCTAGCTATGCTCGCTATCAAATACCCCCAAACTTAAGCTTTTGCTAGTCCTCGAGCAAATTAGAAATCAAACATACAATGGAAGAATGGATGCTACAATCATAACTCAATTCTCAAGGCTCAAAAGTCAATAACCAAGCAAGCAAGAGATATGCACATAAGGACCAATGAGGGAGACAAATTAAAATTTTTCCAAAATTATCTTGCACAAGCGAGATCTAACTCAACAAGATCAGACTCTACTAGCTCGGGATTGGATTATTAAACTCTCAGCTCATCTTCCCTCTACACTGGCACTAAGGCTTCACTAATGAGTTAATGCAACAAATTAGTTTGTTTATCTCCATACTTAGGTGCTTTTAATTAACAATTGAATTAAGCATGTAAATGTGGCACTAGCTTTCACACACCCATTGCAGGGACCCTTAACCTGAGTTTTCTCTGGTTTTCCTAACTGATCACAACGGGGGTAGCTCTTTTTGCCTTAATCTTTATTAAACATTGCAAACTGTGCACAGGCCATGGCATAATACTTTTCTTTTCAACAGTAACTACAAGAATGATTTTTCGATATGAGCATAAATAGCAGATATTCTTTTCTTTTCTCCTAAGCAAGATCAAACATGCTAATTTGCAAAAAATTAACTCTTTAGCTCTACCCTACACCTATCGAGGTGACAACAAGCCTATGAACTCAATAATTCGCTCCTAAGCATTCAAATCCAAGTCAAGCCAAGACAGATACTCTACTCATGCAAGCCATCTCCTAGAAAAATTTTAAAAAGTCTCCCTTTTTGGGCACTTATGCTTACATCTCATCACAAGCTTGAAAATTGACAGGAAAGCCTATCCTAGGACATCATAATCATGCAAAAGTAGCATCCAGAAAACAACCATATGCATAATTCAAAAAAAGCTCAAAACTATAGCTCGAACTCAGATGCTCAAGGGCTCCACAAACATGCTAATCCACCCCCAAACTTAAAGTATGCATTGTCCTCAATGTATAACGAAAATAAAGCATAAACAAGCATGAGAACAATGAAAGAATGACAGGAGTGAATAGTACTGGCCTGGAATGATGATGACTTCTTGCTTGAGAGCTTAGAATCTTGAAAGCTTGAAAGCAAAGGAGAGGAAGAAAACAAGACCTACAAAACAAAAAACAAACAATAAATAAAAAACAAAAAGAAAACACACTAACTTACTTGGGTTGCCTCCCATAAGCGCTTGTTTAACGTCATTAGCTCGACGTGTTGTACGTGCTTCAAGGAGGCTTTTGTTCTGTGAATCCAACAGAGGTGCTCTTTCTTGCACCTTTCCTGTAGCCCATGTACAGCACTTCATCTTTAGAGTCTTCAACTGCTTTAAAGATTTCTTTTTCGTTCTTGACTCTAATAGTGAGCTCCCTGCGCTCAATATCTATAATCGCTCGCCCAGTAGCGAGGAATGGTCGTCCTAATATGACAGGCATTGAAGGATTTTCTATCATGTCCATAACATACAAGTTAATAGGGAGGAAAAATCTACCTACTATGATCAACACATTTTCTACAATACCAACTGGTTTCACCACAGATTGATCAGCCAATTGGAGCTTTACAGGAGTAGATTTAATCTCACCTATGTCTAACTTCTTACACAAGGACAATGGGATAATATTAATCCTAGCACCTAAATCACATAATGCTCTAAAAGAATAAGTACCAAAACTACAAGGAATAGAAAAACTCCCTGGATCTGCTACTTTTTCAGGTACTTTCTGTTGTACTCTGGTGCTGCATGTGGAAGCAAGATAAACAGTGTCAACTTTCTTTTCCTTTCGTTTCTTTGCTAACCACTCCTTCATGAACCTGTTGTATTGGGGCATCTCTAATGCCTCTGCAAATGGAATATTAATATTCAAATTCATAAAAGCATTCATAAATTTATCAAACTGAACCTGATTGTTCTTTTTCTTCTTTTTCTTTTTCCTTTCCTTGGGAACCAACAGTGTGGGAGAAGGAATAGGAGGCTCCGGGTTAGGCTTTTCAGCCTCATCTGCTGATGTGTCCTCCTCAGCTTCCCCTGTAGGGGTTTCATAGTCCTCAGATTCAGGTTCCTCTTCAGATTCTTCCTGGTGCACAGTGATTGCCTTATAGTACTCCATCTGAGGTTTCTCTTGTTCAGCTGGGGCCTTACCTTTGTTCATGGTGCTTACAACATTCACCAACTGTCCCAGCTGAGTCTCAATGTTCTTGATGGCAGCACTGTGGCCATTTACTGTGGTGTTGATAGCAATGACTGCCTCCTCTAATTTGGTTGTCCTGTTACTAGACTCTGCAATGAAAGCTCCAACAAGCTCTTCTAACTTTTTATTATCTTGAGTTTGAGGGGCAAAACCAGGGGGATTAAGAACATTCTTAGTATTAGCATAAGAGAAATTTTCATGGTTCCTATTGTTAGGGTGATAATGTGTAGGTGTAGAACTATTATTATATCCCCTAGAATTAAAATTTGATACATACTGAACCTGCTCAATAGACTCCTCCTGAGGTCTAGATGCTAAAGCAGCAGCTGATTCAATTGACTGTGCACTCCCTGTACCTGAAAATTTCATAAAAGCATTGGCAAGGGAAGTCATCTGGGCCTGGAGTGCACTTACTTTATCAACCTCAAACACTCCAGCAGCAATCTTTTTAGGTGTAGACCGCTCAGATGGCCACTGATAGCTGTTGGTGGCCATATCCTCTAAAAGTGTGTGAGCGTTCTCCACGGTCTTGGACAACAGAGTCCCACCTGCAGCTGCATCAACAATCGTTTTTGTACTTGGGGTTAAACCATTATAAAACAACTGTACCTGAAGCCAATCGGGGTACCCATGTTGAGGACACTTCCTCAGTAGCTCTTTGAATCGCTCCCAAGCTTCGAACAGTTGCTCATCATACTGTTGTTGGAATGTCCCAATCTCGGTCCTCAGCTTGACCGTCTTTGCAGGAGGGAAAAATTTCTTTAAAAAGGCCTGGACCAAAGCATCCCAGGTGGTGATGCTCCCAGGAGTAATAGACTGCAACCAATCTCGTGCTTTATCCTTCAAAGAAAAGGGAAGTAAACGTAAGCGAATAGCATCTTCAGAGACACCATTAATCTTTACCGTCCGACAAATATCCAAGAATGATTTAAGATGAGAATTTGGATCCTCGGTGGGTGATCCTCTGTATGCACAGTCTCGAGCCATCTGAATGAGACCGGTCTTCAGCTCAAAGTTGTTGGCATTAATCGGTGCATAGACAATCCCCGACTGTTGCCCCTGAAACACAGGCTGAAAATAATCTCTAATAGGCCTAGACTCCTCAGGTGGATTTTGGTCTGCCATTTGAATAATTTCTCTATTTTCCCTTCGAAGCTTAAGAATTGTTCTTTCTATCTCGGGATCAAATGGTGCTAAAATTAAATCTTTATCCATACGCATAAACAAACAAAACAATTATGGAATGAAATAAAGAAAAGGAAACAACTAATCTAAATATGGAAAATATAATCTAGAAAAGGAAACAAAGTAACCTAATATGGAATGCAAAAATAAATATGACAAAATGCAAATAATGAAACTAACCTAGAAAAGGAAAAACAAGAACAAATAAGGAAAAGATTTCACAACTAAAAGAAAACTAACCTAGAAAATCAAATATGGAAAGAAAAAACAAATAAGGAAAAAATGCAACAGACCTAAAAAATTAACAATACACCCTAAATTAAGATCAAGCAATTTTTTCACAATATCAATTTAACTAAATGTGCCAATCCCCGGCAACGGCGCCAAAAACTTGATGTGGACTTTTCCTACCGCAAGCGCACGAGTCAAGTAATAATATAGTGAATAGTAAATTCGAATGTCGTCCTCTAGATTGCATTTTTAAGCAAATCAAGTATTGCGAATTATCTTGCCCAATTTTATTTAGGGATCAAAAAGTGATGAATAGGTGATGAATTAAACAAATCAAAGCAAGTAAAAAGAATGGAAATTCAATTGGGAAAACTACTTAGGGAATTGATTTCGCCGATTTCGTTTAGGATTGATTTTAAAGAATAAGTTATTATGCACAATGAAATTATGAGCCAAAGACCCTTTAATCACAATTACCTCTCCCGAGTATAATTGATTCTCATGCAAATTAACCAACTTGATATCCCTATCTAAGTTTATTAACAAGCAAGACAATGAGATCTTTTAACTAATTCTAAAGCTAATCTAACACCGTCAAGAATTAGAAAGTACTTTATTCATGCAATCTTGAGCAAGTCTATATCAAATCCCCTCTCCCGAGCTAGATTCGAAACTTAAATCATCCAACTAATGGCCAATTAATTGAAAGCATTAAATCAAGATTACAAACACAATAACATTGCACAACTTAAACCATAAATCAATCCATAAACTTAACCAACTACATCAATCCCTAAGCTACAAGTTTAGCTACTCATGAATGTAAATACAAGCTCAACTAAACATAGGAAAGCCATAAATCTAACTAAAGGAAGAAAAGGGAAAAGAAAACTCAATGTAGGCCGAGTCCCGACGTCCCCGTCACGATCCCCACGAACAATGGGTTGATTTCCAAGTCTCTCCTTTGTTTGCAGCTCCAAAAGTCCTCTATTCTGTCCTCTTTACGGCTCCAAAAGGTCCCAAATCGATCTCCCTAAAAACCTAGCCGAAGTGAAGCTTTTATTCTGATTTTTCGTCCTAGCGTCGAGACGCTGTCAAGACAGCGTCGCGACGCTGCCTCTTATACGCGCATTCTGGATAAGGAAAAACGGTAGCGTCGGGACGCTTCCTATCATAGCGTCTCGATGCTGTAAGCTTTACGCGCCTAATCTGATATGGAATGTGAGCGTCGAGACGCTCAAGAGCTAGCGTCTCGACGCTAGCCTGCTGTTGACCGAGATTTGACTTTTTTCCACTTTTACTCTTTTCATTCCGATGCATCTTTTCACGCCCCGAGCACCCGATTAACTCCAAATTGGCATTATAGCTCCAATCAACCATTTCCTACAAAATAAACATTAAAGCACAATAAAATGGCCCAAAAATCATAAAAGACTAACTAAAATAAATGAGTAAAGATAGCTAGCTATGCTCGCTATCAGTAACCCAGGGGTAAAATGGTAATTTGACCCAGCTGGTGTTACGGACACTCGTGAAGGACTAACTAGTCGATATTGATCTATATCCATGGACACAGAAAATATGTCTGCAGTGAGAAGAGTGCAACTGTGAGTCTATAATGGAATGAACACACAGTTAACGAATATTGATTAATGTGGTTAGTTTGACCAATTAATCTCACATCGTTGGAGCTTCTGATCTGCATGTCCATTAGGTCCCACTGGTAGTTCGTAAAGTAATTTGAGGCAACTAAATAATAAATTCAAAATGTTCAATTTACTAAGGGAAACAAATATAATATATATTGATATATTATTATGAGAGAAATTAATATTTGAAGAAGTTCAAATATAAATTTATGGAAGTTTGAAAGAGTTCAAATAATGAATGAATTAATTTAAGGCCTAAAATGTGTTTGGGCAAATTAATTAATTCTAGGCCGGAAATTAAATATGTGATATTTAATTGGTGGTTAATTAATTAAAGAATTCATTAACCGAGAATTAATCAATTATGGAAATAATTAATCACTTAAGGAAGTGATTAATCATTTATGGAAATGATCTAATCACTTGTGGATGTAATTAGTCATTTGTGGAAAATATTAATCAATTATGGAATTGATTGATCATGATTGATTAATTAAGGAATAAGATTGAATCAATTTTGGAAAAGATTGATTTAATTGAATATTTTATTCATGGCCTCTCTTCTATAAATAGAACACTAGACCTAATTGATCATGACACTTGAAACTTTGCTCTTGCTCTTAGACTCTCAAAAGACAAGACCTAGAATTCTCTCTAGCCTCCCTCTTAGAGAAAGACCCCCACAAGTCTTTTGCCTCCTAGACCTAGAGTCATACCGGTGTAACCCTTGTGGTTATTGTGTCAATCAAGAAGAAAATTCCAGTGATCAAGAGGCGAGGAGGCTGCTGCGTTTTCGTTCGTTGGAGCGTCGTTGGCGAAGAACGGTCAAGTCTACAACGAAGGTATGTGACGGTTCTTCCCCTTTTCTTTAGAAAAGCATGAAAATAAATTTAGATTTATTTTTAAAGCATGTTTAAACTGAATTTCCAGCAGCTTTAAAAGAGTTTAAAGTTTGATTGAGCTTTCGTAACGGTATTTTAATGTTAATTAATATACGGCGTAAGGTCCAATCGATGCGCTTCCACTGCGTGGGGACTTTTATTCCCTTCAAATGGATCTATAAGAGGAAAAAAGATGTTGTTAGGAAAGTACATACTTTCAAGGCAAGACTTGTAGCAAAGGGTTATACCCAAAAAGAAGGGGTGGACTATGAAGAAACCCTTTCTCAAGTTGCTATGCTTAAGTAAATAAGAATTCTCTTTTCCATTGTCACGTTTTATGACTATGAAATATGGCAAATGGATGTCAAGACTGCTTTTCTGAATGACAATCTTGAAGAGAGTATTTTTATGTCTCAGCCCGAAGGGTTCATAACCCAAGGTCAGGAGCAAAAGGTTTGTAAACTTAATCGATCCATTTATGGGTTGAAATAGGCCTCCGATCTTGGAATATTAGATTTGATACTGCTATAAAATCTTTTGGCTTTGACCAAAATGCTGATGAACCTTGTGTATACAAGAAAATCAACAAGAATAAAGTAGTTTTTCTTGTACTCTAGTTGACGACATCCTACTCATTGGGAATGATGTAGGATATCTGTCTGACATCAAAGAATGACTAGAGGCCCAATTCCAAATGAAAGATTTGGGTGAGGCCCAATATGTTCTTGGAATTCAAATTATTCGGGATCGAAGGAACAAAACGCTAGCCTTTTCTCAAGCAACGTATATCGACAATATGTTGGCACAATATTCAATGTAGAACTCCAAGAAGGGCTTGTTGCCTTTCAGACATGGGGTTCACCTGTCTAAGGAACGATCTTCTAAGACACCTCAAGAGGTTGAGGATATGAGATGGATTCCCTACGCCTCTGCAGTGGGTAGTTTAAGGTATGCTATGCTCTTCACGAGGCCTAACATCTGTTATGCTGTAGGGATTGTCAGCAGATATCAGTCAAATCCAGGGTTAGACCACTGGACCGCCGTTAAAGGAATCCTCAAGTATCTTAGGAGAACGAGGGACTACATGCTGGTGTTTGGGGCTAAAGGGTTAGTTCTCACTAGATACACCGACTCTTACTTCCAGTCTGACAATGATTCTAGGAAATCCAAGTTAGGGTCAGTGTTCACCCTTAACAGGGGAGCTGTAGTTTGGAGAAGTATAAAGCAAGGATGCATAGTTGACTCCACGATGGAGGATGCGTATGTAGCTGCTTGTGAAATAGCTAAGGAAGTTGTTTGGCTAAGGAAATTCTTGACTGATTTTGATGTTGTTCCAAACATGAACTTGGCCATTACTCTATACTGTGACAACAGTGGGGTTGTAGCCAATTCGAAGGAACCTCACAACCACAAACGAGGTACACACAATTCGAAGGAACCTCCAAGTCTTGAACAATGGGCCCTATCCTCTCTATGGCACGAGAGGAACTTCTGTTTGTTGGTTGGACCTCAAACAGGTTATTCATTAGAGGAGCACTGGTACTTAAGGATGAAGAGTTAGCCTAGGGGTAAAACGGTAATTTGACCTAGCTGGGGTACGAACACACGTGAAGGGCTAACTTGCTGTTAATGGTCGATATGCGTGGACACAAAAATATATATGCTGCGAGAAGAGTGCAACTGTGGTTCTTTAGTGGAATGAACCACAGTTAACGAATATTGGTTAATTTGGTTAATGAGTTTAGCTAATTAATCTCAGATCGTTTGAGCTTATGATCTGTAGGTTCATTAGGTCCCACCGATGACTCTTATAAGGTCTTGAGGTTAATTTCTAAGAAAAGATTAAGTATTCGAAAGGGTTCGAATATTAAAATAAAATATGAATTTGATTCATATTAAAACTATAGGTTATAATTATTGTGCATTGGATGTACATTAATACTATAGTTTATTTGAGAGAATTATAATTAAATTTATGATGTTTAATTATAATATTCATTAATTGTTTGTTTTAATTTAATTTAATTTAATTTAGATTTAATTAAATTATATTAAAACCATAGGTTATGTGATGGATAATCATTGAAATTTAGTTTAAATGAGTTGGTTACTTAATTATGAATTAAATAACTTATTTGAATTTATTTGGTTAGTAATTAAATTGTTTTTTTAATATACTGATATTTTGATCAGTTAAAGATAGTGGGTGGTTGACCTACTATCACTCCTCTTCATGCCTACTTAGGAAAGGGTTACGGAGTTTTTGCAGTTCAGTTTATTTTGTGACGTTGTGTGGTATTCTGGTTTACAAAGAACTCTCTCCACAAAAACTCCTAGCTTTCCTTTGATTCTCTCAACTTCCTTCCTTAGAGAAAGAGTTCCCACCATCTCACTCATAATAGCCTTTTGAGTCCATCGGTGAATCCGATTTGGTGGTGTTCGTGAAGGATTTGCAGCGAACAAGGAGATCTTTTGCTGCTGGAAGTTTCTACAGTTTGAAGGGAATTTGGCGAAACAATCAAGGACTACATCTACGGTAGGTGTTCCTTAACCTAGGATCATCAGGATCCATTCCTAGATTAGATCTAGGGTTTTTAAATGAGAATTAACATGTTTTATAATAGATTTACAGCATGTTAATTTTTATTTATTGCTGTGATTTAATTTGCCAACGTACGATATTTTATATCGAATTATAATCTGAGAAAAGTTTCTGATTGTTTCTGATGCGAAAGGGCTATTATCCCTTCAATACCGCCTTAAGCTTTCAAAACTTATTAACCTAGCTACACTACTAACTACAACTTGACCAACTAATCGGGTGCTTCGAAAATTTCGGCAGCATAACGTCATACAACGGACTAATTCAAAAATTTTAAACACCTACTAAAACAAAAAATTACACTTCTATACACCATATTCAACTACACCACCATACTACAACACAACAAAACTCCACAAAACAAGTTGCGAGTCAGGTGTCGCATTATAAACTACTATCTAACTAGGAACACGAGTTTAACAAAGCTTATAACATTAGCTCATTCGAAAAAAACTTAATTATTCTTAACTAAATAAATAGGTAGAGTTCTTTAAAACAAACACAACTAGACCTAGAGTTTAATATGAACGATCAGAACTAAACCTAACACGACAACAACTGTCCAACCAAGTTATACAACAAGCTATCGAACATGAAAATAAAATGGAAAACAACATAGACTAGCTATGGTCCTTCCTCATATGCCTCCTCTGCATCACCATGGTCCACACAGTCCTCATAACCTGCAAAATCTGGTAGTTGGGGGGAGATTAGGTAGTCTCACAACTACGTTCATAGTCTCAGAGCCATAGTGGGGAAGATCAATTGGGGGTGTCCCAATTGTTGACGTTTGATCCCTATGAAATCAAGAAAGGCGTTCTTGATATTTCAGAGACGACAACGACGGTATGTTTGCTTCTCCCCTTTAGATTTAGCTAAAATAATTTTTGTATGCTTAGCCTTAAGTTTGTATAGAATTTGTTCTATGTTTTTTTGCCAATGTAATGGTATTGTTGGCTAAACAAAATTAACTACGGATCGGTCCCAATTACGCTTCCGCTTTATCGGAATTAGGGAATTCCAAATCCTTCAGTTTCATCTCTCCCCCACCTTTTCTTGCACGTCTTCATTCGTCCGCCTAGCTCATTCTCTTGTGTTCCGTTAGCCACGATAGGTGGTTCTCAAAATCTCCTTTCTTTTCTTGGTTTCGTGCGTAAGTCTCTCCCTCGTTTTCGTTTGGGTTTGTTGAATTTCGGGTTAATCTCTTTATTGTCCTCTCGTTTTCAAACTAGTACCTACGAGATAATTCGTCCTCTGCTTTCTTACATGATCCTCATCCTCAGCAAGTCCAAGAATGTGCGAATAGAATTGGGGTTCATGAGTCATTGAGCTATTTGGGTTCATAAGATTCAAATTTGGTATTCCAGATCCCGTTCAGCGTGTTGAACTCGTTCGATATGTTGTAGGCATATGACCCATGCTTAATTGACTATAATCTTAGAATACCCACTCGCTAATAGTCTTGTATTGTTGAATGATTCTTTGTTTGTTGTTGTCCAGTGCCGACTTGGGTTTGAAACTAGTGTTCGGTGAATACCCACAACCTAAAAGGCCTTGAATTTGGTTACCCATAACTCGATGACTTGGAACTTTGTTGTTCGGTCATTTTGAGCACAAAACAACTTGTATTCAAGGATGTTTGAGCACTGATCGGAAAATTCTAGCACCCTCTATATCCTTTAATAAGCCTCTTAGGTGCTTTAAATCAATTCCTAACCCTTAGTAGTTGTTGCTTGTAGGTCGAGCTCTGTAGGCTTTTCCGGTTTGTTCTGTTGATCCTTTAGGATCGCATAGAAGTGCAATAAGTAAGTAATTATTACCTGTTGAAGTCTGTTTGATTGCATGATGCACGCTGCTTTTTTTCTCGCTTTATAACTATTATCTTGCTCTATGTTTATTGCTTCTAAGCTTATATACATGTTTTGCTTCTTGCTTTTATTGTTTGTGTATGTATGAGATATTTGAATAGGATGAACTGTTGTTGTGTGATGTTTGGTTGTTAAGCATGCTAGTTGTTATGCTTTTATGAGTTAAGCATGAGTCGAGAGTATGTTGTTGTTGTATGTATATGCTTGGTGGGCATGGTACATGAGTATAGGAGCATGTTCCAGGGCATATGCATTCTAGATATTTATAATAGAGAGGTCAGGGACCTGAATATGAAAGAAAGGAAAGTTAGGTGAATGTCAGTGTGCCTCGGGTACAAATGGTCGATGGGTGGCATGTCACCAGTGGTTTTAAGAGGAGCATTGAGGCCTTGGGTACAAATGGTCAGGGATCGTGTAAGGAGCTTAGAAAGCATTGGTTCACCTTGGGTACCAATGGCAAAGGGGCGATGCACAGTTTGAGGCCTTGGGTACAAATGGTCAAGGGTCGAATGTCGAGCTCTGTAGAGAGCATTGTGGCCCTGGGTACTAATGGTCAGGGGACAGTGCGACTCGAACGGTTAGTCTTGGAGAACCAAGTGAGGGCTAAATATGTTTGATGATTAGTTGTGTGTTACATAGAGGGTTGCATGAGTTGTGACTTAGGAGAGTCACTCACTTTATTAGCGTTTGAGCATGTCGTTATGTTATCGCTTAAAGAAGCATGTTGATTGCGCATGAAAAGTATGTTGTTTTATTGGTTGTAGTTGATGGATTTTCATGTAAGGGTTGCTTACCAGTATTGTGGTTATACTGACCCCCTCCCCTCCTTTCCCCCTACATTTTAGATTATGCAGGTTACGAGGACTGCTATGAGCCTGATGGTGCAGAGGAGACGCATGAGGAGGGACCGTAGTTGGATAACGTTATGCCTTTTCCTTTATTTTTATCTTGGATAGGGTCGTGTTGTTTTCATTGGTTTGACAACTGTTTGCCCTAATTGTTTTAGTTTTGAATTTATTCTTGTTGAGACTTTAAGCTAGTTCAGCTGACTTTAATAAACTCTATCTTTTATTTCAGATTATAACGATTAAGTTGCTTCTAATAAGTTAAAGTGTAGAAGTGGTGCTTAGTTGAGTTGTTGGTTGTGGATGCCTTATTTAATTATATTATTATGCGAGACCTATCTCGCTTGTTCTCTGAAGTTCTGCTGTGTTGTAGTATGGTGGTGTTGTTGAAAATGTATTAGAAGTGTTATTCTTGTTTAGCAAGTCTTCGGAAAATTTTTGGTTTAGTCTGTTGTATGACGTTATGCTGTCGAAATTTTCGTAGCACTCGGTTACTTTTGTCATAAGTTAGTAATGTCATTAGGTTAGTAGTTATAAAAACCTTTGGCTTTACAAAACTGTTGGATTATCATTCATCCTAAATTGTGTTTTGACACAATTATTTAATTATGAATAAAACTAGAAAATGAGAGATAAAGTGTTTAAAAGTGTTTTGAATACTATATATGTATTAGGAATCATATATAAGAGATTGCACAAGGTAACAATGATTAATTGGATTAATCATATCAAATTAATTAGGAAATGTTTCTAATTAATTACAAAGAAATTAATTTCAATTTAGAATTGAATTTGGGATTGATTTGCAAGCTTGAAATCAGATTTCAAATTGAATTTAATGGATTTAGTTGGAATCCCACTTATGAATGATCATTCAAAGTAGAAAGACAACTCACCTCTTGCATTGTTGCATGTATTGTTACTTGGACACTTAGAATTCACTTTGGCTTGCAAGACTACCATGTGTCTTGTGTCTTAGAGCTTCTCCTTGCATGGGATATCTCTATAAGTAGGGTGTGAATCAAATTCAAGCCCAAGAGAGCCATTTCCTTACTGTTATGGTGTTGGAATTTTGACTCAAACTCTCTCATTTTCACATACTTCTCTATAGCTTGATCCTTCAAGCATTCCCTTCCCAATCCCTATCTTTATAGACTCTCACAAGTCGTTCTTGGCCCGGAGAGTAGTAGGGAAGGCTCTAAGGGTTGTCCTAAGAATATTGGAGAAGAAAAAAATCGTAGGAGGTCCACCAATTGAGCTGCAAAAAGGTTGGTTCTTCTTAAAATCTTTGTTATGGATTATTTAGAACAAGCCTGGTTTAGGAATAAAATTGATGTAGTTAGGTGCTTCCGATCTTCAATTGCTTCCGCATGTGTTATATGAACACCTTCAATTGGTATCAGAGCATGATTAGAGTACTTAACTTGCATTACATTTGTTGTGGTGAGTACCATTTTGAAATTGAATTTTCTGTGTGCTAAAATGGATGTGTTGTGGTTTAGCAATTTTTTGAGTTTTCAATCCTTCATGAAAATGTAATTGCTCAGAAATGTAAGAGCATTAATGTGTGTTCTAGGGTTTGTAATTTTTATAGAGTCAATAGAGTCCATATAGGCTATAAAATCGAAGAAAAATTGGTGAAGACGCAAGCAGAAACAACATCCAGCAGCTGCTGGTCGTGAGAGCGTCAAGACGCTGTTCAAGTAGCGTCCCGACGCTGTAGAACAAAAATCCCAGGCGCTGAAAATTCCAGATGTGGTTCGGTTCAGTAGCTCATTTTGGGTCTGGTTCGGTCTGCTGCAGTCCGGTTCAGTCCCTTCATTAATTTTTTATGACTGGTTCGGGTTGGTTCGTGAAGCTTGAGATCGCTACAAGCAATTTTTTAATAATTATTATTGTAATAATAAGTTAATTGTTTGTTTTAAATTGCCAAACCATTCCATTTTAGCTTGCTTTAATTTATTTATGCATTGTTGAATGAGTATTAAATTAGATAAATTGTATGTGCATTATGAGTATGCCATATCGTTTTAAAATCCCACCATAGGAAAGAATGATCATGCATTTATAGAATTATAATAAGTTATTAATAATTTCAAATGCATGATGGGAATTTCATGTTTTTATTAATATAATTGTTGTATTAATTAAGAAGATTCATGCTTGAATGGTTTAATTTCCAAATTGATTAAATGATATAATTGTTACATTTATTAAAAGGATAAAATTAACCAAGCATGAAGCATGAAATTTCTTTAGTTTCATTATAATTGTTATACTCAAATTAGGCTTGTTAAGGATTGGTTTTATAATTGTTATAAAAGACATAGAAATATAAAATCCACAACAAGATAAAGTGCATGCTCACTTAGGTTAATGAACCTCCAAATCGATCAACTTGCATACTTTAGGTCGATATCTTGTAAAACAATGGTTACAAGAGAACTCACCCGACAAGATGTTGTCTAAGGCTGGAGGTATTTAACTTGACGGTTTACGAAATACCTCCAACCTGGGCATCGAGTCGGTTCTTGAGTTCAGTTTAATCGAGTTTTATGAGCATGCGTGAGCGATGTGAGGTTTTAAATAGTTATCACATAGACATCGTAGTATAAAGGGTTATACACACCTAGACATAGGTTGTTTCTAAATGGTGCTTTGTTTATAACTTGAATGATTGATTGTTATATGTTTTTAAATCACCATTAGAAAGCATCTTATAGGGTTAATTCATTAAAAGTTATAAGAGTTATAAATGTTAATGAATAGAATCCGTAAAACCTATAACAAAGAGTTGCATGCTAACATAGGATCTTAGGATCTTGTCATTCTTTAAATGGTTTAAAATGAAATAGATCTAAGATCGCCTATTCTAATAGGATTAGAAATATGTCTTACTTAGATTTTTTTTTAAATAGTTTTAAAATTCGAATAAGTAGGACATAAGACCTTGGTTATAAGGGCATTGTAGCAGCCGAATTTAGGAAAAAAAAATTAAAAAATTAGGGGGAAAAGGCGGGCACATGCCCGGTCAAAAGGGAAAAGGGAAAAAGTGGGGGGAAACTTCCCCCCAATTCGGTCAATTAACTGTATTTAAAAAAAAAAAGGAAATCTGGAACTTCATCTCCCTCACGCTCCCTCTTTCCCTCTCACGGTTCTCTCTCTCTCCTTGGCGCCCACAGCCCGCCGTCAAGCGCCACCTGCTGCCACTGTCGCTCGTCGCTCGCCGTCACGCCGCCGTCGTTCGCCGTCGCGCCGCCGCTGGTAAGTATTCTCTCTCTATCGTTTTCGTCTCCCTCTTTCTCTCTTTCTTTCTCTCACCCTCGCAACTCTCTCTCACTCTCTCAGCCCTCTTTTCATCTCAGCTTTCTCTTCCACGTCGACGCCGACGCCGCTCGTCGTCGTCAAATTCTCCGCGAACCCTCACCACGCCGTCACCACTCTCTCTCTCGCTCTCATCACCCTCTATATCACGCTGCTGTCGTCGCCGCCTCCTCCGTAGCAGACCGCTACAAGCCGCTGCCGGTAACGCCTCCCCTCATATCTTTCTCTCTCAGATTTCTCTCTCTGCTGTGTTAATAATGGCCGCACTTTTTCCGTTTAGATTTGAGCAGCCACTGCCGCCCTCGGGCTTGTTTGTCTTTTTCAGATCTGCTCAATCGCTCTTTTCAGATCTGTTCGTCGCCGCCACTTGAAGCTTCAGCTTTGCTTCTAAAGAATTCTTTGGGGTAAGGGAGTTGTAAGTCAAAGCTTGTTCGCACGATTTTAAATTCCGCAAGCGTACGGGTCGTGACAAGTAATATAGTGATTTTGAGTATAGAGTATCGTCTCCACAGGGATTGGATTTATTCAATTAAGTACCGCGAATAATATTGCTTAGCTTTATTTAGAGAACAAAATCTAATGCCAAAAAGAATAATAAAAAACTAATCTAGAAAGCAAAAGATAAATGGTGACACAATTTGATGGGATAATTCTAGAGTTGCTGATTTCATCAATTGGACCTTTAATGTATAATCAATTAACTAATATGGATTAACAAATCATTTGATTCATAAGTCTAGAAGCCTAATTTCAAGGACTCTCCTGTCGGTCTCCTCCTATCTCATACCGTTCAATAAAGAATCTCCTTTCAGTCTCATCTTTATTTACTTAGTATGGCATTACGACCCTTCAGTACAACCTCTAACGTTATTTATTCTCTCCCGTGTCACCCGGGTAAATAACCGTTAGTCATGCATCCAGTTCTAGTCTAAGCTTCTCTCCGTCGAGTCTCCGCTTAGTAACGATTCATTTAATCAGTGATCAGTTGATTAAAAGCATTACGGACAAAATGCACAAATGAACAATAATGACAATTAAATCAATTCATTAATTCAGCAGAGGTTCAACGTCTAAGTCAATCTCATTGAATTTAGGAATTTACTACTCATAATCACTAAAATTCAATAATTCCTAATCACAACAATTCTAGAAACTAAAACATAAAGGAAAAGGGAAGAGAAATGCTCATAAAAGTGTCGATCTCCTCGATCCCGCGCCGACCTCCTTCGATCCCGAGCTCCAAAGATCTTCAACAAAGCTCCAAAACTCTCCCAAAAATCCCAAATTTTAGTGTAAACTCTAGAATGGGGTGAAAACCCACAAATTGGCACACAAAATATGGATGCAAAAGGCTCCTTTTATAGGCTCCCAGCAGGCACAGCGTCGAGACGCTACTTGGACAGCGTCGCGACGCTCTGACGTCATCTTTTCTTGGGCTCCAAGACGTCTCAGCGTCGAGACGCTACTTGGACAGCGTCGCGACGCTCTCGCGATTCTGGATCTTTCCACGCTAGTCCCTGAATCTTCAATAAAGGCCCGATTTTGACTCAATTTTTAGGCCTCCAACTTTCTTTTGGCCCAAATGCTTTATGTAATGGATTTTGGGCACTTTTCTTGACCCAAATTGATACTTTAAGACTTGAAATTTATGAATTTGGGCTTCTAATTCATTCTTCTTGGCTTTTTGGACTCGGATCTTCAATGGAATTCTCCAAATTGCTCAAAAAGTCTCCAAAATCATCTAAAATCTCTCAGAATTCCGGTTTTGCTTCCTTGGCTCGGTTTTCTGAAATTTAAATAGAAAATAGCATTAAAGAACACAATTCAAGCATAAAACTAGCTTAAATTAATAGGAAAATGATGACATTTTTGCATGTCATCAAAGCTTATTGGTCTTTTATGCCTTAATGAAATACCCATTAACGTTGGATCTTAATAGAAGGTGTCCGTAGTAGGTGGTGGTCGAATCGTCAAAGGCGGAGCGAAACTTGTAAGTTGGACAGCAAGCGTTAGGTTGGCTTGGGTGAGTTTTCGATCTCCTTAAGTCTTCTGTTATTAAGAAAACATTATTGGAACTGGAATGCATCTGATGTGAGACCCTTTTTACACGTGTTAATAGATTAGGTTTTCGCATAACGTGGTTGGTTTTATATCGAGTTGTTTGGGTGATTTGAAATCAAGCGTGGCATCTCAAGGTAAGTAACTTGCTGCATTGGAATGAAATGTTTATGTTTTGAAATGATTGTTTACTCCTGGCATGAGAATGTGTATATGTTGTTTGGATTGAGACTGAGGTGATATGTTGCGTTAATTTCAAGTATATGGCTACTGCATATATATGTGTTGAGTGATAAAAGTGAGTGCGTGTCTGGCGTATATTTTATGGTTGACTGGCATTGTTGTGGACAACGGGAAGTTTGTGTTTTTCTCTATTTAGGAGAGTTATCATCGCCCTCGTTTCTTGTTCTTGACATTGCTTTAAGTTGGGATGGTGTTTATCGGTTTAGCCTGTCAATATTCTCCGTAAAAGAAAAGGATTTGGTTAACCGGGTTACCGTTAAAAAAAAAGTAGCAAGTGTTAGGGATCCTAAAGGGAAAAGGATTAAGAAAGGGAAAGGAATAGGCTAGTGCCTTAGAAGAGGGTCGTGTTAATTAAACACCTAGGACTGAGATGTATTAGACTGAAATGAGGGGCTTAATGGGCAGGACTTGGCTTCGCAGACTAGGTGTCATTTACTAACTGTGGAAGTTAATTTCTGACTTAAACCCATGAACGCAGTGAAATAGTAGTTTAGAGCGCAACGCGCCCATTAGTGCCTTGAGGGATGAGACCTAGCTCCACTAACTAGGTGCCATCTACCATCAGTAGGAGTAGAGACCTCCCAAAACTCCCACTTGTGCACTATCTGTGAGTTGGCAAACTTATATATATAGGTGAACTAATTGAACACGAGACCCGAACTACAGTTAAATGAAATGAAATGAATGAGAATGAGATGACCTAACCGTTAGGCCCTTAACTCGAATAAAATGTTAAAACCTTGATTGCTGCAAGTGTCTAGAAGTATTGTTACTTACTGAGTATTTTCATAAATACTCATTCTTTTCCCTAACATTTAACTGCAGATAGAGGTAAAGGTGTTCATAACGCATGACGGAGTGCTGCTGAGCGAGCCATGGATTTCCTTAGAATAGTCTTCCGCATCTTATGTTTTTCAAAATTCTTCTTTTTGAACTTGTATTGCGAATTATTTAAGGTTTATTCCGCTTTAAGTTTTGCTTGAATGGCTAAAGTGTTATTTTCTTCTGTTTTAACTGGGTTCCCAGGCTAAAAAGTTTCGCAAAATCTCGAAGGATGTTTTCTATAAATGACATTTCCTCGATGTTCTTAGAAGTAGAATGATATGCATGTGGTAATGACCCTAGGATCTAGTCATGAAATGTCGGGTCGTTACAGGAACTCTCTCGACAAATGGTTCGGAACATGAGGTTAATTAACCATAGTCTTACTAGCATGCAATGTCAGTAGGTTATTAAAAGAGCTTAATTCACCTAGACATTTAGTGTAAAGACCTTGTTTAATAAGGCATAGACTTAGATAGGTTCATTTAACCGGAATTTACCTAAGTAATAGACCCTAAAACCTTACGACACTTTAGTGGGAGGAAAAGTATAGAAACAAAATATTCATATTAAGTTTCTACTCTCACGTTCCCCTGTGTTCACACCGTGAGATCCATGCTTGGCCTCGAGGTGCCCTGGGAGCGTCCCCCTACGGATGGTGTTTGCATGGGTTAATATCAAGGTGAGTGGAGAAAGTGTTCATAGTAAGTGGGAGAAGGAAACGTGTCAAACGTATCATGCGGTCTCCATCGTTAGGTTGTACCGTGAGATTCCCATGCGCTGTCTGTGAGTCGCCCTGGGAGCGATCACCCTACAGAGGGCCTGCACATGGGATTCGGAACAACGCAAACTCCAGAAATGGATAGGGTTTCCTAGGGTCATTCCCAACACTAGCTCTTCCCTACGACTCCATTTTTGGGGCCGCCCTCTGCGATATGAAAATGATGGGTAACAGTTCCAAAATGGTCTTGACCAAATTATTGTTAGCTAATAACTATTGGAGTAAGAGTTATTCTGGTAATAATATTTTGCCGAGATTGTCTCGATTCAGAGGAGAAGTAGCTGATTGGCCTACGGTAGCAGTTATTCTAAACCCCTGAAGTACCGTTGCAAATAAATCAATCGTATATATGGGTCGACGATTTCTTTTGCTAAATTCTGATTGGATAAAATGATTAATGGGTTTAGTGCAAGTTTCTAATAGAGATTAATTTGTTTGTTTCAGAAACATGTCGACAAACGTATGTGCTTTGTCAAATGCCAAATTAAACGGTTTAGTACATACGACTAAGAATACTTTCTTAAATACTAAACACTTGGCAAACAATTTAGGTTTGGTCTCAACTAAGGAATGTCCTGAAACTAACTGCTTAGCAAAGAAAAACATGATCCATGACTCTAAATACGATTTATTAGTCTTGGAAACGTGTTTAGAGGAGAACGATGATTCTGTCTGGATACTTGATTCAGGTGCCACTAATCACATATGTTCTTCATTTTAAGGAATGAGTTCCTGGCAACAATTAAGAGCTGGAGAGATGACTCTTAAAGTTGGAACATGAGAAGTCATCTCGGCTATTACAGTGGGAGACATAAAATTATTCTTCACCAAGGAACGTTACATGATATTAGATAATGTGTACATAGTTCCGAAAATTAAAAGAAATTTGATTTCTTTATCTTGTTTATTGGAACAAGGTTATTCAATTTCTTGTTCTGTTAATGAAGCGTTCATTACTAAAAGAGGTATTGATGTTTGCTCTGCAAACATGAAGAATAAATTGTATGTTTTGAGACCAATTAAGTCTAAAGCTATTTTAAATTACGAGTTGTTTAAAACTGCTGAGACTCAACCTAAAAAACGAAGAGTTTCTCAAGATACCTATCTCTGGCACTGGTCAGAAGTGGGCTTCTAAACAAGTTAGAAGACGACTCGTTGCCTCTTTGTGAGTCATTCTTTGAGGGCAAGATTACAAAATGACCTTTTACTGGAAAAAGTTATCGTGCCAAAGAGCCCCTGGAGTTCATTCATTCAGACCTCTCTATTGACCAATGAACATTAGAGCTCGAGAAGGGTACGGATATTTCATCAGTTTAATTGATGATTATTCGAGGTATGGCTATCTCTACCTGATGCATCATAAGTCTGAAGCTTTTGAAAAGTTCAAGGAGTACAAGGTCGAGGTTGAGAACCGATTAGGTAAAACAATAAAAACACTTCGATCCGATCGAGGTGGAGAGTATATGGACTCAAGTTTTCAAAACTATTTGATAGAGCATGGAATTACATCCCAACTCTCAGCCCCTGGTACACCTCAGCAAAATGGTGTATCAGAAAGGAGAAACAGAACCTTGTTGGACATGGTTCATTCAATGATGAGTTATGCTCAGTTGCCTAACTCATCTTGGGGTTATGCAGTAGAGTCTGTTGTTTATATTTTAAACGTAGTTCCCACAAAGAGTGTTTCTAAAACACAATTTGAGCTCTGGAAAGGACGTAAAGCTACTTTAACACATTTCAGAATTTGGGGATTTCCTGCATACATGCTAGAGGCAAACCCAAAGAGATTGGAGCCTCGTTCTAAATTTTGACATTGTAGGCTATCCCAAAGAAACGAGAGGTGGATACTTCTTCGATCCAGGTGAAAATAAAGAACTTGTATCGACAAATGCTACATTCCTAGAAGAAGACCACCTCAGAGACCACAAGCAACGGAGTAAAGTCGTTTTAAGTGAACTACCTAGCAAAGCTACAGAAACATCAACAAGAGTTGTTGATGATGCTGGCACATCGAGTCAATCGCGTCCTTCTCAAGAAATAAGAGAACCTCGACGAAGTGGGAGGGTTATTAGACAACCAGATCGCTATTTGGGTTTAACTGGAACTCCAGTCGTCGTACCTAATGACGGGATCGAGGAACCATTAACCTTTAAATAGGCAATGGATGACGTTGACAAGAATGAGTGGATTAAAGCCATGGACTTGGAAATCGAATCCATGCATTTTAATTCAGTTTGGGATCTTATAGATCAACCTGAAGGGGTTAGACCCAAAGGGTGCAAATGGATCTACAAGAGAAAACGAGACGCTGCTGGAAAGGTATAGACCTTTAAGGCACTACTTGTGTCAAAGGGTTTTACCCAGTGGGAGGGGATTGACTATGAAGAAACCGTCTCCCCTGTTTCCAGGTTGAAGTCGATCGGGATACTTTTATCCATTACCACATTTTACGATTACGAAATATGGAAAGTGGATGTCAAAACTGCCTTTCTGAACGACAATCTTGAAGAAAGAATCTACATGTCTCAACCAGAGGGGTTCATTTCTCAGGATCAAGAGCAAACAGTTTGCAAGCTTAAATGATCCATTTATGGGTTAAAACAAGCGTCTAGATCCTGGAACATCAGATTTGATACTGCAATCAAATCTTATGGCTTTGAACAAAACGTTGATGAGCCTTGTGTTTACAAAAGGATCATCAACAACTCTGTAGCCTTCTTAGTATTGTATGTGGATGATATCCTACTCATCGGGAATGATGTAGGTTATTTCACTGACATTAAACTAAGGCTAGCAACTCAGTTCCAAATGAAAGATTTGGGTAAGGCACAATTTGTTCTAGGGATCCAAATTGTTCGAGACCGAAAGAACAAAGCACTAGTCCTGTCTCAAACATCTTATATCGACCAATTATTGGTTAGATATAAAATGCAAAATTCCAAGAAGGGACTATTACCTTTCAAACACGGAATTAATTTGTCTAAGGAACGGTGTCCTCAGACACGTCAAGAAGTTGAGGACATGAGACGTTTTCCCTATGCCTCTCTAGTAGGCAGCCTAATGTATGCCATGTTGTGTACAGGGTATGACATTTGTTATGCAGTAGGGATTGTCAATAGATATCAATCCAATCCAGGATTCGATCACTGGACATCCGTTAAAAATATCCTCAAGTATCTAATGAGAAGGAGGGACTATATGCTCGTGTATGGTTCCAAGGATTTGATCCTTACAGGATACACTGATTCTGACTTTCAAAGCGATAAAGATTCGAGGAAATCTACATCAGGGTAAGTATTAACACTAAATGGAGGAGAAATAGTATGGCATAGCATCAAGAAAGGATGCATTGCAGACTCGACCATGGAGGCCGAATATGTAGCCGCTTGCGAAGCATCAAAATAGGCAATATGGCTTAGGAAGTTCCTGACTGACTTGGAAGTCATTTCGAATATGCATCTGCCAATCACCTTGTATTGTGATAATAACAGCACAGTTGCAAACTCAAAGGAACCTCGCAGCCATAAGAGAGGCAAGCACATCGAAAAGAAATATCATCTCATTGGGGAGATCGTGCACCGAGGAGAAGTGATCGTCACAAAGATAGCGTCTGAGCACAATATAGTCGATCCATTTACGAAGGCTCTACCGGCTAAAGTGCTCGAGAGTCATCTAGAAGGTCTAGGTCCGCGAGATATGTATGGAAAATAATCTAGGGCAAGTGGGAGAATTATAATCGGTATATGATGCCCTGGTTTATTGTATTTGTACATTGTAATGTGTCTTATGTAATATACATGTATTTTATACACCCCCACTGCTGTTATGGATTGTAGTACATTCCACTGAACTAGACTTTTAGTTCAAGTGGGAGATTGTTGGGATTGGTGCCCTAAAACTCGTAGATAGTGAATGTTAAACAAAATTATTCGATAAAGGCATTATCGAGATTAATTCACTAAAGTCATTACTGAATGAAGTAAATTGCACATTTAACCCAAATCCAATAAACTAAGATCCATGGCTATAGGATGAACACTTGAGCTTTATGTAGAGACATAAAAGTGGATCAAGCTCGAGTAATAGCCAAAACGGTCTATAGTATAGGAATAGGGTTGGGTGCCTTATTCAGGGGGTGTATAGACGATCTGATCCTCAATCATCCATGTAGAGACATGCGAGTGGGGGTGTCCTATGCAATGAGTTTGCATAAGACCAGGACCGAGAAATAAGTCGCTATCACTTTATAACACCGTTTACTGACGAGACTGACTATTTCATGTGATGACCTAGGTAACTCGATCTTAATCTTGAGCTAACTATGAACTCATGTTTATTCGGGCTTATCCTTATATCTACATAGGTGAGGGTGGCTCCGTATCGCCGACTCAATAAGCCTCCCATTTTAGGGATAAGAACAGGTAGATAGCTGGGGACATAGTCGTGCGAGAAGGAATTCTCTCCTACCAAAATTAGGGATAGTAGAGAGGTTGTTCCCTTAAGTGCTAACTTCGGAGCTTGAACAAAGGGATCCCACCCTCTCATTGGCCCGAGAGGGACTCGGTTTATTGGTTTGACCATAAACCAATTGTTCATTAGAGGATCGGTGGGACTTAAGGAACTAGAAGTACTATAAGGGTGAAACGGACTTTTGACCTAGCTATAGCTACGAACAACATGTGAATGATCGACTTACTAATCATGGTTAAATCAAGTGGACGAAAATATATCTATAGTAAGGGGAGTGCAACTATCAGGCTATAGTGGAGTGTCTCGGTAGTTAACGAATGTTGGTTAAGCTTGGTTAATGAGATTAGTCAGTTAGCCTCAAATCGTTGAAGCCCATGATCTATATGTCTAATAGGTCCCCCTACTAGCCCATATCGGATAAACCGTAGAACATATTGATAGGATTCTTTGAATTGTTCAAAATCGAGAAAATGGGTATTATCGTAAATTGTGTTTTGACACAATTATTTAATGATGAATTAAACTAGAAAATGAGAGATAAAGTATTTAAAAGTGTTTTGAATACTATATATGTATTAGGAATCATATATAAGAGATTGCACAAGGTAACAATGATTAATTGGATTAATCATATCAAATTAATTAGGAAATGTTTCTAATTAATTACCAAGAAATTAATATCAATTTAGAATTGAAATTGGGATTGATTTGCAAGCTTGAAATCGGATTTCAAATTGAATTTAGTGGATTTAGTTGGAATCTCACTTATGCATGATCATTCAAAGTGGAAAGACAACTCACCTCATGCATTGTTGCATGTATTGTTACTTGGACACTTAGAATCCACTTTGGCTTCCAAGACTACCATGTGTCTTGTGTCTTAGAGCTTCTCCTTGCAAGGGATATCTCTATAAGTAGGGTGTGAATCAGATTCAAGCCCAAGAGAGCCATTTCCTTACTGTTATGGTGCTGGAATTTTGACTCAAACTCTCTCATTTTCACATACTTCTCTATAGCTTGATCCTTCAAGCATTCCCTTCCCAATCCCTATCTTTATCTCACAAGTCGTTCTTGGCCCGGAGAGTAGTAGGGAAGGCTCTAAGGATTGTCCTAAGAAGATTGGAGAAGAAAAAAATCCAAGGAGGTCCACCAATTGAGCTGCTAAAAGGTTGGTTCTTCTTAACTCTCTGTTATGGATTCTTTAGAACAAGCATGCTTTAGGAGTAAAATTAATGTAGTTAGGTGCTTCTGATCTTCCATTGCTTCCACATGTGTTATATGAACACCTTTATTATTTACTTCTAGTCACACTCTTAGTTTAAAAGTTCAGATAGAAATATTTATGTTTGGGGGTATAATTCATAGTGTTAGCTTAAAGTGCATCACATAAGTCAACACTACCTCAGAATCTTCTTGTCGCAACAACAACAACGCTAGAAGAAATGCTCAAGCAAAAGGTTTTTGGAGATCAGAATATCTTGATCTAATTAAGCTGACAAGTCCAAACTTCAAAAATCCAGAAGAAAATTAGTTAAGTTAGAATTACTCAGTGCCATAGAACATAAACAACTATTGGAAATTTTATTAAAAATAAAAGAGAAATTACATCAGCAGACATATATTTTTTTTGGTGATCTAGCAGCAGAAAAATTTAAACAAGCAAAAACAAGCAAAAACAGAAAAAGATGTGGTCAGAAATGCGCGAGCAACAAAAATATTTCATCAAAAAGAAATGTGCGCCCAATTTTTCCTTCTTCATTCCTCCTGACCAGGATCTTCTTCTTCATCTCTTTCATCTCCTTCTCTCTCAAAAGGTCATCAGGGAATATTGGGAAAGCCGAATATGGTTTAAAATAATTTGATTGCAAGGCCCCCCTCAACGCGACATCCCTTCTTTTCACATAATTCTAGAAGGTTTGGAATTGTCTTTCAGCAAACTTCATCATGTTGGAATGCATCTGTAATTGCTCCTGCATTTGATGGATGCCGCACACCAAACCGCCTTGACGTGCTTCTTGTGTCCTTTGAAGCCTAGCCAAGTTTGGTTTGTCGATTATTCCCTTGTCCATTATAGTTACATCATCAACATTGAATGGAACGCCTTCTCTTTTGCATAACATTGTTATGGTGTTTGGGAAGAACAGTTTCCCAACCTTTTTCCGCCAACAATCCAGAATCTCGGTAGAAATAATTTTGCGCACATCAATACTCATCGAACGAAGAATAGCAAACACAAGAAGTACCCAGTCTCGAGGCACCGTTGAATCGTGAGTTGTCGGCAGCAAGCGCAGCTTGATGAAGCCCATCCATGTATTGGCTTCACTCTTCGGATAAGCCGCTTGGAATGTGCACTTTTCTGTCTTCGACAGTTTCCACTAAGCCCCCTCGATGCCAACCTCTCTGACAGCCGCATTTAACTGATCATTTGATGGCGCTACCACCATCTCATTGAAACCTGCGTGCGGAAAGTCTTGGAAGTTGAATATTGAATTGATAACTCGTGGGCTTTAACCAACAGGCACCCCTCTTACAATAGCCTGAAATCCATCTTGATCATCAATATTTGCATAGAACTCTCGGACAATGTTGGAATTAACCGGCTCCGACTTTGCACAGAGCTGACTCCAGCCATTGTTTGCTATTTCGGTTCTCAAGGAGCGAGGCAAATCATCACCAAATCCCCACTCAAACAAAAAGTCTCTTCTCAGCATTTCGATATACTTTCCTCGGGCAAGATTGTTGATGAAGCGGTTATACGGCAACCGTGGCTCCTCTGTTTCAATATCTTCAGCTTCAGGTGATGCTTCAACAACACCTTTGTCCTTGTCTTTCCTCTGTTTGGGCGAAATTTCTTCCTCTACTTTTTTCGATGCTTTTTCTCTTGCTTTGTCCTCTGCCTCCTTTTTCTCCTATTCTTCTCTTTCCGTATTTTCTTTCTCAAAATCAGTTGTCGGCGATGAAGGAATATCAGTCCGGACCACCTTGACACGACCGACTTTCTGCTTCCGACGGCGACGACGGGGTACCTCCGGCATATTCACCTCGACTCGAGGCTCTTGTTGTCCTGCTCATTGCCTCCCTTTTGCACAACCTCTGTCTGTTCTTCTTGCGCATCCTGTTCGCACGATTTTAAATTCCGCAAGCGTACGGGTCGTGACAAGTAATATAGTGATTTTGAGTATAGAGTATCGTCTCCACAGGGATTGGATTTATTCAATTAAGTACCACAAATAATCTTGCTTAGCTTTATTTAGAGAACAACATCTAATGCCGAAAAGAATAACAAAAAAAAAAACTAATCTAGAAAGCAAAAGATAAATGGTGACACAATTTGATGGGATAATTCTAGAGTTGTTGATTTTATCAATTGGACCTTTAATGCATAATCAATTAACTAATATGGATTAACTAATCATTTGATTCATAAGTCTAGAAGCCTAATTGCAAGGATTCTCCTGTCGGTCTCCTCCTCTCTCATACCGTTCAATAAAGAATCTCCTTTCAGTCTCATCTTTATTTACTTAGCATGGCATTACGACCCTTCAGTACAACCTCTAACGTTATTTATTCTCTCCCGTGTCACCCGGGTAAATAACCGTTAGTCATGCATTCAGTTCTAGTCTAAGCTTCTCTCCGTCGAGTTTCCACTTAGTAACGATTCATTTAATCAGTGATCAGTTGATTAAAAGCATTACGGACAAAATGCACAAATGAACAATAATGACAATTAAACCACATCAATTCATTAATTCAACAGAGGTTCAACATCTAAATCAATCTCATGGAATTTAGGAATTTACTACTCATAATCACTAAAATTCAATAATTCCTAATCACAACAGTTCTAGAAACTAAAACATAAAGGAAAAGGGAAGAGAAATTCTCATAAAAGTGTCGATCTCCTCGATCCCGCGCCGACCTCCTTCGATCCCGAGCTCCAAAGATCTTCAACAAAGCTCCAAGACTCTCCCAAAAATCCCAAATTTTAGTGTAGACTCTAGAATGGGGTGAAAACCCACAAATTGGCACACAAAATATGGATGCAAAAGGCTCCTTTTATAGGCTCCCAGCAGGCACAGCGTCGAGACTCTACAAGGACAGCGTCGAGACGCTCTGACGTCATCTTTTCTTGGGCTCCAAGATGTCGCAGCGTCGAGACGCTACTTGGACAGCGTCGCGACGCTACCACGATTCCAGATTTTTCCACGCAGCAGCCTAGCGTCGGGACGCTTCCAGGCTTAGCGTCGAGACGCTAGGCCCTGAATCTTCTAGAATGGCCCGATTTTGACTCAATTTTTGGGCCTCCAACTTTCTTTTGGCCCAATTACTTTTTGTAATTGATTTTGGACTTTTTTTCTTGACCCAACTTGATACTTTAAGACTTGAAATTCATGAATTTGGGCTTCAAATTCATTCTTCTTGGCTTTTTGGACTCGAATCTTCAATGGAATTCTCCAAATTGCTCAAAAAGCCTCCAAAATCATCCAAAATCTCTCAAAATTCCGGTTTTACTTCTTTGGCTCGGTTTTCTGAAATTTAAACAGAAAATAGCATTAAAGAACACAATTCGAGCATAAAACTAGCTTAAATTAATAGGAAAATGATGACATTTTTGCATGTCATCACATCCTCTGTTTGTTTTTCCTCAACTTCTTGCATATCTTCAACTATCGGTTAAGTCTGTTAAGGGTTTTGTTCCATAGGCTCCTTTGGATTCTCTTCCTCAACCACCTCAGCAACACTATCTTCCACTGCCTTCTGTACTACTTCTTGAACCTCAACCCTCTGTTGCCTTTTTCGACTGTTGCCGTAGGAGTAATTGACACCTCTTCCTCCTCATTATCCCTTTCCTTACCTCCTCTCGTTTTTGCCATTGTAGACTCAAAAGAAATTACAGTAAACCAAAGAAAAGAGGAAAAACAAAAACGACAAGGGATGAAAGCAAGAAGATGAATAAATAGGGCTTCAGCAAATAGAATCCCAAACAAAAGAATTTTTCCCTTCATTAATTGAAATTACTGTCAAAATCTCATGCAATCAGAAAATTAAATCCATCAAAAGGTAATAATTTGATGTTCAAACGACCCATGGTAAATGATGATGTGTTGTCCAACGACTAAACCCTTGGATTTCCCCTGCGCGAAACGTGGCAGCATCAGATCCCTCATGCGATTTACCTGCCCACAAAATGAAAATGCAAACGGTAAAAATAATTAATCCACAACTAAACCCCTTCTTATTAGGACGAGATATTTGATTCCGCCATAAAATTGTCGTAACAAACCTCTGAGCAAAGATATTCTTCTAGAAGGATCTTGGATACGAAAGATTTCAAAACTTAAATAAAAATTAAATCAGGAAAATCAAATAAGAAATTTAAATTAACCGCTTACATGAAATCTCTTTTATTTTTATTTGGAGCCGAATAAATCAGAAAAAACTTTATTAAAATCTAAACCTAAACAAAAATTTAACTAACCGAAAATACAAACTAAACTAAAATCTAACTAAACTAATCAGAATAAATTAAATATAAACTAAACTAGAAAAAAAAAATCAAATCTACGAAAAAAACAATAACAAAATAAAATAAATCATGCAAAATTTAAACAAACCAAATCTAAAATAACTCAAATTAAAATCAAACCAAATCACCGAGAGATAAAATCACAATAAACACTGGAAGCTCAAAATATTGCTTTGTGAAATTCTCCCGCAAAACTTATGCTTTCTCATTCATCAACCAACTTTAAGGAATGTTATTTCGACTGGAACTCCTCACCCCAATAATGTTTCACACGCTGTCCATTCACTTTGAACACTCTCCCATCTTTTTCATCATGCAAAGTAATTGCTCCATGCAGAAAAACTTCAATCACAATAAATGGTCCTCACCATTTAGATTTTAGTTTCCCAGGAAACAATTTCAACCTAGAATTGTAAAGCAAAACCCACTAACCTTTGACAAACTCTTAGGTTTAATTTTCTTATCATGCCACTGCTTAGTCTTTTCTTTATACATTTTCCCATTTTCATTAGAAAATTGGCAAAATTCCTCTAATTCATTAAGCTACAGCATTTTTATTGCCCCTGCACGACTCAAATGAACATTCAATTTTTTCAACGCCCAAAACCTTTTATGCTCAAGCTCTAATGGTAGATGGCAAGCTTTCCCATACACTAACCTATAGGGACACATACCTAGAGGAGTCTTATAGGTTGTCCTATAAGCCCAAAGAGCCTCACCTAACTGAAAAGACCAATCTTTGATTGATGGATGGACTACTTTCTCTATAATAGATTTGATTTCCCTATTGCTTATTTCAGCTTGAACATTTGCTTGTGGGTGATAAGGGGTAGCTATCCTATGCTTGATTCCATACTTAGCTAAAAGTTTATTTAAGACATTATTAACAACATGTGTACCCTCGTCACTCACTAGAGCTCTAGGTGTCCCAACCCGCGCAAAAATGTGCGTTGAAGGAACCTTGACACTGGCTTGACATCATTCTGATGGCATGCAATGTCCTCCACCCACTTGGACACATGATTAACTGCCAATAAGATAAAAACATTACCATTCGAAGGGGGAAATGGCCCCATAAAATCAATACCCCACACATCGAATAATTGCACTTAAAAAAATGTAAGTAAGAGGCATTTCATCTCTATGCCCTAAGTTTCCTCTCCTTTGGCAAGCATCACATCGCTTGTAGAACCAATGGGCATCCTTAAATAAGGAAGGTCAGAAGAATCCATATTGCAAAATCCTCATAGCTGTCCTCTGTCCACTGAAATGGCCTCCACACGGCGAAGAGTGACATTACTCCAAGATTTCCTTTGCTTCATCACCTGAAACACACCTACGAATAATACCATCATAGCACTGCTTATACATAAATGACTCATCCCAATAGAAAAATTTTGCAACATGCTTAAACATTTTCATCTGCCTCCAATCCATATCTATAGGAGTTACTCCTTTCACCAGAAAGTTGGCAATATCAGCATACCAAGGGATATCCTTAACTACCTTTACCTCAATAGCAAAGAGTTGTTCATCTGGAAAATAATCCGAAATGGAAAATTGCTTCAACAAAGATGATGTTGGATCATAACGAGACAAATGATCTGCAATGACATTCTCTGACCCCTTCTTGTCCTTTATGTCCAAGTCGAATTCCTGCAATAATAAAACCTAACAAATTAATCTAGGCTTTGCATCTTTCTTAGACATTGACTACCTTATTGCAGCATGATCCGTGAAAACTTTGACTTTGGATCCAACCAAATATGGTCGAAATTTCTCAAAAGCAAACGCAACAACTAACAACTCCTTTTCAGTTGTTGTATAGTTAATGTGTGCCTCATTCAAAACCCTTCTTGCATAATATACAGGATGGATAAATTTGCCCTACTTTCGCCCTAGCATGGCACCTACTGCAACATCACTCACATCACACATTACATCAAATGGTAAACTCCAATTAGGTGCACAAAGAATGGGTGCTTAGATTAAAGCAGCCTTTAAAGTTTCAAAAGCCTTCCTACAAACTGCAATAAAGTCAAAAACATGATCAGTGAACAATAAATTACAAGGAGGTTTACTAATTTTTGAAAAATCCTTTATGAACCTTCAATAAAATCCAGCATGACCTAAAAAGCTCTGGATCCCATTCACTGAACTCGGTGGTTCTAATCTTTCAATAACCTCAATTTTTGCTCGATCAACTTCTAGACCGTTCTTTGAAATCTTATGACCTAACACAATGCCCTCCTTCACCATGAAGTGGCATTTCTCCCAATTAAGAACTAGATGGGTATCCTCACATCTCTTTAACACCTTACCTAAATTATCCAAACAACCCTGAAAAGACCCTCCAAAAACTGAAAAATCATCCATAAATACCTCAACAGTAGATTCAATCATATCAGAAAAAATTGCTAACATACACCGCTGAAATGTTGTTGGAGCATTGCAAAGGCCAAAAGGCATACACCTAAAAGCAAACGTCCATAAGGGCAGGTGAAAGTGGTTTTTTACTGATCCTCAGGAGCAATGGTGATCTGGTTATACCTTGAATAACCACCTAAGAAACAGTAGTAGGCCTGACCAGCCAATCTATCCAACATTTGGTCAATAAATGGTAGAGAGAAATGGTCCTTATGGGTGTCTTTATTAAGCTTCTTGTAAACCCTCTAGCAAGTTCCTATCCTAGTTGGGATCAATTCATTGTTCTTACTAGACACCACTGTGACACCTAATTTCTTAGGAACACATTGGACAGGGCTTACCCAATTAATATATGCAATTGGATATATAATCCTTGTTGGGATTGTGTCCTAAAACTCGTAGATATTGAATGTTAAACAAATTATACATACTTATTCGATAAAGGCGTTATTGAGAATAATTCAGTAAAGTTATTACTGAATAAAGTAAATTGCACATATAATAACCAAAATCCAATAAACTAAGATCCATGGCTATAGGATGAATACTTTAACTTTATGTAGAGACATAAAAAATGGATCAAGCTTGAGTAATAGCCAAAACGATCTATAATATAGGGATAGGGTTGGGTACCTTATTCTGGAGACACTATGAGACGCGACCCACTATTTAGATGGTATAGACGATGTGATCCTAAATCGTCCATGTAGAGACATGTGAGTGGGGGAGTCCTATGCAATGAGTTTGCATAAGACCAGGACCGAGAAATAAGCCGTTCTCGCTTTATAACACTGTTTACTAACGAGACTGACTATTTCATGTGATGACCTAGGTAACTCGATCTTAATCCTGAGCTAACTATGAACTCCTGTTTATTCGGGCTTATCCTTAGATCTACATAGGTGAGAGTGGCTCAGTATCGTCGACTCAATAAGCCTCTCATTTAAGGGATAGGAACGGGTAGATAGCTGAGGACATAGTCGTGCGAGAAGGAATTCACTCCTACCCGAATTAGGGATAATAGAGAGGTTGTTCCCTTAAGTGTTGACTCCGGAGCTTGAACAAAGGGATCCCGCCCTCTCATTGGCCCGAGAGGGACTCGGTTTTATGGTTGGACCATAAACCAATTGTTAATTAGAGGATCAGTGGGACTTAAGGAACTAGAAGTACTATAGGGGTGAAACGGCTTTTTGACCTAGCTATAGCTACGAACAACCTGTGAAGGATCGACTTACTAATCATGGTTAAATCAAGGGGACGAAAATATATCTATAGTAAAGGGAGTGCAACTATCGGGCTATAGTGGAGTGTCCCGGTAGTTAACGAATGTTGGCTAACTTGGATAATGAGATTAGTCGGTTAGCCTCAAATCATTGGAGCCCATGATCTATAGGTCCATTAGGTCCCCTACTAGC
The DNA here is from genome assembly GCA_036850905.1 of Luffa acutangula. Lineage (NCBI taxonomy): Eukaryota > Viridiplantae > Streptophyta > Magnoliopsida > Cucurbitales > Cucurbitaceae > Luffa > Luffa acutangula. Next base: position 19,754,815 of record CM072087.1, read on the forward strand.
TCATATCGGAACAAAGCCTAGAACAAAAAAGATAGGAAGCTTTGAATCGTTCAAAATCGGGAAAACGGATATTATCGTAAATTGTGTTTGACACAATAATTTAATTATGAATTAAATTAGAAAATGAGAGATGGAGTATTTAAAAGTGTTTTGAATACCATATATATGTATTAGGAATCATATATAATTCATGGCACTAGGTGATAAAGATTAATTGGATTAATCATGTAAAATGAAATTGTACCAATTAATTGCCTAGAAATTAATTTCATTTTTGAATTGAAATACGAATGAATTGCAAGCTGAAAATTGAGAATTTAGATTCAATTTTAAGTGGATTTAGTGGCATTCCCACTCTCGCATGTTGATGCATAGTGGAAAACAACAAACCATGCACTAGTTGCATGTGTTGTGAATTAAACACCTAGAATCCACTTTGAGTTGCAATTTTACCATGTGTCTAGTGTCATGAGGCTTCTCTTTGCATGGAAGATGTCTATATAAGGAGTATGAATCAGATTCAAAGAAAGTAGAGCCATTTTCCATATTATTATGCTGCTGGATTTTGGTCTCAAACTCTCTAATCTCCATATATCTCTCTAGTGCTTGAACTTTCAAGCATTCCTTTCCCATTCCCTATCACTATTGACTCCCACAAGTCGTTCTTGGCCCGGAGAATAGTAGGGAAGACACTAGAGGTGGTCCACCCACCGTTCGTGATCAAAGGAATCAAAGGGAGTTGTTGAATCAGTCTCCAAAAGGTTGGTAAAATTCTGCTCTCTCGTTACGGTATTTGGACAACATGTTTTCATTTTCTAAAATTGATGTAGTTAAGTGCCTCCGATCCTAAAATTGCTTCCGCATGTGTTATATGAACACCTTCAATCCCAACATCCAACCATTTAATCACCTTCTTCTTAACAACCTCTTTCATTGCAGGGTTAAGCCTTTTCTGTTGCTCAATACTCCTAGAGGATCCCTCCTCTAGAGGGATTTTATGCATACAGAAAGAATGGCTAATTCCCTGAATGTCAGCCAATGTCCAACCTGTTGCTTTGCGGTATCATTGCAACAACTTTATTAAGGTCTCTCCATCCTCCGGCAGTAAATCTGATGCAACAATAATGAGCAACGTCTCACCTTCCTGAAGATACACATGCTTTAGATGATTCAGCAAGGGCTTCAAATCTAAAGTGGGTGCCTCAATTAGGGATGACTTAATTGGAGGAGCCTTCCTTTCATCTAACTCTAAATACTCAAAAACATCCTCACACCTAGACACTTCTATTTCATTTTTTCTTTCAAAAGAACAAACTTTTAAATCCTCTATACTAACCTCTCCACGATCTTCGAAATGTTTATTTGTTAAAACCAGCATTGCTGTCTCAACAATTGTGTTCTCCAGAATCTTAATGAAAGAGCAATCTTCCACTTATTATGGATACTTCTTACCTTAAACACATTAAATTCAACTTCCTCATTATAAGCCATCATTGTTAATTCCCCTTTTTGAACATCTATCAAAGCCCAACTAGTAGCCAAAAATGGACGACCAAGAATAATTGGGACATCTTCATCTGTCTCATAGTCTAGGATAATAAAATCAACAGGAAATATGAATTTATCTACCTTTACTAAGACATCCTCTATTCTACCCTCTCGATATGTGATAGACCTATCAGCTAGTTGGAGTGTGACTGTGGTAGGCCTAGCTTCACCAATACCTAACTTTCGATAGACCGAAAGAGGCATAAGGTTAATGCTTGCACCTAAATCACAAAGTGCTTTACCTAACTCTTTTCCACCCACCACAAGAAAAATGCCCTACAATAGCTTGAGAAAAATGCTATTGTAGGTCTTTTATAGAATTTCAAAAAAAGTCATGACAGCCCGTGCTGGGACTTTTTATAGCTTTTTATAAAAGTTATAACAAATGCTATAATAACTCATTTTTAATACCATAATTTTATTATCATTTAGATATATAATAGCTTTTTGTAAAAGCTATAAAAATGATATTATAACCATAGTAAAATTTTATTGTTTGTCTATGATCGTGTTTATATAAAGCTATAAATAGTTGTCTATAGCTTTAAATTGGGAGCTATGATAAGTTTATTGTTGGTTTTATATTCTTGATGTAATTTTAATAGATTTTAGAAACATTTGGTAGTATTGTATTAATGTGTTATGTTATATAAGATAAAAGATACATTGAATACCTTTTGGAGTATTGGATGAATGTTATTATAGTAACTTTTAGATTTTCTAAAATGATGTTCTTTGTAGCTATAGTAATATCATTGCTTCCTCTAAGTGAACGTTCAATACATAATTCACAATGCCCAAAAAAAAAGTAAATACAATAATAAATATCATCAACTCTAGATGATATAATGATACAAAATAGAACTTTATCAACCTATCATTCTTGGTTTACAAAATATGTTCATATCCAAAATCAAAATAATGTGAAATGCTATAAAAACAAAATCATGGAAGTATGCCATTCCATTTTAGAGGAAGTAGTTCTTTCATCAACCTACAAAAAGATAAAAGTTATAAAAATAGGAACAAATATAAAAACAAAATCATTCAAGTGAAAATTTAATTTGAGTAAATATATTTAATAAAAAATAACGAAATACATAAACATACTTATTATAACTTTGTCAGAAGGCCATGCAACTGTACTACCAATAGCATCCTCGATATATGTCATTTCTGAGTTAGGCCTCCATAAATATGCCTCGGGATTTATTGGTAAATCTACCCAAACTCTAACTGCTAACGGACCAATGGGAACGTGATGAACAAGAACTTTTGGATCATTTGAAGACCATCGACCTTCGGCAACAACCTCTCTTGAACCACACCAATCTATCAACTTGCACTTGCGGAGAGCGTTTTTATCATCAATACTCTAACCAATAAGGCAATATAAAAACAATATATATAATATAATCAGAAAGTTGTATAAATTTGTTCATTTAAACAAGTTTAGTATAACACTAAAATTAAAATAGAATGCAAGAAATTAACAAAGAATACATTGTCGAAGGTGAAGATTGAGTTTGGTTGGTAGTAACTTTGTCAACCATGTGTTCATTTGTAGCATTAGAAAATTGCTCACTTGTTTGACCCTAAATTTAGAAAGAGCCAAAAAGAGAAATCAAGTAATATATGATTACAAAGAAAACCATAAATAAAAATCTATGCCTAATTTTTACTATTCAAACATACTTGAGATTTCAATAGATGAGACACCATGGATCTCATTTCAAACATTTGTTCCTCCATCTTTTTATACTTTTCTTCATGTTTCTTATACTCATTATCTCTTTGAGAGAATGGAGACAATGTTGAAGAAGTAACTCCAAACCCAAGTCCTTTAATATGACCACGATCGAGACCAAGAACTTTACTTGTTGCATCATCGGCCACATTAGTTGAAGGAGTGGTTCTTTCATTGTCAATTTGTTCAATGCGTCCCTAGCATTACATACAATTAGCAAAAGAAAAACTTTTTTTTAATCACTTCTCTATTAAAACCGCGTCTCTTAAAATTGAAACTTAAGAGAACTCCAATTCCAAAAGTGCATTTATCAATCAAATCATAGAGACAATAATACACTTGATATTATTTTCTAAAGTACATTATCCATTTAAGAGGAACTCCAATTAATAAAGCACAAATTTAACATATTAAGTGTAACACCCCAAGTTTTTATTTATCCAACCTAGTGACATTACTAAATCCCTATTTCAACACTAGCTGAAACTCCGAAAATTTCTGCAGCATAACGGTATACATAGGACTGAACCAATTTTTTTTTACCTGTTAAACATAAAAATAACACTTCTATGATCACTGAACTCAACTACACATTTCCACAGCACTCGAGACTAACACGACAAACTCCAGACATCCACAACACAAACGAGTCAGATCTCACATATTTAACTAGTCAAAATGCAAGGGTTCATTATGCTTAAAATATATAAATTAACTTCCAAAATATCAATTCAACATGAGTTTAAGTTACATGGGATACACGCCATATCATTAAGAAACCCCCTCCCCCTCCCCCACTCCCACTCGTATTATAATATAAAATAAGAAGACAATCATCTCAATCACATAATAACAGACTCACAATTAAATTACATCATAGTCCAACGCATTAGTTACTTGAATGTTAAATAAACTTTGAGGTTTTGTAACCATACCAATGTTTCAACAACTTTTGAATTAATTGGATTTCCATCCTTTTTCATATGTGTCTTTGCCCATAATGCAACCCTTGTCACCGACGACGGATCTGAACAACTCTTTTTCTTGAAAATAAAATATACAATCCTTCAATTTATAATAAATTGAAATAATCGATAAGGTTTTTCGCAACTCAAAACTAAATAATACAGTTTCATCTGCTAGTCGAGCATATCCTTTGCGGCTACATGTGTGTGGAAGTTGATTCTTCTTCATGACTTTAAATCTTTCCCTTTTTGCCTAATCACATAAAAATATGCACGAGTAATTTGTTCTAAACTATACAAGAATTTAGGATTAGTAATCATATAATGAATTTGATACAAATTGTACTGAATTACCTTGAATCGTGCATTCTTCTTTTCCTTCACGAAATCGATCCAATCTTGCATAGATTGTATAATACTTGCCTTCAATTTACAAAGTTCCTCTTCAAGGGAAACATTTTCAATTGAGGACACAATTTGTGATTTTCCTGCTCTCCATAACCTTCCCATCTTTTCAAAACAATAAGTCCTTTGCCAATCTTCCTTCACAGTATATCTTGACTATATAATAATATTTCAAATAGTCATAAGTTCATAACACAAGATATAAGATTTAAAGACATTACAATCAATCAAAATATGAAATACATACTTGGATCGACGTCCATAGAATTTCTTTCATTCTCATTGGCAATTTTCTCCAATCTTTTAAAGTTATAGGAACTACCTGTCTCACAAGTGAACCTAAAAATGAAGCCAGCCCTACTGAATTCTCTTCAATCGGTTGCCCATACTCATTAAAGGTTATATCTATTCTTTTGTGTTCCTCAACTACTATAGTTTTCATTTTTGTAGGGCCTCTACATTTTTTTGGAAGTTTTTGGGTAATTGGTTCAGAAGCATTTATATCATCCGTCATATCCTGAGACCTTTTTCTAGTAGACCTTTCATGAATACGAACATGATGTTCTGGGGAGACTTGACTCATTGCAGCTAACTTTTGAAGAGCTCCTCTTGTACATGAAGCTGGTGAATTTGGTGGTAATAATGATGCTTTTTGAGTTGTATGTGTACTATCAATGACTATATGCTCTTTTTCTTGGGTGGTATGTTTAGGATTAGACAAATCATCCCCATAATTTACATCTAAATGAGGTAAACTCTTTTCATGATTGTTATTAGAAATATGTTCAATGTGTTGTCTTTGTGGTGCACTTGAATCAAAGCCAATACACCTGTGAGTAGAAGTACGCCCTTGCTTCTTTTTCATTTCCTATTAAAAAAATAAAAAAAAAAAAACTAAGTTTTTGTGTAACATCAAGCATTTAATTGTAACAATAAATATAATGGGTAATAAATGAAGCATAGAAATTAAAGAAATATTTACCATTTCCTCCGTTTGCATGATAAGTGGTGTGAGCAAATAGCATGAATAGACTCGATGTCTATTGTAACAATAAATATAATGTGTAATAAATGAAGCATAGAAATTAAAGAAATATTTACCATTTCCTCCGTTTGCATGATAAATGGTGTGAGCAAATAGCATGAATAGACTCGATGTCTATAACCAAAGAATCTATAATTAACAAACATATAGTACATGCAAAATATGTCAAGAGTCCATCAAATATCCATGACAATAAATTTTATTGTAAATAATTACAACGTACAACCATCATGATTAGGTTTTATCAACTACAAAAAAATATATATTCAACACCATATCATAGTAAAAAGAAAAGATGTGTAAACTTAAATCAAGAGTCCCTCGCAATCCACTCTTGCATAAGTACATTCTTCACTATCTTCATCCATGCCCTTGAATGGAGTAGACTCTATTTCACCAGTTAGTGTATCATATTCTCCCCCATACATTTCTATATCATGAATTCCTTTTGGTGGGGCCTTTGATACAACATACCAGTTGGATGTATCATGTTCTCTAGAGTAAAACACTTGTTTCACTTGTGATGCAAGTATAAAAGGCTTCTTCCCAAATTGATATTGGCTTTGATATAAATTTACAAGTGTAAAACCATCAATTTTTACACCATTTGAAACATTCACCCAATCACATCTAAATACAGGAATTTGATGCACATAGTAGTCTAACAAAATAATTTCGGTTAGCACACCATAATAAGTAATCATGTCAACTACTGGGGCTTCATCTCTAGAGCTTGATCAACACAACTTATTTCCTTGAATATAAACCCCACTATTTTTAGTTGATCTTTCAATGCTCTTTACATGAAATCTTTGACCATTAACCATAAAACTAGTATAAGACATAACACTTTTTCTAGGTCAATTTGGAAGCCACTTTAGTAACTTTGAATCTTTTATATTAGATGAATCCAATTCAATCTGTCAAATGGAAAAAAAACAAAACAATCAAGACTTAGTTGGTTTATAAAACACCTACTTCTTTGGGGAGACAATTAACTAACCTTTGATTTTAACCATGATGGAAATTGATCAGATTGTGTTTTCCACAATAAGCTATTTTCTCGAGCAAGTCTTCTAACAAGTAGCTCATTCACATGCATCCTATAAAATTACTTAATTACATGTTTGTTCATTTATAAAGAAGAATTATATGCTAAAAATTGGAATGCTCACTCTACAAATGGTTGAACCTCATCAATGTTGAATAACACATATCGATGTGCATTATCCAAATCATTGTCATCCATCATAATTGATATCCCAGTTGATATTGGACGACCTTCAATAATGATACCACTATCCAATTCTTCATTTCAATGTTCTTTATGGAAAAAACCTGGTGGCTCTTTAAAAAATCCACTAGAGAAGTTGGCACATTCATCTGCCAAGTAACACTCAGCAATACACCCTTCTCGTCATGCTCGATTCCTAACATATGCTTTAAGTACCTTCATATATCTAATAAAGGAACGAATCACTATTGGAAAACAAATATATATATTTTTAAATTATATAAGTGTAAATGTACTACCTTTCAAATGGATACATCCATCGAAATTGTACCGGTCCACATAGTCGAGCTTCAGGTCCCAAGTGAACAACTAAGTGAGTCATTATATCGAGAAATGAAGGAGGGAAAAACCTTTCAAAAAGGCATAATGTTTCAACCACTTATTTTTCAATTTCTACCAACTTCTCTCTATCAATCGCTCATTGAAAAATCCTATCAAACACCGAACACAATCTCATAATTGCATTCCTTGTACCTTGTGGAAGTAACCCTCTAAGCACAACAGGTAGAAGTTGTTGTATTAACACATGACAATCATGAGACTTCAAACCTATGACTTTGCAATTATTTAGGGATATACAATTTGAAATATTGGAACTATAACCATCTAGTAACTTTAAATTGTACAATTTATTACAAAAAAAAATGTTTCTCTACTTTAGATAAAGTATGTGGAGCTGTAGGAATGTATACTTGATTTCCTATTTGTTGTGGATGTAAGTCGACTCTTATGCCCATTAACTCTAAATCTTTTCGTGCATTAACTCCGTCTTTAGATTTATTTTCAATGCCTAATAGAGTCCCCACAATGCTCTCACAAACATTCTTTTCAACGTGCATGACATCTATGTTATGGCGTAACACTAACTCCTACGTGAAGATAAGAAAAGGATCATTAGTTAATACAAATTTGATTGGCTCTATGGTCGTAAACTTAAAAGAAAAAAGTATTGATAAAATAGGAAGAAAGTTTACCTTCCAATGTGGTAAATCAAAGAAGATTGATCGTTTTTTACACATTTCTTTTGTTTTTAAAATTCTTGTTTGCTTCCGTTTGTGATGTTTCCCCCAACGATTTTGAAATTGAGAAAGATGCAAATAAATCCTATTACCATTCATCAACTTCGTTGACAATTTTTCTTCTACTTTTCCATCAAACGAAGATTTTTTTCTTCTAAATGAATGTGAAGAAGGTAAAAATCGCCGATGCCCCATATAAGAAAATTTCCTACTATTTTTTAACCAAACTGCATATGTATCTTCTCCACATATAGGATATGCAGTTTTGCCTTTCGTAGTGCATCCAACAAGATTTCCATATGCTGGAAAATCATTTATAGTCCACATAAGAATTGCTCTTAAATTGAAATCTATTTTGTTGACTATATCATAACATGATATTCCATTCCACAATTCTTGTAAATCTTCAATAAGAAGTTGTAGATAAACATCAATATCATTTCCAGCTTGCTTGGGGCCTAGAATTAATAAGGTCAACATCATATTTTCTTTTTTCATACACAATTCTGTAGGTAAGTTGTACCTACTACTTAAATTAGAAAAATGATTAAAACCATCTGTGGCAAGTCCAAGTCTTAAATTACGCGGGTCCAAAGAAAAATTTGGCCACTTCATATCAACTAGCTCCCAAGCTAATGAATCAAAAGGATGTTGCATTTTACCATCATTACTTTTATGATCTGAATGCCACCTTAAATTTCTAGCAACTTCATATGTATTGAACATTCGCTTGAATCTTGGGATGATAGGAAGTACCTTAAGACCTTACTAGGCACACCTTGCTTAATTTGTTTTGTGCGAGCATCCGTCAACAATCTAGACGAACCACAATGTGGACATGTTTCTAAATTTTTATTTTCCCTTCGAAATAAACAGCAATCATTCACACATGCATGAATCTTTTGATATCCCAAATCAAATGTTTTGAAAATATTTATGACTTCATAGAGAGATATTGGAATAACATTGTTAATAGGTAGCAAGTCATGCAATAATTCCAATACGTTGGTGAAACTTTTATCCGATCAACCACTGATTGCTTTAAGTTTATATAATGTCACAATAGCTGACATCTTTGTAAACTTTTTGCACTCTGGATATAAAGGAGTTCTTGCATCTTCCACCTTTTGATTAAACTCATTATCGCTACTTGAAATGCAAGGATCAAGATTTTCTTCATCTCTTTCATATGTAGACTTATACATGTTAAATTCATCGATCATATATCCATCTTCATTTTATTGGTACCGACTAATTATTCCCACTGCAAAACAAATGTATGGCCTAGTGCAGAGCATAGCGTACATTAGGCTGCCGACAGCTGAGGCGTAGGGAATATGTCTCATATACTCAATTTCTTGAGGTGTCTTAGGACATTGTTCTTTAGACAGATGAACTCCGTGCCTGAAAGGTAATAATCCTTTCTTGGAGTTTTGCATCGAATATCGAGCTAACATTTTATCAATAGACGCTGCGTGAGACATGGCTAAGATTTTGTTCCTGCGATCCCTAATGATCTGGATGCCAATAACAAATTGTTCTTCTCCCAAATCCTTCATTTGGAATTGCCATTTTAGCCAGTTTTTAACGCCGGTAAGATATCCTACATTATTCATAATAAGCAGAATATCATGTACGTATAGTATTAAGATAGCTACTTTATTCTTAATGATTTTCTTATAAACACAAGATTCATCAGGATTTTGATCAAAGCCAAATGATTTGATTGTTGTATCAAATCGAAGATTCCAAGACCTTGAAGCCTGTTTTAATCCATAAATGGATTGTTTTAGTTTACAAACTTTTTGTTCTTAATTCTTTTAAATGAACCCTTCAGGTTGAGACATATAGATATTCTCATCAAGGTTGCCATTCAAAAAGGCAGTTTTGACGTCCATTTGCCATATTTCATAGTCATAATATGCGGCTATGGACAGGAGAATTCTAATGGACTTAAGCATAGCAACAGGGGAAAAAGTTTTTTCATAGTCAATTCCTTCCCATTGGGTAAAACCTTTTGCTACGATTCTAGCTTTGAACGTTTGCACGATTCTAGCTGCGTCTATCTTTCTCTTATAGATCCACTTGCATCCTATGGGTTTTATCCCGTTAGGTGGATCCACAAGATCCCATACTGAATTGAAGTACATTGACTCCATTTCAAGGTCCATTGCTTTGACCCACTGGTCTTTATCAATGTCATTCATTGCCTGTTTAAAAGTCAATGGATCCTCGATGTCATCATCCGGTATGACGACCGTTATTTCAGTTAAACCTAGGTAGCGGTCAGGTTGTATTATAACCCTCCCACTGCGTCGAGGCATACTCACCGATTGAGCAGGACGAGATTGACCAGAAGAACTAGCTCCAGCACTATCGAAAGTAGGTGAACCAGTTTGATCAATAACTTTTGACGTTTCTTCAGTAGTTTCTTTTAATACTAATTTGCTTCGTGGCTTATGATCTCTCAAATAGTCTTCTTCCAAGAAAGTAGCGTTTGTAGAAACAAACACTCTATTATCTTGTGGTTCGTAGAAGATACCACCTCTCATTTCTTTTGGATATCCAACAAAACGGCATAATTTTGAACGTGGTTCCAATTTCTTAGGATTCGTCACTAACACATGGGCAGGACATCCCCAGATTTGAAAATAGCGTAAACTAGGTTTACGTCGTTTCCACAATTCGAAGGGTGTTTTGGAAACACTTTTCGAAGGAACATTGTTCAAAATTTCTACTGCAGTCTCTACTGCATGTCCCAAAAACGAGCTGGGCAAGTGAGCGTAGCTCATCATTGATCGAATCATTTCCATCAATGTTCTATTTCTCCTTTCGGATACACCTTTATGTTGTGGTGTTCCTGGTGATGAGAGTTGTGATTTGATTCCATGTTCTATCACATAGTCTTGGAATTGTAAATCCATATACTCTCCTCCTCGATTAGATCGAAAAGTTTTGATTGTTTTTCCTAATAGGTTTTCAACTTCAGCTTTATATTATTTGAACTTTTCAAGTGCTTCAGATTTGTGCGCCCTTAGGTACAAGTAACCATATCTTGAATAATGATCTATGAAAGAGATGAAATATTTGTATCCTCCTCGAGCTTTTACATTAATTGGACCACAAAGGTCTGAATGTATAAGTTCTAAATGTTCTTTGGCTCTATAACATTTTGTTGTAAACGGTCTTTTGGTCATTTTCCCTTCTAGGCAGGATTTACATGGAGGTAATGAATCATCTTCTAACTCATTTAGAAGTTCATTCATTACCAATTGTTTTTTTATCCTATCATGATTAATGTGGCATAGCCTTATGCCAAAGATAAGCATTACTATCTGGAGAAATGCGTTGCCTTTTTCTTTGAGTATCAGCAGTTCTAAACAACTCGAGATTTAAAACTGTTTTTGTTACGGTTGGTCTTATGACATACAAGTTGTTTTCTAATTTTGCTGAACATAAGAACATTCCTTTTCGAGAGACGAACGCTTCATTAACTTCAAAATTTACAGAATATCCTTGTTCGATTAGACAGGAGATAGATATAAGATTTCTACATATTTTAGGAACTATATACAGATTTTCCAAAAGTAAAAACCTATCTCCTACAAACAACTTGACATCTCCCACTGCAAAAGCTGAAATGACGTCTCCTGCTCCAACCTTGAGCGTCATTTCATCTTTCTTTAACTGTCGAAATGAACTATTTTCCTGCAAATAATAACATACATGATTATGAAGGAGATAAAAGCCCCTACGCAGTGGAAGCACATTGATTGGACCTTACGTCGTATATTAATTAATATTAAAATACTGTTACGAAAAGGAAAAAGATAAACTTTAAACATGCTTTAAAGTTGTTGTAAATAGCTATAAACGTGCTTGAAAATTAAATTAAATTTATTTTCATGCTTTTCTAAAGAAAATGGAAAGAACCGTTACAAACCTTCGTTGTAGACTTGACCGTTCTTCGCCAACGACGCTTCAACGAACTAAAACACAACCGCCCTCTTGTCTTTTATTCGCTGGAAATTTCTTCTTGAAGGACACAATAACCACAGAGGTTACACCGGTATGTCTCCAAGTCTAGGAGACAAAAGACTTGGGGGAGTCTTTCTCTAAGATGGAGGTTAGAGAGAATCTAGGGTCTTGTCTTGTGAGTCTAAGAGCAAGAGGATAGTACTTAACCAATTAGGTTTAATGTTCTATTTATAGAAGAAAGGTCATGAATAAAATATTCAATTAAATCAATCTTTCCCAAAATTGGTTCAATCTCATTCCTTATTTAATCAATCTAAGATCAATAAATTCCATAATTGATTAATCTTTTCCACAAATGACTAATTACTTCCATAAGTGATTAGATCATTTCCATAAATGATTAATCACTTCCTTAAATGATTAATTATTTCCATAATTGATTAATTTCCGGTTAATGAATTCTTTAATTAATTAACCACCAATTAAATGATTAATCACGTCCGATTAATTTCCATAATTGATCATTTCCATAAATGATTAATTTCTCTCATAATAATATATCAATATATATTATATTGTTTCCCTTAGTAAATTGAACACTTTCAATTTACATTTATTATTTAGTTGCCCCAAATTACTTCATGGGCTACCAGTGGGACCTAATGGACCCGCAGATCAGAAGCTCCAACGATGAGAGATTAAATGGTCAAACTCATTAACAAAATTAATCAATATTCGTTAACTGCGTGTACATTCCACTATACACTCACAGTTACACTCTTCTCACTGCAGACATATTTTCTGTGTCCACGATATAGACCAATATCGACTAGTTAGTCCTTCACGAGTGTCTGTAACACCAACTGGGTCAAATTACCATTTTACCCCTGGGTTACATCTATTTCCTTAAGTATCAGTTCTCCTCTAATGAACAACTTGTTTGTGGTCCAACCATCAAACAGAAAAACCCTCTCGTGCCATTGAGAGGGTGGAGCCCTTTGTTCAAGACTCTGAGTCACCACTTAAGGGAACACTCATCTGCTTCCCTAAAGTCGGGAAGGAGTGAATTCCATCTTGTACGATTATGTCCCCAGCTCCCCACTCGGTCTTGTCCCCAAAATGGTAGGCTTATTGAGTCGGCGTATTGGCCACCCTCACCCATACAAATCAAAGGACAATCCCTCATCACGAGGAGTCCATAATCAACTCAGGATTAAGACTAAGATGTCTAGGTCGTCCTAGTGAAATGGAAAACCAACTACTTAACGGAGTTATAACCAATGGCTACTATTTTGCGATCCGGTCTTATGCAAACTTATTGCATATGATATCCCCACTCGCATGTCTCCTACACGAACGCGTTGGATCATAGCGTTTGTATCAAATACAAAGTGGGTCGTATCCCTAGTGTCACCACGATAAGGCACCCAGTCTTATCCCTATACTATAGACCTTTTAGGCTGTTTCTTGAACAGTTATCCCCATATGTTGCCACATATAGTTCAAGACTCGTATTACAACCTAGGATGTTTAGTTTATTGGATTATGGTTATTTTAGGCAAAGACAAATATAAAATAACTAATAACATTTAATGGAAAAATATATCAATATTATTTCATTAATATCCGGTCAACGGTTACATTCACTATCTACGAGTTTTAGGGCATAAAACCCAACTCCTACTTGAACTAAAACACTAGTTAGTGGGATATAAATGCAATAATCTAAAGTTGGGAATTTCATGGATATTATAATAATAAAATGGACTAGGCCATCCTTATACGAATTATACATTTCTCCCACTTGCCCTAGATTAGATGGCATACATATCTCATAGACCTAGACCCTCTAGATGACCCTCAAACACTTTAGACGTGAGAGGCTTCGTAAATGGATCAACGATGTCGTACTCTGAAACGATCTTAGTGACGATCACATCTCCTCGTTGCACAATCTCCCGTATTAGGTGATACTTCCTCTCGATGTGTTTACCCTGTTTGTGCTTCACTGTTGTCACAGTATAGTGTTATGGGCACGTTCATATTCGGAACAACTTCCAAATCAGTCAAGAACTTTCTCCAAACTACTACTCGTCCATTGAGGGTGAATATTGACCCTGGTCTGTATTTCCTTGAATCCTTACCAGCTTGAAAGTCAGCGTCAGTGTACCCAGTAAGAATCAAATCCTTAGCTCTATACACAAGCATGTAGTCCCTCGTTCTCCGAAGATACTTGAGGATATTCTTAAGCGCTCTCCAATGGTCCAAACCTATATTAGACTGATACCTACTGACTACTCCCACTGCATAACATATGTCAGGCCTAGTGTAGAACATAACATACATTAAGCTGCCCACAACTGAGGCGTAGGGAACGTGTCTCATGATCTCAATTTCTTGAGGTGTCTTAGGAGACTGTTCCTTAGACAGGTGTATCCCATGTCTGAAGGGTAATAGTCCCTTCTTGGAGTTTTGCATCGAATATTGAGAAAACATTTTGTCAATATATGTTGCTTGAGACAGTGCTAGCGTTTTGTTCTTACGATCCCTAATGATTTGGATTCCAAGAACATATTGTGCCTCTCCGAGATCTTTCATTTGGAATTGGGCTGCTAGCCATTTTTTAATGTTAGTGAGGTACCCTACATCATTCCCAATGAGTAGGATATCATCTACATAAAGTATTAGAAAAGCTACTTTCCTTTTGTTGATTTTCTTGTACACAAAAGGCTCATCAACGTTTTGGTCAAAACCAAAAGATTTGATCGCAGAATCAAATCTAATGTTCCATGAGCTGGACGCTTGTTTCAATCCATAAATGGATCGATTGAGATTACAAACCTTTTGCTCCTGACCTTGGGCTATGAACCCTTCGGATTGAGAAATGAAGATATTCTCTTCAAGATTACCATTCAGAAAGGCAGTCTTGATGTCCATTTGCCATATTTCATAGTCATAATATGTTGCTATGGACAAGAGAATTCTTATGAACTTTAACATGGCTACAGGAGAAAAAGTTTCCTCATAGTCAACCCCTTCCTTTTGGGTATAACCCTTTGCCACTAGTCTAGCTTTGAAGGTTTGTACCTTCTCAGCTACATCTTTTTTTCTCTTATAGATCCATTTACACCCTATGGGTTTTACCACATCTGGTAGATTTGCAAGTTCTCATACAGAATTGGAGTGCATTGACTCCATTTCCAGGTTCATGGCTTTGACCCATTCATCTTATCTTCGTCATTCATTGCCTGTCGATGGGACAATGGATCCTAAATGCTATCATTAGGTATGACTGAAGGGAATAAAAGTCCCCACGCAGCGGAAGCGCATCGATTGGACCTTATGCCGTATATTAATTAACATTAAAATACTGTTACGAAAACTCAAACAAACTTTAAACCCACTTTAAAGTTGCTAGAAAATCAGTTTAAACATGCTGAAAAATAAATCTAAATTTATTTTCATGCTTTTCTAAAGAAAAGGGGAAGAACCGTTATAAACATTCGTTGTAGACTTGATCGTTCTTCGCCAACGACGCTCCAACGAACAAAACGCAGTAGCCTCAATTTCTTCGCTGGAAAATCCTTCTTGAATGACACAATAACCACAGAGGTTACACCAGTATGTCTCTAAGTCTAGGAGGCAAAAGACTTGTGGGAGTCTTTCTCTAAGAGGGAGGCTAGAGAGAATTCTAGGTCTTGTCTTGAGAGTCTAAGAGCAAGAGAAGAGTGGCATGGACCAATTAGGTCTAGTGTTCTATTTATAGAAGAGAGGCCATGAATAAAATATTCAATTAAATCAATCTTTTCCAAAATTGATTCAATCTTATTCCTTATTTAATCAATCATGATCAATCAATTCCATAATTGATTAATCTTTTCCACAAATGACTAATTACTTCCATAAGTGATTAGATCAATTCCATAAACGATTAATCACTTCCTTAAGTGATTAATTATTTCCATAATTGATTAATTCCCGGTTAATGAATTTTTTAATTAATTAACCACCAATTAAATATCACATATTTAATTTCCGGCCCTGAATTAATTAATTCGCCGAAATAGATTTTAGGCCTTAAATTAATTAATTCATTATTTTAACTCTTTCAAACCTCCATAAATTTAAATTTGAATTTCTTCAAATATTAATTTCTCTCATAATAATATATCAATATATATATTATATTTGTTTCCCTTAGTAAATTGAACATTTTCAATTTACTTTTATGACTTAGTTGCCTCAAATTACTTTATGAGCTACCAGTGGGACCTAATGGGCCTGCAGATCAGAAGCTCCAACGATGTGAGATAAATTGGTCAAACTCATTAACCACATTAATCAATATTCGTTAACTGTGTGTACATTCCACTATCCACTCACAGTTGCACTCTTCTCACTGCACACATATTTTCTATGTCCACGGATATAGACCAATAACGACTAGTTAGTCCTTCACGAGTGTCCGTAACACCAGCTGGGTCAAATTACCGTTTTACCCCTAGGTTACTTCTATTTGCTTAAGTACCAGTTCTCCTCTAATGAACAACCTGTTTGTGGTCCAACCATGAAACAGAAAACCCTCTCGTGCCATTGAGAGGGTAGGGCCCTTTGTTCAAGACTCAGAGTAACCACTTAAGGGAACACTCATCTGCTTCCCTAAAGTCGGGAAGGAGTGAATTCCATCTTGTACGATTATGTTCCCAGCTCCCCATTCGGTCTTGTCCCCAAAATGGTAGGCTTATCGAGTCGGCGTATTGGCCACTCTCACCCATACAACTCAGGACAATCTCTCACGAGCAGAAGTCCATAATCAACTCAGGATTAAGACTAAGTTGTCTAGGTCGTCCTAGTGAAATAGAAAACCAACTAGTTAACGGTATTATAACCAGTGGTTACTATTTCGTGGTCCGGTCTTATGCAAACTCATTGCATAGGATACCCCCACTCGCATGTCTACTACATGAACGCGTTGGATCACAACGTTTGTATCAAATACAAAGTGGGTCGTATCCATAGTGTCACCAGGATAAGGCACCCAGTCTTATCCCTATACTATAGACCCTTTAGGTTGTTTCTTGAACAATGATCCCATATGTCGCTACATATCGTTCAAGACTCATATTACAGCCTTGGATATCTAGTTTATTGGATTAGGGTTATCTTTAGGCAAAGAAAAATATCAAATAACTAATAACAATTAATGAAAAAATATATCAATATTATTTCATTAATATCCGGTCAACAGTTACATTCACTATCTACGAGTTTTAGGGCATAAAACCCAACAATGACAACCTGAGTTTCAGTTAAACCCAAGTACCGATCAGGTTGTAATACAATCCTCCCACTGCGTCGAGGCATTCTCAACGTTTGAGATGGACTGGATTGATCTGAAGAACTAGTTCCTTCATCAACCCTTGTTGAAGGTCCAACTTCGCCAACAATTCTTGGTGATTCTTCAGTAGCTTCTCCTAATATTATTTTGCTACGTGGTTTATGATCCCTCATGTGGTCTTCCTCCAAGAATGTGACGTTTGTCGATTCAATCACCTTATTTTCTTATGGGTCTTAGAAATAACCACCTCTCGTTTCTTTAGGGTAACCAACAAATTGACACAGTTTTGAACGAGGTTCCAGTTTCTTAGGATTGGTCACAAGCACGTGTGCTGGACAACCCCATATTCGAAAGTGTTGCAAACTAGGTTTACGCCCCTTCCATAATTCGAAAGGTGTTTCAGAAACACTTTTCGAGGTTACATTGTTCAAGATGTGTACTGCATACCCCCAAAATGAGCTAGGCAATTGAGCATTACTCATCATTGATCGAACCATGTCTAACAAGGTTCTATTTCTCCTTTCTGATACACCATTTTGCTGAGGTGTACCTAGGGCCGAAAGTTGAGATTGGATTCCATGTTCTATCATATAATCCTGGAATCTTTGATCCATATACTCCCCTCCTCGATCAGATCGAAGTACTTTAATAGATTCACCTAATAGGTTTTCAACTTCAGCCTTAATCTCCTTAAACTTTCCAAGGGCTTCAGACTTATGTCCCATTAGGTACAAGTAATCATATCTTGAATAATCATCTATAAATGAGATGAAATATTCGTACCCTCCTCGAGGTTTTACATTCATTGCACCACATAGATCCGAATGTATTAACTCTATGGTTTCTTTGGCTCTGTAACCTTTTCCAGTAAAGGGTCCTTTGGTCATTTTCCCTCGAGACAAGATTCACAAGGTGGTAGTGAATCATCTTCTAACTTGCTTAGAAGTCCATTCTTTACCAAACGACTAATTTTATCGATGTTTATATGACCAAGTCTAAGATGCCAAAGATGAGTATTGTTACTTGTTGGAGAAATCTTTTGCTTTTTTCTTTGAGTTTCAGCAGTTTTAAATAATTTGTGATTTAAAAGTGTTTTGTTTTCGGTTGGTCTTAATACATACGAGTTATTTTCTAATTTGGCTGAACAAATAAGTACACCACTCTTATAAACGAACGCTTCATTCATATCAAAAGTAACTGTATACGATTGTTCAATCAAACATGAAATAGAAATTAAGTTCCTCTTAATTTTGGGAACAATTAACAAACTTTCTAAAAGTAAGAATCTATTTCTAAAAAATAACTTCGAAACTCCCACTGCTTTAGCTGAAATGACTTCTCCAGTTCCGACCCTGAGTGTCATTTCCCTATTGTTCAACTGTCGAAAGAAATTGTTTTCCTGAAAATAAGAGCAAACATGATTAGTTGCTCCTGAATCAAGTATCCAGGTAAATTCATCATGTTCTACTAGGGATGTTTCTAAAACTAGTAAAACAAATTTTCCTTCCTTTTCCTTCTTTTTCTCAGCAAGGTACTTTGGGCAGTTTCTCTTCCAGTGTCCATCTACATTGCAGTGGAAACACTTGTACTTGTCTGCCACAGCTTTGGCTTTTCCCTTGCTTTTAGCAGCAGCACCGGGAGCTTTCCCCTTATTTCCTTTCTTCTTTTGAGATTTCTCTAAAGAAGTGGCTACAGATTTAGTTCCAGAAGATGAACCCTTCTCGAACTTTCGTTTAGAGTGAACAACATTTGCTTCTCCTTTTACATGTCCCTTTTTCTTAAGAAGAGACTGATAGAGTTGTAGCTCATTCAGGAGGCTAGTCATGTTGAATGCTATTTTATTCATCATTGCATTGCTTCGAAACTGTAGAAAACTCTTCAGAAGAGATTCTAAGAAGAATGCAACTTGACTATGCTCATCTATGACCGCCCCGTTTGCTTCTGCCACGATGAATTGGACCATCATATCCAGGACATGTTCCCGAACAGACGTGGCCTATTTCATGCGGCAGCTATAAACGTATTTCAGAGTGTCATGGTGGAGTTGGTAGGACGGTTGTCCAAACATCTCCTAGAGAGAGTTCGTAATCTCCCTCGCTGTTACCATGCCCTCATGCCTTTTAGCCAAAACTTCAGATAAGCTGGCTAGGATATAGACGCGAGCCTTATGGCCTTTGTCAAGCGGTCATAAGCATCCTTAATTGCTTGGGATGCATTACGAGCGAGGGTTGGAGGATAATCCTCCGTTAAGACGAACCACAGATCATCGACAACAAGAATCGTATTCAAGTTCAACTTCCACGTAGCGTAATTTTCGTCGGTGAATTTCTCATTTTTTAGCAGAGAGACTATTGAGGAAGACATTGTTGGAATTTAAACAAATAAGGACCGTACTAGTTATCGTTACCTTAACCCATCATACAAGCAAACGATTGCACACAATCCAATAAATTTAGCAAAACAGACAATCACAGAACCCTAAAACTATTGATTTAGTTTTGCAACGATGTTTCAGAGGTTTAGAATATCAGCCACCGAAGGGTGATCAGGTACTCCTCTAAAATGAGACATTTCTCAGCTAATTCTAATTCTAGAATAACTCATATTCCTATAGACATTAGCCATCGTGGTTCGGTCAAGGTTTTGTTAACACTTTTAACTCATCCTCGTAAGTGTAACCCTCCCACTTTCAGATCTCAGAGGCACGCACCAACTGGCTACTGAAGGGAAATACAACTGTTGGTAATTAGCCTAAGAGCTCATATCCCATTCAGGAGTCCACGATGTTCCGAATCCTATGATAAGGCCCTCCGAAGGGATGGTTGCGCCAGGACAACCTGCATGCGGATAATAAGACTCTCACGGTGTGAACTAGGGGCGGAGATCGAGGGATACATTGACACGTGTCTCGCTCCCACTTACTCTAGACAATTTTCCCATTCACCTTGTTATTGATTCATGCATACAGTTTCCGAAGGGAGGCCGCTCCTAAGGCAACTCAAAGCCGAGCATGAACCTCACGTTGTGAATATAGGGACGTAGGAGCAAAACTTGATTTAAATCTCGTTTTGTAATTTTCCTCCCACTGAAAATGTCGTAAGGTTAATTTAGGGTTGTTTAACTTAGATAAAATTCGGCTAAGTCAATCTATCTAAGTCTGATCCTATTATAACAATTATGGAAAGGATTCAACTGCAATGTTTTAGGTGAATAAAACTCCTTTTAATCAACCCAACATTGCAAGTCAACACTACTATGGTTAATTCAACTCAAGGTTCGGGTCAGTTCCCAGGTAGGAGGTGTTCCGTAAACTGTCAACTTAAATACCCCCAACCTTAGACAGATCTTTACCGAGAGAGTTCCCTTATAACCTCAGTAATGTAAGGTTGTTACTCTAAAGATCTAGGTGCATTAAACACTTTTAATAAAACTAGTGACATTGCATGCCAACATTTAAATATGATTAATTCAACTCCGGTATTCCGGGTCAATTCCCAGGTAGGAGGTGTTCCGTAAACCGTCAACTTAAATACCCACAGCCTTAGACAGAACATTACCGGTGGAGTTCCCTTATAATCATAGCAATGTTTTTCCTACTTAGTTAATTAAACCTATTTTTAATTCTAAGTAAGAAATTATTCTAATCCTATTAGAAACCGATCTAGGTCTAATTAATTTTAAACAATATAAAATTAATACAAATTATCCTATGATCTTATGTTTGCATGCAATTCATGATTATAGATTGACGGTTTCTAATCATTAATATTAAAGAACTATTTCAAATTTTAATGATTAATCCTATAATCAAGAATCTAGGGTTTAATTCATTCAACAATCTCATTCAAATTAAATAATTAAACCATATTAATTGCATGAATAATATAACAATTATATTATAAACTATGGATGTTTCATGGTTCATACAATATTGATTTTCTTTTAATATAAAAATTATAAGCCAATAAAGAAAATCAATCAAGCATGCTTCTTTCATCACATTAAACATAACTATTTATATTTAATTTAAGTAGTGAAATGCTTCATGCTTTCTAATTTTTCATATAATTAATATACACATATATTAAAAATTATGAAAACAATTCCATGCATTTAAAACATTCATTATAACTATTTATAATATATAAAGAAATGCATGAGCATGTTTATAACCTAAGGTGGGATTAATAATTCTATATGGCATCCATAAAGCATATAAATAGCAATTGAACCGGTTACTTTTGGCCCCTAGGATAAAATAAAGTATAAAATTACATTAATTTTAGCTAAATTCTATCCTAAAATCCTTCTGCAGCTCCAAAATCTGGTCTAGACAGCACGAACCACCTCGAACCACCTCGAACCGACCTCCAAAATCACGAACCAAAGCCAAAACGTAGCTGAACCAGACCAAATAGGTCCCAGCCCAACCAAACCGGAGTGAACTGGACCGCCCACCAGCTTGAACCGCGTCTGTTGAAGCCCTAACTTGCACCGTCATCGTGACAGCGTCGAGACGCTTGCAACGCAGCGTCCCGACGGTGTGTGATTTCCTTACCTGAGCGCCTACGGTATCAATACAACATAGAGACACTTTTGGAGCAGCGTCCCGAGGCTGTTGCATCTGGAGGCAGAATCTGGGAAGAAACTCACGATTTCTTCGGTTTTTCCTTCGATTTTTATCTCATATAAACCTATTCTAGAGCCAGACTTACAAAGGACTCGATTTTATATAAAATACCCGAAACACTGGGTCTTACATGATAAAAATCACATAAAAATAAAATCTGTGGCCATAAAATTAACCTAAACAGTTCAACGCAAACCAAACATACATTATGCATAAATCCCACCTATTAGAGCCTATCGCAAATTTTAATATTATTTAATAGGGACAGCAATGACTCTGATGGTGATTGAAGGAGATAAAATCCCCTACGCTGCGGAAGCGCATCGATTGGACCTTACGTCGTATATTAATTAACATTAAAATACCGTTAAGAAAAGGCAAAATATAAACTTTAAACATTCTTAAAGTTGCTGTAAATACCTATAAACGTGCTTGAAAATTAAATCTAATTTATTTTCATGCTTTTCTAAAGAAACGGGAAAGAACCGTTACAAACCTTTGTTCTAGACTTAACCGTTCTTCGCCTACGACGCTTCAACGAACTAAAACGCAACAATCCTCTTGTCTTTTATTCGCTGGAAATTTCTTCTTGAATGACATAATAACCACAGAGGTTACACCGGTATGTCTCTAAGTCTAGGAGGCAAAAAACTTGTGGGAGTCTTTCTCTTAGAGGAAGGCTATAGAGAATTCTAGGGTCTTGTCTTGTGAGTCTAAGAGCAAGTACTGAACCAATTAGGTCTAGTGTTCTATTTATAGAAGAGAGACCATGAATAAAATATTCAATTAAATCAATCTTTTCCAAAATTGATTCAATCTTATTTCTTATTTAATCAATCTTAGATCAATCAATTCCATAATTGATTAATCTTTTCAACAAATGACTAATTACTTCCATGAGTGATTAGATCATTTTCATAAATGATTAATCACTTCCTTAAGTGATTAATTATTTCCATAATTGATTAATTCTCGGTTAATGAATTCTTTAATTGATTAACCACCAATTAAATGTCTCATATTTTAAGCCTTGAAATTAATTAATTCATTATTTGAACTCTTTCAAACTTCCATAAATTTAATATGACTCAAATTTATATTAATATTTTAATTTCTTCAAATATTAATTTCTCTCATAATAATATATCAATATATATTATATTGTTTCCCCTAGTAAATTGAACACTTTCACTTTACATTTATTACTTAGTTGCCCCAAATTACTTTATGAGCTACCAGTGGGACCTAATGGACCTGCAGATCTTAAGCTCCAACGATGTGAGATTAATTGGAAAAACTCATTAACAAAATTAATCAATATTCGTTAACTGTGTTTACATTCCACTATAGACTCACAGTTGCACTCTTCTCACAATAGACATATTTTTTGTGTCCACGGATATAGACCAATATCGACTAGTTAGTCCTTCACGAGTGTCCGTAACACCAGTTTGGTCAAATTACCGTTTTACCCGTAGGTTACTTCTATTCCCTTAAGTACCAGTTCTTCTCTAATGAACAACCTGTTTGTGGTCCAACCATCAAACATAAAAACCCTCTCATGCCATTGAGAGGGTAGGGCCCTTTGTTCAAGATACGAAGTCACCACTTAAGGGAACACTCATCTCCTTCCCTAAAGTCGGGAATGAGTGAATTCCATCTTGTATGATTATGTTCCCAGCTCCCCACTCGAACTTGTCCCCAAAATGGTAGGCTTATTGAGTCGGCGTATTGGCCACTCTCACCCATACAAATCAAAGGACAATCCCTCATTACCAGGTGTCCATAATCAACTCAGGATTCAGACTAAGTTGTCTAGGTCGTCCTAGTGAAATAGAAAACCAACTAGTTAAAGGTGTTATAACCAGTGGCTACTATTTCGCGGTCCGATCTTATGCGAACTCATTGCATAGGATACCCCCAGTTGCATGTCTCCTACACGAACATGTTCTATCATATCGTTTGTATCAAATACAGAGTGGGTCGTATCCATAGTGTCACCAGGATAAGCCACCTATACTATAGACCTTTTAGGTTGTTTCTTGAACAGTGATCCCCATATGTCGCCAGATATAGTTTAAGACTCATATTACAGCCTAGGATGTCTAGTTTATTGGATTAGGGTTATTTTAGGCAAAGACAGATATAAAATAACTAATAACATTTAATGGAAAAATATATCAATATTATTTCATTAATATCTAGTCAATGGTTACATTCACTATCTACGAGTTTTAGGGCATAAAACCCAACAGATTAGTAGCTCCAGAATCAAGCATCCAACCATCTTGATCAGGTTATAAGAGACAAGTTTCTAAGACGAGTAAATCAAATTTACCTTCTTTTTCTTTCTTCTTTTCAGCGAGGTATTTGGGGCAATTTTTCTTCCAATGCCCCTGAACGTTGCAATGGAAGCATTTGCCTTTATCAGCCTTATTTACTTTCTTCTTTCCTCAATTAGCAGTAGCGGGAGCCTTTCCCTTTACTCCTTCCTTTTTATGGATATTCTTTGATCAAGAATTTTGAGGTGCAAACTTTGTTCCTAAGGATGAACCCTTCAAGAATTTTCTCTTGGAATGGGCTATATTTGCTTCTTCTTCTTTCAATTCCTTACCTTTCATAAGTGATTGAAATCTCTGTAACTCATTCAGGACCATAGTCAAATTGTATTGAATCTTATTTATTATAGCGCTGCTTCGGAATTGTATGAAGCTTTTTGGAAGTGACTCCATTATAAATGCTACTTGACTACCTTCATCAATTACCGCTCCATTTACTTCAACAACATTGAAATGGAACATGTTCTCGAATAGGTTGGCCTTCTTTCATGCAACAACTGTAAATGTATTTGAGGGCTTCATGATGGAGTTGAAAGGACAGTTGTCCAAACATTTCCTGAAGTGAATTCATGATCTCTCTTGCTGAGACCATTCCCTCATGTTTGTTGGCTAAAATTTCAGATAAACATGCCAAAATGTATACTTGGGCCTTTTCGTTGGCTTTCATCCAACGATCATATGCATCTTTAACCGATTGAGATGCAGTACAAACCGCAGATCATCAATAACCAGAACTGTGTTCAGGTTAGATTTCCACGTTGCATAATTTGCGCCGGTTAACTTATCATTTTTAAGCAGTTGTAATATAAAGGAAGACATGCTGAAAATAATAAACAATTGACTATATTAGTATTTTCCCTTTAACCATTTAAACAATCCAATCAGTTTTAGCAAAACTATTTTATCAAAGTATCCCTAATAAACTATCGATATAGTTTTGCAATGATACTTCAAAGGTTTAGAATAACAATCACCGAAGGGTGATCAGCTATTCCTCCACTGAATTTAGACTCATCTCAGCCAATATCTAAAACCAGAACATCTCATATTCTTTTAGTTTATTAGCTACCGTTTGTTTGGTCAAGAACTCATTCTTGTAAGTGTGACCCTTCCACTTTCAGATCCCAGAGTTATGCACCAACAGGATACCGTTAGGAAAAGACAACTGTTGGTGACTGACCTAAGTGATCCTATCCATTTCTGGAGTTTGCGGTGTTCCGAATCCTATGATCAGGCCCTCCGAAGGGATGGTCACTCCCAGGGCGACACGCAGGCGGATCATAGGAATCTCACGTTGCAAACTAAGGCTGGAGACCGCAGGATACGTTGTCACGCGTCCTTCTCCCACTTATTATGAACACTTTCCCCATCCACCTTGGTATTGATGCATGCTTAATGCTCTCTGAAGGGAGGCCTCTCCCAGGGCGACAAAAAGCCGAGCATGCATCTCACGGTGTGAACACAAGGGGACGCGAGAGTAAAAACATGATTTTAAATATCTCGTTTTTATTACTTTTCCTCCCACTAAAGTGTCCTAATATATTTTTAGGGTTTTAATTTTGACTTAGATAGAATTCGGCTAATAAATTTTACCTAAGTCTAGGTGATACGTCCATAAACGGACTTATCTTACGATGTTTACGTGGAAAAATCATATTATAACCTCACATCGCTCACACATGCTCATAAAACCGGGTTAACTCAAGTACCAGCTTGATGCCTAGGTAGGAGGTGTTCCGTAAACCGTCAACTTAAATACCTCCAGCCTTAGACAACATCTAACCGGGTGAGTTCTCATGTAACCTTAGCTGTACAAGTTATCGACATAAAACTATTTTCAATCGATTGATCTTTGAGTTCCTTTTAACCCTAAGTGAGCATGTTTTTATATTTGTTATAGATTTTAAAAGTCTATGTCGGTATTATAACAAAAAAACAACATTAACCTATAACATGCTTTTATTCGATCAAACGCTTTAAATCGAGCTAAGGAAGTTTCATGCAGCATGCTTTGTTCGTTATCGATTGATTAAACGAAATTACTTCATTCAACATGCATCTATCATGAAACCTAAACATGCATCTTAATATTATAACTTAATAACATACTTAATGCACGTAACATGCTTCCTAAGGCGGGATTTTAAATCTAAATGACATGCTTTATGCATATTGTTGGCTATTTAATTAAAACATACATCCATCCATGCATAATTTACTAAATCACACTAAAATGCACCGGTTTTGGCAAATTAAGCAAGCATACAACTAAATTATTGCATTTAATAATTAAAAAACTGCTTAAAAAATCCATGTCTGGTTAGCCCGAATGGTCAGCTAGTCAACCATCTTTCAGCCCGAATGGTCAGCCAGTCAACCAGTCAACCATTTGTCAGCCTGAACGGTCAACTAGTCACCCAGTCAACCATTTGTCAACCCGAATAGTCAGCCAGTCAACCAGTCAACCATCTGTCAGCCCGAATGGTAAGCCAGTCAACCATCTGTCAGCCCGAATGGTAAGCCAGTCAGCCATCTGTCAGCCCGAATGGTCAGCCAGTCAGACATATTTCAGCCCGAATGGTCAGCCAGTCAGCCATATTTCAGCCCGAATGGTCAGCTAGTTAGCCAGCTTGAGTTCTTCTTCTTCTTCTTTCGAGCAATTACAGTACTAAATGGACTATAATGACTCTCATATTTTAAAGACTCGATACTAACTCATTTATGCCCATAAACATGTAGGAAATTAGAAACTATTTCAACAAATTTGAGAGAATTAAATTGCCAAAATCGTAATATATCCATTCTAGCACCCATAAAAATTCAATATGCAAATGCTACCCACCATGATCAAGTTAATGCAAATTGGGTGCCCAAACCATGCTCTGATACCAATTGAAGGTGTTAATATCACACATGCGAAAGCAATTTTGGATCTTAGGCACACAATTTGATCAATTTAATTCTTGAAGTCATGTTGTTTATAAGAACCAAAAACAGAGTAATAAGGTACCTACCTCTTGAAGCTCTCAATTCGTATAATCCGATGCTTTATAATTCACACGAACAGCTTTTGGAAAACGACTTGGATCTTCTCTACTATCCTCAGGCCTTGGAACGGATTGTGGGATCCTCAATTGATAGAAATTGGGAAGGAAAGCTTATGGGTATAAGCAAACTTGAAAGTATGAATATGGAAGTTCTTGGGAGAATTTTGGCAGCATTTTAGGTTGAAGAATTCCACTCATTCGCATCAGCTCATCTTCTATATATAGGGAAAAATCATGCACGAGAATTGCACCAAAAATTGAAAATTATTTAGGAGTGATTTGAGTCATGGATTAGGAGGTGCAAGAAGGCTAATCTAATGTGATTAGTCACTAAGCACCGCCTCCAAAAATTACCAACCTTTTTGAATTTCTTTTAAATTCTAATTTTTTAATTTAAATCATAAATCTGAATAATCCCACTTAATTAAAATTTTATTTTAATTTAAATAAAACTTATTTAATTTAAAATAAAATCATTTAATTTAATATCTTATATTAAATTAATACCACTTGTTCAATCTTGGTTTTTCTCCCAACGAAATTTCTTGAACATGAATCTTTATGCACGTGTTTAATATTTAATTCATTTTTAAATATATCCAACTCCCATTTTAAGTTTAATTCGTAATTAAACTAATATGTCGTTAAATATCGTATATAAGCGACTTTTGTATCCTTTTCTGAATTTGAACGTTTCAAATATTAACCTATCATATTGTTCCAAGTTTTATTCCTACTGAGCTAGTAGAGGGACCTAATGGACCTATAGAACATGGGATCCAACAAAATGATGATAATCGGTTAAACTCATTAATCTAGTCATTCATCATTCGTTAGCTTCCGATACACTCCACTATAGCCCGTAGCTGAACTCCCCTCACTGTAGATATATTTATTGTCCACTTTAGATAACCATGATTAGTAAGTCAACCATTCACTAGTTGTTCGTAACTAGAGCTAGGTCAAATATTCGTTTTACCCCTATAGTTACATCTTGTTCCTTAAGTTCCACTGATCCTCTAATGAAAAACTAGTTCGCGATACAATCACTGAACCAAGTCCCTCTCAGGTTATGAGAGGGCGGGGCCCCTTTGTTCAAGACTCGGAGTCAACACTTAAGAGAACAACCTTTACTAACCCTAAAACAGGTCGCACTGAATTCCATCGTGCAAAGCTATGTCCCCAGCTATCCATTTAGTCTCATCCCCAAAATGGTAGGCTTATTGAGTCGGCGATGTTTGGCCGCTGTCACCCATGTAAATCAAAGGATAATCCTAAATAAATAGGAGTTCATAGTTAGCTCAGGATTAAGATCGAGTTACCTAGGTTATATGTATGAGATGTTCAGTTTCAGTAAACGGTGTTGTAAAGTGAAAGTGACTTATCTCCTGGTCCGATCTCTATACAAACTCTTTGCATAGGACGCCCTCACTCACATGTCTTATACATGAACGATTAGGATCACATCGTCTATCTTTAAGGAACAAAGCGAGTCGCGCGAATAGTGTCCCCAGGATTAAGTTACCCAACCTTATCCATATACTATAGATCGTTTAGACTATTTTCTTGAACTTGATCAATACTTATGTCACTCATAAAACTTCAAGTATACATAATATAGTCATGGGTTCTTAATTTATTGGATTTGTGGTTATATATGCAAAACAAATATATAGAAATAATACTTCATTGAAGTAAGTCATATGTTACATTTACTATCGACGAGTTTTAGGGCATAAAACCCAACAATGTTCAAACGGGAAGCATGTTAGATTAGATTTATAATTGTTATAAATCACTTATAAATTTAAAATCTATAACAAAGAAAAGTGCATTCTAACTTAGGGTTAAATTGAATCCAAATTCCTGATCGATTTCAATTAGATTAAAATAGGTTGATAAGCTTGTAAAACATAGGTCACAAGAGAACTCACCCGACAAGATGCTGTCTAAGGCAAGAGGTATTTAAGTTGACGGTTTACGAAACACCTCCTACCTGGGTATCGAATCGGTTATTGAGTTAAAGTTAACCCTTTTTTATGAGGATGCACGTGTGTGATGTGAGGTTTTAATCGTTATCACCTAGACATCGTAACATTAAATGAACTTAGACTTTGGGTTATTCAATTAGCCGAAATTCGCCTAAGTATAAGTATACCCAAAATCGTTTAAAATACTTAGTGGGAGGAGAGAGATATATCAAATCCATTTCCTTCTCACGTTCTCCCTTTAGTTCACAACGTGAGATTTATGTTTGGCCTCTTATTGATTATACCTCAACTACTCCATTCAGAAGGTGTTTGCATAAATCAATAAGAAGGTGAATGAAGAGAGTATTTATAGTAAGTGAGTGAAGGAAGTGTGTCAACACATCTTGTGGTCTCCTCCGTTAGGTTGCATCTTGAGATTTCCATGTTGCGCTTGCTTGTATGCCCTGGAGCTACTAACCATTCGGAGGGTTGTAACATGGAGATCAGAACAACGCAAACTCCAGAAATTGATATGATTACTTAGGAGCATTTCAAAAATTACCTTTTCCATTAGGTAGCATTGTTGGGGTCGTTCTCTGTAATCTTAAAACGACGGGTCACACATACAAGGGTTACTAAGTGTTAGTATATTCCTGACCAAATGTAACGACAACTAAACCACTATAGGAATAAGAGTTATTCTGGAATTATTATTTCGTCAAGAACGTCTTGGTTAGGAAACTTATGAGAAATGGACTCGCGCAAATGAAAAGGCAAGAGTCTATATCTTAGCATACACTTCAGATGTCATGTCGAAAAAGCACGAGAGGATGGTCACCGCAAGGGAGATCATGACTTCGTTGCAAGGTATGTTTAGACAACCATCCTCATAAATTAGGCTCGAAGCTCTCAAGAATGTTTATAATTCTCGAATGAAAGAAGGTGCTTCTGTTAGGGAACATGTTTTGAACATGATGGTTCAGTTTAATATCGCTGAAGTAAACGGTGCTACCATTGACAAGGGTAGTCAAGTTAGTTTCATAATGGAGTCTCTTTCGAAGAGCTTCATTCAGTTCAGGACCAACGTTGTCATGAACAAAATAGACCTTAACTTGACTACGTTTCTAAATGAGCTCCAGACCTACCAAAGTCTCACAACGAGAGGACAAGAAGGGGAAGCAAACGTTGCCACCACCAAGAGGTTCCAAAAAGGATCATCCTCATGAACGAAGTCTGGACCTTCCACTTCTAAGAATAAGATTATTTAGATGAAGAGAAATAAGGAAAAAGGGAAAGGAAAAGGTCCAATGGGAAGCAAGGCAAAAACTAAAGCTGTAGATAAAGGGAAATGTTTCCATTGTAATGTAGATGCAAATTATCCTAAGTACCTTGCGGAAAAGAAGGCTGAAAAGGAAAAACAAGGTAAATTTCATTTGCTCGTTATCGAAACATGTTTAGTTGAGCGAGATAGCTCTGCCTTGACATGAGATTCAGGAGCGACTAACCATTTATGCACTTCTTTACAGAAAATTAGTTCCTGGCATATGCTAAAAGATAGCGAAGTAACTCTCAGAGTTGGAACTGGAGAGGTCGTCTTAGCCAGAGCTTCAGGAACTCTGAAGTTGTCTTTTGGAGATAGATTTTTATTACTTGAAAATGTCTTGTATGTTCCCGATATAAAAAGGAACTTAATTTCTATCTCTTGTATGATTGAACATGAATACCAAGTATCTTTTGAATTTAATGAAGAGTTTGTTAACAAAAGAGGTATGCATATATGTTTTGCAAAACTTGAAAGCAACTTATACGTGTTAAGGCCAATTTAAGTTAAAGCTATTTTTAATACGAAAATGTTTAAAGTAGCGGAAACTAAAAACAAAAGGCGAAAAGTTTCTCCTAATACCTATCTTTTGCACTTGAGATTAGGCCACATAAATCGCAATAGGATTGAAAGATTGGTAAAGAGTGGACTACTAAATCAGTTAGAAGATGACTCGTTACCAACATGTGAGTCCTGCCTCGAGGGAAAAATGACCAAACGACCTTTTTCGGAAAAAGGTTATAGGGTCGAAGAACCTTTAGAACTCGTACATTCAGATCTCTATGGTCCTATGAATGTCAAAGCACAAGGAGGGTATGAATATTTCGCCCGTTTCATTGATGATTATTTAAGGTATTACTACCTTTACCTAATGCACCACAAGACTTAAGCCCTTCAAAAGTTCAGAGTACAAGACCGAGGTTGAGAATCACTTAGGTAAAACGATTAAAACACTACGATCAGATCGAGGTGGAGAAAATATGGACCTACAATTTCAATACTATTTGATATAACATGGAATTACGTCACAACTCTCAGCCCCTGCTACACCACAACAAAATTGTGTATCAGAGATGAGAAACCGAACTTTGTTAGACATGGTTCGATCAATGATGAGTTATGCTCAGTTGCCTGATTCGTTCAGGGGATATGCAGTTGAGACTGTTGTATACATTTTGAACATGGTTCCCTCTAAGAGTGTTTCTGAAAACATCCAATGAGCTATGAAAATGGAGTAAAGGTAGTTTACGTCACTTCAGAATTTGGGGATGCCCGGCACACGTGTTTGTGCAAAACCCAAGGAAATTGGAAAGACGTTCAAGACTGTGCCTGTTTGTGGGATATCCAAAAGAAACGAAAGGTTGTCTATTTTACGATCCTCAGGATAATAAAGTGATTGTATCAACAAACGCTACATTCCTTGAGAAAGATCACATAAAAGATCATCGACCTCGCAGAAAAATAGTATTAGATGAGATTTCAAGAAAAACTACAAAACAATCAACAAAAGTTGTTGATCAAGCTGGTCCGTCAAAAGTTGATGATCAAACACATCCATCTCAAATAGTGAGAGAGCCTCAATGTAGTGAGAGGGTTATAATACAACCCGACTGCTACATGGGTCTAACAGAAACTCAAACCATCATATCTTATGATAGTATAGAGGATCCATTGTCCTTTAATCAGACAATGAATGATGTTGATAAAGACCAGTGGATCAAAGCCATGGATCTCGAAATGGAGTCAATGTACTTTAATTCGGTCTAGGAACTTGTAGAGCAGTCGATGGGGTAAAACCTATTGGTTGCAAAAGGATCTACAAAAGAAAACGAGACCAAGCCGGTAAGGTTTCAAACCTTTAAGGCTCGACTTGTGGCAAAGGGTTTTACCCAGCGGGAAGGAGTGGATTTTGAAGAAACTTTTTCCCCTGTTGCCATGCTTAAGTCGATTAGAATACACTTATCCATCTCCACATTTTATGACTATGAAATTTGGCAAATGGATGTCAATATAGCCTTTTTGAATGACAATCTTTAAGAAACTATCTATATGGCTCAACTAGAGGGATTCATAATCCAGGGTGATGAGCAACAGGTCTGCAAACTTAAACCATCCATATATGGATTAAAACAAGCATCAAGATCCTGGAATATACGTTTTGACACTCCGATCAAAACGTATGGCTTTGAGCAGAAAATTGACAAACCTTGTGTTTACAAGACAATCGTCAAATCCACTATAACTTTTCTAGTTCTATACGTAGATGATATCCTACTTATTGGGAATAATGTAGGATTCCTGACTGATGTAAAATAATGGCTAGCGATTCTATTCAAAATGAAAGATTTGGGTGAGACTCAATTTTTTATGGGCATTCAAATCATAAGAAATAGAAAGAACAACACGCTAACACTGTCTCAATCATCATATATCGACAAAATGTTGGTACGATATTCGATGCAGAACTCCAAGAAATGGTTATTATCTTTTAGGCACGGGGTTCACCAGTCGAAGGAACAAAGTCCTAAGACACCTCAAGAAGTTGAGGAAATCAAACGTATTCCGTATGCATCAGCAGTTGGTAGTTTGATGTATGCAATGCTGTGTACCAGACCCGACATATGTTATGTCATAGGAATTGTCAGCAGATATCAGTCTAATCTGGGACATGCACATTGGTCTGTCGTTAAAAACATCCTTAAGTATCTAAGGAGAACTAAGGATTATACGTTCGTGTATGGAGCTAAGGATATGATCCTTACAGGATACATTGACTCAGATTTTTAGACCGATATATATTCGAGAAAATCAACATCGAGATTTGTGTTTACTCTAAATGGAGGAGCAGTAGTATGAAGGAGTATTAAAAAGGTTGTATTGCTGACTCTAACATGGAAGCATAGTACATAGCCGCCTGCGAAGCAACAAAATAAGCAGTATGGCTAAGAAAATTCCTAACAGAGTTGGAAAT
Organism: Luffa acutangula; assembly: GCA_036850905.1. Taxonomy (NCBI): domain Eukaryota; kingdom Viridiplantae; phylum Streptophyta; class Magnoliopsida; order Cucurbitales; family Cucurbitaceae; genus Luffa; species Luffa acutangula. The sequence continues at coordinate 19,788,432 of CM072087.1, forward strand.
TGTTCCAAATATGCAACTACCTATCACCCTATATGGTGATAACAGTTGAGCAGTTGCAAATATCATCTCATCGAGGAGATAATGCAACGAGGAGATATGATCGTCACGCAGATTGCTTCAGAGCACAACATGGCTAATCTGTTGACCAAACCCCTCACAGCTAAAGTTTTTTGGTTCACCTAGCGAATCTAGGTTTACGAGCTTCCTTAGACTAAGGCAAGTGGGAGAAATGTCAGGGTATGGATGATGCCCTAGTTTATTGTCTTTATGTATCTCTCACACCTAACTTCCTGTATCCCACTAGAATTTCTAGTCCAAGTGGGAGTTTGTTGGGTTTAATGTCCTATAAACTCGTAGTTTGTAAATCATTAAACATATTTTATTTCCAATAAAGACGTTATTGAGGTTATTCAGTAAACGTTGTTATTGAATATGTAAATTGCAAATGATTAACCTAAATCCAATAAACTAAGATCCGTGGCTATAAAATGAATACTCGAACTATATGTAGAGACATATCGTAGGATCAAGTTCAAGTTTATAGTCAAAATAGTCTATAGTATAAGGATACGGTTGGGTGCCTTATCCTGGGGATACTATGGACGCGACTGTCGGGCTCCTAGAGTGAGTAGAAATATGGTATAATAGACTCTAGAATTCCTGTGCAAGTATACACAGTCTGCAGCAAGTAATATTATCAATCCGAGTCCTGAATTAGCTTCCACTTTACCTATTTTGTGTAACTTTCTAATGGTTTCAAAGACGGTAAAAATATGATTTGGTTTTATAAGAATTATGCTGAAGCAAAATAAATGACAGACAAAGAATAAACAAATAGGCATACAGATTAAAGACAAGCGCTGGTTAGGCTTAATAGTTGTTTAAAAAGATGCTCTAGCAATATTATTGATCATGCAACTCTCGCAGTATTATTAGCGGATTCCTCCCGGAACTCCGAATTTTTTGGAATGTATTTCAACCCCAATGAAGTGCGACCGATCAAGCACTAGGCAACTGGCTATCCCTAGCTCAGTCAATGGCGTTCACCAAAACACAATGATCGTAGTGTGGATAATTTCCACGCACTAAATCATCCCTGACACTAGAGAGAGATATTCACACCGGCTGGCCAGGCGGGCATAAAATGTAAATAGGCACAGCAATTAACCAAGATGCAATAATCAATATATTACTAAAGTTTAAGCACGACAACTACATCTTCCTAACCAACACCTAAAGCTACTTAGTTCATAATAAACATGGAAACATGAATTACAATCTGAGTAGGCATGTCCATAGTCACAAGATAATAAAGAAAATAATAATCTCCTCAACCAGCTTGTGAACAATGGTGTTCTTGGTAATCTCTAATCTCTCTATACTACTCGGCTTCCAAGGAAAGTTGGAATCCTTTTAACTTTGACGGTTACTTCCTTTTATAGAAGGATAGGAGGCTTGAATTTGGTCAACTTGGACACGTGTAGTGCTCTCCTTGCTCCTTTATCCCGAAAATAACTCAACAGAAGTCGGTTCATGAAGTTGGCTAACGAGCAGTGACGTGGCAGTTTTTCACCCAGTTTTGCTGCAGCATAGAATTTGCTCCCTCCAGTCGCTTAGCAGCATAATCTACACAAAATAATTTCCAATGCTTCCATTCTTCCAAATGGGTTAAAACATGTAATATCTATCCAAAACCAACCCTAATAAGCATAAAGGACACACAAATCCCTATATAATTGAGGCCTAAATAACTACCTTTTGGGCAGTTATCAGCGACCCACTTTGTATTAAGTACAAATGATGAGATCCTAAATCGTTCATGTGGTGACATGCAAGTGGGGGCGTCCTATGCAATGAGTTTGCATAAGACTGGACCACGAAATAAGTCACTTTCTCTTTATAACGTCGTTTACTGAAGAAACTGACTATTTCTCATAGATGACCTAGGTAACTCGTTCTTAATCCTGAGCTAACTATGAACTCCTTTTTATACGATATTATCCTTTGATCTGCAAAGGTGAGAGTGGTCAGCATCGCCGACTCAACAAGCCTACCATTTTGGTGATAAGATCGAATAGATAGCTGGGGACATAGTCTCGCAAGACGGAATTCGCTCCTACCCATTTCAAGGATACTAGAGAGGTTTTTCACTTAAAGTACTAACTCCAGGACTTGAACAAGGGGCCCCACCCTCTCGTTGGATCGAGAGGGACTTAGGTTTAATGGTTGGACCACAAACTGATTGTTCATTGGAGGATTAGTGGAACTTAAGGAACAAGAAGTACTATAGGGGTAAAACGGTCATTTGAGCTAGCTATAGCTACGAACAACCTGTGAAGGAACGACTTACTGAACATGGTTAAATCAAGTTGACGAAAATATATCTATAGTGAGGGGAGTGCAACTATCAGGCTATAGTGGAGTGTTCTGGTAGTTAACGAATTTTGGCTAGCTTAGATAATGAGATTAGTCGGTTAGCCTCGAATCGTTGGAGCCCATGATCTATATGTCCATTAGGTCCCCCCTACTAGCTCATATCAGATTAAAACATAGAACATATTGATAGGATTATTTGAATCGTTCAAAATCGGGAAAAATGGTATTATCGTAAAATTGTGTTTGACACAATTATTTAACTATGAATTAAATTAGAAAATGAGAGATAAAGTATTTAAAAGGGTTTTAAATACTATAAACATGAATTAAGATTCATATGTAAAGAATGCACAATATTAAGATGATTAATTTGATTGATCATACATAATTCAAGATTGATTGCTATAATTAATTTCAATTTAGAATTGAAATTAAAATCAATAATGTTGAATTTAGAATCTAATTTTGATTCATAATTTAGTGGAAAAAAGTTGGAAATCCACTATTGCATGAAGACACGAAGTGGAATTACACCACATTCATGCAATGGTGCATGTAGTGTTGTTTGAACACCTAGCTTCCACTTTCTCCATTAAGACCACCATGTGTCTTGCACCTTGAAGCCCCTTCTTGCATGGAGTATCTCTATAAGTAGAGGAAGAATCAGATTGTGGAGATATACAACAATTGCCTTAGTGTTATGCTGCTGAATTTCTTCCTCAATCACTCTCTCAACTGATCATATCTTCATAAAGCTTGAACCTACAAGCATTCCCTTCCCATTCCTTATCACTATAGACTCCCCCAAGTTGTTCTTGGCCCGGAGAATAGTAGGGAAGACTCTAGAGATTGTCCAAGAGAGATTGAAGAAGAAATCATTACAAGGAGGATCACACAAGTGAGCGACAAAGAGGTTGGAGCTCCTATCTTTCTATTCTGTTTTTGTAGAACTTGCATCCTTTAGGAGTAAAATTAATTGAGTTAAGTGCCTTCGATCTTCAATTGCTTCCGCATGTGTTATATGAACACCTTCAAAGAGACAATACATATCTCTTGCAAAAATCTTAACATACATCAAAATCAGAATGAAGCTTGCACCATAACTTATAAGTCAACTCCAAGTAGTTAAATCATCCTCCTACACTAATAAAGTTGAACTCTGTTGGGAATATATCAATAGGTGCATATTAATCCTTAATCGGAAAGTTTGTTAGTTTGAACATTGTAATAAATATAGATCGGGCAATAGTAAGGGAATTTGAAACAGAACTAAACCTCTAGAATAGAAAATAGAAAATTTAAAGAACTAACCCTCTCAATAGTTAGAAAGCCGGTGTATTTTTTACCTCGTGTGTTAGTAACACAAAATAGCTATTTGCATGATTTTCCTCTCAAATTATGGTTCATATCACATTGGCACTAAAACAAATTTATTTGTGAACATTGATCCAAAAGAGTGGCCGTCTACCTACCTTGGCTTACATTACCTCAACGAAATCCTCAAAAATGCCTCCTTTTGGAACTCAATAGTTCAAAGAATTTTATACAACCCCAGAACCTAACATGCCCATTTACAAAACGCCAAAATCAGTTCAGTGGTGAAAACTTTGAAAGGATTCTACTTGATTGGAGCCTCTTTTTATAGTTCGGCTCCCTTTTATTTTTTGTGAGCTTTTCTTTTGTATGCCCCGTGTATTCTTTCATTTTTTCTCAATGAAAGCTCCATTTATTATAATTTTTAGAGGAAAAAAAAAACCTTTAAAAAGATTCTAAGAAATATATTTTAGGAAGAAGGGTCAAAATGAAGGGAGCTATTATTCTTGGGCTCCCAAGCCTCAAATGAAGAGACCTTGGGAGGATATTTGGGCCATTACAAGGTGTTATGCCCCTCGGGGCTTCGAATTTGTTCTTTGGAGAAAAGTTAGCCTCCCTACACCTCATGGAGCCTTGTCATTGACAACATATTGAAAAAAGAAACATTTCTCTCCTCTCTAAATAGCTATGGAGCACTTAAATGACAATTTCCTACGGTTAAATTAATTTCAATTTGGTTGCCAAGGAAACTCGTAGGATATTAAATCCTAGGTAGGTGATCATCATGGATTGAACTCATTCCCTCTAAGTCCTTTATTTTTTGTATGACCCTTATTGACCACTAGGGCCAACTTATGATGGTTTTTAGCTCGGTCTCTTAGGGTGCGTTTGGCGTTGATTTGATAGGCGGTTGAAGTGATTAAAAAAGAATCTTAATCTTTTTTAGCGTTTGGTAAAACAGATTATAAATGAGTTTTTATAAAAGTACTTTTTCAACCACGTTCATTTGCAAAATCCAATAATCGTAGCTTTTCGATTTAGCTTCCCTAAAAATCTAATCTGTAACTAACTATTTGTCCTCTCTATACGTTTTTTAGACATGATTCATGTGAATAATTTTTTTTTTAATTTAACATATTTTTATTCTATTATTTTATACTTATTTGAAATTATTTGTTTTTATTTTTATTTAAATTGAAATAATATTTTTTTTCAATACAAGCAACAAATTATATTTCTTAGCAAAATATAAAAACATCCTAGGTTAAACATATAAGATTATATTTTAAATCATATGAAATTTAAAACAATTATCTTATATGTTTCTAAAAAATAATTATCTTAAAATAATTGTGAAATTAAATATCAGTTTTAAATTTATTTATTGAAAAAAATATAGTTAAGCTACACTAATAATATTAATTTACCAAACACCTCAACTTGCTTTTTCGTATATAAAGCTAAAATTTACCAAACACTAATTCACTTCGTAATACAATTGATTTTCTTAAAAGCACAGTTAACAACAATTATTTTAGAAGCTACAGCAACACCAAACTTAGCCGTAGTGTGGTAGCTTCTACACCTTAGTGCGTCTTGCATTATAAAAACCACTACTCTTCCCCTTATAACGGATTGTTCAATTACATATGGTTAATAGCATATATAACTCCAGAACTGTTCGAACCTTAATCATATCCTTTTGTGCACTATAATCCAAATTATTATCACCTACAACAACTTGACAAGCAAAGAGAAGGAATATATTGATAAAAGGGCAAAGATCTTATCAAATTTGCAGTCAGTTAGCCAGTGACAACTTTCACAAAACTCTAAAATAAACATTTTAAACATATATATGTAAGGAGTGTAGAATCTATCATAACTTGAAGTACAATATGTTGACTCTCGCATGTGTTCTTTCAACTATTAGAACCGTATATATATCCCAAATCCAAACTTTAGTTTCCACAAATACATACATATTCAACCCTAACACATCTCAGCATATATAGTTAAGCAACCAATGACTCAATTCATGTTAAGGAAATTTACATAATACTCATGAATCATGAATGAGAAACTACTTAGCTATAAATTCCTAAAACAATTCAAAAGACTCCCAAAAGCAACCTTAAAATAACCAAAAGATAAAATAATTCCTAAAACAACCTATTTTGAACACTCGGAAAATAACCAAAACCTAAAACCAAGAGCATCCAATTGCTAGAAACAAACTTCAAATACTTAATCAAATTTGAAAAGAGATTAGAGCAAGTTGTTACTCATTCAATCTTACCGAAGTGCTTAGGAGTTTTCTGGAAAGTTTAGAATTCAAAATTTTGGACTCCACAAGCTATGTGTAACTAGATTCGAGGTTGAATGGAGTGTAGGTAATGCACCAAATCGATTTCAAGGCCGCTTGAGAGCTTGTGACGCTACTGGAGGAAGGGAATCACATTACCTCTTTTCAAATAGCATGGGTTTCCTCAGTCCGTTAGTTGCTGGTCGTAGGCGAAGATAAAGAACGGTGACCCCTGTTCACATTAATTATCTCAGTCGTTGGAGGAGGATTGTAAAGATTTTGGTGTTGTCGTCTTCAGAGTTGAGCTGCCGCCGCTTGGAAGATGAGAGTTTGGGATGGGTTTCATATGTGAAAGAGATGGAAGGGTGAGAAGTCGCCGCTTGAGGTGGGAGATGAGAGCTTGGCTACATGGGTTTTGTATATGTGAGGGAGATGGGAGGGTGTAAAACTGAAAGAGAGATTGGGAGGTGCAAAAAAAATAGGAAAGTTTTATTATTAAAATTTTTGTACGAAAATGGGAAGGTGCGGAAAAATTACCGCTTTTTTTTCTGTTCACACGTAACTTAGAAGATGGAGACACGTGGAATAAACAATATATTTGTATTTATGTAATATGTGTGTGGGTGTACAATCTCTAACTTTAATCCTCTAATTCTCTCTCTTAAATATATAAACTTTGGTCTCTAGCTTCTTGATCTTCTTGGGCTGGTTTGTTGAGCTTCTTGGATGATCGGCCTGTTAGGTTGATGATCTCTTGGATCAGCATGTTGGCTTGATGATCTCTTGGATCAGCTTGTTGGTTTGTTAATCTTCTTGGATGATCGACTTGTTGGCTTGAGATCTCTTTGATCAACTTGTTGGCTTGTTGATATTCTTGGATGATCGGCCTGTTGGCTTGATGATCTCTTGGATCGGCTTGTTGGCTTGTTGACCTTCTTGGATGATCGACCTGTTGGCTTGATGATCTCTTGGATCAGCTTGTTGGCTTGTTGATCTTCTTGGATGATTGGCTTGTTGGCTTGATGATCTTTTGGATCGGCTTGTTGGCTTGTTGATCTTCTTGGATGATCGGCCTGTTAACTTTATGATCTCTTGGATCGGTCTGTTGGCTTGCTGATCCGTTGGATCGACTTGTTAGCTTGTTGATCCTTTTGGATGATCGGCCTGCTGACTTATTGATCCTCTTCATCGATCGGTTGGCTTGTTGATCTTCTTGGATGATCGGCCTGCTGACTTGTTGATCTTCTTGGTCGGTCGGTTGGCTTGTTGATCTTTTTGGATGATCGACCTGTTGACTTGTTCATCTTCTTGATCAGTCGGTTGGCTTGTTGATCTCTTGGATCGGTCTGTTGGCTTGATGATCTGTTGAAATATGAATTTTGGTCAAAATTTTGTTTTTTTTTTATTTGACACACTTTTAACGCCAATTAATCAAAATTTGAACTTTTGGTCAAAATTTTTATTTTCCTTATTTGGCAGCAAACTTTGATTTCAAGTTTGGGCACAATTTGATTTATACCAAAATTTTGATTTGAGGTAAAATCCTACCCAATTTTAACTTGCATTTGGAATAGAATTTGAGGTTTGGACTTTGGTCCATTTGGGATAAAATTTGGATTATGCCCAGAATATAATTTGAGGTAAAATTTTACCAAATTTAAACTTTAATTTGGAATGGAATTTGAGGTTGGACTTTGGTTCATTTGGGATAAAATTTGGATTATGGCCAAAATTTAATTTGAGGTAAAATTTTACCAAATTCAAACTTGCATTTGGAATAAAATTTGATTTTTGAATCTCAAATTTTGTTTTGAAAGAAAAATTTGGAGTATACCCAAATAAAATAGATAAATAAAATTATTTAGATAAAAGTTGAATTCCCAATTTGATTTGAATTGAAACACTTATCTTTTAGGAATTTCAATTTAATCAAGTTGGTTCAGATAAAGATAAAGATTATCTTATAAAATTTTGAACCAGAGATAGGATTTCATTTGAATCAAATCTTTATCTAAACCTTTTATTTGAACTTAAAACTCCCTCTATAAATAAGACTGAACCTCAGTAGGGGAGAACACACATCAATTGCAGAGAGCATTCAAGAAGGGATCAAAGTAAGAAACTTTCTCTTTTTTAATTTTTTTTTAATTTTTTTATTTTCGCTTTTGTTCTTTTTTTTTCTTTTCGTTTTTCTTTTCTTATTTTTTTTTAATTTTCGTTTTTTTGAATTTTTGGTTTTTTTTATTTATTTTTTATTTTTTATTTTTTGCAAGTTGTTTCTTTCCTTGAATGTGTAAGCATCGTGCAACAGTCGTCACCAAATTCGCTTGCAGTGATTTCACTCTTGCTACACCAGTCCCCTATTTTATTAGGTGATCTGAGTAACCTGCAGGAGTAGTCACCAGATTTTCCTACAGTGATGCACTTCTGCTAGACCAGTCCCCTTTTTATTGGGTGATCTGAGTAACTTGTAGGGGTAGTCACCAGATTCGCCTTCAGTGATGCACTCCTACAAGACCAGTCCCTATTTTGTTAGGTGATCTGAGTAACCTGCAGGAGTAGTCATCAGATTTCCCTACAGTGATGCACTCTTGCTAGACCAGTCTCCATTTTATTGGGTAATCTAAGTAACCTGCAGGGGTAGTCACCAGACTCGCCTTCAGTGATGCACTCCTACTAGACCAGTCCCCATTTTATTGGGTGATCTGAGTAACCTGTAGGAGTAGTCACCAGATTCGCCTTTAGTGATGCACTCCTGCTAGACCAGTCTCAATTTTATTAGGTGATCTGAGTAACCTACAGGGGTAGTCACCAGATTTACCTACAGTGATGCACTCCTGCTAGACCAATCCTTATTTTATTGGGTGATCTGAGTAACCTGCAGGGGTAGTCACCAGATTCGCCTTTAGTGATACACTCCTACTAGACCGGTCCCCATTTTATTGGGTGATCTGAGTAACCTGCAGGGGTGGTCACCAGACTCGACTCGCCTACAACGGTCGTCATCAGATTCACTTGCAGTGACTTCATCACCTGTCTAGACCAGTCACTTTGATGACTGTAGTATCTTGAAGGGGTGATCACCAGACTCGCCTACAACGGTCGTCATCAGATTCAATTGCAGTGACTTCACCACCTATCTAGACCAGTCACTTTGAGGATTATAGTTTCCTGCAGGAGTGGTCACCATTTTTTAACAACACCTTTATTGTCTTTCTTTTTTTTATTTTTTTATTTTTTGTGGTTTGATATCAAGCATTTTTTTCACTTGCAGCTAAGATGCATCTTCCAGTCTAGACACTTCCAAGATAAAGGCAACACTAAAGTTGTTCATCTTTGCAGATGTAGCGAAGACTTCAACCGTCAACTTTTGAATATGAAGAGAAGTTATCAACAGTCAATTTTTGAAGATGAAGCAAAGCGGACGTCGTCAACAGCCAACATTTGAAGATGAAGCGCAGCGGACGCCGTCCACTGCCAACTTTTGAAGATGAAGTGGAACGAGGCCGTCAACGGCCGCCAAACATTTGAAAAGGAGCAACGGCGAACCTTCGAACTTGGAGAAGGAGAACCTCAGTGGCGAACCTTCAAAAGGAGGGGTGGAGAGAAGCACCTTCGAACTTGGAGGATGAGCAGTAGAGAGAATCGCCTTCGAACTTGGAGAAGGAGTAGTATAGAGAAGGGCCTTTGAACTTGGAGAAGGAGCAGTGGAGAGAAACGCCTTCGAACTTGGAGAAGGAGCAACAGAGAGAAGCGCCTTCGAACTTTGAGAAGGAGCAGCAGAGAGAAGCGCCTTCGAACTTGGAGAATGAGCGAGCGAAGCGTGTGAGCGAACCTTCGAACTTGGAGGAAGGTAGCAGCGAAGCGCATGAGAACCTCCGAACTTGGAGGAAGGAACTGCGCAGCGAAGCGCATGAGACCCTTTGAACTTGGAGGAAGAAACTGCGCAGCGAAGCGCATGAGACCCTTTGAACTTGGAGGAAGGAACTGCAATGACACAATGTGAGATAACCTTCGACTAGGAGGAGACTGTTGGGTTTTATGCCCTAAAACTTGTAGGTAGTGAATGGTGACAAATTGTTCACTTGTATCAATACGTCGTTATTGAGGTTTGTACAATAAAGAGTTATTGTTACTAAAATTGCACAATTTGACCCAAATCCAATAAACTAAGATCCTAGGTTGTTTAGATGAAACTTGAACTAGTATGTGGGGACATACGGGGATCAGTGTTCAAGTAACAACCTAAATGGTCTATAGTATAGGGATAAGGCTGGGTACCTTATCCTGGTAACACTATGTGATACGGTCCATTTTGTATTCGATACAGATGCAATGATCCAAAGCATCCATGTAGGAGACATGCGAGTGGGGGTATCCTGTGCAATGAGTTTGCATAAGACCGGACCGCGAAATAGTAACCACTAGATGTAACACCGTTAACTAGTTTAGGTTTCTATTTCAATAGGATGACCTAGGTAACTCAATCTCAATCCTGAGTCTGTTATGAACTCCTTTTCAGGAGGGATTGTCCTTAGATCTGTATGGGTGAGAGTGGCCAGTTCGCCGACTCAATAATCCTACCATTTCAGGGGCAAGACCGAATGGGGGCTGGGAACATAACAGTACAAGATGGAATTCACTCCTTCCCCTATTGGGGCAAGTAGATGTGTGTTCCCTTAAGGGCTGATTCCGGGTCTTGAACAAGGGCGCCCATCCTCTCCTGGCCCGAGAGGAACTACTGTTTATTGATTGGATCATAAACAGATTGTTCATTAGAGGAATCAGTGGTACTTAAGGATCCAGAGGTAACCCAGGGGTAAAACGGTAATTTGACCCAGCTGGCGTTACGAACACTCGTGAAGGAATGACTTACTGTTATTGGTCGATATCCGTGGACACAGAAATATTCTACAGTGAGAAGAGTGCAGCTGTGGGTCTTTAGTGGAGTGACTCACAGTTAACGAATGTTGACTAATTTGGTTAATGAGTTTAGCCAATTAGTCTCGTATCGTTGGAGCTTCTGATCTGTAGGTCCATTAGGTCCACCTGCTAGCTCGTAAAGGGTTCTGAGGTTAAATAGTCTTGAATAGAATTTGAAGTGTGTTCAAATTCATTAAGGGAATTTTATTGTATTTGATACAATTAAAATAATGTATAAAGATACATTATAATATAAGTTTAATTGGTAAATTGAACTTTATATTATAAATTAATTTTGGATATGATTCAAAATTAATTAACGAGAGAATTAAATATTTGAAGGAGTTCAAATATTAAATATGAATTAGATTCATATTGAAACTATAGGTTAAATTCAATGTGAATGAGATTCATATTAAAACTATAGTATATGAGAGAATCATTTGAATAATGATTCAAATAGTAAATTAATTAAATATATGATATTTAATTAATGAATTAATTAATTGGAGAATTAATTAATTTAATTTAATTAAATGTGATTTGATTAAATTAATTCTATAGTTAATATTAATGTACATTATGATGCACATTAAAACTATATGTTAAATGAGAGAGATTAAAATTGAATATGATTCAATTGTAATTAAATATTGGATATTTAATTAATGTGGATTCAATTAATGAGATTAATTGAATGGCCAATTTAATTCAATTTAATATGATTCAAATTGAATTAAATACCTTATGTTATAATTGATTTAATTAATATTGTTTTAATTAAATTAATTATAATTAATTAATTAATTAAATGATTATTATTATTATTTAATTAATAGACGGCCAAGATCGTTTGGATTAGATCCAACGATCATGATCTAGTAGGGTAATAACTCCCTCCCCACTTATCGTACAGGGGAGAGGGAGTTGCCAAAATTATCGTTCATTCTCTCATTCTCACGGAGGATGACAGAAGGAAAAATCTTTCTCTCTCAAGAACTCTCTCTCAGAAATTCTCTCATCCCAAAAGAAAAACACAGCAAGGTTGGCTGTAATTTTTTCGATTCCCAATTTCAAGAAGTGATCCCACAATCACAACCTCGTGAACTCAGAGATTAGTGGGTGATCCAAATGGTTGTGTTCGTTGGAGAGATCGTTGACGAACTGTTCGTTGAGGAGCATAGTGCTGTGAAGAACGGTCTTCAACAAGTAAGTTCCAAAAATTCTAAATCGTTTAGAATTAGTATTGCATGCTTAATCTAGTTTTAATTTAAGAATCATTCTAAAATTAATTTTGCCCAACGTATCGGTTTTCTTTAATTGAAATTAAAATCACGATCGGTGAAAACCGCTTCCGCTAGAGGATTCAATTCCTTCAAATGGTATCAGAGCCATTTCGTGATTTTAATTTCGTTTTTAGAATTTGCGTTGTGGCTGTTGGTGGGATTTAATTCTACATTTTGAATGAGAATTTTGCTGATAAACTGTTTAGGTATTTGGCCTTAGATTTACAAATTCTTCTTGATTTGATCATGTAAGGGCCCATGTTTTTGGGGCAAAATATTGTAAATCGAGTCTTGTAAGTCCGTGTTTAGATATTAGGGATCAATTCGTTGATCGGTGTTTGAATCGGGATCAAATTTGGTGAAAAACGACGCTGGTTTTTGCTGCTGGAACGAAGAACAGAGGAGAAATTGCCCAGAAAATTCGAGAAGAAAAAAGAAAAAAAAAAGAGAAAAAAAAAAAAAAAACGGTTACGAAATAATTATTTTTTCGTCCGTTGAGATCGAACGTGCGTCGTTGGAGCGGTTGGTGTTAGATGTGTTTGGCAACCGTGAGGTTTTGAGTTCGATGCGGAACGTGGGCAGTTTTTTGGTTTTTTCGTGCGTCATGAACGGTTACAAAATAAAACTTAATTGCGTTGATTAAGTCTCGAACGCTGGTGCTGGAGCAGTTGGTGTGCGCGCGGTCTAGCATCCTGGTGGTCGCGAGTTCGAGCTGGTTTGTGGGCAATTTATTTTTTCCGTGCGGATTAGATCGTGGGCGGTCCGGTTTACACTGGCTAGGTCCGGTTCAATGAAATCCGGTCTGGTTCATGTAATTCTGGTCCGATTCGAGTGGTTTGGGCCTAGTTTGAAGCGGTTCAAGCTGGTTCGGGCCGGTTCTGGAGCGGTTCAAGACTCAGAAGGATAATTAAATTAAAATTATTGTATTTTTTGTTTATTTTAATTATCCTAGGGGCCAATATACCGGTTTTTCAGCTATTTATTGCTTTATGAATGTCATTTAGCTAGATCCCACCATAGGTTAAGCATGTTTTCATGCATATTTATGTTATAAGTGTTATAATATATGGTAATTATGCATGATTTTTTAAATTTCATGAGTTATTTAGTATAATTGTTATATTAAATATATGAAATTGGTAAAGCATGATGCATGACATTAATTAGAAAAATATAAATTGTTATATTTTATTAATGTAGCATGCATGCTTAGATTTAGTTTCATGAATATTAATATAATAGTTATATTATGAATGAAAATAAATTTCAATGCTTGATTTTCATGTATAATTTTAATATAAATTGTTATATTAATTTAATGAAAATGGAATAGCATTGAGCATGACATTAATTAGATTAATATAAGAGTTATATTATATTAATGTCGACATTCATGTAATTATAATTTCGTGGATGATTAATTAATATAATCGATATTAATTAAATGAAATTGAAATTGCATGAAGCATGACACCACTTTAGATTAATATAATCGTTATATTATCGGCGTCATGAGAGTTATGGTGTGTAATAATTTGAATTAGATTGTTATTATGAAACACCATAGAAGCTTGTTATAGGGCTAATTATTAAAATTTTATAATAGTTATAAAATTGATTAGAAACCGTCAACCTATAACAAAAAGTTGCATGCAAACATAGGACCTTAGGTTATAATGAATTAATTTTAAATTGTTTAAAATTAATTAGACCTAAGCTCATTTTAATTCTAATAGGATTAGAATTAATTTTCCTTACTTAGGATTAAAATAATTTTAATGCACTAAGTAGGAAGAACATTACTATGGTTATAAGGGAACTCTCCCGGTGAAGTTCTGTCTAGGCTGGGGTATTTAAGTTGACGGTTACGGAACACCTCCTACTTGGGAACAGATCCGGAACCTGAGTTGAATTAATCATAGTCTAATGTTAGCATGCAATGTCACTAGGTAATTAAAAGGGTTTAATTCACCTAGACATTAGAGAAAAGACCTCTATATAAGAGTTATATTCAGGCATAGACTTAGATAGATTCATTTAGCCGGAATTTACCTAAGTAATAGACCCTTAAATTATAAAAATACTTAGTGGGAGGAAATATGACAAAACAAGATTTTCATAAATCAAGTTTTGCTCTCACGTCCTCAAGAGTTCACATCGTGAGGTCCATGCTTGGCCTCGAGTCACCCTGGGAGTGACCCCCTACGGATGGTGTTTGCATGGATCGATATCAAGGTGAATGAGGGAGTATTTTATAGTAAGTGGGAGCAGGACACGTGTCAACGTATCCTACGGTCTCCTCCATTAGGTTGCACCGTGAGATTCCTATGATCTGCCTGCGAGTCGCCCTGGGAGCGATCACCCTACGGAGGGTTTGATCATGGGATTCGAAACAACGCAAACTCCAGAAATGGATAGGGTTTCTTAGGTCCATTCCCAACTTTGACTTTCCCTACGGTAGCATTGTTGGGGCCGACCTCTGGAATCTGAAAATGGAGGGTCACACTTACGGGAAATCGTTAAGGTGTTAATGATTTCCTGACCGAAAAAACGGTAGCTAAGAACTATTGGAATATGAGTTATTCTGGTAATAGGGATTGGCTGAGATTGTCTCAATTCAGAGGAGGAGTGGCTGACTGCCCTACGGTAGCTGTTGCTCTAAACCTCTGAAGTATCGTTGCAAAAAAAAAAAAAAAATGTATCATATATTTGGGTCGATGATGACTTTTGCTAAATTGATTGGATTAAAACAATATTATTTTGTGTAATGGGTTTAGTGCAAAACAAGTAATTTGTTGTTTCAGTGATAATTCCTATGTGCATTGTCTTACGCCAATTTATTAATAACGGTTTTAGATACAACTAGCATAAACGAAAACCTTGTGGTAAATGATTTTAGATTAGTCTTGAGTGAGGAATGTCCTCAGGCCCAAATGTCTAGTTCATCTTGAATCGTTTATGATGATTATGACATTAACTGCCTAGCCAATGTCGATGACAATGAATGTGATTTATTGGTCATTGAAACGTGCATAATGGAAAATGAGGATACAGCCTGAATTTTTTAATTCAGGTGCCACTTATCACGTTTGCTTTTCTTTTCAAGAATAAGCTCATGGCAATTGTTGCAAGTAGAAGAGGTGACTTTCAGATTTTGATCTGGAGAGTATATCTCGGCTTTGGCAGAGGGAACATTAAGTTATTTTATCTAGTGGGAGAAAATACACATTATTAGATAATGTGTATGTATTTCCTAAAGATTAACAGAAATTTGATTTCTATAACGTATATGCTGGGACAATGCTGCTCTATACCTTTCTCTGCTAACGCAGTTTTATTTTAAGAAAGGGAGTTGACATTTGTTCAGCTTTACTGGAAAATAACTTATGTGTTTTAAGACTAATCGAGAGTAAAGCAAGTCATGAGCACTGAGTTGTTTAAGATTGCTTATACTCAAAGAAATAAAGGCAAAGGATATCTCCTAAAGAAAATACCTTTCTTTGGTTCTTAAGGTTAGGCTGTTTTGATCTCAATATGATTGGGAGCTTAGTCTAGAGTATACTTCTAAGTTAGTTAGAAGAAGACTCTCTAATACCAATTAAGTCATGCCTTATGGGAAATATGACTAATAGATCTTTTACTGGAAAAGAACTAAAGAGCCAAAGAACCCTTGAAGTTTATACATTTGGATCCTTGTGGTCCAGTATGTTAAAGCAGTGGGAGGGTATGAATAATTAATATCGTTTATAGATGATTATTCAAAGGTATGAATATCTCTACCTAATGCAATTTAAGTCTAAAGCTCTTGAGATATTCGAAGGGGTTTAAGACTGAGGTTGGAAACTTGTTAGGTGAGATAATAAAAAACCACTTTGATCTGATCAATGTGTTGAGTATAGGGACTTGAGATTCTAGAACTATTTGATAGTACATGGGATCACATCCTAAATCTCAGTTAGGAGTATTAGAACCCTATTGGATATGGTTCAATCCATATTGAGCTATGCTCAATTGCCTGGCTCGTTTTGGGGTCATGAAGTGTTGACTTCATTACATACTTTGTAGGTTACCTCAAAGGAAACGAGGAGTGGATATTTCTTCAATCCACTAGAGAATTACGAATTTGTATTTGACAAATACTACATTCTCGAAAGAAGACCAAATGAGCAATCATAAGCCACAAAGTAAAGTTAGTTTGAGTGTATTAACTAATGAAGCTACAGAAAAATCAACAAGAGTTGTTGATAAAACTGGTTATTCAATAAGAGTTGTTGATAAGGCCAGTGCTTTTTGTCAAGTCACATCCATCTCAAGCGTTGAGAATGCCTTGATGTAGTGGGAGGGTTGTTTTATAACCTGACCGTTACATGGGCTTATTTGAAGCTCAAGTCGTCATTTTTGATGATGACATAGAGGATTCATTATCTTTTAGAAAGAAAATGAATGATGTTGACAAAGACCAATGGTTTAAAGCCATGGACTTGGAAATGAAGTCTTTGCATTTCAATTCCATCTGAGATCTTGTAAATTTGCTTGATGGGGTAACACCTATAGGTTACAAGTGGATTTACAAGAGGAAACGAGACATTTAAGGTCTCAACCAGAAGGGTCCATTGAGCAAGATCAAAAGCAAAAGGGTTTGCAAGCTTAAGTGATCCATTAATGGATTGACCTAAGCATTTCGATCTTGGAATATAAGATTTGATACGGTGATCAAATTTTTTGGCTTTAATCAGGACATTGATGAGTCTTGTATCTACAAGAAGATCGTCAGTAGTACAATAGCTTTCTTCATGTTGTATGTGATTGATATCCTACTCATTTGGAATAAGTAGGTTAACTTATTGACATTAAATGTGACTGGCAGCTCATTTCCAAATAAAAGTTGGGAGAAGCTTAGTTTGTTCTTATGTTCTAAATTGTTTAAAACAGTAAGAACACAAGGCTAGCCATGGTTCAAGCGTTTTATATCTATAAATGTTGATTAGATATGAGATGCAGAATTCTATGAAGGGTTCACGACCTTTCATGGTAGAATTCTTTTATCTAAGGAACTGTGTTCTTAGACACCTCAAGAAGTTGAGGAATGCCCTATGCAATAGGCAATGTCAGTGAGTATCAATCTAATCCAGGATATGATCACTGGAGAACCGTTAATTATATTCTCAAGTATCTTTGGAGAATGATGACCTATATGCTCGTGTATGGCACTAAGGATTTGATCCTTACAAGATACACTGACACAGATGTTTTAACTGGTAAAGATTTGATGAAATCTACATCAGTGTCTGTCTTCACTCTTAAATAGAGGAGATATAGTATGACATCGCATCAGGCTAGGATGCAATGCAGCCTCGACCTATAGGCCGAAAACTACGCTGTTTGTGAAGCAGCGATCGAGGCTGTAAGACTTGGAAAGTTCATGGTTGATTTGGAAAGTGTTCCAAATATGAACTTACCTAAGGCAAGACAGGCTTGCACATTGAATTGAATGGAAGAATTACTGATTCATTCACGAAAGCTCTCTCGGCTAAAGTGTATGAGGGTCATCTAGATGGTCTAGATCTACGAGATAAGTACAAAGATGTAATCTAGGGCAAGTGGGAGAAATGTAATGGGTATAGTGGATGCCCTAGTTTATTGTATTTGTACATAGTATATATACGTTTTATGTATTATACATGTATCTATACACCCATTGCCATGATAGATTATTGTACATCCCACTAAGCTAGAGTTTTAGTTCAAGTGGGAGTTGTTGGGTTTTATGCCCTAAAACTTGTAGGTAGTGAATGGTGACAAATTGTTCACTTGTATCAATACGTCGTTATTGAGGTTTGTACAATAAAGAGTTATTGTTACTAAAATTGCACAATTTGACCCAAATCCAATAAACTAAGATCCTAGGTTGTTTAGATGAAACTTGAACTAGTATGTGGGGACATACGGGGATCAGTGTTCAAGTAACAACCTAAATGGTCTATAGTATAGGGATAAGGCTGGGTACCTTATCCTGGTAACACTATGTGATACGGTCCATTTTGTATTCGATACAGATGCAATGATCCAAAGCATCCATGTAGGAGACATGCGAGTGGGGGTATCCTGTGCAATGAGTTTGCATAAGACCGGACCGCGAAATAGTAACCACTAGATGTAACACCGTTAACTAGTTTAGGTTTCTATTTCAATAGGATGACCTAGGTAACTCAATCTCAATCCTGAGTCTGTTATGAACTCCTTTTCAGGAGGGATTGTCCTTAGATCTGTATGGGTGAGAGTGGCCAGTTCGCCGACTCAATAATCCTACCATTTCAGGGGCAAGACCGAATGGGGGCTGGGAACATAACAGTACAAGATGGAATTCACTCCTTCCCCTATTGGGGCAAGTAGATGTGTGTTCCCTTAAGGGCTGATTCCGGGTCTTGAACAAGGGCGCCCATCCTCTCCTGGCCCGAGAGGAACTGCTGTTTATTGATTGGATCATAAACAGATTGTTCATTAGAGGAATCAGTGGTACTTAAGGATCCAGAGGTAACCCAGGGGTAAAACGGTAATTTGACCCAGCTGGCGTTACGAACACTCGTGAAGGAATGACTTACTGTTATTGGTCGATATCCGTGGACACAGAAATATTCTACAGTGAGAAGAGTGCAGCTGTGGGTCTTTAGTGGAGTGACTCACAGTTAACGAATGTTGACTAATTTGGTTAATGAGTTTAGCCAATTAGTCTCGTATCGTTGGAGCTTCTGATCTGTAGGTCCATTAGGTCCACCTGCTAGCTCGTAAAGGGTTCTGAGGTTAAATAGTCTTGAATAGAATTTGAAGTGTGTTCAAATTCATTAAGGGAATTTTATTGTATTTGATACAATTAAAATAATGTATAAAGATACATTATAATATAAGTTTAATTGGTAAATTGAACTTTATATTATAAATTAATTTTGGATATGATTCAAAATTAATTAACGAGAGAATTAAATATTTGAAGGAGTTCAAATATTAAATATGAATTAGATTCATATTGAAACTATAGGTTAAATTCAATGTGAATGAGATTCATATTAAAACTATAGTATATGAGAGAATTATTTGAATAATGATTCAAATAGTAAATTAATTAAATATATGATATTTAATTAATGAATTAATTAATTGGAGAATTAATTAATTTAATTTAATTAAATGTGATTTGATTAAATTAATTCTATAGTTAATATTAATGTACATTATGATGCACATTAAAACTATATGTTAAATGAGAGAGATTAAAATTGAATATGATTCAATTGTAATTAAATATTGGATATTTAATTAATGTGGATTCAATTAATGAGATTAATTGAATGGCCAATTTAATTCAATTTAATATGATTCAAATTGAATTAAATACCTTATGTTATAATTGATTTAATTAATATTGTTTTAATTAAATTAATTATAATTAATTAATTAATTAAATGATTATTATTATTATTTAATTAATAGACGGCCAAGATCGTTTGGATTAGATCCAACGATCAAGATCTAGTAGGGTAATAACTCCCTCCCCACTTATCGTACAGGGGAGAGGGAGTTGCCAAAATTATCGTTCATTCTCTCATTCTCACGGAGGATGACAGAAGGAAAAATCTTTCTCTCTCAAGAACTCTCTCTCAGAAATTCTCTCATCCCAAAAGAAAAACACAGCAAGGTTGGCTGTAATTTTTTCGATTCCCAATTTCAAGAAGTGATCCCACAATCACAACCTCGTGAACTCAGAGATTAGTGGGTGATCCAAATGGTTGTGTTCGTTGGAGAGATCGTTGACGAACTGTTCGTTGAGGAGCATAGTGCTGTGAAGAACGGTCTTCAACAAGTAAGTTCCAAAAATTCTAAATCGTTTAGAATTAGTATTGCATGCTTAATCTAGTTTTAATTTAAGAATCATTCTAAAATTAATTTTGCCCAACGTATCGGTTTTCTTTAATTGAAATTAAAATCACGATCGGTGAAAACCGCTTCCGCTAGAGGATTCAATTCCTTCAGAGACAACCTTCGTACTTGGAGAGAAGGAACTGTAGCGGAACTCGTGAGAACCTTTGAACTTGGAGAGAAGGAACTACATCGCAGCAATGTAAGAGCCTTCGAACTTGGAGAAGGAGCACCTTCGTACTTGGAGAAAAGGAACTGCAGCGAAACATGTGAGAACCTTCGAACTTGAAGAGAAGGAATGCACGAACTTAGGGTGAGTGAAACACCGAACTTGAGGCTAGCGAGGTATTGAATTTGGAGGAATGAAATCTTCTTTTATTCATCCAACTCGTAGCTTCATATTCATAAAGGTGCACAACTTCAATTTGTTGTGTTGCCCCTAGAAGTGATTAACTTCTTCAATTTATATTGTCGTGTTTCAATGTTTGTTGCACTTTTTTTTTGTTTGTAGAGACTAAACTTAAAGTTTTCTTGAAGCTGCCTACGTACCCTTTAAAGAAAAGGGATCAAGTCATAACGTAGTTCAAAAATTTTTTTTGCACTCACCTTTTAAGCTCGTGTGGGCTAGGAGCCACATGCAGTTTAGGCTCCTGCGATAAGGAGCTTTTACATTTTAAAAGCCCTCATCTTCATCATGGTCTTGATCAGATCCTTGAGTTGTAGGATTGGTCAAGATAATGAGATTTGGTTTCACCTTCAAGGAACCATCTGTATTTATGAGAACAGAGAACTTTCTCTTCATACGTGACGGGATGCTACTTTGATGCTTCTTGTCGTTGTTTACTTCATCAAAAAGTTTCACCTCCAAGTTATTCATCTTTCTTTTAGATTGACTGCTTGTTACTTTAAGGCGATAAAAAACAGATGTTGAAGGTCGACTTTTCTTCGATGTGGAGACACTTAGCCTTTGGAAAGCTGAAGGTCGAGTGGAGGTGGACATCGAACATTGATTTTCTTCCTCTGTCGCGGCCATACTCATTCTTTGGAATACCGAAGGACGAGTAGTTGTAGGCTTGATGCGATCGAAGATGGAAGTCCTTTGTTCACTTTTCTTGGAATTGTCAACTTCTTCTTCGTCGATGAAGTAGGAAGTTGCAAGGTTCTCTTTTTTTCTTTTTGTGGAAAGTTTTGGAAAAGGATTTATTCAACATCACAAGTTGTTGAGGTTGAGAAAACTTTTTACTTCTCTTCCTCTTGGGCTGAAGTTTCTTAGGATCCTTCTTTCTTTGATGTTTTCTCTTTCCTTTGATTGTAGCAAGATTTGATTGGGCTACTTCATCAAGGTCGAGCTCGATTTTGCCTTCCTTAGCCAGCTTTAAAATTAAGTCTTTTAGGAAGAAACATCTTTTCAATGGATGACCAATAACTCGATGATACTTGCAATACTTGGGATCATCGACTTTCTCCATCTCTTCTGGTCATTTACACTTAGGAAGCTCTATCAGTTGCGCTTCCAGTAGTTGTTCCAACATATAAGGGATGTCGACATCAGGGAAAGGATAGATTATCTTCTGTCTTTCCTTTAAAGTTAAGTGATGCGCTCCATTTGTTTGTCGCTTTTCTTTCGAAGACGACTTGGGGAGGGTTGTGTCTACAACCATAGATTCTTCTATAGTCTCTTTGTCGTTCCTTCCTTTTGTCCTCATGTTAGAGAGTAGAAGGTTTTGATTTTCTCGACTAGTAATACTTAGCTCCATATCATGGGCGCGAGTTGCTAGTTCTTCAAAGGTGCGGGGCTTTGTACCTTGAAGGATTTAGAGGAGTTCCCAATGCATGCCTTGAATGCACATCTCGACGGAAGAGAGTTCAGTGAGACGAACTTTTTAATCTAGACTCATGGTTCTCCAGCGATTTATATAGTTTACAACAAGTTCACCTTTTCGTTGTTTAGTGTTGGTGAGCTCGAACATGCTAACGGTTCTTCTAGTGCTGTAGAAGCGATTCAAAAACTCTCTTTCGAGTTCCTCCCAACTGTCTATTGACTCAAGTTATAGATTAGTGTACCAGTCAAAAGCATTTCCTTTAAGTGTTCGAACGAACTGTTTGACTAGTAGGTCCCCTCGAGTACCAGCGTTCTCGCATGTCTCAACGAAGTGGGCAATATGTTGTTTAGGATTGCCCTTTCCATCAAACTGCTGAAATTTTGGTGGCTGATACCCGATTGGCGTTCTCAAGTTATCAATCCTCTTAGTATAAGGTTTGGAATACAAGAGGGAATCTTGAGTAGGTCCGCCGTACTAAGCTCTGATACAGTTTGTGATCATATCTTGGAGTTGTTGGATGGATAGTGAAGTGACTGAAGTAGAACACTGTGGTTGATCATCTTGCATTGTAGTCTTTCCTTTGTCATGATTTTTTATGACTTGGGTTTGACTTGATTCAGCGATATGTTGGTTCTCAATTTGGCTCTTTAGTTGCGCGATTTGAGAATCTTTTTCTTCAATCGCCTTCATCAAGGTGTTGATGTGTTCATGCATCTCAGTCATTCTTTTTTCCATAGTTTTTGTCTCAGTCATCATGACAGTCACTACGTCAGAATCAGGTTCAAATAGAGGGTTATACTTAACAAGAAACTTGTCATTAGTATATGCTCCCTGCAGGGTTGTTTCTTGGCCTGCAACGATAGAAGCTTTATTTTCTTGCAACTTCAGTTCATTGAAGCAACAACGAGCAGTACAACTCATGTAGGACTTGTTCATGACAGCGACCATTGAAGAAGTCTTGAACGACATGTTTGCACTTGTGTTTTAGATAAGAGAGAGAAATGAGAGGTAAAAATGGGTCACTGGGCGTGCCAATTTGTTCACACGTAACATCGGAGATGGAGACACGTGGAATAAACAATATATTTGTATTTATGGAGACACGTGGGTGTACAATCTCTAACTTTAATCCTCTAATTCTCTCTCTTAAATATATAAACTTTGGTCTCTAGCTTCTTGATCTTCTTGGGCTGGTTTGTTGAGCTTCTTGGATGATCGGCCTGTTAGGTTGATGATCTCTTGGATCGACATGTTGGCTTGATGATCTCTTGGATAAGCTTGTTGGTTTGTTAATCTTCTTGGATGATCGGCTTGTTGGCTTGATGATTTCTTGGATCAACTTGTTGGCTTGTTGATCTTCTTCGATGATCGGCCTGTTGGCTTGATGATCTCTTGAATCAGCTTGTTGGCTTGTTGACCTTCTTGGATGATCGGCCTGTTGGCTTGATGATCTCTTGGATCAGCTTGTTGGCTTGTTGATCTTCTTGGATGATCGGCTTGTTGGCTTGATGATCTTTTGGATCGGCTTGTTGGCTTGTTGATCTTCTTGGATGATCGGCCTGTTAACTTGATGATCTCTTTGATCGGCATGTTGGCTTGATGATCTGTTGGATCGACTTGTTAGCTTGTTGATCCTTTTGGGATGATCGGCCTGCTGACTTATTGATGCTCTTCATCGATCAGTTGGCTTGTTGATCTTCTTGGATGATCGGCCTGCTGACTTGTTGATCTTCTTGATCGGTCGGTTGGCTTGTTGATCTTCTTGGATGATCGGTCTGCTGACTTGTTGATCTTCTTGATCGGTCGGTTGGCTTGTTGATCTCTTGGATCGGCCTATTGGCTTGATGATCTGTTGGATCAGCTTGTTAGCTTGTTGATCCTCTTGGATGATCGGCCTGCCGACTCTGGACTCTGGCAGAATGCTCTGGACTCTGAGTTCTCTGACTCTGTCTCCAAATCTCTCCCCCAAATGAATGGTGGCCTCCTCTATTTATAGAGTTTGATGGACCTCATATGGGCTTGGGCTTGGGTCCAATTGCCACGTGGCATAATTTGATTGAACTTGATTGATGTTATCTGATTGGTCACTAATAGACAAGTGGAATTCTTTAATTTGCCAAATTTTAATGTCTATTAATTTAATTTAGGCACACGTGTAAATGTGTAATTGGTCCCAAATTTATTTTATCATTAATTTATATTAATGACGTGACAATTTGTGATTGGCCGAAATTTCTCCCTCAACATTTTTCGTCTCCGCATTTTTTTTTTTAATAATTTGTTGTACAAGTGTTATAATTAAAAGCTATTAAATCCCTAATTTGTTGTAGTGACCTATTGACACAAGTATAGTAAATGATCATGGATCCTTAGCTTTGGTTGGTAGCCCATTCTTAAGAATAGCATTACATTCCTCAGTAAGAGATACAATTTCAAACTCATCTAACCTCTTCTTTTTAGTTAAAATATCCTTAAGAAATTTAGCATAATTAAGCAGATGCTCTATAGCTTCTACTAAAGGGACATATATATGCATTTGCTTAAGAATCTATAAAAACTTCTTAAATTGACCATCCTGATTTTTAGGTCTTTTGCCTTTGTGGAAAAGGTAGAGGTGGTACATAAGGTGGGGGCGATACATAAGGTGGTTCGAAATCTGGAACAGAACCAGATGCTCCAACATCATTATTGCAGCCTCTAACACCATGACCAGACTCCAACTCTTTCTCAACACTTTTACCACAATTTTTATCTTCATCCTCGGGTTTACTAGGTTATTTTCTCTCTTCTAATTGCTTACCACTCCTTAGAGTTACTGCCTGTACCTGCTCCTTACCTTCCCTTCTAGGGTGCTCAGTATCTGAAAGAAGTTTCCCTTGAGGCCTTGCCTTTAGCTCATTAGCTAGCTTACCCACTTGCAATTCTAGGGCTCTCATTGAGGCTTGATTACTTTGAATTGCAGCATCTGTATGAGCCATATATTCTTTCATCATTGCCTCAAGAGATCTCTCTAAATTTTACTCGGGCAAAGCCTGCTTATTTTGTTAGGGCAATACATGTGCTTTAACAAATCCCGATTGGTTCACCTTTTGTTGTGCTTGCACATTACTTCCTTGTCCTCCCCACGCGATGTTGGGGTGGTTGCGCCAACCTGAATTATAAAAGTTAGAATAGGGTTATTATTCTTATTACCTACAAAAAACACAAAAGTTGGATTTCTGGGGCAAAACTCGTAGTTGTGCTCTTCACCACAATAGACACGTGCTTCCTCTGCAACTTGGTTCACCACTGCAGCAGACTCCACAGCTGGCGGCTGCTGATGACTAACCACTGTCACATTTTTAAGAGTGTTGGCTAACATTGCAATATCAGCCCTAATGGTAGATACACATTCAACCTCTAACACACTCTTAACCTTTTTATATGAGCCTTTAACATCTTGCCACTGACAACTATTAGTCGATATTCTTTCTAAATTTTCATGGGCTTCATTAAAAGTTTTTGCCAAAAGAGCCCCTCCAACCAAAGCATCAACCATACCTTGGGTTGCTCCATTTAACCCATTGTAAAATGTTTCCATTTGGATACAATGAGGTAAACTATGGTGGGGACACTTTCGCAAAAGCTCCTAAAACCTCTCCTAAGCCTCACTAAAAGTTTCATCATCAAGTTGCCTAAACCCTACTATTTCACTCCTCAATTTAACATTCCTCGTTGGTGGAAAATACTTAGTAAGAAATTTGTCCGCTAACTCATTCCGTGTCCTAATTGATCCTGGAGCAAAAGAATTTAACCATGCCTTTGCTCCATCTCTAAGAGAATACGGGAACATTGAATTATAAATGAATAACTAACTCATAGAAAAGACTTAAGATGTAAATGAGGTTCCTCAGATGACAAACACGGTATTGCCCCACGGTTTGCAACATCTGAAACATTACCGATTTCATTTCAAACTTTTTTGCCTCAATTTGAGGACGTGCAATCTCTAGATTTAACTCATCAAACATTGGAAAAGCATACGCTCGAATGGCTCTTGCCCTATCATTCGCTACAAAGATAGGATTCTCAGCCTGATTATTTTGCTGTCCATTTTCCTATAGCAGTGGATTTTGCTGCAGTACACGATTCTGGCATCAAGTGGATCTTCTGGATCCTGCGGGAGACACGGCACGTCAGCCATTGAATTTTGGTTTGTATGCTGCTCTCTCCTTCTTCTCCTGAATGTCCTCTCAATTTTTGGATCAAGTCGAACCTTACCCCAGCCATATCGCTCATGCACCAAACTCACACCTGCAAAAACAACAGAAATAATCAAAAAGTTCTAGCACCAAACCACAAAAACACGTTCACAAAACAGATCAGATAAAAACTTATTCAGTTCCCCGGAAACGGCGCCAAAAATTTGTTGGGTCTCGAGAGTAGGGAAAAATGAGGTACAAATAAACTCTAGAACACTGTGCAAGTATAAAGAATCCGCAACAAGTAATAAGTATTTATTGAAATCGGGGTCTGAATTAGCTCTCACGTTATCTATTTTGTATAACTTTTCAATGGTTTTAAAACTGGTCAAAATGATTGATTTTTATAGAATGCTGAAGAAAAAGAAATGACAGAACATAAAGTAAACAAATGAAGCAGACAGATTGAAAATAGACGTTGGTCGGGATTTAATAATTGTTTTAAAAGATGCTATAGCAATATTATAGATTAAGCAAAACTCTTGCAGACTTATTAGCAGGGATCCTCCTGAAACTCTGGATTTTTTAGAATATGTTTCAACTCCAGTGACGCACTATCGATCAAGCACTAGGCAACTGACTATCCCTAGCTCAGGCACTGGCGTTCATCAATACACAATGATCTAGTGTGATTAAATGTCACACACTTCCCAAATCAACCCTAAAACTAGAAAGTGGTATTCATACCGGCTGGCCAAGCATACACAAAATATAAATAAGCACAACAAATAATCAAGATGCATCAACTCAACATATATTGATGTAGCAGCCAATAAAAAAAAAGGAAATGAGGGAAAAATGTGGGCAGGCTCGCTCAAAAAAAAAAAAGAAAGAAAATGGGGGGAAACTTCCCCCCAAATTCGGTCAATTGACTGGTTTAAAAAAAAAAAGTCTCTGAATCTTTCTCTCTCTTTCTCACGAACGCTCTCTCTCTCTCTGCTCCATCCCTCCCTCTCTCGGCAATTTCCCTCTCTCGTACTCTCCCTTCAGCCGTCGCCACCGTCGCAGCTCCTCTGTCGCTGTCGTCGACCTCCGCGCTTGCCGTTCGCCACGCTGCCACCGCCCACCGCCGGTATTCTCTCTCTCTCTCTCCCTCTCTCACTTGGCTCCCTCTCCTGCTCCTCACCACAGCCCGCCACCCGACGCCACCGCTCGCCTCCCGTCGCCTTGAACTGTCGCAGCCGCCGCATCCAGATTTGTTTGTTCTTCGTCGCTCGGATCTGATTACCGTCGTCACTACCTTAAGACAAATAGCCACACGTCTCTTGTATGTTCGACGATTTCAGTTAGTGGGTAAGTGAGATTTAAGGTGTTTTGGTCAATTTAATGTTTAATCATGGATACCCATTGATTTTAGCTTCCAATTTCAAGGTGCCCGTGGCGTTTGGAGGTCGAATTGTCGAAATTGAGCGATTTGGGACTACTGGACAGCAAGCTGTGGTTCTGTTTTGTGTAAGATTTGGTTGTTAATTTTACCACAAATGTAATGGGTTCTTAGTTGAATGCTTGGTTAGAGTCCCTAGTTAATTAAGAGTTCATTTCCTTGTTGTAGCTTTCTTAAGAACCTTGGAGTTAAGGAATTTCTTGAAGGTTAATCAAGTATCTCCTTCACTAAAGTAAGTAGCCCCTTTGGAATAAATTCTATGTTTTAAAACTCATTTAAGTTGGGTGTGGCTTATAATAGCATGAGTTGGATTTAATCCTTAAGTTGCCCTTGGAATTTAAGTAGCTATTGGATTCAAATTTCCATGTTTTAAATGCATTGTATGGTAGCTGAATATGGTAAGTAACTTGCTGGATTAAACTCTATTAAGCATTGAAATGACTAATGTATTCCTGGCATGAGAATGTGTATATGTTGTTTGGATTGGGGCTGAGATGATACGACGCGTTTATTTCAAGAATTTGGCTACCGCATATTTGTGTTGTGTGATAGAAGCGAGTGCGTGACTGGTGTATATTTTATAGCTACCTGGCATTATTTGTGGACAACGGGAAGTTTGTGCTTTTCTCTGTTTAGGAGGCTTGACGTTAAAAATAGCAAGGGTTAAGGGGTCCTAGAGGGAAAAAGGATTAAGAAAGGGAAAGAAATAGGCTAGTGCCTTAGAAGAGGGTCATGTCAATTAAACACCTAGGACTAAGATGTGTACTGAAATGAGGGACTTAATGGGCAGGACTTGGCTTCGTAGACTAGGTGCCATTTACTAACTGTGGAAGATATTTTCTGACTTTAACCCATGAACGCCCCACTAGTGAAATGGTAGTTAGAGCGCTACGCGCCCATTGGTGCCTCGTGGGATGAGACTTAGCTCCACTGACTGGGTGCCATCTACCATCAGTAGGAGTAGAGACCTCCCAAAACTCCCACTTGTGCACTACCAGTGAGTTCGCAAACTTATATATAAAGGTGAGTGTTGGGTTCCTAAAGATAGTAAAAATATAGTATAAAATACTCTAGAATTCCTGTGCAAGTATACACAGTCTGCAGCAAGTAATATTATCAATCCAAGGTCTGAATGAGTTTCCACTTTATCTATTTTGCGTAACTTCCTAATGGTTTCAAGAATAATAAAATGATTGGGTTTTATCGGAATTATGCTGAAGCAAAATAAATGACAGAACAACGAGTAAACAAATAGACAGATAGATTAAAGACAGGTGCTGGTTAGGCTTTAGTGGTTTTTCTAAGATATGCTCTAGAAATATTATTGATCATGCATTTCTCGTATATTATTAGCGGATTCCTCCCGGAACTCCGGATCTTTTGGGATATGTTTCAAACCCAATGAAGAGCGACCGATCAAGCACTAGGCAACTGGTTATCCCTAGCTCAGTCACTGGCGTTCACCAATACACAATGATCGTAGAGTGGATAATTGCCACACACTCTCTAAATCATCCCTGAAACTAGAGAGAGCTATCCATACCGGCTGGCCAGGCGAGCATAAAATGAGAATAAGCACAACAATTAACAAAAATGCGATAGACAATTTATTACTAGAGATGAAGCACAATAATCACATTATTCCTAACCAACACCCTAAGCTACTTAGTTCATAATAGGCATAGGAATACGAATTACAATCTGAGTGTGCATGTCCATAACCACAAGTTAATAAAGAAAGTAAACTCCCTAATCAGCTTGCGGATGATGGTGTTCTTGATGATCTTCAATCTCCCTATATTATTCGGCTTCCAAGGGAAAACATGGAATGAATTTGACTTTGACGGCTACTTCCTTTTGTAGAAGGACATGAGACTTGAATTAGGTCAACTTGGACACGTGTAGGGCTCTCCTTGCTCCTTTATCCCGAAAATAACTCAACAGAAGTCGGTTCATGAAGTTGGCTAACGAGCTGTGATGTGGCAGTTTCTGCTCCCAGTTTTGCTGCAGCATAGAATTTTCTCCCTCCAGTCGCTCAGCAGCATAATCTGCACAAAATAATTTCCAATGCTTCCATTCTTCCAAATGGGTTAAATCATGTAATATCTCTCTAAAACCAACCCTATTAAGCATTAAAGACACACAAATCCCTATATAATTGAGGCCTAAATAACTACCTTTTGGGCAGTTATCATACCCCCAAACTTGAACTATTGCGCGTCCCGAGCAATACTAACCAACCTTCCTTCAAGAATTTCAAAACATTAGACAAAGAATTAGCTTAATCAAATCAGACAGTCCAACACTACCTTTAACCTTTACCTGACCACTCTGCAAAACCAAGCTCTGCTGCAGCAAAATGATTCCTTCAGCAAGGACAAATAATCACCACTTTTCAACTTAATTCTATGAACTCACCAAAGCCTACATATTTTTAAAAGGGTTTATTTCATTATTTATCAGACTTAAAGCAGCCTTACAGTCATAAGCTCTTAAGCATGGGATGACCCACTTTATGGTGCAGTATACCCTTGCCTCAAGCTTATCACCAACTAGGATCAATACTCATTATAAAACTAAAAAATCCTTAGTTATTCCATCTCTTGCCGCTCAGAATGGCGACATTTTATGATGAAGCTCACCTAAGTTCTGGAAGACAGAAAACTGCTGGATCATCATTCATCCCTCAAAACTTTTGCTCTGTCAATTTTTTCAGCAAAATCTTCAACAAATAATTTTTTTCAGCAAATAATTTTTCTTATTTTTTTCTCATTTTTTCACATTTCCTAGGTCATCTTTTGACGCGAAGACAAACTGTGGGTATCACAAATGTCCCCGGTTACTCAATAACCTAGCAAATTTTAATTTTGAAGGAGAGGAATGCTCGAGCAAAATAATTGGAGTAGCAAAAAGTCCCCCAAACTTGAATTATTCATTGTCCCCAATGAATCATTATTTTTTGCAAATTATACCCCCAAACTTAAATCTTTCTTTCTGAATTTTTAAACTAAACATGGGACTCAGATTAAGCTTAAAGTGGATCATATAAGTCAATACTACCTTCAAAATCTTCTTGCCGCAGCAACAGTCCAGGCTAGAAGAAATGCTCAAGCAAAAGGTTTCTCGAGATCAGAATACCTTGATCTAATTAAGCGTAATCAATCCAATCTTCAAAAATTCGGAAGAAAAATAGTTAAGTTAGAGTTAGTCAGTGCTCATTGAATAGAAACATTCAGAAATTTCATTAAAATCATAGAAAAAAAAAACATTACACAGTAGATATATTTTTTCGCAGTAAAAAAAAAATTAAAAAGAAACAAGACAAGCAGTTATAACAGTGAGCAGGGTCAATATGCGCGAGCAAACAAAAATGGAGAAACAAAAGTAATGCTCGCTCCAGGTCATCACATCAGTCAGTCTTCCTGACCCTGCTCCTCATCAACATCCTCTTCTCGTTCAACAGGCGGGGGTGGTATCCAAAGATTAAACAAATCATCGGGAAACACTGGAAAGGTCGGATACGGTGTTGAGAAATTGGTTTGCAAGGCCCCCCTGAGCGCATCATCTTTCCTTTTAGCATAAGTCCATTAGGTCTGAGCTTGCCTTTCAGCAAATTCTAACCTACTGGCCAACACTGATAGTTGCTCTAGGATCTGATTAACACCATACACAAGCTCACCCTGGCGAACCTCTTGCATACGCTGAAGCCGCGCCAGATTATGTGTGTCAATGATTCCCTTATCAGTCATGATCATATCTTCTGGAACCGTGGGCACTCCTGCCCTGCTGCATAACATTGTGATAGTGTTTGGAAAGAACAGCTTCCCCACCTTCTTTTTCCAGCAATCAACAATCTCAGAAGAAATAATTTTTCCTACATCAATACTCATCGAGCGAAGAATGGCAAAAGCAAGCAATACCCTGTCCCGAGATACTGTGGAGTCGTGTGTTGTCGGCAGCAAGCGTAGCCTGATGAAACCCATCCAAGTGTTGGCTTCACTCTTCAAATAAGCAGCTTGAAAAATATGCTTCCGCGTCTGCGACACCCTCCATTGAGCCCCCTCAATGCCTACCTCCCGGACAGCCGCACTCAGTTGATCACTAGATGGTGCAACCACCATCTCATTAAAAACGGCATGCGGAAAATCCTGGAGATCGAACAATTCATTAATGGCCTCAGGACTCCACTGTACAGGCACTCCTCGAACGATAACCTCAAAATCATTCTTAACGTCAAGATTGGCATAAAATTCTCGAACAATGTTGGAATTGACAGGTTTTGGTTTCGCACAAAATTGCCTCCATCCGAGGTTCACTATTCCAGACTCCAAGAACCTGGGCAAATCACTGCCAAATCCTCGTTCGAACAAGAAGTCCCGTTTCAGCACCTCCTGGTATTTTGCTCGAGCAAGATCGTTGACGAAGCGAATGAATGGTGCCCTCGGCTCCTCAATTTCTCTCGATGCTTCGACAATTCCTTTGCCCTTGCTTTCTCTCTGTACACGCAAACGCTCTTCTTCTACCTTTCTTGCCTCTTTTTTTTTCCTTATTCTCAGCTTCCCTTTTTTCTTCCTCAGAGTCCGACGTCGGAGGTGATGGAGTGTTCCGAATCACCCTCACGCGACCCGCCTTCCTCTTGATGCGGCGGCGCTTGGGCGGTTCAGGCATAATGATTTCAACATGAGCCTCCTACACCGGCTCTGGTGTTTTCTCTTTTTCAGGCATACCTGCGACTTGTCTGTCGTCCTCCGTCTCATGTTCCTTCTCAGTATTCCCTTCCTGAACCGTAGCAGAAACTATCGGTTCTGTCTCAAGATTCTGAACAGCCTCTGTTTCTTGGATGACTTCTTGTTCCGCAGCCCTTTGTTGCCTCCGTCTGCGCTTCGCCTCCGTCTCTTCTGGCGTTATTTTTTTCTTAGTTTTCCCTTTTTGCACTTCCGGTGTGACCGATACCTCCTCCTCTTCACTCTCCCTCTCTTTCCTAGCTCTAGTCTTAGCCATGGAGGACTCAACAATTTTTCAGAGAATTGAAGGAAAAAGAAAGAATGCAGACGGCAAAAAATGGGATCAAGAAGACGAAGTGGAAAGAAACTTACCAGCGGTAGTGAATAAATAAGGCTCCAACAAAATTCAATCTTAACCGAAAAGATTTGCTCTGCAATAACTAATATTAACGTTGTAATTTAAAAATACAAACCTGAAATTCAAATCTTGCTGCAAGAACCTGAAGAATCTTGGATATGTTATTTGAATTTCAAAATTAAATTTTTCCGATCAAATCAAATTTAATCTTTTATTCTCAAAAGAAGCCGAATAAATTAGAGAAAATCTCTATTAATTAGAATTCAAATAACTGAAAATAAAATATAATAAAATCTAACTAATTAAAAGATAATTAAAAGATAATCTAAACAAATAACCCGAAAAAAAATCAAATAAAATAAAAAATAAATCAAATCTATCCTACAAAAAATAATAAAAATACTTAAAAGATAAAATCTAATAAATCATGCAAAATTAAATCTACCCTAACCGAAATAAAATAAATAAAAAAAACAAATCAGTGAAACATAAAATCAATACAAATCCTGGGAGCTCAAAATTTTGCTCTGTGAAATGCTCCCGCAAAAGTTCTGCTCTCTAAATCATCAACCAACCTTAGGGAAAGATATTTCGACTGAAACTCCTCACCCCAATAATTTTTCACACGCTGTCCATTCACCTTTAACACTCTCCCATCTTTTTCATCCTGCAAAGTAATTGCTCCATTGGAAAAAACCTCAATCACAATAAACGGTCCTGACCATTTAGATTTTAATTTTCCAGGAAATAATTTTAATCTAGAATTATAAAGCAAAACTTTTTGACCCTTGACAAACTCCTTAGATTTAATTTTTTTGTCATGCCACAGCTTAGTCTTTTCTTTATACATTTTCGCATTTTCGTAAGAAAATTGACGAAATTCTTCTAACTCATTAAGCTGCAGCATTCTGATTCCTCCTGCACGACTCAGATCAAAATTTAACTTTTTGAAAGCCCAAAATGTTTTATGCTCAAGCTCCAATGGTAAATGGCAAGCTTTCCCGTATACTAACCTATAGGGAGACATACCTAACGGAGTCTTATAAGTTGTCCTATAAGCCCAAAGAGCCTCATCCAACCTAAAGGACCAATCCTTTCTAGATGGATGG
Organism: Luffa acutangula; assembly: GCA_036850905.1. Classification (NCBI taxonomy): domain Eukaryota; kingdom Viridiplantae; phylum Streptophyta; class Magnoliopsida; order Cucurbitales; family Cucurbitaceae; genus Luffa; species Luffa acutangula. Next base: position 19,822,189 of record CM072087.1, read on the forward strand.
ACTACTTTCTCTAAAATAGCTTTAATTTCCCTATTACTAATTTCAGCTTGACCATTCGCTTGTGGGTGATAAGGGGTAGCTATCCTATGCTTAATCCCATACTTAGCTAAAAGCTTAGTTAAGATATTATTAACAAAATATGTACCCTCATCACTCACTAGAGCCCTAGGTGTCCCAAACTGCGCAAAGATGTGCGATTGAAGAAACCTTGCAACTGTCTTGGCATCACTCTGATGGCATGCAATGGCCTCCACCCACTTGGACACATAATAAACTGCCAATAAGATAAAAACATTGCCATTAGAAGGGGGAAATGGCCCCATAAAATCAATACCCCATACATCGAATAATTCAACTTCTAAAATGTAAGTAAGAGGCATTTCATCTCTAGGCCCCAAGTTTCCTCTCCTTTGACAAGCGTCACATTGCTTGTAGAACCAGTGGGCATCCTTGAATAACGTAGGCCAGAAAAATTCGCAATGCAAAATCCTCAAAGCTGTCCTCTGACCACTGAAATGGCCTCCATACGGCGAAGAGTGACATTGCTCCAGGATTTCCTTTGCTTCAGCACTTGAAACACACGTACGAATAATACCGTCAGATCATTGCTTATACATAAATGGCTCATCCCATTAGAAAAATTTTGCATCATGCTTAAACTTTTTCTTCTGCCTCCAATCCATATCAATAGGGGTGACTCCCTTCACTAAAAAGTTGGCAATATCAGCATACCAAGGGACATCCCTGACTACCTTTACCTGAACAGCAAAAAGCTGTTCATCTGGAAAAGAATCGGAAATGGCATATTGCTCCAGCAAAGATAATGATGGATCAAGACGAGACAAATGATCTGCAATGACATTCTCTGATCCCTTCTTGTCCTTTATCTCCAAGTCAAATTCCTGCAATAGTAAAATCCAACGAATTAATCTAGGCTTTGCATCTTTCTTTGACATTAAATACCTTATTGCTGCATGATCCGTGAACACCGTGACTTTAGATCCAACCAAATATGGCCGAAATTTTTCAAAAGCAAACACAACAGCTAACAACTCCTTTTCAGTAGTTGTGTAGTTGACCTGTGCTTCATTTAAAACCTTGCTTGCATAATATATAGGATGAATAAATTTGCCCTGCTTTTGCCCCAGCATCGCACCTACCGCAGCATCACTCGCATCACACATTACCTCGAATGGCAAATTCCAATTAGGTTCGCAGAGAATGGGTGCTGAGATTAAAGCAGCCTTCAATGTTTCAAAAGCCTTCCTACAATCTGCATTAAAGTCAAAAACATGATCAGTGCACAATAAGTTACAAAGAGGTTTACTGATTTTGGAAAAATCCTCTATGAACCTCCTATAAAATCCAGCATGTCCTAAAAAACTCCGAATTCCCTTCACTGAATTCGGTGGCTCTAGTCTTTCGATAACCTCAACTTTTGCTCTATCAACTTCTAGACCATTTTTAGAAATTTTATGACCTAACATTATGCCTTCCTTCACCATGAAGTGGCACTTCTCCCAATTAAGAACTAGATGGGTATCCTCACATCTTTTTAACACCTTACCTAAATTATCTAAACAACTCTGAAAAGACCCTCCATAAAGACCTCAACAGGGGACTCAATCATATCAGAAAAAATTGCTAACATACACCGCCGAAATGTTGCTGGAGCATTGCAAAGGCCAAAAGGCATTCTCCTAAAAGCGAATGTCCCATAAGGGCAGGTGAAAGTGGTTTTTTCCTGATCTTCGGGAGCAATAGTAATCTGGTTATACCCAGAATAACCATCCAAGAAACAGTAATAGGCCTGACCAGCCAATTGATCCAACATCTGGTCGATAAATGGTAAAGGGAAATGATCCTTTCGGGTGGCTTTATTAAGCCTTCTGTAATCCATACAAACCCTCCAGCCAGTTACTGTCCTTGTGGGGATCAACTCATTATCTTTATTGCTCACCACAGTGACACCTCCTTTCTTAGGAACACATTGGACAGGGCTTACCCAATTGCTATCGGCAATTAGATAAATGATCCCAGCATCCAACCATTTAATCACCTCCTTCTTAACAACCTCTTTCATTGCAGGGGTTAAGCCTTCTTTGTTGCTCAATACTCCTAAAGGATCCCTCCTCTAGAGTGATTTTGTGCATACAAAAAGACGGGCTAATTCCCTGTATATCAGCCAATGTCCAACCTATAGCTTTGCGGTATTGCTGCAGCAATTTTATTAAGGCCTCCTCATGCTCTGGCATTAAATCTGATGCAACAATAATGGGCAACGTCTCACTTTCCCCAAGATACACATACTTTAGATGATCCGGTAAAGGTTTCAAATCTAAAGTGGGTGCCTCAATTAGGGATGGTTTAATTGGGGGAGCCTTTCTTTGATCTAAATCTAAAGACTCAAAAACATCCTCACACCTAAACAATTCTTTTTCATTTTTTTTTATCTAAAGAACAAATTTCAAAATCTTCTACACTAACCTCTCCATGATTTTCCGAATGCTTACTAGCCGAATCCTGTATTGCTGTCTCAATAACTGTGCTCTCCAGAATCCTGATGAAAGAGCAATCCTCCATCTCGTCTGGATATTTCATGGCTTTAAACACATTAAATTTCACTTCCTCATTACAGACTCTCATTGTTAATTCTCCTTTTTGAACATCTATTAACGCCCTACCAGTAGCCAAAAATGGACGACCTAGAATAATTGGGACATCTTTATCAGCCTCATAGTCTAAAATAATAAAATCAACAGGAAATATGAACTTATCAACTTTTACTAAGACATCCTCAATCTTACCCTCTGGATATGTGATAGACATATCAGCTAGTTGGAGTGTAACTGTGGTAGGTCTAGTTTCACCAATACCCAACTTCCGATAGACCGAAAGAGGCATAAGGTTAATGCTTGCACCTAAATCACAGAGTGCTCTACCTAATTTCTTTCCACCTATAGACACAGGTATGGTAAATGACCCTGGATCCTTAGCCTTGGGGGGTAAACCATTCTTAAGAATAGCACTACACTCCTCAGTAAGAGATACAGTTTCAAACTCACCTAACCTTTTCTTTTTAGTCAAAATATCCTTAAGAAATTTAGCATAATTAGGCATTTGCTAAATAGCTTCTACTAAAGGGATATTTATATGCAACTGCTTAAGAATCTTTAAAAAAATTTTAAATTGACCATCCTGATTCTTAGGCTTTTGCCTTTGTGGAAAAGGTAGAGGTGGTACATAAGGTGGGGGCGACACATATGGTGGTTCTACATCTGGCACAGAACCAGATGTTCCAGCATTTTCTTTGCTGCCTCCAGCACCCTGACCAGACTCTAACTCTTTCTCGACAACAACATTATTATCACTATTACCATTTAAATCCTGGGTCTTTCTATATTCTTCTAGTGGCTTACCACTCCTAAGGGTTACTGCCTTTACCTGCTCCTTACCTTCCCTTCGAGGGTGTTAAGTATCTGATGGAAGTTTCCCTTGAGGCCTTGCCTTGAGCTCATTAGCTAGCTGACCCACTTGCAATTCCAGGGCTCTCATTGAAGCTTGATTACTTTGAATTGCACCGTCTGTACGAGCCATAAATTCTTTCATCATTGCCTCGAGAGAATTTCCCGAATTTGGCTGGGGCAAAGCCTGCTTATTTTGCTGGGGCATTACCTGCGCTTTAACAAATCCCGGCTTGTTCACCTTTTGTTGTGCTTGTACGTTATTTCCTTGACCTCCCCATGAGAAGTTGGGGTGGTTGCGCCAACCTGGATTATAGAAGTTAGAATAAGGGTTGTTCCTCTGATTACCTACAAAAAACACAGACGCTGGATTGCTGGGGCAAAACTCGTAGTTGTGGTTTTCACCGCAATAGACACATGCTTCGTCCGTGACTTGGTTCACCACTGCTGCAGGCTCCATAGCTGGTGGCTGCTGATGACTAATCACTGTCACATTCTTAAGAGCATTAGCAATCATAGCAAGATCAGCCCTAATGGTGGACACACCATCAACCTCTAATACACTCTTAACCTTTTTATTTGTGTCTCTAACATCCGACCACTGTCAACTATTAATAGATATTCTTTCTAAAATTTCATAGGCTTCATCAAAAGTTTTTGCCAAAAGGGCCCCTCCAGCCGAAGCATTGACCATACCTTGGGTTACTCCATTTAAACCATTGTAAAATGTTTCCATTTGAATACAATGAGGTTACCCATGGTGGGGACACTTTCGTAAAAGCTCTTTAAACATTTCCCAAGCCTCGCTAAAAGTCTCATCTTCAAGTTGCCTAAACTCTACTATTTCACTCCTTAATTTAGCATTTCTATTAGGTGGGAAATATTTACTCAAAAATTTTTTAGCTAACTCATCCCACGTCCTAATTGATCCTGGAGCAAAAGAGTTTAACCATGACTTTGCTCCATCTCTAAGAGAATACGGGAACAAAGTTAATCTAAGAGCATCTCTAGGCACTCCTTGAATTACAAAAGAATCACTAACTCCTAGAAAAGACTTAAGATGTAAATGAGGGTCTTCAGATGACAAACCATGGAATTGCCCCACAGTTTGCAACATCTGAAACATTATCGGTTTCATTTCAAAATTTGCCGCTTGGATTTGGGGACGTGCAATCCCTGGATTCAACTCATTAAACATCGGAACAACATATGCTCGAATGGCTCTGGTCCTATCGTTCGCTATCAAGATAGGATTCTCAGCCTGATTATTTCGCTGTTCATTTTGCTCAAACAGTGGGTTTTGCTGCAGCAACGGATTCTGCTGGGGGTTTGCTGCTGCTGGACCTTCATGAACCTGTGGAAGTTGCGGCACGTTCTCCATCTGGGTTCTGCGCTGCTCCCTCCTTCTGTTCCTAAATGTCCTTTTAATTTCTGGATCAAGCTCAAACCGTACCCCAGGCGGATCGCTCATGCACCAAAATCACACCTGCCAAAACAAAAGAAACAATCAAAAAGTTCTAGCACCAAACCACTCAAACCCATACACAAAACAGATCAGATAAAAACTTATTCAAGTCCCCGGCAACGGCGCCAAAAACTTGTTGGGTTCCTAGAGTGAGTAAAAATATAGTATAAAATACTCTAGAATTCATGTGCAAGTATACACAGTCTGCAGCAAGTAATATTATCAATCCAAGGTCTGAATGAGTTTCCACTTTATCTATTTTGCGTAACTTCCTAATGGTTTCAAGAATAATAAAATGATTGGGTTTTATCGGAATTATGCTGAAGCAAAATAAATGACAGAACAACGAGTAAACAAATAGAAAGATAGATTAAAGACAGACGCTGGTTAGGCTTTAGTGATTTTTCTAAGATATGCTCTATCAATATTATTGATCATGCATTTCTCGCAGTATTATTAGCGGATTCCTCCCGGAACTCCGGATCTTTTGGGATATGTTTCAAACCCAATGAAGAGCAACCGATCAAGCACTAGGCAACTGGCTATCCCTAGCTCAGTCACTGGCGTTCACCAATACACAATGATCGTAGTGTGGATAATTGCCACACACTCTCTAAATCATCCCTGAAACTAGAGAGAGCTATCCATACCGGCTGGCCAGGCGGGCATAAAATGAGAATAAGCACAACAATTAACCAAAATGCGATAGACAATTTATTACTAGAGATGAAGCACAATAATCACATTATTCCTAACCAACACCCTAAGCTACTTAGTTCATAATAGGCATATGAATACGAATTACAATCTGAGTATGCATGTCCATAACCACAAGTTAATAAAGAAAGTAAACTCCCTAATCAGCTTGCGGATGATGGTGTTCTTGATGATCTTCAATCTCCCTATACTATTCAACTTCCAAGGGAAAACATGGAATGAATTTGACTTTGACGGCTACTTCCTTTTATAGAAGGACATGAGACTTGAATTAGGTCAACTTGGACACGTGTAGGGCTCTCCTTGCTCCTTTATCCCGAAAATAACTCAACAGAAGTCGGTTCATGAAGTTGGCTAACGAGCTGTGATGTGGCAGTTTCTGCTCCCAGTTTTGCTGCAGCATAGAATTTGCTCCCTCCAGTCGCTTAGCAGCATAATCTGCACAAAATAATTTCCAATGCTTCCATTCTTCCAAATGGGTTAAATCATGTAATATCTCTCTAAAACCAACCCTATTAAGCATTAAAGACACACAAATCCCTATATAATTGAGGCCTAAATAACTACATTTTGGGCAATTATCAGTGAGCTAATTGAACCGAGACCTGAACTACAGATAAATGAAATGAAATGAATTAGAATGAGATGACCTAACCCTTAGGCCATTAACTCGAATTAAATGATAAAACCTTGATTGCTGCAAGTGTCTTGAAGTATTGCTACTTACTGAGTATTTTCTTAAATACTCATTCTTTTTCGTTTCATATAACTGCAGGTAGAGGTAAAGGTGTACAGAACGCGTGACGGAGCGCTGCGGAGTCATGGATTTCCATAGGATAGTCTTCCGCATTTTACGTTTTGAAATTCTTCTTTTGAACTCGTACCGCTTTGTTTTAAGGTTATTTTCGCGTTAACTTTGTTTGAATAACTAAAGGTTTCGTTTGTTCTATTTTAACTGGGATCCCAGGTTGAAAAGTTTCGCAAAATTTCTAAATCATAATTCCACGCTGTTCTTAGAAGTAGAATGAAATATATGTAGTAACGGCCCTAGGATCTATTCATGAAAAGTAGGGTCGTTACATATTGCATAGAGAATAAAGCACAACAATTACATAACTCCAAACCAACACCTAAAGTAATTTAGTTCATAACACTCATGGTAACACACACTACAATCTGAATATGTGCATCTATAATTACAAAATATTACAAGAAAATACTAATTCCCTTGGTAATCTTCATAATTGATGGTCTTCTTGTAGTCTCCAATCTTTCTCCTCTATTCGGCTCCTAATGATGCAAATGAGAAATTATCTCTTCCCCAAGAGTGGAATGTCTTTGACTTGAACGACTCTTCCCTTTTATAGAGTGAAGACAAGCTTAAATTAGGTTGACCTAGACACCTGGATGGCTCTCCTTGCACCTTGAATCTAAGAATAGCTTAACTAACTTCAGTTCATTAGAATGGCTGACGAGCTGTGACGTGGCAGTTTTGCTCCCTGCTTTGCAGGATCGCAGATTTTGGTCCCTTCAGTCGCACAACAATATATTCTGCACAAAATAACTTCTAAAGCATTCATTCTTCCAAATGGGTTAGAACATGCAATATTCATCTAAAAGCAACCATATTTAACAAAAATGACACACAAATCATTATAAAACTAAGGCCTAAATAACTCCCTTTTGGAGAGGTATCAGTGACCTCCTGAGAATTTTTCAAAGAAGCATGTGAGTGAGGACAAAGCATGCTAAAAGGACCTCGTGTTTGTTTGTGGTGACAGTCTCTCCACTCGTAGAACCAGTTTCATACAAGTATGGTGACATTCTCAAGTCGTAGGAGATGTAGAGGAATGTCGATTGTATAGCATAACACATTGAAAACTACATGCATATTAGACAAAAAATTCGTATTTATAAAAGTCCTATATAAAAACATGTAAAAAAAGTAACGAAGATCTAACTATGATTGCAATAACAGTGTGTACCGTCATAAACCAATATTTACATGTTCTTTAACTTTGTAAATCATAGTGATTATTAAATTCTTGTTTTTTCCCCATGAAAACTTTGTTTTTTGTTTGTGTAAAATGAAAATTGTACAAGTACAAAAATTGTTCATTTCTAAAAACGTTGTGATGACCAATCTCATCCTGTTACGAACTGCTTTTTTTATATAGAAGAAATGCTTTTTTATAGAATGTCAAACAATTTAAACGTTACAAACTACTATATTTAGCTATTTTACTTTCATAAATTCCTCATGCAATTGATTATATTACCAAAAAAAGTTTTATATAAAGACAAATCCAAATGGTGTGAATGAGGCTTATCCTTGAGCAATAAAAAGTGAGTTTACCCGTAAAAAAAGAAAAAAAGGTCTTTCAAACTAGCAAAGGAAAAAGCTTCACATTACATATTTTCAAAAAGATGGTTCAGAAAACAACATCAATTTCAGGCGAATGTATCCTTCAGTTATTCAGCTTTGTTTTCATTTTCTTGTTAGTTATTACACCAACAAGTAAAAATAAAAAAAAAACACATAAATTCTATTGGATTTTTACATTGATTGACAGAAATAATAATAGATTCCTATGACTGAATTCATCATTAACATTTTATTGTTCTTTTATACTTCATATTGTTTGTTTTGTTTGCAAATTCAAGTAACCCACTTATACTTGAACTTTATGATCTTTGGTTGGATGAAGCTTTGTAAAAGATACAAGTAGAAGAAGATTGGAGAATCTGGTGGATGAAAATCGCGGTGTGGCCCCGCCAAGCGAAGATGACATTGTTGTAATGGATTATTCTCCACCGAGAACTAGCCTTGATGTCCATAACTAGCACGAAGAGTGGAAATAAAATACCAAAATCCAACTACTAAATATATATATAATACGAAGAATTATTATTAATATTGTTTATGTGATATGAAATTGTATGTTACTATATTGTTTGAATATATATAATTGTCATTATTTGAAGATAAATTCTAGAAATATTACAAAATTTGAAGTACTTCTATATAATCAGTATTGGTGTCTATATGCGTATATATACATAAAGACAATAATCATGAAACATAATGTACATTGTCATTTAATTAGGTTGTATTTTCCAATATTGAAAGACGAATGAGCTGAATTAGGTAGTTGTGATTAAAAAAAAGAAGAATAAACTAAATACATCAATAGACAACAAATATCATAATTTACGTTTTGTTTAAACGAAAATAAAATATTTGAAATTAGGACAAATTAAAAATTTCGAAAATCAAACATAAGTACAAAGAAACAAAACTATCAACAACGAAAAAATTAGTTACTTTATTTTACCATCCATTGGTCATATTTGGTATAAATAAAACTTGCTACGGTGAATGAGTAAAAAAAAAGTCTAATGAAAACAAGTTGTAATATATATTGAACCATAGATAAAAGCATGAAAAAAATTGATGGTGATGTAATTATGATTGTAATAACGAGCTGTATAGTCTTAAAAATTCAATAACGCATCATTTAACTTTGTAAGTCACTATGTGAGGCCTGACGATAAGAGGGATACATGAATGAACCGAGATCACATCTGAATTAGAGGGATCCTGAGGACATGAAAGTATGATCAAGATAAGCTTAAAAGAATTGATGGATTACCTATACCAATAAGGTGCACCTTCCTTTTCGCTAGCTTAATCATATGAACTTTGAAGTTCAGCGTGCTAGGCTTGGAGAAGTTCTATGTTGGGTCACCTCTTGGGAATTTTCCTAAGAATCATGTGAAGTGAGGACAAAGCATGCTAAAAGGACCTCCTGTTTGTTTGTGGTGACAATATTTACTCTTAGAAGCAGTTTCAGACAAGTATGGTGACATCCTCATATCGTAGGGGATGTAGAGGAATGTCGATTGTATAACATAACTCATTGAAAACTACATGCATACTAGACACTAAATTCTAATTTCTAAAAGTCCTATATAAAAACATGTAAATAAAACAACGAAGACCTAACTGTTATTGCAATAACAGGTTGTACCGTCATAAAACATGCAGGGATAAGAACCCTAGTGCAGCGGAAATGTACAGAAACCTTATCGGTTTGAAAATCGATTGGGAAACCAATACAACGACAAAACCATAAAAATTACAGCAAGAAAAGGGAAAAATAATCATGCTGTAAAACCATAAAGCATGTTGGAAAACATATAAAAAAAAACCTCCTAGATCTAATCTAAGAGGATCTTATTGATCCTAGGGTTCAAGAATCCTTACCCTTGAAGAGTTCTTGATAAACACCGTCGTTTCCCTCGTGAATTCGCATAAAAACCAGCAACAAAAAGGACTCCTTTTTCGCTGCAAAACCCTTGTGAACACCACCAAAAGGAGACACGGTATCTTCCTAGGAGTTTGTGCTGAGTGGCTTGTGGGAACCAAAATCTCTAAACCTTTTTGGGAGAAATTTCTCGGTCTCTATGAACTCACAAAAGCCAGACAAGAAAACTTCTGCAGAGCCAAAAAACTTGAGAGAATGCTTGAGAGAGGGAACGTGAATTGCGTGAGATTGGTTAAAAAAAAAACTTCTCACTCCCTTAAAACCATCCTATTCACGTGAATAGGGTTAGGGAAGTGGTTGATTGGTAAGTTCTTTAACTGACCAGTTAATTAAATTAAATATATAATAAAAATATTTAATTTAATTATTGGCACATGAACACTTTCATGTACATATCCCACATAACCTATAGTTTTAATATATCTTAATTAAATCATAATTTATTAATATTAAATTAAAACATCAATATTAATTAATTCACCAATTAACTAATATTTCTATTAAATATCATACATTTAATTATATTTCCCTCAATAAAACTATAGAACTCTAACACAAGTAAATCGAATTTACCTTCTTTTTCTCTTCTCTTCTCAGCAAGGTAACGGGGACAGTTCCGCTTCCAATGTTCATCTGCGTTGCAGTGGAAGCACCTGCCTTTGTCGGCCACGACCTTGGCCTTTCCCTTCCCTTGCACAGCCTGTGCAGGAGCCTTCCCCTTGTCTCCCTTCCTCTTCTGTATCTGCTTCGATGAAGAAGCCTAGGTACAGATTTAGTCCCTGAGGATGAACCCTTCAGGAACTTCTTCTTGGAACGGGCCACATTGGCCTCTCCTTTAACCACATTTTTTCCCTTGCTCTTTTGCAAGGATTCATAAATCTGTAACTCCGAGAGGAGGGTGGTCAGGTTGAACTGAATCTTATACATGCTCGCGTTCGTCCTGAATGACAGATAACTCGCTAGGAGCGAGTGAAGGATGAACGCAACCTGACTGCGCTCGCAGACAACCCCGCCATTTGCCTCAGCTATATTGAACTGGTTAATCATGTCCAGGACATGTTCCCGAACAGATTGACCTTCCAGCATCTTGGAATTGAAGACGTTCTTCAGGGCGTCGTGGTGGAGCTGGTAGGACGAAAGTCCAAACATCTTCTGCAGGGAATTCATAATCTCCCTAGCAGTTTCCACGTTTTCATAACGCTTGGCCAATACTTCAGACAAGCTGACCATAATATAGACTTTGACCTTTTCGTTGGCCTTAGTCCAGCATTCGTAGGCGTCTTTTACTGCCTGAGCAGCAGTGCGAGGGGGAACAGGAGGACATTCCTCCGTTAAGACGAACCTTAAGTCCTCGACCATGAGTATTGTATTAAGATTTGATTTCCATTGTGGAAAGTTTTCACTGGTAAGTTGTTCATTTTTAAGCAGGGAAATTATGGAGGAAGACATTGCTGAAAAGACAAACAAGTGACCGTATTAGATATCTTTGCCTTAACCCATCACACAAGCAATACAAACAATTGCATACATCCAATCAATTTTTCAAACAAACAATCAAAGAACCCTAATAAAACTATGATTGTGTTTCACAACGATGCTTTAGAGGTTTAGAAGAACAGCCACCGAAGGGTTATCAGTTGTTCCTCCTCTAAAATGAGACTATTCTCAGTCAATTTCTAATACCAGAATAACTCATATTCCATTAGATATTAACCACCGTTGTTCGGTCAATGATTTGTTAACAAATTAACTCCTCCCCGTAAGTGTAACCCTCCCACTTTCAGATCTCAGAGGCACGGACCAACAAGCTACCGTTAGGAAAGACAACTGTTGGTAATTAGCCTAAGCGACCTTATCCTTTTCAGGAGTTCACGGTGTTCCGAATCCTATGATCAGGCCCTCCGAAGGGGTGGTTGTGCCGAGACAACACGCAGGCGGACATAGGAATCTCACGTTGTGACCTAGGGGTGGAGACCGAAGGATACGTTGACACGTGTCCCGCTCCCACTTACTATAGTCACTTTCCCCATTCACCTTTGTATTGACCCATGCAAACACTCTCCGAAGGGAGGCCGCGCTAAAACGACACAAAGCCGGGCATGGATCTCACGGTGTGAATGTCACGGGGCCGTAGGAGCAAAACTCAATTTAAATTAAGTTTTGTAATTTTCCTCCCACTAAAGTAACCTATCGTATATTTTAGGGTTTGATTAAACCTAGATAAATCCGGCTAAGTCATTTATCTAAGTCTATTCCTATTATAACTATTACAATAAGACCTAATGTCTAGGTGTATTAAACAAATTTTAATTTACCTAGCGACATTATTCTAACATTAATCCTGAGATTAATTCAACTCCGGTGTTCCAGATCAGTTCCCAGGTAGGAGGTGTTCCGTATACCGTCAACTTAAATACCTCCAATCCTTAGACAGAACTTCACTGGTAGAGTTCCCTTATAATCTCAGGAATGTTTGTTCTACTTAGTTCATTAAAACTATTTTAAAACTAAGTAAGAATTTCTAATCCTATTAGAAAATGATCTTAGGTCTAATTAATTTTAACTTATTAAAATTAATTCATTTTAAACCTAAGATCCTATGTGAACATGCATTTCTTGATTATCGATTGACGGTTTCTAATAATAAATTTTAAACTATTTCAAAATTTTAATGATTAGCCCTATAATCATGCATACTATAGTTTAAATCAATTAACAATCATATTCTAATTAATCTAATTTAAACTATATAACTTTGCATTGCATGAAATTAATATAACTCTTATATTAACCTGTGGATGTATCATGTTCAATGCAACTTGATTTCCATTTTTAATTAATAAACAATTTTATTATTGCCAAAAATGGAAAATCAACTTAGAATGCTGCAAACAATTTATTTTTAATATAACTCTTATATTAAAACTATGTAATTGCAAGCATCATACTATTCTATTTTCATGAATTTAATATAACTCAACTATATATTAAATAAATCATGAAAATCCATGCATTATCATCCAAAATTATAATCATATTATAACATTCATAATGCATGAGCATGCTTTATATCCTAAGGTGGGATTAATATTTAAATGACATCCACAAAGCATTTAAATAGCGAATAAATCGGTTTAATTGGCCCCTAGGTAATTAAAGCAAAAATTACACTAATTAAAGCTTTAAAACTATCCTATTACATAAAATATAGGTCCATAACTGGTCTAGAATCCACGAACCGACCCGAACCACTTCGAACTGGCCTTGAAAATCCCAAACCGCCCATGAACCGGGTTGAACCAGACCAAACCGGTCCCAACTCAACCCTAACCGCACGAACCAAACTACCCATTAGGGTTTCAGCACACGTTTTCACGTAAAACAACCGCCGCATGAAATCGCGACAGCGTCGAGACGCTGTAAGCTTAGCGTCCCGACGCTGACGCGATTTCAACCGTTCGCTGGGTGAAATCGCGACAGCGTCGAGACGCTGTAGGCCTTGCGTCCCGACGCTGCAGCGTCTGGAGCTCGATTATGGGCAAAAAACAACGGCTGAACAGTTCCAATTGGCCTCGATTGATACCGCGTTCTTCACCGATCTTCAACCTATTCTAGACCGGGACTGTACAGACTCGATTTCATGAATTAATGCCCAAAAACACAGGGGCCCTTACAAATAATTGCATAAAAAACTCATAAAATCTATGGCCAATTAAAACCCATACAGTTTATCGCAAAATTTAATACATACATTATGCAAATCCCACCTTACAGCCAATCGCAAATCCCAAATCAATATTCTTTAAATTTGTAAATCACTCTGATTATTAAATACTTGTTTTTCACCATGAAAACTTTGTTTTTTGTATGTGTAAAATGAACATTGTACAAGTACAAAAATTATTCATTTCTCAAAACCATGTGATGACCAATCTCATCCTGTTATGAACTAAATGCTCTAAATAGGCTCTACATAAAATCTATTGGATGGATTCTAAGCATTTATATACTAATAAACACGTATGTCACCTGGCGAAAAAATTACAAACTTTCACTGTAAGGCCCCAGGTTTTCCAACCTCTAGCCTAGCGACATTACTACTTACTCTAGACTATTAAGCAACTAAGGCAAACCACTTACTACCGAATGTACCGAAAATTTCGGCAGCATAAATGTGTAAAACTTGTTATCCCAAAATTTTCCTTATCCTGATAAAATCTTTCAGCACTTCTAAACATGCATAAAGTCAAACTCCACCAAACTACAACCAGAATTACAACATATCTCCTCTATACAAATCATATCTTGTAGCATCATGCAATAAACTAAAATCATGCTATGTCACATAAGTCATTTTATTAGCAAGAATAATTATCCCACTAGCAATTTACTAGCTAAAACAATTCAGTAAACTTTACCAAAACTAAAAAGTCTAGTTTTAAGTTCAAAACATAACCATCCTCAGGTGAATCCTTACCATAACAAAATCTACAAAAACCAACGCCAACTTGGAGAATCAAAACAACTAACTAGAAACCACAACAAGAGAACCCAACACCCTAGGAATCCTTCGCATAGTTCTCCTTCTCGCCACCATGGTCCGGATAATCTTCCATACCTGCAACATCTAAAATGTTGGGAAAAAGGTGGGGAAGGGGGTATCAGTACAACCGCGATACGGGTAAGTAGCTCACACATGCCATATCACAAACATCAACCAATGGCAAACAACATGTTTGTCACACACAAACAACATGCTTCCAAAAGCAATAAAAACAAACATGCTCAAAAAGCACTAAATAACCAACATGCATATCATTCCCACACTATGCACCCAAACCCTACTAAACTATACATGATTGCATCATGCTACGCTAACAACTGCATGCATTACGCGCCATGCTACGCAAAACTAATTGCATGCATTACGTGCCATGTTACGCAAAACCCATTGCATGCATTACGCATCATGCTACACGAAACCAATCACATGCATTATGTGCCATGCAAAGCAAAACCAAACACGTTAGTTACGCGCCACGCTGCGCACCTACACATGATTTACACGTCATGTAACGCAACCGCTAGACTCATGCTACACATCCCGTGACAACATGGGTTTTTCCTTTATTAAAGTTTATTTAAATGGATTAAAGAAAAAAAATAAAATAAATCAAGGAAAACCCCAAGTTCCCAAAATTCCCTCTCCTTCCCGTGTACAACGGAAACCCCCCCAACCCCTGAGTTTTCTTCCCTCTTTCATCGGCAGTCGATCTTGCTCCCTTTCTTTAGTTTTCCCTCGCCAGCGGTCCGCTCTCTCTCTCTCTCTCTCTCTCTTTCTATCCCTATCTCCTGCGAGTTTGACCCAACCCACAGCCAGCAGTGTTACTCCTCCGGCGTCTCTCTCTCACCCGTGTTCTGTCGCCGGTAGCAGCAACCAACGACTCCTTGCAATTCGTCTTGTCTTCGCGTGCGTTGACCAACACCCACAACTCGAGTTTTCTCCGTTTCTCGGGCGGTAATATATCTTCCTCTCTTTCCTTCAGCAGACTCGCACGTAAGTCTTCTGTTTCTCTCTCAGTTTTTTGTCAGGACCCACGTGATTAACCATCGAGTTCGTGAGTCTTTGCGCGTTTGGTTCCAACAACAGCAGATCTGACATTCCACATCGGTTCAAGCAAGCTCATGCTTATGTGACACTAATTTTAGGATACCTGCTCATTTATAGTCTTATATTGCAGAATAAAGCTTGATTTGAATGCTTTCCAGCGGCGTCTTGGGTTAAAATTGATGTTCGACCAATACCCATAGCCCGAAAGAGTTTCGGTTTGTGAATTCAAGTTACCCATAGCCTAAGGAGTTTCGGTTTGTGAATTCGAATTGTTTGGAACATATTTCAGTAAGGATCCATACCCTTTTCGGTAAGGTTCAACGATTCTTAGCATACTTAGCCCACTCTTATTTCGTGTAGAGTGTTTTAAAGTATGTTAGATCAGTCTCTAATCCTTAGAAACTCTCTGTTCTATAGATTCGAACTTTGTCGAATACTTTTCAGTAAGGACCCAAGTTTCCTTTGGTATGTTCAAGCAATTTAGGTGTTGCTCGGTAAGTTTCCTCACCCTTGGACCTTTGTAATTCAATGATGTTGGCTTTCGAATAGCCAATGACCCATGGGTTTGTTCTTAAGTTGAAGTTAAAACCTTACCCACTATCTGTAGATGCTGGTTTTGTGTTTACTCATTCGTTATCGTATTCATAGTGCAAGATATAAGTGTGTTCGATTGCTGTTCAGCGAGCATTTGATCTCAAAGATCTTTTCACTGAATACCCACAACCCGAAAGGCATTGATTTTGTTTACCCATAACCCGGTGACTTGGGATCTTTGTTGTTGGGTTGTTTCGAACACAAGTCATCTTGTTCTCAAGGCAATTTGAGCATTGAGCGATAAATTCCAGCACTCCTTGTTCCATTTATTAAGTCCTTTATGTGTTAGAAGTTGGTTCCTAACTCTTAGTAGGTTGTTGCTTGTAGTTTGGCTCTTTGGGCTCTTCCAGTTTGTTTTGTTGATCGCGTAGGACCGTTTTATATGTAAGTAGTTTCTATCTGTTGAAGTCTGTTTGATTGCATGATGCATGTTGTTTGTTTAATCGCTTTATGATTATCCTCTTGTTTCTTGCTTTGCTTTTATATATACACATATATATATATATATTTGTGTGTGTGTGTGTGTGTGTGTAAGTGTTTATTGCTTCTGTGTTATATATATATATATATATATATGAGATATACAAATATCATGAACTGTTGTTGTGTGATGCTTGGTTGTTAGGGCATGCTAGTTGTTATGCTTTTATGAGTTAAGCATGAGTCGAGAGTATGTTGTTGATGTATGTATATGCTTGGTGGGCATAGTACATGAATCTAGAAGTATGATGCAGGGCATATGCATTCTAGGTAGTTTGGTGTGGTATGTATATGCTTGGTGGGCATAGTACATGAGTCTAGAAGCATGTTGTAGGGCATATGCATTCTAGATAGTTGTAATAAAGAGGTCGGGAACCTGAATGTGAAAGAAAGGCTAGATGGGTGAATGTCAGTGCACCTCGAGTACAAATGGTCGAGGGGTGGCATGTCACCAGTGGTTTTAAGAGGAGCATCGTGGCCTTGGGTACAAATGGTTATGGATCGGTGTGATGAGTCTAGAAAGCATCAGGGCACCTTGGGTACAAATGGTCAAGGGTCGAACGCTGAGCTTCGTAGAGAGCATTGTGGCCCTGGGTACAAATGGTCAGGAGACAGTGCGACTCGAAGGCTTAGTCTTGGAGAGCCAAGTGAGGGCTAAATATGTTTGATGATTAGTTGTGAGTTATAGAGAGATGCATGACGTCTGGCTTAGGAAAGTCATTCGCTTTACTTGCTTTTAAGCATGTTGTTATGTTTATAGCTTTTAAAAGTATGTTGTTTGCGCATGAAAGTCATGCTGGTTGCTTGGTTGCTATTTGATGGCTTCTCAGGTAGGGGTTGCTTACCAGTACCATGGTTGTACTGACCCCCTCCCCTTTCTCCCCCCAAAATTTTAGATTGTGCAGGTTTTGACGACTGCCTTGACCATAGTGATGCAAAGGAGGCGCGTGAGGAAGGACCATAACTACTTCGCGTTGTTTCCCTTTTACTTTTTTCGATAGGATAGTAGTTGCTATTATGTTGGGTAATTGTTTCTCCGTTTGATTTAGTCTTGAAATTGTTTCTTGTTGAGACTCAAGATTTAGTTGGGATGTTTGATAGACTCTATCTCTTATTTCAGTTTATAATGATCAAGTTGGTTTCTATTAAGTTAAAGTGTAGTTAGTTCTGCTTAGTTGAGTTTTTGGTCGTGGATGCTTTATTTAGTTGCCCGTTATTATGTGAGACTTGGTGCCTTATCCTGGTGACACTATGGATACGGCCCACTTTGTATTTGATTCAAACGTCGCGATCCAACGCGTTCGTGTAGGAGACATGCGAGTGGGGGTATCCTATGCAATGAGTTTGCATAAGACCGGACCGTGAAATAGTAACCACTGGTTATAACACCGTTAACTAGTTGGTTTTCTATTTCACTAGGACGACCTAGACAACTTAGTCTTAATCCTGAGTTGATTATGGACTCCTGCTCATGAGAGATGGTCCTTTGATTTGTATGGGTGAGAGTGGCCAATACGCCGACTCAATAAGCCTACCACTTTGGGGACAAGACCGAATGGGGAGTTGGGAACATAATTGTACAAGATGGAATTCACTCCTTCCCGACTTTAGGGAAGCAGATGAGTGTTCCCTTAAGTGGTTACTTCGAGTCTTGAACAAAGGGCCCTACCCTCTCAATGGCACGAGAGGGTTTTCTGTTTGATGGTTGGACCACAAACAGGTTGTTCATTAGATGAGAATTGGTACTTAAGGAAATAGAGGTAACCCAGTGGTAAAACGGTAATTTGACCCAGCTGGTGTTACGGACACTTGTGAAGGACTAACTAGTCGATATTGGTCTAGATCCGTGGACACAGAAAATATGTCTGCAGTGAGAAGAGTGCAACTGTGAGTCTATAGTGGAATGTACACACAGTTAACGAATATTGATTAATGTGGTTAATGAGTTTGACCAATTAATCTCACATCGTTGGAGCTTCTGATCTGCAGGTCCATTAGGTCCCACTGGTAGCTCGTAAAGTAATTTGAGGCAACTAAGTAATAAAAGTAAATTGAAAATGTTCAATTTATTAAGGGAAACAAATATAATATATATTGATATATTATTATGAGAGAAATTAATATTTGAAAAGTTCAAATATAAATTTATGGAAGTTTGAAAGAGTTCAAAATAATGAATTAATTAATTTATGGCCTAAAATGTGTTTGGGCAAATTAATTAATTCTAGGCCGGGAATTAAATATGTGATATTTAATTGGTGGTTAATTAATTAAAGAATTCATTAACCGAGAATTAATCAATTATGGAAATAATTAATCACTTAAGGAAGTGATTAATCATTTAAGGAAATGATCTAATCACTTATGGAAGTAATTAGTCATTTGTGGAAAAGATTAATCAATTATGGAATTGATTAATCATGATTGATTAATTAAGGAATAAAGATTGAATCAATCATGGAAAAGATTGATTTAATTGAATATTTTATTCATGGTCTCTCTTCTATAAATAGAACACTAGACCTAATTGGTCATGACACTTGACACTCTTCAAAGACAAGACCTAGAATTCTCTCTAGCCTCCCTCTTAGAGAAAGACTCCCACAAGTCTTTTGCCTCCTAGACTTAGAGACATACCGGTGTAACCTCTGTGGTGATTGTGTCAATCAAAGAATAAATTTCCAGCGAAGAAAAGCGAAGGCGGCTGCTGCGTATTCGTTCGTGGAGCGTCGTTGGCGAAGAACGGTCAAGTCTACAACGGAGGTTTGTAACGGTTCTTTCCCTTTTCTTTAGAAAAGTATTAAAAATAAATTTAGATTTATTTTAGCATGTTTAAACCAATTTTACAGCGGCTTTAAAGCTTGTTTAAAGTTTTGTTTGAGTTATCGTAACGGTATTTTAATGTTAATTAATATATGGCGTAAGGTCCAATCGATGCGCTTCCGCTGCGTGGGGACTTTTATTCCCTTCACTTAAAGGGGTTAGAATTTACCAAAAGACCTTAAGATATGCTTGAAAAGCCAAAACCCACCTACTAGGCCTATTCCCTTGCTAAACCGTCTCCAACATTCCCCAAAATGAGAACCCAAAAGCTTTAGACCATGGGCAACCATGTCTAAGGCACTACGGGCCATGGGCATATGTTGAATGTGAAGCATTGGAATTCCCAATTCAGTTAAAGCGGAAGCAATTGGACCGTTCGTAAATTAATTTTGTTTTACAAAATATCAATACATTGGCAAAAGGTTAAGCGATGAGAAACATACCTGCGTTGATGACTCTGAATACTTCAACGCCTTTCTTGATTTTGGACCAAGCGTCAACAATTGGGACACCACCAATTGATCTTCCCCGCTATAACTCTGAGATTAGGAACGTAGTTGTGGGACTACCTAATCTTGAATAGGAAAAACTCTAGAGAGAAAATTCTCTCTAGAGTTCTTGAGTTGAGAGAATATGAGAGGGTCTTATGGTGGCCATATGTTGTAGTGTCTAAACCCTAGGTTTGGTGTTCTATTTATAGGAGAAAGGTCCTGAATAAAATATTCATTTAAAATCAATTATTTCCATAACTGATTTAAAATTTTCCATAATTAATCAATTCCATGACCAATCAATTCCACAATTGATTAATCTTTTCCATAAATGATTTATCACTTCCATAAGTGATTAAATCATTTTCATAAATGATTAATTACTTCCATAAGTGATTAATCATTTCCATAATTGATTAATTTCCAATTAATTAATTATTTCATTAATTAATCACCAATAAAATATTATATATTTAATTTCAGACCTTCTATTAGTTAATTAATTAATTACCCAATTAAATATCATATATTTAATTTCAGGTCTTCAATTAATTAATTCTATAATATGAATCAAATTCATATTAAAATTTGAACTCCTTCAAATTCTCTTATATCCTAAAAATTTATTATGAATCAAATTCATATTAATATTTGAACTTCTTAAAATATTTATTTCTCTCATATACTATAGTTTAATTAAATCTCATTTATTTTAAACTAAATTAATTCGTAATTAATTAATTCATCTTCTAATTAAATACCCTATATTTAATTAGACATATATTTGAACTCTTTCAAATATATCAATCTCTAAATTTAATAAAGTTTAATCTCAAATTAGACTTTATATTTTAATGCATCATTATACATTATATTAATTTGTATCTCATACAATTAACTTAATTCCCAATATGAATTTGAACTATTTAAATTCTCTCAAGATATATTTGTTCCTAATTACTCTTTACGAGCTAGTAGGGGGACCTAATGGACCTACAGATCAGAAGCTCCAATGATATGAGGTTAACTGATTAAACTCATTAATCAAGTTAACCAATATTCATTAACTGTGGGTCATTCCACTAAAGACCCACAGCTGAACTCTTCTCACTGTAGAACATTTCTATGTCCACGGATATAGACCTATACCGATAAGTTAAACTTTCACGAGTGTCTGTAATCACAGCTGGGTCAAATTACCGTTTTACCCTTGTGTTACATATGTCTCCTTAAGTACCAACGCTCCTCTAATGAACAACCTGTTTATGGTCCAACCATTAAACAGAAAGTCCCCCTCGGGCCAGTGAGAGGGCAGGATCATTTTGTTCAAGTCTCGGAGTCACCACTTAAGGGAACACTCATCTTCTTCACTTAGAAGCGAGAATGAGTGAATTCCTTCTTGTGTTGTCATGTCCCCAGCCTCCTACTCGGTCTTGTCCCCAAAAAGGAAGGCATATTGAGTCAGCGTATTGGCCACTCTCACCCATGCTAATCAAAGGACAATCCCTCATGAGAAAGAGTTCATGACACACTCAGGATTAAGACTGAGTTATCTAGGTCATCCTATTGAAACAGTAACCTAATTAGTTAACGGTGTTATAACTAATGGTTGACTATTTCGTGGTCCGGTCTTATGCAAACTCATTGCATAGGATACCCCCACTTGCATGTCTACTACATGGACGTTTTGGATCAATATGTTTGTATCAAATACAAAGCGGACCGTATCTCATAGTGTTACCAAGATAAGGTACCCAACCTTATCTTTGTACTATAGACCTTTTAGGTTGTTACTTGAACATCGATCCTCGTATGTCCCCACATACTAGTTCAAGTTACATAAAAGCAACCTTGGATCTTAGTTTATTTGATTTGGGTCAAATTGTGCAATATTTAACAATAACACTTTATTGTAGAAACTCAATAACACTTTATTGAAACAAGTATACAATTTGTTTACATTCACTATCTACGAGTTTTAGGGCATAAAACCCAACAAACTCCCTCTTGAACTAAAACTCTAGTTTAGTGGGATGTACAATAATCTATACAGCAGTGGGTGTATAAATACATGTATAAAACATATACAATGTACAAATACAATAAACTAGGGCATCACTATACCCATTACATAATGGTATCACTATACCCATTACATTTCTCCCACTTGCCCTAGCTTACACCTTTGTACATATCTCGTAGATCTAGACCTTCTAGATGATCCTCAAACACTTTAGCCGAGAGAGTCTTTGTAAATGAATCAGCAATATTTCATTCAATTTAATGTGTCTACTTATCTTAGGCTGCAATGTTCTTTTGAATTTGCCACAACACCACTATATCACTATAAAGTGTGATGGGCAAGATCACATTTGGAACACATCCCAAATCAATCAAGAACTTTTTAAGCCATACAGTCTCTATTGCTGCTTCACAAGCAACTATTTTTTTTTCGGCCTACACCGTCAAGACTGTAACTATGCCATACTATAGCTCCATCGTAAAGAGTGACCACAGATACTGATGTAGATTTCCTCAAATCCTTATCAGTCTTAAAATTTGTGTCAGTGTATCCTGTAAGGATCAAATCCTTTGTCCCATACACGAGCATATAGTTCCTTGTTCTCCTAATATGCTTGAGGATATTCTTAGCGGTTTTCCAATGATCAAATCTTGGATTAGATTGATACTTACTGACAATCCCTATTGCATAGGGCATTCATCTCATGTCCTCAACCTCTTGAGGTGTCTTAGGAAACATTTTCTTAGACAAAAGAATTCCATGTCTAAAAGGTAGTGAACCATTATTGGAATTCTGCATCTTATATCTAACTAACATTTTGTAGATATAGGATACTTGAGACAAAGCTAGCTTTTTGTTCTTACGGTTCCTAAACAATTTGGATCCCAAGAACAAACTCAGCTTCTCCCAAATTTTCATTTGGAATTAAGCTGCTAGCTCCTTTTACTAGTCTGTAAGATAACCTACATCATTCCCAATGATTAGGATATTAATCATATACAACACTAAGTAAGCTACTGAACTATTGATGATCACTTGTAAACACAAGACTCATCAATGTTCTGATTAAAGCAAAAGATTTGGTCACTATATAAAATCTTATATTTCAAGATCGAAATGCTTAGGTCAATCCATGAATGGATCACTTAAGCTTGCAAACCCTTTTGCTTTTGATCTTGTTGTATGAACCCTTCTAGTTAAGACACGAATGTCTCGTTTCCTCTTGTAAATCCACTTTTAACTAATAGGTGTTACCCGTCAAGCAGATCTACAAGATCCAAGATGGAAGTGAAATACAAAAGACTTCATTTCTAGGTTCATGGCTTTAATCCTCTGCGTTGGGGTTTATGTCCTAAAACTCGTGGATAGTAAATGTAACAAAGTTATACATAAAACTTTGTTGAAATAGTTCAATTTATGGTTGTTAAAAGGTTAATTTAACTATAGATTTATTAACCCAAATCCAATAAAACTAGAATCCTTGGCTATGAAATGAATGCTTGAACTTTATGTAGTGACATAAAAGTGGATCAGGTTCAATTACATAGCCTAAAATGGTCTATAGTATAGGGATAAGACTGGGTATCTTATCCTAGGAAAAACTATGTGACGAGGCCCACTTTGTTTTAATACAAACGATGTGATCCTAAATCGTTCATATAGAGACATGCGAGTGGGGTCGTCCTATGCAAAAGAAGTTTGTATAAGACCAGACCGTGAAATAAGTCACTTTCACTTTATAACGCTGTTTACTGTGAAACTGACATATTTCAAAGTGATGACCTAGGTAACTCGATCTTAATCCTGTTCTAACTATGAACCCCTGTTTATTCGGGATTATCCTTTGATTTGCATAGGTCAGAGTGGCCCATAAGCACCGCTCAATAAACCTACCACTTTGGGGATAAGACCGAGTAGATAGCTGGGGACATAGTCCTGCAAGATGGAATTCACTCCTACCCGTCTTTAGGGATAGTAGAAAGGTTGTTCCCTCAAGTGCTAAATCCGGAACGTGAACAAAGGTGCGCCACCCTCTCATTGGCCCGAGAGGTTTAGGGTTTCGTGGTTGGACCACAAACCAAATGTTCATTAGGGACTCAGTGAAAGCTTAAGGAACAAGAAGTGCTATAGGGGTAAAACGGACTTTTGACCTTCTATAGTTACGAACAACCTGTGAAGGATCGACTTACTAATCACGGTTATATCGGGTGGACAGAAATATATCTACAGTGAGGGGAGTTCAGCTACGGGCTATAGTGGAGAGTCCCGTTAGTTAACGAATGTTGGTTAACTAGGATTGAAAGAGTTCAACCGGTTAAGTCTCGGATCGTTGGAGCCCGTGATCTGTAGGTCCATTAGGTCCCCCTGCTAGCTCAAACGGATTAACCTTAGAACAGAGTGATAAAAGAATTTGAAATTCGTTCAAAATCGAATTAGGGAGTTGTCGTTAACTATATACGATATACTTAACGTATTTTAGTTTAATTTTTGAATTAAACTATAATTATTAAGAGAGTTGGAATTATTTAAATATGATTTAAATATTGAAAATGTATTTGATACATGTTCGGTTTAAATTTGAATAGTGATTCAAATATATCGGTTTTGAAGAAATCGGGGTTGGTACAATTATTTGGTTTAATATTTGGTATTAAATTAAATAAATATAATTAATTAAATATGTTTAATTAATTATTCTAATTAAATTAATTTTTTAATTAACTTTAATTAGATAAATGAATTTTTAGAAATTCATTTAATTAAAGAGGCAAAATGCCTTTTGTGAGACACCTAACCTTGTGATTCAAACATGCAATTCACCATCAAATGACACATGAATTGTGAGCAATGCTTTCACATTTTAAGTTTTCCATTGATATATAAACTTCATTGAGATTCATAAAGTGTAGGGGAATTTGGCTGAAGCTTCAAAACATGAAAAGATTGTCATTTTTTCTCTCCAAAAACCGTGGTATCAAAGCTCTCAAAACCCATCTTTTTCTCCTCTCAAATTCATCATGCTCGGGTTCCCACAAGCCCGTTCTAAGGCCGGAGAATAGCGGGGAAGGCTCTAGCGGTAGTCCATGTCGAGTTCGTGAAGAGAAACAACCAAAGGAACCCACGAATTTGAAGATCAAAGATAAGTTTTCTAACGCTTTGTTTTTGTTCTTCTTTTGGCATGCTTTTAATCAATCAAATTAATGAAAATCATGGCCTAAGATCCGCTAACGCTTCCGCTCGACTGTTCTTCACTCCTTCAATTGGTATCATAGCGTGGTTTGGGCACTTGATTTCCATTAATTCGAGTTTGGTGGGTGAATTTCAATTGTTGAATGGTTTTTGGTTGCTAAAGTTGGATTCTTTGTTTTGGCATCAAATTAAGCTTTTAATCCTTGTTTAAATTGTAGTTTCCTTCATGTATATGGGCATTAATGTCTTGGCAAGAGTCTGTATCAATTTGGGAGTCATTAGAGTAGTAATTAAGCTGTAATCGATCGAAGAAGACGAAGTGTTCGCTGGCCAGAAAAACAGAGCATGCAGAAATCGTGTTTTCTGGGCTGCTGGATGAACAGCGTCGAGACGCTACCGCGAATAATTCAAAAAGTTTGAATTTTCGTGGTGGTTCGGTTCGGGCGGTTTATTCTTGGTCCGGTTCACCGTTTCCCGGCCGGTTTGGTCTGTTCAAGGCCGGTTCAAGCCATTTTCAACTCCTTTGGTTCGGTTCAAGACTTTTATGGATGGTTCAAGCTGATTCGAGGTGTTCGGGGCCGGTTCGCGAGCTGTCCAAGGCGGTTCTCTTTTTTTTTTAATTATTAATGTAATAATTTAGCTTAGTTTGTTTGTTTGGATGCCAAAACCGGTCCGCTTTAGTGTGTTTAATTATTTATGCATTAGGAATGTATGTTATAATTTAAATAGAATTAAATATGCATAATGTATGTCATATAGATTTAAAATCCCACCATAGGAAAGCATGTTCATGCATTAGTAATTAATTATAAGGGGTTATAATAAAAGGAATGCATGTTAGGTTTCGTATTAGATGCATGTTGGTTGTTTTAATTTTTTGTTTATGGATATTTAATATAAAGCGTTGTATTAATAAACGAAAACGAACAAGCATGCAGCATGAAACCACCTTAGCATAGATGAATGTTATATGTTGTTTATATTATAAATTGTGATAAAATCGAGATAGACGTTAAAACCTATAACAAAGATAAATGCATGCTTACTTAGGGTTAATGAAATCCTATTTTGAATGATTCACATAGAATAGGTCGATATCTTGTAAAGCTAAGGTTGAGCGAACTCACCCGACGAGATGCTGTCTAAGGCTAGAGGTATTTAAGTTGACGGTTTACGGAACACCTCCTACCTGGGCATCGAGCCGGTACTTGAGTTAGGTTAACCCGGTTTTATGAGCATGCGTGAGAAATGTGAGGTTTTATCACCTAGACATCATAGCGTAATAGTTATGCCATTGGAAATCACCTAGACTTAGGTTGTTTCAAATCGTTCATGTTTTTTGAATGGTGACTTATTTATATAACTTGAATTATGATTGTTATATGCTTTCATCACCATTAGAAGCATGTTATGGGATTAATTCATTAAGAGTTATAAATAGTTATAAGGTTAATGAATAGAAACCATTAAACCTATAACAAGGAGTTGCATGCTAACGTAAGATCTTAGGTAACACATATTATTTTTAAATCGTTTAAAATCAATTAGACCTAAGATCATTGTTTTCTAATAGGATTAGAAGAAATCCCTACTTAGTGTTTTAATAGAATTAAGATTCGATAAGTAGGATATAAGGCCTTGGTTATGAGGGAACTCTCCCGGTAATCCGATACTTGAGTTGAACTAACCATGATCTTATTAGCATGCAATGTCACTAGGATATTAAAAGGGTTTAATTTGCCTGGACATAAGAATAAAGACCTTATTTTTAAAATAGTTATATATAAGGCATTGACTTAGATAAATTCGTCTAGCCGGAATTTACCTAAGTAAAAGACCCTAATTGTTAAAATACTTAGTGGGAGGAAAAAGGTATATGAGAAATTTTTTTTCTAATGTTCTCCCTAAAAGTTCACACCGTGAGATTTATGCATAGCCTCTTGTTACTTACTAATGTAACCATTCCATTCGGAAGGTGATTGCATAAATCAATATCAAGATGAACGGAGAAAGTATCTATGTAAAACTTTTCTTCTCACGCTCTCCCTAAAGTTCACACCGTGAGATTTATGCATAGCCTCTTGTTACTTACTAATGTAACCATTCCATTCGGAAGGTGATTGCATAAATCAATATCAAGGTGAATAGAGAAAGTATTTATAGTAAGTGGGAGAAGCAACGCATCCAACGATCTCCTCCATTGGTTTACATCGCGAGATCTCTATGTTCGCCTGCTAAGCACGCCCTGGAGCTGCGACACCATTCGGAGGGTTGTAACATAGGGATTATAGCTCAGTGAACAGCCCATAAGGATAAAGGATTTCTTAGGGTCGTTCCCAACATTAGCTTTTCCATTCGGTAGCATTGTTGGGACCGTTTTTTGACATCTAAAAAATGGAGGGTCACATTTACAAGATAAACTTAATGGTTAGCTTATTCTTGACCAAACAAACGATAACTAAACGAAATAACAAGATATAAGCGATTATGGTGTTAACGTTTAGTTGAGAATGTCTCAATTCAGAGGAGGACTAGCTGACCACCCCTCGGTGGCAGTTACTCTAAACCTTTGAAGTATCGTTGCAGGAGAATTATGATTAATAGGGCGCATAATTACTTTTGCTAAAATCAATTGGATTAGTAAAAGGGTTAATACTTTTAAGACAACCGGTTTTAACGTTTATTTGTTATTATTCAGCGATTAGTATAGGTTCTATAAAATGCCGCTTTAAATACGCCAAATTCGTCATTGGTATAGATATATACTAAACAAACCTTATACACTATATCGTGGTAAGTGATACGTAAACAGTCTTAAAATGTAGTATGTCCTCAAAATGTTATATCTATTTCATTCTTGCAATGATCATGATAAATATAACATAGATAATTGCCTAGCCAAAAGAACACGATTCAAGACTAGAAATATGATTTATTTGTCTTGAAAAACGTGATTGGTAAGAATAGTGATTCATCCTGGATATTCAATTCAGGACCCACTAAATCACGTATGTTCTTTTCCAGGAATGAGTTCCTAAATGCTAGTCGTGAACTAGTTAAGATAACTCTTAGACTTTAAATAGAAAAGTTTATCTCGGCTAAGGCAGTGGGAGACATAAAGTTGCTCTTTCAAGGAACGATACATATTGTTCCTAAGATTACAAGAAAATTTGGTTTCAAAATCTTATTTTCTAGAACAAGGCTATTATATTACCTTTTATGTATGAACCGTTCATATCGAAAAAGGATGCCAATATTTGTTCTGCAAACATAAAGAATAACATATACGTTTTTTGACCGATAGAGTCCACTTTGATTTTTAAAATTATAAGGTATTTAAACCGCTGTGACTCAAAAGAAAAGGCGACATGTTTCTCAAGGCACCTATCTTTTGCACTTGAGGTTAGGCCGAACTGAATTTCAATAGGATTGAAGGCTGATCTACAATGAACTTCTAAAGAGGTTAGAAGGCGACTCATTACCTCCCTATAAGTCATGTCTTAAAAGTAGACTGACTTAATGACCTTTTTCAGGAAAAAGATTATCGTGCAAAAGAAACCTTAGAGCTAATACATCCTGAATGTTAATACTCTAATAGGAATGAATAATTCTTTTGGTTCATTGATGATTATTCAAGGTGCTCTATGTTTACCTAGTGCGTCCGGACTCTTGAAGTTCAGATAGTATACCACTGAGGATAAGATCCAAGTTAGGTAGAACTTTAAAGATATTTTGATCCGATCGAGGTAGAGAGTATATGGACTCGAGATTCCAAGTTTATTTCATAGAGTAAGGAATTAGGTCCTAAACTCTCAATACCTTATACACCATAATAGAATGATGTATAGGTAAGGAGAAACAGAACATTGTTTGACATGGTTCATTACATAATAAGTTACCTATACTCGTTTTGGGATATGCAGTATTGACTGCAATTTAAAATACGAAAATGGTTCTTTCAAAAGAATGTTTCTGAAACATTGCTTGAACTTTGAAAAGCATAAAATGTGTTTATGTAGTTTCATAACTTAGGTATCTCCTCATTTGAGATAATCCCGAAGGATATTGAACCTCATTCAAAAATTATGCCTAGATATATGTTATTACATAGAAACGAGTTATGGATTCTTCTTTGTTTAAAAGAAAATATTTGTATGGACAAATGTTACTTTCTTAAAAGAAGGTCAAGTTAGATATCACAACCGCGAAGTATGGAGTGTTTAGTAAGTTAGTTTATAAAGCTACAAATATATCAACGACAAAGAGTTGTTAATAAGATTTGTTCTTCAACAAAGGGTTTTTGATCAAACTGACACATTAAGTTAGTCCTGTCCTTCTCAAATGTTGAGAGAGCCTCAATGCAGTGGGAGGGTTGTTAAACAACCTAATGAAAACTGTGTGAGTTTAACTGAAACTCCGATTGTCATGCCTGATGACAATATCGAGGATCCATTGACCTTTACAAAGGTAATGAATGACATGGATAAGACAATAAAGTCAAAACTATGAACCTGGGAATGGAATACGTATACTTCAATTCATTTTGGTATAGACCAAAAGAAAGTTCATAGCCCAAGATCTAGAGCAAAAGGTTTGCAACCTTAACCGATCGATTTATGGTTTGAATTAAAGGTTTCGATCTTGGAACATAAGATTTAATGCATGATTAAACTTATGGTTTTGACTAGAGTATTGACAAGTCTTATGTCAGCGGAAGAATTAGAAATAGTTTAGTATTGATTGATATCCTATTCATTAGGAATGATTTAGGTTATCAATACTAACATTTAATAGTGAGCTAACAGCCTAGTTCCAAATAATGTATTTGGAGAGGCTCAATATGATCTTAGAATCCAACCTATTTGGAATCACAAGAACAAAGATTGTTAGCTCTATCTCAGGTATCTTATATGGACAAAAGTGTTGGCTAGATATAAGATTAAAATTCCGAGAAGGGTTGTTTACCTTTCAAACATGGAATTAATTTGTCACAGAAGTAGTGTCCTGAGACGCCTCAATAGGTTGAGAACTTGAGACGAAAATTCCTGTGCCTAGACAATCAGTTGTCAGGTTTAGCATAAGGTATGCAGTAGGGATTGTCAGTAGATACCAATTTAGTCAAGAGTAAGACCATTGGACTACAATTCAGATATCCTCAAGTATCTTAGGAGATCGAGGGCTTATAGGCTCGTGTATGGTGTTGAGTATTTGATCCTTACAGGATACACTAATTCTGATAAGCACACCGATTAGGATTCATGGAAATCCACATCGACCTCCGAATTCACCCTTAAAAGGGAGCTATATGTTTGCGTAGCATCGAGTAAAGATATATCAAAGACTTCATCTTGAAGGCCAAGTAAATTGATACTTATGAAAGAAGCTCAAGAGTCTTAGGACTTAGGAAGTTCATTTAGAAAGCTGTTCCAAATTTGAGGCAATTATATAGAACAGAAACATACATCTCATCTAAGAGATTATGAGTTGAGGGAATGTGATTGTCACGAGGAAATCCTCAAGAATAAAATATTGATGAAATATTTACAAAGGCCCTCACGACTAAAAGTGTTCAAGGGAAATCTAGATGGTCTAGGTCTACGAGTTGAACAACCCACTAGAGTTTTAGTCCAAGTGGGAGTTTGTTGGGGTTTATGTCCTAAAACTCGTGGATAGTAAATGTAACAAAGTTATATATAAAACTTTGTTGAAATAGTTCAATTTATGGTTGTTAAAAGGTTAATTTAACTATATATTTATTAACCCAAATCCAATAAAACTAGAATCCTTGGCTATGAAATGAATGCTTGAACTTTATGTAGTGACATAAACGTGGATCAGGTTCAATTACATAGCCTAAAATGGTCTATAGTATAGGGATAAGACTGGGTATCTTATCCTAGGAAAAACTATGTGACGAGGCCCACTTTGTTTTAATACAAACGATGTGATCCTAAATCGTTCATGTAGAGACATGCGAGTGGGGTCGTCCTATGCAAAAGAAGTTTGTATAAGACCAGACCGTGAAATAAGTCACTTTCACTTTATAACGCTGTTTACTGTGAAACTGACATATTTCAAAGTGATGACCTAGGTAACTCGATCTTAATCCTGTGCTAACTATGAACCCCTGTTTATTCGGGATTATCCTTTGATTTGCATAGGTCAGAGTGGCCCATAAGCGCCGCTCAATAAACCTACAACTTTGGGGATAAGACCGAGTAGATAGCTGGGGACATAGTCCTGCAAGATGGAATTCACTCCTACCCGTCTTTAGGGATAGTAGAAAGGTTGTTCCCTCAAGTGCTGACTCTGGAACGTGAACAAAGGCGCGCCACCCTCTCATTGGCCCGAGAGGTTTAGGGTTTCGTGGTTGGACCACAAACCAATTGTTCATTAGGGACTCAGTGAAAGCTTAAGAAACAAGAAGTGCTATAGGGGTAAAACGGACTTTTGACCTTACTATAGTTACGAACAACCTGTGAAGGATTGACTTACTAATCACGGTTATATCGGGTGGACAAAAATATATCTACAGTGAGGGGAGTTCAGCTACGGGCTATAGTGGAGAGTCCCGTTAGTTAACGAATGTTGGTTAACTAGGATTGAAAGAGTTCAACCGGTTAAGTCTCAGATCGTTGGAGCCCATGATCTGTAGGTCCATTAGGTCCCCTGCTAGCTCAAACGGATTAACCAAAGAACAGAGTGATAAAATAATTTTAAATTCGTTCAAAATCGAATTAGGGAGTTGTCGTTAACTATATACGATATACCTAACGTATTTTAGTTTAATCTTTGAATTAAACTATAATTATTAAGAGAGTTTGAATTATTTAAATATGATTTAAATATTGAAAAATGTATTTGATACATGTTCGGTTTAAATTTGAATAGTGATTCAAATATATCGGTTTTGAAGAAATCGGGGTTGGTACAATTATTTGGTTTAATATTTGGTATTAAATTAAATAAATATAATTAATTAAATTTGTTTAATTAATTATTCTAATTAAATTAATTTTTTAATTAACTTTAATTAGATAAATGAATATGTAGAAATTCATTTAATTAAAGAGGAAAAATGCCTTTTGTGAGACACCTAACCTTGTGATTCAAACATGCAATTCACCATCAAATGACACATGAATTGTGAGCAATGCTTTCACATTTTAAGTTTTCCATTGATATATAAACTTCATTGAGATTCATAAAGTGTAGGTGAATTTGGCTGAAGCTTCAAAACATGAAAAGATTGTCATTTTTTCTCTCCAAAAACCGTGGTATCAAAGCTCTCAAAACCCATCTTTTTCTCCTCTCAAATTCATCATGTTGGGGTTCCCACAAGCCCGTTCTAAGGCCGGAGAATAGCGGGGAAGGCTCTAGCGGTATTCCATGTCGAGTTCGTGAAGAGAAACAACCAAACGAACCCACGAATTTCAAGATCAAAGATAAGTTTTCTAACGCTCTGTTTTTGTTCTTCTTTTGGCATGCTTTTAATCAATCAAATTAATGAAAATCAAGGCCTAAGATCCGCTAACGCTTCCGCTCGAGTGTTCTTCACTCCTTCACTTTGATCGTTGTCAACATCATTCATTTTCTTTCTAAAAGATAATGAATACTCTAATGCCATCATCAAGTATGATGACCTAGGCTTCAATCAAGTCTATGTAACATTCAGGTTTTAATATAACCCTCCCACTACATCGAGGCACTCTCAACTATTGAGATGGATGTGTCTAACTAGATGCATTGATCCATCAACAACTCTTGTTGTACAACCAACCTCATCAACAACTCTTGTGGATGTTACTGTAGCTTCATTAGTTAACTTACTTAAATTGACTTTACTCTTGTGGTTTATGATTTTTGATGTGGGCTTCTTTTGAGAATTTAACATTTGTTGATACAAATTCTCTATTATCTTGTGAATTGAAGAAGTATCCACTTCTCGTTTCCTTTGGGGTTGCCTACTACAGTATGCAATGCAGTCAACACTGCATGACCCCAAAACGAGTAAGACAATTGAGCATAGCTCAAGATGGAATGAATCATATCCAATAGGGTTCTATTTCTCCTAAATGAGATTTAGGGTGTGATCCCATGTACTATCAAATAGTCCTGGAATCTCAAATCCCTATACTCAATACTTTGATCTGATCAAAGTGTTTTTATCATCTCACCTAACAAGTTTTCAACTTCAGTCCTAAGCCCCTTCGAATATCTCAAGAGCTTCAGACTTAAGTTGCATTAGGTAAAGATACTTGAATAATCATCCAAAAGAGATGAATTATTCATGCCCTCCCACTGCTTTAACATATTGAACCACAAGGATCCAAATGTACAAGCTCCAAGGGCTCTTTGGCTCTTAGATCTTGTCTAGTAAAAGACCTATCAGTCATATTGCCCATAAGGTATGACTTACAAGGTAGTAGAGATTCATCTTCTAACTCGCTTAGAAGTTCACTCTTGACCAATCTCCCAATCAAATTGAGATTGATATGGTCTACCTTAAAACCAAAGAAAGGTATTTTCCTTTTGGAGAAATCTTTTGCCTCTTTTCATATTGAGTAGTAGCAGTCTTAAACAACTCAGTGTTCATGACTGCTTTACTCTTGATTAGTCTTAAAACATTTAGGTTACTTTCCAGTAAAGCTAAACAAGTGTCAACTCCCTTTCTTGAAATAAAACTGCGTTAGCAGAGAAAGGTAAAGAGTAACATTGTTCCAGCAAATAAGACACAAAAATCAAATTTCTTTTGATCTTAGGAATTACATACACATTATCTAATAATATGTATTTTCTCCCACTGAGAAAAATAACTTAATGTTCCCCACTGATATAGCTAAAATAACATCTCTAATTCTAACTTTGAGAGTTATTACACAAGCAACAAGCTCTTGCCAGGATCTTATTCCTTTAAAAGAAGAACACACGTGATTTGTGGCCCTTCAATCAAGTATTCAGGGAGAATCACTATTCTTCACTAATCACGTTTTCAAGACATGTAAATGAAAATTACGGTCTTGAACAAGTTCTCTTTTTGCTAGGCAAAGTTCTGTCATATTCACCAAGAACAATTCTTAATGAATCAAACATATGGGGCATGAGGACATTCCTAAGTTAAGAATAATCCTAGACTTATTTACCACAATTTGTAAAATGACGTAAGACAATACATAAAATTACTTGTTGAAGTAACAAATACATGAATTAAACCGTTATTAATAAAATGACGTAAGACAATACATAAAATTATTATATAATTGTTGAAGTAACAAATTACTTGTATTATTAATAGCACTAACCCATTACAACTAATCCAATCAAATTCTGCAAAAACAAATAAGCAATCAAAGAAACCCTATAAAACTATTGATTTAGTTTTTGCAACAGTACTTCTAAGGTTTAGAACAAAAACCACCGAAGGGTGGTCAGCTACTCCTCCTCTGAATTGAGACAATCTCAACCAAACTCTAACACAAGAATAACTCATATTCCGTTAGCGTTTAGTTACCGTTGTTCGGTCAAGGGTTAGTTAACACATTTAACTCATCCTCGTAAGTGTAACCCTCCCACTTTCAGATCTCAGAGGCACGCACCAACAGGCTACCAAAGGGAAAGACAACTGTTGGTAATTAGCCTAAGAGTTCCTATCCCATTCAGGAGTTCACGATGTTCCGAATCCTATGATCAGGTCCTCCGAAGGGATGGTTGCGCCAGGATAACCTGCAGGCGGATCATAGGACTCTCATAGTGTGAACTAGGGGCAGAGACCGAGGGATACGTTGACGCGTGTCCCGCTCCCACTTACTCTAGACATTATTCTCATTCACCTTGTTATTGATTCATGCAAACACTTTCCGAAGGGTGGCTGCACCTAGGGTAACTCGAAGCCGGGCATGAACCTCACGTTGTGAATATAGGGACGTAGGAGCAAAACTTGATTTAAATCTCGTTTGTAATATTCCTCCCACTGAAAATGTCCTACGGATAATTTAGGGTTGTTTAACTTAGATAAAATTCGGCTAAGTCAATCTATCTAAGTATGATACTATTATAACAATTATGGAAAGGATTCAACCGCAAATGTTTTAGGTGAATTAAACTTCTTTTAATAAACCAAACATTGCAAGTCAACATTACTATGGTTAATTCAACTCAAGGTTCGGGTCAGTTCCCAGGTAGGAGGTGTTCCGTAAACCGTCAACTTAAATACCCCAACCTTAGACAGAACTTCACCGAGAGAGTTCTCTTATAACCACAGTAATGTAAGGTGTTTACTCTAAAGATCTAGGTGCATTAAACACTTTTAACAAACCTAGTGACATTGCATGCTAACATTTAACTATGATTAATTAAACTCCGGTATTCCGGGTCAGTTCCCAGGTAGGAGGTGTTCTGTAAACCGTCAGCTTAAATACCCCTTGCCTTTGACAGAACTTAACCGGTGGAGTTCCCTTATCATCATAGTAATGTTTTTCCTGCTTAGTCAATTAAAACTAATTTTAATTCTAAGTAAGAATAGATCAAATCCTATTAGAAATGTGATCTTAGATCTAATTAATTTTAAACATTTTAAAATTAATTCATTTATCCTAAGATCCTATGTTTTCATGCAATTCTTTGTTATAGGTTAACGGTTTCTATTCATTAATTATATAACTATTATAAATTTTAATGAATTAACCTTATAACATGCTACTATGGTGAATAAATTAACAATCAAATTCTAATTAATTTATAAAACCATACATTAGCATACATGACATACCATAAATATAACAATTATATTAATCTAAGGTAATGTCATGCTCAATGCAATTTAATTTCCTTTTAATTGACCTAACTCTTAAATTAATTATACAAGAAAATTAAAAGTAAGCATTACTTTTTTCATACATTAACATAACATTTATATTAATAGCTCATGAAAATTAAGCATGTAAATTAATAATATAAATATAACTCTTATATTTTTTAAACTAAAGTAATTTCATGTTCAATGCAAATTAATTTTCTTTAATTAATCTAACTCTTAAATTAATTACCTAAGAAAATTAAAATAAACATTCATATTTTCATGCATTAACATAACACTTTATATTAATCGCTCATGAAAATAAATAAGCAAATAAACTACTTTCATAAATATAACTCTTTATATTTTTACTAAAGTAATTTCATGCTCAATGCTTCTCAATTTTTATTCATTTAATCGTAACAATTTATATCAAATACTCATGAAAATAAGCATTGATATTTTATTTCCACCCATAATATAACTAATTATATTAATACTCATGAAAATAAACCTAAGCATGCATGCTCCATTAATATAATATAACACTTTATATTTATCTAATTAATGTCATGCATCATGCTTTTCCAATTTCATATATTTAATATAACAATTATACTAAATTACTCATGAAATTTAAATTCATGCATAATTATCAAATATTATAACATTTATAACATAAAAATGCATGAAACATGCGTAACCTATGGTGAGATCTAGCTAAATGACATTCATAAAGCAATAAATAGCTATAAAGACCGGTATTTTGGCATCCTAGGGCAAAAATAATGAAAAAAGTACATTAATAATTCAAAATCTAGCCCTAAACCGCCTTGTAATTGGTCAGAACCGCCTCGAACCATGTTACAATCGCCCAAACCGGACCTCAATAACTCAAATCGGACCAAATTCCCCATGAACCGGACCAACCAGCTCTGAACCGGACTCATCCTCAGTGAACCGGACCGTACTGACCACTTAGCAGCTGGAAGCAAATTTAAAAAAAAAAACGCCATTAAACAAGCTTGAACTTGCACCCACACAGATGCTAGACAAGTGCACAAACCACCTACTCTAGCACCTGATGTTCGATCTTTAATGAACGAAAAATATATTTATTTTGTAATCTCGCTTCTAACCCGCGTAATTTGAGCGAAACTGCCGCCAGCGTCAAGACGCTGAAGGGATAGCGTCAGAACGCTGGCCCGAAAAATCTTCGTTTTACATTCGTTCTACCTTTGGACAGCGTTCTGTCCTTCGATTCAACAGCAGTTCTTCTCCGATTTCAACCCCGATTCGAACACCGATAAACAAATTGATCCTAAATTTCTAGACACGAACTTACAAGACTCGATTTACAACAATTTACCCCAAAAACACGGGTCCTTACATGATCAAATCATACAAAATTGTAAATCTAATGCCAAAACACATAAAAAGTCTTTAAGGCAAACCACAATCATAATGCAAATCGATCCCACCAAAAACCAATGCAAATTTTGTAAAACAAAATTAAGCATACGATCGGCTCTGATATCAATTGAAAGGATTTGGAATTCCCCAATTCCATTACAGCGGAAGCAATTGGACCGTTCGTAAATTAATTTTGTTCTACAAAATATCAATACATTGGCAAAAGGTTAAACGATGAGAAACATACCTCCGTTGACGACTCTAAATACTTCAACGCCTTTCTTGATTTTGGATCGAGCGTCAACAATTGGGACACCACCAATTGATCTTCTTCGCTATAACTCTGAGATTAGAAACTTAGTTGTGGGACTACATAATCTTGAATGGGAAAAACTCTAGAGAGAAAATTCTCTCTAGAGTTCTTGAGTTGAGAGAATATGAGAGGGTCTTATAGTGGCCATATGTTGTAGTGCCTAAACCCTAGGTTCGGTGTTCTATTTATAGGAGAAAGGTCCTGAATAAAATATTCATTTAAAATCAATTATTTTCATAACTGATTTAATCTTTTCCATAATAAATCAATTCCATGACCAATCAATTCCACAATTGATTAATCTTTTCCATAAATGATTGATCACTTCCATAAGTGATTAAATCATTTCCATAAATGATTAATTACTTCCATAAGTGATTAATCATTTCCATAATTGATTAATTTCCAATTAATTAATTCTTTAATTAATTAATCACCAATTAAATATCATATATTTAATTTCAGACCTCCTATTAGTTAATTAATTAATTACCCAATTCAATATCATATATTTAATTTCAGGCCTTCAATTAATTAATTCTATAATATGAATCAAATTCATATTAAAATTTGATCTCCTTCAAATTCTCTTATATCCTATAAATTTATTATGAATCAAATTCATATTAATATTTGAACTTCTTCAAATATTTATTTATGTCATATACTATAGTTTAATTAAATCTCATTTAATTTAAACTAAATTAATTCATAATTAATTAATTCATCTTCTAATTAAATACCCTATATTTAATTAGACATATATTTTAACTCTTTGAAATATATCAATCTCTCAATTTAATAAAGTTTAATCTCAAATTAGACTTTATTTTTTAATGCATCATTATACACTATATTAATTTGTATCTCATACAATTAAATTAATTCCCAATATGAATTTGAACTATTTAAATTCTCTCAAGATATATTTGTTCCTAATTACTCTTTACAAGCTAGCAGGGGGACCTAATGAATCTACAGATCAGAAGCTCCAATGATATGAGGTTAACCGATTAAACTCATTAATCAAGTTAACCAATATTCATTAACTGTGGGTCATTCCACTAAAGACCCACAGCTGAACTCTTCTCACTGTAGAACATTTATGTGTCCACGGATATAGACCTATACCGGTAAATCAATCCTTCTCGAGTGTCTGTAATCACAGCTTGGTCAAATTACCGCTTTACCCCTGTGTTACATCTGTCTCCTTAAGTACCTGTGCTCCTCTAATGAACAACCTGTTTATGGTCCAACCATTAAACATAAAGTCCCCCTCGGGCCAGTGAGAGGGCGGGACCCCTTTGTTCAAGTCCCGGAGTCACCACTTAAGGGAACACTTATCTACTTCACCTAGAAGCGGGAAGGAGTGAATTCCTTCTTGTGTTGTCATGTCCCCAACCTCCCACTCGGTCTTGTTCCCAAAAAGGAAGGCATATTGAGTCGGCGTATTGGCCACTCTCACCCATGCTAATCAAAGGACAATCCCTCATGAGAAGGAGTTCATGACACACTCAGGATTAAGATTGAGTTACCTAGGTCATCCTATTGAAACAGTAACCTAATTAGTTAACGGTGTTATAACTAATGGTTGACTATTTCGTGGTCCGGTCTTATGCAAACTCATTGCATAGGATACCCCCACTTGCATGTCTACGACATGGACGTTTTGGATCAATACGTCTGTATCAAATACAAAGCGGACCGTATTTCATAGTGTTACCAAGATAAGGTACCCAAGATATGCTAGCATGCTTTTTAAATCACGATAAGCTAGCTTAACCTCTTTATTTCCGTTCTAAGGACTCTGAAGAGGTCGGGCAATGCTAACGTGGCCTAAACACTAAATGGGCTTGATTTACACATGTTTCTAAGGATTAAACAACTTTTGGGTAGAAAACTACAACGCTATATACCAAGGGACAAGAAGGAAACTTACCCAAACGAACCCGTTTCCACGTTAGGCGGGTTATTCTAACCTCTATCAACGTGCTAGAATGGTCCTTGGGCAGTGGGTACTCGAGTTGAAGTGTATCGAACTCAATCGAACACTCAGGCGGCACTGCATATTAGAAAATCAACGCTAATATTAATTTTCCAGCACCTATAACAAATGGGTAATTCATTTTAGGCACGAATCGAACATGGGCAAGCGTTTAAACTTACCGAGGTTGTTATGTGATACCGAAAACACCCCGTAACGGTGCTGGATAGAGGCAAAACGTGAAAGACAGGACCCCGAACTGCTTCCTGCACGAAATCTAACCAAAACAATACAAGGGACTCTTAGATCGAGCCTTAATCAACCTATAATGAGGAAGAAACCGACTTACCCACGGGACTACGGCTGAAAAATGCAAAGATAGAGAGACCCACGAGATCCACCTTGCTGAAAAACGCAAGGAGAGAGGGAGAGGGACAGTGGGCTCAGGCTGCGCAGCAGGAAGGGACAGCGACAACCCACTGCGGCGACGCTATTCGACGGTGGCGGGGTCGCGGGATCTTCCTCACGGCAGACACGCAAGAGAGAAAGAGAGATGAAGGAGAGGGAGATGGGGGTTTCACGCAAAACACAAGAGAGGGAGAACAAGATGAAAGAATAGGGCTTCTATTTCTTTTCCTTTCTTTTAGTTTTTTTTTTTCTTCTCAAAAATCCCAAAAATAGGATTTCAAGAATATAACCAACAACCCACTCCCTTAATTCAGCGTGACAATTCAACGCTAATATAAAATTCCAACGAGCTTTTAGGGAAAAATTAATCACTCAATATACGGATTAATTCCAAGAATAATTACCCAAACACTTTGGTTTAAAATTAATAATTCCTTAGTACCAGTCCAAATAATATTTACATTTAATTTGACCAACTACACAAAACTTAATTAACACTAAAAATGCACGGGGCATTACAAAAATAATATGAATAGAGATTCATATTAAAACTATAGCATATGAGATAATTATTTGAACTTGATTCAATTAGGATATTAATTAAATATTAGTTTAATTTAATTAAATATGATTTAATTAAATCAATACTATAGTTTAAAGGAGAGAAGTGTCATTAATCAAATATATTATATTTGATTAATAGGTTGGCCTAATTAGTTCAATTAAATACGATTTAATTGAATTAAATAGGAAAACTATATATTATAATTGATTTAATTAAATTAGTTTTGATTAAATTAATTAATTTCGTAAAATATAGTTTTATGAAATATTATTATTTAATGATAGTTAAAATTGCCAACCGTTGGATGTGTGATGTAGGGAGTTACAGATTTGGTAAGCCCCCAATACTCTTCCTCTCTCTCGTTGGGTATGTGATACAAAATGAGATCATAGTGTGTTTCTAACAAAAGAAAATCTTTCATTGAAAATTCTCTCCAAGTAGATTACAACAATGTTAGTACTGAAAATCTCTTCCCTTTCAAGGCAAGGTTTGATCCCACAATCCATATCCTCAAGATTTCAGAGTATAGTGGATGATCTCTATCTGTACTGTTCGTTGGGAATTCATGACGAATAATTCGTTGAGGAGCACAGTGTTGTGAATAACAGTTATCAAGAAGTAAGTTCTCCAAAACTCTATATTTTTTTAAAACAAGCATGCTAAATCTATGTTTAATTTGAGAATTGTTCGGAAATTATTGGCCAATGTATTAGTGTTTTTGTTTTAACCCAATTAACGACGAGTTGATTTGATATACGCTTCTGCTTTGAGGATTTTCATTCATTCAAATGGTATCACAGCCAGGTTGTTGTTTAATTTCATTTCTACGAAACTTGCATTGTTTTTTGGTGGGTAAACTCTGCAAATTTGATGAGAATTTTGTTGATAGACTGTTTATGTATTTGTGGCCCTGGTTTTACAATTTCATCGATTTGATCGTGTAAATGATTGTGTTTTTTGGGCAAAAGTAGTAAATCGAGTCATGTAAGTCCATGTCTAGTGAATTAGGATTTCAATTTGGTGAAATCTGCTCGAATCGGGATCCATTTTGGAGTTATCGACTCTTGGAAACCAAGAACAGAGCATTGTCCAGAGGCGTAGCGTTGAGACTCTGTTCAACGGTGTCTTGACGCTGATGAATAGATCTCGAAATTTTTGTTCTAGCGTCGGGACGTCGCCTTCAGCCTCTCGACATTGACGGTAGTTTCGAATTTCAAGTGGCTCAAGTGGTTATGCTTGTGGTTACTGTCATCATGGGCGTGAGTTCAAGTTGGATATGGTGCGTTTTATTTTTACATTTGCGTGCAGCGTGAGTTGACGATTTTCAGTCATGTTCGCCCTGGTGGTCTGGTTCACTGCTGATCTTTTCCGATTTGAGTTATTTGGGTCTGGTTCAGACGATTGGGTCGGTTCTAAGCGGTTCGAAAGAGTTCGAGGCGGTTCGGACCCATTACATGGCAGTTTAGGGCTAGAATTTGATAAATTAATGTAATGTTTCAATTATTTTATGTCTTAGGGTGCCAAAATACCGATCTATTAAGCCATTTTAATTATGTGCATTATGAATGTCATATAGATTAAAATCACACCATAGGTTAAGCATGAATCATGCTTAATAATATATTAAAGTGTTATAATGTATGGTATTTATGTATGATTGAAAATTTCATGTGTTATTTAGTATAAGTGTTCTATTAAATTTATGAAATTGGAGAAGCATGCAACATGACATTAATTTAGTTAAATATAAGTGTTATATTTCATTCATGTCACATGTATGCTTGGTATTATTTTCATGCACATAATATAAATGTTATGTTATGGATGGAAATAATTTCAATGCTTGATTTTCATGTTTAATTAGTATAAGTGTTATATTAATAAAATTAAAATGTGAAGCATTGGGCATGACATTAATTTAGATCAATATAAGAGTTATATTTGATATTAATTAAAGTGAAAATTAAGATGCATGAAGCTTGACACCATCTTATATAAATATAATAGTTATATTAATTGAATGTCATGAATGCTTAGAATGTGGTGTTAAATAATTAGAATATGAATGTTATCTTTCCAACACAATAGAAGCATGTTATAGGGCTAATCATTATAACGTGGAATAGTTTTAAAATGATTAGAAATTGTCAACCTGTAACAAAGAGTTGCATGCAAACATGGGATCTTAGGTTAAATTTGAATTAATTTTAAAATGTTTAAAATTAATTAGACTTAAGCTCACCTGGATTCTAATAGGATTAGAATTGTTTTCTTACTGCTTGGTATTAAAATAATTTTAAAGAACAAAGTAGAAAAAACATTACTATGGTTATGAGGGAACTCTCCCGGTGAAGTTCTGTCTAGGCTGGGTGTACTTAACTTGACGGTTTACGGAACACCTCCTACCTGGGAACAGACCTGGAACCTAAGTTTAATTAATCATAGTCTAATGTTAGCTTGCAATGCCACTAGGTAATTAAATGAGTTTAATTCACCTAGAGATTAAAGTAAAGACCTATATATAAGAGTTATATAAAGGCGTAGACTTAGATTCATTTAGCCAAAATTTACCTGAGTAATAGGCCCGAAAATTCTATAAATACTTAGTGGAAGGAAATATGACAAAACAAGATTTTCATAGATGAAGTTTTGCTCTCACATCCTCAAGAGTTCACAACGTGAGGTCCATGCTTGGCCTCGAGTCACCCTGGGAGTGACCCCCTACGGATGGTGTTTGCATGGATCAATATCAAGGTGAATGAGGGAGTATTTTATAGTAAGTGGGAGCAAGACACGTGTCAACGTATCCTACGGTCTCCTTCATTAGGTTGCACCGTGATTCCTATGATCTGCCTATGAGTCGCCCTGGGAGCAATCACCCAACATAGGGCTTGAACATGGGTTTCAGAAAACCGCAAACTCCAGAAATGGATAGGGTTTCTTAGATCCATTTCCAACTTTGACCTTCCCTATGGTAGTATGGTTGAGGCCGACCTCTAGAATATGAAAATGGAGGGTCACACTTACGAGAAATCATTAAGGTGTTAATATTTCGTGACCGAGAAAATGATTGCTAAAAACTATTGGAATATGAGTTATTCTTATAATAGGGATTGACTGAGATTGTCTCAAATCAGAGGAGGAGTGTCTGACTGCCCTACGGTAGCTGTTGCTCTAAACCACTGAAGTATCGTTGCAAATATGTATCATATATTTGGGTCGATGATTACTTTTGCTAAATTGATTGGATTAAAACAATATATATTTTTTAATGGGTTTAGTGCAATAAAAGTAATTTGTTGTTTCAGCGATATGTATTAGAATGTGCGTTGTCTTACGCCAATTCATTAATAACGGTTTTTGATACAACTAACTTAAATGACAAACTTGTGGTAAGTGACTTATGATTAGTCATTGGTGAGGAATGTCCTCTAGCCCAAATGTCTAATTCATCTCGAATCGTTCATGATGATTATGACATTAACTGCCTAGCCAATATGAATGATAATAAATGTGATTTATCAGTCATTGAAACATGCATAGTGGAAAACGAGGATACAGTCTGAATCTTTGATTCAAATGCCACTTATCACGTTTGGTTTTCCTTTCCAAGAATAAGCTCATGGCAACTATTGCGAATAGGTGAGATAACTCTCATATTTTTATCTAGAGAGTTTGTCTTGGTTATGGCAGAGGGGAACATTAAGTTATTTTGTCCAGCGAAAGAAAATGAACATTATTAGATAATGTGTATGGCTTTCCTAAGATTAAAAAAAAAATGATTTTTGTATCTTACATCCTGGAACAATGTTACTCTATTCCTTTCTCTACTAACACAGTTTTATTTTAAGAAAGGGAGTTGACATTTGTTCAGCTATACTGGAAAATAACTTATGTGTTTTAAGACTAATCAAGAGTAAAGCAAGTCATGAGCATTGAGTTGCTTAAGATTGCTTATACTCAGAGAAATAAAGGAAAATGATATCTCCTAAAGGAAATACCTTTCTTTGGTTCTTAAGGTTAGGCTATTTTGATCTCAATATGATTGAGAGCTTAGTCTAGACTATATTTCTAAGTTAGTTAGAAGAAGACTCTTTAATACCAATTAGGTCATGCCTTATAGGCAATATGACTAATGGATCATTTATTGAAAAAGAACTAAAGAGCCAAAGAGCCCTTGGAGCTTGTACATTTCGATCCTTGTGGTCCAGTATGCTAAAGTGGTGGGAGGGCATGAATAAATCGTCTTGTTTATAAATGATTATTCAAAGGTATT
Source organism: Luffa acutangula (assembly GCA_036850905.1). Classification (NCBI taxonomy): domain Eukaryota; kingdom Viridiplantae; phylum Streptophyta; class Magnoliopsida; order Cucurbitales; family Cucurbitaceae; genus Luffa; species Luffa acutangula. The sequence goes on from CM072087.1 coordinate 19,867,128, forward strand.
CATATCTCTACCTAATGCAATTTAAGTTTGAAGCTCTTGAGATATTTGTTGCACTTTTCCGCAAGCGTACGGTGGCCCAAGTAATATTAAAATAGAAAGTATTTTGAGTATCGAATCATGGAGAGGTTAGTGTAGAAGATTTTGAAATTTGTTCTTTAGATAAAAAAAAATGAAAAAGAATTGTTTAGGTGTGAGGATGTTTTTGAGTCTTTAGATTTAGATCAAAGAAAGGCTCCCCCAATTAAACCATCCCTAATTGAGGCACCCACTTTAGATTTGAAGCCTTTACCAGATCATCTAAAGTATGTGTATCTTGGGGAAAGTGAGACGTTGCCCATTATTGTTGCATCAGATTTAATGCTGGAGCACGAGGAGGCCATAATAAAATTGCTGCAGCAATACCGCAAAGCTATAGGTTGGACATTGGCTGATATACAGGGAATTAGCCCGTCTTTTTGTATGCACAAAATCACTCTAGAGGAGGGATCCTTTAGGAGTATTGAGCAACAAAAAAGGCTTAACCCTGCAATGAAAGAGGTTGTTAAGAAGGAGGTGATTAAATGGTTGGATGCTGGGATCATTTATCCAATTGCCGATAGCAATTGGGTAAGCCCTGTCCAATGTGTTCCTAAGAAAGGAGGTGTCACTGTGGTGAGCAATAAAGATAATGAGTTGATCCCCACAAGGACAGTAACTGGCTGGAGGGTTTGTATGGATTACAGAAGGCTTAATAAAGCCACCCGAAAGGATCATTTCCCTCTACCATTTATCGACCAGATGTTGGATCGATTGGCTGGTCAGGCCTATTACTGTTTCTTGGATGGTTATTCTGGGTATAACCAGATTATTATTGCTCCTGAAGATCAGGAAAAAAACCACTTTCACCTGCCCTTATGGGACATTCGCTTTTAGGAGAATGCCTTTTGGCCTTTGCAATGCTCCAGCAACATTTCAGCGGTGTATGTTAGCAATTTTTTCTGATATGATTGAATCCACTGTTGAAGTCTTTATGGACGATTTTTCAGTTTTTGGAGGGTCTTTTCAGAGTTGTTTAGATAATTTAGGTAAGGTGTTAAAAAGATGTGAGGATACCCATCTAGTTCTTAATTGGGAGAAGTGCCACTTCATGGTGAAGGAGGGCATAGTGTTAGGCCACAGGATTTCTAAGAATGGTCTAGAAGTTGATAGAGCAAAAGTTGAGGTTATCGAAAGACTAGAGCCACCGAATTCAGTGAAGGGAATTCGGAGTTTTTTAGGACATGCTGGATTTTATAGGAGGTTCATAAAGGATTTTTCCAAAATCAGTAAACCTCTTTGTAACTTATTGTGCACTGATCATGTTTTTGACTTTAATGCAGATTGTAGGAAGGCGTTTGAAACATTGAAGGCTACTTTAATCTCAGCACCCATTCTCTACGCACCTAATTGGAATTTGCCATTCGAGGTAATGCGTGATGCGAGTGATGCTGCGGTAGGTGCGATGCTGGGGCAAAAGCAGGGCAAATTTATTCATCCTATATATTATGCAAGCAAGGTTTTAAATGAAGCACAGGTCAACTACACAACTACTGAAAAGGAGTTGTTAGCTGTTGTGTTTGCTTTTGAAAAATTTCGGCCATATTTGGTTGGATCTAAAGTCTGTTCACGGATCATGCAGCAATAAGGTATTTATTGTCAAAGAAAGATGCAAAGCCTAGATTAATTCGTTGGATTTTACTATTGCAGGAATTTGACTTGGAGATAAAGGACAAGAAGGGATCAGAGAATGTCATTGCAGATCATTTGTCTCGTCTTGATCCATCATCATCTTTGCTGGAGCAATCTGCCATTTCCGATTCTTTTCCAGATGAACAGCTTTTTGCTGTTCAGGTAAAGGTAGCCAGGGATGTCCCTTGGTATGCTGATATTGCCAACTTTTTAGTGAAGGGAGTCACCCCTATTGGTATGGATTGAAGGCAGAAGAAAAAGTTTAAGCATGATGCAAAATTTTTCTATTGGGATGAGCCATTTATGTATAAGCAATGCTCTGACGATATTATTCGTAAGTGTGTTTCAGGTGCTGAAGCAAAGGAAATCCTGGAGCAATGTCACTCTTCGCCGTATGGAGGCCATTTCAGTGGTCAGAGGACAGCTATGAGGATTTTGCATTGCGGATTTTTCTGGCCTACGTTATTCAAGGATGCCCACTGGTTCTACAAGCAATGTGACGCTTGTCAAAGGAGAGGAAACTTGGGGCCTAGAGATGAAATGCCTCTTACTTACATTTCAGAAGTTGAATTATTCGATGTATGGGGTATTGATTTTATGGGGCCATTTCCCCCTTCTAATGGCAATGTTTTTATCTTATTGGCAGTTGATTATGTGTCCAAGTGGGTGGAGGCCATTGCATGCCATCAGAGTGATGCCAAGACAGTTGCAAGGTTTCTTCAATCGCACATCTTTGCGCAGTTTGGGACACCTAGGGCTCTAGTGAGTGATGAGGGTACACATTTTGTTAATAATATCTTAACTAAGCTTTTAGCTAAGTATGAGATTAAGCATAGGATAGCTACCCCTTATCACCCACGAGCGAATGGTCAAGCTGAAATTAGTAATAGGGAAATTAAAGTTATTTTAGAGAAAGTAGTCCATCCATCTAGAAAAAATTGGTCCTTTAGGTTGGATGAGGCTCTTTGGGCTTATAGGACAGCTTATAAGACTCCTCTAGGTATGTCTCCCTATAGGTTAGTATACGGGAAAGCTTGTCATTTACCGTTAGAGCTGGAACATAAAACATTTTGGGCTTTGAAAAAGTTAAATTTTGATCTGAGTCGTGCAGGAGCAATCAGAATGCTGCAGCTTAATGAGTTAGAAGAATTTCGTCAATTTTCTTACGAAAATGTGAAAATGTATAAAGAAAAGACTAAGTTGTGGCATGACAAAAAAATTAAATCTAAGGAGTTTGTCAAGGGTCAAAAAGTTTTGCTTTATAATTCTAGATTAAAATTATTTCCTGGAAAATTAAAATCTAAATGGTCAGGACCGTTTATTGTGATTGAGGTTTTTTCCAATGGAGCAATTACTTTGCAGGATGAAAAAGATGGGAGAGTGTTCAAGGTGAATGGACAGCGTGTGAAAAATTATTGGGGTGAGGAGTTTCAGTCGAAATATCCTTCCCTAAGGTTGGTTGATGATTGAGAGAGCAGAACTTTTGCGGGAGCATTTCACAGAGCAAAATTTTGAGCTCCCAGGATTTGTATTGAGTTTATGTTTCACTTATTTGTTTTTTTTTATTTCGGTTAGGGTAGATTTAATTTTGCATGTTTTGTTAGATTTTATCTTTTAAGTATTTTTATTATTTTTGGTAGGATAGATTTGATATATTTTTGATTTGATTTGATTTGATTTTTGGGTTATTTGTTTAGATTATCTTTTAATTATCTTTTAATTAGTTAGATTTTATTAGATTTTATTTTCAGTTATTTGAATTCTAATTAATAGAGATTTTCTCTAATTTATTCGGCTTCTTTTTAGAATAAAAGATTAAATTTGATTTGATCGGAAAAATTTAATTTTGAAATTCAAATAACATATCCAAGATTCTTCAGGTTCTTGCAGCAAGATTATGGCCGGAGAAAAATATTGCGAATTAAAAGGGGTTCCGTTGGAATTTATTATTTTTACCGTTGGATTTAGCTTTGAATTCTTGCAGGTAAATGTGCGTGCATCGTCTGATGAGGCCACGTGTCGCAGAGCAATTATCTGAAGGCTTTAATGATGACAGTACATCAATTTTACCATAGGCGTTTGGAATCTGCAATTTTACCGTTGGTAATTTTTGAATTTCAGGTTTGCATTTTTAAATTACAACGGTAATATTAGTTACTGCAGAGCAAATCTTTTCGGTTAAGATTGAATTTTGCTGGGGCCTTATTTATTCACTACCGCTAGTAAGTTTCTTTCCACTTCGTCTTCTTGATCCCATTTTTTGTCGTCTGCATTCTTTCTTTTTCCTTCAATTCTCTGAAAAATTGTTGAGTCCTCCATGGCTAAGACTAGAGCTAGGAAAGAGAGGGAGAGTGAAGAGGGGGAGGTACCGGTCACACCGGAAGTGCAAAAAGGGAAAACTAAGAAAAAAAGAACGCCAGAAGAGAAGGAGGCGAAGCGCAGACGGAGGCAGCAAAGGGCTGCGGAACAAGAAGTCATCAAAGAAACAGAGGCTGTTCAGAATCTTGAGACAGAACCGATAGTTTCTGCTACGGTTCAGGAAGGGAATACTGAGAAGGAACATGAGACGGAGGACGACAGACAAGTCGCAGGTATGCCTGAAAAGGAGAAAACACCAGAGCCGGTGCAGGAGGCTCATGTTGAAATCATTATGCCTGAACCGCCCAAGCGCCGCCGCATCAAGAGGAAGGCGGGTCGCGTGAGGGTGATTCGGAACACTCCATCACCTCCGACGTCGGACTCTGAGAAAGAAAAAAGGGAAGCTGAGAATAAGGAAAAAGAAGAAGAGGCAAGAAAGGCAGAAGAAGAGTGTTTGCGTGTACAGAGAGAAAGCAAGGGCAAAGGAATTGCCGAAGCATCGGGAGAAATTGAGGAGCCGAGGGCACCATTCATTCGCTTCGTCAACGATCTTGCTCGAGCAAAATACTAGGAGGTGCTGAAACGGGACTTCTTGTTCAAACGAGGATTTGGCAGTGATTTGCCCAGGTTCTTGGAGTCTGGAATAGTGAACCTCGGATGGAGGCAATTTTGTGCGAAACCAGAACCAGTCAATTCCAACATTGTTCGAGAATTTTATGCCAATCTTGACGTTAAGAATGATTTTGAGGTTATCGTTCGAGGATTGCCTGTACAATGGAGTCCTGAGGCCATTAATGAATTGTTCGATCTCCAGGATTTTCCGCATGCCGTTTTTAATGAGATGGTGGTTGCACCATCTAGTGATCAACTGAGTGCGGCTGTCCGGGAGGTAGGCATTGAGGGGGCTCAATGGAGGGTGTCGCAGACGCGGAAGCATACGTTTCAAGCTGCTTATTTGAAGAGTGAAGCCAACACTTGGATGGTTTCATCAGGCTACGCTTGCTGCCGACAACACACAACTCCACAGTATCTCGGGACAGGGTATTGCTTGCTTTTGCCATCGCTCGATGAGTATTGATGTAGGAAAAATTATTTCTTCTGAGATTGTTGATTGCTGGAAAAAAAAGGTGGGGAAGCTGTTCTTTCCAAACACTATCACAATGTTATGCAGCAGTGTAGGAGTGCCCACGGTTCCAGAAGATATGATCATGACTGATAAGGGAATCATTGTCACACCTAATCTGGCGCGGCTTCAGCATATGCAAGAGGTTCGCCAGGGTGGACTTGTGTATGGCGTTAATCAGATCCTAGAGCAACTGTCAGTGTTGGCCAATAGGTTAGAATTTGCTGAAAGGCAAGCTCAGACCTACTGGACTTATGCTAAAAGGAGAGATGATGCGCTCAGGTGGCCTTGCAAACCAATTTCTCAACACCGTATCCAGCCTTTCCAGTGTTTCCCGATGATTTGTTTAATCTTTGGATACCACCCCCGCCTGTTGAACGAGAAGAGGATGTTGATGAGGAGCAGGGTCAGGAAGACTGACTGATGGGATGACCTGGAGCGAGCATTACTTTTGTTTCTCCATTTTTGTTTGCTTGCGCATATTGACCATGTTCACTGTTATAACTGCTTGTCTTGTTTCTTTTTAATTTTTTTTTTTACTGCAAAAAATATATCTACTGTGTAATGTTTTTTTTTCTATGATTTTAATGAAATTTCTGAATGTTTCTATTCAATGAGCACTGACTAACTCTAACTTAACTATTTTTCTTCCGATTTTTTGAAGATTGGACTGATTACGCTTAATTAGATCAACGTATTCTGATCTCCAGAAACCTTTTGCTTGAGCATTTCTTCTAGCCTGGACTGTTGCTGCGGCAAGAAGATTTTGAAGGTAGTACTGACTTATATGATCCACTTTAAGCTTAATCTGAGTCCCATGTTTAGTTTAAAAATTCAGAGAGAAAGATTTAAGTTTGGGGGTATAATTTGCAAAAATTAATGATTCATTGGGGACAATGAATAATTCAAGTTTGGGCTACTCCAATTATTTTGCTCGAGCATTCCTCTCCTTCAAAATTAAAATTTGCTAGGTTATTGAGTAACCGGGGACATTTGTGATACCCACAGTTTGTCTTTGCGTCAAAAGATGACCTAGGAAATGTGAAAAAATGAGAAAAAATAAGAAAAATTATTTGCTGAAAAAAATTATTTGTTGAAGATTTTGCTGAAAAAATTGACAGAGCAAAAGTTTTGAGGGATGAATGATGATCCAGCAGTTTTCTGTCTTCCATAACTTAGGTGAGCTTCATCATAAAATGTCGCCATTCTGAGGGGCAAGAGATGGAATAACTAAGGATTTTTTAGCTTTATAATGAGTATTGAGCCTAGTTGGTGATAAGCTTGAGGCAAGGGTATACTGCACCATAAAGTGGGTCATCCCATGCTTAAGAGCTTATGATTGTAAGGTTGCTTTAAGTCTGATAAATAATGAAATAAACCCTTTTAGAAATATGTTTTAAAATGTCTGATAATAGAGCTAGGCTGTGGTGAGTTCTTAGAATTAAGTTGAAAAGTGGTGATTATTTGTCCCTGCTGAAGGAATCATTTTGCTGCAGCAGAGCTTGGTTTTGCAGAGTGCTCAGGTAAAGGTTAAAGGTAGTGTTGGACTGTCTGATTTGATTAAGCTATTTCTTTGTCTAATGTTTTGAAATTCTTGAAGGAAGGTTGGTTAGTATTGCTCGGGACGCGCAATAGTTCAAGTTTGGGGGTATGATAACTACCCAAAAGGTAGTTATTTAGGCCTCAATTATATAGGGATTTGTGTGTCTTTAATGCTTAATAGGGTTGGTTTTAGAGAGATATTACATGATTTAACCCATTTGGAAGAATGGAAGCATTGGAAATTATTTTGTGCAGATTATGCTGCTGAGCGACTGGAGGGAGCAAATTCTATGCTGCAGCAAAACTGGGAACAGAAACTGCCACATCACAGCTCGTTAGCCAACTTCATGAACCAACTTCTGTTGAGTTATTTTTGTGATAAAGGATCAAGGAGAGCCTTACACGTGTCCTAGTTGACCTAATTCAAGCCTCTCATCCTTCTATAAAAGGAAGTAGCCGTCAAAGTCAAATTCATTCCATGTTTTCCCTTGGAAGCCGAATAGTATAGGGAGATTGAAGATCATCAAGAACATCATTTACCGCAAGCTGATTAGGGAGTTTACTTTCTTTATTAACTTGTGGTTATGGACATGCATACTCAGATTGTAATACGTACTCCTATGCCCATTATGAACTAAGTAGCTTAGGGTGTTGGTTAGGAATAATGTGATTATTGTGCTTCATCTCTAGTAATAAATTGTCTATCGCATTTTGGTTAATTGTTGTGCTTATTCTCATTTTATGCCCGCCTGGCCAGCCGGTATGGATAGCTCTCTCTAGTTTCAGGGATGATTTAGAGAGTGTGTGGCAATTATCCACACTACGATCATTGTGTATTGGTGAACGCCAGTGACTGAGCTATGGATAGCCAGTTGCCTAGTGCTTGATCGGTCACTCTTCATTGGGTTTGAAACATATCCCAAAAGATCCAGAGTTCCGGGAGGAATCCGCTAATAATACTGCGAGAAATGCATGATGAATAATATTGCTAGAGCATATCTTAGAAAAATCACTAAAGCCTAACCAGCGCCTGTCATTAATCTATCTGTCTATTTGTTTACTCGTTTTTCTATCAGTTATTTTGCTTCAGCATATTTCCGATAAAACCCAATCATTTTATTATTCTTGAAACCACTAAAAAGTTACACAAAAATAGGTAGAGTGGAAACTCATTCAGACCTTGGATTGATAATATTACTTGCTGCAAACTGTGTATACTTGCACAGGAATTCTAGAGTATTTTATACTATATTTTTACTCACTCTAGGAACCCAACATGCGTTCTCTCTCTCTCTCTCGGTTTTGTTCGCGTGGAAGCCACTCAGCCCCGCCGTCGGAGTTTCGGTCACCACTGGTGACCGAGTAGCGTCGTCGCCTTCCCTTTCCAGTCGACGCCGCCATTCGTGGGATGTAGCCCGAGTTCCACTGTGTCTTCCTCCTTCTTCCATGGGTTTTTAATCCGCGACCTTCATCTCTCGCTCTCTTTTTCCGTTTCGCTCGTGCGCCACCACCTCCCTATTCCCGTCAATCCTTCATTGGAATCAAAGTCCCACACAAGAATTGGTGTGTTTCAGTCACCTTGCACTCTATTCCTGCGTCGTCTTTGTGGGTTTTATAGCGGAGAAGTGAAAAACTCGTCGGTAAGCTTCTTTCCTTTTGATTTAAGGCCCGATCTAAGTGTCTCTTGGTTCGATTCTTTAGATCTCGCGTCCTAGCAGCTCGAAGCCTCAGTTTTGTGCAATTTCGCCTCTGTCCAGCGGTGTTTTGGTTTCGTTTTGGATCGTTATGACGTCGCTTAACGTTATCGGTAAGTTTTAACTCTTACCCATTCATGATTAGAGCTTAAATTAGAATACCCATGTGTTTAGGTGCTGGAAATTTAGGTTAGTGATGAATTTCATGTTCTGCAGCGCTGTCTAAGTGTTCGATTGAGTTCGAAACACTTCAACTTTATCACCCACTGCCTAAGGATCATTCTAACGCATTGTTAGAGGTTAGAACAACCCATCTAGCGTAAAAGCAAGTCCATTTGGGTAAGTTTCATCGTAGTCCCTAAGCTTGTTAGCTTTAAGTCGAGTTGCGTGTTAAGTGTTAAGCCTTAAAATCACGTTTTAATCGATACCAATTAGTTATTTAGTCCTTAAAAGCTTTGCCCAACTCCTATAGGTTCTTAGAATGTGAAAATATGTGTTGTTTACTTGTTGTCCAGCGGCTGAAAAGCCATAGCTATGGTCATTCAGCAAGTACTCATTGCATGTTGTGCCTTAGACGTGGTTGCCCATAGTCCAAAGGCTTTGGGTTTTCAATTTGGGGAATCTTGAGTTGTTGTCCAACAAGGAAATAGCCTTTCTCGATTGAATGTGGCTTTTCTAGCATGTTTAAAGTATTTGTAAGTTTGTTCTAATTTAGTGGAGGTTGTCTTGGTTATTTAGGAGCTTTTTTTGACTACTTTGGGTTGTTGAAGTTGTTTTAGATGCGCCTTATAGGAAAGTGGTTCTTGCTCGACTGAGTCTGATTGACTGTATGAGCATGTTTGTTGTTTATCGCTTTTCTAGTATGCTTCGTTGTTTGTTATGTAATTTGATTTATGTGTTAAGCACTTTGTTTTGGTTGATCGAAAGCATGTTGATCTATTGATGTTTTAAGCATGCTACTTTAGTGTTTCTGGCTATGTTGCATGTTAGTCATGGTTGCATAGTCTGTGTGCTCATGGAGAGGTGAGCTAGGTGTGTGTGCGAAGCATGATGTGGAAATCACATGTTAAGATTGCGCTACATGACGCAGAAATCATGTTAGTGGTGCAGAGCGTGATGCGTAAATCACGTATGAGTGTGTGCTGCGCATGACGCGTAATTCATGTGTTGGGTGTTTTGGTGCGTGGCATGATGCGTAAATCATGTGCTAAGAAAGCGAGCATGGTGCGGAATCCATGTGGGGTTGCATAACATGTTGTGTATGCATGAGTCATCCTGTTGAGTTATTATTTAAAAGTATGTTGATGTTTGTGTCGAGCAAGATTGATTTGTTGTTCGTTGCTTGATGGCTCACCTGGTGTGAGCTGCTTACCAGTATCGTGGTTGTACTGACCCCTCCCCTTTCTCCCCCCAACATTTTTAGATTATGTAGGTGTTGATGGGTGTTATGAGCCTGGTGATGCAGAAAAGGAGGAACACAAGGAGTGACTCCACTGGCCTAGGCGTTTCAGTTATCTAGTTATTGGTTCATAGTTTAGTTATAAAAAGTTATTTTACTCTTCTGGTTGTATATGATAGTGTTATGTTTCTCCATTTAAAGGCTCGTTTAGTTGTCTTGTTTCGAGAAGTTAGGTAGTCATGTTTAGTTACTTTTGTCATTCAAACTCTTTTTATTTTATAAAGCTAAATTGTTCTAGTATTTGGGTTGCATGCTTTTATCTTGTAAGTTGTGAATCTGACGCCAGTTGTGGATGCAAGATCTAACTCGTATTGTAGTTGTGAAATTGGAGGTTGAAGTTCTATTATGAATCTGTGTGATGTGAATGTGAAGACATGGGTTGATTTTTATATAGAAGTGTGTTTTTATGTTTAATAAGTGTTATAAAAATTTTGGTTTAGTCCTATGTATGCCATTATGCTGTCGAAATTTTCGGTGCATTCGGTTAAGTTTGGTTTAGGATTTAGTAATGTCGCTAGGATTAGTTTTAAAATCCTAGGGCGTTACAACTTCCTTCTTTTTTTGTGTTGAGTATCTAATTCAAACTCAAAATATTTGTGTTCAAGGTTCTTGGGTGTTAATCCCGACATAATATTTCAATCTTGGTTATATTATTATTCCACGAGCATAAATAAATAACACATTAATATATACGTCTCATTAAACACAAAATATAATTGAAAGTTTACAAACATATTAGATAAATTACAATAGTCGCATCTTTGTCACAATGGTAAAATTCGATGAACTAAAGTTATAACATACAACAATTTTGAATACCACAAATATTTCAATAAAGAAAACAAAATTACTAAACATGTATAAAATTATTATAAGTTTATTTGAAGATCTCAAGGAAATTTCGAGACAATGAGAGCATGAACAGGTCTACCTTTGTAGTTTCGAGGAGAGATGAATGAACTTGGTAACAATTTTAAGAAATATAGAAAGTTGAATCGTACTGTTAACTATTATAAGAAAAATAGTATAGTCTATATATAGAAGAAATGTTTTTTTTTTTTTTAATAGAATGTCAAATAATTTAAACATTACAAACTACTATATTTAGACAGTTTTAGTTTAAAATCTTCTTCATCAAATTGATTATATTACAAGAAAAAAGTTTTATATAAAGACAAAGCCAAATGGTGTGAATAAGGCATATCATTGAGCAATAAAAAGTGACTGTACCCGTAAAAGAAAACATGTAGAAGAGACAAGTAGAAGAAGATTGAAGAATTTGATCGATGAAAATCGTGGCGTGGCCCCGCCAAATGAAGATGAAATGGTTGTAATGGATTATTCTCCACCGAGAACTAGCTATGATGTCCATAACTAGCACGAAGAGTGGAATTAAAAGACCAAAATCCAACTACTATATATATATATAATACAAATAATTATTGTATAATATTGTTTATGTGACATGAAATTATATGTTACTATATTGTTTGAATATATATAATTGTCATTATTTGAAGTTAAATTCTAGTAATATTACAAAATTTGAAGTACTTCTATATAATATGTATTGGTGTATGCGTATATATACATAGAGATGATAATTATGAAACACAATATACATTGTAATTTAATTAGGTTGTATTTCCTAATATTGAAAGACGAATGAGGTTAATTAAGTTGTTGTGATAAAAAGAAAGAAAGAAGAAACTAAATACTTCAATAGACAACAAATATCATAATTTACGTTTTGTTTAAACGAAAATAAAATATTTGAAATTAGGACAAATTAAAAATTTAAAAAATCAAACATAAGTACAAAGGAACAAAACTATCAACAACGAAAAAATTAGTTACTTTATTTTGCCTTGCATTGGTCATATTTGGTATAAATAATACTTGCTACAGTGAATGAGTTAAAAAAAGTCTAATGAAAATAATTTGTAATATATATTGAACCATACATGAAAACATGAAAAAAATTGATGGTGATGTAATGACGAGCTGTAGAGTCTTAAAAAATCAATAACGCATCATGTAACTTTGTAAGTCACTATGTGACGCCTGAGGATAAGAGGGGTGTATGAATGAACCGAGATCACATCCAAATGAGATGGATCCTGAGGACATGATAGTATTGTCAAGATAAGCTGAAAAGAATTGATGGATTACCTATACTAACAAGGTGCACATTCCTTTTCGCTAGCTTAATCATAAGAACTTTGAAGTTAAACGTGCTTGGCTTGGAGAAATTCTATGATGGGTGACCCTCTTGGGAATTTTCCTAAGAAGCATGTGAGTGAGAACAAATCATGCTAAAAGGACCTGATGTTGGTTGTGGTGACAATCTCCACTCTTAGAAGCAGTTTCAGACAAGTTTGGTGACATCCTCAAGTCATACAGGATGCAGAGGAATGTCGATTGTATAACATAACTTGAAGACTACATGCATATTAGACACAAACATCTAATTTCTAAAAGACCTATATAAAAGCATGTAAATAAAATACCGAGGATATAACCGTGATTGCAATAACAGGTTGTACCATCATAAACCATAATTTACATGTTCTTTAACTTTGTAAATCATTGTGATTATTAAATACTTGTTTTTTCCCCATGAAAACTTTGTTTTTTGAGTGTAAAATGAACATTGTACAAGTACAAAAATTTTTCATTTCTAAAAACCATGTGATGACCTAACTCATCCTGTTCATAACAGGCTTTGCATAAAATCTACTAGATGGATTCTAAGCATTTATTTACGAATGAACACGTATGTCACATGGTGAAGAAAATACGAACTTTCTCCAACCAAGGGCAATTTAAAAAACTATTCACTTTAATTTACTTCCAATATCAGTTCTCATAGTAGCTACAACTATTAAAAAAACTTTCGATATTCAAAAACCATTCATAATTAGGAACTTCTTGCAACTCTATACTCTTAGGCACAAACTCGAATCATCACTTGTGTTCTTATATTGAATCATCCAATTTCTTACGCAAAAAGCTAGTTCGTTCGTCTAACATGTTTGAAAAAACTATAGTTCTCTTCGTACTATATGTTTTGCATTTATAAAACCATTGGCTACAATATGTTATTTAAATGGTTTAACTAAAAAAACTTCCTTATTTTTTGTGTTGAGTATCTAATTCAAACTCAAAATATTTGTGTTCAGGATTCTTCGGTGTTAATCCCGACATAATATTTCAAACTTGATTATATTATTATTCCACGAGTGTTGATGGTCGATTTTGGCCAGAGGATCTCACCTGACCTTCACGTGCCACCAACGGTAAATTTGTAGTTGAGGGGGGAAGACGTGGCCTGCAAGACAGTAAACCTGCACACCGGTGTGGTGCTCGCCACACCGGCTCCGATGCTTAAGTCAGCAAAGAGAACGGTAGGGCGTGGAAAAGTATGAGCAAGAGGAGAAAACAGAGAACAAAGAGTAGAGTTTTGGGATAGAATTCGGGATCCCCTCTTCAGTGGCGAAGAGGGATATAAATACCTGTTCATCCTCCTCGTCTTTTTAGGGTTTCGGAGGCGTTTTAGGTCAAACCAGGCGAAACCGGGGCATCCAGAGGCGGTGGGGACCAGACGGGACCAAACGGACTCGGCCCGCACGAGCGGGCCGAGGGTCGGCCTCGGCCCATGGCCGAGGCCGACCATATGCTCGGCCTCGGCCATGGGCCGAGGCCGAGCAGGGGGTCGGGCCGAAAACCCGACCCCTTCGGTCTTGGCCCGTCCCATTTGCCGGTTTTGCCTCCTTGGTCCATCTTTCAGCCCGATTTCTCCCCGGTTGTCCTCGTCAGCTCCTTGTGTATCGGGGTGGTCCAAAATTGCCTATAACATTAAGCCCCCACTCTTGAATTGGGATTCGGGGTGACTTATTGCTATAAGTTGAGCTCCTTAAGCCCGATTTAAGAGTAATGACCCTTGCCTTGGGCTGGCTTACGTGTAGCTTTGTTGTCATCCTGCAAAGTAGGATAGAAGTAGACACTCCCTGAATAGGGGTTAGATGAAATGAAAATGAAAAAGGGTGAGATATTACAAAAGTGGTGCTGGTCGGCCTCGGCCTCGGGATGAGGCCGAGCACAGCTATCTCCCTTCTTGCCTGGTCGGCCTCGGCCTCGGGAAGAGGCCGAGCATCATATTCTGTAATTTTGCTTCACTTCGGAGTGCGAGGTAGACTTCAGGTTCGTGTCTGCAAGAGAAAAGTTAGGGAAAAGGCTAGGGTCGGCCTCGGCCTCAAGCCCCCGTTAGCCTAAAATTTTGCTTCCTGCATCCATATGTTAGTCCTTGTAGGGAAATAACAAGAGAATAGGTTTGAACATGTATCCATATGTTAGCTTCAACCTGGGTGCTTTTTGTTTAATAGGGAGTGCATATTCCCTATTACTTGCTTTTTGTTTAATAGGGAGTGCATATCCCCTTTACAGCCCCCAATCTCAAGAAAAACTTTATTAAAACACAAAGTATAGTTGAGTAAATAGGAGAATACCTTTAAAGTTTGTGCTCGGCCTCGGCAAGAGGTGCTCGGTCCTGGCTTCTGCAGGGTGAGCTTGACTTAGATGAAGTGTATGGACTCATGTCAGGTGAGGTGAGGTAGACTCGTTGGTCCAGGCTCACATGGTCTCACTTTGGATGAGGCGAGGTAGACTTCGGCAGTCCAGGCTCGCCCGGTGTAAGGATGCTCAGGCCAGAGGAGGTGAGGTAGACTCGTCGGCCCAGGCTCACATGGTCTCACTCTGGATGAGGCGAGGTAGACTTCGGCAGTCCAGGCTCGCCCGGTGTAATGATGCTCAAGCCAGAGGATGTGAGGTAGACTCGTCGGTCCAGGCTCACATGGTCTCACTCTGGATGAGGCGAGGTAGACTTCGGCAGTCCAGGCTCGCCCGGTGTAATGATGCTCAAGCCAGAGGATGTGAGGTAGACTCGTCGGTCCAGGCTCACATGGTCTCACTCTGGATGAGGCGAGGTAGACTTCGGCAGTCCAGGCTCGCCCGATGTAAAGATGCTCAAGCCAGAGGATGTGAGGTAGACTCGTCGGTCCAGGCTCACATGTTCTCACTCTGGATGAGGCGAGGTAGACTTCGGCAGTCCAGGCTCGCCCGGTGTAAAGATGCTCAGTCCAGAGGATGTGAGGTAGACTCGTCGGTCCAGGCTCACATGGTCTCACTCTGGATGAGGCGAGGTAGACTTCGGCAGTCCAGGCTCACCCGATGTAAAGATGCTCAAGCCAGAGGATGTGAGGTAGACTCGTCGGTCCAGGCTCACATGTTCTCACTCTGGATGAGGCGAGGTAGACTTCGGCAGTCCAGGCTCGCCCGGTGTAAAGATGCTCAGTCCAGAGGAGGTGAGGTAGACTCGTCGGTCCAGGCTCACATGGTCTCACTCTGGATGAGGCGAGGTAGACTTCGGCAGTCCAGGCTCGCCCGATGTAAAGATGCTCAAGCCAGAGGATGTGAGGTAGACTCGTCGGTCCAGGCTCACATGTTCTCACTCTGGATGAGGCGAGGTAGACTTCGGCAGTCCAGGCTCGCCCGGTGTAAAGATGCTCAGTCCAGAGGAGGTGAGGTAGACTCGTCGGTCCAGGCTCACATGGTCTCACTCTGGATGAGGCGAGGTAGACTTCGGCAGTCCAGGCTCGCCCGATGTAAAGATGCTCAAGCCAGAGGATGTGAGGTAGACTCGTCGGTCCAGGCTCACATGTTCTCACTCTGGATGAGGCGAGGTAGACTTCGGCAGTCCAGGCTCGCCCGGTGTAAAGATGCTCAGTCCAGAGGAGGTGAGGTAGACTCGTCGGTCCAGGCTCACATGGTCTCACTCTGGATGAGGCGAGGTAGACTTCGGCAGTCCAGGCTCGCCCGATGTAAAGATGCTCAAGCCAGAGGATGTGAGGTAGACTCGTCGGTCCAGGCTCACATGTTCTCACTCTGGATGAGGCGAGGTAGACTTCGGCAGTCCAGGCTCGCCCGGTGTAAAGATGCTCAGTCCAGAGGATGTGAGGTAGACTCGTCGGTCCAGGCTCACATGGTCTCACTCTGGATGAGGCGAGGTAGACTTCGGCAGTCCAGGCTCGCCCGATGTAAAGATGCTCAAGCCAGAGGATGTGAGGTAGACTCGTCGGTCCAGGCTCACATGTTCTCACTCTGGATGAGGCGAGGTAGACTTCGGCAGTCCAGGCTCGCCCGGTGTAAAGATGCTCAGTCCAGAGGAGGTGAGGTAGACTCGTCGGTCCAGGCTCACATGGTCTCACTCTGGATGAGGCGAGGTAGACTTCGACAGTCCAGGCTCGCCCGGTGTAAAGATGCTTGAGTCGGTTGCCTTGTGCACACTTCTGAATACTGAACTTTAATGGCGAAACTGTAAGGCTATTAATTAAACTTTCACACTTTGAATGAAGAAAAAACATTGAACCTATACTAGAGGCAGCAACAAAGTAAACAATGTCTAATTACATGATAGAATGCAATAAACAAAAAACCCTAAGACTCCATAAGTTCATATTCAGTATTGGTGGAAGTGTGTGCTGCTCGGCCTCGGCTCATTCTCTGGTCGGCCTCGGCCCTCTGTGGCTTGACAGCTTTTAGTGCGGTCCAGTAACACTCCCTCGATTCCTTCTGCTCTCCCTTGACGACTCCCACACCGTTCGGAGTTGGAAACTTCAGTAACTGATGGTAAGTTGAAGCTATGGCCTTCATCTCATGCAAGGTTGGTCTTCCTAGGATTGCATTGTAGGCTGACATGCAATCCACAACTAGGAAGTTTATCATCTTTGTCACTGCATTCTGTCCATCCCCAAAGGTCACAGGAAGTTCTATGCTACCTTCTGGGGTCACTCTCTCTCCTCCAAATCCTACAAGTGGGGTAAGGCTTGGCTTCAAGAGTTCCTTCCCTAACCGCATTGCTTTAAAGGCCGTTAGAGAAAGGACATCAGCCGAGCTTCCCCCATCAATTAGGATCCGATGGATTTTCACATTGGCTACAATTAGAGTGACCACCAGAGCATCATTATGTGGCTGATGAATGCTCGCTGCCTCAGCCTCAGTGAACTCCAAAGGGGGGTGTGCCTTTGATAGATGGACAGAGTACATACCTCGATATTCTGGTTCGGACCTTGCTTCCCTGACCATAGCTTTCCTCTTTCTGCTCGAACCTCCTCCTGCTGGTCCTCCAAAGATGGTTCTGATCTCCCGTAGGGGTTCTTCTTTGTCTCGGCCATCTTTGGTAAGGCTCGGCCTCGGCCATCCGTGGTCGGCCTCGGCCTTTGGCTCACCGACGAACTCTTTCAAATACCCATTCTGGATCAGTGCTTCGATTTCATCCTTCAACTGAATACAATTCCTGGTTGAATGCCCGTGGTCCCGGTGGAAAAGACAATACTGGCTCTTGTCTCTTCTGTCGGCACTCGACTTCATCCTCCCTGGAAATTTCAGGAGGCCCGTATTTCGGATCTCCATCAGTACTTGCTCCTGCGGAACAGCAGTTGGGGTGTACTTCTCAAACTTACCGAAAGGAGGTGCTCCTTGGTCTGGTCGGCCTCGGCCATTGTCTGGTCGGCCTCGGCCATGGTCTGCTCGGCCCCGGCCTCCTTCGTCGGTCCGCTGCCTTTTGTCCTTTTTACTGTCATAGCTAGATGAAGAAAACCTCTTGTATTCTCGTTCTGACCTTTTTGACTTCAGTAACTCCTCTGCGCTCATATACTTCTGTGCCCGGGAGACGAACTCCGCATAGGTTCGAGGCTGGCTCTTACCTATTGAATTGAGCAGTCTTTCGTCTTCCAGACCGGCTGTTATGGCTACCAGGGCTGCTCCCTCGCTGTACCCCTCAACCTGTAGTGCCTCATCATTAAAACGAGTTATGTAATCACGCAAGCTCTCACCTGGTTGTTGTTTGACCGTCAAGAGGTTGATGTGAGGCTTGCGCTGCTCTCTAGCCCCCATGAACTGTGCAAGGAATGCTTGGGCTAACTCTTTGAAACAGCTGATGGATCTCCTTTTCAGCCTCTCAAACCAGTGCCTAGCTGATCCTGTCAGGGTGAAAAAGAATGCACGGCACCTGATTGCATCTGAGACGCCGTGGAAGTCCATCCAACTTCTGTATGCATTTAGATGTTGCACGGGGTCTTTCTTGCCATCGTACTGTTTGAACGTGGGTACCTTAAACTTTTGAGGCACCTCGGCTTTCATGACTTCTTCTGTGAAGGGCGGATCGACTTGGTCGGCTAGTTCCTCCAAGTTTTGATCTCCAAAGTTCTTTGACCTCTGCTGGTCTCCCTGAGGATTTCCGAGCTCCTTTAGTGCATTAAGAAGCTCGGTCTTCCAAGGGAGGTCGTCTTTCTTGGCCTCGGCCTCGGCCAACCTAGCCTCGGCCTCGGCTGCTCTGGCCTCGGCTTCGGCAGCCCGGGCTTCAGCTTCGGCGGCTTTGGCCTCGGACTCGGCAGTTTTGGCACTTCTGCGCTTCTCAACGATCAGATTCCTCAGGTCTGTCTTAGTATGACCGTAGCTTGGGGTAGAAACTGTGTAGTGACGCCCCTTAAGTGTGCTTGACTCTGGGCTCCTCAAAATCGTGCGATCAGTGGGTTTGAGCCCCCTGAACTTGCTGGTCATGCTGTCAGTCTTCTTTCCCTTTGACCTCGTCCCTGACTCTGCAGTGTGCTCCATCGGCTCCTTCCCCTTCCTCGGGTCTCTAATCAAGCTCCCCTCATGGACTTTGGTGCTAGGGCCGGGTTTATCCAGGATTTGGAGTATTTTGGATAAACTCCGATTCATTCCCTTCACCTCATCCTCAAGGGCGGCAATCTTGGTGTCGGCATCCTCTGCTCGGCCTCGGCCATCCTCTGCTCGGCCTCGGCCTCGGCCTCGGCCTGCTTGTCTCGGCGACCCCCGAATGCTGTCATCGTCACGTGACCTCCGCTGGTGGCGGTCACCATCCGAATTCTCTATGTTTACGTCTTGGTCTTTCTTCTCCATACCCTTACTCATGGAATAACCGATGTGCAGATCAACAGGCTTTCATCCCCACAGACGGCGCCAACTGTTGATGGTCGATTTTGGCCAGAGGATCTCACCTGACCTTCACGTGCCACCAACGGTAAATTTGTAGTTGAGGGGGGAAGACGTGGCCTGCAAGAGAGTAAACCTGCACACCGGTGTGGTGCTCGCCACACCGGCTCCGATGCTTAAGTCAGCAAAGAGAACGGTAGGGCGTGGAAAAGTATGAGCAAGAGGAGAAAACAGAGAACAAAGAGTAGAGTTTTGGGATAGAATTCGGGATCCCCTCTTCAGTGGCGAAGAGGGATATAAATACCTGTTCATCCTCCTCGTCTTTTTAGGGTTTCGGAGGCGTTTTAGGTCAAACCAGGCGAAACCGGGGCATCCAGAGGCGGTGGGGACCAGACGGGACCAAACGGACTCGGCCCGCACGAGCGGGCCGAGGGTCGGCCTCGGCCCATGGCCGAGGCCGACCATATGCTCGGCCTCGGCCATGGGCCGAGGCCGAGCAGGGGGTCGGGCCGAAAACCCGACCCCTTCGGTCTTGGCCCGTCCCATTTGCCGGTTTTGCCTCCTTGGTCCATCTTTCAGCCCGATTTCTCCCCGGTTGTCCTCGTCAGCTCCTTGTGTATCGGGGTGGTCCAAAATTGCCTATAACAACGAGCATAATTAAATAACGCATTAATATATATGTCTCATTAAACACAAAATTGAATGTTTATAAACATATTAGATAAATTACAATCGTCGCAACTTTGACACAACGGTAAAATTCGATGAACTAAAGTTATAACATACAACAATTTTGAATATCACAAATATTTCAATAAAGAAAACAAAATTACTAAACATGAATAAAATAATTATAAGTTTATTTGAAGATTTCAAGGAAATTTCGAGACAAGGAGAGCATTAACAAGTCTACCTTTGTAGTTTTGAAGGTAAATGAAAGAACTTGGTAACAATTTTATGAAATATAGAAAGTTGAACCGTATTGTTAACTATTACAAGAAAAATAGTATCTATATATAGAATAAACATTACATGCAAATGATTATATTATGAAATATAGAATGTCTAACAATTTAAACATTACAAACTACTATATTTAGCCAGTTTTAGTTTAAAAAATTCTTCATCAAATTGATTATATTACCAAAAAAAGTTTTATATAAAGACAAAGCCAAATGGTGTAAATAAGGCATATCCTTGAGCAATAAAAAGTTAGTTTACCCGTAAAAAAAATGTCCCTCAAACTACCAAAGGAAAAAGCTTCATATTACATATTTTCAAAAAGATTGTTCAGAAAACAACATCAATTTCATGCAAATGTCTCCTTCAAATATTCAACTTCCTTTTCATTTTCTTCTTACTTATTACACCAACAGGTAACAATAAAAAGAACACATAAATTCTATTGGATTTTTACCTTCATTGACACAAATAATAATACATTCCTATGTCTTAATTCATCAATAACATTTTATTGTTCTTTTCTACTTCATATTTTTTGTTTTGTTTACAAATTCAAGTAACCCACTTATTCTTGAACTTTAGGTTCTTTGGCTGGACAAAGCTTTGTAGAAGAGACAAGTAGAAGAAGATTGGAGAATCTGGTCGATGAAAATCCTGGCGTGGCCCCGCCAAACGAAGATGAAATGGTTGTAATGGATTATTCTCCACCGAGAACTAGTCCTGGTGTCCATAACTAGCACGAAGAGTGGAAATAAAATACCAAAATCCAACTACTACATATATATATAATACAAATAATTATTGTATAATATTGTTTGTGTGATATGAAATTGTATGTTACTATATTGTTTAAATATATATAATTGTCATTATTTGAAGATAAATTCTAGAAATATTACAAAATTTGAAATACTTCTATATAATTAGTACTGGTGTCTATATGCGTATATATACATAGAGACCATAATTATGAAACATAATACATTGTCATTTAATTAGGTTGTATTTCCAAATATTGAAAGACGAATGAGCTTAATTAAATAGTTGTGATAAAAAAAAAAAAAGAAACTAAATACATCAATAGACAACAAATATCATAATCTACGTTTTGTTTAAACGAAAATAAAATATTTGACATTAGGACAAATTAAAAATTTTGAAAATCAGACATAAGTACAAAGAAACAAAACTATCAACAATGAAAAAATTAGTTACTTTATTTTACCATGCACTGGTCGTATTTGGTATAAATAACACTTGCTACAATGAATGAGTTAAAAAAAAGTCTAATGAAAATAATTTGTAATATATATTGAACCATACATAAAATCATGAAAAAAACTGATGGTGATGTAATTTTTATTGTAATAACGAGATATAGAGTCTTCAAAATTCAATAACGCATCATTTAACTTTGTAAGTCACTATGTAACGCCCCAGGATTTTAAAACTAATCCTAGCGACATTACTAACTCCTAAACCAACTAACCGAATGCTCCGAAAATTTCGGCAGCATAACGACATACGTAGGACTAGTCCAAAATTCTTATAACACCTGTTAAGCATAAAACACACTTCTATAAAGCCAAACAACCCACGACTACACTCCACAGCACCATAGATACATACCAGAACTTCTTCCACAAACTAGCGAGTCATATCTCACATTCACAACAAACGATAAAAAGATTCATGCTAGATAAAGACAGTTCAGCTCAATTGCTATAAACCACTAAACTTTATTAAATTTTAAGAGTTTAAACTTCAAATTAAACTACTCATAACTAAACTTAACTTCTCGAAATAAAACAGCTAGATACCCTTGAATGAAATAAACATAAACTCTATCTTATACAACCAGAAGAGTAAGATAACATTTGTAAAATAAACTAGATAACAAAAACGTCTAGGCGAGTGGAGTCTCTCTTCGTGCATCTCCTCAGCACCATCGGACTCATCGTATGTGTGAGAAAGAAATACCTGTCTTTCTCTAAGTTGCTTACAATAAACCTCACCTCATCAGATCTGTTCTAACAAAAATTCAACTACTCAAAATGTATATATAGGAGATTTGAGTAGGATGTGAGGTGTGTGAAAGTTGTATTCAGTGAGAGTGTTACCTTTGCTCTGTAATCCTGAAGACTTGAATAAAAATTCCCTTCCTACAGTGGACGTAGGCCATAGTTGCCGAACCACTCTACATCGTGTGTGTGTTCTATCTTTCTTTCAACTTTGCTTTGATTTCCTGCACAAATTTCTTGTCTGATTACATCTTCTTCTTCTTATTCGTATTCGTATGAGGGAAAGAGAGAAAGAGGGTTAATCGAAATCTTACCAGAAGCTTTCTTGACTGATTGTACCTGAGAAGAGTTGCATTTTGCATGCCTTCACTTTAGTGCTTTACACACATAACCTGAGAGAGCAAACACGTGTCAACTTAACAGTGGTATCAGAGCCATAAAGATCAGTCAAGAACTTGAATCTTGGAGACAAGAATGACACTTGCAAGGTATGATATTGAGAAGTTCGACGGGAAGGGGGATTTTGACTTGTGGAAAGCCAAGATTAAAGCAGTCTTGGGCCAACAAACGACTTTACATGCCTTGACAGACCCAACTAAGTTGCCCACAACTATGTCAGAAGACGACAAAGAAAGTATGAACAGCCTAGCCTATGGAACAATAATTCTGAATCCAAGTAATAGTGTGTTAAGGCAGGTTATTGATGAAGATACTCCATTAAAGATCTGGACCAAGCTGAATCTGCTTTATGAGACCAAAAGTGCCCACAATAAAATGTATATGCGAGAGAAATTCTTCACCTTTAAGATGGATGCAGCGAAAACTCTAACAGAGAACCTTGACGAGTTTAAGAGGATGACCTCTGAGTTTAAGAATCTTGGAGAAAAGATTGGTGATGAAAATGAGGCCTTTGTCCTCTTGAACTCACTACCAGATTCCTATAAAGAAGTAAAGACAGCACTTAAGTATGGCAGAGAAAGTATCACCACAGATGCCATTGTTTCAGCCATCAGAACAAAATAATTAGAGCTGCTGTCCTTAAAGAAGGAAACAAACGAAGGGTTATTTGTAAAAGGAAAGAACAGAGGCAAAGAAGGGAAGAATCAGGCTGATGACAAAACTAAAACCAAGATCAAATGCAATTATTGCCACAAAGAGGGCCATATCAAAAGAGACTGTTATTCTTTGAAAAGAAAGAATCAGAGCCAGCGGTTTAAGAAGAATAAACAGCCTGAGGCAGCAGTTGGCGAAAACTCCATAACATATTAGGATGCTCTTGCAACCTCGGATAAGAAGGATGAATCAATCAATCTCAATGAGAAGCACGATTTGGTTGTTGATTCAGGGTGTTCTTTCCACATGACACCTACAAAAGATTGGTTTAGTTCCTATAAAGAATGGGATGGAGGCATCGTTTATATGGGGAATAATCATGCGTGCAGAGTGATTGGAATCGACTCAGTTTCCTTGAAATTGAAGGATGGGTCAGTGAAATTACTAAGGAATGTGAGGCATGTCCCAAACCTGAAACGAAACCTCATTTCCTTAGGAATGTTGGACTCAATTGGTTGCACGTATGGAGGGCATGGAGGTACAATTGAAATCAGAAAATATTCCAAAGTCGTGCTTGTTGGAGAAAAAATAAATGGTCTTTATGTTGTGAAAGACGTGGAAATGGTAGACAACAATTATGGTCACAGAAAATAGTCTAACTGAGAGTGATCTTTGGCACAAAAGGTGTCACACATCAGTTCTAAAGGTCTTCAAGTCTTAGCAAAGCAGAAAATTCTTCCTCAGGGGACTGGAGATGACCTTAGTTTCTGTCAACATTG
The DNA here is from genome assembly GCA_036850905.1 of Luffa acutangula. Classification (NCBI taxonomy): domain Eukaryota; kingdom Viridiplantae; phylum Streptophyta; class Magnoliopsida; order Cucurbitales; family Cucurbitaceae; genus Luffa; species Luffa acutangula. Next base: position 19,890,842 of record CM072087.1, read on the forward strand.
CTTGGTTGGAAAAGCAAAAAGGCAAAGCTTTTCAAAGGCACAACATACATCCAAGGGAATCTTGGAATATGTACATTCAGACTGATGGGGACTGTTGGGTTCCTAGAGTGAGTAAAAATATCGTATAAAATACTCTAGAATTCCTGTGCAAGTATACAGAGTCTGCAGCAAGTAATATTATCAATCCAAGGTCTGAATGAGTTTCCACTTTATCTATTTTGCGTAACTTCCTAATGGTTTCGAAGATAAAAAAAATGCTGGGTTTTATAAGAATTATGCTGAAGCAAAATAAATGACAGAACAACGAGTAAACAAATAGATAGACAGATTAAAGACAGGCGCTGGTTAGGCTTTAGTGATTGTTTTAAGATATGCTCTAGCAATATTATTTATCATGCATTTCTCGCAGTATTATTAGCGGATTCCTCCCGAAACTCCGAATCTTTTGGGATATGTTTCAAACCCAATGAAGTACGACCGATCAAGCACTAGGCAACTGGCTATCCCTAGCTTAGTCACTGGCGTTCACCAATACACAATGATCGTAGTGTGGATAATTGCCACACACTCTCTAAATCATCCCTGAAACTAGAGAGAGCTATCCATACCGGCTGGCCAGGCGGGCATAAAATAAGAATAAGCACAACAATTAACCAAAATGCGACAGTCAATTTATTACTAGAGATGAAGCACAGTAATCACATTATTCCTAACCAACACCCTAAGCTACTTAGTTCATAATAGGCATAGGAATACGAATTACAATCTGAGTATGCATGTCCATAACCACAAGTTAATAAAGAAAGTAAACTCCCTAATCAGCTTGCGGAAGATGGTGTTCTTGATGATCTTCAATCTCTCTAAAATATTCGGCTTCCAAGGGAAAACGTGGAATGACTTTGACTTTGACGGTTACTTCCTTTTATAGAAGGATGGGAGGCTTGAATTAGGTCAACTAGGACACATGTAAGGCTCTCCTTGATCCTTTATCACGAAAATAACTCAACAGAAGTCGGTTCATGAAGTTGGCTAACGAGCTGTGATGTGGCAGTTTTTGTTCCCAGTTTTGCTGCAACATAGAATCTGCTCCCTCCAGTCGCTCAGCAGCATAATCTGCACAAAATAATTTCCAATGCTTCCATTCTTCCAAATGGGTTAAATCATGTAATATCTCTCTAAAACTGACCCTATTAAGCATTAAAGACACACAAATCCTTATATAAATGAGGCCTAAATAACTACCTTTTGGGCAGTTATCAGGGACCCTCCTCCACAAACTCTCTAAGCAACTCCAGGTATTTTCTAACCTTCTCAGAGGATTTCTCAAGGAAGTGTTGGATCTTTTTCTTAAAAAGTAAAGACCCGGTGTTTGAGAAATTTAAAGAATGGAAGGTTTTGGTTGAAAAACAAACTAGTAAGAATCTCAAATGCCTTAGAACTGACAATGGGTTAGAATTTTGTAATGAAATCTTTGATGAATTCTGTAAAACCCATGGTATTTTGAGACATAGAAAAGTCTGGTACACCCCACAACAGAATGGAGTTGCAGAAAGGCTAAACAGGACCATAATGGAGAGAGTTAGATGCCAACTCAGTGATGCAATGCTTCCGGAGAAGTATTGGGCAGAGGCAGCCTCCTATACAGTTCATACTCTGAATAGATGTCCCCATACATCTATAAATTTGATTACCCCTGAAGAGAAGTGGTCTGGAAGAGCACCTAATCTGCAGCACCTTAAGATCTTTGGTTGTGTAGGCTATGTCCATCAGAACCAAGGGAAACTAAAGGCCAGGGCAGTGAAATGTATGTTTCTCGGATTCACAGATGGTGTTAAAGGATATAGACTGTGGCATCCCATTGAGAAACGATGCATAAACAGCAGGGATGTAGTTTTCAGAGAACTGGAAATGTTTATGCTTCAAGATAAATCAGTGGAAGAACAAAGAAAAGAGAAAGCCACTGAAATTGAGGTGGAGCTTAACACCCTGCCTTCAACCTCCAGAACTGATTCAGGAGAAATACTTGAAGAGACTGAATCACAAGAAGGAGAGGGAGAAGCTGCTGAAACACCTGAGGAAACTCAGGATTTACAGAACTATTCTCTTGCAAGAGATAGACAAAGAAGGACCATTGTGCCTCCAGCTAGGTTCAATGAAGCAGACTGCATTTCTATGGCCTTAAATGTAGCTGACTCTTTGAATTTTGAAGAACCTAATACATATGAAGAAGTAGTGAATGGTCCTCATGGAAGAAATTAGGTAGAAGCAATGAATGAAGAGATGGAGTCCTTAGAAGAAAATAGAACTTGGACTCTAAAACCACTTCCCAAAGGTTACAGACCAATTGCTTCTAAGTGGATATACAAGTTGAAGGAAGGAATATCAGGGGTGATAAAGCCTAGATACAAGCCTCGATTAGTAGCCAAAGGCTACACACAAAAAGAGGGAATTGACTACACTGATATTTTCTCTCAAGTAGTCAAGCTAACCTCAATTGGAATGTTGTTTTCTCTTGTGGTTCAAGACAATCTGGAACTAGACCAGCTAGATGTGAAAACTGCATTCTTACACGGGTACTTATCAGAAACTATCTACATGAGCCAGCCTAAGGGATATGTTAAAAAGGGGCAAGAAGATCTATATTGTCTACTGCACAAGAGCATTTATTGTTTGAAGCAATCCCCAAGGTGTTGGTATCAGAGGTTTGATGATTTCATTTTGGAAATAGGGTTTAGGAAAAGCACGTTTGACAATTGTGTTTATATTAACTCTAAATCCTTCAATCATAGTGTCTTTCTCTTGCTTTATGTTGATGATATGTTGCTAGCAGGAACGAGTAAAGAGGATTTGAATAGAGTTAAGACCCTACTAAAGAATGAGTTTGATATGAAGGATCTGGGGGAATCCAAGAAGATTTTGGGAGTGGAAATCACAAGGGATAGAAAAGAATCCCTACTCCTAATCAGTCAATCATCTTATTGTGATAAAGTACTGAAGAGATTCAAAATATCAGAAGCTAAATCTGTATCCACACCTTTTGCTCATCATTTCAAGCTGTCAGCTATGAATTCCCCTAAAGATGATGACGAAGAGCACAAAAGTTTCATGTCTAAAATCCCTTACTCCCAAGCAGTGGGAAGCTTGATGTATTTGATGGTGTCTACGAGGCCTGATCTATCCTATGCTACAAGCTTAGTAAGCAGATACATGTCTAATCCTGGAAAAAGACATTGGGAGGCTGTCAAATGGATATTAAGATACCTAAAAGGTACATCTCAAGCTACTCTACACTACCAGAGAAACAATCAAGCTGAAAATGAAATATACGAATTCGTGGACTCAGACTTTGCAGGGGATTTGGACAGAAGAAGATCCTTATCAGGATACTTCTTTCTAATTGGTCGGAATTTATTGAGTTGGAAGGCTACACTTCAGCCAGTTGTAGCACTTTCGACAACTGAAGCTGAGTTTATAGCTCTTTCCGAGGCTATAAAAGAAGGATTGTGGCTCAAAGGTCTGCTATCTGATTATGGAATTAAACAACCTACAATCAGAATCCTATGTGATAACTAGAGCACTATCCATCTAACTAAGAACCCTCAGTTTCATAATCGGACCAAACACATTGATATTAAATATCACTTTATCAGGGAAGAAATCGAAAAAGGTGAGATTGAAGTTGTAAAAGTTCATACCGCTGATAATGCCTCTGATATTCTCACTAAGACCTTACCGCAATTGAAATTCCATCGGTGTCTGGAAATGGTGGGATTTCATCTACCAGAAAAAGGGTAGAAGATATTAACAGAGGAAGGGAGAAAGTAGTTCGAGATTTATTGTTCGCAAAGGTGTAGATTGTGAGAAAGAAATACCTGTCTTTCTCTAAGTTGCTTACAATAAACCTCACCTCATCAGATCTGTTCTAAAAGAAATTGAACTACTCAGAATGTATATATAGGAGATTTGAGTAGGATGTGAGGTGTGTGAAAGTTGTATTTAGTGAGAGTTTTACCTTTGCTCTGTAATCCGGAAGACTTGAATAAAACTTCCCTTCCTACAGTGGACGTAGGCCATAGGTTCCGAACCACTCTACATCGTGTGTGTGTTCTATCTTCCTTTCAACTTTGCTTTGATTTCCTGCACAAATTTCTTGTATGATTACATCTTCTTCTTCTTCTTCGTATTCGTCTGAGGGAAAGAGAGAAAGAGGGTTAATCGAAATCTTACCAAAAGCTTTCTTGACTAATTGTACCTGAGAACAGTTGCATTTTGCATGCCTTCACTTTAGTGCTTTACACACGTAACCTGAGAGAGCAAACACGTGTCAACTTAACAGTATGCAAACTCACCTACATCATCTAAAAATGTTGGGAGAAGAAAGGGGAAGGGGTCAGTACAACCACGGTAATGGTAAGCAGCTCACACCTGGTGAGCCATCAAGCAACAAACAACAACAACAACATGCTAGACACACGCATCATACATACATTCAAGCAATAAACAATTAACATACTTCTTAAAGCGAGAAACCAACAACGAGACTCATGCTAACTCAATAGGATGACTTTATGCACTCACATAACATGCTATGCAACCCCACATGACTTTTGTGCCATGCTCGCTTTCTTAACACATGATTTACGCGTTATGCCACGCACCAAAACACATGAATTACGCGCCATGCAACACAACTTCACACGTTATTTACGCGTCACGCTCCGCACCAAAACAAGATTTCCGGGTCATGTAACGCACTCACAACCAGCACATGAATTACGCGCCATGCACAACGCACACTCACACGTGATTTACGCGTCACGTTCTGCACCAATAACCTGATTTCCGGGTCATGTAGCACAATCTTAACACATGATTTTTTCGTCACGCTACGCACACACAACCTAGCTCACCTCTCTATGAGCACACATGACTAATGCAACTTGACTCTTATGCAACATAGCCAAAAACGATAAAAATAACATACTCGTGGAATAAACAGTTCAACATGTTTTTCATAGACAACAAGTCAACATGTCTCATATCAATAAAAACATACTTTTAAAGCAGATAAACAAGCAACATACTTCATGCAGTCAAACAGACTCAACGGATAGAAACTACTTACCAAAAGCTTACGAGCGCTCCTAAAGAACTCCTTAAGCAGCTCAAAAGATCCAGATAAACTCATAAGCAACAATGATAACTTCTAAAAATTAGAACCAACCTACTAAAAACTTTAAACATGCTTGAAAAGCCAAATCAACCAAGAAAGATCTATTTCCTTCATGGACAACCACTCAAAGTTCCCCAAATCAACAACCCAAAACGTTTAGACCATGGGCAACCACGTCCAAGGAACAACGGGCAATGGGTATTCGTTGAATGGTCATATTTAAGGTTTTTCAGTCGTTGGACAACAAGTAAAAATACACATTTTGGGATTCTAAGGGTTCCTAGAGATTGGGCAACGCTATTAGAGTCTAGACAATTGGTAGATGATAATTTAGCATGCTTTTTAAACCACGACCAACATGCAAAACCCCTTTATTTTCATTCTAAGGACTCCAAAGAGATTGGGCAATGCAAACAAGGCCTAAAAAATTAATGACATTGATTTATACATGCTTTTAAAGCTTAACATCTAGTAGGCAACAATTTTTTATGTTATTAAACTGAAAACAATGACTCTTGCCCAAATGGACCCGATTCCACGCTAGACGGGTTATTTTAACCTCGAGCAATGTGCTTGAACGATCCTTGGGCAATGGGTATTCGAGCTTACAATGATTCGAACCCAATTGATCACTTAAACGACGTTGTAGAATAGAAATTTCAATATTAACTTAAATTTCCAGCACCTAATGTGATGAGTATTCTAATTCCAACACTAACCAAGAATGAGTAAGTGCTTAAACTCACCGAAATCACTAAGCGACGTCGAAACACCCAAGAACGGCACTGGACAAAGGCGAAAATGCGAGGAACTGACACTCTGAGATGCTGGTCACACACGATCTACCGACAACAGAACAAGGGAACCTTAGATTATACCTTAATAAACTAAGAATGAGGGAGAATGACCACCCACAGGTTTCTTTGGTTGAACAACAAAAAAAAGAAGGAGACGACGCAACTTACAACGAAACAAGAGAGAGAGAGAGCAGTGCGAAGAGGGGCAGCGACGGGTTGGGCTACACGGCGGCAGCAGACTGAGCTTCGATCGACGGTGATGCGAGACTCGGATGGCGACACTATGACGGCGTGAGAGACGCCTTCGCGGCAGAACGGAGAGAGAGAGAAAGGAGAAAATCACAAGATGGAGAGAAGTAGCGGCGACGCGACGTGGACACCGTCGGAGGAGGGCTGTCGACGAGGAAGAAGGCAAGAGGGGGGGCTACTCATGAAAAGAGAAGGGAAGAGATGAGAGTTAGGGCTTCTTTTTTTCTTTTTTTCTTTTAGCTTTTCTTTTTTATTTCCTTCTTTAAATCAATCCCAAGAAGAAGAACCAATTTAATTAGGATTTAGGGCTTATCTAGGATTCGGTTTTAAATCCCCAATCTGAATTTTAAACTCAATTGATTAAAGATTTGGGTTTTTTTATATTTAAAAGAAAGATCATATATTAAACCTCCAAACTTTAGGAAATTAAAGATTTAATAAAAAATCTATTTTCATAAATTTATAGAAATTTAATTTAACGACCAAAGGCTAAACTTAAATTCTTATTTTTAAAATGGCTCAACTAATTCCAAAATGGCGCAGTTTCGAAACGTAGGGCGTTATAATCTCCCCACCTTAAGAACTTTCGTCCTCGAAAGTTGCATGCCTAACAACACTGGATGTCTGGCCTTGATTCCAACACTTACTCCTCAAGACACTTAATACCAGCGGCTTTTCTCATCAAGCTAATTTCCTCCAGGATCCCAAAGTTTTAAGATGTACATCCATAGCAACTCCAAAATGGCTTCCGCTGCCAACTCACTAGCTTCCACTAATTTCATAAGAAACGAAAGATCTGACCGATGCAAAACATACCATAACGAGGCTAAGATGTCACATCACAAAGAGATTTAGATAGCAAAGCATCAAAGGAAGATGCCTTAGCGGTTCTAACTCAAGATTTGCTTAACAGAAAAATGCCACCAAAATGAAGGAATGACTTGACTCGAGACAATTAGTACGAATGCAGGGACACTCAAAACCAAAATAGTTAATGGGGTGATATATTAGAAGCATAGAGTGGAAAGCAAGAAACATGCAATAGATCAGGCTATAGAGAGCATACCTGTCACTACGACACTGCCAACTTCAACCTCCTCTTTATTGATTGCAAAGACACGCGCCTTTTGCTTGACAGCCTGCCCTGGCGCTTGAGGGGCTCTCAAAGCTGGCTTCTCTTGATTAGGCTCGCCTTTGGTGGGACACCACTTTGCTTAGTGACCTACCTTTCCACACTTGAAACAAACTTTTTCAGTTTCAGAGAGTGAAGGAGTTGGTGAAGTTGACTTGAAGGCAAAAAGTCTAAGTGTTTGGTGAAGAAGGAAAACACTTAAGTCAACTATTTATAGGTTTCTCAAAATTAGGTCACATGACTGTCATTTAAATGACGTCATGACCCGACTGTCATTTAAATAACTTGATGTGGAATTTTCCTTACCGCAAGCGCACAGGTCAAGTAATAATAAAGTGTTCGTATAAACGAGTGTCGTCCTCTGAATTGGATGTTTAAGCTAAATCAAGTATTGTGAATTATCTTGCTCAATTTTATTTAGGGAACACAGAGTAATAAGTGATAGATCAAAAACTAAATCAAAACAAGTAAAAAGTTGAAATTCAATTGGAAGAATACTTAGGGAATTGATTTCGTCGATTTAGTCTAGGATTGATTTTAAGGAATAAGTTATTACAATGAAATTATGAGCCTAAGAACTTTTAATCACAATTACCTCTCCCGAGTATAATTGATTCTCATGCAAATTAACCAACTTGATATCCCTATCTAAGTTTATTAACATGCGAGGCAATGAGTTCTTTTGACCAATTCTAAAGTTAATCTAAAAACCGTCACGAATTAGAAAATCAACTTTAGTCATGCAATCTTGAGTAAGTCTACATTTAATCCCCTCTTCAGAGCAAGAATCAAAACTCAAATCATTCAACTAATGGCCAATTAATTGAAAGCATTAAATCAAGATTGCATACATAATAACCATTGCACAACTTTAAACCATAAATCAATCCATAAACTAAATCAACTACATCAATCCCTAAGCCACAAGTTTAGCTACTCATGAATGGTATTATAAGCTCTACTAAACATGAAAAAAAACCATTAAAGCTAGCTAGAGAAAAGGAAAAGGAAAGGAAAAACTCAATGTAGGCCGAGACCGAACATCCCCGTCACGATCCCCACGAACAATGGGTTGATTTCCACCTTGATCTACTTTGTTCAGCCTCAATCCTCTGTTTTCTCCTCTATTTTACGGCTCCAAAAGTGTCTAAAAGAATTCCCCTAAAACCTAGCCGAAAATAACCTTATATTTTGATTTTTGGTCATAGCGTCTCGACGCTGCCTCTAAAACACGCGTGTCTGGAAAGGAAATTACATAGCGTTGAGACGGTAAGGTCGCAGCTTCGAGACGCTGTGACCGTTTCGCGCCTATTCAGATAAGGAATGCTAGCGTCTCGACGCTAGTGTGCATTTGACCCTATTTTGACTTTTTTTTCCTCTTTGACTCTTTATCATTCCTTTGCATCTTTTCCTGTCCCGAGCACCTTATTAACTCCAATATTGCATTTTAGCTCCAATCAACCATTTCCTACAAAATAAACAAATAAGTACAATAAAATGGCCCCTGAATCATAAAAGACTCACTATCACTTCTCTTGATTAGGCTCGCCTTTGGTGGGACACCACTTCGCATAGTGACCTACCTTTCCACACTGGAAGCAAACTTTTTCAGTTTCAAGAGAGTGAAGGTGGAAAGTTGGTGAAGTTGACTTGAAGGCAAAAGGTCTAAGTGTTTGGTGAAGAAGGAAAACACTTAAGTCAACTATTTATAGGTTTCTCAAAATTAGGTCACATGACTGTCATTTAAATGACGTCACGACCCGACTGTCATTTAAATAACTTGATGTGGAATTTTCCTTACCGCAAGCGCACGGGTCAAGTAATAATAAAGTGTTCGTATAAACGAGTGTCGTCCTCTGGATTTGATGTTTAAGCTAAATCAAGTATTGTGAATTATCTTGCTCAATTTTATTTAGGGAACACAAAGTAATAAGTGATAGATCAAAACCTAAATCAAAACAAGTAAAAAGTGGAAATTCAATAGGAAGAATACTTAGGTATTGATTTCGCCGATTTAGTCTAGGATTGATTTGAAGGAATAAGTTATTATGCACAATGAAATTATGAGCCTAAGAACCTTTAATCACAATTACCTCTCCCGGGTATAATTTATTCTCATGCAAATTAACCAACTTGATATCCCTATCTAAGTTTATTAACATGCAAGGCAATGAGTTCTTTTGACCAATTCTAAAGTTAATCTAAAAACCGTCACGAATTAGAAAATCAACTTTAGTCATGCAATCTTGAGTAAGTCTACATTTAATCCCCTCTTCAGTGCAAGAATCAAAACTCAAATCATTCAACTAATGGTCAATTAATTGAAAGCATTAAATCAATATTGCATACATAATAACCATTGCACAACTTTAAACCATAAATCAATCCATAAACTAAATCAAGTACATCAATCCCTAAGCCACAAGTTTAGCTACTCATGAATGGTATTATAAGCTCTACTAAACATGAAAAAAAAACATTAAAGCTAGCTAGAGAAAAGGAAAAGGAAAGGAAAAACTCAATGTAGGTCAAGACCGAACGTCCCCGTCACGATCCCCACGAACAATGGGTTGATTTTAACCTTGATCTACTTTGCTCAGCCTCAATCCTCTGTTTTCTCCTCTGTTTTACGGCTCGAAAAGTGTCTAAAAGAATTCCCCTAAAACCTAGCCGAAAATAACCTTATATTCTGATTTTTCGTCATAGCGTCTCGACGCTGCCTCTAAAACACGCGTGTCTGTAAAGGAAATTACACAGCGTTGAGACGGTAAGGTTGCAGCGTCGAGACGCTGTGACCGTTTCGCGCCTATTCAGATAAGGAATGCTAGCGTCTCGACGCTAGTCTGCGTTTGACCCTATTTTGACTTTTTTTTTCCTCTTTGACTCTTTATCATTCCTTTGCATATTTTCCTGTCCCGAGCACCCGATTAACTCCACTATTGCGTTTTAGCTCTAATCAACCATTTCCTACAAAATAAACAATTAAGTGCAATAAAATGACCCCTAAATCATAAAAGACTAGCTAAATTAAATAAGGAAAAATAGCTAGCTATGCTCGCTATCACTTCTCTTGATTAGGCTCGCCTTTGGTGGGACACCACTTCGCATAGTGACCTAACTTTCCACACTTGAAGCAAACGTTTTCAGTTTCAAGAGAGTGAAGGTGGAAAGTTGGTGAAGTTGACTTGAAGGCAAAAGGTCTAAGTGTTTGGTGAAGAAGGAAAACACTTAAGTTAACTATTTATAGGTTTCTCAAAATTAGGTCATATGACTGTCATTTAAATGAAGTCACGACCCTTGAGCATCGGGGAAATGCGGTCGCATTTCCAAATGTACTAGGAAGAAATGCGATCGCATCTCCCCCAACTTTCTAACTTCTTTATTTTTTCTAACTTCTTTTATTTTTCATGGTTCTTTTTTCTTTCTTTCATTGGTTGAGACAATAATAAACTTTTTTAGAAAGTCCACCTACTTAAACATAATTATTCATTTCCCTTTTTCTTAGATAGACACAGAATAACTTGGACTTTTCAAACTCCCTGGTAAATCCTCAGGAGAAGGTGTTCCCTACGGTCAACTTAAATACCTTTTCATAGACAAAGTGTACTCTTGTCCATATATTTTGTTATCCTATGAATAAAAATTTATTTATTTATTTATTTTATCATTTATTATAAATCCACATAATGTATAAAAAGTAAAATTTTCAGAGATAGAAGTCATACCAGATAAATCGCAGCTACAGGGGCTTATTCGACCCCAAAATTCTTCCCCTAATAGGGTTTAATTCTTTGTCCATTCACCTTGAAATGCATGCCTTTATTGTCAATCAACTCTACAGTTCCATAGTCATAGATTCTCACAATTTTGAATCGTCCTTACCATCTTGATTTCAATTTTCTGGGAAATAACTTAAGTCTTGAATTAAAAGGTAGTAGTTGCTGACCCTTATGGAACTCCTTTGGATGAATTTTTCTATCATGCCATCTTTTGACCTTCTCCTTATATGGTTTTTCATTCTCATAGGATAAGTGACGAATTTCTTCCAATTCATTTAGTTGTAAATTTCTTTTGATTTCGACTTTGTCCAAGTTGAAAATGAACTTCTTCAATGCCCAGTAAGCTGTGTGTTCCAACTCAAGTGGTAAGTGACAAGCTTTTCCAAATATGATTCGATACGAAGACATACCTAAGGGTGCCTTGTATGCAATTTTGTGTGCCCATAATGCCTCGTTAAGCCACAGTGACCAATCCTTTCGGGAAAGGTCTACCGTCTTTTCCAAAATAACTTTGATCTCCTGGTTAGAGAGATATGCTTGTCCATTTGTTTGAGGATGGTAAGCAGTGGCTACTCTATGCCTGATATTGTATTTGGAAAATAGATTTTCTATCATCTTGTTTAGAAAGTGAGATCCTTCATTGCTTATGATGAAATAAGGAGTTTCGTATCTCGTGAAAATATTCTTCATGAAATTTTTTTTGCCACCTTTGCATCATTAGTTGTTGTAGTTTTTTTTACCACCTTTGCATCATTTGTTGCTATATGATGATACATACAGACAATCCATGATGAGGACACTTCCTGACCAGCCTTCGGAATCTCTCCCAAGCTGCATCCAAAGGTTCATTATGAGATTGTCTAAAAGAAATAATCCCAGCTCTATACAACATTTTTATTTGAAGGAAGAAACTTCTCTAAAAACTTCTCAGCCAAGTCATTTCAGGATGTGATGGAGTTTGGAGGGAATGAGTCCAACCAGGCTTCAACATCTCCCTACAATGAAAAAGGAAAAAAGCTTTAGTCTCAATAACTATCCTAGCAACATTACTAACACCTTAACCAAACTAACCGAATGCACAGAAAATTTTGGTAGCATAACGACGTACATCAGACTAACTCAAAATTTTTCTAAACCTGTTGGACAAGAAAAAAACTCTTCTATATAACCAACTACACATAACCGCACGCCACAACACCTCAAATTCGTAACAAACTACCACAACAAAGTGAGTCAACTCTCGCAACATCATTAACTAAATAAACAGAATATTTACAACTAAAAACTCGATTATGCACAACTGACTTCCACTTCAATTTATTCTTAATAACTTAATTATCATTAACTAAGAGAAGAGATAGTTTATTAAAACCACCACAACTAAGCCTAGAATTCAACATGAAAAGTTTCAGAACTAAATCAAATGGGACAAACAACTGTTCAACAATATAATAAGCAACAACTATCCTAACCAAAATGAAAACAAAAGGAAGAAGAGAACACTAGCTAGCAATGGTCCTTTCTCATGCACCTCCTCTACATCACCATGGTCAAGACAGTCCTCAAAACCTGCACAATCTAAAATGTTGGGGGGAGAGAGGGGAGGGGGTCAGTACAACCATGGTACTGGTAAACAACCACTACCTGAAAAGCAATCAAACAACAACCAAGCAAACAACATATTTTTCATGCGCAAACAACATACTTCTTAAAAAAGTAAACACAACATGCTTAGAAAGCAAGTAAAATCAATGACTCTGACTGGGGTTGTCTGGGAATGCAGCCCCAATCAGGTGGACACATAAATATTCTACAGTGAGAAGAGTGCAGTTATGGGTCTTTAGTGGAGTGACCCACTGTTAACGAATGTTGATTAACTCGGTTAATGAGTTTACCCAATTAATCTCGTATCGTTGGAGCTTCTAATCTGTAGGTCCATTAGGTCCACCTGCTAACTCGTAACGGGTACTGAGATTAAATAGTCTTGAAAATGAAGGGAATTAATATAATGTATGGAGATACATTATAGTATAAGTTTAATTAGAGAATTAAACTTTATAATAAAATTAATTTAATTAAATATGTGATATTTGATTAATTCATGAATTGAAAATTAATTAATGAAAGAATATGAATTTAATTAAATATGTGATATTTGATTAATTCATGAATTAATCAGAGAATTAATTAATTTAATTTGGTTAAATGTGATTTAATCAAATTAATATTATAGTTATTGATTAATGTTCATTTGATGCACATTAAAACTATTGGTTAAATGAGAGATATAAAATTGAATACGATTCAATTGAAAAGTTGATTAAATATTTGATATTTAAGTAATGGGGGAACAAATAGTTTAGAATTAATTGATTGGTCTAATTAGTTCAATTAAATGTTATTTGATTGAATTAAAACTATATGTTATAATTAATTTAATTAAAGTTGATTTAATTAAATTGATTTGTTGAATAATATATAGTTAATTGGATTATTGATTATTATAATCAATGGTCCAGATCCTTTTCAATCAATGGACAAGATTGATTAACGGAGTTAAGGAGTAACTTCCCTCCCCCCTCGTTATTGTGAAAGTGGCTCTCTTTTTCTAATGGGATTATGTGTTTTTTTTACGGAAGATGAAAAAAACGATTTTCTCTCTCTCAATCTCCAAAAATTCTCTCATGAAGACAGCAGCCTTCCGTGCTGTAAATTTCCCTTCAATATCATGAGGATCACACAATCCTAATCTCTCAACACAGAGTCATAGTGGTGTTTCGAATGGTGGTGTTCTTGGAGTAGTACATGATTTTGGAGCATAGTGCAGAGGCGATCTTCGGTATCCATATTCATGTAAGTTCCTCAAATCTAAAATAGTTTTAGATATGAAATACAACATGCTTAACATCAAGATTAATAGAAAATTTCTCTGTTTTTTTTTTTATTTGCCAATGTACCGATTTTTCGTAAACAAAATTGTACACGATACGGTATGATATGTTTCTGTTGCCAAAGACTTTTAATCCTTCAGTATGCTTAGCCTTAATAAATAGATTAAGAATAGTTTTATGAATCTTTGCTAATGTATTGGTATTTTGATGGAAACAAAATTAACAACAAACGGTACCAATACACTTCCGCTGACAGAATTAGGGAATTCCAATGCTACAATTGGTATCATAGCTGATCGTAGATCTAATTTTGTTTTCATGAAATTTGCATTAGCTTTTGGTGTGTACTGTGAATTTGATGAATGAAAGGTTTTCTAGTAGGCGTTTTGTGTTTTTGGCATTAGATTTGTAAAATTTTTGTTGATTTAATCAATGCAAGGGCTAGTGTTTTGGGCTTTTAATTGCAAATTGAGTCTATAAGTTCATGTCCTTCGTGTTTTGATGATTTGCGGCAAAGAATTGAAGAAAATTGATAAAAAATCGAAGAAAACAGAGGTTGCATTGGTAAAAACAATTTGGTGGCACTCACGTCAGCATTCCGTATAAGACGAAATAGCTGACGTCAATCCTACACAACACGCGACTCTGCTTGTTCCGGTACCGTTCGGCGCAGTCTAGGCAGTGCTTTGCGGTTTGGCCCTTGTCGATGTGATTCGGCCCATGTCGTTGTGTTTCAGTGTGATTCATCAACAGTTCATCTGGTTTTGATCGGTTCATTAGATTTTTGACTGGTTTCCAGTAGTCTTTGACCGGTTCACATGAGGTTTCCAGTAGTCCTTAACCGATTCAGTAGATTTAGACCGGGTTTTTTGAGTTTCTTGATCGTTTTTCCTTTGGGTTTTGACCTGTTCTGCTGGTTTCAGTGCGATTCGTGTGATTTTTAGAGCTGGTTCAGTACATTTTGACCATTAACTTACAGGATGAGTTAAGTGGTCGTTGCTCTAAACATCTGAGTTAAGTGTGTTAGCAAATCCTTGACCGAATAACGGTGGCTAATAGCTATAGGAATATGAGTTATTCTAGAATTCAAATTTGCTGAAAAGTTTCTCAGTTTAGAGGAGTAGTTGATCACCCTTCGGTGATTGTTGCTCTTAACCTCTGAAGCATCGTCGCAAAAACTAAATCAATAGTTTTCTCGAGTTTCTTTGATTGCTTATGTTTTTGCTAAATTTTATTGGATTAGATTTAATGGGTCAGTGCAATAAATAATCAAATATTTTGTTATTTCAGCAATTCAAATGAAATATGTGCATTGTCTTACGCCTGTTTAACAAATAACGATGATTATAGAGTTTATAATCCACGACACTATAGTTTTTAGTGATGAGTTGTTATTCCACAAGAAAATATGTTTTCAGTGACAAGTTTTTAGTGATGCAGCAAAAATAAGCCGCTAAAGATGATTTTCAGCGGCATCGTAAACCAAATGTCATAATTACATAGTGACACGATAAAAGTAGATATCGCTAATAGTTTTAGAGACGCATAAACGCGCGCCACAAAAAGTTTTATTTTTAGCAACATGTTTGTCACGTTGCTAAAAGATGAGTTTGACGCCACTAAAAATTATATTTTTATCACGTTTTTAGCCACATGTTTAAAATAATTAGGGTTTTTTTCCCTCCTCCCTTTTTCAATCGGCGCCTCCAACAGATTGTCTTAAAAAAAAACACTTTCGTTTCCCTCCAACACTTCTCTCCCTCGATTTCTACTGCTCACGGTTTCAACTGAAGTCCCACACACATCTGCCGTCGAAGCTCATCTTCCGTTAAAGTCCCACACACATCTGTAACGCGAAACTCATCTGTCGTCGAAGTCCCACACACATCGGTCATCGAATCAGTGGAATTTGTCGTCGAAGCTCATCTTGTCGTGGAAGCTAATAAGGTGAGTTTAAATATTCAACGACGTGCATTCAACTTGCCACAGGTTTTTATAGTCTAAATATTAAGTGTGGATTCATTTAGGGTGTGTTTGGTTTAACTTTTCAAGTGTGTAAATTTTCAAAAAAATCATTTTGAAAAAATTTCTAGTGTTTGGCAACCACTAAAAATGACTTATTAGAAAATGAGATTGATAAATAAACTATTTTGTGAGAAACAATTGAAACCAACTTTTTTAAAAATAGTCTTGAGTATACAATAACTTGTGTATAAAAACATTTGTGAGGAAATGCAACCAAACATACGAGTGTCTAAATTCGAAACATTTTTATACAAAATGTTTTTTTAAAAAAAATGCATTCTTGAAAAACATTTAAATTAGAATGTATTCCAAACGGACCCTTAAACTGCCGTCTAAAAAGGTTTTTATAGTCGAAGCTCATCTTGTCGTGGAATCTGCTGTCTAAAAAGGTTTTTATAGTCCCAATATTCAGTTTGGATTCATTTTAACAAAATTAGGAAAATAAAGGAGCAAGACTTACCCCTTGGACTGAACTTGCCACAGGTTGATCATTCCATACAGAGCACTCATAAGTCCCAACATCAAGCACTTGTTAGATTCTTTACTAACCCCGATGCTTACCATCTTTACATTATACATATGGAAATTTAAGCATGGCCTTCATAACAAGAAAAAAAAATCCTCCCAAATTTGTATCTCGTTAAAAGAAAAGAGAAAAAGAATTTCAATTAATATGTTGATAGGAGTGTCATTAGGATGGAATTAGGAATATTACTCGAGCACTGGATGTAGATTAATATTTAGATAGAGAAGTTGTTATGGACCTTATGGTGTTTTTTTATTAAAAAAAAAAAAAGAGTTAGAAAGGAGGGTAGGCATTGATTTAGTTGGTTTAGGCTTGAGTGAGAATGCTCGAGAGAGTGTCCAAATGCCTCAAAATACTTGGCTTATCTTGTATCCTGTTATCTTTTATATTTCAATATATTTGGCTCTATCGTATGTATGTGCATTTATGCACTCTTTCAGATGCATTCTAATATAACAATACCTGGCAACAAAGAGCAAACACCATGAGTCCAAAGGGGGAAAAGTTGTATAGTACATCATCTTAAACTAGTGAAGTAGCATGAAAAAACATAGCACTTAAATAGAGGGTTGAAGGGTTGAAGCATTACCGAAGTTCCTTTTTTTTCTATCACATAGATCTTCAACAACTCTCCCGGTAGAGGAGACCATACAAGGTTTTTCTTTTTCAACTGTTATGGCAAGATTAGAGTGATTGGGAATTGAAGGAATGTGATTGGAACCAAAAAATCGTGTTGCTTTGGAACCTGAAAGTATTAAAGTTAGGACATTGGAGATAGTTGGAATTATAGAATAGCTAAATGCAGTGTCAATTAAAGCTCATGTTTTACTATTTCAATATATATTGTAGTTCTGAGCAATGTTTTAAAAGGCTTAAGGCGGCCTTGAGGCGTTTTCTCATGGAGAAGCAAGGCGTAAGGCTCATTTTAAATTAAAAATATATTTAAATCATAAAACATAAAACTTTATCTATTCTTAACATTATAATATTTCTTACAAGTCCCAAACATACTAAAAAAAATCAACAACAACAAAGAAAAAATCTCATGATCAATACATCTAACTTTCTCGTGTTAATAATAATGTAAAGCTTATCCACAATATAAAAAAGCCTCAATCGTCCATAGAAACCAAAATAAAGTGAAGTAAGAAAACATAATAAAACTCTTGTTGTGAACAAATAAAAATGCAAGGAAAACCAAATTAATTCATGCAAAATGAATAAAACTCCCCCTTATGTTGTGTTGTTTTTGCCACCTTGCAATTCTTTTCTTTGGCTAGTGACAAGTTGACAACCACTCAGGCTGTCCTATTTTAAAATAACCACCGCTTGGACTTCTTTTTATTTTACGTGTTTTAGTAAACCACTCGAAGCATTTGCCTTTTCAATTCGTGGTGAGCTTTTCATTTTTATTTTATGAGTTTTAGTAAACCAAGACTTAGGTTTTATACCTGTATTGGTAGGAACGAACATCCAATTGCCACGACCATGTTCCTGGATGTAGGAGACAAGAATGATATCTTCTTAGGATTAATCAAAATTTAAAAAGTTTGGAGGATGTATAGCTAGTGTGATGCTCACAAACTACATGCCTAACTTGTTGGGTCTATTTTGAGTGTTGGTATATGAGCTGTCCAGTCTCACTAAGTTTAGACTGCAATCCACTCTAGTGACTTCTTGTCTCACCTGATAAGACTATGACTTACTTGGTAACTTTGGTACTCTTTGGCCCAACCTAAACTAATCTAACCTAACTAGCTCATCTCACTTCTCTAGATGGTTGGTAGGTTTTGATCTATCCCTTCGCCTTTGATCTATCCAATAACACCTAGTCTAGGTAGTTTCTAGTGATAAGACTATGACTTACTTGGTAACTTTGGTACTCTTTGGCACAACCTAAACTAATCTAACCTAACTAGCTCATCTCACTTCTCTAGATGGTTGGTAGGTTTTGATCTATCCCTTCGCCTTTGATCTATCCAATAACACCTAGTCTAGGTAGTTTCTAGTCTCACTTGATTGAGTTAGGACTCACTTGACATGATCAAGTTTCAATCCATATTTCAAGTTAGATTTCACTTCCTAGTTCTAGATGTTTGAACTCATTCCATGAACCAAATGCTCCCTAATTTACACTAAACTACAATGTCGAGCATAGACTTCACTTCCTAGTTCTATTTAAAGTTTATGTCAAACCTTTAAGGGCCCTTGAAGAGGTGTAACCCTTTTATTATTGAGAAAAAAAGCCTAAGTCTCTCAAGGCTACAAGTTAGAGGCTAACCTCAAAGCAAGCCTCAAAATTCTTTTAAAGTTCCTATTCTAAGTCATCATGGACAAGAATAGGAATGAACTCACAATCAGTAGAATATTGAAGTTAAAAATATTTCAACATATATGATCAACTCACAATCAATTACATATCGAAGAACAAGAATGAACTCAAAAGGCAAGGTTAGGGGGATTAGATAAATATGCATGACTAATAGTTATGCATAAGGACGACTCTCAAGAATGTTTAGTTTACTCATAGAGGTGGCACTACGACATTTCTACGCCATAAGCAGAAAAAAGGTATGTAGCACATTTTTTTAATAATCTTATTTGATTATTACTCACATTATAACTGTAACACCCGAGTTAGGAGGGGTACATGAATGAACCAAGGCCACATCCGAATGAGAGGGATCCTGAGGACATGAAAGTATGGTCAAGAAAAGCTTAAAAGAATTGATAGATACTACCTATACCAACAAGGTGCACCTTCCTTTTCGGTGGCTCAATCATAGGAACTTTGAAGTTAAGCGTCCTTGGCTTGGAGAAGTTCTATGTTGGGTGACCTCCTGGGAATTTTCCTAAGGAGCATGTGAGTGAGGACAAAACATGCTAAAAGGACCTCGTATTGGTTTGTGGGGACAGTCTTCACTCTTGGAAGCAATTTAAGACGAGTATGGTAACGTGGCCAGGTCGCAGGGGAATGTCGGGGCCTTAAGTGCAGAATCTGGATTCCGAATCCTGGGCCTGGGGCGTTACAGATGGTATTAGAGCGGAACCTCTCCCAGTAAGATGTGGTTCGGGGACGAACCAAGGCGGAAGCTGGTGGGCATGTACAACCGAGTTAGGAGGGGTACATGAATGAACCGAGGCCACATCCGAATGAGAGGGATCCTGAGGACATGAATGTATGGTCAAGATAAGTTTAAAAGAATTGATAGATACTATATATACCAACAAGGTGCACCTTCCTTTTCTGTGGCTCAATCATAGGAACTTTGAAGTTAAGCGTGCTTGGCTTGGAGAAGTTCTATGTTGGGTGACCTCCTGGGAATTTTCTTAGGGAGCATGTGAGTGAGGACAAAACATGCTAAAAGGACCTCGTGTTGGTTTGTGGGGACAGTCTTCACTCTTGGAAGCAATTTAAGACGAGTATGGTAACATGGCAAGGTCGCAGGAGAATGTCGGGGCCTTAAGTGCCAAATTCGGATTTCGAATCCTGGGCATCGGGCGTTACAATAACTTTTATGATAACATACAGAAAGAAGAAGGAAAAGAGTTAACTGAAATTAAGTTATTTGAGCTCACTCATCGTAGTGAAAAGAATGGATGGGTGGATGAGGCAAAGAAAAAAAACGTAAGTAAAAACTTTGTTATGTTTTTTCTTTTAAAATTTTACAACATATTAATATTATTGTTACATGTTTTGTTATAGGACGAAATGGTGGCATTAAAAACTACTTCATCACAAGACGGCGGTGAAACTCTTAAGGAAAAAGAGATATGTGAACGAGTACTAGGTACGCGACCTGGGCATGTGAAGGGCCTTGGTTGGGGACCGAGACCAAGAAATGCTAAGAATGATCATGCAAGTTACCAAAAATCTAAAGCGACGGAGGCTCAAGTTGCTCAATTTCAAAGTATAGTTGAATTACAACAAGCCACAATTGAAGAAATTTTAAGAAGGTTGACAAGTGGAGAAGGTTCATCATCGAATGTGGAAAGGACTCCAGAACGGTCAAATAATGAAAATTAAAAGGTAATATTACGACACTTTCTAATGACTTGGTATTACTTGATTTCTATGGCTATCTTGCAGTTATGGTAGTTATAGCTTAAAATTAGTTCATTTATTTGTTTCTAATGACTTGGTATTACTTGATTTCTATGGTTATCCTGCAGTTATGGTAATCATAGCTTGAAATTAGTTCATTTATTTGTTTCGAATGACTTGGTATTATTTGGGATGTTTAGTTGTCTTCATTGATATATTTAGTTGTTGTGGTGTTGTTGAGTTGAGTTTGATTGCAAATGACTTTCATGATATTTGGGATAAGTGTTTAGGGAGTTGGACCTTGTTGAGTTATTCCATTTGCAAAGTTGAGTTTCGTTGTTTGATTTGTTAAGTTAATGTGTTTGGGGGGAGGGGGTGTCAATACCCTGTTGCACTTACGAGTTTACTTGTTTTCATTGATATGTTTAGTTGTCATAGTGTTTTTGAGTTGTGTTTGATTGCAAATTGCTTTCATGATATTTGGGATAAGTGTTTAGGGAGTTGGACACCTTGTTGAGTTGTTCCATTTGCAAAGTTGAGTTTCTAAGTTGGAGTGGTTGAGTTATTCTATTTAGGGGAGTCAATATCTTGTTGCACTTAGTTCTTTTAACGAGTTATTGTGTTTTTGAAAGATTAGTTTCACTTGTTTCCCATTTAGTTGTTGTGTTTAGGAAGGTCGATACCTATTTGCACTTAAGTATTTTAACTAACGTAATTATTGTGATGTTGATAAGTTTAGTTTCATTAAGTTCTTATAAATTTAGTTTTAGTTGTTTAAAGTTTTGTTGTTGTAGGTTTAGTTTCATACCTTTTGATGAGTTGTTTATCTCGATTTGAGTTATATCTTCTCTAATTCAATTATTGAAGTTCATTTATTTGTAATCAATGACTTGGTATTACTTGATTGTTGTGGCTATCCTGCAGTTATGGTAGTCATAGCTTGAAATTAGTTCATTTATTTGTTTCTAATGGCTTGGTATTATTTGGGATGTTTAGTTGTCTTCATTGATATGTTTAGTTGTTGTGATGTTGATAAGTTTAGTTTAGTTGTTGTGATTTTGAATAGAGGTGATTTCTTATGTTTTTAAGTTTATGTTCATTATTTCTCATAAGTGTAGTTGTGTTCATTTTTTATATTTTTCAGTACTTGTTTAATTATTAAGTTTTGATGATACAAAATAAGTTTTCAAGTTTTTGTTGTAGTAAGTTTAGTTTCATAGCTTTTAATGAGTTGTTTATTAATTATCAATTTCAAGCTTAGATATTTTATTTCCTATTATTTTTCAGCTTGGATGCATGAATCATTTCGACAAGGCTCCCCCTTTTTTGTATGGAAATGTGAAGAATGTAGGTTGGTTTTTTTTTGGTTTGTGATCTTTTGTTAGTGAATCGTTTTGTATGTAAATGTGAAGAATGTAGGTTGTAATCTTTTGTGTTGTCAATCAATTTGTTAAGCAAACTTATTCACCTAGACACTTGAGATCATTTTAGAAAATGATCAATTTGTATTACATTCTAGACATGTTTCTTGATTATGGTTCATATGAAGCAGTGCATTTTCACTATAATTGGCATATTACATTTTCTATTTGATTAATTGTAGAATTGTTAATTAGTTTGAAGATGGTAATATTATTTTATTTATAGGTTTACTAATTGAATTAACTGTTTATTTCTTAAATCATAAACAATTTTTAGCGACGTTTGATATAATGTCGATAAACCATCATGGTACGGTGCATTTCCAAAACACAATCAAAAGCATACCAAAAAAAAAAAAAAACTAGCATTCAGTTTTTAGTGACGGGTAAGCTTTCTTTTACCAACATACACAGATGTCACAAAATATCTTATTTTTTACAAGTTTGAGGGCTTTAGCAGCGTTGTCCACGTCACTAAAACTTATTTTCTGTGACAAGTTTGACGTGCTGACCCTGTCACTGAATATTGTTTTCAGCAACAACGGTTTGGATGTTACTGAAAGTATCTCTTTTAGTGATGTGCTATCAGTGTCACTGAATATCTTTTTCAGCAACAACGGGTCGGACGTTGCTGAAAGTGATCTTCAGTGACGTGTCCCCAGGTCCCTGCCTATCGCTTACACCGGCGTGTACACGTCTACAGTAGATGTCGCAAATACTTACGACTACGTAAATACAACGACGGATGCAGCGACAAAGCTATGCGCGCCGCTGAAAGTTTTACCGACGCGTTTTTCGTTTCAGCGACATGTTTTATACGCCACTGAAAGTGTTTTTTCTTCTACAACTATTTTGTAGAAATAGTGGCCGGGGTCGAACACATGGAAGGGGACCTAGCAATTATAGAATTTCATGCTTATGAAAACAAGGGGGATTTTTAGAATGAAAGACAAGGAAAAGTAATAAAATAGTGAAATGCTGAAATTTAAAAGAAAGAAAACTAAGCATGCAGGATAGATATTAGACGGTAACAATAACATAAAAAGGGATCGTTTGATTGAGATTTATTATGCTTGATTATAATTCGTTGGCTTCCTAGTTTTCTCTAATAATTATTCTAAACTGATTTCATTAGTCCGATCGACTTTTGGGTTACTCGGAGGACCCCTCTACACTAACCTGTTTTAATTAACTTGCTAACCATGAATTCTGCAATTAACAAGATTAATTAATATAAATTGTATCACTTGCCACCCCTTATACATAATTTAGCAACCATCCGAGACCTCAACAACGGTTACTAATTATATCTAACTAGTTAATTAACACGCAATTTCGCAACTGCCTATTGAAACTAGCCACTTTGGGATCGTGGGTCCGGAATTGTAAGAACCAAATTTAAATGCAATTTAAATCTAACTCCTACAATCTTTAACATGCATCCTAGAACTATTAAGGGTCGTCTCGAGTAGAGAGTGGCTTGTTTCAACCTAGTGGTTGTCTAAAAATAACTAATAGAATACACAAGCAGTAATCACATAGGGTGTCAATCCTAATAGACTAGCCTCGTGCATTGGTTTAAACGGGATAACATGCAAAACTTAATGAAAATACAGTAAGAACAGCAAGTAAAACTAAGAAAACTCAACGAATCGTATTAAGAATCAAGACATAAACCCAATCCAACAATCTAAACGAGATTAGCTATGCATAGATGAAGTAAAATTTACAATAAACATGAAAAAATCCATAAAATATGACCAATAATGGTCTACAACAATGTTGGAATGTAAAAGAGGCAAAAGAAATTGTACAAGGACCAATGCTCTAACATAACGGCAGACTAAACTGAGGCTACATATGTATAGAAAATACGGCAGCATCGAGACGCCAAGGGCAGCGTCTCGACCCGAGCCTCAAATCTCGACTTCCTGCTTTAATTCTCGGTCTTGTCTTGCTTCTTCTCGGTACGGGGCTTCAATCTTCGGCTTTTGGTCTCATTCTTCAGGCCTGCTTCAACACAACTGGGTCTTTTCACCTCCTCGCCGTCTGATAACTGCCAAAAAGGTAGTTATTGAGGCTTCATTTATATAAGGATTTGTGTGTCTTTTGTGCTTAATAGGGTTGATTCTAGATATATATTACATGTTTTAACCCATTTGGAAGAATGGAAGCTTTGGAAATCATTTTGTGCAGAATCTGTTGCTGGGCGACTTGATGGAGCAAATTCTGTGCTGCAGCAAAACTGGGAGCAGAACTGCCACATCACAGCTCGTTAGCCAACTTCATGAACCGACTTTTGTTGAGTTATTTTCGGGATAAAGGAGCAAGGAGAGCCCTACACGTGTCCAAGTTGACCTAATTCAAGCCTCCTATCCTTCTATAAAAGGAAGTAGCCGTCGAAGTCAAAAGAATTCCAACTTTCTTTGGAAGCCGAGTAGTATAGAGAGATTAGAGATTACCAAGAACACCGTTGTTCACAAGCTGGTTAAGGAGATTATTATTTTATTTATTATCTTGTGACTATGGGCATGCCTACTCAGATTGTAATTCATGTTTTCATGTTTATTATGAACTAAGTAGCTTTAGGTGTTGGTTAGGAACATGTAGTTGTCATGCTTAAACTTTAGTAATATATTGATTATTGCATCTTTGTTAATTGTTGTGCCTATTTCCATTTTATGCCCGCCTGGCCAGCTGGTGTGAATACCTCTCTCTAGTTTCAGGGATGATTTAGAGAGTGTGTGGCAATTAATCACACTACGATCATTGTGTATCGGTGAACGCCAGTGACTGAGCTAGGGATAGCCAGTTGCCTAGTGCTTGATCGGTCGTTCTTCATTGGGGTTGAAACACATTCCAAAAGATCCGGAGTTCCGGGAGGAATCCGCTAATAATACTGCGAGAGTTGCATGATCAATAATATTGCTAGAGCATCTTTTAAAACAATTACTAAGCCTAACCATCGCGTGTCTTTAATCTGTTTATCTATTTGTATATTCTTTGTTCTGTCATTTACTTTGCTTCAGCATAATTCTTATAAAACAAAATCATTGTTACCATATTTGAAACCATTATAAAGTTACACAAAATAGATAAAGTGGAAGCTAATTCACAATGATCGTAGTGTGGATAATTGCCACACACTCTCTAAATCATCCCTGAAACTAGAGAGAGCTATTCACACCGGCTGGCCAGGCGGGCATAAAATAAGAATAAGCACAACAATTAACCAAAATGCGATAGTCAATTTATTACTAGAGATGAAGCACAGTAATCACATTATTCCTAACCAACACCTTAAGCTACTTAGTTCATAAAAAGCATAGGAATACGAATTATAATCTGAGTATGCATGTCCATAACTACAAGTTAATAAAGAAGGTAAACTCCCTACTCAGCTTGCGGTTGATGGTGTTCTTGATGATCTTCAATCTCCCTATCCTATTCGGCTTCCAAGGGAAAACATGGAATGCTTTTGACTTTGACGGCTACTTCCTTTTATAGAAGGATGGGAGGCTTGAATTAGGTCAACTAGGAAACGTGTAAGGCTCTCCTTGATCCTTTATCCCGAAAATATCTCAATAGAAGTCGGTTCATGAAGTTGGCTAACGAGCTGTGATGTGGCAGTTTCTGCTCTCAGTTTTGCTGCAGCATAGAATTTGCTCCCTCTAGTCGCTCAGCAGCATAATCTGCATAAAGTGATTTCCAAAGCTTTCATTCTTCCAAATGGGTTAAATCATGTAATATCTCTCTAAAACCAACCCTATTAAGCATTAAAGACACACAAATCCTTATATAAATGAGGCCTAAATAACTATCTTTTGGGCAGTTATCATACCCCCAAACTTGAACTATTGCGCGTCCCGAGCAATACTAACCAACCTTCCTTCAAGAATTTTAGAACATTAGACAAAGAATTAGCTTAATCAAACCAGGCAGTCCAACACTACCTTCAACCTTTACCTGAGCACTCTGCAAAACCAAACTCTGCTGTAGCAAAATGATTCCTTCAGCAGGGACAAATAATCACCACTTTTCAACTTAATTCTAAGAACTCACCACAACCTAGCTCTATTATCATACATTTCAAAACATATTTTTAAAGGGGTTTATAACATTATTTATCAGACTTAAAGCAGCCTTACAGTCATAAGCTCTTAAGTATGGGATGACCCACTTTATGGTGCAGTATACCCTTGCCTCAAGCTCATCACCAACTAGGCTCAATACTCATTATAAAGCTAAAAAATCCTTAGTTATTCCATCTCTTGCCCCTCAGAATGGCGACATTTTATGATGAAGCTCACCTAAGTTCTGGGAGACAGAAAAACTGCTAGATCATCATTCATCCTTCAAAACTTTTGCTCTGTCAATTTTTCAGCAAAATCTTCAACAAATAATTTTTTTTCAGCAAATAATTTTCTTTATTTTTTCACATTTCCTAGATCATCTTTTGACGCGAAGACAAACTGTGGGTATCACAAATGTCCCCGGTTACTCAATAACCTAGCAAATTTTAATTTTGAAGGAGAGGAATGCTCGAGCAAAATAATTGGAGTAGCAAAAAGTCCCCCAAACTTGAATTATTCATTGTCCCCAATGAATCATTAATTAAGTAATTATACCCCCAAACTTAAATTTTTCTATCTGAATTTTTTAAACTAAACATGGGACTAGGATTAAGCTTAAAGTGGATCATATAAGTCAATACTACCGTCAAAATCTTCTTGCCGCAACAACAGTCCAGGCTAGAAGAAATGCTCAAGCAAAAGGTTTCTGGAGATCAGAATACCTTGATCTAACTAAGCGTAATCAGTCCAAGCTTCAAAAATTCAGAAGAAAATAGTTAAGTTAGAGTCAGTCAGTGCTCATGGAATAGAAACATTTAGAAATTTCATTAAAATCATAGAAAAATATTACAAAGCAGATATATTTTTAAAGAAGAAAAATTAAAAATATTAAAAAGAAACAAGACAAGCAGTTATAATAGTGAGCAGGGTCAATATGCGCGAGCAAACAAAATGGAAAAACAAAATTAATGCTCGCTCCAGATCATCCCATCAGTCAGTCTTCCTGACCCTGCTCCTCATCAACATCCTCTTCTCGTTCAACAGGCGTGGGTGGTATCCAAAGATTAAACAAATCATCGGGAAACACTGGAAAGGCCGGATAAGGTGTTGAGAAATTGGTTTGCAAGGCCCCCCTGAGCGCATCATCTCTCCTTTTAGCATAAGTCCAGTAGGTCTGAGCTTGCCTTTCAGCAAATTCTAACCGACTGGCCAACACTGACAGTTGCTCTAGGATCTGATTAACGCCATACACAATCCCACCCTGGCGAACCTCTTGCATACGCTGAAGCCGCACCAGATTAGGTGTGTCAATGATTCCCTTATCAGTCATGATCATATCTTCTGGAACCGTGGGCACTCCTGCCCTGCTGCATAACATCGTAATCGTGTTCGGAAAGAACAGCTTCCCCACCTTCTTTTTCCAGAAATCAACAATCTCAGAAGAAATAATTTTTCCTACATCAATACTCATCGAGCGAAGAATGGCAAAGGCAAGTAATACTCTGTCCCGAGATACTGTGGAGTCGTGTGTTGTCGGCAGCAAGCGTAGCCTGATGAAACCCATCCAAGTGTTGGCTTCACTCTTCAAATAAGCAGCTTGAAATGTATGCTTCCTTGTCTGCGACACCCTCCACTGGGCCCCCTCAATGCCTACCTCCTGGACAGCCGCACTCAGTTGATCACTAGATGGTGCAGCCACCATCTCATTAAAAACGACATGCGGAAAATCTTGGAGATCGAACAGTTCATTAATGGCCTCAGGACTCCACTGTACAGGCACTCCTCGAACGATGATCTCAAAATCATTCTTAACGTCAAGATTGGCGTAAAATTCGCGAACAATGTTGCCATTCATAGGTTCTGGCTTCGCACAAAATTGCCTCCAACCGAGGTTCACTATTCCAGACTCCAAAAACCTAGGTAAATCATTGCCAAATCCACGTTCGAACAAGAAGTCCCGTTTCAGCACCTCATGGTATTTTGCTCGAGCAAGATCGTTGACGAAGCGAATGAATGGTGCCCTCGGCTCCTCAATTTCTCCTGATGCTTCGGCAATTCCTTTGCCCCTGCTTTCTCTCTGGACACGCAAACGCTCTTCCTCTGCCTTTCTCGCCTCTTCTTCTTTTTCCTTATTGTCAGCTTCCCTTTTTTCTTCCTCATAATCCGATGTTGGAGGCGATGGAGTATTCTGAATCACCCTTTCGCAACCCGCCTTCCTTTTGATGCGACGGCGCTTGGGCGGTTCAGGCATAATGATTTCAACATGGGCCTCCTGCACCGGCTCCGGTGTTTTCTCCTTGTTATGCTCACCTTCAGCCTCTGTTTCTTGATTTTTCTCAGCAATCTGTTCTTGAACCGTATCTGGGTTTTGTACTGCAGGTTATTGAGTACTTCCTTCCTCCGCAGTAGTGGCAACAACGTCCGCCACCTCCTGAACTTCCTTCTGTTCTGCAACCCTCTGCTGCCTTCTTCTTCTCTTTGCTTCCTTTTCCTCTGGCGTTCTCTTTTTCTTAGTTTTGCCTTTTTGCACTTCCGGTGTGACCGGTACCTCCTCCTCTTCACTCTCTCTCTCCTTCCTAGCTCTAGTCTTAGCCATGGAGGTCTCAACAATTTTTTCAGAGAATTGAAGGGAAAAAGAAAGAATGTAGATGGCAAAAAATTGGATCAAGAAGACGAAGTGGAGAGGAACTTACCAACGGTAGTGAATAAATAAGGCTGCAGCAAACAAGAATCTTAACCGAAAAGATTTGCCCGGTCATAACTAATATTACCGTTGCAATTAAAAATGCAAACCTGAAATTCAAAAATTACCAACGTTAAAATTGCAAATTCCAAACAGCCATGGTAAAAATTAATGCTCTGTCATCATTGGAGCCGTTGGATAATTACTCTGCGCCACGTGGCCTCATCAGACGATGCACGCAAATTTACCTGCAAGAATTCAAAGTCAAACCCAACGGTAACAATAATAAATTCCAACGGAAACCCTTCTAACTCGGCATATTTTGCTCCAGCAATATCTTTGCCGCAACAATCTGCCGAACCTGAAGAATCTTAGATACGGAATTTGAATTTCAAAATAGACAAATCAAATCCTTTCAAATTAAACCAATCAAAGCAAACTTAACCTGTTATTCTCAAAAGAAGCTGAATAACTTAGAGAAAATCTCTATTAATTAAAACTAGAATTCAAATAACCGAAAATATAATCTAGATAAAATAAAATCTAACTATCTAAAAGATAATTGCAGGATAATTTGTATAAATAACCCGAAAATCAAATCAAATCAAATAAAAAATAGATCAAATCTAACCTACCAATAAAAATACTCAAAAGATAAAATCTAATAACTCATTCAAAATTACATCTATCCTAACCGAAATTAAAATAAAATTAACGAAAAATAAAATCAATTCAAACTTCGGGAGCTCAAAATTATACTATGTGAAATGCTCCCGCAAAAGTCCTGCTCTCTCAAACATCGACCAACCTTAGGGAAGGATATTTCGACTGAAACTCCTCACCCTAATAATGCTTCACACGCTGTCCATTCACCTTGAATACTCTCCCATCTTTTTCATCCTGCAAAGTAATTGCTCCATTGGAGAAAACCTCAATCACAATAAACGGTCCTGACCATTTAGATTTTAATTTTCAAGGAAATAATTTTAATCTAGAATTATAAAGCAAAACTTTTTGACCCATGACAAACTCCTTAGATTTAATTTTTTTTGTCATGCCACAGCTTAGTCTTTTCCTTATACATTTTCGCATTTTCGTAAGAAAATTGACGAAATTCTTCTAACTCATTAAGCTGCAGCATTCTGATTGCTCCTGCACGACTCAGATCAAAATTTAACTTTTTCAAAGCCCAAAATGTTTTATGCTCAAGCTCTAATGGTAAATGGCAAGCTTTCCCGTATACTAACCTATAGGGAGACATACCTAAAGGAGTCTTATAAGCTGTCCTATAAGCCCAAAGAGCCTCATCCAACCTAAAGGACCAATCCTTTCTAGATGGATGAACTACTTTCTCTAAAATAGCTTTAATTTCCCTATTACTAATTTCAGCTTGACCATTTGCTTGTGGGTGATAAGGGGTAGCTATCCTATGCTTAATCCCATACTTATGTTGGTGTATACGATTATCCGCAAGCGCACGGGCCACAAGTAATATAAAACGGAAAGTATTCCGAGTATCGAATCCTCAGGGAGGCGAAGCGAAACTTAAGCAATTAATTAAAATTCTCTTGAGCACTGAAAATACTTAGGTGAAATAATATTTAGGGACCAAGTTCATGTGATAAAAGAATTGAATTTAAAACAATTAACAAAAACAATTTGATCAATCAGAAATAAAATGTGGAGAAAGAGTTTTCTTTAAGCGGGAAGAGGGGTCTTGAAAATCAATGGTTAGCTAAATAATTGCTATAATTATCCTATCTCATTGCCCAACTAATTATAAACCTAGAATCTCCGTTAATCACATAGGTTCTCCTGTCGGTTTCCCCTAATTGTAATTAATTCATTTTAACAACCTAAGTGTCCTTAGCGCTATTAAAAATCATTAATTATTACGCTCTGATTAATTTTAGGAATCTATGTTTAATCAACTAATCCCGGTGTCACAACGGGCAATTAAACTAGTTGCATGGATTATGATCTATCCTAATTTCTCTCCGTCGAGTTTCCATTAAGAATCGATTCATTACACAATTGGCCAGATTGAGTAAAGCATTAAGCACATCCATACAAATAATTAGGACATGGGCAAGAGACAAGAAATTATAACAATATTTCCACTAACATTTCATTTCAAGACCCCAAATTGGGGTTTAGCTACACATAATATTCACAATAATTACAAGGGATAGCATAATAAAAGGCATAAAGGAAAAGGAATTGACCGTCGAAAAACCCCTTGCTGACGCTTGGAGCCCCCGCTGACTACTCCTCGAGCCTCTAGAATTGCTCCCCAAAATTCCCCAAAAATTCCCACTAGAAGAATCCTCCCAAAAAGGCTCAAAAGCCTTGAGAGGGGCTCCAAAAAAGGAGTCTTAAGAAAGGAAAGAAAGGAATGAGTGATGATTTAGTGAGTGATGATTGATTGATGCTCCAAATGAGGCACCAAGGGCTCCTATTTATAGGCCTGGAAAAGGGGTAGCGTCGCGACGCTGCTGCGCACGCGGCTTGGGCAACAAGAAAGGGCAGCGTCGCGACGCTGCCTTGCTAAGCGTCGAGACGCTGTCCAGATTTTCCAGAAAAATCAGCTTCTTTTTGGGCTGATTTTTGGGCCTTCTTCTTCATTTCTCTTGGACTTTTCCTCATGGATGTCTTCTTTGGGCTTCATACTTTGATTTGGGCTATAATTCCATCAATTTTGGCTCTTTTTCTCCCAAAATCATCATTTATGCTCCTAAAGACAAAATAACAAAATTCATTAAATATATTCATTAAAATCACGATTAAAGCACCAAAAAGCTTAATAATTTGAGACTAAAATAGCGACATTTCTGCTCGCTATCACACCCCCAAACTTAAGCTTTTGCTAGTCCCGAGCAAAATAAATTCTAAAGATGCATGAAATAGAATCGCTCAACCCTCAGTGATTTTGGAATTCTTAGGATCGAATGGAAAACATGCAAGTGGAATAAGCAAGCACCGCATACTCTTGAAGAAATCTTAAACTAGTTTGAACTTAAGATTAATGAATAGCATGCTCAAGACTTATCTATTGATTCTTTTACTAACCTAGATTAGTCTTATGGCTTTCTCCATTTGTTTTCCCCCTACACTGGCTAAGAGCCCCTAATACTTCGGAGTCCTTCTATCATGCAAAAAAAAGTAACTAGGGTGCCTGTCATTTTTTTTTCTTTTTTCATGGGGGAGCAGAATTCTCACATGATTTTTCTTTTTCTCTTCTTTTTCTTTTCTTTTTCTTTTGCTCCTCCCCCAAACTTGCATTTTGATATCTAATGGTACTAGCTTTCACACTACGGTGCAGGGACCCTTAACCCGAATTTTATTCTTGGTTGGCCTAACTGATCACACCGCAGGTAGCTCTTTTTACCCCTAGGCTTTTTTTTTCTTTTGAGCAAGCAAAAAAAAAATTCTTTTTCAACAGATTTTCTTTTTCTCACATTTTCTTTTGTTGCTTTTGCTTTTCTCTCAGCAGGGATAGCATTTTTTCCTACCTAGTTCTTTAGAGCAATCAAGCATGAACTTCCTGATATTAGAAACTAAGCCTATCGGGGTGACAACAACTTTGAAAACCATAATAAGAATCTAGATTTTCAAAGATGTCATTAGATAAGACTATTGCATGCTTTAGACATCAAAACTAAGTATCAAAAAATTTTAAAATTTCACAATTTCTGCCGTGCTCCCAGATTCCACAATCATATAAACCATTTTCTCCCAAAATTTCAAAAATCACATCCTTGGCTATCATGGCTATCTATTCATGCATCCAACAGAATTTAAATATGCTCAACACAACGGAAGCCTCCCCCCCAAACTTAAACTAAACATTGTCCCCAATGTTTTAAAACAGAAAAGCATAAAGAGAGATACTGAGACTTCCCTGAGCTAGGAGCGCTTCATCCTCTTCCTTTGGATCCATGAAAAATGGGAAATGTGGAATTTCGGGATTTGCTAAGGTGATCCTGCAAAACAAAATTGGATCACGGAGCAAAGAAAATTATTTACCGCAAAAACAACTAACTACTTTAATCCTTGGGTTGCCTCCCAAGCAGCGCTTTCTTTAACGTCTTTAGCTAGACTAGGCTCGGCACGCTTACGGAGGCTCAAAATAAAAATTTTCATCATCCTCCGGGCCCTGCAAGAAATCACGCACCGAATTGCAAACTACAAACAGGGGAGAAAAAAAACTTTCCCCTGGCCCATCTTCACTAAAGAGATTCTCATAATAACATTTTAGAAAATAATCAGCCGCATCAAATCTCTTTTCTAAATCTCTATTTTCAAAACAATTGTTAACAGAGTCATCAAGCGTTATAATGTCTACTGGTCTAGGATCTATAGATGGTCTATCAATCATGCCAGTCCATTCATCAGAAAAAGTATCTACATGCTCATTAGATCCTTCAGACTCAGAATTAAAAAATGATTCAACTAAGCTATCATATGACTCATCATCAGAAGAATTAAAGAATTCAAGAATTTCAGGATCAGATTCTATACTATGCACAGATTCAAGTTCTTCTGGGTCAGATTCTATTCTATACACATCATCAGGACATGAAAAGAAAGTATTCACATTGTCAGGATTCATGCATTCAGGAATGTCAAGATCAGACTCAATAGATTCACTGTAATCACGATCAGACTCAAAATTATCTATCGAGCAATCTTTTTTATGCCTTTTACGTTCATGCTCAATGTCAGTCAATTCAATATCCTCATCAAAATTATTCAGTTCAGGCAATTCTAATTCATTTTCAAAGGAAGGTAAATCATCAACTGCAGATCTTTCATTATCACAAGCAGGCAAGTCTAATTCATTTTCGAAGTCAGGCAGATCCAAATCATTTTCAAACAGAGGATTATCCATATATGCATCATGATCAAAATCCATATTATCAACAAGCATTTCTCCTAAGCCTAGGCCAAGATTATAGTCTACCTCTTCATCGTCATCAGTCAAGTATTCAGGCCCAACAGAAAAACATGTATGCAAGCTACAAACAGATTCATCTTGGCCAAAAATACTAAACACGACTTTTTCATCATCAATGTTCAAGGTAAGCTTACATGTGTGCACGCTAATCTCGGCCTTACCAGTGGCTAGGAAAGGTCTGCCTAAGATAATTGGCACCTCTTTGTCCTCCTTCATGTCCAGTACCACGAAATCTACAGGGAAGATGAATTTGTTGACTTTCACCAACACGTCCTCCACAACACCCATCGGGTGGGTAATCGATCTATCAGCAAGCTGGAGAGTGACGTCAGTGTCTGTCATACCTGATAAACCAATCTTCCTGTACACAGAGTAGGGCATCAAATTTATACTTGCTCCTAAATCACACAAAGCCCTATCGAAGGATACTTCGCCTATGGTGCAGGGAACAGTAAAACTCCCTGGGTCTTTCTGCTTAGAGGGTATCCTACCAGAAATAATGGTACTGCTACTTTCAGATAAATTAAAAACTTCTTTTTTCAGACTTTTCTTTTTAGAAAGCATTTCCTTCATGAATTTTCCATAATTTGGCATATTATACAAAGCTTCTACCAATGGAATATTCACAGTCAACTTTTTAAACATTTCTAAAAATTTTTGAAATTGTTCATCTAATTTGACATTCTTAAATCTTTGAGGAAAAGGTAACTCCCTGTAATCAAAGGTTGGACATTCGCCCCTCCGCTTGGGCGGGCTAATATGCGAACCTCTGTCATGATGGTTGCATGGAACCACTTCTTCCTCAGTCATCTTTTTATTGTCATTCTGCCTCTCTTCTTCTTTTTTACCTGCACAGCTGTTAGAAAAATCACATTTTAATTCAATAGAGTTGGGAGGATGTTGGAACCTTTCAGATGAGGCTTTTTGTGCCTCAGCCCCTTCATCTTCATCCCTTCTCTTCTCTTCTTCCTTTTTCTTCTCTAAACTGTCCTCCAGTCTTCTGCCACTTCTCAAAACCACCATCTTACACTGCTCTTTCGGGTTAGGCTCAGTATCGCTTGGAAATTTTCCCTTCTGCAGGGCATTTACTGCTGAAGAAATCTGACCTATCTGCACTTCCATATTCTTTAGAGTTGCGTCGTGGTTGTTTACTGATGTCTGGAGATTTACATTCAATATTCTCTGTTCCTTGATAAATAAAGCCACCATCTCCTCCAGATTATTTTTCTTCTCAGGAGTACTCGTTGATGCAAAACCTGGGGGTGGCTGCAAAACATTCTTCGTATTTGCATATGAGAAGTTCTCGTGGCTGCGCAGACTAGGGTGGTAGAAGTTCGGTACTCCTTGAGTGTATGATCTGTTTCCTATGTATTGAACTTCTTCCACATCTTGACCTTCTTTCTTCGAATGTCCTTCAGCTAAGGTGGAAATGGACTTAACCACCTCAGATGACGTCAATTTGTTTAGAGCATTGGTCAGAGATGCCAGTTGCGCTTTCAGTGAACTTGACTCATCTAATTCATACAATCCAGCCTTCTTTGTAACTGTTCCTCTCTCCGTCGGCCATTGATAACTTGTCGCCGCCATTTCCTCAAGCAGGTCCTTGGCTTCTGTTACCGTTTTTGAAAGAAAACTCCCTCCTGCTGATGTGTCTAGGACTGTCTTCGTGGAGGGGTTTAATCCATTATAGAATAACTGTACCTGAAGCCAATCAGGATATCCGTGTTGGGGGCATCGCCTAAGCATTTCCTTATATCTTTCCCACGCTTCGTACAACTGTTCTTCGTCAAGCTGTCTGAATGTTCCAATTTCAGTCCGCAGCTTGGTAGTCTTAGCTGGTGGAAAAAATTTTGTCAGAAAAGCCTGGGCAAGCTCGTCCCAAGTACTGATGCTGCCCGTCTCGACTGATTCGAGCCAATCTTTTGCTTTATCCTGTAGGGAAAATGGAAACAGCCTCAATCTGATTGCGTCGGCCGGAACTCCGTTCATCTTTACCGTCCCACATATTTCTAGGAATGATCGCAGATGAGAGTGAGGATCCTCGGAAGGATGTCCCTTGAACGAGTTATCGCGCGCCATCTGAATCAACCCTGTTTTTAGCTCAAAATTTGTAGCTTGGATGGGGGCGTAAACAATTCCAGAATTTTCGGTAGGAAGAACTGGCTGCAGAAAATCTCTAATTGCCTTGGGAGCTTCTTCTTGGTGGGCCATCGTTTCTGTTAATCTTTTTTCTCTTCTAATAAATTTTAGAGTCCTGTTAATCTCAAGATCTAACGGAAACAGATCAACCACCTTGTTTCTTCGCATACAATGCTCCCAGATAACAAAAAAGAATCAAACAAAAATGAAAATAAAATAATTTTCACAAAAAGAAAAAAAATATTTACACCTAAATTACCATTTACCCTTTTCTTTTCGATGTCAAGAAAAATTAATTTTTGCTTAAAAATCAAGCCTCCCCGGCAACGGCGCCAAAAACTTGTTGGTCGATACGATTATCCGCAAGCGCACGGGCCACAAGTAATATAAAACGGAAAGTATTCCGAGTATCGAATCCTCAGGGAGGCGAAGCGAAACTTAAGCAATTAATTAAAATTCTCTTGAGCACTGAAAATACTTGGGTGAAATAATATTTAGGGACCAAGTTCATGTGATAAAAGAATTGAATTTAAAACAATTAACAAAAACAATTTGATCAATCAGAAATAAAATGTGGAGAAAGAGTTTTCTTTAAGCGGGAAGAGGGGTCTTGAAAATCAATGGTTAGCTAAATAATTGCTATAATTATCCTATCTCATTGCCCAACTAATTATAAACCTAGAATCTCCGTTAATCACATAGGTTCTCCTGTCGGTTTCCCCTAATTGTAATTAATTCATTTTAACAACCTAAGTGTCCTTAGCGCTATTAAAAATCATTAATTATTACGCTCTGATTCATTTTAGGAATCTATGTTTAATCAACTAATCCCAGTGTCACAACGGGCAATTAAACTAGTTGCATGGATTATGATCTATCCTAATTTCTCTCCGTCGAGTTTCCATTAAGAATCGATTCATTACACAATTGGCCAGATTGAGTAAAGCATTAAGCACATCCATACAAATAATTAGGACATGGGCAAGAGACAAGAAATTATAACAATATTTCCACTAACATTTCATTTCAAGACCCCAAATTGGGGTTTAGCTACACATAATATTCACAATAATTACAAGGGAAAGCATAATAAAAGGCATAAAGGAAAAGGAATTGACCGTCGAAAAACCCCTTGCTGACGCTTGGAGCCCCCGCTGACTACTCCTCGAGCCTCTAGAATTGCTCCCCAAAATTCCCCAAAAATTCCCACTAGAAGAACCCTCTCAAAAAGGCTCAAAAGCCTTGAGAGGGGCTCCAAAAAAGGAGTCTTAAGAAAGGAAAGAAAGGAATGAGTGATGATTTAGTGAGTGATGATTGATTGATGCTCCAAATGAGGCACCAAGGGCTCCTATTTATAGGCCTGGAAAAGGGGTAGCGTCGCGACGCTGCTGCGCACGCGGCTTGGGCAACAAGAAAGGGCAGCGTCGCGACGCTGCCTTGCTAAGCGTCGAGACGCTGTCCAGATTTTCCAGAAAAATCAGCTTCTTTTTGGGCTGATTTTTGGGCCTTCTTCTTCATTTCTCTTGGACTTTTCCTCATGGATGTCTTCTTTGGGCTTCATACTTTGATTTGGGCTATAATTCCATCAATTTTGGCTCTTTTTCTCCCAAAATCATCATTTATGCTCCTAAAGACAAAATAACAAAATTCATTAAATATATTCATTAAAATCACGATTAAAGCACCAAAAAGCTTAATAATTTGAGACTAAAATAGCGACATTTCTGCTCGCTATCAACTTAGCTAAAAGCTTAGTTAAGATATTATTAACAAAATGTGTACCCTCATCACTCACTAGAGCCCTAGGTGTCCCAAACCGCGCAAAGATGTGCGATTGAAGAAACCTTGCTACTGTCTTGGCATCACTCTGATGGCATGCGATGGCCTCCACCCACTTGGACACATAATCAACTGCCAATAAAATAAAAACATTGCCATTAGAAGGGGAAATGGCCCCATAAAGTCAATACCCCATACATCGAATAATTCAACTTCTAAAATGTAAGTAAGAGGCATTTCATCTCTAGGCCCCAAATTTCCTCTCCTTTGGCAAGCGTCACATTGCTTATAGAACCAATGGGCATCCTTAAATAATGTAGGCCAGAGAAATCCGCAATGCAAAATCTGAAGGATTGGAATTCCCAATTCCGTTACAGCGGAAGCAATTGGACCGTTCGTAAATTAATTTTGTTCTACAAAAATACCAATACATTGGCAAAAGGTTAAGCAATGAGAAACAAACCTCCGTTGACGACTCTGAATACTTCAACGAATGATTCTTGATTGCTCTGCAACAACGAAGAACACCACCATTTGATCTTCCCCGCTATAACTCTGAGATTAGGAACGTAGTTGTGGGACTACCTAATCTTGAATGAGAAAAACTCTAGAGAGAAAATTTTCCCTTGAGTTGAGAGGATATTAGAAGGCCTTATGGTGGCCATATGTTGTGGTCCCTAAACCCTAGGGTTAGTGTTCTATTTATAGGAGAAAGGCCATGAATAAAATATTCATTTAAAATCAATTATTTCCATAACTGATTTAATCTTTTCCATTAATCAATTCCATGACCAATCAATTCCATAATTGATTAATCTTTTCCATAAATGATTGATCACTTCCATAAGTGATTAATCATTTCCATAATTGATTAATTTCCAATTAATTAATTCTTTAATTAATTAATCACCAATTAAATATCATATATTTAATTTCAGACCTTCTATTAGTTAATTAATTAATTACCCAATTAAATATCATATATTTAATTTCAGGCCTTCAATTAATTAATTCTATAATATGAATCAAATTCATATTAAAATTTGAACTCCTTCAAATTCTCTTATATCCTATAAATTTAATATGAATCAAATTCATGTTAATATTTGAACTTCTTCAAATATTTATTTCTCTCATAGACTATAGTTTAATTAAATCTCATTTAATTTAAACTAAATTGATTAATTAATTAATTCATCTTCTAATTAAATACCCTATATTTAATTAGACATATATTTGAACTCTTTCAAATATATCAATCTCTCAATTTAATAAAGTTTAATCTCAAATTAGACTTTATATTTTAATGCATCATTATACATTATATTAATTTGTATCTCATACAATTAACTTAATTCCCAATATGAATTTGAACTATTCAAATTCTCTCAAGATATATTTGTTCCTAATTACTCTTTACGAGCTAGCAGGGGGACCTAATGGACCTACAGATCAGAAGCTCCAATGATATGAGGTTAATAGATTAAACTCATTAATCAGGTTAACCAATATTCATTAACTGTGGGTCATTCCACTAAAGACCCACAGCTGAACTCTTCTCACTATAGAACATTTCTGTGTCCATGGATGTAGACCTATACCGGTAAGTCAATCCTTCACGAGTGTTCGTAATCACGGATGGGTCAAATTACCGTTTTACCCCTGTGTTACATCTGTCTCCTTAAGTACCAGCGCTCCTCTAATGAACAACCTGTTTATGGTCCAACCATTAAACAGAAAGTTCCTCTCGGGCCAGTGAGAGGACGGGATCCCTTTGTTCAAGTCCCGGAGTCACCTCTTAAGGGAACACTCATCTACTTCTCCTAGAAGTGGGAAGGAGTGAATTCCTTCTTGTGTTGTCATGTCCCCAGCCTCCCACTCGGTCTTGTCCCCAAAAAGGAAGGCATATTGAGTCGGCGTATTGGCCACTCTCACCCATGCTAATCAAAGGACAATCCCTCATGAGAAGGAGTTCATGACACACTCAGGATTAAGACTGAGTTACCTAGGTCATCGTATTGAAACAGTAACCTAACTAGTTAACGGTGTTACATCTAGTGGTTTACTATTTCGTGGTCCGGTCTTATGCAAACTTATTGCATAGGATACCCCCGCTTGCATGTCTCCTACATGGACGCCTTGAATTAATACGTCTGTATCGAATACAAAGCGGGCCGTATCACATAGTGTTACCAGGATAAGGTACCCAGCCTTATCCTTGTACTATAGACCTTTTAGGTTGTTACTTGAACATCAATCCCCGTATGTCCCCACATACTAGTTCAAGTCACATGTAAACAACCTTGGATCTTAGTTTATTGGATTTGGGTCAAATTGTGCAATATTTAACAACAACACTTTATTGAAACAAGTATACAATTTGTTCACATTCACTATCTACGAGTTTTAGGGCATAAAACCCAACAAACTCCCACTTGAACTAAAACTCTAGTTTAGTGGGATGTACAATAATCTATACAGCATTGGGTGTATAAATACATGTATAAAACATATACAATGTACAAATACAATAAACTAGGGCATCACTATACCCATTACACAATGGTATCACTATACCAATTACATTTCTCCCACTTGCCCTAGATTACACTTTTGTACATATCTCGTAGGTCTAGACCTTCTAGATGACCCTCAAACACTTTAGCCGAGAGAGTCTTTGTAAATGAATCAGCAATATTTAATTCAATTTAATGTGTCTGCTTGTCTTAGGCTGCGATGTTCTTTTGAATTTGCCACAACACCACTATATCACTATAAAGTGTGATGGGCAAGTTCACATTTGGAACACATTCCAAATCTGTCAAGAACTTCTTAAGCCATACAGTCTCTATCGCTGCTTCACAAGTAGCTATATTTTCGGCCTATATGGTCAAGATTGTAACTATGTCATACTATAGCTCCATCGTAAAGAGTGACCACAAATACTGATGTAGATTTCCTCAAATCCTTATCAGTCTTAAAATCTGTGTCAGTGTATCCTGTAAGGATCAAATCCTTAGTCCCATACACGAGCATATAGTTCCTCGTTCTCCTTGAATACTTGAGGATATTCTTAACGGTTTTCCAATGATTAAATCTTGGATTAGATTGATATTTTCTGACAATCCCTACTTCATAGGGCATTCGTCTCATGCCCTCAACCTCTTGAGGTGTCTTAGGAAACATTTTCTTAGACAAAAGAATTCCATGTCTGAAAGGTAGTGAACCCTTATTGGAATTCTGCATCTTATATCTAACTAACATCTTGTAGATATAAGACACCTGAGACAAGGCTAGCCTTTTGTTCTTACGGTTCCTAAACAATTTGGATCCCAAGAACAAACTCAGCTTCTCCCAAATTTCCATTTGGAAATGAGCTGCTAGCTCCTTTAATGTCAGTAAGATAACCTACATCATTCCCAATGATTAGGATATCAATCATATACAATACTAAGTAAGCTACTGAACTATTGATGATTACTTGTAAACACAAGACTCATTAATGTTCTGATTAAAGTCAAAAAGATTTGGTCTCTTTATCAAATCTTATATTTCAAGATCAAAATGCTTAGGTTAATCCATGAATGGATCACTTAAGCTTGCAAAACCTTTTGCTTTCGATTTTGCTGTATGAACCCTTCTGCTTAAGACCTTTAATGTCTCGTTTTCTCTTGTAAATCCACTTGTAACTAATAGGTGTTACCCATCAAGCAGATCTACAAGATCCCAGATGGAAGTGAAATACAAAAGACTTCATTTCCAGGTCCATGACTTTAATCCATTGGTCCTTGTCAACATCATTCATTTTCTTTCTAAAAGATAATGAACCCACTATGTCATCATCAGGTATGATGACCTAGGCTTCAAACAAGCCCATGTAACGTTCAGGTTATCAAACAACCCTCCCACTACATTGAGGCAATCTCAACTATTGAGATGGATGTGACTGACTAGATGCACTGATCCATCAACGACTTTTGTTGAACAGCCAACCTCATCAACAACTCTTGTGGATGTTACTGTAGCTTCATTAGTTAACTTACTTAAAGCGACTTTACTCTTGTGGTTTATGATTTTTGATGTGAACTTCTTCTGAGAATTTAGCATTTGTCGATACAAATTCTTTATTCTCTTGTGAATTGAAGAAGTATCCACTTCTTGTTTCCTTTGGGGTTGTCTACTACAGTATGCAATGCAGTCAACACTGCATGACCCCAAAATGAGCCAGACAATTGAGCATAGCTCAAGATGGAATGAACCATATCCAATAGGGTTCTATTTCTCCTAAATGAGATTTAGGGTGTGATCCCATGCACTATCAAATAGTTCTGGAATCTCAAATCCCTATACTCAATACTTTGATCAGATCGAAGTGTTTTTATCATCTCACCTAACAAGTTTCCAACTTCAGTCCTAAGCCCCTTCGAATATCTCAAGAGCTATAGACTTAAGTTGCATTAGGTAAAGATACCCATACCTTTGAATAATCATCCAAAAGAGATGAATTATTCATGCCCTCCCACTGCTTTAACATATTAAACCACAAGGATCCAAATGTACAAGCTCCAAGGGCTCTTTGGCTCTTAGATCTTTTCCAGTAAAAGATCTATCAGTCATTTTGCCTACAAGGCATGACTTACAAGGTAGTAGAGAGTCATTTTCTAACTCGCTTAGAAGTTCACTCTTGACCAATCTCCCAATCAAATTGAGATTAATATGGTCTACCTTAGAACCAAAGAAAGGTATTTTCCTTTAGGAGAAATCCTTTGCCTCTTTTCACATTGAGTAGTAGCAGTCTTAAACAACCCAGTGTTCATGACTGCTTTACTCTTGATTAGTCTTAAAACATTTAGGTTACTTCCCAGTAAAGCTAAACAAATGTCAACTCCCTTTCTTGAAACAAATCTGTGTTAGCAGAGAAAGGTAAATAGTAACACTGTTCCAGCAAATAAGACACAGAAATCAAATTTCTTTTGATCTTAGGAATTACATACACATTATCTAATAATATGTATTTTCTCCCACTGAGAAAAATAACTTAATGTCCCCCACTGATATAGCCAAAATAATCTCTCTAATTCTAACTTTGAGAGTTATTACACAAGCAGCAAACTCTTGCCAGGAACTTATTCCTTTAAAAGAAGAACACACGTGATTTGTGGCCCCTGAATCAAGTATTCAGGGAGAATCACTATTCTTCACTAATCACATTTTCAAGACAGGTAAATGAAAATTTCGGTCTTGAACAAGTTCTCTTTTTGCTAAGCAGGGTTCTATGTCATATTCACCAAGAACAATTCTTAATGAATTAAACATATGGGGCATGAGGACATTCCTCAGTTAAGAATAATCCTAGACTTATTTACCACAATTTGTCGTTTAAACTTGTTGTATTACCGTTATTTATAAAATGACGTAAGACAACACACATAAAATTATTATATAATCGCTGAAGTAACAAATTACTTGTATTATTAATTGCACCAACCCATTACAAATAATCCAATCAAATTCTGCAAAAACAAATGAGCAATCAAAGAAACCCTATAAAACTATTGATTTAGTTTTTGCAACGATACTTCAAAGGTTCAGAACAACAGCCACCGAAGGGTGGTCAGCTACTCCTCCTCTGAATTGAGACAATCTCAACCAAACTCTAACACCAGAATAACTCATATTCCGTTAGCGTTTAGTTACCGTTGTTCGGTCAAGGATTAGTTAACACATTTAACTCATCCCCGTAAGTGTAACCC
This sequence comes from Luffa acutangula, assembly GCA_036850905.1. Classification (NCBI taxonomy): domain Eukaryota; kingdom Viridiplantae; phylum Streptophyta; class Magnoliopsida; order Cucurbitales; family Cucurbitaceae; genus Luffa; species Luffa acutangula. Next base: position 19,934,264 of record CM072087.1, read on the forward strand.
TCCCACTTTCAGATCTCAGAGGCACGCACCAACAGGCTACCGAAGGGAAAGACAACTGTTGGTAATTAGCCTAAGAGTTCCTATCCTATTCAGGAGTTCACGATGTTCCGAATCCTATGATCAGGCCCTCCGAAGGGATGGTTGCGCCAGGACAACCTGCAGGCGGATCATAGGACTCTCACGGTGTGAACTAGGGGCGGAGACCGAGGGATACATTGACACGTGTCCCGCTCCCACTCACTCTAGACATTTTTCCCATTCACCTTGTTATTGATTCATGCAAACACTTTCCGAAGGGAGGCCGCTCCTAGGGCGACTCGAAGCCGAGCATGAACCTCACGTTGTGAATATAGGGACGTAGGAGCAAAACTTGATTTAAATCTCGTTTTGTAATTTTCCTCCCACTGAAAATGTCCTAAGGTTAATTTAGGGTTGTTTAACTTAGATAAAATTCGGCTAAGTCAATCTATCTAAGTCTGATCCTATTATAACAATTATGGAAAGGATTCAACCACAATGTTTTAGGTGAATTAAACTTCTTTTAATAAACCCAACATTGCAAGTCAACATTACTATGGTTAATTCAACTCAAGTTTCGGGTTAGTTCCCAGGTAGGAGGTGTTCCGTAAACCGTCAACTTAAATACCCCCAACCTTAGACAGAACTTCACCGAGAGAGTTCCCTTATAACCACAGTAATGTAAGGTCTTTACTCTAAAGATCTAGGTGCATTAAACACTTTTAACAAACCTAGTGACATTGCAAGCTAACATTTAGCTATGATTAATTCAACTCCGGTATTCCAGGTCAGTTCCCAGGTAGGAGGTGTTCCGTAAACCGTCAGCTTAAATACCCCCAGCCTTAGACAGAACTTTACCGGTGGAGTTCCCTTATAATCATAGCAATGTTTTTCCTACTTAGTCAATTAAAACTAATTTTAATTCTAAGTAAGAATAATTCTAATCCTATTAGAAATATGATCTTAGGTCTAATTAATATTAAACATTTTAAAATTAATTCATTTATCCTAAGATCTTATGTTTGCATGCAATTCTTTGTTATAGGTAACGGTTTCTATTCATTAATTTTATAACTATTATAAATTTTAATGAATTAAACCTATAACATGCTACTATGGTGAATAAATTAACAATCAAATTCTAATTAATTTATAAAACCATACATTAGCATACATGACATACCAAAAATATAACAATTATATTAATCTAAGGTAATGTCATGCTCAATGCAATTTAATTTCCTTTTAATTAACCTAACTCTTAAATTAATTATACAAGAAAATTAAAATTAAGCATTACCACTTTCATACATTAACATAACATTTATATTAATAGCTCATGGAAAAAATAAGCATGTTAATTACTAATATAAATATAACTCTTATATTTTTAAACTAAAGTAATTTCATGCTTAATGCAAATTAATTTTCTTCAATTAATCTAACTCTTAAATTAATAACCCAAGAAAATTAAAATAAGCATTCACATTTCCATACATTAACATAACACTTTATATTAATAGCTCATGAAAATAAACAAGCATATAAAATACTTTCATAAATACAACTTTTTATATTTTTACTAAAGTAATTTCATACTCAATGCTTCTCAATTTTCATCCATTTAATCATAAAAATTTATATTAAATACTCATGAAAATAAGCATTGATATTTTATTTCCATCCATAATATAACTAATTATATTAATACTCATGAAAATAAACCTAAGCATGCACGCTTCATTAATATAATATAACACTTTATATTTATCTAATTAATGACATGCATGATGCTTTTCAAATTTCATATATTTAATATAACAATTATACTAAATTACTCATGAAATTTAAATTCATACATAATTATCAAATATTATAACATTTATAACATAAAAATGCATGAATATGCTTAACCTATGGTGGGATTTAAATACTATATGACATTCATATACCAATTAAATAGCTAAGTAGACGGGTTTTGGCATCCTAGGACTCAAAACAATAGAAAAATTACATTAATCAATCTATTAAAGTCCTATCCTGCCGTGAGTCAGCTCAAAACAACATCGAAACGCGTCCAAACCCTTCAAACCGGCAAATATTTGGGCTAAACCATTCAAAACCAGCTCAAAATTCCCTTGAACCAGCATGAACCACACTAAACCGGTCAAAGTCTCCATGAACCGAGTGAACCGCGCCTACAAACCAACCAACGAACCGGACCAGAAGCCATTGCAAATCAACGAGAACCGGAACTGTTGCACGAACCGCACGGAAGAGTTACTGCTCAAAATTGATAAAATCGGAAAATCTGCGCAAACCTGAGTTCGAACTCCAGACTTCTGGATTAAAAGGGGGCTAACTCAACCAACACAGCCACACGAAATCTTCAAATACATTTATGAATTTAAATGTTATTTGACTCATGCGCGAAAATGATGAAAAACACGCCCAAGGTGAAGTTCGAACCTCCGCCCTCGAAGACTCTGAAGCGCGTGCGCGTAACTGCCTGACACACGCGAGTTCGAGCCCAGATGAAGACGGTTTTCTTCCTCACTTTTTTTTTTTTTTTTTTTTTTTCAATTAATTCACGCGATTTTCCTTAAATACACGCGATTTTCCCGAAAATACGATTTCAGCCGCTGTACATGCTCGATTTCCTTCGATTTTTGCCTCAAATTTCAACAAATCTTCATGGAATTTCACCAAAAACCATTGACACGGACTTACAGACTCGATTGCAATTAAAATACCCAAAACAAAGGGCTCTTACATTGATCAAATCAATTAAAAATTGCAAATTTATATGCCAAAACCTTAAACATCTAATAGCAAAATTTCATACATCAAATGCATAAATTAATCCCACCAATCAACCAATGCAAATTTTGTTAAACAAAATTAAGCATACGATCGGCTCTGATACCAATTGAAGGATTGGAATTCCCAATTCCGTTACAGCGGAAGCAATTGGACCGTTCGTAAATTAATTTTGTTCTACAAAAATACCAATACATTGGCAAAAGGTTAAGCAATGAGAAACAAACCTCCGTTGACGACTCTGAATACTTCAACGAATGATTCTTGATTGCTCTGCAACAACGAAGAACACCACCATTTGATCTTCCCCGCTATAACTCTGAGATTAGGAACGTAGTTGTGGGACTACCTAATCTTGAATGAGAAAAACTCTAGAGAGAAAATTTTCCCTTGAGTTGAGAGGATATTAGAAGGCCTTATGGTGGCCATATGTTGTGGTCCCTAAACCCTAGGGTTAGTGTTCTATTTATAGGAGAAAGGCCATGAATAAAATATTCATTTAAAATCAATTATTTCCATAACTGATTTAATCTTTTCCATTAATCAATTCCATGACCAATCAATTCCATAATTGATTAATCTTTTCCATAAATGATTGATCACTTCCATAAGTGATTAATCATTTCCATAATTGATTAATTTCCAATTAATTAATTCTTTAATTAATTAATCACCAATTAAATATCATATATTTAATTTCAGACCTTCTATTAGTTAATTAATTAATTACCCAATTAAATATCATATATTTAATTTCAGGCCTTCAATTAATTAATTCTATAATATGAATCAAATTCATATTAAAATTTGAACTCCTTCAAATTCTCTTATATCCTATAAATTTAATATGAATCAAATTCATGTTAATATTTGAACTTCTTCAAATATTTATTTCTCTCATAGACTATAGTTTAATTAAATCTCATTTAATTTAAACTAAATTGATTAATTAATTAATTCATAATTAATTAATTCATCTTCTAATTAAATACCCTATATTTAATTAGACATATATTTGAACTCTTTCAAATATATCAATCTCTCAATTTAATAAAGTTTAATCTCAAATTAGACTTTATATTTTAATGCATCATTATACATTATATTAATTTGTATCTCATACAATTAACTTAATTCCCAATATGAATTTGAACTATTCAAATTCTCTCAAGATATATTTGTTCCTAATTACTCTTTACGAGCTAGCAGGGGGACCTAATGGACCTACAGATCAGAAGCTCCAATGATATGAGGTTAATAGATTAAACTCATTAATCAGGTTAACCAATATTCATTAACTGTGGGTCATTCCACTAAAGACCCACAGCTGAACTCTTCTCACTATAGAACATTTCTGTGTCCATGGATGTAGACCTATACCGGTAAGTCAATCCTTCACGAGTGTTCGTAATCACGGATGGGTCAAATTACCGTTTTACCCCTGTGTTACATCTGTCTCCTTAAGTACCAGCGCTCCTCTAATGAACAACCTGTTTATGGTCCAACCATTAAACAGAAAGTTCCTCTCGGGCCAGTGAGAGGACGGGATCCCTTTGTTCAAGTCCCGGAGTCACCTCTTAAGGGAACACTCATCTACTTCTCCTAGAAGTGGGAATGAGTGAATTCCTTCTTGTGTTGTCATGTCCCCAGCCTCCCACTCGGTCTTGTCCCCAAAAAGGAAGGCATATTGAGTCGGCGTATTGGCCACTCTCACCCATGCTAATCAAAGGACAATCCCTCATGAGAAGGAGTTCATGACACACTCAGGATTAAGACTGAGTTACCTAGGTCATCGTATTGAAACAGTAACCTAACTAGTTAACGGTGTTACATCTAGTGGTTTACTATTTCGTGGTCCGGTCTTATGCAAACTCATTGCATAGGATACCCCCGCTTGCATGTCTCCTACATGGACACCTTGAATTAATACGTCTGTATCGAATACAAAGCGGGCCGTATCACATAGTGTTACCAGGATAAGGTACCCAACCTTATCCTTGTACTATAGACCTTTTAGGTTGTTACTTGAACACCAATCCCCGTATGTCCCCACATACTAGTTCAAGTCACATGTAAACAACCTTGGATCTTAGTTTATTGGATTTGGGTCAAATTGTGCAATATTTAACAACAACACTTTATTGAAACAAGTATACAATTTGTTCACATTCACTATCTACGAGTTTTAGGGCATAAAACCCAACAAAATCCTCATAGCCGTCCTCTAACCGCTGAAATGACCTCCATACGGTGAAGAGTGACATTGCTCCAGGATTTCTTTTGCTTCAGCACCTGAAACACACCTACGAATAATACCGTCAGAGCATTGCTTATACATAAACGACTCATCCCAAAAGAAAAATTTCGCATCATGCTTAAACTTTTTTTTCTGCCTCCAATCCATATCAATAGGGGTGACTCCCTTTACTAAAAAGTTGGCAATATCAGCATACCAAGGGACATCCCTGACTACCTTTACCTGAACAACAAAAAGCTGCTCATCTGGAAAAGAATCGGAAATGGCAGATTGCTCCAGCAAAAATGATGATGGATCAAGACGAGATAAATGATATGCAACGACATTCTCTGATCCCTTCTTGTCCTTTATCTCCAAGTCAAATTCCTGCAGTAATAAAATCCAACAAATTAGTCTCGGCTTTGCATCCTTCTTAGACATTAAATACCTTATTGCTGCATGATCCGTGAACACCGTGACTTTGGATCCAACCTAATATGGCCGAAATTTCTCAAAAGCAAACACAACAGCTAACAACTCTTTTTCAGTAGTTGTGTAGTTGACCTGTGCTTCATTTAAAACCTTGCTTGCATAATATATAGGATGAATAAATTTGCCCTGCTTTTGCCCCAACATCACTCCTACCGCAGTATCACTCGCATCACACATTACCTCGAATGACAAATTCCAATTAGGCGCGCAGAGAATGGGTGCTGAGATTAAAGCAGCCTTTAATATTTCAAAAGCCTTCCTACAATCTGCATTAAAGTAAAAAACATGATCAGTGCACAATAAGTTACAAAGAGGTGTAGACACCGTATTTGGTCCGGCTTGATTTTTAGTAATAATGTTTGAAGGTTTCCAATATTTGGTGGTCAATTTGTTTTTTCTTGTATGTCAACAAGAGCATAGCTCAACTGGCATAAAGTCGCATTGATAACCACGAGGTCTGTGGTTCAAACCCCTTTTCTCACATGTTTTTATCAAAAATTCGTTTTTTTTTTTAATTTTTATTTATTTATTTTTTTTATTTATTTATTTTTTTTTGGTCTTCCCCATTCCTATTCAAGGGGAAGTTTACCTATTCAAAAGTCTTTCCATGGCTCTCATTTGTTTTATTATTTTTATTTTTTTTTCTTTTTTCCACCATTTTCTCATCCATCCTCCCCCTAATTTAGTAACCCTTCAAGTATAAAAAGGGGGGAGATGGAGGATGAAAGGGACAGAAAACAAGAAGAAGGAGAGGAAGTTTAGAGTAAAAGTGAGCTTGAGAGAGTTTAGGCATTTGAATAAGAGTTTAGCTTAGAGAGTGATAGAAAAGGAGAGAAAAAAAGGAGAGGAAGTTTAGAGTAAAAGTGAGCTTGAGATAGTTTAGGCATTTGAATAAGAGTTTAGCTTAGAGAGTGATAGAAAAAGAGAGAAAAGAAAGTGGAAGAGGAAAAGAGGAAAAAAGAGGGGGAGGAAGGAGTATACGGGGCGAGAAAACATTGGATAAGAAAGAAGGAAAAAAGAAGGAAGAGAGAAGTAAAAAAGGTGGGGTTTTGTTTTTCTATTTCCTTTGTTTTTTGTTTTGTTATTATTGTTGTTGTTATTATTATTATTATTATTATTATCGTCATCATTATGATTATCATTTTTAATTTCTCTCTCATTTTAGTTCACTTTTTGCACTTTGCCAACTTCATTTTTTTAAACTTTATAATTTATTTGTTTTTTCCTTTCATTCTCCAAATTGCTTTAATCTAATCTTTAATTCTGCTTGGTCAATTTCAATTATTGTTATTGTTTTGATTTTCTTTTGAAAGGGATTATGGGAACCGAGTAATGTGCTTTCGTGGAGTCCAACTCCCGTGTAGGCGTATGAAAATTCTCATTTTCCCTTTTAAAAGAATTTACTCTTTGAATAATTTTTCTTCTTTTACATCCTTTTTATTTTAAAAAAAATATTTTTAGTAAACATAATCATGTACACCCATGTTCCTTTAATTAAAAGGGAGATTAGGCATGATTTATATTAAATTGGATATCCAACTCGTAATGTTTAATCCTTGCTTTATTTCTAAAGTTTAGGTAAAAACGAATGAGACATCTTGTGTTCATTATTGCATTTTGAGTTTTTATTTTCATATTTATCATTTTTTTAAGAAAAATAAAATAAAGGACTGTTTTTATTCATTTAATTGGACAATTTAAGATACTGTGGTAATCGTTTTCTTAAACGGGTGTTGTAGGGTGCTAATACCTTCCCTACACTCAAACGACTCCCGAACCTAATTTCTGGTTTTCTAAGACTAGTTTTGTTTTTTATTTTAAAGGTGACCAATCACATCCTCAATGATTGGTGGCGACTCCAATTTTCTTCTAAAAAAACCCAAGAAAGGATGTCGGCCGCTCCGCGTCGTTATGACGTTGCGACAGCTTGGCGACTCCACTGGGGATTTTGAGGGTCAAGCCATGAATATCTTTATTGTCCTTTGAATTGAATTTTTCTTCAGGTCCTTTTGTTATTGTTTTGTTATTTATTTATTTTGTTTTCCTTTATATTATGATTTGTTTGGCATATTGTTATTCACTTGTCTATTACCATTTTTTTTTATGTTGTAATTACTTTATCTTAGTTATGTCATTCATTTGCATGTCATCTTATTGTTACCATTTTTTTTTTTTTTATGTTGTAATTGTTATGTCATTCATTTGTATGTCATCTTATTAATCATGCATTTCACACACTTTCACTAGCCTTCTACCCGGGCTCTACCTTAGGACTAGACTCGGAGACTGAGTAGTGTGACCTTCGTGGAATTTCGATTTCCGTGCAGGCGCATGAAATTCTCCACTCAAGCCTACTACATCGTTAAATCGGTGGGTAAGCTTGGGGACCTTTTCTAGGATGCCTTAGAGTTAAACTCCACTCATATAGTTCTAGGATTTGACTTATTACATGCATTATTGTCAAAGTTTATTTATTTATTTATTTTTCTTCTTTCCCTTGTATCTTATATCAATTTTCAATTTTCGCTCATTGAAAGTATCCTTTGAAATCTCTTTTAATGTAGTCAAAGTTCTAGGATTTTTCGATTATTTGCATTGGCAGAAACTAAAGTATTAGTAAAATAAAATCACCCCCTCCAATACAAGAAATGGGTATAGAAGATCAAGCAACAGTACGCCAATGGTCAGAAAATGTACAACAAATCCACGGAGATTCTTTAGTAGAAAATGTTATTTCTCAATTTAAGGATGTCAGTTTTCCAGAAAGTCAATTAGAAGCAGTGAAAAAGGCTTGGGAAAAATTAACTGTAGATAGGAAGGCTAAATTTACAAGCAAATATGGCTATCTAGCTCAGCTCATGTATGTACAAGTTAATTATTCTGTATTAAAAGCTTTGATTCGACATTGGGATCCAGCCTACAGATGTTTCACATTTGGCTCAATTGACATGACTCCTACAATAGAGGAATATCAATCCCTTCTGCATATGCCAACACGAACAGAGGTTGAAGCTTATTCTTACGATCAAGAGCTTACAATGAAAAGAGCATTATCTACTCTTTTGGGCAAGATTCGTACGAGCGACATTGAGAAACAAGTAAAGATAAAATGAGAGAACACATGCCTACCCCTAGACCTACATCCTTACTCTTCAACAAAAATTTTCAAATGAAGACAAGGAGTTAACTTTACTGGCATTGTGTATCTTTAATGTTGTTTTGTTTCCTAAAGTATGTGGATATGTTGAGGAACGCGTGGTCAAGTTGTTTGCTAAGATAGAAATAGGAGTTGATCCCATTATTCCTGTATTGGCAGAAACTTTTCGTTCATTGAATTATTGCAGAACAAAAGGAACAGGAAGATTTATAGGGTGTGCACCATTATTGTACATTTGGGTCCTTAGTCATGTGAAGTGTCCACCCGAATTCAAATGTCCAGAGATCAAATTTTCAAGTTCCTGGAATAAGCTGCAAAATCCCATCTCAGAGTTCGTGCAATCAGGTTGGAGTTCATCCTCCTCTGAAAGGAGCGCTTGGGAAGCCTTTTTCTCCGAACTAAAGATAGAAGATGTAATATGGAGAGCCCCTTGGATGTCAACTAGGCCAATGATCTATAAATGTGGTAAATTTCAAAGTTTACCTCTTTTGGGTCCTTGGGGATGTATATCTTATGCTCCTTTATTGGTAGTACGCCAAATTTGGGTCCGACAATTCATCCCTGCTACGCATGAGTTGAAGGATTTCGAATTTGCTTATGATAAAGGCTTCTGTAAAGATAGAATTCAGAAAATTGTGAGAGCATGGAAAATGATCACTAAAATCCAGAGTGGTCAGTTTCATGATGATACCACAGAGGCGTACAAAACATGGCATGCGAACAGAGCTAAAACCGTGCTTGTGTCACCAAAAATGAAAACCAAGATAAAACTTAATGCAAAGGTGATACCAGATCAACAGACAGAACAAGCAGCACGCGAAAAGGAATGTGATGAATTGAGAAAAGCGAATTCATCATTGGTTCAAGAAAATGAAAGGTTGCAATTAGAGGTAAAGGAAGGTTTGTTGCGCAATGTTAAACTAGAAAAAGAGTTGAACCGATTAAAGGGCAGTGTTAGCAAACAAGAACAGTTAGAAAAAGAAATTTCAGCATTAGACACAGAGGCCCGCGACCTGAATAGAAGAATGCATCGATTAAGAAGGAATAATGAAGTCTCCCAAGCAACTCTCAAGTCAAGGAATGACCAAGTTTTGAAGCAACAATCTGAGATTGCCTCACTTCATGAGTTGATGAAAGAGCTCGAAGATTGCATTAGTTTGAGGAACCAAACGATTACTGAGGTAGAAGAAAAAAATGGAACGCTATGTCGAACAATTGACGACCTACAATTAACGCTCAAGATTAGAGAAGATCAACTAGGGGACCTCATCAACGACAACAAGGGTCTAAGAGAGTTCGTTCAGTCACTTAATGTTCGCCTCGGTAAGTATCAGGATGCCACTGATAGATTAATGAAAGACTATACCTATTTAAAGGAGCAGTACGACAGATTAAGCGATGATTTTGGGTTTGCGAGACAGAACCACGCGACACTACGAAGTAAAGCGGAACATATGCTCACTCAGATTAGGAGAGTCACTCGAAGGGCAGATGAACTAGCAGAAGATGCACGTACTCTCTCTAAAGTCATAGCACCTACACAGCCGAATAGCAAGAATGTGCTCAAGTTTCTGGGAAAACTTCGTATAAGTTTAGAGTATTGGGGGCAATTTTATTAACTCTTTACTTTAGTTTATGTTTTATTTAGATAGTTGAAATATCTTGTAATTCAATTTTGCACAAATTTTGCTGCTACATTGTTTTATCATTTTCCAATTTAATATCAAAGCCATTTTTGTTTCGTTTTGTCTTTCTCTTTTCTTACTCTAAAATCTCTTTTCATTAAAAATATAAACAGAATCATAAGATAGCTCGGTCACCTCGAATCCACCGCACCTACGTCACAAGATACAGGACAAGGATCATGGAAGAGCAGAGTACTGAGATGGAGAAAACAAGGAAAGATATTGAGGAGTTACGAGAAAAAATGGATGCCATTCTTGTCGCCCTAGAAAGAGGCAAAATAATACCTGATATTGCTCAGTCCAGCCATACAATGAACGACCCTCCAATCCGGCAATCAACAGAGGGTACTACTCCAAAATATCATCCATTGTACAATATTCCAGTAGAGCAGCACCCGTTTCCATTTTTCAAGAATGAGCAAGTGCCTGTACACAATCAACCTGGATTTTCACTACCCACAGAGATACCTCCCAAGGTGACCATTACAGTTCCCAATTTAGATGATCCTGAAATCAGAAAAGAGCTAACGGGAGGTGAGAAAGTCTCTTCTAGTGAAAAGCTTGAAGTCCTGGAGGAAAGATTAAGGGCAGTAGAAGGAACAGACGTCTTCGGAAATATAGATGCGACCAAGCTATGCTTGGTACCAGATGTAATCCTCCCTCCAAAATTCAAGGTGCCCGAGTTTGAAAAGTATGATGGAGCATCCTGTCCTAAGAACCATCTCATCATGTATTGTAGGAAGATGGCAGCATACGTCCAAAATGACAAGCTGTTAATTCACTGCTTCCAGGACAGTCTTACTGGTCCAGCATCTCGATGGTATATGCAGTTAGACAGCACTCATATATGTTCATGGAAGAATCTAGCCGATTCATTTTTAAAGCAATATAAGCACAACATAGATATGGCTCCTGACCGCCTAGACCTCTAGAGGATGGAAAAGAAGAGCACAGAAAGCTTTAAAGAGTATGCCCAAAGGTGGAGGGATACTGCTGCTCAGGTGCAACCACCTTTAGCAGATAATGAGCTGTCAACCATGTTTATTAATACTCTCAAATCTCCTTTCTATGATAAGATGATTGGGAGTGCCTCTACCAATTTCTCTAACATAATGACAATTGGAGAGAGAATCGAGTACGGAATTAAGCATGGAAAGATAACTGATACGGCTGGATCATCAACAACGAAAAATGGGGTTCCATCGAAGAAAAAAGAGGGAGAAGTTCAGATGATTGGTTTCAATTCAAGACAACCATACCCTAATGCCGGAGTGCCACAATATCACTATCCACCTCCATATGTTTACCCTCAACCCTATATCAATAATACGTCAGCCCAATACTCATCACCTTACGTCCAAAATCCTCGTCCTACTCAAGGCTACCAGCCTCGGAATCAACAGAACACTCCTTATGTCCTAGGACACCAAAACAATAAAGGCGTCCGTAGACAGACTCATTTTGATCCGATTCCTATGACATATACTGAACTTCTTCCCCAACTCTTCCAGAATAATCAGCTGGCACCCGTGCCAATAGACCCAGTAAAACCACCTTACCCAAAGTGGTATGACCCAAATTCCCGTTGCGACTACCATGCAGGAGCAATTGGACATTCCACTGAAAACTGTACTGCACTCAAGCATAGGGTGCAAGCATTGATCAAGGCAGGATGGTTGAACTTTAAGAAAGAAGATGGGCCAGATGTCAACAACAATCCTCTGCCAAACCATCAGAATGCACAAGTAAATGCGATAGAGGTTCATGAAGCTGATTTGAAAAAGAATGTTGAGAGCGTAGTGACTCCCATGGGAGAACTATTCGAAATATTATTCAGTAATGGATACATTGGAGTAGAGCGCTTTCAATCAGATTTGGGTGTCAGAACATACGATGACAGTTTGATGTGTTCTTATCACACTGGGGCAAAAGGGCATTCTATCGACCAATGTTCTCATTTTCGTCTGAAGGTCCAGGAGTTGTTAGATTCACATTTTTTAACAATTTCTCAAAAGATGACTCAGCTCCCTCAGTATGGGGAAGTTGATATTATAGAAGAATGCTCAAGGATGTCTCTCAAGCCAAAACCGTTAACAATTTCTTATCGCGAGAAGCCCAGTACCCCAAATTCCAAGCCAAGACCGATTACCATCCAGATTCCGACTCCATTTTAATATAAAAGTTCAAAAGCAGTACCTTGGAACTATGAATATAAGGTAACTGTTGATTCTGAACCCCTTCCAATCCATAATATCAGTGGGATGAGAGGTCTAACACGAAGCGGGAAGTGTTATACACCAGAAGACCTATTGAAACCCAAGGGTAAAGAAAAAGGAAAAGCCAAGATCACTGAAGATATCAAGGAGAAAATAAAAGAGCCCATTGTAGCGAAGAGCCTAGATGTTAAACAGCCAGCATCTGAAGAGGACATCCAAGAATTTTTGAAGTTGGTTAAGCAAAGTGATTATAAAGTGGTTGAACAGTTAGGTCGAACCCCTGCAAAGATTTCCATACTGGCTTTGTTACTGGCTTCAGATACGCATCGTAAGACTTTGTTGGACATTTTGAATCAAACTTATGTTCCGCAGGATATTACGGTGGACAACTTGGATAACATTGTTGGAAACATAACTGCATCCAGTTCAGTAACCTTCACAGATGATGAGTTACCACCAGAAGGCACCGGACACACTAAAGCCTTGCACATTACAGTTAAGTGCAAAAATTTTGCTGTGGCAAAAGTTCTAGTTGATAATGGTTCCTCATTGAACATAATGCCTAAATCCACGTTGGAGAAGTTGCCTGTTGATATGTCTCATATAAGGCCCAGCACTATGATCGTACGAGCTTTTGATGGGGCACGTAGTGAAGTTGTTGGAGACATAGAAGTGCCCATCCAGATAGGTCCATGCACCTTCAATATAACCTTTCAGGTCATGAAAATTAATTCGGCCTACAGCTTCTTGTTAGGGCGTCCCTGGATTCACTCAGCTGGAGTGGTCCCATCATCATTACACCAAAAACTTAAATTTGTGGTCGACCGCAAACTAGTAATCATATCTGGACAAGAGGATATCTTAGTGTCAAGACCCTCTTCAATGCCCTACATAGAAGCAGCAGAAGAGGTTTTTGAGTCATCATTTCAAGCTTTTGAGATTGCAAATGCCACAACTTTGTACGGAGAGATAGGGAAAATGGAGCTGCAACTTTCAAAACTCTCCTTAACAGGAAGCAACCAAAGCCTCGAAAATTTGTTGAATATGTCGAAAAATATGAAGAGGTTTGGTTTGGGATATAAACCAAGCAAAAAAGATATGATTAAAGCACACAGGCAGGAGAAAGAAAAACGACTGGCTAGATTGGAGAACCGTGAGCCGAAGTATCAAATGAATATCATTCCTCATCTTCATGATACCTTCATTTTTGCTGAAATAATTCATTCAGAATCTCAAGACCCTGCAGTCATGGCTATAATCGAACAGAAAAAAGAAGTCGGTCCCTTAGTTTATCTGTGCCCAGAAGACTTCGAACTCAATAATTGGACTGTAATGGAGTTACCATCATTTGTTAATGAGATATCAAAGTAATTTTTAAACTTTTTGTTTGTTTTTTGTTTTGATGATTTATGTGTTCTATGTCAATATTTCATTTGTTAATGAAGAAGCATTTTTTTTTCCCCTTTCTTTCCTATCATCCAATGAATCTCTCTTGTGTCTACTTCTTTTAGCATTGATTTCATTTATTCCATTCCTTCCTTTTACCTTCTTTCATCACACTGAATAATCCCTTTCTTAAACAGCGAAATTGGGATTGAAAGCGTTAATGATCTTAAATACGAACTTGATTCTCCTACATACGATGTTGAGTCCAATGAGAGAACAAGTGGTAATGAGGAAGATCTAGAACTTACTCATGAATTGTTGAGAATGATTGAAGAAGAAGAGAGGATATTGGGACCACATGAAGAGTTGATAGAGACGATTAACTTGGGATCTCAAGTAGAGATTAAAGAAGTTAAAATCGGGACCAACATGTCTGCTGAAAGCCGTCAAGGGTTAATAACATTGCTTCATGAATACATTGATGTTTTTGCCTGGTCTTATCAAGATATGCCTGGTTTAGACACAAGTATTGTGGTGCATCATTTGCCACTTAAGCCTGAATACAAGCCAGTGAGACAGAAGTTACGCAAGATGAAGCCAGACATGTTAATCAAAATAAAAGAGGAAGTCATGAAACAAATTGATGCAGGATTCTTAACAGTTGCTAATTATCCAGAATGGGTAGCTAACATTGTGCCAGTACCTAAAAAAAATGGACAGGTCCGAATGTGTGTTGATTATAGAGATTTGAATCGAGCAAGCCCAAAGGATAACTTCCCACTTCCTCATATTGATGTACTGGTAGATAATACAGCTGGATTCTCAACTTTTTCCTTTATGGATGGATTCTCAGGTTACAATCAAATCAAAATGGCACCTGAAGATCAAGAGAAAACTACATTCATCACATTATGGGGAACCTTTTGTTATAAGGTCATGCCGTTCGGATTGAAAAATGCTGGGGCAACCTACCAACGGGCCATGGTTACTCTCTTCCATGACCTAATGCATAAGGAGATCGAAGTGTATGTTGATGACATGATTGCTAAGTCAAAACCAGGGGAAGAGCATGCAACCATTCTCCGAAAGTTATTCGAGCGATTGAGAAAATTCAAGTTGAAACTGAATCCGAGTAAATGCACATTTGGGGTCACTTCTGGCAAGTTGTTGGGTTTCGTCGTAAGCCATGAGGGAATTAGAGTTGACCCAGACAAAGTCAAAGCCATTCTAGAAATGCCACCACCACGTACTCAAAAAGAAGTCAGAGGTTTCTTGGGAAGATTGAATTATATTGCAAGATTCATATCACATCTTACAACAACATGTGAACCAATCTTCAAGCTACTTCGTAAGAACAATACATGCATATGGAATGACGACTGTCAAAAAGCATTTGAAAAGATCAAGCAATACCTACAAAACCCTCCTGTTCTTGTACCTCCAACTCCAAATCGTCCACTTATCCTATATCTTACAGTGACGGAAAATTCAATGGGGTGTGTACTGGGACAGCATGACAGTTCAGGCAGAAAAGAGCAAGCCATATATTATTTAAGCAAAAAGTTCACTGATTGCGAAACCAGATATTCTCTTTTAGAAAGAACTTGTTGTGCTCTAGCTTGGGCCGCTCGTCGTTTGAGACCATATATGTTGTACTACACAACATGGCTTATCTCAAAGATGGATCCTATCAAATACATCTTTGAAAAGCCGTCTTTGTCTGGTAGAATTGCTAGATGGCAGGTTCTTTTATCCGAGTATGATATTGTCTATGTTACTCGAAAGTCAATAAAAGGAAGTGCACTAGCTGATCATTTGGCCGAGCAACCTATAGACGATTATGAACCAATGAAATTTGATTTCCCTGATGAATTTGTCTCCACTATAATGGTGGAAAAAGAAATATCAGACTTGGAAACATGGACCATGTTGTTTGATGGGGCCTCCAATGAGTTAGGTCATGGGATAGGTGTTGTATTAATATCGCCTGAAGGAAAGTTGTTCCCTCCCACCGCCAAACTAAGTTTTGATTGTACTCATAATATGGCTAAATATGAAGCTTGTTCTATGGGTATCCAAACTGCATTGGATATGAAGATAAAGAAACTTCGAGTCTTGGGAGATTCTATGTTGGTGATTCACCAATTGAGAGGAGAATGGGAAACAAGAGACACTAAGCTACTGCCTTATAAAAAGCTTATATTAGATTTGTCTCATAAATTTGAAGAAATCACTTTTGACTATTTACCAAGGGAGAGTAATCAGATAGCAGACGCCTTGGCTACACTTGCAGTCATGTTCAACATACACCCCAATCATGAGGTACAACCTATTAATATGGGAAGAGTAGATGTTTCAGCCTCCTGCATGAATATAGAAGAAGAGTTTGATGACAAGCCGTGGTTTCAAGACATCAAACATTATTTGAAATGTGGAACCTATCCTCTGAATGCCTCAGAAAATGACAAGCGCACACTTAGAAAGTTAGCAATGAAGTTCTTCCTAAATGGAGAAATACTTTACAAAAGAAATCATGATATGGTACTTCTAAGATGTGTAGATACAAATGAAGCCAACACGATTATGAAAGAAATTCATGGGGGAATTTGTGGCACCCATGCAAATGGACACATGATGGCCAGACAGGCATTAAGGGCTGGCTATTACTGGTTAACCATGGAAGCTGACTGTATCAAATATGCCCGAAAATGCCACAAATGTCAGATTTACGCAGATAAAGCTCATGCTCCAGCATCTCAGTTGCACGTTATGACGACACCATGGCCATTTTCCATGTGGGGAATGGACGTTATAGGCCCTATTGACCCAAAAGCCTCAAACGGACATCGATTCATCTTGGTGGCAATAGATTATTTTACCAAATGGGTAGAAGCAATGTCCTATCGAGAGGTGACGAAAGGAGTTGTGATCAAATTCATCAAGAAGGAGATTATATGTCGCTATGGTCTTCCTGAGACCATAGTATCTGATAATGCACGAAATCTGAACAATAAATTGATGACTGAGTTATGTGAGCAATTCAAGATCAAGCATGTCAACTCAACTCCGTATAGACCAAAGATGAATGGAGCAGTGGAAGCTGCCAATAAAAACATAAAAAGAATTGTGCAAAAAATGACGGTGACGTATAAAGATTGGCATGAAATGCTTCCTTTTGCATTACATGGATATCGCACATCGGTTCGCACTTCAACTGGGGCAACACCATTTTCTTTAGTTTATGGTATGGAAGCTGTTCTTCCCATTGAAGTGGAAATTCCATCATTAAGGGTCCTCATGGAGACTAATTTAGAAGAGGCTGAATGGATCCAAAACCGCTATGAGCAGCTCAACTTTGTTGAAGAAAAGAGATTGACAGCATTGTGCAGAGGTCAACTTTACCAAAGACGAATGATGAAAGCCTATGATAAGAAAGTGCGTCCGAAAGTATTCAGAGAAGGGGATTTAGTCTTAAAACGAATTCTTCCTTTTCTAAAAGATCACCGAGGCAAGTGGACCCCAAACTATGAAGGATTCGTGGTGAAGAAAGCTTTCTCTGGAGGAGCTTTAGTCTTGACTAACATGGATGGTAATGAGCTGCCAAGTCCAGTAAATTCAGATCAAGTTCGAAGATATTATGCATAGGCTACTTGTGTATCAAAGGATTCAGCAAAGTTGCGGGAATTAAACAAGTGTCTAGGAGAATTACGCTTCAATTTCTATATCATGTTTAAGAGGTTACTTTTGTCTCAAGTTCTAGAACCTTAACATTGACACATATGTCTATTGAATTTTAGTCATAAATCAAAGCTCCCTTCTCGAAGCATGGCATATCTTGTCCATTTTTCTCCCCCACTCTCCATAATATCTCCTCAACTATGAATGTTTGGCATGTTTACCTTTATTATCATTACAATTGAATAAACAAAAAGTTACATAAACGCGATATTTCAAATCAATGGTGGTAACTTAAGCGATTCGATGTGAAATACATATGTCCAAACAAAGAATCGAAAGGCAATATTTTTCCATGAGCACCGTGATCATGAAGGTTGATGGAATGTCATCATGGAGGACAAAACCGTCATTTCAACATGACAAAGTCTTAAACTGGGGCAAAACCATTATTTTTCGTCTTCTCAAACTGGGGCAAAACCATTATTATCACAGGAGCAAAGTCGTTCTGGATACATTTTTGTTCATCAAACAAAGAGCAAGTTGTTTAGTGAGTTCATGATCCAATTAAGGTCTATTACCAAGGGTGATGTGAATGGGGTGCTCGAGCTATCAAATATCTTTTAAAGAAATATGTATCATAGTTTTCGAATAGTGCTAAATCTTCATCCCATGCATTTAAGCATTCAAGTTTAGCGTGCATTGCAAAGAAATTTTATTTTCAGTTAAATCGAACCTGACAATTCAGTCGAGGTCGAAGCCTGTGTCAATCAAGGTCCATTTCCAGTTTTTTTTTCTTTCTTTCGATTAAATCAAACCCGACTATTCAGTCGAGGTCGAAGCCTGTGTCGATCAAGGTCCATTTTCATTTTTTCTTTCGGTTAAATCAAACTCGACTATTCAGTCGAGGTCGAAGCCTGTGTCAATCCAGGTCCATATCCAGTTTTTTTTTTCTTTCTTTCGATTAAATCAAACCCGACTATTCAGTCGAGGTCGAAGCCTGTGTCAATCAAGGTCCATTTTCATTTTTTCTTTCGGTTAAATCAAACTCGACTATTCAGTCGAGGTCGAAGCCTGTGTCAATCCAAGACCATTTTTTTCTTTTGGTTAAATCGAACCCGACTATTCAGTGAGGTCGAAGCCTGTGTCAATCCAGGTCCGTTTTCAATTTTTATCTCGGTTAAATCAAACCCGACTATTCAGTCGAGGTCGAAGCCTGTGTCAATCCAGGTCCGTTTTTAGTTTTTCTCTCTGTTAAATCGAACCCGACTATTCAGTCGAGGTCGAAGCCTGTGTCAATCCAGGTCTGTTTTTAGTTTTTCTCTCTGTTAAATCGAACCCGACTATTCAGTCGAGGTCGAAGCCTGTGTCAATCCAGGTCCATTTTAATTTTTTCCTTTTGGTTAAATCGAACCCGACTATTCAGTGAGGTCGAAGCCTGTGTCAATCCAGGTCCGTTTTCAACTTTTATCTCGGTTAAATCGAACCCGACTATTCAGTCGAGGTCGAATCCTGTGTCAATCCAAGTCCATTTTAATTTTTTCTTTTGGTTAAATCGAACCCGACTATTCAGTGAGGTCAAAACCTGTGTCAATCCAGGTCCGTTTTCAATTTTTATCTCGGTTAAATCGAACCCGACTATTCAGTCGAGGTCGAAGCCTGTGTCAATCCAGGTCCATTTTAATTTTTTCTTTTGGTTAAATTGAACCCGACTATTCAGTGAGGTCGAAGCCTGTGTCAATCCAGGTCCGTTTTCAATTTTTATCTCGGTTAAATCGAACTCGACTATTCAGTCGAGGTCGAAGCCTGTGTCAATCCAGTCTGTTTTAAGTTTTTCTCTCGGTTGAACCAAACCTGACTATTGAATTGTGGTCGATACCTGATTCAAATTCTTACCAAACAAATCTTTGCCTCCCCAGTACTTAGTCTCTTTCCTTTGTCTACCCTTTCAATCCTTCAAGGATACACAAAGGGGGGCAAACTGTAGACACCGTATTTGGTCCGGCTTGATTTTTAGTAATAATGTTTGAAGGTTTCCAATATTTGGTGGTCAATTTGTTTTTTCTTGTATGTCCACAAGAGCATAGCTCAATTGGCATAAAGTCGCATTGATAACCACGAGGTCTGTGGTTCAAACCCCTCTTCTCACATGTTTTTATCAAAAATTCATTTTTTTTTAATTTTTATTTATTTATTTATTTATTTATTTATTATTATTATTTTTTTTTTGGTCTTCCCCATTCCTATTCAAGGGGAAGTTTACCTATTCAAAAGTCTTTCCATGGCTCTCATTTGTTTTATTTTTTTTATTTTTTTTCTTTTTTTCCACCATTTTCTCATCCATCCTCCCCCTAATTTAGTAACCCTTCAAGTATAAAAAGGGGGGAGATGGAGGATGAAAGGGACATAAAACAAGAAGAAGGAGAGGAAGTTTAGAGTAAAAGTGAGCTTGAGAGAGTTTAGGCATTTGGGAGAGTTTAGGCATTTGAATAAGAGTTTAGCTTAGAGAGTGATAGAAAAGGAGAGAAAAAAAGGAGAGGAAGTTTAGAGTAAAAGTGAGCTTGAGAGAGTTTAGGC
The DNA here is from genome assembly GCA_036850905.1 of Luffa acutangula. Taxonomy (NCBI): domain Eukaryota; kingdom Viridiplantae; phylum Streptophyta; class Magnoliopsida; order Cucurbitales; family Cucurbitaceae; genus Luffa; species Luffa acutangula. The sequence continues at coordinate 19,954,526 of CM072087.1, forward strand.
ATTTGAATAAGAGTTTAGCTTAGAGAGTGATAGAAAAAGAGAGAAAAGAAAGTGGAAGAGGAAAAGAGGAAAAAAGAGGGGGGGGGGGGGGAAGGAGTATACGGGGCGAGAAAACATTGGGTAAGAAAGAAGGAAAAAAGAACGAAGAGAGAAGTAAAAAAGGTGGGGTTTTGTTTTTCTATTTCCTTTGTTTTTTGTTTTGTTATTATTGTTGTTGTTATTATTATCATTATTATTATTATCGTCATCATTATGATTATCATTTTTAATTTCTCTCTCATTTTAGTTCACTTTTTGCACTTTGCCAACTTCATTTTTTTAAACTTTATAATTTATTTGTTTTTTCCTTTCATTCTCCAAATTGCTTTAATCTAATCTTTAATTCTGCTTGGTCAATTTCAATTATTGTTATTGTTTTGATTTTCTTTTGAAAGGGATTATGGGAACCGAGTAATGTGCTTTCGTGGAGTCCAACTCCCGTGTAGGCGTATGAAAATTCTCATTTTTCCTTTTAAAAGAATTTACTCTTTGAATAATTTTTCTTCTTTTACATCCTTTTTATTTTAAAAAAAATATTTTTAGTAAATATAATCATGTACACCCATGTTCCTTTAATTAAAAGGGAGATTAGGCATGATTTATATTAAATTGGATATCCAACTCGTAATGTTTAATCCTTGCCTTATTTCTAAAGTTAAGGTAAAAACGAATGAGACATCTTGTGTTCATTATTGCATTTTGAGTTTTTATTTTCATATTTATCATTTTTTTAAGAAAAATAAAATAAAGGACTGTTTTTATTCATTTAATTGGACAATTTAAGATACTGTGGTAATCGTTTTCTTAAACGGGTGTTGTAGGGTGCTAATACCTTCCCTACACTCAAACGACTCCCGAACCTAATTTCTGGTTTTCTAAGACTAGTTTTGTTTTTTATTTTAAAGGTGACCAATCACATCCTCAATGATTGGTGGCGACTCCAATTTTCTTCTAAAAAAACCCAAGAAAGGATGTCGGCCGCTCCGCGTCGCTATGACGTTGCGACAAGAGGTTTACTGATTTTGGAAAAATCCTTTATGAACCTCCTATAAAATCCAGCATGTCCTAAAAAACTCCGAATTCCCTTCACTGAATTCGGTGGCTCTAGTCTTTCGATAACCTCAACTTTTGGTCTATCAACTTCTAGACCATTTTTAGAAATCCTATGACCTAACACTATGCCCTCCTTCACCATGAAGTGGCACTTCTCCCAATTAAGAACTAGATGGGTATCATCACATCTTTTTAATACCTTTCCTAAATTATCTAAACAACTCTGAAAAGACCCTCCAAACACTGAAAAATCGTCCATAAAGACTTCAACAGTGGACTCAATCATGTCAGAAAAAATTTCTAACATACACCGCTGAAATGTTGCTGGAGCATTGCAAAGGCCGAAAGGCATTCTCCTGAAAGCGAATGTCCCATAAGGGCAGGTGAAAGTGGTTTTCTCCTGATCTTCAGGAGCAATAGTAATCTGGTTATACCCAGAATAACCATCCAAGAAACAGTAATAGGCCTGACCAGCCAATCGATCAAACATCTGGTCGATAAATGGTAGAGGGAAATGATCCTTTCGGGTGGCTTTATTAAGCCTTCTGTAATCCATACAAACCCTCCAGCCAGTTACTGTCCTTGTGGGGATCAACTCATTATCTTTATTGCTCACCACAGTGACACCTCCTTTCTTAGGAACACATTGGACAGGGCTTACCCAATTGCTATCGGCAATTGGATAGATGATCCCAGCATCCAACCATTTAATTACCTCCTTTTTAACAACCTCTTTCATTGTAGGGTTTAGCCTTCTTTGTTGCTCAATACTCCTAAAGGATCCCTCCTCTAGAGTGATTTTGTGCATACAAAAAGATGGGCTAATCCCCTGAATATCAGCTAATGTCCAACCTATAGCTTTGCGGTATTGCTGCAGCAATTTTATTAAGGCCTCCTCATGCTCCGGCATTAAATCTGATGCAACAATAATGGGCAACGTCTCACTTTCCCCAAGATACACATACTTTAGATGATCCGGTAAAGGTTTCAAATCTAAAGTGGGTGCCTCAATTAGGGATGGCTTAATTGGGGGAGCCTTTCTTTGATCTAAATCTAAAGACTCAAAAACATCCTCACACCTAAACAATTCTTTTCCATTTTTTCTATCTAAAGAACAAAATTCAAAATCTTCTACACTAACCTCTCCATGATTTTCTGAATGCTTACCAGCCGAATCCTGTATTGCTATCTCAATAACTGTGCTCTCCAGAATCCTAATGAAGGAGCAATCCTCCATCTCGTCTGGATATTTCATGGCTTTAAACACATTAAATTTCACTTCCTCATTACAGACTCTCATTGTTAATTCTCCTTTTTGAACATCTATTATTGCCCTACCATTAGCCAAAAATGGACGACCTAGAATAATTGGGACATCTTTATCAGCCTCATAGTCTAAAATAATAAAATCAACAGGAAATATGAATTTATCAACTTTTACTAAGACATCCTCAATTTTACCCTCTGGATATGTGATAGACCTATCAGCTAATTGGAGTGTAACTGTGGTAGGTCTAGCTTCACCAATACCTAACTTCCGATAGACCGAAAGAGGCATAAGGTTAATGCTTGCACCTAAATCACAGAGTGCTCTACCTAATTCCTTTCCACCTATAGACACAGGTATGGTAAATGACCCTGGATCCTTAGCCTTGGGGGGTAGACCATTCTTAAGAATAGCACTACACTCCTCAGTAAGAGATACAGTTTCAAACTCACCTAACCTTTTCTTTTTAGTCAAAATATCCTTAAGAAATTTAGCATAATTAGGCATTTGCTCTATAGCTTCTACTAAAGGGATATTTATATGCAATTGCTTAAGAATCTCTAAAAACTTTTTAAATTGACCACCCTGATTCTTAGGCTTTTGCCTTTGTGGAAAAGGTAGAGGTGGTACATAAGGTGGGGGCGGCACATATGGTGGTTCTACATCTGGCACAGAACCAGATGCTCCAGCATTCTCTTTGCTGCCTCTAGCACCCTGACTAGACTCCAACTCTTTCTCAACAACAACATTATTATCACTATTACTATTTAAATCCTGGGTCTTTCTAGACTCTTCTAATGGTTTACCACTCCTAAGAGTTACTGCCTCTACCTGCTCCTTACCTTCCCTTCGAGGGTGTTCAGTATCCGAAGGAAGTTTCCCTTGAGGCCTCGCCTTTAGCTCATTAGCTAGCTGACCCACTTGCAATTCCAGGGCTCTCATCAAAGCTTGATTACTTTGAATTGCGGCGTCTGTGCGAGCCATAAATTCTTTCATCATTGCCTCGAGAGAATTTCCCGAATTTTGCTGGGGCAAGACCTGCTTGTTTTGCTGGGGCATTACCTACGCTTTAGCAAATCCTGGCTGGTTCATCTTCTGTTACGCTTGTACGTTATTTCCTTGACCTCCCCATGAGAAGTTGGGGTGGTTACGCCAACCTGGATTATAGAAGTTAGAATAAGGGTTGTTCCTCTGATTACCTACAAAAAACACATAAGCTGGATTGCTGGGGCAAAACTCGTAGTTGTGGTATTCACCGCAATAGACACATGCTTCGTCCGTGACTTGGTTCACCACTGCTGCAGGCTCCATAGCTGGTGGCTGCTGATTACTAATCACTGTCACATTCTTAAGAGCATTAGCAATCATAGCAAGATCAGCCCTAATGGTGGACACACCATCAACCTCTAATACACTCTTAACCTTTTTATTTGTGTCTCTAACATCCGACCACTGACAACTATTAATAGATATTCTTTCTAAAATTTCATAGGCTTCATCAAAAGTTTTTGCCAAAAGGGCCCCTCCAGTCGAAGCATCGACCATACCTTGGGTTACTCCATTTAAACCATTGTAAAATGTTTCCATTTGAATACAATGAGGTAACCCATGGTGGGGACACTTTCGTAAAAGCTCCTTAAACCTCTCCCAAGCCTCACTAAAAGTCTCATCCTCAAGTTTCCTAAACCCTACTATTTCACTCCTTAATTTAGCATTTCTATTAGGTGGGAAATATTTACTCAAAAATTTTTCATCTAACTCATCCCATGTCCTAATTGATCTTGGAGCAAAAGAGTTTAACCATGATTTTGCTCCATCTCTAAGAGAATACGGGAACAAAGTTAATCTAAGAGCATCTCTAGGCACTCCTTGAATTACAAAAGAATCACTAACTCCTAGAAAAGACTTGAGATGTAAATGAGGGTCTTCAGATGACAAACCATGGAATTGCCCCACGGTTTGCAACATCTGAAACATTACCGGTTTCATTTCAAAATTCGCCGCTTGGATTTGGGGACGTGCAATCCCTGGATTCAACTCATTAAACATCGGGACAGCTGATGTGGACTTTTCCTACCGCAAGCGCACGGGTCAAGTAATAATATAGTGAATAGTAAATTCGAATGTCGTCCTCTAGATTGGATTTTTAAGCAAATCAAGTATTGTGAATTATCTTGCCCAATTTTATTTAGGGATCAAAAAGTGATGAAAATATGATAATAAAACAAAATCGAAGCAAGTAAAAAGAATGGAAATTCAATTGCGAAAACTACTTAGGGAATTGATTTCGCCGATTTCGTTTAGGATTGAATTTAAAGAATAAGTTATTATGCACAATGAAATTATGAACCAAAGACCCTTTAATCACAACTACCTCTCCCGAGTATAACTGATTCTCATGCAAATTAACCAACTTGATATCCCTATCTAAGTTTATTAACAAGCAAGGCAATGAGATCTTTTAACAAATTCTAAAGATAATCTAAAATCGTCAAGAATTAGAAAGTAAACTTTATTCATGCAATCTTGAGTAAGTCTAGATCAAATCCCCTCTCCCGAGCTAGATTCGAAACTTAAATCATCCAACTAATGGCCAATTAATTGAAAGCATTAAATCAAGATTACAAACACAATAACATTGCACAACTTAAACCATAAATCAATCCATAAACTTAATCAACTACATCAATCCCTAAGCTACAAGTTTAGCTACTCATGAATGTAAATACAAACTCAACTAAACATATGAAAGCCATAAATCTAACTAAAGGAAGAAAAGGGAAAAGAAAACTCAATGTAGGCCGAGTCCCGACGTCCCCGTCACGATCCCCACGAACGATGGGTTGATTTCCAAGTTCCTCCCTTTGTTTCAGCCTCAAAAGTGCTCTATTCTGTCCTCTTTACGGCTATCCAAGGTCCCAAATCGAACTCCCCCAAAAACCTAGCCGAAAATAAGCTTTTATTCTAATTTTTCGTCTTAGCGTCGAGACGCTGCCTCTTATACGCGCGTTCTGAATAAGGAAAAACGGAAGCATCGGGACGCTTCCTATCATAGCGTCTCGACGCTGTAAGCTTTACGCGCCTAATCTGATATGGAATGTGAGCGTCGAGACGCTCAAGAGCTAGCGTCTCGACGCTAGCCTGCTGTTGACCGAGATTTGACTCTTTTCCACTTTTACTCTTTTCATTCCTTTGCATCTTTTCACGCCCCGAGCACCCGATTAACTCTGATATTGCATTATAGCTCCAATCAACCATTTCCTACAAAATAAACAATAAAGCACAATAAAATGGCTCAAAAATCATAAAAGACTAGCTAAATTAAATAAGTAAAGATAGCTAGCTATGCTCGCTATCAAATACCCCCAAACTTATGTTTTTTCTAGTCTTCGAGCAAACTAGAAATCAAACATACAATGGAAGAATAGATGCAACAATCATAACTCAATCCTCAAGGCTCAAAAGTCAATAACCAAGCAAGCAAGAGATATGCACATAAGGACCAATGAGGGAGACAAATTAAAATTTTTCCAAAATTAACTTGCACAAGCGAGATCTAACTCAACAAGATCAGACTCTACTAGCCCGGGATTGGATTATTAAACTCTCAGCTCATCTTCCCTCTACACTGGCACTAAGGTTTCACTAATGAGTTAATGCAACAAAATAGTTTGTTTATCTCCATACTTAGGTGCTTATAATTAACAATTAAATTAAGCATGTATATGTGGCACTAGCTTTCACACACCCATTGCAGGGACCCTTAACCTGAGATTTCTCTGGTTGACCAAACTGATCACAACAGGGGTAGCTTTTTTTGCCTAAACTTTATTAAACATTGCAAACTGTGCACAGGCCATGGCATAATATTTTTTTTTCTTCAACATAAACTACAAGAATCATTTTTCTTTATAAGCATAAATAGCATATATTCTTTTCTTTCCTCCTAAGCAAGATCAAACATGCTGATTTGCAAAACATTAACTTTTTAGCTCTTCCCTACACCTATCGAGGTGACAACAAGCATATGAACCCAATAATTCGCTCCTAATCATTCAAATCCAAATCTAGCCAAGGAAAATACTCTACTCATGCAAGCCATCTCCTAGAAAAATTTTAAAAAGTCTCCCTTTTTGGGCACTTATGCTTACAACTCATCACAAGCTTGAAAATTGACAAGAAAGCCTATCCTAGGACATCATAATCATGCAAAAGTGTCATCCAGAAAACAACCATATGCATAATTCAAAGAAAGCTCAAAACTATAGCCCGAACTCAGATGCTCAAGGGCTCCACAAACATGCTAATCCACCCCCAAACTTAAAGTATGCATTGTCCTCAATGTATAAAGAAAATAGGGCATAAACAAGCATGAGAACAATAAAAGAATGACATGAGTGAATAATACTGGCCTGGAATGATGATGACTTCTTGCTTGAGAGCTTTGAATCTTGAAAGCTTGAAAGCAAAGGAGAGGAAGAAAACAAGACCTACAAAACAAAAACAAACAATAAATCAAAAACAAAAAGAAAACACACTAACTTACTTGGGTTTCCTCCCATAAGCGCTTGTTTAACGTCATTAGCTCGACGTGTTGCACGTGCTTCAAGGGGGCTTTTGTTCTGTGAATCCAACAGAGGTGCTCTTTCTTGCACCTTTCCTGTAGCCCATGAGAAGCACTTCATCTTTAGAGTCTTCAACTGCTTTAAAGATTTCTTTTTCGTTCTTGACTCTAATAGTGAGCTCCCTGCGCTCAATATCTATAATCGCTCTCCCAGTAGCGAGGAATGGTCGTCCTAATATGACAGGCATCGAAGGATTTTCTATCATGTCCATAACATACAAGTCAATAGGGAGGAAAAATCTACCTACTCTGATTAACACATTTTCTACAATACCAACTGGTCTCACCACAGATTGATCAGCCAATTGGAGCTTTACAAGAGTAGACTTAATCTCACCTATATCTAACTTTTTACACAACGATAGAGGAATGATATTAATGCTAGCACCTAAATCACATAATGCTCTGAAAGAATAAGTACCAAAACTACAAGGAACAGAAAAACTCCCTGGATCTGCTACTTTTTCAGGTACTTTCTGTTGTACTCTGGTGCTGCATGTGGAAGCAAGATAAACAGTGTCAACTTTCTTTTCCTTTCGCTTCTTTGCTAACCACTCCTTCATAAACCTGTTGTATTGGGGCATCTCTAATGCCTCTGCAAAAGGAATATTAATATTCAGATTCATAAAAGCATTCATAAATTTATCAAACTGAACCTGATTATTCTTTTTCTTCTTTTTCTTTTTCTTTTCCTTGGGAACCAACAGTGTGGGAGAAGGAATATGAGGCTCCGGTTTAGGCATTTCAGCCTCATCTGCTGATGTGTCCTCCTCAGCTTCCCCTGTAGGCGTTTCATAGTCCTCATATTCAGGTTCCTCTTCAGATTCCTCCTGGTGCACAGTGATTGCCTTACAGTACTCCATCTGAGGTTTTTCTTGTTCAGCTGGGGCCTTACCTTTGTTCATTGTACTTACAACATTCACCAACTGTCCCAGCTGAGTCTCTATATTCTTTATAGCTGCACTGTGGCCATTCACTGTTGAGTTGATGGCAATGACTGCCTCCTCTAATTTGGTTGTCCTGTTACTAGACTCTGCAATGAAAGCTCCAACAAGATCTTCTAACTTTTTATTATCTTGAGTTTGAGGGGCAAAACCAGGAGGATTAAGAACATTCTTAGTATTAGCATAAGAGAAATTTTCATGCTTCCTATTGTTAGGGTGATAATGTGTAGGTGTAGAACTATTATTATATCCCCTAGAATTAAAATTTGATACATACTGAACCTGCTCAATAGTCTCCTCCTGAGGTCTGGATGCTAAAGCAGCAGTTGATTCAATTGATTGAGCACTCCCTGTACCTGAAAATTTCATAAAAGCATTAGCAAGGGAGGTCATCTGGGCCTGGAGTGCACTTACTTTATCAACCTCAAACACTCCAGCAGCAATCTTTTTAGGTGTAGACCGCTCAGATGGCCACTGATAGTTGTTGGTGGCCATATCCTCTAAAAGTGTGCGAGCGTTTTCTACGGTCTTGGACAACAGAGTCCCACCTGCAGCTGCATCAACAATCGTTTTTGTACTAGGAGTTAAACCATTATAAAACAACTGTACCTGAAGCCAATCGGGGTAACCTTGTTGAGGACACTTCCTCAGTAGCTCTTTGAATCGCTCCCAAGCTTCGAACAGCTGCTCATCATATTGTTGTTGGAATGTCCCAATTTCGGTCCTCAGCTTGACCGTCTTTGCAGGAGGGAAGAATTTCTTTAAAAAGGCCTGGACCAAAGCATCCCAGGTGGTGATGCTCCCAGGAGCAATAGACTGCAACCAATCACTTGCTTTATCCTGCAAAGAAAAGGGAAATAAACGTAAGCGAATAGCATCTTCAGACACTCCATTAATCTTTACCGTCCCACAAATATCCAAGAATGATTTAAGATGAGAATTTGGATCCTCAGTGGGTGATCCTCTGTATGCACAGTCTCGAGCCATCTGAATAAGACCGGTTTTAAGCTCAAAGTTGTTGGCATTAATCGGTGCATAGACAATTCCCGATTGCTGTCCCTGAAACACAGGCTGAAAATAATCTCTAATAGGCCTAGGCTCCTCAGGTTGATTTTGGTCAGCCATTTGAAAATTTTCTCTAGTTTCCCTTCGAAGCCTATGGATGGTTTTTTCTATCTCGGGATCCAAAGGTATCACTTCTCTACTACTACGCATGCAAAATTAAAACGACCCCAAAAGAAAAGAAAAACAAATATGGAAATAAAGAAAGGAAAGAAAACAACTAATTTAAGAATGGAAAGTATAATCTAGAAAAGTAAACAAAGCAACCTAATATGAATGCAAAAATAAATATGGCAAAATGCAAATAAGGAAACTAATCTAAAAAAGGAAAAACAAGAACAATTAAGGAAAAGATTACACAACTAAAAGAAAAACTAACCTAGAAAATCAAATATGGAAAGAAAAACAAATAAGGAAAAAATGCAAACAACCTAAAAAAGTAACCATACACCCTAAATTAAGATCAAGCAATTTTTTCACAATAACGATCTAACTAAATGTGCCAATCCCCGGCAACGGCGCCAAAAACTTGATGTGGACTTTTCCTACCGCAAGCGCACGGGTCAAGTAATAATATAGTGAATAGTAAATTCGAATGTCGTCCTCTGGATTGGATTTTTAAGCAAATCAAGTATTGTGAATTATCTTGCCCAATTTTATTTAGGGATCAAAAAGTGATGAAAATATGATAATAAAACCAAATCAAAGCAAGTAAAAAGAATGGAAATTCAATTGGGAAAACTACTTAGGGAATTGATTTCGCCGATTTCGTTTAGGATTGAATTTAAAGAATAAGTTATTATGCACAATGAAATTATGAGCCAAAGACCCTTTAATCACAACTACTTCTCCCGAGTATAATTGATTCTCATGCAAATTAACCAACTTGATATCCCTATCTAAGTTTATTAACAAGCAAGGCAATGAGATCTTTTAACCAATTCTAAAGATAATCTAAAACCGTCAAAAATTAGAAAGTAAACTTTATTCATGCAATCTTGAGTAAGTCTAGATCAAATCCCCTCTCCCGAGCTAGATTCAAAACTTAAATCATCCAACTAATGGCCAATTAATTGAAAGCATTAAATCAAGATTACAAACACAATAACATTGCACAACTTAAACCATAAATCAATCCATAAACTTAATCAACTACCTCAATCGCTAAGCTACAAGTTTAGCTACTCATGAATGTAAATACAAACTCAACTAAACATATGAAAGCCATAAATCTAACTAAAGGAAGAAAAGGGAAAAGAAAACTCAATGTAGGCCAAGTCCCGACGTCCCAGTCACGATCCCCACGAACGATGGGTTGATTTTCAAGTTCCTCCCTTTGTTTCAGCCTCAAAAGTGCTCTATTCTGTCCTCTTTACGGCTATCCAAGGTCCCAAATCGAACTCCCCAAAAAACCTAGCCGAAAATAAGCTTTTATTCTGATTTTTCGTCTTAGCGTCGAGACGTTGTCAAGACAGCGTCGCGACGCTGCCTCTTATACGTGCGTTCTGAATAAGGAAAAACAGAATCGTCGGGACGCTTCCTATCATAGCGTCTCGACGCTGTAAGCTTTACGCGCCTAATCTGATATGGAATGTGAGCGTCGAGACGCTCAAGAGCTAGCGTCTCGACGCTAGCCTGCTGTTGACCGAGATTTGACCCTTTTCCACTTTTACTCTTTTCATTCCTTTGCATCTTTTCACGCCCCGAGCACCCGGTTAACTCTGATATTGCATTATAGCTCCAATCAACCATTTCCTACAAAATAAACAATAAAGCACAATAAAATGGCCCAAAAATCATAAAAGACTAGCTAAATTAAATAAGTAAAGATAGTTAGCTATGCTCGCTATCAACAGCATATGCTCGAATGGCTCTGGTCCTATCGTTTGCTATCAAGATAGGATTCTCAGCCTGATTATTTCGCTGCTCATTTTGCTCAAACAGTGGGTTTTGCTGCAGCAACGGATTCTGCTGGGGGTTCACTGCTACTGGACCTTCAGGAACCTGTGGAAGTTGCGGGGCGTTCTCCATCTGGTTTCTACGCTGCTCCCTCCTTCTGTTCCTAAATGTCCTTTTAATTTCTGGATCAAGCTCAAACCGTACCCCAGCCGGATCGCTCATGCACCAAAATCACACCTGCAAAAACAAAAGAAACAATCAAAAAGTTCTAGCACCAAACCATTAAAACACATACACAAAACAGATCAGATAAAAACTTATTCAAGTCCCCGGCAACGGCGCCAAAAACTTGTTGGGTTCCTAGAATGAATAAAAATGTAGTATAAAATACTCTAGAATTCCTGTGCAAGTATACACAGTTTGCAGCAAGTAATATTAACAATCCAAGTTCTGAATGAGCTTCTACTTTATCTATTTTGCGTAACTTTCTAATGGTTTCAAAGATAATAAAATGATTGGGTTTTATCAGAATTATGCTGAAGCAAAATAAATGACAGAACAACGAGTAAACAAATAGATAGACAGATTAAAGACAGGCGCTGGTTAGGTTTTAGTGATTGTTCTAAGATATGCTTTAGCAATATTATTGATCATGCATTTCTCGCAGTATTATTAGCGGTTTCCTCCCGGAACTCCGGATCTTTTGGGATATGTTTCAAACCCAATGAAGAGCGACCGATCGAGCACTAGGCAACTGGCTATCCCTAGCTTAGTCACTGGCGTTCACCAATACACAATGATCGTAGTGTGGATAATTGCCACACACTCTCTAAATCATCCCTGAAACTAGAGAGAGCTATTCACACCGGCTGGCCAGGCGGGCATAAAATAAGAATAAGCACAACAATTAACCAAAATGCGATAGTCAATTTATTACTAGAGATGAAGCACAGTAATCACATTATTCCTAACCAACACCTTAAGCTACTTAGTTCATAATAAGCATAGGAATACGAATTAAAATCTGAGTATGCATGTCCATAACTACAAGTTAATAAAGAAGGTAAACTCCCTACTCAGCTTGCGGTTGATGGTGTTCTTGATGATCTTCAATCTCCCTATCCTATTCGGCTTCCAAGGGAAAACATGGAATGCTTTTGACTTTGACGACTACTTCCTTTTATAGAAGGATGGGAGGCTTGAATTAGGTCAACTAGGACACGTGTAAGGCTCTCCTTGATCCTTTATCCCGAAAATATCTCAATAGAAGTCGGTTCATGAAGTTGGCTAACGAGCTGTGATGTGGCAGTTTCTACTCTCAGTTTTGCTGCAACATAGAATTTGCTCCCTCCAGTCGCTCAGCAGCATAATCTGCATAAAGTGATTTCCAAAGCTTCCATTCTTCCAAATGGGTTAAATCATGTAATATCTCTCTAAAACCAACCCTATTAAGCATTAAAGACACACAAATCTTTATATAAATGAGGCCTAAATAACTACCTTTTGGGCAGTTATCAGGACCTGTGCCCACAAATCAGTTTTTGCGCTAACCATTAAAGCAATGTTTCATTAGCTACTCGTAAATCGATTTCTTAGCAAGTTATTAGCATACGAGCTGTGAGTTAGGGTGCCAATCTAGTCTACTGTGTATGCAAATAATACGAATTGAATCCAAAATACAATAGCAATATGAAATTAAATAGACATTCAAAACAGGAAACTCACAATGAAATACAGTCCATATCCCAAAAATCATCCAATCGGCGTCAACGGGTTTAGACAACAGTTAAGATGGCAAAAACCCGCGACCCAATCCTACAATAACAAGAAAATACAAAGGAAATCAAAAGGAAAACTTACACCTCTTAATTCTCGTCTTCTAGGACAGAGAGAAGCGACAGGAGGAGCAAAAACTAAACCCTAAATTGTCATACATTCGATGAAAATAAAAGATGGGATTTATAGGAAAATTTGCCTTTGTGTCTCGACGTCGGGCCGTATGGGCCATGAGCTGAAAACGGGCAAGCGTCGAGACGCTCGCCACGGGGTCTGTACGTCGTGCCTATTTTCAGCATGCTTCGACTTCATTCCACGTCGTTTCTTGCTCAATTTGGGCCTCGAACCTTTGACTCCTTGGAACTATTCATCGGGCTCGTCAAGATCCTCACGGTCTTCTCACATCCTTGAGATCCATGACCCTCAAGTAAGCTAAAAAACTCTCTATATTGCCTGAATTAACTCCAATTTGTGTAGTTCGTCCCTGATACCCTGAATGCACAAATTATCTACAAAACAGACAAATAAAGCGTAAAGTGCACCCTAACAAGTCTACATTAACAACAAATAAATAGGACTATTTTGGTGCTATCAAATACCCCCAACCTAAACCTTGCTAGTCCTCGAGCAAGCATATAAATCAAAAGTTTAGGATTCAAAAGTTACAGTTCTTATAAACTCAAATCTCAATGCTAAATATGTCAATAAAGAAACATATCAAACTTTTTCACGAAGTTTCTTGCTAAAGCTCACACTTAGACTACTTAGAATCAATCTTACTAACTTGGGATTGGATTATATAACCCTCAACCTATCTTCCCTCTACACTGGCACTAGGAACTTACGAAGGAACAAACAAGACAAATTAGACTGCTTTTTTCTTTACCCAGGTGCCTAGAAAATAAAAGACATTTTCTTTCTGTGCTCTTTTTTTCTCTCTCTCTCTCTCTTTTTTTTTTTTTTTTGCGGGGCACTAGCTTTCACACTACAGTGCAGGGACCCATAACCCGAGTTTTACTCTTCGTTGGCCTAACTGATCACACCGCAGGTTGCTCTTTTTACCTCCTTATATAGCATGTTTTTTCTTGAAAATAAAATATAAACGAGCAGATAATATTCTTTTTAAGCTCGTGCTCATCATTTTCAGGCATTTTACTCACTAGCTCATCCCTACACCTAACGAGGTGACAAACAGCATATGGATTCTATAATTCGCTCCTAAGCTTTCAACCAATCCTAAGCATGCGAAGGTTCACTCTTGAAAGAAAAGTGCTAGAAACATTTTAAATAGGTTCAATTTCTGAGTAACGTATTTATCATTCCATAAAGGCAATGAGATAAACATAAATGACATGTCATGGATTTTCATAGTCCTAAGAAAAGTAATAGGGTCATCCACACAGAAATATTCCAAAAATTATAAAATTTGCGTACAAATTAGGTCCAATGCTTAGGTGCATGGCCTCAATCTAATCAGAGCAAAGCGAATAAAACTATGCATGCATAACAAAGAAGTGATGCTCAGATGCATCATAACTCATACGAAACATATGCAGACAAGCAAAGCAAAGCACAGACCCCACCCCCAACCTAAATTCTACATTGTCCTCAATGTATATGTCAAGTAGAAAGAGTAAAGGACAACTAGAATAGGGAACAAAAAACCTCCCTGAATGTATGATGAGGAGATGGCCGGATCAAGAGTTGAATGCCCTCATATTAATTTAGCCGAAATCTACAAAAAAAGAAAACAAATAAAATAGGAAAAATAAAAGCATAACAATCTAAGAAATAAAAATAAAGAAAAATATAGGAAAAGATAGAAAAAATGTGGATGAGCCCAAATGATAGTGCATCACTTTTCATCCTCAAGGGACTCATAAGGTGGCAGCGACGATGCGATGGGCTGTCCAGACGTCGAGGCCATAATATACTCTCGAATATAAGCAAATTGGTCCTAAGTTCGTCTGAAGTGTCTACCCTCCTTATGCTGTTGGCTCTCATTATAGTGCAGCTACTCAAGTCTCATTTGATTCATCCTCTCATCTAACGACTCAAGCTTTAGGGGGGGATGATTTATGTGGGGATGCTCTCCCTGAGCTTCGGGCTCCTCTTCTGGTTCTTCCTGTTGGGGTGGAGGTGGTGGGCGGGCTATCGTAGGTCTAGGCTCCCTAAGTCTAATTGTGATGAAGTTTCTATCAATCGCAGCTCCAGGATGGCTAATCTCCTCACAGGGGTCCCAGACGACCCCAGTGGCAATGTAGAGTGCTATGATGATGGAAGGGTGCCCTAGACCTACGGTGGTCATTCCTTTGTGAATCTGACGCATGGAAGAATATATAACTTTTCCTACGTCTACACTGCGGTCGGTCGCTATAGAGAATAACAAAGTTGTTCTTTCCTTTGTTACATCACTCAGATGCATCACATGTAAGAGTTTGGCACACATAAAACTACGTCATGCTCTGTTATCCACTGTTTCACCCTTTCTTATTAACCAAGTTTCCCTAGCCTACATAGATGCTCTACAATTTGATGGGCATTAAAGTGATTACTAGCATAATCATTGTACCCATCCCTATCAATACTGGGAAGACCATAGAATTGGTTAATCGAGGCCGAGTCGAAATGGATCATTTTACCCCTAACAAATGGATCATTTTAGCGTAAAATTCCCTAACGATAAGGACTACAGCGGTCTGGGGGTGCCTAGTGAACATGCCCCAACCTCTCTCAGCTATACTATGGGTGAGCTCATGTTGGTTTTGGGCACTTTGAACTAACCCTCTTTTTGGAACTACCCCCTACTTACCACATAAGAATTATATACATCTCCAGCATCCTTGCTAATAAATCTACGCCTATCAAAGGGAGTAGAGGATGAGAAAGCTGTTGATCTCCTAGATCTCTTGGCGCTCATGGTGGAATGGGTAGGAAGAGTATAAAATCTCTAAAGGGAATGGGAAAAAGGGGTTCCTAACAAAAATCTTAAATGTGTTGGAAGCTAAGAAAACAGATGATCCAAGATCAATGGGCCCAAAATCTCCAACACTTAAAAGTTCTTCCTCTTTTATAAACAAAATTTGACCCCTCGAAATGCAAAAACCTAACAAAAGTAGCAGAAAACTTGCCCAAACAATAAATATACAGCAGCTACAACAATGTTTCAACGATTTTCAGCTAGAAAAAGTAAAAATCATGCTCAAATCAAGCTAAATCAACTTCTAATCTTAATCAAATGCATCTAGACATGGATAAAGCAAGTAAAGAAGAGAAGAAAAAGAGAAAATCACTTTACCCACGCTTGAACAATGAAAAACGCCCAAAATGTTCAAGAAACCGTCAAAGAGCAACAAGATCAACGAATTCAAGGATGAAAATGCGAAAATCTTAAAGAATGTGGCTTGAAATCGTGAATGATTTGTAAAAAAGATGAAGATTCTTGGTAAAAATTTGTGGGAGATTGAGGGAGAAGTGAGAAAAATGTAGAGAGTAAAAACTAGGGCTCAAAGGACTCTTTTTACTGAGGCTGTCGAAATCTGGGGTTTTTACCGCAGATTCTACATCGGCGTCGAGATGTAGAGAGCATGGCGTCTCGACGTCGGCTATCGTGTTTGACTCCTAATTTCGGTTTTTTTTTTTCTTAATCTAATCAATCTTGGTTTTAAATAAATTTGCAACATCAAAGGATGAAGGAAGAAAGATTAAATTCGAATTTAAATTAAAACAAACAATGATAAGGAAAAATAGAAAAAGTGAAAGACCCAAAGCCCACTTAAGCCATCTAACCCGATCATACAACGTCCATCGAATTAGACACTAATTAGTTAATTAATTAATTCAATTGGACTACCAAATTAAACAATCAACATATTACCTTAAGTCTAGTGGATTGATTAAGACATTAGAAATAACTAAGCCTAGATTACTTCTAACGCTGTTTTGGATTCTAAACCTATCGTGTCAAGCAACAAAGTCAGAGCCTGCTCGTGGGACCCTGCCCACGAATCAGTCTATGCGATAACTATTAAACCAATGTTCCATTAGCTACTTGGAAATCGATTTCTTAACAAGTTATTAACATACGAGCTGCGTGTTAGGGCGTCAATCGAACCGACTGCACATGCAAATAATACGAACTGAATCCAAAATACATTAGGAATATGAAATTACAAAGGCATTCAGAACATGAAACTCACAAAGAAATACATTCTAAATCCCAAAAATCATTCAATCGATGTCAATGGGTTTAGACGACGGTTAAGCCAGCTACAACTCGTGACCCAACGCTACAATAACAAGAAAATACAAAGGAAATCAAAAGGAAAACCTACACCTCTTAATTCTCGTCTTCTAGGACATTGAGAACCGATAGGAGGAGCAAAAACTAAACTCTAAACTTTCATACATTCAGCAGAAATAAAGAGAGGGTATTTATAGGAAAATATTCCGCAGCGTCAAGACGCTAGACATGGTGTCTTGACGCCGTGTCGTATGGGCCACTGGCTGAAAACGAGCCAGTGTCAAGACGCTGGCCACGGCGTCTCGACGCCGTGCCTCTTTTTAGTGTGCTTCGACTTCATTCAACGTTGTTTCTTGCTTGATTTGGGCCTCGAACCTTTGACTGCCTAAAACTATTCTTCAGGCTCATCACGATCATCATAGCCTTCTCCCCTCCTCGAGATCCATGGCCCTCAACTAAACTCGAAAACTCTCTAAATTGCCCGAATTAACACCAGTTTGTGTAGTTTGTCCTTGATACCCGAAGTGCACAAATTATCTACAAAACAGACAAATAAAGCGTAAAGTGCACCCTAACAAGTCTAGATTAACAACAAATAAATATGACTATTTTGGTCCTATCAGAGCTCCATCCCACCTAAAGAAGACTTTACTAACCCAGGATTGGTTTACTTGACTTTCATCCTATCTTCCCCCTACACTAGCACTAAGGTCTTGCTAAAATGCCCAAATGGAACAAACTAGGTTGCTTCCTCTTGCTTAGGTGCCTGATCAAGGAATTCCTTTTTCTTCTCTCTATTTTTTTTCTCCTTATTTTCTTTCTTTTTTCTTTTTGCTTTTTTCTCTCCCATTTTTCTCTTTTGGCATTTCTGTTGGTTGGGCACTAGCTATCACACTACAGTGTGGGGACCCATAACTCGAGTTTTATTCCTGGTTGGCCTAAATGATCACACTGTAGGTAGCTCTGTTTACCCCTAAGCATTTAAGCTCAATGCAAGCATGCTTTTTCTTTCGAAATAAAAAATGACGAGCATTTGATTTTTCTTTTGGCTCGCACTCAATGACTTATTTTTCCACAATTTTTTTTTATTGAAGACATATTTTCTTTTTATCTCCTAGACAAGACTCCACACACTATTTTGCAAAAAATTTAGACTTTCTCGCTTAACCTTACACCTATCAGGGTGACAACAGGAATATGAGCTAAGTAACTCGCTCCTAGACATTCAAGTCCTACTTTAAAGCAACATAGACACCCAACATGTGCAAGACATATCAAAGAAAATTTTTAAAAAGGCTCCTTTTTTTAACACTCTTGGTCACAACTCATCAAAAGCAATAAATTTTCAAAAAAAAAATTGAGTCAATTCTAGGAAATCATCATCATTTAAACAAATACACAACAAGCATGCAAGACATTCATTAAGCACAAACACTGGCCTGACGCTCAGATGCTCAAGGCCCAACAAGAATGTAAAGTGTGATTCCATATCCCCATCCTAAAATTTACATTGCCCTCAATGTAATAAATACTGAGAAATTAAGACAATGCATAGGGAAAGTGTAGAACTTCCCTGAATATTGCGCTCATGGGTGGTGAGTCACGTTTTTCTACAAACATGGAAGCATCACTTTGGTAACGCCAATCCGAAAAGACAAACAAAAACAAGGAAACAGACATAAAAGCAAATGATAAAAATAAACCTATCTGAGTATCGAAATAACAGAAAGCAATAAAGTTATAAGGTGTAAATATTTAAGGTCGTTTGCTCGAGACGCTCTCCTCTATTTCTTAGGGAGGCTTCTCTCCACAGGTCGAAAATACATTGTTTTTAGAAATCTCTTGTTTTAGTAATTTTGGGGCCTGTAAGGAAACAATTGTTAACAGAGTCATCAAGCGTTATGATATCTACCGGTCTGGGATCTAAAGGTGACCTAACAATCATGTCAGTTCATTCATCAGATTCAATCTCTACATGCTCAGAAAATCCTCAGACTCAGAATTAAAAAATGATTCAACTAGGCTGTCATATGACTCACTATCAGAAGAATTAAAGAATTTAAGCTCCTCTGGGTCATATTCTATACTATACACATTATCAGGACACGAATCAAAGTTATTAACATTTTCAGGGTCCATGCATTCAGGAATGTCAAGATCAGACGTGATAGATTCAGTACTAACATGATCAGACTCGAAATTATCTATCAAGTAATTCATTCTATGCAAATCATGCTCATTTTCAATATCAGGCAATTCAATATCATCATCAAAATCATCAATTTCAGGTAAATCTAATTCATTCTCAAAAGAAGGTAAGTCATCAACTATAGATATTTCATTTTCAAAAGCAGACATATCTAATTCATTTTTAAAGTCAGGCAAATCTAAATCATTCAGCTCATTCTCAAACAGAGGTTCATCTAATAATGCATTATGATTGAAATCCTCATCATCTATAAGCGCTTCTCCTAAGCCTAGGCCAAGATTATAACTCTACCTCTTCATCATTGTCAGTCAAGAATTTAGGACCAATGGAAAAACATGTATGCAAACTACATACAGACTCATCTTGGCCAAAAATACTAAACACGATATTTTCATCATCTATGTACAAGGTACGCTTACCTGTATGCACACTAATCTTAGCCTTACAAGTTGCTAAGAAGGGTCTGCCTAGAATAATGGGTACCTATCTGTCCTCCTGCATGTCGAGTACCAGAAAGTCTTCAGGGAAGATAAATTTGTTGACCTTTACCAGCATGTCCTTTACAACACCCATTGGGTGGGTAATCGATCTATCAGCAAGCTGGAGAGTGACGTTGGTGTCCTTCATTCCTCTTAAACCAATCTTCCTGTAAACAGAATAGGGCATCACATTTATACTAGCACCTATCACATAAAGCCCTATTGAAAGATACTTCTCCTATAATGCAGGGAACAGTAAAACTCCCTGGGTCTTTTTGTTTAGAAGGCATATTTCCAGAAACAATGGTACTACTACTTTCATATAATTTAAAAACTTTTTTTTCAAACTTTTCTTCCTAGAAAGCATTTCTTTAATGAATTTCCCATAATTAGGCATGTTATACAAAGCATCTACTAAGGGAATATTCACAGACAATTTTCTAAACATTTATAGGAATTTCCGAAACTGCTCGTCTAATTTAACATTTTTAAAGCGTTGAGGAAAAGGTAACTCCTTGTAATCAAAGGTTTGACATTCGCCCCTCCGCTTGCGGGCTAATGTGCGAGCCGTTGTCATGATGGTTGCATGGAACCACTTCTTCCTTGTTCAGATTCTTTTTATGCCTGCCATTCTTCTGTTCATCAGAATTCAAATCAATAGAGTTCGGAGGATGTTGCGACCTTTCAAAGGAGGCTTTTTGTGCCTCAGCGATTTCATCTTCATCCTTACTCTTCTCTTCTTTCTTCTTTTCTAAACTGATCTCCAACTGTCCATCACTTCTTAGTGTCACCATCTTGCACTGCTCTCTTGGGTTAGGTTCAGTGTCGCTTGGAAATTTTCCCTTATAAACGGCATTCACTGTTGAAGCGATTTGACCTATTTGAACTTCCATGTTTTTCAGAGCCGTGTCGTGGTTATTAACTTTCGTTTGGAGATTCACATTCAACACCTTCTATTCTTTTATAAACATAGTCACCATCTCCTCCAGGTTACTTTTCTTTTCAGGCGTACTAGATGATGCAAAACCCGGCGGTGGCTGCAAAAAATTCTTCATGATTACACAGACTGGGGTGGTAGAAGTTCGGTAATCCTTGAGTAAATGGTTTGTTTCCCACGTACTGAACCTCTTCCATATCTTAACCTTCCTTCTTTGAATACCCTTCACCTAAGGTGGAAATGGACTTGACCACCTCAGATGAAGTCGGCTTGTTCAGAGCATTTGTCAAAGATGCCATCTGTGCCTTCAACAAACTCGACTCATCTAATTCATAAATTCCAGCCTTTTTAGAAATCTTTCCCCTCTCGGTCGACCACTAATAGCTGATTGCTGCCATTTCCTCAAGCAGATCCTTGGCTTTCGTCACTGTCTTGGAAAGAAAACTCTCACCTGCTGATGTGTCTACAACGGTCTTGGTGGAGGGATTCAATCCATTGTAAAACAACTGCACCTAGAGCCAATCTAGATATCCTTGCTGGGGACACCACCTAAGCATTTTCTTATATCTCTCCCATGCCTCGTACTATTGCTCCTCGTTAAGCTGCCTAAATGTTCTGATCTCAGTTCGGAGCTTTGTAGTCTTGGCAGGCAGAAAAAATTTCGTTAGGAAAGCATGGGCAACCTCGTCCCATGTGCTAATATTTCCCGTCTCGATTGATTCGAGCCAATCCTTTGCCTTGTCTTGCAGAGAAAATGGGAATAGCCTCAATCTTATAGCTGAAGGGAATAAAAGTCCCCACGCAGCGGAAGCGCATCGATTGGACCTTATGTCGTATATTAATTAACATTAAAATATCGTTACGAAAACTCAAACAAACTTTAAACAAACATTAAAGCTGGTGTAAAATTGGTTTAAACATGCTTAAAAATAAATCTAAATTTATTTTCATGCTTTTCTAAAGAAAAGGGAAAGAACCATCACATACCTTCGTTGAAGACTTGACCGTTCTTCGCCAACGACGCTCCACGAACGAAAACACAGCAGCCGCCTTTGTTTTTCTTTGCTGAAAATTCATTCTTGATTGACACAATAACCACAGAGGTTACACCGGTATGTCTCTAAGTCTAGGAAGCAAAAGACTTGTGGGAGTCTTTCTCTAAGAGGGAGGCTAGAGAGAATTCTAGGTCTTGTCTTTCAAGAGTGTCAAGTGTCATGACCAATTAGGTCTAGTGTTCTATTTATAGAAGAGAGGCCATGAATAAAATATTAAATTAAATCAATATTTTCCAAAATTGATTCAATCTTATTCCTTAATTAATCAATAATGATCAATCAATTCCATAATTGATTAATCTTTTCCACAAATGACTAATTACTTCCATAAGTGATTAAATCATTTCCATAATTGATTAATCACTTCCTTAAGTGATTAATTATTTCCATAATTGATTAATTCCCGGTTAATGAATTCTTTAATTAATTAACCACCAATTAAATATTACATATTTAATTCCCGGCCTAGAATTAATTAATTTGCCCAAACACATTTTAGGCCTTAAATTAATTAATTCATTATTTGAACTCTTTCAAAATTTCCATAAATTTATATTTGAACTTTTCAAATATTAATTTCTCTCATAATAATATATCAATATATATTATATTAGTTTCCCTTAATAAATTGAACATTTTCAATTTACTTTTATTACTTAGTTGCCTCAAATTACTTTACGAGCTACTAGTGGGACCTAATGGACCTGCAGATCAGAAGCTCCAACGATGTAAGATTAATTGGTCAAACTCATTAACAACATTAATAAATATTCATTAACTGTGTGTACATTCCACTATAGACTCACAGTTGCACTCTTCTCACTGCAGACATATTTTCTGTGTCCACGGATCTAGACCAATATCGACTAGTTAGTCCTTCACGAGTGTCTGGAACACCAGCTGAGTCAAATTACCGTTTTACCCCTAGGTTAGCTCTATTTCCTTAAGTACCAATTCTCCTCTAATGAACAACCTGTTTGTGGTCCAACCATCAAACAGAAAAACCCTCTCGTGCCATTGAGAGGGTAGGGCCCTTTGTTCAACACTCGGAGTAACCACTTAAGGGAACACTCATCTGCTTCCCTAAAGTAGGAAGGAGTGAATTCCATCTTGTACGATTATGTTCCTAGCTCCCCATTCGGTCTTGTCCCCAAAGTGGTAGGCTTATTGAGTCGGCGTATTGGCCACTCTCACCCATACAAATCAAAGGATAATCTCTCATGAGCAGGAGTCCATAATCAACTCAGGATTAAGACTAAGTTGTCTAGGTCGTCCTAGTGAAATAGAAAACCAACTAGTTAACGGTGTTATAACCAGTGGTTACTATTTCATGGTCCGGTTTTATGCAAACTCATTGCATAGGATACCCCCACTCGCATGTCTCCTAGACGAACGCGTTGGATCGCAGCGTTTGTATCAAATACAAAGTGGGTCGTATCCATAGTGTCACCAGGATAAGGCACCCAGTCTTATCCCTATACTATAGACCCTTTAGGCTTTTTCTTGAACAATGATCCCATATGTCGCTACATATTGTTCAAGACTCATATTACAACCTTGGATGTCTAGTTTATTGGATTAGGGTTATTATTAGGCAAAGACAAATATAAAATAACTAATAACAATTAATGGAAAAATATATCAATATTATTTCATTAATATTCGGTCAACGGTTACATTCACTATCTACGAGTTTTAGGGCATAAAACCCAACAATAGCATCGCCCTGAACTCCGTTCATTTTTACCGTCCCACATATTTCCAAGAATGACCGCAGATGTGAGAGTGGGTCCTCAGAATGATGTCTGATAGCGAGCATAGCTTGCTATTTTTCTGTAATTAATTAAGCTAATCTCTTACAATTATTTGGCAAAATTTATGCATTTATATGTTTTATTTATAGGACGTATTGTTTGAAGCTTAATTGAGCAATTGGAGTCAAATGGAGTTCGCGATTCTTAAAAAAAAAAAAACAGAAAAAAAAAATAGTGTCGGGACGCTCTTGGCGAACTTCCAGAATCCGTGATTTCGTGGTAGCGTCGCGACGCTACGACCAAGTTTTGCCTTATTTAAAGGTTGCGATTAGGGCAGATTGGGGGACTTTTTTGGTGACTTTGGAGCCGTAAAACAGACAGAAAAGGTTGCTGTGAAGGCTGAAAGCAAGGGGAGAAAAGTGGATTTCAAGGCTTTGTTCGCGGAGATCGTGACGGGGACGTTTGATCTCGGCCTAGTTAGCGTTTACTTCTCTTTTTCCTTTTCTTTTGTAGTTTTTATGGCTTATTTAGACTTAGTTTATATCGTAACGCGGATTATGTGTAGCTAAGTTTATTTCTTAGAGATTGATATTGTCGTTCGACACTTTATGGATTAAATTTATGGATTGTTGTTATTGATTCATTTATGCATATTGTATGTTTAATGCTTTCAATTTACCGGCCATGAATTGAATGTTGATTGTGATTAAATCTAACTCGGGAGAGATGATTTAGCTTAGAACTCATTGTGCATAACTAAGATTTAGCTAGAAATCGCAAGATAATAATTAATTCTAGAAATCGTTAAAAATTATAACCTTAATGCCTTGCATGTTTAATGAATTTAGATAGGGATATCGGTTCATTGCAAGTGGGAGAATCATGTATGCTCGGGAGAGATATGTGTGATTTTAGTATTCCAAGATTTATGAATCATAACATGTCATTAATCCATTAATTAATCCATAATCCCAATTGTTGAAATCAATTCCCTAAGACCGTTGTCATCAATTGTTTGTCACACTTTTTCATTGTTTTGTGTTTGATTTGTATTCATTCTCACTTTGATTGGTTCCCTAAATAAAATTCGGCAAAATTATTTTCGGTAATTAAAATTGATTAGAAATCCAATACAGAGGACGACACTCGATTTCAAAATCACTTTATTATTACTTGACCTGTGCGCTTGTGGTAGGAAAATTCCACATCAAGTTTTTGACATTGTTGTCGGGGATTGCCATATTTAGTCATTTTAACATCGTAGAAAAATTGTTCGATCATAGATTAGGGTGTATTTTATTTTTGTTATTTTTTTTTAGGTAGATTGCATTTTTTCCTTTATTGTTTTTTCTTTTCCATATTTAGATTTTTCCATATTTGTTTGAATTTTCCATCGATTGAATTTTTTCTTTTAGTTTTTTCCCCCTTTTTTAGAATAGTTTTTCCTTATTTGTTAGTTTCCTTATTTGTTTTTGTCATATTTGATTTTTGCATTTCTTATTTGTTTATCTTTTCCTTTTGTAAATTATATTTTCCTATTTTAGATTTAGTTATTTCCTTTTCTATTTTCTTTCCTAATTTATTTTCTTTCCTTTTCTTTTATTTTCCTTTTTAGGTTAGCTGTGTTGGTGTATGCGAAAGGTTAGGGAGTTGGCCTTAGTTCCCTTTGACCGGAGATAGAAAGAACTTTCAATAGACTTCGAAGGGAAAATAAAGAAAATCATATCCAAATGGCCAATCCTAACCCCGAGGAGCCTAAGCCTATTCGGGACTATTTTCAGCCGGTCTTTCAGGAGCAACAATCGAGGATAGTCTATGCCCCGATCAATGCTAATAATTTCAAGCTGAAAACGAGTCTCATTCAGATGGCTCGAGATTGCGCTTACAGAGGGTCGCCCATCGATGATCCAAATTCTCATTTGAAATCCTTCCCAGACATCTGCGAGACTGTAAAGTTAAATGGAGTTTTTGAAGATGTCATTCGCTTACGTTTATTTCCTTTTTCGTTGTAGGGCAAAGCGACGAATTGGTTGCAATCGATTCCACCTGGGAGCATTGCTACTTAGGATTCTTTGGTTCAGGGTTTTTAAAGAAATTCTTCCCTCCTGCTAAGACGGTCAAGCTGAGGACCGAGATTGGGACGTTCCAGCAGCAGTTTGATGAGCCTGTTTGAGGCTTGGGAGCGATTAAAAAACTATTGTTGATGCAGTTGCAAGTGGAACTCTATTGTCCAAAACCGTTGAAAACTTTGCAGAGGAAATGGCCACCAATAGCTATCAGTGGCCATCTGAGCGGTCGAGACCGAAAAAGATTGCTGCTAGAGTGTTCGAGATTGACAACGTAAGTGCACTTCAGGCCCAAATATCTTCCCTTGCTAATGCATTTTTTAAGTTTTTAGGTACAAGGAGTGCTCAATCGATTGAGTCTGCAGCTGCCCCTGCATCCCAGACTTATGAGGAAAATCTCGAGCAGGTTCAGTATGACTCTAATTTTAATTCTAGGGGGTATAATAATAATTCTGCACCTACACATTATCACCCTAGTAATATGAATCATGAGAATTTTTCGTATGCAAATAATAAGAATGTTCTAAATCCTCCTGGATTTATCCCTCAAAGTCAAGAAAGTAAAAAATCTCTAGAGGATCTCGTTGGAGATTTTATTGCAGAATCAAGTAACAGATCAAATAAGCTTGAGGAGGCCATGATTGCCACAAACGCCACTGTCAATGGTAATTTTGCAGCCATTAACAACATAGAGACTCAACTGGGACAACTGGTAAGTGTTGCCAACACCATGAATAAAGGTAAAGCCTCAGCTGAACAGGAGAAATCTTCATTGGAATACTGTAAGGTCGTCTCTGTGCATCATGAGGAGGAGACTCAAGTAGTCGAGGAGGAGGAGACTACTGAAACTGAGGAACTCACTAGAGAAGTTGGGGAGGGCACCACCTCAAACGAAGCTGAAAAGCTTATACGTGAGCCCTCTATCCCTTCTCCTACTGTTTTAGTTCCTAAGTCAAAGAATAAGAAAAAGTAAAATTCTAAGGCTCAGTTTAATAAGTTTCTTGATGTTTTTACAGGTTTGAATGTTAATATTCCTTTTGCAGATGCACTGTAGCAAATGCCTCATTACAGGAAGTTCATGAAGGAATGGCTCATCAAGAAGAAAAAGGAAAAGCAGATGGAAACTGTATACTTAGCATCGACATGCAGTGCTCGTTTCCAACAGAAAGTACCAGAAAAATTGACTGATTCAAGGAGTTTTACTATTCCTTGTAATTTTGGTACTTATTCTTGTAGAGCACTATGTGATCTAGGGGCTAGCATAAATATCATTCCATTATCATTGTGCAAAAAGCTAAATATAGGAGAGATAAAATCTACTACTGTTAGGCTCCAATTGGCTGACAAGTCTGTGGTTAGTCCTTATGGAATTGTGGAAAATGTTCTGATTAAAGTAGGTAGATTTTTCCTTCCTATTGATTTCTTTGTCTTAGATATTAAAGAGAATCTTGCCATGCTTATTATATTAGGGAGATCATTCCTTGCTACAGGGAGGGTTATAATTGATATTGAGCGCAAGGAGCTAATCATTAGAGTCCAACGGGAGAAGGAGATCCTAATAGTTTTTTAGGACCCTAAGAACACATCAGAGACCATGTTGGTGGGATATAGGAAAGGTTTTAGGAAGAGCATGGTTGATGGGACACCTGACATTAGACCACCTTGATGCCTATTCGGTCAACACGTCGAGCTAATGACATTAAACAAGCGCTTATGGGAGGCAACCCAAGTAAGTTCAGTTGTGTTTTTCTTTACGTTTTTTATTTATTTTTTGTTTTTGGTTTGTAGGTCTTGGTTCCAGTTTCTCCTTTGCTTGCAAGCTTCCATTAAAGAGGACATCATCATACCAGGACAGTATTATTCACTCCTCCTACTGTTTTATTGTTCTCATGCTTGATTTTGCCTTATTTTCTTCATACATTGAGGACAATGCATGTTTTAATTTTATGGGTGGAATAGCAAGTTTGTGGAGCCCTTGAGCATCTGAGTTTGGGCTATAGTTTTGAGCTTTCTTTGAATTGGGCATATGGTTGTTTTCTGGATGTTATTTTTGCTAGACTATGATTTCCTAGGATAGGCTTTCTTGTCAATTTTCAAGCTTTCAATGAGTTGTAAGCATGAGTGCCCAAAAAGGGAGACTTTTTAAACTTTTTCTAAGAGATGTCTTGCATGAGTAGAGTATTTGTCTTGGCTAGATTTTGATTCGAATGCTTAGGAGCGAATTATTAGGTTCATATGCTTGTTGTCACCGCGATAGGGGTAGGGAAGAGCTAAAGAGTTAATTTTTTGCAAATCAGCATGTTTGATCTTGCTTAGGAGGAAAGAAAAGAATATATGCTTATTATGCTCATAAAGAAATATCATTCTTGTTGTTACAATTTGAAAGAAAAAAAGAAAAAAAAAGTTGTGACTTATGCGCGCAATGCAATGTTTAATAAAGTTTAGGCAAAAAGAGTTACCCCTATTGTGATCAGTTAGGCCAACCAAAGGGTAAAACTCGGGTTATGGGTCCCTGCAATAGGTGTGTGAAAGCTAGTGTCACATATAAATGCATGTTGTAATTTTCAATTATAAGCACCTAAGTATGGAGGAAAACAAACTAATTTATTCCATTGACTCGTTGGTCAATCCTTAGTGTTAGTGTAGAGGGAAGATGAGTTGAGAGTTTAGTAATCCAATCCCGGGCTAGTAGAGTCTGATCTCGTTAAGTTAGATCTCGCTTGTGCAAGTTAATTTTG
Organism: Luffa acutangula; assembly: GCA_036850905.1. Lineage (NCBI taxonomy): Eukaryota > Viridiplantae > Streptophyta > Magnoliopsida > Cucurbitales > Cucurbitaceae > Luffa > Luffa acutangula. Next base: position 19,982,671 of record CM072087.1, read on the forward strand.
GAAAACTTTTGATTTGTCTCCCTCATGGGTCCTTATGTGCATGTCTCTTGATTGCTTGAGTATTGACTTTTGAGCCTTGAGGATTGAGTCATGTTTGTTGCATCCATTCTTTCACTGTATGCTTGATTTTTAGTTTGCTCGAGGACTTGCAAAAGCTTAAGTTTTGGGGTGTTTGATAACGAGCATAGCTAGCTATTTTTCTGTAATTAATTAAGCTAGTCTTTTACAATTATTTGGCCAAATTTATGCATTTATATGGTTTATTTGTAGGAAGTATTGTTTGAAGCTTAATTGAGCAATTTGAGTCAAATGGAGTTCGAGATTCTTATTAGAAAATAATAAAAATAAATAAATCAAAAATCAAAAAATTCATAGTGTCGCAACGCTAGGACCAGTGTCGCAACGCTCTTGGCGAACTTCTAGAATTCGTGATTTCACGGTAGCGTCGCGACACTACGACCAATTTTTTCCTTATTTAAAGATTGCGATTAGGGCTGATTGGGGGACTTTTTTGGTGACTTTGGAGCCGTAAAACAGAGAGAAAAGGATGCTGTGAAGGCTGAAAGTAAGGGGAGAAAAGTGGATTTCAAGGCTTTGTTCATGGAGATAGTGACGGGGACGTTCGGTCTCGGCCTACCTAGCATTTACTTCTCTTTTCCGTTTTCTTTAGTAGTTTTTATGGCTTATTTAGACTTCGTTTATATCGTAACGCAGATTATGTGTAGCTAAGTTTATTTCCTTAGGAATTGATGTAGCCGTTGGGCACTTTATGGATTGAATTTATGGATTGTTCTTATTGATTCATTTATGCAAATTGTATGTTTAATGCTTTCAATTTACCAACCATGAATTGAATGATGATTGTGATTAAATCTAACTCGGGATAGAGGATTTAGCTTAGAACTCATTGTGCATAATTAGGATTTAGCTAGAAATCGGGAGATAATAGTTAATTCTAGAAATCGTTACAAAAGATAACCTTAATGCCTTGTATTTTTAATGAATTTAGATAGGGATATCGGGTTCATTGCATGTGGGAGAATCATGTATGCTCAGGAGAGATATGTGTGATTTTAGTATTCCAAGATTTATGAATCATAGCATGTCATTAATCCATGAATTAATCCATAATCCCAATTGGTGAAATCAATCCCCTAAGACCGTTGTCATCAATTTTTTGTCACACTTTTTCAGTGTTTTGTGTTTGATTTGCATTCATTCTCACTTTGATAGATTCCCTAAATAAAATTGGGCAAGAGTATTTTCGGTAATCAAAATTGATTAGAAATCCAATCTAGAGCACGACACTCGATTTCAAAATCACTTTATTATTACTTGACCCGTGCGCTTGCGGTAGGAAAATTCAACATCAATGTCCCTTAAAAGAGTTATAGCATGCCATCTGAATCAATCCTGTCTTCAACTCAAAATTTTTCGCCTTGATTGGGGTGTAAACAATGCCTTAATTTTCGGTGGGGAGAACTTACTGGAAAAAGTCTCTGATTGCCTTGGGAGCTTCATCTTGATGGGCCATTTCTTTCGTTAGTCTTTTTTCTCTATGAATAGATCTGAGTGTCCTGGTAATTTCATGATCTAAAGGAAACAATTCAACCACCTTGTTTCTTCGCATACAAGACTCCCAATCAATCAAAAGAACCAAACAAAAACACAAATAAAATGATATTCACAAAATAATAAAAATATTTACACCTAAATTACTATTTATCCCTTTCTTTTTTATGTCAAGAAAAATTGATTTGCTTAAAAATCAAGCCTCCCCGGCAACGGCGCCAAAAACTTGTTTGCACGATTTTACACCGCATGTGCACGGGTCGTCACAAGTAATTGTAAAACAAAGAATTCTCTTGAGCACTAAAAGTACTTGGGATAAATAATATAAAGGGACCAAAACATACAATTAAAAAGAATTTAAAAATCAAAGCAATTAAAGAAATCAATTTGATCAATCAAGGAAAATAAAATATGGAGAAATAGTTTTTAATGGGAAGTGGGGTCTTGAAAATCCATTATTAGCTAAACATTTATTACAATTATCCTATCTCATTGCCCAACTAATTATAATCTGAGAATCTCCGTTAATCACATAGGTTCTCCTGTCGGTCTCCCCTAATTGTAATTAATTCATTTTAACAACCTAAGTGTCCTTAGCACCATTAAAATTCATTAATTATTACACTCTGATTCATTTTAGGAATCTAAGTTTAATCAACTAATCCCGTTGTCACGACGGGCAATTAAACTAGTTGCATGGATTATGATCTATCCTAACTTCTCTCCATCGAGTCTCCATTAAGAATCAAATAAATACACAATTTGCCAGATTAAATACAGCTTTAAGCACATCCATACAAATAATTAGGACAAAGGGCAAGAGATAGGCAATTATAACAACATTTGGACTATAATTTCATTTCAAGACCCCAAATTGGGGCTTAGCTACACATAGCTAAAATATTCACAAAATTTACAATGGAAAGCATAATTAAGAGCAAAATAAAAGGGAAGGAATTGAGACAATCTCAACCAAACTCTAACACCAGAATAACTCATATTCTGTTAGCGTTTAGTTACTGTTGTTCGGTCAAGAATTAGTTAACACATTTAACTCATCCCCGTAAGTGTAATCCTCCCACATTCAGATCTTAGAGGCACACACCAACAGGCTACCGAAGGGAAAGACAACTATTGGTAATTAGCCTAACAGTTCCTATCCTATTCAGGAGTTCACAATGTTCGGAAACCTATGATCAGGCCCTCCGAAGGGATGGTTGCGCCAGGACAACCTTCAGGCGGATCATAGGACTCTCGGGCGGAGAACGAGGGATACGTTGACACGTTTCCCGCTCCCACTCACTCAAGACATTTTTCCCATTCACCTTGTTATTGGTTCATGCAAACACTTTTCGAAGGGAGGTCGCTCCTAGGACGACTCGAAGCGGAGCATGAACCTCACGTTTTGAATATAGGGACGTAGAATCAAAACTTGATTTAAATCTCGTTTTGTAATTTTCCTCCCATTGAAAATGTCCTAAGGTTAATTTAGGGTTGTTTAACATAGATAAAATTCGGCTAAGTCAATCTATCTAAGTTTGATCCTATTATAACAATTATGGAAAGGATTCAACCAGAATGTTTTAGGTGAATTAAACTTCTTTTAATAAACCCAACATTGCAAGTCAACATTACTATGGTTAATTCAACTCAAGGTTCGGGTCAATTTCCAGGTAGGAGGTGTTCCGTAAACCGTCAACTTAAATACCCCCAACCTTAGGCAGAACTTTACCGAGAGAGTTTCCTTATAACCACAGTAATGTAAGGTCTTTATACTAAAGACCTAGGTGCATTAAACACTTTTAACAAATCCAGTGACATTGCATCCTAACATTTAGCTATGATTAATTCAACTCCGGTATTCCAGGTCAGTTCCAAGGTATGAGGTGTTCCGTAAACCATCAGCTTAAATACTCTCAGCCTTAGACAGAACTTAACCGGTGAGGTTTCCTTATAATCATAGTAATGTTTTTCCTACTTAGTCAATTAAAACTAATTTTAGTTCTAAGTAAGAATAATTTTAATCCTATTAGAAATGTGATCTTATATCTAATTAATTTTAAACATTTTAAAATTAATTCATTTATCCTAAGATCCTATGTTTGCATGCAATTCTTTGTTATAGTTTAACGTTTTCTATTCATTAATTTTATAACTATTATAAATTTTAATGAATTAACCCTATAACATGCTACTATATGGTGAATAAATTAACAATCAAATTCTAGTTAATTTATAAAACAATACATTAGCATACATGACATACCAAAAATATAACAATTATATTAATCTAAGGTAATGTCATGTTCAATGCAATTTAATTTCCTTTTAATTAACCTAGCTCTTAAATTAATTATACAAGAAAATTAAAATTAAGCATTAAAATTTTCATACATTAACATAACATTTATATTAATATATCATGAAAATTAATTAAGCATGTTAATTACTTAATATAACTCTTATATATTTTAAACTAAAGTAATTTGATGCTCAATTCAAATTAATTTTCTTCAATTAATCTAACTCTTAAATTAATAACCCAAGAAAATTAAAATAAACATTCACATTTTCATACATTAACATAACACTTTATGTTAATTGTTCATGAAAATAAAGAAGCAAATAAATTACTTTGATAAGTATAACTCTTTATATTCTTTACTAAAGTAATTTGATGCTCAATGCTTCTCAACTTTCATCCATTTAATATAACACTTTATATTAAACATCCATGAAAATAAAATTCATACATATTTCATACATTATAACATTTATAATAATATATATGCATGAATATGCTTAACCTATGGTGGGATTTTAAGCTATATGACATCCATAAAGCAAAATAAATAGCTAAGTAGACGGGTTTTTGGCAACCTAGGGCACAAACAAATAGAAAAAATTACATTAATCAATCTATTTAAGTCCTATACTGCCGTGAACATGCCCGAACCGCGTCCAAACCCTTCGAACTGGCAAAAGTTTGGGTTGAACCGCACCAAACCAGCTCCAAAATGGCTTGAACCAAGTTGAACCACAGTGAACCAGCTGCAAATTAGCTAAACCAGGTCCAAAACCCGTTGAACCGGTAAAAAAATGTTGAATTGGACAATAACCAGCTGAACCACCGAGAACCAGTCAAAGAACCGCACAAAACGGTCACCAAAATACCAATACATTGGAAAAAAATTAGAAAACTATTCTAAATCAATTATTAAGGCTAAGCATAATACCTTAGAACTAATTCTAAAGGGGAGAAGCAAACATACCATCGTTGTCGTCTCTGAATTCTTCAAGAACGCCTTTCTTGATTTGTGTCAACAATTGGGACACCACCAATTTGATCTTCCCCGCTATGACTCTGAGATTAGGAACGTAGTTGTGGGACTACCTAATCTTGAATGTGAAAAACTCTTAGAGAGAAAAAATTCTCTCTAGAGTTCTTTAGTTGACAAAATATGAGAGGGAGGCTATAATGAGACCTTAGGGCTAGGGTTCTCATAACCTTTCTTTTATAAGATGAAACCCTAATGTGACGTTAGGAGACAATCTTGACCATTAGATCAAGATCAATTAATTAATTGATTAAAACAATTAATTAAATGTTAATTAACTAATCATATTAATTAATTAAATGTTAATTAACTAATCATATTAATTAATTAAATGTTAATTAATTAATCATATTAATTAATTAATTTCATGCACATTTACATCTTATTTAAATGTAATTTCCTCACATAATATTATTTTAATTAAACTTAATTAAATCACATTTAATTAATTCAATTAAAATAATCAATTAATTAATTTTAATAATTAATTAATTTTAAAATTAATTAAATATCTCTCATATTCAATTAATTACATATTACAATCATATTCTAATAATTCCCGCATAGACTATAGTTTAATTATATCTCATTTAATTTAAACTAAATTGAATAATTCATTAATTCATAATTAATTAATTCATCTTCTAATTAAATACCATATATTTAATTAGACATATATTTGAACTCTTTCAAATATATCAATCTCTCAATATAATAAAGTTTAATCTCAAATTAGACTTTATATTTTTAATGCATCACTATACATTATATTAAACTGTATCTCATACAATTAACTTAATTCCCAATATGAATTTGAACTATTCAAATTCTCTCAAGATATATTTGTTTTTAATTACTCTTTACGAGCTAGCAGGGGGACCTAATGGACCTACAAATCAGAAGCTCCAATGATATGAGGTTAACTGATTAAACTCATTAATCAGGTTAACCAATATTCATTAACTATGGGTCATTCCACTAAAGACCCACAGCTGAACTCTTCTCATTGTAGAACATTTCTATGTCCATGGATGTAGACCTATGCCGGTAAGTCAATCCTTCACAAGTGTCCGTAATCACAGCTGGGTAAAATTACCGTTTTACCCTTGTGTTACATCTGTCCCTTAAGTACCAGTGCTCCTCTAATGAACAACATGTTTATGGTCCAACCATTAAACAGAAAGTCCCTCTCGGGCCACTGAGAGGACGAGATCCCTTTGTTCAAGTCCCGGAGTCACCACTTAAGGGAACACACATCTACTTCTCCTAGAAGCGGGAAGGAGTGAATTCCTTCTTATGTTGTGATGTGCAAATTGCTAACCGCAAGTGTACGGGTCAAGTAATAATATAGTGTTTTCGTGTAAAACGAGTGTCGTCCTCTGGATTGGATTTTTAAGCAAATCAAGTATTGTGAATTATCTTGCCCAATTTTATTTAGGGATCAAAAAGTGATGAATGAATGATAATGAAACCAAATCAAAGCAAATAAAAAGTATGGAAATTCAATTGGGAAAACTACTTAGGGAATTGATTTCGCCGATTTATTTTAGGATTGATTTTAAAGAATAAGTTATTATGCACAATGAAATTATGAGCCAAAGACCCTTTAATCACAACTACCTCTCCCGAGTATAATTGATTCTCATGCAAATTAACCATCTTAATATCCCTATCTAAGTTTATTAATCATGCAAGGCAATGAGATCTTTCAACCAATTCTAAAGTTAATCTAAAACCGTCATGAATTAGAAAGTAAACTTTATTCATGCAATCTTGAGTAAGTCTAGATCAAATCCCCTCTCCCGAGCTAGATTCGAAACTTAAATCATTCAACTAATGGCCAATTAATTGAAAGCATTAAATCAAGATTACAAACACAATAACATTGCACAACTTAAACCATAAATCAATCCATAAACTTAATCAACTACATCAATCCCTAAGCTACAAGTTTAGCTACTCATGAATGTAAATACAAGCTCAACTAAACATGTGAAAGCCATAAATCTAACTAAAGAAAGGAAAGAGAAAAGAAAACTCAATGTAGGTCGAGTCTGACGTCCCCGTCACGATCCCCACGAACAATGGGTTGATTTCCAAATCTCTCCCTTTGTTTTCAGCCTCCAAGTGCTCTGTTCTGCCCTGTTTTCGGCTCTCAAAGGTCCCAAATCAAACTCTCCCAAAACCTAGCCGAAAATAAGCTTTTATTCTGTTTTTTCGTCTTAGCGTCGAGACGCTATCAAGACAGCGTCTCGACGCTGCCTCTTATACGCGCGTTCTGAATAAGGGAAAAACGGTAGCGTCGGGACGCTTCCTATCACAGCGTCTCGACGCTGTGAGCTTTACGCGCCTAATCTGATATGGAATGTGAGCGTCGAGACGCTCAAGAGCTAGCGTCTCGACGCTAGCCTGCTGTTGACCGAGATTTGACTTTTTTCCTCTTTTACTCTTTTCATTCCTTTGCATCTTTTCACGCCCCGAGCACCCGATTAACTCTAATATGGCATTATAAACAATAAAGCACAATAAAATGGCCCAAACATCATAAAAGACAAGCTAAATTAAATAAGTAAAAGTAGCTAGCTATGCTCGCTATCATGTTGTCATGTCCCCAACCTCCCACTCGGTCTTGTCCCCAAAAAAGAAGGCATATTGAGTCGGCATATTGGCCACTCTCACCCATTCTAATCAAAGGACAACCCCTCATGAGAAGGATTTCATGACACACTCAGGATTAAGACTGAGTTAACTAGGTCTTCCGATTGAAACAGTAACCTAACTAGTTAACGGTGTTATAACTAATGGTTGACTATTTCGTGGTCGGATCTTATGCAAACTCATTGCATAGGATACCCCCGCTTGCATGTCTACTACATGGATGTTTTGGATCAATACGTTTGTATCAAATACAAAGCGGGTCGTATCTCATAGTGTTAGCAGGATAAGGTACCCAACCTTATCCTTATACTATAGACCTTTTAGGTTGTTACTTGAACATCAATCCTCGTATGTCCCCTCATACTAGTTCAAGTTACATACAAACAACCTTGGATCTTAGTTTATTGGATTTGGGTAAAATTGTGCAATATTTAACAATAACACTTTATTGTAGAAACTCAATAACACTTTATTGAAACAAGTATACAATTTGTTTTCATTCACTGTCTAAGAGTTTTAGGGCATAAAACACAACACAAACAACTTCGAACATTCATTTCTCCCTTAGAATTTTACCTCAACGCCCTTAGTGAGCTACCGGTGGGTCCTAATGGACCTACAGATCAGAAGTTCCAACAATATGAGATTAATTGGCTAAACTCATTAACCAAGTTAATCAATATTCATTAACTGTGGTTCACTCCACTATAGAACCTCAACTGCAAGTCAACCCTTCACACGTGTTCGTACCCCAGCTAGGTCAAATTATCGTTTTACCCCTAGGCTACCTCTTCATCCTTAAGTACTAGTGCTCCTCTAATGAACAACCTGTTTGAGGTCCAACCAACAAACAGAAGTCCCTCCCGTGCCATAGAGAGGGTAGGGCCCATTGTTCAAGACCCGGAGACACCACTTAAGGGAACACACCTCTACTTACCCTAACGACGGGAATCAGTGAATTCCATCTTGTGTGACTATGTTCCCAGCTTCCCACTCGGTCTTGTCCCCGAAATGGTAGGCTTATTGAGTCGGCATGCAGGCCACTCTCACCTGTAAAAATAAAAGGACAATCCCTCATGGACAGGAGTCCATAATCAACTCAAGATTAAGGCCAAGTTTCCTAGGTCCTCCTAGTGAAATAGAAACCAAGCTAACTAACGGTGTTAGACTTAATGGTTAACTATTTCGCAGTCCGGTCTTTGTGCAAACTCATTGCACAGGATACCCCCAGTCGCATGTCAACTACATGAACTCATTGGATCATTGTGTTTGTATTAAAATACAAAGCGGGTCGTATCCATAGTTTCATTAGGATAAGGTATCCAGCCTTATCCCTATACTACAAAGCCTTTAGGCTAAATCTTGAACATCGATCCCTGTATATCTCTACATACTAGTTCAAGCCTCTTTCTATTAGCCTAGGATATTTAGTTTACTGGATTAGAGTTAATAAGACAATATCACACAATACAAACATAGACAAATGAATGATATAATATTTTATTAATGTTCGGTCAAAAGTACATTTACTATCTACAAGTTTTAGGGCATAAAACCCAACAACATGCTCACAACATAAATAACATGTTCATTTCGACAATCATAATGAAGCACCAAACTAATCAACCAAAATCTTTCAAAACATCCCAACAATCCAACATACACGACAAACATCTAGCCAATATCTCACACAACATATAATTCAAGAAGCGATATGTATAGATCATAAAAATATAACGTGGACAAGGCATACATCATGCTAGCACACCACGAACAGACTGCACATGTAGAAATCCACTTACAAAATGCTCTAAAGCGGCCCTAAATAATTCTAACAAGATGCTGCAATAAGAAAGTCTAGTTTAAAGACCAAACCCAACTTTAAACCTTAATATAAATCGAAAGGGTGATTAGGAGGGATAAAGTTACCCAAAAAACTTTAAAATCTAGCCCAAACACTTTGAGTCAACCTGAAACTACAATCAAAGAGCTTCTAAGTACTCTAGACATGGTTCGAATCTACAATCGATAAACACCCAAGGGTTAAAGGCTATTCTAAAGCCAACCTAACAAAATTATAGAGGTTTAAGAGCATGGAAACTTACTGATCGCCACCTACACAGACTTGAAGTTTGTTATCAAGTGATCAAACGTGTACAAAATCGCTAATCCAAACCCTCTAGCCTATGGGCATTCAGTCTCAAGGTTGTTCGGGTTATGGGTATTCGTCGAAAGCCAATTAGAAGTCGAATAAGCATGGGTCACACTCTAAAACAACTTTGGGGACTATAATACATAGGTACAAACTAAATCAGAGCAAAACAACATGTGAGTAGTGTTGTATCTTACCGAAAAGGAAGAAAATGCTGCTACTCATGGGCATCGGGTAGGGAGGAGATTTCTGAAGAAGAAGAAAAACTGATTAAGGGCGCGCACCGATGCCAGAGAGACGAAAACAAATGGAAGAGAGGAAGAAGTCGGTCCTCTTCATGGGTTCTTGCCGAAATAAGAAAAAGAAAAAGAGTTAAAGCCTCCCATAGATGAAATAAAATGAAAACGAGTAGAGAGAGAGACTCACGCAGCTGCGTGCGTCGAGAAGGATCAACGCCACGGGTCTGCTGTCTGCGGATTGACAACACGAGAGAGAGGGAGATGTCGGACCACTACATGTGGGTGAGAGAATGCATGGTAGTAAAGAGACGAAACACGATGACTTTCAACGAGGAGAAATAGCTACGTGGGTTCTGGCAACGTGCGAGAGAGAGAGAGAGAGAGTGAGAGAGAGAGACGCCGGAGAAGGATCCAAATGTACAAGCTCTAGGGGCACAAAACTAGGGGTGGGAGGCTGCCGGTAAGATGATGGATTAAGAGTGGGAGAGAGGTTGCCAGCGTGGCTTCATGGGTTGCTGCAGAACGAAACAAACAAAAAGGGGGGTTGGCAGCGCAAAGGGAAAGGAGAGGGAAAGAGTTGACTTAGGATTTAGGGTTTTTTCTTGATATTTTATTTTGATTGCTCCAATTAGAAAATCCAATAAATAAAATGAGGGAAAACCTAAGGCTTTCAAAATGGCCCACTTTTGTCTTTACAAAAATTAAAACTCCAATTAAGGAACCCTAAAGATTTGGGGTAAGATCGAATTAGAAGGAAATTTGATTTCCTTTTTTGAACTTAGGGAAACTATATGAAAACTAAACACCAAAATTAGAGAATTACATATTTAATAAAAATCTTTTCTCCCTATAGTATAGAAATTTAATTTAACGACTAAAGGCTAAGCTCAAATTCTAATTTTCTAAATTAGGATAAGAATGCTCAACAATTCCCAAAATGGTTTGACTTAGAAACACTGGGCGTTACAATGAATAAGATAATAGATTTGATAAGAATTTAATTATGGCATTTTCCTATAAATAGGATCCCTAGGGTGTGGTGAAAGGCATTCATTCAATCCAATTCATTCTCCTACTCTCAGAGAATTCCCCTGAAGGCTTCCTAGACTCCCATTAGTCTCCTTCCTCTAGAAGTCTCAGAGATATACCAATGTAGCCATAGTGGTGGTGTCCCAATTGTTGACACTTGATCCGTACGAAATCAAGAAAGGCGTTCTTGATATTTCAAAGACGACAACGACGGTATGTATGCTTCTCCCATTTAAATTAGATCTAAGATTGTATGCTTACCCATAATAAATAGTAAGAATAGTTTTATGAATCTTTGCCAATATATTGGTATTTTGGTGGGAACAAAATTAACTATGAACAGTCCAAATTCGTTTCCGCTAACGAAATTAGGGAATTCCAACCCTACAAGCTATGGGATGCATTTGCAAATCATGTCCATAGAAGTCAGGAATGAGTTTCATAGTTTCATGCTTTAGATGTTTTAAAATTCCAACTTTTCGAAAATTTGTCTATCATGTTTTTTACTACTTTTATTGTAAAATGGTTCTCATTTTTTGGCCCAGTTTGTAAAATAAAATATTTTACTTTTAGTCAGGTCATTTCACTTGCTCATGGAAATTGCCTCAGAGTAAATTGATGTACATCTAAAGGCACCTGAGATAATGTAGGTGAGATTCGACTCTGCTAATTGGTGTCAACTGAATAGTAGATGGGGTGCATTCTCTAGATGATGCCTATTGTATCTCTCAGTTGCGAGAGGAACCGACGGAAGGGTAATTGTCCACGTTAAGATCTTAAAAGAAATCTATAATTAAGAGGAAAGAGGGTTAGGGTCCCACTAGAAAAGCATGAACCATTTTGTAGGTATTTTAAAATACTCATTCTTTCCATAAATGTTTTTTTTTCCAAGTAAAGGCAAAGGTGTGCGATGACGATTGTTGAGGATTTGTTATGCAACCATGGAAGAGACCATGACTCATGGACTTCTTATTTTTCTCCCGCTTGTAAGAACTATGTTTTCATTCTTTTATTTTCTTTATAAACTTGTTGAGAGTTTTTATTGGAGGCTATGTAAACCGTTAGTTTGGATTTATTTTGAGAATATATTGTTTTTGAAAGATTAGGATCCCGAATAAAATTTTTAACGTTGAGGTTTTACTGAAACTATGAGTTTTATAGTTGTTAAAAGTGTTTTATTTTAAAAGGCCTACATAGCATGCATGTGTTAGTTATACCAAATACGTCCATATTAGAAGTCGGGTCGTTACACTAACTATGCAGAAGTATTTCAAATTTTGTTATTCTATTTTTCCATTTCCATAAGTTATCTTCAAATAATGACAACTATTGATATTTAAACAACATAGTAACATACAATTTCATATCACTTAAACAATATTATACAATAATTATTCGTATTATATATATTTAGTAGTTGGATTTTGGTCTTTTGTTTTCACTCTTCGTGCTAGTTATGGACATCAAGGCTAGTTCTTGGTGGAGAATAATCCTTTACCCACAAGTCATCAACGGTTGGCGGGGTCACGCCACGATTTTCATGGACCAGATTTTCCAATCTTCTTCTACTTGTCTCATCAACAAAACTTCGTCCAGTGCAAGAGCCTAAAATTCATCCATAAGGTGGGTTACTTGAATTTGTAAACAAAATAAACAATATGAAGAAGAAACGAACAATAAAAGGTTAAAGATGAATTTAGACGTAGGAATGTATTGTTATTTGTGTCAATCAAGTTAAAAATCAAATCAAATTTATGTGTTTCTTTTTGTTATCTGTTGTTGTAATAACTAGCAAGAAAATGAAAAGAAAGCTGAATAACTGAAGGAGACATTTGCAAGAAATTGATGCTATTTTCTGAATCATCTTTCAGAAAATAAGTGATATGACGCTTTTTTTTTGCTAGTTTGAGAGATTTTTTTTTTTTTTTTATGGGTAAACTCACTTTTTATTGCTCAAGGTATGCCTTATTCACACCAGTTGGCGTTGTCTTTATATAAAACTTTTTATGTGAATGTAATCAATTTGATGAGGAATTTATGAAACTAAAAATTGATAAATATATTAGTTTGTACTGTTTAAATTTTTTCACATTCTATAAGAGAAAAACATATTTTCTATATATAGACTATACTATTTTTCTTGTAATAGTCAACAGTACCGTTCAATTTTCAATATTTCTTAAAATTGTTACCAAGTACATTAATTTCTCTTCAAAACTAAAAAGGTAGACCCGTTAGCGCTCTCTTTATCTCAAAATTTCCTTGAGATCTTCAAATAAATTTATAATTATTTTACACATGTTTAGTAATTTTTTTTTCTTTATTGAAATATTTGTCATATTCTAAACTGTTGTAAGCTATAAATTTAGTTCGTCAACTTTTACCATTGTGTCAAAGTTGCGACAATTATAAATTTTTATTGTGTTTATAAACTTTTTGATTTTGTGTTTAATGAGTCGTATATATTAATGCATTATTTAATTATGTTTGTGGCATAATAATAGAAACAACATTGAAATATTAGGTTTGGACTAACACACAAAAACTCTGAACACAAATATTCTTAGCTGAAATTAGATACTCAAGACCTAAAAGAAGGAATTTTATTTAGTTAGGTAATTTAACCTCATTTCATAATAACGGTTTTATAAATGCAAAGCATATACTACGAAGAGAACTTTGGTTCTTAAAACATGTAATACGAATGGACTAAGTTTTGGCGTAGGGAGTTGGATGATTCAATATAACAACACAAGTGAGGATTCAAGCGTGTGTGCCTAATAGTATAAAGTTGCAAGAAGTTCCTAAGAGTGAATGGTTATTGAATATCAATATTTTTTTTTTTTAATACTAGAAGTAATTATTAGAATTGTTATTTGAAGTGAATTAAAGTGAATAGCTTGTGAAACTGCCCTTGCTCGGTGAATGTTCATATTTTCATCGCTATGTGACATATGTATTCATTAGTAAATAAATGCTTTATTTTTATGTACAACCTATTTTGTGTTGTTAGTTCATAACAAGACGAGATTAGTTCATAAAGGGACGAGACTGATCATCAAAGGATTCTTAGAAATGAATGATTTTTGTACTTGTATAATGTTCATTTTACACACACAAAAATAAAGTTATTATGGGAAAAAAATAGGTCTTTAAGAATCATAGTGAACTACAAAGTTAATAATGAGTAAATGATGGTTTATGATAGTACAACGCGTTATTGTAATCAGTCACATCATAGTTAATTTATTTACATGCTTTTGTTAGAGTTTTTACAAATTAAAATTTTGTTTCTAATACGTCATGTAGTTTTCAATGAGGTATGTCACCAATGGATTAAGAGGAGCATCGGGTGCCTTGGGTTATAATATGGCCAAGGGGCGATGTGATGAGTCTATACAATGTGAAAGTCATCAGGTGCCTTGCGTAATATGGCCAAGGAGCGATGCACAGTTTGAGACCTTGGGTAATATGGTAAAGGGTCGAACGCTGAGCATTGTAGAGAAACGTTGAGGCCTTGGGTAATATGGCCAGGGGTCATGGTGTGTGTCAGGCTGAAAGGTGGATGTTAGAAAAGATGATCGATAACGAATAAGAATAACTTCAGCCAAGCTAGAGCAAGTATACACATATTTGAGGAAGAAACTGTTCAAAGATTGCTTAGAATAAGTAACAAAGAAATAGTTGATGATGATTTTTGAAAAACAGAATAAATAAACAAAGTAAATAAAACAATAATAAATAAATGAGGTGTTCAACATAGTTTCATCCCAAAGGCAAATAACTCTAATAATAGTTTATTCAACCTAAGTCTATTCAATGCATTGGGTCATATTTAACTTATATTTGACCTTGTGTTGCCAATATCGCAAGTGCACGGAGCACAAGTAATATAAAACAAAAATATTTCTAGTATCGAATCCACAGGGAGGTGAAGCGATATTAAGCAAAACAGTTAATTCTTGAACACTAAAAATACTTGGGCGAAATAATATATAGGGACCAAATCATGAAGCACAAAAAAATGAATTTGAAAAATTAAAGCAATTAAAGATTAAAAATTGATCAATCAAGGAAATAAAAAAAAATGGAGAAAGAGTTTTGAGTGAGAAACGAGGTCTCAAAAATCAATTAATAGCTCAAGAATTATTACAATTGTACTATCTCGTTGTCCAACTAATTATAATCTTATAATCTCTGTTAATCACATAGGATCTCCTGTCGTTTTCCCCTAATTATAATTAATCCATTTTAACAACCTAAGTGTCCTTAGCACCATTAAAATTTTTTTAATTATTACGCTCTGATTCATTTTTGAAATCTAAGTTTAATTAACTAATCTTGTTGTCACTACGGGCAATTGCATGGATTATGATCTATCCTGATTTCTCTCCGTCGAGTTTTCATTAAGAATCGGATCAATATACGGTTGGCCAGATCGCATACAACATTACGAGCATCCATACAAATAATTAGCAAAAGGGGCAAGAGCTAGGTTGTAACGACCCTACTTTTCATGCCTATATCCTAGGGTGATTACTACGTGCATTTCATTATACTTTCAAATAGTGAATAAGAAATAGCATTGGAGTAAAACACACTTAGAAAATACGTGAAACTTTTCAACCTAGGATTCCAGTTAAAACAGAACAAAAAGAAATCTTTAGCTATTCAAGCAAAACTTGAAGCGGAATAAACCTTAAAACAATCGCAATACAAGTTCAAAAAGAAGAATTTCAAAAAACATAAAATGCGGAAGACTATCCTAAGGAAATCCATGGCTCGCTCAGGAGCACTCTGTCACACGTTCTGTACACCTTTACCTCTACCTGCAGTTATATGTTAGGGAAAAGAATGAGTATTTAAGAAAATACTCAGTAAGTAGCAGTACTTCTAAACACTTGCAACAACCAAGGTTTCAACATTTTATTCGACTTAAGGGCCTAAGGGTTAAGTCATCTCATACTCATTCATTTCATTTCATTTGTCTGTAGTTCGGGCCTCGTGATCAATTAACTCACCTATATATAAGTTTGCCAACTCACTGGTAGTGCACAGGTGGGTGTTTTGGGAGATCTATACTCCTATTGATGGTAAAAGGCACCCAGTCAGTGGAGTTGAGTCTCATCCCTCAAGGCACGAGTGTGCGCGTAGCGCTCTGAACTTCCATTTCACTGGTGGGGCGTTCATGGGTTTAAGTCAGAAATTAACTTCCACAGTTAGTAAATGGCACATAGTCTGCGAAGTCAAGTCCCGCCCATTAAGCCCCTCATTTCAGTCTAATACATCTCAGTCTTAGGTGTTTAATCTGTTGGGTTTTATGCCCTAAAACTCGTAGATAGTGAATGTAACTGTTGACCGGATATTAATGAAATAATATTGATATATTTTCATTAATTGTTATTAGTTATTTTATACTTGTCTTTGCCTAAAAATAACCCTAATCCAATAAACTAGACATCCAAGGCTGTAATATGTGTTTTGAACTATATGTAGCAACATATGGAATCATTGTTGAAGAAACAGCCTAAAGGGTCTATAGTATAGGGATAAGACTGGGTGCCTTATCATGGTGACACTATGGATACGACCAACTTTGTATTTGATACAAACGCTGCGATCCAACGCGTTCGTGTAGAAGACATGCGAGTGGGGGTATCCTATGCAATGAGTTTGCATAAGACTGGACCGCGAAATAGTAACCACTGGTTATAACACCGTTAACTAGTTGGTTTTCTATTTCACTAGGACGACCTAGACAACTTAGTCTTAATCCTGAGTTGATTATGGACTCCTGCTCATGAGAGATTGTCATTTGATTTGCATGGGTGAAAGTGGCCAATACGCCGACTCAATAAGCCTACCATTTTGGGGACAAGACCGAATGTGGAGCTGGGAACATAATCGTACAATATGAAATTCACTCCTTCCCGACTTTAGGGAAGAAGATGAGTGTTCCCTTAAGTGGTTACTCCGAGTCTTGAACAAAGGGCCCTACCCTCTCAATGGCACGAGAGGGTTTTCTGTTTGATGGTTGGAACACAAACAGGTTGTTCATTAGAGGAGAACTAGTACTTAAGGAAATAGAAGTAACCCAGGGGTAAAACGGTAATTTGACCCAGCTGGTGTTACGGACAATCGTGAAGGACTAACTAGTCGATAT
This sequence comes from Luffa acutangula, assembly GCA_036850905.1. NCBI lineage: Eukaryota > Viridiplantae > Streptophyta > Magnoliopsida > Cucurbitales > Cucurbitaceae > Luffa > Luffa acutangula. The sequence continues at coordinate 19,999,822 of CM072087.1, forward strand.
TGGTCTAGATCCGTGGACACAGAAAATATGTCTGCAGTGAGAAGAGTGCAATTGTGAGTCTATAGTGGAATGAACACACAGTTAACGAATATTGATTAATGTGGTTAATGAGTTTGATCAATTAATCTCACATCGTTGGAGCTTCTGATCTGCAGGTCCATTAGGTACCACTGGTAGCTCATAAAGTAATTTGAGGCAACTAAGTAATAAATGTAAATTGAAAATGTTCAATTTACTAAGGGAAACAAATATAATATATATTGATATATTATTATGAGAGAAATTAATATTTGAAGAAATTAAAATATAAATTTATGGAAGTTTGAAAGAGTTCAAATAATAAATTAATTAATTTAAGGCCTAAAATATGTTTGGGCAAATTAATTAATTCTAGGCAGGGAATTAAATATATATTTAATTCGTGGTTAATTAATTAGAGAATTAATTAACCGGGAATTAATCAATTATGGAAATAATTAATCACTTAAGGAAGTGATTAATCATTTATGGAAATGTTCTAATCACTTATGGAAGTAATTAGCGATTTGTGGAAAAGATTAATCAATCATGGAATTGATTGATCATGATTGATTAAATAAGGAATAAGATTGAATCAATTTTTAAAAGATTGATTTAATTGAACATTTTATTCATGGCCTCTCTTTTATAAATAGAACACTAGACCTAATTGGTCCTAGATACTTGACACTTTTTGCTCTTGCTCTTAGACTCTCAAAGACAAGACTTAGAATTCTCTCTAGCCTCCCTCTTAGAGAAAAACTCCCACAAGTCTTTTGCCTCCTAGACCTAGAGTCATACCGGTGTAACCTCTGTGGTTATTGTGTCATTCAAGAAGAATTTTCCAGCGATAACGAGACAAAGGAGGCTGCTGTGTTTTGTTCGTTGGAGCGTCGTTGGCGAAGAACGGTCAAGTCTACAACGGAGGATTTATTTTTCAGCATGTTTAAACTGATTTTTCAGCGACTTTAAAGTATATTTAAAGTTTGATTGAGTATATTCGCGACTTTAAAGTATATTCGCTTCCGCTGCGTGGGGACTTTTATTTCCTTCATAATCGACACGACCCTCAACCAAGGAAACTAGACTATTCTTTTCCCTTTCTTAATCCCTTACACATTAGGACCCCTTAACACTTGCTAATTTTTAACTACAACCCAGTTAACCAAATTCTTTTCTTTTACGGAGAATACTGACAGGCTAAACTGATATGCACCATCCCAACTCAATCAATCTAAAGAACAAGAAACGAAGGCGACAACAACACTCCTAAATAGAGATAAAACACAAACACCTCGTTGTCCACAAACAATGCCAGACAACTTATAATATAAAACAGTCAAGAACTTTCACCTATCACATAGCACAAGTACACAACAACCAAATTCTTAAAGACAACTGTATTCATAACATCTCAATCTCAATCCAAATATTTAATACCAACTCATGCTAGGAGCAAGCAGTCATTTCAATGCATAAACATTTCATTCTAATACAGCAAGTTACTTATCTTAACAACTCAGTACCAATACAACGACTCGACACACAGATCTTTCTAGCAACTTCTCAATTCCTAATAATTTAATAATAAAATTTGGTCCCAACACAACACAATCAACACGAGAACAATAAAGCTTAAACCGACCAAGTTTCTTACCCAACTAATTCTTTAGAAGCAAAGCTGAAACTTCGAGTGGGGGCGACGAACAGATCTGAAAAAGGCGACGAACAGATCTGAAAAGGTGTCGAATAGATCTGAAATGAAGGACGAAACCGAGGGTGGCAGTGGCTGCTCGTGGCTGCGGCGACGGTTCGGGAGACGGCGACGTGCAAATCTTGAAATCAGAGAAAAATGACGGTGTGCGGATCTGTACATGGTCACAGTAGTGAGGCTGAGGGGGAGAAAGACATGAAAACGAGAGAGAGGGAACGAAGGTTACCGGTGACGACGAGGAACAGCGATGGCGACGGTTCATGGCGGCGAGAGACAGCTGAGGGCGACGACGGAGGTGCGGACGAAGAGAGAGGGATGGGTTAGAGAGACCAAAACGAGAGAGTGAGAGAGAAAGAGTACTTACTGGCGGTGGCTTGCGACGGTCGAACGGCGGCGACACGACGAATAACGCCGAGAGACGATGGCGGCGGGTGGCATGCGGCAAAGGGCTGAGAGGGAAATGAGAGGAAGCCGAGTGAGAGAGAGGGAGATTAATCGGGGAGAGAGAGAGCGTGAGAGGGAGAGAGAAAAAGAAATCTGATTTATTTTTAACAAATGGTCAGTTTGACCGAACTTTTGGCGGAAAAAATCCCCGCCTTTTTCCCCTCTTTGACAGGCAAAAATGCCCACTTTCTCCTCCATTTTCTTTTTTTTTAAGGCTGTTACATCATACTAACCATAAAAGAACTTTCATCCTCGAAAGTTGCTAGTACTGGAACAACTCTGGATACTTGGCCATCATTTTGTCTTCTTTCTCCCTCGTTGCTTCTTCAGACAAATGGTTTCGCCAAATGACCTTTACGAGTGCACTACAAGAAAAAGGCCTTTTTATAACTTGTCAATATAGCTTTTTCCAAAATAGGCTATGAAAGAATAAAGAAAAAAAAAAGAAAAAAAAGAAAAGTAGCCCGCACGTTCCCTCTTCTTTTTGCCTCTCCTTTCCCTCTTCATTTTCATTCCCTCTCCTCTTTCCTCTCTTTTCCCAACCCATTTTCGTTCCTTCTTCTCTTTCCCTCTGATCTTTTCCCAATCCATTTTCTTTCCCTCTTCAGCTCTTTCCATTTCTTTTTCCTCTTTTTTCCTACCTATTTTCTTTCCCTCGACACTTTTCAATATTTCTTTTTCCAGAAAAACGCCGCCACTCCTGTCAGAAATCGCCGCCGCAGCTCCAATAAGTACCTTTCCTCTCTTTTCCCTCGACACCCACGATTTTTCTTCTTATACTTGTTTTCTCTCCTTTACTACTTAATTAATCTCCTCAACACCATTTTCATTTTGAGTCTCCTTTTTTGTACAGAGACAAAGTTCCATCAACACCACCACTCCGGTAAGTACAAGAAATTTTTAGCGCCTAAAACTCTTAACACTCTAGTATTCATGGTTAAAATTGAAGTTTTTGTTTACGAGTTTAACTAGATTAATGCCTTGAATTTTTTGTTTGAAAGTTATGACCTAGTTTTATCACAATTTTTGGTCTAAAACTAAAATTGTCAAGATTTTTCACATGGGTCCTAACCTTACGAATAAGGGCATACTCATTGACATCTCATTCTTATTATTTAAATTCATTTAGTATCTAAATTAGTCTTATGATGTGGTAAAAGTTTTTCTCCTCGTTGGCCATTCGACATAATCTTGTATAAGAGCTGGACATATTAGGCACCAAAAAGAGTTATCATCCCTGTTTTTTTTTTTTTTTTTTAAAAAAAAGGATTGAACAGGAAAACTACTTGTAGATTAATTTCCAATTCATTAATTTGTTTTATATTCAACAAATATAGTCTATTAGTGGATAAAGGAGGCATTAGGCAAGAGTATAAAGAACTTGAACTACTGTCGTTGTACTGAAGATTATTTGTGCCTTCTCCTTTTACAAGACTTGGTTTGTTTGTAAAGTTTACTCTTTGGATTTTTTTTTTGTACTTAAATGTTCATTGATGTATGAAATTTAAAAAATCTTATGATTTCTTTATGCTCATGGTGATTTAATGGTTATTGTTGTAGGTTTGTTTATTACGGATGTGCATTTGTGATAACTTGGTGTTTAATACTCCGTTCTAGACTAAATTTAGTGGTTTTGTTCTCTCTACTTTATTTTTATCCTCTTATGGACTTGTTCATTTTTTCTTTACTTGTTGTTCTTTCTCTTTCATCCTGCAGTTCATGGGTTATTTTAGAAAAGTAAAGAGAAAATTTTGTTCTGGTGAGTGAGGAGATTTTGTTTTTGTTGTATCCCCAAGTTTCTTTTTTCTTTTTAGTTATTTTGCAAAATATTGTCTGTCTTTTTCATAGAGTAATGGACTTTCTTTCCTATTCATCTTTTTTCTGCTCGTACCCATGACTGGAAATGGAGATTTTATTTGTAAAATAAATACAACAAAAGACATGGATTTGTGTTCCTCTTCTCTAGATCTTAATTAACATTGCCAATGACACATGGTGAGAGGGGTGATTGATTTTGGAACAAATATAATTAGAATAGGGTTAGTGTTTCTAAGATTGTTGGGTTTAGTATGTTTTTCAACACTCTATACAAGCATTCTGCATTTCTTCTTTTGCAATGTAAGATTTCCTTATTTTCCTTCTGTCTATTACAATTGACCAGACGATTTAATGCTCACAATGTTCATTCTTGCTAAAACAAAAGTGAACGATTTTCACCCTTACTATGTATTTTGTTTTTTCTTTAAATTTTTTTTTCCATACACTTATCTCAATTTGCTTTGCTCTTCAAATTAAAGGGATTGAAGAGTAAATGATCAATATTGTTTTATTGTCATTTAACTCTTCTGCATTTGATACTTGATGGTTTTGTCTTTATTAATTTATTTGTTTCTTGATTATCTTTCACTTGTTAAAAGAGATACCTTGTTTTGCCATCTTTCACTTTCTATGGAGGATTTTTCTTTCTCATAAATCTCAAGAAGATTCTATTGTGATTGGCATATAGATCCTAAAAATTGATTTTGTATCACGTATGGCAAAAATGGCTAGTGTAATGGTTTTTCGCTAACAATATTTATAGAAGTTATGAATCATATTATGTCCAATTCCAATAGTTAGATAACTTGTGTGGGTCCTTAAAAATAAATTTGTTTAGTCAGGAAGAGAGTTTCTTTGGTGTTAAAGGAATGTCCGACTTGGAGGGGGTATGCTTTTTTATCTCAATTGTAAGGCTCATGTTCTGAGTTTCTTGGGGGAGTTCGGGAGCTCTCAACTCTCCCTCATAAATAAATTGAACTTTATGATCTTGGTTTTTTTCCACTTTGTTGAGAGTCTTGAAGCATCTCTGAATGAGTCTTATCTATTCATCAGGAAAAAGACAAGCTTAAAACACCTGTCAAATGCCTACCAAGTGAGTTCAGTAGTTAGTTGTGGCAGATGTGTAGGTAGTTTTGTTAATTTTGTTAGCCTACTTTAAGAGAGTTAGTTGTTCAGTGACGATTAAGGTCAGTGAGAAGGAGTATTTCGTTAACTAAGGCTATATAATAAGAGCGAGGAATTTGTATTGATGGGTGTTAGGAATTTCTATGTAGGGAGATGGAGAGACTAGTCCTATAAACGTTGGGGTCTTGCACTTGATAGAAAATAAACTATGTTGTTGTTCATATTGTAATATGGCACTGTTCATTTGGATATCAAGGAATTTGTAATAATCCAAGAGTCTTGTTGTTCATCTTGCCAAAAGGGGTCGCAAGTTTACTTAGTGGGTTTATATGGCTTCATCTTCCTTCTTTGCTCTTCTTGAATCTCCACTAAAATAACACTAATAAAAATAAAACTAAAACAGAGAAGTTAGAAAGACATTAAGTTTCCTTAATTGTTTGTGGAAAAGGAGAAGACTAAGGTTAAGGACTCTACATTTTTAGCCTTAAATGCTATAAACTAAAGCTAAGCACTCATTTTGCACTATCTCAACCACAACCACTAGGATGCTTTGATTTTCTTCACATATAATGGTGGAAAAGACAAGGCTTATAAGAACATTTGGTTTTTTTTTTTTGAAAATTATGCTTGTTTTCTCCCAAATTTCTTACTATGGTTTTCATCTTTGTTATTTATAATCCTTGTATGTATTTAGTAGCTTGTACCATTGGAATGTGTTGACATATGCATATATTTTCCTGAAAAGGCTACTTTGTTCATATACTTCATCATGTTGAGATCCTAATTTTTTGAAAAAGAAAAGAGGGTATTGCAGCGTTCCTGTCATGCTCTCGTATATCCATGTTTGTACTTCTTGAATATTAAATTACAAGGTGCAAATCTTCCAAGTACACATGCTTCATATTCTGATCATGCATGGTTTGTTGTAGGAAACTTTTATCGAATACGCAGTGCTTTCAAATATGGAGCTCGTAAGCTAGGTTGGATTCTTTTATTACCAGAAGAAAGAATGGAAGCTGAACTTGAGAAATTATTTGCCAACACTTTAGACCGGCATTGTTGGACTAATGCAAAATTTCCTACTATGGATGCTCGCTTTGGGGTTTTGATCCCGTCATCTGCACCATCCAAGACAAATTTTCAAGACAAAGCCTGTTTCTCTCAATTCCTCTGTTTTTTCCTTGATGGGACACAATTCTTGTTGCTCGAAGCTTAAACTCCGCAAAGGCCTTTGGTCCCTTGAGGAAGATGAGAAACTTTTCAATTACATTACCACATTCGGCATCGGCTGCTGGTGCTCCGTCCCCAAGCTCGCCGATACGTCATTGAACAGAGCGAAGAAGGAAGGAAGAGAGCAATTGTCCCTTTTAACTTGTTAAATGATTTAAAAAAGTTAAACCCTTTAAAGTTTTCTCTTAAAAGATCATATATATAGAAAGTAAGAACGTAAAATTTTGCTTCTTCTTTATGAAAGTTTGTTGCTTTATTGCTTCTTTGATATCTTGGTTTTGATCTTTTTTTGTTTTCTTACTGCTTGTTTTGTTGTTGCAGGCTTTGAAAGGTGTGGCAAAAGTTGCAAGCTGAGATGGATAAACTATTTGAGGCCTGATTTGAACAGAGGGATGTTTTCATAGCAAGAGGAGGATCTAATTATCAGCCTGCATGAAGTTTTAGGCAACAGGTGAATTTGAATTCATGTGTTGAAATTTCAGTTTCATATCAAAAGGATAAAGAGATTGAAGACTATCCCTGTCCTCTTTCTATCGTATGCGTTAGTGTCCTGTAAGTTCAAATATTTACTTGTTTAGTCTTTTTATATGATCATGCCATTCCTATGGAATTATTTGCAGGAATAATCTAACTTATGCTTCTTTTCTTTCATCATCATCCCACTCTGATGCAGGCAGTTCCATCTTTTCCGAGTTCATTCCCACATCTTTTCTCTGGCAAGGATGATCTTTGGTGCTTAATACCTTGTGCTATTTATCAGGTATTGATGATTGTTTCTACTAGCACAAGTTATTATTTACCTTGTTAAATAGCATGTACCACATTGGTATAATCATATAGTTTGGGTTTGGTATTTTATTTATTTGTTCCATAATTAAAATTTTCTCTAATCATGTGAATTTTCTTTTGTTAATTCTCCTGGATCCTTATTTTCGAATGACAAGGGATGTAGCTCCTCGCTTAGGATATCATAAACCTGCATTGATCGAATTTTCTTTTTTTCATGCTCTGCAGGTACACCACAATTCTTATGTTTCATCATGTTAAAGTTACCACTCAGTATTTGTTAATTTATAGAATCTTTTCAAAACACAGAAAAAAATTATTATGAACATGCTGGATAAATTAGTTGCCAGAAAATGTGGGCTTGGCTTTAGACTTGTGAATGGTGTTTATGGTTGCACGACTTTTATGTTAGTGTTATCATGTTTATAGATATTTTTAATATTGTTTTATTGATTTTACTTGTACCCATTTATTTCTCCTTAAAAAGTCTAGTGCGTACTCACAAAAATTGCTTCCTTAGTTTTATCTAAAATATGGCACCAGCACTGTTGTGTGCTAAGATCTCTGATGCTTCTTGTTTGCATAATTTGTGTGTCGTGCAATGGCTTTCTTATTATCTCAGTATATGATCTGCAAGGGGAGACAAGAAAGATGTCCGCTAGTGATCCAAATTCTGCCATATATGTGACTGATTCTGCAAATGACATAAAGAACAAGGTTTCAGTTTCTCTCTCTTGTAATTGGTTTTCTATAGATACTTTTGTGTGCTGAAAAATGGTTTGATTTGTCTCTAAAGCTTAATTCAAGATGTGGAAATTGAGTCCCATGTCCATGCTTTTTTATCTTTGTTTTTTTTTTTTTGGATAAAACAATAGCATATTTACATATATAAAATGTTTGCAAGAAAAGTGGATTAGGTATGCTCTAACTTAAAAGAGAAAAATTACAAGAATGATCATTGTCTATTTTAGATGGATAGTTAAGGTAAGCCCTAAAACTATGGACTCGTTACTATTTGTCCAATAAAACATGAAAGAAAGGCATTGATAGAACCCATATATATTAAAATATGAAAGATAATAGAACTACAAGACAAGCCCTGAAGTATTTGAAGTGCTTGGAACCTCCCCTTTCTTGAGATGTCACTCAAGCCTGAACCACTAAACAATGACATGACTATGAAAGGTAAGGAACTACGAGATAAACCAAGTAATTTGAGGTACTTGGTGGACCTTCCCTCTCGAGATCACTGAAGTCCTAAACCAGCCGAACCAATGCTTGTCTTTCTCCTCCCCCACTCTCTATTTATAACAAACTACTGCAGCAATTTCTCTAACTAATTATATACCTTTAAAATCCTAACAATATTCGTAATTCTATCCCAATACAATTCCTATCAGGCAAATTAATTCGTTGTTTTTATAATAATTAATTCACTTTTTGACGACTTAACATTTTACTTTCTTCAAAATTTGATTCTCTCTTGGGTCTAAATCATGATGGTCATCTATATATTGCCATAAGGTATTAAAGAAACATATATTGTTGATATCTTGTGTTTCATTGTATCAGGAGTATGGACCATATGAACTCGACATTCCTTATGGATTAGGTGAGAGATACTAGCTTTTCCAGTTCCTCGAGATGCTTGAAATTGGTGGTTGGGAAAACCTAGGAAGTTTTCATGCAAATCCGTATCTGACAATTGGGTTGCAGAGAATGAGATCCCCCAATTTTTGCAATATATTGTGTCTGAATTTTTTTTGCATATCTTGTGAGTAACAGTCTCTTTTTTCTAGCTTGAGGTTGCTGTGTTTGTTGTATGTTGTTTGATGGCTCTTCAGGTGAGCCACTTAGTACATTGGTTTGTACTGACCTACGTACCATCAAATTTTGTAGGTGATGAGGATTACTACAAACCGAGTGATGCAGAGGAGGAGGTCTGACGAAGAATAACTCTCTAAGTCTTAATTTCATTGTTGTCTTTTGTTTAAATAGTGGTTATTAGAAGGACGTAGTCATTTTATTTAGTTGGGTGTTATTTAATTTAAGGGATGCATTTTATTTTTGTGGTTAGCATTGTTTTAGACTTATAAGTTTATTCAATTTATATAAATGAAATTTGTTATGAGATTTGACTCGTAATTCTATTTGGAATTCTCTGGAGGTTATATGTTGTCTTAGTAGGTGGTTGAAAAATTTGGGTTAGCTATAGTTATATTGTTATGCTGTCGAAATTTTTGGTAGCGTTTCAGTAAATAATAGGGTAATGTCACTTATAATAGGTAAATTTTGGAGGTGTTACACTATACAGGAAAAGGCAAGCGACTTTGATAGATATATATGTTATTACTTGTGCAAAAGTATTTAAATACATTATAAACTAATTTAAATTGATTTTTTTTTAATATAATAACATTTGAAACAAATGGGACAAATGTAAACAAACCAATATAATATATATATAAATCAATTAAAAGTCAATTAGTGTGTCTATCATAGCAAGATTAAAAATACTATGCTATATTTTCTATAGCATTATTTTAGTGTTATAAAAAAAGTTATTAAAAACCAACCATAGCTTTTTTCTAATGCTATGAAATTTTTCAATAACACTAGTATTACGCAATTAAAAATGAACTTTTTATAGCATTTTTTATAGCGTTAAAAAACGCTATAAAAAGTTAGAGACTTTCAATAACATCGGCTACAACAACGTAAAAAAAAACGCTATGAAAGAGAAATCATAGCGTTTTTTTAACGCTATGAAAAAATTTCATAACATTAAAATAACGCAATAAAAATAGACTTTCTACAGCGTTTTTGATAGCGAGAAAAAACGCTATTAAAAGTCCAATACTTTCAATAACATCGGCTATGACAACGTTTCATAAAACGCTATCGTAGCCTTACGATAGCGTTTTTTGAATGCTATCGTATGTGATTTTTCTTGTAGTGGTGCTATCTCGCGATTACGAAGGACCTTCACCTCTCTATCAAGAATTAGCACAGGCCTCTCCTCATAAGTCAAGTTCTCGCTCAGTTGCAAGGGTTCAAAGTCCACTCTGTGGGTTGGATTTGCTAGATACCTTCGCAGCATGGAAACATGGAAAACATTGTGTACCGCCAAAAGAGAAGGCAACAACGCTAGACGATAAGGCACCGGACCAATCCGTTTTAAGATCTCAAACGGACCGATGAAGCGTGGACTGAGCTTGCCTTTTCTTCCAAACCTCAAAACTCCTTTCATATGACCTACCTTCAAGAAAACATGATCGCCCACATTAAACTCTAAATCCCTTCTCCTTGTGTCTGCATAGCTCTTCTGTTGGCTTTGGACCATTAGCATCCTCGATCTAATTGTGCGAATAGCCTCGCTGGAGGCTTGAATCAAATCTAGTCCCAAAAACTGACGTTCCCCGACTTCATCCCAATAAACAGGGGACCTGCATCTTTTCCCATATAGAGCCTCAAACGGTGACATACTGATGGTTTCTTGATAACTGTTGTTATAAGAAAATTCCATTAAGTGTAGGTGTGCATCCCAACTACCTGAGAAATCCATAACACATGCTCACAACATATCCTTTAAGGTTTGGTTCAGCCGCTCAGTTTGACGATCTGTCTGATCGTGAAAAGCTGTAGTGAAACGCAACTGAGTACCCAAGGCTCTTTGCAGACTTCTCCAGAAGTTAGACGTGAACCGAGGGTCTCTATCTGACACGATTGATACCGGCACCCCATGAAGCTTGACTATCTTCGTCATATACAATTGTGCCCACTTTCAACAGTGTAAGTAGGCTTCCCATGGAGAAAATGCGCTGACTTGGTGAGTCTGTCGGTAATGACCCAAATCACAGTATAACCCTTGGCCGTTCTAGGCAAACCTGTGATAAAGTCCATGGATATATGCTCCCACTTCCATTCTGGGACACTCAGCGGCTGCAACAAGCCTGCTGGTTTCTGTCTCGGGGCTTTTACTTGCTGACAAACAAAACACTTACTAACAAACTCAATTATCTCTCTTTTCATGCCCTGCCACCAGTAGTACTGTTTTAAATCATGATACATCTTTGTATTTCCCGGATGGATTGAAAACAGTGAACTATGTGCCTCTACTAACAACTCCTGTTTGAGATTGGCATCCCCCGGTACGCATAAGCGACCCTAGTAACACAGGCCGAGGTCTGAAGATAGGGAGAACTCGTTCACCTGCCTCGCCTCTACCTGACTGCGTTTAACAACAAGGTCCGGGTCACTTGGTTCTGCATCTATGATCCTCTGTCTCAAGCTCGACTTAACTGTCAACTGAGCTAGGCGTGCTGTAACTTCGCCCCCGCAACCATAATCTCTGCACATTCCAAGTCATCCAATATATGAGCCTGAGTAGTAATCAAAGCAGACGTATAAGCAGTCTTCCTACTGAGGGCATCTGCGACCACATTTGCCTTACCTGGGTGGTACTGGATGTCACAATCATAATCTTTCACTAACTCTAACCATCTTTGCTGCCTCATATTCAACTCCTTCTGGGTGAAAAGGTATTTAAGACTTTTGTGGTCCGTGAAGATTTGGATTTTCTCTCCGTACAGATAGTGTCTCCAAATCTTCAAGGCAAAGTCCACTGCTGCTAATTCCAAGTCATGGGTCAGGTAGTTCTTCTCATAATCTTTCAGCTGACGAAACGCATAAGCAATGACCTTGCCATGCTGCATTAACACACAACCCAATCTTTTCTTTGAAGCATCACTATAAATAACAAATTCTTCTGAACAATCAGGTACTGTGAGTACTGGTGCTGAAACTAGCCTTCGCTTAAGGTCTTGGAAGCTTGCCTCACAAGCTTCATTCCACACGAATGGAGTACCTTTTCGAGTCAACTGAGTTAGAGGTATGACTATACTCGAAAAACCTTGTACAAAACGATGATAATAGCCTGCTAACCCCAAGAAACTCCAAATCTCGCTAACTGAAGTGGGTTGAGACCAATTGGTCACTGCCTCAATTTTGGCTGGATCTACTGTGGCACCTTCCTTTGACACCACGTGTCCCAAGAAGGAAACTCGTTGTAGCAAAAACTCACATTTAGAGAATTTGGCGTACAACTTGTTCGTTCTTAAGGTGATTAGAACTCTCCTGAGATGATCCTCATGTTCCTCTTCTGTCTTGGAGTAGATAAGAATGTCATCGATAAAAACAATCACGAAAGAATCAAGGAATTCCTTAAATATTATGTTCATCAAATCCATGAAAACTTCAAGAGCAATAGTAAGCCCAAAGGACATCACGGTAAATTCTTAATGCCCATACTTGGTCCGGAAAGCTGTCTTAGGTATATCTTCTTCTCTAATCCTCAACTGATGGTAACCTGACCGTAAATCTATTTTAGAAAATACTGGGCAGAGGGTATCTGTTCTTTATTGTCACTTTGTTCAGCTCCCGATAGTCGATGCACAGATGCATGGACCCATCCTTCTTTTTCACAAACAACACAGGAGCACCCCACGATGAAACGTTGTGGCGTATATAACCCTTATCTAGTAGCTCTTGAATTTGCAACTTGAGCTCCTTCATTTCTGCTGGAGCCATTCTATATGGAGCTTTAGAATTGGGATTAGTCCCTGGCTCAAGTTCAATGCAGAAGTCAACCTCTCGTGCTGGCGGTAGTCTTGTCAGATCCTCCAGAAATACATCTGTGAATTCCCTCACTACCGGTATTGATGTCATTGATACCTCGGAGTTCCTTGTGTCAACCACGCTAGCTAGTAAGCCCCAAGCTCATTTGCTAATAAATTTCCTCGCCTTTATTGCAGAGACCACTTTAGGAGCACCTTTGATCATCGATCCTTTAAACTTGAAGCTTGCCTCTGATGGGGGATTGAAGACGACCTCCTTACGATAACAATCTATGTTGGCATAATTAGAAGCCAACCATTCAATTCCCAAGATAACATCAAAATCACTCATATCAAGGGCGATCAATGTCACATCCATTGATCGATCAGACACTAACATTTTGCAGGCTTTCACTGCTTCGCTAGCTAGTAACGTTATCCCCGCAGGGGTTGAGACTGACAAAACATAGCCCAGCTGCTTTAGTTCTAGGTTGGCTTGACTTACAAATGATGCAGAAATAAAAGAATATGTTGAACCCGAATCAAACAACAAAAAAGCATAATGGTCGAGAATAGGGATGGTACCTGTCACTACTGGGTTAAGGTGCTCTACTTCCTGTCGGGTGGTGGGAAATATCTTGCCTTGTTGTGTTGGTCTTACCCCGGATGCCTGATTTGAATTGGACGACCGATCGACATAATTAGTTTTCTTCTTATTATAATTCGGAGCAATATGCCCTTCACGGCCACACTTGAAACAAACACGGGTCCCTGCCAAGCAACCACCCTAGTGGTACTTCCCACAAGTCTGACATAACGGCCTATCCTGATTAGGCCCTAGCTGATTCTATGCTATCTGTTGACGGTCCTAGGGCGGACCTCGTCGAGGGTAACAGTGGCCCCGCTGTGTGTTCGAGCTCATCTGATTGTACCTTCGCTTATGACCTGAGGAAGGTTCTGAAGAGACAACTAACGGTCGTCGATCAATCAGCTTTGCCACCCTGACTGTTGTGGCATAGTATTGGGGTTCATGGGCTGCCACAATGCCATGAATCTCTTCCTTTAAGCCTGTGATGAAACGTTCTACCTTATCAGCCTCTACAGTTATCAGGGTAGGAGCAAACCGAGACAATCTGGTGAACTCTGTCTCGTATTCCTCTACGGTTCGGTTTCCCTGCGTAAGAGCCACAAACTCTGCTTGCTTCTAAAGGGAATAAAAGTCCCCACGCAGCGGAAGCGCATCGATTGGACCTTACGTCGTATATTAATTAACATTAAAATTACCGTTACGATAACTCAAACAAAACTTTAAACAACCTTTAAAGCCGCTGTAAAATCGGTTTAAACATGCTAAAATAAATCTAAATTTATTTTTAAAACTTTTCTAAAGAAAAGAGGAAGAGCCGTTACAAACCTTCGTTGAAGACTTGACCGTTCTTCGCCAACGACGCTCCACGAACGAAAACACAGCAGCCGCCTTTTCTTTTCTTCGCTGGAAATTTCTTCTTTGATTGACACAATCACCACAGAGGTTACACTGGTTTGTCTCTAAGTCTAGGAGGCAAAAGACTTGTGGGAGTCTTTCTCTAAGAGGGAGGCTAGAGAGAATTCTAGGTCTTGTCTTTCAAGAGTGTCAAGTGTCATGACCAATTAGGTCTAGTGTTCTATTTATAGAAGAGAGACCATGAATAAAATATTCAATTAAATCAATATTTTCCATAATTGATTCAATCTTATTTCTTAATTAATCAATCATGATCAATCAATTCCTTAATTGATTAATCTTTTCCACAAATGACTAATTACTTCCATAAGTGATTAGATCATTTCCATAAATGATTAATCACTTCCTTAAGTAATTAATTATTTCCATAATTGATTAATTCCCGGTTAATGAATTCTTTAATTAATTAACCATCAATTAAATATCACGTATTTAATTCCCGACCTAGAATTAATTAATTTGCCCAAACACATTTTAGCCCTTAAATTAATCAATTCATTATTTTGAACTCTTTCAAACTTCCATAAATTTATATTTGAACTTTTCAAATATTAATTTCTCTCATAATAATATATCAATATATATTATATTTGTTTCCCTTAATAAATTGAACATTTTCAATTTACTTTTATTACTTAGTTGCCTCAAATTACTTTACGAGCTACCAGTGGGACCTAATGGACCTGCAGATCAGAAGCTCCAACGATGTGAGATTAATTGGTCAAACTCATTAACCACATTAATCAATATTCGTTAACTGTGTGTACATTCCACTATAGACTCACAGTTGGACTCTTCTCACTGCAGACATATTTTCTGTGTCCACGGATCTAGACCAATATCGACTAGTTAGTCCTTCACGAGTGTCCGTAACACCAGCTGGGTCAAATTACCGTTTTACCCCTGGGTTACCTCTATTTCCTTAAGTACCAATTCTCCTCTAATGAACAACCTGTTTGTGGTCCAACCATAAAAGAAAAGACCCTCTCGTGCCATTGAGAGGGTAGGGCCCTTTGTTCAAGACTCAAAGTAACCACTTAAGGGAACACTCATCTGCTTCCCTAAAGTCGTGAAGGAGTGAATTCAATCTTGTACGATTATGTTCCCAGCTCCCCATTCGGTCTTGTCCCCAAAGTGGTAGGCTTATTGAGTCGGCGTATTGCCCACTCTCACCCATACAAATCAAAGGACAATCTCTCATGAGCAAAAGTCCATAATCAACTTA
This sequence comes from Luffa acutangula, assembly GCA_036850905.1. NCBI lineage: Eukaryota > Viridiplantae > Streptophyta > Magnoliopsida > Cucurbitales > Cucurbitaceae > Luffa > Luffa acutangula. The sequence goes on from CM072087.1 coordinate 20,015,301, forward strand.
GGATTAAGACTAAATTGGTCTTGCTAGTGAAATAGAAAACCAACTAGTTAACGGTGTTATAACCAGTGGTTACTATTTCGCGGTTCGGTCTTATGCAAACTCATTGCATAGGATACCCCACTCACATGTCTCCTACACGAACGCGTTGGATCGCAACGTTTGTATCAAATACAAAGTGGGTCGTATCCATAGTGTCACCAGGATATGGCACCCAGTCTTATCCCTATACTATAGACCCTTTAGGCTGTTTCTTGAACAATGATCCCATATGTCGCTACATATAGTTCAAGAATCATATTTCAGCCTTGGATGTCTAGTTTATTGGATTAGGGTTATTATTAGGCAAAGACATATATAAAATAACTAATAACAATTAATGGAAAAATATATCAATATTATTTCATTAATATCCGGTCAACGGTTACATTCACTATCTACGAGTTTTAGGGCATAAAACCCAACAGCTTCTTGAATCAGGAGGCTGCAGGGTAATACTTCCTAACGAACTCCCCCCTGAACTGAGTCCATGTGACAAGTCCGTTGCTGAAGTCTATAATTCTTTCGATCAATTGCCACTAAATCAAAGCGTTATCTCAAAAGAAGAACACGACGCAGTACACTTTCTGGTCCTCCGGGCAGTTCATGTGGCGAAAGACAGTCTCGATGGAGGACAGCCACAACTCTGCCATCGTGGGGTCCCTTGAGGCTCCATCGAACGGACAGGGGTCCCACTTCCTAAAGTCTATTAAGCACCTTGCCTCCCACAATAGGGCTTCGTTGTTCTGAGGCGCTTGGGCCTGTCGTCCCGCAATCACGCCTACAACTGCGGTCTGAACTTTTGCCTGGATATCCACTGTGACAGGTCCTGCCGTAAGCCCCAGTTGTTCCACTTGTGTGTTTTCCGGTAGATTTCCTCCCTGCCCCACATGTGGCACAACTTGTTTAGGGGTTGTACGACCCCTACCACGACCTCTTCCACGACCTCGTGCTCGGGGAGGCATGATCTATTACACAAATTTTTTGATCATCTTACTAAACAAGCTCGATTCCTATAAGCAATTCATAATTACAAGAACATCGTTCATACTTTTCCTCAACATGAACCTTTTCGAATATATATATAACATTTACACGCTACAAACTAAACAAACGTGTACCTGGCGTGACCGGATGCTTACTGATAAGCCATGGACATACCTAAGGTTTACGATGCAAACCAGTCTTCAGAACCTATAACCTAGAGCTCTGATACCAACTGTAACGACCCTACTTGTCATGCCTAGATCCTAGGGCCATTACTACATGCATTTCATTATACTTTCAAATAGTGAATAAGAAATAGCATTGCAGTAAAACACGCTTAGAAAATACGTGAAACTTTTCAACCTCGGATCCCAATTAAAACAGAACAAAAAGAAATCTTTAGCTATTCAAGCAAAACTTGCAGCGCCAACTCACTGGTAGTGCACAGGTGGGTGTTTTGGGAGATCTCTACTCCTACTGATGGTAGAAGGCACCCAATCAGTGGAGCTGGGTCTCATCCCTCAAGGCACTAGTGTGCGCGTAGCGCTCAAAACTACCATTTCACTGGTGGGGCGTTCATGGGTTTAAGTCAGAAATTAACTTCTATTGTTAGTAAATGACACCTAGTCTGCGAAGCCAAGTCCCGCCCATTAAGCCCCTCGTTTCAGTCTAATACATCTCAGTCCTAGGTCTTTAATCGACACGACCCTCAACCAAGGCAACTAGCCAATTCTTTTCCCTTTCTTAATCCTTTACCCATTAGGACCCCTTAACACTTACTAATTTTTAACTGCAACCCAGTTAACCAAATTATTTTCTTTTACGGAGAATACTGACAAGCTAAACTGATATGCACCATCCCAACTCAATCAATCTCAAGAACAAGAAACGAAGGCGACAACAACACTCCTAAACAGAGATAAAACACAAACTCTCTGTTGTCCACAAACAATGCCAGTCAACTTAATATAAAACAGTAAAGCACTTTCACCTATCACATAGCACAAATACACAACAACCAAATTCTTGAAGACAACCGTATTCATAACATCTCAATCTCAATCCAAATATTTAATACCAACTCATGCTAGGAGCAAACAGTCATTTCAATGCATCAACATCTCATTCTAATGCAACAAGTTACTTACCTTAACAACTCAGTACCAATACAACGACTCAGCCCACGGATCTTTCTAGCAACTTCTCAATTCCTAATAATTTAATAATAAAATTAGGCCCCAACACAACACAATCAACACGAGAACACCATAGCTTAAACCAACCAAGTTTCTTACCCAACTAATTCTTTAGAAGCAAAGCTCAAACTTCCAGTGGCAACGACGAATAGATCTGAAAAGGCGTCGAACAGATCTGAAACGAAGGACAAAACCGAGGGTGCCAGTGGCTGCTCGTGGCTCTGGCGACGGTTCGGGAGACGACGACGTGCAGATCTTGAAATTGGAGAAAAATGACGGTACGTGGATCTGTATAGTCACAGTAGTGAGGTCGAGGGGGAGAAAGACACGAAAATGAGAGAGAGGGAAGAAAGGTTACCGGTGACGACGAGGAACAGTGGACGGCGGCGCGACTAGACGTGTGGCGTGCGGCAAACGAGCGCAACGGATGGCGGCTGTTCACAGCGGCGAGAGACAGCTGAGGGCGACGGCGGAGGTGCGGACGGAGAGAGGGGGCTGGGTTAGAGAGAGACAGAAACAAGAGAGTGAGAGAGAGAGAGAGTAATTACCGACGGTGGCTTGCGACGGGCGAACGGCGGCGGCGCGATGGCAAACGGTGAGAGACAGTGGCGGCGGGTGGCGTGCGACAGAGGGCTGAGAGGGAAATGAGAGGAAGCCGAGTGAGAGAGAGGGAGAGTAATCGGGGAGAGAGAGAGCGTGAGAGGAAGAGAGAAAAAGAAATCTAAATTTTTTTTTTTAACAAATGGTCAGTTGGACCAAACTTTGGGGGGAAAAATTCCCCCACTTTTTCCCCTCTTTGATCACGCAAAAATTCCCACTTTCCCCTCCATTTTCTTTGTTTTTTTTTTTAGGCCTGTTACATACTCAATAATTATAATAACATTTAACTATGTATTTTCATTTCAAGACCCCAAATTCGGGTGTAGCTATTCATGGCTATAATATCCACAATATATACAATAAAAAGCATAAATTGGAGCAAAATAAGAGAAAAGGAAATGACCGTCGAAGACCCCATCGCTAGTGCTTAGAGTCCCTCCGAGCAGGCCCCGAGCCTTCTAGAGTGCTCCCAAAAAAAGCTCCCCAAACTTTTCCCACTTCTAACTCTCAAAAAGGCTAAAAAGCCTTGAGAGAATGCTCAGAAAGAGCCAAGGAAGGAAAAGAAGGAAAGAATGGAAAATTGATTGATGACAAAAATTGGCACCAAGGAGGGCCTCATATAGGCTCGGAATAGGGACAGCGTCACGATGCTATGGGCACAGTGTCTCGATGTTGTGACGTCATCCAACTTGTCTGCCAAGAAATGGGACAACTTCAATTCTTTTTGGATCTTCTCTTGCATGGTTGACTCTTGGGCTTCCCCCTTGACCCATGGTTGGATATTTGGCTTCGATTGCTCATTTTTGGGACTTTTTCCACCAAAAATCCATAAAATACTCCTAAAGACAAAATAGTGACTTATTTTAGATTTCTTCAATAAAAACACCATTAGAGCACTCAAAAGCTTAATAATTTAGGACTAAAATAGCGACATTTTTGCCCGCTATCACCTTGCTCCGAAGAACCGTTAGAAGGCTAAGCGAGTACCGTTATGCACATGTCTATGACTCGACTCCGACATAGAAAATTCACGAATGCAATCTATAACCCTATAGTTGTTATAGGGTGCCTTAGGCAGCCTCACCCTATAACACCAAATACACTCTTTCGAACCTTTTCTCCTATATCACCTTTATGAGAGCTGATATTGTTCGTCCCTTTCGAGATCAAACTCACAAAGCATGCAAAGTCTAAGTGATCAATTTAAACTCAACAATATTCAGAATGATAATCAATAAAGGATGACATGCATTGAATGAAACTTAAGCAAATAAACATTTTCAAGCTATTGAACCATAAAGGAATAAACTATATTGAACCCCTCAATGGGATTTAGCTACGCGTGATGGAATAAAGTGAAAATTAATAACTTTCCATTGAAATAAAGAGTAAAGAATACAAATAAATGAAATGTAACAAGTGCTAGAAATAAGGTGCAGTAACTAAAACTAGGGTTTTTTCTTTTATCCAATCTATCTACAGTTCACTCGACACTCTACTCTCCTTTACAAATGGGAATCGGGTGAAAATCTCTACACACACTAAGGTTTGATGTCTAACTAAGGTTACAATTTAGTCATCTAAGAAGAACCTCAGGCATCCCTACTCATGGGCGTCTACTAGGATTTCGTCACCACCCTCTTCTTCCAAGTGAGTTATGCTTGAATTTTTCTTCGATCACGAGCTTATTAGTGTGAGTAATGGTTGAGGAGCCACGAAATAGGTGCTGGTAAGTAGCCCAGTAATTTTCGGGGTCAAAACGGTCGGTTGAGTGCGCAAAAGTCTCGTTCAAAACGACTCGCGACGGACTTGTAACGACCTCTGTCTACTCGCATTTCTAGTGCTAGGGCATACCTTCTTTTGTGGTTGGCTTGAACTCTGACCTTCATGGAACTTCCTCTTGGAACTTCCTTCCATGTGTGATTTCTGTTGGGGTTTATGTCCTAGAACTCAAGTTTTGATTATCTTTTTCTAATAAAGATGTTATTCAGTGAAATTGTTTATAATATATCTTAAATCCAATAGAAACATCCATGATTATAATATGAAATATTCAAACTATATCGTGGATATAGACAGGGATCAAGTTTGAGTATATAACCTAAATGGTCTATAGTAAATGGATAAGGCTGGGTACCTTATTCTGGTAACACTATGGATGCGGCCTACTTTGCGAATGAGGCAAGCGACGTGATTTTGGATCGTTCATGTAGAGACATGTGAGTAGGGGAATCTAGTGTAAAAGATGTTTACACAAGACCGGACCGATAAGTAAGTCACTCTTACTTTATAACGTCGTTTACTGTTAAGACTGACTATTTCATACGATGACCTAGGTATCTCGATCTCAATCCTGAGCTTGCTATGAACTCCTATTCGTTTAGGGTTGTCCTTTGATCTACATGGGTGAGAGTTGTCTAAAAGAGCCATTCAATAATCCTACCATTTCGGGGATAAGACTTGATGAATAGCTGGGGACATAGTAAAGCAAGAAGAAATTCACTCCTACCCTATTCAGGGATAGTAGAGAGGTTGTTTCCTTAAGTGCTGAATTCAAGGCTTGAACAAGGGACCCATCCTCTCATTGTCCCGATAGGGACTTTGTTTAGTGGTTCGACCATAAACAAATTGTTCATTAGAAGACCAGTGGACTTGAGGAACAAAGATGTGATATAGGGGTAAAACGAACATTTGACCTAACTATAGTAACGAACGACCTGTGATGGATTGACTTACTAATCATGGTTATATCGAGTGGATGGAAATATATCTACAGTGAGGGGAGTTCAACTACTAGGCTATAGTGGAGTGTCCTGATAGTTAACGGATGTTGGTTAGCTAGGTTAAAAGAGTTTGGCCAGTTAAACCTCGTACAGTTGGAGCCCATGATTTGTAGGTCCATTAGGTCCCCTTGCTAGCTCGAGACTAACCTTTGGAACAATATGATGATTAAAATATGAATTACGTTATGTTCATGTTTAGAGAAATGGATGGAGGTGATAGACGTTGTCGATACGTCGGGTTTTGTTAAAATCGAGTTTGTGTGATATTTAATATTTAAATATGATTTAAATATCGAGAACATGAACAAGGATTCGTTCTTAAAAAATAACATTTCGGAAATGTTCGGGATTTGTGGCAACATATTAATTTAAAATTGAAAAATTGAAATACAGTTTTTTATTTTTCAGATTATTCAAAATTAGATAATTATCCAATTAACTCAAGATAATCATTGATTTAATTAAAATTCAAAAGTATGAATTTTTGGAGGTGGAGTGCATGGTGACTAAACCCATGCACTCCCCTCATGAAAGCCACACCATTTCCCACCTTCTTCATGGCAGATTTGGTGTAAAAATCTGGGGCTTTTCTTCTTCATTGATCCCTCTATAAAAAGGAAGAAGAAAACTGAAAGAATAGAGTTTGAAAACTACTAAATTGCTACCAAATTTGATACTCACCAAACCCACCTCCATAAGCTTGTTCTTCAAGTTTTTCTCTTCAAATTCCATCACTTGAGGATCCCACAATCCATTCCAAATGCTTGAGGATAGCAAGGAAGATCCAGTGGTGGTTTGTGATATATCGGTGAAGAAAAACAACAAGAGAATCCAATCAATTTCTCCATTTAAAAGAAGTTGGTAAAGTGTCTCTGTTTTTCTTCTCATGAACAACATGCAATTAAGGATCAAATTGAGCTTGTTATATGCCTAAGATCCAAAATTGCTTACGTGATTTAGATATTAACATTTTCATCAATTATGTATGTATTTTTTTTTAGAATTAATCATGGAAACATTATGTAATTTTAATAAATTAATCAATAAAAGAATTGAAATTAATTCAAAGTATTAATAGAAATTAATGAATTAATGATTATGAAATAATTTTAATTGAATAGACTAAGTTAATTTAACTGATTATAATTATTTATTATTTTTTAATAAATATCCTTAATTAAATTAATTTAATATAATTGTATCCATAAAAATTATTTAGATCAATATTTTAATAATAATATGATTATTTATTTATTATAATGACATTATATAATTAATTTTATATAATTATATTTCAATATTATTAATTATAATTTTTAATTTTATTAAATAATATAAATAAATATATTTTAATAAACAATATAGAAAAGAAGATAAAAAAAAGAAGGGGAAATAGATATGTTTATAAGAAAGATTAATACCAAATATTACAAAAATATTTTATAATTATGATATACTAACCCAAAGAAATAATTAATTTATTATAAATAATACAATAAGTAATTAATTATAATTATCGAAAAAATTATACTCAGTTTATTTAAACAATTTTAATTCAATAATTAAATATATCTTCGATAATGTTAACAAATTAAGTACAATTTCAGTAAATGTGTAATTGCATCCATTCAATAAACTTGGAATACGTATTTATTAAAAAAAAAAAAAACTTGGACTCTTGACAAAAAATCATTTATTTAATCCAATTAAATAATTCATTATATTATTTTTAATCAATTAGTTAATTAATAAACTATATTCAAAATAAAATTGCATATATATATATATATAAAAAGGGATGAGAAAAGAGAAAGCTCATACTTTTGCAAGGGCATAGAAAACTCTTGTCTATAGATATAAATGATGTCTGAGAATGTTTTATTGTGTAAAATAAATTTATAGTTCACCGACACCTAAAGCTAACTTATAGTTGTACTGGTCGGGGTCGATCACAGGGAACAACTTGTTTATTTCTAAGTTCTTTTGCGTTTATAGGTAACCAAAGGGGGGTTGAATGAAAAAAGGAATTGAAAGTGGGAAATTGAAATGCATACAAGTAAATGACAAGAAAATAAAAGGTGGGTTGGATAATGTCACCTGGGTGATGATTGTAATTGGAGACACTCAGAGTTCAATACATTTTATTTTCATTCATCAATTATAAAAATAGTGATTTAATTTCATGGATGCCTAATTGGTATCCTTAAGTAAATTGACTTGATCCTACCGTCCATCGAACTAATTACTAATTACTAATTACTTAACCCGACTAGCTCGTCAAGATTATCAAGGGAACGGGGTCCCGATGCAGTGGAAGCGGTTTCAGGAACAATTCGTAATCAATTTAGAAATATGAAATACTAATACACTAGCAACATACATACATATTTAATCTAATGAATATCTAGATTAAGAATGCTACAAATCTATAGAATCTAATTTTAATTTATATAGTAATAAGTTACTTACTCTCGTTGACGACTCCGATTAAATTCACCAACTACTTGTGAAATAATCACAAATTACTGTGACCACTACCACTATGGCTACATCAGTATGACTCTGAGACTTCTAGAGGCAAGAGACTGGTGGGAGCCTTTGTAACGACCCTACATTTCATGTCTAGATCCTAGGACCATTACCACATGCATTTCATTTTACTTTTAAGAATAGCGATGCAACGACATTTAAAGCAAACACAAGCTAGGAAAATTCAACAATACTTTTCAGCCTGGGATCCCAGTTAAAACAAAAAACAACTAAAAATTTTAACCATTTCAATTGAACATCTTAAAAGTTGAACCAAAACAAAAACAAACCATAACAAAATGAAAATAAAAACGAGTTCAAAAACATGTAAAAGCGGAAGACTATTCTACGAGATTCCATGGCTTATCCAGCAACGTTCCGTCATGCATTCTATACACCATTGCCTTTACTTGCATTTACATGTTAGGGAAAAGAATGAGTATTTCAAAATACTAAGTAAGTAACAATGTTGCTAGACATGCAACAATCGAGGTTTCAAAAGGTTATATGGGCTAAGGACCTAAAGGTTATGTCATCTCGTTCCATTCCATTTCATTTCATTTCATTATGTGGTATGGGTCTATTGATCAATTAATTCACCTATATAAGTTTGTCAACTCACTGAAGGTGCACAAGTGGGTATTTTTGGAGATCTCTACTCCTACTGATAGTTGAAGCAGTGGCGGATCTACAGTAGGCCTGGGGGGCTCGAGCCCCTCTGGACTTTAGAGTTTATAGAAAAATATTAAATAAGTGCATTGAATTTTCATATTGGGAGTGTGCTCCAGTGGTATGCATGCCTCCACCCCCCCTACGGCTTGAGTTCGATTCCTTAAGATGAAAATTTTCCTTTTGCATCGTCATATATATATATATATTTTATAGAAAAAAGATACTTCATTAACTACCCAAAGGTTTACTGTATGTGCGTGTAAATAAAATGTTTCCTTTAATATAAAAAATGTGTGTATAATTATATAAATATAAATAGTAAGTCAAATATTCCAATGTATAATATTATATTTTTCTTGTAATTTCTTCTTTAAAATTGGTTATTTTTTCTTATAAATGAATAGAAATATTTTAAAATTTTAGTAAATTAAATTTTGATAATTAATCCTATAAGAAACTATAATTATTATAAAACAAAAAGTTATAATTATTATTTATGTTTCATTTTTTATATATATATATATAAATATAGGTTGAAATATCAATTTAGTCCATGTCTTTTGGAACTTGTTTTATTTTAGTTCTTGTATTTTCAAGTGTACAAATTTAGTCTCCGTACTATTAATAAATCTTAAAATTAGTCGCTCTTGTTTGTTTATTAATGACTTTTCCAAAAGTTAAAAAAATAGTCTTTATAACCTCACTCCATATGTTATGGAAATATATTTACATTGTGTCTTTTCGTGAATGAAAACTATTATTATTATTTTACCAAGTTTTATAAAATTAACTTCAAACTTACGATAATGACTGGACCTAAAGTGACAAAAATGGTATTTTACCTTAAAAAATATCAATCATATTCTCTATCGAACAAACTAATATCAAAATATATCAAGCCCCCCTGATAGAAAGTTCTGTATCCGCCACTGAGTAGAAAGCACCCAGTCAGTGGAGCCACGTCTCACCCCTCAAGGCACTAATGTGCGTATAGTGCTTTAACTACCATTTCACTAGTGGGGCGTCCATGGGTTTTAAGTCAGAAATTAACTTCCATAGTTAGTAAATGACACCTAGTCTACGAAGCAAAGTTCGGTCTGTTGGGTTTTATGCCCTAAAACTCGTAGATAGTAAATGTAACCGTTGACCGGATATTAATGAAATAATATTGATATATTTTTCCATTAATTGTTATTAGTTATTTTATATTTGTCTTTGCCTAATAATAACCCTAATCCAATAAACTAGACATCCAAGGCTGTAATATGAGTCTTGAACTATATGTAGTGACATATGGGATCATTGTTCAAGAAACAGCCTAAAGGGTCTATAGTATAGGGATAAGACTGGGTGCCTTATCCTGGTGACACTATGGATACGACCCACTTTGTATTTGATACAAACGTTGCGATCCAACGCGTTCGTGTAGGAGACATGCGAGTGGGGGTATCCTATGCAATGAGTTTGCATAAGACCGGACCGCGAAATAGTAACCACTGGTTATAACACCGTTAACTAGTTGGTTTTCTATTTCAATAGCAAGACCTAGACAACTTAGTCTTAATCCTGTGTTGATTATGGACTCCTACTCATGAGAGATTGTCCTTTGATTTGTATGGGTGAGAGTGGCCAATACGCCGACTCAATAAGCCTACCACTTTGGGGACAAGACCGAATGGGGAGCTGGGAACATAATCGTACAAGATGGAATTCACTCCTTCCTGACTTTAGGGAAGCAGATGAGTGTTCCCTTAAGTGGTTACTCCGAGTCTTGAACAAAGGGCCCTACCCTCTCAATGGCACGAGAGGGTTTTCTGTTTGATGGTTGGACCACAAACAGGTTGTTCATTAGAGGAGAATTGGTACTTAAGGAAATAGAGGTAACCCAGATGTAAAACGGTAATTTGACCCAGCTGGTGTTACGGACACTCGTGAAGGACTAACTAGTCGATATTGGTCTAGATCCGTGGACACAGAAAATATGTCTGCAGTGAGAAGAGTGCAACTGTGAGTCTATAGTGGAATGTACACACAGTTAACGAATATTGATTAATGTGGTTACTGAGTTTGACCAATTAATCTCACATCGTTGGAGCTTCTGATCTGCAGGTCCATTAGGTCCCACTGGTAGCTCGTAAAGTAATTTGAGACAACTAAGTAATAAAAGTAAATTGAAAATGTTCAATTTATTAAGGGAAACAAATATAATATATATTGATATATTATTATGAGAGAAATTAATATTTGAAAAGTTCAAATATAAATTTATGGAAGTTTGAAAGAGTTCAAAATAACGAATTAATTAATTTAAGGCCTAAAATGTGTTTGGGCAAATTAATTAATTCTAGGCCAGGAATTAAATATGTGATATTTAATTGGTGGTTAATTAATTAAAGAATTCATTAACTGGGAATTAATCAATTATGGAAATAATTAATCACTTAAGGAAGTGATTAATCATTTATGGAAATGATCTAATCACTTATGGAAGTAATTAGTCATTTGTGGAAAAGATTAATCAATTATGGAATTGATTGATCATGATTGATTAATTAAGGAATAAGATTGAATCCATTATGGAAAAGATTGATTTAATTGAATATTTTATTCATGACCTCTCTTCTATAAATAGAACACTAGACCTAATTGGTCATGACACTTGACACTCTTGAAAGACAAGACCTAGAATTCTCTCTAGCCTCCCTCTTAGAGAAAGACTCCCACAAGTCTTTTGCCTCCTAGACTTAGAGACATACCGGTGTAACCTCTGTGGTGATTGTGTCAATCAAATAAGAAATTTACAGCGAAGAAAAACAAAGGCGGCTGCTGCGTTTTCGTTCGTGGAGCGTCGTTGGGGAAGAACGATCAAGTCTTCAACGAAGGTTTGTAATGGTTCTTCCTCTTTTGTTTAGAAAAGTATTAAAAATAAATTTAGATTTATTTTAGCATGTTTAAACCAATTTTACAGCGGCTTTAAAGGCTGTTTAAAGTTTTGTTTGAGTTATCGTAACAGTATTTTAATGTTAATTAATATACGGTGTAAGGTCCAAACGATGTGCTTCCGCTGCGTGGGGACTTTTATTCCCCTCAATCGGCACCAGAGCCATCGCTGTCCCTATTAATTAATTTTAAAAAGTTGCGATAGGCTCTAATAGGTGGGATTTATGCATAATGTATGTTCGGTTTGCATTGAACTGTTTGGGTTAATTTTATGGCCATAGATTTTATTTTTATGTGATTTTGATCATGTAAGGCCCGGTGTTTCGGGTATTTTATGTAAAATCGAGTCCTATGTAAGTCTGGGTCTAGAAGAGGTTTTTATGAGATGAAAATCGGAGCAATCACCGCTGAAATCGGGACCAAAATCGGAGAATCGATGCTGCTGCCGCCCACATTCTGCCTCCAGACACAACAGCGTCGGGAGGCTAATTCAACAGCGTCTCGACGCTATCTCGATATCGAAGGTACTCGGTAAGGAAAGCGCACAACGTCGGGACGGTACCTCAACAGCGTCTCGACGCTGTCTCGATACCGCAGGCGCCAGATATGGAAAACGCACAGCGTCGGGACGCTATCAACACAGCGTCTCGACGCTGTCACGATGGAGGCGAGCATTAGGGTTTCAACAGGCGCGGTTCAAGGCGTGGCCGGTCCCGTTCGGACCGGTTCGGCTGGGCTGGGACTTATTTGGTCTGGTTCAGCCAATTTTTGGCATGGTTCGTGATTTTGGAGGCCAGTTCGAGGTGGTTCGCGGCGGTTCGTGCTGTCTAGACCAATTCCAGAGCTGTACATGGATTTTTTTTAGGATAGAATTTAGCTAAATTAATGTAATTTAATGCTTTATTTTATCCTATGGGCCAAAATTAACCAGTTCAATTGGTATTTATATGCTTTATGGATGTCATATAGAATATTTAATCCCACCTTAGGTTATAAACATGCTCATGCATTTTTTATATATTATAAATTGTTGTAATGTATGTTTAAATGCATGGTTTTATTTTCATATTTTTAATATAAGTGTATATTAATTATATGAAAAATTGGAAAGCATGAAGCATGTCATTACTTAAATTAAATATAAATAGTTATGTTTAATGTGATGAATGAAGCATGCTTGATTGATTTTCTTGATTGGCTTATAATTGTTATATTAAAAGAAAATCAATATTGCATGAAGCATGAAACATCCATAGTTAATAATATAATTGTTATATTATTCATGCAATTAGTGTGGTTTAATTATTTAATTTGAATGAGATTGTTGAATGAATTAAACCCTAGATTCTTGATTATAGGATTAATCATTAAATTTTGAAATAGTTCTTTAATATTAATGATTAGAAATCGTCAATCTATAATCAAGATTTGCATGCAAACATAAGATCATAGGATGAATTGGATTAATTTTAAATTGTTTAAAATTAATTACACCTAGATCAGTTTCTAATAGGATTATAATCTTTTCTTACTTAGTATTTAAAATTGTTTTAATTGACTAAGTAGGAATAACATTGCTATGATTATAAGGGAACTCCACCGGCAATGTTCTGTCTAAGGCTGGGGGTATTTAAGTTGACGGTTTACGGAACACCTCCTACCTGGGAGCTGACCTGGAATACCGGAGTTGAATTAATCATAGTTAAATGTTAGCATGCAATGTCACTAGGTTTATTAAAAATATTTAATGCACCTAGATCTTTAGAGTAAAGACCTTACATTACTGAGGTTATAAGGGAACTCTCTCGATAAAGTTCTGTCTAAGGCTGGGGGTATTTAAGTTGACGGTTTACGGAACACCTCCTACCAGGGAACTGACATGAACATTGAGTTGAATTAACCATAGTAATGTTGACTTGCAATGTTGGGTTTATTAAAAGAAGTTTAATTCACCCAAAAGATTGCAGTTGAATCCTTTCCATAATTGTTATAATAGGATCAGACTTAGATAGATTGACTTAGCCGAATACTATCTAAGTTAAATAACCCTATATTAACCTTAGGACATTTTCAGTGGGAGGAAAATTACAAAACAAGATTTAAATCAAGTTTTGCTCCTATGTCCCTATATTCACAACGTGAGATTCATGCTCGGCTTCGAGTCGCCTTAGGAGCGGCCTCCCTTCGGAAAGTGTTTGCATGGATCAATATCAAGGTGAATGGGAAAAATGTCTAGAGTAAGTGGGAGCGGGACATGTGTCAACGTATCCCTCGGTCTTCGCCCATAGTTCACACCGTGAGAGTCCTATGATCCGCCTGCAGGTTGTCCTGGCGCGACCATCCCTTCGGAGGGCCTGGTCATAGGATTCGGAACATCGTGAACTCCTGAAAAGGATAGGAGCTCTTAGGCTAATCACCAACAGTTGTCTTTCCCTTCAGTAGCCTGTTTGTGTGTGCCTCTGAGATCTGAAAGTGGGAGGGTTACACTTACGAGGATGAGTTAAAAGTGTTAACAAATCCTTGACCGAACAACGGTGGCTAATGTCTATAGGAATATGAGTTATTCTGGAATTAGAATTAGCTTAGAGGTGTCTCATTTCAAAGGACGAGTGCCTGATCACCCTTCGGTGGCTGACATTCTAAACCTCTGAAACGTCGTTGCAAAACTAAATCGATAGTTTTAGGGTTCTGTGATTGTCTGTTTTGCTAAATTGATTGGATTGTGTGCAATTGTTTGCTTGTATGATGGGTTAAGGCAAAGATAACTAATACGGTCATTGTTTCTTTAAATTTCAGCAATGTCTTCCTCAATTGTCTCTCTGCTTAGAAATGAGAAATTAACCGGCGAAAATTATGCTACGTGGAAGTCGAACCTGAATACGATTCTTGTTGTCGATGATCTGCGGTTCATCTTAACGGAGGATTGTCCTTCAGCCCCTGCTCGTAATGCATCCCAAGTAGTTAATGATGCTTATGACCGCTGGACAAAGGCCAATGATAAGACCCGCGTCTATATCTTAGCCAGCTTATCTGAAGTTTTGGCTAAAAGGCATGAGAGCATGGTAACAGCGAGGGAGATTATGAACTCTCTCTAGGAGATGTTTGGACAACCGTCCTACCAACTCCACCATGACGCTCTCTAATACGTTTATAGCTGTCGCATGAAAGAGGGCACGTCTGTTTGGGAGCATGTCCTGGATATGATGGTCCAATTCAACGTGGCAGAGGCAAACGAGGCGGTCATAGATGAGCGTAGTCAGGTTGCATTCATCTTAGAATCTATTCCGAAGAGTTTTCTACAGTTTCAAAGCAATGCAATGATGAATAAAATAACATTCAACCTGACTAGCCTCCTGAATGAGCTACAACTCTATCAGTCTCTTCTTAAGAACAAGGGACAGATAGAAGGAGAGGCAACCGTTGTCCACTCTAAAAGAAAGTTCGAGAAGGGTTCATCCTCTGGAACTAAATTTGTAGCCACTTCTTCAAAGAAAACTCAGAAGAAGAAAGGAAACAAGGGGAAAGCTCCCAGCACTGCTGCTAAAAGCAAGGGAAAAGCCAAAGCTATGGCAGACAAGGGCAAGTGTTTCCACTGCAATGTAGATGAACATTGGAAGAGAAACTGCCCAAAGTACCTTGCTGAGAAAAAGAAGAAAAAGGAAGGTAAATTTGATTTACTTGTTTTAGAAACATGCCTGGTAGAACATGATGAGTTTACCTGGATACTTGATTCAGGAGCAACTAATCATGTTTGCTCTTCTTTTCAGGAAAATAGTTCCTTTCGGCAGTTGAACGATTGGGAAATGACACTTAGGGTCGGAACTGGAGAAGTCATTTCAGCTAAAGTAGTGGGAGCTGCGAAGTTATTTTTTAGTAATAGATTCTTACTCTTAGAAAGTTTGTTAATCGTTCCCAAGATTAAGAGGAACTTAATTTCTATTTCATGTTTGATTGAACAATCGTATACAGTTACTTTTGATATGAATGAAGCGTTCATTTATAAAAATGGTGTACTTATTTGTTCAGCCAAATTGGAAAATAAGTTGTACGTTTTAAGACCAACCGAAAACAAAGCACTTTTAAATCACGAATTATTTAAAACTGTTGAAACTCAAAGTAAAAGGCAAAAGATTTCTCCATGCCATAAATCTAACAAAAGGAAGAAAAGGGAAAAGAAAACTCAATGTAGGCCGAGTCCCGACGTCCCCGTCACGATCCCCACGAACAATGGGTTGATTTCCAAGTTCCTCCTTTGTTTGCAGCCTAAAAAATCCTCTATTCTGTCCTCTTTACGGCTCCAAAAGGTCCCCAATCGATCTCCCCTCAAAACCTAGCCGAAGTGAAGCTTTTATTATGATTTTTCGTCTTAGCGTCGAGACGCTGTCAAGACAGCGTCGCGACGCTGCCTCTTATACGCGCGTTCTGAATAAGGAAAAACGGTAGCGTCGGGACGCTTCCTATCGTAGCGTCTCGACGCTGTAAGCTTTACGCGCCTATTCTGATATGGAATGTGAGCGTCGAGACGCTCAAGAGCTAGCGTCTCGACGCTAGCCTGCTGTTGACCGAGATTTGACTTTTCTCCACTTTTACTCTCTTCATTCCTTTGCATCTTTTCATGCCCCGAGCACCCTATTAACTCTGATATTGCATTATAGCTCCAATCAACCATTTCCTACAAAATAAACAATAAAGCACAATAAAATGGCCCAAACACCATAAAAGACTAGCTAAATTAAATGAGTAAAAGTAGCTAGCTATGCTCGCTATCACCATCTCAAATGTTGGGAATGCCTCGACGCAGTGGGAGGGTTGTATTACAACCTGACCGCTACTTGGGTTTAACTGAAACTCAGGTTGTCATACCTAATGATGGCATTGAGGATCCATTGTCCTATCGACAGGCAATGAATGACGAAGATAAGGATGAATGGGTCAAAGCCATGAACCTAGAAATGGAGTCAATGTACTCAAATTCTGTATGGGAACTTACAGATCTACCAAATGGGGTAAAACCCATAGGGTGCAAATGGATCTATAAGAGAAAAAGAGATGCAGCTGGAAAGGTACAGACCTTCAAAGCTAGACTAGTGGCAAAGGGTTATACCCGAAAGGAAGGGGTTGACTATGAGGAAACCTTTTCTCCTATAGCCATGTTAAAGTCCATAAGAATTCTCTTATCCATAGCCACATATTATGACTATGAAATATGGCAAATGGACGTCAAGACTGCCTTTCTGAATGGTAATCTTGAAGAGAATATCTTCATGTCTCAACCCGAAGGGTTCATAGCCCAAGGTCAGGAACAAAAGGTTTGTAAGCTCAATCGATTTATTTATGGATTGAAACAAGCGTCCAGATCATGGAACATTAGATTTGATACTGCAATCAAATCTTTTGGCTTTGACCAAAACGTTGATGAGCCTTGTGTATACAAGAAAGTCAATAAAAGGAAAGTAGCTTTTCTAATACTTTATGTAGACGATATCCAACTCATTGGGAATGATGTAGGATACCTCACTGACATTAAGAAATGGCTAGCAGCTCAATTCCAAATGAAAGATCTGGGAGAGGCTCAATATGTTCTAGGAATCAAAATCATTAGGGATCGTAAGAACAAAACGCTAGCTCTGTCTCAAGCAACGTATATTGACAAGATGTTGTCTCGATATTCGATGCAAAACTCCAAGAAGGGACTACTACCCTTCAGACATGGGGTACACCTGTCTAAGGAACAGTCTCCTAAGACACCTCAAGAAATTGAGAACATGAGACACATTCCCTACGCCTCAGCTGTGGGCAGCTTAATGTATGCTATGCTCTACACTAGGCCTGACATATGTTATGCAGTGGGAGTAGTCAGTAGGTATCAGTCTAATCCAGGGTTGGACCACTGGGGAGCGGTTAAGAATATCCTCAAGTATCTTCGGAGAACGAGGGACTACATGCTTGTGTATGGAACTAAGGATTTGATTCTTACTGGATACACTGACTCTGACTTTCAAGCTGATAAGGATTCAAGGAAATCCACATCAGGGTCAGTATTCACCCTCAATGGAGAAGCAGTAGTGTGGAGAAGCATCAAACAAGGATGCATAACAGACTCAACCATGGAGGCTGAGTATGTAGCAGCTTGCGAAGCAGCTAAGGAGGCAGTATGGCTCAGAAAGTTCTTGACTGATTTGGAAGTGGTTCCGAATATGAACGTGCACATAACACTATATTGTGACAATAGTGGGGTTGTAGCCAACTCAAAAGAACCTCGAAGCCACAAACGAGGTAAACGCATCGAGAGGAAGTATCACTTGATACGGGAGATTGTGCAACGAGGAGATGTGATCGTCACTAAGATCGCCTCGGAGCACAACATCATTGATCCATTTACGAAGGCTCTCACGGCTAAAGTGTTTGAGGGTCATCTAGAGGGTCTAGGTCTACGAGATATATATGCCATCTAATCTAGGGCAAGTGGGAGAAATGTATAATGGGTATAAGGATGCCCTAGTTCATTGTATTAATATACATGACATTTCCAGCTTTAGATTATTGCGTTTACATCCCACTAACTAGTGTTTTAGTTCAAGTGGGAGTTTGTTGGGTTTTACGCCCTAAAACTCGTAGATAGTGAATGTAACCGTTGACCGGATATTAATGAAATAATATTGATATATTTTTCCATTAATTGTTATTAGTTATTTTATATTTGTCTTTGCCTAATAATAACCCTAATCCAATAAACTAGACATCCAAGGCTGTAATATGAGTCTTGAACTATATGTAGTGACATATGGGATCATTGTTCAAGAAACAGCCTAAAGGGTCTATAGTATAGGGATAAGACTGGGTGCCTTATCCTGGTGACACTATGGATACGACCCACTTTGTATTTGATACAAATGTTGCGATCCAATGCGTTCGTGTAGGAGACATGCGAGTGGGGGTATCCTATGCAATGAGTTTGCATAAGACCGGACCGCGAAATAGTAACCACTGGTTATAACACCGTTAACTAGTTGGTTTTCTATTTCACTAGCAAGACCTAGACAATTTAGTCTTAATCCTGAGTTGATTATGGACTTTTGCTCATGAGAGATTGTCCTTTGATTTGTATGGGTGAGAGTGGCCAATACGCCGACTCAATAAGCCTACCACTTTGGGGACAAGACCGAATGGGGAGCTGGGAACATAATCGTACAAGATTGAATTCACTCATTCACGACTTTAGGGAAGCAGATGAGTGTTCCCTTAAGTGGTTACTTCGAGTCTTGAACAAAGGGCCTTACCCTCTCAATGGCACGAGAAGGTTTTTTCTTTGATGGTTGGACCACAAACAGGTTGTTCATTAGAGGAGAATTGGTACTTAAGGAAATAGAGGTAACCCAGGGGTAAAACGGTAATTTGACCCAGCTGGTGTTACGGACACTCGTGAAGGACTAACTAGCCGATATTGGTCTAGATCCGTGGACACAGAAAATATGTCTGCAGTGAGAAGAATGCAACTGTGAGTCTATAGTGGAATGTACACACAGTTAACGATTATTGATTAATGTGGTTAATGAGTTTGACCAATTAATCTCACATCGTTGGAGCTTCTGACCTGCAGGTCCATTAGGTCCCACTGGTAGCTCGTAAAGTAATTTGAGGCAACTGAGTAAAAAAAGTAAATTGAAAATGTTCAATTTATTAAGGGAAACAAATATAATATATATTGATATATTATTATGAGAGAAATTAATATTTGAAAAGTTCAAATATAAATTTATGGAAGTTTGAAAGAGTTCAAAATAATGAATTAATTAATTTAAGGCCTAAAATGTGTTTGGGCAAATTAATTAATTCTAGGTCGGGAATTAAATATTTGATATTTAATTGGTGGTTAATTAATTAAAGAATTCATTAACCGGGAATTAATCAATTATGGAAATAATTAATCACTTAAGGAAGTGATTAGTCATTTATGGAAATGATCTAATCACTTATGGAAGTAATTAGTCATTTGTGGAAAAGATTAATCAATTATGGAATTGATTGATCATGATTGATGAAATAAAGAATAAGATTGAATCAATTATGGAAAAGATTGATTTAATTGAATATTTTATTCGTGACCTCTCTTCTATAAATAGAACACTAGACCTAATTGGTCATGACACTTGACACTCTTGAAAGACAAGACCTAGAATTCTCTCTAGCCTCCCTCTTAGAGAAAGACACCCACAAGTCTTTTGCCTCCTAGACTTAGGGACATACCGGTGTAACCTCTGTGGTGATTGTGTCAATCAAAGAAGAAATTTCCAGCGAAGAAAAACAAAGGCGGCTGCTGCGTTTTCGTTCGTGGAGCGTCGTTGGCGAAGAACGATCAAGTCTTCAACGAAGGTTTGTAACGGTTCTTCCTCTTTTCTTTAGAAAAGTATTTAAAATAAATTGAGATTTATTTTAGCATGTTTCAACCAATTTTACAGCGGCTTTAAAGGTTGCTTAAAGTTTTGTTTGAGTTATCGTAATGGTATTTTAATATTAATTAATATACGGCGTAAGGTCCAAACGATGCGCTTCCGCTGCGTGGGGACTGTTATTCCCTTCACTGCCCATTTATCTTCTCATGTCAGTCTATTACATCTAAGTCCTAGGTGCTTAATTGACACGACCCCCTACTAGAGCAACTAGCCTATTCTTTTCCCTTTCACTCCTGTTCCCTTTATGGCCTCTTAGCACGTAGGTTAATCCTAACTGCTACCTAACCGATAGGATCCATTCTCTCAAAATTTTCTAACAGGCTAGACCAGTATGTACCATCCAAACTTAGACATTTACATAAACGTAGCAGGCATTCCACACTTCATAACAAAGAAACCACCACTCCTCACTGTCCACATACATTGCTAGTCAACCATAAAATATAACAGCCATGCACTCACTTTTATCACATAGCACAAATACGCAACAACCATATTCTTGAAAACAAAAGCATCATATCATCTCAGTCTCAACCCAAACAACATAAACACAGTCTCATGCATGGAGCACAACAGTCATTTCAATGATTAATTAGAGTTTAATTCAACAAGTTACTTACGTTTAAAGCTCAATAATGAACTAAACAACTTGTCCCACGTGTTTTCCTAGTAATCCACAGCTCCTAATAATTTAATAATAAAATTAGGTTCTACATAATATCGCCAAGAATAAAAATACTGAAGTTTAAGGCCTAAAACTCCTTACCCAACTGAGATTTTGGGAGAATTTTCGCTCCGCCTTTAGATTAAATCAATTTACCACAGGGATCTGCCCACAATCTAACATTTAGTTCGATAAAGCATAAAATATTAGGACCAAAATATCCAACACATCCTTACCCAATCAGTCCTTTAGAAATTTAGGCTTGAAATTCAGACGACAGCGACAAACAGTTAAGAATGGCAGCAGCAAGGCTGGGGCTGCAGATAATGGCAACGACAGCTTGCACGACACGGCGATAGAGCTACAGATTGGCAGCGGCGGCACAACGATTCACAGCGATGGAGAGTGGCGGCTAGCGTGCGGTCTATCATAGAGGGAGATGAGAGACAATTGAGGGATCGAAGGACAGAAATGAGAGAGAGAGAAAGAGAACACCCACCAGAAAAAACAGAGGGCGACGATGACGGGTGACGATCTGTGACGTAGGAGGAGGTGGCGATCGAAGGCGGTATGCGATTGTGGCGACGTGCGGAGGCTGTACACAGTAGAGAGAGAAATGGAAAGTGAGGCCAAAAGAGAGAGAGGGAGAGAGAGAGAGGGAGAGAGAGAGAGAGAGAGAGAGAGAGAGAGAGATTTACTAGCGGCGGCGTGGGACTACGGACGGCGGCGCGACGATCTGCTACGGAGAAGGCGGCAGCTGAAACTGAAACGAGAGAGAGAGAGAGAGCGAGTGAGAACGAGAGGGAGGGGGTTATCAAGGAGAGAGAGCGGGCGTGAGAGATCGTTTTTTTTTTAAATTGGTCCTTTGACCAAAATTGTTGATGGGAAAATTTCCCCCCCCCCCATATTTCTTTTGATCGGGAAACACACCCATTCCCCCTTTTTTGTTTTTTTTTTTTACTTAGGTTGTTACATCATACTAACCTCAAAAGAACTTTCTTCCTCGAAAGTTGCTAGCCCTGGAACAACTCTGGATACATGGTCATCATTTTGTCTTCTCTCTCCCACGTTGCCTCTTCAGACAGATGGCTTCGCCAAAGGACCTTTACGAGTGCTATCTCGCGATTACGAAGGACCTTCACCTCCCTATGAAGAATTAGCATAGGTCTCTCCTCATAAGTCAAGTTCTCGCTCAGTTGCAAGGGTTCAAAGTCCACTCCGTGGGCTGGATTTGCCAAATACGTACTTCCACAGTATAAAGACATCAAAAATGTTGTGAACCGCTGAAAGAGAAGGCGGCAAGACTAGACGGTAAGCTACTAGACTAATCCGTTCCAAGATCTCGAACGGACCGATGAAGCGTGGGCTAAGCTTCCCTTTCCTTCCAAACCTCAAAACTCCTTTCATTGGAGCTACTTTCAAGAAAACATGATCGCCTATAGTAAACTCTAAATTCCTTCTCATTGTATCAACATAACTCTTATGACGGCTTTGAGTCGTTAACATACTTGATCTAATCGTGCAGATAGCCTCACTAGAGGCTTGGATCAATTTAGGCCCTAACAACTGACGTTCTTCGACCTCATCCCAATAAACAGGGGACCTGCATCTTTTCCCATACAGAGCCTCAAACGGTGACATACTTATGGTTGCTTGATAACTATTGTTATAAGCGAATTCCATTAAATGTAGGTGAGCATCCCAACTACCCGAGAAATCCAGAACGCATGCTCATAACATATCTTCTAGGGTCTGGTTCAATCGCTTAGTTTGACCATCTGTCTGAGGGTGGAAGGTCGTACTGAGATGCAACTGAGTACCCAAGGCTCTTTGCATATATAATTGTGCCCACTTTTCAACAGTGTAATTGTGCCCATTTCTCTATCTGAAACGATTGATATCGGCACCCCATGAAGCTTGACTATCTCCGTCATATATAATTGTGCCCACTTTTCAACAGTGTAAGTAGGCTTCCCAGGGAGAAAATGCTCTGACTTGGTGAGTCTGTCGACAATGACCCAAATCACGGTGTAACCTTTGGCCATTCTAGGCAATCCTGTGATGAAGTCCATGGATATATGATCCCACTTCAATTCTGGGACACTCAGCGGCTGCAACAAGCCTGCTGGTTTCTTTCTCGGGGCTTTTACTTGCTGACAAACGAAACAATTACTAACAACCTCTGCTATCTCTCTTTTCATGCCCTGCCACCAGTACTACTGCTTTAAGTCATGGTACATCTTCGTACTTCCTTGATGAATTGCAAATGGTGAACTATGAGCCTCCGCTACTAACTCCTGTCTGAGGTCGGCATCCCCAGGCACGCATAAGCTACCCTGGTAACACAAGCCTGTTGGGTTTTCTTCCCTAAAACTCGTAGATAGTGAATGTAACTGTTGACCGGATAGTAATGAAATAATATTAATATATTTTTCCATTAATTGTTATTAGTTATTTTATATTTGTCTTTGTCTAAAAATAACCCTAATCCAATAAACTAGACATCCAAGGCTGTAATATGTGTCTTGAACTATATGTAGCGACATATGGGATCATTGTTCGAGAAACACCCTAAAGGGTCTGTAGTATAGGGATAAGACTGGGTGCCTTATCCTGGTGCACTATGGATACACTCACTTTGTATTTGATACAAACGATGCGATCCAACGCGTTCGTGTAGGAGACATGCGAGTGGGGGTATCCTATGCAATGAGTTTGCATAAGACCAGACCGCGAAATAGTAACCACTTGTTATAACACCGTTAACTAGTTGGTTTTCTATTTCACTAGGACGACCTAGACAACTTAGTCTTAATTCTGAGTTGATTATGGACTCCTGCTCATGAGAGATTGTCCTTTGATTTGCATGGGTGAGAGTGGCCAATATGCCGACTCAATAAGCCTACCATTTTGGGGACAAGAACGAATGGGGAGCTGGGAACATAATCGTATAAGATGGAATTCACTCCTTCCCGACTTTAGGGAAGCAGATGAGTGTTCCCTTAAGTGGTTACTCCGAGTCTTGAACAAAGGGCCCTACCATCTCAATGGCACGAGAGGGTTTTTTGTTTGATGATTGGACCACAAACAGGTTGTTCATTAGAGGAGGACTGATACTTAAGGAGATATAGGTAACCCAGGGGTAAAACGATAATTTGACCGAACTGGTGTTACGGACACTCGTGAAGGACTAAGTAGTCGATATTGGTCTAGATCCGTGGACACAGAAAATATGTCTGCAGTGAGAATAGTGCAACTGTGAGTCTATAGTGGAATGAACACACAGTTAACGAATATTGATTAATGTGGTTAATGAGTTTGACCAATTAATCTCACATCATTGGAGCTTCTGATCTGCAGGTCCATTAGGTCCCACTGGTAGCTCGTAAAGTAATTTGAGGCAACTAAGTAATAAAAGTAAATTGAAAATGTTCAATTTATTAAGGGAAACAAATATAATATATATTATTATGAGAGAAATTAATATTTGAAGAAATTCAAATATAAATTTATGGAAGTTTGAAAGAGTTCAAATAATGAATTAATTAATTTAAGGCCTAAAATGTGTTTGGGAAAATTAATTAATTCTAGGCCGGGAATTAAATATGTGATATTTAATTGGTGGTTAATTAATTAACGAATTCATTGACCGGGAATTAATCAATTATGGAAATAATTAATCACTTAAGGAAGTGATTAATCTTTTATGGAAATGATCTAATCATTTATAGAAGTAATTAGTCATTTGTGGAAAAGATTAATCAATTGTGGAATTGATTGATCATGATTGATTAAATAAAGAATAAGATTGAATCAATTTTGGAAAAGATTGATTTAATTGAATATTTTATTCATGGCCCCTCTTCTATAAATAGAACACTAGACCTAATTGGTCCAAGACACTTGACACTTTGCTCTTACTCTTAGACTCTCAAGACAAGACCTAGAATTCTCTCTAGCCTCCCTCTTAGAGAAAGTCTCCCACAAGTCTTTTGCCTCCTAGACCTAGAGTCATACCGGTGTAACCTCTGTGGTTATTGTGTCATTCAAGAATAATTTTCCAGCGATCACAAGCAAAAGGAGGCTGCTGCGTTTTGTTCGTTGGAGCATCGTTGGCGAAGAACGGTCAAGTCTACAACGAAGGTTTGTAACGGTTCTTCCTCTTTTCTTTAGAAAAGTATGAAAATAAATTTGGATTTATTTTTCAGCATGTTTAAATTTTTTTTCCAGCAACTTTAATGTATGTTTAAATCTTGATTGAGTTTTCGTAAGGGTATTTTAATGTTAATTAATATACGCCGTAAGGTCCAATCGATGCGCTTCCGCTGCGTCGGGACTTTTATTCCCTTCAATCGGCATCAGAGCCATCGTTGTCCCTATTAATTAATATTAAAAGTTGCCAAAGGCTCTAATAGGTGGGATTTATGCATAATGTATGTTTGGTTTGCGTTGAACTGTTTGGGTTAATTTTATGGTCGTAGATTTTTTTTATGTGATTTTGATCATGTAAGGCCTGATGTTTCGAGTATTTTATGCATTTTTTATATATTATAAATTGTTATAATGTATGTTTAAATGCATGGAATTGATTTCATATTTTTTAATATAAGTGTATATTAATTATATGAGAAATTGGAAAGCATGAAGCATGTCATTACTTAAATTAAATATAAATAGTTATGTTTAATGTGATGAATGAAGCATGCTTGATTGATTTTCTTGATTGGCTTATAATTGTTATATTAAAATAAAATTAATATTGCATGAAGCATGAAACATCCATAGTTAATAATATAATTGTTATATTATTCATGCAATTAGTGTGGTTTAATTATTTAATTTGAATGATATTGTTGAATGAATTAAACCCTAGATTCTTGATTATAGGATTAATCATTAAAATTTGAAATAGTTCTTTAATATTAATGATTAGAAACCATCAATCTATAATCAAGATTTACGTGCAAACATAAGATCATAGGATAAATTAGATTAATTTTAAATGGTTTAAAATTTATTAGACCTATATGGATTTCTAATAGGATTAGAATCTTTTCTTACTTAGAATTAAAAATAGTTTTAATTGAATAAGTAGGAAAAACATTGTAATTATTATAAGGGAACTCCACCTGTAATGTTCTGTCTAAGGCTGGGGGTATTTAAGTTGAAGGTTTACAGAACACCTCCTACCTAGGAACTGACCTGGAATACCGGAGTTGAATTAATCATAGTTAAATGTTAGCATGCAATGTCACTAGGTTTATTAAAAGTGTTTAATGCACCTAGATCTTTAGAGTAAAGACCTTAAATTACTGAGGTTATAAGGAAACTCTCTCGGTAAAGTTCTGTCTAAGGCTGGGGGTATTTAAGTTGACGGTTTACGGAACACCTCCTACCTGGGAACTGACATGAACATTGAGTTGAAATAACCATAGTAATGTTGACTTGCAATGTTGGGTTTATTAAAAGAAGTTTAATTCACCCAAAAGATTGCAGTTGAATCATTTCCATAATTGTTATAATAGGATCAGACTTAGATAGATTGACTTAGCCGAATACTATCTAAGTTAAATAACCCTATATTAACATTAGGACATTTTCAGTGGGAGGAAAATTACAAAACAAGATTTAAATCAAGTTTTGCTCCTATGTCCCTATATTCACAACGTGAGATTCATGCTCGGCTTCGAGTCGCCTTAGGAGCGGCCTCCCTTCGGAAAGTGTTTGCATGGATCAATATCAAGGTGAATGGGAAAAATGTCTAGAGTAAGTGGGAGCGGCACACGTGTCAACGTATCCCTCGGTCTCTGCCCATAGTTCACACCGTGAGAGTCCTATGATCCGCCTGCAGGTTGTCCTGGCGCAACCATCCCTTCGGAGGGCCTGGTCATAGGATTCGGAACATCGTGAACTCTTGAAAAGGATAGGAGCTCTTAGGCTAATCACCAATAGTTGTCTTTCCCTTCGGTAGCCTGTTGGTGCGTGCCTCTGAGATCTGAAAGTGGGAGGGTTACACTTACGATGATGAGTTAAAAGTGTTAATAAATCCTTGACCGAACAACGGTGGCTAATGTCTATAGGAATATAAGTTATTCTGGAATTGGAATTAGCTGAGAGGTGTCTCATTTCAAAGGAGGAGTACCTGATCACCCTTTGGTGACTGATATTCTAAACCTCTAAAACATCGTTGCAAAACTAAATCGATAGTTTTAGGGTTCTGTGATTGTCTGTTTTGCTAAATTGATTGGATTGTGTGAAATTGTTTGCTTGTATGATGGGTTAAGGCAAAGATAACTAATACGATCATTGTTTGTTTAAATTTCGGCAATGTCTTCCTCAATTGTCTCTCTGCTTAAAAATGAGAAATTAACCAGCGAAAATTATGCTACGTGGAAGTCGAACCTGAATACAATTCGTGTTGTCGATGATCTGCAGTTCGTTTTAACGGACGATTGTCCTCCAGCCCCTGCTCATAATGCATCCCAAGCAATTAAGGATGCTTATGACCGCTGGACAAAGTCCAATGATAAGACTCGCGTCTATATCCTAGCCAACTTATCTGAAGTTTTTGCTAAAAGGCATGAGGGCATGGTAACAACGAGGGAGATTATGAACTCTCTCCAGGAGATGTTTGGACAACCGTCCTACCAACTCCACCATGACGCTCTCAAATACGTTTATAGCTGTCGTATGAAAGATGGCACGTCTGTTCGGGAGCATGTCCTGGATATGATGGTCCAATTCAACGTGGCAGAGGCAAACGGGGCGGTCATAGATGAGTGTAGTCAGGTTGCATTCATCTTAGAATCTCTTCCAAAGAGTTTTCTGCAGTTTCGAAGCAATGAAATGATGAATAAAATAATATTCAACCTGACTAACCTCTTGAATGAGCTACAACTCTATCAGTCTCTTCTTAAGAATAAGGGACAGTAGAAGGAGAGGCAAACGTTGTTCACTCTAAAAGAAAGTTCGAGAAGGGTTCATCCTCTGGAACTGAATCGGTAGCCACTTCTTCAAAGAAAACTCAGAAGAATAAAGGAAACAAGGGGAAAGCTCCCAGTACTGCTGCTAAAAGCAAGGGAAAAGCCAAAGCTATGGCAGATAAGGGCAAGTGTTTCCACTGCAATGTAGATGGACATTGGAAGAGAAACTGCCCAAAGTACCTTGCTGAGAAAAAGAAAGAAAAGGAAGGTAAATTTGATTTACTTTTTTTAGAAACATGCCTGGTAGAACATGACGAGTTTATTTGGATACTTGATTCAGGAACAACTAATCATGTTTGCTCTTCTTTTCAGGAAAATAGTTCCTTTCAGAAGTTGAACGATGGGGAAATGACACTCAGGGTCGGAACTGGAGAAGTCATTTCAGCTAAAGCAGTGGGAGCTGCGAAGTTATTTTTTAGAAATAGATTCTTACTTTTAGAAAGTTTGTTAATCGTTCCCAAGATTAAGAGGAACTTAATTTCTATTTCATGTTTGATTGAACAATCGTATACAGTTACTTTTGATATGAATGAAGCGTTAATTTATAAAAATGGTGTACTTATTTGTTCAGCCAAATTGGAAAATAACTTGTATGTTTTAAGACCAACCGAAAACAAAGCACTTTTAAATCACAAATTATTTAAAACTGTTGAAACTCAAAGTAAAAGGCAAAATATTTCTCCATCAAGTAACAATACTCATCTTTGGCATCTCAGACTTGGTCATATAAACATCGATAGGATCGGTCGTTTGGTAAAGAATGGACTTCTAAGCAAGTTAGAAGATGATTCACTACCACCTTGTGAATCTTGTCTCGAGGGAAAAATGACCAAGAGACCCTTTACTGGAAAAGGTTACAGAGCCAAAGAACCCTTAGAGTTAATACATTCGGATCTATGTGGTCCAATGAATTTAAAAGCTCGAGGAGGGTACGAATATTTCATCTCATTTATAGATGATTATTCAAGGTATGGTTACTTGTACCTAATTGGACATAAGTCTGAAGCCCTTGAAAAGTTTAAGGAGTTTAAGGATGAAGTTGAAAACCTATTAGGTAAATATATTAAAGTACTTCGATCTGATCGAGGAGGGGAGTATATGGATCAAAGATTCCAGGATTATATGATAGAACATGGAATCCAATCTCAACTCTCAACCCCTGGTACACCTGAGCAGAATGGTGTGTCCGAAAGGAGAAATAGAACCTTGTTAGACATGGTTCGATCAATGATGAGCTATGCTCAATTTCCTAGCTCGTTTTGGGGGTATGCAGTAGACACTGCAATATACATCTTGAACAATGTTCCCTTGAAAAGTGTTTCTGAAACACCTTTCGAATTATGGAAGGGGCGTAAACCTAGTTTGCATCACTTTCGCATCTGGGGTTGTCCAGCACATGTGCTTGTGACAAATCCTAAGAAACTGGAACCTCGTTCAAAACTGTGCCAATTTGTTGATTACCCTAAAAAAACGAGAGGTGGTTATTTCTACGACCCACAAGAAAATAAGGTGATTGTATCGACAAACGCCACTTTCTTAGAGGAAGACCACATGAGAGATCATAAACCACACAGTAAAATAATATTAGGAGAAGCTACTGAAGAATCATCAAGAGTTGTTGATGAAGTTGGACCTTCAACAAGGGTTGATGAAGGAACTAGTTCTTCAGATCCATCTCGTCCATCTCAAAGGTTGGAAATGCCTCGACGCAGTGGGAGGATTGTATTACAACCTGACCGCTACTTGGATTTAACTGAAACTCAGGTTGTCATACCTAATGATGGCATTGAGGATCCATTGTCCTATCGACAGGCAATGAATGGCGAACATAAGGATGAAGTGGTCAAAGCCATGAACCTAAAAATGGAGTCAATGTACTCCAATTATGTATGGGAACATACAGATCTACCAAATGGGGTAAAACCCATAGGGTGCAAATGGATCTATAAGAGAAAAAGAGATGCAGCTGGAAAGGTATAGACTTTCAAAGCTAGACTAGTGGCAAAGGGTTATACCCAAAAGGAAGGGGTTGACTATGAGGAAACCTTTTCTCCTGTAGCCATGTTAAAGTCCATAAGAATTCTCTTATCCATAGCCACATATTATGACTATGAAATATGACAAATGGACGTCAAGACTACCTTTCTAAATGGTAATCTTTAAGAGAATATCTTCATGTGTCAACCTGAAGGGTTCATAGCCCAAGGTCAGGAACAAAAAATTTGTATGCTCAATCGATTCATTTATGGATTGAAACAAGCGTCCAGATCATGGAACATTAGATTTGATACTGCAATCAAATCTTTTGGCTTTGACCAAAACGTTGATGAGCCTTGTGTGTACAAGAAAGTCAACAAAAGGAAAGTAGCTTTTCTAATACTTTATGTAGACGATATCCTACTCATTGGGAATGATGTAGGATACCTCACTGACATTAAGAAATGGCTAGCAGCCTCAATTCCAAATGAAAGATCTGGGAGAGGCTCAATATGTTCTGGGAATCCAAATCATTAGGGATCGTAAGAACAAAACGCTAGCCCTGTCTCAAGAAATGTATATTGACAAGATGTTGTCTCGATATTCGATGCAAAACTTCAAGAAGGGACTACTACCCTTCAGACATGGGGTACACCTGTCTAAGGAACAATCTCCTAAGACGCCTCAAGAAGTGGAGAACATGAGACACATTCCCTACGCCTCAGCTGTGGGCAGCTTAATGTATGTTATACTCTGCACTAGGCCTGACATATGTTATGCAGTGGGAGTAGTCAGTAGGTATCAGTCTAATCCAGGGTTGGACCACTGGGGAGCGGTTAAGAATATCCTCAAGTATCTTCGGAGAACGAGGGACTACATCCTTGTGTATGGAGCTAAGGATTTGATTCTTACTGGATACATTGACTCTGACTTTCAAGCTGATAAGGATTCAAGGAAATCCACATCAAGGTCAGTATTCACCCTCAATGGAGGAGCAGTAGTGTGGAGGAGCATCAAACTAGGATGCATAGCAGACTCAACCATGGAGGCTGAGTATGTAGTAGGTTGGGAAGCAACTAAGGAGGCAGTATGGCTTAGAAAGTTCTTGACGGATTTGGAAGTGGTTCCGAATATGAACGTACCCATGACACTATACTGTGACAACAGTGGGGCTGTAGCCAACTCAAAAGAATCTCGAAGCCACAAACGGGGTAAACACATCGAGAGGAAGTATCACCTGATACGGGAGATTATGCAAAGAGGAGATGTGATCGTCACTAAGATCGCCTCGGAGCACAACATCGTTGATCCATTTCCGATCGCTCTCACGGATAAAGTGTTTGAGGGTAATCTAGAGGGTATAGGTCTACGAGATATGTATGCCATCTAATCTAGGGCAAGTGGGAGAAATGTATAATGGATATAAGGATGCCCTAGTTCATTGTATTAATATGCATGACATTTCTAGCTTTAGATTATTGCATTTACATCCCACAAACTAGTGTTTTAGTTCAAGTGGGAGTTTGTTGGGTTTTATGCCCTAAAACTCGTAGATAGTGAATGTAACTATTGACCGGATATTAATGAAATAATATTGATATATTTTTCCATTAATTGTTATTAGTTATTTTATGTTAGTCTTTTCCTAAAAATAACCCTAATCCAATAAAGTAGACATCCAAGGTTGTAATATGTGTCTTGAACTATATGTAGCGACATATGGGATCATTGTTCAAGAAATAGCCTAAAGGGTCTATAGTATAGGGATAAGACTGGGTGCCTTATCCTGGTGACACTGTGGATACGGCCCACTTTGTATTTGATACAAACGCTGCGATCCAACGCTTTTGTGTAGGAGACATGCGAGTGGGGGTATCCTATGCAATGAGTTTGCATAAGACCGGACCGCAAAATAGTAACCACTGGTTATAACACCGTTAACTAGTTGGTTTTCTATTTCACTAGGACGACCTAGACAACTTAGTCTTAATCCTGAGTTGATTTTGGACTCCTGCTCATGAGAGATTGTCCTTTGATTTGCATGGGTGAGAGTGGCCAATACGCCGACTCAATAAGCCTACCATTTTGGGGACAAGACCGAATGAAGAGCTGGAAACATAATCGTACAAGATGGAATTCACTCCTTCCCGACTTTAGGGTAGCAGATAGTGCTCCCTTAAGTGGTTACTCCGAGTCTTGAACAAAGGGCCCTACCCTCTCAATGGCACGAGAGGGTTTTCTGTTTGATGGTTGGACCACAAACAGGTTGTTCATTAGAGGAGGACTGATACTTAAGGAGATAGAGGTAACCCAGGGGTAAAACGGTAATTTGACCCAGCTAGTGTAACGGACACTCGTGAAGGACTAACTAGTCGATATTGGTCTAGATTCGTGGACACAAAAAATATGTTTGCAGTGAGAAGAGTGCAACTGTGAGTCTATAGTGGAATGAACACACAGTTAACGAATATTGATTAATGTGGTTAATGAGTTTGACCAATTAAACTCACATCGTTGGAGCTTCTGATCTGCAGGTCCATTAGGTCCCACTGGTAGCTCATAAAGTAATTTGAGGCAACTAAGTAATAAATGTAAATTGAAAATGTTCAATTTACTAAGGGAAACAAATATAATATATATTGATATATTATTATGAGAGAAATTAATATTTGAAGAAATTCAAATATAAATTTATGGAAGTTTGAAAGAGTTCAAATAATGAATTAATTAATTTAAGGCCTAAAATGTGTTTGGGCAAATTAATTAATTCTAGGCCGGGATATTTAATTGGTGGTTAATTAATTAAAGAATTCATCGACCGGGAATTAATCAATTATGGAAATAATTAATCACTTAAGGAAGTGATTAATCATTTATGGAAATGATATAATCACTTATGGAAGTAATTAGTCATTTGTGGAAAAGATGAATCAATTGTGGAATTGATTGATCGTGATTGATTAAATAAGGAATAAGATTGAATCAATTTTGGAAAAGAATTATTCAATTGAATATTTTATTCATGGCCTCTCTTCTATAAATAGAACACTAGACCTAATTGGTCCAAGACACTTGACACTTTGCTCTTACTCGTAGACTCTCAAGACAAGACCTAGAATTCTCTCTAGCCTCCCTCTCAGAGAAAGACTCCCACAAGTCTTTTGCCTCCTAGACCTAGAGTCATACCGGTGTAACCTTTGTGGTTATTGTGTCATTCAAGAAGAATTTTCCAGCGATCACAAGCAAAAGGAGGCTGCTGCGTTTTGTTCGTTGGAGCATCGTTGGCGAAGAACGGTCAAGTCTACAACGGAGGTTTGTAACGGTTCTTTCTCTTTTCTTTAGAAAAGTATGAAAATAAATTTGGATTTATTTTTTAGCATGTTTAAACTGTCTTTCCAGCAACTTTAAAGTATGTTTAAAGCTTGATTGAGTTTTCGTAACGGTATTTTAATGTTTATTAATATACGGCGTAAGGTCCAATCGATGCGCTTCCGCTGCGTGGGGACTTTGATTCCCTTCAAAGCCGAGGTCCGAAGATAAGGAACCTGTCCTGCCTCCACTTGATTGCACTTAACATCAAGGTCAGGGTCACTTGGTTGGGCATCTATGATCCTCTGTCTCAAGCTCGACTTAACTCTCAACTGAGCTAGACGTGTCGTAACCTCACCCATTGTTACTATAATCTCTACACATTCCAAGTCATCCAATATATGAGCTTGAGTAGTAATTAAGGCAGACGTATGAGCAGTCTTCCTATTGAGGGCATCTGCGACCACATTTACCTTGTCTGGATGATACTCGATGTCACAATCATAATCTTTCACTAACTCCAACCATCTCCATTGCCTCATATTCAACTATTTCTGGGTGAAGAGATATTTAAGACTTTTGTGGTCCGTGATGATTGGGATTTTCTCTCTGTATAGCTAGTGCGTCCAAATCTTCAAGGGAAAGACCACAGCTGCCAACTCCAAGTCATGGGTCGGGTAGTTCTTCTCATAATCTTTCAGCTGATGAGACGCATAAGCAATGACCTTACCATGCTGCATTAACACACAAACCAAACCCTTCTTTGAAGCATCACTGTATATAACGACAAATTCTCTGAACCATTGGGTACTGTAAGTACTGGTGATAAAACTAACCTTCGCTTAAGCTCTTGGAAGCTTGCCTCACAAGCTTCGTTCCACACAAATGGAGTACCCTTTTGAGTCAACTGAGTTAGGGGTGCGACAATACTGGAAAAGCCTTGCACAAAATGACCGTAATAGCCTGCTAACCCCAAGAGACTTCGTATCTAGCTGACTGAAGTAGGTCGAGACCAATTGATCACTGCATCTATTTTGGCTGGGTCTACTGTGACACCTTCCTTCAACACCACGTGCCCTTAGAAGGAAACTCGTTGTAGCCAGAACTCACATTTAGAGAATTTAGCGTACAACTTGTTTGTTCTTAAGGTGGTTAAAACTCTCCTGAGATGATCCCCATGTTCCTCCTCTGTCTTGGAATAGATAAGGATATCATCAATGAAAACAATTACGAACGTATCGAGAAACTCCTTAAATACCCTGTTCATTAAGTCCATGAAAACTGTAGGAGCATTTGTAAGCCCAAAGGACATCACTGTAAATTCGTAATGCCCATACCTGGTCTTGAAAGTTGTCTTAGGTATATCTTTCTCTCTAATCCTCAACTAATGATATCCTGATCGTAGATCTATCTTAGAAAATATTGCTGCACCTTGAAGCTGATCAAAGAGGTCATCAATCCTGGGAAGAGGGTATCTGTTCTTTATTGTCACTTTGTTCAGCTCCCGATAGTCGATGCATAAATGCATGGTTCCGTCCTTCTTTTTCACAAATAAAACTGGAGCACCCCACGACGAAACGTTGGGGTAACCTTTGTCTAATAACTCCAGAATTTACACCTTAAGCTATTTCAATTACATTGGAACCATCCTATATGGAGCTTTAGAAATCAGATCAGTACCTAGCTCAAGCTTAATGCAGAAGTCAACCTCTCATGTGGGCGGTAGTCCTGTCAGATCCTTCAAAAATAAATCTGCGAATTCCCTCATTACCGGTATTGAGGTCATCGATGCCTCAGTGCCCCTTGTGTCAACCACGCTAGCCAGTAGGCCCCAAGTTCCTTTGCTAATCAATTTTTTCTCCTTCATTGCAGAGACTACGTTAGGAGCACCCTTGATCATCGATCCTTTAAACTTGAAGCTTGCCTCTGATGAAGGGTTGAAGACAACCTCCTTAGGATAACAATATATGTTGGCATAATTAGAAGCCAACCATTCCATTCCCAAGATAGCATCAAATCACTCATATCAAGGGCTATCAATGTCACGTCCATCGATCGATCAGACACTAACATTTGGCAGGCTTTCACTGCTTTGCTAGATAGCAACGTTACCCCTGCAAGGGTTGAGACTAACAAAACATAGCCTAACGGTTCTAATTCTAGGTTGGCTTGACTTACAAATGATGCAGAAATAAAAGAATGTTTTGAACCATAATCAAACAACACGAAAGCGTAATGACTGAGAATAGGGATGGTACCTGTCACTACTGCATTCAAGTTCACTACCTCTTGTCGGGTGGTGGCAAATATCTTGCCATGTTGCTGTGTTGGTCTTACCCCAGATGCCTGATTTAAACTAGATGGCTGGTTGGCGTAATTAGACTTCTTCTGCTTGCAATTCGGAGCGATATGCCCTTCCTGGCCACACTTGAAACACACACGGGTCTCTGTCAGTCAACGACCCCAGTGGTACTTCCCTCACGACTGACATAATGACCTATCCTGATTAGGCCCTGGTGGATTCTGTGCTTTCTATCGACGGTTCTGAGTCGAACCTCGTCTAGGGTAACGCTGACCCCACTGTGTGTTCGAGCTCATCTGACCGTATCTTCGGTTATGACCTAAGGAAGTTTCTGAAGAGAGAACTAACGGTCGTCGATCAATCAGTTTTGCCACCCTTACTACTGTGGCATAGTCATGTGGTTGATGGGCTGCCACACTGCCTTGTATCTCTTCCTTTAAGCCCGTGATAAATCGTTCTACCTTATTAGCCTATATAGCTACCAGGGCAGGAGCAAATCAAGACAATCTG
Source organism: Luffa acutangula (assembly GCA_036850905.1). Taxonomy (NCBI): domain Eukaryota; kingdom Viridiplantae; phylum Streptophyta; class Magnoliopsida; order Cucurbitales; family Cucurbitaceae; genus Luffa; species Luffa acutangula. Next base: position 20,051,242 of record CM072087.1, read on the forward strand.
GCGAACTCTGTCTCGTATTCCTCTACGGTTCGACTTCCCTTTTTAAGAGCCACAAACTCTTCTTGCAACGGAAGGTTGCAGGGTAATACTTTCTAAAGAATTCCTCCCTGAATTGAGCCCATGTTACAGCTCCGTTGCTGACGTCTATAGTCCTTTCGATCGATTGTCACCAAATTAAGGCATTGTCTTGCAACAAAAACACAGCACAGTAAACTTTCTGGTCCTCCGGACAGTTCATGTGACGAAAGACAGTTTCGATGGAGGACAACAACAGCACTACCGCGGTGGGGTCCCTTGATGCTCCATCAAACGAAAGAGGGTCCCAATTTCTAAAATCTCTTAAACACCTTGCCTCACGCGATAGGGCTTTGTTGTTTTGAGGCGTCTGGACCTGCTATTGGTGCATCGTTAGGTGAATTGATGGATGTGAGATAAGATGGTAAATAATAATAAAGATAAATTCAGCTAACCCTAATGCAAGTATACATTGTCGCACGTAGAAATAAAAAACCTTAGAAGTATTCCAAAGGTATCGATCCCACGAGGACTAACTGGAAATTCAAATTTGAAGAACAAACTGCTCAAATGATTGCTTTTGAAAAGGTAACCAAAGAAATAAGTTGATCATTGGTTTTTAAAGAAAAAAATAAAACAAGCAAATAAGCAAAAGAATAACAATATGAAATAAACGAGGTATTAACCATGGATTCATCCCAAAGGCAATAACTTTCATCATGCAATATTTAATCTTGAGCCTATTCAATGCATTGTGTCAGATTTAACTTCTATTAAAGAAAACCGATACGTTGGGCAAAATTAGAAACTTATTTTCTAAACTAGATTAAGCATGCATTTTCAGATCTAAACACAATTTTAGATTAAAGAAACTTACTAGAACAAGGCTGAAAAATTATGCACAATGCTCCCAAATGACACCACCACACAAGAACACCCGCTATTCTCTCGGGCTATCTTGAGATCTCGATTGTGGGATCGATCTCGCCTTGGGAAGGAAATTTTTCAGCAAGCATAATGCTATTTCTTGAGAGAAAAAACTGAGAGAACACAAGAAGAGAACTTCCTCTATGTTTTTCGGTGAGTGACAGAAATCCTCGATAGATGGGTAACCCGCTCTACACTTAACGATAAGTGTGGAGGGAGTTAAAACCCTACTTAATCTTGATCGTTGGATCTAATCCAAATGATCTTGGTCGTCTATTATAATTAATTTAATTAAATCAAAATTAATTAAATCAATTATAGCATTAGGTTTTTAATACAATTTAAATCATATTTAATTGAATTAAATTGGCCAGTCAATTAATTCTTAATTAATTAAATCCACGTTAATTAAATATCCAATATTTAATTAATATTACAATTGAATCATATTCAATTTTAATCTCTCTCATTTAACGTATAGTTTTAATGTGCATCATAATGTACATTAATATTAACTATAGGATTAATTTAATTAAATCACATTTAAATAAATTAATTAATTTTCCAATTAATTAATTCATTAGTTAAACATCATATATTTAATTAATTTACTATTTCAATCATTATTCAAATAATTCTCTGATATACTATAGTTTTAATATGAATCTCATTCACATTAAATTTAACTTATAGTTTCAATATGAATCTAATTCATATTTAATATTTGAACTCTTTCAAATATTTAATTCTCTCATTAATTAATTTTGAATCATATCCAAAATTAATTTAAAATATAAAGTTAATTCATTAATTAAACTTATAATATAATGTATCTTTATACATTATTTTAATTGTATCAAAAACAATAAAATTCCACCAACGAATTTGAACACACTTGAAATTCTATTCAAGACTATTTAACCTCAGAATCCTATACGAGCTAGTAGGTGGACCTAATGGACCTACAGATTGAAAGCTCCAACGATACGAGACTAATTGGCTAAACTCATTAACCAAATTAGTCAACATTCGTTAACTGTGGGTCACTCCACTAAAGACCCACAGCTGCACTCTTCTCATTGTAGAATAATTCTGTGTCCACGGATATCGACCAATAACAGTAAGTCAATCCTTCACGAGTGTTCGGAACGTCAACTGGGTCAAATTACCGTTTTACCCCTGGGTTACCTCTAGATCCTTAAGTACCACTGATTCCTCTAATGAACAATCGGTTTATGATCCTATCAATAAACAGCAGTTCCTCTCGGGCCAGGAGAGGATGGGCGCCCTTGTTCAAGACCCGGAATCAACCCTTAAGGGAACACACATCTACTTGCCCCAATAGGGGAAGGAGTGAATTCCATCTTGTACTGTTATGTTCCCAGCCCCCATTCGGTCTTGCCCCTGAAATGGTAGGATTATTGAATCGGCGAACTGGCCACTCTCACCCATACAGATCTCAGGACAATCCCTCCTGAAAAGGAGTTCATAACAGACTCAGGATTGAGATTGAATTACCTAGGTCATCCTATTGAAATAGAAACCTAAACTAGTCAACGGTGTTACATCTAGTGGTTACTATTTCGCGGTCCGGTCTTATGCAAACTCATTGCACAAGATACCCCCACTTGTATGTCTCCTACATGGATGCTTTGGATCATTGCATCTGTATCGAATACAAAGTGGGTCGTATCACATAGTGTTACCAGGATAAGGTACCTAGCCTTATCCCTATACTATAGACCATTTAGGTTGTTACTTGAACACTGATCCCCGTATGTCTCCACATACTAGTTCAAGTTTCATCTAAACAACCTAGGATCTTAGTTTATTGGATTTGGGTCAAATTGTGCAATTTTAGTAACAATAACTCTTTATTGTACAAATCTCACTAACGACTTATTGATACAAGTGAACAATTTGTCACCATTCACTGCCTACGAGTTTTAGGGCATAAAACCCAACAACTCCCACTTGAACTAAAACTCTAGTTTAGTGGGATGTACAATAATCTATTATGGCAATGGGTGTATCGATACATGTAAAATACATAAATGTATATATACAATGTACAAATACAATAAACTAGGGCATCCACTATACTCATTACATTTCTCCCACTTGCCCTAGATTACATCTTTGTACTTATCTCGTAGATCTAGACCATCTAGATGACCCTCATACACTTTAGCCGAGAGAGCCTTTATGAATGATCAACAATACTTTCATTCAATTCAATGTGCATGATTGTCTTGCATTAGGAATAGTCATATTTGGAACACTTTCCAAATCAACCATGAACTTTCCAAGTCTTACAGCCTCGATCGCTGCTTCACAAACAGCGTAGTTTTCAGCCTATAGGTCGAGGCTGCAATGCATCCTAGCTCGATGCAATGCCATACTATATCTCCTCTATTAAAGAGTGAAGACAGACACTGATGTAGATTTAATCAAATCCTTACCAGTTAAAACATATGTGTCAGTGTATTCTGTAAGGATCAAATCCTTAGCGCCATACACGAGCATATAGTTCCTCATTCTCCAAAGATACTTGAGAATATAATTAACGGTTCTCCAATGATCATATCCTGGATTAGATTGATACTCACTGACATTGCCTATTGCATAGGGCATTCCTCAACTCCTTGAGGTGTCTAAGAACACAGTTCTTTAGACAAAAGAATTCTACCCTGAAAAGGTCGTGAACCCTTCTTACAATTCTGCATCTCATATCTAATCAACATTTATAGATATTAAACACTTGAACGATGGCTAGCATTTTGTTCTTACTGTTTTAAACAATTTAAAACATAAGAACAAACTAAGCTTCTCCCAACTTTTATTTGGAAATGAGCTGCTAGTCACATTTAATATCAATAAGTTAACCTACTTATTCCAAATGAGTAGGATATCAATCACATACAACGTGAAGAAAGCTATTGTACTACTGACGATCTTCTTGTAGATACAAGACTCATCAATGTCCTGATTAAAGGCAAAAGATCTGATCACCGTATCAAATCATATATTCCAAGATCGAAATGCTTAGGTCGATCCATTAATGGATCACTTAAGATTGCAAACCCTTTTGCTTTTGATCTTGCTCAATGGACCCTTCTTGTTGAGACCTTAAATGTCTCGTTTCCTCTTGTAAATCCACTTGTAACCTATAAGTGTTACCCCCTCGAGCAAATTTACAAGATCCCAGATGGAATTGAAATGCAAAGACTTCATTTCCAGGTCCATGGCTTTAAACCATTGGTCTTGTCAACATCATTCATTTTCTTTCTAAAAGATAATGACAACTTGTGCTTCAAATAAGCCCATGTAACGGGCAGATTATAAAACAACTCTCCCACTACATCAAGGAATTCTGAACTCTTGAGATGGATGTGACTTGACAAAAAGCACTGGCCTTATCAACAACTCTTATTGTATAACCAGTCTTATCAACAACTCTTGTTGATTTTTCTGTCGCTTCATTAGTTAATACACTCAAACTGACTTTACTTTGTGGTTTATGATTTCTCATATGTTCTTCTTCTGAGAATGAAGCATTTGTCAATACAAGTTCTTTATTCTCTTTTGGATTGAAGAAATATCTACTCCTCGTTTCCTTTGAGGTAACTAACAAAGTATGTAATGAAGTTAGCACTTCATGACCCCAAAACGAGCCAGGCAATTGAGCATAGCTCAATATGGGTTGAACCATATCCAATAGGGTTATATTACTCCTAACTGAGATATAGGATGTGATCCCTTGTACTATCAAATAGTTCTGGAATCTCAAGTCCCTATACTCAACACATTGATCAGATCAAAGTGTTTTTTATTATCTCACCTAACAAGTTTCCAACTTCAGTCTTAAACCCCTTCGAATATCTCAAGAGCTTCGGACTTAAACTGCATTAGGTAGAGATACTCATACCTTTGAATAACTATCTATAAACGAGATTAATTATTCATACCCTCCCACTGCTTTAACATACGGGACCACAAGGATCCAAATGTATAAGCTTCAAGGGTTTTTTGGCTCTTTAGTTCTTTTCTAGTAAAAGATCTATTAGTCATATTGCCCATAAGGCATGACTTAATTGGTATTAAAGAGTCTTCTTCTAACTAACTTAGAAGTATACTCGAAACTAAACTCCCAATCATATTGAGATCAAAATAGCCTAACCTTAAGAACCAAAGAAAGGTATTTCCTTTAGGAGATATCCTTTGCCTTTATTTCTCTGAGTATAAGCAATCTTAAACAACTCAATGCTCGTGACTTGCTTTACTCTCGATTAGTCTTAAAACACATAAGTTATTTTCCAGTAAAGCTGAACAAATGTCAACTCTCTTTCTTAATATAAAACTACGTTAGTAAAGAAAGGTATAGAGTAGCATTGTCCCAATATATACGTTATAGAAATCAAATTTTTGTTAGTCTTTAGGAAATACATACACATTATCTAATAATGTGTATTTTCTTCCACTAGATAAAATAACTTAATGTTTCCTCTGCCAAAGCCGAGATATACTCTCCAGATCAAAATCTGAGAGTGATCTCTCCTACTTGCAACAGTTGGCATGAGATTATTCCTTGAAAGGAAAAGCAAACGTGATAAGTGGCACCTGAATTAAAAAATTCAGGTTGTATCCTCATTTTCCATTATGCACATTTAATTTCAATGACCAATAAATCACATTCATTGTCATTGACATTGGCTAGGCAGTTAATGTCATAATCATCATAAACCATTCAAGATGAACTAGACATTTGGGCCTGAGGACATTCCTCACTCAAGATTAATCTAAAATCATATACCACAAGTTTGTAGTTTAAGCTAGTTGTATTTCAAACCGTTATCAATTGGCGTAAGACAATGCACATAGAAATTATCACTGAATCAACAAATTACTTGTTTTGCACTAAACCCATTACACAAAATAATATTGTTTTAATCCAATCAATTTAGCAAAAGTAATCATCGACCCAAATGTATGATACATATTTGCAACGATACTTCAGAGGTTTAGAGCAACAGCTACCGTAGGGCAGTCGCCCACTCCTCCTCTAAATTGAGACAATCTTAGCCAATCTCTATTACCAGAATAACGCATATTCCAATAGTTCTTAGCTACCGTTTTTTCAGTCAGGAAATCATTAACACCTTAACAATTTCCCATAAGTGTGACCCTCCATTTTCAGATTCCAGAGGTCGGCCCTAACAATGCTACCGAAGGGAAAGTCAAAGTTGGGAATGGACCTAAGAAACCCTATCCATTTCTAGAGCTTGCATTGTTCCGAATCCTATGATCAAGCCCTCCGTAGGGTGATCGCTCCCAGGGCGACTCGGAGGCAGATCATAGGAATCTCACTATGCAACCTAATGGAGGAGATCGTAGGATACGTTGACACGTGTCTTGCTCCCACTTACTATAAAATACTCCCTCATTCACCTTGATATTGATCCATGCAAACACCATCCGTAGGGGGTCACTCCCAGGGTGACTCGAGGCCAAGCATGGACCTCACGATGTGAACTCTTGAGGACGTGAGAGCAAAACTTGATTTATGAAAATCTTGTTTTGATATATTTCCTCCCACTAAGTATTTTTAAAATTTAAGGGTCTATTACTTAGGTAAATTCCGGCTAAATGAATCTATCTAAGTCTATGCCTGAATATAACTCTTATATAGAGGTCTTTACTCTAATGTCTAGGTGAATTAAACTCTTTTAGTTACGTAGTGACATTGCATGCTAACATTAATCTATGATTAATTCAACTCAGGTTCCGGATCTGTTCCCAGGTAGGAGGTGTTCCGTAACCATCAACTTAAATACCTCTAGCCTAGACAGAACTTCACCTGGAGAGTTCCCTTATAACCATAGTAATGTTTTTCCTACTTAGTCCATTAAAATTATTTAAATACTAAGTAAGAAAATAATTCTAATCATATTAGAATTAAAATTAGCTTAAGTCTAATTAATTTTAAACAATTTAAAATTAATTCATTTTAACCTAAGGTCCTATGTTTGCATGCAACTCTTTATTATAGGTTGACGGTTTCTAATCAATTTTATAACTATTATACAATTTTAATAATTAGCCCTATAACATGCTTTTATGGTGTTTCCAAATTGTTGGGTTTTATGCCCTAAAACTCGTAGATAGTAAATGTACATTTGACCGAACATTAATAAAGTGATGTATTATTCAATGTTTGTATTATATCTTGTCTTGTTAACCCTAATCCAATAAACTAAACATCCATGGCTAATAGAATGAGGCTTGAACTAGTATGTAGGGACATACGGGGATTGATGTTCAAGTTTTAGCCTAAAGGGTCTGTAGTATAGGGATAAAGCTGGGTACCTTATCCTGGTGACACTATGGATACGGCCCGCTTTGTATATTGATACAAACGTAGTGATCCAACGCGTTCATGTGGTTGACATGCGAGTGGGGGTATCCTGTGCAATGAGTTTGCACAAAGACCGGACAGCGAAATAGTTAACCACTAACTCTAACACCGTTAGTTAGCTTGGTTTCTATTTCACTAGGATGACCTAGGCAACTTGGCTTTAATCCTGAGTGGATTATGGACTCCTGTCCATGAGGGATTGTCCTTTGATTTGTACGGGTGAGAGTGGCCAGTTCGCCGACTCAATAAGCCTACCATTTTGGGGACAAGACCGAGTGGGGAGCTGGGAACGTAGTCTTACAAGATGGAATTCACTCCTTCCTGATATGAGGGTAAGTAGAGGTGTGTTCCCTTAAGTGGTGTCTCCGGGTCTTGAACAATGGGCCCTACCCTCTTTATGGCCCGAGAGGGTTTTCTGTTTGATGGTTGGACCACAAACAGGTTGTTCATTAGAGGAGCACTGGTACTTAAGGATCAAGAGGTAGCCCAGGGGTAAAACGGTAATTTGACCTAGCTGGGGTACGAACACACGTGAAGGGCTAACTTGCTGTTGACGGTCAATATCCGTGGACACAGAAATATGTCTGCAGTGAGAAGAGTGCAGCTGTGGTTCTTTAGTGGAGTGAACCACAGTTAACGAATATTAATTAACTTGGTTAATGAGTTTAACCAACTAATCTCATATCGTTGGAGCTTCTGATCTGTAGGTCCATTAGGTCCCACCGGTAGCTCATTTAGGGCGTTGAGGTAAAATTCTAAGGATGGATTGAACATTCAAAGGTGTTTGAATATTAAACTAAAATATGAAGTGGTTCATATTAAAACTATAGGTTATAATTAATATGCATTGGATGTATATTAATACTATAGTTTTGAGAGAGAAAATAGTAATTGAATATGTGATGTTCAATTTTATTTTATTAATTAATTTCGAATTAATTAATTAATTTAGTTTAATTAAATTTGATTTAATTAAACTATAAGATAGGAGGGATATTAATTTAAATTGGATTTAAATTAATGTTATTTTAATTAATTTAGATTAATTAAAATATAATTAATTGTAATTTTGAAATTATGATTTTAAAATTATAATTAATTAAAGATATCAGATAACTGATATTTCAGTTATCTGATATTATATTTTTATAAAAAAAGGGACGTGGTCAGTGCAGTTGCTGGAATCTCTCAGTCTCACGTCTCTCACGCCCATCTCTCCCTCTCTATCGTTCTCTCTCGTCTCTGCTCTCTCGCTCAGAGAATACAGAACTATTGATCCAGAAAAAATCCTCAGAATTTTGGCTCCCACAAGCACCCAACGCTAGATCCTATTAGAGAATACCGGTGTACCTTCGTGGTGGTGTTCGTGGTGATTTTCCAGCAAGACCAAGGTGTACTTGCTGCCGTTTTTGGGAGAAAATCGAAGTATTTTGGCGATACGTTCAAGGATTTCTTCAAGGGTAAGGGTTTTCTTGAACTAGGGTCATTAGGACCCAACTCTAGATTAGATCTAGAATTTTTTTACTTGTTTTAAGCATGTTTATATATGTTTTACAACAGCTATTTTATATATAATTGTCGCTGTAAAATTTAATTATTTTTGCCGTCGTATTGGTATCCCAATCGACGTTTTATTCGAAAAGGTCTTTATGTTTTTCCGCTGCGCAAAGGGCTATTATCCCTACAATTGGTATCAGAGCCATTTCGAATTTAAAACGTTGTTTTGAGATTTACGATTGGCTGTGTATGGTGGGATTAATTGCATTGTGAATGTATGGTTTGCGATAAACTGTTTAGGTTTAATTGGCCTTAGAATTTATGATTTTTGATGCGATCAATTGTAAAGGCCCCTGCGTTTTTGGGCATTAAATCATAAATATCGAGTATGTACAGTCCGGGTCGTGTTTAGGCTTGAAGATCGATGAAGAACAGCCGCGGTTCTGCCCAGGAAACAGCTCCAGACGCAACAGCGTCGGGACGCTAGGCATTGTGCGTCTCGACGCTGTCGCGATTCCACGCTCCAGACGGTTGAAATCGCGCCAGCGTCGGGACGCTATCTGTTAAGCGTCTCGACGCTGTCACGATTTCGTGCGGCGCCAGGATTTTCGTGAAATCGTGAGTGGTGCCCTAATTTGGCCGGTCCGGTTCGTGCGGTTTGGGTCAGCTGGGACCGGTTCGGTCCGGTTTGACCCGTTTTGGGTGCGGTTCGAGTTTTTCAAGTCCGGTTCGAAGTGGTTCGGGTCGGTTCAAGGCTTGTGGACCGGATTTGGAGCTGCAGAATTTTGTAATAGGATAGATTTATTGCTTTATTAATGTAATTTTGCTTTAATCTATCCTAGGGGCCAATTAAATCGGTTTATTCGCTATTTAAATGCTTTATGGATGTCATTTAAATTTTAATCCCACCTTAGGATATAAAGCATGCTCATGCATTTATGTATGTTATAATTAGATTATAATATATGTTTGAAATGCATGGTTTGATTTTCATGATTTATTTAATATATAGTAGAGTTATATTAAATTCATGAAAATGGAAGAGTATGATGCATGCAATTACATAGTTTTTATATAAAAGTTATATTAAAAATTATTTGTTTGCAGCATGCTAAGTTGATTTTCCATTGTTTGGCAATAATAAAGTTGTTTATTATTTAAATGGAAATCAAATTGCATTGAGCATGATACATCCATAGGTTAATATAAGAGTTATATTAATTATCATGAAATGCAGAGTACTATAGTTTTAATTTCATTAACTTGAATATGATTGTTAATTGTTTTAAAAACTATAGTATGCATGATTATAGGGCTAATCATTATAAAATTTTGAAATAGTTTAAAATTTTATGATTAGAAACCGTCAATCTATAATCAATATATGCATGTTCACATAGGATCTTAGGTTAAAATTAAATTAATTTTAATGGGTTAAAATTAATTAGACCTAAGATCATTTTCTAATGGGATTAGAAGATCTTACTTTGTTTTAAAATAGTTTTAATGAACTAAGTAGGACGAGCATTCCTAAGATTATAAGGGAACTCTACCAGTGAAGTTCTGTCTAAGGATTGGAGGTATTTAAGTTGACGGTAAACGGAACACCTCCTATCTGGGAACTGATCTGGAATACCGGAGTTGAATTAATCTCAGGTTAATGTTAGAATAATGTCGCTAGGTTAATTAAATTGGTTTAATGCACCTAGACATTAGATCTTATTATAATAGTTATAATAGGACTAGACTTAGATAAATGACTTAGCCGGATTTATCTAGGTGTAATCAAACCCTAAAATTAATAATTAGTTACTTTAGTGGGAGGAAAATTACAAAACTTAATTTAAATTGAGTTTTGCTCCTACGTCCCCGTGACGTTCACACCGTGAGATCCATGCTCGGCTTTGTGTCGTTTTAGTGCGGCCTCCCTTCGGAGAGTGTTTGCATGGGTCAATACCAAGGTGAATGGGGAAAGTGACTATAGTAAGTGGGAGCGGGACACGTGTCAACGTATCCTTTTCACATAGTTGACGGACAACGACAAGGGAGGGACGAGGACCTAGATATGCGAAGACGAAGGGGGATGCGCAAACGAGAAAACGGTGGGGGGAGATGGGTTACGACTTGGAGAGGGAAAAAGAGAGAATGAGGAAGAACCTTAGGTTTTTTTTTTCTTTATTTCTTGTTTTTCCTTTTTCCTTTTATTTTTCTTAATCCACCCAAATAAACAAAACAAAAGGAGAGTCTTGGTTTTTTTTTTTTTTTCAATTTTATCTTTTTTCCAATTAAAAACTCAATTTAAACTCCTAAAATGACTTCAAATTTAGGAGTAATTTAAACTTAAATCCAAAATCCCCAAAAAGCTTAAATTTTTTGACGTTTATTACCCATCAAGAAACCCCATTTATATTGACGTTTATTGCATGTCAATATAATAATGTTTATTGACACTTATTAGCCGTCAATGAACGCGGTTTTCATTGATGGCTAATAAGCGTCAATAAAAACTGTCAACAAAACCCTTTTCATTGATGGTTTTTGTCCGTCAACTATGTGAAAAGGCGGAGTTGGACGAAAATCTACGTAAGTTAAATCTTTTAATCACATTTATTGACGTTTTTTTAACCGTCGACATAAACAATATCATTTGTTGACACAATAGAACCGTCAATATACCTATTTATTTATTAATAATTTATTTTAAAGTACAAATGATACCTTTATTGACGTTTTCTTGATACAAGCGTCAACAGACCTAAAAAGTCAAGCGTCAATAAAGGTCAAATTTGTAGTAGTGCGATTTCAACTCCGATTCGAGCACCGATCAACAAATTGATCCTAAAACTCTAGACACGGACATACAAGACTCGATTTACATTAATTTTCCTCAAAAGCATGGGCCCTTACATGATCAAATCATAAAAAAAAATGTAAATCTAATGCCAAAAAAATACCAAAACAGTCTTTAAAGCAAACCACATTCATAATGCAAATCGATCCCACCAAAAACCAAAACGCAAATTCTAAAATCGAAATTAAAATCACGAAATGACTTTGATACTCTTTGAAGAAATTGAATCCTCTGGCGAAAGCGAATTAAATCGAGAGTGATTTAATTTCAATTAAAGAAAACCGATACGTTGGGCAAAATTAGAAACTTATTTTCTAAACTAGATTAAGCATGCATTTTCAGATCTAAACACAATTTTAGATTAAGGAAACTTACTAGAACAAGGCGGAAAAATTCTGCACAATGCTCCCAAATGACACCACCACGCAAGAATACCCGCTATTCTCTCGGGCTATCTTGAGATCTCGATTGTGGGATTGATCTCGCCTTGAGAAGGGAATTTTTCAGCAAGCAGAATGCTGTTTCTTGAGAGAAAGACTGAGAGAACGGACTTCCTCTGTGTTTTTCGGAGAGTGAGAGAAATCCTCGATGAGTAACCCCCTCTACACTTAACGATAAGTGTGGAGGGAGTTAAAACCCTACTTAATCTTGATCGTTGGATCTAATCCAAACGATCTTGGCCGTCTATTATAATTAATTTAATTAAATCAAAATTAATTAAATCAATTATAACATAAGGTTTTTAATTCAATTTAAATCATATTTAATTGAATTAAATTGGCCATTCAATTAATTCTTAATTAATTAAATCCACATTAATTAAATATCCAATATTTAATTAATATTACAATTGAATCATATTCAATTTTAATCTCTCTCATTTAACGTATAGTTTTAATGTGCATCATAATGTACATTTTTTTTTTTTTTGAGAAAGCATCATAATGTACATTAATATTAACTATAAGATTAATTTAATTAAATCACATTTAATTAAATTAATTAATTTTCCAATTAATGAATTCATTAATTAAATATCATATATTTAATTAATTTACTATTTGAATCATTATTCAAATAATTCTCTCATATACTATAGTTTTAATATGAATCTCATTCACATTAAATTTAACCTATAGTTTCAATATGAATCTAATTCATATTTAATATTTGAACTCTTTCAAATATTTAATTCTCTCATTAATTAATTTTGAATCATATCCAGAATTAATTTATAATATAAAGTTTAATTGATTAATTGAACTTATATTATAATGTATCTTTATACATTATTTTAATAGTATCAAATACAATAAAATTCCCTCAACGAATTTTAACACACTTCAAATTCTATTCACACTATTTAACCTCAGAACCCTTTACAAGCTAGCAGGTGGACCTAATGGACCTACAGATCAGAAGCTCCAACGATACGAGACTAATTGGCTAAACTCATTAACCAAATTAGTCAACATTCGTTAACTGTGGGTCACTCCCCTAAACACCCACAGCTGCACTCTTCTCATTGTAGAATATTTTTGTGTCCACGAATATCGACCAATAACAGTAAGTCAATCCTTCACGAGTGTTTGTAACGCCAACTGGGTCAAATTACCGTTTTACCCCTGGGTTACCTCCAGATCCTTAAGTACCACTGATTCCTCTAATGAACAATCTGTTTGTGATCCTATCAATAAACAGCAGTTCCTCTAGGGCCAGGAGAGGATGGGCGCCCTTGTTCAAGACCCGAAATCAACCCTTAAGGGAACACACATTTACTTGCTCCAATAGGGGAAGGAGTGAATTCCATCTTGTACTGTTATGTTCCCAGCCCCCATTCGGTCTTGCCCTTGAAATGGTAGGATTATTGAGTCGGCGAACTGGTCACTCTCACCCATAAAGATTTAAGGACAATCCCTCCTGAAAAGGAGTTCATAACAGACTCAGGATTGAGATTGAGTTACCTAGGTCATCCTATTGAAATAGAAACCTAAACTAGTCAACGGTGTTACATCTAATGGTTACTATTTCGCGGTCCGGTCTTATGCAAACTCGTTGCACAGGATACTCCCACTCGCATGTCTCCTACATGGATGCTTTGGATCATTGCATCTGTATCAAATACAAAGTGGGTCGTATCACATAGTGTTACCAGGATAAGGTACCTAGCCTTATCCCTATACTATAGACCATTTAGGTTGTTACTTGAACACTGATCCCCGTATGTCCCCACATACTAGTTCAAGTTTCATCTAAACAACCTAGGATCTTAGTTTATTGGATTTGGGTCAAATTGTACAATTTTAGTAACAATAACTCTTTAATGTACAAACCTCAATAACGACGTATTAATACAAGTGAACAATTTGTCACCATTCACGACCTACGAGTTTTAGGGCATAAAACCCACCATTTAGAAGGCTTAGCGAGTATCGTTATGCACATTTCTGTGACTCGACCCTGACATGGATAATTCACGAATGAAACCTATACCCATATAATAGATATAGGGTGCCTTAGGCAGCTTTCCCTATACCGTTTGTCCCTTTCGAGATCAAACTCACATAGCATGCAAAATCTAAGTGATCAAGTTAAACTCAGAAAGATCAGAATGATAATCAATAAAGAATGACATCCATTGAACAAAACTTAAGCAAATAAAACACTTTCAAGCTATTGAACCATAAGTCAATTCACCATATTGAACCCCTCAACGAAATTTAGCTACTCATGGTGAGATAAAGAGCAAATGAATACATTTTCATTGAAATTAGAATGTAAATAATACATAATAATGAAAAGTATCAAGACTTGGGAATAAAGAAAGTAGCCAAATATTATGGGTTTTCTATTTACTCAATCCTTCTAGAGTTCGCATAGACACTCCACTCTCTCGCTTTTACAAATGGGAATGGGTGAAAATCTCTCCAAACTCTAAAGTTTGATGTCTAACTAAGGTTAGAATTTAGTCATCTAAGAAGGACCTCAGGCATCCCTACTCATAGCCGTCAACTAGGGTTCTGTTGCCACTCTCTTCTTCCAAATGAGTTCTGCTTGAATTTGACTTTGAATCTCGAGCTTATATAGTGTGAAAATGATTGAGAAGATGCAAAATATGTGCCAGTAGGTAGCCCAGTCGTTTTCGGGGTCAAAACGGTCGGTTAGGTGCGAAGAAGACTCGTCAACAACGACCTGCGGACGACTCGGAACTGTCTCAAATTTTCCAGAAATGCGGTTGCATTTCATTTTGCCTTCCCACAAATGCGGTCGCATTTCTGGGCAGATTCCCGCATTTCCTCTGTTTTCCTGCACAACAACAAACTTAGTCAAATTCTCTTATAATTAAGTCTTTTTAAACAAAATTTAGCATAATTTGACAAAAGTGATTCTCAACACCCTAACTTATCAACTTTAACATATTTTGAGCTCGGGAATAGTAAAATGGAACTAAACATACAATATTTGACAAAGAATTGAGCTAAATATAAGAGTAAAATAGGTATATTTTTTACCCTTATCACACCCCAAACTTTACTCATTGCTTGTGCTCAAGCAATAGCCAATAAAAATGTTAGAGATCAACTTTTTAATTGCAAATCAGAATGTAAGAGCTTAATATTAATCAGTCACTGTACTAGCATCAACTTTAAATTTCAAATCAAGTGACATGGAATCAGGTAAACATTTTTTTCAAGATCGTTTTCTAAAAAGTTTGCCTTTCAAGAGAGGGTTCTACTCTAGTGCCAGTCACAGTGTCTGAGTTTCCTAGGCATTAAGATTTCTATTTTTTTTTTCAAAGCAAAACTCTCCCTAATCCATCCTAACTAATGTGTTTAAACTACCTAACGTCTACTCATAGAGCCTAGTGTAGTATTTTTCGTTAAAAAACAATCTAGAGGAAAACAAATGAGCATACATGAGTTACTAGACCATTTCTATCTCCCCCAACCTTATTTCACTGCTGGTGCTCTTTTTATTCAACTTCTTTTTCTCCCTAGAGTATTCTTGTTGTCATCTTTACCTTCGTTTTAGCTTATCGACACTTTGGGGTGAAGATATCTAGCTACGAGCAAAGTTCACAAGCTCGGAATGATACTCACTTCCCTAAGTAAACCATTCATGCAGTGGCAAACCATGGGTGTCATGAATGCCCCTGGTTACTCAGTAAACTCTAGGAAGGAGGAGTAACTCTCGGTTTTTCATTTTTTTAAGGTATATATTGAGCACATATTCTTTTCCAGCAGTACAAATTTATAAAGTTAATTACATAGTAAAGCATAAAGCAACCCCTGAAACATAAAGGTAGACAATGTCCTCATTGGCTTTGTTTTTTAGGCATGGGCTTAACATGAGGCTTTTTGTTTTCAAAACATCAAGGCTAAACTCTCCTAGAGTGTTAGAAAGGTTAAACACGAGGAAGTTTAGACTTAAGAAAATTCTGTAAAGAAAAAGATTAATGGAAAGCCTATGACTAGAAAACAATTCAGTTGTGATTGTGACACTTTTAAGATAGAACAAAGCTCTAGTTTTCATCATCAAGGGCTTAAAAGAAAACTCCTTTGAAAACATGTTTTATCTTCCAAAACCTTTTAAAGCAATTTTTCCTTAAGCTCAAAACAACAAGCAGATTTTTTCAAGAAAAGGTAAAAAACCCAAGATTATCTATTCTAAACTAAAACTACCCTATGACCAAAACTATTAACAAACTAAACAATTAAAGCAATCAAAACAGCAACTAAACAACTAAAAACAAAATTTAAACTCATGCTAAAACTAAAAAAACAGCAAGCACAAAACAGTCTTATATACAAAAATAGTAAGTAAAGGGGTCAGAAAACTCCCCTAGTCATCATATGAGGAACTCTCTTTCTTTTCATCATTATTTTCATCAGAATCCTTTCCTTCTTGAGGCAACAACGACTGAGGGAAATTGGGAAAGACCGGAGCAATACTTGGGGCGATAGAGAGATAGAACTCTCTAATGGCCTCATCCCTCTCCTTTTCATATGCCCAATATGTCTTCAGGTTATCCCTGATTTGATCAAGCTTGTAGTAGGCTATGGCTAGGGCTTCCGATGACGGTGAGGGCCCTGTAAAAGAAGTGTGTTGGGATTGAGAAGCCATGCTCGGCCCTGAAGGTGGGGTGGCCTGAGATGTGGAGGCTTTATCTTTCCTCTGGATGCTGATATGTTGGAGCTTCTTGATCAAGGATAGGTCAATGGTCGGCTTGAAAAAATGACTCTCCTCGTCTTTTCCTGGAACGATCTTCACCCTCTGACCAAGCTGGGTGATGAGTCGTCCAAAGAAAAGTTTACGTGCTCTTTTTCTCTCACAAGCTAAGATCTCATCCCTGATTATGCTCCCGATGTTTATCTTCAACCCCTTCATAATGCAATAGAGTAGCATGAGTCTATCCACTGAGATCGTGCTGTCGTGGGTGGTTGGCATCAAGCGATTCTTCAGAAAGTGAAGCCAAACTGCCGATTCTGGCTTTAGGTCACTTAACACTAGAGTCTTCACCTTCGCTTGGGAATCTTTCCACTAAACTCCCTTGTTGGCCACGAGTTTGAGTGCTTCTTTCATTTGCTTGGCCGAGGGGTTCCTGATAACATCGTTCCATCTTGGATTCAAGGGTGTCTTGATTTTGTACACCCTGTTGATGTCCACTGAAGAGAAACTGACCATCCTGCCTCTCACCACCGCCATACTGATACTTTCCTCCATTAGGTCGGCGTAAAATTCACGAACTAGAGGCTCCACAACCTCCTGAGGGTGAGCACAAAACTCCTGCCACTTATACTAGGAGATAACTCTGCTTACGAACTCTGGCAGTGCTCCTGCTCTGTTAGAGAATCCATTCTCATTGAGGAAATCTCTCTTTCTCATGATCTCCATCAGTTCCTGAAAATTATCATCTCTAAATACCTCGGGGAATGGATTTTTAGGAGATGCAGCCTTGGGTGATTTGCCCTTTGGCTTGGCGGGTGAGACGGTAGGAGGAGCTGCAGGAGAGGCGTCCATGGACCTTATCCTCAGCCTCTTGGCAAAAATCGGGTCATTCTTGTTTTTGTTCCTCCTTTCAGCTTTGATCTCTCCTTTTCTCTTTCTCCTCAATGCTGTAGCGATAGGAACTTCGTCATCATCTAGCTTCTTAATCTCTGAATCGGATTGTGTTTCAGAGTCACTAGAGATCTCGACCTCCTTGCTTTCTTTCTCTTCTTCATCCTTCTTCTCTCCCGAAGAGGTGCTATTGGCTGCTAGTGGGTCATCTTTGAATAGAGGTTCGAAAACCTCATCAGCAGGCTGCTCAATGGTGGCCTCGGCTAGGCCTTCTTCAAAATGCGGCCCAGATGCGGTCGCATTCTGGCCTTCAATATCTTGCTCTTTTTCTTTTTCTTTTTCTGAACTTTCCTCTCTTCGCCCCTGTTGGGCCTCTTCTTCTCTCCCTTGCAGCATCTCAACTTCACTTTGAGTCTTGTGAAGTGGCTCAAAAGCTGCAAGGAAGTCTTTAACTTCCTTCCTTCTTTTTTCATCTTCTTTTAGTTCTTCCCTTCTTTTTTTCTCTTCCTCAAGGAGTTGCCAATCAATGGTTGCCCTCTTGAGGCTTTCACCTAACTTTTTCTCTTCTTCCTCAGCTAACTTGGCCCTCTCGACCTCTTGTCTTTCCTCTTCTATTTTCTGTTTTTCTTCAAGACCTCTTTCTCTCGCAAACTCATCCTCCTCCATCATGTGTTGATTTTCCATCTTACTCTGAGCCTCAATATCCTTCAAAGCTTCTTGTTCAGCCTTGTAACCTTCAATAATAGTAAGCGCCTTTGCCACAGCTTGGCGGATTATGCATTCGAACACGTCCAGAGGCATTCTTGCGGTTTTAAGGGGCCCAATAACAAGCAACTTCTCAGGCACAACCTTCTTCGGGCTCCTCTTCCTTGCACTGTAGGTAACAACTGGTTTGGCCCTACAAGATGAAGAGGGATTAGTTGAAGGTTCGGAGTTCTTACCCGTTGAAGTTCTCTCTTGCCGAGAGCTTCCTGCTGCCTTGGCGACTTCTTCTTCATCTCGCCTATTAGCTTCCTCTTCTAGAGCAACACTCTCTGAGCTCCCATCACCCGGATCATTGAAAACAACTCCCGCGAGCGTTTTCTGAACTGTTGAGTGGCGGGTTTTTGGGTTTGGCGGACGGTAGGGGCGCGCGTGGACCTTCTTGGTGAAGATAAACTCAGATTCTCCCTTGACGTGGTCGACATTGTCGAAAAAGAGGGAGTTTTAGTGTCGAGTTTGAGGTTCACGACTGCCGGTGAAAAACCCATGGGTCTTGTCCTTCGTGTGTCGTGCACGGGTGTTTCGGGTTGTTCTTCTTATCGTCGCACGCTTGCTTCAGCTTCGTGGGTGGTTGGATTACTTTGGGATCGACTAATCTTGCGTCATGATGATGGCTTTTGCGTGTTCTTCATTGTTTCTTTATGTGGGTTTTTCGGTTTCAAGATGAGATAATATGGCGATTTGAGGTTTTGACTTGAGTGCAAAAGAGTTGAGTGGTTGGTGAAGAGGGAAAGACTATAAGTCAGCTTTTTATAGTTTTCCAATTAGGTCACGTGCTGGTCAAAAGAAATTTGTTACTTCCCTCTTATTTCTCAAAATGCGATCGCATTCCCAAATACACTGGGAAGAAATGCGATCGCATTTCACCCAGTTTTTCTTCCTTTTCTTTTTCTTGCCTTTTCATTTTCCTTTTTTTTTCGTCTTTGCTGAAACACCCATAAATATGTTAGAAAGTTCACATGCTTAATCATGCTTTATTATTATTTTTTTCTTTTAAGAAAGAATAAGTAAAAAAGTTTTGATCAATTCAACTTCTAGGTATGTCCCCAGGTAGAGGTGTTCCCGATGATCAACTTAAATACCTTATCCTAGCTAGGACTTTCCTTAGATAAAGTTCCCTCTTCATCAGAAATCTTTTATTCTAAACTTACAAATTCACATTTTCCTATATATATTTTCTTCCTTTTTTTTCTTTTTTTTTTATTTTAACAAAAGATAGGGTATAAAATAATATGGACTTTTCAAACTCCCAGGTAAATCCCTAGGAAAAGGTGTTCCCTTCGATCAACTTAAATACCTTTTCCTAGACAAAGTTTTTACTCTTGTCCATATATTTTTTTTCGCTCTTACTAACTTAAACATCTATAAACTAAACTAACAAAATAATATGCTAAAAACTAACACTGCTAAACTTAACTAAGAAATCAAAAGAATAATGAATTAATAAAACAAATTACTAAAGATCTAACTAAGCAAATGAAAAACAAAGAAACATGCTGATGTTTAGAAGGAAATAATAAGAAGTAAAAGAGAGTGAAAACTCCCTTAGTTCTTCGAAGGTTTGTCCTCCATACCAGAGTTCTCAGGCTTATCCAGGAGGGATGATGAAAATGGAGGGGAATTGAAGCTTCAACAGATGAACTGGCCAGGAACATCCGCTTCATAGCCTCATCCCTCACTTTTGAGCATAGGTCTAATGGTTCTTGTTCTACTCCTTTTCTGGACCTTCCTTTCCCTCAAGCTCTCTTCCTCTTGTCTCCTAACTTCCTTCTACTTATTAACTTCCTGAAACATAAACAAACAAATCAAAAAGCTCAAAAGCTCAACAATGTTTTTTTTATATATATATCTCTTTTTTTCTATACTTATTTAGGCAAAGAAAAAGAATGACTTAGCTGATCTCGAACAGGGAGATTAAAACTTTATTCCTACTTCTTACACCGCATACTTTCATCTTGACCCTAGGTCTTGATAATGGACGAGATTTGAGTCTTAACTGAGGCGTTTTAATCATGGAGTCCTTTGTCTCTATTATCAGTTTACTCAATCTACTCTTGAATGTAGACTTTGCAATCTCATCTTCTGCCACATATTGCCAATGTTCATCCTCCATGATTTCCTCTTTGATTTCTTCCTCGAATAGCATTTTCTGCAAGCTACAACAAGTAAAAGAATGAATAGGATCAAAATCAAGACATCCATTCATTTCCTTAGGGTGTTCTAATGCCTGGAGCACATCAAAGTTCACTTGTTGAGAAGTGACATCTGCATGGCTCCCTACAACTTCTTTCTCTTGTGCCTTCTCTTTATTCTATTTTCGAGGCGATTCTTCTATAATCTCTTCTCTCTCTTTTGTCTTCTCAGTATTTTCAAGTGTTGGAATGCTTCTTGCTTCTACTAGGTGTTTAGGGTCTTCATGCTCCAATTCACTTTGAAATGTCATCTCCTGGTATTGCTCTCGTGCTTCTTGTTCCACATTCTCATTGTTGTCAGGAAAGATTCTTGTTGATTGTTTTTCAATTCCTCTATCAATTACCCTACTTGAATCTCCTAGCTTTTTATCGTGGCATCATTCCTTGCCATGTATTCTCTTATGAGTTCGTCCAAGCTGGTTGACACTTGTGGTTCCATCTTCTGTTGCATCTCTTGTTGGGCATACTTATCTTGATATTGGTCTTCAAAAGTAAACAAACATCCTTGCTCCAAATGAGGTGTTGGATTATTGTTGCTAACATCTTGCTGATGTTGCAACCATCCTCGGTAAGGATTGAAAATAGGACTCTGGTTGTTTGATTGCCCTGTATAACAAGGATCAGATGAATAAGTTGTTGGGTTTTATGCCCTAAAAATCGTAAATAGTAAACGTACATTTGATCGAACATTAATAAAAGTGATGTATTATTCAATGTTTGTATTATATCTTGTCTTATCAACCATAATCCAGTAAACTAAACATCCAAGGCTAATAGAATGAGGCTTGAACTAGTATGTAGGGACATACGGGGATCAATGTTCAAGTTTTAGCCTAAAGGGTCTGTAGTATAGTGATAAGGATGGGTACCTTATCCTGGTGACACTATGGATACGACCCGCTTTGTATATTGATACAAACATAATGATCCAACATGTTCATGGAGTTGAAATGCGAGTGGGGGTATCCTGTGCAATGAGTTTGCACAAAGACCAGACCGCGAAATAGTTAACCACTGACTGTAACACCGTTAGTTAGCTCGGTTTCTATTTCACTAAGATGACCTAGGCAACTTGGCCTTAATCCTGAGTGGATTATGGACTCCTGACCATGAGGGATTGTCCTTTGATTTGTACGAGTGAAAGTGGCCTTTTCGCCGACTCAATAAGCCTACCATTTTGGGGACAAGTCCGAGTGGGGAGTTGGGAACGTAGTCTTACAAGATGGAATTCACTCCTTCCCGATATTAGGGTAAGTAGAGGTGTGTTCCCTTAAGTGGTGTCTTCGGGTCTTGAACAATGGGCCCTACCTCCTTTATAGCACGAGAGGGATTTCTGTTTGTTGGACCACAAACAGGTTGTTCATTAGAGTAGCACTGGTACTTAAGGATCAAGAGCTAGCCTAGGGGTAAAACGGTAATTTGACCTAGCTGGGGTACGAACACACGTGAAGGGCTAACTTGTTGTTGACGGTTGATATCCGTGGACACAGAAATATATCTGCAGTGAGAAGAGTGCAGTTGTGGTTCTTTACTTGAGTGAACCACAGTTAACAAATATTGATTAACTTGGTTGATGAGTTTAGCCAACTAATCTCATATCGTTGGAGCTTCTGATCTGTAGGTTCATCAGGTCCCATCGGTAGCTCTATAAGGGCGTTGAGGTAAATTCTAAGGGTGAATTAAATATTCGAAGGGATTCGAATATTAAATTAAAGTATGAATTTGATTCATATTAAAAACTATAGGTTATAATTAATACACATATGATGTATATTAATTCTATAGTGAATTTGAGAGATATATATATAATTAAATATATGATATTTCATTAGGATGTTAATTAATTGGTGAATTAATTAATATTTTTGGTTTTAATTTTAATTAAATTTGATTTAATTAAGTTATGTTAAAACTATAGGATAAATGGAGTTTATTTTGTATAAATATGTTTATACAAATAATATTTAATTAAATTAATAGTTAATTTAATTAAAGGTTTAATTAATATTCTAAATATTAATTAAATTATTTTATCCCATCAGTTAGGGTAACTGATGGGAACGTGTGCTCCCTTTTATCCTCTATCTTGTGTGAATGGGAGTTTTTTAAGGAGGTGGTTGTGCTTTTTATGGTAACTCTCCAACATTCAGTTTGGTCATCCCAAATAATCTCACGCAGAATTCTCTCAAGCTCTCTGCAATTCTCTCCCAAAAGAATACAGAGAAATATTTCCCACAGAACGCTTAGAGATTGTGCTCCCACAAGCCCCTAACGTGCAACCTTCAAGAGAGTACCGGTGAATCTTTGGTGGTGGTGTTCGTGACGTTTTTACAGCAGAATCAAGGACTTTTTGCTGCTGTTTTTTAGAGCACTTCGGGGAAAACTTGGCGAAACGATCAAGAAACTCTTCAAGGGTAAGGGATTCTTGAATTCTTGGATCATTAGGATCCTATCTAGACTAGATATAGATTTTTTTTATGTTCAAGCATGATTTGTATCCATGTTACATCATGTTTTATTTTTTTTCTTGCTGTAATTTTTTCTTTGTCATCGTATTGGTTACCCATTCCACATTCATACCGATAAGGTCTCTAATGTCTTCCACTGCCAAGGGCTTTTATCCCTTCAATTGAGAGCCAGGTTACGATCCTGGGACCTGTGGGTTATGGGCCCACCACGCTTCCGAGCACAACATTTGTGATCCGTTTACAAAGGCCCTCTCGGCTAAAGTGTTTGAGAGTCATCTAGAAAGTCTAGGTCTACGAGACATAAGTTTAAAAGAAAGAATGAATCTTAGCACAATAAACACAAAAGAAATTTGAATGACAAGCCATTGATGTGATATGTGCACTCAAGGTTGTGATGATGTCTTCTTCCACATGTGGATTATCTTGAATTATCAAACCCTTTGGCTATGCTTATCTTCTATCGCCTTTTTTTTTTTACCTTTTTCTCTCTTTTTTTGTCAACAGGAGGATTGACCCTTGGTAGATCTATTAGAAGTTCTTGAATGCAAGTAGCTTCTTCGAGATGTTCCTGTGCGCTCAACTCCTATTGCTCTTTCTTTCTATCTCAAGGTCTAGCTCGAAGAGATGATTCTCTTTTCTCATGCACCAACTTCAACCTACAAGAGAAAACAATTGCAAACCAAAGTCAAATTCCCTTAGAGAAAGAAATGTGGTCGCAATCGAATTGCAATTTCAAAGAAATGCGGTCGCAATCAAATCGCAATTTAAAAAACAAAATTGGTTTCACTTTGGGTTCCCGACAACGGCGCCAAAAACTTGGTGTGTCGTCAGCTGGATGAATGGATGTGAGATAAGATGATAAGTAATAATAAAGATAAATTCAGCTAACCCTAGTGCAAGTATACACTGTCACACGTAGTAATAAAAAACCTTAGAAGTATACAAAAGGTATCGATCCCACAAGGACTAACTGGAAATTCAGATTTGAAGAAGCAACTGCTCAAATGATTGCTCTTGAAAAGGTAACTAAAGAAATAAGTTCATGATTGGTTTTTAAAGAAATAAATAAAACAAGAAAATAAACAAAAGAATAACAATAAGAAATAAACGAGGTATTCAACATGGATTCATCCCAAAGGCAATAACTTTCATCATGCAATATTTAATCTTAAGCCTATTCAATGCATTGTATCAGATTTAACTTCTATTTGGCCTTGCTCCCAAGAACCATTTAGAAGGCTAAGCGAGTACCGTTATGCACATTTCTGTGACTCGACTCCGACATGGATAATTCACGATTTCAACCTATAACCCTATAGTTGATATAAGGTGCCTAAGGCAGCTTGCCCTATACCGCCGAACAGTCTATTTCGAGCATTTTCTCCTATATCACCTTTATGAGAACCGATATCCTTTGTCCCTTTCGAGATCAAACTCACATAGCATGCAAAGTCTAAGTGATAAAGTTAAACTCAGCAAGATCATAATGATAGTCAATAGAGAATGACATGCATTGAACAAAACTTAAGCAAATAAAACACTTTAAAGCTATTGAACCATAAGAGAATTCACCATATTGAACCCCTCAACGAAATTTAGCTACTCATGGTGAGATAAAGAGCAAATGAATACATTTTCATTGAAATAAGAATGTAAATAATACAAAATAATGAAAAGTATCAAGAGCTGGGAATAAAGAAAGTAGTCAAATATTATGGGTTTTATATTTACTCAATCCTTCTAGAGTCCGCTTAAACACTCCACTCTCTTTCTTTTACAAGTGGGAATGGGTGAAAATCCCTACAAACCCTAAGGTTTGATGTCTAACTATGGTTAGAATTTAGTCATCTAAGAAGGACCTCGGGCATCCATACTCATAGGCGTCAACTAGGGTTCTGTCACCACCCTCTTCTTCCAAATGAGTTATGCTTGAATTTGACTTCAAATCTCGAGCTTATATAGTGTGAAAAATGGTTGAGGAGTTGCGAAATAGGTGCTAGTAGGTAGCCCAGTCGGTTTCGGGGTCAAAACGATCCGTTAGGTGTGAAGAAGACTCGTCAACAACGACCCGCAGACGACTCGAAACTGTCTCAAATTTTCCAGATATGCGGTCACATTTCTGAGCAGATTACAACATTTCCTCTATTTTCCTACTGTTCGCACGATTTTAAATTCCGCAAGCGTACGGGTCGTGACAAGTAATATAGTGATTTTGAGTATAGAGTATCGTCTCCACAGGGATTGGATTTATTCAATTAAGTACCGCGAATAATCTTGCTTAGCTTTATTTAGAGAACAAAATCTAATGCCAAAAAGAATAATAAAAAAAACTAATCTAGAAAGCAAAAGATAAATGGTGACACAATTTGGAGGGATAATTCTAGAGTTGTTGTTTTTATCAATTGGACCTTTAATGCTTAATCAATTAACTAATGTGGATTAACAAATCATTTTATTCATAAGTCTAGAAGCCTAATAACAAGGACTCTCCTGTCGGTCTCCTCCTATCTCATACCGTTCAATAAAGAATCTCCTTTCAGTCTCATCTTTATTTACTTAGTATGGCATTACGACCCTTCAATACAACCTCTAACGTTATTTATTTTATCCCGTGTCACCCGGGTAAATAACCGTTAGTCATGCATTCAGTTCTAGTCTAAGCTTCTCTCCGTCGAGTTTCCACATAGTAACAATTCATTTAATCAGTGATCAGTTGATTAAAAGCATTACGGACAAAATGCACAAATGAACAATAATGACAATTAAACCACATCAATTCATTAATTCAGCAGAGGTTCAACATCTAAATCAATCTCATAGAATTTAGGAATTTACTACTCATAATCACTAAAATTCAATAATTCCTAATCACAATAATTCTAGAAACTAAAACATAAAGGAAAAGGGAAGAGAAATGCTCATAAAAGTGTCGATCTCCTCGATCCCGCGCCGACCTCCTTCGATTCCGAGCTCCAAAGATCTTCAACAAAGCTCCAAAACTCTCCCAAAAATCCCAAATTTTAGTGTAAACTCTAGAATGGGGTGAAAACCCACAAATTGGCACACAAAATAAGGATGCAAAAGGCTCCTTTTATAGGCTCCCAACAGGCGCAGCGTCGAGACGCTACAAGGACGGCGTCGAGACGCTCTGACGTCATCTTTTCTTGGGCTCCAAGACGTCTCAGCGTCGAGACGCTACTTGGACAGCGTCGCGACGCTTTCGCGATTCCTGATTTCTCCACGCAGCAGCCTAGCGTCGAGACGCTCCAGGCTTAGCGTCGAGACGCTAGGCCCTGAATCTTCAATAATGGCCCGATTTTGACTCCATTTTTGGGCCTCCAACTTTCTTTTGGCCCAACTACTTCTTGTAATGGATTTTGGGCACTTTTCTTGACCCAAATTGATACTTTAAGACTTGAAATTCATGAATTTGGGCTTCTGAAGCAAAATAAATGACGGAATAACGAGTAAACAAATAGATAAATAGATTAAAGACAGGCGTTGGCTAGGCTTTAGTGATTGTTCTAAGATATGCTCTAGCAATATTATTGGTCATGCATTTCTCGCAGTATTATTAGCGGATTCCTCCCGGAACTCCGGATCTTTTGGGATATGTTTCAAACCCAATGAAG
Organism: Luffa acutangula; assembly: GCA_036850905.1. Taxonomy (NCBI): domain Eukaryota; kingdom Viridiplantae; phylum Streptophyta; class Magnoliopsida; order Cucurbitales; family Cucurbitaceae; genus Luffa; species Luffa acutangula. The sequence continues at coordinate 20,078,061 of CM072087.1, forward strand.
AGCGACCGATCAAGCACTAGGCAACTGGCTATCCCTAGCTCAGTCACTGGCGTTCACCAATACACAATGATCGTAGTGTGGATAATTGCCACACACTCTCTAAATCATCCCTGAAACTAGAGAGAGCTATTCACACCGGCTGGCCAGGCGGGCATAAAATAAGAAGAAGCACAACAATTAACCAAAATGCGATAGTCAATTTATTACTAGAGATGAAGCACAGTAATCACATTATTCCTAACCAACACCCTAAGCTACTTAGTTCATAATGGGCATAGGAATACAATTACAATCTGAGTATGCATGTCCATAACCACAAGTTAATAAAGAAAGTAAACTCGCTAATCAGCTTGCGGTAAATGGTGTTCTTGATGATCTTCAATCTCCCAATACTATTCGGCTTCCAAGGGAAAACATGGAATGAATTTGACTTTGACGGCTACTTCCTTTTATAGAAGGATGGGAGGCTTGAATTAGGTCAACTAGGACACGTGTAAGGCTCTCCTTGATCCTTTATCACGAAAATAACTCAACAGAAGTCGGTTCATGAAGTTGGCTAACGAGCTGTGATGTGGCAGTTTCTGTTCCCAGTTTTGCTGCAGCATAGAATTTTCTCCCTCCAGTCGCTCAGCAGCATAATCTGCACAAAATAATTTCCAATGCTTCCATTCTTCCAAATGGGTTAAATCATGTAATATCTCTCTAAAACCAACCCTATTAAGCATTAAAGACACACAAATCCTTATATAAATGAGGCCTAAATAACTACCTTTTGGGCAGTTATCAACGCCCTTGCCTTTACTTGCATTTACATGTTAGGGAAAAGAATGAGTATTTCAAAATACTCAGTAAGTAACAATGTTGCTAGGCATGCAACAACCAAGGTTTCAAAAGGTTATATTGGCTAAGGGCCTAAAGATTATGTCATCTTGTTCCATTCCATTTCATTTTATAGTATTGGCCTAGTGATCAATTAATTCACCTATATAAGTTTGCTAACTCACTGAAGGTGCACATGTGGGTATTTTGGGAGATCTCTACTCCTACTGATAGTAAAAGGCACCCAGTTAGTGGAGCCAAGTCTCACCCATCAAGGCACTAATGTTCCCCCAATTTAGCTCCTCATTTTAGTCTATTACATCTCAATCCTAGGTGTTTAATTGACACGACCCCTACTAGAGCAACTAGCATGTTCTTTTCCCTTCATTACTCCTTTTCCCTTTAAGGCCTCTTAGCACGCAGGTTAATCCTAACTGCAACCTAACCGATGGGATCCATTCTCTCAAAATTTTCTAATAGGCTAGACCAGTATGTACCATCCCAACTCAGACATTTACAGAAAACGTAGCAGGCATTCCACACTTTATAACAAAAAAATAACCACTCCTCCCTGTCCACATACACTGCCAATCAACCATAAAATATATCAGCCATGCACTCGCTTTTATCACATAGCACAAATACGCAATAACCATATTCTTGAAAACAAAAGCATCATATCATCTCAGTCTTAACCAAAACAAGATAAACACAGTCTCATGCCAGGAGCAAAACAGTCATTTCTATGCTTAATTAGAGTTTAATTCAGCAAGTTACTTACCTTTAAAACTCAATACAGAATGAAACAACTTGTCCCACGGGTTTTCCTAGTAATCCACAGCTCCTAATAATTTAATAATAAAATTAGGTTCTACACAGTATCGTCAAAAATAAAAACACCGAAGTTTTAGGCTTAAAACTCCTTACCCAACTGAGATTTTGGGAGAATTTTTGCTTTGCCTGTAGATTAGATCAATTTACTACAGGAATCTGCCCACAATCTAACATTCAGTTTGATAAAGCATAAAATATTAGGACAAAAATATCCAACACATCCTTACCAAATCGGTCCTTTAGAAATCTAGGCTAGGGTTGCAGACAATGGCGACGATAGCTTTCACAGTGCAGCAGTAGAGCTACATATCGGCGGTGGCGTGGCGATTCACGACGATAGAGGGTGGCGGCTCGCGTGCGAACTGTTACAGAGGGAGACGAGAGAGAGCTGACAGACCGAAGGACAGAAACAACAGAGAGAGAGAAAGAGAACACCCACCAGAGAAAACAGAGGGCGACGACAACGAAAGGCAGCGACGGCGCGCGACGATCTGTGACGGAGGAGGAGGAGGCGATATGCGAAGGTGGCGGAGGCTGTACATAGTGGAGAGAGAAATAGAAAGTGAGGCCAAGAGAGAGAGAGAGGGAAAGAGAGAGAGAGAGAGAGAGAGAGAGAGAGAGTGAGAGCGACGATCGTCTACGAAGAACGCAACAGCGGCAACTGTTATGAGAGAGAGTGAGAGCGAGTGAGAACGAGAGGGAGGGGCTTATCGGGGAGAGAGAGCGTGTGTGAGGGGTCTTTTGTTTAAAAAAAAAGTGGTCATTTGACCGAATTTGTTGGGGGAAAGTTTCCCCCCACTTTCCTTTTGACCGGGCAAAATGCCCATTCCTTTTTTTTTTTTTTTTTTTTTACTTGGGCTGTTACAGCCTTCAAGGTAATTCTTTGAGAGTAGGAGAATGAATGAGATGCCTTTCACCCCATCCGAGGGGGTCCTATTGATAGGAAAATTCCATAAGATCTAATCCTTATAGGAAAACGTCATGAATAAGATCTAATTAAATCTATTATCTTTTTAATAAATAATTAATTAATTCCATAATTAATTAATTACCATATTAAATATCTTATTTTTAAGTTTAGGGATTTTATTAAATCATAAATATGAATCCAATTCATATTAATTATTTAAACTCTTTTAAATATTTTCTATCAAAAATTAATTTTGAATTTAATTCAAAATTATATTATAAAGATTCTCCTATATTGAACACTTTCAATTTACAATTAATACTTAATTGTCTTAAGTCCCTTTATGAGCTACCAGTGGGACCAACTGGACCTACAGATCAAAAGCTCCAACAATATGAGATTAATTGGTTAAACTCATTAACAAAATAATCAATTTTCGTTAACTATGGGTTCACTCCACTAAAGACCCACAGTTGCACTCTTCTTACTGCAAACATAATTTTGTGTCCACGGATATAGACAAATAACATGAAGTTAGTCCTTCTCGAGTTTTCGTAACTCCAGCTGGGTTAAATTACCGTCTTACCCCTGAGTTGCGTATATCTCCTTAAGTACCAGTGCTTCTCTAATGAACAACCTGTTTGTGGTCCCACCACCAAACAGAAACCCTTCTCGGGCTAGTGAGAGGGTAGGGCCCTTTTTTCAAGACTCGGGAACACCACTAAAGGGAACCCTCATCTATTTCCTCAATGTCAGGAATGAGTGAATTTCATCTTGTGTGATGATGTTCCCAACTCCTCACTCGGTCTTATCCCAAAAATGATAGGCTTATTGAGTTAGCAATCCCTCGTGAACAGGAGTCCATAATCCACTCAGGATTCAGACTAAGTTGCCCAGGTCATCCTAGTGAAATAGAAACCTAACTAGCTAACGGTGTTACAACTATCCAGTCCTGGACCAATTAGGTCTAGTGTTCTATTTATAGAAGAGAGGCCATGAATAAAATATTCAATTAAATCAATCTTTTCCAAAATTGATTCAATCTTATTCCTTATTTAATCAATCATGATCAATCAATTCCATAATTGATTAATCTTTTCCACAAATGACTAATTACTTCCACAAGTGATTAGATCATTTCCATAAATGATTAATCACTTCCTTAAGTGATTAATTATTTCCATAATTGATTAATTCCCGGTTAATGAATTCTTTAATTAATTAACCACCAATTAAATATCACATATTTAATTTCCGGCCTAGAATTAATTAATTTGCCCAAACACATTTTAGTCCTTAAAATAATTAATTCATTATTTTAACTTTTCAAACTTCCATAAATCTATATTTGAATTTCTTCAAATATTAATTTCTCTCATAATAATATATCAATATATGTTATATTTGTTTCCCTTAGTAAATTGAACATTTTCAATTTACATTTATTACTTAGTTGCCTCAAATTACTTTATGTGCTACTAGTGGGACCTAATGGACCTGCAGATCATAAGCTCCAATGATGTGAGATTAATTGGTCAAACTCATTAACCACATTAATCAATATTCGTTAACTGTGTTTTCATTCCACTATAGACTCAGAGTTGCACTCTTCTCACTGCAGATATATTTTATGTGTCCACGGATATAGACCAATATCGACTAGTTAGTCCTTCACGAGTGTCCGTAACACCAGCTAGGTCAAATTACCGTTTTACCCCTGGGTTACCTCTATCTCCTTAAGTACCAGTCCTCCTCTAATGAACAACATGTTTGTGGTCCAACCATCAAACAGAAAAACCCTCTCATGCCATTGAGAGGGTAGGGCCCTTTGTTCAAGACTTGGAGTAACCACTTAAGGGAACACTCATCTGCTTCCCTAAAGTTGGGAAGGAGTGAATTCCATCTTGCACGATTATGTTCCCAGCTCCCCATTCGGTCTTGTCCCCAAAATGGTAGGCTTATTGAGTTGGCTTATTGAGTTTGCGTATTGGCCACTCTCACCCATACAGATCAAAGGACAATCTCTCATGAGCAGGAGTCCATAATCAACTCAGGATTAAGACTAAGTTGTCTAGGTCGTCCTAGTGAAATTGAAAACCAACTAGTTAACGGTGTTATAACCAGTGGTTACTATTTCGCGGTCCGGTCTTATGCAAACTCATTGCATAGGATACCCCCACTCACATGTCTCCTACGCGAATGCGTTGGATCGCAGCGTTTGTATCAAATACAAAGTGGGCCGTATCCATAGTGTCACCAGGATAAGGCACCCAGTCTTATCCCTATACTATAGACCCTTTAGGCTGTTTCTTGAACAATGATCCCGTATGTCGCTACATATTGTTCAAGACTCATATTACAGCCTTGGATGTCTAGTTTATTGGATTAGGGTTATTATTAGGCAAAGACAAATATAAAATAACTAATAACAATTAATGGAAAAATATATCAATATTATTTCATTAATATTCGGTCAACAGTTACATTCACTATCTACGAGTTTTAGGGCATAAAACCCAACAAACTCCCACTTCAACTAAAACACTAGTTAGTCGGATGTAAATGCAATAATCTAAAGCTGGAAATGTCATGTATATTAAAATAATACAATGAACTAGGGCATCCTTATACCCATTATACATTTCTCCCACTTGCCCTAGATTATATGGCATACATATCTCGTAGACCTAGACCTTATAGATGACCCTCAAACACTTTAGCGCTAGAGCCTTCGTAAATGGATCAGTGATGTTGTGCTCCGAGGCGATCTTAGTGACGATCACATCTCCTCGTTGCACAATCTCCCGTATTAGGTGATACTTCTTCTCGATGTGTTTACCTCGTTTGTGGCTTCAAGGTTCTTTTGAGTTGGCTACAGCTCCACTATTGTCACAGTATAGTGTTATGGGCACGTTCATATTCGGAACCACTTCCAAATCAGTCAAGAACTTTCTAAGCCATACTGCCTCTTTAGCTGCTTCACAAGCTGCTACATACTCAGCCTCCATGGTTGAGTTTGCTATGCATCCTTGTTTGATGCTTCTCCACACTACTGCTCCTCCATTGAGGGTGACAACTGACCCTGATGTGGATTTCCTTGAATCCTTATCAGCTTGAAAGTCAGAGTCAGTGTATCCAGTAAGAATCAAATCCTTAGCTCCTTACACAAGCATGTAGTCCTTTGTTCTCCGAAGATACTTGAGGATATTCTTAACCGCTCCCAGTGGTCCAACCCCAGATTAGACTGATACCTACTGACTACTCCCACTGCATAACATATGTCAGTCCTAGTGCAGAGCATAACATACATTAAGCTGCCAACAGTTGAGGCGTAGGGAATGTGTCTCATGTTCTCAACTTCTTGAGGTGTCTTAGGAGACTGTTCCTTAGACTGGTGTACCCCATGCCTGAAGGGTAGGAGTCCCTTCTTGGAGTTTTGAATCGAATATCGAGAAAACATTTTGTCAATATACGTTGCTTGAGACAGTGCTAGGGTTTTGTTCTTACGATCCCTTATGATTTGGATTCCTAGAACATATTGAGCCTCTCCTAGATCTTTCATTTGGAATTGGGCTACTAGCCATTTCTTAATGTCAGTAAGGTATCCTACATCATTCCCAATGAGTAGGATATCGTCTACATAAAGTATTAGAAAAGCTACTTTCCTTTTGTTGACTTTCTTGTACACACAAGGCTCATCAACGTTTTGGTCAAAGCCAAAAGATTTGATTGCAGTATAAAATCTAATGTTCCATGATCTGGAGACTTGTTTCAATCCATAAATGGATCGATTGAGCTTACAAACCTTTTGTTCCTGACCTTTGGCTATGAACCCTTCGGGTTGAGACATGAAGATATTCTCTTCAAGATTACCATTCAGAAAAGCAGTCTTGACGTCCATTTGCCATATTTCATAGTCATAATATGTTGTTATGGATAAGAGAATTCGTATGGACTTTAACATGGCTACAGGAGAAAAGGTTTCCTCATAGTCAACCCCTTCCTTTTGGGTATAACCCTTTGCAACTAGTCTAGCTTTGAAGGTCTGTACCTTTCCAGTTGCATCTCTTTTTCTCTTATAGATCCATTTGCACCCTATGGGTTTTACCCCATTTGGTAGATCTGTAAGTTCCCATACAGAACTGGAGTGCATTGACTCCATTTCCAGGTTCATGGCTTTGACCCATTCTTCCTTATCTTCGTCATTCATTGCCTGTCGATAGGACAATGGATCCTCAATGCCATCATTGGGTATGACAACCTGAGTTTCAGTTAAACTCAAGTAGTGGTCAAGTTGTAATACAACCCTCCCACTGCGTCGAGGCATTCCCAACCTTTGAGATGGTCGGGATGGATCTGAAGAACTAGTTCCTTCATCAACCCTTGTTGAAGGTCCAACTTCATCAACAACTCTTGATGATTCTTCAGTAGCTTCTCCTAATATTATTTTGTTGCATGGTTTATGATCTCTCATGTGGTCTTCCTCTAAGAAAGTGGCGTTTGTCGATACAATCACCTTATTTTCTTGTGGGTCGTAGAAATAACCACCTCTTGTTTTTTTATGGTAACCAACAAATTGGCACAGTTTTGAACGAGGTTCCAGTTTCTTAGGATTTGTCACAAGCACGTGTGCTGGACAACCCCAGATGCGAAAGTGATGCAAACTAGGTTTACGCTCCTTCCATAATTCGAAAGGTGTTTCAGAAACACTATTCGAGGGAACATTGTTCAAGATGTATACTGCAGTCTCTACTGCATACCCCCAAAACGAGCTAGGCAATTGAGCATAGCTCATCATTGATCGAACCATGTCTAACAAGGTTCTATTTCTCCTTTCTGACACACCATTCTGCTAAGGTGTACCAGGGGTTGAGAGTTGAGATTGGATTTCATGTTCTATAGATCCGAATGTGTTAACTCTAAGGGTCCTTTGGCTCTGTAACATTTTCAAGTAAAGGGTCTCTTGGTCATTTTTCCCTCGAGACAAGATTCACAAGGTGGTAGTGAATCATCTTCTAACTTGCTTAGAAGTCCATTCTTTACCAAACGACCGATCCTATCAATGTTTATATGACCATGTCTGAGATCCCAAAGATGAGTATTGTTACTTGATGGAGAAATCTTTTGCCTTTTACTTTGCGTTTCAGCAGTTTTAAATAATTTGTGATTTAAAAGTGCTTTGTTTTTTGTTGGTCTTAAAACATACATGTTATTTTCCAATTTGGTTGAACAAATAAGTACACCATTTTTATAAATGAACGTTTCATTCCTATAAAAAGTAACTGTATACGATTGTTCAATCAAACATGAAATAGAAATTAAGTTCCTCTTAATCTTGGGAACGATTAACAAACTTTCTAAATGTAAGAATCTATTTCTAAAAAATAACTTTGCAGCTCCCACTGCTTTAGCTGAAATGATTTCTCCAGTTTCGACCCTCAGTGTCATTTCCCCATCGTTCAACTGTCGAAAGGAACTATTTTCCTGAAATGAAGAGCAAACATGATTAGTTGCTCCTGAATCAAGTATCCAGGTAAACTCATCATGTTCTACCAGGCATGTTTCTAAAACAAGTAAATCAAATTTACCTTCCTTTTCCTTCTTTTTCTCAGCAAGGTACTTTGGGCAGTTTCTCTTCCAATGTCCATCTACATTGCAGTGGAAACACTTGCCCTTATCTGCCATAACTTTGGCTTTTCCCTTGCTTTTAGCAGTAGTACTGGGAGCTTTCCCCTTGTTTCCTTTCTTCTTCTGAGTTTTCTTTGAAGAAGTGGCTAAAGATTTAGTTCCAGAGGATGAACCCTTCTCGAACTTTCTTTTAGAGTGAAAAACGTTTCCCTCTCCTTCTATCTGTCCCTTGTTCTTAAGAAGAGACTGATAGAGTTGTAGCTCATTCAGGAGGCTAGTGAGGTTGAATGTTATTTTATTCATCATTGCATTGCTTCGAAACTGCAGAAAACTCTTCGGAAGAGATTCTAAGATGAATGCAACCTGGCTACGCTCATCTATGACCGCCCCATTTGCTTTTGCCACGTTGAATTGGACTATCATATCCAGGACATGCTCCCGAACAGACGTGCCCTCTTTCATGCGACAGCTATAAACGTATTTGAGAGCGTCATGATGGAGTTGATAGGACGGTTGTCCAAACATCTCCCGGAGAGAGTTCATAATCTCCCTCGCTGTTACCATGCCCTCATGCCTTTTAGCCAAAACTTCAGATAAGCTGGCTAGGATATAGACGCGAGTCTTATCATTGGCCTTTGTCCAGCGGTCATAAGCATCCTTAACAGCTTGGGATGCATTACGAGCAGGGGCTGGAGGACAATCCTCTGTTAAGACGAACCGCAGATCATCGACAACAAGAATCGTATTCAGGTTCGACTTCCACGTAGCATAATTTTCACCGATTAATATCTCATTTTTAAGAAGAGAGACAATTGAGGAAGACATTGCTGAAATTTAAACAAACAATGACCGTATTAGTTATCTTTGCCTTAACCCATCATACAAGCAAACAATTGCACACAATCCAATCAATTTAGCAAAACAAACAATCACAGAACCCTAAAACTATCGATTTAGTTTTGCAACGATGTTTCAGAGGTTTAGAATATCAGCCACCGAAGGGTGATCAGGCACTCCTCCTTTGAAATGAGACACCTCTCATCTAATTCTAATTCCAGAATAACTCATATTCCTATAGACATTAGTCACCGTTGTTCGGTCAAGGATTTGTTAACACTTTTAACTCATCCTCGTAAGTGTAACCCTCCCACTTTAAGATCTCAGAGGCACGCACCAACAGGCTACTGAAGGGAAAGACAACTGTTGGTGATTAGCCTAAGAGCTCCTATCCTTTTCAGGAGTTCACGATGTTCCGAATCCTATGACCAGACCCTCTGAAGGGATGGTTGCGCCAGGACAACCTGCAGGCGGATCATAGGACTCTCACAGTATGAACTATGGGCGGAGACCGAGGGATACGTTGACACGTGTCCCGCTCCCACTTACTCTAGACATTTTTCGCATTCACCTTGATATTGATTCATGCAAACACTTTCCGAAGGGAGGCCGCTCCTAAGGCGACTCGAAGCCGAGCATGAATCTCAAGTTGTGAATATAGGGATGTAGGAGTAAAACTTGATTTAAATCTCGTTTTGTAATTTTCCTCCCACTGAAAATGTCCTAAGGTTAATATAGGGTTGTTTAACTTAGATAGTATTCAACTAAGTCAATCTATCTAAGTCTGATCCTATTATAACAATTATGGAAATGATTCAACTGCAATCTTCTGGGTGAATTAAACTTCTTTTAATAAACCCAACATTGCAAGTCAACATTACTATGGTTAATTCAACTCAATGTTCGGGTCAGTTCCCAGGTAGGAGGTGTTCCGTAAACCGTCAACTTAAATACCCCCAGCCTTAGACAGAACTTTACCGAGAGAGTTCCCTTATAACCTCAATAATGTAAGGTCTTTACTCTAAAGATCTAGGTGCATTAAACATTTGTAATAAACCTAGTGACATTGCATGCTAACATTTAACTATGATTAATTCAACTCCGATATTCCAGGTCAGTTCCCAGGTAGGAGGTGTTCCGTAAACCGTCAACTTAAATACCCCAAGCCTTAGACAGAACATTACCGGTGGAGTTCCCTTATAATCATAGCAATGTTTTTCCTACTTAGTCAATTAAAACTATTTTTAATTCTAAGTAAGAAAAGATTCTAATCCTATTAGAAATCGATCTAGGTCTAATTAATTTTAAACAATTTAAAATTAATCCAATTTATCCTATGATCTTATGTTTGCATGCAAATCTTGATTATAGATTGACGGTTTCTAATCATTAATATTAAAGAACTATTTCAAATTTTAATGATTAATCCTATAATCAAGAATCTAGGGTTTAATTCATTCAACAATCTCATTCAAATTAAATAATTAAACCACACTAATTGCATGAATAATATAACAATTATATTATTAACTGTGGATGTTTCATGCTTCATGCAATATTGATTTTCTTTTAATATAACAATTATAAGCCAATCAAGAAAATCAGTCAAGCATGCTTCATTCATCACATTAAACATAACTATTTATATTTAATTTAAGTAATGACATGCTTCATGCTTTCCAATTTTTTCATATAATTAATATACACTTATATTAAAAAATATGAAAACAATTTCATGCATTTAAACATACATTATAACAATTTATAATATATAAAAAATGCATGAGCATGTTTATAACCTAAGGTGGGATTAAATATTCTATATGACATCCATAAAGCATATAAATAGCAATTGATCCGGTTAATTTTGGCCCCTAGGATAAAATAAAGCATTAAATTACATTAATTTAGCTAAATTCTATCCTAGAAATCCTTGTACAGCTCCAGAATTTTGTCTAGACATCACGAATCGCCCCGAACCACCTCGAACCGGCCTCCAAAATCACGAACTATGTCAAAAATTGGCTAAACCGAGCCAATAACACAAAAAAATCGGATTGATCCAGCAACATAAACTGAACCAGACCGATTTCTCGGTTAGGATCCCGACCGGGAAATTTTCCAGCAAACCCTAAATCGTCGATTCCTCTGTTCTGCACTCTGTTTTTCCGATTTCCAGCGCCGTTCTTCATGATTTTCACCCAAAATCATCTCGATCTCCATCGATAACAACCCTAAATCTAGACACGGACTTACAAGGACTCGATTTACATAAAATACCCGAAACATCGGGCCTTACATGATCAAAATCACATAAAAATAAAATCTATGGCCATAAAATTAACCCAAAAAGTTCAACGCAAACCGAACATACATTATGCATAAATCCCACCTATTAGAGCCTATCACAACTTTTAATATTAATTAATAGGGACAGCGATGGCTCTGATGCCGATTGTAGGGAATAAAAGTCCCCCCGCGCAAGAAGCGCATCGTAAAACGGTAATTTGACCCAACTGGTGTTACGGACACTCGTGAAGGACTAACTAGTCGATATTGGTCCAAGGTTGTTTGTATGTAACTTGAACTAGTATGTGGGGACATACGGGGAACAATGTTCAAGTAACAACCTAAAAGGTCTATAGTACAAGGATAAGGCTGTGTACCTTATCCTGGTAACACTATGAGATACGACCCGCTTTGTATTAGATATAGACGCATTGATTCAAAGCGTCCATGTAGTAGACATGCGAGTGGGGGTATCCTATGAAACGATTTTGCATAAGACCGAACCGCAAAATATTAACTGCTAGCTGTAACACCGTTAATTAGTTAGGTTTTTATTTCACTAAGATGACCTAGGCAACTTAGTCTGAATCTTGAGTGGATTATGGACTCCTGTTCACAAGGGATTGTCCTTTGATTTGTATGGGTGAGAGTGGTCAGTACGTCGACTCAATAAGACTACCATTTTGGGGACAAGACCAAGTGGGGAGCTGAGAACATAATCACACAAGATGGAATTCATTCCTTCCCGACTTTTGTGGAAGTAGATGAGTGTTCCCTTAAGTGGTGTCTCCGGGTCTTGAACAAAGGGCTCTACCCTCTCACTAAACCGAGAGGGGTTTCTGTTTGATGGTTGGACCACAAACAGATTGTTCATTAGAGGAGCACTGGTACTTAAGGAGGTAGAGGTAACTCAGGAGTAAAACGGTAATTTGACCCAGGTGGAGTTACGAACACTCGTGAAGGACTAACTTGTCGTTATAGGTTGATATCCGTGGACACAGATATATTATGCAGTGAGAAGAGTGCAGTTGTGGGCCTTTAGTGGAGTGATCCACAATTAACAAATGGAGACTAACTTGGTTAATGAGTTTAGCCGATTAGTCTCGCATCGTTGGAGCTTCTGATCTGTAAGTCCATTAGATCCCACTTGTAGCTCGTAAAAAGACTTGAAGCAATTAAATATAATTGAAAATGTTCAATTTATTTGGGGAATCGAATAATGTACGTTGATGCATTATAATATAACGTTTATGAAACTTTATAATTTTTGAATTAATTTCAAAAATGAATTCTTCAAAGAAAATATTTGAAAGAGTTCAAATAAATTTTAATATGAAATGGATTCATATTAATTTTAATTTTAATAAAATCCCTAAGATTAAATATATGATATTTATTTGCGTAATTAATTAATTATGGAATTAATTAATTATTTATTAAAATTTGATATTGTTTAGATAATAGATTTGAATTTATTCATAGACTTTTTCCTATTAGGAAAAGGTCTTGGCCTTTACCTATATATAGGACCCTTGGGGTGGGGTGAAAGGCATCCAATTGTCTCTCCTTCTCTCAAAGATCTCTCCCAAAAGACTCCCATAAGTCTCCTGGTTCAAGAAGTCTTAGAGATATACCGATGTAACTGATTCGTGGTGTTCACACAAGAAGGTTGCTGCGTTTTCAATCCTACTAGCAAGAAAAGGCGAATCGATCAAGACTTTCTACAAAAGTAAGTTTTCTATGAAATCCTTGATCACTAGGATCGTCTAGATTAGATTTAGTTATTTTTAGCATGTTTATAGCTGTTGTACAACCCATTAAATATTGATTTGTTGCTGTTATATTTTTGCAAATTGTATTGGTATTTCAATTAGAATCTAAGACTCTGAGTAGGTTTGGTAATTCTTTCCACTGCGTAGGCTTTTATCCCTTCAGAATACTGACCCTGATGTGGATTTCATAGAATCCTTGCCAGATTGAAAGTCAGAATCGGTGTATCCTTTGAGGATAAAATTCTTAGCCCCATACACCAACATGTAGTTCCTCGTTCTTCGAAGATACTTGAGGATATTCTTAACTGCTACCCAGTAGTCTAACCCTGGATTTGACTGGTACCTACTAACTGTTCCCACTGCATAACATATGTCAGGCCTAGTGCAGAGCATAACATACATTAAGCTACCCACAGATGAGGCGTAGGGAATGTGTCTCATATCCTCAATTTCTTGATGTGTCTTAGGACACTATTCCTTAGACAGGTGAACCTCGTGCCTGGAAGGTAAAAACCCCTTCTTGGAGTTTTGCATCGAATATCGAGATAACATCTTGTCGATATACGTTGCTTGAGACAATGCTAGCGTTTTGTTCTTACGATCTCTAATGATTTGTATTCCAAGAACATACCGCGTCTCTTACAAATCCTTCATTTTGAATTGAGTCGCCAGCAAGTTTTTAATGTTAGTCAGGTATCCTACTTCATTCCAAATGAGTAGGATGTCATCCACATATAGTATTAGAAAAGCTAGTTTAACTTTGTTGATTTTATTGTACACACAAGGTTCATCAACATTTTGGTCAAAATGAAAATATTTTATTGCAATATCAAACCTAATATTCCAAGATCTAGACGCTTGTTTCAATGCATAAATCGATCGATTGAGCTTGCAAACCTTTTGCTATGAACCCTTCGGGTTGAGATATTGAAATATTCTCTTCAAGATTACCATTCAAGAAGGCAGTCTTGACGTCCATTTTCCATATCTCATAATCATAATGAGTGGCTATGGACAAGAGAATTTTTGTAGACTTTAGCAAAGCAACTGGAGAAAAGGTTTCCTCATAGTCACCCCTTTCTCTCTGGGTATACCCCTTTCCTACGAGTCTAGCTTTGAAGGTTTGTACCTTTCCAACTGCATATCTCTTCCTCTTAAAGATCTATTTACACCCTATGGGTTTTACCCCTTGAAGTAGATCTACGAATTCCCAAACCTAATTAGAGTACATAGACTCCATTTTAAGGTCCATGCCTTTGACCCATTTGTCCTTATCTACATCTTTCATTGGGTGTCGATAAGACAATGGATCCTCAATGCCATCATCAGGGATGAGAACTTGAGTTTCAGTTAAACCCAAGTAGCGGTTGGGTTGTGATACAACGCTCCCACTGCGTCGAGGCACTCTCAACGTTTGAGAAGGATGAGACAAACCGTAAAAACTAACCCCTCCATAAACTCTTGTTGAAGGTCCAACTTAATGAAAACTCTTGTTGATTCTTCAGTAGCTTCTCCTAATACTATTTTACGACGTGCTTTATGATCTCTCATGTGGTTTTCCTCCAAGAAAGTAGCGTTTGTCGATACAAACACCTTGTTTTTTTGTGTGTCGTAGGAAAGACCACTTCTCGTTTCTTTTGGATAACCAAAAAATTGGCACAACCTTGAACGAGGTTCTAGTTTCTTAGGATTTGTCACAAGCACGTGTGCTGGACAACCCCATATACGAAAGTGACGTAAACTAGATTTACGTCCCCTCCACAACTCGAAAGGTGTTTCAGAACACTCTTCGAGGGAACATTGTTCAAGATGTGAATTGCAGTCTCCACTACTTACCCCCAAAACGAGCTAGGCAACTGATCATAGCTCCTCATCGAATGAACCATGTCTAACAGGATTCTATTTCTCCTTTCTAACACACCATTTTCCTGAGGTGGACTAGGGGTTGAGAGTTGAGACTGGATTCCATGTTCTATCATGTAGTCTTGGAATCCCTTAATTAACGACAATAGATTGATAAAGAGGCGACTGCAAGCAATGCCAAAAAATAAGGAAATACAAGCAGGAAATGGAGCTTGTTTGCAGGAATGGAATCCTTTAGCGGAAGCGAATTAAATCGTTGTGAATTTAATTCTAGTTATTGAGAATACCAATACATTGTGTAAACAAAAACGATTTCTAAAAATTGCAGATTAAGCATGTTATGTCAAGATCTAAAACTCTCTTAGATTTGAGTATACTTACGTGAATTAATGTAAAATCAGCACAAAGCTCCAATTTACGATCCCGACGAAGTCCTAGACACCACCAATTGTGAGCACCCACTATCCAGTTGGATTGTTGAGACTATTGGGTTTTATGCCCTAAATGTCACACCCCCTCCCGAACTACCTGCTAGCTTAGTTCGAGAGATGGCGTGTAGCCAACAGATATCGTCCTCCTCTAACGATACATGTTGACCCGGATGAATCGTTGAACCTGATAAACATGCTAATCTTAGATATGGAATACTTTACATGCATCACAACACAGCGGGACATACATGAAGTGCAACCTAACTCAGTTTGGAAAATAACCTAATAGAGATATCACAACCAAAAACATTTCCTGCAGCTGCAGGATTACTAATCTCCTCTCGGGGGTCCCACTCGACCCCAACAACCCTATAGAGTGATGTGATGAGGGAAGGGTGTCGTAGACATACTGTGGTGGCTCCTCTGCATATCCGGCGCATGGAAGCATAGATAACTTTCCCTACATCTACAGTGTGACCGGTCACTGTAGCGAATAACAAAGTCACCCTTTCCTTTGTTAGGGTTTATGCATCACATGCATAAGTTTGGCACACAGAAAACTATGCCAGACTCTGTTATCCACCGTTAAGTCAGAGGATTTGAAATTTATTGCTTCACCCCTTCTCATGAACCATACTGTCCCCGACCTACATAAATGTTCAATAATTTGATGGACATCAAAGTAATTACATGTCTAATAATTGTACCCATCACGCTAATATTAGGAAGGCCATAAAATTGGTTAATGGAGGCCGAGTCGAAAGAGATAATTTTAGCCCTAACAAAGGAAGTAGATCCTTCCACCACGTTAGCGTAAAATTCCCTTACTATTGGGACTATGGCGGCCTCAGGGTGCCAAATGAACCTACCCCAACCCCTCTCAGCTATACTATGGGCGAGGTCAGGATAGTTTTAAGCACTTGGAACTAGCCCTTGTTCGGGAATAACTCCCCTACTTACCACATAAGTATTGATGACGGCTTCAGTATCCTTACTCACAAATTTGAGCCTATCAAAGGGTGCAGAGTATGAGGAAGTGGCAGATCTTCTAGACCTTTTAGCGCTCATTGTGGAATAAATGGGAAGGTATTAAAAATCTAATGGTATAAGGAAAAAGGGGTTCCCTAAAAAAAGTCTAAAATTAGTTGGGAGATAAGAAAACTAAGGATTTAAGCACCAGAACTCCAAAACTCCAACACTTAACAAATCATTGTTCCTTTATAAAGAAAATACCAGCTGCCAAATAGAAAAACCCAACAAAATTTAGCTAAAAACTTAAAACAACCAATAGAAAATAGTAGCCACAACGATTTCACAATGATTTTTCAGCAGTGAATTACAAGAAAAAACATGCTCCAAATGAACTCCTACAACTTCTAATCTTAAGCAAATAATTCTAACCATGAAGAACTAGGCAAAGATAAAATGAATAAGCTGAAAAATGATTTACCGGCAGATTGGATTGTGAAAAATGCCCATATCCTTAAAAAATCGCTCAACCGCATGAAAACTCGCGAAATGAAGGTTCAAAATCTTAATATCTTGGTGAATAGAGCTTGAAATAGTGAAGAATTCGTGAAAAAGGTGAAGAGATTTGGTAGGAATAGGTGGGAGATTGAGTGAGAAGTGAGAAAAATCGAGAGAGAAAAAGCCAGGGTTCAAATTTTCTTTTACCCGACAGTCGAAATCTTGGTATTAATCCCAGATTTCGGACCAGCGTCTTGACGCTGGCTCTTGGGTTTGAGACCCAAAAACGCGATTTTTTTTAATCTAATCATTCTTCCTCTAAACAAATTAACAACAACAAAGAATAAAGAAACAATCGATTAGATTGGGATTAAAATTAAAACTAACGATTCTAAGGAAAAAATAAAAAGTATCAAGACAAAGGAAAAGAAAAATAAAATAAGAAACTTTGGGTTGCCTCCCAAAAGCGTCTTGTTTAACGTCTTGAACTCGATAGATTTCTTCTTGAACTCATCCGGGATCCAAATTTTCCCATTCCATCACGTTGATCTTCCTTGATCTAGAGGCTTTATACCTGTTTTTCTGAATCTTATGGAAAATATTCAAACTGGTTAGAGAGGAGTTAAGATGACCTACGCTGTCAGAATAGAAGCAACTTCTTTTTCCATTAAATTCAACGGAAATGATTCCCCTGCCTATGTTCATTTTAACCTGGGTCGTTTCCATGAATGGACGACCCAAGATTACAGATGTGGCATTAGGTGAACCATTTTTATGTATATCTATTATGAAGAAGTCAACTGGAAATATAAGCTCATCTATCTTAACCATGACATTCTCATAAAGCCTTAAAGGTCTAATTAAATATCTATCTGCTAATTGAATTAAATTACTAGTTTTCTTACCATGGGAAAAATTAAGCTTACTAGCGAGTGCATGAGACATGAAATTTATAGAGGATCCTAAATCGAACATGGCATGCTCAATCTCTAATTCCCCTAAAATTCATGGCATGCCACTCTCTACGTGAGACGACCCTTGATAGGCTTAGGATGCATGTTAAAGGTTGTCGGAATTTAGATTTAAATTGCATTTGAACCTATTTCCTATGATTCCGAACCCACGATCCCAAAGCGGCTAGTTTTAATAAGTAGTTGTAAAATTGCTTGTTAATAATCTAGTTAGATATAAGTAGTAATCGTTGCAGAGGTCTCGGATGGTTACTAAATTATGCATAAGGGGTGGCAAGCGATAAAGTCTATATTAATTAATCTTGATAATTGTCGAATTCACGATTAGCAAGTTAATTAGCATAGGTTAGTGTATGGAGGTCTTCCGAGTAACCCAGAAGCCAACCGGACTAATGAAATCAGATTAGAGCATCCACTAGAGAAAACTAGGAAACTAATGAATTAGAATCAAGCATAATAAATCCTAATCCAACGAAACCTTTTGATGTATTTGATCCCGTCTTATTTATTCTTTCCATATTTAATTTTCGTGCCATTTAAAATTCAGCATCCAGTTATTTTATTTTATTTTCTTGTTTGTCAATCATCACAAAAAAAAAAAAAAAAAAAAAAAAATCCCCCCTATTTCATAAGCATAAAATCCAACACTTATTAGATCCTCCTTCCCTATGTTCGACCCTGGCTGCTATTGCTACAAAATTTAGTAGTAGTGTCGTGGATTATAAATTTATTTGACTACTTAGGGAGAATTTGACACCCTCCTGGCGGTCCCGTCACCTTTCCTGGAGCACCATTTCTTTAAAACTTTTCCTACCTTGGGAATTTGCTTTATCGGCGTCCAGAAGCGGGATGTTTACCTCCACCTTCTTGAATTGGTCAAACATGTTCTTTTCTTCCTCTTCCTTGGAAGGCTTAGGCTGCGATGCTAATCTGATAGGAAATGGAGCTTTAGAAACATAAGAATTAAAATTTAAAGGAGGATCGAAATGTACCATCGCTTCTTTGGAAAGTCGAGATCGTTCGTTCTCTCTTCAGGCTTCTTTGCCTTTCAATTCTTTTCCAATGCAGGTGGAGAAGGGAATTGTGGACTGGAACTCAGGATTGTCCCACTCCTTAACTTGGTCGCACATACTTCTTCTCTTCTTGGGATCTCAGGATGAACAGGCAGTTTGTCAATTTTGGTCTCCAACTTTCTCACAGTGTCAGCCAACTAAGAAACTTGGGCTCCCAGTTGCTTCATCCCAGCTTTAGTCTCCTCTTGGAATTTGAGTTGACCTTCCTGCAAAACTTGAATGCTATCAGATAAATTTTTAATCAAAATTTCCAAAATATTGAGGTTTGATCGTTTTGGAAGTAATAGTTTGGGTGGCCTCTCAAACAAGGATAAGAATTTCTCCCAAACTAATCAGGTGTCTGCTGGCTATGCATTGCAAGAAATCTCTCAAAGGTATTCCATTCAGACGGGGATTCCTGCTCTGCAGCCAAGTAACTAAGGAGAGTTTTAAGCTCACACAGTTCAGATTTGAACTTACTTACCTCGTCGTCTGTGCTTATTCTCCCAGCAATAATAAGAAAACAAAATAAAAACTAAACTGAACTGGAAATTAAAAACTCAAAATAAAAAGAAAATAAGTAACCGTTTGCACTCCCCGACAACGGGGCCAGTTTGACAGGCCTAGACTTGTCGAAGGTCCGTGTCAAAGAAATTTTATTTCCTATTTATTTTGAGTTACAAAAGCGGTAAATGGGGGGATTGGAATAGTAGGGAGATAAACATGCAAGGAATTAAGATGCAGGAATTTAAATGACAGGAAATTAAATTTGCAGGAAACATAAACAAGAAAGCAAATTAATGATATTAGGCGACGCCGATTGGAGAGATTTGTAGGGTTGAATGATTTACTTTGATCATTGTATTTCTACCGTTTTGAGGCTATCTCAAATTGCTTAGTTTCCTAATCGATCTAATCTGAATCTAAAAAAGACCCTAAGCCCACCTAAGCCATCTAACCTGATCATACACCGTCCATCGAATTAGACTCTAATTGATTAACCAATTAATCTAATTGAACCATCAAATCAAACAATTAACCAATTGTCTTAAGTCTAGTGGATTGATTAGGACATTCAAAATAATTAGTCCTAGATTACTTCTAACACTACTTTGGATCCTCAACCTATTGTGTCAAACAACGAAGTCAGAGTCTGCTCTTGTGACTCGTGCCCACGAATCAGTCTATGTGCTAACCATAGAACCAATTATCCATTAGCTACTTGGAAATAAATTCTTTTATTAACATACGAGCTGCGAGTTAGGGCGTCAATGTAACCTACTGTGCATGTTAATTATACATATAGAACCCAAAATACAATAACAAAATGAAAATAAATGAACAATCAGAATATTAAACTCACAAAGAAATACATTCTATAACCTAGAAATCATCCAATCGGCGTCAATGGTTTTAGACGGCGACCCTACGCTACAATAATAGAGAAATACAAGAGAATCAATAAGAAATCATACACTCTCAGGTTCTAGACGTGCAAGACAGAGAGAAACTGAGAGGGAAGTCGAAAATTACACCTCAAAATCTAACCTATATGTAAAGAATTTTAATCGTGGCGTCGAGACGCCGGGCATGGCGTCTCAGTTGGGTTTTATTTGAGTAATTCAATAATTTGGTTATTGAATAAACTAAGATCCAAGGTTGTTTAAATCAAACCTGGACTAGTATGTGGGGACCTACAGGGATCGATGTCCAAGTAACAACCTAAAAGGTCTATAGTATAGGGATAAGGCTGGGTACCTTATCCTAGTGACACTATGTGATACGACCCATCTTGTATTCGATACAGATGCAATGATCCAAAGCATCCATGTAGGAGACATGTGGGTGGGGGTATCCTATGCAATGAGTTTGTATAAGACTTGACTGTGAAATAGTAACCACTAGATGTAATTTTGTTAACTAGTCTAGGTTTCTATTTCAATAGGATGACCAGGTAACTCAATCTCAGTCCTGAGTCTGTTATGAACCCCTTTCAGGAGGGATTGTCCTTAGATTTGTATGGGTGACAGTGCCCAATTCGCCGACTCAATAAGCCTACCATTTCAGGGGCAAGACCAAATGGGGGGTGGGAACATAACAGTACAAGATGGAATTCACTCCTTCCCCTATTGGGGTAAGTAGATGTGTGTTCCCTTAAGGGCTGATTCCAGGGCTTGAATAAAGGCGCGCCATCCTCTCCTAACCCGAGAGGAACTCATGTTTAGTTGTTGGATCCTAAACAACTTGTTCATTAGAGGAATCAGTAGTACTTAAGGAACCAGAGGTAACCTAGGGGTAAAACAGTAATTTGACCTAGCTGGTGTTACGAACATACGTGAAGGATTGACTTACTGCTTGGTCGATATTAATGGACACAAAAATATTCTAGATTGAGAGTGCAACTGTGGGTCTTTAGTGGAGTGACCCATAGTTAACGAATGTTGACTAAACTTGGTCAATGAGTTTGGCCAATTAGTCTCGTATCATTGGAGCTTCTGATCTGTAGGTCCATTAGGTCCCACTGGTAGCTCGTAAAGATACTTGAGGGAATTAAGTATAAATTGTAAATTGAAAGTGTTCAATTTATTTGGGGAATCGTATAATGTATATTGATGCATTATAATATAAAGTTTATGAAACTTTATAATATAATTTTTGAATTAATTTCAAAAATTAATTCTTGAGAGAAAATATTTGAAACAATTCAAATAAATTTAATATGAATTGGATTCATATTAATTTTAATTTTAATAAAATCCCTAAGATTAAATATATGATATTTAACTAGGTAAATTAATTAATTATGGATTTAATTAATTATTTATTAAAATTAGAGACCTTTTCCTATTAGGAAATAAAATATTTCAAAGAGTTCAAATAAATTTAATATTAATTGGATTCATATTAATTTTAATTTTAATAAAATCCCTAATATTAAATATATGATATTTAATTAGGGAAATTAATAAATTATGGAATTAATTAATTATTTATTAAAATTAGAGACCTTTTCCTATTAGAAAAACGTCTTCATTTACGTATAAATAGGACCCCTAAGGTGGGGTGAAAGACATCCCATTCATTCTCCTTCTCTCATAGAATTCCTCTCAAGGCTTCCTCTAGACTCCCACCAATCTCCTGCCACTAGAAGTCTCAGAGTCATACCGGTGTAGCCATAGTGGTGGTGTTCACACTAGTTCGTGATTAATTCACATGCAGTTGGTGAATTTAATCTGAGTCGTCAACGAGAGTAAGTAATTTGTTACTTTATAAATTAGATTTAGATATAATATTTTTGTATGCTTAGCCTTAATATATATTTAGAATAGATCTAATATTGATATTTTATATTAAACAA
Source organism: Luffa acutangula (assembly GCA_036850905.1). Classification (NCBI taxonomy): domain Eukaryota; kingdom Viridiplantae; phylum Streptophyta; class Magnoliopsida; order Cucurbitales; family Cucurbitaceae; genus Luffa; species Luffa acutangula. The sequence continues at coordinate 20,100,292 of CM072087.1, forward strand.
AATTAATTACGAATCGGTCCCAATCACGCTTCCGCTTTATGGAATTACGGAATTTCAATCCTTCAATTGGTATCAGAGCCGATCGTAGATCTAATTTTGTTTCTCTAAAATTTGCATTGGCTATTGGTGGGATTGATTAATGCATAAGGTATGTATGCTTTGCATTGAACTGTTTACGTTAATTATATGGCCATAGATTTTACTGTTTTTATGTGATTTGATCATGTAAGGGCCTGATGTTTCGGGTATTTGATGTAAAATCGAGTCCTATGTAAGTCCGGGTCTAGAATAGGTTTTTTATGAGTTAAAAATTGGAGAAATCGCGACGGTGTCACGATTACAGCACGCGTTAGGGATTCGCAACAGGACGGTTCAAGGCGGTTGGGCAATCCGGTTCACGCGAACTGGCTTGGCTGGGACCGATTTTGTCCGGTTCAGCTGGAATTTGGCTCGGTTCGTGATTTTCGTAGCTGGTTCAAAGTTGTTCGGGTCGGTTCGAACGGTCTAGACCAGTATTTGGAGCTACAGAAGGACTTATAGGATAGAATTTAGCTATAATTATTGTAATTTATGCTTTATTTTATACTAGGGGCAAAAATTAACCGGTTCAATAGCTATTTATTTGCTTTATGGATGTCATATAGCTTAAATTCCCACCATAGGTTAAGCAAGTTTTCATGCATATTTATGTTATAAATGTTATAATGTATGGTACTTATGCATGAACTTAATTTCATGAGTTATTTAATATAATCGTTATATTAAATATATGAAATTGGTGAAGCATGATGCATGACATTAATTTAGCTAAATATAATTGTTATATTTTATTAATGTAGCATGCATGCTTAGGATTATTTTCACGAGAATTAATATAATTAGTTATATTATGAATGAGAATAATCAATATATATCAATGCTTGTTTTCATGTATGATTTAATATATAATGTTATATTAATTAAATGAAAATGGAATAGCATTGAGCATGACATTAATTAGATTAATATAAGAGTTATATTATATTAATGTCAAATTTAATGTAATTTAATTTTGCGGATGTTTAATCAATATAATCGATATTAATTAAATGAAATTGAAATTGCATGAAGGATGACACCACCTTAGATTAAAATAATCGTTATATTATTGTTATCGGCATCATAATAATATGGTGTTTAATAATTAGAATATGATTGTTACTTTTCCAACACCATAGAAGCATGTAATAGGACTAATCATTAAAATTTTATAATAAGTTATAAAATTGATTAGAAACCGTCAACCTATAACCAAGAGTTGCATGCAAACATAGGACCTTAGGTTAAATTGAATTAATTTTAAAATGTTTAAAATTAATTAGACCTAAGCTCATTATAATTCTAATATGATTAGAATTATGATTAGAATTATTTTCTTACTTAGAATTAAAAATAGTTTTAATTGACTAAGTAGGAAAAACATTACTATGATTATAAGGGAACTCCATCGGTTAAGTTCTGTCTAAGGCTGGCGGTACTTAAGATGACGGTTTACGGAACACCTCCTACCTGGGAACTAACCCGGAATAGTGGAGTTGAATTAATCATAGCTAAATGTTAGCATGCAATGTCACTAGGATTATTAAAAGAGTTTAATGCACCTAGATCTTCAGAGTAAAGAGTTTACATTACTATGGTTATAAGGGAACTCTCCCGATAAAGTTCTGTCTAAGGCTGGAGGTACTTAAGATGACGGTTTACGGAACACTTGCTACCTAGGAACTGACTCGGAACTTGAGTTGAATTAACCATAGTTATGTTAGCATGCAATATCACTAGGTCAATTAAAAGAGTTTAATTCACCTAGATTTTTAGAGTAAAGATTTATCATAACTATTGGTTATATGAGAACTCTACCGGTAAAGTTCTGTCTAAGGCTGGAGGTACTTAAGATGACGGTTTATGGAACACCTGCTACTTGGGAACTGAGTCGGAACTTGAGTTCAATTAACCATAGTTATATTAGCATGCAATGTCTCTAGGTAATTAAAAGTGTTTAATTCACCTAGACATCAGAGAAAAGACCTATATATATAAAAGTTATATGCAAGCATAGACTTAGTTAGATTCACTTAGCCAGAATTTACCTAAGTAATAGACCCTATAATTATAAAAATACTTAGTGGGAGAAAATATATCAAAACAAGATTTTCATAAATCATGTTTGGCTCTCACGTCCTCAAAAGTTCACAACGTGAGGTTCATGCTTGGCCTCGAGTCACCTTGGGAGTGACCCCCTACGGATGGTGTTTGCATGGATTAATATCAAGGTGAATGAGAGAGTATTTTATAGTAAGTGGGAGCAGGACATGTGTCAAGGTATCCTACGGTCTCCTCCATTAGGTTGCACCGTGAGATGCCCATGATTTGCCTGCGAGTCGCCCTGGGAGCGATCACCCTACGGAGGGCTTGATCATGGGAGTCGGAACAATGCAAACTCTAGAAATGGATAGGGTTTCTTAGGCCCATTTCCAACTTTGACTTTCCCTACGGTAGCATTGTTGGGATCGACCTCTGAAATCTGAAAAATGGAGGGTCACACTTACGGGAAATTGTTAAGGTGTTAATAATTTCCTGACCGAAAAAACGGTAGCTAAGAACTATTGGAATATGAGTAATTCCGGGAATAGGGATTGGCTGAGATTGTCTGAATTAAAAAAAGGAGTAGGTGACTACCCTACGGTAACTGTTGTTCTAAACCTCTGAAGTATCGTTGCCAAATGAATGTTTATTCTATGAGTTGATCATTATTTTTGCTAAATTTGTTGGATTAAAATAATAATATTATTTTGTGTAATGGGTTAATGCAACAATACTTATTAAGTTAATTTGTTTATTGTATCAGCAATGAAACGTTCTTTGTATGCCTCTAATAACACCAATTACAAAATTGGTATTTCTAATACAACTAAGAAAATGAACTTTAACACTAAATGCATGGAATTGGTCTTAACTGAGGATGGTCCTCAAGCCCAAATGTCTAATTTATCTGAAATTGTTCATGATGAATATGACATAGACTGCTTAGTGAAGGTGTACATATTACACATGCGGAAGCAAATGAAGATCGAAAGCACTTAAGACATTCAATTTTACTCCTAAAGCATGCACGTTCTAGAAAAGACAGAATAGAGAGTTTAGAAAACATCAACCTTTGTAGCTCACTTATGTTGAACTCCTTGTGGTGTTTGCCTCTCCTATGCTCCTTGGACAACCTCTAGAGTCTTCCCTACTATACTCCGGGCCTAGAACGACTTGTGGGAGTCTATATAAGATAGGGAATGGGAAGGGAATGCTTGAAGCATCAAACAATGGAGAAGAATGAGAGATGAGAGAACTTTGAGTCCAAATTCCAGCAGCATAACATTAAGGAAACGACTCTCTTATGTTTGAATATGATTCAAACTCCTTTTAAAGACATTTTCCATGCAAAGCCAAGCCTCAAGACACAAGACACATGGTGTTTTTGCAAGCTCAAGTGGATTTTAGGTGTACATTACACAAGACATGCAACAATGCATGAGTGAGTTGTCTTTCCACTTTGAATGATCATGCATTAAGTGGATTTCAAACTAAATCCACTAAATTCAAATTGACATCAAATTTCAAGCTTGCAAATTACCCCCAATTTCAATTCTAAATTGAAATTGATTGCTTGGTAATTAACTTGAAAATTTTCAAATTAATTTTGATATGATTAATCTAATTAATCTTTGTTATCTTGTGAAATTCCATATATATGATTCCTAATACATATATATAGTATTCAAAACACTTTTAAATACTTCATCTCTCACTTTCTAATTTAATTCATAATTAAATTATTGTGTCAAACACAATTTACGATAATACCCTTTTTCCCGATTTTGAACGATTCAAATCTTCCTATCTTTTGTTCTAGGCTTAATTCTGATATGAGCTAGTAGGGGGACCTAATAGACCTATAGATCATGGGCTCCAACGATTCGAGGCTAACCGACTAATCTCATTGTCCAAGCTAGCCAACATTCGTTAACTATCGGGACACTCCACTATAGCCCGATAGTTGCACTCCCCTCACTATAGATATATTTCCGTCCACTTGATTTAACATTGATTAGTAAGTCGATCCTTCACAGGTTGTTCGTAGCTATATCTAGGTCAATAAGCCGTTTTACCCCTATAGTACTTATAGTTCCTTAAGTCCCACTGATCCTCTAATGAACAATTGGTTTATGGTCCAACCAATAAACCGAGTCCCTCTCGGGCCAATGAGAGGGCGGGATCCCTTTGTTCAAGCCCCGGAGTCAGCACTTAAGGGAACAACCTCTCTACTATCCCTTATTCGGGTAGGAGTGAATTCCTTCTTGCACGACTATGTCCCCAGCTATCTACCCGTTCCTATCCCTGAAATGGGAGGCTTATTGAGTCGGCGATACTGAGCCACTCTCACCTATGCAGATCTAAGGATAAGCCCGAATAAACAGGAGTTCATAGTTAGCTCGGGATTAAGATCGAGTTACCTAGGTCATCACATGAAATAGTCAGTCTCGTCAGTAAACGGTGTTATAAAGCGAGAGCGACTTATTTCTCGGTCCTGGTTTTATGCAAACTCATTGCATAGGACACCTCCACTCGCATGTCTCTACATGGACGATTTAGGATCACATCGTCTATACCATCTATAAAGTGGGTCGCGTCTCATAGTGTCTCCAGAATAAGGTACCCAACCCTATTCTATACTATAGACCGTTTTGGCTATTACTCAAGCTTGATCCACTTTTATGTCTCTACATAAAGCTCAAGTGTTCATCCTATAGCCATGGATCTTACTTTATTGGATTTGGGTTATTATATGTGCAATTTAATTTATTCAGTAATGACTTTTACTGAATCAATCTCGATAACACCTTTATCGAATAAATATAATTCGTTTAACATTCACTATCTACGAGTTTGAGGGCACCAATCTCAATGAAAATAAATTTGATTTATTGATCATTGAAACGTGTATAGTGGTAAATGATGATACAGCCTGCAACCTTGACTCAGGTGCCACTCATCACGTATGCTCTTCCTTTGAGGGAATGAGCTCCTGACAACATTTAGATGCTGGGGAAATGACTCTCAGAGTTGGGACTGAGATGCTCATTTCAGCTAAAGCAGTGGGAGATATTATAATGTTCTTCTCCAAGGAACGCTATATGTTATTAGATAACGTATATATAGTTCGCAAAATAAAAAGAAATTTGATTTTTATTTCTTGTTTGCTAGAACAAGGGTATTCAGTGTCCTTTTCTGTGAATTAAGCTTTCATTACTAAAAGGGGTGCTGATATATGTTCTGCAAAAAAGGAGAACAATTTGTATGTCTTAAGACCAATAGAGTCTAGGGCTATTTTGAACAATGAAATGTTTAAAACAGCTGAGACTCAATAAAAAAGGCAAAAAGTTTCTCAAAGTACCTACCTTTTGCACTTGAGACTTGGCCATATAAATCTCAATAGGATTGGGAGATTGGTTAAGAAAGGACTTCTAAACCAGTTAGAAGATGGTACTTTACCTCCATATGGGTCATGTCTCGAAGGTAAGATGACCAAACGACCTTTTACTGGAAAAGGTTATCGTGTCAAGGAGCCCTTACAACTCGTACATACGGATCTATGTGGTCCAATGAATGTAAGAGCTCGATGAGGGTATATTTCATCTCTTTTATATATGATTTTTCAAGGTATGATTATTTATACCTAATGAGTCATAATTTTGAAGCCCTTGAAAAGTTCAAGGAGTACAGGACTGAAGTTGAGAACTTGCTAGGTAAGACAATTAAAACACTTCGATCTGATCGAGGTGGATAGTATTTGGACTTAAAATTCCAAAACTATTTGATAAAACATGGAATCTCATCCCAACTCTCAGCACCAGGTACACCTTAGCAGAGTGGTGTATCGGAAAGGAGAAACATAACTTTGTTAGATATGGTTTGATCTATGATGAGCTATGTTCAGTTACCTTTTTCTTTTTGGGGTTATGCAGAAGAGACTGCAGTTTATATTTGAATGTTGTTCCCTCAAAGAGTGTTTCTGAAACACCATTTGAGCTTTGGAAAGGGCGTAAAGCTAGTTTACGTCATTTTAGAATTTGGGGTTGTCTTGCACATGTGTTAGTAGCAAACCCAAAGAAATTGGATTCACATACAAAATTATGCCTATTCGTAGGCCACCCAAAAGAAACAAGAGGTGGATACTTCTTCGATCCAAAAGAAAATAAAGTGTTTGTATCGACAAATGCTACTTTCTTGGAAGAAGACCACGTTAAAGAACACGTACCACGTAGTAAAATTGTGTTAAATGAACTTTATGGTAAAGCTACAAATGAATCAACAAGAGTTGTTGATGAGGTTGGACCTTCAACAAGAGTTGTTGATGAGTCCAGTACATCTAGTCAAGCCCATCCTTCTCAAGAGTTGAGAATGCCTCGATGTAGTGGGAGGGTTGTTATTTAACCTGAACGCTATTTGGGTTTAGTAGAAACTCCAACTTTCATACCTGATGATGGGGTTGAGGATCCAATGACCTTTAGACAGGCAATGAATGATGTGGACCATGACCAGTGGGTCAAAGCTATGGACCTAGAGATGGAGTCTATGTACTTCAATTAAGTCTGGGATCTTGTAGACCTACTTGAAGGGGTTAAACCCCTAGGGTGCAAATTGATCTACAAGAGAAAATCAGACGCAACTGGAAAAGTACAGACTTTCAAAGCTCGACTTGTGGCAAAGAGTTATACCCAAAATGAGGGGGTGGACTATGAGGAAACCTTCTTCCCAGTTGCCATGTTAAAGTCGATAAGAATTCTCTTGTCCATTGCCACCTTTTTATGATTATGAGATTTGGCAAATGGACATCAAGACTGCCTTTCTGAATGGCAATCTTGATGAGAACATCTTTATGTCTCAACCAGAGGGGTTCGTTGCTCAAGGTCAGGAGCAAAAAGTTTGCAAGTTTAGACGATCCATTTATGGGTTGAAGCAAACTTCCAGATCATGGAATATAAAGTTTGACACATCTGTCAAATCTTATGGCTTTGACCAGAACGTTGATGAGCCTTGTGTTTACAAAAGGATTATCAACAGTTCAGTAGCTTTTCTGGTGTTGTATGTAGATGATATTCTTCTCATTGGGAATGATGTAGAATATCTAGCTGGCATTAAAAAATGGCTATCGACTCAATTCCAAATGAATGATTTTGATGAAGCTCAGTATGTTCTAGGGATTCAAATTATCAGGAATCGTAAGAACAGAACGTTAACCCTGTCTCAAGCATCATATATAGACAAGATGTTGTCTAGATATAAGATGCAGAATTCCAAGAGGGGTTTACTACCCTTCAGGCATGGAGTTCATTTGTCTAGGGAACAATGTCCTAAGACACCTCAAGAAATTGAGGATATGAGACGCATCCCTTATGCTTCTGCTGTGGGCAGTCTTATGTATGCCATGTTGTGTACTAGGCCTGACATTTGCTATGCAGTTGGGATAGTGATCAAGTACCAGTCAAATCCAGGGTTAGACCACTGGACTGCAGTTAAAAACATCCTCAAGTATCTTCGGAGAACAAGGGACTATCAGCTTGTGTATGGCTCTAAGGATTTGGTCCTTACAGGATACACAGACTCTGACTTTCAGACTGATAAGGATTCTCAGAAATCCACATCAGGGTCAATATTTACCCTCAACGGGGGAGCTGTAGTCTGGCGTAGCATCAAGCAAGAATGCATTGCAGACTCCACCATGGAGGCCGAATATGTCACTGCTTGTGAAGCAGCAAAGGAGGTTGTATGGCTACGGAGGTTCTTCATTGATTTGGAAGTTGTTCCAAATATGAACTTTTCAATCACCCTTTACTGTGATAATAGTGGTGCAGTGGAAAATTCTAAAGAACCTCACAGTCACAAAAGAGGCAAGCACATAGAGCGCAAATATCATCTCATCAGAGAGATCCTGCAACGAGGGGACGTGATTGTCACGAAGGTAGCCTCTGCGCACAATATTGCTGATCCATTTACGAAGGCTCTCACGACTAAAGTGTTCGAGGGTCATCTAGAGGGTTTAGGTCTGTGAGATATGTACATTGAATAATCTAGGGCAAGTAGGAGAAGTGTAATGGGTATTGTGAATGCCCTAGTTTATTGTATTTATATGTATTTGTACTTTTCATGTATTATACAGTATTAATACAAAACTACTATTCCTATTTCAATGATTATTCATTCAATTTTGATTGTTGATGTACATTGCCCACTAGAGTTTTAGTTCAAGTGGGAGTTGTTGGGTTCTATACCCTAAAAGTCGTAGATAGTAAATGAAACAAATTAATCAATCTCAATAAAGCGTTATTTGAGTAATTCAGTAATTTGGTTATTGAATAATCGAGTTTGCATTAATAAACCTTAAATCCAATAAACTAAGATCAAAGGTTGTTTAAATGAAACTTGGACTAGTATGTGGATGTAAGGATTTGGAATTCCCCAATTCTGTTAAAGCGGAAGCGTAATTGGGACCGATTCGTAGTTAATTTTGTTTATCCAAAAATACTATTGCATTGGTTAAAACATAGAATAAATTCTATACAAACTTAAGGCTAAGCATACAAAATTTATTAGATCTAAATCTAAAGGGGAGAAGCAAACATATCGTCGTTGACGACTCTGAATACTTCAAGAGAATGATTCTTGATTGCTCTGCAACAACGAAGAACACCACCATTTGATCTTCCTCGCTAAGACTCTGAGATTAGGAACGTAGTTGTGGGACTACCTAATCTTGAATGGGAAAAACTCTAGAAAGAAAATTCTCCCTAGAGTTCTTGGGTTGAGAGAATATGAGAGGGAGGGTAGAGAGAATGCAAGAGTGCATTCTTGTGGCCTTATGATGTTGTACCTAAACCCTAGGTTTAGTGTTCTATTTATAGGAGAAAGGCCATGAATAAAATATTCATTTAAAATCAATCATTTCCATAACTGTGTAATCTTTTCCATAATTAATCAATTCCATGACAAACCATTTCCATGACCAATCAATTCCATAATTGATTAATGTTTTCCATAAATGATTGATCACTTCCATAAGTGATTAAATCATTTCCATAAATGATTAATTACTTCCATAAGTGATTAATCATTTTCATAATTGATTAATTTCCAATTAATTAATTCTTTAATTAATTAATCACCAATTAAATATCATATATTTAATTTCAGACCTTCTATTAGTTAATTAATTAATTACCCAATTTAATATCATATATTTAATTTGAGACCTTCAATTAATTAATTCTATAATATGAATCAAATTCATATTAAAATTTCAACTCCTTCGAATTTTCTTATATCCTATAAATGTAATATGAATCAAATTCATATTAATATTTGAACTTCTTCAAATATTTATTTCTCTCATAGACTATAGTTTAATTAAAACTCATTTAATTTAAACTAAATTGAATAATTAATTAATTCATAATTAATTAATTTATATTCTAATTAAATATCATATATTTAATTAGACATATATTTCAACTCTTTCCAATATATCAATCTCTCAATATAATAAAGTTTAATCTAAAATTTGACTTTATATTTTAATACATCACTATACATTATATTAATTTGTATCTCGTACAATTAACTTAATTCCCAATATGAATTTGAACTATTCAAATTCTCTCAAGATATATTTGTTCCTAATTACTGTTTACGAGCTAGTAGGGGGACCTAATGGACCTACAGATCAGAAGTTCCAATGATATGAGGTTAATAGATTAAACTCATTAATCAGGTTAACCAATATTCATTAACTGTGGGTCATTCCACTAAAGACCCACAGCTGAACTCTTCTCACTGCAGAACATTTCTGTGTACATGGATGTAGACCTATACCGGTAAGTCAATCCTTCACGATTGTCTGTAATCACAACTGGGTCAAATTACCATTTTACCCATGTGTTACATCTGTCTCCTTAAGTACTAGCGCTCCTCTAATGAACAACCTTTTTATGGTCCAACCATAGAATAGAAAGTCCCTCTCGGGCCAGTGAGAGGGCGGAATCCCTTTGTTGAAGTCCCGGAGTCACCACTTAAGGGAACACTCATCTACTTCACCTAGAAGCGGGAAGAAGTGAATTCATTCTTGTGTTGTCATGTTCCCAGCCTCCCACTCGGTCTTGTCCCCAAAAAGGAAGGCATATTGAGTCGGCGTATTGGCCAGTCTCACCCATGTTAATCAAAGGACAATCCCTTATGAGAAGGAGTTCATGATACACTCATTATTAAGACTGAGTTACCTAGGTCATCCTATTGAAACAGTAACCTAATTAGTTAACGGTGTTATAACTAATGGTTGATTATTTCGTGGTCTGGTCTTATACAAACTCATTGCATAGGATACCCCTAGTTGCATGTCTACTACATGGACGTTTTGGATCAATACGTCTGTATCAAATACAAAGTGGGTCGTATCTCATAGTGTTACCAGGATAAGGTACCCAACCTTATCCTTGTACTATAGACCTTTTAGGTTGTTACTTGAATATCGATCCTCGTATGTCCCCACATACTAGTTCAAGTTACGTACAAACAACCTTGGATCTTAGTTTATTGGATTTGGGTCAAATTGTGTAATATTTAACAATAACACTTTATTGTAGAAACTCAATAACAGTTTATTGAAACAAGTATACAATTTGTTTAGATTTACTATCTACGAGTTTTAGGGCATAAAACCCAACAAACTCCCACTTGAACTAAAACTCTAGTTTAGTAGGATGTACAATAATCTATAGAGCAGTGGGTGTATAAATACATGTATAAAACATATACAATGTACAAATACAATAAACTAGGGCATCACTATACCCATTACATAATGGTATCACTATACCCATTACATTTCTCCCACTTGCCCTAGATTACACCTTTGTACATATCTCGTAGATGATCTAGACCTTCTAGATGACCCTCAAACACTTTAGCCGAGAGAGTCTTTGTAAATGAATCAGCAATATTTCATTCAATTTAATTTGTCTGCTTGTCTTAAGCTGCGATGTTCTTTTGAATTTGCCACAACACCACTATATCACTATAAAGTGTGATCGGCAAGTTCACATTTGGAACACATTCCAAATCAATCAAGAACTTTCTAAGCCATACAGTCTCTATCGCTGCTTCACAAGCAACTAATTTTTTGGCCTATACGGTCAAGACTGTAACTATGCCATACTATAACTCCATCGTAAAGAGTGACCACAGATACTGATCAGTCTTAAAATTTGTGTTAGTGTATCCTGTAAGGATCAAATCCTTAGTCCCATACAGAGCATAAAGTTCCTTGTTCTCCTCGAATACTTGATGATATTCTTAACGGTTTTCCAATGGTTAAATCTTGGATTAGATTGATACTTACTGACAATCCGTATTGCATATGGCATTCGCCTCATCTCCTCAACTTCTTGATGTGTCTTAGAAAACAGTTTATTAGACAAAAAAAAAAAAAAATTCACGCCTGAAAGGTAGTGAACCCTTCTTGGAATTCTGTATCTTATATCTAACTGACATCTTGTAGATATAAGTCACTTGAGACAAGGCTAGCTTTTTGTTCTAACGATTCTTAATGATTTGGATCCCAAGAACAAACTCGGCTTCTCCCAAATTTCCATTTGGAAATGAGCTGCTAGCTCCTTTCATGTCAGTAAGATAACCTACATCATTCCCAATGATTAGGATATAAATCATATACCACACTAAGTAAGCTACTGAACTATTGATGATTACTTGTGTAGACACCGTATTTGGTCCGGCTTAATTTTAAGTAATAATGTTTGAAGTTTTCCAATATTTGGTGGTCAATTTGTTTTTATTATATGCCAACAAGAGCATAGCTCAACTGGCATGAAGTCGTATTGATAATCACGAGGTCTGTGTTTCAAATCTCCTTCCCCACATATTATCTTTTTTTTTTTTTTTTTGGTCTTCCCCATTCCTATTCAATGGGAAGTTTTCATGAAAAACTCCCTCATTACCTATTCTAAAGATTTTTCCATGGTTAGTATTTTTTTTTTATTTATTTATTTTTTATTTTTCCCACTATTTTCTCATTCATCTCCCCCCTAAATTAGTAACCCTTCAAGTATAAAAAGGGGGAGAAAGAGAGAAAAGAAAGTGGAAGAGGAAAAGAGGAAAAAAAAAGGGGGAGGAAGGAGTATACGGGGAGAGAAAACATTGGGTAAGAAAGAATGAAAAAAGAAGGAAGAGAGAAGTAAAAAAGGTGGGGTTTTGTTTTTCTATTTCCTTTGTTTTTTGTTTTGTTATTATTTTTGTTGTTGTTATTATTATTATTATTATTATTATCGTCATCATTATGATTATCATTTTTAATTTCTCTCTCATTTTAGTTCACTTTTTGCACTTTGCCAACTTCATTTTTTACAACTTTATAATTTATTTGTTTTTTTCCTTTCATTCTCCAAATTGCTTTAATCTAATCTTTAATTCTGCTTGGTCCAATTTCAATTATTGTTATTGTTTTGATTTTATTTTGAAAGGGATTATGGGAACTGAGTAATGTGCCTTCGTGGAGTCCAACTCCCGTCTAGGCGTATGAAAATTCTCATTTTCCCTATTAAAAGAATTTACTCTTTGAATAATTTTTCTTTTTTTACATCCTTTTTATTTTAAAAAAATATTTTTAGTAAACATAATCATGTACACCCATGTTCCTTTAATTAAAAGGGAGATTATGCATGATTTATATTAAATTGGATATCCAACTCATAATGTTTAATCCTTGCTTTATTTCTAAAGTCAAGGTAAAAACGAATGAGACATCTTGTGTTCATTATTGCATTTTGAGTTTTATTTTCATATTTATCATTTTTTTAAGAAAAATAAAATAAAAGACTGTTTTTATTCATTTAATTGGACAATTTAAGATACTGTGGTAATCGTTTTCTTAAACGGGTGTTGTAGGGTGCTAATACCTTCCCTACACTCAAACGACTCCCGAACCTAATTTCTGGTTTTCTAAGACTAGTTTTGTTTTTTTTTTTAATGGTGACCAATCACACTCTCAATGATTGGTGGCGACTCCAATTTTCTTCTAAAAAACCCTAAACCCAAGAAAGGATGTCGGCCGCTCCGCGTCGCGATGACGTTGCGACAGCTTGGCGACTCCGCTGGGGATTTTGAGGGTCAAGCCATGAATATCTTTATTGTCCTTTGAATTGAATTTTTCTTCAGGTCCTTTTGTTATTGTTTTGTTATTTATTTATTTTGTCTTCCTTTATAATATGATTTGTTTGGCATATTGTTATTCACTTGTCTATTACCATTTTTTTTTATGTTGTAATTACTTTATCTTAGTTATGTCATTCATTTGCATGTCATCTTATTGTTACCATTTTTGTTTATGTTGGAATTGTTATGTCATTCATTTGTATGTCATCTTATTAATCATGCATTTCACACACTTTCACTAGCCTTCTACCCGGGCTCTACCTTAGGACTAGACTCGGAGACTGAGTATTGTGACCTTCGTGGAATTTCGATTCCCGTGCAGGCGCATGAAATTCTCCACTCAAGCCTACTACATCGTTAAATCGGTGGGTAAGCTTGGGGACCTTTTCTAGGATGCCTTAGAGTTAAACTCCACTCATATAGTTCTAGGATTTGACTTATTACATGCATTATTGTCAAAGTTTATTTATTTATTTATTTTTCTTCTTTCCCTTGTATCTTATATCAATTTTAAATTTTCGCTCATTGAAAGTATCCTTTGAAATCTCTTTTAATGTAGTTAAGAAAATTATTCAAATTAAATTAACAAGATTTTTCGATTATTTGCATTGGCAGAAACTAAAGTATGAGTAAAATAAAATCACCCCCTCCAATACAAGAAATGGGTATAGAAGATCAAGCAACAGTACGTCAATGGTCAGAAAATGTACAACAAATCCACGGAGATTCTTTAGTAGAAAATGTTGTTTCTCAATTTAAGGATGTCAGTTTTCCAGAAAGTCAATTAGAAGCAGTGAAACAGGCTTGGGAAAAATTAGCTGTAGATAGGAAGGCTAAATTTACAAGCAAATATGGCTATCTAGCTCAGCTCATGTTTGTACAAGTTAATTATTCTGTATTAAAAGCTTTGATTCGACATTGGGATCCAGCCTACAGATGTTTCACATTTGGCTCAATTGACATGACTCCTACAATAGAGGAATATCAATCCCTTCTGCATATGCCAGTACGAACGGAGGTTGAAGATTATTCTTACGATCAAGAGCTTACAATGAAAAGAGCATTATCTACTCTTTTGGGCAAGATTCGTACAAGCGACATTGAGAAACAAGTAAAGATAAAGGGAGAGAACACATGCCTACCCCTGGACTACATCTTTACTCTTCAACAAAAATTTGCAAATGAAGACAATGAATTAACTTTACTGGCATTGTGTATCTTTAATGTTGTTTTGTTTCCTAAAGTATGTGGATATGTTGAGGAACGCGTGGTCAAGTTGTTTGCTAAGATAGAAATAGGAGTTGATCCCATTATTCCTGTATTGGCAGAAACTTTTCGTTCATTAAATTATTGCAGAACAAAAGGAACATGAAGATTTATAGGGTTTGCACCATTATTGTACATTTGGGTCCTTAGTCATGTGAAGTGTCCACCCGAATTCAAATGTCCAGAGATCAAATTTTCAAGTTCCTGGAATAAGCTGCAAAATCCAATTTCAGAGTTCGTGCAATCAGGTTGGAGTTCATCCTCCCCTGAAAGGAGCGCTTGGGAAGCCTTTTTCTCCGAACTAAAGATAGAAGATGTAATATGGAGAGCCCCTTGGATGTCAACTAGGCCAATGATCTATAAATGTGGTAAATTTCAAAGTTTACCTCTTTTGGGTCCTTGGGGATGCATATCTTATGCTCCTTTATTGGTAGTACGCCAAATTTGGGTCCGACAATTCATCCCTGCTACGTATGAGTTGAAGGATTTCGAATTTGCTTATGATAAAGGCTTCTGTAAAGATAGAATTCAGAAAATTGTGAAAGCATGGAAAATGATAACTAAAATCCAGAGTGGTCAGTTTCATGATGATACCACAGAGGCGTATAAAACATGGCATGCGAACAGAGCTAAAACCGTGCTTGTGTCACCAAAAATGAAAACCAAGATAAAACTTAATGCAAAGGTGATACCAGATCAACAGACAGAACAAGCAGCACGTGAAAAGGAATAATGTGATGAATTGAGAAAAGCGAATTCATCATTGGTTCAAGAAAATGAAAGGTTGCAATTGGAGGTAAAGCAAGGTTTGTTGCGCAATGTTGAACTAGAAAAAGAGTTGAACCGATTAAAGGGCAGTGTTAGCAAAGAAGAACAGTTAGAAAAAGAAATTTCAGCGTTAGACACAGAGGCCCGCGACCTGAACAGAAGAATGCATCGATTAAGAAGGGATAATGAAGTCTCCCAAGCAACTCTCAAGTCAAGGAATGACCAAGCTTTGAAGCAACAATCTGAGATTGCCTCACTTCATGAGTTGATGAAAGAGCTCGAAGATTGCATTAGTTTGAGGAACCAAACAATTACTAAGGTAGAAGAAAAAAATGGAACGCTATGTCGAACAATTGACGACCTACAATTAACGCTCAAGATTAGAGAAGATCAACTTGGGGACCTCATCAACGACAACAAGGGTCTAAGAGAGTCCGTTCAGTCACTTAATGTTCGCCTCGGTAAGTATCAGGATGCCACTGATAGATTAATGAAAGACTATACCTATTTAAAGGAGCAGTACGACAGATTAAGCGATGATTTTGGGTTTGCGAGACAGAACCACGCGACACTACGAAGTAAAGCGGAACATATGCTCACTCAGATTAGGAGAGTCACTCGAAGGGCAGATGAACTAGCAGAAGATGCACGTACTCTCTCTAAAGTCATAGCACCTACACAGCCGAATAGCAAGAATGTGCTCATGTTTCTGGGAAAACTTCGTATAAGTTTAAAGTATTGGGGGCAATTTTATTAACTCTTTACTTTAGTTTATGTTTTATTTAGATAGTTGAAATATCTTGTAATTCAATTTTGCACAAATTTTGCTGCTACATTGTTTTATCATTTTCCAATTTAATATCAAAGCCATTTTTTTCCTTCTCTTCTATCACTTTTTTTTTTGTTTCATTTTTTCTTTCTCTTTTCTTACACTACAATCTCTTTTCATTAAAAATATAAACAGAATCATAAGATAGCTCAGTCACCTCGAATCCACCGCACCTACGTCACAAGATGCAGGACAAGGATCATGGAAGAGCAGAGTACTGTGATGGAGAAAACAAGGAAAGATATTGAGGAGTTACGAGAAAAAATGGATGCCATTCTTGTCGCCCTTGAAAGAGGCAAAATAATATCTGATATTACTCAGTCCAGCCATACAATGAACGACCCTCCAATCCGACAATAAACAAAGGGTACTACTCCAAAATATCATCCATTGTACAATATTTCAGTAGAGCAGCACCTGTTTCCATTTTTCAAGAATGAGCAAGTGCCTGTACACAATCAACCTGGATTTTCACTACCCACAGAGATACCTCCCAAGGTGACCATTACAGTTCCCAATTTAGATGATCCTGAAATCAGAATAGAGCTAACGGGAGGTGAGAAAGTCTCTTCTAGTGAAAAGCTTGAAGTCCTGGAGGAAAGATTAAGGGCAGTAGAAGGAACAGACGTCTTCGGAAATATAGATGCGACCAAGCTATGCTTGGTACCAGATGTAATCTTCCCTCCAAAATTCAAGGTGCCCGAGTTTGAAAAGTATGATTGAGCATCCTGCCCTAAAAACCATCTCATCATGTATTGCAGGAAGATGGCAGCATACGTCCAAAATGACAAACTGTTAATTCACTGCTTCCAAGACAGTGTTATTGGTCTAGCATCTCGATGGTATATGCAATTAGACAGCACTCATATATGTTCATGGAAGAATCTAGCCGATTCATTTTTAAAGCAATATAAACACAACATAGGTATGGCTCCTGACCGCCTAGACCTCCAGAGGATGGAAAAGAAGAGCACAGAAAGCTTTAAAGAGTATGCCCAAAGGTGGAGGGATATTGCTGCTCAGGTGCAACCACCTTTAGCAGATAAGAAGCTGTCAACCATGTTTATTAATACTCTCAAATCTCCTTTCTATGATAAGATGATTGGGAGTGCCTCTACCAATTTCTCTTACATAATGACAATTGGAGAGAGAATCGAGTACGGAATTAAGCATGGAAAGATAATTGATATGGTTGGATCATCGACAGCGAAAAAGGGGGTTCCATCGAAGAAAAAAGAGGGAGAAGTTCAAATGATTGGTTTCAATTCAAGACAACCATACCCTAATGTCGGAGTGCCACAATATCACTATCCACCTCCATATGTTTACCCTCAACCATATATCAATAATACGTCAGCCCAATACTCATCCCCTTACGTCCCAAATCCTCGTCCTACTCAAGGCTACCAGCCTCGGAATCAACAGAACACTCTTTATGTCCTAGGACACCAAAACAATAAAGGCGTCCGTAGACAGACTCATTTTGATCCGATTCCGATGACATATACTGAACTTCTTCCCCAACTCTTCCAGAATAATCAGCTGGCACCCGTGCCAATAGACCCAGTAAAACCACCTTACCCAAAGTGGTATGACCCAAATGCCCGTTGCGACTACCATGCAGGAGCAATTGGACATTCCACTGAAAACTGTACTGCAGTTAAGCATAGGGTGCAAGCATTGATCAAGGCAGGATGGTTGAACTTCAAGAAAGAAGATGGGCCAGATGTCAACAACAATCCTCTGCCAAACAATCAGAATGCACAAGTAAATGCGATAGAGGTTCATGAAGCTGATTTGAAAAAGAATGTTGAGAGCGTAGTGACTCCCATGGGAGAACTATTCGAAATATTATTCAGTAATGGATACATTGGAGTAGAGCGCTTCCAATCAGATTTGGGTGTCAGAACATACGATGACAGTTTGATGTGTTCTCATCACACTAGGGCAAAAGGGCATTCTATCGACCAATGTTCTCATTTTCGTCTGAAGGTCCAGGAGTTGTTAGATTCACATTTTTTAACAGTTTCTCAAAAGTTGACTCAACTCCCTCAGTATGGGGAAGTTGATATTATACGGATAATAGCCCTTTGCGCAGCGGAAAAACATAAAGACCTTTTCGAATAAAACGTCGATTGGGATACCAATACGACGGCAAAAATAATTAAATTTTACAGCGACAATTATAGATAAAATAGCTGCTGTAAAACAGATATAAACATGCTTAAAACAAGTAAAAAATTATAGATCTAATCTAGAGTTGGGTCCTAATGACCCTAGTTCAAGAAAACCCTTACCCTTGAAGAAATCCTTGAACGTATCGCAAAAATCCTTCGATTTTCTCCCAAAAACGACAGCAAATACACCTTGGTCTTGCTGGAAAATCACCACGAACACCACCACGAAGGTACACCGGTATTCTCTAATAGGATCTAGCGTTGGGTGCTTGTGGGAGCCAAAATTCTGAGGATTTTTTCTGGATCAATAGTTCTGTATTCTCTGAGAGAGAGAGCAGAGACCAGAGAGAACGATAGAGAGGGAGAGATGGGCGTGAGAGACGTGAGACTGAGAGATTCCAGCAACTGCACTGACCACGTCCCTTTTGAAAAAAAATATAATATCAGATAACTGAAATATCAGTTATCTGATATCTTTAATTAATTATAATTTTAAAATCATAATTTCAAAATTACAATTAATTATATTTTAATTAATCTAAATTAATTAAAATAACACTAATTTAAATCCAATTTAAATTAATATCCCTCCTATCTTATAGTTTAATTAAATCAAATTTAATTAAACTAAATTAATTAATTAATTCGAAATTAATTAATAAAATAAAATTGAACATCACATATTCAATTACTATTTTCTCTCTCAAAACTATAGTATTAATATACATCCAATGCATATTAATTATAACCTATAGTTTTAATATGAACCACTTCATATTTTAGTTTAATATTCAAACACCTTTGAATGTTCAATCCATCCTTAGAATTTTACCTCAATGGCCTAAATGAGCTACCGGTGGGACCTAATGGACCTACAGATCAAAAGCTCCAACGATATGAGATTAGTTGGTTAAACTCATTAACCAAGTTAATTAATATTCGTTAACTGTGGTTCACTCCACTAAAGAACCACAGCTGCACTCTTCTCACTGCAGACATATTTCTGTGTCCACGGATATTGACCGTCAACAGCAAGTTAGCCCTTCACGTGTGTTCGTACCCCAGCTAGGTCAAATTACCGTTTTACCCCTGGGCTACCTCTTGATCCTTAAGTACCAGTGCTCCTCTAATGAACAACCTGTTTGTCGTCCAACCATCAAACAGAAAACCCTCTCGTGCCATAAAGAGGGTAGGGCCCATTGTTCAAGACCCGGAGACACCACTTAAGGGAACACACCTCTACTTACCCTCATATCAGGAAGGAGTGAATCCCATCTTGTAAGACTACGTTCCCAGCTCCCCACTCGGTCTTGTCCCCAAAATGGTAGGCTTATTGAGTCGGCGAACTGGCCACTCTCACCCGTACAAATCAAAGGACAATCCCTCATGGACAGGAGTCCATAATCCACTCAGGATTAAAGCCAAGTTGCCTAGGTCATCCTAGTGAAATAGAAACCGAGCTAACTAACGGTGTTAGAGTTAGTGGTTAACTATTTCGCGGTCCGGTCTTTGTGCAAACTCATTGCACAGGATACCCCCACTCGCATGTCAACCACATGAACGCGTTGGATCACTACGTTTGTATCAATATACAAAGCGGGCCGTATCCATAGTGTCACCAGGATAAGGTACCCAGCCTTATCCCTATACTACAGACCCTTTAGGCTAAAACTTGAACATCAATCCCCGTATGTCCCTACATACTAGTTCAAGCCTCATTCTATTAGCCATGGATGTTTAGTTTATTGGATTAGGGTTAACAAGACAAGATATAATACAAACATTGAATAATACATCACTTTATTAATGTTCGGTCAAATGTACATTTACTATCTACGAGTTTTAGGGCATAAAACCCAACAGATATTATAGAAGAATGCTCAAGGTTGTCTCTCAAGCCAAAACCGTTAACAATTTCTTATCGCGAGAAGCCTAGTACCCCAAATTCCAAGCCAAGACCGATTACCATCCAGATTCCGACTCCCTTTGAATATAAAAGTTCAAAAGCAGTACCTTGGAACTATGAATATAAGGTAACTGTTGGTTTTGAACCCCTCCCAATCCATAATATTAGTGGGATAGGAGGTCTAACACGAAGCGGGAAGTGCTATACACCAGAAGACCTATTGAAACCCAAGGGTAAAGAAAAAGGAAAAGCCAAGATCACTGAAGATATCATTGAAAAAACAGAAGAGCCCATTGCAGTAAAAAACCTGGATGTTAAACAGCCAGCATCTGAAGAGGACATCCAATAATTTTTGAAGTTGGTTAAACAAAGTGATTATAAAGTGGTTGAACAGTTAGGTCGAACCCCTGCAAAGATTTCCATACTGGCTTTGTTATTGGCTTCAGATACGCATCGTAAGACTTTGTTGGACATATTGAATCAAACTTATGTTCCGCAGGATATTACGTTGGACAACTTGGATAACATCGTTGGAAACATAACTGCATCCAGTTCAGTAACTTTCACAAATGTTGAGTTAACACCAGAAGGCACCGGACACACTAAAGCCTTGCACATTATAGTTAAGTGCAAAAATTTTGCTGTGGCAAAAGTTCTAGTTGATAATGGTTCCTCCTTGAACATAATGCCTAAATCCACGTTGGATAAATTGCCTGTTGATATGTCTCATGTAAGGCCCAGCACTATGATTGTACGGGCTTTTGATGGGGCACGTAGTGAAGTTGTTGGAGACATAGAAATGCCCATCCAGATAGGTCCATGCACCTTCGATATAACCTTTCAGGTCATGAACATTAATTCGGCCTATAGCTTCTTGTTAGGGCGTCCCTGGATTCACTCAGCTGAGTGGTCCCATCATCATTACACCAAAAACTTAAATTTGTGGTCGACCGCAAACTAGTAATCATATCTGGACAAGAGGATATCTTAGTGTCAAGACCCTCTTCAATGCCCTACATAGAAGCAGCAGAAGAGGTTTTTGAGTCATCATTTCAAGCTTTTGAGATTGCAAATGCCACAACTTTATACGGAGAGATAGGGAAAATGGAGCTGCAACTTTCAAAACTCTCCTTAACAGGAAACAACCAAAGTCTCAAAAATTTGTTGAATATGTCGAAAAATATGAAGAGGTTTGGTTTGGGATATAAACCAAGCAAAAAAGATATGATTAAAGCACACAGGCAGGAGAAAGAAAAACGACTGGCTAGATTGGAGAACCATGAGCCGAAGTATCAAATGAATATCATTCCTCATCTTCATGATACCTTCATCTTTGCTAGAATAATTCATTTGGAATCTCAAGACCCTGCAGTCATGGCTATAATCGAACAGAAAAAAGAAGCTGGTTCCTTGGTTTATCTGTGCCCAGAAGACTTTGAACTCAATAATTGGATTGTAATGGAGCTACCATCATTTGTTAATGAGATATCAAAGTAATTTTTAAACTTTTTGTTTGTTTTTTGTTTTGATGATTTATGTGTTCTATGTCAATATTTCATTTGTTAATGAAGAAGCATTTTTTTTCTTTCTTTCCTATCATCCAATGAATCTCAATTGTGTCTACTTCTTTTAGCATTGATTTCATTTATTCTATTCCTTCATTTGTCTTCTTTCATCACACTGAATAATCCCTCTCTTAAACAGCGAAATTGGGATTGAAAGCGTTAATGATCTTAAATACGAACTTGATTCTCCTACATACGATGTTGTCCGATGAGAGAACAAGTGGTAATGAGGAAGATCTAGAACTTACTCCTGAATTGTTGAGAATGATTGAAGAAGAAGAGAGGATATTGGGACCACATGAAGAGTTGATAGAGACGATTAACTTGGGATCTCAAGTAGAGGTTAAAGAAGTTAAAATCGGGACCAACATGTCCGCTAAAAGCCGTCAAGGGTTAATAACATTGCTTCATGAATACATTGATGTTTTTGCCTGGTCTTATCAAGATATGCCTGGTTTAGACACAAGTATTGTGGTGCATCATTTGCCACTTAAGCCTGAATGCAAGCCAGTGAGACAGAAGTTACGCAAGATGAAGCCAGACATGTTAATCAAAATAAAAGAGGAAGTCATGAAACAAATTGATGCAGGATTCTTAACAGTTGCTAATTATCCAGAATGGGTAGCTAACATTGTGCCAGTACCTAAAAAAAAAATGGACAGGTCCGAATGTGTGTTGATTATAGAGATTTGAATCGAGCAAGCCCAAAGGATAACTTCCCACTTCCTCATATTGATGTACTGGTAGATAATACAGCTGGATTCTCAACTTTTTCCTTTATGGATGGATTCTCAGGTTACAATCAAATCAAAATGGCACCTGAAGATCAAGAGAAAACTACATTCATCACATTATGGGGAACCTTTTGTTATAAGGTCATGCCGTTCGGATTGAAAAATGCTGGGGCAACCTACCAACGGGCCATGGTTACTCTCTTCCATGACCTAATGCATAAGGAGATCGAAGTGTATGTTGATGACATGATTGCTAAGTCAAAACCAGGGGAAGAGCATGCAACCAATATCCGAAAGTTATTCGAGCGATTGAGGAAATTCAAGTTGAAACTGAATCCGAGTAAATGCACATTTGGGGTCACTTCTGGCAAGTTGTTGGTTTTCGTCGTAAGCCATGAGGGAAATAGAGTTGACCCAGACAAATTCAAAGCCATTCTAGAAATGCCACCACCACGTACTCAAAAAGAAGTCAGAGGTTTCTTGGGAAGATTGAATTATATTGCAAGATTCATATCACATCTTACAGCAACATGTGAACCAATCTTCAAGCTACTTCGTAAGAACAATACATGCATATGGAATGACGACTGTCAAAAAGCATTTGAAAAGATCAAGCAATACCTACAAAACCCTCCTGTTCTTGTACCTCCAACTCCAAATCGTCCACTTATCCTATATCTTACAGTGACGGAAAATTCAATGGGGTGTGTACTGGGACAGCATGACAGTTCAGGCAGAAAAGAGCAAGCTATATATTATTTAAGCAAAAAGTTCACTGATTGCGAAACAAGATATTCTCTTTTAGAAAGAACTTGTTGTGCTCTAGCTTGGGCCGCTCGTCGTTTGAGACCATATATGTTGTACTACACAACATGGCTTATCTCAAAGATGGATCCTATCAAATACATCTTTGAAAAGCCGTCTTTGTCTGCTAGAATTGCTAGATGGCAGGTTCTTTTATCCGAGTATGATATTGTCTATGTTACTCGAAAGTCAATAAAAGGAAGTGCATCAGCCGATCATTTGGTCGAGCAACCTATAGACGATTATGAACCAATGAAATTTGATTTTCCTGATGAATTTGTCTCCACTATAATGGTGGAAAAAGAAATATCAGACTTGGAAACATGGACCATGTTGTTTGATGGGGCCTCCAATGAGTTAGGTCATGGGATAGGTGTTGTAATAACATCGCCTGAAGGAAAGTTATTCCCTCTCACCGCCAAACTAAGTTTTGATTGTACTCATAATATGGCTGAATATGAAGCTTGTTCTATGGGTATCCAAACTGCATTGGATATGAAGATAAAGAAACTTCGAGTCTTGGGAGATTCTATGTTGGTGATTCACCAATTGAGGGGAGAATGGGAAACAAGAGACACTAAGCTACTGCCTTATAAAAAGCTTATATTAGATTTGTCTCATAAATTTGAAGAAATCACTTTTGACTATTTACCAAGGGAGAGTAATCAGATAGCAGACGCCTTAGCTACGCTTGCAGTCATGTTCAACATAGACCCCAATCATGAGGTACAACCTATTAAGATGGGAATGGTAGATGTTTCAGCCTCCTGCATGAATATAGGAGAAGAGTTTGATGACAAGCCGTGGTTTCAAGACATCAAACATTAGTTGAAATGTGGAACCTATCCTCTGAATGCCTCAGAAAATGATAAGAGCACACTTAGAAAGTTAGCAATGAAGTTGTTCCTAAATGGAGAAATACTTTACAAAAGAAATCATGATATGGTACTTGTAAGGTGTGTAGATACAAATGAAGCCAACACGATTATGAAAGAAATTCATGAGGGAATTTGCGGCATCCATGCAAATGGACACATGATGGCCAGACAGGCATCAAGGGCTGGCTATTACTGGTTAACAATGGAAGCTGACTGTATCAAATATGCCCGAAAATGCCACAAATGTCAGATTTACGCAAATAAAGCTCATGCTCCAACATCTCAGTTGCACGTTATGACGACACCATGACCATTTTCCATGTGGGGAATGGACGTTATAGGCACTATTGACCCAAAAGCCTCAAACGGACATCGATTCATCTTGGTGGCAATAGATTATTTTACCAAATGGGTAGAAGCAATGTCCTATCGAGAGGTGACGAAAGGAGTTGTGATCAAATTCATCAAGAAGGAGATTATATGTCGCTATGGTCTTCCTGAGACCATAGTATCTGATAATGCACGAAATTTGAACAATAAATTGATGACTGAGTTATGTGAGCAATTCAAGATCAAGCATGTCAACTCAACTCCGTATAGACCAAAGATGAATGGAGCAGTGGAAGCTGCCAATAAAAACATAAAAAGGATTGTGCAAAAAATGACGGTGACGTATAAAGATTGGCATGAAATGCTTCCTTTTGCATTACATGGATATCGCACATCGGTTCGCACTTCAACTGCGGCAACACCATTTTCATTAGTTTATGGTATGGAAGTTGTTCTTCCCATTGAAGTGGAAATTCCATCATTAAGGGTCCTCATGGAGACTAATTTAGAAGAGGCTGAATGGATCCAAAACCGCTGTGAGCAGCTCAACTTTGTTGAAGAAAAGAGATTGACAACATTGTGCAGAGGTCAACTTTACCAAAGACGAATGATGAAAGCCTATGATAAGAAAGTGCGTCCTAGAGTATTCAGAGTAGGGGATTTAGTCTTAAAACGAATTCTTCCTTTTCTAAAAGATCACCGAGGCAAGTGGACCCCAAACTATGAAGGACCATTCGTGGTGAATAAAGCTTTCTCTGGAGGAGCTTTAGTCTTGACTAACATGGATGGTAATGAGCTGTCAAGTCCAGTTAATTCAGATCAAGTTCGAAGATATTACGCATAGGCTACTTGTGTATCAAAGGATTCGGCAAAGTTTCGGGAATTCAACAAGTGTCTAGGAGAATTAAGCTTCAATTTCTATATCATGTTTAAGAGGTTACTTTTGTCTCAAGTTCTAGAACCTTAACATTGACACATGTGTCTATTGAATTTTAGTCATAAATCAAAGCTCCCTTCTCGAAGCATGGCATATCTTGTCCATTTTTCTCCCCCACTCTCCATAATATTTCCTCAACTATGAATGTTTGGCATGTTTACCTTTATTATCATTACAATTGAATAAACAAAAAGTTACATAAACGCGATATTTCAAATCAATGGTGGTAACTTAAACGATTCGATGTGAAATACATATGTCCAAACAAAGAATCCAAAGGCAATATTTTTCCGAGAGCACCGTGATCGTGAAGGTTGATGGAATGTCATCATGGAGGACAAAACCGTCATTTCAACATGACAAAGTCTTGAACTGGGGCAAAACGATTATTTTTGTCTTCTCAAACTGGGGCAAAACCATTATTATTACAGGAGCAAAGTCGTTATGGATACATTTTTGGTCATCAAACAAAGAACAAGTTGTTTAGCGAGTTCATGATCCAATTAAGGTCTATTACCAAGGGTGATGCGAATGGGGTGCCCGAGCTATCAAATATCTTTTAAAGAAATTTATATCATAGTGTTCGGATAGTGCTAAATCCGCACCCCATGTATTCAAGCATTCAAGTTTAGCGTGCATTGCAAAGAAAATTTATTTTCAGTTAAATCGAACCCGACTATTCAGTCGAGGTCGAAGCCTGTGTCAATCCAGGTCCATTTCCAGTTTTTTCGGTTTAATCGAACCCGACTATTCAGCCGAGGTCGAAGCCTGTGTCAATCCAGGTCCGTTTTAAGTTTTTTTTTTTCGGTTAAATCGAACCCGACTATTCAGTCGAGGTCGAAGCTTGTGTCAATCCAGGTCCGTTTTATGTTTTTTCTCTCGGTTAAATCGAACCCGACTATTCAGCCGAGGTCGAAGCCTGTGTCAATCCAGGTCCATTTCCAGTTTTTTCTTAGTTAAATCGAACCCGACTATTCAGTCGAGGTCGAAGCCTGTGTCAATCCAGGTCCGTTTTCAATTTTTCTCTCGGTTAAATCAAACCCGACTATTCAGTCGAGGTCGAAGCCTGTGTCAATCCAGGTCCGTTTTCAATTTTTCTCTCGGTTAAATCGAACCCGACTATTTAGTCGAGGTCGAAGCATATATGTCAATCCAGGTCCGTTTTCAATTTTTCTCTCGGTTAAATCGAACCCGACTATTCAATCGAGGTCGAAGCTTGTGTCAATCCAGGTCCGTTTTAAGTTTTTCGCTCGGTTAAATCGAACTCGACTATTCAGTCGAGGTCGAAGCCTGTGTTAATCCATGTTCGTTTTCAGTTTTTCTCACGGTTAAACCAAACCTGACTATTGAATTGTGGTTGAGACGTGATTAAGTAAAGCGCATTTTCCTTTCTAAATTCAAATTTTTACAAAACAAATCTTCGCCTCCCCAGTACTTAGTCTCTTTCCTTTGTCTACCCTTTCAATCCTTCAAGGATACACAAGGGGAGGCAAACTGTAGAAACCGTATTTGGTCCGGCTTGATTTTAAGTAATAATGTTTGAAGTTTTCAAATATTTGGTGGTCAATTTGTTTTTATGATATGCCAACAAGAGCATAGCTCAACTGGCATGAAGTCGTATTGATAATCA
This sequence comes from Luffa acutangula, assembly GCA_036850905.1. Taxonomy (NCBI): domain Eukaryota; kingdom Viridiplantae; phylum Streptophyta; class Magnoliopsida; order Cucurbitales; family Cucurbitaceae; genus Luffa; species Luffa acutangula. The sequence continues at coordinate 20,127,424 of CM072087.1, forward strand.
CGAGGTCTGTGTTTCAAATCTCCTTCCCCACATATTATTTTTTTTTTTTTTTTTTTTTTTTTTTTTTTTTTTTTTGTCTTCCCCATTCCTATTCAATGGGAAGTTTTCATGAAAAACTCCCCCATTACCTATTCTAAAGCTTTTTCCATGGTTAGTATTTTTTTTATTTTTTATTTTTCCCACCATTTTCTCATCCATCTCCCCCCTAAATTAGTAACCCTTCAAGTATAAAAAGGGGGGCGATGGAGGATGAAAGGGACGGAAAACAAGAAGAAGGAGAGGAAGTTTAGAGTAAAAGCGAGCTTGAGAGAGTTTAGGCATTTGAGAGAGTTTAGGCATTTGAATAGGAGTTTAGCTTAGAGAGTGATAGAAAATGAGAGAAAAAAAGAGAAGAAGTTTAGAGTAAAAGTGAGCTTGAGAGAGTTTAGGCATTTGAATAAGACTTTAGCTTAGAGAGTGATAGAAAGAGAGAAAAGAAAGTGGAAGTGGAAAAGAGGAAAAAAGAGGGGGAGGAAGGAGTATACGGGGAGAGAAAACATTGGGTAAGAAAGAAGGAAAAAAGAAGGAAGAGAGAAATAAAAAAGGTGGGGTTTTGTTTTTCTATTTCCTTTGTTTTTTGTTTTGTTATTATTGTTGTTGTTGTTATTATTATTATTATTATTATTATTATTATCGTCATCATTATGATTATCATTTTTAATTTCTCTCTCATTTTAGTTCACTTTTTGCACTTTGCCAACTTAATTTTTTAAAACTTTCTAATTTATTTGTTTTTTCCTTTCATTCTCCAAATTGCTTTAATCTATTCTTTAATTCTGCTTTGTCCAATTTCAATTATTGTTATTGTTTTGATTTTCTTTTGAAAGGGATTATGAGAACTGAGTAATGTGCCTTCGTGGAGTCCAACTCCCGTGTAGGCGTATGAAAATTCTCATTTTCCCTTTCAAAAGAATTTACTCTTTGAATAATTTTTCTTCTTTTACATCCTTTTTATTTTAAAAAAATATTTTTAGTAAACATAATCATGTACACCCATGTTCCTTTAATTAAAAGGGAGATTAGGCATGATTTATATTAAATTGGATATCCAACTCATAATGTTTAATCCTTGCTTTATTTCTAAAGTTTAGGTAAAAACGAATGAGACATCTTGTGTTCATTATTGCATTTTAAGTTTTATTTTCATATTTATCATTTTATTAAGAAAAATAAAATAAAGGACTGTTTTTATTCATTTAATTGGACAATTTAAGATACTGTGGTAATCGTTTTCTTAAACGGGTGTTGTAGGGTGCTAATACCTTCCCTACACTCAAACGACTCCCGAACCTAATTTCTGGTTTTCTAAGACTAGTTTTGTTTTTTATTTTAAAGGTGACCAATCACACCCTCAATGATTGGTGGCGACTCCAATTTTCTTCTAAAAACCCAAGAAAGGATGTCGGCCGCTCCGCGTCGCGATGACGTTGCGACAACTTGTAAACACAAGACTCATTAATGTTCTGATTAAAGCCAAAAGATTTGGTCACTATATCAAATCTTATATTTCAAGATCGAAATGCTTAGGTCAATCCATGAATGGATCATTTAAGCTTGCAAACCCTTTTGCTTTCGATCTTGTTGTATGAACCCTTCTGGTTAAGACCTTTAATGTCTCATTTTCTCTTGTAAATCCACTTGTAACTAATAGGTGTTACCCATCAAGAAGATCTACAAGATCTCCGATGGAAGTGAAATACAAAAGACTTCATTTCCAGGTCCATGACTTTAATCCATTTGTCCTTGTCAACATCATTCATTTTCTTTCTAAAAGATAATGAACCCACTATGCCATCAGCAAGTATGATGACCTAGGCTTCAAATAAGCCCATGTAACGTTCACGTTATCAAAGAACCCTCCCACTACATTGAGGCATTCTCAACTATTGAGATGGATGTGACTGACTAGATGCACTGATCCATCAACAACTCTTGTTGCATAGTCAGCCTCATCAACAACTCTTGTGGATGTTACTGTAGCTTCATCAGTTAACTTACTTAAACTGACTTTACTCTTGTGGTTTATGATTTTTTATGTGGACTTCTTCTGAGAATTTAGCATTTGTCGATACAAATTCTTTATTCTCTTGTGAATTGAAGAAGTATCCACTTCTCGTTTCCTTTGGGGTTGCCTATTACAGTATGCAATGCAGTCAACGCTGCATGACCCCAAAACGAGCCAGACAATTGAGCATAGCTCAACATGGAATGAACCATAATTTGGCTCTTAGATCTTTTCCAGTAAAAGACCTATCAGTCATATTGCCCACAATGCATGACTTGCAAGGTAGTAGAGAGTCATCTTCTAACTTGCTTAGAAGTTCACTCTTGACCAATCTCCCAATCAAATTGAGATTAATATGGTCTACCTTAGAACCAAAGAAAGATATTTTCCTTTAGGAGAAATCCTTTGCCTCTTTTCACATTGAGTAATAGCAATCTTAAACAACCCAGTGTTCATGACTGCTTTACTATTGATTAGTCTTAAAACATTTAGGTTACTTTTCAGTAAAGCTAAATAAATGTCAACTCCCTTTCTTAAAACAAAACTGCGTTAGCAGAGAAAGGTAAAGAGTAACATTGTTCCAGCAAATAAGACACAGAAATCAAATTTCTTTTGATCTTAGGAATTACATACACATTATCTAATAATATGTATTTTCTCCCACTGAGAAAAATAACTTAATGTTTCCCACTGCTATAGCCAAAATAACTTCTCTAATTCTAACTTTGAGAGTTATTACACAAGCAACAAGTTGTTCCTAGGAACTTATTCATTTAAAAGAAGAACACACGTGATTTGTGGCTCTTGTATCAAGTATTCAGGGAGAATCACTATTCTTCACTGATCACGTTTTCAAGACAGGTAAATGAAAATTACGGTCTTGAACAAGTTCTCTTTTGCTAAGCAGGGTTCTATGTCATATTCACCAAGAATAATTCTTAATGAATTAAACATATGGGACATGAGGGCATTCCTCAGTTAAGAATAATCCTAGACTTATTTACCACAATTTTTCGTTTAAGCTTGTTGTATTACCGTTATTTATAAAATGACGTAAGATAATACACATAAAATTATTATATAATTGTTGAAATAACAAATTACTTGTATTATTAATCGTACTAACCCATCACAAACAATTCAATCAAATTCTGCAAAAACAAATAAGCAATCAAAGAAACCCTATAAAGCTATTGATTTAGTTTTTGCAACGATACTTCAAAGGTTTAGAACAACAGCCACCGAAGGGTGGTCAGCTATTCCTCCTCTGAATTGAGACAATCTCAACCAAACTCTCACACCAGAATAACTCATATTTCGTTAGCGTTTAGTTACCATTGTTCGGTCAAGGATTAGTTAACACATTTAACTCATTCCCGTAAGTGTAACCCTCCCACTTTCAGATCTCAGAGGCACGCACCACCAGGCTACAGAAGGGAAAGACAACTGATGGTAATTAGCCTAAGAGTTCCTATCCTATTCAGGAGTTCACGATGTTCTGAATCCTATGATCAGGCCCTCCGAAGGGATGGTTGCGCCAGGAAAACCTGCAGGCGGATCATAGGACTCTCACGGTGTGAACTAGGGGCGGAGACCGAGGGATATGTTGACACGTGTCCCGCTCCCACTTACTCTAGACATTTTTCCCAATCACCTTGTTATTGATCCATGCAAACATTTGCTGAAGGGAGGCCGCTCCTAGGGTGACTCGAAGCCGAGCATGAACCTCACATTGTGAATATAGGGACGTAGGAGCAAAACTTAATTTAAATCTCGTTTTGTAATTTTCCTCCCACTCAAAATGTCCTAAGGTTAATTTAAGGTTGTTTAACTTAGATAAAATTCGGCTAAGTCAATCTATCTAAATCTGATCCTATTATAACAATTATGGAAAGGATTCAACCACAATGTTTTAGGTGAATTAAACTTCTTTTAACAAACCCAACATTGAAAGTCAACATTACTATGGTTAATTAAACTCAAGGTTCGGGTCAGTTCCCAGGTAGGCGGCGTTCCGTAAACCGTCATCTTAAGTACCCCCAGCCTTAGACAGAACTTTACTGAGAGAGTTCCCTTATAACCACAGTAATGTAAGGTCTTTACTCTAAAGATCTAGGTGTATTAAACACTGTTAACAAACCTAGTGACATTGCATGCTAACATTTAGCTATGATTAATTCAACTCCGGTATTCCGGGTCAGTTCCCAGGTAGGAGGTGTTCCGTAAACCGTCAACTTAAATACCCCCAGCCTTAGACAGAACTTTACTAGTGGAGTTCCCTTATAATCATAGCAATGTTTTTCCTACTTAGTCAATTAAAACTAATTTTAATTATAAGTAAGAATAACTCTAACCCTATTAGAAATGTGATCTTAGATCTAATTAATTTTAAACATTATAAAATTAATTTATTTATCATAAGATCCTATGTTTGCATGCAATTCTTTGTTATAGGTTAACGGTTTCTATTCATTAATTTTATAACTATTATAAATTTTAATGAATTAACCCTATAACATGCTACTATGGTGAATAAATTAACAATCAAATTCTAATTAATTTATAAAACCATACATTAGCATACATGACATACCAAAAATATAACATTTATATTAATCTAAGGTAATTTTATGCTCAATGCAATTTCATTTCCTTTTAATTAACCTAACTCTTAAATTAATTATACAAGAAAATTAAAATTAAAAATTATTATTTTCATACATTAACATAACATTTATATTAATAGCTCATGGAAATTAAGCATGTAAATTACTAATATAAATATAACTCTTATATTTTTAAACTAAAGTAATTTCATGCTCAATGCAAATTATGTTTCTTCATTTAATCTAACTCTTAAATTAATTGCCAAGAAAATAAGCATTCACATTTTCATACATTAACATAACATTTATATTAATATATCATGAAAATTAATTAAGCATTTTAATTACTTATCCAAATATAACTCTTATATATTATTAAACTAAAGTAATTCCATGCTCAATTCAAATTAATTTTCTTCAATTAATCTAACTCTTAAATTAATTGCCCAAGAAAATTAAAATAAGCATTCACATTTTCATACATTAACATAACACTTTATATTAATTGCTCATGAAAAAAAATAAGCATATAAATTACTTTCATAAATATAACTTTTTTATATTTTTTACTAAAGTAATTTTATGTTCTCAATGCTTCTCAATTTTCATCCATTTAATCTTAACAATTTATATTAAATACTCATGAAAATAAAATTCATACATATACATTATAGCATTTATAATAATAAATATGCATGAATATGCTTAACCTATGGTGGGATTTTAAGCTAAATGACATACTTTATGCAACAATAAATTAATTTGATACATACATCACATGCATAATTAAATTAAAACTACCAAAATTGACCGGCATATTTGGCATATCCTAAGGAATTAAAAGCAATTTAAATTACAATAATTTAAATCCAACACATATTTTGATCTTCAATTCTTTTCCTTTTGGGCATTTACAATTGATCTAATCAAACGTATGAATCTAATCCCAACAAATATGCCTAAATAATCAATTTTGTAAATTAAACCACATATCACATATATGAAATTAAAATACCAACCATTGAACCAATGCTAATTTTAGAGAAACGAAATTAAATCTACGATTGGCTCTGATACCAATTGTAAGGATTTGGAATTCCCCAATTTCGTTAAAGAGGAAGCGTAATTGGGACCGATTCGTAGTTAATTTTGTTTATCCAAAAATACTATTGCATTTGTTAAAACATAGAACTAATTCTATACAAACTTAAGGCTAAACATACAAAATTTATTAGATCTAAATCTAAAGGGGAGAAGCAAACATACCGTCGTTGACGACTCTGAATACTTCAAGAATGATTCTTGATTGCTCTGCAACAACGAAGAACACCACCATTTGATCTTTCCCACTATGACTCTGAGATTAGGAACGTAGTTGTGGGACTACCTAATCTTGAATGGGAAAAACTCTAGAGAGAAAATTCTCCCTAGAGTTCTTGGGTTGAGAGAATATGAGAGGGAGGCTAGAGAGAATGCAAGAGTGCATTCTTGTGGTCTTATGTTGTTGTACCTAAACCCTAGGTTTAGTGTTCTATTTATAGGAGAAAGGCCATGAATAAAATATTCATTTAAAATCAATTATTTCCATAACTGTTTAATCTTTTCCATAATTAATCAATTCCATGACCAACCAATTCCATGACCAATCAATTCCATAATTGATTAATCTTTTCCATAAATGATTGATCACTTCCATAAGTGATTAAATCATTTCCATAAATGATTAATTACTTCCATAAGTGATTAATCATTTTCATAATTGATTAATTTCCAATTAATTAATCACCAATTAAATATCATATATTTAATTTCAGACCTTCTATTAGTTAATTAATTAATTACCCAATTAAATATCATATATTTAATTTGAGACCTTCAATTAATTAATTCTATAATATGAATCAAATTCATATTAAATTTTGAATTCCTTCGAATTTTCTTATATCCTATAAATTTAATATGAATCAAATTCATATTAATATTTGAACTTCTTCAAATATTTATTTCTCTCATAGACTATAGTTTAATTAAATCTCATTTAATTTAAACTAAATTGAACAATTAATAAATTCATAATTAATGAATTTATCTTATAATTAAATACCATATATTTAATTAGACATATATTTCAACTCTTTCAAATATATCAATCTTTCAATCTTGCATGTCTACTACATGGACGTTTTGGATCAACACGTCTGTATCAAATACAAAGCGGGTCGAATCTCATAGTGTTACCAAGATAAGGTACCCAACCTTATCCTTGTACTATAGACCTTTTAGGTTGTTACTTGAACATGGATCCTCGTATGTGCCCACATACTAGTTCAAGTTACATACAAACAACGTTGGATCTTAGTTTATTGGATTTGGGTCAAATTGTGTAATATTTAACAATAACACTTTATTGTAGAAACTCAATAACACTTTATTGAAACAAGTATACAATTTGTTTACATTTATTATCTACGAGTTTTAGGGCATAAAACTCAACAGTGGGGACATACGGAGATCGAAGTCCAAGTAACAACCTAAAAGGTCTATAGTATAGGGATAAGGCTGGGTACCTTATCCTAGTGACACTATGTGATACTACCCACCTGTATTCGATACATATGCAATTATCCAAAGCATCCATGTAGGAGACATGTGGGTGGGGGTATCCTATGCAATGAGTTTGTATAAGACCGGACCACGAAATAGTAACCACTAGATGTAACGCCGTTAACTAGTCTACGTTTTTGTTTCAATAGGATAACCAGGTAACTCAATCTCAATCCTGAGTCTGTTATGAACCCCTTTCAGGAGGGATTTTCCTTAGATTTGTATGGGTGAGAGTGGTCAATTTCCCAACTTAATAAGCCTACCATTTCAAGGGCAAGACTGAATGGGGACTGGGAACATAACAGTACAAGATGGAATTCACTCCTTCCCTTATTGAGGTAAGTAGATGTATGTTCCCTTAAGGGCTGATTTCAAGGCTTGAACAAAGGCGCGTCGTCCTCTCCTAGCCCGAGAGGAACTCTTGTTTAGTGGTTGGACCCTAAACAACTTGTTCATTAGAGGAATTAGTAGTACTTTAGGAACCATAGGTAACCTAGGGGTAAAACGGTAATTTGACCCAGCTGGTGTTACGAACACACGTGAAGGATTGACTTACTGCTTGGTCGATATCCATGGACACAAAAATATTCTACAGTGAGAAGAGTGCAGATGTGGGTCTTTAGTGGAGTGGCCCACAGTTAACGAATGTTGACTAAACTTGGTCAATGAGTTTGGCCAATTAGTCTCGTATCGTTCCAGCTTCTGATCTGTAGGTCTATTAGGTCCCACTGGTAGCTCGTAAAGAGACTTGAGGCAATTAAGTATAAATTGTAAATTGAAAGTGTTCAATTTATTTTGGGAATCGTATAATGTATATTGATGAATTATAATATAAAGTTTATGAAACTTTATAATATAATTTTTTAATTAATTTCAAAAATTAATTATTGAGATAAACTATTTGAAAGAGTTCAAATAAATTTAATATGAATTGGATTCATATTAATTTTAATTTTAATAAAATCCCTAAGATTAAATATATGATATTTAAATTAGTAAATTAATTAATTATTTATTAAAGTTAGAGACCTTTTCCTATTAGGAAAGAAAATATTTGAAAGAGTTCAAATAAATTTAATATCAATTGGATTCATATTAATTTTAATTTTAATAAAATCCCTAATATTAAATATATGATATTTAATTAGAGAAATTAATTAATTATGGAATTAATTAATTATTTATTAAAATTAGAGACCTTTTCCTATTAGGAAAAAGGTCTTGGCCTTTACCTATAAATATGACCCCTAAGGTGGGGTGAAATGCATCTCATTCATTCTCCTTCTCTTAGAGAATTCCCTTCAAGGCTTCCTCTAGACTCCCACCAGTCTCCTGCCTCTAGAAGTCTCAGAGTCATACTGGTGTAGCCATAGTGGTGGTGTTCACACTAGTTTGTGATTAATTCACATGCAATTGGTGAATTTATTATGAGTCGTCAACGAGAGTAAGTAATTTGTTACTTTGTAAATTAGATTTAGATCTAATATTTTTGTATGCTTAGCCTTAATATATATATAGAATAGTTCTAATATTATTACCAATGTATTGGTATTTTAGATTAAACAAAATTAATTACGAATCGGTCCCAATCACGCTTCCGCTTTACGGAATTACGGAATTCCAAACCTTCAGTCTCGACGTCTTGTCGTCTGGGCCTAGGGTCAGGTATGGGCCATTGTCTCGATGCTGGCCACGACATCTCGACTCCTGGCCTTCTTCCAGCATGCTTCGTTTTTTTGTTGTTCGCTCGGCTTGGAACTCTAACCTTTGAGTCCTCGGAACAATTCTTCGAGCTCGTCACGATCTTCACGGTCTTCTCACGTCCTCGAGATCCATGGTCCTCAAGTTAGCTCGAAAAATCTTGAAATCACTCGAATTAGTTCCAATTTGTGTAGTTCATCTCTGATGCCCTAAATGCACAAATAATCAACAAAATAGACAAATAAAGCGTAAAGTACACTCTAACACGTTTAGATTAACAACAAATAAAAAGGAGTAATTTGGTCCTATCACAAGTCCATCACTAATCTAGCATGTTTAGTGTAGACTCTTGATAAGCCTAAGATACATGATAAAAGTTGCATTAATCAAATTGAATTTCTATTCTCTTGATTGATTCAATTACGGACCGTTGTGTCTAAGGTGATTAATTTATGTACGCAATCGCGAGATCTCGGTTTATTTATTTTAAATTCGTTAGATATAGTTTGGTGATTATTGGGCTATGCATGTAGGGTAGCGGGTGAATATCCAAAATTAATTAATTATATTAGCTGTAGGATTCTGGGTTAAGTAATTAATTAAGTAGAGGTTAGTTAGGAGGACCCCCAAATCTCTTAGTTGCATGCTTTCCTTATTTAGCTTAATTTTTATATTCAGTGTTTTATTTTATTTCTCCGCACTGTCTATTCAAGACCCCCCTGTTGTGTCTAACACAAAACCCTACAATCTATTAGAATCCCCTTCCTTGTGTTCAACTCAAACCACTGTTACTACAATAGTAGTTTGAATGTCGTGGACTATAAATTCATTTGACTCGGAGCCTCAAAAACATCAGCCCGTCACCCGACCACTACTACTGTAGAGTAGTTGGGGACCAGAGTTTTATAAATTTTATTTTGTCGAGAGGCCTCGACAACCTCTCCATCATACATCCTGGTGAAATCCAAATTGATGACTTAATCGACAGAAGCTACAAGGTTCTATAGTCATTAATTTTCGTGACGAGAAGACAAATAGCAATATCACAGGCTTAGAAAGTATGAAAAGGATGAAAATGATAAACCATTAATGTCTTAAAAAATTTGAGCTTTATCATTCTTGGAGGGAAGACTGACATGCCACACTATAGATGTGCCTTGATGAATTAGCCTGCGAGCCTCAATACTATTAAAATATTTTGCACCACCTTCACCATAATAGTCAACCATCAGGGGACCACTTACTAGCGTATGCAAATTAAAATGGGTGCCAAAACAATGTGCTAGTCAGACGTGAACATAATGAATGAGAATGAAAATATCAGGACATCCAGTTGAATGAGGCATGTTGTAAATTTAGCCGAGTCCATGATAAATATTAGATAAAAATGGGATTGCAAGGTTGAAAATATACCTTCGGCCATTATACTTGCAACTTTAAATACACCAGGGCGAAGAAGGCTCGTGTTTTTGTAAGGAAACACAAGGACACACAACCAACAAGAAATAATCGTAGCTAGATATGTTCGTTCTTTCCATCCTTCTTCTACACTAAGATCATGAAACAACTCTTGTTCTTCGACAGATCAGTCGCGTGGCTGGGTGACATGTAGGGTTGGAATTCCCTAATTTCGTTAGCGGAAGCGAATTGGGACCGATTCGTAGTTAATTTTATTAATCTAAAATGCATTGACAAAAACACTTAGAACTATTCTATGATTTAACAACTAAGCTAAGCATATAACATTAGATCTAATCTAACGGAGAGAAGCATAAAAATCGTCGTTTGACGACTTTGATGGATCAAGTACACCTTTCTTGATTTCTTAGGAACCAAACGTCAACAATTCTTGGGACACCACCACTATGGCTACACAGGTATGACTCTGAGACTTCTAGAGGCAGCATAATGGTAGGAGCCTTCAGGGGAATTCTCTGAGAGTAGAAGAATGAATTGGATGTCTTTCACCCCAGCCAAGGGGTCCTATTTATAGAAAAATACCATAAAATCTAATCCTTATAGGAAAAGGTCATGAATAAGATCTAATCAAATGTATTATCTTATTCGAATCTAATTTTAATAAATAATTAATTAATTCCATAATTAATTAATTACCCAATTAAATATCATATATTTAATTTTAGGGATTTTATTAAATTATAAACATGAATCAAATTCATATTAATTACTTGAACTATTTCAAATATTTTCTCTCAAAAATTAATTTTGATTTTAATTCAAAATTATATTATAAAGTTTCATACACTTTATATTATGTGACTCCCCTAAATTATTGAACACTTTAAATTAATACTGAATTGCCTAAAGTCTCTTTACAAGCTACCAGTGGGACCTACTGGACCAGCAGATTAAAAGCTCCAACCATATGAAATTAGTCGACTAAACTCATTAACCAAATATTCAATTTTCGTTAACTGTGGATTCACTCCACTAAAGACCCACAATTGCACTCTTCTCGCTGCAGATATAATTTTGTGTCCACGGATAAAGACCAATAACAGCAAGTTTGTCCTTCACGAGTGTTCGTAACTCAAATTGGGTCAAATTACCGTTTTACCCCTGAGTTACCTCTACCTCTGGTATGACCTAAATGGTCCTATTTTATCACCTCTAATATAAGCTTGTTAGAGTTATTTTATGCTTTTCTTGTCTTATTTACAGGATCTTTGAGCTTACACAATGTCACGAGTCGATCGCGCTAATATTGTGTTAATTCGAGCCAATTACGGAGTTTTTGATCCATCTCGGTGTCTTTGACGGCGAGGAGGTGAAAAGACCCAATTGTGTTGAAGTGGGCCTGAAGAACGACACCAAAAGCCGAAGATTGAAGCATCGTACGGAGAAGAAACGAGACGAGACCGAGAAATAAAACAGCAAGTCAAGGATCAGGGTGTTGGGTTTTATGCCCTAAGACTCGTAGATAGTGAATGTAACCGTTGACCGGTATTAATGAAATAATATTGATATATTTTTTCCATTAATTATTATTAGTTATTTTATATTTGTCTTTGCCTAATAATAACCCTAATCCAATAAACTAGACATCCAAGGCTGTAATATGAGTCTTGAACTATATGTAGTGACATATGGGATCATTGTTCAAGAAACAACCTAAAGGGTCTATAGTATAGGGATAAGACTGGGTGCCTTATCCTGGGGACACTATGGATACGGCCGACTTTGTATTTGATACAAACGTTGCGATCCAACGCGTTCGTGTAGGAGACATGTGAGTGGGGGTATCCTATGCAATGAGTTTGCATAAGACCGGACCGCGAAATAGTAACCACTGGTTATAACACTGTTAACTAGTTGGATTTCTATTTCACTAGGACGACCTAGACAACTTAGTCTTAATCCTGAGTTGATTATGGACTCCTGCTCATGAGAGATTGTCCTTTTGATTTGTATGGGTGAGAGTGGCCAATACGCCGACTCAATAAGCCTACCACTTTGGGGACAAGACCGAATGGGGAGCTGGGAACGTAATCATACAAGATGGAATTCACTCTTTCCCGACTTTAGGGAAACAGATGAGTGTTCCCTTAAGTGGTTACTCCGAGTCTTGAACAAAGGGCCCTACCCTCTCAATGGCACGAGAGGGTTTTCTGTTTGATGGTTGGACCACAAACAGGTTGTTCATTAGAGGAGAATTGGTACTTAAGGAAATAGAGGTAACCCGGGGGTAAAACGGTAATTTGACCCAGCTGGTGTTACGGACACTCGTGAAGGACTAACTAGTCGATATTGGTCTAGATCCGTGGACACAGAAAATATGTCTGCAGTGAGAAGAGTGCAACTGTGAGTCTATAGTGGAATGTACACACAGTTAACGGATATTGATTAATTTGGTTAATGAGTTTGACCAATTAATCTCACATCGTTGGAGCTTCAGATCTGCAGGTCCATTAGGTCCCACTGGTAGCTCGTAAAGTAATTTAAGGCAACTGGGTAATAAAAGTAAATTGAAAATGTTCAATTTATTAAGGGAAACAAATATAATATATATTGATATATTATTATGAGAGAAATTAATATTTGAAAAGTTAAAATATAAATTTATGGAAGTTTGAAAGAGTTCAAAATAATGAATTAATTAATTTAAGGCCTAAAATGTGTTTGGGCAAATTAATTAATTCTAGGTCGGGAATTAAATATGTGATATTTAATTGGTGGTTAATTAATTAAAGAATTCATTAACCGGGAATTAATCAATTATGGAAATAATTAATCACTTAAGGAAGTGATTAATCATTTATGGAAATGATCTAATCACTTATGGAAGTAATTAGTCATTTGTGGAAAAGATTAATCAATTATGGAATTGATTGATCATGATTGATTAATTAAGGAATAAAATTGAATCAATTATGGAAAAGATTGATTTAATTGAATATTTTATTCATGGCCTCTCTTCTATAAATAGAACACTAGACCTAATTGGTCATGACACTTGACACTCTTGAAAGACAAGACCTAGAATTCTCTCTAGCCTCCCTCTTAGAGAAAGACTCCCACAAGTCTTTAGCCTCCTAGACTCAGAGACATACCGGTGTAACCTCTGTGGTGATTGTGTCAATCAAAGAAGAATTTCTTGCGAAGAAAACCTTAAAGCGACTGCTGCGTTTTCGTTCGTGGAGCGTCGTTGTGATGGTGGTACGACTATCCGCAAGCGCACAGGTCGTCACAAGTAATATAAAACGGAAAGTATTCCGAGTATCGAATCCTCAGGGAGGCGAAGCAAAACTTAAGCAAATAATTAAAATTCTCTTGAGCACTGAAAATACTTAGGTGAAATAATATTTAGGGACCACTTTCATGTAAATAAAAGATTTAAATTCAAAATGACTAATGAAAACAAATTGATCAATCAGAAATAAAATGTGGAGAAAGAGTTTTCTTTAAGTGGGAAGAGGGGTCTTGAAAATCGATGATTAGATAAATAATTGCTATAATTATCCTAACTCATTGCCCAACTAATTATAATCCTAGAATCTCCGTTAATCACATAGGTTCTCCTGTCGGTTTCCCCTAATTGTAATTAATTCATTTTAACAACCTAAGTGTCCTTAGCGCTATTAAAAATCATTAATTATTACGCTCTGATTCATTTTAGGAATCTAAGTTTAATCAACTAATCCCGGTGTCACAACGGGCAATTAAACTAGTTGTATGGATTATGATCTATCCTAATTTCTCTCCGTCGAGTTTCCATTAAGAATCGAATCATTACACAATTGGCCAGATTGAGTAAAGCATTAAGCACATCCATACAAATAATTAGGACATGGGCAAGAGACAAGAAATTATAACAATATTTCCACTATCATTTCATTTCAAGACCCCAAATTGGGGTTTAGCTACACATAATATCCACAATAATTACAAGGGAAAGCATATTAAAGAGCATAAGAGGAAAGGAATTGACCGTCGAAAAACCCGTCGCTGACGCTTGGAGCCCCCGCTGACTACTCCTTGAGCCTCTCAGATTGCTCCCCAAAATTCCCCAAAATTTTCCCACTAGAAGAATCCTCTCAAAAGGCTCAAAAGCCTTGAGAGGGGCTCCAAAAAAGGAGCCTAAGAAAGGAAAGAAAGGAAGGAATTGGTTGATGGTTTGATTGATGAGAAATGAGGCACCCAAGGGCGCCTATTTATAGGCCTGGAATAGGGGTAGCGTCGCGACGCTGCCTTGCTAAGCGTCGTGACGCTGCTGCGCACGCGGCTTGGGCAACAAGAAAGGGCAGCGTCGCGACGCTACCATGCTAAGCGTCTCGACGTTGTCCAGATTTTCCAGATTTTTCAGCTTCCTTTTGGGCTGATTTTTGGGCCTTCTTCTTCATTTCTCTTGGTCTTTTCTTCATGGATGTCTTCTTTGGGCTTCCAATTGCTTCAAACTTTGATTTGGGCTAAAATTACTTCAATTTTGGCTCTTTTTCTCCCAAAATCACCAACTTAGCTCCTAAGGACCCAATAACAAAATTCATTAAATATATTCATTAAAAACACGATTAAAACACCAAAAAGCTTAATAAATTGAGATTAAAATAGCGACATTTCTGCTCGCTATCACGTTGGCGAAGAACGGTCAAGTCTACAACGGAGGTTTGTAACGGTTCTTCCTCTTTTCTTTAGAAAAGTTTTAAAAATAAATTTAGATTTAGTTTAAACCGATTTTACAGCGGCTTTAAAGGTTTTTTAAAGTTTTGTTTGAGTTATCGTAACGGTATTTTAATGTTAATTAATATACGGCGTAAGGTCCAATCGATGCGCTTCCGCTGCGTGGGGACTTTTATTCCCTTCAATTGGTATCAGAGCCATCGCTGTCCCTATTAATTAAATTTAATAAGTTGCGATAGGCTCTAATAGGTGGGATTTATGTATAATGTATGTTCGGTTTGCATTGAACTGTTTGGGTTAATTTTATGGCCATAGATTTTATTTTTATGTGATTTTGATCATGTAAGGCCCGGTGTTTCGGGTATTTTATGTAAAATCGAGTCCTATGTAAGTCCGGGTCTAGAATAGGTTTTTATGAGATGCAAATCGGAGCAATCGCCGCTGAAATTGGGGCCAAAATCGGAGAATCAATGCTGCTGCCGCCCAGATTCTGCCTCCAGACGCAACAGCGTCGGGACGCTACTTCAACAGCGTCTCGACGCTGTCTCGATACCGAAGGCGCTCGGTAAGGAAAGCACACAGCATCGGGACGCTACCTTAACAGCGTCTCGACGCTGTCTCGATTACGCAGGCGCCAGATAAGGAAAACGCACAGCGTCGGGACGCTATCAACACAGCGTCGGGACGCAATCAACACAGCGTCTCGACGCTGTCACGATGGAGGCGCGACCTAGGGTTTCAAAAGGCGCGGTTCGAGGCATGACCGGTCCGGTTCGGACCGGTTCGGCTGGGCTGGGACCTATTTGGTCCGGTTCAGCCAATGTTTGGCATGGTTCGTGATTTTGGAGGCCGGTTCGAGGTGGTTCGGGGCGGTTCATGATGTCTAGACAAAATTCCAGAGCTGTACAAGGATTTTTAGGATAGAATTTAGCTAAATTAATGTAATTTAATGCTTTATTTTATCCTAGGGGCCAAAATTAACCGGTTCAATTGCTATTTATATGCTTTATGGATGTCATATAGAATATTTAATCCCACCTTAGGTTATAAACATGCTCATGCATTTTTTATATATTATAAATTGTTATAATGTATGTTTAAATGCATGAATTTGTTTTCATATTTTTTAATATAAGTGTATATTAATTATATGAAAAAATTGGAAAGCATGAAGCATGTCATTACTTAAATTAAATATAAATAGTTATGTTTAATGTGATGAATGAAGCATGCTTGATTGATTTTCTTGATTGGCTTATAATTGTTATAATAAAAGAAAATAAAAAATTGCATGAAGCATGAACCATCCATAGTTAATAATATAATTGTTATATTATTCATGCAATTAGTGTGGTTTAATTATTTAATTTGAATGAGATTGTTGAATGAATTAATCCCTAGATTCTTGATTATAGGATTAATCATTAAAATTTGAAATAGTTCTTTATTATTAATGATTAGAAACCGTCAATCTATAATCAAGATTTGCATGCATAAGATCATAGGATAAATTGGATTAATTTTAAATTGTTTAAAATTAATTAGACCTAGATCGATTTCTAATAAGATTAGAATCTTTTCTTACTTAGTATTTAAAAAGAGTTTTAATTGACTAAGTAGGAAAAACATTGCTATGATTATAAGGGAACTCGACCGGTAAAGTTCTGTTTAAGGCTGGGGGTATTTAAGTTGACGGTTTACGGATTACCTCCTACCTGGGAACTGACCTGGAATACCGGAGTTGAATTAATCATAGTTAAATGTTAGCATGCAATGTCACTAGGTTAATTAAAAGTGTTTAATGCACCTAGATCTTTAGAGTAAAGACCTTACATTACTGAGGTTATAAAGGAACTCTCTCGGTAAAGTTCTGTCTAAGGCTGGGGGGATTTAAGTTGACGGTTTACGGAACACCTCCTACCTGGGAACTGACCCGAACATTGAGTTGAATTAACCATAGTAATGTTGACTTGGAATGTTGGGTTTATTAAAAGAAGTTTAATTCACCCAAAAGATTACAGTTGAATCCTTTCCATAATTGTTATAATAGGATCAGACTTAGATAGATTGACTTAGTCGAATACTATCTAAGTTAAACAACCCTATATTAACCTTAGGACATTTTCAGTAGGAGGAAAATTACAAAACAAGATTTAAATCAAGTTTTGCTCCTACGTCCCTATATTCACAACGTGAGATTCATGCTCGGCTTCGAGTCGCCTTAGGATCGGCCTCCCTTCGGAAAGTGTTTGCATGGATAAATATCAAGGTGAATGGGAAAAATGTCTAGAGTAAGTGGGAGCGGGACACGTGTCAACGTATCCCTCGGTCTCCGCCCATAGTTCACACCGTGAGAGTCCTATGATCCGCCTGCAGGTTGTCCTGACGCAACCATCCCTTCGGAGGGCCTGGTCATAGGATTCGGAACATCGTGAACTCCTGAAAAGGATAAGAGCTCTTAGGATAATCACCAACAGTTGTCTTTCCCTTCGGTAGCCTATTGGTGCGTGCCTCTGAGATCTGAAAGTGGGAGGGTTACACTTACGAGGATGAGTTAAAAGTGTTAACAAATCCTTTACCGAACAACGGTGGCTAATGTCTATAGGAATATGAGTTATTCTGAAATTAGAATTAGCTGAGAGGTGTCTCATTTCAAAGGAGGAGTGCCTGGTCACCCTTTGGTGGCTGACATTCTAAACCTCTAAAACGTCGTTGCCAAACTAAATCGATAGTTTTAGGGTTCTGTGATTGTCTGTTTTGCTAAATTGATTGGATTGTGTGCAATTGTTTGCTTGACTGATGGGTTAAGGCAAAGATAACTAATACAATCATTGTTTGTTTAAATTTCAGCAATGTCTTCCTCAATTGTCTCTCTGCTTAAAAATGAGAAATTAACCGGCGAAAATTATGCTACGTGGAAGTCGAACCTGAATACGATTCTTGTTGTCGATGATCTACGGTTCGTCTTAACGGGGGATTGTCCTCCAGCCCCTACTCGTAATGCATCCCAAGCAGTTAAGGATGCTTATGACCGTTGGACAAAGGCCAATGATAAGACTCGCGTCTATATCCTAGCCAGCTTATCTGAAGTTTTAGCTAAAAGGCATGAGAGCTTGGTAACAGCGAGGGAGATTATGGACTCTCTCCAGGAGATGTTTGGACAACCGTCCTACCAACTCCACCATGACGCTCTCAAATACGTTTACAGTTGTCGCATGAAAGAGGGCACGTCTGTTCGGGAGCACGTCCTGGATATGATGGTCCAATTCAATGTGGCAGAGGCAAACGGGGCGGTCATAGATGAGCGTAGTCAGGTTGCATTCATCTTAGAATCTCTTCCGAAGAGTTTTCAACAGTTTAGAAGCAATGCAATGATGAATAAAATAACATTCAACGTGACTGGCCTCCTGAATGAGCTACAACTCTATCAGTCTCTTCTTAAGAACAAAGGACAGATAGAAGGAGAGGCAAACGTTGTCCACTCTAAAAGAAAGTTCGAGAAGGGTTCATCCTCTAGAACTAAATCTGTAGACACTTCTTCAAAGAAAACTCAGAAGAAGAAAGGAAACAAGGGGAAAGCTCCTAGCACTGCTGCTAAAAGCAAGGGAAAAGCAAAAGCTATGGCAGACAAGGGCAAGTGTTTCCACTACAATGTAGATGGACATTGGAAGAGAAACTGCCCAAAGTACCTTGCTGAGAAAAAGAAGGAAAAGGAAGGTAAATTTGATTTACTTGTTTTAGAAACATGTCTGGTAGAACATGATGAGTTTACCTGGATACTTGATTCAAGAGCAACTAATCATGTTTGCTCTTCTTTTCAGGAAAATAGTTCCTTTCGACAGTTGAACGATGGGGAAATGACACTCAGGGTCAAAACTGGAGAAGTCATTTCAGCTAAAGCAGTGGGAGCTGTGAAGTTATTTTTTAGAAATAGATTCTTACTTTTAGAAAGTTTGTTAATCGTTCCCAAAATTAAGAGGAACTTAATATCTATTTCATGTTTGATTGAACAATCGTATACAGTTACTTTTGATATGAATGAAGCGTTCATTTATAAAAATGGTGTACTTATTTGTTCAGCCAAATTGGAAAATAACTTGTACGTTTTAAGACTAACCGAAAACAAAGCACTTTTAAATCACGAATTATTTAAAACTGCTGAAACTCAAAGAAAAAGGCAAAAGATTTCTCCATCAAGTAACAATACTCATCTTTGGCATCTTAGACTTGGTCATATAAATATCGATAGGATCGGTCGTTTGGTAAAGAATGGACTTCTAAGCAAGTTAGAAGAGTATTCACTACCACCTTGTGAATCTTGTCTCGAGGGAAAAATGACCAAGAGACCCTTTACTGGAAAAGGTTACAGAGCCAAAGAACCCTTAGAGTTAATACATTCGGATCTATGTGGTCCAATGAATGTAAAAGCTCCAGGAGGGTACGAATATTTCATCTCATTTATAGATGATTATTCAAGATATTGTTACTTGTACCTAATGGGACATAAGTCTGAAGCCCTTGAAAAATTTAAGGAGTTTAAGGCTGAAGTTGAAAACCTATTAGGTAAATCTATTAAAGTACTTCGATCTGATGGAGGAGGAGAGTATATGGATCAAAGATTCCAGGATTATATGATAGAACATGGAATCAAATCTCAACTCTCAGCCCCTGGTACACCTCAACAGAATGGTGTGTCAGAAAGGAGAAATAGAACCTTGTTAGACATGGTTCGATCAATGATGAGCTATGCTCAATTGCCTAGCTCGTTTTTGGGGTATGCAGTAGAGACTGCAGTATACATCTTGAACAATGTTCCCTCGAAAAGTGTTTCTGAAACACCTTTCGAATTATGGAAGGGGCGTAAACCTAGTTTGCATCACTTTCGCATCTGGGGTTGTCCAGCACACGTGCTTGTGACAAATCCTAAGAAACTGGAACCTCGTTCAAAACTGTGCCAATTTGTTGGTTACCCTAAAGAAACGAAGGTGGTTATTTCTACGACCCACAAGAAAATAAGGTGATTGTATCGACAAACGCCACTTTCTTAGAAGAAGACAACATGAGAGATCATAAACCACGCAGCAAAATAATATTAGGAGAAGCTACTGAAGAATCATCAAGAGTTGTTGATGAAGTTGGACCTTCAGCAAGGGTTGATGAAGGAACTAGTTCTTCAGATCCATCCCGTCCATCTCAAATGTTGGGAATGCCTCGATGTAGTGGGAGGGTTGTATTACAACCTGACCGCTATTTGGGTTTAACTGAAACTCAGGTTGTCATACCTAATGATGGCATTGAGGATCCATTGTCCTATCGACAGGCAATGAATGACGAAGATAAGGATGAATGGGTCAAAGCCATGAATCTGGAAATGGAGTCGATGTACTCCAATTCTGTATGGGAACTTACAGATCTACCAAATGGGGTAAAACCCATAGGGTGCAAATGGATCTATAAGAGAAAAAGAGATGCAGCTGGAAAGGTACAGACCTTCAAAGCTAGACTAGTGGCAAAGGGTTATACCCAAAAGGAAGGGGTTGACTATGAGGAAACCTTTTCTCCTGTAGCCATGTTAAAGTCCATAAGAATTCTCTTATCCATAGCCACATATTATGACTATGAAATATGGCAAATGGACGTCAAGACTGCCTTTATGAATGGTAATCTTGAAGAGAATATCTTCATGTCTCATCCCGAAGGGTTCATAGGCCAAGTTCAGGAACAAAAGGTTTGTAAGCTCAATCGATCCATTTATGGATTGAAACAAGCATCAAGATCATGGAACATTAGATTTGATACTGCAATCAAATCTTTTGGGTTTGACCAAAACGTTGATGAGCCTTGTGTGTATAAGAAAATCAACAAAAGGAAAGTAGCTTTTCTAATACTTTATGTAGACGATATCATACTCATTGGGAATGATGTAGGATACCTCACTGACCTTAAGAAATGGCTAGCAGCCCAATTCCAAATGAAAGATCTCGGAGAGGCTCAATATGTTCTGGGAATCCAAATCATTAGGGATCGTAAGAACAAAACGCTAGCCCTGTCTCAAGCAACGTATATTGACAAGATGTTGTCTCGATATTCGATGCAAAACTCCAAGAAGGGACTACTACCCTTCAGACATAGGGTACACCTGTCTAAGGAATAGTCTCCTAAGACACCTCAAGAAATTGAGAACATGAGACACATTCCCTACGCCTCAGCTGTGGGCAGCTTAATGTATGTTATGCTCTGCACTAGGCCTGACATATGTTATGCAGTGGGAGTAGTCAGTAGGTATCAGTCTAATCCAGGGTTGGACCACTGGGGAGCGGTTAAGAATATCCTCAAGTATCTTCGGAGAACGAGGGACTACATGCTTGTGTATGGAGCTAAGGATTTGATTCTTACTCAATACACTGACTCTGACTTTCAAGCTGATAAGGATTCAAGGAAATCCACATCAGGGTCAGTATTCACCCTCAATGGAGGAGCAGTAGTATGGAGAAGCATCAAACAAGGATGCATAGCAGACTCAACCATGGAGGCTGAGTATGTAGCAGCTTGCGAAGAAGCTAATGAGGCAGTATGGCTCAGAAAGTTCTTGACTGATTTGGAAGTGGTTCCGAATATGAACGTGCCCATAACACTATACGGTGACAATAGTGGGGCTGTAGCCAACTCAAAAGAATCTCGAAGCCACAAACGAGGTAAACACATCGAGAGGAAGTATCACCTGATACGGGAGATTATGCAACAAGGAGATGTGATCGTCACTAAGATCGCCTCAGAGCACAACATCGGTGATCCATTTACGAAGGCTCTCACGGCTAAAGTGTTTGAGGGTCATCTAGAGGGTCTAGGTCTACGAGATATGTATGCCATCTAATCTAGGGCAAGTGGGAGAAATGTATAATGGGTATAAGGATGCCCTAGTTCATTGTATTTCCAGCTTTAGATTATTGCATTTACATCCCACTAAGTAGTGTTTTAGTTCAAGTGGGAGTTTGTTGGGTTTTATGCCCTAAAACTCGTAGATAGTGAATGTAACCGTTGACCGGATATTAATGAAATAATATTGATATATTTTTTCCATTAATTATTATTAGTTATTTTATATTTGTCTTTGCCTAATAATAACACTAATCCAATAAACTAGACATCCAAGGCTGTAATATGAGTCTTGAACTATATGTAGTGACATATGGGATCATTGTTCAAGAAACAGCCTAAAGGGTCTATAGTATAGGGATAAGACTGGGTGCCTTATCCTGGTGACACTATGGATACGACCCACTTTGTATTTGATACAAACGTTGCGATCCAACGCGTTCGTGTAGGAGACATGTGAGTGGGGGTATCCTATGCAATGAGTTTGCATAAGACCGGACCCCGAAATAGTAACCACTGGTTATAACACCGTTAACTCGTTTGTTTTCTATTTCACTAGGACGACCTAGACAACTTAGTCTTAATCCTGAGTTGATGATGGACTCCTGCTCATGAGAGATTGTCCTTTGATTTGTATGGGTGAGAGTGGCCAATACGCCGACTCAATAAGCCTACCACTTTGGGGACAAGACCGAATGGGGAGCTGGGAACGTAATCATACAAGATGGAATTCACTCCTTCCCGACTTTAGGGAAGCAGATGAGTGTTCCCTTAAGTGGTTACTCCGAGTCTTGAACAAAGGGCCCTACCCTCTCAATGGCACGAGAGGGTTTTCTGTTTGATGGTTGGACCACAAACAGGTTGTTCATTAGAGGAGAATTGGTACTTAAGGAAATAGAGGTAACCCGGGGGTAAAACGGTAATTTGACCCAGCTGGTGTTACGGACACTCGTGAAGGACTAACTAGTCGATATTGGTCTAGACCCGTGGACATAGAAAATATGTCTGCAGTTAGAAGAGTGCAACTGTGAGTCTATAGTGGAATGTACACACATTTTAACGAATATTGATTAATGTGGTTAATGAGTTTGACCAATTAATCCCACATCGTTGGAGCTTCTGATCTGCAGGTCCATTAGCTCCCACTGCTAACTCGTAAAGTAATTTAAGGCAACTGGGTAATAAAAGTAAATTGAAAATGTTCAATTTATTAAGGGAAACAAATATAATATATATTGATATATTATTATGAGAGAAATTAATATTTGAAAAGTTCAAATATAAATTTATGGAAGTTTGAAAGAGTTCAAAATAATGAATTAATTAATTTAAGGCCTAAAATGTGTTTGGGCAAATTAATTAATTCTAGGTCGGGAATTAAATATTTGATATTTAATTGGTGGTTAATTAATTAAAGAATTCATTAACCGGGAATTAATCAATTATGGAAATAATTAATCACTTAAGGAAGTGATTAGTCATTTATGGAAATGATCTAATCACTTATGGAAGTAATTAGTCATTTGTGGAAAAGATTAATCAATTATGGAATTGATTGATCATGATTGATTAATTAAGGAATAAGATTGAATCAATTATGGAAAAGATTAATTTAATTGAATATTTTATTCATGGCCTCTCTTCTATAAATAGAACACTAGACCTAATTGGTCATGACACTTGACACTCTTGAAAGACAAGACCTAGAATTCTCTCTAGCCTCCCTCTTAGAGAAAGACTCCCACAAGTCTTTTGCCTCCTAGACTCAGAGACATACCGGTGCAACCTCTGTTGTGATTGTGTCAATCAAAGAAGAATTGCCAGCGAAGAAAACCTTAAAGCGGCTGCTGCGTTTTCGTTCGTGGAGCGTCGTTGGCGAAGAACGGTCAAGTCTACAACGGAGGTTTGTAACGATTCTTCCTCTTTTCTTTAGAAAAGTTTTAAAAATAAATTTAGATTTATTTTAGCATGTTTAAACCGATTTTACAGCGGCTTTAAAGGTTGTTTAAAGTTTTGTTTGAGTTATCGTAACGGTATTTTAATGTTAATTAATATACGGCGTAAGGTCCAATCGATGCGCTTCCGATGCGTGGGGACTTTTATTCCCTTCAATTGGTATCAGAGCCATCGCTGTCCCTATTAATTAATTTTAATAAGTTGCGATAGGCTCTAATAGGTGGGATTTATGTATAATGTATGTTCGGTTTGCATTGAACTGTTTGGGTTAATTTTATGGCCATAGATTTTATTTTTATGTGATTTTTATCATGTAAGGCCCGGTGTTTCGGGTATTTTATGTAAAATCGAGTCCTATGTAAGTCCGGGTCTAGAATAGGTTTTTATGAGATGAAAATCGGAGCAATCGCCACTGAAATCGGGGCCAAAATCGGAGAATCGATGCTGCTGCCGCCCAGATTCTGCCTCCAGACGCAACAGCGTTGGGACGCTACTTCAACAGCGTCTCGACGCTGTCTCGATACCGAAGGCGCTCGGTAAGGAAAGCACACAGCATCGGGACGCTACCTCAACAGCGTCACGACGCTGTCTCGATTACGCAGGTGCCAGATAAGGAAAACGCACAGCGTCGAGACGCTATCAACACAGCGTCGAGACGCTGTCACGATGGAGGCGCGACCTAGGGTTTCAAAAGGCGCGGTTCAAGGCATGACCGGTCCGGTTCGGACCGGTTCGGCTGGGCTGGGACCTATTTGGTCCGGTTCAGCCAATTTTTTGCATGGTTCGTGATTTTGGAGGCCGGTTCGAGGTGGTTCGGGGCGGTTCGTGCTGTCTAGACCAATTCCGGAGCTGTACATAGTTGTTTTAGGATAGAATTTAGCTAAATTAATGTAATTTAATGCTTTATTTTATCCTAGGGGCCAAAATTAACCGGTTCAATTGCTATTTATATGCTTTATGGATGTCATATAGAATATTTAATCCCACCTTAGGTTATAAACATGCTCATGCATTTTTTATTTATTATAAATTGTTATAATGTATGTTTAAATGCATGGATTTGTTTTCATATTTTTTAATATAAGTGTATATTAATTATATGAAAAAATTGGAAAGAATGAAGCATGTCATTACTTAAATTAAATATAAATAGTTATGTTTAATGTGATGAATGAAGCATGCTTGATTGATTTTCTTGATTGGCTTATAATTGTTATAATAAAAGAAAATAAAAAATTGCATGAAGCATGAAACATCCATATTTAATAATATAATTGTTATATTATTCATGCAATTACTGTGGTTTAATTATATAATTTGAATGAGATTGTTGAATGAATTAAACCCTAGATTCTTGATTATAGGATTAATCATTAAAATTTGAAATAGTTCTTTATTATTAATGATTAGAAACCGTCAATCTATAATCAAGATTTGCATGCAAACATAAGATCATAGGATAAATTGGATTAATTTTAAATTGTTCAAAATTAATTAGACGTAGATCGATTTCTAATAAGATTATAATCTTTTCTTACTTAGTATTTAAAAATAGTTTTAATTGACTAAGTAGGAAAAACATTACTATGATTATAAGGGAACTCCACCGGTAAAGTTCTGTCTAAGGCTGGGGGTATTTAAGTGGACGGTTTACGGAACACCTCCTACCTGGGAACTGACCTGGAATACCGGAGTTGAATTAATCATAGTTAAATGTTAGCATGCAATGTCACTAGGTTTATTAAAAGTGTTTAATGCACCTAGATCTTTGGAGTAAAGACCTTACATTACTGAGGTTATAAGGGAACTCTCTCGGTAAAGTTCTGTTTAAGGCTGGGGGTATTTAAGTTGACGGTTTACGGAACACCTCCTACCTGGGAACTGACCCGAACATTAAGTTGAATTAACCATAGTAATGTTGACTTGCAATGTTGGGTTTATTAAAAGAAGTTTAATTCACCTAAAAGATTGCAGTTGAATCCTTTCCATAATTGTTATAATAGGATAAGACTTAGATAGATTGACTTAGCCGAATACTATCTAAGTTAAACAACTCTATATTAACCTTAGGACATTTTCAGTAGGAGGAAAATTACAAAACAAGATTTAAATCAAGTTTTGCTCCTACGTCCCTATATTCACAACGTGAGATTCATGCTCGGCTTCGAGTCGCCTTAGGAGCGGCCTCCCTTCGGAAAGTGTTTGCATGGATCAATATCAAGGTGAATGGGAAAAATGTCTAGAGTAAGTGGGAGCGGGACACGTGTCAACGTATCCCTCGGTCTCCGCCCATAGTTCACACCATGAGAGTCCTATGATCCGCCTGTAGGTTATTCTGGCGCAACCATCCCTTCGGAGGGCCTGGTCATAGGATTCGGAACATCGTGAACTCCTAAAAAGGATAGGAGCTCTTAGGCTAATCACCAACAGTTGTCTTTCCCTTCGGTAGCCTGTTGGTGCGTGCTTCTGAGATCTGAAAGTGGGAGGGTTACACTTACGAGGATGAGTTAAAAGTGTTAACAAATCCTTGACCGAACAACGGTGGCTAATGTCTATAGGAATATGAGTTATTCTGGAATTAGAATTAGCTGAGAGGTGTCTCATTTCAAAGGAGGAGTGCATGATCACCCTTCGGTGGCTGACATTCTAAACCTCTGAAACGTCGTTGCAAAACTAAATCGATAGTTTTAGGGTTCTATGATTGTCTGTTTTGCTAAATTAATTGGATTGTGTGCAATTGTTTGCTTGACTGATGGGTTAAGACAAAGATAACTAATACGGTCATTGTTTGTTTAAATTTCAACAATGTCTTCCTCAATTGTCTCTCTGCTTAAAAATGAGAAATTAACCGGCGAAAATTATGCTACGTAGAAGTCGAACCTGAATACGATTCTTGTTGTCGATGATCTGCGGTTCGTCTTAACGGAGGATTGTCCTCGAGCCCCTGCTCGTAATGCATCCCAAGCAGTTAAGGATGCTTATGACCTCTGGACAAAGGCCAATGATAAGACTCGCGTCTATATCCTAGCCAGCTTATCTGAAGTGTTGGCTAAAAGGCATGAAAGCATGGTAACAGTGAGGGAGATTATGAACTCTCTCCAGGAGATGTTTGGACAACCGTCCTACCAACTCCACCATGACGCTCTCAAATACGTTTATAGTTGTCGCATGAAAGAGGGCACATCTGTTCGGGAGCATGTCCTGGATATGATGGTCCAATTCAACGTGGCAGAGGCAAACGGGGCGGACATAGATGAGTGTAGTCAGGTTGCATTCATCTTAGAATCTCTTCTGAAGAGTTTTCTACAGTTTAGAAGCAATGCAATGATGAATAAAATAACATTCAACCTGACTAGCCTCCTGAATGAGCTACAACTCTATCAGTCTCTTCTTAAGAACAAGAGACAGATAGAAGGAGAGGCAAACGTTGTCCACTCTAAAAGAAAGTTCGAGAAGGGTGATAGCGAGCAGAAATGTCGCTATTTTAGTCTCAATTTATTAAGCTTCTTGGTGCTTTAATCGTGTTTTTAATGAATATATTTAATGAATTTTGTTATTTGGTCCTTAGGAGCTAAGTTGGTGATTTTGGGAGAAAAAGAGCCAAAATTGAAGTAATTATAGCCCAAATCCTAGCTTGGTGCAATTGGAGGCCCAAAGAAGTCAACTATAAAGAGAAGATCAAGATGAATGAAGAAGAAGGCCCAAAAATCAGCCCAAAAAGGAAGCTGAAAAATCTGGAAATCTGGACAGCGTCGAGACGCGAAGTAAGGCAGCGTCGTGACGCTGCCCTTTCTTGTTGCCCAAGCCGCGTGCGCAGCAGCGTCGCGACGCTTAGCAAGGCAGCGCCGCGACGCTACCCCTATTCCAGGCCTATAAAAAGGCACCCTTGGGTGCCTCATTCATCATCAATCATCATTCCAAAAAGGAATTTCTTCCTTTCTCTCTTCCTTAGGCTCCCTTTGGAGCCCCTCTCAAGGCTTTTGAGCCTTTTTGAGAGGATTCTTCTAGTGGGAAAATTTTGGGGAATTTTGGGGCGCAATCTTAGAGGCTCAAGGAGTAGTCAGCGGGGCTCCAAGCGTCAGCGAGGGGTTTTTCGACGGTCAATTCCTTTCCTTTTATGCTTTTTAATATGCTTTCCATTGTAATTATTGTGGATATTATGTGTAGCTAAACCCCAATTTGGGGTCTTGAAATGAAATGATAGTTGAAATATTGTTATAATTTCTTGTCTCTTGCCCATGTCCTAATTATTTGTATGGATGTGCTTAATGCTTTACTCAATCTGGCCAATTGTGTAATGATTCGATTCTTAATGGAAACTCGACGGAGAGAAATTAGGATAGATCATAATCCATGCAACTAGTTTAATTGCCCGTTGTGACACCGGGATTAGTTGATTAAACTTAGATTCCTAAAATGAATTAGAGCGTAATAATTAATGATTTTTAATAGCGCTAAGGACACTTAGGTTGTTAAAATGAATTAATTACAATTAAGGGAAACCGACAGGAGAATCTATGTGATTAACGGAGATTCTAGGATTATAATTAGTTTGGCAATGAGATAGGATAATTATAGCAATTATTTAGCTAATCATTGATTTTCAAGACCCCTCTTCCCATTTAAAGAAAACTATTTCTCCACATTTTATTTTTGATTGATCAATTTGTTTTCATTAATCACCTTGAATTTAAATCTTTTTATTGCATGAAGTGGTCCCTAAATATTATTTCGCCTAAGTATTTTCAGTGCTCAAGAAAATTTTAATTATTGCTTAAGTTTCGCTTCGCCTCCCTGAGGATTCGATACTCGGAATACTTTCCGTTTTATATTACTTGCGGCCCGTGCGCTTTGCGGTCCATCAAGTTTTTGGTGTCGTTGCCGGGGAGGCTTGATTTTTAAGCAAAAATTAATTTTTCTTGACATCGAAAAGAAAAGGATAAATGGTAATTTAGGTGTAAATATTTTTTCTTTCATCATTTTGTGAATATTATTTTATTTTCATTTTGTTTGGTTCTTTTTGTTGTCTGGGAGCATTGTATGCGAAGAAACAAGATGGTTGATTTGTTTCCGTTAGATCTTGAGATTAACAAGACTCTTAAATTCATTAGAAGAGAAAAAAAGATTAGCAGAAGCGATGGCCCACCAAGAAGAAGCTCCCAAGGCAATTAGAGATTTTCTGCAGCCAGTTCTTCCTACTGAGAATTCTGGAATTGTCTACGCCCCCATCCAAGCTACAAATTTTAGCTAAAAACAGGGTTGATTCAGATGGCACGCGATAACTCGTTCAAGGGACATCCTTCCGAGGACCCCCACTCTCATCTGCGATCATTCCTAGAAATATGCGGGACGGTAAAGATGAACGGAGTCCCGGCCGACGCAATCAGATTGAGGCTGTTTCCATTTTCTCTACAGGATAAAGCAAAAGATTGGCTCGAATCAGTCGAGACGGGCAGCATCAGTACTTGGGACGAGCTTGCCCAGGCTTTTCTGACAAAATTTTTTCCACCGGCTAAGACTACCAAGCTCCGGACTGAAATTGGAACATTCAGGCAGCTTGACGAGGAGCAGTTATACGAAGCGTGGGAAAGATATAAGGAAATGCTTCAGCGATGCCCCCAACACGGATATCCTGATTGGCTTCAGGTACAGTTATTTTATAATGGATTAAACCCCTCCACAAAGACAGTCCTAGACACATCAGCAGGAGGGAGTTTTCTTTCAAAAACAGTGATAGAAGCCAAGGACCTGCTAGAGGAAATGGCGGCAACAAGTTATCAATGGCCGACGGAGAGAGGAACAATTACAAAAAAGGCTGGATTATATGAATTGGATGAGTCAAGTTCACTGAAAGCGCAACTGGCATCTCTGACCAATGCACTAAACAAATTGACGTCATCTGAGGTGGTTAAGTCCATTTCCACCTTAGCTG
Organism: Luffa acutangula; assembly: GCA_036850905.1. Taxonomy (NCBI): domain Eukaryota; kingdom Viridiplantae; phylum Streptophyta; class Magnoliopsida; order Cucurbitales; family Cucurbitaceae; genus Luffa; species Luffa acutangula. The sequence goes on from CM072087.1 coordinate 20,157,281, forward strand.
AAGGACATTCAAAGAAGGAAGGTCAAGATGTGGAAGAAGTTCAATACATAGGAAATAGACCATATGCTCAAGGAGTACCAAACTTCTACCACCCCAGTCTACGCAATCACGAGAACTTCTCATATGCGAATACGAAGAATGTTTGGCAACCACCTTCAGGTTTTGCATCAATGATGTGGACTTTTCCTAACCGCAAGCGCACGGGTCAAGTAATAATAAAGTGTTCGTAAATACGAGTGTCGTCCTCTGGATTGGATTTTTAAGCAAATCAAGTATTGTGAATAATCTCACTCAATTTTATTTAGGGATTAAAAAGTGATGAAAAGATGATAATAAAACCAAAGCAAGTAAAAAGAATGGAAATTCAATTGGGAAAACTACTTAGGGAATTGATTTCGACGATTTTGTTTAGGATTGATTTTAAAGAACAAGTTATTATGCACAATGAAATTATGAGCCAAAGACCTTTTAATCACAACTACCTCTCCCGAGTATAATTGATTCTCATGCAAATTAACCAACTTGATATCCCTATCTAAGTCTATTAACATGCAAGGCAATGAGATCTTTTAACCAATTCTAAAGTTAATCTAAAACCGTCATGAATTAGAAAGTAAACTTTATTCATGCAATCTTGAGTAAGTCTAAATCAAATCCCCTCTCCCGAGCTAGATTCGAAACTTAAATCATTCAACTAATGGCCAATTAATTGAAAGCATTAAATCAAGATTACAAACACAATAACATTGCACAACTTAAACCATAAATCAATCCATAAACTTAATCAACTACATCAATCCCTAAGCCACAAGTTTAGCTACTCATGAATGTAAATACAAGCTCAACTAAACATGTGAAAGCCATAAATCTAACTAAAGGAAGGAAAGGGAAAAGAAAACTCAATGTAGGTCGAATCCGACGTCCCCGTCACGATCCCCACGAACAATGGGTTGATTTCCAAGCCTCTCCCTTTGTTTTCAGCCTCCAAATGCTCTATTCTGTCCTCTTTACGGCTCCAAAAGGTCCCAAATCGAACTCCCCTAAAACCTAGCCGAAGTGAAGCTTATATTGCAGATTTTTCGTCTTAGCGTCGTGACGCTGCCTCTTATACGTGCGTTCTGAATAAGGAAAAGCGGTAGCGTCGCGACGCTTCCTATCACAGCGTCTCGATGTTGTGAGCTTTACGCGCCTAATCTGATATGGAATGTGAGCGTCGAGACGCTCAAGAGCTAGCGTCTCGACGCTAGCCTGCTGTTGATCGAGATTTGACTTTTTTCCTCTTTTATTCTTTTCATTCCTCTGCATCTTTTCACGCCCCGAGCACCTGATTAACTCATATATGGCATTATAGCTCCAATCAACCATTTCCTACAAAATAAACGCACACTAAAATGGCCCAAAAATCATAAAAGACTAGCTAAATTAAATAAGTAAAGATAGCTAGCTATGCTCGCTATCAATCAACAAGTACTCCTGAAAAGAAAAATAATCTGGAGGAGATGGTGGCTTTATTCATCAAGGAACAAAGAATATTGAATGTGAATCTCCAGACATCAGTAAACAACCACGACGCAGCTCTAAAGAATATAGAAGTAAAGATAGGTCTGATTGCTTCAGCAGTAAATGCCTTTGAAAAGGGAAAATTTCCAAGTGATACTGAGCCTAACCCGAAAGAGCAGTGTAAGATAGTGGTTCTGAGAAGTGGCAGAAGACTGGAGGACAGTTAAGAGAAGAAAAAGGAAGAAGAAAAGAGAAGGGATGAAGATGAAGGGACTGAGGCACAAAAAGCCTCCTCTGATAGGTTCCAACATCCTCCCAACTCTATTGAATTAAAATGTGATTTTTCTAACAGCTTTGCAGGAAGAAAAGAAGATGAGAGGCGGAATGACAATAAGAAGCTGACTGAGGAAGAAGTGGTTCCATGCAACCACCATGACAGAGGTTCGCATATTAGCCCGCCCAAGGGGAGGGGCGAATGTCCAACCTTTGATTTCAGGGAGTTACCTTTTCCTCAAAGATTTAAAAATGTCAAATTAGATGAACAATTTCAAAAATTTCTAGAAATGTTTAAAAAGTTGTCTGTGAATATTCCATTGGTAGAAGCTTTGTATAATATGCCAAATTATGGAAAATTCATGAAGAAAATGCTTTCTAAAAAGAAAAGTCTGAAAAAAGAAGTTTTTAATTTATCTGAGAGTAGCAGTACTAGTATTTCTGGTAGGATACCCTCTAAGTAGAAAGATCCAGGGAGTTTTACTGTTCCCTGCACCATAGGAGAAGTATCCTTTGATAGGGCTCTATGTGATTTAGGAGCAAGTATAAATTTGATGACCTACTCTGGGTACAAGAAAATTGGTTTATCAGGTATGACAGATACCGACGTCACTCTCCAGCTTGCTGACAGATTGATTACTCACCTGATGGGTGTTGTGGAGGACGTGTTGGTGAAAGTCAACAAATTCATCTTCCCTGTAGATTTCGTGGTACTGGACATGAAGGAGGACAAAGAAGTGCCAATTATCTTAGGCAGACCTTTCCTAGCCACTGGTAAGGCTGAGATTAACGTGCATACAGGTAAGCTTACCTTGAACATTGATGATGAAAAAGTCGTATTTAGTATTTTTGGCCAAGATGAATCTGTTTGTAGTTTGCATACATGTTTTTCTGTTGGGCCTGAATACTTGACTGATGACGATGAAGAGGTAGACTATAATCTTGGCCTAGGCTTAGGAGAAATGCTTATGGATAATGTGAATTTTGATCATGATGCATATTTGGATAATCCTATGTTTGAAAATGATTTGGATCTGCCTGACTTTGAAAATGAATTAGACTTGCCTGCTTGTGATAATGAAAGATCTGCAGTTGATGATTTACCTTCCTTTGAAAATGAATTAAATTTGCCTGAAATTGATAATGATATTGAATTGCCTGACATTGAGCATAAACATAAAAGGCATAAAAAGGATTGCTCGATAGAGAATTTTGAGTCTGACCATGATTACAGTGAATCTATTGAGTCTGATCTTGACATTCCTAAATGCATGAATCCTGACAATGTGAATACTTTTTTTTCATGTCCTGATGATGTGTATAGCATAGAATCTGACCCAAAAGAACTTGAATCTGTGCATAGTATAGAATCTGATCCAGAAATTCTTGAATTCTTTAATTCTTCTGATGATGAGTCATGTGATAGCTTAGTTGAATTATTTTTTAATTCTGAGTCTGAAGGATCTGATGAACATGTAGATATTTTTTCTGATGAATGGACTGGCATGATTGATAGGCCATCTCTAGATCCTAGACCAGTAGATATTATAATGCTTGATGACTCTGTTAACAATTGTTTTGAGAATAGAGATTTAGAAAAGAGATTTGATGCAGCTGATTATTTTCTAAAATGTTATTATGAGAATCTCTTTAGTGAAGATGGGCCAGGGGAAAGTTTTTTTTCTCCCCTGTTTGTAGTATGCAATTCGGCGCGTGATTTCCTGCAAGGCCCGGAGGATGATGAAAATTTTTATTTTGAGCCTCCGTAAGCGTGCCGAGCCTAGTCTAGCTAAAGACGTTAAAGAAAGCGCTGCTTGGGAGGCAACCCAAGGATTAAAGTAGTTAGTTGTTTTTGCGGTAAATAATTTTCTTTGCTCCGGGATCCAATTTTGTTTTACAGGATCACCTTAGCAAATCCCAAAATTCCACATTTCCCATTTTTTTCATGGATCCAAAGGAAGTGGATGAAGCACTCCTAGCTCAGGGAAGTCTCAGTATCTCTCTTTATGTTTTTTTTTGTTTTAAAACATTGGGGACAATGTTTAGTTTAAGTTTGGGGGGGAGGCTTCCGTTGTGCTGAGTATATTTAAATTCTTTTGGATGCATTAATAGCTAGCCATGATAGCCAAGGATGTGATTTTTGAAATTTTGGGAGAAAATGGTTTATATGTTGTGGAATCTGGGAGCACGACAGAAATTGTGAAATTTTAAAATTTTTTGATACTTGGTTTTGATGTCTAAAGCATGCAATAGTCTTATCTAATGACGTCTTTGAAAATCTAGATTCTTATTATGGTTTTCAAAGTTGTTGTCACCCCGATAGGCTTAGTTTCTAATATTAGGAAGTTCATGCTTGATTGCTCTAAAGAACTAGGTAGGAAAAAATGCTATGCCTGCTGAGAGAAAAGCAAAAGCAACAAAAGAAAATGTGAGAAAAAGAAAATCTGTTGAAAAAGATTTTTTTTTTGCTTGCACAAAAGAAAAAAAGCCTAGGGGTAAAAAGAGCTACATGCGGTGTGATCAGTTAGGCCAACCAGAGAATAAAATTCGGGTTAAGGGTTCCTGCACCGTAGTGTGAAAGCTAGTACCATTAGATATCAAAATGCAAGTTTGGGGGAGGAGCGAAAGAAAAAGAAAAGAAAAAGAAGAGAAAAAGAAAAATCATGTGAGAAGTCTGCTCCCCCATGAAAAAAGAAAAAAATGACAGGCACCCTAGTTTCTTTTTTTTTTTGCTTGATAAAAGGACTCCGAAGTATTAGGGGCTTTTAGCCAGTGTAGGGGGAAAAGAAAAATCATGTAGATATTATAATGCTTGATGACTCTGTTAACAATTGTTTTGAGAATAGAGATTTAGAAAAGAGATTTGATGCAGCTGATTATTTTCTAAAATGTTATTATGAGAATCTCTTTAGTGAAGATGGGCCAGGGGAAAGTTTTTTTTCTCCCCTGTTTGTAGTATGCAATTCGGCGCGTGATTTCCTGCAAGGCCCGGAGGATGATGAAAATTTTTATTTTGAGCCTCCGTAAGCGTGCTGAGCCTAGTCTAGCTAAAGACGTTAAAGAAAGCGCTGCTTGGGAGGCAACCCAAGGATTAAAGTAGTTAGTTGTTTTTGCGGTAAATAATTTTCTTTGCTCCGGGATCCAATTTTGTTTTACAGGATCACCTTAGCAAATCCCAAAATTCCACATTTCCCATTTTTTTCATGGATCCAAAGGAAGAGGATGAAGCACTCCTAGCTCAGGGAAGTCTCAGTATCTCTCTTTATGTTTTTTTTTTTGTTTTAAAACATTGGGGACAATGTTTAGTTTAAGTTTGGGGGGGAGGCTTCCGTTGTGCTGAGTATATTTAAATTCTTTTGGATGCATGAATAGCTAGCCATGATAGCCAAGGATGTGATTTTTGAAATTTTGGGAGAAAATGGTTTATATGTTGTGGAATCTGGGAGCACGGCAGAAATTGTGAAATTTTAAAATTTTTTGATACTTGGTTTTGATGTCTAAAGCATGCAATAGTCTTATCTAATGACGTCTTTGAAAATCTAGATTCTTATTATGGTTTTCAAAGTTGTTGTCACCCCGATAGGCTTAGTTTCTAATATTAGGAAGTTCATGCTTGATTGCTCTAAAGAACTAGGTAGGAAAAAATGCTATGCCTGCTGAGAGAAAAGCAAAAGCAACAAAAGAAAATGTGAGAAAAAGAAAATCTGTTGAAAAAGATTTTTTTTTTGCTTGAACAAAAGAAAAAAAGCCTAGGGGTAAAAAGAGCTACCTGCGGTGTGATCAGTTAGGCCAACCAGAGAATAAAATTCGGGTTAAGGGTTCCTGCACCGTAGTGTGAAAGCTAGTACCATTAGATATCAAAATGCAAGTTTGGGGGAGGAGCGAAAGAAAAAGAAAAGAAAAAGAAGAGAAAAAAAAAATCATGTGAGAAGTCTGCTCCCCCATGAAAAAAGAAAAAAATGACAGGCACCCTAGTTTCTTTTTTTTTTTGCATGATAAAAGGACTCCGAAGTATTAGGGGCTCTTAGCCAGTGTAGGGGGAAAAGAAAAATCATGTAGATATTATAATGCTTGATGACTCTGTTAACAATTGTTTTGAGAATAGAGATTTAGAAAAGAGATTTGATGCAGCTGATTATTTTCTAAAATGTTATTATGAGAATCTCTTTAGTGAAGATGGGCCAGGGGAAAGTTTTTTTTCTCCCCTGTTTGTAGTATGCAATTCGGCGCGTGATTTCCTACAAGGCCCGGAGGATAATGAAAATTTTTATTTTGAGCCTCCGTAAGCGTGCCGAGCCTAGTCTAGCTAAAGACGTTAAAGAAAGTGCTTCTTGGGAGGCAACCCAAGGATTAAAGTAGTTAGTTGTTTTTGCGGTAAATAATTTTCTTTGCTCCGGGATCCAATTTTGTTTTACAGGATCAACTTAGCAAATCCCAAAATTCCACATTTCCCATTTTTTTCATGGATCCAAAGGAAGAGGATGAAGCACTCCTAGCTCAGGGAAGTCTCAGTATCTCTCTTTATGTTTTTTTTTTGTTTTAAAACATTGGGGACAATGTTTAGTTTAAGTTTGGGGGGGAGGCTTCCGCTGTGCTGAGTATATTTAAATTCTGTTGGATGCATGAATAGCTAGCCATGATAGCCAAGGATGTGATTTTTGAAATTTTGGGAGAAAATGGTTTATATGTTGTGGAATCTGGGAGCACGGCAGAAATTGTGAAATTTAAAAATTTTTTGATACTTGGTTTTGATGTCTAAAGCATGCAATAGTCTTATCTAATGACGTCTTTGAAAATCTAGATTCTTATTATGGTTTTCAAAGTTGTTGTCACCCCGATAGGCTTAGTTTCTAATATTAGGAAGTTCATGCTTGATTGCTCTAAAGAACTAGGTAGGAAAAAATGCTATGCCTGCTGAGAGAAAAGCAAAAGCAACAAAAGAAAATGTGAGAAAAAGAAAATCTGTTGAAAAAGAATTTTTTTTTGCTTGCACAAAAGAAAAAAAGCCTAGGGGTAAAAAGAGCTACCTGCGGTGTGATCAGTTAGGCCAACCAGAGAATAAAATTCGGGTTAAGGGTTCCTGCACCGTAGTGTGAAAGCTAGTACCATTAGATATCAAAATGCAAGTTTGGGGGAGGAGCGAAAGAAAAAGAAAAGAAAAAGAAGAGAAAAAGAAAAATCATGTGAGAAGTTTGCTCCCCCATGAAAAAAGAAAAAAATGACAGGCACCCTAGTTTCTTTTTTTTTTGCATGATAGAAGGACTTCGAAGTATTAGGGGCTCTTAGCCAGTGTAGGGGGAAAACAAATGGAGAAAGCCATAAGACTAATCTAGGTTAGTAAAAGAATCAATAGATAAGTCTTGAGCATGCTATTCATTGATCTTAAGTTCAAACTAGTTTAAGATTTCTTCAAAAAGTATGCGGTGCTTGCTTATTCCACTTGCATGTTTTCCATTCGATCCTAAGAATTCCCAAATCATTGAGGGTTGAGCGATTCTATTTCATGCATCTTTAGAATTTATTTTGCTCGGGACTAGCAAAAGCTTAAGTTTGGGGGTGTGATAGCGAGCAGAAATGTCGCTATTTTAGTCTCAATTTATTAAGCTTTTTGGTGCTTTAATCGTGTTTTTAATGAATATATTTAATGAATTTTGTTATTTGGTCCTTAGGAGCTAAGTTGGTGATTTTGGGAGAAAAAGAGCCAAAATTGAAGTAATTATAGCCCAAATCCTAGCTTGATGCAATTGGAGGCCCAAAGAAGTCAACTATAAAGAAAATATCAAGAGGAATGAAGAAGAAGGCCAAAAAATCAGCCCAAAAAGGAAGCTGAAAAATCTGGAAATCTGGACAGCGTCGAGACGCTAAGTAAGGCAGCGTCGCGACGCTGCCCTTTCTTGTTGTCCAAGCCGCGTGCGCAGCAGCGCCGCGCCGCTTAGCAAGGCAGCGTCGCGACGCTACCCCTATTCCAGGCCTATAAAAAGGCACCCTTGGGTGCCTCATTCATCATCAATCATCATTCCAAAAAGGAATTTTTTCCTTTCTCTCTTCCTTAGGGTCCCTTTGGAGCCCCTCTCAAGGCTTTTGAGCCTTTTTGAGAGGATTCTTCTAGTGGGAAAATTTTGGGGAATTTTGGGGAGCAATCTTAGAGGCTCAAGGAGTAGTCAGCGGGGCTCCAAGCGTCAGCGAGGGGTTTTTCGACGGTCAATTCCTTTCCTTTTATGCTTTTTAATATGCTTTCCATTGTAATTATTGTGGATATTATGTGTTGCTAAACCCCAATTTGGGGTCTTGAAATGAAATGATAGTTGAAATATTGTTATAATTTCTTGTCTCTTGCCCATGTCCTAATTATTTGTATGGTTGTGCTTAATGCTTTACTCAATTTTGCCAATTGTGTAATGATTCGATTCTTAATGGAAACTCGACGGAGAGAAATTAGGATAGATCATAATCCATGCAACTAGTTTAATTGCCCGTTGTGACACCGGGATTAGTTGATTAAACTTAGATTCCTAAAATGAATCAGGGCGTAATAATTAATGATTTTTAATAGCGCTAAGGACACTTAGGTAGTTAAAATGAATTAATTACAATTAGGGGAAACCGACAGGAGAACCTATGTGATTAACGGAGATTCTAGGATTATAATTAGTTGGGCAATGAGATAGGATAATTATAGCAATTATTTAGCTAATCATTGATTTTCAAGACCCCTCTTCCCATTTAAAGAAAACTCTTTCTCCACATTTTATTTTTTATTGATCAATTTGTTTTCATTAATCACCTTGAATTTAAATCTTTTTATTGCATGAAGTGGTCCCTAAATATTATTTCGCCTAAGTATTTTCAGTGCTCAAGAAAAATTTAATTATTGCATAAGTTTCGCTTCGCCTCCCTGAGGATTCGATACTCGAAATACTTTCCGTTTTATATTACTTGTGGCCCGTGCGCTTTGCGGTCCATCAAAGGGTTCATCCTCTAGAACTAAATCTGTAGCCACTTCTTCAAAGAAAACTCAGAAGAAGAAAGGAAACAAGGGGAAAGCTCCTAGCACTGCTGCTAAATGCAAGGGAAAAGCCAAAGTTATGGCAGACAAGGGCAAGTGTTTCCACTGCAATGTAGATGGACATTGGAAGAGAAACTGCCCAAAGTACCTTGTTGAGAAAAAGAAGGAAAAGGAAGGTAAATTTGATTTACTTGTTTTAGAAACATGCCTCGTAGAACATGATGAGTTTACCTGGATACTTGATTCAGGAGAAACTAATCATGTTTGCTCTTCTTTTCAGGAAAATAGTTCCTTTCGACAGTTGAACGATGGGGAAATGACACTCAGGGTCAGAACTGGAGAAGTCATTTCAGCTAAAGCAGTGGGAGCTGCGAAGTTATTTTTTAGAAATAGATTCTTACTTTTAGAAAGTTTGTTAATCGTTCCCAAAATTAAGAGGAACTTAATTTCTATTTCATGTTTGATTGAACAATCGTATACTGTTACTTTTGATATGAATGAAGCGTTCATTTATAAAAATGGTGTACTTATTTGTTCAGCAAAATTGGAAAATAACTTGTACGTTTTAAGACTAACCGAAAACAAAGCACTTTTAAATCACGAATTATTTAAAACTGCTGAAACTCAAAGAAAAAGGCAAAAGATTTCTCCATCAAGTAACAATACTCATCTTTGGCATCTTAGACTTGGTCATATAAACATCGATAGGATCGGTCGTTTGGTAAAGAATGGACTTCTAAGCAAGTTAGAAGATGATTCACTACCACCTTGTGAATCTTGTCTCGAGGGAAAAATGACCAAGAGACCCTTTACTGGAAAAGGTTACAGAGCCAAAGAACCCTTAGAGTTAATACATTCGGATCTATGTGGTCCAATGAATGTAAAATCTCGAGGAGGGTACAAATATTTCATCTCATTTATAGATGATTATTCAAGATATGGTTACTTGTACCTAATGGGACATAAGTCTGAAGCCCTTGAAAAGTTTAAGGAGTTTAAGGCTGAAGTTGAAAACCTATTAGGTAAATCTATTAAAGTACTTCGATCTGATCGAGGAGGAGAGTATATGGATCAAAGATTTCAGGATTATATGATAGAACATGGAATCCAATCTCAACTCTCAGCCTCTGGTACACCTCAACAGAATGGTGTGTCAGAAAGGAGAAATAGAACCTTGTTAGACATGGTTCGATCAATGATGAGCTATGCTCAATTGCCTAGCTCGTTTTTGGGGTATGCAGTAGAGACTGCAGTATACATCTTGAACAATGTTCCCTCGAAAAGTGTTTCTGAAACACCTTTCGAATTATGGAAGGGGCGTAAACCTAGTTTGCATCACTTTCGCATCTGGGGTTGTCCAGCACACGTGCTTGTGACAAATCCTAAGAAACTGGAACCTCGTTCAAAACTGTGCCAATTTGTTGGTTACCCTAAAGAAACGAGAGGTGGTTATTTCTACGACCCACAAGAAAATAAGGTGAATGTATCGACAAACGCCACTTTCTTAGAAGAAGACCACATGAGAGATCATAAACCACTCAGCAAAATAATATTAGGAGAAGCTACTGAAGAATCATCAAGAGTTGTTGATGAAGTTGGACCTTCAGCAAGGGTTGATGAAGGAACTAGTTCTTCAGATCCATCCCGTCCATCTCAAATGTTGGGAATGCCTCGACGTAGTGGGAGGGTTGTATTACAACCTGACCGCTACTTGGGTTTAACTGAAACTCAGGTTGTCATACCTAATGATGGCATTGAGGATCCATTGTCCTATCGACAGGCAATGAATGACGAAGATAAGGATGAATGGGTCAAAGCCATGAACCTGGAAATGGAGTCGATGTACTCTAATTCTGTATGGGAACTTACAGATCTACCAAATGGGGTAAAACCCATAGGGTGCAAATGGATCTATAAGAGAAAAAGAGATGCAGCTGGAAAGGTACAGATCTTCAAAGCTAGACTAGTGGCAAAGGGTTATACCCAAAAGGAAGGGGTTGACTATGGGGAAACCTTTTCTCCTGTAGCCATGTTAAAGTCCATAAGAATTCTCTTATCCATAGCCACATATTATGACTATGAAATATGGCAAATGGACGTCAAGACTACCTTTCTGAATGGTAATCTTGAAGAGAATATCTTCATGTCTCAACCCGAAGGGTTCATAGGCCAAGGTTAGGAACAAAAGGTTTGTAAGCTCAATCGATCCATTTATGGATTGAAACAAGCATCAAGATCATGGAACATTAGATTTGATACTGCAATCAAATCTTTTGGCTTTGACCAAAACGTTGATGAGCCATGTGTGTACAAGAAAACCAACAAAAGGAAAGTAACTTTTCTAATACTTTATGTATACGATATCCTACTCATCGGGAATGATGTAGGATACCTCACTGACATTAAGAAATGGCTAGCAGCCCAATTCCAAATGAAAGATCTTGGAGAGGCTCAATATGTTCTGGGAATCCAAATCATTAGGGATCGTAAGAACAAAACGCTAGCCCTGTCTCAAGCAACGTATATTGACAAGATGTTGTCTCGATATTCGATGCAAAACTCCAAGAAGGGACTACTACCCTTCAGACAAGGGGTGCACCTGTCTAAGGAACAGTCTCCTAAGACACCTCAAGAAATTGAGAACATGAGACACATTCCCTACGCCTCAGTTGTGGGCAGCTTAATGTATGTTATGCTCTGCACTAGGCCTGACATATGTTATGCAGTGGGAGTAGTCAGTAGGTATCAGTCTAATCCAGGGTTGGACCACTGGGGAGCGGTTAAGAATATCCTCAAGTATCTTCAGAGAACGAGGGACTACATGCTTGTGTATTGAGCTAAGGATTTGATTCTTACTGGATACACTAACTCTGACTTTCAAGCTGATAAGGGTTCAAGGAAATCCACATTAGGGTCAGTATTCTCCCTCATTGGAGGAGCAGTAGTATGGAGAAGCATCAAACAAGGATGCATAGCAGACTCAACCATGGAGGCTGAGTATGTAACAGCTTGTGAAGCAGCTAATGAGGCAGTATGGCTCAGAAAGTTCTTGACTGATTGAACGTGCCCATAACACTATACTGTGACAACAGTGGGGCTGTAGCCAACTCAAAAGAACCTCGAAGCCACAAACGAGGTAAACACATCGAGAGGAAGTATCACCTAATACGGGAGATTGTGCAACGAGGAGATGTGATCGTCACTAAGATCGCCTCGGAGCACAACATCGCTGATCCATTTACGAAGGCTCTCACGACTAAAGTGTTTGAGGGTCATCTAGAGGGTCTAGGTCTACGAGATATGTATGCCATCTAATCTAGGGCAAGTGGGAGAAATGTATAATGGGTATAAGGATGCCCTAGTTCATTGTATTTCCAGCTTTAGATTATTGCATTTACATCCCACTAACTAGTGTTTTAGTTCAAGTGGGAGTTTGTTGGGTTTTATGCCCTAAAACTCGTAGATAGTGAATGTAACCGTTGACCGGATATTAATGAAATAATATTGATATATTTTTTCCATTAATTATTATTAGTTATTTTATATTTGTCTTTGCCTAATAATAACCCTAATCCAATAAACTAGACATCCAAGGCTGTAATATGAGTCTTGAACTATATGTAGTGACATATGGGATCATTGTTCAAGAAACAACCTAAAGGGTCTATAGTATAGGGATAAGACTGAGTGCCTTATCCTGGTGACACTATGGATACGACCCACTTTGTATTTGATACAAACGTTGCGATCCAACGCGTTCGTGTAGGAGACATGTGAGTGGGGGTATCCTATGCAATGAGTTTGCATAAGACCGGACCGCGAAATAGTAACCACTGGTTATAACACTGTTAACTAGTTGGTTTTCTATTTCACTAGGACGACCTAGACAACTTAGTCTTAATCCTGAGTTGATTATGGACTCTTGCTCATGAGAGATTGTCCTTTGATTTGTATGGGTGAGAGTGGCCAATACGCCGACTCAATAAGCCTACCACTTTGGGGACAAGACCGAATGGGGAGCTGGGAACGTAATCATACAAGATGGAATTCACTCCTTCCCGACTTTAGGGAAGCAAATGAGTGTTCCCTTAAGTGGTTACTCCGAGTCTTGAACAAAGGGCCCTACCCTCTCAATGGCACGAGAGGGTTTTCTGTTTGATGGTTGGACCACAAACAGGTTGTTCATTAGAGGAGAATTGGTCCTTAAGGAAATTGAGGTAACCCGGGGGTAAAACGGTAATTTGACCCAGCTGGTGTTACGGACACTCGTGAAGGACTAACTAGTCGATATTGGTCTAGATCCGTGGACACAGAAAATATGTCTGCAGTGAGAAGAGTGCAACTGCGAGTCTATAGTGGAATGTACACACAGTTAACGAATATTGATTAATGTGGTTAATGAGTTTGACCAATTAATCTCACATCGTTGGAGCTTCTGATCTGCAGGTCCATTAGGTCCCACTGGTAGCTCGTAAAGTAATTTGAGGCAACTGAGTAATAGAAGTAAATTGAAAATGTTCAATTTATGAAGGGAAACAAATATAATATATATTGATATATTATTATGAGAGAAATTAATATTTGAAAAGTTCAAAAATAAATTTATGGAAGTTTGAAAGAGTTCAAAATAATGAATTAATTAATTTAAGGCCTAAAATGTGTTTGGACAAATTAATTAATTCTAGGTCGGGAATTAAATATGTGATATTTAATTGGTGGTTAATTAATTAAAGAATTCATTAACCGGGAATTAATCAATTATGGAAATAATGAATCACTTAAGGAAGTGATTAATCATTTATGGAAATGATCTAATCACTTATGGAAGTAATTAGTCATTTGTGGAAAAGATTAATCAATTATGGAATTGATTGATCATGATTGATTAATTAAGGAATAAGATTGAATCAATTATGGAAAAGATTGATTTAATTTAATATTTTATTCATGGCCTCTCTTCTATAAATAGAACACTAGACCTAATTGGTCATGACACTTGACACTCTTGAAAGACAAGACCTAGCATTCTCTCTAGCCTCCCTCTTAGAGAAAGACTCCCACAAGTCTTTTGCCTCCTAGACTCAGAGACATACCGGTGTAACCTCTGTGGTGATTGTGTCAATCAAAGAAGAATTTCCAGCGACGAAAACCTTAAAGCGGCTACTGCGTTTTCATTCGTGGAGCGTCGTTGGCGAAGAACGGTCAAGTCTACAACGGAGGTTTGTAACGGTTCTTCCTCTTTTCTTTAGAAACGTTTTAAAAAGAAATTTAGATTTATTTTAGCATGTGGGACCTAATTTACTTAGTTGCCTCAAATTACTTTACGAGCTACCAGTGGGACCTAATGGACCTGCAGATCAGAAGCTCCAACGATGTGAGATTAATTGGTCAAACTCATTAACCACATTAATCAATATTCGTTAACTGTGTTTACATTCCACTATAGACGCTGCCCCTAGCGTCTCGACACCGACGCAAAAATTAACAGGATCATAAAGTGGGTAGCATCTCAACGCTGCGATGTTTTCAATAAATATGTAGTCTCGGTTTAGTCCGCCGTTAGGTTAGAAATTCGGTCCTTTTACGATTTCTTTCGCCCCTTTTATGTTTCAATACTTTTGTAGACCTTTTTAGGTCATATTTTATGGATTCTTTCATGTTTATTCGAGTTTTTACTTCGTTTATGAATAGCTAATCGCATTTAGATTGTTGGATTGAGATTACTTCGTTTATGCACTGTTCTTGTTGTCCTTTCATTGAGCTTTACATGTTATCCCGTTTAAACCAATACATGAGGCTAGTCTATTACGATTGACGACCCTATGTGATTACCGTGTGTGTATTCAATCAATTATTTTTAGATAGCCACTAGGATGAGGCAAGCCACTCTCTACGCGAGACGACCCTTGATAGGCCTAGGATGCATGTTAAAGGTTGTAGGAATTAGATTCGAATTTCATTTTAATTTAGTTAATACAATTCTGGACCCACGATCCCAAAGCGGATAGTTTAAATACGTGACTGTGAAATTGCTTAATCTAAACTAGCTAGATATACTTTAGTGACTGTTGTGAGGTCTCAGATGGTTGTTATTTGATGTATGAGGGGTGGCGAGTGATAAAGAATTAAATTAATTAATCTTGTTAATTATTGTAGAATTCACGGTTAGCAAGTTAATTAGCACAACGGTTCGATTTCAGAAAGGTAGTCAATTTAATACTATAAACATCGCTTAACCAAGTATAAGTTAAGCATAACCAAGTATTACCTAGAGTATTCCATGGTCGAATCCATAGGGAAGGGAATATATGAAATTTAATAAACTAACTAATGAACATTCAGAAGAGAGATTCCGGGCATAAAATCAAATGAATGGAAGGATGCAGTAGTAAAATATATTGTGAAATAGCAATGCGACAGGGGTAAGGAAAAGTAATCAGATGAGAACGGCTATCAAGGCTTTTGTTTGGGCAACCACATCCGTTGATAAGTTATTTAGTAGCGCACATTATGCATGAAATCCAATTAATGCTTAAGTGATAAATAATCATGTGATTCTCTTCCGCGTTTGGCGTAGAACTAACAGCGTTCTTTTCAATTAGTTCATGCATTTTCTGTTCTTTAATGACTTGCAAGTGATTGCGTTATTCCTTAAACAACCTAACATTAATCATGAAATATCTCTTGCGACAGTATTTAAACCTAATACAACCTAGACTACATGGAATGCACTCTACTAAGATATTTCCACATGCGTTACCTGTCAAGGACTTATCATGTTGCTACGGCATCTGGCTGGCCAGGCGGGAGTTAGTAATGAAAATATTATAGCATCTAAGCAGAAAGCATTAATGTTTCATTCATTCAAAATGTAACACATACAGAATAATGTTATCACCGCATGGGTGCCTAAGCTAAGCCTTGATAAAGATAATTTAGCTCATGCTATAAAGGAAAGACATAACACAATACATCACAAAATAACTGCGTTGGGACTCTATGTCTTCTTCTCAGTTATTCTTTCTCTCTCTTTTTGCTTTCTTCCTCTCCGTTGTTCCACCTCATCAGGCAGCTGTTCGATTTTTATAGGCTGAGGATGTTGACATCTCCAAGAAATTTGCTTGCGTGCCCAAATTATCAAACCCCCATCCAGCTGTCATCGTACGATTAAGGCTCTGGGATCTACGCCAGCGTTGAAGATAACTTGGGCAAGGAAATAACTATACAAATCATACGGTAGTGGGTTTAGATATGTGATTTCCTGTGGCACTAAAGAATACTCATTTTAAGATTTAGTTATCGCAATTATCTACTTTCATGCACTGAATTAGCACATTTTGATATTTCCCAGCCTTATTTAGTTTAAATTTAGGAGGGAAATAACTTGCTTTTTGCAAGTTATCAAACCCCCAAACTTAAATTATTGCTTGGCCCCAGGCAATACCCTCAATGCACTCTACGACAATAACTTAGCCCTACTGATCTGGGCTTATCATCCTAATTTTCTTCATCTTTTCTCCAGAACTAAAATAAAGGATTTGACCATCAGCTAGATTTCCCTTTTGGCTAAAGATTGTTTCTACGCTAGACATTTTCTTTTGCGACAACTCAGCAAGATTCCTTACTAATAGGCTCGAGCGCCAGGCTAAAAGATTTTTTTTTAAGCAGAAAGCCTAAATATATCGACATCAAAACACATGCTTTCGTTTTGGCTTACCCACATTTGCGATGAAATGTATCAAACTACGAGAATTACATTTTTTAATTGCCCTAAACGTTCATGGGATACAAATACGCTTTCGTGTAGTGGCAAAGGATGGGTGTCATGAATGCCCCTGGTTACTAACGCAATGAAACCAGCGGAATACAAATGCTAGAATTTCGTTATAACTATCGCACCCCCTAACTTAAACTGGACAATGTCCTCATTGTCCCCCCCCCCCTAAACTTAAACGGGATTGTAATGGATGATGGAGCAGCTTGCTGTGTTGCGACAGATACCATAGCATCAAGCACTTTGAAAAATTCTTAAGGCAAAAGGGAAAACGAAACAAAGGGAAATCGTTTAATGAAGCCTACGGCTGAAATGATAATTGGAAAATGAAATGTGAAGTACTATTATTTAGAGCTAACGTTGAGAAATATAATGAATGAGGACATTTTTCTAAGGCTATGCGAGAGAATGCGATAGTGATCCAAAAGAAAGGTTTCATTAATGCGGCAAAAATTTGACATTGGAATAACTCATTACAAAATAAAATAAAAGCAGAATTTCAAGGGCAATAGAAAAACAAAATATTATCACTCCCTTGGAGGCGAACTGAGCGACGGAGAGGGCATTGATGGGCGCACTTGAGAAGGCCCTGCGCTGTCTGGCCTTGGCTGCACTCGAGGTCGAACAAACAAATCTTCAGGCGTAGAGGCCAGCTGACCAAAAGAGCCTGTCTAATTGACCAAAAAAAGCATCATGGCATTCACGCGCGATGATAACTCTTGCCGTCGCCGTAGGGGCTCCACAATGGCTTCGTTGTCGTCGCATTTCATCAAATATCCACTCTTCATAAGCATCAATAATCTGGGGGGCAGCACGAATGTGCGGTTGGCTTGTGACAGCTAACTAGAAGGCGCAGGGATTTGGTCGGCTAGGCGCTTGAGATCTGGGAGAGAAGTCTGCTAATCGAGGACTTCGACTTGGGGCACGGTATCCACATGCACTTTTGGATGAAGGGCTGGTGCTCGGGTGAGTCTTTAAGCGAGGCTTGCAGGTTGTGAGTGCAGACAGTAGTTTCCTACGCTGGAAGAACTTCTTGCACTTGTCTTGCCACGGCTGATGGATTCCGACCCGCAAATTGCTTCAGCCAACTTTTCTGTTGGGGCTCAAGCGCAAGAGGCTGATCTTCCACTACAGAAGCGACTGCTTGACTTTGTTCTGGCACAGTGCGCTAGCCACTGATCGTCAAATGTCTACCGAATCGCCCTTATTTCATCAGTTGGTGCGGAAACGATGCCAGTTAGGCAGTAGAGGTTGGTGACCAAGCCTTGGCAGAACATGACCCCCTTAGGCTTGTAGGCAGTCTGACGAAGGGAGTTGGAGAGAATGGGGCCAAGGTCTATGTTGATGTCGTTTATGATGCAGTATGCGAGGACCACCCGCGGGAGTGACAAGGTGGCATCATGCGTTGTGGGGATGATGTGATTCTTAATCCAATGCATCCATGCGGTCATGTAGACTTCTCTCCCATATCTCCACTAGCGCCTGGTCGTGTTACCGCAGTTGAGACTGCGACGAGAAATTCTTCATCTTGCGAGGCGAGCAGCACATTTCCTTCGGCTTTAGGTGCGTCGAGCTGCTCCAGGATGAAGTTGATGATGCAGGGAGAGAATGTAACAGTGTTGGACCAGGGCGGGAATGTAGTCGTGGATGACTTCGCAGGCCAGCTCCCACTTGCGTCAGGCGATTTGCATCTGCAAGGCCTACAGGGGCGCATAGCTAAATTTGCGCGCTTCGGTGAAATTTCCTTTGTCTTGACCTCTTTTTTCTTTCCGCTTTGTTGTAGAAAGGGCCCGTTTTCTCTTATTCTAGGCGCTGCAATCGCATAGTGCTCTTTACTCACTTGCTAGGTATGCTCTTAGAATCTTACCAAGGCACTACTCTAATCCTAACAAAGTAAGCTATCGCAGAATAAAGAAAAACTAATGTGATACGAAACTAATCTGGAAAATAGTGACCTGCGGGCGCTCTTTTGATGCGCTATGTCCTGCCGCAGATGAGAGCGCCTTTTTACTGGACCTAAATTTTGGACGTGCTCAAGGTGGAACTGTCAGGATGATGAGTTCAACAACCTCATCATAGGTCCCATCAATGTATGGTGTGATTTGTTGCCCGTTGACCTTAAAAACTCTTTTCCATATGGATATATCTTGTGGATAATGTAGGGTCCCGACCATCTTGATTTCAGCCTTCCTAGAAAAAGACATCAACGAGAGTTAAATAGTAGTACTTCATTCCTTCTTTTAGTACATTTTTCGTGATCCTCCTATCATGCCATTGTTTTTGTTTTTCTTTGATAATTTTGGCATTTTTATATGCCTTGAGTCTAAATTCTTCCAACTTTGAAATTTGGTGCATTCGAGCTTCGCCTGCCGCATCTAAATCGAGATTAAGACGTTTCAACGCCCATTGAGATTTGTCTCCAAGTTCTAGTGGCAGGTGGCTCGCTTTTCCAAACACCAGTGCATAGCGTGACATCTCTATTGGTGTTTTGAAAGCAATACGATAGGCCCATTATGCGTCATCTAAGTGCTGCGCCTAGTCCTTTCTTCTTGTGTCGACCACTTTTTCAAAGATGCTCTTGATTTCTCTATTTGAAACTTAAGCTTGACAATTACTCTGGGGGTGATAGGTTGTGGCAATATTGTGCTTTACATTGTACTTCAATAAGAGCTTGTTCATGATTCGATTTACGAAATGTGTCCCTTCATCACTAATGAGTCTGCGTGGCACTCCATATCGCGTGAAGATGTTCCTCTTAATGAATTTTACCACGGTTGCCACGTCATTTTTGACGTAGCCTATAACTTCTACCTATTTTGTGACATAATCAACCGCAAGGAGGATATATTGGCATCCTTGCGATGATGGGAAGGGTCCCATGAAGTCTATTCCCCAAACATCCAGTGGTTCCACCTCTAATAAATAATTTTGTGGCATCAGATTTCTTGCGCAGATGTTTCCTGTGTGTTGGCTTTTGTCGCATTGCGCTATGTGCATTCTCGCGTGTCGGAATAAGGTTGGCCACCAATAGCCACTTTGCAAGACCTTTGTTGCGGTGCACTGACCTCCAAAGTGTCCGCCATATCGCGATTCATGACATTCCTTCAAAAGTTTCATCACATCCTGTTCTCCAATGCATCGTCGAATTATTTGGTCTGACCCCTTGCGATACAGAAAAGGGTTATCCCAAAAATAAAATTTAAATTCGTCGAAGAACTTCTTACGCAGCTGCGCTGAGTATTCCTCAGGCACTATCACTGCGACAAGGTATTTTGCCACCAGCATACCAAGGTACCTCACTTTCAATTTTTAGCAGCTTTTCGTCTAGAAATTCGTCTGTGATGAGAATGTTAGGCCCATCCACCTTTTCAGGATTGGCTGGCCGCAACAGATGGTCTTTTACTTGGTTTTCACTCCCTTTTTTTTCTTTGGTCTCTATATCAAATTCCTGGAGCAATAGGATCCATCTTATCAACCGCGGCTTGGCGTCCTTTTTCGAGATTAAGTACTTAATTGTCGCATGATCAGTGTAAACAATGACCTTTAAGCCAATCAAGTACGCAATGCATTTATCGAACTTATAAACGACATCCAATAATTCCTTCTCGGTAATTGTGTAATTTGTTTGCGCCTCATTTAATTTTTTGTTGGTTAATAAATGGGATGAATCGATTTCTCTTTCTTCTGTGCCAACACCGCCCCAATTTCTAAGTCACTTGCATCACACATAAGTACGAACGACTCTTCCCAATTTGGTGTTGTGAGGATTGGCACAGTCACCAATGCATGCTTTAAATCCCAGAATTCCTTCATGCATTCCTTTGAAAATTCAAATTTCTTGTTTGCCTCCAATAGCGCACACAACGGCTTCGTTATGTGTGAGAAAATTTTAATGAACTGGAGGTAAAAACCTGCATGCCCTAAGAAACTGCGAATTCCCTTAACAGACGTGGGCGGCGACAGCTTCTCAATTACACCCACCTTCGCCTTATCAACTTCTATTCCATCTTTTGATATGTAGTGGCCTAACACTATTCCTTCATCCACCATGAAATGGCATTTTTAAAAATTCAGCACTACGTTTGTTTCTTCGTAGCGCATCAAAACTTTCTCTAGCTGCGTTAGACAGTTTGCGTAGGAGTTTCCATAGACAAAGAAATCGTCCATGAAAACTTCAACTGATTTTTCTAGCAAGTTTGAGAAAATAGCCATCATGCATCGTTCGAAGGTTCCTGGAGCATTGCATAACCCAAAAGGCATCCTTCTAAACACAAAGGTACCATATGGACATGAGAATGTTGTCTCTTCCTGCTCTTCAGGCGCAATGGAGATTTGATTGTACTGTGAATATCCATCCGGAAAAAAGGAGTAGGCGCGTCTGGCTAATCGGTCAAGCATCTGGTCAATGAATGGAGGGGAAAATGATCATTCTTATTGATTGTGTTAAGCTTGCGGTAGTCCATGCCCACTCGCCAACAAGTAATGGTTCACAATGGAATAAACTCATTCTTTGCATTGGTGACTACCGTCATTCCTCCCTTCTTTGGTATGCACTGGACATGGGTCACCCATCTTCTATCTACAATAGGGTAAATGACTCCTGCGTCGATCCACTTGATAATTTCTTTGCGTACAACCTCCATCATTGTAGGATTTAAACGCCTCTGACGCTCAACGAACTCGTCAACGTCATGAACTTTTTCGTTGGGTTCAGCCAAGATGTGGCAGTCTTTAGATCCACATGCGTCCTCATCTTCTTCATCAGTCTTTCATGCGACCTCTGTTGCATTCATTCGGAGAATTTCCATTCGTGAACAGATGTCTATCCGCGGTATCGTCTCATTGTCTTTCGGGTGATCTGGGTACTTAAATGCGTTGAACACATTAAATACCACTTGTTGGTCATTAACTCTCATGGTGAGTTCTCCTTCTTGGACGTCAATTAATGTTTGACCAGTGCTAAAAATGGCCTTCCTTGGGACGTCCTTGTCAGCCTCGTAGTCAAGGATGATAAAATCAGTTGGAAAAATGAATTTGTCAACTTTTACCATGACATCTTCGATTTTGCCTTCGGGATGCACCACAGATCGATCTGTAAGTTTAAGGGTGACAATTGTTGGGCGCGTTTCTCCAATGCCTAGGCGTTTAAAAACAGATAAGGGTATTAAATTGATGCTTTCGTCGAGGACACATAATGCTCTTCCTACATCAATGCCTCCAATTGAACATGGTATCATGAAGTTCCTAGGATCCTTCAATTTCGGGCGAATCTTGCTGGCCAGTATTACGATGCATTCATTTGTTAGCGCAACTATTTCAAATTCCTTCCAGGGTCTTTTGTTGGACAAAATATCCTTTAAAAACTTTGCATAACTGGGCATTTCCTCTAACGCTTCAACCAAAGAAATGTTGATGTGAAGCTCTCGCAATACACAAGAAACTTCTTAAACTTTTCTTCGTCATTCTTCTTTCTCAACCTCTGCGAAAAGTGTATTCGTGGCCAATATGCATCATACTCTTTTTCCATTTATTTTTCCTTCTTCTTTTCTGGCTCTGCTGGAGTAGTCTCTGTGTTGCCTTTTGGTTCAAGTTCAGGTTCGGCACAGGGTTCCTGCATTGGCACAGGGTTTTCATTTGAGAGTTGTCTTCCATTGTGGAGAGTCAATGCATGACATTGTTCTTTTCCTTTTGGGGCTTATGTATTGCTTGGCAATGTCCCCGCAGGTCTATTGTTTTAGTTCAACTGTCCCGATTTCCAGATTTCTCAAAGATGCGGCTTGACTTTGAACGACCGCATCGTTTTTCACCATATACTCCTTCTGACTTGCCATGAACTCCTTCATCATCGTTTCAAGAGAATTTGATGATGAAGCACCTTGGTCACCTCTGCTTGTGTTATTATTGCGATGGAAATGTCCCTGCGCTGTGTGCTCATTATTAGTATTAAACTGTCTGGGGGCAGGATTTGTGTTACCTTGTTGCGTATGTTTGGCCACACCGCCACTCCATGAGAAGTTGGGCTCATTCCTCTTTCCAGGGTTTTATGTATTCGAAAATGGATTGTTGAGTGCATTTCCTTGAGGTCCCACATAGAACACCGACTCTGGGTTGGATAGACACTGATCATGCCTGTGTCCTTTGAAGATTTCACATCCTACCACATTGAGTTGCGCTATGAGGGGGATTGTCCTTGCTGTCAATGTGTCAATCTTTGTGGTCAGCGAATCAATTTTTGCGTTTACTGCGGTTAACGGGTCTACTTCGAAACCTCCTTAATTGATCTTCACTAGGCGCTTCTTTTTATCTTCTGCGGTTCCCCACTCATAGTTGTTTCTTGCGATGCGATCAAGGATTGCATGCACTTCATCATATGTTTTCCTCAACAACACACCATTTGCATATGAATCCACTAAAATTTGGGAATTTTTGTTCAGTCCAACATAGAATGTTTTTAACTAAATTCAATGGGGCAATCCATGGTGTGGGCATATCTGCAGCAAACTCTTGAAACGTTCTCATGCATCACTAAGGGTTTCGTTTTCCATTTGAGTGAACGTCATGATCTCTTTTATGAGTCTAGAATTTGTTGTTGGTGAGAAGTATTTTTCCACGAACTTTTCTGCTAAATCATTCCATGTTGCCATCGAATTTGCAGGCTGCTAATTTAACCAGACTTTAGCAGCGTCTCTCAGAGAGTATGGAAAAAGGTTGACTTGCAGTTGTTCTTGAGTTACTTCAGGGATTTGAACTTATTGCATATGTCCAGGAATGATTTGAGATGCGAGTGTGGGTCTTCTGCTACACTTCCTCCAAACTGTCTTGCAGCAGTCAACATTTGAAACATAACCTGTTTTAGCTCGAACTTTTAAGTTTCTAATGTCAAACGCACTATTCTTGGGTTAAAATCATAATTTGCAGGGGATGCATAGTCTCTGATTCATCGTGCTCTATCGTCAGCCGTTTGTATAGGATTTGAAGGGAATAAAAGTCCCCACGCAGCGGAAACGCATCGATTGGACCTTACGCTGTATATTAATTAACATTAAAATACCGTTACGATAACTCAAACAAAACTTTAAACAACCTTTAAAGTCGCTGTAAAATTGGTTTAAACATGCTAAAATAAAGCTAAATTTATTTTTAATATTTTTCTAAAGAAAAGAGGAAGAACCGTTACAAACCTCCGTTGTAGACTTGACCGTTCTTCGCCAATGATGCTCCACGTACGAAAACGCAGCAGCCGCCTTAGCCTCTTGATCGCTGGAATTTTCTTCTTGATCGACACAATAACCACAGAGGTTACACCGGTATGTCTCTAAGTCTAGGAAGCAAAAGACTTGTGGGAGTCTTTCTCTAAGAGGGAGGCTAGAGAGAATTCTAGGTCTTGTCTTTCAAGAGTGTCAAGTGTCATGACCAATTAGGTCTAGTGTTCTATTTATAGAAGAGAGGCCATGAATAAAATATTCAATTAAATCAATCTTTTCCATAATTGATTCAATCTTTATTCTTTAATTAATCAATCGTGATTAATCAATTCCATAATTGATTAATCTTTTCCACAAATGACTAATTACTTCCATAAGTGATTAGATCGTTTCCTTAAATGATTAATCACTTCCTTAAGTGATTAATTATTTCCATAATTGATTAATTCCCGGTTAATGAATTCTTTATTTAATTAATTAACCACCAATTAAATATCACATATTTAATTCCCCGCCTAGAATTAATTAATTTGCCCAAACACATTTTAGGCCTTAAATTAATTAATTCATTATTTTGAACTCTTTCAAACTTCCATAAATTTATATTTGAACTTTTCAAATATTAATTTCTCTCATAATAATATATGAATATATATTATATTTGTTTCACTTAATAAATTGAACATTTTCAATTTACTTTTATTACTTAGTTGCCTCAAATTACTTTACGAGCTACCAGTGGGACCTAATGGACCTGCAGATCAGAAGCTCCAACGATGTGAGATTAATTGGTCAAACTCATTAACCACATTAATCAATATTCGTTAACTGTGTTTACATTCCACTATAGACTCACAGTTGCATTCTTCTCACTGCAGACATATTTTCTGTGTCCACGGATCTAGACCAATATCGACTAGTTAGTCCTTCACGAGTGTCCATAACACCAGCTGGGTCAAATTACCATTTTACCCCTGGGTTACCTCTATTTCCTTAAGTACCAATTCTCCTCTAATGAACAACCTGTTTGTGGTCCAACCATCAAACAAAAAACCATCTCGTGCCATTGAGAGGGTAGGTCCCTTTGTTCAAGACTCGGAGTAACCACTTAAGGGAACACTCATCCGCTTCCCTAAAGTCGGGAAGGAGTGAATTCCATCTTGTACGATTATGTTCCCAGCTCCCCATTCGGTCTTGTCCCCAAAGTGGTAGGCTTATTGAGTCGGCGTATTGGCCACTCTCACCCATACAAATCAAAGGACAATGTCTCATGAGCAGGAGTCCATAATCAACTCAGGATTAAGACTAAGTTGTTTAGGTCGTCCTAGTGAAATAGAAAACCAACTAGTTAACGGTGTTATAACCAGTGGTTACTATTTTGTGGTCCGGTCTTATGCAAACTCATTGCATAGGATACCCCCACTCGCATGTCTCCTACACGAACGCGTTGGATCGCAGCGTTTGTATCAAATACAAAGTGGGCTGTATCCATAGTGTCACCAGGATAAGACACCCAGTTTTATCCCTATACTATAGACCTTTTAGGTTGCTTCTTGAACAATGATCCCATATGTCGCTACATATAGTTAAAGACTCATATTACAGCCTAGGATGTCTAGTTTAATGGATTAGGGTTATTATTAGGCAAAGACAAATATAAAATAACTAATAACAATTAATGGAAAAAATATATCAATATTATTTCATTAATATCCGATCAACGGTTACATTCACTATCTATGAGTTTTAGGGCATAAAACCCAACAAACTCCCACTTGAACTAAAACACTTAGTTAGTGGGATGTAAATGCAATAATCTAAAGCTGGAAATGTCATGAATATAATACAATGAACTAGGGCATCCTTATACCCATTATACATTTCTCCCACTTGCCCTAGATTAGATGGCATACATATCTCGTACACCTAGACCCTCTAGATGACCCTCAAACACTTTAGCCGTGAGAGCCTTCGTAAATGGATCAGTGATGTTGTGCTCCGAGGCGACTTAGTGACGATCACATCTCCTCGTTGCACAATCTCCCGTATCAGGTGATACTTCCTCTCGATGTGTTTACCTCGTTTGTGGCTTCGAGGTTCTTTTGAGTTGGCTATAGCCCATCTGTTGTCACAGTATAGTGTTATGGGCACGTTCATATTCGGAACCACTTCCAAATCAGTTTAGAACTTTCTGAGCCATACTGCCTCCTTAGCTGCTTCGCAAGCTGCTACATACTCAGCCTCCATGGTTGAGTCTGTTATGCATCATTGTTTGATGCTTCTCCACACTACTGCTCCTCCATCGAGGGTGAATACTGACCCTGATGTGGATTTCCTTGAATCCTTATCAGCTTGAAAGTCAGAGTCAGTGTATCCAGTAAGAATCAAATCCTTAGCTCCATACACAAGCATGTAGTCCCTCGTTCTCCGAAGATACTTGAGGATATTCTTAACCGCTCCCCAGTGGTCCAACCCTGGATTAGACTGATACCTACTGACTACTCCCACTGCATAACATATGTCAGGCCTAGTGCAGAGCATAGCATACATTAAGCTGCCCACAGCTGAGGCGTAGGGAATGTGTCTCATGTTCTCAATTTCTTGAGGTGTCTTAGGAGACTGTTCCTTAGACAGGTGTACCCCATGTCTGAAGGGTAGTAGTCCCTTCTTGGAGTTTTGCATCGAATATCGAGACAACATCTTGTCAATATACGTTGCTTGAGACAGAGCTAGCGTTTTGTTCTTACGATCCCTAATGATTTGGATTCCTAGAACATATTGAGCCTCTCCCAGATCTTTCATTTGGAATTGGGCTGCTAGCCATTTCTTAATGTCAGTGAGGTATCCTACATCATTCCCAATGAGTAGGATATCGTCTACATAAAGTATTAGAAAAGCTACTTTCATTTTGTTGACTTTCTTGTACACACAAGGCTCATCAACGTTTTGGTCAAAGCCAAAAGATTTGATTGTAGTATCAAATCTAATGTTCCATGATCTGGATGCTTGTTTCAATCCATAAATGGATCGATTGAGCTTACAAACCTTTTGTTCCTGACCTTGGCCTATGAACCCTTCGGGTTGAGACATGAAGATATTCTCTTCAAGATTACCATTCAGAAAGGCAGTCTTGACGTCCATTTTCCATATTTCATAGTCATAATATGTGGCTATGGATAAGAGAATTCTTATGGACTTTAACATGGCTAGAGGAGAAAAGGTTTCCTCATAGTCAACCCCTTCCTTTTGGGTATAAGCCTTTGCCACTAGTCTAGCTTTGAAGGTCTGTACCTTTCCAGCTGCATCTCTTTTTCTCTTATAGATCCATTTGCACCCTATGAGTTTTACCCCATTTGGTAGATCTGTAAGTTCCCATACAGAATTGGAGTACATCGACTCAATTTCCAGGTTCATGGCTTTGACCCATTCATCCTTATCTTCGTCATTCATTGCCTGTCGATAGGACAATGGATCCTCAATGCCATCATTAGGTATGACAATCTGAGTTTCAGTTAAACCCAAGTAGCGGTCAGGTTGTAATACAACCCTCCCACTACGTCGAGGCATTCCCAACATTTGAGATGGAGGGGATGGATCTGAAGAACTAGTTCTTTCATCAACCCTTGTTGAAAGGTCGAACTTCATCAACAACTCTTGATGATTCTTCAGTAGCTTCTCCTAATATTATTTTGCTGCGTGGTTTATGATCTCTCATGTGGTCTTCCTCTAAGAAAGTGGCGTTTGTCGATACAATCACCTTATTTTCTTGTGGGTCGTAGAAATAACCACCTCTCGTTTCTTTAGGGTAACCAACAAATTGGCACAGTTTTGAACGAGGTTCCAGTTTCTTAGGATTTGTCACAAGCACGTGTGCTGGACAACCCCAGATGCGAAAGTGATGCAAACTAGGTTTACGTCCCTTCCATAATTCGAAAGGTGTTTGAGAAACACTTTTCGAGGGAACATTGTTCAAGATGTATACTGCAGTCTCTACTGCATACCCCCAAAACGAGCTAAGCAATTGAGCATAGCTCATCATTGATCGAACCATGTCTAACAAAGTTCTATTTCTCCTTTTTGACACACCATTCTGTTGAGGTGTACCAGGGGCTGAGAGTTGAGATTGGATTCCATGTTGTATCATATAATCCTGGAATCTTTGATCCATTTACTCCCCTGCTCGATCAGATCGAAGTACTTTAATAGATTTACCTAATAGGTTTTCAACTTCAGCCTTAAACTCCTTACACTTTTCAAGGGCTTCAGACTTATGTCCCATTAGGTACAAGTAACCATATCTTGAATAATCATCTATAAATGAGATGAAATATTCGTACCCTCCTCGAGCTTTTACATTCATTGGACCACACAGATCCGAATGTATTAACTCTAAGGGTTCTTTGGCTCTGTAACCTTTTCCAGTAAAGGGTCTCTTGGTCATTTTTCCCTCGAGACAAGATTCACAAGGTGGTAGTGAATCATCTTCTAACTTGCTTAGAAGTCCATTCTTTACCAAACGACCGATCCTATCGATGTTTATATGACCAAGTCTAAGATGCCAAAGATGAGTATTGTTACTTGATGGAGAAATCTTTTGCCTTTTTCTTTGAGTTTCAGCAGTTTTAAATAATTCGTGATTTAAAAGTGCTTTGTTTTCGGTTGGTCTTAAAACGTACAAGTTATTTTCCAATTTGGCTGAACAAATAAGTACACCATTTTTATAAATGAACGCTTCATTCATATCAAAAGTAACTGTATACGATTGTTCAATCAAACATGAAATAGAAATTAAGTTCCTCTTAATCTTGGGAACGATTAACAAACTTTCTAAAAGTAAGAATCTATTTATAAAAAATAACTTCGCAGCTCCCATGGCTTTAGCTGAAATGACTTCTCCAGTTCCGACCCTGAATGTCATTTCCCTATCGTTCAAATGCCGAAAGGAACTATTTTCCTGAAAAGAAGAGCAAACATGATTAGTTTCTCCTGAATCAAGTATCCAAGTAAACTCATCATGTTCTACCAGGCATGTTTCTAAAACAAGTAAATCAAATTTACCTTCCTTTTCCTTCTTTTTCTCAGCAAGGTACTTTGGGCAGTTTCTCTTCCAATGTCCATCTACATTGCAGTGAAAACACTTGCCCTTATCTGCCATAACTTTGGCTTTTCCCTTGCTTTTAGCAGCAGTACTGGGAGCTTTCCCCTTGTTTCCTTTCTTCTTCTGAGTTTTCTTTGAAGAAGTGGCTACAGATTTAGTTCCAGAGGATGAACCCTTCTCGAACTTTCTTTTAGAGTGGACAACGTTTGCCTCTCCTTCTATCTGTCCCTTGTTATTAAGAAGAGACTGATAGAGTTGTAGCTCATTCAGGAGGCCAGTCAGGTTGAATGTTATTTTATTCATCATTTCATTGCTTCTAAATTGTAGAAAACTCTTCGGAAGAGATTC
This sequence comes from Luffa acutangula, assembly GCA_036850905.1. Classification (NCBI taxonomy): domain Eukaryota; kingdom Viridiplantae; phylum Streptophyta; class Magnoliopsida; order Cucurbitales; family Cucurbitaceae; genus Luffa; species Luffa acutangula. The sequence continues at coordinate 20,186,485 of CM072087.1, forward strand.
TAAGATGAATGCAACCTTACTACGCTCATCTATGACCGCCCCGTTTGCCTCTGCCACGTTCAATTGGACCATTATATCCAGGACATGCTCCCGAACAGACGTGCCCTCTTTCATGCGACAACTATAAACGTATTTGAGAGCGTCATGGTGGAGTTGGTAGGACGGTTGTCCAAACATCTCCTGGAGAGAGTTCATAATCTCCCTCGCTGTTACCATGCTCTCATGCCTTTTAGCCAAAACTTCAGATAAGCTGGCTAGGATATAGACGCGAGTCTTATCATTGGCCTTTGTACAGCGGTCATAAGCATCCTTAACTGCTTGGGATGCATTACGAGGAGGGGCTGGAGGACAATCCTCCGTTAAGACGAACCGCAGATCATCGACAACAAGAATCGTATTCAGGTTCGACTTCCACGTAGCATAATTTTTGCCGGTTAATTTCTCATTTTTAAGCAGAGAGACAATTGAGGAAGACATTGGTGAAATTTAAACAAACAATGATCGTATTAGTTATCTTTGCCTTAACCCATCATACAAGCAAACAATTGCACACAATCCAATCAATTTAGCAAAACAGACAATCACAGAACCCTAAAACTATCGATTTAGTTTTGCAACGACGTTTCAGAGGTTTAGAATATCAGCCACCGAAGGGTGATCAGACACTCCTCCTTTGAAATGAGACACCTCTCAGCTAATTCTAATTCCAGAATAACTCATATTCCTATAGACATTAGCCACCGTTGTTCGGTCAAGGATTTGTTAACACTTTTAACTCATCCTCGTAAGTGTAACCCTCCCACTTTCAGATCTCAGAGGCACGCACCAACAGGCTACCGAAGGGAAAGACAACTGTTGGTGATTAGCCTAAGAGCTCCTATCCTTTTCAAGAGTTCACGATGTTCCGACTCCTATGATCAGGCCCTCCGAAGGGATGGTTGTGCCAGGACAACCTGCAGGCGGATCATAGGACTCTCACGGTGTGAACTATGGGCAGAGACCGAGGGATACGTTGACACGTGTCCCGCTCCCACTTACTCTAGACATTTTTCCCATTAACCTTGATATTGATCCATGCAAACACTTTCCGAAGGGAGGCCGCTCCTAAGGCGACTCGAAGCCGAGCATGAATCTCACGTTGTGAATATAGGGACGTAGGAGCAAAACTTGATTTAAATCTCGTTTTGTAACTTTCCTCCCACTGAAAATGTCCTAAGGTTAATTTAGGGTTATTTAACTTAGATAGTATTCGGCTAAGTCAATCTATCTAACTCTGATCCTATTATAACAATTATGGAAAGGATTCAACTGCAATCTTTTGGGTGAATTAAACTTCTTTTAATAAACCCAACATTGCAAGTCAACATTACTATGGTTAATTCAACTCAATGTTCGGGTCAGTTCCCAGGTAGGAGGTGTTCCGTAAACCGTCAACTTAAATACCCCCAGCCTTAGACAGAACTTTACCGAGAGAGTTCCCTTATAACCTCAGTAATGTAAGGTCTTTACTCTAAATATCTAGGTGCATTAAACACTTTTAATAAACATAGTGACATTGCATGCTAACATTTAACTATGATTAATTCAACTCCGGTGTTCCAGGTCATTTCCCAGGTAGAAGGGGTTCCGTAAACCGTCAACTTAAATACCCCCAGCCTTAGACAGAACATTACCGGTGGAGTTCCCTTATAATCATAGCAATGTTTTTCCTACTTATCAATTAAAACTATTATCAATTATAAGTAAAAAAAGATTCTAATCTTATTAGAAACTGATCTAGGTCTGATTAATTTTAAACAATTTAAAATTAATTGAATTCATTCTATGATCTTATGTTTGCATGCAAATCTTGATTATAAATTGACGGTTTCTAAACATTAATATTAAATAACTATTTCAAATTTTAATGATTAATCCTAGAATCAAGAATCTAGGGTTTAATTCATTCAAAAATCTCATTCAAATTAAATAATTAAACCACACTAATTGCATGAATAATATAACAATTATATTATTAACTATGGATGTTTCATGCTTCATGCAATATTGATTTTCTTTTAATATAACAATTATAAGCCAATCAAGAAAATCAATCAAGCATGCTTCATTCATCACATTAAACATAACTATTTATATTTAATTTAAGTAATGACATGCTTCATGCTTTCCAATTTTTCATATAATTAATATACACTTATATTAAAAAATATGAAAACAAATCCATGCATTTAAACATACATTATAACAATTTATAATATATAAAAAATGCATGAGCATGTTTATAACCTAAGGTGGGATTAAATATTCTATATGACATCCATAAAGCATATAAATAGCAATTGAACCGGTTAATTTTGGCCCCTAGGATAAAATAAAGCATTAAATTACATTAATTTAGCTAAATTCTATCCTAAAAATCCTTGTACAGCTCCGGAATTTTGTCTAGACATCATGAACCGCCCCGAACCACCTCGAACCGGCCTCCAAAAACATGAACCATGCCAAAAATTGGCTGAACCGAGCCTATAACACAGAAAATCAGGCTGATCCAACAAAAAAAACGGACCAGACCGATTTCCCGGTCGGGATCCCAGTCTCGATCCCGGTCACGATCCCGGTCACGATCCCAGTCACGATTCCGGTCACGATGTCGGTCACGATCTCGGTCGGGATCCCGGTCACAATCTCGGTCACAATCTCGGTCACGATCTTGGTCACAATCTCGGTCACGATCTCGGTCGGGATCCCGATCGGGATCCTGACCGGGAAATTTTCCAGCAACCCTAAAATCGTCGATTCCTCTGTTCTGCACTATGTTTTTCTGATTTCCAGCGCCGTTCTTCATGATTTTCGCCCAAAATCATCTCGATCTCCATCGATAACAGCCCTAAATCTAGACACGGACTTACAAGGTCTCGATTTACATAAAAATTACCCGAAACACCGGGCCTTACATGATCAAAATCACATAAAAAAAAACTATAGACATAAAATTAACCCAAACAGTTCAACGCAAACCGAACATACATTATGCATAAATCCCACCTTTTAGAGCCTATCGCAACTTTTAATATTAATTAATAGGGACAGCGATGGCTATGATGCCGATTGAAGGGAATAAAAGTCCCCACGCAGCGGAAGCGCATCGATTGGACCTTACGCTGTATATTAATTAACATTAAAATACCGTTACGATAACTCAAACAAAACTTTAAACAACCTTTAAAGCCGCTGTAAAATTGGTTTAAACATGCTAAAATAAATCTAAATTTATTTTTAATACTTTTCTAAAGAAAAGAGGAAGAACCGTTACAAACCTCCGTTGTAGACTTGACCGTTCTTCGCCAACGACGCTCCACGAACGAAAACGCAGCAGCCGCCTTAGCCTCTTGATCGCTGGAATTTCCTTCTTGATCGAAACAATAACCACAGAGGTTACACCGGTATGTCTCTAAGTCTATGAAGCAAAAGACTTGTGGGAGTCTTTCTCTAAGAGGGAAGCTAGAGAGAATTCTAGGTCTTGTCTTTCAAGAGTGTCAAGTGTCATGACCAATGAGGTCTAGTGTTCTATTTATAGAAGAGAGGCCATGAATAAAATATTCAATTAAATCAATCTTTTCCATAATTGATTCAATCTTTATTCCTTAATTAATCAACCATGATTAATCAATTCCATAATTGATTAATCTTTTCCACAAATGACTAATTACTTTCATAAGTGATTAATTATTTCCATAATTGATTAATTCCCGGTTAATGAATTCTTTAATTAATTAATTAACCACCAATTAAATATCACATATTTAATTCCCGGCCTAGAATTAATTAATTTGCCCAAACACATTTTAGGCCTTAAATTAATTAATTCATTATTTTGAACTCTTTCAAACTTCCATAAATTTATATTTGAACTTTTCAAATATTAATTTCTCTCATAATAATATATCAATATATATTATATTTGTTTCCCTTAATAAATTGAACATTTTCAATTTACTTTTATTACTTAGTTGCCTCAAATTACTTTACGAGCTACCAGTGGGACCTAATGGACCTGCAGATCAGAAGCTCCAACGATGTGAGATTAATTGGTCAAACTCATTAACCACATTAATCAATATTTGTTAACTGTGTGTACATTCCACTATAGACTCACAGTTGCACTCTTCTCACTGCAGACATATTTTCTGTGTCCACGGATCTAGACCAATATCGAGTAGTTAGTCCTTCACGAGTGTCCGTAACACCAGCTGGGTCAAATTACCGTTTTACCCCTAGGTTACCTCTATTTCCTTAAGTACCAATTCTCCTCTAATGAACAACCTGTTTGTGGTCCAACCATCAAACAAAAAACCCTCTGGTGCCATTGAGAGGGTAGGGCCCTTTGTTCAAAACTCGGAGTAACCACTTAAGGGAACACTCATCTGCTTCCCTAAAGCCGGGAAGGAGTGAATTCCATCTTGTACGATTATGTTCCCAGCTCCCCATTCGGTCTTGTCCCCAAAGTGGTAGGCTTATTGAGTCGGCGTATTGGCCACTCTCACCCATACAAATCAAAGGACAATCTCTCATGAACAGGAGACCATAATCAACTCTGGATTAAGACTAAGTTGTCTAGGTCGTCCTAGTGAAATAGAAAACCAACTAGTTAACGGTGTTATAACCAGTGGTTACTATTTCGCGGTCCGATCTTATGCAAACTCATTGCATAGGATACCCCCACTCGCATGTCCCCTACACGAACGCGTTGGATCGCATCGTTTGTATCAAATACAAAGTGGGCCGTATCCATAGTGTCACCAGGATAAGGCACCCAGTCTTATCCCTATACTATAGACCTTTTAGGCTGTTTCTTGAACAATGATCCCATATGTCGCTACATATAGTTCAAGACTCATATTACAGCCTAGGATGTGTAGTTTATTGGATTAGGGTTATTATTAGGCAAAGACAAATATAAAATAACTAATAACAATTAATGGAAAAAATATATCAATATTATTTCATTAATATCCGATCAACGGTTACATTCACTATCTACGAGTTTTAGGGCATAAAACCCAACAGGATTTACGGGTGGATTTTGAGGGTTTGGCGCGGTCATCTCTTCAGGTTGGTCAACGACTTGTCTTCTGGCACACCTCTTTCTTCTTCTTCGATGATATGTTCTATCAATCTTGGGATCTATCTCAATATCAATGTGGACAGCAGCACGCATCCAATCTTGCACACCTAGAGACAACTACTCAAACAGGTAACAAGAGGAATAACACAAAATAGAATGTAATATCATAAAGGATACTAAAATCTTTGTTGGCTTCCCCGGCAACGACGCCAAAAACTTGGCTCGATTTCAGAAATGTAGTCAATTTAATAGTATAAACATCGCTAATAGGCATTAATCTAAGTATAAGTTAAGCGTAACCAAGCATTACCTAGAGTATTCTAGGGTCGAATCCACAGGGAAGTGAAAATAAGAAAATTAATAAACTAACTAATGAACATTCAGACGCATGGTACTATGCATAAAATCAAGTGAATGAAAGGAAGCAGTAGTAAGGTATTGTAAAATAGTTATGCAACAGGGGTAAGGAAAAGTAATCAGATGAGAACGACTATAAAGGCTTTTGATGCGGCAACCACATGCGTTGATAAGTTATTTAGTAGCGCACATTATGCAAGAAATCCAATTAATGCTTAACTGAGAAATAATCATTTGATTCTCTTCTGGTACTACACATGCGTTTTGCGTAGAACTAACAACGTTCTGTTCAATTAGTTCATGCATTGTTGTTGTTCTCTAATGACTTGCAAGTGATTGCGTTATTCCTAAAACAATCTAAGCACATTCATGAAATATCTCTTGCGGTAGTATTTAAACCTAATACAACCTAGACTACATGTAATGCCCTAGCTTGCTTTACTCAGATATTTCCACATCTGTTGCCTTTCAAGGATTTATCATGCTGCTACTACACGACTTGCCAGGCGGGAGTTAGTAATGAAAATATTATCGCATCTAAGCAGACAACATTAATGTTTCATTCATTCAAAATAATGTTATCATCGCATGGGTGCCTAAGCTAAGTCTTTATAATGATAATTTAGCTCATGTTATAAAGGAAAGACATAACGCAATACATCACAAAATAACTACGCTGGGACTCTATGTCTTCTTCTGTTCTCCTTTCTCTCTCTTTTTGCTCTCTTCCTCTCCGTTGTTCCACCTCATCAAGCTGTTGCCAATTTTTATAGGCTGAGGATGCTGACTTCTCCAAGAAATTTGCTTGCGTGCCGAAATCATCTCTTGCCAGCTTGCACACCAGTCACAAGTCAGGGCGACCATCCATCCGGTTGTCATCGTATGATTCATGCTCTAGGATCTGCACCTGCACTCAAGATAACTTGGGCAAGGAAATAACAATAGAAATTATGCATTAGCACATAAATATGCGATTTCCTGCCGCATTAAAGAATACTCATTTAAAGATTTAGTTATCGCAATTCTCTACTTTCATGCACTCAATCAACGCATCTTTGATCTTTTCCAACCTTGTTTAGTTTAAATTTAAGAGAGAAATAACTTGCTTTTTGCAAGTTATCACACAGGTTAGTGTAGGGAGGCCCTCTGAGTAACCAAGAAGCCGACCAAACTAATGAAATCAACATAGAATAATTATTAGAGAAAACTAGAAAGCCAAACGAAATAGAGTCAAGCATAAGAAATCTCAATCCTGTGATCCCTTTCATGTTATTGATTTCCGTCTTATTTCTTCATATGCATGCTTTATTTTGCCTCTTTTAAATTCATCATTTATTTATTTTCGCTTGTCCTACTTTCCCTGTGTTCGACCACGACCACTATTTCTACAAAATAGTTGTAGTGTCGTGGATTATAAATTTATTTTACAAACAGGAGCCTCGACAACTCCAACCGCGTCAATCTCCTTAAGTACCAGTGCTCCTCTAATGAACAACCAGTTTTTGGTCCAACTATCAAACAGAAATCCCTCTCGTGCTAGTGAGAGGGTAGTGTCTTTTGTTCAAGGCCCGAAGATACCACTTAAGGGAACACTCATCTACTTCTTCGAAAGTCGGGAAGGAGTGAATTCCATTCTATGTGTTTATGTTCCCGACTCCCCTCTCGATCTTTTCCCCAAAATGGTAGGCTTATTGATTCATCGTACTAGCCACTCTCACCCATATAAATCAAAGGACAATCCCTCATGAACAAGAGTCCATAATCCACTCAGAATTCAGACTATGTTGCCTAGGTTATCCTAGTAAAATAGAAACCTAAGTAGTTAATAGTTGGTGCGTGGCTAGCTGAATGGATGGAATGTGAGATAAGATGATAAATGAAATAATAAAGAGTAATTCAGCCGACACTTCAGTGCAAATATACATTGTCGCACGTAGTAATAAAAAACCTTAGAAAGTATTCCAAGGATATCGATCCCACGAGGACTAAACTGGAAATTCAGATTTGATGAAGAAACTACTCAAATGATTGCTTTTGAAAAAGGTAACCAAAGAAAATAAGTTGATTGATTGGGTTTTTTGCAAAGATAAATAATACATGCAAGTAACTAATAAAGAATAACAATAAGATAAAACGAGGTATTCAACATGGATTCATCCCTAGGGTAACAACCATACTTATGCAATATCTAACTTAAGAGTGTTGAATGCATTGGGTCAAATTTAAATTCCTTTTGGCCCTTGTTTCCAAAAACCGTAAGAAGGCTAAGCTAGTACCGTTATGCAAATTTCTGTGACTCAACTCCGACAAAGATAATTCACGAATGCAACCGTCGATATAGGGTGCCTTAGGCAGCTTGCCCTATACCGCCGAACAATCTCTTTCGAGCTTTTTCTCCTATATCACCTTTATGAGAACCGATATCATTTGTCCCTTTCGAGATCAAACTCACATAGAATGCAAAGTCTAAGTGATCAAATTAAACTCAGCAAGATTGGAGTGATAATCAATAAAGAATGACATGCATTAAACCCTACTTAAGCAAATAAAACACTTTCAAGCCATGAAACCCTAAGGGAAATCACCACATTGAACCCCTCAATGGGATTTAGCTACTCATGATGGGATAAAAAACAAATGAACACATTTTTATTGAAATAATAATGTAAAGAATACAAGGTAATAAAAAGATTCAAGAGTTGGAAATAAAAGAGATAGCTAAATATTATGGGTTTTTTGTTTACACAATCCTTCTTGAGTTTGCTAAGACACTCAACTCTCTCACTTTTATAAGATGACAATGGGTGAAACTCTCTACAAACCACAAAGTTTGATGTCTAACTCTCTCTCGAGTTAGAATTTGGTCATCTAAGAAGGACCTCGGGCATTCCTACTCATTGGCGTCGAGCCAGGGTTCTGTCACCACCCTTTTCTTCCAAGTGAGTTATGCTTGAATTTGACTTCGAATCCCGAGCTTATATAGTGTAGAAATTGGTTGAGGATCTGCGAAATAGGTTTTAGAAGGTTTCCCAATTAGTTTCGGGGTCAAAACAACCGGTTTGGTGCGAAGAAGACTCGTTAACAACGACCCGCGTGCGACTCGGAACGACCGCTATTTTTTCCAGAAATGCGGTCACATTTCAATTTTGCCTTCCTAGAAATGCGGTCGCATTTATGGGGAATTCCAGCTTCTCCTCTGTTTTTCTGCACACCAGCAAACTAAGTCAAATTTGCTTCAAATAAAGTCTTTTTGGGCATAATTAAGCATAATTCAACACAAGTGACTCTCAACACCCTAACTTATCAAAGTAACATGTTTTGAGCTCGAAAATAGTAAAATTGACCTAAACACTCAATATTTGACCAAGAAATGAGCTAATAATAAGGGTAAATAGGTATATTTTTTTCCCTTGTCATACCCCCAAACTTAACTCATTGCTTATCCTCAAGCAATTGCCAATCAAAATGTTAGAGATCAACTTTTTAATTGCCAACCAGAACGTGAGAGCTCAATATTATTTGCAAACCAAAATGTTAGAGTTCATGCATAGTAGTGAATCATGGTACTAGTATCAAGTTTTCATTTCAAATCAAATGACATGGAATCAAGTAAACATGTATTTCAAGATCGTTTTCTAAAAAGTTTACCTTTCAGGAGAGGGTTCTACTCTAGTGCGAGTCACAACGTTTGAGTTTCCTAGGCATGAAGATTTCTACTGTTCTTTTTCAAAGCAAAACTCTCTCTAATCCATCCTAACCAACATGCTTAAACTACCTAAGTTCTAATCATAGAGCCTAGTGTAGTCCTTTTAGTCTAAGAAAATAATCTTTAGGAAAACAAAAGCATATATGAATTACTAGACCTTTTCCCATCTCCCCAAAACTTATTTCACTGTTGGTGCTCCTTTTATTCTACTTTTTTTTTCTTCCAAGAGCATCCTCGCTGTCAACTTTACCTTCGTTCTAGCTTATCGACACTTTGTGGTGAAGATATCTAGCTACGAGCAAAGTTCATAGGCTCGGAGTGATACTCACTTCCCTAGGCAAACCTTTCATGCAGTGACAAACCATGGGTGTCATGAATGCCCCTGGTTACTCAGTAAACCCTAGGGAGGAGGAGTAACTCTCGATTTTCTTCTTTTTTTCATCTTTTTTTTAAATATACTGGCCACATATTCTTTCCCAACAGTACAAATTTACCAAACATATTTACATGGTAAAGTATAAAGCATAAAGCACCCCCCTTACTTAAAGGTAGACAATGTCCTCACTGGCTTGTTTTTGAAGCATGGGCTTAACATGAGGTTTTTTGTTTTCAAAGCTTCAAGGCTAAACTCTCCCAGAGTGTTATGAAGGTTAAACACGGTGAAGTTTAGACTCTAAGACAATTTTGTAAAGAAAAAGACTAATGGAGAGTCTATGACTAGAAACCAACTAAGTTGAGACGGTGACACTTTGGAGATAGAACAAAGCTATAGTTTTCATCAGCAAGGGCTCAAAAGAAAACTCCTTTCAGAACATGCTTTTTTTTCTTCCCAAACTTTTAAAGAAATTTTTTCTTAAAGTTTTTTTTTTTCTTTAAAACTATCATAGGTAAAGCTAAAAAAAAAGGAAGAAGATTTTTCAATAAAGATCTAAAAACCCAAGTTTTTCTATGGTCAACTTAAATACCTCAGCCTAGTCAGGACTTGCCTTAGACAAAGTTCCCTCTTGATAAAAAATCATTTATTCAAAAACAAACTTCCAATTTTCTCATTTTTATTTCAAACACAGGACAGATCTCAACATAATAATATGGACTTTTCAAAACTCCCAGGTAAATCCCCAGGAAAAGGTGTTCCTAATGGTCATCTTAAATACCCTTTCTCATACTGAATTTTCCTCGACAAAGTTCTTACTCTTGTCTAGATATTTTAGAGCTCTAGTCTAGATTATTATTTGTAAACCCTGATAATATAAAAAATTAATTCAATGTAGTAGTCATACCAATTAAATTACGGAGACATGGGCTTCCTCATCCTCAAAGCCTCTTCCCCAATATGGTTTAATCTTTTGTCGCTTCATGGTTTGACTGCTTCCTTCAACTTCAATCTTTTTCCCACCTTTTTCGTCTAATTCTTCATGTCCAAGTACATCCTCCAAGGTTTCTCTTCTTACTTTTTCCTGCAAAGTAGATTGAGTGAGTTCATCAATTTCATCGATCACCAAACATTCCTCGAAATCTTCAGGGTACTTTATTGCATTCATCACTTTAAATGTGACTTGCTGATCATTGACCCTCATGGTCAATTCTCCCTTCTAGACATCGATCAAGGTTCTACCCGTGGCTAGGAATGATCATCCTAAAATGATTGGTACATCCTTGTCGGCTTCGCAATCTAAGATAATGAAGTTTGCAGGGAAAAAAACTTATCAACTTTCACCAATATGTCTTCAATCTTTCCAATGGGGTGTGTAAGTGATCGGTCTGCCAACTGCAAGGTTACAGTTGTTGGTCATGCATCACCTATTCCTAACTGCTTAAAAACTGAATACAACATTAAGTTGATGCTTGCTCCCAAATCGCACAGTGCTCTACCTACGTCCCTGCCTCCTGTAGAGCATTGAATTGTAAAGCTCCCTGGATCTTTAAGCTTGGGATGAATCTTGTTCTTTACTCGTGCACTGGAACATTCTATGAGTGCAACCGTTTCGTACTCCCCCAACCTTCTCCTTCTCGATAGAATATCTTTTAGGAAATTTACGTATGTAGGCATTTGTTCAAGTGCCTCCACTAATGGTATGTTAATGTGTAATTGCTTCAATACATCTAAGAACTTCTTGAATTGTACATCTTGTGAGGCATGTTTGAATCTTTGTGAGTATGGAGGAGGTGGTCTGTAATCTGGGTCTATCACAAACTTATGAGGTTTTGCGGTCGCATTTCCCTGTTTTTTCTTCAATTTTCCTCTTTTTCCACCAAGGCGCCAGACTCCTTAGTCTTTTCTATTGTGTGTTCTTTATTCTCTAAAACATCTGTGGTATTGTCTGACTTCTTTTCACAAATCTTTTCTCGATCTTCAACTGGGATCTCTACTTCTAAACTTTCCGGATACTTTGGTCCATCATATTCTAATCCACTTCTTAGCGTCACTGCTTTGCATTGTTCCTTGCCTTCTCTGTGTGGGGTCTCGGTTTTGCTAGGCAACGTCCTTTGAGGTCTATTCTTTATCTCTTAAGCAATTTGTCCAAGCTGAACATCCAAATTCCTTAGTGCAACATCATTTCTTGCCATGTACTCCTTCCTAAGAGTCTCTAGATTTGACTCTTGGCTCTGCACTGGAACATGTTGGAATTTTTTCTGCGGTTGTTGTTGTGTAGGTTGCTTCCCAAACTGAGTGTTGGAATTACTCGATCTGGCCTGTCCTCCCCAAGAAAAGTTCAGATGTTGTCTCCATTTTGGGTTGTATGAAGCCGAATAAGGATTCCACCTATTGTGGTTCTGATTTCCTTGTGGATCTACATAAAAAACAAATGCAGGGTATAATGGACAACTATCAGCGATGTGTTCCTCACCACATATCTCACAACTGAGGGAAGAAACAGCATTAGCAGGGGCTATATTGGCTTGATTGTTCATAGACATGCCCATCATCATGTTATGGATGGCCTTGATCTGGGCTTGCATTGTAGAGTTAGCCTTTGTTTCTACTGCTTTCACTGGATTTTTCAAAATGGTTGTTGGTTCATTTTCTCCGCAATGTCGGTTATTCGTGGCTATGGTATCTAGAATAGCGTGTGACTCATTAGCAGACTTCTTCAAAAAAGATCCGTTTGCAGATGCATTTACAAGTGCCTTTGAAGCCTTATCTAACCCACTGTAAAAATGCTCCAACATAATGCAAGCAGGCAGTCCATGGTGTGGACACTTTCGAAACAGCCTCTGGAATCTTTCCCAAGCTGTATCCAACGGTTCATTGTATGATTGTCTGAAAGCAATGATCTCTGCTCTGTACTAAGCATTCTTATTGGAGGTGAAAAAAGTTCTCCAAGAATTTCTCCACCAAATCATTCCAAGAGGTGATGGAGTTTGGAGGAAATGAATCCAACCAGACTTCAACATCTCCCTACAAAGAAAATGGAAAAAGTTTTAACTTCAAAGTATCTTCCGGCATTCCTGTTACTTTAAAAGAATTGCAAACTCTCAAGAATAATTTAATATGATTGTGTGGATCCTCATTTGGAAGTCCTGACAATTGGCCCATCGTATTTAACATATGGAACATCACTGGTTTAAGTTCAAATTGTGGAGCATCAATCGGTGGCTCCAAGAATCCTGGATTCAATGTCTGGAAAGTTGGTAAAGCGTAATCCCTTATTGCTCGGTTCTGATCTTCCACAATGTAGATCGGGTTTTCTTGTTGTGGAACTGGATGAACTGGAGGAATTCTCCCGCCATTCTGCTCCCTTCCACGAACTTGAGGATCAACTTGAGGATCGACTCTAGGAGGTTCCATTGGAAACTCTTGAATGTAAGATGCTTCATCTAGAAATTCCCGTGCGCTCAACACTTGTTGCTCCTTTTTCTTTCATGTTTGTTCCTTCCTTCGACGACAAAAGGATCTTTCTATATCCGAATCAATATCAAGGAGTGGATACCCCTTGCTCATGCATTAACTTCAACCTGCAAAAGAAAAACAAATGCAAACCGAAGTGAAATTCCCTTTTAGATAGAAAATGCGGTCGCCATCTGATCACAATCTCAAAAACAAATCTGGTTTCACTTTTGGTCCCCGGCAACGGTGCCAAAAACTTGGTGCGTAGCTAGCTAAATGGATGGAATGTGAGATAAGATGATAAATGAAATAATAAAGAATAATTCAGCCAACACTTAAGTGCAAGTATACACTATCGCACGTAGTAATAAAAAACCTCAGAAAGTATACACTTGGTGCGTAGCTAGCTAAAGTATTTCTGTGACTCGACTTCGACATAGATAATTCCTGAATTCAACCTATAACCCTATAGTCGATATACGGTGCCTTAGGCAGCTTGCCCTATACCGTCGAACAATCTCTTTCGAGCTTTTTCTCCTATATCACCTTTATGAGAATCGATATCGTTTGTCCCTTTCTAGATCAAACTCACATAGCATGCAAAGTCTAAGTGATCAAATTAAACTCAGCAAGATTGGAGTGATAATCAATAAAGAATGACATGCATTAAACCCTACTTAAGCAAATGAAACACTTTCAAGTCATTAAACCCTAAGGGAATTCACCACATTGAACCCCTCAACGGGATTTAGCTACTCATGATGGGATAAAAAGCAAATGAACACATTTTCATTGAAATAATGATGTAAGGAATACAAAGTAATGAAAAGATTCAAGAGCTGGAAACAAAAGAGATAGCTAAATATTATGGGTTTTTTGTTTACACGATCCTTCTAGAGTTTGCTAAGACAGTCCATTCTCTCACTTTTACAAGATGGGAATGGGTGAAACTCTCTACAAACCACAAGGTTTGATGTGTAACTCTCTCTTGGGTTAGAATTTTGTCATCTAAGAAGGACCTCGGGCATCCCTACTCATTGGCGTCGAGCCAGGGTTCTGTCACCACCCTTTTCTTCCAAGTGAGTTCTGCTTGAATTTGACTTCGAATCCTGAGCTTACATACAGTAGAAATTGGCTGAGGAGCTCCGAAATAGGTACTGGAAGGTTGCCCAGTCAGTTTCGGGGTCAAAACAACTGGTTAGGTGCAAAGAAGACTCGTCAACAATGACCCGTGTGCGACTCGTAACGGCCTTTGTTTTTCCAGAAATGCGGTCGCATTTCAATTTTGCCTTCCAAAAATTGTGGTCACATTTCTGGGGAATTCAAGTTTCTCCTCTGTTTTTCTGCACAACAGCAAACTAAGTAAATTTTGCTTCAAATCAAGTCTTTTTAGGCCTAATTAAGCATAATTCAACATAAGTGTCTCTTAACACCCTAACTTATCAAATTCACATGTTTTGAGCTCGAAAATAGTAAAATTAACCTAAACACTCAAAATTTGACCAAGAAATAATGAGCTAAATATAACGGTAAAATAGGTATATGTTTTACCCTCATCAACGATGTTTCAACTAGCGGTTACTATTTCGTGGTCCGATCTTATGCAAACTCATTGCATAGGATACCCCCACTCGCATGTCCCCTACTTGAACGCGTTGGATCATTGCTTTTGTATCAAATAGAAAGTGGGTCGAATCCATAGTGTAACCAGGATAAGGTACCCAATCTTATCCCTGTACTATAAACCTTTTAGGGGTCATTTGGCCATTGGGAATGGAATGTAGATGTCTGTGAATGTGATTCCCATAGAAATATTTTTCGAGAATCTGGATTCCTGGGAATGTTGATGCCTGTGTTTGGTGGACTGGATTTAGGTTGGAATTAACCTGATGCCTGTGTTTGGAGTGCAGGGTTGGAATTGGGTTGGAATTGAGTTGGTTGTTTTATTGTAAGTTGTTTTTTACGCTATTTTTTGAGTTTGTTTGTTTTCTTTTTGTTTTTTTTTTAATTGTTTTTCAGATATACACATGTGTGTCCTCTCTCCTTTTTTTTGTTTCCAAGTGTGACATGCTGATGTGGAATTTTCCTTACTGCAAGCGCACGGGTCAAGTAATAATTAAGTGTTCGTATAAACGAGTGTCGTCCTCTGGATTGGATGTTTAAGCTAAATCAAGTACTATGAATTATCTTGCTCAATTTTATTTAGGGAACACAATGTAGTGAGTGAATGATATGAAAACTAAATCAAAACAAATAAAGAGTTGAAATTCAATTGGAAGAACACTTAGGGAATTGATTTCACCAATTTAGTCTACCTCTCCCGAGTATAATTGATTATCATGCAAATTAACCAACTCGATATCCCTATCTAAGTTTATTAACGATCAAGGCAATGAGATCTTTTGACCAATTCCAAAGTTAATCTAAAAACCGTCACGAAATTAGAAAGTAAACTTTAGTCATGCAATCTTTAGTAAGTCTAAATCAAATCCCCTATCCCGAGCTAGATTCAAAACATAAATCATTCAACTAATGGCCAATTAATTGAAAGCATTAAATCAAGATTACAAACATAATAACCATTGCACAACTTAAACCATAAATCAATCAGTAAATTCAATTGACTACATCAATCCCTAAGCTACAAGTTTAGCTACTCATGATTGGTATTACAAGCTCAACTAAACATGAAAAAGTCATAAAATCTAACTAAAGTGAGGAAAAAAGGAATTAAACTCGTCGTAGGCCGAGACCGAACGTCCCCGTCACGATCCCCACGAACAATGGGTTGATTTCCAACTTGCTCCCTTTGCTTCAACTCCAATATGCTCTGTTTTTCCTCTGTTTACGGCTCCAAAAAGTCCCAAATCGAATCCCCCAAAAACCTAGCTGAAAAGAAGCTTATATTCTGTTTTTTCATCATAGCGTCGAGACGCTGCCTCTAAAAACGCGTGTTCTGGAAAGGAAATTACACAGTGTCGAGACGCTAAGGTCGCAGCGTCGAGACGCTGTGACCGTTTCGTGCCTATTCAGATAAGGAAAGCTAGCGTCGAGACGCTCAAGGGCTAGCGTCTGCATTTGACCGAATTTTGACTTTTTTCTCTTTGACTCTTTTTTCATTCCTTTCCAAATTTTCGCGTGTCGAACACCCGATTGACTATACTATTGCGTTTTAGCTCCAATCAACCATTTCCAACAACATAAACAATAAAGCACAATAAAATGGCCCAAAAATCATAAAAGACTAGCTAAATTAAATAAGTAAAGATAGCTAGCTATGCTCGCTATCAAATACCCCCAAACTTAAGCTTTTGCTAGTCCTCGAGCAAACTACAAATCAAACATACAATAGAAGAATGGATGCAATAATCATAACTCAATCCTCAAGGCTCAAAAATCAATAGTCAAGCAAGCAAGAGACATGCACATAAGGACCAATGAGGGAGACAAATTAAATTTTTTCCACAATTAACTTGCACAAGCGAGATCTAACTCAACAAGATTAGACTCTACTAGCCCGAGATTGGATTATTAAACTCTCAGCTCATCTTCCTTCTACACTGGCACTAAGGTTTCACTAACGACTTAATGGATCAAATTAGTTTGTTTTCATCCATACTTAGGTGCTTATGATTGACAATTAAATTAAGCATTTATATGTGGCACTAGCTTTCACACACCTATTGCAGGGACCCTTAACCTGAGATTTCTCTGGTTGGCCTAACTGATCACAACAGGGGTAGCTCTTTTTGCCTAAATCTTTATTACTCATTGCTTTGTGCGCACAAGTCATGACTTTCTCTTTTTCAAATTTTAATAATAAAATTGATTTTTCTTCATGAGCATGATAAGCAATTATTCTTTTCTTTCCTCCTAAGCAAGATGAAACATGCTAATTTGCAAAAAAATTAACTCTTTAGCTCTACCCTACACCTATCGAGGTGACAACAATCATATGAACCTAATAATTCGCTCCTAAGCATTCAAATCGAAATCTTCCAAGACAAATACTCTACTCATGCAAGCCATCTCCTAGAAAAAGTTTAAAAAGTCTCCCTTTTTGGGCACTCATGCTTACAACTCATCGCCAGCTTAAAAATTGACAAGAAAGCTTATCCTAGAACATCATAGTCATGCATAAATAGCATCCAGAAAACAACCATATGCTAAATTCAAAGAAAGCTCAAAACTATAGCCCGAACTAAGATGCCCAAGGGCTCCACAATCATGTTACTCCACCCCCAAACTTAAAACATGCATTGTCCTCAACGTATAAAGAAAATAAGGCATAAGCAAGCATGAGAACAATAAAAGAATGAGAGGAGTGAATAATACTGGCCTGGAATGATGATAACTTCTTGCTTGAATTCTTGAAAGTTTGAAAGCAAATGAGAGACAGAAAACAAGACCTACAACACAAAAACAAACAATAAATCAAAAGCAAACAGAAAAGCACAACTACACTTACCTGGGTTGCCTCCCATAAGCGCTTGTTTAATGTCATTAGCTCGACGTGTTGACCATGCTTCAAGGAGACTTCTTTTCTGTGAATCCAACAGTGGTGCTCTTTCTTGCACCTTTCTTTTTTTTTTTTTTAAACTACCGAAAATGATTCTCTAATATCGGTTGCCTCATTTAATTTATAAAAATATTTGTAATCATATGTAATTTATAAACATATGTGTTCTGATAATTAGCCCGTTTACTGCCACTGTTCTTTCCATTTTAATCTAAATATTAAATTTTCAATTATAAAGTAAGTTGAGACTTTTAAAAAAGGAACAAAAATTTAACAGCAAGTTAAAAGACATTTTGGTTGTGAAGAGAAAAAAAAACATAAGGTTTAAAAATGTTCATTTTTAAAAGGAAAATTGCAGTGGGTGGAAAATTGGACCAAATTAATAGCAAATATAGCACGATTTAAAAAACATTGCAAATATAGCAAAATTTATCGGAGTCTATCTGATAGACTTCGATTATCAGAGTTTATCAGCGATAGACTCTGATTAATCAGAATCTATCAGTCTATTGTTAGACTCTGATTATTCAGAGTCTATCAGTTTCTATCGCTGATAAACTTTGGTTAATCAAAATCTATAAGTGTCTATCAGTGTCTATCAGTGACTATCACTGATAGACTTTGATTAATCGAAGTCTATCAGCGATAGACTGATATACTTTGAATAATCATAGTCTATAAGTCATAGACACGGATAGAATCCAACAACAGCTTTTTGGTCTTGTACAATTAATTTTGCTATATTTGCAATTAGTTTGAAATAGTGTTATATTTGCTATTAATTTGGTCAAATTTTCCATCTATGCAACTGCCCCTTTTAAAAACCATAAACTTTAAAATTCAAATGGCGCGAAGGGAATCAGGGGAGAAGGAGACAGAGATCTGGACAAAAAAAAAGCTCAAACGGTGAGAATGAGACGACAAGTAAAGGATTGGAATTCCTAATTCCGTTAGAGTGGAAACAATTGGATTGTATCAAAATTAATTTCTTTTAACAAAATACCCATACATTGGCAAAAAATGTAAGCAATGAGAAACATATCGTCGTCTGACGACTCTGAATTCTTCAAGAACACCACCACGAGGATACCCTGCTATGACTCTGAGTTTGAGAACCGGATGGTGGGATCCGTCTAGAATTTGGGGAAGTGACAAATTATAGAGAAGAAAGAACTTCTCTGTTCTTTTCTACAGAGAAAATATGAGAGTGAGAGATTAGAAAAATCTTAAGATTCTGCCAAATGAATCTCTGCCCAATGACCGCTTAGGCATGTGGGGAGTAAGCGTGAGGAGGAGATCCAATCACCATCTGACAACCAAGTTACCTTTAATTAAAAATTAATTAATTAATAATTAACTAATGTATTAATTAAATATCTTATATTTTATCATATGCACAACTAAATCATGTTTAAATGCACATCCTAACATACTATATAGTTTAAATTAAAATTAATTAAATCGTATTTAATTAAATTAATTAAACTACACAATTAATTAATTCAATTATTTGACCAATTAAATATCACATAGTTAATTAATCAAACATTTGAATCATATTCAAATGTGCATCTCTCTTATAACCTATAGTTTTAATATGAATCTAATTCACATTGAAATTAATATATAGATATTAATTTCATTAAACCATATTTAACTAAATTAAATTGAACAGTTAATTAATTCAAAATTAATTAATTATTGTGGTTAATTAAATATCACATATTTAATTAATTACATATTAGAATCATATTCCAATTTAATCTCTCATATAATATAGTTCAATTAAATCACATTTAACTCAACTAAATTGAATAATTAACTAATTCATAATTAATTTATTTATTTACTAATTAAATATCATATACTTAATTAGCCACATATTTGAACTCTTTCAAATATATTATTCTCTCAATTAAGAAAGTTTAATCTCAAATTAAACTTTATATTATAATGTATCACAATACATTAATTGTATCTCATACAATTAACTTGATTCCAAAGATAAATTTGAATTATTCAAATTCTTTCAAGAATAATTGTTCTCAATTACTCTTTACGAGCTAGCAGGGGACCTAATGGACCTATAGATTAGAAGCTCCAATGATATGAGGTTAACTAACTAAACTCATTAATCGAGTTAACCAATATTCATTAACGGTGGGTCACTCCACTAAAGACCCACAACTGCACTCTTCTCACTGTAGAATGTTTTCGTGTCCACGAGTATTGACCAATAACGGTAAGTCAATCCTTCACGAGCGTTCGTAACTACAGCTGGGTAAAATTAATGTTTTACCCCTGAGTTACCTCTGGCTCCTTAACTACCAGTGCTCCTCTAATGAACAATTTGTTTATGGTCCAACTGAAGGGATGAAATCCCTTGCGCAGCGGAAAATTATACAGAACCTTTAAAACCCGGATTAATTTAAGAATAAAAATACCAATACGTTGGGATAAAATACATGAAATTTACAGCAACAATAATAGGAAAAACTTGCTGTAAAACCAGATACAAGCATGCATAAAATCAGAGAATTAATCCTAGATCTAATCTAGAATTGGGTCCTATTGACCCTAGTTCAAGAACAACATTACCTTTGAAGAAATCCTTGAACTTTTCGCCGAATTCTCTGAATTTTTCATCAAAAATACAGCAGCAACACGAACACCACCACAAGGGTACACCGGTATTCTCTGATAGGGATACTACGTTGAGTGCTGGTGGGAGCAAAAAATTCTCTGGATTTTTCGTTTGAATTTTCTGTGTGAATTCTCTGAGAGATCTCTGGAAGAGAATGCCTAAACTGAGAGAGCTAATTGGGAGGGATGCAGACGTGAGACCAGGAGGCAGTTTTTAACCACTCCCCTGACCACGTCTGATGATTTAAAATATCAGATAACTGATATTTCAGTTATCTGATATTTTAATTAATTATAATTTGAAAAACATAAATTCAAATTACAATTAATTATCTTTTAATTAATCTAAAATTAATTAAAATAACTTTAATTTAAATCCTATTTAAATTAACATCCCTCTTATCTTATAGTTTAATTAAATCAAATTTAATTAAACTAAATCAATTAATTAATAAGAAATTAATTAATTAAAAAAATAAAATTGAACATCACATATTCAATTACTATTTTCTCTCTCATAACTATAGTATTAATATACATCCAATGCATATTAATTTTAACCTATAGTTTTTAATATAAACCACTTCATATTTTAGTATAATATTCGAACACCTTCGAATATTCAATCCATCCTTAGAATTTTACCTCAACGCCCTAAATGAGCTACCGGTGGGACCTAATGGACCTACAGATCAGAAGCTCCAACGATATGAGATTAGTTGGTTAAACTCATTAACCAAGTTAATCAACATTCGTTAACTGTGGTTCACTCCACTAAAGAACCACAGCTGCACTCTTCTCACTGCAGATATATTTCTGTGTCCACGGATATTGACCGTCAGCAGCAAGTTAGCCCTTCACGTGTGTTCGTACCCCAGCTAGGTCAAATTACCGTTTTACCCCTGGGCTACCTCTTGGTCCTTAAGTATCAGTGCTCCTCTAATGAACAACCTGTTTGTGGTCCAACCATCAAACAGAAAACCCTCTCGTGCCATAAAGAGGGTAGGGCCCTTTGTTCAAGACCCGGAGACACCACTTAAGGGAACACACCTCTACTTACCCTCATATGAGGAAGGAGTGAATTCCATCTTGTAAGACTACGTTCCCAGCTCCCCATTCGGTCTTGTCCCCAAAATGGTAGGCTTATTGAGTCGGCGAACTGGCCACTCTCACCCGTACAAATCAAAGGACAATCCCTCATGGACAGGAGTCCATAATCCACTCAGGATTAAGGCCAAGTTGCCTAGGTCATCCTAGTGAAATAGAAACCGAGCTAACTAACGGTGTTAGAGTTAGTGGTTAACTATTTCGCGGTCCGGTCTTTGTGCAAACTCATTGCACAGGATACCCCCACTCGCATGTCAACCACATGAACGTGTTGGATCACTACGTTTGTATCAATATACAAAGCGGGCCGTATCCATAGTGTCACCAGGATAAGGTACCCAGCCTTATCCCTATACTACAGACCCTTTAGGCTAAAACTTGAACATTGATCCCCGCATGTCCCTACATACTAGTTCAAGTCTCATTCTATTAGCCATGGATGTTTAGTTTATTGGATTAGGGTTAGCAAGACAAGATATAATACAAACATTGAATAATACATCACTTTATTAATGTTCGGTCAAATGTACATTTACTATCTACGAGTTTTAGGGCATAAAACCCAACAAACTCCCACTTGAACTAAAACTCAAGTTACAGGGAAAGTATATACAAAATAATCCAAAGCTGGAAACGGTACATGTATATTTGTACATTACATAAAAGGTAAATATACAAAATACAATAAACTAGGGCATCCTTACACCCATTACACATCTCCCACTTGCCCTAGATTACGCTATATACACATCTCGCAGACCTAGACTGTCTAGATGACCCTCGAACACTTTAGCCGAGAGGGCCTTCGTAAACGGATCAGCAATGTTATGCTCAGAAGCGATCTTGGTCACGACCACATCTCCTCTTTGCACAATCTCTCGAATTAGATGGTACTTCCTCTCTATATGTTTACCTCTTTTGTGGCTGCGAGGTTCCTTTGAATTTGCTACTGCCCCACTGTTGTCACAGTATAATGTAATGGGCAAGTTCATATTTGGAACAACTTCCAAATCTGTCAAGAACTTCCTTAGCCAAACAGCTTCCTTAGCTGCTTCACAAGCAGCTACATACTCAGCCTCCATCGTGGAGTCTGCTATACATCCCTGCTTTATACTCCTCCAAACTACAGCTCCCCCGTTAAGGGTGAAAACTGACCCTGACGTAGATTTCCTAGAATCCTTGTCAGTTTGGAAGTCAGAGTCGGTGTATCCAGTGAGAACTAACTCCTTAGCCCCAAACACCAACATATAATCTCTCGTTCTCCTAAGATACTTGAGGATTCCTTTAACGGCGGTCCAATGGTCCAACCCTGGATTTGACTGATATCTGCTGACAATCCCTACAGCATAACAAATGTCAGGCCTCGTGCATAGCATGGCATACATTAAGCTACCCACGGCTGAGGCGTAGGGAATCCGTCTCATATCCTCAACTTCTTGAGGTGTCTTAGGAGACTGTTCCTTAGACAAGTGAACCCCATGTCTGAAAGGTAACAAGCCCTTCTTGGAGTTCTGCATCGAATATCTAGCCAACATCTTGTCGATATACGTTGCCTGAGACAGCGCTAGCGATTTGTTCTTTCTATCCCGAATAATCTGGATCCCAAGAACATACTGGGCCTCACCCAAATCTTTCATTTGGAATTGAGCTGCTAGCCATTCTTTTACGTCAGACAGATACCCTACATCATTCCCAATGAGTAGGATGTCGTCTACATAAAGTACGAGGAAAGCTACTTTATTCTTGTTGATCTTCTTGTATACACAAGGCTCATCAACATTCTGGTCAAAACCAAAAGATTTGATCGCAGTATCAAATCTAATATTCCAAGATCTAGAAGCCTGTTTCAACCCATAAATGGATCGATTCAGTTTGCAAACCTTTTGCTCATGACCTTGGGATATGAACCCTTCGGGTTGAGACATAAAAATACTCTCGTCAAGATTGCCATTCAGAAAAGCTGTCTTGACATCCATTTGCCAAATTTCATAATCATAAAATGTGGCAATGGATAAGAGGATTCTTATGGACTTTAGCATAGCAACTGGAGAAAAAGTTTCTTCATAGTCCACTCCTTCTCGTTGGGTATAACCCTTTGCTACAAGTCTTGCTTTGAAAGTCTGTACTTTCCCAGCAGCATCTCTTTTTCTCTTATAGATCCATTTACACCCAATGGGTCTGACCCCTTCAGGTAGATCTACAAGTTCCCAAACTTGATTGAAGTACATCGACTCCATCTCAAGGTCCATGGCTTTGGCCCACTCGTCTTTATCTACATCATTCATTGCCTGACGATAAGACAATGGATCTTCTACGCCGTCATCAGGTATGACTACTTGTGTTTCTGTTAAACCCAAGTAGCGGTTAGGTTGTATCACAACCCTCCCACTGCGTCGAAGCTCTCCCACTACGTGAGGAGGACTAGATTGACGAGAAGAACTGCATTCTCCAACAACTCTTGTTGAAGGACCAGGTTCATCAACAACCCTTGTTGATCCTTCTGTAGCTTCTCCTGATACTAACTTACTTCGTGGTTGATGATTTCGTATGTGGTCTTCCTCCAAGAAAGTTGCATTTGTCGATACAAATACTTTATTATCTTGAGGGTCATAGAAAAGACCACCTCTCGTTTCTTTCGGGTACCCAACAAATTGGCATAATCTCGTACGTGGTTCCAATTTCTTAGGATTTGTCACTAACACATGTGCAGGACAACCCCAGATTCGAAAGTAACGCAAACTAGGTTTACGCCCCCTCCATAACTCAAAAGGAGTTTCAGAAACACTTTTTGAGGGAACACTATTAAGAATATGTACTGCAGTCTCTACTGCATACCCCCAAAACGAGCTAGGCAACTGAGCATAGCTCATCATAGATCGAACCATGTCTAACAAGGTTCTGTTTCTCCTTTCTGATACACCATTTTGCTGAGGTGTACCAGGTGCTGAGAGTTGTGATTGGATTCCATGTTCTATCATATAGTCCTGGAATCGCTGATCTAAATACTCTCCACCTCGATCTGATCGAAGTGTTTTAATTGTTTTACCCAATAAGTTTTCTACCTCAGCCTTAAACTCCTTGAACTTTTCAAGAGCCTCAGACTTATGGCCCATTAGGTACAAGTAACCGTATCGTGAATAATCATCTATGAAAGAGATGAAATATTCAAAACCACCTCGAGCCTTTACATTCATAGGACCACAAAGATCCGAATGTATTAGTTCAAGTGGTTCTTTGGCCCTGTAACCTTTTCCAGTAAAAGGCCTCTTGGTCATTTTACCCTCGAGACACGATTCACAGGGTGGTAAAGATGTATCTTCTATGTCACTTAGAAGCCCATTTTTAACCAAACGATCGATCCGATCGATGTTAATATGACCAAGACGAAGATGCCAAAGATACGTGTTGTTACTTGAAGGAGAAACTTTTTGCCTTTTGCTTTGCGTTTCGGCCGTTTTAAACATTTCATGACTTAAAATGGCCTTAGCATCATTTGGTCTTAACACAAACAAATTATTCTCACGCTTAGCTGAACAAATGTAAATTCCATTCTTTGAAATTAAAGCTTCATTAAGCAAGAAGGAAATAGTATAACATTGTTCTAACAAAGCTGAAACAGAAATTAGGTTCCTTTTAATTCTAGGAACCAAATACAAGTCCTCTAAAATTAAAAACCTATTTCTAAAGAATAATTTTGCAGCTCCCACTGCACGAGCTGAAACGACGTCTCCCGTTCCGACTTTGAGCGTCATTTCACCCTCTGCCAGCTGCTGGAAATTATTTCCCTGAAAAGAAGAACAAACATGATTAGTGGCTCCCGAATCCAGTATCCAGGCAAACTCATCATGTTCAACGAGACAAGTCTCTAACACAAGTAAATCGAATTTACCTTCTTTTTCTCTTCTCTTCTCAGCAAGGTAGCGGGGACAGTTGCGCTTCCAGTGACCATCTGCATTGCAGTGGAAGCATCTACCTTTATCGGCCACGACCTTGGCCTTCCCCTTCCCTTGCACAGCCTGTGCAGGAGCCTTCCCCTTGTCTCCCTTCCTCTTCTGGATCTGCTTCGATGAAGAAGCCTGGGGTACAAATTTAGTCCCTGAGGATGAACCCTTCAGGAACTTTTTCTTGGAATCGGCCACATTGGCCTCTCCTTTCACCACATTCTTTCCCTTGCTCTTTTGCAGGGATTCGTAAATCTGTAACTCCGAGAGGAGGGTAGTCAGGTTGAACTGAATCTTATTCATGCTCGCGTTCGTCCTAAAAGACAGATAGCTCGCCGGGAGTGAGTGAAGGATGAACGCAACCTGACTGCGCTCGCAGACTACCCCGCCATTTGCCTCAGCTATGTTGAACTGGTTAACCATGTCCAGGACATGTTCCCGAACAGATTGACCTTCCAACATCTTGGCATTGAAGACATTCTTCAAGGCGTCGTGGTGGAGCTGGTAGGACGGAAGTCCAAACATCTCCTGCAGGGAATTCATAATTTCCCTGGCAGTTGCCACGTTCTCATAACGCTTGGCCAAAACTTCAGACAAGCTGACCAATATATAGACCTTGACCTTATCATTGGCCTTGGTCCAGCGTTCATAGGCGTCTTTAACTGCCTGAGAGGCAGTGTGAGGGGGAACGGGAGGACATTCCTCCGTTAAGACGAATCTTAAATCCTCAACCACGAGAATTGTATTAAGGTTTGATTTCCATTGGGGAAAATTCTCGCCGGTTAATTGTTCGTTTTTAAGCAGAGATATGATAGAGGAAGACATTGCTAAAAAACAAACAAGTGACCGTATTAGTTATCTTTGCCTTAACCCATCACACAAGCAATACAAACAATTGCATACATCCAATCAATTTTGCAAACAAACAATCAAAGAACCCTAATAAAACTTATGATTGTGTTTCGCAACGATGCTTTAGAGGTTTAGAAGAACAGCCACCGAAGGGTGATCAGTTGTTCCTCCTCTAAAATGAGACTCTTCTCAGTCAATTTCTAATACCAGAATAACTCATATTCCATTAGAGATTAACCACCGTTGTTCGGTCAAGGATTTGTTAACAAATTAACTCCTCCCCGTAAGTGTAACCCTCCCACTTTCAGATCCCAG
This sequence comes from Luffa acutangula, assembly GCA_036850905.1. Lineage (NCBI taxonomy): Eukaryota > Viridiplantae > Streptophyta > Magnoliopsida > Cucurbitales > Cucurbitaceae > Luffa > Luffa acutangula. The sequence continues at coordinate 20,212,879 of CM072087.1, forward strand.
AGGCACGCACCAACAGGCTACCGTTAGGAAAGACAACTGTTGGTAATTAGCCTAAGTGATCCTATCCTTTTCAGGAGTTCACGGTGTTCCGAATCCTATGATCAGGCCCTCCGAAGGGATGGTTGCGCCGAGACAACACGCAGGCGGATCATAGGAATCTCACGTTGTGACCTAGGGGTGGAGACCGAAGGATACGTTGACACGTGTCCCGCTCCCACTTACTATAGTCACTTTCCCCATTCACCTTGGTATTGACCCATGCAAACACTCTCCGAAGGGAGGCCGCGCTAAAACGACACAAAGCCGAGCATGGATCTCACGGTGTGAACGTCACGGGGACGTAGGAGCAAAACTCAATTTAAATTAAGTTTTGTAATTTTCCTCCCACTAAAGTAACTGATTGATTTTAGGGTTTGATTAAACCTAGATAAATCCGGCTAAGTCATTTATCTAAGTCTAGTCCTATTATAACTATTATAATAAGACCTAATGTCTAGGTGTATTAAACCAATTTAATTAACCTAGTGACATTATTCTAACATTAACCTGAGATTAATTCAACTCCGGTATTCCAGATCAGTTCCCAGGTAGGAGGTGTTCCGATTACCGTCAACTTAAATACCTCCAATCCTTAGACAGAACTTCACTGGTAGAGTTCCCTTATAATCTTAGGAATGTTCGTCCTACTTAGTTCATTAAAACTATTTTAAAAACTAAGTAAGATCTTCTAATCCTATTAGAAAATGATCTTAGGTCTAATTAATTTTAACTCATTAAAATTAATATAATTTTAACCTAATATCCTATGTGAACATGCATATCTTGATTATAGATTGACGGTTTCTAATCATAAAATTTTAAACTATTTCAAAATTTTATAATGATTAGCCCTATAATCATGCATACTATAGTTTTTAAAACAATTAACAATCATATTCAAGTTAATGAAATTTTAAACTATAGTACTATGCATAGCATGATAATTAATATAACCCTTATATTAATCTATGGATGTATCATGCTCAATGCAACTTGATTTCCATTTAAATAATAAACAACTTTATTATAGCCAATAATGGAAAATCAACTTAGCATGCTGCAAATAAATAATTTTTAATATAACACTTATATTAAAACTATGTAATTGCATGCATCATACTATTCCATTTTCATGAATTTAATATAACTCTACTATATATTAAATAAATCATGAAAATCAAACCATGCATTTCATACATATATTATAATCTAATTATAACATTCATAAATGCATGAGCATGCTTTATATCCTAAGGTGGGATTAAATTTAAATGACATCCATAAAGCATTTAAATAGCGAATAAACCGATTTAATTGGCCCCTAGGATAGATTAAAGCAAAATTACATTAATAAAGCAATAAATCTATCCTATTACATAATTCTGCAGCTCCAAATCCGGTCTACTAGCCTTGAACCGACCCGAACCACTTCGAACCGGACCTGAAAAACTCGAACCGCACCCAAAACGGGTCAAACCGGACCGAACCGGTCCCAGCTGACCCAAAACGCTCGAACCGAACCGGCCAAATTAGGGCACCACGTCTGATTTCGCGAAAATCCTGGCGCCGCACGAAATCGTGACAGCGTCGAGACGCTGCGAAGAAAGCGTCCCGACGCTGGCGCGATTTCAACCGTCTGGAGCGTGGAATCGCGACAGCGTCGAGACGCACAAGGCTAAGCGTCCCGACGCTGTTGCGTCTGGAGCTGATTCCTGGGCAGAACAGCGGCTGTTCTTCATGAAATTCACCAATTTCTTCTGCGATCTTCATCGATTTTCAAGCCTAACTGAGACCCGGACTGTACAGACTCGATTTACACAATTTTGCCCAAAAACACAGGGGCCTTACATGATCAAATCAAGTAAAAAAGCGGTAAATCTATGGCCAAATTAAACCTAAACAGTTTATCGCAAAATTAAACATTCATAATGCAAATCCCACCTAAAACCAACGCAAATTTTAATTCTTAAATTAAAATCCAAACCTGGCTCTGATACCAATTGAAGGGATGAAACCCCTTGCGCAGCGGAAAATTATACAGAACCTTTAAAACCCGGATTAATTTAAGAATAAAAATACCAATACGTTGGGATAAAATACATGAAATTTACAGCAACAATAATAGGAAAAACTTGCTGTAAAACCAGATACAAGCATGCATAAAATCAGAGAATTAATCCTAGATCTAATCTAGAATTGGGTCCTATTGACCCTAGTTCAAGAACAACATTACCTTTGAAGAAATCCTTGAACTTTTCGCCGAATTCTCTGAATTTTTCCTAAAAAATACAGCAGCAACACGAACACCACCACAAGGGTACACCGGTATTCTCTGATAGGGATACTACGTTGAGTGCTGGTGGGAGCAAAAAATTCTCTGGATTTTTCGTTTGAATTTTCTGTGTGAATTCTCTGAGAGATCTCTGGAAGAGAATGCCTAAACTGAGAGAGCTAATTGGGAGGGATGCAGACGTGAGACCAGGAGGCAGTTTTTAACCACTCCCCTGACCACGTCTGATGATTTAAAATATCAGATAACTGATATTTCCGTTATCTGATATTTTAATTAATTATAATTTGAAAAACATAAATTCAAATTACAATTAATTATCTTTTAATTAATCTAAAATTAATTAAAATAACTTTAATTTAAATCCTATTTAAATTAACATCCCTCTTATCTTATAGTTTAATTAAATCAAATTTAATTAAACTAAATCAATTAATTAATAAGAAATTAATTAATTAAAAAAATAAAATTGAACATCACATATTCAATTACTATTTTCTCTCTCATAACTATAGTATTAATATACATCCAATGCATATTAATTTTAACCTATAGTTTTTAATATGAACCACTTCATATTTTAGTATAATATTCGAACACCTTCGAATATTCAATCCATCCTTAGAATTTTACCTCAACGCCCTAAATGAGCTACCGGTGGGACCTAATGGACCTACAGATCAGAAGCTCCAACGATATGAGATTAGTTGGTTAAACTCATTGACCAAGTTAATCAATATTCGTTAACTGTGGTTCACTCCACTAAAGAACCACAGCTGCACTCTTCTCACTGCAGATATATTTCTGTGTCCACGGATATTGACCGTCAGCAGCAAGTTAGCCCTTCACGTGTGTTCGTACCCCAGCTAGGTCAAATTACCGTTTTACCCCTGGGCTACCTCTTGGTCCTTAAGTACCAGTGCTCCTCTAATGAACAACCTGTTTGTGGTCCAACCATCAAACAGAAAACCCTCTCGTGCCATAAAGAGGGTAGGGCCCTTTGTTCAAGACCCGGAGACACCACTTAAGGGAACACACCTCTACTTACCCTCATATCAGGAAGGAGTGAATTCCATCTTGTAAGACTACGTTCCCAGCTCCCCATTCGGTCTTGTCCCCAAAATGGTAGGCTTATTGAGTCGGCGAACTGGCCACTCTCACCCGTACAAATCAAAGGACAATCCCTCATGGACAGGAGTCCATAATCCACTCAGGATTAAGGCCAAGTTGCCTAGGTCATCCTAGTGAAATAGAAACCGAGCTAACTAACGGTGTTAGAGTTAGTGGTTAACTATTTCGCGGTCCGGTCTTTGTGCAAACTCATTGCACAGGATACCCCCACTCGCATGTCAACCACATGAACGTGTTGGATCACTACGTTTGTATCAATATACAAAGCGGGCCGTATCCATAGTGTCACCAGGATAAGGTACCCAGCCTTATCCCTATACTACAGACCCTTTAGGCTAAAACTTGAACATTGATCCCCGCATGTCCCTACATACTAGTTCAAGTCTCATTCTATTAGCCATGGATGTTTAGTTTATTGGATTAGGGTTAGCAAGACAAGATATAATACAAACATTGAATAATACATCACTTTATTAATGTTCGGTCAAATGTACATTTACTATCTACGAGTTTTAGGGCATAAAACCCAACACCAACCAGTAAACAGAAAGTTCCTCTCAGGGCCGATGAGAGGCTGGGATGCCTTTGTTCAAGACCCGAAGTCACCACTTAAGGGAACACTCATCTACTTCTCCTATAAGTGGGAAGGAGCGAATTCCATCTTGTATTGTCATGTCGCCAGCCCCCTACTCGGTCTTGTCCCCAAGAAGGTAGGTTTACTGAGTCGGGGTGCATGCCACTCTCACCCATACTAATCAAAGGACAATCCCTCGTGAGAGGGAGTTCATGACACACTCAGGATTAAGATTGAATTACCTAGGTCATCCTATTGAAACAATAACCTAACAAGTTAACCGTGTTAGATCTAGTGGTTTACTATTTTGTGGTTCGATCTTATGCAAACTCATTGCATAGGATACCCCTGCTCGCATGTTTCCTACATGAACGCCTTGGATCAATACGTCTGTATCGAATACAAGATCCAAGATTGGATTGAAGTACAAAAGACTTCATTTCCAAGTCCATGGCTTTAATCCTCTGATCATTGTCAACATCATTTATTTTCTTTCTAAAAGATAATGAATCCTCTATGTCATCATCAGGTATGACGGCCTAGGCTTTAACTTAGCCCATGTAACAGTTAGGCTGTTAAAACAACCCCCCCACTACATCGAGGCACTCTCAACTATTGAGATGAATGTGACTGACCAAATGCACTGGCCCATCAACAACTTTTGATGAACAGTCAGCCTCATCAACAACTCTTATTGATGTTCCTGTAGCATCATTAGCTTTCCACTTAAACTGACCTTACTTTGTGGCTTCTGATTTCTCATGTGGTATTCTTCTGAGAATTTAGCATTTATATCGATACAAATTCTTTATTCTCTTGTGGATTGAAGAAGTATCCACTTCTCGTTTCCTTTGGGGTTTCCTACTACAATCAATACTACATGACCCCAAAACGAGCTTAGGCAATTGAGCATAGCTTAACATGGATCGAACCATATCCAATAGGGTTTTATTTCTCCTAACTGAGATTTAGGATGTGATCCCATGTACTATCAAATAGTCTTGGGATCTCAAGTCCTTATACTCAACACTTTGATCAGATCGAAATGTTTGTATCATAGCACCTAACAAGTTTTCAACTTCAGTCCCAAGCCCCTTTGAATTTCTCAAGAGCCTCAGACTTAAGTTTCATTAGGTAGAGATATTCATACCTTGAATAATTTATCTATAATAGAGATTAATTATTCTTGCCCTCCCACTGCATTAACATATTGGACCATAAGGATCCAAATGTACAAGCTTAAGGGCTTTTTGGCCGTTTAGTTCTTTTTCCAGTAAAAGACCTACCATTCATATTGCCCTGAAGGCCTGACCTATAAGGTATTAGAGAGTCATCTTCTAACTCACTTAGGGCCCGTTTGGTAATGTTCTCGATTCTTGTTTCCATTTCTTCATTTTTAATAAAGAAAAATAGAATTTCATGACCCTAACACCTATACATTCAATAATAATAAACCTATATTCTTATTTATGTTTGGAAAAAGTTGGAAACAAGAACAAAAAACGAGAAACTAGTTTTAGTTGTTCCCAAAAGTTCTATACAAATTTTGGGAGTGTTTCTACAAAATGAGAAACAAGAAACATACATAGTTATTAAATGTTTAGATTTCTTAATAAAATTAGAAACAAGAAACAAAAAACAACAACGTTACCAAACGGGCCTTTGGAAGTACACTCTTGATCAATCTTCCAAACAAATTGAGATTAATATAGCCTAACATTAAGTGCCAAAGAAAGGTATTTTTGGCCTAACATTAAGTGCCAAAGAAAGGTATTTTTCTTAAGGAGAAATCATTTGGCTCTTTTCACATTGAGTAGTAACAGGCTTAAACAACTCAGTGTTCATGACTGTTTTACTCTTGATTACTCTTGAAACTTACAGGTTATTTTCCAGTCCAGCTGAACAAATGTCAACTCCCTTTCTTGAAATAAAATTGTGTTAGTAGAGAAAGGTTAAGAGCAACATTGTTCCAACATGTAAGATACAAAAATCAAATTTCTATTAATCTTATGAACTACATACACATTATCTAATAATATGTATTTGCTCCCACTGGAAAAAAATAACTTAATGTTCCCCACTGCTACAACTTAGATAACCTCTCTAGTTCTCAACTTTGAGAGTTATTACATTAACAGGAAGCTGTCGCTATGAACTCTTTCATTTAAAACAAGAACACATGTGATTTGTGACCTATAAATAGAGTATTCATGGAGAATCACTGTTGTTCACTAATCACGTTTTCAAGACAAGTAAACGAAAATTACGGTCTTGAACAAGTTCTCTTTTTCTAAACAGAGTCCTATATCATATTCACCAAGAACAAATCCTTAATGAATTAGACATATGGGGCATGAGGACATTCCTCAGTTAAGACTAGTCCTAGACTTATTTACCACAATTTTTTGTTTAAGCTTGTTGTATTATCGTTATTTATAAAATGACGTAAGACAATGGACATAAAATTATTATATAATTGTTGAAGTAACAAATTACTTGTATTATTAATCGCACTAACCCATTACATCTAATCCAATCGAATTCTGCAAAAACAAACAAGTAATCAAATAAACCCTATAAAACTATTGATTTAGTTTTTGCAACGATGTTTCAAAGGTTTAGAACAACAGTCACCGAAGTGTGGTCAGCTACTCCTCCTCTGAATTGAGACAATCTCAACCAAACCCTAACACCAGAATAACTCATATTCCGTTAGTGTTTAGTTATCATTGTTCGGTCAAGGATTAGTTAACACATTTAACTCATGCTCGTAAGTGTAACTCTCCCACTTTCAGATCCCAGAGGTACGCACCAACAGGCTACCGAAAGGAAAGACAACTGTTGGTAATTAACCTAAGCGACCCTATCCATTTCTAAAGTTCACGATGTTCTGAAACCTATGATCAGACCCTTCGAAGGGATTGTCTCTCCAGGACGACATGAGGGCAGATCATAAGAACTCACGGTGCGACCTAGGGGTGGAGATCGTAGGACACGTTGACACGTGTCCTACTCCCACTTACTATAGATATTCTCCCCCATTCACCTTGTTATTGACCCATGCAAACACTTTCCGAAGGGAGGCTGCACCAAAGATGACACGAAGCTGAGCATGGATCTCATGGTGTGAACACAGGGGGACGTGAGAGCAAAAACTCAATATGAAAATCTTTTTTTTATATATTTCCTCCCACTGAAATGTCCTATCGTATTTTTGTTGGGTTTTATGCCCTAAAACTCGTAGATAGTGAATGTAAACAAATTGTATACTTGTTTTAATAAAGTGTTATTAAGTTTCAACAATAAAGTGTTATTGTTAAATATTGCACAATTTGACTCAAATCCAATAAACTAAGATCCAAGGTTGTTTGTATGTAACTTGAACTAGTATGTGGGGACATACGGGGATCAGTAACAACCTAAAAGGTGTATAGTATAGGGATAAGGTTGGGTATCTTATCCTGGTAACACTATGTGATACGACCCGCTTTGTATTTGATACAGACGTATTGATCCAAAGCGTCCATGTAGTAGACATGCGAGCGGGGGAATACTATGCAATGAGTTTGCATAAGTGATGACATGCAAAAATGTCATCATTTTCCTATTAATTTTAGCTAGTTTTATGCTTGAATTGTGTACTTTAATGTTATTTTCTGTTTAAATTTCAGAAAACCAAGTCAAAGAAGAAAAACCGGAATTTTGAGAGATTTTGGATGATTTTGGAGACTTTTTGAGCAACTTGGAGAATTACATTGAAGATCCGAGTCCAAAAAGCCAAGAAGAATGATTTAGAAGCCCAAATTCATGAATTTCAAGTCTTAAAGTATCAAGTTGGGTCAAGAAAAGTGCCCAAAATCCATTACAAGAAGTATTTGGGCCAAAAGAAAGTCGGACGCCCAAAAATGGAGTCAAAATCGGGCCATTATTGAAGATTCAGGGCCTAGCGTCTCGACACTAAGCCTGGAGCGTCTCGACGCTAGGCAGCTGCATGGAAAGATCCAGAATCGCGAGAGCGTCTCGACGCTGTCCAAGTAGCGTCTCGACGCTGCGACGTCTTGGAGCCCAAGAAAAGATGACATCAGAGCGTCTCGACGCTGTCCTTGTAGCGTCTAGACGCTGCGCCTGCTGGGAGCCTATAAAAGGAGCCTTTTGCATCCATATTTTGTGTTCCAATTTGTGGGTTTTCACCCCATTCTAGAGTTTACACTAAAATTTGGGATTTTTGGGAGAGTTTTGGAGCTTTGTTGAAGATCTTTGGAGCTCGGGATCGAAGGAGGTCGGCGCGGGATCGAGGAGATCGAAACTTTTATGAGCATTTCTCTTCCATTTTCCTTTATGTTTTAGTTTCTAGAATTGTTGTGATTAGGAATTATTGAATTTTAGTGATTATGAGTAGTAAATTCCTAAATTCTATGAGATTGATTTAGATGTTGAACCTCTATTGAATTAATGAATTGATGTGGTTTAATTGTCATTATTGTTCATTTGTGCATTTTGTCCGTAATGCTTTTAATCAACTGATCACTGATTAAATGAATTGTTACTAAGTGGAAACTCGACGGAGAGAAGCTTAGACTAGAACTGAATGCATGACTAACGGTTATTTACCCGGGTGACACGGGATAAAATAAATAACGTTAAAGGTAGTATTGAAGGGTCGTAATGTCATACTAAGTAAATAAAGATGAGACTGAAAGGAGATTCTTTATTGAACGGTATGAGATAGGAGGAGACTGACAGGAGAGTCCTTGTTATTAGACTTCTAGACTTATGAATCAAATGATTTGTTAATCCACATTAGTTAATTGATTAAGCATTAAAGGTCCAATTGATAAAATCAACAACTCTAGAATTATCCCTCCAAATTGTGTCACCATTTATCTTTTTCTTTCTAGATTAGCTTTTTGTTATTCTTTTCATCATTAGATTTTGTTCTCTAAATAAAGTTAAGAAAGATTATTCGTGGTACTTAATTAAATAAATCCAATCCCTGTGGAGACGATACTCTATACTCAAAATCACTATATTACTTGTGACGACCCGTGCGCTTGCAGAAAATCGTGCAACAATAAGACCGGACCATGAAATGGTAAACCACTAGATATAACACCGTCAACTAGTTAGGTTACTGTTTCAATAGGATGACGTAGGTAACTCAGTCTTAATCCTGAGTGTGTCATGAACTCCTTCTCATGAGGGATTGTCCTTTGATTAGCATGGGTGAGAGTGGCCAATACGCCGACTCAATATGCCTTCCTTTTTGGGGACAAGATCGAGTGGGAGGCTGGGACATGACAACACAAGAAGGAATTCACTTCTTCCCACTTCTAGGAGAAGTAGATGAGTGTTCCCTTAAGTGGTGACTCCGGGACTTGAACAAAGGGATCCCGCCCTCTCACTAGCCCGAGAGGGACTTTCTGTTTATTGGTTGAACCATAAACAGGTTGTTCATTAGAGGAGCACTGGTACTTAAGGAGACAGATGTAACATAGGGGTAAAACGGTAATTTGACCCAGCTGTGATTACGGACACTCGTGAAGGATTGACTTACCGGTATAGGTCTATATCCGTGGACACAAAAATGTTCTACAGTGAGAAGAGTTCAGTTGTGGGTCTTTAGTGGAATGACCCACAGTCAATGAATATTGGTTAACCTGATTAATGAGTTTAATCTATTAACCTCATATTGTTGGAGCTTTTGATCTGTAGGTCCATTAGGTCCCCCTGCTAGCTCGTAAAGAGTAATTAGGAACAAATATATCTTGAGAGAGTTTGAATAGTTCAAATTCATATTAGGAATTAAGTTAATTGTATGAGATACAAATTAATATAATGTATAGTGATGCATTAAAATATAACGTCTAATTTGAGATTAAACTTTCTTATATTGAGAGATTGATATATTTGAAAGAGTTCAAATATATGTCTAATTAAATATAGGATATTTAATTTGAAGATGAATTGATTAATTATGAATTAATTAATTATTCAATTTCTTTTAAATTAAATGAGATTTAATTAAACTATAGTCTATGAGAGAAATAAATATTTGAAGAAGTTCAAATATTAATATGAATTCGATTCATATTAAATTTATAGGATATAAGAGAATTTGAAGGAGTTCAAATTTTAATATGAATTTGATTCATATTATAGAATTAATTAATTGAAGCCCTGAAATTAAATATATGATATTTAATTGGGTAATTAATTAACTAATAGAAGGTCTGAAATTAAATATATGATATTTAATTGGTGATTAATTAATTAAAGAATTAATTAATTGGAAATTAATCAATTATGGAAATGATTAATCACTTATGAAAGTAATTAATCATTTATGGAAATGATTTAATCACTTATGGAAGTGAACAATCATTTATGGAAAAGATTAATCAATTGTGGAATTGATTGGTCATGAAATTGATTAATTATGGAAAAGATTAAATCAGTTATGGAAATAATTGATTTTAAATGAATATTTTATTCATGGTCTTTCTCCTATAAATAAAACACTAAACCTAGGGTTTAGGTACCACAACATATGGCCACCATAAGGCCTTCTCATATTCTTTCAACTCAAGAACTCTAGGGAGAATTTTTTCTCTAGAGTTTTTCCCATTTATGATTAGGTAGTCCCACAACTACATTCCCAATCTCAGAGTTATAGCGGGGAAGATCAAATGGTGGTGTTCTTCGTTGTAGTAGAGCAATCAAGAAAGGCGTTCTTGAAGAATTCAGAGTCGTCAACGAAGGTATGTTTCTCATCGCTTAACCTTTTGCCAATGTATTGGCATTTTAGTAGAAACAAAATTAACTACGAACGGTCCAATTGCTTCCGCTATAAAGGAATTGGGAATTCCAAATCCTTCAATTGGTATCAGAGCCGATCGTAGATTTAAATTTTGTTTCCTACAATTTGTATTGGTTTTTGGTGGGATCGATTTACATTATAAATGTTTGGTTTGCTTAAAGACTGTTTATGTGTTTTGGCATTAGATTTACAATTCTTGTGTGATTTGATCATGTAAGGGCCCATGTTTTTGGGGCAAATTGTTGTAAATCGAGTCTTTTAAGTCCGTGTCTAGAGATTTAGGATCAATTTGTTGATCGGTGTTCGAATCGAGGTTGAAATCGAAGAAAAACGTCTACTGAATCGAAGGACAGAACGCTGTCCAAAGGCGTAGCGTCGCGACCCTACTCATTAGAGTCGCGACGCTGTAGAACGAACGCAAAACGAAGATTTTTTGGGCCAGCGTCGCGACGCTATGCCTTCAGCGTCTCGACGCTGGTGACAGTTTCGCTCAATCACGCAGGTCATATGCGAAATAAATACTTTTTTGCGTTCAAAATTGATCGAACTCAGGGTGCGGAGCAAGTGGTGCATGCGCGTGTCTACCATATAGGAGGGCACAAGTTCAAGAAGGTATGGAGGTGTTTTTTTAAAATTTTGTGTGGCTGAGTGGTTGGTTTCGGTCCGGTTCACTAAGGGTTTTGTCCGGTTCAAAGCTGGTTGGTCCGGTTCATAGAGAATTTGGTCCGATTTGAGCTATTTGGGTCCGGTTTGGGAGATTCTCACACGGTTTAGGTTGGTTCTGAGCGGTTCGAGGCGGTTCAGACCAGTTACAAGGCGGTTTAGGGCTAGATTTTGAATTATTAATGTAATTTTTCGTTAATTTTGCCCTAGGATGCCAAAATACCGGTCTTTATAGGTATTCATTGCTTTATGAATGTCATTTAGCTAGGTCCCATCATAGGTTAAGCATTATTCATGCAATTTTATGTTATAAATGTTATAGTATATGATAATTATGCATGAATTTAAATTTCATGAGTTATTTAGTATAATTGTTATATTAAATATATGAAATTGGAAAAGCGTGATGCATGACATTAATTAGATAAATATAAAGTGTTATATTATATTAATGGAGCATGCATGCTTAGGTTTATTTTCATGAGTATTAATATAATTAGTTATATTATGGATGAAAATAAAATATCAATGCTTGTTTTCATGTACGATTTAATATAAATTGTTATGATTAAATGGATGAAAATTGAGAAGCATTGAGCATGAAATTACTTTAGTAAAAATATAAAGAGTTATATTTATTAAAGTAATTTATATGCTTATTTATTTTCATGAGCAATTAATATAAAGTGTTATGTTAATGTATGAAAATGTGAATGCTTATTTTAATTTTCTTGAGTAATTAATTTAAGAGTTAGATTAATTGAAGAAAATTAATTTGAATTGAGCATGAAATTACTTTAGTTTAAAAATATAAAAGTTATATTTATATTAGTAATTAACATGCTTTATTAATTTCATAAGCTATTAATATAAATGTTATGTTAATGTATGAAAATGGTAATGCTTATTTTTTAATTTTCTTGTATAATTAATTTAAGAGTTAGGTTAATTAAAAGGAAAATTAAATTGCATTGAGCATGACATTACCTTAGATTAATATAATTGTTATATTATTGTATGTCATGTATGCTATTGTATGGTTAATAAATTAATTAGAATTTGATTGTCAATTTATTCACCATAGTAGCATGTTATAGGGTTAATTCATTAAAATTTATAATAGTTATAAAATCAATGAATAGAAACCGTCAACCTATAACAAAGAATTGAATGCAAACATAGGATCTTAGGATAAATGAATTAATTTTAAAATGTTTCAAATTAATTAGACCTAAGATCACATTTCTAATAGGATTAGAATTATTCTTACTTAGAATTAAAATTAGTTTTAATTGACTAAGTAAGAAAAACATTACTATGATTATAAGGGAATTCCACCGGTTAAGTTCTGTCTAAGGTTGGGGGTATTTAAGCTGACGGTTTACGGAACACCTCCTACCTGGGAACTGACCCGGAATACCGAAGTTGAATTAATCATAGCTAAATGTTAGAATGCAATGTCATTAGGTTTATTAAACGAGTTTAATACACCTAGATCTTTAGAGTAAAGACCTTACATTACTGTGGTTATAAGGGAACTCTCTTGGTAAAATTCTGTCTAAGGTTGGGGGTATTTAAGTCTATAGTTTACGGAACACCTCCTACCTGGGAACTGACCCGAACCTTGAGTTGAATTAACCATAGTAATGTTGACTTGCAATATTGGGTTTATTAAAAGAAGTTTAATTCACCTAAAACATTGTGGTTGAATCCTTTCCATAATTGTTATAATAGGATCAGACTTAGATAGATTGACTTAGTCGAATTTTATCTAAGTTAAACAACCCTAAATTAACCTTAGGACATTTTCAGTGGGAGGAAAATTACAAAACGAGATTTAAATCAAGTTTTGCTCCTACGTCCCTATATTCACAACGTCAGGTTCATGCTCAGCTTCGAGTCGCCCTAGGAGCGGCCTCCCTTCGGAAAGTGTTTGCATGAATCAATAACAAGGTGAATGGGAAAAATGTCTAGAGTAAGTGGGAGCGGGACACGTGTCAACGTATCCCTCGGTCTGTGCCCCTAGTTCACACCGTGAGAGTCCTATGATCCGCCTGCAGGTTGTCCTGGCGCAACCATCCCTTCTGAGGGCCTGATCATAGGATTCAGAACATCATGAACTCCTGAATTGGATAGGAACTCTTAGGCTAATTACCAACAGTTGTCTTTCCCTTCGGTAGCCTGTTGGTGCGTGCCTCTAAGATTTGAAAGTGGGAGGGTTACACTTACGGGGATGAGTTAAATGTGTTAACTAATCCTTGACCGAACAACGGTAACTAAACGCTAACAGAATATGAGTTATTCTGGTGTTAGAGTTTGGTTGAGATTGTCTCAATTTAGAGGAGGAGTAGCTGACCACCCTTCGGTGGCTTTTGTTCTAAACCTTTGAATTATCGTTGCAAAAACTAAATCAATAGTTTTATACGGTTTATTTGATTGCTTATTTGTTTTTGCAGAATTTGATTGGATTATTTGTAATGGGTTGGTGCAATTAATAATACAAGTAATTTGTTACTTCAGCAATTATATAATAATTTTATGTGTATTGTCTTACGTCATTTTATAAATAACGGTAATACAACAGGCTTAAACGACAAGTTGTGGTAAATAAGTCTAGGATTATTCTTAATGAGGAATGTCCTCATGCCCCATATGTTTAATTCACTAAGAATTGTTCTTGGTGAATATGACATATAATCTTGCTTAGCAAAAAGAGAACTTGTTCAAGACCGTAATTTTCATTTACCTGTCTTGAAAATTTGATTAGTGAAGAATAGTGATTCTTCCCGAATACTTGATTTAGGGGCCACAAATCACGTGTGTTCTTCTAAAGGAATAAGTTCCTGACAAGAGCTTGTTGCTTGTGTAATAACACTCAAAGTTAGAATTAGAGAGATTATTTTGGCTATATCAGTGGGGAACATTAAGTTATTTTTCTCAGTGGGAGAAAATACATATTATTAGATAATGTGTATGTAATTCCTAAGATCAAAACAAATTTGATTTCTTTGTCTTATTTTCTGGAACAATGTTACTCTTTACCTTTCTCTGCTAACGCCGTTTTGTTTCAAGAAATGGAGTTAACATTTGTTTAGCTTTACTGGAAAGTAACCTAAATGTTTTAAGACTAATCAAGAGTAAAGCAGTCATGAACACTGGGTTGTTTAAGACCGCTACTACTCAATGTGAAAAGAGGCAAAAGATTTCTCCTAAAGGAAAATACATTTCTTTGGTTCTAAGGTAGACCATATTAATCTCAATTTGATTGGGAGATTGGTCAAGAGTGAACTTCTAAGCGAGTTAGAAGATGACTTTCTACTACCTTGTAAGTCATGCCTTGTGGGCAATAGGACTAATAGATCTTTTACTGGAAAAGATCTAAGAGCCAAAGAGCCCTTGGAGCTTGTACATTTGGATCCTTGTGGTTCAATATGTTAAAGCAATGGGAGGGCATGAATAATTCATCTCTTTTGGATGATTATTCAAAGGTATGAGTATCTTTACCTAATGCAACTTAAGTCTGAAGCTCTTGAGATATTCAAAGGGGCTTAGGACTAAAGTTGAAAACTTGTTAGGTGAGATGATAAAAACACTTCGATCTGATCAAAGTGTTGAGTATAGGGATTTGAGATTCCATGACTATTTGATCGTACATGGGATCACAACCTAAATCTCATTTAGGAGAAATATAACCCTATTGGACATGGTTCATTCCATGTTGAGCTATGCACAATTGTCTGGCTCGTTTTGGGGTCATGTAGTGTTGACTGCATTGCATACTGTAGTAGACAACCCCAAAGGAAACGAGAAGTGAATACTTCTTCAATTCACAAGAGAATAAAGAATTTGTATTGACAAATGCTAAATTCTCAGAAGAAGTCCACATCAAAAATCATACACCACAAGAGTAAAGTCGGTTTAAGTTAGTTAACTAATGAAGCTACAGTAACATCCACAAGAGTTGTTGATGAGGCTGACTGTTCAACAAGAGTTGTTGATGGATCAGTGCATCTAGTTAGTTACATCCATCTCAATAGTTGAGATTGCCTCAATGTAGTGGGAGGTTGTTTGATAACCTGAACGTTACATGGGCTTGTTTGAAGCCTAGGTCATCATACCTGATGATGGCATAGAGGATTCATTTTCTTTTAGAAAGAAAATGAATGATGTTGACAACGATCAGAGGATTAAAGCCATGGACCTGGAAATGAAGTCTTTTTTATTTCACTTCCATCTGGGATCTTGTAGATCTGCTTGATGGATAACACCTATTAGTTATAAGTGGATTTACAAGAGAAAACGAGACACTAAAGGTCTTAACCAGAAGGGTTCATACAGCAAGATCCAAAGCAAAAGGGTTTGCAAGCTTAAGTGATCCATTCATGGATTGACCTAAGCATTTTGATCTAGAAATATAAGATTTGATATAGTGACCAAATCTTTTGGCTTTAATCAGAACATTAATGAGTCTTGTGTTTACAAGTAATCATCAATAGTTCAGTAGCTCACTTAGTGTTGTATATGATTGATATCCTAATCATTGGGAATGATGTAGGTTATCTTACTGACATTAAAGGAGCTAACATCTCATTTCCAAATGGAAATTTGGGAGAAGCCGAGTTTGTTCTTGGGATCCAAATCGTTAGGAATCATTAGAACAAAAAGCTAGCCTTGTCTCAAGTGACTTATATCTACAAGATGTCAGTTAGATATAAGATATTGAATTCCAAGAAGGATTCACTACCTTTCAGCCATGAAATTCTTTTTGTCCAAGAAACCGTTTCCTAAGACACCTCAAAAAGTTGAGGAGATAAGACGAATGCCCCATGCAATAGGGATTGTCAGTAAGTATCAATCTAATCCAAGATTTTTTGGAAAACCGTTAAGAATATCCTCAAGTATTCGAGGAGAACGAGGAACTATATGCTCGTGTATGGGACTAAGGATTTGATCCTTACAGGATACACTGACACAGATTTTAAGACTCATAAGGATTTGAGGAAATCTACATCAGTATCTGTGGTCACTCATTACGATGGAGCTATAGTATGGCATAGTTACAGTCTTGACCGTATAGGCCGGAAAAATAGCTGCTTGTGAAGCAGCAATAGAGATTGTATGGCTTAGAAAGTTCTTGATTGATCTGGAATGTGTTCTAAATGTGAACTTGCCCATCACACTTTATAGTGATATAGTGGTGTTGTGGCAAATTCAAAAGAACATTGCAACCTAAGACAAGCAGACACATTAAATTGAATGAAATATTGCTCATTCATTTACAAAGACTCTCTCGGCTAAAGTGTTTGAGGGTCATCTAGAAGGTCTAGATCTACGAGATTTGTACAAAGGTGTAATCTAGGGCAAGTGGGAGAAATGTAATGTGTATAGTGATACCATTATGTAATGGGTATAGTGATGCCCTAGTTTATTGTATTTGTACATTGTATATG
Organism: Luffa acutangula; assembly: GCA_036850905.1. NCBI lineage: Eukaryota > Viridiplantae > Streptophyta > Magnoliopsida > Cucurbitales > Cucurbitaceae > Luffa > Luffa acutangula. Next base: position 20,229,843 of record CM072087.1, read on the forward strand.
TTTTATACATGTATTTATACACCCACTGTTGTATAGATTAAATTACATCCCACTAAACTAGAGTTTTAGTTCAAGTGGGTGTTTGTTGGGTTTTATGCCCTAAAACTCGTAGATAGGAAATGTAAACAAATTGTATACTTGTTTCAATAAAGTGTTATTAAGTTTCAACAATAAAGTGTTATTACTAAATATTGCACAATTTGACCCAAATCCAATAAACTAAGATCCAAGGTTGTTTGTATGTAACTTGAACTAGTATGTGGGGACATACGGGGATCAGTGTTCAAGTAACAACCTAAAAGGTCTATAGTATAGGGATAAGGTTGGGTACCTTATCTTGGTAACACTATGTGATACGACCCGCTTTGTATTTGATACAAACGTATTGATCCAAAGCGTCCATGTAGTAGACATGCAAGCGGGGGTATACTGTGCAATGAGTTTGCATAAGACCGGACCATGAAATGGTAAACCACTAGATATAACACCGTCAACAAGTTAGGTTACTATTTCAATAGGATGACGTAGGTAACTCAGTCTTAATCCTGAGTGTGTCATGAACTCCTTCTCATGAGGGATTGTCCTTTGATTAGCATGGGTGAGAGTGGCCAATACGCCGACTCAATATGCCTTCCTTTTTGGGGACAAGACCGAGTGAGAGGCTGGGGACATGACAACACAAGAAGAAATTCACTCTTTGCCACTTCTAGGAGAAGTAGATGAGTGTTCCCTTAAGTGGTGACTCCGAGACTTGAACAAAGGGATCCCGCCCTCTCACTGGCCCGAGAGGGACTTTCTGTTTATTGGTTGGACCATAAACAGGTTGTTCATTAGAGGAGCACTGGTACTTAAGGAGATAGATTTAACACAAGGGTAAAACGATAATTTGACCCAGCTGTGATTACGGACACTCGTGAAGGATTGACTTACCGGTATAGGTCTATATCCGTGGACACATAAATGTTCTACAGTGAGAAGAGTTCAGTTGTGGGTCTTTAGTGGAATGACCCACAGTTAATGAATATTGGTTAAGCTGATTAATGAGTTTAATCTATTAACCTCATATCATTGGAGCTTCTGATCTGTAGGTCCATTAGGTCCCCCTGCTAGCTCGTAAAGAGTAATTAGGAACAAATATATCTTGAGAGAATTTGAATAGTTCAAATTCATATTGGTAATTAAGTTAATTGTATGAGATACAAATTAATATAATGTATAGTGATGCATTAAAATATAAAGTCTAATTTGAGATTAAACTTTCTTATATTGAGAGATTGATATATTTGAAAGAGTTCAAATATATGTCTAATTAAATATAGGGTATTTAATTTGGAGATGAATTAATTAATTATTCAATTTCGTTTAAATTAAATGAGATTTAATTAAACTATAGTCTATGAGAGAAATAAATATTTGAAGAAATTCAAATATTAATATGAATTCGATTCATATTAAATTTATAGGATATAAGAGAATTTGAAGGAGTTCAAATTTTAATATGAATTTAATTCATATTATAGAATTAATTAATTGAAGCCCTAAAATTAAATATATGATATTTAATTGGGTAATTAATTAACTAATAGAAGGTGTGAAATTAAATATATGATATTTAATTGGTGATTAATTAATTAAAGAATTAATTAATTGGAAATTAATCAATTATGAAAATGATTAATCACTTATGAAAGTAATTAATCATTTATGAAAATGATTTAATCACTTATGGAAGTGATCAATCATTTATGGAAAAGATTAATCAATTGTGGAATTGATTGGTCATGGAATTGATTAATTATTGAAAAGATTAAATTAGTTATGGAAATAATTGATTTTAAATGAATATTTTATTCATGGCCTTTCTCATATAAATAAAACACTAAACCTAGGGTTTAGGTACCACAACATATGGCCACCATAAGGCCTTCTCATATTCTCTCAACTTAAGCATACATGACATTACTGGGAGAGTTTCTTATAACAAAAATCCAATTTGTCCTACTTACCATATTTTAAATCTATTAAAATACTAAGCAAGACATAATTTTTAATCCTATTAGAAATAGTGATCTTATGTCTAATTAATTTTAAACAGTTTTCAAATTAACTCATTTTTCGTAAGACCGTATGTTTGCATGCAACTCTTTGTTAAAGGTTAATGGATTTCTACTCATTAATTTTTATAACTATTATAAATCTTAATGAATTAAAGCTATAACATGCTACTATGGTGAATAAATCAACAATCAAGTTCTAATTAATTTATTAACTATACAGTAGCATACATGACATTAAATAATAAAACAATTATATTAAACTAAGGTAATGTCATGCACAATGCAATTTTAATTTTCTTTAATTAATTTAACTCTTAAAATAATTATACAAGAAAATTAATTAAATGCATTGACTATTTTCATACATTAATATAACTCTTTACATTAAGCGCTCATGAAAATTAATTAAAACATGCACAATTACTTTCATAAATACAACTCTTATATTTTAACTAAAGTAATTTCATGTCCAATACTTCTCAATTTTCATCCATTTAATATAACATTTTACATTAAATACTCATGAAAATTAAATCCATACATATTACATAATTATAACATTTATAATAATAAACATACATGAATATGTTTAACCTATGGTGAGATTACAAACTATATGACATTAATTAAGCAATTTAAATAGCTAAGTACACGAGTTTTGGATCATATGACTCAGAACAATAGAAAAATTACATTAATTAGTCTATAAAAGTCCTATTTTGTTGTAAATCAGCCCAAACAACCTCAAACCGCATCCAAACTCTTCGAACCGACAAGAAAATGGGTTGAACCATGCTGAACCGTGCAAAACCAGTTCAAATACGCTTGAACCGACCCAAATCATAGCAAACCAGCTCAAAAACCACTTGAACCGTTCTAAACCACGCTGAATCGGACTGCACCGCGCCTACAATGCACGAACCGGGTCAAATCTCCTCGAACCAGTCAAGAACCGATCAAAGCACCTCAAACCGCGTTGAACCGTGAGAACCGGGTCAAATCTCCAGCCGGCTCGTACGTACATGGGAGTTAAAAAAACGACCCACAAAAACGAATTAGGCCCACGATTCCACTCGAAAAACGGATGACCCACGGACTGAATTACCGCACGGAAGAATAAAAGAAATCACGATCACGCTGGCACGCTCAAACCCACGCCCTGTCGCTTCATGAAAACATAAACCATTGCAAAAAACTTCCCACGTCCAGCTCGAACTGCCGCCCACGAAGTCAATCTGCGCCCGTGATTTTCTCTCTCGCGAACTGCTCCATCTGGTTGCCGCACGCACGGAAGGATCGAACCCCAACGAACGCAGAGGCGAATTTTTTTTTTTAATCTTCCCAGCGTGCTTCGTCATTTTCTGGGTTTTTCCGCCAACGTCGGGACGCCAATGAGCAGTGTCTCGATGCTAGCTCTCGATTTTTCCAGATTTCGTCGATTTCAAGCATTGTACCCATCCGATTTGGTCCCAAATTGCAACAAATTGCCCAAAACAACAGACCCTTACATGATCAAATGAAAGAAAATTGCAAATCTAAATGCCCAAAACTAAAAACATCTACTAGCAAAATTCCATACACCCAATGCACGAATTAATCCCACCATTCAACCAATGCAAATTTTGTAAAACAAAGTTAAGGTTACAACCTGACTCTGATACCAATTGAAGGATTGGAATTCCTAATTTCGTTACAGTGGAAGCAATTGGACCGTATCAAATTTAATTTCGTTTAACAAAATACCCATACATGATCAATATGCGCAAGGGTATTGCTTGCTTTTGCCATTCTCCACAGTATCTCGGGACAGGGTATTGCTTGCTTTTGCCATTCTTCACTCGATGAGTATTGATGTAGGAAAAATTATTTCTTCTGAGATTGTTGATTGCTGGAAAAAGAAGGTGGGGAAGCTGTTCTTTCCAAACACTATCACAATGTTATGCAGCAGGGCAGGAGTGCCCACGGTTCCAGAAGATATGATCATGACTGATAAGGGAATCATTGACACACCTAATCTGGCGCGGCTTCAGCGTACGCAAGAGGCTCGCCAGGGAGGGCTGGTGTATGGCGTTAATCAGATCTTAGAGCAACTGTCAGTGTTGCCCAGTAGGTTGGAATTTGCTGAAAGGCAAGCTCAGACCTACTGGACTTATGCTAAAAGGAGAGATGATGCGCTCAGGGGGGCCTTGCAAACCAATTTCTCAAGACCATATCAGGCCTTTCCAGTGTTTCCTGATGATTTGTTTAATCTTTGGATACCACCCCCGCCTGTTGAACGAGAAGAGGATGTTGATGAGGAGCAGGGTCAGGAAGACTGACTGATGGGATGACCTGGAGCGAGCATTACTTTTGTTTCTCCATTTTTGTTTGCTCGCGCATATTGACCCTGCTCACTGTTATAACTGCTTGTCTTGTTTCTTTTAAATTTTTTTATTGCGAAAAAAATATATCTACTTTGAAATGTTTTTTCTATGATTTTAATGAAATTTCTCAATGTTTCTATTCCATGAGCACTGACTAACTCTAACTTAACTAATTCTCTTTTGAATTTTTGAAGCTTGGACTGATTACGCTTAATTAGATCAAGGTATTCTGATCTCCATAAACCTTTTGCTTGAGCATTTCTTCTAGCCTGGACTGTTGCTGCGACACGAAGATTTTGACGGTAGTATTGACTTATATGATCCACTTTAAGCTTAATCCTAGTTCCATGTTTAGTTTTAAAATTCAGTGAGAAAAAATTAAGTTTGAGGGTATTATTTGCAAAAATTAATGATTCATTGGGGACAATGAATAATTCAAGTTTGGGGGACTTTTTGCTACTCCAATTATTTTGCTCGAGCATTCCTCTCCTTCAAAATTAAAATTTGTTAGGTTATTGAGTAACCGGGGATATTTGTGATACCCACAGTTTGTCTTCGCGTGAACAGATGACCTAGGAAATGTGAAAAAAAAAGATGAAAAAAAATAAGAAAAATTATTTGCTGAAAAAAATTATTTGTTGAAGATTTTGCTGAAAAAATTGACAGAGCAAAAGTTTTGAGGGATGAATGATGATCCAGCAGTTTTCTGTCTTCCAGAACTTAGGTCAGCTTCATCATAAAATGTCGCCATTCTGAGGGGCAAGAGATGGAATAACTAAGGATTTTTGAGCTTTATAATGAGTATTGAGTCTAGTTGGTGATGAGCTTGAGGCAAGGGTATACTGCACCATAAAGTAGGTCATCCCATGCTTAAGAGCTTATGACTGTAAGGCTGCTTTAAGTCTGATAAATAATGATATAAACCCCTTTAAAAATATGTTTTGAAATGTCTGATAATAGAGCTAGGCTGTGGTGAGTTCTTAGAATTAAGTTGAAAAGTGGTGATTATTTGTCCATGCCGGAGGAATCATTTTGCTGCAGCAAAGCTTGGTTTTGCAGAGTGCTCAGGTAAATGTTAAAGGTAGTGTTGGACTGTCTGGTTTGATTAAGCTAATTCTTTGTCTAATGTTTTGAAATTCTTGAAGGAAGGTTGGTTAGTATTGCTCGGGACGCGCAATAGTTCAAGTTTGGGGGTATGATAACTGCCCAAAAGGTAGTTATTTAGGCCTCATTTATATAAGGATTTGTGTGTCTTTAATGCTTAATAGGGTTGGTTTTAGAGAGATATTACATGATTTAACCCATTTGGAAGAATGGAAGCATTGGAAATTATTTTGTGCAGATTATGTTGCTGAGCGACTGGAGGGAGCAAATTCCATGCTGCAGCAAAACTAGGAACAGAAACTGCCACATCACAGCTCGTTAGCCAACTTCATGAACCGACTTCTGTTGAGTTATTTTCGTGATAAAGGATCAAGGAGAGCCTTACACGTGTCCTAGTTGACCTAATTCAAGCCTCCCATCCTTCTATAAAAGGAAGTAGCCGTCAAAGTCAAAGTCATTCCATGTTTTCCCTTGGAAGCCGAATAGTATAGGGAGATTGAAGATCATCAAGAACACCATCATCCGCAAGCTGATTAGGGAGTTTATTTTCTTTATTAACTTGTGGTTATGGACATGCTTACTCAGATTTTAATTCGTATTCCTATGCCTGTTATGAACAAAGTAGCTTAGGGTGTTGGTTAGGAATAATGTGATTATTGTGTTTCATCTCTAGTAATAAATTGACTATCGCATTTTGGTTAATTGTTGTGCTTCTTCTTATTTTATGCCCGCCTGGCCAGCCGGTGTGAATATCTCTCTCTAGTTTCAGGGATGATTTAGAGAGTGTGTGGCAATTATCCACACTACGATCATTATGTATTGGTGAACGCCAGTGACTGAGCTAGGGATAACCAGTTGCCTAGTGCTTGATCGGTCGCTCTTCATTGGGTTTGAAACATATCCCAAAAGATCCGGAGTTCTGGGAGGAATCCGCTAATAATACTGTGAGAAATGCATGATCAATAATATTGCTAGAGCATATCTTAGAACAATCACTAAAGCCTAACCAGTGCCTGTCTTTAATCTGTCTATCTATTTGTTTACTCGTTGTTCTGTCATTTATTTTGTTTCGGCATAAATCCGATAAAACCCAATCATTTTATTATTCTTGAAACCATTAAAAAGTTACACAAAAATAGATAAAGTGGAAACTCATTCAGACCTTGGATTGATAATATTACTTGCTGCAAACTGTGTATACTTGCACATGAATTCTAGAGTATTTTATACTACATTTTTACTCACTCTAGGAACCCAACATCAATTCAAAGAAAGCTCAAAACTATAGCCCAAACTCAGATGCTCAAGGGCTCTAGAAACATGCTACTCCACCCCCAAACTTAAAACATGCATTGTCCTTAATGTATGAAGAAAATAAGGCATAAGCAAGCATGAGAACAATAAAAGAACGAGAGGAGTGAATAATACTGGCCTGGAATGATGATAACTTCTCGCTTGAAATCTTGAAAGCTTGAAAGCAAAGGAGAGACAAAAAACAAGACCTACAAAACAGACTAAACAATAAATAAAACTCAAAAGAAAGACACAACTAACTTACTTGGGTTGCCTCCCATAAGCGCTTGTTTAACGTCATTAGCTTGACGTGCTTGTGCAGTTTGTCAAGGCACATAAAAATTTTCATATTTCTTTGGACCCTTCTTCCTTGAATCAATATAACCAACGATCGCTAGCAAACTGACTAGCTTCTCATAGGCCCCTGAAACATAATTATTTTTGGTATTTTTGTATAAAAATAAACATAAAAGGAGAAAGATCAAAATAAAGAGAATCTGACTCTAAAACTGACTCGTGAGAATAGAAAAAAGAACAATCAAAATCTATAGAGGATGTAGAAGATAGAACAGACGAAGACTTTTCAACCTCAAACTCTACCTCCTAAACTTCCTCTGACACTACAAGCTCATTTTCTTTTTCTTCCTCACAACCATGTTATTGATTGGTGCTCCAACTCTCCAATTCATCCCCACTATTCATGCAATTCACCCCTAACTGCTCATCCTCATCAAGATCGAAAGAACTAAGCTCCTGCATGGGTGCCAACGAATCATCGACCACCTGACTCACAAGACATCCTATGGAAGTGGATCCCACCTCACTAACTTCCTTTGGGATTTGAAATCCTTTTATAATTCCATCAAATATTAAACTCCTCGCTCTAGACTCCTCAATATAATTTTGAACTATGCTTTCCAAGGAAGGATTTTCTTTTAAAGGGGGATAACTTGAAGATGAAAAATTGGAGTATGGTGTTGAATAAAAAGCAATTCAAATCAATTAAAGCAACAATGATAATTAGGCTTCCAAACAAATAATAACCCAACAAGAACAAATGACAGAGACACAAATAAAAAAGGAAAGAAAAATAACAAAGAAAACTAAATAGAAAAGGAAAACAAAAAACAAAAAAGGAAATCAAACAAATAAGGAAAAAATGAAACAAATAAGGAAAACACTAAAATAGGAAACTAACAAATATGGAAAGAAAACAAATAAGAAAAAATGCAATCTATCTACAAAATAAAAATACACCCTAAATTAAGATCAAACAATTTTTCAGAATATCAATCTAGCTAAATGTGCCAATCCCCGACAACGGCGCCAAAAACTTGATGTGGACTTTTCCTACCGCAAGCGCACGGGTCAAGTAATAATATAGTGAAAGTAAATTCGAATGTCGTCCTCTGGATTGGATTTTTAAGCAAATCAAGTACTGTGAATTATCTCGCTCAATTTTATTTAGGGATCAAAAAGTGATTATTTAGTTTAGGATTGATTTTAAGGAGTAAGTTATTATGCACAATGAAATTATGAGCCAAAGACCCTTTAATCACAACTACCTCTCCCGAGTATAATTGATTCTCATGCAAATTAACCAACTTGATATCCCTATCTAAGTTTATTAATCATGCAAGGCAATGAGATTTTTAACCAATTCTAAAGTTAATCTAAAACCGTCGCGAATTAGAAACTAAACTTTAGTCATGCAATCTTGAGTAAGTCTAAATCAAATCCCCTCTCCCGAGCTAGATTCGAAACTTAAATCATTCAACTAATGGCCAACTAATTGAAAGCATTAAATCAAGATTACAAACATAATAACATTGCACAACTTAAACCATAAATCAATCCATAAACACAATCAACTACATCAATCCCTAAGCTTACAAGTTTAGCTAATCATGATTAAAATTACAAGCTCAACTAAACATGTAAAAGCCATAAAAATCTAACTAAAGTGAGGGAAAGAAGAATTGAACTCGTTGTAGGCCGAGACCGAACGTCCCCGTCACGATCCCCACGAACAATGGGTTGATTTCCGAATTTTCCCCTTTGCTTCAGCCTTGAATTCCTCTCTTTTTGCTCTGTTTACGGCCCCAAGAAGTCCCAAAATTTGTTCCCCTTAAAACCTTGCCGAAAGGATGCTTATATAGCAAAATTAAATCGTAGCGTCGAGACGCTGCCTCTTATACGAGCGTGTCTGGAAAGGAAATGTGGTAGTGTCTCGACGCTATTGTCACAGCGTCTCGACGTTGTGACCTTATTGCACCTGATTCGATATGGAATGCCAGCATCTCTTTGAAGCTATAGCTCCAATCAACCATTTCCTTTGAAGCTTTTTCATTACTTTGGTCTATATTTGACCCTGGTCTATATTTGACCCGGAATTGATTTTTTTTCTCGACGCTGGTCTATATTTGACCCGGAATTGATTTTTTTTCTCTTTGAAGCTTTTTCATTACTTTGCATCTTTTCACGTCCCGAGCACCCGATTAACTCTAATATTGCGCTATAGCTCCAATCAACCATTTCCTACAAAATAAACAATTAAGCGCAATAAAATGGCCAATAATCATCAAAGACTAGCTAAATTAAATAAGTAAACATAGCTAGCTATGCTCACTATCAAAAACCAAATGCTAAAAGCAACACTTGACAAACTCACAAGAGAAGGATAAAAATTGCTACCTCTTGATGAGCTTGAAACCAACTCATGTGACTTGTTCAGAACTCCATTGGTTGGAATGAACAATTGAAAAGAAATGAGGATGAGGATGTAGAGATTGAACCCTTTCTTCATGATTTTTGTTGCTAAATGGCTGCAAAGAGCCAGTTCACTATTTAAAACTAAAATCCCCCCCCCCATTTCGGGTTTTTCTAGTAAAGACAAGGGTTGGTGGTGTCGGCATAGTGTGTGATCATTGGGGAGAGGTGGAGCATGACGCGTAAATCATGTGTTGGGTGTGTGTGCGGAGCGTGATGCGGAAATCACGTGTGGGTGTGAGTGCGGAGCGTGACGCAGAAATCACGTGTGAGTGGCACTGCGCATGGGGCGTAATAATACATGTGTTGGGTGGGTTTGCGGAGCGTGACGCGGAAATCACGTGTGGGTTGTGAGTGTGGAGCGTGACGCTGAAATCACGTGAGAGTGTGCGGCCATGGCGCGGAAACCATGTGGGGGTGCATAGCATGATGCGTGGATTCATGTTGTCATCCGATTTTGCATGAAACATGTATTGGCATTGTTGTTTTCGTGTTTACGAGTTTGTCTGTTTGTTTTTCGCTTTACAAGCATGACGTGTGTGTGGACAACATGTTGTTGTGGTTGTTTGTTGTATGGTGGCTCACCGGGTGTGAGCTACTTACCAATACTGTCGTTATACTGATACCCCTCCCCTTTCTTCCCCCAACATTTTCAGTTTATGCAGGTGTTGGCGAGTTTTATGTGCCCGGTGATGTTGAGGAGGAGGCTCATGAGGAATGACCCTAGTAGCTGAATTTGTAACATTTACTTTCCTATTGAGATAGGACTTAAATATGGATCGAGTCGGTTAGGTGGATTTAGTCTTTATGTCTCTTTTGTAACATGTTTAAGCTTTAAATTATTTATTCATCTTTTCGCTTCCAGTTGCGCATAGTTCAAAAAGTGTAGTTGTCTCTAAGAGGTTAAGTACATTTCTATTCTTGTTAAGGTTGTGGTTTCTGAAATTGGTTTCTGATGTGCTGAGGGAAAAGGGAGTAGACTAGATTAATATAGAAGTGATATCTTGTGTTCAACAGTTGATTTAAAACTTTTTTGGTTTCGTCCTATGTATGTCGTTATGCTGCCGAAATTTTTGGAGCTCTCGGTTAGTTTGAATAGGAGTTTAGTAATGTCACTATGTCATTCTCAACCACAGAGAATACATCAGACTTATGTTTGAGAAAATAAGTCAATACCTTCCTGCTTGAGTCATCTATGAAGGTCACATAGTATCTGGAACCACCAAGAGAAGAAACTTCAGAAGGCCCCCATACATCAGTGTGAACTAACTCCAACTTTGTGGATTTTGGCTTTGCTCCTGTTTTTGAGAAACCGACATGCTTCTGCTTCCCAAATGCATAGCCCTCTCACAACTTGTGTTCAAGTGCCTTCAGTCCCTGTAACCTCCCTGCAAAGTGAAGAAGCTTCATACCTTTTCCACTCATATGTCCTTGCCTGTTGTGCCACAAATTTGTCTGACTCGAGTGAGCTACAATAGCCACCATATCTTTTTCATCGATTTTGACATATAAAGTCCCTGACTTGCATCCTCGAGCAATTATCATGGCACCTTTTGTAACCTTCCAATTTCCTTGGCCAAAAGATACTTCACATCCTTTGTTGTCTAACTGCCCTAAAGAAATCAAGTTCTTCATCATATTTTGAACGTGTCGTACCTTGCGAATTTTCCAGGTTGAACCATTCGCCATTTTCAATTTGACATCACAGATCCTAATGATGTTCAAAGGCTCTCTATCCGCTAGATACACCTTTCCATGATTTCCTACAACATAGTTTTTAAGAATGTCGCGTTGACCTGTAGTATGAAATGACGCACCTGAATCAATCACCCATGGGTCATAAGCACTTTCCACTGCTAGAACTAGAGCATCATGCATCTCATTAGCAACAACATTTGCACCGACTTCATTGCCTTCAGTTCGCTTCTGGGTCTTGCAGTTCCTTTTCAGATGTCCAGTTTTACCATAGTTCCAACATTCTAATATGCCATTCCTAGACTTGCTTCTGTTGTTTCTTGATTTACCTCGATTTAATCATCACCACACAAATATCAGCACAGAGTGATGATTGGTTTGGTAACATTAATTTCCAGACCTATGAAGTACCTCCATAGGGCGTGCGAACACCACGAACTGACGAACACGGTGCTGTGAAGACGATGACGAACGGGCGTGCGAGGACCACGAACTGACGGACGACCTGCGAACACCAGGAAGAACTAACGAACGACGATGAACACCACGAAACTATGGATCAAAACTGCGACGACGTGCGAAGATAAAAAACGGGGGAGGGGGCGTGATACTGCAGACTGTGTATACTTTCACAGGATTTTGGAGTCAATTTATCTTATATTTTTAACCACTCCAGAATTACAACAAGTTTTTGGCGCCGTTGCCGGGGATATGAATAAGTTTTTATCTGATCTGTTTTGTGTATGTGTTTTAGTGGTTTGGTGATAGAACTTTTTTATTGTTTCTTTTGTTCTTGCAGGTGTGATTTTGGTGCATGAGCGATCCGCCTGGGGTACGGTTTGAGCTTGATCCAGAAATTGAAAGGACATTTAGGAGCAGAAGGAGGGAGCAGCGCAAAAACCAGATGGAGAACGCCCCGCAACTTCCGCAGGTTCCTGAAGGTCCAGTAGCAGTGAACCCCCAGCAGAATCCGTTGCTGCAGCAAAACCCACTGTTTGAGCAAAATGAGCAGCGAAATAATCAGGCTGAGAATTCTATCTTGATAGCGAACGATAGGACCAGAGCCATTCGAGCGTATGTTGTCCCGATGTTTAATGAGTTGAATCCAGGGATTGCACGTCCCCAAATCCAAGCGGCGAATTTTGAAATGAAACCGGTAATGTTTCAGATGTTGCAAACTGTGGGGCAATTCCATGGTTTGTCATCTGAAGACCCTCATTTACATCTTAAGTCTTTCTTAGGAGTTAGTGATTCTTTTGTAATTCAAGGAGTGCCTAGAGATGCTCATAGATTAACTTTGTTCCCGTATTCTCTTAGAGATGGAGCAAAGTCATGGTTAAACTCTTTTGCTCCAGGATCAATTAGGACGTGGGATGAGTTAGCTGAAAAATTTTTGAGTAAATATTTCCCACCTAATAGAAATGCTAAATTAAGGAGTGAAATAGTAGAGTTTAGGCAACTTGAGGATGAGACTTTTAGTGAGGCTTGGGAGAGGTTTAAGGAGCTTTTGAGAAAGTGTCCCCACCATGGGTTACCTCATTGTATTCAAATGGAAACATTTTATAATGGTTTAAATGGAGTAACCCAAGGTATGGTCGATGCTTCGGCTGGAGGGGCCCTTTTGGCAAAAACTTTTGATGAAGCCTATGAAATTTTAGAAAGAATATCTATTAATAGTTGTCAGTGGTCGGATGTTAGAGGCACAAATAAAAAGGTTAAGAGTGTATTAGAGGTTGATGGTGTGTCCACCATTAGGGCTGATCTTGCTATGATTGCTAACGCTCTTAAGAATGTGACAGTGATTAGTCATCAGTAGCCACCGGCTATGGAGCCTGCAGCAGTGGTGAACCAAGTCACGGACGAAGCATGTGTCTATTGCAGTGAAGACCACAACTACGAGTTTTGCCCAAGCAATCCAGCGTCTGTGTTTTTTGTAGGTAATCAGAGGAACAACCCTTATTCTAACTTCTATAATCCAGGTTGGCGCAACCACCCTAACTTCTCATGGGGAGGTCAAGGAAATAACGTACAAGCGCAACAGAAGATGAACCAGCCGGGATTTGCTAAAACGCAGGTAATGCCCCAGCAAAATAAGCCGGCTTTGCCCCAGCAAAATTCGGGAAATTCTCTCGAGGCGATGATGAAAGAATTTATGGCTCGCACAGATGCCGCAATTCAAAGTAATCAAGCTTCGATGAGGGCCCTGGAGTTGCAAGTGGGTCAGCTAGCTAATGAGCTCAAGGCAAGGCCTCAAGGCAAACTTCCATCAGATATTGAACACCCTAGAAGGGAAGGTAAGGAGCAGGTAAAGGCAGTTACTCTTAGGAGTGGTAAGCCATTAGAAGAAAGAATTGAGCCTAGTAAAACCTAGGTTATAGATAAAAATGGTGATAGAAATAATAATGTTGTTGTTGAGAAAAAGTTGGAGTCTGGTCAGGGTGCTGGAGGCAGCAAAGAGAATGCTGGAGCATCTGGTTCTGTGCCAGATGTAGAACCACCATATGTGCCGCCCCCACCTTATGTACCACCTCTACCTTTTCCACAAAGGCAAAAGCCTTAGAATCAAGATGGTCAATTTAAAAAGTTTTTAGAGATTCTTAAGCAGTTGCATATAAATATCCCTTTAGTAGAAGCTATAGAGCAAATGCCTAATTATGCTAAATTTCTTAAGGATATTTTGACTAAAAAGAAAAGGTTAGGTGAGTTTAAACTGTATCTCTTACTGAGGAGTGTAGTGCTATTCTTAAGAATGGGCTACCCCCCAAGGCTAAGGATCCAGGGTCATTTACTATACCTGTGTCTATAGGTGGAAAGGAATTAGGTAGAGCACTCTGTGATTTAGGTGCAAGCATTAACCTTATGCCTCTTTCGGTCTATCGAAAGTTAGGTATTGGTGAAGCTAGACCTACCACAGTTACACTTCAACTAGCTGATAGGTCTATCACATATCCAGAGGGTAAAATTGAGGATGTCTTAGTAAAAGTGGATAAATTCATATTTCCTGTTGATTTTATTATTTTAGACTATGAGGCTGATCAAGATGTCCCAATTATTCTAGGTCGTCCATTTTTGGCTACTGGTAGGGAGTTAATAGATGTTCAAAAAGGAGAATTAACAATGAGAGTCTATAATGAGGAAGTAAAATTTAATGTCATTAAAGCAATGAAATATCCAGACGAGATGGAGGATTGCTCCTTCATTAGGATTCTGGAGAGCACAGTTATTGAGACAGCAATACAGGACTCGGCTGATAAGCATTTGGAAAAGCATGGAGAGGTTAGTGTAGAAGATTTTGAATTTTGTTCTTTAGATAGAAAAAATGAAAAAGAATTGTTTAGGTGTGAGGATGTTTTTGAGTCTTTAGATTTAGATCAAAGAAAGGCTCCCCCAATTAAGCCATCCCTAATTGAGGCACCCACATTAGATTTGAAACCTTTACCGGATCATCTAAAATATGTGTATCTTGGGGAAAGTGAGACGTTGCCCATTATTGTTGCATCAGATTTAATGCCAGAGCATGAGGAGACCTTAATAAAATTGCTGCAACAATACCGCAAAGCTATAGGTTGGACATTGGCTGATATTCAGGGGATTAGCCCATCTTTTTGTATGCATAAAATCACTCTAGAGGAGGGATCCTTTAGGAGTATTGAGCAACAAAGAAGGCTTAACCCTGCAATGAAAGAGGTTGTTAAAAAGGAGGTAATTAAATGGTTGGATGCTGGGATCATCTATCCAATTGCCGATAGCAATTGGGTAAGCCCTGTCCAATGTGTTCCTAAGAAAGGAGGTGTCACTGTGGTGAGCAATAAAGATAATGAGTTGATCCCCACAAGAACAGTAACTGGCTGGAGGGTTTGTATGGATTACAGAATGCTTAATAAAGCTACTTGGAAGGATCATTTCCCTCTGCCATTTATCGACCAGATGTTGGATCGATTGGCTGGTCAGGCCTATTACTGCTTTTTGGATGGTTATTCTGGGGATAACCAGATTACTATTGCTCCTAAAGATCAGGAGAAAACCACTTTCACCTGCCCTTATGGGACATTCGCTTTTAGGAGAATGCCTTTTGGCCTTTGCAATGCTCCAGCAACATTTCAGCGGTGTATGTTAGCAATTTTTTCTGATATGATTGAGTCCACTATTGAGGTCTTTATGGACGATTTTTCAGTTTTTGGAGGGTCTTTTCAGAGTTGTTTAGATAATTTTGGAAAGGTGTTAAAAAGATGTGAGGATACCCATCTAGTTCTTAATTGGGAGAAGTGCCACTTCTTGGTGAATGAGGGCATAGTGTTAGGTCATAGGATTTCTAAGAATGGTCTAGAAGTTGATAGAGCAAAACTTGAGGTTATTGAAAGACTAGAGCTACCGAGTTCAGTGAAGGGAATTCGGAGTTTTTTAGGACATGCTGGATTTTATAGGAGGTTCATAAAGGATTTTTCCAAAATCAGCAAACCTCTTTGTAACTTATTGTGCACTGATCATGTTTTTTACTTTAATGCAGATTGTAGGAAGGCTTTTGAAACATTGAAGGCTGCTTTAATCTCAGCACCCATTCTCTACGCACCTAATTGGAATTTGCCATTCGAGGTAATGTGTGATGCGAGTGATGCTGCAGTAGGTGCAATGTTGGGGCAGAAGCAAGGCAAATTTATTCATCTTATATATTATGCAAGCAAGGTTTTAAATGAGGCACAGGTCAACTACACAACTACTGAAGCAAGGCAAATTTATTCATCTTATATATTATGCTGGGCCAGAAGCAAGGCAAATTTGTGTTTGCTTTTGTGAAATTCCGGCCATATTTGGTTGGATCCAAAGTCACGGTGTTCACGGATCATGCAGCAATAAGGTATTTAATGTCAAAGAAAGATGCAAAGCCTAGACTAATTCGTTGGATTTTACTATTACAGGAATTCGACTTGGAGATAAAGGAGAAGAAGGGATCAGAGAATGTCATTGCAGATCACTTGTCTCGTCTTGATCCATCATCATCTTTGCTGGAGCAATCTGCCATTTCTGATTCTTTTCCAGATGAACAGCTTTTTGTTGTTCAGGTAAAGGTAGTCAGGGATGTCCCTTGGTATGCTGATATTGCCAACTTTTTAGTGAAGGGAGTCACCCCTATTGATATGGATTGGAGGTAGAAGAAAAAGTTTAAGCATGATGCAAAATTTTTCTATTGGGATGAGCCATTTATGTATAAGCAATGCTCTGACGGTATTATTCGTAGGTGCGTTTCAGGTGATGAAGCAAAGGAAATCCTGGAGTAATGTCACTCTTCGCCGTATGGAGGTCATTTCAGCGGTCAGAGGACAACTATGAGGATTTTGCATTGCGGATTTTTCTGGCCTACGTTATTTAAGGATGCCCATTGGTTTTACAAGCAACGTGATGCTTGCCAAAGGAGATAAAACTTGGGACCTAGAGATGAAATGCCTCTTACTTACATTTTAGAAGTTGAATTATTTGATGTATGGGTGATAGCGAGCATAGCTAGCTATCTTTACTCATTTATTTTAGTTAGTCTTTTATGATTTTTGGGCCATTTTATTGTGCTTTAATGTTTATTTTGTAGGAAATGGTTGATTGGAGCTATAATGCCAATTTGGAGTTAATCGGGTGCTCGGGGCGTGAAAAAATGCATCGGAATGAAAAGAGTAAAAGTGGAAAAAAGTCAAATCTCGGTCAACAGCAGGCTAGCGTCGAGACGCTAGCTCTTGAGCGTCTCGACGCTCACATTCCATATCAGATTAGGCCCGTAAAGCTTACAGCGTCGGACGCTATGATAGGAAGCGTCCCGACGCTACCGTTTTTCCTTATTCAGAATGCGCGTATAAGAGGCAGCGTCTCGACGCTAGGACGAAAAATCAGAATAAAAGCTTCACTTCGGCTAGGTTTTTAGGGATATCGATTTGGGACCTTTTGGAGCCGTAAAGAGGACAGAATAGAGGACTTTTGGAGCTGCAAACAAAGGAGAGACTTGGAAATCAACCCATTGTTCGTGGGGATCGTGACAGAGACGTCGGGACTCGGCCTACATTGAGTTTTCTTTTCCCTTTTCTTCCTTTAGTTAGATTTATGGCTTTCCCATGTTTAGTTGAGCTTGTATTTACATTAATGAGTAGCTAAACTTGTAGCTTAGGGATTGATGTAGTTGATTAAGTTTATGGATTGATTTTTGGTTTAAGTTGTGCAATGTTATTGTGTTTGTAATCTTGAATTAATGCTTTCAATTAATTGGCCATTAGTTGGATGATTTAAGTTTTGAATCTAGCTCGGGAGAGGGGATTTGATCTAGACTTGCTCAAGATTGCATGAATAAAGTTTACTTTCTAATTCTTGACGGTTTTAGATTATCTTTAGAATCGGTTAAAAGATCTCATTGCCTTGCATATTAATAAACTTAGATAGGGATATCAAGTTGGTTAATTTGCATGAGAATCAATTATACTCGGGAGAGGTAGTTGTGATTAAAGGGTCTTTGGCTCATAATTTCATTGTGCATAATAACTTATTCTTTAAAATCAATCCTAAACTAAATCGGCGAAATCAATTCCCTAAGTAGTTTTCCCAATTGATATTCCATACTTTTTACTTGCTTTAATTTGTTTTTTTTAACATCACCTATTCATCACTTTTTGATCCCTAAATAAAATTGGGCAAGATAATTTGCAATACTTGATTTGCTTAAAAATCCAATCCAGAGGACGACATTCGAATTTACTATTCACTATATTATTACTTGACCCGTGCGCTTGCGGTAGGAAAAGTCCACATCAAGTTTTTGGCGCCGTTGTCGGGGATTGGCACATTTAGTTAAATTGATATTGTGAAAAAATTGCTTGATCTTAATTTAGGGTGTATTGTTAATTTTTTAGGTTTGTTGCATTTTTTCCTTATTTGTTTTTTCTTTCCATATTTGATTTTCTAGGTTAGTTTTCTTTTAGTTGTGAAATCTTTTCCTTATTTGTTCTTGTTTTTCCTTTTCTAGGTTAGTTTCATTATTTGCATTTTGTCATATTTATTTTTGCATTCCATATTAGGTTACTTTGTTTCCTTTTCTAGATTATATTTTCCATATTTAGATTAGTTGTTTCCTTTTCTTTATTTCATTCCATAATTGTTTTGTTTGTTTATGTGTAGGGATAAAGATTTAATTTTAGCACCATTTGATCCCGAGATAGAAAGAACAATTCTTAGGCTTCGAAGGGAAAATAGAGAAATTATTCAAATGGCAGACCAAAATCCACCTAAGGAGTCTAGGCCTATTAGAGATTATTTTCAGCCTGTGTTTCAGGGGCAACAGTCGGGGATTGTCTATGCACCGATTAATGCCAACAACTTTGAGCTGAAGACCAGTCTCATTCAGATGGCTCGAGACTGTGCATACAGAGGATCGCCCACCGAGGATCCAAATTCTCATCTTAAATCATTCTTGGATATTTGTGGGACGGTAAAGATTAATGGTGTCTCTGAAGATGCTATTCGCTTACGTTTATTTCCCTTTTCTTTGCAAGATAAAGCACGAGATTGGTTGCAGTCTATTACTCCTGGGAGCATCACCACCTGGGATGCTTTGGTCCATACCTTTTTAAAGAAATTTTTCCCTCCTGCAAAGACGGTCAAGCTGAGGACCGAGATTGGGACATTCCAACAACAGTATGATGAGCAGCTGTTCGAAGCTTGGGAGCGATTCAAAGAGCTACTGAGGAAGTGTCCTCAACATGGGTACCCCGATTGGCTTCAGGTACAGTTGTTTTATAATGGTTTAACCCCAAGTACAAAAACGATTGTTGATGCAGCTGCAGGTGGGACTCTGTTGTCCAAGACCGTGGAGAACGCTCGCACACTTTTAGAGGATATGGCCACCAACAGCTATCAGTGGCCATCTGAGCGGTCTACACCTAAAAAGATTGCTGCTGGAGTGTTTGAGGTTGATAAAGTAAGTGTACTCCAGGCCCAGATGACTTCCCTTGCCAATGCTTTTATGAAATTTTCAGGTACAGGGAGTGCACAGTCAATTGAATCAGCTGCTGCTTTAGCATCTAGACCTCAGGAGGAGACTATTGAGCAGGTTCAGTATGTATCAAATTTTAATTCTAGGGGATATAATAATAGTTTTACACCTACACATTTTCACCCTAACAATAGGAACCATGAAAATTTCTCTTATGCTAATACTAAGAATGTTCTTAATCCTCTTGGTTTTGCCCCTCAAACTCAAGATAATAAAAAGTTAGAAGATCTTGTTGGAGCTTTCATTGCAGAGTCTAGTAACAGGACAACCAAATTAGAGGAGGCAGTCATTGCTATCAACACCACAGTAAATGGCCACAGTGCTGCCATCAAGAACATTGAGACTCAGCTGGGACAGTTGGTGAATGTTGTAAGCACCATGAACAAAGGTAAGGCCCCAGCTGAACAAGAGAAACCTCAGATGGAGTACTGTAAGGCAATCACTGTGCACCAGGAAGAATCTGAAGAGGAACATGAATCTGAGGACTATGAAACGCCTACAGGGGAAGCTGAGGAGGACACATCAGCAGATGAGGCTGAAAAGCCTAACCCGGAGCCTCCTATTCCTTCTCCCACACTGTTGGTTCCCAAGGAAAGGAAAAAGAAAAAGAAGAAAAAGAACAACCAGGTTCAGTTTGATAAATTTATGAATGCTTTTATGAATTTGAATATTAATATTCCATTTGCAGAGGCATTAGAGATGCCCCAATACAACAGGTTCATGAAGGAGTGGTTAGCAAAGAAACGAAAGGAAAAGAAAGTTGACACTGTTTATCTTGCTTCCACATGCAGCACCAGAGTACAACAGAAAGTACCTGAAAAAGTAGCAGATCCAGGGAGTTTTTCTGTTCCTTGTAGTTTTGGTACTTATTCTTTTAGAGCATTATGTGATTTAGGTGCTAGCATTAATATTATCCCATTGTCCTTGTGTAAGAAGTTAGACATAGGTGAGATTAAATCTACTCCTGTAAAGCTCCAATTGGCTGATCAATCTGTGGTGAAACCAGTTGGTATTGTAGAAATGTGTTGATCAGAGTAGGTAGATTTTTCCTCCCTATTGACTTGTATGTTATGGACATGATAGAAAATCCTTCAATGCCTGTCATATTAGGACGACCATTCCTCGCTACTGGGCGAGCGATTATAGATATTGAGCGCAAGGAGCTCACTATTAGAGTCAAGAACGAAAAAGAAATCTTTAAAGCAGTTGAAGACTCTAAAGATGAAGTGCTGTACATGGGCTACAGGAAAGGTGCAAGAAAGAGCACCTCTGTTGGATTCACAGAACAAAAGCCTCCTTGAAGCACGTACAACACGTCGAGCTAATGACGTTAAACAAGCGCTTATGGGAGGCAACCCAAGTAAGTTAGTGTGTTTTCTTTTTGTTTTTGATTTATTGTTTGTTTTTGTTTTGTAGGTCTTGTTTTCTTCCTCTCCTTTGCTTTCAAGCTTTCAAGATTCTAAGCTCTCAAGCAAGAAGTCATCATCATTCCAGGCCAGTATTATTCACTCCTGTCATTCTTTCATTGTTCTCATGCTTGTTTATGCTTTATTTTCGTTATACATTGAGGACAATGCATACTTTAAGTTTGGGGGTGGATTAGCATGTTTGTGGAGCCCTTGAGCATCTGAGTTCGAGCTATAGTTTTGAGCTTTCTTTGAATTATGCATATGGTTGTTTTCTGGATGCTACTTTTGCATGATTATGATGTCCTAGGATAGGCTTTCCTGTCAATTTTCAAGCTTGTGATGAGATGTAAGCATAAGTGCCCAAAAAGGGAGACTTTTTAAAATTTTTCTAGGAGATGGCTTGCATGAGTAGAGTATCTGTCTTGGCTTGACTTGGATTTGAATGCTTAGGAGCGAATTATTGAGTTCATATGCTTGTTGTCACCTCGATAGGTGTAGGGTAGAGCTAAAGAGTTAATGTTTTGCAAATTAGCATGTTTGATCTTGCTTAGGAGAAAAGAAAAGAATATCTGCTATTTATGCTCATATCGAAAAATCATTCTTGTAGTTACTGTTGAAAAGAAAAGTAATATGCCATGGCCTGTGCACAGTTTGCAATGTTTAATAAAGATTAAGGCAAAAAGAGCTACCCCCGTTGTGATCAGTTAGGCCAACCAGAGAAAACTCAGGTTAAGGGTCCCTGCAATGGGTGTGTGAAAGCTAGTGCCACATTTACATGCTTAATTCAATTGTTAATTAAAAGCACCTAAGTATGGAGATAAACAAACTAATTTGTTGCATTAACTCATTAGTGAAGCCTTAGTGCCAGTGTAAAGGGAAGATGAGCTGAGAGTTTAATAATCCAATCCCGGGCTAGTAGAGTCTGATCTTGTTGAGTTAGATCTCGCTTGTGCAAGATAATTTTGGAAAAATTTTAATTTGTCTCCCTCATTGGTCCTTATGTGCATATCTCTTGCTTGCTTGGTTATTGACTTTTGAGCCTTGAGGATTGAGTTATGATTGTAGCATCCATTCTTCCATTGTATGTTTGATTTCTAGTTTGCTCGAGGACTAGCAAAAGCTTAAGTTTGGAGGTATTTGATAGCGAGCATAGCTAGCTATCTTTACTCATTTATTTTAGTTAGTCTTTTATGATTTTTGGGCCATTTTATTGTGCTTTAATGTTTATTTTGTAGGAAATGGTTGATTGGAGCTATAATGCCAATTTGGAGTTAATCGGGTACTCGGGGCGTGAAAAAATGCATCGGAATGAAAAGAGTAAAAGTGGAAAAAAGTCAAATCTCGGTCAACAGCAGGCTAGCGTCGAGACGCTAGCTCTTGAGCGTCTCGACGCTCACATTCCATATCAGATTAGGCGCGTAAAGCTTACAGCGTCGAGACGCTATGATAGGAAGCGTCCCGACGCTACCGTTTTTCCTTATTCAGAATGCGCGTATAAGAGGCAGCGTCGCGACACTGTCTTGACAGCGTCTCGACGCTAGGACGAAAAATCAGAATAAAAGCTTCACTTCGGCTAGGTTTTTAGGGAGATCGATTTGGGACCTTTTGGAGCCGTAAAGAGGACAGAATAGAGGACTTTTGGAGCTGCAAACAAAGGAGAGACTTGGAAATCAACCCATTGTTCGTGGGGATCGTGACAGAGATGTCGGGACTCGGCCTACATTGAGTTTTCTTTTCCCTTTTCTTCCTTTAGTTAGATTTATGGCTTTCCCATGTTTAGTTGAGCTTGTATTTACATTAATGAGTAGCTAAACTTGTAGCTTAGGGATTGATGTAGTTGATTAAGTTTATGGATTGATTTTTGGTTTAAGTTGTGCAATGTTATTGTGTTTGTAATCTTGAATTAATGCTTTCAATTAATTGGCCATTAGTTGGATGATTTAAGTTTTGAATCTAGCTCGGGAGAGGGGATTTGATCTAGACTTGCTCAAGATTGCATGAATAAAGTTTACTTTCTAATTCTTGACGGTTTTAGATTATCTTTAGAATCGGTTAAAAGATCTCATTGCCTTGCATATTAATAAACTTAGATAGGGATATCAAGTTGGTTAATTTGCATGAGAATCAATTATACTCGGGAGAGGTAGTTGTGATTAAAGGGTCTTTGGCTCATAATTTCATTGTGCATAATAACTTATTCTTTAAAATCAATCCTAAACTAAATCGGCGAAATCAATTCCCTAAGTAGTTTTCCCAATTGATATTCCATACTTTTTACTTGCTTTAATTTGTTTTTTTTAACATCACCTATTCATCACTTTTTGATCCCTAAATAAAATTGGGCAAGATAATTCGCAATACTTGATTTGCTTAAAAATCCAATCCAGAGGACGACATTCGAATTTACTATTCACTATATTATTACTTGACCCGTGCGCTTGCGGTAGGAAAAGTCCACATCAATGGGGTATTGACTTTATGGGGCCATTTCCCCCTTCTAATGGCAATGTTTTTATCTTATTGGCAGTTGATTATGTGTCCAAGTGGGTGGAGGCCATTGCATCGCATCAGAGTGATGCCAAGACAGTTGAAAGGTTTCTTCAATCGCACATCTTTGCGCGGTTCGGGACACCTAGAGCTCTAATAAGTGATGAGGGTACACATTTTGTTAATAATATCTTAACTCAGCTTTTAGCTAAGTATGGGATTAAGCATAGGATAGCTACCCCTTATCACCCACAAGCAAATGGTCAAGCTGAAATTAGTAATAGGGAAATTAAAGCTATTTTAGAGAAAGTAGTCCATCCATCTCGAAAGGATTGGTCCTTTAGGTTGGATGAGGCTCTTTGGGCTTATAGGACAGCTTATAAGACTCCTCTAGGTATGTCTCCCTATAGGTTAGTATATGGGAAAGCTTGCCATTTACCATTGGAGCTAGAGCATAAAACATTTTGGGCTTTGAAAAAGTTAAATTTTGATCTGAGTCGTGCAGGAGCAATAAGAATGCTGCAGTTTAATGAGTTAGAAGAATTTCGTCAATTTTCTTACGAAAATGCGAAAATGTATAAGGAAAAGACTAAGCTGTGGCATGACAAAAAAGTTAAATCTAAGGAGTTTCTCAGGGGTCAAAAAGTTTTGCTTTATAATTCTATATTAAAATTATTTCCTGGGAAATTAAAATCTAGATGGTCAGGACCATTTATTGTGATTGAAGTTTTTCCCCATGGAGCAATTACTTTGCAGGATGAAAAAGATGGGAGATTGTTCAAAGTGAATGGACAGCGTGTGAAGCATTATTCGGGTGAGGAGTTTCAGTCGAAATATCGTTCCCTAAGGTTGGTTGATGATTGAGAGAGCAGGACTTTTGCGGGAGCATTTAACAGAGCAAAATTTTGAGCTCCCAGACTTTGTATTGATTTTAAGTTTTTCTTATTTGTTTTTAATTCCGATTAGGTTAGGTTTGATTTTTGCATAGTTTGTTAGATCTCAGTATTTTTATTATTTTAGATTTATTTTGTTTTGATTTGATTTTATTTTCGGGTTATTTATTTAAATTATCTTGCAATTATCTTTTAATTAGTTAAATTTTATTAGATTTTATCTAGATTTTATTTATTTGAATTCTAGTTTTAATTTATTCGGCTTCTTTTGAAAATAAAAGATTGGGATGATTGGTTAAAATTTAATTTAATTTAAAAAAAAAACTTTGATTTTTCTTTTGAAATCTGAATTCCGTATCTAAGATTCTTCAGGTTCAGCAAATTGTTGCGGCAAAGATATGGCTTGAGCAAAATGTTTCGAATTAAAAGGGTTTCTGTTGGAATTTATTATTTTTACCGTTGGATTTGGCTTTGAATTCTTGCAGGTAAATGTGTGTGCATCATATGAGGAGGCCACGTGTCGCAGAGCATTATCCGAAGGCTTCAATGATGACAGTACATCAATTTTACCATGGGCGTTTGGAATCCGCAATTTTACCGTTGGTAATTTTTGAATTTCAGGTTTGCATTCTTAAATTACAACGGTAATATTAGTTATGGCAGGGCAAATCTTTTCTGTTAGGATTCTTGTTTGCTGCAGCCCTATTTATTCGCAATCTCTGGTAAGCACGTTTCACTTCGTCTTCTTGATCAAATCTTTGTGCGTGTATTATTTTTTCTTTCTTTGCATTCTCTGTCAAAACCCTATTACACCTTCAATGGCTAAAACAAGGGCTCGAAAAGAGAGGGAGAGTGAGGAAGAAGAGATACCCGTAACCCCCGAAGTTCAGAAAGTAAAAACCAAGAAGAGAAGGACACCGGAGGAGAAAGAAGCAAAAAGAAGAAAACGACAACAGAGAGTTGAAGAACAAGAAAAAGCGAGAGATGATGAGGTTGTTGCAGAAGAAGAAGAAGACCCAAAAGAATCTGACAGACAGAATCAAGAAGAGGATGAAAAGGAAATTGCGACTACAGAAGAAGCTCGAGAGGATATTCAGGAGAAGCAGAGTGAGGATGTGCAGAAGGAGGCTGTAGAGGAAGAAGGCAGAGAGCCAGTTCAGGAGGCTCGTGTGGAGGTTATCATACCTGAACCTCCGAAATGCCGCCGCATTAAGCGGAAGGCTGGGCGCATTCCAGTGATCAGGACTGATACCCCATCGCCTCCATCATCAGATTCCGAGAGAGACAAGGCAGAGCGAGAGGAACGAGAGAGAAAAGAAGCTGAAGAAAGAAGGCGAGAAGAAGTAGAGAAACAGGCGGAGGAGGAACAGTTGCTGAAGCAGTGAGAAGAAAAGGGAAAATATATTGCTGAAGCATCGGAGGAACACGATGAAATAGCAGAGCGACAGATGCCACACGATCGCTTTGTCAATAATTTTGCGAGAGCGAAATACGCTGAGCTCCTGAAAAGGGATTTTCTGTTCGGAAGAGGTTTCAGCGGTGATCTCCCGCCATTTCTGAGGCTGTGAACGCACAAGTGGTGCGTGAATTCTATGCCAACATTGATAAAGAAGAGGGTTTCCTGGTAATTGTCAGAGGAGTCGAGATAGATTGGAGTCCAAGTGCGATCAACGCACTGTACCATCTTCAAAACTTTCCCCATGCGGCATTCAATGAGATGGCAGTCGCGCCATCTGAGCAACAGTTAAGTAATGCTGTGAGGGAGGTAGGAATCGAGGGGGCACAGTGGCAATTATCTAAGACTCAGAAAAGGACATTCCAATCGGCTTATTTGAAAAAGGAAGCGAACACATGGATGGGTTTCATCAGGCAGAGGTTGCTTCCGACAACGCACGACTCGACAGTATCTAGGGAACGAATTCTTTTGGCTTTTGCTATCTTAAGGTCTCTCAGTATTGACGTAGGAAAAATTATTTGTAATGAAATTGCTTGCTGCTGGAAGAAAAAGGTGGGGAAACTATTCTTTCCGAACACAATCACGATGCTGTGTAGAAGAGCAGGGGTTCCGGTGGATGAGGGAGATGTGATCCTGTTTGATAAGGGGATCATAGACACGTCCAATTTGGCACGGCTCTAGCGCATGCAGGAGGTGCGTCAAGGTGGGCTTATGATAGCGAGCAGAAATGTCGCTATTTTAGTCTCAATTTATTAAGCTTTTTGATGCTTTAATCGTGTTTTTTATGAATATATTTAATGAATTTTGTTATTTGGTCCTTAGGAGCTAAGTTGGTGATTTTGGGAGAAAAAGAGCCAAAATTGAAGTAATTCTAGCCCAAATCCTAGCTTAATGCAATTGGAGGCCCAAAGAAGACATCTATGAAGAAAAGACCAAGAGAAATGAAGAAGAAGGCCCAAAAGTCAGCCCAAAAGAAAGCTGAAAAATCTGGAAAATCGCAGCAGCGTCGAGACGCTTAGCAAGGCAGCGTCGAGACGCTTAGCAAGGCAGCGTCGCGACGCTGCCCTTTCTTGTTGCCCAAGCCGCGTGCGCAGCAGCGTCGCGACGCTACCCCTATTCCAGGCCTATAAATAGGTGCCCTTGGTGCCTCATTTCTCATCAATCAATCAACCATCACTCATTCCTTTCTTTCCTTTCTTAAGACTCCTTTTTTGGAGCCCCTCTCAAGGCTTTTGAGCCTTTTTGAGAGGGGCTCCAAAAAAGGAGTCCCTCTCAAAAAGGCTCAAAAGCCTTGAGAGGATTCGATTCTTAATGGAAACTCGACGGACAGAAATTAGGATAGATCATAATCCATGCAACTAGTTTAATTGCCCGTTGTGACACCGGGATTAGTTGATTAAACATAGATTCCTAAAATGAATCAGAGCGTAATAATTAATGATTTTTAATAGCGCTAAGGACACTTAGGTTGTTAAAATGAATTAATTACAATTAGGGGAGACCGACAGGAGAACCTATGTGATTAACGGAGATTCTAGGTTTATAATTAGTTGGGCAATGAGATAGGATAATTATAGCAATTATTTAGCTAGTCATCGATTTTCAAGACCCCTCTTCCCGCTTAAAGAAAACTCTTTCTCCACATTTTATTTTTGATTGATCAAATTGTTTTTGTTAATTGTTTTAAATTTAAATCCTTTTTATTGCATTAAACTGGTCCCTAAATATTATTTCACCTAAGTATTTTCAGTGCTCAAGAGAATTTCAATTATTTGCTTAAGTTTCGCTTCGCCTCCCTGAGGATTCGATACTCGGAATACTTTCCGTTTTATATTACTTGTGACGACCCGTGCGCTTGCGGACAATCGTACCCAACAAGTTTTTGGCGCCGTTGCCGGGGAGGCTTGATTTTTAAGCAAAAATTAATTTTTCTTGACATCGAAAAGAAAAGGATAAATGGTAATTTAGGTGTAAATATTTTTCTTTCATCATTTTGTGAATAGTATTTTATTTTCATTTTTTTGTTTGGTTTTTTTTGTTATCGGGGAGCATTGTATGCGAAGGAACAAGGTGGTTGATCTGTTTCCGTTAGATCTTGAGATTAACAGGACTCTTAAATTCATTAGAAAAGAAAAAAAGATTAGCAGAAACAATGGCCCACCAAGAAGAAGCTCCCAAGGTAATTAGAGATTTTCTGCAGCCAGTCCTTCCTACCGAGAATTCTGGAATTGTATACGCCCCCATCCAAGCTACAAATTTTGAGCTCAAAACAGGGTTGATTCAGATGGCACGCGATAACTCGTTCAAGGGACATCCTTCCGAGGACCCTCACTCTCATCTGCGATCATTCCTAGAAATATGCGGGACGGTAAAGATGAACGGAGTTCCGGCCGACGCGATCAGATTGAGGCTATTTCCATTTTCTCTACAGGATAAAGCAAAAGATTGGCTCGAATCAGTCGAGACGGGCAGCATCAGTACTTGGGACGAGCTTGCCCAGGCTTTTCTGACAAAATTTTTTCCACCAGCTAAGACTACCAAGCTGCGGACTGAAATTGGAACATTCAGACAGCTTGACGAAGAGCAGTTATATGAAGCGTGGGAAAGATATAAGGAAATGCTTAGGCGATGCCCCCAACACGGATATCCTGATTGGCTTCAGGTACAGTTATTTTATAATGGATTAAACCCCTCCACAAAGACAGTCCTTGACAAATCAGCAGGAGGGAGTTTTCTTTCAAAAAAAGTGACAGAAGCCAAAGACCTGCTTGAGGAAATGGCGGCAACAAGTTATCAATGGCCGACGGAGAGAGGAACAGTGACAAAAAAGGCTGGATTGTATGAATTGGATAAGTCAAGTTCACTGAAAGCGCAACTGGCATCTCTGACCAATGCTCTAAACAAATTGACGTCGTCTGAGGTGGTTAAGTCCATTTCCACCTTAGCTGATGGTCATTCAAAGAAGGAAGGTCAAGATGTGGAAGAAGTTCAATACATAGGAAATAGATCATATGCTCAAGGAGTACCAAACTTCTACCACCCCAGTCTGCGCAATCACGAGAACTTCTCATATGCGAATACGAAGAATGTTTTACAGCCACCCCCAGGTTTTGCATCAACGAGTACTCCTGAAAAGAAAAATAATCTGGAGGAGATGGTGGCTTTATTCATCAAGGAACAAAGAATATTGAATGTGAGTCTCCAGACATCAGTAAACAACCACGACGCAACTCTAAAGAATATGGAAGTGCAGATAGGTCAGATTGCTTCAGCAGTAAATGCCCTTCAAAAGGGAAAATTTCCAAGTGATACTGAGCCTAACCCGAAAGAGCAGTGTAAGATGGTGGTTCTGAGAAGTGGCAGAAGACTGGAGGACAGTATAGAGAAGAAAAAGGAAGAAGAAAAGAGAAGGGATGAAGATCAAGGGACTGAGGCACAAAAAGCCTCCTCTGAAAGGTTCCAACATCCTCCCAACTCTATTGAAGTAAAATGTGATTTTTCTAACAGCTTTGTAGGTAGAAAAAAAGATGAGAGGCAGAATGACAATAAGAAGATGACTGAGGAAGAAGTGGTTCCATGCAACCACCATGACAGAGGTTCGCATATTAGCCCGCCCAAGCGGAGGGGCGAATGTCCAACCTTTGATTTCAGGGAGTTACCTTTTCCTCAAAGATTTAAGAATGTCAAATTAGATGAACAATTTCAAAAATTCTTAGAAATGTTTAAAAAGTTGTCTGTGAATATTCCATTGGTAGAAGCTTTGTATAATATGCCAAATTATGGAAAATTCATGAAGGAAATGCTTTCTAAAAAGAAAAGTCTGAAAAAAGAAGTTTTTAATTTATCTGAGAGTAGCAGTACCATTATTTCTGGTAGGATACCCTCTAAGCAGAAAGACCCAGGGAGTTTTACTGTTCCCTGCACCATAGGAGAAGTATCCTTCGATAGGGCTTTGTGTGATTTAGGAGCAAGTATAAATTTGATGCCCTACTCTATGTACAGGAAGATTGGTTTATCAGGTATGACAAACAGTGACGTCACTCTCCAACTTGCCGACAGATCGATTACCCACCCGATGGGTGTTGTGGAGGACGTATTGGTGAAAGTCAACAAATTCATCTTCCCTGTAGATTTCGTGGTACTGGACATGAAGGAGGACAAAGAGGTGCCAATTATCTTAGGCAGACCTTTCCTAGCCACTGGTAAGGCTGAGATTAGCGTGCATACAGGTAAGCTTACCTTGAACATTGATGATGAAAAAGTCGTGTTTGGTATTTTTGGCCAAGATGAATCTGTTTGTAGTTTGCATACATGTTTTTCTGTTGGGCCTGAATACTTGACTGATGACGATGAAGAGGTAGACTATAATCTTGGCCTAGGCTTAGGAGAAATGCTTGTTGATAATGTAAATTTTGATCATGATGCATATATGGATAATCCTCTGTTTGAAAATGAATTGGATCTGCCTGACTTTGAAAATGAATTAGACTTGCCTGCTTGTGAAAATGAAAGATCTGCAGTTGATGATTTACCTTCCTGTGAAAATGAATTGGAATTGCCTGAAATGAATAATTTTGATGATGATATTGATTTGCCTGACATTGAGCATGAACGTAAAAGGCATAAAAAAGATTGCTCGATAGATCATTTTGAGTCTGACCATGATTACAGTGAATCTATTGAGTCTGATCTTGACATT
This sequence comes from Luffa acutangula, assembly GCA_036850905.1. NCBI lineage: Eukaryota > Viridiplantae > Streptophyta > Magnoliopsida > Cucurbitales > Cucurbitaceae > Luffa > Luffa acutangula. The sequence continues at coordinate 20,260,091 of CM072087.1, forward strand.
CCTGAATGCATGAATCCTGACAATGTGAATACTTTCTTTTCGTGTCCTGATGATGTGTATAGCATAGAATCTGACCCAGAAGAACTTGAATCTGTGAATAGTATAGAATCTGATCCTGAAATTCTTGAATTCTTTAAGTCTTCTGATGATGAGTCATGTGATAGCTTAGTTGAATCATTTTTTAATTCTGAGTCTGAAGGATCTGCTGAGCATGTAGATATTTTTTCTGATGAATGGACTTGCATGATAGATAGGCCATCTCTAGATCCTAGACCAGTAGATATTATGACGCTTGATGACTCCGTTAACAACTGTTTTGAAAATAGAGATTTAGAAAAGAGATTTGATGCGGCTGATTATTTTCTTAAATGTTATTATGAGAATCTCTGTAGTGAAGATGGGCCAGGGGAAAGTTTTTTTTCTCCCCTGTTTGTAGTATGCAATTCGGTGCGTGATTTTTTGCAGGGCCCGGAGGATGATGAAAATTTTTATTTTGAGCCTCCGTAAGCGTGCCGAGCCTAGTCTAGCTAAAGAGGTTAAAGAAAGCGCTGCTTGGGAGGCAACCCAAGGATTAAAGTAGTTAGTTGTTTTTGCGGTAAATAATTTTCTTTGCTCCGTGATCCAATTTTGTTTTGCAGGATCACCTTAGCAAATCCCAAAATTCCACATTTCCCATTTTTCATGGATCCAAAAGAAGAGGATGAAGCGCTCCTAGCTCAGGGAAGTCTCAGTATCTCTCTTTATGCTTTTCTGTTTTAAAACATTGGGGACAATGTTTAGTTTAAGTTTGGGGGGGAGGCTTCCGCTGTGTTGAGCATATTTAAATTCTGTTGGATGCATGAATAGATAGCCATGATAGCCAAGGATGTGATTTTTGTAATTTTGGGAGAAAATGGTTTATATGTTGTGAAATTGTGAAATTTTAAAATTTTTTGATACTTAGTTTTGATGTCTAAAGCATGCAATAGTCTTATCTAATGACGTCTTTGAAAATCTAGATTCTTATTATGGTTTTCAAAGTTGTTGTCACCCCGATAGGCTTAGTTTCTAATATCAGGAAGTTCATGCTAGATTGCTCTAAAGAACTAGGTAGGAAAAAAAAAATGTTATGCCTGCTGAGAGAAAAGCAAAAGCAACAAAAGAAAAAGTGAGAAAAAGAAAATCTGTTGAAAAAGAATTTTTGCTTGCTCAAAAGAAAAAAGCCTAGGGGTAAAAAGAGCTACCTACGGTGTGATCAGTTAGGCCAACCAGAGAATAAAATTCGGGTTAAGGGTCCCTGCACCGTAGTGTGAAAGCTAGTACCATTAGATATCAAAATGCAAGTTTGGGGGAGGAGCAAAAGAAAAAGAAAAGAAAAAGAAGAGAAAAAGAAAAATCATGTGAGAATTCTGCTCCCCCATGAAAAAAGAAAAGGATGACAGGCACCCTAGTTACTTTTTTTTGCATGATAGAAGGACTCCGAAGTATTAGGGGCTCTTAGCCAGTGTATGGGGAAAACAAATGGAGAAAGCCATAAGACTAATCTAGGTTAGTAAAAGAATCAATAGATAAGTCTTGAGCATGCTATTCATTAATCTTAAGTTCAAACTAGTTTAAGATTTCTTCAAGAGTATGCGGTGCTTGCTTATTCCACTTGCATGTTTTCCATTCGATCCTAAGAATTCCAAAATCACTGAGGGTTGAGCAATTCTATTTCATGCATCTTTAGAATTCATTTTGCTCGGGACTAGCAAAAGCTTAAGTTTGGGGGTGTGATAGCGAGCAGAAATGTCGCTATTTTAGTCTCAATTTATTAAGCTTTTTTATGCTTTAATCGTGTTTTTAATGAATATATTTAATGAATTTTGTTATTTGGTCCTTAGGAGCTAAGTTGGTGATTTTGGGAGAAAAAGAGCCAAAATTGAAGTAATTCTAGCCCAAATCCTAGCTTAATGCAATTGGAGGCCCAAAGAAGACATCTATGAAGAAAAGACCAAGAGAAATGAAGAAGAAGGCCCAAAAATCAGCCCAAAAGAAAGCTGAAAAATCTGGAAAATCGCAGCAGCGTCGAGACGCTTAGCAAGGCAGCGTCGCGACGCTGCCCTTTCTTGTTGCCCAAGCCGCGTGCGCAGCAGCGTCGCGACGCTTGGCAAGGCAGCGTCGCGACGCTACCCCTATTCCAGGCCTATAAATAGGTGCCCTTGGTGCCTCATTTCTCATCAATCAATCAACCATCACTCATTCCTTTCTTTCCTTTCATAAGACTCCTTTTTTGGAGCCCCTCTCAAGGCTTTTGAGCCTTTTTGAGAGGGTTCTTCTAGTGGGAATTTTTGGGGAATTTTGGGAAGCAATTCTAGAGGCTCGAGGAGTAGTCAGCGGGGGCTCCAAGCGTCAGCAAGGGGTTTTTCGACGGTCAATTCCTTTCCTTTATGCTTTTTAATATGCTTTCCCTTGTAATTATTGTGGATATTATGTGTAGCTAAACCCCAATTTGGGGTCTTGAAATGAAATGTTAGTGGAAATATTGTTATAATTTCTTATCTCTCGCCCATGTCCTAATTATTTGTATGGATGTGCTTAATGCTTTACTCAATCTGACCAATTGTGTAATGATTCGATTCTTAATGGAAACTCGACGGAGAGAAATTAGGATAGATCATAATCCATGCAACTAGTTTAATTGCCCGTTGTGACACCGGGATTAGTTGATTAAACATAGATTCCTAAAATGAATCAGAGCGTAATAATTAATGATTTTTAATAGCGCTAAGGACACTTAGGTTGTTAAAATGAATTAATTACAATTAGGGGAGACCGACAGGAGAACCTATGTGATTAACGGAGATTCTAGGTTTATAATTAGTTGGGCAATGAGATAGGATAATTATAGCAATTATTTAGCTAGTCATCGATTTTCAAGACCCCTCTTCCCGCTTAAAGAAAACTCTTTCTCCACATTTTATTTTTGATTGATCAAATTGTTTTTGTTAATTGTTTTAAATTTAAATCCTTTTTATTGCATGAAAGTGGTCCCTATATATTATTTCACCTGAGTATTTTCAGTGCTCAAGAGAATTTCAATTATTTGCTTAAGTTTCGCTTCGCCTCCCTGAGGATTCGATACTCGGAATACTTTCCGTTTTATATTACTTGTGACGACCCGTGCGCTTGCGGACAATCGTACCCAACAGCTTATACATGGCATCAACTCGATTCTAGAACAACTGGCACTTTCGACCAGTAGACAGGAGTTTGCTGAAAGGCAATCTTTAACCTTGTAGAACTATGTTAAGAATCGGGATGCCAGCTTAAAAAGGGCACTGCAAGAGAATTTTTCCAAGCCGTATCAGCCCTTCCTGCATTCTCTGAGGTTCTATTGAACCCCTGGATTCCGCCCCCACCGGTTGAAAGAGAAGAAGAGAATGATGATGAAGAGCAGGGTCAGGAAGATTGATGGATGAAATGATCTTCGGCTAGCATTATTTTTGTTCTTATCATTTTGTTTGCTCGCGCATGTCTGACCCTGTTTACTAAATATGTTTGCTTGTTCCTTTTTAATTGTTCTGCTTTAAAAATATATCTCTGTTATGTAATTTCTTTTCTTATGTTTTTAAATGAAATTTCTAGATGTTTCTATCCTATGAGCACTGAGTAACTCTAACTTAACTAATTTTCTTCTGAATTTTTTAAGCTTGGACTGATTACGCTTAGTTAGATCAAGGTATTCTGATCTCCAGAAACTTTTTGCTTGAGCAATTCTTCTAGCCTGGACTGTTGCTGCGACGAAGAAGATTTTGACGGTAGTATTGACTTATATGATCCACTTTAAGCTTAATCCTAGTCCCATGTTTAGTTTAAAAATTCAGTTAGAAAAATTTAAGTTTGGGGGTATAATTGCTTAATTAATGATTCATTGGGGACAATGAATAATTCAAGTTTGGGGGACTTTTTGCTACTCCAATTATTTTGCTCGAGCATTCCTCTCCTTCAAATTAAAATTTGCTAGGTTATTGAGTAACCGGGGACATTTGTGATACCTACAGTTTGTCTTCGCGTCAAAAGATGACCTAGGAAATGTGAAAAAATGAAAAATATGAGAAAAATTATTATTTGCGGAAAAAAATCATTTGTTGAAGATTTTGCTGAAAAAATTGATGGAGCAAAAGTTTTGAAGGATGAATGATGATCCAGCAGTTTTTCTGTCTTCCAGAACTTAGGTGAGCTTCATCACAAAATGTCGCCATTCTGAGGGGCAAGAGATGGAATAACTAAGGATTTTTGAGCTTTATAATGAGTATTGAGCCTAGTTGGTCATGAACTTGAGGCAAGGGTATAATGCACCATAAAGTGGGTCATCCCGTGCTTAAGAGCTTATGACTGTAAGGCTGCTTTAAGTCTGATAAATAATGAAATAAACCCCTTTAAAAATATGTTTTGAAATGTCTGATAAAAGAGCTAAGCTGTGGATAGTTCTTAGAATTGAGTTGAAAGTGGTGATTATTTGTCCCTGCTGAAGGAATCATTTTGCTGCAACAGAGCTTGGTTTTGCAGAGTGCTCAGGTAAAGGTTAAAAAGTAGTGTTGGACTGTCTGGTTTGATTAAGCTAATTCTTTGTCTAATGTTTTGAAATTTTTAAAGGAAGGTTGGTTAGTATTGCTCGGGACGCGCAATAGTTCAAGTTTGGGGGTATGATAACTGCCCAAAAGGTAGTTATTTAGGCCTCATTTATATAAGGATTTGCGTATCTTTAATGCTTAATAGGGTTGGTTTTAGAGACATATTACATGATTTAATCCATTTGGAAGAATGGAAGCTTTGGAAATCTCTTTGTGCAGATTATGCTGCTGAGCGACTGGAGGGAGCAAATTCTATGCTGCAGCAAAACTTGGAACAAAAACTGCCACATCATAGCTCGTTAGCCAACTTCATGAACCGACTTCTGTTGAGTTATTTTCGTGATAAAGGATCAAGGAGAGCCTTACACGTGTCCTAGTTGACCTAATTAAAGCCTCTCATCCTTCTATAAAAGGAAGTAGCCGTCAAAGTCAAAATCATTCCATGTTTTTCCTTGGAAGCCGAATAGTATAGGGAGATTGAAGATCACCAAGAACACCATCATCCGCAAGCTGATTAGGGAGTTTACTTTCTTTATTAACTTGTGGTTATGGACATGCATACTCAGATTGTAATTCGTATTCCTATGCCTATTATGAACTAAGTAGCTTAGGGTGTTGGTTAGGAATAATGTGATTACTGTGCTTCATCTCTAGTAATGAATTGACTATCGCATTTTGGTTAATTGTTGTGCTTATTCTTATTTTATGACCGCTTGGCCAGCCGGTGTGAATAGCTCTCTCTAGTTTCAGGGATGATTTAGAGAGTGTGTGGCAATTATCCACACTACGATCATTGTGTATTGGTGAACGCCAGTGACTGAGCTAGGGATAGCCAGTTGCCTAGTGCTTGATTGGTCGCACTTCATTGGGTTTGAAACATATCCCAAAAGAACCGGAGTTCCGGGAGGAATCCGCTAATAATACTGCGAGAAATGCATGATCAATAATATTGCTATAGCATATCTTAGAACAATCACTAAAGCCTAACCAGCGCCTGTCTTTAATCTATCTATTTATTTGTTTACTCGTTGTTCTATCATTTACTTTGCTTCAGCATAACTCTTATAAAACCCAACATTTTTATTATCTTCGAAACCATTAGGAAGTTACGCAAAATAGATAAAGTGGAAGCTCATTCAGACCTTGGATTGATAATATTACTTGCTGCAGACTGTGTATACTTGCACAGGATTTTGGAGTCAATTTATCTTATATTTTTAACCACTCCAGAATTACAACAGGGCGCGAAGACGAACGACGTTGGGGGAGATAGACTAAGAGAGAATGTTTGCTTAGGGTTTTTCTTTTCTTTTCTTTTCTTTTTAATATTTTTCTTTTTTTTTATTTCTCTTAATCAATCCAAATAAATAAAATAAATTAAAAGATAGTCTTGAGTTCTTTTTTTTTTTTTTACAAATTTATCTCTTTTCAAATTAAAAACTAAATTTAAACTTCTAAAATCACATCAAATTTAGGAGAAATTTAAACTTAAATTCGAAATCCCAAAAAAAGATAAATTTTTTGGCATTTATTGCACGTCAAGAAACCTTCATTAATATTGACGTTTATTGCGCGTCAATATAGTAATGTTTATTGACGCCTATTAGCCATCAATAAATGCGGTTTTTATTGATGGCTAATATGCGTCAATAACAACCGTCAACAAAACCCTTTTCATTGATGTCTTTTGTCCGTCAACTACGTGAAAAGGCGGAGTTGGACGAAAATCTACGTAAAGTACGCTTTTAATCACACTTATTGACGTTTTTTGTCCGTCAACATAAACCATATCATTTCTCGATACCATAAAACCTTAAATATATCTATTTAATTATTAATAATTTATTTTAAAGTACAAATATTACGTTTATTGACTTTAAAAGCCAAGTGTCAATAAAGACAAAATTTGTAGTAGCAAGTCCAAACGAGTTTTAGGGAGGGATTTTAAAACACACTAATTCCCAAACACTTTGGTTTAAAAATTATACCCCAAAGCTCAAGCCAAAATAAGACTTATATTTTTCTTTCAACTCTAAACTCGGGATTTAAAAACACCCAAAGCGCACGGGGCGTTACAAAGCAGCATCGATTTCATGCAAATGTCTCCTTCAGTTATTCAACTTTATTTTCATTTTCTTGTTAGTTATTACACCAACAGGTAACAATAAAAAAAAAAACACATAAATTATACTGAATTCTTACCTTGATTGACACAAATAATAATACATTCCTATTTATAAATTAATGGTTCACATTTTATTGTTCTTTTCTACTTCATATTGTTTGTTTTGTTTAAAAATTAAAGTAACCCGCTTATGCTTCAACTTTAGGTTCTTTGGCTGGACGAAGCTTTGTAGAAGAGACAAGTAGAAGAATATTGGAGAATTTGGTCAATGAAAATCGTGGCATGGCCCCGCCAAACGAAGATGACATGGTTGTAATGGATTATTCTCCATCGAGAACTAGCCCTGATGTCCATTACTAGCACGAAGAGTGGAAATAAAAGACAAAAATCCAACTACTAAATATATATATAATAAAAATAATTATTGTATAACATTGTTTATGTGATATGAAATTGTATGTTACTATATTGTTTGAATCTATATAATTGTCATTATTTGAAGATAAATTCTAGAAATATTACAAAAATTGAAGTACTTCTATATAATCAGTACTGGTGTGCATATGCTTATATATACATAGAGACGATAATTGTGAAACATAATATACATTGTCGTTTAATTAGGTTGTATTTCCCAATATTGAAAGACGGATGAGCTGAATTAGGTAGTTGTGAAAAAAAGAAGAAGAAACTAAATACATCAATAGACAACAAATATCACAATTTACGTTTTGTTTGAACGAAAATATAATATTTGAAATTAGGACAAATTAAAAATTTCGGAAATCAGACATAAGTACAAAGAAAAAAAACTATCAACAACGAAAAAATTAGTTACTTTATTTTACCATGCATTGGTCATATCTGGTATAAATAATACTTGCTACAGTGAATGAATTAAAAAAAGTCTAACGAAAATAATTTATAATATATATTGTTATAGGTAATTTTGGACCACACTGATACAAAAGGAGCTGATGAGGACAATTTGACAGAGGTGGGACCAGAAAGCCGACCCAGAGGAAGACTAGACCAAAGGGTCGAGCCAATTTTGCCCGACCCATATGGTCGGCCTCGGCACCATTCGACCGGCGACAAGGGCCGAGCTTGGCCACCTCCGTTGGGTCTCTAGTGTCCCTTCGGTCCCTCACCCACAAAAACCCTAGGAGGATGAGGTCGGCCTCGGTCCATTGTCGAGGCCGACAAGGGCCAAAGGCCCAGATCATTTGAAGTCCAGCGTCGACGAAAACCATAAGGGGAAATCTATAAAAAGGGAGACCGCACACACATTCAGGTATGCAAACATCAATCCCTAAGTGCACTCTCTGTGTTTTCAGGCCAAAACTAACTTAAACATCAAAGTGTGTGTGGTCTACACCACACCGGTGTGCAGTGTTTGATCGCCTTGCAGGTCACGTCTTTCCAACTCTCTTACAAATTCACTGTTGATCGTCCCGTGGAGCGAAGGGTAAATTCCTAAGCGAAATTTGACCGTCAACATATGTTGAACCATGCATAAAAGCATGAAAAAAGCGATGATGAAATTATGATTGTAATAATGAGTTGTAGTCTTAAAAATTTTATAACGCATCATTTAACTTCGTAAGTCACTATGAGACGCCCGAGGATAAGAGGGGTACATGAATGAACCGAGAGCATGTACGAATGAGAGGGATCCTAAGTACATGAAAGTATGGTCAAGATAAGCTTAAAAGAATTGATGGACTACCTATACCAACAAGGTGCACCATCCTTTTCGCTAGCTTAATCATAAGAACTTTGAAGTTAAGCGTGCTTGGCTTAGACAAGTTTTATGTTGGGTGACCTCCTGGGAATTTTTCAAAGAAGCATGTGAGTGAGGGCAAAACATGCTAAAAGGACCTCGTGTTGGTTTGTGGTGATAGTCTCCACTCTTAGAACCAGTTTCATACAAGTATGGTGACATCCTCAAGTCGTAAGGGATGTAGAGGAATGTCGATTCTATAACATAACTCATTGTTATAGCAATAACAGGTAAATAAAATAACGAAGATCTAACTGTGTTTGCAATAACAAGTTGTACCGTCATAACCCATCATTTACATGTTAGAACTTTGTAAATCACTGTGATTATTAAATACTGGTTTTTTTCCCATGAAAACTTTGTTTTTCCAATGTGAAAAGTGAACATTGTACAAGTACAACAATTTTTCATTTCTAAAAACCATTTGATGACCAATCTCAATCTGTTATGAACCAAAAGCTCTAAATAGGCTCTACATGAAATCTATTGGATGGATTCTAAGTATTTATTTAGTGAAGAACACGTATGTTACATGGCGAAGAAAATATGAACTTTCACCAACCAAGGGCAATTGCAAAAGCTATTCACTTTAATTTACTTACAATATCAATTCTCATAATGGCTACTACTATTAAAAAAAAACTATCCATATTCAAAAATCTTTCATAATTAGGAACTTCTAGCAACTCTATACTCCTAGGCACAAACTTGAATCATCACTTGTGCTCTTATATTCAATCATCCAATTTCCTACTCAAAAAGTTAGTTCGCTCGTATAACATGTTTTAAGAACTATTCTCTTCCTGGTATATGTTTTGCATTTATAAAACCATTAGTTACAATATGTTATTTAAACAGTTAAACTAAAAAGGCTTCCTTCTTTTTTGTGTTAAGTATCTAATTCAAACTCAAAATATTTGTGTTCAGGGTTCCTGGGGGTTAATCCCAAAATAATATTTCAATCTCTATTATATTATTATTCCAAAAGCATAATTAAATAACGAATTAATATATATGTCTCATTAAAGAAAAAATTGAAAGTTTATAAACATATTAGATAAATTACAATCGTCGCAACTTTGACACAATAGTAAAATTCAATGAACTAAAGTTATAACATACAACAATTTTGAATATCACAAATATTTCAATAAAGAAAACAAAATTACTAAACATGTGTAGGATAATTATAAGTTTATTTGAAGATCTCAAGGAAATTTCTAGACAAGGAGAACATTAACAGGTCTACCTTTGTAGTTTCGAACAGAAATGAATGAACATGGTAACAATATTAAGAAATATAGAAAGTTGAACGATATTGTTAACTATTACAAGAAAGATAGTATAGTCTATATATAGAATAAATGTTTTAAATAGAATGTCAAACAATTTAAACGTTACAAACTATTATATTTAACAAGTTTTAGTTTCACAAATTCCTCATCAAATTGATTATATTACGAGAAAAAGTTTTATATAAAGACAAAGCCAAATGGTGTGAATAAGACATATCCTTGAGCAATAAAAAGTGAGTTTACTCGTAAAAATAAAGCGTCCTTCAAACTAGCAAAGGAAAAAGCTTCACATTACATATTTTCAAAAAGTCGGTTCAAAAAGCAACATCGATTTCATGCAAATGTCTCCTTCAGTTATTCAGCCTTCTTTTCATTTTCTTGTTAGTTATTACACCAACAGGTAACAATAAAAAAAAAAAAACACACATAAATTCTATTGGATTTTTACCTTGATTGACACAAATAATAATACATTCCTATTTCTAAATTTATCGTTAACATTTTATTGTTCTTTTTTACTTCATATTGTTTGTTTTGTTTACAAATTAAAGTAACCCACTTATGCGTCAACTTTAGGTTCTTTGGCTGGACGAAGCTTTGTAGAAGAGACAAGTAGAAGAAGATTGGAGAATTTGGTCGATGAAAATCGTGGCGTGGCCCCGCCAAACGAATATGACATGGTTGTAATGGATTATTCTCCACCGAGAACTAGCCCTGATGTCCATAACTAGCACGAAGAGTGGAAATAAAAGGCAAAAATCCAACTACTAAATATATATATAATACAAATAATTATTGTACAACATTGTTTGTGTGATATGAAATTGTGTGTTACTATATTGTTTGAATCTATATAATTGTCATTATTTGAAGATAAATTCTAGAAATATTACAAAATTTGAAATACTTCTATATAATTAGTACTGGTGTGTATATTCGTATATATACATAGAGACGATAATTGTGAAACATAATATACATTGTCGTTTAATTAGGTTGTATTTCTCAATATTGAAAGACATATGAGCTGAATTAGGTAGTTGTGAAAAAAAAAAAAGAAGAAGAAACTAAATACATCAATAGACAACAAATATCACAATTTACGTTTTGTTTAAACGAAAATATAATATTTGAAATTAGGAGAAATTAAAAATTTTGTGTTACGACCCTACTTTTCATGCCTAGATCCTAAGGCCGTTACTTCGTGCATTTCATTCTACTTCTAAGACAGCGGAAAATTTCCATTTAAAGAAACTATACTTAGAAATTTGCAAAACATTTCAATCTGGGATCCCGGTTTAAAACAGAACAAACAAAACCTTTAGTAAATCAAACAAACTTAAAGCGGAATAAAATGTAAATCATTCAATACAAGTTCAAAGGAGAATTTCAAAACGTAAAAAAAATGTGGAAGACTATCCTAAAGGAGATCCATGGCTCAGCAGCTCTCCGTCACGCGTACTGCACACCTTTACCTCTACCTGCAGTTGTATGTAAGGGAAAAGAATGAGTATTTAAGAAAATACTCAGTAAGTAGCAATCGAGGCTTTAACATTTTATTCGAGTTAAGGGCCTTAGGGTTAGGTCATCTCATTTCAATTCATTTCATTTCATTCCATTTCATTTCATTTCATTTCAGTTCGGGTCTCGTGTTCAATTAGTACACCTTTAAATATATATAGGTTTGCCAACTCACTGATAGTGCGCAAGTGGGAGTTTTGGGAGGTCTCTACTCCTACTGATGGTAGATGGCACCCAGTCAGTGGAGCTAAGTCTCATCCCTCAAGGAACTAATAGTCGCGTAGCGCTCTAAACTACCATTTCACTGGTGGGGCGTTCATGGGTTTAAGTCAGGAATTTACTTCCACAGTTAGTAAATGGCACCTAGACTGCGAAGCCATGTCCCGCCCATTAAGCCCCTCATTTCAGTCTATTACATCTCAGTCCTAGGTGTTTTATTGACACGACCCTCGTCTAAGGCACTAGCCTATTCCTTTCTCTTTCCTAATCCTTTCCCTCAAGGTAAATATGATTCCTAAGCCGTCATGAGGCTACCGAAAATTCGGCAGCATAACGACGTACGCAAAGGGAACCCAAAATTTTTCCTTGCACCTGAAAATAAGAATATACACTCCTATGACCACAACGAGCCAAACCTCGCAAACACAAACCATACACAACTCCAACAACCATTTAATCCCATCCTCCATTTACATTCCACAAGTAAAGACTGATGCTTAAATCTTATCCACGCAAGCATGACAAATTCCAAAGAAAATTAAACTAGAGCATGAAAACCCAAACAAGGCTACATATCAACTATCAATCGCGCAGTGGGTCAAAAGCATAACAATCATGTTCCCCAACTTTAAGGCAATTCATTCATACTTATCTCATGCTAGCATGGTGACATAATGAGCACATGATTCCATAGCATACGACATAAACCAAAGAAAACTACATACATAGCCCAACAAATCCTTGATCGGCTTCTAACCAATTTCCCTTAAAATTCCAAGACTTCAAGCAACCAAAGCAGAACTTAGCTTGCTGTCCGAGCTCTCGAATCCACCTAAAACCAACAATTTAATCACCAAACGCAATGGGCATCTTAAATTTAATAGCCAAATTCAATGGGTAATCACCTAACACACTTAAATCATTCCAAAACTTAACTTAATTCACTTACCCAAAATAGAAACACCGCTTGCTGTCCAATGATCCAACAACGCTCCAAACCGACGATTAAATCCCCAAAAGCTAAGAGAACCTTGCAACCACATGCCAAAATCAATGGGTACTCATTTCGCACAATTAAATCATTCAAAACTTAACTTAGTTCACTTACCCAAAGCCGGAATTACTCGAACACGCTGAAGCTTGAAGACCCACTGCTTGAATCGTCGGAATTGAATAGGTACGCTTGCTGAACGGGAGAAAAAGCGAATGGGTAATCGTTTAAATGCAAGAACTAACCCACATAAGCCTCAAACCAACTTACCCAATGCGGAAACTCACCTAAAACAGCCGAAAACGCGGAAAAATGGTCCCTCCTCGCTGCTGTCCACGCCTACAGTGGCGATGGCGACTTGCAGATCGACGACAGCTCGTGAGTGGGTTGCAGGCGGCAGCGCGTCGGATATGCTAAACAGAGAGAGAGTGGCTGAGAGAGAGAGAGAGAGAGTTCCTATTTTTCTTTTCTTTTTTTTTTTGAAAACCCACTTTGACCGAAAATTGGGGGGAAAAGTTCCCCCCTTTTTTTTTCCCCCTTTGACCGGCAGCCACCTTCCCCTTTTTCTCTCTCTCTTTTTTTTTTTTTTTAACCACCGCTTGCTACATCATACTAACCTTAAAAGAACTTTCTTCCTCGAAAGTTGCTAGTACTAGAACAACTCTGGATACTTGGTCATAATCTCGTCTTCTCTTTCCCACGTTGCCTCTTCAGACAAATGGTTTCGCCAAAGGACCTTCACGAGAGTTATCTCGCGATTGCGAAGGACCTTCACCTCTCTGTCAAGAATTAGCACAGGTTCCTCCTCATAAGTCAAGTTCTCGCTGAGTTGCAAGGGTCCAAAGTCCACTATGTGGGTTGGATTTGTCAAATACTTTCGCAGCATGGAGACATGAAAAACATTGTGTACCGCCGAAAGCGAAGGCGACAACGCTAAACGATAAGCTACCGGACCAATCCGTTCTAAAATCTCAAACGGACCAATGAAACGTGGGCTGAGCTTGCCTTTCCTTCCAAACCTCAATACTCCTTTCATCGGAGCTACCTTCAAGAAAACATGATCACCCACGTCAAACTCTAAATCTCTTCTCCTTGTATCAGCATAGCTCTTCTGTCGGCTTTGAGCTGTTAACATCCTCGACCTGATTGTGCGATTAGCCTCGCTGGAGGCTTGGATCAATTCAGGTCCCAACAACTGACGTTCTCCGACCTCATCCCAATAAACAGGGGACCTACATCTCTTCCCATAGAGGGCCTCAAACGGTGACATACCGATGGTTGCTTGATAACTATTGTTATAAGCAAATTCCATTAAGTGCAGGTGTGCATCCCAACTACCTGAGAAATCCAAGACACATGCTCGCAACATATCCTCTAGAGTTTGGTTCAATCGCTCAGTTTGACCATCTGTCTGGGGGTGAAAAGCTGTACTGAAACGCAACTGAGTACCCAAGGCTCTTTGCAAACTCCTCCAAAAATTAGATGTGAACCGAGGGTCTCTATCTGACACGATTGATACCGGCACCCCATGAAGCTTGACTATCTCCGTCATGTATAACTGTGCCCACTTTTCAACAGTGTGAGTAGGCTTCCCAAGGAGAAAATGCGCTGACTTAGTGAGTCTGTCAATAATGACCCAAATCACAGTCTAACTCTTGATCGTTCTAGGCAATCCTGTGATGAAGTCCATAGATATATGCTCCCACTTCCATTCTGGGACACTCAGCGGCTGCAACAAGCCTGCTGGTTTCTGTCTCGGGGCTTTCACCTGTTGGCAAACAAGGCATTTACTGACAAAATCCGCTATCTCTCTTTTCATGCCCTACCACCAGTAATACTGTTTCAAATCATGGTACATCTTCGTACTTCCTGGATGGATTGAAAAATGTGAACTATGTGCCTCTGCTAATAATTCTTGCTTGAGATCGGCATTCCCAGGTACGCATAAGCGACCCTGGTAACACAAGCCGATGTCTAAAGATAAGGAGAACTCGTTCGCCTGCCTCGCCTCTACTTGACTGCGTCTAACAACAAGGTCAGGGTCATTTGGTTGTTCATCTATGATCCTCTGTCTCAAGCTCGACTTAACTGTCAACTGAGCTAGGCGTGCTGTAACTTCGCCCACTGCAATCATAATCTCTGCACGTTCCAAGTCATCCAATATATGAGCCTGAGTAGTAATCAAAGCAGACGCATGAGCGGTCTTCCTGCTGAGGGCATCTGCAACCACATTTGCCTTGCCCGGGTGGTACTGGATGTCGCAATCATAATCTTTTACTAACTCTAACCATCTTCGCTGCCTCATATTCAACTCTTTCTGGGTGAAGAGGTATTTCAAACTTTTGTGGTCCGTGAAGATTTGGATTTTCTCTCCATATAAATAGTGCCTCCAAATCATCAAAGCAAAGACCACTGCCGCCAATTCCAAGTCATGGGTCGGGTAGTTCTTCTCATAATCTTTCAGCTGACGAGACGCATAAGCAATGACCTTACCATGTTGCATTAACACACAACCCAATCCCTTCTTTGAAGCATCGCTGTAAATAACGAATTCCCCGGAGCCATCAGGTACCGTAAGCACTGGTGCTGAAACTAGTCTCTGCTTAAGCTCTTGGAAGCTTGCCTCACAAGCTTCATTCCACACGAATGGAGTACCCTTTCGAGTCAACTGAGTTAGAGGTGCGGCTATAATGGAAAAACCTTGCACGAAGCGACGGTAATAACCTGCTAACCCCAAGAAACTCCGAATCTCGCTGACTGAAGTAGGTCGAGACCAATTGGTCACTGCCTCTATTTTGGCTGGATCTACTGTAACACCTTCCTTCGAAACCATGTGCCCTAAGAAGGAAACCCGTTGTAGTCAGAACTCACATTTAGAGAATTTGGCATACAACTTGTTCGTTCTTAAGGTAATTAGAACTCTCCTGAGATGATCCTCATGTTCCTCTTCTGTCTTGGAGTAGATAAGAATGTCGTCGATAAAAACAATCACAAATGAATCCAAGAATTCCTTGAATACCCTGTTCATCAAGTCCATGAAAACTGCGGGAGCATTAGTAAGCCCAAAGGACATCACAGTAAATTCGTAGTGCCCATACCTGGTCCGGAAAGCTGTCTTGGGTATATCGTCCTCTCTAATTCTCAGCTGATGATAACCTGACCGTAGATCTATTTTAGAAAACACTGCTGCCCCTTGAAGCTGATAAAAGAGGTCATCAATCCTGGGCAGAGGGTATCTGTTCTTTATTGTCACCTTGTTCAAGTCTCGGTAGTCGATGCACAACCGCATTGTCCCATCCTTCTTTTTCACAAATAAAACCGGAGCACCCCACGGCGAGACGCTGGGGCGTATATAACCTTTGTCCAACAGCTCCTAAATCTGCACCTTAAGCTCTTTCAATTCCGCTGGAGCCATCCTATATGGAGCTTTAGAAATCGGGTCAGTCCCTGGCTCAAGCTCGATGCAGAAGTCGACCTTTCGAGCTGGCGGTAGTCCTGTCAGATCCTCAGAAAATACATTTGTGAATTCCCTCACTACCGGTATCGAGGTCATTGATGTCTCGGTTTTCCTCATGTCAACCACGCTAGCTAATAAGCCCCAGACTCATTGGCTAATAGATTTTCTCGCCTTTATTGCAGAGACCACTTTAGGAGCACCTTTGATCATCGATCCTTTAAACTTGAAGCTTGCCTCTGACGGAGGGTTAAAGATCACCTCCTTACGATGACAGTCTATGTTGGCATAATTAGAAGCCAACCATTCCATTCCCAAAATAACGTCAAAATCACTCATATCCAGGGCGATCAATGTCACATCCATCGATCGATCAGACACTAACATTTGGCAGGCTTTCACCGCTTCACTAGCTAGTAGTGTTACCCCCGCAGGGGTTGAGACTGACAAAACATAGCCTAGCGGCTCTAGTTCTAGGTTGGCTTGACTTACAAATGATGCAGAAATAAAAGAATGCGTAGAACCCGAATCAAACAACACAAAAGCATAGTGGCCGAGGATAGGGATGGTACCTGTCACTACTGCATTAAGGTCCTCGGCCTCTTGTCGGGTGGTGGCAAATATCTTGCCCTGATGTTGTGCTGGTCTCACCCCAGATGCCTGATTCGAACTGGACGGCTGGTCGGCATAATTAGTTCTCTTCTGATTACAATTCGGAGCAATATGCCCCTCCCGACCACACTTGAAACAAACACGGATCCCTGCCAAACAACGACCCCAGTGGTACTTCCTACAGGTCTGACATAATGGCCTATCCTGATTAGGCCCTGGCTGATTCTGTGCTCTCTGTCGACGGTCCTGGGGCGGACCTCGCCTAGGGTAACGGTGACCCCTCTGTGTGTTCGAGCTCATCTGATCGTACCTCCGCTTATGACCTGAGGAAGGTTCTGAAGAGACAGCTGACGGTCGTCGATCAACCAGCTGTGCCACCCTAACTGCCGTGGCATAGTCTTGGGGTTCATGGGCTGCCACATTGCCCTGAATCTCTTCCTTTAAGCATGTCATGAAACGTTCCACCTTATCAGCCTCTACAGCTACTAGGGCAGGGGCAAACCGTGATAGTCTGACAAATTCAGTCTCGTACTCCTCTACCGTTCGGTTTCCCTGCGTAAGAGCCACGAACTCCGATTGTTTCTTGAATCGGGAGGCGGCAGGGTAATACTTCCTGAAAAACTCCCCCCCGAACTGAGTCCATGTGACAGGTCCGTTGCTGACGTCTAAGGTCCTTTCGATCGATTGCCACCAAATCAGGGCGTTATCTCGTAACAAGAACACGGCGCAGTACACTTTCTGGTCCTCCGGGCAGTTCATGTGGCGAAAAACAGTCTCGATGGAGGACAGCCACAACTCTGCTACCGTGGGGTCCGTTGAGGCTCCATCGAACGGACATGGGTCCCACTTCCTGAAATCTCTTAAGCACCTAGCCTCCCGTGATAAGGCAGCTTCGTTGTTCTGAGGCGCTTGGGCCTGTCGCCCTGCAAGCACGCCTGCAACTGCAGCCTGCACTGCGGTCTGAACTATTGCCTGAATATCCACCGGGACAGGTCCTACCGCAGGCCCCGGCTGTTCCACTTGTGGGTTTTCTGGTAGGTTTCCTTCCTGCTCTACAGGTGGCACGACTTGCTCAGGGGCTGTACGACCCCTGCCACGTCCTCTTCCTCGACCTCTTCCACGTCCTTGTGCTCGGGGAGGCATGATCTATTTCACAAAAATTTTATCATCTTACTAACAGGCTTGAAATCCTTTAAACAATTCACAGGTACTAAACCTTATGCATATCTTTCCCACAACATGGATCTTTTACGAACATGTATAACATATAACATTTACAAGCTACAAAGTAATCAAACGTGTACCTGGCGTGACCGGATGCTTGCTGATAAGCCATGGACATATCTAAGGTTTACGATGTAAACCAGTCTACAGAACCTATAACCTAGAGCTCTGATACCAACTGTAACGACCCTACTTTTCATGCCTAGATCCTAAGGCCGTTACTTCGTGCATTTCATTCTACTTCTAAGAACAGCGGAAAATTTCCATTTAAAGAAACTATACTTAGAAATTTGCAAAACATTTCAATCTGGGATCCCGGTTTAAAACAGAACAAACAAAACCTTTAGTAAATCAAACAAACTTAAAGTGGAATAAAATGTAAATCATTCAATACAAGTGCAAAGGAGAATTTCAAAACGTAAAAAAAATGCGGAAGACTATCCTAAAGGAGATCCATGGCTCAGCAGCTCTCCGTCACGCGTACTGCACACCTTTACCTCTACCTGCAGTTGTATGTAAGAGAAAAGAATGAGTATTTAAGAAAATACTCAGTAAGTAGCAATCGAGACTTTAACATTTTATTCGAGTTAAGGGCCTTAGGGTTAGGTCATCTCATTTCAGTTCATTTCATTTCATTTCATTTCAGTTCGGGTCTCGTGTTCAATTAGTACACCTTTAAATATATATAGGTTTGCCAACTCACTGATAGTGCGCAAGTGGGAGTTTTGGGAGGTCTCTACTCCTACTGATGGTAGATGGCACCCAGTCAGTGGAGCTAAGTCTCATCCCTCAAGGCACTAATAGGCGCGTAGCGCTCTAAACGACCATTTCACTGGTGGGGCGTTCATGGGTTTAAGTCAGGAATTTACTTCCACAGTTAGTAAATGGCACCTAGACTGCGAAGCCAAGTCCCGCCCATTAAGCCCCTCATTTCAGTCTATTACATCTCAGTCCTAGGTGTTTTATTGACACGACCCTCGTCTAAGGCACTAGCCTATTCCTTTCTCTTTCCTAATCCTTTCCCTCAAGGTAAATATGATTCCTAAGCCGTCATGAGGCTACCGAAAATTCGGCAGCATAACGACGTACGCAGAGGGAACCCAAAATTTTTCCTTGCACCTGAAAATAAGAATATACACTCCTATGACCACAACGAGCCAAACCTCGCAAACACAAACCATACACAACTCCAACAACCATTTAATCCCATCCTCCATTTACATTCCACAAGTAAAGACTGATGCTTAAATCTTATCCACGCAAGCATGACAAATTCCAAAGAAAATTAAACTAGAGCATGAAAACCCAAACAAGGCTACATATCAACTATCAATCGCGCAGTGGGTCAAAAGCATAACAATCATGTTCCCCAACTTTAAGGCAATTCATTCATACTTATCTCATGCTAGCATCGTGACATAATGAGCACATGATTCCATAGCATACGACATAAACCAAAGAAAACTACTTACATAGCCCAACAAATCCTTGATCGGCTTCTAACCAATTTCCCTTAAAATTCCAAGACTTCAAGCAACCAAAGCAGAACTTAGCTTGCTGTCCGAGCTCTCGAATCCACCTAAAACCAACAATTTAATCACCAAACGCAATGGGCATCTTAAATTTAATAGCCAAATTCAATGGGTAATCACCTAACACACTTAAATCATTCCAAAACTTAACTTAATTCACTTACACAAAATAGAAACACCGTTTGCTGTCCAATGATCCAACAACGCTCCAAACCGACGATTAAATCCCCAAAAGCTAAGAGAACCTTGCAACCACATGCCAAAATCAATGGGTACTCCTTTAACACAATTAAATCATTCAAAACTTAACTTAGTTCACTTACCCAAAGCCGGAATTGCTCGAACACGCTGAAGCTTGAAGACCCACTGCTTGAATCGTCGGAATTGAATAGGTACGCTTGCTGAACGGGAGAAAAAGCGAATGGGTAATCGTTTAAATGCAAGAACTAACCCACATAAGCCTCAAACCAACTTACCCAATGCGGAAACTCACCTAAAATAGCCGAAAACGCGGAAAAATGGTCCCTCCTCGCTGCTGTCCGCGCCTACAGTGGCGACGGTGACTTGCAGATGGACGGCAGCTCGTGAGTGGGTTGCAGGCGGCGGCGCGTCGGATCTGCTAAACAGAGAGAGAGTGGCTGAGAGAGAGAGAGAGAGTTCCTATTTTTCTTTTCTTTTTTTTTTAAAAACCCACTTTGACCGAAAATTGGGGGGAAAAGTTACCCCCCTTTTTTTTCCCTATGACCGGCAGCCACCTTCCCCTTTTTTTCTCTTTTTTTTTTGTTTTTTTTTTAACCACCGGTTGCTACATTTTGAAAATTAGAAATAAGTACAAAGAAACCAAACTATCAACAACGAAAAAGTTAGTTACTTTATTTTACCATGCATTGGTCATATCTGGTATAAATAATACTTGCTACCGTGAATGAGTTTAAAAAAGTCTAATGAAAACAACTTCTAATATATATTGAACCATACATAAAAGCATGAAAAAAAACCGATGATGATGCAAATATGATTGTAATAACGAGTTGTAGATTCTTAAAAATTTAATAACGCATCATTTAACTTTGTAAGTCCCTATGCGACGCCCGAGGATAAGAGGGGTACATGAACGAACCGAGAGCGCATCCGAATGAGAGGGATCCTGAGTACATGAAAGTATGGTCAAGATAAGCTTAAAAGAATTGATGGACTACCTATACCAACAAGGTGCACCTTCCTTCTCGCTAGCTTAATCATAAGAACATTGAAGTTAAGCGTGTTTGGCTTAGACAAGTTCTATGTTGGGTGACCTCCTGGTGACATCCTCATGTCGTGTTGGTTTGTGGTGACAGTCTCCACTCTTAGAACAAATTTCATACAATTATGGTGACATCCTCAACTCGTAAGCCATATAGAGGAATGTCGATTCTATAACATAACTCATTGTTATAGCAATAACAGGTAAAAAAAAATAACGAAGATCTAACTGTGATTGCAATAACTGGTTGTAGCGTCATAAACCATCATTTACATTTTCTTTAACTTTTTAAATCACTATGATTAATAAATATATTTTTTTCCCCATGAAAACTTTGTTTTTTCTGTGTGAAAATGAACATTGTACAGTTAAAAAAAAAAAAAATCATTTCTAAAAACCACGTGATGACCAATCTCATTCTGTTATGAACTAAAAGCTCTAAATAGGCTCTAAATGAAATCTATTGGATGGATTCTAAGCATTTATTTACTAATGAACACGTATGTCACTTGGCAAAGAAAATATGAACTTTCACCAACCAAGGGCAATTAGAAAAAGCTATTCACTTTAATTTACTTCCAATATCAATTCTCATAATGGCTACTACTATTAAAAAAACTATCGATATTCAAAAACCATTCATAATTAGGAACTTCTAACAACTCTATACTCTTAGGCACAAACTTGAATCATCACTTGTGTTCTTATATTCAATCATCCAATTTCCGACGCGAAAAGTTAGTTAGTTCGTATAACATGTTTTAAGAACTAAATTTCTCTTCGTAGTATATGTTTTGCATTTATAAAACAATTGGGTACAATATGTTATTTAAACATTTTAACTAAAAAAACTTCCTTCTTTTTTGTCTTAAGTATCTAATTCAAACTCAAAATATTTGTGTTCAGGGTTCCTGGGGGTTAATCCCAAAATAATATTTCAATCTCTATTATATTATTATTCCAAAAGCATAATTAAATAACGAATTAATATATATGTCTCATTAAAGACAAAATTTAAAGTTTATAAACATATTAGATAAATTACAATCGTCGCAACTTTGACACAATAGTAAAATTCAATGAACTAAAGTTATAACATACAACAATTTTGAATATCACAAATATTTCAATAAAGAAAACAAAATTACTAAACATGTGTAGGATAATTATAAGTTTATTTGAAGATCTCAAGGAAATTTCTAGACAAGGAGAACATTAACAGGTCTACCTTTGTAGTTTCGAACAGAAATGAATGAACTTGGTAACAATATTAAGAAATATAGAAAGTTGAACGATATTGTTAACTATTACAAGAAAGATAGTATAGTCAATATATAGAATAAATGTTTTAAATAGAATGTCAAACAATTTAAACGTTACAAACTATTATATTTAACAAGTTTTAGTTTCACAAATTCCTCATCAAATTGATTATATTACGAGAAAAAGTTTTATATAAAGACAAAGCCAAATGGTGTGAATAAGACATATCCTTGAGCAATAAAAAGTGAGTTTACTCGTAAAAATAAAGCGTCCTTCAAACTAGCAAAGGAAAAAGCTTCACATTACATATTTTCGAAAAGATGGATCAAAAAGCAACATCGGTTTCATGCAAATGTCTCCTTCAGTTATTCAACATTCTTTTCATTTTCTTGTTAGTTATTACACCAACAGGTAACAATAAAAAAAAAAACACACACATAAATTCTATTGGATTTTTACCTTGATTGACACAAATAATAATACATTCCTATTTCTAAATTTATCGTTAACATTTTATTGTTCTTTTTTACTTCATATTGTTTGTTTTGTTTACAAATTAAAGTAACCCACTTATGCGTCAACTTTAGGTTCTTTGGCTGGACGAAACTTTGTAGAAGACACAAGTAGAAGAAGATTGGAGAATTTGGTCGATGAAAATCGTGGCGTGGCCCCGCCAAACGAATATGACATGGTTGTAATGGATTATTCTCCACCGAGAACTAGCCCTGATGTCCATAACTAGCACGAAGAGTGGAAATAAAAGACAAAAATCCAACTACTATATATATATATAATACAAATAATTATTGTACAACATTGTTTGTGTGATATGAAATTGTGTGTTACTATATTGTTTGAATCTGTATAATTGTCATTATTTGAAGATAAATTCTAGAAATATTACAAAATTTGAAATAATTCTATATAATTAGTACTGGTGTGTATATTCGTATATATACATAGAGACGATAATTGTGAAACATAATATACATTGTCGTTTAATTAGGTTGTATTTCTCAATATTGAAAGACATATGAGCTGAATTAGGTAGTTGTGAAAAAAAAAAAGAAGAAGAAACTAAATACATCAATAGACAACAAATATCACAATTTACGTTTTGTTTAAACGAAAATATAATATTTGAAATTAGGAGAAATTAAAAATTTTGAAAATTAGAAATAAGTACAAAGAAACAAAACTATCAACAACGAAAAAGTTAGTTACTTTATTTTACCATGCATTGGTCATATCTGGTATAAATAATACTTGCTACCGTGAATGAGTTAAAAAAAGTCTAATGAAAATAACTTCTAATATATATTGAACCATACATAAAAGCATGAAAAAAAACCGATGATGATGCAAATATGGTTGTAATAACGAGTTGTAGAGTCTTAAAAATTTAATAACGCATCATTTAACTTTGTAAGTCCCTATGTGACGCCCGAGGATAAGAGGGGTACATGAACGAACCGAGAGCGCATCCGAATGAGAGGGATCCTGAGTACATGAAAGTATGGTCAAGATAAGCTTAAAAGAATTGATGGACTACCTATACCAACAAGGTGCACCTTCCTTTTCGCTAGCTTAATCATAAGAACATTGAAGTTAAGCGTGTTTGGCTTAGACAAGTTCAATGTTGGGTGACCTCCTGGTGACATCCTCATGTCGTGTTGGTTTGTGGTGACAGTCTCCACTCTTAGAACAAATTTCATACAATTATGGTGACATCCTCAACTCGTAAGGCATGTAGAGGAATGTCGATTCTATAACATAACTCATTGTTATAGCAATAACAGGTAAAAAAAAATAACGAAGATCTAACTGTGATTGCAATAATAGGTTGTAGCGTCATAAACCATCATTTATATTTTCTTTAACTTTTTAAATCACTATGATTATTAAATATATTTTTTTCCCCATGAAAACTTTGTTTTTTCTGTGTGAAAATGAACATTGTACAGTTAAAAAAAAAATTCATTTCTAAAAACCACGTGATGACCAATCTTATTCTGTTATGAACTAAAAGCTCTAAATAGGCTCTACGTGAAATCTATTGGATGGATTCTACGCATTTATTTACTAATGAACACGTATGTCACTTGGCAAAGAAAATACGAACTTTCACCAACCAAGGGCAATTTCAAAAGCTATTCACTTTAATTTACTTCCAATATCAATTCTCATAATGGCTACTACTATTAAAAAAACTATCGATATTCAAAAACCATTCATAATTAGGAACTTCTAACAACTCTATACTCTTAGGCACAAACTTTAATCATCACTTGTGTTCTTATATTCAATCATCCAATTTCCTACGCGAAAAGTTAGTTCGTTCGTATAACATGTTTTAAGAACTAAATTTCTCTTCGTAGTATATGTTTTGCATTTATAAAACAATTGGTTACAATATGTTATTTAAACATTTTAACTAAAAAGACTTCCTTCTTTTTTGTGTTAAGTATCTAATTCAAACTCAAAATATTTGTGTTCAGGGTTCCTGGGGGTTAATCCCAAAATAATATTTCAATCTCTATTATATTATTATTCCAAAAGCATAATTAAACAACGAATTAATATATATGTCTCATTAAAGACAAAATTTAAAGTTTATAAACATATTAGATAAATTACAATCGTCGCAACTTGGACACAATAGTAAAATTCAATGAACTAAAGTTATAACATACAACAATTTTGAATATCACAAATATTTCAATAAAGAAAACAAAATTACTAAACATGTGTAGGATAATTATAAGTTTATTTGAAGATCTCAAGGAAATTTCTAGACAAGGAGAACATTAACAGGTCTACCTTTGTAGTTTCGAACAGAAATGAATGAACTTGGTAACAATATTAAGAAATATAGAAAGTTGAACGATATTGTTAACTATTACAAGAAAGATAGTATAGTCTATATATAGAATAAATGTTTTAAATAGAATGTCAAACAATTTAAACGTTACAAACTATTATATTTAACAAGTTTTAGTTTCACAAATTCCTCATCAAATTGATTGTATTACGAGAAAAAGTTTTATATAAAGACAAAGCCAAATGGTGTGAATAAGACATATCCTTGAGCAATAAAAAGTGAGTTTACTCGTAAAAATAAAGCGTCCTTCAAACTAGCAAAGGAAAAAGCTTCACATTACATATTTTCGAAAAGATGGATCAAAAAGCAACATCGATTTCATGCAAATGTCTCCTTCAGTTATTCAGCATTCTTTTCATTTTCTTGTTAGTTATTACACCAACAGGTAACAATTAAAAAAAAAACACACATAAATTATATTGGATTTTTACCTTGATTGACACAAATAATAATACATTCCTATTTCTAAATTTATCGTTAACATTTTATTGTTCTTTTTTACTTCATATTGTTTGTTTTGTTTACAAATTAAAGTAACCCACTTATGCGTCAACTTTAGGTTCTTTGGCTGGACGAAACTTTGTAGAAGACACAAGTAGAAGAAGATTGGAGAATTTGGTCGATGAAAATCGTGGCGTGGCCCCGCCAAACGAATATGACATGGTTGTAATGGATTATTCTCCACCGAGAACTAGCCCTGATGTCCATAACTAGCACGAAGAGTGGAAATAAAGGACAAAAATCCAACTACTAAATATATATATAATACAAATAATTATTGTACAACATTGTTTGTGTGATATGAAATTGTGTGTTACTATATTGTTTGAATCTATATAATTTTCATTATTTGAAGATAAATTCTTGAAATATTACAAAATTTGAAATAATTCTATATAATTAGTACTGGTGTGTATATTCGTATATATACATAGATACGATGATTGTGAAACATAATATACATTGTCGTTTAATTAGGTTGTATTTCTCAATATTGAAAGACATATGAGCTGAATTAGGTAGTTGTGAAAAAAAAAAGAAGAAGAAACTAAATACATCAATAGACAACAAATATCACAATTTACGTTTTGTTTAAACGAAAATATAATATTTGAAATTAGGAGAAATTAAAAATTTTGAAAATTAGAAATAAGTACAAAGAAACAAAACTATCAACAACGAAAAAGTTAGTTACTTTCTTTTACCATGCATTGGTCATATCTGGTATAAATAATACTTGCTACCGTGAATGAGTTAAAAAAAGTCTAATGAAAATAACTTCTAATATATATTGAACCATACATAAAAGCATGAAAAAAAACCGATGATGATGCAAATATGGTTGTAATAACGAGTTGTAGAGTCTTAAAAATTTAATAACGCATCATTTAACTTTGTAAGTCCCTATGTGACGCCCGAGGATAAGAGGGGTACATGAACGAACCGAGAGCGCATCCGAATGAGAGGGATCCTGAGTACATGAAAGTATGGTCAAGATAAGCTTAAAAGAATTGATGGACTACCTATACCAACAAGGTGCACCTTCCTGGTGACATCCTCATGTCGTGTTGGTTTGTGGTGACAGTCTCCACTCTTAGAACAAATTTCATACAATTATGGTGACATCCTCAACTCGTAAGGCATGTAGAGGAATGTCGATTCTATAACATAACTCATTGTTATAGCAATAACAGGTAAAAAAAATAACGAAGATCTAACTGTGATTGCAATAACAGGTTGTAGCGTCATAAACCATCATTTACATTTTCTTTAACTTTTTAAATCACTATGATTATTAAATATATTTTTTTTCCCCATGAAAACTTTGTTTTTTTTGTGTGAAAATGAACATTGTACAGTTAAAAAAAAAAATTCATTTCTAAAAACCACGTGATGACCAATCTCATTCTGTTATGAACTAAAAGCTCTAAATAGGCTCTACATGAAATCTATTGGATGGATTCTAAGCATTTATTTACTAATGAACACGTATGTCACTTGGCAAAGAAAATATGAACTTTCACCAACCAAGGGCAATTTCAAAAGCTATTCACTTTAATTTACTTCCAATATCAATTCTCATAATGGCTACTACTATTAAAAAAAACTATCGATATTCAAAAACCATTCATAATTAGGAACTTCTAACAACTCTATACTCTTAGGCACAAACTTGAATCATCACTTGTGTTCTTATATTCAATCATCCAATTTCCTACGCGAAAAGTTAGTTCGTTCGTATAACATGTTTTAAGAACTAAATTTCTATTCGTAGTATATGTTTTGCATTTATAAAACAATTGGTTACAATATGTTATTTAAACATTTTAACTAAAAAAACTTCCTTCTTTTTTGTGTTAAGTATCTAATTCAATCTCAAAATATTTGTGTTCAAGGTTCTTTGGTGTTAATCCAAACATAATATTTCAATCTTGATTATATTATTATTCCAAAAGCATAATTAAATAACGAATTAATATATATGTCTCATTAAAGACAAGATTGAAAGTTTATAAACATATTAGATAAATTACAATCATCGCATCTTTGACACAATAGTAATGTGACGCCTCGTGCATTCTTGGCGTAAACAATTCCATAAATATAGTCAAATTAAATGGAAGTTGTTATTTGGCTCGTATTGTGAAAATTATTTTTAAACCAAGAAGTTTGCGAGATTATTAAATTAATTCCCTTCCCTAAAGCTCGATTTAATTGGTTGGTCATTGTCAACAAGGTCGTTATAAGCGTTGAAATATTCACGCTGAATTAATGGAGTTCCTATTCTTGAGTTATATTTTGGGCTTTTGGATATTGAAAGAAAAAGAAAAGAGAAGAAATAAGGAAAAATAAAAATATCCCAAACCCTCATCCCTCTCTTCAACTTCACGCGAGACCCCTCCTAGCCGTGTGTCTGCCGCCGCTAGAACCTCCCAATCGTCGCTCACCCTCGCTGGTTCGTGCAGCACTGCCGCCCCCGTTCTGTCAGTGGTGCCGTCGCAGCCAGATCGTGTCGTCGTCATCGCGTGGGTCTCCTTCTCCCTGCGGTTCTATTTGCGGATCTCTCTCTATCGCTGCGATCTCTCTCTCTCCCCGCGACCTCTCTACCCGTGGGTGTGATTGTGAAGCTGTCGTCGACCTTGCTGGAGAAGACCCAACCGGAAGCATCGTCGCCAGTCTCTCCCTCGCGTGGGTTCTCTTCCCACGCCGTTTCCTTCTCTATCCATGCGTCTTTGGCCAAGAAAGGTCGTGGGTAAGTCTCGTTTCCCTCTATTTAGTTGATTTGAGGCTCGATCTAACTCCCTCGTGTCCGTATTGGTTAGATCTCGCGCGGACAACAGCTCGAAGCCCCGTCTCCTCCGCGTTTCAGCCTTAAAAGTATTGGGTATGCCTTTTTCCTTTCCTTTTTATGTGGTTTAGGGCTTGATCTAAGTTTCTCTAGGTTCATCTTGGTTAGATCTCGCGTGCCTAGCAATTTGAAGACCCGTCGACCTCGTTTCAGTCAATTTCGCCTCTGTCCAGAAGCGTTTTTGGGTTTTTTCAGCACCGCTTGACTATCTCGGTAAGTTTAAACGCTTACCCATGTTCAGTTGGTGCTTAGGATCAAATGCCCATTCATTTGAGTGTTGTAATTTATGTTTTGATGTTGAATTTCTAATCTACAGCGCCGTCTTTGCTCAGTTCGTGAGTGTTTCAGCGTCAAATATTGTTCCCGATAAGTTTAGCCCTCACCCACTCATGTTTAGAGATTTAAGTAAGATGTCCATTAGCTTTAGGTGCTGGAAAAGTTAATTGTGGTTGATTTTCTGATCTACAGCGCCGTCTAAGTGTTCGATTAAGTTCGAAACACTTTAATTCGAATACCCATTACCCAAGGACTATTCTAGTGCATCGTTAGACGTTATAATAACCCGTCTAGCGTGAAAGTGGGTCTGTTTGGTAAGTTTCTTCACTGCCCCTAGCTTTTTAGTCTCAAGTTTGTTGGCCACTAGTTCTTCTAGCCTTAGAAGCATGTTTTAGGTCGATACCCATTGCATAACTAGGCTCTTAGGTGTTGCCCCAACCCTTAAAGGTCCTAGAGCATGTTTTAAAATGGGTTATCATGGCTTTGTTGGCTAAAATTAAGTAGTTCGTCAATGCCCATTAAGCCTCGTTACCTTAGAATGTTTCCGATCCTTTGCAAGTTCTTGAATCATGGGAATAAATGAGTTATGCTTGTTGTCCATAGTTTTAAAAACATGCTAAATAGGTTTCCATTAGTTATCTAGGCCTTAGTTGCATTGCCCAAGCTTTAGGAGTTCTTAGAATGTCATTCTTGTGTTATTCGCTTGCTGTCCAGAGGCTGAAAAGCCTTGAATATGGTCATTCGGCGAATACACATTGCCCACCGGGCCTTAGACATGGTTGCCATGATCTAAAGGTGTTGGGTTTTTAATTTTGGAGAGCTTGAGTGGCTGTCCAACAAGGAAATAAGTCTTTTTAGTTGAATTATGCCTTTTAAGCTTGTTTAGAGTATCTTTGAGTTGTTTCTAATTCGGTAGAAATTATCCTTGTGTTTAGGAGCTTTCTTGGACTACCTTGGATGCTAAGGTTGCTTTGGAAGCATTAGGTAAGTAGTTTCTACTTACTAAGCTTGTTTGACTACCTGAAGTATGTTTGTTTGTTATCCACATTACTTATATATGTGCTAAGCATGAATTGTTATGTATACACTTGTGAACATTTAAATGGTTGTGTTAATCTTGAATTGTGTTTATTGCATTGCTTGAGACATGTACGATTAAGAAGTATAAGCATTATAGGTACTTGTCTTGGGCTTAGTGACTGCTGAGTTGAGCATGATGAGTCTGGTTGGCATGTTGCATGGGGATGTGTAGCATGAGTCGGGCGTGAGGCACAACACATGGTGCATAATTCATGTGTAGCAGAGCGTGATGCGTAAATCACGTGGGTGTGAGTGCGGAGCGTGACGCAGAAATCATGTAAGAGTTCCACAACACATGGCGCAAAATTCATGTGTGTAGGTGCGGAACATGACGCGAAAATCATGTAAGTAGCGCAACACATGGCGCAGAATTCATTTGTAGCGGAGCATGACGCAGAAATCTTGTGAGTAGCGCAACACATGCCGCGAAATTCATGTGTAGCGGAGCATGACGCGGAAATCATGTAGTTGCGGAGCATGACGCAGAAATCATGTGGAGTCTAGTGCGTTCGTTGCATAGCGTGTGGTGCAATTGCATGTGTTGGTTGTTTTTAAGCAAGTTGTTAGGTTGTAGCTTAAAAGCATGTTTCTTATTGTTGTTGTGTAACCTGTTGAATGCATGTGCCAAGCATGTTGGTTGTTTTGCTTGTTTGTTTGTGGCTTGGTAAGTGTGTGCTGCTGACCAGTACCACGGTTGTACTGATATCCCTTTCCCCACCTTTCCCCTCAACATTTTAGATGTTGTAAGTATCGAGGATGATTTGGACCTTGGTGGTGAGGAGGAGAACTACGTGAAAAATTCCTAGAGTGTTGTTATGTTCTTAGTAACTTTATTTTGTTGGTTGAGTTAGCTTAAGTTGGTTTATTTTGTAGTGTCCAACATGGTGAGGGATTCACCTGAGGAAGGTTTTGTTTCTAAGATTAAACTTGACTTGTTCGTTTTGGTTAAGTTTAATAATATGTACAACTACTGGACTAGCTCTTGTTGTTAATAATGTATTTTTTGTTCCGCTGCATGGTTTTTGGTTATTTATGTATTGATAAGGTATGACTTGTCTAGAGGAGGTAGGTTGTGAAATTCTGCTAAAGATTGATAGAGTTTGGCTTCCTTTTCATTTTCAGAAGTGTTAAGAGTCTTTAGCAGGTGTTGTAAAATTTTGGGATAACAAGCTTTACGCCGTTATGCTGCCGAAATTTTTGATACTTCCGGTTTAAAGTGGTTCAGGACTGTGGCTAATAGTATGAATGTTGCAGTAGCGTCTCTAGGCTAGAGGTTGGAAAACCAGGGGCGTTACAAGTAAAATTCGATGAACTAAAGTTATAACATACAACAATTTTGAATATCACAAATATTTCAATAAAGAAACTAAAATTACTAAACGTGTGTAAGATAATTATAAGTTTATTTGAAGATCTCAAGGAAATTTCGAGGCAAGGAGAGCAATAACAGATCTACCTTTGTAGTTTCAAACAAAAATGAATGAACTTGGTAACAATTTTAAGAAATATAGAAAGTTAAACGATATTGTTAACTATTACAAGAAAGATAGTATGGTCCATATATAGAAGAAATATTTTTATATAGAATGTCAAACAATTTAAACGTTACAAACTACTACATTTAGCTAGTTTTTGTTTCACAAATTCCTCATCAAATTGATTATATTACGAGAAAAAGTTTTATATAAAGACAAAGCCAAATGGTGTGAATAAGACATATCCTTGAGCAATAAAAAGTGAGTTTACCAGTAAAAATAAAACGTCCTTCAAACTAGCAAGGAAAAAGCATCACATTACATATTTTCAAAAAGATGGTTCAAAAAGCAGCATCGATTTCATGCAAATGTCTCCTTCAGTTATTCAGCTTTCTTTTCATTTTCTTGGTAGTTATTACACCAACAGGTAACAATAAAAAAAACACATAAATTCTATTGGATTTTTACCTTGATTGACACAAATAATAATACATTCCTATTTCTAAATTCATCATTAACATTTTATTGTTCTTTTCTACTTCATATTGTTTGTTTTGTTTAAAAATTAAAGTAACCCACGTATGCTTCAACTTTAGGTTCTTTGGCTGGACGAAGCTTTGTAGAAGAGACAAGTAGAAGAAGATTAGAAAATTTGATCGATGAAAATCGTGGTATGGCCCCACCAAACGAAGATGACATGGTTGTAATGGATTATTCTCCACCGAGAACTAGCCCTGATGTCCATAACTAGCACGAAGAGTGGAAATCAAAGACAAAAATCCAACTACTAAATATATATAATACAAATAATTATTGTATAACATTATTTATGTGATATGAAATTGAAATTGTATGTTACTATATTGTTTGAATCTATATAATTGTCATTATTTGAAGATAAATTCTAGAAATATTACAAAATTTGTACTACTATATGATCAGTACTGGTGTGTATATGCGTATATATACATAGAGACGAAAATTGTGAAACATAATGTACATTGTCGTTTCAAGACGAATGAGCTGAATTAGGTAGTTGTGCAAAAAAAAAAAAAAAAAAAGAAGAAGAAACTAAATACATCAATAGACAACAAATATCACAATTTACGTTTTGTTTAAACGAAAATATAATATTTTAAATTAGGACAAATTAAAAATTTCGAAAATCAAACATAAGTACAAAGAAACAAAACTATCAATAACAAAAAAATTAGTTACTTTATTTTACCATGCATTGGTCATATCTAGTATAAATAATACTTGCTACAGTGAATGAGTTAAAAATGTCTAATGAAAATAATTCTAATATATATTGAACCATACATAGAAGCATGAAAAAAACCGATGATGATGCAATTATGATTGTAATATCGTGTTGTAGAGTCTTAAAAGTTTAATATCGCATCATTTAACTTTGTAAGTCGCTATGTGACGCCCGAGGATAAGAGGGGTACATGAAGGAACCGAGAGCACATCCGAATGAGAGGGATCCTAAGTACATGAAAGTATGGTAAGGATAAAGCTTAAAAGAATTGATGGACTACCTATACCAACAAGGTGCACCTTCCTTTTCGCTAACTTAATCATAAGAACTTTGAAGTTAATCGTGTTTGGCTTAGACAAGTTCTATGTTGGGTGACCTTCTGGGAATTTTTCACATAAGCATGTGTGTGAGGGCAAAGCATGCTAAAAGGTCCTCGTGTTGGTTTGTGGTGACAGTCTCCACTCTTAGAACCAGTTTCATACAAGTATGGTGACATCCTCAAGTCGTAGGGGATGTAGAGGAATGTCGATTCTACAACATAACTCTTTGTTATAACAATAACAGGTAAATACAATAACGAAGATCTAACTGTGATTGCAATAATAGGTTGTACATCATAAACCATCATTTACATGTTCTTTAACTTTGTAAATCACTGTTGTTATTAAATACTTGTTTTTTCCCCATTAAGACTTTGTTTTTTTATGTCTGAAAAATGAACATTGTACAAGTACAAAAAAATTTTGTAGCAACCCAAATTGATTTTTTTAAAAAAAAAAAAGGAAAGGGGGGAATGGGCTAAAAGCCCGGTCAAAGGGGGTGTGGGGGAAAATTCCCCCCCCCCCCACATTTTCGATCAACTTGACCAGTATTTTTTTTAAAAAAAAATCCTTTTTTTCTTTCTTTCCCTTCTCCCCGATAACCCTCTCTCTCCCTCACCATTCTCTCTCTCCCATTTGTGTACCAGTACCGCCCACTGTCGTCGCTGTCTTTTCGCCATGCCACTGCCGTCTGTCGTCTTGCCGCACGCTGCCGCCGCCTCATTGCGAGCCGGCGGTAAATCCCTTTTATCTCTCTCTCTCTCTCTAGGCCTCACTCCCCATTAATCTCTCTACTGTGTACAGCCTCTGATGACATGCAAAAATGTCATCATTTTCCTATTAATTTCAGCTAGTTTTGTTCATGAATTGAGAGTTTTAATGTATTTTTATGTTGATTTTACAGAAAACCGGGTTCGAGAAGCAAAACTGAGATTTTAAGAGAATTTGGATAAATTTGAAGACTTTTTGGGCAATTTATTGAATAATCATTGAAGATCCAAGCCCTAAGGTCTAAGAAGAGAAGATAATTAAAGTGGGAGGCCCAAAAAGCCCAAAAGTTTGAAAAAATGAGGCAAAAATATACAAACAAGGCTTCAAGAAGGTCTAGCGTCGAGACGCTAGGTGATCAGCAAAGCGCGCTCCAAAATCGCGGTAGCGTCGCGACACTACGACGACTTATGCCCCAAGACAACATGATGTCACAGCGTCTCGACGCTGTGACGTAGCGTCTCGACGCTGTCGACTTGTTCAACAAGAAATTTCCAACCCCTTTTACTATAATTAGAGTTAGGCTCGGGATTTGAGATGCTCGCTACGGGAGCTTGGGATCAACTTATCGGTTATTTCTTCCTTACTTCTTTGTAATTTCTTATTTTAATTAGAGTTAGGCCTATGGATCAAGATCATTTATGCATAATTATTTCCATTTGTGAGTAGATCTTGAGACCTAGGGTCGTTATTCTAGTTAATTGGATATTGTAGCGCAATTACTTGGATTATGTAATGAAATTCTTCATATTTCATCTATGCAATTTTTGCTTAATGCCCTTAATCTCTTGATCACGGATTAATTGTCATGTTGGTATAAATTGATACTCGACAGAGAGAATTTAGATTAGATCCTAATTGCATGGCTAACGATTGCTTGGAGCACGAGAGTGAAAGAGAATTGTTAGAAATTGATTATGGAGTTGCTTAATGCCATATTATGATTAACTAAGGAGATGGACACATGAATTAGTTATGTTAGTATGAGATGTGGAGGAACTTGAAAGAGAAATCCGCTTAAAATTACTTCTAGATTTATGGAATTGATGATTATTAGTTATATGCATCCTTGTAATTGAGCTACAAATCCAAGAAAACTAGATAACACCCTAGGTCAAGTTCCCTTAATTGGATATTTTCATTTCGCTATTGCATGTTTATTTTTCTTATTTCTATAATTTTTGCATTATCATTCGAGTTGATCTTCTAAATAAAATTAAAACATGATGATTCTGGGTACTTAATGGAATTAATTAAATTTCCCTGAGGATTCGATACTCAGTATTACCTACCGTTTTATATTACTTGTCACGACCCGTGCGCTTGCGGAAAATCATGCAACAAGTTTTTGGCGCTGTTGCCGGGGAAATTGCAATTTTTTTAGTTAATATTGAGAATTAAGTGTTTGATTTTAATTTAGAAATTTTATTTTGCAAATTAATTTTAGCAAGTGGTGGCAAAATATTGAGAAGCTACAAGGTGGATAAATTGTTTCTTTAAGATTCAACCATGGCAGATCAAGAGGACAAAGCAATCCGAGATTATTTCTTGCCTGAATTTCAATTAAATTACTCTGGAATAGCTTACGAGCCGATCGCGAGAGATAATTTTTAGCTCAAAGCTAGTCTCATTCAAATGGTGAAAAAAAAATGCTTTCAAAGGCTACCCATCGGAGGATCCACACAATCACCTAAGATCATTTTTGGATATCTGTGGAACGGTAAAAATATGAGGAGTCAACTCTGACGCTATTCGTTTGAAATTGTTTCCATTTTCTTTACAAGATAGAGCTAGAGATTGGGTAGATTCGTTAACCTCAAATAGCATTCTCAGTTCGGATGATTTAGTCAAAGCCTTCCTTACAAAGTTTTTCCCATTAGCCAAAATTACGAAGCTTAGAACTGAAATTGGTACATTTAAACAATTCGAGGAAGTGCAATTGTATGAAGCTTGGGAAAGATATAAGGATTTGTTAAGGAAATGCCCACAACATGGATACCCTGATTGACTTCAGATACAATTTTTCTACAATGGGTTAAAAAATGATTTTAAGACAATTCTTGACACTACGACTGGAGGAAGCTTCTTAGCCAAAACTGTCAAGAATGCTCGAACCCTAGTAGAAGAACTGTCCTTAACAAGTTATCAGTGGCAGTCGGAGCAACTAGAGTCCAAAATTAAGGAGAAATCATGTGAGAATTAAGAAGTAAGTGCTTTAAGGTTGCAAGTCGAAGCTCTAACCAAGGTTCTAACCCAGCTTACAGGGACAGATATTCAAAATTTTTCCAAGGTTGAAATGGAGCCTAAACTTAAGAAAATAGTTCAAGAAAAGAAAAACCCTTTGGAGGAAATGCTAGGCAATTTCATAAATGAGACTAGGAATTTATCAGTAAAACAAGATATTGTCATTAGTAAGATGGAAGCAAGAATAGATCAAATGACAATATTTATGTAGGAGATCCAGCAAGGGAATTTATCCAAAGTCATCACCATGGACCCACAAGAGCAATGCCCTGCCATATCTCTCAGAAGTGGGAAGCAGTTGAAAGAAGTTGAAAGAAAAGAAGAAACAAAGCCCAGCGCTAGAAGGATATTGGAAGAGGATGATGAAAACAAACCAGAGGAAGAAATAGCACCGCTAGTGCCAGATAAGTCTTCGGATTCTATTCCTTTAGTTCTTAATCAAATTCCATATCCTCAGAGATTTCAAAAGAAAAAGTTGGATGCTGAATTTTAAAAATTTCATGATATTTTTAAACAACTCCATATTAACATTCCGTTTGCTGATGCTTTGGAACAGATGCCACACTATGCCAAGTTTATGAAGGAAATCTTATCAAAGAAAAGAAAGTTCGAGAACCATGAGACAGTGAATATGACAGCCGAGTGTAGTGCTATAATCCAGAAACATCTACCGCCAAAATTAAAGGATCCAGAGAGTTTTACTCTTCCTTGTACTGTTGGTAGTTTGTTTATAAAAAAAGCTTTGTGCGATTTAGGGGCAAGTATAAACCTAATGCCATTCAGTGTTTACAGGAAACTTGGTTTGGGGGAATTAAAGTCAACTACAATTGTTCTGCAATTGGCAGATCGTTCAATGACATACCCTAAAGGTGTGTTAGAGGATGTTCTGGTCAATGTTGACAAATTCATATTCCCTGCAGACTATGTAGTGTTAGAAATGGAAGAAGACCCCGAAGTCCCGATCATTCTTGGGAGACCATTTTTGGCAACCGCTCGCGCTTTGATTGAGGTACAAAAAGGAACCCTGACTCTCAGAGTGGAAGATGACGAGGTAGTGTTCAACCTTTTTAATGCATTGAAACACCCAGAACTGGTTAGTTCTTGTTTCCCGATTGATTCAGTTGACACTATTATCAATGCATGTATAGAGTCAGAGTCTCCTGCTAATCATTATGAAATAAGCATGCCTGACGTATTTGGAGATGAATTAATAGATGTTAATCAGGAAAATGCTTTAATTGACAGATCTTTAGGAAGGGAAGAAAAATTATCATTAGATATTTGTGCTCAAATTGATGCCCCTTCCCCCGAACTAAAACAATTGCCTGCACACCTACGTTATGCTTTCTTAGGAGAATCTTCTATTTTTCCAGTTATCATTTCTGCTGATTTAAGTAAAGTAGAAGAGGAAAAATTGTTGGATGTGTTAAAAAAGCATAAAGCTGCTCTAGGTTGGTCCATTAGTGATATTAAAGGTATTAGTCCTTCAATTGTCATGCATAAAATCTTAATGGAGGATGCCTTTAATCCAACAGTAGAGCACCAAAGAAGATTAAATCCAGCAATGAAGGAAGTGGTAAAAGCCGAGGTGTTAAAATTATTGAATGCAGGAATTATTTATGCTATATCGGACATCCCTTGGGTAAGTCCTGCTCAAGTAGTGCCTAAGAAAGGAGGGATGACTGTTGTTAAGAATGAGAAAGATGAGTTAATATCTACTAGGACAGTCACTGGTTGGCGTGTATGTGTTGATTATAGGAAGCTAAACAAATCCACTAGAAAAGATCATTTCCCTGTTCTCTTTATCGATCAAATGCTTGATAGGCTAGCAGGGTATCCGTATTATTGTTTTCTGGATGGTTATTCGGGCTATAATCAAGTTGCGATTGCGCCCGAAGACCAAGAGAAAAAAACATTCACTTGTCCCTATGGCACTTATGTTGTCCGGCGTATGCCATTTAGACTGTGTAATGCTCCAGCTACCTTTCAACGTTGTATGATGGCCATATTTTCAGACTTTGTAGAAGAGATCATGGAAGTTTTTATGGATGATTTTTCTGTTTTCGGTTCATCATTTGATAACTGTTTGCATAATCTCTCTCGTGTTTTGCAAAGATGCCAAGAGACTAACATTGTTTTAAACTGGGAAAAATGCCATTTTATGGTAAAAGAGGGGATAGTCCTAGAAAAAGGTTTGGAGGTTGATAAAGCCAAAATTTATGCTATCGAGCAACTTCCTCCTCCCATTAATGTTAAAGGAGTTCGTAGTTTCTTAGGCCACGCAAGGTTTTACAGGCGATTTATAAAAGATTTTTCAAAAGTTGCTAAACCCCTGTGCCATTTGCTTGAAAAGGATGCTCCATTTGTGTTTTCAATAGAATGTTTGCTAGTGTTTAATCTTTTGAAAGAAAAATTGATTTCCACACCTATCATTGTTGTGCCTAATTGGAGTCAACCGTTTGAAATCATGTGTGATGCTAGTGATTATGCTTTGGGAGTTGTCTTAGGGCAACGTCGATATAATTTCTTTAGGGCGATTTATTATGCAAGTAGAACTCTAGATAGTGCTCAGCAAAACTACACCACTACAGAAAAGGAGATGCTTGCTGTTGTGTTCGCTTTCGATAAGTTTAGGCTCTATTTGCTTGGTACAAAGGTTATAGTGCATACTGACCACGTTGCTATTCGTTATTTGAGTAGTAAAAAGGATTCCAAGCCAAGACTAATAAGATGGATTCTGTTATTGCAAGAATTTGACTATGAGATCAAGGACAGAAAAGGTTGTGAGAATGTAGTCGCAGACCATTTGTCTCGAATAGAGCATGAAAAGAACATCGCAACCTTTTCCATTAAAGAAGTTTTTCCTGATGAAAGGTTATATGCTGTTAAAACTTCTTTCCCTTGGTACGCCGATTTTGTAAATTTTCTTGCAGGAAAAGA
This sequence comes from Luffa acutangula, assembly GCA_036850905.1. Classification (NCBI taxonomy): domain Eukaryota; kingdom Viridiplantae; phylum Streptophyta; class Magnoliopsida; order Cucurbitales; family Cucurbitaceae; genus Luffa; species Luffa acutangula. The sequence goes on from CM072087.1 coordinate 20,298,545, forward strand.
ATTACCTCCAGACTTAAATGCTCAAAAAAGAAAGAATTTTTTCCATGATGTGAAATCCTACCTGTGGAATGACCCATGGTATGTTCTGACCAAATAATTCGAAGGTGCATTCCCACAGAAGAAGTAGGTATGATTATTCATGATTGCCATGCCTCTCCTTATGGTGGTCATTTTGGACCAACTCGTACTGCAACAAAGGTACTTCAATATGGTTTTTATTGGCCTAATTTATTTAAAGATTGTTATACCTTCGTAAGAACATGTGATAGATGCCAAAGGATAGGTAATATTTCTAGACGCCATGAAATGCCTCTAACCCCTATTCTCGAAGTTGAACTTTTTGATGTGTGGGGCATGGACTTTATGGGCCTTTTTCCCTCTTCCAATGGATACTCATACATCTTAGTTGTTGTCGATTACGTATCTAAATGGGTAGAGGTAGTAGCCACTAAGACTAATGATGCACGTGTTGTGTTGCGTTTTCTGCATAAAAATATTTTCACTAGATTTGGCACACCACGGGCTATAATTAGTGACGAGGGGTCCCATTTTTGCAATAAATTGTTTGAATCACTACTTAAAAAATATGGTGCAAAACATAAGACTTCTTTAGCTTATCATCCCCAAACTAGCGGGCAAGCTTATCAAGTTCTTCTATTCAATACTCGATTGTGACTGTTCCCAGGAAAATTAAAGTCAAGATGGTCTGGTCCGTTCATAATCAAGGAAGTATCCCCATGTGGGCCAATTGAATTAATGGATAACAGCGGGTTAACTTTTAAAGTCAATGCTCAAAGAGTGAAGCACTATTGTGGATTCGAAGAGCGCAAGGTCGAAAAAATGATTTTAACAGATCCAGTGTGACCGAGCCCCGTCTAGCTCAGGACGTTAAACAAGCGCTTCTTGGGAGGCAACCCAAGCTGTTTAAGTTTTTGTAGATTTTAATTTAGTTTCCGTGTTGATCATAATGCTCCTTTGAGATCGATCCTTGTGCAGGAAGCTCGCGAATTCCTACATGGCTTCTCATTCTCTCCTCAGACGAAAATTCAAGACGTTCGGATTCTCTCGCATTTTCAGGGCAGTATCGATCTCTCTTTATCTGGTTAAATGTTCATACATTGGGGACAATGTATATTTTAAGTTTGGGGGGGAGATTTTCTCTGTTTAGGTTTTGCGTAAGTAATGCGTACGATGAATTAAATGCATGTTGATGATAAGGACGTCTAATGATTTTCTTATAGCCATGATTCTCTCTTATTGTTGCAAATTTGGAAGCATGTCTAAATTGAAGAAAATTTAAAATTTTTCTTTGATCCCCTTGCAAAGTATGATGGTTCACTTGTTTTATTATGATTTTGAAAGCCTAGATGAAAGTTATATGCTTTCGAAGTTTGTTGTCACTCCGATAGGTGTAAAGTTTGTCTAGATAGCTTTCTTACGTAATAGTTAGTAATACTGAGCTTTGGAAAAAAAAGAAATGTTTTTCTGAATAAATTTATAAAAAAAAAAAAAAAGAGAATGCTCCACTTTCTTGAGAGCGTTAGTAACCAGGGGCATTCATGACACCCATCGTTTGCCTTTGCATGAAAACGCTGGAAAGAAATGAGCATGCTTCGGCATCCTAAAAGATGAAGCGCTCGTAGTTGGATGCTTTCATCACCAATGTTGCCAAGCCACAATGAAGGTGCTACACCTAAAAGGATTCTAATCTTAAAAAAAAAAAAAAAAGGGAATTTTGGGCACCTCAGTAAGGTAGTACTTGCTAGATAAGTTTGATGGCTAAAAGGGCAAGCTTTAGTACCAGTGTAGGGGGAAGATGAATGGAGGAGTATATAAATGATTCCGGTCTAGTAAAAATTGTAATAAGGCAATTGGTGATTCATTTTTGCAAGGGAGGATAGGATTAGATTTTAATAGTTATTCATTTTTGCTAAACCACTTATTTGTTTCAATAGTTTGTATTCATGGCTAGAAGCATTGAGAATAGAGTTGTTAGCATGCAAGTTATGATTCTTATGTATTACTTTATTTTGCTCGGGACTAGCAAAACTGTAAGTTTGGGGGTGTGATGACATGCAAAAATATCATCATTTTCCTATTAATTTCAGCTAGTTTTGTTTATGAATTGAGAGTTTTAATGTATTTTTATGTTGATTTTACAGAAAACTGGGTTCGAGAAGCAAAACTGAGATTTTAAGAGAATTTGGATAAATTTGAAGGCTTTTTGGGCAATTTAAACAATAATCATTGAAGATCCAAGCCCTAAGGTCTAAGAAGAGAAGATAATTAAAGTGGGAGGCCCAAAAAGCCCAAAAGTTTGAAAAAAGGAGGCAAAAATCTGCAAATAAGGCTTCTAGAAGGCCTAGCGTCGAGACGCTAGGACCGTATCGTCTTAACGCTAGGTGATCAGCAAAGCGCGCTCCAACATCGCGGTAGTGTCGCGACGCTGTCTGCGTAGCGTCGCGACGCTACGACGAATTCTGCCCCAAGACAACATGACGTCACAACGTCTCAACGCTGTCGACTTGTTCAGCAAGAAATTTCCAGCCCCTTTTACTATAAAAAGGCCCCTTCCCTTTGGTTCAAATCATCCCAATTTTGGGGAGCTCTCCCCTAGCTCAATAGAGAGAAAAAAGTGAGAAAAGAATTGTGAGGAAAAAGGAGGAATTGAGCGAGATTCCAAGGCTCGGGATTTGAGATGCTCGCTACGGGAGCTTGGGATCAACTTATCGGTTATTTCTTCCTTACTTCTTTGTAATTTCTTATTTTAATTAGAGTTAGGCCTATGGATCAAGATCATTTATGCATAATTATTTCCATTTGTGAGTAGATCTTGAGACCTAGGGTCGTTATTCTAGTTAATTGGATATTGTAGTGCAATTACTTGGATTATGTAATGAAATTCTTCATATTTCATCTATGCAATTTTTGCTTAATGCCCTTAATCTCTTGATCACGGATTAATTGTCATGTTGGTATAAATTGATACTCGACAGAGAGAATTTAGATTAGATCCTAATTGCATGGCTAACGATTGCTTGGAGCACGAGAGTGAAAGAGAATTGTTAGAAATTGATTATGGAGTTGCTTAATGCCATATTATGATTAACTAAGGAGATGGACACATGAATTAGTTATGTTAGTATGAGATGTGGAGGAACTTGAAAGAGAAATCTGCTTAAAATTACTTCTAGATTTATGGAATTGATGATTATTAGTTATATGCATCCTTGTAATTGAGCTACAAATCCAAGAAAACTAGATAACACCCTAGGTCAAGTTCCCTTAATTGGATATTTTCATTTCGCTATTGCATGTTTATTTTTCTTATTTCTATAATTTTTGCATTATCATTCGAGTTGATCTTCTAAATAAAATTAAAACATGATGATTTTTGGTACATAATGGAATTAATTCAATTTCCCAGAGGATTCGATACTACCGTTTTATATTACCTACCGTTTTATATTACTTGTGACGACCCGTGCGGTTGCGGAAAATCGTGCAACAAGTTTTTGGCCGAGACCGAACGTCCCCATCACGATCCCCACGAACAATGGGTTGATTTCCGAATCTCTCCCTTTGTTTCAGTCTTGAATTCCTCTTTTTATGCCCTGTTTACGGCTCCAAGATGTCCCAAAATTGAATCCCCCAAAAACCTAGCCGAAAGGAAGCTTATATTCTGATTTTTCGTCCTAGCGTCGAGACGCTATCAAGACAGCGTCGAGACGCTGCCTCTAAAACACGCGCGTCTGGAATGGAAATAACGGTAGCGTTGAGACGCTATTGTCACAGTGTATCGACGCTGTAACACTGCCACCTATTCTAATTACGGAAAACCAGCGTCGAGACCCACCAAGAATGGCGTCTCGACGCTGATGGGCAGAATTCCCTATCTTGGCTCCTTGTTGCTTGAACTTTCCGGTTCTTTGGCAAATTTTCACGTCCCGAACACCCGATTAACTCCAATTCCACGTTTTAGCTCTAATCATCGTTTTCCTACAAAATAAACAATAAAGGACGATAAAATGGCCCAAAAATCATAAGAGACTCGCTTAATTAAATAAGTAAAAGTAGCTAGCTCTGCTCGCTATCATTCCTGTTGCAAGATAACGCCTTGATTTGGTGGCAATCGATCGAAAGGACTATAGACGTCAGCAACGGACCTGTCACATGGACTCAGTTCAGGGAGGAGTTCTTTAGGAAGTATTACCTTGCAGCCTCCCGATTCTAGAAGCAAGAAGTGTTTGTGGCTCTTACGTAGGGAAACCGAACCGTAGAGGAATACGAGACAGAGTTCGCCAGACTGCCTCGATTTGCTCCTGCCTTGGTAGCTGTAGAGGCTAATAAGGTAGAACGTTTTATCACGGGCTTAAAGGAAGAGATTCAAGGCAGTGTGGCAGCCCATCAACCACAAGGCTATGCCACAACAGTCAGGGTGGCAGAGCTGATTAATCGACGACCGTCAATTATCTCTTCAGAACCTTCCTCGGGTCATAAGCGAAGATACGATGAGATGAGCTCAAACACACAGTGGGGTCAATGTTACCCTAGACGAGGTCCGTGTCAGGACCATCGGTAGAAAGCACAGAATCAACCAGGGCCTAATCAGGATAGGTCGTTATGTCAGTCGTGTGGGAAGTACCACTGGGGTCATTGCTTGGCAGGGACCCGTGTATGCTTTAGTGTGGTCAAGAAGGGCATATCGCTCCGTTATTTCAGCCAGGGCCTAATCAGGATAGGCCGTTATGTTAGTCGTGTGGGAAGTACCACTGGGGTCATTGCTTGGCAGGGACCCGTGTATGCTTTAAGTGTGGTGAAGAAGGGTCGTTATGTCAGCCAGGGCCTAATCAGGATAGGCCGTTATGTCAGTCGTGTGGGAAGTACCACTGGGGTCATGGCTTGGCAGGGACCCGTGTATGCTTTAAGTGTGGTCAAGAAGGGCATATCGCTCCAAATTGCAATCAGAAGAAATCTAATTATGCCAAGAAGTCGTCCAGTTCATCTGGAGTAAGACTAGAACAACAACAGAGCAAGATATTTGTCACCACCCGACAAGAGGCAGAGAACCTTAACGCAGTGGTGACAGGTACCATCCCTATTCTCGGCCATTATGCTTTTGTGTTGTTTGATTCGGGTTCAACACATTATTTTATTTCTGCATCATTTGTAAGTCAAGCCAACCTAGAACTAGAGCCGCTGTGTTATGTTTTGTCAATCTCAACCCCTACGGGGGTAACGTTACTAGCTAGCGAAGCAGTGAAAGCCTGCCAAATGTTAGTGTCTGATCGATCGATGGATGTGACATTGATCGCCCTTGATATGAGTGATTTTGATGTTATCTTAGGAATGGAATGGTTGGCTTCTAATTATGCCAACATAAATTGTTATCATAAGGAGGTTTTCTTCAACCCCCATTAGAGGCGAGCTTCAAGTTTAAAGGATCGATGATCAAAGGTGCTCCTAAAGTAGTCTCTGCAATGAAGGCGAGAAAATTGATTAGTAAAGGAGCTTGGGGCTTACTGGCTAGTGTGGTTGACACAAGGAACACCGAGGTATCAATGTCCTCAATACCGGTAGTGAGGGAATTCGTAGATGTATTTCCGGAGGATCTGACAGGACTACCGCCAGCACGAGAGGTTGATTTATGCATTGAGCTTGAGCTAGGGACTAATCCGATTTCTAAAGCTCCATATACGATGGCTCCAAGAGAATTGAAAGAGCTTAAGGTGCAGATTCAGGAGCTGTTAGACAAAGGTTATATACGCCCCAACGTTTTATCGTGGGGTGCTCCAGTTTTATTTGTGAAAAAGAATGATGGGACAATGCGTTTGTGCATCGACTATCGGGAGCTAAACAAAGTGACAATAAAAAACAGTTACCCTTTGTCTACGATTGATGACCTCTTTGACCAGCTTCAAGGTGCAGCAGTATTTTCTAAAATAGATCTACGGTCAGGTTATCATGAGTTGAGGATTAGAGGGGAAGATATACCTAAAACAGCTTTCCGGACCAGGTATGGGCATTACGAATTTACTGTGATGTCCTTTGGGCTTACTAATGCTCCTGTTGTTTTCATGTACTTGATGAACAGGGTATTTAAGGAGTTCCTTGATTCGTTCGTGATTGTTTTTATCGATGACATTCTTATCTACTCTAAGACAAAAGAGGAACATGAGGATCATCTCATAAAAGTTTTTACCACCTTAAGAACAAACAAGTTATATGCCAAATTCTCAAAATGTGAGTTTTGGCTACAACGAGTTTCCTTCTTAGGGCACGTGGTTGAAGGGATAAAAGCCCCACGCAGTGGAAAGTATTACCGAACCTACTCAAAGTCTTAGATTCTAATTGAAATACCAGTACAATTTGTAGAATATTACAACAATAAATCTATATTTAATGGGTTGTACATAGGCTATAAACATGCTAAAAAGATCAACTAGATTGATCCTTGTGATCAAAGATTTCATAGAAAACTTACTTTTGTAGAAAGCTTTGATCAATTCGCCTTTTCTTGCCAATAAGATTGAAAACGCAGCAACCCTCTTGTGGGAACACCACCAATCGGCTACACCGGTATATCTCTAAGACTTCATGATGCAGGAGACTTGTGGGAGTCTTTTGGAAGAAATCTTTGAGAGAAGAAGAGACAATGGGATGCCTTTCACCCCACCCCAAGGGTCCTATATATAGTAAAGGCCAAGACCTTTTTCTTAATAGGTAGAGGAAGACATTTTCTTAATAGGAAAAGGTTTCTAATTTGAATAAATAATTAATTAATTCCATAATTAATTAATTTCCCAATTAAATATCATATAATTAATCTTAGGGATTTTATTAAAATTAAAATTAATATGAATCCAATTCATATTAAATTTATTTGAACTCTTTCAAATATTTTTTTTCCTAATAGAAAAAAGTCTCTAATAAATAAGTAATCAATTCCATAATTAATTAATTACCCAATTAAATATCATATATTTAATCTTAGGGATTTTATTAAAATTAACATGAATCCAATTCATAGTAATTTATTTGAACTCTTTCAAATATTTTCTCTCAAGAATTAATTTTTGAAATTAATTAAAAAATTATATTATAAAGTTTCATAAACTTTATATTATAATGCATCAATATACATTATATGATTCCTCAAATAAATTGAACACTTTCAATTTACAATTTATATTTGTTTGCTTCAAGTCTTTTTACGAGCTACCAGTGGGACCTAATGGACCTACAAATCAGAAGCTCCAACGATACGAGACTAATCGGCTTAAACTCATTAACCAAGTTAGTCTTCATTCGTTAACTGTGGGTCATTCCACTAAAGACCCTTAGCTGCACTCTTCTCACTGCAGAATATTTCTGTGTCCACGGATATCAACCAATACTACAAGTCAGTCCTTCACGTGTGTTCGTATCCCAGCTTGGTCAAATTACCGTTTTACCTCTAGTTTACATCTTTGTCCTTAAGTCCCCAGTGCTCCTCTAATGAACAACCTGTTTGAGGTCCAACCAACAAACAGAAGTCCCTCTCGTGCCATAGAGAGGGTTGGGCCCATTGTTCAAGTCCCGGAGACACCACTTAAGGGAACACACCTCTACTTACCCTAGAGTCGGGAAGGAGTGAATTCTATCTTGTGTGATTATGTTCCTAACTCCCCACTCGGTATTGTCCCCAAAATGGTAGGCTTATTGAGTCGGTGTGCTGACCACTCTCACCCATACAAATCAAAGGACAACCCTTCGTGAACAGGAGTCCATAATCCACTCAGGATTGAGACTGAGTTGTCTAGGTCATGCTAGTGAAATAGGAACCAAGCCTACTAACGGTGTTACAGTCAGTGGTTAACTATTTCGCGGTTCGATCTTATGTAAACACATTGCATAGGATACCCCCACTCGCATGTCAACTACATGAATGCGTTGGATCATTGCGTTTGTATCATAATACAAAGCGGGTCGTATCCATAGTGTCACCAGGATAAGGTACCCAGCCTTATCCTTGTACTATAGACCTTTTAGGTTGTTACTTGAATATCGATCCCCGTATGTCCCCACATACTAGTTCAAGTTACATACAAACAACCTTTGATCTTAGTTTATTGGATTTGGGTCAAATAGTGCAATATTTAACAATAACATTTTATTGCAGAAACTAAATAACACTTTATCAAATATAAATATAAAATTTGTTCACATTCACTATCTACGAGTTTTAGGGCATAAAACCCAACGGTGGTGTCGAAAGAAGGTGTCACAGTAAACCCAGTCAAGATAGAAGCAGTGACCAATTGGTCCTGACCCACTCCAGTCAACGAGATACGAAGTTTCTTGGGGTTAGCAGGCTATTACTGTCGTTTTGTGCAAGGCTTTTCCAATATTTATGCACCCCTAACTCAGCTGACTCGAAAGTGTACTCCATTTATGTGGAACGAAGCTTGTGAGGCAAGCTTCCAAGAGCTTAAGCAAAGGTTAGTTTTAGCACCAATACTTACAGTACACGATGGTTCAGGAGAATTTGTTATTTACAGTGATGCTTCAAAGAAGGGACTGGGATGTGTGTTAATGCAGCATGGTAAGGTCATTGCTTATGCATCTCGTCATCTGAAAGATTATGAGAAGAACTACCCGACCCACGACTTGGAATTAGCAGCAGTGGTCTTTGCCTTGAAGATTTGGGGCACTATTTGTACGGAGAGAAAATCCAAATCTTCATGAACCACTAAAGTCTGAAGTATCTCTTCACCCAGAAAGAGTTGAATATGATGCAGCGGAGATGGTTGGAATTAGTAAAAGATTATGATTGTGACATCAAGTACCACCAAGGCAAGGTAAATGTGGTGGCAGATGCCCTCAGTAGGAAGACTGCTCATACGTCTGCTTTGATTACTACTCAGGCTCATATATTGAATGACTTTGAACGTGCAAAGATTATGGTTGCAGTGGGCGAAATGTCACCACGTCTATCTCAGTTGACAGGTGAGTCGAGCTTGAGACAGAGGATCATAAATGCCCAACCAAGTGACCCTGACCTTGTTGTTAAACGCAATCAAGTAGAGGCGGGGCAGGTGAATGAGTTCTCCCTATCTTTGGACCTCGACTTGTGTTACCAGGGTCGCTTATGCGTACCTGGGGAACCTGGGGATGTCGATCTCAAACAGGAGTTATTAGCGGAGGCACATAGTTCACCGTTTTCAATTCACCCAGGAAGTACGAAGATGTACCAAGACTTAAAGCAGTATTACTGGTGGCAGGACATGAAAAGAGAGATAACAGAGTTTTTTAGTAAGTGTTTCGTTTGTCAGCAAGTAATAGCCCCGAGGTAGAAACCAGCAGGCTTGTTACAGCCGCTGAGTGTCCCATAATGGAAGTGGGAGCATATATCCATGGACTTTATCACAGGATTGCCTAGAACGGCCAAGGGTTAGACCGTAATTTTGGTCATTGTCGACAAACTCACAAAGTTAGTGCATTTTCTCCCTCGGTTCACGTCTAACTTCTGGAGGAGTCTGCAAAGAGCCTTGGGTACTCAGTTGCATTTACAACACCTCTTTTTTTTTAATGATTGAAATACTTCTTTATGAAGCATCCCTTATGAACACCATTTGTTTCTTTGTGAAACAGGAAATTTTAATTGATTCGGAGCTCACATTGGTTGTGAGTTGAGGAACGGGTCGTCCAGATCGTAGTCCGGCTCGCTTTCTTCTCCTTCGTGTGCTGAAGAAGCTGGTGATTCACTTCTGTCTGAAGCTTCTACTTGAAGGATTCTCTGGAAGTCTGTATCAGATGTCGTTTATGCGAGAGCTGCCAGAAGTTTGGATTTGTCATTAAGAAACTCTGTGTTTCTCTTGATGTCTATGTCTTGAAGGTAGTCGTTAGCGGCAAACCACTTTTTCACATTTTTTATAGTGGCGTTCTGAAAATTGAACTTATCCCACCACTTGATCTTTAGGATTTTTGTGACGGTTTTGTATTGAGGTTGATTGCTGGTTGAGAAGTTCCAGCAGAATATCCATGGAATTTTAAAATATAGACAGAATCTCATTGAATTGTGAAACACTGTCTTTTGAATATTCCTTGCAAAATGATAATATGACTCTTGCAAGGGTGTGGGTAAAATATCATCCGTCAGACCAAATGTGTTCCACCATTGAATGAACCATAAAGGAAAATTAATTTTATAAGAATTTTGACAGAAACAAATAAACCAAGAATGCTTGTATGTTGAATACCACATGACGTTATACCAGGCTCTTACGTAGTCCCGATATGAATACGTCTGTGGAACAAAAGGTTTTGAAAAAGATTTGTCTGTATACAGGCCTTGATTCCAGTGAGTTGGATTCAGGGCTTTGAATATCTTGAATTTTGAATAGGCGATCTTTGAAGGATCGTTTTTATCAAGAATATGAGTGATTTCTGCAGACTTTGTGTCTACTAGGATAAAGTCATAAAAAGTTCTTGTTTTGTTGAGATCCTCAGGCATGAAATTAAAGCCTGTAGGATACATATTTGAGATGGTCTCTTCTAAGGTAAGACCTTGAAATTTAGGCTCTATGATTGGCTCATAGATGACCTGGGACTTTTGAAAGTAACATTTGATCTCAGGTCGAGGTACAAACCTATTTTCTGGTACTACCGCCTGAGAGTAGGAAGAAGGTGACGGGGTTGATGACCCTATCCTTGAATCTGGTGAGACTTGAGGTCTCAATTGAAAAACTTCGCTAGAAGGACAGACAAGGTTGGCCGAAGGCCTTGGAGGTGGAGTGGATGACTCCATTGGAGGCATCGGGCGTATATCGCCTTGTCTGGACCTGGATCGGGTTACCGGAGTAAACCCTAAATCCATCGCATATTGATCAGCACTCATGGGTGGAGGTGCTGAGGAAGAGGAAGATGGGCGAATGCCCCTTGAAAAGGAGGCTCTGCCTCTACTTCCGCTCATTTACTCTTTTTATTTTCTTTACAAAGAGGGAGAGAGAGAGAAGAGAGTTTTTTAGTTAGAAACTCCCTTGAGAGATAATCTACAAGAGGGTTTTGAACGCCTTTTATAGGCAAAATTTCAAAATAAAAACATGATAAAATTGCTTGCCACCTGGCAAAAATTTGCTTTGAAACTAAATTTTTTACATCTTTTTCTAAAACAAATTTTGAAGCTTGAGAATCGGTTTTGATGGTGAATTTTTTGTTTATTAAATCACCTTGGAATTTTTGAACACGGAGAACTATAACAAGTAACTCCTTTTTGACTGTGGAGTAATTCTTTTGAGTGTCATTCCATATTCCTGAATGAAATCGGACAATTGATTCTTCCTTATCCAAAAACTGTTTGAGGATTCCCCCATATCCAATATCTGATGCATCTGTTTCTACTATCCGATTGGCATTTGGGTTGATAAGACTCAAACAGGGTATTGATTTGACTAATGTTTTTATCCTTTGAACAACTTTAGTATGCTCATCGCTCCATGGTTTTGGATTTTTCTTGAGTCTTTGAAAAAGCGGCTTGCAAGTGGGTCTGATATTTTGGATAAAGTCAAACACATAATTGAGACAGCCCAAAAACCTTTGTAGTTGGGTTTTATCGGTTATTTGATCTGGGAAATTTGATGCAAAATTTATGGACCTCTGAATTGGTTTTATTAGGCCCATATGAATATTAAAGCCCAAAAATTTTATTTGGGTTTGAAATAATTTGACCTTTGGCAGAGAGACTGCCAAACCATTTTGTTTGATAATATTAATAAACATATTTAAATGTTTGAAATGTTGATCGATGTTTGAAGAAAAAACCAAAACATCGTCGATGTAAACAATTGTAAAATCTTGAAAATCATTGAAAATATCATTCATGATTTTTTGAAATTCAGAAGGGGCGTTTTGAAGCCCGAAAGGCATAACATTCCATTCGTATTGGCCAAATGGTACATTAAAAGCAGTCTTGTATTTGTCTTTCACGGATATTTGGATTTGCCAAAATCCGGATTTCATATCAAAATTTGAAAATACTTTTGCGTTTGAAATTCTTTTTAACAACTCTTGTTTGTTAGGAATTGGATATCTTATCCATTCCAAAACTTTGTTTACTGGTTTGTAATTAATTACTAACCTTGGCACACCACGCTCCTGTTCGGCTGCGTTGTTGACGTAGAATGCTGCACATTACCATGGACTCTTGGATGGTCTGATCAGCTTCTTATTGAGCAAATCCTGTATTTCTTTTTTGTAAAATGTCAGTAGATCTACATTCATTTGAATTGGTCTTGCTTTTTTAGGGATATTGGATTCATTGAAATTTCTTTCATAAGGAATATTAACAATATTTTTCTTCCTATCCCAAAAAGCATCAGGGAGATTTGAACAAATTTCTTTTTCAATTTTGTTCTCTAAGTCTTTTATCTTAATTTTTATTGAAGGGCTTTTGAGGTTTTCCTCTATTTTTTTATAACTAATCTCTTCTTTTAAGAATGAGATTTGCTTTTGTTTTTTCTTGGTTTCTTCAAGTTTTAATTCACTTACTTCCATAATTTCATAGGGAAGGATTGGGGAGATGAACTCGAAGATTATCTCGGTTCCATCAAATTGACTAACCAAACTCTTGGTTTAAATATTTCATTAGGATGAAAGAGCTTATGATGCAAATGTCGTTATTACGAATATGGACATTTGGTAATTTGTATTGAATATTAAGACTTTGTCCATTAGCACTACTTAATTTTTCAGTAGTTTTCTCGAAATATTTTGTAGGAATTAGTCCTTGTTGTATGCAATTTTGATCGGCTCCTTAGTATATTAATGCCTTTTTAGGGTTATCAAAGAATACCATTTTTTAAATTGTGACTTTGTGACTTGATTAAGAAGGAAATCTTCTCCTTCATTATCAGAATTAATAGTTTTGAGTTTAAGATTATTAATCTCTATTTTTATTGCAACAATTTCAATCTTATTATCTATAATCTCTTTTTTGAGATTGTTGATTTCAAATTGTAAATCTTGAATAGAGGAAGGTTGGAAATTTGATTTTGTTCTCATAAAATCAAGCTTGTTTTGAAGAATTTCGGACAAACTAGCAGAGAGGTTGTTCTCTTGAATACTAACTCCAGGACTTGAACAAGGGGCCCCACCCTCTCGTTCGATCGAGAGGGACTTAGGTTTGATGGTTTGACCGCAAACCGATTGTTCATTAGAGGATTAGTGGAACTTAAGGAACAAGGAGCACTATAGGGGTAAAACAGTTATTTGACCTAGTTATAGCTACGAACAATCTGTGAAGGAACGACTTACTAAACATGGTTAAATCAATTGGACGGAAATATATCTATAATGAGGGGAGTGCAACTATTGGGCTATAGTGGACTGTCCCGGTAGTTAACGAATGTTGGCTAACTTTGATAATGAGATTAGTCGGTTAGCCTCGAATCGTTGGAGCCCATGATCTATAGGTCCATTAGGTCCCTCTACTAGCTCATATTGGATTTAAGCCTAGAACATATTGATAGGAATCTTTGAATTGTTCAAAATCGGGAAATAGGGAATTATCGTAAAATTGTGTTCGACACAATAATTTAATTATGAATTAAATTAGAAAATGGGATATAAAGTATTTAAAAGGGTTTAAATACAATATACATGAATACCGCTGGTGTTACGGAAAGTTGTCTCTAATCCTCAACTGATGATAACCTGACCGTAGATCTATTTTGGAAAATACCGCTGCACCTTGAAGCTGATCAAATAGATCATCAATCCTGGGCAGAGGGTATTTGTTCTTTATTGTCAATTTGTTCAGCTCTGGATAGTCAATGCACAAACGCATGGTCCCATCCTTCTTTTTCACAAATAAAACTGGAGCACCCAACGGCGAAATGATGGGGCGTATATAGCCTTGGCTAACAGTTCCTGAATCTGCACCTTAAGCTCTTTCAATTCCGCTGGAGCCATCCTATATGAAGCTTTAGAAATGGGATTAGTTCCTGGCTCAAGCTCAATGCAGAAGTCTGTTGGGTTTTATGTCCTAAAACTTGTAGATAGTGAATGTAACCGTTGACCGGATATTAATGAAATAATATTGATATATTTTTCCATTAATTGTTATTAGTTATTTTATATTTGTCTTTGCCTAATAATAACCCTACTCCAATAAACTAGACATCCAAGGTTGTAATATGAGTCTTGAACTATATGTAGCGACATATGGGATCATTGTTCAAGAAACAGCCTAAAGGGCCTATAGTATAGGGATAAGACTGGGTGCCTTATCCTGGTGACACTATGGATACGACCCACTTTGTATTTGATACAAACGCTGCGATCCAACGCGTTCGTGTAGGAGACATGCGAGTGGGGGTATCCTATGCAATGAGTTTGCATAAGACCGGACCGCAAAATAGTAACCACTTGTTATAACACCGTTAACTAGTTGGTTTTCTATTTCACTAGGACGACCTAGACGACTTAGTCTTAATCTTGAGTTGATTATGAACTCCTGCTCATGAGAGATTGTCCTTTGATTTGTATGGGTGAGAGTGGCCAGTACCCCGACTCAATAAGCCTACCATTTTGGGGACAAGACCAAATGGGGAGCTGGGAACGTAATCGTGCAAGATGGAATTCACTCCTTCCCGACTTTAGGGAAGTAGATGAGTGTTCCCTTAAGTGGTTACTCCGAGTCTTGAACAAAGGGCCCTACCCTCTTAATGGCACGAGCGGGTTTTCTGTTTGATGGTTGGACCACAAACAAGTTTTTCATTAGTGTAGAACTGGTACTTAAGGAAATAGAGGTAACCCAGGGGTAAAACGGTAATTTGACCCAGCTGGTGTTACGGACACTCGTGAAGGACTAACTAGTCGATATTGGTCTAGATCCGTGGGCAAAGAAAATATGTCTGTAGTGAGAAGAGTGCAACTGTGAGTCTATAGTGGAATGAACACACAGTTAACGAATATTGATTAATGTGGTTAATGAGTTTGACCAATTAATCTCACATCGTTGGAGCTTCTGATCTGCAGGTCCATTAGGTCCCACTGGTAGCTCATAAAGTAATTTGAGGCAACTAAATAATAAATGTAAATTGAAAATGTTCAATTTACTAAGGGAAACAAATATAATATATATTGATATATTATTATGAGAGAAATTAATATTTGAAGAAATTCAAATATAAATTTATGGATGTTTGAAAGAGTTCAATTAATGAATTAATTAATTTAAGGCCTTAAATCTATTTGGGCGAATTAATTAATTCAAGGCCGGAAATTAAATATGTGATATTTAATTGGTGGTTAATTAATTTAAGAATTCATTAACCGGGAATTAATCAATTATTGAAATAATTAATCACTTAAGGAAGTGATTAATCATTTATGGAAATGATCTAATCACTTATGGAAGTAATTAGACATTTGTGGAAAAGATTAATCAATTATGGAATTGATTGATCATGATTGATTAAATAAGGAATAAGACCGAATCAATTTTGGAAAAGATTGATTTAATTGAATATTTTATTCATGGAATCTCTTCAATAAATAGAACAATAGACCTAGTTGGTCCATGACACTTTGCTCTTGCTCTTAGACTCTCAAGACAAGACCTATAATTCTCTCTAGCCTCCCTCTTAGAGAAAGACTCCCACAAGTCTTTTGCCTCATAGACTTGGAGACATACCGGTGTAACCTCTGTGGTTATTGGGTCATTCAAAAGAGAAATTTTCAGCGATCACAAGAAAAGAAGGCTGCTGCGTTGTTGTTCGTGGAGCGTCGTTGGTGAAGAACGGTCAAGTCTACAACGAAGGTTTGTAACAGTTCTTCCTTCTTTCTTTAGAAAAGCATGAAAATAAATTTAGATTTATTTTTCAGCATGTTTAAACCAATTTTCCAGCAGCTTTAAAAGAGTGTTTAAAGTTTGTTTGAGTTTTCGTAACGGTATTTTAATGCTAATTAATATACGGCGTAAGGTCCAATCGATGAGCTTCCGCTGCGTGGGGACTTTTTTTATTCCCTTCAATCGGCATCAGAGCCATCTCTGTCCCTATTAACTAATATTAAAAGTGTTGCGATGGGCTCTAATATTAAAAGTATTAGGTGGGATTTATGCATAATGTATGTTCGATTTGCGTTGAACTGTTTGGGTTAATTTTATGGCCATAGATTTTATTTTTATGTGATTTTGATCATGTAAGGCCCGGTGTTTCGGGTATATTATGTAAAATCGAGTCCTATGTAAGTCCGGGTCTAGAATAAGTTTTGATGAGATGAAAAACAGAGAAATCGCCGCTGAAATCGGGGCCAAAATCGGAAAATCGATGCTGCTACTGCCCAGATTCTGCCTTCAGACGCAACAGCGTCTCAACGCTTTCTCGATACCGCAGGCGCTCAGATATGGAAAACGCACAGCGTCGAGACACTATCAACACAGCGTCGAGACGCTGTCACGATGGAGGCGCGCATTAGGGTTTCAAAAGGCGCGGTTCAAGGGAAGGTCGGTCCGGTTCGGCTGGGCTGGGACCTATTTGGTCCGGTTCAGCCAACTTTTGGCATGGTTCGTGATTTTGGAGGCCGGTTCGTTGTTGTTCGGGGCGGTTCGTGATGGCTAGACAAAAATTCTGGCGCTATACATTTAAGATAGAATTTAGCTAAATTAATGTAATTTAATGCTTTATTTTATCCTAGGGGCCAAAATTAACCGGTTCAATTGCTATTTATATGCTTTATGGATGTCATATTGAATATTTAATCCCACCTTAGGTTATAAACATGCTCATGCATTTTTTATATATTATAAATTGTTATAATGTATGTTTAAATGCATGGAAATGTTTTCATATTTTTAATATAAGTGTATATTAATTATATGAAAAATTGGAAAGCATGAAACAAGTCATTACATAAATTAAATATAAATAGTTATGTTTAATGTGATGAATGAAGCATGCTTAATTGATTTTCTTGATTGGCTTATAATTGTTATATTTAAAGAAAATCAAAATTGCATGAAGCATGAAACATCCATAGTTAATAATATAATTGTTATATTATTCATGCAATTAGTGTGGTTTAATTATTTAATTTGAATGAGATTGTTAAATGAATTAAACCCTAGATTCTTTATTATAGGATTAATCATTAAAATTTGAAATAGTTATTTAATATTAGTGATTAGAAACCGTCAATCTATAATCAAGATTTGCATGCTAACATAAGATCATAGGATAAATTGGGTTAATTTTAAATTGTTTAAAATTAATTAGACCTAGATCGATTTCTAATAGGATTAGAATCTTTTCTTACTTAGAATTAAAAATAGTTTTAATTGACTAAGTAGGAAAAACATTGCTATGATTATAAGGGAACTCCACCGGTAATGTTCTGTCTAAGGCTGGGGGTATTTAAGTTGACGGTTTACGGAACACCTCCTACCTAGGAACTGACCTGGAATACCGGAGTTGAATTAATCATAGTTAAATGTTAGCATGCAATGTCACTAGGTTTATTAAAAGTGTTTAATGCACCTAGATCTTTAGAGTAAAGACCTTACATTACTAAGGTTATAAGGGAACTCTCTCGGTAAAGTTCTGTCTAAGGCTGGGGGTATTTAAGTTGACGGTTTAGGGAACACCTCCTATCTGGGAACGAACCCGAACATTGAGTTGAATTAACCATAGGAATGTTGACTTGCAATGTTGGGTTTATTAAAAGAAGTTTAATTCACCCAAAAGATTGCAGTTGAATCATTTCCATAATTGTTATAATAGGATCAAACTTAGATAGATTGACTTAGCCGAATACTATCTAAGTTAAACAACTCTATATTAATCTCGGGACATTTTCAGTGGGAGGAAAATTACAAAACGAGATTTAAATCAAGTTTTGCTCCTATGTTCCTATATTCACAACGTGAGATTCATGCTCGGCTTCGAGTCGCCTTAGGAGCGGCCTCCCTTCGGAAAGTGTTTGCATGAATCAATATCAAGGTGAATGGGAAAAATGTCTAGAGTAGGTGGGAGCGGGACACGTGTCAACGTATCCCTCGGTCTCCACCCATAGTTCGCACCATGAGAGTCATGTGATCCGCCTGCAGGTTGTCCTCGCGCAACCATCCCTTTGAAGGGCCTGGTCATAGGATTCGGAACATCGTGAACTCCTGAAAAAGGATAGGAGCTCTTAGGCTAATCACCAACAGTTGTCTTTCCCTTCGGTAGCCTGTTGGTGCGTGCCTCTGAGATCTAAAAGTGGGAGGGTTACACTTACGAGGATGACTTAAAGGTGTTAACAAATCCTTGACCGAACAATGGTGGCTAATGCCTATAGGAATATGAGTTATTCTGGAATTAGAATTAGCTGAGAGGTGTCTCATTTCAAAAGAGGAGTGCCTGATCACCCTTCGGTGGCTGATATTCTAAACCTCTGAAACATCGTTGCAAAACTAAATCGATAGTTTTAGGGTTCTGTGATTGTCATTTTTGCTAAATTGATTGGATTGTGTGCAATTGTTTGCTTGTATGATGGGTTAAGGCAAAGATAACTAATACGGTCATTGTTTGTTTAAATTTCTGCAATGTCTTCCTCAATTGTCTCTCTACTTAAAAATGAGAAATTAACCGACGAAAATTATGCTACGTGGAAGTTGAACCTGAATACGATTCTTGTTGTCGATGATCTGTGGTTTGTCTTAACGGAGGATTGTCCTCCATCCCTTGCTCGTAATGCATCCCAAGCAATTAAGGATGCTTATGACCCTTCTCGAACCCTTCTCGAACTTTCTTTTAGAGTGGACAACGGTTGCCTCTCCTTCTATCGTTCCCTTGTTCTTAAGAAGAGACTGATAGAGTTGTAGCTCATTCAGGAGGCTAGTCAGGTTGAATGTTATTTTATTCATCATTGCATTGCTTCGAAACTGTAGAAAACTCTTCGGAATAGATTCTAAGATGAATGCAACCTGACTACGCTCATCTATGACCGCCTCGTTTGCCTCTGCCACGTTGAATTGGACCATCATATCCAGGACATGCTCCCGAACAGACGTGCCCTCTTTCATGCGACAGCTATAAACGTATTTGAGAGCGTCATGGTGGAGTTGGTAGGACGGTTGTCCAAACATCTCCTGGAGAGAGTTCATAATCTCCCTCGCTGTTACCATGCTCTCATGCCTTTTATCCAAAACTTCAGATAAGTTGACTAAGATATAGACGCGAGTCTTATCATTGGCCTTTGTCCAGCGGTCATAAGCATCCTTAACTGCTTGGGATGCATTACGAGCAGGGGCTGGAGGATAATCCTTCGTTAAGACGAACCGCAGATCATCGACAACAAGAATCGTTTTCAGGTTCGACTTCCACGTAGCATAATTTTCACCGGTTAATTTCTCATTTTTAAGCAAAGAGACAATTGAGGAAGACATTGCTGAAATTTAAACAAACAATGACCGTATTAGTTATCTTTGCCTTAACCCATCATACAAGCAAACAATTGCACACAATCCAATCAATTTAGCAAAACAGATAATCACAGAAAACTAAAACTATAGATTTAGTTTTGCAACGACATTTCAGAGGTTTAGAATGTCAGCCACCGAAGGGTGATCAGGCATTCCTCCTTTGAAATGAGACACCTCTCAGCTAATTCTAATTCCAGAATAACTCATATTCCTATAGACATTAGCCACCATTGTTCGGTCAAGGATTTGTTAACACTTTTAACTCATCCTCGTAAGTGTAACCCTCCCACTTTCAGATCTCAGAGGCACGCACCAACAGGCTACCGAAGGGAAAGAAAACTGTTGGTGATCAGCTTAAGAGCTCCTATCCTTTTCAGGAGTTCACGATGTTCCGAATCCTATGACCAGGCCCTCCGAAGGGATGGTTGCGCCAGGACAACCTGCAGGCGGATCATAGGACTCTCACGGTGTGAACTATGGGCGGAGACCGAGGGATACGTTGACACGTGTCCCGCTCCCACTTACTCTAGACATTTTTCCCATTCACCTTGATATTGATCCATGCAAACACTTTCCGAAGGGAGGCCGCTCCTAAGGCGACTCGAAGCCGAGCATGAATTTCCCGTTGTGAATATAGGGACATAGGAGCAAAACTTGATTTAAATCTTGTTTTGTAATTTTCCTCCCACTGAAAATGCCCTAAGGTTAATATAGGGTTATTTAACTTAGATAGTATTCGGCTAAGTCAATCTATCTAACTCTGATCCTATTATAACCATTATGGAAAGGATTCAACTGCAATCTTTTGGGTGAATTAAACTTCTTTAAATAAACCCAACATTGCAAGTCAACATTACTATGGTTAATTCAACTCAATGTTCAGGTCAGTTCCCATGTAGGAGGTGTTCCGTAAACCGTCAACTTAAATACCCCCAGCCTTAGACAGAACTTTACCGAGAGAGTTCCCTTATAACCTCAGTAATGTAAGGTCTTTACTCTAAAGATCTAGGTGCATTAAACACTTTTAATAAACCTAGTGACATTGCATGCTAACATTTAACTGTGATTAATTCAACTCCGGTATTCCAGGTCAGTTCCCAGGTAGGAGGTGTTCCGTAAACCGTCAACTTAAATACCCCCAGCCTTAGACAGAACATTACTGGTGGAGTTCCCTTTCATAGCAATGTTTTTCCTACATAGTCAATTAAAACTATTTTTAAATACTAAGTAAGAAAAGATTCTAATCCTATTAGAAACTGATATAGGTCTAATTAATTTTAAACAATTTAAAATTAATCCAATTCATCCTATGATCTTATGAATGCATGCAAATCTTGATTATAGATTGACGGTTTCTAATCATTAATATTAAAGAACTATTTCAAATTTTAATGATTAATCCTATAATCAAGAATCTAGAGTTTAATTCTTTCAACAATCTCATTCAAATTAAATAATTAAACCACACTAATTGCATGAATAATATAACAATTATATTATTAACTATGGATGTTTCATGCTTCATGCAATTTTTTATTTTCTTTTATTATAACAATTATAAGTCAATCAAGAAAATCAATCAAGCATGCTTCATTCATCACATTAAACATAACTATTTATATTTAATTTAAGTATTGACATGCTTCATGCTTTCCAATTTTTCATATAATTATTATACACTTATATTAAAAAATATGAACACAAATCCATGCATTTAAACATACATTATAACAATTTATAATATATAAAAAAACGCATGAGCATGTTTATAACCTAAGGTGGGATTAAATATTCTATATGACATCCATAAAGCATATAAATAGCAATTGAACCGGTTAATTTTGGCCCCTAGGATAAAATAAAGCATTAAATTACAATAATTTAGCTAAATTCTATCCTAAAAATCCTTGTACAGCTCCAGAATTATGTCTAGACATCATGAACCGCCCCGAACCACCTCGAACCGGCCTCCAAAATCACGAACCATGCCAAAAATTGACTGAACCGGGCCAATAACACAGAAAATCAGGCTGATCCAGCAAAAATAAATCGAACCAGACCGATTTCCCGGTCTGGATCCCAGTTGAGATCCCGGTCTCGATCCCGGTCGGGATCTCGATCTCAATCTCGATCTCGGTCTCGATGTCGGTCGCAATTTTGGTCAAAATCTCGGTCACGATCTCGGTCATGATCCTGGTCTGGATCTCGGTCATAATCCCGATCTGGATCTCGGTCTTAATCTCGGTCTGGATCTCGGTCTCGATCCCCGGTCTGGTTTTCAGTCACGATCTCGGTCGGAATCTCGGTCACAATCTCGGTCACGATCTCGGCCGAGATCCCGACCGGGAAATTTTCCAGCAACCCTAAAAACGTCGATTCCTCTATTTTGCTCTCTGTTTTTCCGATTTCCAGTGCCGTTTTTCATGATTTTCGCCCAAAATCATCTCGATCTCCATCGATAACAGCCCTAAATCTAGACACGGACTTACAAGGACTCGATTTGCATAAAAACTACCCGAAACACCGGGTCTTCCATGATCAAAATCACATAAAAAAAATCTATGGCCATAAAATTAACCCAAACAGTTCAACGCAAACCGAACATACATTATGCATAAATCCCACCTATTTCAGCCTATCGCAACTTTTAATATTAATTAATAGGGACAACGATGGCTCTGATGCCGATTGAAGGGAATAAAAGTCCCCACGCAGCGGAAGCGCATCGATTGGACCTTACGCCGTATATTAATTAACATTAATATACCGTTACGATAACTCAAACAAAACTTTAAACAACCTTTAAAGTCGATGTAAAATTGGTTTAAACATGCTAAAATAAATCTAAATTTATTTTTAAAACTTTTCTAAAGAAAAGAGGAAGAACCGTTACAAACCTTCGTGGAAGACTTGACCGTTCTTCGCCAGCGACGCTCCACGAACGAAAAGGCAGCAGCCGCCTTTGCTTTTCTTCGCTGGAAATTTCTTCTTTGATTGACACAGTCACCACAGAGGTTACACCGGTATGTCTCTAAGTCTAGGAGGCAAAAGACTTGTGGGAGTCTTTCTCTAAGAGGGAGGCTAGAGAGAATTCTAGGTCTTGTCTTTCAAGAGTGTCAAGTGTCATGACCAATTAGGTCTAGTGTTCTATTTATAGAAGAGAGGCCATGAATAAAATATTCAATTAAATCAATCTTTTCCATAATTGATTCAATCTTATTCCTTAATTAATCAATCATGATCAATCAATTCCATAATTGATTAATCTTTTCCATAAATGACTAATTACTTCCATAAGTGATTAGATCATTTCCATAAATGATTAATCACTTCCTTAAGTGATTATTTATTTCCATAATTGATTAATTCCCGGTTAATGAATTCTTTAATTAATTAACCACCAATTAAATATCACATATTTAATTCCCGGCCTAGAATTAATTAATTTGCCCAAACATATTTTAGGCCTTAAATTAATTAATTCATTATTTTGAACTCTTTCAAACTTCCATAAATTTATATTTGAACTTTTCAAATATTAATTTCTCTCATAATAATATATCAATATATATTATATTTGTTTCCCTGAATAAATTGAACATTTTCAATTTACTTTTATTACTTAGTTGCCTCAAATTACTTTACGAGCTACTAGTGGGACCTAATGGACCTGCAGATCAGAAGCTCCAACGATGTGAGATTAATTGGTCAAACTCATTAACCACATTAATCAATATTCGTTAACTGTGTGTACATTCCACTATAGACTCACAGTTGCATTTTTCTCACTGCAAACATATTTTCTGTGTCCACGGATCTAGACCAATATCGACTAGTTAGTCCTTCACGAGTGTCCGTAACACCAGCTGGGTCAAATTACCGTTTTACCCCTGGGTTACCTCTATTTCCTTAAGTACCAGTTCTCCTCTAATGAACAACCTGTTTGTGGCCCAACCATCAAACAGAAAACCCTCTCGTGCCATTGAGAGGGTAGGGCCCTTTGTTCAAGACTCGGAGTAACCACTTAAGGGAACACTCATCTGCTTCCCTAAAGTCGGGAAGGAGTGACTTCCATCTTGTATGATTATGTTCCCAGCTCCCCATTCGGTCTTGTCCCCAAAGTGGTAGGCTTATTGAGTCGGCGTGTTGGCCACTCTCACCCATACAAATCAAAGGACAATCTCTCATGAGCAGGAGTCCATAATCAACTAAGGATTAAGACTAAGTTGTCTAGGTCGTCCTAGTGAAATAGAAAACCAACTAGTTAACGGTGTTATAACCAGTGGTTACTATTTCGCGGTCCGGTCTTATGCAAACTCATTGCATAGGATACCCCCACTCGCATGTCTCCTACACGAACGCGTTGGATCGCGACGTTTGTATCAAATACAAAGTGGGTCGTATCCATAGTGTCACCAGGATAAGGCACCCAGTCTTATCCCTATACTATAGACCCTTTAGGCTGTCTCTTGAACAATGATCCCATATGTCACTACATATAGTTCAAGACTCATATTACAGCCTTGGATGTCTAGTTTATTGGATCAGGGTTATTATTTAGACAAATATAAAATAACTAATAACAATTAATGGAAAAAATATATCAATATTATTTCATTAATATCCGGTCAACGGTTACATTCACTATCTACGAGTTTTAGGGCATAAAACCCAACAAGTAGGTGTAGAGACCTCCCAAAACTCCCACTTGTTCACTATCAGTGAGTTGACAAACTTATATATATATATAGGTGTACTAATTTAACACGAGACCCAAACTACAGATAAATGAAATGAAATGAATGAGAATGAGATCACCTAACCCTTAGGCCCTTAACTCGAATAAAATGTTTGTGTTCAGGGTTCTTGGGTGTTAATCCCAACATATTATTTAAATCTATATATGTATGTCTCATTAAAGAATTAATATATATGTCTCATTAAAGACAAAATGGAAAGTTTATAAACATATTAGATAAATTACAATCGTCGCAACTTTTACACAGTAATAAAATTCGATGAACTAAAGTTATAACATACAACAATTTTGAATATCACAAATATTTCAATAAAGAAAAAAAAAATTACTAAACATGTGTAAGATAATTATAAGTTTATTAAAAGATCTCAAGGAAATTTCGAGACAAGGAGAGCATTAACAGGTCTACCTTTGTAGTTTCGAACATAAATGAATGAACTTGGTAACATTTTTAAGAAATATAGAAAGTTGAACGGTATCGTTAACTATTACAAGAAAGATAGTATAGTCTATATATAGAAGAAATGCTTTTTAATAGAATGTCAAACAATTTAAACGTTACAAACTACTATATTTAGCCAGTTTTAGTTTCACAAATTCCTCATCAAATTGATTATATTACGAGAAAAAGTTTTATATAAAGACAAGACCAAATGGTGTGAATAAGACATATCCTTGAGCAATAAAAAGTGAGTTTACCCGTAAGAATAAAACGTCCTTCAAACTAGCAAAGGAAAAAGCTTCACATTACATATTTTCAAAAAGATGGTTCAGAAAGCTGCATCGATTTCATGCAAATGTCTCCTTCAGTTATTCAGCTTTCTTTTCATTTTCTTGTTAGTTATTACACCAACAGGTAACAATAAAAAAAAACACATAAATTCAATTGGATTTTTACCTTGATAGACACAAATAATAATACATTCCTATTTCTAAGTTCATCATTAACATTTTATTGTTCTTTTCTACTTCATATTGTTTGTTTTGTTTACAAATTAAAGTAAGGCACTTATGCTTCAACTTTAGGTTCTTTGGCTGGACGAAGCTTTGTAGAAGAGACAAGTAGAAGAAGATTGGAGACTTTGGTTGACGAAAATCGTGGCGTGGCCCCACCAAACGAAGATGACATGGTTGTAATGGATTATTCTCCACCGAGAACTAGCCCTGATGTCCATAACTAGCACGAAGAGTAGAAATAAAAGACAAAAATCCAACTACTAAATATATATATAATACAAATAATTATTGTATAACATTGTTTATGTGATATGAAATTGTATGATACTATATTGTTTGAATCTATATAATTGTCATTATTTGAAGATAAATTCTAGAAATACTACAAAATTTGAAATTAGGACAAATTAAAAATTTTGAAAATCAGACATAAGTACAAAGAAACAAAACCATCAACAATGAAAAACTTAATTACTTTATTTTACCATACATTGGTCATATCTGGTATAAATAATACTTGCTACAGTGAATGAGTTAAAAAATAGTCTAATGAAAATAATTTCTAATTTATATTGAACCATACATTAAAGCATGAAAAAACCGATGATGATGCAATTATGATTGTAATAACGAGCTATAGAGTCTTAAAAATTTAATAATGCATCATTTAACTTTGTAAGTCACTATGTGACACCCGTGGATAAGTTTGAAATCGTTCTATTTCTGTATTAGTTGGGCATTCTTATTCTAATTTGGAAAATTAGAATTAGAGTTAGCCTTGGGTCGTTAAATTAAATTTCGACAATTTAGGGAAAAGAGATTTCCAAATTAAATCTTTAAATTTTCTAAAGTTAGAGGTTTAATATTTGATATTTATTTTAAATATCAAAAGACCCAAACCCTTTATCAATCGGGTTATTTTCTCTCCCAAATCTTTTAGGAATTAAGTTTGGGTTTTTAAATAAAATCGACCCTATTCCTAATTAAATTGGGATTTCTTCTCTTAGGTTCTGTTTAAAAGAAAAGAATAAGGACATAAGGGAAAAAGAAACCCTGAAACAAAAAAAATCATCTCCTTCTCCCTCCTTCTTTCCGTGAAAGTCGCCAGGACCCCCCCTCGTGCAGGTCTTCTTCCTCTCTCCGTGCCGCCGATGGTGTATTCCAGCCCGTCGCGCCGCCCTTGCTCGTGGTCCTTCTCCCCGCGATTTTTCTTCAGTCGGCGGTCCCCATTTCTCTCTCTCGCGTTGACGTTCGGCTTCAGCCGCAAAGACCCACGCGAATTTTCATCTCCGGCGTCTCTCTCCCTCTTCGTGTCGTCGGCCAGCTACAAGGGGACCCACGACTCGTCTTCTCTATTCCTCGCACAGTAAAGTTCTTTTCTCCTTATTTTTGTTCGATTTCGGCAAATGGTTGGCTAAAATATCTCTTCCTTGTCTCTTTTCCCCGCCAGCAGCAAGGAGCCCACGTCGTTGCCCTGCTTTTCAACAACGTTTGCATGCCGCCGCGAGTCTCAATTTGTGAACGTCTTTTGTGCAGCGTAAGTGGCGTGGTTCTAGCTCTCCATGCGATGTTATTCAAGGTTTCAGTGAGATTTAGTTTGTACCCATGATTATATGGGCTCAATCTTGGTTTAACCATTCCGTTTCAACCCCCTTATCACTCTAAATCGTTGCCCGCTACTTTTATCGAATTAGAATTTCATTGACCCATTTGTTATCTACTTCAAAATTTCAGGTGTAAGGTTCGTTTTAGCGTGTCTAGGCTCTTTTGGTAAGTTTTCGTTGTTGCCCATGCTTTGTTTAACTGAAATTTAGATTACCCACTCTCGTTCGGTGGTTAAATTGAGTTTCGTGGTTGATTATTGTTTTTCCAACGCTGTTCGGAGCCGTTTTGGGTTCAAAATCATCTTTGTTTTGTGCCCATCGTCTGTTGAGCCTTAATCTCGAGCACCCATTGTCTAGGGACTTTAACTAAGTAGTTTCAAATCACTTAGGTTGCTGGACAACACGTGTTCGAGGTCATTTGGACGCTGAACAGTAAATTCCAGCACCCTAGTTCTTTTTCTCAAGTCTATTAGGTGTTTTAAATCTATTTCCTAACCCTTAGAAGTTGTTGGTTGTAGTTCGGGCTCCTTAGGCTCTTTCGGATCGTCATGTTGGTTTTTAGGTTTCTTAGGAGCGCTTAGGGTAAGTAGTTCTTACTTGATGAAGTCTGTTTGACTGTGTGATGCATGCTGAATGTTCACTTGCTTTATAACTATTCTTATGATTATTGCTTCTCTGAATATATGTATATATATATGATTTCGTTGAAAAGCATGACTGTTGTTGCATGTTTATTTGATGTAAAACATGTTGGTTCTGTTTTGCATTCGTTAGTCAAGCATGAGTTGAGAGATGTGGTCACTTGTATAATGCCTAGTGGCATGATTCATGAGTCTACAAGCATGTTGCAGGGCATATGCAGGGACGTAAAGTGTGAAAGAATTGAAAGTTGGGTGAGTGTCAGTGCACCTCGGGTACAAATGGTCGAGGGGTGGCATCTCACCATTGGTTTACGAGGAGCATCGAGGCTTTGGGTACAAATGGTCAAGGGTCGGTGTGATGAGTCTAGAAAGCAAGTGTTGGGCGCCTGGGGAAGGACCAATACTTTGCTAAGTCATCGGTCCACCTTGGGTACAAATGGGCAAGGGTCGATGCACAGTTCGGGACCTTGGGTACAAATTGACAAGGGTCGAACGCCGAGCTCCGTAGAGAGCATTATGGCCCTGGGTACAAATGGTCAGGGGACAGTGCGACTCGAAGGATCAGTCTTGAAGAGCTATGTGGGAGCTAAATATGAGCGTTGAGTGAGCTCGTGGAGTTTGAGTGGTTAGCAAGTTGCATAGAGAGATGCATGAGTTATGGCTTAGAAGAGTCATTTGTTTTACTAGCTTTTGAGCACGACTTTGTGTTTACTGCTTTTAAGAAGCATGTTGTTTGCGCATGAAGCGCATGTTGTTTTCTTGTTTGCTGTTTGATGGCTTCTCAGGTAGGGGCTGTTTACCAGTACCTTAGTGTACTAACCCCCTCCCTTCTCTCTCCCCCAACTACAAGATTTTGATGGTTATGACACTACTACAAAAATGGCTTTTAATGACGGACGAAAAAAAAATCACGAACCTTTTAACGACGGAAGAAAAACGCGCGGTCTTTTAATGACGGACACGTATTTTTAAAATGTTTATGACTTTTAATCACGGGCATTGCCAGTCATTAATAGTTTCTGTTAACTGCCCGTCATTAAACGTATTTTTTTTTTATTTTTTATTTTTAAAAAACAGTCCATTTTATAAATCAACTTTCTCTCTCCATGAAAAAACCCTAACACTTCTCTCCCTCGTGTGCCTCTTTCCCTTCCCTCTCGATCTCCCTCTCGTCTTTTCCCCCTCGTCTTCTCGTGGGTCCTTCTCCTCAAAGGAGCGAAACAATCCGCATCAGCCCTTCTCCTCAATCCATCTCTAGAGACATCTTCAACAAGATTCTCCTCAATCGATCACGAGCCCTCAATTTGGATTGGAACTCCATCAACTGTGATTCTTGGTAATATATATATGTACTTTCATGTTCGATCCTCTTTCTGCTTCTAATTAGGGTTTTGATTGCTCTTTATGCTACTCCTGTCTCTATATTGGGGTTTTTGCTGCTTTACATGCAGCCCCTTTGTGGATATTTTTCGTCCGTCTGCTTCCTAAATCAAGCGTCCGGTTTGACCTTTGTATTCGTTGAATCATTGGTTCCTCTTGTTTGGTTGCTTTGTGATTTATGGAAATCAAAGAAGAAGTTGACTCATCAAATCCAATTTCTTGATGTGTATTGATTGTTTGTTATATGGATTATGTTAGTGCTAACAGAGTAATTTATTTACAGAGTGAAGATTTGTTCTCGTTGATACAAGTGCCTCAGGATTTATGACGATCTCGATCACCTTCATGTAGGCGAAGGCTTTCACCATCTCCCTTAGGGCATAGGTATTCCAGGAGAAGTCGAAGAGACAAAAGTCGTTCACCGTATTCATTTTACAGCAGGTGATCCCGTTTATGTTTTTAGTTTTAATTACTTTCGTATGATCGCTTGAATAATCTCGAACAAATTATGAAAAGATTGACGACACCATGTCTTCTGATGTGGTTTGTATTTCACTGACATCGAAGTTCCTGCGTGAATCTTGCCCCCTTATCCTGAACGTTCCAACTGTTTTTTCTTTCTTATATGAAGCCTGTCAAGTGTCACTCTAAATTTTCTTTTCTCTTGAACTTGTTCTATGATGAGGTAAGAGGACTTTGATAACGCCATTTGAAGGTTCATTTATGATTTATTCTTATTAGTTTAATGTTATTAAGAAACAATATGGATTTCTTTGTTATTTTGTTTATTGCCTTTTCCTGTTTGCTCCATTGTTCAATTTCAATAATGGATCATTATATATAAATAGTCTGAGTGAGATTTGCTTGACATTCTCTTTGAGTGAGTCATGTCTTCCGGATCTTCATGGCCTCTTTAATTGTTTATGTGCTAATGGTTGGCGGTCTTGTATTTGTGCTTTACCATTTTGAATTCACATAAAATATCTGATTTATGTGGCATGATCGTCAAGTACCTCTTGACTGTATTTAATCTCTAAGAAACATGGTTTCTGATTTGTTGAGAATGCTGAGTGTGGGAGAAAATTTAAGAAGTCTTCGGAAAAAAAAAAAAAAAAAAGACGAAGAAGGTTATGGGTGTTGATGGGTGTTCTGTCATTGCATGAACTTGGTATGGAAATTGATAAATAAGTCAGTTCTTCCTATAACATGGGAAGTGACAAGGTTATGGGTGTTGATGGGTGTTCTGTCATTGCTCGATTGTGACTTTTGCTTCTTCATGTGATGTGATAAAAGATGGAGCTCACAAAGGTTTATTCTTAACAATGTATGAGGTAACTGTATTGTGCAAAGTGGTAGGCTAGCTTGATACTTACCTCTGTACAATATTATAATGAAGTCCTTATCTCTTGCTCAATAATGCCTACTCATGATACAGAAGAAAAAGCCGCTCAATTTCCCCAAGGACGTAATAGAAGTCGTTCACGAACACCAAGACACCATAGAAGTCGTTCTCCAACTTCAAGGAGCTACAAGAAGCAAAGACGAAGAAGTTCTTCGTCATCTCTGCATCGTAGTGAAGGTGTACATATTACCCATGCGGAAGCAATTAAAGATCGAAAGCACTTAAGACATTCAATTTTGTACCTAAAGCATGCATGTTCTAGAAAGGGTAGAAAAGAGAGTAAATGAGTACCAACCTCTTTGATTCTCACTTGTAAGCTGGAACTCCTTGTGATATTATCTTTCTCCAACTTCTCTTGGAAAACCTTTAGTGTCTTCCCTACTATTCTCTTGAGCCTAGAAAGACATGTTGGAGTCTATACAAGAAAGAAATAGGAAGGGAATGCTTGATGGTACAAGCTTTTGGAAGGAGATGAAATGAGAGAGAATTTGAGGGAGAAAATTTTCAGCATAACACTAAATGAAAGCTTGCTCTCTTGAATCTAATTCAAGCCCCTTTTATAGACCTCTCCCATGCAAAGACAAGCTTCATGACACTTAGCCACATGGTCAAGATGCAACTCAAAGTTGATTCTAGGTGTCTACTTTACAACACATGCATCTAATGCATGTTTGTGTTGTTTTCCACTATGTATCATTATGCAAGAGTGGAAAAACCACTAAATCCACTATGAATTGAATCCTAATTGTGAATTTTCAGCTTTCAATTCATTTCAAATTCAATTCAAAATTGAAATTGATTTCTAGGCAATTAATTGGGACATTTCCAAGTAATTTTGATATGATTGATCCAATCAATCTTTATCACCTAATGCCATGAATTATATATGATTCCTAATACATATATATGGTATTTAAAACACTTTTAAATACCTCATCTCTCAATTCCTAATTTAATTCATAATTAAATCATTGTGTCGAACACGTTTTACGATAAAACCCTATTTCCCGTTTTTGAACGATTCAAAGTTTCCTATCGAAATATTCTAGGCTTTAATCCAATATGAGCTAGTAGGGGGACCTAATGGACCTATAGATCATGGGCTCCAACGATTCGAAGCTAGCCGACTAATCTCATTATCTAAACTAGCAAACATTCGTTAACTACCGGGACACTCCACTATAGCCCGATAGTTGCACTCCCCTCACTATAGATATATTTCTGTCCACTTGATTTAACCATGTTTAGTAAGTCGTTCCTTCACAGGTTGTTCGTAGCTATAGCTAGGTCAAATAACCGTTTTACCCCTATAGTACTTCTTGTTCCTTAAGTTCCAATAATCCTCTAATGAACAATCGGTTTGTTGTCCAACCATCAAAACTAAGTCCCTCTCGATTCAACGAGAGGGTGGGGCCCCTTGTTCAAGTCCCGGAGTTAGTACTTAAGAGAACAACCTCTCTGCTATCCCCAAAAAGGGTAGGAGTGAATTCCGTCTTGTGAAACTATGTCCCCAGCTATCTATTCGATCTTATCCCCAAAATGGTAGGCCTGTTGAGTCGGCGATGCTGGCCACTCTCACCCATGCAGATCAAAGGATAATCTCGTACAAACAGGAGTTCATAGCTCGCTCAGGATTAAGAACGAGTTACCTAGGTCATCTATGTGAAATAGTCAGTTTCTACGGTAAACGGCGTTATAAAGAGAAAGTGACTTATTTCGTGGTCCTGTCTTATGCAAACTCATTGCATAGGACGCCCCCACTCGCATGTCACCACATGAACGATTTAGGATCTCATCGTTTGTACTTAATACAAAGTGTGCCGCGTCCATAGTGTCTCCAGGATAAGGCACCCAATCGTATCCTTATACTATAGACTATTTGGACTATAAACTTGAACTTGATCCTACGATATGTCCCTACATATAGTTCGAGTATTCGTTTTATAGCCAAGGATCTTAGTTTATTGGATTTAGGTTAATCATTCGCAATTTATATATTCAATAACATCGTTTACTGAATAACCTCAATAACGTCTTTATTGGAAATAGAATATGTTTAATGATTTACAAACTACGAGTTTATAGGACATTAAACCCAACACGTAGATCTTCTATTTCTAGTCTTGGATCCATTGAGCAAAAAACTACCAATAAAAAATTGAAAAAGGAAGAGGCAGAGAGAAAAAGGTATATTAACTGGCTCACTCATTTTATGTTCTTTTTTCTGCCTCTCAATTGTCCTTGGGTTCATCTGCAAGGTCATATAATATGCTATATCGGAAAATTATATCACTTGTTGAATTTTGTAGCTAGTTTAAGTTCTTTGTGAGCATTAACCTTTTTAACCCTTCAATTGAGATATTACAAGAATTGCAGTCAGGCTGTCAATTTTCTTGCCATGAAATATTGTGGCACAACTAAAACCCACATTAGGATGATTAAGTGAATTTTTGTCCAAATTACCAGTGGTATCCATAAACAGGTGTTCAAAATAATGATTACACTTTAGCTAGAAAATGATTTAATAGCCAAGTTAGGACAATAACCTAGTTATTTAAATGATCTTATCTTATTTTTTCTCTTAAAAAATTTTATGTGTTTTTCTTTCTTGACTGGAAGGAAATGAATTGCGTTCATCTGTTCAGTTTCTTATTTCTCAGGTTAGGTGTATTGCAATTCTCTTAGTTCTATTTCCAGACACCTCACATTTCTGTTGATACTTCTTTTTTGCTGGTTCTTTGATTAAGATAATAACAAGGAATGGTCAAATCTGCACTCCAGCTGGTCACAGAGTGTATAATTTGAAACACCAAAAATCTAATTGACCTTTAGTTTAATATGGTTGTTCCATAAGTGTTGTCATAATTTTTATTTTATTTTATTTTATTTTTAATGCATTGAAACACCCAGAACTGGTTAGTTATTGTTTCCCGATTGATTCAGTTGACACTATTATCAATGCATGTATAGAGTCAGAGTCTCCTGCTGATCATTATGAAATAAGCATGCCTGACGTATTTGAAGATGAATTAATAGATGTTAATCAGGAAAATGCTTTAATTGACAGATCTTTAGGAAGGGAAGAAAAATTATCATTAGATATTTGTGCTCAAATTGATGCCCCTTCCCCCGAACTAAAACAATTGCCTGCACACCTACGTTATGCTTTCTTAGGAGAATCTTCTATTTTTCCAGTTATCATTTCTGCTGATTTAAGTAAAGTAGAAGAGGAAAAATTGTTGGATGTGTTAAAAAAGCATAAAGCTGCTCTAGGTTGGTCCATTAGTGATATTAAAGGTATTAGTCCTTCAATTGTCATGCATAAAATCTTAATGGAGGATGCCTTTAATCCAACAGTAGAGCACCAAAGAAGATTAAATCCAGCAATGAAGGAAGTGGTAAAAGCCGAGGTGTTAAAATTATTGAATGCAGGAATTATTTATGCTATATCGGACAACCCTTGGGTAAGTCCTGCTCAAGTAGTGCCTAAGAAAGGAGGGATGACTGTTGTTAAGAATGAGAAAGATGAGTCAATATCTACTAGGACAGTCACTGGTTGGCGTGTATGTATTGATTATAGGAAGCTAAACAAAGCCACTAGAAAAGATCATTTCCCTGTTCTCTTTATCGATCAAATGCTTGATAGGCTAGCAGGGTATCTGTATTATTGTTTTCTGGATGGTTATTCGGGCTATAATCAAGTTGCGATTGCGCCCGAAGACCAAGAGAAAAAAACATTCACTTGTCCCTATGGCACTTATGATGTCCGGCGTATGCCATTTGGACTGTGTAATGCTCCAGCTACCTTTCAACGTTGTATGATGGCAATATTTTCAGACTTTGTAGAAGAGATCATGGAAGTTTTTATGGATGATTTTTCTGTTTTCGGTTCATCATTTGATAACTGTTTGCATAATCTCTCTCTTATTTTGCAAAGATGCCAAGAGACTAACATTGTTTTAACTGGGAAAAATGCCATTTTATGGTAAAAGAGGGGATAGTCCTAGGCTACAAAGTGTCTGAAAAAGGTTTGGAGGTTGATAAAGCCAAAATTTCTGCTATCGAGCAACTTCCTCCTCCCATTAATGTTAAAGGAGTTCGTAGTTTCTTAGGCCACACAAGGTTTTACAGGCGATTTATAAAAGATTTTTCAAAAGTTGCTAAACCCCTGTGCCATTTGCTTGAAAAGGATGCTCCATTTGTGTTTTCAATAGAATGTTTGCTAGCGTTTAATCTTTTGAAAGAAAAATTGATTTCCGCACCTATCATTGTTGTGCCTGATTGGAGTTAACCGTTTGAAATCATGTGTGATGCTAGTGATTATGCTTTGGGAGTTGTCTTAGGGCAACGTCGATATAATTTATTTAGGGCGATTTATTATGCAAGTAGAACTCTAGATAGTGCTCAGCAAAACTACACCACTACAGAAAAGGAGATGCTTGCTGTTGTGTTCGCTTTCGATAAGTTTAGGCCCTATTTGCTTGGTACAAAGGTTATAGTGCATACTGACCACGCTGCTATTCGTTATTTGAGTAGTAAAAAGGATTCCAAGCCAAGACTAATAAGATGGATTATGTTATTGCAAGAATTTGACTATGAGATCAAGGACAGAAAAGGTTGTGAGAATGTAGTCGCAGACCATTTGTCTCGAATAGAGCATGAAAAGAACATCGCAACCTTTTCCATTAAAGAAGTTTTTCCTGATGAAAGGTTATATGCTGTTAAAACTTCTTTCCCTTGGTACGCCGATTTTGTAAATTTTCTTGCAGGAAAAGAATTACCTCCAGACTTAAATGCTCAAAAAAAGAAAGAATTTTTTCCATGATGTGAAATCCTACCTGTGGAATGACCCATGGTATGTTCTGACCAAATAATTCGAAGGTGCATTCCCGCAGAAGAAGTAGGTATGATTATTCATGATTGCCATGCCTCTCCTTATGGTGGTCATTTTGGACCAACTCGTACTGCAACAAAGGTACTCCAATCTGGTTTTTATTGGCCTAATTTATTTAAAGATTGTTATACCTTCGTAAGAACATGTGATAGATGCCAAAGGATAAGTAATATTTCTAGACGCCATGAAATGCCTCTAACCCCTATTCTCGAAGTTGAACTTTTTGATGTGTGGGGCATGGACTTTATGGGCCTTTTTCCCTCTTCCAATGGATACTCATACATCTTAGTTGTTGTCGATTACGTATCTAAATGGGTAGAGGCAGTAGCCACTAAGACTAATGATGCACGTGTTGTGTTGCGTTTTCTGCATAAAAATATTTTCACTAGATTTGGCACACCACGGGCTATAATTAGTGATGAGGGATCCCATTTTTGCAATAAATTGTTTGAATCACTACTTAAAAAATATGGTGTAAAACATAAGACTTCTTTAGCTTATCATCCCCAAACTAGCGGGCAAGCTTATTAAGTTCTTCTATTCAATACTCGATTGTGACTGTTCCCAGGAAAATTAAAGTCAAGATGGTCTGGTCCATTCACAATCAAGGAAGTATCCCCATGTGGGCCAATTGAATTAATGGATAACAGCGGGTTAACTTTTAAAGTCAATGCTCAAAGAGTGAAGCACTATTGTGGATTTGAAGAGCGCAAGGTCGAAAAAATGATTTTAACAGATCCAGGGTGACCGAGCCCCGTCTAGCTCAGGACGTTAAACAAGCGCTTCTTGGGAGGCAACCCAAGCTGTTTAAGTTTTTGTAGATTTTAATTTAGTTTCCGTGTTGATCATAATGCTCCTTTGAGATCGATCCTTGTGCAGGAAGCTCGCGAATTCCTACCTGGCTTCTCATTCTCTCCTCAGACGAAAATTCAAGACGTTCGGATTCTCTCGCATTTTCAGGGCAGTATCGATCTCTCTTTATCTGGTTAAATGTTTATACATTGGGGACAATGTATATTTTAAGTTTGGGGGGGGGGAGATTTTCTCTGCTTAGGTTTTGCGTAAGTAATGCGTACGATGAATTAAATGCATGTTGATGATAAGGACGTCTAATGATTTTTTTATAGCCACGATTCTCTCTTATTGTTGCAAATTTGGAAGCATGTCTAAATTGAAGAAAATTTAAAATTTTTCTTTGATCCCCTTGCAAATTATGATGGTTCACTTGTTTTATTATGATTTTGAAAGCCTAGATGAAAGTTATATGCTTTCGAAGTTTGTTGTCACTCCGATAGGTGTAAAGTTTGTCTAGATAGCTTTCTTACGTAATAGTTAGTAATACTGAGCTTTGGAAAAAAAAGAAATGTTTTTCTCAATAAATTTATAAAAAAAAAAAAAAGAGAGAATGCTCCACTTTCTTGAGAGCGTTAGTAACCAGTGGCATTCATGACACCCATCGTTTGCCTTTGCATGAAAACGCTGGAAAGAAATGAGCATGCTTCGGCATCCTGAAAGATGAAGCGCTCGTAGTTGGATGCTTTCATCACCAATGTTGCCAAGCCAGAACGAAGGTGCTACACCTAAAAGGATTCTAATCTTAAAAAAAAAAAAAAGGGAATTTTGGGCACCTCAGTAAGGTAGTACTTGCTAGATAAGTTTGATGGCTAAAAGGGCAAGCTTTAGTACCAGTGTAGGGGGAAGATGAATGGAGGAGTATATAAATGATTCCGGTCTAGTAAAAATTGTAATAAGGCAATTGGTGATTCATTTTTGCAAGGGAGGATAGGATTAGATTTTAATAGTTATTCATTTTTGCTAAACCACTTATTTTTTTCAATAGTTTGTATTCATGGCTAGAAGCATTGAGAATAGAGTTGTTAGCATGTAAGTTATGATTCTTATGTATTACTTTCTTTTGCTCGGGACTAGCAAAACTGTAAGTTTGGGGGTGTGATGACATGCAAAAATGTCATCATTTTCCTATTAATTTCAGCTAGTTTTGTTTATGAATTGAGAGTTTTAATGTATTTTTATGTTGATTTTACAGAAAACTGGGTTCGAGAAGCAAAACTGAGATTTTAAGAGAATTTGGATAAATTTGAAGGCTTTTTGGGCAATTTAAACAATAATCATTGAAGATCCAAGCCCTAAGGTCTAAGAAGAGAAGATAATTAAAGTGGGAGGCCCAAAAAGCCCAAAAGTTTGAAAAATGGAGGCAAAAATCTGCAAATAAGGCTTCTAGAAGGCCTAGCGTCGAGACGCTAGGACCGTATCGTCTTAACGCTAGGTGATCAGCAAAGCGCGCTCCAACATCGCAGTATTGTCGCGACGCTGTCTGCGTAGTGTCGCGACGCTACGACGACTTCTGCCCCAAGACAACATGACGTCACAGCGTCTCAACGCTGTCGACTTGTTCAGCAAGAAATTTCCAGCCCCTTTTACTATAAAAAGGCCCCTTCCCTTTGGTTCAAATCATCCCAATTTTGGGGAGCTCTCCCCTAACTCAATAGAGAGAAAAAAGTGAGAAAAGAATTGTGAGGAAAAAGGAGGAATTGAGCGAGATTCCAAGGCTCGGGATTTGAGATGCTCGCTACGGGAGCTTGGGATCAACTTATCGGTTATTTTTTCCTTACTTCTTTGTAATTTCTTATTTTAATTAGAGTTAGGCCTATGGATCAAGATCATTTTGGCATAATTATTTCCATTTGTGAGTAGATCTTGAGACCTAGGGTCGTTATTCTAGTTAATTGGATATTGTAGTGCAATTACTTGGATTATGTAATGAAATTCTTCATATTTCATCTATGCAATTTTTGCTTAATGCCCTTAATCTCTTGATCATGGATTAATTGTCATGTTGGTATAAATTGATACTCGACAGAGAGAATTTAGATTAGATCCTAATTGCATGGCTAACGATTGCTTGGAGCACGAGAGTGAAAGAGAATTGTTAGAAATTGATTATGGAGTTGCTTAATGCCATATTATGATTAACTAAGGAGATGGACACATGAATTAGTTATGTTAGTATGAGATGTGGAGGAACTTGAAAGAGAAATCCGCTTAAAATTACTTCTAGATTTATGGAATTGATGATTATTAGTTATATGCATCCTTGTAATTGAGCTACAAATCCGAGAAAACTAGATAACACCCTAGGTCAAGTTCCCTTAATTGGATATTTTCATTTCGCTATTGCATGTTTATTTTTCTTATTTCTATAATTTTTGCATTATCATTCGAGTTGATCTTCTAAATAAAATTAAAACATGATGATTTTTGGTACATAATGGAATTAATTCAATTTCCCTGAGGATTCGATACTACCGTTTTATATTACCTACCGTTTTATATTACTTGTGACGACCCGTGCAGTTGCGGAAAATCGTGCAACAAGTTTTTGGCCGAGACCGAACGTCCCCATCACGATCCCCACGAACAATGGGTTGATTTCTGAATCTCTCCCTTTGTTTCAGCCTTCAATTCCTCTTTTTATGCCCTGTTTACGGCTCCAAGAAGTCCCAAAATTGAATCCCCCAAAAACCTAGTCGAAAGGAAGCTTATATTCTGATTTTTCGTCCTAGCGTCGAGACGCTATCAAGACAGCGTCGAGACGCTGCCTCTAAAACACGCGCGTCTGGAATGGAAATAACGGTAGCGTTGAGACGCTATTGTCACAGTGTATCGACGCTGTAACACTGCCACCTCTTCTAATTAAGGAAAACCAGTGTCGAGACCCTCCAAGAATGGCGTCTCGACGCTGATGGGCAGAATTCCCTATCTTGGCTCCTTGTTGCTTGAACTTTCCGGTTCTTTGGCAAATTTTCACGTCCCGAACACCCGATTAACTCCAATTCCACGTTTTAGCTCTAATCATCGTTTTCCTACAAAATAAACAATAAAGGACGATAAAATGGCCAAAAAATCATAAGAGACTCGCTTAATTAAATAAGTAAAAGTAGCTAGCTCTGCTCCCTATCATTCCTGTTGCAAGATAACGCCTTGATTTGGTGGCAATCGATCGAAAGGACTATAGACGTCAGCAACGGACCTGTCACATGGAC
Organism: Luffa acutangula; assembly: GCA_036850905.1. NCBI lineage: Eukaryota > Viridiplantae > Streptophyta > Magnoliopsida > Cucurbitales > Cucurbitaceae > Luffa > Luffa acutangula. The sequence goes on from CM072087.1 coordinate 20,337,690, forward strand.
TCAGTTCAGGGAGGAGTTCTTTAGGAAGTATTACCTTGCAGCCTCCCGATTCTAGAAGCAAGAAGTGTTTGTGGCTCTTACGTAGGGAAACCGAACCGTAGAGGAATACGAGACAGAGTTCGCCAGACTGCCTCGATTTGCTCCTGCCTTGGTAGCTGTAGAGGCTAATAAGGTAGAACGTTTTATCACGGGCTTAAAGGAAGAGATTCAAGGCAGTGTGGCAGCCCATCAACCACAAGGCTATGCCACAACAGTCAGGGTGGCAGAGCTGATTGATCGATGACCGTCAATTATCTCTTCAGAACCTTCCTCGGGTCATAAGCGAAGATACGATGAGATGAGCTCAAACACACAGTGGGGTCAATGTTACCCTAGACGAGGTCCGTCTCAGGACCATCGGTAGAAAGCACAGATTCAAGGACGTGCTCCTAAAGTAGTCTCTGCAATGAAGGCGAGAAAATTGATTAGTAAAGGAGCTTGGGGCTTACTGGCTAGCGTGGTTGACACAAGGAACACCGAGGTATCAATGTCCTCAATACCGGCAGTGAGGGAATTCGTAGATGTATTTCCGGAGGATCTGACAGGACTACCGCCAGCACGAGAGGTTGATTTATGCATTGAGCTTGAGCTAGGGACTAATCCGATTTCTAAAGCTCCATATACGATGGCTCCAAGAGAATTGAAAGAGCTTAAGGTGCAGATTCAGGAGCTGTTAGACAAAGGTTATATACGCCCCAACGTTTTATCGTGGGGTGCTCCAGTTTTATTTGTGAAAAAGAATGATGGGACAATGCGTTTGTGCATCGACTATCGGGAGCTAAACAAAGTGACAATAAAAAACAGTTACCCTCTGTCTACGATTGATGACCTCTTTGACCAGCTTCAAGGTGCAGCAGTATTTTCTAAAATAGATCTACGGTCAGGTTATCATCAGTTGAGGATTAGAGGGGAAGATATACCTAAAACAGCTTTCCGGACCAGGTATGGGCATTACGAATTTACTGTGATGTCCTTTGGGCTTACTAATGCTCCTGTTGTTTTCATGGACTTGATGAACAGGGTATTTAAGGAGTTCCTTGATTCGTTCGTGATTGTTTTTATCGATGACATTCTTATCTACTCTAAGACAGAAGAGGAACATGAGGATCATCTCATAAAAGTTTTTACCACCTTAAGAACAAACAAGTTATATGCCAAATTCTCAAAATGTGAGTTTTGGCTACAACGAGTTTCCTTCTTAGGGCACGTGGTTGAAGGGATAAAAGCCCCACGCAGTGGAAAGTATTACCGAACCTACTCAAAGTCTTAGATTCTAATTGAAATACCAGTACAATTTGTAAAATATTACAACAATAAATCTATATTTAATGGGTTGTACATAGGCTATAAACATGCTAAAAAGATCAACTAGATTGATCCTAGTGATCAAAGATTTCATAGAAAACTTACTTTTGTAGAAAGCTTTGATCAATTCGCCTTTTCTTGCCAATAAGATTGAAAACGCAGCAACCCTCTTGTGCGAACACCACCAATCGGCTACACCGGTATATCTCTAAGACTTCATGATGCAGGAGACTTGTGGGAGTCTTTTGGAAGAAATCTCTGAGAGAAGAAGAGACAATGAGATGCCTTTCACCCCACCCCAAGGGTCCTATATATAGTAAAGGCCAAGACCTTTTTCTTAATAGGTAGAGGAAGACATTTTCTTAATAGGAAAAGGTTTCTAATTTTAATAAATAATTAATTAATTCCATAATTAATTAATTTCCCAATTAAATATCATATAATTAATCTTAGGGATATTATTAAAATTAAAATTAATATGAATCCAATTCATATTAAATTTATTTGAACTCTTTCAAATATTTTTTTTCCTAATACAAAAATGTCTCTAATAAATAAGTAATTAATTCCATAATTAATTAATTACCCAATTAAATATCATATATTTAATCTTAGGGATTTTATTAAAATTAACATGAATCCAATTCATAGTAATTTATTTGAACTCTTTCAAATATTTTCTTTCAAGAATTAATTTTTGAAATTAATTAAAAAATTATATTATAAAGTTTCATAAACTTTATATTATAATGCATCAATATACATTATACGATTCCTCAAATAAATTGAACACTTTCAATTTACAATTTATATTTGTTTGCTTCAAGTCTTTTTACGAGCTACCAGTGGGACCTAATGGACCTACAAATCAGAAGCTCCAACGATACGAGACTAATCGGCTTAAACTCATTAACCAAGTTAGTCTTCATTCGTTAACTGTGGGTCATTCCACTAAAGACCCTTAGCTGCACTCTTCTCACTGCAGAATATTTCTGTCCACGGATATCAACCAATACTACAAGTAAGTCCTTCACGTGTGTTCGTATCCCAGCTTGGTCAAATTACCGTTTTACCTCTGGTTTACATCTTTGTCCTTAAGTCCCCAGTGCTCCTCTAATGAACAACCTGTTTGAGGTCCAACCAACAAACAGAAGTCCCTCTCGTGCCATAAAGAGGGTTGGGCCCATTGTTCAAGTCCCGGAGACACCACTTAAGGGAACACACCTCTACTTACCCTAGAGTCGGGATGAAGTGAATTCTATCTTGTGTGATTATGTTCCTAACTCCCCACTCGGTATTGTCCCCAAAATGGTAGGCTTATTGAGTCGGTGTGCTGACCACTCTCACCCATACAAATCAAAGGATAACCCTTCGTGAACAGGAGTCCATAATCCACTCAGGATTGAGACTGAGTTGTCTAGGTCATCCTAGTGAAATAGGAACCAAGCCTACTAACGGTGTTACAGTCAGTGGTTAACTATTTCGCGGTTCGATCTTATGTAAACTCATTGCATAGGATACCCCCACTCGCATGTCAACTACATGAATGCGTTGGATCATTGCGTTTGTATCATAATACAAAGCGGGTCGTATCCATAGTGTCACCAGGATAAGGTACCCAGCCTTATCCTTGTACTATAGACCTTTTAGGTTGTTACTTGAATATCGATCCCCGTATGTCCCCACATACTAGTTTAAGTTACATACAAACAACCTTGGATCTTAGTTTATTGGATTTGGGTCAAATAGTGCAATATTTAACAATAACATTTTATTGCAGAAACTAAATAACACTTTATCAAATATAAATATAAAATTTGTTCACATTCACTATCTACGAGTTTTAGGGCATAAAACCCAACGGTGGTGTCGAAAGAAGGTTTCACAGTAAACCCAGTCAAGATAGAAGCAGTGACCAATTGGTCCTGACCCACTCCAGTCAACGAGATACGAAGTTTCTTGGGGTTAGCAGGCTATTACTGTCGTTTTGTGCAAGGCTTTTCCAATATTTATGCACCCCTAACTCAGCTGACTCGAAAGTGTATTCCATTTATGTGGAACGAAGCTTGTGAGGCAAGCTTCCAAGAGCTTAAGCAAAGGTTAGTTTTAGCACCAATACTTACAGTACACGATGGTTCAGGAGAATTTGTTATTTACAGTGATGCTTCAAAGAAGGGACTGGGATGTGTGTTAATGCAGCATGGTAAGGTCATTGCTTATGCATCTCGTCATCTGAAAGATTATGAGAAGAACTACCCGACCCACGACATGGAATTAGCAGCAGTGGTCTTTGCCTTGAAGATTTGGGGCACTATTTGTACGGAGAGAAAATCCAAATCTTCATGAACCACTAAAGTCTGAAGTATCTCTTCACCCAGAAAGAGTTGAATATGATGCAGCGGAGATGGTTGGAATTAGTAAAAGATTATGATTGTGACATCAAGTACCACCAAGGCAAGGTAAATGTGGTGGCAGATGCCCTCAGTAAAAAGACTGCTCATACGTCTGCTTTGATTACTACTCAGGCTCATATATTGAATGACTTTGAACGTGCAAAGATTATGGTTGCAGTGGGCGAAGTGTCACCACGTCTATCTCAGTTGACAGGTAAGTCGAGCTTGAGACAGAGGATCATAAATGCCCAACCAAGTGACCCTGACCTTGTTGTTAAACGCAATCAAGTAGAGGCGGGGCAGGTGAATGAGTTCTCCCTATCTTTGGACCACGACTTGTGTTACCAGGGTCGCTTATGCGTACCTGGGGAACCTGGGGATGTCGATCTCAAACAGGAGTTATTAGCGGAGGCACATAGTTCACCGTTTTCAATTCACCCAGGAAGTACGAAGATGTACCAAGACTTAAAGCAGTATTACTGGTGGCAGGACATGAAAAGAGAGATAACAGAGTTTGTTAGTAAGTGTTTCGTTTGTCAGCAAGTAATAGCCCCGAGGTAGAAACCAGCAGGCTTGTTACAGCCGCTGAGTGTCCCATAATGGAAGTGGGAGCATTTATCCATGGACTTTATCACAGGATTGCCTAGAACGGCCAAGGGTTAGACCGTAATTTTGGTCATTGTCGACAAACTCACAAAGTTAGTGCATTTTCTCCCTCAGTTCACGTCTAACTTCTGGAGGAGTCTGCAAAGAGCCTTGGGTACTCAGTTGCATTTACAACACCTCTTTTTTTTTATGATTGAAATACTTCTTTATGAAGCATCCCTTATGAACACCATTTGTTTCTTTGTGAAACAGGAAATTTTAATTGATTCGGAGCTCACATTGGTTGTGAGTTGAGGAACGGGTCGTCCAGATCGTAGTCCGGCTCGCTTTCTTCTCCTTCGTGTGCTGAAGAAGCTGGTGATTCACTTCTGTCTGAAGCTTCTACTTGAAGGATTCTCTGGAAGTCTGTATCAGATGTCGTTTATGCGAGAGCTGCCAGAAGTTTGGATTTGTCATTAAGAAACTCTGTGTTTCTCTTGATGTCTATGTCTTTAAGGTAGTCGTTAGCGGCAAACCACTTTTTCACATTTTTTATAGTGGCGTTCTGAAAATTGAACTTATCCCACCACTTGATCTTTAGGATTTTTGTGACGGTTTTGTATTGAGGTTGATTGCTGGTTGAGAAGTTCCAGCAGAATATCCATGGAATTTTAAAATATAGACAAAATCTCATTGAATTGTGAAACGCTGTCTTTTGAATATTCCTTGCGAAATGATAATATGACTCTTGCAAGGGTGTGGGTAAAATATCATCCGTCAGACCAAATGTGTTCCACCATTGAATGAACCATAAAGGAAAATTAATTTTATAAGCATTTTGACAGAAACAAATAAACCAAGAATGCTTGTATGTTGAATACCACATGACGTTATACCAGGCTCTTACGTAGTCCCGATATGAATACGTCTGTGGAACAAAAGGTTTTGAAAAAGATTTGTCTGTATACAGGCCTTGATTCCAGTGAGTTGGATTCAGGGCTTTGAATATCTTGAATTTTGAATAGGCGATCTTTGAAGGATCGTTTTTATCAAGAATATGAGTGATTTCTGCAGACTTTGTGTCTACTAGGATAAAGTCATAAAAAGTTCTTGTTTTGTTGAGATCCTCAGGCATGAAATTAAAGCCTGTAGGATACATATTTGAGATGGTCTCTTCTAAGGTAAGACCTTGAAATTTAGGCTCTATGATTGGCTCATAGATGACCTGGGACTTTTGAAAGTAACATTTGATCTCAGGTCGAGGTACAAACCTCTTTTCTGGTACTACCGCCTGAGAGTAGGAAGAAGGTGACGGGGTTGATGACCCTATCCTTGAATCTGGTGAGACTTGAGGTCTCAATTGAAAAACTTCGCTAGAAGGACAGACAAGGTTGGCCGAAGGCCTTGGAGGTGGAGTGGATGACTCCATTGGAGGCATCGGGCGTATATCGCCTTGCCTGGACCTGGATCGGGTTACCGGAGTAAACCCTAAATCCATCGCATATTGATCAGCACTCATGGGTGGAGGTGCTGAGGAAGAGGAAGATGGGCGAATGCCCCTTGAAAAGGAGGCTCTGCCTCTACTTCCACTGATTTACTCTTTTTATTTTCTTTAGAAAGAGGGAGAGAGAGAGAAGAGAGTTTTTTAGTTAGAAACTCCCTTGAGAGATAATCTACAAGAGGGTTTTGAACGCCTTTTATAGGCAAAATTTCAAAATAAAAACATGATAAAATTGCTTGCCACCTGGCAAAAATTTGCTTTGAAACTAAATTTTTTACATCTTTTTCTAAAACAAATTTTGAAGCTTGAGAATCGGTTTTGATGGTGAATTTTTTGTTTATTAAATCACCTTGGAATTTTTTAACACAGAGAACTATAACAAGTAACTCCTTTTTTACTGTGGAGTAATTCTTTTGAGTGTCATTCCATATTCCTGAATGAAATCGGACAATTGATTCTTCCTTATCCAAAAACTGTTTGAGGATTCCCCCATATCCAATATCTGATGCATCTGTTTCTACTATCCGATTGGCATTTGGGTTGATAAGACTCAAACAGGGTATTGATTTGACTAAAGTTTTTATCCTTTGAAAAGCTTTAGTATGCTCATCGCTCCATGGTTTTGGATTTTTCTTGAGTCTTTGAAAAAGCGGCTTGCAAGTGGGTCTGATATTTTGGATAAAGTCAAACACATAATTGAGACAGCCCAAAAACCTTTGTAGTTGGGTTTTATCGGTTATTGGATCTAGGAAATTTGATGCAAAATTTATGGACCTCTGAATTGGTTTTATAAGGCCCATATGAATATTAAAGCCCAAAAATTTTATTTGGGTTTGAAATAATTTGACCTTTGACAGAGAGACTGCCAAACCATTTTGTTTGATAATATTAATAAACATATTTAAATGTTTGAAATGTTGATCGATGTTTGAAGAAAAAACCAAAACATCGTCGATGTAAACAATTGTAAAATCTTGAAAATCATTGAAAACATTCGTATTGGCCAAATGGTACATTAAAAGCAGTCTTGTATTTGTCTTTCACGGATATTTGGATTTGCCAAAATCCGGATTTCATATCAAAATTTGAAAATACTTTTGCATTTGAAATTCTTTTTAACAACTCTTGTTTGTTAGGAATTGGATATCTTATCCATTCCAAAACTTTGTTTAATGGTTTGTAATTAATTACTAACCTTGGCACACCACGCTCCTGTTCGGCTGCGTTGTTGACGTAGAATGCTGCACATTACCATGGACTCTTGGATGGTCTGATCAGCTTCTTATTGAGCAAATCCTGTATTTCTTTTTTGTAAAATGTCAGTAGATCTACATTCATTTGAATTGGTCTTGCTTTTTTAGGGATATTGGATTCATTGAAATCTCTTTCATAAGGAATATTAACAATATGTTTCTTCCTATCCCAAAAAGCATTAGGGAGATTTGAACAAATTTCTTTTTCAATTTTGTTCTCTAAGTCTTTTATCTTAATTTTTATTGAAGGGCTTTTGAGGTTTTCCTCTATTTTTTTATAAATAATCTCTTCTTTTAAGAATGAGATTTGCTTTTGTTTTTTCTTGGTTTCTTCAAGTTTTAATTCACTTACTTCCATAATTTCATAGGGAAGGATTGGGGAGATGAACTCGAAGATTATCTCGGTTCCATCAAATTGACTAACCAAACCTTGTTCGGTTATCTTAATGGGATAGAGTTGGGTTAGGAATGGAGTTCCTAGGATCAACTCTTGGTTTAAATATTTCATTAGGAGGAAAGAGCTTATGATGCAAATGTCGTTATTACGAATATGGACATTTGGTAATTTGTATTGAATATTAAGACTTTGTCCGTTAGCACTACTTAATTTTTCAGTAGTTTTCTCGAAATATTTTGTAGGAATTAGTCCTTGTTGTATGCAATTTTGATCGGCTCCTTAGTATATTAATGCCTTTTTAGGGTTATCAAAGAATACCATTTTTGAAATTGTGACTTTGTGACTTGATTAAGAAGGAAATCTTCTCCTTCATTATCAGAATTAATAGTTTTGAGTTTATGATTATTAATCTCTATTTTGATTGCAACAATTTCAATCTTATTATCTCTAATCTCTTTTTTGAGATTGTTGATTTCAAATTGTAAATCTTGAATAGAGGAAGGTTGGAAATTTGATTTTGTTCTCATAAAATAAAGCTTGTTTTGAAGAATTTCGGACAAACTAGCAGAGAGGTTGTTCTCTTGAATACTAACTCCAGGACTTGAACAAGGGGCCCCACCCTCTCGTTCGATCGAGAGGGACTTAGGTTTGATGGTTTGACCGCAAACCGATTGTTCATTAGAGGATTAGTGGAACTTAAGGAACAAGGAGCACTATATGGGTAAAACAGTTATTTGACCTAGTTATAGCTACGAACAATCTGTGAAGGAACGACTTACTAAACATGGTTAAATCAATTGGACGGAAATATATCTATAATGAGGGGAGTGCAACTATTGGGCTATAGTTGACTGTCCCGGTAGTTAACGAATGTTGGCTAACTTTGATAATGAGATTAGTCGGTTAGCCTCGAATCGTTGGAGCCCATGATCTATAGGTCCATTAGGTCCCTCTACTAGCTCATATTGGATTTAAGCCTAGAACATATTGATAGGAATCTTTGAATTGTTCAAAATCGGGAAATAGGGAATTATCGTAAAATTGTGTTCGACACAATAATTTAATTATGAATTAAATTAGAAAATGGGATATAAAGTATTTAAAAGGGTTTAAATACAATATACATGAATACCGCTGGTGTTACGGAAAGTTGTCTTAGGTATATCTTCCACTCTAATCCTCAACTGATGATAACCTGACCGTAGATCTATTTTGGAAAATACCGCTGCACCTTGAAGCTGATCAAATAGATCATCAATCCTGGGCAGAGGGTATTTGTTCTTTATTGTCAATTTGTTCAGCTCTGGATAGTCAATGCACAAACGCATGGTCCCATCCTTCTTTTTCACAAATAAAACTGGAGCACCCAACGGCGAAATGATGGGGCGTATATAGCCTTGGCTAACAGTTCCTGAATCTGCACCTTAAGCTCTTTCAATTCTGCTGGAGTCATCCTATATGAAGCTTTAGAAATGGGATTAGTTCCTGGCTCAAGCTCAATGCAGAAGTCTGTTGGGTTTTATGTCCTAAAACTTGTAGATAGTGAATGTAACCGTTGACCGGATATTAATGAAATAATATTGATATATTTTTCCATTAATTGTTATTAGTTATTTTATATTTGTCTTTGCATAATAATAACCCTACTCCAATAAACTAGACATCCAAGGTTGTAATATGAGTCTTGAACTATATGTAGCGATATATGGGATCATTGTTCAAGAAACAGCCTAAAGGGTCTATAGTATAGGGATAAGACTGGGTGCCTTATCCTGGTGACACTATGGATACGACCCACTTTGTATTTGATACAAACGCTGCGATCCAACGCGTTCGTGTAAGAGACATGCGAGTGGGGGTATCCTATGCAATGAGTTTGCATAAGACCGGACCGCGAAATAGTAACCACTTGTTATAACACCGTTAACTAGTTGGTTTTCTATTTCACTAGGACGACCTAGACGACTTAGTCTTAATCCTGAGTTGATTATGAACTCCTGCTCATGAGAGATTGTCCTTTGATTTGTATGGGTGAGAGTGGCCAGTACCCCGACTCAATAAGCCTACCATTTTGGGGACAAGACCGAATGGGGAGCTGGGAACGTAATCGTGCAAGATGGAATTCCCTCCTTCCCGACTTTAGGGAAGCAGATGAGTGTTCCCTTAAGTGGTTACTCTGAGTCTTGAACAAAGGCCCCTACCCTCTTAATGGCACGAGCGGGTTTTCTGTTTGATGGTTGGACCACAAACAAGTTTTTCATTAGAGTAGAACTGGTACTTAAGGAAATAGAGGTAACCCAGGGGTAAAACGGTAATTTGACCCAGCTGGTGTTACGGACACTCGTGAAGGACTAACTAGTCGATATTGGTCTAGATCCGTGGGCAAAGAAAATATGTCTGTAGTGAGAAGAGTGCAACTGTGAGTCTATAGTGGAATGAACACACAGTTAACGAATATTGATTAATGTGGTTAATGAGTTTGACCAATTAATCTCACATCGTTGGAGCTTCTGATCTGCAGGTCCATTAGGTCCCACTGGTAGCTCATAAAGTAATTTGAGGCAACTAAATAATAAATGTAAATTGAAAATGTTCAATTTACTAAGGGAAACAAATATAATATATATTGATATATTATTATGAGAGAAATTAATATTTGAAGAAATTCAAATATAAATTTATGGATGTTTGAAAGAGTTCAAATAATGAATTAATTAATTTAAGGCCTTAAATCTATTTGGGCGAATTAATTAATTCAAGGCCGGGATATTTAATTGGTGGTTAATTAATTTAAGAATTCATTAACCGGGAATTAATCAATTATTGAAATAATTAATCACTTAAGGAAGTGATTAATCATTTATGGAAATGATCTAATCACTTATGGAAGTAATTAGACATTTGTGGAAAAGATGAATCAATTATGGAATTGATTGATCATGATTGATTAAATAAGGAATAAGATTGAATCAATTTTGGAAAAGATTGATTTAATTGAATATTTTATTCATGGAATCTCTTCAATAAATAGAACAATAGACCTAGTTGGTCCATGACACTTTGCTCTTGCTCTTAGACTCTCAAGACAAGACCTAGAATTCTCTCTAGCCTCCCTCTTAGAGAAAGACTCCCACAAGTCTTTTGCCTCATAGACTTAGAGACATACCGGTGTAACCTCTGTGGTTATTGTGTCATTCAAAGGAGAAATTTTCAGCGATCACAAGAAAAGAAGGCTGCTGCGTTGTTGTTCGTGGAGCGTCGTTGGTGAAGAACGGTCAAGTCTACAACGAAGGTTTGTAACAGTTCTTCCTTCTTTCTTTAGAAAAGCATGAAAATAAATTTAGATTTATTTTTCAGCATGTTTAAACCAATTTTCCAGCAGCTTTAAAAGAGTGTTTAAAGTTTGTTTGAGTTTTCATAACGGTATTTTAATGCTAATTAATATACGGCGTAAAGTCCAATCGATGAGCTTCCGCTGCGTGGGGACTTTTTTTATTCCCTTCAATCGGCATCAGAGCCATCTCTGTCCCTATTAACTAATATTAAAAGTTGCGATGGGCTCTAATAGGTGGGATTTATGCATAATGTATGTTCGGTTTGCGTTGAACTGTTTGGGTTAATTTTATGGCCATAGATTTTATTTTTATGTGATTTTGATCATGTAAGGCCCGGTGTTTCGGGTATATTATGTAAAATCGAGTCCTATGTAAGTCCGGGTCTAGAATAAGTTTTGATGAGATGAAAAAAAGAGAAATCGCCGCTGAAATTGGGGCCAAAATCGGAAAATTGATGCTGCTACTGCCCAGATTTTGCCTTCAGACGCAACAGCGTCGAGACGCTAGTCCAACAACGTCTCAACGCTTTCTCGATACCCCAGGCGCTCAGATATGGAAAACGCACAGCGTCGAGACACTATCAACACAGCGTCGAGACGCTGTCACGATGGAGGCGCGCATTAGGGTTTCAAAAGGCGCGGTTCAAGGGAAGGTCGGTCCGGTTCGGTTGGGCTGGGACCTATTTTGTCCGGTTCAGCCAACTTTTGGCATGGTTCGTGATTTTGGAGGCCGGTTCGTGGTTGTTCGGGGCGGTTCAGACAAAAATTCTGGCGCTATACATTTAAGATAGAATTTAGCTAAATTAATGTAATTTAATGCTTTATTTTATCCTAGGGGCCAAAATTAACCGGTTCAATTGCTATTTATATGCTTTATGGATGTCATATTGAATATTTAATCCCACCTTAGGTTATAAACATGCTCATGCATTTTTTATATATTATAAATTGTTATAATGTATGTTTAAATGCATGGAAATGTTTTCATATTTTTAATATAAGTGTATATTAATTATATGAAAAATTGGAAAGCATGAAACATGTCATTACATAAATTAAATATAAATAGTTATGTTTAATGTGATGAATGAAGCATGCTTAATTGATTTTCTTGATTGGCTTATAATTGTTATATTTAAAGAAAATCAAAATTGCATGAAGCATGAAACATCCATAGTTAATAATATAATTGTTATATTATTCATGCAATTAGTGTGGTTTAATTATTTAATTTGAATGAGATTGTTAAATGAATTAAACCCTAGATTCTTTATTATAGGATTAATCATTAAAATTTGAAATAGTTATTTAATATTAGTGATTAGAAACCGTCAATCTATAATCAAGATTTGCATGCTAACATAAGATCATAGGATAAATTGGGTTAATTTTAAATTGTTTAAAATTAATTAGACCTAGATCGATATCTAATAGGATTAGAATCTTTTCTTACTTAGAATTAATAATAGTTTTAATTGACTAAGTAGGAAAAACATTGCTATGATTATAAGGGAACTCCACCGGTAATGTTCTGTCTAAGGGTGGGGGTATTTAAGTTGACGGTTTACGGAACACCTCCTACCTGGGAACTGACCTGGAATACCGGAGTTGAATTAATCATAGTTAAATGTTAGCATGCAATGTCACTAGGTTTATTAAAAGTGTTTAATGCACCTAGATCTTTAGAGTAAAGACCTTACATTACTAAGGTTATAAGGGAACTCTCTCGGTAAAGTTCTGTCTAAGACTGGGGGTATTTAAGTTGACGGTTTACGGAACACCTCCTACCTGGGAACGAACCCGAACATTGAGTTGAATTAACCATAGTAATGTTGACTTTCAATGTTGGGTTTATTAAAAGAAGTTTAATTCACCCAAAAGATTGCAGTTGAATCATTTCCATAATTGTTATAATAGGATCAAACTTAGATAGATTGACTTAGCCGAATACTATCTAAGTTAAACAACTCTATATTAATCTCAGGACATTTTCAGTGGGAGGAAAATTACAAAACGAGATTTAAATCAAGTTTTGCTCCTATGTTCCTATATTCACAACGTGAGATTCATGCTCGGCTTCGAGTCGCCTTAGGAGCGGCCTCCCTTCGGAAAGTGTTTGCATGAATCAATATCAAGGTGAATGGGAAAAATGTCTAGAGTAAATGGGAGCGGGACACGTGTCAACGTATCCCTCGGTCTCCACCCATAGTTCGCACCGTGAGAGTCATGTGATCCGCCTGCAGGTTGTCCTCGTGCAACCATCCCTTTGAAGGGCCTGGTCATAGGATTCGGAACATCGTGAACTCCTGAAAAAGGATAGGAGCTCTTAGGCTAATCACCAACAGTTGTCTTTCCCTTCGGTAGCCTGTTGGTGCGTGCCTCTGAGATCTAAAAGTGGGAGGGTTACACTTACGAGGATGAGTTAAAAGTGTTAACAAATCCTTGACCGAACAATGGTGGCTAATGCCTATAGGAATATGAGTTATTCTGAAATTAGAATTAGCTGAGAGGTGTCTCATTTCAAAGGAGGAGTGCCTGATCACCCTTCAGTGGCTGATATTCTAAACCTCTGAAACATCGTTGCAAAACTAAATCGATAGTTTTAGGGTTCTGTGATTGTCATTTTTGCTAAATTGATTCGATTGTGTGCAATTGTTTGCTTGTATGATGGGTTAAGGCAAAGATAACTAATACGGTCATTGTTTGTTTAAATTTCAGCAATGTCTTCCTCAATTGTCTCTCTACTTAAAAATGAGAAATTAACCGACGAAAATTATGCTACGTGGAAGTTGAACCTGAATACGATTCTTGTTGTCGATGATCTGTGGTTTGTCTTAACGGAGGATTGTCCTCCATCCCCTGCTCGTAATGCATCCCAAGCAATTAAGGATGCTTATGACCGCTGGACAAAGGCCAATGATAAGACTCACGTCTATATCTTAGCCAACTTATCTGAAGTTTTGGCTAAAAGGCATGAGGGCATGGTAACAGCGAGGAAGATTATGAACTCTCCGGGAGATGTTTGGACAACCGTCCTACCAACTCCACCATGACACTCTCAAATACGTTTATAGCTGTCGCATGAAAGAGGGCACGTCTGTTCCGGAGCATGTTCTGGATATGATGGTCCAATTCAACGTGGCAGAAGCAAACGGGGCGGTCATAGATGAGCGTAGTCAGGTTGCATTCATCTTAGAATCTCTTCCGAAGAGTTTTCTGCAGTTTCGAAGCAATGCAATGATGAATAAAATAACATTCAACCTGACTAGCCTCCTGAATGAGCTACAACTCTATCAGTCTCTTCTTAAGAACAAGGGACAGATAGAAGGAGAGGCAAACGTTGTTCACTCTAAAAGAAAGTTCGATAAGGGTTCATCCTCTAGAACTAAATCTGTAGCCGGTTCTTCAAAGAAAACTCATAAAAAGAAAGGAAACAAGGGGAAAACTCCCAGTACTACTGCTAAAAGCAAGGGAAAAGCCAAAGCTATGGCATATAAGGGAAAGTGTTTCCACTGCAATGTAGATGGGCATTGGAAGAGAAACTGCCCAAAGTACCTTGCTGAGAAAAAGAAGGAAAAGGAAGGTAAATTTGATTTACTTGTTTTAGAAACATGCCTGGTAGAACATGATGAGTTTACCTGGATACTTGATTCAGGAGCAACTAATCATGTTTGCTCTTCTTTTCAGGAAAATAGTTCCTTTCGGCAGTTGAGCGATGGGGAAATGACACTCAGGGTCGGAACTGGAGAAGTCATTTCAGGTATAGCAGTGGGAGCTGCGAAGTTATTTTTTAGAAATAGATTCTTACTTTTAGAGAGTTTGTTAATCGTTCCCAAGATTAAGAGGAACTTAATTTCTATTTCATTTTTTATTGAACAATCGTATACAATTACTTTTGATATGAATGAAACGTTCATTCATAAAAATGGTGTACTTATTTGTTCAGCCAAATTGGAAAATAACTTTTAAATCACGAATTATTTAAAAATGCTGAAACTCAAAGTAAAAGGCAAAAGATTTCTCCATCAAGTAACAATACTCATCTTTGGCATCTTAGACCTGGTCATATAAACATTGATAGGATCGGTCGTTTGGTAAAGAATGGACTTCTAAGTAAGTTAGAAGATGATTCACTACCACCTTGTGAATCTTGTCTCGAGGGAAAAATGACCAAGAGACCCTTTACTGGAAAAGGTTACAGAGCCAAAGAACGCTTAGAGTTAATACATTCGGATCTATGTGGTCCAATGAATGTAAAGGCTCGAGGAGGGTACGAATATTTCATCTCATTTATAGATGATTATTCAAGATATGGTTACTTGTACCTAATGGGACATAAGTTTGAAGCCCTTGAAAAGTTTAAGGAGTTTAAGACTGAAGTTGAAAACCTATTAGGTAAATCTATTAAAGTACTTCGATCTGATCGAGGACGGGAGTATATGGATCAAAGATTCCAGGATTATATGATAGAACATGGAATCCTATCTCAACTCTCAGCCCCTGGTACACCTCAGCAGAATGGTGTGTCTGAAAGGAGAAATAAAACCTTGTTAGACATGGTTCGATCAATGATGAGCTATGCTCAATTGCCTAGCTCGTTTTGGGGGTATGCAGTAGAGACTGCAGTATACATCTTGAACAATGTTCCCTCGAAAAGTGTTTATGGAACACCTTTCGAATTATGGAAGGGGCGTAAACCTAGTTTGCATCACTTTCGCATCTGGGGTTGTCCAGCACACGTGCTTGTGACAAATCCTAAGAAACTGGAACCTCGTTCAAACCTGTGCCAATTTGTTGGTTACCCTAAAGAAACGAGAGGTGGTTATTTCTACGACCCACAAGAAAATAAGGTGATTGTATCAATAAACGCAACTTTCTTAGAGGAAGACCACATGAGAGATCATAAACCACGAAGCAAAAAAATATTAGGAGAAGTTACTGAAGAATCATCAAGAGTTGTTGATGAAGTTGGACCTTCAACAAGGGTTGATGAAGGAACTAGTTCTTTAGATGCATCACGTCCATCTCAAACGTTGGGAATGCCTCGACGCAGTGGGAGAGTTGTATTACAACCTGACCGCTACTTGGGTTTAACTGAAACTCAGGTTTTCATACCTAATGATGGCATTGAGGATCCATTGTCCTATCGATAGGCAATGAATGACGAAGATAAGAATGAATGGGTCAAAGCCATGAACCTGGAAATGGAGTCAATGCACTCCAATTCTGTATGGTGCGTGGCCTGCAACCCACACGCCATCGCCGCCACACACAGGCTGTCGTCGGTGAGTTTTATTTCGAGTTATGGTGTTTTTTCTCTCGCGTTTCTTTGCTCTCAGCACACCCTCTCTCTCTGTGACAGATCTGCAAGTCGCCGCCTGCAACCCACACACGAGCTGCCGTCGATCTGCAAGTCGTCGTCGCTACTATGCAAGTCGCTGCAGCCACCACGAGCCGTTGTCGTTGCCTTTCAGATCTGTTCATCGTCGTCGCTCGAAATTTTCAGCCTAGTCATTTAAGTTGGGTAAGAGTTGTTTGGTTCTTTGGTTTCAATTTTCTCTGTTTAAATGGAATTGAGTGTCATATTATTTTCCAATTTGGCTGAACAAATAAGTACACCATTTTTATAAATGAACGCTTCATTCATATCAAAAGTAACTGTATACGATTGTTCAATCAAACATGAGATAGAAATTAAGCTCCTCTTAATCTTGGGAACGATTAACAAACTTTCTAAAAGTAAGAATCTATTTCTAAAAAATAACTTCGCAGCTCCCACTGCTATAGCTGAAATGACTTCTCCAGTTCCGACCCTGAGTGTCATTTCCCCATCGTTCAACTGCCCAAAGGAACTATTTTCCTGAAAAGAAGAGCAAACATGATTAGTTGCTCCTGAATCAAGTATCCAGGTAAACTCATCATGTTCTACCAGGCATGTTTCTAAAACAAGTAAATCAAATTTACTTTCCTTTTCCTTCTTTTTCTCAGCAAGGTACTTTGGGTAGTTTCTCTTCCAATGTCCATCTACATTGCAGTGGAAACACTTGCCCTTGTCTGCCATAGCTTTGGCTTTTCCCTTGTTTTTAGCAGCAGTGCTGGGAGCTTTCCCCTTGTTTCCTTTCTTCTTCTGAGTTTTCTTTGAAGAAGTGGCTACAGATTTAGTTCTAGAGGATGAACCCTTCTCGAACTTTCTTTTAGAGTGGACAACGTTTGCCTCTCCTTCTATCTGTCCCTTGTTCTTAAGAAGAAACTGATAGAGTTGTAGCTCATTCAGGAGGCTAGTCAGGTTGAATGTTATTTTATTCATCATTGCATTGCTTCGAAATTGTAGAAAACTCTTCGGAAGAGATTCTAAGATGAATGCAACCTGACTACGCTCATCTATGACCGCCCCGTTTGCCTCTGCCACGTTGAATTGGACCATCATATCCAGGACATGCTCCCGAACAGACGTGCCCTCTTTCATGCGACAGCTATAAACGTATTTGAGAGCGTCATTGTGGAGTTGGTAGGACGGTTGTCCAAACATCTCCTGGAGAGAGTTCATAATCTCCATCGCTGTTACCATGCTCTCATGCCTTTTAGCCAAAACTTCAGATAAGCTGGCTAAGATATAGACGCGAGTCTTATCATTGGCCTTTGTCCAGCGGTCATAAGCATCCTTAACTGCTTGGGATGCATACGAGCAGGGGTTGGAGGATAATCCTCCGTTAAGACGAACCGCAGATCATCGACAACAATAATCGTATTCAGGTTCGACTTCCACGTAGCATAATTTTCACCGGTTAATTTCTCATTTTTAAGCAGAGAGACAATTGAGGAAGACATTGCTGAAATTTAAACAAACAATGACCGTATTAGTTATCTTTTCCTTAACCCATCATACAAGCAAACAATTGCACACAATCCAATCAATTTAGCAAAACACATAATCACAGAACCCTAAAACTATCGATTTAGTTTTGCAACGACGTTTCACAGGTTTAGAATGTCAGCCACCGAAGGGTGATCAGGCATTCCTCCTTTGAAATGAGACACCTCTCAGCTAATTCTAATTCCAGAATAACTCATATTCCTATAGACATTAGCCACCGTTGTTCGGTCAAGGATTTGTTAACACTTTTAACTCATCCTCGTAAGTGTAACCCTCCCACTTTTAGATCTCAGAGGCACGCACCAACAGGCTACCGAAGGGAAAGAAAACTGTTGGTGATCAGCCTAAGAGCTCCTATCCTTTTCAGGAGTTCACGATGTTACGAATCCTATGACCAGGCCCTCCGAAGGGATGGTTGCGCCAGGACAACCTGCAGGCGGATCATAGGACTCTCACGGTGTGAACTATGGGCAGAGACCGAGGGATACGTTGACACGTGTCCCGCTCCCACTTACTCTAGACATTTTTCCCATTCACCTTGATATTGATCCATGCAAACACTTTCCGAAGGGAGGCCGCTCCTAAGGCGACTCGAAGCCGAGCATGAATTTCACGTTGTGAATATAGGGACATAGGATCAAAACTTGATTTAAATCTTGTTTTGTAATTTTCCTCCCACTGAAAATGTCCTAAGGTTAATATAGGGTTATTTAACTTAGATAGTATTCGGCTAAGTCAATCTATCTAAGTCTGATCCTATTATAACCATTATGGAAAGGATTCAACTGCAATCTTTTGGGTGAATTAAACTTCTTTAAATAAACCCAACATTGCAAGTCAACATGACTATGGTTAATTCAACTCAATGTTCAGGTCAGTTCCCATGTAGGAGGTGTTCCGTAAACCGTCAACTTAAATACCCCCAGCCTTAGACAGAACTTTACCGAGAGAGTTCCCTTATAACCTCAGTAATGTAAGGTCTTTACTCTAAAGATCTAGGTGGATTAAACACTTTTAATAAACCTAGTGACATTGCATGCTAACATTTAACTGTGATTAATTCAACTCCGGTATTCCAGGTCAGTTAACAGGTAGGAGGTGTTCCGTAAACCGTCAACTTAAATACCCCCAGCCTTAGACAGAACATTACCGGTGGAGTTCCCTTTCATAGCAATGTTTTTCCTACTTAGTCAATTAAAACTATTTTTAAATACTAAGTATGAAAAGATTCTAATCCTATTAGAAACTTATATAGGTCTAATTAATTTTAAACAATTTAAAATTAATCTAATTCATCCTATGATCTTATGAATGCATGCAAATCTTGATTATAGATTGACGGTTTCTAATCATTAATATTAAAGAACTATTTCAAATTTTAATGATTAATCCTATAATCAAGAATCTAGAGTTTAATTCATTCAACAATCTCATTCAAATTAAATAATTAAACCACACTAATTGCATGAATAATATAACAATTATATTATTAACTATGGATGTTTCATGCTTCATGCAATTTTTGATTTTCTTTTATTATAACAATTATAAGTCAATCAAGAAAATCAATCAAGCATGCTTCATTCATCACATTAAACATAACTATTTATATTTAATTTAAGTAATGACATGCTTCATGCTTTCCAATTTTTCATATAATTATTATACACTTATATTAAAAAATATGAAAACAAATCCATGCATTTAAACATACATTATAACAATTTATAATATATAAAAAAACGCATGAGCATGTTTATAACCTAAGGTGGGATTAAATATTCTATATGACATCCATAAAGCATATAAATAGCAATTGAACCGGTTAATTTTGGCCCCTAGGATAAAATTAAGCATTAAATTACAATAATTTAGCTAAATTTTATCCTAAAAATCCTTGTACAGCTCCGAAATTATGTCTAGACATCATGAACCGCCCCAAACCACCTCGAATCGGCCTCCAAAATCACGAACCATGCCAAAAATTGACTGAACCGGGCCAATAACACAGAAAATCAGGTTGATCCAGCAAAAATAAATCGAACCAGACCGATTTCCCAGTCTGGATCCCGGTTGGGATCCCGGTCTCGATCCCGGTCGGGATCTCGGTCTCAATCTCGATCTCGGTCTCGATGTCGGTCGCAATTTTGGTCACAATCTCGGTCACGATCTCGGTCATGATCCCGGTCTGGATCTCGGTCATAATCCCGATCTGGATCTCGGTCTTAATCCCGGTCTGGATCTCGGTCTCGATCCCCGGTCTGGTTTTTAGTCACGATCTCGGTCGGAATCTCGGTCACAATCTCGGTCACGATCTCGGCCGAGATCCCGACCGGGAAATTTTCCAGCAACCCTAAAAACGTCGATTCCTCTGTTCTGCTCTCTGTTTTTCCGATTTCCAGCGCCGTTTTTCATGATTTTCGCTCAAAATCATCTCGATCTCCATCGATAACAGCCCTAAATCTAGACACGGACTTACAAGGACTCGATTTGCATAAAAACTACCCGAAACACCGGGTCTTACATGATCAAAATCACATAAAAAAATCTTTGGCCATAAAATTAACCCAAATAGTTCAACGCAAACCGAACATACATTATGCATAAATCCCACCTATTTGAGCCTATCGCAACTTTTAATATTAATTAATAGGGACAATGATGGCTCTGATGCCGATTGAAGGGAATAAAAGTCCCCACGCAGCGGAAGCGCATCGATTGGACCTTACGCCGTATATTAATTAACATTAATATACCGTTACGATAACTCAAACAAAACTTTAAACAACCTTTAAAGTCGCTGTAAAATTGGTTTAAACATGCTAAAATAAATCTAAATTTATTTTTAAAACTTTTCTAAAGAAAAGAGGAAGAACCGTTACAAACCTTCGTTGAAGACTTGACCGTTCTTCGCCAGCGACGCTCCACGAACGAAAAGGCAGCAGCCGCCTTTGCTTTTCTTCGCTGGAAATTTCTTCTTTGATTGACACAGTCACCACAGAGGTTACACCGGTATGTCTCTAAGTCTAAGAGGCAAAAGACTTGTGGGAGTCTTTCTCTAAGAGGGAGGCTAGAGAGAATTCTAGGTCTTGTCTTTCAAGAGTGTCAAGTGTCATGACCAATTAGGTCTAGTGTTCTATTTATAGAAGAGAGGCTATGAATAAAATATTCAATTAAATCAATCTTTTCCATAATTGATTCAATCTTATTCCTTAATTAATCAATCATGATCAATCAATTCCATAATTGATTAATCTTTTCCATAAATGACTAATTACTTCCATAAGTGATTAGATCATTTTCATAAATGATTAATCACTTCCTTAAGTGATTATTTATTTCCATAATTGATTAATTCCCGGTTAATGAATTCTTTAATTAATTAACCACCAATTAAATATCACATATTTAATTCCTGGCCTAGAATTAATTAATTTGCCCAAACATATTTTAGGCTTTAAATTAATTAATTCATTATTTTGAACTCTTTCAAACTTCCATAAATTTATATTTGAACTTTTCAAATATTAATTTCTCTCATAATAATATATCAATATATATTATATTTGTTTCCCTTAATAAATTGAACATTTTAAATTTACTTTTATTACTTAGTTGCCTCAAATTACTTTACGAGCTACCAGTGGGACCTAATGGACCTGCAGATCAGAAACTCCAACGATGTGAGATTAATTAGTCAAACTCATTAACCACATTAATCAATATTCGTTAACTGTGTGTACATTCCAATATAGACTCACAGTTGCACTTTTCTCACTGCAAACATATTTTCTGTGTCCACGGATCTAGACCAATATCGACTAGTTAGTCCTTCACGAGTGTCCGTAACACCAGCTGGGTCAAATTACCGTTTTACCCCTGGGTTACCTCTATTTCCTTAAGTACCAGTTCTCCTCTAATGAACAACCTGTTTGTGGCCCAACCATCAAACAGAAAACCCTCTCGTGCCATTGAGAGGGTAGGGCCCTTTGTTCAAGACTCGGAGTAACCACTTAAGGGAACACTCATCTGCTTCCCTAAAGTCGGGAAGGAGTGAATTCCATCTTGTATGATTATGTTCCCAGCTCCCCATTCGGTCTTGTCCCCAAAGTGGTAGGCTTATTGAGTCGGCGTATTGGCCACTCTCACCCATACAAATCAAAGGACAATCTCTCATGAGCAGGAGTCCATAATCAACTCAGGATTAAGACTAAGTTGTCTAGGTCGTCCTAGTGAAATAGAAAACCAACTAGTTAACGGTGTTATAACCAGTGGTTACTATCTCGCGGTCCGGTCTTATGCAAACTCATTGCATAGGATACCCCCACTCGCATGTCTCCTACACGAACGCGTTGGATCGCGGCGTTTGTATCAAATACAAAGTGGGTCGTATCCATAGTGTCACCAGGATAAGGCACCCAGTCTTATCCCTATACTATAGACCCTTTAGGCTGTCTCTTGAACAATGATCCCATATGTCACTAAATATAGTTCAAGAGTCATATTACAGCCTTGGATGTCTAGTTTATTGGATTAGGGTTATTATTTAGACAAATATAAAATAACTAATAACAATTAATGGAAAAAATATATCAATATTAATTCATTAATATCCGGTCAACGGTTACATTCACTATCTACGAGTTTTAGGGCTTAAAACCCAACAAGTAGGTGTAGAGACCTCCCAAAACTCCCATTTGTTCACTATCAGTGAGTTGGCAAACTTATATATATATAGGTGTACTAATTTAACACGAGACCCAAACTACAGATAAATGAAATGAAATGAATGAGAATGAGATCACCTAACCCTTAGGCCCTTAACTCGAATAAAATGTTTGTGTTCAGGGTTCTTGGGTGTTAATCCCAACATATTATTTAAATCTATATATGTATGTCTCATTAAAGAATTAATATATATGTCTCATTAAAGACAAAATTGAAAGTTTATAAACATATTAGATAAATTACAATCGTCGCAACTTTGACACAGTAATAAAATTCGATGAACTAAAGTTATAACATACAACAATTTTGAATATCACAAATATTTCAATAAAGAAAAAAAAAATTACTAAACATGTGTAAGATAATTATAAGTTTATTAAAAGATCTCAAGGAAATTTTGAGACAAGGAGAGCATTAACAAGTCTACCTTTGTAGTTTCGAACAGAAATGAATGAACTTGGTAACATTTTTAAGAAATATAGAAAGTTGAACGGTATCGTTAACTATTACAAGAAGATAGTATAGTCTATATATAGAAGAAATGCTTTTTAATAGAATGTCAAACAATTTAAACGTTACAAACTACTATATTTAGCCAGTTTTAGTTTCACAAATTCCTCATCAAATTTATTATATTACGAGAAAAAGTTTTATATAAAGACAAGGCCAAATGGTGTGAATAAGACATATCCTTGAGCAATAAAAAGTGAGTTTACCCGTAAAAATAAAACGTCCTTCAAACTAGCAAAGGAAAAAGCTTCACATTACATATTTTCAAAAAGATGGTTCAGAAAGCAGCATCGATTTCATGCAAATGTCTCCTTCAGTTATTTAGCTTTCTTTTCATTTTCTTGTTAGTTATTACACCAACAGGTAACAATAAAAAAAAACACATAAATTCTATTGGATTTTTACCTTGATAGACACAAATAATAATACATTCCTATTTCTAAGTTCATCATTAACATTTTATTGTTATTTTCTACTTCATATTGTTTGTTTTGTTTACAAATTAAAGTAAGGCACTTATGCTTCAACTTTAGGTTCTTTGGCTGGACGAAGCTTTGTAGAAGAGACAAGTAGAAGAAGATTGGAGACTTTGGTTGACGAAAATCGTGGCGTGGCCCCACCAAACGAAGATGACATGGTTGTAATGGATTATTCTCCACCGAGAAGTAGCCCTGATGTCCATAACTAGCACGAAGAGTAGAAATAAAAGACAAAAATCCAACTACTAAATATATATATAATACAAATAATTATTGTATAACATTGTTTATGTGATATGAAATTGTATGATACTATATTGTTTGAATCTATATAATTGTCATTATTTGAAGATAAATTCTAGAAATACTACAAAATTTGAAATTAGGACAAATTAAAAATTTTGAAAATCAGACATAAGTACAAAGAAACAAAACTATCAACAATGAAAAACTTAATTACTTTATTTTACCATACATTGGTCATATCTGGTATAAATAATACTTGCTACAGTGAATGAGTTAAAAAATAGTCTAATGAACATAATTTCTAATTTATATTGAACCATACATTAAAGCATGAAAAAACCGATGATGATGCAATTATGATTGTAATAACGAGCTATAGAGTCTTAAAAATTTAATAATGCATCATTTAACTTTGTAAGTCACTATGTGACACCCGTGGATAAGTTTGAAATCGTTCTATTTCTGTATTAGTTGGGCATTCTTATTCTAATTTGGAAAATTAGAATTAGAGTTAGCCTTGGGTCGTTAAATTAAATTTCGACAATTTAGGGAAAAGAGATTTCAAAATTAAATCTTTAAATTTTCTAAAGTTAGAGGTTTAATATTTGATATTTATTTTAAATATCAAAAGACCCAAACCCTTTATCAATCGGGTTATTTTCTCTCCCAAATCTTTTAGGAATTAAGTTTGGGTTTTTAAATAAAATCGACCCTATTCCTAATTAAATTGGGATTTCTTCTCTTAGGTTCTTTTTAAAAGAAAAGAATATGGAAATAAGGGAAAAAGAAACCCTGAAACAAAAAAAATCCTCTCCTTCTCCCTCCTTCTTTCCGTGAAAGTCGCCAGGACCCCCCCTCGTGCAGGTCTTCTTCCTCTCTCCGTGCCGCCGATGGTGTATTCCAGCCCGTCGCGCCGCCCTTGCTCGTGGTCCTTCTCCCCGCGATTTTTCTTCAGTCGGCGGTCCCCATTTCTCTCTCTCGCGTTGACGTTCGGCTTCAGCCGCAAAGACCCACGCGAATTTTCATCTCCGGCGTCTCTCTCCCTCTTCGTGTCGTCGGCCAGCTACAAGGGGACCCACGACTCGTCTTCTCTATACCTTGCACAGTAAAGTTCTTTTCTCCTTATTTTTGTTCGATTTCGGCAAATGGTTGGCTAAAATATCTCTTCCTTGGCTCTTTTCCCCGCCAGCAGCAAGGAGCCCACGTCGTTGCCCTGCTTTTCAACAACGTTTGCATGCCGTCGCGAGTCTCAATTTGTGAACGTCTTCTGTGCATCGTAAGTGGCGTGGTTCTAGCACTCCATGCGATGTTATTCAAGGTTTCAGTAAGATTTAGTTTGTACCCATGATTATATGGGCTCAATCTTGGTTTAACCATTCCGTTTCAACCCCCTTATCACTCTAAATCGTTGCCCGCTACTTTTATCGAATTAGAATTTCATTGACCCATTTGTTATCTACTTCAAAATTTCAGGTGTAAGGTTCGTTTTAGCGTGTCTGGGCTCTTTTGGTAAGTTTTCGTTGTTGCCCATGCTTTGTTTAACTGAAATTTTGATTACCCACTCTCGTTCGGTGGTTAAATTGAGTTTCGTGGTTGATTATTGTTTTTCCAACGCTGTTCGGAGCCGTTTTGGGTTCAAAATCATCTTTGTTTTGTGCCCATCGTCTGTTGAGCCTTAATCTCGAGCACCCATTGTCTAGGGACTTTAACTAAGTAGTTTCAAATCACTTAGGTTGCTGGACAACACGTGTTCGAGGTCATTTGGACGCTGAACAGTAAATTCCAGCACCCTAGTTCTTTTTCTCAAGTCTATTACGTGTTTTAAATCTATTTCCTAACCCTTAGAAGTTGTTGGTTGTAGTTCGGGCTCCTTAGGCTCTTTCGGATCGTCATGTTGGTTTTTAGGTTGCTTAGGAGCGCTTAGGGTAAGTAGTTCTTACTTGATGAAGTCTGTTTGACTGTGTGATGCATGCTGAATGTTCACTTGCTTTATAACTATTCTCATGATTATTGCTTCTCTGAATATATGTATATATATATGATTTCGTTGAAAAGCATGACTGTTGTTGCATGTTTATTTGATGTAAAGCATGTTGGTTCTGTTTTGCATTCGTTAGTCAAGCATGAGTTGAGAGATGTGGTCACTTGTATAATGCCTAGTGGCATGATTCATGAGTCTACAAGCATGTTGCAGGGCATATGCAGGGACGTAAAGTGTGAAAGAATTGAAAGTTGGGTGAGTGTCAGTGCACCTCGGGTACAAATGGTCGAAGGGTGGCATCTCACCATTGGTTTAAGAGGAGCATCGAGGCTTTGGGTACAAATGGTCAAGGGTCGGTGTGATGAGTCTAGAAAGCAAGTGTTGGGCGCCTGGGGAAGGACCAATACTTTGCTAAGTCATTGGTCCACCTTGGGTACAAATGGGCAAGGGTCGATGCACAGTTCGGGACCTTGGGTACAAATTGACAAGGGTCGAACGCCGAGCTCCGTAGAGAGCATTATGGCCCTGGGTACAAATGGTCAGGGGACAGTGCGACTCGAAGGATCAGTCTTGGAGAGCTATGTGAGAGCTAAATATGAGCGTTGAGTGAGCTCGTGGAGTTTGAGTGGTTAGCAAGTTGCATAGAGAGATGCATGAGTTATGGCTTAGAAGAGTCATTTGTTTTACTAGCTTTTGAGCACGACTTTGTGTTTACTGCTTTTAAGAAGCATGTTGTTTGCGCATGAAGCGCATGTTGTTTTCTTGTTTGCTGTTTGATGGCTTCTCAGGTAGGGGCTGTTTACCAGTACCTTAGTGTACTAACCCCCTCCCCTCTCTCTCCCCCAACTACAAGAGTTTGCAGGTTATGACTACTACAAAAATGGCTTTTAATGACGGACGAAAAAAAAATCACGGACCTTTTAATGACGGAAGAAAAACGCGCGGTCTTTTAATGACGGACGCGTGTTCTTAAAATGTTTATGACTTTTAATCACGGGCATTGCTAGTCATTAATAGTTTCTTTTAACTGCCCGTCATTAAACGTATTTTTTTTATTTTTTATTTTTAAAAAACAGTCCATTTTATAAATCAACTTTCTCTCTCCCCGAAAAAACCCTAACACTTCTCTCCCTCGTGTGCCTCTTTCCCTTCCCTCTCGATCTCCCTCTCGTCTTTTCCCCCTCGTCTTCTCGTGGGTCCTTCTCCTCAAAGGAGCGAAACAATCCGCATCAGCCCTTCTCCTCAATCCATCTCTAGAGACATCTTCAACAAGATTCTCCTCAATCGATCACGAGCCCTCAATTTGGATTGGAACTCCATCAACTGTGATTCTTGGTAATATATATATGTACTTTCATGTTCGATCCTCTTTCTGCTTCTAATTAGGGTTTTGATTGCTCTTTATGCTACTCCTGTCTCTATATTGGGGTTTTTGCTGCTTTACATGCAGCCCCTTTGTGGATATTTTTCGTCCGTCTGCTTCCTAAATCAAGCGTCCGGTTTGACCTTTGTATTCGTTGAATCATTGGTTCCTCTTGTTTGGTTGCTTTGTGATTTATGGAAATCAAAGAAGAAGTTGACTCATCAAATCCAATTTCTTGATGTGTATTGATTGTTTGTTATATGGATTATGTTAGTGCTAACAGAGTAATTTATTTACAGAGTGAAGATTTGTTCTCGTTGATACAAGTGCCTCAGGATTTATGACGATCTCGATCACCTTCATGTAGGCGAAGGCTTTCACCATCTCCCTTAGGGCATAGGTATTCCAGGAGAAGTCGAAGAGACAAAAGTCGTTCACCGTATTCATTTTACAGCAGGTTATCCCGTTTATGTTTTTAGTTTTAATTACTTTCGTATGATCGCTTGAATAATCTCGAACAAATTATGAAAAGATTGACGACACCATGTCTTCTGATGTGGTTTGTATTTCACTGACATCGAAGTTCCTGCGTGAATCTTGCCCCCTTATCCTGAACGTTCCAACTGTTTTTTCTTTCTTATATGAAGCCTGTCAAGTGTCACTCTAAATTTTATTTTCTCTTGAACTTGTTCTATGATGAGGTAAGAGGACTTTGATAACGCAATTTGAAGGTTCATTTATGATTTATTCTTATTAGTTTAATGTTATTAAGAAACAATATGGATTTCTTTGTTATTTTGTTTATTGCCTTTTCCTGTTTGCTCCATTGTTCAATTTCAATAATGGATCATTATATATAAATAGTCTGAGTGAGCTTTGCTTGACATTCTCTTTGAGTGAGTCATGTCTTCCGGATCTTCATGGCCTCTTTAATTGTTTATGTGCTAATGGTTGGCGGTCTTGTATTTGTGCTTTACCATTTTGAATTCACATAAAATATCTGATTTATGTGGCATGATCGTCAAGTACCTCTTGACTGTATTTAATCTCTAAGATACATGGTTTCTGATTTGTTGAGAATGCTGAGTGTGGGAGAAAATTTAAGAAGTCTTCGGAAAAAAAAAAAAAAAGACGAAGAAGGTTATGGGTGTTGATGGGTGTTCTGTCATTGCATGAACTTGGTATGGAAATTGATAAATAAGTCAGTTATTCCTATAACATGGGAAGTGACAAGGTTATGGGTGTTGATGGGTGTTCTGTCATTGCTCGATTGTGACTTTTGCTTCTTCATGTGATGTGATAAAAGATGAAGCTCACAAAGGTTTATTCTTAACAATGTATGAGGTAACTGGATTGTTCTAAGTGGTAGGCTAGCTTGATACTTACCTCTGTACAATATTATAATGAAGTCCTTATCTCTTGCTCAATAATGCCTACTCATGATACAGAAGAAAAAGCCGCTCAATTTCCCCAAGGACGTAATAGAAGTCGTTCACGAACACCAAGACACCATAGAAGTCGTTCTCCAACTTCAAGGAGCTACAAGAAGCAAAGACGAAGAAGTTTTTCGTCATCTCTGCATCGTAGTGAAGGTGTACATATTACACATGCGGAAGCAATTGAAGATCGAAAGCACTTAAGACATTCAATTTTGTACCTAAAGCATGCATGTTCTAGAAAGGGTAGAAAAGAGAGTAAATGAGTACCAACCTCTTTGATTCTCACTTGTAAGCTGGAACTCCTTGTGATATTATCTTTCTCCAACTTCTCTTGGACAACCTTTAGTGTCTTCCCTACTATTCTCTTGAGCCTAGAAAGACATGTGGGAGTCTATAGAAGAAAGAAATAGGAAGGGAATGCTTGATGGTACAAGCTTTTGGAAGGAGATGAAATGAGAGAGAATTTGAGGGAGAAAATTTTCAGCATAACACTAAATGAAAGCTTGCTCTCTTGAATCTAATTCAAGCCCCTTTTATAGACCTCTCCCATGCAAAGACAAGCTTCATGACACTTAGCCACATGGTCAAGATGCAACTCAAAGTTGATTCTAGGTGTCTACTTTACAACACATGCATCTAATGCATGTTTGTGTTGTTTTCCACTATGTATCATTATGCAAGAGTGGAAAAACCACTAAATCCACTATGAATTGAATCCTAATTGTGAATTTTCAGCTTTCAATTCATTTCAAATTCAATTCAAAATTGAAATTGATTTCTAGGCAATTAATTGGGACATTTCCAAGTAATTTTGATATGATTGATCCAATCAATCTTTATCACCTAATGCCATGAATTATATATGATTCCTAATACATATATATGGTATTTAAAACACTTTTAAATACCTCATCTCTCAATTCCTAATTTAATTCATAATTAAATCATTGTGTCGAACACGTTTTACGATAAAACCCTATTTCCCGTTTTTGAACGATTCAAAGTTTCCTATCGAAATATTCTAGGCTTTAATCCAATATGAGCTAGTAGGGGGACCTAATGGACCTATAGATCATGGGCTCCAACGATTCGAAGCTAGCCGACTAATCTCATTATCTAAACTAGCAAACATTCGTTAACTACCGGGACACTCCACTATAGCCCGATAGTTGCACTCCCCTCACTATAGATATATTTCTGTCCACTTGATTTAACCATGTTTAGTAAGTCGTTCCTTCACAGGTTGTTCGTAGCTATAGCTAGGTCAAATAACCGTTTTACCCCTATAGTACTTCTTGTTCCTTAAGTTCCACTAATCCTCTAATGAACAATCGGTTTGTTGTCCAACCATCAAAACTAAGTCCCTCTCGATTCAACGAGAGGGTGGGGCCCCTTGTTCAAGTCCCGGAGTTAGTACTTAAGAGAACAACCTCTCTGCTATCCCCAAAAAGGGTAGGAGTGAATTCCGTCTTGTGAAACTATGTCCCCAGCTATCTATTCGATCTTATCCCCAAAATGGTAGGCTTGTTGAGCCGGCGATGCTGGCCACTCTCACCCATGCAGATCAAAGGATAATCTCGTACAAACAGGAGTTCATAGCTCGCTCAGGATTAAGAACGAGTTACCTAGGTCATCTATGTGAAATAGTCAGTTTCTACGGTAAACGACGTTATAAAGAGAAAGTGACTTATTTCGTGGTCCTGTCTTATGCAAACTCATTGCATAGGACGCCCCCACTCGCATGTCACCACATGAACGATTTAGGATCTCATCGTTTGTACTTAATACAATGTGTGTCGCGTCCATAGTGTCTCCAGGATAAGGCACCCAACCGTATCCTTATACTATAGACTATTTGGACTATAAACTTGAACTTGATCCTACGATATGTCCCTACATATAGTTCGAGTATTCGTTTTATAGCCAAGGATCTTAGTTTATTGGATTTAGGTTAATCATTCGCAATTTATATATTCAATAACATCTTTTACTGAATAACCTCAATAACGTCTTTATTGGAAATAGAATATGTTTAATGATTTACAAACTACGAGTTTATAGGACATTAAACCCAACAAACTCCCACTTGGACTAGAAACTCTAGTGGGGTACATGAAGTTAGGTGTGAGAGAAGTATAAAAACAATAAACTAGGGCATCATACATACCCTTATATTTCTCCCGCTTGCCGTAGTCTAACAAAGCTTGTAATCGTAGATTAACTAGGTGACCCTCAAAAACTTTAGCCGTGAGGGGTTTTGTAAACGGGTCAGCCATGTTGTGCTCTGAAGCAATCTGCGTGACGATCACATCTCCTCGTTGCACGATCTCCCTGATGAGATGGTATTTGCGCTCAATATGCTTTCCTCGCTTGTGACTTCGAGGTTCCTTCCAGCTCTGTTAGGAATTTTCTTAGCCATACTGCCTCTTTTGCTGCTTCACAGGCGGCTACGTACTCTGCTTCCATGGTGGAGTCAGCAATGCAACCTTGCTTAATACTCCTTCATACTATTGCTCCTCCATTTAGAGTAAACACAGATCCCGATGTTGATTTTCTTGAATCTATATCGGTCTAAAAATTTGAGTCAGTGTATCCTGTAAGGATCAGATCCTTAGCTCCATACACGAGCGTATAATCCCTAGTTCTCCTTAGATACTTAAGGATGTTTTTAACGGCAGTCCAATGCGCATGTCCAGGATTAGACTGATATCTGCTGACCATTCCTACGGCATAGCATATGTCGGGTCTGGTACACAACATTGCATACATCAAACTACCAACTGCAGATGCATAGGGAATACGTCTCATTTCCTCAACTTCTTGAGGTGTCTTAGGACTTTTTTCCTTAGACAGGTGAACCCCGTGCCTAAAAGGTAATAACCCTTTCTTGGAGTTATGCATCGAATATCGTGTCAACATTTTGTCGATATATGATGCTTGAGACAGTGCTAGCGTTTTGTTCTTTCTATTTCTAATGATTTGAATGCCCAGAACAAATTGAGCCTCACCAAAATCTTTCATTTGGAATTGAGTTGCTAGCCATTGTTTTACGTCAGTCAGGAATCCTACATTATTTCCAATAAGTAGGATATCATCTACGTATAGAACTAGAAAAGCTACAGCGGATTTGACGATCTTCTTGTAAACACAAGGTTCATCAACATTTTTCTCAAAGCCATAAGTTTTGATCGCAGTGTCAAAACGTATATTCCAGGATCTTGATGCTTGTTTTAATCCATAAATGGATTGTTTAAGTTTGCAAACCTTTTGCTCATCGCCCTGGACTATGAATCCCTCTGGTTGAGCCATATAGATAGTCTCTTCAAGATTGCCGTTCAAAAAGGCTGTCTTGACATCCATTTGCCATATTTCATAATCATAATATGTGGCAATGGATAAGAGTATTCTAATCGACTTAAGCATGGCAACAGGGGAAAAAGTTTCTTCAAAATCGATTCCTTCCCGTTGGGTAAAACCCTTTGCCACAAGTCGAGCCTTAAAGGTTTGAACCTTACCGGCTTGGTCTCATTTTCTCTTGTAGATCTATTTACAACCAATAGGTTTTACCCCATCTGGCTGCTCTACAAGATCCCAGACCGAATTGAAGTACATTGACTCCATTTCAAGATCCATGGCTTTGATCCACTGGTCCTTATCAACATCATTCATTGCCTGATTAAAGGACAATGGACCCTCTACACCATCATCAGATATGATGGTTTGAGTTTCTGTTAAACCCATGTAGCGGTCGGGTTGTATTATAACCATCCCACTACGTCGAGGCTCTCTCACTATTTGAGATGGATTTCTTTGATCAACAACTTTTGATGGACCAGCTTGATATACAACTTTTGTATATTCTTTTCTAGTTTTTCTTGAAATCTCATCTAATACTAGCTTACTGCGAGGTCGATGATCTTTTATGTGATCTTCCTCAAGGAGCGTAGCGTTTGTCGATACAATCAATTTATTATCCCGAGGATCGTAAAATAGACCACCTTTCGTTTCTTTAGGATATCCTACAAATAGACATAGTTTTGAACGTCGTTCCAACTTCTTTGGGTTTTGCACCAACACGTGTGCCGGGCATCCCCAAATTCTGAAGTGACATAAACTACCTTTACGCCCTCTCCATAGCTCATAAGGTGTTTTAGAAACACTTTTAGAGGGAACCATGTTCAAAATGTATACGACAGTCTCAACTGCATATCCCCATAACGAATCAGGCACTTGAGCATAGCTCATCATTGATCGAACCATGTCTAACAGAGTTCGGTTTCTCTTCTCTGATACACCATTTTGTTGTGGTGTAGCAGGGGCTGAGAGTTGAGACGTAATTCCATGTTCTATCAAATAGTCTTGGAATTGTAAGTCCATATATTCTCCACCTCGATCTGATCGTAGTGTTTTAATCGATTTACCTAATTGGTTCTCAACCTCGGTCTTGTACTCCTTGAACTTTTCAAGGGCTTCAGACTTATGATGCATTAGGTAAAGGTAGCCATACCTTGAATAATCATCAATGAAGCTGACGAAATATTCGTACCCTCCTCGTGCTTTGACATTCATAGGACGACAGAGATCCGAATGCACGAGTTCTAAGGGTTCTTTGGCCCTATAACCTTTTTCCGAAAAAGGTCGTTTGGTCATTTTTCCCTCGAGGCAGGACTCACATGGTGGTAACGAGTCATCTTCTAACTGATTTAGTAGTCCACTATTTATCAATCTTTCAATCCTATTGCGATTTATGTGGCCTAATCTCAAGTGCCAAAGATAGGTATTCGGAGAAACTTTTCGCCTTTTGTTTTGAGTTTCCGCTACTTTAAACATTTCTGTATTAAAAATAGCTTTAACTTGAATTGGCCTTAACACGTATAAGTTGCTTCCATGTTTTGCAAAACATATATGCATACCTCTTTTGTTAACAAACACTTTATTAATATCAAAAGATACTTGGTATTCATGTTCAATCAAACAAGAGATAGAAATTAAGTTCCTTTTTATATCGGGAACGTACAAGACATTTTCTAGTAACAAAATTCTATCTCCAAAAGACAACTTGAGAGTTCCTGAAGCTCTGGCTGTGACGACCTCTCCAGTTCCAACTGATGGACCGCAAAGCGCACGGGCCGCAAGTAATATAAAATGGAAAGTATTCCGAGTATCGAATCCACAGGGAGGCGAAGCGAAACTTAAGCAAATAATTGAAATTCTCTTGAGCACTGAAAATACTTAGGAGAAATAATATCTAGGGACCATGTTCATGCAATAAAAAGAATTTGAATTTAAAACGACTAATGAAAACAAATTTGAGCAATCAGAAATAAAATGTGGAGAAAGAGTTTTCTTTAAGCGGGAAGAGGGGTCTTGAAAATCAATGATTAGCTAAATAATTGCTATAATTATCCTATCTCATTGCCCAACTAATTATAAACCTAGAATCTCCGTTAATCACATAGATTCTCCTGTCGGTTTCCCCTAATTGTAATTAATTCATTTTTACAACCTAAGTGTCCTTAGGGCTATTAAAAATCATTAATTATTATGCTCTGATTCATTTTAGGAATCTAAGTTTAATCAACTAATCCCGGTGTCACAACGGGCAATTAAACTAGTTGCATGGATTATGATCTATCCTAATTTCTCTCCGTCGAGTTTCCATTAAGAATCGAATCATTACACAATTGGCCAGATTGAGTAAAGCATTAAGCACATCCATACAAATAATTAGGACATGGGCAAGAGACAAGAAATTATAACAATATTTCCACTAACATTTCATTTCAAGACCCCAAATTGGGGTTTAGCTACACATAATATCCACAATAATTACAAGGGAAAGCATATTAAAAAGCATAAAGGAAAAGGAATTGACCGTCGAAAAACCCCTTGCTGACGCTTGGAGCCCCCGCTGACTACTCCTCGAGCCTCTAGGATTGCTTCCCAAAATTCCCCAAAATTTCCCACTAGAAGAACCCTCTCAAAAAGGCTCAAAAGCCTTGAGAGGGGCTCCAAAAAAGGAGTCTTAAGAAAGGAAAGAAAGGATTGAGTGATGGTTGATTGATTTCCTCCTCCAAAATGAGGCACCAAGGGCGCCTATTTATAGGCCTGGAATAGGGGTAGCGTCGCGACGCTACCTTGCTAAGCGTCGCGACGCTGCTGCGCACGCGGCTTGGGCAACAAGAAAGGGCAGCGTCGCGACGCTGCCTTGCTAAGCGTCTCGACGCTGTCCAGATTTTCCAGAAAAAATCAGCTTCCTTTTGGGCTGATTTTTGGGCCTTCTTCTTCATTTCTCTTGGTCTTTTCTTCATAGATGTCTTCTTTGGGCCTCCAATTGCATCAAGCTAGGATTTGGGCTATAATTACTTCAATTTTGGCTCTTTTTCTCCCAAAATTACCAACTTAGCTCCTAAGGACCAAATAACAAAATTCATTAAATATATTCATTAAAAACACGATTAAAGCACCAAAAAGCTTAATAAATTGAGACTAAAATAGCGACATTTCTGCTCACTATCACACCCCCAAACTTAAGCTTTTGCTAGTCCCGAGCAAAATAAATTCTAAAAATGCATGAAATAGAATTGCTCCACCCTCAATGATTTTGGAATTCTTAGGATCGAATGGAAAACATGCAAGTGGAATAAGCAAGCACCGTATACTCTTGAAGAAATCTTAAACTAGTTTGAACTTAAGATTAATGAATAACATGCTCAAGACTTATCTATTGATTCTTTTACTAACCTAGATTAGTCTTATGGTTTTCTCCATTTGTTTTCCCCCTACACTGGCTAAGAGCCCCTAATACTTCGGAGTCCTTCTATCATGCAAAAAAAAGTAACTAGGGTGCCTGTCATCCTTTTCTTTTTTCATGGGGAGCAGAATTCTCACATGATTTTTCTTTTTCTCTTCTTTTTCTTTTCTTTTTCTTTTGCTCCTCCCCCAAACTTGCATTTTGATGTCTAATGGTACTAGCTTTCACACTACGGTGTAGGGACCCTTAACCCGAATTTTATTCTCTGGTTGGCCTAACTGATCACACCGCAGGTAGCTCTTTTTACCCCTAGGCTTTTTTCTTTTGAGCAAGCAAAAATTCTTTTTCAACAGATTTTCTTTTTCTCACATTTTCTTTTGTTGCTTTTGCTTTTCTCTCAGCAGGCATAACATTTTTTTTCCTACCTAGTTCTTTAGAGCAATCAAGCATGAACTTCCTGATATTAGAAACTAAGCCTATCGGGGTGACGACAACTTTGAAAACCATAATAAGAATCTAGATTTTCAAAGACGTCATTAGATAAGACTATTGCATGCTTTAGACATCAAAACTAAGTATCAAAAAATTTTAAAATTTCACAATTTCTGCCGTGCTCCCAGATTCCACCATCATATAAACCATTTTCTCCCAAAATTTCAAAAATCACATCCTTGGCTATCATGGCTATCTATTCATGCATCCAACAGAATTTAAATATGCTCAACACAGCGGAAGCCTCCCCCCCAAACTTAAACTAAACATTGTCCCCAATGTTTTAGAACAGAAAAGCATAAAGAGAGATACTGAGACTTCCCTGAGCTAGGAGCGCTTCATCCTCTTCCTTTGGATCCATGAAAAATGGGAAATGTGGAATTTCGGTATTTGCTAAGGTGATCCTGCAAAACAAAATTGGATCACGGAGCAAAGAAAATTATTTACCGCAAAAACAACTAACTACTTTAATCCTTGGGTTGCCTCCCAAGCAGCGCTTTCTTTAACGTCTTTAGCTAGACTAGGCTCGGCACGCTTACGGAGGCTCAAAATAAAATTTTTCATCATCCTCCGGGCCCTGCAAGAAATCACGCACCGAATTGCAAACTACAAACAGGGGAGAAAAAAAACTTTCCCCTGGCCCATCTTCACTAAAGAGATTCTCATAATAACATTTTAGAAAATAATCAGCCGCAACAAATCTCTTTTCTAAATCTCTATTCTTGAAACAGTTGTTAACAGAGTCATCAAGCGTTATAATATCTACTGGTCTAGGATCTAGAGATGGCCTATCTATCATGCCAGTCCATTCATCAGGAAAAATATCTACATTCTCAGAAGATCCTTTAGACTCAGAATTAAAAAATGATTCAACTAAGCTATCACATGACTCATCATCAGAAGAATTAAAGAATTCAAGAATTTCAGGATCAGATTCTATACTATTCACAGATTCAAGTTCTTCCGGGTCAGATTCTAAGCTGTACACATCATCAAGACTTGAAAAGAAAGTATTCACATTGTCAGGATTCATGCATTCAGGAATGTCAAGATCAGACTCAATAGATTCACTGTAATCATGGTCAGACTCAAAATTATCTATCGAGCAATTTTTTTTATGCCTTTTATGTTCATGCTCAATGTCAGGCAATTTAATATCATCATCAAAATTATTCATTTCAGGCAATTCCAATTCATTTTCAAAGGAATGTAAATCATCAACTGCAGATCTTTCATTATCACAAGCAGGCAAGTCTAATTCATTTTCGAAGTCAGGCAGATCCAAATCATTTTCAAACAGAGGATTATCCATATATGTATCATGATCAAAATTCACATTATCAATAAGCATTTCTCCTAAGCCTAGGCCAAGATTATAGTCTACCTCTTCATCGTCATCAGTCAAGTATTCAGGCCCAACAGAAAAACATGTATGCAAACTACAAACAGATTCATCTTGGCCAAAAATACTAAACACAACTTTTTCATCATCAATGTTCAAGGTAAGCTTACCTGTATGCACGCTAATCTCAGCCTTATCAGTGGCTAGGAAAGGTTTGCCTAAGATAATTGGCACTTCTTTGTCCTCCTTCATGTCCAGTACCACGAAATCTACAGGGAAGATGAATTTGTTGACTTTTACCAACACGTCCTCCACAACACCCATCGGGTGGGTAATCGATCTATCAGCAAGCTGGAGAGTGACGTCAGTGTCTGTCATACCTGATAAACCAATCTTCCTGTACACAGAGTAGGGCATCAAATTTATACTTGCTCCTAAATCACACAAAGCCCTATCGAAGGATACTTCTCCTATGGTGCAGGGAACAGTAAAAC
The DNA here is from genome assembly GCA_036850905.1 of Luffa acutangula. Classification (NCBI taxonomy): domain Eukaryota; kingdom Viridiplantae; phylum Streptophyta; class Magnoliopsida; order Cucurbitales; family Cucurbitaceae; genus Luffa; species Luffa acutangula. The sequence goes on from CM072087.1 coordinate 20,375,199, forward strand.
TCCCTGGGTCTTTCTGCTTAGAGGGTATCCTACCAGAAATAATGGTACTGCTACTCTCAGATAAATTAAAAACTTCTTTTTTCAGACTTTTATTTTTAGAAAGCATTTCCTTCATGAATTTTCCATAATTTGGCATATTATACAAAGCTTCTACCAATGGAATATTCACAGACAACTTTTTAAACATTTCTAAAAATTTTTGAAATTGTTCATCTAATTTGACATTCTTAAATCTTTGAGGAAAAGGTAACTCCCTGTAATCAAAGGTTGGACATTCGCCCCTCCGCTTAGGCGGGCTAATATGCGAACCTCTGTCATGGTGGTTGCATGGAACCACTTCTTCCTCAGTCATCTTTTTATTGTCATTATGCCTCTCGTCTTCTTTTCTACCTGCAAAGTTGTTAGAAAAATCACATTTTACTTCAATAGAGTTGGGAGGATGTTGGAACCTTTCAGAGGAGGCTTTTTGTGCCTCAGTCCCTTTATCTTCATCCCTTCTCTTTTCTTCTTCCTTTTTCTTCTCTAAACTGTCCTCCAGTCTTCTGCCACTTCTCAAAACCACCATCTTACACTACTCTTTCGGGTTAGGCTCAGTATCACTTGGAAATTTTCCCTTTTGAAGGGCATTTACTACTGAAGCAATCTGACCTATCTGCACTTCCATATTCGTTAGAGCTGCGTCGTGGTTGTTTACTGATGTCTGGAGACTCACATTCAATATTCATATGAGAAGTTCTCGTGATTGCGCAGACTGGGGTGGTAGAAGTTTGGTACTCCTTGAGTATATGATCTATTTCCTATGTATTGAACTTCTTCCACATCTTGACCTTCTTTCTTTAAATGTCCTTCAGCTAAGGTGGAAATGGACTTAACCACCTCAGATGACGTCAATTTGTTTAGAGCATTGGTCAGAGATGCCAGTTGCGCTTTCAGTGAACTTGACTCATCAAGTTCATACAATCCAACCTTCTTTGTAAATGTTCCTCTCTCCGTCGGCCATTGATAACTTGTTGCCGCCATTTCCTCAAGCAGGTCTTTGGCTTCTGTCACTGTTTTTGAAAGAAAACTCCCTCCTGCTGATGTGTCAAGGACTGTCTTTGTGGAGGGGTTTAATCCATTATAGAATAACTGTACCTGAAGCCAATCAGGATATCCGTGTTGGGAGCATCGCCTAAGCATTTCCTTATATCTTTCCCACGCTTCGTATAACTGCTCTTCGTCAAGCTGTTTGAATGTTCCAATCTCAGTTCGCAGCTTGGTAGTCTTAGCTGGTGGAAAAATTTTTGTCAGAAAAGCCTGGGCAAGCTCGTCCCAAGTACTGATGCTGCCCGTCTCGACTGATTCGAGCCAATCTTTTGCTTTATCCTGTAGAGAAAATGGAAACAGCCTCAATCTGATTGCGTCGGCCGGAACTCCGTTCATCTTTACCGTCCCGCATATTTCTAGGAATGATCGCAGATGAGAGTGGGGGTCCTCGGAAGGATGTCCCTTGAACGAGTTATCGCGTGCCATCTGAATCAACCCTGTTTTTAGCTCAAAATTTGTAGCTTGGATGGGGGCGTAAACAATTCCAGAATTCTCGGTAGGAAGAACTGGCTGCAGAAAATCTCTAATTGCCTTGGGAGCTTCTTCTTGGTGGGCCATTGTTTCTGCTAATCTTTTTTCTTTTCTAATGAATTTAAGAGTCCTGTTAATCTCAAGATCTAACGGAAACAGATCAACCACCTTGTTTCTTCGCATATAATGCTCCCAGATAACAAAAAGAACCAAACAAAAAATGAAAATAAAATTATATTCACAAAACGATGAAAGAAAAAATATTTACACCTAAATTACCATTTATCCTTTTCTTTTCGATGTCAAGAAAAATTAAATTTTTGCTTAAAAATCAAGCCTCCCCGGCAACGGCGCCAAAAACTTGATGGACCGCAAAGCGCACGGGCCGCAAGTAATATAAAACGAAAAGTATTCCGAGTATCGAATCCACAGGGAGGCGAAGCGAAACTTAAGCAAATAATTGAAATTCTCTTGAGCACTAAAAATACTTAGGAGAAATAATATTTAGGGACCATGTTCATGCAATAAAAAGAATTTGAATTTAAAACGACTAATGAAAACAAATTTGATCAATCAGAAATAAAATGTGGCGAAAGAGTTTTCTTTAAGCGGGAAGAGGGGTCTTGAAAATCAATGATTAGCTAAATAATTGCTATAATTATCCTATCTCATTGCCCAACTAATTATAAACCTAGAATCTCCGTTAATCACATAGGTTCTCCTGTCGGTTTCCCCTAATTGTAATTAATTCATTTTAACAACCTAAATGTCCTTAGCGCTATTAAAAATCATTAATTATTACGCTCTGATTCATTTTAGGAATCTAAGTTTAATCAACTAATCCCGGTGTCACAACGGGCAACTAAACTAGTTGCATGGATTATGATCTATCCTAATTTCTCTCTGTCGAGTTTCCATTAAGAATCGAATCATTACACAATTGGCTAGATTGAGTAAAGCATTAAGCACATCCATACAAATAATTAGGACATGGGCAAGAGACAAGAAATTATAACAATATTTCCACTAACATTTCATTTCAAGACCCCAAATTGGGGTTTAGCTACACATAATATCCACAATAATTACAAGGGAAAGCATATTAAAAAGCATAAAGGAAAAGGAATTGACCGTCGAAAAACCCCTTGCTGACGCTTGGAGCCCCCGCTGACTACTCCTCGAGCCTCTAGGATTGCTTCCCAAAATTCCCCAAAATTTCCCACTAGAAGAACCCTCTCAAAAAGGCTCAAAAGCCTTGAGAGGGGCTCCAAAAAAGGAGTCTTAAGAAAGGAAAGAAAGGATTGAGTGATGGTTGATTGATTTCCTCCTCCAAAATGAGGCACCAAGGGCGCCTATTTATAGGCCTGGAATAGGGGTAGCGTCGCGACGCTGCCTTCCTAAGCGTCGCGACGCTGCTGCGCACGCGACTTGGGCAACAAGAAAGGGCAGCGTCGCGACGCTGCCTTGCTAAGCGTCTCGACGCTGTCCAGATTTTCCAGAAAAATCAGCTTCCTTTTGGGCTGATTTTTGGGCCTTCTTCTTCATTTATCTTGGTCTTTTCTTCATAGATGTCTTCTTTGGGCCTCCAATTGCATCAAGCTAGGATTTGGGCTATAATTACTTCAATTTTGGCTCTTTTTCTCCCAAAATTACCAACTTAGCTCCTAAGGACCAAATAACAAAATTCATTAAATATATTCATTAAAAACACGATTAAAGCACCAAAAAGCTTAATAAATTGAGACTAAAATAGCGACATTTCTGCTCGCTATCACCAACTTTGAGAGTTACTTCTCCGTCTTCCAACATATGTCAGGAACTAATTTCCTGTAAAGAAGAGCATACATGGTTAGTCGCTCCTGAATCAATATCCAGGCAGAGCTATCTTGCTCAACTAAACATGTTTCGATAACGAGCAAATCATATTTACCTTGTTTTTCTTTTTCAGCCTTCTTTTCCGCAAGGTACTTAGGACAATTGTGTTTCCAATATCCGTCTACATTACAATGGAAACACTTTCCTTTTTCTGCAGCTCTTGCCTTGCCTCCCAATGGAGCTTTTCCTTTCCCTTTAACCTTCTTTTTCTTCATTTGAATACTCTTATTCTTTGAAGTGGAAGGTCCAGACTTGGTTCCTGAAGATTATCCCTTTTGGAACCTCTTGGTTGTGGCAACATTTGCCTCCCCTTCATGTCCTCTTTTAGTGAGACTTTGGTAGGTCTGAAGCTGGTTTAGCAAAGTGGTCAAGTTAAAGTCTATTTTGTTCATGACAACATTTGTCCTGAACTGAATGAAGCTCTTCGGAAGAGACTCCATTATGAAACTTACTTGACTACCCTCGTCAATTGTAGCACCGTTTACTTCAGCAATGTTAAACTGAACCATCATGTTCAAAACATGTTCCCTAACAGAAGCACCTTCCTTCATTCGGGAATTGTAAACATTCTTTAGAGCTTCGTGCCGGATTTGTGAGGACGGTTGTCCAAACATACCCTGTAACGAAGTCATGATCTCCCTTGCAGTGACCATCCTCTCGTGCTTTTTCGACAAGACATCCGAAATGCTTGCTAAGATATAGACTCTTGCTTTATCATTTGCTCGAGTCCATTTCTCGTATGTTTCCCGAACAATTCGGTTTGTTGACGAGCCAGGGTTAGGTGGACACTCTTCGGTAAGGACAAATCTAAGATCCTCGATTACTAGTATTGTGTTCAGATTAGACTTCCAAGTTCCATAGTTATCCCCGTTAAGCTTATCCGAAGCGAGTAATTGTACTAGTGAGCTAGACATGCTGAAAAATTAAACAAAACTATTAGAAATTGCTTATTAACCATTTTTAGACAAAAATCCAATCAGGTTTTAGCAAAAGTAATAATTTACCCATGATTATTATTTTGCAACGACACTTTAGTGAGTTAGAGCAACCGCTACCGAGGGGCAGTCAATTACTTCTTCACTAAACCAAGACGTTATTGACTAAATACTAATCCAGAATAACTCTTTTTCCTATAGAGGTTTAGTTATCGTTACATTTGGTCAGGAATATACTAACACTTAGTAATCCTTGTAAGTGTGACCCACCGTTTTAAGATTACAGAGAACGGCCCCAACAATGCTACCGAATGGAAAAGCTAATGTTGGAAATGGTCCTAAGTAATCCTATCCATCTCTGGAGTTTGCGTTGTTCCGATCTCCATGTTACAACCCTCCGAATGGTTAGTAGCTCCAGGGCATACAAGCAGGCGTAACATGGAAATCTCACGGTGCAACCTAACGGAGGAGACCGCAGGATGTGTTGACACACTTCCTTCACTCACTTACTATAAATACTTTCTCCATTCACCTTGTTATTGATTTATGCAAACACCTTCCGAATGGAGCAGTTAAGGTATAATCAACACGAGGCCAAGCATAAATCTCACCTTGTGAACAAAAGGGAGAACGTGAAAGGGAAATGAATTTGATATATCTCTCCCCTCCCACTACGTATTTTAAACGATTTTGGGTATACTTATACTTAGGCGAATTCCGGCTAATTGAACAACCCTAAGTCTAAGTTCTTTTAATCCTACGATGTCTAGGTGATAACGATTAAAACCTCACATCGCACACGTGCATGCTCATAAAACTAGGTTAACTTTAACTCAAGAACCGACTCGATGCCCAGGTAGGAGGTGTTCCGTAAACCGTCAACTTAAATACCTCCAGCCTTAGACAGCATCTCGTCGAGTGAGTTCTCTTGTAACCTATGTTTTATAAGCTTATCGACCTATTTGAATCTAATTGAAATAGATCGAGAGTTGGATCAAATTAACCCTAAGTGAGCATGCACCTTTTTCTTTGTTATAGATTTTAGATTTCTATGTGATTTATAACAATTATAAATCTAAACTATAACAATCTTTCCTTTTGAATATAACTCTTATAAACAAAATTCTAAGGAAATTTCATGCTTCATGCTAGGTTAATTTTATCTTTTGATTAATATAACTTTTATATCAATTAATCAATTTTAATTAACCATTCAAGCATGAATCTCCCTAAATCAATACAACATTTATATCAATTAAACATGAAATTTCCCTCATGCATTTGAACTATTAATAACACTTATTAAAAAATGCATGAACATGCTTTCCTATGGTGGGATTTTAATCTATATGGCATGCTCATAATGCACATACAATCATTTAATTAAATCATACATTCACAATGCATAAAGAAATTAAATCAAGCTAAAATGGAATGGTTTGACAATCCAAAAACAAACAATTAACTAATTATTACAATAATAATTAAGAAAAAAAATGCTTGAATCAATCTTGAGGTTCACGAACCGACTCGAACAAACCCTTCATGGAGTGAACCAGCCTTCAAAAGTGTGTATAGGGGCTGAACCGGCTGCAAACAAACCGAACCGGACTGGAAAAGAATAAGGGGAAAAAAAAAGCTGCTGCTGGAATTTTAATTTTCTGTTGCGTCTTCTCCGGTTTTTCTTCGATTTTACAGCCTATATGGACTCTAATGACTCTATAAATATTAGAGACTATAGTACACACATTAACGCTCTTACATATCCGAGCAATTACAATTTCATGAAGATTTGAATGCTCAAAAAATTTCCAAACCAGAACACTTCCATTTTAGCACACATAAAATTCAATTTCAAAATGGTACCCACCAAAGCAAAATTAAAACGAATTAAGTGCTCTAATCATGCTCTGATACCAATTGAAGGTGTACATATTACACATGCGGAAGCAATTGAAGATCGAAAGCACTTAAGTCATTCAATTTTGTACCTAAAGCATGCATGTTCTAGAAAGGGTGGAAAAGAGAGTAAATGAGTACCAACCTCTTTGATGCTCACTTGTAAGGAACTCCTTGTGATATTATCTTTCTCCAACTTCTCTTGGACAACCTTTAGTGTCTTCTCTACTATTCTCTTGAGCCTAGAAAGACTTGTGGGAGTCTATAGAAGAAAGAAATAGGAAGGGAATGCTTGATGGTACAAGCTTTTGGAAGGAGATGAAATGAGAGAGAATTTGAGGGAGAAAATTTTCAGCATAACACTAAATGAAAGCTTGCTCTCTTGAATCTAATTCAAGCCCCTTTTATAGACCTCTCACATGCAAAGACAAGCTTCATGACACTTAGCCACATGGTCAAGATGCAACTCAAAGTTGATTCTAGGTGTCTACTTTACAACACATGCATCTAATGCATGTTTGTGTTGTTTTCCACTATGTATCATTATGCAAGAGTTGAAAAACCACTAAATCCACTATGAATTGAATCCTAATTGTGAATTTTCAGCTTTCAATTCATTTCAAATTCAATTCAAAATTGCAATTGATTTCTAGGCAATTAATTGGGACATTTCCAAGTAATTTTGATATGATTGATCCAATCAATCTTTATCACCTAATGCCATGAATTATATATGATTCCTAATACATATATATGGTATTTAAAACACTTTTAAATACCTCATCTCTCAATTCCTAATTTAATTCATAATTAAATCATTGTGTCGAACACGTTTTACGATAAAATCCTATTTCCCGTTTTTGAACGATTCAAAGTTTCCTATCAAAATATTCTAGGCTTTAATCCAATGTGAGCTAGTAGGGGGACCTAATGGACCTATAGATCATGGGCTCCAACGATTCGAAGCTAGCCGACTAATCTCATTATCTAAACTAGCAAACATTCGTTAACTACCGGGACACTCCACTATAGCCCGATAGTTGCACTCCCCTCACTATAGATATATTTTTGTCCACTTGATTTAACCATGTTTAGTAAGTCGTTCCTTCACAGGTTGTTCGTAGCTATAGCTTGGTCAAATAACTGTTTCACCCCTATAGTACTTCTTGTTCCTTAAGTTCCACTAATCCTCTAATGAACAATCGGTTTGTGGTCCAACCATCAAAACTAAGTCCCTCTCGATTCAACGAGAGGGTGGGGCCCCTTGTTCAAGTCCCGGAGTTAGTACTTAAGAGAACAACCTCTCTGCTATCCCCAAAAAGGGTAGGAGTGAATTCCGTCTTGCGAAACTATGTCCCCAGCTATCTATTCGATCTTATCCCCAAAATGGTAGGCTTGTTGAGTCGGCAATGCTGGCCACTCTCACCCATGCAGATCAAAGGATAATCTCGTATAAACAGGAGTTCATAGCTCGCTCAGGATTAAAAACGAGTTACCTAGGTCATCTATGTGAAATAGTCAGTTTCTACGGTAAACGACGTTATAAAGAGAAAGTGACTTATTTCGTGGTCTTGTCTTATGCAAACTCATTGCATAGGACGCCCCCACTCGCATGTCACCACATGAACGATTTAGGATCTCATCGTTTGTACTTAATACAAAGTGGGCCGCGTCCATAGTGTCTCCAGGATAAGGCACCCAACCGTATCCTTATACTATAGACTATTTTGACTATAAACTTGAACTTGATCCTACGATATGTCCCTAAATATAGTTCGAGTATTCATTTTATAGCCAAGGATCTTAGTTTATTGGATTTGGGTTAATCATTCGCAATTTATATATTCAATAACATCGTTTACTGAATAACCTCAATAACGTCTTTATTGGAAATAGAATACGTTTAATGATTTACAAACTACGAGTTTATAGGACATTAAACCCAACACATAGATCTTCTATTTCTAGTCTTGGATCCATTGAGCAAAAAAACTACCAATAAAAAATTGAAAAAGGAAGAGGCAGAGAGAAAAAGGTATATTAACTGGCTCACTCATTTTATGTTCTTTTTTCTGCCTCTCAATTGTCCTTGGGTTCATCTGCAAGGTCATATAACATGCTATATTGGAAAATTATATCACTTGTTGAATTTTGTAGCTAGTTTAAGTTCTTTGTGAGCATTAACCTTTTTAACCCTTCGATTGAGATATTACAAGAATTGCAGTCAGGCTGTCAATTTTCTTGCCATGAAATATTGTGGCACAACTAAAACCCACATTAGGATGATTAAGTGAATTTTTGTCCAAATTACTAGTGGTATCCATAAACAGGTGTTCAAAATAATGATTACACTTTAGCTAGAAAATGATTTAATAGCCAAGTTAGGACAATAACCTAGTTATTTAAATGATCTTATCTTATTTTTTCTCTTAAAAAATTTTCTGCGTTTTTGATGACATGCAAAAATGTCATCATTTTCCTATTAATTTAAGCTAGTTTTATGCTTGAATTGTGTTCTTTAATGCTATTTTCTATTTAAATTTCAGAAAACCGAGCCAAGGAAGCAAAACCGGAATTTTGAGAGATTTTGGATGATTTTGGAGACTTTTTGAGCAATTTGGAGAATTACATTGAAGATCCGAGTCCAAAAAGCCAAGAAGAATGAATTAGAAGCCCAAATTCATGAATTTCAAGTCTTAAAGTATCAAGTTGGGTCAAGAAAAAAGTCCAAAATCCATTACAAGAAGCATTTGGGCCAAAAGAAAGTTGGAGGCCCAAAAATGGAGTCAAAATCGGGCCTTTATTGAAGATTCAGGGCCTAGCGTCTCGACGCTAAGCCTGGAGCGTCTCGACGCTAGGCAGCTGCGTGGAAAGGTCCAGAATCGCGAGAGCGTCGCGACGCTGTCCAAAGTAGCGTCTCGACGTTGAGACGTCTTGGAGCCCAAGAAAAGATGACGTCAGAGCGTCTCGACGCTGTCCTTATAGCGTCTCGACGCTGAGCCTGCTGGGAGCCTATAAAAGGAGCCTTTTGCAATGAAGATGGTGTGCCAATTTGTGGGTTTTCACCCCATTCTAGAATCCACTCTAAAATTTGGGATTTTTGGGAGAGTTTTGGAGCTTTGTTGAAGATCTTTGGAGCTCGGGATCGAAGGAGGTCGGCGCGGGATCGAGGAGATCGACACTTTTATGAGCATTTCTCTTCCCTTTTCCTTTATGTTTTAGTTTCTAGATTTGTTGTGATTAGGAATTATTGAATTTTAGTGATTATGAGTAGTAAATTCCTAAATTCTATGAGATTGATTTAGATGTTGAACCTCTGCTGAATTAATGAATTGATGTGGTTTAATTGTCATTATTGTTCATTTGTGCATTTTGTCCGTAATGCTTTTAATCAACTGATCACTGATTATATGAATCGTTACTATGCGGAAACTCGACGGAGAGAAGCCTATACTAGAACTGAATGCATGACTAACGGTTATTTACCCGGGTGACACGGGACAAAATTAATAACGTTAGAGGTTGTACTGAAGGGTCGTAATGCCATGCTAAGTAGATAAAGATGAGACTCAAAGGAGATTCTTTATTAAACGGTATGAGATAGGAGGAGACCGACAGGAGAATCCTTGTCATTAGGCTTCTAGACTTATGAATCAAACGATTTGTTAATCCATATTAGTTAATTGATTATGCATTAAAGGTCCAATTGTTGAAATCAAAAACTCTAGAATTATCCCATCAAATTGTGTCACCATTTATCTTTTGCTTTCTAGATTAGCTTTTTGTTATTCTTTCCGGCATTAGATTTTGTTCTCTAAATAAAGCTAAGCAAGATTATTCGTGGTAATTAATTGAATAAATCCAATCCCTGTGGAGACGATACTCTATACTCAAAATCACTATATTACTTGTCACGACCCGTACGCTTGCGGAATTTAAAATCGTGCGAACAGTTTTTCTTTCTTGACTGGAAGGAAATGAATTGCGTTCATCTGTTCAGTTTCTTATTTCTCAGGTTAGGTGTATTGCAATTCTCTTAGTTCTATTTCTAGACACCTCACATTTCTGTTGATACTTCTTTTTTGCTGGTTCTTTGATTAAGATAATAACAAGGAATGGTCAAATCTGCACTCCAGCTGGTCACAGAGTGTATAATTTGAAACACCAAAAATCTAATTGACCTTTAGTTTAATATGGTTGTTCCATAAGTGTTGTCATAATTTTTATTTTATTTTATTTTATTGTTATTGTTGTGCATATGCTAGAACTTTCTGTGTACCAGCTCTTGTGCTTGTGCAGATTCCTTAAGATGAAACTATAGCCTATAGGTGGATAATAGTTCAATATATTTGGAATTGCATCTCTAAACATTATGATCTTGTGCGAGCATAATATGTTTAATTTCACATTATAATGTTCTGTAACTAATTTTTTTTTTTTCGTATTGAAAATGATTGAAAATGGCTACAGATTTATATAATAGTGTTGCAATTCTGCGAGACCATCTGCCTTTTAGTTTTCTTAGTACAAAATTCTCATTGTTTCTATTGTTAATAAGAAGGATATGTATGTGCTATGGATGATCAAGAACCATATCTGTAAACTAATTATACGTGGATTTGCATTCACATGGTCCTTAATGTACTGAAAATATTTATTGCTTAATTGGTTTGGGCACTTCTTTTTAATCTTTTTTTACTGCTATATTCTCGAATGATTTTTATGTTTTTTAATTACTATTATGTTTATATATTGTGGGTAGTTCTATTATAAACTTGAAAACAATAACTTTTGGGTGGTTCTGTGGTTATTATTATGTTTGTTGTTATTTTTTTTCTTATTCTTCTTCTCTCTCGTTCCTCTGTAACTTCCATGAATTTCAAGTGCCTTAATTTTGTGAAGACTATTTTGCTTTTCATTTGTTTTCTGAGCTTTTGCATTTCTTCTAGTTTTCTAGTTAACATGAATGTATCTCTTTGGTTGAATTAGTGTTTAATGCTCCAATTTTAGCCTACTTAGTGGAAACGAACAATATGCTTGTTCGTCGAGTTTACTGAGTAAGCAATGTTTGATGGTTCTTGAATATGTGTTCTATTGCATTGGGCTTTATAACTTAATAGTCAAGTTTGTTTCTCTCTTTTCAAAGAATTGGGGTTAAGAAATGAATTCGTGTGAAGATTTGCAATGCATTAAAGGGTTTAGGGATTTTAGTGTTGTGCTACATTACAAATTTAATCAGATTGTTTATCGTTCATTATCTTCTATCTCTTTGTCGTCCTTTTATCAATGTTTCTTTGTGAGATTAAATGCCTTTTTGTAGTGTTAAAAGGCCTATCGTTCCATGTTTTTGTTCATTTCTTGTTTATATGACCTTGGGTTAAGGAACAGAACGCATGGTTGTCAGTTTTCTATTGCATTTGTGTTTTACATGATATGATCTTAGTTTAAATTTATACAGAGCACGCGTTTGAATGACAAGCAAGGCTGGAGTTTTCGGAAGAGATCAAGCCAGTAGCGAGAGCTAAGCAACTAAGCAACACTGTGATAGCTAAGATCCTATGAAGTGATGGTTGACTGAGTTGCTCAAAGGTATCTAATCTCATTTGCAAATTGCAATCACCACTATTACTTCAATCGAACCTAATTACAATTTGTTTTTCTTAGGTTCTTCAAGTTTAATGTACGAGCAAGATTAAGGTGACAAGAATAAAAGCGGCATGTACAAGAATTTTTGTTTTTTAGTGTAGGGGTAGACTTTTAATCATAGGTGTTTAGTAATTTTGAGGCTTTTAAGTGTAAATGTTTGTAATTTTATTTTTATATCATACTTATATGAATAAAAATTGTATGAACAAATTTGGTTCATTGGCTTATTGGAATGAAATTTGACAAATATTTGATTTCTATACAATTTTGCACATTTAAGATTAATATTACTTTCTTTACAGTATGACAAATGAAAAAAAAATATTGTTCGTATGCCCACCGGGCAACCAACAATTTTTTTTATTAAATTATGAACAAAATGATGACGGGCAATGCCTGTCATTAAAAAATATATTTAATGACAGACATTTAATGACAGACACCTTTACTGACAGACATTTGGTTGGAAAATACACATTCGATGACGGACTTTTAATGACGGACGCCTTTTAATGAGGGGCAATGCCCGTCATTAAAAGTCGTCCGTCATGAAAAGTTACCATGACACTCGTATAGATCACGGACGCCGCCCATCATGAAAAGTCTTTAATGACGGGCATTGCCCGTCATTAAAAGTGATTTTTGTAGTAGTGTGAGGACTATGTGGACCATGGTGATGCGGAGGAGGCTTATGAGGAGGGACCGTAGCTAGTAGCATTGTTCTTGCCCTTTATTTTATTTGGTTGTGGATAGGGTAGTTGTTGCTTGTTATTGCTGGATAGTTGTTGTCCCGTTGGGTTAGTTATGAAATTGTTATTGTTGAACTCTAGGACTAGTTGTCTTTATTTAAAGAGCTCTATTTATTCATTCAGTTATTAATGATTAAGTTTGTTCCGAATGAGCTAATGCTTATAAGCTTGGTTAAACTCGTCTTCCTTGTTAGTTAGTAGTTGAAAATGCGAGACCTGACTCACAGCTGGTTTGTGAATGTTCTGTTGGGTTGTAGTTTGGTGGAGGCATTTGATATGTTATATAGAAGTGGTTTATGCTTAGCAGGTTAAGAGAAAAAAATTGGTAGTCCTATGTATGTCGTTATGCTGTCGAAATTTTCGGTGCACACGACAAATTTGGGGTTAAGAGTTAGTTATGTCGATAGGATAACTATTAAAATCCTTGGGCGTTATAGTTGGTATCAGAGTAGAGTTGTTCCTGTAGACTGGCTTAGGAAATCTAGGTTGTTTGGATGTTTAGGGTTATGGTCTTCCTCGTTCTCCACTCCATCACCAGGTACGGTTGTCTGGTTAAGATATTATTATATTGTCGTATGTTGAATTATCTATTGGCATGATTATCTTTGATTTACTTGATTGATTTGCATAATTATTGTTGTTGCTTGAATTCCTATTGTGTGGTTGGTTGCCTTGTGTGAGCATGTTGTTTTCCTAAGCTGCTTTATAATATAGTAGCTAGGCTTAGGTTGCTTCTGGTATCTGAATAGATAGCTTGTTTTGATTGTGTGATTCTTGTTTGGTAGTAGGAGTAGGATGGTCCAATAGTTTGTAGCTAGCTTTTGTTCATCTTGTGTTTTTTTTTTTTTTTTTGTGCGATGTTGTTTGTTAGTAGGCATAGGATGTTGCCATAGTTTCCTAGATAGCTTGTGTGTTTTGTTAAGCCTGTTGTTTTCTTTAAGGCCTAGGTTACTGCCTTAGTCCGAGGTTAGTCCCTTATATCCCTGTTTCTTAAGTGAGTTCATTGTTTCCTCTCAGCAATGAGTTTCAGTAATAGTCAGGGAAGCGGACGTTCTGGCCCTCCAGACGTTCCAGAGGTCCATTCGCATCCTGAGGCCAATCCTCCTTTTCTTCCCCCAGCGCCTCTTGTGCTGACAGCGGAGGCATTGCAAGTTATGCTTGGCAATGCAATCCAGAATAACCTGCAGCACGTCGGTGCGAACGGAGCCCCTACTCGTGGCAAAGATGTAAAATTTTTCAAGAGCTTCATGAGGGCGAAGCCTCCTTCGTTCGATGGTCACTCTGAGAGTCCTGAAGCGGTAGAAGAATGGACTGCAGTGTTGGAAGCGCTATTTCAATTTCTTGAAGCTGATGCCCAACAGCGAGTCCAAGGAGCCGCCTTTATGCTCAGAGGCTATGCTAGCACTTGGTGGAAAGTAGTGGGTCGATCCGAGAATCGCCCAGAGAATCCCATTTCATGGCAGGGTTTAAGAGTCTTGTGCAAGACCATTTTTGCTGTTGTTTTGCTGCTGTTGAGCTAGAAGCAGAATTTGTGTCACTTGTGCAAGGGACCATGTCCGTAGATCAGCACGTTAGGAGGTTCGAAGAGTTATTCTGCCGTGTCCCGGAGTTGGTTGCCATCGAAGAAAGCAGGATCAACTGGTTCGTTAATGGCCTTTGTGGAAAAATTCGAGGATTGGTCAACCTTGGTCGACCTGCCACGTTCGCAGCAACTCTTGCGAGTGATCAGATGCTGGATGGTGACACCCCTAGGGCGGAGCAATCCCAGGAAATGGGCACGTCGTCTGGCGCCAAGAAGAAGCAGGAAGAGGAAGTGCCTGCAGCTGGACAAAAAGTCAGAAAGTCTCTGCCAGGGACCAGTGAGTGCTATCTCGCGATTACGTAGGACCTTTACGAGTGCTATCTCGTGATTACGTAGGACCTTTACGAGTGTTATCTCGTGATTATGTAGGACCTTCACCTCTCTATCAAGAATTAGCATAGGTCTCTTCTCATAAGTCAAGTTCTCGCTAAGTTGCAAGGGTTCAAAGTCCACTCTGTGGGTTGGATTTGTCAAATACTTTCGAAGCATGGAGACATGGAAAACGTTGTGTATCGCCGAAAGAGAAGGCCGCAACGCTAGACGATAAGCTACAGGACCAATCCGTTCTAGAATTTCAAACGAACCAATGAAACGTGGACTGAGCTTGTCTTTCCTTCCAAACCTCAATACTCTTTTCATTGGAGCTACCTTCAAGAAAACATGATCACCCACGTCAAAATCTAAATCTCTTCTCCTTGTATCAGCATAGCTCTTCTTTCAGCTTTGGGCTCTTAACATCCTCGATATGATCGTACGAATAGCCTCACTGGATGCTTGAATCAATTCAGGTCCCAACAACTGACGTTCCCCGACCTCATCCCAATAAACAGGGGACCTGCATCTCTTCCCATAGAGGGCCTCGAACGGTGACATACCGATGGTTGCTTGATAACTATTGTTATAAGCAAATTCCATTAAGTGCAGGTGTGCATCCCAACTACCTGAGAAATCCAAGACACATGCTCGCAACATATCCTCTAGAGTTTGGTTCAATCGCTCAGTTTGACCATCTGTCTGATCGTGAAAAGCTGTAGTGAAACGCAACTGAGTACCCAACGCTCTTTGCAGACTCCTCCAGAAGTTAGACGTGAACCGAGGGTCTGTATCTGACACGATTGATATTGGCACCCCATGAAGCTTGACTATCTCCGTCATATATAACTGTGCCCACTTTTCAACAGTGTAAGTAGGCTTCCCAAGGAGAAAATGCGCTGACTTAGTAAGTCTGTCGATAATGACCCAAGTCCATAGATATATGCTCCCACTTCCATTCTGGGACACTTAGCGGTTGCAACAAGGCTGCTGGTTTTTGTCTTGGGGCTTTTCTTGCTGACAAACAAGACACTTACTAAAAAACTCAGCTATCTCTCTTTCCATGCCTTGCCACCAGTAATACTGTTTTAAATCATGGTACATTTTTGTACTTCCTGGATGGATTGTAAAAGGTGAACTATGTGCCTCTACTAATAATTCCTGTTTGAGATCAGCATTCCCAGGTACGCATAAGCGACCCTGGAAACACAAGTCGAGGTCTGAAGATAAGGAAAACTCGTTCACCTGCCCCGCCTCTCCTTGACTGCGTTTAACAATAAGGTCAGGGTCATTTTGTTTGGCATTTATGATCCTTTGTCTCAAGCTTGACTTAACTGTCAATCGAGCTAGGCGTGCTGTAACTTTGCCCACTGCAACCATAATCTCTGCACGTTCCAAGTTATCCAATATACGAGTCTAAGTAGTAATCAAAGCAGACGTATGAGCAGTCTTCCTACTGAGAGCATCTACGACCACATTTACCTTACCTGGGTGGTACTGGATGTCACAATCATAATCCTTCACTAATTCTAACTATCTCCGCTGCCTCATATTCAACTCTTTCTAGGTGAAGAGGTATTTCAAACTTTTGTGGTCCGTGATGATTTGGATTCTCTCCCCGTACAAATAGTGTCTCCAAATCTTCAAGGCAAAGACCACTGCTGCCAATTCCAAGTCATGGGTCGGGTAGTTCTTCTCATAATCTTTTAGCTGACGAGACGCATAAGCAATGACCTTTCCGTGCTGCATTAACACACAACCCAATCCCTTCTTTGAAGCATCATTGTAAATAACAAATTCTCCTGAACCATCGGGTACCGTAAGTACTGGTGCTAAAATAAGTCTTTGCTTAAGCTCTTGGAAGCTTGCCTCACAAGCTTAATTCCACACGAACGAAGTACCCTTTCGAGTCAACTGAGTTAGAGGTGTGGCTATACTGGAAAAACCTTGCACAAAACGACGATAATATCCTGCTAACCCTAACAAACTCAGAATCTCGCTGACTGAAGTGGGTCGAGACCAATTGGTCACTGCCTCTATTTTGGCTGGATCTACTGTGACACCTTCCTTCGACACCACGTGTCCAAAGAAGGAAACTCGTTGTAGCCAAAACTCACATTTAGAGAATTTGGCATACAACTTGTTCGTTCTTAAGGTGATTTGAACTCTCTTTAGGTGATCCTCATGTTCCTCTTCTGTCTTGGAGTAGATAAGAATGTCGTCGATAAAAACAATCACGAATGAATCCAAGAATTCCTTAAATACCATGTTCATCAAGTCCATGAAAACTGCGGCAACATTAGTAAGCCCAAAGGACATCACGATAAATTCGTAATGCCCGTACCTGGTCCGGAAAGCTGTCTTAGGTATATCTTCCCCTCTAATCCTCAGCTGATGATAGCCTGACCGTAGATCTATTTTTGAAAACACTGCTGCACCTTGAAGCTGATCAAAGAGGTCGTCAATCTTGGGCAGAGGGTATCTTGTCTTTTTGGTCACTTTGTTCAGCTCCCGGTAGTCGATGCACAAACGCATTGTCCCATCCTTCTTTTTCACAAATAAAACCGGAGAACCCCACGGCGAGACGCTGGGGCATATATAACCTTTGTCCAACAACTCCTTAATCTGGACCTTAAGCTCTTTCACATCCGCTGGAGCCATCCTATATGGAGCTTTAGAAATCAGATTAGTCCCTGGCAAAGCTCAATGCAGAAGTCAACCTCTGGTACTGGTGGTAGTCCTGTCAGATCTTCAGGGAATACATCTGTGCACTCCCTCACCACCAGAATTGAGGTCATTGATGCCTCGGTTTTCCTTGTGTCAACCACGCTAGCCAACAAGCCCCATGCTCCTTTGCTAATCAATTTTTCTCGCCTTCATCGAAGAGACCACTTTAGGAGCACATTTGATCATCGATCCCTTAAACTTGAAGCTTGCCTCTAACGGAGGGTTAAAGATCACCTCCTTACGATGACAGTCTATGTTGGAATAATTAGAAGCCAACCATTCCATTCCGAAGATAACGTAAAAATCACTCATATCAAGGGCGATCAATGTCACATCCATCGATCGATCAGACACTAACATTTGGCAGGCTTTCACCGCTTCACTAGCTAGTAACGTTACCCCCACAGGGGTTGAGACTGACAAAACATAGCCTAGCGACTCTAGTTCTAGGTTGACTTGACTTACAAACGATGCAGAAATAAAAGAATGCGTCGAACCCTAATCAAACAACACAAAAGCATAATGGCCGAGGATAGGGATGGTGCCTGTCACTACTGCATTATGATCCTTGGCCTCTTGTCGGGTGGTGGCAAATATCTTGCCCTGATGTTGTGCTGGTCTCGCCCCCGATGCCTGATTTGAACTAGACGGCGGGTCGGTATTATTAGCTTTCTTCTGATTACAATTCGAAGCAATATGCCCTTCCCGACCACACTTGAAACAAACACGGGTCCCTGCCAAGCAACGACCCCAGTGGTACTTCCTACAAGTCTGACATAATGGCCTATCCTGATTAGGCCCTAACTGATTCTGTGCTCTTTGTCGACGGTCCTGGGGCGGACCTCGTCTAGGGTAACGGTGAGCCCTCTGTGTGTTTGAGCTCATCTGATCGTACCTTCGCTTATGACCTGAGGAAGGTTATGAAGAGACAGCTGACGGTCGTCGATCAATCAGCTCTGCCACCCTGACTGTCGTGGCATAGTCTTGGGGTTCATGGGCTGCCACGTTGCCTTGAATCTCTTCCTTTAAGCCTGTGATGAAACATTCTACCTTATCAGCCTCTACAGCTACCAGTGTAGGAGCAAACCGAGACAATCTGGCGAACTTTGTCTCATACTCCTCTACAGTTCGGTTTCCCTGTGTAAGAGTGTCGGGCTCCTAGAATGAGTAGAAATATGGTATAATAGACTCAGAATTCATGTGCAAATATACACAGTCTGCAGCAAGTAATATTATAAATCTGAGTCCCCGATTAGCTTCCACTTTACCTATTTTGTGTAACTTTTTAATGGTTTCAAAGACGGTTAAAATATGATTTGGTTTTATAAGAATTATGCTGAAGCAAAATAAATGACATAACAAAGAATAAACAAATAGGCAGAAAGATTAAAGACAGGCTCTGGTTAGGCTTAGTAGTTGTTTAAAAAGATGCTCTAGCAATATTATTGATCATGCAACTCTCGCAGTATTATTAGCGGATTCCTCCCGAAACTCCGGATCTTTTGGAATGTGTTTCAACCCCAATGAAGTGCGACCGATCAAGCACTAGGCAACTGGCTATCCCTAGCTCAGCCACTGGCATTCACCAATACACAATGATTGTAGTGTGGATAATTGCCACACACTCTCTAAATCATCCCTGAAACTAGAGAGAGATATTCACACCAGCTGGCCAG
Source organism: Luffa acutangula (assembly GCA_036850905.1). Classification (NCBI taxonomy): domain Eukaryota; kingdom Viridiplantae; phylum Streptophyta; class Magnoliopsida; order Cucurbitales; family Cucurbitaceae; genus Luffa; species Luffa acutangula. The sequence goes on from CM072087.1 coordinate 20,394,157, forward strand.
GAGGGCATAAAATGTAAATAGGCACAACAATTAACCAAGATGCAATAATCAATATATTACTAAAGTTTAAGCACAACAACTACATGTTCCTAACCAACACTTTAAGCTACTTAGCTCATAATAAACATGGAAACATGAATTACAACTGAGTAGGCATATCCATAATCACAAGACAATAAAGAAAATAATAATCTCTTTAATCACTTGTGAATGATGGTGTTCTCTGTAATCTCTAATCTCTATATACTACTCGGCTTCCAAGGAAAGTTGGAATGCCTTTGACTTTGACGGCTACTTCCTTTTATAGGAGGATAGGAGGCTTGAATTAGGTCAACTTGGACACGTGTAGGGCTCTCCTTGCTCCTTTATCCCGAAAATAACTCAGCAGAAGTCGAATCATGAAGTTGGCTAACGAGCTGTGGCGTGGCAGTCTTTCACCCAGTTTTGCTGCAACATAGAATTTGCTCCCTCCAGTCGCTCAACAGCATAATCTGCACAAAATAATTTCCAATGCTTCCATTCTTCCAAATGAGTTAAAACATGTAATATCTATCAAAAACCAACCCTAATAAGCATAAAGGACACACAAATCCCTATATAATTGAGGCCTAAATAACTACCTTTTGGACAGTTATCACACCCCCAAACTTGAACTATTGCGCGTCCCGAGCAATACTAACCAACCTTCCCTTAAGAATTTAAAAACATTCGACAAAGAATTAGCTTAATCAAATCAGACAATCCAATACTACCTTTGACCTTTACTTGAGCACTCTGCAAAACCGAGCTCTGCTGCAACAAAATGATTCCTCTGGCATGGACAAATACTCACCATTTTTAACTCAATTCTAAGAACTTACCACAACTTAGCTCTATTACCAGACATCTTAAAACATATTTTCAAGGGGTTTATTTTTGTTTTTCAGACTTAAAGCAGCCTTACAGTCATAAGCTCTTAAGCATGGGATGACCCACTTTATGGTGCAGTATACCCTTGCCTCAAACTCATCACCAACTAGGCTCAATACTCATTATAAAGCTAAAACATCCTTAGTTATTCCATCTCTTGCCCCTCAGAATGGCGACATTTCGTGATGAAGCTCTCCTAAGTTCTGGGAGACAGAAAAACTGTTGGATCATCATTCATCCTTCAAAACTTTTGCTCCATCAATTTTTTTCAGCAAAATTTCAACAATCAATTTTTTCAGCAAATAATTTTTCTCATTTTTTCCACATTTCCTAGGTCATCTTTTGACGCGAAGACAAACCGTGGGTATCACAAATGTCCCCGGTTACTCAATAACCTAGCAAATTTTTACTTTGAAGGAAAGGAATGCTCGAGCAAAACAATTGGAGTAGCAAAAAGTCCCTCAAACTTGAATTATTCATTGCCCCCAATGAATCATTAATTTTGCAAATTATACCCCCAAACTTAAATTTTTCTTTCTGAATTTTAAACTAAGCGTGGGACTAGAACTAAGCTGAAAGTGGATCATATAAGTCAATACTACCTCAAAAATCTTCTTTGCCGCAGCAATAGTCCATGCTAGAAGAAATGCTCAAGCAAAAGGTTTCTGGAGATCAGAATACCTTGACCTAATTAAGCTTAATCAGTCCAAGCTTCAAAAATTCAGAAGAAAATTAGTTAAGTTAGCGTTAGGCAGTGCTCATGGAATAGAAACATCTAGAAACTTCATTTAAAAACATAAGAAAAGAAATTACATAGCAGAGATATATTTTGTCAAAGTAGAAGAATTAAAAAAAAAAACAAATAAGCAAACAAAATATGTCAGCAAAAAGATTGTGCGCTCAACTCCTTCTTCAATCTTCCTGACCTAAATCTTCTTCTTCATCTTCCTTCTCAGTAGGCGGTGGTGGAATCCAGGGGTTCAGTAGGTCTTCGGGGAATGCAAGGAGGGCTGGATATGGCTTTGAAAAATTTTCTTGCAGCGCCCTCTTCAAACCAACATCACGATTCATAACATAGGTGCAGAAGGTTAAAGTTTGCCTCTCAGCAAACTCCTGCCTGCTGGCCAATAGTGACAGTTATTCTAGAATCGTATTCATGTCGTAGATCAACCTTCCTTGTCGTATCTCCTGCGTACGCTGGAGTCGCGCCAAATTGGTCGTATCAATGATTCCCTTATCAAATAAAATTACATCATTCTCATCCACTGGAACCCCTGCGTTTCTGCACAGCATAGTAATTGTATTTGGGAAGAACAACTTCCCCACCTTCTTTTTCCAGCAGTCAACAACCTCAGAAGAAACTATTTTTCGTACATCAATACTCATCGAGTGAAGAACGGCAAAGGCAAGCAATACCCGGTCCCGAAATACTGTGGAGTCGTGTGTTGTCGGCAGTAAGCGTAGCCTAATGAAACCCATCCAAGTGTTGGCTTCACTCTTCAAATAAGCAGCTTGAAACGTGTGCTTCTGCGTCTGCGACACCCTCCATTGAGCCCCCTCAATGCCCACCTCTCGGACAACCGCACATAATTGGTCGCTTGATGGTGCAACCATCATTTCATTAAAAACTGCATGCGGAAAATCCTAGAGATTAAACAAATTATTAATTGCTTCTAGGCTCCACTGTACAGGCACTCCTCGAACTATAACCTCAAAGTCATCCTTAACGTCAAGATTAGCGTAAAATTCCCAAACAATGTTGGAATTGACAGGTTCTGGTTTCGCACAAAACTGCCTCCACCCAAGGTTCGCTATTCCAGACTCTAAGAACCTGGGTAAATCACTGCCAAATCCTCGTTCGAACAAGAAGTCACGTTTCAGCACCACCTGGTATTTTGCTCGAGCAAGGTCGTTGACGAAGCGAATAAAAGGCAACCTCTGTTCCTCAATCTCGCCAGTCTCACCCGATGCCTCAACAATTCCTTTGCCCTTGTCTTCTCTTCGCTTGGACATAATCTCTTCCTCAGCCCTTTTTGCTTCTTCTTCTCTCGTCTTCTCTTCAGCTTTCTTCTTCTCTTGTTCCTCTCTCTCTGTATTGTCTTTTTCAGAGTCAGTTATCGGAGGCGAGGGGGTATCAGTTCGTACTACCTGAATACGGTTGGCTTTCCGCTTAATTCGGCGACGTCTGGGCACCTCCGACATGACTACCTCCACTCGAGCCTCCTGTACTGGCTCCTTATCTCCTTCAGGCACAACCTTTGTACGTTGTTCTGTATCCGCAATTCTCCGATCAGCCTCTCCTGGGATCTGTTCTTGCGGTTCTTGCGGGTTTTCTTCAATCACAGCAGCAGCCTCATCGTCTTCTTCTATTAGCTTCTTTCTCCTTTAGTGTTTTTTTCTTTTTCGTTTTCGCTTTCTGAACCTCGGGGGTAACGAGTACCTCATCTTCCTCGTTATCTCTCTCTTTTCTCGATCTCGTTTTAGCCATCGAAGGTTCAAGGGATTGACAGAGAATACCAACAAAGAAAGAAGAATGCACACAACAAAGATTCAAAACAAGAAGATGAAGTGAAATTTACCTAGCAGAGGCGGTTAATGAATAAGGCTCCAACAAATCGAATCCGAACCGAAAGATCTTGCTCTCATTAAATTGAAATAAATCGCCTGCAACCTGAAAATCTGAAACCAGCAACGGTAAAATCGTGAAGTTCAATCGCCCACAGTAAATCCTCATGTGCTGTCCACTATCCCAGCCCTTGGATGATCTCTGTGTGACACGTGGCTTCACCAGATGACTCCATGCAATTTACCTGATTACAAGAAATTAAAAAATCCAACGGTAAAAAGCAATTAATCTTTAACAACCCCTTCCTATGCGGACGATTTGCTTCAGCCAGATGTGTGCCACAACAACCTGAAGAATCTTGGATACGAAATTTGAATTTCAAAATAGGAAAAATCAAATCTTTCAAATTTAAATTTAACCGATCAAATCAAACCTAATCTTTTTATTCTCGAAGCCAAATAAAGTAGAGAAAATCTTTATTAATATGAACTAAACAGAATTTACAGAACTAAAAAAAATAAGATCTAGATAAAATAAAATCTAACTAATGAAAAGATAATTCAAAGATAATTTAAATAAATAACCCGAAAATCAATTTAAATTCAAAAAAAAAAAAAAAAAAATCTAAACTACCAAAAAGAATAAAAATACTTAAAGATAAGATCTAATAAACCATGTAAAATCAAATCTTAACCTAATCGAAATTAAAAAATAAATCAGCGAAAAATAAAATTAATACAAACTTTGGGAGCTCAAAATTTTGCTCTGTGAAATGCTCCCGCAAAAATCTTGCTCTCTAAATCATAAACTAACCTTGGGGAAGGATATTTCGACTGAAACTCCTCACCCAAATAATGCTTCACACGCTGTCCATTCACCTTGAACACTCTCACATCTTTTTCATCCTGCAAAGTAATTGCTCCATGGGGAAAAACCTCAATCACAGTGAACGGTCCTTACCATTTAGATTTTAGTTTTCCAGAAAATAATTTCAATCTAGAATTATAAAGCAAGACTTTTTGTCCCTTGACAAACTCTTTAGATTTTATTTTCTTGTCATGCCACAGCTTAGACTTTTCTTTATACTTTTTCGCATTTTCATAAGAAAATTGACGAAATTCCTCCAATTCATTAAGCTGCAGCATTTTTATTGCTCCTGCACGACTCAAATCAAAATTGAACTTTTTCAAAGCCCAAAACGTTTTATGCTCTAGCTCTAATGGTAAATGACAAGCTTTCCCATATACTAACCTATAGGGAGACATACCTAGTGGAGTCTTATAGGCTGTCCTATAAGCCCAAAGAACCTCATCCAACCTAAAAGACCAATCCTTTCTAAATGGATGGACTACTTTCTCTAAAATAGCTTTAATTTCCCTATTACTAATTTCAGCTTGACCATTTGCTTGTGGGTGATAAGGGGTATCTATCCTATGCTTAATCCCATACTTAGTTAGGATATTATTAACAAAATGTGTACCCTCATCACTCACTAGAGCCCTAGATGTCCCAAACCGCGCAAAGATGTGCGATTGAAGAAACCTTGCAACTGTCTTGGCATCATTCTGATGGCATGCAGTGGCCTCCACCCACTTGGACACGTAATCAACTGCCAATAAGATAAAAACATTGCCATTGGAAGGGGGAAATGGCCCCATAAAGCCAATACCCCATACATCGAATAATTCAACTTCTAAAATATAAGTAAGAGGCATTTCATCTCTAGGCCCCAAGTTTCCTCTCCTTTGGCAAGCATCACATTGCTTGTAGAACCAATGGGCATCCTTGAATAAGGTAGGCTAGAAAAATCCACAATGCAAAATCCTCATAGTTGTCCTCTAACTGCTGAAATGACCTCCATACGACAAAGAGTGACATTGCTCCAGGATTTCCTTTGCTTCAGCACCTGAAACACACCTGTGAATAATACCGTCAGAGCATTGCTTATACATAAATGGCTCATCCCAGTAGAAAAATATTGCATAATGCTTAAACTTTTTCTTCTGCCTCCAATCCATGTCAATAGGAGTGACTCCCTTTACCAAAAAGTTGGCAATATCAGCATACCAAGGGACATCTCTGACTACCTTTACCTCAACAGCAAAAAGTTGTTCATCTGGAAAAGAATCTAAAATGGCAGATTGCTCCAGCAAAGATGATGATGGATCAAGACAAGATAAGTGATCTGCAATAACATTCTCTGATCCCTTCTTGTCCTTTATCTCCAAATCAAACTCATGCAATAATAAAACCCAACGAATTAGTCTAGGCTTTGCATCTTTCTTAGTCATTAAATACATTATTGCTGCATGATCCGTGAACACTGTGACTTTGGATCCAACCAAATATGGCCGGAACTTCTCAAAGTCAAACACAACAGCTAACAACTCCTTTTCAGTAGTTGTATAGTTGACTTATGCCTCATTTAAAACCATGCTTGCATAATATATAGGATGGATAAATTTTCCATGCTTTTTCCCCAGCATTGTGTTGGGTTTTATGCCCTAAAACTCGTAGATAGTGAATGTAACCATTGACTAGATATTAATGAAATAATATTGATACATTTTTCCATTAATTGTTATTAGTTATTTTATATTTGTCTTTGCCTAATAATAACCCTAATCCAATAAACTATACATCCAATGTTGTAATATGAGTCTTGAACTATATGTAGCGACATATGGGATCATTGTTCAAGAAACAACCTAAAGGGTCTATAGTATAGGGATAAGACTGGGTGCCTTATCCTGGTGACACTATGGATACGGCCCACTTTGTATTTGATACAAACGCTGCGATCCAGTGCATTCGTGTAGGAGACATGTGAGTGGGGGTATCCTATGCAATGAGTTTTCATAAGACCGGACCGCGGAATAGTAACCACTGGTTATAACACCGTTAACTAGTTGGTTTTCTATTTCACTAGGACGACCTAGACAACTTAGTCTTAATCCGGAGTTGATTATGGACTCCTGCTCATGAGAGATTGTCCTTGGATTTGTATGGGTGAGAGTGGCCAATACGCCGACTCAATAAGCCTACCACTTTGTGGACAAGACCGAATGGGGAGCTGGGAACATAATCATACAAGATGGAATTCACTCCTTTCCGACTTTAGGGAAGCTGATGAGTGTTCCCTTAAGTGGTTACTCCGAGTCTTGAACAAAGGGCCCTACCCTCTCAATGACACGAGAGGGTTTTCTGTTTGATGGTTAGACCACAAACAAGTTGTTCATTAGAGGAGAATTGGTACTTAAGGAAATAGAGGTAACCTAGGAGTAAAACGGTAATTTGACCCAGCTGGTGTTACGGACACTCGTGAAGGACTAACTAGTCGATATTGGTCTAGATCCGTGGGCACAGAAAATATGTCTGCAGTGAGAAGAGTGCAACTGTGAGTCTATAGTGGAATGAACACACAGTTAACGAATATTGATTAATGTGGTTAATGAGTTTGACCAATTAATCTCACATCGTTGGAGCTTCTGATCTGCAGGTCCATTAGATCCCACTGGTAGCTCATAAAGTAATTTGAGGCAACTAAGTAATAAATGTAAATTGAAAATGTTCAATTTACTAAGGGAAACAAATATAATATATATTGATATATTATTATGAGATAAATTAATATTTGAAGAAGTTCAAATATAAATTTATGGAAGTTTGAAAGAGTTGAAATAATGAATTAATTTAAGGCCTAAAATGTGTTTGGGCAAATTAATTAATTATAGGCCGGAAATTAAATATGTGATATTTAATTGGTGGTTAATTAATTAAAGAATTCATTAACCAGGAATTAATCAATTATGGAAATAATTAATCACTTAAGGAAGTGATTAATCATTTATGTAAATGATCTAATCACTTATGGAAGTAATTAGTCATTTGTGGAAAAGATTAATCAATTATGGAATTGACTGATCATGATTGATTAATTAAGGAATAAGATTGAATCAATTTTGGAAAAGATTGATTTAATTGAATATTTTATTCATGGCCTCTCTTCTATAAATAGAACACTAGACCTAATTGGACATGACACTTGAAACTTCGCTCTTACTCTTAGACTCTCAAAGACAAGACCTAGAATTCTCTCTAGCCTCCCTCTTAGAGAAAGACTTCCACAAGTCTTTTGCCTCCTAGACCTAGAGTCATACCGGTGTAACCTTTGTGGTTATTGTGTCAATCAAGAAGAAAATTCCAGCGATCAAGAGGCGAGGAGGCTGCTGCGTTTTCGTTTGTTGGAGCGTCGTTGGCGAAGAACGGTCAAGTCTACAACGGAGGTATGTGACGGTTCTTCCCCTTTTCTTTAGAAAAACATGAAAATAAATTTAGATTTATTTTTAAAGCATGTTTAACCTGAATTTTCAGAAACTTTAAAAGAGTTTAAAGTTTGATTGAGTTTTCGTAACGGTATTTTAATGTTAATTAATATACGGCGTAAGATCCAATCGATGCGCTTCCGCTGCGTGGGGACTTTTATTTCCTACAATCGGCATCAGAGCCATCGCTCTCCCTACAATCGGCATCAGAGCCATCGACGTAAGATCCAATAGATTTTTTCTTTATTTTATCATAGGGGCAAAAATTAACCGGTTCAATTGCAATTTATTTTCTTTATGGATGTCATATAGCTTAAATTCCCACCATAGGTTAAGCATGTTTTCATGCATATTTATGTTATAATTGTTATAATGTATAGTAATTATGCATGAATTTAATTTCATGAGTTATTTAATATAATCGTTATATTAAATATATGAAATTTGTGAAGCATGATGCATGACATTAATTTAGCTAAATATAATTGTTATATTTTATTAATGTAGCATGCATGCGTAGGATTATTTTCACGAGAATTAATATAATTAGTTATATTATGAATGAGAATAATCAATATATATCAATGCTTGTTTTCATGTATGATTTAATATAAAATGTTATATTAATTAAATGAAAATGGAATAACATTGGGCATGACATTAATTAGATTAATATAAGAGTTATATTATATTAATGTCAAATTTCATGTAATTTAATTTCGTGGATGTTTAATTAATATAATCGATATTAATTAAATTAAATTGAAATTACATGAAGGATGACACCACCTTAGATTAATATAATCGTTATATTATCGTTATCGGCCTCATGATAATATGGTGTTTAATAATTAGAATATGATTGTTATTTTTCCAACACCATAGAAGCATGTTATAGGGCTAATCATTAAAATTTTATAATAAGTTATAAAATTGATTAGAAACCGTCAACCTATAACAAAGAGTTGCATGCAAACATAGGACCTTAGGTTAAAATGAATTAATTTTAAAATGTTTAAAATTAATTAGACCTAAGCTCATTATAATTCTAATATGATTAGAATTATTTTCTTACTTAGAATTAAAAATGGTTTTAATTGACTAAGTAAGAAAAACATTACTATGGTTATAAGGGAACTCCACCAGTTAAGTTCTGTCTAAGGCTGGGGGTACTTAAGATGACGGTTTACGAAACACCTCCTACCTGGGAACTAACCCGGAATACCAGAGTTGAATTAATCATAGCTAAATGTTAGCATGCAATGTCACTAGGTTTATTAAGAGAGTTATTCACCTAGATCTTTAGAGTAAAGAGTTTACATTACTATGGTTTAAGGGAACTCTCCCGATAAAGTTCTGTCTAAGGCTGGAGGTACTTAAGATGACGGTTTACGGAACACCTGCTACCTGGGAACTGACTCGAAACTTAATTGAATTAATCATAGTTATGTAAGCATGTAATATTACTAGGTCAATTAAAAGAGTTTAATTCACCTAGATCTTTAGAGTAAAGATTTATCATAACTATTTGTTATAAAGGAACTCTGTCGGTAAAATTTTGTCTAAGGCTGGAGGTACTTAAGATGACGGTTTACGGAACACCTGCTACCTGGAAACTGAGCCGGAACTTGAGTTGAATTAACCATAGTTATATTAGCATGCAATGTCTCTAGGTAATTAAAAGTGTTTAATTCACCTAGACATCAGACAAAAGACCTATATATATAAAAGTTATATGCAGGCATAGACTTAAATAGATTCATTTAGCCAGAATTTACCTAAGCAATAGACCCTATAATTATAAAAATACTTAGTGGGAGGAAACATATCAAAACAAGATTTTCATAAATCAAGTTTTGCTCTCACGTCCCCAAAAGTTCACAACGTGAGGTTCATGCTTGGCCTCGAGTCACCCTGGGAGTGACCCCCTACGGATGGTGTTTGCATGGATTAATATCAAGGTGGACGAGGGAGTATTTTATAGTAAGTGGGAGCAGGACACGTGTAAACGTATCCTACGGTCTCGTCCATTAGGTTGCACCGTGAGATCCCTATGATCTGCCTGCGAGTCGCCCTAGAAGCGATCACCCTACGGAGGGCTTGATCATTGGAGTCGGAACAACGAAAACTACAGAGATGGATAGGGTTTCTTAGGTCCATTTCCAACTTTGACTTTCCCTACGGAAGCATTGTTGGTGTCGACCTCTGAAATCTGAAAAAATGTAGGGTCATACTTACGGGAAATTGTTAAAGTGTTAATAATTTCCTGACCGAAAAAATGGTAGCTAAGAACTATTGGAATATGAGTTATTCCGGGAATAGGGATTGGCTGAGATTGTCTCAATTTAGAGGAGGAGTAGTTGACTACCCTACGGTAGCTGTTGTTCTAAACCTCCGAAGTATCGTTGCAAAATGAATGTTTATTCTATGGGTTGATCATTACTTTTGCTAAATTGATTCGATTAAAATAATAATATTATTTTGTGTAATAGGTTAATGCAACAATACTTATTAAGTTAATTTGTTTGTTCTATCAGCAATGAAACATTCTTTATATGCCTCTAATAACGCCAATTACAAAACTGGTATTTCTAATACAACTAAGAAAATGAACTTAAACACTAAATGCGTGGAATTGGTCTTAACTCAGGATGGTCCTCAATCCCATATGTCTAATTTATCCGAAATTATTCATGATGAATATGACATAGACTGCTTAGCACATCTCAATGAAAATAAAATGATCATTGAAACGTGTATAGTGGAAAATGATGATACAGCCTGATTCAAGTGCCACTCATCACGTATGCTCTTCCTTTGAGGGAATGAGCTCCTGGCAACAGTTAGATGCTGGGGGAATGACTCTCAGAGTTGGGACTCGGAGCTCATTTCAGCTAAAGCAGTGGGAGATATTAAAATGTTTTTCTCCAGGGAACGTTATATGTTATTAGATAACGTATATATAGTTCCCAAAATAAAAAGAATTTTGATTTTTATTTCTTGTTTGCTAAAACAAGGGTATTGCGTGCCCATTTTCTGTGAATGAAGCTTTCAATACTAAAAGGTGTGTTGATATATGTTCTTTAAAAATGGAGAACAATTTGTATGTCTTAAGACCAATAAAGTCTAGGGCTATTTTGAACAATGAAATGTTTAAAACAGCAGAGACTCAACCAAAAAGTCAAAAAGTTTCTCAAAGTACCTATCTTTGGCATTTTAGACTTGGCCACATAAATCTCAATGGGATTGGGAGATTGGTTAAGAACGGACTTCAAAGTCAGTTAGAAGATGGTACTTTACCTCCATGTGAGTCATGTCTCGAAGGTTAGATGACCAAACGACCTTTTACTGGAAAAAGTTATCGTGCCAAGGAGCCCTTAGAACTTGTACATACTGATCTCTGTGGTCCAATGAATGTAAGAGCTCGAGGAGAGTATGAATATTTCATCTCTTTTATAGATGATTATTCAAGGTATGGTTATTTATACCTAATGAGTCATAAGTCTGAAGCCCTTGAAAAGTTCAAGGAGTACAGGGCTGAAGTTGAGAACTTGTTGGGTAAGACCATTAAAACACTTCGATCTGATCAAGGTGGAGAGTATTTGGACTTAAAATTTCAAAACTATTTTATAGAACATGGAATCTCGTCCCAACTCTCATCACCAGGTACACCTCAGCAGAATGGTGTATCTAAAAGGAGAAACAGAACCTTGTTAGACATGGTTCGATCTATGATGAACTATGCTTAGTTGCCTAGTTCTTTTTGGGGTTATGCAGTAGAGACTGCAGTTTATATTTTGAATGTTGTTCCCTCAAAGAGTGTTTTTGAAACACCACTTGAGCTCTAGAAAGGGCGTAAAGCTAGTTTACGTCATTTCAGAATTTGGGGCTGCCTTGCACATGTATTAGTAGCAAACCCAAAGAAATTGGATTCACTTTCAAAATTATGTCTATTCGTAGGCTACCCAAAAGAAACAAGAGATGGATACTTCTTCGATCCAAAAGAAAATAAAGTGTTTTGTATCGAAAAATGCTACTTTCATGGAAGAAGACCATGTTAAAGAGCACATTCCATGTAGTAAAATTATGTTAAGTGAACTTTCTGGTAAAGCTACAAATGAATCAACAAGAGTTGTTGATGAGGCTGGAACTTCAACAAGAATTGTTGATGAGCCCAGTACATCTAGTCAAGCCCATCCTTCTCAAGAGTTGAGAATGCCTCGACGTAGTGGGAGGGTTATTATTCAACTTGAATGCTATCTGGGTTTAGTAGAAACTCTACCTATCATACCTGATGATGGGGTTGAGGATCCATTGACCTTTAGACAGGCAATGAATGATGTGGACCATGACTAGTGGGTCAAAGCTATAGACCTAGAGATGGAGTCTATGTACTTCAATCAAGTTTGCGATCTTGTAGACCTACCTGAAGGGGTTAAACCCATAGGGTACAAATGGATCTACAAGAGAAAACGAGACGCAACTAGGAAAGTACAAACTTTCAAAGCTCGACTTGTGGCAAAGGGTTATACCCAAAAGGAGGAGGTGGACTATGAGGAAACCTTCTCCCAGTTGCAATGTTAAAGTCGATAAGAATTCTCTTGTCCATTGCCACCTTTTATGATTATGAGATTTGGCAAATGGACGTCAAGACTGCCTTTCTGAATGACAATCTTGATGAGAACATCTTTATGTCTCAACCAGAGGGGTTCGTTGCTCAAGGTCAGGAGCAAAAAGTTTGCAAGCTTAGACGATCAATTTATGGGTTGAAGCAAGCTTCCAGATCTTGGAATATAAAGTTTGACACTGCTGTCAAATCTTATGGCTTTGACCAGAACGTTGATGAGCCTTGTGTTTACAAAAGGATTATCAACAGTTCAGTAGCTTTTATGGTGTTGTATGTAGATGATATTCTTCTCATTGGGAATGATGTAGAATATCTAGCTGACATTAAAAAATGGCTATCGACTGAGTTCCAAATGAAAGATTTGGGTGAAGCTTAGTATGTTCTACGGATTCAAATTATCAGGAATCATAAGAACAAAACGTTAGCCCTGTCTCAAGCATCATATATAGACAAGATGTTGTCTAGATATAAGGTGCAGAATTCCGAGAGGGCTTTACTACCCTTCAGGCATGGAGTTCATTTGTCTAAGGAACAGTGTCCTAAGACACCTCCAGAAATTGAGGATATGAGACGCATCCCTTATGCTTCAGCTGTGGGCAGTCTTATGTACGCCATGTTGTGTACTAGGCCTGACATTTGCTATGCAGTTGGGATAGTCAGCAGGTACCAGTCCAATCTAGGGTTAGACCATTGGAATGTAGTTAAAAACATCCTCAAGTATCTTCGGAGAACGAGGGACTATCAACTTGTGTATGGCTCTAAGGATTTGATCCTTATAGGATAAACAGACTCTGACTTTCAGACATATAAGGATTCTAGGAAATCCACATCAGGGTCAGTATTTACCCTCAACGGGGGAGCTGTAGTCTGACATAACATAAAGCAATGATGCATTGCAGACTCCACCATGGAGGCCAAATATGTCGCTGCTTGTGAAGCAGCTAAGGAGGTTGTATGGCTACGGAAGTTCTTGATGGATTTGGAAGTTGTTCCAAATTTTAACTTGCCAATCACCCTTTATTGTGATAATAGTGGTGCAGTGGAAAATTCTAAAGAACCTCCCAATCATAAAAGAGGAAAACACATAGAGCGCAAATATCATCTCATCAGAGAGATCGTGCAACGAGGGGATGTGATCGTCACAAAAGTAGCCTCTGAGCACAATATCGCTGATCCATTTACGAAGGTTCTCACGACTAAAGTGTTTGAGGATCATTTAGAGGGTCTAGGTCTGTGAGATATGTACATAGAATAATCTAGGGCAAGTGGGAGAAGTGTGATGGGTATTGTGAATGCCCTAGTTTATTGTATTTATCTGTATTTGTACTTTTCATGTATTATACAGTATTAATACAAACTACTATTCCTACTTCAATGATTATTCATTCAATTTTGATTGTTGATGTACATTGCCCACTAAAGTTTTAGTTCAAGTGGGAGTTGTTGGGTTTAATGCCCTAAAACTCGTAGATAGTAAATGAAACAAATTAATCGATCTCAATAAAGTGTTATTTGAGTAATTCAGTAATTTGGTTATTGAATAATCCAGTTTGCATTAATAAACCCTAAATCCAATAAACTAAGATCCAAGGTTGTTTAAATGAAACTTGGACTAGTATGTTGGGACATACGGGGATCAGTGTCCAAGTAACAACCTAAAAGGTCTATAGTATAGGGATAAGGTTGGGTACCTTATCCTGGTGACACTATGTGATACGACCCACCTTGTATTCGATACAGATGCAATGATCCAAATCATCCATGTAGGAGACATGCGGGTGGGGGTATCCTATGCAATGAGTTTGCATAAGCCTGGACCGCGAAATAGTAACCACTAGATGTAACGCTGTTAACTAGTTTAGGTTTCTATTTCAATAGGATGACCTAGGTAACTCAATCTCAATCCTGAGTCTGTTATGATCCCCTTTGAGGAGGGATTGTCCTTAGATTTGTATGGGTGAGAGTGGTCAGTTCGCCGACTCAATAAGCCTATCATTTCAGGGACAAGACCGAATGGGGGCTGGGAACATAATGTCGATAGGCGATTTCCGCAAGCGCACGGGTCGTCACAAGTAATATAAAACGGTAAGTAATACCGAGTATTGAATCCATAGGGGGGCGAAGCGAAAATTAAGCAAAAATAAAATCTCTTGAGCACTAAAGGTACTCTGGCGAAATAATATTTAGGGAACAACTAATGCAATAAAGAGGAATTTAAAATTCAAAGCAAGAAAATAATTTGATCAATCGAAGAATAAAATATGGAGAAAGAGTTTTCTTTTAGTGGGAAGAGGGGTCTTGAAAATCAATTATTAGCTAAACAATTGTTATTATTATCTTATCTCATTGCCCAACTAATTATAATCCTAGAATCTCCGTTAATCACATAGGTTCTCCTGTCGGTTTCCCGTAATTGTAATGAATTCATTTTAACAACCTAAGTGTCCTTAGCGCCACTATAAATCTGTAATTATTACGCTCTGATTCATTTTAGGAATCTAAGTTTAATCAACTAATCCCGGTGTCATGACGGGCAATTAAACTAGTTGCATGGATTACGATCTATCCTAATTTCTCTCCGTTGAGTTTCCATTAAGAATCAGATCATTACACAATTGGCCAGATTGAGTAAAGCATTAAACACATCCATACAAATAATTAGGACAAAGGGGCAAGAGACAAGAAATTATAACAATATTTGAACTATAATTTCATTTCAAGACCCCAACTTTGGGTTTAGCTACACATGACTAAAATATCAACAACATTTACAATAGAAAGCATAGTTAAGAGCATAAAAGGAAAGGAATTGACCGTCGAAAAACTCCTTCGCTGACGCTCGGAGCCCCGCCGACTACTCCTTGAACCTCCTAAGATGCTCCCAAAAATTTCCCAAAATATTTCCCACTAAGATATTTCTCAAAAAGGCTAGAAAGCCTTGAGAGTGGCTCACAAGGAGCCAAAAGAGGGAGGAAAGGAAGGAAATTATGGAATGATTGATGGTTGATTAATGAAAAATGAGGCAGCAAGAGGTGCCTTTTATAGGCCCGGATTTGGGTCAGCGTCGTGATGCTATTGATAACTACCCAAAAGGTAGTTATTTAGGCCTCATTTATATAAGGATTTGTGTGTCTTTTGTGCTTAATAAGGTTTGTTTTAGATATATATTATATGTTTTAACCCATTTGGAAGAATGGAAGCCTTGGGAATTACTTTATGCAGATTATGCTGTTGGGCGACTTGAGGAAGCAAATTCTATGCTGCAGCAAAACTGGGAACAGAACTGCCACATCACAGCTCGTTAGACAACTTCATGAACCGACTTCTTTTGAGTTATTTTCGGGATAAAGGAGCAAGGAGAGCCCTACACGTGTCCAAGTTGACCTAATTTAAGCCTCTTATCCTTCTATAAAAGAAAGTAGCCGTCGAAGTCAAAAGCATACAAATTTCCCTTGGAAGCCGAGTAGTATAGAGAGATTGGAGACCACTAAGAACACCATCATCTGCAAGCTGATTAAGGAGACTATTATTTTCGTTATTATCTTGTGATTATGGACATGCCTACTCAGATTGTAATTCGTGTTTCCATGCTTATTATGAACTAAGTAATATGTAGTTGTCGTGCTTCATCTCTAATAATATATTGATTATTGCAACTTGATTAATTGATGTGGTTATTCTTATTTTATGCTCGCCTTGCCAGCCGGTGTGAATACGTCTCTCTAGTTTTAGGGATGATTTGGAGAGTGTGGCAATTAATCACACTACGATCATTGTGTATTGGTGAACGCCAGTGACTAAGCTAGGGATAGCCAGTTGCCTAGTGCTTGATCGGTCGCACTTCATTGGGGTTGAAACACGTTCCAAAAGATCCGGAGTTCTTGGAGGAGTCCGTTGATAATACTGCGAGAGTTTGCATGATCAATAATATTGCTAGAGCATTTTTTAAAACAATTACTAACCTTGACCAGTGCCTGTCTTTAATCTGCCTGCCTATTCGTTTATTTGTTGTTCTTCCATTCATTTCGCTTCAGCATAATACTTATAAAACCAAACATTTTTTTTTACCATCTTTGAAACCATTAGAAAGTTACACAATATAGATAAAGTGGAAGCTAATTCAGACCCTGGATTGATAATATTACTTGCTGCAGACTGTGTATACTTGCACAGGAATTCTAGAGTCTTTTTATAATTCATTTTTACTCACTCTAGGAACCCAACAAGTTTTTGGCGCCGTTGCCGGGGAGTTGAATAAGTTTTTATCTGATTTGTTTTGTTTATGTGTTTTAGTGGTTTGGTGCTAGAACTTTTTGATTGTTTCTTTTGTTTTTGCAGGTGTGAGGTTGGTGCATGAGCGATCCGCCTGGGGTCAGGTTCGAGCTTGATCCAGAAATTGAGAGGACATTCAGGATTAGAAGGAGAGAGCAGCGCTGAAACCAGATGGAGAACGTGTCGCATCTTCCGCAGGTTCGTGAAGGTCCAACAGACCCCCAAAACCGTTTGCGGCAACAAAACCCACTGTTTGAACAAAATGAGCAGCAAAATGATCAGGCTGAGAATCCTATCTTGATAGCGAACGATAGGACCAGAGCCATTCGAGCGTATGCTGTCCCAATGTTTAATGAGTTGAATCCAGGGATTGCACGTCCCCAAATCCAAGCGGCAAATTTTGAAATGAAACCGATAATGTTTCAGATGTTGCAAACCGTGGGGCAATTCCATGGTTTGTCATCTGAAGATCCTCATTTACATCTTAAGTCTTTTTTAGGAGTTAGTGATTCTTTCGTAATTCAAGGAGTGCCTAGGGATGCCCTTAGATTAACTTTGTTCTCGTATTCTCTTAGAGATGGAGCAAAGACGTGGTTAAATTCTTTTGCTCCAGGATCAATTAGGACATGGGATGAGTTAGCTGAAATTTTTTTGAGTAAATATTCCCCACCTAATAGAAATGCTAAATTAAGGAGTGAAATAGTAGGGTTTAGGCAACTTTAAGATGAGACTTTTAGTGTGGCTTGGGAAAGGTTTAAGGAGCTTTTGCGAAAGTGTCCCTACCATGGTTTACCTCATTGTATTCAAATGGAAACATTTTACAATGGTTTAAATAGAGTAACCCAAGGTATGGTTGATGGTTCGGCTGGATGGGTCGTTTTGGCAAAAACTTTTGATGAAGCTTATGAAATTTTAGAAAGAATGTCTACTAATAGTTGTTAGTGGTCGGATGTTAGAGGCACAAATAAAAAGGTTAAGAGTGTGTTAGAGGTTGATGGTGTGTCCACCATTAGGGCTGATCTTGCTATGATTGCTAATGCTCTTAAGAATGTGACAGTGATTAGTCATCAGCAGCCACCAGCTATGGAGCCTGCTGCAGTGGTGAACCAAGTGGCAAAGGAAGCATGTGTCTATTGTGGAGAAGACCACAACTACGAGTTTTGCCCCAACAATCCAGCTTCTGTGTTTTTTGTAGGTAATAAGAGGAATAACCCTTACTCTAACTTTTATAATCCAGGTTGGCGCAACCACCCCAACTTTGCATGGGGAGGACAAAGAAGTAATGTACAAGCACAGCAAAAGGTGAACCAGTCGGCGTTTGCTAAAGCGCAGGTATTGCCTCAGCAAAATAAGCAGGCTTTGCCCCAGCAAAATTTGGGAAGTTCTCTCAAGGCGATGATGAAAGAATTTATGGCTCGTACAGACGTCGCAATTCAAAGTAATCAAGCTTCGATGAGAGCCCTAGAATTGCAAGTGGGTCAGCTAGCTAATGAGCTGAAGGCAAGACCTCAAGGGAAACTTTCCTCGGATACTGAACACCCTCGAAGGGAAGGTAAGGAGCAGGTAATGGCAGTAACTCTTAGGAGTGGTAAGCCATTAGAAGAAAAAATTTAGCCTAGTAGGATCCAGGAAATATATAAAAATGGTGATAAAAATGTTGTTGCTGATAAAGAGTTGGAGATTGGTCAGGGTGTTGGAGGCAACAATAAAGATGCTGGAGCATCTAGTTCTGTTCCAGATGTGGAACCACCTTATGTGTCGCCCCCACCTTATGTACCACCTCTACCTTTTCCACAAAGGCAAAAGCCTAGGAATCAGGACGGTCAATTTAAAATTTTTTTAGAGATTCTTAAGAAATTGCATGTAAATATCCCTTTAGTAGAAGCTATAGAGCAAATGCCTAATTATTCTAAATTTCTTAAGGATATTTTAACTAAAAAGAAGAGGTTAGGTGAGTTTGAAACTGTATCTCTTGCTGAGGAGTGTAGTGTTATTCTTAAGAATGGGCTACAACCCAAGGCTAAGGATCCAGGGTCATTTATTATACCTGTGCCTATAGGTGGAAAAGAGTTAGGTAGAGCACTCTGTGATCTAGGTGCAAGCATTAACCTTATGCCTCTTTCGGTCTATAGGAAGCTAGGTATGTTGGGTTTTATGCCCTAAAACTCGTAGATAGTGAATGTAACCGTTGACCGAATATTAATGAAATAATATTGATATATTTTTCCATTAATTGTTATTAGTTATTTTATATTTGTCTTTGCCAAATAATAACCCTAATCCAATAAACTAGACATCCAAGGTTGTAATATGAGTCTTGAACTATATGTAGCGACATATGGGATCATTGTTCAAGAAACAGCCTAAAGGGTCTATAGTATAGGGATAAGACTGGGTGCCTTATCCTGGTGACACTATGGATACGGCCCACTTTGTATTTGATACAAACGCTGCGATCCAACGCGTTCGTGTAGGAGACATGCAAGTGGGGGTATCCTATGCAATGAGTTTGAATAAGACCGGACCGCGAAATAGTAACCACTGGTTATAACACCGTTAACTAGTTGGTTTTCTATTTCACTAGGACGACCTAGACAACTTAGTCTTAATCCTGAGTTGAATATGGACTCCTGCTCATGAGAGATTGTCCTTTGATTTGTATGGGTGAGAGTGGCCAATACGCCGACTCAATAAGCCTACCACTTTGGGGACAAGACCGAATGGGGAGCTGGGAACATAATCGTACAAGATTGAATTCACTCCTTCCCGACTTTAGGGAAGCAGATGAGTGTTCCCTTAAGTGGTTACTCCGAGTCTTGAACAAAGGGCCCTACCCTCTCAATGGCACGAGAGGGTTTTCTGTTTGATAGTTGGACCACAAACAGGTTGTTCATTAGAGGACAATTGGTACTTAAGGAAATAGAGGTAACCCAGGGGTAAAACGGTAATTTGACCCAGCTGGTGTTACGGACACTCGTGAAGGACTAACTAGTCGATATTGGTCTAGATCCGTGGACACAGAAAATATGTCTGCAGTGAGAAGAGTGCAATTGTGAGTCTATAGTGGAATGTACACACAGTTAACGAATATTGATTAATGTGGTTAATGAGTTTGACCAATTAATCTCACATCGTCGGAGCTTCTGATCTGCAGGTCCATTAGGTCCCACTGGTAGCTCGTAAAGTAATTTGAGGCAACTAAGTAATAAAAGTAAATTGAAAATGTTCAATTTATTAAGGGAAACAAATATAATATATATTGATATATTATTATGAGAGAAATTAATATTTGAAAAGTTCAAATATAAATTTATGGAGGTTTGAAAGAGTTCAAAATAATGAATTAATTAATTTAAGGCCTAAAATGTGTTTGGGCAAATTAATTAATTCTAGGCCGGGAATTAAATATGTGATATTTAATTGGTGGTTAATTAATTAAAGAATTCATTAACCGGGAATTAATCAATTATGGAAATAATTAATCACTTAAGGAAGTGATTAATCATTTATGGAAATGATCTAATCACTTATGGAAGTAATTAGTCATTTGTGGAAAAGATTAATCAATTATGGAATTGATTAATCATGATTGATTAATTAAGGAATAAGGGAAAAGATTGATTTAATTGAATATTTTATTAATGGCCTCTCTTCTATAAATAGAACACTAGACCTAATTGGTCATGACACTTGACACTCTTGAAAGACAAGACCTAGAATTCTCTCTAGCCTCCCTCTTAGAGAAAGACTCCCACAAGTCTTTTGCCTCCTAGACTTAGAGACATATCAGTGTAACCTCTGTGGTGATTGTGTCAATCAAAGAAGAAATTTCCAGCGAAGAAAAACAAAGGCGGCTGCTGCGTTTTCGTTCGTGGAGCGTCGTTGGCGAAGAACGGTCAAGTCTTCAACGAAGGTTTGTAACGGTTCTTCCTCTTTTCTTTAGAAAAGTATTAAAAATAAATTTAGATTTATTTTAGCATGTTTAAACCAATTTTACAGCGGCTTTAAAGGTTGCTTGAAGTTTTGTTTGAGTTATCGTAACGGTATTTTAATGTTAATTAATATACGGCGTAAGGTCCAAATCGATGCGCTTCCGCTGCGTGGGGACTTTTATTCGCTTCAATTGGTATCAGAGCCATCGTTGTCCCTATTTATTAATATTAAAAGTTGCGATAGGCTCTAAAAGGTGGGATTTACGCATAATGTATGTTCGGTTTGCGTTGAACTGTTTGGGTTAATTTTATGGCCATAGATTTTATTTTTATGTGATTTTGATCATGTAAGGCCCGGTGTTTCGGGTATTTTGTGTAAATCGAGTCCTTGTAAGTCCGTGTCTAGATTTAGGGTTGTTATCGATGGAGATCGAGATGATTTTGGGCGAAAATCATGAAGAACGACGCTGGAAATCGGAAAAACAGAGTGCAGAACAGAGGAATCGACGTTTTTAGGGTTGCTGGAAAATTTCCCGGCCGGGATCGAGACCGGGAAATTCCCGACCGGGATCCTGACCGGGAAATCGGTCTGGTTCGGTTTATTTTGCTGGATCAGCCCGATTTTCTGTGTTATTGGCCCGGTTCAGTCAAATTCTGGCATGGTTCGTGTTTTTGGAGTTGTACAAGGATTTTTAGGATAGAATTTAGCTAATTTAATGTAATTTAATGCTTTATTTTATCCTAGGGGCCAAAATTAACCGGTTCAATTGCTATTTATATGCTTTATGGATGTCATATAGAATATTTAATCCCACCTTAGGTTATAAACATGCTCATGTATTTTTTATATATTATAAATTGTTATAATGTATGTTTAAATGCATGGATTTGTTTTCATATTTTTTAATATAAGTGTATATTAATTATATGAAAAATTGGAAAGCATGAAGCATGTCATTACTTAAATTAAATATAAATAGTTATGTTTAATGTGATGAATGAAGCATGCTTGATTGATTTTCTTGATTGGCTTATAATTGTTATATTAAAAGAAAATCAATATTGCATGAAACATGAAACATCCATAGTTAATAATATAATTGTTATATTATTCATGCAATTAGTGTGGTTTAATTATTTAATTTGAATGAGATTGTTGAATGAATTAAACTCTAGATTCTTGGTTATAGGATTAATCATTAAAATTTGAAATAGTTCTTTAATATTAATGATTAGAAACCGTCAATCTATAATCAAGATTTGCATGCAAACATAAGATCATAGGATGAATTGGATTAATTTTAAATTGATTAAAATTAATTAAGACCTAGATCAGTTTCTAATAGGATTAGAATCTTTTCTTACTTAGTATTTAAAATAGTTTTAATTGACTAAGTAGGAAAAACATTGCTATGATTATAAGGGAACTCCACCGGTAATGTTCTGTCTAAGGCTGTGGGTATTTAAGTTGACGGTTTACGGAACACCTCCTACCTGGGAACTGACCTGGAATACCGGAGTTGAATTAATCATAGTTAAATGTTAGCATGCAATGTCACTAGGTTTATTAAAAGTGTTTAATGCACCTAGATCTTTAGAGTAAAGACCTTACATTACTGAGGTTATAAGGAAACTCTCTCGGTAAAGTTCTGTCTAAGGTTGTGGGTATTTAAGTTGACGGTTTACGGAACACCTCCTACCTGGGAACTGACCTGAACATTGAATTGAATTAACCATAGTAATGTTGACTTGCAATGTTGGGTTTATTAAAAGAAGTCTAATTCACCCAAAAGATTGCAGTTGAATCCTTTCCATAATTGTTATAATAGGATCAGACTTAGATAGATTGACTTAGCCGAATACTATCTAAGTTAAATAACCCTATATTAACCTTAGGACATTTTCAGTGGGAGGAAAGTTACAAAACGAGATTTAAATCAAGTTTTGCTCCTATGTACCTATATTCACAACGTGAGATTCATGCTCGGCTTCGAGTCGCCTTAGGAGCGGCCTCCCTTCGGAAAGTGTTTGCATGAATCAATATCAAGGTGAATGGGAAAAATGTCTAGAGTAAGTGGGAGCGGGACACGTGTCAACGTATCCCTCGGTCTCCGCCCATAGTTCACACCGTGAGAGTCCTATGATCCGCCTGCAGGTTGTCCTGGCGCAACCATCCCTTCGGAGGGCCTGGTCATAGGATTCGGAACATCGTGACCTCCTGAAAAGGATAGGAGTTCTTAGGCTAATCACCAACAGTTGTCTTTCCCTTCGGTAGCCTGTTGGTGCGTGCCTTTGAGATCTAAAAGTGGGAGGGTTACACTTACGAGGATGAGTTAAAAGCAATACAATGATGAATAAAATAACATTCAACCTGACTAGCCTCCTGAATGAGCTACAACTCTATCAGTCTCTTCTTAAGAACAAGGGACAGATAGAATGAGAGGCAAACGTTGTCCACTCTAAAAGAAATTTCGAGAAGGGTTCATCCTCTGGAACTAAATCTGTAGCCACTTCTTCAAAGAAAACTCAGAAGAAGACAAGAAACAAGGGGAAAGCTCCCAGCACTGCTGCTAAAAGAAAGGGAAAAGCCAAAGCTATGGCAGACAAGGGCAAGTGTTTCCACTGTAATGTAGATGGACATTGGAAGAGAAACTGCCCAAAGTACCTTGCTGAGAAAAAGAAGGATAATGAAGGTAAATTTGATTTACTTGTTTTAGAAACATGCCTGGTAGAACATGATGAGTTAACCTGGATACTTGATTCAGGAGCAACTAATCATGTTTGCTCTTCTTTTCAGGAAAATAGTTCCTTTCGGCAGTTGAACGATGGGGAAATGACACTCAGGGTCAGAACTGGAGAAGTCATTTAAGCTAAAGCAGTGGGAGCTGCGAAGTTATTTTTTTAGAAATAGATTCTTACTTTTAGAAAGTTTGTTAATCGTTCCCAAGATTAAGAGGAACTTAATTTCTATTTCATGTTTGATTGAACAATCGTATACAGTTACTTTTGATATGAATGAAGCGTTCATTTATAAAAATGGTGTACTTATTTGTTCAGCCAAATTAGAAAATAACTTGTACGTTTTAAGACCAACCGAAAACAAAGCACTTTTAAATCACGAATTATTTAAAACTGCTGAAACTCAAAGTAAAAGGCAAAAGATTTCTCCATCAAGTAACAATACTCATCTTTGGCATCTCATACTTGGTCATATAAACATCGATAGGATCGGTCGTTTGGTAAAGAATGGACTTCTAAGCAAGTTAGAAGATGATTCACTACCACCTTGTGAATCTTGTCTCGAGGGAAAAATGACCAAGAGACCCTTTACTGGAAAAGGTCACAGAGCCAAAGAACCCTTAGAGTTAATACATTCGGATCTATGTGGTCCAATTAATGTAAAAGCTCGGGGAGGGTACGAATATTTCTTCTCATTTATAGATGATTATTCAAGATATGGTTACTTGTACCTAATGGGACATAAGTCTGAAGCCCTTGAAAAGTTTAAGGAGTTTAAGGCTGAAGTTGAAAACGTATTAGGTAAATCTATTAAAGTACTTCGATCTGATCGAAGAGGAGAGTATATGGATCAAAGATTCAAGGATTATATGATAGAACATTGAATCCAATCTCAACTCTCAGCCCCTGGTACACCTCAACAGAATGGTGTGTCAGAAAGGAGAAATAGAACCTTGTTTGACATGGTTCGATCAATGATGAGCTATGCTCAATTGCCTACCTCGTTTTAGGGGTATGCAGTAGAGACTGCAGTATACATCTTGAACAATGTTCCCTTGAAAAGTGTTTCTAAAACACCTTTCGAATTATGGAAGGGGCGTAAACCTAGTTTGCATCACTTTCGCATCTGGGGTTGTCCAGCACACGTGCTTGTGACAAATCCTAAGAAACTGGAACCTCGTTCAAAACTGTGCCAATTTGTTGGTTACCCTAAAGAAACGAGAGGTGGTTATTTCTACGACCCACAAGAAAATAAGGTGATTGTATCGACAAACGCCACTTTCTTAGAGGAAGACCACATGAGAGATCATAAACCACGCAGCAAAATAATATTGGGAGAAGCTATTGAAGAATCATCAAGAGTTGTTGATGAAGTTGGACCTTCAACAAGGGTTGATGAAGGAACTAGTTCTTTAGATCCATCTCGTCCATCTCAAACGTTGGGAATGCCTCGACGCAGTGGGAGGGTTGTATTACAACCTGACCGCTACTTGGGTTTAACTGAAACTCAGGTTGTCATACCTAATGATGGCATTGAGGATCCATTGTCCTATCGACAGGCAATGAATGACGAAGATAAGGATGAATGGGTCAAAGCCATGAACCTGGAAATGGAGTCAATGTACTCCAATTCTGTATGGGAACTTACAGATCTACCAAATGGGGTAAAACCCATAGGGTGCAAATGGATCTATAAGAGAAGAAGAGATGCAGCTGGAAAGGTACAGACCTTCAAAGCTAGACTAGTGGCAAAGGGTTATACCCAAAAGGAAGGGGTTGACTATGAGGAAACTTTTTCTCCTGTAGTCATGTTAAAGTCCATAAGAATTCTCTTATCCATAGCCACATATTATGACTATGAAATATGGAAAATGGACGTCAAGACTGCCTTTCTGAATGGTAATCTTGAAGAGAATATCTTCATGTCTCAACTCGAAGGGTTCATAGCCCAAGGTCAGGAACAAAAGGTTTATAAGCTCAATCGATCCATTTATGGATTGAAACAAGCGTCCAGATCATGGAACATTAGATTTGATACTGCAATCAAATCTTTTGGCTTTGACCAAAACGTTGATGAGCCTTGTGTGTACAAGAAAGTCAACAAAATGAAAGTAGCTTTTCTAATACTTTATGTAGACGATATCCTACTCATTGGGAATGATGTAGGACACCTCACTGACATTAAGAAATGGATAGCAGCCCAATTCCAAATGAAAGATCTGGGAGAGGCTCAATATGTTCTGGGAATCCAAATCATTAGGGATCGTAAGAACAAAACGCTAGCTCTGTCTCAGGCAACGTATATTGACAAGATGTTGTCTCAATATTCGATGCAAAACTCCAAGAAGGGACTACTACCCTTCAGACATGGGGTACACCTGTCTAAGGAACAGTCTCCTAAGACACCTCAAGAAAATGAGAACATGAGACACAATCCCTACGCCTCAGTTGTGGGCATCTTAATGTATGCTATGCTCTGCACAAGGCCTGACATATGTTATGCAGTGGGAGTAGTCAGTAGGTATCAGTCTAATCCAGGGTTGGACCATTGGGGAGCGGTTAAAAACATCCTCAAGTATCTTCGGAGAACGAGGGACTACATGCTTGTGTATGGAGCTAAGGATTTGATTCTTACTGGATACACTGACTCTGACTTTCAAGCTGATAAGGATTCAAGGAAATCCACATCAGGGTCAGTATTCACCCTCAATGGAGGAGCAGTAGTGTGGAGAAGCATCAAACAAGGATGCATAGCAGACTCAACCATGGAGGCTGAGTATGTAGCAGCTTGCGAAGCAGCTAAGGAGGCAGTATGGCTCAGAAAGTTCTTGACTGATTTGGAAGTGGTTCCGAATATGAACGTGCCCAAAACACTATATTGTGACAGCAGTGGGGCTGTAGCCAACTCAAAAGAACCTCAAAGCCACAAACGAGGTAAACACATCGAGAGGAAGTATCACCAGATACGGGAGACTGTGCAACGAGGAGATGTGATCGTCACTAAGATCGTCTCGGAACACAACATCGCTGATCCATTTACGAAGGCTCTCACGACTAAAGTGTTTGAGGGTCATCTAGAGGGTCTAGGTCTACGAGATATGTATGCCATCTAATCTAGGGCAAGTGGGAGAAATGTATAATGGGTATAAGGATGCCCTAGTTCATTGTATTATATATACATGACATTTCCAGCTTTAGATTATTGCATTTACATCCCACTAACTAGTATTTTAGTTCAAGTGGGAGTTTGTTGGGTTTTATGCCCTAAAACTCGTAGATAGTGAATGTAACCGTTGACCGGATATTAATAAAATAATATTGATATATTTTTCCATTAATTGTTATTAGTTATTTTATATTTGTCTTTGCCAAATAATAACCCTAATCCAATAAATTAGACATCCAAGGTTGTAATATGAATCTTGAACTATATGTAGCGACATATGGGATCATTGTTCAAGAAACAGCCTAAAGGGTCTATAGTATAGGGATAAGACTGGGTGCCTTATCCTGGTGACACTATGGATACGACCCACTTTGTATTTGATACAAACACTGTTGGGTTTAATGTCCTATAAACTCGTAGTTTGTAAATCATTAAACATATTCTATTTTCAATAAAGACGTTATTGATATTATTCAGTAAAAGATGTTATTGAATATATACATTGTGAATGATTAACCTAAATCCAATAAACTAAGATCCTTGACTATAAAATGAATACTCGAACTATATGTAGGGACATATCGTAGGATCAAGTTCAAGTTTATAGTCAAAATAGTCTATAGTATAAGGATACGGTTGGGTGCCTTATCCTGGTAACACTATGGACGCGGCCCACTTTGTATTAAGTACAAACGATGAGATCCTAAGTCGTTCATGTGGAGACATGCGAGTGGGGGCGTCCTATGCAATGAATTTGCATAAGACAGGACCACGAAATAAGTCACTTTCTCTTTATAACGCCGTTTACCGAAGAAACTGACTATTTCTCATAGATGACCTAGGTAACTCGTTCTTAATCCTGAGCGAGCTATGAACTCCTGTTTATACGAGATTATCCTTTGATCTGCATGGGTGAGAGTGGCCAGCATTGCCGACTCAACAAGCCTACCATTTTGGGGATAAGATCGAATAGATAGCTGGGGACATAGTTTCGCAAGACGGAATTCACTCCTACCCTTTTCAGGGATAGCAGAGAGGTTGTTCTCTTAAGTACTAACTCCGGGACTTGAACAAGGGGCCCCACCCTCTTATTGAATCGAGAGGGACTTAGTTTTGATGGTTGGACCACAAATCGATTGTTCATTAGAGGATTAGTGGAACTTAAGGAACAAGAAGTACTATAGGGGTAAAACGGTTATTTGACCTAGCTATAGCTACGAACAACCTGTGAAGGAACGACTTACTGAACATGGTTAAATCAAGTGGACGGAAATATATCTATAGTGAGGGGAGTGCAACTATCGGGCTATAGTGGAGTGTCCCGGTAGTTAACGAATGTTGGCTAGCTTGAATAATGAGATTAGTCGGTTAGTCTCGAATCGTTGGAGCCCATGATCTATAGGTCCATTAGGTCCCCCTACTAGCTCATATCGGAATATAGCCTAGAACAAATTGATAGGATTCTTTGAATTGTTCAAAGTCGGGAAAAAGGGTATTATCGTAAAATTGTGTTTGACACAATAATTTAATTATGAATTAAATTAGAAAATGAGAGATAAAGTATTTAAAAGGGTTTTAAATACTATATACATGAATTAAGATTCATATATATAAGATGCACAATATTAAGGTGATTAACTTGCTTAATCATTTATAATCAATTGGGCAAGGTTCAAATATGATCTTATATATTAATGTCACATTTAGAATTGATATTAATATCATAAATGAACATTTGAAATCTGATTTTGAATCATGGTAAGTGGAAAATGATGTAATTCCACTCTTGCATGAAGATTCAAAGTGGAATTACACCACAAACATGCATACTTGCATGTAATGTTGTTTGAACACCTAGCTTCCACTTTCACCCTTAAGACCACCATGTGTCTTGCATCTTGAGGGTTCTTCTTGCATGGATTCTCTCTATAAGTAGAAGAAGAATCAGATTGGAGAGGGAGATTGCATTTACCTTAAGGTTATGCTGCTGAATTTCTTCCTCAATCACTCTCTCATCTCATATCTCCATAGAGCTTGAACCTTCAAGCATTCCCTTCCCATTCCCTATCACTATAGACTCCCACAAGTCGTTCTCGGCCCGGAGAATAGTAGGGAAGACTTTAAAGGTTGTCCAAGAGAAGTTGGAGAAGGAAAACACCACAAGGAGTACCTCATTTGTGAGCTACAAAGGTTGGTTTTCTCTAAACTCTCTTTTCTGTTTTTATAGAACATGCATGCTTTAGGAGCAAAATTAAATGTCTTAAGTGCTTTCGATCTTCAATTGCTTCCGCATGTGTAATATGTACACCTTCAAACACTGCGATCCAACGCGTTCGTGTAGGAGACATGCAAGTGGGGGTATCCTATGCAATGAGTTTGCATAAGACCGGACCGTGAAATAGTAACCACTGGTTATAACACCGTTAACTAGTTGGTTTTCTACTTCACTAGGACGACCTAGACAACTTAGTCTTAATCCTGAGTTGATTATGGACTCCTGCTCATGAGAGATTGTCCTTTGATTTGTATGGGTGAGAGTGGCCAATACGCTGACTCAATAAGCCTACCACTTTGGGGACAAGACCGAATGGGGAGCTGGGAACATAATCGTACAAGATGGAATTCACTCCTTCCCAACTTTAGGGAAGCAGATGAGTGTTCCCTTAAGTGGTTACTCCGAGTCTTGAACAAAGGGCCCTACCCTCTCAATGGCACGAGAGGGTTTTCTGTTTGATGGTTGGACCACAAACAGGTTGTTCATTAGAGGAGAAATGGTACTTAAGGAAATAGAGGTAACCCAGGGGTAAAACGGTAATTTGACCCAGCTGGTGTTACGGACACTCGTGAAGGACTAACTAGTCGATATTGGTCTAGATCCGTGGACACAGAAAATATGTCTGCAGTGAGAAGAGTGCAACTGTGAGTCTATAGTGGAATGTACACATAGTTAACGAATATTGATTAATGTGGTTAATGAGTTTGACCAATTAATCTCACATCGTTGGAGCTTCTGATCTGCAGGTCCATTAGGTCCCACTAGTAGCTCGTAAAGTAATTTGAGGCAACTAAGTAATAAAAGTAAATTGAAAATGTTCAATTTATTAAGGGAAACAAATATAATATATTGATATATTATTATGAGAGAAATTAATATTTGAAAAGTTCAAATATAAATTTATGGAGGTTTGAAAGAGTTCAAAATAATGAATTAATTAATTTAAGGCCTAAAATGTGTTTGGGCAAATTAATTAATTCTAGGCCGGGAATTAAATATGTGATATTTAATTGGTAGTTAATTAATTAAAGAATTCATTAACCGGGAATTAATCAATTATGGAAATAATTAATCACTTAAGGAAGTGATTAATCATTTATGGAAATGATCTAATCACTTGTGGAAGTAATTAGTCATTTGTGGAAAAGATTAATCAATTATGGAATTGATTGATCATGATTGATTAATTAAGGAATAAGATTGAATCAATTGTGGAAAAGATTGATTTAATTGAATATTTTATTCATGGCCTCTCTTCTATAAATAGAACACTAGACCTAATTGGTCATGACACTTGACACTCTTGAAAGACAAGACCTAGAATTCTCTCTAGCCTCCCTCTTAAAGAAAGACTCCCACAAGTCTTTTGCCTCCTAGACTTAGAGACATACCGGTGTAACCTCTGTGGTGATTGTGTCAATCAAAGAAGAAATTTCCAGCGAAGAAAAACAAAGGCGGCTGCTGCGTTTTCGTTCGTGGAGCGTCGTTGGCGAAGAACAGTCAAGTCTTCAACGAAGGTTTGTAACGGTTCTTCCTCTTTTCTTTAGAAAAGTATTAAAAATAAATTTAGATTTATTTTAGCATGTTTAAACCAATTTTACAGCGGCTTTAAAGGATGTTTAAAGTTTTGTTTGAGTTATCGTAACGATATTTTAATGTTAATTAATATACGGCGTAAGGTCCAAATCGATGCGCTTCCGCTACGTGGGGACTTTTATTCCCTTCATGGTATTGGTGAGCTAGGCCTATCACAGTCACACTCCAATTAGTTGATAGGTCTATCACATATCAAGAGGGTAAAATTGAGGATGTCTTCGTAAAGGTAGATAAATTCATATTTCCTGTTGATTTTATTATTTTAGACTATGAGGCTGATAAGGATGTCCCATTTTTGGCTACTGGTAGGGCGTTAATAGATGTTCAAAAAGGGGAATTAACAATGAGAGTCTATAATGAGGAAGTGAAATTTAATGTGTTTAAAGCCATGAAATATCCAGACGAAATCGAAGATTGCTATTTCATTAGGATTCTGGAGAGCACAGTTATTGAGACAGCAATAA
The DNA here is from genome assembly GCA_036850905.1 of Luffa acutangula. Classification (NCBI taxonomy): domain Eukaryota; kingdom Viridiplantae; phylum Streptophyta; class Magnoliopsida; order Cucurbitales; family Cucurbitaceae; genus Luffa; species Luffa acutangula. The sequence continues at coordinate 20,425,028 of CM072087.1, forward strand.
AGGATTCGGCTAGTAAGCATTCGGAGGAGCATGGAGAGGTTAGTGTAGAGGATTTAGAGGTTTGTTCGTTAGAAAGAAAAAATGAAAAAGAGTTGTTCAGGTGTGAGGATGTTTTTGAGTCTTTAGATTTAGATCAAAGGAAAGCTCCTCCTATTAAGCCATCTCTGATTGAGGCACCTATTTTCGATTTGAAACCCTTGCTGGATAATCTAAAGTATGTGTATCTTGGGGAAGGTGAGACGGTTCCCATTATTGTTGCATCAGATTTAATGCAAGAGCATGAAGAGGCCTTAATAAAATTGCTGCAGCAACACCGCAAGGCTATAGGTTGGACATTGGCTGACATTCAGGGAATTAGCCCATCTTTTTGTATGCATAAAATAACTCTAGAGGATGGATCCTTTAGGAGTATTGAGCAACAAAAAAAGGCTTAACCCTGCAATGAAAGAGGTTGTTAAAAAGGATGTGATTAAATGGTTGGATGCAGTGATCATTTATCTAATTGCCGATAGCAATTGGGTGAGCCCTGTTCAGTGTGTTCCTAAGAAAGGAGGTGTCACTGTGGTGAACAATAAAGACAATGAGTTAATCCCAACCAAGACAGTAACTGGTTGGAGGGTTTGCATGGACTACAGGAGGCTTAATAAAGCTACCCGTAAGGACCATTTTCCTCTACCATTTATTGACCAGATATTGGATAGGTTGGCTGGTCAGGCCTACCACTGTTTCTTAGATGGTTACTCTAGGTATAACCAGATTACTATTGCTCCAGAGGATCAGGAGAAAACCACTTTCACCTGCCCTTATTGGACGTTTTCTTTTAGGCGAATGCCTTTTGGCCTTTGCAATGCTCCAACAACATTTCAGCGGTGTATGTTAGCAATTTTTTCTGATATGATTGAGTCCACTGTTGAGGTATTCATGGACGATTTTTAGAGTTTGGAGGGTCTTTTCAGAGTTGTTTAGATAATTTAGGTAAGGTGTTAAAAAGATGTGAGGATACCCATCTAGTTCTTAATTGAGAAAAATGTCACTTCATGGTGAAGGAAGGCATAGTGTTAGGTCATAGGATTTCTAAGAATGGTGTAGAAGTTGATAGAGCAAAAATAGAGGCTATTGAGAGATTAGAACTATCGAGTTCAGTGAAGGGAATTTAAAGTTTTTTAGGACATGCTGGATTTTATAGAAGGTTCATAAAGGATTTTTCCAAAATCAGTAAACCTCTTTGTAACTTATTGTGTACTGTTCATGTTTTTTACTTTAGTGCCGATTGTAGGAAGGCTTTTGAAACTTTAAAGGTTGCTTTAATCTCAGCATCCATTATGTGTGCACCTAATTGGAACTTACCGTTTGAGGTAATGTGTGATGCAAGTGATGTTGCGGTAGGTGCTATGCTGGGGCAAAAGTAGGGCAAATTTATCCATCCTATATATTATGCGAGCAAGATTTTAAATGAGGCACAAGTCAACTACACAACTACTGAAAAGGAATTGTTAGCTGTTGTGTTTGCTTTTGAAAAATTTCGGCCATATTTGGTTGGATTCAAAGTCACGGTGTTCACGGATCATGCAGCAATGAGGTATTTAATGGCTAAGAAAGATGCAAAGCCTAGACTAATTCGTTGGGTTTTATTATTGCAGGAATTCGACTTGGAGACAAAGGATAAGAAGGGATCAGAAAATGTCATTGCAGATCATTTATCTCATCTTAATCCATCATCATTTTTTCTGGAGCAATCTGCCATTTCAGATGCTTTTCCAGATGAACAGCTTTTTGCTGTTGAGCTAAAGGTAGTCAGGGATGTCCCTTGGTATGCTGACATTGCCAACTTTTTAGTAAAGGGAGTCACTCCTATTGACATGGATTGGAGGCCGAAGAAAAAGTTTAAGCATGATGCAAAATTTTTCTATTGGGATGAGCCATTTAATGTATAAGCAATGCTCTGACGGTATTATTTGCAGGTGTGTTTCAGGTGGTGAAGCAAAGGAAATCCTGGAGCAATGTCACTCTTCACCGTATGAAGGTCACTTCAGCGGTCAAACGACAACTATGAGGATTTTGCGTTGCGGATTTTTCTGGCCTACCTTATTTAAGGATGTCCATTGGTTTTACAAGCAATGTGATGCTTGCCAAAGGAGATGAAATTTCGGTCCAAGGGATGAAGTGCCTCTTACTTATGTTTTAGAAGTTGAATTATTTGATGTATTGGGTATTGAATTTATGGGGCCATTTCCCCCTTCTAATGGCAATGTTTTTATCTTATTGGCAGTTGATTACGTGTCTAAGTGGGTTGAGGCCATCGCATGCCATCAGAGTGATGCCAAGACAGTTGCAAGGTTTCTTCAATCGCACATCTTTGCGAGGTTTAGGACACCTAGGGCTCTAGTGAGTGACGAGGGTACACATTTTGTTAATAATATCTTAACTAAGCTTTTAGCTACGTATGGGATTAAGCATAGGATAGCTACCCCTTATCACCCACAAGCAAATGGTCAGGCTGAAATTAGTAATAGGGAAATTAGATGAATTCTAGAGAAAGTAGTCCATCCATCTAGAAAGGATTGGTCTTTTAGGTTGGATGAGGCTCTTTGGGCTTTTAGGACAGCCTATAAGACTCCTCTAGGTATGTCTCCTTATAGGTTAGTATATGGGAAAGCTTTCCATTTACCATTGGAGCTAGAGCATAAAACGTTTTGGGTGTTGAAAAAGTTAAATTTTGATCTGAGTCGTGCAGGAGCAATCAAAATGCTGCAACTTAATGAACTGGAGGAATTTTGCCAATTTTCTTATGAAAATGCGAAAATGTATAAAGAAAAGACTAAGCTGTGGCATGACAAGAAAATAAAATCTAGATTGAAATTCTAGATTGAAATTATTTCCTAGGAAAATAAAATCTAAATGGTCAGGACCGTTTATTGTGATTGAGGTTTTCCCCCATGGAGCAATTACTTTGCATGATGCAAAAGATGGGAGAGTGTTCAAGGTGAATGGACAGCGTGTGAAACATTATTGGGGTGAGGAGTTTCAGTCGAAATATCCTTCCCTAAGGTTGGTTGATGATTGAGAGAGCAGGATTCTTGCGGGAGCATTTCACAGAGCAAAATTTTGAGCTCCCATTGTTTGTATTGATTTTATGTTTCGCTGATTTGTTTTTAATTCCGATTAGGTTAGATTTGATTTTTGCATAGTTTGTTAGATTTTACCTTTCAGTATTTTTATTATTTTTGGTAGTTTAGATTTTATCTATTTCGTTTTTGAATTTGAATTGATTTGATTTTCGGGCTATTTATTTAAATTATCTTTGGATTATCTTTTCATTAGTGAGATTTTATTTTATCTAGATCTTATTTTCAGTTATTTTAATTCTATTTAATTTAAATTAATAAAGATTTTCTCTTATTTATTCGGCTTCAATTAGAAATAAAATATAAGATTTAGGTTGATTGGGTCGGTTAAATTTGAATTTGAATTTGATTTAAATTTTGTACCTAAGATTCTTTAGGTTTAGTAGGTTGTTGCGACAAAGTTATGGCTGGAGAAAAAATCGTTCGAATAAAAGGGATTTTGTTGAAAATTTATTATTTTAACCGTTGGGATTTTCTCTGAATTTTCCCAGGTAAATTTGCATGCGTCATCTAAAGCGGCCACGTGTCACAGCAAGATGATCCAACGGTCTCATTAATTGACAACGCATAATTAATTACTGCGGGTGATTTGAAATCAGGAATTTACCGTTGATGGTTTAAATTGAACGGTAATATAATTTAATGGGAGCAAATCTTTTCGGTTAAGATTTCAAGTTGCTGGAGTCCTATTTATTAACATCCTCTGGTAGGTAAGTTCCACTTCGTCTTCTTGATTCATCCATTGTTGTTTGCATTTTTCTTTCATTCTCTATGTGCGATATAGAATTCCTTTTGAAACTTTTCGATGGCTAAAACGAGAGCGAGAAAAGAGAGAGATTACGAGGAAGAGGAGATACCTGTTACCCCCGAGGTTCAAAAGGTAAAAACGAATAAAAAGAGAACGCCAGAAGAGAAAGAAGCCAAGAAAAGGAGAAGACAGCAGAGGATTGAGGATCAAGAAGTTATTCAGATGGTGGTGGAAGATGTTGCTGCCACAGTGACTGAGGATGAACCGCAAGAACCAGAAGAACATAACCTAGAGGAGGCTGAGCAGAGAGTTACGGATACAGAAGAAGTTCGAGAGGAGGCTCGAAAAACACAGGATAAGGTTGTGTCGAAAGAAGCTGTAGAGGATGTTCCTGAAGGTAATAATGAGCTAGTGTAGGAGGCTCGGGTGGAGGTGGTCATGCCGGAGTTGCCCAGACGTCGCCGCATTAAGCGGAAGTCAGGCGCATTCAAGTGATTAGGGCTGATACCCCGTCACCACCATCATCAGATTCTGAGAAGGCAGAGCGAGAGGAAAAAGAGAAAAAAGAGGTTGAAGGAAAAGAGAGAGAAGAGGCAGAGAAGAAGGCTGAGGAAGAATAGTTGCTCAAGCGTAGGGCATAAAAGGGCAAAAATATTGCTGAAGCATCGGCGGAACACGATCAAATAGAGGAACAGCAATTGTCGTATGATCGCTTCGTCAACGATTTTGCCAGAGCAAAATACGCCAAGCTTCTGAAAATAGATTTCTTATTTGAACAAGGATTCAGCGGTGATCTTCCACAGTTTTTGAAGACCGGTATTACAGACCCCGGCTGGGCGATATTTTGTGCGAAGCCTGAGTCTGTAAACGCAAAGATGGTACGTGACTTTTATGCTAACATTGACAAGGAGGATGGATTCCAGGTGATTGTCTGAGGAGTTGAGGTAGATTGGAGTCCCAGGGCTATCAATGCACTCTACAATCTTCAGAACTTCCCCCATACGACATATAATGAGATGGTTGTAGCGCCATCTAACGAGCAGTTAAGTGAAGCCGTAAGGGAGGTAGGAATTGAAGGAGCACAGTGGCAGTTGTCAAAGACTCAGAAGAGGACATTCCAGTCAGCTTATTTGAAGAGGGAAGCGAACACGTGGATGAGATTTATCAAACAAAGGTTGCTTCCAACAACACAGGACTCGACAATCTCCAGGGAACGAGTTCTTCTAGCTTTTGCAATTTTGCGGTCTCTCAGCATAAACGTGGGGAAAATTATTTCAGGTGAAATTTCTAGCTGTTGGAAGAAGAAGGTGGGGAAATTGTTTTTTCCGAACACAATCACATTGTTATGCAAGCAAGTAGGGGTACAGGAGAGTGACGGGGATGTTATACTATTTGACAAAGGGATAATTGATACGCCCAATTTGGCACGGCTCCAGCGTATGCAGGAGGTGCGTCTAGGTGGGCTTATCTACGACATCAACACGATTCTAGAACAACTGGCACTTTCGGCCAGTAGGCAGGAGTTTGCTGAAAGGCGGACTTTAACCTTCTGGAACTATGTTAAGAATCGAGATGCCAGCTTAAGGAAGGCGCTTCAAGAGAATTTTTCCAAGCCATATCCAGCCCTTCCAGCATTCCCTGAGGATTTGTTTAACCCCTGGATTCCGCCCCCACCTGTTGAAAGAGAAGGAGAGAATGATGATGAAGAGCAAGGTCAGGAAGATTGATGGATGAGATGATCTTTAGCGAGCATTATTTTTTATCTTATAATTTTGTTTGCTCGCGCATATCTAACCCTGTTTGCTAAATATGTTTGCTTGCTTCTTGTTAATTTTTCTGCTTCTAAAAAATATATCTGCTGATGTAATATCTTTTTGTTTTTAATGAAATTTCTGGATGTTTCTATTCCATGAGCACTGAGTAACTCTAACATAACTAATTTTCCTCTCAATTTTTTAAGTTTGGACTGATTACGCTTAATTAGATCAAGGTATTCTGATCTCCAGAAACTTTTTGCTTGAGCATTTCTTCTAGCCTGGACTGTTGCTGCGACAAAGAAAATTCTTGAGGTAGTATTGACTTATATGATCCAATTTAAGCATAGTTCTAGTCCAACGCTTAGTTTAAAATTCAGATAGAAAAATTTAAGTTTGGGGGTATAATTTCTTAATTGATGATTCATTGGGGACAATGAATAATTTAAGTTTGGGGGACTTTTTGCTACTCCAATTATTTTGCTCGAGCATTCCTCTCCTTCAAGTAAAAATTTGTTAGGTTGTTGCGTAATCGGGGACATTTGTGATACCCACAGTTTGTCTTCGCGTCAAAAGATAACCTAGGAAATGTAAAAAAAAAAATGAAAAAATTATTTGCTGAAAAAAGATGATTGATGAAAATTTTGCTGAGAAAATTCATGGAGCAAAAGTTTTGAGGGAGCTTTTTCTGTCTCCCAGAACTTAGGTGAGCTTCATCATAAAATGTCGCCATTCTGAGGGGCAGGAGATGGAATAACTAAGGATTTTTCAACTTTACAATGAGTATTGAGCCTAGTTGGTGATGAGTTTGAGGCAAGGGTATACTGCACCATAAAATGAGTCATCCCATGCTTAAGAGCTTATGACTGTAAGGCTGCTTTAAGTCTGAAAAACAAAAATAAACCCCTTGAAAATATGTTTTGAATGTTTGATAATAGAGCTAGGCTGTGGTAAGTTCTTAGAATTGAGTTAAAAGTGGTGATTATTTGTCCATGCTGGAGGAATCATTTTGCTGCAGCAGAGCTCGGTTTTGTAGAGTGCTCAGGTAAAGGTCTAAGGTAGTGTTGGACTGTCTGGTTGGATTGAGCTATTCTTTGTCTAATGTTTTGAATTCTTGAAGGAAGGTTGGTTAGTATTGCTCGGGACGCGCAATAGTTCAAGTTTGGGGGTGTGATAACTGCCCAAAAGGTAGTTATTTAAGCCTCATTTATATAAGGATTTGTTTTTCTTTTGTGCTTAATAGGGTTGGTTTTAGATATATATTATATGTTTTAACCCATTTGGAAGAATCGAAGCCTTGGGAATTACTTTATGTAGATTATGTTGCTGGGCGACTTGAGGAAGCAAATTCTGGGTTGCAACAAAACTAGGAACAGAACTGCCACATCACAGCTCGTTAGCCAACTTCATGAACCGACTTGTGTTGAGTTATTTTCGGGATAAAGGAGCAAGAAGAGCCCTACACGTGTCCAAGTTGACCTAATTCAAGCCTCCTATCCTTCTATAAAAGGAAGTAGTCATCCAAGTCAAAAGCATTCCGATTTCCCTTTGAAGCCGAGTAGTATAGAGAGATTGGAGACCACTAAGAACACCATCATTCGCAAGCTGATTAACGAGATTATTATTTTCTTTATTATCTTGTGATTATGGACATGCCTACTAAGATTGTAATTCGTGTTTCCATGCTTATTATGAACTAAGTAGCTTTAGGCGTTGGTTAAGTAATATGTAGTTGCCGTGCTTCATCTCTAATGATATATTCATTATTGCAACTTGATTAATTGTTGTGCTTATTCTTATTTTATGCCCGCCTGGCCAGCCAGTGTGAATATCTCTCTCTAGTTTAAGGGATGATTTAGAGAGTGTGTGGCAATTAATCACACTACGATCATTGTGTATTGGTGAACGCTAGTGACTGAGCTAGGGATAGTCAGTTGCCTAGTGCTTGATCGGTCGCACTTCATTGGGGTTGAAACACATTCCAAAAGATCCGGAGTTCCGGGAGGAATCCGCTAATAATACTGCGAGAGTTTGCATGATCAATAATATTGCTAGAGCATCTTTTAAAACAATTACTAAACTTGACCAGCGCCTGTCTTTGATCTACCTGCCTATTCGTTTATTTGTTGTTTTGCCATTTATTTTGTTTCAACATAATTCTTATAAAACCAAATATTTTTTTTTACCATCTTTGAAACAATTAGAAAGTTACACAAAATAGATAAAGTTGAAGCTAATTCAGACCCTGGATTGATAATATTACTTGTTGCAGACTGTGTATACTTGCACAGGAATTCTAGAGTCTTTTTATAATACATTTTTACTCACTCTAGGAACCCAACAGCTATCTACCCAGCGTCTCGACGCTTACCCAATTTCTAGAATTTTCCACCTTTGGGCCTTCTCTTCACTTCGTTTTGGGCATTTTCATCATGATTTTCCTCTTTGGATCCCCTTTTGATCCAAGCTTGGATTTGGGCTTCATTTGCACTTTTCTCCAAAAATCACGAATTTTGATCCCAAGGACCAAATAACGGAATACATTAAATATTTTCATTAAAAACATGATTAAAGTACATAAAAGCCTAATAAATCTGAATTAAAATAGCGACATTTCTGCTCGCTATCACACCCCCAAACTTAAGCTTTTGCTAGTCCCGAGCAAACTAAATTCTAAAGATGTATGAAATATAATCACTCAAGCCTCAATGATTTTGGAATTCTTAGGATAGAATGGAAAACATGCAAGTGGAATAAGCAAGCATCACATACTCTTGAAGAAATTTTAAACTAGATTGAACTTAAAATTAATGAATAGCATGCTCAAGACTTATCTATTGATTCTTTTACTAAGCTAGATTAGTCTTATGGCTTTCTCCATTTGTTTTCCCCCTACACTGGCTAAGAGCCTCTAATAGGTCGGAGTCCTTCTATCATGCAAAAAAAAAAAAAAAAAAAACTAGGGTGCCTGCCATTTTTTTTCTTTTTCATGGGGGAGCAAAACTTACAAATGATTTTTCTTTTTTCTTTTTCTTTTGCTACTCCCCCAAACTTGCATTTTGATATCTAATGGTACTAGCTTTCACACTACGGTGCAGGGACACTTAACCCGAATTTTATTCTTTGGTTGGCCTAACTGATCACACCGCAGGTAGCTCTTTTTACCCCTTGGTTTTTTTCTTTTGTGAAAGCAAAAATTTTATTTTTCAACAGATTTTTCTTTTTCTCTCATTTTCTTTTGTTGCTTTTGCTTTTCTCTCAGCAGGCATAGCATGTTTTCTACTTAGCTCTTTAGAGCAATCAAGCATGATCTTCCTAGTATTAGAAACTAAGCCTATCGGGGTGACAACAAACTTTAAAAACCATAATAGGAATCTAGATTTTCAAAGACGTCATTAGATAAGGCTATTGCATTCTTTAGACATCAAAACTAAGTATCAAACAAAATTAAAATTTCACAATTTCTGTCGTGCTCCCAGATTCCACAACATATAAACCATTTTCTCCCAAAATTTCTAAAATCACATCCTTGGCTATCATAGTTGTCTATTCATGCATCCAAACGAATTTAAATATGCTCAACACAGCGAAAGCCTCCCCCCAAACTTAAAATAAACATTGTCCCCAATGTTTTAAAAATAGCAACGCATAAAGAGGGATACTGAGATTTCCCTGAGCTAGGAGCGCTTCATTTGGATCCAGAAAAATGACATTTTTGGAATTTTGGGGTTTGCTAAGGTGATCCTGCAAAACAAAATTGGATCACATAGCAAAGAAAATTATTTACCGCAAAAACAACTATCTAAACTTTAATCCTTGGGTTGCCTCACAATCAGCGCTTTCTTTAACGTTTTTAGCTAGACGAGGCTCGGCATGCTTACGGAGGCTCGAAATAAAAATTTTCATCATCCTCCGGGCCCTGCAAGAAATCATGCACCGAATTGCATACTACAAACAGGGGAGAAAAAAAACTTTCCCCTGGCCCATCTTCACTAAAGAGATTATCATAATAACATTTCAGAAAATAATCAACTGCATCAAATCTCTTTTCTAAATCTCTATTCACAAAGCAATTGTTAATAGAGTCATCAAGCGTTATGATATCTACCGGTCTAGGATCTAAAGATGGCCTATCAATCATGCCAGTCCATTCATCAAAAAAAAATATATCTACATGCTCAGGAGATTCCTCAGACGCAGTATTAAAAAATGATTCAACTAAGCTATCATATGACTCATCATCAGAAGAATTCAAGAATTCAAGAATTTCAGGATTAGATTCTATACTATGCACAGATTCGAGTTCCTCTGGGTCAAATTTTATGCTATATACATCATCAGGACACGAATCAAATGTATTCAGTGTAATCATGATCAAACTCAAAATTATCTATCAAGCAATCTTTTTTAAACCTCTTCTTCCTTCACGTTTTTCACCCTTAAAACCTGTGGGTAATCTTCATATTTCTCGTTCTTAGTTGTTTTGAGGCTCGATCTAAGCTTCTCTTGATTCAATGTTGTTAGGTCTCGCGTATATAGCGATTCGGAGCCTTGTCGTTCCTGTTTGAGTCGATTATGCCTCTGTCCAGCAATGTTTTCGGCTGTTGTTGGTGTCGTTTGGCGTTTTTGGTAAGCTTAATCCCTTACCCATGCCCTCTTTGGACCTTTAGTCAAGTTTAAGCAAATACCCACTCGCTATGGACTCCGTATTTCAGGATTCAAGTTTGAATAGCTGCTGTCCAGCGTCATTTTTGCTCTGTTTTGGGTCAATACGGCTTCACATAGCATTTCCGGTAAGTTATAACACTTATCCATTCTATGTTAAAACTTGAATGGGAATGCCCAATGGTTTAGGTGCTGGAATTTTAACATTAGCGTTGATTTTCTGATCTACAACGTCGTCTAAGTGTTCGATTAAGTTTGATACACTTCAACTCGGGTACCCACTGCCCAAGGACCATTCTAGCGCGTTGTTAGAGGTTAGAGCAACCCGCCTAGCGTGAAAACGGGTCCGTTTGGGTAAGTTCCTTACTGTCCCTTTATCTATAGCGTTGAGTTTGCTGCTCCTTTAGTTGTTCTAGCTTTAAAGCATGTTTTAGATCATTGCCCAATAGTTATTCAAGCCTTAGAAGAATGTGTTAGTTGATGCTCATTGCATATCTAGGCTCTTAACTGTCGCCCCAACCGTTATAGGTCATAGTTTATGTTTTTAAATGAGGTATCATGGCTATTTTGGTTAAATTCTTATAGTTCATCAATGCCCATTTAATCTCTTCTTCTATATAGCTTGGCCCGACCCTTATAGGTTCTTAAAGCATGGTTTAAGTGAGCATTTACTTGCTGTCTGTGGCTTAAAAATCATGCTAAGCCAAGTCTCGTTAGATATCGAGGCTTTATGTGTATTGTCTGAGCTTTAGGAGCCTGTAGAATGTCGTTCGTGCGTTTTAGGTGGTTGTTGCTTGTTGTCCAATGGCTGAATAGCCTTAATATCGTCAACTAACAAATACCCACCGCCCGTAACGCTTTAAACGTGGTTGCCCATGGTTTAATGGTGTTGGGTTCTCAATTCGGGTTATGTTTAGATGTTGTCCAGCAAGGAAAACAAATTGTTGCTGGTTCAGTCTCGCCCTTATCAGCATGTTTGTAGGGTGCTTTTCTTTGGTATAGACTTCCTTTAATAGTTCGTAGCTTGTTTGTAGCCGAAAGCTCGTTTTGGGAGCATGTCGTGCCATTCCAGCTAGCGTTAGTTTGTAAAAGTCTTTTGTAAGTAGTTTCTACTTACCAAACTTGTTTGACTGCATAGAGCATGTTCGCTTGTTACTTGCTTTACTCGTATATGTGCTATGAATGAAATGTATATATGAACTGCTGAGTTGCGATCTTTAAAGTGTTTGTATGAAGCATGAATGTACCATTTTCATTGCTTGAGATGTATGTGCTTAGGGAGTATAAGCATGTTAGGTACTTGCCTTAAGCATGGTCATTGTTGAGTCTGGCTTGCATGTTGCATGGGAGATGTGTAGCATGAGTCGGGTGTGAGGCACAACACATGGTGCGTAATTCATGTGTAGCGGAGCGTGACGTTGAAATTTCGTGGGTTGTGAGTGCGGAGCGTGACGCAGAAATCACGTAAGAGTGGCGCAACTCATGGCGCGGAATTCATGTGGGGTAGGTGCAGAGCGTGACGTAGAAATCACGTAAATTGCGCAGCACATGGCGCGGAATTCATGTGTAGCGGAGCATGACACGGAAATCATGTAAGTAGCGCAACACATGGCACGAAATTCATGTATAGCGGAGCATGACGTGGAAATCATGTGGAGTCTAATGCGTGTGTTGCATAGTGTGTTGCATTTGCACGAGTTTGTGGTTTTTTAGCATATTGTTAGTTTATGACTTAATAGCCTGTTCGATATTTGTGGTTGCATAAGCATGATGCCTTCTCGTGGTTATGTAAGCATGTTGGATGCATGTGTAAAGCATGTTGATTGCGTTGTTTGTTGTTTGTGGCTTGGTAAGTGTGAGCTGCTTACCAGTACCACGGTTGTACTGATACCCCCTTCTCCACCTTTCCCCCAAAATTTTAGATGTTGCAGGTATTGAGGATGATCCAGACCTTGGTGGCGAGGAGGAGAGCTACGAGAAAAATCCCTAGAGTGGTGGTGTCCGTGTGGTTATGTTTTTCCTTGTTGTTGTAGTAGATGGTTTGGTTAGTTTGAGTTGTTGATCTGTACCTCTGAGATGGTGAGGGATTCACCTGAGAATGGTCGAGTTTATGTTCTAGACTTGTCTGTTTTGTTTAAGTTAATAAGATGTTTAGCTAGTGGTATAGCTTGCACTTTCGTTAATGAGTTGTCTTTAAGTTTCGCTGCGTGGATTCAAATTATTGCAGGTATTGATAAAGTTATGATTTGTGTAGAGGGAGATAGGTTGTAAAACCTGGTTGTAGTTTGGTGGAGTTTGGCTTGTTGCATGATTTTGAAGTGTTTTATTCATTATCAGGTGTTAAAAAAAAATTGGTTCAGACAATTTTACGCCGTTATGCTGCCGAAATTTTCGGTACATCCGGTTTAAGTGGTTAAGTTCCATGGATAAGGGTTGAAGGGTTGAAGTAGCGTCTCTAGGCTAAGGGTTGGAAAACCTGGGGTGTTACATCCTCAATGTCAGGCAATTCAATATCATCATCAAAATTATCCATTTCAGGCAAATCCAATTCATTTTCAAAGGAAGGTAAATCATCAAGTGCATATCTTTCATTTGCAGGCAATTCTAAATCATTTCCACAGTCAGGCAGTTCTAAATCATTCTCAAACAGAGGATCATCTAAATATGCATTATGATCAAAATTCCCATCATCCATAAGCATTTCCCCTAAGCCTAGGCAAAGATTATAGTCTACCTCTTCATCATCATCAGTCAAGTATTCAGGACCAACATAAAAACATGTATGCAAACTACAAACAGATTCATCCTGGCCAAAAATACTAAACATGACTTTTTCATCATCAATGTTCAAGGTAAGTTTACCTGTATTCACACTAATCTTAACCTTACCAGTAGCTAAGAAAGGTCTGCCTAGAATAATGGGCACCTTTTTGTCCTTCTTCATGTCGAGTACCACAAAGTCTACAGGGAAGATAAATTTGTTGACTTTCACTAGCACGTCCTCCACAACACCCATCGGGTGGGTAATCGATCTGTCAGCAAGTTAGAGAGTGACGTCGGTGCCCTTCATACCTGTCAAACAAATCTTCCTATAAACAGAATAGGGCATCAAGTTTATACTTGCTCCTAAATCACATAAGGCCCTATCGAAAGATACTTCTCCAATGGTGCAGGGAACAGTAAAACTCCCAGGATCTTTTTGTATAGAAGGTATCCTTCCAGAAACAATGGTACTGCTACTCTCAGAAAATTTAAAATTTTCTTTTTTCAGACTTTTCTTTCTAGAAAACATTTCCTTCATGAATTTCCCATAATTAGGCATGTTATACAAGGCTTCTACTAAGGGAATATTCACAGACAACTTCTTGAACATTTCTAGAAACTTTTGAAACTGCTCATCTAATTTAACATTTTTAAAGCGTTGAGGAAAAGGTAACTGCCTGTAATCAAAGGTTGGACATTCGCCCCTCCGCTTGGGCGGGCTAATGTGCGAGCCTCTGTCATGGTGGTTGCATGGAACCACTTCTTCCTCGTTCAGTTTCTTTTTGTGCCTGCCATCTTGCTTTTCATCTTCTTTTCATCCTGCAAAATTGTTAGAGAAATCACAATTTAAATCAATAGAGTTGGGAGGATGTTGGGACCTTTCAGAGGAGGCTTTTTGTGCCTCAGTCCTTTCATCTTCATCCCTTCTCTTTTCTTCTTCCTTCTTCTTTTCTGAACTATTTTCCAGTTGTCTACCACTTCTCAGTGTCACCATCTTGCACTGCTCTCTCGGGTTAGGTTCAGTATCACATGGAAATTTTCCCTTATGAAGGGCATTCACTGCTGAAGCGATCTGTCCTATTTGCACTTCCATGTTTTTTAGAGCTGTGTCCTGGTTATTTACTGTCGTATGGAGATTCACGTTCAATACTCTTTTTTCTTTAATAAAAAGAGCCACTATCTCCTCCAGGTTATTCTTCTTTTCAGGCGCATTGGATGATGCAAAACATTCTTCAAATTTGAATATGAGAAGTTCTCGTGATTGCGCAAACTGGGGTGGTAGAAGTTCGGTACTCCTTGAGCAAATGGTCTATTTCATACGTATTGGACTTCCTCCACATCTTGACCTTCCTTCTTTGAATGACCTTCAGCTAAGGTGGAAATGGACTTGACCACCTCAGATGAAGTCAGCTTGTTCAGCGCATTGGTCAGAGATGCCATCTGTGCCTTCAATGAACTTAACTCATCCAACTCATATAATCCAGCCTTCTTTGAAATTCCTCCCCTCTCGGTCAGCCACTGATAGCTGGTTGCCGCCATTTCCTCCAACCGATCTTTGGCTTCCGTCATTGTTTTGGAAAGAAAACTTCCTCCTGCTGATGTGTCTAGGACTGTCTTTGTGGAGGGATTCAATCCATTGTAGAACAACTGCACTGGAGCCAATCAGGATATCCATGTTGGGGGCACTGCCTAAGCATTTCTTTGTATCTCTCCCACGCCTCGTACAACTGCTCCTCGTCAAGCTACCTAAACATTTTGATTTCAGTCTGGAGCATGGTAGTCTTGGCAGACGGGAAAAATTTCGTCAGAAAAGCTTGGGCAAGCTCGTCCCATGTACTAATGCTGCCCTTCTCGACTGATTCGAGCCAATCCTTTGCTTTATCTTGTAGAGAAAATAGAAACAACCTCAATCTTATCGTGTCTGCCGGAACTCCATTCATCTTCACTGTCCCACAAATCTCTAGGAGTGATCGCAGATGTGAGTGGGGGTCCTCAGAAGGATGTCCCTTAAACGAGTTACCGTGCGCCATCTAAATCAATCCTGTCTTTAACTCAAAATTTGTAGCTTGGATTGGGGGGTAGACAATTCCATAATTCTCGGTGGGAAGAACTCTGGCGTAATTTGGCGTAGCATCAAGAAAGGATGCATTGCAGACTCCACCATGGAGTCTGAATGTGTCGCTGCTTGTGTAGTAGCTAAGGAGGCTGTATGGCTACGAAAGTTCTTGATGGATTTGGAAGTTGTTCCAAATTTGAACTTGCCAATCACCTTTTATTGTGATAATAGTGGTGCAGTGGCAAATTCTAAAGAACTTCCCAGTCATAAAAGAGGCAAGCACATAGAGCGCAAATATCATCTCACCAGAGAGATCGTGCAACGAGGGGACGTGATCGTCACGAAGGTAGCCTCTGAGCACAATATCGCTGATCCATTTACGAAGGCTCTCACGGCTAAAGTGTTTAAGGGTCATCTAGAGGGTCTAGGACGGCGAGATATGTACATAGAATAATCTAGGGCAAGTGGGAGAAGTGTAATGGGTATTGTGAATGCCCTAGTTTATTGTATTTATCTGTATTTGTACTTTTCATGTATTATACAGTATTAATACAAACTACTATTCCTACTTCAATGATTATTCATTCCATTTTGATTGTTGATGTACATTGCCCACTAGAGTTTTAGTTCAAGTGGGAGTTGTTGGGTTTAATGCCCTAAAACTCGTAGATAGTAAATGAAACAAATTAATCGATCTCAATAAAGTGTTATTTGAGTAATTCAGTAATTTGGTTATTGAATAATCGAGTTTACATTAACAAACCCTAAATCCAATATACTAAGATCCAAGGTTGTTTAAATGAAACTTGGACTAGTATGTGGGGACATACGGGGATCAGTGTCCAAGTAACAACCTAAAAGGTCTATAGTATAGGGATAGGGCTGGGTACCTTATCTTGGTGACACTATTTGATACGACCCACCTTGTATTCGATACAGAGGCAATGATCCAAAGCATCCATGTAGGAGACATGCGGGTGAAGGTATCCTATGCAATGAGTTTGCATAAGACTGAACCGCGAAATAGTAACCACTAGATGTAACGCCGTAAACTAGTTTAGGTTTCTATTTCAATAGGATGACCTAGGTAACTCAATCTCAATCCTGAGTTTCTTATGAACCCCTTTCAGGAGGGATTGTCCTTAGATTTGTATGGGTGAGAGTGGCCAGTTCGTCGACTCAATAAGCCTACAATTTCAGGGACAAGCCCGAATGGGTTCTGGGAACATAATGTTGATAGGCGATTACCACAAGCGCACGGGTCGTCACAAGTAATGTAAAACGGTAAGTAATACCGAGTATCAAATCCATAGGGAGGCGAAGCGAAAATTAAGCAAAAATAAAATCTCTTGAGCACTAAAAGTACTTGGGCGAAATAATATTTAGGGAACAACTCATGCAATAAAGAGGAATTTAAAATTCAAAACAAGAAAATAAGTTGATCAATCGAAGAATAAAATATGGAGAAAGAGTTTTCTTTTAATGGGAAGAGGGGCCTTGAAAATCAATTATTAGCTAAACAATTGTTATAATTATGTTATCTCATTGCCAAACTAAATATAATCCTAGAATCTCCGTTAATCACATAGGTTCTTCTGTCAGTTTCCCCTAATTGTAATTAATTCATTTTAACAACCTAAGTGTCCTTAGCGCCACTAAAAATCATTAATTATTACGCTCTGATTCATTTTAGGAATCTAAGTTTAATCAACTAATCTCGTTGTCACAACGGGCAATTAAACTAGTTGCATGGATTACGATCTATCCTAATTTCTCTCCGTCGAGTTTCCATTAAGAATCAGATCATTACACAATTGGCCAGGTTGAGTAAAGCATTAAACACATCCATACAAATAATTAGGACAAAGGGGCAAGAGATAAGAAATTATAACAATATTTGAACTATAATTTCATTTCAAGACCCCAAATTGGGGTTTAGCTACACATGGCTAAAATATCCACAACATTTACAATAGAAAGCATAATTAAGAGCATAAAAGGAAAGGAATTGACCGTCGAAAAACCCCTTCGCTGACGCTCGAAGCCCCGCCGACTACTCCTTGAGCCTCCTAAGAAGCTCCCCAAAATTCCCCAAAATATTTTCCACTAAGAAATCTCTCAAAAAGGCTAGAAAGCCTTGAGAGAGGCTCCAAATGAGCCAAAGGAGGGAGGAAAGGAAGGAAATGATGGAATGATTGATGGTTGATTCATGAAAAATGAGGCACCAATAGGTGCCTTTTATAGGCTTGGATTGGGGTCAGCGTCGAGACGCTACATTGCACAGCATCGCGACACTGCTTTGCACGTGGCTTGCTGCCCAAGAAATTGGTAGCGTCGCGACGCTATCTACACAGCGTCTCGATGCTGACCCAATTTCTAGAATTTTCCAGCTTTGGTTTTGGCTAATTTTTGGGCCTTCCCTTCACTTCTTTTTGGGCATTTTCATCATGATTGTCCTCTTTGGATCCCCTTTTGATCCAAGCTTGGATTTTGGCTTCATTTGCTTCATTTTTTGCACTTTTTCTCCCAAAATCACGAATTTTGCTCATAAGGACCAAATAACGGAATACATTAAATATTTTCATTAAAAACATGATTAAAGAACAGAAAATCCTAATAAATTGGGACTAAAATAGCGACATTTCTGCTCGCTATAACATAACAGTACAAGATGGAATTCACTCCTTCCCCTATTGGGATAAGTAGAAGTGTTCCCTTAAGGGCTGATTCCGGGAATTCACTCCTCCTGGCCCGAGAGGAACTCCTGTTTACTGGTTGGACTCTAAACAACTTGTTCATTAGAGGAATCAGTGGTACTTAAGGAACCAAAGGTAACCCAGGGGTAAAACGGTAATTTGACCCAGCTGGTGTTATGAACACACGTGAAGGATTGACTTACTGCTTGGTCGATATCCATGGACACAAAACTATTCTACAGTGAGAAGAGTGTAGTTGTCGGTCTTTAGTGGAGTGACCCACAGTTAACGAATGTTGACTAAACTTGGTCAATGAGTTTGGCCAATTAGACTCGTATCGTTGGAGCTTCTAATTTGTAGGTCCATTAGGTCCCATTGGTAGCTCGTAAAGAGACTTGAGGCAATTAAGTATAAATTGTAAATTGAAAGTGTTCAATTTATTTGGGGAATCGTATAATGTATATTGATGCATTATGATATAAAGTTTATGAAACTATATAATATAATTTTTGAATTAATTTCAAAAAATTAATTCTTGAGAGAAAATATTTGAAAGAGTTCAAATAAATTTAATATGAATTGGATTCATATTAATTTTAATTTTAATAAAATCCCTAAGATTAAATATATGATATTTAATTAGGTAAATTAATTCATTATGGAATTAATTAATTATTGATTAAAATTAGAGACCTTTTCTTATTAGGAATGAAAATATTTGAAAGAGTTCAAATAAATTTAATATGAATTGGATTCATATTAATTTTAATTTTAATAAAATCCCTAATATTAAATATATGATATTTTCATAGGGAAATTAATTAATTATGGAATTAAAATTAGAGACTTTATCCTATTAGGAAAAGGTCTTCGTTTTCTTATTAGGAAAAAGGTCTTGGCCTTTACCTATAAATAGGACCCATGGGGTGGGGTGAAAGACATGTCATTCATTCTCCTTCTCTCAGAGAATTCCCCTCAAGGCTTCCTCTAGATTCCCACCAGTCTGCTGCCTCTAGAAGTCTCAAAGTCATACTATTGTAGCCATAGTGGTGGTGTTCACACTAGTTCGTGATTAATTCACAAGCAGTTGGTGAATTTAATCTGAGTCATCAACGAGAATAAGTAATTTGTTACTTTATAAATTAGATTTAGATCTAATATTTTTGTATGCTTAGCCTTAATATATATTTAGAATAGTTCTAATATTATTGTCAATGTATTGGTATTTTAGATTAAAAAAAAATTAATTACGAATCAGTCCCAATCACGCTTCTGCTTTACGGAATTACGGAATTTCAATCCTTCACAAATCCACAGGCAAGGAAAAATAAAGATATTTAATACTCTTGCCAATAAGCATTTGGACGCATGATTCTATGTGTAAAATTAAATAGAAGGAAGTCAAAAACAGATGAAAGAAAAAGGGTGAGTATGCAGAGATAAAGCTATTGATAACTTGCAAAAAAACAAGTTATTTCTCCTTTAAACTTAAGCTAAAATAAGGCAAAAAGATACATTTGTGTGTTACCTCAACGCAATAAGGAAGGAAAATGCGATGGTTTTCTGCGGTAGGCTATATTTATGAATGCGGTACGAAATTATACAAATATAAGGCATTAACGCATTAATAATGCAGTTGTTTGTTGCCCAAGTTTCTCTTAGCGCATGCACACATCCCAAGACGATCATAAGCAGAAAAGATGGATGAAAAGACCGTGCGGACACAACTGGAGCGTAAGTGGGCGAAAGATGACTAATGAAAGTTTTCTAATTCCTTTGATAAGTCAGTTTCCTTCGCCTATAAGTAGAAACCATCTGCTCAAAGGAATGGAGACGAGAGGGAGGAAACGTAGATCAAAAAAGCAAGGAGAAAAAGAAATCACAGAAGGTTGTGATTAAGGGTAGATTTGCATTTGTGATGTTTTGCACAATGAATTGTTTTGCTTGCATGAGCTAATTTTCTCCATCAAGACTTAGCGCAAGCACCCATGCGGTGATAAGTTTACTTTGTAAGCGCATACTTTGATTAAATGAAACATTATTGTCTTCTACTTAGATGTGATACTATTTTCATTACTAACTCCCGCTTGGCCAGCCAGATGCGGTAGCAGCATGATAAATCCCTGACAGGTAGAACAAGCTAGCGCATTGAATGTAGTCTTGGTAGCATTAGATAAATGCTACCGCTAGAAGATAATGCATGAATGAGCTTTGATTTTGTTAAGACTAACGTAGTCCCTTGTAAGTTGTTAGAGAACTAAGCCTACACATGAACTAGCCAAACAAACAATTGATGGTGTTATGCCAAACACAGAAGTAGTACCGGAAGGAAAACTTGTGTTTTTTCTCACTTAGGAATTAATGGACCAATTAGTCATGTTATGCGCTACAAGGTACTTATAAACGCGTGAGGTTGTGACCGCAACGGCCTTGATAATATTCTCATTTAGAATTCCTTTTTTACTCTCAACGCATGTTTTACTTTCCTGAAATAATTATTTTTCATACCCATCAAATCTCTTATTTAATTGTTCATAATATCACGGGTCATTGAGTTCAGATCAACAAAATTATTAAAGACTTTCAAATAATCTTTCCCTGTGGACTTGACCCTACACTCACTAGGTATTACTTGATTGTGTTAATTTATACTTGGATTAATACATATCTGCGACTAATTTTGTATTAAGTTATTGGCATACTGAAAACCGATTAGCTATGCGACCGAGGTGAAAGATAAACAGCTGAGAGAAGTTATCAAGGCTTTTCCTGCGGCAACCACATGCGTTGATAATTTATTTAGTAGCGCACACTATGAATGAAATCCAAATAATTCCCAAGTGAGAAATAACCTTGTGAATTCCCTTCGGGTATTACACAAGCGTTTGTCGTAGAACTAACAACGTTCTGTTCAATTTGTTCATGTGTTGGTGTTGTTCTCTAATTGCTTGCAAGTGATTGAGTTATTCCTAAAACAATCTAAACACATTCATGAAATATCTCTAGCGACAGTATTAAAACTAATACAACCTAGACTACATGGAATGTGTTAACTTGCTCTACTTAGATATTTCCACATGTGTTACCTGTTAGAGATTTATCATGCTGCTACCACATCGAGCTGGCCAGGCGGTAATTAGTAATTAAAAAATTATCGCATCTAAGTAGAAAACATCAATTTTCATTCATTCAAACTTAACGCATACAAAATAATGTTATCTCCGCATGGGTGCCTAGGCTAAGCCTTGATAAAAAAAAAAAAAAAAAAATTAGTACATGCTACAAAGGTAATTGCGCTAGTATTTGATCTCTTCCTTTTTCCATTTTTTTCTCTCTCCTTCTCCGTCACCGAACCTTTTCCTCTCTTGGCAAATGGGAGACTTTTATAGGCCAAGGATGCTGATTTCTCCCAGAAATTGGCTTGCGTACCGCAACATTCTTTTGCCGGCTTGCAAATCAGTGACACGTCAGAATGACCATCCATCAGTTGTCGATGTACGTTTTCACACTCTGGGATTGGCGCCTGCTCTGAGAGATAACTTAGGCAAGGGAAATAACTACAGAAAACATGTGTTAATGTATAAGGATATGTGATTTCTTGCCGCATTAAAGAATACACATTTAATGATTTAATTACCGCAATTCACTGTTTAAATGTGTTTGACCAGTGCATCTTGGATCTTTTTCAGCGTTATTTAATTTAAATTTAGGAGATAAATAACTTGCTTTTTGCAAGTTATCAATTGCGTTTCTAATCAAATTAAGTATCACAAATACTTATGTCCAATTTTATCCTAGGAACAAACATTAGTGAGAATGAATGAAAAACAAACATAAAGCTTAAGAATATGGAATTCAAATGATGATAAACTCTTAGGGAGTTGATTTCACAAATTGGGATCATGATTTAATTAATCGATGACTAACATGCTATGTTTCATAAATCTAGGAATAACTTAAATCATATTTATTTCTCCAGTGCATAAACAATTCTCTCACATGCAATGAATTTGATATCCCTATCTAAATTCATTAACACGCAAGACCTTAAGTCTAATCCTTTTTAACGATTTCTAAGATTATCTTAAATCTCCTGATTTTAAGACTATCCTAGTTATTCATAACAAGATTTAAGCTAAAACATTAAGAGAAGTCTATGAATAAATGAAATCACAACATACATCCAAAATCAATCCATAATGCCCAAAGGGCTACATAAACCCCTAAGATAATAAACTTAGCTACTCATACATGGTGTTACAATATAAACTAAGTCTAAAACAACCATTTGAAACAACTAAAGTTAAGAGGAAAAGGAGATTAAACACTAAGTCGTCGAAATCGCACGTCCCCATCACGATCTCCACGAGCCAAGCCTTCGAATCCTGCTCCTCTAACATGATTCAGCTCCCACAGAAGGTCTTTAGTCGAGTTTAGGCTAAAATTGCATAAAAAAAGTCCCCTGGGCCAACGCTAATCGCATAGTATTTATAGGAAATCTGTGGACAGCGTCGAGACGCTATAGGCAGCGTCGCGACGCTGTCCCAATAACTCGCAAGGGAAAATCGAAAACGTCGAGACGCTATTGTCACAGCGTCAAGACGCTGTGACCTCTGCTACCTAAATCAATTAAGGAAACTGCTAGCGTCGAGACGGAGACGCTCCGTGAGCAGCATCTCGACGTTAGCTCTCAGATTTGTCTTCTTTTAAAAGTCTCCCACTTGATTCTTTTCCATTCCTCTGGCCTCTTTTCGTGTCCTGATCACTCGATTAACTTCATTTTCTCAATTTAGCTCTAATAATTGATTCCTACAAGTAAAACATTAAAATGCATAAATTTGGCCAATTTAATATCAAAGACTAACTAAAATAGATAGGGAAAAATAGCTTGCTACGCTTGCTATTACCTTAGCTTCCTATTCATTATCCCACGGTGTTGGTCCTCAAGGAGAAGAAAAAGAAGAAAAAGAATAAGAAATTTGAATTTGATAAGTTTATGAAGGCTTTTATGAATCTAAACATTAATATTCCTTTTGCAGAATCACTAGAGATGCTCAAGTACAATAGATTCATGAGGGAATGGCTGGCAAAGAAAAGGAAAGAGGAGAATGTTGACATGGTATACCTATCATCAACATGCAGTTCTGGAGTACAACATAATGTACTTGAGAAATTATTATTTTAGAGCATTTTGTGACTTAGGTGCTAGCATTAATATTATTCCCTTATCCTTGTGCAAGAAATTAGACATAGGTGAGATTAAATCTACTCCTGTTAGGCTCCAATTGGATGACCAGTCTGTAGTTAAACCATTTCACATTATAGAAAATATTTTAATCAAAGTATGTAGATTTGTACTCCGTATTGATTTATATGTTATGGATATGATGAAAATTTTTTCAGTACCTATCATACTGGGGTGACTATTCCTCGCTACTGGGCGAGTTATCATTGATATTGAGCGCAGGGAGCTCACTGTTAGAGTCAAGAATGAAAAAGAAATATTCAAAGCTTTTGAAGACTCTAAAGATCGTACAAAGACACTCGTGATAGGCTACAAGAAAGGTGAAAGCAAAAACACTTTTGTTGGATTCACAGAAAAGAAACCTCCTTGATCCATGCACGTTCAACACGTCGAGCTAAAGATGTTAAACAAACGCTTATGGGAGGCAACCCAAGTAAGTTTGATTTTGTTTTTGTGCTTTTGATTTTTTGTTATTTTTTGTTTTGTAGGTGTTCTTGAACTCCTGGCTTGCAAACATCCATGAGAAGGTTATCATTCAAGGGTCGTATTGTTCACCCATTACATTCTTTTCTTGTTCTCATGCTTATGTATGCTTTAGATTTATATACATTGAGGACAATGCAAGTTTGAAGTTTGAGGGTGGGATGTTTTGCTTGTTGAGCCCTTGAGCATCTAAGTTCGGACTATAATTTTTTAGCTTATTATGATTATGGCATATGGTTGCTTTTGGATGCTATTTTTTCATGATTATGATTTCCTAAGATAGGCTTTCTTGTAAATTTTTAAGCTTTTGATGAGTTGTAAGCATGAGTGCCCAAAAAGGGAGACTTTTTAAAATTTTTCTAGGAGATGTCTTACATTAGTGGAGTATTTTCCTTGGTTAGAATTTGACTTCAATTCTTAGGAGCTAATTATTAGGTTCATATGCTTGTTGTCGTCTCGATAGGTGTAGGGAAAACCTAAGAGTTAATATTTTGTAAATGAACATGTTTAATCTTGCCTAGGAAGAAAGAAAAGAATATGTGCCTTATAATGCTCATAAAGAAAAATCAAACTTGTTAGATTTGAAAGAAAAATAAAGTCATGACTTATGCGCGCAATGCAATGTTTAATAATGTTTTAGGCAAAAAGAGCTACCCATGTTCTGATCAGCTAGGCTAACCAAGTGTTAAACTAAGTTATGGGTCCCTACAATAAGTGTCTGAAAGCTAATGCCACTTATAAATGTTTGATTCAATTTTAATTTTAAAGCACCTAGGTATGGATAAAAACAAACTAATTTGTCTAGTGGCTCATTAGTGAATCCTTAGTGCCAATGTAGAGGGAAGATGAGTTGAGATTGTAATAATCGAATCACGAGCTATTAGAGTCTAATCTAATTAAGTTAGATCTCGCTTATGCAAGTTTAATTTTTGAAAAATTTTAATTTGTCTCCTTCATTGGGCCTTGTGTGCATGACTTTTAATTGCTTTTCTATTGACTTTTAAGCCTTGAGGATTGAGTTATGCTATTAGTGCATCCATTTACAACCTATGCCTAAGTTTTAGTTTGCTCGACAATTAACAAAAGCTTAAGTTTGGAGGTGTTTGATAGCACGCATATTGAGCTATATTTGCCAATAAATTATAGTTAGTCTTTGAGTATTATTTGCCAAATTATGCACTTTAATGCTTATATTGTAGGAAATGAATTATTGGAGGAAATGTTGAATTAGGAATTTTATCGGGTGTCGAGACCAAAAGAGCAGGAAAAAAAAAAGAAAGAAAGCAAAAAGAATCAAAGTTGGAGGCTTAAGTTTGAGGCAAACCAAAGAGCTAGCGTCTCGATGTTGGTCTTCCTTTTTTTTTTTTGGCAGTGGCAGAGACAGCGTTGCGATGCTACTGACAATTTTCCTATAAACACAGCCTTTTGTTCTACGGATTAGGGGAGTCCAATTTGAGAGAATTTAGCCATAATTTCGACTAGAGACCTTTTGTGGGAGAGCAGGTAAGGCCAAGGAGTAGGAACCAAGCTCGAAGTCGTGGAGATCGTGATAGGGACGTGTCGGTTTCAACGACTTCGAGTGTTTTCCTTCTTCTTCCTTCTCTTTAGTTAGATTTAATGGATTTATCATGCTTAGTTTATATTGTAATGCCACGTATGAGTAGCTAAGCTTGTTTCTTCGGGATTGATATAGTCTTTTATGTTTATGGATTGATTTATGGGATGTTTGGTGCAATGATTTTATGTATGCAATCATGTTTGAATGCTTTCAATTAATTGGCCACTAGTTGAATGATCTAAGTGTTGAATCATGCTCGGGAGAGGAGGTTTAGCGTAGACTTCTTTAAGATTGCATAACTAAAGTAGAAATTCTAAACTCATGACAAAATTTAGAATAGCTTTAGAACTAGTCAAAAGAACTAAAAGCTTAGCCTGTTAATGAACTTAGATAGGGCTATCAAGTTAATTGTATGCATGAGAATCAATTATGCTCGGGAGAGATAGTTGTGATAAAAGGTTATTAGGCTCATAAAATAAATGAATGTTACAAGTCATTCCCTTAAATTAATCCTAAACTAAACTGTGAAATCAATTCCTTAAGAATTCTTTCAATTGAATCTCAATCTTTAATTTGCATCACCTTAGTTTTCTAATTCCACTACTTTCGGTCCCTAAATAAAATTGAACAAAAGTATTCACCGTACTTAATTTAACTAAAGATCCAATCCAGAGGACGACATTTGATTTTATAAATCACTATATTATTACTTGACTCGTACAATTGCGGTAGAAAAATTCCACATCACTTGTTTCTGAGCTTTATAAAGTTTTCTAGTTTATTTATGACTAGGACATTGTATTTTGGACAATGTTGTTGAAGAACCCACATTGAAAAGATGAGGAGACTTTATCGTCTTTATAAGATACGTAAGTTACTCCTTTCATTACCAATTGGTTTTGAGATTGAATCCCATGTATATCTAATACACACGAAAGTCGAACATGTGTCTCTCATCACCAATTGGTTTAAAACTTTCTTTGTATCGATGCAGTTGCCTGATGTGGCTTTACAGTAATATGTTTTAGGTTAAAATATCAGTTTGGTCATTGTATGGTGGGACTCGTCTCATTTTTGTCGCTCTAGTTTCAAATATCCAAATTTAATCATGTACTTATAATACATCTTAAAATTAATCACCATAGTTAATTCGAAGTTAATTTATTCAATCACACTTTGTAAATAATAAAAATAAAAGGGAAAATACACTTTTGGTCCCTGAGGTTTGAGTTAGGTTTCATTTTGGTCCCTGAGTTTTAAAACTCAACAATTTAGTCCCTAAGGTTTGGATTTCGTTTCATTTTTGTCCATCCACCCATTTTTTTTGTTAACTTTTAACGAAAAGATGGCGTGGCTTTTATTTAAAGATTATATTTTTTTATTATTTTATTTTTCTTTTCTTTTCCCATTTCCCTCGTCTTCTCCCTGTTCCCCAATCTACTTCCTCTTCCCCACCTACCCTTTCACCTTTGTCGGTCGCTACGCTCATCGCCGGCCACCAGCCCAACCACCGCCAGCATTTCCTCTGTCGATCATCTTCTATGGCGAGTATGGCGATTCAAAGCAACAGAGACAACAACTATTATTCAAATATTCGATGATCTCTCTTTCTCCTGATCTCTCTCTCAATCTCGAGTGCCTCCCTCTTACTGTCGCTCGCTCAATTTCTGGTCACCTTTCTGCGTGTAGTAGCTAGACGAATCGGGCAGAGCAGCAATAATAGGCCTCCAATGAGTTTAGGGGTAGCTCGATGCGTCGACTGAGCGTGGAATCTGGGCTCGTCTCAAGTTCCTCTTGTATAGATCTTGCCGAAAAGCCTCAAAATCGAATACCTAGATTCAATCCACATCCATCGAGTTCAAATCCTAAATCTGGGCTCGTCTTGAGTTCACGATTTCAAAATCGAAGGCCTAGATTCAATCTAGATCTTACCGGAAAGCTTCAACCTGCACCTCCCCACGCACGTTCGGAAATCAGAGAGAAGATTAATTTCACACAGAAATATCGTTGATATGCTTTAATCCAAGTATAAATTAAACATAATCAAGTAGTGCGTAGACTATTCTAGGGTCGAATCCACAGTGAAGGAAGGCTAAGGGGTTTTAATAAACTTTGCTACAACATCCATAATGTCATGCGTATGAGTGTTCATTAGCAAAGTTTATTAAAATCCCTTAGCCTTCCTTTCTTGTGGATTCGACCCTATAATACTCTAGGTACTACTTGATTATGTTTAATTTATACTTGAATTAAAGCATATCAGTTATATTTCTGTGTGAAATTAATCATCTCTCTCAGAATCGATCAAGTTTTTGGCATCGTTGTTGGGGATGAAACTAAGTTTTTAATGTTCTTTCTGATTTAACACTTTGTTTGGTGTTATTTGTCTCGTTTCTTGTTGAGTATCTATAGGTAAGCAAGAGTGTAGGCGTGCCGCTCATCGCATCAACATTGAGATAGACCTAGAGATTAATCGAACATACCACCGAAGAAGAAGAAATCGGCGTGCCCGAAGACAAGCTATTGAACAACCATTAGACATGGTAGCGCCAAACCCTAAAAATCCGACAGTGAATCCCATACAAATGGCTAATGATAGAGCACGATGAATTAAAGATTATGCAGCCCCTACAAATTGTGATTTTAATCTAGGAATTGTACGTCCAACCCTGGAATCTGAAAGGTTCGAACTTAAGCCACTTATGTTTCAAATGTTAATTGCTGCAGGACAATTCGGATGAAGTGTAGCGGAAGATCCACATTCACATCTCAAATCATTCATTGACATATGCAACAAATTCATCATACCCGGAGTAACGCAAGAGCAGTTACAGGTCATCCTTTTTCCTTACTCCCTACATGATGACGCAAAAGCCTGGATAAATCAGCAAGCAGCAAACTCCATTGCTACATGGAATTATTTATCCGATAAATTTTTGGAAAAATATTTCCCACCAACAACAAATTCAAGGTTCAGAAAAGAGATCATGACGTTCGCCCAGATGGAAGACGAAACACTTAGTGATGCATGGGAACGTTTCAAAAGTTTGCTGCAAAGATGGCCACACCATGGATTGCCGCAATGCATTCCGTTAGAGACTTTCTGCTAACGGTGCGTTGCTAAGGAAAACATACGACGATGCGCATGCAATCCTTGACCGCATTGCACGCAACAATTACGAGTGGGACACCACAGAAGATAAAAGAAACAGACAAGTGAAGACCAGTTCAGGAGGTATTGAAGTTGATCCACTGACCACAGTAAATGCAAAGATCAATGTGTTAACATCAAAGATGGATGCATTGACAGCAAGTATAACTCCTCTCATAGCACAACTCAACGCAGTAGGATGCAGAATTTGTGGGGAAGGACACACCCAGAGTCAGTGCTCTATGTGGGACCTCAAGGAACTGCATGCAACAATCCGTTTTCAAACACCTACAACCCTTGATGGAGAAATCACCCCAACTTCTCATGGAACAGTGGTGCAACCAAACAACTGCAACAAAGGTAATACAAATCCTGCCCCTAGATAGTTTAATGCTAACCATGAACACTCAACACAAAGACACTTTCAACGCAGCAGTACAAGTGGAGGTGACCAAGGCGCATCACCGTCAAATTCACTAGAAACAATGAGGAAAGAGTTCATGGCAAGTCAGAAGGAATATATGTCCAAAAATGATGCGTTAGTCCAAAGTCAAGCTGCATTTTCAATAAATCTTGAAGTTCAAATGGGACAACTTGCGTCATAGTTGAAGAATAGACCAGCTGGGACATTACCCAACAATACAGAGGCTCCAAGAGAAAAAGAGTAATGTCACACATTGACTCTCCGTAGTGGCAGGCAGCTCACACCCAATAGCCCCGCTCTAGTGCAAGAAGGATCAAACGAAGTTGCGGTCAGCTTTGACTGCAATCTTGAGTAAAAAGGTAACGCAGAAGTGGTGGAAGCAGGGCCTGAGAATGAAGAAGAAAAGCAATTAGAAAAAGAGCCTGACACATACAAGCCACCCATACCCTTTCCACAGAGGTTAAGAAAGAAAAATGATGAAGCTCAGTTTAAGAAGTTCCTTGGTGTTTTGCGAGAGCTTTACATCAATATTCCTTTGGTTGAAGCACTGGAAAAAATGTCCAGTTACGCAAAATTCTTGAAGGATATTTTATCCAACAAAAGAACTTGGAAGGACTTCGAAACGGTTACACTAACGAACGTATGCAGCGCAATACTGGCAAGAAACATTCCCCCAAAGTTGAAGGATCCTGGGAGTTTCACCATCCCATGATCGATTGGAGGGATTGATGTAGGAAGCATCAACTTGATGCCCTTTGTCTACAAACGCCTAGGAATTGGAGAAGTTCGCCCTACCACTGTTATCCTTCAACTCGTAGACCGATCGGTAGTGCATCATGAAGGAAAGATCGAAGATGTTCTGGTAAAAGTCGACAAGTTCATCTTTCCAGCTGACTTTATTATTCTTGATTGTGAAGTAGATAGGGATGTTTCAATCATCTTAGGAAGACCATTTTTAGCAATTGGCAAGACTCTGATTAACGTTCAGAAAGGAGAACTGACCAAGCGCATGAATGACCAAAAAGTGGTGTTTAATGTGTTCAACACATTACAATACCCAAACGATCCAAAGGAAAGTGAAACGGTTGCGCGAATAGACGTCTGCTCACCAATGGAGATTCTCCAAATAAACGTAATAAAGCTTGCACGTAAAGAAGAAGAAGAAAACCAAAACGCATGTGAAGTAGTGGAGTGTCGCACCATGGCATAATACAACGAAACAGTCCATAAGTTTGACCTTGAAAACAGGGAGTCCACTCTACCCTCTATCATACACCTTCCTGCGTTAGAGCTTAAACCCCTCCCAACGCATTTGAAATATAAATTTTTAGGCGAGAGAGATTCTTTACCAGTGATTATTTCTTCTAAATTAAATCTAACGCAGGAAAATTTGTTAATGCAGGTTCTGAAAAGACACAAGGGTGCAATAGAATGGAGTCTTGTTGACATCAAGGGAACAAACCCCTCGTACTGCGTGCACAAAGTCTGATTAATCGATGAATCTGATGAGTTTGTTAAGCGTCATAGGCATTTGAACCCTGCAATGATGGAGGTAGTGCACAAGGAAATTATCAAATTGTTAGACGCAAGAGTCATTTATCCTATCGCAGACAGCAGATGGGTGAGTCTAGTGCAGTGTGTACCAAAGAAGGGAGGAATGACGGTAGTCACCAACACAAAGAATGACGGTAGTCACCAACGCAAAGAATGACGGTAGTCATTTATCCTATCGCAGACAGCAGATGGGTGAGTCTAGTGCAGTGTGTACCAAACTGGTTAGTGGTCTCCAGTTGGTGCACGAGAACAAGAACAAGACAAATAGAAAAAAAAAGAATAAGAGAGAGGAAGAACAAAAAGAAATATATTTGAATTATTTTAATATAATTTTTTAGAAAATAATTAAAAGAATATATATTTGTTAATAAAAATTAGGTGCCACGTCATCTTGCAGTTACTAATTAACGAAAATTTGGATGGAGGGACCAATAGTGTAACAAAATGCAAACCTCAAGAGTGAAAAGTAAATATAATATTAGTAATAATAATTTCCATTCAAGAAATGACACAATGTGTACGTCCTTCAAAAATTTTAAATTGGGAGGCTACTTGATATATATATTATTAAAAGTAACAATAAACTACGAATAAAGACTAATTTAAAGATTTATTGGAAGTACGAAAACTAAATTTGTACATTTGAAAATATAGCAACTAAAATAGAAAAAAAATCAAACTAGAGGAAATAATGTGATATTTTAACGAAAGTTTTTATAAATACTCGAATTGTTATGGGCAAAAACTAGCCAATAATATTTTATGCAGGAAGGCCCAAACTGATCGGGCCCAAAAACAAAAGAAGCCGAGTCAACGAGAAAAGGGCCAGAACACATTTAGACCCAAAATCACTACCCTCGGCCTTGGCCCAAGGGAGAGGCCGAGGGTAAGGGGCCGAGGCAAACTAGGGCCAAAGGCCTAGAAGCTCTCCTAGAGACCGACGAAGAATGAAACCATAGAAAAAATCTATAAAAAGCGAGGCTACACACGCACAAGTATGAAAAATCAGTCCCTAAATACATTCTACGTGTTTTTCGGTCAAGGCTAACTTAAGCATCGGAGTGTGTGTGGTCTACACCACACCGGTGTGCAGCGTTTTCTTCTCTTGCAGGTCACTGTTGGGTTTTATCCTATTGAAATAGTAACCTAATTAGTTAACGATGTTATAACTAATGGTTGACTATTTCGTGGTCCGTTCTTATGCAAACTCATTGCATAGGATACCCCCACTTGCATGCCTACTACATGGACGTATTGATCCAAAACGTCCATGTAGTAGACATGCAAGTGGGGGTATCCTATGCAATGAGTTTGCATAAGAACGGACCACGAAATAGTCAACCATTAGTTATAACATCGTTAACTAATTAGGTTACTATTTCAATAGGATGATCTAGGTAACTCAGTCTTAATCCTGAGTGTGTTATGAACTCCTTCTCATGAGGGATTGTCCTTTGATTAGTATGGGTGAGAGTGGCCAATACGCCGAATCAATATGCCTTCCTTTGTGGCGACAAGATCGAGTGGGAGGTTGGGGACATGACAACACAAGAAGGAATTCATTTCTTCCCGCTTCTAGGTGAAGTATATGAGTGTTCCCTTAAGTGGTGACTCTAGGACATGAACAAAGGGATCCCGCTCTCTCACTGGCCCGAGAGGGACTTTCTGTGTAATGTTGGACCACAAACAAGTTTTTCATTAGAGGAGCGCTGGTACTTTAGGAAACAAATGTAACACAGGGGTAAAACGGTAATTTCACCCAGTCGTGATTACGGACACTCGTGAAGGATTGACTTACCGGCATAGGTCTACATCCATGGAAACATAAATGTTCTACAGTGAGAAGAGTTCAGTTGTGGGTCTTTAGTGGAATGACCCACAATTAATGAATATTGGTTAACCTGATTAATGAGTTTAATCTATTAACCTCATATCATTGGAGCTTCTGATCTGTAGGTCCATTAGGTCCCCCGGCTAGCTCGTAAAGAGTAATTAGGAACAAATATATCTTGAGAGAATTTGAATAGTTCAAATTCATATTGGGAATTAAGTTAATTGTACGAGATACAAATTAATATAATGTATAGTGATGCATTAAAATATAAAGTCTAATTTGAGATTAAACTTTATATATTGAGAGATTTATATATTTGAAAGAGTTCAAATATATATCTAATTAAATATATGGTATTTAATTAGAAGATGAATTAATTAATTATGAATTAATTAATTATTCAATTTAGTTTAAATTAAATGAGATTTAATTAAACTATAGTCTATGAGAGAAATAAATATTTGAAGAAGTTCAAATATTAATATGAATTTGATTTATATTAAATTTATAGGATATAAGAGAATTTGAAGGAGTTCAAATTTTAATATGAATTTGATTCATATTATAGAATTGATTAATTGAAGACCTCAAATTAAATATATGATGTTTAATTGGGTAATTAATTAATTAACTAATAGAAGGTCTGAAATTAAATATATGATATTTAATTGGTGATTAATTAATTAAAGAATTAATTAATTGGAAATTAATCAATTATGGAAATGATTAATCACTTATGGAAGTAATTGATCATTTATGGAAATGATTTAATCACTTATGGAAGTGATCAATCATTGTTGGAAAAGATTAATCAATTATGAAATTGATTGGCCATGGAATTGGTTGGTAATGGAATTGATTAATTATGGAAAAGATTAAATCAGTTATGAAAATAATTGATTTTAAATGAATATTTTATTCATGGCTTTTCTCCTATAAATAGAACACTAAACCTAGGGTTTAGGTACAACAACATGATGTGCAAATTGCTAACCGCAAGTGTACGGGTCAAGTAAAAATATAGTGATTATGCAATCGAATGTCGTCCTCTGGATTGGTGTCTAGCCAAGTTTTAATTATCGAAAATACTCTTGGCCAATTTTATTTAGGGAATCAAATAGAATGAGAATATGAATTAATCAACACAAAACTAAAGTAAAAAGTGACAATCAAATGGGAATAATTGGTCTTAGGGAATTGATTTCACCAATTGGAGTTATGGATTAATAAACGGATTAACACATGCTATGATTCATAAATCTTGGCAACTAAAATCACACATATCTCTCCCGAGCATACATGATTCTCCCATATGCAATTGAACCTGATATCCCTATCTAAATCCAATAAACATACAAGGCAATAAGGCTAACCTTTATGACAATTTCTAGAATTAACCTTAATCTCCCGATTTTTAGCTAAATTCTAGTTATGCATATTGATTACTAATTTAAATCATCTCTCCCGAGTTAGATTCAAATATAAACATCAATCAATTTATGGCCAGTAAATCGAAAGCATTAAACATACAACATATGCATAAATGACATCAATAGCATAAATACCGTACATCAATCCAAAACTTGCCCAACGGCTACATCAATCCCTAAGAATTAAACTTAGCTACACATAATCCTCGTTACAATATAAACTAAGTCTAAATAAGCCATAAAAAGTGTCTAAAGTAAGGGAAAAGAGAAATATACTCGTTGTAGGCCGAGACCGAACGTCCCCGTAACGATCCCCACGAACAATGGGTTGATTTCCAACTAATCCCCTTTGCTTCAGCTCAATTCTGTCCTCCATTTGACTCCAATTGCTGAATTAAGCTTCAAACACATACTTCCTACAAATAAAACATAAAAATGCATAAATTTGGGCAAATAATTGAAAAAGACTAGCTTAATTAATAAGAGAAAAATAGCTAGCTATGCTCGCTATCACAACATAAGGTCACAAGAATGCACTCTTGCATTGTCTCTAGCCTCCCTCTCATATGCTCTCAACTCAAGATCTTTAGGGAGAATTTTCTCTCTAGAGTTTTTCCCATTCAAGATTAGGTAGTCCCACAACTACGTTCCTAATCTCAGAGTTATAGCGGGGAAGATCAAATGGTGGTGTTCTTCGTTGTTGCAGAGCAATCAAGAATCATTCTTGATTTTCAGAGACGTCAACAGAGGTTTGCTTCTCTTTTCTTTATTATAGATTTAGATCTCAATTTTGTATGCTTAGCCTTAAGTTTCTATAGAATTTGTTCTATGACTTTTGCCAATGTTATGGTATTTTTGGATAAACAAAATTAACTACGAATCAGTCCCAATTACACTTCCGCTTTATCGGAATTAGGGAATTCCAAATCCATTCAATTGGTATCATAGTCGATCATAGATTTAATTTTGTTTCTCTAAAATTAGCATTGGTTCAATGGTGGGTATTTTAATATCATATATGTGATATGTGGTTTAATTTACAAAATTGATTATTTTGGCATATTTGTTGGTATTAGATTTATACTTCTGATTAGATCAATTGTAAATGCCAAAAAGGAAAAGATTTGAAGACCAAGATATGTCTTGGATTTAAATTATTGTAATTTAAATTGCTTTTAATTTCTTAGGATATGCCAAACATGCCGGTCAATTTTGGTAGTTTTAATTTAATTATGCATCTGATGTATGTATGAAATCAATTGATTGTTGCATAAAGTATGTCATTTAGCTTAAAATTCCAAACATAGGTTAAGCATATTCATGCATCTTTAATTATAATTGTTATAATATAAGTATTATGCATGAATTTAATTTTCATGAGTATTTAATATAAAATGTTATGATTAAATGGATGAAAGTTGAGAAACATTGGGCATGAAATTACTTTAGTAAGATGTATATATATATATATATATATAAGTTATATTTATGAAAGTAATTTATATGTTTTTTTTTTCATGAGCCATTAATATAAAGTGTTATGTTAATGTATGAAAATGTGATTGCTTATTTTAATTTTCTTGGGTAATTAATTTAAGAGTTAGATTAATTGAAGAAAACTAATTTGAGTTGAGCATGAAATTACTTTAGTTTAATAATATATAAGAGTAATATTTATATAAGTAATTAACATGCTTAGTTAATTTTCATGATATATTAATATAAATGTTATGTTAATGTATGAAAATGGTAATGCTTAATTTTAATTTTCTTGTATAATTAATTTAAGAGTTAGGTTAATTAAAAGGAAATTAAATTGCATTGAGCATGACATTACCTTAGATTAATATAAATGTTATATTTTTGGTATGTCATGTATGCTAATCTATGGTTTTATAAATTAATTAGAATTTGATTGTTAATTTATTCACCATAGTAGCATGTTATAGGGTTAATTCATTAAAATTTATAATAGTTATAAAATTAATGAATAGAATCTGTTAACCTATAACAAAGAATTGAATGCAAACATAGGATCTTAGGATAAATGAATTAATTTTAAAATGTTTATAATTAATTAGATCTTAGATCACATTTCTAATAGGATTAGAATTATTTTTACTTAGAATTAAAATTAGTTTTAATTGACTTAGTAGGAAAAACATTGCTATGATTATAAGGGAACTCAACTGATAAAGTTCTGTCTAAGGTTTGGGGTATTTAAGTTGACGGTTTACGGAACACCTCCTACCTGGGAACTGACCCGAGATACCGGAGTTGAATTAATCATCGTTAAATGTTAGCATGCAAGGTCACTAGGTTTGTTAAAAGTATTTAATACACCTAGATCTTTAGAGTAAAGACCTTACATTACTGTGGTTATAAGGGAACTCTCTTGGTAAAGTTCTGTCTAAGGCTGGGGTACTTAAGATGACGGTTTACGAAACACCTCCTACTTGGGAACTGATCCGAACCTTGAGTTGAATTAACCATAGTAATGTTGACATGCAAAGTTGGGTTTATTAAAAGAAGTTTAATTCACCTAAAACATTGCGGTTGAATCCTTTCCATAATTGTTATAATAGGATCAAACTTAGATAGATTGACTTAGCCGAATTTTATCTAAGTTAAACAACCCTAAATTAACCTTAGGACATTTTCAGTGGGAGGAAAATTACAAAACGAGATTTAAATCAAGTTTTGCTCCTAGGTCCCTATATTCACAACGTGAGGTTCATGCTCGGCTTCGAGTCGCCTTAGGAGCGGCCTCCCTTCAGAAAGTGTTTGCATGAATCAATAGCAAGGTGAATGGGAAAAATGTCTAGAGTAAGTGGGAGCGGGACACGTGTCAACGTATCCTTCGGTCTCTGCCCCTAGTTCGCATCGTGACAGTCCTATGATCCGTCTGCAGGTTGTCCTGGCGGAACCATCCCTTCGGAGGGCCTGAACATAGGATTTGGAACACCATGAACTCCTAAATAGGAAATGGTCACTTAGGCTAATCACTAACAGTTGTCTTTCCCTTCGGTAGCCTGTTGGTGCGTGCCTCTGAGATCTGAAACTGGGAGGGTTACACTTACAGGGATGAGTTAAATGTGTTAACTAACCCTTGATCGAACAACGGTAACTAAACACTAACAGAATATGAGTTATTTTGGTGTTAGAGTTTGGTTGAGATTGTCTCAATTCAGAGGAGGAGTAGCTGACCACCCTTCGGTAGCTGTTGTTCTAAACCTTTGAAGTATCGTTGCAAAAACTAAATCAATAGTTTTATAGGGTTTCTTTGATTGTTTATTTGTTTTTGAAGAATTTGATTGAATTAATTGTGATGGATTAGTGCAAATAATAATGCAAGTAATTTGTTACTTCAGCAATTATATAATAATTTTATGTGCATTATCTTACGTCATTTTATAAATAACGGTAATACAACAAACTTAAACAACAAATTGTGGTAAAAACGTCAAGGATTATTCTTAACTGAGGATTGTCCTCATGCCCCATACGTTTAATTCATTAAGAATTGTTCTTGGTGAATATGACATAGAACCCTGCTTAGCGAAAGAGAACTTGTTCAAGACCGTAATTTTCATTTACTTGTCTTGAAAACATGATTAATGAAGAATAGGGATTCTCCCCGAATACTTGATTCAGGGGCCACAAATCATGTGTGTTCTTCTTTTAAAGGAATAAGTTCCTGGCAACAACATGCTGCTTGTGTAATGACTCTCAAAGTTAGAATTAGAGAGGTTATTTTGGCTATAGCAGTGGGGAACATTAAGTTATTTTTCTCAGTGAGAGAAAATACATATTATTAGATAATGTGTATGTAATTCCTAAGATCAAAAGAAATTTGATTTTTGTGTCTTATTTGCTAGAACAATGTTACTCTTTACCTTTCTATGCTGACGCAGTTTTGTTTCAAGAAAGGGAGTTGACATTTGTTTAGCTTACTGGAAAGTAACCTAAATGTTTTAGGACTAATCAAGAGTAAAGCAGTCATGAACACTAGGTTGCTTAAAACTGCTACTACTCAATGTGAAAAGAGGCAAAGGATTTCTCCTAAAGGAAAAAACCTTTCGTTGGTTCTAAGGTAGACCATATTAATCTCAATTTGATTGGGAGATTGGTCAAGAGTGAACTTTTAAGCGAGTTAGAAGATGACTCTCTACTACCTTGTAAGTCATGCCTTGTGGGCAATATGACTGATAGATCTTTTACTGGAAAAGATCTAAGAGCCAAAGAGCCCTTAAAGCTTCTACATTTGGATCCTTGTGGTGAAATATGTTAAAGCAGTCGGAGGGCATGAATAATTCATATTAATTTTTTATGATTATTCAAAGGTATGAGTATCTTTACCTAATGCAACTTAAGTCTGAAGCTCTTGAGATATTCGAAGTAGTTTAGGACTGAAGTTGAAAACTTGTTAGATGAGATGATAAAAACATTTCGATCTGATCAAAGTGTTGAGTATAGGGATTTGAGATTCCAAGACTATTTGATAATACATGGGATCACACCCTAAATCTCATTCAGGAGAAATAAAACCCTATTGGATATGGTTCATTCCATGTTGAGCTATGCTCAATTGTCTGGCTCGTTTTGGGGTCATGTAGTGTTGATTGCATTGCATACTGTAGTAGGCAACCCCAAAGGAAACGAGAAGTGGATACTTCTACAATTCACAAGAGAATAAAGAATTTTTATCGACAAATGCTAAATTCTCAGAAGAAGTCCACATCAAAAACCATAAACCACAAGAGTAAAGTCGGTTTAAGTAAGTTGACTAATGAAGTTACAGTAACATCCACAAGAGTTGTGGATGAGGCTGACTGTTCAACAAAAGTTGTTGATGGATCAGTGTATCTAGTTAGTCACATCCATCTTAATAGTTGAGATTGCCTCAATGTAGTGGGAGGGTTGTTTGATAACCTGAACGTTAGATGGGCTTGTTTGAAGCCTAGGTCCTCATTCCTGATGATGGCATAGTGGATTCATTATCTTTTAGAAAGAAAATGAATGATGTTGACAAGGACCAATGGATTAAAGTCATGGACCTAGAAATGAAGTCTTTTGTATTTCACTTCCATCTGGGATCTTGTAGATCTGCTTGATGGGTAACACCTATTAGTTACAAGTGTATTTACAAGAGAAAACGAGAAATTAAAGGTCTTAACCAGAAGGGTTCATACAAAAAGATCGAAAGCAAAAGGGTTTGCAAGCTTAAGTGAGCCATTCATGATTAACCTAAGCATTTCGATCTTGAAATATAAGATTTTATATAGTGACCAAATCTTTTGGCTTTAATCAGAACATTAATGAGTCTTGTGTTTACAAGTAATCATCAATAGTTCAGTAGCTTACTTATGATTGATATCGTAATCATTTGAAATGATGTAGGTTATCTTATTGATATTAAAGGAGTTGGCAGCTCATTTGCAAATGGAAATTTGGGAGAAGCCGAGTTTGTTCTTGGGATCCAAATCGTTAGGAATCGTTAGAACAAAAAGCTAGCCTTGTCTCAAGTGACTTATATCTACAAGATGTCAGTTAGATATAAGATACACAATTCCAAGAAGGGTTCACTACCTTTCAGGCGTGGAATTCTTTTTGTCTAAGAAACCATTTCCTACGACACCTCAAGAAGTTGAAGAGATGAGATGAATGACCTATGAAGTGGGGAATGTCAGTAAGTATCAATCTAATCCAAGATTTAATCATTGGAAAATCGTTAAGAATATCCTCTACTATTCGAGGAGAATGAGGAACTATATGCTCGTGTATGAGACTAAGGATTTGATCCTTACGTGATACACTGACACATATTTTAAGACTGGTAAGGATTTTAAGAAATCTACATTAGTATCCATGGTCACTCTTTACGATGGAGTTATAGTATGACATAGTTACAGTCTTGGCCGTATAGGATGAAAAATTAGTTGCTTGTGAAGAAGCAATAGAGACTGTATGGCTTAGAAACTTCTTGATTTATTTGGAATGTGTTCCAAATGTGAACTTACCCATCACACTTTGTAGTGATATAGTGGTGTTGTGGCAAATTTAAAAGAACATCGCATCCTAAGACAAGCAGACACATTAAATTGAATGAAATATTGTTGATTCATTTACAAAGTCTCTCTCGGCTTAAATGTTTGAGGGTCATCTAGAAGGTCTAAATCTACGAGATATGTACAAAGGTGTAATCTAGGGCAAGTGGGAGAAATGTAATGGGTATAGTGATACCATTATGTAAAGGGTATAATGATGCCCTAGTTTATTGTATTTGTACATTGTATATGTTTTATACATGTATTTATACACCCACTGATGTATAGATTATTGTACATCCCACTAAACTAGAGTTTTAGTTCAAGTGGTAGTTTGTTGGGTTTTATGCCCTAAAACTCATAGATAGTGAATGTAAAAAAATTGTATACTTGTTTCAATAAAGTGATTTTGAGTTTCTACAATAAAGTGTTATTGTTAAATATTGCACAATTTGACCCAAATCCAATAAACTAAGATTCAAGGTTGTTTGTATGTAACTTGAACTAGTATGTGGAGACATACGAGGATCGATGTTCAAGTAACAACCTAAAAGGTCAATAGTACAAGGATAATGCTGGGTACCTTATCCTGGTAACACTATGAGATACGACCAGCTTTGTATTTGATACAGACGTATTGATTCAAAACGTCCATGTAGTAGACATGCAAGTGGGGGTATCCTATGCAATGAGTTTGCATAAGACTGGACCACAAAATAGTCAACCATTAGTTAGAACACCGTTAACTAATTAGGTTACTGTTTCAATAGGATGACCTAGGTAACTCAGTCTTAATCTCGAGTGTGTCATGAACTCCTTCTCATGAGGGATTGTCCTTTGATTAGCATGGGTGAGAGTGGCCAATACGCCGACTCAATATGCCTTCCTTTTTGGGGACAAGACCGAGTGGGAGGCTGGGGACATGACAACACAAGAAGGAAATCATTCCTTCTCGCTTTTAGGTGAAGTAGATTAGTGTTCCCTTAAGTGGTGACTCCGGGACATGAACAAAGGGATCCCGCTCTCTCACTGGCCCGAGAGGGACTTTCTATTTAATGGTTGGACCATAAACAAGTTTTTCATTAGAGGAGCGCTGGTACTTAAGGAGACAGATGTAACACAGGGGTAAAACGATAATTTGACCCAGTTGTGATTACGGACACTCGTGAAGGATTGACTTACCGGCATAGGTCTACATCCATGGACACATAAATGTTCTACAGTGAGAAGAGTTCAGCTGTGGGTCTTTAGTGGAATGACCCACAGTTAATGAATATTGGTTAACCTGATTAATGAGTTTAATCTATTAACCTCATATCATTGGAGCTTCTGATCTGTAAGTCCATTAGGTCCCCCCTACTGGCTCGTAAAGTGTAATTAGGAACAAATATATCTTGAGAGAATTTGAATAGTTCAAATTCATATTGGGAATTATGTTAATTGTACGAGATACAAATTAATATAATGTATAGTGATGCATTAAAATATAAAGTCTAATTTGAGATTAAACTTTATAATATTGAGAGATTGATATACTTGAAAGAGTTCAAATATATGTCTAATTAAATATATGGTATTTAATTAGAAGATGAATTAATTAATTATTCAATTTAGTTTAAATTAAATGAGATTTAATTAAACTATAGTCTATGAGAGAAATAAATATTTGAAGAAGTTCAAATATTAATATGAATTTGATTCATATTAAATTTATAGGATATAAGAGAATTTGAAGTAGTTCAAATTTTAATATGAATTTGATTGATATTATATAATTGATTAATTGAAGGCCTCAAATTAAATATATGATGTTTAATTGGGTAATTAGTTAATTAACTAATATAAGGTCTGAAATTAAATATATGATATTTAATTGGTGATTAATTAATTAAAAAATTAATTAATTGGAAATTAATCAATTATGGAAATAATTAATCACTTATGGAAATAATTAATCATTTATGGAAATGATTTAATCACTTATGGAAGTGATCAATCATTTATGGAAAAGATTAATCAATTATGGAATTGATTGGTCATGGAATTGATTAATTATGGAAAAGATTAAATCAGTTATGGAAATAATTGATTTTAAATGAATATTTTATTCATGGCATTTCTCCTATAAATAGAACACTAAGCCTAGGGTTTAGGTACAACAACATAAGGCCACAATAATGCACTCTTGCATTCTCTCTAGCCTCCCTCTCATATTCTCTCAACTCAAGAACTTTAGGGAGAATTTTCTCTCTAGAGTTTTTCCCATTCAAGATTAGGTAGTTCCACAACTACGTTCCTAATCTCAGAGTTATAGCGGGGAAGATGAAATGGTGGTGTTCTTCGTTGTTGCAGAGCAATCAAGAATCATTCTTGGTTTTCAGAGACGTCAACAGAGGTTTGCTTCTCTTTTCTTTATTATAGATTTAGATCTCAATTTTGTATGCTTAGCCTTAAGTTTCTATAAAATTTGTTCTATGATTTTTGCCAATGTTATGGCATTTTAGGATAAACAAAATTATCTATGAGTCGGTCCCAATTACGCTTTCGCTTTATCGGAATTAGGGAATTCCAAATCCTTTCAGTCACGTCCTTCCCGCTCTATTACAAATTCACTATCTATTGTTGCGTGGAGTGAGGGGCAAATTCCTAAGCAAAATTTGACCATCATCAGTTGGCGTCGTCTGTGGGGAAGACTCTTACTAACAAACGTTGTGTTCAGTAGGTCAGCAGAGCAGCAATGGAGCACGAAAATTAACCAGTGACAAACGAGGCGAGTCTGTTGGTTCGCCTCAAAGCCCAAGAGACTGAGATTGGAGCGATTAAAGGGAGGATGAACGAGATGGGGAAGAACTTGACTAAAATCCTTAATTTGTTGAAGAAGCCCGAGTCCGTGAGGCACGAGGAAGAGCATCTGTGCAGAGATACGAAGAAAGGAAAAGGAATAGAAGATGAGGAGGTAGGAGATTCAGACAGTGTAACAAGCCGAATGCACCATCATCGGGATGATCCGACCCGAAAAGAAGCTGGACCTAGCCACATAAAGGTTTGCAGGAGTTTGCCTTCAAAACCGGCACCAGGTATGCACACAGAGAATGGCGACAGGAAAAAGTTGGAGGCTCGAGCAGGGCCAGGGCCTAGCAAGGCCAAAAAGAACGAGAGCGAGAACTATCCAAGTGGCTGAAAGAGGAAGACAACCATCGTGACTCCCAATGAAGAATTGAGAATGAGGACATAGAAGGGTTAATTGGACAGATGGAGCCACCCTTCACTGACAAAATAATGGGACGGGAGGTACCTGATGGCGAGCAGAAATGTCGGAATTTTAGTCCCAATTTATTAGGCTTTTCTGTGCTTTCATCGTGTTTTTATTAAAAATATTTAATGTACTTTGTTATTTGGTCTTTAGGAGAAAAGTTGTGAATTTTGGGGAAAAAATGCCTAAAATGAAGCAAAACAAGCCCAAATTCCAATTTTGGATCAAAAGGGGAGTCAAAGAGATCAATCATGGAGAAAAGGCTCAAAAGAATCGAAGTGGAAGCCCAAAAAGAAGCCCAAAACCGAAGCTGGAAATTCTAGAAAACGTACAGCGTCGAGACGTTGTCCATTTCTTGGGCAACAAGCCGTGTGCATCACAGCGTCGCGACACTGTGCCCTATAGCGTCGCGAGGCTACCCCCAATCCGAGCCTATAAAAGGCACCCCTTGGTGCCTCATTTTACCATCAATCAATACATTTTTGCCTTCCTTTCTTGCTTACTTTGGCTCCTTTGGAGCCTCTCTCAAGGCTTTCTAGCCTTTTTGAGAGATTTCTTTAGTGGGAAATATTTTGGGGAATTTTGGGAGCATCCTATGAGGCTCAAGGAGTAGTCGGCAGGACTCCGAGCGTCAGCAAAGGGGTTTTTCGACGGCCAATTCCTTTCCTTTTATTATGCTCTTAATTATGCTTTCTATTGTAAATTCTGTGGATATTTTAGCTATGTGTAGCTAAACTCCAATTTGGGGTCTTGAAATGAAATTATAGTCAAAATGTTATTATAATTTCTTGTCTCTCGCCCTTTTTCCTAATTATTTGTATGGATGTACTTAATGCTTTATTCAATCTGGCCAATTGTGTAATGATTCAATTC
Source organism: Luffa acutangula (assembly GCA_036850905.1). NCBI lineage: Eukaryota > Viridiplantae > Streptophyta > Magnoliopsida > Cucurbitales > Cucurbitaceae > Luffa > Luffa acutangula. The sequence goes on from CM072087.1 coordinate 20,468,687, forward strand.
TTAATGGAAACTCGACGGAGAGAAATTAGGTTAGATCATAATCCATGAACCAAGTTTAATTGCCCATCGTGACACTGGGATTAGTTTATTAAACTTAGATTCCTAAAATAAATCAGAGGGTAATAATTAATGATTTTTAATGGCGCTAAGGACACTTAGGTCGTTAAAATGAATTAATTACAATTAGGGGAAACCGACAGGAGAACATATGTGATTAACGGAGATTCTAGGTTTATAAATAGTTGGGCAATGAGATAGGATAATTATAATGAATGTTTAGCTAATAATTGATTTTCAAGACCTCTCTTCCCATTTAAAGAAAACTCTTTCTCCATATTTTATTTTTGTTCGATTGATCAAATTATTTTCATTAATTGCTTTGAAATTTAAATTTCTTTGATTGCATGAGTTATTCCCTAAATATTATTTCGCTCAAGTATTTTTTGTGCTCAAGGGATTTTTGCTTTGCTTAATTTTCGCTTCGCCTCCCTGTGGATTCGATACTCGGTATTACCTACCATTTTATATTACTTGTGACCACCCGTGCACTTGCGGTAAGCAACAAGTTTTTGGCGCCGTTTCTGGGGAGGCTTGATTTTTAAGCAAATCAATTTTTCTTGACATCGAAAAGAAAGGGATAAATAGTAATTTAGGTGTAAATATTTTTCTTTCATTAAATTGTGAATATTATTTTATTTTTGTTTTTGTTTGGTTCTTTTCATTGATTAGGAGTATTGTATGCGAAGGAACAAGGTGGTTAATTTGTTTCCGCTAGATCTCGAAATTGACAGGACTCTTAGAACCATTCGTAAAATGAAAAGATTAGAGAAGCAATGGCCCATCAAGATGAAGCTCCCAAGGCAATCAGAGATTTTCTACACCAGTTCTTCCCATCGAGAATTCTGGAATTGTTTACGCCCCAATCCAAGCTACCAATTTTGAGTTAAAGACATGATTGATTCAGATGGCGCGCGATAACTCTTTTAAGGGACATCCTTCTGAGGACCCACACTCACATCTGCGATCATTCTTGGAAATATGTGGGAGAGTAAAAATGAACGGAGTTCCGGCAGACGCTATAAGATTGAGGTTGTTCCCATTTTCTCTACAAGACAAGGCAAAGGATTGGCTCGAATCAATCGAGACGGGCAGTATTAGTAAATCGGAGGAGCTTGCCCAAGCTTTTCTGACGAAATTTTTCCCGCCTGCCAAGACTACCAAGCTCCGGACTGAGATCAGAACATTTAGGCAGCTTGACGAGGAGCAGTTGTACGAGGCATGGGAGAGATACAAGGAGATGCTTTGGCGATGCCCCCAACATGGATATCCTGATTGGCTCAAAGTGCAGTTGTTTTACAATGGATTGAATCCCTCCACCAAGACAATCATAGACACATCAGCAGGAGGAAGTTTTCTTTCCAAAACAGTAACGGAAGCCAAGGATATGCTTGAGGAAATGGCGACAACCAGTTATCAATGGCCGACCAAGAGGGGAACAATATCTAAGAAGGCTGGAATTTATGAATTGGATGAGTCGAGTTCGTTGAAGGCACCGATAGCATCTCTGACCAACGCCCTGAACAAGTTGACTTCATCTGAGGAGGTCAAATCCATTTCCACTTTAGTTGAAGGTTATTCAAAGAAATAAGGTCAAGATATGGAAGAAGTCCAGTACATAGAGACCATTTACTCAAGGAGTACCGAACTTCTACCACCCCAGCCTGTGGAATCACGAGAACTTCTCATACTCGAACACGAAGAATGTTTTGCAGCCACCGCCAGGTTTTGCATCTTCCAGTGCGCCTAGAAAGAAGAATAACCTTGCGGAGATGGTGGCTCTGTTTTTAAAGAACAAAAAGTGTTGAACGTGAATCTCCAGACGACAGTTAATAACCATGACAGAGCTCTGAAAAACATGGAAGTTCAAATAGGACAGATCGCTTCAGCAGTGAATGCCCTTCAGAAGGGAAAATTTCCTAGAGACACTGAACCTAACCCAAGAGAGCAGTGCAAGATGGTGACACTAAGAAGTAGTATGAAGCTGGAGAACAATTCAAAAATGAAGAAGGAAGAAGAAAAGATAAAGGATGAAGATGAAAGGGCTGAGGCACAAAAAACCTCCTCTGAAAGGTCCCAACATCCTCCTAACTCTATAAATTTTAATTGTGATTTTTCTAACAATTTTGCAGGAAGAAAAAAAGATGAAAAACAGGATGACAAGCATAAAGAGAAACTGAACGAGGAAGAAGTGGTTCCATGCAACCATCATGATAAAGGCTCGCAAATTAGCCCGCCCAAGCGGAGGGGAGAATATCCAACCTTTGATTACAAGGAGTTACCTATTCCTCAACGATGTAAAAATGTTAAATTAGATGAGCAGTTTCAGAAATTCCTATAAATGTTTAAGAAATTGTCTGTGAATATTCCCTTAGTAGATGCCTTGTATAACATGCCTAATTATGGGAAATTCATGAAAGAGATGTTTTCTAGGAAGAAAAGTTTGAAAAAAAAGTTTTTAAATTGTCTGAGAGTAGTAGTACCATCGTTTCTAGAAAGATGCCTTATAAACAGAAAGACCCAGGGAGTTTTATTGTTCCCTGCACTATAGGAGAAGTATCTTTCAATAGGGCTTTATGCAATTTAGGTGCTAGTATAAACTTAATGTCGCATTCTGTTTACAGGAAGATTGGTTTAACAGGAATGAAGGACACCGACGTCACTCTCCAGCTTGCTGATAGATCAATTACTCACCCGATGGGTGTTGTGGAGGACATGCTGGTGAAAGTCAACAAATTAATCTTCCCCGTAGACTTTGTGGTAGTGGACATGCAGGAGGACAAAGAGGTGATCATTATTCTAGGCATACCCTTCTTAGCTACTAGTAAGGCTGAGATTAGTGTGCATACAGGTAAGCTTACCTTGAACATTGATGATGAAAAAGTCGTGTTTAGTTTTTTTGGCCAATATGAGTCTGTTTGTAGTTTGCATTCATGTTTTTCTATTGGTCCTGAATACTTGACTGGCGATGATGAAAAAGTAGAGTATAATCTTGGCCTAGGCTTAGGAGAAGTGCCTATGGACGATGGGGATTTTGATCATAATGCATATTTTGATGACCCTCTGTTTGAGAATGATTTAGAATTGCCTGACTTTGAGATTGAATTAGACTTGTCTGCATGTGAGAATGAAAAATCTGCAGTTGATGACTTACCTTCTTTTGAGAATGAATTGGATTTGCCTTAAATCAATGATTTTGATGATGATATTGATTTACCTGACATTGAGGATGAGCATGAATTGCATAAAAAAGATTACTTGATAGATAATTTTGAGTTTGATCATGATAACACTGAATCTATCGAGTCTGATCTTGATATTCCTGAATGCATGAACCCTGATAATGTAAATACCTTTGATTTGTGTCCTTATGATGTAGATAGCATAGAATCTGACCCAGAGGAACTCGAATCTGTGCATAGTATAGAATTTGATCCAGAAATTCTTGAATTCTTTAATTCTTCAGATAGTGAGTCATATGATAGCCTAGTTGAATCATTTTTTAATACTGAGTCTGAGGAATCTTCTGAGCATGTAGATATTTTATTTGATGAATGGACTGGCATAATTGATAGGCCACCTTTCGATCCCAGACTGGTTGATATCATAACGCTTGATGACTCTGTTAACAATTGCTTTGTGAATAGAGATTTAGAAAAGAGATTTGATGCAACTACATATTTTCTGGAATGTTATTATAACAATCTCTTTAGTGAAGATGGGCCATGGGAAAGTTGTTTTTCTCCCCTGTTTGCAGTGTGCAATGCGGTGCGTGATTTTTTGCAGGGCCCGGAGGATGATGAAAACTTTTATTTCGAGCCTCCGTAAGCGTGCCGAGCCTCGTCTAACTAAAGACGTTAAAGAAAGCGCTTCTTGGGAGACAACCCAAGGATTAAAGTTTAGGTAGTTGTTTTTGCGGTAAATAATTTTCTTTGCTCCGTGATCCAATTTTGTTTTGCAGTATCACCCTAGCAAATCCCAAAATTCCAAAAATCCCATTTTTCTGGATCCAAAGGAAGAGGATGAAGCGCTCCTAGCTCATGGAAGTCTCAGTATCCCTCTACTTGCTTTACTATTTTCAAAACATTGGGGACAATGTTTAGTTTAAGTTTGGGGGAAGGCTATCGCTGTGCTGAACATATTTGTATTCTGTTGGATGCATGAATAGATAGCTGTGATAGCCAAGGATGTGATTTTAGAAATTTTTGGAGAAAATGGTTTATATGTTGTGAAATCTGGGAGCACGGCAAAAATTGTGAAATTTAAAATTTTTATTATACTTAGTTTTGATGTCTAAAGCATGCAATAGCCTTGTCTAATGATATCTTTGAAAATCTAGATTCTTATTATGATTTTTAAAGTTTGTTGTCACCCCGATAGGCTTAGTTTCTAATATTAGGAAGTTCATGCTTGATTGTTCTAAAAGAGCTAGGTAGAAGAAAAAAAACTATTATGCCTGCTGAGAGAAAAGCAAAAGCAAAAAAAGAAAATGAGAGAAAAGAAAAATCTGTTGAAAAAGAGAATTTTTGCTTGCACAAAAGAAAAAGCCTAGGGGTAAAAAGAGCTACCTGCGGTGTGATCAGTTAGGCCAACAAGAGAATAAAAATCGGGTTAAGGGTCCTTACACCGTAGTGTGAAAGCTAGTACCATTTGTTATCAAAATGCAGGTTCGGGGGAGTAGCAAAAGAAAAAGGAAAAATAAAATGAAAAATCACTTGTGAGTTTTGCTCCCCCATGAAAAAGAAAATATCAGGCACCCTAGTTTCTTTTTTTTTTTTTTTTTTTTTTTTGCATGATAGAAGGACTCCGACCTATAAGGGGCTCTTAGCCAGTGTACGGGGAAAACAAATGGAGAAAGCCATAAGACTAATCTAGGTTAGTAAAAGAATCAATAGATAAGTCTTGAGCATGCTATTCATTAATCTTAAGTTCAAACTAGTTTAAGATTTCTTAAAGAGTATGCGGTGCTTGCTTATTCCACTTGCACGTTTTCCATTCTATCGTGAGAGTTCCAAAATTATTGAGGCCTGAGCAATTCTATTTCATGCATCTTTAGAATTTATTTTGCTCGGGACTAGCAAAAGCTTAAGTTTCGGGGTGTGATAGCGAGCAAAAATGTTGTTATTTTAGTCCCAATTTATTAGTCTTTTTTGTGCTTTAATCGTGTTTTTATTGAACATATTTAATGTATTTTGTTATTTGGTCTTTCGGAGCAAAATTGTGAATTTTGGGGGAAAAGATGCCTAAAATGAATCCAATCAAGCCAATATTTCAAGCTTGGATCAAAAGGGGAGTCAAAGAGATAAATCATGGAGAAAAGGCCCTAAAGAAATGAAGTGGAAGCCCAAAAAGAAGCCCAAAACCGAAGTCAAAATTTTGGAAAACGCACAGCGTCGCGACGCTGTCCATTTCTTGGGCAACAAGTCACGTGCATCACAGCGTCGCGACGCTACCCCCAATCCGAGCCTATAAAAGGCACCCCTTGGTGCCTCATTTTACCATCAATCAATACATTATTTCCTTCCTTTGCATCCTTCGGCTCCTTTGGAACCTCTCTCAAGGCTTTCTAGCCTTTTTGAGAGATTTCTTTAGTGGGAAATATTTTGGGGAATTTTGGGAGCATCCTATGAGGCTCAAGGAGTAGTCGGCGGGACTCCGAGCGTCAGCAAAGGGGTTTTTCGACTGTCAATTCCTTTCCTTTTATTATGCTCTTAATTATGCTTTCTATTGTAAATTCTGTGGATATTTTAGCAAGGTGTAGCTAAACCCCAATTTGGGGTCTTGAAATGAAATTATAGTCAAAATGTTATTATTATTTCCTGTCTCTTGCCCTTTTTCCTAATTATTTGTATGAATGTGCTTAAGGCTTTATTCAATTTGGCCAATTGTGTAATGATTCAATTCTTAATGGAAACTCGACGGAGAGAAATTAGGATAGATCATAATCCATGCTACTAGTTTAATTGCCCGTCGTGACACCGGGATTAGTTGATTAAACTTAGATTCCTAAAATGAATTAGAGCGTAATAATTACTGATTTTTAATGGCACTAAGGACACTTAGGTTGTTAAAATGAATTAATTACAATTAGGGGAAACTGACAGGAGAACCTATGTGATTAACGGAGATTCTAGGATTATAATTAGTTGGGCAATGAGATAGGATAATTATAATGAATGTTTAGCTAATAATTGATTTTCAAGACCCCTCTTCCCATTTAAAGAAAACTCTTTCTCCATATTTTATTTTTGTTCGATTGATCAAATTATTTTCTTTAATTGCTTTGAATTTGAAATTTATTTGATTGCATGAGTTGTTCTCTAAATATTATTTCATCCAAGTATTTTTAGTGCTCCAGAGATTTTTGCTTTGCTTAATTTTCGCTTCGCCTCCTTGTGGATTTGATACTTGGTATTACCTACCGTTTTATATTACTTGTGACGACCCGTGCACTTGCGGTTAGCAACAGTACCGCAGAAATTTAAGGTACAAAACTTCGAGCAGTATGATTGAAAGAAAGATCCCGTGCAGCACCTTGACGCATACCTTACCTGGATGGATTTTCACGGGGCGAATAAAACGACTAGGTACCGAGCTTTCGCACTAACATTGACATGTTTGGCAAGACAGTGGTTTAGCAAGATACCGCAAAGATCAATCATTTCGTTCAAAGAATTAGCACGAGCCTTCGTTACTTAATTCTTAGGAGATTGGAACCGATAGAAACCCCAGATCAACTTATTAACAGTAAAGCAGGGGCCGAGGGATAGTCTTAGAGATGACATCCACAGGTTCAGCAACGAGGTATTACAGGTGGAAGGTTATGATGATGGAGTTGTACTGACCTCCGTAATCTCAGGTTTGCAGGACGAGAGGTTGCTAAACTCAATCGGTGAAAGTCAACCACGAACGTATGTAGAATTCATGACCCGAGCGCAAAGGTATATAAACGTCGAGGAACTACTGAAGTCTAAACCAGAGGAGAGAGAGTTGGGGAATCTCCATATCTGATCAACACATAGAGGAAATAGGGAAAAGACGCCGGGTTGAAGAGGGTAGCCAGAGCACAGATGAGCACTCCTTGACCAATGGTTGAGGCCGAGCAGACACTACAAGAAAAACTGCATTACTTGACACTTATGATTTTGTATTAGTTGACATTTTCCAAAAAAAAAATGTCAAGAATTTGCATTTTTGACAAAAAAACATAAAGAAAAGTGTAAAAACACGGAGTTTGACGGAGTTTTTCGGATTTTGTTGCACATCACATAATACTTGACACTTTTAAAATGTCGAGAACTATAATAATTTACTTGACATTTAACAAATATCAAGTTTTATCCCGATTTACTTGCTACATTTTAAATGTCAAGTATTACTTACTAGGGTTTATTTAAAGAAAAGAAAAGGGATTTTTATTCTATTAAAGAAAAAGAAAAAAAAAATCTTTCTCTCCTCCTTCAACCCTCATGCACTAAGCCCTCCTGAGTTTTTCTTAAGCCGCAGACCCCCCGATTTCCAACCTTCAACTGCCCAGCCCCCCGCCGATCTGTGCGCCGATTCGTTGTCGCCAGTCCGTTGCGCTGCCCCGTCGTTACCTAGTTCGTCTCCCTCTCTCTCTCCATTCTGCTCGCAAATCCGCCTCACGTCGTCGCTGTGTCCCCATCGGAGTATCGCGGTGTCGTTGACCAACGCTCAGCCTGCCGCAGCCGTGTAGCCCAGCCCGTCGCTGCCCCTCTTCGCGTCGTTCTCTCTCTCTCGTTTCGCTGTAGGTCGCCCCGTCTCTTTTTTTTTTTGTTGTTCGGCCAAAGAAACCCATGGGTAACCTTCTTCTCCCTCATTCTTACTTGTCTAAGGCCAATCTAAGGTTCCCTTGTTCTATTTTGGTTAGATCTTGCGTGACCAGCCTCTCGGAGTGTCTTGTTCTCCCGTTTTTGCCTTTGTCCAACAACATTCTTGGGTGTTTCCGGCATCGCTTGGCAGTTTTGGTAAGTTTAGACACTTACCTATTCTTGGTTAGTGCTAGAATTAAATTGCCCAATAGTTTATGCGCTAGAAATCTAAGTTGGTATTCAAGTTCCTATTATGCAGCGCCGTCTGAGTGTTCGATTGAGTTCGAAACACTTCAGCTTGATCACCCACTGTCCAATGAGCGTTTAACAGGCTGTTCAAGGTTATTTTCCAAGTTTTTGCTGGAATTTTGAACTTAGTGTTTAGACAACTTTGTGTGTGCTTTGTTCCTCACGCAGGCGAAAGATGTCATGAAAGCTGTGAAAAGAAGGTTGCAACACATGAGTCCTAAAGTTCAGCTGCTATCTCTAAGGGAAACTTTTTTGGGGCAAGACTCCTTCATTTCTTTCTCATCCTCCCCCAACACACACACACAAAAGAAGAAACAAATTCTCCCCTTTGCATGCAATTAATCATCTAATATAGCCCATTGATCTCATTGTTAGAATCTGCCCCCCCCCCCCCCCCCCCCCCGGATTGTATGCCCTGTAGTAAGTTTTAGATTGAAGGTGTCTGAACAATTGTTTTGTTGTTCTTGTGAAATGTAGCTCATAGAGACAATGGTGAAGAATTGTGGTGATTATGTCCATTTCTAGATTGCTGTGAGAAATATTCTTGGAGAGATGATCAAAATTGTCAAGAAAAAGGAAACAATTTAATATCTTTTATTTGGTTTGTGGATGTTTAACACCTTTTCTTTTGTAATTCTGCGTCCAATTATATTTTTGTTTCCTTTCTTGCTAGGAATTTTGTATTGTTAATCTATGACCTTCCCACTGAAATTATTAGACCTTGGTTTTTAGTCTCCCTAGTCTCTCCTTCCCTCTTGCTTATTTAAATTTTGACTATGTTTTGAGCGAACTCATGATACTTTGCATGAGTGTGAATTTGTGGCCATTTGCATGATTCTGATGGAGTTGGAAAAGTCTGTTATTCTTTTGTGGAATTCCTCCCAAGTCCCAAAAACTGTTCCTCCTTTGAAGAACCACGCCACCAACCTAACAGAGTTTATGAAAGCAGCACATTGACATCCCTTGGATAGCACCTAGCTGTCCCGATTTTTTTTCAAAAGAAAATATTGTAGTTGAATTGCTGTTTAATTGATTGAGATTAAAGAATGGACAGGAAGGAGGGCCTAAGCTTAGTATGATTGTTAGACCTTATTGGAACATTACTAGAGGAGTTATACCTCAATAATCTCTTGTTTATGACCAGGACGAAACAATTTGGAGGGGACATAATGAGCTCTTCATCCAAACATGCCAATGTGCTAAGAGATATTATACACTATAGAGTTTAATATTTTTAAAATATAAAATCTGAACCTGGCCTTGAAACTTCTTTGTTTTACTTATTTACAAATTACCAAGCACTCGTACAAATGTTATTCAACTTTAATGGACCATTGTGTTTTTCATGAGCTGTAACTGTAAGCCTGCAAGTAGGTAGTAGGGTACTTTGATATTGAACAGTGTAATTTTTGGGTTATTTGATTACTGGTTGTTTGATGAATTAAGGGTATGAACTTTATCCAAATGTATCATTTATGTCCAAATTTAACATTAGCAAGCACTTTATCCATGTTGCAAGCAGACATGACTATGAGGGACAAAATCTTAGTGCTATTAGATTCTTGGCAGGAGGCATTTGGTGGACCGGAAGGAAAGCATCCTCAATATTACTGGACGTATGATGAATTAAGGGTATGCATTTCCCATTGAGAATCGTCTATTTACTATTTATGTGGTTTGTGACTGATAGACCAATCTAGAAATCCTGTTAAAAGCACACTTTCTTTAATTTGTTGTGTTCATTAACCTTTACGATATAGTGAAAATTTTCATGATCATATTATTCATAATTGAAACTTTTTAGAGTTCATTAATCAGATTTTTTTTGTTCATACAACGTTATGGAATTGATTTCCCCAAACGCTCATTAAGCCTTAAAATCATGTTTTAATTGATACCCATTAGTTGTTTGGGCTTTTAAAGCGTTGTCCAACCTTTATAGGTCCTTAAAATGTAAAATAAATGGGTTTTGCTTGCTGGTTATGATTTAAAAAGAATGCTAATTGATACCTATTTATTATGGTTTAAAAAGCATGCATTTCTTCTTATGTATCAGATTTGATCATGTTGATCAATGGCTTCAAGTACAAATTGCACCATATTCGATCAACTTTCAAAGAGTTATGTGAGTTTTTTTTTTTTTCATTTGCTTTTATTTTTGCAAGTGAAATTATTACACTCGGCAAATGCCATAATGTTATGGAAATTATATGTGACCATTTTACACTTACATTATGGTGTTAATAGGTGTTGGAATTTAGAATTGTTCATATTGGGTTGATAATTCTTGAAATTTTGGAATTGTTTATAAGATTGATAGTTTGGTGATGTTGAACACATGAACTTTGTTAATGTTATTGGTGAGCCTCATCTACCCTTCCTCCACTGAACTTCTATATTATACATCAATCAGAATTATTATGTTATTCTTTTTAACATGTTTTTTTTTTTTTTTTTTTTTTTGCCTCAGGACTAGCTCCTGAAATCCCGGAGGATCTTTACCATCTCATCAAGGAAGCTGTTTCAATCTGAAAGCATTTGGAGAGAAACAAGAAAGACAAGGATTCAAAGTTCAGGTTGATTTTAAGGCATGGAAGCACATTAATTATTTAATAGGTAGTTTGTGATTTTGAATATATGGTGGAGATAGGTATTATGTAATTTTGAATATACGGTGGAAATGAGTGTAAAGTTCTTCATTTTGGAATTGTCCAAATGGAGTTGATAGGTCATGTAATTTTGTAATTGTTCACGTGGGTCGATAGGTCTTTTAATTTTTGGAATTGTCCATATGGGTTGATAGTTGTAATTTTGGAATTGCTCATATGGAGGTTGGATACTTTTGTAATGTTGAAGATATGAATTTTATTGAAGTTATTGGAAGAAATTTGGTTGATGGATCTTGAATGTGTATTGTTTATTTGGTTTGATCAATATATCAAATTGTTGGAATGCAATGCAGGAGATTCAAGATAATAGCGAACAACTACTTTAATTGGAAAAAAAAAATTACCAACAAACTTGACATGTAAAATGTGTCAACTTTTTAAATTGACATTTCTGAAATGTCAAGATAAAGTATCATTTAACATGTTAGAGCTGTCAAGTTTTAACAAATATGATATTTAATAACTGTCAAGAAATCTATATACATGACGCTTTATAATTGTCAAAAATTTAATATTCTTGACGTTTCATATATATCAAGTAAAAGATGTCTTGACGCTTCTCGTTTGTCACATTTTTGATACCTTATTCTTGATAGTGGTTCTCTCGACGCTTTTAAAAGCGTCAAGAGTATTAACAGTTGACATTCCAAAAGCGTCAAGTAAGTCAATTTTTCTTGTAGTGAGAGGCCAAAGAGCCAAGGGTCCGGGCAAAACCAAAAGCAAAATTTGACAGGTACACCCCACTAACTGCTCCGCTTGAACAGGTCCTGACTGCAATACAGGATACAAATTTGTTGAAACGTCCAGAAAAATTAAAATTAGACCCAGAGAGGAGAAATAGGAACAAATATTGCATGTTTCACGGAGACCACAATCATACAACCCGGGAGTGTATATAGTTAAGGGATGAAATAGAAACCCTAATCCGGGAAGGCTACCTCAAGGAATTTGTGGGGAATGATAAAGGTAAAAAACCATTACCAATAGATCAAGGTAAGGGAAGCAACAACCAGCCACTCGAGATACAAATAGGGGTGTGCAAAAACCTACCCAAACCGATGAACCGGACCGAACAGACCGGTTCGCTTCGGTTTTTCATTTAATTTTCAAATTCTCGGTTCATCCTTTTAAAAAACTGAATTTTTCGGTTCGGTTCTCGGTTCGAATCTTTAAAAAAACATATAAAATCGAACGAAACTGAATTCTTGAATATCTCTTAAAAATCCTAGCCCAAATAAAATAAGCCCACTACAATATAGAGTCCAATAGCCCAACTAGCTCAAAAGCCCAAAACTTATTTTTCATCTCTCTAAAACCCTAATCTTGTCACCTGCACCTGCACTCTTCTTCCTTTCTCCATCTCTCTTATCTTCACCTACCCATCTCCATCCCTCTTCCTCACTTCATCTCTACTCTTCTTCCTCTTTCATTATTGCATGGTAAATCTAGTGTCGTCTTTTTACCTTCTCGCCATGATTGCATCAATCTTCCGCTTTGCCGTGGCTGGCGTCGTTTGCCCTCGTCGTGGTCGTGTGTCATCGCCGTACCATTCCTTCACTATTTCGTTTTCTTTTTCTTCTTCTTCTTCTTTTCTGAGAAAACATTCATGTGTAGCCTACTTCTTCCTTCCTCTTTTTTTTTTCTTGAAGCCTCCCCTCACGTTTCCAGGTTTCTGGAAGATAAAGTAGTGAATTTGGGGTTCTTTTGTTTTTTTTTTGTTTTTAGAATTTTTTTCTTTTAAGAATGAGGACATAACCAAGATAAAAAAATATAAAATATAAAATCGGTTTAAAACTGAACCGACCCGTTTAAGAACCGAAACCGACTGGTTCGATTTTAAACCAAAACAAAAAAAAATTCAGTTTACTCGGTTGGTAACTTCTCAAAACCGAAGGGTTCGGTTCGGTCAATGGTTTGGACCAAAACCGAACCAAACCAAACCGTGATCACCCCTAGATACAAACAATTCTAGGAGGACCATTCGGTGGAGAATCGAGTAGATAGCGAAAAGTCGCGGTCCGAGAGGCACCGCTAGAACCAGGAGAGCAAGGTATGTATTCGCTCCTACTCGATGAAAATTTACTAAACATAGAGTTTACAGAGAAATAAGTCGCAGGGGTACACAATTTGCACAATGGCGGGTTGGTAGTAACTCTAACGATTGCCAACGCAAAAGTTCACCGAATCTTCATCGACGGAGGGGTTTAATGTCCTGTAAACTCGTAGTTTGTAAATCATTAAACATATTCTATTTCCAATAAAGACATTATTGAGGTTATTAAGTAAAAGATGTTATTGAATATATATATTGTGAATGTTTAACCTAAATCCAATAAACTAAGATCCTTGGCTATAACATGAATACTCGAACTATATGTAGAGATATATCATAGTCTATAGTATAAGGATAGGGTTGGGTGCCTTATCCTTGGAACACTATGGACGCGGCCCACTTTATATTAAGTACAAACGATGAGATCCTAAATCCTGCATAAGACTGGACCGCAAAATAAGTCACTTTCTCTTTATAACGTCGTTTACTGTACAAACTGACTATTTCATAAGATGACCTAGGTAACTCGATCTTAATCCTGAGCTAACTATGAACTCCTGTTTATACGAGATTGTCCTTTGATCTGCATGGGTGAGAGTGGCCAGAATTCGCCGACTCAATAAGCCTACCATTTTGTTGATAAGATCGTATAGATAGCTGGGGACATAGTCTCGTACGATGGAATTCGCTCCTACCCATTTCAGGGATAGTAGAGAGGTTGTTCCTAAAGTACTAACTCCAGGACTTGAACAAGGGGCCCCACCCTCTTCATGGCACGAGAGGGACTTAGGTTTGATGGTTTGATCACAAACCGATTGTTCATTAGATGATTAATGGAACATAAGGAACAAGAAGTACTATAGGGGTAAAACAGTCATTTGACCTAGCCATAGCTACGAACAACCTGTGAAGGATCGACTTACAAAACATGGTTAAATCAAGTGGACGAAAATATATCTATGGTGAGGGGAATGCAACTACTGGGCTGTAGTGGACTGCCCCGGTAGTTAACTAATGTTGCTAGCTTGGTTAACGAGATTAGTCGGTTTTTCTCGAATCGTTGGAGCCCATGAACGATAGGTTCATTAGGTCCCCCTACTAGCTCATATCGGAATAAATCCTATAACAATAAAATAGGATTCTTTGAATCGTTCAAAATCGAGAAAAAGGGTATTATCGTAAATTGTGTTTGACACAATACTTTAATTATGAATTAAATTATTACATGAGAGATAAAGTATTTAAAAGTGTTTTAAATACTACATATATGAATTAGGATTCATATATAATGAATTGCACAAGTTGGTATGATTAATTGGATTAATCATATTAAATTATTTTGACAAAGTCTCAAATTAATTACCTAAAGTTAACTTCAATTTGTAATTGAAGTTAGCATTAAATTGCAAGCTACAAATCATTAAAGTTAGTGGATTTAGTTGCATTCCCACTCTTGCATGATGATACAAAGTGGAATACAACACATTCATGCACTAGTTCCATGTATTGTGACATGAACACCTATAATCCACTAAGGCTTGCATCTCGAACATGTGTCTTGCTTCTTGAGGCCTCCCCTTGCATGGATTCACTTTATAAGTAGAGTATGAATCAGATTGAGAGCCCAAGAGAGCCATTTCCTTACTGTTATGTTGTTGGAATTTGCTCTAAAACTCATTCATCTCCACATATCTCTCAAGTGCTTGAACCTTCAAGCATTCCCTTCCCATTCCCTATCTCTATAGACTCCCACAAGTCGTTCTTGACCCGGAGAATAGTAGGGAAAACACTATAGGTGGTCCACACATCGTTTGTGATCAAAGGAATCAGAGGGAGTTCCTGAATAGGTCTCCAAAAAAGTTGGTACAAATTCTGCTCTCTGTTTACGGTATTTTGACAGCATGCTTTGATTTTCTAAAATTGATGTGGTCAAGTGCCTCTGATCCTAAAATTTCTTCCGCATGTGTTATATTAACACCTTCAATTGCTCACGATCTCCCTGATGAGATGATATTTGCACTCAATGTGCTTTCCTCGCTTGTGACTTCGAGGTTCCTTAGAGTTTGCAACTGCTCCACTGTTATCACAATAGAGGGTGATAGGCAATTGCATATTTGGAACGATTTCCAACTCTGTTACGAATTTTCTTAGTCATATTGCCTCTTTTGTTGCTTCGTAGGCGGCTACGTACTCTGCTTCCATGGTAGAGTCAACAATGCAACCTTGCTTAATATTCTTCCATACTATTGCTCCTCCATTCAGAGTAAACACAGATCCCGATGTTGATTTTCTTGAATATATATCGGTTTGAAAATCTGGGTCAGTGTATCCTGTAAGGACCATATCCTTAGCTCCATACACGAGCGTATAATCCCTAGTTCTCCTTAGATACTTTAGGATGTTTTTAGCAGCAGTCCAATGCGCATGTCAAGGATTAGACTGATATCTGCTGACAATTCTTACGACATAGCATATGTCGGGTTTGGTACACAACATGGCATACTTCAAACTACCAACTAGTGATGCATAAGGAATGTGTCGCATTTCCTCAGCTTCTAGAGGTGTCTTAGGACTTTGTTCCTTTGACAGGTGAACCCCGTGCCTAAAAGGTAATAACCCTTTCTTGGAGTTCTGCATCAAATATCTTACCAACATTTTGTCGATATATGATGCTTGAGACAGTGCTAGCTTTTGTTCTTTTTATTTCTAATTATTTGAATGCCCATAAAAAGTTGAGCCTCACCCAAATCTTTCATTTGGAAGAGTCGCTAGCCATTGTTTTACGCCAGTCAGGAATCCTACATTATTCCCATTAAGTAGGATATCATCTAAGTATAGAACTAGAAAAGCTACAGTGAATTTGACGATTTTCTTGTAAACACAAGGTTCGCCAATATTTTGCTCAAAGCCATACGTTTTGATCGTAGTGTCAAAACGTATGTTCCAGGATCTTGATGCCTGTTTTAGTCCATAAATGGATCGTTTAAGTTTGCAAACTTTTTGCTCATCACCCTGGATTATGAATCCCTCTAGTTGAGCCATATAGAGAGTCTCTTCAAGATTGCCATTCAAAAAGGTTGTCTTTGTTGGGTTTTATGCCCTAAAACTCGTAGATAGTGAATGTAAACAAATGTTTTACTTGTCTCAATAAAGTGTTATTGAGTCTATACAATAAAGTGTTATTGTTAAATATTGCACAATTTGACCCAAATCCAATAAACTAAGATTCAAGGTTGTTTACATGTGACTTGAACTAGTACGTGGGGACATACGGGGATCGGTGTTCAAGTAACATCCTAAAAGGTCTATAGTACAGGGATAAGGTTGGGTACCTTGTCCTGGTAACACTATGTGATACGACCCGCTTTGTATTTGATACAGACGTATTGATCCAAGACATCCATGTAGGAGACATTCGAGCGGGGGTATCCTATGCAATGGGTTTGGATAAAACCTGACCACAAAATAGTAAACCACTAGATGTAACACCGTTAACTAGTTATGTTACTGTTTCAATAGGATGACCTAGGTAACTCAGTCTTAATCCTGAGTGTGTCATGAACTCCTTCTCACGAGGGATTGTCCTTTGATTAGTATGGGTGAGAGTGGCTTGCTCGCCGACTCAATAAGCCTACCTTATTGGGGACGAGACCGAGTGGGGGGCTGGAGACATGACAACACAAGATGGAATTCACTACTTCCCACTTCTAGGAGAAGTAGATGACTGTTCCCTTAAGTGGTGACTCAGGGAAAAGAACAAAGGGATCCCGCCCTCTCACTGGCCCGAGAGGGACTTTCTGTTTAATGGTTGGACCATAAAGAGGTTGTTCATTAGAGGAGCGCTGGTACTTAAGGAGACAGATGTAACATAAGGGTAAAATGGTAATTTGCCCAGTCGTGATTACGAACAATCATGAAGGATCGACTTACTGGTATAAGTCTATATTTGTGGACACAGAAATGTTCTACAGTGCCAAGCGTTCAGCTGTGGGTCTTTAGTGGAATGACCCACAGTTAATGAATATTGGTTAACTTGATTAATGAGTTTAATCGGTTAACCTCATATCATTGGAGCTTCTAATCTGTAGGTCCATTAGGCCCCCCTGCTAGCTCGTAGAGAGTAATTAGGAACAATTACATCTTGAGAGAATTTGAATAGTTCAAATTCATATTGGGAATGAAGTTAATTGTATGAGATACAAATTAATATAATGTATAATGATACATTTAAATGTAAAGTCTATTTTGAAATTAAACTTTATTGTTATGAGAGAAATAAATATTTGAACTAATATTTGAAGAAGTTCAAATATTAATATGATTTTGATTCATATTAAATTTATAGGATAAGAGAATTGGAAGGAGTTCCAATTTTAATATGAATTTGATTCATATTAGAGAATTAATTAATTGAAGGCCTGAAATTAAATATATGATATTTAATTGGGTGATTAATTAATTAACTAATCGAAGGTCTGAAATTAGATATATGATATCTAATTGGTGATTAATTAATTTAAAGAATTAATTAATTGGAAATTAATCAATTATGGAAATGATTAATCACTTATGGAAGTAATTAATCATTTATGGAAATGATTTAATCACTTATGGAAGTGATCAATCATTTATGGAAAAGATTAATCAATTATGAAATTGATTGGTTATGGAATTGATTAATTATGGAAAAGATTAAATCAGTTATGGAAATAATTGATTTTAAATGAATATTTTATTCATGACCTTTCTCCTATAAATAGAACACTAACCCTAGGGTTTAGGGACTACAACATATGACCACCATAAGACCCTCTCATATTCTCTCAAATCAAGAACTCTATGGAGAATTTTCTCTCTAGAGTTTTTCCCATTCAAGATTAGATAGTCCCACAACTACGTACCTAATCTCAGAGTTATAGCGGGGAAGATCAAATAGTGGTGTACTTCGTTGTTGCAGAGCAATCAAGAATTATTCTTGATTTTCAGAGACATCAATGAAGGTTTGCTTCTCTTTCTCTTTTAGATTAGATCGTTTATTGTATTCTTAGCCTAAATATATTTTGTAGAATGTGTTCTATAATTTTTGCAATGTATTGGTATTTTGGTAGAAAAAAAATTAACTACGAATCGGTCCCAATTACGCTTCCGCTTTATCGGAATTAGGGAATTCTAAATCCTTCAGTCTTGACATCCATTTGCCATATTTCATAATCATAAAATGTGGCAATAGATAAGAGTATTCCAATCGACTTACGCATGGCAACACGGGAAGAAGTTTCTTAAAAAACCAGTCCTTCCCGCTGGGTAAAATCCTTTGCCACAAGTCGAGCCTTAAAGGATTGAACCTTATAGGCTTGGTCTCGTTTTCTTTTCTAGATCCATTTGCAACCAATAGGTTTTACCCCATCCGGCTGCTCTACAAGTTCCCAGACCGAATTGAAGTACATTGACTCCATTTCGAGATCCTTGGCTTTGATCCACTTGTCCTTATCAACATCATTGATTGCCTGATTAAAGGTGTAACGCCCCGCGTTTCGAAATCGAGTTTTTGGGATCTGTCGAGCGTGTTATTCTAACTTGGAACGTTGGAAATCTAAAGCTTAGCCTTGGGTCGATGAATTAAATTTCTATAATTTTGGAAAAGAGGGATTTTTAATTAAATCTTTAATTTCCTAAAGCATGGAGGTTTAATAGTTGATATTTATTTAAAATATCAAAAGACCCAAATTCCAAATAAGTCGGGTTATTTTCTATTTCCAAATCTTTCAAGAATTAAGTTTGGGTTTTTAAATTTGAAACCTAGATAAGATCTCCTTATTTTAGTGGAGATTTTCTATTCTTCGGTGTGTTTAAAAAAATCAAGAAAAGAAAAGAAAGAAAATGAGATAGAATAGAAAAAAAAAAACCCTAGCCCCAATCTTCTCCTTCTCTCTCCTCCTCCCTCCCTTTTTCGTGTAGTTCAGCAGCCCCCTCCCTATCATGACTTCCTTCTGCCGACCAGCACCCCGAAACGTTCCGCCGTCTTCGTGGGTTTTTTCGTCGAGAAGTGGAAAAATACTCGAGGTAAGCCTTTTTCCTTCTCATTCCTTGTGATCTAAGGCCCGATCTAAGTGTCTCTTTGTTCGGTTTGTTAGATCTTGCGTGACAGCAGCTTGGATCCCCTCTTCCGCGTGATTTCGCCTCTGTCCAGTGGGGTTTAGACTCCGTTTTGGATCGTTATGGCGTCGCTTAGCGATTTCGGTGAGTTTAAGCGCTTACCCATTCTTGGTTAGTGTTAGAATTAGAATACCCATTTCATTAGGTGCTGGAAATTTAAGTTAATATTTAAATTTTCATTCTGCAGCGCCGTCTAAGTGATCGATTGGGTTCGAATCACTATAAGCTCGAATACCCACTACCCAAGGATCGTTCTAGTGCGTTGTTCGAGGTTATTACAACCCGTCTAGCATGAAAGCGGGTTCGTTTGAGTAAGTTTCACCCCTTTCCCTAACACTCGTTAGCTTTAAGTTGAGCTGCCGTTATGTGTTAAGCTTTAAAAGCATGTTAAAATCATTACCCATGCTTATTCGACTTCAATATTAGAATGCCCAAGTTGTTTAAGTGCTGGAATTTAGTTTAATGTTGAAAATTCTAATCTGCAGCGCCGTAAAAGTGTTCGATTGAGTTCGAATCACTTAAAACTTGAATACCCATTGTCCAAGGAGTATTCTAACACGTTGTTCGAGGTTAGTATAACCCGTCTAGCGTGGTATCGAGTTCGTTTGGGTAGTATTCATTGTTGTTTTTGGTTTAAAAGCATGCTTAACCGATGCCCATTAGTTGTTTAGGCCCTTGAAGTGTTGCCCCAACCCTTGTGGGTTCTTAAATCATGATTTAGGAGGTTTATGCTTGCCGCTTGTGATTTAAAAAGCTTGCTAAAATATCTTCTATCAATTGCCTAAGCCCGAGTAGCGTTACCCCACCCCTAGGAATCCTTAGAATGTGAATTCACGTCATTTACTTGTTGTCCAGCAACTGAAAAGCCTTGATTATAGCCATTCAGCAAATACCATTACCCGTTGTGCCTTAGACGTGGTTGCCCATAGTCTAAAGGCTTTGGGTTTTTAATTTGGGGAATTTTTAGTGGTTATACGATAAGGAAATAGACTTTCCTTAGTTGATTTAGGCTTTTCTAGCATGTCTTAAGCTTTCAGTAAGTCGTTCTTATTTTTAGAATTATCTTTGTTGTTTAGAAGTTCTTCTTGATCCTTGAGTTGTTGAAGTGCTTTAGGAGCATTCGAGGTAAGTAGTTTCTATTCCTTGAGTCTGTTTGACTGCATGAGCATGCTTGCTATTTATCGCTTTTCTAGTATGCCTCGTTGTCTCGTTGTTTGTTATGGAATTTGATTTATGTGTTAGAAGTGTTGTTTGATCGATATTAAAGCATGATGAACTGTTGGTTGTTTTAAGCACGTTCTCTTATTGCTTTTGAGCTATACTGCATGATAGTCAAGTTGCATGGTCTTGTGTGCTCATTGAGAGGTGAGTCGGGTTGTGTGAGCGGAGCGTGACGCGAAAATCACGTGTTAAGATTGCGCTACATGACGCTGAAATCATGTTATTGGTGCGGAGCATGACGCGTAAATCACGTGTGGGTTGTGAGTGCGGAGCGTGACGCGTAAATCATGTGCGAGTGTGCACTGCGCATGGCGCATAATTCATGTGCTGGGTGTGAGTGCGTTACATGACGCAGAAATCATGTTTTGGTGCGGAGCGTGACGCGGAAATCACGTGTTAAGTTGCGTTGCATGGCGCGGAATTCATGTGCATTGGTGTGTGGCATGACGCGTAAATCATGTGCTAAGAAAGCGAGCATGGCGCGGAATTCATGTGGGTTGCATAGCATGTCGTGTGTTTACATGAGTCGTTCTTTTGAGTTATCACGAGTTTTGTTGATGAGTTATCGTTTTATGGAGCATGACTATGTGTTTATTGCTTAAGAGTATGTTGGATGCGTGTGCCTAGCATGTTGATGTTGTTGTTTGATGCTTGATGGCTCGTCGGGTGTGAGCTGCTTACCAGTACCGTGGTTGTACTGACCCCCCCTTTTCTCCCCCCAACATTTTTAGATCATGCAGGTGAGTTTGCATATGATGAGCTCGGTGGTGCTGAGGAGGTGCACGAGGAGTGACTCCACTGGTTTAGGCATCTTTGTTTCAAGCTTTTGATTATCTAGTTTGTCGTAGAAAGTTATTTTATTCTTTTGGTTGTGAAGAATAGTGTTTATGTTTAATTAAGTTAAAAGCTCGTCTAGTTGCTTATTTCGATACGATAGGTTTAGCTTGAGTAGAATCTATTTGAAGCTCGAACTCTTATTTTTAACAAAGTTATCATCTAGTATATTGTGTTTTTGTGTTTTGGCTGTGGTTAAATGAGCAGGCGAGACCTTACTCGCTAAATTTGTGGAGTTTTGGGCTTGATGAGTTGCCTTGGATTATAGAAGTGTGATTTATGTTTAACAGGTGATATAAAAATTTTGGGTTAGTCCTATGTATGTCGTTATGCTGCCGAAATTTTCGGTGCATTCGGTTAGTTTGGGTTGAGCGTTAGTAATGTCGCTAGGATTAGTCAAAAAATCCTAGGGCGTTACAAAAGCTCAATGGATCCTCTATACCATCATCAGGTATGATGGTTTGAGTTTATGTTAAACCCATGTAACGGTCGGGTTGTATTATAACCCTCCCACTACGTCGAGGCTCTCTCACTTCTTGAGATGGATGTGTTTGATCAACAACTTTTGATGGACCAACTTGATCGACAACTTTTGTAGGTTCTTTTGTAGTTTTTCTTGAAATCTCATCTAATACTAGTTTACGGCAAGGTCGATGTTCTCTTATGTGATCTTCCTCAAGGAATGTAGCGTTTGTCGATACAATCACTTTATTTTCTTGAGGATCGTAAAATAGACCACCTTTCGTTTCTTTAGGATATCCAACAAACAGGCACAGTTTTGAACGTCGTTCCAATTTCTTTTGATTTTGCACCAACACGTGTGCCGGACATCAACAAATTCTGAAGTGATGTAAACTACCTTTACGCCCTCTCCATAACTCATAGGGTGTTTCAGGAACACTCTTAGAGGGAACCATGTTCAAAATGTATACAGTAATCTCTTTTGCATATCCCCAGAACGAATCAGGCAACTGAGCTAGCTAATCATTAATCGAACCATGTCCAACAAGGTTCGGTTTCTTTTCTTTGATACACCATTTTGTTGTGGTGTAGCAGGGGCTAAGAGTTGGGACTTGATTCCATGTTCTATCAAATAGTCCTGGAATTGTAGGTCCATATATTTTCCACCTCAATCTGATCATAGTGTTTTAACTGTTTTACCTAAATGGTTCTTAACCTCGGTCTTGTACTCCTTGAATTTTTCAAGAGCTTCAGACTTGTGATGCATTAGGTAAGGGTAGCCACACCTAGAATAATTATCAATGAAATTGATGAAATATTCATACCCTCCTCGTGCTTTGACATTCATAGGACCACAGAGATTCGAATGCACGAGTTTTAAGGTTTCTTCGGCCCTATAACCTTTTTCAGAAAAAAGGTCGTTTGGTCATTTTTCCCTCGAGCCAGGATTCACATGGTGGCAACAAGTCATCTTCTAACTGATTTAGTAGTCCACTCTTTACCAACCCACATGATTTTTTTTTTTTTTTTTTTTTGCATAAATGACATCAATAGCATAAATACATAATCCTCGTTACAATATAAACTAAGTCTAAATAAGCCATAAAAAGTGTCTAAAGTAAGGGAAAAGAGAAATAGACTCGTTGTAGGCCGAGACCGAACGTCCCCGTCACGATCCCCACGAACAATGGGTTGATTTCCAACTAATCCCTTTTGCTTCAGCTCAATTCTGTCCTCTTTTTACTCTAAAGTCGGCTCCAAAAGTCCCCCATTCGAAGTCCCCAAAAACCTAGCCGAAAAGATGCTTAAATAGCAAAATTTCGTTGTAGCGTCCAGACGCTGTCGCGATCCGCAAATTTGGAAAATTTTCTATAGCGTCGCGACGCTGTCCCTAGCGTCGCGACGCTATGATTTTTTTTTTTTTTTTAAGATTGGAAGCTCCATTTGACTCCAATTGCTGAATTAAGCTTCAAGCACATACTTCCTACAAATAAAACATAAAAATGCATAAATTTGGGAAAATAATTGAAAAATACTAGCTTAATTAATCAGAGAAAAATAGCTAGCTATGCTCGCTATCAGTGCCAAAGATAGGTATTGGGAGAAACTTTTCGCCTTTTGTTTTGAGTTTCAGCTACTTTAAACATTTTCGTATTAAACATAGATTTAACATGAATTGGTCTTAACACGTATAAGTTGCTTTCAAGTTTTTCGGAACATATTTGCATGCCTCTTTTGTTAATAAACACTTCATTAAGATCAAAAGATACTTGGTATTCATGTTCAATGAAACAAAAGATAGATATTAAGTTCCTTTTGATACTGGGAACATACAAGACATTTTTAGGTAATAAAAATCTATCTCCAAAAGACAACTTTAGAGTTCCTGAAGCTCTGGCTGAGACAACATCTCCTGTTCCAACTCTGAGAGTTACCTCTCCATCTGCCAACATGTGCCAGAAACTAATTTCCTGTAAAGAAGAGCATACATGGTTAGTCGCTCTTGAATCTAATATCCAGGCAGAGCTATCTTGCTCAACTAAACATGTTTCAATAACGAGAAAATCAAATTTACCTTGCTTCTCTTTTTATGCCTTCTTTTCCGCAAGGTATTTCGGAAAATTGCATTTCCAATGTCCATCCACGTTACAGTGGAAACATTTTCCTTTTTCTGCAGCTTTGTTTTTTGCCTTGCTTACCATTGAGCTATTCCTTTCACCTTCTCCTTCTTTTCTTCATCTGAATACTCTTATTCTTAGAAGTGGAAGGTCCAAACTTTGTTCTTGAGGATGATCCTTTTTGAAACCTCTTGGCGGTGGCAACGTTTGCTTCCCCTTTTTGTCCCCTCTTGTTGAGACTTTGGTAGGTCTGGAGCTCATTCAATAAAGTAGTCAGGTTATAGTCTATTTTTTTCATGACAACATTTGTCCTGAACTGAATGAAGCTCTTTGGAAGAGACTCCATTATAAAACTAACTTGACTACCCTCGTTTATGGTAGCACCGTTTACTTCAGCCACATTGAACTGAACCATCATGTTCAAAACATGTTCCCTTATAGAATCACCTTCTTTCATACGGGAATTGTAAACATATTTTAGAGCTTCGTGTCTAGATTGTGAGGACGGTTGTCCAAACATACCTTGCAGTGAAGTCATGATCTCCCTTGCGGTGACCATCCTCTCGTGCTTTTTAGACAAGACATCTGAAATGCTAGCTAAGATATAAACTCTTGCTTTATCATTGGCACAAGTCCATTTCTCATAAGCTTCCCGAGCATTTCTGTTTGTCGACGAGCCAGGGTTTTGTGGACACTCTTCGGTTAAGACAAATCTAAGATCATCGATTACTAGTATTGTATTCAAATTAGACTTCCAAGTTCCATAGTTATCCTCGTTAAGCTTATCCGAAGCAAGTAATTGAACTAGTGAGCTAGACATGCTGAAAAATAAACAAAACTATTAGAAAATTGCTTATTAACCAGTTTTGATAAAATCTAATCAAGTTTTAGCAAAAGTAATAATGTACCCAAGATTATTATTTTGCAACGACACTTTAGTGAGTTAGAGCAACTGCTACCAAGGGGTTGTCAATTACTCCTTCACTAAACCAAGACGTTCTTGACTAAATACTAATGCCAGAATAACTCTTATTCCCATAGTGGTTTAGTTATCGCTACATTTGGTCAGGAATATACTAACACTTAGTAACCCTTGTAAGTGTGACCACCGTTTTTAGATTCCAGAGAACGACCCCAACAATGCTACCGAATGGAAAAGCTAATGTTGGAAATGGTCCTAAGTAACCCTATCCATTTTTTGGAGTTTACGTTGTTCCAATCTCCATGTTACAACCCTCCGAATGGTTAGTAGCTCCAGGGCATACAAGTAGGCGGAACATGGAAATCTCACGGTGCAACCTAACGGAGGAGACCGTAGGATGTGTTGACACACTTCCTTCACTCACTTACTATAAATACTTTCTCCATTCACCTTGTTATTGATTTATGCAAACACCTTCCGGATGGAGCAATTGAGGTATAATCAACACGAGACCAAACATAAATTTCACGGTGTGAACAAAAGGGAGAACATGATAGGAAAATGGATTTGATATATCTCTCCCCTCCCACTAAGTATTTTAAACGATTTTGGGTATACTTATACTTAGGAGTATTTCGGCTAATGGAATAAATCCTAAGACTAAGTTCATTTTGACTTACGATGTCTATGTGATAACGATTTATAACCTCACATCTCACACGTGCATGCTCATAAAACTTGGTTAACTTAACTTAAGAATCGACTCGATGCCCAGGTAGGAGGTGTTTCGTAAACCGTCAACTTAAATACGTCTAGCCTTAAACAGAATCTTGTCGGGTGAGTTCTCTTGTAACATTGTTTTACAAGCTTATCAACCTATTTGAATCTAATTTAAATTGATCGAATGTTGGATTCAAATTAACCCTATGTGAGCATGCACCTTATCTTTGTTGTAGATTTTAGATTTCTATCTCATTTATAACAATTAGAAAATCAATCTATAACTAGCCCGATTTGAATATAACATTTATAATCAAACTAAAGAAGTTTCATGCGTCATGCTTTGTATATTTTCTCTTTTAATTAATATAACTTTTATATCAATCAATCAATTTTGAAAATAACCATTCAAGCATGCATCTCCCTAAATTAATACAACATTTATATTAATTATCATGAAACTTTATACATGCATTTAAGTAATATCATACCTCTTATAACATATTAATAAATGCATGATTCACGTTTTCCTATGGTGGAATTTTAAATCTAAATGACATACATTATGCACATAAAATACTATTTAATTAAAACATACAATCAATAATGCATAATTAATTAAATCAACTAAAGTGAATTGGTTTTGGGATTTTTAATCAAACAGAAAAAAACTAAAATTATTACAATAATAATTTCAAATAGGGCTTGGACCGCTCCCGAACCATTCGAACCGACCCGAACTGCCCATGGATTGCTTGAACCGGACCATTTCTCCTTTAAGAGAAGAACAGAATTGGGCTGGAACTAAAAAACAGCATGCTAGAATTTCCGGCCAGCTTTGAACAGTCTCCGAATTTCTTCAAATTGACGGCCTAAATGGACTTTATTGACTCCATATGAACACATTAATGCCCAAAAAAATGTAGGCAATTACAATTAATTCCAATGAATTGAACGAGAATTAATTTCAATCCCAAAACCAATTTTCTTTAGTTTCTACACAGTTTCATCATATGAAAAGCTACCCACCAAGCTAAAATTAATGCATGTTAGGTGTCTTAATCATGCTCTAATACCAATTGAAGGTGTTCATATAACACATGCGAAAGAAATTTTAGGATCGGAGGCACTTAACCACATCAATTTTAGAAAATGAAAGCATGTTGTCCAAATACCGTAAATGAGCAGAATTTGTACCAACCACTTTGGAGACTGATTCAGCAACTCCCTTTGATTCCTTTGATCACAAACGGTGTGTGGACCACCTCTAGTGTCTTCCCTACTATTCTTCGGGCCAAGAACAACTTGTGGGAGTCTATAGAGATAGGGAATACTTGAAGGTTCAAGCACTTCAGAGATATGTGGAGAATAATGAGTTTGAGAGCAAAATCCAGCAGAAAGAAAACAACAAGGAAATGGCTCTCTTGGGCTATCAATCTTATTCATACTCTACTTATAGAGTGAATCCATGATAGCGGAGGCCTCAAGAAGCAAGACATGTTGGAGATGCAAGCCTTAGAGGATTATAGGTGTTTATGTCACAATACATGCAATTAGTGTATGGATGTGTTGTATTCCACATTGTATCATCATGCAAGAGTGGGAATGCAACTAAATCCACTAACTTTAATCCATGATCTAATTTGTAGCTTGGAATTTAATGTTAATTTCAATTCCAAATTGAAGTTAACTTTAGGTAATTAATTTGAGATTTTTTCAAAATAATTTAATGTGATTAATCCAATTAATCATACCAACCTTGTGCAATTCATTATATATGAATCCTAATTCATATATGTAGTATTTAAAACACTTTTAAATACTTTATCTCTCATTTAATAATTTAATTCATAATTAAATTATTGTGTCAAACACAATTTACGATAATACCCTTTTTCCCGATTTTGAATGATTCAAAGAATCCTATCTTATTGTTCTAGGCTTTATTCCGATAGGAGCTAGTAGGGGGACCTAATGGACCTATAGTTCATGGGCTCAAATGATTCGAGTCTAACCGACAAATCTCGTTAACCAAGCTAGCCAACATTCGTTAACTACCGAGACACTCCACTATAGCCCAGCAGTTGCGCTCCCCTCACCATAGATATATTTTCGTCCACTTGATTTAACTGAGTTTTGTAAGTTGATCCTTCACAGGTTGTTCGTAGCTATAGTTAGGTCAAATGACCGTTTTACCCCTATTGTACTTCTTGTTCCTTAAGTTTCATTAATCCTCTAATGAACAATCGGTTTGTGGTCCAACCATCAAACCTATGTCCCTCTCGAGATATGGAGAGGGTGGGGCCCCTTGTTCAAGTCCTGGAGTTAGTACTTAAGGGAACAACCTCTCTACTATCCCTGAAATGGGTAGGAGCGAATTCCGTCTTACGAGACTATGTCCCCAGCTATCTATACAATCTTATTCCCAAAATGGTAGGCTTATTGAGTTGGCGAATTCTAGCCACTCCCACCCATGCAGATCAAAGGATAATCTCGTATAAACAGGAGCTCATAGTTAGTTCAGGATTAAGATCGAGTTACCTAGGTCATATTGTGAAATAGTCAGTTTCTACAGTAAACGGCGTTATAAAGAGAAAGTGACTTATTTCGCGGTCCAGTCTTATGCAAACTCATTGCATAGGATGCCCCCACTCGCATGTCTCCATATGAACGATTTAGGATCTCATCGTTTGTACTTGATACAAAGTGGGCCGCGTCCATAGTGTCCCCAGGATAAGGCACCCAATCCTATCCTTATACTATAGACTATTTTGACTATAAACTTGAACTTGATCCTATGATATGTCTCTACATATAGTTCGAGTATTCATGTTATAGCCAATGATCGTAGTTTATTGGATTTAGGTTAAACATTCGCAATTTACATATTCAATAACACCTTTTACTGAATAACCTCAATAACGTCTTTATTGGTAATAGAATATGTTTAATGATTTACAAACTACGAGTTTATAGGACATTAAACCCAACAACCAATTAAGCCAATCCACTTTTTTCGCACATCCAAAGCGTTCAAAGCCACAAGGAGATGATTAAAGGAGGGCCAGGAAAATCTACACATAAGCCTAACCGTGGAGCGAGCAAGCAAACAACACAGAGGAACTGGTCGGCCTCATGCCAAGGCCGAGTTCCACCTTCAAAAGGCCAGGTATGAAATTAGTCCTTCTTACTCAAAAAATGCAACTCTTGAAGTAATAAATGCAAATTATGAGTGGGGGCAGGGAATAGGATTGGTTGAGGCCATTCCATTCCTTTGCTATAATCACCATGGTGATTGTTTTGATCCCATTCCATGTCACAACTGTGACCACTTTTTGCATGATTTCGACCCTCTTTTCTTATTTATCAAAGATAAGATTATTTCATAAATTATGATGAAACTTTTTCATGGATATGGTTTCTCCTACTTTGGTGGAGATTTTCATGTAATTTTAAAATTGCATGAGGCATGACGAAGGAGTTGTTAGGGGATAAAGAGCCTAATTTCTCATTGATTGAAACGAAAGTACAAAATACACTAAAGGAAATGCTAGATAAAGTCATAAAAGCAGAGACAGGAAGCAAAAAGACAGGTAAAGCAAGAAAGCATTGAGGCCATCTAATGGTTGTCATCTCCGAAAAAGTCCACGTCCTCACGCCACGCATCACGAAGGGGTTGAAGTTGGGGTCGTGCTTCTGCATGTGCAGAACAACCCACCTTGCACCATCCTCCTGTTCGGTTTTATGCCCTAAAACTCGTAGATAGTAAATGTAACATTTGACTTGCTTCAATGAAGTATTATTTCTATATATTTGTTTTGCCTAAAATATAACCACAAATCCAATAAACTAAGAACCCATGCTATATTATGTATACTTGAAGTTTATGTGTAACATAAGTATGGATCAAGTTCAAGTAAATAGTCTAAACGATCTATAGTATATGGATAAGGTTGGGTACCTTAATGCTAGGGACACTATTGGCGTGGCTCGCTTGGTTCTTTAAAGACAGACAACGTGATCCTAATCGTTCATGTATAAGGCATGTGAGTGAGGGCATCCTATGCAAAGAGTTTGCATAGAGATCGAACCAGGAGATAAGTCACTTTCACTTTACAACATCGTTTACTGTTGAAACTGAACATCTCATACATATAACCTCGGTAACTCAATCTTAATCCTGAGCTAACTATGAACTCCTGTTTATTTAGGATTATCCTTTGATTTGCATGGGTGAGAGTGGCCAAACATCGCCGACTCAATAAGCCTACCATTTTGGGGATAAGACTAAATGGATAGCTGGGGACATAGCTTTGCAAGATGAAATTCAATGCTACTCATTTTAGGGTTAGTAAAGGTTGTTCTCTTAAGTGCTAACTCCGAGTCTTGAACAAAGGGGCTCTGCCCTCTCATAAGCTTGAGAGGGACTTGGTTCAGTGATTGTATCGCAAACTAGTTGTTCATTCGAGGATCAGTGGAACTTAAGGAACAAGATGTAACTATAGGGGTAAAACGGACTTTTGACCTAGCTCTAGTTACGAACAATCGGTGAAGGGTCAACTTACTAATCATGGTTATTTTAAGTGGACAAGAAATATATCTACAGTGAGGGGAGTGCAGCTACGGGCTATAGTGAAGTGTCCTAGAAACTAACAAACGATGAATGACTAGGTTAACGAGATTAATGGGTTATCATCATTTCGTTGGAGCCCATGATCTGTAGGTCCATCAGGTCCCTCTTCTAGCTCAATAGGAATAAAACTTTGAACAATTTGATAAGATAAAATTTGAAATGTTCAAATTCGGATAAGGATACAAAAGTCGGTTATATACGATATTTAACAACTTATTAGTTTAATTATGAATTTAAAATGAGAGTTGGATATATTTAAATATGATTTAAATAATAAACACGTGAACAAAGATTCATGTTCGAGAAATTTCGTTTGGAGGAAAACCAAGATTGCACAAGTGGTATTAATTTAATATAAGATATTAAATTAAATGATTTTATTTTAAATGAAATAAGTTTTATTTAAATTAAAATAAAAATTATAATTAAGTGGGATTATTCAGGTTTATGTTTTAAATTACAAATTTTGAATTTAAAAGAAATTCAAAAAAATTGGTAATTTTTGAAGGTGGTGCTTAGTGACTAATCACCTTAGATTAGCCTTATTGCACCACCTAATCCATGACTCAAATCACTCCCAAATTGCTGCCAATTTTTGGTGTAATTCTTGTGCATGATTTTCCTCTATATATAGAGGATGAGGTGATGAAAATGGTGGTAATTCTTCAACCTAAAATGTTGCAAAAATTCTCCCAAGA
The DNA here is from genome assembly GCA_036850905.1 of Luffa acutangula. Classification (NCBI taxonomy): domain Eukaryota; kingdom Viridiplantae; phylum Streptophyta; class Magnoliopsida; order Cucurbitales; family Cucurbitaceae; genus Luffa; species Luffa acutangula. The sequence goes on from CM072087.1 coordinate 20,499,310, forward strand.
ACTTCCATATTCATACTTTCAAGCTTGTTTATACCCATAAGCTTTCCTTTCCAATTTCTATCAATTGAGGATCCCAAAATCCGTTCAAGACCTGAGGATAGCAGAGAAGATCCAAGTGGTTGTCCAAAAGTTATTCGTGTGAATTATAAGCATTAGATTATACAAATTGGGAGCTACAAGAAGTAGGTACCTTATTACTCTATTTTTTGTTCTTATGGACAGCGTGTCTTCTAGGATTAAATTGATGAAATTGTGTTCCTAAGATCCAAAATTGCTTCTGCATTTGTGATATGAACACCTACACCTCCCACATTTGGTTGTATGAAAGGATGTACTCATCCATTTTCTTGTACTCTTCCGCGAGGAACTTGGCATCGGCTAGATGAGCTCGAGCTTCGGCCAACAGGACTTTGGTCTTATTCCATTCCGCTTTGTGGAATTCAAGGTCAGCCCTCACCTCCTCGAGCAAACGGTTGGCCTAGTTAAGGCTTTCTTGGGCTTGGACCAACTCGCACCTAGGTACACTATTGGCCTGTAGCTCATTTATCTTATTTGTCAAACTCATGGTCGAGACGGTGGCCTTAGTGAAAACCTGCAAAAAGTAGAAGATTTACTGAGAAACACTTCTAGCAAAAGCAAGACCATTAAAGCAAGAAGGATAACCAGACGTAACTTACCTCACCGAGTTGTCGATGGGCAGATTGAAAGCTCTCAGCAGGATCGTCATATCCCAATTCTTCTTCAGGTTTGTGGGACTGCAGACCCTGCCAACATTGGAGGTCGTAAGCAAGCATGTCAACCATGCTACCGGTGTCGGAGTATCCTTCATTAAGGACACAGACAGGGAGAGAAGTCTCCCCCATGTGAAGGAATTGGGATAGTAAGAGGACGGCTCTAGGTCGATCTCCTCAAACCAGCAGTGGAAGAGCGGGTGATTATAAATGGTGCATCGGAATCCTCCTCAGTAACGTCAGTCACGTTTGCTCGAGAAGTCCCCGCTCCACTCTGGGTCGTCCTAGCTTTTCGACGTTCAACATAAATCAAACGCGGAGGCATCGCTGATGCATAAAGAAAAGTGATAACATAAAACGAAGTCAGTATAATGTCAACTCAAAATTGTGTAAAGCACAAAGGTCGAATAATAATGAAAGCTCACTTGAGTGATGACAAGCAAGTCTGAGGAACACGAGATTCTCTTGTTTAACCAAGACAGGACCAAAATTTTGACAAAGTGGAATTTGTTGCACGACGTCAGCAAACTCGCGAGCTTGTGCAGAACGATGAACTCTCCGAGGAACTGAGCAAAGACAAATGTAGAAGTGAGTTAGAGAAATCAATATGAGCAAACAAGTACGCAAATACTCACCATACTCTCTGAAATTAGTAGAAACGTCGTAATGGCTACCATCCAGGTGTTGCTCTAACCAATTCCCGCTTACAAAAAACCACCCATTCCTCCAATTCTTTAGATGTAGGAGTGTTAACAATAATCCCATTTCTTGCACTAATATAGTAAAAAAGGTGTCCCAAGTTGGGACTACGACTATTAGAATGCAAGGAAAAGAAAATATTTGGGTTCATAGTTGCATTTGGATTGTCGTATGCCCATAGCAAAATGCACCCAATTAGGTGACTCCACCCATTGGGTACAATCCGGGCAGGGGCTAACCCGGTAAGCACAAGAAAATATTGAAGGAGTAAGAGGAGAGGGAGACGAACACCAAATTTAAACATAGCCCTATAAAAAGCAACCTTGGACTCGGGAGAATGGGAAAAACTTTCATCGAGATTTGGATTCCTCAGTTGTACGTCCTCGAGAATACCATACTCGTACCGAAGGCGCTTAAGTTGAGCTTCAGTCACGAGGATGACATAACCGTTGGAGGTGCGGAGGGCCCGACATCTTCAGCTTCTTCAGCACCATCCTCCTCCAAGAATGAGGACTCATCATAAAAACTCGAACCACTCTCAAAATAAAACTCGGTATGGATTGACTCCTCACTTGCCATGATGTGGAGGAAACAATTGAAAATGGACAAAAAAAGAGGACAAATTTGCACAAAGTAAAGGCTACCTTAGAGAAAATTTGGAGAAAAAGAGAGAAAGTTGGAGAGTGGAATGGGAAGAATGAGGAAGCTTAAACCCTAAACCCTAAACCCTAAACCCTATTTATAAAGCCAAAAATGGAAGGAAATCTGAAAAAAAAATCGAATTAAAAATATATATATATATATATATATATATATAAACGGATGGGGCAAGGCAAGCTAGGCCTGCCACGGCAGGCCTAGCCTGCTCGGCCTCCGCCAATGGCCGAGGTCGAGCTTACCTACTGCCCCTAGTAGCAGGTATCCTGTCGCGCCAGGCATGTGTTGGGTTTTATGCCCTAAAACTTGTAGATAGTGAATGTAAACAAATTGTATACTTATTTCAATAAAGTGTTGATGAGTTTTATTGTTTAATACTGCACAATTTGACCCAAATCCAATAATCTAATATCCAAGGTTGTTTACATGTGACTTGAACTAGTATGTGGGGACATACGGGGATCGATGTTCAAGTAACAACCTAAAAGGTCTATAGTACAAGGATAAGGTTGGGTACCTTAACCTGGTAACACTATGTGATATGTCCCGCTTTGTATTTGATACAGACGTAATGATCCAAAGCGTCCATGTAGTAGACATGCGAGCAGGGGTATGTTATGCAATGAGTTTGCATAAGACCGGACCATGAAATGGTAAACCACTAGATATAACACCGTTAACTAGTTAGGTTACTGTTTCAAATAGGATGACGTAGGTAACTCAGTCTTAATCCTGAGTGTGTCATGAACTCCTTCTCATGAGGGATTGTCCTTTGATTAGCATGGGTGAGAGTGGCCAATACGTTGACTCAATTTGCCTTCCTTTTTGGGGATAAGACCGAGTGGGAGGCTGGGGACATGACAACACAAGAAGGAATTCACTCCTTCCCACTTCTAGGAGAAGTATATGAGTGTTCCCTTAAGTGGTGACTCTAGGACTTGAACAAAGGGATCCCGTGTCACACCCCCTCCCAGACCATCTGCTAACTTAACCTGAAAGACGGCGTGAAGCCAACAGACATCGTCACCTCTAACGATCTCTGTTGACCCTACTGAAACATTGAACCTTATAAACATACTAATCATAGATATAAAACATTCTACATGAAACACAACACAGCGGAATACACGGAAACCTTTTAGCATACACGAGGTGCAGCCCTGACATAACTTGGTTTGGAAAGTAACCTGATATAGATATCACGACCAAAACATATACAACTAGGGTTATACATCCATGACCTCTAGGACTATATTATCCAATCCTTACAAAACATTTACAATATGAACAAACACAATATACAACCCCGCCCACGTACTGAAGCTCGTTTTGGAACTTTGAGCAGACGTTGGTAGTGTATCAGGCACCGGGAGCTCGATCTCTACCTGAAAAGTGGAATAACATTTTGAAAGAATGAGCTACAAAGCCCAGTGAGTGACTAACTTTAAAACTTTAAATCCGGTAGCCAAAACACATGATAAACCTTTAAACGTATAATTATGCTCAACCAAAGCGTTTAACATAAACGTGTGATGAATAACGCTTTCTAAAATGTCTCACAAGTTCGTCATTAAAAATATAGCAAGGCATATCAAGTACATCAAACGTTTAACTAACATGACCGATCTACGTTGTGTAGGGCACGCCCGGTACAACCAATGTTTACTAGTCCTACGATGTAGTGGGGCCCCCCAACACTCCCATCGTCTTTGTCGTAGTGGGGCCCACCCAACACTCATGACAGCATCGTTGTCACGGAGTACACTCAACGTCAACAACGGAATATAACCTGTGTGCACACGGTACCATAAAGCCTCGGGCTCAATATCTCAGTTATGTAGTCAACAGAAATCTCAGAAAACAACATGAAAACATTAAAACATGCTTGCTTATCGTTATCTTTCGTAAAACTTAAGCTTACCCAGCTTGCTCGTGAAAAAATGAAAATCATTTAAGAGTACTTGCTAACACATACTTTACTTTAAAAACAATATCGTTTCAACTACATTCCGTAAGGTCATTAACCACGTGCTCGTATATAAACCTCGTTGGAAAATCTAAGCTCAAAACATATGCTTGAAACCATTCATAGAAATCATATATCATTCATGGAAAAGCATGTAAAACGTCTAAACATGAGAAACCGTTGGAAACAATTTTCAAAATTCATTTTGTCACTCACTGTCTTATCTAGTTCCCCGGTTTGTAGACTCGGCCTATTTCCTCTTGGCCTGTCAAACAACAAAAACCGAGCATTAGAACCATAGATAACTTTGTCTTTCCATGCTCAATAATTTCTAAACAATTGGATTAAGAATCACATTCACATTCTACTTTCCAGATTTTCCAGATTCTATACCCTAACTTCCAACACCCATAACTTCCTCAATACTTAACCAAAATTAGTGAAATACACATCCAACTCTTCATTTTCGAACATTCTACAACTTACCTGAAGAAATTAAAACGATATTCCCAACCTATTTGTCCAGAATTTCCCCGAACAAAGACAATAAAGAATTCGAGGTTCTCTACTACTCTTTATCTATCTCCTGCCATTAACCCTACTTAAAGTAATTTGTGGCTCACAAAATCTTCATAACAGTTGTAGGAAATTGAATAAGCTTTCCAACAATACCAAATAGAGCTTCTGATTCGACTTGAACACCCCAGAATGCTCAAAACACCAGAGAACACCAGAGATCCTCCTGATTTGCTCGAAAATCCTGTGCTCTGTTTTCCATTCAAAACTCCATTAACTTCTCATACGATTTAGCTCAAGCTTCCTTCATGAAATTTGTTAGAAAATGAACTAACGTTCAAGAAATTTGAACCTCACCTCTTAGTTCCTTATGTGTAGTTCAAACCGAATGCAACACCAGAGGTTGACAGGTTGAACTCAGATTCTGCTATGGCTGGCTTTGCATGAGCTTTTCTTATCTTCTTCAACCTCAAAACCACGAAATTCTTCTTCTTCTTCCTCCTTCACTCTCTCCTTAAAGTGATCTGAAATTTTGGATGAAAAATGATGAGGAAATGGGGCTGAAAATGACTAAAAATAAGTTGGTGATCAGCTTAGGTGGTGGTGGGGTATTGCTGTCCATTTCCACTTGCTTTCTTTTCCTTTTCCTTTTCTTTTCTTTTCTTTTCTTTTTTCTTTTCTTTTCCTTTCATTTTCTTTTTCTTTAAATAAACTCCAAGGTTATAAAAAAAAACAACTTGAGCTAAAAGCTTGCCATTTTCCTTCAACAATGAAACATCACAACTTAAGTCCAACTTTCACGATAGATGACAAGAGTAAATGATCCAAGGAGAGTCTCGAGTTTACAACTTACCTCCCCCTTGTGAAATTTCGTCCTCGAAATTTAGAAGTCCTTAGGTGAAGAGTGTCGGGTAACTCCTTCTCATTTGATCTTCTAACTCCCAGGTTGCCACCTCTACTCCATGATGTCTCCAAAGAACTTTCACGAATGGGATCGTTTTGTTCCTCAAAACTTGCTCCTTCTTGTCGAGGATCTGAACCGCTTCCTCCTTATAACTCAAGTCTTCTTTTAGCCCAATCGGTTGCATCTGCAACACATGGGATGGATCTGGAATATATTTCCTCGACATGGACACATGAAAAACATCATGTACTCGAGCGAGTTCTGCTGGCAACTCAAGTCTATAGGCTGCTGGTCCAACTCGTTCTATTATCTTGTAAGGACCAATATATCTAGGACTCAGCTTACCTTTCCTCCCAAGGCGAAGAAAACCTCTCCACATAGATAACTTTAAGAAAACCTGATCTCCACAGAGATAGCTCTTCTGTCGATCCTGAGCTATTTTCAGATTCTCCCTAATAAGCTTAATATTGTCTTATGTAACTTGTACCAACTCAGGACCAACTAGGTTTCGCTCTCCCACTTCGTTCCAGCACACAGGAGTCCTGCATGGTCTGCCATACAAAGCCTCAAATGGTGCCATGTCAATACTAGACTGATATCTGTTATTATAAGCGAACTCCATAAGTGATAAGTGGGTATCCCAACTTCCCTTAAATTGAAGGACACATGCTCTTAACATGTCCTCTAAGGTCTCGATGGTCCTCTCTAACTGACCATCTGTCTGGGGATGGAACGCGGTACTGAACTTCAACTTTGTTCCCATTGCTTTCTGCACACTAGGCCAAAACTTAGAAGTAAATCTTGGATCCCTATCTGAAACTATGGACACTAGCACTCCATGTTGACTCACAATCTTGTCGACGTATAACTTCGCTAGCTGATCTAGTGTAGATGTCGCTTTAATCGGTATAAATCATGTTGTCTTGGTGAGTCTGTCCACTATTACCCATATACCATCATGTCCACTAGAAGTACGAGGTAATCCAAACAAAAAATCCATGGTAATATCCAAACAAAAAATCCATGGTAAGTACGAGTTTTTTGGTTTATCTTGTTGTTCTTGTTGTCTTTTTCATTCAATTTTGCATGTTATCTCGTTTAAACCAATACATGAGCCTAGTCTATTAGGATTGACGCCCTATGTGATTACCGTTTGTGTATTCTATCAGTTACTTTTAGATAGCCACTAGGTTGAGGCAAGCCACTCTGTATGCAAGGCGACCCTGGATAAGCCTAGGATGCATGTTAAAGGTTGTAGGAATTAGATTTGAATTGCATTTGAATTTAGTTCATACAATTTTGTACCCACAGACCTAAAGCGGCTAGTTCAATAGGAGATTGTGAAATTGCTTTATCTAAAACTAGTTAGATATAATTAGTAACAGTTGAAGAGGTCTCTAATGGTTGCTATTTTATGAATAAGGGGTGGCGAGCGATAAAGTTAATATTAATTAATTTTGTTAATTTTTGAATTCACGGTTAACAAGTTAATTAGCACAGGTTAGTGTAGGGGGCTCCTCCGAGTAACCCAGAAGCCGATTGGAATAATGAAATCAGCATATAATGATTATTAAAGAAAACTAGGAAGCCAACAAATTAGAGTCAAGCATAAGAAATCTCAATCCAAAGATCCCTTTCATGTTATTGATTCTCGTTTTATTTCTGTTTTGCATGCTTTATTTTGTGTCATTTTAAATTAAGTATTTAATTATTTTTGCTTGTCCTTCATTCCAAAAATCGCCTCTGTTTTCATAAGCACGAAATTCTTCAACTGCTAGGAACTCCTTCCCTGTGTTCAACCCCGACCACTATTTCTACAAAATAGTTGTAGTGTCGTGGATTATAAATTTATTTGACCAACACGACCTTCGACAAGTCGGACTCGTCAAATTGGCCCTGTTGCTAAGGAAGGGCGCATTTCTAGTGGATTTAGGGTTTTATGTTTTTGCGTTTTTGTGCTTTTTCCTTTTTCCTTGTAGAGCTTAACGATGAAATCATCATAGCCTCAGTGTGCTTATCCCATGGCTGAGCACATGATGCAATACCCTACTGCTCCTGATCCAAGTCAACTCCCATCTCTTGGAAACCTCGAAGTCACAAGAGAAATCATATACATCACCCAAGCACCTGAGGAATACTGTCACAAGTACTGGGATCGCTTCAATGAGTTATGTGCACTTCCTCATAGCCCATTGTATGAGGAGTCCTTGTTGTTGCACTTGATTGAAGGATTATCACCCGATGACAGAAGGATGTTGGATATAGCAAGCAGTGGCGATGCACTAGAAAAAACACCCAGTGAGGCTAAAGAGATAATTTCGAGCTTGACAACGTATGTTGGACTCATCATATTTCAAGCACGAAAGGTAAGTTCTTCCGATTCTTCAGATAGCCCAGATTCTTAGCAACAAAAATAAGGTAAGTCTAATGAGGTTAGTGAGCCTGAGCTTGAACCTTCTTTAAATTCTAAGTCTGATTCATGTGATATGTCATGCATAATATGAGAAATGGAAATAGATGGTGAGTTAACTTTGGTCAATTCTGTGCAAAATTCTTTTTCCCCTAAGCTTATTAATTTGTATTTAAATGAGCTAAACTTAGTGATTCCGATTGTTGACCAGTCTGTTGCTCATTATAAAGGTGTCTTGATCAGTATATTTGGGATGGGGATGGATTATTTGTTCAAATTTTCTCATGCATTGCACTCTGTGTGCAAGTTTAATTTATCTATGCAGGAGCAAATCAAAAAGAAGAAAAATAAAAAAGATGTAATGAAAATCAAGGAGGTTGATTTCGGATGAAAAGAGATGAGAGTGTGGTCACGCAAACGACCTTAAACATTTGCAACCTCTAATTTTACTACTTTTTGTCTTTTCAAATCTTAGATAGGTTTATTTTTTATTACTTGCTTCTATGCTTGCTTCCTTGTTTTTGTCTTTTAGGATTGACGGTACCAAAGAGATGCCTCTATGTTTGTAAGAAAACATGATTCACCACCCATGAGCTTGAAATTCAGGAAAGTTCTACTCTCTCCCTATGCATTTTCTTAATACAAGTTGAATCTATCAGCGACACAAAGGCAGATCGTGAGGGGCGGTTTTCCGACAGGTTTTTCGGTATTTCGCATGTCGTAGGTTGCTCTCACTCTCGGTTTTGTGTTCTTCTTGCCTATACCTTGTTCTCCATCTCCCACTCTCAGCATTCAACTAATTTTAGGCTCGAATAAGCTGTTTTTACATCTTTTTGGTGGTTGTGCAGTTGAAGGAATGAAAATCCTTAGCAGCAGAAGTGTATATTAGATCGTTTTGTTCTTAATGAGGTTTCATAGAAATACCGATACATTGGCCTTAAAATGCAGAACAATTTCTACTGGCTTTCTAAGTTAAACATGGTGTTAAATCTACTATAAACCACTTTAGATATTTGAGAGTTACATATGAATATCAAAGACAGCACAATGCTCCTCTCAAACTGTGAGCAAGATCACATATAGTGAGATTATCACAACGAACAACACCAATTAGCGAACACCCGCTATATCTATGAGATGCTGAAGTAGATATTATGGGATATCATCTTGCCTTCAAAAGGAATAACAACAAGAATGGTTGTTGTGTGTATTCTTGAGAGATGAGAGAGTTTGTGGGAGTTAGAGAGAAAAAACGTTTTTGTGATTGTGGCAAAAAAATGCAACACCCGTTTTTCCACACGTTGGTTGAAAGTGAATGAGGGAAGGGGACTTACAACCGTGTAACTCCCCAATGAGGTTTGAATCCCTCATTGCCCAATACATATTAATTTAACAATTAAATTGATACATATTAAACCTATATATTATGCACATGAAATTAATTTTAACCAAATAAAATTTTGATGAAATTAAATTTAACATATAGTTTTAAATTCAATTAAATGATATTTAACTGAATGAATTTAACCAACTAATTAAATATAATATATTTAATCAATTTTTTATTTGAGCCAAATTCAATTATATCTCTCTCTATTAACCTGTAATTTTTAATGTGCATCGAATGTACATTAATTATGAACTATAGAATTAATTTAATTAAATCACGTTTAATTAAATTAAATTATTTAATTCTCCAATTAATTAATTCATTTATTAAATATCACATATTTAATTAATTTACTATTTGAATCACATTCAAATAATTCTCTTATAAACGGTAGTTTTAATATGATTCTTATTCACATTAAATATAACTTATAGGTCCAATATGAATCTAACTCATATTTAATATTTGAACCCCTTCAAATATTTAATTCTCTCATAAATTAATTATTAATCACGTTCAAAATTAATTTTATATCATAAAGTTTAATTCACTAATTAAACTTATATTACAATGTATCTACATACATTGTACTAATTGCATCAAATATAATTAAATAAAATTCCCTTAACGAATTTGAACACATTTCAAATTCTATTCAAGACTATTTAACCTTAGAATTTTTTTACGATCTAGCAGTTGGACGTAATGGACCTACAGATCAGAAGCTCCAACGATACAAGACTAATTGGCTAAACTCATTAACCAAGTTAGTTAACATTCATTAACTGTGGGTCATTCCACTAAAGACCCACAACTTCACTCTTCTCACTGTAGAATATTTTTATGTCCACTGATATCGACCATATTGGTAAGTCAATCCTTCACGAGTGTTCGTAACGTCAGCTGGATCAAATTACCGTTTTACCCCTGGGTTACCTTAGGATCCTTAAGTACCATTGATTCCTCTAATAAACAATCTTTTTATGGTCCAACCAATAAACAGCAGTTCCTGTCGGGACAGGAGAGGACGGGCGCCCTTGTTCAAGACCCGAATTCAGCCCTTAAGGGAACACACATCTGTTTACCCCAATAGGGGAATGAGTGAATTTCATCTTGTAATGTTATGTTTCGAGCCCCCACTCGGTCATGTCCTTGAAATGGTAGGCTTATTGAGTTGGCGAGCTGGCCACTCTCACCGATACAAATCTAAGGACAATCTCTCCTAAAAAGTACTCAAGATTTAGATTGAGTTAACAGTGTTACATGTAGTGGTTATTATATCGCGTTCTAGTCTTATGCAAACTCATTGCACAGGATTCCCCCACTCGCATGTCTACTAAATGGATGTTTTGGATCATTACATCTGTATCGAATACAAAGTGGGTCGTATCTCATAGTGTCACCATGATAAGGTAACCAGCATTATCCCTATACTATAGACTATTTTGGTTGGTACTTGAACACTGATCCGTGTATGTCCCCACGTACTAGTCCAAGTTCCATCTAAACAACCTAGGATCTTAGCTAATTGGATTTGGGTCAAAATTGTGCAATTTCAGTAACAATAACTCTTTATTGTACAAACCTCAATAACAACGTATTGAGACAAGTAAACAATTTGTCACAATTCACTATCTAAGAGTTTTAGGGCATAAAACCCAACAACTCCCACTTGAACTAAAACTCTAGTTTAATGGGATGTACAATAATCTATTATGGCAGTGAGTGTATCGATACGTGTAAAATACATAAAACGTATATATACAATGTACAAATACAATAAACTAGGGCATCCACTATACCCATTTCATTTCTCCCACTTGCCCTAGATTACATCTTTGTACTGATCTCGTAAACCTAGTCCATCTAGATGACTCTCATACACTTTAGCCGAGAGAGCCTTCATGAACGTATAAAAAATTCTTTTGTCCTATTCAATGTGCATTTTTTTCTTATGTTAGGTAAGTTCATATTTGGAACACTTTCCAAATCAGCCATGAACTTTCCAAGTCTTACAACCTCGATCACTGCTTCACAAGCAGCATAGGCTTCGGCCTATTCAGTCGAGGCTACATTGCATCCTAGCTTTATGCGATGCCATACTATATCTCCTCTATTTAAGAGTGAAGACAGATATTGATGTAGATTTCTTCAAATCCTTATCAGTTTGAAAGATCTGTGTCGGTGTATCCTGTACGGATCAAATCCTTAGCACCATACATCAGCATATAGTTTCTCATTCTCCAAAGATACTTGAGAATATAACTAACGGCTCTCTAGTGATCATATCCTGGATTAGATTGATAATTACTGACAATTCCTATTGCATAGGGCATTCCTCAACTCCTTGAGCTGTCTGAGGACACAGTTCTTTGGACAAAAGAATTCCATCCCTGAAAGGTCGTAAACCCTTATTGGAATTCTGCATTACATATCTAATAAACATTTGTAGATATAAGACGCATGAGACGTGACTAGCATTTTGTTTTTACTGTTCTAAACAATATAGAACCTAAAAACAAACCAAGCTTCTCCCAACTCTTTATTTGGAAATGAGCTGCTAGTCACCTTTAATGTCAGTAAGTTAGCCTACATTATTCTTAATGAGTAGGATTTTAATCACATACAATACTAAGAAAACTACTGAACTATTGACGATCTTCTTGTAGATACAAGACTCATCAATGTTTTGATTAAAGCCAAAAGATCTTGTCACCGTATCAAATCTTATATTCCAAGATCGAAATGCTTAGTTCAATCCATTAATGGATCACTTAAGCTTGCTAACCCTTTTGCTTTTGATCTTGATGTATAAACACTTCTTGTTAAGACCTTAAAGACACATTTGCTCTTGTAACCAATAGGTGTTACCCATCAAGCAGATGTACAAAATCCCAGATGGAATTGAAATAAAAAGATTTCATTTCCTAGTAAATGACTTTAATCTTCTGATCGTTATCAACATCATTCATTTCTTTTGTAAAAGACAATGAATCCTCTATTGTGATCATCAAGAATGAAGACTTGAGCTTCAAATAACCCCATGTAACGGTCATGTTGTAAAACAACCCTCCCACTACATTGAGGCACTCTAACCTATTGAGATAAATATAACTGACCAGAGGAACTATCTTTATCAACACAAAAGGTTAATTAATACACCTCAACAACTCTTGTTGATTTTCTTTGTAGCTTCATTAGTTAATACACTCAAACTGACTTTACTTTGTGACTTATGATTGCTCATGTGGTCTTCTTATGAGAATGTAGCATTTTTCAATACAAATTCTTCATTCTCTAATAGATTGAAGAAATATATTATTATCGTTTCCTTTGAGGTTGCCTACAAATAGGCATAATTTTGAACGGTGTTCCAATTTCTTTTGGGTGAATCACTAGCAAAAGTACTGGACACCCCCAAAATACTAAAGGAACGTAAACTACCTTTATGTCCTTTCCACAACACAAAAGGTGTTTCATAAACACTTTAGATGGAACGTTCTTCAAAATACATACTGCAGTCAACACTGCGTGACTCCAAAACGAGTTAGGCAATTGAGCATAGCTCAACATGGATTGAACCATATCCAATTGGGTTTTATTTGTCCTAACTGAGATTTAGGATGTGATCCCATGAATCATCAAATAGTCCTAGAATCTTAAGTCCCTATACTCAACACATTGATCAGATCAAAGTGTTTTTGTTATCTCACCTAACATGTTTTCAACTTCAGTCTTAAGCCCATTCGAATATCTCAAGATCTTCAGACTTAAATTGCATTAGGTATAGATACTCAGACCTTTGAATAATTATCCATAAACGAGATGAATTATTCATACCCTCCCACTACTTTAACATACTGGACCACAAGGATCCAAATGTACAAGCTTCAAGGGTTCTTTGGCTCTTTAGCTCTTCTCCAGTAAAAGATCTATCAGTGATATTGCCCATAAGGCATGACCTAGTTGGTATTAAAGAGTCTTCTTCTAACTAACTTCGAAGTATACTCTAGACTAAGCTCTCAATTATATTGAGATCAAAATAGCCTAACACCTTGAGAACCAAAGAAAGGTATTTCCTTTAGGAGATATCATTTGCCTTCATTTTTCTGAGTATAAGCAATCTTAAACAACTCAGTACTCTAGACTTGCTTTACTCTCGATTAGTCTTAAAACACATAGGTTATTTTATTGGAATGTTGAAAAAATATCAACTCCCTTTCTTAAAATAAAACTGCGTTAGCAGAGAAACGTTTAGAGTAACATTATTCCAGTATGTAAGATACATAAATATATTTTTTGTTAATCTTTCGGAAATTCATACACATTATCTAATAATGTTTATTTTCTCCCACTGGATAAAATAACTTAATGTTCCCCTTTGCCATAACCGAGACATACTCTCCAGATCAAAATCTGAGAGTTATCTCACTTACTTACAACTATTGCCATGAGCTTATTTGTTGAAAGGAAAAACAAACATGATAAGTGGAACCTGAATTAAGGATCCAGGTTGTATCCTCATTTTCCACTCTGCATGTTTCAATGATCAATAAATCACATTTATTGACATTAGTATTGGTTAGGGCAGTTAATGTCATAATCAGCATGAACAATTCGAGATGAACTAGACATTTGGGCTTGAGGGCATTCCTCACAATAGACTAATCTAAAATCACTTACCACAAGTTTGTCATTTAAGAAAGTTGTATCTAAAATCGTTATTAATGAATTGGCATAAGGCAATGCACATAAAAACCATTACATATCGCTGAAACAACAAAATACTTGTATAAGTCAATTGGCACTAAACCCATTACAAATTATCCAATCAATTTAGCAAAAGTAATCATCGACCTAAATATAATATATGATACATATTTGCAACGATACTTCAGAGGTTTAGAGCAACAACTACCGTAGGGCAGTCAGGCACTCCTCTGAATTGAGACAATCTTAGCCAATGTCATAATAACTCAAATTCCAGTAGTTCTTATCTACCGTTTTTCGATCAGGAAATCATTAACACCTTAACAATTTCTCGTAAGTGTGACCCTCCATTTTCAGATCTCAAAGGTCGGCTCCAACATTGCTACCATAAGGAAACTCAAAGTTGGAAATGGACCTAAGAAACCCTATCCATTTCTGTTGTTTGCATTTTTCCGATTCCCATGATCAAATCATTCGTAGGGTGATCGCTTCCAGGGCGACTCACAGGCAGATCATGGGAATCTCACGGTTCAACCTAATGGAGGAGACCGTAGGATACGTTGACACGTGTCCTGCTCCCACTTACTATAAAATACTCCCTCATTCACCTTTATATTGATCAATGCAAACACCATTTGTAGAGGGTCACTCCCAGGGTTAGTTGAGGTCAACCATGGACCTCACGTTGTGAACTCTTGAGGACGTGAGAGCAAAAATTTATTTATGAAAATCTTGTTTTGTCATATTTCCTCCCACTAAGTATTTTTAGAATTTTAGGGTCTATTGTTTAGGTAAATTCCTGCTAAGCGAATCTATCTAAGTGTACGCCTTTATATAACTCTTATATCTTAAGGTATTTATCCTAATGTCTAAGTGAATTAAACTCATGTAATTACCTAGTGACATTCCATGCTAACATTAGGCTATGATTAATTTAACTCAGGTTTCGAGCCTGTTCCCATGTAGGAGGTGTTCCATAAACCATCAACTTAAATACCCCTAGCCTAGACATAACTTCACCGGGAGAATTCCCTTATAACCATAGTAATGTTTTTCCTACTAAATTCATTAAAACTATTTTAATACTAAGTAAGAAAATAATTATAATCCTATTAGAATTTAGGTGAGCTTAGGTCTAATTAATTTTAAATATTTTAAAATTAGTTCAATTTTAACCTAAGATCATATGTTTGCATGCAACTATTCGTTATAGGTTGACGGTTTCTAATGATTATGCAACTATTCCAAATTTCAATGATTAGCCCTAAAACATGTTTCTATGGTGTTAAATAAAATAACAATCATGTTCTAATTTTCTTACACCATATTCTAAGCATTCATGACATTCAATTAATATAACTATTATATTAATCTAGGTGGTGTCATGCTACATTGATAACTCTCCAAAAGGGAGTTTTTTAGGCCATATTTCTATAGTGGTTTGTGTGTCTTTTGTGTTGAATAGGTGTTCTTTTAGATGAATATTATAAGTTTTAACCTATTTAGAAGAATAGATGCTTTGGAAGTTATTTTGTAGAGAAAATAATGTTGAGCGACTTGAGGGAGCAAATTCCATGATCGAGTAAAGCTATGAGCGAAACTGCCATGTGAGCCACACGTGATTCATTAATGAGGTTCCATTTTTTGAATCAATCTCGGATCTAGGAAGCTTGGAGAGCCCTCCACGTGTAAAGATTGACCTAATTAGGGTTGACTCCACTCTATAAAAGGTAGTAGCCTTCTCAAGTCAACTCATTCCAAGATGGAGACTCATTTTCCATCTTTGGAAGCTGTTTAAAGAGAGGAACGATTGGAGACCGCAAGAAGACCATTAGCTTCGGATTTCTTCAAGGGAATTAATATTTTCTTGTTTAGTTTGTAGTTATGGATGCACATACTCAGATTGTAGCTTGTGTTACTTTTTATTTCATGAACTAAAATTACTTAGGTGTTGGTTAGGATCTATGTAATTGTCGTGCGTCATACTCTATGCAATTGATATTGATTTGAGCATCTTGATTATTTGTTGGGTTTATTATTATTTTGTGCCCGCCTGACAAGCTGGTATGTATACCACCTCTTAGTTTCACGGATGATTTGAGAGGTGTGTGGCATTTAATCACACTAGACCATTATGTGTTGGTGGATGCCAGTAACTGAGTTAGGAATAACCAATCACCTAGTGCTTGATCGGAAGAATGTCATTGGAGTTGAAACACATTCCCAAAAAAATCCAGAGTTCCAGGAGGATCCTGCTAATAAGACTGCAAGAGAAGTGCCTAATCAATATTATTGCTAGAGTATCATTTTAAACAATTACAGAAATCTTAACCAACACATGTTTACAATCTATCTACTTTATCCGTTTACGTTCTACTTTATTATTTCTTCTGCTTCAACATTATTTCAAAAAAAATTATTTTAACAACTTTGAAACCATTAAAAAGTTACATAAAATAGGTAGAGTGAAAGCTAATCAAAACCTCGTGGATACGATAAATTACTTATCATCTGCTACGAGCTATGTGCACTTGAATAGTATTACAAGGATCATTTTTATCAAATTTTTAACCCACTCTAGAAGACAACAAGTTTTTGGCACCGTTGTCGAGGACTTGAATAAGTTATTATCTGATCTGTTTTGTGTATGTGTTTTAGTGGTTTGGTGCGTGAACTTTTATTTTTCATTTTGTTTTTTTTTTTTGGAAGTATTAAATTGGTGCACGAGCGATCCTCCTAGGGTGAGATTCGAGCTTGATCCAGAAATTGAAAGAAGATTCAGAAGAAAAAGGACAGAGCAACGAAGAAATCAAAATCCAATGGATAACGTGCCACATCTCCAAGAAATTCCAGAAGATCAAGTTGATCCCCAACAGAATAGTGTGCTGCAGCCAAATCAACTGCTGGAGCAAAATGAACAGCAAAATAATCAGGATGAAAACCCTATTTTGGTGGCGAATGACAAAAACGAGCAGAGAGAGACTCACGCAGCTGCGTGCGACAAGGAGGATCAACGCAACAGGTCTGTTGTTTGCGTATTGACAATGCGAGAGAGAGGGAGATGTAGGACCACTACATGCAAGTGAGAGAACACATGGGAGAAAAGAGACGAAACACGATGGTTTGCAGCAAGGAGAAACAACAACGTGGGTTGCTGGCAACGTGCGAGAGAGAGAGAGGGAAGCTAGAGAAGAAACACCGCGGGTCTGGCCGGCGAAGTCAACAAAAATAGGGGTGGGAGGCTGTCGGTGAGATGAAGGATTGAGAGGGGGAGAGAGGCTGCCGGTGTGGCTTCGTGGGTTGCTGTAAAACGAAACAAACGGGAAAGGGGGGTTGGCGGCGCATAGAGAAAGGAGAGCGAAAGAGTTGACTTAGGATTTAGGATTTTTTCTTGATATTTTATTTTGATTGCTCCAATTAGAAAATCCAATAAAT
This sequence comes from Luffa acutangula, assembly GCA_036850905.1. Classification (NCBI taxonomy): domain Eukaryota; kingdom Viridiplantae; phylum Streptophyta; class Magnoliopsida; order Cucurbitales; family Cucurbitaceae; genus Luffa; species Luffa acutangula. The sequence continues at coordinate 20,516,728 of CM072087.1, forward strand.
AAAATGAGGGAAAAGCTAAGGCTTTCAAAATTGCCCACTTATCCATTTACAAAAATTAAAACTCCAATTAAGGAACCTAAAAGATTTGGGGTAGAATCGAATTAGAAGGAAATTTGATTTCCTTTTTGAACTTAATTAGGGAAACTATATGAAAACTAAACTCCAAAATTAGAGAATTAAAGATTTAATAAAAATCTCTTCTCCCTATGTTATAGAAATTTTATTTAACGACTCGAGGCTAAACTCAAATTCTAAATTTCTAAATTAGAATAAGAACGCTCAACAATTTCCAAAATGGTTTGATTTCAAAACGCGGAGCGTTACAATGAATAAGATAATAGATTTGATAAGAATTTAATCATGGCCTTTTCCTATAAATAGGATCCCTACGGTGTGGTGAAAGGCATTCATTCAATCCAATTCATTCTCCTGCTCTTAGAGAATTTCCTAAAGGCTTCCTAGACTCCCACCAGTCTCCTTCCTCTAGAAGTCTCAGAGATATACCAATGTAGCCATAGTGGTGGTGTCTCAATTGTTGACACTTGATCCCTATGAAACCAAGAAAGGCGTTCTTGATATTTCAAAGACAACAACGACGGTATGTATGCTTTTCCCATTTAAATTAGATCTAAGATTGTATGCTTACCCTTAATAAATAGTAAGAATAGTTTTCTGAATCTTTGCCAATATTGGTATTTTGGTGGAAACAAAATTAACTACGAACAGTTTGAATTTGCTTTCGCTAATAGAATTAGGGAATTCCAATCCTACAGGCTATGGGATACAATTGCAAATCATGTCCCTAGAAGTCTAGGACCGAGTTTCCTAGTTTCATGCTTTTAGATGTTTTAAAATTTCAACTTTGCGAAAATTTGTCTATCATGTTTTTGACTACTTTTATTGTAAAATGATTCTCATTTTTGGGCCCAGTTTGTTAAATAAAAGATTTTACTTTTGGTCTCTTCTGCTTTAAAGTGTCAAAAGTTTTATGTTTTCATGCTTATAGTAGTGACCTTAAACTTGTTGTAATTTCCTATTTAGTCGGGTTGTTTCACTTGCTCATGGCAATTCCCTCAGAGGAAATTCATGTACATCTAAAGGCACCTAAGGTACTGTAGGCGAGATTTAACTCCGCTAATTAGGTGTCAACTGAATATTAGATGGGGCACATTCTCTAGATGATGCCTACTGGATCTCTCAATTGTGAGAGGAACCAGCAGAAAGGTAATTGTCCACGTTAAGATCTTAAAAGAAATCTATAGTTAAGAGGAAAGAGGGTTAGGGTCCCACGAGAAAAGTATGAGCCATTTTCTAGGTATTTTAAAATACTCATTCTTTCGATAAATGTTTTTTTCTTTCCAAGTAAAGGCAAGGGTGTGCGACGATGATTGTTGAGGATTTGTTATGCAACCATGGGAGAGACCATGACTCATGGAATTCTTATTTTTCTCCCGCTTGTAAGAACTATGTTTTCATTCTTTTATTTCCTTTATAAACTTATTGAGAATTTTTCTTGGAGGCTATGAAAACCGTTAGCTTGGATTTATTTTGAGAATATATTGTTTTTGAAAGTTTAGGATCCCGAATAAAAGTTTTAACTTTGAGGTTTTACTGAAACTATGAGTTTATGTTCTTAAAAGTGTTTTATTTTAAAAGGCCTACATAGCATGCATGTATTAGTTATGCCAAATACGTCCATATTAGAAGTAGGATCGTTACACTGACTATGGAGAAGTACTTCAAATTTTGTTATTCTATTTTTCTATTTCCAGAATTTATCTTCAAATGATGACAATTATTGATATTTAAACAACATAGTAACATACAATTTCACATCACTTAAACAATATTATACAATAATTATTCGTATTATATATATTTAGTACTTGGATTTTTGTATTTTGTTTTCACTCTTCGTGCTAGTTATGAACATCAGGGCTAGTTCTTGGTTGAGAATAATCCATTACCCACAAGTCATCGTCGTTTGGCAGGGTCATGCCACGATTTTCATGGACCAAATTCTCTAATCTTCTTCTACTTGTCTCATCAACAAAACTTCGTCTAGCGAAAGAACCTAAAATTCATGCATAAGGTGGGTTACTTGAATTTGTAAACAAAATAAGCAATATGAAGAAGAAACGAACAATAAAAGGTTTATGATGAATTTAGACGTACGAATGTATTGTTATTTGTGTCAATCAAGTTAATAATCAAATCAAATTTATGTGTTTCTTTTTGTTACCTTTTGTTGTAATAACTAGCAAGAAAATGAAAAGAAAGCTGAAAAACTGAAGGAGACATTTGCAAGAAATTGATGTTGTTTTCTGAACCATCTTTCAGAAAATAAGTGATATGACACTTTTTGTTTTGCTAGTCTGAGGGACTTTTTTATGGGTAAACTTACTTTTTATTGCTCAAGGATATACCTTATTCACACCAGTGGACATTGTCTTTATATAAAACTTTTTTGTGGATGTAATCAATTTGATGAGGAGTTTGTGAAACTAAAAATTGCTAAATAAAGTAGTTTGTACTTGTACTGTTTAAATTGTTTGACATTCTATAAGAGAAAAACATCTTTTCTATATATAGACTATACTATTTTTCTTGTAGTAGTCAACAGTACCGTTCAATTTTCTATATTTCTTAAAATTGTTTCCAAGTACATTCATTTCTCTTCAAAACTAAAAAGGTAGACCCGTTAGCGCTTTCTTTATCTCAAAATTTCTTTGAGATATTCAAATAAACTTATAATTATTTTACACATGTTTAGTAATTTCGTTTTCTTTATTGAAATATTTGTGATATTCTAAACTGTTGTAAGTTATAAGTTTAGTTCATCAACTTTTACCATTGTGTCAAAGTTGCGACAATTATAATTTATTTAATATGTTTATAAACTTTCGATTTTGTGTTTAATGAGCCTATATATTATTGCGTTATTTAATTATGCTCGTGGCATAATAATAAAAACAACATTGAAATATTAGGTTTGGACTAACACACAAAAACTCTGAACACAAATATTCTTAGCTGAAATTAGATACTCAAGACCTAAAAGAAGGAAGTTTATTTAGTTAAGTAATTTAACTTCATTTTGTAACCAACGATTTTATAAATGCAAAGCATATACTACGAAGAGAACTTTGGTTCTTAAAAATGTTATACGAATTGACTAAGTGATAGCGCAATTTATTGGGCTATATTTTAGATAATTTTATCGTTAGTCTTGAGTATTATTTGGGCATTTTTATCTCCATTTGGTTTTGTTTTGTAGGAATCAAGTATTTCAATGGAAATCGACATTTCTGAGCTTTACCGATAATTTAGGAGCGAAAGAATTAATTCGGGCCAAGAAAAGAAATCAAGAAAAGGCAATTAAAGGCCTAGCGTTGAGACGCTAGCCCTTGGAGCGTCTCAACGCTGGGCGCAAGTCAGGAGAGGCGCGCATTCGAGGCAGCGCCGAGACGCTACCTCTACAGCGTCTCGACGCTGCAAACTTTCCAGATTTAATTAGGGCGTACGCGCGACAGCGTCGCGACGCTATGTCCTCAGCGTCTCGACGCTGTCATGCAGATTCGACAGTATTTAAAGAAAACGATGCTTTCAGATTGGGGGAGCTGTTTTGGAGAGAGAAAAACGATTTCTAGTGAGAGAAAACGGACAGAACAAGGCAGAGAGCGAGGGAGCTTGATTCGAGGAACTTGGATCGAGAGGTTCGTGACGGGAACACACGGGAATCACGGCCAACGAGTTTAATCTTTCTCCCTTATTTCTTGTATTGATTTGTAGCATGTTTGAGACATATTTCGATTGTATTTTAGAGACCATGTGTAGCTAGATTTCATTTCTTAGGGGCTTGATGTAGCCATTAGTTTGTATGGATTAATTTACGTCTTTTTAGGACGTTTCGTGACGCGGTTTATTTATGCAATTGTATGATTAATGCTTATAATCTCTTGATCACAGATTGTATGTTGTTGTTTCTGAACTAATCGCTCGAGAGAGGGTAGTTTAGATTAGACTTTGAATTGCATGACTTAGGTAATTCGTAAATCGGGAGATTAGGAATTGCTTGAGAAACCGTCATGAGGGTTGTTCTTATTGCTTAGGCTTATTATTGAAATTAGATAGGGATATCAATTTCTTAGTTTGCTTAAAGGATTAATTGCACTCGGGAGAGGCTTTTAATTATTAATAATCCTCGGTTTATAAACTTGTTACGAATTTGTTCTTAATTATTCGTTTAGTTAATTCATGCATCTAATAGGTGAAATCAATTCCCTAAGGCCTTTCTCCATTGAGTTTCCACATTTTATTGCTTTTATTATTTTTTAATTGTTTTGCATATCTCTCGTTTATTTTCTCTAAATAAAATTGGGCAAATATACCTTTAATAATTAGGGGAATTAGAAAACCAATCCAGAGGACGACATTCGATTTTAAATCACTATATTATAACTTGGGCCCGTACACTTGCGGTTAGCAATTTGCGTATCAAGTTTTTGGCGCCGTTGCCGGGGATTGGCAATTATTTAGTTCGCTTAATATTTTGGGGAATTTACTTTGTCTTACTTTAGAGTGTATTTTATTAAGGTTGTTTTATTTTTCCTTTTATTCTTTATTTTTGTTGTTTTTGTTTTATTTTTGGTTTTATTTTGTTTATTTAATTTTAGGTTGTGATTGTGTATGCGAAAGGATAAGGACGCTCTGCTAGTGCCCTTTGATTTTGAAATTGAAAAGACTTGCAAAAAGAACAGGAAAGAGAAGAGGGAAAGACTTGCATCAATGGCCAACCCAAATCCACAAGATGAGCAGAAGCCGATACGAGACTATTTCCAGCCTACTTTTCCTGATCAACAATCTGGGATAGTCTACGCGCCGATTAATGCAAATAATTTTGAGCTGAAAACTGGCCTCATCCAGATGGCTAGAGATAGTGCATTTAGAGGATTCCCCTCTGAGGATCCTAATTCTCATTTTGAGCTTATTTTGGGTCGTGGGTGTGCTTGGAGTGGTCCGAGTTCGCTGTGGGTTGCAAGGTTTCGGGATTTTCAGCAAGTTTCCGGTGATTCTTCAGCTTGTTTTAGCCGTGGGTATAAAATTTTTGGTATCACCCTCCTCTTTTCAGCATAAATCTTAACATAAGAGTTAATTTCAGTTGGTTTAGAGCTTGGATTGTTTGAGTTTGAGGCTGAAAATTGATTTCTTGTTGCTGTAAGGTGTTTTGAGCTGAATATTGAAGTTGTTTGTTGCTGTTTGTGGGTGTTTTAGAGAGGATTAGCGGCTGGTTTTTATGTATTTGAGCCCATATATGCTGAAATATTGATGTTTTGCTAGCTTTGAGTATTGGGTATCATTCAAGCATCATTGTGTGCCTTCTTGGTGAAGTTTTATTAGGCTATTTTCATTGATTAGTGCTTTTTGGACTCTACTGTTGTTGTTGTTGAGCTCTGTTGCTGCTGTTGTGACTTTATTTCTGAGGCGGACGGGCTATATTTGTAGTTTGTGGAGTGTTTGGTGGCGTGGGACTGTGATAGAAAATTTTCCTCCTAGATTTTAGTATCTTTCCATTAGTTACAATGCATAAAAGATCTAGGAGACATGCGGCCTCTTCTTCCTCCCCCCCTCCACCTTTTGACCAAGATAGGTTCGTTAGTGCTGAAGCCTCAGCGAGGTTTGATAAATATGTGGAGGGTAGAAATTTTATTCCTGAGCGTGGTTTTAGCCCCGACCCCGAGATGCAACCAAACCTAGTTAATAACATTGTGGCGCGGGGTTGGGGCGACTTTGTTCATCATCCTGCACCTGGGGTAGCAACTATAGTGAGGGAATTCTATGCCAACATGGAAACCTCCTCTTCATCATCCTTTGTTCGAGGACACTGTGTCCCTTACGACCCCCTCACCATAAATAGGTTTTATAGTTTGCCCAACTTTGACAAGGATGAATATAGTACCTATCTTCATGGCTACTTGGACGTAAACAAAGTCATTCAGACTATTTGTAGGGCAGGGGCCGAATGGATTATGACTGGCGCAGAGGTGGTGAGATTCAAAACCACTGATTTGTTCGTAGATTACAAAGCGTGGCATACCTTCCTCTGTGCCAAGTTGATGCCTGTGGCGCATCTTAGCGACGTTACCAAGAGTCGTGCCATCCTGCTTTTCGCTATCGCCACAGGTCGCTCCGTCAATGTCGGTCAGGTCATCCATCAGTCTATGAACCATATTCGCCGACGTTACACGACAGTAGGGCTCGGGCATCCTTCACTGATCACAGCCCTTTGCCGAGCTGCCGGTGTCGTGTGGGACGCCCAAGAGGAGTTGGTTCATCCTGGAGCGCTAATCGACAAGAACTTCATCAGTCGCTACAGAGGACCTGGACCACAGGGCGCACAGCCACCCCTCCCTATCCATGCACCGCCACAGCATCATGAGCAGCACGAGCAGCCTGCAGAGCCTGAGCAGCACGAGCAGGAGATTCCACATCCCTCCATCGAGGAGCAGCTGCAGCAGCTGCGTATGGAGTTTCAGAGCCATCGCCTAGAGTTCCAGACTCCCCAGCAGGGCATCCAGAGCCAGCAGCGAGAGCACCAGAGAGAGAGGCGTAGAGATCGTCGTCATTTCCTCTACTCCACGAGCATGCATGCCCACACCTATCAGTGTCAGGTAGGTATGAGTACGGGTCAGCCTTTACCGCCACCTTTACCACCGTACGAGTCGCCTGAGGACGAGGATGAGGACGCGTGATGCTCTGCCGCCTTCCCTCTGCACACGGTTGTTTTCTTTCCCCCTCTTTCTTTTTTTCATTGTATTTGTTCTCATATTGGTCTGTACATCTTATTATTTTACATTGAGGACAATGTAATTTCTAAGTTTGGGGGTGGAAAGTATTTACTTTTACTTTTGGGTCTGTAATTATTATTTGATATATCTCTTTTGACCATTCTCTTTGTTGGATTATCAGGTGTAAATTTTTTTTTGATTATTCAGGTTATCATTTTGAATTATTATTTTTATTATTATTTTTTTCCATTGAAATCTGAGTTGATTGTGTTATCTGTCTCAGATATATTTTCTTTGAGTGTGTTGTTTTGATTATGACAGCGATGAGGATACCTAATTTCAGAAAACAGGTAAGTTATTCTATGCATCAATGATTAAAAACAGGATTCGAGACAGGTTGATTTTATTTTATGAATCTCTTGCACCATTTGAGCACGTAGTCTCCTGTCTTAGTTTGGCGAGCTTAGAATAGAGTTATGTGATCTAGATCTTGTTGTCACCTCGAAAGGTTTAGGAACTGATTTGATGGTTAATCTGCATGATAGTTAGTAATGTTACACTTAGGAGAAAATGATGTCATATATTGCATGTTAATGAGAAGAAAAAAAAATGAATGAATGAAAGAAAAGATAATAATAATGAGTTGAATAAAGAAAAAAAAAATGAATTAAGGTCAAAAAGAGCTACCCCTGTTGTGATCAGTTAGGCCAACCAGAGAAAACTCAGGTTAAGGGTCCCTGCAATAGGCGTGTGAAAGCTAGTGACCACTACTTTTGATTATGAAAAAAACTCAAAGTTTGGGGGTTGTATACCCCGTTTAGGCACCCTAGTGGCATATTACCATCTTGAGTGTGGAGAGGCTTGATGATTGGGACTGAGGACCAGAGTAGGGGGAAAACGAGCGAAGGGCTGCATAAAACTGTTCCGGGCTTAAAGGACTGAGATAGGGAAGACTAGTCACACACACACGTGAGAGATGAATGAAATAAATGAGGCTTATCATGATGAATGTGTTTAATCATTAATGTTTCAGTGTGATTTATCTGTAATTTGGGATTTCTGAGGCAAGAGTCATTAGCAGCACTTACTCAAGTATTTTTGTTGGCAGATTATTTTGTTATTCTTACTTTGCTTGATTCTTACTTTGCTCGGGACTAGCAAATGCTTAAGTTTGGGGGTATTTGATAGCGCAATTTATTGGGCTATATTTTAGATAATTTTATCGTTAGTCTTGAGTATTATTTGGGCATTTTTATCTCCATTTGGTTTTGTTTTGTAGGAATCAAGTATTTCAATGGAAATCGACATTTCTGAGCTTTACCGATAATTTAGGAGCGAAAGAATTAATTCGGGCCAAGAAAAGAAATCAAGAAAAGGCAATTAAAGGCCTAGCGTTGAGACGCTAGCCCTTGGAGCGTCTCAACGCTGGGCGCAAGTCAGGAGAGGCGCGCATTCGAGGCAGCGTCGAGACGCTACCTCTACAGCGTCTCGACGCTGCAAACTTTCCAGATTTAATTAGGGCGTACGCGCGACAGCGTCGCGACGCTATGTCCTCAGCGTCTCGACGCTGTCACGCAGATTCGACAGTATTTAAAGAAAACGATGCTTTCAGATTGGGGGAGCTGTTTTGGAGAGAGAAAAACGATTTCTAGTGAGAGAAAACGGACAGAACAAGGCAGAGAGCGAGGGAGCTTGATTCGAGGAACTTGGATCGAGAGGTTCATGACGGGAACGCACGGGAATCACGGCCAACGAGTTTAATCTTTCTCCCTTATTTCTTGTATTGATTTGTAGCATGTTTGAGACATATTTCGATTGTATTTTAGAGACCATGTGTAGCTAGATTTCGTTTCTTAGGGGCTTGATGTAGCCATTAGTTTGTATGGATTAATTTACGGCTTTTTAGGACGTTTCGGAACGCGGTTTATTTATGCAATTGTATGATTAATGCTTATAATCTCTTGATCACAGATTGTATGTTGTTGTTTCTGAACTAATCGCTCGGGAGAGGGTAGTTTAGATTAGACTTTCAATTGCATGACTTAGGTAATTCGTAAATCGGGAGATTAGGAATTGCTTGAGAAACCGTCATGAGGGTTGTTCTTATTGCTTAGGCTTATTATTGAAATTAGATAGGGATATCAATTTCTTAGTTTGCTTAAAGGATTAATTGCACTCGGGAGAGGCTTTTAATTATTAATAATCCTCGGTTTATAAACTTGTTACGAATTTGTTCTTAATTACTCGTTTAGTTAATTCATGCATCTAATAGGTGAAATCAATTCCCTAAGGCCTTTCTCCATTGAGTTTCCACATTTTATTGCTTTTATTATTTTTTAATTGTTTTGCATATCTCTCGTTTATTTTCTCTAAATAAAATTGGGCAAATATACCTTTAATAATTAGGGGAATTAGAAAACCAATCCAGAGGACGACATTCGATTTTAAATCACTATATTATAACTTGGGCCCATACACTTGCGGTTAGCAATTTGCGGATCACTAAGTTTTGGCGTAGGGAGTTGGATGATTCAATATAACAACACAAGTGAGGATTCAAGTGTGTGCCTAATAGTATAAAGTTGCAAAAAGTTCATAAGAGTGAATGGTTATTGAATATCAATATTTTTTTTTAATATTAGTACTCATTATTAGAATTGTTATTTGAAGTAAATTAAAGTGAATAGCTTGTGAAACTGCCCTTGTTTGGTGAATGTTCATATTTTCTTCGTCATGTGACATATGTATTCACTAGTTAATAAATTCTTAGAGTCCATCCAATGGTTTTTATGTATAACCTATTTGGAGTTGTTAGTTCATAACAAGACGAGATTAGTTCATAAAGGGACGAGATTGATCATCACAGGATTCTTACAAATGAAGGATTTGTGTACTTGTATAATGTTCATTTTACACACACAAAAATAAAGTTATTATGGGAAAAAATAGGTCTTTAAGAATCATAGTGAACTACAAAGTTAATAATGTGTAAATGATGGTTTATGATAGTACAACGTGTTATTGCAATCACGATCACATCATAGTTATTTTATTTACATGCTTTTATATAGAGTTTGTACAAATTAAAATTTTGTGTCTAATACGTCAGGTAGTTTTAAATGAGGTATGTCACCAATCGATTAAGAGGAGCATCGGGTGCCTTGGGTTATAATATGGCCAAGGGGCGATGTGATAAGTCTATACGATGTGAAAGTCATCAGGTGCCTTTCGTAATATGGCCAAGGGGCGATGCACACTTTGAGGCTTAGGGTAATATGGTAAAGGATCGAACGTTGAGCGTCATAGAGAAATGTCGAGGCCTTGGGTAATATTGTCAGGGGTCATGGTGTGTGTCAGGCTGAAAGGTGGATGTTAGAAAAGATGATAGATATGTTGGGTTTTATGCCCTAAAACTCGTAGATAGTGAATGTAACCGTTGACCGGATATTAATGAAATAATATTAATATATTTTTTCATTAATTGTTATTAGTTATTTTATATTTGTCTTTGCCTAATAATAACCCTAATCCAATAAACTAGACATCCAAGACTGTGATATGAGTCTTGAACTATATGTAGCGAGATATGGGATCATTGTTCAAGAAACAGCCTAAAGGGTCTATAGTATAGGGATAAGACTGGGTGCCTTATCCTGGTGACGCTATGGATACGGCCCACTTTGTATTTGATACAAACGCTGCGATCCAACACGTTCGTGTAGGAGACATGCAAGTGAGGGTATCCTATGCAATGAGTTTGCATAAGATCGGACCGCGAAATAGTAACCACTGGTTATAACACCGTTAACTAGTTGGTTTTCTATTTCACTAGGACGACCTAGACAACTTAGTCTTAATCCTGAGTTGATTATGGACTCCTGCTCATGAGAGATTGTCCTTTGATTTGTATGGGTGAGAGTGGCCAATACGCCGACTCAATAAGCTTACCACTTTGGGGACAAGACCGAATGAGGAGCTGGGAACATAATCGTACAAGATGGAATTCACTCCTTCCCGACTTTAGGGAAGCAGATGAGTGTTCCCTTAAGTGGTTACTCCGAGTCTTGAACAAAGGGCCCTACCCTCTCAATGGCACGAGAGGGTTTTCTGTTTGATGGTTGGACCACAAACAGGTTGTTCATTAGAGGAGAATTGGTACTTAAGGAAATAGAGGTAACCCAGGGGTAAAACGGTAATTTGACCCAGTTGGTGTTACGGACACTCGTGAAGGACTAACTAGTCGATATTGGTCTAGATCCGTGGACACAGAAAATATGTCTGCAGTGAGAAGAGTGCAACTGTGAGTCTATAGTGGAATGTACACACAGTTAACGAATATTGATTAATGTGGTTAATGAGTTTGACCAATTAATCTCACATCGTTGGAGCTTCTGATCTGCAGGTCCATTAGGTCCCACTGGTAGCTCGTAAAGTAATTCGAGGCAACTAAGTAATAAAAGTAAATTGAAAATGTTCAATTTATTAAGGGAAACAAATATAATATTTATTGATATTATTATGAGAGAAATTAATATTTGAAAAGTTCAAATATAAATTTATGGAAGTTTGAAAGAGTTCAAAATAATGAATTAATTAATTTAAGGCCTAAAATGTGTTTGGGCAGATTAATTAATTCTAGGCCGGGAATTAAATATGTGATATTTAATTGGTGGTTAATTAATTAAAGAATTCATAAACGGGAATTAATCAATTATGGAAATAATTAATCACTTAAGGAAGTGATTAATCATTTATGGAAATGATCTAATCACTTATGGAAGTAATTAGTCATTTGAGGAAAAGATTAATCAATTATGGAATTGATTGATCATGATTGATTAATTAAGGAATAAGATTGAATCAATTATGGAAAAGATTGATTTAATTGAATATTTTATTCATGGCCTCTCTTCTATAAATAGAACACTAGACCTAATTGGTCATGACACTTGACACTCTTGAAAGACAAGACCTAGAATTCTCTCTAGCCTCCCTCTTAGAGAAAGACTCCCACAAGTCTTTTGTCTCCTAGACTTAGAGACATACCGGTGTAACCTCTGTGGTGATTGTGTCAATCAAAGAAGAAATTTCTAGGGAAGAAAAGCAAAGGCGGCTGCTGCGTTTTCGTTCGTGGAGTGTCGTTGGCGAAGAACAGTCAAGTCTTCAACGAAGGTTTGTAACGGTTCTTCCTCTTTTCTTTAGAAAAGTTTTAAAAATAAATTTAGATTTATTTTAGCATGTTTAAACCAATTTTACAGCGGCTTTAAAGGTTGTTTAAAGTTTTGTTTGAGTTATTGTAACGGTATTTTAATGTTAATTAATATACGGCGTAAGGTCCAATCGATGCGCTTCCGCTACGTGGGGACTTTTATTCCCTTCAAGATAATGAATAAGAATAACTTCAGCCAAGCTAGTGCAAGTATAAACATTATCGCACGTAGTAATAAAAAAAATCTTAGAAGTATTTCAAGGGTATCGATCCCATGAGGCTAAATTGGAAACACAGATTTGAAGAAGAAACTGTTCAAAGATTGCTTAGAATAAGTAACAAAGAAATAGCTGATGATGATTTTTGGAAAATAGAATAAATAAACAAGTAAATAAAACAATAATAAATAAACGAAGTGTTCAACATAGTTTCATCCCAAAGGCAAATAACTCTAATAATAGTTTATACAACCTAAGGCTATTCAATGGATTGGGTCAGATTTAACTTCTATTTGGTCTTGCTCCCAAGAACCGTTAGAAGGCTAAGCGAGTACCGTTATGCACATGTCTGTGACTCGACTCCGACATAGATAATTCATGAATGCAATCTATAACCCTATAGTTGTTATATGGTGCCTTAGGGAGTCTCACCCTATAACACCAAATACACTCTTTCAAGCCTTTTCTCCTATCTCACCTTTATGAGAATTGATATCGTCCGTCCCTTTCGAGATCAAACTCACAAAGCATGCAAAGTCTAAGTGACCAATTTAAACTCAGCAAGATTCTAAATGACAATCAGTATGCATTGAATGAAACATAAGCAAATAAATATTTTCAAGCTATTGAACCATAAGGGAATTCCCTATATTGAACCCCTCAACGGGATTTAGCTACGCATGATGGAATAAAGTGCAAATGAATAACTTTCCATTGAAATAAAGAGTAAAGGATACAAATAAATGAAAAGTAACAAGTGCTAGAAATAAGGTGCAGTAACTAAAACTAGGGTTTTTTCTTTTATCTAAAACTTCTAGAGTTCGCTCAACACTCAACTCTCCTTTACCAAAGGGAAATAGGGTGAAAATCCCTACAAACACCAAGGTTTAATGTCTAACTAAGGTTAGAATTTAGTCATATAAGAAGGACCTCGGGCATCCCTACTCATGGACGTCTACTAGGGTTCTGTCACCACCTTCTTCTTCTCAGTGAGTTATGCTTTAATTTCTCATTGAATCACAAGATTATATAGTGTGGGGAGTGATTGAGGAGCCACAAAATAGGTGCTGGTAGGTAGCCCAGTCATTTTCGGGGTCAAAACGGTCGGTTAGGTGCGCAAAAGTCTCGTTCAAAACGACCCGCGACAGACTGCAAGGAAACTGAGATGCTTTGTTGCTGCCGAGTTTAAGTCGCCACCGGGTAAGTTCTTAATTGGGTTTCTTCTTTGTTTTTTAGTTTTCTTCTTTGCTTTTCTGGGTTTGGCTTTTTGACTCAGGAGATTGTAAGGAAACTGAGATGCTTTGTTGCTGCTACTTCCGTGAACGCTTCTGACGGTAGCGATTTGGCTTAGGGTTTCTTTCTTTCTTTCACCGTCGGGTAAGTTCTTAATTGGGTTTCTTTCTTTCACCGTTTCAAAGCATTTTTCGATATATATGTTTTCGTTTAGGGTTTTTTTTAGGTTAATGTCTCATACGTGCTAGATCTCATGAGCTTCTTTCGCTTTCCTTTTTTCTTTCGCAACTTTATTATTGTTTGTTTTTCTTTTTCTGTGTACATCTTGTACTGCTCTAGATGTGGTTATGCAATTCGCATTTTGTTTTCAATGAGTTTCGAGTTTGCTATTGGAGTGTGGATGTTTGTTTTCTTCAACTTTTTTTAGTTCCTTGTGATGAATCGAGCGCTTCTGTTGTGCAATGTGTGAGTTTCTGTCTTGCCTCCCACTGAATCTCACATAACAGGAAAGAGGGGTGTGAGTTTCTGTCTTGCTCCCACTGAATCTCTCTATCTCACAGACCCTACACTCCAATAATTGACAAATCTAATAGTCGACTGGCAAAGTCACCCTTATTTTACACCATATATCCTAATAATATCCCATCATTTATTCACTAACTATATTCCTAAAACAGAACAATTATGAGTAAACAAATCTAATTTTGAAAAACAAGAAACAACAAAAACATCATCCAACAAATCTAAAAAACATTCCCTTGAATAAAATTCCCCAAGGGCTCTCCTCTGTATTTTAAGGGTGGGTGTTAGATAGATGAGATGTGAGTGTGATGAAAGGCCTTTTATCTGTGTGTAAGTTTGGGGCAGACAAAGTAAAGTTAGCAGAAATTAAGAACAAAACAATTTTAGCAACTGGAAGGGAACTTAAAGTGTACTAATTGTTTGGCCTTTACACTTTTCATTTAATTTCTAAATCCCCCATCCCTTCCCTCTTTTATTAACCCCAGTTCTACACGTTATGTTTTCTGCCTTTTCCTTCCTTCTTTCATTTTCGTTCTCAATTCCTCCCTTTCATTTGACTTAAAGTCTTGTTTTGTGATTTTTGGAGTTTAAATATGGTTGAATTTCTTTAATTTGTGTTTGAATTCACAAAGGAATAATGGTTGTTTAACTTTGAGTCATGTGAGTTATTTTAATTGGTCAGTGAGTTTATTGGTTGGTAAGAGTTAGTTTAGAGTATAAAAAGGAAGTTTCCATGAATCTAGGTTTCGGTAAGTTTTAAGATTTGTAAATTTCTAGTTTGGGATACACAAATCCTAGCTTGGACTATTGAGGAAGTAGCATTTAATGTCCCTGGCCTGTCTATTGATTGTTTCATTCCTCCAGCTGAACTTATATATTCTTCCATGAGCGAGGCCTGAGATTTCCCTCGAGGTCATGACTTTAAGAACGCGATGGCAGCAACAGCTCATCGAACCAAAGTCCCAGTGCTGGAGAAGAATCATGACAGCAAGGTCAAAGTTATTTGGAAACCAGATGTTTGAACCAGCAGCCAACTCCTAGTAAGCAAGCAACTACACCGCTTTGCAAGGTAAGTGCATTATTAACATTACTAACTATTTAGAAGAGGATCCAAATCCAATGTAGTAGAAACTTGTGGTCTATTTTACGCGACAAATTGTAAATATATCAATAGTCATTCTCACACATTATGTCGGGTAACTGAGCGACTCGCTCTCTCCCGAATCGGGTTTTATATTCAGCCTTCATGTTTTTAAACCCAATAGAAAGATCTCTATCAATCATCATCATTGATCTTGCTCTTGCAATGTGAAGAGTATCAAGTATCAGTGAATGTAAATGGTCTTTGTGCTCTTGTTTTTTTAAGGCATGTATTGAAAGTACAGCCTTACAGAAGCAGCATTTTGTCTAAAAAAAAAAAGGATGCTGAGTTAGTTTTGCTTTTTGATGTCATGTGGTATTTGGATATTTGTAGGCAGCATTGGAATATGGAGAGGATGATGAAGTCATTTTCTGTGTTATTGGTCCTCGAAGCATTCACCTTTCTGGTTATTTTCTAAGAAGTCGTTGACACAATAATGTAAATGATGATAATATGTATCCATTAATTTGTGTGGCAGGGAGATAATTGTCTTTACCTTTGTAAATTGTGTGTATTTATGTATAGTAGCTATTTTTCATTGTGGGACTTGGCAATAGTTGCCATCTTTCAATGATCAAGTATAGTAGGTGAAGATTAGAAATTATAAAATGGTCTCTAGCTTTGTAATTATGGTAGGTGTTCAAAGCAAATGAAAGAGCCATAAAGTAATATACATTAAAAAAAAAACAAAACAAAAAACACACTAGTGACCTGACCCGACCTGACCCAGTTCGGGTCACTCTGAATCGGGTTGGTTCGGGTCGGTTCATCGGTACAACCGACCCGAAAAGTTTAAACCCTTAGGTGAGAGTGGTCTAAAAGAGTCATTCAATAATCCTACCATTTTGGGGATAAGACTAGATGGATAGCTGGGGACATAGTAAAGAAAGACTAAATTCACTTCTACTCTATTAAGGGATAGTAGAGAGGTTGTTCCCTTAAGTGCTGAATCCAAGGCTTGAACAAAGGGCCCGACCCTTTCATTAGACCGAGAGGGACTTTGTTTAGTGGTTCGACCATAAACAAATTGTTCATTAGAGGACAAGTGGACTTAAGGAACAAAGATGTGCTATGGGAGTAAAACGAACATTTGACCTAACTATAGTAACGAACGACCTATGAAGGATTGACTTACTAGAACGACCTATATCGAGTGGAACAAAGATGTGTTGTAGGTGGAGTGCATGGTGACTAAACCCATGCACCCCCCTCATGAAAGCAACACCATTTCCCACCTTCTTCATGGCTGATTTGGTGTCAAAATCTGGGGCTTTTCTTCTTCATTGATCCCTCTATAAAAGGGAAGGAGAAAGCTAAAACAATAGAGTTTGAAAACTACTGAATTGCTGCCAAATTTGATGCTCACCAAACCCACCTCCATAAGCTTGTTCTTCAAGCTTTTCTCTACAAATTTCATCATTTGATGATCCCACAGTCCGTTCCAAAGCCTTGAGGATAGCAAGGAAGATCCAGTGGTGGTTCGTGATTTATTGGTGAAGAAAAACAACAAGAGAATCCAACCAATTTCTCAATTTAAAAGAGGTGGGTAAACTTTCTCTGTTTTTCTTCTCATGAACAACATGCAATTAATGACCAAATTGCGCTTGTTATGTGCCTAAGATCCAAAATTGCTTCGGTAATTTAGATATTAACACTTTCATCAATTATGTATGTATTTTATTTTTTTAGAATTAATCATGGAAACGTTATTTAATTTCAATATATTAATCAATAAAAGAATTGAAATTAATTCAAAGTATTAATAGAAATTAATTAATTAATAATTATGAAATAATTTTAATTGAATAGACTAAGTTAATTTAACTGATTAAAATTATTTATTAATTTTTAATAAATATCCTTAATTAAAGTAATTTAATATATTTGTATCCATAAAAATTAATTAGATCAATATTTTAATAATAATATGATTATTTATTTATTATAACGATATTATATAATTAATTTTAATTAATTATATTTCAATATTATTAATTATAATTTTTATTTTTACTAAATAATATAAATAAATATATTTTAATAAACAATATAAGAAAAGAAGATAAGAAAAAGAGGGGGAAATAGATATGTTTAGAATAAAGATTAATACAAAATATTACAAAACAATTTTATAACTATGATATACTAATCCAAAGAAATAATTACTTTATTATAAATAATTCAATAAGTAATTAATTATAATTATCGAAAAAAAATATACTAAATTTATTTAAATCTTTTTAATTCAATAATTAAATATATCTTTGATAATGTTAACAAATTAATTAAAATTTCAGTAAATATGTAATTGCATCCATTTAATAAACTTGGAATACGTATTTATTTTTTTTAAAAAAAAAAAAAAAACTTGAACTCTTGACAAAAAAAATCATTTATTTTATCTAATTAAATAATTCATTATATTATTTTTTTAATTTAGTATCAATTAGTTAATTAATAAACTGTATTCAAAATAAATTTGAATATATAAAGAAAAAAAAGAAAAGATGAGAAAAGAGAAAACTCATAGTTTTGCTAGGGCATAAAAATATTCTCTTGCCTATGGGGTATAAATGATGCCCGAGAATGTTTTATTCCCATTGCCCACCACAGAAACCTTGTAATAAACAAAGGTATAAAAAACACTTAACCATTCCCATCTCAGAATTTGCACACCAAATAACTCCTAAAGAAGACCAAAAATGAAGTTGTGGCTACCATTGTATGGTTAGGACAAATAGATAAAGTAACGCTCAAACGCGAAGAAATAAAAAAGTGGAGGTCGGAAAAAAAGGTAGAGAAGTTGGGCTCAACACAACCCTAACCTCGACCTTGGTAGGTGGCCAAGGTCGAGGCCAGCCGACTATTTCGTGATCGTGCCCTTTTCCCACAGTCTTGACATGTGTGTCTTACCTGTTCTCACCAGAATTCAAGGGAAAATTTTTTCTTTTATGACATTTCTTTGTTTTTCTTACACATTGACATATTAGGAAGTCAAAGGCCATCCGATAATCAACAGAGAGATCCTCTGGAGATTCATTTAGAGGGAATTCCCACAAAGAACATCCAAGGCCAGCCGTGGAGCATCCCGACTTGAAAAGAATTTATGCATCTGCCTCAATGGAGCTTGAGTTTTCAAACTAAACAATTTTATCTTTGAGTTTTCATTTTGGTTTCATTTTTGTCTATCCGTCATTTTCCTCTTAATTACTAATTCTGTGCTAACGTGACACTTTTGTTTGTTAAAAAATATATATATATATTTTTTAAAATATTTTTTTTTTAAATTAATTATTTTTTCTTTTTCTTCTTCACTTCCTCATTTTCCTCCCCCCACCTCACCTAAACCCCTAATGCACATTGTCAGTCACCTACCATCACAATCTCCTACCTCAAAAAAAAAAAAAAAATCCTCTTCTTTTTCCTCATCTTTGTTTTCCTTCTCCTTTCACTTTTTTTTTTTTTTTTTTTTTTTTTTTTTTTTTTTTTTTTGTCGTCGTCTCCAATGAGATGTTAAACAGAGGTGGAAGCACCTTCCTACTCCGTTTCAAATTTGAAACATGAGTTTCTATCTCACATCTTGCTGATAAAATAAAAAAAAAAAACAAGAAAAGAAAAAAAGAAAAATATGAAAAAAAAAAATAGGAGTTTTTTTCTTTTGAGGTGGGTGGACTACAGTAGTCGTGGTTGTTTATACTAGGACCCTAAACTTTTACGTGTAAAAATTAAACCCTCAAACTATGTCAAATATAAAATTTAAACCCTTAAACTATCATAAATGTAAAATTAAATTGGTTCTATTCAATTTCTCCCAAAAATTCTTCTCTCTCTATTCTCTCTTTCATCCTTCCACTCTCTCTACGAATACCATTGCATCAGATCCCTTCAATCTCCTTCTCTCTCTCAAAATTTCTTCTTTCTCTCTATATTTAGTCTTAACCTCTTTCGTTGTTGGCAGATGAATGCTCTCTTTTGGTTTTTTTTTTCTTTCGAAAATGGATGCTCTGTGTTGTTGGAGACTAACACATTCTGTTCTTTAATTTTCTTTTCCTTACAACAAGCTGTAAACTTTATGCTCATTCCATGAAATGTCCCACCATCAACAATACCATAGCTTCAATTTCAAAGTTTGAAACTTGAAACTATGATATGACATTTTAGCCTTACATGTAAGAAAATGTTTAAGGGAAGTTGGAATGCCCCCTTCAACATTCTTCACAATATCTTCAGCAGGCTTTCAGCTCGACAACCTGTGTTTGTAAATCATGGATCGAACTCACTTTCGTCATTTCGCTCTATTGGGTTTATTGAGCTTGTTATTAAGTTGTTATAGTCAGTATATTTGTTAGGTAACAGACTTGTTATATCTTTCGCTATTTCTCTGTAATATTGTTATTTTTCCCTATTAGGAGTACTAATCACATCAGTCTTTTACCGTATATACACTTGTTATGCTCAATCCCTCTCTTCAACTTCACCACGTTACTCTTTTCGTTCTTTTATCAATTTGTTGATTGGTAAAAAATCATGCTTTTGCTTTTTGATGAATGAATTATGAATTGCCCTTGCTGCTATGTTTCGTTGCACATGGTCATTGTGACGTATATTTTTCGCAACGTTTTGTCGAAGTCGATTTGGTTGGATTTTACTATTGCCTATATCTGTGTGGAGTTCAATTTATTCAATTTTGAAGGACATAGAGAGGGAGATTGAAGGGATCCGAGGGAATGGTAATGATAGAGAGAGTGGAATGAGGAAAGAGAGTATAGAAAGAGAAAGAGAACATTTTTAGAGAAATTGAATAAATTAAAATCAATCTAATTTTAACATTTATTATAGTTTAAGGGTTTTAAATTCTATATTTGTCATGTTTTGAGGGTTTAATTTTTAGACTTGAAAACTTAGGGTTCTAATTTTTACACTTTTCAAAGTTTGAATGTTTAAGTTTTAGGGTTGAAAATTTAGAGGTCTAATCGTTACAGGTGTGCTATTTTGGGGTTTACACTATGTTATTTTAAAATAATTAAAAAAAAAAATACATCCACACGCTCCACGTTCTCCACTGTCCTGACAAGAGGCTGATTCCAAGAACTTTCAATAATTATTGTTTAATAATTATTCAAATATTTTTTTAAAAAAGAAAAAAGAAAAATTATTATTCAAGACTTGTTGGGACATCATTTACATATATAAATGCATTCATAATATACTATGTTATCCATTCACATGGGAGAACGCGTGAAAGAAGAATAAAAAAAATAAAAAAAAAGAACTTGTTTTTCGCATGGAAATTATATTATACCACCGTTAATGAACTTTCATGTTTATATTTATGAGACGTGTGATCTTTAAAAAGTGTCTAATATATAGATTCTTTAACTCTCAATTTTGTATTCAATAGATTCTTGACTTTTAAAACGTGTCTGATAGGTTTTTAAACTTTCAATTTTTTTTAACTCATTTAATAATATTTTTATCCATCCGCATCTACATTTTTATTAATATTGTTATCTACATTTTAATAAAATTAAAACTTCAACCTTTCGTCCAAAAAAAAAAAAAAAAAAAAAAAACTTCAACATTTCTATGGAAAGATTTTAAACATTGCTTCTAAATGTGTATCAAAAGTATAGACCCAATTAATTAATTGTAAAGGAGTTTCGACGAAATCGGGGTATATATGTCCAACCTCCAATAGCTTGAAGCTTCATTACCAAATCACGACTTGAAGGAGATCTCACAGTAATCTATCTGATAGAGAGATGGCTGATATTACTTTTCCAGGTATGCCAAATTCAAAACCCTTCAATCACCTCTCTAATAAATTTTCTTCATTTGAAAATTTTGAGTCCCATTTTCTATATCATATTTATAAATATGCATTTTATTTAATTTATAGAAGTAACTTCATATATAATCTCTTGATTTCTTCAGTTTTGTAGGTCTAACGATTCATTTATTTACTTAATTTTGCAAAACAAATGTCTTTTACCTTGGGCAAGATAGTTCATTTTCAAAAGTGGTTCATTTAATTTAGTTAAATATGTTGAGTTCATTTGTATAATACTCTATATGCTCTGTTGAAGATCCCACATTGAAAAGATTGGTGGAGACCTCACAATATATAAGCTACAAGGGTCATTCCACTCATCGTCAATTCGTTTTGAGATGGAAGCTCATATAATATAATATGCTCTACCAATCTATGTGAAAATATTTAACTTTTTTTTTTTAAATATTATTATGATTCAACAGGAAAATCATCGTGGCCAGAACTTGTGGCAATTGAAGCACCAATTGCAAAGCATATCATAGTGAAAGACAATCCTAATGTGAAAATTGTGGATGTGATATTAGCTGGAAGTCCAGTGACTCAAGATCTTAGAGAGGATCGAGTTCGAATTTTTGTGAATATAGAGAATGTTGCAGTTGAGACACCAAAGATTGGTTAACTAAGAACTTTGATGTTTGTTAAAATAAGGTATATTCATACCATTATGCACTTATGTAACAGCTTGGAGAGGATTATATATAATGAAATGGTACTTAATTGAATTATCAAGTTGACTATTTTGATGGTAGGTTCTTAGATTTGGATATGCTCCAAAGTTTCTCTCATCTTGATAGTACACCATTTAAAATTTATTCAGTAAAGTCCGATTCAATTAAAAGTAATAGCTTATCATTCAGAATAATCTAGTTCAACTAAAAATGAAATCCCTAAAAAGAATTTGTTGGATCATGGAGTCATAATTTATACTTATCCATAATTTAAAAAGTGAAAAGGTTTGAAAAATAGTTCTGGAAACTTATTCTCTTTCTTGAACATTATTAATTTACCAAATATGTGGTTAACAATTAATTATAAATACGTAATTGAATCTACAAGGCAGTGAAATGCTTCCAGCAAAACACATAAGGCCAACTGGGAGCCAACCAAAGAAGAAAAGATGTTCACTCCAACATGTTGGAGTATGGAGCTTCATAGGAATAGGAAACAGAAGTAGAGAAAGAAACTTTAAGACAACATCAAGAAAACTGTAATGCCCGCGTTATGAAATTAGGTCATTTCTTGAGTAATCGAGTTTGAATTCTAATTTAGAAAATTAGAATTTAAGCTTAGCCTTAGGTTAATAAATTAAATTTTTATAATTTTGAAAAAAGTGATTTTTAATTAAGTCTTTAATTTTCTAAAGTTTGGAGGTTTAATACTACAATTTGAAATGTCCCAAATCTCAAATCAATTAGGTTTTTCTCTTAAATCTTTTAGGGTTTAACTTCGATTTCAAATCGGATAACAGGTTTAGGTGGGATGATTTTTTTTAAGAAAATCAAAATCTCTCTTTAGTTTGGTTTATTAAGGAAATAGGAAAAAAACAAGAAAGATCATATCAAAGAAGCCTTAAAAATCTCATCTCTCTCTCCTTCCATCTCATGCCACCGAACCCCCCCCCCCCCCCTATGGAATTTCCTTCTTCTTCTTCACGCGCTCAGTGGTCAATCTGGTTTATCGACTCCCCTAGATCAAATAAAATTTATAACTGGCTACTGAGCTACTTTGCAACAGTAGCGGCTCGGTCATCCACTCGG
Source organism: Luffa acutangula (assembly GCA_036850905.1). NCBI lineage: Eukaryota > Viridiplantae > Streptophyta > Magnoliopsida > Cucurbitales > Cucurbitaceae > Luffa > Luffa acutangula. Next base: position 20,539,429 of record CM072087.1, read on the forward strand.
AAGGTAATTTTCTTTTGTGGGGGGAGGGGGGTTGAATGGTGTTTTGTCATGAAAGCAAATAAAAAGGCGAGAACAGTAAAATAGTCGGTAAAGATAAATAACATGCAAAAATAGACAGAAACAAGAAATTGGATGAAAAAAATCAGGCAAATGAAGGATTGTTGGATTCTGGGGTTTCACTGAATTGATTAACTATTTTGTTTGCTCATGACAGAACGAGTTTGTCGAGTCCTCGTGTCAAACAAATTTATAGTTCACCGACACCTAAAACTAACTTATAGTTGTAGTGGTCGGGATCGATCATAGGGAACAATTGGTTTTCGACAAAAAGAGCTACCCCTGTTGTGATCAGTTAGGCCAACCAGAGAAAACTCAGGTTAAGGGTCCCTGCAATAGGTGTGTGAAAGCTAGTGCCACATTATAAATGCTTCATTTAATTTTCAATTATAAGCACCTAAGTATGAAGGAAAACAAACTAATTTGTTCCATTGACTCGTTAGTGAATCCTTAGTGCCAGTGTAAAGGGAAGATGAGTTGAGAGTTTAATAATCCAATCCCGGGCTAGTAGAGTCTGATCTCGTTGAGTTAGATCTTGCTTGTGCAAGTTTATTTTGGAAAACTTTTAATTTGTCTCCCTCATTGGTCCTTTTGTGCATGTCTCTTGCTTGCTTGACTATTGACCCTTGAGCCTTGAGGATTGATTCATGTTTGTTGCATCCATTCTTCTACTATATGCTTGATTTTTAGTTTGCTCGAGGACTAGCAAAAGCTTAAGTTTGGGGGTGTTTGATAGCGAGCATAGCTAGCTATTTTTCCTTAATTAATTTAGCTAGTCTTTCATGATTTATTGGCCAAATTTTATGCAATTTCATGTTGTATTTGCAGGAAATTAATATTGGAGCCAATTGGATGTTCGGGGGGCGAAAAGAGGATAAAGAAGGAAAAAGAGATCAAAGAAGTAGAAGTCAAATTAAAGTCAACCGCAGACCAGCGTCGAGACGCTGCTCCTTGAGCGTCTCGACTCTGCCTTTCCTTATCTGATTAGGCACGAACAGGTCACAGCGTCTCGACGCTGTGTGTTTTTCCATTTCAGATTCTGCGATAAGGCAACAACGTCGAGACGCTGTCTCCTCAGCGTCTCGACGCTACGACAAAAATTCAGCCTATTTATAATTTTCGATTAGGGCTGATTGGGGAGTTCTTTTTGGACACCCTAGAGCCGTAAAACAGAGCCAATAGACTGATTTGAGGGTGGAAGCAAGTGGAGCAAAAGAGAATTGAAGGCATTGTTCGTGGGGATCGTCTCGGGGACGTGCGGTTCTGGCCTACATAGTGTTTAATTCCCTTTATCCCTTATTTTAGTTTGTTTTTATGGCTGATTCATACTTAGTTTATGTTGTAATAAGGATTATGTGTAGCTAAGTTGAGTTCTTAGGGATTGATGTAGCCGTTGGGCACGTAATGGATTGATTTTACGGTTTTATGCTATTGACTTCATTAATGCATATTTGTGTCCTTAATGCTTTCAATTTACCGGCCATAAATTGATTGATGTTTGTGCTTGAATCTAACTCGGAAGAGAGGATTTAGCTTAGAAATCATTATGCATAACTAGGATTTAGCTAGAAATCGGGAGATTATAATTAATTCTAGAAATCGTTAAAAAGGTTATCCTTATTGCCTTGTATGTTTATTGAATTTAGATAGGGATATAGGGTTCAATTGCATGTGGGAGAATCGTGTATGCTCGGGAGGGATATGTGTGATTTTAGTTTACCAAGATTTATGAATCATAGCATGTTGTTAATCCATTAATTAATCCATAATCCTGGTGAAATCACATCTCTAAGACTATTGTTTCCATTGGATTGTCAATTTTTGCATTGTTTTGTGTATGCTTTACTTTCATTCTCACTTCATTTGGTTCCCTAAATAAAATTGGGCAAGACTATTTTCGGTAATTAAGATTGATTAGAAACCAATCCAGAGGACGACATTCGAATATCACATTCACTATATTATTACTTGACTCGTACACTTGCGGTAAGCAATTTGCGCATCAGAACTATGTACACATTTTCTAATATCATGTATCGTTCCTTGGTGAAGAATAATTTTATGTCTCCCACTGCAATAGCCGAGATGACTTCTCCTGTTCCAACTTTAAGAGTCATCTCTCCAGCTCTTAGTTGTTGCCAGGAACTCATTCTTTGAAATGAAGAACATACGTGATTAGTTGCACCTGAATCGAGTATCCAGGCAGAATCGTCGTTTTCCACTAAACACGTTTCCAAGACTAATAAATCGCATTTAGAGTCGTGGATCATGTTTTTCTTGGCTAAGCAGTTAGTTTGAGGATATTCCTCAGTTGAGACAAAACCTAAAATGTTTGCCACGTGTTTAGCATTTAAGTAAGTATTCTTAGTCGTATGTACTAAACCGTTTAATTTGACATTTGACAAAGCACATACGTTTTTCGACATATTTGCTGAAACAAACAAACTAATCTCTATTAGAAACTTGCACTAAACCCTTTATTCAAATTATCCAATCAGATTTTAGCAAAAGCAATCATCGTACCCATATATATAATAGATTTATTTTGCAACGATACTTCAGGGGTTTAGAATAAAAGCTACCGTAGGGCAGTCAGCTACTCCTCCTCTGAATCGAGACAAGAATAACTCTTACTCCAATAGTTATTAGCTATCGTTAATTTGGTAAAGACCATCTTGTAAGTGTTACCCATCATTTTCAGATCGCAGAGGACGACCCCAACAATGCCACCGTAGGGAAGAGCTAATGTTGGAATGGCCCTAGGAAACCATATCCCTTTCTGGAGTTTGCGTTGTTCTGAATCCCATGCGCAAGCCCTCCGTAGGGTGATCGCTCCCAGGGCGACTCGCAGGCAGCGCATAGGAATCTCACGGTGCAACCTAATGATGGAGACCGTAGGATACGTTTGACACGTTTCCTTCTCCCACTTACTATGAACACTTTCCCCATTCTCCTTGATATTAACCCATGCAAACATCATCCGTAGGGCGACGCTCCCAGGGCGCCTCGAGGCGAAGCATGGATCTCACTGTGTGAACTCAAGGGGACGTGAGAGTAGAAACTTAATATGAATATTTCGTTTCTATACTTTTCCTCCCACTAAAGTGTCGTAAGGTTTTAGGGTCTATTACTTAGGTAAATTCCGGCTAAATGAATCTATCTAAGTCTATGCCTTATTAAACAAGGTCTTTACACTAAATGTCTAGGTGAATTAAACTCTTTTAATAACCTAGTGACATTGCATGCTAGTAAGACTATGGTTAATTCAACTCAGGTTCCGAACCATTTACCGGGAGAGTTCCCTTATAACCAAGGTCTTATGTCCTACTTATCGAATTTTAAAACTATTTAAAAAACTAAGACATATTTCTAATCCTATTAGAAAAGGCGATCTTAGGTCTATTTCATTTTAAACCATTTAAAGAATGACAAGATCCTAACATCCTATGGTAGCATGCAACTCTTTGTTATAGGTTTTACGGTTTCTATTCATTAACTTTTATAACTCTTATAACTTTTAATGAATTAACCCTATAACATGCTTTCTAATGGTGTTTAAAAGCATATAACAATCAATCATTCAAGTTATAAACAAAGCACCATTTAGAAACAATAACCTATGTCTAGGTGTGTATAACCCTTTATACTACGATGTCTAGGTGAAAACACTTTAATACCTCACATCGCTCACGCATGCTCATAAAACTCGAGTTAACTTAACTCAAGAACTGACTCAATGCCCAGGTAGGAGGTGTTCCGTAAACCGTCAACTTGAATACCTCGAGCCTTAGACAACATCTTGTCGGGTGAGTTCTCTCGTAACCGTTGTTTTACAAGATATCGACCTAAACTATGCAAGTTGATCGATTTGGAGGTTCATTAACCTAAGTGAGCATGCACTTTATCTTGTTATAGATTTTAGATTTCTATCTCTTTTATAAAAATTATAAAACCAATCCATAACAAGCCTAATTTGAGTATAACAATTATAATCAAACTAAAGAAATTTCATGCGTCATGCTTGGTTAATTTTATCCTTTTAATAATTAACTATAACAATTATAAGAGTTAATAAATTTGAAAATTAACCATTCAAGCATGAATCTCCCTAAATTAATATAACATTTATATTAATTTAATTCATGAAACCTTATTCATGCATTCATTTAATATCATAACTCTTATAACATATTAATTAATGCATGATTCATGCTTTCCTGTGGTGGGATTTTAAATATAAATGGCATACATTATGCACATAAAATACTATTTAATTAAAACATACATTCAATAATGCATAATTAATTAAATTTACTAAAGTGAATTGGTTTTGGGATTTTTAATCAAGCAAAAATAAAAACTAAAATTATTACAATAATAATTTCAAATAGGGCTTGGACCGCTCCCGAACCATTCGAACCGATCTGAACCACCTTTGGATTGCTTGAACCGGACCATTTTACCGTTAAGTGAAGAACACACTTGGGCTGGAACTAAAAAACAGCATGTTGGAATTTTCGGACAGCAGCAAGCAGTCTCCGAATTTCTTCAAATTGACGGCCTAAATGGACTCTATTGACTCTCAAAATTTACAGACTCCATATGAACACATTAACGCCCATAAACATATAGGCAATTACAATTAATTCCAACGAATTGACTGAAAATTAAAATCAATCCCAAAACCAATTTTCTTTAGTTTCTACACAGTTTCATCATATGAAAAGCTACCCACCAAGCTAAAATTATTGCATGTTAGGTGCCTTAATCATGCTCTGATACCAATTGAAGGTGTTCATATAACACATGCGGAAGCAATTTTAGGATCGAAGCACTTAACTACATCAATTTTAGAAAATGAAAACATGATGTCCAAATACCGTAAACAGAGAGCAGAATTTGTACCAACCTTTTGGAGACCGATTCAACAACTCCCTTTGATTTCTTTGATCACGAACGGTGTGTGGACCACCTCTAGTGTCTTCCCTACTATTCTCCGGCCAAGAACGACTTGTGGAAGTCTATAGAGATAGGGAATGGGAAGGGAGTGCTTGAAGGTTCAAGCACTAAAGAGATATATGGAGATGAGTGAGTTTGAGACCAAAATGCAGCAGCATAACAATATGGAAAATGGCTCTCTTAGAGTTGAATCTGATTCATACTCCTTATATAGACTTCTTCCATGCAAAGACAAGCTTCATGACACTAGACACATGGTGAAAATGCAACTCAAAGTGGATTCTAGGTGTTTAATTCACAACACATGCAACTAGTGCATGGTTGTGTTGTTTTCCACTATGCATCAACATGCAAGAGTGGGAATGCCACTAAATCCACTAAATTGAATCTAAATTCTGAATTTTCAGCTTTCAATTCATTCCTATTTCAATTCAAAATTGAAATTGATTTCTAGGCAATTAATTGGGACATTTACAAGTAATTTGACATGATTAATCCAATTAATCATTGTCACCTAGTGCCGTGAATTATATATGATTCCTAATACATATCTATGGTATTTAAAACACTTTTAAATACCTTATCTCTCAATTTCTAATTTAATTCATAATTAAATCATTGTGTCGAACACATTTTACACATTTCCCGTTTTTGAACGATTCAAAGAATCCTATCTTTTGTTCTAGGCTTTGTTTCGATATGAGCTAGTAGGGGGACCTAATGGACCTATAGATCATGGGCTCCAACAATTTGAGGCTAACTAACTAATCTCATTAACCAAGCTTAACCAACATTCGTTAACTACCTGGACACTCCACTATAGACCGATAGTTGCACTCCCCTCACTATAGATATATTTTCGTCCACTTGATTTAACCATGATAAGTAAGTCAATCCTTCACAGATTGTTTGTAGCTATAGCTAGGTCAAAAGTCAGTTTCACCCCTATAGTACTTCTAGTTCCTTAAGTCCCACTGATCCTCTAATGAACAATTGGTTTATGGTCCAACCTATAAACCGAGTCACTCTCGGGCCAATGAGAGGGCGGGATCCCTTTGTTCAAGCCCCAGAGTCAGCACTTAAGGGAACAACCTCTCTACTATCCATAATTTGGGTAGGAGTGAATTCCTTCTCGCACGACTATGTCCCCAACTATCTAACCGTTTCTATCCCTGAAATGGAACGTTTATTGAGTCGGCGATACTGAGCCACTTTCACCTATGCAGATCTAAGGATAAGCCCGAATAAACAGGAGTTCATAGTTAGCTCAGGATTAAGATCGAGTTATCTAGGTCATCGCATGAAATAGTCAGTCTTGTCAGTAAACGGTGTTATAAAGCGATAGTGACTTATTTCTCGGTCCTGGTCTTATGCAAACTCATTGCACAGGACGCCCCCACTCACATGTCTCTACACGGACGATTTAGGATCACATCATCTATACCATCTATAAAGTGGGTCGCGTCTCATAGTGTCCCCAGCATAAGGTACCCAGCCCTATCCCTATACTATAGACCGTTTTGGCTATTACTCGAGCTTGATCCACTTTTATGTCTCTACATAAAGCTCAAGTGTTCATCCTATAGCCATGGATCTTTGTTTATTGGATTTGGGTTTATTAAATGTGCAATTTACTTTATTCAGTAATGACTTTACTGAATTAATCTCGATAACGCCTTTATCGAATAATTTTGTTTAACATTTACTATCTACGAGTTTTAGGGCACCAATCCCAACACATAGGCGAGCCAAATCTAAGCCCAAAGGCTCAATTAACCAACCTAAACTAACCTCAACTAAGAACTTGAAAGAAAATATAGAGGAAATAGAGAAGAATATGACAAGAACAAAAGAAAACAGCTAAGAATATGACCTAAAATCGAAAAAGATATTTTTAAATACAGGCGTAGCATTGAGACACTTAGGCATATTGTCAAGACACTATGTTTTTTGTCTTCCAAGGACCGCGTGTTTTCAGCCTTGAGTCGAGACCCTAAGGCCAGCGTCTCGACACTTTGGCTTTTCTAGTGTGAATATGCTCTTTTCATAGCGTTGAGACTCTTTTGGATAACGTCTCAATGCTACCCTCTTGGGTCTACTTGATCCACTTCTTCACTTTAGCTTTCAATGTTTGGGAATTTGCTTACTTTGCTCCTTTATTCCATTTTTGCTCCAAAGTGCTCCTGTTAAGCTCTAACACCAAACACCTACTGATCGATTCTTAGAGAGATGATTAATTTGATACAGAAATGTCGCTGATATGCTTTAATCGAAGTATAAATTAAACATAATCAAGTAGTACCTAGAGCATTCTAGGGTTGAATCCACAAGGAAGGGGAGGTAAGAATTTCTAATAAACTAACTAAAGAACACTCAGACGCATGGTGCTTTTGGAAAGAAAATTTAGACAATAATGTTTGCGATTAAATGAAGGTATGATGTAGAATAAACTATGCGATGGAATTAAAGTAACTATCAGATGATAAAGGCTACCAAGGCTTTTGCTGCAACAACCACATGCGTCAATAAGCTATTTTGCAACGCATATTTCTGTTTGAATGCCCATTAATGCTTAAGTGAGAAATAAACATGTGATTCCCTTCCGATACTACTCATGCGTTTGGCGTAGAACTAACAACGTTTTGTTTAATTAGTTCATGCGTTGGTACTGTTCTCTAATAACCTGCAAGTGACTGCATTATTCCTAAAACAGTCTAAACACATTTATGAAATATCTTATTGCGGCAGTATTAGTTTTAACACGACCAAGACTACATGTAATGCACTATCTTGCTCTACTTAGATATTTCCACATGCATTACCTGGCAGTGATTTATCATGCTGCTACCGCATCCGGCTGGCTAGGCGGGAATTAGTAATGAAAATATTATCGCATCTAAGCAGAAAACATTAATTTTTCATTTAGTCAAAATGTACGCATACAGAATAATCCTATCACCGCATGGTGCCTAAGCTAAGCCTTGATAAAAGTGAATTATCTCATGCTAAGAAAGAAAAACATAACGCAATACATCCTATCACAATGAACGCGCAGCACTAGGAGGATCTTTCTTCTTCTCTGGTATCTCCTTTTTGCTCTCTCTTCTCCCCTCTGATCCTCCTCTTTCTTTTTTTGGCACCTGGGCACTTTTTATAGGCTGAGGATGCCGACTTCTCCAAGAAATTGGCTTGTGTGCCCCAATCTTCTTTTGCCAGCTTGTACGTCAATCACACGTCAGGGCGACCGTCTCTCCAGCTATCATCGTATGAAATATGCTATGGGATCTGCACCTGCGCTGAAGGAAACTTGGGCAAGGAAATAACTACAAATTTATGTGGTAGTGGGTAAAAGCACATAATTTCCTACTGCATCTAAAAATACTTCTTTATAAGATTAGCTACCGTAATTCCCTTACTGTTATGAGCTAGACCAACGCAACTTGGATCTTTTCAGCCATTTTTAGTTTAGATTTAAAGGAGAAATAATTTGCTTTTTGAAAGTTATCACCTAAAAAATAATATAATTAAGCACACAATTAGCTATAAAACTAGCATTATTAGGACTAAATATATAGGACCAAATTGGTTCTATCAAATACCCCCAACCTAAATCTTGCTAGTCCTCGAGCAATCATATAAAATAAAAAAGTTGGATTCAGTGGTTGCGATTTTGTAACTCCAATCTTAATGCCTATAATGCCAAAAACATTGCAATGAAGAGACATGCACACATAGCCCAATAAAGAGACAAATCAAAATTTTACTAACTCGGGATTGGATTATATAACCCTCATCTTATCTTCCCTCTACACTAGCACTAGGAACAAGCATTCAAGCAATTTGAAAAATCAAGCAAGTAATACGTTTTTAGGTGCCTGAAAATAAATCAAATTATGAATTATGCATTTATAAGAAGACACTAGCTTTCACACACCTATTGCAGGAACCCATAACTTGAGTTTAACTCATTGTTGGCCGAACTGATCACAACAGGGGCAACTCTTTTTACCTTAGACATTTTTAAACGTTGCAAAAAGTGCTCAAGACTAATCTTTTCTTTCTTTCATTTTCTCAACAAGAATGATTTTCTTTAAAAGCATAGCAGACATATTTTCTTTTATTACTCTTATGCAAAGCATTACAATCTATCAAGTTCTAAATTACTAGAGAGAAAATTCCTACACCTATCGTGGTGACAACAAGCATATGGATTAAATAATTCTCTCCTAAGCTTTCAAATCTATCAAATCTTTTCTTTCTTTCATTTTCTCAACAAGAATGATTTTCTCAACAACAAATCTATCAAAACATTCAAATCTTTTCTTTCTTTCATTTTCTCAACAAGAATGATTTTCTTTAAAAGCATAGCAGACATATTTTCTTTTATTACTCTTATGCAAAGCATTACAATCTATCAAGTTCTAAATTACTTGAGAGAAAATTCCTACACCTATCGTGGTGACAACAAGCATATGGATTAAATAATTCTCTCCTGAGCTTTCAAATCTAATCCTAAGCATGCTAAGGTCCACTCTTGCAAGAAAAGTCTAACAAAATTTTTACAAAGACTCAATTTTGGGCAATATGCTTACAACTCATCAAAAGCAATAGAATTGACAAAAAGACATATCATCAATTCTCATAACTATGGAAAAAGCAACCAGATCATCCAGACATCCATGCTCAAAAATTTTGAAAATTTCTCAAAAATAGGTCCAATACCCAGATGCATGGCCTTAATCTAATGAACACAGAGAAATAATTACAACATGCAAAATAAGAACAATGTGATGCTCAGATGCATCAATTCTCAAGCATTATCTAACATGCAAAACACTAACTCCACCCCTGACATAAAATCCTACATTGTTCTCAATGTATGAAAATGTGAAATAAAGGACTACAGTTGGAAACAAAGGATCCACAACGCTTCAAAAGATTACATTTTCCTCAAGAGGTACTACAAAAATGACAGAAAAAACAAACTTAAGAAAGAAACTAAAAAAACAGGAAAGAGAAAGCAAAAAAAATGAAAAGGGATGAGAATTATTTTTAAAATAGAGCTGCCTCCCTAAAGTGCAAATGCTTAACGTCGATTGCTCGACAGGATTCACAATCTTCAACCGAAATCTATCTTTTTGATTTTTCAGCGGATCTTTCTTCTTTTTCTTGGTCAACTCCTGCACATAGAAACTCAACTTGCACACAGAGTGCATAATATAAGATATTTTGATCAAATAATCCTCAGTTGTCCCAAACATATTATTTAAATGTCACCTAAGCCTAACATCAAAATGGTCAGCCACTATAACAACTAACCCTGACTCATGCATTTTAGAACCACAAATCTCAAGAGAAGAAAAAATAGGCATGAAATAATATGAATCTAGACCAACATCATTAATTTCTATTTCTCCTAACATGAATGAAGTACTTCATAATCAGGCTCATAATGAAAGGGAGACTTAAGCTCAAGTTCTCTAACCTTGATGGAATTTTCTTCTGACTTACATTCTTGCTGCTGCTCTGAAATTTTGCTTGCTAAATCATCAAGGAAGGTGACACAGAGCCGAGAACTCTTTGCCAAATTTGAAATAATCTCCCATGCCACATCGGGTGTTTTGCAAAGCTCATCACCACCATGTAAGAGTTAATATCAAACATGCGGAAGAAATTTTGGATCTTAGGCACACAATTTCATCAATTTGATCCTAGAAGACATGTTGTTCATAAGAGGTGAAACAGAGTAAAGATGCACCTAGCTCTTAAATCTTCAAATTCGTGTAATCCGAGGCTTTAACCTTCACACCAATGGCTCTTAGACAACCACTTGGATCTTCTCTACTATCCTCAGGCCTTGAATTGGATTGTGGGGTCCTCAATTGATATGAATTGGAAAGGAAAGTTTCATGTTCAAGCTTGAATAATGGGTTTGTGTGTTGAGAGAGTTGGGAAAATTTCAGTAGCATTTTAGGTTGATAAAAACCACAATTCTTCACCACATATAGAGGAAAACATGCATAAAAAATGCAGAAGAAATTGACTACAAATTGGGATTATTTTGAGTCATTTGGTTAGGTGGTGCAAGAAGGCTAATCACTTGTGATTAGTCACTAAGCACCAGCTCCTAAAATTTGCCAATTTTTAATTTCTTTTAAATTCAAAATTTCCAATTAAAAATCTGAATAATCCCACTTTCTTTTACTTTTATTTTAATTTAAATAAAACTTTATTTAATTTAAAATAATAATAAAATCAATTAATTTAATATCTTATATTAAACCAATATCATTTGTCCAATCTCGGTTTTTCTCCCAACGTAATTTCTCGAATATGAATCCCTATTCACGTGTTTGATATTTAAATCATATTTAAATATATTCAACTCTCATTTTAAGTTTAATTCGAAATTAAACCAATATGTCGTTAAATATCGTATATAACCAACTTTTGTATCCCTTTCCGAACTTGAACATTTCAAATGTTAACCTATGATATTGTTCCAAATTTTATTCCTATTGAGCTAGTAGAGGGACCTAATGGACCTATAGATCATGGTTGAAGGAATTGGAATTTCGTAATTCCATAAAGCGGAAGCATAATTGGGACCGATTCGTAATTAATTTTGTTCAATGTAAAATACTGATACATTGGCAATAAACTTAGAACTATTCTAGATTTATATTGAGGATCAACATACAAAAATATTAGATCTAAATCTAATTTATATAGTAACAAGTTACTTACTCTTGTTGACGACTCATATTAAATTCACCAACTGCTTGTGAAATAATCACGAACTACTGCGAACACTACCACTATGGCTACACCTGTATAACTCTGAGATTACTAGAGGCAGGAGGCTGGTGGGAGTCTTCAAGAGAATTCTCTAAGAGTAGGAGAATGAATGAGATGTCTTTCACCCCACCCCAAGGGTCCTATTTATAGGAAAAGGCCAAGACCTTTTCCTTATAGGAAAAAGTCATGAAAAAGATCTAATCAAATCTATTATCTTATTCATATCTAATTTTAATAAATAATTAATTAAATCCATAATTTATTAATTATCCAATTAAATATCATATATTTAATCTTAGGGATTTTATTAAATTATTTATATTAATATGAATCCAATTCATATTAATTATTTGAACTCTTTCAAATATTTTCTCTGAAGAATTAATTTTGAAATTAATTCAAAATTATATTATAAAGTTTTATAAACTTTATATTATAATGTATCAATATACATTATACGATTCTCCTAAATTAATTGAACACTTTAAATTTATAATTTATACTTAATTCTCTCAAGTCTCTTTATGAGCTACCAGTGAGACCTAATGAACCTGCAGATCAGAAGCTCCAACGATATGAGATTTAGTCAGCTAAACTCATGAAGCAATTAATCAATTTTCGTTAACTGTGGGTTCACTCCACTAAAGACCCACAGTTGCACTCTTCTCAGTGCAGACATAATTCTGTGTCCACGGATATAGACCAATAACGACTAGTTAGTCCTTCACGAGTGTCGTAACACCAGTTCGGTCAAATTATCGTTTTACCCCTGGTTACTTCTATGTCCTTAAGTACCAGTGCTCCTCTAATGAACAACCTGTTTGTGGTCAAACCTCTCGGGCTAGTGAGAGGGTAGGACCCTTTGTTCAAAACCTGGAACAACCACTTAAGGGAACACTCATCTGCTTCCCTAAAGTCGAGGAGTGAATTCCATCTTGTGTGATTATGTTCCCAACTCCCCACTCAGTCTTGTCCCCAAAATGGTAGGCTTATTGAGTCGGCGTACTAGCCACTCTCACCCATACAAATCAAAAGACAATCCCTCATGAACAGAAGTCCATAACCCACTCAGGATTCAGACTAAGTTGCCTAGGCCATCCTAGTGAAATAGAAACCTAACTAGTTAACGGTGTTATAGCTAGCGGTTACTATTTCGCTGTCCGGTCTTATGCAAACTCATTGCATAGGATACCCCCACTCGCATGTCCCATACACGAACTCGTTGGATCATTGCATTTGTATCAGATACAAAGCGGGTCTTATGCATAGTGTCGTCAGGATAAGGTACCCAGCCTTATCCCTATACTATAGACTCTTTAGGCTGTTTCTTGAACATTGATCCCCGTATGTCTCCACATACTATTCAAGACTCATCCCTCAGCCTTAGATGTTTAGTTTATTGGATTAGGGTCATCTAGGCAAGATGTACATAATAGTAACAATAACTCTTTATTGAAAAAAAAAAACATCAAACAATACTTTATTTATGTTTGATCAATCATAACATTTACTATCTACGAGTATTAGGGCATAAAACCCAACAAACTCCCACTTGAACTAAAGCTCTAGTCAATGGGAAGTAAATACAATAATCTAAAGCTAAGAATGTAATGTAAATTGTATATTACATAAAAAGTAAATATACAAGTGTAACAATAAACTAGGGCATCTTTATACCCATTACACATCTCCCACTTGCCCTAGATCATACTACATACATATCTCTGTTATTGGTTACCGCAAGCGCACGGGCCACAAGTAATATAAAACGGAAAGTATTCCGAGTATCGAATCCTCAGGGAGGCGAAGCGAAACTTAAGCAAATGATTAAAATTTTCTTGAGCACTGAAAATACTTAGGCGAAATAATATTTAGGGACCACTTCATGCAATAAAAAGATTTAAATTAAAAATGATTAATAAAAACAAATTGATCAATCAAAAAAATAAGATATGGAGAAAGAGTTTTCTTTAAATGGGAAGAGGGGTCTTGAAAATCAATGATTAGCTAAACAGTTGCTATAATTATCCTATCTCATTGCCCAACTAATTATAATCCTAGAATCTCCGTTAATCACATAGGTTCTCCTGTCGGTTTCCCCTAATTGTAATTAATTCATTTTAACAACCTAAGTGTCCTTAGCGCCATTAAAAATCATTAATTATTACGCTCTGATTCATTTTAGGAGTCTAAGTTTAATCAACTAATCCCGGTGTCACAACGGGCAATTAAACTAGTTGCATGGATTATGATCTATCCTAATTTCTCTCCGTCAAGTTTCCATTAGGAATCGGATCATTACACAATTGGCCAGATTGAGTAAAGCATTAAGCACATCCATACAAATAATTAGGACATGGGCAAGAGACAAGAAATTATAACAATATTTTAACTATCATTTCATTTCAAGACCCCAAATTGGGGTTTTAGCTACACATAATATCCACAATAATTACAAGGGAAAGCATATTAAAGAGCATAAAAGGAAAGGAATTGACCGTTGAAAAACCCCTCGCTGACGCTTGGAGACCCGCTGACTACTCTTTGAGCCTCTAAGGTGCTCCCCAAAATTCCCCAAAATTTTCCCACTAGAAGAATCCTCTCAAAAAGGCTCAAAAGCCTTGAGAGGGGCTCCAAAGGGAGCCTAAGGAAGGAAGGAAGAATGAATTGATTGATGAGTGATTGATGAGAAATGAGGCACCCAAGGGGTGCCTTTTATAGGCCTGGAATAGGGGCAGCGTCGCGACGCTGCCTTGCTTAGCGTCTCGACGCTGTCCAGATTTCCAGATTTTTCAGTTTCCTTTTTGGGCTGATTTTTGGGTCTTCTTCTTCATTTCTTTTGGTCTTTTCTTTATGGATGTCTTCTTTGGGCCACCAATTGCATCAAACTTTGATTTGGGCTATAATTACTTCAATTTTGGCTCTTTTTCTCCCAAAATCACCATTTGTGCTCCTAAAGACAAAATAACAAAATTCATTAAATATATTCATTAAAAATACGATTAAAGCACCAAAAAGCTTAATAAATTGAGGCTAAAATAGCGACATTTCTGTTCGCTATCAATCTCGTAGACCTAAACCTTCTAGATGACCCTCAAATAATTTAGCCGAGAGAGCCTTCGTAAATGGATCAACTATATCGTGTTCCGAAGCGATCTTGGTGACGATCACATCTCCTCGTTGCAGAATCTCCCTTTTTAGGTGATACTTTCTCTCTATGTGTTTTCCTCGTTTATGGCTGCGAGGTTCTCTAGAATTAGCTACAGCCAAGGGTAAAAAAATCGGGATATTTCGGCGATATATCGCCGATATATCCAAAATCTCGTGGGTGCGATATGGATATGGGGAGGTAAGATCGTTTTTACCAAAATATCGTGGATATATCGCAAATATCGTGGATATATCGTTTTGACGATATATCGGATGGAAGCAAGGAAAACCGCGGATATTGGAAGATATATAGCGGATATATCGGTACAAAATCGGGGAAATTTCTGCGAAAAATCGAAGATAGATATTTAATAAGACCTTTTAAAAACATCTGAAAGTTTGGTCCATTGGCTGTCTTGCACATCTGTTATCTTTCAATTTCAATGCATGAGTTCGATTATGACATTGTACAAATTTTTTTGTTTTTTTTTCTTTCCCTCTTCTCTCTTTCATTCCACTACAAGCACATTGTATTTTATATTATACCTTTTTAATAAATAAATAGCATATTTGTAATAATTTTGTAGATAAATTTTGTATCCTCCTTTCCCTTAAACTTTGATTTAATTCCTCTTCAATTTCTTTTTGTTACATGTAACCTTCTACAATTTCCTATATATATTTTTTTTTGGTATTTTCCACATTTGATTTCAATTTTCAACATTGTCATTGTTTTTTCACTTCAAACATGACATTTGAAATGATCTTTACTTGTTTGTCATTATTTTGTTTTTCTTTCCTTCTCTCTTTCATCATTCCACTACAATCACATTGTACTTTATATTATACCTTTTTAATACTATAATATAATTTTAAATTTAATTTATATAGAATACTTATTGTTTTTATTTTTTAATAAATAAATAGTATATTTGTAATAATTTTGTATATATTTGGTAATTTTAAATCTTGTCTGTAGATAAATTTTTTATTCTCCTTTCCCTTAAACTTTGATTTAATTCCTCTACAATTTCCTTTTGTTACATGTGACCTTCAACAATTTCCTATATATTTTTTGGTATTTCCCACACTTGATTTCAATTTTCAACATTGTCATTGGTGCAGATGTTGATACTCATGCTTGGCATACTTAAAATTATGTCAAGAACTTTGAGCATACCATGACTTGGGAACAATATTGTCATTATCAAATCAATTATATCAATGTCGGTCTAGTGCCTCCAAGATCGTCATGTTATTATTAAAACATGTACTTGTATGACTACAAATTTTTATCAATGAAATATTGAAGTTTATGTTCATTTTTCGATCTTCAATGTTATCTATTATTGTATTACTATTCATATTTAGCTTGTAATTATTGATATATATGCTTAAACTAATAGTTTATTGCTTAAATAAGCTTAGTTCAAAGTTTCATAAAAAAATTCAAAATATTTTTATGAGTTTCCGTGATATCCGTCATTTTTACCGGAATATCCGTCGATATTCAAATATCCGTCGATATATCCGTAAATCTGAGTTACCGATATTAGTACCGATATCGATATTTTCATCCTTGGCTACAGCCCCACTGTTGTCACAATATAATGTTATGGGCAAGTCCATATTTGGAACAACTTCCAAATCTGTCAGGAACTTTCTGAGTCAAACTGCTTCCTCAGCTGCTTCACAAGCAGCAACATACTCAGCCTCCATGGTTGAGTATGCTATGCATCATTGCTTGATGTTTCGCCAAACTACAGCTCCCTCGTTAAGGGTGAACACTGACCCTGACGTGGATTTCCTAGAATCTTTGTCAGATTGAAAGTCAGAGTCGGTGTATCCTTTAAGGATCAAATCCTTAGCCCCATACACCAGAATGTAGTTCCTCGTTCTCCAAAGATACTTGAGGATATTCTTAACCGCTGCCCAGTGGTCTAACCCTGGATTGGACTGATACCTACTGACTATTCTCACTGCATAACATATGTCAGGCCTAGTGCAGAGCGTAACACACATTAAGCTGCCCACAACTGAGGCGTAGGGAATGTGTCTAATATTCTCAACTTCTTGAGGTGTCTTAGGACATTGTTCATTGGACAGATGAACCCCATGTCTGAAAGGTAATGAACCTTTCTTGGAGTTCTGCATCGAATATCGAGACAACATCTTGTCGATATATGTTACTTGAGACAATGCTAACGTTTTGTTCTTACGATCCCGTATGATCTGGATCCCAAGAACATACTGCGCCCCTCTCCAAATATTTCATTTGGAATTGGTCCGCTAGCCAATTCTTAATGTCAGTAAAGTATCCTACATCATTCCCAGTGAGTAGGATATCGTCCACATAAAGTACTATAAAAATTACTTTGTTCTTGTTAATTTTCTTGTATACACAAGGTTCATCAACATTCTGGTCAAAACAAAATGGTTTGATTGCAGTATCAAATCTAATGTTCCAAGATCTAGACGTCTGTTTCAACCCATAAATGGATCAATTCAATTTGCAAACTTTTTGCTCCTGACCTTGGGCAATGAACCCTTCGGGCTGAGACATGAAGATATTCTCTTCAAGATTACCATTCAAAATGGCAGTCTTGACGTCCATTTGCCATATTTCATAGTCATAATATGTGTCTATGGACAAGAGAATTCTTATAGACTTTAACATAGCAACAGGAGAAAAAGTTTCCTCATAGTCAACCCCTTCTCTCTAGGTGTAACCCTTTGCTACTAGTCTAGCTTTGAAGGTTTGTACCTTCCAAGCTGCATTTCTATTTCTCTTATAGATCCACTTGTACCCTTCAGGTAGATCTATATGTTAGCATACGAAATTGGATTATATTGACTCCATTTCAAGGTCCATGGCTTTGACCCATTGGTCCTTGTCTACATCATTCATTGTATGTCCATAAGACAATGGATCATCAATGCCATCATTTGGTATAACGACCAGAGTTTCAGTTAAACCCAAGTAATGGTCGGGTTGTGATACAACCCTCCCATTGCGTCGAGGAACTCTCAGCGTTTGAGAAGGATGAGACGGACGTGAAGAACTAGCCCCTCCATTAACTCTTGTTGAAGGTCCAACTTCATCAACAACTCTTGTTGATTCTTCAGTAGCTTCTTCTAATACTAACTTACTAGGTGGTTGTTGCCTTCTAGAGTGGGGTTAAAATATAGATAGAATTCACTTCAAAATAGCTTTAGAATACTGTGCGAGCATACACAATCCGCAGCAAGTGATAAGTAATTTATCGTATCCATGGGGCTGAATAGCTCTCACTTTATCTATCTTGTGTAACTCTTTAGTGGTTTCAAAAGTGGTTAAAATGATTGATTTTTGATAAAATGCTGAAGCAAAAGAAATGACAGAACATAAAGTAAACAAATAAAGTAGACAGATTGGAAACAGGCGTTGGTCAAGAATTCAGTAATTGTTTTAAAAGATGCTCTAGCAATATTATTGATTAGACAATTCTCTTGCAGTCTTATTAGCAGGATCCTCCCGGAACTCTGGATTTTTTGGAATGTGTTTCAACTCCAATGACGTACTACCGATCAAGCACTAGGCAACTGGTTATCTCTAACTCAGTCACTGGCGTTCACCAATACACAATGATCTAGTGTGATTAAATGCCACACACTTCTCAAATCATCCCTGAAACTAAGAAGTGATATTCATACCGGCTGGCCAGGCGGGCACAAAATAGAAATATGCACAACAAATAATCAAGATGTTCAAATCAACATATATTACATACAAAATAAAGCACGACAATTACATGATGCTAGAGCAAAACAAGTGGAGTGGCAAAAAGTCCCCCAAACTTTAATTATTCATTGTCCCCAATGAATTAGTAGCATGATAAATTATACCCCCCAAACTTAAATTTTTTTTTCTATTTTAATTTTTAAACTAAGCGTGGGACTAGAATTAAGCTTAAGATGGATCAAATAAGTGAACACTACCTTAGAATCTTCTTGCCGCTGCGATAACTAGGCTAGAAGAAATGCTCAAGCAAAAGGTTTCTGGAGATCAAAATACTTTGATCTAATTAAGCTAACTAGTCCAAGCTCCAAAAATTCAGAAGAAAATTAGTTAAGTTAGGAATGCTCAATGCTATAGAACATAAATAAGCTTGGAAATTTTACTAAAAACAGAAAAATTTTTTTTACATGAAACAGATAAACTGATGGCCTAGGAACATAAAATAAACAAGAGAAACAGAAAAAACATAACAAAAAGAAACTGGGGTCAGAAATACGCGAGCAACAAAAATATTCGAACAAAAATTATGCTCGCCCAACTTCTCTTTCTTTATCAATCTTCCTAATCCTGATCTTCCTGATCTTCTTCCTCTCTTTCAACTGGCAGCGGCGGAAAACAGGGAAGGCCTGATATGGTTTCAAAAAATTTGATTGCAAGGCCCTCCTAAGTGTGCCATCTCTCATATTAGCATAGATCTAGTAGGTTTGAGTTTGCCTTTCAGCATACTCTTGCCTACCGGCTGACAGTGCCAACTGCTCTAAAATATGATGGATGCCACAAACCAGCTCACCTTGGCGTGCCTCCTGCGTGCGCTGAAGCTGAGCCAAATTGGGCGTATCTATGATCCCATTGTCAAGCAAAACAACATTCTTTGGAACCGTAGGCACTCCTGTCCTATTGCACAACATTGTGATTGTGTTCGGGAAGAACAACTTCCCTACCTTCTTCCGCCAACAATCATAAATTTCACTTGAAATAATTTTTCCAACATCGATACTCAAAGAACGAAGAATAGCAAATACCAGAAGCACTCTGTCCCGAGATACTGTTGAGTCGTGGTTGTCGGAAGCAAGCGCAGCTTAATGAAGCCCAACCATGTGTTAGCTTCACTCTTCAGATAAGCAGCTTGGAACCTCTCGTGATGCCGCGTTCGATTGGTTGTTAGATGGTGCCACCACCATCTCATTAAACCCAGTGTGCGGAAAGTCTTGGAGGTTGAAAAGAGAGTTGATTGCTCCTGGGCTCCAATCGACAGCCACTCCTCGGACCATGACTTGAAATCCTTCTTGATCATCTATATTTGCGTAAAACTCGCGAACAATATTTGAATTTACCGATTCTGGTTTCGTGCAAAACTGACTCCATCCATGATTTGTTATTCCAGTCATCAAGAACTGCGATAGATCATCTCCAAAGCCTCGTTCAAACAAGAAATCTCTCCTCAGCATCTCTTTGCATTTTGCTCTAGCAAGTTCCTTGACGAAGCGAATAAAAGGCATTCCTGCTCCTTCCTCTTCTGCTTCATTCGCTACTTCGGCAACTCCTTTCCCCTTGTCCTCTTGATGCTTTGTCAAAGTTTCTTCCTCTGCCTTCTTTTCCGTTTCTTCTCTTACTTGGTCCTCTAACCCCTTTTCCTCGTGCTCTTCTTTTTTCAAATTTTCTTTTTCAGATTCAGTTGTCGACGGCGAAGGAGTATTTGTTCGGATTACCTTGATTTGGCTGGTCTTCTGCTTCCGGTGGCGACAACGTGGAATCTCTAGTACAATCTCTTTAGACTAAACTTGCTGCTCTTGACCGTTTCCTTGCTCCTGCACTTCTTCTGCTTGCTTCTCTTGCACCTCTTGTGGACTTTCCTTACAACCTTTTCAACCTCAGCTCACTGGTGTAGTCTCCTTCTCTTAGCCTCCATTTCTTCTCGCATTTTTCTTTTTCTTTGCCTTTGTCTTCGGTGCCTCAGGGGTAATAAGCACTTCTTCTTCCTCAGTATCTCTTTCCCTTCTTCCCCTTGTTTTAGCCATTTCAGACTTAATATATTTTCCACTCACAGTAACAAAAGAAAACGAAAGAGAAATGGAAGTAGAGAATGAATGTCAGAAGGTGAAGTGAAAGGAAAACGTACCATGAGGTTGCTTAAATAGGACTCTAGCATAATAAATCCTAACCAAAAGATTTTGCCCTTAATTCTGCACGAAATCATGGAAAATTAATTTCCAAAAAGCGGTAAAAATAAATCGTCAGGTAATTGCATGATGTGTTGTCCAACGTCTAGACGGTTGGATCTCCCTTGCGCGACACGTGGAAGCACCAGATGCCCACGCACTTTATCTGCCCACAGAAAATTTAAATCCCAACGGTAAAATATTTAATTAACTGCATCCGTAATATTCTGATGATATGGTTGCTCTAACCAAAAGATTACAAAAACAAACTGAGCAACAAGATTTCTTTCTAGAAGAATCTTTACACACGGGAAAATTAAAATTCAAACCGCCAAAATCAAATCTAATTTTATTTATGTTTAGTCGAATAAATTAGGAAATTATATTATTAACTTAATCTTAATAAATAACAAAAATACAAACTAAAAGTACATCTAAACTAAACTAATCAGATTAATTAAAAATAAATAAATCAAAATGACGAAAATAAAAATAAATATACCAAAAATAAAATTTACGGAATTTTTAAAAATATCATCGAATTAAAATAAATCAGATAAATTTCAAACAAACCTAATCTAATTCAACATAATTCGAATTAAAATCAAATCAAATCAGTGAGAAATAAAATCACAACAAATTCTGGGAGCTTAAAAATATTGCTATACGAAATGCTCCCACAAAACTCTCACTTGCTTATTCATCAACCAACTTTAGGGACGAATATCTCGACTGGAATTCCTCTTCCCAATAATGCTTCACTCACTGTCCATTAATCTTGAACACCCGCCCATCTTTTTCATCTCTCAAAGTAATTGCTCCATGAGGAAAAACTTCAATTACAACAAATGACCCAGACCATTTAGATTTTAATTTTCCAGGAAACAATTTCAATCTATAATTATAAAGCAAGACTCTCTAACCCTTGACAAACTCTTTAGGCTTTATTTTCTTATCATGCCACAGTTTAGTCTTTTCTTTATATATTTTCGCATTTTCACAAGAAAACTGACGAAACTCTTCTAACTCATTAAGCTGCAACATTCTTATTGCACCTGCACGACTTAGATCAAAATTCAATTTCTTCACAGCCCAAAATGTTTTATGCTCCTAACGGTAAATGGCAAGTTTTTCCATACACTAACCTATAGGGAGACATGCCTAGAGGAGTCTTATAAGCTGTCATATAAGCCCACGGAGTCTCATCTAACCGAAAAGACCAATCTTTGCTACATGGATGGACTACTTTCTCTAAAATAGATTTAATTTCCCTATTACTAACTTCAGCTTGACCATTTGCTTGTCGGTGATAAGGGGTAGCAATCCTATGCTTAATTTCATACTTAGCTAAAAGCTTACTTAAAACATTATTCACAAAGTGTGTACACTCATCACTGACTAAAGCTTTAGGTGTCCCGAACTGCGCAAAAATGTGCGATTGCTTAGACACGTAATAAACTGTCAATAAGATAAAAACATTACCATTAGAAGGGGAAATGGCCCCATAAAATCAATACCCCATACATCGAATAATTCCAATTCCAAAATATAAGCAAGCATCACATTGCTTGTAGAACCAATGGGCATCCTTAAATAAGGAAGGTCGGAAGAATCCACATTGCAAAATCCTCATATCTGTCCTCTGGCCGCTGAAATGACCTCCATACGGCGTAGAGTGACATTGCTCTAGGATTTCCTTTGCTTCATCACCTGAAACACACCGTCGAATAATACCATCAGAGCATTGCTTATACATAAATCACTCATCCAAATAGAAAAAATTTGCATCATGCTTAAACTTTTTCATTTGCCTCCAATCCTTGCCAATAGGAGGGACTCCTTTCACCAAAAAGTTGGCTATATCAGCATACCAAGGGATATCCTTGACTACCTTTACATTAAAAGCAAAGAGCTGCCCATTTGGGAAAGAATCTGAAATGACAGATTGCTCCGGCAAAGATGATGTTGGATCAAGACGAGACAAATGATCCGCAATAACATTCTCTGATCCCTTCTTATGCTTTATCTCCAAGTCGAATTCCTGCAATAATAGAACCCAATGAATCAGTCTAGGCTTTGCATCTTTTTTTGACATTAAATACCTTATTGCTGCAGGATCTGTGAAAACTGTTACTTTGGTCCCAACCAGATATGGGCGGAATTTTTCAAAGGCAAACACAACCGCTAACAACTCCTTTTCAGTAGTTGTATAGTTGATTTATGCCTCATTCAAAACCCTACTTGCATAATATATAGGATGGATAAATTTCCCCTACTTTTGCCCCGACATGGCGCCTACTGCAACATCACTCCCATCACACATTACCTCAAATGGTAAACTCCAATTAGGCGCACATAGAATGGGGGCTGAGAATAAAGCAGCCTTCAACGTTTCAAAAGCCTTCCTACAATCTACATTAAAGTAAAAAACACTATCAGCACACAACAAGTTACAAAGAGGTTTACTAATCTTAAAAAAATCCTTTATGAACCTTCATAAAATCCAGCATGACCTAAAAAGCTTTGAATCCCTTTAACTGAACTCGGTGGTTCTAATCTTTCAATAATCTCTATTTTTGCTCGATCAACTTCTAGACATTTCTTTGAAATCCTATGACCTAACACCATGCCCTCTTTCACCGTGAAGTGACATTTCTCCCAATTAAGAACTAGATGGGTATCCTCACATCTTTTTAACACCTTACCTAAATTATCCAAACGCTGCTGAAAATACCCTCCAAAAACTGAAAAATTGTCCATAAATACCTCAACAGTGGACTCAATCATATCAGAAAAAATTGCTAACATACACCTCATAAATGTTATGGAACATTGCAAAGGCCAAAAGGCATTCGCCTAAAAGCAAACGTCCCATAAGGGCAAGTGAAAGTGGTATTTTTTTTTTATTCTCAGGAGCAATGGTAATCTGGTTATACCTAGAATAACCATCTAAGAAACAATAGTAGGCCTGACCAGCAAATCTATCCAACATTTGGTCAATAAATGGTAGAGGGACGTGGTCTTTACGGGTGGCTTTGTTAAGCCTCCTATAATCCATGCAAACCCTCCAGCTAGTTATTGTCCTGGTTGGGATCAACTCATTTTCTTTATTAGTCACTACTGTGACACCTCCTTTCTTAGGAACACTTTGGACAGGGCTTACCCAATTGCTATCTGCAATTGGATAGATAATCCCAACATCCAACCATTTAATCACCTCCTTCTTAACAACCTTGTTCATTACAGGGTTAAGCCTTCTCTGTTGCTCAGTACTCCTAAAGGATCCCTCCTCTAGAGTGATTTTATGCATACAGAAAGAAGGGCTAATTCCCTGAATATCAGCCAATGTCCAACCTATTGCTTTGCGATATTGCTGCAACAACTTTATTAAGGCCTCTTCATCCTCCGACATTAAATCTGATGTAACAATAATGGGCAACGTCTCACTCTCCCCAAGATACACATACTTTAGATGATCCGACTGTAGGTGCTAATATCACACATGCAGAAGAAATTTTGGATCTTAGGCACACAATTTAATCAATTTAATCCTAGAAGACATGTTGTTCATAAGAACCAAAAACAGAGTAATAAGGTACCTACCTCTTGAAGCTCCCAATTTGTATAATCCGATGCTTTATAATTAACAGGAACAACTTTTGGACAACCACTTGGATCTTCTCTACTATACTTAGGCCTTGGAACGGATTGTGGGATCCTCAATTGATAGAAATTGGAAAGGAAAGCTTATGGGTATAAGCAAGCTTGAAAGTATGAATATGGAAGCTCTTGGGAGAATTTTGGCAGCATTTTAGGTTGAAGAATTCCACCCATTTTCATTAGCTCATCCTCTATATATAGAGGAAAATCATGCACAAGAATAGCACCAAAAATTGACAGTAATTTGGGAGTGATTTGAGTCATGGATTAGGTGGTGCAAGAAGGCTAATCTAAGGTCCTTAGTCACTTTTTTGAATTTCTTTTAAATTCAAAATTTGTAATTTAAAACATAAATCTGAATAATCCCACTTAATTATAATTTTATTTTAATTTAAATAAAACTTATTTAATTTAAAATAAAATAATTTAATTTAATATCTTATATTAAATTAATACCACTTGTACAATCTTGGTTTTTCTCCCAACGAAATTTCTCGAACATGAATCTTTATTCACGTGTTAAATATTTAAATCATATTTAAATATATCCAACTCTCATTTTAAGTTTAAGTCGTAATTAAACTAATATGTCGTTAAATATCATATATAAGCGACTTTTGTAACCTTTTCCGAATTTTAACGTTTCAAACATTAACCTATCATATTGTTCTAAGTTTTATTCCTATTGAGCTAGTAGAGGGACCTCATGGACCTACAGATCATGGGCTCCAACGAAATGATGATAACCGATTAATCTCATTAATCCAGTCATTCATCGTTCGTTAGCTTCCGGGACACTCTACTATAGCCCGTAGCTGAACTTCCCTCACTGTAGATATATTTCTTGTCCACTTTAGATAACCATGATTAGTAAGTCAGCGCTTCACCGGTTGTTCGCAACTAGAGCTAGGTCAAATGTCCGTTTTACCCCTATAATTACATCTTGTTCCTTAAGTTCCACTGATCCTCTAATGAACAACTAGTTGGCGATACAATCACTGAACCAAGTCCCTCTCAAGGTTATGAGAGGGCGGGGCCCCTTTGTTCAAGACTCAGAGTCAGCACTTAAGAGAACAACCTTTACTAACCCTAAAACGGGTAGTAGTGAATTCCATCTTGCAAAGCTATGTCCCCAGCTATCCATTTAGTCTTATCCCCAAAATGGTAGGCTTATTGAGTCGGCAATATTTAGCCACTCTCACCCATGCAAATCAAAGGATAATCCTAAATAAACAGGAGTTCATAATTAGCTCAGGATTAAGATCGAGTTACCTAGGTTATATGTATGAGATGCTTAGTTTCAACAGTAAACGGTGTTGTAAAGTGAAAGTGACTTATCTCTTGGTCCAATCTCTATGCAAACTCTTTGAATAGGACGCCCTCACTCACATGTCTTATACATGAACGATTAGGATCACATCGTCTGTCTTTAAAGAACAAAGCGAGTCGCGCCAATAGTGTCCCCAGGATTAAGGTACCCAACCTTATCCATATACTATAGGTCGTTTAGACTATTTACTTGAACTTGGTCCATACTTATGTCACACATAAATTTCAAGTATACATAATATAGTCATGGGTTCTTTGTTTATTGGATTTGTGGTTATATTTAGGCAAAACAAATATATAAAAATAATACTTCATTGAAGAAAGTCAAATGTTATATTTACTATCTACGAGTTTTAGGGGGCATAAAACCCAACACCGACAAGGGCTTCAAATCAAAAGTGGGTGCCTCAATTAGGGATGGCTTAATAGGAGGAGCCTTCCTTTCATCCAAATCTAAAGAATAAAAAACATCCTCACACCTAGACACTTCTTTTTCACTTTTTTCTTTCTAAAGAACAAACTTCTAAATCCTCTACACCAACCTCTCCATGATCTTCCAAATGCTTGTTTGCCAAATCCTCCATTGTTGTCTCAACAATTGTGTTCTCTAGAATCCTAATGAAAGAAAAATCTTCCATTTCGTTTGGATACTTCATGGCCTTGAAAACATTAAACTTTACTTCCTCATTATAAACCCTCATTGTTAATTCCCCTTTTTCAACATCTATCAATGTCCTACCAATGGCAAAAAATGGACGACCAAGAATAATTGGGACATCTTTATCTACCTCATAATCTAAGATAATAAAATCGACAGTAAATATGAATTTATCTACTTTCACTAAGACATCCTCAATTTTACCCTCTGGATATGCAATAGACCTATCAGCTAGTTGAAGTGTGACTGTGGTAGGCCTAGCTTCACCAATACCTAACTTTCGATAGACTGAAAGAGGGATAAGGTTAATGATTGCGCCTAATTCACAAAGTGCTCTACCTAACTCTTTTCCACCTATTGAAACAGGAATAGTAAATGACCCTGGATCCTTAGCCTTAGTTGGTAGCCCATTCTTAAGAATAGCACTACATTCCTCAGTAAGAGATACAGTTTCAAATTCACATAACCTTTTCTTTTTGGTTAAAATATCCTTAAGAAATTTAACATAATTGTTTTAAAAGATGCTCTAACAATATAATTGATTATGCAATTCTCTTGCAGTCTTATTAGTAGGATTCTCCCGAAACTCTAGATTTTTTGGAATGTGTTTCAACTCCAATGACGTACTACTGATCAAGCACTAGGCAATTGGTTATCCCTAACTCAATCACTGGCGTTCACCAATACACAATGATCTAGTGTGATTAAATGTCACACACTTCTCAAATCATCCCTGAAACTAAAAAGTGATATTCATTCTGACTGTCCAGGCGAACACAAAATAGAAATATTCACAACAAATAATCAAGATGCTCAAATCAACATATATTGCATAAAGAATAAAGCACGACAATTACATGATCCCTAACCAACACCTAAGTAAATTTAGTTCATGAAGTTCAAAATAACACACACTACAATCTGAGTATGTGCATCTAGAACTACAAGAAATTACAAGAAAAGGTTAATTCCCTTTATCAAATCCGTAGCTAATGGTCTTCTTGAAGTCTCCAATCTTTCCTCCTTTATTTGGCTCCCAAGAATGGAATTCTTCCCTTAATTAGAATTGTTTTTTCACTTGACAAGGCTCTTCCTTTTATAGAGTGATAGTGATAGCGAGCAGAAATGTCGCTATTTTAGTCCTAAAATATTATGATTTTCAGTGATTTAATTGTGTTTTTATTGAAAATATTTCATATATTTTGTTATTTGGTCTTTAGGAGCAAAGTTGTGGATTTTGTGGAAAAAGTGCCCAAAAAGAAGTCATTTAAGCCCAATTTCCATTCTTGGATCAAAGGGGAATCAAAAGAGGCTAACCATGAAGATGAGGGCCAAAGGAAATGAAGAGGAGGCCCAAATTCAAGCCCAAAACTGTAGCTGAAAGTTCTGGAATTCGCCTAGCATCGAGACGCTGTAAGGACAGTGTCGCGACACTGTCCATTTCTTGGCCGACAAGTCGATGACGTCACAGCATCACGATGTTGTGCTGATAGCGTCGCGACGTTGCCCCATTTCCGAGCCTATAAAAGCCGCCCCTTGGATCCAATTTTTACCATCAATCATCATTTCTTCCATTCTTTCCATTCTTTCCTTGGCTCCAAAGGAGCCTCTCTCAAGGTTTTCTAGCCTTTTTGAGATTTCTTTAGTGGGAAAACATTGGGGAATTTTGGGAGCATTCTAGGAGGTTCAAGGAGTGCTCGGAGGGACTCCAAACGTCAGCAAGGGGTCTTCGACGGTCAATTCCTTCCCTTTTATTGTGCTTATAATTATGCTTTCCATTGTAAATTTTGTGGATATTTTAGCTACGTATAGCCTAACCCCAATTTGGGGTCTTGAAATGAAATTATAGTAAAAATGTTGTTATAATTGCCTATCTCTTGCCCTTTTTACTAATTATTTGTATGGATGTGCTTAATTTTGTATGCAATCTGGCTAATTGTATATTGATCTGATTCTTAATGGAGACTCGATGGAGAGAAGTTAGGATAGATCATAATCCATTCAACTAGTTTAATTGTCCGTCGTGACAACGAGATTAGTTGATTAAACTTAGATTCCTAAAATGAATTAGAGTGTAATAATTAATGATTTTTAATGGCACTAAGGACACTTAGGTTGTTAAAATGAATTAATTACAATTAGGGGAGACCGACAAGAAAACCTATGTGATTAACGGAGATTCTAGGATTATAATTAGTTGGGCATCGAGATAGGATAATTATAATAAATGTCTAGCTAATAATTGATTTTCAAGACCCCTCTTCCCATTAAAAAACTCTTTCTCTATATTTTATTTCCTTGATTGATCAAATTGATTTGTTTAATTGCTTAGATTTCTTTTAATTCTCTTTAATTGCATGTTTTGGTCCCTAGATATTATTTCTCCCCGGTATTTCTAGTGTTCAAAGAATATTTGCTTGCTTAAAGTTTGCTTTGCCTCCTTGTGGATTCGATACTTGGAATTCTTCCGTTTTACTATTACTTGTGACGACCCGTGCACTTGCGGTGTAAAATCGTGCAAACATGTTTTTGGCGCCGTTGTTGGGGAGGCTTGATTTTTAAGCAAAAAAAATTTTCTTGACATCAAAAAGAAAGGGGTAAATAATAATTTAGGTGTAAATATTTTTTTTTATTTTGTGAATATCATTTTATTTGTGTTTTTGTTTGGTTCTTTTGATTGATTGTGAGTGTTGCAATCGAAGACATAAGGTGGTTGAATTATTTCCTTTAGATCTTGAAATTACCAGGACGCTCGGATCTATTCGTAAAGAGAAAAGACTAATGGAAGCAATGGCCCATCAAGATGAAGCTCCCAAGGCAATCAGAGACTTTTTACAGCCAGTTCTCCGAACTAAAAATTCAGGCATCGTTTACGCCCCAATCCAAGCTAAAAATTTTGAGTTGAAGACATAAATGATTCAGATTGCGCGCAATAACTCTTTTAAGGGTCATCCTTCTGAGGATCCACACTCACATTTGCGATCATTCTTGGAAATATGTGGGACGGTAAAAATGAATGGAGTGCCGACCGACGCTATAAGATTGAGGTTATTCCCATTTTCTCTGCAAGATAAGGCAAAGGATTGACTCGAATCAGTCGAGACGGGCAGTATTAGCACATGGGACGAGCTTGCCCAGGCTTTCCTGATGAAATTTTTCTCGCCTGCCAAGACCACAAAGCTCCGGACTGAGATAGGAACATGCAGGCAGCTTGACGAGGAGCAGTTATACAAGGCATGGGAGAGATATAAGGAAATGCTTAGGCGGTGCCCCTAGCATGGATACCTAGATTGGCTCTAGGTGCAATTGTTTTATAATGGATTGAATCCCTCCACCAAGACCGTTTTGGACACATCAACAGGAGGATGTTTTCTTTCCAAGACAGTGACGGAAGCCAAGGATCTCCTAGAGCAAATGGCAGCAACCTGCTACCAGTGGCCGACCGAGAGGGGAACAATTTCGAAGAAGGCTGGAATTTATGAATTAGATGATTCGAGTTCGTTGAAGGCACAGATGGCATCTTTGACAAATGCCTTGAACAAGTTGACTTCATCTGAAGTGGTCAAGTCCATTTCCACCTTAGCTGAATGGTATTCAAAGAAGGAAGGTCAAGATGTGGAAGAAGTTCAATATGTAGGAAATAGACCATTTACTCAAGGAGTACCGAACTTCTACCACCTAGTCTACGCAATCATGAGAACTTCTCGTACTGAAACACGAAGAATGTTTTGCAGCCACCACCAGGTTTTGCATCATCCAGTGCGCCAGAAAAAAAGAGTAACCTGGAAAAGATGGTGGCTACGTTTATAAAAGAACAAAAAGTGTTGAATGTGAATCTCCAAACGACAGTTAATAACCACGACATAGCTTTGAAAAATATGGAAGTTTAGATAGGTTAGATCGCTTCAGCGGTGAATGCCCTTCAGAAGGGAAAATTTCCAAGTGACACTGAACCTAACCCAAGAGAGCAGTGCAAGATGGTGACACTGAGAAATGGTAGTAAGTTGGAGAGCAGTTCAGAAAAAAAAAAAAAGAAATAATTGAAAAGCAAGGATGAAGATGAAAGGGCTGAGGCACAAAAAGCCTCCTCTGAAAGGTCCCAACATCCTCCTATCTCTATTGATTTAAATTGTGATGTTTCTAACTCTTTTGCAGGAAAGAAAAAAGATGAACAAAAGAATGGCAGGCATGAAGAGAAACTGAACGAGGAAGAAGTGGTTCCATGCAACCATCATGACAAAGACTCGCACATTAGCCCGCCCAAGCGGAGGGGCGAATGTCCAACCTTTGACTACAGGGAGTTACCTTTTCCTCAACGCTTTAAAAATGTTAAATTAGCTGAGCAGTTTCATAAATTCCTGGAAATGTTTAGAAAATTGTTTGTGAATATTCCCTTAGTAGATGTTTTGTATAACATGCCTAATTATAGGAAATTCATGAAATAAATGCTTTCTAGGAAGAAAAGTTTGAAAAAAAGAAGTTTTTAAATTGCCTGAAACTAGTAGTACCATAGTTTCTGGAAAGATGCCTTCTTAACAGAAAGACCCAGGGAGTTTTACTGTTCCCTGCATAATAGGAGAAGTATCTTTCAACAGGGCTTTGTGTGATTTAGGTGCTAGTATAAATTTTATGCCCTATTTTATTTACAGGAAGATTGGTTTAACAGGAATGAAGGACACTGAAGTCTCTCTCCAGCTTGCTGATAGATCGATTACCCACCTAATGGGTGTCGTGGAGGACGTACTGGTGAAGGTCAACAAATTTATCTTCCCTGTAGACTTTGTGGTACTCAACATCCAGGAGGACAGAGAGGTACCCATTATTTTAGGCAAACCCTTCTTAGCTACAGGTAAAGCTGAGATTAGTGTGCATACAGGCAAGCTTACCTTGAACATTGATGATGAAAAAGTCGTTTTTAGTATTTTTGGCCAAGATGAGTCTGTATGTAGTTTGCACACTTGTTTTTCTATTGGTCCTGAATACTTGACTGACGATGATGAAGAGGTAGAGTATAATCTTGGCCTAGGCTTAGGAGAAGCGCTTATGGATAATTAGGATTTCAATCATAATGCATTATTTGATGACCCTCTGTTTGAGAACGAGCTGAATGATTTAGATTTTCCTAACTATGAGAATGAATTAAAATTGCCTGCTTATGAGAATGAAATATCTGTAGTTGATGACTTACCTTTTTTTGAGAATGAATTGGATTTACCTGAAATCGATGATTTTGATGATGATATTGAATTGCCTGATATTGAGAATGAGCATGATTTGCATAGAAAGGATTACTTGATAGATAATTCTGAGTCTGATCATGATAGTGCTAAATCTATCAAATCTGATCCTAACATTCCTGAGTACATGGACCCTGAAAATGTTAATAACTTTTATTCGTGTCCCAATGATGTAGATAGCATTGAATTTGACCCAGAGGAACTCGAATCTGTGCATAGTATAGAATCTGACCCAGAAAAGCTTAATTTTTTTTAATTATGAGTCATATGACAGCTTAGTTGAATCATTTTTTAATTATGAGTCTGAGGAATCTTCTGAGCATATAGATATTGAAATTGATGAATGGACTGGCATGATTGATAGACCATCTTTAGATCCCAAACCGGTAGATATCATAACGCTTGATGACTCAGTAAACAATTGTTTTGTGAATAAAGATTTAGAAAAGAGATTTGATGCGGCTACATATTTTTTGAAATGTTATTACAACAATCTCTTTAGTGACGATGGACTAGGGGAAAGTTTTTTTTCTCCCCTGTTTGCAGTGTGCAATTCGGTGCGTGATTCTTTTGCAGGGCCCGGAGGATGATGAAAACTTTTATTTCGAGCCTCCGTGAGCATGCTGAGCCTCGTCTAGCTAAAGACGTTAAAGAAAGCGCTGCTTGGGAGGCAACCCAAGGATTAAAAGTTTAGGTAGTCGTTTTTGCGGTAAATTATTTTCTTTGCTTCGTGATCCAATTTTGTTTTGCAGGATCACCTTAGCAAATCCCAAAGCTCCAAAAATCACATTTTTCTGGATCCAAAGGAAGAGGATGTATCACTCCTAGCCCAGGGAAGTCTCAGTATCCCTCTTTATGCTTTATTATCTATAAACATTAGGGACAATGTTTAGTTTAAGTTTCGGGGGCAGGCTTTCGCTGTGTTGAGCATATTTAAATTTTGTTGGATGCATGAATAGATAGCTATGATAGCCAAGGATGTGATTTTCGAAGTTTTAGGAGAAAATGGTTTATCTGTTGTGGAATTTGGGAGCATGGCAGAAATTGTGAAATTTTAAATTTTTTTGATACTTAGTTTTGATGTCTAAAGCATGCAATAGTCTTATCGAATGACATCTTTGAAAATCTAGATTCTTATTATGATTTTTAAAGTTTGTTGTCACCACGATAGGCTTAGTTTCTAATACTAGGAAGTTCATGCTTGATTGTTCTAAAGAACTAGGTAGAAAAAATGTTTTTCCTGCTGAGAGAAAAGCAAAAGCAGCAAAAGAATATGTGAGAAAAGAAAAATCTATTGAAAAAGATTTTTTCTTTTTCTTTTTTTTTTTTTTTTTTTTTTTTGCTTGCACAAAAGAAAAAGCCTAGGGGTAAAAAGAGCTACCTGCAGTGTGATCAGTTAGGCCAACCAGAGAATAAAATTCAGGTTAAGGGTCCCTGCACCGTAGTGTGAAAGCTAGTACCATTAGATATCAAAATGCAAGTTAGGGGGAGTAGCAAAAGAAAAAGAAAAAGAAAAGTGAAAAATATTTGTGAGTTTTGCTCCCCCATGAAAAAGAAAAATGACAGGCACCCTAGTTTCTTTTTTTTTTTTTGCATGATAGAAGAACTCCGACCTATTAGGGGCTCTTAGCAAGTGTAGGGGGAAAGTAAATGGAGAAAGCCATAAGACTAATCTAGGTTAGTAAAAGAATCAATAGAAAAGTCTTGAGCATGTTATTCATTAATCTTAAGTTCAAACTAGTTTAAGATTTATTCAAGAGTATGCGACGTTTGCTTATTCCACATGCATGTTTTCCATTCTATCATAAGAGTTCCAAAATCATTGAGGCTTGAGCGATTCTATTTCATACATCTTTAGAATTTATTTTGCTTCGGACTAGCAAAAACTTAAGTTTGGGGGTGTGATAGCGAGCATAAATGTCGCTATTTTAGTCCTAAAATATTAAGCTTTTCAGTGCTTTAATTATGTTTTTATTTAAAATATTTCATATATTTTGTTATTTGGTCTTTAGGAGCAAAGTTGTGGATTTTGTGGAAAAAGTGTCCAAAAAGAAGTCATTTAAGCCCAATTTCCATGCTTGGGTCAAAGGGGAGTCAAAATAGGCCAACCATGAAAATGTGGACCAAAGGAAATGAAGAGGAGGCCCAAATTCAAGCCCAAAACCGTAGCTGAAAGTTATGGAATTCGCCTAGCGTCGAGACACTGTAAGGACAGCATTGTGACGCTTACCATTTCTTGCCCGACAAGTCGATGACGTCACAACGTCGTGACGCTGTGCCGATAGCATCACGACGCTGCCCCATTTCCGAGCCTATAAAAGGCACCCCTTGGACCCAATTTTTACCATCAATCATCATTTCTTCCATTCTTTCCTTTCTTTCCTTGGCTCCTTTGGAGCCTCTCTCAAGGATTTCTAGCCTTTTTTAGAGTTCTTTAGTGGGAAAACTTTGGGGAATTTTGGGAGCATTCTAGAAGGTTCAAGGAGTGCTCAGAGGGACTCCAAGCGTTAGCGAAGGGGTCTTCGACGGTCAATTCCTTCCCTTTTATTGTACTCATAATTATGCTTTCCATTGTAAATTTTGTGGATATTTTAGCTATGTATAGCTGAACCACAATTTGGGGTCTTGAAATGAAATTATAGTAAAAATGTTGTTATAATTGCCTATCTCTTGCCCTTTCTACTAATTATTTGTATGGATGTGCTAAATGTTGTATGCAATCTGGCCAATTGTATATTGATCTGATTCTTAATGGAGACTCGACGAAGAGAAGTTAGGATATATCATAATTCATGCAACTAGTTTAATTGCCCATTGTGACAACGAGATTAGTTGATTAAACTTAGATTCCTAAAATGAATCAGAGCATAATAATTAATTATATTTAATGGCGCTAAGGACACTTAGGTTGTTAAAATGAATTAATTACAATTAGGGGAGACCGACAGGAAAACCTATGTGATTAACGGAGATTCTAGGATTATAATTAGTTCGGCATCGAGATAGGATAATTATAATAAATGTTTAGCTAATAATTGATTTTCAAGACCCCTCTTTCCATTAAAAACTCTTTCTCCATATTTTATTTCCTTGATTGATCAAATTGATTTCTTTAATTGCTTAGATTTATTTTAATTCTCTCTAATTGCATGTTTTGGTTCCTAGATATTATTTATCCCCAGTATTTTTAGTGTTCAAAAAATATTTGTTTGCTTAAATTTTGCTTCGCCTCCCTGTGGATTCAATACTCATAATTCTTCCGTTTTACTATTACTTGTGACGACCCGTGCACTTGCGGTGCAAAATCCGGCGAACAGATAGCAAGCCGTAATTAGGTCAAATTGTACACATGGAAGGCTCTCCAAGCTTCTTAGACCTGAGAATAGCTCAACTAACTTTAGTTCATTAAAATGGATTACGAGCTATGACGTGGCAGTTTTGCTCCCTGCTTTGTTGGATCACAGATTTTGCTCCCTCAAGTCGCTCAGCATTATATTCTTCACAAAATAACTTCTGAAGCATCCATTCTTCAAGATGGGTCAAAACATGTAATATTCATCTAAAAACAACCCTATTTAGCACAAATGACACACAAAATACTATAGAACTAAGGCCTAAATAACTCCCTTTTGGAGAGTTATCAGTGGTTTAGGATCCCTCATGTGGTCTTCCTCTAAGAAAGTAGCATTTGTTGATACAAACACCTTATTTTCTTGTGGGTCGTAGAAAAGACCACCTCTCGTTTCTTTTGGGTAACCAACAAATTTGCACAGCCTTGAACGAGGTTCCAGTTTCTTAAGATTTGTCACAAGCACGTGTGCTGGACAACCCCAAATACGAAAGTGTTGTAAACTAGGTTTACGCCCCCTCCATAGCTTTAAAAGATGTTTCAGAAACACTCTTCGAGGAAACATTGTTTAGGATGTGTACTGCAGTCTCTATTGCATACCCCCAAAATGAGCTAGGCAACTGAGCATAGCTCATCATTGAGCGAACCATGTCTAACAGGGTTTTATTTCTCCTTTCTGATACACCATTCTGTTGAGGTGTACCAGGGGGTGAGAGTTGAGACCAGATTCCATGTTCTATCATGTAGTCTTGGAATCTCAGGTCCATATACTCTCCACCTCGATCAGATCGAAGTGTCTTGATTCTTTTACCTAACAGGTTTTCTACTTCGGCCCTAAACTCCTTGAACTTTTCAAGGGCCTCAGACTTGTGTCCCATTAGGTATAAGTAACCATACCTCGAATAGTCATCTATAAATGAGATGAAGTATTCGTACCCTCATCGAGTCTTTACATTCATCAGACCACAAAGATCCGAATGAATTAGCTCTAAGGGTTCTTTGGCCCTATAACCTTTTCTAGTAAAAGGTCTTTTGGTCATTTTTACCTTAAGACATGATTCACATGGAGGTAGTGAAATATCTTCTAACTCATTTAGAAGTCTATTCTTTACCAGATGATCGATCCTATCGATGTTTATATGACCATGTCTTAAGTGCCAAAGATAGGTATTGTTACTACTAGGAGAAATATTTCACCTTTGTCTTTGAGTAGTAGCAGTCTTAAACAACTCGGTGTTCATGATTTTTTTACTCTTGATTGGTCTTACAACATATAAATTATTTTCCAGCTTGAAATGAATGATTCTGAGAAAGATATGGAGTAATCTTGTTATCTACTAATATGTATTTATTGTTACTGAAGAATAATTATGCGTTCCCCACTACAATAGCTGAGACGACCTCTCCTATTCCTACTTTGAGAGTAACCTCACCAGCTTCAAGCTGTTGCCAGGAACTCATTCCTTTAAAGGAAGAACAAACATGGTTGGTGGCCCTTGAATCTAGTATCCAGGCAGAATCATCATTCTCTACTAAGCATGTTTCTAAGACAAGTAAATCATATTTACAGTCTCTGGAAATATTCCTTTTTGCTAGGCAGTGTTTTATGTCATATTCATTATGAACATTTCTTAATGAATTAGAAATTGGAGAATGAGGACATTCCTCAGTTAAGACTAGTCTTAGATCATCTATAACCGAAATCGTATTCAGGTTAGATTTCCATGTTGAATAAGTCTTTTCGGTTAAATTTTCGTTATTAAGTAGTGAGATAATAGAGGAAGACATTGCTGAAATTAAATTAACAATGACCGTATTAGTTATCTTTACCTTAACCCATCACACGAGCAAACAATTGCATACTATCCAATCAATTTAGCAAAACAAGCAATCATAGAACCTTAAGACTAATGATTTAGTTTTGAAACAACGTTTCAGAGGTTTAGAGCAACAGCCACCGAAGGGTGATCAACTACTCCTCCTTTGAAATGAGACACTTCTCAGCTAATTCTAATTTCGGAATAACTCATATTCCTATAGACATTAGCCACCGTTATTTGGTCAATGATTTGTTAACACACTTAACACATTCTTGTAAGTGTAACCCTCTCACTTTCAGATCCCAGAGGTGCGCACCAACAGGATACCGAAGGGTGAGACAACAGTTGGTGATTAACCTAAGAGACCCTAACCCTTTCAGGAGTTCACGGTGTTCTGAATCCTATGATCAGACCCTCCGAAGGGATGGTCGCTTGATAACTCTCCAAAAGGTAGTTATTTAGGTCTCATTTCTATAGGGATTTGTGTGTCTTTTGTGCTTAATATGGTTGGTTGTAGATATATATTATATGTTTTAACCCATTTGGAAGAATGGAAGCTTTGAAAGTTATTTTATGCAGAATGTATTGCTGAGCGACTGGAGGGAGCAACTTTTGTGCTGCAGCAAAACTGTCACGTCACAGCTCGTTAGCCAAGTTGACAAACCGAATTCTGTTGAGTTATTTTCGGGATAAAGGAGCAAGGAGAGCCATCCACGTGTCTAGGTCAACCTAATTCAAGCCTTCCTCAACTCTATAAAAGGAGATAGCAGCCCAAGTCAAAAGCATTCCACTTTTGAGAGAAAACATTCCATTCTTGGAAAAGTTACTTCCACCTTTGGGAGCCGAATAGAGGAGAGAGATTGGAGACCATCTAGAAGACCATCATTGCAAGCTTATCGAGGAGACGAATATTTTCTTATATTATCTTGTGATTATGGACATGCTTACTCAGATTGTAACGTGTGTTTCCATGCATCTTATGAACTAAGTAGCTTTAGGCATTGGTTAGGGAACATGTGATTGTCGTGCTTAATCTCTAGTAATAAATATTGATGCATCTTGATTAATTGTTGTGCTCATTTTATTTTGTGCCCGCCTGGCCAGTCGGTATGAATATCTCTCTCTAGTTTTAGGGATGATTTAGGAAGTGTGTGACGATTAATCACACTAGATTATTGTGTATTGGTGAACGCCAGTGACTGAGGTAGGGATAGCCAGTTGCCTAGTGCTTGATCGGTAGTGCTTCATTGGAGTTGAAACACATTCCAAAAGATTCGGAGTTCTGGGAGGAATCTGCTAATAAGACTGCGAGAGTTTTGCATGATCAATACTATTGCTAAAGCATATTTTAAAACAATTACTAAATCCTGACCAGCGCCTTTTTCTAATCGGTCTGCCTATTTGTTTACTTTCTGTTCTTTCATTTCTTTTGCTTCAACATTAATATAAAAAACCAATCATTTTTTACCACGTTTGAACCCATTGAAAAACTAAACAAAATAGATAAAGTGAAAGCTAGTTCAGACCTTGGATTGATAAATACTTATTACTTGTTGCTGACTGTGTATACTTGCACGGAGCCTGGAGTCAATTTACATCTTATTTTTACTCACTCTAGGAACCCAACAAGTTTCTGGTGCCATTGTCGGGGACTTGAATAAGTTTTTATCTTATCTGTTTTGTGTATTTGTTTTAGTGGTTTGGTGCTAGAACTTTTTGATTGTTACTTTTGTTTTCGCAGGCGTGAGTTTGGTGCATGAGCGATCCGCCTGGGGTAAGGTTCGAGCTTTATCCAAAAATCGAGAGGACATTCAGGAGAAGAAGGAGAGAGCAACGTAGAAACCAGAACCAAATGGATAGCGTGTCGCGTCTTCCACAGGGTCCTAAAGATCCAGTGAACCCCCAGCAGATTCGTTTGTTGCAGCAAAACCAGCCGCTGGGTCAAAATGAGCAGCAAAATAATCAGGTTGAGAACCCTATCTTGGTAGCGAACAATATGGTCAGAGCCATTCGAGCGTATGCTTTTCCAATGTTTGATGAGCTCAATCCAGGGATTGCACGTCCTCAAATTCAAGCGACAAATTTTGAAATGAAACCGGTAATGTTTCAGATGTTGCAAACCGTGGGGCAATTCCATGGTTCGTCGTCTGAAGACTCTCATTTGCATCTAAAGTCTTTTCTAGGAGTTAGTGATTCTTTTGTAATTCAAGGAGTGCCTAGAGGTGCCCTGAGATTAACTTTGTTCCCATATTCTCTTAGAGATGGAGCAGAGGCATGGTTAAATTCTTTTGCTCCAGGATCAATTAGGACATGGAATGAGTTAGCTGAAATTTTTTTGAGTAAATATTTCCCACCAAATAGAAATGCTAAATTGAGGAGTGAAATAGTAGGGTTTAGGCAACTTGAAGATGAGACTTTTAGTGAGGCTTGGGAGAGGTTTAAGGAGCTTTTGTGAAAGTGTCCTTACCATGGTTTACCTCATTGTATCCAAATGGAAACATTCTACAATGGGTTTAACGGAGCAACCCAGGATATGGTTGATGCTTCGGCTGGAGGGGCCTTTTTGGCAAAAACTTTTAATGAAGCCCATGAAATTTTATAAAGAATATCTACTAATAGTTGTCAGTGGTCGGATGTTAGAGGCACAAATAAAAAGGTTAAGAGTGTGTTAGAGGTTGATGGTGTGTCCACCATTAGGGCTGATCTTTCAATGATTGCTAACGCTCTTAAGAATGTGACAGTGATTAGTCATCAGCAGCCACCGGCTGTGGAGCCTGCTGCCTTGCTGAACCAAGTCGTAGAGGAAACATGTGTCTATTGTGGTGAAGATCACAACTACGAGTTTTGCCCCAAAAATCCAGCTTCTGTGTTTTTTGTAGGTAATCAGGGGAACAACCCTTATTCTAACTTTTATAATCCAGGTTGGCGCAACCACCCCAACTTCTCATGGGGAGGACAAGGAGGTAATGTGCAAGCACAACAAAAGGTGAACCTGTCGGAATTTGCTAAAGCGCAGGTATTGCCCCAGTAGAATAAGTAGGCTTTGCCCCAACAAAATTCAGGGAGTTCTCTTGAGGCGATGATGAAAGAATATATGGCTCGTACAGATGCCGAAATTAAAAGTAATCAAGCTTCAATGAGAGCCCTAGAATTTCAAGTGGGTCAGCTAGCTAATGAGCTAAAGGCAAGGCCTCAAGGGAAACTTCCTTCAGATACTGAACACCTTATGAGGGAAGGTAAGAAGCAGGTAAACACAGTGACTCTTAGGAGTGGTAAGCCACTGGAAGAAAGAATATAGCCTAGTAAAACCCAAGCTGTAGAAAAAAATGGTGATACAAATATTGTTGTTGAGAAAGAGTTCTAGACTGGTCAGGGTGCTGGAGGCAGCAATAAAGATGCTGGAGCATCTGGATCTGTTCTAGATGTGGAACCACCTTATGTGTCGCGCCCACCTTATGTACCACCTCTACCTTTTCCACAAAGGCAAAGGCCTAAGAATCAGGATGGTCAATTTAAAATTGTTTTAGAGATTCTTAAGCAATTGCATATAAATATCCCTTTAGTAGAAGCTATTGAGAAAATGCCTAATTATGCTAAATTTCTTAAGGATCCATGATCATTTACTATACATGTATCTATAGGTGGAAAAGAGTTAGGTAGAGCACTCTGTGATTTAGGTGCAAGCATTAACCTTATGCCTCTTTCGGTCTATCGAAAGCTAGGTATTGGTGAAGTTAGGCCTACCATAGTCATACTCCAACTAGCTGATAGGTCTATCACATATCCAGAGGGTAAAATTGAGGGTGTCTTAGTAAAAGTGGATAAATTCATATTTCCTGTTGACTTCATTATTTTAGACTATGAGGCTGATAAAGATGTCCCAATTATTCTAGGTCGTCCATTGTCTGGCTACTGGTAGGGCATTAATAGATGTTAAAAAAGGGGGATTAACAATGAGAGTCTGTAATGAGGAAGTGAAATTTAATGTGTTTAAGGCCATGAAGTATCCAGACGAAATGGAAGATTGCTTTTTCATTAGGATTCTGGAAAACAAAATTGTTGAGACAACAATTCAAGATTGGGAAAACAAACACTTGGGAGATCATGGTGAGGTTAGTGTAGAGGATTTAGAAGTTTGTTCTTTAGAAAGAAAAAATGAAAAAGAGTTGTTTAGGTGTGAGGATGTCTTGGAGTCTTTAGATTTAGATCAAAGAAAAGCTCCTCCTACTAAGCCATCCCTGATTGAGGCACCCACTTTAGATTTGAAGCCCTTGCCGGATCATCTAAAGTATGTGTATCTTGGGAAGGTGAGACGTTGCCCATTATTGTTGCATCAGATTTAATGCCGGAGCATGAAGAGGCCTTAATTAAATTGCTGCAGCAATACCGCAAGGCTATCGGTTGGACATTGGCTGACAATCAGGGGATTAGCCCATCTTTTTGTATGCACAAAATCACTCTAGAGGAGGGATCCTTTAGGAGTATTGATCAACAAAGAAGGCTTAACCCTGCAAGGAAAGAGGTTGTTAAAAATGAGGTGATTAAATGGTTGGATACTGGCATTATGTATCCAATTGCAGATAGCAATTGGGTAAGCCCAGTCCAATGTGTTCCTAAGAAATGAGGTGTCACTGTGGTGAGCAATAAAGACAACGAGTTGATCCCAACCAGGACAGTAACTGGCTGGAGGGTTTGCATGGATTATAGGAGGCTCAATAAAGCCACCCGTAAGGACCATTTCCCTCTACCATTTATTGACCAGATATTGGATAGATTGGCTGGTTAGGCCTATTACTGTTTCTTAGATGGTTATTCTAGGTATAACCAGATTACTATTTCTCCTGAGGATCAGGAAAAAACCACTTTCACCTGCCCTTATGGGACGTTTGCTTTTAGGCGCATGCCTTTTGGCCTTTGCAATGGTCCAGCAACATTTCAGCGGTGTATGTTAACAATTTTTTCTGATATGATTGAGTCCACTGTTGAGGTATTTATGGACGATTTTTCAGTTTTTTGAGGGTATTTTCAGAGTTTTTTAGATAATTTAGGTAAGGTGTTAAAGAGATGTGAGGATACCTATCTAGTCCTTAATTGGGAGAAATGCCACTTCATGGTGAAGGAGGGCATAGTGTTAGGTCATATGATTTCTAAGAATAGTCTAGAAGTTGATAGAGCAAAAATTGAGGTTATTGAAAGATTAGAACCACCGAATACAGAGAAAGGAATTCATAGTTTTTTAGAGCATGTTGAATTTTATAGGAGATTCATAAAGGATTTTTCAAACATTAGTAAACCTCTTTGTAACTTATTGTGTACTGATCATGTTTTTTACTTTAATGCAGATTGTAGGAAGGCTTTTGAAACTTTAAAAGCTGCTTTAATCTCAGCACCCATTCTTTGTGCACCTAATTGGAATTTACCATTTGAGGTAATGTGTGATGCGACTGATGCTGCGGTAGGTGCTATGTTGGGGCAAAAGCAGGGCAAATTTATCCATCCTATATATTATGCAAGCAGGGTTTTAAATGAGGCACAAATAAACTATACAACTACTAAAAATGAGTTGTTAGCTATTGTGTTTGCTTTCGAGAAATTCTGGCCATATATGGTTGGATCCAAAGTCACGGTGTTCACGGATCATGCAGCAATAAGGTATTTAATGACTAAGAAAGATGCAAAGCCTAGATTAATTCGTTGGGTTTTATTATTGCAGGAATTCGATTTGGAGATAAAGGATAAGAAGGGATCAGAGAATGTCGTTGCAGATCATTTGCCTCGTCTTGATCCATCATCATCTTTGCTGAAGCAATCTGTCATTTCGGATTCTTTTCCAGATGAACAACTCTTTGCTATTGAGGTAAAGGTAGTCAAGGATGTCCCTTGGTATGTTGATATTGCCAACTTTTTGGTCAAATGAGTCACTCCTATTGATATGGATTGGAGGCAGAAGAAAAAGTTTAAGCATGATGCAAAGTTTTTCTATTGGGATGAGTCATTTATGTAT
Source organism: Luffa acutangula (assembly GCA_036850905.1). Classification (NCBI taxonomy): domain Eukaryota; kingdom Viridiplantae; phylum Streptophyta; class Magnoliopsida; order Cucurbitales; family Cucurbitaceae; genus Luffa; species Luffa acutangula. Next base: position 20,582,387 of record CM072087.1, read on the forward strand.
AAGCAATGCTCTGACGGTATTATTCGTAGGTGTGTTTCAGGTGATGAAGCAAAGGAAATCCTGGAGCAATGTTACTCTTCGCCGTATGGAGGTCATTTCAGCGGTCAAATGACAGCTATGAGGATTTTGCATTGTGGATTTTTCTGGCCTACCTTATTTAAGGATGCCCATTGGTTCTACAAGCAGTGTGATGCTTGCAAAATGAGGGGAAATTTGGGGCCCAGAGATGAAATGCCTCTTACTTACATTTTAGAAGTTGAATTATTCGATGTATGGGGTATTGACTTTATGGGGCCATTTCCCCCTTCTAATGGCAATATTTTTATTTTATTGGCAGTTGATTATGTGTCCAAGTGGGTGGAGGCCATCACATGCCATCAGAGTGATGCTAAGACAGTAGCAAGGTTCCTTCAATCGCACATCTTTGCGCGGTTTGGGACACCTAGAGCTCTAGGGAGTGATGAGGGTACACATTTTGTTAATAATGTCTTAACTAAGTTGTTAGCTAAGTATGGGATTAAGCATAGGATAGCTACCCCTTATCACCCACAAGAAAATGGTCAAGTTGAAATAAGTAATGGTCAAGTTGAAATAAGTAATAGGGAAATTAAATCTATTCTAGAAAAAGTAGTCCATCCATCTAGGAAGGATTGGTCCTTTAGGTTGGATGAGGCACTTTGGGCTTATAGGACAGCCTATAAGACTCCTCTAGGTTTGTCTCCCTATAGGTTAGTATATGGGAAAGCTTGCCATTTACCATTAGAGCTAGAGCATAAAACGCTTTGGGCTTTGAAAAAATTAAAATTTGATCTGAGTCGTGCTGGAGCAATAAGAATGCTGCAGCTTAATGAACTGGAGGAATTCCGCCAATTTTCGTATGAAAATTCGAAAATGTATAAAGAAAAAACCAAGTTGTGGCATGACAAGAGAATTAAGCCGAAAGAGTTTTTCAAAGGTCGTAAGGTATTGCTTTATAATTCTATATTAAAATTAATTCCTGGGAAGCTAAAATCTAAATGGTCAGGGCCATTTATTGTGATTGAGGTTTTCCCCCATGGAGCAATTACTTTGCAGGATGAAAGAGATGAGAGAGTTTTCAAAGTGAATGGACAACGTGTGAAACATTATTGGGGAGAGGAGTTTTAGTCGAAATATCCTTCCCTAAAGTTGGTTGATGATTGAGAGAGCAAGATTTTTGTCGGAGCATTTCGTAGAGCAATATTTTGAGCTCCCAGTATTTGTTGTGATTTTATTTCTCGCTGATTTGATTTGATTTTAATTTAATTCTTTAAAATTTGTTTTGTTTAAATTTTGCATGATTTATTTTTATTTGTTGTTATTTTTAATTTCGTATATTTTATTTTATTTTCTCTATTTATTTTATTAGTTCAAATTAGAGTTAGTTTGAGTTTATTTTCTGATTAGATTAGATTTTTATTCAAGTTTTTATTTTTTCGGTTATTTAAATTTATGTCTATATTAGATTTGAATAAGATTTTCTCTAATTTATTCGGCTTCAAATAAAAGATAAAGATTTGATTTGAGCAGTTAATATTTGAATTTCCGGATTTGATTTTTTCTATTTTGGATTTAAATTTAAATTCGATTTGAAGGTCGTATCCGAGATAGAGCCAAGAATGGCGGATACAGAGGAAATTCAAGAAGAGAATACGAGGAGATTCAAGAAAAGCAGGCTGGGGAGGTGCAAGAACAACGTGCAGAGGTTGTACCTAAAGGAGGTAATGAGCCAGTGCAGGAGGCTTGAGTGGAGGTGATCATGCCGAAGGTGCCCAAACTTCACCGCATTAAGCGAAAAACGAGCCGCGTCAGGGTAGTCCGAACTGATACCCCCTCGCCTCCAACTACTGACTCTAAAAGAGAGAATTCAGCGAAAGAAGAGCGTGAGAAGAATGAGGCCGAGGAAAGAGTAAGAGAAGAAACAAAGAAAAAAGTTGAGGAAGAGCGGTTGCTCAAGCGAAAGGGCGGAAAATGGCAAAAGTGTTGCTGAAGCATCAGAAGAACCTGATGAGATAGATGAGCCACAATTACCGTATGATCGCTTCGTCAACAATTTTTCCAGAGCAAAATATGCTGAGCTTCTGAAAAGAGATTTTTTATTTGAGAGAGGATTTAGCGGTGATCTTCTGCATTTTCTGAGGACTGGTATTGCAGACCATGGCTGGGAATTGTTTTGTGCAAAGCCTGAGTCTGTAAACACGCAGGTGGTGCGCGAATTTTATGCTAATATTGACAAAGAAGATGGTTTCCAAGTGATTGTTCGAGGAGTCGAAGTAGACTAGAGTCCTTGTGTTATTAACGCACTGTATAACCTTCAGAATTTCCCCCACGCAACATATAATGAGATGGCTGTAGCGCCATCTAATGAGCAGCTGAGTGATGCTGTGCGAGAGGTGGGTATTGAAGGGGCATGGTGGCAGCTGTCAAAGACAGAGAAAATGACGTTTCAGTCAGTTTATATGAAGAGGGAGGCAAACACATGGATGGGGTTTATCAGACAAAGGTTGCTTCCAACAACTCATGACTCGACAATCTCTAGGGAACGGGTTCTTCTGGCTTTTGCAATTTTGCAGTCTCTCAGTGTTGATGTATGTAGGATCATTGCCAGTGAAATATCCGGATGTTGGAAGAAGAATGTGGGGAAGTTGTTTTTTCCGAATACCATTACCATGCTTTACAAAAGAGCAGGGGTTCAAGAGAATGAGGGAGATGTGATTTTGTTTGACAAGTGGATCATCGAGACGCCTAACTTGGCACGGCTTCAGCGTATGCAGGAGGTACGTCCGGGTGGACTTGTTTACGACATCAACACGATTTTAGAACAACTGGCACTGTCGGCCAGCAGGCAGGAGTTTGCCGAGAGGTAAGCTTTAACCTTCTAGATCTATGTTAAAAATCGTGATGCCAATCTGAAGAAGGCGCTGCAGGAGAATTTTTCCAAGCCATATCCAGCCCTTCCAGCATTCCCTGAAGATTTATTGAACCCGTGGATTCCGCCCCCACCGATGGAGAAAGGAGAAGATGATGATGAAAATGAGTTGGGCCAAGAGGACTGAAGGATGAAGTGGCCCTGAGCGAGCATAATTTTTGTTCTTAAATTTTTTATTGCCCGCGCATTTTCTAACCTTATTTTCTGTTGATTTTATGTTTTGCTTCTTTTTACTTTTTTTTGCTTCTGAAAAAAATATATATCTGCTTATGTAATTTTTTTTTTTTTTTTATGTTTTTAATGAAATTTCCAAGGTGGTTATATTCTATGAGCACTAAGTAACTCTAACTTAACTAATTTTCTTCTGAATTTTTTAAGTTTGGACTGGTTAAGCTTAATTAGGTCAAGGTATTCTAATCCCCAGAAACCTTTTGCTTGAGCATTTCTTCTAGCCTGGTCGTTGCTGGGGCAAAAAAAAAAAAAAAGATTTTGGAGGTAGTGTTGACTTTTTTGATCCACTTTAAGCTTAGTTCTAGTCCCACGCTCAGTTTAAAATTCAGATAGAAAAATTTAAGTTTGGGGGGATAATTGCAAAAATAATGATTCATTGGGGACAATGAATAATTCAAGTTTGGGGGACTTTTTGGTACTCCAATTGTTTTGCTTGAGCATTCCTCTCCTTCAATTAAAAATTTGTTAGGTTATTGAGTAATCGGGGACATTTGTGATACCCACAGTTCGTCTTCGCGTCAAAAGATGACCTAGGAAATGTTGGGAAAATGATAAAAATTATTTACTGAAAAATTGATTGTTGAAAATTTTGCTGAGAAAATTCATGGAGCAAAAGTTTTGAAGGATGAATGTTAATCCAGCAGTTTTTCTGTCTCCCAAAACTTAGGTGAGCTTCATCATAAAATGTTGCCATTCTGAGGGGCAAGAGATGGAATGACTAAGGATTTTTTAGCTTTACAATGAGTACTTAGCCTAGTTAGTGATGAGTTTGAGGCAAGAGTATACTGCACCATAAAGTGGGTCATCCCATGCTTAAGAGCTTATGACTGTAGGGCTGCTTTAAGTCTGAGAAACAAAAATAGAAACCCTTTGAAAATGTGTTTTGAATGTCCGATAATAGAGCTAGGCTGTGGTAAGTTCTTAAAATTGGGTTAAAAGTGGTGATTATTTGTCCATGCCGGAAGTATTGTTTTGCTGCAGTAGAGCTTGGCTTTGCAGAGTGCCCAGGTAAAGGTTGAAGGTAGCGTTGGATTTGTCTGGTTTGATTATGCTATTCTTTGTCTATCGTTTTGAATTCATAAGGAAAAGTTGGTTAGTATTGCTCGGGACGTACAATAGTTCAAGTTTGGGGGTGTGATAACTCTCCAAAAGGTAGTTATTTAGGCCTCATTTCTATAGGGATTTGTGTGTCTTTTGTGCTTAATAGGGTTGGTTTTAGATATATATTATATGTTTTAACCCATTTGGAAGAATGGAAGCTTTGGAAGTTATTTTATGCAGAATCTATTTCTGAGCGACTGGAGGGAGCAACTTCTGTGCTGCAGCAAAGCTGGGAGCAAAACTGCCACGTCACAGCTCGTTAGCCAAGTTGACAAACCGAATTCTGTTGAGTTATTCTCGGGATAAAGGAGCAAGGAGAGCAATCCACGTGTCTAGGTCAACCTAATTCAAGCCTTCCTCAACTCTATAAAAGGAGATAGCCGCCCAAGTCAAAAGCATTCCACTTTTGGTAGAAAACATTCCATTTTTGGAAAAGTTACTTCCACCTTTGGGAGCCGAATAGAGGAGAGAGATTGGAGACCATCTAGAAGACCATCATTGCAAGCTGATCGAGGAGACTAATATTTTCATATATTATCTTGTGATTATGGACGTGCTTACTCAGATTGTAACATGTGTTTCCATGCATCTTATGAAGTAAGTAGCTTTAGGCGTTGGTTAGGGAACATGTGATTGTCGTGTTTAATCTCTAGTAATAAATATTGATTTGATGCATCTTTGTTAATTGTTGTGCTCATTTATATTTTATGCCCACCTGGCCAGCCGGTATGAATACCTCTCACTAGTTTCACGGATGATTTAGGGAGTGTGTGGCGATTAATCACACTAGATCATTGTGTATTGGTGAACGTCAGTGACTGAGTTAGGGATAGTCAGTTGCCTAGTGCTTGATCGGTAGTACTTTATTGGAGTTGAAACACATTCCAAAAGATCCGGAGTTCCGGGAGGAATCTGCTAATAAGAATGCGAGAGTTTTGCATGATCAATAATATTGCTAGAGCATCTTTTAAAACAATTACTAAATCCTGACCAGCGTCTGTTTCTAATATGTCTGCCTATTTGTTTACTTTTTTGTTTTGTCATTTCTTTTGCTTCAGCATTCCTATAGAAAACCAATCATTTTTTTACCACTTTTTAACCCATTGAAAAACTAAACAAAATAGATAAAGTGAAAGCTAGTTCAGACCTTGGATTGATAAATACTTATTACTTGCTGCAGACTATGTATACTTGCACAAAGTCAAGAGTAAATTTACATCTTATTTTTACTCACTCTAGGAACCCAACATCGCTCCAGGACGACACGTAGGCGGATCATACGAATCTCACGATGTGACCTAGGGTTGGACACCGAGGGATATGTTGACACGTGTCCCGCTCCCACTTACTATAGACATTTTCCCCATTCACCCTAGTATTGATTCATGCAAACACTTTCCAAAGGGAGGCCGCGCCCAGGGTGACACGAAGCCGAGCATGAATCTCATGTTGTAAATAGAGGGAGGTAGGAGCAAAACTTTATTTAAATCTCGTTTTGTAATTTTTCTCCCACTAAAATGTCGTACCGTATGTTTTAAGGGTTATTCGATTTAGATAAATTCGGCTAAGTCAATCTATCTAAATCTAATCCCATTATAACTCTTATGATGAGATTTTTACTGTAATGTTCTAGGTGAATGAAACTCTTTTAACAGACCTAGCAACATCGTATGCTAACATGACTATGGTTATTTCAACTCAGGTTCCGGGTCTGTTCCCAAGTAGCAGGTGTTCCGTAAACCGTCAGTTAAATACCTCCATCCTTAGACAGAACTTGTAAGGATTTGGAATTCCCCAATTCTGATAAAGCGGAAGCTTAATTGGGACTGATTCGTAGTTAATTTTGTTTATCCAAAAATACTATTGCATTGGCAAAAAACATAGAACAAATTCTATACAAACTTAAGGCTAAGCATACAAAAATTATTAGATCTAAATCTAAAGGGGAGAAGCAAACATACCGTCGTTGACGACTCTGAATACTTCAACGGACATCTTTCTTGATTTATGACCAAGCGTCAACAATTGGGACACCACCAATTGATCTTCCCCGCTATAACTCTGAGATTAGGAACGTAGTTGTGGGACTACCTAATCTTGAATGGGAAAAACTCTAGAGAGAAAATTCTCCCTAGAGTTCTTGAGTTGAGAGAATATGAGAGGGAGGCTAGAGAGAATGCAAGAGTGCATTCTTGTGGCCTTATGTTGTTGTACTAAACCCTAGGTTTAGTGTTCTATTTATAGGAGAAAGGTCATGAATAAAATATTCATTTAAAATCAATTATTTCCATAACTGATTTAATCTTTTCCATAATTAATCAATTCCATGACCAATCAATTCCATAATTGATTAGTCTTTTCCATAAATGATTGATCACTTCCATAAGTGATTAAATCATTTCCATAAATGATTAATTACTTCCATAAGTGATTAATCATTTTCATAATTGATTAATTTCCAATTAATTAATTCTTTAATTAATTAATCACCAATTAAATATCATATATTTAATTTCAGACCTTCTATTAGTTAATTAATTAATTACCCAATTAAATATCATATATTTAATTTGAGGCCTTCAATTAATTAATTTTATAATATGAATCAAATTCATATTAAAATTAGAACTCCTTCAAATTATCTTATATCCTATAAATTTAATATGAATCAAATTCATATTAATATTTGAACTTCTTCAAATATTTATTTCTCTCATAGACTATAGTTTAATTAAATCTCATTTAATTTAAACTAAATTGAATAATTAATTAATTCATAATTAATTAATTCATCTTTCAATTAGATACCATATAGTTAATTAGACATATATTTGAACTCTTTCAAATATATCTATCTCTCGATATTATAAAGTTTAATCTCAAATTAGACTTTATATTTTAATGCATCACTATACATTATATTAATTTGTATCTCGTACAATTAACTTAATTTCCAATATGAATTTGAACTATGCAAATTCTCTCAAGATATATTTATTCCTAATTACTTTTTATGAGCTAGCAAGGGGACCTAATGGACCTACATACCAGAAGCTCCAATGATATGAGGTTAATAGATTAAATTCATTAATCAAGTTAACCAATATTCATTAGCTGTGGGTCATTCCACTAAAGACCCACAGCTGAACCCTTCTCACTGTAGAACATTTCTGTGTCCATGGATGTAGACCTATGCCGATAAGTCAATCCTTCACGAGTGTCCGTAATCAAAGCTGGGTCAAATTACCGTTTTACCCCTGTGTTACATCTGTCTCCTTAAGTACCAGCGCTCCTCTAATGAACAACCTGTTTATGATCGAACCATTAAACAAAAAGTCCCTCTCGGGCCAGGGAGAGGGCGAGATCCCTTTGTTCAAGTCCCAGAGTCACCACTTAAGGGAACACTCATCTACTACACCTAGAAGCGGGACAGAGTGAATTCCTTCTTGTGTTGTCATGTCCCCAGCCTCCCACTCGGTCTTGTCCCCAAAAAGGAAGGCATATTGAGTCGACGTATTGGCTACTCTCACCCATGCTATCAAAGGACAATCCCTCATGAGAAGGACTTCATGATACACTCAGGATTAAGACTGAGTTACCTAGGTCATCCTATTGAAACAGTAACCTAATTAGTTAACGGTGTTATAACTAATGGTTGACTATTTCGTGGTCTGGTCTTATGCAAACTCATTGCATAGGATACCCCCACTTGCATATCTACTACATGGATGTTTTGGATCAATACGTTTGTATCAAATACAAAGCGGGTCGTATCTCATAGTGTTACCAGGATAAGGTACTCAACCTTATCCTTGTACTATAGACCTTTTAGGTTGTTACTTAAACATCGATCCTCGTATGTCCCCACATACTAGTTCAAGTTACATACAAACGACCTTGGATCTTAGTTTATTGGATTTGGGTCAAATAGTGGATTATTTTACAATAACACTTTATTGTAGAAACTCAATAACACTTTATTGAAACAAGTATACAATTTGTTTACATTTACTATCTACGAGTTTTAGGGCATAAAACCCAACAAACTCCCACTTGAACTAAAACTCTAGTTTAGTGGGATGTACAATAATCTATACAACAGTGGATGTATAAATACATGTATAAAACATATACAATGTACAAATACAATAAACTAGGGCATCACTATACCCATTACATATCACTATACCCATTACATTTTTCTCCCACTTGCCCTAGATTACACCTTTGTACATATCTCGTAGATCTAGACCTCTTAGATGACCCTCAAACACTTTAGCCGAGAGAGTCTTTGTAAATGAATCAGCAATATTTCATTCAATTTAATGTGTCTGCTTGTCTTAGGCTGCGATGTTCTTTTGAATTTGCCACAACACCACTAGATCACTATAAAGTGTGATGGACAAGTTCACATTTGGAACACATTCTAAATCAATCAAGAACTTTCTAAGCCATACAGTCTCTATCGCTGCTTCACAAGCAGCTAATTTTTTGGCCTATACAGTCAAGACTATAACTATGCCATACTATAGCTCCATCGTAAAGAGTGACCATAGATACTGATGTAGATTTCCTAAAATCCTTATCAATCTTAAAATCTGTGTCAGTGTATCCTGTAAGGATCAAATCCTTAGTCCCATACACGAGCATATAGTTCCTCGTTCTCCTCGAATACTTGAAGATATTCTTAACGGTTTTCCAATGATTAAATCTTGGATTAGATTGATACTTACTGACAATCCTTATTGCATAGGGCATTCGTCTCATCTCCTCAACTTCTTGAGGTGTCTTAGGAAACAGTTTCTTAGACAAAAAGAATTCCACGCCTGAAAGGTAGTGAACCCTTCTTGGAATTTTGTATCTTATATCTAACTGACATCTTGTAGATATAAGTCACTTGAGACAAGGCTAGCATTTTGTTCTAACGATTCCTAACGATTTGGATCCCAAGAACAAACTCGGCTTCTCCCAAATTTCCATTTGGAAATGAGCTGCTAGCTCCTTTAATGTCAGTAAGATAACCTACATCATTCCCAATGATTAGGATATCAATCATATACAACACTAAGTAAGCTACTGAACTATTGGTGATTACTTGTAAACACAAGACTCATTAATGTTCTGATTAAAGCCAAAAGATTTGGTCACTATATCAAATCTTATATTTCAAGATCGAAATGCTTAGGTCAATCCATGAATGGATCACTTAAGCTTGCAAACCTTTTTGCTTTCGATCTTGTTGTATGAACCCTTCTGGTTAAGACCTTTAATGTCTCATTTTCTCTTGTAAATCCACTTGTAACTAATAGGTGTTACCCATCAAGCAAATCTACAAGATCCCAGATATAAGTGAAATACGAAAGACTTCATTTCCAGGTCCATGACTTTAATCCATTGGTCCTTGTAAACATCATTCATTTTCTTTCTAAAAGATAATGAACCCACTATGCCATCATCAGGTATGATGACCTAGGCTTCAAACAAGCCCATGTAACGTTCAGGTTATCAAACGACCCTCCCACTACATTGAGGCAATCTCAACTATTGAGATGGATGTGACTAACTAGATGCACTGATCCATCAACAACTCTTCTTGAACAGTCAGCCTCATCAACAACTCTTGTGGATGTTACTGTAGCTTTATTAGCTAACTTACTTAAACCGACTTTATTCTTGTGGTTTATGATTTTTTTTTTATGTGGACTTCTTTTGAGAATTTAGCATTTGTCTATACAAATTCTTTATTCTCTTGTGATATGAAGAAGTATCCACTTCTCGTTTCCTTTGGGGTTGCCTACTGCAGTGTGCAATGCAGTCAACACTGCATGACCCCCAAACGAGCCAGACAATTGAGCATAGCTCAACATGGAATGAACCATATCCAATAGGGTTCTATTTCTCCTAAATGAGATTTAGGGTGTGATCCCATGTACTATCAAATAGTCCTGGAATCTCAAATCCCTATACTCAACACTTTGATAAGATCAAATGTTTTTATCATCTCACCTAACAAGTTTTCAACTTCAGTCCTAAGCCCCTTCGAATATCTCAAGAGCTTCAGACTTAAGTTGCATTAGGTAAAGATACTCATACCTTTGAATAATCATCCAAAAGAGATAAATTATTCATGCCCTCCCACTGCTTTAACATATTGAACCACAAGGATCCAAATGTACAAGCTCCAAGGGCTCTTTGGCTCTTAGATCTTTTCCAGTAAAAAATCTATCAGTCATATTGCCCACAAGGCATGACTTTCAAGGTAGTAGAGAGTCATCTTCTAACTCGCTTAGAAGTTCACTCTTGACCAATCTCCCAATCAAATTGAGATTAATATGGTCTACCTTAGAACCAAAGAAAGGTATTTTCCTTTAGGAGAAATCCTTTGCCTCTTTTCACATTGAATAGTAGCAGTCTTAAACAACCTAGTGTTCATGATTGTTTTACTCTTGATTAGTCTTAAAACATTTAGGTTACTTTCCAGTAAAGCTAAACAAATGTCAACTCCCTTTCTTGAAACAAAACTGCGTTAGCAGAGAAAGATAAAGAGTAACATTGTTCCAGCAAATAAGACACATAAATCAAATTTCTTTTGATCTTAGGAATTGCATACACATTATCTAATAATATTTATTTTCTCCCACTAAGAAAAATAACTTAATGTTCCCCACTGCTATAGCCAAAATAACCTCTCTAGTTCTAACTTTGAGAGTTATTACACAAGCAGCATGTTGCTGCCAGAAACTTATTCCTTTAAAAGAAGAACACACATGATTTGTGGCCCCTGAATCAAGTATTCGGGGAGAATCACTATTCTTCACTAATCACGTTTTCAAGACAAGTAAATGAAAATTACGTTCTTGAACAAGTTCTCTTTTGCTAAGCAGGGTTCTATGTCATATTCACCAAGAACAATTCTTAATGAATTAAACATATGGGACATGAGGACATTCCTCAGTTAAGAATAATCCAAGACTTATTTACCACAATTTGTCGTTTAAGCTAGTTGTATTACCGTTATTTATAAAATGACGTAAGACAATACACATAAAATTATTATATAATTGTTGAAGAAACAAATTACTTGTATTATTAATTGCACTAAGCCATCACAAATAATCCAATCAAATTCTGCAAAAACAAATAAGCAATCAAAGAAACCATATAAAACTATTGATTTAGTTTTTGCAACGATACTTCAAAGGTTTAGAAAAACAACCACCGAAGGGTGGTCAGCTGATAGCGAGCATAGCTAGCTATCTTTCCTTATTCTATTTAGCTAGTCTTTTATGATTATTTTGGCCATTTTATTGTGCTTTAATGTTTATTTTGTAGGAAATGGTTGATTGGAGCTAAAACGCAACAGTGGAGTCAATCGGGTGCTCGGGGCGCGAAAAGATGCAAAGGAATGAAAAAGAGTGAAAGAGGAAAAAAGTCAAAATTCAGTCAAATGCAGACTAGCGTCGAGACACTAACCCTTGAGCGTCTCGACGTTGGCATTCCATATCAGAATAGGCGCTAAAAGGTCACAGCGTCTCGACGCTGCGAGTCTTCCTTTCCAGAAACGGGCGTTTTGAAGGCAGCGTCTCGACGCTATGACGAAAAAACAGAATAAAAGCTTATTTTCGGCTAGGTTTTGGGGGAACTCTTTTGGGGGACACTTTTGGAGCCGTAAAACAGAGGAGAAAACAGAGGATTGAGGCTGAACAAAGGAGATCAAGACAGAAATCAACCCATTGTTCGTGGGGATCGTGACGGGGACGTTCGGTCTCGGCCTACATTGAGTTTTTCCTTTCCCCTTCCTTTTTTTCTAGCTAGATTTTATGGCTTTGTTATGTTTAGTTGAGCTTGTAATACCAATCACGAGTAGCTAAACTTGTGGTTTAGGGATTGATGTAGTTGATTTAGTTTATTGATTGATTTATGGTTTAAGTTGTGCAATGGTTATTATGTATGCAATCTTGATTTAATGCTTTCAATTAATTGGTCATTAGTTGAATGATTTAAGTTTTTATTCTTGCTCGGGAGAGGGGATTAAATGTAGACTTACTCAAGATTGCATGACTAAAGTTTATTTTCTAATTCGTGACGGTTTTAGATTAACTTTAGAATTGGTCAAAAGATCTCATTGTCTTGCTTGTTAATAAACATAGATAGGGATATCAAGTTGGTTAATTTGCATGAGAATCAATTATACTCGGGAGAGGTAGTTGTGATTAAAGGGTCTTAGGCTCATAATTTCATTGTACATACTAACTTATTCCTTAAAATCAATCCTAAACTAAATCGGCGAAATCAATTCCCGAAGTGTTCTTCCAATTGAATTTCCACTTTTTACTTGTTTTAATTTAGTTTTCATATCATTCATTCACTACTTTTTGATCCTTAAATAAAATTGAGCAAGATAATTCACAATACTTGATTTAGCTTAAAAATCCAATCCAGAGGACGACACTCGTTTATACGAACACTTTATTATTACTTGACCCGTGCGCTTGCGGTAAGAAAAATTCCACATCATCAGCTACTCCTCCTCTGAATTGAAACAATCTCAACAAAATTCTAACACCAGAATAACTCATATTCCGTTAGCGTTTAGTTACCGTTGTTCGGTCAAGGGTTAGTTGACACATTTAACTCATGCCCGTAAGTGTAACCCTCCCACTTTCAGATCTCAGAGGCACGCACCAACAGGCTACCGAAAGGAAAGACAACTGTTGGTGATTAGCCTAAGTGACCCTATCCTATTCAAGAGTTCACGATGTTTCGAATCCTATGATCAAACCCTCCGAAGGGATGGTTGCACCAGGACAACCTGCAGGCGGATCATAGGACTCTCATGGTGTGAACTAGGGGCAGAGACCGAGGGATACGTTGACACGTGTCCCGCTCCCACTTACTCTGGACATTTTTCCCATTCACCTTATTATTGATCCATGCAAACACTTTCCGAAGGGAGGCCACTCCTAAGGTGACTCGAAGCCGAGCATGAACCTCACGTTGTGAATATAGGGACGTAGGAGCAAAACTTTATTTAAATCTCGTTTTGTAATTTTCCTCCCACTGAAAATGTCTTAAATTTAATTTAGGGTTGTCTAACTTAGATAAAATTCGGCTAAGTTAATCTATCTAAGTCTGATCCTATTATAACAATTATGGAAAGGATTCAACCGCAATGTTTCAGGTGAATCAAACTACTTTTAATAAACTCAACATTGCAAGTCAACATTACTATGGTTAATTCAACTCAATGTTCGGGTCAGTTCCCAGGTAGGAGGTGTTTCGTAAACCGTCAACTTAAATACCCCCAGCCTTAGATAGAACTTTACCAAGAGAGTTCCCTTATAACCACAGTAACATAAGGTCTTTACTCTAAAGATCTAGGTGCATTAAACACTTTTAACAAACCTAGTGACATTGCATGCTAACATTTAGCTATGATTAATTCAACTCTGGTATTCCATATCAGTTCCCAGGTAGGAGGTGTTCCGTAAACCGTCAGCTTAAATACCCCCAACCTTAGACAGAACTTTACCAGTAGAGTTCTCTTATAATCATAGCAATGTTTTTCCTACTTAGTCAATTAAAACTAATTTTAATTCTAAGTAAGAATAATTCTAATCCTATTAGAAATGTGATCTTAGATCTAATTAATTTTAAACATTTTAAAATTAATTCATTTATCCTAAGATCCTATGTTTGCATGCAATTCTTTGTTATAGGTTAACGGTTTATATTCGTTAATTTTATAACTATTATAAATTTTAATGAATTAACCCTATAACATGCTACTATGGTGAATAAATTAACAATCAAATTCTAATTAATTAATAAAACCATACATTAGCATACATGACATACAAAAAATATAACATTTATATTAATCTAAGGTAATGGCATGCTCAATGCAATTTAATTTCCTTTTAATTAACCTAACTCTTAAATTAATTATACAAGAAAATTAAAATTAAGCATTGACTATTTTCATAGATTAAGATAACATTTATATTAATATATCATGAAAATTAATTAAGCATGTTAATTACTTATATAAATATAACTCTTATATTTTTTAAACTAAAGTAATTTCATGCTCAATTTAAATTAATTTTCTTCAATTAATCTAACTCTTAGATTAATTACCCAAGAAAATTAAAATTAAACATGTCGCAACGTCATCGCGACGCGGAGCGGCCGACATCCTTTTCTGGGTTTTAAAGAAGAAAGTTGGAGTCGCCACCAATCATTGAAGGTGTGATTGGGGAGGCGAAGATTTGTTTTGTAAGAATTTGAATTTAGAAAGAAAAATGAACTTCACTTAATCAGGTCTCGACCACAATTCAATAGTCAGGTTTGGTTCAACCGAGAGAAAAACTGAAAACGGACATGGATTGACACAGGCTTCGACCTCGACTGAATAGTCGGGTTTGATTTAACCGAGAGAAAAAACATAAAAACGAACCTGGATTGACACAGGCTTCGACCTCGACTGAAAAGTCGGGTCCGATTTAATCGAGAGAAAAATTGAAAAAGGACCTGGATTGACAAAGACTTCGACCTTGACTGAATAGTCGGGTTCGATTTAACCGAAAGAAAGAATGAAAATGGACCTGGATTGACACAAGCTTCGACCTCGACTGAAAAAGTCGGGTTTGATTTAACCGAGAGAACAAACTTAAAACGGACCTGGATTGACACAGGCTTCGACCTCGACTGAATAGTCAGGTTCGATTTAACCGAGAGAAAAAACTTAAAACGGACCTGGATTGACACAGGCTTCGACCTCGACTGAATAGTCGGGTTCGATTTAACCGAAAATAAATTTTCTTTGCAATGCACGCTAAACTTGAATGCTTGAATAGATGGGGTGCGGATTTAGCACTATCCGAAAACTATGATACAAATTTCTTTAAAAGATATTTGATAGCTCAGGCACCCCATTCGCATCAACATTGGTAATAGACCTTAATTGGATCATGAACTCCCTAAACAACTTGTTCTTTGTTTGATGACCAAAAATGTATCCAGAACGACTTTGCTCCTGTGATAATAATGGTTGTGCCCCAGTTTGAGAATACGGAAATATTGGTTTTGCCCAAGTTTAAGACTTTGTCATGTTGAAATGACGATTTTGCCCTCCATGATGACGTTCCATCAACCTTCATGATCATGGCGCTCTTGGAAAAATATTGCCTTTGGATTCTTTCTTCGGACATATGTATTTCACATCGAATCGTTCAAGTTACCACCATTGATTTGAAATATCGCATTTATTTAACTATTTGTTTATTCAATTGTAATGATAATAAAGGTAAACATGCCAAACATTCATAGTTGAGGAAATGTTATGGAGAGTGAGGGAGAAAAAATGGACAAGCCATGCCATGCTTTGAGAAGGGAGCTTCGATTTATGACTAAAATTCAGATAGACATATGTGTCAATGTTAAGGTTCTAGAACTTGAGACAAAAGTAACCTCTTAAACATGATATAGAAATTGAAGCGTAATTCTCCTATACACTTGTTGAATCCCCGCAACTTTGCCGAATCCTTTGATACACAAGTAGCCTATGCGTAATATCTTCGAACCTGATCTGAATTAACTGGACTTGGCAGCTCATTACCATCCATGTTAGTCAAGACTAAAGCTCCTCCAGAGAAAGCTTTCTTCACCACGAATGGTCCTTCATAGTTTGGGGTCCACTTTCCTCGGTGATCTTTTAGAAAAGGAAGAATTTGTTTTAAGACTAAATCCCCTTCTCTGAATACTCTAGGACACACTTTCTTATCATAAGCTTTCATCATTCGTCTTTGGTAAAGTTGACCTCTGCACAATGCTGTCAATCTCTTTTCTTCAACAAAGTTGAGCTGCTCATAGCGGTTTGGACCCATTCAGCCTCTTCTAAATTAGTCTCCATGAGGACTCTTAATGATGTAATTTCCACTTCAATAGGAAGAACGGCTTCCATACCATAAACTAATGAAAATGGTGTTGCCCCAGTTGAAGTGCGAACCGATGTGCGATATCCATGTAATGCAAAAGGAAGCATTTCATGCCAATCTTTATACGTCACCGTCATTTTTTGCACAATCCTTTTTATGTTTTTATTGGCAGCTTCCACTGCTCCATTCATCTTTGGTCTATACGGAGTTAAGTTGACATGCTTGATCTTGAATTGCTCAGATAACTCAGTCATCAATTTATTGTTCAGATTTCGTGCATTATCAGATACTATGGTCTCTGGAAGACCATAACGACATATAATCTCCTTCTTGATGAATTTGATCACAACTCCTTTCGTCACCTCTCGATAGGACATTGTTTCTACCCAGTTGGTAAAATAATCTATTGCCACCAAGATGAATCGATGTCCGTTTGAGGCTTTTGGGTCAATACGGCCTATAACGTCCATTCCCCACATGGAAAATGGCCATGGTGTCGTCATAACGTGCAACTGAGATGCTGGAGCATGAGCATTATCTGCGTAAATCTGACATTTGTGGCATTTTCGGGCATATTTGATACAATCAGCTTCCATGGTTAACCAGTAATAGCCAGCCCTTAATGCATGTCTAGCCATCATGTGTCCATTTGCATGGGTGCCGCAAATTCTCTCATGAATTTATTTCATAATCGTGTTGCCTTCATTTGTATCTACACACCTTAGAAGTACCATATCATGATTTCTTTTGTAAAGTATTTTTCCATTTAGAAAGAACTTCATTGCTAACTTTCTAAGTGTGTGCTTGTCATTTTCTAAGGCATTCAGAGGATAGGTTCCGCATTTCAAATAATGTTTGATGTCTTGAAACCACGGCTTGTCATCAAACTCTTCTTCTATATTCATGCAGGAGGCTGAAACATGTACCCTTCCCATCTTAATAGGTTGTACCTCATGATTGGGGTCTATGTTGAACATGACTGCAAGCGTAGCCAAGGCGTCTGCTATCTGGTTACTCTCCCTTGGTAAATAGTCAAAAGTGATTTCTTCAAATTTATGAGACAAATCTAATATAAGCTTTTTATAAGGCAGTAGCTTAGTGTCTCTTGTTTCCCATTCTCCTCTCAATTGGTGAATCACCAACATAGAATCTCCCAAGACTCGAAGTTTCTTTATCTTCATATCCAACACAGTTTGGATACCCATAGAACAATCTTCATATTCAGCCATATTATGAGTACAATCAAAACTTAGTTTGGCGGTGAGAGGGAACAACTTTCCTTCAGGCGATATTAATACAACACCAATCCCATGACCTAACTCATTGGAGGCCCCATCAAACAACATGGTCCATGTTTCCAAGTCTGATATTTCTTTTTCCACCATTATAGTGGAGACAAATTCATTAGGGAAATCAAATTTCATTGGTTCATAATCGTTTATAGGTTGCTCGGCCAAATTATCGGCTAGTGCACTTCCTTTTATTGACTTTCGAGTAACATAGACAATTCATATTCGGATAAAAGAACTTGCCATCGACCAATTCTACCAGACAAAGACGACTTTTCAAAGATGTATTTGATAGGATCCATCTTTGAGATAAGCCACGTTGTGTAGTACAACATATATGGTCTCAAACGACGAGCGGCCCAAGCTAGAGCACAACAAGTTCTTTCTAAAAGAGAATATATGGTTTCACAATCAGTGAACTTTTTGCTTAAATGATATATGGCTTGCTCTTTTCTACCCGAACTGTCATGCTGTCCCAGTACACACCCCACTGAATTTTTCGTCACTGTAAGATATAGGATAAGTGGACGATTTGGAGTTTGAGGTACAAGAACATGAGGGTTTGTAGGTATTCCTTGATCTTTTCAAATGCTTTTTGACAGTCGTCATTCCATATGCCTGTATTGTTCTTACGAAGTAGCTTGAAGATTGGGTTCACATGTTGCTGTAAGATGTGATATGAATCTTGCAATATAATTCAATCTTCTCAATGAACCTCTGACTTCTTTTTGAGTACGTGGTGGTGGCATTTCTAGAACGGCTTTGACTTTGTCTGGATCAACTCTAATTCCCTCTTGGCTTACGACGAAACCCAACAACTTGCCAGAAGTGACCCCAAATGTGCATTTACTCGGATTCAGTTTCAACTTAAATTTTCTCAATCGCTCGAATAACTTTCGGAGAATGGTTGCATGCTCTTCCCCTGGTTTTGACTTAGCAATCATGTCATCAACATACACTTCGATCTCCTTATGCATTAGGTCATGGAAGAGAGTAACCATGGCCCGTTGGTAGGTTGCCCCAGCATTTTTCAATCCGAACGGTATGACCTTATAACAAAAGGTTCCCTATAATGTGATGAATGTAGTTTTCTCTTGATCTTCAGGTGCCATTTTGATTTGATTGTAACCTGAGAATCCATCCATAAAGGAAAAAGTTGAGAATCCAGCTGTATTATCTACCTGTACTCAATATGAGGAAGTGGGAAGTTATCCTTTGGGCATGCTCGATTCAAATCTCTATAATCAACACACATTCGGACCTGTCCATTCTTTTTAGGTACTGGCACAATGTTAGCTACCCATTCTGGATAATTAGCAACTGTTAAGAATCATGCATCAATCTGTTTCATGACTTCCTCTTTTATTTTGATTAACATGTCTGGCTTCATCTTGCGTAACTTCTGTCTCACTGGCTTGCATTCAGGCTTAAGTGGCAAATGATGCACCACAATACTTGTGTCTAAACCAGGCATATCTTGATAAGACCAGGCAAAAACATTAATGTATTCATGAAGCAATGTTATTAACCCTTGACGGCTTTCAACAGACATGTTGGTCCCGATTTTAACTTCTTTAATCTCTACTTGAGATCCCAAGTTAATCGTCTCTATCAACTCTTCATGTGGTCCCAATATCCTCTCTTCTTCTTCAATCATTCTCAACAATTCAGGAGTAAGTTCTAGATCTTCCTCATTACCACTTGTTCTCTCATCGGACTCAATATCGTATGTAGGAGAATCGAGTTCGTATTTAAGATCATTAACGCTTTCAATCCCAATTTCGCTGTTTAAGAGAGGGATTATTCAGTGTGATGAAAGAAGATAAAAGGAAGGAATGGAATAAATGAAATCAATGCTAAAAGAAGTAGACACAAGAGAGATTCATTGGATGATAGGAAAGAAAGAAAAAAATGCTTCTTCATTAACAAATGAAATATTGACATAGAACACATAAATCATCAAAAAAAAACAAACAAACAAAAAGTTTAAAAATTACTTTGATATCTCATTAACAGATGATTGTAGCTCCATTACAGTCCAATTATTGAGTTCAAAGTCTTCTGGGCACAGATAAACCAAGGGACCAGCTTTTTTCTTCTGTTCGATTATAGCCATGACTGCAGGGTCTTGAGATTCTGGATGAATTATTCCAGCAAAGATGAAGGTATCATGAAGATGAGGAATGATATTCATTTGATACTTCGGTTCACGGTTCTCCAATCTAGCCAGTCGTTTTTCTTTCTCCTGCCTGTGTGCTTTAATCATATTTTTTTTGCTTGGTTTATATCACAAACCAAACCTCTTCATATTTTTCGACGTATTCAACAAATTTTCGAGGCTTTGGTTGCTTCCTATTAAGGAGAGTTTTGAAAGTTGCAGCTCCATTTTCCCTATCTCTCCGTATAAAGTTGTGGCATTTGCAATCTCAAAAGCTTGAAATGATGACTCAAAAACCTCTTCTGCTGCTTCTATGTAGGGCATTGAAGTGGGTCTTGACACTAAGATATCCTCTTGCCCATATATGATTACTAGTTTGCGGTCGACCACAAATTTAAGTTTTTGGTGTAATGATGATGGGACCACTCCAGCTGAGTGAATCCAAGGACGCCCTAACAAGAAGCTGTAGGCCGAATTAATGTTCATAACCTGAAAGGTTATATCGAAGGTGCATGGACCTATCTGAATGGGCACTTCTATGTCTCCAACAACTTCACTACGTGTCCCATCAAAAGCTCGTACGATCATAGTGCTGGGCCTTATATGAGACATATCAACAGGCAATTTCTCCAACGTGGATTTAGGAATTATGTTCAAGGAGGAACCATTATCAACTAGAACTTTTGCCACAGCAAAATTTTTGCACTTAACTGTAATGTGCAAGGCTTTAGTGTGTCTGGTGCCTTCTGGTGGTAACTCAGCATTTGTGAAGGTTACTGAACTGGATGCAGTTATGTTTCCAACGATGTTATCCAAGTTGTCCACCGTAATATCCTGCGGAACATAAGTTTGATTCAATATGTCCAACAAAGTCTTACGATACGTATCTGAATCCAATAACAAAGCCAGTATGGAAATCTTTGCAGGGGTTCGACCTAACTGTACAACCACTTTATAATCACTTTGCTTAACCAACTTAAAAAATTCTTGGATGTCTTCTTCAGATGCTGGCTGTTTAGCATCTAGGTTCTTCACTACAATGGACTCTTCTGTTTTTTCCTTGATATCTTCAGTGATATTGGCTTTTCCTTTTTCTTTACCATTGGGTTTCCATAGGTCTTCTGGTGTATAACACTTCCCGCTTCGTGTTAGACCTCCTATCCCACTGATATTATGGATTGGGAGGGGTTCAGAACCAACTGTTACCTTATATTCATAGTTCCAAGGTACTGCTTTTGAACTTTTATATTCAAAGGGAGTCGGAATCTGGATGGTAATCGGTCTTGGCTTGGAATTTGGGGTACTGGGCTTCTCGCAATAAAAAATTGTTAACGGTTTTGGTTTGAGAGAAAACCTTGAACATTCTTCTATAATATCAACTTCCCCATACTGAGGGAGCTGAGTCATCTTTTGAGAAATTGTTAAAAAATGTGAATCTAACAACTCTTGGACCTTCAGACGAAAATGAGGACATTGGTCGATAGAATGCCCTTTTGCCCCAGTGTGATAAGAACACATCAAACTGTCATCGTATGCTCTGACACCCAAATCCAATTGGAGGCGTTCTACTCCAACGTATCCATTACTGAATAATATTTCGAATAGTTCTCCCGTGGGAGTAACTACGCTCTCAGCATTCTTTTTCAAATCAGCTCCATGAACCTAATCTATCGCATTTACTTGTGCATTCTGATGGTTTGGTAGAGGATTGTTGTTGACATCTGGACCATTTTCTTTCTTAAAGTTCAACCATCCTGTCTTGATCAATGCTTGCACCCTATGCTTGAGTGCAGTACAGTTTTCAGTGGAATGTCCAATTGCTCCTGCATGGTAATCACAATGGGCATTTGGGTCATACCACTTCAGGTAAGGTGGCTTTACTGGGTCTATTGGCACCGGTGCCAGCTGATTATTCTGGAAGAGTTGGGCTAGAAGTTCGGTATATGTCATCGGAATCGGATCAAAATGAGTCTGTCTACGGCCGCCTTTATTGTTTTGGTGTCCTTGGACATAAGGAGTGTTCTGTTGATTCCGAGGCTGGTAGCCTTGAGTAGGACGAGGATTTTTGACGTAAGGGGATGAGTATTGGGTTGACGTATTATCGATATAGGGTTGAGGGTAAACATATGGAGATGGATAGTGATATTGTGGCACCCCGATATTAGGGTATGGTTGTCTTGAATTGAAACCAATCATTTGAACTTCTCCCTCTTTTTTCTTCTATGGAACCCCCTTTTTCGTTGTTGATGATCCAGTCGTATCAATTATCTTTCCATGCTTAATTCCATACTCGATTCTCTCTCCAATTGTCATTATGTCAGAGAAATTGGTAGAGGCACTCTCAATCATCTTATCATAGAAAGGAGATTTGAGAGTATTAATAAACATGGTCGACAGCTCCTTATCGGCTAAGGGTGGTTACACCTGAGCAGCACTATCCCTCCACCTTTGGGCATACTCTTTAAAGCTTTTTGTGCTCTTCTTTTCCATCCTCTGGAAGTCTAGGCGGTCAGGAGCCATATCTATGTTGTGCTTATATTGCTTTTAAAAATGAATCGGCTAGATTCTTCCATGAACATATATGAGTGCTGTCTAACTACATATACCATCGAGATGCTAGACCAGTAAGACTGTCCTGGAAGCAGTGAATTAACAGCTTGTCATTTTGGACGTATGCTGCCATCTTCCTGCAATACATGATGAGATGGTTTTTAGGACATGATTCTCCATCATACTTTTCAAACTCGGGCACCTTGAATTTTGGAGGGAGGATTACATCTGGTACCAGGCATAGCTTGGTCGCATCTATATTTCCAAAGACGTTTGTTCCTTCTACTGCCCTTAATCTTTCCTTCAAGACTTCAAGCTTTTCACTAGAAGAAACTTTCTCTCCTCCCGTTAGCTCTTTCTTGATTTCAGGATCATCTAAATTGGGAACTGTAATGGTCACCTTGGGAGGTACCTCTATGGGTAGTGAAAATCCAGGTTGATTGTGTACAGGCACTTGCTCATTCTTGAAAAATGGAAATGGGTGCTGCTCTACTGGAATATTGTACAATGGATGATATTTTGGAGTAGTACCCTCTGTTGATTGCCGGATTGGAGGGTCATTCATTGCATTGCTAGACTGAGCAATATCAGGTATTATTTTGCCTCTTTCTAGGGCGACAAGAATGGCATCCATTTTTTCTCGTAACTCCTCAATATCTTTCCTTGTTTTCTCCATCTCAGTACTTTGCTCTTCCATGATCCTTGTCATGTATCTTGTGACGTAGGTGCGGTAGATTCGAGGTGACCGAGCTATCTTATGATTTTGTTTATATTTTTAATGAAAAGATATTTTAGTGTAAGAAAAGAGAAAGACAAAACGAAACATTTAAACAATTGAAGAGCAAAAGAAAAATGAAAATAAAAATGGCCTTGATATTAAATTGGAAAATGATAAAACAATATAGTAGCAAAATTTGTGCAAAATTGAATTACAAGATATTTCAACTATCTAAATAAAACATAAACTAAAGTAAAAAGTTAATAAAATTGCCCCCAATACTCTAAATTTATACGAAGTTTTCCCAGAAACCTGAGCACATTCTTGCTATTCAGTTGTGTAGGTGCTATGACTTTAGAGAGAGTACGTGCATCTTCTGCTAGTTCATCTGCCCTTCGAGTGACTCTCCTTATCTGAGTAAGCATATGTTCCGCTTTACTTCGTAGTGTCGCGTGGTTCTGTCTCGCAAACCCAAAATCATCGCTTAATCTGTCATACTGCTCCCTTAAATAGGTATAGTCTTTCATTAATCTGTCAGTGGCATCCTGATACTTACCGAGGCGAACATTGAGTGACTGAACGCACTCTCTTAGACCTTTGTTGTCGTTAATGAGCTCCCCTAGTTGATCTTCTCTAATCTTGAGCGTTAATTGCAGGTCGTCAATGGTTCGATATAACGTTCCATTCTTTTCTTCTACCTCAGTAATCGTTTGGTTCCTCAAACTAATGCAATCTTTGAGCTCTTTCATCAACTCATGGAGTGAGGCACTCTCAGATTGTTGCTTCAAAACTTGGTCATTCCTTGACTTGAGAGTTGCTTGGGAGACTTCATTATCCCTTCTTAATCGATGCATTCTTCTGTTCAGGTCGCGGGCCTCTGTGTCTACTGCTGAAATTTCCTTTTCTAACTGTTCTTGTTTGTTGACACTGCCCTTTAATAGGTTTAACTCTTTTTCTAGTTCAACATTGCGCAACAAACCTTGCTTTACATCCAATTGCAGCGTTTCATTTTCTTGAACCAATGATGAATTCGCTTTTCTCAATTCATCACATTCCTTTTCGCGTGATGCTTGTTCTGTCTGTTGATCTGGTATCACCTTTGCATTAAGTTTTATCTTGGTTTTCATTTTTGGTGACACAAGAACGGTTTTAGCTCTGTTCGCATGCCATGTTTTGTACGCCTCTGTGGTATCATCATGAAACTGACCACTCTGGATTTTAGTGATCATTTTCCATGCTTTCACAATTTTCTTAATTCTATCTTTACAGAAGCCTTTATCATAAGCAAATTCGAAATCCTTCAACTCATGCATAGCAGGGATGAATTTTCGGACGCAAATTTGGCGTACTACCAATAAAGGAGCATAGGCTATACATCCCCAAGGACCCAAAAGAGGTAAACTTTGAAATTTACCACATTTATAGATCATTGGCCTAGTTGACATCCAAAGGGCTCTCCACATTACATCTTCTACCTGTAGTTCAGAGAAAAAGGCTTCCCAAGCGCTCCTTTAGGGGGAGGATGAACTCCAACCTGATTGCACGAACTCTGAAATGGGATTTTGCAGCTTATTCCAGAAACTTGAAAATTTGATCTCTGGACATTTGAATTCTGGTGGACACTTCACATGACTAAGGACCCAAATGTACAATAATGATGCACACCCTATAAATCTTCCTATTCCTTTTGTTCTGCAATAATTTAATGAACGAAAAGTTTCTGCCAATACAGGAATAATGGGATCAACTCCTATTTCTATCTTATCAAACAACTTGACCACGCATTCCTCAACATATCCACATACTTTAGGAAACAAAACAACATTAAAGATACACAATGCCAGTAAAGTTAACTCCTTGTCTTCATTTGCAAATCTTTACTTGTTTCTCAAAGAGATTTTAAAGGATATTTTCAATGAGTGAAAATTGAAAATTGATATAAGATACAAGGGAGAGAGGAAAAATAAATAAACTTTGACAATAATGCATGTAATAAGTCAAATCCTAGAACTATATGAGTGGAGTTTAACTCTAAGGCATCCTAAAAAGGTCCCCAAACTTACCCACCGATTTAACGATGTAGTAGGCTTGAGTGGAGAATTTCATGTGCCTGCACGGGAATCGAAATTCCACGAAAGTCACACTACTCAGTCTCCGAGTCTAGTCCTAAGGTAGAGCCCGGGTAGGAGGCTAGTGAAAGTGTGTGAAATGCACGATTAATAAGATGATATGCAAATGAATAACATAAGTAAGATAAATTACAATTACAACATAAAAAGATGGTAATAACAAGATGACATGCAAATGAATGACATAACTAAGATAAAGTACAATTACAACATAACAAGATGGTAATAGAAAAGTGAATAACAATATGCCAAACAAATCATATAAAGTAAGGAAAACAAAATAATTAAATAATAAAAATAACAAAATAATAACAAATGGACCTAAAGAAAAATTCAATTTAAAGGACAATAAGGATATTCATGGTTTGACCCTCAAAATTCCCCAGTGGAGTCGCCAAGTTGTCGCAACTTCATCGCAACGCGAAGCGGTCCACATCCTTTTTTGGGTTTTAAAGAAGAAAGTTGGAGTCGCCACCAATCATTGAAGGTGTGATTGGTCACCCTTAAAATAAAATAAAAACCAGTCGTAGAAAACCAGAAATTGGGTTCGGGAGTCATTTGAGTGTAAGGAAGGTATTAGCACCCTACAACACCCGTTTAAAAAAACGATTACCACAGTATCTTAAATTGTCCAATTAAATGAATAAAAACAGTCCTTTATTTTAATTTTTCTTGAAAAGAATGATAAATATGAAAATATAAACCCAAAATGCAATAATAAACATAAAGATGTCTCATTTATTTTTACCTTAACTTTAGAAATAAAGTAAGCATTAATCATTATGAGTTGGATATCCAATTTAATATAAATCATGCCTAATTTCTCTTTTAATTAAAGGAAATATGGGCGGTACATGATTATGTTTATTAAAAATTTAAAAAACAAATTAAAAAAAATGGATGTAAAAGAAGAAAATCATTCAAAGAGTAAATTCTTTTTAGGGAAAATGAGAATTTGCATACGCCTGCACGGGAGTTGAACTCCACGAAGGCACATTACTCAGTTCCCAAATCCCTTTTAAAAGAAAATTAATTTAAAACAATTATAATAACAATAATTGAAATTGACCAAGAAGAATCAAATATTGGATTAAAACAAATTGGGGAATGAGAGAAGAAAAGAAAAAATAAACTTGAAAGTTGACAAAAAATAAACAAAAAGAAATGAAATTGGCCCAGTGTAAATGTGGAAAAATAAATGAGAGAGAAATTAGTAATGATAATAGTAAAATGAAGATTTAGTTAAAAATAAGAAAGATAAAAAAAAAAATGAGGTTAGTAAAGTGCAAATGAAATAAAAAGGGGGAAGGACTAATAATAATATTAATAGAAAAAATAAAGATTTAATTTAACAAATAAGAAAGAACAAAAAAGGTTAGTAAAATGAAATGAAATAAAACGGGGGAAAGACTAATAATAATAATACTAATAGAAAAAATAAAGATTTAATTTAACAAATAAGAAATGACAAAAAAGGTTAGTAAAATGAAATGAAATAAAATGGGGGAAGGACTAATAAAAATAATACTAATAGAAAAAATAAAGATTTAATTTAACAAATAAGAAAGGACAAAAAAGGTTAGTAAGGTGAAATGAAATAAAATGGGGAAAGACTAATAATAATAATACTAATTGAAAAAAAAAAGGATTTCATTTAACCAAAAATGTGGAACCCACCTTTTTTACTTTCTTCTTTACCCTTCTTTCCTTCCTCCTTTCCCAATTCTTTCCTACGTAAGCTTCTTCCTTCGTGGGCAATTTTTTTAATTTCCAGATTCGTGGGTTGTTAATTGAAGTCGTCTAGTTTTCTTGCGGTTTCTGTTTGGTCCGACTGGAGGAGTTATGGAGCGTGGTTCAACCCGATTCAAGGAGGTTTGACCGGTTCACCATGGTTCAGGCGAAAGTTGACTAGTTCAGCTGCTTTTGACCCGTTCACACAGTTGTTGGCTTGGTTCGTGCGGTCTGGATGGATTTTGGGTCGGTTTAGTGATTCTTGGACCAGTTCAAGCTTATTTTAGTATGGTTCATTGCGGTTCAGCCCATTTTCTTGTCGGTTCGAAGGGTTTGGACGCGGTTCGAGGTTACTTCAGGTTGGTTCACGGCATGATAGGGCTGTAATTGATTAATTAATGTAATTTTTCTATTGTTTTGAGTATTAGGAAGCCAAAACCCGTCTACTTAGGTTAAGCCTATTATAGTATGAATGTCATATAGTTTATAGTCCCACCATAGGTTAAGCATAATCATACATATTTAATTATAATTGTTATAATATGAGTATTATGCATGAATTTAATTTTCATGAATGTTCAAAATAAAGGGTTATATTAAATGGATGAAAATTGAGAAGCATTGAGCATGAAATTACTTTAGATTAAAAATATAAAAGTTATATTTCTATAAGTAATTTATATGCTTCATTTATTTTTCATGGGAATTAATATAAGGAGTTATATTAATGTATAAAAATGCCAATGCATGTTATTATTCGTTAACTGTGGGTACATTCGACTATAGACTCATAGTTGCATTCTTCTCACTGTAGACATATTTCTGTGTCCACGGATATAGACCATTAACAACAAGTTAGTCCTTCACAAGTGTTCGTGACACCAGTTGGGTAAAATTATCGTTTTACCCCTAGGTTACTTCTATGTCCTTAAGTACTAGTTCTCCAATAATGAACAGCCTGTTTGTGGTCCAACAATCAAACAAAAAACACTGTCGTACCACTGAGAGGGTAGGACCCTTTATTCAAGACTCGAAGATACCACTTAAGGGAACATTCATCTGCTTCCCTAAAGTCGGGAAGGAGTGAAATTCATCTTTTGTGATTATGCTTCTAGCTCCCCACTCGGTTTTGTCCCCAAAATGATAGGCTTATTTAGTCGGCGTATTGGCCACTCTCACCCATACAAATCAAAGGAAAATCCCTCGTGAACAGGAATTCATAACCCACTCAAGATTAAGACTAAGTTGTCTAGGTCGTCTTAGTGAAATAGAAACCTAACTAGTTAACGGTGTTATAACTAGCAGTTACTATTTCGTGGTCCGATCTTATGCAAACTCATTTCATAGGTTACCCCCACTCGCATGTCTACTACATGAACGCGTTGGATCAGTGTATTTGTATCAAATACAAAGTGGATCGTATCACATAGTGTCATAAGGATAAGGTACCCAACCTTACCCTTGTACTATAAGCCTTTTAGGTTGTTACTTGAACATTGATCCTCGTATGTCCCCACATACTAGTTCAAGTTACATACAAACAACCTTGGATCTTAGTTTATTGGATTTGGGTCAAATTGTGCAATATTTAACAATAACACTTTATTGTAGAAACTAAATTACACTTTATTGAAACAAGTATACAATTTGTTTACATTAACCAGCTCAGACTTTTAGGGCATAAAACCCAACAATTATTGTGATCATAAGAGTACAAAGAAGCTATCACAGCTGCATATAAATCGGAGCCTTGTAGTAGTTTCCTATTTCGAGCAAGGGCAAATTTCAACCACTCTCAGTAATAACCAATGTGAGTGAATTCTCCGTTGAAATTCAGCATGGGGCCCCAACAAACTGAAGGAGTGTACGAGACACTAGCGGAAGCGATTTGGATCGAAGCATTCTAATTTCTGTTGATTTTAGATATAAAAGCATGCTTAAGAGAAACTGAAAAACAGAGTTTGATTTGAACCAACCTTTTATGGTCGAATCAAGCTTCTTCTTCGTTGTTTTCTTTTCACGAACAAGCTCGAGACAACCACCGTGGCCTTCCCCGCTCTCCTTCGGCATTAGAACGTGTTGTGGGACATGAATTTGTGATGAACTTTAGAGGGAGAGAAGAACAATTTGAGAGAGTTTTGTATTATGAAAAATTCTAGCAAGAGCATCATCTTCCTCTCTTTAATTCTGAGCCTTTTAAAGCATGAATTTATGCATTTTAACTCTTCCATATGAAAACAGCAAGCTGAATGAAGGATGAGTCAAAAGCTTGGTAATTGCCTTGGTGTCAACAATTTGGTTTGCTCATCAAAGAGCACCACCTCCAAATAAAAATTCAGGTTTTTTATTTTGCAAAATTCATTTCTAAAATTAATTCACAATTAATCTTAATTTAAATAATTAATAAATTAATTATTCATATTTATTTAATATCAAATATTAAATCAAATAATTATTACAACCCCGACACCAATCTCGACCTTCTCTTAAAATCTGCTTTTGAATACGAATACATATTCCTGCATATGTATCGTATACACATTAATGATATTTAAACCGTATTTAAATATCTATAATTCTCTCACAATATATTTTAATTCATAGTTAAACTATACACGTTAAATATATTGTATATAATTAACGACAACTTCTTAAAAGTGAATTTGAACGTTTCAAATTCTTTCATCACAATGTTCTAAGGTTTATTCCTATGAGCTAGCAGGGAGACCTAATGGACCTACAGATCATGGGCTCCAATGATCCAGGATTAACCGACTAAACTCATTTAACCTAGTTAACCAACATTTGTTAACTACCGGGACACTCCATTATAGCCTGATATTGAACTGTCCTCACTGTAGATACATTTATGTCCACCCGATATAACCATGATTAGTAAGTCGCCCCTTCACAGGTTGTTCGTAACTACAGCTGGGTCAAATGTTCATTTTACCCTTAAAGTTACATTTAGTTCCTTAAGTCCCCACTGAGTCCCTAATGAACAATTGGTTTGTGGTCCGACCACTAAACCTAATACTTCTTGAGCCAATGAGAAGGTGGGATCCCTTTGTTCAAGTCCTGGAGTCAGCACTGAAGGAAACAACCTCCCTATTATCCCTAAATTGGGTAGGAGTGAATTCCGTCTTGCAGCACTATGTCCCCAGGTATCTACCCGGTCTTATCCCCAAAATGGTAGGCTTATTAAGTCGGCGACGATGACCCACTCTCACCCATGCAAGTCAATGGATAATCCCAAATAAACATGAGTTCATAGTTAGCTCAGGATTAAGATCCAGTTACCTAGGTCATCGCACTAAAATAAGTCAGTTTCAACAGTAAACGACGTTATAAAGGAAATTGACTTATTTCTTGGTCCTAGTCTTATACAACCTCATTGCATAGGATGCCCCACTCGCATGTCTCCACATGAATGATTCAGGATCACATCGTTTGCACTTTATACAATGTGGGCCGCGTCACATAGTGTTCCCAAGATAAGGCACTACAACAAATTATAGTTTTAATGTCGGACAGAAAAATGGGCAGAAAAATCAGGAAAGAAAGGCTTCAATTTTTCTTTTTCTCTCATTCTCTTTCCTTCATTTTTCCACTCTTTTTCCCTCTCTATCCATCACTCTTTCTTTCCCGATTCCTTCATCATTTCCTCTCTCTTTCACTCCCCTGTCTTTAACTCATTCATCCCTCCTCCCACCACAACTCTTTCCTCTTCTCCTAATCTCAATTACCAAAATTGACAGTAGATCTTATGGCGCCATAGAAATTTGACGATTCTCAACTATGGTGCAACATTGCTCCTTGCTCCACAACAATCCACGACTTCTTGCACCTTGCGGACCTGCTGGTTGGTGGAACGGTGGTCGTTAGTGGGTATAGTATACTCGCTGCAACCAAAAGTATTTGAATACCTAGATGAAAACTGAGGGTATATATATTGATAAAATTTTAAACCGATGGAGATTTGAATAGGAATAAAATCATAATTCAAAATAATATTTTATCTTATTTGGGATGTGAATCTTACTGGTAAGTCTAATTTTGGGTGAATTCAAGCATAAAGTTTCGGTGGGAATTGATGCGAACACCGCAAGCGTACGAGTCGTCAAGTAATATAGTGATTTTGAGTGTATAGTATCGACTCCACAGGGATTGGATTTATTCAATTAATTACCATGAATATCTTGCTTAGCTTTATTTAGAGAACAAAATTCAATGTCGAAAAGATAAACTAAAAGGCTAATCTAGAAAGCAAAAGAGAAATGGAGACATAATTTTGAGGGATAATTCTGGAGTGATGATTTCATCAATTGGACCTTTAATTGCTTAATCAATTAGCTAACTTGGATTGATTGATCATTCTATTCATAAGTCTAGAAGCCTAATTTCAAGGACTCTCCTGTTGGTCTCCTCCTATTCTCATGCCTTTTAATAAATAATCTCCTTTCGTTTTCCTCTTTATTTACTTAGCATGGCATTATGACCCTTCAATAACAACCTCTAACGCTATTTAACTTATCTGTGTCACTCGGGTAAATAAACGTCAGTCATGCATTCAGTTCTAGTATAAGCTTCTCTCCATCGAGTTTCCCCTTAGTAATAATTCATTTACTCAGTGATCAAGTGATTAAAAGCATTAAGGGAAAAATGCACAAATGAATGAAAATGACAATCAAACTAAATTAATTCATTAATTGAGCAAAGGTTCAACGTACGAAATCAATCTCATAGAATTTAAGAACGAACTACTCATAATCACTAAAATCCAATAGTTCCTAATCACAACTATTCTACAAACTAAAATTAAAGGAAAAGGGAAGAGAATTGCTCATAAAGTTTCGATCTCCTCGATCCCGCGACGACCTCCATTGATCCCGAGCTCCCTAGATCTTCAACAAGGCTCCCAAAACTCTCACAAAACCCCCAATTTTAGGCTTGAATCGAGAATAGGGTGAAAACCCTCAAGTTGGCTCCCTTAATCCGAATGCAAAATGGTCTATTTATAGTTGTCCAGCAGGGCTAGCGTCGCGACATAGCGTCGTGACGCTGTTACGTCAGCAGTCTTGGGCTCCAAGTCGTCGCAGCGTCGAGACGCTGTCGACGCTATCCCAGTTCCAGATCCTTCTCTTCAGCTGGCTGCCTAGTGTCGAGACGCCCAAGGTTAGCGTCAAGACGCTAGGCCTCGGTCTTCAATGAATCGCTCGTTTTTATCTCAATTTTTTGGCCTCCAACTTTCTTTTCTTGGGCTTTTGGGCTTGGATCTTCAATGTAATTCTTCAAAATGTTCCAAAAGCTTCCAAATTCATCCAAAATCTCTCAAAACTCCGATTTTGCTTCCTTGGCTCGGTTTTCTTACATTTAACAATAAAATAGCATCGAAGCACACAATTCAAGCACAAAACTAGCTAAAAATAATAGAAAATTGATTGCATTTATGCATGCTATCAGGAATCATTCATTTCTTTTTTTATTTTTATTTTTATTTATTTATTTTATGTTATTTTATTTTTTGTCCTTTCTTTTTTTATTTTGAAGCCAAAATCTTCCTACAGTTTAAATTCAAATGGAAAGTTGGGTACGAACCAAGTATATTAAGAATCAATTTTTTGCAAAAAAATTGCAAAAATCAAAATTTGAGCTTACTCCAGATTTAATTTCAAATAAAAATATGACCAAAATTCAAATCCGAATTCTACTCTAAATTAAAAAAAAATTGGGTAGAACTCAAGTTTTTTTTTTTAAACACAATTTGTAGTAAATTTAAATTTTGACCTCAAATCCAAATTTCCTTATGCTCCAAACTTTACCCAAAACAAGCATGAATTACAATTCAATTTAATTCCAAGTTCAAGCTCAGTTCGGCATAACTGCGAATTCTATTTCAAATTTAAAAAAAAAAAAATGGTGGAATTCAGGTTTCTTTTGAAACCCAATTTGTGGTAAATTTTAAATTTTTACCTTAAATCCAAATTTCCTGATGCTTCAAATTTTTCCCAAAATTGGAGTGAACTACAATTAAAATTTTATTCTAAGTCCAAACTAAACATGAAAATAGCCTCAAATCCTACTCCCAATTCATATAAAAATTGGGGTAGTAAAAATTATGAAGGAAAAAAAAATTCTTATACCTTTGTTACCAAGTCATCTTTTTTGAGATTCACCCCACACCTATTTGTGCATAAATCTCGAAAAGGGGGGCATTTTTTTGGCATAGAAATTTTTTTCTTCAAGTAATTGTCTAAGTTCATGAAATTAAAATATGCAAATTTCATGAAATTAGATTGACTTGGGTTCAATTTAAACCCGAATTCATTAACGTAATTGGGCAGTGAAATGGATACTTAGGTATCTAAAAGGTACATCTCAAGCTACCCTACATTATAGAAAAACCAATCAGTTAGAGAATGAGGTCTATTATTATGTGGACTCAGACTTTGCAGGTGATTTAGACCGAAGAAGGTCACTTTCTGGGTATTTTTTCTTACTCGAATGGAACCTATTAAGTTGGAAAGCCACTTTGCAATCAGTTGTGGAAGTTTCAACAACTGAAGCAAAGTTTATAGCTCTTTCCGAAGCAATCAAGTAGGGTATCTAGCTAAAGGGATTACTACAGGATTTCAGAATAAAGCAACCTACTGTAAGGATTTTCTATGACGATTAGAGCACCATATTCCTAACAAAAAATCCACAATTCGACAACAGGACCAAACACATAGATATCAAATATCACTTTGTAAGAGAAGAGATAGATAAAGGAGAATTTGAAGTACTTAAGGCACATGGCTCAGACAATGTTGCAGACCTTTTAACCAAACCATCGCAATTGAAATTCCAACATTGCTTGGAAATAGTAGGTTTTCACCTACTGAAAAAAGGGTAAACAAAAATTAAAAGGAGGAAGAGAGGAGACTATTCAGAACCTGCTGATTACAAAGGTGTAGATTGTGAATAGAATTACCTGGAATAAACGGTTGCAACCAACATGTTCTTCATCAAACCTAATAAACAGTTGAAGTATTTTTCAGGCAGTATGAAAGGAGCTTGTTAACTAGAATGAAAAACTGAGAGTGATGCAATCAGTGAGAGTTGAGTGTGCCATTTGTAATACTTGGTAATTCTGATTTGAATAAAGGAATAGTACCTCTCTTCTATAGTGGACGTAGGCCTTTGTTGCCGAACCACTTACATCTTGTGTTCATCTCTCTTCAGCCTATGCTTTGTTGCTTTCTTGTCTCGATCGCTTTTGATTCTTCTGGTCATTTATTTCCTTCCTCATTCAGTCTGAATTCATCTTCGCTTGATATCTATGTATTTGTTCTGAGTTGAATGCGACTATGAGGTGTTGTTTGCGTTGGGTCCACGATGAAACTGCTGGTTTGTACACGTATTATACACTAACAGACATGTTTGAAGTCAAAAATCACTTCTGTCATATCCTTTTTTTAGTGATTTTTTACATGATGAAATTGATTTTGTCAATTCCAAAATCACTCACAAACATGTCAATTATATTTTAGGTAAGTTATCAACCGTCGATTTTAATATAAACTAATGAAAATGGTATAAACCAAAAATACTGGAAAGTAAGGAACTATAATAGATTTTTTCGAACAATCGAGGGTAAATAATAATAAAAAAAAAAACCATAACAGGACTAATGGTGCATTTGTGGCTAATTTTTGAAGAATTGAAAGTGATTATGAAAAAATTGTAACGATTTTAGGCGTTTGATAAAATTGGTTTTTTATTAATTAAATACAACTTCGATTTGCAGAATCAGCTAAGAGATGTTTTTTAAATTAGTTTCTCATATAATATGTCACCTCCTTTAAAAATTTTAAGAAAATTACTATTACATCCTTCCCAAGTTAGTTTTTCCTCTTTGACAATTTGACACCAGGTTTTTTTTTTTTTTTTGTTTTTTTTTCTTTTAATGAAACGAGGTGTTATATATAATTTTTTCAAGCCAAGATTATTAACAAAAAAAATTATTATTCAATTACTAAGTTTTAAATTTGATATCTATTGTTCTGGGAAACAAAGTTATATATATCAACAATTTATTATTATTATTGTTTTTATTTTTTATTCTATTTTTTAATTCAATATTTTCTATTGAAGGAGAAATTTTGTCCAATCACAAATTGTCACGTGATTATTTAAAATTAATGAAGAAATTACAAATAATTAAATTTGGGACCAATTATAAATTGACATGTGTCCCAAATTTAATTTGAAGACAAAGTTGGCTAATTATAAATTTAAAGAGCCAAATTTCTATTTGATCAATTAATTAGAAAATAAATTATTTTGATCAAATTAATTACGTTGAACAATTAATTAACAAAATAATAAATTGGATCAAAATTGGGTCTTTTAAATATTTTGGTCATATGGTTTTGGGTCAAATATAAACCAGACCCAAGACCAAATAGTCGAACCCAAGACCAATAAAGCCCAAGTTCAAGTTATTAGGCCCAAAAGTCATCAAGGCCCATCCAGTGAGAACTCTATTTCAAGGGCTCATAAATTCTAGACTCTCACAAAGACAAGAGTTCAGAATTTTAAAGCTATCAAGCAAAACCAGAGAATTCAGAGAGACTCCACCAAGTCTAAAGACTGAAGACTCTCTGTAATCCATAAATTTAAGTGTTGAACACTTCTTGAAGACCAAACACTCTTCAAGACTTCAACACTCTTTGAAGATCAAAGACTCTTCAGGACATCAACACTTCTTGAAGACTAAACACTCTTCAAGACTTCAACATTCCTTTAAGATCAAAGACTCTTCAGGACATCAACATTTCTTGAAGACTGAAGGTTCCTTCAAGACTGGAATACTTCAAGCTCCAAAAATCCATTGAAGCTTCAGACTCGAGATCAAGCGTTCCAGCCTTCGAGTGAAACACATTCACACATAAGAGAGAGAATCAGAGGATTAAAGTTAGAGATTGTACACCCACACGCATATTACATCAATACAATATATTATTTATTCCACGTGTCTCCATCTCTGAAGTTACGTGTGAACAAATTGGCACGCCCAGTGGGACCATCTCTACCTCTAATCTCTCTCTCTTATCTCAAAACACAAGTGTAAACATGTCGTTCAAGATTTCCTCAATGGTCGATGTCATGAACAAGTCTTACATCGGTTCTATTGCCCATTGTTGCTTCAATGAACTTACGTTGCAAGAGGATACAGCTTCTATTGTTGCAGGCCAAGGAACAACCTTGTAGAGGGCATATATTAATGACAAGTTTCTTGTTAAGTATAACCCTTTGTTTGAACCTGATTCTGACGTAGTGGCTGTCATGATGACTGACACAAGAACTATGGAAGAAAGAATGACTGAGATGCAGGAACACATCAACAACTTGATGAAGGCGATTGAAGAAAAAGATCATCAAATCACGCAACTAAAGAGCCAAATTGAGAACCAACATATCGCTGAATCAAGTCAAACCCAAGTCATAAAGAATCACGACAAAGGAAAAAAATATAGTGCAAGATGATCAGCCACAGTGTTCTGCTTCGATCGCTTCACTATCCATCCAACAGCTTCAAGATATGATCACAAACTATATCAGAGCTCAGTATGGTGGACCTACTCAAGATTCCCTCTTGTATTCCAAACCTTATACTAAGAGGATTGATAACTTGTGAATGCCAATCGGGTATCAGCCACAGAAATTTTAGCAGTTTGATGGAAAGGGCAATCCTAAGCAACATATTGCCCACTTCGTTGAGACATGCGAGAACGCTTGTACTCGAGGGGACTTACTAGTCAAACAGTTCGTTTGAACACTTAAAGGAAATGTTTTTTACTGGTACACTGATCTAGAACCTGAGTCGATAGATAGTTGGGAGGAACTCGAAAGAGAGTTTTTGAATCGCTTCTATAGCACTAGACGAACCGTTAGCATGTTCGAGCTCACCAACATTAAACAACGAAAAGATGAACTCGTTGTTAACTATATAAATCGCTAGAGAGCCATGAGTCTAGATTGCAAAGATCGCCTCACTGAACTCTCTTCCGTAGAGATGTGCATTCAAGGCATGCACTTAGAACTCCTCTACAATCTTAAAGGTATAAAGCCTCACACCTTTGAGGAACTAGAAACTCGTGCCCACGATATGGAGCTAAGTATTGCTAGTCGAGAAAACCAAGACCGTCTCCTCCCTAACATGAGAAAAGAAGGAAGGAACGACGAAGAGAGTATAGAAGAATCTATGGTTGTCAACACAACCCTTCCCAAGTCGTCTTCAAAAGAAAAGCTCATCACTTAACTTTAAAGGAAAGACAGAAGAAAATCTATCCTTTCCTTGATTCCGACATCCCTGATATGTGAGAACAACGATTGGAAGCGCAGCTGATAGATCTTCCTAAGTGTAAACGACCAGAAGAGATGGAGAAAGTCGATGATCTCAAGTATTGCAAGTATCATCGAGTTATTGGTCCTCCAGTGGAAAGATTTTGCATCCTAACAGACTTAATTCTAAAGCTAGCTATGGAAGGAAAAATTGAGCTCGACCTTGATGAAGTAGCTCAATCAAATCTTGCTACAATCAAGGAAAAGGGCAAGCATCAAAGAAAGAAAGATCATAAGAAACTTCAACCCAAGAGGCAGAGAAGTAAAGAGTTTTCTCAACCTCGACAACCGGTGACTGCAAAGGAACTCTTCTCCAAAACTTCCCAAAAAAAAGTAAAAGGAAACTTTGCAACTTCCTACTGCATCAACGTAGAAGAAGTTGACAATTTCAATAAGAGTGAACAAAGGACTTCCGTCTTCGATCGCATCAAGCCTCCAACTACTCGTCCTTCGGTATTCCAAAGAATGAGTATGGCGGTGACAGAAGAAGAAAATCAATGTCCGACGTCCACCTTCACTCGACCTTCAGCTTTCCAAAGACTAAGTGTCTCTGTTGGGTTTTATGCCCTAAAACTCGTAGATAGTGAATGTAATCGTTGACCGGATATTAATGAAATAATATTGATATATTTTTTCATTAATTGTTATTAGTTATTTTATATTTGTCTTTGCCTAATAATAACTCTGATCCAATAAACTAGACATCCAAGGTTGTAATATGAGTCTTGAACAATATGTAGCGACATATGGGATCATTGTTCAAGAAACAGCCTAAAGGGTCTATAGTATAGGGATAAGACTGGGTGCCTTATCCTGGTGACACTATGGATACGACCCACTTTGTATTTGATACAAATGCTGCGATCCAACGCGTTCGTGTAGGAGACATGCGAGTGGGGGTATGCTATGCAATGAGTTTGCATAAGACCGGACCGCGAAATAATAACCACTGGTTATAACACCGTTAACTAGTTGGTTTTCTATTTCACTAGGACGACCTAGACAACTTAGTCTTAATCCTGAGTTGATTATGGACTCCTGCTCATGAGAGATTGTCCTTTGATTTGTATGGGTGAGAGTGGCCAATACGTCGACTCAATAAGCCTACCACTTTGGGGACAAGACCGAATGGGGAGCTGGGAACATAATCGTACAAGATGGAATTCACTCCTTCCCGACTTTAGGGAAGCAGATGAGTGTTCCCTTAAGTGGTTACTCCGAGTCTTGAACAAAGGGCCCTACCCTCCCAATGGCACGAGAGGGTTTTATGTTTGATGGTTGGACCACAAACAGGTTGTTCATTAGAGGAGAATTGGTACTTAAGGAATTAGAGGTAACCCAGGGGTAAAACGGTAATTTGACCCAACTGGTGTTACGGACACTCGTGAAGGACTAACTAGTCGATATTGGTCTAGATCCGTGGACAAAGAAAATATGTCTGCAGTGAGAAGAGTGCAACTGTGAGTCTATAGTGGAATGTACACACAGTTAACGAATATTGATTAATGTGGTTAATGAGTTTGACCAATTAATCTCACATCGTTGGCGCTTCTGATCTGCAGGTCCATTAGGTCCCACTGGTAGCTCGTAAAGTAATTTGAGGCAACTAAGTAATAAAAGTAAATTGAAAATGTTCAATTTATTAAGGGAAACAAATATAATATATATTGATATATTATTATGAGAGAAATTAATATTTGAAAAGTTCAAATATAAATTTATGGAAGTTTGAAATAGTTCAAAATAATGAATTAATTAATTTAAGGCCTAAAATGTGTTTGGGCAAATTAATTAATTCTAAGCCGGGAATTAAATATGTGATATTTAATTGGTGGTTAATTAATTAAAGAATTCATTAACCGGGAATTAATCAATTATGGAAATAATTAATCACTTAAGGAAGTGATTAATCATTTATGGAAATGATCTAATCACTTATGGAAGTAATTAGTCATTTGTGGAAAAGATTAATCAATTATGGAATTGATTGATCATGATTGATTAATTAAGGAATAAGATTGAATATTTTGGAAAAGATTGATTTTATTGAATATTTATTCATAGCCTCTCTTCTATAAATAGAACACTAGACCTAATTGGTCATGACACTTGACACTCTTGAAAGACAAGACCTAGAATTCTCTCTAGCCTCCCTCTTAGAGAAAAACTCCCACAAGTCTTTTGCTTCGTAGACTTAGAGACATACCGGTGTAACCTTTGTGGTTATTGTGTCAATCAAGAAGAAAATTTCAGCGATCAAGAGGCGAAGAGGCTGCTGCGTT
This sequence comes from Luffa acutangula, assembly GCA_036850905.1. Taxonomy (NCBI): domain Eukaryota; kingdom Viridiplantae; phylum Streptophyta; class Magnoliopsida; order Cucurbitales; family Cucurbitaceae; genus Luffa; species Luffa acutangula. Next base: position 20,621,851 of record CM072087.1, read on the forward strand.
TTCGTTCGTTGGAGCGTTGTTGGAGAAGAACGGTCAATCTACAACGAAGGTATGTGACGGTTCTTCCCATTTTCATTAGAAAAGCATGAAAATAAATTTAGATTTATTTTTAAGCATGTTTAAACTAAATTTCCAACAACTTTAAAGTTGGTTTAAAGTTTGTTTGAGTTTTCGTAACGGTATTTTAATGTTAATTAATATACGTCGTAAGGTTCAATCGTTGCGCTTCCGCTACGTGGGGACTTTTATTCCCTTCAGTCTCCACATCGAAGAAAAGTCGATCTTCAACATCCGTTTTTTATCGCCTCAAAGTAACAGACGATCAACCTCAAAGAAAAATGGATAACTTGAAGGTGAAAATTTTCGATGAAGTAAACAATGACAAGAAGCTTCATAGTAGCATCCCGTCACGTATGAAGAGGAAGTTTTCTGTTCTCATATATACAGAAGGTTCCTTGAAGGTGAAACCAAATCTCATTATCTTGACCAATCCTAAAAGGCAAAGATCTGATCAAGACCATGATGAAGATAAGGGCTTTTAAAATGTAAAAGCTCCTGATCGTAACAGGCTAAACTGCATGATGCTCCTAGCCCACACGAGCTTAAAAGGTGAGTGCAAAAAAAACATCCTAAACTACGTGATGACTTGATCCCTATTCCTCAAGGGTACGTAGGCAGCTTAAAGAAAACTTTAAGTTCGATCTCTGCAAATAAAAAAAAAAAAAAGTGCAAGAAATATTGAAGCATGACAATACAAATTGAAGACTTCACTACTGGGGGTAACACAACAAATTGAAGTTGTACACCGTTATAAATGTGAAGCTGCAAGTTGGATGAAAAAGAAGACTTCATTCCTCTAAATTCAATGTCTCGCTAGCCTCAAGTTCGATGTTTTCACTCACCCTAAGTTCGTTGTTCCTTTTCTCCAAGTTCAAAGGTTTTCACGCGCTTTACTGCGGTTCATTCTCTTCAAATTTGAGGGTTCCATGCGCTTCGTTGTAGCTCCTTATCTTCAAGTTCGAAGGTTCTCATGTGTTTCGTTGCAGTTCCTTCTCTCCAAGTTCGAGGGTTCTTACGTTGTACGCTACTACGTTGTTCCTTCTCCAAGTTTGAAGGTTCTCCGCTGCACGCTCTTGCGTTGCTCCTTCTCCAAGTTCGAAGGTTTGCACATGTTGTTATTGTTGGGTTTTATGCCCTAAAACTCGTAGATAGTAAATGTAAACAAATTGTATATTTGTTTCAATAAAGTGTTATTGAGTTTCTACAATAAAGTGTTATTGTTAAATATTGCACTATTTGACCCAAATTCAATAAACTAAGATCCAAGGTTGTTTGTATGTAACTTGAACTAGTATGTGGGGACATACGAGGATCGATGTTCAAGTAACAACCTAAAAGGTCTATAGTACAAGGACAAGGTTGGGTATCTTATCCTGGTAACACTATGAGATGCGGCCTGCTTTGTATTTGATACAGACGTATTGATCCAAAACGTCCATGTAGTAGACATGCAAGTGGGGCTATCCTATGCAATGAGTTTGCATAAGACCGGACCACGAAATAGTCAACCATTAGTTATAACACCGTTAACTAATTAGGTTACTGTTTCAATAGGATGACCAAGGTAACTCAGTCTTAATCCTGAGTGTGTCATGAACTCCTTCTCATGAGGGATTGTCCTTTGATTAGCATGGGTGAGAGTAGCCAATACGCCGACTCAATAAGCCTTCCTTTTTGGGGACAAGATCGAGTGGGAGGCTGGGGACATGACAACACAAGAAGGAATTCACTCCTTCCCGCTTCTAGGTGAAATAGATGAGTGTTCCCTTAAGTGGTGACTCCGGGACTTGAACAAAGGGATCCTGCCCTCTCCCTGGCCTGAGAGGGGCTTTCTATTTATTGGTTGGACCATAAACAGGTTGTTCATTAGAGGAGCACTTGTACTTAAGGAGACAGATGTAACACAGGGGTAAAACGGTAATTTGAGCCAGCTGTGATTGCGGACACTCGTGAAGGATTGACTTACCGGCATAGGTCTACATCCATGGACACAGAAATGTTCTACAGTGAGAAGAGTTCAGCCATGGGTCTTTAGTGGAATGACCCACAGTTAATGAATATTGGTTAACCTGATTAATGAGTTTAATCTATTAACCTCATATCATTGGAACTTCTGATCTGTAGGTCCAGTAGGTCCCTCTACTAGCTCGTAAAGAGTAATTAGGAACAAATATATCTCGAGAGAATTTGAATAGTTCAAATTCATATTGGGAATTAAGTTAATTGTACGAGATAAAAATTAATATAATGTATAGTGATGCATTAAAATATAAAGTCTAATTTGAGATTAAACTTTGTAATTAATATTGAGAGATTGATATATTTGAAAGAGTTTAAATATATGTTTAATTAAATATATGGTATTTAATTAGAAGATGAATTAATTAATTATGAATTAATTAATTATTCAATTTAGTTTAAATTAAATGAGATTTAATTAAACTATAGTCTATGAGAGAAATAAATATTTGAAGAAGTTCAAATATTAATATGAATTTGATTCATATTAAATTTATAGGATATAAGAGAATTTGAAGGAGTTCAAATTTTAATATGAATTTGATTCATATCATAGAATTAATTAATTGAAGGCCTCAAATTAAATATATGATATTTAATTGGTGATTAATTAATTAAAGAATTAATTAATTGGAAATTAATCAATTATGAAAATGATTCATCACTTATGGAAGTAATTAATCATTTATGGAAATGATTTAATCAATTATGGAAATGATCAATCATTTATGGAAAAGATTAATCAATTATGGAATTGATTGGTCATGGAATTGGTTGGTCTTGAAATTGATTAATTATGGAAAAGATTAAATCAGTTATGGAAATAATTGATTTTAAATGAATATTTTATTCATGGCCTTTCTCCTATAAATAGAACACTAAACCTAGGGTTTAGGTACAACAACATAAGGCCACAAGAATGCACTCTTGCACTCTCTCTAGCCTCCCTCTCATATTCTCTCAACTCAAGAACTTTATGGAGAATTTTCTCTCTAGAGTTTTTCCCATTCAAGATTAGGTAGTCCCACAACTACGTTCCTAATCTCAGAGTTATAGCGGGGAAGATCAAATGGTGGTGTTCTTCGTTGTAGCAGAGCAATCAAGAATCATTCTTGATTTTCAGAGACGTCAACGGAGGTTTGCTTCTCTTTTCTTTATTATAGATTTAGATCTAAATTTTGTATGCTTAGCCTTAAGTTTCTATAGAATTTGTTCTATGATTTTTGCCAATGTTATGGTATTTTTGGATAAACAAAATTAACTACGGATCGGTCCCAATTACGCTTCCGCTTTATCGGAATTAGGGAATTCCAAATCCTTCAGTTATGCTGCTTCGCTGTTGTTCCTTCTCCAAGTTCGAAGGTTCCCACGTTGCGCAGTTGTGTTGCTTACTTCTCCATGTTCGAAGGTTCTGACGCTACGCTACTTCCTTCACCAAGTTCGAAGGTTCCCACTCTACGCTGTTTCACTGTTCCTTCTCCAAGTTCGAAGGATCACGCGACGCTGCTTTGTTGTTCCTTCTTCAAGTTCGAAGGTTCTCATGTTGCGCTGATGCGCTGCTTTCATCTCCAAGTTTGAAAGTTTGCACGCTGTGCTGCTGCGCGTTGCTCCATTCTCTCTCCAAGTTTGAAGGTTCTGACGCTGCACTGCTTCCTTCACCAAGTTCGAAGGTTCTCATGCTATGCTAGGTTGCGCTACTTCCTTCTTTAAGTTCGAAGGTTTCCACATTGCGCTGTAGTGTTGTTTCCTTCTCCAAGTTTGAACGTTCTGACGCTGCGCTGCTTCCTTCACCAAATTCGAAGGTTCTCACGTTGCGTTGTTTCGCTGTTCCTTCTCCAAGTTCGAACGTCCTCATGCGCTACGCTACTGTTCCTTCTCCAAGTCTGAAGGTTTGCACCTGTTTTTTATGTTGCTTCGCTGAAGTTCCTTGTTCCTTCTCTCCAAGTTCGAAGGTTTTCTCGCTGCGCTGCTGTTCCATCCTCCAAGTTCGAAGGTTTTCACGTCATCCTCGTGCAACAGTTCCTTCCTCGAAGGTTCTAACGCTGCTTCTGCTTCCTCACGTTGCTTCGCTGCAATTCCTTGTTCCTTCTCTCCAAGTTCGAAGGTTTCACGTTGCTTCGTTGTTGTTCCTTCTCTAAATTCAAAGGTTCTCACGCTATGTTGTTTGAAAGTCCTTCCTCTTACATTGCATTGCATCACTGTTTCTTCAACAAGTTCGAAGGTTCTTACATTGCACCAGGAAAGGAGTCCAAGTGGAAATGACATCATGTGTCATTGGACCGAAGGACGTCGTAGCAACAAAAGTCCAAGGAACATGTCCTTGTACTTATGCTGACAGACGTTGCAGCAGTAATAGAGCCCAAGTGGGAATGACATCATGTGTCCTTGGGTCGAGGAACGTCGTAGCAACAAAAGTCCAAGTAACATGTCCTTGTACTCATGCTGAAAGACGTGGCGGCGACAAAAGTCCAAGGAGCACGGCATGTCCTTGTACTCATGCTGAAAGACGTGGCAGCGGCAAAAGTCCAAGGAACATGTTTGTCCCTTGTACTCATGCTGAAAGACATGGCAGCGACAAAAGTCCAAGGAGCACGTCATGTCCTTGTACTCATGCCGAAAGACGTGGCAGCAGCAAAAGTCCAAGGAACATGTCCGTCCCTTGTACTCGTGCTGAAAGACATGGCAGCGGAAAAAGTCCAAGGAGCACGTCATGTCCTTGTACTCATGCTGAAAGACGTGGTAGCGGCAAAAGTCCAAGGAACAATTCCGTCCCTTGTACTAATGCTGAAAGACGTGGCAACGACAAAAGTCCAAGGAGCACGTCATGTCCTTGTACTCGTGCTGAAAGACGTGGCAGCAGCAAAATTCCAAGGAGCACGTCATGTCCCTGTACTCGTGCTGAAAGACATGGCAGAGGCAAAACTCCAAGGAGCACGTCATGTCGTTGTACTCATGCTGAAATTCCAAAGACGTCATATGTCCTTGGACTAATGTTGAAAGCATTGTACCTACAAATTGAAGACAACAAGGATATGTATGCCTTAAAAAAAATTACTTACCTACGTACTTACCTTTTGGACGGTGGATGAAGGCACTGTGCTTGTAATTGAAATATAGGCAAGGTGTTGTGAGTTCAAAAAAATATATATATATATATAAATAAAAAAAATAAAAAAAAAAAACGAAAATAAAAAAAACGAAATTTAAAAAAAAAAAAAAAAAGAGAAGAAAGTTTCCTACATGAATCATTTCTTGAATGCTCTCTGTAATTGATGTGTGTTCTCCCCTACTGAGGTTTAGTCTTGTTTATAGGAGGGAGTTTTAAGTTCAAATCAAAGGTTTAGATAAAGATTTGATTCAAATGAAATCTTATCTCCGATTCAAAATTTTATGAGATAATCTTTATCTTTATCTAAACCAACTTGATTAAATTGAAATTCCTAAAAGATAAGTGTTTCAATTCAAATCAATTTCAGAATTCAAATTTTATCTAAATAAATTTATTTATCTATTTTATTTGGGTATACTCCAAATTTTTCTTCCAAATCAAATTTTGAGATTCAAATTCAAATTTCATTCCAAATTCAAGTTTAAATTTGGTAAAATTTTACCTCTAATTAAATTTTGGGCATAATCCAAAATTTATCCCAAATGGACCAGAGTCCAAACCTCAAATTCTATTCCAAATGCAAGTTAAAATTGGATAGAATTTTACCTTAAATTAAAATTTGGGCATAATTCAAATTTTATCCCAAATGGACCAGAGTCCAAACCTCAAATTATATTCCAAATGCAAGTTAAAATTGGATAGAATTTTATCTCAAATCAAAATTTTGGCATAAACCAAAATTTGCACAAACTTAAGTTTAAATCAAAGTTTGCTGCCAAACAAGGACAATCAAAATTTTGACCAAACTTCAAATTTTGATTAATTGGCGATAAAAGTGTGTCAAATAAAAAAAAAATCAAAATTTTGACCAAAGTTCATATTTTGATTAAATTGACACACCAAATGGAGTCAAAATCACCAAATGGAGTCAAAATCAAGAACAAATACCATGCATTTTTATTCCAAAATATATTTTTCGAGATTCACTCTCACATAACTTGTGCCTAAATCTCGAAAAGGGGGCATTTGTTGAAGGAGAAATTTTGTCCAATCACAAATTGTCACGTCATTATTTAAAATTAATGACGAAATTACAAATAATTAAATTTGGGACCAATTATAAATTGACATGTGTCCCAAATTTAATTTGAAAACAAAGTTGGTCAATTATAAATTTAAAGAGCCAAATTTCTATTTGATCAATTAATTAAAAAATAAATTATTTTGATCAAATTAATTAATTTGACCAATTAATTAACAAAATAATTAATTGGATCAAAATTGGGTCTTTTAAATATTTGGGTCATATGGTTTTTGGTCAAATATAAACCAGACCCAAGACCAAATAGTCGAACCCAAGACCAATAAAGCCCAAGTTCAAGTTATTAGGCCCAAAAGTCATCAGGGCCCATCCAGTGAGAACTCTATAAATAGAGGGATTCTCCTCCATTTCAAGGGTTCATAAATTCTAGACTCTCACAAAGACAAGAGTTCAGAATTTTAAAGTTCTCAAGTAGAACCAGAGAACTCAGAGAGACTCCACCAAGTCTAAAGACCGAAGACTCTCTGCAATCCATAAATTTAAGTGTTGAACACTTCTTGAAGACCAAACACTCTTCAAGACTTCAACACTCCTTGAAGATCAAAGACTCTTCAGGACATCAACACTTCTTGAAGATCAAACACTCTTCAAGTCTTCAACATTCCTTGAAAATCAAAGACTCTTCAGGACATCAACATTTCTTGAAGACTGAAGACTCCTTCAAGACTGGAATAGTTCAAGCTCCAAGAATACATTGAAGCTTCAGACTTGAGATCAAGCGTTCAAGTCCTCGAGTGAAACACATTCACACACATAAGAGAGAGAATCAGAGGATTAAAGTTAGAGATTGTACACCCACACGCATATTACATCAATACAATATATTATTTATTCCACGTGTCTCCATCTCTGAAGTTACGTGTGAACATTTTCTCTTATATAAAAATTAGGGAAAAATACACTTTTGTCTCTGATTTTCAATTTCGACATTTAATTGAAAAAAATATCTTCTTTTTCTTCGAGAACATAATACCATAAAATAATCGAGAACATAATACTATAAAATAGGTAAGATTTGAACTTAAGACCAGAAAAAAAAAGGGAGAAAACTATAATCCTTTAGATTTATAACCAATTTTTAGTACTTAAAAATTTTTAAAGTTTGAACTTGAAGATTAAATTATTGACATTTAAAATAATAATAATAATATCTTATGGAAGAACTATGTTCAGATTTGAGCAAGAAAAAAAGAAAAAACTTACGTTCAGATCGACTTAAAAAGTTAATTTAGAGGTGACGGGATAAGGGGAATGAATCTCAGAAGAAAAAACATTTGTAAATGGATGAGTTTTATTAAAATATTTAATATAATATAATGAATATAATAAAAGAATTTTTCAAAAATAAAAATGAATATAAATAAAAGGAATCAACAAGGATGCGTTTGCCGTTGGGCTACAAACGCTATTTGAAATCTAAGACGAATTTATTCAATACAAACAATATAAAATCGAATCAAAATAAAATAAATAAAACATAACATTGAGTACCTCATTTATTTAATAATATGTAAGGATTTAAATTTTTTTTAGTTCAACAATATATTGGAGTGGGAGATTCAAACCTCAAACCTTTTAGTCGATGATAAATGTCAGTTATTGTTGAACTATGTTCGTTTTGACACAAGACATTTAATTAAGTATTTATGTCATGAATGATCAATCACATGAGTAACAAAACAAAAATGGTAGTAAATTTCAGTAATTGTTTGATAAGTTTCTTAAACTTTAATCACATTCAACAATTAACGAATATATGTTGATTAAATTAAAATTATTAAAAACCATTGGATTATTTTTACAAAATAAGAGGCTTGTTTGACTTTTAACATGTGATCTCCCGATCATAAATTAAACAAGCTAGATTGCTTCCACAACAATGAAAATCTCCCATGCATGTTAAAGCTCTTAATGAGTGGAGGTTTACAAATGGGTTTTAGAAGTCCACATGGTTAAAAATAGCATATTTTCATAGCAAAATAAAATTTGGTCCGTTAAAATTTGGGGGCTTTCCACAGATAGTCAAAACCGGCAAAAATATTGTAAAAATAGCAAAAAGTAAAATAAAATTATTTGCGGAAATAGCAAAAAATACGTTAAATTACAAAAATACCCTTAGTATCTCCAATAGTCTATTAGTCCCTATTATTGATAGTCGCTGATAGACTTTGATTAATCGGAGTCTATCAGTGATAAATACTGATAGACTTTGATGATAAGCTTCAATTAATCGGAGTATATTAGTGATAGACATTGATAGACTTTGATTAATCGAAGTCTATCAGTGTTGATAATCATAATCTATAAGTTTTTATCGTGTTTAATTCAAGCCTATCAATGATAGCCACTGATAGAAAACCATTTAATTCAAGGCTATTAGTTCAGTTTAAATCAAGGCTATCAATTTCTATCCATCAGTTTAATTTAAGTCTATCAGTGATAATCACTAATAGAAAACCGTTTAATTCGAGGTTATCAGTTTCTATCACCGATAGAAATCAATTCAATTCAACACTGTTAGTATCTATCACCGATAGAAACCAATCAGTTTCTATCATAAATAAATTTAATTGAAGTTTATTGACTTGTATCACTGATAGAAATTAGTTTAATTCATATCTATCATTTTCTATTGAGGACAGAAATCAGTTAATTGAAGTCTATCAGTTTCTATCCCTGATAGAAATCAGTTAATTATCAATTAATTGAAGTCTACCAATGATTGTTACTGGTAGAAATCAATTTAATTGAAATCTATCAGTAAAGTACTTTCCATTGCAATCATCTCGGTAATTAGAAAATCATCCAAAATTATTATACCACAATCATAAATTGAAAAAAAAAATTAAGTCTCTTGTGGTAATTAGAACATAAAATCCAAAAATAACCATTACGAACAACCGACTCTTAATCAACAATATAATTTTTAAAGCCTAGCACACAAGCTCCGTGGCCACCACCATAAAATTGCTATTCTTGTATTCTTTGTATTTCCTTATCTATCAATTATAGTCCATGATAGACTTCGATAAGTGATAGTTAGTGATAGACTACGATTAACCGGAGTATATCAGTGATATACTTTGATATACCTATACAAACACTCACCAAAATTGCTATTTTTGTATTCTTGGCATTCTTGAATTAAAAAGAAGGCCAACAAGAGCTTAGCTCAATTGGCATAAAGTTGTACTAATAACCACAAGTTTTGTGGTTCGAATCCCCTTCCACACATATCATATTATCAACAAAAATAAATAAATAAATAAATAAAAAGAAGAAGAAACAATCATAACAATACCTCAACAACAAAACAGAGGAAAAAAAAAGTATATTAATCACACAAGAACTCCAACCTCATAAATGCACAAAAAATACAAAATTAAAAAAAAATTGTGCGGTAGAAGAAATGGTGCTCAGGGAAGAAATAAAGATAAAAGAAAAAAAAGAAGAGAAATGGTGGTGCGAGGGAAGAAATAAAGAAAAAAAAAAAGAAGAGAAATGGTGTGGCAAATAAAGAAAAATGAATTAAAAAAAAAAGAAGAGAAATGGTGCGGCAAAAGAAATGGTGCTCAGGGAAGTAAGGAAAACAAAAAGTTGTTTAAGAGTAAAAAGGGAATTATAAAAATGTATTCTACTTTTTTGTCATATTTGCAATTTTATTTACCTTGTGCTATATTTGCTTTTATATATAATTAATTGGGAAAAATACACTTTTGGTCCCTGAGGTTTGGGTTAAGTGACACTTTGGTCCCCGAGTTTTCAAACTCAACAAAAATACCCCCGAGGTTTGAGATAAGGAGCAATTTGGTCCCTGCCGTCAATTTTTCTGTTAAACCCTAACGGTAAGCTGACGTGGCACTATTATTTTAATTAAAAAAATTAATTTTTAATTTTTTTAAATAAAAAATATAAAAATATTAAATATATTATTATTTTATTATTATTTTTAAAATTCTCTCTCTTTTCCCCATCTTCTTTCTTCTCCACCTTCTTTCTCCCTCCATCTTCTTCCTTCCCCCTCCCATCTTCTTCAGCTCTGGTGGCCGGCCGCCGCCGGCTGCCGGCGAACGACAGCGGCGGCGGCGGTCGCCGGAATTTTTTTTTTTTTTTTTCTTCTTTCTTCTTCTTTTCTTCTTCTCTTCTTCCCTTCTTCTTCTTTCTCTTCCTTTCTTCTGTTTTTTTTTAAAATAAGAGAGTTTCAGGGAGGAGGCTCCTCCTCCCCGATTCGACGCCGGAATCGGGAGGAGGAGTTCCTCCTCCCCCTTCCGTTTCAGATCTGGAACGGAAGGGGGAGGAGGAGCTCCTCCTCCCCGATTTCGGCGTCGAATCGGGGAGGAGGAGCTCCTCTGTAACGCCCAAGGTTTTCCAATCCTTAGCCTAGAGACGCTACTTCAACCCTATAAAGCCTTATCTATGGAACTGGACCACTCGAACCGGATGTACCGAAAATTTCGGCAGAATAACGGCGTAAAATGGCCTGAACCAATTTTTTTTCACACCTGATATAAATATCAACACTTCTAAATCATGCAACAAGCCGAAACTCCACCAACCTTCAATCAGATTTCACAACCTATCTCCTCTAGACAAATCAAGGCTCATCACATCATACGTTAACTCAAAATCATGCAGCGGAATCATAAATTCATTCTATTAACAAAGGAGCTAGTCCACTAGCTATACAATTTATTAAACTCATCCAAACTATCCACTCTAGTTTATAAACTCAAAAACAAGTCATTCTCCTACTAACTTATTACAGCACTAGGAAAACATAACAACACGAAAACTAACACCCTAGGAATCTTTCCTCGCAGTTCTCCTCCTCGCCACCAAGGTCCGGATCATCCTCGATACCTGCAACATCTAAAATGTTTGGGGAAGGTGGGGAAGGGGGTATCAGTACAACCGTGGTACTGGTAAGCAGCTCACACTCACCAAACCACAAACAACAACAACGCAATCAACATGCCTTACACACGCATCCAACATGCTTTCACAACCACCAGCAAGCATCATGCTTATGCAACCACAGATATCCAACAGGCTACTAAGTCATAAACTAACACTATGCTCAGAAACCACAAACACGTGCAAATGCAACACACTATGCAACACACGCACTAGACTCCACATGATTTCCGCGTCATGCTCCGCTACTACATGATTTCCGCGTCATGCTCCGCTACACATAAATTCTGCGCCATGTGCTGCGCTACTTACATGATTTCCGCGTCATGCTCCGCTACACATGAATTCTGCGCCATGTGCTGCGCAATTTACGTGATTTCCGCGTCACGCTCCGCACCTACCCCACATGAATTCCGCGCCATGTGTAGCGCCCCTCTTACGTGATTTCCGCGTCACGCTCCGCACTCACAACCCACGTGATTTCCGCGTCACGCTCCGCTACACATGAATTCCGCACCATGTGCTGTGCCTCACACCCGACTCACGCTACACATCCCCCATGCAACATGCAAGCCAGACTCATCAATGATCATGCTTAAGGCAAGTATCTAACATGCTTATACTTCCTAAGCACATACATCTCAATCAACACAAAAAGTACATTTCATAATTCATACAATCACTCCAAAGATCACAACGCAGCAGTTCATATACACACTTCATACATAGCACATAAACGAGTAAAGCAAGTAACAAGCGAACATGCTCCATGCAGTCAAACAAGCTAGGTAAGTAGAAACTACTTACCTATAGCGCTCCTAAGCAACCTCAACAATCCAAGGTAGTCCAAGAAAGCACCTAAACACAAGGATAATTTCTATCGAATTAGGACCAAAGCAAAGATACTCTAAACAAGCTTAAGAGGTCTAAACAAGCTTGCTGAACGACCACTCAAAATTCCCAAATTAAAACCCAAGCCTTTAGACCATGGGCAACCACGTTTAAGGCTCAATGGGCAATGGGTATTTGCCGAATGACCTTATCCAAGACTTTTCAGCCGTTGGACAGCAAGCAAATAATACTAGAATGACATTCTAAGAACTCCTAAAGCTTAGACAATGCAATTAAGGCCAAGACCACTAATGGAACCCTATTTAGCATGCTTCGTAAACTATGGACCGCAAGCAAAACTCATTATTTCCATGCTTTAAGAACCTATAAGGTTTAGGAAACATTTTAAGACAACGAGGCTTTAATGGGCATTGATGAACTATATGAATTCCAACTAAAACGGCAACGACAACCCATTTTCAAACATGTTCTAGGACTTATGAAGGTTGAGCAACACCTACAAGCCTAGATAAACCATGGGTAACGACCTAAACATGATTCTAAGGCTAGGACAGCTATTGGGCAGCAGTTTTTTAATCCTAAAAGCGAAGGAACAACAAGAAACCTTACCAAACGGACTCGTTTTCACGAAAGGCGGGTTATTCTAACCTCCAACAACGTGTTAGAACGCTCCTTGGGCAATGGGCATCCAAGCTGAAGTGTTTCGAACCTTATCGAACACTTTTACGGCGTTGCAGATCAAAAAATCAAGCCAAACTTAATTTTCCAGCACCTAAACACTATGGGTAATTAATCCTAACACCATACAAGCATGGGTAAGAGATTAGACTTACCGGAAACACCAAACGACACCAACAACAGCCGAGACGTTGCTGGACAGAGGCGGAATCGACTGAAAAGGGAACGACAGGGCTCCGAATCGCTTGACACGCGAGATCTAACAACATTGAACCAAGAGAAACTTAGATCCAGCCTTAACACCACAAGAAAATGAAAGGAAAGAGGTTTACCCACGGTTTTTAAGGTTGATACGCGAAGAAAACGGTGCTTCCGGTTGCTGTCCACGCAAGATCTAACCAACAAGGACTAAAGAGAGTTAGATCGGGCCTTATTGAATACAAATGAGTGAGTATGAGGCTTACCCACGAGTTCTTCTTGGCCGAAAATGCAAGGGAACGAGAGAAGGAAGAGATGCGGCAGCTTCGATCTAGGTAGCGGCGGCACTACGACTCATGAACGGCGGCGCTCGGCTGCAAGGAGAAGCGGTGGCGACTGGACTTCCACGCGCGAAGAGAAGGGAGGGACGGCGGCCTGCGCGAGCTGAGCGGCGGCGGCGCGAAAACGGCTGAAGGGGGGTTCACGCGTGAAGAGAGAAAAGAGATGGATGGAGAGTTAGGGCTTTTTCTTCTTCTTTTCCTTTTTGAGATATTTCTCTTTTTTATTTTTTAATACATAACCAACCAAAATGCCCAAAATAGCACTCCATGAATAGAACTCAACTTAAACCTCTAAGATAGCATGAACTTTTCAACACCAACCTTATAACCACAGTAACTTGGAATTTAACTAGCGTTAAGAAGGGATTTAATTACTTTAACGCTCATATCCCAAAATAATTTTCCAATGCCTTGATATTAAATTATAAATCCATATCAAAAGCCCAAATGATAAATATATTTTCGTTCGACTTTATCCATGGAACTTAAATAACACCCAAAAAGCACGAGTGTCACATCCTCCTCCCCCTCCCGTTTCAGATCTGAAACGGGAAGGGGAGGAGGAGGAAGGGGAGGAGGAGCTCCTCCTCCCCGAAACTCTCTTCTTTAAAAAAAAAAAACAGAAGAAAGGAAGAGAAAGAAGAAGAAGGGAAGAAGAGAAGAAGAAAAGAAGAAGAAAGAAGAAAAAAAAAAAAATTCCGGCAACCGCCGCCGCCGCCGCCGTTCGCCGGCAGCCGGTGGCGGCCGGCCACCGGAGCTGAAGAAGATGGGAGGGGGAAGGAAGAAGATGGAGGGAGAAAGAAGGTGGAGAAGAAAGAAGATGGGGAAAAGAGAGAGAATTTTAAAAATAATAATAAAATAATAATATATTGAATATTTTTATATTTTTTAATTAAAAAAATTAAAAATTAATTTTTTTAATTAAAATAATAGTGCCACGTCAGCTTACCGTTAGGGTTTAACAGAAAAATTGACGGCAGGGACCAAATTGCTCCTTATCTCAAACCTCGGGGGTATTTTTGTTGAGTTTGAAAACTCGGGGACCAAAGTGTCACTTAACACAAACCTCAGGGACCAAAAGTGTATTTTTCCCTAATTAATTTGCCACCCATTGCAATTACTCAAGGGGATTTGCACAGATAGCAAAAACCGACAAAAGTATTGCAAAAATACCAAAAAAAATAAAATTATTTGTAGAAATAGCGAAAAATACGTTAAATTACGAAAATACCCTTAGTATCTCCAATAGCCTATCAGTCCCTATTATTGATAGTCACTGATAGAATTCGACTAATCGGAGTCTATCAGTGATAAATATTGATAGACTTGGATGATAAACTTCAATTAATCAGAGTCTATTAGTGATAGACATTGATAGACTTTGATTAATCGGAGTCTATCAGTGTGTATCATTGATAGACTTTGATAATCATAATCTATCATTTTTTATCGTGTTTAATTCAAGTCTATCAGTGATAGCCACTGATAGAAAACAATTTAATTCAAGGCTATTAGTTCAGTTTAATTCAATGTTATCAGTTTCTATCCCTCAGTTTTGAATAGGATAAAAGCCCCTACGCAGCGAAAGCGCATCGATTGGACCTTACGTCGTATATTAATTAACATTGAAATACCGTTATGAAAAGGCAAAATATAAACTTTAAACATGCTTTAAAGCTGCTGTAAATAGCTATAAACATGCTTGAAAATTAAATCTAATTTATTTTCATGCTTTTCTAAAGAAACGGGAAAGAACCGTTACAAACCTTTGTTGTAGACTTGACCGTTCTTCGCCAACGACGCTACAACGAACGAAAACGCAGCAACCCTCTTGTGTTTTATTCGCTGGAAATTTCTTCTTGAAGGACACAATAACCACAGAGGTTACACTGGTATGTCTCTAAGTCTAGGAGGCAAAAGACTTGTGGGAGTCTTTCTCTAAGAGGGAGGCTAGAGAGAATTCTAGGGTCTTGTTTTGTGAGTCTAAGAGCAAGAGGAGAGTACTGAACCAATTAGGTCTAGTGTTCTATTTATAAAAGAGAGGTCATGAATAAAATATTCAATGAAATCAATCTTTTCCAAAATTGATTCAATCTTATTCCTTATTTAATAAATCCATGACCAATCAATTCCATAATTGATTAATCTTTTCCACAAATGACTAATTACTTCCATAAGTGATTAGATCATTTCCATAAATGATTAATCACTTCCTTAAGTGATTAATTATTTCCATAATTGATTAATTCTCGGTTAATGAATTCTTTAATTAATTAACCACCAATTAAATATCATATATTTAATTTTCGGCCTTGAATTAATTAATTTGCCAAAATAGATTTTAGGCCTTAAAATTAATTAATTCATTATTTGAACTCTTTCAAACTTCCATAAATTTAATGTGACTCAAATTTATATTAATATTTGAATTTCTTCAAAAATTAATTTCTCTCATGATAATATATCAATATATATTATATTGTTTCCCTTAGTAAATTGAACAGTTTCAATTTACATTTATTACTTAGTTGCCTCAAATTACTTTATGAGCTACCAGTGGGACCTAATGGACCTGCAGATCAGAAGCTCCAACGATGTGAGATTAATTGGTCAAACTCATTAACCAAATTAATCAATATTCGTTAATTGTGTGTACATTACACTATAGACTCACAGTTGCACTCTTCTCACTGCAGACATATTTTCTGTTTCCACGGATATAGACCAATAACGACTAGTTAGTCCTTCACGAGTGTTCATAACACCAGCTGGGTCAAATTACCGTTTTACCCCTAGGTTACTTCTATTTCCTTAAGTACCAGTTCTCCTCTAATGAACAACCTGTTTGTGGTCCAACCATCAAACAGAAAACCCTCTCGTGCCATTGAGAGGGTAGGGCCCTTTGTTCAAGACTCGGAGTCACCACTTAAGGGAACACTCATCTGCTTTCCTAAAGTCGGGAATGAGTGAATTCCATCTTGTACAATTATGTTCCCTGTTCCCCATTCGGTCTTGTCCCCAAAATGGTAGGCTGATTGAGTCGACGTATTGGTCACTATCACCCATACAAATCAAAGGACAATCCCTCATGAGCAGGAGTCCATAATCAACTCAGGATTAAGACTAAGTTGTCTAGGTCATCATAGTGAAATAGAAAACCAACTAGTTAATGGTGTTATAACCAGTGGTTACTATTTCGTTGTCCGGTTTTATGCAAACTCATTGCATAAGATACCCCCACTTGCATGTCTCTTACACGAACGCGTTGGATGATAGCGTTTGTATCAAATACAAAGTGGTTCGTATCCATAGTGTCGCAAGGATAAGGCACCCAGTTTTATCCCTATACTAAGACCCTTTAGGCTGTTTCTTGAACAATGATCCCATATATCGCTACATATAGTTCAAAACTCATATTACAGCCTAGGATGTCTAGTTTATTGGATTAGGGTTATTTTAGGCAAAGACAAATATAAAATAACTAATAACATTTATGGAAAAATATATCAATATTGTTTCATTAATATTCGGTCAACGGTTACATTCACTATCTACGAGTTTTAGGGCATAAAACCCAACAAGTTTAATTTAAGTCTATCAGTGATAATCACTAATAGAAAACCTTTTAATTCATGGTTATAAGTTTCTATCACTGATAGAAATCAATTTAATTCAAGACTATTAGTTTCTATAACTGATAGAAACCAATTTAATTGAAGTTTATCAGTTTCTATCAGAAATCAATTTAATTGAAGTCTATTGACTTGTATCACTTATAGAAATTAGTTTAATTCAAATCTATCATTTTCTATCGAGGATAGAAATCAGTTAATTGAAGTCTATCGGTTTCTATCCCTGATAGAAATCAGTTAATTATCAATTAATTGAAGTATACTAATGATTGTTACTGATAGAAATCAATTTAATTGAAATCTATCAGTAAAGTACTTTCCATTGCAATCATCTCGATAATTAGAAACTCATCCAAAATTATTATACTACAATCATAAATTGAACAAGAATTTTAAGTCTCTTGTGGTAATTAGAACATACAATCCAAAAATAACCATTACGAACAAGTGACTCTCAATCAACAACATAATTTTTAAAGCCTAGCACACAAAAACAGGTATGTTCTGCAAATTGATAATGATAAAGTACTATATATTGATCTATTTGTATTACGTAAAATAGGTTATTACTTCATCATCACTAATACAAGTTAAAGCGTGACTCTAGATTACAAATTAAATCACAATGTCGAATATATACAACCTCCAATCTCGGGTTCATCTCTGATTAAATGATCCACAACTCGTCATCTCCAATTGCTACCATCCAATCGCACCCAAGAAACTGAAATTCGAGCATTCATCAACGTTTCAATAATTATGTTTTCAGTCGATCATAAAAATTGGGACTAAAATCATAGATAAATCCTAGAGAATGGAAAGAGGACGAATGAATTTTCTTAGACTACTGCCTTCTAAAACAGAGTGAAATACTCAATCAATCGCAGAACGCGCTCAAAGGGAAATAGTCACCAACCATAAACTTGATTGAAATCAAAATCGGAAGGGATAATGATCGAGGAGGAAGAGGAAGAGCGGATACCTAAGAGATTGGATGGTGAAATGCTGCAATATTTGCAATTGAAGGTTTATGATCGACTGAAATGTTGCCAAATATGGTGAAATCCTGCCATATTTGCAGAGAATGTTTTTTGTGTGGCACGAAAGAGGAGAAAGAGGAAGTTGGTGGGAATAATTCAAAATACAATAAGGGTAAAATGGAAATTATGAAATGTATTCTAATTTTATTGCCATATTTGCAATTCTTTTTATCTTGTGCTAAATATGCAATTATAGATATTTAATTTGACACCCACTGCAATTACTCTTTCTTTTATTCTGTGTGGGTTTCAGCTTGCTTTTCTTGAGTTTATATAGCCAATTTCATCCTCCAGATTTTTCTTCTTTTTTTATATTGTAAAATCGAAATACTAAAATAAAGGTACTGATAAAATTGAATAATCAGAAAAGTTATTAAAGAGAGAGAAAAAAAAAGTAGGGTCATGAAATAGAAATATAAAGCTCATATCAGAACCTTAGTTACTATGCCTAAAAGTCTTTCTTATTGGAAATTTATTCAATAAATTTCAATTCATGATTATTCAAGAATAAATAAATATCAACAAAAACAACCATGAAAAAAGATATAATAGGATCTACGCATGGAAGCAAGCAAAAATAAATTTAATTAGAGATGTATAAATACCTGGATCCATGAAATACTCTATTGTAGAACGTGTGTGGTTTAGGTCATCCTCAACTATGCAACTTAGACCTTGAACGGGTAGCTCTCTCTATCAGATGGGAAATAGGAGACTAAAGAGGCATAGTGTATTGAGGACCATAACCTTGTATTTATATGTTGATTCTAGGGTTTCCCATAATCCCCTAGGACCAACGGGCTGGTTTCTGCTCAGCAGGCCACACCTCTTCATGGGATGTCATGGGCCCATAATCAAGACCACATAATATGCCCATTGAATAGCCCAAATATAATTGTTATTTAATGAGGATTTGTGTTGAATAGCTAGAAAAAAAAACCTTCTTTTTTTGGCTACAGATGTTCAGAATTCGCAGAGGTGGCTATCGCATTTTCAGGAACTGTTTTCTAGATTTTTTTTACAATTCTACCCCTAGTATATACGACTATAGACAAACGTCGTTAACAATTTTTTTTTTGTTTTCATTCTGTTTCTCCCCCTTTTTTTCGGGAAGGATGAATCCCGATTTATAGAGAGTTCAGTTAGCAGTTTGTGTTCAAGTGTATAAAAAGATCTACCTATTTTTTAGGCTTAGGTTTCAGCGTTTGCCCTTCATTATCCATGTTACAAAAGGACAACGATAAAAGTCGTAAGTAGCAGTACACACAGACAGATGGCAGTGCATATAAACTGCAGCGTATATATAACTCATATGAGGGGTGGGACTGGGGTAAGTATGCATACACACAGGATGCATGCGGAACACGTATGTATGTAATACTATAGAAAAATATCAGTTATGACATTCATCAGGTATTTGCATTCAGGTGAACATGGTACGGGGGGTTATTATGGTTGCATCGCAACACAGACAAAGACAGAGTGTATTTTTATTTGGCATTCCAGACATACACGATACTAGGGGTGATTAACTCAAATACAATGGGGATTAAGTGTATACACACACAAGTAGACACATCAGACCATTCCATGGATGTATATAACAGTACAGACAAATCAAAGCATTTTTTTTCTATTATACATGTCAATGTGTACGCACACATACATATGAGTATACCACAAGCACATTTTTTTCCAGAGAAGTTGCAATAACGATGAAATGGTATTTATCAGTACATACCACTCTGGCGGGTTCAACATTTAAGTCAAATCAACTCAAACCCTCCACCTAAACCGCCTCCATGCATTTCTTCCCCACGCCCGTGCTTTTCGTCTTACAATAGAGCGGTATAATCGCGGATTGGAAGGAAAAAATGAATCCCTAAAATTGGGGGATTATGTATACGGTTGTTGCAAATATAAGGGAAATGAAGCCGTTATCTACATATCTTCTTTGAAATTTTTTGGTGACAGTCGTTGTGGAGAAGAAGACTCAATGGAGCTTGCTGGTTGTGTAGAAGGCTCGTCGGCGCGGCGAGAGAAGCTCGTCGGCACGATGGAAGTGGTTCGTCGGCGCGGTGTAGGAGGTAGGAAGCGTGATACCATGATTTTTCATAATTGCAGCATTTAAGTTCATTTTTCTTAGTTGTTTTCCATTTGGGGCATTTTTAACGCATTTTGCTGGGGGCATATCTTCTGATTGAGAGGGCTGGTTTTTCAATCGACGTATCTACTGGAGGAGGTTGAATTTTGCATGTTTCCCGCTAATAAAGGTATCGATTCTTGAGTTTGTCCCGTGTGTTTTTTTCCAAAAAACAATTCTTGAGTACTAAGAAAATGCCACATCTAGATTTTCAAATTAGGTTGGTTCCTTGGATTTTTTGAATTTCAAGCTTCCTAGAATTTCTCTAACTTTTTTAGGTAGGTTGGTTTTTTGGATTTTTTGAATTTCAAGCTTTCTAGAATTTCTCTAATTGTTTTAGGTAGGTTGGATTTTTGGATTTTTTGAATTTCAAGTTTCCTAGAATTTCTCTAACTTTTTTAGGGGTATTTTCTCTCTTATAAACTCTGATTTTAATTTTAAACGTTAGGAACACCTTAGACAGTTTGTTGGGGGACATTTTTGTCTTCTGCAAATAGAGATTTATTAATCATAAAATCAATTAGCCATCTATTTAATTTATAAACTTGTGTAGCCATTTTTCAAGCCACCTATTTATTTTTAGCCGTTTTTTCTTGTTGCCCCTTATTTAATTTGTTACCCACATATAAATTAATTATTAAAATTAATTCCAAGAATCCCCCACTTGGGTAACAATTTCCTTATTAACAATTATCAATTTTTTCTTTAGTGCACAACTTAATGCTATTTTAAAATAAACTTCCCTTTAATCACAATCCGATCCATTTTGTATACCAATGAGGAACCAAAGCGACTTTTGTCACATGTAAAGTCGTAACTCAACCTTCAATGATCACCTCACCAAATATACTCAATGACATGGATAAAGTGTGGAAGAGCAGCATGGAAAATTACATGTAATGTGATCTAAACATGTCTATTCCCAACTGGTCAAACTTTATTCTTTAGAGAGATCAAACTTTACTCTTTCTATCCTTAGGTTAAACTACAATTAGAAAGAAAGTAATTCAGAGTAACAAAAGATAATTCATCTTCCTTATTCTGCATAAAACAAAATTGTGTCTACTTTAAGAAAGCATCAACTCCCACTCAACTGATATACCATAATTTTCACACTTGTGTGAGCATTATGCTCCAAAAATAATGTGTGAAAGTTCTTAATGAGCGGATCCGCAATAATGGAGTTGTAACGACCCTACTTTTCATGCCTAGATCCTAAGGCCGTTACTTCGTGCATTTCATTCTACTTCTATGAACAGCGGAAAAATTTCCATTTAAAGAAACTATACTTAGAAATTTGCGAAAAATTTCAATCTGGGATCCCAGTTTAAAACAGAACAAACAAAACCTTTGGTAAATCAAACAAACTTAAAGCGGAATAAAACGTAAATCATTCAATACAAGTTCAAAGGAGAATTTCAAAACGTAAAAATGCGGAAGACTATCCTAAAGGAGATCCATGGCTCAGCAGCTCTCCGTCACGCGTACTGCACACCTTTACCTCTACCTGCAGTCGTATGTAAGGGAAAAGAATGAGTATTTAAGAAAATACTCAGTAAGTAGCAATCGAGGCTTTAACATTTTATTCGAGTTAAGGGCCTTAGGGTTAGGTCATCTCATTTCAGTTCATTTCATTTCATTTTAGTTCATTTCATTTCATTTCATTTCATTTCATTTCAGTTCGGGTCTCGTATTCAATTAGTACACCTTTAAATATATATATAGGTTTGCCAACTCACTGATAGTGCGCAAGTGGGAGTTTTGGGAGGTCTCTACTCCTACTGATGGTAGATGGCACCCAGTCAGTGAAGCTAAGTCTCATCCCTCAAGGCACTATAGGCGCGTAGCGCTCTAAACTACCATTTCACTGGTGGGGCGTTCATGGGTTTAAGTCAGGAATTTACTTCCACAGTTAGTAAATGGCACCTAAACTGCGAAGCCAAGTCCCGCCCATTAAGCCCCTCATTTCAGTCTATTACATCTCAGTCCTAGGTGTTTAATTGACACGACCCTTGTCTAAGGCACTAGCCTATTCCCTTCTCTTTCCTAATCCTTTCCCTCAAGGTAAATATGATTCCTAAGCCGTCATGAGGCTACCGAAAATTCGGCAGCATAACGACGTACGCAGAGGGAACCCAAAATTTTTCTATACACCTGGAAACAGTATAATGCACTTCTATAGTCACAACGGGTCAGATGTCGCATCCAACTTCAATCCAAACTCCAACAGACATTTAACCCATTCCTCAACATCACAAATAAATCCAGAGAAACACATAGTCATCCAAGCCAAACATGCTTTAAAATAAACCAAGAGATGCTAGGTTAACTTTAAGATCCTCGTGCTATCAACATGTCTTATAATGAAGCTTATCATGATTCCACAATCAAAACTCAGGGCGCAAATCTTATACATGCTAACATATTAACTTTTCAAAGAAAATTAAGCCAAAGCATATAACTAAATCCAACGACTACATATACATTAATCCTAAGCATTTCAGTTCATGGCTAACCAAATAAAGTATGAAAATCACGGCCTCAACACAAACAAGAACACTTAGCCCAAACTCCAATTATTCCATAATCCACGCTTCTCATTTAATGCCCAAATAATGACAATCTCAACATGCTCAATCATGCTTCAAAAGTTAACCCAACACACTTTACTTAAGCTTAAGGACCAACTTGGTTAAAAACAAATGGCACTTCAATCCAACTATCCACTTTAAATTCCCAATTAACAAACAAGGGTCAATTAGTCTAAGACATAAAATTTGAATCCAACTAGCTACTTACCTTAGTGAAGGAGATACTTGATTAACCTCCAAGAAATTCCCTAACTCCAAGGTTCTTACGCAAGCTACAACAAGGAAATGAACTCTTAATTAACTATGGACTCCAACCAAGCATTCAACTAAGAACCCATTACCTTTGGGGTAAAATTAACAACTAAAGCTTACCCAAACAGAACCACAGCTTGCTGTCCAGCAGTCCCAAATCGCTCAAATTTGATAATTCGGCCTCCAAACTCCACGGGCACCTTGAAATCGGAAGCTAAACTCAAAGGGCATCCATGATTAAACATTAAATAGACCCAAAACACCTTAAATCACACTTACCCACTGCCGGAATTGCTTAAACACGCTGAAACTTGAAGACCCACTGCTTGAATCGCCGGAATTGAATGGGTACGCTTGCTGAACGGGAGAAAAAGTGAATGGGTAATCGTTTAAATGCTAGAACTAACCCACACAAGTTTCAAATCAACTTACCCAATGCAGGAACTCACCTAAAACAGCCGAAAACGCGGAAAAAAAGGGTCCCTCCTCGCTGCTGTCCGCGCCTACAGTGGCGACGACGACTCGCAGATCGACGGCGGCTCGTGAGTGGGTTACAGGCAGCGGCGCGTCGGATCTGCTACACAGAGAGAGAGTGGCTGAGAGAGAGAGAGAGATCGAGGGAGAAAGAGACGAGAGAGAGAGAGAAAAAGAGACGTTACCGGCGGCGGCGATCCGCGGCGGCGTGCGGCGCGAGCGACGGTGGAGGCGGCGGCGGCGTCGACTTGCGGCGGCTGAGAGGGAGCGAGGGAGAGAGTGATCGTGAGAGGGAGAGAGAGGGATTGCCGAGAGAGAGAGGGAGAGAATGATCGTGAGAGGGAGAGAGAGTTAAGATTTTCATTTTTTTTTTTTTTTTTTAAAAGGTCCACTGACCGTATTTGGGGGGAAAGTTTCCCCCCACTTTCTCTCTTTCTTACTCTGACCGAGCCCCACTTTTCCCTTTTTTTTTTTCTTTTTTTTTTATTGGCTGTTACATCATACTAACCTTAAAAGAACTTTCGTCCTCGAAAGTTGCTAGTACTGGAACAACTCCGGATACTTGTCCATCATTTCGTCTTCTCTCTCCCACGTTGCCTCTTCGGACAAATGGTTTCGCCAAAGGACCTTCACGAGAGCTATCTCGCGATTGCGAAGGACCTTCACCTCTCTGTCAAGAATTAGCACAGGTTCCTCCTCATAAGTCAAGTTCTCGCTGAGTTGTAAGGGTTCAAAGTCCACTCTGTGGGTTGGATTTGTCAAATACTTTCGCAGCATGGAGACATGAAAAACATTGTGTACCGCCGAAAGAGAAGGCGACAAGGCCAAACGGTAGGCTACCGGACCAATCCGTTCCAAGATCTCAAACGGGCCGATGAAACGTGGACTGAGCTTGCCTTTTCTTCCAAACCTCAATACTCCTTTCATTGGAGCTACCTTCAAGAAAACATGATCACCTTCGTCAAACTCTAAATCCCTTCTCCTGGTATCAGCATAACTCTTCTGTCGGCTCTGAGCCGTTAACATCCTCGATCTGATTGTGCGAATAGCCTCACTAGAGGCTTGAATCAATTCAGGTCCCAGCAACTAACGTTCTCCGACCTCATCCCAATACACAGGGGACCTGCATCTCTTCCCATAGAGGTCCTCAAACGGTGACATCCTGATGGTTGCTTGATAACTATTGTTATAAGCAAATTCCATTAAGTGCAGGTGTGCATCCCAACTACCTGAGAAATCCAAGACACATGCTCGCAACATATCCTCTAGAGTTTGGTTCAATCGCTCAGTTTGACCATCTGTCTGGGGGTGAAAAGCTGTACTGAAACGCAACTGAGTACCCAAGGCTCTTTGCAGACTCCTCCAGAAGTTAGACGTGAACCGAGGGTCTCTATCTGACACGATTGATATCGGCACACCATGAAGCTTGACTATCTCTGTCATATATAATTGTGCCCACTTTTCAACAGTGTAAGTAGGCTTCCCAGGGAGAAAATGCGCTGACTTAGTGAGTCTGTCGATAATGACCCAAATCACGGTATAACCCTTGGCCGTTCTAGGCAATCCTGTAATGAAGTCCATAGATATATGCTCCCACTTCCATTCTGGGACACTCAGCGGCTGCAACAAGCCTGCTGGTTTCTGTCTCGGGGCTTTCACCTGTTGGCAAACAAGGCATTTACTGACAAAATCCGCTATCTCTCTTTTCATGCCCTGCCACCAGTAATACTGTTTCAAATCATGGTACATCTTCGTACTTCCTGGATGGATTGAAAAAGGTGAATTATGTGCCTCTGCTAATAATTCCTGCTTGAGATCGGCATTCCCAGGTACGCATAAGCGACCCTGGTAACACAAGCCGAGGTCTGAAGATAAGGAGAACTCGCTCACCTGCCCCGCCTCTACTTGACTGCGTTTAACAACAAGATCAGGGTCATTTGGTTGTTCATCTATGATCCTCTGTCTCAAGCTCGACTTAACTGTCAACTAAGCTAGGCGTGCTGTAACTTCGCCCACTGCAATCATAATCTCTGCACGTTCCAAGTCATCCAATATATGAGCCTGAGTAGTAATCATAGCAGACGCATGAGCGGTCTTCCTACTAAGGGCATCTGCAACCACATTTGCCTTGCCCGGGTGGTACTGGATGTCACAATCATAATCTTTTACCAACTCTAACCATCTCCGCTGCCTCATATTCAACTCTTTCTGGGTGAAGAGATATTTCAGACTTTTGTGGTCCGTGAAGATTTGGATTTTCTCTCCGTATAAATAATGTCTCCAAATCTTCAAGGCAAAAACCACTGCTGCCAATTCTAAGTCATGAGTTGGGTAGTTCTTCTCATAATCTTTCAGCTGACGAGACGTATAAGCAATGACCTTACCATGCTGCATTAACACACAACCCAGTCCCTTCTTTGAAGCATCACTGTAAATAACAAATTCTCCTGAACCATCAGGTACTGTAAGTACTGGTGCTGACACTAGTCTCTGCTTAAGCTCTTGGAAGCTTGCCTCACAAGCTTCATTCCACGCGAAGGGAATACCCTTTCGAGTCAACTGAGTTAGAGGTGCGGCTATACTGGAAAAACCCTGCACAAAACGACGATAATAGCCTGCTAACCCCAAGAAACTCCGAATCTCGCTGACTGAAGTAGGTCGAGACCAATTGGTCACTGCCTCTATTTTGGATGGATCTACTGTGACACCTTCCTTCGACACCACGTGCCCTAAGAAGGAAACTCGTTGTAACCAAAACTCACATTTAGAGAATTTGGCATACAACTTGTTCGTTCTTAAGGTAATTAAAGCTCTCCTGAGATGATCCTCATGTTCCTCTTCTGTCTTGGAGTAGATAAGAATGTCGTCGATAAAAACAATCACGAATGAATCTAGGAATTCCTTGAATACCCTGTTCATCAATTCCATGAAAACTGCGGGAGCATTAGTAAGCCCAAAGGACATCACAGTGAATTCGTAATGCCCATACCTGGTTCGGAAAGCTGTCTTGGGTACATCGTCCTCTCTAATCCTCAACTGATGATAACCTGACCGTAGATCTATTTTAGAGAATACTGCTGCACCTTGAAGCTGATAAAAAAGATCATCAATCCTGGGCAGAGGATATCTGTTCTTTATTGTTACCTTGTTCAGCTCCCGGTAGTCGATGCACAAACGCATTGTCCCATCCTTCTTTTTCACGAATAAAACTGGAGCACCCCACGGCGAAACGCTGGGGCGTATATAACCTTTGTCCAACAGCTCCTGAATCTGGACCTTAAGCTCTTTCAATTCCGCTGGAGCCATCCTGTATGGAGCTTTAGAAATCGGATTAGTACCTGGCTCAAGCTCAATGCAGAAGTCAACCTCTCGTGCTGGTGGTAGTCCTGTCAGATCTTCAGGGAACACATCTGTGAACTCCCTTACTACCGGAATTGAGGTCATTGATGCCTCGATTTTCCTTGTGTCAACCACGCTAGCCAATAAGCCCCAGGCTCCTTGGCTAATCAATTTTCTCGCCTTTATTGCAGAGACCACTTTAGGAGCACCTTTGATCATCGATCCTTTAAACTTAAAGCTTGCCTCTGACGGAGGGTTAAAGATCACCTCCTTACGATGACAGTCTATGTTGGCATAATTAGAAGCCAACCATTCCATTCCCAAAATAACATCAAAATCACTCATATCCAGGGCGATCAATGTCACATCCATCGATCGATCAGACACTAACATTTGGCAGGCTTTCACTGCTTCACTAGCTAGTAGTGTTACCCCTGCAGGGGTTGAGACTGACAAAACATAGCCTAGCGGTTCTAGTTCTAGGTTGGCTTGACTTACAAATGATGCAGAAATAAAAGAATGCGTCGAACCCGAATCAAACAACACAAAAGCATAATGGCCGAGGATAGGGATGGTACCTGTCACTACTGCGTTAAGGTCCTCGGCCTCTTGTCGGGTGGTGGCAAATATCTTGCCCTGATGTTGTGCTGGTCTCACCTCAGATGCCTGATTTGAACTGGACGGCTGGTCGGCATAATTAGCTCTCTTCTGATTATAATTCAGAGCAATATGCCCCTCCCGACCACACTTGAAACAAACACGGGTCCCTGCCAAACAACGACCCCAGTGGTACTTCCTACAGGTCTGACATAATGGCCTATCCTGATTAGGCCCTGGCTGATTCTGTGCTCTCTATCGACGGTCATGGGGCGGACCTCGCCTAGGGTAACGGTGACCCCTCTGTGTGTTCGAGCTCATCTGATCGTACCTCCGCTTATGACCTGAGGAAGGTTCTGAAGAGACAGCTGACGGTCGTCGATCAACCAGTTGTGCCACCCTAACTGCCGTGGCATAGTCTTGGGGTTCATGGGCTGCCACATTGCCCTGAATCTCTTCCCTTAAGCCTGTGATGAAACGTTCCACCTTATCAGCCTCTACAGCTACCAGGGCAGGGGCAAACCGTGACAGTCTGGCAAATTCAGTCTCGTACTCCTCTACCGTTCGGTTTCCCTGCGTAAGAGCCACAAACTCTGATTGCTTCTTGAATCGGGAGGCGGCAGGGTAATACTTCCTGAAAAACTCCCCCCTGAACTGAGTCCATGTGACAGGTCCGTTGCTGACGTCTAAGGTCCTTTCGATCGATTGCCACCAAATCAGGGCGTTATCTCGTAACAAGAACACGGCGCAGTACACTTTCTGGTCCTCCGGGCAGTTCATGTGGCGAAAAACAGTCTCGATGGAGGACAGCCACAACTCTGCTACCGTGGGGTCCCTTGAGGCTCCATCGAACGGACATGGGTCCCACTTCCTGAAATCTCTTAAGCACCTAGCCTCCCGTGATAAGGCGGCTTCGTTGTTCTGAGGCGCTTGGGCCTGTCGCCCTGCAAGCACGCCTGCAACTGCAGCCTGCACTGCGGTCTGAACTATTGCCTGAATGTCCACCGGGACAGGTCCTACCGCAGGCCCCGGCTGTTCCACTTGTGGGTTTTCTGGTAGGTTTCCTTCCTGCTCTACTGGTGGCACGACTTGCTCAGGGGCTGTACGACCCCTGCCACGTCCTCTTCCTCGACCTCTTCCACGTCCTTGTGCTCGGGGAGGCATGATCTATTTCACAAAAATTTTATCATCTTACTAACAGGCTTGAATCCTTTAAACAAATCATAGGTACTAAACCCTATGCATATCTTTCCCACAACATGGATCTTTTACGAACATGTATAACATATAACATTTACAAACTACAAAGTAATCAAACGTGTACCTGGCGTGACCGGATGCTTGC
This sequence comes from Luffa acutangula, assembly GCA_036850905.1. Taxonomy (NCBI): domain Eukaryota; kingdom Viridiplantae; phylum Streptophyta; class Magnoliopsida; order Cucurbitales; family Cucurbitaceae; genus Luffa; species Luffa acutangula. Next base: position 20,650,537 of record CM072087.1, read on the forward strand.
TGATAAGCCATGGACATACCTAAGGTTTACGATGTAAACCAGTCTACAGAACCTATAACCTAGAGCTCTGATACCAACTGTAACGACCTTACTTTTCATGCCTAGATCCTAAGGCCGTTACTTCGTGCATTTCATTCTACTTCTATGAACAGCGGAAAAATTTCCATTTAAAGAAACTATACTTAGAAATTTGCGAAAAATTTCAATCTGGGATCCCAGTTTAAAACAGAACAAACAAAACCTTTGGTAAATCAAACAAACTTAAAGCGGAATAAAACGTAAATCATTCAATACAAGTTCAAAGGAGAATTTCAAAACGTAAAAATGCGGAAGACTATCCTAAAGGAGATCCATGGCTCAGCAGCTCTCCGTCACGCGTACTGCACACCTTTACCTCTACCTACAGTTGTATGTAAGGGAAAAGAATGAGTATTTAAGAAAATACTCAGTAAGTAGCAATCGAGGCTTTAACATTTTATTCGAGTTAAGGGCCTTAGGGTTAGGTCATCTCATTTCAGTTCATTTCATTTCATTTCAGTTCATTTCATTTCATTTCATTTCATTTCATTTCATTTCATTTCAGTTCGGGTCTCGTATTCAATTAGTACACCTTTAAATATATATATAGGTTTGCCAACTCACTGATAGTGCGCAAGTGGGAGTTTTGGGAGGTCTCTACTCCTACTGATGGTAGATGGCACCCAGTCAGTGAAGCTAAGTCTCATCCCTCAAGGCACTATAGGCGCGTAGCGCTCTAAACTACCATTTCACTGGTGGGGCGTTCATGGGTTTAAGTCAGGAATTTACTTCCACAGTTAGTAAATGGCACCTAAACTGCGAAGCCAAGTCCCGCCCATTAAGCCCCTCATTTCAGTCTATTACATCTCAGTCCTAGGTGTTTAATTGACACGACCCTTGTCTAAGGCACTAGCCTATTCCCTTCTCTTTCCTAATCCTTTCCCTCAAGGTAAATATGATTCCTAAGCCGTCATGAGGCTACCGAAAATTCGGCAGCATAACGACGTACGCAGAGGGAACCCAAAATTTTTCTATACACCTGGAAACAGTATAATGCACTTCTATAGTCACAACGGGTCAGATGTCGCATCCAACTTCAATCCAAACTCCAACAGACATTTAACCCATTCCTCAACATCACAAATAAATCCAGAGAAACACATAGTCATCCAAGCCAAACATGCTTTAAAATAAACCAAGAGATGCTAGGTTAACTTTAAGATCCTCGTGCTATCAACATGTCTTATAATGAAGCTTATCATGATTCCACAATCAAAACTCAGGGCGCAAATCTTATACATGCTAACATAATAACTTTTCAAAGAAAATTAAGCCAAAGCATATAACTAAATCCGACGACTACATATACATTAATCCCAAGCATTTCAGTTCATGGCTAACCAAATAAAGTATGAAAATCACGGCCTCAACACAAACAAGAACACTTAGCCCAAACTCCAATTATTCCATAATCCACGCTTCTCATTTAATGCCCAAATAATGACAATCTCAACATGCTCAATCATGCTTCAAAAGTTAACCCAACACACTTTACCTAAGCTTAAGGACCAACTTGGTCAAAAACAAATGGCACTTCAATCCAACTATCCACTTTAAATTCCCAATTAACAAACAAGGGTCAATTAGTCTAAGACATAAAATTTGAATCCAACTAGCTACTTACCTTAGTGAAGGAGATACTTGATTAACCTCCAAGAAATTCCTTAACTCCAAGGTTCTTACGCAAGCTACAACAAGGAAATGAACTCTTAATTAACTATGGACTCCAACCAAGCATTCAACTAAGAACCCATTACCTTTGGGGTAAAATTAACAACTAAAGCTTACCCAAACAGAACCACAGCTTGCTGTCCAGCAGTCCCAAATCGCTCAAATTTGATAATTCGGCCTCCAAACTCCACGGGCACCATGAAATTGGAAGCTAAACTCAATGGGCATCCATGATTAAACATTAAATAGACCCAAAACACCTTAAATCTCACTTACCCACTGCCGGAATTGCTTAAACACGCTGAAACTTGAAGACCCACTGCTTGAATCACCGGAATTGAATGGGTACGCTTGCTGAACGGGAGAAAAAGTGAATGGGTAATCGTTTAAATGCAAGAACTAACCCACACAAGTTTCAAATCAACTTACCCAATGCGGGAACTCACCTAAAACAGCCGAAAACGCGGAAAAAAAGGGTCCCTCCTCGCTGCTGTCCGCGCCTACAGTGGCGACGACGACTCGCAGATCGACGGCGGCTCGTGAGTGGGTTACAGGCAGCGGCGCGTCGGATCTGCTACACAGAGAGAGAGTGGCTGAGAGAGAGAGAGAGATCGAGGGAGAAAGAGACGAGAGAGAGAGAGAAAAAGAGACGTTACCGGCGGCGGCGATCCGCGGCGGCGTGCGGCGCGAGCGACGGTGGAGGCGGCGGCGGCGTCGACTTGCGGCGGCTGAGAGGGAGCGAGGGAGAGAGTGATCGTGAGAGGGAGAGAGAGGGATTGCCGAGAGAGAGAGAGAGAGAGAGAGAGAGAGAGAGAATGATCGTGAGAGGGAGAGAGAGTTAAGATTTTCATATTTTTTTTTTTAAAAGGTCCACTGACCGTATTTGGGGGAAAAGTTTCCCCCCACTTTCTCTCTTTCTTACTCTGACCGAGCCCCACTTTTCCCTTTTTTTTTTTCTTTTTTTTATTGGCTGTTACAGGAGTTGTATTCCACTAGACACGAGGAAAAACTCTGAATTTTCTTCATCAACTAAAGCTTATAATTCTTCTATAAAAGCTTTTGTTGCAAGCTTTAGTTGCTATATGAAAAACAAATTCTTGTCAAGACAACCTAATGACAAAAATTAAAATTTTATGAGTTTATTGCCACAAAAAAAAAAAAAAAAAAAACTATGAACACAAAGCAGTGAACAGTCTCGAAAGTGGATCTTGTTGGCAACTCATATTATCAAAATCAATTTGACTTATGATCTCTACTTTATTTTGATTTTGATAAGTGAGCATGTATCCTTTTTGTTAATAACCTTAAAACTCTTAGATCCAACTAAGAGTTATCAAAATTATTGCCTTTAATTCTTGATATGAATATTGAAGCGGAAGCGTCTAAACCTTAAGCATGAAATTCTTCATATCTTTATTCAAGGGACTGTTTTGAAACTAAGTTCGTTTTCTTTAATGATTTTCCTAGTGCATAAATCTTTATGCTAGAAAACTTGGAAAAACTTTATGACATAACTCTTTTGTGAAATCTCAATGTTACTTGAGATTGATCTCACAATATCATTTCACAATATAAAAGAGATGTCCATATAAGTTTTCAACTTATATCATAGCCTTACTATGTCATAGACATATTATGTTACACTAAGAAACTGGATTTACTCCCACTAAACCTGTAATTCATAATTATCACTCTTATTTACCTCAAGACCCTAAATGTGATAATTATGAATGGAAATTGTGAAATTATAAATAAGTTCCTTATTGAGATCGCCACAAATGAATTTAAACACTTGAAACTTTTGTGATACTGGATCAAAAGTTTCTAAACTTTACAAGCTTTATGATTTAATAAATCATGCAATTGAAAAATCAATCTTTATAACCAATCAACATAGCTCTAAAAAACTTGTCATTTATTTAAAGGAAAATCTCTTTTTAAGTAATGACACCCATAATAATCAGACAAACTATATGTGTCTCAAACATTACCTTTTAAAGACAATATGACAAGTTACCAAAAAATTAATAATAATAATAATAAAATTGTGGTTTATCATTTCACCTCATTTTTTTATGACAATATTATTATTATTATTATTATTATTATTATTTAATAGACAAGTCTTTGTTTGACTTTAGGAAGGGTAATTGAAACATCTTCCTTTTACTTTTAAGTCAAACTTAAAACCTTATACTTGTATTTCTCCTACTCCTTTTGATTGCTTTTAATAATGTTGAGTTTGTTTTACATAATTGAGGAGAACCTTTACTAATGTTATCACAAAAAGAAAAGAATTCAAATTTCTTTTCTTAAAGACAACATTCCTCATTTTATCTTTCCCACAAACTCAACATCCTTAAGAAACTTTAAGATCTCATTAACTTTTAAGTGGGAAATAATTTTAAAAAACATGAAAATGACCAGTGCACCTAAACTAACAATTAATAATTTGTAGGTACAAGTTTTTTCTTATTGGCTTTCAAGACCAAATAATGCTTGAGAATTCCTAAATGCAAACCTAATGTTAAGCATTTGCTTAACCTTGAATTGCAAGAGATTTAGTTGTTGCTTTATATGGTACACCACTTAAGCCTTATGTTGCAATCTTTAGTGTTTTTCCCAATAGGCATTGAGTGCAAAGAAGAATGATTATTTACACTCACCTAATCTTTTTGAGCTTTGAATCACTTTATAAGCAATACACTTCTCAAGTTTTTTATTTTTTTATTTTTTTTTAATTTGTATTAACTTAATGGCTCTGTATATTCTCAAGTTTTAAAATTTTTCTTTTTCTCTCACTCTCTTTCCTTCATTTTTACACTCTCCTTCCCTCTCTATCCATCACTCTTTCTTTCCCGATTCCTTCATCTTTTCCTCTCTCTTTCACTCTCCTGAATATTGCATGTTAGTAGGTGTTATTGGTTACCGCAAGCGCACGGGCCACAAGTAATATAAAACGGAAAGTATTCCGAGTATCGAATCCTCAGGGAGGCGAAGCGAAACTTAAGCAAATGATTAAAATTTTCTTGAGCACTGAAAATACTTAGGCGAAATAATATTTAGGGACCACTTCATGCAATAAAAAGATTTAAATTCAAAATGATTAATAAAAACAAATTGATCAATCAAAAAAATAAGATATGGAGAAAGAGTTTTCTTTAAATGGGAAGAGGGGTCTTGAAAATCAATGATTAGCTAAATAGTTGTTATAATTATCCTATCTCATTGCCCAACTAATTATAATCCTAGAATCTCCGTTAATCACATAGGCTCTCCTGTCGGTTTCCCCTAATGGTAATTAATTCATTTTAACAACCTAAGTGTCCTTAGCGCTATTAAAAATCATTAATTATTACACCCTGATTCATTTTAGGAATCTAAGTTTAATCAACTAATCCCGGTGTCACAACGGGCAATTAAACTAGTTGCATGGATTATGATCTATCCTAATTTCTCTCCATCGAGTTTCCATTAAGAATCGACTCATTACACAATTGGCCAGATTGAGTAAAGCATTAAGCACATCCATACAAATAATTAGGACATGGGCAAGAGACAAGAAATTATAACAATATTTTAACTATAATTTCATTTCAAGACCCCAAATTGGGGTTTTAGCTACACATAATATCCACAATAATTACAAGGGAAAGCATATTAAAGAGCATAAAAGGAAAGGAATTGACCGTCGAAAAAACCCCTCGCTGACGCTTGGAGCCCCGCTGACTACTCCTTGAGCCTCTAAGGTGCTCCCCAAAATTCCCCAAAATTTTCCCACTAGAAGAATCCTCTCAAAAGGCTCAAAAGCCTTGAGAGGGGCTCCAAAGGGAGCCTAAGGAAGGAAGGAAGAATGATTTGATTGATGATTGATTGATGAGAAATGAGGCACCCAAGGGGTGCCTTTTATAGGCCTGGAATAGGGGCAGCGCCGCGACGCTGCCTTGCTAAGCGTCGCGACGCTGCTGCGCACGCGGCTTGGGCAACAAGAAAGGGCAGCGTCGCGACGCTGCCTTGCTTAGCGTCTCGACGCTGTCCAGATTTCCAGATTTTTCAGCTTCCTTTTTGGGCCTTCTTCTTCATTTCTTTTGGTCTTTTCTTTATGGAGGTCTTCTTTGGGCCACCAATTGCATCAAACTTTGATTTGGGCTATAATTACTTAAATTTTGGCTCTTTTTCTCCCAAAATCACCATTTGTGCTCCTAAAGACAAAATAACAAAATTCATTAAATATATTCATTAAAAATACGATTAAAGCACCAAAAAGCTTAATAAATCGAGGCTAAAATAGCGACATTTCTGCTCGCTATCACACCCCCAAACTTAAGCTTTTGCTAGTCCCGAGCAAAATAAATTCTAAAGATGCATGAAATAGAATCGCTCAACCCTCAATGATTTTGGAATTCTTAGGATCGAATGGAAAACATGCAAGTGGAATAAGCAAGCACCGCATACTCTTGAAGAAATCTTAAACTAGTTTGAACTTAAGATTAATGAATAGCATGCTCAAGACTTATCTATTGATTTTTTTACTAACCTAGATTAGTCTTATGGTTTTCTCCATTTGTTTTCCCCCTACACTGGCTAAGAGCCCCTAATACTTCGGAGTCCTTCTATCATGCAAAAAAAAGAAACTAGGGTGCCTGTCATCTTTTTCTTTCATGGGGGAGTAGACTTCTCACCTGATTTTTCTTTTTCTCTTCTTTTTCTTTTATTTTTCTTTTGTTTTTCTTTTGCTCCTCCCCCAAACTTGCATTTTGATATCTAATGGTACTAGCTTTCACACTACGGTGCAGGGACCCTTAACCCGAATTTTATTCTCTGGTTGGCCTAACTGATCACACCGCAGGTAGCTCTTTTTACCCCTAGGCTTTTTCTTTCGAGCAAGCAAAAAAAATAATAAATTCTTTTTCAACAGATTTTCTTTTTCTCACTTTTTCTTTTGTTGCTTTTGCTTTTCTCTCAGCAGGCATAGCATTTTTTCCTACCTAGTTCTTTAGAGCAATCAAGCATGAACTTCCTGATATTAGAAACTAAGCCTATCGGGGTGACAACAACTTTGAAAACCATAATAAGAATCTAGATTTTCAAAGACGTCATTAGATAAGACTATTGCATGCTTTAGACATCAAAACTAAGTATCAAAAAATTTTAAAATTTCACAATTTCTGCCGTGCTCCCAGATTCCACAACATATAAACCATTTTCTCCCAAAATTTAAAAAATCACATCCTTGGCTATCATGGCTATCTATTCATGCATCCAACAAAATTTAAATAGGCTCAACACAGCGGAAGCCTCCCCCCCAAACTTAAACTAAACATTGTCCCCAATGTTTTAAAACAGAAAAGCATAAAGAGGGATACTGAGACTTCCCTGAGCTAGGAGCGCTTCATCTTCTTCCTTTGGATCCATGAAAAATGGGAAATGTGGAATTTTGGGATTTGCTAAGGTGATCCTACAAAACAAAATTGGATCACAGAGCAAAGAAAATTATTTACCGCAAAAACAACCAACTAAACTTTAATCCTTGGGTTGCCTCCCAAGCAGCGCTTTCTTTAACGTCTTTAGCTAGACTAGGCTCGGCACACTTACGGAGGCTCAAAATAAAAATTTTCATCATCCTCCGGGCCCTGCAAAAAATCACGCACCGAATTGCATACTACAAACAGGGGAGAAAAAAAAACTTTCCCCTGGCCCATCTTCACTAAAGAGATTCTCATAATAACATTTCAGAAAATAATCAGCTGCATCAAATCTCTTTTCTAAATCTCTATTCTCGAAACAATTGTTAACAGAGTCATCAAGCGTTGTAATATCCACTGGTCTAGGATCTAGAGATGGCCTATCAATCATGCCAGTCCATTCATCAGAAAAAATATCTACATTTTCAGCAGATCCTTCAGACTTAGAATTAAAAAATGATTCAACTAAGCTATCACATGACTCATCATCAGAAGACTTAAAGAATTCAAGAATTTCAGGATCAGATTCTATACTATGCACAGATTCGAGTTCTTCTAGGTCAGATTCTATGCTATACACATCATCAGGACATGAAAAAAAAGTATTCACATTGTCAGGATTCATGCATTCAGGAATGTCAAGATCAGACTCAATAGATTCACTGTAATCATGGTCAGACTCAAAATCATCTATCGAGCAATCTTTTTTATGCCTTTTATGTTTATGCTCAATGTCAGGCAATTCAATATCATCATCAAAATTATTCATTTCAGGCAAATCTAATTCATTCTCACAGGAAGGTAAATCATCAACTGCAGATCTTTCATTTTCACAAGCAGGCAAGTCCAATTCATTTTCAAAGTCAGGCAGATCCAAATCATTTTCAAACAGAGGATTATCCATATATGCTTCGTGATCAAAATCCTCATTATCCATAAGCATTTCTCCTAAGCCTAGGCCAAGATTATAGTCTACCTCTTCATCGTCATCAGTCAAGTATTCAGGCCCAACAGAAAAACATGTATGCAAACTACAAACAGATTCATCTTGGCCAAAAATACTAAACACGACTTTTTCATCATCAATGTTCAAGGTAAGTTTACCTGTATGCACGCTGATCTCAGCCTTACCAGTGGCTAGGAAAGGTCTGCCTAAGATAATTGGTACTTCTTTGTCCTCCTTCATGTCCAGTACCACGAAATCTACAGGAAAGATGAATTTGTTGACTTTCACCAACACGTCCTCCACAACACCCATCGGGTGGGTAATTGATCTGTCAGCAAGCTGGAGAGTGACGTCGGTGTCTGTCATACCTGATAAACCAATCTTCCTGTACACAGAGTAGGGCATTAAATTTATACTTGCTCCTAAATCACATAGGGCCCTATCAAAGGATACTTCTCCTATGGTGCAGGGAACAGTAAAACTCCCTGGATCTTTCTGCTTAGAGGGTATCCTACCCGAAATAATAGTACTGCTACTCTCAGATAAATTAAAAACTTCTTTTTTCAGACTTTTCTTTTTAGAAAGCATTTCCTTCATGAATTTTCCATAATTTGGCATATTATACAAAGCTTCTACCAATGGAATATTCACAGACAACTTTTTAAACGTTTCTAGAAATTTTTGAAATTGTTCATCTAATTTGACATTTTTAAATCTTTGAGGAAAAGGTAACTCCCTGAAATCAAAGGTTGGACATTCGTCCCTCCGCTTGGGCGGGCTAATATGCGAACCTCTGTCATGGTGGTTGCATGGAACCACTTCTTCCTCAGTCAGCTTCTTATTGTCATTCTGCCTCTCATCTTCTTTTTTACCTGCAAAGCTGTTAGAAAAATCACATTTTAATTCAATAGAGTTGGGAGGATGTTGGAACCTTTCAGAGGAGGCTTTTTGTGCCTCAGTCCCTTCATCTTCATCCCTTCTCTTTTCTTCTTCCTTTGTCTTCTCTGAACTGTCCTCCAGTCTTCTGCCACTTCTCAGAACCACCATCTTACACTGCTCTTTCGGGTTAGGCTCAGTATCACTTGGAAATTTTCCCTTTTGAAGGGCATTTACTGCTGAAGCAATCTGACCTATCTGTACTTCCATATTCTTTAGAGCTGCGTCGTGGTTGTTTACGGATGTCTGGAGATTCACATTCAATATTCTTTGTTCTTTGATGAATAAAGCCACCATCTCCTCCAGGTTATTTTTCTTCTCAGGAGTACTTGTTGATGCAAAACCTGGGGGTGGCTGCAAAACATTCTTCGTATTCGCATATGAGAAGTTCTCGTGATTGCGCAGACTGGGGTGGTAGAAGTTTGGTACTCCTTGAGTATATGGTCTATTTCTTATGTATTGAACTTCTTCCACATCTTGACCTTCTTTCTTTGAATGACCTTCAGCTAAGGTGGAAATGGACTTAACCACCTCAGATGACGTCAATTTGTTTAGTGCATTGGTCAGAGATGCCAGTTGCGCTTTCAGTGAACTTGACTCATCCAATTCTTATAATCCAGCCTTCTTTGTAACTGTTCCTCTCTCCGTCGGCCATTGATAACTTGTTGTCGCCATTTCCTCAAGCAAGTCTTTGGCTTCTTTCACTGTTTTTGAAAGAAAACTCCCTCCTGCTGATGTGTCAAGGACTGTCTTTGTGGAGGGGTTTAATCCATTATAAAATAACTGTACTTGAAGCCAATCAGGATATCCGTGTTGGGGGCATCGCCTAAGCATTTCCTTATATCTTTCCCATGCTTCGTACAACTGCTCCTCGTCAAGCTGCCTGAATGTTCCAATTTCAGTCCGGAGCTTGGTAGTCTTAACCGGTGGAAAGAATTTTGTCAGAAAAGCCTGGGCAAGCTCGTCCCAAGTACTGATGCTGCCCGTCTCGACTGATTCGAGCCAATCTTTTGCTTTATCCTGTAGAGAAAATGGAAACAGCCTCAATCTGATTGCGTCGGCCGGAACTCCGTTCATCTTTACCGTCCCACATATTTATAGGAATGATCGCAGATGAGAGTGGGGGTCTTCGGAAGGATGTCCCTTGAACGAGTTATCGCGCGCCATCTGAATCAACCCTGTTTTTAGCTCAAAATTTGTAGCTTGGATGGGGGCGTAGATAATTCCAGAATTCTCGGTAGGAAGAACTGGCTGCAGAAAATCTCTAATTGCCTTGGGAGCTTCTTCTTGGTGGGCCATCGCTTCTGCTAATCTTTTTTCTCTTCTAATGGATCTAAGAGTCCTGTTAATCTCAAGATCTAGCGGAAACAAATCAACCACCTTGTTTCTTCGCATGCAATGCTCCCAGACAATAGAAAGAACCAAACAAAAATAAAATAATATTCACAAAATGATGAAAAAAAAATATTTACACCTAAATTACCATTTATCCTTTTCTTTTCGATGTCAAGAAAAATTAATCTTTGCTTAAAAATAAAGCCTCCCCGGCAACGGCGCCAAAAACTTGTTATTGGTTACCGCAAGCGCACGGGCCACAAGTAATATAAAACGGAAAGTATTCCGAGTATCGAATCCTCAGGGAGGCGAAGCGAAACTTAAGCAAATGATTAAAATTTTCTTGAGCACTGAAAATACTTAGGCGAAATAATATTTCGGGACCACTTCATGCAATAAAAAGATTTAAATTCAAAATGATTAATAAAAACAAACTGATCAATCAAAAAAATAAGATATGGAGAAAGAGTTTTCTTTAAATGGGAAGAGGGGTCTTGAAAATCAATGATTAGCTAAATAGTTGTTATAATTATCCTATCTCATTGCCCAACTAATTATAATCCTAGAATCTCCGTTAATCACATAGGCTCTCCTGTCGGTTTCCCCTAATTGTAATTAATTCATTTTAACAACCTAAGTGTCCTTAGCGCCATTAAAAATCATTAATTATTACGCCCTGATTCATTTTAGGAATCTAAGTTTAATCAACTAATCCCGGTGTCACAACGGGCAATTAAACTAGTTGCATGGATTATGATCTATCCTAATTTCTCTCCGTCGAGTTTCCATTAAGAATCGACTCATTACACAATTGGCCAGATTGAGTAAAGCATTAAGCACATCCATACAAATAATTAGGACATGGGCAAGAGACAAGAAATTATAACAATATCTTAACTATCATTTCATTTCAAGACCCCAAATTGGGGTTTTAGCTACACATAATATCCACAATAATTACAAGGGAAAGCATATTAAAGAGCATAAAAGGAAAGGAATTGACCGTCGAAAAAACCCCTCGCTGACGCTTGGAGCCCCGCTGACTACTCCTTGAGCCTCTAAGGTGCTCCCCAAAATTCCCCAAAATTTTCCCACTAGAAGAATCCTCTCAAAAGGCTCAAAAGCCTTGAGAGGGGCTCCAAAGGGAGCCTAAGGAAGGAAGGAAGAATGATTTGATTGATGATTGATTGATGAGAAATGAGGCACCCAAGGGGTGCCTTTTGTAGGCCTGGAATAGGGGCAGCGTCGCGACGCTGCTGCGCACGCGGCTTGGGCAACAAGAAAGGGCAGCGTCGCGACGCTGCCTTGCTTAGCGTCTCGACGCTGTCCAGATTTCCAGATTTTTCAGCTTCCTTTTTGGGCTGATTTTTGGGCCTTCTTCTTCATTTCTTTTGGTCTTTTCTTTATGGATGTCTTCTTTGGGCCACCAATTGCATCAAACTTTGATTTGGGCTATAATTACTTCAATTTTGGCTCTTTTTCTCCCAAAATCACCATTTGTGCTCCTAAAGACAAAATGACAAAATTCATTAAATATATTCATTAAAAATACGATTAAAGCACCAAAAAGCTTAATAAATTGAGGCTAAAATAGCGACATTTCTGCTCGCTATCAGTAGGCATAGGATGTTGTCGTAGTTTCTTAGATAGCTTGCGTGTTTGCATCGTGCATGCTGTTCTCTTTCCGGTCTAGGTTGTTTGATAGCGAGCATAGCTAGCTATCTTTAATTATTTAATTTAGCTAGTCTTTTATGATTTCTGGGTCATTTTATTGTGCTTTAATGTTTATTTTGTAGGAAAAGGTTGATTGGAGTTAAAATGCAAGAGTGGAAGTAATCGGGTGCTCGGGACGCGAAAAGATGCAAAGGAAGGAAAAGAATCAAATGGGAAAAAAGTCAAAATTCGGTCAAAAGGTGACTAGCGTCTCGACGCTAGCCCTTAAGCGTCTCGACGCTAGCATTCCTTATTCGGATAGGCGCGAAATCGTCGCAGCGTCGAGACACTACGACCTTAGCGTCTCGACGCTACCGTAATTTCCTTTCCCGAACGCGCGTGTTTAGAGGCAGCGTCTCGACGCTACGATGAAATTTCAGAATAAATAGTTATTTTTGGCTAGGTTTTTTTGGGGGAACCAATTTTGGGACTTCTTGGAGCCGTAAACAGGACAAAAATCAGAGGAATTAAAGGCTGAAGCATAGGGGAAAATTCAAAAATCAACCCATTGTTCGTGGGGATCATGACGGGGACGTTCGGTCTCGGCCTACAACGAGTTTAATTCTTCTTTCCCTCACTTTAGTTAGACTTTTATGGCTTTTACATGTTTAGTTGAGCTTGTAATACAAATCATGAGTAGCTAAACTTGTAAGCTTAGGGATTGATGTAGTTGATTGTGTTTATGGATTGATTTATGGTTTAAGTTGTGCAATGTTATTATGTTTGTAATCTTGATTTAATGCTTTCAATTAATTGGCCATTAGTTGGATGATTTAAGTTTCTAATCTAGCTCGGGAGAGGGGATTGGATTTAGACTTACTCAAGATTGCATGACTAAAGTTTAGTTTCTAATTCGTGACGATTTTAGATTAACTTTAGAATTGGTTAAAAGATCTCATTGCCTTGCATGATTAATAAACTTAGAGAGGGATATCAAGTTGGTTAATTTGCATGAGAATCAATTATACTCGGGAGAGGTAGTTGTGATTAAAGGGTCTTTAGCTCATAATTCCATTGTGCATAATAACTAATTCCTTAAAATCAATCCTAGACTAAATCGGCGAAATCAATTCCCTAAGTAGTTTTCCCAATTGAAATTCCACACTTTTTACTTGCTTTAATTTAGGTTTACATTAATCACTCATCACTTTTTGATCCCTAAATAAAATTGAGTGAGATAATTCACAATACTTGATTTGTTTAACAATCCAATCCAGAGGATGACATTCGAATTACATTCACTATATTATTACTTGACCCGTGCGCTTGCGGTAGGAAAAGTCCACATCAAGTTTTTGGCGTCGTTGCTGGGGATTTGGCACATTTAGCTAGATTGATATTGTAAAAAAATTGTTTGATCTTAATTTAGGGTGTATTTTTACTTTTTTTTAGGTTGATTGCATTTTTCTCCTTATTTGTTTTTCTTTCCATATTTGTTTTTCTAGCTTAGTTTTTATTTTAGTTGTGTAATCTTTTCCTTATTTGTTTCTTGTTATTCCTTTTTAGATTAGTTTTTCCTTATTTGTTAGTTTCCTTATTTGTGTTTTTCCATATTTATTTTTGCATTCCATATTAGGTTATTTTCTTTCCTTTTTCTAGATTATATTTTCCATATTTAGATTAGTTGTTGTCTTTTCTTTGTTTCTTTCCATAATTGTTTTCTTTCCTTTTTAGGGTAGTTTTGTTTGTTTATGCGTAGGAATAAAGATTTAATTTTAGCACCATTGGATCCCAAGATAGAAAGAACCATCCATAGGCTTCAAAGGGAGAATAGAGAAAACGTTCAAATGGCTGACCAAAATCCACCTGAGGAGCCTAGGCCTATTAGAGACTACTTTTAACCCGTGTTTCAGGGGCAACAGTCGGGGATTGTCTATGCACCGATTAATGCCTGGATATCCCGACTGGCTTCAAGTTCAATTGTTTTATAATGGTTTAACTCCTAGTACAAAAATGATTGTTGATGCAGCTGCAGGTGGGACTCTGTTGTCCAAGACAGTGGAAAACGCTCGCACACTTTTAAAGGATATGGCCACCAACAACTATCAGTGGCCATCTGAGCGATCTACACCCAAAAAGATTGTTGTTGGAGTGTTTGAGGTTGATAAAGTAAGTGCACTCCAGGCCCAAATGACCTCCCTTGCTTATGCTTTTATGAAATTTTCAGGTACAGGGAGTGCACAATCAATTGAATCAGCTGCTGCTTTGGCATCTAGACCTCAGGAGGAGACCATTGAACAGGTTCAGTATGTATCAAATTCTAATTTTAGGGGATATAATAATAATGTTACACCTACACATTATCACCCTAACAATAGGAACCATGAAAATTTCTCTTATGCCAATAATAAGAATGTTCTTAACCATCCTGGGTTTGCCCCTCAAACTCAAGAAAATAAAAAGTTAGAAGATCTTGTTGGAGGTTTCATTGCAGAGTCAAGTAACAGGACAACCAAACTAGAGGAGGCAGTCATTGCTACCAACACCACAGTGAATGGCCACAGTGCAACCATAAAGAACATTGAGACTCAGTTGGGACAGTTGGTAAGTGTTGTAAGTACCATGAATAAAGGTAAGGCCCCAGCTGAACAGGAGAAAACTCAGATGGAGTACTGTAAGGCAATCACTGTGCACCAGGAGGAATCTGAAGAGGAACCTGAATCTGAGGACTATGAAACGCCTACAAGGGAAACTGAGGAGGACACATCATCTGATGAGGCTGAAAAGCCTGAACCTGAGCCTCCTATTCCTTCTCCCACACTGATGGTTCCTAAGGAAAAGAAAAAGAAAAAGAACAAAAAGAACAATCAGGTTCAGTTTGATAAATTTATGAATGCTTTTATGAATCTGAATATTAATATTCTTTTTGCATAGGCATTAGAGATGCCCCAATACAACAGGTTTATGAAGGAGTGGTTAGCAAAGATGCGAAAGGAAAAGAAGGTTGACACTGTATATCTTGCTTCCACATGCAGCACCAGAGTACAACAGAAAGTACCTGAAAAAGTAGCAGACCCAGGGAGTTTTTCTGTTCCTTGTAGTTTTGGTACTTATTCTTTCAGAGCATTATGTGATTTAGGTGCTAGCATTAATATTATCCCATTGTCCTTGTGTAAGAAGTTAGACATAGGTGAGATTAAATCTACTCCTGTAAAGCTCCAATTGGCTGATCAATCTGTGGTGAGACCAGTTGGTATTGTAGAAAATGTGTTAATCAGAGTAGGTAGATTTTTCCTCCCTATTGATTTATATGTTATGGACATGATAGAAAATCCTTCAATTTCTGTCATATTAGGAAGATCATTCCTTGCTACTGGGCGAATGATTATAGATATTGAGCGTAGGGAGCTCACTATTAGAGTCAAGAACGAAAAAGAAATCTTTAAAGCAGTTGAAGACTCTAAAGATGAAGTGCTTTTCATGGGCTACAGGAAAGGTGCAAGAAAGAGCACCTCTGTTGGATTCACAGAACAAAAGCCTCCTTGAAGCACGTTCAACACGTCGAGCTAATGACGTTAAACAAGCGCTTATGGGAGGCAACCCAAGTAAGTTTAGTGTGTTTTCTTTTTGGTTTTTGATTTATTTGTTTGTTTTTGTTTTGTAGGTCTTGTTTTCTTTCTCTCCTTTGCTTTCAAGCTTTCAAGATTCCAAGCTTTCAGTCAAGAAGTCGTCATTATTCCAGGCCAGTATTGTTCACTCCTTTCATTCTTTTATTGTTCTCATGCTTGTATACATTGAGGACAATGCATGTTTTAAGTTTGGGGGTGGATTAGCATGTTTGTGGAGCCCTTGAGCATCTGAGTTCAGGCTATAGTTTTGAGCTTTCTTTGAATTATGCATATGGTTGTTTTCTGAATTCTACTTTTACATGATTATGATGTCCTAGGATAGACTTTCTTGTCAATTTTCAAGCTTGTGATGAGTTATAAGCATGAGTGCCCCAAAAGGGAGACTTTTTAAAAATTTTCTAGGAGATGGCTTGCATGAGTAGAGTATTTGTCTTGGCTAGATTTGGATTTGAATGCTTAGGAGCGAATTATTGGGTTCATATGCTTGTTGTCACCTCGATAGGTGTAAGGAAGAGCTAAAAAGTTAATGTTTTGCAAATTAGTATGTTTGATCTTGCTTAGGAGGAAAGAAAAGAATATATGCTATTTATGCTCATAAAGAAAAATCATTCTTGTAGTTACTGTTGAAAAGAAAATTATTATGCCATGGCCTGTGCACAGTTGCAATGTTTAATAAAGTTTAGGCAAAAAGAGCTACCCCTGTTGTGATCAGTTAGGCCAACCAGAGAAAACTCAGGTTAAGGGTCCCTGCAATGGGTGTGTGAAAGCTAGTGCCACATATACATGCTTAATTTAATTGTTAATTATAAGCACCTAAGTTTGGAGGAAAACAATCTAATTTGTTCCATTAACTCATTAGTGAAGCCTTAGTGCCAGTGTAGAGGGAAGATGAGTTGAGAGTTTAATAATCCAATCCCGGGCTAGTAGAGTCTGATCTTGTTGAGTTAGATCTCGCTTATGCAAGTTATTTTTGGAAAAATTTTAATTTGTCTCCCTCATTGGTCTTTATGTGCATGTCTCTTGCTAGCTTGGTTATTGACTTTTGAGCCTTGAGGATTGAGTTATGATTGTTGCATCCATTTTTCTACTGTATGTTTAATTTGTAGTTTGCTCGAGGACTAGCAAAAGCTTAAGTTTGGGGGTATTTGATAGCGAGCATAGCTAGCTATCTTTAATTATTTAATTTAGCTAGTCTTTTATGATTTCTGGGCCATTTTATTGTGCTTTAATGTTTATTTTGTAGGAAAAGGTTGATTGGAGCTAAAATGCAATAGTGGAAGTAATCGGGTGCTCGGGACGCGAAAAAATGCAAAGGAAGGAAAAGAATCAAATGGGAAAAAAGTCAAAATTTGGTCAAAAGGTGACTAGTGTCGAGACGCTATCCCTTAAGCGTCTCGACGCTAGCATTCCTTATTCGGATAGGCGCGAAATCGTCGCAGCGTCGAGACGCTGCGACCTTAGCGTCTCGACGCTACCGTAATTTCCTTTCCAGAACGTGCGTGTTTAGAGGCAGCGTCTCGACGCTACGATGAAATTTCAGAATAAATAGTTATTTTTGGCTAGGTTTTTTTGGGGGAACCAATTTTGGGACTTCTTGGAGCCGTAAACAGAGCAAAATCAGAGGAATTCAAGGCTGAAGCAAAGGGGAAAATTTGGAAATCAACCCATTGTTCGTGGGGATCGTGACGGGGACGTTCAGTCTTGGCCTACAACGAGTTTAATTCTTCTTTCCCTCACTTTAGTTAGTTTTTTATGGCTTTTACATGTTTAGTTGAGCTTGTAATACAAATCACGAGTAGCTAAACTTGTAAGCTTAGGGATTGATGTAGTTGATTGTGTTTATGGATTGATTTATGATTTAAGTTGTGCAATGTTATTATGTTTGTAATCTTGATTTTATGCTTTCAATTAATTGGCCATTAGTTGGATGATTTAAGTTTCTAATCTAGCTCGGGAGAGGGGATTTGATTTATACTTACTCAAGATTGCATGACTAAAGTTTAGTTTCTAATTCGTGACGGTTTTAGATTAACTTTAGAATTGGTTAAAAGATGTCATTGCCTTGCATGATTAATAAACTTAGATAGGGATATCAAGTTGGTTAATTTGCATGAGAATCAATTATACTCGGGAGAGGTAGTTGTGATTAAAGGGTCTTTGGCTCATAATTCCATTGTGCATAATAACTTATTCCTTAAAATCAATCCTAGACTAAATCGGCGAAATCAATTCCCTAAGTAGTTTTCCCAATTGAAATTCCACACTTTTTACTTGCGTTAATTAGGTTTCCATTAATCACTCATCACTTTTTGATCCCTAAATAAAATTGAGCGAAAAAATTCACAATACTTGATTTGCTTAACAATCCAATCCAGAGGACGACATTCGAATTACATTCACTATATTATTACTTGACCCGTGCGCTTGCGGTAGGAAAAGTCCACATCATTGTTGCCTTAGTTCGAGATTAGTTCCTCCTATTCAAGCTTCTTGGGAGAATTCTTTTAGTGAGTTCCTTGTCCCCTCTCGTGGCGATGAGTTCTAGCGAGAGTCGAGAAAGTGGTCATTCTGGCTCTCCTATCGTTCTTGAAGTTAATTCGCGCCTCATGGTGAATTCCCCTGTTCTTCTTCCGATGCCTCAAGCGGTGTTGACAATGGATGCATTGCAAGCTAAGATTGACACTGCAATCCAAAACAACTTGAAGCACCTTGGTGTGAACCAAGTCCTTGCTCATGGGCGAGAAGCTTAGTTCTTTCAAAGCTTCAGGAAGTAAAGCCTTCATCGTTCGATGGTTAGCCTGGAAGTTCGAGGGCTGTTGAAGAATGGACTTATGAGTTAGAAGCCATGTTTCAGTATCTTGGACCTCAAGGTCGAGTATCCAGAGCTCTATGATGACGAATCTAAGAAGAGGAAAGTTCCTAAAGGTGGGGAGTCGGTTTCACCTCCCATTTCCAAGATAGTGCTCTTTCCTTGAGTTTATCTATTGCTCTCGAATTACCCTTCCTCTTTCAGTGCTTTGTCATCTGAATCTATTTGTGATGTGAGATCTTAGTCTTGCTTTAGTGTGTTTTGTCGCATCGGTTAGATCTTTCATTTCCTTTGAAGTTGGTGGAAGATAGTAAGTTGGTTTCCAAGTCCTACCAAGCGTCACCTAGATTCTAGGGAGTCGAGAGATTTCCTTGTAATAGGTGAAGTTGGGCGAACCTCTCTGTATAGGCTAGCTTCATGTGAAAAAGATCTTCCTAAAAATATTTTTGTGATCCAGCTTCTTAAGTTAAGGGTCATGAAAATTAATGTTCCAAGATTGCTTCCTAAACCAAGTCAAGTGATGCAAACTTGTTGTGATGTCTTCGGGCTGAACAGTTTTGCAGTTGTTATGGTTGTGCATCATCTATTCCTCTTGTGCCTTAGCTCAAAGCTTCGGAACTCCAAAGGAAGGTAGCATGATGAGCAAAAAGCGGTTGTTGCTAAGTGCCTTGTGGAGTTTAAGTTGGAGTCAAGGCCAAGTGTCCAAAATGGTTAGGCGAGTAACTTTCGAGGACGAAAGTTCTTAAGGTGGGGAGATTGTAACGCCCCGCGTTCTGAAATCGAGCCGTTTTGGAGTTGTTTGGGTGTTTTTATTCTAATTTGGAAAATTAGAATATAAGTTTAGCCTTGGGTCGTTAAATAAATTTCTATAATTTAGGGAAAAGAGATTTTTAATTAAATCTTTTAATTTCCTAAAGTTTGGAGGTCTAATAGTTGATATTTATTTTAAATATCAAAAGACCCAAATCCTAAATTAATTGGGCTATTTTCTTTCCCAAACTTTTTTAGGGATTAAGTTTCGAATTTTAAATTGAAATCCTAGATAAGATCTTTTTTTTTTTAATTGGGATTCTTTCTCTTGGGTTTTATTTAAATCTAAGAAAAGAGTTTTCTTTTGTTAAAAAAAAAAAAAAGGAAAAGAAAAGGGATTCAAAGACAAAAAAAAGCCCTAATTCCATTTTCACTTTCTTCCTCTCCCTCTTGTGCGTGAAAAACCATTAGCAGCCCCCCCTTCTCTTTTTTCTCCGTTTTAAAACCCATCAACCCCACCACCTCGTTGCAGTGCCGCCACCATTGGAGTGTAGCGCCATCGCTGTGTTCACGCCGTCGCCGCCTAGGCCGAGTGTCATCCCTCCGTGAACCTCTCCCTCTCTCATCGTTTTCTTCCTTCGTTCGACCAAGACCCACGCGACGTGCAGTCTCGCCAGCCACCCACGAAGCCGCCGGCGTCCTCAAACTCGTTCTCTCGCGTTGACGTGCGGCTCAAGCATTAGACCTGTGAGCTTCAACGTGAATCCTCTCATTTTCTTAAGGCCCATTAGTTTTCCTTTCAAGTTCAGCAAAGATTCGTGTTTTATCTCCTCTTATTCGCTTTTTTCAGTCAGATCCATGAGGTAGAAGGTTGAATCTTCATCGTTCTAGCGTTTTGGGCGTGTTTAGACTGATTTAAGGTTTGTTTCGACGTGTTCGGGCTCTCTTGGTGAGTTTTCTTCGTTACCCATGCTTGTTTGAGTTCGAATAGGATTTACCCAAGCTTATTCGACTTCAATATTAGAATGCCCCAGTTGTTTAAGTGCTGGAATTTAGTTTAATGTTGAAAATTCTGATCTGCAACGCCGTAAAAGTGTTCGATTGAGTTTGAATCACTTAAAACTTTAATACCCATTGTCCAAGGAGTATTCTAACACGTTGTTCGAGGTTAGTATAACCTATCTAGCGTGGTATCGAGTTCGTTTGGGTAGTATTCGTTGCTGTTTTTGGTTTAAAAGCATGTTTAACCAATGCCCATTAGTTGTTTAGGCCCTTGAAGTGTTGCCCCAACCCTTGTGGGTTCTTAAATCATGATTTAGGAGGTTTATGTTTGTTGTTCGTGGTTTAAAATGCACGCGAAATTATCATCTATTAATTGTCTAGGCTCTAGTAACGTTGTCAAACCTCTAGAAGTCCTTAGAATGCGAAATCACGCCATTTACTTGCTGTCCAACGACTGAAAAGCCTTGATTATAGCAGTTCAGCAAGTACCCTTACTCGTTGTGCCTTAGACGTGGTTGCCCATAGTCTAAAGGCTTTGGGTTTTCAGTTTGGGGAATTTTGAGTTGCTATCCAGCAAGAAAATAGCATTTCTTGACTGAACTTGACCTTTCAAGCAAGTTTATAGTATTTGTAAGTTGGTTCTAATTTAGTAGAGGTTGTCTTGGTCATTAGGAGCTCTCTTGGTCTACCTTGAGTTGTTGAAGTGCTTTAGGAGCATTCGAGGTAAGTAGTTTCTATCCGTTGAGTCTGTTTGACTGCATGAGCATGCTTGCTGTTTATCGCTTTTCTAGCATGTCTCGTTGTTTGTTATGGAATTTGATTTATGTGTTAGAAGTGCTGTTCGATCGATATTAAAGCATGATTATCTGTTGGTTGTTTTAAGCATGTTGTCTTATTGTTTTTACGCTATACTGCATGAAAGTCAAGTTGCATGGTTTTGTGTGCTCATTGAGAGGTGAGCCGGGTTGTGTGAGTAGAGCGTGACGCAAAAATCACGTGTTAAGATTGCGCCACATGACGCGGAAATCATGTTATTGGTGCAGAGCGTGACGCTTAAATCACGTGCGAGTATGCGTTGCGCATGGCGCGTAATTCATGTGCGGGGTGTGAGTGCGTTACATGACTCAGAAATCATGTTTTAGTGCGGAGCGTGTCGCGGAAATCACGTGTTAAGTTGCGTTGCATGGCGCGGAATTCATGTGTTTTGGTGCGTGACATGACGTGTAAATCATGTGTTAAGAAAGTGAGCATGGCTCGGAATCCATGTGGGGTTGCATAGCATATTGCGTGTATGCATGAGTCATTCTATTGAGTTAGCATGAGTCTTATTGATGAGTCCTCGTTTTAAGGAGCATGATTATGTGTTTATTGCTTAAGAGTATGTTGGATGCGTGTGCCTAGCATGTTGATTTTGTTGTTTGATGCTTGATGGCTCACCGGGTGTGAACTGCTTACCAGTACCGTGGTTGTACTAACCCCCTCCCCCTTTCTCCCCCAAACATTTTTAGATGATGCAGGTGAGTTTGCATATGATGGGCCCAGTGGTGCTGAGGAGGTGCACGAGGAGTGACTCCACTGGTTTAGGCATCTTTGTTTCAAGCTTTTGATTATCTGGTTTGTCATAAAAAGTTATTTTATTCTTTTGGTTGTGAAGAATGGTGTTTATGTTTAATTCAGTTAAAAGCTCGTATAGTCGCTTATTTCGATAAGATAGGTTTGGCTTGAGTAGATTCTATTTGAAGCTCAAACTCTTATTTTTAATTAAGTTATCATCCAGTATATCGTTTTTCTTGTGCTTTGGTTGTGGTTAAATGAGCATGCAAGACCTTACTCACTTATATTTGTGGAATTTTGGGCTTGATGAGTTGCCTTGGTGTTGTGGCGTTGTGTAGTTGTGTTTCTTCGGATTATAGAAGTGTGATTTATGCTTATCAGGTGATATAAAAATTTTGGGTTAGTCTTTTGTGCGTCGTTATGTTGCTGAAATTTTCGGCGCACTCGGTCAGTTGGGTTGAGAGTTAGTAATGTCGCTAGGATTAGTTTAAAAATCCTGGGGCGTTACAGAGAGAATGAGGTCTATAGTTATGTAGACTCAGACTTTGTAGGTGATTTAGACCGAAGAAGGTCACTCTCTGGGTATTTTTTCTTACTCGAATGGAACCTATTAAGTTGGAACGCCATTTTGCAATCAGTTGTGGCACTTTCAACAATTGAGGCCAAGTTTATAACTCTTTCTGAAGCAATCAAGGAGGGTATCTGTCTTAAAGGATTGCTACAGGATTTCATAATAAAGCAACCTACTGTAAGGATTTTCTATGACGATTAGAGCACATAATTCCTAACTAAAAATCCACAATTCGACAACAGGACCAAACACATAGATATCAAATATCACTGTGTAAGAGAAGAGATAGATAAAGGATAATTTGAAGTACTTAAGGCACATAGCTCAGACAATGTTGCAGACCTTTTAACCAAACCATCGCAATTGAAATTCCAACATTGCTTGGAAATAGTAGGTTTAACCTACTGGAAAAATGGTAAACAAAAATTATGAGGAAGAGAGGAGACTATTCAGAACCTACTGATTACAAAGGTGTAGATTGTGAATAGAATTACCTGGAATAAACAGTTGCAACCAACATGTTCTCATCCAACCTGATAAACAGTTGAAGTATTTTTCAGGCAGTGTGAAAGGAGCTTGTTAACTAGAATGAAAAACTGAGAGTGATGCAATCTGTGAGAGTTGAGTGTGTCATTTGTAATACTTTGTAATTCTTATTTGAATAAAGGAATAGTACCTCTCTTCTATAGTGGACGTAGGCCTTTGTTGCCGAACCACTTACATCTTGTGTTCATCTCTCTTCAGCCTTTGCTTTGTTGCTTTCTTGTCTCGATCGCTTTTGATTCTTCTGGTCTTTTATTTCCTTCCTCATTCAGTCTGAATTCATCTTCGCTTGATATCTATGTACTTTTTCTGAGTTGAATGCGACTATGAGGTGTTCTTTGCGTTGGGTCCACGATTAAACTGTTAGTCTGTACACGTATTATACACTAACAGACATGTTTGAAGTAAAAAATCACTTATGTCATGTCCTTTTTTTAGTGATTTTTGACATGATAAAAGTGATTTTGTCAATTCCAAAATCACTCACAAACATGTCAATTATATTTTAGGTAAGTTATCAACGGTCAGTTTTAATATAAACTAGTAAAAATGGTATAAACGAAAAATATTGGAAAGTAAAGAACTAAAATAGATTTTTTCAAACAATTGAGGCTAAATAATAATAATAAAAAAAACCATAACAGGACTAATGGTGCATTTGTGGCTAATTTAGGAAGAATTGAAAGTGATTACGAAAAAATTGTAAAGGTTTTAGGCGTTGGATAAAATTGGTTTTTTATTAATTAAATACAACTTCGATTTGCAGAATCAGCTAAGAGATGTTTTTTAAATTAGCTTCTCATATAATATGTCACCTCCTTTAAAAATTTTAAGAAAATTACTATTACATCCTTCCCAAGTTAGTTTTTCCTCTTTGACAATTTGACACCAAGTTTTTTTTTTTTTTTTTTTTTTCATTTAATGAAACGAGGTGTTATATATAATTTTTTCAAGCCAAGATTATTAACAAAAAAATTTATTATTCAATTACTAAGTTTTAAATTTGATATCTATTGTTCTAGGAAACAAAGTTATATATATCAACAATTTATTATTATTATTGTTTTTATTTTTTATTCTATTTTTTAATTCAATATTTTATGTTGAAGGAGAAATTTTGTCCAATCACAAATTGTCACGTCATTATTTAAAATTAATGACGAAATTACTGATTTGCAATTTGCTAACCGCAAGTGTACGGGTCGAGTAATAATATAGTGATTTTGCAATCGAATGTCGTCCTCTGGATTGGTGTCTAGCCAAATTTTAATTATCAAAGATACTTTTGACCAATTTTATTTAGGGAATCAAATAGAATGAGAATATGATTTAATCAAACACAAAACTAAAATTAAAAGCGACAATCTAATGGGAAGAATTGGTCTTAGGGATTTGATTTCACCAATTGGAGTTATGGATTAATAAACGGATTAACACATGCTATGATTCATAAATATTGGCAACTAAAATCACACATATCTCTCCCGAGCATACATGATTCTTCCATATGCAATTGAGCCCAATATCCCTATCTAAATCCAATAAACATACAAGGCAATAAGGCTAACCTTTATAACAATTTCTAGAATTAACCTTAATCTCCCGATTTTTAGGTAAATTCTAGTTATGCATATTGATTACTAATTTAAATCCTCTCTCTCGAGTTAGATTAAAAAATAAACATCAGTCAATTTATGGCCAGTAAATCGAAAGCATTAAGGATACAACATATGCATAAATGACATCAATAGCATAAATACCGTAAATCAATCCAAAACGTGCCCAACGGCTACATCAATCCCTAAGAATTAAACTTAGCTACACATAATCCTCATTACAATATAAACTAAGTCTAAATAAGCCATAAAAACTATCTAAAGTAAGGGAAAAGAGAAATAGACTCGTTGTAGGCCGAGACCGAACGTCCCCGTCACGATTCCCACGAACAATGGGTTGATTTCCAACTCGTCCACTTTGCTTCAGCTCAAGAATCCCTCAATTCTGTCCTATTGTCGGCTCCAAAAGTCCCCAAATCAAAGT
Source organism: Luffa acutangula (assembly GCA_036850905.1). Lineage (NCBI taxonomy): Eukaryota > Viridiplantae > Streptophyta > Magnoliopsida > Cucurbitales > Cucurbitaceae > Luffa > Luffa acutangula. Next base: position 20,675,519 of record CM072087.1, read on the forward strand.
CCCCCCCAACCTAGCCGAAAAGAAGCTTATATAGCAGATTTTTCGTCTTAGCGTCGAGACGCTGCCTTCGAAACGCGCGTTTCAGTAAGCGAAATAACACAGCATCGAGACGCTAAGGTCGCAGCGTCGAGACGCTGTGACCTTTACGCGCCTAATCAGATATGGAATGAGAGCGTCAAGACGCTCAAGAGCTAGCGTCTCGACGCTAGCCTACTGTTGACCAAAATTTGACTTTTTTCCTCTTTCACTCTTTTCATTCCTTTGCATCTTTTCACGTCCCGAGCACCCGATTAACTCTAATATTGCGCTATAGCTCCAATCAACCATTTCCTACAAAATGGCCCAAACATCATAAAAGACTAGCTAAATTAAATAAGTAAAAGTAGCTAGCTATGCTCGCTATCAAATACCCCCAAACTTAAGCTTTTGCTAGTCCTCGAGCAAACTACAAATCAGATATACAATGGAAGAATGGATGCAACAATCATAACTCAATCCTCAAGGCTCAAAAGTCAATAGTCAAGCAAGCAAGAGACATGCACACAAGGACCAATGAGGGAGACAAATTAAAATTTTTCCAAAATTAACTTGCACAAGCGAGATCTAACTCAACAAGATTAGACTCTACTAGCCCGGGATTGGATTATTAAACTCTCAGCTCATCTTCCCTCTACACTGGCACTAAGGTTTTACTAATGAGTTAATGGAACAAATTAGTTTGTTTTCCTCCATACTTAGGTGCTTATAAAAAATAATTAAGCATTTATATGTGGCACTAGCTTTCACACACCTATTGCAGGGACCCTTAACCTGAGTTTTCTCTGGTTGGCCTAACTGATCACAACAGGGGTAGCTCTTTTTGCTCTAATCTTTATTAACCATTGCATATTGTGCACAAGCCATGGCATTATTATTATTTTTTCTCAACAATAACAACAAGAATGATTTTTCGTTATGAACATGATAAGCATATATTCTTTTATTTTCTCCTAAGCAAGATCAAACATGCTAATTTGCAAAAAAAATTAACTCTTTAGCTCTACCCTACACCTATCGAGGTGACAACAAGCCTATGAACCCAATAATTCACTCCTAAGCATTCAAATCCAAATCTAGCCAAGATAAATACTCTACTCAAGCAAGCCATCTCCTAGAAAATTTTAAAAAGTCTCCATTTTTGGGCACTCATGCTTACAACTCATCACAAGCTTGAAAATTGACAAGAAAGCCTATCCTAGGACATCATAATCATGCAAAAATACATCCAGACAACAACCATATGCAGAATTCAAAGAAACCTCAAAACTACAGCTCGAACTCAGATGCTCAAGGGCTCCACAAACATGTTAATCCACCCCCAAACTTAAAATATGCATTGTCCTCAATGTATAACGAAAATAAAGCATAAACAAGTAGGAGCACAATAAACGAATGAAAGGAGTGAACAATACTGGCCTGAAATGATGATGACTTCTTGATTGAATGCTTGGAATCTTGACAGCTTGAAAGCAAAGGAGAGAAAGAAAACAAGACCTACAAAATAGACACAAATAATAAATAAAACTCTAAAGAAAGAAATAACTAACTCACTTGGGTTGCCTCCCATAAGCGCTTGTTTAACGTCATTAGCTCTACGCGTTGACCAAATATGCATCAGGGTGGTCTCCTGTCAGATTTTCCATCACTGGTGCTCTTTCTAGCACCTCTCCTGTAGCCCACCATCATTGTATCTGATGTGTTCTTGGGGTCCTCAAAAGCTTTTAAAACTTCCTTCTCCTGTTGGACTCTTATGATTAGCTCCCTGCGTTCAATATCAATTATAACCCTCCTTGTAGCAAGGAATGGTCTTCCTAATATGATAGGCATAGCAGGATTTTCTTTAATATCTAGCACAAAGAAATCAACAGGAAGGAAAAATCTACCTATTTTAATCAGAATATTCTCAACAATCCCATATGGACTAACCACAGACTGGTCAGCCAACTTAAGTCTAACAGAAGTAGATTTTATGTCTCCTATGTTAAGCTTTTTACATAATGATAGAGGAATTATATTTATGCTAGCCCCCAGATCACATAGTGCTCTACATGAAAAAGTACCAACATTACAAGGAATGGTAAAACTCCCTGGGTCATACAATTTCTCTGGTACTCCATGTTGGACACGAGCACTGCACGTCGATGCAAGATATACAGTCTCCAACTGCTTTTCCTTTTTCTTCTTATTGAGCCATTCCTTCATGAATTTTCTGTAGTGAGGCATCTGCTCCAAGGCATCTGAAAAAGGAATATTAACATGCAAACCCATAAAAACATCTAAAAACTTGTCAAACTTAACTTTAGAATTTTTCTTTTTCTTTGATTTAGGAACTAAAACAGTAGGAGAAGGGATAGAAGGCTCAGAATTAAGCTTTTCAGCTTCGTTTGAGGTGGTGCCTTCTTCAACTCCTCCTGTGAGTTCCTCTGGTTCAGTAGTTTTCTCCTCTTCAGCTAATTTAGTCTTCTCCTCAAAATGCACAGATACGGCCTTGCAGTACTCCAAAGAAGATTTCTCCTGTTCAACTGGGGCTTTACCTTTATTCATAGAGTTGACAACACTTACCAATTGTCCCAGTTGAGTCTCTATATTCTTGATGGCTGCAGAATGACCATTGACAGTAGTGTTTATTGCAATCACGGCCTCCTCAAGCTTATTTGACCTCTTACTTGATTATGCAATAAAAGCTCCAACAAGGTCTTCTAAAGATTTCTTATTTTCTTGACTTTGAGGAGTGAAGCCAGGAGGATTCAACACATTCTTATTATTAGCATAGGAAAACTTCTCATGATTTCTATTGCTAGGGTGATAATGTGTAGGTGTGGAATTATTATTATACCCCCTAGAATTAAAATTCGAAACATACTGAACCTGCTCGAGATTTTCCCTCTGAGTCTGGGATGCAAGGGCAGCTGCAGACTCAATTGATTGAGCATTCCCTGAACCTGAAAACTTTAAGAATGCATTAGCTAAGGAAGACATCTGAGCCTGAAGTGCACTTACGTTGTCAACCTCGAACACTCCAGCAGCAATCTTTTTGGGTCCTGACCGCTCAGATGGCCACTGATAGCTGTTGGTGGCCATATCCTCTAACAAAGTCCTAGCACTCTCAACAGTCTTGGACAACAGAGTCCCACCTGCAGCTGCATCAACAATAGTTTTCGTGCTAGGAGTTAATCCATTGTAAAATAATTGAACCTGTAGCCAGTCAGGGTATCCGTGCTGAGGGCACTTCCTTAGCAGCTCTTTAAATCTCTCCCAAGCCTCGAACAGCTGCTCATCGAATTGTTGCTGGAATGTCCCAATTTCGATCCTCAGCTTGACCGTCTTGGTAGGAGGAAAGAACTTCTTTAAGAATGCCTGGACCAAAGCATCCCAAGTGGTAATGCTCCTAGGTGGAATAGATTGTAACCAGTCCCTTGCTTTGTCCTGCAACGAAAAAGGAAATAAACGTAAGCGAATGGCATCTTCAGAAACACCATTTAACTTTACCGTCCCACAGATGTCTAGGAAGGATTTCAGATGAGAATTTGGATCCTCCATGGGCGATCCCCTGTAGGCACAGTCTCGAGCCATCTGAATGAGACCTGTTTTCAACTCAAAATTATTAGCATTAATTGGGGCATAGACAATCCCCGACTGTTGCTCTTGAAAGATCGGCTGAAAATAGTCCCTGATGGGCTTAGGTTCTTCAGGATTAGGATTGGCCATTTGGATGTTTTCTTGATTTTCCCTTCGAAGTCTATTGAAAGTTCTTTCGATCTCTGGATCTAAGGGAACTAAGGCCAATTCCCTAATCTTTCGCATGCACAATCTAACCTAACCTAAAAAGGAAAATAAAAGAAAAACGAACGAAAATAAATTAGGAAAGAAACAAGAACAGGAAATAATGAATCTAAATAAGGAAAATATAATCTATAAAAGGAAAAAAATAAACTAATATGGAATGCAAAAATAGATAAGACAAAAACCAATAAGGAAACTAACAAATAAGGAAAAACTAAAGGAAAAAAAAAAACTAAAAATCTATCAATGGAAAATTCAAACAAATATGAGAAAATCTAAATATGGAAAAATTTAAGAATGGAAAAGAAAAACAATAAAGGAAAAATGCAATATACCTAAAAACAAAAATAACGAAAATAACAAAAAATAAAATACACCCTAAACTAAGACCGAACAATTTTTCTATGATATTAAAATTGACTAAATATGCCAATCCCCAGCAACGGTGCCAAAAACTTGATGTGCAATTTGCTAACCGCAAGTGTACGGGTCAAGTAATGATATAGTGATTTTGAAATCGAATGTCGTCCTCTGGATTGGTGTCTAGCCAAATTTTAATTATCAAAGATACTTTTGACCAATTTTATTTAGGGAATCAAATAGAATGAGAATATGATTTAATCAAACACAAAACTAAAATTAAAAGCGACAATCTAATGGGAAGAATTGGTCTTGGGGATTTGATTTCACCAATTGGAGTTATGGATTAATAAACGGATTAACACATGCTATGATTCATAAATCTTGGCAACTAAAATCACACATATCTCTCCCGAGCATACATGATTCTCCCATATGCAATTGAACCCGATATCCCAATCTAAATCCAATACACATACAAGGCAATAAGGCTAACCTTTATAACAATTTCTAGAATTAACCTTAATCTCCCGATTTTTAGCTAAATTCTAGTTATGCATATTGATTACTAATTTAAATCATCTCTCCCGAGTTAGATTAAAAAATAAACATCAATCGATTTATGGCCAGTAAATCGAAAGCATTAAGGATACAACATATGCATAAATGACATCAATAGCATAAATACCGTAAATCAATCCAAAACGTGCCCAACGGCTAAATCAATCCCTAAGAATTAAACTTAGCTACACATAATCCTCATTACAATATAAACTAAGTCTAAATAAGCCGTAAAAACTATCTAAAGTAAGGGAAAAGAGAAATAGACTCGTTGTAGGCCGAGACCAAACGTCCCCGTCACGATCCCCACGAACAATGAGTTGATTTCCAACTCGTCCACTTTGCTTCAGCTCAAGAATCCCTCAATTTTGTCCTATTGTCGGCTCCAAAAGTCCCCAAATCGCAGTCCCCCCAAACCTAGCCGAAAAGAAGCTTATATAGTAGATTTTTTGTCTTAGCGTCTCGACGCTGCCTTCAAAACGCGCGTTTCAGTAAGCAAAATAACACAGCGTCGAGACGCTAAGGTCACAGCATCGAGATGCTGTGACTTTTACGCGCCTAATCTGATATGGAATGAGAGTGTCGAGACGCTCAAGAGCTAGCGTCTCGACGCTAGCCTACTGTTGACCGAAATTTGACTTTTTTCCTCTTTAACTCTTTTCATTCCTTTGCATCTTTTCACGTCCCGAGCATCCGATTAACTCTAGTATTGCGCTATAGCTCCAATCAACCATTTCCTACAAAATAAAAAATAAAGCACAATAAAATGGCCCAAACATCATAAAAGACTAGCTAAATTAAATAAGTAAAAGTAGCTAGCTATGCTCGTTATCAGTTACAAATAATTAAATTTGGGACCAATTATAAATTGACATGTGTCCCAAATTTAATTTGAAGACAAAGTTGGCTAATTATAAATTTAAAGAGCCAAATTTCTATTTGATCAATTAATTAGAAAATAAATTATTTGGATCAAATTAATTACTTTGACCAATTAATTAACAAAATAATAAATTGGATCAAAATTGGGTCTTTTAAATATTTCGGTCATATGGTTTTGGGTCAAATATAAACCAGACCCAAGACCAAAAAGTCGAACCCAAGACCAATAAAGCCCAAGTTCAAGTTATTAGGCCCAAAAGTCATCAGGGCCCATCCAGTGAGAACTCTATAAATAGAGGGGTTCTCCTCCATTTCAAGGGCTCATAAATTCTAGACTCTCACAAAGACAAGAGTTCAGAATTTTAAAGCTCTCAAGCAAAACCAGTGAATTCAGAGAGACTCCACCAAGTCTAAAGACTGAAGACTCTCTATAATCCATAAATTTAAGTGTTGAACACTTCTTGAAGACCAAACACTCTTCAAGACTTCAACACTATTTGAAGATCAGAGACTCTTCAGGACATCAACACTTCTTGAAGACTAAACACTCTTCAAGACTTCAACATTCCTTTAAGATCAAAGACTCTTCAGGACATCAACATTTCTTGAAGACTGAAGGTTCCTTCAAGACTGGAATACTTCAAGCTCCAAGAATCCATTGAAGCTTCAGACTCGAGATCAAGCGTTCCAGCCCTCGAGTGAAACACATTCACACATAAGAGAGAGAATCAGAGGATTAAAGTTAGCGATTGTACACCCACACGCATATTACATCAATACAATATATTATTTATTCCACGTGTCTCCATCTCTGAAGTTACGTGTGAACAAATTGGCACGCCCAGTGGGACCATCTCTACCTCTCATCTCTCTCTCTTATCTCAAAACACAAGTGTAAACATGTCGTTCAAGATTTCCTCAATGGTCGATGTCATGAACAAGTCTTACATCGGTTCTATTGCCCATTGTTGCTTCAATGAACTGACGTTGCAAGAGGATACAACTTCTATCGTTGCAGACCAAGGAACAACCTTGTAGAGGGTTGTTTGTTGTGTTGATACGATTATCCGCAAGCGCACGGGTCGTGACAAGTAATATAAAACGGTAGTAATACCGAGTATCGAATCCACAGGGAGGCGAAGCGAAACTTAAGCAAATAATTAGAATTTCTTGAGCACTAAAAATACTTAGGCGAAATAATATTTAGGGACCACTTCATGCAATAAAAAGGATTTAAATTCAAGACAATTAACAAAAATAAATTGATCAATCAAAAATAAAATGTGGAGAAAGAGTTTTCTTTAAATGGGAAGAGGGGTCTCGAAAATCAATGATTAGCTACATAGTTGTTCTAATTATCCTATCTCATTGCCCAACTAATTATAAACCTAGAATCTCCGTTAATCACATAGGTTCTCCTGTCGGTTTCCCCTAATTGTAATTAATTCATTTTAACAATCTAAGTGTCCTTAGCTCCATTAAAACTCATTAATTATTACGCTCTGATTCATTTTAGGAATCTAAGTTTAATCAACTAATCTCGGTGTCACAACGGGCAATTAAACTAGTTGCATGGATTATGATCTATCCTAATTTCTCTCCGTCGAGTTTCCATTAAGAATCGAATCATTACACAATTGGCCAGATTGAGTAAAGCATTAAGCACATCCATACAAATAATTAGGTCATGGGCAAGAGACAAAAAATTATAACAAAATTTGAACTATCATTTCATTTCAAGACCCCCAAATTGGGGTTTTAGCTACACATAATATCCACAATAATTACAAGGGAAAACATAATAAAAAGCATAAAAGGAAAGGAATTGATCGTCGAAAAACCCCTCGCTGACGCTTGGAGCCCCGCCGACTACTCCTTGAGCCTTTTAGATGCTCCCCAAAATTCCCCAAAATATTTCCCACTAAAGAATTCTCTCAAAAAGGCTAGAAAGCCTTGAGAGAGACTCCAAAGGAGGGAAAGAAAGGATTGAAGAATGATTTGATTGATGAATAATGAGGCACCCAAGGGTGCCTTTTTATAGGCCTAGAATAGGGGTAGCGTCGCGACGCTACCTTGCTCAGCGTCGCGACGCTGCTGCGCACGCGGCTTGGGCAATAAGAAAGGGTAGCGTCGCGACGCTGCCTTACTTAGCGTCTCGACGCTGCCCCAAATTTCCAGATTTTTCAGCTTCTTTTTGGGCTGATTTTTGGGCCTTCTATTTTATTTATTTTGGTCATTTCTTCATGGTTGACTTCTTTGGGCCTCCAATTGCTTCAAGCTTTGATTTGGGTTATAATTACTTCAATTTTGGCACTTTTTCTCCAAAAATCACCATCTTTGCTCCTAAGGACCAAATAACAAAATTCATTAAATATATTCATTAAAAACACGATTAAAGCACCAAAAAGCTTAATAAATTGAGACTAAAATAGCGACATTCTTGCTCGCTATCAAGGGCATATACTAATGACAAGTTTCTTGTTAAGTATAACCCTTTGTTTGAACCTGATTCTGACGTAGTGACTGTCATGATGACTGACACAAGAACTATGGAAGAAAGAATGGCTGAGATGCAGGAACACATCAACAACTTGATGAAGGCGATTGAAGAAAAAGATCATCAAATCACGCAACTAAAGAGCCAAATTGAGAACCAACATATCGCCGAATCAAGTCAAACCCAAGTCATAAAGAATCACGACAAAGGAAAAAAATATAGTGCAAGATGATCAGCCACAGTGTTCTGCTTCGATCGCTTCACTATCCATCCAACAGCTTCAAGATATGATCACAAACTGTATCAGAGCTTAGTACGGTGGACCTACTCAAGATTCCCTCTTGTATTCCAAACCTTATACTAAGAGGATTGATAACTTGTGAATGCCAATCGGGTATCAGCCACAGAAATTTAAGCAGTTTGATGGAAAGGGCAATCCTAAGCAACATATTGCCCACTTCGTTGAGACATGCGAGAACGCTGGTACTCGAGGGGACCTACTAGTCAAACAGTTCGTTTGAACACTTAAAGGAAATGTTTTTGACTAGTACACTGATCTAGAACCTGAGTCGATAGATAGTTGGGAGGAACTCGAAAGAGAGTTTTTGAATCGCTTCTATAGCACTAGACGAACCGTTAGCATGTTCGAGCTCACCAACATTAAACAACGAAAAGATGAACTCGTTGTTAACTATATAAATCGCTAGAGAGCCATGAGTCTAGATTGCAAAGATCGCCTCACTGAACTCTCTTCCGTAGAGATGTGCATTCAAGGCATGCACTTGGAACTCCTCTACATTCTTAAAGGTATAAAGCCTCACACCTTTGAGGAACTAGAAACTCGTGCCCACGATATGGAGCTAAGTATTGCTAGTCGAGAAAACCAAGACCGTCTCCTCCCTAACATGAGAAAAGAAGGAAGGAACGACGAAGAGACTTTAGAAGAATCTATGGTTGTCAACACAACCCTTCCCAAGTCGTGTTCAAAAGAAAAGCTCATCACTTAACTTTAAAGGAAAGACAAAAGAAAATCTATCCTTTCCTTGATGCCGACATCCCTGATATGTGAGAACAACGATTGGAAGCGCAACTGATAGAGCTTCCTAAGTGTAAACGACCATAAGAGATGGAGAAAGTCGATGATCTCAAGTATTGCAAGTATCATCGAGTTATTGGTCATCCAGTGGAAAGATTTTGTGTCCTAACGGACTTAATTCTAAAGCTAGCTATGGAAGGAAAAATTGAGCTCGACCTTGATGAAGTAGCTCAATCAAATCTTGCTACAACCAAGGAAAAGGGCAAGCATCAAAGAAAGAAAGATCATAAGAAACTTCAACCCAAGAGGCAGAGAAGTAAAGAGTTTTCTCAACCTCGACAACCGATGACTGCAAAGGAACTCTTCTCCAAAACTTCCCACAAAAAAGAAAAGGGAAACTTTGCAACTTCCTACTGCATCAACGTAGAAGAAGTTGACAATTTCAATAAGAATGAACAAAGGACTTCCGTCTTCGATCGCATCAAGCCTCCAACTACTCGTCCTTCGGTATTCCAAAGAATGAGTATGGCCGTGACAGAAGAAGAAAATCAATGTCCGACGTCCACCTTCACTCGACCTTCAGCTTTCCAAAGACTAAGTGTCTCTGTTGGGTTTTATGCCCTAAAACTTGTAGATAGTGAATGTAATCGTTGACCGGATACTAATGAAATAATATTGATATATTTTTCCATTAATTGTTATTAGTTATTTTATATTTGTCTTTGCCTAATAATAACCCTAATCCAATAAACTAGACATCCAAGGTTGTAATATGAGTCTTGAACAATATGTAGCGACATATGGGATCAATCCAATCAATTTAGCAAAACAGACAATCACAAAACCCTAAAACTATTGATTTAGTTTTGCAACGAAGTTTCAGAGGTTTAGAATACCAGCCACCGAAGGGTGATCAGGCACTCCTCCTTTAGAGTGAGACTTTTCTCAGCTAATTCTAATTCCAGAATAACTCATATTCCTATAGACATTAGCCACCGTTGTTCGGTCAAGGATTTGTCAACACTTTTAACTCATCCTCGTAAGTGTAACCCTCCCCCTTTCAAATCTTAGAGGCACGCACCAACAGGCTACCGAAGGGAAAGACAACTGTTGGTAATTAGCCTAAGAGTTCCTATCCTATTCAGGAGTTCACGATGTTCCGAATCCTATGATTAGGCCCTCCGAAGGGATGGTTGCGCCAGGACAACCTGCAGGCGGATCATAGGACTCTCACGGTGTGAACTAGGGGCGGAGACCGAGGGATACGTTGACACGTGTCCCGCTCCCACTTACTCTAGACATTTTTCCCATTCACCTTGTTATTGATTCATGCAAACACTTTCCGAAAGGAGGCCGCTCCGAAGGCGACTCGAAGCCGAGCATGAACCTCATGTTGTGAATATAGGGACGTGAGAGCAAAACTTGATTTAAATCTCGTTTTGTAATTTTCCTCCCACTGAAAGTGTCCCAAGGTTAATTTAGGGTTGTTTAACTTAGATAGAATTCGACTAAGTCAATTTATCTAAGTCTGATCCTATTATAACAATTATGGAAAAGATTCAACCGCAATGTTTTAGGTGAATTAAACTTCTTTTAATAAACCCAACATTGCAAGTCAACACTACTATGGTTAATTCAACTCAATGTTCGGGTCAGTTCCCAGGTAGGAGGTGTTCCGTAAACCGTCAACTTAAATACCTCCAACCTTAGCCAGAACTTTACCGAGAGAGTTCCCTTATAACCATATTAATGTAAGGACTTTACTCTAAAGATCTAGGTGCATTAAACACTTTTAATAAACCTAGTGACATTGCATGCTAACATTTAACTACGATTAATTCAACTCCGGTATTCCGGGTTAGTTCCCAGGTAGGAGGTGTTCTGTAAACTGTCAACTTAAATACCCCCAACCTTAGACAGAACTTTACAGGTGGAGTTCCCTTATAATCATAACAATGTTTGTCGTACTTAGTCAATTAAAACTATTTTTAATTTTAAGTAAGAAATAATTCTAATCCTATTAGAAACTGATCTAGGTCTACAATTTATAATTAATCCAATTTATCCTATTATCTTATGTTTGCATGCAAATCTTGATTATAGATTGACGGTTTCTAATCATTAATATTAAAGAACTATTTCGAATTTTAATTATTAATCCTATAATCAAGAATCTAGGGTTTAATTCATTCAACAATCTTATTCAGATTAAATAATTAAATCATACTAATTGCATGAATAATATAACAATTATATTATTATCTATGGATGTTTCGTGTTTCATGCAATATCGATTTTCTTTTAATATAACAATTATTAGCCAATCAAGAAAATCAATCAAGCATGCTTCATTCATCACATTAAACATAACTATTTATATTTAATCTAAGTAATGACATGCTTCATGCTTTATTATTTTCATATAATTAATATACACTTATATAAAAAAATATATGAAAATAATTTGATGCATTTAAAACATACATTATAAAAATTTATAATATATAAATAAATGCATGAGCATGTTTATAACCTAAGGTGGGATTAAATATTTTATATGACATCCATAAAGCATATAAATAGCAATTGAAACGGTTAATTTTGGCCCTTAAGATAAAATAAAGCATTAAATTACAATAATTTAGCTAAATTCTATCCTAAAAATCCTTGTGCAACTCTGGAATTTTGTCTAGACATCACGAATCACCCCGAACAACCTCGAACCGGCCTCCAAAATCACGAACCATGCCAAAAATTGGGTGAACCAAACAAAATAGGTCCCAGCCCAGCCGAACCGGTCCGAGTCGGACTGCCCACCAGCTGAACCGCGCTTGTTGAAGCCCTAATTCGCACCGCCATCGTGACAACGTCGAGACACTATCATTACAACGTCCCGACGCTGTGCACTTTCCTTACCTGAGCACCTGTGGTATCGAGACAACGTCGAGACACTATTGGAAAAGCGTCCCGACACTGTTGCGTCTGGAGGCAGAATCTGGGCAGTAGCAGCACGATTTCTTCGGTTTGGCCCCCATTTCAGCGGCAATTGCTCCGTTTTTCATCTCATAAAAACCTATTCTAGACCCGAACTTACATGGGACTCGATTTTACATAAAATACCCGAAACATCGGGCCTTACATGATCAAAATCACATAAAATTAAAATCTATGGCCATAAATCTAACCTAAACAGTTCAACACAAACCGAACATACATTATGCATAAATCCCACCTATTAGAGCCTATCGCAAATTTTAATGTCAATTAATAGGGTCAGCGATGACTCTGATGCTGATTGTAGGGGATAAAAGCCCCCATTCAGCGGAAGCGCATCGATTGGACCTTACGCCGTATATTATTTAACATTAAAATACCGTTACGAAAAACTCAAATAAACTTTAAACATACTTTAAAGTTGTTGGAAAATTGTTATAAACATGCTGAAAAATAAATCTAAATTTATTTTCATGTTTTTCTAAAGAAAAGGGAAAGAACCGTTGCAAACCTTCGTTATAGACTTGACCGTTCTTCGCCAACGACGCTTCAACGAACGAAAGCACAGCGATCCCTCCTTGATTTCTTCGCTGGAAATTTCTTCTTCAAAGACACAATAACCACAAAGGTTAGACTGGTATGTCTCTAAGTCTTGGAGGCAAAAGACTTGTGGGAGTCTTTCTCTAAGAGGGAGGCTAGAGAGAATTCTAGATCTTGTCTTGTGAGTCTAGGAGCAAGAGGAGAGTACTAAACCAATTAGGTCTAGTGTTTTATTTATAGAAGAGAGGTCATGAATAAAATATTCAATTAAATCAATTTTTTCCAATATTGATTCAATCTTATTCCTTATTTAATCAATCCATGATCAATCAATTCCATAATTGATTAATCTTTTCCATAAATGACTAATTACTTCCATAAGTGATTAGATCATTTCCATAAATGATTAATCAGTTCCTTAAGTGATTAATTATTTCCATAATTGATTAATTCCCGGTTAATGAATTCTTTAATTAATATCACATATTTAATTTCCGGCCTTGAATTAATTAATTTGCCCAAAAATATTTTAGGCCTTAAAATTAAATAATTCATTATTTGAAATCTTTCAAACTTCCATAAATTTAATGTGACTCAAATTTATATTAATATTTGAATTTCTTCAAATATGAATTTCTCTCATAATAATATATCAATATATATTATATTGTTTCCCTTAGTAAATTGAACATTTTCAATTTACATTTATTACTTAGTTGCCTCAAATTACTTTATGAGCTACCAGTGCGACCTAATGGACCTGCAAATCAGAAGCTCCAACGATATGAGATTAATTGGTCAAACTCATTAACCAAATTAATCAATATTCGTTAACTGTGTGTACATTCCACTATAGACTCACAGTTGCACTCTTCTCACTGCAGATATATTTTCTGTGTCCACGGATATAGAACAATATCGACTAGTTAGTCCTTCACGAGTGCCCGTAACACCAGTTGGGTCAAATTACCGTTTTACCCCTGGGTTACTTCTATTTCCTTAAGTACCAGTTCTCCTCTAATAAACAAACTGTTTGTGGTCCAACCATCAAACAGAAAACCCTCTCGTGCCATTGAGAAGGTAGGGCTCTTTGTTCAAGACTCGGAGTCACCACTTAAGGGAACACTCATCTGCTTCCCTAAAGTCAGGAAGGAGTGAATTCCATCTTGTACGATTATGTTCCCAGCTCCCCATTCGGTCTTGTCCCCAAAATGGTAGGTATATTTAGTCGGCGTATTGGCCACTCTCACCCATATAAAGCAAAGGACAGTCCCTCATGAGCAGGAGTCCATAATCAACTCAGGATTAAGACTAAGTTGTCTAGGTCGTCCTAGTGAAATAGAGAACCAACTAGTTAACGATGTTATAACCGGTGGTTACTATTTCGCGGTCCGGTCTTATGCAAACTCATTGCATAGGATACCCCCACTCGCATGTCTCCTACACGAACGCGTTGGATCATAGCGTTTGTATCAAATAAAAAGTGGGTTGTATCCATAGTGTCACCAGGATAAGGAACCCAGTCTTATCCCTATACTATAGAACTTTTAGGCTGTTTCTTGAACAATGATCCCATATGTCGTTACATATAAGTCAAGACTCATTTTACAACCTAGGATGTCTGGTTTATTGGATTAGGGTTATTTTAGGCAAAGACAAATATAAAATAACTAATAACATTTAATGGAAAAATATATAAATATTATTTCATTAATACCTGGTCAACGGTTACATCCACTATATACGAGTTTTAGGGCATAAAACCCAACAGGATTTAGACCTATGCCGGTAATTCAATCCTTCACGAGTGTCCGTAATCACAACTGGGTCAAATTACCGTTTCACCCCATGTTACATCTGTCTCCTTAAGTATCAGTACTCCTCTAATGAACAACCTGTTTATGTTCCAACCATTAAACAGAAAGTCCCTCTCGGGCCAGAGAGAGGACAGGATCCCTTTGTTCAAGTCCCAGAGTCACCACTTAAGGGAACACTCGTCTACTTCTCTTAGAAGCGGGAATGAGTGAATTCCTTATTGTGTTGTCATGTCCCCAGCCTCCCACTCGGTCTTGTCCCCAAAAAGGAAGGCATATTGAGTCGGCGTATTGGCCACTCTCACCCATGCTAATCAAAGGACAATCCCTCATGAAAAGGAGTTCATGACACACTCAGGATTAAGGCTGAGTTACCTAGGTCATCCTATTGAAACAGTAACCTAACTAGTTAACGGTGTTATAACTAATGCTTGACTATTTCGTGGTCCTGTCTTATGCAAACTCATTGCATAGGATACCCCTGCTTGAATGTCTACTACATGGACGTTTTGGATCAATTCGTTTGTATCAAATACAAAGCGGACCATATCTCATAGTGTTACCAGGATAAGGTACCCAACCTTATCCTTGTACTATAGACCTTTTAGGTTGTTATTTGAACATCGATCCCCGTATGTCCCCAGATACTAGTTCAAGTTACATGCAAACAACCTTGGATCTTAGTTTATTGGACTTGGGTCAAATTGTGCAATATTTAACAATAGCACTTTATTGTAGAAACTCAATAAAACTTTATTGAAACAAGTATACAATTTGTTTACATTCACTATCTACAAGTTTTAGGGCATAAAACCCAACAAACTCCCACTTAAACTAAAACTCTAGTTTAGTGGGATGTACAATAATCTATACAGCAACAGGTGTATAAATACATGTATAAAATATATACAATGTACAAATACAATAAACTAGGGCATCACTATATCCATTACCTAATGGTATCACTATACTCATTACACTTCTCCCTCTTACCGTAGATTACATCTTTGTACATAACTCGTACACCTAGACCTTCTAGATGACCCTCATGCACTTTAGCCGAGTGGGCCTTCGTGAATGAATCAACAATATATCTTTAGATTTAGTGTGCTTGCTTGTCTTGCAATAGGCAAATTCATATTTGGAACACCTTCCAAAATAGGCTTGAACTTCCTAAGCCATCCAGTCTCTACCGCTGCTTCACAAGCAGCTATGTTTTCGGTCTATACAGTCAAGACTGTAACTAAGCCATACTATAGCTTCATCGTAAAGAGTGACCACAGATACTGATGTGGATTTTCTCAAACCCTTATTAGTCTTAAAATTTGTGTCACTGTATCCTATAAGGATCAAATCCTTAGTTCCATATACGAGCATATAGTTCCTCGTTCTCCTCGAATACTTGAGGATATTCTTAACGGTTTTCCAATGATTAAATAATGGATTAGATTGATACTTACTAACAATCCCTATTGCATAGGGCATTTGTCTCATCTCCTCAACTTCTTGAGGTGTCTTAGGAAACGGTTTCTTAGACAAAAAAAGAATTCCACGCCTGAAAGGTAGTCAACCCTTCTTGGAATTTTGCATCTTATATCTAACTGACAACTTGTAGATATAAGTCACTTGAGACAAGGCTAGCCTTTTGTTCTTACGGTCAGCGGCGGATGTACGTTGGGCCCAGGGGGGCTCGAGCCCCCCCTAAATTTTTACAAATAGTGTATTGATTATATAAATCGTAGTTGAACAACAAGTTCCTATCCTGCCTTAATGGCGTAAGCCTTTCCTCATATCCTAAACGTCTTTAGTTTGAATGCTGTTGAGCGTGGATTCACGTCTTTTTCTATTTATTTTTCCGTTTCTTTTCCTTTTTCTATTCTTTTTTTTTTCGTTTTCGTTTTTTCTGTTTTTTTTTTTGCGTGTTTTTCGTTTTTTTCTTTTTTTCGCATCTTTTCGTTTTTATGTGTCTTTTCATAGGTTTAGAATAGTTTAATTTAATTTGAATATTTATAATATCAAATAATACCAAACATATAATGTGAGTCAATAAAAAGTTTTTGAATTTTAATAATAGATTTGTGAATTTAGAAAAATATGAAATTGGTCTTTAAACTTTCAATTATGGATCAAGTCGGTTTTCCAATTTGTAATTTAATGCCTAACAGATCTGTACTCTAATAGATTTTTTTTTAGTTCAAAGATCTATGAGATACAATATTAAAAGTTAGAAACCTATTAGATAGGAAAATAAAAATTGAGGGACTTACTAGAAACTGTTTAAAGTCAGTGACTTAGCATGTTCTTGAAAATTTTAATATAACCAATTTAATATTAAAATATATAGAACTAATATCACCATATATCAATATGTTAAATTATCTGCTTAAAATATCACTTTGGTTCTCGTGCTTTATGTTTTGTGTCATTTTAGTACTTGTACTTTCAAATGTCTAATTTTAATCTATGTACTTTCAATAAAACTTAAAATTAGTCTCCATAGCGAGTTTATTGTTAATTTTTCTTTTAAAAATACATTGATCTATATGAATCTCTCTCATAAATTTTAGAAATATGTTCACATTGTGTCGTTTATCATATGGAAATTATTATTTTTATTAAACCAATTTCAATAAAAATTAACTGTAAACTTACGATAGTGACCAATTTTAAGATTTAATAAAAATATAGAAACTAAAACCCGACATTTGAAAGTACATGGACTAAAATGAAAAAAAAACCCTCACTATTGGGACCAAAATGCTATTTTAACCAAATTATTTCTATATAGCCCCCCCCCCCCGACATAAAGTTCTGGATCTGCCACTGCTTACGATTCCTAACAGTTTGGATCCCAAGAACAAACTCGGCTTCTCCCAAATTTCCATTTGGAAATGAGCTGCTAGCTCCTTTTACTAGTCAGTAAGATGACCTACATCATTCTCAATGATTAGCATATCAATCATATACAACACTAAGTAAAGCTACTGAACTATTGATGATTACTTGTAAACACAAGACTCATCAATGTTCTGATTAAAGCCAAAAGAGTTGGTCACTATATCAAATCTTATATTTCAAGATCGAAATGCTTAGGTCAATCCATGAATGGATCACTCAAGCTTGCAAACCCTTTTTCTTTTTATCTTGTTGTATGAACCCTTCTTGTTAAGACATGAATGTCTTGTTTCCTCTTGTAAATCTACTTGTAACTAATAGGTGTTACCCATCAAGCAGATCTACAACATCCTAGATGGAAGTGAAGCACAAAAGACTTCATTTAGGTCCATGGCTTTAATCCTCTGATCGTTGTCAACATCATTCATTTTCTTTCTAAAAGACAATTAATCCTTTATACCATCACCAGGTCTGATGACCTAGGCTTCAATCAAGCCCATGTAACGTTCAGGTTATAAAACAACCCTCCCACTACATCGAGGCACTCTCAACTACTGAGATGGATGTGTCTGACTAGATGCACTGGTCCATCAACAACTCTTGTTGAACAGCCAGCCACATCAACAAATCTTGTGGATGTTACCGTAGCTTCGTTAGTTAACTTACTTAAATCGACTTTACTCTTGTGGTTTATGATTTTTGATGTGGACTTCTTCTGAGAATTTAGCATTTGTCGATACAAATTCGTTATTCTCTTGTGAATTGGAAGAAGTATCCACTTCTCGTTTCCTTTGGGGTTGCCTACTGCAGTATGCAATGCAAGCAACACTGCATGACCCAAAACGAGCCAGGAAATTGAGCATAGCTCAACATGGAATGAACCACATCCAATAGGGTTCTATTTCTCCTAAATGAGATTTAGGGTGTGATCCCATTTACTATCAAATAGTCCTGGAATCTCAAATCCCTATACTCAACACTTTGATCAGATCGAAGTGTTTTTATCATCTCACCTAACAAGCTTTCAACTTCAGTCCTAAGCCCCTTCGAATATCTCAAGAGCTTCGGACTTAAGTTGCATTAGGTAAAGATACTCATACCTTTGAATAATCATCCAAAAGAGATGAATTATTCATGCCCTCCCACTGCTTTAACATATTGAACCCCAAGGATCCAAATGTACAAGCTCCAAGGGCTCTTTGGCTCTTGGATCTTTTCCAGTAAAAGACCTATCAGTCATATTGCCCATAAGGCATGACTTACAAGGTAGTAGAGAGTCATCTTCTAACTTGCTTAGAAGTTCACTCTGAAGGATTTGGAATTCTCTAATTCCGATAAAGCGGAAGCGTAATTGAGACCGATTCGTAGTTAATTTTGTTTATCCAAAAATACCAATACATTGACAAAAATCATAGAACAAGTTCTATAGAAACTTAAGGCTAAGCATACAAAATTTAGATCTAAATCTATAATAAAGAAAAGAGAAGCAAACCTTCGTTGACGTCTCTGAAAATCAAGAATGATTATTGATTGCTCTGCAACAACGAAGAACACCACCATTTGATCTTCCCCGCTATAACTCTGAGATTAGGAACGTAGTTGTGGGACTACCTAATCTTGAATGAGAAAAACTCTAGAGAGAAAATTCTCCCTAGAGTTCTTGAGTTGAGAGAATATGAGAGGGCCTTATGGTGGCCATATGTTGTAGTCTCTAAACCCTAGGGTCAGTGTTCTATTTATAGGAGAAAGACCATGAATAAAATATTCATTTAAAATCAATTATTTTCATAACTGATTTAATATTTTCCATAATTAATCAATTCAATGACCAATCAATTCCATAAAAGATTAATCTTTTCCATAAATGATTGATCACTTCCATTAGTGATTAAATCATTTCCATAAATGATTCATTACTTCCATAAGTGATTAATCATTTCCATAATTGATTAATTTCCAATTAATTAATTCTTTAATTAATTAATCACCAATTAAATATCATATATTTAATTTCAGACCTTCTATTAGTTAATTAATTAATTACCCAATTAAATATCATATATCTAATTTCAGGCCTTCAATTAATTAATTATATAATATGAATTAAATTCATATTAAAATTTTAACTCCTTCAAATTCTCTTATATCCTATAAATTTAATACGAATCAAATTCATATTAATATTTGAACTTCTTCAAATATTTATTTCTCTCATAGACTATAGTTTAATTAAATCTCATTTAATTTAAACTAAGTTGAATAATTAATTAATTCATCTTCTAATTAAATACCATATATTTAATTAGACATATATTTGAACTCTTTCAAATATATCAATCTATCAATATAATAAAGTTTAATCTCAAATTAGACTTTATATTTTAATGCATCACTATACATTATATTAATTTGTATCTCATACAATTAACTTAATTCCCAATATGAATTTTGAACTATTCAAATTTTCTCAAGATATATTTGTTCTTAATTACTCTTTTCGAGCTAGCAAGGGGACCTAATGGACCTACAGATCAGAAGCTCCAATGATATGAGGTTAATAGATTAAACACATTAACCAGGTTAACCAATATTCATTAACTGTGGGTCATTCCACTAAAGACCCACAGCTGAACTCTTCTCACTGTAGAACATTTTTTCTATCCACGAATATAGACCTATACCGGTAAGTCACTATAGAACGTGTGTGGTTTAGGTCATCCTCAACTATGCAACTTAGACCTTGAACGGTTAGCTCTCTCTATCAGATGGGGAATAGGAGACTAAAGAGGCATAGTGTATTGGGGCGCATAACCTTGTATTTATATGTTGATTCTAGGGTTTCCCATAATCCCCTATGATCAACGGGCTGGTTTCTACTCAGCAGGCCACACCTCTTCATGGGATGTCATGGGCCCATAATCAAGACCACATAATATGCCCATTGAGTAGCCCAAATATAATTGTTATTTAATGGGGATTTGTGCTGAATAGCTAGAAAAAAAACCTTCTTGTTTTTTGGCTTCAGATGTTCAGAATTCGCAGGGGTGGATACCGCATTTTCAGGAACTGTTTTCTAGATTTTTTTGACATTTTTACCCCTAGTATATACGACTATAGACAAACGTCGTTAACATATTTTTTGCTTTCATTCCGTTTCTCCCCCTTTGTTTCGGGAAGGATGAATCTCGATTTATAGAGAGTTCAGTTAGCGGTTTGTGTTCAAGTGTATAAAAAGATCTACCTATTTTTTAGGCTTAGGTTTCAGCGTTTGCCCCTCATTATCCATGTTACAAAAGGACAACGATAAAAGTCGTAAGTAACAGTACACACAGACAGATGACAGTGCATATAAACACAGGATGCATACACACATGATGCATGCGGAACACGTATGTATGTAATACTATAGACAAATATCAGTTATGATATTCATCAGGTATTTGCATTCAGGTGAACATGGTACGAGGGGGTTATTATGGATGCATATAGAAACACAGACAAAGACATAGTGTATTTTTATTGGGCATTCCAAACATACACGATACAGGGGGTGATTGACTCAAATACAATGGGGATTAAGTGTATACACACACAAGTAGACACATCAGACCATTCCATGGATGTATATAATAGTACAGACAAATCAAAGCATTTTTTTTCTATTAGACATGCCAATGTGTACGCACACATACATATGAGTATACCACAAGCACACTTTTTTCAGAGAAGTTGCAATAACGATGAAATAGTATTTATCAGTACAAACCACTCTTGCGGGTTCAACATTTAAGTCAAATCAACTCAAACCCTCCACCAAAACCGCCTCCATGCATTTCCTCCCCACGCCCGTGCTTTTCGTCTTACAATAGCGCGGTATAATCTCGGATTGGAAGGAAAAAATGAATCCCTAAAATTGGGGGATTATGTATACGGTTGTTGCAAATATAAGGGAAATGAAGTCGTTATCTACATATCTTATTTTAAATTTTTTGGTGACAGTCGTTGTGGAGAAGAAGACTCAATGGAGCTTGCGGGTTGTGTAGAAGGCTCGTCGGCGCGACGGGAAAAGCTCGTCGGCACGATGAAAGTGGTTCGTCAGCGCGGTGTAGGAGGTAGGAAGCGTGATACACTGATTTTTCATAATTGCAACATTTAAGTTCATTTTTCTTAGTTGGCATTTTTAACGCATTTTGCAGGGGGTATATCTTCTGATTGAGAGGGCTGATTTTTCAATCGACGTATCTGCTGGAGGAGGTTGAATTTTGCATGTTTCCCCCTAATAAAGGTATCGATTCTTGAGTTCGTCCCGTGTGTTTTTTCCAGAAAACAGTTCTTGAGTACTAAGAAGATGCCACATCTAAATTTTCAAATTAGGTTGGTTCCTTGGATTTTTTGAATTTCAAGCTTCCTAGAATTTCTCTAACTTTTTTAGGTATGTTGGTTTTTTGAATTTTTTGAATTTCAAGCTCCCTATAATTTCTCTAACTTTTTTTAGGTAGGTTGGTTTATTAGATTTTTTGAATTTCAAGTTTCCTAGAATTTCTCTAACTTTTTTAGGGGTATTTTCTCTCTCATAAACTCTGATTTTAATTTTAAACGTTAGGAACACCTTAGAAAGTTTGTTGAGGGGCATTTTTGTCTTCTGCAAATAGGGATTTATTAATCATAAAATCAATTAGCCATCTATTTAATTTATAAACTTGTGTAGCCATTTTTCAAGCCACCTATTTATTTTTAGCCATTTTTCTTGTTGCCCCTTATTTAATTTGTTACTCACATATAAATGAATTATTAAAATTAATTCCAAAAATCTCCCACTTGGGTAACAATTTCCTTATTAACAATTATCAATTTATTCTTTAGTGCACAACTTAATGCTATTCTAAAATAAACTTCTCTTTAATCACAATCCGGTCAATTTTGTATACCAAAGAGGATCCAAAACGGCTTTTGTCACATGTAAAGTCGTAACTCAACCTTCAATGATCACCTCACCAAATATACTTAATGACATGGATCAAGTGTGGAAGAGCAGCATGGAAAATTACATGTAATGTGATCTAAACATGTCTATTCCCAACTAGTCCAACTTTATTCTTTAGATAGATCAAACTTTACTCCTTCTATCCTTAGGTTAAACTACAGTTAGAAAGAAAGTAATTCAGAGTAACAAAAGATAATTTATCTTCATTATTCTGCAGAAAACAAAATTGTGTCTACTTTAAGAAAGCATCAACTCCCACTCAACTTTTATACCATAATTTTCACACATGTGTGAGCATTATTCTCCAAAAATATTGTGTGAAAGTTCTTAATGAGTGGATCCACAATGATGGAGTTGTATTCCACTAGACACGAGGTGATATAATAGCCCGAACCAATTGGATCTAAGAACCCTTATGGATATGCAAATCCCTAGATCTGAAACGCTAAGACCCCCATAACAAGATGATTTCATCCCAAGGAAGAAGATAGAACGGATTTACCTTGACGATCAAGATCAAGAGTAGAGAAAACTCGTTTCTAAACTCGAGATTCGAATCACTCCACAATTAGTTTGATGAACGCTACTTGAATGATCCTAGCACAAATCTAAACACAAGATATGCAAAGGTGCTCATGGCCTTTAGGCTCAAAAGACTTAATTCTCATTGATATTCCATCCAAACTATTCTTCCCTCAAAGCAACAACATAGATGACTATTTATAGCCTTCAAACATAACCTATGGGCATATGAAGGGTTGTTAACATGCATCCCCATCAATGATATAATGACCATTAACTAAATAATAAGTTAAAACATTAAAAACACAACTTTAAAACTGAAAATTACAATAAAAATGCCTTAAATCCGAGATTCATCCTCCAAAAAGTCTTGGGTTTTTGTAGCTTGAAGAAGACACCTCGGTTCGTATCATCCTCCCCTTCTTTAAGAGGATTCGTCCTCGAATCCAAGGATCCCCTTGTAGTGCAAACTTGAAATCTTTCGCAAATCCTAACGTAAAATATTCGTTTTTTGAATTTCATCTAAGTGTGCAGTTTTACCTGAAAATTCCAGATTTTCTTCCATACTTTGTTCTTTTCAGATCTGAAGGAATTTATCCATAAAGTTTGTTCCCTTTGCTTCATAAAGACTAATTCCATCATACTTAAGGCTTTCTCTTTATTTTTGTGTCATTTATTCTGAAGTCCGTAGAAAGCATCTTGTCTTTGTGTCATTCCTTGTTTGGTGATTTCTTTGTTTTCTTTGTTCTAGTTTGTTGTTGTTTTATAATTTATGTTGTCTTGGTTGTGTTGTAAAGCTCACTATTACAAGAATCGCTTGAACCTATTAGCCTACCTTTGTGTGATAAACACGAGTGTTCGGAGTTAAAATCAGTGAGTTGTGTGTGTGAGGTCCTAAACATATTTATCTACTATTTATACATCATCATGAGTCAAGATGGGGGAAATGGAGGGGAGATTAGTGAAGCTAGGTGGATAGAGGCACAAATTGGGGCTATCACTCGTTTAACCCAAGTAGTAAGTGTTGGGTTTTATACCCTAAAACTCGTAGATAGTGAATGTAACCGTTGACCGGATATTAATGAAATAATATTGATATATTTTTCCATTAATTGTTATTAGTTATTTTATATTTGTCTTTGCCTAAAAATAACCCTAATCCAATAAACTAGACATCCAAGGTTGTAATATGAGTCTTGAACTATATGTAGCGACATATGGGATCATTGTTCAAGAAACAGCCTAAAAGGTCTATAGTATAAGGATAAGACTGGGTGCCTTATCCTGGTGACACTATGGATATGGCCCACTTTGTATTTGATACAAACGCTGTGATCCAACGAGTTCGTGTAGGAGACATGCAAGTGGGGGTATCCTATGCAATGAGTTTGCATAAGACCGGACCGCGAAATAGTAACCACTGGTTATAACACCGTTAACTAGTTGGTTTTCTATTTCACTACGACGACTTAGACAACTTAGTCTTAATCTTGAGTTGATTATGGACTCCTGCTCATGAGAGATTGTCCTTTGATTTGTATGGGTGAGAGTGGCCAATACGCCGACTCAATAAGCCTACCACTTTGGGGACAAGACCGAATGGGGAGCTGGGAACATAATCGTACAAGATGGAATTCACTCCTTCCCGACTTCAGGGAAGCAGATGAGTGTTCCCTTAAGTGGTTACTCCGAGTCTTGAACAAAGGGCCCTACCCTCTCAATGGCACGAGAGGGTTTTCTGTTTGATGGTTGGACCACAAACAGGTTGTTCATTAGAGAAGAATTGGTACTTAAGGAAATAGAGGCAACCCAGGGGTAAAACGGTAATTTGACCCAGCTGGTGTTATGGACACTCGTGAAGAACTAACTAGTCGATATTGGTCTAGATCCATGGACACAGAAAATATGTCTGCAGTGAGAAGTGTGCAACTGTGAGTCTATAGTGGAATGTACACACAATTGACAAATATTGATTAATGTGGTTGATGAGTTTGACCAATTAATCTCACATCGTTGGAGCTTCTGATCTGCAGGTCCATTAGGTCCCACTGGTAGCTCGTAAAGTAATTTGAGGCAACTAAGTAATAAAAGTAAGTTGAAAATGTTCAATTTATTAAGGGAAACAAATATAATATATATTGATATATTATCATGAGAGAAATTAATATTTGAAAAAGTTCAAATATAAATTTATGGAAGTTTGAAAGAGTTCAAATAATGAATTAATTAATTTAAGGCCTAAAATGTGTTTGGGCAAATTAATTAATTCTAGGTCGGGAATTAAATATGTGATTGGTGGATAATTAATTAAAGAATTCATTAACTGTGAATTAATCAATTATGGAAATAATTAATCACTTAAGGAAGTGATTAATCATTTATGGAAATGATCTAATCACTTATGGAAGTAATTAGTCATTTGTGGAAAAGATTAATCAACTATGGAATTGTTTGATCATGATTGATTAATTAAGGAATAAGATTGAATCAATTTTGGAAAAGATTGATTTAATTGAATATTTTATTCATGGCCTCTCTTCTATAAATAGAACACTAGACCTAATTGGTCATGACACTTGACATTCTTGCTCTTGCTCTTAGACTCTCAAAGACAAGACCTAGAATTCTCTGTAGCCTCCCTCTTAGAGAAAGACTCCCACAAGTATTTTGCCTCCTAGACTTAGAGACATACCAGTGTAACCTCTGTGGTTATTGTGTCATTCAAAGAAGGAATTTCCAGCGAAGAAAATCAAAGGCGGCTGCTGCGTTTTCGTTCGTGGAGTGTCGTTGGCGAAGAACGGTCAAGTCTTCAATGAAGGTATGTGATGGTTCTTTCCATTTTCTTTAGAAAAGCATGAAAATAAATTTATATTTATTTTTAAGCATGTTTAAATTGAATTTCCAGCAGCTTTAAAGAGTGTTTAAAGTTTGTTTGAGTTTTCGTAACGGTATTTTAATGTTAATTAATATACGGCGTAAGGTCCAATCGATGCGCTTTCGCTGCGTGGGGACTTTTATTCCCTTCAGCAAGTACCTTGGAAGAACGAGTGGGGCAAATGGAAGTAAGTTTAGGAAATATTCAAGGAAGGGAAGTTAATGAAGGAGTTGAAAATGAAGAAGAAGATGACAATGTAACCCTTATAGCTGGGCACAATCCAAGGGGAGGGAGAGGTGTAGGCCGGGGTAGAGGAAGGGGAAGAAGAGTGGGTAGAGAAATTTTACCACCAAGAAGGGTTGAGAGGGAGTACCAATACGAGAGAGAAGAGAGAGGAGCTGGGTGAGTGAAGTTTAAAATCCCACCATTTCATGGGAGGTCTGATCTGGAGGAGTATTTGCAATATGAGAGCAAAATTGAGCATGTATTTGATTGCAACAATTTTAGTGAAGAAAGAAAGTTGAAACTTGCGGTGGCTGAATTTTTTGATTATGCAAATATTTGGTGGACATCTTTGAAATCAGAATGGAGGAGAAACTATGAGGATCCAATTGAAACATGGGAGGAATTAAAGGCCTTAATGAGGAAGAGATACATTCCTAAGCATTATTCCCGAGAACTCAAGCAAAAGCTCTATGCTTTGCAACAAGGATCCAAAAGTGTGGAAGATTATTACAAAGAAATGGAGGCCCTTATGAATAGAGCTGGCATTGATGAAGATGAGGAGGATACAATGGCTAGGTTCCTTGGCTGGTTGAACAGACCATTGGCTCATCAAGTGGATAGACAAACTTATTTCGATATGAAAAAGTTGTTACACCTTGCTGTCAAAATTGAAGGTCAATTAGCTTCGGAGAAGGATAACTCCAAAAGGTATAATTCTTCTAAGTCTACTTCTTTTTCTACTAATACTTGGAAAAAGAATGCAGATTTCAAACCTCGAGGGAAGTATGAGCACGATAAAAAGGACAAGCCCGAGAGCTCCAAGGGCAAGAAAAAAGTGGAGGGATCTAAAGAGGTCCGAGAGAGAAATAGAGACATCAAATGTTGGAAATGTCAAGGGATTGGTCACATTAGTCGTGACTGTCCAAACAAGAGAGTCATGATCATTAAGAATGGAGAAGTTGTTACGGATGATGAGGAAAGCGACCAAGATGAGCTAATTGAAGAAGAATTCCAAGAGGATGAGGAGGAATTGGAAGATGGGAGTCATTTGGCACTTGTTACAAGGAGACTTCTTAACACTCAAGTTAAGGAGAATGTGTTGGGTTTAATGTCCTATAAACTCGTAGTTTGTAAATCATTAAACATATTCTATTTTCAATAAAGACGTTATTGAGGTTATTCAGTAAAAGAGGTTATTGAATATGTAAATTGCGAATGATTAACCTAAATCCAATAAACTAAGATCCTTGACTATAAAATGAATACTCGAACTATATGTAGGGACATATCATAGGATCAAGTTCAAGTTTATAGTCAAAATAGTCTATAGTATAAGGATACGGTTGGGTGCCTTATCCTGGAGACACTATGGATGCGACCCACTTTGTATTAAGTACAAACGATGAGATCCTAAATCGTTCATGTGGTGACATGCGAGTGGGGGCGTCCTATGCAATGAGTTTGCATAAGACTGGACCACGAAATAAGTCACTTTCTCTTTATAACGTCGTTTATTGAAGAAACTGACTATTTCTCATAGATGACCTAGGTAACTCGTTCTTAATCCTGAGCTATCTATGAACTCTTGTTTATGCGAGATTATCATTTGATCTACATGGGTGAGAGTGGCCAGCATAGCCGACTCAACAAGCCTACCATTTTGGGGATAAGATCGAATAGATAGCTGGGGACATAGTTTCGCAAGACGAAATTCACACCTACCCATTTCAGGGATAGCATAGAGGTTGTTCTCGGAAGTACTAACTTCTGGACTTGAACAAGGGGCCCCACCCTCTCGTTGGATCGAGAGGGACTTAGGTTTGATGGTTGGACCGCAAACCGATTGTTCATTAGAGGATTAGTGGAAATTAAGGAACAAGAAGTACTATAGGGGTGAAACGGTTATTTGACCTAGCTATAGCTACGAAAAACCTGTGAAGGAACAACTTACTAATCATGGTTAAATCAAGTGGACGAAAATATATCAATAGTGAGGGGAGTGCAACTATCGAGCTATAGTGGAGTGTCCCGGTAGTTAACGAATGTTGGCTAACTTAGATTATGAGATTAGTCGGTTAGCCTCCAATCGTTGGAGCCCATGATCTATAGGTCCATTAGGCCCCTCTACTAGCTCATATTGTATTAATGCTTAGATCATAATGATAGGAATCTTTGAATCATTCAAAAACGGGAAATAGGGCTTTATCGTAAAACTGTGTTTGACACAATTTTTAATTATGAATTAAATAAGGAATTGACAGATAAGGTATTTAAAAGTGTTTTAAATACTATGTATATGTATTAGGAATCATATACTATAAATGACACTAGGTAAGAATGATTAATTAGATTAATCATGATATATTAACTTGGAAATGTACCAATTTATGACCTAGAAATCAAATTCAATTTCAAATTGAATTAAGGAAAATTGCAAACCTGAAAATTCAAGTATGAAGGTTCAATTTAGTGGATTTAGTGGCATTCCCACTCTTGCATGTTGATGCATAGTGGAAAACAACACAACCATGCACTAGTTGCATGTGTTGTGAATTAAACACCTAGAATCCACTTTGAACTGCATTTTCACCATGTGTCTAGTGTCATGAAGCTTGTCTTTGCATGGAGGAGTTCTTTATAAGGAGCTTGAATCAGATTCAAAGGTGTGAGAGCTTTTACCTACTGTTATGCTGCTGGTTTTTCCTCTCAAAGACACACTTTTCCTTAGTTCTCTCAATAGCTTGATCCTTCAAGCATTCCCTTCCCATTCCTTATCTCTATAAGACTCCCACAAGTCATTCTTGAAGGGATAAAAGCCCTATGTGCAGCGGAAAACCACAGAGACCTTTTCGAACAATAAAACGCCGATTGGGATACCAATACGACGGCAAAATTAATAAATTTACAGCAACAATAAAAGACAATAATCTGCTGTAAAATAGATACAAGCATGCATAAAAACAAGAGGAAAAAATTCTAGATCTAATCTAGAATTGGGTCCTATTGACCCTAGTTCAAGAACCATTTACCTTTGTAGAAACCTTTGACTGTTTCGCCAATTCTCTCTGAATTTCTCCCAAAAAACAGCAGCGATCACCCCTTGATTTTGCTGGAAAAAATTTCACGAACACCACCACAAGGATACACCGGTATTCTCCAATTGGGATACTGCGTTAAGCGCTTGTGGGAGCAAAAAACTCTCAGGATTTTCTCTGGATGCTACACACTGATTTTCTCTGC
Source organism: Luffa acutangula (assembly GCA_036850905.1). Lineage (NCBI taxonomy): Eukaryota > Viridiplantae > Streptophyta > Magnoliopsida > Cucurbitales > Cucurbitaceae > Luffa > Luffa acutangula. The sequence continues at coordinate 20,704,766 of CM072087.1, forward strand.
CACAGAGCAAATCGAGAGAAGAGAGAGCGATAGAGAGGGAGTCAGACGTGAGACTAGGGCGTAAGTTCTGCAACTCCCCTGACCACGTCTGTTTATTTATTTAAAAAATCATAATTTCAGATAACTGAAATATCAGTTATCTGATATTTTAATTAATTATAATAAAAAAAAACATAATTTTAAATTACAATTAATTATATTTTAATTAATATAAATTAATTAAAATAACATTAATTTAAATCCAATTTAAATTAATATCCCTCTTATCTTATAGTTTAATTAAATCAAATTTAATTAAACTAAATCAATTAATTAATTCGAAATTAATTAATTAATAAAATTGAACATCACATATTCAATTACTATTTTCTCTCTCAAAACTATAGTATTAATATACATCCAATGCATATTAATTATAACTTATAGTTTTAATATGAACTAAATTCATATTTTAGTATAATATTCGAACACCTTCGAATATTCTATCCATCCTTAGAATTTTACCTCAACGCCCTAAATGAGCTACCGGTGGGACCTAATGGACCTACAGATCAGAAGCTCCAACGATATGAGATTAGTTGGTTAAACTCATTAACCAAGTTAATCAATATTCGTTAACTGTGGTTCACTCCACTAAAGAACCACAGCTGCACTCTTCTCACTGCAGATATATTTCTGTGTCCACGGATATTGACCGTCAACAGCAAGTTGGCCCTTCACGTGTGTTCGTACCCCAGCTAGGTCAAATTACCGTTTTACCCCTGGGCTACCTCTTGGTCCTTAAGTACCAGTGCTCCTCTAATGAACAACCTGTTTGTGGTCCAACCATCAAACAGAAAACCCTCTCGTGCCATAAAGAGGGTAGGGCCCTTTGTTCAAGACCCGGAGACACCACTTAAGGGAACACACCTCTACTTACCCTCATATCAGGAAGGAGTGAATTCCATCTTGTAAGACTACGTTCCCAGCTCCCCATTCGGTCTTGTCCCCAAAATGGTAGGCTTATTGAGTCGGCGAACTGGCCACTCTCACCCGTACAAATCAAAGGACAATCCCTCATGGACAGGAGTCCATAATCCACTCAGGATTAAGGCCAAGTTGCCTAGGTCATCCTAGTGAAATAGAAACCGAGCTAACCAACGGTGTTATAGTTAGTGGTTAACTATTTCGCGGTCCGGTCTTTGTGCAAACTCATTGCACAGGATACCCCCACTCGCATGTCAACCACATGAACGTGTTGGATCACTACGTTTGTATCAATATACAAAGCGGGTCGTATCCATAGTGTCACCAGGATAAGGTACCCAGCCTTATCCCTATACTACAGACCCTTTAGGCTAAAATCTTGAACATTGATCCCCGCATGTCCCTACATACTAGTTCAAGTCTCATTCTATTAGCCATGGATGTTTAGTTTATTGGATTAGGGTCAACAAGACAAGACATAATACAAACATTGAACAATACATCACTTTATTAATGTTCGGTCAAATGTACATTTACTATCTACGAGTTTTAGGGCATAAAACCCAACAATTCTAAGGAAGGAGAATAGGAGATAAGACTCTAGAGGTTGTCCAAGGAGCATTGGAGAGGATAACACCACAAGGAGTTCCATATAAAAAAGCTACAAAGGTTGGTGTTCTCTAACTCTCTTTTTTGCCTTTTCTAGAACATGCATGCTTAAGGAGTAAAATTGAATGTCTTAAGTGTTTTCGATCTTCAATTGCTTCCGCATGTGTTATATGAACACCTTTAGAATGATGTTGATGACCAAAGAGACAACCTATTCCACACACGGTGTTTAGTTAATGGGACTCCTTGTAGTCTTGTTATTGACAGCGGAAGTTGCACCAATGTAGTAAGCACATTCTTGATCAAAAGGCTGCAAATTCCAACTCAAGACCATCCTAAGCCTTACAAGCTTCAGTGGCTCAATGATAGTGGAACAATGAAGGTCGTTTCTCAAGCTTTAATTTGTTTTACCTTAGGAAAGTATAAAGATGAGGTTTTATGTGATGTATTACCTATGCATGCTGGTGACATCTTGCTTGGCCGACCTTGGCAATTTGATAGGAAGGTCATCTATGATGGTTATTTGAATAGGTATTCTTTTACCAAAGATGGTAGAAAAATAACATTTGTACCTTTGCGTTCCGAAGATGTATTTGCTGATCAATTAAAGTTGGAGAGAAAAAGAAAAGAGTTTGAAGAAAAAGAATTGAAAGAAAAGAAAGAAATGAGTGAAAAAATAGAGAAAAATCAGAAAGAGAAAAAAATTGGAGAAAAGAGTGAAAAAAGAGATGAAATTGAAAAAAAAAAGGAAAGAAAGTCAGTTGTTTGGCTAGAGTGGGAGAGGTGAGAAGAGCAATGTTTTCCCAAAAACCAATATTTGTACTTATGTACAAGGAAGGGTATTTGACCTCTAACATTAACAATTTACCTTTGCCTAGTTTGTTTCAACCTCTTTTGAAGGAATTTGAGGACGTGTTCCAAGATGAGATCCATAAAGGATTACCTCCACTTAGAGGTATTGAACATAAAATAGACTTCATCCCGGGGGCTACCATTCCAAACAGGCTTGTTAAGCCTTTTGGGTTAACTAATGCTCCTAGTACATTTATGCGCTTAATAAATCATGTTTTGAGAGAATACTTGGGGAAGTATGTTGCTGTTTATTTTCATGATATTTTTATTTATTCAAAGAATTTAGATGAGCATGTGGAACATGTTATGTAAGTTTTGATTACACTTATAAAAGAGAGGCTTTATGCTAATCTTAATAAGTGTAGCTTTTGCATGGAAAAGGTTAACTTTCTTGGCTTCATAGTTAGTAAGAATGGAGTAGAAGTAGATGAAGAGAAAGTTAAGGCAATTAGGGATTGGCCAACACCGAAAAATGCAAATGAGGTTAGGAGTTTTCATGCTCTAGCTAGCATCTATAGAAGGTTTATAAAAGACTTTAGTACCATAGCTGCACCATTGAATGACTTAGTGAAAAAGAATGTTGTATTTGAATGGGGGAAATGCAAGAGAGAGCTTTCAATGAACTGAAGGAAAAATTAACCCATGCACCATTACTTCATGCATCCCCATCAATGCTATAATGACCACTAACTAAATAATAAGTTAAAACATTAAGAACACATCTTTAAAACTGAAAATTACAATAAAAATGCCTTAAATCTGATAGCGAGCATAGCTAGCTATGTTTCCCTAATTAATTAAGCTAGTCTTTTATATTTAATTGGCCAAAATTATGCATTTTTATGTTCCTTTTGTAGGAATCGTGTTTCGGAGTTAAATCGAGAAATTGGAGCTAAATACGTGTTCGGGACATGAAAATTGGCTAAAGAACAGAAAAGATTCAACCAAGAAGAAGTCAAAAGAGAGCCATCCGTAGGCCAACGTCGGGACGCTGCTCTTGGAGCGTCTCGACGCTGCCTTTCCTTTTCTGAATTGGGCGGCAACAGAGACAGCGACGCGACGCTATGTACACAGCGTCGCGACGCTACTCGCAGATTTTCTATAAATTCCTCTTTTCAGCTACGGATTTGGGGGAGCCCAATTGGGGAGATTTTAGCCCTTATTTAGACTAGAGACCTTTTGTGGGAGATAAAGGCAAGGCCAAGGAGCGGGAATCAAGCGAGAAGACGTGGAGATCGTGACGGGGACGTGCGGTGTCGGCGAATTCGAGTTTTCCTTTCTCTTTCCCTTAACTCTTGTAGTTTTTATGGCTTTTCTTTCAATTAGTGTTTGTAGTTTAAAGACTATGAGTTGCTAGTTGTTTGTCTTAGGGATTGATGTAGTTGTTTTAGTTTGGTGGATTGATTTGTGGTATGAATATGCATTTATTTTACCTATGCAATTATGGTTAAATGCTTTCAATTACTTGATCACTAATTGAATGATTTGAGTGTTGAATCTTGCTCGGGAGAGGGGATTTGGCCTAAGACTTACTTTATTTAATTGCATGACTAAAGTAGAAATTTAAGTTTGTGAAGGGATTTGGAATAACTTTAGAAGTTGCTTGAAGAACTAAACTCAAAGCCTTGCATGTTAATGAACTTAGATAGGGATATCAAGTTGGTTGCATGCATGAGAATCAATTATGCTCGGGAGAGATAGTTGTGATAAAAGGTTCCTAGACTTGGTAGAATAATTGCATGCTAAATTCATCCAATTAATTAATCCTCAATCTTAATCAATGAAATCAATTCCCTAATAATCTTTCCATTTGAGTCTCCACTTTTATTTTATGCTTTTTGTCTTTATATTTATCTTTATCATTGAGTTTTGCTCCCTAAATAAAATTGAACAAAAGTATTCGCGATACTTAATTTGCTAGAAAACCAATCCAGAGGTCGACACTTGTTTTACACGAAAACACTATATTATTACTTGACCCGTACACTTGCGGTAAGCAAATTGCACATCAAGTTTTTGGCGCCGTTACCGGGGATTGGTATATTTAGTTAAATTAATATTGTGGAAAAATTGTTCGGTCTTAATTTAGGGTGTATTTTTACTTTTCTAGGTTGATTGCATTTTTTTTCCTTATTTGTTTTTGTTTTCCTTAATTAGATTGTATTTTATTTTTTGTTATTTTTGTAATTTTTTTTTAGGTAGATTGCATTTTTTTCCTTTATTGTTTTTTTTTCCATTTTTGGATTTTTCCATATTTGTTTGAATTTCCCATAGATAGAATTTCTTTTTTAGTTTTATCCTTTGTAGATTAATTTTTCCTTATTTGGTAGTTTTCTAATTTGTTTTTGTCATATTTGATTTTTCATTCCTTAGTTGTTTATCTTTTCCTTTTGTAAATTATATTTTTATTTATTTTTTTCCATATTTGCTTTCTTGCCATATTTAGTTTTTCTTTTTTTCTTTTTTGTTTTTTTTCTCTTTTCTATTTTGTTTTCTTTGTTCTTATTTTTCTTTCCTTTTCTAGATTATATTTTCCATAATTTAGATTTTTCCATATTAGATTTTTTCCATATTATATATATATTTTTTTGTTTGAGTCTTTGTCATTGGTTCTTGTTGGGTTATTGTTTGATTGGAAGCCTAATTATCATTGTTGCTTTAATTGATTTGAATGGTTTTTTATTCAACACCATATTCCAATTTTTCATCTTCAAGTTATACCCCTTTAAATGAAAATTCTTCCTTGGAAAGCCTAGTTCAAAATTATATTGAGGAGTCTAGAGCGAGGAGTTTAAAAATTGATGAAATCATAAGAGGACTTCAAGCTCCACAGGAAGCTAGTGAGGTGGGATCCACTTCCATAAGTTGTCTAGTGAGTCATGTGGCCGATGATTCATTGGCACCCATTCATGAGCGTAGTTCTTTCGATCTTGATGAGGATGAGTAGTTAGGGGTGAGTTGCATGAATAGGGGGATGAATTGGAGAGCTGGAGCACCTATCAAGAACATGGTTGTGAGGAAGAAAAAGAAAATGAGCTTGTAGTGTCAGAGGAAGTTCAGGAGGTAGAGTTTGAGGTTGAAAAGCCTTCGTCTGTTTTATCTTCTCCATCCTTTGTATATTTTGATTATTCCTTTTTCTATTCTCACGAGTCAGTTTTAGGGTCAGAGTCTCTTTATTTTGATATTTCTCCTTTTATGTTTATTTTAGTCAAAAATACCAAAAATAATTTTATTTCAGGGGCCCATGAGAAGCTGGTAAGCTTGCTAGCAATAGTGAGTTTTATTGATTCAAGAAAGAAGGGTCCAAAGAAATACGATAATTTTTATGTGCCTTGACAGACTGCACGAGCACGTCGAGCTTGAGACGATAAACAAACGCTTATGGGAGGCAACCCAAGTTACTTTGTTATTGTTTTTTTTTTTTTTTGTCTTGTTGTTTTTGTTTTGTAGGAGTTCTCGTGCTCTTGTCTTTGCCAAGCAATCATGAAAAGGTCATCATTCCAGGGCAGTATCGTTCACTCCTCTTACTCTTTTATTGTTCTCATGATTGATTATGCTTTATTTTCTTCACACATTGAGGACAATGCATGCTTTAAGTTTGGGGGTGGATTAGCATGTTTGTGGAGCCCTTGAGCATCTGAGTTCGGGCTATAGTTTTGAGCTTTCTTTGAATTATGCATATGGTTGTTTTCTGGATGCTACTTTTGCATGATTACGATGTCCTAGGATAGGCTTTCTTGTCAATTTTCAAGCTTGTGATGAGTTGTAAGCATGAGTGTCCAAAAGGGAGACTTTTTAAAATTTTTTTAGGAGATGGCTTGCATGAGTAGAGTATTTGTCTTGGCTAGATTTGGATTTGAATGCTTAGGAGCGAATTATTGGGTTCATATGCTTGTTGTCACCTCGATAGGTGTAGGGTAGAGCTAAAGAGTTAATTTTTTTGCAAATTAGTATGTTTGATCTTGCTTAGGAGAAAAGAAAAGAATATCAGCTTATCATGTTCATAATGAAAAATCATTCTTGTTGTTACTGTTGAAAAATAAAAAAGAAAAAAAGTCATGACTTATGCACGCAATATGCAATGGTTAATAAAGATTAAGGCAAAAAGAGCTACCCCTGTTGTGACCAGTTAGGCCAACCAGAGAAAACTCAGGTTAAGGGTCCCTACAATGGGTGTGTGAAAGCTAGTGCCACATATACATGCTTAATTCAATTGTTAATTAAAAGCACCTAAGTATGGAGAAAAACAAACTAATTTGTTCCATTAACTCATTAGTGAAACCTTAGTGCTAGTGTAGAGGGAAGATGAGCTGAGAGTTTAATAATCCAATCCCGGGCTAGTAGAGTCTGATCTTGTTGAGTTAGATCTCGCTTGTGCAAGTTAATTTTGGAAAAATTTTAATCTGTCTCCCTCATTGGTCCTTATGTGCATGTCTCTTGCTTGCTTGACTATTGACTTTTGAGCCTGGAGGACTGGGTCATGATTGTTGCATCCATTCTTCTACTGTGTGTTTGATTTGTAGTTTGCTCGAGGACTAGCAAAAGCTTAAGTTTGGGGGTATTTGATAGCGAGCATAACTAGCTATGTTTCCCTAATTAATTAAGCTAGTCTTTTATATTTAATTGGCCAAAATTATGCATTTTTATGTTCTTTTTGTAGGAATCATGTTTCGAAGTTAAATCGAGAAATTGGAGCTAAATACGTGTTCGGGACATGAAAATTGGCTAAAGAACGGAAAAGATTCAACCAAGAAGAAGTCAAAAGAGAGCCATCCGTAGGCCAGCGTCGGGACGCTGCTCTTGGAGCGTCTCGACGCTGCCTTTCCTTTTCTGAATTGGGCGGCAACAGAGACAGCGTCGCGACGCTACCCACAGATTTTCTATAAATTCCTCTTTTCAGCTACGGATTTGGGGGAGCCCAATTGGGGAGATTTTAGCCCTTATTTAGACTAGAGACCTTTTGTGGGAGCTAAAGGCAAGGCCAAGGAGCGGGAATCAAGCGAGAAGACGTGGAGATCGTGACGGGGACGTGCGGTGTCGGCGAATTCGAGTTTTTCTTTCTCTTTCCCTTAACTCTTGTAGTTTTTATGGCTTTTCTTTCAATTAGTGTTTGTAGTTTAAAGACTATGAGTTGCTAGTTGTTTGTCTTAGGGATTGATGTAGTTGTTTTAGTTTGGTGGATTGATTTGTGGTATGAATATGCATTTATTTTACCTATGCAATTATGGTTAAATGCTTTCAATTACTTGATCACTAGTTGAATGATTTGAGTGTTGAATCTTGCTCGGGAGAGGGGATTTGGCCTAAGACTTACTTTATCTAATTGCATGACTAAAGTAGAAATTTAAGTTTGTGACGGGATTTGGAATAACTTTAGAAGTTGCTTGAAGAACTAAACTCAAAGCCTTGCATGTTAATGAACTTGGATAGGGATATCAAGTTGGTTGCATGCATGAGAATCAATTATGCTCGGGAGAGATAGTTGTGATAAAAGGTTCCTAGACTTGGTAGAATAATTGCATGCTAAATTCATCCAATTAATTAATCCTCAATCTTAATCAATGAAATCAATTCCCTTAGAATCTTTCCATTGGAGTCTCCAGTTTTATTTTATGCTTTTTGTCTTTATATTTATCTATATCATTGAGTTTTGCTCCCTGAATAAAATTGAACAAAAGTATTCGCGATACTTAATTTGCTAGAAAACCAATCCAGAGGACGACACTCGTTTTACACGAAAACACTATATTATTACTTGACCCGTACACTTGCGGTAAGCAAATTGCACATCAAAATCCGAGATTCATCATCCAAAATTCTAACTTCAAAGTTACAAAAGTCTTGGGTTTTTGTAGATTGAAGAAGACACCTCGGTTCGTATCATCCTCCCTTTCTTCAAGATGATTCGTCCTCGAATCCAAGGATCCCCTTGTAGTGCAAACTTGAAATCTTTTGCATCTCGCAATCTTACTCTCCTCGAGTTCTTCACTTTTGATTGTCGGCCCTGAAAGGATGATGGAGCAAAAATACAAACGACGCTTCATTTGGTTCCCTTGGGTGTTGAAGTTCCCTCATGCTTGGTTTTGTCTTGTATTTGAATCAAACTTTGAATCTTGCTTTTCAACAAGCATTTTAATTTCCTGCAAGAACTCATTAGAAAAAGTAGATACGCTTGGTTTAAGTGCACCCATTAGAAAGCAAGTCTTTTCGGACACAAGTTCTTGTATGTGTCGTTTTGAATACAAGACAATATTCTTCTCACAAACTCTAAGAAATGAACTCTCTTCCTCTTTAATCTCGATATAAGTCTCACATGTTTCTTTCTCAAACTCTTTCTCTTTGTGAGTCTCAAATGTTTCTTTCTCACACTCTTTCTCTTTTGTACTTTCCTCACTTTTTGTCTCAAAGGAAGGATCAACATATCTTTGCACACTTTCTTTGTTGGTCACCACGTCATCAACAACAACGTCATCATTTGAAACAACATCTTGAGGCATGGGACAATCTTCATCTTCTTGAATAGATTTTGTGATTTGTGCCTCTCTTGCTTGATCCCGCAAATCCAACTGGTGAGATAATTCGGACATGTACTTTATGGATTTATGTATGTCCTCCATATTTTCACCAAAAGCCTTCCAAAATGGGTCATCACGGACATGTTTCTCACAACGTTTTTGTGCTTGACGAAACATGAATTTGTTTGAACTTCTCACAACGGTCATATCCTAACACAAGTGAGAGTTTAAACATCAGCCAATTCAGATCTAACTCACTTTTATAGCAAAGAACAACAAGAAGCAAAGAAGTTGAACAATCTCGGCCTTCTCGGTTTTCCAGAATCTATTATCAAAATGACCAATTTTCTATATGAAGCACACCGAATCTCAAGATCTTATAGAAGACAAAGTTGAAGATCAGATTAAGATCTACAAGATTGCAAAAGATGAAAATACGAAAAGACAAACGGAAATGATACTTTTTTGCAGTTTTATATTTCTAGACAGAATGAAAACAACGGAAACATATACCCGATCTAGAACCTAAAGCTCTGATACTAAATGATATGACAGCCCGAGCCAATTGGATCTAAGAACCCTTATGGATATGCAAATCCCTAGATCTCAAATGCCAATACCCCCAAAACAAGATGATTTCATCCCAAGGAAGAAGATAGAACGGATTTACCTTGACGATCAAGATCAATAGTAGAGAAAACTCCTTTCTAAACTCGAGATTCGAATCACTCCAGAAGTAGTTTGATCAACGCTACTTGTATGATCCTAGCATGCAAATCTAAACACAAGATATGCAAAGTTGCTCATGGCCTTTAGGCTCAAAAGACTTTAATTTCATTGAAATTCCATCAAAACGAATCTTACCTCAAAGCAACAACATAGATGGCTATTTATAACCTTCAAACATAACCTATGGGCATATGAAGGGTTGTAACATGCATCCCCATCAAGGCTATAATGACCACTAACTAAATAATAAGTTAAAACATTAAAAACACAACTATAAAACTGAAAATTACAATAAAAATGCCTTAAATCCGAGATTCATCCTCCAAAAGACTAACTTCAAAGTTACAAAAGTCTTGGGTTTTTGTAGCTTGAAGAAGACACCTCGGTCCGTATCACGAGGAAAAACTCTGAATTTTCTTCATCAACTAAAGCTTATAATTCTTCTATAAAAGCTTTTGTTGCAAGCTTTAGTTGCTATATGAAAAACAAAATTCTTGTCAGGACAACCTAATGACAAGAATTAAAATTTTATGAGTTTATTGCCACAAAAAAAATAAAAAAAATACTATGAACACAAACCAGTGAATAGTCTCGAAAGTGGATCTTGTTGGCAACTCATATTATCAAAATCAATTTGACTTATGATCTCTACTTTATTTTGATTTTGATAAGTGAGCATGTATCCCTTTTGTTAAGAACCTTAAAACTCTTAGATCCAATTAAGAGATCAAAATTATTGCCTTTAATTCTTGATATGAATATTGAAGCGGAAGCGTCTAAACCTTAAGCATGAAATTTTTCATTTCTTTATTCAAGGGACTGTTTTGAAACTAAGTTCGTTTTCTTTAATGATTTTCCTAGTGCATAAATCTTTATGCTAAAAAACTTGAAAAAACTTTATGACATAACTCTTTCGTGAAATCTCAACGTTACTTGAGATTGATCTCACAATATCATTTCACAATATAAAAGAGATGTCCATATAAGTTTTCAACTTATATCACAGCCTTACTATGTCATAGACATATTATATTACACTAGGAAACTGAATTTACTCCCACTAAACCTTTAATTCATAATTATCACTCTTATTTACCTCAAGACCCTAAATGTGATAATTATGAATGGAACTTGTGAAATTATAAATAAGTTCCTTATTGAGATCGTCACAAATGAATTAAACATTTGAAACTTTTGTGATACTGGATCAAAAGTTTCTAAACTTTACAAGCTTTATGATTCAATAAATCATGCAATTGAAAAATCAATCTTTATAACCAATCAACATAGCTCTAAAAAACTTGTCATTTATTTAAAAACGTCTCTTAATAAGTAATTGACACCCATAATAATTAGACAAACTATATGTGTCTCAAACATTACCTTTTAAAGACAATATGACAAGTTAACAAAAAATCAATAATAATAATAATAAAATTGTTGTTTATCATTTCACCTAATTTTTTTATGATATTATTATTATTTAAGAGACAAGTCTTTGTTTGACTTTAGGAAAGGTAATTGACACATCTTCCTTTTACTTTTAAGTCAAACTTAAAACCTTATACTTGTATTTCTCCTACTCCTTTTGATTGCTTTTAATAATGTTGAGTTTGTTTTACATAAATGAGGAGAACCTTTACTAATGTTATCACAAAAAGAAAAGAATTCAAATTTCTTTTCTTAAAGACAACATTCCTCATTTTATCTTTCCCTCAAACTCAACATCCTTAAGAAACTTTAAGATCTCATTAACTTTTAAGTGGGAAATAATTTTAGAAAATATGAAAATGACCAGTGCACCTACAGTAACAACTAATAATCTGTAGGTTCAAGTTTTTTCTTATTGGCTTTCAAGACCAAATATTACTTGAAATTTCCTAAATGTAAACCTAATGTTAAGCATTTGCTTAACCTTGAATTGCAAGAGATTTAGTTGTTGCTTTATATGGTACACCACTTAAGCCTTATGTTGCAATCTTTAGTGCTTTTCCCAATAGGCATTGAGTGCAAAGAAGAATGATTATTTACACTCACCTAATCTTTTTGAGCTTTGAATCACTTTATAAGCTATACACTTCTCAATATTTTCTTTTAAAATTTGTATTAACTTAATGGCTCTGTATATTCTCAAGTTTTTAAATTTTTCTTTTTCTCTCACTCTCTTTCCTTCATTTTTCCCCTCTCTTTCCCTCTCTATCAATCACTCTTTCTTTCCCGATTCCTTCATCTTTTCCTCTCTCTTTCACTCCCCTGTCATTAACTCATTCATCCTTCCTCCCACCACAACTCCTTCCTCTTCTCCTAATCTCAATTACAAAAATCGACATTAGATCTTATGGCGTAATAGAAATTTGACGATTCTCAACTATGGCGCAACGTTGCTTCTTGCTCCACAACAATCCACGACTTCTTGCACCTTGCGGACCTGCTGGTTGGTGGAACGGTGGTCGCCAGTGCGTATAGTATACTCGCTGCAACCAAAAGTATTTGCATACCTAGATAAAAACTGAGGGTATATATATTGATAACATTTTACACCGATGGAGATTTGAATAGGAATAAAATCATAATTCAAAATAAGATTTTATCTTATTTGGGATGTGAATCTTACTGGTAAGTCTAATTTTGGGTGAATTCAAGCATAAAGTTTGGGTGGGAATTGATGGGAACACCACAAGCGTACGGGTTGTCAGGTAATATAGTGATTTTGAGTGTATAGTATAGTCTGCACAGGGATTGGATTTATTCAATTAATCACCATGAATAATCTTGCTTAGGTTTATTTAGAGAACAAAATTCAATGTCGAAAAGATAAACTAAAAAGCTAATCTAGAAAGCAAAAGATAAATGGAGACACAAATTGGAGGGATAATTCTAGAGTGATGATTTCATCAATTGGACCTTTAATTGCTTAATCAATTAGCTAACTTGGATTAATTGATCATTCTATTCATAAGTCTAGAAGCCTAATTTCAAGGACTCTCCTGTCGGTCTCCTCCTATTCTCGTGCCTTTTAATAAAGAATCTCCTTTCGGTTTCCTCTTTACTTATCATGACATTACGACCCTTCAATAACAACCTCTAACGCTATTTATTTTATCCCGTGTCACTCGAGTAAATAAACGTCAGTCATGCATTCAGTTCTAGTCTAAGCTTCTCTATGTCGAGTTTCCACTTAGTAACAATTCATTTAATCAGTGATCAAGTGATTAAAAGCATTAAGGGAAAACAAATGAATGAGAATGACAATCAAACTAAATTAATTCATTAATTGAGCAAAGGTTCAACAAACGAAATCAATCTCATAGAAGTTAAGAACGAACTACTCATAATCACTAAAATCCAATAGTTCCTAATCACAACTATTCTACAAACTAAAATTAAAGGAAAAGGGAAGAGAATTGCTCATAAAGTATCGATCTCCTCGATCCAGCGGTGACCTTCATTGATCCCGAGCTCCCTAGATCTTCAACAAGGCTCCCAAAACTCTCCCAAAACCCCCAATTTTAGGCTTGAATCGAGAATAGGGTGAAAACCCTCAAGTTGGCTCCCTTAATCCGAATGCAAAATGGTCTATTTATAGTTGTCTAGCAGGGGTAGGGTCGCGACACTGACGTCGAAGGGGTAGCGTCTCTAGCAAAATGGTCTATTTATAGTTGTCCAGCAGGGGTAGCGTCGCGACACTGACGTTGAAGGGGTAGCGTCTCCAACAAAATGGTCTATTTATAGTTGTCCAGCAGGGGTAGCGTCTCCAAGTCTTCGCAGCGTCGAGACGTAGTGGATGTTGTCCCAGTTCCAGATCCTTCTCTTCAGCTGGCTGCCTAGCATCGAGACACCCAAGGTTAGCGTCTCGATGCTAGGCCTCGGTCTTCAATGAATGGCCCGTTTTTATCTCAATTTTTTTGCCTCCAACTTTCTTTTCTTGGGCTTTTGGACTTGGATCTTCAATGTAATTCTTCAAATTGTCCCAAAAGCTTCCAAATTCATCCAAAATCGATCAAAACTCTGGTTTTTCTTCCTTGGCTCAATTTTATGAAATTTAACAATAAAATAGCATCAAAGCACACAATTCAAGCACAAAACTAGCTAAAAATAATAGAAAATTGATAGCATTTATGCATGCTATCAGGAATCATTCATTCATTTATTTATTTTTATTTATTTATTTATTTATTTATTTTATGTTATTTTATTTTTTGTCCTTTCTTTTTTTTATTTTGAAGCCAAAATCTTCCTACAATTTAAATCCAAATGGAAAGTCTATTCAGAATCAATTTGTTTGCAAAAATTGCTAAAATCAAAATTTGAGCTTACTCCAAATTTATTTTCAAATAAAAATATGACCAAAATTCAAATCCGAATTCTACTCTAAATTAAAAAAAAACATATATATTGCGTATAACTCAAGTTTTTTTTTTTAAATACAATTTGTAGTAAATTTTAAATTTTGACCTCAAATCCAAATTTCCTTATGCTCCAAACTTTACCCAAAACAAGCATGAATTAGAATTCAATTTAATTCCAAGTTCAAGCTATGTTCAACATAACCGTGAATTCTATTTCAAATTCAAAAAAAAAAAAAAACAAAAAAAAATGGTGGAATTTAGGTTTCTTTTGAAACCCAATTTGTGGTAAATTTTAAATTTTTACCTTAAATCCAAATTTTCTGATGCTTCAATTTTTTCCCAAAATTGGAGTGAACTTTGTGGACGTAGGCCTTTGTTGTCGAACCACTTACATCTTGTGTTCATCTCTCTTCAGCCTTTGCTTTGTTGCTTTCTTGTCTCGATCGCTTTTAATTCTTCTGGTCTTTTATTTCCTTCCTCATTCAGTCTGAATTCATCTTCGCTTGATATCTATGTATTTGTTCTGAGTTGAATGCGACTATGAGGTGTTCTTTGCGTTTGGTCCACGATGAAACTGCTAATCTGTACACGTATTATACACTAACAGACATGTTTGAAGTAAAAAATCACTTCTGTCATGTCCTTTTTTAGTGATATTTTACATGATAAAAGTGATTTTGTCAATTCCAAAATCACTCACAAATATGTCAATTATAGTTTAGGTAAGTTATGAACAGTCGGTTTTAATATAAACTAGTTAAAATGGTATAAACGAAAAATATTGGAAAGTAAGGAACTAAAATAGATTTTTTCAAACAATTGAGGCTAAATAATAATAATAAATAAATAACCATAACATGACTAATGGTGCATTGGTGGCTAATTTATGAAGAATTGAAAGTGATTATGAAAAAATTGTAAAGATTTTAGGCGTTTGATAAAATTGGTTTTTGTTATAAAACTAGCTCAAAAGAAGAACAAGAATAACACAAGAGCAACAACAATAAGAACAATTAGAGAGCAAATAAGAGAGAAGAAGAAAGTAGAGAGAAAAGTACTTCTCAATTGAGGTGTGTTTACAATTGTTCTCTACAACCTCTGTTTATAGGGTTGTGAAGGTAGTAGTTACAAGATCTAACATAAAGGAATTGTAACTCTTGAAGAGGTTAAAGAGATGGATTTATATTGGGATATGTAACCTTTGCGGGTTATGGGCATCTAAGAATATGTTATTATTCATAATACTCCCCCTTTAGATGCCCATTGTATATAGAACATATGCCTCGTTAAAACCTTATTAGGAAAAAACCTAATGGGAAAAAAAATCCTAATGAAGGAAAAAGAGTACATTATTCATATACTTTAACATTTCTGCCTCGTTAAAAACCTTCCTAGGAAAACCCAATGGGAAAAACCATAGTCAAGGGAAAAAGAGTGCAGTACAACTCCCCCTAATGGAAATATCACTTGAGATCTTTAAGTCGTCGCATCCCAATGTCATGCACCAACTTCTCAAATGTTGTGGTTGACAATGCTTTGGTAAATAAGTCCGCCAAGTTGTCCTTTGAAGAAATTTGTCGAACAGTGATGTCACCATTTTCTTCAAGGTCATGAGTATAGAACAGTTTTGGCGAGATGTGTTTTGTTCTATCTCCTTTAATGTATCCTCCTTTTATTTGGGCTATACATGCTGTATTGTCTTCATATAATATTGTTGGAAGATTTTTGTTAGAAGACAAGCCACATGTTTCCCTAATGTGTTGAGTCATTGATCTCAACCATACACATTCTTGACTGGCCTCATGAATTGCGAGGATTTCTGCATGATTTGAGGATGTGGCCGTAATGGTTTGTTTTACGGACCGCCATGATATAGCAGTTCCTCCACATGTAAACAGGTAACTTGTTTGAGACCTAGCTTTGTGTGGGTCAGATAAATACCCTGCATCTGCATAACCAACTAGATCAAAATTCGATTTGTTTGAATAAAACAAACCCATATCAATCTTTCCTCGAAGGTAACGAAGTATATGCTTAACTCAATTCCAATGTCTTTTCGTTGGAGAAGAACTGTATCTAGCTAATAAATTTACTGAAAAAGCTATATCTGGTCTTGTGTTATTAACAAGATACATTAGTGCACCTATTGCACTAAGATATGGTACTTCAGGACCAAGTAGTTCTTCATTATCTTCTTGAGGTCGAAAGATATCCTTCTTCACATCTAGTGATCGAACTACCATTGCAATGTTCAATGGATGTGCTTTGTCCATGTAAAATCTTTTTAAAATCTTTGATGTATACGTAGATTGATGAACAAAAATTCCATCTGCTAGATGTTCAATTTGCAAGCCAAGAAAAAATTTTGTCTTACCAAGATCTTTCATCTCAAATTCGTTTTTGAGATATTCTTTCGCCTTTGAAAGCTCTTCAGGAGTTCCAATTATGTTTAAATCATCAACGTATACAGTTACGATAGCAAATCCTGACTGTGATTTCTTAATGAAAACACATGGACAAATTGGATTATTTTGTTATCATTCTTTCAATAAATATTCACTTAGACGATTGTACCACATTCGTCCTGATTGTTTTAATCCATATAGTGACCTCTGTAATTTGATCGAATATAACTCTTGAGAATTGGATTTATATGATCCAGTTATCTTAAATCCTTCAGGGATTTTCATATAAATTTCATTATCAAGAGATCCATATAGATATGCTGTGACTACATCCATGAGATGCATGTCAAGCTTTTCATATACAATCAGGCTAATTAGATATCTTAGTGTAATTGCATCCACCACAGGGGAATATGTTTCCTCATAGTCAACACCTGGTCTTTGTGAAAATCCTTGTGCAACAAGACGTGCTTTATATCTTGTGACCTCATTATTTTCATTTCTTTTACGTACAAATACCCATTAGTATCCCACAGGTTTTACACCTTCAGGTGTATGGACTACAGGTCCAAAAACTTCACGTTTTGAAAGCGAGTTTAATTCTACTTGGATTACTTCTTTCCACTTAAGCCAATCCTTCCTATGTCGACATTCTTCGACGGATTTAGGTTCAGAATCCTCATTTTCATAAATAATATCGTGAGCAACATTATAAGCAAAAATGCTGTCAATAACTGTATCAGTTCGGTTCCATCTTTTTCCTATCATGACATAGTTTTTCGAAATCTCATTATTATCCTCATTTATTTGAGCCTCTTCGATATTCCTATGGTTAATCATGTCCAGGGTTTCGTCTGGAATATCCACATTTTCAATTAAGTCATTTCGACTATTTACTACTTTCCTTTTTCGAGGATTTTTATCTTTGGAACCCATTAGTTTACCACGCTTCTAGGGTACTGTAGACTCATTAGTTGTGACAACTTGTTGTGTTGGGATTTCAATTCTAGATGGAGTATTTGCAGCTGGTATATATGACTTGGTCACTTTCTTAGCATCCGTAAATGCATCTGGCATTTGGTTTGCTATACTCTGTAAATGAATTATCTTTTGAACTTCTAGTTCACATTGATTTGTACGAGGATCCAAATGAGACAATGATGCACTCCATGTAATTTCTTTTTCCAACTTCTTAATTCCTCCCCCTAATGTTGGAAAATTTGTTTCATTAAAATGACAATCAGCGAATCTTACTGTAAAAATATCACCCGTCAGGGGTTCAAGATATCTAATAATTGATGGGGTATCAGATCCAACATATATTCCCAACCTCCTTTGAGGTCCCATCTTAGTACGTTGTGGTGGAGCAATTGGAACATATACCTCAAATCCAAAAATTCGTAGATGAGATATATTTGGCTCCTAGCCATAAGCGAATATTTGGCTCCTGGCCATAAGCTAATTGTAATGGGGAGTACTTATGATAAGACGCTGCATGCAAAATAGCATGACCCCATACAGATATTGGAAGCTTTGCTCTCATAAGTAATGGTCTAGCAATTAACTGTAAACGTTTTATAAATGATTCTGTTAAATCATTTTGTGTATGAACATGAGCTACATGATGTTCAATATTTATCCCAATTGACATGCAATAATTATTAAACGCTTGGGATATGTAAATTCACCAGCATTATCAAGACGAATGTTTTTAATTGTATAATCAGGAAATTGTGCTCGTAATTTGATTATTTGAGCAAGTAATCTTGCAAATGCAAGGTTTCGACTTGATAATAAACATACATGTGACCATCTACTGGATGCGTCAATTAAAACCATAAAATATCTAAATGATCCACTTGGTGGATTAATAGGTCCACATATATCACCATGAATTCGTTATAGGAATGTAGGTAGCTCAACACCCACTTTTGCTGATGATGGTCTAATTATTAATTTACCTTGAGAGCAAGCAACACATGATAATTCATTAGATTGAAGAATCTTCTGGTACTTTAATGGATGTCCACGTGAATTCTCAATAATTCTTCTCATCATTATTGACGCAGGATGACCCCATCGATCATACCAAACAGTGAATATATCTAGATTCATGAACTTCGGATTCATTGTTGCATATGTTTCAATTACTCGTATATGAGTATAATATAATCCAAATGAAAAATGAGGCAGTGTTTCTAATATACGTTTTTCATGTAAAGTAGTAGATGTAATATATAGATATTCTATATTATTTTTGAAAGGGATAAAAGCCCCACGCAGAGGAAAGTATTACCGAACCTACTCAGAGTCTTAGATTCTAATTGAAATACCAATACAATTTGCAAAATATTACAGCAATAAATCTATATTTAATGAGCTGTACATAGGCTATAAACATGCTAAAAATCAACTAGATTGATCCTAGTGATCAAGGATTTCATAGAAAACTTACTTTTGTAGAAAGCCTTGATCAATTCGCCTTTTCCTGCCAATAAGAATGAAAACGCAACAACCCTCTTGTGCGAACACCACCAATCGGCTACACCGGTATATCTCTAAGACTTCTTGAAGCAGGAGACTTGTGGGAGTCTTTTGAGAGAGATCTCTGAGAGAATTAGAGACAATGGGATGCCTTTCACCCCACCTCAAGGGTCCTATATATAGGTAAAGGCCAAAACCTTTTCCTAATAGGAAAAGGTCTAGGAATAAGATCAAATCTATTATCTGAACAATATCTAATTTTAATAAATAATTAATTAATTTCATAATTAATTGATTACCCAATTAAATATCACATATTTAATCTTAGGGATTTTATTAAAATTAATATGAATCCAATTCATATTAAATTTATTTGAACTCTTTCAAATATTTTCTTTCCTAATAGGAAAAGGTCTCTAATTAATAAATAAATAAATAATTTCATAATTAATTAATTACCCAATTAAATATCACATATTTAATCTTAGGGATTTTATTAAAATTAATATGAATCCAATTCATATTAAATTTATTTGAACTCTTTCAAATATTTTCTCTCAAGAATTAATTTTTGAAATTAATTTCAAAAATTATATTATAAAGTTTCATAAACTTTATATTATAATGCATCAATATACATTATACGATTCCCCAGATACATTGAACACTTTCAATTTACAATTTATATTTGTTTGCTTCAAGTCTTTTTACGAGCTACCAGTGGGGCCTAATGGACCTACAGATCAGAAACTCCAACGATACGAGACTAATTGGCTTAAACTCATTAACCAAGTTAGTCTCCATTCGTTAACTGTGGGTCACTCCACTAAAGATCCTCAGCTGCACTCTTCTCACTACAGAATATTTATGTGTCCACGGATATCGACCAATACTACAAGTCAGTCCTTCACGTGTGTTCGTATCCCAGCTGGGTCGAATTACCGTTTTACCCCTGGTTTACATCTTTGTCCTTAAGTCCCCAGTGCTCCTCTAATGAACAACCTGTTTGAGGTCCAACCAACAAACAAAAGTCCCTCTCGTGCCATAGAGATGGTTGGGCCCATTGTTCAAGTCCCAGAGACACCACTTAAGGGAACACACCTCTACTTGCCCTAGAGTCGGGAATGAGTGAATTCCATTTTGTGTGATTATGTTTCCAGCTTCGCACTCGGTATTGTCCCAAAAATGGTAGGCTTATTGAGTCGGCGTGCTGGCCACTCTCACCCATACAAATCAAAGGACAACTTCTTGTGAACAGGAGTCCATAATCCACTCAAGATTGAGACTGAGTTGTCTAGGTCATCCTAGTGAAATAGAAACCAAGCCAACTAACGGTGTTACAGTTAGTGGTTAACCAAACCAGCTAGAGAACAAAGCATTATTAATTGTGAATTTTGTTCCTCTAGGCAAAATCAAATTTTCTTTTCCAAAACCTTCAATCAGGTTTGCAGAACCTGATATTGTATTGACATTTGCTTCAAGCATTGTCAATTTATAAAAGTATTTTCTATCTGTAAGTATTGTATGCGTAGTTGCACTATCTGTCAAACATAAATCTCCATTGTTCATCTTTGAATCAGCCAAAATATGAGAAATGTCCATGATTTTTCATTAAAAATGAAAGATTACAATAAGTCTCACGAATGGAAATTTAAAACAAAACTTGAAATGTAAAAATTCAAAACTCAACTAGTAAACATAAAAATAAAACAACTAAAACATAAAACAATACTAATTTTGGACATTCTCATAGTTAAAAGAAGTATTTGCTACTCTAGTGCTTTCAATCTTCTCTTCAGGAGATTCAAAAGAATTTGCAACATCAAAATATTTCATATTTAAATGGGTCAAAACGTTTCTCTTCAGGAGATTAAAAGATATTTGTAACATCCAAATATGTCATATTTAGGGGATCAAAAGATCAACTATATATGTGTGGTTTTCTTGAAATTTGAACGATCTACAACCACCACAAAATGAGTAACTATTCCTTCCTCTATTATGATCATGACCTTAATCTTGACCATAATTATTAAATATTACAACATTCACCTCAGGGAATGTTATTGTACTATTTGGTCTTGAGACTCATGTTCTTCTATCAAGTGTTCATTGTTTTATTTAATCTCAAAGACAATATATTTTACTTATCAAAATATATTTAAAATCCATTTCTCGATATTGCTACTCCAGGAGCATATTTTATATAGAAAAAAATATCATGTCTTCTCTAATATATACTTTAAAATCACTTATTGATTTGACATCATGCAACTACAGGTGCATTTTGTCGAATTTAGCACTTATTGATTTATAATCATTCAACTTTAAGTGCTTATAATCAAAATGAGCACTTATTGATTTATGCAACTTCAAGTGCATCTTATCAAAATGAGCTTTAGGAAGAATATTTAACTGATATGCATATATATCTTTCAAACTTTGTCATAAGATATTTCACACTAGTGATGATTATATGAGTATACAAAATATATCCATATGAAAATACTTAAGTATCCATGAAAAATAATTATTTTCATATGGATAAAACTATCATAAGAAATATTTATAAATTTGATATATCAAACATGAATTCTAAAAATTGTAGGTAATTAAACATGTTATGTTGTGTCTATAAAACATATATTGATCAATATATCACATGCTCTATATACATGAGAAATATGTATTGCTCATATGATATTCAAGGAAAATTTGAACAATAATGTATATAACAAACATATACCAAATTTTAGATTATCAACTAATAAGAATTTAAACATACAATATCTCTCAAATTGCAATATCAAAGAGATAAATAAATTGCAATATCAAATACATGTTATAAAATATTGATTGCAATATTGTGATTTAACAATATAAACACTTTATATTTCAACAAGTAAACAATTTAAATTCAATATGTTCATAAAAAAATAGATGTGAAATAAATAATAACAAAAACATTTGAATTATTAATTGCCACAAATCTCAAACTTAATATGTAAAATAAAATGAATCATGAACAATTAAGGAGGATTGTGAACAAAGAGATGAATTCGAATGTTAAATCATAAACAAAAAAATGAATTCAAATCTTGACTTGTAAACAATAAAATGAATTTAAAACTTGACTTGTAAACAATAATATGAATTCAATCATGGAATTATGATAAACAGAAAATTACTTTTAAACATAACATGAAGATTATAACAATAACATGTCAATGTGTATAAAATAATAGATCGTAAATGTTCACAGAATACACAGTGTATATATGAGGTATTCAATACATATACACTATTTATATGGAACGTACATAATACAAACAACAAAAACAAAAATAAAGCCTACCTTTAGCAAAGAAAAGTGATAGAGCTTCGTGCTGATAACGTGTTATAAAACTAGCTCAAAAGAAGAACAAGAAGAACACAAGAGCAACAACAATAAGAACAATTAGAGAGCAAATAAGAGAGAAGAAGAAAGTAGAGAGAAAAGTACTTCTCAATGGAGGTGTGTTTAGAATTGTTCTCTACAACCTCTGTTTATAGGGTTGTGAAGGTAGTGGTTACAAGATCTAACATAAAGGAATTGTAACTCTTGAAGAGGTTAAAGAGATGGATTTATATTGGGATATGTAACCTTTGGGGGTTATGGGCATCTAAGAATATGTTATTATTCATAATAGTTTTTTATTAATTAAATACAACTTCGATTTGCAGAATAAGCTAAGAGATGTTTTTTAAATTAGCTTCTCGTATAATATGTTACCTCCTTTAAAAATTTTAAGAAAATTACTATTACATCCTGCCCTAGTTAGTTTGCCCTATTTGGCAATTTGACACCAAGTTTTTTTTTTTTTTTTTCTTGTAATGAAACGAGGTGTTATATATAATTTTTTCAAGCCAAGATTATAAACAAAAAAAAAATTATTATTCAGTCACTCAGTTTTAAATTTGATATCTATTATTGTAGGAAAAAAAGTTACATCTATCAACAATTTATTATTATTATTGTTTTTATTTTTTAGTCAATTTATTAATTCAATATTTTCTCTTATATAAAAATTAGGGAAAAATACACTTTTGTCTCTTATTTTCAATTTTGACATTTAATTAAAAAAAAATATCTTCTTTTTCTTCGAGAACATAATACCATAAAATAGGTAAGATTTGAACTTAAGACCAAAAAAAAAAAAGGAGAAAACTATAATCCTTTAGATTTATAACAAATTTTTAGTACTTTACAATTTTTAAACTTTGAACTTGAAGATTAAATTATTGACATTTAAAATAATAATAATAATATCTTATCAAATAACTATGTTCAGATTTGAGCAAGAAAAAAGAAAAAAACTTATGTTCAGATCGACTTAAAAAGTTAATTTAGAAGTGATGAGATAAGGGGAATGAATCTAATTGAATCTACAAGGATGCGATTGCCGAGAGTTGAACCCGGGTCTATTGCTTGGAAGGCAATCCTAACCGTTGGACTACAAACGCTATTTGATATCAAAGACGAATTTATTCCTTGCCAACAATATAAAATCGAATCAAAATAAAATAAATAAAATATAAGATTGAGTACCTCATTTATTTAATAATATGCAAGGATTTTAATTTTTTTTTAGTTCAACAATATATTGGAGTGAGAGATTCAAACCTCAAACGTTTTAGTCGATGGTAAATGTCAGTTATTGTTGAACTATGTTGGTTTTGACACAAGACATTTAATTAAGTATTTATGTCATGAATGATCAATCACATGAGTAACAAAAAAAAATGTTGTAAATTTCAGTAATTGTTTGATAAGTTTCTTAAACTTTAATCACATTCAATAATTAACGAATATATGTTAATTAAATTCAAATTATTAAAAACCATTGGATTATTTTTACAAAATAACAGGCTTGTTTGACTTTTAACATGTGATCTCCCGATCATAAATTAAACAAGCTAGATTGCTTCCACAACAATGAAAATCTCCCATGCATGTTAAAGCTCTTATTGAGTGGAGGTTTACAAATGACTTTTAGAAGTCCAAATGGTTAAAAATAGCATATTTTCATAGCAAAATAAAATTTTGTCGGTTAAAATTTGGGGGCTTTGCACAAATAGCAAAAACCGACAAAAATATTGCAAAAATAGTAAAAAATATAAAATTATTTGCAGAAATAGAATAAAATACATTAAACTACGAAAATACCCTTGGTATCTCCAATAGTCTATCAGTCCCTGTTACTGATAGTAACTGATAGACTTCGATTAATCGGAGTCTATCAGTGATAAATACTGATAGACTTTGATGATAAGCTTCAATTAATCGGAGTCTGTTAGTGATAGACACTGACAGACTTTGATTAATTGAAGTCTATCGGTGTGTATCACTGATAGACTTTGATAATCATAATCTATAAGTTTTTATGTTTAATTCAAGCCTATCAGTGATAGCCACTGATAGAAAACAATTTAATTCAAGACTATTAGTTCAGTTTAATTCAAGGCTTCCAATTTCTATCCAACAATTTAATTTAAGTCTATCAGTGATAATCACTAATAGAAAACCGTTTAATTCGAGGTTATCAGTTTCTATCACTGATTGAAATAAATTCAATTCAAGACTATTAGCTTCTATCACCGATAGAAACCGATTTAATTGAAGTTGATAAGTTTCTATCAGAAATCAATTTAATTGAAGTTTATTGACTTGTGTCACTGATAGAAATTAGTTTAATTCATATCTATCATTTTCTATCGAGGATAGAAATAAGTTAATTGAAGTCTATCAGTTTCTATCCCTGATAGAAATCAGTTAATTATCAATTAATTGAAGTCTACCAATGATTGTTATTGGTAGAAATATATTTAATTGAAATCTATCAGTAAAGTACTTTCCATTGCAATCATCTCGATAATTAGAAACTCATCCAAAATTATTATACTACAATCATAAATTGAACAAAAACTTTATGTCTCTTGTGGTAATTAGAACATAAAATCCAAAAATAACTATTACGAACGAGCGACTCTTAATCAACAATATAATTTTTAAAGCCTAGCACACAAGCTCCATGACCACCACCATAAAATTGCTATTCTTGTATTCTTTGTATTTCATTATCTATCAATTATAGTCTGTGATAGACTTTGATCAGTGATAGTTAGTGATAGACTACGATTAACCGGAGTATATCAGTGATATACATTGATATACCTATACAAACACTCACCAAAATTGCTATTTTTGTATTTTGGCATTCTTGAATTAAAAAGAATGCCAGCAAGAGCTTAGCTCAATTGGCATAAAGTTGTACTGATAACCACAAGTTTTGTGGTTCGAATCCCCTTCCACACATATCATATTATCAAAAATAAATAAATAAATAAATAAATAGAAGAAGAAACAATCATAACAATACCTCAACAACAAAACAGAGAGAAAAAAAGCATATTAATCACACAAGAACTCCAACCTCATAAATGCACAGAAAATACAAAATTAAAAAAAAAAATTGTGCGGTAGAAGAAATGGTGCAAGGGAAGAAAGAAAGAAAAAAGAAAAAAAAAAAAAAAAAAAGAGAAATGGTGGTGCAAGGGAAGAAATAAAGAAAAAAGAAAAAGAAAAAAGAAGAGTAATGGTGTGGCAAGTAAAGAAAAAAGAAAAAAAAAAAGAGAAATGGTGGTGCTAGGGAAGAAATAAAGAAAAAGAGAGAAAAAAAAAAAGAAGAGAAATGGTGTGGCAAATAAAGAAAAAAAAAAAAAAAAAAAGAGAAATGGTGCTGGGGAAGTAAGGAAAACAAAAAGTTGTTTAAGGGTAAAAAGGGAGAATGCATTTGTCGGGGTCAAACATGGATCTATTGTTTGGCAGACAATTATCCTAATTCCTTTTTTTTTTTTTTTTTTGAGTACATCAACATTTGGGGTAGGGGGATTCGAACCTCTGACCTCATGGTCGAGGGTATATGCCAATTACCGCTGAGCGAAGCTCACTTTGGCACAATTATCCTAATTCCTAACCATTGAACTTAAAATACTATTTTTTCATGAAGGAAAACAAAAGCTATTATTATCTTAAAAATAAAATATTTTTTTTACATAAATTATATTAAATTACAAAAAACAATAACAATAATAATAAGATTGAATATCTTTCTTCGTTTATAGTATACACACAAGACTTAATTAGATATCTTTTTCATGAATTACATCAATTAAAAAAAAAAAAAAGGTGTAGTGTATTTCAATGATTGTTTGAAAGCTTTCTAATATTTTTCAACAAAATATAAGTCACCTTTGGCTTTCAATAGTTGGTCTCTTCATGAAGCAAACAACCTAGATGGCTTCTCTAACGCCTCAGATTTCACCGACCACTAGCCTAACAACATTACTTCAACTTTAGACCTTTTTCAACCAAGTGAACCAAAAATTTCGGCACTATAACGACGTAAAACTAACTATCTCAAAATTTTTGTTTAAACTGTTAAACAAAACAAATACTTCTAAATATTCCCAAACCAAACTACATTGCAAATTTCACAACCTAGCTCCATTCGAGATAGATCTCATATCAACATCTAAGCAAATGAATTAAACTAGCACCATGAATCAAAACATAAAGCCAAATCTTTATTAATACTAACAACTCAACTCAGCAACATACTAGCTAAATCAACCTTTATTCTTTCATCAAAACTATCGACAAGGCTAAACCTCAAGTTCATAAAAAACATAAACAAATCAGGCGAATCTCTCATCATAACAAAAACAGTGTTAAACCAAACCAACACTAGTCTATTCAAGCATTATAAGAGACAGACAAAAAGGCCTAGAATTCCTCCTCGCGTAGGTCTCCTCATAAACATCATGGTCCAGCTCATTGTCTAGGGGGGGGGGGGGAAGAAAGGGGGAGGGTATCAGTACAATTGTGGTACTGGTAAGCAGCTCACACTTGGTGAGTCAACAAACAACAATCAATGTCAATCAACGTGCTTCTGACTCGCAAACAACTTGCTTAAAAAATCATAACACTCAACATGCTTGGTAAGCAGTAAATAGCCATGCATGTGTTACACAAATGTCTCCCACACTATACAACTCACCCACTAGACACCACGTGATTTACACGTCATGCTCCGCAACACCACATGATTTACGCGGTTCTCCGCAACCACACATGATTTACGCGTCATGCTCCGCAACCACATGATTTACGTGTCATGCTCTACAAATTAAACACGTGAATTACATGAAACACTGCGTACCTACCCACATGAATTACGCACCATGTGTAGTGGCACTCACGCACTCACGCATGTGTAGTGGCACTCACGCATGATTTCCGCGTCACGCTCTGCACACACACCCACAGTTGATTTACGTGTCACGCTCCGCAAACTACACATGAATTACGCGCCATGTGCAGTGCCTCTCACTAGACTCATTGATAGCACATAAATTGTGCTATTTATTTGCCTTTAATTTAATCTTGTTAGTTTATATTTTATGGTTTAATTATTTTTTATATAGGATTTCGAGCACAAGGGGTTCATTAGGTCAATTTTCCAATTTGACACTAATTCGGGAGATTAAAGGCGTTTAAGAGCTATCTTGGAATCTCTAAGATGACAAGAAAGAAAAAGGGTGTGAGCGAAGCGTTCAAGCCTCGAGATTGGAGTCAAATTGCATAAAAAGGTTCGCGGACAGAAGACCCAGCGTCGAGACACTGGCCTGAACGTCTTGACGTTGTCGCTATATTTAAATAGGGCTTTTTCGTTTCTTTTAGCCGCTAGGTCAGAATTTAGCCATTTTTCTTCGCCTTTTCTCTGTATTCTCGCACTCTTTTCTTATTTTCTTGTTGTTTAGATTATCTTGCTTTGATTCTTGCAGTGTATTTCATTTATATTGATGATTTCTTTACAAGTATGTTAGGCTAATTTAGTTGATTGTTGGATTGGGATTCTTTTTAGGATTGTTATGAACATTGGATGAGTTTGCTGGAATTTTATGATATTTTTGGATTGTTCTTATTGCATCCTATGCTTCTTGATTAAACAATTATTGTTGTATGCTTATTTAAGAATTGATGTCTCTTGAATTGGTTGCAAGCATGATTAACTTGTTATATTTAGATATCCACTAGGTTGAGGCGAATCCATTATTCGTTCCATTGTAGGCTAGCGTAGACTTTCGATAGACCTAAGAGATAGGAGAAATTAAACTAATTTAATTAGAGAATTTTAATTCCTAATTCAATTGATTAATTTTGGGCCTTGTGTGATAAAGCGGTTAATTAATTGGTAGTTTTGAGGATTTTTTCGGTTGCTAGTTAAATTAATTAGATTTAGATTGAGGATTTATCGATCTAAGTATTAGAGGGTGCAGGTGCAATTTGAATAATTAATCGATTAGAAAATTTGTGGAATCATTTAATCAATTAAGCACAGGCGTAGTAGGTGGATTATCTGAAAAGCCAAGAAACACTTTGAGGAATAAAAATTATCCATTAAATAATCTTTACAGCAAACGATGACTCCAATTAAATGAGAATCCTATAATAGCCTAATCCCATCTTTTCACTATTCTTCTTGCTATTTTTCTATGTTTAATTTTGTTGTTTATTGTTTGTTATTTCCGACGATTAAATTATTTTCTCCGCATTCAATTTTTGTGGTTCGTGACAGCCCCCCCATTTATTTTCACCCCCGCATACAATTTCTTTTTTGTTGTTTATTGTTAGTTAGAACTTGGTTCGCTTTTGAGATTTTTATTGAAATGGTTAAAGTTTTATTTGTACCAGTTTTAACTGGGATCCCAGGCTAAAAAGTATTTTTTATTTACTAAGCTTATTTTGAAGGGATGAAAGCCCTTTGCGCAGCGGAAGACAACAGAGACCTTTTCGAATAAAACGCCGATTGGGATACCAATACGACGACAAAATAAATAAATTTACAGCAAGCAAAAAGATAAGAAATCATGCTGTAAAAACAATCATAAAGCATGCTGGACAAAGGATTAAAATTTCTAGATCTAATCTAGAATTGGATTCTAACGATCCTAGTTCAAGAACATATTACCTTTGAAGAAACCCTTGATCGTTTCGCCAAATTTTCTCTCAATTGCTCCCAAAATACAGCAGCAAACAAACCTTGTTTTCGTTGGAGAAACAGCACGAACACCACCACGAGGATTCACCGGTATTCTCGAATAGGATGATGCGTTGGGAGCTTGTGGTAGCAAAAATTCTAAGGATTTTTCTGGATGAAGAACTCTGTATTCTCAGAGAGAGAACAGAACAAGAGAGAGAGAGAGAGGGAGTGAGAGGCGTGATACTTGGGCTATTCTGCAACTGAATGAAGACCACGATAATAAAGGTAAAGTTAAGTCACCTCACGCATCATCAGGTAACTGAATAATCAGTTACCTGATAATAATTAATCACAAATTAAAATTAAATTGTAATTAATTAATTTTAATTAATCAATATTAATTAAATCAATATTAATTTAAATACAATTTAAACTAATATCCCTCTTTAACCTATAGTTCAATTAAATCAAATTTAATTAAACTAAATCAATTAATTAATTCGAAATTAATTAATATATAAAAAATAAAAATAATAAAATTGAACATCACATATTCAATTATTATTTTCTCTCTCAAAACTATAGTATTAATATACATCCAATGCATATTAATTATAACCTATAGTTTTAATATGAACCAAATTCATATTTTAGTTTAATATTCGAACACCTTCGAATATTCAATCCATCCTTAGAATTTTACCTCAACGCCCTAAATGAGCTACCAGTGGGACCTAATGGACCTACAGATCAGAAGCTCCAACGACATGAGATTAGTTGGCTAAACTCATTAACCAAGTTAATCAATATTCGTTAACTGTGGTTCACTCCACTAAAGAACCACAGCTACACTCTTCTCACTGCAGATATATTTCTGTGTCCACGGATATTGACTGTCAACAGCAAGTTAGCCCTTCACGTGTGTTCGTACCCCAGCTAGGTCAAATTACCGTTTTACCCCCGGGCTACCTCTTGGTCCTTAAGTACCAGTGCTCCTCTAATGAACAACCTGTTTGTGGTCCAACCAACAAACAGAAATCCCTCTCATGCCATAAAGAGGGTAGGGCCCATTGTTCAAGACCCGGAGACACCACTTAAGGGAACACACCTCTACTTACCCTCATATCGGGAAGGAGTGAATTCCATCTTGTAAGACTACGTTCCCAGCTCCCCACTCGGTCTTGTCCCCAAAATGGTAGGCTTATTGAGTCGGCGAACAGGCCACTCTCACCCGTACAAATCAAAGGACAATCCCTCATTGACAGGAGTCCATAATCCACTCAGGATTAAGGCCAAGTTGCCTAGGTCATCCTAGTGAAATAGAAACCGAGCTAACTAACGGTGTTACAGTTAGTGGTTAACTATTTCGCGGTCCGGTCTTTGTGCAAACTCATTGCACAGGATACCCCCACTCGCATGTCAACCACATGAACGCGTTGGATCACTACATTTGTATCATTATACAAAGCGGGTCGTATCCATAGTGTCACCAGGATAAGGTACCCAGCCTTATCCCTATACTACAGACCCTTTAGGCTAAAACTTGAACATTGATCCCCGTATGTCCCTACATACTAGTTCAAGCCTCATTCTATTAGCCTTGGATGTTTAGTTTATTGGATTAGGGTTAATAAGACAAGATATAATACAAACATTGAATAATACATCACTTTATTAATGTTCGGTCAAAAGTACATTTACTATCTACGAGTTTTAGGGCATAAAACCCAACAAACTCCCACTTGAACTAAAACTCAAGTTACAGGGAAAGTATATACAATATAATCCAAAGTTGGAAACGGTACATGTATGTTGTACATTACATAAAAGGTAAATATACAAAATACAATAAACTAGGGCATCCTTACACCCATTACACATCTCCCACTTGCCGTAGATTACGCTATATACATATCTCGCAGACCTAGACTTTCTAGATGACCGTCAAACACTTTAGCCGAGAAGGCCTTCGTAAACGAATCAGCAATGTTGTGCTCGGAAATGATCTTGGTCACGACCACATCCCCTCTTTGCACAATTTCACGAATCAGATGATACTTCCTTTCTATGTGTTTACCTCTTTTGTGGCTGCGAGGTTCCTTTGAATTGGCTACAGCCCCACTGTTGTCACAGTATAACGTAATGGGCAAGTTCATATTTGGAACAACTTCCAAATCTGTCAAGAACTTCCTTAGCCAAACAGCTTCCTTAGCTGCTTCGCAAGCAGCTACATACTCAGCCTCCATCGTGGAGTCTGCTATGCATCCTTGCTTTATACTCCTCCAAACTACAGCTCCCCCGTTAAGGGTGAAAACTGACCCTGACGTAGATTTCCTAGAATCCTTGTCAGTTTGGAAGTCAGAGTCGGTGTAACCCGTGAGAACTAACTCCTTAGCCCCAAACACCAACATGTAATCTCTCGTTCTCCTAAGATACTTGAGGATTCCTTTAACGGCGGTCCAATGGTCTAACCCTGGATTTGACTGATATATGCTGACAATCCCTACAGCATAACAAATGTCATGCCTCGTGCATAGCATGGCATACATTAAGCTACCCACGGCAGAGGCGTAGGGAATCCGTCTCATATCCTCAACCTCTTGAGGTGTCTTAGGAGACTGTTCCTTAGACAAGTGAACCCCATGCCTGAAAGGCAACAAACCCTTCTTGGAGTTCTGCATCGAATATCGAGCCAACATCTTGTCGATATACGTTGCCTGAGACAGAGCTAGCGATTTGTTCTTTCTAGCCTGAATAATCTGGATGCCAAGAACATACTGGACCTCACCCAAATCTTTCATTTGGAATTGAGCTGCTAGCCATTCTTTTACGTCAGACAGATATCCTACATCATTCCCAATGAGTAGGATGTCGTCAACATAAAGTACGAGGAAAGCTACTTTATTTTTGTTGATCTTCTTGTATACACAAGGCTCATCAACATTCTGGTCAAAGCCAAAAGATTTGGTTGCAGTATCAAATCTAATATTCCAAGATCGGGAGGCCTGTTTCAACCCATAAATGGATCGATTCAGTTTGCAAACCTTTTGCTCCTGACCTTGGGTTATGAACCCTTCGGGTTGAGACATAAAAATACTCTCATCAAGATTGCCATTCAGAAAAGCTGTCTTGACATCCATTTGCCAAATTTCATAATCATAAAATGTGGCAATGGATAAGAGGATTCTTATGGACTTTAGCATAGCAACTGGAGAAAAAGTTTCTTCATAGTCCACTCCTTCTCGTTGGGTATAACCCTTTGCTACAAGTCTTGCTTTGAAAGTATGTACTTTCCCAGCAGCATCTCTTTTTCTCTTATAGATCCATTTACACCCAATGGGTTTGACCCCTTCAGGTAGATCTACAAGTTCCCAAACTTGATTGAAATACATAGACTCCATCTCAAGGTCCATGGCTTTGGCCCGCTCGTCCTTATCTACATCATTCATTGCCTGACGATAAGACAATGGATCTTCTACGCCGTCATCAGGTATGACTACTTGTGTTTCTGTTAAATCCAAGTAGCGGTTAGGTTGTATCACAACCCTCCCACTGCGTCGAAGCTCTCCCACTACGTGAGGAGGACTAGATTGACGAGAAGAACTGCATACTCCAACAACTCTTGTTGAAGGACCAGGTTCATCAACAACCCTTGTTGATCCTTCTGTAGCTTCTCCTAATACTAACTTACTTCGTGGTCGATGATCTCGAATGTGGTCTTCCTCCAAGAAAGTTGCATTTGTCGATACAAATACTTTATTATCTTAAGGGTCGTAGAAAAGACCACCTCTCGTTTCTTTCGGGTAACCAACAAATTGGCATATTCTCGTACGTGGTTCCAATTTCTTAGGATTTGTCACTAACACATGTGCAGGACAACCCCAGATACGGAAGTAACACAAACTAGGTTTATGCCCCTTCCATAGCTCAAAAGGAGTTTCAGAAACACTTTGTGAGGGAACGTTGTTAAGAATATGTACTGCAGTCGCTACTGCATACCCCCAAAACGAGCTAGGCAACTGAGCATAGCTCATCATAGATCGAACCATGTCTAACAAGGTTCTATTTCTCCTTTCTGATACACCATTCTGTTGAGGTGTACCAGGTGCTGAGAGTTGTGATTGGATTCCATGTTCTATCATATAGTCCTGGAATCGCTGATCTAAATACTCTCCACCTCGATCTGATCGAAATATTTTAATCGTTTTACCTAACAGGTTTTCTACCTCAGCCTTAAACTCTTTGAACTTTTCAAGAGCTTCAGACTTATGGCCCATCAGGTACAAGTAACCGTATCGAGAATAATCATCTATGAAAGAGATGAAATATTCATAACCACCTCGAGCCTTTACATTCATTGGACCACAAAGATCCGAATGTATTAGTTCAAGTGGTTCTTTGGCCCTATAACCTTTTCCAGTAAAAGGCCTCTTGGTCATTTTACCCTCGAGACACGATTCACAGGGTGGTAAAGATGTATCTTCTATGTCACTTAGAAGTCCATTTTTAACCAAACGATCGATCCGATCGATGTTAATATGACCAAGACGAAGATGCCAAAGATACGTGTTGTTATTTAAAGGAGAAACTTTTTGCCTTTTGTTTTGCGTTTCGACCGTTTTAAACATTTCATGACTTAAAATAGCCTTAGCGTCATTTGATCTTAACACAAACAAATTATTCTCACGCTTAGCTGAACAAATGTAAACTCCATTCTTTGAGATTAAAGCTTCGTTAAGCAAGAAAGAAACAGAATAACATTGTTCAAGTAAAGCTGAAACAGAAATAAGGTTCCTTTTAATTATAGGAACCAAGTACAAGTTCTCTAAAATTAAAAACCTATTTCTAAAGAATAATTTTGCAGCTCCCACTACACGAGCTGAAACGACGTCTCCCGTTCCGACCTTGAGCGTCATTTCACCCTCTGCCAGCTGCTGGAAATTATTTCCCTGAAAAGAAGAACAAACATGATTAGTGGCTCCCGAATCCAGTATCCAGGCAAACTCATCATGTTCAACGAGACAAGTCTCTAACACAAGTAAATCGAATTTACCTTCTTTTTCTCTTCTCTTCTCAGCAAGGTAGCGGGGACAGTTGCGCTTCCAGTGACCATCTGCATTACAGTGGAAGCATCTGCCTTTGTCGGCCACGACTTTGGCCTTCCCCTTTCCTTGCACAGCATGTGCAGGAGCCTTCCCCTTGTCTCCTTTCCTCTTTTGGATCTGCTTCGAAGAAGAAGCCTGGGGTACAGATTTAGTCCCTGAGGATGAACCCTTCAGGAACTTCTTCTTGGAATGGGCCACGTTGGCCTCTCCTTTAACCACACTATTTCCCTTGCTCTTTTGCAGGGATTCATAAATCTGTAACTCCGAGAGGAGGGTAGTCAGGTTGAACTGAATCTTATTCATGCTTGCGTTCGTCCTAAAAGACAGATAGCTCGCCGGGAGCGAGTGAAGGATGAACGCAACCTGACTACGCTCGCAGACAACCCCACCATTTGCCTCAGCTATGTTGAATTGGTTAATCATGTCCAGGACATGTTACCGAACATATTGACCTTCCAGCATCTTGGCATTGAAGATGTTCTTCAAGGCGTCGTGGTGGAGCTGGTAGGACGGAAGTCCAAACATCTCCTGCAGGGAATTCATAATCTCCCTGGCAGTTTCCACGTTCTCGTAATGCTTGGCCAACACTTCAGACAAGCTGACCAAAATATAGACTTTGACCTTTTCATTGGCCTTGGTCCAGCGTTCGTAGGCGTCCTTAACTGCCTGAGCGGCAGTGCGAGGGGGAACGGGAGGACATTCCTCCGTTAAGACGAACCTTAAGTCCTCAACCACGAGTATTGTATTGAGGTTAGATTTCCATTGTGGAAAATTCTCACCTGTAAGTTGTTCATTTTTAAGCAGGGAAATTATAGAGGAAGACATTGCTGAAAAACAAACAAGTGACCGTATTAGTTATCTTTGCCTTAACCCATCACACAAGCAATACAAACAATTGCATACATCCAATCAATTTTGCAAACAAACAATCAAAGAACCCTAATAAAACCATGATTGTGTTTCGCAACGATGCTTTAGAGGTTTAGAAGAACAGCCACCGAAGGGTGATCAGTTGTTCCTCCTCTAAAATGAGACTCTTCTCAGTCAATTTATAATACCAGAATAACTCATATTCCATTAGATATTAACCACCGTTGTTCGGTCAAGGATTTGTTAACAAATTAACTCCTCCCCGTAAGTGTAACCCTCCCACTTTCAGATCTCAGAGGCACGCACCAACAGGCTACCGTTAGGAAAGACAACTGTTGGTAATTAGCCTAAGCGACCCTATCCTATTCAGGAGTTCACGATGTTCCGAATCCTATGATCAGGCCCTCCGAAGGGGTGGTTGCTCCAGGGCAACACGCAGGCGGATCATAGGAATCTCACGTTGTGACCTAGGGGTGGAGACCGAAGGATACGTTGACACGCGTCCCGCTCCCACTTACTATAGTCACTTTCCCCATTCACCTTGGTATTGACCCATGCAAACACTCTCCGAAGGGAGGCCGCTCTACGACGACACGAAGCCGAGCATGGATCTCACGGTGTGAACGTCACGGGGACGTAGGAGCAAAACTCAATTTAAATTAAGTTTTGTAATTTTCCTCCCACTAAAGT
Organism: Luffa acutangula; assembly: GCA_036850905.1. Taxonomy (NCBI): domain Eukaryota; kingdom Viridiplantae; phylum Streptophyta; class Magnoliopsida; order Cucurbitales; family Cucurbitaceae; genus Luffa; species Luffa acutangula. Next base: position 20,740,425 of record CM072087.1, read on the forward strand.
AACCTATTATAAATTTTAGGGTTTAATTAAATCTAGATAAATCCGGCTAAGTCATTTATCTAAGTCTAGTCCTATTATAACTATTATAATAAGACCTAATGTCTAGGTGTATTAAACGAATTTAATTAACCTAGCGACATTATTCTAACATTAACCTGAGATTAATTCAACTCCGGTGTTCCAGATCAGTTCCCAGGTAGGAGGTGTTCCGTTTACCGTCAACTTAAATACCTCCAATCCTTGGACAGAACTTTACTGGTAGAGTTCCCTTATAATCTCAGGAATGTTCGTCCTACTTAGTTCATTAAAACTATTTTAAAACTAAGCAAGATATTCTAATCCTATTAGAAAGTGATCTTAGGTCTAATTAATTTTAACCCATTAAAATTAATTCAATTTAACCTAAGATCCTATGTGAACATGCATATCTTGATTATAGATTGACGGTTTCTAATCATGAAATTTTAAACTATTTCAAAATTTTAATGATTAGCCCTATAATCATGCATACTATAGTTTTAAAACAATTAACAATCATATTCAAGTTAATGAAACTTAACTATAGTACTTTGCATTGCATGATAATTAATATAACCCTTATATTAACCTATGGATGTATCATGCTCAATGCAATTTGATTTCCATTTAAATAATAAACAATTTTATTATAGCCATAATATGGAAAATCAACTTAGCATGCTGCAAACAAATTATTTTTAATATAACTCTTATATTAAAACTATGTAATTGCATGCATCATACTCTTCCATTTTCATGAATTTAATATAACTCAACTATATATTAAATATCTCATGAAAAACCATGCATTATGAACCAAAATTATAATCATATTATAACATCCATAATGCATGAGCATGCTTTATATCCTAAGGTGGGATTAAAAATTTAAATGACATCCACAAAGAATTTAAATAGCGAATAAACCGGTTTAATTGGCCCCTAGGATAAATAAAGCAGAAATTACTATAATTAAAGCTTTAAACTATCCTATTACATAAAGTACAGCTCCATAACTTGTCTAGGATCCACGAACCGACCCGAACCGCTTCGAACCGGGCTTGAAAATGCCGAACCACCCATGAACCGGGTTGAACCGGACCAAACCGGTCCAAATCCAACCCTAACCGTACGAACCAAACTACCTATTAGGGTTTCAGCACACGTTTTCACGTAAAACAACCGCCGCACGAAATCGTGACAGCGTCGAGACGCTGTGAAGATAGCGTCCCGACGCTGGCGCGATTTCAACCGTCTGGAGCGTGGAATCGCGACAGCGTCGAGATGCATAAGGCTAAGCGTCCCGACGCTGTTGCGTCTGGAGCTGTTTTCTGGGCAAAACGGCGGCTGTTCTTCACCAAATTCGCCGATTTTTGCACGTTCTTCATCGATTTTCAAGCACAAAACTAGACCCGGACTTTACAAACTCGATTTACAGAATATTTGCCCAAAACGCAGGGGCCTTTACATGATCAAATCATAAATAAAGTTGTAAATCTAAGGCCAATTCAAACCAAAACAGTTTATCGCAAACCATACATTCACAATGCAATTAATCGCACCAAACAAAACCAATCGCAAATCTCAAAAACAACGTTTTAAATTCGATAGGGCTCTGATACCAATTGAAGGGATGAAAGCCCTTTGCGCAGCGGAAGACAGCAGAGACCTTTTCGAATAAAACGCCGATTGGGATACCAATACGACGACAAAATAAATAAATTTACAGCAAGCAAAAAGATAAGAAATCATGCTGTAAAAACAATCATAAAGCATGCTGGACAAAGGATTAAAATTTCTAGATCTAATCTAGAATTGGATCCTAACGATCCTAGTTCAAGAACATATTACCTTTGAAGAAACCCTTTATCGTTTCGCCAAATTTTCTCTCAATTGCTCCCAAAATACAGCAGCAAACGAACCTTGTTTTTGTTGGAAAAACAACACGAACACCACCACGAGGATTCACCGGTATTCTCGAATAGGATGATGCGTTGGGAGCTTGTGGGAGCAAAAATTCTAAGGATTTTTCTGGATGAAGAACTCTGTATTCGAAATTAATTAATATATAAAAAATAAAAATAATAAAATTGAACATCACATATTCAATTATTATTTTCTCTCTCAAAACTATAGTAATAATATACATCCAGTGCATATTAATTATAACCTATAGTTTTAATATGAACCAAATTCATATTTTAGTTTAATATTCGAACACCTTCGAATATTCAATCCATCCTTAGAATTTTACCTCAACGCCCTAAATGAGCTACCAGTGGGACCTAATGGACTTACAGATCAGAAGCTCCAACGATATGAGATTAGTTGGCTAAACTCATTAACCAAGTTAATCAATATTCGTTAACTGTGGTTCACTCCACTAAAGAACCACAGCTGCACTCTTCTCACTGCAGATATATTTCTGTGTCCACGGATATTGACCGTCAACAGCAAGTTAGCCCTTCACGTGTGTTCGTACCCCAGCTAGGTCAAATTACCGTTTTACCCCCGGGCTACCTCTTGGTCCTTAAGTACAAGTGCTCCTCTAATGAACAACCTGTTTGTGGTCCAACCAACAAACAGAAATCCCTCTCGTGCCATAAAGAGGGTAGGGCCGATTGTTCAAGACCCGGAGACACCACTTAAGGGAACACACCTCTACTTACCCTCATATCGGGAAGGAGTGAATTCCATCTTGTAAGACTACGTTCCCAGCTCCCCACTCGGTCTTGTCCCCAAAATGGTAGGCTTATTGAGTCGACGAACAGGCCACTCTCACCCGTACAAATCAAAGGACAATCCCTCATGGACAGGAGTCCATAATCCACTCAGGATTAAGGCCAAGTTGCCTAGGTCATCCTAGTGAAATAGAAACCGAGCTAACTAACGGTGTTACAGTTAGTGGTTAACTATTTCGCGGTCCGGTCTTTGTGCAAACTCATTGCACAGGATACCCCCACTCGCATGTCAACCACATGAACGCGTTGGATCACTACATTTGTATCATTATACAAAGCGGGCCGTATCCATAGTGTCACCAGGATAAGGTACCCAACCTTATCCCTATACTACAGACCCTTTAGGCTAAAACTTGAACATTGATCCCCGTATGTCCCTACATACTAGTTCAAGCCTCATTCTACTAGCCTTGGATGTTTAGTTTATTGGATTAGGGTTAATAAGACAAGATATAATACAAACATTGAATAATACATCACTTTATTAATGTTCGGTCAAAAGTACATTTACTATCTACGAGTTTTAGGGCATAAAACCCAACAAATTTTACTTTAAATGTCGTTTTCATTATTGTTCTATAAAAATAAGAAGGCAATGCATGTGGTAATGGCCCTAGGGATTAGTCATGTAATGTAGGGTCGTTACAGTTGGTATCAGAGCTTTAGGTTATAGGTTCTGTAGACTGGTTTACATCGTAAACCTTAATGGCTTATCAGCAAGCATCCAGTCACGCTAGGTATACATTTGTTTAATTTGTAGCCTGTAAATGTTTTTATATATTTGAAAATATTCATGTTGTGGAAAAGTATGAATTGAAGGGGATGAAAGCCCCAGCGCAGCAGAAGCGCATTGATAGGACCATGCGCCGTATATTAATTAATATCAAAATACCGTTACGAAAAGGCAAAAACAACTTGAAACATGCTTAAAGCAGTTGTAAAACGCTATAAACATGCTGAAAACAACTAGAAAATAAAACTACTTTTATTTTCATGTTTTTTCTAAAGAAACGGGAAAGAACCGTCATAAACCTTCGTTGTAGACTCGATCGTTCTTCGCCAACGACGCTTCAACGAACAAAAACGCAGCAGCCCCCTTTTGATTTCTTTGCTGTAAATTTCTTCTCAAGAACACAATCACCAAAGAAGTTACCCGTGTATGTCTTTAATTTTAGGAGGCAAAAGACTTGTGGGAGTCTTTCTCTAAGAGGGAGGCTAAACAGAATTCTAGGGTCTTGTCTCGAGAGTCTAAGAGCAAGAGGGCTTCCAAATCATTAGGTCTAGTGTTCTATTTATAGGAGAAAGGCTATGAATAAAATATCCACATTAAAACAATTGTTTCCATAAATGATTTAATCAATTCCTTATTTAATCAATCCATGATCAATCAATTCTATAATTGATTAATCTTTTCCACAAATGACTAATTACTTCCATAAGTGATTAGATCATTTCCATAAATGATTAATCACTTCCATAAGTGATTAATTTTAAATTAATTAACTCATTAATTAATTAGTCACCAATTAAATATCACATATATAATTTTCGGCCTTGAATTAATTAATTGCCCAAATTAATTTTAGGTCTTAAATTAATTAATTCATATGTGAACTCTTTCAAATTCCTATAACTTTAATATGAATCAAATTCACATTTATATTTGAAATTTCTTCAAATATTTATTTCTCTCATAATAATATATTAATATATATTATATTGTTTTCCTTAGTAAATTGAACACTTCCAATTCACATTTATTACATAGTTGCGTCAAATTACTTTCTGAGCTACCAGTGAGACCTAATGGACCTTCAGATCAGAAGCTCCAACGATGTGAGATTAATAGGTCAAACACATTAACCAAATTAATCAATATTCGTTAACTGTGTGTACATTCCACTATAGACTCACACTTGCACTCTTCTCACTGCAGACATATTTTTTGTGTCCACAGATATAGACCAATAACGATTAGTTAGTCCTTCACGAGTGTCCGTAACTCCAGTTGGGTCAAATTACCGTTTTACCCTTTGGTTATTTCTATTTCCTTAAGTATCAGTTTTCCTCTAATGAACAATCTGTTTGTGGTCCAACCATCAAACAAAAAACTCTCTCGTGCCATTGAGAGGGTAGGGCCCTTTGTTCAAGACTCGGAGTCACCACTTAAGGGAACAATCATCTGCTTCCCTAAAGTCAGGAAGGAGTGAATTTCATCTTGTACGATTATGTTCCCAGCTCCCCACTCGGTATTGTCCCCAAAATGGTAGGCTTATTGAGTCGGCGTATTGGCCACTCTCACCCATACAAATGAAAGGACAACCCTCATGACCAGGAGTCCATAATCAACTCAGGATTAAGACTAAGCTGTCTAGGTCGTCCTAGTGAAATAGAAACCTAACTAGTTAACGATGTTACAACTAGTGGTTACTATTTCGTGGTTCGATCTTATGCAAACTCATTGCATAGGATACCCCCACTCGCATGTGTCCTACACGAACGCATTGGAACATAGCGTTTGTATCAAATACAAAGTGGGTTCTATCCACAGTGTCATCAGGATAAGGCACCCAGTCTTATCCCTATACTATAGACCCTTTAGGCTGTTTCTTGAACAGTGATCCCCATATGTCGCTACATATAGTTCAAGACTCATATTACAACCTAGGATGTCTAGTTTATTGGATTATGGTTATTCTAGGCAAAGACAAAAAATAAATTAACTAATAATACTTAATGGAAAAATACATCAATATTATTTCATTAATATTTGGTCAATAGTTACATTCACTATCCACGAGTTTTAGGGCATAAAACCCAACAAACTCCCAATTGAACTAAAACACTAGTTAGTGGGATGTAAAAGTAATAATCTAGAGCTGGAAATGTAACGTGTATTGTATATTTCATAAAGTAAATATACTAAAATAATACAATGAACTAGGGCGACCTTATACTCATTATACATTTCTCCCACTTGCCCTATATTAGATGGCATACATATCTCGTAGACCTAGACCCTCTAGATGACCCTCAAGCACGTTAGTCGTGAGAGCCTTCGTAAATGGATCCTCGATGTTGTGCTCTGAAGCGATCTTAGTGACGATCACATCTCCTCGTTGCACAATCTCCCATATCAGGTGTTACTTCCTCTCGATGTGCTTACCTCGTTTGTGGCTTCGAGGTTCCTTTGAGTTGGCTACAACCCCACTGTTGTCACAGTATAGTGTTATGGGCACGTTCTTATTTGGAACAACTTCCAAATCAGTCAAAGACTTTCTAAGCCAGACTGTTTCCTTAGCTTCTTCGCAAGCTGCTACATACTCAACCTCCATGGTTGAGTCTGCTATACATCCTTGTTTGATGCTTCTCCAAACCACTGCTCCTCCGTTGATGGTGAATACTGACCCTGATGTGGATTTCTTTGAATCCTTTTCAGCTTGAAAGTCAGAGTTAGTGTATCAAGTAAGAATCTAATCCTTAGCTCCATACACAAGCATGTAGTCCCTCGTTCTCTAAAGATACTTGAGGATATTCTTAACCGCTCCCCAGTGGTCCAACCCTAAATTAGACTGATACCTACTGACTACTCCCATTGCATAAAATATGTTAGGTCTAGTGCAAAGCATAACATACATTAAGCTGCCCACAGCTGAGACGTAGGGAATGTGTCTCATGTTCTCAATTTCTTGAGGTGTCTTAGGAGACTGTTCCTTAGACAGGTGTACCCAATGTCTGAAGGGTAACAATCCCTTCTTGGAGTTTTGCAACGAATATCGAGACAACATTTTGTCAATATACGTTGCTTGAGACAGTGCTAGCGTTTTGTTCTTACGATCCCTAATGATTTGGGTTCCAAGAACATATTGAGCCTCTCCCAGATCTTTCATTTGGAATTAGGCTGCTAGGCATTTCTTAATGTCAGTGAGGTATCCTACATCATTCCCAATGAGCAGGATATTGTCTGTTGGGGTTTATGTCCTAAAACTCGTGGATAGTAAATGTAACAAAGATTTATATATAAAACTTATTAGAATAGTTTTTATTATGGTTGTCGAAAGATTTGTTTAACTATGTTTTTATTAACCCAAATCCAATAAAACTAGAATCCTTGGTTATGAGATGAATGCTTGAACTTTATGTAGTGACATAAAAGTGGATCAGGTTCAAGTACATAGCCTAAAACGGTCTATAGTATAGGGATAAGACTGGGTATCTTATCCTAGGAAAAACTATGTGACGAGGCCCACTTTGTTTTAATACAAACGATGTGATCCTAAATCGTTCTTGTAGAGACATGTGAGTGGGGGCGTCCTATGCAAAAGAAGTTTGTATAAGACCGGACCGTGAAATAAGTCCCTTTCACTTTATAACACCGTTTACTGTGAAACTGACTATTTCAAAGTGATGACCTAGGTAACTCGATCTTAATCCTGAGCTAACTATGAACTCCTGTTTATTCGGGATTATCCTTTGATTTGCATAGGTGAGAGTGGCCCATAAGTGCCGCTCAATATACCTGCCACTTTGGGGATAAGACTGGATAGATAGCTAGGGACATAGTCCTGCAAGATGGAATTCACTCCTACCCGTCTTTAGGGATAGTAGAAAGGTTGTTCCCTTAAGTACTGACTCCGGAATGTGAACAAAGGCGCGTCGCTCTCTCATTGGCCCGAGAGGTTTCAGGTTTAATGGTGGGACCACAAACCAATTGTTCATTAGGGACTCAGTTGAGGCTTAAGGAACAAGAAGTGCTATAGGGGTTAAACGGACCTTTTGACCTTACTATAGTTACGAACAACCTGTGAAGGATTGACTTACTAATCACGGTTATATCGGGTGGACAAAAATAAATCTACAGTGAGGGGAGTTCAGCTACGAGCTATAGTGGAGTGTCTCGTTAGTTAACGAATGTTGGTTAACTAGGATTGAAAGAGTTCAACCGGTTAATCTCGGATCGTTGGAGCCCATGATCTGTAGGTCCATTAGGTCCCCCTGCTAGCTCAAACGGATTAACCTTAGAACAGAGTGATGAAAGAATTTGAAAAACGTTCAAATTCACTTTAGGGAGATATCGTTAAATTATATTCGATATAATATAACACAATAGTTTAATTGTTAATTAAAATCGTATTCCAAGAGAGTAATAGTTGTTTAAATGTGATTTAAATACAACACACGTGAATAGGGATTCACCTTCGAGATAATTGGTTTTGAATTTGAATATTGATTCATATTCATCGGTTTATGAGAGAAGTTGGGAACGTATTAAGTTCAATATTTAATATTGAATTATAGTATTATAATTAATTAATTAAAAAGGTTTAATTAATTAAAGTTAATGTTATGTAAATTAAATTATTTGAATTTAATTTATTTAAAGTTAATTAAATTATGAAAATTGGATTTCAAAAGATGAAATCCAAGTGTGGCCATTAAAATGAATTTGAGATTGAAATTCATGTGCTGCCAAATTTTCCCATCTTCATTATTCATGCAAAATTGAAAGCTAGACACCTCAACACCATGACTAATCCTTGATTGTCTTCTCATATATAAGCTGAGAATAAAGTGAAGAGGTGAGTTCATTTTTTTTTGCAAAGAAAAATCGTGAAGACAAAAGCTCAAAAACCCATTTTCTTTCTCAAATTTTCTCTCCTAAAATTCATCATGCTCGGGTTCCCACAAGCTCGTTCTAAGGCCGGAGAATAGCGGGGAAGATCTTGGTGGTCGTCCATGAGCTGTTCGTGTAAAGAATCATCCAAAGAGATCCACGAATTTGAAGCTTCAAAGGTTAGTTTTCTAACGCTCTGTTTTTCGTTCTTGTTTTCAACATGCTTTAATCCTCAAAATTAATGAAAATCGGTGCCTAAGATCCGCTAACACTTCCGCTCGAGTGTTCTTCACTCCTTCCATTGTCTACATAAAGTACTAGAAAAGCTACTTTCCTTTTGTTGATTATCTTATACACACAAGGCTCATGAACGTTTTGGTCAAAACCAAAAGATTTGATCGTAGTATCAAATCTAATGTTCCAAGATCTGGACGCTTGTTTCAATCCATAAATGGATCGATTCAGCTTACAAACCTTTTGTTCCTGACCTTGGGCTACGAACCCTTCGGGTTGAGACATGAAGATATTCTCTTCAAGATTACCATTCAGAAAGGTAGTCATGACGTCCATTTGCCATATTTCGTAGTCATAATATGTTGCTATGGACAAGAGAATTCTTATGGACTTTAACATGGCTACAGGAGAAAACGTTTCCTCATAGTCAACCCCTTCTTGTTGGGTATAACCCTTTGCCACTAGTCTAGCTTTGAAGGTCTATACCTCCCCAGCTGCATCTCTTTTTCTCTGATAGATCCATTTGCACCCCATGAGTTTTACCCCATCCGATAGATCTGCGAGTTCCCATACAGAATTGAAGTACATTGACTCCATTTCCAGGTCCATGGCTTTGACCCATTCCTCCTTATATTCATCATTCATTGTTTGTCGATAGGACAATGAATCCTGAATGCCATCATTAGGTATGACAACCTGAGTTTTAGTTAAACCCAAGTACCGATCAGGTTGTAATACAAGTCTCCCATTGCGTCAAGGCATTCTCAACATTTGAGAAGGACGGGATGGATTTGAAGAACCAGTTCCTTCATCAACCCTTGTTGAAGGTCCAACTTCGTCAATAACTCTTGATGATTCTTCAGTAGCTTCTCCTAATACTAATTTGCTGCGTGGTTTATGATCCCTCATGTGGTCTTCCTCCAAGAAGGTGGCGTTCGTCGATACAAATACCTTATTTTCTTGTGGGTGGTAGAAATAACCTCCTCTCATTTCTTTAGGGTAACCAACAAATTAGCACAGTTTTGAACGAGGTTCCAAATTCTTAGGATTTATCACAAGCACGTGTGTTGGACAACCCCAAATATGAAAGTGACGCAAACAAGGTTTTCGCCCCTTCCATAATTCGAAAGGTGTTTCAGAAACACTTCAAGGGAACATTGTTAAAGATATGTACTGCAATCTCTACTCCATACCCCCAAAACGAGCTAGGCAATTGAGCATAACTCATCATTGATCGAACCATGTATAATAAGGTTTTATTTCTCCTTTCTGATACACCATTTTGTTGAGGTGTACCAGGGCTGCGAGTTGGGATTGGATTCCATGTTCTATCATATAATCCTGGAATCTTTGATCCATATACTCCCCTCCTCGATCATATCGAAGTGTTTTAATAGATTTACCTAATAGGTTTTCAACTTCAGCCTTAAACTCCTTAAACTTTTCAAGGGCCTCCGACTTATGTCCCATTAAGTATAAGTAACCATATCTTTAATATTCATATCCTCCTCGAGCTTTTACATTCATTGGACCATAGAGATCCGAATGTATTAACTCTAAGGGCTCTTTGGCTCTGGGTCTTTTGGTCATTTTGCCCTCGAGACAATTTTCACAAGGTGGTAGTGAATCATCTTGTAACTCACTTAGAAGTCCATTCTTTACCAAACGACCGATTCTATTGTTACTTGTCGGAGAAATTCTTTTCCTTTTTCTGTGTGTTTCAGCAGTTTTAAATAATTTGTGATTTTAAAAGTGCTTTGTTTTCGGTTGGTCTTAATGCATATAAGTTATTTACTAATTTGGTTGAACCAATAAGTACACCATTCTTATAAATGTACGCTTCATTCATATTAAAAGTAACTCTATACGATTGTTCAATCAAACATGAAATAGAAATTAAGTTCCTCTTAATCTTGGGAACAATTAACAAACTTCCTAAAAGTAAGAATCTATTTCTAAAAAATAACTTTACAGCTCCCATTGCCTTAACTGAAATGACTTCTCCAGTTCTGATCCTGAGCATCACTTCACCATCGTTCAACTGCCGAAAGGAATTATAATCCTAAAAAGAAGAGCAAACATGATTAGTTTCTCCTGAATCAAGTATCCAGGTAAAGTCATCATGCTCTACTAGGCATGTTTCTAAAACTAGTAAATCAAATTTAGCTTTTCCCTTGCAGTGGAAACACTTGCCCTTGTCAGCCACAACTCTAGCTTTTCCCTTGTTTTTAGCAGGATGATAAGTGCCAAAAATATACATATTTTGCCCCTTATTCTTAGCTTATTTATTATCAAATATTGAGTGTTTAGGTTAATTTTACTATTTCTGAGCTCAAAATATGTTAATTTGATAAGGTAGGGTGTTGAGAGTCACTTTTGTTGAATTATGCTTAAAAAGACTTGATTTGAAGCAAATTTGACTTAGTTTGTTATTGTGCAGAAAAACAGAGTTGAAGCTGGAAATCCCCAGAAATGCGCCGCATTTCTGGGAAGGCAAAAATGAAATGCGACCGCATTTCTGGAAAAATAGAGGTTGTTCCGAGTCGCACGCGGGTCGTTGTTGACGAGTCTTCATCGCACCTGACCGGTTGATTTGACCCCGAAAATGAATGGGCAACCTTCCAGCACCTATTTCGTAGCTCCTCAACCAATTTCTACACTATATAAGCTCGGGATTCGATGTTAAATTCAAGCAGAACTCACTTGGAAGAAAAGGGTGGCGTGACAGTACCCTGGCATGACGCCAATGAGTAGGGATGCTCGAGCTCCTTCTTAGATGAAAAATTCTAACCTGAGAGAGAGTTAGACATCAAACCTTGCGGTTTGTAGAGAGTTTCACCCATTCCCATCTTGTAAAAGGGAGAGAGTGGAGTGTCTTAGCAAACTCTAGAAGGATTGTGTAAACAAAAAACCCCATAATATTTAGCTATCTCTTTTTATTCCAGCTCTTGAATCTTTTAATTATCTTGTATTCTTTGCATCATTATTTTAATGAAAATGTGTTCATTTGCTTTTTATCCCATCATGAGTAGCTAAATTCCGTTAAGGGGTTCAATCTTGTGAATTCCCTTAGGGTTTGATGGCTTGAAAGTGTTTTATTTGCTTAAGTAGGGTTTAATGCATGTCATTCTTTAGTGAATATCATTCTGATCTTGCTGAGGTTAATTTGATCACCTAGACTTTGTGCTATGTGAGTTTGATCTCGAAAGGGACAAACGATATCGGTTTTTAAAAAAGGTGATATAGGAGAAAAAGCTCGAAAGAGATTGTTTGGCGGTGTAGGGCAAGCTGCCTAAGGCACCCTATATCGACTATAGGGTTATAGGTTGCATTCGTGAATTATCTATGTCGGAGTCGAGTCCCCGAAATGGGCATAACGGTACTAGCTTAGCATTCTTACGGTTTTTGGAAACAAGGGCCAAAAGGAAGTTAAATCTGACCTAATGCATTAAACACTCTTAAGTTAGATATTGCATAAGTATGGTTGTTACCCTGGGGATGAATCCATGTTGAATACCTCATTTTATCTTATTGTTATTCTTTATTGTTTTATTGCTTGTTTTATTTATATTTTCGAAAACCCAATCAATCAACTTATTATTTCATTTGGTTACCTTTTTCCAAAGCAATCATTTGAGCAGTTTCTTCATCAAATCTGAATTTCCAATTTAGTCTTCGTGGGATAGATACCCTTGGAATACATTCTGAGGTTTTTTTATTACTACGTGCGACAATGTATACTTGCACTTAAGCGTTGGCTGAATATTTCTTTCTTATTATCATTCATCTTATTTCACATTCCATCCATTCAGCTAGCCACGCACCACAGGAGTAGCGGGAGCCTTCCCCTTGTTTCCTTTCTTCTTTTGAATCTTCTTCGAAGAAGAGGATACAGATTTAGTTCCAGAGGATGAACCCTTCTCAAACTTTCTTTTAGAGTGGACAACATTTGCTTCTCCTTCTACCTGTCCCTTGTTTTTAAGAAGAGATTGATAGAGTTGTAGCTCATTCAGGAGACTAGTCAGGTTGATGCACAATTTGCTTACCGCAAGTGTACGGGTCAAGTAATAATATAGTGTTTTCGTGTAAAACAAGTGTCGTCCTCTGGATTGGTTTTCTAGCAAATTAAGCACTGCGAATACTTTTGTTAAATTTTATTTAGGGAGAAAGACTCAATGATAAAGATAAAAATAAAGACTAAAAGCATAAAAATAAAAGTGGAGACTCAAATGGAAAGACTCGTAGGGAATTGATTTCATTGATTAAGATTGAGGATTGATTAATAGAAATTAATTGACCGTGCAATTATTCTACAACAAAAACTTGATGTGCAATTTGCTTATCGCAAGTGTACGGGTCAAGTAATAATATAGTGATTTTGCAATCGAATGTCGCCCTCTGGATTGGTGTCTAGCCAAATTTTAATTATCAAAGATACTTTTGACCAATTTTATTTAGGGAGTCAAATAGAATGAGAATATGATTTAATCAAACACAAAACTAAAGCTAAAAGTGACAATCTAATGGGAATAATTGGTCTTAGGGATTTGATTTCACCAATTGGAGTTATGGATTAATAAACGAATTAACAAATACTATGATTCATAAATCTTGGCAACTAAAATCACACATATCTCTCCCGAGAATACATGATTCTCCCATATGCAATTGAACCCGATATCCCTATCTAAATTCAATAAACATACAAGGCAATAAGGCTAACATTTATAACAATTTCTAGAATTAACCTTAATCTCCAAATTTTTAGCTAAATTCTAGTTATGCATACGGAATACTAATTTAAATCCTCTCTCCCGAGTTAGATTCAAATATAAACATCAATCAATTTATGGCCAGTAAATCGAAAGCATTAAGGATACAACATATGCATAAATGAAATCAATAGCATAAAAACAGTAAATCAATCCATAACGTGCCCAACGGCTACATCAATCCCTAAGAATTAAAGCCTAGCTACTCATACACAACGTTACAATATAGCGAGAGTCTAAAACAACTATCAAAACTAACTAAAGGAAGGGAAAAGAGAAATAGACTCGTTGTAGGCCAAGACCGAACGTCCCCGTCACGATCCCCACGAACAATGGGTTGATTTCCAACTCGTCCCCTTTGCTTCAGCTCAAGAATCCCTCAATTCTGTCCTATTGTCGGCTCCCAAGAGTCCCAAATCGAAGTCCCTTCAAACCTAGCCGAAAAGAAGCTTATATAGCAGATTTTTCGTCTTAGCGTCTCGACGCTGCCTTCAAAACGCGCGTTTCAGTAAGCGAAATAACACAACATCGAACCGCTAAGGTCGCAGCGTCTCGACGCTGTGACCTTTACGCGCCTAATCAGATATGGAATGTGAGCGTCTCGACGCTCAAGAGCTAGCGTCTCGACGCTAGCCTGTTGTTGACTGAAATTTGACTTTTTTTTTTTCTCTTTTACTCTTTTCATTCCTTTGCATCTTTTCACGTCCCGAGCACCCGATTAACTCTAATATTGCGCTATAGCTCCAATCAACCATTTCCTACCAAATAAACAATAAAGCACAATAAAATGGCCCAAACATCATAAAAGACTAGCTAAATTAAATAAGTAAAAGTAGCTAGCTATGCTCGCTATCAACAAGCCAAGGAAACTTTTATCACGATTACCTCTCCCGAGTATAATTGATTCTCATGCATATAAACTAACTTGATATCCCTATCTAAGTTCATTAACATGCAAGGCATTATTCGGTTCGGTCCTTGTTACACTTCTAAAGATATTCCAAATCCCGTCACAAACGTAGAATTTCTACTCTAGTCATGCAATTAAACAAAGTAAGTCTTAGGCCAAATCCTCCCTCCCGAGTTAGATTCAACACTTAAATCATTCAATTAGTGATCAAGTAATTGAAAGCATTAAACAAAATTCCATGAGTAAAATAAAAACACATTCATACCTAAAAATCAATCCAACAACTAAAACAATTACATCAATCCCTAAGACAAACAACTAGCAATTCATAGTCTTTAAACCACAAACACTAATTGCAAGAAAAACCATAAAAACTACAAGAGTTAAGGGAAAGAGAAAGGAAAACTCGAATTCGCCGACACCGCACGTCCCCGTCACGATCTCCACGTCTTCTCGCTTGATTCCCGCTCCTTGGCCTTGCCTTTAGCACCCACAAAAGGTCTCTAGTCGAAATTAGGGCTAAAATCTCACCAATTGAACTCCCCTTGGTCGTAGCATGAAATGGTGAATTTATAGAAAATTTGGCGATAGCGTCGAGATGCTGTCGCGATATCACGTTTTTGGAAAATTTGCCGATAGCGTTGCGACACTATGATTTTTTTTTTTAGAGATTAAAGACTCCATTTGACTCCATTTGCTGAACGAAGCTTCAAACACATACTTCCTACAAATAAAACATAAAAATGCATAAATTTGGGCAAATAATTGTAAAAGACTAGCTTAATTAATCAGAGAAAAATAGCTAGATATGCTCGCTATCAAATACCTCCAAAC
Organism: Luffa acutangula; assembly: GCA_036850905.1. NCBI lineage: Eukaryota > Viridiplantae > Streptophyta > Magnoliopsida > Cucurbitales > Cucurbitaceae > Luffa > Luffa acutangula. The sequence continues at coordinate 20,755,548 of CM072087.1, forward strand.
TTAAGCTTTTGCTAGTCCTCAAGCAAACTAAAAATCAAGCATACAATGGAAGAATGGATGCAACAAACATGACTCAATCCTCAAGACTCAAAAGTCAATAGTCAAGCAATCAAGAGACATGCACATAAGGACCAATGAGGGAGACAAATAAAAAATTTTCCAAAATTAACTTGCACAAGCGAGATCTAACTCAAGTAGATCATACTCTACTAGCCCGAGATTGGATTATTAAACTCTCAACTCATCTTCCCTCTACACTGGCACTAAGGATTCACTAACGAGTCAATGGAACAAATTAGTTTGTTTTCATCCATACTTAGGTGCTTATAATTGAAAATTTAATCAAGCATTTATATGTGGCACTAGCTTTCACACACCTATTGCAGGGACCCTTAACCTGAGTTTTCTCTGGTTGGCCTAACTGATCACAAGAGGGGTAGCTCTTTTTGCCTAAATCTTTATTACTCATTGCAAACTGTGCACAGGCCATGGCATAATGATTTTTTTTTCTTTCAAAAGTAACAACAAGAATGGTTTTTTCTTTCATGATCATGATAAGGATATATTTTTTTCTTTCCTCCTAAGAAGGATTAAACATGCTAATTTGCAAAAAATTAACTCTTTAGCTCTTCCCTACACCTATCGAGGTGACAACAAGCATATGATCCTAATAATTTGCTCCTAAGCATTCAAATCCAAATCTAGGCAAGAAAAATACTTTACTCATGCAAGACATCTCCTGGAGAAATTTTAAAAAGTCACCCTTTTTGGGCACTCATGCTTACAACTCATCGAAAGTTTCAAAATTGACAAGAAAGCCTATCCTAGGAAATCATAGTCATGCAAAAATAGCATCCAGAAAACAACCATATGCTCAATTCAAAGAAAGCTCAAAACTATAGCCCGAACTCAGATGCTCAAGGGCTCCACAAACATGATATTCCAAAATACCACCAAACTTAAAGCATGCATTGTCAATGTATGAAGAAAATAAAGCCTAGTCAAGCATGAGAACAAATAAAGAATGGAAGGGGTGAACAATATTGCCCTGGAATGATGACCTTTCCACGAATGCTTGGCACAGACAAGAGCACGGGAACTCATACAAAACAAAAACAACAAGACATAAAAAACAATAACGAAGTAACTTGGGTTGCCTCCCATAAGCACTTGTTTATCGTCTTTAGCTCGACATGCTCGTGCAGTCTGTCAAGGCACATAAAAATTCTCGTATTTCTTTGGGCCCTTCTTCCTTGAATCAATATAACCAACGATCGCTAGCAAACTGACTAGCTTCTCATGGGCCCCTGAAACATAATTATTTTTTGTATTTTTGAATAAAATAAGCATAAAAGGAGAAATATCAAAATAAAAAGACTCTGACTCTAAAACTGACTCTTGAGAATAGAAAAAATAACAATCAAAATCTACAAAGGATGGAGAAGATAAATCAGACGGAGGCTTTTCAACCTCAAACTCTACCTCCTGAACTTCATCTGACACTTCAAGCTCATTTTCTTTTTCTTCCACACAAACATGTTCTTGAAAGGTGCTACAACTCTCCAATTCTTCTCCACTGTCTATGCAACTCACCCCTAAATGCTCATCCTTAGCAAGATCGAAAAAACTAAGCTCCTGAATGGGTGCCCACGAATCATCGGCCACATGACTCACTAGACATCCTATGGAAGTGGATCTCACCTCACTAACTTCCTTTGGGATTTGAAATCCTTTTATAATTTCATCAAATTTTAAACTCCTCGCTCTAGACTCCTCAATATAATTTTGAACTATGCTTTCGAAGGAAGAATTTTCTTTTAAAGGGGTATAACTTGAAGATGAAAAATTGGAGTATGGTGTTGAATAAAAAGTCATTCCAATCAATTAAAGTAACAATGATAATTAGGCTTCCAATCAAATAATAACCCAACAAGAAAAAATGACAAAGACTCAAACAAAAAAGGAAAGAAAAATAACAAAGAAAACTAAATAGAAAAGGAAAACTAAAACAAAAAAGGAAATAAAAAAAATAAGGAAAAAAAAATCAAAATAAGGAAAACACTAAAATAGGAATGCAACAAATATGGAAAAAAAATGCAATCTACCTAAAAAAATAAAAATACACTCTAGATTAAGACCGAACAATTTTTCCACAATATTAATTTAACTAAATATGCCAATCCCCGGCAACAACGCCAAAAACTTGATGTGCAATTTGCTTACCGCAAGTGTACGGGTCAAGTAATAATATAGTGTTTTCTTGTAAAATGACTGTCGTCCTCTGGATGTGTTTTCTAGCAAATTAAGTACCGTGAATACTTTTGTTCAATTTTATTTAGGGAGCAAAACTCAATGATAAAGATAAAAGTAAAGACTAAAAACATAAAAATAAAAGTGGAGACTCAAATGGAAAGACTTTTAGGGAATTGATTTCATTGATTAAGATTGAGGGTTGATTAATAGGAATGAATTGACCGTGCAATTATTCTACACGCCAAGGAAACTTTTATCACGATTACCTCTCCCAAGTATAATTGATTCTCATGCATATAAACTAACTTGATATCCCTATCTAAGTTCATTAACATGCAAGGCATTATTCGGTTCGGTCCTTGTTATGCGTCTAAAGTGATTCCAAATCCCGTCACAAACTTAGAATTTCTACTCTAGTCATGCAATTAAACAAGGTAAGTCTTAGGCCAAATCCTCTCTCCCGAGTTAGATTCAACACTTAAATCATTCAATTAGTGATCAAGTAATTGAAAGCATTAAACAAAATTGCATGCATAAAATAAAAACACCTTCATACCTAAAATCAATCCAAAAACTAAAACAATTACATCCATCCCTAAGACAAACAACTAGCAATTCATAGTCTTTAAACCATAAACACTAATTGAAAGAAAAGCCATAAAAACTACAAGATGTAAGGTTAAGAGAAAGAAAAACTCGAATCCGCCGACACCGCACGTCCCCGTCACGATCTCCACGTCTTCTCGCTTGATTCCCGCTCCTTGGCCTTGCCTTTAGCTCCCACAAAAGGTCTCTAGTCGAAATTAGGGCTAAAATCTCACTGATTGAACTCCCCTTGGCCGTAGCATGAAAAGATGAATTTATAGAAAATCAGGCGACAGCGTCGCGACGCTGTCGCAATACCGCGTTTTTGGAAAATTTGCCGATAGCGTCGCGAGGCTGGACATAGCGTCACGACGCTATGATTTTTTACTTTTTCTATTTTTTAGATTGAAGACTCCATTTGACTCCATTTGCTGAATAAAGCTTCAAACACATACTTCCTACAAATAAAAAATAAAAATGCATAAATTTGGGCAAATAATTGTAGAAGACTAGCTTAATTAATTAGAGAAAAATAGCTAGCTATGCTCGCTATCAAATACTATTTTATTCATCATTGCATTGCTTCGAAACTGCAGAAAACTCTTCGGAAGAGATTCTAAGACGAATGCAAACTGATTACGCTCATCTATGACCGCTCCGTTTGCTTCTGCCACGTTTAATTGGACCATGATGTCCATAACATGTTCCCGAACATATGTGCCCTCTTTCATGCGACAACTATAAACGTATTTGTGAGTGTCATGGTGGAGTTGGTAGGATGATTGTCCAAACATCTCCTGGAAAGAGTTCATAATCTTCCTCATTGTGACCATGTCTTCATGTCTTTTAGCCAAAACTTCACATGAGTTGGCTAGGATATAGACGCGAGCCTTATCATTGGCCTTTGTCCAGCGGTCATAAGCATCCTTAATTGCTTGGGGTGCATTACGAGCAGGGGCTGGAGGACAATCCTCCGTTAAGACGAACTGCAGATCATCGACAACAAGAATCGTATTCAGGTTTGACTTCCACGTAGCGTAATTTTCACCGGTTAATTTCTCATTTTTAAGCAAAGAGACTATTGAGGACGACATTGCTGAAATTAAACAAACAATGATCGTATTATTTATCTTTGCCTTAACCCGTCATAAAAGCAAAAAATTGCACACAATCCAATCAATTTAGCAAAACAAGCAATCACAAAACCCTAAAACTATTGATTTAGTTTTGCAACGATGTTTTCGAGGTTTAGAATATCAGCCACTGAAGGGTGATAAGCTACTCCTCCTCTGATATGAAACATTTCTCAGCTAATTCTAATTGCATAACAACTCATATTCCTATAGACATTAGCCACCGTTGTTTGGTCAAAGATTTGTTAACACATTTAACTCATCCTCGTAAGTGTAACCCTCCCACTTTCAGATCTCAGAGGCACGCAACAATAGGCTACCGAAGGGTAAGACAACTTTTGGTTATTAGCCTAAGAGTCCCTATCCTATTCAGGAGTTCATGGTGTTCTGAATCCTATGGTCAAGCCCTCCGAAGGGATGGTTGCGCAAGGACAACACGCAGACGGATCATAGGACTCTCACGGTGCGAATTAGGGGAGGAGACCGAGGGATACGTTGACACATGTCCCGCTCCCACTTACTTTAGATATTTTTCCCATTCACCTTGTTATTGATCTATGCAAACACTTTCCGAATGAAGGCCGCTCCTAAGGCGACACAAAGCCGAGAATAAACCACACGTTGTGGCTATAGGGACATAGGAGCAAAACTTGACTTAAATCTCGTTTTGTAATTTTCCTCCCATTGAAAATGTCCTAAGGTTTATTTAGGGTTATTTTACTTATATAAAATTTGGCTAAGTCAATCTATCTAAGTCTAATCCTATTATAACAATTATGGATAGGATTTAACCGCAACATTTTAGGTGAATTAAACTTTTTTAATAAACCCAGCAACATTGCAAGTCAACATGACTATGGTTAACTCAACTCAAGGTTCGGGTTAGTTCCCAAGTAGAAGGTGTTTCGTAAACCGTCAACTTAAGTACCCCTAGCCTTAGACAGAACTTTACCGAGAGAGTTCCCTTATAACCATAGTAAGGTACAATCTTTACTCTAAAGATCTAGGTGCATTAAGCTCTTTTAACAAACCTAGTGACATTGCATGCTAACATTTGACTATGATTAATTCAACTCCAGTGTTCTGGGTCAGTTCCCAGGTAGGAGGTGTTCCGTAAACCGTCAATTTAAATACCCCCAGCCTTAGACAGAACTGAACCGGTGGAGTTTCCTTATAATCATAGCAATGTTTTTCCTACTTAGTTAATTAAAACTATTTTTAATTCTAAGTAAGAAAAAAAATTATAATCCTATTAGAAACTGATCTAGGTCTAATTAATTTTAAACAATTTAAAATTAATCAAATTTATCCTATGATCTTATGTTTGCATGCAATTCTTGGTTATAGATTGACGGTTTCTAATCATTAATATTAAAACTATTTTAAATTTTTTTATTGATTAATCCTATAATCAAGAACATAGGGTTTAATTCATTTAACAATCTCGTTCAAATTGAAAAATTAAACCATGCTATTTGCATCTGATGAAAAATAATATAACAATTATATTAATAACTATGGATGTTTCATGTTTCATGCCATATTGATTTTCTTTTAATATAACAATTATAAGCCAATCCAGAAAATCAATCAAGCATGTTGCATTCATCACATTAAACATAATTATTTATATTTAATCTAAGTAACGACATGCTTCATGTTTTATTATTTTCATATAATTAATATACACTTATATTCAAAAATATGAAAATAATTCCATGCATTTAAAACATACATTATAACAATTTATAATATATAAATAAATGCATGAGCATGTTTTGAACCTAAGGTGAGATTAAATATTCTATATGACATACATAAAGCATATAAATAGCAATTGAACCGGTTAATTTTGACCCCTAGGATAACATATATCATTAAATTACAATAATTTTAGCTAAATTCTATCCTAAAATCCTTCTACAGCTCCAAAAATTGGTCTAGACAGCACGAACCGACCCGAACAACCTTAAACTGGCCCCCAAAATCACGACCCAAGCCGAAATATAGCTGAACCGAACCAAATTGGTCCCAACCCAGCCTAACCGGAGCGAACTGGACCGCCCACCTTCTTGAACCGCGCCTGTTGAAGCCCTTATTCGCGTAGCCATCGTGACTGAGTCGAGACACTTGCAACGCAGCGTCCTGACGCAGCGAGTTTGTCTGAACTTAGTGCCTGCGGTATCGAGACAGCGTCACGACGCTTTTAGAGCAGCGTCCCAACGCTGTTTCATCTAGAGGCAGAATCGAGACAAAACAGCAGCGTTTTTCGTCGATTTGGCCTCGGTTTTTATCGTGATTTCTCCGATTTTCATCTCATAAAAACCTATTATAGACCCGAACTCACGAAGGACTCAATTTTACATAAAATACCCAAAACACCAGGCCCTTACATGATCAAAATCACATAAAAATAAAATTTATGGCCATAAATTTAACCTGAATAGTTCAATGCAAATCGAACATACATTATGCACAAACCCCACCTATTAGAGCCTATCAAAAATTTTAATATTGATTAATAGGGAAAACAAAGGCTCTGATGATGATTGAAGGGGACGAAAGCCCCGGCGCAACGAAAGCGCATCGGTAAGACCTTGCGCCGTATATTAATTAATATCAGAATATCGTTACGAAATGGAAAAACAAAACTTTAAACATGCTTTAAAGCCGTTGTAAAACTCTATAAACATGTAGAAAACAACTAGAAAATAAAACTACTTTTATTTTCATGCTTTTCTAAAGAAACGGGAAAGAACCGTTACAAACCTTCGTTGTAGACTTGACCGTTCGTCGCCAACGACGCTTCAACGAACAAAAACGCAGAAACCCCCTCTTGATTTCTTCGCTGGAAATTTCTTCTCAAGAACACAATCACCAAAGAGGTTACACCGGTATGTCTCTAAGTCTAGGAGGCAAAAGACTTGTGGGAGTATTTCTCTAAGAGGGAGGCTAGGGAGAATTCTAGGGTCTTGTCTTTTGAGTCTACGAGCAAGAGGGCTACCAAACCATCAGGTCTTGTGTCCTATTTATAGGAGAAAGGCCATGAATAAAATATTCACATTAAATCAATTATTTCCATAAATGATCTAGTCTATTCCTTATTTAATCAATCCATGATAAATCAATTTCATAATCAATTAATTTTCAATTATTTAACGCTTTAATTAATTAGTCACCAATTAAATATCACATATTTAATTTTCGGCCTTGAATTAATTAATTGCTCAAATTAATTTTAGGCCTTAAATTAATTAATTCATATTTTAACCTTTCCAAATTCCTATAAATTTAATATCAATGAAATTTACATTTATATTTGAAATTTATTCAAATATTTATTTCTCTCATAATAATATATCAATATATATTATATTGTTTCCCTAAGTAAATTGAACACTTTCAATTTACATTTATTACTTAGTTGCCTCAAATTACTTTATGAGCTACCCAGTGGGACCTAATGGACATTCATATCAGAAGCTCCAACGATGTGAGATTAATTGGTCAAACTCATTAACAAAATTAATCAATATTCGTTAACTGTGTGTACATTCCACTATAAACTCACAGTTGCACTCTTCTCACTGCAAACATATTTTCTGTGTCCACGAATATATACCGACAACGATTAGTTAGTCCTTCACGAGCGTCTGTAACTCCAGCTGGGTCAAATTACTGTTTTACCCCTGGGTTACTTCTATTTTCCTTAAGTACCAGTTCTCCTCTAATGAACAACTTGTTTATGGTCCAACCATCAAACAAAAAACTCTCCCGTGCCATTGAGAAGGTAGGGCCCTTTGTTCAAGACTCGGAGTCACCACTTAAGGGAACACTCATCTGCTTCCCTAAACTCGGGAAGGAGTGAATTCCATCTTGTACGATTATGTTCCCTGCTCCCCACTCGGTCTTGTTCGCAAAATGGTAGGCTTATTGAGTCGGCGTATTGACCACTCTCACCCATACAAATCAAAAGATAATCCCTCATGAGCAGGAGTCCATGATCAACTTAGGATTAAGACTAAGTTGTCTAGGTCGTCCTAGTGAAATAGAAACCCAACTAGTTAACGGTGTTATAACCAGTGGTTATTATTTCGCTGTCCAGTCTTATGCAAACTCATTGCATAGGATACCCCCACTCGCATGTCTCCTACACGAACGCGTTGAATCATAGCGTTTGTATCAAATACAAAGTGGGTCGTATCCATAGTGTCACCAATGATAAGGCACCCAGTCTTATCCCTATACTATAGACTCTTTAGGCTGTTTCTTGAACAATGATCCCCATATGTCGCTACATATAGTTCATGACTCATATTACAACCTATGATGTCTAGTTTATTGGATTAGGGTTATTCTAGGCAAAGACAAAAAATAAAATGACAAATAATACTTAATGGAAAAATACATCAATATTATTTCATTAATATTCGGTCAACGGTTGAATTCACTATCTACGAGTTTTAGGGCATAAAACCCCACATGAATGACGTTCTGTAATCGTGAAATATTTAAAAGAACCGAGCTTGTATAGTAAAAAGGTTAAAAATCTTGTGTAATAGATCATGCCTCCACGTGGACGAGGTTGTGGAAGAGGTCGTGGTAAGGGTCGCATTGCCCATGAAGCAGTTGTGCCACGAATAGTGCAGGAAGATAATCTACCAGAAGACCCACAAGTTGAGCAGTCGACACCTACAGCATAACCTGTCACGGTGGATGCTATTTGGCAATTGTTCAGTCAGCAGTTGCCGAAGCAGTTTAGTCTGTAGTTCAGGCGTCAGCTGATTCAGTGATTTCGAGACAGTAGGCCCATGCGCCTCAAAACAATGAAGCACTGTCGCGAGATGCAAGGTGTTTAAGGGAATTTTTCGTAGTGGGACCTCCGTCCGTTTGATGGAGCATCAAGGGACCCCACAGTGGTAGAGTTTTGGTTATCCTCCATCGAAACTTTCTTTCACCAAATGAATTGTCGGGAAGACCAAAAAGTTTACTGTAATGTCTTCTTGTTGCAAGACAATGCTTTGACTTGGTGGCAATCGGTCGAGAGAAATATAGACGTTAGCAACGAACCTATTACATGCACCCAGTTCAGGGATCGGTTCTTTAAGAAGTATTATGACGAGACCTTAAGACGGTGTAGAGTTATTTGAACTCGTCAAAGCGAATTTGCATTCACAAGTTTGAGTGCATCGGTGTCGTGGACCTCACATCAAAATAAATTTATAGTCGACAGACATTAAGCTACTTTACAGTAGTAGTGGTCGGGGTTGATCACAGGGAATAACTGGTTTACTTCTAACTCTTTTGTGTTTTGGGGTGGTAGAGAAAAGGGGGTTTGAGACAAATGGATGAAAATTCACTTACTCCCCCCCTCGTTGCTTATTCCCTAATCACAAACCACGGTATTTAAAAAGGCGAGCTGGCGTCGAGACGCTGACTGTGATTTTATCGTCCCTCTGCTTCCGAAGCGACGATACGCTTGAGGATGGTGTCGAGACGCCATCTCTCGTGTCTCCCTGGTTTGGCTGCTTCAAAACTTGATCCGTTTGTTGTCGTCTTCGAGTCTCAAGCGCTCCACTTAGGTCTTTTCACCGTCTTAGCATCCCATGGACTTCAAGATGGATCGAAACCGCGCTAAAATCCTCGAATTAACACTAAAATTGAAAATGGGCTCCGTTGAAGTGCTTGATACCAAACCGCTGCAAAACATAACTTTAAACGAAATAATTATCATAAAACTAACAAGATTAAGGACAAACAATCATGGGCAATTAGGTCTCATCAAATACCCCCAACCAAAACCTTGTTAGTTGTAGAGCAAGCATATACAAATAAAAGTACAGGATTCGTTAGTTGCAATTTCATAGACTCAAATCTCAATGTCTAAGATGCCAAAGTTATTGCAATCAAGAATCATTCACATGCGACCCAAATAAAGAGACAAATCAAAAGTTTTCATGAGATTCATTGCTCAAGCTCGTGCTTAGTCTTCCTAGAATCAGTTTTACTAGCCCAGGATTGGATTATATAACCCTCAACCCATCTTCCCTATACACTGGCACTAAGAACTAACCAAGGAGCAAACAAAACAAATTAGACTATTTTTCTCTTTACCCAGGTGCCTGAAAAATAGAAGACATTTTCTTTTTGCACTCTTCTTTTTCTCTCTCATTTTTTTGTGGGGCACTAGCTTTCACACTACAATGTAGGGATCGATAAGCCGAGTTTTACTCTTTGTTGGCCTAACTGATCACACCGCAGGTAGCTCTTTTTACCCCTTTATAGCATGCTCTTTCTTGAAAATAAAAGTAATGTAAACGAGCATATGATTTTCTTTTTAAGCTCGCGCTCGTTTTTCTTTTCTTTCTTTTTCTCTGATCTTTTCTCTATTTTTCTTTTTTCTTTGACATATTTTATTTATTTTCTCCTAGGCAAGATATTACATGCTAGTTTGTAGGTATCTGACTCGATAGCTCATCCCTATACCTATCGAGGTGACAACAAGCATATGGATCTATAATTCGCTCCTAAGCTTTCAAACTAACCCTATGCATGCTAAGGTTTACTCTTGCAAGGAAAAATACTAGAAACGTTTTAAAAGGGCTCAATTTATGGGAAACATGCTTATCATTCAATCAAAGCAATAAAGTTGGCAGGATGACACAATTTTCATAATCAAAGAAAAAGCAACCAGACCATCCATACATCAACACTCGATAATCCAAAATTTACTTAAAAACAAGATGAATGTTCAGATGCATGGCCTCAATCCAGAATACATATAGTGTTAAAATTAAATCATGCATAACAAAATAGTCTGATGCTAAGGTGCATAAAGACTCAACCAAAACAGGCATGCAGGACCATTCCCACCCCCAACCTAAATCATGCATTTTCCTAAGAGAAGTTAATCAATAAAAGTGTAAGGGACAAAAAGTAAGGGAACAAAAAATCTCCCCTGCTTCAAGCTCAATGGTTGGAAGGGAATGATTCACCATGACTCTAAAGATAGCATCTTGCTGAAATAGGGTCACAAAATCCTAAGGATAAGAAAGGAAAACAAACATAAATAAAAACTAATAAGAAGGAAACAACTAGAAAATAAAGAGAAAGGATAGAAATTATTTGAAAACTGGGCTGCCTCCCAGGAGCGCAAATATTTAACGTCGATTGCACGACAAGATTTCAAATCCTCAACCAAAATCCCCTTCTTTGATCCACAGAGGATATTTATTCGTTTTCTTTATAGGCTTCTGCACCGGAAAACTCAACTTGCACACAGAGTACACAACATAAGAAAATTTAAACAATATATCTTCATCCGCCCATTTAAAGCTAATTATAAGCACCCTAGGCTTAACTTGGTCAGTCACTTGATTATCTAGGCCTAAATCATGCTCTAAAGAAGCAAGTGTTGGGTTTAATGCACTAAAACTCGTAGATAGTAAATGAAACAAATTAATCGATCTCAATAAAGTGTTATTTGAGTGATTCAGTAATTTGGTCATTGAATAATCGATCTCAATAAACCCTAAATCCAATAAACTAAGATCCAAGGTTGTTTAAATGAAACTTGGACTAGTATGTGGGGACATACGGGGATCGGTTTCCAAGTAACGACCTAAAAGGTATATAGTATAGGGATAAAGTTGGGTATCTTATCTTGGTGACACTATGTGATACGACCCACCTTGTATTCGATACAGATGCAATGATCCAAAACATCCATGTAGGAGACATGCGGGTGGGGGTATCCTATGCAATGAGTTTGCATAAGGCCGAACAGCGAAATAGTAACCACTATATGTAACACCGTTAACTAGTTTAAGTTTCTATTTCAATAGGATGACCTAGGTAACTCAATCTCAATCCTGAGTCTGTCATGAACCCCTTTCAGGAGGGATTGTCCTTAGATTTGTATGGGTGAGAGTGGTCAGTTCGTCGACTCAATAATCCTACCATTTCAGGGGCAAGACCGAATGGGGGTTGAGAACATAACAGTACAAGATGAAATTCATTCCTCCCCCTATTGGGGTAAGTAGATGTGTGTTCCCTTAAGGGCTGATTCCAGGGCTTGAACAAAGGTGCCCCATCATCTCCTAGCCCGAGAGGAACTCTTGTTTAGTGGTTGGACCCTAAACAACTTGTTCATTAGAGGAATCAGTGGTACTTAAGGAACCAGAGTTAACCCAGGGGTAAAACGGTAATTTAACCCAACTGGTGTTACAAATACACTTGAAAGATTGACTTACTGCATTGGTCGATATCGTGGACACAAAAATATTATATAATGAGAAGAGTGCAGCTGTGGGTCTTTAGTGGAGTGACACCTAGTTAACGAATGTTGACTAACTTGGTTAACGAGTTTAGTCAATTAGTCTTATATCGTTGGAGCTTCTGATCTGTAGGTCCATTAGGTCCCACTGGTAGCTCGTAAAGAGACTTGAGGAAATTAAGTATAAATTGTAAATTGAAAGTATTCAATTTATTTAGGGGAATCATATAATGTATATTGATAATATACTTTTGAATATATAATATACTTTTGAATTAATTGTTGAGAGAAAATATTTGAAAGAGTTCAAATAATTCATATGAATTGGATTCATCTTAATGTAAATAATTTAATAAAATCCCTAAGATTAAATATGTGTTATTTAATTGGGTAATTAATTAATTATGGAATTAGTTAATCATTTATTAAAATTAGATATGAATAAGATAATGGATTTGATCTTATTCATGACCTTTACCTATAAATAAGACCCCTGGGTGGGGTGAAAGGCATCCCATTCATTCTCCTACTCTCAGAGAATTCCCCTGAAGGCTCCCTCTAGATTCCCACCAGTCTCCTGCCTCTAGAAGTCTCAGACTCATACCAGTGTAGTCATAGTGGTGGTGTTCGCAGTAGTTCGTGATTATTTCACAAGTAGTTGGTGAATTTAATCATAGTCGTCAACGAGAGTAAGTAATTTGTTACTATGTAATTAGATTTAGATCTAATATTTTAAGTTGACGGTTTACGGAACACCTCCTACCTGGGAATTGATCTGAATCGGTGTTCAAGTTTATTTTTGAGCAAACTTTAAAAATTTGAGATTTTATGCCTTGCTTTAAAAATTGATTATGAAATTTATAGGCTAAGAAAAACCTGAGTATATATTTTTCCTATATTTGAATTGCATGCATTCTAGCATCTTTAGAGACTTAAATAAAATTTTCCGAAATCTTCCTTAACTAAATTGAGCATGAGTCCTTCCTAGCATAGTTTTGTTGGTTTTAGATGGCTTTTTAGGATTCACGCCTCCGTTGTCACCTCGATAGGATAGGTAGCATGTTTAGAGGAAATTTTTGCAAAATAGCTTGTTTAATGCTTGGGGAGTGAGAACAATAATATTTGCCTTGTGATCTCCAAAAGAAAAATAATTTATTTTATCAAGAAAAAGAATGCGAGAAAGAAAAAAAGAAAAATATTTTTGTTTAGCTTGTCGGGGTAAAAAGAGCTACCTCTAGTGTGATCAGTTAGGTCGTCTAGAGAAAACTCGGGAAATGTGGTTCTGCATTAGTTGTGTGAAAGTTAGTACCCTTAAAAATCATAAATATATGCAAACTTAGGGCCTTTTAGTTGAAAAAAAAAAGATTAAGGCCCCCTTTGCATCCTTAAACAAGTTAGTTTGTTCCTTTCCTTTAATACATTATGCCTTTGTCCAGTGTAGAGGGAAGATGGAATAGGGAATTTTACAAGTCCTTCTCGAACTTTTCAAAACATCTATAGGGAAGACTTACCTCACATTTTGCATAATAAATAATTTGGTTAATTTTAATTTGTCTCTAATTATGCTAGTCTTGCATTTAATTTTCTTAAGTAAAATGTTGATCATACTTGTATTTGACAAATTGAGTCATGAATATTGTATTGCATAATAATCTCTCTCATTATAATAATAATTAGCTTGCTCGAGGACTAGCATGGTTTAGGTTGGGGGTATTTGGGCTATGCAAGCGAATTTTTCTAAGCCATATCAAGCCTTCCCAATTTTCCCTAATGATCTTATGAACCTATGCATTCCACCCCCGCCCATCATTTGAGAGAAAGAAGAATACCCAGAGCCTGAACATAAAGAAGAATTAAAGGGAAGTTTTCGTTTCTTCAAGCAAATATTTTGATAAATGATTTTGTGTGCTCCCCTTGCATGTGTTGTGTTCTTTCTGCTTATGTTATGTTCTGCTTCTTTGTTTTATCTAATGCTTTGAAATCTATCTCTGTCATGATTATGTAAATCTGTGATCTTGATCTTTAATGAAATCAAATATTGTTTTGTTTGGCACATTTGAGTATCTAATTTCGTTTTCTTCTGATCTTCAGAAACCTTTTGCTTGAGCATTCCTTCTAGCCTAGTCATGACTGCAACAAAAGTTCTAAGGTAGCATTGTCTTATTTTGATCCACCTTAAGCTTAATCTTAGTCACATGCTTAGTTTAAAATTCAAATAGAAAAAATTATGTTTGGAGGTATACTTATCATGTTGCTAATTCACTGAGGACAATGAATAATTTAAGTTTGGGGGACTTTTAACTACTCTACTTGTTTTGCCCGAACATTTCTCTCCTTCATAATATTTTTTCTAGGTTGTTGAGTAACCAGAGACATTTATGACACCCACAGTTTGTCTTTGCGTCAAAAGATGACCTAGGAGAATATATAAAAAAATGATAAAAAAAAATTAATTGTTGAAAAGAAAAATTGTGAAACTTTTGCTGTGAAAATTGAATGAGCAAAAATTTTGAAGGATGAATGATAATCTAGCAGTTTTTTGTCTCCCTAGGGCTTAGGTGAGCTTCATCATAAAATGTCGCCATTCTGAGAAGCAAGGAATAGAATAAATAAGGATTTTTGGGTTTAACAATGAGTATTTAGCCTTGTTGGTGATAAGTTTGAGGCAAGGGTATACTGCACCATAAAGTGGGTCAACTCATGCTTAAAAGCTTATGACTGTAAGTCTGCTTTAAGTTTGAAGAACAAAAGAATGAATCCCCTTAAATATGTGTTCAAATATGTCTTATAATAGAGCTAAGCTGTAGTAAGTTCTTAGGATTGAGTTAAAGGTGGTGATTATTTGTTTAATGCTAAAAGAATTATTTTGTTGCAGCAGTGCTTGGTTTTTGTAAGATGCTCACGTAAAGGTTGAAGGTAGTGTTGGAGTATCTGTTTTGATTGAGTTGTGCTATGACTAATGTTTTGAATTTTAAAGGGATTGTGATTTAATATTGCTCGGGACGTGCAATAGTTTAAGTTTTGGGGTATGATAACTCTCCAAAAGGGAGTTATTTAGGCCTTATTTCTATAGTGGTTTGTGTGTCCTTTGTGCTAAAAAGGGTTGCTTTTAGATGAATATTATATGTTTTAACCCATTTGGAAGAATGGATGCTTTGGAAGTTATTTTGTGCAAAAAAATATTGCTGAGCGATTTGAGGGAGCGACATCTGTGATCCAACAAAGTAGGGAGGAAAACTGCCACGTAACCGCTCGTAATCCATTTTAATAAAGTGGTGTTAGCTGAATTATTTTCGGATCTAAGAAGCTTGGAGAGCCCTCCACGTGTCTAAATTAACCTAATTAGGTTAAACCTCATCTTATAAAAGGAGGAGCGGTCAAAGATAAATTCATAAACGATTGGGAGACCGAATCAATCGACTGGAGGCCGAATTGACGGCAAAATGGAGATCTAAGAAGACCAAGTGCGATTCCTCTCAAGAAGACAAAGTTCTTCCATGTTCTTGGTGGTTTTGAGCAGTTGTTTCATCTCCCCAATTACTAAAATGATTAGTATTTCTTGTGTATTTCTCATTATGGATGTGCTTATCGAGATTGTAACGTATTTTATGTTTTCAATCATGAACTAATTGCTTTGTAGGCATGTGTTAAGAATTATGTGATTGTTATATTTATAAAATATGGAAATTCTATTTGATTATGATCATCTTGAGTTATCGTTGTTCTTCAATTTCATTATGTGCCCGCCTAGCTAGCCGGTATGTATAGCTTCTCCTAGTTTCAGAGATGATTTAGGAATTGTGTGGCGATAATTCATGTTAGACCATTATGAGTTGGTGAACGCTAGCAACCGAACTAGGGATAATCAATTGCCTAACACTTGATCGGTAGAGCTTCATTGGAGTTGAAACATATTCCAAAAAAACCAAAATTACGAGAGGATCCCGCTGATAATACTGCATGATATTGACTGATCAAAAGAATTGTTGAATCATCTTTATCAACAATTACAGAAGTCTTAACCAGTGTCTGTTTCCATTCTGTTTTCTCTAGTCGTAATCATTTACTGCTTTCGTATATCTTTTGTTTCAGCATTTTAAAAACCCAATAAATTTAACCAACCTTTTGAAATCACTAAAAATGCAAATTAAATCAATAGAGGTAGGAAATTCAAGACCCTGTGGATACGATAAATACCTAACACTTGCTGCTACATTGTGTACGTGCACAATATTTTGAAGTGAATTCTATCTATATTTTTAACCACTTCAAAATTGCAACATCTTCCTAGAAATGCGGTCGCATTTCTGGGTAATTCCCAGCTTTCCTCTGTTTTCCTGCACAACACCAAATTGGGTCAAATTCCTATCAAATTGAGTCTTTTTAAGCACAAGCATAATTTGACAAATGTGACTCCCAACTCCATAATTCATCAACTCCAACATATTTTGAGCTCGGGAATAGTAATATTGATCTAATCAAACAACTTTTGACAAGGAAATTAGCTAAATATAAGGGTAAAATAGGTATATTTTTTACCCTTATCAGTTGGTCAATCTCACCTTGTCGCTCGTAGTAGCTGAAAACGCTCAGGATTAGTACATTCACTTTTTACTCATCGATTAGCAGATAATTATTTATATGCATGTTGTCTATAGGTACGCTAAATCAATTGACTCGATCCCAACGTCCATCGATTCAATTACTAACTACTAATTAATTAACCTCAATTAATCAAACAACTGCATTAAGAACTAGATACCGCCAAAGCGCTAACCCATCTGACCGAGCTAACATGCAATTGATCAATAAATTAACATGGCCACAACTAATAAATCAATTAATCGTTGCTCTAGACTAGAACACTCATGATCAACTAGAGGGAAATCTAATTAATCACAAGTATCGACTTAGACCCTAGATCTATCGTGTCAGCAACAAAGTCAGAGTCTGCTCTTGGGACCCGTGCTCACAAATCAGTCTAATGCTAACTATTGAATTAACTATCTATTAGCTAACTGGAAATCAATTCTTTAGCGGATTATTAACATATGAGCTGCAAGTTAGGGTGTCAATCTAACCTACTGCGCATGCTAATTATAAAACCGGGAATCTAAAGTCACAAACAACAAATAAATCATGCATAAAGTTCAACAATCTCAAGATAAACAATGAATCAGTTCAGAATGCTCATGAATCTCATAAAAATACAAATGTGCTTACTGTAGGATTTGGAATTCCCCAATTTCGTTAAAGCGGAAGCGTAATTGGGACCGATTCGTAGTTAATTTCGTTTATCCAAAAATACTATTATATTGACAAAAAACCATAGAACAAATTCTATACAAATTTAAGGCTAAGCATACAAAAATTATTAGATCTAAATCTAAAGGGGAGAAGCAAACATACCGTCGTTGACGACTCTGAATACTTCAACGGACACCTTTCTTGATTTTTGGACCAAGCGTCAACAATTAGGACACCACCAATTGATCTTCCCCGCTATGACTCTGAGATTAGGAACGTAGTTGTAGGACTACCTGATATTGAATGGAAAAAACTCTAGAGAGAAAATTCTCCCTAGAGTTCTTGGGTTGAGAGAATATGAGAGGGAGGTTAGAGAGAATGGAAGAGTGCATTCTTGTGGCCTTATGTAACGCCCCAAGATTTTAAAAGCTAACCCAGCGACGTTACTAACTCCTAGACCAAACAAACCACGAGCACCGAAAATTTCGGCAGCATAACGGCGTACATTGGACTAACCCAAAATTTTCTTTAACCTGTTAAGCAATGAAGCACTTCTAATTAACTTGAAACAACAACTCCACCATACTACAACACAGCAGAACTCCACAGAACTGACAGCCAGTCAGGCCACGCATCAACAACTACTAACTAACCAGAAATACAACTATAACGGAGCTGATAACAATAATTCATTCAGACAAGCTTAATGATTATCCACTAAAAGAATAGATGACTCTCCTTTAAACAACAACAACTAACTCTGGAGTAAAACGAAAGCAACCAGATGTAAGCCTATCAGGACAACAACTGTCCAACCAATGAAGTCATTACTACCCTATCCAAGTTAAACAACAAGCGATCTAACATGAAAGTAAAATGAAAATAGCGCAACTAGCTATGGTCATTCCTCGAACACCTCCTCTGCATCACCATGGTCCACGCAGTCCTCATAACCTGCAAAATCTGGTAGTTGGGGGGAGAGGAGGGGGTCCGTACACTAAGGTACTGGTAAGCAGCCCCTACCTGAGAAGCCATCAAACAACAAACAACATGCTTTTCATGCGCAAACAACAGGCTTTTCAAAGCGATAAACACAATGACATGCTCAAAACTAGTAAAACGAATGACTCTCCTAAGCCATGACTCATGCATCTTTCTATGCAACTCGCTAACATCTCAAGCTCCACGAGCTCACTCAACGCTCATATTTAGCCCTCACATGGCTCTTCACAAGTGATTTCCGCGTCACGCTCCACAAAACTCTCCAAGACTGACCCTTCGAGTTGTACCGACCCCTGATCATTTATACCCAGGGCCTCGACACTTCTCTACAGAGCTCGACATTCGACCCTTGACCAATTATACCCAAGGCCTCGAACTGTGCATTGACCCTTGACCATTTATACCCAAGGCCTCAATACTTGCCTCCAGACTCATCACACCGACCCTTGACTATTTATACCCAAGGCCTCGATGCTCCTCTTTATCTAACATTGGCATAACGACCCTCGACCATTTATACCCGAGGCATCGACATCCAATAGTAATATATGAGTCCCCGACCATTTATACCCGAGGCCCTGATAATCACTTTACTTTTCTCGAAACAATATCAGTCGTCGACCATTTATACCCGAGACCCTGATATCTCAACCACAATGCTAGTTCCCTTTAACCCATGGTGACATGTCACCCCTCGACCATTTGTACCCGAGGTGCACTGACACTCACCCAACTTTCCTTTCTTTCACACTTTAGGTCCCTGACCTATATCTCACATCTCCTAGAATGCATATGCCCTGCAACATGCTACTAGACTCATGCTCATGCCCACTAAGCATTTACATGACCACATCTCACAACTCATGTTTGACTCTCGAATGCAAAACCGAACCAACGCGCTTTACATCAAGCCAACATGCAACAACAACTCATGCTTTACAACCAGTCATTAAGCAACAAAAGTCATATTTTTCAACCATAACATATATATTTG
Source organism: Luffa acutangula (assembly GCA_036850905.1). Lineage (NCBI taxonomy): Eukaryota > Viridiplantae > Streptophyta > Magnoliopsida > Cucurbitales > Cucurbitaceae > Luffa > Luffa acutangula. The sequence goes on from CM072087.1 coordinate 20,775,037, forward strand.
CATATATTCAGAGAAACAAGAAACATGAGGGTAGTTATAAAGCGAGTAACTCTCAGCATGCATCACACAGTCAAACAGACAACATCAAGTAAGAACTACTTACCGGAAGCTCAAACGCTCCTAAACAATCCTAAAGGACTAATGGAAACAACCGGAAGAGCCTAAAGAGCTCAAACTACAAGCAACGATTACCATGGGTTAGGAATTGATAAACAACACCCAAGAGACTTAATAAAGGAAGGTAGAGGGCGCTGGAATTTACCGCTTAGTGCTCAAACAACCTTGAGAACAAGCTGACTTGTGTTCGAAACGACCCAACAACCAAGATCCCAAGTCACCGGGTTATGGGTAACCAAAATCAAGGTCTTTCGAGTTGTGGGTATTCGCTGAACACGATATTTGAGATCAAACGCTCGCTGAACAGCAACCGAAAACACCTAATTCAGCAATGATAAGGCCGATAACGAATGGGTATCGATTAAAAGATGGTTTAAGGCTTTAATCTCTAATGGGTATCGAACACTTAAGCTATAAAACTAATAACAGCATTGAACCTTACCCAACGGACCCGATATCACGCAAGACGGGTTATAACAACCTCGAACAACGCACTAGAACGATCCTTGGGCAGTGGGTATTCAAGTCGATGTGTTTCGAACCTAATCGAACACCTAGACGGCGCTGCAGATCGGAAAATCAAACACCATTAAACTTTTCAGCTCCTAAAGCTAATGGGTAATCAAATTTAAGCTTCAACCAAGAGTGGGTAAAGCATAAACTCACCTCCCGGAGCGACCTCAGGCCAAACGACACCAAAAACAGCCAAGAATGCTGCTGGAAGAGGCGGAATCAGGTGAAACGAGGGCGACGGGACTCCGAACTGCTAGGCACGCGAGATCTAACCAAAACGAACCCAGAGGAACTTAGATCCAACCTTAAACAATAAGGAAAGAGAAGAAAAAGGCTTACCCACGACTTCCTAAGGCTGAAACGCGGAGGAAACGTTGCTACGAGGTGCTGCCCGCACGGGATCTAACCAATACGAGCAAGAAGGAGTTAGATCGGGCCTTAAGTCACCTAGATCGAAAGGAAGGAGACTTACCCATGATCTTTCTTGTCCAAAAATGCACGAAAAAGAGGGAAAACGGCGTGAGAAGGGACAACTCGCAGAAGGAGATCTCGCGAAGAGGGGATGACCCGCGGCTAGGTGTGTCGACAGCGTCAGTAGCTTCGATCTGGGCAGGGACGCGGCTCGACTCACGAACGGCGGCGCGCGCGGTTGGCTTCGCAACAGGGAGGAACTGAGAGGAAGAGGCAGCGCAAGGAGAGAGCTCACAGAGAGAGAGAGCTCGCGAAGGAGGGTGGCTGCGCGACGAGCACGGCGACGGCAACGCTGGAGCTCAAGCGGCGACGGCTAGGAGGGGCCTGCACGAGGCTGCTGAAGAGAAAGAGAGATGGAGAAGGCTCTAGGGTTTCTTTTTTTTCTCTTTTACTCAAAATAAAACCCTAAGAAGAGAAAAAAAACCCCATTTAAAACATAAATGAGATTTAATCTAGGATTCTAATTAAAATCCCAGATTGAATTTTAAACCCACTATTAATTCCGAAAGATTTGGGATTAAAACTGATTAGGAAGATTTTGGGTCTTTTGATATTTCAAATAAATATCAAACATTAAACCTCTAACTTTAGGAAGTTTAAAGATTTAATTAAAAATCTCTTTCCCCTAGATTTTAGAAATTTAGTTTAACGACCCAAGGCCAAAGTTTAAATTCTAATTTTCCCAAATTAGAACAAGAACGCTCAATAACTCAAAACGACTTGATTCCGAAACGTGGGGCGTTAAACCTTATGTTGTAGTCCCTCAACCCTAGGGTTAGTGTTCTATTTATACGAGAAATGCCATGAATAAAATATTCATTTAAAATCAATTATTTGCATAAATGATTTAATCTTTTCCATAATTAATCAATTTCATAACCAATCAATTCCATAATTGATTAATCTTTTCCATAAATGATTGATCACTTCCATAAGTGATTAAATCATTTCCATAAATGATTAATTACTTCCATAAGTGATTAATCATTTCCATAATTGTTTAATTTTCAATTAATTAATTCTTTAAATTAATTAATCACCAATTAAATATCATATATTTAATTTCAGACCTTTTATTAGTTAATTAATTAATTGCCCAATTAAATATCATATATTTAATTTCAGGCCTTCAATTAATTAATTATATAATATGAATCAAATTCATATTAAAATTGGAACTCCTTCCAATTCTCTTATATCCTATAAATTTAATATGAATCAAATTCATATTAATATTTGAACTTCTTCAAATATTTATTTCTCTCATAATAATAAAGTTTAATTTCAAATTAGACTTTACATTTTAATGTATCATTATACATAAAATTTGTATCTCATACAATTGACTTAATTCCCAATATGAATTTGAACTATTCAAATTCTCTCAAGATATAATTGTTCCTAATTACTCTTTACGAGCTAGCAGGGAGACCTAATGGACTTACAGATCAGAAGCTCCAATGATATGAGGTTAATAGATTAAACTCATTAACCATGTTAACCAATATTCATTAATTGTGGGTCATTCCACTAAAGACTCACAACTGAAATCTTCTCACTGTAGAACATTTTTGTGTCCACGGATATAGACCTATACCGGTAAGTCAATCCTTCATGAGTGTTTGTAACTACAGTTGGGTCTGTTGGGTTTTATGCCCTAAAACTCGTAGATAGTAAATGAAACAAATTAATCGATCTCAATAAAGCGTTATTTGAGTGATTCAGTAATTGGGTTATTGAATAATCGAGTTTGCATTAATAAACCCTAAATCCAATAAACTAAGATCCAAGGTTGTTTAAGTGAAACTTGGACTAGTATGCAGGGACATACGAGGATCAGTGTCCAAGTAACAACCTAAATGTTCTATAGTATAGGGATAAGGCTGGGTACCTTATCCTGGTGACACTATGTGATACGACCCACCTTGTATCCGATACAGATGCAATGATCCAAAGCATCCATGTAGGGGCGGGTGGGGGTATCCTATGCAATGAGTTTGCATAAGACCGGACCGCGAAATAGTAACCACTAGATGTAACGCCGTTAACTAGTCTAGGTTTCTATTTCAATAGGATGACTTAGGTAACTCAATCTCAATCCTGAGTCTGTTATGAACTCTTTTTCAGGAGGGATTGTCCTTAGATTTGTATGGGTGAGAGTGGCCTGCTCGCCGACTCAATATTCCTACCATATCAGGGGCAAGACCGAATGGGGACTGGGAACATAACAATACAAGATTGAATTCACTCCTTCCTCTATTGAGGTAAGTAGAGGTGTGTTCCCTTAAGGGCTGATTCCGGGGCTTGAAGAAAAGCGCGCAATCCTCTCCTTGCCCGAGAGGAATTTTTGTTTAGTGGTTGGACCCTAAACAGGTTGTTCATTAGAGGGATCAGTGGTACTTAATGATCCAGAGGTAACCCAGGGGTAAAACGGTAATTTGACCCAGCTGGTGTTACGAACACACGTGAAGGATTGACTTACTGCTATTGGTCAATATCCGTGGACACAGAAATATTCTACAGTGAGAAGAGTGCAGCTGTGGGTCTTTAGTGGAGTGACCCACAGTTAACGAATGTTGATTGACTCAGTTAATGAGTTTAGCTGATCAATCTCGTATCGTTGGAGCTTCTGATCTGTAGGTCCATTAGGTCCACCTGCAAGCTCATAACGGGTTCTGAGATAATTTAGTCTTGGTATTAAAGGGAATTAATATAATGTATGGAGATACATTATAGTATAAAGTTTAATTAAAGAATTAAACTTTATAATTAATTTTGAATATGATTCGAGATTAATTATTGAGAGAATAATGAATTTAATTAAATATGTGATATTTGAATAATTCATGAATTAATTAATTGGGGAATTAATTAATTTAATTTAGTTTGGTTAAATGTGATTTAATCAAATTAATACTATAGTTTATATTAATGTACATTATGATGCACATTAAAACTATAGGTTAAATGAGAGAGATTAAAATTGAATATGATTCAATTGTAAAATTAATTAAATATTTGATATTTAATTAATGAGAATTCAATTAATAGAATTAATTGAATGGTCAATTTAATTCAATAGAATATGATTCAAATTGAATTAAAAAACCTTATATTATAATTTATTTAATTAATATTGATTTAATTAAATTGATTATAATTAAATAATTAAATGATTATTATTATTTAATTAATAGACGGCCAAGATCGTTTAGATTTGATCCAACGATCTAGATGGAGTAGGGTTTTAACTTTCCCCACTTATCGTTAAGTGGAGAGGGGGTTACCCATCTCATATGGCTCATTCTCATTTTTACGAAAGACACAGAAGAGTGTTTTTTCTCTCTATTCTTGTTTTCTCTCAAAAAATTCCAGCAATCCCTTTGATGTAAAATTCCCATCCAAGACCAAAAATTGGTTCCCACAAGCCAATCTCGAATTCCAAGAGTCATAGTGGTTGATCCGACGTGGTGCTGTTCGTTGGGAGGAAGAATCACATACATTGGAGCATTGTGTTGTGTTCTTCAATTCCATGTAAGTTTCCTTAGATCTAAAATAGTTTTAGATTTCTAATTATTCAGCATGCTTAATCTGTAATAGTTTAATTTAGAAATTGTTTCTAATTTCAATTTGCCAACGTATTGGTTTTTCTAAACGTGAAATTAAAAAACGAGATTGTTCTTGATTGTTTCCGCTGCCAAAAGGAATTATAATCCTTCAGGGTCAAATTACCGTTTTACCCCTATGTTACCTCTGGCTCCTTAAGTACCAGTGCTCCTCTAATGAACAACTTGTTTATGGTCCAACCAGTAAACAGAAAGTCCCTCTCGGGCCAGTGAGAGGGCGGGATCCCTTTGTTCAAGACCCGGAGTCACCACTTAAGGGAACACTCATCTACTTCTCCTAGAAGCGAAAAGGAGGGAATTCCATCTTATGTTATCATGTCCCCAGTCCCCCACTCGGTCTTGTCCCCAAGAAGGTAGGCTTATTGAGTTGACGTGCAGGCCACTCTCACCCATACTAATCAAAGGACAATCCTTCGTGAGAAGGAGTTCATGACACACTCAGGATTAAGACTGAGTTACCTAGTCATCCTATTGAAACAATAACCTAACTAGTTAACGGTGTTACATCTAGTGGTTTACTATTTCGTGGTCCGGTCTTATGCAAACTCATTGCATAGGATACCCCCGCTCGCATGTCTCCTACATGGACGCCTTGGATCAATACGTCTGTATCGAATACAAAGTGGGTCGTATGACATAGTGTTACCAGGATAAGGTACCCAACCTTATCCTTGTACTATAGACCTTTTAGGTTGTTACTTGAACACTGATCCCCGTATGTCCTCACATACTAGTTCAAGTCACATGTAAACAACCCTGGATCTTAGTTTATTGGATTTGGGTCAAATTGTGCAATATTTAACAATAACACTTCATTTTAGAAACTCAATAACACTTTATTGAAACAAGTATACAATTTGTTTACATTCACTATCTACTAGTTTGAGGGCAAAAAACTCAACGCTTACAATCTCGAGGTCCTAACTACAACGAGCAATGCTTAGACGGCCATAGACAAGCCTAATCTAAGCCCAAGGCTCGAGAAACCAACCTAATCTACCTAGAAATTGTAAAAATACAAAAAAAGGGTGAAGAATCGGAGCTACTAAGAATCCTTCCCCACCCCCCCACTCCTTCTGCCCTAATCGCAAACAACGGTATTTAAAAAGACGAGCTAGCATCGAGCGTTGTGGCTGGCGTCTCGACGTCGACGGTGAATTGGTCGTCCCTCCGCTTCCAAAGCGTCTCACGCCTGAGGATGGCGTCTCGACAAGATCTCTAGGGTCTCCCTAGAGTCACGGGCTCCCGTTTTAGAAAGAAAGCAGAGTTTGTGGCTCTCAAGCGGGGGAGTCAAACTGTAGAGGAATATGAGACGAAGTTCGCTAAACTGTCTCGATTTTCTTCTGCCATGGTAGCTACTGAGACAAATAAAGTAGAACGATTTATCATAGGCTTAAAAAAAGAGATACAATGTAATGTGGCAACCCATCGACCATAAGATTATGCCATAGCCGTCAGGGTGACTGAGTTAATTGATCGTCAACCGAAAGTTGTCCCTCCATAACCTTCCTCAAGTCAGAAGCGACGATTCGATTAGATGAATTCAGGCACACGTATAAAATTTATTTACATTCACTATCTACGAGTTTTAGGGCATAAAACCCAACAAACTCCCACTTGAACTAAAACTCTAGTTTAGTGAGATGTACAATAATCTATACTGTAGTGGGTGTATAAATACATGTACAAATACAATAAACTTGGGCATGACTATACCAATTATGTAATGATATCACTATACCCATTACATTTCTCCCACTTGCCCGAGATTACATCTTTGTACATATCTCATAGACCTAGACCATCTAGATGACCCTTATACACTTTAGTCGAGAGAGCCTTCGTGAATGAATCAACAATATTCCATTAAATTAGATGTGGCTGCTTGTCTTAGGTTGCGAGGTTCTTGTGAATTTGCCACAACACCACTGTATCACTATAGAGTGTGATGGTCAAGTTCACATTTGGAGCACCTTCCAAATCAGTCAATAACTTCATAAGCCATGCAGTCTCTATCGTTGCTTCACAAGCAGCTACCTTTTCAGCCTATATTGTCGAGACTGCAGCTATGCCATACTATAGCTCCTCCGATAAGAGTGAACATAGATACTGATATAGATTTCCTCACATTCTTATCAGTCTAAAAATCTGTGTGAGTGTCTTTTATAAGGATCAAATCCTCCTGCACATAAAAACTCAACTTGCACACAGAGTGCATAACATAAGACATCTTGATCAAATAATCCTTAGCCGTCCCAAACATATTATTCAAATGCCAAATAAGCCTAACATCAGAATGGTAAGTTACTAGAACAACTCATCCTAACTCATGCATTTCAAAACTACAAATCTCAAGAGAAAAAGGAATAGGCATGGAATGATTTGAATCTAGCCCAACATCACTAATTTCTATTTCTCCTAAAATGCACGAAGTACTACATACATCAGGCTCATGATGTAAGGAAGACTTAAGATCAAGCTCTCAGACCTCGATGAAATTTTCTTCTGACTTACATTCTTGTTGATGCTCTAAAATCTGGCTTGCTAAATCATCACTGGAGGTGACACAAAACCAAGAACTCTCTGCCAAATTTGAAATAATCTCTGATGCCATATCGAGTGTTTTGCCAAGCACATCACCGCCACTCCTTTAATCGAGCATCCTTCTATCGTCAGGTGTTAATCCTTCGTAGATGCTCTCTATCATGGACTCCTCGGACAATGGTGTGTGAGGAACCATGCAATAACCAACAAAGTGATCCACGAACTCATGGGGACGTCCTCTAATGCTTGTGTGGAGTTGTTAATTCTCTTGGTGGCTTCAATCAACAAAGCAGTCAGATGGTTCCTTTTCCAGAAAATTTACGTTATCGCTTCCCTTTGCAGTTAATATGGGAACACCCTCAATTTAAATTGATCACCAAACCTTTTTAGGGGTTTCCTTTTGGAGAAACTCGAGTAGAATTTGAGCACATGACAATAGGCTTATGCTCCTGAATAACCATAAAAGAAAGGAAGTGATAAAATAAATTCAACTAGGGGCATAAAATTACCTGCTTCACGATTAATAATGTACGGAAGCAGAGGATATTTAGGAGTTGAAAAGACAGCTTGCATTGCACGCTCAACCCTTTCTATCTCAGAGGACAGTGGGTCGAAATTCTTTCAGATATTCATGAAGCTCAACTACTTCTCTTTACTTGTTGGTGGGAACCCAAGTTAGCTCTCCCGAATATTTGTCACTGGATCCTATAAGAAACAAGCTAAAAACACAAGAAATAAGACAAAAAGGTTACAAACACAAAAGAAACTAGAAATAAAGCACCGTGTTCTCCGACAATGACACCAATTTGACATAACGAGTTTGTCGAGTCCTCATGTCAAATAAACTTATAGTTCATGGACAGCTAAAGTTAACTTATAATTGTAATTGGCAGGGTCGATCACACGAAACAACTGGTAGATATTCTACATCTGGTACTAAACCCCTCTTGGAATTTTGCATTTTATATTTAGACAACATTTTGTCTATATATGATGTTTGAGTCAGGGCTAACGTTTTGTTCTTACGACTCCTGATAATTTGAATCCCTAGAACATACTGAGCTTGACCCAAATCTTTCATTTGGAACTCAGTCGATAGCCATTTTTTAATGTCAGCTAGATATTCTACATCATTCCCAATGACAAGAATATCATCTACATACACTACTACAAAAACAGCCTTTAATGACGGACAAAAAAAAGGGGGCGGGACCTTTCATGACGGACGGAAAACGCGCGCCAATTTTAATGACGGACGAACGTTTTTTTGATAAACCTGACTTTTAATGACGGGCATTGCCCGTCATTAAAATTAACATTTTAACATTTTTTTAATGCTTAAAAGAAAAGATTACTTTTCTCTCTCCCCGAAGGCCCACATCCTAACCCTAGCTCGTCTTCAACCTTCAGCCGCTGCAACCCCCTTCTTCTACCTTCAGCCACCCCAACTCCCCTTCTTCAACCTTCGGCGCCGCAACTCCCCTTCTTCAACCATCGATGCCGCAACTCCCCTTCTTCAACCTTCAGCGCCACAACTCTTGTTCTTCCCTTCGGCCGAGGTCTTTTCTTTAACACTCGTCCTCCAGTGAAGATTTTGCAAACATTCGACCATTCCAGCTTTTGGAAACAACACCTTCGGCCGCTGGTGAAGATTTTGCAAACGACCGTGGGTTTCGACCGTGGGTTTCGACCGTGGGTTTTGCAAGCTTTTGACCGTGGGTTTTGCAACCTTCGAACAGCGTGGACGACACCGAAGAACAAGCTCTTGCAAATAACCTTCTGACATCGTGGGTTTCACCTCGCCGGAGAACAAGATTTTGCAAACGATCGCGTTCTAACAGGTTAGTTTCATCGTTAAAATTAAAAAAAAAAAACCCTCTATTTTCAGGAAAAAAATCATGGATCTAGCCTATGTGTTTTACTTTAATGGATTCCCATGGCGGTGGGATGAGGAAGAGGGTGATGGAGAGGCAGTAAACGATTTGTTATATCATTTTCTATACATTTTGAATATTTTCTATGCATTCCTAAGTAAAAAATACAACTAAATACTATTTCTATTTATGTTTTCAAAAAGTTAATAACAGAAAACAAGTAAACGGTTTGTTTTTTCCCAACAATTTGTATAAGGTTCTATAAATGAGAATGGAAAATTTGAAAATCGACCTTGAAGACCATGAATATAATGATATAAGTAAATTTTCATCGTAATAGGACCTTTAGAGTTGGATAAATATGAAATTTCTATTTTTATTTAAGACATTTGATTCAAAACATTGTTAAGTTCTCATTAGTCACAAAGGAAGATTTTGAAAAAGATAGCAGTCAAAACTTTTTTTTTTTTTTTTTAAAGAATCATTTGTCAATCTTGTTCATTTTGTGTTGTGGTCTGTGAACGTTGTGGTTGGTGGTGAATGCTTGGAACAATAGGAAGATTATCAGAATTGAGGGTGATTAATGAAAAAATGATGGTATAATTTCAAGTGGTTTTAAAAGTATCTTAAGAATTCGGTTGTGTAGACTTAGAAGAAATGCTTTAGACTGAGGATTTTTCTTAGGTTTTAGGTTTAATGAAATTGGATTCGAACCTCTTCATTTGATGGATTGTGAATATGATGGTTATGAAAAATCAAGGATATTTATTTCTTTTTGGCAAAAGTGAGAAAAAAAAGATATATTACTATGTTACTATGTTACATCCAAGTACAAATTTATGTTACTATGCTGGATGGTGCTTCTTTATTTCTTTTTGGCAAAAGTGAGAAAAAAGATATTTTATCCCCTCAAATTATAAGTTAAATATATACTAAGTTTTTAATTTTCATTTAGGCACTGTTTGATGGAAGTTATGTTGAGATTATGAGTTGTAGTTTGTTATTTTGCTTGAGTTTAGTGGGAGAGGGGTTGAGAAATGCTTTTAAATTTGGTTGTTTAGTTTATGTTTTTAGTTGAGTTTAGGTGGAAGTTGAGAAATACTTGAATTAAATTTTTAAATGGTTGGTGTTAGTTTGTAAGTATAGTTGAGTTGTTGGTTGAGAAATACTTAGTTATGTTATTAAATTGTTGGTTTGTGTTGTTTTATAAGTTTAGTTGAGTTTGTTAGCGGGGGGGGGGGGGGGGGGGGGGGGAGTACTTGTGAGTTTATTAAGTTTTTGGTTTGATTTATTGGGAAGAAATACTTAGTTATGTTTTTAAATTGTTGGTTTGTGTTGTTTTATCAGTTTAGTTGAGTTTGTTTGCGTTGGGGGGGGGGGTGTACTTGTGAGTTTATGTTTTTGGTTTGATTTATTGGGAAGAAATACTTAAGTCTTGTTTTTAAATGGTTTGTTTGAGTTTGTTTTCGTGGGAAGTTGATAGATACTTAAGTTATCTTGAAATTATGATTTATAGTTGGTTATTTTTCTTGAGTTTAGTGGGAGAGTGATTGAGGAATGCTTTAAGTATGATTTTAAATTTTGTTGTTTTGTTTATGATTTTAGTTGAGTTTAGGTGGAAGTTGAGAAATACATGAATTAAGTTTTGAAATTATCCGTGTTAGTTAATAAGTATAGTTGAGTTGTGGGTTGAGAAATACTTAGTTATGTTTCTAAATTGTTGGTTTGTGTTGTTTTATAAGTTTAGTTGAGTTTGTTAGGGGGGGGGGGGCTGTACTTGTGAGTTTATGTTTTTTGTTTGATTTATTGGGAAGAAATACTTAAGTCTTGTTTTGAAATTGTTTGTTTGAGTCTGTTTTCGTGGGAAGTTGATAGATACTAAAGTTATTTGGAAATTATGATTTATAGTTGGTTATTTTGCTTGAGTTTAGTGGGAGGGGGGTTGACGAATGCTTTAAGTATGATTTTAAATTTTGTTGTTTAGTTTATTATTTTAGTTGAGTTTAGGTGGAAGTTGAGAAATACTTGAATTGAGTTTTGAAATTGTTGGTGTTAGTTTATAAGTATAGTTGAGTTGTGGGTTGAGAAATACTTAGTTATGTTTTTATATTGTTGGTTTGTGTTGTTTTATAAATTTAGTTGAGTTTGTGGGGGGGGGGGGGGGGTACTTGTGAGTTTATTAAGTTTTTGGTTTGATTTATTGGGAAGAAATACATAAGTTTGTTTTCAAATGGTTTGTTTGAGTTTGTTTTTTGTGGGAAGTTGATGGATACTTAAGTTCTCTTTAAATTATTTGTTATAGTTTGTTATTTTGCTTGAGTTTAGTGGGAGAGGGGTTTAGGAATGCTTTAAGTATGATTTTGAAATTTGGTTGTTTTAGTTTATGTTTTTAGTTGAGTTTAGGTGGAAATTGAGAAATACTTGAATTAAGTTTTTAAATTGTTGGTGTTAGTTTATAAATATAGTTGAGTTGTGGGTTGAGAAATACTTAGTTATGTGTTTAAATTGTTGGTTTGTGTTGTTTTATAAGTTTAGTTGAGTTTGTTGGGGGGGGGGGGGGGGGTTACTTGTGAGTTTATTAAGTTTTTGGTATGATTGATTGGGAAAAAATACTTTAGTCTTGTTTTGAAATGGTTTGTTTGAGTTTGTTTTTTTGTGGGAAGTTGATGGATACTTAAGTTCTCTTTAAATTATTTGTTATAGTTCGTTATTTTGCTTGAGTTTAGTAGGAGAGGAGTTTAGGAATGCTTTAACGATTTTGAAATTTGGTTGTTTTAGTTTATGTTTGTAGTTGAGTTTAGGTGGAAATTGAGAAATGATGTGGTTGGACATGAATTTACATGTCAAAATTTCATGATGTTGAGTTTTGTCTCCACATCATGAATTTGAGGGAAATTGAATGAACAATTGAGTATTTAATTGTTCTAACTTTTCCTTAAGGATATAATAAGCACAAATTTTTATGGAATAATTATTTTTCTTTGTAGATTGAAATTTCAAGCAACCAATTTATAGTAATGGATAAGTCGTGGATGACAAAGAATCGGAAGTCACCAGAATATGGTCTAGAGGTTGAGATGTTCATTGAAAATGCACTACGACAGTCAAGTAGGTCAAATGTCATTTGTTGTCCATGTTTGCGGTGTGTAAATGAAAAGTCTCAAGTTGCAAATACAGTAAGAGATCACTTATTCATTTATGGTATTGATGAGAGGTATAAAACATGGATTTGGCATGGTGAATCACTACCGGTTAAGAGGAATAATACAAACGTCTCTTCTAGTGGAAAAGAAGGAGAGGATGAAGACGAAGATCTTGATGACGTAATAGGAATGTTTAACGCTGCACATGATTACGTTCACGATGAATCCCACGTTTTTTAGGAAGTACTGGGTGATGCCAAGAAACCATTGTACTCAAATTGTAAGAACTTTTCCAAAATATCTGCATTTGTAAGTTATATAATTTTAAAGCAAAGTTTGGATGGAGCGATGTAAGTCTTACTGAATTGTTGACATTAGTCAAAGATATTTTACCAAGTCCAAATGAAATTCCGACTTCTACGTATCAAGCAAAGAAGGTTTTGTGTACTCTTGGAATGTCTGTAGAAAAGATTCATGCATGTAGCAACGATTGTTGTTTGTTTAGAAAAGACCTCTCCGATGTAGAAGTATGCCCGATTTGTGGAACATCAAGATGGAAACTTCGTAAAAATTCAAAAGAGGTGATGAAAAATATTCATGCGAAAGTGATGTGGTACTTCTCTCCTATACCAAGATTTCAATGAATGTTTCGAAGTAAAGAAACATCGAGTTTGTTGACTTGGCATGCCAAAAAACGACAAAATGATGGATACTTACGACACCCTGGAGACACACTATCGTGGAAACAAGTAGATGATCAGTGGCCAGAATTTGGAGCAGAACCTAGAAATCTTCGTCTTGCTCTTTCAACAGATGGAGTCAATCCACATGGTGATCTTAGTAGTCGATACAGTTGTTGGCCAGTTATGTTGGGGACATACAACCTATCCCCTTGGTTGTGCATGAAGCGAAAATATTTGATGTTAACCGCATTAATATCTGGCCCTAAACAACCAGGAAATGACATAGATATTTATTTGGCTCCATTAGTTGATGACTTGAAAAAACTTTTGAATGATGGAGTTGAATGTTATGATGTAAATGAAGGACAATGTTTCACACTTAGAGCTATTTTATTGTGGACTATTAATGACTTTCCTTCGTATGGCAATTTGTGTGGTTGTACAACAAAAGGATATCATGCATGTCCGATTTGTGTAGAGAAAGCGTCGGCTACTTATTTGCCAAGAGGAAAGAAGATAGCGTATCTTGGGCATCGAAAATTTCTACCTCATGATCATCCATATAGAAAGCAGAAGAAAGCTTTTAATGGTGAACAAGAATTGGAAACCGCTCTTGAACCATTAAGTGGAGAGGAAATTCTTGCAAAAACAAGTCGACTTCAATGTTCATTTGGTAAGAAAGTCAGTAACGAAAAAAATAATAGAGATTTTTCAAGCGTTTTTTGGAAGAAGTCTATTTTCTTTGAGTTAGAGTACTGGAAATATTTTCACGTGCAACATTGTTTAGATGTTATGCACATCGAAAAGAATGTTTGTGCAAATCTTATTGGCACGCTACTTGATATTCCAGGTAAAACAAAAGATGAATTGAAAACTCGTTTAGATTTGGTTGAACTGAACATTAGAGCAGAGTTGGCCCCTCAATTGGGAGAGAAGAGGACATTCTTACCTCCAGCGTGTTACACACTATCGAAGATTGAGAAATTGAATATGTGTAAGACACTATATGAAATTAAAGTGCCTGAAGGTTATTCGTCCAACATACAAAGCTTAGTGTCGCTTAAAGATTTGAAACTTTACGGGCTTAAATCGCATGACCATCACGTTCTAATGCAACAGTTGTTAACTATTGCAATTCGTGGTATTTTGCCCAAGCATGTTCGATATGCGATTATTCGTTTATGTTTGTTCTTCAATGCTATGTGTAGTAAAACGATTGATTCGTCTAAGCTAAAAGGCTTGCAAGAGGATGTAGTAGTCACTTTATGATTGTTAGAAAAATATTTTCCACCGGCATTCTTCACAATAATGGTACACCTTGTCGTGCATCTTGTAAGAGAGATTGAATTTTGTGGATCGATTTATTTGAGGTGGATGTATCCTTTTCAACGATATATGAAAGTACTCAAAGGTTATGTACGAAATAGACATTGACCAGAAGGATGCATTGGAGAAAATTATATTGTGGAGGAGGCGGTAGAGTTTTGTTCTGAATTTCTCTCTGGAGTTGATTCTATTGGATTACGCTCATCGACAATGAAAGACAACTCAGAAAGTGATAGACCGCTGTCTGTTGCTTCTTATATCAAACCAAGTAAGGATCAGTTAAATCAAGCTCATCTTTATGCCCTTCAAAACGTAAATGACGTGCTTCCATATGTAGGGTACGTAAATCTCAATCCTTTCACATAACTTTTATGATTGTGTGATAATGCAATAACTATGTCATTTTAATATGAATCCAACCGGCAACACATGGAAACATTGTCAAAACTCAATCCCAGTAGATCTAAAAACAAAAAGTGGCTTCAAAATGAGCATAATCTCACATTTAGTGGTTGGTTGTGCGACCGGGTAATCTAATAAGTCATTCTCTTAAAGATATGATTTCATGTTTAACAACTAATTAACTTAGGAATGAATCTCACGTTGCACTTGCTCTTGAGGTGCCGAACAACACCATATCATCTTCTTTGAGATGGATAGCTCACGAGCCTCGTCCAGATGTAGCCACATATTGTGGTTATGTGGTTAACGGTATTCGCTATCATACAAAGAAGCGTGATGATATTAGGAATGTACAAAATAGTGGTGTTATGTTAATTGCGAGTACTATGCAAGTTTCTAGTACCAAAGACAAAAATCCCATTATGTTAGACATGACCTTTTACGGTGTCATACAATAAATATGAGAACTTGATTATCATGATTTAACCGTTGTTTTATTCAAATGTGATTGGGTTGAGAACAATAATGGTCTTAAAATAGATGACCTTGGGTTTACAACTGTGGACCTCAATCGTATTGGACATAAATCAGACTCGTTTATTTTAGCCTTTCAAGCTAGACAAGTGTTCTACATACGAGATCCTCTTAATCCTCGTTGGTCAGTTGTATTAACACCTTCACAAAGAATAATAGAAGAATATTTCTATGAAGACGAAATAGTAGATATTATCCAAGATTTTGGGTATGGTGTGGTCGGTAGAATGTCGAATATTGATGTATTTCATGAAAACGACGAAATTTCATCTACATATGTGAGAAATGATTGTAAGGGCACATGGGTTGATAACTAATGTTTTG
The DNA here is from genome assembly GCA_036850905.1 of Luffa acutangula. NCBI lineage: Eukaryota > Viridiplantae > Streptophyta > Magnoliopsida > Cucurbitales > Cucurbitaceae > Luffa > Luffa acutangula. The sequence goes on from CM072087.1 coordinate 20,790,594, forward strand.
AATGCGGTATGTCATTTGGTTGTTTATTTACACAATTTTATTGTGTTAAATATCATATAAATTAAATATATCTTATGTAGTATACTTCTTGTTTTTTTTTTTTTGCAGATTGTTAATATGAGTGGTTCAAGTAGTAACAGTGATGGTGAAGGTCACGCTACTATTCATATGGAGGCCAGACCGCCTACTGGACGAGGTGTCACTACTATGCGTGAGTTGGTAGGCGTACGAAATTCTGGACAACACTTGGTTGTTGAATACAACAGTCAAGGTCAGGCTGTTGGTAAAAATGCAAACAAAATGCAAAGTTTCATCGGAGTTTGTGTAAAACAACAAATTCCATTGACTTATGACAATTGAAACAAAATTCCAAAAGAGTTAAAAGAAAAAATATTTGATTGTGTAGAGGTTAGAGTTTTTTGTTTATTATGTCATTAGGTTTATGTATTTTATTCAATTTTTAACTATGTTGTGTATTTTATTTCATGCAGATGTCATTCGTCGTGGACCCCAGGTCCAAACAGGCTATCATTCAATCAGCATCGTCGAAGTTTCGAAGTTTCCAGTACTATTTGACTCAGAAGTATATACTTCCATTCATGAATACACTAGAATTGTTGCAGAGACCTCCTGAGAGATATTCACATATTGATCAAGATCAGTGGATTCAATTTGTTAATTCGAGATTATCTAAGGAGTGGAAGGTAAATATATTATACTTATTACTTTTAAATTTAGTACAATTATTTTAGTTATTTCATTTAAGTGTCTTTTGTTGTGTAGGCACTTAGTGATATTCAAAAAGAAAGAAGGGAGAAACTTAAATACAATCATCATATATCTCGTAAGGGATATGCTAACCTTGCCAAAGAACTAGTAAGTAATGTTGTTTAGGTTACATTGTGTATGAAGGCAATATGTTTATGCTAATTAATAATGCATATGTTAAAATAGGAATTGCCAGATGATCCTAGCAATCGGGCCACTTAATGGAAGGAAGCAAGAAAAGGAAAAAATAAGGAATATTTTGATGACGACACTAAAGAACGTGCTAATCGCATTGTAAGTATATTAATAAGGATATGATGTGAACTTTAAATTACATGTTTTCCAATCATGTGATACTTGGAAATGTTTTCGACAGGATGAGCTAGCTGCAACAAATCAAGGTCAAGATATACTTACTGAAGCATTAGGCACGCCAGAACATAGAGGGCGTGTTAGAGGAGTGGGTGAGTTTGTTTCACCATCTGTCTACTTCAATATTCCTAAAAGGACATCAAACTTGGGTACACAATCCCAAAGCAAAGGTAAAACGAAAGGCAGTGGATCGAGAAAGTGAACAAAGGTAGAAACTAAATCTTCCAGGACAAAAAAAAAAAGGAAAGGAGATTGTTGAAGAGCCAGAAGAGGTGTTCGAGTCATAAAAAGTGTTAGAGGTAATGAACTAGTAATCAGTGTCACCTACTTGCTTTGGTTATGAAATTATATAATCTTTTGCATTATGATTAAGATTTAGAGTTTTTGTTAATTGATGCTACGAGACCTGACTCGTATAGTACATAGGTTGTGAAATCTTAATTGAAGTTTGGAGGAATTGGTTTGAGGATATAGAAGTGTTATTTTGTATTTGGCAGGTGAGAAATTTTTGGGATAGTCAGTTTTACGTCGTTATGCTGCCGAAATTTTCGGTGCACTCGGTTGTAACTCTACATTCTTGTGTAGTTAACCATAAAATGTGACACTTAACACTTTTTTTTTATTTAATAATGTTTGAAGGGTACACCATGTCGCTTGGCTGTAAATTCAGTGGATAACATTGTTGCCATAGGCACAATGTATGAATCTAATGTCGGATGCCCAACGATTCATGGAGTACCACTAGGAGCCAATAATGTTCGAGTGGTGGTGGATATGATCACAGGAGAAGGTGTTCTCATACCAATTCCTGTTGTTGGAGAAATTGAGACGCAAAGTCAAGCAAAGGGTAGCTTCGTGACATGGCCTCGCGAGCTTGTGATTTTGAATAACAAGAAAAAGGTATGTATGTCTTCTTCAACTTTAATGTACATGTTTTGTTTTCCTTATTTACATATTGTAATTCTGTTTGTGTTAGGTATGTTCTCCCGCAAAACCTAAACGGAATGTGTCCGTTGCACAATCTTCCGAACATACAGATATCCACGTTACCATCAAGTTGCTGAATCGATATGTCGCTCTTTCCATGGGAGGGGATGCGACAATTCCTATCAAATTGAGTGACACAATTTTTGGAAAGGATAAAACAATTTACCTACATCGTGATGACATCATGCAGTATTGCGGGATGGTTGAAATAGGGTACTCATGTATACTGGTGTACATTGCGTAAGTATAAAACCTATGACATATGTTATTTATTTACTATGACTTTCAATGTTTTATAATATTGTTTATTTTCTTTAGGTATCTTTGGACTGTATGTGACAATGAAATAACCAGCAAATTTCTGATAGTTGATCAAGGAACCATTTCTTCATTTGTAAAGTGTCAAGAAACTCGTTGCAGAAATCTAGCCAACCGACTAGATCACATGGTTAATTTGAATAAACTAGTTATCATCCCGTATAATACTGGGTAAGTAATGTCAATTCAAATTAGTCTTACTTAATTATAGGTGTAATTTGTGATAATCTACTAAAAAGAATGTTCATTTTTAATAGGTGTCATTGGATGTTGATAGTGATCAATCCTGGAGAGAATACCGTTTATGTGTTGAACTCATTACATAGTAAGATTGAAGAAAGTTTTCAAGGGATTATCAATACGTAAGTATCTATAAACTTTTATTGTGGTTGATTCTCATATCTATATCACTCTAATGTTCAAATTATTTAGATAATTGAGAATGTGGCAAGCAAAGAACTAACTCCCACAATATCGCTCGAACATAATTTGGAAACTTATAAAGGTAAATTTATATTGACTATATTCTGAACGTTATCAAATTTTTCAACTCAAGTAAAATATTTTTCACAACTTGTTTTACATGTAGTGCCCCCGTCAATTGGGTTCTGTAGAGTGTGGATATTATGTGCAAAAGTATATTCGAGAAATAGTACACAACTCATCTACGTCTATAAGTAATCTTGTACGTAATCGTATTCAACTCCACTACTTATATAAGTATCTTTTAATTATTTATAATTCAATTTTCTAAAGGATTCTTATATTTTGTTTATGGTTTTTCTTATGTTTAGTTTAACACGAAAACAACATATACGCAAGAAGAAATTGACAAGGTTCGGATAGAATGGGCAGGGTTCGTGGGAACATTTGTGTAGGGTTACATCTGGATGATGTTAATGATGTAAATGTGATGTGTAAGTACTTGATTTTCTATCTGTTGTAGATTTGTGTAGGATTATTTTTGGATGACTTGTGGAGGGACGGATGGTCCCATTGTATGTTGTGTAAACTTCTGCTGGATGTTGTTTATGGAGGGACGAGTGGTCCCATATGCATGATGTATATGAGATAAAAGTGATTATATGTTGTATTATTTCAGGTTAGTTTTGGATTGTTTAGTAGAGATCATGCAAAAATTTTCAAAGTTTGATTCCAATTCTATTACATGTGTGGGTTCAAAGTGTGATTCCAAGAATATTTATATCATTTGAAGGTTTTTTATGTAGTTAAACGTTGACTTCAAGCGTGTTATGTGAAAATTTGTTTTTAAGCCTATTACATGTTCTTATATAGTGATTCCAATTGGATGTGTGTTCAATATGTGATTCAAATCATACTTGGATCAATTGAAAGCTTTTCATTTAACACAATTACGATTACTTTCTTTACAGGTTGCCAAATGAAGAAAATATTGTTGGTTTGCCACCGGGAAACCAACAAATTGTTTTATTAAATTACGAACAAAATAATGACGGGCAATGCCTGTCATAAAAAATGACATTTAATAACGGACATTTTGTAACAGACATTTAAAAAGGAAATTTAATGACGGACACCTTTAATGACGGACCTTTAATGACAGACATATGTTTTGCAAAAACATCTTTAATGACAGACTTTTCATGACGGGCGGCTTTTAATTACGGGCATAGCCCGTCATTAAAAGATCTGGTCAGTTGCAAAATACCCTTTGATGACGGACTTTTCATGATGGACGGTTTTAATGACGGGCATTGCACGTCATTAAAGATATGGTTGGTTGGAAAATACCCTTTAATGACGGACTTTTGTTGACAGACGCTTTTTAATGACGGGCATTGTCCGTCATGAAAAACGTCCGTCATTGTACCTTGTTATTACGGACGGCTTTTAATGACGGGCATTGCCCGCCATTAAAAAGCGCCCGTCATAACAAGTTAAGACGACACTCATATAGATCACGGACGCCGCCCGTCATGAAAAGTCTTCAATGACGGGCATTGCCCGTCATTAAAAGTGATTCTTGCAGTAGTGATACAACACCAGAAAAGCTACTGACCTGTTGATAATCCTTTCGTAAACACAAGGCTCATCAACGTTATGGTCAAAGCCATAAGATTTGACAACAGTGTCAAACCTTATATTTCACGATCTGGAAGCCTTCTTCAACCCATAAATGGATCGTCTAAGCTTGCAAACTTTTTGCTCCTGACCTTGAGCAATGAACCCCTCTAGTTGAGACATAAAGATGTTCTCATCAAGATTGCCATTCAGAAAGGCAATATTGACATCCATTTTCCATATCTCATAATCATAAAATATGGCAATGGACGAGAGAATCCTTATCGACTTTAACATGACAACTGGGGAGAAGGTTTCCTCATAGTCCACCCCCTTCTTTTGGGTAACCCTTTGCCACAAGTCGAGCTTTGAAGGTCTGTACTTTCCCAGCTGCGTCACGTTTTCTCTTTTAGATCCATTTGCACCCTATGAGTTTAACCCCTTCAGGTACGTCTACAAGATCCTATACTTGATTGAAGTACATAGATTCCATCTATAGGTCCATAGCTTTGACCCACTGGTCATGGTCCACATCATTCATTGCCTGTTTAAAGGTCAATGGATCCCCAACTTCATCATCAGGTATGACAGTTGGATTTTCTGCTAAACCCAGATAGCGTTCAGGTTGAGTAACAACCCTCCCACTACATCGAGGCATTCTCAATTGTTGAGAATGATGGGCTTGACCAGATGTACTGGGCTCATCTACAACTCTTGTTCAAAGTCCAGTCTGTGTATTGGGCTCATCAACAACCCTTGTTGAAGGTCCAACCTCATCCACAACCCTTGTTGATTCATTTGTAGCTTCACCAGAAAGTTCACTTAACACCATTTTACTGCGTCGCTTGTGTTCTCGAACGTGGTCTTCTAAGAAAGTAGCATTTGTCGAAACAAACACTTTATTTTCTTGTGGATCGAAGAAGTATCCACCTCTTGTTTCATTTGGGTAGGCTACAAATAGATATAATTTTGAACGTGAATCCAATTTCTTTGGATTTGCTACTAGCACATGTCCAACAAGGTTCAAATGGTGTTTCAGAAACACTCTTTGAGGAACTACATTCAAAATATAAACTGCAGTCTCTACTGCATAACCCCAAAAAGAACTAGGCAGTTGAGCACAGCTCATCATAGATCGAACCATGTCCAACAAGGTTCTGTTTCTCCTTTCAAATACACCATTCTGTTGAGGTGTACCTGGTGCTGAGAGTTGAGACGAGATTCCATGTTCTATCAAATAGTTTAAGTCCAAATACTCTCCACCTCGATCAGATCGAAGTGTTTTAATGGTCTTACTTAACAAGTTCTCAACTTCAGTCCTGTACTCCTTGAACTTTTCAAGGGCTTTAGATTTATGACTCATTAAGTATAAATAACCATACCTTGAATAATCATCTATGAAAGAGATGAAATATTCATACCCTCCTCGAGCTTTTAAATTCATTGGACCAAAGAGATCCGTATGGAGGTAAAGTACCATCTTATAACTGGCTTAGAAGTCCGTTCTTAACCAATCTCCCAATCCTATTGAAATTTATGTGGCCAAGTCTCAAGTGCAAAAGATAGGTACTTTGAGAAACTTTCTGCCTTTTTGGTTGAGTCTTAGCCGTTTTATAAATTCCATTGTTCAGAATAGCCCTAGACTCTATTGGTCTTAAAACATACAAATTGTTCTCCATTTTTTGCAGAATAGATATCGTACCCCTTTTCGTAATGAAAGCTCCATTCATAGAAAAGGACATTGAATATCCTTGTTCTAGCAAACAAGAAATAGAAATCAAATTTCTTTTTATTTTGGGAACTATATATACATTATCTAATAACATATAGTGTTCCTTGAAGAAGAACATTTTAATATCTCCCACTGCTTTAGCTGAAATGAGCTCCCCAGTCCCAACTCTAAGAATCATTTCCCCAGCATCCAACTGTTGCCAGGAGCTCATTCCCAGAAAGGAAGAGCGTACGTGATGAGTGGCACCTGAATCAAGGATCTAGGCTGTATCCTCATTTTCCACTATACACGTTTTAATGACCAATGAATCAAATTTGTTTTCATTGAGATGTGCTAAGTAGTCATAGAACCCTGAGACTTTTGATTTAGTTTTGCAACGATGTTTCAGAGGTTTAGAGCAACAACCATCGAAGGGTGATCAACTACTCCTCTGAAACGAGACACTTCTAATCAAATTCTAATTCCGGACTAACTCATATTCCTATCGACATTGGCCACTGTTATTCGATCAAGGATTTGTTAACACACTTAACTCATCCTCGTAAGTGTAACCCTCCCACTTTCACATTCAAAAGGTGCGCACCAACAGGCTACCGAAGGGTGAGACAACTCTTGATTAACCCAACAGACCTTTTCCCTTTCACGAGTTCTCGGTATTTCGAATCCTATGATCAGGCCCTCTAGAGGGATGTACGTTCCACGATGACATACAGGCGAATTATAAGAATCTCACAGTGAGAACTAGGGTTGGAGACCGAGGGATACACTAACACGTGTCCCACTCACACTTACTATAGACACTTTTCCCATTCACCCTGATATTGACCCATGCAAACACTTTTCGAAGGGAGGTCATGCCCAGGGCGACACGAAGCCGAGCATGAGTCTCACATTTTAAATATAGGGACGTAGGAGCGAAACTTGATCTTGTTTTGTAATTTTTTTCTCCCACGAAAATGTCCTACCGTATATTTTAAGGGTTATTTAATTTAGATAAATTTGGCTAAGTCATCTATCTAAATCTAATCCCCTTATAACTATTGTGATGAGAATTTTACTATAATGTTCTAGGTGAACTAAACTCTTTTAACAGACCTAGCAATATCGCATGCTAACATGACTATGGTTATTTCAACTCAGGTTTCGGGTCTTTTGCCAGGTAGCAGGTCTTCTGTAAACCGTCAGCTTCAATACCTCCAGTCTTCGACAGAACTTCACCGAGAGAGTTCCCTTTTAAACATAGCAATGTAAAGTCTTTACTTTAAAGATCTAGGTCTATTAAACTCTTTTAATCAACCTAGCGAAATTGTATGCTAACATAAATGTGGTTAATTCAATTAAGGTATTTCGGGTTAATTCCAAGGTAGGAGGTGTTCCGTAAACCGTCATCTTAAGTACCTCCAGTCTTAGACAAAACGTTACCAGTAGAGTTCCCTTATAACCTATAGTTATGTTTGTCCTACTTAGTCATATTAAATATATTTTAAAACTAAGCAAGACTTAATTCTAATCCTATTAGAATTAACATGATCTTAGGTATAATTAATTTTAAACATTTTAAAATTAATTTATTTACCTATGATCCTATGTTTGCTTGCAATGTTTATTATAGGTTGACGGTTTGTAATCATTCATTTTATAACTCTTATTTATTTTAATGATTATCCCTATTATAAACTTTATATGGTTTAATTAATTAACAATCAAACTCAAATTAATCAATAAACCATGACATTTGCATTTCACGACATAATATCACAATTATATTAAACTATGGATGGGTCATGCTTAATGCAAATTGATTTTCATATTTTATGAATATAATTCCTTATATCATACAAATCATGAAAACCACCCCAAGCATCCATATTACACTGTTGGGTTTCTGGTGATCTGTTCCCATGATAGACTTTTGGGAACAGTGACTGATGATCTCTCTAGATTTGCTTCTAAAAGGACGGTGGATCCTTTTGGAGAAGATCTTAAAGCTCTTGGAGAGATATTTGTATTCATCAATTTGTAATAGATTCTAAAAATCATTACAACAGAATGAGTTTGATCCTATATAATAAGATTTTGAGTATAAACATCGGCTATTAAAGAAGATAGGATGTTTGGATCTTTCAAAGAGAGGGTAAAATTTGGATAACAATTGAAGAAGATAGGTTGTAAAAGTCGGTTGTTTTTTTAGAAAAAAAAAAAGAAAATGGGAAACGTGGGCAGGCGGTCAAACAAAAAAAAAAAAAGAGGAAATGGGGGGAAACTTTCCCCCCATATTCCGTCAATTGACCGTTTTTTTTTTAAAAAAAAAAAATTTGAGCTTTTCTCTCTCCCCCTCTCACGAATGCTCTCTCTCTATCTCAGCCTCCCTCTCGCCTCCTTCTCTCTCTCCCTCTCACGAATGCTCTCTCTCTATCTCAGCCTCCCTCTCGCCTCCTTCTCTCTCTCGTACTCCCTCTTCAGCCGTCGCGCGCCGCCACCTCTATACCGCCGACCTCCGCCGTCGCCGTTCGGCGCCGGTGAGTTCTCCCTCTCTCTCATTTTTTTTTTCTCTCTCTCTCTCTTTTTCTCTCTCTCACTTGGCTCCCTCTCTTTCTCCTGACCACAACCGCCGTCCGCCCTTCGTGTCGCCGCCGTTCGTCGTCATGCACGCCGTCGTCGCCGCGTTCAGATCGGGTTGTTCTTCGTCGCTCGGATCTGATTACCGCTGTCACTGCCTTAAGACAAATAATCACACGTATCTTGTATGTTTGACGATTTCAATTATTGGGTAAGTGAGATTTAAGGTGTTTTGGTCGACTTAATGTTTTATTATGGATAACCACTAATTTTAACTTCCAATTTCAAGGTGCCCGTAGCATTTGGAGGTTGAGTTGTCGAAGTTGATCGACTTTGAACGGTTGGACAGCAAGCAGTGTTTCTGTTTTGGGTAAGTGAATTAAGTTAAGTTTTGGAATGATTTAAGTGTGTTAGGTGATTACCCATTGAATTTGGCTATAAAATTTAAGATGCCCATTGCGTTTGGTGATTAAATTGTTGGTTTTAGGTGGATTTGAGAGCCCGGACAGCAAGCTAAGTTCTGCTTTGGTTGCTTGAAGTCTTGGAACTTAAAGGAAAATTGGTTAGAAGTCGATCAAGGATTTGTTGGGCTAGGTAAGTAGTTTTCTTTGGTTTATGTTGTATGCTCTGGAATCATGTGCTCACTATGTCACCATGCTAGCATGAGATAAGTATGAATGGTTAGCCTTAAAGTTGGGGAACATGATTGTTATGCTTTTGACCCGCTGCACGATTGATAGTTGATATGTAGCCTATGTTTGGGTTTTCATGCTCCAGTTTAATTTTCTTTGGAACTTGTCATGCTTGCGTGGACAAGATTTAAGCATCAGTCTTTACTTGTGGAATGTGAATGGGTATGATGAGCTTCTTTTCAAGGCATGTCAATATGTGGTAATCTCAATATTCGCTATGACATATTTATTTTTGTATGGAGGATGGGATTAAATGGTTGTTGGAGTTGGGTATGGTTTGTGTATGCGAGGTCTGGCTCGTTATGGTTATAGGAGTGTAAATTCTTAATTTCAGGTGCAAGGAAAAATTTTGGGTTCCCTCTGCGTACGTCGTTATGCTGCCGAATTTTCGGTAGCCTCATGACGGCTTAGGAATCATATTTACCTTGAGGGAAAGGGTTAGGAAAGGGAAAGGAATAGGCTAGTTCCTTAGACGAGGGTCGTGTCAATTAAACACCTAGGACTGAGATGTAATAGACTGAAATGAGGGGCTTAATGGGCAGGACTTGGCTTCGCAGTCTAGGTGCCATTTACTAACTGTGGAAGTAAATTCCTGACTTAAACCCATGAACGCCCCACTAGTGAAATGGTAGCTTAGAGCGCTACGCGCCCATTAATGCCTTGAGAGATGAGACTTAGCTCCTCTGACTGGGTGCCATCTACCATCAGTAGGAGTAGAGACCTCCCAAAACTCCCACATGTGCCTTATCAGTGAGTTGGCAAACTTATATTTATATATAGGTGTACTAATTGAACACGAGACCCGAACTGCGGATAACTGAAATGAAATGAATGAGATTGAGATGACCTAACCCTTAAGCCCTTAACTCGAATAAAATGTTAAAACCTGGATTGCTACTTACTGAGTATTTTCTTAAATACTCATTTTTTTCCCTTACATTTAACTGCAGTAAGAGGTAAAGGTGTACAGAACGCGTGACGGAGTGCTGCTGAGCCATGGGTTTCTTTAGATTAGTCTTCCGCATTCTTTTTATGTTTCGAAATGCTTCTTTTGAACTTGTACAGCGTTGTTTTAAGGTCATTTCCACGTTAGGTTTCGTTTGAATAACTAAAGGTTTCGTTTATTCCGTTTAAACTGGGATCCCAGGTTGAAAAGTTTTCGCAAAATTTCTAAGCATGCTTTCCTTTAAATGTTATTTCCTCGTTGTCCTTAGAAGTAGAACGAAATGCATGTAGTAGCGGCCTTAGGGTCTAGGCATGAAAAGTAGGGTCGTTACATAGGTCCTCCTTCAAGATTGGACTGAACGATTCCTAATAAGGAGTTTGAAAAAATTAGATGCCTTTTATCTCTTAAAGAAACAAGGACTGGAATATCTAACCCGAGTTTGAATAAGGGTTTAATGGCTATTTGAACTAATCCTATGTGGAGATAATTAAATTCTTCACGGTGATGAAGGATAAGCTTTTTTGAAAAAAGATTTTTTGTTTCATGATCATTGTTGATTGGAATATTCTTTTCTGAAATCTTGATACAATATTTTTGAGTAAAATTGAAAGTACTATGGTAGTAGATTGTTTTGGGATCTACCTTTGGAATATTCCATTGATGGAGTTTATCTTCTATCTTTGCTATAGATAGTTCTTGGTTGGTGGTGTTTGATAGTTTTGAATTTGAATCACCTTTGTGATCTTCATGATCTTCGGAAATTGAAATCGCTTTCCCTTTGCCTCTAGAACTTAACATTCTTTTCAAGAGTTTAGACATATTTTATCTTCTTTGATTCATATCACAATATAAACAGAGAATAATTTTCTTTCTCTCTAAAAACTTTAAAAACACAACAATTTATCAAGTACTAGTTACTGGGGAACAGGAGCTTACCAACAGTCTTACTCTTTCTGTCGGGAACACAACCTTTACCAACCAGCGGACGACTAGCGGACGCAAGACGTAATTGCTGAATCCTTAAAGATTTGAAGATAGAAAGAGAAATTGTTCTTTCTTTAGATTGTTGTATGAATGGAAGAGGATAAGATTTGAATAAACTCTTTATTGAATTGAGGCTCTGATACCAATTGCTCCTCGGTAAACCGTGAAGAGAATTAGGATCGATTACAAGGGCGATAGGGATAGTAGGAGAGCGTGGAAATGTTTCAAACTTCAAATGAAAGCTCGAAATTTTCCGATGCCCTTTGAATACAATATCGAAGTCTTTTATAGACTCCGAATTTGAAACTATAATTGAATACAAAACATTAAAAGATAAGAATCAATCTGACAGGACAGGACCCCTGACTAGATTGATGTGACAAAAGATAAAATTATTAAAGGTAAAATTATTAAAGATACAATAATTACAAAAGGACAAACGTCAAGATAAGATTATAAAAAGATTATAAAATGATATGATATGTCCCCCTCCATCTTTTGTCATATCACTTTATTAAAGTAGCTTTAATAAAGTTTACAATTATTGTCCTTGTCTGATGGCTTTGAATATTATGTCTTCTCACTTTATCAGGCGTGAATGCAAGGTATCCTGACCAACGGATTTATTGCACATCTCGTGACTTATAACCAGGACCACACACCGCAACAGTCCTCCGCATGAGTCCTTTACAATGAGTATTCATAATTTTCTTATGCTAGGAGACTTGGACCTTATCTTTATGTTCTGAGATGGAGTTTTTTTAATTTACAACTGATTTTAATGTACACACACTTATAATTTACAATTTTATTTTATTTTATTATTTTTTTTATAATGATAGACTCCCATGGGTTGTGAATCTAGAAAAGGATCATTGAGGTCATATTCATCCTCTTCTTCTTCATTTTCTACGTCGGAGTTGTGATGAGAGGATGATGACGCTATTGATGTTGCTTGATTTAGAATCTTTTGAAAGTCTGCCTCAGTCGTCGTCTGCGCTAAAGCAGCTATGAGCTTGGATTTTGAATTTTAGAATTCTGCATTTTTCTTCTTTGAAAGGTCTTGAAGGTAGCAGTTGTCGGCGAACCATTGTTTGATTTCTTTGATACCGGCGTGAGAAAAAATTATATTTACCCCACCATTTGATTTGAAGAATTTTTACAAGTTGTTTGAAATATGGATATGAATTTGTCTGGAAATTCCAACAGAAAATCCAGGGAATTTGGAAGTATAAACAAAAATGCATATTGAGAGGAAATGCATTTTTGTATATTGTTTGAGAGAAATAATGGAAAGATTCTTTGATGGGAACGGGAAAAATTTCTTCGGAGGATCCAAAGGTTTTCCACCATTTGATGAACCAAAAAGGAAATTGGCATTTGTAAGCATTTTGACAAAATTGAATGAACCAAGAATGGTCATAATTTTTGTACCACATAACCCTATACCAGGCTTCGATATAGTCCCGGTATGAGTATGTTTGAGGATTGAAAGGTTTTGAAAGAGTTCTTTCGGTAAGGATATTCTGATTCCAATGAGTAGGGTTTATGACCCTTTTGATTTTTAGCTTTGAATAAGCTATAATTGATGGATCATTTCTGTCCGGGATATGGGTTATCTCAACAGATTTTGAATCTACCAGAATGAATTCATAATATTTTCTGGTTTTGAGCAAGGATTCGGGAATGAAATAGAATCCTTGAGGGTAAATATTTTGAATAATTTCAATAATTGAAGACCCGTCGAATTCGGGTTCAACTATTGGTTCTGCTATTTGAAGTGATTTTTCAAAATAATTTTTGATCTCGGGTTTTGGAATAAATCTTTTGGGAGGCTGAACAACATCCGCAAAAGTTGTAGGGATAGAAGATCCCTGTTGAGAAGAAGCTTGGGTAATTGGGGAGACAGTAGGTCTCGTTTGAGTTGCAGAGGGTGGAGAGACAGTAGGTCTCATTGAAGGAACAACAGAAGGCCGTACAAGAGAGGTGGATGGCCTCAGTGGTGGAGTTAAAGACTCCATTTAATCACGAATTTGAAGAGATGCACTTCTGGTTCTTGGACGGTTCATAGGAGTGAAGCCAAGATCCATGGCATATTGATCTGCGCTCATAGGAGCTGGAGATTTTGAAGATGAAGCTGGGCTTTTGCCCTTTGAAGAAGATGAAAAGGCTTTGCCTCGCTGATCACTCATTTTTAGAGAGAGAGAGAGAAGGAGTTTTTCTTGTAAGGAACTCCCTTGAGAGGTAATCAGCCAAGGGATTTTGAACTCCTTTTATAGGCAAAATTTTGAAATCAAAGCATGACAAGATTGCTTGCCACATTGCAAATATCTGTTTTGAAACAAGATTCTTTACATCTTTTTCTAAAATAAATTTTGAAGCTATTGAATCCGTTTTTATTGTAAAACTCTTATTAATTAAATCTCCTTGAAACTTTTGAACACATAAGACTATTGCTAAAATCTCTATTTTCACTGTTGAATAATTTTTCTGAGTACTATTCCAAACTCCATAATGAAATCTTATAATTGATTCGTTGTTATCAACACACTGTTTTAGGATTCCTCCATATCCGATATCGGATGCATCAGACTCCACTATTAACTCAGCTTTTGGATTGACAAGACTCAAACAGGGAATTGATTTGACTAAAGTTTTAATGGACTTGACAACCCTTGTATGCTCATTGGTCCAGGGCTTTGGATTTTTTTTTAGTCGCTCATAAAGAGGTTTGCAAATAATTCTTAGATTTTGAATAAAGTCAGACACATAATTGAGGCATCCTAGAAATCGCTGTAATTGAGTTTTATCAAGAATTTGATCAGGAAAATTTGAAGCAAACTCTATCGATCTTTGAATAGGTTTTATTAAACCTAAATTAATATCAAATCCTAGAAATCGGATTTGAGTTTGAAATAGTTTGATCTTTGGAAGTGATACCACTAAACCATTTCGTTTAACGATATCTAAAAATATATTTAGATGTTTAAAATGTTGTTCTATGTTTTGAGAAAATATTAACACATCATCAATATAAACAATTGAAAATTCTTGAAATGGATTGAAAATATCATTCATAATTTTTTGAAATTCTGATGGAGCATTTTTTTATCTGAACGGCATAACATTCCATTCATATTGACCGAAAGGAACATTAAAGGCGGTTTTGTAGCGGTCTTTTTCTGAAATTTGAATTTGCCAAAAACCTGACTTCATGTCAAATTTTGAGAAAATTTTTGAATTTGAAATTCTCTTTATTAAATTTTGTTTATTCGGAATTGGATATCTAATCCATTCCAAAACTTTATTAAGAGGTTTTCAATTGATAACTAACCTTGGAACACCTCGCTCTTTTTCAGCTTGATTATTGACATAGAATGCTGCACAAGACCAAGGGCTCTTTGAAGCTCGAATGAGACCTTTCTGCAAAAGATCATCTATTTCCTTTTTGCAATGTGTTAGCAATTCAGGATTCATTTGTATTGGTCTAGCCTTCGTTGGAATTTTCTCTTCATCGAAATCTTTGATATAAGGGAGATTGACAATATGTTGCTTTCTTTTCCAAAAGGCGTTTGGAAGATTTGAACAAATTTCTTTTTCTAATTTTGATTTGAAATAGGTTACTTTATTTTGTATCGATTTCTTTTTTAAATCTTCTTCTATTCTTTTGTAAGAGATTTCTTCTTTTAAGAATTGTATTTGTTTTTCTTTACTTTCTATGACATTTATTGAATTTTTAATTGTTTCTTTTTGAAGATTATGGATCTCATGTCGAGTTATTGGACTCGTAAATTTAAATATTATCTCCTGTCCTAGGACGTCAGAGATTAATCCTTCTTCTGAGATTGTTATTGGATATAATTGAGTGAGGAATGGTGTACCTAGGATCAATTCCTGTCCTAAATCTTTGACTAAAAGAAAAGAGTTTACAAAGCAAACTCCTTCATTGCAAATATGGACTTTTGATAATTTATAATTGATTATAAGTTGATTATTATTAGCACCTCGAAGGGATTCAAAAGTTTTTTCGAAGTATATTGAAGGTATTAATCCTTCTCGAATACAATTTTGATCTGCACCTGAATCAATTAGTGCAGGAGAGTGATTGTAAAATCATAGATCTTTAGAGTTACTAAAGAATACCTTTTTTGAAATCGTATACTTGAAATAGCTCCGACGAAAGACTCTTCCTCTTCGTTGGGGATTGTTTCTACTTCGTTTTTTATTCGAGATATTTCTTGACGGAGATGAAAGATTTCTTGATCAGTATTTCTTTTGAGTTCTGAGACTTCTCTTTTTAGAATATTAATCTCAGCTTGAAGATCTTGAATGGTAACTGGTTTTGGTTCTTCAAATTTTTTGACAACATTCTTCCATTCATAAGGTTGAAAGTTACTTGGTTCTTCTTGATCTCTTTTTTCGAGAATCGAGTTTTTTAGACTATGTAAGATTGACTTTTGGAGTTCGACGTTGTCTAGTTTGTCAACAACATTGAGTAGAGTTTCTTGGTCTTTCGTCAGGACACATATGCATCCTGAGCAGACTCGTTTGCCATTCGGATATGCCATCTATATTCCATTCATGGATGGCTAATCCGTCATAAACGGCTTGAGTCATTTGCGTTTTTTCTTCGAATTGGACATCTGGAAAAGAAGGTTGTGGATACCAGTTTCGCATTAATACTTGTTTTGACGCTTTTGATCTTGTTCCTATTTTTAGGACTTTGTTTGGTAATTCAATCGGTTCCTCCTCTAAGGAAAGATTTCTTGTTTTTTGAATAATTTGATCAATAACATAATCATTTAGGACGTTGATTGTAGGGGTTGATTTTAAAGTTGATGGTTTTGAGATATGAAGACTACTTAGCTTTTCTTCAATTAAAGATAGATTTTCTTCTTCTTTGGACATTATTTTAATCTTGTTGTCGATCACCGTAGGTTTAAATAATGGAATTGACTCATCAATGGGAGGTATAAAGATTTCTCTGTTTGAAGACGAAGTAATTGAAAGTTTTGATATCCTTCCTTCAATCTTTTCTACCTGGTTTGCTATAGTAGAAAGGATTTTATTGGAAAAATTGTTTTGAAGCTGGATATTTTTTATATCCTTAAGAGTACGAACGTTCTTCTCGTCCTTTTCACTAATACTTTTGAATGGGCTAGCTTTGACCTTTTCCCCGTAAATTGTTTCAAATTAAATCTCCTCTAAGGGAGGATGAGTAGAGTGTATACTCCCTCTTTGAGTGGTTTTCCACGATTCTTGAAGCATATTGATTTAATTTTCGGATTCTTTCATCCATGTAAAAAATGGAATATTTTGTTCGGTTTCTTCCATGAATGAATACCATTTTGATCTTATCTCAGATCTTTGGTCTTTATCATAGTTTTTGAAAAAGGTTTTTCTTTTTGCGTTATTTTTGGGGGAAAGAAAGTCCTTTTTTAAGGCTTCTTTATCAATTGAAAATTCTTGAATAAGGACATTCAATTGACTTTCGAACACAGATCTACCATCCATGTCCGTTTGAGTCGGTGATTGAGGTTGATCCTCGTATTGAAAATTTGCTACATTTTGTTCTATATTTACAGATTTTACTCTTAACGAGTTAGATCTATTCATATAGAACTTTGATCCATCTTCTGAAGTTGATCCGGAAGTACTAGGTCATGAAGACATGAAGTCTTTGACCTTTGACCTCTCTGGTTCTTCAGAAAATTGAACTTCTACTGATCCATCTGGATGTTCGATAATTTGAGCAAGGTTTGAATTCTTTTTTGGAGGAGTGAAAGCTTCTGTGAGCCTCCACGTTGGGTTTCTGGTGATCTGTTCCCATGATAGACTTTTGGGAACAGTGACTGATGATCTCTCTAGATTTGCTTATAAAAGGACGGTGGATCCTTTTGGAGAAGATCTTAAAGCTCTAGGAGAGATATTTGTATTCATAAATTTGTAATATATTCTAAAAATCATTACAACAGAATGAGTTTGAACCTGTATATTAAGATTTTGAGTATAAACATCGGCTATTAAAGAAGATAGGATGTTTGGATCTTTCAAAGAGAGGGTAAAATTTGGATAACAATTGAAGAAGATAGGTCCTCCTTCAAGATTGGATTGAACGATTCCTAAGAAGGAGTTTGAAAAGTTTAGATGTCTTTTATCTCTTAAAGAAACAAGAATTGGAAAATCTAACCCGAGTTTGAATAAGGATTTAATGGCTATTTGAACTAATCCTATGTGGAAATAATTAAATTCTTCACGGTGATGAAGGATAAGCTTTTTTGAAAAAATATTTTTTGTTTCACGATCATTGTTGATTGGAATATTCTTTTCTGAAATCTTGATACAATTTTTTTGAGTAAAATTGAAAGTACTATGGTAGTAGATTGTTTTGGGATCTACCTTTGGAATATTCCATTGACGGGGTTTATCTTCTATCTTTGCTATAGATAGTTCTTGATTGGTGGTGTTTGATAGTTTTGAATTTGAATCACCTTTGTGATCTTCATGATCTTCGGGAATTGAAATCGCTTTCCCTTTGCCTCTAGAACTTAACATTCTTTTCAAGAGTTTAGACATATTTTATCTTCTTTGATTCATATCACAATATAAACAGAGAATAATTTTCTTTCTCTCTAAAAACTTTAAAAACACAACAATTTATCAAGTACTAGTTACTGGGGAACAGGAGCTTACCAACGGTCTTACTCTTTCTGTCGGGAACACAACCTTTACCAACCAGCGGACGACTAGCGGACGCAAGACGTAATTGCTGAATCCTTAAAGATTTGAAGATAGAAAGAGAAATTGTTCTTTCTTTAGATTGTTGTATGAATGGAAGAGGATAAGATTTGAATAAACTCTTTATTGAATTGAGGCTCTGATACCAATTGCTCCTCGGTAAACCGCGAAGAGAATTAGGATCGATTACAAGGGCGATAGGGATAGTAGGAGAGCGTGGAAATGTTTCAAACTTCAAATGAAAGCTCGAAATTTTCTGATGCCCTTTGAATACAATATCGAGGTCTTTTATAGACTTCGGATTTGAAACTACAATTGAATACAAAACATTAAAACTGTTGCCAGGAGCTCATTCCTAGAAAGGAAGAGCGTACGTGATGAGTGGCACCTGAATCAAGGATCCAGGCTGTATCATCATTTTCCACTATACACGTTTCAATGACCAATGAATCAAATTTATTTTCATTGAGATGTGCTAAGTAGTCATAGAACCCTAAGACTTTTGATTTAGTTTTGCAACGATATTTCAGAGGTTTAGAGCAACAACCATCGAAGGGTGATCAACTACTCCTCCTTTGAAACGAGACACTTCTAAGCCAATTCTAATTCCGGACTAACTCATATTCCTATCGACATTAGCCACTGTTATTCGATCAAGGATTTGTTAACACACTTAACTCATCCTCGTAAGTGTAACCCTCCCACTTTCACATTCCAAAGGTGCGCACCAACAAGCTACCGAAGGGTGAGACAACTCTTGATTAACCCAACAGACCTTTTCCCTTTCACGAGTTCTTGGTGTTTCGAATCCTATGATCAGGCCCTCCGAAGGGATGGACGTTCCACGATGACACACAGGCGAATTATAAGAATCTCACAGTGAGAACTAGGGTTGGAGACCGAGGGATACACTAACACGTGTCCCACTCCCACTTACTATAGACACTTTCCCCATTCACCCTGATATTGACCCATGCAAACACTTTTCGAAGGGAGGTCATGCCCAGGGCGACACGAAGCCGAGCATGAGTCTCACGTTTTAAATATAGGGACGTAGGAGCGAAACTTGATCTTGTTTTGTAATTTTTTTCTCCCACGAAAATGTCCTACCGTATATTTTAAGGGTTATTTAATTTAGATAAATCTGGCTAAGTCATCTATCTAAATCTAATCCCCTTATAACTATTGTGATAAGAATTTTACTATAATGTTCTAGGTGAACTAAACTCTTTTAACAGACCTAGCAATATCGCATGCTAACATGACTATGGTTATTTCAACTCAGGTTTCGGGTCTGTTGTCAGGTAGCAGGTCTTCTGTAAACCGTCAGCTTCAATACCTCCAGTCTTCGACAGAACTTCACCGAGAGAGTTCCCTTTTAAACATAGCAATGTAAAGTCTTTACTTTAAAGATCTAGGTCTATTAAACTCTTTTAATCAACCTAGCGAAATTGTATGCTAACATAACTGTGGTTAATTCAATTAAGGTATTACGAGTTAATTCCAAGGTAGGAGGTGTTCCGTAAACCGTCATCTTAAGTACCTCCAGTCTTAGACAAAACATTACCAGTAGAGTTCCCTTATAACCTATAGTTATGTTTGTCCTACTTAGTCATATTAAATATATTTTAAAACTAAGCAAGACTTAATTCTAATCCTATTAGAATTAACATGATCTTAGGTATAATTAATTTTAAACATTTTAAAATTAATTTATTTACCTATGATCCTATGTTTGGATGCAATCTTTATTATAGGTTGACGGTTTGTAATCATTCATTTTATAACTCTTATTTATTTTAATGATTATCCATATTATAAACTTTATATGGTTTAATTAATTAACAATCAAACTCAAATTAATCAATAAACCATGACATTTGCATTTCACGACATAATATCACAATTATATTAAACTATGGATGGGTCATGCTTAATGCAAATTGATTTTCATATTTTATTAATATAATTCCTTATATCATACAAATCATGAAAACCACCCAAGCATCCATATGACATTAAATTAAATATAACTCTTTATATTTAAGTTATTTACTGTCATGCCACATGCTTATTGTATTTCATATATTTAACATAACCATTATATTAAATTACTCATGAATTCATCCATTGTGCATTAATATCATACATCATAACATTTATATTATAATAAAATGCATAATCATGCTTAACCTAAGGTGGGATTTACTCTAAATGACATCCACAAAGCATTTAAATAGCAAATGAAACGATAATTTGGCCCCTGCGATAAAATAAAGCAATAAATTACATTAATTTAGCATAATGTTTTCCAATAAGTCTTCTGCTGCTCCACAAATGAACCAAAACGACCTGAACCGACCCGAACCATCTCGAACCGGCCTCAAAAAATGCAAACCAAGTCATCCCAGCACGAATAGGAGCCAACCCCTTGAACCAGACCGAACCGAAACGTCTACATCACTTGAAAAACCTAGCGCCACCGCTAGAATCCAATTCATATTACTTATTCGAACTCTTTCAATTATTTTCTCGCAAGAATTAATTTTTAAATTAATTCAAAATTACATTATAAAGTTTCATAAACTTTATGTTATTGTGTATCAATATACATTATATGATTACTCTAAATAAATTGAGCACTTTCAATTTACAATTTATACTTAATTGCCTCAAGTCTCTTTACGAGCTACCAGTGGGACCTAATGGACCTGCAAATTAGAAGCTCCGACCATATGATATTTAATCAGCTAAACTCATTCCAATTAATCATTTTTCGTTAAATGTGGGTTCACTCAACTAAACACCCACAGTTGCACTCTTCTCACTGTAGACATAATTTTGTGTCCACGGATATAGACCAATAACAACAAGTTAGTCCTTCACGAGTGTTCGTAACTGATAGGACCTAAATGGTCCTATTTTATCACCTCTAATCTAAGCTTGTTAGATTCATTTTATGCTTTACTTGTCCTATTTACTGGTTAATTGAGCTTAGGTTATGTCGGGAACCGATCACGCTAATTGGTTTTAATTCGGGCTAATTAAGGAGTTTTGGAGGCATCTCGATGTCTTGGACGACGAGGAGGTGAAGAGACCCAATTGTGCTGAAGCGGGCATGAAGAATGACACCGAAAGCCATAGATTGAAGCCCCGAACCGAGAAGAAGTGAGTCAAAACCAAGAAATTGAGCAGCAAGTTGGGATATGAGGCTGGCGTCTCGACGCCGACGCGAATTCGGGCTGAAGTGTAATGTTCGTGGCGTCGCGATGTTGCCCTTGGCGTCTCGATACCGGCTTGTTTTCTATATATATGTAGCCTCTGTTTAGTCCTGTTGGGTTTTATGTCCTAAAATTCGTGGATAGTAAATGTAGCAAAGTCAATTATAATCGATAAAGCGTTAACGAGGTTATTCGATTTCTGGTTGTTAAATAGTTGCTTTTAATTATGTATTAATTAACCTAAATCCAATAAACTAGAAACCTGGGCTATGATATGAATACTTGAACTTTATGTAGTAACATAAAAGTGGATCACGTTCAAGTAATAACCTAAACGGTCTGTAGTATAGGGATAAGACTAGGTACCTTATCGTAGGAAAAACTATGTGACGCGACCTACTTTGTTTTAATACAAACGATGTGATCCTAAATCGTTCATGTAGAGACATGCGAGTGGGGGCGTCCTATACAAAAGAGTTTGTATAAGACCGGACCGTAAAATAAGTCACTTTCACTTTGTAATGTCGTTTACTGTGAAACTGACTATTTCAAAGCAATGACCTAGGTAATTCGATCTTAATTCTGAGCTAACTATGGATTCCTGTTTATTCGGGATTATCCTTTCATTTGCATGGGTGAGAGTGGCTCAGCATCATCGACTCAATAAGCCTACCATTTTTGGGATAAGACCGAGTAGATAGTTGGGGACAAAGTCTTGCAAGATGGAATTCACTGCTACTTGACTTCAGGGATAATAGAGAGGTTGTTTCCTAATGTTCTTACTCTGGGACGTGAACAAAGGTGCACCGCCCTCTCATTGGCCCAAGAGGTTTTAGGTTTAGTGGTGGGACCACAAACCAATTGTTCATTACGGACTTGGTAGAGGCTTAAGGAACAAGAAGTGCTATAGGGGTAAAAAAGACTTTTAACCTGGCTATAGTTACAAGTAACCTGTGAAGGGTCGACTTACTAATCATGGTTATATCGGGTGGGTAGAAATATATCTACAGTGAGAGGAGTTCAGCTACGGGCTATAGTGGAGTGTCCCGTTAGTTAACAAATGTTGGTTAACTAGGATTGAAAGAGTTCAACCGGTTAATATCGGATCGTTGGAGCCCAGGATCTATAGGTCCATTAGGTCTCCTGCTAGTTCATACGGATTAACCTTAGAACAAAGTGATGAAAGTATTTGAATAATTCAAATAGGGAGTAAACGTTAGTAGTATATGATATACTTAACATGTTCAATCATGAACTAAACTTTTGTGAGAATTATAAATATTTAAATATGATTTAAATATCAAATAATATGCATGGGATACATATTCAAGTTTGGATATGAATCGGGATTCAAATTCAATAATCGGGATTAAGAAAATTGGGATTGGTGCAAATGCAATTAATTAAAAGGTTTAATTAATTATTTTTTAATTAATTTTAGTTTTGTTTAAAATTAATTTGAAAAATGATGAAATTTGTTATTAATTAAGTTAAAAGAAATTTGTTTTAAATTAATTTTTTATTAATTTAAATCAAGAGGCAAATACCCTTTGAATTGCCACAAAACCCATTCTATTTTCATAAGATTTGGACACCAAAATATACAACTCATTCAAAGACAATGTGTTGTCTTCCTTTTGGAGTGTTAGGTGCATGTGATTCTTTTTTAAATATAGAAGAAAAACTTGAATTTCAATGATGATGAAGCCATGAATCGTTCTCCCATATCTTCTCCCATATACTTGAAGTTTCCAAGTAATCTTCTTCAAATTCATCACTCACAGCTCCCACAAGCTCGTTCTAAGGCCGAAGAATAGCGGGGAAGATCTCGGTGGTTGTCCATGAAGTGCTCGTGTGAAGAATTAAGTAAGAATTCGCTCGGATTCGGCTTCAAAAGTAAATAATTTCCAATGCTCTATTTTTCTAACGTTTTTTAGCATGTCTTCCATTGACAAATTAATGAAATTAAACACCCAATATCCGTAATCGCTTCCGCTCGAGTGTCGTACACTCCTTAATGTCCGCCGTTAGGTTAGAATTTTTGTCCATTTGACGATTTCTTTGCCTCTTTTACATTCCAGCACTCTTGTAGGCCATTGTTGGCCATATTCTATGGGTTCTTTTATGTTATTTGTCGTTATTACTTCATCTATGCGTAGCTAAACTCGTTTAGATCGTTGGATTGGATTTATGTCTAGATTCTAAGTAATGTTGGCTGAGTCTTCTCGTTTTAACTTTATGTTCTTGTTATCCTTTTTAAACCAATACATGAGGCTAGTCAATTAGGATTGACGCCCTATACAATTACCGCTTGTGTATTCTATCAGTTGTTTTTAGATAGCCACTATACTCTCTACGCGAGACGACCCTTGATAGGCCTAGGATGCATGTTAATGGTGAAGGGGATGAAAGCCCCAACGCAGCGGAAGCGCATCGATTGGACCTTACGCTGTATATTAATTAACATTAAAATACCGTTACGAAAAGGCAAAATAAACTTTAAACATCCTTTAAAGTTGCTGGAAATTGCTATAAACATGCTTGAAAATTAAATCTAAATTTATTTTCATGCTTTTCTAAAGAAACTGGAAAGAACCGTTACAAACTTTCGTTGTAGAGTTGTCCGTTTTTCGCCAACGATGCTTCAACGAACAAAAACGCAGCAACCTTCTTGTAGTTTATTTGCTGGAAATTTCTTCTTGAAAGACACAATAATCACAGAGGTTACACTGGTATGTCTATAAGTCTAGGAGGCAAAAGACTTGTGGGAGTCTTTCTCTAAGAGGGAGGCAAGAGAGAATTCTAGAGTCTTGTCTTGTGAGTCTAAGAGCAAGAGGGCTCCTAAACCAATTAGGTCTAGTGTTCTATTTATAGAAGAGTGGCCATGAATAAAATATTCAATTAAATCAATCTTTTCCAAAATTGATTCAATCTTATTCCTTATTTAATCAATCCAAGATCAATCAATTCCATAATTGATTAATCTTTTCCACAAATGACTAATTACTTCCAAAAATAATTAGATAATTTACATAAATGATTAACCATTTCCTTAAGTGATTAATTATTTCCCCAATGGATTAATTCCCCAGTTAATGAATTCTTTAATTAATGAACCACCAATTAAATATCTCATATTTAATTTCCGGCCTTGAAGTAATTAATTTGTCCAAATAGATTTTAGGCCTTAAAATTAATTAATTCATTATTTGAACTCTTTCAAACTTCCATAAATTTGATGTCACTCAAATTTATAATAATATCCGAATTTCTTCAAATATTAATTTCTCTCATACTAACATATCAATATATATTATATTGTTTCCCTAAGTAAATTGAACATTTTCAATTTACATTTATTACTTAGTTGCCTCAAATTACTTTATGCGCTACCGGTGGGTCCTAATGGACCTGCAGATCAGAAGCTCCAACAATGTGAGATTAATTGGTCAAACTTATTAACCAAATTAATCAATATTCGTTAACTGTGTGTACATTCCACTATAGACTCACAATTGCACTCTTCTCACTGCAGACATATTTTATGTGTCCACGGATATAGACCCGACTAGTTAGTCTTTCACGAGTGGCTCTAACACCAGCAGTGTCAAATTACCGTTTTACCCCTGGGTTACTTCTATTTCCTTAACTATCAGTTCTCCTCTAATGAACAACTTGTTTGTGGTGCAACCATCAAACAAAAAAACCATGTCTGTCGACAAGGAGTGAAAACCATGTCTGTCAAGACTCGGAGTCACCACTTAAGGGAATACTCACTTGCTTCCCTAATGTTGAGAAGGTGTGAATTCCATCTTGTACGATTATGTTCCCAGCTCCCCATTCGATTTTGTCACCAAAATGGTATGCTTATTGAGTCGGCGTATTGGCCACTCTCACCCATACAAATCAAAGGACAATCCCTCGTGAGCAGGAGTCCGTAATCAACTCAGGATTAAGACTAAGTTGTCTAGGTCATCCTAGTGAAATAGAAAACCAACTCGTTAACGGTGTTATAACCATTGGCTACTATTTCGCGGTTTGGTCTTATGCAAACTCATTGCATAGGATACCCCCACTCGCATGTCTCCTACACGAACGCGTTGGATAATAGCGTTTGTATCAAATACAAAGTGGGTTGTATCCATATTGTCACAAGGATAAGGCACCCAGTCTTATCCCTATACTATAGACCCGTTAGGCTGTTTCTTGAACAGTGATCCCCGTATGTCGCCACATATAGTTCAAGACTCATATTACAACCTAGGATGTCTAGTTTATTGGATTATGGTTATTTTAGGCAAAGACAAATATAAAATAACTAATAACATTTAATGGAAAAATATATCAATATTATTTCATTAATATCCGGTCAACGGTTACATTCACTATCTACGCGTTTTAGGGCAAAAAACCCAACAAAAGGTTGTAGGAATTAGATTTGAATTGCATTTGAATTTAGTTCTTATGATTCTGGACCCACGATCAAAAAACGACTAGTTTTAATTGCTTATTAATAAACTAGTTAGATATAAGTAGTAACCGTTGCAGAGGTCTCGGATGGTTGCTATATTATGCATGAAGGGTGGTGAGCGATAGAGTCCATATTAATTAATCTTGTTAATTGTCGAATTCACGATTAGTGAGCTAATTAGCACAAGTTAGTGTAGGGGGGTCCTCCTAGTAACCCAGAAGTCGACCGGACTAATGAAATCAATTTAGAGCGATTATTAGAGAAAACTAGGAAGCCAATGAATTAGAATCAAACTTAATAAATCTCAATCCAACGATCCCTTTTTTATGTTATTGATCTCGTCTAATTTCTTCTTTGCATGTTTAGTTTTGTGACATTTAAAATTCAACATTCAGTTATTTTGTTTTATTTTATTTTTCTTGCTTGTCTTGCATCATCAAAAGTCCCCCTGTTTGCATAAGCACAAAATTCTATAACTGCTAGATCCCCCTTCCCTGTGTTTGACCTCGGCAACTATTGCTACAAAAATTAGTAGTACTGTCGTGGATTATAAACTTATTTGATACGACCCTCGACCAGTCGTCTGTCAGTAACTCCATCTGGGTCAAATTACCGTTTTACTCTTGAGTTACTGATAACTGCCCAAAAGGTAGTTATTTAGGCCTCATTTACATAAGGATTTTTGTGTCTTTAATGCTTAATAGGGTTGGTTTTAGAAAGATATTACATGATTTAACCCATTTGGAAGAATGGAAGCTTTGGAAATCATTTCGTGCAGATTATGCTGCTGAGCGACTGGAGGGAGCAAATTCTATGCTGCAGCAAAACTGGGAACAGAACCGCCAAATCACAGCTCGTTAGCCAACTTTATGAACCGACTTCTGTTGAGTTATTTTCGGGATAAAGGAGCAATAAGAGCCTTACACGTGTCCTAGTTGACCAAATCAGAGCCTCCCATCCTTCTATAAAAGGAAGTGGCCGTCAAAGTCAAAAGTATTCCATGTTCTCCCTTGGAAGTCGAATAGTATAGAGAGATTGCAGACCATCAAGAACACCATCATTTGCAAGCTAATTAAGGAGTTTATTTTCTTTATTAACTTGTGATTATGGACATGCCTACTCAAATTTTGATTTGTATTTTCATGCCTATTATAAACTAAGTAGCTTAGGTGTTGGTTAGGAATAATGTGATTGTCGTGCTTCATCTTTAGTAATATATTGACTATCGCATTTTGGTTAGTTGTTGTACTTATTTCCATTTTATGCCCGCCTGGCCAGCCGGTGTGAATAGCTCTCTCTAGTTTCAGGGATGATTTAGAGAGTGTGTGGCAATTATCCACACTATGATCATTGTGTATTGGTGAACGCCAGTGACTGAGCTAGGGATAGCCAGTTGCCTAGTGCTTGATCGGTCGTACTTCATTGGGGTTGAAACACATCCCAAAAGATCCGAAGTTCCGGGAGGAATCCGCTAATAATACTGCGAGAAATGCATGATCAATAATATTGCTAGAGCATCTTTTAGAACAATCACTAAATCCTAACCAGCGTCTGTCTTTAATCTGTCTATCTATTTGTTTACTTGTTGTTCTGTCATTTATTTTGCCTCAGCATAATTCTTATAAAACCAAATCATTTTACCATATTTGAAACCATTAGAAAGTTACACAAAATAGGTAGAGTGGAAACTAATTCAGGACTCAGATTGATAATATTATTTGTTGCAGACTGTGTATACTTGCACAAGAATTCTAGAGTCTTTTATACCATATTTTTACTCACTCTAGGAACCCAACAGTTACCTCTACCTCCTTAAGTACCAGTGCTCCTCTAATGAACAACTTGTTTGTGGTCCAACCATCAAACATAAACCCCTCTCGTGCCAGTGAGGGGGTAAGGTGAAGGCGTGAAGAACACTCGAGCGGAAACGTTAGCGGATCTTAGGCCTTGATTTTCATTAATTTCGAGGATTAAAAGCGTGTTAAAACATACACGAAAAACAGAGCATTAGTAAACCAACCTTTGAACTCCAAATTCATGGATCTCGTTGGATGTTTCTTTACACGAACGGCTTATGGACGACCACTGAGATCTTCCCCGCTATTCTCCGGCCTTAGAACGGGCTTGTGGGAACCCGAGCATGATGAAATTGGGAGGAGAAAGAAATAGGTTTTTGTGTTTAAGCCCCACAGTTTTTTTTTTTTTTTAGAGAGTTTTCATGAGAGTTTTGAATTTCAACCACTTCCACCACCTCATCCTCTTTTTCCTGCCTTTTTAAAGAATGAAATCTTGTATATAAATGCCCCACAAGAAGCCAGCAAGACCATGATGGATGAGTCAATGAGATTGGTGTCAAAAGCTTGGTATTTACCTCTTGGTTAATTTAAATGAAAATGAAATTATTTTTCAATTTTCTCATTTAAATTAATTCAGGTAATTAATTTAAAATTACATTTTCAATTTCTAAATACAATTAACTTAAACAATTTAATTAATTATATTGATTTAATATCAAATATTAAATTATTTATTCACACCAATCCCGAGCTCTCTTGAAACCAAATATGAATATGAATCTTAATTCAAATTCAAACCGAAAATCTCGAACGTGAATCCCTCTATTCACGTGTGTTATATTTAAATCATATTTAAATAACTATAAATCTCTCAAATATATGGTTTAATTCGTAATTAAATCGACAAGTTAAATTATATCGAATATAATTAACATTATCTCCCTTAATCGAATTTGAACGTGTTTCAAATTCTTTCATCACTCTGTTCTAAAGTTAGATCCGATTGAGCTAGCAGGGGGACCTAATGGACCTACAGATCATGGGCTCCAACGATTCGAGATGAACCGGCCGAACTCTTTCAATCCAAGTTAACCAACATTCGTTAACTAACGGGACACTCCACTATAGCCGTAGTTGAACTCCCCTCACTGTAGATATATTTTTGTCCACCCGATATAACCATGATTAGTAAGTCAATCCTTCACAGGTTGTTCGTAACTATAGTAAGGTCAAAAGTCCGTTTTACCCCTATAGCACTTCTTGTTCCTTAAGCCTCTACTAAGTCCCTAATGAACAATTGGTTTGTGGTCCCACCACTAAACCTGAAACCTCTCGGGCCAATGAGAGGGCGGCGCGCCTTTGTTCATGTTCCGGAGTCAGTACTTAAGGGAACAACCTTTCTACTATCCCTAAAGACGGGTAGGAGTGAATTCCATCTTGCAGGACTATGTCCCCAGCTATCTATCCGGTCTTATCCCCAAAGTGGCAGGTTTATTGAGCGGCGCTTATGGGCCACTCTCACCTATGCAAATCAAAGGATAATCCCGAATAAACAAGAGTTCATAGTTAGCTCAGGATTAAGATCGAGTTACCTAGGTCATCACTTTGAAATAGTCAGTTTCACAGTAAACGGCGTTATAAAGTGAAAGTGACTTATTTCACGGTCCGGTCTTATACAAACTTCTTTTGCATAGGACGCCCCCACTCACATGTCTCTACATGAACGATTTAGGATCACATCGTTTGTATTAAAACAAAGTGGGCCTCGTCACATAGTTTTTCTTAGGATAAGATACCCAGTCTTATCCCTGTACTATAGACTGTTTTAGGCTATGTACTTGAACCTGATCCACTTATATGTCACTACACAAAGTTCAAGCATTCATCTCATAGCCAAGGATTCTAGTTTTATTGGATTTGGGTTAATAAATATATAGTTAAATTAACCTTTTAACAACCGTATATTGAACTATTTCAACAAAGTTTTATATATAACTTTGTTACATTTACTATCCACGAGTTTTAGGACATAAACCCCAACAAACTCCCACTTGGACTAAAACTCTAGTGGGTTGTTCAACTCGTAGACCTAGACCATCTAGATGTCCCTCGAACACTTTTAGCCATGAGGGCCTTCATAAATGTTTCAGCAATATTTTATTCTTAAGGATTTCCTCGTGACAATCACATCCCCTTAACTCATTAATCTCCTAGATGAGATGCACGTTCTTGTTCTATACACTGCCTCATATTTGGAACAACTTTCCAAATGAACTTCCTAAGTCCTACAGACTCTTGAATTTGCTTTATAAGTAGCAACTTATTTGGCCTTCAAGATAAAGTCTATGATACACCCTTACTCGATGCTATGCCAACATATAGCTCCCTGTTAAGGGTGAATTCTGATGCCGATGGGGATTTCCATGAATCTCGATCGGTGTGCTAATCAGAATTAGTGTATCCTTTAAGGAACAAATCCTTAGCACCATACACGAGCCTATAAACCCTCGTTCTCCTAAGATACTTGAGGATATCTATACTGTAGTCCAACGACCTTTTCCTGGACTAAATTGGTATCTACTGACAACCCCTACTGCATACCTTATGCTAAGCCTGACAATTGATTGTCTAGGCACGAAAATTTCGTCTTAAGTTCTCAACCTCTTGAGACGTCTCAGGACATTACTCCTGTGACAAATGAATTCCATATTTGAAAGGTAAATAACCTTTCTCGGAATTCTAATCTTATATCTAGCCAACACTTTTGTCCATACAAGATACTTGAGATAGAGCTAACGATCTTCGTTCTTGCTATTCCAATCGTTTGGATTCTAGGAACATACTAAGCCTTTCCAATTCTCTTATTTGGAACTAGGCTGCTAGCTCACTTTTAATTGTCAGTATTGATAATCTACATCATTCCTAATGAATAAGATATTAATAATCTACTAAACTAATAAAGCTACCAGACAATTTGTAATTCTTCGGCTGACACAAGTCTGGTAAAAAAACCATAAGTTTAATCATGCATTAAATCTTATGTTCGAAGATCAAAACCTTTAATTCTAACCAAAAATGGATTCGTTAAGGTTGCAAACCTTTTGCTCTAGATCTTGGACTATGAACTTTTCTGGTCAATACCAAAATGCATTGAAATATATATATTCCATTTCTAGGTTCATAGTTTTGACTTAATTGTCCTGTATCCATGTCATTCATTACTTCATTAAAGGTGAATGAATCCTCGATATTGTCATCAGGCATGACAATCAGAGTTACAGTTAAACTCACACAGTTTTCATTAGGTTGTTTAACAACCCTCCCACTGCATCGAGGCTCTCTCAACAATTGAGAAGGACAGGACTAATTTAAAGTGTCAGTTTGATCAACAACCCTTTGTTGAAGAACAAATCCTATTAACAACTCTTTGTTGATGTACTTGCAGCTTTTATTTATAATTTACTTAACACTCTTTTACTTCGTGGTTGTGATTTCTAACGCGACCTTCTTTTAAGAAAGTAACATTTGTCCATACAAATATTTCCTTTTAAACAAAGAAATATCCATAACTCGTTTCTATGGAATAACCTATAGATAGGCACAATTTTGAATGAGGTTCTATATCCTTCAGGATTATCTCAAATGAGGATAACCCTAAGTTATGAAACAACATAAACAAATGCTTTTTCAAAGTTCAAGCAATGTTTCAGAAACATTCTTTTAAACGAACCATATTCATATTTTAAATCGCAGTTAATACTGCATATCCCAAAACGAGTTTAGGCAACTCATTATCTAATGAACCATGTCAAACAATGTTCTGTTTCTCCTTAGCTATACGTCATTCTATTATGGTGTATAAGGTGTTTAGGACATAATTCCATGTTCTATCAAATAGACTTGGAATTTCAAGTCCATTTACTCTCTACTTTGATCGCATCAAAGTGTCGTTTTTATTTTACCTAATTTGGATCTTATCCTTAGCATTATACTATCTGAACTTCAAGAGTTCAGATATATGACGCACTAGGCAAGCATAGAGCACCTTGAATAATCATCAATGAAACAAATGTATTACTCATTCCTTTTCGAGTATTAACATTCAGAATGTATTAGCTCTAAGGTTTCTTTTGCACGATAACCTTTTTCCTGAAAGGTCATTAAGTCAGTCTACTTTTAAGGTATGACTTATAGGGAGGAAATGAGTCGTCTTCTAACCTGTTTAGAAGTTCATTTTAGACCAGCCTTCAATCCTATTGAAATTTAGTTTGGCCTAACCTCAAGTGCAAAAGATAGGTGCATTGGAAAACATGTCACCTTTTTCTTTTGAGTCTCAGCTGTTTAAATATCTCATAATTGACTCTATTGGTCTTAAAATGTATATGTTATTCTTTATGTTCGCAGAACAAATATTGGCATCCTCTTTCGATATGAATGGTTCATACATAAAAGGTAATATTATAGCCTTCTTCTAGAAAACAAGATATTGAAATCAAATTTTCTTGTAATCTTAGGAACGATATGTATTGTTCCTTGAAAGAATAACTTTATGTCTCCCACTGCCTTAGCCGAGATGAACTCTTCTATTTAAAGTCTAAGAGTTATCTAAACTAGTTCACGACTAGCACTAGGAACTCATTCCTGGAAAAGAACATACGTGATTAGTAGGTCCTGAATTGAATATCCAGGTTGAATCTCTATTCTTACCAAGCACGTTTTCAAGACGAATAAATCATATTTCTAGTCTTGAATCATGTTCTTTTGGCTAGAGAATTTTCTATGTTATATTCATTATGATCATTGCGAGAATGAAACATATATAACATCTTGAGGACATATTACATTTTTAAGACCGTTTACGTATCACTTACCACGATATAGTGTATAAGGTTTGTTTAGTAGTATATTTCTATACCAATGACGAATTTGGCATAAGAGACATTTTATAAAACATATACTTATTGCTGAAAATAAACAAATAAACTTTAAATGGGTTGTCTTAAAAGTTTTAACCCTTTTTCTATTCCAATGAATTTAGCAAAAGCAATTACACACCCTATATTCATAATTCTTTTGCTACGATATTTCAGAGGTTCAGAGTAACTGCCACCGAGGGGTGGTCAGCTAGTCCTCCTCTGAACTGAGACATTCTCAACTAAACGTTAACACCATAATTTCTCATATCTTGTTATTTCGTTTAGTTACCGTTGTTTGGTCAAGAATAAGCTAACCATTAGTTTTATCTTGTAAGTGTGACCCTCCATTTTTTTAGATCTCAGAGAGCGGTCCCAACAATGCTACTGAATGGAAAAGCTAATGCTGGGAACGACCCTAAGAAATCCTTTATCCTTATGGGGTGTTCACTGTGCTACAATCTCTATGTTACAACCCTCTGAATGGTGTAGCAGCTCCAGGGCGTGCTTAGCAGGCAAACATAGAGATCTCGCGATGTAAACCAATGGAGGAGACCGTAGGATGCGTTGACACACTTCCTTCTCCCACTTACTATAAATACTTTCTCCATTCACCTTGATATTGATTTATGCCATCACCTTCCGAATGGAATGGTTACGTTAGTAAGTAACAAGAGGCTATGCATAAATTTCACGGCGTGAACTTTAGGGAGAAGCGTGAGAAGAAAAAGGTTTTGTTTTCATATAAATACTTTCTCTATTCACTTTGATGTTGATTTATGCAATCACCCTCCGAATGGAATGGTTACGTTAGAAAGTAACAAAAAGCTATGCATAAATCTCATCGTATGAACTCTATTGAGAACTTGAGAAGAAAACGATTTTTCATAGACCTTTTTTCTCCCACTAAGTATTTTAACGATTAGGGCCTTTTACTTAGGTAAATCATGGCTAAACGAATTTATCTAAGTTAATGCCTTATAAATAACTATTTTAAAAATAAGGTCTTTATTCTAATGTCTAGGCGAATTAAACCAGTTTAATTTCCTAGCGACATTGCATACTAATAAGACTATGGTTAATTCAACTCAGGTACCGGATTACCGGGAGAGTTCCCTTATAACCAATGTCTTATATCCTACTTATCGAATTTTAATTCTATTAAAACACTAAGTAGGAATCTCTTCTAATCCTATTAGAAAACAGTGAGCTTAGGTCTAATTGATTTTAAACGTTTTAAAATTAATACATGCTACCTAAGATCCTATGTTAGCATGCAACTCTTTGTTATAGGTTTGGCGGTTTCTATTCATTAACCTTATAACTATTTATAACTTTTAATGAATTAATCCTATAACATGTTCCTAATGGTGATGAAAGCATATAACAATCATAATTCAAGTTATATAAATCACCATTCAAAAAGCTTTAAACGTTTTGAAACAACCTAAATCTAGGTGATTTCAAACGGCATAACTATTACGCTATGATGTCTAGGTGATAAAACCTCACATCTCTCATGCATGCTCATAAGGCCGGGTTATCCTAACTCAAGTACCGGCTCGATGCCCAGGTAGGAGGTGTTCCGTAAACCGTCAACTTAAATACCTCCAGCCTTAGACAGCATCTCGCCGGGTGAGTTCACTTGTAACCTTAGCTTTACAAGATATCGACCTATTCTATGCGAATCATTCGAATTTGGATTTCGTTAACCCTAAGTAAGCATGCATTTATCTTTGTTATAGGTTTTAACGTCTATCTCGATTTTTATAACATTTTATAATATAGACAACCTATAACATTCATCTATGCTAAGGTGGTTTCATGCTGCATGCTCGATCGTTTTCGTTTATTAATACAACGCTTTATATTAAACATCCATAAACGAAAAATTAAAACAACCAACATGCATCTAACACGAAACCTAACATGCATTCATTTAATTATAACCCTTATAATTATTTACTAATGCATGAACATGCTTTCCTATGGTGGGATTTTAAATCTATATGGCATACGATATGCATATTCAATTTTAATTTAATTATAACATACATTCCTAATGCATAAATAATTAAACACACTAAAGCGGACAGGTTTTGGCATCTAAATAATCAATCTAAGCTAAATTATTACAATAATAATTAAACAAAATAAGAGAAACGCCTTGGACAGCTCCCGAATCGGCCCCGAACACCTCGAAACAGCTTGAACCATCCATAAAAGTCTTGAACCGAACCAAAGGAGTTGAAAAATGGCTTGAACCGGTCTTGAACAGACCAAACCGGCCGGGAAGCAGTGAACCGGACCGGGATAAACCCACCTGAACTGAACCACCGCCAAAATTCAAACATTTTTAATTTTTCGTGGTAGCGTCTCAACGCTGTTGAAACACCGTCTCGACGCTGTTCATCCAGCAGCCCAGAAAACACGATTTCTGCATGCTCTGTTTTTTCGACCAGCGAACACTTCGTCTTCTTCGATCGATTACAGCCTAGTTTCAACTCTAATGACTCCCAAATTGATACAGACTCTTGCCAAGACATTAATGCCCATATACATGAAGGCAATTACAATTTAAACAAGGATTAAAGGCTTAATTTGATGCCAAAACCGAGAATCCAACTTTAGCAACCAAAAACCATTCAACAATTGAAATTCACCCACCAAACTCAAATTAATGGAAATCAAGTGCCCAAACCACGCTCTGATACCATTTGAAGGCGTGAAGAACACTCGAGCGGAAACGTTAGCGGATCTTAGGCCTTGATTTTCATTAATTTCGAGGATTAAAAGCATGTTAAAACATACACGAAAAACAGAGCATTAGTAAACCAACCTTTGAACTCCAAATTCGTGGATCTCGTTGGATGTTTCTTTACACGAACGGCTTATGGACGACCACCGAGATCTTCCCCGCTATTCTCCAGCCTTAGAACGAGCTTGTGGGAACCCGAGCATGATGAAATTGGGAGGAGAAAGAAATGGGTTTTTGTGTTTAAGCCCCACAGTTTTTTTTTTTTTCGAGAGAGTTTTCATGAGAGTTTTGAATTTCAACCACTTCCACCACCTCATCCTCTTTTTCCTGCCTTTTTAAAGAATGAAATCTTGTATATAAATGCCCCACAAGAAGCCAGCAAGACCATGATGGACGAGTCAATGAGATTGGTGTCAAAAGCTTGGTATTTACCTCTTGGTTAATTTAAATGAAAATGAAATTATTTTTCAATTTTCTCATTTAAATTAATTCAGGTAATTAATTTAAAATTACATTTTCAATTTCTAAATACAATTAACTTAAACAATTTAATTAATTATATTGATTTAATATCAAATATTAAATTATTTATTCACACCAATCCCGAGCTCTCTTGAAACCAAATATGAATATGAATCTTAATTCAAATTCAAACCGAAAATCTCGAACGTGAATCCCTCTATTCACGTGTGTTATATTTAAATCATATTTAAATAACTATAACTCTCTCAAATATATGGTTTAATTCGTAATTAAATCGACAAGTTAAATTATATCGAATATAATTAACATTATCTCCCTTAATCGAATTTGAACGTGTTTCAAATTCTTTCATCACTCTGTTCTAAAGTTAGATCCGATTGAGCTAGCAGGGGGACCTAATGGACCTACAGATCATGGGCTCCAACGATTCGAGATTAACCGGCCGAACTCTTTCAATCCAAGTTAACCAACATTCGTTAACTAACGGGACACTCCACTATAGCCCGTAGTTGAACTCCCCTCACTGTAGATATATTTTTGTCCACTCGATATAACCATGATTAGTAAGTCAATCCTTCACAGGTTGTTCGTAACTATAGTAAGGTCAAAAGTCCGTTTTACCCCTATAGCACTTCTTGTTCCTTAAGCCTCTACTAAGTCCCTAATGAACAATTGGTTTGTGGTCCCACCACTAAACCTGAAACCTCTCGGGCCAATGAGAGGGCGGCGCGCCTTTGTTCATGTTCCGGAGTCAGTACTTAAGGGAACAACCTTTCTACTATCCCTAAAGACGGGTAGGAGTGAATTCCATCTTGCAGGACTATGTCCCCAGCTATCTATCCGGTCTTATCCCCAAAGTGGCAGGTTTATTGAGCGGCGCTTATGGGCCACTCTCACCTATGCAAATCAAAGGATAATCCCGAATAAACAGGAGTTCATAGTTAGCTCAGGATTAAGATCGAGTTACCTAGGTCATCACTTTGAAATAGTCAGTTTCACAGTAAACGGCGTTATAAAGTGAAAGTGACTTATTTCACGGTCTGGTCTTATACAAACTTCTTTTGCATAGGACGCCCCCACTGACATGTCTCTACATGAACGATTTAGGATCACATCGTTTGTATTAAAACAAAGTGGGCCTCGTCACATAGTTTTTCTTAGGATAAGATACCCAGTCTTATCCCTATACTATAGACCGTTTTAGGCTATGTACTTGAACCGGATCCACTTATATGTCACTACACAAAGTTCAAGCATTCATCTCATAGCCAAGGATTCTAGTTTTATTGGATTTGGGTTAATAAATATATAGTTAAATTAACCTTTTAACAACCGTATATTGAACTATTTCAACAAAGTTTTATATATAACTTTGTTACATTTACTATCCACGAGTTTTAGGACATAAACCCCAACATAAGGCTCTTTGTTCAAGACCCGAAGACACCACTTAAGGGCACACTTATCTACTTCCTCAAAAGTCGGGAAGGAGTGAATTTCATCTTGTGTGATTATGTTTCCAACTCCCCACTCGGTCTTGTCCCCAAAATGGTAGGTTTGTTGAGTTGGCGTATTGGTCACTCTCACCCATACAAATCAAAGGACAATCCCTCGTGAACAGGAGTCCATAATCCACTAAGGATTTAGACTAAGGTGCCTAGGTCATCCTAGTGAAATAGGAATCTAACTGGTTAACGATGTTACAGCTAGCAGTTACTAATTCGTAGTTCGCTGTTATGCAAACCCATTGCATACGATACCTCCACTCGCATGTTGGTGCGTGTGTAAACTGAATGGATGGATGTGAGTTAAAATGATAAGTGAAATAATCAAGAAATATTCAGCCAACATTTAAGTTCAAGTATACACTATCGCACGTAGTAATAAGAAACCTTAGAAAGTATTCCAAGGGTATCGATCCCACGATGACTAAATTGGAAATTCATATTTGATGAAGAGATTTCTCAAATGGTTGCTTTTGAAAAAGGTAACCAAAGAAAATAAGTTGATTGATTGGGTTTTTGAAAAGATAAACAAAACAAGCAATAAAATAATAAAGAATAACAATAATAAACAAACGAGGTGATCAACATGGATTCATCCCTAGGGTAACAACCATACTTATGCAATATTTAACTTAAGAGTGTTTAATGCATTGGGTCATATTTAACTTCCATTTGGCCATTGTTTCCAACAACCGTAAGAAGGCTAAGTGAGTACCGTTATGCACTATGTGACTTGACTCCAACATAGATAATTCACGAATGCAACATATAACCCTATAGTCGATATAGGGTGGCTTAGGCAGCTTGCCCTATACTGCCGAACAATCTCTTTCGAGCTTTTTCTCCTATATCACCTTTATGAGAACCGATATCGTTTGTCCCTTTCGAGATCAAACTCACATAGCATGCAAAGTCTAAGCGATCAAATTAAACTCAACAAGGTTAGAGTGATAATCAATAAAGAACGACATGCATTAAACTCTACTTAAGCAAATAAAACACTTTCAAGCCATTAAACCCTAAGGGAATTCACCACATTGAACCCATCAACGGGATTTAGCTACTCGTGATGGAATAAAAAGCAAATGAACACATTTTCATTGAAATAATAATGAAAAGAATACAATATAATGAAAGGATTCAAGAGCTGGAAATAAAGGAGATAGCTAAATATTATGGGTTTTTTGTTTACACAATCCTTCTAGAGTTCGCTAAGACACTCCATTATCTCACTTTTGCAAGATGGGAATGGGTGAAACTCTCTATAAACCACAAGGTTTGATGTCTAACTCTCTCTCGGGTTAGAATTTTGTCATCTAAGAAGGACCCCGGGCATCCCTACTCATTGGCGTGCAGCTAGGGTTCTGTCACCACCCTTTTCTTCCAAGTGAGTTATGCTTAGATTTGACTTCGAATCTCGAGCTTATATAGTGTAGAAATTGGTTGACGAGCTGCGAACTAGGTGTTTGAAGGTTGCTCGGTCAATTTTGGGGTCAAAACAACCGGTTAGGTGCAAATAAGACTCGTCAACAACCCGCGTGCGACTCGGAACGACTTCTGTTTTTCCAGAAATGCGGTCGCATTTCATTTTTTCCTTCCCAGAAATGCGGTTCCAACTTCTCTTCTGTTTTTCTACACAACAGCAAACTAAGTCAAATTTGCTTCAAATCAAGTCTTTTTAAGCACAAATAAGCATAATTCAACAAAATTGACTCTCAACACCCTAACTTATCAAATTAACCTATTTTAAGCTCGGAAATAGTAGAATTGACCTAAACACTCAATATTTGACCAAGAAATGAGCTAAATATAAGGGTAAAATAGGTATATTTTTTACCCTTATCATACCCCCAAACTTAACTCATTGCTTGTCCTCAAGCAATTGCCAATCAAAATGTTAGAGATCAACTTTTTAATTGCCAACCAGAACGTGACAGCTCAATATTAATCGCAAACCAAAACGTTAGAGTTCATGCATAGTAATGAATCATGGTACTAGTATCAGCTTTTCATTTCAAATCAAGTGACATGGAATCAAGTAAACATGTTTTTCAAGATCGTTTCCTCAAAAGGTTACCTTTTAGAAGAGGGTTCTACTCTAGTGCCAGTCACAACGTCTCAGTTTCCTAGGCATGAAGATTTCTATTGTTCTTTTTCAAAGCAAAACTCTCTCTAATCCATCCTAACCAACATGCTTAAACTACCTAATTTCTACTCATAAAGCCTAGTGTAGTCATTTAAGTCTAAGAAAATAATATTTAGGAAAACAAAAGTATATATGAATTATTAGACTTTTTCTATCTCCCCCAAACTTATTTGACTGCTGGTGCTCCTTTTATTCAACATTTTTTTATTCCAAGAGCATCCCCACTGTCATCGTTACCTTCGTTCTAGCTTATCGACACTTTGTGGTGAATATATCTAGCTACGAGCAAAGTTCACAAGCTCGGAGTGATACTCACTTCCCTAGGCAAA
Source organism: Luffa acutangula (assembly GCA_036850905.1). Lineage (NCBI taxonomy): Eukaryota > Viridiplantae > Streptophyta > Magnoliopsida > Cucurbitales > Cucurbitaceae > Luffa > Luffa acutangula. The sequence goes on from CM072087.1 coordinate 20,830,355, forward strand.
CCTTTCATGCAGTGGCAAACAATGGGTGTCATGAATGCCCCTGGTTACTCAGTAAACCCAAGGAAGGAGGAGTAACTCTCAGTTTTTTCATACTTTTCTTCATTTTTTTTATTTTTTTATTTTTCATATACTGAGCACATATTCTTTCCAGCAGTACAAATTTACAAAAGGTATTTACAAAGCAAGCATAAAGCATAAAGCATCGCCCCCAAACTTAAACATAGACAATGTCCTCATTGGCTTGTTTTTTAGGCATGGGCTTAACATGAGGTTGTTTTGTTTTCAAAAAATCAAGGCTAAACTCTTTTAGAGTGTTAGAAATGTTAAACACGAGGAAGTTTAGACTCTAAGACAATTTTGTAAAGAAAAAGACTAATGGAAAGCCTATGACTAGAAAACAACTCAATTGAGACGGTCGCACTATTGAGATAGAACAAAGCTTTAGTTTTCATCATCAAGGGCTTAAAAGAAAACTCCTTTGAAACATGCTTTTTTTTCTTCCCAAACATTTTAAAGTAGTTTTTCTCTAAAGTTGATTTTTTCTTCAAAACTATCATAGGTAAAGCTAAAAAAAATAGCAAGCAGATTTTTCAAGAAAAGATCTAAAAAACCCAAGCTTTTCTAGCCTAAAATATCCACAAACTATCTAAAACTACCCTATGATCAAAGCTATTAACAACTAAACATTTAAAACAATCAAAACTGCAACTAAACTACTAAAAACATAATTTAAAACATGTTAAAACTAAAAAACAAAAAGCAACATAAAACAGTAAAACAGTATTATTCACAAAAAATTCAGTCAAAGGGGATCAGAAAACTCCCCTATTCCTTTTCTGAGGAACTCTCTTTCTCTTCATTCTTTTCATCTTCCTTTTCATCAGAATCCTCTTATTCTTGGGGCATAAGTGACTGATGGAAATTTGGAAAGACTGGAGCAATACTCGTAGCAATCGAGAGGTAGAACTCTCTAATAGCTTCATCCCTCTCCTTGGCATATGTCCAGTATGTCTTCAGGTTCTCCCTGATTCGATCAAGCCGGTGGTGGACCATGCCTAAGGCTTCTAATAATGGTGAAGGGCCTGTAAAAGGAGTGTGCTCCGATGGAGAGGCTACATTCGGCTCTGATTGAGGCGTGGCTTGTGATGTGGAGGCTTTATCCTTCCTCTGGATGTTGTTCTGTTGGAGCTTTCCTATGAAGGACAAGTCAATGGTTGGTTTAAAGAAATGGCGCACCTCGTCCTTGCCTGGCACAATCTTCACCCTCTCACAGAGCTAGGTGACGAGTGAGCCAAAGAAAAGCTTGCCTGCCCTTTTCTGTCTGCAGGCTAAGATCTCATCCCTAATAATGCTCCCTACGTTGATCTCCAACCCCTTCATTAGGCAATAGAGTAGCATCACTCTATCCACTGAAATCGTGTTATCGTGGGTGGTTAGCATCAAGCAGTTCTTGATGAAGTGAAGCCACACTGCCGATTCTGACTTTAAGTCACTTGGCACTAAAGACTTCACTTTCGTCTACGACTCTTTCCATTAGAACCCTTTGTTGGCCACAAGTTTAAGTGCTTCCTTCATTTGCTTGGCCGAAGGGTTCCTGGTCACATCAATCCCTCTTGGGTTCAGGGGTGCTTTGATCATGTACACCCTGTTAATGTCGATTGAGGAGAAACAGGCCATCTTCCCCCTCACCACCGCCATGCTAATGCTCTCCTCCCTCAGGCCGACGTAGAATTCACAAACTAGAGGCACAACAACCTCCTGAGGGTGAGCACATAACTCATGCCACTTGTATTGGAAGATAACTCTGCTTACGAACTTTGGCAGTGCTCCTGCTCAGTTAGAGAATCCTTTTTCATTGAGGAAATCTCTTTTCTTCATGATGTCCATCCTTTCCTGAAAATTAACATCTTTAAACACCTCGGGGAATGCATTTTTAGGAGATGCAGCCTTTGGTGATTTTCCCTTTGGCTTGGCGGGTGCGATGGTCAGAGGAACTACTGGTGAGGCGTCCATGGACCTTGTCCTCGGCCTCTTTGTAAAGATTGGGTCATTCTTGTTCTTTGTCCTCCTCTTAGCCTTGATCTCTCTCTTTCTCTTTCTTTTTAATGTTGCAAAGATAGGGTCTTGGACATCATCTAGCTCCCTTACCTCTGAATCAGATTTTGTATCAGAGTCAGAATCACTGGAGGTCTCGACCTCCTCATCTTCTTTTTATTCTTCAACCCTCTTCTCTTTCGAAGAGGTGCTATTAGCAGTTGGTGGGTCATGTGTAAATAGAGGCTCAAAAACCTCTTCAATTGGCTGCTCTTTATTGGCCTCGACTAGGCCTTCTTCAGAATGCGGCCCAGATGTGGTCGCATTCTGGCCTTCATTCTCCATTCCTCTTTCTTTCTCTTTTTCTAATTTTCCTTCTGTTGGCCCCTATTGGGCCTCTTCTTCTACCCTTTCTTACAACGCTTCAACCTCACTTTAAGCCTTGTGAAGTGGCTCAAAAGCTGCAAGAAAGTCTCAAGCTTCCTTCCTTCTTTTTAAATCTTCTTTTAACTCTTCTCTTCTCTTTTTCTCTTCCTCAAGGAGTTGCAAATCCATAGCTGCCCTCCTAAGGTTTTCCTCATATTTTCTCTCTTCCTCAGCTTCTAAGGCCCTCTCGGCCTCTTGCTCTTGTTTTCTCCTTTTTTTTTCTCATCTTTCTCATCTCTTTCCTTTGAAAACTCATCCTCCTCAGGCTTTTTTTGATTTTCCATTTCTCTCTCTCCTTCAACCTCTTTCAAAGCATCCTGTTCAGCTTTGTACTCCTCTGCAATCTCAAGGGCCTTTTGCCACTTCTTGGCGGATTATTCCTTCGAATACATCGGGCGACTTCTTTTCTCATTTGTTCACATTTCCTAGATCATCTTTTGACGCGAAGACAAACTGTGCGTATCACAAATGTCCCCGGTTACTCAATAACCTAACAAAATTTTAAATGAAGGAGAGGAATGCTCGAGCAAAACAATTGGAGTAGCAAAAAGTCTCCCAAACTTCAATTATTCATTGTCCCCAATGAATCATTAAATTTTCAACTATACCCCCAAACTTAAATTTTTCTATCTGAATTTTAAACTAAGCGTGGGACTAGAACTAAGCGTAAAGTGGATCATAAAAGTCAACACTACCTCCAAAATCTTCTTTGCCGCAGCAACAGACCATGCTAGAGAAATGCTCAAGCAAAAGGTTTCTGGAGATCAGAATACCTTGACTTAATTAAGCTTAACCAGTCCAAGCTTAAAAAATTCAGAAGAAAATAGTTAAGTTAGAGTTACTCTGTGATTATAGAACAGAAACAACTGGAAATTTCATTAAAACATAAAGAGAAATTACATAAGCAGAGATATATTTTTTTAGAACCAGAAATTAAAAACCAGCAGAGCAATAAAATAAGCAAAGATAGAAGAAGATGCAGTCAGAAATGCGCGAGCAACAAAAATATTTCAACAAAAAGATTGCGCGCCCAAATTCTCCTCCTTCAATCCTCCTGACCAGGATCTCTTTCTTCATCTCCTTCTCTCTCAACAGGCGGCGGCGGAATCCAGGGTTTTAGTAGATCATCAGGGAATATGGGTAAAGCCGGATATGGGTTGGAAAAATTTGATTGCAAGGCTACCCTCAATGCGGCATCCCTCCTCTTCACATAATTCCAAAAAGTACGTATTGGCCTCGCTCTTCAAATAAGCAGCTTGAAATGTTCGCTTTTCCGTCTTTGACAGTCTCCACTGGGCCCCCTCAATGCCAACCTCTAGGAAAGTCCTGGAGGTTGAACAAAGAGTTAATGGCTCCTAGGCTCCAGTCAACGGGCACTCCTCAAACTATAACCTGAAATTCTTCCTGATCGTCAACATTTGCGTAAAATTCCAGAACAATGTTGGAATTAACAGGTTCTGGCTTCGCACAAAATTGATTCCAGCCGAGGTTCGCTATTCCAGTCCTCAAGAACCATGGCACATCATCGCCAAATCCTCGTTCAAACAGGAAGTCCCATCTCAGCATCTCAACATACTTTGCCCGAGCAAGGTTATTGATGAAGCGATTGTACGGTAATCTTGGTTCCTCAATCTCGTCAGCTTCACCCGATGCTTCAGCAATGCTTTTGCCCTTGTCTTCCCTCTGCTTGGCCAGAATTTCTTCCTCAGTCTTCTTTTCTTCTTCCTCTCTCGCTTTGTCTTCAGCCTCCTTCTTTTCTTGTTCTCTTCTATCTTCCTCAGAATCTGACGACGAAGGTGATTGGGTAGTTCGAATCACCCTGATGCGGCCCGCCTTCCGCTTAATGCGGTGACGTTTCGACACTTATGGCATGACTACCTCTACCCGAGCCTCCTGCACTAGTTCCTGTTCATTCCCTTCTTCAGGCACAACCGCGGCCTGTTCGTCTCGAACTTCGTCAGCCCTTGTTTCTTGATTCGTCTCAACATTCTCTTCTTGAACCGTATCTGTGACTATCGGTTCTATCTCAGGATTTTGAACTCCCTCCGTATCTGGGACATTCACCGATTCTTCTTGGATAGTTCTCTGATCTTCAATCGTGTGTTGTTTTTTTCGCCTCTTGGCTTCCCTCTCTTCGGGCGTTCTCTTCTTCTTTGTTTTTCTTTCGGTACCACAGGACTAACTGGTACTGCTTCCTCCTCATTGTCCCTTTATTTGTTTGCTCTTGTCTTTGCCATGGAAGACTCAAGGGTTTTTACAGAGAAGAGCAACAAAGGAAGAAGAAGAAGAATTATGAACAAGGAAGAAAGTAAATGCGAAGTTGAAGTGAAAAGAAACGTACCACCGTCTTCCAATAAATAAGCTTTAGCAAAATCGAATCCCAGCAAAATGCTCCCGCAAACATCTTGCTCCCTCAATCATGAATCAACCTTAGGAAAGGATATTTCGACTGAAACTCCTCACCCCAATAATGTTTCACACGCTGACCATTCACCTTGAACACTCTCCCATCTTTTTCTTCATGCAAAGTAATTGCTCCATGGGGGAAAGCCTCAATCACAACAAACGATCCTGACCATTTAAATTTTAGTTTCTCGGGAAATAAATTCAATCTAGAATTATAAAGCAAGACTTTCTGACCCTTGACAAACTCTTTAGATTTAATTTTCTTGTCATGCCACAACTTAGTCTTTTCTTTATACATTTTCGCATTCTCATGAGAAAATTTGTGAAATTTCTCTAATTCATTAAGCTGCAGCATTCTTATTGCAACTACACGACTCAGATCAAAATTTAACTTTTTCAAAGCCCAAAATGTTTGATGCTCTAACTCTAATGGTAAATGACAAGCTTTCCCATATACTAACCTATAGGGAGACATACCTAGAGGAGTCTTATAGGCTGTCCTATAAGCTCAAAGAGCCTCATCCAACCTAAACGACAATTCCTTCCTAGATGGATGAACTACTTTCTCTATAATAGATTTAATTTCCCTATTACTGATTTCAGATTGACCTTTGCTTGTGGGTGATAACGGGTAGCTATCCTATGCTTAATCCCATACTTAGCTAACAACTTAGTTAAGATATTATTAACAAAATGTGTACCCTCATCACTCACTAGAGCTCTAGGTGTCCCAAACCGCGCAAAGATGTGCGATTGAAGAAACCTTGCTACTGTCTTGGCATCACCCTGATGGCACGCAATGGCCTCCACCCACTTGGACACATAATCAACTGCCAATAAGATAAAAACATTACCATTAGAAGGGAGAAATGACCCCATAAAATCAATACCCCATACATCGAATAATTCAACTTCTTAAATGTAAGTAAGAGGCATTTCATCTCTAGGCCCCAAGTTTCCTCTCCTTTGGCAAGCATCACATTGCTTGTAAAACCAATGGGCATCCTTGAATAAGGTAGCCCAGAAGAATCCACAATGCAGAATCCTCATAGTTGTCCTCTGACCGCTGAAATGACCTCCATACGGCGAAGAGTGATATTGCTCTAGGATTTCTTTTGCTTCATCACCTGAAACACACCTACAAATAATACCGTCAGAGCATTGCTTATACATAAATGGCTCATCCCAATAGAAAATTTTTGCATCATGCTTAAACTTTTTCTTATGCCTCCAGTCCATGTCAATAGGAGTGACTCAATTTACAAAAAAGTTGGCAATATCAGCATACCAAGGGGCATCCCTGACTACCTTTACCTCAACAGCAAAAAGCTGTTCATCTGGAAAAGCATCCAAAATAGCAGATTGCTTCAGCAAAGATGATGATGGATCAAGACGAGACAAGTGATCTGCAATGACATTTTTTGAATCATTCTTATCCTTTATCTCTAAGTCGAACTCCTGCAATAATAAAACCCAACGAATTAGTCTAGGCTTTGCATCTTTCTTAGCCATTAAATACCTAATTGTTGCATGATCCGTGAACACTGTGACTTTGGATCCGACCAAATATGGTCGGAATTTCTCAAAAGCGAACACCACAGCTAACAACTCATTTTCAGTAGTTGTATAGTTTACTTGTGCTTCATTTAAAACCATGCTTGCATAATATATAGGATGGATAAATTTGCCCTGCTTTTGCCCCAACATAGCACCTACTGCAACATCGCTCGCATCACACATTACCTCAAATGGTAAATTCCAATTAGGTGCACAAAGAATGGGTGCTGAGATTAAAGCAGCTTTTAAAGTCTCAAAAGCCTTCCTACAATCTGCATTAAAGTAAAAAACATGATCAATACAGAATAAGTTACAAAGAGGCTTATTGATTTTTGAAAAATCCTTTATGAACCTCCTATAAAATCCAGCATGGCCTAAAAAACTCCGAATTCCCTTCACTAAACTCGGTGGTTCTAATCTTTCAATCACCTCTATTTTTGCTCTATCAACTTCTAGACCATTCTTAGAAATCCTATGACCTAACACTATGCCCTCCTTCACCATGAAGTGGCATTTCTCCCAATTAAGAATTAGATGGGTATCCTCACATCTCTTTAACACCTTACCCAAATTATCTAAACAACTCTAAAAAGACCCTCCAAACACTGAAAGATCGTCCATAAATACCTCAACAGTGGACTCAATCATATCAGAAAAAATTGCTAACATACATTGCTGAAATGTTGCTGGAGCATTGCAAAGGCCAAAAGGCATTCGCCTAAAAGCAAATGTCCCATAAGGGCAGGTGAAAGTGGTTTTTTCCTAATCCTCAGGAGCAATAGTAATCTGGTTATACCCAAAATAACCATCTAAGAAAAAGTAGTAGGCCTGACCAGCCAATCTATCCAACATCTGGTCAATAAATGGTAGAGGGAAATGGTCCTTACGGGTAGCTTTATTAAGCCTCCTGTAGTCCATGCAAACCCTCTAGCTAGTTACTGTCTTAGTTGGGATCAACTCATTGTCTTTATTGCTCACCACAGTGACACCTTCTTTCTTAGGAACACATTGGACATGGTTCACCCAATTGTTGTCTGCAATTAGATAAATGATCCCGGCATCCAACCATTTAATCACCTCCTTTTTAACAACCTCTTTGATGATATGGATTCAATCAATAATCCATTGCATGTACCTGAATGACCAATCACAAGGAGCAAGGCAAAGAAGATACAAGAGGCTTTCACACTGCATGTTTAAAAGCTAGCAAATGCACAACGAGAGGCCGAGAATTTTGAACCCAAATTTTTGTATAATGTTAGTTCAGCAAGTCAAGAAGAGAATGGAGTCAAGATAGCACATATTTAAGACAATTTAAAGAAATTCTATCTTTTTAGTTTTGAGATATGGTTGCTCGTTTGATGTGCAATCAAGTTTTAAGTTCCTAGGTCTTATTTTCTACAATTTGCAATTAAGTGTAGTTGAATGACTTTTGAATTCCTTGGTCTATCCACGACCATTTGGCCTTTAAATTGCTTGTAATACTCTTGAAAACTCAGATTATGATTAGTAAGAAGCTTTTGCTTATTCAACCCCTTTGGTGTTGTCTTTTCTTTCAAATCTTGTCTTAGGTTTGATGTTCAATCGATTCATTGGATTAGTTTTGATCAATCTATTTCTGGAGTGAGTCGTCTTAGGATCTAGGAGTGACCATCATAGATTCTATGTTTGATCTAAGAGTGATTCATCTTCTAGCTAAACTCTTGGTTGGAATCATTGGGTAAGTTAGTCTTATTTGTGTCCGTTTACAAGGATCCTAGAAGGACCTCTAGCTTTGTAAACTTAAGCATATTGGGCGCTTATCATCTTTCATTGCAAGGTTAAGCCTTCTTTGTTGCTCAATACTCTTAAAGGATCAATCCTCTAGAGTGATTTTATGCATACAAAAAGATGGGCTAATTCCCTGAATGTCAGCCAATGTCTGACCTATAGCCTTGCGGTATTGCTGCAGCAACTTTATTAAGGCCTCTTCATGCTCCAGCATTAAATCTGATGCAACAATAATGGGCAACGTCTCACCTTCCCCAAGACACACATACTTTAGATGATCCGGCAAGGGCTTCAAATCTAAAGTAGGTGCCTCAATCAGGGATGGCTTAATAGGTGAAGCCTTCCTTTGATTTAAATCTAAAGATTCAAAAACATCCTCACACCTAAACAACTCTTTTTCATTTTTTCTTTCTAACAAACAAACCGGTAAATCCTCTACACTAATCTCTCCATGATCTTCCGAATGCTTACTAGTTGAATCCTGTATTGCTGTCTCAACAATTGTGCTCTCCAGAATCCTGATGAAAGAGCAATCTTCCATTTCGTCTGGATACTTCATGGCTTTAAACACATTAAATTTTACTTCCTCTTTACAGACTCTCATTGTTAATTCCCCTTTCTGAACATCTATTAACGCCCTACCAGTAGCCAAAAATGGATGACCTAGAATAATTGGGACATCTTTATCAGCCTCATAGTCTAAAATAATAAAATCAACAGGAAATATGAATTTATTCACTTTCACTAAGACATCCTCAATTTTACCCTCTGGATATGTGATAGACCTATCAGCTAGTTGGAGTGTGACTGTGGTAGGCCTAGCTTCACCAATACCTAGCTTTCGATAGACCGAAACAGGCATAAAGCTAATGCTTGCACCTAAATCACAGAGTGCTCTACCTAACTCTTTTCCACCTATAGATACAGGTATAGTAAATGATCCTGGATCCTTAGCCTTGGGTGGTAGCCCATTCTTAAGAATAGCACTACATTCCTCAGTAAGAGATACAGTTTCAAACTCACATAACCTCTTCTTTTTAATTAAAATATCCTTAAGAAAATTTAGCATAATCAGGCATTTGCTCAATAGCTTCTACTAAAGGGATATTTATATGCAATTGCTTAAGAATCTCTAAAAACTTTTTAAATTGACCATCCTGACTCGTAGGCCTTTGCCTTTGTGGAAAAGGTAGAGGTGTGGTACATAAGGTGGGAGCGGCACATAAGGTGGTTCCACATCTGGAACAGAACCAGATGCTCCAGCATCTTTATCGCTGCCTCCAGCACCCTGACCAGTCTCCAACTCTTTCTCAACAACAACATTCTTATTACAATTATAACTATATTCTGGGTCTTTCTAGGTTATTTTCTTTCTTCCAGTGGCTTACCACTCTTAAGAGTTACTGCCTTTACTTGCTCCTTACATTCCCTTCGAGGGTGTTCAGTATCTGAGGGAAGTTTCCCTTGAGGCCTTGCCTTCAGCTCATTAGCTAGTTGACCCACTTGCAATTCCAGGGCTCTCATTGAAGCTTAATTACTCTGAATTGCGACATCTGTACAAGCCATAAATTCCTTCATCATTGCCTACAGAGAACTGCCCGAATTTTGCTGGGGTAAAGCCTGCTTATTTTGTAGGGGCAATACCTGCGCTTTAGCAAATCCCGACTGGTTTACCTTTTGCTGTGTTTGCATACTGCTTCTTTGTCCTCGCCATGAGAAGTTGGGGTGGTTGCGCCAACCTAGATTATAAAAATTAGAATAAGGGTTATTCCTCTGATTACCTACAAAAAACACCGAAGCTGGATTGCTGGGGCAAAACTCGTAGTTGTGGTCTTCACCACAACACACAAATGTTTCCTCTATGACTTGGTTCACTAATGCAGCAGGCTCAACAGCTGGTGGTTGCTGATGACTAATCACTGTCACATTCTTAAGAGCGTTAGCAATCATCGCAAGATCAACCCTAATGGTGGACACACCATCAACCTCTAACACGCTGTTAACCTTTTTATTTGTGCCTCTAACATCTTACCACTGACAACTATTAGTATATATTCTTTCTAAAATTTCATAGGCTTCATTGAAAGTTTTTGCCAAAAGGGCCCCTCCAGACGAAGCATCAACCATACCCTGGGTTACTCCGTTTAACCCATTGTAAAATGTTTCCATTTGGATACAATGAGGTAAACCATGGTGGGGGCACTTTCGCAAAAGCTCCTTAAGCCTTTCCCAAGCCTCACTAAAAGTTTCATCCTCAAGTTTCCTAAACCCTACTATTTCACTCCTTAATTTAGCATTTCTATTAGGTAGGAAATATTTGCTCAAAATTTTTTTAGCTAACTCATCCCATATCCTAATTGATCTTGGAGCAAAAGAATTTAACCACGCCTTTGCTCCATCTCTAAGAGAATACGGGAAGAAAGTTAATCTAAGGGCATCCCTAGGCACTCCTTCAATTACAAAAGAACCACTAACTCCTAGAAAAGACTTAAGATTCAAATGAGGATCTTCAGATGAGAAACCATGGAATTGACCAACGGTTTGCAACATCTGAAACATTACTGGTTTCATTTCAAAATTTGTCGCTTGGATTTGAGGACGTGCAATCCCTGGATTCAACTCATCAAACATTGGGAAAGCATATGCTCAAATGGCTTGGTCCTATCGTTCGCTACCAAGATAGGATTTGCAGCAAGCGATTGTGCTGGGGGTTCACTGGATCTTCAGGACCCTGCGGAAGACGCGACACGTTATCCATTTGGTTTCTGCGATGCTCTCTCCTTCTTCTCCTGAATGTCCTCTCGATTTATGGATCAAGCTCAAACCTTACCCCAGGCGGATCGCTCATGCACCAAACTCATGCCTCCAAAAACAAAAGAAACAATCAAAAAGTTCTAGCACCAAACCACTAAAACACATACACAAAACAGATCAAATAAAAACTTATTCAAGTCCGCGGCAACGGCGCCAAAAACTTGTTGGGCTCCTAGAGTGAGTAAAATTATGATCTAAAAGTACTCTAGAACTCTGTGCAAGTATACACAGTCCGCAACAAGTAATGAGTATTATCAATCCAAGGCCTGAACTAGTTTCCACTTTATCTATTTTGTATAATTCTTTAATGGTTTCAAAGAAGGTAAAAATGATTGGTTTTTGTAGGAATAATGCTGAAGCAAAAGAAATGACATAACATAAAATAATCAAATAGGCAGACAGATTAGAAAGAGGCGCTGGTCAGGATTTAGTAATTGTTTTAAAAGATGCTCTAGCAATATTATTGATCATGCAAAACTCTCGTAGTCTTATTACCAGATTCCTCCCGGAACTCCGAATCTTTTGGAATGTGTTTCAACCCCAATGAAGTACTACTGATCGAGCACTAGGCAACTGGCTATCCCTAGCTCAGTCACTGGTGTTCACCAATACACAATGATCGTAGTGTGATTAATCGCCACATACTCTCTAAATCATCCCTGAAACTAGAGAGAGGTATTCATACCGGCTGGCCAGGCGGGCATAAAATAGAAATGAACTCAACAATTAATCAAGATGCATTAATCAATATTTATTACTAGAGAAGAAGCACAACAATCACATTGTTCCTAACCAACGCCTAAAGCTACCTAGTTCATAATATGCATGGAAACACAAATTACAATCCGAGTAAGCATGTCCATAATCACAAGATAATAAAGGAAAATATTAATCTTCCCAATCAGCTTGCAAATGATGGTCTTCTAGATGGTCTCCAATCTCTCTCCCCTATTCGGCTCCAAAAGGTGGACAGGACTTTCCAAGAATGGAATGTTTTCTCCCAAAAGTGGAATGAATTTGACTTGGGCGGCTACTTCCTTTTATAGAAGGATAGGAGGCTTGAATTAGGTCAACCTGGACACGTGTAGGGCTCTCCTTGCTCCTTTATCACGAAAATAACTCAACAAAATTCGGTTTGTCAACTTGGCTAACGATCTGTGACGTGGCAGTTTTGCTCACAGTTTTGCTGTAGCACAGAATTTGCTCCCTCCAGTCGCCCAGAAACATATTCTGCATAAAATAACTTCCAAAGCTTCCATTCTTCCAAATGGGTTAAAACATATAATTTATATCTAAAACCAACCCTATTAAGCACAAAAGCCATACAAATCCCTAAAGAAATTAAGCCTAAATAACTACCTTTTGGACAGTTATCAACACCCATCTCTCGGATCATCTCAAACCACTCCCGCAAACGTTTTCTGAATTGTTGAGTGGGAGGTTTTTGGGTTTGGTGGACAACAGTGGTGCGCGTGAACCTCTTTGGGTAGATGAGCTCGACATCTCCCTCAAACTAGCCGACATTGTCGAAGGGGATGGAGCTAGAACGTTGGGCGCTCGGTTCACGACTGCCGGCGAGATTCTCGTGGGTCTCGTCCTTCGCGTTCCTTGCATGGGTGTTTCAGGGTTCTCTTCTTATTGTCAGACGTTAGCCTAAACTTCGTGGGTTGCTCGAGCACTCTAAGATCGGTGTTTAGTGATCCTTGTGTGTTCTTCATCTTCCTTGAGTGTGGGTCTTGCGGTTTCACGATGGAGAATATGGAAAGTTGAGGGTTTGACTTGAATGCAAAGGTTTTGGTGTTTAGTGAGGAAAAAAGAGCTTAAGTCAAGCTATTTATACTTTTCTAATTAGGTCACGTGCAGGTCAAACGAAAATCGTGACTCCCTTTTTATTCGGCAAAATGCGATCGCATTCCCAAACACACTAGGGAAAAATGTGGTCACATTTCACCCAGTTTTTCTGTTTTAACTTTTTTTTCGGACTTTTCCTTTTTCCTTTGCTTTTTCTCTGAAACACTCATAAACAAATTAGAAAGCTCATACACTTTATTCATGATTTATTAGATATATATTCTTTTAATTCTCTCATTTTAAAAGAATTTAAGAAATGTTTTGATCAATTCAACTTCCAGGTAAGTCCCCAGGTAGAGGTGTTCCCTATGGTCAGCTTAAATACCTCAGCCTAGGCAAGACTTGCCTTGGACAAAGTTCCCTCTTGATCAAAAATCATATATTCAAAAACAAACTTACACTTTTCTCATTTTTCCTGATTTAAGCTTATACAGGGCCTAAAAATAATACGGACTTTTCAAAACTCCTAGGTAAATCCCCAGGAAAAGGTGTTCGCAATGGTCATCGTAAATACCCTTTCCTAGATAGGATTTTCCTAGACAGAGTTTTTACTCTTGCCCCTATATTTTGGAACTATAGTCTAGATAATTATTTATAAACCCAGATAATGTAGAAAAATTAATTCAAGTTAGTAGTCATGCCAAATCAATTACGGAGACATGGGCTTCCTCATCCTCGAAGCCTCTTCCCCAATATCGTTTTATCCTTTGTCCATTTACCTTGAAGTGCACGCCCTGATTATCTGTCAGTATTATAGTCCCATAGTCGAAGATTTTCACTATTTTGAAAGGTCCTGACCATCTCGACTTGAGTTTCCCTGGAAATAATTTGTGTTTGGAATTGAAAAGTAACACTTTCAGGCCTTTGTGGAACTCTTTTGGGTGAATTCTTCTATCATGCCATCGCTTGACTTTCTCCTTGTATATCTTTGCATTTTCATTGAGAAATGTCGAAGTTCTTCCACCTCGTTAAGCTGCAACTTCCTTTTGATCCCTGCTTTTTCCATGTTGAAGTTAAACTTTTTCAATGTGCAATAAGCCTTGTGTTCTAACTCGAGTGGTAAATGACAGGCTTTCCCGAATATGATGCGGTATAGAGACATTCCTAATGGTGCCTTATATGCAGTTCTATGGGCCCACAATGCTTCATCAAGCCTTAATGACCAATCCTTACGAGAATGATCCACTGTTTTTTCCAAGATAGCGTTGATTTCCCTGTTAGAGAGCTTTGCTTGCCCATTAGTTTGAGGATGGTAAGCAGTAGCTACCCTGTGTCTGATGTTGTATTTAGAAAACAAAGTGGCTATTATTCTGTTCAGGAAGTGAGATCCTTCATCACTTATGATGAAGCGAGGGGTTCCATGTCTTGCGAAGATATTCTTTAGGAAAAACTTCTTTACCACCCTGGCATCATTTGTTGCATTAGTTATTGCCTCAATCCATTTTGGTACATAATCCACTGCGAGCAAGATGTAGATATTCCCAAAGGATGGTGGGAATGGCCCCATAAAGTCTATCCCCCACACGTCGAAGATTTCCACCTCGAGTATAAAGTGTAGAGGCATTTCGCTTTTAGCTGTCAGATTCCCTGTCCTTTGGCATTGATCACAATTCTTCGTGAAGAGGTGTGCATCTTTGAAAAGACTGGGCAAAAAATAGTCGGATTGGAAAACTTTAGCTGCTGTCTTGAGACCTGCAGAATGTCCTCCGCATGGAGCTGCATGACAGGCTCCCAATATCAATGGTATCTCCTCTTCCGGTACACATCGTCTGAGTATTTGTTAGGCCCTAGTTTATACAAATATGGTCATCCCAGTAGTAGTCTTTGACATCTCTTAAGAACTTCTTGAGTTGTTGAGCGGTTGCTTGTGGTGGTTTTAGTCCACTGACTAAATAGTTTACATAGTATGCAAACCATGGAAGTTCAACAGTTCTGAATGCCAGAATTTGCTCATCCACAAATGACTCTTGGATTTCTAGCCCTTTTTTTTTTCTATGTGTACTTCCTCTCCATGTCTTGATAGATGATCTGCTACCTGATTCTCTGTTCCTTTTCTGTCTTGGATTTCTATGTCAAACTCCTGCAAAAGCAAAATCCATCAAATTAGTCGGGGTTTGGCATCGTTTTTCGAAAGTAAATGCTTAAGGGCAGAATGATCTGTGTGAACTATGACTTTAGTTCCCACAAGGTAAGATCTAAACTTGTCAAAACCAAACACTACTGCCAGTTATTTTTTTCCTGTGACAATATAGTTCAACAGAGCCTCGTTGAGTGTCTTGCTTGCGAAGTAGATAGGTTGTACTATCTTTCCTCTTTTCTGACATAGGACCGCATGATAACTCTCAAAAAGGAAGTTATTTAGTCCTTATTTCTATATTGATTTGTGTCTTTTGTGCTGAATAGGGTTGCTTTTAGATATATATTACATGTTTTAACCCATTTGGAAGAATGGATGCTTTGACAGTTATTTTGTGCATAATATATTGTTGAGTGACTTGAGGGAGCAAATTCTGTGAAGTAGCAAAGCTGGGAGCAAAATTGTTACGTCACAGCTTGTTAGCCAATTTAATGAACTGAATTCTGTTAAGATATGCTCGGGATAAAGGAGCAAGGAGAGTCATCCACGATTGGGAGACCTAATTAGGTTAAGTCTCATCTTATAAAAGGAGGGAGCCGTCAGAGATAAACTCATTCACGATTGGGAGACCGAATCAATTTGTTGTAAGCCGAATTGAAGGCAGAATGGAGATCTAAGAAGACCAAGTGCTATTCCTCTCAAGGAGACGAAGTCCTTCTATGTTCTTGGTGGTTCGGAGCAGCCGTTTCATCTCCCCAATTGCTAAAAGGATTAGTATTTCTTGTGTATTTTGTATTATTGATGTGCTTATAGAGATTGTAACGTGTTTTATGTTTTCAATCATGAACTAATTGCTTGGTAGGCATGGGTTAAGAACTATGTGATTGTTA
The DNA here is from genome assembly GCA_036850905.1 of Luffa acutangula. NCBI lineage: Eukaryota > Viridiplantae > Streptophyta > Magnoliopsida > Cucurbitales > Cucurbitaceae > Luffa > Luffa acutangula. Next base: position 20,846,180 of record CM072087.1, read on the forward strand.
TATTTATAAAATCTAGAAATTCTATTTGGTCATGATCATCTTGAATTATTGTTGATCTTTAATTTCATTGTGTCCGCCTACCTAACCAGTATGTATAGCTTCTCCAAGTTTCAAGGATGATTTAGGAGTTGTGTGGCGATAATTCACGCTAGATCATTGTGTATTGGTGAACGCCAGCGACTGAGTTAGGGATAGCCAGTTGCCTAGTGCTTGATCGGTAGTACGTCATTGGAGTTGAAACATATTCCAAAAAAATCCGGAGTTCCGGGAGGATCCCGCTGATAATACTGCATGAGATCGATAGATCAAAAGAATTTATGGAGCATCTTTATAAACAATTACAGAAGTCTTAACCTGTGTCTGTTTTCATTATGTTTTCTCTAGTCGTAATCATTTACTGCTTTTGTATATCTTTTGTTTCAGCATTTTAAAAACCCAATCAATTTAACCAACCTTTTGAAGTCACTAAAAAGGCAAATTAAATCAATAGAGGTAGGCATTTCAAGACCATGTGGATACGATAAATACTTATCACTTGTTGCTAGATTGTGTATACTTGCACAGTATTTTGGAGTTAATTTGTCTCATATTTTTAACCACTTTAGAATTGCAACAAGTTTTTGGCGCCGTTGCCGGGGACTTCAAATTATTTTATTTGATTATTTTTTTTTTTGTTTGTATTTTTAGTGATTTGGTGCGTTAACTTTTTGACTGTTTCTTTTTTTTTTTGTAGGTGTGACTTTGGCGCATGAGCTATCCCCTTCGGATTAGATTTTCACGGAATTTCAAGTGAATATCGAAGAGGAACTGTACGATGCAGCAAAATCCGCCACTGGAGCAAAATGGGCAGCGAAATAATAAGGCTAAAAATCCTATCCTTGTAGCAAATGATAGGGACAGAGCCATTAGAGAGTATGCTTTTTCAATATTTGACGAGTTAAATCCAGTGATAATTCATCAAGTTATTGAGGCAACAAACTTTGAAATGAAACCGGTCATGTTTCACATGTTACTGATGGTTTATCATTTGAGGACCCTCATTTACATCTTACGTCTTTTCTAGGAGTTAGTGATTCATTTGTTATTCAGGGGGTGTCGAGAGATGCCCTTAGATTAACCCTATTCCCCTATTCTCTTAGAGATGAAGCAAGGGCATGGCTTAATTCTTTTGCTCTGGGATCAATAAATAGTTGGAATGAGCTAGTAGAGAAATTTCTTAGTAAGTATTTTCCACCAACTAGGAATATTAAATTGAGAAGTGAGATAATGGGATTTAGACAAAATGAGGAAAAAAACATTTAGTGAGGCTTAGGAGAGGTTTAAGGAGCTTTTGCAAAAGTGTCCCCACCACTGTTTACCACATTGTATTCAAATGGAAATATTTTACAATGGGTTAAACATAGCAAACCAGTGTATGGTTGATACTTCTGCGGGAGGGGCCCTTTTGGCAAAAACCTTTAATGAGGCTTATGAGATTTTAGAGAGAATATCAACCTACAGTAGTCAATGGTCAGATGTTAGAGGCTCTAATAAGAAAGTTAAGAGTGTGATAGAAGTTTATGGTGTGTCTACCATTAGGGCCGATATTGCAGCATTAGCTAACACTCTTAAAAACATAATTGTTGTAAGTAATGTTCAGCAGCCACCAGTGGTGGAATCTGTTGCATTTGTCAATCAAGTGGCAGCTGAATCTTGTGTCTATTGTGGTGAAGAGAATAATTGTGCGTTTTGTCCTAACAATCCAGCTTCTGTGTTTTTTGCAGGTAATAAGAGGAATAACCCATGTTCAAATTTTTATAATTCAGGTTGGCGCAACCACCCCAAATTTGCATGTGGAGGGCAAGGAAGCAATTCGCAAGCGCCCCAAGCACAACAGAAGGTGGCAAACCAGTCAGGATATGCTAAACCGCAGGGAATGCCCCAACAAAATAAGCAGGCTTTGCCCCAGCAGAATTCAGAGAGTTCTATTGAGGCAATGATGAAAGAATGTATGGCTCGTACTGATGCCACACTTCAAAGAAATTAAGCTTCAATGAGAGCCCTCGAATTGCAAATGGGCTAGCTAGCTAATGAGTTGAAGGCACGACCTCAAGGGAACATTCCTTCAGATATTGAACACCCTATAAGGGAAGGTAAGAAGCAGGTGCGGGCACTGACTTTAAGGAGTGGTAAGCCACTAGAAGAGAGGAAAGAGCCTAGTAAACCCCAGGAAGTAGAAAAGAATTGTGATAAAAATATTGTTGTTGAGAAAGAATTGGAGACTGGTCAGGGTGCTAGAGGCAGCAATAATGATACTGGAGCATCTGGTTCTGTTCTAGATTTGGAACCACCTTATGTACCACCCCCACCCTATAACCCACCCTATAACCCACCCTTACCTTTTACCCAAAGGTAAAAACCTAAGAACCAGGATGTTCAATTTAAGAAGTTTTTGGAGATTCTAAAGCAACTTCATATAAACATACCTTTAGTAGAGGCTTTAGAAAAAATGTCAAATTATGCAAAATTTCATAAAGACATTTTGACTAAAAAGAAGAGATTAGGAGAGTTTGAAATCGTGACTCTTACTTAGGAATGTAGTGCTATTCTTAAGAATGGGCTACCTTCTAAGGTTGAGGATCCAAAATCATTCACTATTCCTGTATCCATGGGTGGAAAAGATTTGGGGAGAGCACTTTGTGATTTAGGCGCAAACATAAACTGTATGCCTCATTCGGTTTATCGAAAGCTAGGAATAGGTAATGCTACGCCTACCACAATCACACTCCAATTAGCAGATAGGTCTATCACATATCCTGTAGGTAAAATTGAGGATATTCTGTTCCAAGTAGATAAATTTATTTTTCCTGTCGATTTCATTATTCTAGATTATGAGGTAGATAAGAATGTCCCAATTATTCTTGGCCGTCCATTTTTGGCAACTGGTAGATCGTTGATGGATGTCCAACAGGGGGAGCTTACAATGAGGGTGCATGACCAAAAGGTGAAGTTTAATATGTTTGATGCAATGAAATATCCTAATGATATTGAGAATTGCTCGTGCATTCAGGTGTTGGATGAGTTTGTTGAGGACCACTTTGAGAAGGAATTGATGGAGTACCATGCCCAAAAATTTGGAGAAATCAAAATTGAGGATTTGGAAATAGGTGGATTGGAGTATGAGCATGAAGATGCATGTGTGGTTTCTAGTTTTAAGAGGAATTTTGAATCCTTAGAGCCAATAGATAAGAAATTCAAGCCTATTGAACCTTATAATTCATTGACATTGCTCCAGCAACCTGAGATTAGGAAATCCTTCATTGATGAGTGGTTATTTACTGTAGCCCATATTAAGGTAGTGAAAAAACCTTGGTATGATGACTTTTCCAATTACCTTGATTTTGAAAATTTGCCTCATGGGTTATCAAAAGAACAAATGAAAGAACTTTTCCATGGGGTGAAATTTTATTTATCAAATGATGCATCTATGGTTAGACAATGTGTTGATGATGACTATGAGGTTAAAGTAAAAGGGCAACGAATAAAGCATTATGGGCAGAGGAGTTTCGTTCGAAATATCCTTCCCTAAAATTGGTCGATGAATGAGAAAGCAAGAGTTTTGCGAGAGCATTTCATATTGCAATATTTTTAGCTCCTAATGTTGTTGCGATTTTATTTTATCTCGTGGATTTTATTCTTGTTTGAATTAATTTGAATTAGATTTTAGTGATTTCAATTTTATCTGATTTATTTTAATTCGTTGGTATTTTCGTAGATTTTATGTTCGTTTTCTTTATTTATTTTTATTTTGGCCTATTTAATTCTTAATTTAATCGAATTAGTTCGGTTTAGATTTAATTTCAGCTTGAATATTTAATTTATACTTAGATTATATTTTTAATAATATATCTTCCAGATTTAATTTTAAAATATTCTTCTCTTAAGTTGCTGGCAAATTAAGGGAGCGCAGGTTTTGAGGGAGCAAAATTTCAGCATTCTAATCAGAAGCTCCCATTATTGGATTACGTTTTTTTATTTTAATTTATTTTCTGTTTTGATATTATTTTTATTTGATATGATTTTTATTCGCTTAGATTTTTATTATTATTTATGATGATTATTATTATTATATTTTATATTTTGTTGGTTGGTTTAGATTTGATTTTGAAGAATTTTAATTTCGAAAGATTTTTCCAGATTTAAAATAAATATATATTGTGGATTTTATTACAAAAAAAAAAAAGATTTGATTTCGTAATTTTGTTGAGAAGATCAGAGATTTTATTCGGTTAAGATTTTTTTTTAGATAAGATTAATAATTTTACCGTTGAGATTTTATTGTGTGGGCATGCAGTTAATTATCAAAGATTTCACGTGTTGAGCAGAGGGAAGCTAGCATTATGTTTGTTAGACACAGAGGGAGCGCAGTAAATGGGAAGATATTACCGTTTGAAAGATCAAAATTTTCCACGAATCCATGTTTTTAAAACGGTAACTTAAATTAATTAGGAGATAATTAGGGGCTAATTATTTGTTGAAGATCTTTGAGTTAGTGCCCTATTTATACGAGGTCCCATCAGGTACGTTTTTCACTCTTATCTTTTATTACTATTGATGTAATTTTTTCTTTGTGTCTATTATTATTGTGAGGAAAAAAACACGAGCAGGGAAAAAATGTTGAGACTGTTGAGACTGAGATGGAACTGAGTGAAGAAGTTGAGCCTGATGAAAGATTTCGGTACGGGAGATTTATTCATGAAGAGGCAAGACAAGGATATCAAGAAGTCCTGAAGCGAAATGTTCTAATGGAGCGCGACTTCGATTATGGCAAAGAGTTCCCACATTTTCCTTGAGCAGACATCACTAATCACGGTTGGACACCTCATAACAAATTGTTTACATTCACTATCTACGAGTTTTAGGGCATAAAACCCAGTGCAATTTTCCTCCAATTTTGCCCCAAATTGCACCAAATTGCTTCGAAATTCTTTCTCAATTGATACAAAACAGTAACACGAACTTACAGACTCGATTGCAATTAAAATACCCAAAACAAAGGGTCCTTACATTGATCAAATCAACTTAAAATTGAAAAAACTAATGCCAAAAACTCAAAACATCTACTAGCAAACCATTCACACATCCAATGCAAAATTAAATCCCACCAATAGCCAATGCAAATTTTAGAGAAACAAAATTAGATCTACGATCGGCTCTGATACCAATTGTAGGAATTTGAATTCCCAATTCCGTTACAGCGGAAGCAATTGGACCGTTCGTAGTTAATTTTGTTTCTACTAAAATACCAATGCATTGGCAAAAGGTTAAGCGATGAGAAACATACCTTCGTTGACGACTCTGAATTCTTCAAGAACGCCTTTCTTGATTGCTCTGCAACAACGAAGAACACCACCATTTGATCTTCCCCGCTATAACTTTGAGATTAGGAACGTAGTTGTGGGACTACCTAATCTTGAATGGGAAAAACCCTAGAGAGAAAATTCTATAACTCGTAGATAGTGAATGTAAACAAATTGTATACTTGTTTCAATAAAGTGTTATTGAGTTCCTACAATAAAGTGTTAATGTTAAATATTGCACAATTTGACCCAAATTCAATAAACTAAGATCCAAGGTTATTTATATGTAACTTGAACTAGTATGTGGGGACATACGGGGATCGGTGTTCAAGTAACAACCTAAAAGGTCTATAGTATAGGGATAAGGTTGGGTACATTATCCTGATAACACTATGTGATACGACCCACTTTGTATTCGATACAGACGTATTGATCCAAGGCGTCTATGTAGGAGACATGCGAGCGGGGGTATCCTATGCAATGAGTTTGCATAAGACCGGACCACGAAATAGTCAACCATATTAGTTATAACACGGTTAACTAGTTAGGTTACTGTTTCAATAGGATGACCTAGGTAACTCAGTCTTAATCCTGAGTGTGTCATGAACTCCTTCTCATGAGGGACTGTCCTTTGATTAGCATGGGTGAGAGTGGCCAATACGCCGACTCAATATGCCTTCCTTTTTGGGGACAAGACCGAGTGGGAGGCTTGGGACATGACAACACAAGAAGGAATTCACTCCTTCCCACTTCTAGGAGAAGTAGATAAGTGTTCCCTTAAGTGGTGACTCCGGGACTTGAACAAAGGGATCCCGCCCTCTCACTGGCCCGAGAGGGACTTTCTGTTTATTGGTTGGACCATAAAGAGGTTGTTCATTAGAGGAGCACTGGTACTTAAGGAGATAGATGTAACACAGGGGTAAAACGGTAATTTGGCCCAGCTGTAGTTACGGACACTCGTGAAGGATTGACTTACCGGTATAGGTCTATATCCGTGGACACAAAAATGTTCTACAGTGAGAGGAGTTCAGCTGTGGGTCTTTAGTGGAATGACCCACAATTAATGAATATTGGTTAACCTGATTAATGAGTTTAATTTATTAACCTCATATCATTGGAGCTTCTGATCTGTAGGTCGATTAGGTCCCCCTGCTAGTTCGTAAAGAGTAATTAGGAATAAATATATCTTGAGAGAATTTGAATAGTTCAAATTCATATTGGGAATTAAGTTAATTGTATGAGATACAAATTAATATAATGTATAGTGATGCATTAAAATATAAAGTCTAATTTCAGATTAAACTTTATTATATTGAGAGATTGATATATTTGAAAAAGTTCAAATATATGTCTAATTAAATATATGGTATTTAATTAGAAGATGAATTAATTGATTATGAATTAATTAATTATTCAATTTAGTTTAAATTAAATGAGATTTAATTAAACTATAGTCTATGAGAGAAATAAATATTTGAAGGAGTTCAAATATTAATATGAATTTGATTCATATTAAATTTATAGGATATAAGGGAATTTGAAGGAGTTCAAATTTTAATATGAATTTGATTCATATTATGGAATTAATTAATTGAAGGCCTGAAATTAAATATATGATATTAATTAATTAACTAGTAGAAGGTCCAAAATTAAATATATGATATTTAATTGGTGATTAATTAATTAAAGAATTAATTAATTGGATATTAATCAATTATGGAAATGATTAATCACTTTTGGAAGTGATCAATCATTTATGGAAAATATTAATCAATTGTGGAATTGATTGGTCATGGAATTGATTAATTGTGGAAAAGATTAAATCAGTTATGGAAATAGAACACTAAACCTAGGGTTTAGGCACAACAACATATGGCCACCATAAGGCCCTCTCATATTCTCTCAACTCAAGAACTCTAGGGAGAATTTTCTCTCTAGAGTTTTTCCCATTCAAGATTAGGTAGTCCCACAACTACGTTCCTAATCTTAGAGTTATAGCGGGGAAGATCAAATGGTGGTGTTCTTCGTTGTTGCAGAGCAATCAAGAAAGGCGTTCTTGATGAATTCAGAGTCGTCAACGAAGGTATGTTTCTCATCGCTTAACCTTTTGCCAATGCATTGGTATTTTAGTAGAAACAAAATTAACTACGAACGGTCCAATTGCTTCCGTTGTAACGGAATTGGGAATTCCAATTCCTACAGTCCATAGAGTGTCGGAGCAGCTTGAGATGGTTCTCAGTAGGCTAGAATTCACTGAGAGACAACTTAAAACCTACTAGAGCTATGATCTTAGAAGAGGAACCACACTAAGGAGGGCTATGCAAGTGAATTTTTCTAAGCCATAGCAAGTCTTCCTAATTTTTCTTGATGATCTTATGAACCCATGCATTCCACCCCCGCCCATCATTCGAGAGGAAGAAGGAAACCCAGAGCCTGAACATAAAGAAGAATTAAAGGGAAGTTTCAATTTCTTCGAGCAAATATTTTGAGGAATGATTTTTTGTGCTCGCGTTGCATGTGTTGTGTTCTTTGTTTGAGGGTACACTTATCATGTTGCTAATTCATTAGGGACAATGAATAATTTAAGTTTGGGGGACTTTTAGCTACTCCGCTTGTTTTGCCCGAGCATTTCTCTCCTTCATAATAACTTTACTAGGTTGTTGAGTAACCAGGGACATTTGTGACACCCATAGTTTGTCTTTGCGTCAAAAGATGACCTAGGAGAATATATAAAAAAATGATAAAAAGATTATTTGGTAAAAAGAAAAAAATTGTGGAGAATTTTGCTGTGAAAATTCATATAGCAAAAGTTTTTATGGATGAATGATAATCTAGCAGTTTTCTGTCTCCCAAAGCTTAGGTGAGCTTCATCATAAGAGATAGAATAACTAAGGATTTTTTTGCTAGCAATGAGTATTTAGCCTAATTGGTGATAAGTTTGAGGCAAGGGTATACTGCACCATAAAAGTCTCTAGATTTGACTCTTGGCTCTGCACTTGAACTTGTTGGAAGTTTTTCTACGGTTGTTGTTGTGTAGGTTGCTTTCCAAACTGATTGTTGGAATTACTCAATTCGGCTTGTCCTCCCCAAGAAAAATTCGGATGTTGTCTCCATCATAGGTTGTATGTGGCTGAATAAGGATTCCATCTATTTTGGTTTTGATTTCCTTGTGGACCTACATAAAAAACAGATGCAGGATTTAGTGAGCAACTATCAGTGATGTGTTCCTCACCACATATCTCACAACATAGGGAAGAAACAACATTGGCAGGGGCTATATTGGTTGATTGTTCATGGACATGCCCATCATCATGCTATGGATGGCCTTGATATGGGCTTGCATCGTAGAGTTAGCCTCTGTTTCCACTGCTTTCACTGGATTTTTCAAAATGGTTGTTGGTTCATTTTTCAATATGGTATATAGGATAGCGTGCGCCTCATTAGCAGACTTCTTTAGAAAGGATTTGTTTGCAGATGCGTTTACAAGTGCCTTTGAAGCTTGATCTAACCCACTATAAAAATGCTCCAAAATAATGCAAGCAGGCAGTCCATTGTGTGGACACTTCCGAACCAGCCTCTGGAATCTTTCTGAAGCTGCATCCAAAGGTTCATTGTATGACTGTCTGAAAGCAATGATTTGTGCTCTATACTTGGCATTCTTATTGGAGGGAAAGAACTTCTCCAAGAATTCCTCTGCCAAATCATTCCAAGAGGTGATGGATTTAGGAGGAAATGAATCCAAACCAGGTTTTAGGATCTCCCTGTAAAGAAAATGGAAAAAGTTTTAGCTTTAGAATATCTTCTGGCACTCTTGTTACTTTAAAAGAATTGCAAACTCTCAAGAACAATTTAATATGCTTGTGTGGATCCTCATTTGGAAGTCCTGAGAATTGGCCAATTGTATTTAACATCTGGAACATCACTGGTTTAAGTTCAAATTGTGGAGCATCAATCGGTGGCTCCAAGATTCATGGATTCAATGTCTGGAAAACTGGTAAAGCGTAATCCCTTATTGCTCGGTTTCGATCTTCCATAATGTAGATCAGATTTTCTTGTTGTGGCACTGGTGGAACTGGAGAAACAGGAGGAATTCTCCCACCATTCTGCTCCCTTCCACGAACTTGAGGATCGACTCAGGAGGGTCCATTCGAAACTCTTGAATGTAAGATGCTTCCTCTAGTAATTCCCGTGCACTCAACTCTTGTTGCTCCTTCTTTTTTCGTCTCTGTGCCTTCCTTCGACGACGAAAGGTTCTTTCTATCTCTGGATCAATGTCAAGGAGTGGATACCCCTTGCTCCTGCACTAACTCCAACCTACAAAAGAAAAACAAATGCAACCCGAAGTTAAATTCCCTTTGAGACAAAAAATGCGGTCGCAATCTGATCGCAATTTCAAAAACAAATCTGGTTTCACTTTTTGTCCCCGAAAACGATGCCAAGAACTAAATGGATGGATGTGAGTTAAGATGATAAATGAAATAATCAAGAAATATTCAGTCAACACTTAAGTGCAAGTATACACTGTCGCACGTAGTAATAAAAAACCTTAGAAAGTAATCCAAGGGTATCGATACCATGAGGACTTAATTGCAAATTCAGATTTGATGAAGAAACTGCTCAAATGATTGCTTTTGAAAAAGGTAACCAAAGAAAATAAGTTGATTGATTGGGTTTTTGAAAAGACAAACAAAACAAGCAATAAAATAATAAAGAATAACAATACTAAACAAACAAGGTGTTCAACATGGATTCATCCCTAGGGTAACAACCATACTTATGCAATATCTAACTTAAGAGTGTTTAATGCATTGGGTCAGATTTAACTTCCATTTGGCCCTTGTTTCCAAAAACCGTAAGAAGGCTAAGCGAGTACCGTTATGCACATTTTTGTGACTCGACTTCGACATAGATAATTCACGAATGCAACCTATAACCCTATAGGCGATACCGCCGAACAATCTTTTTCGAGCTTTTTCTCCTATATCACCTTTATGAGAACCGATATCGTTTGTCCTTTTCGAGATCAAACTCACATAGCATGCAAAGTCTAAGTGATCAAACTAAACTCAGCAAGGTTAGAGTGATAATCAATAAAGAATGACATGCATTAAACCCTACTTAAGCAAATAAAACTCTTTCAAGCCATTAAACCCTATGGGAATTCACCACATTGAACCCCTCAACGGGATTTAGCTACTCATGATGGTATAAAAAGCAAATGAACACATTTTCATTGAAATAATGATGAAAAGAATACAAAATAATGAAAAGATTCAAGAGCTGGAAATAAAGGAGATAGCTAAATATTATGGGTTTTTTTGTTTACACAATCCTTATAGAGTTCGCTAAGACACTCCACTCTCTCACTTTTACAAGATGGGAACGGGTGAAACTCTCTACAAACCACAAGTTTTGATGTCTAACTCTCTCTCGAGTTAGAATTTGGTCATTTAAGAAGGACCTCGTGCATCCCTACTCATTGGCATCGAGCCAGGGTTTTGTCACCACCCTTTTCTTCCAAGTTAGTTCTGCTTAGATTTGACTTCGAATCTCGAGCTTATATAGTGTAGAAATTGGTTAAGGAGCTGCGAAATAGGTGCTGGAAGGTTGCCCAGTCAGTTTCGGGGTCAAAACAACCAGTTAGGTGCGAAGAAGACTCATCAACAACGACCCGCGTGCGACTCGGAACCGACTCTGTTTTTCCAGAAATGCGGTCGCATTTCATTTTTGCCTTCCCGAAAATGCGGTCGCATTTCTGGGGAATTCCAGCTTCTCCTTTGTTTTTCGGCACAACAGCAAATTAAGTCAAATTTGCTTCAAATCAAGTCTTTTTAAGCACAGACAAGCATAATTGAACAAATGTGACTCTGAACACCCTAACTTATCAAACTAACCTATTTTGAGCTCGGAAATAGTAGAATTTACCTAAACACTCAATATTTGACCAATAAATGAGCTAAATATAAGGGTAAAATAAGTATATTTTTTACCCTTATGACATGTCCCCTACACGAATGTGTTCGATTATTCTTTTTGTATCAAATACAAAGTGGGTTGTATCCATGGTGTCGCCAAGATAAGGTACCCAACCTTATACCTATACTATAGACACTTTAGGTTGTTTCTTCAACATTGATCCTCATATGTCTGCACATATAGTGCAATACTCATCTGTCTGCCTTGGATGTTTAGTTTATTGGATGAAGGTTATTTAGGCAAGATGTACATAATATAATCAATAACTCTTTATTAAAAATATCATCAAACACTGCTTTATTTATGTTCGGTTAATTGTTACATGTACTATCTACGAATTTTAGGGCATAAAACCCAACAACAAGTCCATCACTATTGAGTGTAGGTTCTTGATAACATTGCATACACAATACTTCCGACTACCGGTGCGTAAGGATTTCGATTCATATTCTCAACTTCTTGAGGTGATATTGGACTCTGTTCCTTTGATATGTACATAACATTTTTATTATATAAAAGACAACAAAACTTGAGTTCTAGGACATAAACCCCAATAGTGTGAACACAAAATTCTACATTTGCTAGATCCCCTTTTCTATGTGTTCGACCCGAACCACTATTTCTACATAATAGTTGTAGTGTCGTAGATTATAAATTTATTTGGCTCAGACCTTCGACAAGTCCCGTCACCCCAATTGGGGCTACTTTCCTTATATGGTTTACGGGCGCATTTTGATCACGTATTCCACATCCTCAGGTCCAGATGTAGGCACAAATCTTCAACTTCACCTCATTTACTCTGCTAACCTTTAATTCCTATTGTGGGCGCATCTTCCTCGCAAAGTCTCCTGCACATAAACATTAACTTGGATAAATTCTTACAAAAATAATATATTTTTATACAACTTAAGCTTAAATTCTATATCTATAAGATTTCCCTCATGAGTCTACAACTTTTGCTAAATTGACTTGAAATGATAACATTTTAAACACTAAGTCCTTGATTTCCAAATAATAACCTATGTTTTTAAGGCTAAATAAAGCACATAAATGAGCGTTATTAGTATGCCACAACAAAATGGTGTATCGGAGAGCAGAAAGAGAACCTTTTTAGACATGGTTCGATTTATGATGAGTTATTCTCAACTACCTAATTCGTTTTGGGGATATATGGTAGAAACTATTCTATATATTCTGAATATGGTTCCCTCCAAGAGTGTTCAAGAAACACGCTACGAGTTATGGAGAGGACGTAAAGGAAGTTTGCGTTACTTCAAAATTTGAGGACGCCCAGCACATGTGTTGGTACAAAACCCAAAGAAATTAGAACGACATTCAAAATTATGCCTATTTGTAGGATATCCTAAAGTAACGAAGTGAAGCCTCTTCTATGATCCTCAAGATAATAAAGTAATTGTTTTGACAAACGCCACATTCCTTGAGGAAAATCATATAAAGAATCATCAAACACGCAGTAAATTAAACTAATGTTAAAGAAATTTTCGGAGAAGCCACAAAGAAACAAACAAAAGTTTTTAATAAAACTGGTACATCCAACCAGTCACATTCTTCTCAAGAGTTGAACAACTAATTGGTTAATGAATTCATGGAGTATTGGGTTAGTTAATAAATTAGACACAGTCTTAGTAGGTGGACTATCTGAAAAGCCAAGAAGCAATCTGGGCTCAGAATAATTCAGTAAAATTAATCTTTAGATAATCAATGATTGAATTGAAATAAACTAACACCGAATAATTCCGATAAGCCTACCCGCCTTTTATTTTACTGCTTTTACTATTCTGCCATTTATTTTCAGCACTTTATTTCTCCTCAAATTTCAATCTATCCAAAATCCAACCCCCTTTTAGTACCGTCATCACAATAAATCTGATTTAGATTAATTAACAATCGTGCTCCCTGTGTTCAACCCCAACCACTACTGCTACAAGCTAGCTTTAGCGGTTGTGGACTTTAAGCTTATCTGGCACAGTCGTTGGAGAATTCGACACCCTCCTACGTCCCGTTAAATCCCAAAACTCTAGTGGTTTTCCAGTCCCATTTATAGGATGCAAGAAATAAAAGTTCAATTTCAAGGATCTTTTCCACTATTGTTTTTGCGAGCCCACACATTGAACTCCAACATTTCGGCCACCAGCTGAGACTGATTCGAAGTTAATTTTGTTTGATCTAAAATACCAATACATTAGCAATAAACTTTGAACTATTTTAGATTTATATTAAGGCTAAGCATACAAAAATATTAGATTTATATCTAATTTATATAGTAACAGGTTACTTACTCTCGTTGACGACTAGTATTAAATTCACCAACTGCTTGTGAAATAATCATGAACTATTGCGAACACTATCACTATGGCTAGACCGGCATGACTCTGAGACTACTAGAGGAGGGAGACTGGTGGGAGCCTTTAGGAGAATTCTCTAAGAGTAGGAGAATGAATGAGATGCCTTTCACCCCACTACAAGGGTCATCTTTATAGGAAAAGGCTAAGACCTTTTTTCCTTTTAGGAAAAGGTCATGAATAAGATCTAATCAAATATATTATCTTATTCATATCCAATTTTAATAAATAAATAATTAATTCCATAATTAATTAATTATCCAATTAAATATCATATATTTAATTCTAGGGATTTTATTAAAACATTTGTTTTATTAATATGAATCCAATTCATATTAATTATTTGAACTCTTTCAATTATTTTCTCTCAAAATTAATTCAAAAATTATATTATAATGTTTCATAAACTTTATACTATAATGTATCATCATACATTATATGATTCCCCTAAATAAATTGAACACTTTCAATTTACAATTTATACTTAATCGCCTCAAGTCTTTTTACGAGCTACCAGTGGGACCTACTAGACCTGCAGATCAGAAGCTCCAACGATATGAGATTTAATCGGCTAAACTCTTTAACCAATTAATTAATTTTCGTTAACTGTGGGTTCACTCCACTAAAGACCCACACTTGCACTCTTCTCACTGCAGACATAATTCTGTGTCCAGGGATATAGACCAATAATGGAAAGTTAGTCCTTCAAAGTGTTTGTAACTCCAGCTGGGTCAAATTACCGTTTTACCCCTAAGTTACCTGTACCTCCTTAAGTACCAGTGCTTCTCTAATGAACAACCTATTTGTGGTCCAACCACAAAAAACAACCCCTCTCGGGCCAGTGAGAGGGTAGGGCTTTTTTTTCAAGACCCGAAGTCACCACTTAAGGGAACACTCATCTGCTTCCCTAAAGTCAGGAAGGAGTGAATTTCATCTTGCGTGATTATGTTCCCAACTCCCCACTCGGTCTTGTTCCCTAAATGGTAGGCTTATTAAGTCGGCGTATTGCCCACTCTAACCCATACAAATCAAAGGACAATCCCTTGTGAACAGGAGTCCATAATCCACTCATGATTCAGACTAAGTTGCCTAGGTCATCCTAGTAAAATAGAAACCTAACTAGTTAACGGTGTTAGAGCTAGCATTTACTATTTCATTGTCCGATCTTATGCAAACTAATTGCATAAGATACCCCCACTCACATGTCCCCTACATGAACGCGTTGGATCATTGTGTTTGTATCAAATACAAAGTGGGTTGTATCGATAGTGTCACCAGGATAAGGTACCCAGCTTATCCGTATACTATAGATCCTTCAGGTTGTTTCTTGAACATTGATCCCCATATGTCTCCACATACAGTTTAAGACTCATCCCTCAACCTTGGATGTTTAGCTTATTGGATTAAGGTTATTTAGGCAAGATGTACTCCCACTAAGCATGTTTCCAAGACAAGTAAATCATATTTACAGTCCCTGGAAATATTCCTTTTTGCTAGGCAGTGTATTGTGTCCTATTCATTATGAACATTTCTTCATGAATTAGAAATTGGGGAATGAGGACATTCCTCATTTAAGACTAATCTTAGATCATCTATAATCGAAACCATATTCATGTAAGATTTCCACATTGAGTATGTCTTTTCGGTTAACTTTTTGTTATTAAGTAGTGAGATAATAGAGGAAGACAATGCTGAAATTAAATGAACAACGACCGTATTAGTTATCTTTGCCTTAACCCATCACACGAGCAAACAATTGCATAGAATCCAATAAATTTAGCAAAACAAGCCATCATAGAACCCTAAGACTATTGATTTAGTTTTGCAATGAAGTTTCAGAGGATTAGAGCAACAACCATCGAAGGGTGATCAGCTACTCTTCCTTTGAAATGACACATCGCTCAGCTAATTCTAATTATGAAATAACTCATATTCCTATAGACATTAGTCACCATTATTCGGTCAAGTATTTGTTAAAACACTTAACTCATCCTCGTAAGTGTAACCCTCCCACTTTCAGATCCCCCAGGTGCGCACCAACAAGCTATCGAAGGGTGAGACAACTGTTGGTGATTAACCTAAGAGACCTTATCCCTTTCAAGAGTTCACGGTGTTTAGAATCCTATGATCAGGCCCTCTGAAGGGATGGTCGCTCTAGGACGACACGCATGCGGATCATAAGAATCTCACGATGCGACCTAGGGTTGGAGACCTAGGGATACGTTGGCACATGTCCCGCTCCCACTTACTTTAGACACTTTCCCCATTCACCCTGATCTTGTTTTGTGATTTTTTTCTCCCACTAAAATGTCCTACTGTATGTTTTAAGGGTTATTTAATTTAGATAAATTCGGCTAAGTCAATCTATATAAATCTAATCCCATTATAACTCTTATGATGAGAATTTTATTGTAACGTTGTAGGTGAATTAAACTCTTTTAACAGACATAGCAACATCGCATGCTAACATGACTATGGTTAATTCAACTCATGTTCCGAGTCAGTTCTCAGGTAGACTGTGTTTCATAAACCGTCATCTTAAGTACCTCCAACCTTAGACAGAACTTCATCGGGAGAGTTCCCTTATAACCATAGTAATGTAATGTCTTTACTCTAAAGATCTAGGTGAATTAAACTCTTTTAATTGACCTGGTGATATTGCATGCTAACATAATTGTGGTTAATTCAACTCAAGTTCCGGGTCAGTTCCTAAGTAGGAGGTGTTCCGTAAACCGTCATCTTAAGTACCTCCAGCCTCAGACAGAACTTTACCGATAGAGTTCCCTTATAACCATAGTAATGTAAAGTCTTTACTCTAAAGATCTAGGTGAATTAAACTCTTTTAATTGACTTGTCGACATTGCATGCTTAACATAACTGTTGTTAATTCATCTCAAGTTCTGGGTCAGTTCCCAAGTAGGAGGTGTTCCGTAAACCGTCATATTAAGTACCTTCAGCCTTAGACAAAACATCACGGGTAGAGTTCCCTTATAACCATAGTAATGTTTTTCCTATTTAGTCATATTAGAACTATTTTAAAACTAGTCAAGACTTAATTCTAATCCTATTAGAATGAACGTGATCTTAGGTCTAATTAATTTTAAACATTTTAAAATTAATTAATTTACCTATGATCCTATGTTTGCATGCAATCTTTATTATAGGTTCACGGTTTCTAATCATTACTTTTATAACTCTTATAAATTTTAATGATTATCCCTATCATAAACTTTATATGGTTTAATTAATTAACAATCAATTTCAAATTAATCAATAAACCATAACATTTGCATTTCACGACTGAATATAACAATAATATTAAACTATCGATGTGTCATGCTTAATGCAAATTGATTTTCATATTTTATTAATATAACTCCTTATAACATGCAAATCATGAAAATCACCCAAGCATCCATAAGACATTAAATTAAATATAGCTCTTTATATTTAAGCTATGTAATGTCATGCCACATGCTTATTGTATTTCATATATTTAACATAACCATTATATTAAATTACTCATGAAATTAATCCATCATGCATTAATATCATACATTATAACATTTATAATATATTAAAATGCATGATCATGCTTAACCTAAGGTGGGATTTAATCTAAATGACATCCACAAAGCATTTAAATAGCAAATGAAACGATAATTTGGCCCCTAGGATAAAATAAAGCAATAAATTACATTAATTTAGCATAATTTTATCCTAATAAGTCTTCTGCCGCTCCAGAACTGGACCAAAACGATCTGAACCTATCTGAACCATCTCGAACTGGCTTCCAAAAAACTCGAACCAAGCCAACCCAACACGAACCGGAGCCAACCCCTTGAACCTGATCGAATCGAATCGTCTTCACCACTTGAAAACCCTAGCGTCGTCGCGGGAACTCGACACGACATCTTGACGCCGTCGCGTTTTGTGTGTTGTTGGGATTTTGAGATAGCGTTGAGACGCTGATGAACCAGAGTCTCGACGTTGTTGCGTTTGAAGGTGAAATCTGGAGAACGCTGCGGCTGTTCTTTCGTTTTTTGCTAAATTTGGTCTCGATCTTCATCGATTTCTTAGCCTAATCTAGACTCGGACTTACAATTGACTCGAATTTACATATGATTGCCCAGAAAAAACAAGGGCCCTTACAATTTTGATCATATCAAATTAGTAAATTCTAAGGTCAAATTTATCGAAAACATCCATTTGCAAAATTACATCCACCATGCAATTAATCCCACTGAACCAATGTAAATTTTAGAAAAACAAGATTAAATCTACAATCGGCTCTGATACCAATTGAAGGGATTGGAATTCTGTAATTCCGTAAAGTGGAAGCGTGATTGGGACCGATTCGTAGTTAATTTTGTTTAATTTAAAATACCAATACATTGCCAACAATCTAAACGAGATTAGCTATGCATAGATGAAGTAAAATCGACAATAAACATGAAAGAATCCATAAAATATGACCAATAATGGTCTACAACAATGTTGGAATGTAAAAGAGGCAAAAGAAATTGTACAAGGACCAATGCTCTAACCTAACGACAGACTAAACCGAGGCTACATATATATAGAAAATATGGAAGCATCGAGACGCCAAGGGCAGTGTCTCGATGCCAGCCTCAAATCTCGACTTGCTGCTTTAATTCTCGGTATTGTCTTGCTTCTTCTCGGTACGGGGCTTCAATCTTCGACTTTTGGTCTCATTCTTTAGGCACGCTTCAACACAATTGGGTCTTTTCATCTCCTCGCTGTCCAAGACACTGAGATGGCTCCAAAGCTCCGTAATTGGCCTGAATTAACACCAATTAGGGTGATCGACTCTCGACATAGCCTAAGCTCAATTAACCTGTAAATAAGACAAGTAAAGCATAAAATGACTCTAACAAGCTTAGAGTAGAGGCGATAAAATAGGACTATTTAGGTCCTATCACCCTTTCCCTTCTAACGCAGTTTTGATTTGAACAAAGGGAGTTAACTTTTGTTCAGCCGAACATGAAAATAACCTATATATTTTAAGGTCGATCGAGAGTAAAGCATTGATGAACACTAAGATGTTTAAGACTGCTGCTACTCAAAGTAATAAAAGGAAAAGTATTTCTCCTTAACGAAAATACTTTTCTTTGGCACATAAGGTAAGACCATATTGACCTAAATATCGAAAGATCCCTTGGAGCTTGTACATTTGGATCCTTGTTGTCCAATATGTTAAAGCAATGGGAGGGCATGAATAATAGATAATAATTCAAGATATGGGTGTCTCTAACTAATTCAACTTAAGTCGAAAGCTCTTGAGAAATTTGAAGGGGCTTAAGACTCAAGTTGGAAACTTGTTAGGTGAGATGATAAAAGCACTTCCATCTGATCCAACTGTAGAGTATATGGACCTAATATTCCAACACTATTCCATAGTATATGGAATCACATCCTAACTCTTAACCCTGGAACACCTTAGTCGAACGGTGTGTCAGATAGGAGAAATAGAACCTTATTGGATATGGTTCGATTCATTGTGAGTTATGCTCATTTGCCTGAATCGTTTTGGCGTCATGCAGTGTTGACTCCAGTACATATTTTGAATAATGTTTCATCAAAACAGTTTTTAAAACATCTTTTCAATTGCGGATAAGACATAAAGGTGGATAAGCCTAGGGGTGGTCACAGTTCGGTTCAGTCCAGTTTTGCACCGAAACCATGAATCGAATCGTGTAGGTCGGTTTTCTGACCTTTTGAACCGAGGAAACCGAAAATATCTCAGTTTCGATTTTTGAATCGAACCAACCTTGTTCGGTTCAGTTCGGTTCGGTTCGGTTAAAACCGACCTCTTTTTTTTTCCTAATTCCAGATCCCATTGATGCCTACTGTAAAATAAAAGGACACAAGGATGAAAAGAAATCCTAAGCTTTGGCTTTGTGTCATAAGAAGACGATCTAAGGAAAGGACACAAGGAAAAAAAAGAAAAAACTCAACTGGCTTTGTGCAAACTTCAGTACGTACAACGGCACGACATTCACAACTGGAAAAGATGAGAACTCCGACGGCGGCACGACTTTCAACTGGAGAAGATGAGAACTCTGGCTGCAGCGTTGAGCGATGGAGGATGTTGCGTGAGAGATGAAGGATGTTGTGTCTGTGTGAGAGATGGAGAATAAGAAGAGATAGAGAGTTGGTCGACTGGGGAACAAAAAGAGATAAAGAAGATGGAGAAGATGAAGATATAAAGAGTTTGTCTAGTGGGGAAGAAGGAGAGACAGAGAGATGGAGGAAGATTACTGCAGGCGTGAATTGAATCGTGAATCTAGGGTTACTTAGTTTGTTTTTTTTTAATTAAAATAACAAATTAATGGGAATGGAAATCGGTTGGGCCATGTGTTGGAATTTATTTATAAATGGAAATGGGTTGGGCTGGTCTGGGCTGGGCTGATTAATATGTAAAAATATAACATGGGCTGGGTAAAATATATGTATTATTAAAAGGTCGGTTCAGTTCGTTTTTTTCAGTTTTTTAAGCATATGAACTGAGAACCGAACTGAATATCTCGATTTTCTACATGGTCGAACAATTCAGTTTGGTTCGGTTCGATTCGGATCGTCGGTTCGACTCGATTTTTGCTTACTCCTTGTCAAGCCTAGGAAACTAATCTCATGTATTGGTTTAAATGGGATTACATGCAAAACTTATTTAAAATACAGCAAGAACATAACTGAATTACCAGAAAACTCAGCCAAGATTCAATAACATTCTAAACATAATATCAATCTAACGATACAAAAGCGTTTAGCTACTCATAAACGAAGTAAAAGCATAAACAAATACAAAAGATTTCATAGAATATGACCAAATCAGGTCTATACAGAACTTGAAAGTAAAAGAGACGAAACAAATCGAAAAAGGGCCAAAATTATAACCTAACGGCGGACTAAACTGAAGCCCTATACTTATAGAAAACGTCGTGGCGTCGAGACGCTAGGCTCAGTGTCTCGACGCCACAAACTTTAATCTCCGTGTCGTATTCGTGTCGGCGTTGAGACGCTAGGGTCATCGTCTCGACGTCGTCCCTAATCCGATCATGGTGTCTTTTTTCTCGGTTTTGTCTCGTTAAATCTTGGTACGGGGCTTCAATCTTCGGTTATTGGTGTCGTTCTTCAGGCCCGCTTCAATACACTTGGGTCTTTTCACCTCCTCGCCATCCAAGACACTGAGATGGCTCCAAAACTCCATAATTGGCCCGAATTAACACCAACTTAGCGTGATTGGCTCCCAACATTGCCTAAGCTCAAAGAATCTGTAAGTAATACAAGTAAAGCATAAAATTACTCTAACAAGCATCAATTAGAGGTGATAAATTAGGACTATTTTGGTCCTATCAGTCCACATGAGAAATAATAACCCACGAAGTAAGGTCATTTTTAAATAAATAAACTAAAGAAGCTACAAAAACATCAATAAGAGTTGTTGATAAGTCAACATGGGTTGTTGAGGAGGCTGAACCGTCAACAAAAGTTGTTGATGGGGCCGATTGACGGAATGACTTGTCGAGGGTCGTGCTAAATAAATATATAATCACCGATTCCCAAAGCTAACTTGTAGCAGTAGTGGTTGGGGTCGATCACAGGGAATGATAAGTTTATTTCTAAATTATTTTGTGTTTTTGTGGTAACCAAAAAGGGGAGTTTATGGATAAAAGATTAGGACATAAAGTAAAGGCGGGAAAATAAAAAAGGAAAATCAAATGCAAGGAAAGTCAAGGCGAGGTTAGTTGATCTTACCACGTGGATCACTGTAATTAGGGTTGAACTCGGTGTTAAGTTGGTTAATTTCATTCATCGATTATCAATTGATATTTAATTAACTATTTAAGCATAACATACTCCGGGAACAACCCGAGAGCCGTGATCCAACTATCACAAACATGCAAACGCTAAGTTTGATTCTAGTTTAAATTAATTAATTGGCCTATTAACTAATCTAAACAACATTGGGATCTAGTCGAATTAAATCACATGCAACGGGCAAGAAACCACAATTAAAATTGATTATATCATTTATTTCTAGGGACGCATGAGGAATATCAAAACGTTAGCCTATTTGCTATTTAGATTTAACAAGTAAATTTAGATATGGCGCGATCAAGGTTGTCAATCTTTCCTACCACAATCTAAACTTATTTATTAACTTATATATGAATAAGATAATGGATTTCATTAAATCTTATTCAGATACCAACTATAACGCCCCCCAAGTTTGGCCTAACTTAAGGAGACGTTACTAAACATTTAGCCTAATGCCAACTTAATGCCCCAAAGATTTCGGCAGCATAACGACAGAAGTATAAGCTACCCCAAATTTTGAACACACCTAATAGACAA
Organism: Luffa acutangula; assembly: GCA_036850905.1. Classification (NCBI taxonomy): domain Eukaryota; kingdom Viridiplantae; phylum Streptophyta; class Magnoliopsida; order Cucurbitales; family Cucurbitaceae; genus Luffa; species Luffa acutangula. The sequence continues at coordinate 20,868,237 of CM072087.1, forward strand.
TATATATATATATATATATACACACTTCTAAAGCCAGATTAAGCAGATAGCTAATCTCACTCCACAACATCCATACACAATCCAACTCAACACAATAGAATATAAATGCGAGTCAGGTCTCATATCAAGGACTACCTAAATACATTAGAAAATTCACAATGCATAAAACAAAAGACTTTTAACTTTTCAAAACTACACCTAAAACATTACAACCAAATTAACATCAACTCTCGCTCATTAAACAACTAGAAGAAAATATTAGCATCTTAGGCCACAACCTAACTCAAACTCAGAACTAAGGACAAGTAACAAGGAAAGCATGAACAAGACATGCTAGCTATGGTCTTTCCTTCGTCATGCCTCCTCTACATCACCAAGCTCGAATATGTTTGCAGCACCTGCAAAACCTGGTGGTGGGTCAATACAAAACCACGATACTGAGTAAGTGGCTCAAAGCTGAAGAACCATCAAACAACATACATATACAAGACAATTATCATGCTTTTCAAACACAATATCATTCCTCAAATACAAGGGAAACAATCAACACAACAAAACACACTGAACTAATGCAGTCGTGCAACAACCATGCACCTAACACATGAATTTCCGCACCATGCCATGCATACTCGATTTTCTCTCAAGCTCCACGAGCTCGCTCAACACTCATAGCCCTCACAAAGCTCTCTGAGACTGATTCCTTCGAGTCACGCCGACCCCTTACTGTACCAAAGGCCTCGAACTGTTCATCGCCCCTTGGCCATATTACCCAAGACACCTGGTGACTTTTACAACATATAGACTCATCACATCGCCCCTTGGCCATATTACCCAAGGCACCCGATGCTCCTCTTAATCCTTTGGTGACATATCACCCCTCAACAATTTTTACCCGAGGCACCTGGTATTCACCTAACTTTCCTTTTTAGTCACACAAGGCATTCTGGCCTCACAATCTCACTAGAATGCATGAATCCTACACATCATGCCACTAGACCATGCTTTATGCACGAAAGCCATGGCAACTATGTAACATGCTTTATGCACGAAAGCCATGACAACTAGACCATGCTTTATGCATGAAATCCTACACATCATGCCACTAGATTAAAACACCGATACGTTGGGAATAAAATCACAACAGTAAAATAAATTTAGGCAACTATACAACATGCATAAAGCATGCAAATATCATCATAAAATCCTGTATATCTAATCTAAAGAGGATCCTAATGATCAAGGATAAAAAATACTTTATCGTTATTGAGTTCTTGATCATTTCGCCAAAAACCCTTGCGCTCTCACAAAAAAGAAGCAGCAAAAACTCCTTTTTCTTGCTGGAAAATACCACGAACACTTCCAGTCAATCACATCGGTATTCTCCTAAGGTTTGGAGTTGAGTGGTTTGTGGGAACCAAAAAAAATTCAAGGAGTTCTTGGGAGCAAGAAGAATTCTCTATGATTCTTGGAAGGAGAGAAAAAACGCAAAGAATGCACTTATATGAGAGAGAGATCATTTGTTAGATTGGGCGTTGGGGTTATACGTCAAACTTGGACCAATAACCGTAAAATAACTCTCTACCAATCGTGAATGGGTTAGTGGGAGTGAAATTCTCTATCAGTTAAGTTAACTGATAGTTGAATTTTAAATTAATTAATAAAAAAATTTATTAATTAATTTAATTAAATTAAATCAATATTTAACTTAATGACATTTATATAAAACAATTTTATATAAATAATACCACATATCATAAGTTTTAATGTAATTCAATTAAATAAAATTTAATTAAATTTAAATAAAAAAATATATTAATTAATTCAACAATTAATTAATATTATAATTAAATATCATATATTTAACTATATCTCTCTGAAATAAACTATAGTATTAATGTACATCTAATGTGCATTAATTATAACCTATAGTTTTATGTGAATCCAATTCATATTTTAATTAAATATTCGAACAACTTCGAACATTCAATTCTCCCCTAGAATTTTACCTCAACGCCCTTAGTGAGCTACCGATGGGACCTAATAGACCTACAGATCAGAAGCTCCAACGATTTGCTAAACTCATTAACCAAGTTAATCAATATTCGTTAACTGTGGTTCACTCCACTATAGAACCATAACTGCACTCTTCTCACTGCAGATATATTTCTGTGTCCACGGATATCGACCATCAACATCAAGTCAACCCTTCACGTGTCTTCGTACCCCAGATAGGTCAAATTACCGTTTTACCCCCAGGCTACCTCTTCATCCTAAAGTACCAGTGCTCCTCTAATGAACAACTTGTTTAAGGTCCAACCAACAAACAGAAGTCCCTCTCGTGCCATAGAGAGGGTAGGGCCCAATGTTCAAGACCCGAAGACTCCACTTAAGGGAACACACCTCTGCTTAACCTAACGATGGGAAGGAGTGAATTCCATCTTGTGTGACTATGTTCCCAGCTCTCCACTCGGTCTTGTCCCTAAAATGGTAGGCTTATTGAGTCAGCGTGTAGGCCACTCTCACCCGTACAAATCAATTGACAATCCCTCATGGAAAGGAGTCCATAATCCACTCAAGATTAAGGCCAAGTTGCCTAGGTCATCCTAGTGAAATAGAAACCAAGCTAACTAATGGTGTTAGAGTTAGTGGTTAACTATTTCGCGGTCGGTCTTTGTGAAAACTCATTGCACAAGATACCCCCACTCGCATGTCAACTACATGAACGCGTTGGATCATTGTGTTTATATCAAAATACAAAGCGGGTGGTATCCATAGTGTCACCAGGATAAGTTACCTAGCCTTATCCCTATACTACAAACCCGTTAGGCTAAATCTTGAACATTGATCAATGTATGTCCCTACATACTAGTTCAAGCCTCATTCTATTAGTCTAGGATGTTTAGTTTATTGGATTATTGTTAATAAGACAAGATTACACAATACAAACATAGAAAAATGAATAATATATCATTTTATTAATGTTCGGTCAAAAGTACATTTACTATCTACGTGTTTTAGGGCATAAAACCCAACAACACGCTCACAACATAAATAACAAGTTCATTTCGACAATCATAATGAAGCACCAAGCTAATCAACCAAAATCTATCAAAACATCCCAACAATCCAACATACGCAACAAACATCTAGCCAATATCTCACACAACATATAATTCAAGAAGTGATTTGTATAGATCATAAAAATATAACGTGGACAAGGCATACATCATGCTCTAAAGCGCCCCTAAATAATTCTAACAAGATCCTGCGATAAGAAAGTCTAGTTTCAAGACCAAACTCAACTCTAAACCTTAATATAAATCGAAAGGGTGATTATGAGAGATAAACTTACCCAAAACACTTTAAAAACTAGCCCAAACACTTCGAGTCAACTTGAAACTATGATCAAAGAGCTTCTAAGTACTCTAGACATGGTTTGAATCTACAATCGATAAACACCCAAGGGTTAAAAGCTGTTCTAAAGCCAACCTAACAAAATTATAGATGTTTAAGAGCATGGAAACTTACTGATCGACACCTAAACAAACTTGAAACTTGTTATCTAGTGACCAAACGAGTTCGAAGTCGCTAATCCAAACCTCCTAGCCTATGGGCATTCAGTCCCAAGGTTGTTCGGGTTATGGGTATTCGTCGAAAGCCAATTAGAAGCCGAATAGGCATGGGTCACACTCTAAAACAACTTTGAGGACTAAACTACATAGGTACAAACTAAATCAGAGCAAAACAACATGTGAATAGTGTTGTATCTAACCAAAAGGGAAGAAAATGTTGCTACTCGTGGGCATCGGGTAGGGAGGAGATTTCTGAAGAAGAAGAAGAACTTATTAGGGGCGCTCACTGATGCTAGAGAGACGAAAACTGACGAAAGAGAGGAAGAAGTCAGTCCTCTTCATGGGTCTTGGCAGAAACAAGAGGAAGAAAAAGAATTAAGCCTCCCATACACGAAATCAAACAAAAACGAGTAGAAAGAGATTCACGCAGCTGTGTACGACAAGGAGGATCAACACCATGGGTCTGCTGTCTGCGGATTGACAACAAAAGAGGGAGATGTCGGACCACTACACGCGAGTGAGAGAACGCATGGGAGAAAAGAGACGAAACCCGATGGTTTGCAGCGAGGAGAAATAGCAACCGGGGTTCTAGCGACGTGCGAGAGAGAGAGATAGAGAGAGAGAGGGACGCCAGAGAAGAAATGCCACGGGTCTGGCCGGCGAAGTCAACAAAAATAGTGGTGGGAGGCTGCCGGCGAGATGAATGATTGAGAGGGGGAGAGAGGCTGCCAGCATGGCTTCGTGGGTTGCTGCAAAACGAAACAAACGGGAATGGGGGGGTTGGCAGCACAAATAGAAAGGAGAGGGAAAGAGTTGACTTAGGTTTTTTCTTGATATTTGATTTTGATAGCTCCAATTAGAAAATCATATAAATAAAATGAGGGAAAACCTAAGGCTTTCAAAATTACCCACTTTTGTCTTTACAAAAATTAACACTCCAATTAAGGAACCTAAAAAATTTGGGGTAAATTCGAATTAGAAGGAAATTTGATTTCCTTTTTGAACTTAGGGAAACTTTATGAAAACTAAACTAAAAAATTAGAGAATTAAAGATTTAATAAAAATATTTTCTCCCTATATTATAGAAATTTAATTTAACGACTAAATTCTAAACTCAAATTCTAATTTTCTAAATTAGAATAAGAACGCTCAATAATTCACAAAATGGTTTGATTTCAAAACGCGGGGTGTTACAATGAATAAGATAATATATTTGATAAGAATTTAATCATGGCCTTTTCCTATAAATAGGATCCCTAGGGTGTGGTGATAGGCATTCATTCAATCCTATTCATTTTCCTACTCTCAGAGAATTCCCCTGAAGGCTTCCTAGACTCCCACCAGTGTCCTTCCTCTAGAAGTCTCAGAGATATACTAATGTATCCATAGTGGTGGTGTCCCAATTGTTGACACTTAATCCCTATGAAATCAAGAAAGGTGTTCTTCATATTTCAAAGACGACAATGACGGATGTATGCTTCTCCAATTTAAATTAGATCTAAGATTGTATGCTTACCGATAATAAATAGTAAGAATAGTTTTCTGAATCTTTGCCAATGTATTGGTATTTTGGTGGAAACAAAATTAACTACGAACAGTCCAAATTCGCTTCCGCTAACGGAATTAGGGAATTCCAATCCCACAGGCTATGGGATGCAGTTGCAAATCATGTCCATAGAAGTCTAGGACTGAGTTTCCTAGTTTCATGCTTTTAAAAGTTTTAAAATTTCAACTTTGTGAAAATTTGTCTATCATGTTTTTGACTACTTTTATTGTAAAATAATTCTCATTTTTGGGCCCAGTTTGTAAAACAAAAGATTTTACTTTTGGTCTTTTCTGCTTTAAAGTATCAAAAGTCTTATGTTTTAATGCTTGTAGTAGCAACCTTTAACTTGTTGTAATTTCCTACTTAGTCGGGTCATTTCACTTGCTCATTGCAATTGCCTCAAAGGAAATTGATGTACATCTAAAGGCAGCTGAGGTACTGTAGGCGAGATTCGACTCCGCTAATTAGGTGTCAACTGAATATTAGATGGGGTGTATTCTCTAGATGATGCCCACTGTATCTCTTAGTTGCGAGAGGAACCGGCGGAAAGGTAATTGTCCATGTTAAGATCTTAAAAGAAATCTATAATTAAGAGGAAAGAGGGTTAGGGTCCCACTAGAAAACCATGAACCATTTTGTAGGTATTTTGAAATATACATTTTTTCCATAAATGTTTTTTTTTTCCAAGTAAATGCAAAGGTGTGCGACGACGATTGTTGAGGATTTGTTATGCAACCATGGAAGAGACCATGACTCATGGACTTCTTATTTTTCTCCCGCTTGTAAGAACTATGTTTTTTTTCTTTTATTTTCTTTATAAACTTATTGAGAATTTTTCTTGGAGGCTATGTAAACCGTTAGTTTGGATTTATTTTGAGAATATATTGTTTTTGAAAGTTTAGGATCTTGAATAAAAGTTTTAACGTTGAGGTTTTATTCAAACTATGAGTTTTAGTTCTTAAAAGTGTTTTATTTTAAAAGGCCTACATAGCATGCACGTGTTAGTTATACCAAATACGTCCATATTAGAAGTCGGGTCGTTACACTAACTATGCAAAAGTACTTCAAATTTTGTTATTCTATTTTTCCATTTCTAGAATTTATCTTCAAATAATGACAATTATTGATATTTAAACAACATAGTAACATACAATTTCATATCACTTAAACAATAATATAAAATAATTATTGGTATTATATATTTAGTAGTTAGATTTTGGTCTTTTGTTTTCACTCTTCGTGCTAGTTATGGACATCAGGGCTAGTTCTTGGTGGAGAATAATCCATTACCCACAAGTCATCAACATTTGGCGGGGTCATGCCACGATTTTCATGGACTAGATTCTCCAATCTTCTTCTACTTGTCTCACCAACAAAACTTCGTCCAGCGAAAGAACCTAAAATTCATCCATAAGGTGGGTTAATTGAATTTGTAAACAAAATAAACAATATGAAGAAGAAACGAACAATAAAAGGTTAATGATGAATTTAGATGTAGGAATGTATTGTTATTTGTGTGAATGAAGTTAAAAATAAAATCGAATTTATGTGTTTCTTTTTTTTTACCTGTTGTTGTAATAACTAGCAAGAAAATGAAAAGAAAGCTAAATAACTGAAGAAGACATTTGCAAGGAATTGATGCTATTTTTTGAACCACCTTTCAGAAAATAAGTGATATGACCTTTTTGTTTTTCTAGTTTGAGGGACTTTTTTTTTAAAGGTAAACTCACTTTTTATTGCTCAACGATATACCTTATTCACACCCGTTGGTGTTGTCTTTATATAAAACTTTTTCCGTGAATGTAATCAATTTGATGAGGAATTTCTGAAACTAAAAATTGCTAAATATAGTAGTTTGTACTGTTTAAATTGTTTTACATTCTATAAGAGAAAAACATCTTCTCTATATATAGACTATACTATTTTTCTTGTAATAGTCAACAGTACCGTTCAAATTTCTATATTTCTTAAAATTGTTACCAAGTACATTCGTTTCTCTTCAAAACTAAAAAGGTAGACCGGTTAGCGCTCTCTTTATCTCAAAATTTCATTGAGATCTTCAAATAAACTTATAATTATTTTACACATGTTTAGTAATTTTGTTTTGTTTGTTGAAATATTTGTGATATTCAAAACTATTGTAAGTTTTAAGTTTAGTTCATCAACTTTTATCATTGTGTCAAAGTTGTGACAATTATAATTTATTTATTATGTTTATAAACTTTTGATTTTGTGCTTAATGAGCCATGTATATTAATGCATTATTTAATTATGTATGTCGCATAATAATAGAAACAACATTGAAATATTAGGTTTGGACTAAGACACAAAAACTCTGAACACAAATATTCTTAGCTAAAATTAGATACTCAAGACCTAAAAGAAGGAAGTTTATTTAGTTAAGTAATTTAACCTCATTTCGTAATCAACGATTTTATAAATGCAAAGCATATACTACGAAGAGAACTTTGGTTCTTAAAACATGTTATACGAATGGACTAAGTTTTGGCGTAGGGAGTTGGATGATTCAATATAACAACACAAGTGAGGATTCAAGTGTGTGCCTAATAGTATAAAGTTGCAAGAAGTTCCTAAGAGTGAATGGTTATTGAATATCAATAATTTTTTTTTTAATACTAGTAGTCATTATTAGAAATGTTATTTGAAGTGAATTAAAGTGAAGAGCTTGTGAAACTGCCCTTGCTTGGTGAATGTTCATATTTTCTTCGCCATGTGACATATGTATTCATTAGTAAATAAATGCTTTAGACTCCATCCAATGGTGTTTATGTACAACCTATTTGGAGTTGTTAGTTCATAACAAGACGAGATTAGTTCATAAAGGGACGAGATTGATCATCACAAGATTCTTAGAAATGAAGGGTTTTTCTACTTGTATAAATGTTCATTTTACACACACAAAAATAAAGTTATTATGGGAAAAAAATAGGTCTTTAAGAATCATAGTGAACTATAGAGTTTATAATGTGTAAATGATGGTTTATGATAATACAACGCGTTATTGTAATCATAGTTACATCATAGTTAATTTATTTACATGCTTTTATATCGAGTTTGTACAAATTAAAATTTTGTGTCTAATACGTCATGTAGTTTTCAATGAGGTATGTCACCAATGGATTAAGAGGAGCATCAGGTGCCTTGGGTTATAATATGGCCAAGGGGCGATGTGATGAGTCTATACAATGTGAAAGTCATCAGGTGCCTTGCGTAATATGGCCAAGGGGCGATGCACAGTTTGAAGACTTGGCAGTATTTTAGGTTGAAGAATCACCTCCATTTTCTTCAGCAATGTCACGCCCCCTCCCGGACCACCTACTAACTTAGTCCGAAAGACGGCGTGAAGCCAACAGACATCGTCTCCTCTAACGATCCCTGTTGACCCTACTGAAACGTTAAACCTGATAAACATACTAATCTTGGATATAAAACATTCTACATGAAACAGAACACAGTGGAATCCCTGAAAAAAAAAACTTTCAACAAACACGAGGTGCCGCCCTGACATAACTTGGTTCGGTTAATAACCTGATATAGATATCACAACCAAAAACATATACAACTAGGGTTTATACAACCACGACCTCTAGGACTAAATTATCCAATCCTTACAAAACATTTACAATATGGACACACTCAATATACAACTCCACCCACGTACTGGAGCTTGATCTGGAACTTTCAGCAGACGTTGGCAGTGTATTAGGCACCGGGAGCTCGATCTCTACCTGAAAAGTTGAATACATTTTGAAAGAATGAGCTACGAATCAGTGACTAACTTTAAAACTCTAAATCCGGAAGTCAAAACACGTGATAAACCTTTAAACGTATAAATATGCTCAATCGAAGCGTTTAACATAAACGTGTAATGATAAAGGATTTCTAAAAATATCTTTCAACTTCGTCATTGAAAATCAAGCAAGACATATCAAGTCCATCAAACGTTTTAACTAACATGACCGATCTACGTTGTGTAGGGCACGCCCAGTACAACCAACATTTACTAGTCCTACGATGTAGTGGGGCCCGCCCAACACTCCCATCGTCTTTGTCGTAATGGGGCCCTCCCAGCACTCACGACAGCATCGTTGTCACGGAATACACTCAACGCCAACAATGGAATATAACCTGTGTGCACACGGTACCATATAGCCTCGGGCTCAATATCTCTGTCATGTAGTCAATAGAAATCTCAGAAAATCACATGAAAACATTAAAACATGCCCGCTGTCTTTTCCCATAACTTCCAACACCCATAACTTCCTCAATACTTAACCAACATTAATGTAATACACATCAAACTCTTTATTTTCGAACACTCTACAACTTACCTGAAGAAATGAAAACGAGATTCCCAACCAATTTTCATAGAAACGCCCCGAACACAGACATCACAGATTTGAGCTTCTCTGCTACCCTTTATCTTTCTCCTGACATTAAACCTACTTCAAGTCATTTTCGGTTCACTAATTCTTCATGAAAGTTATAGGAAATTGAATAAGCCTTCCAACCATACCAAATAGAGCTTATGATTCAACTTGTACACCCCAGAATGCTCGAAACACCAGAGGAAACCAGAGATCCTCCTGCTTTGCACGAAAATCATGTGCTCTGTTTTCCATTCCAAAAACCATTAACTTCTCATACGATTTAGCTCAAGCTTCCTTCATGAACTTTGTTAGAAAATGAACTAACTTTCAAGAAAATCAAACCTCACCTCTTAGTTCCGCTTGTGTAGCTCAAACCGAATAAAAAACCAGAGGTTGACAGGTTGAACTCAGATTCAGCTATAGCTAGCTTTGCATGAGCTTTTCCTATCTTCGTCTTCTTCTTCCTTCACTCTCTCCCTCAAGTGCTCTGAAATTTTCGGTGGACAATGAAGGGAAATTGGCCTAGAATGAGCTGATAAAGTTGGTTGCCGGTGGTGGAGTTCCTTGTTGTCTTTTCCCATTCATTTTCTTTCTTTCTTTTTTTTTTTTGGTTTTGCTGATTTCTATTTTTTTTTCCTTTTCTTTTTTTTTTTTCTTTGTTCCATTTCTTTCCTTTGTTTCCTTTCTTCTTTCAAATTAAAAAAAAAAATCCAATAACTTTAACCCAACAATGAAACCATGATGCTTTGCCATTTTCTTCAACAATGAACAACAACAACTTTAGTTCAACTTCCACAATACAAGAGGAAATGATCGAAGGAAAGTATCAGGATTACAACTTACCTCCCCCTTATGAAATTTCATCCTCAAAATTTTAGAAGTCCTTTGGTGAAGAGTGTCGGGTAACTCCTCCTCATTTGATCTTCTAATTCCCAAGTTGCCTCCTCTACTCCATGATGTCTCCAAAGAACTTTCACGAGTGGGATCGTTTTGTTCCTCAAAACTGCTCCTTCCTGTCTAGGATCTGAACCGCTTCCTCTTTATAACTCAAGTCTTCCTTCAGCTCAATCGGTTGCACTTGCAACACATGGGATGGATCTGGAATATATTTCCTCAACATGGACACATGAAAAACATCATGTATTCGAGCGAGTTCCGCTAGAAACTCAAGTCTATAGGCTGCTGGTCCAACTCGTTCTATTATCTGGTAAGGACCAATATATCTAGGACTCAGCTTACCTTTCCTCCCAAAGCGAAGAACACCTCTCCACGGGGATAACTTTAAGAAAACTTGATCTCCAACCTTGAATTCTAAGTCTCTTTGTCGCTTATCTGCATAACTCTTCTATCAATCCTGAGCTATTTTTAAGATTCTCCCTAATCAACTTAATATTGTCTGATGTAACTTGTACCAACTCAGGACCAACTAGCTTTCGCTCTCCCACTTCGTTCCAGCACACAAGAGTCCTTCACGGTCTGCCATACAAAGCCTCGAATGGTGCCATTCCGATACTGGACTAGTAGTTGTTATTATAAGCGAATTCCATAAGTGATAAGTGGTTATCCCAACTTCCCTTAAACTGAAGGACACATGCTCTCAACATGTCCTCTAAGGTCTGGATGGTCCTCTAAGACTGATCATCTGTCTGGGGATGGAACACGGTACTGAACTTCAACTTTGTTCCCATAGCTTTCTGCACACTAGGCCAAAACTTAGAAGTAAACCTCGGATCCCTATCTGAAACTATGGACATTGGAACTCCATGCTGACTCACAATCCTGTCGGCGTATAACTTAGCTAGCTGATCTAGTGTAGACGTCGCTTTAATCGGTATAAATTGTGTTGTCTTGGTGAGTCTGTCCATTATTACCCATATACCATCATGTCCACTAGAAGTACGAGGTAATCCAAACAGAAAATCCATGGTAATATGCTCCCACTTCCACTCTGGCACTGGCAGTGGATTAAGGAGTTCTCCTGGCCTCTGTCTCACTGGTTTAACCTGTTGACAGATCAAACGTCTATCGACATATTCAGCTATCTCCTGCTTCAAACAAGGCCACCAATAAGTTTTCTTCAGAGTTCTATACATATTGGTGCTTCCTGGATGGATAGCGTAAGCTGAACTGTGGGCTTCCTCTAGTATAACACCCTCAAGCTCACTAATACTCGGAACGCATAGTCTTCCCTGCTTAACCATGGCTCGGTCTGCTCTCAACTCAAATTCTACCTCTGGGCCTTGCTTGGACTTTGCAAGCATCTTCTGAAAATTACTGTCCTCTGGCTGTCTTCTAGCAATCTCTGCTACAAAAGAAGACCTAACCTGAAATTGAGCTAAAAGACTCCCTGAGCTTCCTACAGTCATAACCGCCTTGAAACCTCTTAACTCACTTAGCAAGCTTGCTCGAATACCACAGAATGCACTCTTCGGAAGTCTCGACTTCCTACTTAACGTATCCGCTACCACGTTAGCCTTACCTAGATGATATTCTATGGTACAGTCATAGTCTTTGATTAGTTCTAGCCAACGCCTCTGCCTCAGATTCAGCTCTTTATGATCAAAGATGTACTTCAAACTCATATGATCTGTGAAAATATAGCACTTCTCACCGAATAAATAATGTCTCCAGATCTTCAGTGCTAAAACAACTGCTGCTAGCTCAAGATCATGGGTAGGGTAATTACACTCATGCTTCTTCAACTTCCTTGAAGCATAAGCTATTACCTTTCATTCCTGCATCAACACACCACTGAAGGTGTTCATATAACACATGCAGAAGCAATTGAAGATCGAAAGCACTTAAGAAATTCAATTTTGCTCTTAAAGCATGCATGTTTTATAAAAGACAGAATAGAGAGTTTAGAGAACACCAACCTTTGTTGCTCACTTATGTGGAACTCCTTGTGGTGTTTGCCTCTCCTATGCTCCTTGGACAACCTTTAGAGACTTCCCTACTATTCTCTTGGGCCTAGAAAGACTTGTGGGAGTCTATAGAAGTAAGAAATAGGAAGGGAATGCTTGAAGGTACAAGCTTTAGGAAGAAATGAGTTGAGAGAGTGATTGAGGGAGAAATTTTTCTGCATAATACTAAGATGAATGCTTAAACCTTCTTGAATCTGATTGAAGCTCCTTTTATAGACCTCTCCCATGCAAAGACAAGCTTCATGACACTAGACACATGGTAAAAATGCAACTCAAAGTGGATTCTAGGTGTTTAATTCACAACACATGCATCTAGTGCATGGTTGTGTTGTTTTCCACTATGCATCATCATTCAAGAGTGCAAATGCCACTAAATCCACTATGAATTGAATCATAATTGTGAATTTTCAGCTTGCAATTCATTTCAATTTCAATTCAAAATTGAAATTGATTTCTAGGCAATTAATTTGGACATTTCCAAGTAATTATGGTATGATCAATCCAATCAATCTTTATCACCTAATGCCATGAATTATATATGATTCTTAATACATATATGTGGTATTTAAAACACGTTTAAGTACCTTATCTCTCAATTCCTAATTTATTTCATAATTAAATCATTGTGTCGGACACGTTTTACGATAAAATCCTATTTCCCGTTTTTGAACGATTCAATGATTCCTATCAAAATATTATAGGCTTTAATCTGATATGAGCTAGTAGGGGGACCTAATGGACCTATAGATCATGGGCTCCAACGATTCGAGGCTAACCGACTAATCTCATTATCAAAGTTATCCAACATTCGTTAACTACCAGGACACTCCACTATAGCCCGATAGTTTCACTCACCTCACTATGGATATATTTCCGTCCACTTGATTTAACCATGTTTAGTAAGTCGTTCCTTCACAGGTTGTTCGTAGCTATAGCTAGGTCAAATAAATTTTTCACCGCTATAGTACTTCTTGTTCCTTAAGTTCCACGAATCCTCTAATGAACAATCGGTTTGCGGTCCAACCATCAAACCTAAGTTCCTCTCGATCCAACGAGAGGGTGGGGCCCCTTGTTCAAGTCCCGGAGTTAGTACTTAAGAGAACAACCTCTCTGCTATCCCTAAAAAGGGTAGGAGTGAATTCCGTCTTGCGAAATTATGTCCCCAACTATCTATTCGATCTTATCCCAAAATGGTAGGCTTATTGAGTCGGCGATGCTGACCACTCTCACCCATGCAGATCAAAGGATAATCTCGCATAAACAGGAGTTCATAGATAGCTCAGGATTAAGAACGAGTTACCTAGGTCATCTATGAAAAATGGTCAGTTTTTTCAGTAAACGGTATTATAAAGAGAAAGTGACTTATTTCGTGGTCCACTCTTATGCAAACTCATTGCATAGGACGCCCCCACTCGCATGTCACCACATGAACGATTTAGGATCTCATCGTTTGTACTTAATACAAAGTGGGCCGCGTCCATAGTGTCTCCAGGATAAGGCACCCAACCGTATCCTTATACTATAGACTATTTTGACTATAAACTTGAACTTGATCCTACGATATGTCCCTACATATAGTTCGAGTATTCATTTTATAGTCAATGATCTTAGTTTATTGGATTTAGGTTAATCATTCGCAATTTACATATTCAATAACATCTTTTACTGAATAACCTCAATAACGTCTTTATTGAAAATAGAACATGTTTAATGATTTAAGACTACGAGTTTATAGGACATTAAATCGAACAAACTCCAACCTGGACAAGAAACTCTAGTGGGGTACATGAAGTTAGGTGTGAGAGAAACATAAAGACAATAAACTAGGGCATCAACCATACCCTTACAATTCTCCCACTTGCCCTAGTCTAACAAAGCTCGTAATCCTCGATTAACTAGCACTACTACAAAAATCACTTTTAATGACGGGCATTGCCCGTTATTAAAGACTTTTCATGACGGGCAGCGTCCGTCGTCTATACGAGTGTCGTCGTAACTTGTTATGACGGGAAATGCTCGTCATTAAAAGTTGTCCGTCATAACAAGTTACAATGTCGGACGTTTTTCATGACGGTCAATGCCTGTCATGAAAAGCTGTCCGTCATCAAAGGGTATTTTCTAACCAACCAGATCTTTAATGATGGGCATTGCCTGTCATTAAAAGCCGTCCGTCATGAAAAGTCCGTCATTAAATGATATTTTCCAACCAACCAGATCTTTAATGACGGACAATGCCCGTCATTAAAAGACTTCCGTCATGAAAAGTCTGTCATTAAAAGGGTTTTTGTGAACCAAATGTCCGTCATTAAAGGTCATTTTTTTATGACAGGCTTTGCCAGTCATTATTTTGTTCATAATTTAAAAAAAAAAATTGTTGGTTATTTTCTTCATTTGTCAACCTGCAAAGAAAGCAATCTTAATTTTAAATGTGCAAAATTGTATAGAAAACAAATATTTGTCAAATTTCATTCCAATAAGCCAATGAACAAAATTTGTTTATACAAATTTTATTCATATAAGTTTGATATAAAAATAAAATTACAAATACTTACACTTAAAAGCCTCAAAATTACTAAACACCTATGATTTAAAGTCTAGGCAATTGGGCTTTATGGGCCCCTTCCATTTTTCATTTGTAAAAAGGGGCCCAATTTTCGAATCTTTTATTTGGGGGCTCATTAAGGGGTGAAGTTACCATTTTACCCTTTTTAATTTCAAACGTTTTCTTCTTCTTCCCAACGACAAGAACTTTCCCTTTTCTCCCTCTCAAGCTCGAACGTTCCGATTGCCAAAACCGTACACTGCTGCCGTTTCTTTGATATTCTTCCGATGACAATGAAGTTGCAAATACACGAGGTGAGGATTGACTTCCATTTTTGGGTATTTCTTATTGTTTTAATCGTTTTTTGAAATTATCTCCTCTAAATGTGGGTTTCTTAAAAATCTAGGGTTTCTTGCTTTTTTACTTGGCCATTATATGTTGTGAGTGATTGTTTGACTGTTTCGTTGGGTTCTGTATTGAATTTGGGAACGAAATCGTGGCTTTTGGTTGATTTTATGATGTAATTTTTATGGAAAAAGGAAGAATCTCGACCGGGATGCATCATCTGCAAATTCTCGATCGACCAAGAAAAATGGCAGTAAGTTGATATTTTTCTCGGTTAACCGAGTTGTGCAAACGATGCTTTCCCAGTCACGATTTCGACCGGGATTCTCAAATTCTCGATCAACCGAGAAAATAGACAGTGAACGTTATATTTTTCTCGTTTAACAGAGATTTTCAGTGGACACTTCCCAGTCACGATTTCGACCGGGAAATTGGGCAGTGACTTGTTTTTAATTGTAAGCAGTGTATATATATATATATATATATATATATTAAATGTTGATTATAATTGTTGTAATTTGCTAGGTCTATTATGGAAATCACCGAGAAAATCCCCCTCGCTGACCATTTTCCCGCTGCGTTGACATGTTGCTCACACTTGAACAAAACCATTGCCAATATTAAGTCAACCCTAAGTCCAACCCAATTAAACCTTTTTAGGCAAACATGTTTCGGGCCCTTAATCGATGTAAATGTTATTTTTAACGGCCAATTAGTACATTACATCCTCCTTAGGGAAGTAGAGGACAATAGGGCAGATGTGATGAGTTTTAAATTATTGGGTCAGAAGGTTTCGTTTGGTAAGAGGGAATTTGACCTCATAACTGGCCTTCGTCATTCCTTTAGACCAATGAGGAGAGACAGAGAGGGCCCTACCAATAGACTCCTAAGATTATATTTTAGGGAGAACGTAGGTATGAAGGTGGAGGAGTTAGATAAGTTGTTTCCGACCCTTCAGTTTGAGAACGACGAAGATGCAGTTAAGATCACATCGTTTTATTTTTTTGAGTTGGCTTTGATGGGGAGGGAACGCAAACAACAAGTAGATGCCAGCACTCTAAACTTGATGGATGATTGGGTTGCATTCTGCAACGAGGACTGGAGTACCATCGTGTTTGACAAGACGATCAAAAGTCTAAAAAAGGCACTGAAGGGGAAGGCTAAGTCATACAAGCCCAAGGGCGGTGGTCCAAATAAGCAGGAGACATACGGTCTGTACGGTTTCCCCCTTGCTTTTCAGGTTAGTAGATAATTAAACTAATTTTAAAATGTAATCTTCATATAGTATGTATGGTTTCTCGTTTTTTTTCTTTTATTGTTTCTTTACACAGATATGGGCATACAAGACTGTTTCATCTCTCACTGGACGTGTTGCCAATCGAATAAGTGAGACGACCATCCCACGCATCCGTCGATGGTCTTGCTCCCACTCCCCATCATACACGATAATTGCTGATGACGTTTTTGGATCCCGAGCGATTAGTTATTTTAATTTTTTAAATGTTTTGTCTTAATTATTATTTGTAAACTTCTGATTGTAACTAAGTAATTTTTTTGCAGGCAAGAGTTATGTTGAGTCTTGTTTCTTCTGCAGAGGAGAGTCAATTCATGAATCGAGTGATGGAGCCTCCACGAGCACCGGAGCCAGTGCCTGAGCCTATACTAGAGGCAGGGCAAGAACCAGATCAAGAAACATAGAGTCTACGTACTGTATCTGAGGCTATACTCCCTGTTGTAGAGAAGGCTACTATAGCCGATACTGAGATGTCGGATGTCACTGAAGCTTCTCCAGAAATTTCAAATAAGAGAGGGAGGGAAAAAGAGGACGAAAACAAAGGGAAAGAGAAAGAGAAGGAATTAGAAAAAGAGGATGATAGCACGGAGGAGAAGACAAAGAAGAAAAAGACGAAAACAAAGCAGACTTGTGAATGTAGCCAGTGGCTACAACTTATGGATAGCCGGATGGAGAGAATGGATGCTCGCATGTCTGATATGGAGACATGCCTCCAGTCTATTACCAAGTTCCTGGGTCGTCTCTCTAAGGTATTTTGGTAGTTGATCATTGTTGTTGTATTGGTTTGTTTTATTTATTATAACATTTGTAAACTTTCAGGGTAAATTTGTGGACCCTGAGAAGTACTTTGGATCGAAAAATGGTCCGAATGATAAGGGTGGTCCATCGAAAGGACCCGATGACGTGGATGGTCCATTGAAAGGACCCGATGACAAGGGTAGACTGGATGACAATAAGGAAGAAGGACATGAAGGAGGAGGAAGCGGCAGAGGAGAGGACGGGAAGGAGAAGGTCGTTGATGAGGCGCACGACATAGATCATATTACGGTAATAATATTTCTTACCATATCATATTTTAAATTTAACATTTAAATGAGTAAATGTATGTTAATATACAGGAGTTGGAGTCTGAACCAACCACTGATGTAGGGTCTCACTCAATGACTGACGTGGAGTCTCACCCAAGTACAGACCCAGTCGAGTTCATTGTACCTAAGGCTGAGGTAATTATTTGTCTTCATGTAAACAATATTATATAAATCTCACTAATGTATATCAAATGTATGTTTGTAGCCTGTTGAGTTAAGTGATGAGGATGTTGAGGAGGTTAAAGTAATCGGGCCACATGAATTGGTAAAAATAAGGGGAAAGCGAAACCGAAAAATTTCTTGGAAGCTTCGGTCTCCATGGGCCGACACCAGGCCGGACGGCAAAAGGAGGAAAGTTAAGCAATACGACCCCATGCGTGCCATTCCTGAGGAGTACGAGACGAAGTTCAAGAGATAGTTGGATGACCCATTGTCTGATGGATCGGAGCGCAAGACAGTATATGCATAAAGAAACAAAACAATGGTTCAAGACGTCACTCACATCGTCTCATTGGATGAGTGATGAGGTACCTCCATTTTATCACTGTTGTTCATTTCTAAATGTTATGGTTTATGATTTAGGGTTGGGTTTAGATATAGGGTTTATAGTTAAATAGAACTTAGAGTTTATCATTTATGGAAGAATAGGGGTTATGACAACAATTCACTATTCTTCTGATTTTATAGGTGATTGACTCTCTCTTCCTGTTTGTTCGAAAGAAGATGGATACCCGTCCTGACTTATGCCATCGAAAGTTCGTCACGGCTGATGTATCAAAGAGTCCACATGGTAGACTCTGGAACAAAGTGTATGATATTCTATATGTCGATAAGTGCATGCAGCGATTGCATGGGAGCACGGAAGTTCGTAATACTCAAATTCACGACATGTGCATGTTCTAGCGTGAAGGTTGACACGTCCACCCAGATGTCCGTCCTCAACATCAAACTCATATCGAGCAATAGGTTTGACAATGTGCCTTCGTGACTTCTCCTCTGCTTTTTCCAAAACTTCCATTGCAAACTTCGACCACTGACTCGGGTTACTGGAGTGCTTATTCTTGCGTTTGTAGTATTTTGCTTGGAGCCACCCTATGATATGATTCATGAATGCGGTGATTGGGAGCTCTCGGGCTTCTTTCAACACTGAGTTAGTTCACTCCGCAAGATTGGTGGTCATTTGGTTATACCGACGACCACACTGGTATGCTCGAGCCCTCCTCTCAACTCCGACCCCTTGTAGGTATGTCCTGACATTTTCTGGGAGTTGCTGCCAATACTCATTGAATTCAACAACGCGAAATGCCCTTGCAGCTCCGTCACATAGTTTCATAAAGTTCCCGGTCTTGAAATGCGTCTTCAGGTTCTCCCCTAAGTGTCGGATACACACGCAGTGAAATGCATTAGGAAATACAGTTTTGACGCAGTGAAATGCATTAAAAAACACTTTTAATGACGGTCATTGCCACTCATTAAAAATAAACATTTAATGACCGGCAATGCCCGTCATTAAAAGTCCGTTTTTTTTTTAAAACGCGCGTTCGACATGAAAAAGGCCACGCATTTTTCGTCTGTCATTAAAAGGTCCGTGATTTTTTTTTCCGTCCGTCATTAAAAGCCATTTTTGTAGTAGTGTAGGTGACCCTAAAAAACTTTAGCCGTGAGGGGTTTTGTAAACGGGTCAGCCATATTCTGCATGATGATCACATCTTCTCGTTGCACGATCTCCCTGATGAGAAGGTACTTGCGTTCAATATGCTTTCCTCGCTTGTGACTTTGAGGTTCCTTAGAGTTTACAACCGTACCACTGTTATCACAATAGACGGTGACAGACAGTTGCATATTTGGAACAATTTCCAACTCTGTTAGGAATTTTCTTAGCCATACTACCTCTTTTGCTGCTTCACAGGCGGCTACATACTTTGCTTCCATGGTGGAGTCAGCAATGCAACCTTGCTTAATACTCCTCCATACTATTGCTCCTCCATTTAGAGTAAACAAAGATCCCGATGTTGATTTTCTTGAGTCTATATCTGTCTGAAAATATAATCCCTAGTTCTCCTTAGATACTTAAGGATGTTTTTAATGGCAGTCCAATGTGCATGTCCAGAATTAGACTGATATCTACTGACTATTCCTACGACATAGCATATGTCGGGTCTGGTACACAACATTGCATACATCAAACTACCAACTGTTGATGCATAGGGAATACGTCTCATTTCCTCAACTTCTTGAGGTGTCTTAGGACTTTGTTCCTTAGACAGGTGAACCTCGTGCCTAAAAGGTAATAACCCTTTCTTGGAGTTCTGCATCGAATATCGTACCAACATTTTGTCGATATATGATGCTTGAGACAGTGCTAGCGTTTTGTTCTTTCTATTTCTAATGATTTGAATGCCCATAACAAATTGAGCCTCACCCAAATCTTTCATTTGGAATTGAGTCACTAGCCATTGTTTTACGTCAGTCAGGAATCCTATATTATTCCCAATAAGTAGGATATCATCTACGTATAGAACTAGAAAAGCTACAGTGGATTTGACGATTTTCTTGTAAACACAAGGTTCGTCAACATTCTGCTCAAAGCCATACGTTTTGATCGCAGTGTCAAAACGTATATTCCAGGATCTTGATGCTTGTTTTAATCCATAAATGGATCGTATAAGTTTACAAACCTTTTGCTCATCACCCTAGACTATGAATTCCTCTGGTTGAGCCATATAGATAGTCTCTTCAAGATTGCCGTTCAAAAAGGCTGTCTTGACATCCATTTTCCATATTTCATAATCATAATATGTGGCAATGGATAAGAGTATTCTAATCGACTTAAGCATGGCAACAGGGGAAAAAGTTTCTTCATAATCCACTCCTTCCCGCTGGGTAAAACCCTTTGCCACAAGTCGAGCCTTAAAGGTCTGAACCTTACCAGCTCGGTCTCGTTTTCTTTTGTAGTTTTTTCTTGAAATCTCATCTAATTCTAGTTTACTGCAAGGTCGATGATCTTTTATGTGATCTTCCTCAAGGAAAGTAGCGTTTGTCGATACAATAACTTTATTATCCTGAGAGTCGTAAAATAGACCACCTTTCGTTTCTTTAGGATATCCTACAAACAGACACAGTTTTGAACGTCGTTCCAATTTCTTTGGGTTTTTGGTTTTTAAAATTCTGAAACAAAAGATATGCGAAAGCAGTAAATGATTACGACTAGAGAAAACATAATGGAAACTGACACATGTTAAGACTTCTGTAATTGTTATGAAGATGATCCAGCAATTCTTTTGATCCGTCAATCTCATGAAGTATTATCAGTGGGATCCTCCCGGAACTCCAGATTTTTTGGAATGTGTTTCAACTCCAATGACGTACTACCGATCAAGCACTAGGCAACTCACCTTTCCCTGAAATTTCAAAACATTAGTCACAACACAACTCAATCAAAACAGATATTCCAACACTACCTTTAACCTTTACCTGAGCATCCTGCAAAACCAAGCACTGCTGCAACAAAATAATTCTTTCAACTTTGAACAAATAATCACCACCTTTACCTCAATCCTAAGAACTTGCCATAGCCTAGCTCTATTATCATATATATTTAATCACATTTTTAAGTGGTTTATGTTTGTGTTTTTCAGACTTAAAGCAACCCTACAATCATAAGCTCTTAAGCATGGGATGACCCACTTTATGGTGCAGTATACCCTTGCCTCAAACTTCTCACCAATTATGCTAAATACTCATTGTAAAGCTAAAAAATCCTTAGTTATTCTATCTCTTGCCTCTCATAATGGAGACATTTTATGATGAAGCTCACCTAAGTTATGGGAGACAGAAAAACTGTTGGATTATCATTCATCCTTCAAAACTCTTGCTCCATGAATTTTCTCAACAAAATTTTCAACAATCAACTTTTTTTCAGCAAATAATTTTTTCTCATTTTTTCTTATTTCCTACGTTATCTTTTGACGCAAAGACAAACTGTGGGTATCACAAATGTTCCTGGTTACTCAACAACCTAGCAAATTATTTAATGAAGGAGAGGAATGTGCGAGCAAAACAATTGGAGTAGCAAAAAGTCCCCTAAACTTGAATTATTCATTGTCCTCAATGAATTAGCAACATGATAAACATACCCTCAAACTTAATTTTTTGGGAAAAATACACTTTTGGTCCCTAAGGTTTGGATTAAGTTACAGTTTGGTCTCTGAGTTTTAAAACTGAACAAAATTACCCCTAAGGTTTGATTTCGTTACACTTTTGGTCCCTCCGTCCAATTTTCTGTTAAACCCTAACAGTTTGCTGACGTGGCATCATGATTTTAATAAAATAAATCATTTTTAAAATTTTCTAAATAAAAATATATTAAAATAATATAAATATTATTATTTTATTATTTTTTAATTATTTCTCCCTCTCTCTTATTCTTCTTCTTCCTCTCTTCTTCATCTTTTTCCTCTCTTCTTCATCTTCTTCCTCTCAACCTCTTCCTTCTTCTTCTTCTTCAAATCTCTGACGGTCGGTCGCCGACGACCACCGCTCGCCGCTGCCGGCCGGTCACCGACGATTTTTTTTTTCTCCTTTCTTCCACTTCTTCACTCTTATCCCATTTTTATTCTTTTCTTTTAAAATATATATACATGAGGGAGGTCCCTCCCCATCCAATTTTTTTCTTCTTCTATTTCTTTCTCCGTTCCTTTTCCTCTGCCATAAGCTCTCCAAAACAGACCACAAAAACACATCGAGAAGCCATCGCCAGAAAAGGAACGGAGCGAGCGACTAGCGTGCGGCTGCAACGGATCGACTGGCGGCGAGGAGTGGACTGGGCGTGCGGCTACAGCTAAGGCATTTTAGTATTGAGAGAGAGAGACAGAGAGCCTTCGTTTCTGGAAGGACTTCCTAATCTCAAGTTGCTACAGTAAATAACCGCTCATCAAGGAAGGACTTCCTAATCTCAAGTTGCTGGAGCAATGTCAATGAATTATAAGGTTCAATAGGCTTGGATTTCTTATCTATTGGCTGTAAGGATTCAAAATTCCTCTCAAAACTAGAAATCTCACCTACATCTTCATACTCATGCTCCAATCCACCTATTTCCAAATCGTCAATTTGGATTTCTCCAAATTTTTGGGTATGGTACTCCATCAATTCCTTCTCAAAGTGGTCCTCAACAAACTCATCCAACACCTGAATGCACGAGCAATCCCAAAATCATTAGGATATTTCATTGCATCAAACATATTAATCTTCACCTTTTGGTCATGCACCCTCATTGTAAGCTCCCCCTGTTGGAAATCTATCAATGATCTACCAGTTGCCAAAAATGGACGGTCAAGAATAATTGGGACATTCCTATCTGCCTCATAATCTATAATAATGAAATCGACAGGAAAAATAAATTTATCTACCTGGACCAGAACATCCTCAATCTTACCCTCAGGATATGTGATAGACATATCTGCTAATTGGAGTGTGACTGTTGTAGGCCTAGCTTCACCTATTCCTAGCTTTTGATAAACCGAAAGAGGCATGAGGTTTATGCTTGCACCTACATCACAAAGTGCTCTCCCCAACTCCTTTCCACCTATGGAGACAGGAATAGTTGATAATCTTGGATCCTCAACCTTGGAAGGTAGCCCATTCTTAATAATAGCACTACAGTTCTCAATAAGAGCCACAATCTCAAACTCTCATAATCTCTTCTTTTTAGTCAATATGTCCTTAAGAAATTTTGCATAATTTGGCATTTGATCTAAAACCTCTACTAAAGGTATGTTTATATGAAGATGCTTTAGAATATCCAAAAACTTCTTAAATTGAACATCCTGGTTCTTAGGTTTTTGCCTTTGCAGAAAAGGTAAGAGTGGGTTATATGGTGGGGGCGGTACATAAGGTGGGGGTTCTACATCTGGAAGAGAACTAGTTGCTCCAGCATCTTTGCTGCTGCCTTCATCATTTTTACCAAACTCCAACTCTTTTTCGACAACATTACTATCACTACCATTTTCTGCTTCATGGGGTTTACTAGGCTATTTCCTCTCTTCTAGTGGCTTACCACTCCTTAAAGTCATTGTCTGCACCTACTTCTTACCTTCCCTTATATTGTGTTCAATATCTAAGGGAATCTTTCCTTGAGGTCGTGCCTTCAACTCATTAGCTAGCTGGCCCATTTGCAATTTCAGGGCTCTCATTGAAGCTTGATTACTTTGAATTGCGGCATCAATACGAGTCATATATTCTTTCATCAGCCTCAAGAGAACTCTCTGAATTTTGTTGGGGCAAAGCCTGCTTATTTTGCTGGGGCATTCCCTGCGGTTTAGCAAATCCTGACTTGTTTGCCACCTTCTGTTGTGCGTGGGGGGCTTGCAAATTGCTTCCTTGCCCTCCCCATGCAAAGTTGGGGTAGTTGCGCCAACTTGAATTATAAAAATTTGAATATGGGTTATTCCTCTAATTACTTGCAAAAAACATAGATGCTGGATTGTTATAACAAAACTCATAATTATGCTCTTCACCACAATAAACACAATATCCTTCCACCACTTCGTTTACAACTGCAGCAGACTCCACCACTAGCGGCTGCTGAACATTGCTTACCACAGTTATGTTTTTAAGAGCGTTAGCTAATGCTGCAATATCAGCCCTAATGGTATACACAACATCAACTTCTATCACACTCTTAACTTTCTTACTAGAGACTCTAACATTTGACCATTGACAATTGTAGGTTTATATTCTCTCTAAAATCTCATAAGCCTCATTAAAGGTTTTTGCCAAAAGGGCCCCTCCCACAGAAGCATCAACCGTACACTGGGTTGTTATGGTTAACCCATTGTAAACAGAATGGAAACAGACACAGGATAAGACTTCTGTAATTGTTATAAAGATGCTCCAACAATTCTTTTGATCTGTCAATCTCATGCAGTATTATCAACGGGATCCTCCCGGAACTCCAGATTTTTTGCAATGTGTTTCAACTCCAATGAAGTACTACCGATCAAGCACTAGGCAACTTACTATCCCTAGCTCAGTCACTGGCGTTCACCAATACACGATGATCTAGCGTGAATTATCGCCACACAACTCCTAAATCATCCATGAAACTAGGAGAAGCTATACATACCGGCTAGCTAGGCGAGCACATAATGAAATTAAAGAACAAAAATAACTCAAGATGACATAATCAAATAGAATTTCCAGATTTTATAAATATAACAATCACATAATTCTTAACCCATGCCTACAAAGTAATTAGTTCATGATTGAAAACATAAAACACGTTACAATCTCGATAAGCACATCCATACTACGCTATACACAAGAAACACTAATCCTTTTCAGCAAATGGGTATGAAACGGCTGCTCCAAACTACCAAGAACATGGAAGAACTTCGTCTTCTTGAGTGAAATCGCAAATGGTCTTCTTAGATCTCCATTATGCCGTCAATTCAGGCTCCGACCGATTGATTCGGTCTCCAAGACGTGAATGACTTCATCTCTGACGACTCCTCCTTTTATAAGATGAGGTTTAACCTAATTAGGTTAAATTGGACACGTGGCAGGCTCTCCCAGCTTCTTAGATCCGTAAATAAATTAGCTAACGCCACTTTATTAAAATGGATAACGAGCTGTGACGTGGCAGTTTTGCTCCCAGCTTTACTGGAGCATGGAAATTGCTCCCTCAAGTTGCTCAACAATTTTTTCTACAAAAAATAACTTCCAACGCCTCCATTCGTTCAAATGGGTTAAAACATATAATATTCATCTAAAAATAACCATATTTAACACAAATGACACACAAAATACTATAGAACTAAGGCCTAAATAACTCCCTTTTGGAGAGTTATCACCTGCTGATAACTGCCCAAAAGGTAGTTATTTAGGCCTCATTTACATAAGGATTTGTGTGTCTTTAATGCTTAATAGGGTTGGTTTTAGAGAGATATTACATGTTTTAACCCATTTGGAAGAATGGAAGCTTTGGAAATCATTTTGTGCAGAATCTGTTGCTGGGCGACTTGAGGGAGCACATTCTATGCTGTAGTAAAACTGGGAGAAAGACTACCACGTCACAGCTCGTTAGCCAACTTCATGAACCGACTTCTATTGAGTTATTTTCGGGATAAAGGAGCAAGGAGAGCCCTACAAGTGTCCAAGTTGACCTAATTCAAGCCTCCTATCCTTCTATAAAAGGAAGTAGCAGTCCAAGTCAATTTCATTCCAACTTTCCTTGGAAGCCGAGTAGTATAGATAGATTAGAGATTACCAAGAACACCATCATCCACAAGTTGATTACGGAGATTGTTATTTTCTTTAATTATCTTGTGATTATGAATATGCCTACTCAGATTGTAATTCATGTTTCCATGTTTATTATGAACTAAGTAGTTTTAGGTGTTGGTTAGGAACATGTAGTTTCTATGCTTAAACTTTAGTAACATATTGATTATTGCATCTTGGTTAATTGTTGTGCCTATTTCCATTTTCTTCCCGTCTGGTCAACCGGTGTGAATACCTCTCTCTAGTTTCAAGGATGATTTAGAGAGTGTATGGAAATTATCCACACTACGATCATTGTGTATTGGTGAACGCCAGTGACTGAGCTAGGGATAGCCAGTTGCCTAGTGCTTGATCGGTCGCACTTCATTGGGGTTGAAACACATTCCAAAAGATCCAGAGTTCCGAGAGGAATCCGCTAATAATACTACGAGAGTTGCATGATCAATAATATTGCTAGAGCATCTTTTTAAAAAACTACTAAGCCTAACCAGCGCCTGTCTTTGATCTGTCTGCCTACTTGTTTACTTGTTGTTCTGTCATTTATTTTGCTTCAGCATAATTCTTATAAAACCCAAACATTTTTATTATCTTTGAAACCATTAGACAGTTACAAAAAAATAGATAAAGTGGAAGCTCATTCAGACCTTGGATTGATAATATTACTTGCTGCAGACTGTGTATACTTGCACAGGAATTCTGGAGTCTTTTTACACTATATTTTTATTCACTCTAGGAACCCAACAAGTTTTTCGGGTCGTTGTCGGTGACTTGAATAAGTTGTTATCTGATTTGTTTTGTGTATGTGTTTTAGTGGTTTGGTGCTAGAATTTCTTTGATTGTTTCTTTTTTTTTTTTGCAGGTGTGAGCTTGGTGCATGAGCGATCCGCCTGGGGTAAGGTTTGAACTTGATCCAAAAATCAAAAGGACATTCAGGATAAGAAGGAGAGAGCAACGCAAAAACTGGATGGAGAATGTGTCGCACCTTCCGAAGGGTCCTGAAGGTTCAGCAGACCCCCAGAATCGTTTGCTGCAGCAAAACCCACTGTTTGAACAAAATGAGCAGCAAAATAATCAGGCTGAGAATCCTATCTTGATAGCGAACGATAGGACCAGAGCCATTCGAGCGTATGCTGTCCCGATGTTTAATGAGTTGAATCCAGGGATTGCACGTCCCCAAATCCAAACGGCGAATTTTGAAATGAAACCGGTAATGTTTCAGATGTTGCAAACCGTGGGGCAATTCCATGGTTTGTCATCTGAAGGCCCTCATTTACATCTTAAGTCTTTTCTGGGAGTTAGTGATTCTTTTGTAATTCAAGGAGTGCCTAGAGATGCTCTTAGATTAACTTTTTTCCCGTATTCTCTTATAGATGGAGGGAAGGCATGGTTGAATTCTTTTGCTCCTGGGTCAATTAGGACATGGGATGAGTTAGTTGAAAAATTTTTGAGTAAATATTTCCCACCTAATAGAAATGCTAAATTAAGGAGTGAAATAGTAGGGTTTAGGCAACTTGAGGATGAGACTCTTAGTGAGGCTTGGGAAAGGTTTTAGGAGCTTTTGCGAAAGTGTCCCCACCATGGTTTACCTCATTGTATTCAAATGGAAACAATTTACAATGGTTTAAATGGAGTAACCCAGGACATGGTTGATGCTTCGGCTAGAGGGGCCCTTTTGGCAAAGACTTTTGATGAAGCTTATGAGATTTTAGAAAGAATATCTATTAATAGTTGTCAGTGGTCAGATGTTAGAGGCACAAATAAAAAAGTCAAGAGTGTATTAGAGGTTGACGGTGTGTCCACCATTAGGGCTGCTCTTAAGAATGTGACAGTGAGTAGTCATCAGCAGCCACCAACTATGGAGCCTACTGTAGTGGTGAACCAAGTGGCAGAAGAAGCATGTGTCTATTGTGGTGAAAATCACAACTACGAGTTTTGCCCCAACAATCCAGCTTCTGTGTTTTTTGTAGGTAATCAGAGGAATAACCCTTACTCTAACTTCTATAATCCAGGTTGGCGTAACCACCCCAACTTCTCATGGGGGGGACAAGGAATTAATGTGCAAGCACAACAAAAGGTGAACCAGCCGGGATTTGCTAAAGTGCAGGTATTGCCCCAGCAAAATAAAGAGGCTTTGCCCAAGCAAAATTCGGGAAGTTCTCTCGAGGCAATAATGAAAGAATTTATGGCTCGTACAGATGCCACAATTCAAAGTAATCAAGCTTGGATGAGGGCTCTGGAGTTGCAAGTGGGTCAGCTAGCTAATGAGCTGAAGGCAAGGCCTCAAGGGAAACTTCCCTCGGATACTGAACACCCTCGAAGGGAAGGTAAGGAGCAGGTAAAGGCAGTAACTCTTAGGAGTGGTAAGCCATTAGAAGAAAAAAATGGGCCTAGTAAGACCAGGATATAAAAAACATGGTGATAAAAATGTTATTGTTGAGAAAGAGTTGGAGATTGGTCAGGGTGCTGGCGGCAACAATAAAGATGCTGGAGCATCTGGTTCTGTTCCAAATGTGGAACAACCTTATGTGCCGCCCCCACCTTATGTACCACCTCTACCTTTTCCACAAAGGCAAAAGCCTAAGAGTCAGGATGGTCATTTCAAAAAGTTTTTAGAGATTGTTAAGCAATTGCACATAAATATCCCTTTAGTAGAAGCTATAGAGCAAATGCCTAATTATGCTAAATTTCTTAAGGATATTTTAACTACAAAGAAGAGGTTAGGTGAGTTTGAAACTGTATCTCTTACTGAGGAGTGTAGTGTTATTCTTAAAAATGGACTACCACCCAAGGCTAAGGATCCAGGGTCATTTACTATACCTGTGTCTATAGGTGGAAAAAAAATTAGGTAGAGCACTCTGTGATTTAGGTGCAAGCATTAACCTTATGCCTCTTTCAGTCTATCGAAAGCTAGGTATAGGTGAAGCTAGGCCTACCACAGTCACACTCCAACTAGCTGATAGGTCTATCATATATCCAGAGGGTAAAATTGAGGATGTCTTAGTAAAAGTGGATAAATTCATATTTCCTGTTGATTTTATTATTTTAGACTATGAGGCTGATAAAGATGTCCCAATAATTCTAGGTCGTCTATTCTTGGCTACTGGTAAGACGTTAATAGATGTTCAAAAAGGGGAATTAACAATGAGAGTATGTAATGAGGAAGTGAAATTTAATGTGTTTAAAGCCATGAAATATCCAGATGAAATGGAGGATTGCTCCTTCATTCGAATTCTGGAGAGCACAGTTATTGAGACAACAATACAGGATTCAGCTAGTAAGCATTCGGAAAAGCATGGAGAGGTTAGTGTAGAGGATTTGCGAGTTTGTTTATTAGAAAGGAAAAATGAAAAAGAATTGTTTAGGTGTGAGGATGTTTTTTAGTCCTTAGATTTGAATCAAAGGAAAGTTCCTCCTATTTAGCCATCCTTGATTGAGGCACCTACTTTAGATTTGAAGCCCTTGCCGGATCATCTAAAGTATGTGTATCTTGGGGAAGGTGAGACGTTGCCCATTATTATTGCATCAGATTTAATGTCGGAGCATGAAGGGGCCTTAATAAAATTGCTGCAGCAATACCGCAGGACTATAGGTTGGACGTTGGCTGACATTCAGGGACTTACCCCATCTTTTTGTATGCACAAAATTACTCTAGAGGAGGGATCCTTTAGGAGTATTGAGACACAGAGAAGGCTTAACCCTGCAATGAAAAAGGTTGTTAAAAAGGAGGTGATTAAATGGTTGGATGTTGGGATCATTTATCCAATTGCTCATAACAATTGGGTGAGCCCTGTCTAATGTGTTCCTAAAAAAGGAGGTGTCACTGTGGTAAGTAATAAAGACAATGAGTTGATTCCAACCAGGACAGTAACTGACTCGAGGGTTTGTATGGACTACAGAAGGCTTAATAAGGCCACCCTTAAGGACCATTTCCCTCTACCATTTATTGATCAGATGTTGGATATATTGGCTGGTTAGGCCTATTACTGTTTCTTAGATGGTTATTCTGGGTATAACCAGATTACTATTGCTCCTGAGGATCAGGAAAAAACCACTTTCACCTGTCCTTGTGGGACGTTTGCTTTTAGGCGAATGCCTTTTGGCCTTTGCAATGCTCCAACAACATTTCAGCGGTGTATGTTGGCAATTTTTTCTGATATGATTGAGTCCACTGTTGAGGTATTTATGGACGATTTTTAAGTTTTTGGAGGGTCTTTTCAGAATCGTTTAGATAATTTAGGCAAGGTATTAAAGAGATCTGAGGATACCCATCTAGTCCTTAATTGTGAAAAATGCCAATTCATGGTGAAGGAGGGCATAGTGTTAGGTCATCGGATTTCTAAGAATGGTCTAGAAGTTGATAGAGCAAAAATAGAGGTGATTGAAAGATTAGAACCACCAAATTCAGTAAAGGGAATACGGAGTTTTTTAGGGCATGCTGGATTTTATAGGAGGTTCATAAAGGATTTTTCAAAAATCAGTAAACCTCTTTGTAACTTATTGTGTACTGATCATATTTTTTACTTTAATGCAGATTGTAGGAAGGCTTTTGAGACTTTAAAGGCTGCTTTAATCTCAACACCCATTCTTTGTGCACCTAATTGGAATTTACCATTTGAGGTAATGTGTGATGCGATTGATGCTGCGGTAGGTGCTATGCTGGGGCAAAAGCAGGGCAAATCTATCCATCCTATATATTATGCAAGCAGGGTTTTAAATGAGGCACAAGTCAACTACACAACTACTGAAAAGGAGTTGTTAGTTGTTGTGTTTGCCATTGAAAAATTTCGGCCATATTTAGTTGGATCCAAAGTCACGGTGTTCATGGATCATGCAGCAATAAGGTATTTTATGTCTAAGAAAGATGCAAAGCCTAGACTAATTCGTTGGGTTTTATTATTGCAGGAATTCGACTTGGAGATAAAAGACAAGAAGGGATCAGAAAATGTCATTGCAGATCATTTATCTCATCTTGATCCATCATCATCTTTGCTGGAGCAATCTGCAATTTCAGATTCTTTTCCAGATGAACAGTTTTTTGCTATTGAGGTAAAAGTAGTCAGGGATGTCCCTTGGTATGCTGATATTGCCAACTTTTTGGTAAAGGGAGTCACTCATATTGACATGCATTGGAGGCAGAAGAAAAAGTTTAAGCATGATGCAAAATTTTTCTATTGGGATGAGCCATTTATGTATAAGCAATGCTCTGACGGTATTATTCGTAGGTGTGTTTCAGGTGCTGAAGCAAAGGAAATCCTGGAGCAATGTCACTCTTCGCCGTATGGAGGCCATTTCAGTGGTCAGAGGACAGCTATGAGGATTTTGCATTGTGGATTCTTCTGGCCCACCTTATTCAAGGATGCTCATTGGTTCTACAAGTAATGTGATGCTTGCCAAAGGAGAGGAAACTTGGGACCTAGAGATGAAATGCCTCTTACTTATATTTTAGAAGTTGAATTATTCGATATATGGGGTATTGATTTTATGGGGTCATTTCCCCCTTCTAATGACAATGTTTTTATCTTATTGGCAGTTGATTATGTGTCCAAATGGGTGGAGGCCATTGCATGCCATCAGAGTGATGCCAAGACAGTTGCAAGGTTTCTTCAATCGCACATCAGAAATTCCTCCAAGAGTGATGCCAAGACGGTTTGGGACACCTAGAGCTCTAGTGAGTGATGAGGGTACACATTTTGTTAATAACATCTTAACTAAGTTGTTAGCTAAGTATGGGATTAAGCATAGAATAGCTACCCCTTATCACCCACAAGCAAATGGTCGAGCTGAAATTAGTAATAGGGAAATTAAATCGATTCTGGAGAAAGTAGTTCATCCATCTAGGAAGGATTGGTCTTTTAGGTTGGATGAGGCTCTTTGGGCTTATAGGACAACCTATAAGACTCCTCTAGGTATGTCTCCCTATAGGTTAGTATATGGGAAAGCTTGCCATCTACCATTGGAGCTATAACATAAAACGTTTTGGGCTTTGAAAAAGTTAAATTTTGATCTGAGTCGTGCAGGAGCATTAAGAATGCTACAGCTTAATGAATTGGAGGAATTTCGCCAATTTTCTTATGAGAATGTGAAAATGTATAAAGAAAAGACTAAGTTGTGGCATGACAAGAAAATAAAATCTAAAGAGTTTGTTAAGGGTCAGAAAGTCTTGCTTTATAATTCTATATTAAAATTATTTCCTGGGAAGCTAAAATCTAAATGGTCAGGACCGTTCACTGTGATTGAGGTTTTCCCCCATGGAGCAATTACTTTGCAGGATGAAAAAGATGGGAGAGTGTTTAAGGTGAATGGACAGCGTGTGAAACGTTATTGGGGTGAGGAGTTTCAGTCGAAATATCCTTCCCTAAAGTTGGTTGATGATTTAGAGAGCATGATTTTTGCGGGAGCATTTCACAGAGCGAAATTTTTAGCTCACAGTATTTGTATTTGTTTTATATTTCGCTGATTTATTTTTAATTTCGAATAGGTTAGATTTTGCGTGGTTTATTAGATTTTATCTTTTAGTATTTGTTTAGATTTTATCTTTTTTGATTTGAATTTAGTTTGATTTTATTTTCGGGTTATTTATTTAAATTATCTTTTAATTAGTTAGATTTTAGTTTATCTAGATCTTATTTTCAGCTATTTGAATTCTGTTTAAATTAATAAAGATTCTCTCTAATTTATTTGGCTTCTCTTGAAAAAGATTAAATTTGATTTGGTCGGTTAAAATTAAATTTAAATTTAAAAGATATGATTTTCCCACTTCGAATTTTGAATTCCGTATCAGAGATTCTTCAGGATTCAGTAGGTTGTTGCAGCAAAAGTTATGGCTGGAGCAAATCGTCCGAATAGGAAGGGTTTGTTGGAGTAATTATTATTTTTACCGTTGGGATTTTTCTTTGAATTTTTGTAGGTAAAATTTTCATGAGTCATCTGATGAGGCCACGTGTCACACAACAATCATCCAAGGGCTTTGATGGTGGACAACGCATCGTGAATTACCATGGGCAATTGAGATTGATAAATTACTGTTGATGGTTTGAAATTCCGAATTTGCATGCAATTAAAATTAAACGGTAAGATAATTTGAGAAGAGCAAATCTTTTCGGTTGGGATTTCAATTTGGTGAAGCCCTATTTATTAGTAGCCTCTGATAGGTAAGTTTACTTCATCTTCTTTATTAGAATCTATGTTGCGTGCATTCTTCTTCTTTATTTCTTTGTATTCTCTGTCAAACCCCTTGCACCTTAAATGGCAAAAACGAGAGCTAGAAAAGAGAGGGAGAGTGAGGAGGAAGAGATATCCGTTACCCCTGAAGCTAAGAAAGTAAAAACCAAGAAGAAAAGAACACCGGAGGAGAAATAAGCTAAAAGAAGAAGACGACAACAGAGGGCTGAAGAACAAGAAAAGGCAACAGAGGATGAGGCTGCTGAAATAGAAGAAGGAGACCCGATAGAATCTGATAAACGGAATCCAGAAGAGGATGAGCAGGGAATGACGGCTACAGAAGAAGTTCGAGAGGAAATTCAGGAGAAACAACGTGAGTATGTACAGGCAGAGGCTGAGATTGAAAGAGAACCAGTTCAGAAGGCTCGTATTGAGGTCTGTTGGGTTTTATGCCCTAAAACCCATAGATAGTGAATGTAACCGTTGACCGGATATTAATGAAATAATATTGATATATTTTTCCATTAATTGTTATTAGTTATTTTATATTTGTCTTTGCCTAGTAATAACCCTAATCCAATAAACTAGACATCCAAGGCTGTAATATGAGTCTTGAACTATATGTAGCGACATATGGGATCATTGTTCAGGAAACAGCCTAAAGGGTCTATAGTATAGGGATAAGACTGGGTGTCTTATCCTGGTGACACTATGGATACGACCCACTTTGTATTTGATACAAACGCTACGATCCAACGCGTTCGTGTAGGAGACATGCGAGTGGGGGTATCCTATGCAATGAGTTTGCATAAGACCGGACCACGAAATAGTAACCACTGGTTATAACACCGTTAACTAGTTGGTTTTCTATTTCACTAGGACGACCTAAACAACTTAGTCTAAATCCTGAGTTGATTATGGACTCCTGCTCATGAGAGATTGTCCTTTGATTTGTATGGGTGAGAGTGGCCAGTACGCCGACTCAATAAGCCTACCACTTTGGGGACAAGATCAAATAGGGAGCTGGGAACATAATCGTACAAGATGGAATTCACTCCTTCCCGACTTTAGGGAAGCAGATGAGTGTTCCCTTAAGTGGTTACTCCGAGTCTTGAACAAAGGGCCCTACCCTCTCAATGGCACGGGAGGGTTTTCTGTTTGATGGTTGGACCACAAACAGGTTGTTCATTAGAGGAGAATTGGTACTTAAGGAAATAGAGGTAACCCAGGGGTAAAACGGTAATTTGACCCAGCTGGTGTTACAGACACTCGTGAAGGACTAACTAGTCGATATTGGTCTAGATCCGTGGACACAGAAAATATGTCTGCAGTGAGAAGAGTGCAACTGTGAGTCTATAGTGGAATGTACACACAGTTAACGAATATTGATTAATGTGCTTAATGAGTTTGACCAATTAATCTCACATCATTGGAGCTTCTGATCTGCAGGTCCATTAGGTCCCACTGGTAGCTCGTAAAGTAATTTGAGGCAACTAAGTAATAAAAGTAATTTGAAAATGTTCAATTTATTAAGGGAAAAAAATATAATATATATTGATATATTATTATGAGAGAAATTAATATTTGAAAAGTTCAAATATAAATTTATGGAAGTTTGAAAGAGTTCAAAATAATGAATTAATTAATTTAAGGCCTAAAATGTGTTTGGGCAAATTAATTAATTCTAGGCCGGGTGTGATATTTAATTGGTGGTTAATTAATTAAAGAATTCATTAACCGGGAATTAATCAATTATGGAAATAATTAATCACTTAAGGAAGTGATTAATCATTTATGGAAATGATCTAATCACTTAGGAAGTAATTAGTCATTTGTGGAAAAGATTAATCAATTATGGAATTGATTGATCATGATTGATTAATTAAGGAATAAGATTGAATCAATTATGGAAAAGATTGATTTAATTGAATATTTTATTCATGGCCTCTCTTCTATAAATAGAACACTAGACCTAATTGGTCATAACACTTGACACTCTTGAAAGACAAGACCTAGAATTCTCTCTAGCCTCCCTCTTAGAGAAAGACTCCCACAAGTCTTTGGCCTCCTATACTCAGAGACATACCGGTGTAACCTTTGTGGTGATTGTGTCAATCAAAGAAGAATTTCCAGTGAAGAAAACCTTAAAGCGGCTGCTGCGTTTTCGTTCGTGGAGCATCGTTGGCGAAGAACGGTCAAGTCTACAACGGAGGTTTGTAACGGTTCTTCATCTTTTCTTTAGAAATGTTTTAAAATAAATTTAGATTTATTTTAGCATGTTTAAACCGATTTTACAACGGCTTTAAAAGTTGTTTAAAGTTTTGTTTGAGTTATCGTAACGGTATTTTAATGTTAATTAATGTACGGCGTAAGGTCCAATCTATGTGCTTCCGCTGCGTGGGGACTTTTATTCCCTTCAAGGTCATCATGCCTGAACCTTCGAAACGTCGCCGCATTAAGCGGAAGGTTGGGCACGTTTCGGTGATCAGGATTGATACCCCATCGCCTCCATCGTCAGATTCCGAGAGAGCAAATGTAGAGCGAGAAGAATGAGAGAAAAAAAAGGCTGAGGAAAAAGTGCGAGAAGAAACAGAGAAGAAGGCTGAGGAGGAACAGTTGCTCAAGCGAAGGGCAGAAAAGGGCAAAAATATTGCTGAAGCATCGGAGAAACACGATGAAATAGAAGAACAACAGTTGCCATTCGATCGCTTCGTCAACAATTTTGCTAGAGCAAAATACGCTGAGTGTTGAAATAGATTTTCTGTTCGAAAAAGGATTTAGCGGCGATCTTCTGCCATTTCTGAGGATCGGAATAGCAGACCACGACTGGGAGTTGTTTTGTGCGAAGCCGGAGTCTGTAAAAGCACAGGTGGTGCGTGAATTTTATGATAAGATTGACAAGGAGGATGGTTTCCAGGTAATTGTCCGACGAGTCGAGGTAGATTGGAGTCCGAGTGCTATCAACGCACTGTATAATCTTCAGAACTTCCCCCATGCGGCATATAATGAGATGGCTGTGGCGCCATCTAATGAGCAACTAAGTGATGTTGTGCAGGAGGTAGGAATTGAAGGGGCACAATGGCAGTTATCCAAAACTTAGAAGAGGACATTCCAGTCGGCTTATTGTAAAAGGGAAGCGAACACGTGGATGGGATTTATTAGATAGAGGATGCTTCCAACAACACATGACTCGACAATCTCCAGGGAACGGGTTCTCCTAGCTTTTGCCATCTTGCGGTCTCTCAATATTAACGTAGGAAGGATCATTGCGAGTGAAATTTCTGGTTGCTGGAAAAAGATGGTGGGGAAGTTGTTCTTCCCAAATACAATTACAATGCTTTGCAGAAAAGCAGGGGTTCCAGTGGATGAGGGAGATGTGATTCTGTTTGACAAAGGGATCATCGACAGGTCCAATTTGGCACGGCTCCAGTGCATGCAGGAGGTACGTCAAGGTGGGCTTATCTACGGCATTAACACGATTCTATAACAACTGGCACTTTCGGCCAGTAGGTAGGAGTTTGCTGAAAGGCAAACTTTAACCTTCTGGAACTACGTTAAGAATCGGGATGGTGGCTTAAAGTGGGCGCTGCAAGAGAATTTTTCAAAACCATACCCAGCCCTTCCCATATTCCCTGACGATCTATTTAACCCCTGGATTCCGCCCCCACCTGCTGAAAGAGGAGAAGAGAATGACGATGAAGAGCAGGGTCAGGAAGATTGATGGATGAGATGATCTTCAGCGAGCATTACATTTGTTCCTAAAATTTTTTTTGCTCGCGCATATCTGACCCCGTTTGCTTGTTTCTTTTTAATTTTTCTACTTTAAAAAATATATCTCGGCTATGTACTTTCTTTTCTTATATTTTTAATGAAATTCCTAGATGTTTTCATTCCATGAGCACTGACTAACTCTAACTTAACTATTTTCTTTTGAATTTTTGAAGCTTGGACTGATTACGCTTAATTAGATCAAGGTATTCTGATCTCCAGAAACCTTTTGCTTGAGCATTTCTTCTAGCCTGGACTGTTGCTGCGACAAAGAAGATTTTGGACTTATATGATCCACTTTAAGCTTAGTTCTAGTCCCACATTTAGTTTAAAAATTCATATAGAAAAATTTAAGTTTGGGGGTATAAATTGCTAAATTTAATGATTGATTGGGGACAATGAATAATTCAAGTTTGGGGGACTTTTTGCTACTCCAATTATTTTGCTCGAGCATTCCTCTCCTTCAAGTAAAAATTTGTTAGGTTATTGAGTAACCGGGGACATTTGTGATACCAAAGTTTGTCTTCACGTCAAAAGATGACCTAGGAAATAAGAAAAATGAAAAATTATTGGCTGAAAAAAAAATGATTGTTCAAAATTTTGCTGAGAAAATTTATGGAGCAAAAGTTATGAGGGATGAATGATGATCTAGCAGTTTTTTTCTGTCTCCCATAACTAAGGTGAGCTTCATCATAAAATGTCGCCATTCTGAGGGGCAAGAGAGAGAAGTTTGGGGGTTTGGGGTTTTCGTACGAAGAAGATGAAGAAGATGAAGAGGTGAAAGAGAAAATGCATCCCTTTTTATGGCTATCGCAAGGTATTGGCAATGACACCCTTTCGCATCCCACGTAGGTAGGTAGGCATGATTATCATGGGGGAATGTGGGCGGTTGCCTCGAGTAATGTGCACAGACATGGATTAGTGTGGCTCATTAAATGTGAAATGATTGTGGATGCGCATTCAATGCGAGTAATATACAGATGAATTGGGACATGCGTTAGGGTTTTCCTACTAAGGCTTTATCGCAACAAAATTCTAACGCAAACAAATCTAATGCGAGTACAACATGCGATGGGGCTCTAACCTACCAAAATGTTAACACAACAAAATAAAACATGAGGAAAGAAAGAAAGTAATTACAACTTTTGACCTGTTGTGCTCTTGCTTTGCATTAGGTCCTGACGCAGCTGAGAGCACTTCTTCTTCTGGACCTATCTTTGTCTTGCTGCTTTATGGTGGATCTGCTAGAAGGATAATTTCAACTACCTCGTCAAATGTCCCGTTAATGTATGACTTTAATCTCTATCCGTTGACCTTAAAAATTCTCTTTCCGTCAGCAGAATGTAGGTCCACAGCCCCATCTGGATATATCTTGTGGATAGTGTATGGGTCCGACCATCTTGATTTTAGCTTACCTGGAAAGAGACGTAAGTGAGAGTTGAATAATAATACCTTCATACCTTCTCTAAGATCCTTCTTACATATTCTTCTGTCATGCCATTGTTTTTTCTTTTCTCTGATGATCTTGACATTATCAAATGCACATCTTCTAAATTCTTCTAATTCTGACAGCTGGCGTAATCATTCTTGTCATGTCGCATTTGGATCAAAGTTGAGACGGTTTAGTGCCCAATGCACTCTGTATTCTAACTATAAAGGCAAATGACAGACCATGCCAAACACTAACGCATAAGGAGACATCCCTATGGGTGTTTTGAACGTCGTGCGATATGCCCATCATCCAGATGTTGCGCCCAGTCCTTCTTGTTTGTGCTGACCACTTTCTCGAGAATTCTCTTTATTTCTCTGTTTGATACCTCGACCTGACCATTGCTCTGCGAATGATAAGCTGTTGCGATATGATGTTTGACATTGTATTTTTGCAACAGCTTAGTCACGACCTTGTTCACGAAATGGGTCCCTTCATTACTGATAAGTCTTTGTGGCACACCAAATCTTGTAAAAATATTTTCCTTAAGGAACTTTGCCACGGTAGTCACATCATTCTTAACGCAAGCGATTGCCTCCACCCACTTCGTGACATAGTCAACTGCGAGGAGGATATATTGGTATCCTTGCGATGATGGAAAAGGTCCCATAAAATCGATTCCCCAAACATCAAACGGCTCAATTTCTATTATATAGTTTGCGACATCTCATTCCTTGCGTTGATATTACCAGTGTGTTGGCACTTGTCGCATTTATCTGCATATTTCTTTGTGTCCTGGAACAAGGTTGGCCACCAATAGCCACTTTGCAATACCTTATCCGCAGTGTGTTGGCCTCCAAAGTGTCCTCCATATGGAGCTTCATGGCATGCTCCCAAAATTTTCAACACATCTATATGGCCAACACATCTCCTAATTATCTGGTATGGCCCTCTGCGATAGAGATAAGGGTCATCCCATGAATAAAATTTAAGTTCATGGAAAAATTTCTTACGATGTTGCGCTGAGTATTCTTCAAGTAAAACCCCTACGGCGAGATAATTTGCGATGTCTGCAAACCATGGTTCTTCTTCTTCAATCATCAGTAACTTCTCATTAGGGAATTCCTCTGCGATACGGATATTTGACGCTTCCGCTTTCTCAGGATTTTCCAATCGCGATAAATGATCTGCGACCAAGTTCTCACTCCCCTTTTTGTCCTTGATTTCTATGTCAAATTCCTGCAGCAAGAGAATCCACCTAATCAACCTTGGTTTTGCATATTTTTTTAGTGATTAGGTATTTTATCGCCGCATGATTTGTGTGGACAGTGACTTTGGAGCCAATTAATTAAGCACATAACTTATCAAAAGCATAAACAACCGCTAATAATTCCTTCCCGGTTGCTGTGTAATTAATTTGTGCTTCACTCAATGTCCTGCTGGCATAATAGATAGGGTGCAGAATCTTCTCCTTTTTTTGTGCCAGAACTCCTCCGACTGCCACGTCACTCACAGCACACATCAGGACAAATGGTTCCTTCCAATCAGGAGTTGCGAGAATGGGCGCAGTGACTAGCGCATGCTTCAGATCTTTGAATGCCTTGGCGCATTCCTCTGAAAATTCAAATCTTCTATTTTTCTCCAATAAAAGCATGCTCAATTAGGGTTAAAAGGATCTCAAAGATCAATTGATTCAAAATAAGTCTTAGGTCGATAACTTGTTAAGCTAAGGTTACAAGAGAACTCACCCGGTTAGATGCTGTCGAAGGCTGGAGGTATTTAAGTTGACGGTTTACGGAACACCTCCTACCTAGGCATCAAGCCGGTACTTGAGTTAAGTTAACCCGATTTTATGAGCATGCGTGAGCGATGTGAGGTTATATTATGATTTTTCCACCTAGACATCGTAGGATAAGTCTGTTTATGGACGTATCACCTAGACTTAGGTAAAATTTATTAGCCGAATTCTATCTAAGTCAAAATTAAAACCCTAAAAACATAATATGACACTTCAGTGGGAGGAAAAGTAATAAAAACGAGATATTTAAAATCAAGTTTTTACTCCCACATCCCCTTGTGTTCACACAGTGAGATACATGCTCGACTTCGAGTCACCCTGGAAGTGGCCTCCCTACCGAAAGTGTTTAGCATGCATCAATATCAAGGTGAATGGGGAAAGTGTTCATAGTAAGTGGGAGAAGGACTCGTGACAACGTATCCTACGGTTTCCACCCCTAGGCTGCACCGTGAGATTCCTATGGTCCGCTTGCGTGTCGCCCTAGAAGCAACCACCCCTACGGAAGGCCTTATCATAGGATTTGGAACACCGTGAACTCCAGAAATGGATAGGGTCTCTTAGGTCAGTCACCAACAGTTGTCTTTTCCTAACGGTAGCCTGTTGGTGCATACCTTTGCGATCTAAAAGTGGGAGGGTCACACTTACAAGAATGAGTTATTGACCAAAACAAATGGTAGCTAGTAACTAAAAGAGTATGAGTTATTCTTGTTTTAGATATTGGTTGAGATTAGTCTCCATTCAGTGGAGGAGTAGCTGATCATCCTACGGTGGCTGTTATTCTAAACCTCTGAAGTATCGTTGCAAAACTATATCGATAGTTTATTAGGGTTACTTTGATTAAATAGTTTTGCTAAGATTGATTGGATTGTTTAAATGGTTAAAAGCAAAATCTAATATAGTCAATTGTTTATTATTTTCAGCATGTCTTCCTCAATATTACAACTGCTTAAAAACGATAAGTTAACTGCCGCAAATTATGCAACGTGGAAATCTAACCTGAACACAGTTCTAGTTATTGATGATCTGCAGTTTGTCCTGACAGAGGAATGTCCTCCAGTCCCTATTCGTACTGCATCTCAATCTGTTAAAGATGCATATGATTGTTGGATGAAGGCCAACGAAAAGGCCCGAGTCTATATTCTTGCTAGTTTATCTGAAATTTTAGCCAAGAAACATGAGGGAATGGTCTCAGCAAGAGAGATCATGAATTCACTTCAGGAAATGTTTGGACAACCGTCCTTTCAACTCCATCATGAAGCCCTCAAATACATTTACAGTTGTCGCATGAAAGAAGGCCAACCTGTTGAAGAACATGTTCTTGATATGATGGGTCATTTCAATGTTGCTGAAGTAAATGGAGCGGTCATTAACGAACGTAGTCAAGTAGCATTTATAATGGAGTCATTTCCACAAAGCATCCTACAATTCCGAAGCAATGCTATAATGAATAAGATTCAATACAATTTGATTACGCTCCTGAATGAGTTACATACATTTCAATCACTTATGAAAGGTAAGGAATTGAGAGAAGGAGATGCAAATATAGCCCATTCCAAGAGAAAATTCCTAAAGGGTTCATCCTCAGGAACAAAGTCTGCAGCTCAAAATTCTGGCTCTAAAAATATCCAGAAAAAGGAAGGAGTAAAGGGAAAGGCTCCCGCTACTGCTAATCGAGGAAAGAAGAAAGCAAAGAAAGCTGATAAATGCAAATGCTTCCATTGCAATGTTCAGGGGCATTGGAAGAGAAATTGCCCCAAATACCTTGCTAAAAAGAAGAAGGAAAAAGAAGGTAAATTTGATTTACTCGTTTTAGAAACTTGCCTCTTAGAACATGATCAAGATGCTTGGATACTTGATTATGGCGCTACTAATCATGTATGTTCTTCTTTGCAAGAAAATAGTTCATTTCGGCAGTTAAAGAAAGATGAAATGACGCTCAAGGTTGGAACATGATACATCATTTCAGCTTTTGTAATGGGAGATGTCAAGTTGTTTGTAGGAGATAGGTTTTTACTTTTGGAAAATCTGTATATAGTTCCTAAAATACGTAAGAATCTTATATCTATCTCTTGTCTAATCGAACAAGGATATTCTGTAAATTTTGAAGTTAACGAAGCGTTCATCTCTCGAAAAGGAATGTTCGTCTGTTCAGCAAAATTAGAAAACAAGTTGTATGTCATAAGACCAACCGTAACAAAAACAGTTTTAAATCACGAGTTATTTATAACTGTTGATACTCAAAGCAAAAGGCAACGCATTTATCCAAATAGGAACGCTTATCTTTGGCATCTAAGGCTAGGAAACATTAATCTTGATAGGATCAAAAGATTGGTAAAGAATGAACTTCTAAATGAGTTAGAAGATGATTCATTACCTCCATGTGAATCTTGCCTAGAAGGGAAATTGACTAAAAGATCGTTTGCGGCAAAAGGTTATAGAGCCAAAAAACATTTAGAACTTATACATTTAGACCTTTGTGGTCCAATGAATGTAAAAGCTCGAGGAGGATACAAATATTTCATCTCTTTCATAGATGATTATTCAAGATATGGTTACTCGTACCTAATGGTGCACAAATCTGAAGCACTTGAAAAGTTCAAAGAATATAAAGCTGAAGTTGAAAACCTATTAGGAAAAACAATCAAAACTTTTCGATCTGATCGAGGATGAGAGTATATGGATTTACAATTCCGAGACTATATGATAGAACATGGAATCAAATCACATCTCTCAGCACCAGGAACACCACAACAGAATGGTGTATCCGAAAGGAGAAATAGAACATTGATGGAAATGGTTTGATCAATGTTGAGCTATGCTCAGTTGTCCAACTCGTTTTGGGGGCATGCAGTGATGACTGTAGTCGACATATTGAACGACGTTCCTTCGAAAAGTGTATCTAAAACACCTTTCGAATTATGGTATGGTTGTAAACCTAGTTTGCGCCATTTTTGAATTTGGGGATGTCCTGCTGTTGCAATTCTGAAGTGGTTAAAATTATAGATAGAATTCACCTCAAAATACTATGCAAATATACACAATCAAGCAGCAAGTGATATGTATTTATCGTATCCACAGGGTCTCGAAATTGCATATCTCTATTGATTTAATTTGTTTTTTTAGTGATTTCAAAAGGTTGGTTAAATTGATTTGCACCAACACGTGTGCCGGGCATCCCCAAATTCTGAAGTGACGTAAACTACCTTTACGCCCTTTCCATAGCTCATAGGGTGTTTCAGAAACACTCTTAGACGGAACCATGTTCAAAATGTATACAGCAGTCTCAACTACATATCCCTAGAACGAATCAGGCAACTGAGCATAGCTCATCATTGATCGAACCATGTCTAACAGAGTTCGATTTCTCCTCTCTGATACACCATTTTGTTGTGTTGTAGCAGGGGCTGAGAGTTGAGACGTAATTCCATGTTCTATCAAATAGTCTTGGAATTGTAAGTCCATATATTCTCCACCTAGATCTGATCGTAGTGTTTTAATCGTTTTACCTAATTGGTTCTCAACCTCGGTCTTGTACTCTTTGAATTTTTCAAGGGCTTCATACTTATGATGCATTAGGTAAAGATAGCCATACCTTGAATAATCATCAATGAAGCTGACGAAATATTCATACCCTCCTCGTGCTTTGACATTCATTGGACCATAGAGATCTGAATGCACGAGTTCTAAGGGTTCTTTGGCCCTATAACCTTTTTCCGAAAAAGGTCGTTTGGTCATTTTTCCCTCGAGGCAGGACTCACATGGTGGTAACGAGTCATCTTCTAACTGATTTAGTAGTCCACTCTTTACCAATCTTTCAATCCTATTGCGATTTATGTGGCCTAACCTCAAATGCCAAAGATAGGTATTACGAGAAACTTTTCGCCTTTTGTTTTGAG
The DNA here is from genome assembly GCA_036850905.1 of Luffa acutangula. Lineage (NCBI taxonomy): Eukaryota > Viridiplantae > Streptophyta > Magnoliopsida > Cucurbitales > Cucurbitaceae > Luffa > Luffa acutangula. The sequence goes on from CM072087.1 coordinate 20,912,271, forward strand.
TTTCCGCTACTTTAAACATTTCCGTATTAAAATATCTTTAACTTGAATTGGCCTTAACACGTATAAGTTGCTTTCAAGTTTTGCAGAACATATATGCATACCCCTTTTGTTGACAAACACTTTATTAATCTCAAAAGATACTCGGTATTCATGTTCAATCAAACAAGAGATAGAGATTAAGTTCCTTCTTATATTGGGAACGTACAAGACATTTTCAAGTAGTAAAAATCTATCTCCAGTTCCAACTTTGAGAGTCACTTCGCCGTCTGCCAGCATATGCCAGGAACGAATTTCCTGTAAAGAAGAACATACACGATTAGTTGCTCCTGAATCTAATATCCAGGCAGAGCTATCTTGCTCAACTAAACATGTTTCGATAACGAGCAAATCATATTTACCTTGTTTTTCCTTTTCAGCATTCTTTTCCGCAAGGTACTTGGGACAGTTGCATTTCCAATGTCCGTCTACATTACAATGGAAACATTTTCATTTATCTGCAGCTTTTGTTTTTGCCTTGCTTCCCACTGGAGCTTTTCCTTTCCCCTTATCCTTCTTTTTCTTCATTTGAATACTCTTATTCTTTGAAGTGGAAGGTCCAGACTTGGTTCCCGAGGACGATCCTTTTTGGAATCTCTTGGTTGTAGCAACGTTTGTTTCCCCTTCATGTCCCCTCTTGGTGAGACTTTGGTAGGTCTGGAGCTCCTTTAGCAAGGTAGTCAGGTTAAAGTCTATTTTGTTCATGACAACATTTGTCCTGAACTGAATGAAGCTCTTCGGAAGAGACTCCATTATAAAACTTACTTGACTACCCTCGTCAATAGTAGCACCGTTTACTTCAGCAATATTAAACCGAACCATCATGTTCAAAACATGTTCCCTAGTTGAAGCACCTTCCTTCATTCGGGAATTGTAAACATTGTTGAGAGCTTCGTGCCGGATTTGCGAGGACGGTTGTCCAAACATACCCTGTAACGAAGTCATGATCTCCCTTGCGGTGACCATCCTCTCGTGCTTGTTAGACAAGACATCTGAGATGCTTGCTAAGATATAGACTCTTGCTTTATCATTTGCTCGAGTCCATTTCTCATATGTTTCCCGAACAATTCGGTTTGTTGATGAGCCAGGGTTAGGTGGACACTCTTCGGTAAGGACAAATCTAAGATCCTCGATTACTAGTATTGTGTTCAGATTAGACTTCCAAGTCCCATAGTTATCCCCGTTAAGCTTATCGAAGCGAGTAATTTTACTAGTGAGCTAAACATGCTGAAAAATTAAACAAAGCTATTAGAAATTGCTTATTAACAATTTTTAGACAAAATCCAATCAGGTTTTAGCAAAAGTAATAATGTACCCAGGATTATTATTTTGCAACGACACTTTAGTGAGTTAGAGCAACCGCTACCGAGGGGCAGTCAATTACTCCTTCACTAAATCAAGACATTATTGACTAAATACTAATCCCAGAATAACTCTTATTCCTATAGTTGTTTAGTTATTGTTACGTTTGGTCAGGAATATACTAACACTTAGTAATCCTTGTAAGTGTGACTCGCCGTTTTAAGATTACAGAGAATGACCCGAACAATGCTACCGAATGGAAAAGCTAATGTTGGAAATGGTCCAAAGTAATCCTATCCATCTCTGGGAGTTTGCGTTGTTTTGATCTCCATGTTACAACCCTCCGAATGGTTAGTAGATCCAAGGCATACAAGCAGGCGCAACATGGAAATCTCACGGTGCAACCTAACGGAGGAGACCGCAGGATGTGTTGACACACTTCCTTCACTCACTTACTATAAATACTTTCTCCATTCACCTTGTTATTGATTTATGGAAACACCTTCCGAATGGAGCAGTCGAGGTATAATCAACACGAGGCCAAGCATAAATCTCACCTTGTGAACAAAAGGGAGTACGTGAAAGGGAAATGGATTTGATATATCTCTCCCATCCCACTAAGTATTTTAAACTGTTTTGGGTATACTTATACTTAGGCGAATTCCGGCTAATTGAATAACCCTAAGTCTAAGTTCATTTAATCTTACGATGTCTAGGTGATAACGATTAAAATCTCACATCACACACGTGCATGCTCATAAAACTGGGTTAACTTTAACTCAAGAACCGACTCGATGCCCAGGTAGGAGGTGTTCCGTAAACTGTCAACTTAAATACCTCCAGCCTTAGACAGCATCTCGTCGGGTGAGTTCTCTTGTAACCTATGTTTTACAAGCTTATCGACCTATTTGAATCTAATTGAAATCGACCGAGAGTTGGATTCAATTTAACCCTAAGTGAGCATGCACCTTTTCTTTGTTATAGATTTTAAATTTCTAAGAGATTTATAACATTTATAAATCTAATCTATAACATGCTTGCCCATTTGAATATAATTCTTTATAAACAAACACTAAGGAAATTTCATGCTTCATGCTAGGTTAATTTTATCTTTGAATATATAACTCTTATATATCAATTAATCAATTTTAATTAACCATTCAAGCATGAATCTTCCTAAATCAATACAACACTTATATCAATTAAACATTAAATTTCTCTCATTCATTTGAATTATTAATAACACTTATTATAAATAAAAATGCATGATCATGCTTTCCTATGGTGGGATTTTAAACTATATGGCATGCTCATAATGCACATACATTTAATCCAATTAAACAATACATTCTCAATGCATAAAATAAATTAAATCAAGACTAAAATTGAATGTTTTGGCAATTTAAAACAAGCAACTTAACTAATTATTACAATAATAATCATTTACAAATAGCTTGTAGCATTCTCGAGCTTCACGAACTGACCCGAACCAACCCTCCATGGAGTGAACCGACCTTGTAATGAGAGAATTAAGGCTGAACCGAACCGTAGCAGACCGAACCGGACCAAGAACCAAGCTGCTGAACCTAACCGGACTGGAAATTTTCCACAATCTGGAAAATTGTTCTTCAGCGTCGGGACTCTACTTGAAGAGCGTCCCGACGCTCTTGCAACAAAAGCCCACTGCTGCTGTTTTCCTGCTGCGTCTTCTTCCGTTCTTATTCGATTTTACAGCCTATATGGACTCTAATGACTCTATAAAAATTACAGACTCTAGTACACACATTAACGCTCTTACATATCCGAGCAATTACAATTTCATGAAGATTTGAAAGCTCAAAAAATTTCCAAACCAGAACATTTCCATTTTAGCACACAGAAAATTCAATTTCAAAATGGTACCCACCACAGCAAAATTAAAACGAATTAAGTGCTCTTATCATGCTCTGATACCAATTGAAGGTGTTCATATAACACATGCGAAAAAAATTGAAGATCGAAAGCACTTAAGACATTCAATTTTGCTCCTAAAGCATGCATGTTCTATAAAAGACAGAATAGAGAGTTTAGAGAACACCAACCTTTGTAGCTCACTTATGTGGAACTCCCTGTGGTGTTTGCCTCTCCTATGCTCCTTGGACAACCTTTAGAGACTTCCCTACTATTTTCTTGGGCCTAGAAAGACTTGTGGGAGTCTATAGAAGTAAGATATAGGAAGGGAATGCTTGAAGGTACAAGCTTTAGGAAGAAATGAGTTGAGAGAGTGATTGAGGGAGAAATTTTTCAGCATAACACTAAGATGAATGTTTAAACCTTCTTGAATCTGATTCAAGCTCCCTTTATAGACCTCTCCCATGCAAAGACAAGCTTCATGACACTAGACACATGGTGAAAATGCAACTCAAAGTGGATTCTTGGTGCTTAATTCACAACACATGCATCTAGTGCATGGTTGTGTTGTTTTCCACTATCCATCATCATGCAAGAGTGGAAATGCCACTAAATCCACTATAAATTGAATCCTAATTGTGAAGTTTCAGCTTGCAATTCATTTCAATTTCAATTCAAAATTGAAATTGATTTAAAGGCAATTAATTGGGACATTTCCATGTAATTTTAATATGATCGATCCAATCAATCTTTATCACCTAATGCCATGAATTATATATGATTCCTAATACATATATGTGGTATTTAAAACACTTTTAAATACCTTATCTCTCAATTCCTAATATTAAATCATTGTGTCGAACACGTTTTACGATAAAATCCTATTTCCCGTTTTTTAACGATTCAAAGATTCCTATCAAAATATTCTAGGCTTTAATCTGGTATGAGGTAGTAGGGGGACCTAATGGACCTATAGATCATGGGCTCCAACGATTTGAGGCTAACCGACTAATCTCATTATCAAAGTTATCCAACATTCGTTAACTACCGGGACACTCCACTATAGCCCGATAGTTGCACTCCCCTCACTATAGATATATTTTCGTCCACTTGATTTAACCATGTTTAGTAAGTCGTTCCTTCACAGCTTGTTCGTAGCTATAGCTTGGTCAAATAACCGTTTCACCCCTATAGTACTTCTTGTTCCTTAAGTTCCACTAATCCTCTAATGAACAATCGGTTTGCGATCCAACCATCAAACCTAAGTTCCTCTCGATCCAACGAGAGGGTGGGGCCCCTTATTCAAGTCCCAAAGTTTGTACTTAAGAGAACAACCTCTCTGCTATCCCTGAAAAGGGTAGGAGTGAATTCCGTCTTGCGAAACTATGTCCCCAGCTATCTATTCGATCTTATCCCCAAAATGGTAGGCTTGTTGGGCGATGCTGGCCACTCTCACCCATGTAGATCAAAGGATAATCTCGCATAAACAGGAGTTCATAGATAGCTCAGGATTAAGAACAAGTTACCTAAGTCATCTATGAGAAATGGTTAGTTGCTTCAGTAAACGACGTTATAAAGAGAAAGTGACTTATTTCGTGGTCCAGTCTTATGCAAACTCATTGCATAGGACGCCCCCACTCGCATGTCACCACTTGAACGATTTAGGATCTTATCGTTTGTACTTAATACAAAGTGGGTCATGTCCATAGTGTCTCCAGGATAAGGCACCCAACCATATCCTTATACTATAGACTATTTTGACTATAAACTTGAACTTGATCCTACGATATGTCCCTATATATAGTTCGAGTATTCATTTTATAGTCAATGATCTTAGTTTATTGGATTTAGGTTAATCATTCGCAATTTACATATTCAATAACATCTTTTACTAAATAACCTCAATAACGTCTTTATTGAAAATAGAATATGTTTAATGATTTACAAACTACGAGTTTATAGGACATTAAACCCAACAGCCACCTAATCCTTTCCTCGTAGCATCACAATAGATCACATACTCCTTCCCTGTTACAGGAAGTGTCAGAATAGGTGCTGCCACCAATCTCTTTTTCAGCTCCTGAAAACTCTGTTCGCATTTATCCGACCACTCAAACTTAGCATTATTCCTTGTCAAAGCTATCAAGGTAATGCTAACCGTGAGAAATCCTCAACAAAACGTCTGTAGTATCCGGCCAGGCCTAGGAAACTACGCACCTCTATTGCACTAGCTGCTCTCTCCCAGTTGATAACAACTTCCACTTTCTACGGATCAACACTAACTCCGTCCGCTGAAACTACATGTCCTAAGAACACCACTTGATTCAACCAGAACTCAAATTTTCTGAACTTAGCGTATAGTTGTTTATCACGTAGTGTCTGTAGAATAATCCTTTAATGTTCCTCACAAGCTTTCTTGTCAATTGAGTAAACTAGTATGTCGGCGATGAACACTATCACAAACTGATCTAAATACTGATGGAAGATCCGGTTCATGAGGTCCATGAAAACTATTGGCGCATTCGTTAAACGAAATGGCATCACTAAAAACTCATAGTGCCCATACCTCGTCCTGAATGTTGTCTTAGGAATATCTGATTCCCTAAACTTCAACTGGTGGTATCCTGACCTCAAATCAATCTTAGAGAACACTGTTGCTCCCCTTAACTTGTCAAACAAGTCATCGATGTGTGGTAGAGGATACTTGTTACGTATCGTGACCTTGTTTGACTGCATGTAATCAATGCATAATCTCAGAGTACCATATTTCTTCTTCAGAAATAACACTGGAGCTCCCCAAGGTGATACACTAGGCCTGATGTATCCCTTGTCAACTAGTTCTTGTAACTGCACCTTTAGCTCCTTAAGCTCGCTCGGAGCCATTTTGTATGGTGCCTATGAAATATGTGTTGTTCCTGGTAACAATTCAATAGTGAACTCCACCTCTCTATCAGGTGGCAAACCCGATAAATCAACTGGAAAAACATCAAGAAATTTGTTCACCACAGGAACATCTTCTGGTTTCAGCTTTTCTTCTTGCACCTCTACCACATGTGCAAGAAACGCTGTGCAACCCTTCCTCAACAACTTCTCAGCTTTCAGAGCTGAAATCAAACTCGTAGGAATAATCTTCCTCGCACCATTGAAAACCACTTCAGTCAAACCTGGCTTCATAAAAGTCACTTCCTTCATATGGCAATCCATAGAAGCATAGTGAGTGAATAAGAAGTCCATTCCCAAAATTACATCCAACGCGTGCAACTCTAGGGGAAGAAGATCTACTAACATACAGAGACCTTCTACTACAACTTCATAATCACGCAATACTTCATTGACTAATAAAATGCCACTAACTGGAGTGTATATGACTAACTCCTCAGATAAAGGCTCTAGCACCCTATTCAGCTTAGTTAGAAACATACTAGAAACATAGGAATGCGTAGCACATGGATCTAACAAAACCCGTGCAGGTACATTACAAATCAAAATCGTACCAGTAATCACGTCTGGTGCATCCTTTGCTTCCTGTTGATTCATGGCGTAGACTTTTCCCTACTGCCTAGGTCTCCCCACAACTCCCTTTTGCCTTGCACCACTGGTGCCTTCTCCTGCGCCTGCTAAGACTCTCGGCTGCTCAACTGTGTGGGATTCAACTCTCCGGTCCCTCTGAACCGTTGACCTCAGTTGTGGACATTCCCTCTTGAAATGCCATGGTTGTCCACACTGGTAACACATACCGGTGCAAACAAGACACTGACCCCCATTATTCTTGCCACAACTTACACATGGGGTTCTCCTGGATTCACTAGTAACGGACTCCTGACCTGTCTGCGGTCTTGCTAGTGGACTTGCAGACTGATTGGGGGCTCTCTGACTCTGCCTCTGATAGGCACTACCCGAACTCATCTGCCTCGAGAACTGGCCACCAGATCGGCGCTTGAAGTATTGACGACCTGAAACATTCACTTCAGGTGTGAACCTCTGTTGCTCACGACCTCGAAAACGACTAGTTGTTGGAGCTCCATGACTAGGCTCCACAACCGACTTTTCCTCTATAATACTCTGCTCCACGCGTAAGGCAGTCTCTACTAGCTGGGAAAAATTCATCCACTTGGCAATAGCGGTAACTGGGGTACGTATCTCAAAACGCAACCCTCTCTCAAACCTGCGACACCTATAACTCTCAGATGCCACAATCACTTTAGCATACTGTGAAAGCTCGGTGTACTTTCTCTCGTACTCGGCCACTGAAAGTGACCCCTGCTTCAGCTCCAGAAACTCATCTCTCTTTGCCTTACAATATGTGGTGGGATAGTACTTTTCCTCGAATATGCCTCTGAATGTCTGCCAATCTAACGTGCGTGCATCACTGCGTCTAGCTATAATGGACTTCCACCATCCCTCTGCCTCCTTCTGCAAAAGGAATGTGGCTAATTTGACTTTTCGCTCCTCAGGACAACTCATCACGTCGAAGCATTTCTCCAAAATATTCAACAAGACCTCGGTGTCAGCTGGATCCGTGGAACCCTCAAATACTGTGGCTCCTAACTTCTTTAACCGTTCAATCCCATACATCTTTTCCGAATCACAAGGCCCTGCTTTCTCTAGCCTACCGATCTTTTGTGCAGATCTAGCAAATCGCTCACTCCATGCCTCATTCTGACCTCTCGGGGTACTGGATCCCCTTTCAGATTGACTTTAGGTAGGATCCTGCGTCCCGTCCTGATTCTGCCTGCGTCGTCTGCTGGTACGTGGTGGCATGACTTCTATAACATATCAACACATCAGACATGTTATAGATACTTAACTCAGATGCATGATACTAAACTTATACCCACATTATAGTCCTGACTGGACTCCCTCTCAATAATACTCGGACCATACTCCGCTAGTTCTATCTGAACTAACCCAACGTCTAACTATTTACTTCCTGGATTCTTCTTAACACTAACTACCATGTCTCTTTTCCCATGGAGCTAACTGCTCTGATACCAAGTTGTCACACCCCCTCCCTGACCACCTGCTAGCTTAGTCCGAAAGACGGCGTGAAGCCAACAGACATCGTCTTCTCTAACGATCCCTGTTGACCCTACTGAAACGTTAAACCTGATAAACATACTAATCTTGGATATAAAACATTCTACATGAAACAGAACACAGCGGAATCCCTGAAAAAAAAAAACTTTCCACAAACACGAGGTGCCGCCCTGACATAACTTGGTTCGGATAATAACTTGATATAGATATCACAACCAAAAACATATACAACTAGGATTTATACAACCACGACCTCTAGGACGATATTATCCAATCCTTACAAAAAAATTACAATATGAACAGATCAATATATAACTCCACCCACGTACTGGAGCTTGTTCTGAAACTTTCAGCAGACATTGGCAGTGTATCAGGCACCGGGAGCTCGATCTCTAACTGAAAAGTGGAAAAACATTTTGAAAGAATAAGCTACGAAGCCCAGTGAGTGACTAACTTTAAAACTCTAAATCCGGAAGTCAAAACACGTGATAAACCTTTAAACATATAAATATGCTCAATCAAAGCGTTTAACCTAAACGTGTAATGATAAAGGCTTTCTAAAATATCTCGCAAGTTCGTCATTAAAAATCTAGCAAGGCATATCAAGTGCGTCAAACGTTTTAACTAACATGACCGATCTACGTTGTGTAGGCCACGCCCAGTACAACCAACGTTTACTAGTCCTACGATGTAGTGCGGCCTGCCCAGCACTCCCATCGTCTTTGTCGTAGTAGGGCCCGCCCAGCACTCACGACAGTATCGTTGTCACAGAGTACACTCAACGTCAACAACGGAATATAACCTGTGTGCACACGGTACCATATAACATCGGGCTCAATATCTCAGTCATGTAGTCAATAGAAATCTCAGAAAATCACATGAAAACATTCAAACATGCCCGCTTATCGTTATCTTTCGTAAAACTTAAGCTTACTCAGCTTGCTCGTGAAAAACTGAAAATCATTTTAATGTACTTGCTAATCCATACTTTACTTTAAAAGATATTGTTTCAGCTACTTTTCATAAAGTCATTTGTCAAGTGCTTGTATATAAATCTCATTAGAAAATCCAAGCTCAAAACTTATGCTTGAAACCGTTCATAGAAATCATGTGTCATTCATAGAAAAACATGTAAAACATCAAGAATTGAGTAACCGTTGGAAACAATTTTCGTAATTCATTTTGTCACTCACAGTCTTAGCTAGTTCCCTAGTATGTAGACTCGACCTATTTCCTCTTGGCCTGTCAAATAACCAAAACCGAGCATTAGAACCATAGATATCTTTGTCTTTCCATGCTCATGAATTTCTAAACAATTGGATTAAGAATCACATTCACATTCTACTTTCCAGATTTCCAGATTCTATACCCTACCTTCCAACACCCATAGCTTCCTCAATAATTAACCAAAAGTAATGCAATACACATCAAACTCTTCATTTTCGAACACTCTACAACTTACCTGAAGAAATAAAAACGAGATACCCAACCAATTTGCCCAGAAACGCCCCGAACACAGACAACACAGATTTGAGCTTCTCTGCTACCCTTTATCTTTCTCCTGACATGAAACCTACTTCAAGTCATTTTTGGTTCACGAATTCTTCATTGAAGTTGCAGGGAATTCAATAAGCTTTCCAACCATACAAAATAGAGCTTCTGATTCAACTTGTACACCCCAGAATGATCGAAACACCAGAGGAAACCAGAGATCCTCCTGCTTTGCTCGAAAATCATGTGCTCTGTTTTCCATTCCAAAAACCATTAACTTCTCCTACAATTGAACTCAGATTCTGCTATAGCTTGCTTTGCATGAGCTTTTCCTATCTTATTCAACCTCAAAACCACGAAATTATTCTTCTTCTTCCTTCACTCTCTCCCTCAAGTGCTCGAAAAATTTTGGGTGGAAAATGATGGGAAACTGGCCTAAAATGAGCTGATAAAGTTAGTTGTCGGTGGTGGAGTTCCTTGCTGTCCTTTCCCATTCATTTTCTTTTTTTTTTTTTTTGTTTTTTTTTGTTTTGCTGATTTCTTTTTTTTTTTTTGCCTTTTCTTTTTTTTTTTTCTTTGTTCTATTTTTTTCCTTTGTTTCCTTTCTTCTTTCAAATTAAAAAAATTTCAAATAACTTTAACCCAACAGTGAAACCATAATGCTTTGCCATTTTCTTCAACAATGAACAACAACAACTTTAGTTCAACTTCCACAATACAAGAGGAAATGATCCAAGGAAAGTCTCGGGTTTACAAGCAAATCCTCTATATATAGAGGAAAATCATGCACAAGAATTCCACCAAAAATTGACAACAATTTGGGAGTGATTTGAGTCATGGATTAGGTGGTGCAAGAAGGCTAATCAAAGGTGATTAGTCACTACGCACCACCTCCAAAAATTACCAACTTTTTTTTATTTTCTTATAAATTAAAAAATTTTTAATTTAAAACATAAATCTGAATAATCCCACTTAATTTATAATTTTATTTTACTTTAAATCAAACTTATTTAATTTAAAATAAAATCATTTAATTTAATATCTTATATTAAATTAATACCACTTGTGCAATCTTGTTTTTTCTCCCAACGAAATTTTCTCGAACATGAATCTTTATTTACGTGTTTAATATTTAAATCATATTTAAATATATCAAACTCTCATTTTAAGTTTAATTCATAATTAAACTAATATGTCGTTAAATATCGTATACAAGTGACTTTTGTATCCTTTTCCGAATTTGAACGTTTCAAATATTAACCTATCATATTGTTCCAAGTTTTATTCCTATTGAGCTAGTAGAGGGACCTAATGGACCTACAGATCATGCGCTCCAACGAAATGATGATAACCGATTAATCTCATTAACCTAGTCATTCATCGTTCGTTAGCTTCCGAGAAACTCCACTATAGCCCGTACCTGCACTCCCCTCACTGTAGAAATATTTCTTGTCCACTTTAGATAACCATGATTAGTAAGTCGACCCTTCACCAGTTGCTCGTAACTAGAGCTAGGTCAAATGTTCGTTTTACCCCTATAGTTACATCTTATTCCTTAAGTTCCACTGATACTCTAATGAACAACTAGTTCGCGATATAATAACTAAACCAAGTCCCTCTCAACGTTATGAGAAGGCGGGGCCCCTTTGTCCAAGACTCGGAGTCGGCACTTAAGAGAACAACCTTTACTAACCCTAAAACGGGTAGCAGTGAATTCCATCTTGTAAAACTATGTCCCCAGCTATCCATTTAGTCTTGTCCCCAAAATGGTAGGCTTATTGAGTCGGCGATGTTTGGCCACTCTCACCCATGCAAATCAAAGGATAATCCTAAATAAACAGGAGTTCATAGTTAGCTTAGGATTAAGATCGAGCTACCTAGGTTATATGTATGAGATGTTCAGTTTCAACAGTAAACGGTGTTGTAAAGTGAAAGTGACTTATCTCCTGGTTGGATCTCTATGCAAACTCTTTGCATAGGACGCGCACACTCACATGTCTTATACATGAACAATTAGGATCACATCGTCTGTCTTTAAGGACCAAAGCGAGTCGCGTCAATAGTGTCCCCAGGATTAAGGTACCCAACCTTATCCATATACTATAGATCGTTTAGACTGTTTTTCTTTAACTTGATCCATACTTATGTCACACATAAACTTCAAGTATACATCATATAGTCTTGGGTTCTTAGTTTATTGGATTTGTGGTTATATTTAGGCAAAACAAATATATGGAAATAATACTTCATTGAAGCAAGTCAAATGTTACATTTACTATCTACGAGTTTTTGGACATAAAACCCAACAAACTCCCACTTGCACTAAAACTCTAGCCAGCGGAAATGTATATGCATTTAATAATACCAAAGGAAGGAAATGTTACAAATACAATAAACTAGGGCACTACTATACCCTGTACATCTCGCACTTACCCTAGATTATGCTATATACATATCTCGTAGACCTAAGTTCTGTAAATGGCCCTCAAACACTTTAGCCGGGAGAGTCTTTGTAAATGGGTCAACTATGTTGTGCTCTGAAGCGATCTTCGTGACGATCACATCAGGTGATATTTCCTCTCGATGTGTTTGCCTCGTTTGTGACTGTGAGGCTCTTTAGAATTGGCTACTGTCCCACTATTATCACAATATAAAGTGATGGGCAAGTTCATATTTGGAACAACTTCTATGTTTGTAAGGAACTTTCGTAGCCACACTGCTTTTTTGGCTACTTCACATGCAGCAACATACTCTGCTTCCATGGTGGAGTCAGCGATGCATCCTTGTTTAATGATTCACCATACTACTGCTCCTCTATTCATAGTAAACACTGAACCTGATGTAGATTTCCGTGAATCTATGTCAATTTGAAAGTCAGAGTCGGTGTAACCAGTAAGGATCAGATCCTTTGAACCATATACAAACATATAATTCATCGTTCTTCGGAGATACTTGAGGATGTTTTTAACGGTAGTCCAGTGGTCATATCCTGGATTAGATTGGTACCGACTAACTATTCCCACTACAAAACAAATGTCTGGCCTAGTGCAAAGCATAACGTACATTAGGCTGCCGACAGCTAAGGCGTAGGGAATATGTATCATAACCTCAATTGCTTGAGGTGTCTTAGGACATTGTTCTTTAGACAGATGAACTCCGTGTCTGAAAGGTAATAATTCTTTCTTGGAGTTCTGCATCGAATAACGAGCTAACATTTTGTCGATATACGCTGCTTGACACATGGCTAAGGTTTTGTTCCTGCGATCCCTAATGATCTGGATGCCAAGAACAAATTGTGCTTCTCCCAAATCCTTCATTTGAAATTGCGATTCTAGCCAGTTGTTAATGTCAGTAAGATATCCTACATTATTCCCAATAAGTAGAATATCATCTACATATAGTATTAAGAAAGCTACTTTATTCTTGATGATTTTCTTGTAAACACAAGGTTCATCAGGATTTTGGTCAAAGCCAAATGATTTGATCGTTGTATCAAATCGAAGATTCCAAGACCTTGAAGCTTGTTTTAATCCATAAATGGATTGTTTTAGTTTACAAACTTTTTGTTCTTCATTCTTGGAAATGAACCCTTCAGGTTGAGACATATAGATATTCTCGTCAAGGTTACCATTCAGAAAGGCAGTTTTGACGTCCATTTGCCATATTTCATAGTCATAATATGCGGCTATGGACAGGAGAATTCTAATGGACCTAACCATAGCAACAGGGGAAAAAGTTTCTTCATAGTCAATTCCTTCCCTTTGGGTAAAACCTTTTGCTACGAGCCTAGCCTTGAACGTTTGCTCGTTTCCAGCTGCGTCTCTCTTTCTCTTATAGATCCACTTGCACCCTATGAGTTTTATCCCGTTAGGTGGATCCACAAGATCCCATACTGAATTGAAGTACATTGACTCCATTTCAAGGTCCATTGCTTTGACCCATTGGTCTCTATCAACGTCATTCATTGCCTGTTTAAAAGTCAATGGATCCTCGATGCCGTCATCCGACATGACGACCTGTGTTTCAGTTAAACCTAGGTAGCGGTCAGGTTGTATTATAACCCTCCCACTACATCGAGGCATACTCAACGTTTGAGCAGGACGAGATTGACCAGAAGAACTAGCTTCATCACTATCGAAAGTAGATGAACCAGTTTGATCAACAACTTTTTTGTCGTTTCTTCAGTAGTTTCTTTTAATACTAATTTGCTTCGTGGTTTATGATCTCGCAAATAGTCTTCTTCTAAGCAAGTAGCGTTTGTAGAAACAAACACTCTATTATCTTGTGGGTCATAGAAGAGACCACCTCTCGTTTCTTTTGGATATCCAACAAATTGGCATAATGTTGAACGTGGTTCTAATTTCTTAGGATTCGTCACTAACACATGGGCAGGTGTTGGGTTCCTAGAGTGAATAAAAATATAGTGTAAAAAGACTCCAGAATTCTGTGCAAGTATACACAGTCTGCAACAAGTAATATTATAAATCCAAGGTCTGAATGAGCTTCCACTTTATCTATTTTGTGTAACTTTCTAATGGTTTCAAAGATAATAAAAATGTTTGGGTTTTATAAGAATTATGTTGAAGCAAAATAAATGACAGAACAACAAGTAAAAAAGTAGGCAGACAGATTAAAGGCAGGCGCTGGTTAGGCTTAGTAGTTGTTTAAAAAGATGCTCTAGAAATATTATTGATCATGTAACTCTCGCAGTATTATTAGCGGATTCCTCCCAGAACTCCGGATCTTTTGGAATGTGTTTCAACCCCAATGAAGCGCGACCGATCAAGCACTAGGCAACTGGCTATCCCTAGCTCAGTCACTGGCGTTCACCAATACATAATGATCGTAGTGTGGATAATTGCCACACACTCTCTAAATCATCCCTGAAACTAGAGAGAGGTATTCACACCGGCTGGCCAGACGGGCATAAATTGGAAATAGGCACAATAATTAACCAAGATGCAATAATCAATATATTACTAAAGTTTAAGCACAACAACTACATGTTCCTATCCAACACCTAAAACTACTTAGTTCATAATAAACATGGAAACATGAATTACAATTTGAGTAGGCATATTCATAATCACAAGACAATTAAAGAAAATAACAATCTCCGTAATCAACTTGCGAATGATGGTGTTCTTGGTAATCTCTAATCTCTCTATACTACTCGGCTTCCAAGGAAAGTTGGAATGAAATTGATTTGGACGGCTACTTCCTTTTATAGAAGGATAGGAGGCTTGAATTAGGTCAACTTGGACACGTGTAGGGCTCTCTTGCTCCTTTATCCCGAAAATAACTCAACAGAAGTCTGTTCATGAAGTTGGCTAACGAGCTGTGACGTGGCAGTCTTTCTCCCAGTTTTGCTGCAACATATAATGTGCTCCCTCAAGTCGCCCAGCAACAGATTATGCACAAAATGATTTCCAAAGCTTTCATTCTTCCAAATGGGTTAAAACATGTAATATCTCTCTAAAACCAACCCTATTGAGCATTAAAGACATACAAATCCTCATGTAAATGAGGCCTAAATAACTACCTTTTGGGCAGTTATCACACCCCCAAACTTGAACTATTGCGCGTCCCGAGCAATACTAACTCACATTCTCTTAAGAATTCAAAACATTAGACAAAGAATAGCTTAATCCAACAAGATAGTCCAACACTACCTTTAACCTTTACTTGAGCACTCTGCAAAACCGAGCTCTGCTGCAGCAAAATGTTTCCTTCAGCATGGACAAATAATCACCACTTTTAACTCAATTCTAAGAACTTACCACAGCTTAGCTCTATTATCAGACACATTAGATCACACATTTTCAATGGGTTTATATTCTTGTTTTTCAGACTTTAAGCAGCCCTACAGTCATAAGCCCTACAGTCATCACCAACTAGGCTCAATACTCATTATATAGCTCAAGAATCCTTAGTTATTCTATCTCTTGCCCCTCAGAATGGCGACATTTTATGATGAAGCTCACCTAAGTTATGGGAGACAAAAAAAACTGTTGGATCATCATTCATCCACCAGAACTTTTGCTCCATGAATTTTCTCAACAAAATTTTCAACAATCATTTTTTTTTAGCCAATAATTTTTCATTTTTCTTATTTCTTAGGTCATATTTTGACGTGAAGACAAACTTTGGGTATCACAAATGTCCCCGGTTACTCAATAACCTAACAATTTTTTTACTTGAAGGAGAGGAATGCTCGAGCAAAATAATTGGAGTAGCAAAAAGTCTCCCAAACTTGAATTATTCATTGTCCCCAATGAATCATTAAATTTAGCAATTTATACCCCCAAACTTAAATTTTTCTATCTGAATTTTTAAACTAAACGTGGGACTAGAACTAAGCTTAAAGTGGATCATATAAGTCAACACTACCTCCAAAATCTTCTTTGCCACAGCAACAGTCCAGGCTAGAAGAAATGCTCAAGCAAAATGTTTCTGGAGGTCAGAATACCTTGATCTAATTAAGCGTAATCAGTCCAAGCTTAAAAAATTCAGAAGAAAATAGTTAAGTTAGAGTTAGTCAGTGTTCATGGAATGAAAACATCTAGAAATTTCATTAAAAACATAAGAAAAGAAAGTACATAGCCGAGATATATTTTTTAAAGCAGAAAAATTAAAAAGAAACAAGCAAACGAGGTCAGATATGCGCGAGCAAACAAAATTTTAGGAACAAATGTAATGCTCACTGAAGATCATCTCATCCATCAATCTTCCTGACCCTGCTCTTCATCATCATTCTCTTCTCCTCTTTCAGCAGGTGGGGGTGGAATCTAGGGGTTCAACAGATCGTCAGGGAATATGGGAAGGGCTGGGTTTGGTTTTGAAAAATTCTCTTGCAGCGCCCTCTTTAAGCCGACAGCCCGATTCTTAACGTTGTTCCAGAAGGTTAAAGTTTTCCTTTCAGCAAACTCCTGCCTACTGGCCAAAAGTGCTAGTTGTTATAGAATCGTGTTAGTGTCGTAGATAAGCTCACCTTGACGTACCTCCTGCATGCGCTGGACCAGTGCCAAATTGGGCGTGTCGATGATCCCTTTGTCAAACAGAATCACATCTCCCTCATCCACTGGAACCCCTGCTTTTCTGCAAAGCATTGTAATTGTATTTGGGAAGAACAGCTTCCCCACCATCTTTTTCCAGCAACCAGAAATTTCACTCGCAATGATCCTCCCTACGTTAATACTGAGAGACCGCAAGATGGCAAAAGCTAGGAGAACCCGTTCCCTGTAGATTGTCGAGTCATGTGTTGTTGGAAGCATCCTCTGTCTAATAAATCCCATCCATATGTTCGCTTCCCTTTTCAAATAAGCCGACTGGAATGTCCTCTTCTGAGTTTTGGATAACTGCTACTGTGCCCCTTCAATTCCTACCTCCCGCACAGCATCGCTTAGTTGCTCATCACATGGTGATAGCGAGCATAGCTAGCTAGTTTTCCCTAATTAATTTAGCTTGTCTTTGATGATTTATTGGCCATTTTATTTCACTTGATTGTTAATTTTGTAGGAAATGGTTTATTGGAGCTAAAGCGCGATATTGGAGTTAATGGGATGCTCGGGACGTGAAAATTTGCAAAAGAACCAAAGAGAATCAAAGAAGGAAAAGTCAAAGTATGGTCAACCCTACAAGCTAGCGTCTCGACGCTGGCATTCCATATCTTATCAGGCGCTAAAAGGTCACAGCGTCGAGACGCTGCGACCTTAGTGTCTCGACGCTGTGTAATTTTCGTATTCAGAAACGCGCGTTTTGAAGGCAGCGTCTCGACGCTATGACGAAAAAAAACAGAATATAAGCTTCATTGCGGCTAGGTTTTTGGGACTCTTGTTTGGGGACGTTTTGGAGCCGTAAAACATGACAGAACAGAGGCTTGGGATGTTGAAACAAAGGGAGCAAGGTGGAAATCCACCCATTGTTCGTGGGGATCGTGACGGGGACGTTCGGTCTCGGCCTACATAGAGTTCTATTCTCCTTTCCCTCTCTTTAGTTAGTTTTTATGGTGGTTTAAGATCTTAGTCATATTGTAACGTGGTGTATGATTGGCTAGATTTTGACTCTTAGGGATTGTTGTAGCCGTTGGGCAAGTTATGGATTAATTTGATGATTTTATGTTAATGACTTTTGTATGCATAATTGTATCCTTAGTGATTTCAATTTACTGGCCATGAATTAAATGTTGTTTATGCTTAAATCTAACTCGGGAGAGAGGATTTAGCTTAGAAAACGTTATGCATAACTAGGATTTAGCTAGAGACCGGGAGATAATAGTTAATTCTAGAAATCGTTAAAAAGCGTATCCTTAATGCCTTGCATGTTTATTGAATTTATATAGGGATATCGGGTTCAATTGCATGTGGGAGAATCATGTATGCTCGGGAGAGGTATGTGTGATATTAGGTTTCCAAGATTTATAAGTCATTGCATGTTAATAATCCATTAATTATTCCATAATCCCAATTGGTGAAATCAAACCCCTAAGACCATTACTTCCCATTAGATTGTCACTTTTTGCATTATTTTTGTGTTTGATTTAATTTCATTCTCACTAAAATTGGTTCCCTAAATAAAATTGGCCAAGAGTATTTTCGGAAATTAAAATTGGCTAGACACCAATCCAGAGGACGACATTCGAATTTCATATTCACTATATTATAACTTGACCCGTACACTTGCGGTTAGCAATTTGGCCATCAAGTTTTTGGCGCCGTTGCCGGGGATTGGCATATTTAGTCAATTTTAATATCGTAGAAAAATTGTCCGGTCTGAGTTTAGGATGTATTTTATTTTTTGTTATTTTTGTTATTTTTGTTTCTAGGTAGTTTGCATTTTTTTTTTCTTTTGTTGATTGATTTCCATATTTAGATTTTCTTTTCCATATTTGTTTGATTTTTCCATTGTTAGATTTTTAGTTTTTCCCTTTTTAGATTAGTTTTCCCTTATTTGTTAGTTTCCTTTTTGGTTTTTGTCTTATTTATTTTTGCATTCCTTATTAGTCCATATTTTCCTTTTGTAGATTATTTTTTCCTCTTTTAGATTCATTATTTTCCTTTTCTTGTTTCCTCCCTAATTTATTTTCTTTCATTTTCTTTTATTTTCCTTTTTTAGGTTAGGTTAGATTGTGCATGCGAAAGGTTAGGGAATTGGCCTTAGTTCCCTTAGATCCAGAGATTGAAAGAACTTTCAATAGACTTCGAAGGGAAAATCAAGAAAACATCCAAATGGCCAATCCTAATCCTGAGGAACCTAAGCCCATGAGGGACTATTTTCAGCCGATCTTTCAAGAGCAACAATCGGGGATTGTTTATGCCCCAATTAATGCTAATAATTTTGAGTTGAAAACAGGTCTCATTCAGATGGCTCGAGATTGTGTTTACAGAGGATCACCCATGGAGGATCCAAATTCTCATCTAAAATCCTTCCTAGACATCTGTGGGACGGTAAAACTAAATGGTGTTTCTGAAGATGCCATTCGCTTACGTTTGTTTCCTTTTTCGTTGCAGGACAAAGCGAGGGACTGGTTACAATCTATTCCACCTGGGAGCATTACCACTTGGGATGCTTTGGTCCAAGCATTCTTAAAGAAGTTCTTTCCTCCTACCAAGACGGTCAAGCTGAGGACCGAAATTGGGACATTCCAGCAACAATTCGATGAACAGCTGTTTGAGGCTTGGGAGAGATTCACAGAGCTGCTAAGGAAGTGCCCTCAGCACGGCTACCCCGACTGGCTTCAAGTACAATTATTTTATAATGGCTTAACTCCTAGCACAAAAACTATTGTTGATGCAGCTGTAGGTGAGACTCTGTTGTCCAAGACTGTTGAGAGTGCTAGGACTTTGTTAGAGGATATGGCCACCAACAGCTATCAGTGGCCATCTGAGCGGTCGGGACCCAAAAAGATTGTTGCTGGAGTGTTCAAGGTTGACAACGTAAGTGCACTTCAGGCTCAGATGTCTTCCTTGGCTAATGCATTTTTAAAGTTTTCAAGTTCAGGGAATGCTCAATCAATTGAGTTGGCAGCTGCCCTTGCATCCCAGACTCAGGGGGAAAATCTCGAGCAGGTTCAGTATGTTTCGAATTATAATTCTAGGGGGTATATTAATAATTCTACACCTACACATTATAACCCTAGCAATAGAAATCATGAGAATTTTTCCTATGCTAATAATAAGAATGTTTTGAATCCTCCTGGATTCACTCCTCAAAGTCAAGAAAATAAGAAATCTTTAGAAGACCTTGTTGGAGCTTTTATTGCAGAATCAAGTAACAGGTCAAATAAGCTTGAGGAGGCCGTGGTTGAAATAAACACTACTGTCAATGGTCATTCTGCAGCCATTAAGAACATAGAGACTCAGCTGGGACAACTGGTAAGTGTTGTCAACACCATGAATAATGGTAAAGCCCCAGCTGAACAGGAGAAATCTTCTTTGGAGTACTGCAAGGCCGTATCTGTGCATTATGAGGAGGATACTAAATTAGCTGAAAAGGAGAAAACTACTGAACCAGAGGAACTCACAGGAGGAGTTGAAGAAGGCACCACCTCAAACGAAGTTGAAAAGCTTAATCCTGAGCCTTTTATCCCTTCCCCTACTGTTTTAGTTCCTAAATCAAAGAAAAAGAAAAATTATGATGTTAGGTTTGACAAATTTTTAGATGCTTTTATGGGTTTGCATATTAATATTCCTTTTTCAGATGCCTCACTACAAAAAATTCATGAAGGAATGGCTCAACAAGAAGAAAAAGGAAAAGCAGTTGGAGACTGTATACCTTGCATCGACATGCAGTGCTCGTGTCCAACAGGGAGTACCAGAAAAATTGTCTAACCTAGGGAGTTTCACTATTCCTTGTAATTTTGGTACTTATTCTTGTAGAGAACTATGTGATCTAGGGGCTAACATAAACATTATTCCATTATCTCTATGCAAAAGGCTTAATATAGGAGAAATAAAATCTACTTCTGTTAGACTTCAGTTGGCTGACCAGTCTGTGGTTAGTCCATATGGGATTGTTGAGAATATTCTAATTAAAGTAGGTAGATTTTTCCTTCCTGTTGATTTCTTTGTGTTAGATATTAAAGAGAATCCTGTTATGCCTATTATATTAGGGAGACCATTCCTTGCTACAGGGAGGGTTATAATTGATATTGAACGCAGGGAGTTAATCATCAGAGTCCAAAAGGAAAAGGAGGTCTTAAAAGCTTTTGAGGACTCCAAGAACACATCAGATATCATGTCGGTGGGCTATAGGAGAGGTGCTAGAAAAAGCACCAGTGATCAGACATCTGACAGGAGACCACCTTGATGCCTATTCGGTCAACACGTCGAGCTAATGACGTTAAACAAGCGCTTATGGGAGGCAACCCAAGTAAGTTTAGTTATGTCTTTCTTTTGAGTTTTTATTTATTGTTTGTGTCTGTTTTGTAGGTCTTGTTTTCAGTGTCTCCTTTGTTTTCAAGCTTTCAAACTTTCAGTTAAGAAGTCAACATCATTCCAGGCCAGTATTGTTCACTCCTCCTATTCTTTTATTGTTCTCATGCTTGATTGTGCCTTATTTTTCTTTATACATTGAGGACAATGCATGTTTTAAGTTTGGGGGGGGATTAGCATGTTTGTGGAGCCCTTGAGCATCTGAGTTCGGGCTATAGTTTTGAGGTTTCTTTGAATTATGCAGATGGGTTTTTTCTGGATGTAATTTTGCATGACTATGATGTCCTAGGATAGGCTTTCTTGTCAATTTTCAAGCTTGCGATGAGTTGTAAGCATGAGTGCCCAAAAAAATGGAGACTTTTTAAACTTTTTCTAGGAGATGGCTTGCATGAGTAGAGTATTTGTCTTGGCTAGATTTGGATTTGAATGCTTAGGAGCGAATTATTGGGTTCATATTCTTGTTGTCACCTCGATAGGTGTAGGGTAGAGCTAAAGAGTTAATTTTTTGCAAATTAGCATGTTTGATCTTGCTTAGGAGGAAAGAAAAGAATATATGCTTATCATAATCATGAAAGAAAAATCATTCTTGTTGTTACTTTGGAAAGAAAAGAAAATTTATGTCATGGCCTGTGCACAGTTTGCATTGTTTAATAAGGATTTAGGCAAAAAGAGCTACCCCTGTTGTGATAAGTTTGGCCAACCAGAGAAAACTCAGGTTAAGGGTCCTTGCAATGGGTGTGGGAAAGCTAGTGCCACATTTACATGCTTAATTTAATTATTAATTATAAGCACCTAAGTATGGAGGAAAACAAACTAATTTGTTCCATTAACTCGTTAGTGAAACCTTAGTGCCAGTGTAGAGGGAAGATGAGCTGAGAGGTTAATAATCCAATCCCGGGCTAGTAAAGTCTGATCTTGTTGAGTTAGATCTCGCTTGTGCAAGTTAATTTTGGAAAAAATTTAATTTGTCTCCCTCATTGGTCTATGCTCGCTAGTTTTCCCTAATTAATTTAGCTAGTCTTTGATGATTTATTGGCCATTTTATTTCACTTGATTGTTAATTTTGTAGGAAATGGTTGATTGGAGCTAAAGCGCGATATTGGAGTTAATCGGATGCTCGGGACGTGAAAAGTTGCAAAAGAACCAAAGAGAATCAAAGAAGGAAAAGTCAAAGTATGGTCAACTGCAAGCTAGCGTCGAGACGCTAGCTCTTGTGCGTCTCGACGCTGGCATTCCATATCCTATCAGGCACTAAAAGGTCACAGCGTCTCGACGCTGCGACCTTAGCGTCTCGACGCTGTGTAATTTCCGTATTTAGAAACGTGCGTTTTGAAGGCAGCGTCGAGACGCTATGACGAAAAAAAACAGAATATAAGCTTCATTGCGGCTAGGTTTTTGGGGCTCTCGTTTGAGGACGTTTTGGAACCGTAAAACATGACAGAACAGAGGTTTGGGAGGCTGAAACAAAGGGAGCAAGGTGGAAATCAACCCATTGTTCGTGGGGATCGTGACGGGGACTTTCGGTCTCGGCCTACATAGAGTTCTATTCTCTGTTCCCTCTCTTTAGTTAGTTTTTATGGCGGTTTTAGATCTTAGTCATATTGTAACGCGGTGTATGATTGGCTTGATTTTGACTCTTAGGGATTGATGTAGTCGTTGGGCAGGTTATGGATTAATTTGATGATTTTATGTTAATGACTCTTTTATGCATAATTGTATCCTTGGTGCTTTCAATTTACTGGCCATGAATTGAATGTTGTTTATGCTTAAATCTAACTCGGGAGAGAGGATTTAGCTTAGAAATCATTATGCATAACAAGGATTTAGCTAGAGATCGGGAGATAATAGTTAATTCTAGAAATCGTTAAAAAGGGTATCCTTAATGCCTTGCATGTTTATTGAATTTAGATAGGGATATCGGGTTCAATTGCATGTGAGAGAATCATGTATGCTCGGGAGAGGTATGTGTGATATTAGGTTTCCAAGATTTATAAGTCTTTGCATGTTAATAATCCATTAATTATTCCATAATCCCAATTGGTGAAATCAAACCCCTAAGACCATTACTTCCCATTAGATTGTTACTTTTTGCATTATTTTTGTGTTTAATTTAATTTCATTCTCACTAAAATTGGTTCCCTAAATAAAATTGGCCAAGAGTATTTTCGGTAATTAAAATTGGCTAGACACCAATCCAGAGGACGACATTCGAATTTCATATTCACTATATTATAACTTGACCCGTACACTTGCGGTTAGCAATTTGGCCATCAGATGGCGCCACAACCATCTCATTATATGCCGCATGGGGGAAGTTCTGAAGATTATACAGTGCGTTGATAGCACTCAGACTCCAATCTACCTCGACTCCTCAGACAATTACCTGGAAACCATCCTCCTTGTCAATGTTAGCATAAAATTCACGCACCACCTGTGCGTTTACAAACTCCGGCTTCGCACAAAACAACTCCCAGCCGTGGTCTTCTATTCTGATCCCAGAAATTCTATTTTCAGCAACTCAGCGTATTTTGCTCTAGCAAAGTTGTTGACGAAGCGATCGAATGGCAACTGTTGTTCTTCTATTTCATCGTGTTCCTCCGATGCTTCAGCAATATTTTTGCCCTTTTCTGCCCTTCGCTTGAGCAACTGTTCCTCCTCAGCCTTCTTTTCTGCTTCTTCTTGCACTTTTTTCTCAACCTCTTTTTTCTCTCGTTCCCCTCGCTATGCCTTTTCTCTCTCCGAATCTGACGATGGAGGCGATGGGGTATCATTCCTGATCACCGGAACGCGCCCAGCCTTCCGCTTAATGCGGCGACGTTTCGGAGGTTCAGGCATGATGACCTCAATACGAGCCTTCTGAACTTGTTCTCTTTCAATCTCAGCCTCTGCCTGTACATTCTCACGTTGTTTCTCATGAATTTCCTCTCGAACTTCTTATGTAGTCGTCATTCCCTGCTCATCCTCTTCTGGATTCCATTTATCAGATTCTTTCGGGTCTCCTTCTTTTATTTCAACAGCCTCATCCTCTCCTTTTCTTGTTCTTCAGTCCTCTGTTGTCGTCTTCTTCTTTTAGCTTCTTTCTCCTCCGGTGTTCTTTTCTTCTTGGTTTTTACTTTCTGAGCTTCGGGGGTAACGAATATCTCTTCCTCCTCACTCTCCCTCTCTTTTCTAGCTCTCATTTTTGCCATTGAAGGTGCAAGGGGTTTAACAGAGAATACAAAGAAAGAATGAAGAAGAATACACGCAACAAAGATTCGAATCAAGAAGATGAAGTAAACTTACCTATCAGAGGCTGCTAATAAATAGGGCTTCAGCAAATTGAAATCCCAACCGAAAAGATTTGCTCTTCTTAAATGATCTTACCGTTTAATTTTAATTGCATTCAAATTTGGAATTTAAAACCACCGACGGTAATTTATGAATCTCAATTGCCCATGGTAATTCACGATGCGCTGTCCACCATCAAAGCCCTTGGATGATTGCTGTGTGACACGTGGCCTCATCAGATGACTCATGCAAATTTTACCTGCAAAAATTCAAAGAAAAATCCCAACGGTAAAAATAATAATTACTCCAACAAACCCTTCCTATTCGGACGATTTGCTACAGCCATAACTTTTGCTGCAACAACCTGCTGAATCCTGAAGAATCTCTGATATGGAATTCAAATTTCGAAGTGAGAAAATCATATCTTTTAAATTTAAATTTAATTTTAACCGACCAAATCAAATTTAATCTTTTTCAAGAGAAGCCAAATAAATTAGAGAGAATCTTTATTAATTTAAACAGAATTCAAATAGCTGAAAATAAGATCTAGATAAAATAACATCTAACTAATTAAAAGATAATTTAAATAAATAACCCGAAAATAAAATCAAACTAAATTCAAAACGAAAAAAGATAAAATCTAAACAAATACTTAAAGATAAAATCTAATAAACCACGTAAAATCTAACCTATTCGAAATTAAAAATAAATCAGCGAAATATAAAACAAATACAAATACTGGGAGCTCAAAATTTCGCTCTGTGAAATGCTCCCGCAAAAATCCTGCTCTCTCAATCATCAACCAACTTTAGGGAAGGATATTTCGACTGAAATTCCTCACCCCAATAATGCTTCACACGTTGTCCATTCACCTTGGACACTCTCCCATCTTTTTCATCCTGCAAAGTAATTGCTCCATGGGGGAAAACCTCAATCACAGTGAACGGTCCTGACCATTTAGATTTTAGCTTCCCAGGAAATAATTTTAATCTAGAATTATAAAGCAAGACTTTCTGACCCTTGGCAAACTCTTTAGATTTTATTTTCTTGTCATGCCACAGCTTAGTCTTTTCTTTATACATTTTCGTATTCTCATAACAAAATTGGCGAAATTCCTCCAATTCATTAAGCTGCAGCATTCTTAATGCTCCGGCACGACTCAGATCAAAATTTAACTTTTTCAAAGCCCAAAACGTTTTATGTTCTAGCTCCAATGGTAGATGGCAAGTTTTCCCATATACTAACATATAGGGAGACATACCTAGAGGAGTCTTATAGGCTGTCCTATAAGCCCAAAGAGCCTCATCCAACCAAAAGACCAATCCTTCCTAGATGGATGAACTACTTTCTCTATAATCGATTTAATTTCCCTATTACTAATTTCAGCTTGACCATTTGCTTGTGGGTGATAAGGGGTAGTTATCCTATGCTTAATCCTATACTTAGCTACAGCTTGGTTAAGATATTATTAACAAAATGTGTACCCTCATCACTCACTAGAGCTCTAAGTGTCCCAAACCGTGCAAAGATGTGCGATTGAAGAAACCTTGCAACTGTCTTGGCATCACTCAGATGGCATGCAATGGCCTCCACCCATTTGGACACATAATCAACTGCCAATAAGATAAAAACATTGCCATTAGAAGGGGGAAATGGCCCCATAAAATCAATACCCCATACATCGAATAATTCAACTTCTAAAATATAAGTAAGAGGCATTTAATCTCTTGGTCCCAAGTTTCCTCTCCTTTGGCAAGCATCACATTGCTTGTAGAACCAATGGGCATCCTTGAATAAGGTGGGCCAGAAGAATCCACAATGCAAAATCCTCATATCTGTCCTCTGACCACTGAAATGGCCTCCATACGGCGAAAAGTGAAATTGCTCCAGGATCTCCTTTGCTTTAGCACCTGAAACACACCTACGAATAATATCGTCAGAGCATTGCTTATACATAAACGACTCATCCCAATAGAAAAATTTTGCATCATGCTTAAACTTTTTCTTCTGACTCCAATACATGTCAATAGGATTGATTCCCTTTACCAAAAAGTTGGCAATATCAGCATACCAAGGGACATCCCTGACTACTTTTACCTCAACAGCAAAAAACTATTTATCTGGAAAAGAATCTGAAATTGCAGATTGCTCCAGCAAAGTTGTTGATGGATCAAGATGAGATATATGATCTGCAATGACATTTTCTGATCCCTTCTTGTCTTTTATCTCCAAGTCGAATTCCTGCAATAATAAAACCCAACGAATTAGTCTAGGCTTTGCATCTTTCTTAGACATTAAATACCTTATTGCTGCATGATCCGTGAACACCGTGACTTTGGATCCAACTAAATACGGCCAGAATTTTTCAAAGGCAAACACTACAACTAACAACTCCTTTTCAGTAGTTGTGTAGTTGACTTGTGCCTCATTTAAAACCCTGCTTGCATAATATATAGGATGGATAAATTTGGCCTGCTTTTGCCCCAGCATAGCACCTACCGCAGCATCACTCGCATCACACATTACCTCAAATGGTAAATTCCAATTAGGTGCACAAAGAATGGGTGCTAAGATTAACGCAGCCTTTAAAGTCTCAAAAGCTTCCTACAATCTACATTAAAGTAAAAAATATGATCAGTACACAATAAGTTACAAAGAGGTTTACTGATTTTGGAAAAATCATTTATGAACCTCCTATAAAATCCAGCATGCCCTAAAAAACTCTGAATTCCCTTCACTGAATTCGGTGGTTCTAATCTTTCAATCACCTCTATTTTTGCTCTATCAACTTCTACACCATTCTTAGAAATCTGATGACTTAACACTATGCCCTCCTCCACCATGAAGTGACCTTTTTCCCAATTAAGGACTAGATGGGTATCCTCAAATCTCTTTAATACCTTGCCTAAATTATCTAAACGATTCTGAAAAGACCCTCCAAAAACTGAAAAATCGTCCATAAATACCTCAACAGTGGACTCAATCATATCAGAAAAAATTGCCAATATACACCGTTGAAATGTTGCTGGAGCATTACAAAGGCCAAAAGGCATTCGCCTAAAAGCAAACGTCCCACAAGGACTGGTGAAAATGGTTTTTTCCTGATCCTCAGGAGCAATAGTAATCTGGTTATACCCAGAATAACCATCTAAGAAACAGTAATAGGCCTAACCAGCCAATCTATCCAACATCTGATCAATAAATGGTAGAGGGAAATGGTCCTTACGGGTGGCCTTATTAAGCCTCCTGTAGTCCATACAAACCCTCCAGCCAGTTACTGTCCTGGTTGGAATCAACTCATTGTCTTTATTACTTACCTCAGTGACACCTCCTTTTTTAGGAACACATTGGACATGGCTCACCCAATTGCTATCAGCAATTGGATAAATGATCCCAGCATCCAACCATTTAATCACCTCTTTTTTAACAACCTCTTTCATTGCAGGGTTAAGCCTTCTCTGTTGCTCAATACTCCTAAAGGATCCCTCCTCTAGAGTAATTTTGTGCATACAAAAAGAATAGCTAATTCCCTGAATGTCAGCCAACGTCCAACCTATAGCCTTGCGGTATTGTTGTAGCAATTTTATTAAGGCCCCTTCATGCTCCGGCATTAAATCTGATGCAACAATAATGGGCAACGTCTCACCTTCTTCAAGATACACATACTTTAGATGATCCGACAAGGGCTTCAAATCTAAAGTAGGTGCCTCAAACAAGGATGGCATAATAGGAGGAGCTTTCCTTTGATTCAAATCTAAAGACTCAAAAACATCCTCACACCTAAACAATTCTTTTTCATTTTTCCTTTCTAATAAACAAAACTGCAAATCCTCTACACTAACCTCTCCATGCTTTTCCGAATGTTTACTAGCTGAATCCTGTATTGCTGTCTCAATAACTGTGCTCTCCATAATCCGAATGAAGGAGCAATCCTCCATTTCATCTGGATATTTCATGGCTTTAAACATATTAAATTTCACTTCCTCATTACAGACTCTCATTGTTAATTCCCCTTTTTGAACATCTATTAACGCCCTACCAGTAGCCAAGAATGGACGACCTAGAATTATTGGGACATCTTTATCAGCCTCATAGTCTAAAATAATAAAATCAATAGGAAATATGAATTTATCCACTTTTACTAAGACAACCTCAATTTTACCCTCTTGATATGTGATAGACCTATCAGCTAGTTGGAGTGTGACTGTGGTAGGCCTTCCTTCACCTATACCTAGCTTTCGATAGACCGAAAGAGACATAAGGTAATGCTTGCACCTAAATCACATAGTGCTCTACCTAATTCTTTTCCACCTATAGACACAGGTATAGTAAATGACCCTGGATCCTTAGCCTTGGGTGGTAGCCCATTCTTAAGAATAGCACTACACTCCTCAATAAGAGATACAGTTTCAAACTCACCTAACCTCTTCTTTTTAGTTAAAATATCCTTAAGAAATTTAGCATAATTAGGCATTTCCTCTATAGTTTCTACTAAAGGGATATTTATGTGCAATTGCTTAAGAATCTCTACAAACTTTTCGAATTGACCATCCTGACTCTTAGGCTTTTGCCTTTGTTGAAAAGTTAGAGGTGGTACATAAGGTGGGGGCGACACATAAGGTGGTTCCACATTTGGAACAGAACCAGATGCTCTAGCATCTTTATTGCTGCCGCCAGCACCCTGACCAATCTCTAACTCTTTCTCAGCAATAACATTTTTATCACCATTTTTATTTATATCCTGGGTCTTACTAGGCTCATTTTTTTCTTCTAATGGCTTACCACTCCTAAGAGGTACTGCCTTTACCTGCTCCTTACCTTCCCTTCGAGGGTGTTCAGTATCCGAGGGAAGTTTCCCTTGAGGCCTTGCCTTCAGCTCATTAGCTAGCTGACCCACTTGCAACTCCAGAGCCCTCATCGAAGCTTGATTACTTTGAATTGTGGCATCTGTACGAGCCATAAATTCTTTCATCATCGCCTCGAGAGAACTTCCCGAATTTTGCTAGGGCAAAGCCTGCTTATTTTGCTGGGGTAATACCTGCGCTTTAGCAAATCCCGACTGGTTCACCTTTTGTTGTGCTAGCACATTACTTCCTTGTCCCCCCCATGAGAAGTTGGGGTGGTTGCGCCAACCTGGATTATAGAAGTTAGAGTAGGTGCCTCAAACACAGAAGCTGGATTGCTGGGGCAAAACTCGTAGTTGTGATTTTCACCACAATAGACACATGCTTCTTCCGCCACTTGGTTCACCACTACAGCAGGCTCCATAGCTGGTGGCTGCTGATGACTAATCACTGTCACATTCGTAAGAGCGTTAGAAATCATAGCAAGATCAGCTCTAATGGTGGACACACCATCAACCTCTAATACACTCTTAACTTTTTTACTTGTGCCTCTAACATCTGACCACTGACAACTATTAATAGATATTCTTTCTAAAATCTCATAAGCTTCATCAAAAGTCTTTGCCAAAAGGGCCCCTCCAGCCGAAGCATCAACCATGCCCTGGGTTACTCCATTTAAACCATTGTAAATTGTTTCCATTTGAATACAATGAGGTAAACCATGGTGGGGACACTTTCGCAAAAGCTCCTTAAACCTTTCCCAAGCCTCACTAAAAGTCTCA
Organism: Luffa acutangula; assembly: GCA_036850905.1. NCBI lineage: Eukaryota > Viridiplantae > Streptophyta > Magnoliopsida > Cucurbitales > Cucurbitaceae > Luffa > Luffa acutangula. The sequence goes on from CM072087.1 coordinate 20,942,352, forward strand.
TCCTCAAGTTGCCTAAACCCTACTATTTCACTCCTTAATTTATCATTTCTATTAGGTGAGAAATATTTACTCAAAAATTTTTCAGCTAACTCATCCCATGTCCTAATTGACCTTGGAGCAAAAAAATTCAACCATGCCTTCGCTCCATCTCTAAGAGAATACGGGAACAAAGTTAATCTAAGAGCATCTCTAGGCACTCCTTGAATTACAAAAGAATCACTAACTCCCAGAAAAGACTTAAGATGTAAATGAGGGCCTTCAAAGAACAAACCATGGAATTTCCCCACGGTTTGCAACATCTGAAACATTACCGGTTTCATCTCAAAATTCACCGCTTGGATTTGGGGACGTGCAATCCCTGGATTCAACTCATTAAACATCGGGGCAGCATACGCTCGAATGGCTCTGGTCCTATCGTTCGCTATCAAGATAGGATTCTCAACCTAATTATTTTGCTGCTCATTTTGTTCAAACAGTGGGTTTTGCTGCAGCAAACGATTCTGGGGTCTGCTGGACCTTCACGACCCTCCGGAAGGCGCGACACGTTGTCCATCTAGTTTCTGCGATGCTCTCTCCTTCTGATCCTGAATGTCCTTTCGATTTCTGGATCAAGTTGAAACCTTACCCCATGCGGATCGCTCATGCACCAAGCTCACACTTGCAAAAACAAAAGAAACAATCAAAGAAATTCTAGCACCAAACCACTAAAACACATACACAAAACAAATCAGATAACAACTTATTCAAGTCACCGACAACGACGCCAAAAACTTGTTGGGTTCCTAGAGTGAATAAAAATATAGTGTAAAAAGACTCCAGAATTCCTGTGCAAGTATACACAGTCTGCAACAAGTAATATTATCAATCCCAGGTCTGAATGAGCTTCCACTTTATCTATTTTGTGTAACTTTCTAATGGTTTCAAAGATAATAAAAATGTTTGGGTTTTATAAGAATTATGCTGAAGAAAAATAAATGACAGAACAACAAGTAAACAAGTAGGCAGACAGATTAAAGACAGGCGCTGGTTAGGCTTAGTAGTTGTTTAAAAAGATGCTCTAGCAATATTATTGATCATGCAACTCTCGCAGTATTATTAGTGGATTCCTCCCGGAACTCCGGATCTTTTGGAATGTGTTTCAACCCCAATGAAGTGCGACCGATCAAGCACTAGGAAACTGGCTATCCCTAGCTCAGTCACTGACGTTCACCAATACACAATGATCGTAGTGTGGATAATTGCCACACACTCTCTAAATCATCCCTGAAACTAGAGGGAGGTATTCACACCGGCGGGCCAGACGGGCATAAAATGGAAATAGGCACAACAATTAACCAAGATGCAATAATCAATATATTACTAAAGTTTAAGCACAGCAACTACATGTTCCTAACCAACTCCTAAAACTACTTAATTCATAATAAACATGGAAACATGAATTACAATCTGAGTAGGCATATTCATAATCACAAGATAATTAAAGAAAATAACAATCTCCGTAATCAACTTGCGAATGATGGTGTTCTTGGTAATCTCTAATCTCTCTATACTACTCGGCTTTCAAGGAAAGTTGGAATGAAATTGACTTGGACGGCTACTTCCTTTTATAGAAGGATATGAGGCTTGAATTAGGTCAACTTGGACACGTGTAGGGCTCTCCTTGCTCCTTTATCCCGAAAATAACTCAACAGAAGTCAGTTCATGAAGTTGGCTAATGAGCTGTGACGTGGCAGTCTTTCTCCCAGTTTTGCTGCAGCATAAAATGTGCTCCCTCAAGTCGCCCAGCAACAGATTCTGCACAAAATGATTTCCAAAGCTTCCATTCTTCCAAATGGGTTAAAACATGTAATATCTCTCTAAAACCAACCATATTAAGCATCAAAGACACACAAATCCTTATGTAAATGAGGCCTAAATAACTACCTTTTGGGCAGTTATCAGCATGTGATAACTCTCCAAAAGGGAGTTATTTAAGCCTGAGTTCTATATTATTTTGTGTGTCATTTGTGTTAAATATGGTTGTTTTTAGATGAATATTATATGTTTTAACCCATTTGGACGAATGGAGGCGTTGGAAGTTATTTTTTGCAGAAAATTTTTGAGCGACTTGAGGGAGCAATTTCCATGATCCAGCAAAGCTGGGAGCAAAACTGCCACGTCACAGCTCGCTATCCATTTTAATAAAGTGGCGTTAGCTAATTTATTTACGGATCTAAGAAGCTAGGAGAGCCTGCCACGTGTCCAATTTAACCTAATTAGGTTAAACCTCATCTTATAAAAGGAGGAGCCGTCAGAGATGAAGTCATTCACGTCTTGGAGACCGAATCAATCGGCCGAAGCCCGAATTGACGACATAATGGAGATCTAAGAAGACCATTTGCGATTTCACTCAAGAAGACGAAGTTCTTCCATGTTCTTGGTGGTTTGGAGCAGCCCTTTCATCCCCATTTGCTGAAAAGGATTAGTATTTCTTGTGTATTGCGTAGTATGGATGTGCTTATCAAGATTGTAACGTGTTTTATGTTTTCAATCATGAACTAATTACTTTGTAGGCATGGGTTAAGAATTATGTGATTGTTATATTTATAAAATCTGGAAATTCTATTTGATTATGTCATCTTGAGTTATGGTTGTTCTTTAATTTCATTATGTGCCCGCCTAGCTAGCCGGTATGTATAGCTTCTCCTAGTTTCAGGGATGATTTAGGAGTTGTGTGGCGATAATTCACGCAAGATCATTGTGTATTAGTGAACGCTAGTGACTGAGCTAGGGATAGCCAGTTGCCTAGTGCTTGATCGGTAGTACGTCATTGGAGTTGAAACACATTCCAAAAAATTGGGAGTTTCGGGAGGATCCCGCTGATAATACTGCATGAGATTGACAGATCAAAAGAATTGCTGGAGCATCTTTATAACAATTACAGAAGTCTTATCCTGTGTCTGTTTCCATTATGTTTTCTCTAGTCGTAATCATTTATCGCTTTCGCATATCTTTTGTTTCAGCATTTTAAAAACCCAAATCAATTTAACCAACCTTTTGAAATTACTAAAAAGGCAAATTAAATCAATACAGGTATGCAATTTCAAGACCCTATGGATACGATAAATACTTATCACTTGCTGCTAGATTGTGTATACTTGCACAGTATTTTGAGGTGAATTCTATCTATAATTTTAACCACTTCAGAATCGCAACAAGTTTTTGGCGTCGTTGCTGGGGACTTGAAATTGTTTTATTTGAATGATTTTTTTTTTGTGTGTATTTTTGGTGATTTGGTATGTGAACTTTTTTATTGTCTCTTTTTGTTTTGTAGGTGTAACTTTGGTGTATGAGTGATCCCCTTGGGATTAGTTTTTCAAAAAAATCAAGTGAATCTCGAAGAGGAATTGTGCGATGCAACAAAATCCGCCACTGGAGCAAAATGGACAGCAAAATAATCAGGCTAAGAATCCTATACTTATAGCGAATGATAGTGGCAGAGCCATCAAAGAGTATGCTTTTCCGATATTTGATGAGTTAAATCTAGTGATAGTGCGTCCAGTTATTGAGGCAACAAACTTTTACATGAAACTGGTCATGTTTCACACGTTACAAATGATTGGCCAATTCCATGGTTTATCATCTGAGGACCCCCATTTACATCTTAAGTCTTTTCTATGAGTTAGTGATTCATTTGTTATCCAGGGAGTGTTGAGAGATGCCCTTAGATTAACCCTATTTCCTTATCCCCTTAAAGATGGAGCAAAGGCGTGGTTGAATTCTTTTGCTCCAGCGTCAATAAGTAGTTGGAATGAGCTAATAGGGAAATTTCTTAGTAAGTATCTTCCACCAATTAGGATTGCCAAGTTGAGGAGTGAGATAGTGGGGTTTAGGCAAAATGAGGAAGAAATTTTTAATGAGGCTTGGGAAAGGTTTAAAGAGCTTTTGCGAAAGTGTCCCCACCATTGTTTACCACATTGTATTCAAATGGAAACATTTTACAATGGGTTAAACATAACAACCCAGTGTACGATTGATGCTTCTGTGGGAGGTGGCAGAAACCTTTAATGAGACTTAAGAGATTTTAGAGAGAATATCAACCTACAGTTGTCAATGGTCAAATGTTAGAGGCTCTAGTAAGAAAGTTAAGAGTGTGATATAAGTTGATGGTGTGTCTACCATTAGGGTCGATATTGCAGCATTAGCTAACGCTCTTAAAAACATAACTGTGGTAAGCAATGTTCAGCAGCCGCCAGTGGTGGAGTCTGCTGCAATTGTAAACCAAGTGGTGGAAGGATATTGTGTTTATTGTGGTGAAGAGCATAATTATGAGTTTTGCAATAACAATCCAGCATCTATGTTGTTTTCATGTAATCAGAGGAATAACCCATATTCAAATTTTTATAATTCAGGTTGGCCCAACCACCCCAACTTTGCATGGGGAGGGCAAGGAAGAAATTTGCATGCCCCCCAAGAACAACAGAAGGTGGCAAACCAGTTAGGATTTGCTAAACCGCAGGGAATGCCACAGCAAAATAAGCAGGCTTTGCCCCAACAAAATTCAGAGAGTTCTCTTGAGGCTGATGAAAGAATATATGGCTCGTACTGATGCCACAATTCAAAGTAATCAAGCTTCAATGAGAGCCCTGGAATTTCAAATGGGCCAGCTAGCTAATGAGCTGAAGGCATGACCTCAAGGGAACATTCCCTTAGATATTGAACACCATATAAGGGAAGGTAAGAAGTAGGTGCAGTCAGTGACTTTAAGGAGTGGTAAGCCACTAGAAGAGAGGAAAGAGCCTAGTAAACCCCAGGAAGTAGAAAATAGTAGTGATAGTAATGTTGTCGAAAAAGAGTTGGAGTTTGGTAAAAATTATGGAGGCAGCAGCAAAGATGCTGGAGCAACTAGTTCTGTTCCAGATGTAGAACCCCCACCTTATGTACCGCCCCCACCATATAACTCACCCTTACCTTTTCTGCAAAGGCAAAAACCTAAGAACCAGGATGTTCAATTTAAGAAGTTTTTTTATATTCTAAAGCATATTCATATAAACATACCTTTAGTAGAGGTTTTAGATCAAATGCCAAATTATGCAAAATTTCTTAAGCACATATTGACTAAAAAGAAGAGATTATGAGAGTTTGAGATTGTGGCTCTTATTGAGAACTGTAGTGCTATTATTTAGAATGGTCTACCTTCCAAGGTTGAGGATCTAGGATTATCAACTATTCCTGTCTCCATAGGTGGAAAGGAGTTGGGGAGAGCACTTTGTGATGTAGGTGCAAGCATAAACCTCATGCCTCTTTCGGTTTATCAAAAGCTAGGAATAGGTGAAGCTAGGCCTACAACAGTCACACTCCAATTAGCAGATAGGTCTATCACATATCCTGAGGGTAAGATTGAGGATGTTCTGGTCCAGGTAGATAAATTTATTTTTCCTGTCGATTTCATTATTATAGATTATGAGGCAGATATGAATGTCCCAATTATTCTTGACCGTCCATTTTTGGCAACTGGTAGATCATTGATAGATTTCCAACAGGGGGAGCTTACAATGAGGGTGCATGACCAAAAGGTGAAGTTTAATATGTTTGATGTATTGAAATATCCTAATGATTTTGAGGATTGCTCGTGCATTCAGGTATTGGATGAGTTTGTTGAGGACCACTTTGAGAAGGAATTGATGGAGTACCATACCAAAAAATTTGGAGAAATCGAAATTGACAATTTGGAAATAGGTGGATTGGAGCATGAGTATGAAGATGTAGGTGAGATTTCTAGTTTTGAGAGGAATTTTGAATCCTTAGAGCCAATAGATAAGAAATCCAAGCCTATTGAACCTTATAATTCATTGACATTGCTCCAACAACCTGAGATTAGGAAGTCCTTCCTTGATGAGCGGTTATTTACTGTAGCTCATATTAAGGCAGTGAAAACACCTTGGTATAATGACTTTTCCAATTACCTTGATTTTGGAAATTTGCCTCCTGGTTTATCAAAAGAACAGATGAAAGAATTTTTCCATGGGGTGAAGTTTTATTTATCAAATGATGCATCTGTGGTTAGACAATGTGTTAATAATGGTTGTGAGTTTAAAGTAAAAGGGCAGCGAATAAAGCATTATGAGGAGAGGAGTTTCGTTCGAAATATCCTTCCCTAAAATTGGTCGATGAATGAGAGAGCAAGAGTTTTGCGGGAACATTTCATATTGCAATATTTTTAGCTCCAAGTGTTGTTGTGATTTTATTTTATCCCGTGGATTTTATTCTGGTTTGAATTAATTTGAATTAGATTTTTTTATTTAAATTTTATCTGATTTATTTTATTTCGTTGGTATTTTTGTAGATTTTATGTTCGTTTTATTTATTTATTTTTATTTTGGTCGATTTAATTCTTAATTTAATCAGATTAGTTCTGTTTAGATTTAATTGCAGTTTGAATTTTTTATTTCAGTTTAGATTATATTTTTAATAATATATCTTCCTGATTTAATTTTGAAATATTCTTCTCTGAAGTTGCTAGCTGATTAAGGGAGCGCAGGCTTTGAGGAAGCAAAATTTCAGAATTGTAATCAAAAGCTTCTATTATTTTATTTCGTTTTTTTTATGTTACTTTTGATTTATTGTCTGTTTTGATATTATTATGATTTGATATGATTTTTATTCGGTTAGATTTGTATTTTATTATTTATTTTATTTCTAATTTTTGTAGGTTGGTTTAGATTTGATTTTGTAGAATTTTATTTTCGAAAGATTTTTTCAGATTTAAAATAATATATCTTGTGGCTGTTATTTAAAAAAATAAAGATTTGATTTCATAGTTTTGTTGAGAAGATTAGAGATTTTATTCGGTTAAGATTTTTTGTGAGATAAGATTATAATTTTACCATTGAGATTTTATTTTAATTAGCAGGACAATTAAGTGGGCATGCAATTAATTACCAAAGATGTCATGTGTTGAGCATAGGGCAACTGGCGTTATGGTTGTTACTCACATAGGGAGCACAATAAATGGAAGATCTTACCGTTTGACAGATAATAAAAATTTTCCATGAAACCATGAAGTTAAAACGGTAACTTAAATTAATTAAGAGATAATTAGGGGCTAATTATTTGTCGAAGATCTTTGAGTTAGTGCCCTATTTATACGATCTCCCATCGGGTACGTTTTTCACTCTTATCTTTTATTACTACTGATGTGATTTTTTCTGTATGTATTATAATTGTGAGGAAAAGAAAATCACAAGCAAGGAAAATATGTTGAGACTGAGATGGAACTGAGTGAAGAAGTTGAGCTTGATGAAAGATTTTGGTTCGAGAGATTTATCCATGAAGAGGCAAGACAAGAATATCAAGAAGTCCTGAAGCGAAATGTTCTAATGGAGCGCGGCTTCGATGATGGCAATGAGTTCCCACATTTTCCTTGAGCGGACATCACTAATAACTTTGTCGCAGATCATTTATCGCGATTGGAAAATCCTGAGAAAGCGGAAGCGTCAAATATCCGTATCGCAGAGGAATTCCCTAATGAAAAGCTACTGATGATTGAAGAAGAAGAACCATGGTTTGCAGACATCGCAAATTATCTCGCCGCAGGGGTCTTACCTGAAGAATACTCAGCGCAACATCGTAAGAAATTTTTCCATGAAATTAAATTTTATTTATGGGATGACCCTTATCTCTATCGCAGAGGGCCAGACCAGATAATTAGGAGATGTGTTGGCCATATAGATGTGTTGAAAATTTTGGGAGCATGCCATGAAGCTCCATATGGAGGACACTTTGGAGGCCAACGCACTGCGGATAAGGTATTGCAAAGTGGCTATTGGTGGCCAACCTTGTTCCAGGACACAAAGAAATATGCGGATAAATGCGACAAGTGCAAACACACTGGTAATATCAGCGCAAGGAATGAGATGTCACAGAACTATATAATAGAAATTGAGCCGTTTGATGTTTGGGGAATCGATTTTATGGGACCTTTTCCATCATCGCAAGGATACCAATATATCCTCCTCGCAGTTGGTCATGACTAAGCTGTTGCAAAAATACAATCTTGATTTAAGGAAAATATTTTTACAAGATTTGGTGTGCCACGAAGACTTATCAGTGATGAAGGGACCCATTTCATGAACAAGGTCATGACTAAGCTGTTGCAAAAATACAATGTCAAACATCATATCGCAACAACTTATCATTCGCAGAGCAATGGTCAGGTCAAGGTATCAAACAGGGAAATAAAGAGAATTCTCGAGAAAGTGGTCAGCACAAACAAGAAGGATTGGGCGCAACATCTAGATGATGGGCATATCGCACGACGTTCAAAACGCCCATAGGGATGTCTCCTTATGCGTTAGTGTTTGGCATGGTCTGCCATTTGCCTTTAGAGTTAGAATAAAGAGTGCATTGGGCACTAAACCATCTCAACTTTGATCCAAATGCGGCATGACAGGAATGATTTCGCCAGCTGTCAGAATTAGAAGAATTTAGAAGATGTGCATTTGAAAATGCCAAGATCAACAGAGAAAAGCAAAAACAATGGCATGACAGAAGAATATGCAAGAAGGATCTTAGAGAAGGTATGAAGGTATTATTATTCAACTTTCACTTACGTCTCTTTCCAGGTAAGCTAAAATCAAGATGGTCGGACCCATACACTATCCACAAGATATATCCATATGGGGCTGTGGACCTACATTCTACTGACAGAAAGAGAATTTTTATGGTCAACGGACAGAGATTAAAGTCGTACATTAACGGGACCTTTGACGAGGTAGTTGAAATTATCCTTCTAGCAGATCCACCATAAAGCAGCAAGACAAAGATAGGTCCAGAAGAAGAAGTGCTCTCAGCTGTGTCAGGACCTAACACAAAGCAAGAGCACAACAGGTCAAAAGTTGTAATTGATGACATGCAAAAATGTCATCATTTTCCTATTAATTTTAGCTAGTTTTGTGTATGAATTGTGTACTTTAATGCTATTTTCTGTTTAAATTTCAGAAAACCGAGTCAAGGAAGCAAAACCGGAATTTTGAGAGATTTTGGATGATTTTGGAGGCTTTTGGAGCAATTTGAAGAATTACATTGAAGATCCAAGACCAAAAGCCAAGAAGAATGAATTAGAAGCCCAAATTCATGGATTCCAAGCCTTAAAATTATCCATTTGGGTCAAGAAAAGAGTCCAAAATCCATTTCAAAAAGTAATTGGGCCAAAAGAAAGTTGGAGGCCCAAAAATGGAGTCAAAATCCAATTTTTTTTATTCAAATTATCCCCCTTTAGAAGAAAAATCTCCCATAGAAAATTTGCTTCAAGATTTTATTGAGGATACTAGAGCCATGAATTTTTCTCTAGAAAAATCCCTAGGGAGATTGCATCCCCAAGAGGATGAAAGTGAAGTGCAATCCGCTTCCAAAGAAGAAAAATCTTCCTTAGAGAGCTTGCTTGAAAATTTTATCCAAGAGTCGAGAGCCATGAATTTAGAATTAGAAAAATCTATGGAGAGACTCCAAACCCAAAGGGAGGATAGGGAAGTAGGATCCACTTCCATAGAGTGTCTAGTGAGTCATGTGGCCACTGATTCATTAGCACCCATTCAAGAGCCTAATCCTTTCAATTTTGCTGAGTTTGAGCATATAGGGGTGAGCTGTATAGATAGTGAAGAAGAATTGGATAGTTCTAGCACCCACCAAGAACAAGTTTGTGAGGAAGAAAAAGAAAATGAGCCTATAGTGTTTGAAGAGTTTCTTGAGGTAGAGTTTGAAGGTGAAAGGCCTTTGTCTGTTCTATCCCCTCCATCCTCTATTGATAATGAGTGTTCTTTTTCTTGTTCTCACGAGTCAGTGTCAGAGTCAGAGTCCATTTATTTTGATCTTTCTCCTTTAATGCTTTTATTAAAAGAAAATCCCAAAAATATTTCTGCTTCAGGGTCCCATGAAAAGCTAATAAGCTTACTAGCAATAGTCTGCTTCATTGATTCAAGGAAGAAGGGCCCGAAGAAATACAAGAATTTTTATGTGCCTTGAAAGCCCGCACAAACTCGTCTAGCTAAGAGACGTTAAACAAGCGCTTCTTGGGAGGCAACCCATGTTTATTTTTCCGTTAATTTTCTTTTCTTTGTTTTTCAGTTTTTTGTAGTTAGAGCATGTTGATCTTTCGTTCCAGTTGATCAATTTTTGAAGGAGCTCGAGACCACATTTTCTTCCAAAAACAACCCCAATGATGTTGAAGGCTGACATCCATGGTTTCTCTCGCACTTCAGGGCAGTACCGTTCTCCCTTTATTTTTTTATTGTCCTTATGCATGCTTAATTTGTTTAAAAAAAATTGATACATTGAGGACAATGTATGATTTAAGTTTGGGGGGGAGGCTTTGCTGTTCTGATCTGAGCGAAAAATTTTTCATGATGATTCTATTGCATCTGTTTTGATAAGGACGGTCTATGATATGATCTAGATAATGAATTTTGTTCAATTTTTGTGAAACATCAAAGCATGTTCAAGATTCATTTAAATTAAAATTTTTTGCTTTGATTTCTTTGCACATGTTGAGCACTTAGCCTACTTATATGGTTTTGAATGCTTAGAACTGGATTATATTATCTAGATGTTTGTTGTCACTCCGATAGGCTTAAGATCTAATTTGAAAGATGAACGACATGAGAGTCTGTAATGTTTTACTTGGGAGAAAAATCATGTTTATTAGCCTGCAAAGAAAAGAAAAGTGTGAAAAAAAAATATATATGAAAAAAAAGAGAGAAAAAAAAAAAAAGAATGCTCCACTTTCTTGAGAGCGTTAGTAACCAGGGGCATTCATGACACCCATCGTTTGCCTTTGCATGAAAGCGCTGGAAAGAAATGAGCATGCCTCGGCATCCTGAAAGATGAGGCGCTCGTAGTTGGATGCTTTCATCACCAATGTTGGCAAGCCAGAACGAAGGCGCTACATCTAAAAGGATTCAAAAAAAAAAAATGCAAGTTTCGGGGAGGCATACCCCGTTGTTTCAAGCACCTTAGTGGGATATTGCTTTCTTGATTGTTGGGAAGCTGGATAATTAGAGCTTAGGGCCAGTGTAGGGGGAAGATGAACTGAGGATTCTATAAACCTTTTCTAGGCTAGTAAAGTCCTAATAAGGAGGCTCGCACACACACACGCAAGGGATGAAGAGTTTAAATTTAAATTTTGTGATGAATGAAGATGTTTTAATATTTCCTTTAATTGTTAGAGTTCATTATTTAGATCATTGAGCTTAGAGTCATGCATTTGCAATAGTTGATTCATATATATGGTTTTAGCTTTGCTCGGGACTAGCAAAGATTTAAGTTTGGGGGTGTGATGACATGCAAAAATGTCATCATTTTCCTATTAATTTTAGTTAGTTTTGTGTATGAATTGTGTACTTTAATGCTATTTTCTGTTTAAATTTCAGAAAACCGAGTCAAGGAAGCAAAACCGGAATTTTGAGAGATTTTGGATGATTTTGGAGGCTTTTGGAGCAATTTGAAGAATTACATTGAAGATCCAAGACCAAAAGCCAAGAAGAATGAATTAGAAGCCCAAATTCATGGATTCCAAGCCTTACAATTATCCATTTGGGTCAAGAAAAGAGTCCAAAATCCATTTCAAAAAGTAATTGGGCCAAAAGAAAGTTGGAGGCCCAAAAATGGAGTCAAAATCGGGCCATTATTGAAGATTCAGGGCCTAGCACCTCGACGCTAAGCCTGGAGCGTCTCGACGCTAGGCAGTTGCGTGGAGAAATCCAGAATCGCGAGAGCGTCGCGACGCTGTCCAAGTAGCGTCTCGACGCTGCGACGTCTTGGAGCCCAAGAAAAGATGACGTCAGAGCGTCTCGACGCTGTCCTTGTAGCGTCTCGACGCTGTGCCTGCTGGGAGCCTATAAAAGGAGCCTTTTGCATCCATATTTTGTGTGCCAATTTGTGGGTTTTCACCCCATTCTAGAGTCTACTCTAAAATTTGGGATTTTTGGGAGAGTTTTGGAGCTTTGTTGAAGATCTTTGGAGCTCGGGATCGAAGGAGGTCGGCGCGGGATCGAGGAGATCGACACTTTTATGAGCATTTCTCTTCCCTTTTCCTTTATGTTTTAGTTTCTAGAATTGTTGTGATTAGGAATTATTGAATTTTAGTGATTATGAGTAGTAAATTCCTAAATTCTATGAGATTGATTTAGATGTTGAACCTCTGCTGAATTAATGAATCGATGTGGTTTAATTGTCATTATTGTTCATTTGTGCATTTTGTCCGTAATGCTTTTAATCAACTGATCACTGATTAAATGAATTGTTACTATGTGGAAACTCGATGGAGAGAAGCTTAGACTAGAACTGAATGCATGACTAACGGTTATTTACCCGGGTGACACGGGATAAAATAAATAACGTTAGAGGTTGTACTGAAGGGTCGTAATGCCATACTAAGTAAATAAAGATGAGACTGAAAGGAGATTCTTTATTGAACGGTATGAGATAGGAGGAGACCGACAGGAGAATCCTTGAAATTAGGCTTCTAGACTTATGAATCAAATGATTAGTTAATCCATGTTAGTTAATTGATTAAGCATTAAAGGTCCAATTGTCGAAATCAACAACTCTAGAATTATCCCTCCAAATTGTGTCGCCATTTATCTTTTGCTTTCTAGATTAGCTTTTTATTATTCTTTTCAGCATTAGATTTTGTTCTCTAAATAAAGCTAAGCAAGATTATTCGTGGTACTTAATTGAATAAATCCAATCCCTGTGGAGACGATACTCTATACTCAAAATCACTATATTACTTGTCACGACCCGTTCGCTTGCGGAATTGAAAATCGTGCAACAAGTTTTTCAAAAACTTGTTGGTGGTATTACGATTATCCACAAGCGCACGGGCCACAAGTAATATAAAACGGAAAGTATTCCGAGTATCGAATCCACAGGGAGGCGAAGTGAAACTTAAGCAAATAATTAAAATTCTCTTGAGCACTGAAAATACTTAGGCGAAATAATATTTAGGGACCACTTCATGCAATAAAAATGATTTAAATTCAAGATGATTAACAAAAACAATTTGATCAATCAAAAATAAAATGTGGAGAAAGAGTTTTCTTAAAATGGGAAGAGGGGTCTTGAAAATCAATGATTAGCTTAAATAGTTGTTATAATCATCCTATCTCATTGCCCAACTAATTATAATCCTAGAATCTCCGTTAATCACATAGGTTCTCCTGTCGGTTTCCCCTAATTGTAATTAATTCATTTTAACAACCTAAGTGTCCTTAGCGCCATTAAAAATCATTAATTATTACGCCCTGATTCATTTTAGGAATCTAAGTTTAATCAACTAATCCCGGTGTCACAACGGGCAATTAAACTAGTTGCATGGATTATGATCTATCCTAATTTCTCTCCGTCGAGTTTCCATTAAGAGTCGAATCATTACACAATTGGCCAGATTAAGTAAAGCATTAAGCACATCAATACAAATAATTAGGACATGGGCAAGAGATAAGAAATTATAACAATATTTTGACTATCATTTCATTTCAAGACCCCAAATTGGGGTTTTAGCTACACATAATATCCACAATAATTACAAGGGAAAGCATATTAAAGAGCATAAAAGGAAAGGAATTGACCGTCGAAAAACCCCTCGCTGACGCTTGGAGCCCGCTGACTACTCCTTGAGCCTCTAAGATTGCTCCCCCAAAATTCCCAAAATTTTCCCACTAGAAGAATCCTCTCAAAAGGCTCAAAAGCCTTGAGAGGGGCTCCAAAAAAGGAGCCTAAGAAAGGAAAGAAATGATGAATTGATTGATGGGTTGATTGATGAGAAATGAGGCACCCAAGGGCGCCTATTTATAGGCCTGGAATAGGGGTAGCGTCGCGACGCTGCCTTGCTTAGCGGCGCGACGCTGCTGCGCACGCGGCTTGGGCAACAAGAAAGGGCAGCGTCTCGACGCTGCCTTGCTAAGCGTCTCGACGCTGTCCAGATTTTCCAGATTTTTCAGCTTCCTTTTGGGCTGATTTTTGGGCCTTTTTCTTCATTTCTCTTGGTCTTTTCTTCAAAAATGTCTTCTTTGGGCCTCCAATTGCATTAAGCTAGGATTTGGGCTATAATTACTTCAATTTTGGCTCTTTTTCTCCCAAAATCACCAACTTAGCTCCTAAGGACCAAATAACAAAATTCATTAAATATATTCATTAAAAACACGATTAAAGCACCAAAAAGCTTAATAAATTGAGACTAAAATAGCGACATTTCTGCTCGCTATCAGTAATTACTTTTTTTTCTTTCCTCATGATTTATTTTGTTGTGTTAACATTTTGGTAGGTTAGAGCCCCATCGCATGTTGTACTCGCATTAGATTTGTTTGCGTTAGAATCTTGTTGCGATAAAGCTTTAGTAGGAAAACCCTAACGCATGTCCCAATTCATCTGTATATTACTCGCAATGAATGCGCAGCCACAATCATTTCACATTTAATGAGCCGCATTAATCCCTGTCTGTGCACATCCCACATTCCCCCATGATAATCATGCCTACCTACCTACGTGGGATGCGAAAGGGTGTCATTGCCAATACCTTGCGATAGCCATAAAAAGGGATGCATTTTCTCTTTCACCTCTTCATCTTCTTCATCTTCTTCGTACGAAAACCCCAAACCCCCAAACTTCTCTCATTTGTGTAGCTTCTCCCTGTTTTCTCCAAGAACCACCATGTCCGACTTACAAAACCCCTCAATCACCGGTTACGCTGACGATGCACCTCCATCATCACCGAAGGTAGAAGGACCTCATAGGGATGTCATCATTTCATCTGACGAAGACGATGACAACCAATAAAATGATGACCGCATAGAGGAAGAAGAACCAGAAGTCATCGACGGAGAGCAGCCCATCAACAACACAAAAACTCATCTCGCCATCACACCGTCCACCACTGGCGCAAACGTCACTGAGATACTTGATATATCACCATTAGATACCTCTACCTTCAAAATCCAGCCGGTGCAACTTCGTCCAGCCCAAAACACTTTCACCCTACGAAACCTCACCCCATTTTATTCCCCTTTCCCGTCTCTACCCCTTCTTCTACCTCTCGACTCCTCAGCTACCTTGGCCTCAAATACCGCCCCATCCTCTTCCTCCACTCCCTCGAACGATTTCGACCCTCTCCCACCATCAACCTCTGCAAACCCCACCTTTTCGCAGTTTTCCGAGCGGGAAGTCGTCGCTTGGGACTCCATGTTGGGAGAAGTGGGCGATGAAGACGATGCAATTCGCTAGAGAGAAGAGCACGCAAGAGCTCCGGCATATGAAACTGCCCGTAAGGCCGCCGCAGAGAAAGAAGCGGCCAGAGAAAGAGAATGCGCCAGCAAAGCAGCGCAGGACCAGATCGCCGCAGAGGTTGCCACAGTAAATCTAACCATCATTGCGGCAGCTTTGGATTCAGAATCGAATTTAGAGGATGACGTGCCCCTCACCCATCGACGCAACATCCAGCCGACCGGGGTAGTCATTCGACAACCCTGAGAAAGGCCTGCGGCGGCCTCGAGCAAGAAAAGAAAAGGGGCGCCCACCGCATCAAAAGGAAAAGGCAAAGAAAAAGTGTGCGAAGACAAAGGAAAATTCCAAGAAGAGAGGAGATTCAGCTGCACCCTCCCGCAGACGATGACAGATCTGATTTCCCAACGCAAAGGGGAAACAGTTTGTGAAAAGCCTTGCACCTATGACCCTACGCTAGTCCACGACTTCTATCGAGCGCAATGGCAAGAAGAAGTCGACGAAGTTTTTGTTCGAGGCCACACAGTCACATTCTCTTCTGCGTGAATCAACAACGTATTCGAGCTGCGAGATATCCCAAACGTAGAGGGGAATGCACTAACTCAACTGCCTAGATGATGACTTCCTAAGCGCAGTCCTTCTTGCGGTGGCTAGACCTTGAGCCACATGGGACGGCCATGGAGCTGCAAGAACCCTGAAGGCGTAACTATTGGATTTCGAAGCCACATGTTGGATGCAGTGGGTGAAGAATCGCATCATGCCCACAACGCATGATGCCACGTTAAGCATCCAAAGGGTGGTTCTCGTCTACTGCATCATGAAGGGAACCCCACTTGACTTGGGCAAGATCATTGTCGAAACATTGCGCCAAACTGCCGCAAAACCCAAGGGCACAATGTTTTGTCCTGGCCTCGTCACTCGTCTATGTTGTGCATCAGGCCTCTTGCCCGCAGCAGACGAACAAATCTGACATATGCAAAAGGATTTTGACGAACAATGGTGGACGCGCCTAACACACACCCACAACCTGCGACAGCAAGGTGGAAAACAGCAGCTAGCCCCCGCATCCCAACCAACAGCGCCTGGGCCTGAAGCACCAAAGAAGAAGAGGTGCAAGCAAACTGTGGGAAGAAATCCTCCACCAACCGTAAGGACCTTGCAATCAACTACATCAGCGCAGGAAAGCACTGTCTGCGCCCAAAATCAAGCATCCTTGCCCCCACCACCCCCACCTCCATCACCACCTTCGCAACCAACAGTCCAACAAACACCTCCTCCGCAGTAGGACGAGGACTTGCGACAGAAGGAGAATTTTGAGGGCCCAATACCTAGCCATCCTCATGAAGAAGAATTCCATGCGCCCAGATCTACACCGTAAGCCACATCTTATGCGAGCACATCCACTGTTGTGGTTGTTCCACAAGTTGATGTGGAAGCAACCCTCATCTTTTCAGAGTTGCGGCAGATGATTCAGGAGGTTGCGGAACCCCTACGCCGACAACAGGAGAGAACGTGTGTTGGGCTCCTAGAGTGGGTGAAAATGTAGTAAGAAATGGACTCTAGAACTTTGTGCAAGTATACACAATCTGCAGCAAGTAATAAGTATTTATTGAATCCAAGGTCTGAATTAGCTTTCACTTTATCTATTTTGTTTAGCTTTTTAATGGTTTCAAAGGTGGTTAAAATGATTGGTTTTTATAGAATGCTGAAGCAAAAGAAATCATAAAACAAAAAGTAAACAAATAAAGCAGACAAATTAGAAACATGCGCTGGTCAGGATTTAGTAATTGTTTATAAAAGATGCTATAGAATTATAATTGATCAGGCAACTCTCGCAATCTTATTAGCATATTCCTCCCGGAACTCCGAATTTTTTAGAACGTGTTTCAACTCCAATGAAGCACTACCGATCAAGCACTAGGCAACTCGCTATCCCTAGCTCAGTCACTAGCGTTCACCAATACACAATGATCTAGTGTGATTAAATGCCACACACTCCCTAAATCATCCCTAAAACTAGGAAGTGGTATTCATACCAGCTGGCCAAGCGGGCATAAAATAGAAATGAGCACAACAAATAATCAAGATGCATCAAAACAATATTTATTGCATAGAGATTAAGCATGGCAATCACATGTTCCCTTACCAACTCCTAAAGTTACTTAGTTCATAAAGTGCATAGAGACACACGTTACAATCTGAGTAAGCATATCCATAATTACAAAACAATGCAAGAAAATATTAATCCCCTTGATCAGCTTGCAATTGATGGTCTTCTAGTAGGTCTCCAATTTGTCTCCTCTATTCGGCTCCCAAAGGTGGAAGTAAACTTTCCAAGAGTGGAATGTTCCTCCCAAGAATGGAATGAGTTTGACTTGGGCGGCTATCTCCTTTTATAGAGTGATAGGAGGCTTGAATTTGGTTGACCTAGACACGTGGATGGCTCTCCTTGCTCCGTTATCCCGAGAATAGCTTAACAGAATTCAGTACATCAAATTGGCTAACGAGCTGTGACGTGGCAGTTTTGCTCCTCGCTTTGCTCCAGCACAGATTTTGCTCCCTCAAGTTGCTCAGCAATACATTCTGCATAAAATAACTTTCAAAGCATCCATTCTACCAAATGGGTTAAAACATATATTATCTATCTAAAAGAAACCCTATTTAGCACAAAAGACACACAAATGAATATAAAAATAATGTCTACATAAATAGAAGCCACCTGTTTAAGGAAAAACATAACTCATAATAGAGAAGAATTAAGAGACGAGGGGGAAGATCAAGGAGAAAGAGAAATGTATTATTGCATGATGTACTATGATTAAGAGTAGACATGCGTTGGCAATGTATTATTGCATGATGTACTGTTTTGCTCGCATGGGCTAATTTTCTTCTTCAAGGCTTAGCGCAAGCACCCATGCGGTGATAAGTATATTTTGTAAGCGCATACTTGATTTAATGAAACATTAATCGCCTTCTACTTAATTGCGATACTATTTTCATTGCTAACTCCCGCATGGCCAGCCGGATGCGATAGCAGTATCATGACATGTAGTCTTGGTAGCATTAAAACCCTACCGCTAAAAGATAGTGCATGCATGAGCTTTGATTGTGTTAAGACTAACGCAGTCCCTTGTAAGTTTTTAGAGAACTAAACCTCACGCATAAACTAGCCAAACAACCAATTGATAGTTTTATGCCAAACGCATAAGGAGTACCGGAAGGGAAACTTGTGATTTTTTCTCACTTAGGCATTAATGGATCAATTAGTCATGGTATGCGCTACAAGGTTCTTATAAACGCATGAGGTTGCGACCGAGACAACCCTGGAACCATTCTCCTTAATACTTCTCTTTTACTCTTGTCACATGTTTTACTTTCTACAAGTTTTAGTTTTCAAACTCACAAACTCTCTTATTTATTCTTTTATATAATATCACACGTATTTGAGTTTAGATCAATAGAAATTATTAAAATTTTGAAAATAACCTTTCCCTGTGGATTCGACCCTAGACTCACTAGGTATTACTTGATTTTGTCAATTTATACTTTGATTGATAAATATCTACGACAAATTTACATTAATTTGTTAAGCATACTGACAGTTGATCATCAAGTCAGATCTACGGGCTATTTCGAAGAAATCAGATGAATCAATCGATTCCTATGTAAAGCGGATCAAAGCAATTAAGGACAGATTGGCCAATGTATCCTCTGTTGTCAACGAAGAAGATCTTATGATCTATGCCCTAAATGGACTGCCTATTGAGCACAACACCTTCAGCACCTCTATGCGCACACGATCAGGCACTGTATCTTTTGATGAGCTTCATGTACTCATGAAATCTGAGGAATCGACCTTTGAAAAACAGTCCAAGCGTGAAGATCTCACTGTTCAACCAACTGCTATGTTTGCTTCTCATGTTGCTTTTCCACGTTCTACTTTAAATCCTACATCTTCTCGGAATAATTTTTTAGGCCGTGGCAGAGGTAGGAATTCTGGTCGTGGCAGATCTAACAATTTTTCACTACCTACTTCTTCAAGCCTAGGGCGTGGTCGTGGAAATGGATTTGGCACTTGCCCTCATTGCAAAATTTGCAATCGCCCTGGTCATAAAGCACTTGACTGCTACAATCGCATGAAGTACCACTTCCAAGGGCGTCATCCTCCTCCTCAGTTAGCTGCTATGGTGGCCACACAAAACAACCAATATCTCAACACTCATAATTCTTCTACCTGGCTCACTGATTCCAGTTGCAACGCTCATGTAACCGCTGCCATGGCCAATCTCTTTATTTCCAATGAGTACAATGGCGAGGACAGTATAGAAGTGGGCAGTGGGCAATCTCTACCAGTTTCTCATACAGGTTCTGGCTTTCTCCCTTATAACCAACCATCCTCTTTCTTTCTTTCTAACCTTTTACGAGTGTCAAATATATCAACTAATCTACTATCTGTTCATCAGTCGTGTGTAGATAACAATTGCATTATCATTTTTTATGCTGACAAATTCACCATTCAAAGCAAGCTTACGGGAAACCTTTTATTCCAAGTACCTAGTGTCAACGGGCTTTATTCGTTTTGACCTTCCGCCATTCCACACTCCAATTCTTCATCACCGGAAAAGTTTACTACTGCTCATGTTGGAATCAAATCCTCTTCAGCTCAATCTACTCTATTGCACAACCGGTTAGGTCATCTCCATCTCCATGTTCTTAACTCTACACCTTAGATTTTCCTACCTATACTCAAAGCTGTGTTTGTGAATTCTTCTTGTATGGCAAAATGCATCGCCTTTCATTTCCTTGTTCTCATATTGTATCCCATTTACCTTTACAACTTGTGCATAGTTATGTATTTGGTCCAGCCCCTGAAATTTCAATAAATGGATACAAATACTATGTTTCTTTCATTGATGACCATTCCAAATACACTTAGTTCTTCCTTATTGGTAGAAAGTCAGATGTTTTTGCTGTCTTTAAACGTTTCATGCCCTTTATTGAAAACCAATTATCTTCCAAATTCAAAAAACTTGGAACCGATGGGGTGGTGAATTTGTAAACCATGATCTTGATTCCTTTCTTCAAAAACATGGAGTTCTTCATAAAAAATCTTGTGTATATACCCCACAATAAAATGGTGTATTCTCACCTCAAAGTCTTCGGTTGTGCAAGTTATCCATTGCTTAAACCTTACAATGATCATAAACTCCAACCCATAACTTCCCAATGTATCTTTCTTGGCTATCCCCTTGAGTATAAGGGTTATTTGTGTTACAACATGAGCACTTGTAAACTTTTTATTTCTAGACATGTCATTTTTTATGAATCCTTTTTTCCATTCTCCACTCCTCCCTCCCCTACCTCTACCTCGACATCTTCTTCTCCTTCCTTTTCAAATCCTTTATCTGCTATTTTACCTTCTCTTGTATCTTCTTTTTCTTTGCCTTTATCTGCTCATGAGAATTTTGCCGGAGCTCCATCTGTTTCCCTTGCTCTTTGTACGTCTATTGCTGATATTTCACATATGGCTCATATTGAGTCTATTGCTCCTTTGGCTGAAACTTTAGTTGGGCCTAGTGTTGCTTCAAATGTTGATTCTACTGCTGCCACTATTGAAAATAATATCAGCACCACTGCTCCTACTGAACGCAATAATTGTGCATCTCATATGCCTACTGCCACTAATACTTGTGATATTGGTGTTGGGTTTTATGCCCTAAAACTCGTAGATAGTGAATGTAACTATTGACCGTATATTAATGAAATAATATTGATATATTTTTCCATTAATTGTTATTAGTTATTCTAATTTTTCTTTGCCTAATAATAACCCTAATCCAATAAACTAGACATCCAAGGTTGTAATATGAGTCTTGAACTATATGTAGGGACATATGGGATCAATGTTCAAGAAACAGCCTAAAGGGTCTATAGTATAGGGATAAGACTGGGTGCCTTATCCTGGTGACACTATGGATACGGCCCACTTTGTATTTGATACAAACGCTGCGATCCAACGCGTTCGTGTAGGAGACATGCGAGTGGGGGTATCCTATGCAATGAGTTTGCATAAGACCGGACCACGAAATAGTAACCACTTGTTATAACACTGTTAACTAGTTGGTTTTCTATTTCACTAGGACGACCTAGACAACTTAATCTTAATCCTGAGTTGATTATGGACTCCTGCTCATGAGAGATTGTCCTTTGATTTGTATGGGTGAGAGTGGCCAATACGCCGACTCAATAAGCCTACCACTTTGGGGACAAGACCGAATGGGGAGCTGGGAACATAATCGTACAAGATGGAATTAACTCCTTCCCGACTTTAGGGAAGTAGATGAGTGTTCCCTTAAGTGGTTACTTCGAGTCTTGAACAAAGGGCCCTACCCTCTCAATGGCACGAGAGGGTTTTCTATTTGATGGTTGGACCACAAACAGGTTGTTCATTAGAGGAGAATTGGTACTTAAGGAAATAGAGGTAACCCAGTGGTAAAACGGTAATTTGTCCCAGCTGGTGTTACGGACACTCGTGAAGGACTAACTAGTCCATATTGGTCTATATCCGTGGACACAGAAAATATGTCTGCAGTAAGAAGAGTGCAGCTGTGAGTCTATAGTGGAATGAACACACAGTTAGCGAATATTGATTAATGTGGTTAATGAGTTTGACCAATGATAACTGCCCAAAAGGTAGTTATTTAGGCCTCAATTATATAAGGATTTGTGTGTCCTTTTATGCTTATTAGGGTTTGTTTTGGATAAATATTACATGTTTTAACCCATTTGGAAGAATGGAAGCATTGGAAATTATTTTGTGCAGATTATGCTGCTGAGCGACTGGAGGGAGCAAATTATGTGCTGCAGCAAAACTGGGAGCAGAAACTGCCACATCACAGCTCGTTAGCCAACTTCATGAACCGACTTTTGTTGAGTTATTTTCGGGATAAAGGAGCAAGGAGAGCCCTACACGTGTCCAAGTTGGCCTAATTCAAGTCTCCTATCCTTCTATAAAAGGAAGTAGCCGTCCAAGTCAAATTCATTTCCATGTTTTCCCTTGGAAGCCAGAGATTTTAGAGAGATTGAAGATCATCAAGAACACCATCTTCCGCAAGCTGATTAGGGAGTTTATTTTCTTTATTAACTTGTGGTTATGGACATGCATACTCAGATTGTAATTCGTATTCCTATGCCTATTATGAACTAAGTAGCTTAAGGTGTTGGTTAGGAATAATGTGATTACTGTGCTTTATCTCTAGTAATAAATTGGCTATCGCATTTTGGTTAATTGTTGTGCTTATTTCCATTTTATGCCCGCCTGGCCAGTCGGTGTGAATAGCTCTCTCTAGTTTCAGGGATGATTTAGAGAGTGTGTGACAATTATCCACACTATGATCATTGTGTATTGGCGAACGCCAGTGACTGAGCTAGGGATAGCTAGTTGCCTAGTGCTTGATCGGTCGCTCTTCTTTGGGTTTGAAACATATCCCAAAAGATCTGGAGTTCCGGGAGGAATCCGCTAATAATACTGCGAGAAATGCATGATAAATAATATTACTAGAGCATATCTTAGAACAATCACTAAAACCTAACCAGTGCCTGTCTTTAATCTGTCTATCTATTTGTTTACTTGTTGTTCTGTCATTTATTTTACTTCAGCACAATTCCGATAAAACCAAATCATTTTACTATTCTTGAAACCATTGGAAAGTTACACAAAAATAGGTAGAGTGGAAACTAATTCAGGGCTCGGATTGATAATATTACTTGCTGCAGATTGTGTATACTTGCACAGGAATTCTAGAGTATTTCATATCATATCTTTACTCACTCTAGGAACCCGACAACCAATTAATCTCACATCGTTGGAGCTTTTGATCTGCAGGTCCCTTAGGTCCCACTGGTAGCTCATAAAGTAATTTGAGGCAACTAAGTATTAAATGTACATTGAAAATGTTCAATTTACTAAGAGAAACAAATATAATATATATTGATATATTATTATGAGAGAAATTAATATTTGAAGAAGTTCAAATATAAATTTATGGAAGTTTGAAAGAGTTCAAATAATGAATTAATTAATTTAAGACCTAAAATGTGTTTGGGCAAATTAATTAATTCTAGGCCGGAAATTAAATATGTGATATTTAATTGGTGGTTAATTAATTAAAGAATTCATTAACCGGGAATTAATCAATTATGGAAATAATTAATCACTTAAGGAAGTGATTAATCATTTATGGAAATGATCTAATCACTTATGGAAGTAATTAGTCATTTGTGGAAAAGATTAATCAATTATGGAATTGATTGATCATGATTGATTGATTAAGGAATAAGATTGAATCAATTTTGGAAAAGATTGATTTAATTGAATATTTTATTCATGGCCTCTCTTCTATAAATAGAACACTAGACCTAATTGGTCAAGACACTTGAAACTTTGCTCTTGCTCTTGGACTCTCAAAGACAAGACCTAGAATTCTCTCTAGCCTCCCTCTTAGAGAAAGACTCCCACAAGTCTTTTGCCTCCTAGACCTAGAGTCATACCGGTGTAACCTCTGTGGTTATTGTGTCATTCAAGAAGAATTTTCCAGCGATCACGAGACAAAGGAGGCTCCTGCGTTTTGTTCGTTGGAGCATCGTTGGCGAAGAACGGTCAAGTCTACAACGGAGGTTTGTAATGGTTCTTCCTCTTTTCTTCAGAAAAGCATGAAAATAAATTTTGATTTATTTTTCAGCATGTTTAAACCAATTTTCCAGCAGCTTTAAAGTATGTTTAAAGTTTGATTGAGTTTTTGTAACCGTATTTTAATGTTAATTAATATACGACGTAAAGTCCAATCGATGCGCTTCTGCTGCGTGGGGACTTTTATTCCCTTCAATTGGTGTTGTACATGTCTCTTCTCATCTGCCATCTGCTTCTCTTAACTCCCATCCTATGCAAACGAGAGCAAAGTCTGGTATCTCAAAAAGAAGGTCTTTGTTGCTACCATATCACCCTCTTCTAGTAATGATGTTGAACCTACATCATTCACTCAAGCATCAAAACAACCTGCTTGGTCACGAGCTATGGAGGATGAATATAATGCTTTAATTAAGCAAGGTACTTGGGTTTTAACTCCACTTCCTGAGGGTAAGAGTGTTATTGGGTGTAAGTGGGTGTTTCGTGTTAAACAACATCCGGATGGCAGTGTTGCTCGGTACAAAGCCATACACAAGCTGATATTTCCTCGTTCTCCAAAGATACTTGAGGATGTTTTTAACTGTAGTCTAGTGGTCTAACCCTGGATTGTGGTGCATGTTGACTATCCCAACTGCATAGTAAATGTCAGGCACAGTACACAACATGGCATACATAAGACTGCCCACAACTGAAGCATAAGGGATCCGTCTCATATCCTCAATTTTTTTAGGTGTCTTAGGACACTGTTCCTTAGACAAATGAACTCCATGCCTGAAGGGTAGTAAACCCCTCTTGGAATTCTGAATTTTATATTTACACAACATCTTGTCTATATATGATGCTTGAGACAGGGCTAACGTTATGTTCTTACGATTCCTGATAATTTGAATCCCTAGAACATACTGAGCTTCACCCATATCTTTCATTTGTAACTCAGTCGATAGCCATTTTTTAATGTCAGCCAGATATTCTACATCATTAGCAATGAGAAGAATATCATCTACATACAACACCAAAATAGCTGATAATCCTTTTGTAAACACAAGGCTCATCAACATTCTGGTCAAAGCCATAAGATTTGACAACAGTGTCAACCTTATATTTCACGATCTGGAAGCTTG
The DNA here is from genome assembly GCA_036850905.1 of Luffa acutangula. Taxonomy (NCBI): domain Eukaryota; kingdom Viridiplantae; phylum Streptophyta; class Magnoliopsida; order Cucurbitales; family Cucurbitaceae; genus Luffa; species Luffa acutangula. The sequence goes on from CM072087.1 coordinate 20,967,414, forward strand.
CTTCAACCCATAAATGGATCGTCTAAGCATGAAAACTTTTTTCTCCTGACCTTGAGCAATGAACCCCTCTGGTCGAGACATAAAGATGTTCTCATAAAGATCGGCATTCAGAAAGGCAATCTTGACATCCATTTTCCAAATCTCATAACAATAAAATGTGGCAATGGACAAGAGAATCCTTATCGACTTCAACATGGAAACTGGGGAGAAGGTTTCCTCATAGTCCATCCTCTTCTTTTGGGTATAACCCTTTGCCACAAGTCGAGCTTTGAAGGTCTGTACTTTCCCACCTGCGTCTCGTTTTCTCTTTTAGATCCATTTGCACCCTATGGGTTTAATCCCTTCACGTAGGTCTACAAGAACCCAGACTTGATTGAAGTACATAGACTCCATCTCTAGGTCCATAGCTTTGATCCACTGGTCATGGTTCACATCATTCATTGCCTGTCTAAAGGTCAATGGATCCCCAACTCCATCATCAGGTATAATAGCTGGATTTTTGGCTAAACCCATATAGCGTTTAGGTTGAGTAACAACCCTCCCACTACGTCGAGGCATTCTCAACTGTTGAGAAGAATGGGCTTGACCAGATGTACTGGGCTCATCTACAACTCTTGTTGAAAGTCTAGTCTGTGTATTGGGATCATCAACAACCCTTATTGAAGGACGAGCCTCATCAACAACCCTTGTTGAAGGTCTAACCTCATCAACAACTCTTGTTGATTAACTTGTAGCTTCACCAGAAAGTTCACTTAACACCATTTTATTGCGTGGCTTGTGTTCTCGAACATGGTCTTCTTCTAAGAAAGTAGCATTTGTCGAAACACACTTTATTTTCTTGTGGATCGAAGAAGTATCCACCTCTTCTTTCTTTTGGGTAGCCTACTGATAACTCTCCAAAAGGTCGTTATTTAGGCCTTATTTCTATATTTATTTGTGTGTCTTTTGTGCTAAATAGGGTTGCTTTTAGATAGATATTACATGTTTTAACCCATTTTGTAGAATGGATGCTTTGGAAGGTATTTTGTGCAGAATATATTGTTGAGCGACTTGAGGGAGCAAAATCTGTGCTGGAGCAAAGCGAGGAGCAAAACAGCCACGTCACATCTCGTTAGCCAATTTAATGAACTGAATTCTGTTAAGCTATTCTCAGGATAAAGAAGCAAGGGGAGCCTTCCACGTGTTTAGGTCAACCTAATTAAAGCCTTCTATCACTCCATAAAAGGAGAAGCCGTCTCAAGTCAAACACATCCCATTCCATCCTTCGGAGGAACATTCCACTCTTGGAAAGTTTACTTCCACCTTTGGGAGCCGAATAGAGGAGAGAGATTAGAGACCATCAAGAAGACCATCAATTGCAAGCTGATCGAGGGAATTAATCTTTTCTTGTATTACCTTGTACTTGTGGATATGCTTACTCTGATTGTAACGTGTGTCTCTATGCATCTTATGAACTAAGTAGCTTTAGGCGGTTGTTAGGGAACATGTGATTGTCGTGCTTAATTTCTAGTAATAAATATTTATTTAATGCATCTTGGTTATTTGTTGTGCTCATTTCTATTTTGTGCCCGCCTGGCCAGCCGGTATGAATACCTCTCTCTAGTTTCAGGGATGATTTAGGGAGTGTGTGGCATTTAATCACACTAGATCATTGTGTATTGGTGAACGCCAGGGATTGAGCTAGGGATAGCCAGTTGCCTAGTGCTTGATCGGTAGTACTTCATTGGAGTTGAAACACATTCTAAAAAATTCGGAGTTTCGAGAGGAATATACTAATAAGACTGGGAGAGTTTTGCATGATCAATAATATTGCTAGAACATCTTTTAAAACAATTACTAAATCCTGACCAGCGTATGTTTCTAATTTGTCTGGCTATATGTTTACTTTTTGTTCTGTCATTTCTTTTGCTTCAGCATTCTATAAAAACCAATCATTTTAGCCTCCTTTGAAACCATTGAAAAGCTAAACAAAATAGATAAAGTGAAAGCTAGTTCAGACCTTGGATTCGATAAATACTTATTACTTGTTGCAGACTGTGAATACTTGCACAGAGTTCTAGAGTCTTTTTATATCTTATTTTTACTCACTCTAGGAGCCCAACAAGTTTTTGGCGCCGTTGCCGGGGACTTGAATAAGTTTTTATCTGATCTGTTTTGTGTATGTGTTTTAGAGGTTTGGTGCTAGAACTTTTTGATCGTTTCTTTTGTTTTTGCAGGTATGAGTTTGGTGCATGAACGATCCGCCTGGGGTAAGGTTCGAGCTTGATCCAGAAATCAAGAGGACATTTAGGAGAAGAAGGAGAGAGCAGCGTAGACAGCAAAATCAAATGGATAACGTGTCGCGTCTCCTGCAGGGTCCTGAAGATCCAGCGAACCCCCAGCAGAATTGTTTGTTGCAACAAAACCAGCCGCTGGAGCAAAATGAGCAACAAAATAATCTGGCTGAGAATCCTATCTTGGTAGCGAACGATAGGGCCAGAGCCATTCGAGTGTAAGCTTTTCCAATGTTTGATGAGTTAAATCCAGGAATTGCATGTCCTCAAGTTGAGGTAGCAAATTTTGAAATGAAACCGGTAATGTTTCAGATGTTGCAAACTGTGGGTCAATTCCATGGTTTGTAATCTGAAGATCCTCATTTACATCTTAAGTCTTTTCTAGGAGTTAGTGATTCATTTGTAATTCAAGGAGTGTCTAGGGATGCCCTTAGATTAACTTTGTTCCCGTATTCCCTTAGAGATGGAGCAAAGGTGTGGTTAAATTCTTTTGCTCCATGATCAATTAGGACATGGAATGAATTAGCTGCAAAATTCCTTAGTAAATATTTCCCACCAAATAGAAATGCTAAATTGAGGAGTGAAATAGTAGGGTTTAGGCAACTTGAAGATGAGACTTTTAGTGAGGCTTGGGAGAAGTTTAAGGAGCTTTTGCGAAAGTGTCCCCACCGTGGTTTACCACATTGTATCCAAATGGAAACATTTTACAATGGGTTAAATGGTGCAACCCATGATATGGTTGATGCTTCGGCTGGAGGGGCCCTTTTGGCAAAAACTTTTAATGAAGCCCATGAAATTTTAGAAAGAATATCAACTAATAGTTGTCAGTGGTCAGATGTTAGAGGCACAAACAAAAAGGTTAAGAGTGTGTTAGAGGTTGATGGTGTGTCCACCATTAGGGCTGATATTGCAATGTTAGCTAACACTCTTAAGAATGTGATAGTGTTTAGTCATCAGCAGCCGCCAGCTGTGGAGCCTGTAGCAGTGGTGAACCAAGTTGCAGAGGAAGCGTGTGTCTATTGTGGTGAAGAGCACAACAATGAGTTTTGCCCCAGCAATCCAGCTTCTGTGTTTTTTTGTAGGTAATTAGAGGAATAAACCTTATTCTAACTTTTATAATCCAGGTTGGAGCAACCACCCCAACTTCTCATGGGGCGGACAAGGAACTAATGTGCAAGCACAACAAAATGTGAACCAGTCGGGATTTGCTAAAGCGCAGGCTTTGCCCTAGCAAAATTCAGAGAGTTCTCTTGATGCAATGATGAAAGAATATTTGGCTCGTACGGATGCCGCAATTCAAAGTAATCAAGCTTCAATGAGTGCCCTGGAACTGCAAGTGGGTCAGCTAGCTAATGAGTTGAATTCAAGGTCTCAAGGGAAACTTCCATCAGATACTTAACACCCTAGAAGGGAAGATAAGGAGCAAGTAAAGGCAGTGACTCTTAGGAGTGGTAAGCCACTAAAGGAAAGAAAAGAGCCTAGTAAAGCCCCGGATGTAGAAAAGAATTGTGATAAAAATGTTGTTGTTGAGAAAGAGTTGGAGTCTTGTCAAGGTGCTGGATGCAGCAATAATGATCCTGGAGCATCTGGTTCTGTTCGAGATGTGGGACCACCTTATGTGCCGCCCCCACCTTATGTACCACCTCTACCTTTTCCACAAAGGCAAAGGCCTAAGAATTAGGATGGTCAATTTAAGAAGTTTTTAGAGATTCTTAAGCAATTGCACATAAATATCCCTTTAGTAGAAGCTATTGAGCAAATGCCCAATTATGCTAAATTTCTTAAGGATATTTTAACTAAAAAAAAGAGGTTAGGTGAGTTTGAAACTGTATCTCTTACTGAGGAATGTAGTTCTATTCTTAAGAATGGGCTACCAACCAAGGCTAAGGATCCAGGATCATTTACTATACCTGTGTCTATAGGTGGAAAAGAGTTAGGTAGAGCACTCTGTGATTTAGGTGCAAGCATTAACCTTATGCCTTTTTCGGTCTATCGAAAGCTAGGTATTGGTGAAGCTAGGCCCACCACAATCACACTTCAACTAACTGATAGAGCTATCACATATCCAGAGGGTAAAATTGAGGATGTCTTAGTGAAGGTAGATAAGTTCATATTTCCTGTTGATTTTATTATTTTAGACTATGAGGCTGATAAAGATGTCCCAATTATTCTAGGTCGTCCATTTTTTGCTACTGGTAGGGAATAGATGTTAAAAAAAGGGAATTAACAATGAGAGTGTATAATGAGGAAGTAAAATTTAATATGTTTAAGGCCATGAAGTATCCAGACGAGATGGAAGATTGCTCTTTCATTAGAATTCTGGAGAACACAATTGTTGAGACAGCAATACAGGATTCGACAGACAAACATTTGGAAGATCATGGAGAGGTTAGTGTAGATGATTTAGAAGTTTGTTCTTTAGAAAGAAAAAATGAAAAAGAGTTGTTTAGTTGTGAGGATGTTTTTGAGTATTTAGATTTAGATCAGAGGAAAGCTCCTCCTATTAAGCCATCCCTGATTGAGGCACCCACTTTAGATTTGAAGCCCTTGTCGGATCATCTAAAGTATGTGTATCTTGGGGAAGGTGAGACATTGTCCATTATTGTTGCATCAGATTTAATGTCGGAGCATGAAGAGGCCTTAATAAAGTTGCTGCAGCAATATCGCAAGGCAATAGGTTGGACATTGGCTGACATTCAGGGAATTAGTTCGTCTTTTTGTATGCACAAAATTACTCTAGAGGAGGGATCCTTTAGGAGTATTGAGCAACAAACGAGGCTTAACCCTACAACGAAGGAGGTTGTTAAAAAAGAAGTGATTAAATGATTGGATGTTGACATTATTTATCCAATTGCAGATAGCAATTGGGTAAGCCCTGTCCAATGTGTTCCTAAGAAAGGAGGTGTCACGGTGGTGAGCAATTAAGACAATGAGTTGATCCTGACCAGGACAGTAACTGGCTGGAGGGTTTGCATGGATTACAGGAGGCTTAATAAAGCTACCCGTAAGGACAATTTCCCTCTACCATTTATTGACCAAATGTTGGACAGATTGGTTGGTCATGCCTACTACTGTTTTTTGGATGGTTATTCTAGGTATAACCAGATTACCATTACTCCTGAGGATCAGGAAAAACCACTTTCACCTACCCTCTACCATTTATTGACCGAATGCCTTTTGGCCTCTGCAATGCTCAAACAACATTTCAGCGGTGTATGGTAGCAATTTTTTTTTATATGATTGAGTCCACTGTTGAGGTATTTATGGACGGTTTTTCAGTTTTTGGAGGGTCATTTCAGAGTTGTTTGGATAATTTAGGTAAGGTGTTAATGAGATGTGAGGATACCCATCTAGTTCTTAATTGGGAGAAATGTCACTTCATGGTGAAGGAGGGGATAGTGTTAGGTCATAGGATTTCTAAGAATGGTTTGAAAGTTAATAGAGCAAAAATTGAGGTTATTGAAAGATTAGAACCACCGAGCTCAGTGGATGGGATTCAGAATTTTCTAGGTCATGCTGGATTTTATAGGAGGTTCATAAAGGATTTTTCCAAAATTAGTAAACCTCTTTGTAACTTATTGTTAACTGATCATGTTTTTTACTTTAATGCAGATTGTAGGAAGGCTTTTGAAACTTTAAAGGCTGCTTTAATCTCAGCACCCATTCTTTGTGCACCTAATTGGAATTTACCGTTTGAGGTAATGTGTGATGCAAGTGATGTTGCAGTAGGTGCTATCCTGGGGCAAAAGCAAGGCAAATTTATCCATCCTATATATTATGCAAGCATGGTCTTAAATGAAGCACAAGTTAACTATACAACTACTGAAAAGGAGTTGTTAGCTGTGGTGTTCGCTTTTGAGAAGTTTCAGCCATATTTGGTTGGATCGAAAGTCACGGTTTTCACGGATCATGCAACAATAAGGTATTTAATGTCTAAGAAAGATGCAAAGCCTAGACTAATTCGTTGGGTTTTATTATTGAAGGAACTCGACTTGGAGATAAAGGACAAGAAGGGATCAGAGAATGTTATTTCAGATCATTTGTCTCGTCTTGATCCAACATCATCTTTGCTGAAGCAATCTACCATTTCAGATTATTTTCCAGATGAACAACTTTTTGTTGTTGAGGTAAAGGTAGTCAAGGATGTCCCTTGGTATGTTGATATTGCTAACTTTTTTGTAAAGGGAGTCACTCGTATTGATATGGATTGGAGGCAGATGAAAAAGTTCAAGCATGATGCAAAATTTTTCTATTGGGATGAGCCATTTATGTATAAGCAATGCTCTGATGGTATTATTCGTAGGTGTGTTTCAGGTGATGAAGCAAAGGAAATCCTGGAGCAATGTCACTCATCGTCGTATGGGGGCCATTTCAGCGGTCAGAGGACAACTATGAGGATTTTGCATTGTGGGTTCTTCTTGCCTACCTTATTTAAGGATGCCCATTAGTTTTACAAGCAATGTGATGTTTGTCAAAGGAGAGGAAACTTGGGGCCTAGAGATGAAATGCCTCTCAATTACATTTTGGAAGTGGAGTTATTCGACGTGTGGGGTATTGACTTTATGGGGCCATTTCCCCTACTAATGGTAATGTTTTTATCTTATTGGTAGTTGATTACGTGTCCAAGTGGGTGGAGGCCATCGCATGCCATGAGAATGATGCAAGGACAGTATCAAGGTTTCTTCAATCGAACATCTTTGCGCAGTTTGGGACACCTAGAGCTCTAGTGAGTGATGAGGGTACACATTTTGTTAATAGTATCTTAACTAAGCTTCTAGCTAAGTATGGGATCAAACATAGGATAGCTACCCCTTATCACCCACAAGCAAATGGTCAAGTTGAAATTAGCAATAGGGAAATAAAATCTATTCTAGAAAAAGTAGTCCATCCATCTAGAAAGGATTGGTCTTTTTAGGTTGGATGAGACTCTTTGGGCTTATAGGACAACCTATAAGACTCCTCTAGGTATGTCTCCCTATAGGTTAATATATGGGAAAGCTTGTCATTTACCATTAGAGCTTGAGCATAAAACGTTTTGGGCTTTGAAAAAGTTAAATTTTGATTTGAGTCGTGCATGAGCAATAAGAATGCTGCAGCTTAATGAATTGGAGGAATTTCGCCAATTTTCTTACGAAAATTCGAAAATATATAAAGAAAAGACTAAGTTGTGGCATGACAAGAAAATTAAACCTAAAGAGTTTGTCAAGGGTCAGAGTGTTTTGCTTTATAATTCTAGATTAAAATTATTTCATGGGAAACTAAAATCTAAATGGTTAGGGCAATTTATTGTGATTGAAGTTTTTCCCCATGGAGCAATTACTTTGCAGGATGAAAAATATGCGAGAGTGTTCAAAGTGAATGGACAGCGTGTGAAACATTATTGGGGAGAGGAGTTCCATATGAAATATCCTTCCCTAAAGTTGGTTGATGATTGAGAGAGCGAGATTTTTGCGGGAGTATTTCGCAGAGCAATATTTTAACCTCCCTGTGTTTATTTCGATTTTATTTGATTTTTGCGGGAGTTGTTTTGTTTAAATTTTGCATGATTAAATTCGTTGTTTTTGAATTCCGTAGATTTTATTTTATTTTTTAGTATTTTTTTTATTTTCTGTAGTTTAGTTTTTATTTATTCCGATTAGTTTAGATTATATTTAGATTTTCTTTTCGGTTATTTTAATTTCTGTTTAGATTAGGTTTAATAAAGATTTTTCCTGATTTATTCGGCTTCAAATGAAAATAAAATATAAGATTTGAGTTAAGCGGTTAATTTGAATTTCCTTATTTGATTTTTCTATTTTAAATTTGAATTCCGTATCAAAGATTCTACAGGTAATCTTTTGTTCAAAAGGTTGTTACGGCAAAGTTATGGCTAAAGCCAATCTTTCGTCCGAATAAGAAGGATACTGACACGTGTCGCGTAAGGATAATTCAACGGTTTAGCCGTTTGACAACACATAATTATTTACCATGGGCGATTGAAATTCAAGATTTTACAGTTGATGGGTTTGAATTACAAATTAAATGAAATTTGAACGGTAATTCCATTTAATGCGGGACAAAATCTTTCGGTTACGATTTGATTTGTTGCAACTCTTTTTATTCCCAAGCCTTCGGTAAGTTCTTCTCACTTCATCTTCTTGATCATCCCTTGCTAGTTATATTTTTCTTCTTTTTCTATGTGCGATAAACTTCCTTTGAATCTCCAATGGCGAAAACGAGAGCAAGAAAAGAGAGGGATAATGAGGATGAAAAGGTACTTGTTACCCCCGAGGCCCATAAAGTGAAAACGAAGAAGAAGAAAACGCCGGAGGAAAAAGAAGCCAAAAGAAGGAGAAGGAAACAGCGAGCTGAGGATCAAGAAGTTGTACATAAGGTTGTTGAAGATGTTGCTGCCACAGTGGTTGAAGAAGACCCGAAAGACCCAGAAGAACAAAATCCAGAGCAGGCTGAGTCGAGAGATGCGGATACAGAGGAAGTGCGAGAAGGAAATATAGAGGAGGTTCAAGAAATGCAGTCGGAGGATGTGCAAGAAGAAAAGGCAGAGGTTGCGCTTGAAAAAGGTAATGAGCAAGAACAGGAGGCTCGAGTGGAGGTGATTATGCCAGAAGTGCCCAAACGTCGCCGTTTGAAGCGAAAAGCGGGCCGTGTTAAGGTAGCCAGAACTGATACTCCCCCGCCTCCAACTACTGGTTCTGAAAGAGAAAATGCAAAAAGAGAGGAGCAAGAGAAAAAGGAGGCCGAGGAAAAAGCACGAGAGGAAGCGGAGAAAAAGGCTGAAGAACAACGGTTGCTCAAGCGAAGGGTTGCTTCATCAACAACCTTACTAGAGCAAAGTATGTTGAGTTGCTAAAGAGAGACTTCCTGTTTGAGAGAGGATTCAGTGGTGATCTTCCGCATTTTCTGAGGGTCAACATTACGAACCACAATTGGGAATCATTCTGTTCAAAGCCTGAATCTGTGAATGCGCAGGTAGTGCGCGAATTTTATGCAAATATTGACGAGGAGGAAGGTTTTCAAGTTATCGTTCGAGGTGTCGAAGTTGACTGGAGTCCTAATGCTATTAATGCCCTGTACAACCTTCAAAATTTCCTCCACGCATGATACAATGAGATGGTTGTGGCGCCATCTAATGAATAGCTGAGCGATGCTGTGCAGGAAGTAGGTATTGAAGGGGCGCAGTGGAGGCTTTCAAAGATAGAGAAAAGGACATTTCAGTCAGCCTATCTGAAGAGGGAAGCAAATACATGGATGGGGTTTATTAAACAGAGGTTGCTTCCAACGACTCACGACTCGACGATTTCTAGGGAACGGGTTCTGTTGGCTTTCGCGATCTTAAGGTCTCTCAGTATTGATGTGGGCAAGATTATTGCAAGTGAAATATCTGGTTGCTGGAAAAAGAAAGTAGGAAAATGGTTTTTCCCGAATACAATCACAATGCTTTGCCAGCAAGCAGGGGTTCCGGAGAATGAAGGAAATGTCATATTATTTGACAAGGGAATCATCGATACGCCTAAGTTGGCACGGCTTCAGCGTATGTGATAACTGCCCAAAAGGTAGTTATTTAGGCCTCAATTATATTGGGATTCGTGTGTCATTTATGCTTATTAGGGTTGGTTTTGGATAGATATTACATGTTTTAACCCATTTGGAAGAATGGAAGCTTTGGAAATCATTTTGTGCAGATTATGCTATTGAGCGACTGGAGGGAGCAAATTCTGTGTTGCAGCAAAACTGGGAGCAGAAACTGCCACATCACAGCTCGTTAGCCAACTTCATGAACCGACTTCTGTTGAGTAATTTTCGTGATAAAGAAGCAAGGAGATCCCTACAGGTGTCCAAGTTGACCTAATTCAAGTCTCCTCTCCTTCTATAAAAGGAAGTAGCCGTCCAAGTCAATCTCATTCCATGTTTTCCCTTGGAAGCCGAATACCTTAGAGAGATTGAAGATCATCAAGAACACCATCTTCCGCAAGTTGAATAGGGAGTTTATTTTCTTTATTAACTTGTGGTTATGGACATGCATACTCAGATTGAAATTCGTATTCCTATGCCTATTATGAACTAAGTAGCTTAAGGTGTTGGTTAGGAATAATGTGATTATTGTGCTTCGTCTCTAGTAATAAATTGACTATCGCATTTTGGTTAATTGTTGTGCTTATTTCCAGTTTATGCCCGCCTGGCCAGCCGGTGTGAATAGCTCTCTCTAGTTTCAGGGATGATTTAGAGGGTGTGTGGCAATTATCCACACTACGATCATTGTGTATTGGTGAACGCTATTGACTGAGCTAGGGATAGCCAGTTGCCTAATGCTTGATTAGTCGTGCTTCATTGGGTTTGAAACATATCCCAAAAGATCCGGAGTTTTGGGACGAATCCGCTAATAATACTACGAGAAATGCATGATCAATAATATTGCTAGAACATATCTTAGAACAATCACTAATACCTAACCAACGACTGTCTTTAATCTGTCTATCTATTTGTTTACTTATTGTTCTGTCATTTATTTTGCTTCAGCATAATTCCGATAAAACCAAATCATTTTACTATTCTTGAAACCATTGGAAAGTTACACAAAAATAGGTAGAGTGGAAACTAATTCAGGGCTCGGATTGATAATATTACTTGTTGCAGACTATGTATACTTGCACAGGAATTCTAGAGTATTTTATATCATATTTTTACTCACTCTAGGAACCCAAAAAGTTTTTGGCGCCATTGCCGCTTACTGGATAAGTTTTTATCTGATTTATTTTTGTATGTGTTTTAGTGGTTTGGTGCTAGAACTTTTTGATTGTCTCTTTTGTTTTTGCAGGTGTGATTTTGGTGCATGAGCGATCCGCCTGGGGTACGGTTTGAGCTTGATCCATAAATTGGAAGGACATTTAGGAACAGAAGGAGGGAGCAACGCATAAACCAGTTGGAGAACGTGTCGCAACTCCCGCAGGTTCCTGAAGGTCCAGCAGCAGCAAAACCCCAACAGAATCCGTTGCTGCAGCAAAACCCCCAGCAGAATCCGTTGCTGCAACACAACCCACTGTTTGAGCAAAATGAGCAGCAGAATAATCAGGCTGAGAATCCTATCTTGATAGCGAACAATAGGACCAGAGCCATTCGAGCATATGCTGTCCCGATGTTTAATGAGTTAAATCCAGGAATTGCAAGTCCCCAAATCCAAGCAGCGAATTTTGAAATGAAACCGGTAATGTTTCAGATGTTGCAAACCGTGGGGCAATTCCATGGTTTGTCATCTAAAGACCCTCATTTACATCTTAAGTCTTTTCTAAGAGTTAGTGATTCTTTTGTAATTCAAGGAGTGCCTAGAGATGCTCTTAGATTAACTTTGTTCCCGTATTCTCTTAGAGATGGAGCAAAGTCATGGTTAAACTCTTTTTCTCCAGGGTCAATTAGGATGTGGGATGAGTTAGCTGAAAAATTTTTGAGTAAATATTTCCCACCTAATAGAAATGCTAAATTAAGGAGTGAAATAGTAGGGTTTAGGCAACTTGAGGATGCGACTTTTAGTGAGGCTTGGGAAAGGTTTAAGGAGCTTTTACGAAAGTGTCCCAACCATGGTTTACCTCATTGTATTCAAATGGAAACATTTTACAATGGCTTAAATGGAGTAACCCAAGGTATGGTCGATGCCTCGGCTGGAGGGGCCCTTTTGGCAAAAACTTTTGATGAATCTTATGAAATTTTAGAGAGAATATCTATTAATAGTTGTCAGTGGTCGGATCTTAGAGGCACAAGTAAAAAGGTTAAGAGTGTGTTAGAGGTTGATGGTGTGTCCACCATTATGGTTGATCTTGCTATGATTGCTAACGCTCTTAAGAATGTGACAGTGATTAGTCACCAGCAACCACCAGCTATGGAGCCTACTGCAGTGGTGAACCAAGTCACGGACGAAGCATGTGTCTACTGTGGTGAAGACCACAACTACGAGCTTTGCCCCAGCAATCCAGCTTCTGTGTTTTTTGTAGGTAATCAGAGGAACAACCCTTATTCTAATTTCTATAATCCAGGTTGGCGCAACCACCCCAACTTCTCATGGGGAGGTCAAGGAAATAACGTACAAGCGCAACAGAAGATGAACCAGCCGGGATTTGCTAAAACACATGTACTGCCCCAGCAAAATAAGCCGGCTTTGCCCCAGCAAAATTTGGGAAACTCTCTCGAAGCGATGATGAAAGAATTTATGGCTCGCACAGATGCCGCAATTCAAAGTAATCAAGCTTTGATGAGGGCACTGGAATTGCATGTGGGTCAGCTAGCTAATGAGCTGAAGGCAAGGCCTCAAGGGAAACTTCCATCAAATACTGAACACCCTAGACGGGAAGGTAAGGAGCAGGTAAAAGCAGTAACTCTTAGGAGTGGTAAGCCATTAGAAGAAACAATTGAGCCTAGTAAAACCCAGGAGGTAAATAGAAATAGTGATAATAATGTTGTTGTCGAGAAAGAGTTTGGTCAGGGTGCTGGAGGCAGCAAATATAATGCTGGAGCATATGGTTCTGTGCCAGATGTAGAACCACCATATGTGCCGCCCCCACCTTATGTACCACCTCTATCTTTTCCACAAAGGCAAAAGCCTAAGAATCAGGATGGTCAATTTAAAAAGTTTTTAGAGATTCTTAAGTAGTTGCATATAAATATCCCTTTAGTAGAAGCTATTGAGCAAATGCCTAATTATGCTAAATTTCTTAAGGATATTTTGACTAAAAAGAAAAGATTAGGTGAGTTTGAAACCGTATCTCTTACTGAGGAGTGTAGTGCTATTCTTAAGAATGGGCTACCCCCCAAGGCTAAGGATCCAGGGTCATTTACCATACTTGTGTCTGTAGGTGGAAAGGAATTAGGTAGAGCACTCTGTGATTTAGGCGCAAGCATTAACCTTATGCCTCTTTCGGTCTATCGGAAGTTGGGTATTGGTGAAGCTAGACCTACCACAGTAACACTCCAATTAGCTGATAGGTCTATAACATATCCAGAGGGTAAAATTGAGGATGTCTTAGTAAAAGTTGATAAGTTCATATTTCCTGTTGATTTTATTATTTTAGACTATGAGGCTGATAAAGATGTCCCAATTATTCTAGGTCGTCCATTTTTGGCTACTGGTAGGGCATTAATAGATGTTCAAAAAGGGGAATTAACAATGAGAGTCTGTAATGAGGAAGTAAAATTTAATGTGTTTAAAGCCATGAAATATCCAGACGAAATGGAGGATTTCTCCTTCATCATGATTCTGGAGAGCACAGTTATTGAGACAGGAATACAGGATTCGGCTGATAAGCATTCGGAAAAGCATGAAGAGGTTAGTATAGAAGATTTTGAATTTTGTTCTTTAGATAGAAACAAAAGAAAAAGAATTTTTTAGATGTGAGGATGTTTTTGAGTCTTTAGATTTAGATCAAAGAAAAGCTCCTCCCATTAAGCCATCCCTGATTAAGGCACCTACTTTAGATTTGAAACCCTTACCGTATCATCTAAAGTATGTGTATCTTGGGGAAAGTGAGACGTTGCCCATTATTGTTGCATCAGATTTAATGTCGGAGCATGAGGAGGCCTTAATAAAATTGCTGCAGTAATACCGCAAGGCTATAGGTTGGACATTGGCTGATATTCAGGGAATTAGCCCATCTTTTTGTATGCACAAAATCACTCTAGAGGAGGGATCCTTTAGGAGTACTGAGCAACAAAGAAGGCTTAACCTTGCAATGAAAGAGGTTGTTAAAAAAAAGGTGATTAAATGGTTGGATGCTGGGATCATTTATCCAATTGCCGATAGCAATTGGGTAAGCCCTGTCCAATGTGTTCATAGGAAAGGAGGTGTCAATGTGGTGAGCAATAAAGATAATGAGCTGATCCCCACAAGGACAGTAACTGGTTGGAGGGTTTGTATGGATTACAGAAGGTTTTATAAAGCTACCCAAAAGGATCATTTTCCTCTACCATTTATCGACCAGATGTTGGATCGTTTGGCTGGTCAGGCCTATTATTGTTTCTTGGATGGTTATTCTGGGTATAACCAGATTACTATTGCTCCTGAGGATCAGGAGAAAACCACTTTCACCTGTCCTTATGGGACATTCGCTTTTAGAAGAATGCATTTCGGCCTCTGCAATGCTCCAGCAACATTTCAGCGGTGTATGTTAGCAATTTTTTCTGATATGATTGAGTCCACTATTGAGGTATTTATGGACGATTTTTCAGTGTTTTGAGGGTCTTTTCAGAATTGTTTAGATAATTTAGGAAAGGTATTAAAAAGATGTGAGGATACCCATCTAGTTCTTAATTGGGAGAAATGTCACTTCATGGTGAAGGAGGGCATAGTGTTAGGACATAAAATTTCTAAAAATGGTCTACAAGTTGATAGAGCGAAAGTTGAGGTTATTGAAAGACTAAAGCCACCGAATTCAGTAAAGGGAATTCGGAGTTTTTTAGGACATGCTGGTTTTTATAGGAGGTTCATAAAGGATTTTTCCAAAATCAGTAAACCTCTTTGTAACTTATTGTGCACTGATCATGTTTTTAACTTTGATGCAGATTGTAGGAAGACTTTTGAGACTTTAAAGGCTGCTTTAATCTCAGTACCCATTCTTTGCGCACCTAATTGGAATTTGCCATTTGAGGTAATGTGTGATGCGAGTGATGTTGCGGTAGGTGCGATGTTGGGGCAAAAGCAGGGCAAATTTATCCATCCTATATATTATGCAAGCAAGGTCTTAAATGAAGCACAAGTCAACTATACAACTACTGAAAAGGAGTTGTTAGCTGTGGTGTTCGCTTTTGAGAAGTTCCGGCCATATTTTGTTGGATCGAAAGTCACGGTTTTCACGGATCATGCAGCAATAAGGTATTTAATGTCTAAGAAATATGCAAAGCCTAGACTAATTCGTTGGGTTTTACTTTTGCAGGAATTTGACTTGGAGATAAAGGACAAGAAAGGATCAGAAAATGTCATTGCAGATAATTTATCTCGTCTTGATCCGTCATCATCTTTGTTGGAGCAATCTGCCATTTCCGATTCTTTTCCAGATGAGCAGCTTTTTGATGTTGAAGTAAAGGTAGTTAGGGATGTCCCTTGGTATGCTGATATTGTAAACTTTTTGGTAAAGGGAGTCACCCCTATTGACATGGATTGGAGGCAGAAGAAAAAGTTTAAGCATGATGCAAAATTTTTCTATTGGGATGAGCCCTTTATGTATAAGCAATGCTCTGACGGTATTATTCGAAGGTGTGTTTCAGGTGCTGAAGCGAAGGACATCCTGGAGCTATGTAACTCTTCGCCGTATGGAGGTCATTTCAGCGGTGAAAGGACAGCTATGAGAATTTTGCATTGTGGATTTTTCTGGCCTACGTTATTCAAGGATGCCCATTGGTTCTACAAGCAATGTGATGCTTGCCAAAGGAGAGGAAATTTGGGGCCTAGAGATGAAATGCCTCTTACTTATATTTTAGAAGTTGAATTATTCGATGTATGGGGTATTGACTTTATGGGGCCATTTCCTCCTTCTAATGGCAATGTTTTTATCTTATTGGCAGTTGATTATGTGTCCAAGTGGGTGGAGGCCATTGCATGCCATCAGAGTGATGCCAAGAAAGTTGCAAGGTTTCTTCAATCGCACATCTTTGCGCAGTTTGGGACACATAGGGCTCTAGTGATTGATGAGGGTACACATTTTGTTAATAATATCTTAACTAAGCTTTTAGCTAAGTATGGGATTAAGCATAGGATAGCTACCCCTTATCACCCACAAGCAAATGGTCAAGCTGAAATTAGTAATAGGGAAATTAAAGCTATCTTAGAGAAAGTAGTCCATCCATCTAGAAAGGATTGGTCCTTTAGGTTGGATGAGGCTCTTTGGGCTTATAGGACAGCTTATAAGACTCCTCTATGTATGTCTCCCTATAGGTTAGTATATGGGAAAGCTTGCCATTTACCATTAGAGCTTGAGCATAAAACATTTTGGGCTTTGAAAAAGTTAAATTTTGATCTAAGTCGTGCAGGAGCAATAAGAATGCTGCAGCTTAATGAGTTAGAAGAATTTTGTCAATTTTCTTACGAAAATGCGAAAATTTATAAGGAAAAGACTAAGCTGTGGCATGACAAGAAAATAAAGTCCAAAGAATTTGTCAAGGGTCAAAAAGTTTTGCTTTATAATTCTAGATTAAAATTATTTCCTAGAAAATTGAAATCTAAATGGTCAGGACCGTTTATTGTGATTGAGGTTTTTCCCAATGGAGCAATTACTTTGCAGGATGAAAAAGATGGGAGAGTGTTCAAGGTGAATGGACAACGTGTGAAGCATTATTGGGGTGAGGAGTTTCAGTCGAAATATCCTTCCCTAAGGTTGGTTGATGATTGAGAGATCAGGACTTTTGCGGGCGCATTTCACAGAGCAAAATTTTGAGCTCCCAGACTTTGTATTGATTTTATTTTTCGTTGTCTTGTTTTTAATTTTGATTAGGTTAGATTTAATTTTGCATGGTTTATTAGATTTTTATCTTTAAGTATTTGTGTATTTGGGATTTCGTTTTGAATTTGATTTGATTTTTCAGGTTATTTATTTAGATTATTTTTAGGATTTA
The DNA here is from genome assembly GCA_036850905.1 of Luffa acutangula. Lineage (NCBI taxonomy): Eukaryota > Viridiplantae > Streptophyta > Magnoliopsida > Cucurbitales > Cucurbitaceae > Luffa > Luffa acutangula. The sequence goes on from CM072087.1 coordinate 20,984,276, forward strand.
TCTTTTCATTAATTAGATTTTGTTTTATGTGGATTTTATTTTCAGTTATGTGAATTGAGATGGTTAATAAAGATTTTCTCTAATTGATTCGGCTTTAAGAATAAAAAAAAATTAATTAAGTTTGATTTGATCGGTTAAGTTCAATTTGAACTTAAAAGATTTGATTTTCCTATTTTGAAATTTAAATTTCGTATCTAAGAGTCAGCAGGTTCAGAAGATTGTTGCAACAAGGATAAATGCTGGAGCAAATTTCTCGTACGAATAGGAAGGATTTTAGTTTGAGTAATTATTTTTACCGTTGGGATTTTTTAATTTCTATGGGCAAGTAAATTGCAGGGATGCTGCCACATGTCGTGCAAGGATGATCCAACGGTTTGGCCATTGACAACATGCCGTTATTTCCCATAGATGATTGAAATCCCACGATTTTACTGTTAGGGATTTGAATTCCAAAGTAAATATGAACGGTAAAACCATTTATTACGGAGCAAATCCTTTCGGTTAGGATTTCAAATTGCTGGAGCCTTATTTATTTGCAGACATTGGTACGTTTCTCCTCACTTCGTCTTCTTGATTCTATCTTGCCATCTACATTCTTTCTTTCTCCCTTTCATTCTCTGCAAACCCCTTTGAGTTATCCATGGCCAAAACAAGAGCGAGGAAAGAAAGAGAGAGAGAGAGTGAAGAGGAAATACCCATTACCCCCGATGTTCCGAAAGTAAAAACTAAGAAGAAAAGAACACCAGAGGAGAAAGAAGCTAAAAGAAGAAGGCGACAACAGAGGGCGGAAGAACATAAAAAAGTGACAGAAGATGAGGCTGCTGCAGTGGTTGAAGAAAACCTGGAAGAACCACAAGAACAGACCCCAGGAGAGGCTGATCAGAGACTTGCGGATACAGATACGACTCGAGAGGAAAATGTTGAGGAGAATCAAGAACAGCAGGCTGAGATGGTGAGAGACGAGCAGGAAACCGTAGTATCTGAAAGAGGAAATGAGCAGGACCAAGAAGCTCGTGTTGAGGTAATCATGCCTGAACCACCGAAACGTCGCCGCATAAAGAGAAAAGCCGGCTGTATTCAGGTGATTCGGACTGATACCCCGTCACCACCATCATCAGATTCTGAGAGAGAAAAAGCAGAGCGAGAGGAAAGAGTGAAGATAGAAGCTGAGGACAAAGAAAGAGAAGAAACAAAGAAGAAGACTGAGGAAGAGCAGTTGCTCGAGAGCAGGGCAGAGAAGGGCAAAAATATTGCTGAAGCATCGGAAGAACACGAGGCGATAGAAGAACAACAGGTTCCATTTGATCGCTTCGTCAATAATTTTGCCAGAGCAAAATACACTGAGCTTCTGAAAAGGGATTTCTTGTTCGAGCGCGGTTTCAGTGGTGATCTTCCACAGTTTCTGAGGACCGGTATTGCAGACCACGACTGAGAGCTGTTTTGTGCGAAGCCTGAATCTGTAAACGCACAGGTGGTGCGTGAATTTTATGCTAACATTGTCAAGGAGGAAGGTTTCCAGGTAATTGTCCGAGGAGTCGAGGTGGATTGGAGTCCCAGTGCGATCAACGCACTGTACCATCTTCAAAACTTCCCCCATGCGGCGTATAATGAGATGGCTGTGGCACCATCTGATGAGCAACTAAGTGAGGCTGTAAGGGAGGTAGGAATTGAAGGGGCACAGTGGCAGTTATCGAAGACTCAGAAGAGGACATTCCAGTCGGCTTATTTGAAAAGGGAAGCATGGATGGAATTTATTAGACAGGAAATGCTTCCGACAACACATGACTCGACAATCTCCAGGGAACGGGTTCTCCTAGCTTTTGCCATCTTACGGTCTCTCAGTATTAACGTAGGGAGGATCATTGCGAATGAGATTGCTGGATGTTGGAAAAAGAAGGTGGGGAAACTATTCTTTCCGAACACAATCACGATGCTGTGCAGAAAAGCAGGGGTTCCGGTGGATGAGGGAGATGTGATCCGGTTTGATAAGGGGATCATAAACACGACCAATTTGGCACGGCTCCAGCGTGTGCAGGAGGTACGTCAAGGTGAGCTTATCTACGGCATCAATACGATTCTAGAACAACTGGCACTTTCGGCCAGTAGGCAGGAGTTTGCTGAGAGGCAGACTTTAACCTTCTGGAACTATGTTAAGAACCGGGATGCCGGCTTAAAGAAGGCGCTGCAAGAGAATTTTTCAAACCCATACCCAACCCTTCCCATATTCCCTGACGATCTGTTGAACCCCTGGATTCCGCCCCCACCTGCTGAAAGAGGAGAAGAGAATGATGATGAAGAACAGGGTCAGGAAGATTGATGGATGATCTTCGGCGAGCATTAATTTTGATCCTATAATTTTGTTTGCTCGCGCATATCTGACCCCGTTTGCTTGTATTTTTAATTTTTCTGCTTTAAAAAACTATATCTCTACTTTTGTAATATTTTTGAATATTTTTAATGAATTTCTGAATATTTCTGTTCCATGAGCACTGCGTAATGCCTAACTTAACTAAAATTTCCTCTGAATATTTCTGTTTTAATGGTCTTACTTAACAAGTTCTCAACTTCAGTCCTGTCCTCCTTGAACTTTTCAAGGGCTTCAGACTTATGACTCATTATGTATAAATTATCATACCTTGAATAATCATCTATGAAAGAGATGAAATATTCATACCCTCCTCGAGCTTTTACATTCATTGGACAACAGAGATTCGTATGTACGAATTCTAAGGGCTCATTGGCACGATAACCTTTCCAGTAAAAGGTCATTTGGTCATTTTACCTTCGAGACATGACTCACACAGAGGTAAAGTACAATCTTATAACTGACTTAGAAGTTCGTTCTTAAACAATCTCCCAGTCCTATTGAGATTTATGTGGCCAAGTCTCAAGTGCCAAAGATATGTATTTGAGAAACTTTCTGCCATTTTGGTTGAGTCTCAACTGTTTTAAATATTTCATTGTTCAGAATAGCCCTAGACTCTATTGGTCTTAAAACATACAAATTGTTCTCCATTTTTTGCAGAACAGATATCGTACCCCTTTTATTAATGAAAGCTTCATTCACATAAAAGGACACTAAATATCCTTGTTCTAGCAAACAAGAAATAGAAATCAAATTTCTTTTTATTTTGGGGACTACATATACAATATCTAATAACATATAGCGTTCCCTGAAGAACATTTTAATATCTCCCACTGCTTTAGCTAAAATGAGTTCCCCAGTCCCAACTCTAAACGTCATTTTCCCAGCATCCAACTGTTGCTAGGAGCTCATTCCCTCACAGGAAGAGCATACGTGATGAGTGGCACTTGAATCAAGGATACAGGTTGTATCATCATTTTCCACTATACACGTTTCAAGGACCAATAAATCAAATTTTTTTTCATTGGGATGTGCTAAGTAGTCATAGAACCCTAATTCTGGAAATGAGACACTTCTCAGCCAATTCTAATTCTTGAATAACTCATATTCCTATAGACATTAGCCACCGTTATTCGATCAAGGATTTGTTAACACTCTTAACTCATCCTTGTAAGTGTAACCCTCCCACTTTCATATCCTAGAGGTGCACACCAACAGGCTACCGAAGGGTGGGACAACTGTTGTTGATTAACCTAAGAGACCTTATCCATTTCACGAGTTCACAGTGTTCGGAATCCTATGATCAGGCCCTCCGAAGGGATGGTCGCTCCAGGATGACACGCAGGCGAATCATAAGAATCTCACGGTGTGAACTAGGGTTGGAGACCGAGGGATACACTGACACGTGTCCCGCTCCCACTTACTATAGACACTTTCCACATTCACCCTGATATTGACCCATGGAAACACTTTTTGAAGGGAGGAGACACCCAGGGCGACACGAAACCGAGCATGAATCTCATGTTTTAAATATAGGGACGTAGGAGCAAAACTTGATCTTGTTTTGTAAGTTTTTTTCTCCCACGAAAATGTCCTACCGTATGTTTTAAGGGTTATTTAATTTATATAAATTCGGCTAAGTCATCTATCTAAATCTAATCCCCTTATCACTCTTGTGATGAGAATTTTACTATAATGTTCTAGTTGAACTAAACTCTTATAACAGACCTAGCAATATCGCATGCTAACTTGACTATTTCAACTCAGGTTTCGGGTCTGTTTCCAGGTAGCAGGTGTTCTGTAAACCGTCAGCTTCAATACCTCCAACCTTAGACAAAACTTCACCGAGAGATTTCCCTTTTAAACATAGCAATGTAAAGCCTTTACTTTAAAGATTTAAGTGTATTAAACTGTTTTAATCAACCTAGCGACATTGCATGCTAACATAACTGTGGTTAATTCAACTCAGGTATTCCGGGTTAATTCCAAGGTAGGAGGTGTTCCGTAAACCATCATCTTAAGTACCTTCAGTCTTAGACATAACTTCACCGATAGAATTCCCTTATAACCTATAGTTATGTTTGTCCAACTTAGTCATATTAAATATATTTTAAAACTAAGCAAGACTTAATTCTAATTCTATTAGAATTAACATGATCTTAGGTATAATTAATTTTAAACATTTTTAAATTATTTTATTTACCTATGATCATGTGTTTGCATGCAATCTTTATTATAGGTTGACAGTTTGTAATCATTAATCTTATAACTCTTATAAACTTTAATGATTATCCCTGTAATAAAAATTATATAGTTTAATTAATTAACAATCAAATTCAAAGTAAACAATAGACCATGACATTTGCATTTCACGACTTAAAATCACAATTAAATTAAACTTGGATGGGTCATGCTTAATGCAAATTCATTTTCATATTTTATTAATATAATTCCTTATATCATACAAATCATGAAAACCACCCAAGCATCTATATGACATTAAATTAAGTATAACTCTTTATATTTAAGTTATTTACTTTCATGCCACATGCTGATTGTATTACATATATTTAACATAACCATTATATTAAATTACTAATGAAATTTATCCATTATGCATTAATATCATACATCATAACATTTATATTATAATAAAATGCATAATCATGTTTAACCTACGGTGGGATTTACTCTAAATGACATCCATAAAGCATTTAAATAGCAAATGAACCGATAACTTGGCCCATGCGATAAAATAAAGCAATAAAATACATTCATTTAGCATAATTTTATCCAATAAGTCTTCTGGCGCTCCACAATTGGACCAAAACGACCTGAACCGACTCGAACCATCTCGAATTGGCCTCAAAAAATGCGAACCAAGTCATCCCAACACGTATAGGAGCCAACCCCTTGAACCGGACTGAACCGAAACGTCTACATCACTTGAAAAACCTAGCGCCACCGCTTGAACTCGACGCAACGTCGAGACGCTGTCGTGTTTGGCGTGTTGCTGGGATTTTTAGACAGCGTCGAGACGCTGATGAACCAGCGTCTCGACGCTGTTGCGTCTTGAGGATAAATCTAGAGAACTCGACAGTTGTTCTTCCATTTTTGGCTAAATTTGGTCTAGACCTTCATCGATTTTTTAGCCTAATCTTGACCCAGACTTACAATTGACTCGAATTTACATATAATTGCCAAAAAACACAAGAGCCCTTACAATTTTGATGATATCAAAGCACTAAACTCTAAGGCTAAATTTATCGAAAACATTCATTCTCAAAATTACATCCACCATTCAATTAATCCCACCAAATCAATGCAAATTTTAGAAAAACGAGATTAGATCTTCGATCAGCTCTAATACCAATTGAATTTATTTGATTTTTGTAATTATGTAAAGCGAAAGCGTAATTGGAACCGATTCATAGTTAATTTTGTTTAATATAAAATACCAATACATTAGCAATAAAACTAGAACTATTCTAGATTTATATTAATGCTAAGCATACAAAAATATTAGATCTAAATCTAATTTATATAGTAACAAGTTACTTAGTCTCATGGACGACTCAGATTAAATTCACCAACTGCTTGTGAAGCAATCACGAACTACTGCAAACACCACCACTATGGCTACACCAGTATGATTATGAGACTTCTAGAGGCAGGAGACTGATGGGAGTCTAGAGGGAGCCTTTAGGGGAATTCTCTGAGAGTAGAAGAATGAATGAGATGCCTTTCACCCCACCCAGGGGTCTTATTTATAGGAAAAGGTCATGAATAAGATCAAATCTATGATCTTATTCATATCTAATTTTAATAAATAATTAATTAATTCCATAATTAATTAATTGCCCAATTTAATATCATATATTTAATCTTAAGGATTTTATTAAATTATTTATATTAATATGAATCTAATTCATATTAATTATTTGAATTCTTTCAAATATTTTCTGGCAATAATTAATTTTGAAATTAAATCAAAATAATATTATAAAGTTTCATAAATTATATGATTGTGTATCGATATACATTATATGATTACCCTAAATAAATTTTTACACTTCCAATTTACAATTTATACTTAATTGCCTCAAGTCTCTTTACGAGCTACCAGTGTGACCTAATGGACCTGTAGAGTAGAGGCTCCGACGATATGAGATTTAATCAGCTAAACTCATTCCAATTAACCATTTTTCGTTAAATGTGGGTTCACTCAACTAAACACCCACAGTTGCACTATTCTCACTGTAGACATAATTTTGTGTCCACGAATATAGACCAATAACAGCAAGTTAGTCCTTCACGAGTGTTCGTAACTGATAGGACCTAAATGTTATTATTTTATCGCCTCTAATCTAAGCTTGTTAGATTCATTTTATGCTTTACTTGTCCTATTTACTGGTTAATTGAGCTTAGGCTATGTCGGGAGCCGATCACGCTAATTGGTTTTAATTTGTGCCAATTAAGGAGTTTTGAAGGCATCTCGATGACTTGGACGACGAGGAGGTGAAGAGACCCAATTGTGCTGAAGCGGGCATGAAGAATGACAATGAAAGTCGAAGATTGATGCCCCAAACCGAGAAGAAGCTAGTCAAAACCGAGAAATTGAGCAGCAAGTTGGGACATGAGGCTAGTGTCGAGATGCCGACGTGAATTCGGGCCGAAGTGTAATGTTTGTGTCGTCTCGACGCCAGCTTGTTTTCTATATATATGTAGCCTCAGTTTAGTCCTGTTGGGTTTTATGTCCTAAAACTCGTGGATAGTAAATGTAGCAAAGTCAAATATAATCGATAAAGCATTAACGAGGTTATTCGATTTCTGGTTGTTAAATAGTTGCTTTTAATTATGTATTAATTAACCCAAATCCAATAAACTAGAAACCTTGGCTATGATATGAACACTTGACCTTTATGTAGTAATATAAAAGTGGATCAAGTTCAAGTAATAGCCTAAACGGTCTGTAGTATTGGGATAAGACTGGGTACCTTATCGTAGGAAAAACTATGTGACGCGACCTACTTTGTTTTAATACAAAGGATGTGATCCTAAATCGTTCATGTAGAGACATGCAAGTGGGGGCGTCCTATACAAAAGAGTATGTATAAGACCGGACCGTGAAATAAGTCACTTTCACTTTGTAACGTCGTTTACAGTAAAACTAACTATTTCAAAGCGATGACCTAGGTAACTCAATCTTAATCCTGAGTTAACTATTAACTCCAATTTATTTGAGATTATCTTTTGATTTGCATGAGTGAGAGTGGCTCAACGTCACCGACTCAATAAGCCTCAAATTTTCGGGATAAGACCGAGTAGATAGCTGGGGACATAGTCTTGCATGATGGAATTTACTCCTACCTGACTTTAGGGATAGTAGAGAGGTTGTTTCCTTAAGGGCTGACTCCGGGACGTGAACAAAGGTGCACAACCCTCTCATTGGCCCAAGAGGTTTTAGGTTTAGTGGTGGGACCACAAACCAATTTGTTCATCAGGGACTCAGTAGAGGCTTAAGGAACAAGAAGTGTTATAGGGGTAAAACAGACTTTTAACCTGGCTATAGTTACAAACAACCTGTGAAGGGTCGACTTACTAATCATGGTTATATCGGGTGGACAGAAATATATCTACAGTGAGGGGAGTTCACCTACGGGCTATAGTGGAGTGTCCCATGAGTTAACAAATGTTGGTTAACTAGGATTGAAAGAGTTCAACCAGTTAATCTTGGATCATTGGAGCCCATGATCTGTAGGTCCATTAGGTCCCCTGCTAGCTCATACGGATTAACCTTAGAACAATGTGATGAAAGGATTTGAATAGTTCAAATAGGGAGTAAGCGTTAGTAGTATATGATATACTTAACATGTTTAATCATGAATTAAACTTTGGTGAGAATTATAAATATTTAAATATGACTTAAATATCAAATAATATGTATGGGATACGTATTCAAGTTTGGATATGAATAGGGATTCAAATTCAATAATCGGGATTACGAAAATTGGGATTGGTGCAAATGCAATTAATTAAAAGGTTTAATTAATTATTTTTTAATTAATTTTAGCTTTGTTTAAAATTAATTTGAAAAATGATGAAATTTGTTATTAATTAAATTAAAAGAAAATTTTTAAATTAGTTTTTTATTAAATTAATTCAAGAGGCAAATAGCCTTTGAATTGCCACCAAACCCATTCTCTTTTCTTAAGATTTGGACACCTAAATATACAACTCATTCAATGACAATGTGTTGTCTTCCTTTTGGAGTGTTAGGTGCATATGATTCTTTTTTGAATATAGAAGAAAAACTTGAATTTCAATGATGATGAAGCCACGAATCGTTCTCTCATATCTTCTCCCATACACTTGAAGTTTTCAAGTAATCTTCTTCAAATTCATCACTGACAGCTCCCACAAGCTCATTCTAAGGTTGGAGAATAGCGGGGAAGATCTCGGTGGTTGTCCATGAAGTGTTCGTGTGAAGAATTAAGCAAGAATTCGCTCGGATTTGGCTTCAAAAGTAAGTAATTTCCAATGCTCTATTTTTCTAACATTTTTAGCATGTTTTCCATTGACAAATTAATAAAATTGAATTCCCAAGATCCGTAATCGCTTCCGCTCGACTGTCGTACACTCCTTCAAGTCCCCCGTTAGGTTAGAATTTTGGTCCCTTTTGTGTTATTTGTCGTTATTACTTCATCTATGCGTAGCTAAACTCGTTTAGATCGTTGGATTGGATTTATGTCTTGATTCTAAGTAATATTGGCTGAGTTTTCTGGTTTTCACTTTCTGTTCTTGCTGTACTTTCATTGAGTTTTGCATGTTATCCCGTTTAAACAAATACATAAGGCTAGTCAATTAGGATTGACGCCCTATGCAATTACCGCTTGTGTATTCTATCAGTTATTTTTAGATAGCCACTAGGTTGAGGCAAGCTACTCTCTACGCGAGACGACCCAAAGTGGCTAGTTTTAATAGGTGGTTGCAAAATTGCTTGGTAATAAACTAGTTAGATATAAGTAGTAACCGTTGCAAAGGTCTCGGATGGTTGCTATCTTATGGATGAGGGGTGGCGAGCGAAAGAGTCCATATTAATTAATCTTTGTAATTGTCGAATTCACGATTAGTGAGTCAATTAGCACAAGTTAGTGTAGGGGGTCCTCCGAGTAACCCATAAGCCGATCGGGTTGATGAAATCAGTTTAGAGCAATTATTAGAGAAAACTAGGAAGCCAATGAATTAGAATCAAGCATAATAAATCCCAATTCAACGATCCCTTTTTATACTGATCCCGTCTAATTTCTTCCTTGCATGTTTCGTTTTGTGTCATTCAAAATTCAGCATTCAGTTATTTTGTTTTATATTATTTTTCTTGCTTGTCTTGCATCATCTAAAGTTCCCCCTGTTTGCATAAGCACAAAATTCTATAACTGCTAGATCCCCCTTCCCTGTGTTCGACCGCGACCGCTATTGCTACAAAAATTAGTTGTAGTGTCCTGGATTATAAATTTATTTGATACGACCCTCGACAAGTCGTCCTTCAAATTGGCGTCGTTGTCGGGGAAGGGTGTTTCTAGTGTTTATAGGATTTTGTGTTCTTTTTGTGATTTTTCGTTTTCTTTTTGCAAAGCTTAACGATGGAATCAACATAGCCTCGACGAGCTGATCCCATGGCCGAGCACATGATGCAATACCTTGCAACTCCGGATCCAAGTCATCTCCCATCTCTTGGAAACCTCGAAGTCACAAGAGAAATCATATACACCGCCCACCCAAGCACCTGAGGAATACTTTCCCAAGAACTAGGATCGCTTCAATGGGGTATGTGCATTTCCTCATAGCCCATTGTCTGAGGAGTCCTTGCTGTTGCACTTCATTAAAGGATTATCACCCGATGACAGAAGAATGTTGGATATAACAAGTGGCAGGGATGCACTAAACAAAACACCTAGTGAGGCTAGAGAGATAATTTTGAGCTTGGCAACATATGTTGGACTCATCATATTTCAAGCACCAAAGGTAAATTCTTATGATTCATTAAATACCCAAACTCCTGAGCAACAACAGGAAGGTAAGTATGATGAGGTCAGTAAGCCTGAGCTTGAGCCTTCCTTATATTCTGAGTCTGATTCATGTGATTACCCATGCGTGGTGGGAGAGACGGAAATAGTTGATGAGTTAGCTTCGGTTGATTTTAAGAAAAGTTCTATTTCCCCTAAGCTTATTAATCTTGGATCGCATGAATTAGATTTAGTTATTTCAATAGTTGACCAGTTTGTTGCTCAAAACAAAGGTGTTTTTATTGGTATGTTAGGGATGACGATGAATTATTTGTTTAAATGTTCTCATGTTTTGCACTCTGTGTACAAGTTTAATTTATCTATGCAGAAGGAAATAAAAAATAAGAGAAATAAAAAGGATGTAATGAAAATCGAAGAGGTTGATTTTGGATGAAAAGTGAGGAGAATGTGGTCGAGCAAACGACCTTAAATATTTGCGAAATTTTACTGCTTTCTGTCTTCTTAATTCTTAGATAGGTTTATTTTTATCACTTGTTTTTATGTATGTTTCCTTGTTTTTGTTTGCCTTTTAGGATTGGTGGTACCAAAGCGATGCTTTCATGTTTATAGAGAAACGTGATTCACCACCCATGAGCGCAACATTCAGGGAAGTTCTATTCTTTCCATATGCATTGTCTTATTGTTCATCATTTATTACATTGAGGGCAATGTAAATTTTAGGTTGGGGGTGGGGAATTTACTTTACACTTCTGTTGGGCCTTGAGCATCTGAGCATCAGGCCAGTATTTGTGCTTAATAAAATGTCTTGCATGCTTGTTGTGTATATGTATGTTTAAATGATGATGATTTCCTAGGATTGACTCAAATTTTTTCGAAAATTTATTGCTTTCGATGAGTTGTGACCGAGAGTGTTCAAAAAATGAGTCTTTTCAAAACTTTTCTTTGATACGTCTTGCACTTGTTGGGTATCTATTTTGCTTTAAAGTAGGACTTGAATGCTTAGGGGCGAATTACTTAGTTCATATTCCTGTTGTCACCTCGATAGGTGTAAGGTTAAGCGAGAAAGTCTAAATGTTCTGTAAAATAGTGTGTGGAGTCTTGCCTAGGAGAGAAAATTAAAATATGTCTGCAATAAAAAAAAAGTGGAAAAATAAGTCAGTGGTGGCGATGTAAAAGAAAATAAAAATCATATGCTCGTCATTTTTATTTTGAAAGAAAATGAATGTGTGATCAGTTAGGCCAACCAAGAGTAAAACTCGGGTTATGGGTCCCTGCGCTGTAGTGTGAAAGCTAGTGCCCTATCCAAAAGAAATGCGAAAAGAAAAGAAAACGAGAGAAAGCGAAAAAAAAAGAAAGAGAAAAAAAAAGAGAGAAAAGAAAAAGGAATTCCTTGATCAGTCGCCTAAGTAATAGGAAGCAACCAAGTTTGTTCCATTTGGTCCTTTTCGCAAGACCTTAGTGCCAGTGTAGGGGGAAGATAGGATGAGAGTTGAGTAAACCAATCCCGGGCTAGTAAAGTCTTCTTTAGGTGGGATGAAGCTCTCTTGTGCAGGATAATCTTTAAAAAAATTTGCTTTGTCTCCTCATTTGTCTCTCTTGAGAATGTCTCTTGATTGCTTTCGTTTTTCGAGTGTTTGAGTATTGAGAATTAAATCACTTTTGAATTATATGCACAACGTCTTTCTCTTTGGTTTGTGTGTGCCTTGCTCGATGACTAACAAGATTTAGGTTGGGCGTATTTGATAGGACCTAAATAGTACTACTTTATCCTCTAATTTAAGCTTGTTAGAGTCATTTTATGCTTTACTTGTCCTATATATAGGTTAATTGAGCTTAGGCTATGTTGGAAGCCGATCACGCTAATTTGTGTTAATTAAGGCCAATTAAGAAGTTTTGGAGCTATCTCAATGTATTGGACGGCGAGGAGGTGAAGAGATCCAATTGTGCTGAAGCAGGCCTGAAGAATGACACCATAAGTCGAAGATTGAAGCCTCGAACCAAGAAGAAGCGAGTCAAAACTGAGAAATTGAGCAGCAAATTGGGATATGAGGCTGGCGTCGAGACGCCGACGCGAATTCGGGCTGAAGGGTCACGACGCCGACATGTTTTCTATATATATGTAGCCTCAGTTTAGTCCGTTGTTAGGTTAGAAGTTTGGTCCCTTTTACTATTTTTTTGCCTCTTTTACATTCCAACACTCTTGTAGGCCATTGTTGGCCATATTCTATGGATTCTTTTATGTTATTTGTCGTTATTACTTCACCTGTGCGTAGCTAAACTCGTTTAGATCGTTGGATTGGATTTATGTCTTGATTGTAAGTAATATTGGCTGAGTTTTCTGGTTTTAACTTTCTGTTCTTGTTGTATTTTAATTGAGTTTTGCTTGTTATCCCGTTTAAACCAATACATGAGGCTAGTCAATTAGGATTGACGCCCTATGCGATTACCGCTTGTGTATTCCATCAGTCATTTTTAGATAGCCACTAGGTTGAGGCAAGACACTCTCTACACGAGATGATCCTTGTGTTGGGTTTTATGCCCTAAAACTCGTAGATAGTGAATGTAACCGTTGACCGGATATTAATGAAATAATATTGATATATTTTTCCATTAATTGTTATTAGTTATTTTATATTTGTCTTTGCCTAATAATAACCCTAATCAAATAAACTAGACATCCAAGGTTGTAATATGAGTCTTGAACTATATGTAGCGACATATGGGATCATTGTTCAAGAAACAACCTAAAGGGTCTATAGTATAGGGATAAGACTGGGTGCCTTATCCTGGTGACACTATGGATACGGCCCACTTTGTATTTGATACAAACGCTGCGATCCAACGCGTTCGTGTAGGAGACATGCGAGTGGGGGTATCCTATGCAATGAGTTTGCATAAGACCGGACCGCGAAATAGTAACCAATGGTTATAACACCGTTAACTAGTTGGTTTTCTATTTCACTAGGACGACCTAGACAACTTAGTCTTAATCCTGAGTTGATTATGGACTCCTGCTCATGAGAGATTGTCCTTTGATTTGTATGGGTGAGAGTGGCCAATACGCCGACTCAATAAGCCTACCACTTTGGGGTCAAGACCGAATGGGGAGCTGGGAACATAATCGTACAAGATGGAATTCACTCCTTCCCGACTTTAGGGAAGCAGATGAGTGTTCCCTTAAGTGGTTACTCCGAGACTTGAACAAAGGGCCCTACCCTCTCAATGGCACGAGAGGGTTTTCTGTTTGATGGTTGGACCACAAACAGGTTGTTCATTAGAGGAGAATTGGTACTTAAGGAAATAGAGGTAACCCAGGGGTAAAACGGTAATTTGACCCAGCTGGTGTTACGGACACTCGTGAAGGACTAACTAGTCGATATTGGTCTAGATCCGTGGACACAGAAAATATGTCTGCAGTGAGAAGAGTGCAACTGTGAGTCTATAGTGGAATGTACACACAGTTAACGAATATTGATTAATGTGGTTAATGAGTTTGACCAATTAATCTCACATCGTTGGAGCTTCTGATCTGCAGGTCCATTAGGTCCCACTGGTAGCTCAAAAAGTAATTTGAGGCAACTAAGTAATAAAAGTAAATTGAAAATGTTCAATTTATTAAGGGAAACAAATATAATATATATTGATATATTATTATGAGAGAAATTAATATTTGAAAAGTTCAAATATAAATTTATGGAAGTTTGAAAGAGTTCAAAATAATGAATTAATTAATTTAAGGCCTAAAATGTGTTTGGGCAAATTAATTAATTCTAGGCCGGGAATTAAATATGTGATATTTAATTGGTGGTTAATTAATTAAAGAATTCATTAACCGGGAATTAATCAATTATGGAAATAATTAATCACTTAAGGAAGTGATTAATCATTTATGGAAATGATCTAATCACTTATGGAAGTAATTAGTCATTTGTGGAAAAGATTAATCAATTATGGAATTGATTGATCATGATTGATTAATTAAGGAATAAGATTGAACCAATTATGGAAAAGATTGATTTAATTGAATATTTTATTCATGGCCTCTCTTCTATAAATATAACACTAGACCTAATTGGTCAAGACACTTGACACTCTTGAAAGACAAGACCTAGAATTCTCTCTAGCCTCCCTCTTAGAGAAAGACTCCCACAAGTCTTTTGCCTCCTAGACTTAGAGACATACCGGTGTAACCTCTGTGGTTATTGTGTCATTCAAAGAAGAAAATTCCAGCGATCAATAGGCGAGGAGGCTGCTGCGTTTTCGTTCGTTGGAGCGTCGTTGGCGAAGAACGGTCAAGTCTACAACGGAGGTTTGTAACGGTTCTTCCTCTTTTCGTTAGAAAAGTTTTAAAAATAAATTTAGATTTATTTTAGCATGTTTAAACCGTTTTACAGCAACTTTAAAGTTAGTTTAAAGTTTTGTTTGAGTTATCGTAACGGTATTTTAATGTTAATTAATATACGGCGTAAGGTCCAATCGATGCGCTTCCGCTGCGTGGGGACTTTTATTCCCTTCAATTGGTATCAGAGCCATCGCTGTCCCTATTAATTAATATTAAAAGTTGCGATAGGCTCAAATAGGTGGGATTTATGCATAATGTATGTTCGGTTTGCGTTGAACTGTTTGGGTTAATTTGATGGCCATAGATTTTTTTTATGTGATTTTGATCATGTAAGGCCCGGTGTTTCGGGTAATTTTTATGTAAATCGAGTCCTTGTAAGTCCGTGTCTAGATTTAGGGCTGTTATCGATGGAGATCGAGATGATTTTGGGCGAAAATCGTGAAGAACGGCGCTGGAATTCGGAAAAACAGAGTGCAGAACAGTGGAATCGACATTTTAGGGCATACTGGAAATTTTCCCGGTCGGGACCGGGATCTGGACCGAGATCCAGACCGGGATCCCGACCGAGACCGGGATCCCGACCGGGACCAGGATCCGGACCAAGATCCGGACCGGGATCCAGACCGAGATCCGGACCGAGATCCGGACCAGGATCCGATCTGGTTCATTTTTTTGGATCAGCCCGATTTTCTGTGTTATTGGCTCGGTTCAGCCAATTTTTGGCGTGGTTCGTGATTTTGGAGGCCGGTTCGAGGTGGTTCGGGGCGGTTCGTGATGTCTTGACAAAATTCCGGAGCTGTACAAGGATTTTTAGGATAGAATTTAGCTAAATTAATGTAATTTAATGCTTTATTTTATCCTAGGGGCCAAAATTAATCGGTTCAATTGCTATTTATATGCTTTATGGATGTCATATAGAATATTTAATCCCACCTTAGGCTATAAACATGCTCATGCATTTTTTATATATTATAAATTGTTATAATGTATGTTTAAATGCATGGAATTGTTTTCATATTTTTTAATATAAGTGTATATTAATTATATGAAAAATTGGAAAGCATGAAGCATGTCATTACTTAAATTAAATATAAATAGTTATGTTTAATGTGATGAATGAAGCATGCTTGATTGATTTTCTTGATTGGCTTATAATTGTTATAATAAAAGAAAATCAAAATTGCATGAAGCATGAAACATCCATAGTTAATAATATAATTGTTATATTATTCATGCAATTAGTGTGGTTTAATTATTTAATTTGAATGAGATTGTTGAATGAATTAAACCCTAGATTCTTGATTATAGGATTAATCATTAAAATTTGAAATAGTTCTTTTTTATTAATGATTAGAAACCGTCAATCTATAATCAAGATTTGCATGCAAACATAAGATCATAGGATAAATTGGATTAATTTTAAATTGTTTAAAATTAATTAGACCTAGATCTATTTCTAATAGGATTAGAATCTTTTCTTACTTAAGATTAAAATAGTTTTTATTGACTAAGTAGGAAAAACATTGCTATGATTATAAGGGAACTCCACCGGTAATGTTCTGTCTAAGGCTGGGGGTATTTAAGTTGACGGTTTACGGAACACCTCCTACCTGGGAACTGACCTGGAATACCGGAGTTGAATTAATCATAGTTAAATGTTAGCATGCAATATCGCTAGGTTTATTAAAAGTGTTTAATACACCTAGATCTTTAGAGTAAAGACCCTACATTACTAAGGTTATAAGGGAACTCTCTCGGTAAAGTTCTGTCTAAGGCTGGGGGTATTTAAGTTGACGGTTTACGGAACACCTCCTACCTGGGAACTGACTCGAACATTTAGTTGAATTAACCATAGTAATGTTGACTTGCAATGTTGGGTTTATTAAAAGAAGTTTAATTCACCCAAAAGATTGCAGTTGAATCCTTTCCATAATTGTTATAATAGGATCAGACTTAGATGGATTGACTTAGCCGAATACTATCTAAGTTAAACAACCCTATATTAACCTTAGGACATTTTCAGTGGGAGGAAAAATTACAAAACGAGATTTAAATCAAGTTTTGCTCCTACGTCCCTATATTCACAACGTGAGATTCATGCTCGGCTTCGAGTCGCCTTAGGAGCGGCCTCCCTTCGGAAAGTGTTTGCATGGATCAATATCAAGGTGAATGGGAAAAATGTCTAGAGTAAGTGGGAGCGAGACACGTGTCAACGTATCCCTCGGTCTCCACCCATAGTTCACACCGTGAGAGTCCTATGATCCGCCTGCAGGTTGTCCTGGCGCAACCATCCCTTCGGAGGGCCTGGTCATAGGATTTGGAACATCGTGAACTCCTGAAAAGGATAGGAGTTCTTAGGCTAATCACCAACAGTTGTCTTTCCCTTCGGTAGCCTGTTGGTGCGTGCCTCTGAGATCTGAAAGTGGGAGGGTTACACTTACGAGGATGAGTTAAAAGTGTTAACAAATCCTTGACCGAACAACGGTGGCTAATGTCTATAGGAATATGAGTTATTCTGGAATTAGAATTAGCTGAGAGGTGTCTCATTTCAAAGGAGGAGTGCCTGATCACCCTTCGGTGGCTGACATTCTAAACCTTTGAAACGTCGTTGCAAAACTAAATCGATAGTTTTAGGGTTCTGTGATTGTCTGTTTTGCTAAATTGATTGGATTGTGTGCAATTGTTTGCTTGTATGATGGGTTAAGGCAAAGATAACTAATACGGTCATTGTTTGTTTAAATTTCAGCAATGTCTTCCTCAATTGTCTCTCTGCTTAAAAATGAGAAATTAACCGGCGAAAATTATGCTACGTGGAAGTCGAACCTGAATACGATTCTTGTTGTCGATGATCTGCGGTTCGTCTTAACGGAGGATTGTCCTCCAGCCCCTGCTCGTAATGCATCCCAGACAGTTAAGGATGCTTATGACCGCTGGACAAAGGCCAATGATAAGACTCACGTCTATATCTTAGCCAGCTTATCTGAAGTTTTGGCTAAAAGGCATGAGAGCATGGTAACAGCGAGGGAGATTATGAACTCTCTCCAGGAGATGTTTGGACAACCGTCCTACCAACTCCACCATGACGCTCTCAAATACGTTTATAGCTGTCGCATGAAAGAGGGCACGTCTGTTCGGGAGCATGTCCTGGATATGATGGTCCAATTCAACGTGGCAGAGGCAAACGGAGCGGTCATAGATGAGCGTAGTCAGGTTGCATTCATCTTAGAATCTCTTCCGAAGAGTTTTCTACAGTTTCGAAGCAATGCAATGATGAATAAAATAACATTCAACCTGACTAGCCTCCTGAATGAGCTACAGCTCTATCAGTCTCTTCTTAAGAACAAGGGACGGATAGAAGGAGAGGCAAACGTTGTTCACTCTAAAAGAAAGTTCGAGAAGGGTTCATCCTCTGGAACTAAATCTGTAGCCACTTCTTCAAAGAAAACTCAGAAGAAGAAAGGAAACAAGGGGAAAGCTCCCAGTACTGCTGCTAAAAGCAAGGGAAAAGCCAAAGCTGTGGCAGATAAGGGCAAGTGTTTTCACTGCAATGTAGATGGACATTGGAAGAGAAACTGCCCAAAGTACCTTGCTGAGAAAAAGAAGGAAAAGGAAGGTAAATTTGATTTACTTGTTTTAGAAACATGCCTGGTAGAACATGATGAGTTTACCTGGATACTTGATTCAGGAGCAACTAATCATGTTTGCTCTTCTTTTGAGGAAAATAGTTCCTTTCGGCAGTTGAACGCTGGGGAAATGACACTCAGGGTCGGAACTGGAGAAGTCATTTCAGCTAAAGCAGTGGGAGCTGTGAATTTATTTTTTAGAAATAGATTCTTACTTTTAGAAAGTTTGTTAATCATTCCCAAGATTAAGAGGAACTTAATTTCTATTTCATGTTTGATTGAATAATCGTATACAGTTACTTTTGATATGAATGAAGCGTTCATTTATAAAAATGGTGTACTTATTTGTTCAGCCAAATTGGAAAATAACTTGTATGTTTTAAGACCAACCGAAAACAAAGCACTTTTAAATCACGAATTATTTAAAACTGCTGAAACTCAAAGTAAAAGGCAAAAGATTTCTCCATCAAGTAACAATACTCATCTTTGGCATCTCAGACTTGGTCATATAAACATCGATAGGATCGGTCGTTTGGTAAAGAATGGACTTCTAAGCGAGTTAGAAGATGATTCACTACCACCTTGTGAATCTTGTCTCGAGGGAAAAATGACCAAGAGACCCTTTACTGGAAAAGGTTACAGAGCCAAAGAACCCTTAGAGTTAATACATTCGGATCTATGTGGTCCAATGAATGTAAAAAGCTCGAGGAGGGTATGAATATTTCATCTCATTTATAGATGATTATTCAAGATATGGTTACTTGTACCTAATGGGCCATAAGTCTGAAGCCCTTGAAAAGTTCAAGGAGTTTAAGGCTGAAGTTGAAAACCTATTAGGTAAATCTATTAAAGTACTTCGATCTGATCGAGGAGGGGAGTATATGGATCAAAGATTCCAGGATTATATGATAGAACATGGAATTCAATCTCAACTCTCAGCCCCTGGTACACCTCAACAGAATGGTGTGTCAGAAAGGAAAAATAGAACCTTGTTGGACATGGTTCGATCAATGATGAGCTATGCTCAATTGCCTAGCTCGTTTTGGGGGTATGCAGTAGAGACTGCAGTATACATCTTGAACAATGTTCCCTCGAAAAGTGTTTCTAAAACACCTTTCGAATTATGGAAGGGGCGTAAACCTAGTTTGCATCACTTTCGCATCTGGGGTTGTCCAGCACACGTGCTTGTGACAAATCCTAAGAAACTGGAACCTCGTTCAAAACTGTGCCAATTTGTTGGTTACCCTAAAGAAACGAGAGGTGGTTATTTCTACGACCCACAAGAAAATAAGGTGATTGTATCGACAAACGCCACTTTCTTAGAGGAAGACCACATGAGAGATCATAAACCACGCAGCAAAATAATATTAGGAGAAGCTACTGAAGAATCATCAAGAGTTGTTGATGAAGTTGGACCTTCAACAAGGGTTGATGAAGGAACTAGTTCTTCAGATCCATCCCGTCCATCTCAAATGTTGGGAATGCCTCGACGCAGTGGGAGGGTTATATTACAACCTGACCGCTACTTGGGTTTAACTGAAACTCAGGTTGTCATACCTAATGATGGCATTGAGGATCCATTATCCTATCGACAGGCAATGAATGACGAAGATAAGGATGAATGGGTCAAAGCCATGAGCCTGGAAATGGAGTCTATGTACTCCAATTCTGTATGGGAACTTACAGATCTACCAAATGGGGTAAAACCCATAGGGTGCAAATGGATCTATAAAAGAAAAAGAGATGCAGCTGGAAAGGTACAGACCTTCAAAGCTAGACTAGTGGCAAAGGGTTATACCCAAAAAGAAGGGGTTGACTATGAGGAAACCTTTTCTCCTGTAGCCATGTTAAAGTCCATAAGAATTCTCTTATCCATAGCCACATATTATGACTATGAAATATGGCAAATGGACGTCAAGACTGCCTTTCTGAATGGTAATCTTGAAGAGAATATCTTCAAGTCTCAACCCGAAGGGTTCATAGCCCAAGGTCAGGAACAAAAGGTTTGTAAGCTTAATCGATCCATTTATGGATTGAAGCAAGCGTCCAGATCATGGAACATTAGATTTGATACTGCAATAAAATCTTTTGGCTTTGACCAAAACGTTGATGAGCCTTGTGTATACAAGAAAGTCAACAAAAGGAAAGTAGCTTTTCTAATACTTTACGTAGACGATATCCTACTCATTGGGAATGATGTAGGATACCTCACTGACATTAAGAAATGGCTAGCAGCCCAATTCCAAATGAAAGATCTGGGAGAGGCTCAATATGTTATGGGAATCCAAATCATTAGGGATCGTAAGAACAAAACGCTAGCTCTGTCTCAAGCAACGTATATTGACAAGATGTTGTCTCGATATTCGATGCAAAACTCCAAGAAGGGACTACTACCCTTCAGACATGGGGTACACCTGTCTAAGGAACAGTCTCCTAAGACACCTCAAGAAATTGAGAACATGAGACACATTCCCTACGCCTCAGCTGTGGGCAGCTTAATGTATGCTATGCTCTGCACTAGGCCTGACATATGTTATGCAGTGGGAGTAGTCAGTAGGTATCAGTCTAATCCAGGGTTGGACCACTGGGGAGCGGTTAAAAACATCCTCAAGTATCTTCAGAGAACGAGGGACTACATGCTTGTGTATGGAGCTAAGGATTTGATTCTTACTGGATACACTGACTCTGACTTTCAAGCTGATAAGGATTCAAGGAAATCCACATCAGGGTCAGTATTCACCCTCAATGGAGGAGCAGTAGTGTGGAGAAGCATCAAACAAGGATGCATAGCAGACTCAACCATGGAGGCTGAGTATGTAGCAGCTTGCGAAGCAGCTAAGGAGGCAGTATGGCTCAAAAAGTTCTTGACTGATTTGGAAGTGGTTCCGAATATGAACGTGCCCATAACACTATACTGTGACAACAGTGGGGCTGTAGCCAACTCAAAAGAACCTCGAAGCCACAAACGGGGTAAACACATCGAGAGGAAGTATCACCTGATACGGGAGATTGTGCAACGAGGAGATGTGATCGTCACTAAGATCGCCTCGGAGCACAACATCGCTGATCCATTTACGAAGGCTCTCACGGCTAAAGTGTTTGAGGGTCATCTAGAGGGTCTAGGTCTACGAGATATGTATGCCATCTAATCTAGGGCAAGTGGGAGAAATGTATAATGGGTATAAGGATGCCCTAGTTCATTGTATTAATATACATGACATTTCCAGCTTTAGATTATTGCATTTACATCCCACTAACTAGTGTTTTAGTTCAAGTGGGAGCTTGTTGGGTTTTATGCCCTATAACTCGTAGATAGTGAATGTAACCGTTGACCGGATATTAATGAAATAATATTGATATATTTTTCCATTAATTGTTATTAGTTATTTTATATTTGTCTTTGCCTAATAATAACCCTAATCCAATAAACTAGACATCCAAGGTTGTAATATGAGTCTTGAACTATATGTAGCGACATATGGGATCATTGTTCAAGAAACAACCTAAAGGGTCTATAGTATAGGGATAAGACTGGGTGCCTTATCCTGGTGACACTATGGATACGGCCCACTTTGTATTTAATACAAACGCTGCGATCCAACGCGTTCGTGTAGGAGACATGCGAGTGGGGGTATCCTATGCAATGAGTTTGCATAAGACCGGACCGCGAAATAGTAACCAATGGTTATAACACCGTTAACTAGTTGGTTTTCTATTTCACTAGGACGACCTAGACAACTTAGTCTTAATCCTAAGTTGATTATGGACTCCTGCTCATGAGAGATTGTCCTTTGATTTGTATGGGTGAGAGTGGCCAATACGCCGACTCAATAAGCCTACCACTTTGGGGACAAGACCGAATGGGGAGCTGGGAACATAATCGTACAAGATGGAATTCACTCCTTCCCGACTTTAGGGAAGCAGATGAGTGTTCCCTTAAGTGGTTACTCCGAGACTTGAACAAAGGGCCCTACCCTCTCAATGGCACGAGAGGGTTTTTTGTTTGATGGTTGGACCACAAACAGGTTGTTCATTAGAGGAGAATTGGTACTTAAGGAAATAGAGGTAACCCAGGGGTAAAACGGTAATTTGACCCAGCTGGTGTTACGGACACTCGTGAAGGACTAACTAGTCGATATTGGTCTAGATCCGTGGACACAGAAAATATGTCTGCAGTGAGAAGAGTGCAACTGTGAGTCTATAGTGGAATGTACACACAGTTAACGAATATTGATTAATGTGGTTAATGAGTTTGACCAATTAATCTCACATCGTTGGAGCTTCTGATCTGCAGGTCCATTAGGTCCCACTGGTAGCTCAAAAAGTAATTTGAGGCAACTAAGTAATAAAAGTAAATTGAAAATGTTCAATTTATTAAGGGAAACAAATATAATATATATTGATATATTATTATGAGAGAAATTAATATTTGAAAAGTTCAAATATAAATTTATGGAAGTTTGAAAGAGTTCAAAATAATGAATTAATTAATTTAAGGCCTAAAATGTGTTTGGGCAAATTAATTAATTCTAGGCCGGGAATTAAATATGTGATATTTAATTGGTGGTTAATTAATTAAAGAATTCATTAACCGGGAATTAATCAATTATGGAAATAATTAATCACTTAAGGAAGTGATTAATCATTTATGGAAATGATCTAATCACTTATGGAAGTAATTAGTCATTTGTGGAAAAGATTAATCAATTATGGAATTGATTGATCATGATTGATTAATTAAGGAATAAGATTGAATCAATTATGGAAAAGATTGATTTATTTGAATATTTTATTCATGGCCTCTCTTCTATAAATAGAACACTAGACCTAATTGGTCAAGACACTTGACACTCTTGAAAGACAAGACCTAGAATTCTCTCTAGCCTCCCTCTTAGAGAAAGACTCCCACAAGTCTTTTGCCTCCTAGACTTAGAGACATACCGGTGTAACCTCTTTGGTTATTGTGTCATTCAAAGAAGAAAATTCCAGCGATCAATAGGCGAGGAGGCTGCTGCGTTTTCGTTCGTTGGAGCGTCGTTGGCGAAGAACGGTGAAGTCTACAACGGAGGTTTGTAACGGTTCTTCCTCTTTTCGTTAGAAAAGTTTTAAAAATAAATTTAGATTTATTTTAGCATGTTTAAACTGTTTTACAGCAACTTTAAAGTTAGTTTAAAGTTTTGTTTGAGTTATCGTAACGGTATTTTAATGTTAATTAATATACGGCGTAAGGTCCAATCGATGCGCTTCCGCTGCGTGGGGACTTTTATTCCCTTCACCTTGATAGGCCTATGATGCATGTTAAAGGTTAAAGGAATTATATTTGAATTGCATTTGAATTTAGTTCTTATTATTCGAGACCCACGATCCAAAAGCGACTAGTTTTAATAGGTGGTTGTAAAATTGATTGTTAATAAACTAGTTAGATATAAGTAGTAACCATTGCAGAGGTCTCGGATGGTTGCTATATTATGCATGAGGGGTGGTGAGCGATAGAGTCCATATTAATTAATCTTGTTAATTATCGAATTCACGATTAGTGAGTTAATTATCACAGGTTAGTGTAGAGGTGATAACTCTCCAAAAGGGAGTTATTTAGACCTTATTTCTATATTGATTTGTCTATCATTTGTGCTAAATAGGGTTTCTTCTAGATATATATTACATGTTTTAACCTATTTTGTAGAATAAATGCTTTGGAGCAAAATCTGGTTGTAGCAAAGCGGGGAGCAAAACTGCCATGTCACAGCTCGTTAGCCAATTTAATGAATTGAATTCAGTTAAGCTATTCTCGGATTTAAGGAGCAAGGAGAGCCATCCACGTGTCTAGGTCAACCTAATTCAAGATTGTCTTCACTCTATAAAAGGGAAAGCCGCCCAAGTCAAATTCATTCCACTCTTGGGGAAGACATCATTTCTCATTTCCATCATTGGGAGCCGAATAGAGGAGAAAGATTAGGGACTACAAGAAGACCATTAATTACGAAGTTGATCAAGGGAATTAGTATTTTCTTGTATTATTTTGTAATTATGGATGCACTTACTAATATTGTAATGTGTGTTGCCATGTGCTCTATCTCGGATAAATTGCATGTTCCCAAATCATCACTAAGTAATTTTAGGTGTTGGTTAGGAAATATGGAATTGTCGTGCTTAGTCTCTATGCAATATATGTTGATTTGATGCATCTTGATTATTTGTTGTGCTAATTTATATTTTGTGCCTGCTTGGCTAGTGGGTATGAATATCACTTCCTACCTTCAGGGATGATTTGGGAAGTGTGTGGCAATTAATCACACTAGATCATTGTGTATTGGTGAACGCCAGTGGCTAAGCTAGGGATAGCAAGTTGTCTGGTGCATGATCGGTAGTGCGTCATTGGAGTTGAAACATATTCTAAAAAATTCAGAGTTCCGGGAGGAATCTGCTAATAAGACTGCAAGAGTTTTGCCTGATCAATAATATTGCTAGAGCATCTTTTAAAACAATTACTAAATCCTGACCAGTGTCTGTTTCTAATATGTCTGCTTATTTGTTTATTTTATGTTCTGTCATTTCTTTCGCTTCAACATCCTATAAAAACCAATCATTTTAACCACCTTTGAAACCATTGAAAAGCTAAACAAAATAGATAAAGTGAGAGCTAATTAAGACCTTGGATTTGATAAATACTTATTACTTGTTGCGGATTTGTATAATTGCACAGAGTTCTAGAGTCTATTTCCATCTTATTTTTACTCACTCTAGGAGCCCAACAAGGGGGGTCCTTCGAGTAACCCAGAAGCCGACCGGACTAATGAAATCAGTTTAGAGCGATTATTAGAGAAAACTAGGAAGCCAATGAATTAGAATAAAGTATAATAAATCTCAATCCAACGATCCCTTTTTATGTTATTGATCCCGTCTAATTTCTTCTTTGCATGTTTAGTTTTGTGCCATTTAAAATTCAGTATTCAGTTATTTTGATTTATTTTATTTTTCTTTCTTGTCTTGCATCATCAAAAGCCCCCCCTGTTTGCATAAGCACGAAATTCTATAACTGATAGATCCCCCTTCCCTGTGTTTGACCCCGGCCGCGATAATAAATTTATTTGATATGACCTTCGACAAGTCGTCCGTCAGTAACTCCATCTTGGTCAAATTACTGTTTTACCTTGAGTTACTCTTACCTCCCTAAGTACCAGTGCTCCTCTAATGAACAACCTGTTTGTGGTCCAACCATCAAACATAAACCCCTCTCGTGCTAGTGAGAGGGTAAGGCTCTTTGTGTTGGGTTTTATGAGCAAAAACTCGTAGATAGTGAATGTAACCGTTGACCGGATATTAATGAAATAATATTTATATATTTTTCCATTAAATGTTATTAGTTATTTTATATTTTTCTTTGCCTAAAATAACCCTAATCCAATAAACTAGACATCCTAGGCTGTAATATGAGTCTTGAACTATATGTAGCGACATATGGGATCATTGTTCAAGAAACAACCTAAAGGGTCTATAGTATAGGGATAAGACTGGGTGCCTTATCCTGGCGACACAATGGATACGACCCACTTTGTATTTGATACAAACGTTATGATCCAACCGTTCATGTAGGAGACATACGAGTGGGGGTATCCTATGCAATGAGTTTGCATAAGACCGGACCGCAAAATAGTAACCACTGGTTATAACACCGTTAACTAGTTGATTTTCTATTTCACTAGGATAACCGAGACAACTTAGTCTTAATCCTGAGTTGATTATGGACTCCTACTCATGAGGGATTGTCCTTTGAATTTTATGGGTGAAAGTGGCCAATACGCCGACTCAATAAGCCTACTATTTTGGGGTCAAGACCAAATCGGGAGCTGGGAACATAATCGTACAAGATGGAATTCATTCTTTCCCGACTTTAGGGAAGCAGGTGAGTGTTCCCTTAAGTGGTGACTCTGAGTCTTGAACAAAGGGTCCTACCCTCTCAATGGCACGAAAGGGTTTTCTGTTTGATGGTTGGACCACAAACAGGTTGTTCGTTAGAGGAGAACTGGTACTTAAGGAAATAGAAGTAACCTAGGGGTAAAACGGTAATTTGACCCAGCTGGTGTTACGGACACTCGTGAAGGACTAACTAGTCGATATTCATCTATATTCGTGGACACATAAAATATGTCTGCAGTGAGAACAGTGCAACTGTGAGTCTATAGTGGAATGTACACACAGTTAACGAATATTGATTAATTATGTTAATGAGTTTGACCAATTAATCTCACATCATTGGAGCTTCTGATCTACAGGTCCATTAGGTCCCACTGGTAGCTCATAAAGTAATTTGAGACAACTAAGTAATAAATGTAAAATGAAAGTGTTCAATTTACTAAGGGAAACAATATAATATATATTGATATATTATTATGAGAGAAATTAATATTTGAAGAAATTCAAATATTAATATAAAATTGAGTCACAATAAATTTATGGAAGTTTGAAAGAGTTCAAATATGAATTAATTAATTTTAAGGCCTAAAATCTATTTGGGCAAAATTAATTAATTCAAGGCCGAAAATTAAATATGTGATATTTAATTGGTGGTTAATTAATTACAAAATTCATTAGCTGGGAATTAATCAATTATGGAAATAATTAATCACTTAAGAAAGTGATTAATCATTTATGGAAATGGTCTAATCACTTATGGAAGTAATTAGTCATTTGTGGAAAAGATTAATCAATTATGGAATTGATTGATCATGGATTGATTAAATAAGGAATAAGATTGAATAAATTTTGGAAAAGATTGATTTGATTGAATATTTTATTCATGGCCTCTCTTCTATAAATAGAACACTAGACCTAATTGGTTAAATACTCTCCTTTTGCTCTTAGACTCACAAGACAAGACCATAGATTTCTCCCTAGCCTCCCTCTTAGAGAAAGACTCCCACAAGTCTTTTGCCTCCTAGACTTAGAGACATACTGGTGTAACCTCTGTGGTTATTGTGTCTTTGAAGAAGAATTTTCCAGCGAATAAACTACAATGAGGCTGATGCGTTTTCGTTCGTGGAAGCGTCGTTGGTGAAGAACGGTAAAGTCTGCAACGAAGGTTTGTAACGGTTCTTTCCCGTTTCTGTAGAAAAGCATGAAACTAAATTAGATAAAATTTTCAAGCATGTTTATAGCAATTTCCAGCAACTTTAGAGCATGTTTAAAGTTTGTTTTGCCTTTTCGTAACGGTAGTTTAATGTTAATTAATAGACGACGTAAGGTCCAATCAATGCACTTCCTCTACGTGGGGGCTTTTATCCCCTTCACTTTGTTCAAGACCCGAAGACACCACTTAAGGGAACACTTATCTACTTCCTCAAGAGTCGGGAATGAGTGAATTCCATCTTGTGTGATTATGTTTCTAGCTCCCCACTTGGTCTTCTCCCTAAAATGGTAGGCTTATTGGGTCGGTGTATTGGTCACTTTCACCAATACAAATCAAAGGACAGTCCCTCGTGAACAGGAGTCCATAATCCACTCAGTATTTAGACTAAGTTGCCTAGGTCATCCTAGTGAAATAAAAATCTAACTAGTTAACCATGTTACAGCTAGCGGTTACTATTTCGTGGTTCGCTCTTATGCAAATCCATTGCATACGATACCCCTACTTGCATGTCCCCTACACGAACGCGTTGGATCATTGCGTTTGTATCAAATACAAAGTGGGTCGTATCCATGGTGTCCCCAAGATATACTCATCCTTATACCTATACTACAGACACTTTAGGTTGTTTCTTGAACATTGATCCCTATATGTCTCAACATAGAGTGCAAGACTCATCCGTCAGCCTTCGATGTTTAGTTTATTTGATCAGGGTTCTTTAGGCAAGATGTACATAATATAATCAATAACTCCTTATTGAAAAAAACATCAAACAATACTTTATTTATGTTCAGTTAATTGTTACATTTACTATCTACGAATTTTATGGCATAAAACCCAACAACAAGTCCATCACTATTGAGTGTAGATTCTTGATAAGCCTAAGATACATGTTAAAGCTTGTGTTAATTACATCTAAATTTGACTTATATTTAGTTAATGCAATTCCGGACGCACGAGTTTAAAGCGACTAATTTAAGTAAGAAATTGTGAGGTTTCAGATTGTTTATTTTAGATTAGTTAGATATAGCTCAGTGGTCATTGCGAGGTTTCTGATGCCCATTGTGTTATGTATGAGGGGTGGCGGTCGACCAAGCTAATTTAATTAATTATATTAATTCTAGCGTTATTGGTTGATTGATTAATGAAACACATGTTAGTGTAGGGGGTCCTCCGAGTAACCAAGAAGCTAACCGGATTCATAAAAACAACATTGAATGATTATTAGAGAAAATTAGGTAGCCAAGTAGCATAATATTCAAGCATAGGAAATCTCGATCCAACGATCCTAGTTCATTATTGAATTCCATCTTGTTTCATTTTATCATATGTTTTCATGTTTTGCCTTATTTACACTCAGTATATTACTTTCTGTTGCACCTATCCATTCCATCCCCCTTGTTGTGTGTGAAAGTGTTAATATCTAAAATACGGAAGAAATTTTAGATCTGACGGGACGAGAGTTGTCGAGCTCTCAGGTGTCAAAACGAATTTATAATCACTGATCACTAAGCTACTCTACAGTAGTAGTGGTCGGGGTTGATCACAAGGAACAACTGGTTTACTTCTAACCTCTTTTGTGGTTGGTGGTAGAGAACGCGGGGTTTGAGACGAATGGTGAAAATTGTGGGGAGGAAAATATGTAAGAAAGTAAACTGACGGAAAATTAAATAATAAGAAAGTAAACTGACAGAAAAAATAAATGGGGAGGTTTGCTAATCTTACCTTGCCTCTCATTGTAGCTGGAGACACTCGGGATTAGTACATTTGCATTTTACTCATCGATTAGCAGATAATGATTTATATGCATGCTGTCTATAGGTATTCTAAATCAATTTACTCGATTCCAATGTCCATCGACTCAATTATTAGTTACTAATTAATTAACTCCACGAACCCACCAATGTCAATTAATAAAGCAACTGCATTAAGAACTATATACCCCTAGAGCGTTAACCCAACGGACTCGTTGAACTAACATGCAATTTATCAATAAATTAACTTGGCCACAATCAATAAATAAATTAATTGTTGCCCTAGACTAGAACACTCACAATCAACTAGAAAGAAATCTAATGAATCACAAGTATCGACTTAGACCCTAGACCTATCATGTCAACAACGAAGTCAGAGTCTATTCTTGGGACCTGTGCTCATGAATCAATCTAATGCTAACTATTGAACTAACCATCCATTAGCTACTTGGCAATTAGTTCTTTAGCAAGTTAATAACATACGAGTTGCGAGTTAGGACGTCAATCTAACCTACTACACATGCTAATTATAAAAGCGGGAATATAAAGCCACAAACAACAAATCAATCATGCATAAAGTTTAGCAATCTCACGACAAACAATGAATCAGTGCAGTAAGCTCATGAATCTTATAAAAATACAAATGTACTTACAATCTCGGGGTTCCAACTACAACGAATGGTGCTTGGACAGCCATAGACAATTCTAATCTAAGCCCAGGGCTCGAGAAACATACCTAACTTACCTAGGAACTATAAAATATAGAAGAAAAGGGAAGAAATTGAAGCTAGAATCGAGAGAAAAGATTGCCAAAAGCCCCAATCAGATCTCCCTATCGAACTTGCCCTAAAATTTCAGCTGCTGTCATTTAAATAAGTGAAATGGCGTCGAGACGCTAATGGTGAATTATTCGTTTGGTGTCGCCATCGAGTCTCGAACGCTCCACTTAGGTCTTTGCACCGTCTCGACACCCCGTGGACTTCAAGATGGATCGAAACCGCGCTAATTTCCTCGATTTAACACCAAATTTGAATATGGGCTCCCTTGAAGCGCTTGATACCAAACAACTTAAAAACATAACTTTAAACGAGATAATTGTTGTAGAACTAGAAACATTAAGGACAAATAAACATGGGCAATTAGGTCCCATCAAGATCTTAGGCACATAAGAAGCTCAATTTGATCATTCATTGCATGTTGTCCAAGTGAAGAAAAACAAAGGGAGTTTACCAACCTTGTGCAAATGGAGAAATTGGTTAGATTCTCTTGTTGTTTTTCTTTACCAATCAATCACGAACCACCACTGGATCTTCCTTGCTATCCTCAAGCCTTTGGAATAGATTGTGGGATCCTCAAGTGATGGAATTGAAGGGGAAAAGCTTGAAGAACAAGCTTGTGAAGGTGGGTTTGGTGAGTTTGTGTTTTGGCAGTAATTCACTAATGTAAAAAGGTTAATTTCTTCATCAAACTCCATCCCTTATATAGAGAGATCAAATGGAAAGGGCTTAGACTGACAACAATTAAGCTCAATTAAGAGGGAACTGAAGTGACTTAAGTGTGGGGAGCATGGGT
This sequence comes from Luffa acutangula, assembly GCA_036850905.1. Classification (NCBI taxonomy): domain Eukaryota; kingdom Viridiplantae; phylum Streptophyta; class Magnoliopsida; order Cucurbitales; family Cucurbitaceae; genus Luffa; species Luffa acutangula. The sequence continues at coordinate 21,015,083 of CM072087.1, forward strand.
TTAGTCACCATGCACTACACCTCCAAAAATTCAACATTTTTAAATTCTAATAAATTCAAGTATTATCTTGAATTTATTATTTAATTATTCAATCACCAATAATCTGAAAAATGAAATTTTCATTTTCAATATTTCCAATTTTAAATTAATTCAAAATTAATTAAAAATAATTACTAATTAAATAATTAAAAATTAATTTAATATCAAATATTAAACTAATATTTTGCCATCAATCTCGAACATTTCTGAAATGCTATTTTCTAATCATGAATCCCTACTCATGTCCATGATATTTAAATCATATTTAAATATTAAATCACACAAACCCGATTTTCATAAAACTCGACGTATCGACAACGTCTATCACCTTTATCTATTTCCCTAAACATGAACATAAAGTAATTCATATTTTACCCATCATATTGTTCCAAAAGTTAGTCTCGAGATAGCAAGGGGACCTAATGGACCTACAGATCATGCGCTCCAACGATACGAGGTTAAACTGGCCCAACTCTTTTAACCTAGCTAACCAACATTCGTTAACTATCGGGACACTCCACTATAGCCTAGTAGTTGAACTCCCCTCACTGTAGATATATTTTCGTCCACTCGATAAAACAATGATTAGTAAGTCAATCCTTCACAGGTCGTTCGTTACTATAGCTAGGTAAAATGTTCGTTTTACCCCTATAGCATATCTTGGTTCCCACTGGCCCTCTAATGAACAATTTGTTTATGGTCCAACCAATAAACAAGCTCACTCTCGGGCCAATGAGAGGGTGGGGCCCCTTGTTCAAGCCTTGAATTTAGCACATAAGGGAACAACCTTTCTACAAACCCTGAATTGGGTAGGAGTGAATTTCGCCTTGCTTTACTATGTCCCCATCTATCTATCTAGTTTTATCCCCAAAATTGTAGGATTATTGAACGGTGTATTTAGACCACTTTCACCCATGTAAATCAAATCACAACCCTAAACGAACAAGAGTTTATAGCAAGCTCAGGATTAAGATTGAGTTACCTAGGTCATCGTATGAAATAGTAAGTCTTAGCAGTAAACGACGTTATAAAGTAAGAGTGACTTATTTCTCGGTCATGTCTTGTGTAAATATCTTTTACACAGGATGCCCCTACTCGCACGTCTCTACATGAACGATCTATGATCACGTCGTTTGCCTCATTCACAAATTAGGTTGCATCCATAGTGTTAGCAGAACAAGGTACCCTAAAATTTAGGTTATATACTCGAACTTGATCCCTGACTATATTTATGATATAGTTCGAGTATCTCATTTTATAACCATGGATGTCTCTATTGGATTTTAAGATATAAATAAACAATTCCAGTAAATAACATCTTTATTATATAGAGGGCAACAAAACTTGAGTTCTAGGACATAAACCCAAACAAACTCCCACTTGGACTATAACTCAAGTGAGATTACGATATTGTCAGGTGATATAGCAACACACCATATGCTAAAAACTCGTAGTCCTAAACTCTTGAGATGTCCCTCAAACACTTTCGCTGTGAGGGGTTTTGTAAATGGATCACCCATGTTCTGTTCTGAGGCTATCTGGGTGACGTTCACGTTTCCTCTCTGTACTATATCTCGAATGAGATGGTATTTGCATTGAATGTGCTTTCCTCATTTATGGCTTCGAGTTTCCTTCGAATTTGTAACTGCACCACTATTGTCACAACAGAGAGTGACAGGTACATGCATGTTAGGAACAACATCTAACTCATTTAGAAATTTTCTAAGCCATTCTGCTTCCCGTGATGTTTCACAGGCTGCAACATATTCAACTTCCATTGTGGAGTTGACAATGCATCCTTGTCTAATACTTATCCACACTACTGCTCCTCCATTCAGAGTGAACACAAATCCCGATGTAGATCTCATGGAGTCTATGTCGGTTTGAAAATCCAACTCAGTGTATCCAGTAAGGATCAAATCCTTTGATCCATACACAAGTGAATAGTCTCTAGTTCTTCTCAAGTATTTTAGGATATTTTTAACGACAGACCAATGTGCCTGACCAGGATTGGATTGATATCTGTTGACAACACCTATTGCATAGCATATGTCGGGACGTCTGCATAACATTGCATACATAATACTTCCGACTACCGATGCGTAAGGATTTCGTTTCATATCCTCAACTTCTTGAGGTGTTATTTGACTATGTTCCTTTGATAGGTGCATAACATCTTTATTATATAAAGGACAACAAAATTCTAGGACATAAACTACAACAGTGTGAACACAAATTTCTACATCTGCTAGATCCCCTTTTCTATGTGTTCGACCCGGACCACTATTTATACAGAATAGTTGTAGTGTCGTGGATTATAAATTTATTTGGCTTGGACCTTCAACAAGTCCCGTCACCTCAGTTGGAGCTAATTTCCTTATATGGTTTGCGGGTGCATTTTGATCGCGTATTCCACATCCTCAGGTCCAGATGCAGGCACAAATCTTCAACTTCACCTCATTTGCTCCGCTAACCTTTAATTTCCTATTGTTGGCGCATCTTCCTCGCAAAGTCTTCTGCACAAAAACATTAACTTGGATAAAGTCTTACAAAAATAATATATTTTTATACAACTTAAGCTTAAATTCTATATTTATAAGATTTCCCTCATGAGTCTACAACTTTTGCTAAATTGACTTGAAATGATAAGATCTTAAACACTAAGTCCTTGATTTCCAAACAATAACCTTCGTTTTTAAGGCTAAATAACGCACATAAATGAGTGTTATCAGTACACCACAACAAAATGATGTATCGGAGAGCAGAAAGAGAACCTTGTTAGACATGGTTCAATTTATGATGAGTTATTCTCAACCACCTGGTTCGTTTTGGGGATATATAGTAGAAACTGTTGTATATATTCTGAATATGGTTTCCTCCAAGAGTGTTCAAGAAACACGCTACAAGTTATGGAGAGGACGTAAAGGAAGTTTGCGTTACTTCAAAATTTGAGGACGCCCAGCACATGTGTTGGTGCAAAACCCGAAGAAATTAGAACGACATTCAAAATTTTGCCTATTTGTAGGATATCCTAAAGAAACGAAGGGAAGTCTCTTTTATGATCCTCAAGAGAATAAAGTAATTATTTTGACAAATGCCACATTCCTTGAGGAAAATCATATAAGGAATCATCAAACACGGAGTAAACTACTGTTAAAGAAATTTTCGGAGAAGCCACAAACAAACAAACAAAAGTTGTTAATAAAACTGGTGCTTCCAACCAGTCACATCCTTCTCAAGAGTTGAACAACTAATTGGTTAATGAATTCATGGAGTATTGGATTAGTTAATCAATTAGACACATTCTTAGGAGTTGCACTATCTGAAAAGCCAAGAAGCAATCTGGGCTCACAATAATTCAGTAAAATTAATCTTTAGATAACAAATGATTGAATTTAAATAAACTAACACCGAGTAATTCCGATAAGCCTACCCGCCTTTTATTTTACTACTTTTACTTTTCTGCCATTTATTTTCAGCACTTTATTTCTCCTCACATTTCAATCTATCCAAATCCAACCCCATTTTAGTCCCGTCACCACAATAAACCTGATTTAGATTAATTAACAATCGTGTTCCCTGTGTTCGACCCCGACCACTATTGCTACAAGCTAGCTTTAGGGGTTGTGGACTTTAAACTTATCTGGCATAGTCGTTGGAGAATTCGACACCCTCCTACGTCCCGTTAACTCCCAAAACTCTAGTGGTTTTCTAGTCCCATTTATAGGATGCAAGAAATCAAAGTTCAATTTCAAGGATCTTTTCCACTATTGTTTTTGCGAGCCCACACATTCAACTCCAACATTTTGGCCACCAGCTGAACACGAACTATGCTAACTTTAGTGATCAATTCAAGCTAACAATGAAACTTAAACTTTAAGCAAAAAACAAACAATGTTAAGAGGAAGAAAGGCTGCCTTTGCATTAGTGGGGCCTTCGTCTACTTATGGTATCCAAATATTTTAATCCACGAAAAGAAGTTTAGCTCACCGAGGAAATTAAAATGCAAGACTTAAAGTAAAAGTTGCACAAAGTAAAAGAATAAACTTAATTCATATTAAATAAATGAAACGATTACAAGAATATAAGAACATACAACTGGAAATTGAATTAAAAAAGAAAAGTACAACAGCTTAAAAAAAAGACTATATAGAAAATAAGACGTAGGACTCAACTAAGGGTCTTTCCCCACTCTATCTTTACGGGATTGGAATTCCGTAATTCCGTAAAGCGAAAGCGTGATTGGAACCGATTTGTAGTTAATTTTGTTTAATCTAAAAGACCATTACATTAGCAATAAACTTAGAACTATTCCAGATTTATATTAAGGCTAAGCATACAAAAATATTAGATCTAAATCTAATTTATATAGTAATAGGTTACTTACTCTCGTTGACGACTCAGATTAAATTCAACATCTGCTTGTGAAATAATCATGAACTATTGCGAACACTACCACTATGGCTACACCGGTATGACTCTGAGACTACTAGAGGAGGGAGACTGGCTGGAGCCTTCAGGAGAATTCACTAAGAGTAGGAGAATGAATGGGATGCCTTTCACCCCACCACAGTGATCCTATTTATAGGAACAGGCTACGACCTTTTCCTTTTAGGCAAAGGTCGTGAATAAGATCTAGTCAAATATATTATCTTATTCATATCTAATTTTAATAAATAAATAATTAATTCCATGATTAATTAGTTACCCAATTAAATATCATATATTTAGTTGTAGGGATTTTATTAAAACATTTATTTTATTAATATGAATCCAATTCATATTAATTATTTGAACTCTTTCAATATTATCTCTCAAAATAAATTTTTGAAATTAAATAAAAAATTATATTATAAAGTTTTTTAAACTTTATACCATAATGTATCATCACACATTATATGATTGTCCTAAATAAATTGAACACTTTCATTAACTGTGGGTTCACTCCACTAACGACCCACAGTTGCACTCTTCTCACTGTAGACATAATTTTGTGTCCATGGATATAGACCAATAACAGTAAGTTAGTCCTTCACGAGTGTTTGTAACTCAAACTGGGTCAAATTACCGTTTTACCACTGAGTTACCTCTACCTCCTTAAGTACCAATGTTCCTCTAATGAACAATTTGTTCGTGATCCAACCACCAAACAGCCTCTCGAGCCAGTGAGAGGGTAGGGCCCTATGCTCGAGACCCGGAGTCACCAATTAAGGGAACACTAATCTGCTTCCCTAAAGTTGGGAATGAGTGAATTTCATCTTTTCTGATTATGTTCCTAGCTCCCCACTCAGTCTTGTCTCCAAAATGGTAGGCTTATTGAGTCGGCGTACTAGCCACTCTCACCCATACAAATCAAAGGACAATCCCTCGTGAACAAGAGTCCATAATCCACTAGGATTTAAACTAGGTTACCTGGGTCATCGTAGTGAAATAAAAACCTAACCAGTTGACGGTGTTACAACTAGCGGTTACTATTTTGCGGTCCGACCTTATGCAAACTCATAATACAAAGTGGGTCGTATCCATAGTGTCGCTAGGATAAGGTACCCAACCCTATCCCTATACTATACACCCTTCTGGCTGTTTCTTGAAATTTGATCCCCGTATGTCTCCACATACAGTTCAAGACTCATCCCTCAGCCTTGGATGTTTATTTTATTGGATTACGGTTATTTAGGAAAGATGTACATAATATAGACAATAACTCTTTATTGAAAAAGCATCAAACAATACTTTATTTATGTTCGGTCAGTCGTTACATTTACTATCTACGAGTTTTAGGGCATAAAACCCAACAAACTCCCTCTTGAACTAAAACTCTAGTCACTGAGAAGTAAATGCAATAATCATAGAACCCTAAGACTATTGATTTAGTCTTGCAATGATGTTTCTGAGGTTTAGAGCAACAGCGCTGGAAGGGTGATCAACCACTCTTCCTGTAAAATGAGACACCTCTCAGCTAATTCTAATTTTGGAATAACTCATATTCCTATAGACATTAGTCACCGTTATTCGGTCAAGGATTTGTTAAAACACTTAACTCATCCTCGTAAGTGTAACCCTCCCACTTTCAGATCCCCGTGGTGCACACCAACAAGCTATCGAAGGGTGAGAAAACTGTTGGTGATTAACCTAAGAGACCTTATCCCTTTCAAGAGTTCATGGTGTTCTGAATCCTACAATCAGGCCCGTCCGAAGGGATGGTCGCTCCAGGACGACACACATGCGGATCATATGAATCTCACGATGTGACCTAGGGTTGGAGACTGAGGGATACGTTGACACATGTCCCGCTCCCACTTACTATAGAAACTTTCCCCATTCACCCTGATATTGACCCATGCAAACACTTTCCGAAGGGAGGCCGCACCTAGGGCGACACGAAGCCGAGCATGAATCTCACGTTGTAAACATAGGGACGTAGGAACAAAACTTGATCTCGTTTTGTAATTTTTTCTCCCACTAAAATGTCTTATTGTATGTTTTAAGGGTTATTTAATTAAGATAAATTCGCCTAAGTCAATGTATCTAAATCTAATCTCATGATAACTCTTAGGATGATAATTTTACGATAACATTCTAAGTGAATTAAACTCTTTTAAAAGACCTAGCAATATCGCATGCTAACATGACTATGGTTAATTCAACTCAAGTTCCGAGTCAGCTCCCAGGTAGAATGTGTTTCATAAACCGTCATCTTAAGTACCTCCAACCTTAGACAAAACTTCATCGGGAGAGTTCCCTTATAACCATAGTAATGTAATATCTTTACTGTAAAGATCTAGGTGAATTAAACTCTTTTAATTGACCTTGCGATTTTGCATGCTAACATAATCTTGGTTAATTCAACACAAGTTTCGGGTCAGTTCCCATGTAGGAGGTGTTCCGTAAACTGTCATCTTAAGTACCTCCAGCCTTAGACAGAACTTCACCGGTTGAGTTCCCTTATAACCATAGTAATGTTTGTCCTACTTAGTCATATTAAAACTATTTTAAAACTAAGCAAGACTTAATTCTAATCCTATTAGAATGAACGTGATCTTAGGTCCAATTAATTTTAAACATTTTAAAATTAATTCATTTACCTATGATCTTATGTTTGCATGCAATCTTTATTATAGGTTGACGGTTTCTAATCATTACTTTTATAACTCTTATAAATTTTAATGATTATCCCTTTCATAAACTTTATATGGTTTAATTAATTAACAATCAAATTCAAATTAATCAATAAACCATAACATTTGCATTTCACGACTTCGTATAACAATAATATTAAACTATAGATGTGTCATGTTTAATGCAAATTGATTTTCATAGTTTATTAATATAACTTCTTATATCATGCAAATCATGAAAATCACCCAAGCATCCATAAGACATTAAATTAAATATAACTCTTTATATTTAAGCTATGTAATGTCATGCCATATGCTTATTGTATTTCATATATTTAACATAGCCATTATATTAAATTACTCATGAAATTCATCCACCGTGCATTAATATCATACATTATAACATTTATAATATATTAAAATGCATGATCATGCTTAACCTAAGGTGGGATTTAATCTAAATGACATTCACAAAGCATTTAAATAGCAAATGAACCGATAATTTGGCTCCTAGGATAAAATAAAGCAATAAATTACATTAATTTAGCATAATTTTATCCTAATAAGTCTTCTGCCGCTCCAGAACTGGACCAAAACAACTCGAACCAACCCGAACTGTCACACCCCCTCCCGGACCACCTCTAGCTTAGCCCGAAAGACGGCGTGAAGCCAACATACATCATCACCTCTAACGATCCCTGTTGACCCTACTGAAACCTTGAACCTGATAAACATACTAATAATGGACATAAAATATATTCCATATGAACCACGACATAACGGAAACCCCGAAAACATATCAACATACACGAGGTGTCGCCATGACATATCTCGGTTTGGAGATAACCTGGTATAGATATCATAACCAAAGACATGTACAACTAGGATTTATACAACCACGACCTCTAGGACTATATTATCCAATCCTTACAAAACATTTACAATATGAACATACTCAATTTACAACTCCACCCACGTACTGAAGCTTGATCCGGAACTTTCAGCAGACGTTGGCAGTGTATCAGGCACCGGGAGCTCGATCTCTACCTGAAAAGTGGAAAAACATTTTGAAAGAATGAGCTACGAAGCCCAGTGAGTGACTAACTTTAAAACTCTAAATCCAGAAGTCAAAAACACGTGATAAACCTTTAAACGTATGGATATGCTCAATCAAAACGTTTAACATAAACGTGTAATGGAAAAGGTTTTCTAAAATATCTCGCAAGTTCGTCAATAAAAATCAAGCAAGGCATATCAAATACATCAAACGTTTTAACTAACATGACCGATCTACGTTGTGTAGGGCACGCCCAGTACAACCAACGTTACTAGTCCTACGATGTAGTGGGGCCCGCCCAGCACTCCCATCGTCTTTGTCGTAGTGGGGCCCGCCCAGCACTCACGACAGCATCGTTGTCACGGAGTACACTCAACGTCAACAACGGAACATAACCTGTGTGCACACGGTACCATATAGCCTCGGGCTCAATATCTCAGTCATGTAGTCAATAGAAATCTCGGAAATCACATGAAAACATTAAAACATGCCTGCTTATCGTTATCTTTCGTAAAACTCAAGCTTACTCAACTTGCTCGTGAAAAACTTTAAATCATTAAACAATATTTGCTAACACATGCTTTACTTTAAAAGATATCGTTTCAACTATTTTCCATAAAGCCATTAGCCACGTGCTCGTATATAAACCTTTTTAGAAAATCTAAGCTCAAAACTCATGTTTGCAACCGTTCACAAAAACCATGTATCATTCATAGAAAAGCATGTAAAACACATATAATCATGAACAACCGTTTAAGAACATTTTCGAAATTCATTTTATCACTCACAGTCTTATCTAGTTCCCCGGTTTGTAGACTCGACCTATATCCTCTTGGCCTGTCAAATAACCAAAACCGAGCATTAGAACCATAGATAGCTTTGTTTTTCCATGCTCATGAATTCTTGTCACTTGAATTAAAAACCACATCCACATTCTACTTTTCCAGATTTTCCAGATTCTATACCCTAACTTCCAACACCCATAACCTTCTCAATACTTAACCAAAATTAATGAAATACACATCAAATTCTTCATTTTCGAACACTCTACAACTTACCTGAAGAAATGAAAACGAGATTCGCAACCAATTTCTCCAGAAACGCCCCGAAATCAGACAACACAGATTCGAGCTTCTCTGTTACCCTTTATCTTTCTCCTGACATTAAACATACATACAGTCATTTTTGGCTCACGGAATCTTCACAAAAGTTGTAGAAATTTGAATAAGATTTCCATCCATACCAAATAGAGCTTCTGATTCGACTTGTGCACTCCAGAATACTCGAAACATCAGAGAACACCAGAGATCCTCCTGGTTTGCTCGAAAATCCTGTGCTCTGTTTTCCATTCCAAAAACCATCAACTTCCCATTCGATTTAGGTCAAGCTTACTTCATTAAATATGTTAGAAAATGAACTAACTTTCAAGAAAATCAAACCGCACCTCTTGATTCTTACTGTCTAGCCCAAACCGACTAAAACATCAGAGGTTGACAAGTTGAACACAGATTCTGCAATGGTTGGCTTTGCATGAGCCTTTCCCTATCTTCCTCAACCTCAAACCACGAAATTCTTCTTCTTCCTCCTCCTTCACTCTCTCCTTAAAGTGCTCTGAAAGTTTCAATGGAAAAGGATGAAAAATGAGATGGAAATGGGCTGATAAAACATGTAGTCGGTGGTGGGTTTGGTGCTGTCCAATTCCACTTGCTTTCTTTTTCTTTCCTTTTTTTCTTTTTTTTTTTTTTTTCAGTTTTGCTGATTTCTTTTTTTTTTTTTTTTTCCTTTTTCCTTTTCATTTTCCTTTTCCATTTATTCCTAAATTAATAACTTCCACCCAATTTAATTCAACCATGAAACCACAATAGATGACAAGAGAAAATGTTCCAAGGAAAGTCCCGGGTTTACAACTTACCTCCCCCTTTTCAAATTTCGTCCTCGAAATTTAGAAGTCCTTAGGTGAAGAGTGTCGGGTAACTCCTCCTCATCTGATCTTCGGACTCCCAAGTTGCCTCCTCAACTCCGTGATGCCTCCAAAGAACCTTCACGAGTGGGATCGTTTTGTTCCTCAAAACTTGCTCCTTTCTGTCGAGGATCTGAACTGCTTCTTCCTTATAACTCAAGTCTTCCTTCAGCTCAATTGGTTGCACTTTCAACACATGGGATGGATCTGGTATATATTTCCTCAACATGGACACATGAAAAACATCATGTATTCGAGCGAGTTCCGCTGGCAACTCAAGTCTATAGGCTGCTGGTCCAACTCGTTCTATTATCTGGTAAGGACCAATATATCTAGGACTCAGCTTACCTTTCCTCCCAAAGCGAAAAACACCTCTCCATGGAGATAACTTCAAGAAAACCTAATCTCCAACCTGGAACTCTAAGTCTCTTCGTCGCTTATCTGCATAGCTCTTCTGTCGATCCTGTGCTATTTTTAGATTCTCCCTAATTAGCTTAACATTGTCTGACGTAACTTGTACCAACTCAGGACCAACTAGCTTTCGCTCTCCCACTTCGTTCCAGCACACAGGAGTCCTGCATGGTCTGCCATACAAAGCCTCGAATGGTGCCATGCCGATACTCGACTGATAGCTGTTATTATAAGCGAACTCCATAAGTGATAAGTGGGTATCCCAACTTCCCTTAAACTGAAGGACACATGCTCTCAACATGTCCTCTAAGGTCTGGATGGTCCTCTCAGACTGACCATCTGTCTGGGGATGGAACGCTGTACTGAACTTCAACTTTGTTCCCATTGCTTTCTGCACACTAGGCCAAAACTTAGAAGTAAACCTTGGATCCCTATCTGAAACTATGGACACTGGCACTCCATGTTGACTTACAATCCTGTCGACGTATAGTTTAGCTAGCTGATCTAGTGTAGACGTCGTTTTAACCGGTATAAACCGTGTTGTCTTGGTGAGTCTATCTACTATTACCCATATACCATCATGTCCGCTAGAAGTACGGGGTAATCCAAACAGAAAATCCATGGTAATATGCTCCCACTTCCACTCCGGCACAGGCAGTGGATTAAGGAGTCCTCCTGGCCTCTGTCTCACTGGTTTAACCTGTTGACAGATCAAACATCTATCGACATATTCAGCTATCTCCCGTTTCATACCAGGCCACCAGTAAGTTTTCTTCAGAGTTCTATACATCTTGGTGCTTCCTGGATGCATAGCGTAAGCTGAACTGTGAGCTTCCTCTAATATAGCACTCTTAAGCTCACTAATACTCGGAACGCATAGTCTTCCCTGTTTAACTATGGCTCCGTCTGCTCTCAACTCATATTCTGCCTCTGGGCCTTGCTTGGACTTTATAAGCATCTTCTGTATGTTACTATCCTCTGACTGTCTTCTCACAATCTCTGCTACTAGAGAAGACCTAACTTGAAATTGAGCTAAAAGACTCCCTGAGCTTCCTGCAGTCATAACTGCCTTGAAACCTCTTAACGCACTCAGCAAGCTTGCTCGAATACCACACAAGGCACTCTTCGGAAGTCTCGACTTCCTACTTAACGCATCTGCTACCACGTTAGCCTTACCCGGATGATATTCTATGGTACAGTCATAGTCTTTAATTAGTTCTAGCCATCGCCTCTGCCTTAGATTCAGCTCTTTCTGATCAAAGATGTACTTCAAACTCTTATGATCTGTGAAAATGTGGCACTTCTCACCGAATAAATAATGTCTCCAGATCTTCAGTGCAAAAACAACTGCTGCTAGCTCAAGATCATGGGTAGGGTAATTACACTCATGCTTCTTCAACTGCCTCGAAGCATAAGCTATTACCTTTCCTTCCTGCATCAGCACACAACCTAATCCTTGCCTCGAAGCATCACAATAGATCACATACTCCTTCCCTGTTACAGGAAGTGCTAGAATAGGCGTTGTCACCAATCTCTTTTTCAGCTCCTGGAAACTCTGTTCACATTTGTCTGACCACTCAAACTTTGCATTCTTCCTTGTCAAGGCTGTCAAGGGTAATGCTAACCGTGAGAAATCCTCAACAAAACATCTGTAGTATCCTGCTAGGTCGAGGAAACTACGTACCTCTGTTGCACTAGCTGGTCTTTCCCAGTTTACCACAGCTTCCACTTTCTGCGGATCAACACTAACTCCGTCCGATGAAACTACATGCCCTAAGAACACCACTTGATTCAACCAGAACTCACATTTGCTGAACTTAGCGTATAACTGTTTATCACGTAGTGTCTGCAGAACAATCCTTAGATGTTCCTCATGGGCTTCCCTGTCAATTGAGTAAACTAGAATGTCATCGATGAACACTATCACAAACTGATCTAAATACTGGTGGAAGATCCTGTTCATGAGGTCCATGAAAACTGCTGGCGCATTCGTTAAACCGAATGGCATCACTAAAAACTCATAGTGCCCATACCTCGTCCTGAATGATGTCTTAGGAATATCTGATTCTCTAACCTTCAACTGGTGGTATCCTGACCTCAGATCAATCTTAGAGAACACTGATGCTCCCCTTAACTGGTCAAACAAGTCATCGATGCGTGGTAGAGGATACTTGTTACGTATCGTGACCTTGTTTAACTGCCTGTAATCAATACATAATCTCAGGGTACCATCTTTCTTCTTCACGAATAACATTGGAGCTCCCCACGGTGATACACTTGGCCTGATGTATCCCTTGTCAACTAGTTCCTGCAATTGCACCTTCAGCTCCTTAAGCTCGCTTGGAGCCATCCTGTATGGTGCCTGTGAAATAGGTGCTGTTCCTGGTAACAATTCAATAGTGAACTCCACCTCTCTATCAGGCGGCAAACCCGATAGATCAGCTGGGAAAACATCAAGATATTCATTCACCACAGGAACATCTTCTGGTTTCAGCTTTTCTTCTTGCACCTTTACTATGTGTGCAAGAAATGCTGTGCAACCTTTCCTCAACAACTTCTCAGCTTTCAGAGCTGAAATCAAACACGTAGGAATAATCTTCCTCTCACCCCTGAAAACCACTTCAGTCAAACCTGGTTTCTTAAAAGTCACTTCCTTCGTATGGCAATCCATAGAAGCGTAATGAGTGAATAAGAAATCCATTCCCAAAATCACATCCAACTCCTGCAACTCTAGGGGAAAAAGATCCACTAACATACAGAGACCTTCTACTACAACCTCACAATCACGCAACACATCCTTGACTAACAAAACGTCACCAACTGGAGTGCATATGACTAATTCCTCAGATAAAGGCTCTAGCATCCTATTCAGCTTAGTTAAAAACATGCTAGGAACAAAGGAATGCGTAACGCCTGGATCTAATAAAACACGTGCAGGTACATTACATATCAAAATCGTACCAGTTATCACATCTGGTGCATCCTCTGCTTCCTGTTGAGTCATGGCGTAGACTTTTCCCTGCTGCCTAGGTCTCCCCACAACTCCCTTTTGCCTTGCACCACTAGTGCCTTCTCCTGCGCCTGCTAAGACTCTCGGCTGCTCAACTGTGTGGGACTCAACTCCTGGGTCCCTCTGAACTGTTGCCTTCAACTGTGGGCAATTCCTCTTGAAATGCCCTAGTTGTCCACATTGATAACACACACCAGCGCCAACAAGACACTGACCTCGATGATTCTTGCCACAACTTGCACATGATGTTCTCCTGGATTCACTAGCAACGGACTCCTGACCCGTCCGCGGTCTTGCTATTGAACTCGCAGACTGACTGGGGGCTCTCTGACTTTGCCTCTGATAGGCACTACCCGAACTCATTTGCCTCGATAATTGGCCACCAGATCGACGCTTGAAGTCTTGACGGCTTGAAACATTCACTCCAGGTGCAAACCTCCGCTGCTCACGACCTCGAAAACCACTAGCTGTTGGAGCTCCACGACTAGGCTCCGCGACCGACCTTTCCTCTATAATACTCTGCTCCACACGTAAGGCAGTCTCTACTAGCTGAGAAAAATCCGTCCACTTTGCAATCGCAGTAACTGGGGTACGTATCTCAAAACGTAGCCCTCTCTCAAACCTGCGACACCTGTCACTCTCAGATGCCACAATCACTTCAGCATACCGTGAAAGCTCGGTATACTTCCTCTCGTACTCAGCCACTGATAGTGACCCTTGTTTCAGCTCCAGAAACTCATCCCTCTTTGCCTCACAATATGTGGCGGGATAGTACTTTTCCTCAAATATGCCTCTGAATGTCTGCCAATCTAACGTACGTGCATCACTGCGCCTGGCTATAATAGACTTCCACCATCCCTCTGCCTCCTTCTGCAAAAGGAATGTGGCTAATTTGACTTTTCGCTCCTCAGGACAACTCATCACGTCAAAGCATTTCTCCAACATATTCAACCAGACCTCGGCGTCAGCTGGATCTGTGGAACCCTCAAACACTGTGGCTCCCAACTTCTTCAACCGTTCAATCCCATACGTCTTTTCCGGATCACTAGGCCCTGCTCTCTCTGGCCTACCGATCTCCTGCGCAGATCTAGCAAATTGATCACTCCCTGCCTCATTCTGACCTCTCGGGGTACTGGATCCCCTTTCCGATTGACTTTGGGTAGGATCCTGCGTCCCGTCCTGATTCTGCCTGCGTCGTCTGCTGGTACGTGGTGGCATGACTCCTATATCATATCATCACATCAGACATGCTATAGATACTTAAGTCAGATGCATGATACTAAACTGATACACACATTCTAGTCTTGACTATACTCCCTCTCAACAATACTCGGACCATACTCCGCTAGTTCTATATGAACTGACCCAACGTGTAACTGTTTACTTCCTGGATTATTCTTAGCACTAACTACCATGTCTCTTTTCCCATGGAGCTAACTGCTCTGATACCAAGTTGTCACACCCCCTCCCGGACCACCTCTAGCTTAGCCCGAAAGACGGCGTGAAGCCAACAGACATCATCACCTCTAACGATCCCTGTTGACCCTACTGAAACCTTGAACCTGATAAACATACTAATAATGGACATAAAATATATTCCATATGAACCACGACATAACGGAAACCCCGAAAACATATCAACATACACGAGGTGTCGCCATGACATATCTCGGTTTGGAGATAACCTGGTATAGATATCATAACCAAAGACATGTACAACTAGGATTTATACAACCACGACCTCTAGGACTATATTATCCAATCCTTACAAAACATTTACAATATGAACATACTCAATTTACAACTCCACCCACGTACTGAAGCTTGATCCGGAACTTTCAGCAGACGTTGGCAGTGTATCAGGCACCGGGAGCTCGATCTCTACCTGAAAAGTGGAAAAACATTTTGAAAGAATGAGCTACGAAGCCCAGTGAGTGACTAACTTTAAAACTCTAAATCCAGAAGTCAAAAACACGTGATAAACCTTTAAACGTATGGATATGCTCAATCAAAACGTTTAACATAAACGTGTAATGGAAAAGGTTTTCTAAAATATCTCGCAAGTTCGTCAATAAAAATCTAGCAAGGCATATCAAATACATCAAACGTTTTAACTAACATGACCGATCTACGTTGTGTAGGGCACGCCCAGTACAACCAACGTTACTAGTCCTACGATGTAGTGGGGCCCGCCCAGCACTCCCATCGTCTTTGTCGTAGTGGGGCCCGCCCAGCACTCACGACAGCATCGTTGTCACGGAGTACACTCAACGTCAACAACGGAACATAACCTGTGTGCACACGGTACCATATAGCCTCGGGCTCAATATCTCAGTCATGTAGTCAATAGAAATCTCGGAAATCACATGAAAACATTAAAACATGTCTGCTTATCGTTATCTTTCGTAAAACTCAAGCTTACTCAGCTTGCTCGTGAAAAACTTTAAATCATTAAACAATATTTGCTAACACATGCTTTACTTTAAAAGATATCGTTTCAACTATTTTCCATAAAGCCATTAGCCACGTGCTCGTATATAAACCTTTTTAGAAAATCTAAGCTCAAAACTCATGTTTGCAACCGTTCACAAAAACCATGTATCATTCATAGAAAAGCATGTAAAACACATATAATCATGAACAACCGTTTAAGAACATTTTCGAAATTCATTTTATCACTCACAGTCTTATCTAGTTCCCCGGTTTGTAGACTCGACCTATATCCTCTTGGCCTGTCAAATAACCAAAACCGAGCATTAGAACCATAGATAGCTTTGTTTTTCCATGCTCATGAATTCTTGTCACTTGAATTAAAAACCACATCCACATTCTACTTTTCCAGATTTTCCAGATTCTATACCCTAACTTCCAACACCCATAACCTTCTCAATACTTAACCAAAATTAATGAAATACACATCAAATTCTTCATTTTCGAACACTCTACAACTTACCTGAAGAAATGAAAACGAGATTCGCAACCAATTTCTCCAGAAACGCCCCGAAATCAGACAACACAGATTCGAGCTTCTCTGTTACCCTTTATCTTTCTCCTGACATTAAACATACATACAGTCATTTTTGGCTCACGGAATCTTCACAAAAGTTGTAGCAATTTGAATAAGCTTTCCATCCATACCAAATAGAGCTTCTGATTCGACTTGTGCACTCCAGAATACTCGAAACATCAGAGAACACCAGAGATCCTCCTGGTTTGCTCGAAAATCCTGTGCTCTGTTTTCCATTCCAAAAACCATCAACTTCCCATTCGATTTAGGTCAAGCTTACTTCATTAAATATGTTAGAAAATGAACTAACGTTCAAGAAAATCAAACCTCACCTCTTGATTCTTACTGTGTAGCCCAAACCGACTAAAACATCAGAGGTTGACAGGTCGAACACAGATTCTGCAATGGTTGGCTTTGCATGAGCCTTTCCCTATCTTCCTCAACCTCAAACCACGAAATTCTTCTTCTTCCTCCTCCTTCACTCTCTCCTTAAAGTGCTCTGAAAGTTTCAATGGAAAAGGATGAAAAATGAGATGGAAATGGGCTGATAAAACATGTAGTCGGTGGTGGGTTTGGTGCTGTCCAATTCCACTTGCTTTCTTTTTCTTTCTTTTTTTTTTTCACTTTTGCTGATTTCTTTTTTTTTTTTTTTCCTTTTTCCTTTTCATTTTCCTTTTCCATTTATTCCTAAATTAATAACTTCCACCCAATTTAATTCAACCATGAAACCACAATAGATGACAAGAGAAAATGTTCCAAGAAAAGTCCCGGGTTTACACGAACCATCTCGAACAGGCTTAAAAAAAACTCGAACCAAGCCATCCCAGCACGAACCGGAGCCAACCCCTTGAACCTGATCAAATCGAATCCTCTTCACCACTTGAAAACCCTAGCGTCCCCGCTAGAACTCGACACAACATCTCGAAGCCGTCGCGTTTAGTGTGTTGCTAGGATTTTGAGATAGCGTCGAGACGCTGATGAAATAGTGTCTCGATGTTGTTGTGTCTGAAGGAGAAATCTTGAGAACTCTACGACTCTTCTTTCGTTTTTGGCTAAATTTGGTTTCGATCTTCATCGATTTTTTAGCCTAATCTAGTCCAGGACTTACAATTGATTCGAATTTACATATGATTGCCCAAAAAACACAATGGCCCTTACAATTTTGATCATATCAAAGAAGTAAATTCTAAGGTCAAATTTATCAAAAACATTCATTTAAAAAATTACATCCACCATGCAATTAATCCCACCGAACCAATGCAAATTTTAGAAAAACAAGATTAGATCTACGATCGGCTCTAATACCAATTGAAGGGATTGGACTTCTGTAATTGCGCAAAGTGGAAGCGTGATTGGGACTGATTCGTAGTTAATTTTGTTTAATCTAAAATACAAATACATTGGCAATAAACTTATAAATATTCTAGATTTATATTAAGACTAAGCATAAAAAAATATTTTATCTAAATCTAATTTATATAGTAACATGTTACTTACTTTTGTTGGCGACTCAGTTTAAATTCATCAACTGCTTGTGAAATAATCATGAACTATTGTGAACACTACCACTATGGCTAAAACGGTATGACTCTTAGACTACTAGAGACAGGAGACTGGTGGGAGCCTTTAGGAGAATTCTCTGAGAGTAGGAGAATGAATGAGATGCCTTTAACCCCACCAGGGGTCTTATTTATAGGAAAAGACAAAGACATTTTCCTTACAGGAAAAGGTCATGAATAAGATCTAATCAAATATATTATCTTATACATATCTAATTTTAATCAATAATTAATTAATTCCATGATTAATTAATTACCCAATTAAATATCATATATTTAATTTTAGGGATTTTATTAAAACATTTATTTTATTAATATGAATCCAATTTATATTAATTATCGGAACTCTTTCAAATATTTTCTCTCAAAATCAAAATTTGAAATTAAATTAAAATTTATATTATAAAGTTTCATAAACTTTATACTATAATGTATCATCACACATTATATGATTGTCCTATATAAATTGAACACTTACATTATCTATGGGTTCAGTCCACTAATGACCCACAGTTGCACTATTCGCACTGTAGACATAATTCCGTGTCCATGGATATAAACCAATAACAACAAGTTAGTCCTTCACGAGTGTTCATAACTCCAGTTGGGTCAAATTACCGTTTTACCCTTGAGTTACCTCTACCTACTTAAGTACTAGTGCTCCTCTAATGAACAACTGTTTTGTGGTCCAACCACCAAACAGAACCCCTCTCGGGCCAATGAGAGGGTAGGGCCCTATGTTAAAGACCCGGAGTCACCAATTAAGGGAACACTCATCTGCTTCCCTAAAGTCGGGAAGGAGTGAATTCCATCTCGTGTGATTATGTTCTCAACTCCCCACTCGATTTTGTCCCAAAAATGGTAGGCTTATTGAGTCGGCGTAGTGGCCACTCTCACCCATACAAATCAAAGGACAATCTCTCATGAAAAGGAGTCCATAATCCACTAGGATTTAGACTAAGTTGCCTAGGTCACCCTAGTGAAATAGAAACCTAACTAGTTAACGGTGTTACAGCTAGCGGTTACTATTTCGTGGTCCGGCCTTATGTAAACTCATAATACAAAGTGGGTCGTATCCATAGTGTCGCCAGGATAAGGTACCCAGCCTTATCCCTATACTGTAGACCCTTCATGCTGTTTCTTGAACATTGATCCCCGTATGTCTCCACATACAGTTCAAGACTCATCCCTTAGCCTCAGATGTTTAGTTTATTGGATTACGGTTATTTAGGCAAGATGTGCATGATATAGACAATAACTCTTTATTGAAAAAATATCAAACAATACTTTATTTATGTTCGGTCAATCGTTACATTTACTATCTACGAGTTTTAGGGCATAAAACCCAACAAACTCCCACTTGAACTAAAACTCTAGTCAATGGGAAGTAAATGCAATAATCTAAAGCTGGGAATGTAATGTACACTGTATTGCCTAAATAACATTTTGACGACTGTTTAAAAATAAAGAGTTATTTCCATTCAATAAAGCGTTATTTATTTTAAATGATTAGTACTACATAAAAAACATCAAATCCAATAAACTAGGAACCTCGGGTTATGTTATGAAAACTTGAACTTTATGTTGTGACATAAAAGTGGATCAAGTTCAAGAAATAACCTAAACGATCTATAGCATAGGGATAAGGTTGGGTACCTTATCTTAGGAAAACTATGTGATGCGACCCACTATGTTTATAGTGCAAACGATGTGATCCTGAATCGTTCATGTAGAAACAAGAAAGTGGGCGCGTCTTATGCAAATGAGTTTTCATAAAACCAGGACCGAGAAATAAGTCACTCTTGCTTTATAACGTCGTTTACTGACAAGACTGACTATTTCAAGCGATGACCTAGGTAACTCGATCTTAATCCTGAGCTAACTATGAACTCCTGTTTATTCGGGATTATCCTTTGATTTCCATGGGTGATCGGGTAGATAGTTGAGGACATAGTCTTGCAAAACGGAATTCACTCCTACCCAATTTAGGCATAGTATAGAGGTTGTTCCTTTAAATGCTAACTCTGGGACATGAACAAAGGGATCCGTCTCATTGGTCCGAAAGGTTTTAGGTTTAGTGGTCGGACCATAAACCTGTTGGGTTTTATGCCCTAAAACTCGTAGATAGTGAATGTAACCATTGACCGAATATTAATGAAATAATATTGATATATTTTTTCATTAAATGTTATTAGTTATTTTATATTTTTCTTTGCCTAAAATAACCCTAATCCAATAAACTAGACATCCTAGGCTGTAATATGAGTCTTGAACTATATGTGGCAACATATGGGGATCACTGTTCAAGAAACAGCCTAAAGGGTCTACAATTTAGGTATAAGACTGGGTGCCTTATCCTGGTGACACTATGGATACGACCCACTTTGTATTTCATACAAATGCTATGATCCAACGCATTCGTGTAGGAGACATGCTAGTGGGGGTATCATATGCAATGAGTTTGAATAAGATCGGACAGCGAAATAGTAGCCACTGGTTAGAACACCGTTAACTAGTCGGTTTTCTATTTCACCAGGACAACCTAGACAACTTAGTCTTAACTCTTTTCATACCTTTGCATCTTTTCACTTAGACGCTAGCCTGCTGTTGACCGAAATTTGACTTTTTTCCTCTTTAACTCTTTTCATTCCTTTGCATCTTTTCACGTCCCGAGCACCCGATTAACTCTAATATTGCGCTATAGCTCCAATCAACCATTTCCTACAAAATAAACAATTAAGTGCAATAAAATGGCCGATAATCATCAAAGACTAGCTAAACTAAATAAATAAAGATAGCTAGCTATGCTCGCTATCAAATACCCCCAAACTTAAGCTTTTGCTAGTCCTCGAGCAAACTAGAAATCAAACATACAGTAGAAAAATGGATGCAACAATCATAACTCAATCCTCAAGGCTGAAAAGTCAATAACCAAGCAAGCAAGAGACATGCACATAAGGACCAATGAGGGAGACAAATTAAAGTTTTTCCAAAATTAACTTGCACAAGCGAAATCTAACTCAACAAGATCAGACTCTACTAGCTCGGGATTGGATTATTAAACTCTCAGCTCATCTTCCCTCTACACTGGCACTAAGGCTTCACTAATGAGTTAATGGAACAAATTAGATTGTTTTCCTCCAAACTTAGGTGCTTATAATTAACAATTAAATTAAGCATGTATCTGTGGCACTAGCTTTCACACACCTATTGCAGGGACCCTTAACCTGAGTTTTCTCTGGTTGGCCTAACTGATCACAACAGGGGTAGCTCTTTTTGCCTTAATCTTTATTAAACATTGCAAACTGTGCATAGGCCATGGCATAATAATTTTCTTTTCAACAGTAACAACAAGAATGATTTTTCTTTATGAGCATAAATAGCAAATATTCTTTTCTTTCCTCCTAAGCAAGATCAAACATGCTAATTTGCAAAGCATTAACTTTTTAGCTCTACCCTACACCTATCGAGGTGACAACAAGCATATGAACCTCATAATTCGCTCCTAAGCATTCAAATCCAAATCTAGCCAAGACAAATACTCTACTCATGCAAGCCATCTCCTAGAAAAAATTTAAAAAGTCTCCCTTTTTGGGCACTTATGCTTACAACTCATCACAAGCTTGAAAATTGACAAGAAAGCCTATCCTAGGACCTCATAATCATGCAAAAGTAGCATCCAGAAAACAACCGTATGCATAATTCAAAGAAAGCTCAAAACTATAGCCCGAACTCAGATGCTTAAGGGCTCCACAAACATGCTAATCCACCCCCAAACTTAAAACATGCATTATCCTCAATGTATACAGAAAATAAGGAATAAACAAGCATGAGAACAATAAAAGAATGACAGGAGTGAACAATACTGGCCTGGAATGATGATGACTTCTTGCTTGAGATCTTGGAATCTTGAAAGCTTGAAAGCAAAGGAGAGAAAGAAAACAAGATCTACAAAACAAAAAGAAACAATAAATCAAAAACAAAAAGAAAACAATTAAGTGCAATAAAATGGCCGATAATCATCAAAGACTAGCTAAACTAAATAAATAAAGATAGTTAGTTATGCTCGCTATCAGCCTCTAACATCTTACCACTGACAACTATTAGTAGATATTCTTTCTAAAATTTCATAGGCTTCATTGAAAGTTTTTGCCAAAAGGGCCCCTCCAGACGAAGCATCAACCATACCCTGGGTTACTCCGTTGAACCCATTGTAAAATGTTTCCATTTGGATACAATGAGGTAAACCATGGTGGAGACACTTTCGCAAAAGCTCCTTAAGCCTTTCCCAAGCCTCACTAAAAGTTTCATCCTCAAGTTGCCTAAACCCTACTATTTCACTCCTTAATTTAGCATTTCTATTAGGTGGGAAATATTTGCTCAAAATTTTTTTAGCTAACTCATCCCATGTCCTAATTGATCCTGGAGCAAAAGAATTTAACCACGCCCTTTTGCTCCATCTCTAAGAGAATACGGGAAGAAAGTTAATCTAAGGAAATCCCTAGGCACTCCTTGAATTACAAAAGAATCACTAACTCCTAGAAAATACTTAAGATTCAAATGAGGATCTTCAGATGACAAACCATGAAATTGACCCACGGTTTGCAACATCTGAAACATTACTGGTTTCATTTCAAAAATTGTCGCTTGGATTTGAGGACGTGCAATCCCTGGATTCAACTCATCAAACATTGGGAAAGCATATGCTCGAATGGCTTGGTCCTATCGTTCGCTACCAAGATAGGATTTGCAGCAAGCGATTGTGCTAGGGGTTCACTAGATCTTCAAGACCCTGCGGAAGACGCGGCACGTTATCCATTTGGTTTATGCGCTGCTCTCTCCTTCTTCTCCTGAATGTCCTCTCGATTTATGGATCAAGCTCAAACCTTACCCCAGGCGGATCGCTCATGCACCAAACTCACGCCTCCAAAAACAAAAGAAACAATCAAAAAGTTCTAGCACCAAACCACTAAAAAACATACACAAAACAGATCAAATAAAAACTTATTCAAGTCCGCGGCAACGTCGCCAAAAACTTGTTGGGCTCCTAGAGAGAGTAAAATTATGATCTAAAAGTACTCTAGAACTCTGTGCAAGTATACACAGTCCGCAACAAGTAATGAGTATTATCAATCCAAGGCCTGAACTAGTTTCCACTTTATCTATTTTGTATAATTCTTTAATGGTTTCAAAGAAGGTAAAAATGATTGGTTTTTGTAGGAATAATGTTGAAGCAAAAGAAATGACATAACATAAAATAATCAAATAGGCAGACAGATTAGAAAGAGGCGTTGGTCAGGATTTAGAAATTGTTTTAAAAGATGCTCTAGCAATATTATTGATCATGCAAAACTCTCGCAGTCTTATTACCAGATTCCTCCCAGAACTTCGAATCTTTTGGAATGTGTTTCAACCCCAATGAAGTACTACTGATCGAGCACTAGGCAACTGGCTATCCCTAGCTCAGTCACTGGTGTTCACCAATACACAATGATCGTAGTGTTATTAATCGCCACATACTCTCTAAATCATCCCTAAAACTAGAGAGAGGTATTCATACCGGCTGGCCAGGCGGGCATAAAATAGAAATGAGCTCAACAATTAATCAAGATGCATTAATCAATATTTATTACTAGAGAAGAAGCACAACAATCAGATTGTTCCTAACCAACGCCTAAAGCTACTTAGTTCATAATATGCATGGAAACACAAATTACAATCCGAGTAAGCATGTCCATAATCACAAGATAATAAAGGAAAATATTAATCTTCCCAATCAGCTAGCAAATGATGGTCTTCTAGGTGGTCTCCAATCTCTCTCCCCTATTTGGCTCCGAAAGGTGGACGGAACTTTCCAAGAATGGAATGTTTTCTCCCAAAAGTGGAATGAATTTGACTTGGGCGGCTACTTCCTTTTATAGAAGGATAGGAGGCTTGAATAAGGTCAACCTGGACACGTGTAGGGCTCTCCTTGCTCCTTTATCACGAAAATAACTCAACAAAATTCGGTTTGTCAACTTGGCTAACGATCTGTGACGTGGCAGTTTTGCTCACAGTTTTGCTGTAGCACAGAATTTGCTCCCTCTAGTCGCCCAGCAACATATTCTGCATAAAATAACTTCCAAAGCTTCCATTCTTCCAAATGGGTTAAAACATATAATTTATATCTAAAACCAACCCTATTAAGCACAAAAGCCACACAAATCCCTAAAGAAATTAAGCCTAAATAACTACCTTTTGGACAGTTATCGACACCCATCTCTCGGATCATCTCAAACCACTCCCGCAAACGTTTTCTGAATTGTTGAGTGGGAGGTTTTTGGGTTTGGTGGACAACAGTGGTGCGCGTGAACCTCTTTGGGTAGATGAGCTCGACATCTCCCTCAAACAAGCCGACATTGTCGAAGAGGATGGAGCTGGAACGTTGGGCGCTCGGTTCACGACTGCCGGCGAGATTCTCGTGGGTCTCGTCCTTCGCGTGCCTTGCATGGGTGTTTCAGGGTTCTCTTCTTATCGTCGGACGTTAGCCTAAACTTTGTGGGTTGCTCGAGCACTCTGAGATTGGTGTTTAGTGATCCTTGTGTGTTCTTCATCTTCCTTGAGTGTGGGTCTTGCGGTTTCACGATGGAGAATATGGAAAGTTGAGGGTTTGACATGAATGTAAAGGTTTTGGTGTTTAGTGAGGAAAAAAGAGCTTAAGTCAAGCTATTTATACTTTTCTAATTAGGTCACGTGCAGGTCAAACGAAAATCGTGACTCCCTTTTTATTCGGCAAAATGCGATCGCATTCCCAAACACACTAGGGAAAAATGTGGTCGCATTTCACCCAGTTTTTCTGTTTTCACTTTTTTTTCCGGACTTTTCATTTTTCCTTTGCTTTTTCTCTGAAACACTCATAAACAAATTAGAAAGCTCGTACACTTTATTCATGATTTATTAGATATATATTCTTTTCATTCTCTCATTTTAAAAGAATTTAAGAAATGTTTTGATCAATTCAACTTCCAGGTAAGTCCCCAAGTAGAGGTGTTCCCTATGGTCAGCTTAAATACCTCAGCCTAGGCAAGACTTGCCTTGGACAAAGTTCCCTCTTGATCAAAAATCATATATTAAAAAAAAAACTTACACTTTTCTCATTTTTCCTGATTTAAGCTTAGACAGGACCTAAAAATAATACGGACTTTTCAAAACTCCTAGGAAAATCCCCAGGAAAAGGTGTTCCCAATGGTCATCGTAAATACCCTTTCCTAGATAGGATTTTCCTAGACAGAGTTTTTACTCTTGCCCCTATATTTTAGAACTATAGTCTAGATAATTATTTATAAACCCAAATAATGTAGAAAAATTAATTCAAGTTAGTAGTCATACCAAATCAATTACGTAGACATGGGTGATAACTGCCCAAAAGGTAGTTATTTAGGCCTCATTTATATAGGGATTTGTGTGTCCTTTATGCTTATTAGGGTTGGTTTTGGATAGATATTACATGATTTAACCCATTTGGAAGAATGGAAGCATTGGAAATTATTTTGTACAGATTATGCTGCTGAGCGACTGGAAGGAGCAAATTCTATGCTGCAGCAAAACTGGGAGCAGAAACTGCGACATCACAGCTCGTTAGCCAACTTCATGAACCGACTTCTGTTGAGTTATTTTCGGGATAAAGGAGCAAGGAGAGCCCTACACGTGTCCAAGTTGACCTAATTCAAGTCTCCTGTCCTTCTATAAAAGGAAGTAGCCGTCAAAGTCAAATTCATTCCATGTTTTCCCTTGGAAGCCGAATAGTATAGGGAGATTGAAGATCATCAAGAACACCATCATCCGCAAGCTGTTTAGGGAGTTCAATTTCTTTATTAACTTGTGGTTATGGACATGCATACTCAGATTGTAATTCGTATTCCTATGCCTATTATGAACTAAGTAGCTTAGGGTGTTGGTTAGGAATAATGTGATTACTATGCTTCATCTCTAGTAATAAATTGACTATCGCATTTTTGTTAATTGTTGTGCTTCTTCTTATTTTATGCCCGTCTGGCCAGCCGGTGTGAATAGCTATCTCTAGTTTCAGGGATGATTTAGAGAGTGTGTGGCAATTATCCACACTACGATCATTGTGTATTGGTGAACGCCAGTGACTGAGCTAGGGATAGCCAGTTGCCTAGTGCTTGATCGATCGCTCTTCATTGGGTTTGAAACATATCCCAAAAGATCCGGAGTTCCGGGAGGAATCCGCTAATAGTACTGCGAGAAATGCATGATCAATAATATTGCAAGAGCATATTTTATAACAATCACTAAAACCTAACCAGCGCCTGTCTTTAATCTGTCTATCTATTTGTTTACTCGTTGTTCTGTCATTTATTTTGCTTCAGCATAATTCCGATAAAACCCAATCATTTTATTATTCTTGAAACCATTAAAAAGTTACACAAAAATAGGTAGAGTGGAAGCTCATTCAGGGCTCGGATTGATAATATTACTTGTTGCAGACTGTGTATACTTGCACAGGAATTCTAGAGTATTTTATACTATATTTTTACTCACTCTAGGAACCCAACAAGTTTTTGGCGCCGTTGTCGGGGACTTGAATAAGTTTTTATCTGATCTGTTTTTTGTGTGCGTTTTAGTGGTTTGGTGCTAGAACTTTTTGATTGTTTCTTTTGTTTTTGCAGGTGTGATTTTGGTGCATGAGCGATCCGCCTGGGGTACGGTTTGAGCTTGATCCAGAAATTGAAAGGACATTTAGGAACAGAAGGAGGGAGCAGCGCAGAAACAAGATGGAGAACGCCCCGCAACTCCCGCAGGTTCCTGAAGGTCCAGCAGCAGCAAACCCCCAGCAAAATCCGTTGCTGCAGCAGAACCCACTGTTTGAGCAAAATGAGCAGCGAAATAATCAGGCTGAGAATCCTATCTTGATAGCGAACGATAGGACCAGAGCCATTCGAGCATATGCTGTCCTGATGTTTAATGAGTTGAATCCAGGGATTGCACGTCCCCAAATCCAAGCGGCAAATTTTGAAATGAAACCGGTAATGTTTCAGATGTTGCAAACCGTGGGGCAATTCCATGGTTTGTCATCTGAAGACCCTCATTTACATCTTAAATCTTTTCTAGGAGTTAGTGATTCTTTTGTAATTCAAGGAGTGCATAGAGATGCTCTTAGATTAACTTTGTTCCCGTATTCTCTTAGAGATGGAGCAAAGTCATGGTTAAACTCTTTTGCTCCAGGATCAATTAGGACATGGGATGAGTTAGCTGAAAAAATTTTGAGTAAATATTTCCCACCTAATAGAAATGCTAAATTAAGGAGTTAAATAGTAGGGTTTAGGCAACTTGAAGATGAGACTTTTAGTGAGGCTTGATAGAGGTTTAAGGAGCTTTTACGAAAGTTTCCCCACCATGGGTTACCTCATTTTATTCAAATGGAAACATTTTACAATGGTTTAAATGGAGTAACCCAAGGTATGGTCGATGCTTCGGCTGGAGGGCCCTTTTTGCAAAAACTTTTGATGAAGCCTATGAAATTTTAGAAAGAATATCTATTAATAGTTGTTAGTGGTCGGATGTTAGAGGCACAAATAAAAAGGTTAAGAGTGTATTAGAGGTTGATGGTGTGTCCACCATTAGGGCTGATCTTGCTATGATTGCTAATGCTCTTAAGAATGTGACAGTGATTAGTCATCAGCAGCCACCAGCTATGGAGCCTGCAGCAGTGGTGAACCAAGTCACGGACGAAGCATGTGTCTATTGCGGTGAAGACCACAACTACGAGTTTTGCCCCAGCAATCCAGCATCTGTGTTTTTTGTAGGTAATCAGAGGAACAACCCTTATTCTAACTTCTATAATCCAGGTTGGCGCAACCACCCCAACTTCTCATGGGGGGTCAAGGAAATAACGTACAAGCGCAACAGAAGATGAACCAGTCGGGATTTGCTAAAGCGCAGGTAATGCCCCAGCAAAATAAGCAGGCTTTGCCCCAGCAAAATTCGGGAAATTCTCTCGAGGCGATGATGAAAGAATTTATGGCTCGCACAGACGCTGCAATTCAAAGTAATCAAGCTTCAATGAGAGCCTTGGAATTGCAAGTGGGTCAGCTAGCTAATGAGCTCAAGGCAAGGCCTCAAGGGAAACTTCCATCGGATACTGAACACCCTAGAAGGGAAGGTAAGGAGCAGGTAAAGGCAGTTACTCTTAGGAGTGGTAAGCCATTAGAAGAAAGAATTGAGCCTAGTAAAACCCAGGTTATAAATAATAATGGTGATAAAAATAATAATGTTGTTGTTGAGAAAGAATTGGAGTCTGGTCAGGGTGCTGGAGGCAGCAAAGAGAATGCTGGAGCATCTGGTTCTGTGCCAGATGTAGAACCACCATATGTGCCGCCCCCACCTTATGTACCACCTCTACCTTTTCCACAAAGGCAAAAGCCTAAGAATCGGGATGGTCAATTTAAAAAGTTTTTAGAGATTCTTAAGCAGTTGCATATAAATATCCCTTTAGTAGAAGCTATAGAGCAAATGCCTAATTATGCTAAATTTCTTAAGGATATTTTTACTAAAAAGAAAAGGTTAGGTGAGTTTGAAACTGTATCTCTTACTGAGGAGTGTAGTGCTATTCTTAAGAATGGGCTACCCCCAAGGCTAAGGATCCAGGGTCATTTACTATACCTGTGTCTATAGGTGGAAAGGAATTAGGTAGAGCACTCTGTGATTTAGGTGCAAGCATTAACCTTATGCCTCTTTCGGTCTATCGGAAGTTAGGTATTGGTGAAGCTAGACCTACCACAGTTACACTCCAACTAGCTGATAGGTCTATCACATATCCAGAGGGTAAAATTGAGGACGTCTTAGTAAAAGTCGATAAATTCATATTTCCTGTTGATTTTATTATTTTAGATTATGAGGCTGATAAAGATGTCCCAATTATTCTAGGTCGTCCATTTTTGGCTACTGGTAGGGCATTAATAGATGTTCAAAAAGGAGAATTAACAATGAGAGTCTGTAATGAGGAAGTAAAATTTAATGTGTTTAAAGCCATGAAATATCCAGACGAGATGGAGGATTGCTCCTTCATTAGGATTATGGAGAACAGTTATTGAGACAGCAATACAGGATTCAGCTGATAAGCATTCAGAAAAGCATGGAGAGGTTAGTGTAGAAGATTTTGAATTTTGTTCTTTAGATAAAAAAAAATGAAAAAGAATTGTTTAGGTGTGAGGATGTTTTTTAGTCTTTAGATTTAGATCAAAGAAAGGCTCCCCCAATTAAACCATCCCTGATTGAGGCACCTACTTTAGATTTGAAGCCTTTACCAGATCATCTAAAGTATGTGTATCTTGGGGAAAGTGAGACATTGCCCATTATTGTTGCATCAGATTTAATGCCGGAGCATGAAGAGGCCTTAATAAAATTGCTGCAGCAATACCGCAAAGCTATAGGTTGGACATTGGCTGATATTCAGGGAATTAGCCCATCTTTTTGTATGCACAAAATCACTCTAGAGGAGGGATCCTTTAGGAGTATTGAGCAACAAAGAAGGCTTAACCCTGCAATGAAAGAGGTTGTTAAAAAGGAGGTAATTAAATGGTTGGATGCTGGGATCATTTATCCAATTGCCGATAGCAATTGGGTAAGCCCTGTCCAATGTGTTCCTAAGAAAGGAGGTGTCACTGTGGTGAGCAATAAAGATAATGAGTTGATCCCCACAAGGACAGTAACTGGCTGGAGGGTTTGTATGGATTACAGAAGGCTTAATAAAGCCACCCAAAAGGATCATTTCCCTCTACCATTTATCGACCAGATGTTGGATCGATTGGCTGGTCAGGCCTATTACTGTTTTTTGGATGGTTATTCTGGGTATAACCAGATTACTATTGCTCCTGAGGATCAGGAAAAAAACCACTTTCACTTGCCCTTATGGGACATTCGCTTTTAGGAGAATGCCTTTTGGCCTTTGCAATGCTCCAGCAACATTTCAGCGGTGTATGTTAGCAATTTTTTCTGATATGATTGAATCCACTGTTGAAGTCTTTATGGACGATTTTTCAGTTTTTGGAGGGTCTTTTTAGAATTGTTTAGATAATTTAGGTAAGGTGTTAAAAAGATGTGAGGATACCCATCTAGTTCTTAATTGGGAGAAGTGCCACTTCATGGTGAAGGAGGGCATAGTGTTAGGTCATAGGATTTCTAAGAATGGTCTAGAAGTTGATAGAGCAAAAGTTGAGGTTATTGAAAGACTAGAGTCACCGAGTTCAGTGAAGGGAATTCGAAGTTTTTTAGGACATGCTGGATTTTATAGGAGGTTCATAAAGGATTTTTCCAAAATCAGCAAACCCTCTTTGTAACTTATTGTGCACTGATCATGTTTTTGACTTTAATGCAGATTGTAGGAAGGCTTTTGAAACATTGAAGGCTGCTTTAATCTCAGCACCCATTCTCTGCGCGCCTAATTGGAATTTGCCATTCGAGGTAATGTGTGACGCGAGTGATGCTGCAGTAGGTGCAATGCTGGGGCAAAAGAAGGGCAAATTTATTCATCTTATATATTATGCAAACAAGGTTTTAAATGAGGCACAGGTCAACTACACAACTACTGAAAAGGAGTTGTTAGCTGTTGTGTTTGCTTCTGAGAAATTCCGGCCATATTTGGTTGGATCCAAAGTCACGGTGTTCACGGATCATGCAGCAATAAGGTATTTAATGTGAAAGAAAGATGCAAAGCCTAGATTAATTCGTTGGATTTTACTATTGCAGGAATTTGACTTGGAGATAAAGGACAAGAAGGGATCAGAGAATGTCATTGCAGATCATTTATCTCGTCTTGATCCATCATCATCTTTGCTGGAGCAATCTGCCATTTCCGATTCTTTTCCAGATGAACAGCTTTTTGCTGTTCAGGTAAAGGTAGTTAGGGATGTCCCTTGGTATGCTGATATTGCCAACTTTTTAGTAAAGGGAGTCACTCCAATTGACATGGATTGGAGGCAGAAGAAAAAGTTTAAGCATGATGCAAAATTTTTCTTTTGGGATGAGCCATTTATGTATAAGCAATGCTCTGATGGTATTATTCGTAGGTGTGTTTCAGGTGCTGAAGTAAAGGAAATCCTGGAGCAATGTCACTCTTCGCCGTATGGAGGTCATTTCAGCGGTCAGAGAACGGCTATGAGGATTTTGCATTGCGGATTTTTCTGGCCTACGTTATTCAAGGATGCCCACTGGTTCTACAAGCAATGTGACGCTTGTCAAAGGAGAGGAAACTTGGGGCATAGAGATGAAATGCCTCTTACTTACATTTTAGAAGTTGAATTATTTGAGGTATGGGGTATTGACTTTATGGGGCCATTTCCCCCTTCTAATGGCAATGTTTTTATCTTATTGGCAGTTGATTACGTGTCCAAATGGATGGAGGCCATTGCATGCCATCAGAGTGATGCCAAGACAGTAGCAAGGTTTCTTCAATCGCACATCTTTGTGCGGTTTGGGACACCTAGGGCTCTAGTGAGTGATGAGGGTACACATTTTGTTAATAATATCTTAACTAAGCTTTTAGCTAAGTATGAGATTAAGCATAGGATAGCTATCCCTTATCACCCACAAGCGAATGGTCAAGCTGAAATTAGTAATAGGGAAATAAAAACTATTTTAGAGAAAGTAGTCCATCCATCTCGAAAGGATTGGTCCTTTAGGTTGGATGAGGCTCTTTGGGCTTATAGGACAGCTTATAAGACTCCTCTAGGTATGTCTCCCTATAGGTTAGTATATGGGAAGACTTGCCATTTACCATTAGAGCTTGAGCATAAAACATTTTGGGCTTTGAAAAAGTTAAATTTTGATCTGAGTCGCGCATGAGCAATAAGAATGCTGCAGCTTAATGAGTTAGAAGAATTTCGTCAATTTTCTTACGAAAATGCGAAAATGTATAAGGAAAAGACTAAGCTGTGGCATGACAAAAAAATTAAATCTAAGGAGTTTGTCAAGGGTCAAAAAGTTTTGCTTTATAATTCTAGATTAAAATTATTTCCTGGAAAATTAAAATCTAAATGGTCAGGACCGTTTATTATGATTGAGGTTTTTTCCAATGGAGCAATTACTTTGCAAGATGAAAAAGATGGGAGAGTGTTCAAGGTGAATGGACAACGTGTGAAAAATTATTGGGGTGAGGAATTTCAGGCGAAATATCCTTCCCTAAGGTTGGTCGATGTTTGAGAAAGCAGGATTTTTGCGGGAGCATTTCACAGAGCAAAATTTTGAGCTCCCAGGATTTGTATTAATATTATTTTTCGCTGATTTGATTTTTATTTCGGATAGGTTAGATTTGATTCTGCTTGGTTTATTAGATTTTATCTTTAGGGTATTCTTTTATTATTGTTGGTAGTTTAGGTCTTATCTATTTTGTTTTGAATTTGATTTGATTTTATTTTCTTAGATTATCTTTGTATTATCTATTAATTAATTAGATTTAGTTAGATTTGATCTAGTTTTTATTTTCAGTTATTTGAATTCTGTTTTGTTTATTCGGCTTCTTTTGAAAATAAGAGATTGGGATGATTGGTTGAAATTTAATTTAAAGAAAAAATCTTTGATTTTTCTGTTTTTTTTTTAAATTCGACTTCTGTATCCAAGATTCGTCAGGACCAGCAGATTGTTGCGGCAAAGATATTGCTGGAGCAAAATATTCCGAGTTAGAAGGGTTTCCGTTGGAATTTATAATTGTTATCGTTAGATTTAGCTTTGAAATCTCGCAGGTAAATGTGCGTGCATCATCTGATGAGGCCACGTGTCGCAGAGCAATTATCCGAAGGCTGCAATGATAACAGCACATTGATTTTTACCATGGGCGTTTGGAGTTCACGAATTTACCGTTGGTAATTTTTGAATTTCAGGTTTGCATTTTTAAATTACAACGGTAATATTAGTTATGGCAGGGCAAATCTTTTCGGTTAGGATTCTTGTTTGCTGCAGCCCTATTTATTCGCAATCTCTGGTAAGCACGTTTCACTTCGTCTTCTTGATCAAATCTTTGTGCGTGTATTATTCTTTCTTTCTTTGCATTCTCTGTCAAAACCCTATTACACCTTCAATGGCTAAAACAAGAGCTCGAAAAGAGAGGGAGAGTGAAGAAGATGAGGTACCGGTCACACCGGAAGTGCAAAAAGGGAAAATTAAGAAGAAAAGAACGCCAGAAGAAAATGAGGCGAAGCGAAGACGGAGGCAGCAGAGGGCTACGGAAGAAGAAGTCGTCCAAGAAACAGAGGCTGTTCAGACAGAACCGATAGTTTCTGCTACGGTTCAGGAAGGGAATACTGAGAAGGAACATGAGACAGAGGTCGAAAGACAAGTCGCAGGTATACCTGAAAAAGAGAAAACACCAGAGCCGGTGCAGGAGGCCCATGTTGAAATCATTATGCCTGAACCACCCAAGTGCCGCCGCATCAAGAGGAAGGCGGGTCGCGTGAGGGTGATTCGGAACACTCCATCGCCTCCGACGTCGGACTCTGAGGGAGACAGAAGGGAAGCTGAGAATAAGGAAAAAGAAGAAGAAGCAAGAAAAGCAGAAGAAGAGCGTTTGCGTGTCCAGAGAGAAAGCAGGGGCAAAGGAATTGCCGAAGCATCGGGAGAAATTGAGGAGCCGAGGGCACCATTCATTCACTTCATCGACGATCTTGCTCGAGCAAAATACCAAGAGGTGCTGAAACGGGACTTTTTGTTCGAACGAGGATTTGGCAGTGATTTGCCTAGGTTCTTGGAGTCTGGAATAGTGAACCTCGGATGGAGGCAATTTTGTGCGAAACCAGAACCTGTCAATTCCAACATTGTTCGAGAATTTAATGCCAATCTTGACATTAAGAATGATTTTGAGGTTATCGTTCGAGGAGTGCCTGTGCAGTGGAGTCCTGAGGCCATTAATGAATTGTTCGATCTCCAGGATTTTCCGCATGCCGTTTTTAATGAGATGGTGGTTGCACCATCTAGTGATCAACTGAGTGCGACTGTCCGGGAGGTAGGCGTTGAGGGGGCTCAATGGAGGGTGTCGCAGACGCGGAAGCATACGTTTCAAGCTGCTTATTTGAAGAGTGAAGCCAACACTTGGATGGGTTTCATTAGGCTACGCTTGCTGCCGACAACACACGACTCCACAGTATCTCGGGACATGGTATTGCTTGCCTTTGCCATTCTTCGCTCGATGAGTATTGATGTAGGAAAAATTATTTCTTCTGAGATTGTTGATTGCTGGAAAAAGAAGGTGGGGAAGCTGTTCTTTCCAAACACTATCACAATGTTATGCAGCAGGGCAGGAGTGCCCACGGTTCTAGAAGATATGATCATGACTGATAAGGGAATCATTGACACACCTAATCTGGCGCGGCTTCAGCGTACGCAGGAGGCTCGCCAGGGAGGGCTGGTGTATGGCGTTAATAAGATCCTAGAGCGTCTGACAGTGTTGACCAGTAGGTTAGAATTTGCTGAAAGACAAGCTCATACCTATTGGACTTATGCTAAAAGGAGAGATGATGCGCTCAGGGGGGCCTTGCAAACCAATTTCTCAAGACCATATCAGGCCTTTCCAGTGTTTCCCGATGATTTGTTTAATCTTTGGATACCACCCCCGCTTGTTGAACGAGAAGAGGATGTTGATGAAGAGCAGGGTCAGGAAGATTGATGGATGGAATGATCTTCAGCGAGCATTATTTTTATTCTTATCATTTTGTTTGCTCGCGCATATCTGACCCCGTTTGCTAAAAATGTTTGCTTGTCTTTCTTTTTAAATTTTTCTGCTTACAAAAATATATCTACTTTGTAATGTTTTTTTTCTATGATTTTAATGAAATTTCTGAATGTTTCTATTCCATGAGCACTGACTAACTCTAACTTAACTAATTCTCTTATGAATTTTTGAAGCTTGGACTGATTACGCTTAATTAGATCAAGGTATTCTGATCTCCAAAAACCTTTTTGCTTGAGAATTTCTTCTAGCCTGGACTGTTGCTGGGCAAGAAGATTTTGACGGTAGTATTGACTTATATGATCCACTTTAAGCTTAATCTTAGTCCCATGTTTAGTTTAAAAATTCAGTGAGAAAAATTTAAGTCTGGGGGTATAATTTGCAAAAATTAATGATTCATTGGGGACAATGAATAATTCAAGTTTGGGGGACTTTTTGCTACTCCAATTATTTTGCTCGAGCATTCCTCTCCTTCAAAATTAAAATTTGCTAGGTTATTGAGTAACCGGGGACATTTGTGACACCCACAGTTTGTCTTCGCGTCAAAAGATGACCTAGGAAATATGAGAAAAATTATTATTTGCGGAAAAAAGATTATTTGTTGAAGATTTTGCTGAAAAAATTGTCGGAGCAAAAGTTTTGAAGGATGAATGATGATCCAGCAGTTTTTCTGTCTCCCAGAACTTAGGTGAGCTTCATCATAAAATGTCGCCATTCTGAGGGGCAAGAGATGGAATAACTAAGGATTTTTTAGCTTTATAATGAGTATTGAGTCTAGTTGGTGATGAGCTTGAGGCAAGGGTATACTGCACCATAAAGTGGGTCATCCCGTGCTTAAGAGCTTATGACTGTAAGGCTGCTTTAAGTCTGATAAATAATGATATAAACTCCTTTAAAAATATGTTTTGAAATATCTGATAATAGAGCTAGGCTGTGGCGAGTTCTTAGAATTAAGTTGAAAAGTGGTGATTATTTGTCCATGCTGGAGGAATCATTTTGCTGCAATAGAGCTTGGTTTTGCAGAGTGCTCAGGTAAAGGTTGAAAGTAGTGTTGGACTGTCTGGTTTGATTAAGCTAATTCTTTGTCTAATGTTTTGAAATTCTTGAAGGAAGGTTGGTTAGTATTGCTTGGGACGCGCAATAGTTCAAGTTTGGGGGTATGATAACTGCCCAAAAGGTAGTTATTTAGGCCTCATTTATATAGGGATTTGTGTGTCCTTTATGCTTATTAGGGTTGGTTTTGGATAGATATTACATGATTTAACCCATTTGGAAGAATGGAAGCATTGGAAATTATTTTGTACAGATTATGCTGCTGAGCGACTGGAAGAAGCAAATTCTATGCTGCAGCAAAACTGGGAGCAGAAACTGCCACATCACAGCTCGTTAGCCAACTTCATGAACCGACTTCTGTTGAGTTATTTTTGGGATAAAGGAGCAAGGAGAGCCCTACACGTGTCCAAGTTGACCTAATTCAAGTCTCCTGTCCTTCTATAAAAGGAAGTAGCCGTCAAAGTCAAATTCATTCCATGTTTTCCCTTGGAAGCCGAATAGTATAGGGAGATTGAAGATCATCAAGAACACCATCATTCGCAAGCTGTTTAGGGAGTTCAATTTCTTTATTAACTTGTGGTTATGGACATGCATACTCAGATTGTAATTCGTATTCCTATGCCTATTATGAACTAACTAGCTTAGGGTGTTGGTTAAGAATAATGTGATTACTGTGCTTCATCTCTAGTAATAAATTGACTATCGCATTTTTGTTAATTGTTGTGCTTCTTATTATTTTATGCCCGCCTGGCCAGCCGGTGTGAATAGCTCTCTCTAGTTTCAGGGATGATTTAGAGAGTGTGTGGCAATTATCCACACTACGATCATTGTGTATTGGTGAACGCCAGTGACTGAGCTAGGGATAGCCAGTTGCCTAGTGCTTGATCGGTCGCTCTTCATTGGGTTTGAAACATATCCCAAAAGATCCAGAGTTCCGAGAGGAATCCGCTAATAATACTGCGAGAAATGCATGATCAATAATATTGCTAGAGCATATTTTATAACAATCACTAAAACCTAACCAGCGCCTGTCTTTAATCTGTCTATCTATTTGTTTACTCGTTGTTCTGTCATTTATTTTGCTTCAGCATAATTCCGATAAAACCCAATCATTTTATTATTCTTGAAACCATTAAAAAGTTACACAAAAATAGGTAGAGTGGAAGCTCATTCAGGGCTCGGATTGATAATATTACTTGTTGCAGACTGTGTATACTTGCACAGGAATTCTAGAGTATTTTATACTATATTTTTACTCACTCTAGGAACCCAACAATGGGCTTCCTCATCCTCGAAGCCTCTTCCCCACTATGGTTTTATCCTTTGTCCATTTACCTTGAAGTGCACGCCCTGATTATCTGTCAGTATTATAGTCCCATAGTCGAAGATTTTCACTATTTTGAAAGGTCCTGACCATCTCGACTTGAGTTTCCCTGGAAATAATTTGTGTCTGGAATTAAAGAGTAACACTTTCAGGCCTTTGTGGAACTCTTTTGGGTGAATTCTTCTATCATGCCATCGCTTGACTTTCTCCTTGTATATCTTTGCATTTTCATTGAGAAATGTCGAAGTTCTTCCAGCTCGTTAAGCTGCAACTTCCTTTTGATCCCTGCTTTTTCCATGTTGAAGTTAAACTTTTTCAATGTGCAATAAGCCTTGTGTTCTAAATCGAGTGGTAAATGACAGGCTTTCCCGAATATGATGCGGTACAGAGACATTCCTAATGGTGCCTTATATGCAGTTCTATGGGCCCACGATGCTTCATCAAGCCTTAATGACCAGTCCTTACGAGAAGGATCCACTGTTTTTTCCAAGATAGTGTTGATTTCCCTGTTAGAGAGCTTTGCTTGCCCATTAGTTTGAGGATGGTAAGCAGTAGCTACCCTGTGTCTGATGTTGTATTTAGAAAACAAAGTGGCTATTATTCTGTTCAGGAAGTGAGATCCTTCATCACTTATGATGAAGCGAGGGGTTCCATATCTTGCGAAGATATTCTTTAGGAAAAACTTCTTTACCACCCTGGCATCATTTGTTGCAGTAGTTATTGCCTCAACCCATTTTGGTACATAATCCACTGCGAGCAAGATGTAGATATTCCCAAAGGATGGTGGGAATGGCCCCATAAAGTCTATCCCCCACACGTCGAAGATTTCCACCTCGAGTATAAAGTGTAGAGGCATTTCGCTTTTAGCTGTCAGATTCCCTGTCCTTTGGCATTGATCACAATTCTTCGTGAAGAGGTGTGCATCTTTGAAAAGACTGGGCCAAAAATAGTCGGATTGGAAAACTTTAGCTGCTGTCTTGAGACCTGCAAAATGTCCTCCACATGGAGCTGCATGACAGGCTCCCAATATCAAAGGTATCTCCTCTTCCGGTACACATCGTCTTAGTATTTGTTAGGCTCCAGTTTATACAAATACGGTCATCCCAGTAGTAGTCTTTGACATCTCTTAAGAACTTCTTGAGTTGTTGAGCGGTTGCTTGTGGTGGTTTTAGTCCACTGACTAAATAGTTTACATAGTATGCAAACCATGGAAGTTCAACAGTTCTGACTGCCAGAATTTGCTCATCCACAAATGACTCTTGGATGTCCAGCCCTTTTTTTTCTATTCGTGCTTCCTCTCCATGTCTTGATAGATGATCTGCTACCTGATTCTCTGTTCCTTTTCTGTCTTGGATTTCTATGTCAAACTCCTGCAAAAGCAAAATCCATCAAATTAGTCGGGGTTTGGCATCTTTTTTCGAAAGTAAATGCTTAAGGGCGGAATGATCAGTGTGAACTATGACTTTAGTTCCCACAAGGTAAGATCTAAACTTGTCAAAACCAAACACTATAGCCAGTTATTTTTTTTCTGTGACAATATAGTTCAACAGAGCCTCGTTGAGTGTCTTGCTTGCGAAGTAGATAGGTTGTACTATCTTTCCTCTTTTATGACATAGGACCGCATGATAACTCTCCGAAAGGGAGTTATTTAGTCCTTATTTCTATATTGATTTGTGTGTCTTTTGTGCTGAATAGGGTTGCTTTTAGATATATATTACATGTTTTAACCCATTTGGAAGAATGGATGCTTTGAAAGTTATTTTGTGCAGAATATATTGTTGAGTGACTTGAGGGAGAAAATTTTGTGAAGTAGCAAAGCTGGGAGCAAAATTGTTACGTCACAGCTTGTTAGCCAATTTAATGAACTGAATTCTGTTAAGATATGCTCGGGATGAAGGAGCAAGGAGAGTCATCCACGATTGGGAGACCTAATTAGGTTAAGTCTCATCTTATAAAAGGAGGGAGCCGTCAGAGATAAACTCATTCACGATTGGGGGACCGAATCAATTGGTTGTAAGCCGAATTGAAGGCATAATGGAGATCTAAGAAGACCAAGTGCAATTCCTCTCAAGGAGACGAAGTCCTTCTATGTTCTTGGTGGTTCGAAGCAGCCGTTTCATCTCCCCAATTGCTAAAAGGATTAGTATTTCTTGTGTATTTTGTATTATGGATGTGCTTATAGAGATTGTAACGTGTTTTGTGTTTTCAATCATGAACTAATTGCTTTGTAGCCATGGGTTAAGAACTATGTGATTGTTATATTTATAAAATCTAGAAATTCTATTTGGTCATGATCATCTTGAATTATTGTTGACCTTTAATTTCATTATGTGTCAGCCTAGCTAGCCAGTATGTATAGCTTCTCCTAGTTTCAAGGATGATTTAGGAGTTGTGTGGCGATAATTCACGCTAGATCATTGTGTATTGGTGAACGCCAGGGACTGAGTTAGGGATAGCCAGTTGCCTAGTGCTTGATCGGTAGTACGTCATTGGAGTTGAAACATATTCCAAAAAAATCCGGAGTTCCGGGAGGATCCCGTTGATAATACTGCATGAGATTGATAGATCAAAAGAATTTATGGAGCATCTTTATAAACAATTACAGAAGTCTTAACCTATGTCTGTTTTCATTATGTTTTCTCTAGTCGTAATCATTTACTGCTTTCGTATATCTTTTGTTTCAGCATTTTAAAAACCCAATCAATTTAACCAACCTTTTGAAGTCACTAAAAAGGCAAATTAAATCAATAGAGGTAGGCATTTCAAGACCATGTGGATACGATAAATACATATCACTTGTTGCTAGATTGTGTATACTTGCACAATATTTTGGAGTTAATTTGTCTCGTATTTTTAATCACTTCAGAATTGCAACAAGTTTTTGGCACCGTTGCCGAGGACTTGAAATTGTTTTATTTGATTAATTTTTTTTTTGTGTGTGTATTTTTAGTGATTTGGTGCGTTAACTTTTTGACTGTTTCTTTTTTTTTTTGTAGGTGTGACTTTGGCGCATGAGCTATCCCCTTCGGATTAGATTTTCACGAAAGTTCAAGTAAATCTCGAAGAGAAACTGTACGATGCAGCAAAATCCGCCACTGGAGCAAAATGGGCAGCGAAATAATAAGGCTGAAAATCCTATCCTTGTAGCAAATGATAGGGACAGAGCCATTAGAGAGTATGCTTTTTCAATATTTGACGAGTTAAATCCAGTGATAATTCGTCCAGTTATTGAGGCAACAAACTTTGAAATGAAACCGGTCATGTTTCACATGTTACAGATGGTTTATCATTTGAGGACCCTCATTTATATCTTACGTCTTTTCTAGGAGTTAGTGATTCATTTGTTATTCAGGGAGTGTCCAAAGATGCCCTTAGATTAACCCTATTCCCCTATTCTCTTACAGATGGAGCAAGGGCATGACTTAATTCTTTTGCTCTGGGATCAATAAATAGTTGGAATGAACTAGTAGAGAAATTTTTTAGTAAGTATTTTCCACCAACTAGGAATATCAAATTGAGAAGTGAGATAATGGGATTTAGACAAAATGAGGAAGAAACATTTAGTGAGGCTTGGGAGAGGTTTAAGGAGCTTTTGCAAAAGTGTCCCCACAACTGTTTACCACATTGTATTCAAATGGAAATATTTTACAATGGGTTAAACATAGAAAACCAGTGTATGGTTGATACTTCTGTGGGAGGGGCCCTTTTGGCAAAAACCTTTAATGAGGCTTATGAGATTTTGGAGAGAATATCAACCTACAGTTGTCAATGGTCAGATGTTCGAGGCTCTAATAAGAAAGTTAAGAGTGTGATAGAAGTTTATGGTGTGTCTACTGTTGGGTTCCTAGAGTGAGTAAAAATGTAGTATAAAATACTCTAGAATTCCTGTGCAAGTATACACCGTCTGCAGCATATAATATTATCAATCCAAGGTCTGAATAAATCTCCACTTTACCTATTTTGTGCAATTTTTCTAATGGTTTCAAGAATAATAAAATGATTGGGTTTTATCGGAATTATGCTGAAGCAAAATAAATGACAGAACAACGAGTAAACAAATAGATAGACAGATTAAAGACAGGCGCTGGTTAGGTTTAGTGATTGTTATAAAAATATGCTCTAGCAATATTATTGATCATGCATTTCCCGCAGTATTATTAGCGGATTCCTCCCGGAACTCCGAATCTTTTGGGATGTGTTTCAACCCCAATGAAGCACGACCGATCAGGCACTAGGCAACTGGCTATCCCTAGCTCAGTCACTGGCGTTCACCAATACACAATGATCGTAATGTGGAGAATTGCCACACACTCTCTAAATCATCCCTGAAACTAGAGAGAGCTATCCATACCGGCTGGCTAGGCGGGCATAAAATAAGAATAAGCACAACAATTAACCAAAATGCTATAGTCAATTTATTACTAGAGATGAAGCACAGTAATCACATTATTCCTAACCAACACCCTAAGCTACTTAGTTCATAATAAGCATAGGAATACGAATTACAATCTGAGTATGCATGTCCATAACCACAAATTAAGAAGGAAAATAAACTCCCTAATTAGCTTGCGGATGATAGTGTACTTGATGATCTTCAATCTCTATACTATTCGGCTTCCAAGGGAAAAACATGGAATGAATTTGACTTTGACGGCTACTTCCTTTTATAGAAGGATGGGAGGCTTGAATTAGGTCAACTAGGACACGTGTAAGGCTCTCCTTGATCCTTTATCACGAAAATATCTCAATAGAAGTCGGTTCATGAAGTTGGCTAACGAGCTGTGATGTGGCAGTTTCTGTTCCCAGTTTTGCTGTAGCATAGAATTTGCTCCTTCTAGTCGCTCAGCAGCATAATCTGCACAAAGTGATTTCCAAAGCTTCCATTCTTCCAAATGGGTTAAATCATGTAATATCTCTCTAAAACCAACCCTATTAAGCATTAAAGACACACAAATCCTTATATAAATGAGGCCTAAATAACTACCTTTTGGGCAGTTATCATACCCCCAAACTTGAACTATTGCGCGTCCCGAGCAATACTAACTCACCTTCCCTTAAGAATTTAAAAACATTAGACAGAGAATTAGCTTAATCAAACCAGACAGTCCAACACTACCTTTAACCTTTACCTGAGCACTCTGCAAAACCAAGCTCTGCTGCCGCAAAATGATTCCTTCAGCAGGGACAAATAATCACAAATTTTCAACTTAATTCTAAGAACTCACCACAACCTAGCTTTATTATCAGACATTTCAAAACATATTTTTAAAGAGGTTTACATCATTATTTATCAGACTTAAACAGCCTTACAGTCATAAGCTCTCAAGCATGGGATGACCCACTTTATGGTGCAGTATACCCTTGCCTCAAGCTCATCACCAACTAGGCTCAATACTCATTATAAAGCTAAAAAATCCTTAGTTATTCCATCTCTTGCCCCTCAGAATGGCGACATTTTATGATGAAGCTCACCTAAGTTCTGGGAGACAGAAAAACTGCTGGATCATCATTCATCCTTCAAAACTTTTGCTCCATCAATTTTTTCAGCAAAATCTTCAACAAAAATTTTTCAGCAAATAATTTTTCTCATAATTTTTACATTTCCTAGGTCATCTTTTGACGCGAAGACAAACTGTGGGGGTCACAAATGTCCCCGGTTACTCAATAACCTAGCAAATTTTAATTTTGAAGGAGAGGAATGCTCGAGCAAAATAATTGGAGTAGCAAACAGTCCCCCAAACTTGAATTATTCATTGTCCTCAATGAATCATTAATTTAAGCAATTATACCCCCAAACTTAAAGTTTTCTATCTGAATTTTTAAACTAAACATGGGACTAGGATTAAGCTTAAAGTTGATCATATAAGTCAATACTACCGTCAAAATCTTCTTGCCGCAGCAACAGTCCAGGCTAGAAGAAATGCTCAAGCAAAAGGTTTCTGGAGATCAGAATACCTTGATCTAATTAAGCGTAATCAGTCCAAGCTTCAAAAATTCAGAAGAAAATAGTTAAGTTAGAGTTAGTTAGTACTCATAGAACAGAAACATCTAGAAATTTCATTAAAATCATAGAAAAATACTACAAAGCAGATATATATTTTTGTCAAAGAAGCAGAAAAATAAAAAGAAAGACAAGCAGTTATAACAATGAGCAGGGTCAATTATGCGCGAGCAAACAAAAATAAGAAAACAAAAGTAATGCTCGCTCCAGGTCATCCGATCAATCACTCTTCTTGAC
This sequence comes from Luffa acutangula, assembly GCA_036850905.1. Taxonomy (NCBI): domain Eukaryota; kingdom Viridiplantae; phylum Streptophyta; class Magnoliopsida; order Cucurbitales; family Cucurbitaceae; genus Luffa; species Luffa acutangula. The sequence continues at coordinate 21,058,579 of CM072087.1, forward strand.
CCTGCTCCTCATCATCATTTTCTTCTCATTCAATAGGCGGGGGTGGTATCCAGAGATTAAACAAATCATCGGGAAACATTGGAAAGGTCGGATATGGTGTTGAGAAATTGCTTTGCAAGGCCCCCCTTAGCGCATCATCTCTCCTCTTAGCATAAGTCCAGTAGGTCTGAGCTTGCCTTTCAGCAAACTCTAACCTACTGGTCAATACTGACAGTTGCTCTAGGATTTGATTGACGCCATACACAAGCCCACCCTGGCGAACCTCTTGCATACGCTGAAGCCGCACCAGATTAGGTGTGTCAATGATTCCCTTATCAACCATGATCATATCTTCTGGAACCGTGGGCACTCCTGCCCTGCTGCATAACATCGTAGTCGTGTTTGGAAAGAACAGCTTCCCCACCTTCTTCTTCCAGCAATCAACAATCTCAGAAGAAATAATTTTTCCTACATCTATACTCATCGAGCGAAGAATTGCAAAGGCAAGTAATACCCTGTCTCGAGATACTGTGGAGTCGTGTGTTGTCGGCAGCAAGCGTAGCCTGATGAAACCCATCCAGGTGTTGGCTTCACTCTTCAAATAAGCAGCTTGAAATTTATGCTTCCTTGTCTGCGACACCCTCCACTGGGCCCCCTCAATGCCTACCTCCCGGACAACCGCACTCAGTTGATCACTAGATGGTGCAGCCACCATCTCATTAAAAACGACATGCGGGAAATCCTGGAGATCGAACATTTCATTGATGGCCTCATGACTCCACTGTACAGGCACTCCTCGAACGATGACCTCAAAATCATTCTTAACGTCAAGATTGGCGTAAAATTCTCGAACAATGTTGGCATTCACAGGTTCTGGCTTCGCACAAAATTGCCTCCAACCGAGGTTCACTATTCCAGCCTCCAAAAACCTAGGTAAATCATTGCCAAATCCACGTTCGAACAAGAAGTCCCGTTTCAGCACCTCCTGGTATTTTGCTCGGGCAAGATCGTTGACGAAGCGAATGAATGGCACCCTCGGCTCCTCAATTTCTCCTGATGCTTCGGCAATTCCTTTGCCTCTGCTTTTCTTGCCTCTTCTTCTTTTTCCTTATTCTCAGCTTCCCTTCTTTCTTTCTCAGAGTTCGACGTCGGAGGTGATGGAGTGTTCCGAACCACCTTCACGCGACCCGCCTTCCTCTTGATGCGGCGGCGCTTTGGTGGCCCTGGCATAATGACTTCAACATGAGCCTCCTGCTCCGGTGTTTTCTCCCCGCCAGGCTCACCTTCGACATGCTCTTCACCCTCTGTTTCTTGATTTTTCTCGACATTCCCTTCTTGAACCGCAACAGAAATTATCGGTCCTGTCTCAGGATGTGTAGTTCCCTCTGTATCCGCGACATTCACCGTCTCTTCTTGAATCGTTTCTTGCTCCGCAGCCCTCTGTTGCCTCCTTCTTCGTTTAGCCTCTTTTTCCTCCGGCATTCTCTTTTTCTTCGTTTTTCCTTTATGCACTTCCGGTGTAACCGGTACCTCTTCCTCTTCACTTTCTCTCTCTTTTCGAGCTCTTGTTTTAGCCATTGGAGGTGTAAAGGGGTTTTGACAGAGAATGCGAAGAAAGAAAGAATAACGCTCACAGGAAGATTTCATCAAGAAGACGAAGTGGGAGAAGCTTACCAGCGCTTGCGAATAAATAAGGCTCCAGCAAACACGAATCCTAACCGAAAGGATTTGCCCTGCCATAACTAATATTACCGTTGTAAATTTAAAAATGCAAACCTGAAAGTCAAAAATTACCAACGGTAAAATTTCAAACGCCCATGGTAAAATCGACGTGTTGTCATCATTGAAGCCTTCGGATAATTACTCTGGGACACGTGGCCTCATCAGACGATGCACGCATATTTAACTACAAGGAATTAAAGCTAAATCTAACGGTAACAATAATAAATTCCAACGGAAACCCTTTCTACTCGGGATATTTTGCTCCAGCAAAATCTTTGCCGCAACAATCTGCTGGTCCTGAAGAATCTTAGATACGGAAGTCAAATTTCAAAAACAGAAAAATCAAAGATTTCTTCTTTTAATTAAATTTAACCAAACATCCCAATCTCTAGTTTTCAAAAGAAGCCGAATATATTAGAGAAAATCTCTATTAATTAAAACTAGAATTCAAATAACTGAAAATAAAATAAAATAAAATCTAACTAATTAAAAGATAATTGCAAGATAATTTAAATAAAGAACTCGAGAATAAAATCAAATAAAAAATAGATCAAATCTAACCTACAAAAAATAATAAAAATACTTAAAAGATAAAATCTAATAAATCATGCAAAATCAAATCTGACCTAACCGAAATTAAAATCAAATTAACGGAAAATAAAACTAATTCAAATCCTGGGAGCTCAAAATTTTGCTCTGTGAAATGCTCCCGCAAAAGTCCTTCTCTCTCAATCATCAACCAATCGTAGGGAAGGATATTTCGACTGAAACTCCTCACCCCAATAATGCTTCACACGCTGTCCATTCACCTTGAATACTCTCCCATCTTTTTCATCCTGCAAAGTAATTACTCCACTGGGAAAAACCTCAACCACAATAAAGGGTCCTGACCATTTAGATTTAAATTTTCCAGGAAATAGTTTCAAAAAGTTCTAGCACCAAACCACTAAAACACATACACAAAACAGATCAGATAAAAACTTATTCAAGTCCCCGGCAACGGCGCCAAAAACTTGTTGGGTTCCTAGAGTGAGTAAAAATATAGTATAAAATACTCTAGAATTCCTGTGCAAGTATACACAGTCTGCAGCAAGTAATATTATCAATCCAATGTCTGAATGAGCTTCCACTTTACCTATTTTGTGCAACTTTATAATGGTTTCAAAGATAATAAAAATAATTGGGTTTTATCGGAATTATGCTGAAGCAAAATAAATGACAGAACAACGAGTAAACAAATAGATAGACAGATTAAAGACAGGCGCTCGTTAGGCTTTAGTGATTGTTCTAAGATATGCTCTAGCAATATTATTGATCATGCATTTCCCGCAGTATTATTAGCGGATTCCTCCCGGAACTCCGAATCTTTTGGGATGTGTTTCAACCCCAATGAAGTGCGACCGATCAGGCACTAGGCAACTGGCTATCTCTAGCTCAGTCACTGGCGTTCACCAATACACAATGATCGTAGTGTGGATAATTGCCACACACTCTCTAAATCATCTCTGAAACTAGAGAGAGCTATCCATAACGGCTGGCCAGGCGGGCATAAAATAAGAATAAGCACAACAATTAACCAAAATGCGATAGTCAATTCATTACTAGAGATGAAGCACAGTAATCACATTATTCCTAACCAACACCTTAAGCTACTTAGTTCATAATAAGCATAGGAATACGAATTACAATCTGAGTATGCATGTCCATAACTACAAGTTAATAAAGAAGTAAAACTCCCTAATCAGCTTGCGGTTGATGGTGTTCTTGATGATCTTCAATCTCCCTATACTACTTGGCTTCCAAGGGAAAACATGGAATGAATTTGACTTTGACGGCTACTTCCTTTTATAGAAGGATGGGAGGCTTTAATTAGGTCAACTAGGACACGTGTAAGGCTCTCTTTGATCCTTTATCACGAAAATAACTCAACAGAAGTCGGTTCATGAAGTTGGCTAACGAGCTGTGATCTTGCAGTTTCTGCTCCCAGTTTTGCTGCAGCATAGAATTTGCTCCCTCCAGTCGCTCAGCATCATAATCTGCACAAAATGATTTCCAATGCTTCCATTCTTCCAAATGGGTTAAAACATGTAATATCTATCCAAAACCAACCCTAATAAGCATAAAGGACAAATGAATCCTTATATAAATGAGGCCTAAATAACTACCTTTTGGGCAGTTATCACTATGCATAGATGAAGTAAAATCGACAATAAACATGAAAGAATCCATAAAATATGACCAATAATGGTCTACAACAATGTTGGAATGTAAAAGAGGCAAAAGAAATTGTACAAGGACCAATGCTCTAACCTAACGGCAGACTAAATCGAGGCTACATATATATAGAAAATATGGAAGCATCGAGACGCCAAGGGCAGTGTCTCGATGCCAGCCTCAAATCTCGACTTGCTGCTTTAACTCTCGGTCTTGTCTTGCTTCTTCTCGGTACGGGGCTTCAATCTTCGACTTTTGGTCTCATTCTTTAGAGACACTTCAACACAATTGGGTCTTTTCATCTCCTCGCTGTCCAAGACACTGAGATGGCTCCAAAGCTCCGTAATTGGCCTTAATTAACACCAATTAGGGTGATCGACTCTCGACATAGCCTAAGCTCAATTAACCTGTAAATAAGACATGTAAAGCATAAAATGCCTCTAACAAGCTTAGAGTAGAGGCGATAAAATAGGACTATTTAGGTCCTATCAGCCTTTCCCTTCTAACGCAGTTTTGATATGAAGAAAGGGAGTTAACTTTTGTTCAGCCGAACTGGAAAATAACCTATATATTTTAAGGTCGTCGAGAGTAAAGCATTGATGAACACTGAGCTGTTTAAGACTGTTGCTACTCAAAGTAATAAAAGGCAAAGTATTTCTCCTTAACGAAAATACTTTTCTTTGGCAGATAAGGTAAGACCATATTGACCTAAATAGCGAAAGATCCCTTGGAGCTTGTACATTTGGATCCTTGTTGTCCAATATGTTAAAGCAATGGGAGGGCATGGATAATAGATAATAATTCAAGATATGGGTGTCTCTAACTAATTCAACTTATGTCGAAAGCTCTTGAGAAATTTGAAGGGGCTTAAGACTCAAGTTGGAAACTTGTTAGGTGAGATGATAAAAGCACTTCCATCTGATCCAACTGTAGAGTATATGGACCTAATATTTCAACACTATTCCATAGTATATGGAATCACATCCTAACTCTTAACCCTGGAACACCTCAGTCGAACGGTGTGTCAGATAGGAGAAATAGAACCTTATTGGATATGGTTCGATTCATTGTGAGTTATGCTCATTTGCCTGAATCGTTTTGGGGTCATGCAGTGTTGACTGCAGTACATATTTTGAATAACGTTTCATCAAAAGAGTTTTTAAAACATCTTTTCAATTGCGGATAAGACATAAAGGTGGATAAGCCTAGGGGTGGTCACGGTTCGGTTCAGTCCAGTTTTGCACCGAAACCATTAATCGAACCGTGTAGGTCGGTTTTCTGACCTCTTGAACCGAGGAAACCGAAAATATCTCAGTTTCGATTTTTGAATCGAACCAACCTGGTTCGGTTCAGTTCGGTTCGGTTCGGTTAAAACCGACCTCTCTTTTTTTTCCTAATTCCAGATCCCATCGATGCCTACTGTAAAATAAAAGGACACAACGATGAAAAGAAATCCTAAGCTTTGGCTTTGTGTCATAAGAAGACGATCTAAGGAAAGGACACAAGGAAAAAAAAGAAAAAACTCAACTGGCTTTGTGCAAACTTCAGTACGTACAACGGCACGACATTCACAACTGGAAAAGATGAGAACTCCGACGACGGCACGACTTTCAACTGGAGAAGATGAGAACTCTAGCTGCAGCGTTGAGCGATGGAGGATGTTGCGTGAGAGATGAAGGATGTTGTGTCTGTGTGAGAGATGGAGAATAATAAGAGATAGAGAGTTGGTCGGCTGGGGAACAAAAAGAGATAAAGAAGATGGAGAAGATGAAGAGATAAAGAGTTTGTCTGGTGAGGAAGAAGGAGAGACAGAGAGATGGAGGAAGATTACTGGAGGCGTGAATTGAATCGTGAATCTAGGGTTACTTAGTTTGTTTTTTTTTTTAATTAAAATAACAAATTAATGGGAATGGAAATCGGCTGGGCCATGTGTTGGAATTTAATTATAAATGGAAATGGGTTGGGCTGGTCTGGGTTGGGCTGATTAATATGTAAAAATATAACATGGGCTGGGCAAAATATATGTATTAATAAAAGGTCGGTTCAGTTCGTTTTTTTCAGTTTTTTAAGCATATGAACTGAGAACCGAACCGAATATCTCGGTTTTCTACATGGTCGAACAAGTCAGTTCGGTTCGGTTCGATTCGGATCGTCGGTTCGACTCGATTTTTGCTTACTCCTTGTCAAGCCTAGGAAACTAATCTCATGTATTGGTTTAAATGGGATTACATGAAAAACTTATTGAAAATACAACAAGAACATAACTGAATTACCAAAAAACTCAGCCAAGATTCAATAACATTCTAGACATAATCTCAATCTAACGGTACAAAAGCGTTTAGCTACTCATAAACGAAGTAAAAGCATAAACAAATACAAAAGATTTCATAGAATATGACCAAATCAGGTCTATACAGAAGCTTGAAAGTAAAAGAGACGAAACAAATCGAAAAAGGGCCAAAATTATAACCTAACGGCGGACTAAACTGAAGCCCTATACTTATATAAAACGTCGTGGCGTCGAGACGCTAGGCTCAGTGTCTCGATGCCACAGACTTTAATCTCCGTGTCGTATTCGTGTCGGCGTTGAGATGCTAGGGTCAGCGTCTCGACGTCGTCCCTAATCCGATCATGGTGTCTTTTTTCTCGGTTTTGTCTCGTTAAATCTTGGTACGGGGCTTCAATCTTCGGTTATTGGTGTCGTTCTTCAGGCCCGCTTCAATACACTTGGGTCTTTTCACCTCCTCGCCATCCAAGACACTGAGATGGCTCCAAAACTCCTGGCCCGAATTAACACCAACTTTGCGTGATTGGCTCCCAACATTGCCTAAGCTTAAAGAATATGTAAGTAATACAAGTAAAGCATAAAATTACTCTAACAAGCATCAATTAGAGGTGATAAATTAGTACTATTTTGGTCCTATCAGTCCACATGAGAAATAATAACCCACGAAGTAAGGTCATTTTTAAATAAATAAACTAAAAAAGCTACAAAAACATCAATAAGAGTTGTTGATAAGTCAACATGGGTTGTTGAAGAGGCTGAACCGTCAACAAAAGTTGTTGATGGGGCCGATTGACGGAATGACTTGTCGAGGGTCGTGCTAAATAAATATATAATCATCGATTCCCAAAGCTAACTTGTAGCAGTAGTGGTTGGGGTCGATCACAGGGAATGATCAGTTTATTTCTAAATTCTTTTGTGTTTTTGCGGTAACCAAAAAGGGGAGTTTATGGATAAAAGATTAGGACATAAAGTAAAGGCGGGAAAATAAAAAAGGAAAATTAAATGCAAGGAAAGTAAAGGCGAGGTTAGTTGATCTTACCACGTGGATCACTGTAATTAGGGTTGAACTCGGTGTTAATTTGGTTAATTTCATTCATCGATTATCAATTGATATTTAATTAACTATTTAAGCCTAACATACTCCGGGAACAACCCGAGAGCCGTGATCCAACTATCACAAACATGCAAACGTTAAGTTTGATTCTAGTTTAAATTAATTAATTGGCCTATTAACTAATCTAAACAACATTGGGATCTAGTCGAATTAAATCACATGCAACGGGCAAGAAACCACAATTAAAATTGATTATATCATTTATTTCTAGGGACGCATGAGGAATATCAAAACGTTAGCCTATTTGCTACTTAGATTTAACAAGTAAATTTAGATATGGCACGATCAAGGTTGTCAATCTTTCCTACCACAATCTAAACTTATTTATTAAATTATATATGAATAAGATAATGGATTTCATTAGATCTTATTCAGATACCAACTATAACGTCCCCCAAGTTGGGCCTAACTTAAGGAGACGTTACTAAACATTTAGCCTAATGCCAACTTAATGCCCCAAAGATTTCGGCAGCATAACGACAAAAGTATAAGCTACCCCAAATTTTGAACACACCTAATAGACAATATATATATATATATATATATATATATATACACTTCTAAAGCCAGATTAAGCAGATAGCTAATCTCACTCCACAACATCCATACACAATCCAACTCAACACAATAGAATATAAATGCGAGTCATGTCTCATATCAAGGACTACCTAAATACATTAGAAAATTCACAATGCATAAAACAAAAGACTTTTAACTTTTCAAAACTACACCTAAAACATTACAACCAAATTAACATCAACTCTCGCTCATTCAACAACTAGAAGAAAATATTAGCAACTTAGGCCACAACCTAACTCAAACTCAGAACTAAGGACGAGTAACAAGGAAAGCATGAACATGACATGCTAGCTATGGTCTTTCCTTCGTCATGCCTCCTCTACATCACCAAGCTCGAATATGTTTGCAGCACCTGCAAAACCTGGTGGTGGGTCAATACAAAACCACGATACTGAGTAAGTGGCTCAAAGCTGAAGAACCATCAAACAACATACATATACAAGACAATTATCATGCTTTTCAAACACAATATCATTCCTCAAATACAAGGGAAACAATCAACACAATAAAACACACTGAACTAATGCAGTCGTGCAACAACCATGCACCTAACACATGAATTTCCGCACCATGCCATGCATACTCGATTTTCTCTCAAGCTCCACGAGCTCGCTCAACACTCATAGCCCTCACAAAGCTCTCTGAGACTGATTCCTTCGAGTCACGCCGACCCCTTAATGTACCAAAGGCCTCGAACTGTTCATCGCCCCTTGGCCATATTACCCAAGACACCTGGTGACTTTTACAACATATAGACTCATCACATCGCCCCTTGGCCATATTACCCAAGGCACCCGATGCTCCTCTTAATCCTTTGGTGACATACCACCCCTCAACCATTTTTACCCGAGGAACCTGGTATTCACCTAACTTTCCTTTTTAGTCACACAAGGCATTCTGGCCTCACAATCTCACTAGAATGCATGAATCCTACACATCATGCCACTAGACCATGCTTTATGCACGAAAGCCATGACAACTATGTAACATGTGTAGGGATAAAAGCCCAAGCGCAGCGGAAACGTACAGAACCTTAACTCGGATTTCAATTTAGATTAAAACACCGATACGTTGGGAATAAAATCACAACAGTAAAATAAATTTAGGCAACTATACAACATGCATAAAGCATGCAAAATTCATTGTAAAATCCTATATATCTAATCTAAAGAGGATCCTAATGATCATGGATAAAAAATACTTTATCGTTATTGAGTTCTTGATCATTTCGCCAAAAACCCTTGCGCTCTCACAAAAAAGACAGCAGCAAAAACTCCTTTTTCTTGCTGGAAAATACCACGAACACTTCCAGTCAATCACACCGGTATTCTCCTAAGGTTTGGAGTTTAGTGGTTTGTGGGAACCAAAAAAATTTCAGGGAGTTCTTGGGAGCAAGAAGAATTCTCTATGATTCTTGGAAGGAGAGAAAATCGCAGAGAATGCACTTCTATGAGAGAGAGAGATCATTTGTTAGATTGGGCGTTGGGGTTATACGTCAAACTTGGACCAATAACCGTAAAATAACTCTCTACCAATCATGAATGGGTTGGTGGGAGTGAAATTCTCTATCAGTTAAGTTAACTGATAGTTGAATTTTAAATTAATTAATAAAAAAATTAATTAATTAATTAAATTAAATTAAATCAATATTTAACTTAATGACATTTATATAAAAAAATTTTATATAAATAATACCACATATCCTAAGTTTTAATGTAATTCAATTAAATAAAATTTAATTAAATTTAAATTAAAACAATATATTAATTAATTCAACAATTAATTAATATTATAATTAAATATCATATATTTAACTATATCTCTCTGAAATAAACTATAGTATTAATGTACATCTAATGTGCATTAATTATAACCTATAGTTTTATGTGAATCCAATTCATATTTTAATTTAATATTCGAATAACTTCGAACATTCAATTCTCCCCTAGAATTTTACCTCAACGCCCTTACTGAGCTACCGATGGGACCTAATAGACCTACAGATCAGAAGCTCCAACGATATGATATTTATTTGATAAACTCATTAACCAAGTTAATCAATATTCGTTAATTGTGGTTCACTCCACTATAGAACCATAACTGCACTCTTCTCACTGCAGATATATTTCTGTGTCCACGGATATCGACCATCAACAGCAAGTCAACCCTTCACGTGTCTTCGTACCCCAGCTAGGTCAAATTACCGTTTTACCCCCAGGCTACCTCTTCATCCTAAAGTACCAGTGCTCCTCTAATGAACAACCTGTTTGAGGTCCAACCAACAAACAGAAGTCCCTCTCATGCCATAGAGAGGGTAGGGCCCAATGTTACTGACCCGTAGACTCCACTTAAGGGAACACACCTCTGCTTACCCTAACGATGGGAAGGAGTGAATTCCATCTTGTGTGACTATGTTCCCAGCTCTCCACTCGGTCTTGTCCCTAAAATGGTAGGCTTATTGAGTCAGCGTGCATGCCACTCTCACCCGTACAAATCAATTGACAATCCCTCATGGAAAGGAGTCCATAATCCACTCAAGATTAAGGCCAAGTTGCCTAGGTCATCCTAGTGAAATAGAAACCAAGCTAACTAATGGTGTTAGAGTTAGTGGTTAACTATTTCGCGGTCGGTCTTTGTGCAAACTCATTGCACAGGGTACCCCCACTCGCATGTCAACTACATGAACGCGTTGGATCATTGTGTTTATATCAAAATACAAAGCGGGTCGTATCCATAGTGTCACCAGGATAAGTTACCTAGCCTTATCCCTATACTACAAACCCTTTAGGCTAAATCTTGAACAGTTATCAATGTATGTCCCTACATACTAGTTCAAGCCTCATTCTATTAGCCTAGGATGTTTAGTTTATTGGATTATGGTTAATAAGACAAGATTACACAATACAAACATAGAAAAATGAATAATATATCATTTTATTAATGTTCGGTCAAAAGTACATTTACTATCTACGTGTTTTAGGGCATAAAACCCAACAACACGCTCAATACATAAATAACAAGTTCATTTCGACAATCATAATGAAACACCAAGCTAATCAACCAAAATCTATCAAAACATCCCAACAATCCAACATACGCAACAAACATCTAGCCAATATCTCACACAACATATAATTCAAGAAGTGATTTGTATAGATCATAAAAATATAACGTGGACAAGGCATACATCATGCTAGCACACCACAAACAGACTACACAGGTAGAAATTCACTTACTAAATGCTCTAAAGCGCACCTAAATAATTCTAACAAGATCCTGCGATAAGAAAGTCTAGTTTCAAGACCAAACTCAACTCTAAACCTTAATATAAATCAAAAGGGTGATTAGGAGAGATAAACTTACCCAAAACACTTTAAAAACTAGCTCAAACACTTCGAGACAACTTGAAGCTATGATCAAAGAGCTTCTAAGTACTTGTTGGGTTCCTAGAGTGAGTAAAAATGTAGTATAAAATACTCTAGAATTCCTGTGCAAGTATACACAATCTGCAGCAAGTAATATTATCAATCAAAGGTCTGAATAAATCTCCACTTTACCTATTTTGTGCAATTTTCTAATGGTTTCAAGAATAATAAAATGATTGGGTTTTATCGGAATTATGCTGAAGCAAAATAAATGACAGAACAACGAGTAAACAAATATATAGACAGATTAAAGACAGGCGCTAGTTAGGTTTTAGTGATTGTTATAAAATATGCTCTAGCAATATTATTGATCATGCATTTCCCGCAGTATTATTAGCGGATTCCTCCCGGAACTCCGGATCTTTTGGGATATGTTTCAACCCCAATGAAGAGCGACCGATCGAGCACTAGGCAACTGGCTATCCCTAGCTCAGTCACTGGCGTTCACCAATACACAATGATCGTAATGTGGAGAATTGCCACACACTCTCTAAATCATCCCTGAAACTAGAGAGAGCTATCCATACCGGCTGGCCAGGCGGGCATAAAATAAGAAGAAGCACAACAATTAACCAAAATGCGATAGTCAATATATTACTAGAGATGAAGCACAGTAATCACATTATTCCTAACCAACACCTTAAGCTACTTAGTTCATAATAGGCATAGGAATACGAATTACAATCTGAGTATGCATGTCCATAACCACAAATTAAGAAGGAAAATAAACTCCCTAATCAGCTTGCGGATGATGGTGTTCTTGATAATCTTCAATCTCTATACTATTCGGCTTCCAAGGGAAAACATGGAATGAATTTGACTTGAACGGCTACTTCCTTTTATAGAAGGATGGGAGGCTTGAATTAGGTCAACTAGGACACGTGTAAGGCTCTCCTTGATCCTTTATCACGAAAATAACTCAACATAAGTCGGTTCATGAAGTTGGCTAACGAGCTGTGATGTGGCAGTTTCTACTTCCAGTTTTGCTGCAGCATAGAATTTGCTCCTTTCAGTCGCTCATCAGCATAATCTGCACAAAGTGATTTCCAATGCTTCCATTCTTCCAAATGGGTTAAATCATGTAATATCTCTCTAAGACCAACCCTATTAAGCAGAAGAAAAGATTACAAAACAGAGATATATTTTTAAAGCAGAAGAAATTAAAAAGAAACAAGACAATCAAATATTTTTAGCAAAATGGGGTCAGATATGCGCGAGCAAACAAAATGATAAGACAAAAATAATGCTCGCTGAAGATCATTCCATCCATCAATCTTCCTAACCCTGGTCTTCATCATCATTCTCTTCTCGTTCAACAGGCGGGGGTGGTATCCAAAGATTAAACAAATCATCGGGAAACATTGGAAAGGCCGGATATGGTGTTGAGAAATTGGTTTGCAAGGCCCCCCTGAGCGCATCATCTCTCCTTTTAGCATAAGTCCAGTAGGTCTGAGCTTGCCTTTCAGCAAACTCTAACCTACTGGTCAACACTGACAGTTGCTCTAGGATTTGATTGACGCCATACACAAGCCCACCCTGGCGAACCTCTTGCATACGCTGAAGCCGCACCAGATTAGGTGTGTCAATGATTCCCTTATCAGTCATGATCATATCTTCTGGAACCCCTGCTGCATAACATCGTAATCGTGTTCGGAAAGAACAGCTTCCCCACCTTCTTTTTCTAGCAATCAACAATCTCAGAAGAAATAATTTTTCCTACATCAATACTCATCGAGCGCAAAATGGCAAAAGCAAGCAATACCCTGTCACGAGATACTGTGGAGTCGTGTGTTGTCGGCAGCAAGCGTAGCCTGATGAAACCCATCCAGGTGTTGGCTTCACTCTTCAAATAAGCAGCTTGAAATGTATGCTTCCTTGTCTGCGACACCCTCCACTGGGCCCCCTCAATGCCTACCTCCCGGACAGCCGCACTCAGTTGATCACTAGATGGTGCAGCCACCATCTCATTAAAAACGGCATGCGGAAAATCTTGGAGATCGAACAGTTCATTGATGGCCTCAGGACTCCACTGTACAGGCACTCCTCGAACGATGACCTCAAAATCATTCTTAACGTCAAGATTGGCGTAAAATTCGCGAAAAATGTTGGCATTCATAGGTTCTGGCTTCGCACAAAATTGCCTCCAACCGAGGTTCACTCTTCCAGACTCCAAAAACCTAGGTAAATCATTGCCAAATCCACGTTCGAACAAGAAGTCTCGTTTCAGCACCTCCTGGTATTTTGCTCGGGCAAGATCGTTGACGAAGCGAATGAATGGCGCCCTCGGCTCCTCAATTTCTCCTGATGCTTCGGCAATTCCTTTGCCCCTGCTTTCTCTCTGGACACGCAAACGCTCTTCCTCTGCTTTTCTTGCCTCTTCTTCTTTTTCCTTATTCTCAGCTTCCCTTCTTTCTTTCTCAGAGTCCGACGTCGGAGGTGATGGAGTGTTCTGAACCACCCTCACGCGACCCGCCTTCCTCTTGATGCGGCGGTGCTTAGGCGGTTCAGGCATAATGATTTCAACACGAGCCTCCTGCGCCAGCTTCGGAGTTTTCTCCTTGTTAGGCTCACCTTTAGCCTGCTTTTCAACCTCTGATTCTTCAGTAATCTTTTCTTGCACCGTATCTGGGTTTTGGACATCAGGTTCTTGAGTACTCCTTTCCTCCGCAGTAATGGCAACAACGTCCGTCACCTCCTGAACTTCCTCTTGTTCGGCAGCCTTTTGCTGCCTTCTCCTTTTCTTCGCTTCCTTTTCCTCTGGCGTTCTTTTCTTTTTGGCTTTCCCTTTTTGCACTTCCGGCGTGACCGGCACCTCCTCTTCTTCGCTCTCCCTCTCTTTTCTAGCTCTAGTCTTAGCCATGGAGGTGTAATATGGTTTTGACAGAGAATGCAAAGAAAGAAAGAATAATATACGCACACAGATTTGATCAAGAAGGCGAAGTGAATCGTGCTTACCAGAGATTGCGAATAAATAGGGCTGCAGCAATCAAGAATCCTAACCGAAAAGATTTGCCCTGCCATAACTAATATTACCATTGCAATTAAAAATGCAAACCTGAAATTCAAAAATTACCAACGGTCAAATTGCGGATTCCAAACGGCCATGGTAAAATTGATGTACTGTCATCATTGAAGCCTTCGGATAATTACTCTGCAACACGTGGCCTCATCAGATGATGCACTCATATTTACCTGCAAGAATTTAAAGCCAATTCCAACGGTAAAAATAATAAATTCCAACAGAAAACCCTTCTAACTCGGAATATTTTGCTCCAGTAATATCTTCGCCGCAACAATCTGCCGAACCTGAAGAATCTTAGATACGGAATTTGAATTTCAAAATAGACAAATCAAATCTTTTTAATTCAAATTAAACCTATCAAAGCAAGCTTAACCTGTTATTCTCAAAAGAAGCCGAATAAATTAGAGAAAATCTCTATTAATTAAAACAAGAATAACTGAAAATAAAATCTAGATAAAATCTAACTAATTAAAAGATAATTAAAAGATAATTTAAATAAATAACCCGAAAATAAAATCAAATCAAATAATAAATCAATCAAATCTAACCTACCAAAAATAATAAAAATACTTAAAAGATAAAATCTAATAAATCATGCAAAATTAAATCTAACCTAACCGAAAAATAAAATCAAATTAACGAGAATAAAATCACTACAAAACCTGGGAGCTCAAAATTTTGCTCTGTGAAATGCTCCCGCAAAAGTCCTGCTCTCTCAATCATCAACCAATTGTAGGGAAGGATATTTCGACTGAAATTCCTCACCCCAATAATGCTTCACACGCTGTCCATTCACCTTGAACACTCTCCCATCTTTTTCATCCTGCAAAGTAATTGCTCCATTGGAAAAAACTTCAATCACAATAAACGGTCCTGACCATTTAGATTTTAATTTTCCAAGAAATAATTTTAATCTAGAATTATAAAGCAAAACTTTTTGACCCTTGACAAATTCCTTAGACTTAATTTTCTTGTCATGCCACAGCTTAGTCTTTTCCTTATACATTTTCGCATTTTCGTAAGAAAATTGACGAAATTCCTCTAACTCATTAAGCTGCAGCATTCTTATTGCTCCTGCACGACTCAAATCAAAATTTAACTTTTTCAAAGCCCAAAATGTTTTATGCTCAAGCTCTAATGGTAAATGGCAAGCTTTCCCATATACTAACCTATAGGGAGACATACCTAGAGGAGTCTTATAAGCTGTCCTATAAGCCCAAAGAGCCTCGTCTAACCTAAAGGACCAATCCTTTCGAGATGGATGGACTACTTTCTCTAAAATAGCTTTTATTTCCCTATTACTAATTTCAGCTTGACCATTCGCTTGTGGGTGATAAGGGGTAGCTATCCTATGCTTAATCCCATACTTAGCTAAAAGCTTAGTTAAGATATTATTAACAAAATGTGTACCCTCATCACTCACTAGAGCCCTAGGTGTCCCAAACCGCGCAAAGATGTGCGATTGAAGAAACCTTGCTACTGTCTTGGCATCACTCTAATGGCATGCAATGGCCTCCACCCACTTGGACACATAATCAACTTCTAATAAGATAAAAACATTGCTATTAGAAGGGGGAAATGGCCCCATAAAATCAATACCCCATACATCGAATAATTCAACTTCTAAAATGTAAGTAAGAGGCATTTCATCTCTAGGCCCCAAATTTCCTCTCCTTTGACAAGCATCACATTGCTTGTAGAACCAATGGGCGTCCTTGAATAACGTAGGCCAAAAGAATCCGCAATGCAAAATCCTCATAGCTGTCCTCTGACTGCTGAAATGACCTCCATACGGCGAAGAGTGACATTGCTCCAGGATTTCCTTTGCTTCAGTACCTGAAACACACCTACGGATAATACCGTCAGAGCATTGCTTATACATAAACGGCTCATCCCAAAAGAAAAATTTCGCATCATGCTTAAACTTTTTCTTCTGCCTCCAATCCATATCAATAGGGGTGACTCCCTTTACTAAAAAGTTGGCAATATCAGCATACCAAGGGACATCCCTGACTACCTTTACCTGAACAACAAAAAGCTGCTCATCTGGAAAAGAATCGGAAATGGCAGATTGCTCCAGCAAAGATGATGATGGATCAAGACGAGATAAATGATCTGCAACGACATTCTCTGATCCCTTCTTGTCCTTTATCTCCAAGTCAAATTCCTGCAGTAATAAAATCCAATGAATTAGTCTCGGCTTTGCATCCTTCTTAGACATTAAATACCTTATTGCAGCATGATCCGTGAACACCGTGACTTTAGATCCAACCAAATATGGCCGAAATTTCTCAAAAGCAAACACAACAGCTAACAATTCCTTTTCAGTAGTTGTGTAGTTGACCTGTGCTTCATTTAAAACCTTGCTTGCATAATATATAGGATGAATAAATTTGCCCTGCTTTTGCCCCAGCATCGCTCCTACCGCAGCATCACTCGCATCACACATTACCTCGAATGGCAAATTCCAATTAGGCGCGCAGAGAATGAGTGCTGAGATTAAAGCAGCCTTTAATGTTTCAAAAGCCTTCCTACAATCTGCATTAAAGTAAAAAACATGATCAGTGCACAATAAGTTACAAAGAGGTTTACTGATTTTGGAAAAATCCTTTATGAACCTCCTATAAAATCCAGCATGTCCTAAAAAACTCCGAATTCCCTTCACTGAATTCGGTGGCTCTAGTCTTTCGATAACCTCAACTTTTGCTCTATCAACTTCTAGACCATTTTTAGAAATCCTATGACCTAACACTATGCCCTCCTTAACCATGAAGTGGCACTTCTCCCAATTAAGTACTAGATGGGTATCCTCACATCTTTTTAATACCTTTCCTAAATTATCTAAACAACTCTGAAAAGACCCTCCAAACACTGAAAAATCGTCCATAAAGACTTCAACAGTGGACTCAATCATATCAGAAAAAATTGCTAGCATACACCGCTGAAATGTTGCTGGAGCATTGCAAAGGCCGAAAGGCATTCTCCTAAAA
This sequence comes from Luffa acutangula, assembly GCA_036850905.1. Lineage (NCBI taxonomy): Eukaryota > Viridiplantae > Streptophyta > Magnoliopsida > Cucurbitales > Cucurbitaceae > Luffa > Luffa acutangula. The sequence goes on from CM072087.1 coordinate 21,075,911, forward strand.
GCGAATGTCCCATAAGGGCAGGTGAAAGTGGTTTTCTCCTGATCTTCAGGAGCAATAGTAATCTGGTTATACCCAGAATAACCATCAAAGAAACAGTAATAGGTCTGACCAGCCAATCGATCCAACATCTGGTCGATAAATGGTAGAAGGAAATGATCCTTTTGAGTGGCTTTATTAAGCCTTCTGTAATCCATACAAACCCTCCAGCCAGTTACTGTCCTTGTGGGGATCAACTCATTATCTTTATTGGACACCACAGTGACACCTCCTTTCTTAGGAACACATTGGACAGGGCTTACCCAATTGCTATCGGCAATTGGATAAATGATCCCAGCATCCAACCATTTAATTACCTCCTTTTTAACAACCTCTTTCATTGCAGGGTTACGCCTTCTTTGTTGCTCAATACTCCTAAAGGATCCCTCCTCTAGAGTGATTTTGTGCATACAAAAAGATGGGCTAATCCCGTGAATATCAGCCAATGTCCAACCTATAGCTCTGCGGTATTGCTGCAGCAATTTTATTAAGGCCTCCTCATGCTCCGGCATTAAATCTGATGCAATAATAATGGGAACGTATTACTCTCCCCAAGATACACATACTTTAGATGATCCGGTAAAGGTTTCAAATCTAAAGTGGGTGCCTCAATTAGGGATGGCTTAATTGGGGGAGCCTTTCTTTGATCTAAATCTAAAGGCTCAAAAACATCCTCACATCTAAACAATTCTTTTTCATTATTTTTATCTAAAGAACAAAACTCAAAATCTTCTATACTAACCTCTCCATACTTTTCTGAATGCTTATCAACCGAATCCTGTATTGCTGTCTCAATAACTGTGCTCTCCAGAATCCTGATGAAGGAGCAATCCTCCATTTCATCTGGATATTTCATGGCTTTAAACACATTAAATTTCACTTCCTCATTACAGACTCTCATTGTTAATTCTCCTTTTTGAACATCTATTAATGCCCTACCAGTAGCCAAAAATGGACGACCAAGAATAATTGGGACATCTTTATCAGCCTCATAGTCTAAAATAATAAAATCAACAGGAAATATGAATTTATTGGACACCACAGTGACACCTCCTTTCTTAGGAACACATTGGACAGGGCTTACCCAATTGCTATCGGCAATTGGATAAATGATCCCAGCATCTAACCATTTTATTACCTCCTTTTTAACAACCTCTTTCATTGCAGGGTTAAGCCTTCTTTGTTGCTCAATACTCCTAAAGGATCCCTCCTCTAGAGTGATTTTGTGCATACAAAAAGATGGGCTAATCCCGTGAATATCAGCCAATGTCCAACCTATAGCTTTGCGGTATTGCTGCAGCAATTTTATTAAGGCCTCCTCATGCTCCGGCATTAAATCTGATGCAACAATAATGGGAACGTATCACTCTCCCCAAGATACACATACTTAAGATGATCCGGTAAAGGTTTCAAATCTAAAGTGGGTGCCTCAATTAGGGATGGCTTAATTGGGGGAGCCTTTCTTTGATCTAAATCTAAAGACTCAAAAACATCCTCACATCTAAACAATTCTTTTTCATTATTTTTATCTAAAGAACAAAACTCAAAATCTTCTATACTAACCTCTCCATACTTTTCTGAATGCTTATCAACCGAATCCTGTATTGCTGTCTCAATAACTGTGCTCTCCAGAATCCTGATGAAGGAGCAATCCTCCATTTCATCTGGATATTTCATGGCTTTAAACACATTAAATTTCACTTCCTCATTACAGACTCTCATTGTTAATTCTCCTTTTTGAACATCTATTAATGCCCTACCAGTAGCCAAAAAAGGACGACCTAGAATAATTGGGACATCTTTATCAGCCTCATAGTCTAAAATAATAAAATCAACAGGAAATATGAATTTATCAACTTTTACTAAGACATCCTCAATTTTACCCTCTGGATATGTGATAGACCTATCAGCTAATTGGAGCGTAACTGTGGTAGGTCTAGCTTCACCAATACCTAACTTCCGATAGACCGAAAGATGCATAAGGTTAATGCTTGCACCTAAATCACAGAGTACTCTACCTAATTCCTTTCCACCTATAGACACAGGTATAGTGAATGACCCTGGATCCTTAGCCTTGGGGGGTAGCCCATTCTTAAGAATAGCACTACACTCCTCAGTAAGAGATACAGTTTCGAACTCACCTAACCTTTTCTTTTTAGTCAAAATATCCTTAAGAAATTTAGCATAATTAGGCATTTGCTCAATAACTTCTACTAAAGGGATATTTATATGCAACTGCTTAAGAATCTCTAAAAACGTTTTAAATTGACCATCCTGATTCTTAGGCTTGTTCCTTTGTGGAAAAGGTAGAGGTGGTACATAAGGTGGGGGTGGCACATATGGTGGTTCTACATCTGGCACAGAACCAGATGCTCCAGCATTTTCTTTGCTGCCTCCAGCACCCTGACCAGACTCCAACTCTTTTTCAATAACAACAATATTATCACTATTACTATTTAAATCCATGGTCTTTCTAGACTCTTCTAATGGCTTACCACTCCTAAGAGTTACTGCCTTTACCTGCTCCTTACCTTCCCTTCGAGGGTGTTCAGTATCCGAAGGAAGTTTCCCTTGAGGCCTCGCCTTTAGCTCATTAGCTAGCTGACCCACTTGCAATTCCAGGGCCCTCATCGAAGCTTGATTACTTTGAATTGCGGCGTCTGTGCGAGCCATAAATTCTTTCATCATTGCCTCGAGAGAATTTCCCGAATTTTGCTGGGGCAAAGCCGGCTTATTTTGCTGGGGCATTACCTGCGCTTTAGCAAATCCCGACAGGGCCCTCATCGAAGCTTGTACGTTATTTCCTTGACCTCCCCATGAGAAGTTGGGGTGGTTGCGCCAACCTGGATTATAGAAGTTAGAATAAGGGTTGTTCCTCTGATTACCTACAAAAAACACATAAGCTGGATTGCTGGGGCAAAACTCGTAGTTGTGATCTTCACCGCAATAGACACATGCTTCGTCCGTGACTTGGTTCACCACTACTGCAGGCTCCATAGTTGGTGGCTGCTGATGACTAATCACTGTCACATTCTTAAGAGCGTCAGCAATCATAGCAAGATCGGCCCTAATGGTGGACACACCATCAACCTCTAACACACTCTTAACCTTTTTATTCGTGCCTCTAACATCCGGCCACTGACAACTATTAATAGATATTCTTTCTAAAATTTCATAGGCTTCATCAAAAGTTTTTTCCAAAAGGGCCCCTCCAGCCGAAGCATCGACCATACCTTGGGTTACTCCATTCAAACCATTGTAAAATGTTTCCATTTGAATACAATGAGGTAACCCATGGTGGGGACACTTTCGCAAAAGCTCCTTAAACCTCTCCCAAGCCTCACTAAAAGTCTCATCTTCAAGTTGCCTAAACCCTACTATTTCACTCCTTAATTTAGCATTTCTATTAGGTGGGAAATATTTACTCAAAAAATTTTCAGCTAACTCATCCCACGTCCTAATTGATCCTGGAGCAAAAGAGTTTAACCATGACTTTGCTCCATCTCTAAGAGAATACAAGAACAAGGTTAATCTAAGAGCATCTCTAGGCACTCCTTGAATTACAAAAGAATCACTAACTCCTAGAAAAGACTTAAGATGTAAATGAGGGTCTTCAGATGACAAACCATGGAATTGCCCCACGGTTTGCAACATCTGAAACATTACCGGTTTCATTTCAAAATTTGCCGCTTGGATTTGGGGACGTGCAATCCCTGGATTCAACTCATTAAACATCGGGACAGCATATGCTCGAATGGCTCTAGTCCTATCGTTCGCTATCAAGATAGGATTCTCAGCCTGATTATTTCGCTGCTCATTTTGCTCAAACAGTGGGTTTTGCTGCAGCAACGGATTCTGCTGGGGGTTCACTGCTACTGGACCTTCAGGAACCTGCGGGAGTTGCGACACGTTCTCCATCTGGTTTCTGCGCTGCTCCCTCCTTCTGTTCCTAAATGTCCTTTCAATTTCTGGGTCAAGCTCAAATCGTACCCCAGGCGGATCGCTCATGCACCAAAATCACACCTGCAAAAACAAAAAAAACAATCAAAAAGTTCTAGCACCAAACCACTAAAACATATACACAAAACAGATCAGAAAAAAACTTATTCAAGTCCCCGGCAACGGCGCCAAAAACTTGTTGGGTTCCTAGAGTGAGTAAAAATGTAGTATAAAATACTCTAGAATTCCTGTGCAAGTATACACAGTCTGCAGCAAGTAATATTGTCAATCAAAGGTCTGAATAAATCTCCACTTTACCTATTTTGTGCAATTTTCTAATGGTTTCAAGAATAATAAAATGATTGGGTTTTATCGGAATTATGCTGAAGCAAAATAAATGACAGAACAACGAGTAAACAAATATATAGACAGATTAAAGACAGGCGCTAGTTAGGTTTTAGTGATTGTTATAAAATATGCTCTAGCAATATTATTGATCATGCATTTCCCGCAGTATTATTAGCGGATTCCTCCTGGAACTCCGGATCTTTTGGGATATGTTTCAACCCCAATGAAGAGCGACCGATCGAGCACTAGGCAACTGGCTATCCCTAGCTCAGTCACTGGCGTTCACCAATACACAATGATCGTAATGTGGAGAATTGCCACACACTCTCTAAATCATCCCTGAAACTAGAGAGAGCTATCCATACCGGCTGGCCAGGCGGGCATAAAATAAGAAGAAGCACAACAATTAACCAAAATGCGATAGTCAATATATTACTAGAGATGAAGCACAGTAATCACATTATTCCTAACCAACACCTTAAGCTACTTAGTTCATAATAGGCATAGGAATACGAATTACAATCTGAGTATGCATGTCCATAACCACAAATTAAGAAGGAAAATAAACTCCCTAATCAGCTTGCGGATGATGGTGTTCTTGATAATCTTCAATCTCTATACTATTCGGCTTCCAAGGGAAAACATGGAATGAATTTGACATGAACGGCTACTTCCTTTTATAGAAAGATGGAAGGCTTGAATTAGGTCAACTAGAACACGTGTAAGGCTCTCCTTGATCCTTTATCACGAAAATAACTCAACATAAGTCGGTTCATGAAGTTGGCTAACGAGCTGTGATGTTGCACTTTCTACTTCCAGTTTTGCTGCAGCATAGAATTTGCTCCTTTCAGTCGCTCAGCAGCATAATCTGCACAAAGTGATTTCCAATGCTTCCATTCTTCCAAATGGGTTAAATCATGTAATATCTCTCTAAAACCAACCCTATTAAGCATTAAAGACACACAAATCCTTATATAAATGAGGCCTAAATAACTACCTTTTGGGCAGTTATCAGTACTCTAGACATGGTTTGAATCTACAATCGATAAACACCCAAGGGTTAAAAGCTGTTCTAAAGCCAACCTAACAAAATTATAGATGTTTAAGAGCATGGAAACTTATTGATCGACACCTAAAAAAACTTGAAACTTGTTATCTAGTGACCAAACGAGTTCGAAGTCGCTAATCCAAACCTCCTAGCCTATGGGCATTCAGTCCCAAGGTTGTTCGGGTTATGGGTATTCGTCGAAAGCCAATTAGAAGCCGAATAGGCATGGGTCACACTCCAAAACAACTTTGAGGACTAAACTACATAGGTACAAACTAAATCAGAGCAAAACAACATGTGAGTAGTGTTGTATCTAACCAAAAGGGAAGAAAATGCTGCTACTCGTGGGCATCGGGTAGGGAGGAGATTTCGTAAGAAGAAGAAGAACTGATTAGGGGCGCTCCCTGATGCCAGAGAGACAAAAACTGACGGAAGAGAGGAAGAAGTCAGTCCTCTTCATGGGTCTTGGCAGAAACAAGAGGAAGAAAAAGAATTAAGCCTCCCATAGACGAAATCAAACAAAAACGAGTAGAGAGAGATTCACGCAGCTGTGTGCGACAAGGAGGATCAACACCATGGGTCTGCTGTGTGCGGATTGACAACACAAGAGAGAGGGAGATGTCGGACCACTACACGCGAGTGAAAGAACGCATGGGAGAAAAGAGACGAAACACGATGGTTTGCAGCGAGGAGAAATAGCAACCAGGGTTCTAGCGACGTGCGAGAGAGAGAGATAGAGAGAGAGAGGGACGCCAGAGAAGAAATGCCACGAGTCTGGCCGGCGAAGTCAACAAAAATAGTGGTGGGAGGCTGCCGGCGAGATGAATGATTGAGAGGGGCAGAGAGGCTGCCAGTATGGCTTCGTGGGTTGCTGCAGAACGAAACAAACGGGAATGGGGGGTTGGCGGCACAAATAGAAAGGAGAGGGAAAGAGTTGACTTAGGTTTTTTCTTGATATTTGATTTTGATAGCTCCAATTAGAAAATCATATAAATAAAATGAGGGAAAACCTAAGGCTTTCAAAATTGCCCACTTTTGTCTTTACAAAAATTAACACTCCAATTAAGGAACCTAAAAAATTTGGGGTAAAATCGAATTAGAAGGAAATTTGATTTCCTTTTTGAACTTAGGGAAACTTTATGGAAACTAAACTCAAAAATTAGAAAATTAAAGATTTAATAAAAATATTTTCTCCCTATATTATAGAAATTTAATTTAACGACTAAATTCTAAACTCAAATTCTAATTTTCTAAATTAGAATAAGAACGCTCAATAATTCACAAAATGGTTTGATTTCAAAACGCGGGGTGTTACAATGAATAAGATAATAGATTTGATAAGAATTTAATCATGGCCTTTTCCTATAAATAGGATCCCTAGGGTGTGGTGAAAGGCATTCATTCAATCCAATTCATTTCCCTACTCTCAGAGAATTCCCCTGAAGGCTTCCTAGATTCCCACTAGTGTCCTTCCTCTAGAAGTCTCAGAGATATACTAATGTATCCATAGTGGTGGTGTCCCAATTGTTGACACTTAATCCCTATGAAATCAAGAAAGGTGTTCTTCATATTTCAAAGACGACAATGACGGATGTATGCTTCTCCAATTTAAATTAGATCTAAGATTGTATGCTTACCGATAATAAATAGTAAGAATAGTTTTCTGAATCTTTGCCAACGTATTGGTATTTTGGTGGAAACAAAATTAACTACGAACAGTCCAAATTCGCTTCCTCTAACGGAATTAGGGAATTCCAATCCCACAGGCTATGGGATGCAGTTGCAAATCATGTCCATAGAAGTCTAGGACTGAGTTTCCTAGTTTCATGCTTTTAAAAGTTTTAAAATTTCAACTTTGTGAAAATTTGTCTATCATGTTTTTGACTACTTTTATTGTAAAATGATTCTCATTTTTAGGCCCAGTTTGTAAAATAAAAGATTTTACTTTTGGTCTCTTCCGCTTTAAAGTATCAAAAGTCTTATGTTTTAATGCTTGTAGTAGCAACCTTTAACTTGTTGTAATTTCCTATTTAGTCGGGTCATTTCACTTGCTCATTGCAATTGCCTCAAAGGAAATTGATGTACATCTAAAGGCACCTGAGGTACTGTAGGCGAGATTCGACTCCGCTAATTAGGTGTCAACTGAATATTAGATGGGGTGTATTCTCTAGATGATGCCCACTGTATCTCTTAGTTGCGAGAGGAACCGGCAGAAAGGTAATTGTCCATGTTAAGATCTTAAAAGAAATCTATAATTAAGAGGAAAGAGGGTTAGGGTCCCACTAGAAAACCATGAACCATTTTGTAGGTATTTTGAAATATACATTCTTTCCATAAATGTTTTTTTTTTCAAGTAAATGAAAAGGTGTGCGACGACGATTGTTGAGGATTTGTTATGCAACCATGGAAGAGACCATGACTCATGGACTTCTTATTTTTCTCCTGCTTGTAAGAACTATGTTTTTATTCTTTTATTTTCTTTATAAACTTATTGAGAATTTTTCTTGGAGGCTATGTAAACCGTTAGTTTGGATTTATTTTGAGAATATATTGTTTTTGAAAGTTTAGGATCTTGAATAAAAGTTTTAACGTTGAGGTTTTATTCAAACTATGAGTTTTAGTTCTTAAAAGTGTTTTATTTTAAAAGGCCTACATAGCATGCACCTGTTAGTTATACCAAATACGTCCATATTAGAAGTCGGGTCGTTACACTAACTATGCAAAAGTACTTCAAATTTTGTTATTCTATTTTTCCATTTCTAGAATTTATCTTCAAATAATGACAATTATTGATATTTAAACAACATAGTAACATACAATTTCATATCACTTAAACAATAATATACAATAATTATTCGTATTATATATTTAGTAGTTAGATTTTGGTCTTTTGTTTTCACTCTTCGTGCTAGTTATGGACATCAGGGCTAGTTCTTGGTGGAGAATAATCCATTACCCACAAGTCATCAACATTTGGCGGGGTCATGCCACGATTTTCATGGACTAGATTCTCCAATCTTCTTCTACTTGTCTCATCAACAAAACTTCGTCCAGCGAAAGAACCTAAAATTCATCCATAAGGTGGGTTAATTGAATTTGTAAACAAAATAAACAATATAAAGAAGAAACGAACAATAAAAGGTTAATGATGAATTTAGATGTAGGAATGTATTGTTATTTGTGTGAATGAAGTTAAAAATAAAATCGAATTTATGTGTTTCTTTTTGTTACCTGTTGTTGTAATAACTAGCAAGAAAATGAAAAGAAATCTAAATAGCTGAAGAAGACATTTGCAAGGAATTGATGCTATTTTCTGAACCATCTTTCAGAAAATAAGTGATATGACCTTTTTGTTTTTCTAGTTTGAGGGACTTTTTTTTTAAAGGTAAACTCACTTTTTATTGCTCAACGATATACCTTATTCACACCCGTTGGTGTTGTCTTTATATAAAACTTTTTCCGTGAATGTAATCAATTTGATGAGGAATTTCTGAAACTAAAATTTGCTAAATATAGTAGTTTGTACTGTTTAAATTGTTTTACATTCTATAAGAGAAAAACATCTTCTCTATATATAGACTATACTATTTTTCTTGTAATAGTCAACAGTACCGTTCAAATTTCTATATTTCTTAAAATTGTTACCAAGTACATTCGTTTCTCTTCAAAACTAAAAAGGTAGACCGGTTAGCGCTCTCTTTATCTAAAAATTTCATTGAGATCTTCAAATAAACTTATAATTATTTTACACATGTTTAGTAATTTTGTTTTCTTTGTTGAAATATTTGTGATATTCAAAACTATTGTAAGTTTTAAGTTTAGTTCATCAACTTTTACCATTGTGACAAAGTTGTGACAATTATAATTTATTTATTATGTTTATAAACTTTTGATTTTGTGTTTAATGAGCCATATATATTAATGCATTATTTAATTATGTCTGTCGCATAATAATAGAAACAACATTGAAATATTAGGTTTGGACTAACACACAAAAACTCTGAACACAAATATTCTTAGCTAAAATTAGATACTCAAGACCTAAAAGAAGGAAGTTTATTTAGTTAAGTAATTTAACCTCGTTTCGTAATCAACGATTTTATAAATGCAAAGCATATACTACGAAGAGAACTTTGGTTCTTAAAACATGTTATACGAATGGACTAAGTTTTGGCGTAGGGAGTTGGATGATTCAATATAACAACACAAGTGAGGATTCAAGTGTGTGTCTAATAGTATAAAGTTGCAATAAGTTCCTAAGAGTGAATGGTTATTGAATATCAATAATTTTTTTTTAAATACTAGTAGTCATTATTAGAATTGTTATTTGAAGTGAATTAAAGTGAATAGCTTGTGAAACTGCTCTTGCTTGGTGAATGTTCATATTTTCTTTGCCATGTGACATATGTATTCATTAGTAAATAAATGCTTTAGACTCCATCCAATGGTTTTTATGTACAACCTATTTGGAGTTGTTAGTTCATAACAAGACGAGATTAGCTCATAAAGGGACGAGATTGATCATCACAAGATTCTTAGAAATGAAGGATTTTTCTACTTGTATAATGTTCATTTTACACACACAAAAATAAAGTTATTATGGGAAAAAAATAGGTCTTTATGAATCATAGTGAACTATAGAGTTTATAATGTGTAAATGATGGTTTATGATAATACAACGCGTTATTGTAATCATAGTTACATCATAGTTAATTTATTTACATGCTTATATATCGAGTTTGTACAAATTAAAATTCTGTGTCTAATACGTCATGTAGTTTTCAATGAGGTATGTCACCAATGGATTAAGAGGAGCATCAGGTGCCTTGGGTTATAATATGGCCAAGGGGCGATGTGATGAGTCTATACAATGTGAAAGTCATCAGGTGCCTTGTGTAATATGGTCAAGGGGCGATGCACAGTTTGAAGACTTGGCAATATTTTAGGTTGAAGAATCACCTCCATTTTCATCAGCAATGTCACACCCCCTCCCGGACCACCTACTAACTTAGTCTGAAAGACGGCGTGAAGCCAACAGACATCGTCTCCTCTAACGATCCCTGTTGACCCTACTGAAACGTTAAACCTGATAAACATACTAATCTTGGATATAAAACATTCTACATGAAACAGAACACAGCGGAATCCCTGAAAAAAAAAAACTTTCAACAAACACGAGGTGCCACCCTGACATAACTTGGTTCAGATAATAACCTGATATAGATATCACAACAAAAAACATATACAACTGGGGTTTATACAACCACGACCTCTAGGACTAAATTATCCAATCCTTACAAAACATTTACAATATGGACACACTCAATATACAACTCCACCCACGTACTGGAGCTTGATTTGGAACTTTCAGCAGACGTTGGCAGTGTATTAGGCACCGGGAGCTCGATCTCTACCTGAAAAGTTGAATACATTTTGAAAGAATGAGCTACGAAGCCTAGTGAGTGACTAACTTTAAAACTCAAAATTCGGAAGTCAAAACACGTGATAAACCTTTAAACGTATAAATATGCTCAATTGAAGCGTTTAACATAAACGTGTAATGATAAAGGCTTTCTAAAAATATCTCTCAACTTCGTCATTGAAAATCAAGCAAGAAATATCAAGTCCATCAAACGTTTTAACTAACATTACCGATCTACGTTGTGTAGGGCACGCCCAGTACAACCAACATTTACTAGTCCTACGATGTAGTGGGGCCCGCCCAGCACTCCCATCGTCTTTGTCGTAATGGGGCCCTCCCAGCACTCACGACAGCATCGTTGTCACGGAATACACTCAACGCCAACAATGGAATATAACCTGTGTGCACACGATACCATATAGCCTCGGGCTCAATATCTCAGTCATGTAGTCAATAGAAATCTCAGAAAATCACATGAAAACATTAAAATATGCCCGCTGTCTTTTCCCATAACTTCCAACACCCATAACTTCCTCAATACTTAACCCACATTAATGTAATACACATCAAACTCTTTACTTTCGAACACTCTACAACTTACCTGAAGAAATGAAAACGAGATTCCCAACCAATTTTCCTAGAAACGCCCTGAACACAGACATCACTGATTTGAGCTTCTCTGCTACCCTTTATCTTTCTCCTGACATTAAACCTACTTCAAGTCATTTTCGGTTCACTAATTCTTCATGAAAGTTATAGGAAATTGAATAAGCTTTCCAACCATACCAAATAGAGCTTATGATTCAACTTGTACACCCCAGAATGCTCGAAACACCAGAGGAAACCAGAGATCCTCCTGCTTTGCACGAAAATCCTGTGCTCTGTTTTCCATTCCAGAAATCATTAACTTCTCATACGATTTAGCTCAAGCTTCCTTCATGAACTTTGTTAGAAAATGAACTAACTTTCAAGAAAATTAAACCTCACCTCTTAGTTCCGCTTGTGTAGCTCAAACCGAATAAAAAACCAGAGGTTGACAGGTTGAACTCAGATTCTGCTATAGCTAGCTTTGCATGAGCTTTTCCTATCTTCTTCAACCTCAAAACCACGAAATTCTTCTTCTTCTTCTTCCTTCACTCTCTCCCTCAAGTGCTCTGAAAATTTTGGGTGGACAATGAAGGGAAATTGGCCTAGAATGAGCTGATAAAGTTGGTTGCCGGTGGTGGAGTTCCTTGTTGTCTTTTCCCATTCATTTTCTTTCTTTCTTTTTTTTTTTTTTTTTGGTTTTGCTGATTTCTATTTTTTTTTTCCTTTTCTTTTTTTTTTCTTTGTTCCATTTGTTTCCTTTGTTTCCTTTCTTCTTTCAAATTTAAAAAAAAAAATCCAATAACTTTAACCCAACAATGAAACCATAATGCTTTGCCATTTTCTTCAACAATGAACAACAACAACTTTAGTTCAACTTCCACAATACAAGAGGAAATGATCCAAGGAAAGTATCAGGATTACAACTTACCTCCCCCTTATGAAATTTCATCCTCGAAATTTAGAAGTCCTTTGGTGAAGAGTGTCGGGTAACTCCTCCTCATTTGATCTTCTAATTCCCAAGTTGCCTCCTCTACTCCATGATGTCTCCAAAGAACTTTCACGATTGGGATCGTTTTGTTCCTCAAAACTGCTCCTTCCTGTCTAGGATCTGAACCGCTTCCTCTTTATAACTCAAGTCTTCCTTCAGCTCAATCGGTTGCACTTGCAACACATGGGATGGATCTGGAATATATTTCCTCAACATGGACACATGAAAAACATCATGTATTTGAGCGAGTTCCGCTAGAAACTCAAGTCTATAGGCTGCTGGTCCAACTCGTTCTATTATCTGGTAAGGACCAATATATCTAGGACTCAGCTTACCTTTCCTCCCAAAGCGAAGAACACCTCTCCACGGGGATAACTTTAAGAAAACTTGATCTCCAACCTGGAATTCTAAGTCTCTTCGTCGCTTGTCTGCATAGCTCTTCTGTCAATCCTGAGCTATTTTCAGATTCTCCCTAATCAACTTAATATTGTCTGATGTAACTTGTATCAACTCAGGACCAACTAGCTTTCGCTCTCCCACTTCGTTCCAGCACACAAGAGTCCTTCACGGTCTGCCATACAAAGCCTCGAATGGTGCCATTCCGATATTGGACTAGTAGCTGTTATTATAAGCGAATTCCATAAGTGATAAGTGGTTATCCCAAATTCCCTTAAACTGAAGGACACATGCTCTCAACATGTCCTCTAAGGTCTGGATGGTCCTCTTAGACTGACCATCTGTCTGGGGATGGAACGCGATACTGAACTTCAACTTTGTTCCCATAGCTTTCTGCACACTAGGCCAAAACTTAGAAGTAAACCTCGGATCCCTATCTGAAACTATGGACACTGAAACTCCATGCTGACTCACAATCCTATCGACGTATAACTTAGCTAGCTGATCTAGTGTAGACGTTGCTTTAATCAGTATAAATTGTGTTGTCTTGGTGAGTCTGTCCACTATTACCCATATACCATCATGTCCACTAGAAGTACGAGGTAATCCAAACAGAAAATCCATGGTAATATGCTCCCACTTCCACTCTGGCACTGGCAGTGGATTAAGGAGTCCTCCTGGCCTCTGTCTCACTTGTTTAACCTGTTGACAGATCAAACATCTATCGACATATTGAGCTATCTCCTGCTTCAAACAAGGCCACCAATAAGTTTTCTTCAGAGTTCTATACATCTTGGTGCTTCCTGGATGCATAGCGTAAGCTGAACTGTGAGCTTCCTCTAGTATAACACCCTCAAGCTCACTAATACTCGGAACGCACAGTCTTCCCTGCTTAACTATGGCTCGGTCTGCTCTCAACTCAAATTCTGCCTCTGGGCCTTGCTTGGACTTTGCAAGCATCTTCTGAAAATTACTGTCCTCTGGCTGTCTTCTCACAATCTCTTCTACTAAAGAAGACCTAACCTGAAATTGAGCTAAAAGACTCCCTGAGCTTCCTACAGTCATAACCGCCTTGAAACCTCTTAACTCACTTAGCAAGCTTGCTCGAATACCACAGAATGCACTCTTCGGAAGTCTCGACTTCCTACTTAACGTATCCGCTACCACGTTAGCCTTACCTAGATGATATTCTATGGTACAGTCATAGTCTTTGATTAGTTCTAGCCAACGCCTCTGCCTTAGATTCAGCTCTTTCTGATCAAAGATGTACTTCAAACTCTTATGATCTGTGAAAATATGGCACTTCTCACCGAATAAATAATGTCTCCAGATCTTCAGTGCTAAAACAATTGTTGCTGGCTCAAGATCATGGGTAGGGTAATTACACTCATGCTTCTTCAACTTCCTTGAAACATAAGCTATTACCTTTCATTCCTGCATCAACACACAACTGAAGGTGTTCATATAACACATGCAAAAACAATTGAAGATCGAAAGCACTTAAGACATTCAATTTTGCTCTTAAAGCATGCATGTTCTATAAAAGATAGAATAGAGAGTTTAGAGAACACCAACCTTTGTTGCTCACTTATGTGGAACTCCTTGTGGTGTTTGCCTCTCCTATGCTCCTTGGACAACCTTTAGAGACTTCCCTACTATTCTCTTGGGCCTAGAAAGACTTGTGGGAGTCTATAGAAGTAAGAAATAGGAAGGGAATGCTTGAAGGTACAAGCTTTAGGAAGAAATGAGTTGAAAGAGTGATTGAGGGAGAAATTTTTCTGCATAATACTAAGATGAATGCTTAAACCTTCTTGAATCTGATTGAAGCTCCTTTTATAGACCTCTCCCATGCAAAGACAAGCTTCATGACACTAGACACATGGTAAAAATGCAACTCAAAGTGGATTCTAGGTGTTTAATTCACAACACATGCATCTAGTGCATGGTTGTGTTGTTTTCCACTATGCATCATCATTCAAGAGTGGAAATGCCACTAAATCCACTATGAATTGAATCATAATTGTGAAATTTCATCTTTCAATTCATTTCAATTTCAATTCAAAATTTAAATTGATTTCTAGGCAATTAATTTGGACATTTCCAAGTAATTATGGTATGATCAATCCAATCAATCTTTAACACCTAATGCCATGAATTATATATGATTCTTAATACATATATGTGGTATTTAAAACACTTTTAAATACCTTATCTCTCAATTCCTAATTTATTTCATAATTAAATCATTGTGTCGGACACGTTTTACGATAAAATCCTATTTCCCGTTTTTGAACGATTCAAAGATTCCTATCAAAATATTATAGGCTTTAATCTGATATGAGCTATCTTCCCTAGGTTGCTACTGAATTGTGACGTTATGAAGGAGAAGCCGTCTCTTCCAAGACATCCATGGCGATTCAGAAGGAAGACCTAAGTGCCACAACAACAAGATAGTGGAGATTGTGGGTTTTTCACTGTAAAGTTTCTAGAATATGATGTAACTAAATCAGATTTAGGTAGTCTTAGTAAAGAGAAAATGGAGTTTTGTAGGCATCAATTTGTTGTACAACTTTGGGCCAATAGGTCGTTCTTTTAGTAAACATGATTTCGTTACATTTCAATACCCTTGTAGTTAAAATGTCACTTATATACTTATCGTATACGTTAATAAACAGACTATGCAACGTAATTTCAAGCCATGCAACGTAAAATTTCAAGCCATGCAACGTAAGATTGATATGAATTTTTTTTCCAGTATTTTGCTTTTTTTAATTTGATGTACGCTATATAAAGTAAATGATGAACGGAGAAAATAGATACTTCAAAATATAGAAATGTAATAAAATTGATGTATAAAACATATCCATGATACAAATATTAATGTCAAAATAGAGAAATGTACTTAAATTGTCTAACAAGAATTGTTCAATGGTTGTTTGCATGTTTTTCTGTTATGACCCCTGTTCCCGCACCGGCTGCATTTGCGGACATGTCGCACTTCTCCCGTAGACGGTATTCTCAACGTCTAACGATGACCAACTCTAGGCACTCTTCGAGGAGGCAAGACTTCCACATCGACAAATTGAGGTGACCTCTTCCACTCCGACTCATGCCCAAGAGGTTGTATGGGCTGTGCATATGCAACTATCAAAGAGTCCACATGGTAGACTATGGAACAAAGTGTATGATATTCTATATGTCGATAAGTGCATGCAGCGATCGCATGGGAGCACGGAAGTTCGTAATACTCAAATTCACGACATGTGCATGTTCTAGCGCGAAGGTTGACACGTCCACCCAGATGTCCGTCCTCAACATCAAACTCATATCGAGCAATAGGTTTGACAATGTGCCTCCGTGACTTCTCTGTTTTTTCCAAAACTTCCATTGCAAACTTCGACCACTGACTCGGGTTACTGGAGTGCTTATTCCTGCGTTTGTAGTATTTTGCTTGGAGCCACCCTCTGATATGATTCATGAATGCGGTGATTGGGAGCTCTCGGGCTTCTTTCAACACTGAGTTAGTGCACTCCGCAAGATTGGTGGTCATTTGGTTATACCGACGACCACATTGGTATGCTCGAGCCCACCTCTCAACTCCGACCCCTTGTAGGTATGTCCTAACATTTTCTGAGAGTTGCTGCCAATACTCATTGAATTCAACAACGCGAAATGCCCTTGCAGCTCCGTCAAATAGTTTCATAAAGTTCCCGGTCTTGAAATGCGTCTTCAGGTTCTCCCATAAGTGTCGGATACACACGCAGTGAAATGCATTAGGAAATACAGTTTTGACTGCCTTACCAATGCTGGCATGTCTGTCAGACACGATGACCAGACCAGGAACTTGTCCAACTGCATGCTCCATCTGTCGAAAAAAGTACGTCCATGATTGATCAGTTTCTCCCCCAGCCAAGGCCCACCCTACAGGATATAACTGGTTGTTACCATCTACACCGGTCGCAATAAGGAGCTTCCCACAGAATTTTCCTCGTAAGTGTGTTCCATCAACCACTAAAACTGGACGAATAGAGCTTTTGAACCCTCCCAATAGAAGCACCTAGTGTCATAAACACATGCTTAAAGTGTCCATCGTCTTCAAGTTCTAAGTCGAACACTGTACCGGGGTTTTCAATTTTCAATGCTTCACCAAATCTTGGTAACAATCTGTAAGATTCTTCTGGAGATTCTCTAGCAATAATAAAAGCTTATTCTCTAGCCCCCCAAGCCTTGTCGTAGCTTAAATTCACACAAAAATCTTGTCTAATATCGTTCACAATATCCTTTGGCCTATAAGTACGACCGACGTCTTGGAACCTCGACTTGATCAAATTTCCAATAACCTAACTCTTCGCTTGCCTGTGATAATGGGTTAACATTTCACGTACACAGGTGTGGATATTACAGTACTTCGTGATCTTATATATTTCACACCCCTTAGTTATAGCTCGAACCCTCCATTTGCATTCTTCAATTACACACTCAGCTACCCATATGTTCTTCTTTGACTATTTAACACTAAAGTGGAAGTTCCTTCTCATTGCAATCACAGACATCCTCATTTACAAGTCTCTCTTACACATGAATACTTCTCCAACTTCTACATCTTCAGAAGAGGAAGACTGAGTTGTCATGATGATTGCCTTGGATGAAGTACTCGGAACGGAAGAGCATGTCGCCACTTGTTTAGGCGCAGAAGGATCCTCATTGTACTGTACGTGAATCTCTTCCTCATCATCACCCACAGCTACATCAACATCTATGTCCATGTCCTCATCATCTGCGTACTCCTCATAATCTCCGTAGTTCCCCCAATCTTGGCCACCATAAAGTTCACTACAATAGTCTTCATCATCCCCCAAGTTATACGAAGGAATATTTTTGGATTCATCGCATGGGAATGATGTAGATGTCGATGGTATATTGTTTGGGACTGATGTTGATGATAAACTCGGCTCCACCTTATTTGGCATGACGCATGGGATGGGAAATGGTCGTGAGGCTTGGTTACTAGGACACTTTGGGATTGTGGATATGTATATGGGTAAATCAGAGACCTTATTCCACGTCAAAAAGGTGTTAAGGCCTTCATCGTTCCTAATAACAAACGCAGGGGCCCTAGACATCAATTGGACTACACATCTTATTCTAAGGTCAAATTCCTCTGAACTTCTACTGGTTAATCTATATAATCGACTTAAGAAGTCACTGTATGCAATACCAATGTCGATGTCGAAACCCGTCAACTCTCCACCCTCATATTCATTTTCCCTCTCATTCCACAGGCCACCATAACAAACCCACACACGAGGCATTATCTGCACGAACAAGAAAAAAATGAAAAAAATAAAATAAAATAATGAAACTGCCAAAATTCCCGATCGAAATCGCGTTTTCCCGGTCTCGGTAGCGTTTGGTATCTTTCCCAGTCTCAGTGGCTTATAATTCCCGGCCGGGAAAGACGATCTCGACCGGGAAAGAGGATTTCGACCGAGAAATCGTGCAGCGCGACGCAAAAAATAAGTTCCAACCCTCGAACGTACTCTTAAACGTAACAAATTGAACGATCAAAACTTCAAAGTGTAGTAATCACGTACCTCCTTCAGAAACTCGAATGTCGGAAGTGTTTTGAGTGTGATTGGCCATTCCAAAACGTGATGATGTGGTGAAATCGTGTTGGGACCAAAGAATATTGTATGGGGACCAAAGGACTAGAAGAATTAAGAATGAAAATGCAAATAGGAATGGGAATGAGATTAGGAATTTTTTTTTTTCATTCCAAATTCCTTATTCATGTAGGAAAACAATGGAAAATTGGTGGGAAATCTATTTTGGTGGCGTAGAAAATTAATTTCCTTTTTTGAAAATTGGAGAAAGGCTATAATGGTCATTTATACCATTGCTGACCTCATTAAAATCAACAAAGGGTCCCCAAATAATAGATTTAAAAAAAGGGGTCTTTTTTTACAAACCAACAATGAAAAGGGTCTATAAGTACCAATTGCCCTTAAAATCCACACCTACACTAAAAAACAAAAATTCTTGTACATGCCGCTTTCATTCCTGTCACCATAATCTTGCTCGTACATCAAAACTTGAAGAACCTAAGAAAAACAAATTGTAATTAGGTTTGATACAACGCCAAAACAAGAACTCACATAACAAACATATGTCCAACAACTCGAAGAATCTAAGAAAAACAAATTTAGTTAAAATAAAATACACAAAAAAAAAACCAATCTCGATGAGTATCGAAAAAAATTGTTAGAAAACTCAATAAACTCCAAAAGCTTACAAACTTCAAGAGATCAAGTTTAACCCCTTCAGAGAACCTGTAATGCTAAGGATTTCTATACTTAACCTAGAGACATTACTAAATCATCTATCCTAATTCTAACAGGTTGCTCTAAAAATTTGGACAGCATAAGGACATACATATGACTAACCCAAAAATTTTTAAACCTGTTAAACAAGATAAACACACTTCTATATGAAACAAATCACCCAACTACAGCCTCACAACACTTCAGGTTCACAACAAGACCCCAAATACCCTAAAACTAAGCAATAAACAAACTTTTCATTGTGATTCAATCCCCTAAGAACAACAAAATGGTTCCAGATCTTCAATCCCCTAAGAACAAAGTCCAAGCAAACAACAACCACTTAAAACATCACTATCTCTACTTTAGACCTTATGATCCAATTAAATGACTTCTCTACAAATCTCCACCAAATACCAAAAGATTAAAAGCGGAGTTTGGTAAGATAACACAAATAATTAACAATCAAGCCTTGAAAAGGGCACACAAAAAAAGTTGTACAATTTGCAAATAATCAACAAACAAACCTGGATAAGATTGAGCATAACATGATAACAATCTTCATTCACTCAACTCAACTAAACTTGCAGATATATTTTAATAGCAAGCATGATTTTCTTTTTCCATCCACTTCAGTACTTAACTGAACATGAATTTTTATTTTGTTCTATCATTACTTTTCTACAACCTATCTCAAAGTTACCATTCTATTCTAGATAAGAAGTAGCTAAATACTAGAACTTACAAGTGATATTTCAATAAGTAATATGCAATAAACTTGAAGTTCCTAAGACATAAGCACATGCATTGAGAAATAGTGAAGAATATGAGATGAAAACATCTTGTGAAAGGAATTCTTAAAAATAATTGAACTGATCTCCAGCCACAACACGAAAATTTATATAAGCAAGAAGATTAATTGTTACTTCGCTGCTTCCTCTCTCATAAAACTTGTCTTCTATAAAACACTTAGCTCTAGACTTCAACCTAGCCATGACAACATCCTTTTCTCTTTCATCACGAAAGACAGATAGGTCTACTTTAACCACATGTGTGTTCGTATTCATATATAGCATAGAACAATTACTTATCAACTGAAGCATCGGTCAAGGTGGCCAACACATAAACCAAAATGAAAAGAAAAAGCTCTTTATTGCCAAAACTCCAATTTCCTTACTTTCCAACATTTATTGCCAAAAGAAAATGCACAAGCTTTACTAAAATCATTCAGAAAAAAGTTTCAAAAAAGGTTCCAACTAAAAACATAAACTCACACAAACAATTTCGAAGTTATAACACATGTATTTCTCAACCACCAACTAAAGTAAACTTTTAAACCAACACAAATAAACAATTTCAAAGCATAACCAAGTATTTCGCAACTTCCAACTCAACTAAATTTATAAAGTAACACAAACAATTTCAAAACTTAATTCAAGTATTTCTCAACTTCCACCTCAACTCAACTAAAAACATAAACTAAAACAACCAATTTGAAATCATAATTCATGTATTTCTCAACCCCTCCAAGTAATTCTCAACACCTCTCCCACTAAACTCAAGAAAATAATCCAATAACTTTTCTTAGAAGTATCAGTAATGTTTCTTTTTTTTTTTTTTTAAGCCAAATCCATGATTTTTTTTTTTGACAACCCATGAATATTTCATTAGAGGTGTAAAAGAGCCACCCATGGTGTTTTTATGCTCCTTTTGCAGCAACTTCGAAGAGTTCAGACCAAAGAATTGGGCCAGTGGAACAACTATATACGACAACTTAAAATCATTCTCCCAAGATATTTATATGTCTAGATTAACACAAAAAAAAAAATCTTGTCGTCATATCAAATGAGGAATCAAAGTTAGAAGATACAAAGAACAAACTAGAAAACATCAAACCAAAAGGCTTCAAATGACTTTAACAACAAACACAAAACACACTTTGAAAAGCTGCATGAAAAGAAAGACAACAATGTTCAAGTAGTGAAACTAAAAGCATATCATACCTCAACCATCATGCCAAATGAATTTTTCAAGGTCCAAAAAGTCTGTCCAAAACAACGTAACCCAAGTAAAGGATCAGAAATTCAGAATGAAACCCAAATTCATTTCATTGTGTAAAAAAGGAATCAAACACTTCATCTGCAACTTTCAAAATCGTTTACGAAGAGAGAAAATGGCAAAGCTCATCCTCAACTGCTACATTTTCAGAGAGTTCAAACACAGTTTAGAAATAATCAACGTCCACCTCCAATATCCAAACACACTTTCACAAAATCCAAATGCAAAATTTTGGTTGCAAGAAACTACGAGAAGTGAATCCATTTAACTAGATAATTACAATTTTCTTTAAATCTGTCTGGTCATATAGATAAAAATGCCAAAAACAGGACACCTATTATTGATTAACTAACTAATTTCATCAAAGCTATTGCTCTTATTAACTAAATAACATTTAAAATACAGACTCATAATAATCAAGATAGAGAAAAAGTTACCATAAATCTTCTTCCAGTGATGATAAAAAGACCCACTTTTAGAAGGAAAGAGGGAATGAACTTCCTCCAATCAATATTCCCCAGTCCATGCACTTCAAATAGTTATATTCCAAAGCCAGGCATCACAAAAACAACAGCAAACTTGGACTTGAAGCAGCAGAAGTAGCATGAATTACAGCTCAAACATCTTTGATAGTCAAAGCAAAGTGAAACGATCTCACAAAGCACACTAAACACATCAATTACACAGCTAAAAAACTCACAAAAAAAACTAAAATGCCAAAACTCACCCAAATTGGCTTTGTTTAATTCACATTAGCCAATTCCCAGTCCCAATACTTCTTAGTTTTTGTCTTCTTTTTCTTCTTCAATCTTGGACATTACAGAAAATGCCAAAACTGATCAAACCAAAACAGTTTCCCCAACACTTGACTAATACGTGTAGTGTATCCACGATCCAATAGAGAGAAAGGGAAAATGGAAGCAATAATTGATGTGGGGAAGTCAGATTCAAGAGGGTTTGTGTTTTTTATGGGAGTAGTAGTACTGGAAAGAGGAATTGCTATAGAGATGCTGCCATTGAATTAGCTCAAGAGCTTGTAAGTTTCTTTGTTGTTATTATTATTTTGAATTTCTTAGTGTTTTTCTTTGATGGGTTTTTTTTGAGTTTTTAATCTTTGTGAAGATTTCAAGGAGATTGGACCTTGTTTATGGTGGTGGGAGTATTGGGCTTATGGGTTTGGTTTCTCAAGCTGTTCATAGAGGTGGAAGAAAAGTTATTGGGTAATTTTATCACTTGCAAGTTTCTTCCAAGTTGTTCAAGGGAAATTGTTTGAAAGTCTTGGAATTGCTCAACCAAAAGTTGTTTTCTAATGTGCAACAAGAGTTGCTTCTAATTGCTGAGCATTGCCATTTCAAAACCTTGAAGCCTGGAATAGTTAAAAAAAACGACCTAAAGCAGTATCTAATCTAAAAGGGTTTTGGTCTTATCATCAAGTTTCACTTTCAGAATGGAATATCACTCACATGGTTGCTAGGTGGAATAGATTGCTTAAAGCATATTCTTCAACGTTATTTAAGGATATTGAGTATTTTGTCAATGTTTTGAAAAAGAAGAGTACTAAAAATAAATAGTTTTGAAAAAGAAGAAGAAAAAGGGTCTTTAGTTCTATTTCTTTATGAGAAACCAGACCAACAGAGAGGCGGCTTTCAAGTTTGAATTCACAATTTCAATTTCCAGCTCTTGAATCTAAATATCATTGATAATTTGCTTTCCAGGCAAACAATCAGACTCATTCATCCATTTCAATTCATTGACCCAAAATTTCAACTCTCATTTTATTCCTCCTTTAATCCATAATCAAAGAAATAAGTTCAAACAAATCTCAAGGACTAGCACCATGATCAAATTACAGGACAAGAGTTACATGACAGAGAATCAAGAGAAGGACATTCTTTTTAAATTAAGTAAAATTGTGAACTCTTACATCCTTCTACAAGGCTACATCATACAGAAGCTGATCATCATCAACACAAGTACAAAACCCCACTAGAAGAATACAAAGATTACAACCCATACCCAAACAATTAAACATGTATATATTGGCTCAGACGATATCACAATTGATGCAAAAGTATACTGATTTTTCATATGCTCATAATCAGAAAGAACCAAATGTAAATGGTCTTGAATTCAACCTGATGCAGCAGTCTCCAAATTGAATCATGATTAACAGAAGCCTCCAAGTTCAATTAATCGCATCACACCTATGTCGAATCTCCCCTTGATTCCCTGTCATAACTTTATAATTACTCAACTTCTCCATCGCCCGAGAAAAATCCTTGAAGAACTTGTTCTCATCCGCTGCCAATGCCTCCACAAACGACCTCGTCCTCCAATCGCTGTACAATCCATGATCATACTTCAAGATCCCAAAACCCTTAGGCATGCTCTGGAAGAGTTATAGAAGTCATAATGTCATTGAAAACCGATAATGTAGGATTCTTTTTTTTAGAAACACATACAAATCACCAGATTCTACGTCACCCAGAAAACCACAGTTTTCAATACACCTCGAATCCAACCAAACATATCCATCCCATCATAATCCTAAATCCTTCCAAATAATATTAGCATTACTTGGGAAAGTATGAGAAAATCACCCACATCCATCCCACCAAAATCCAAGCAAGTCTTGTAATTTGAAACCAATTAACAGAAATTGGAAAGAAAAAAACAACAAAGATCGCAACAAATTACTTTAGAAAGCATTCGAGTAAAGCACACAAAACTAATTTTCCATTACTTTCCTCCTCATTTGGCCACCATTCGAGCAATGAAATCCTCATACCAAATTCTACCATCCGATCCAACCTCCACTTCTTGAATCCACTCATCGAACTCAGATGGCCCCAGCTTCTCACCTATACTCGTCAAAATGTGTCGGAGCTCCAAGACGAGGACGTAGCCGGTGTTGTCTTCATGTAGGATTCTTTTCAAAACCAGAACAAGCCTTCTGCAACCCTTGTGCGAATCTAGGGTTATACTATGTATCAGAGGAAGATGACTTGTTATAATTATAGATCTGAGAGTTGAATTCCTTACAATGCGAGAATCCAATCGTATGAGCACCACATAACGCTCCCATTTCCTGCACAATAAACCCGCGAGCTTTAAAAATATCAATAATCTGAGGCATCAGAGAGGTAGCCATCGACAGAGCACCAGAAATCGTCGAAGCTTTCGACACACGGCCGTCACGGCAACCGAGGAGAACGTTGTAATAAGGTCCGCCAAGAGCCCACTTTTAATGACGGTCATTGCCACTCATTAAAAATAAACATTTAATGACCGGCAATGCCCGTCATTAAAAGTCCGTTTTTTTAAAAACGCGCGTTCGACATTAAAAAGGCCACGCATTTTTCGTCTGTCATTAAAAGGTCCGTGATTTTTTTTTCCGTTCGTCATTAAAAGCCATTTTTGTAGTAGTGTAGGTGACCCTCAAAAACTTTAGCCGTGAGGGGTTTTGTAAACGGGTCAGCCATATTGTGCTCCGAAGCAATCTGCATGACGATCACATGTACTCGTTGCACGATCTCCCTGATGAGATGGTATTTGCGTTCAATATGCTTTCCTCGCTTGTGACTTCGAGGTTCCTTAGAGTTTGCAATTGCACCACTGTTATCACAATAGACGGTGACAGGCAGTTGCATATTTGGAACAATTTCCAACTCTGTTAGGAATTTTCTTAGCCATACTACCTCTTTTGCTGCTTCACAGGCGGCTACATACTCTGCTTCCATGGTGGAGTCAACAATGCAACCTTGCTTAATACTCCTCCATACTATTGCTCCTCCATTTAGAGTAAACAAAGATCCCGATGTTGATTTTCTTGAATCTATATCGGTCTGAAAATATGAGTCAGTGTATCCTGTAAGGATCAGATCCTTAGCTCCATACACGAGCGTATAATCCCTAGTTCTCCTTAGATACTTAAGGATGTTTTTAATGGCAGTCCAATGCGCATGTCCAGGATTAGACTGATATCTACTGACTATTCCTACGACATAGCATATGTCGGGTCTGGTACACAACATTGCATACATCAAACTACCAACTGCTGATGCATAGGGAATACGTCTCATTTCCTCAACTTCTTGAGGTGTCTTAGGACTTTGTTCCTTAGACAGGTGAACCCCGTGCCTAAAAGGTAATAACCCTTTCTTGGAGTTCTGCATCGAATATCGTACCAACATTTTGTCGATATATGATGCTTGAGACAGTGCTAGCGTTTTGTTCTTTCTATTTCTAATGATTTGAATGCCCATAACAAATTGAGCCTCACCCAAATCTTTCATTTGGAATTGAGTCGCTAGCCATTATTTTACGTCAGTCAGGAATCCTACATTATTCCCAATAAGTAGGATATCATCTACGTATAGAACTAGAAAAGCTACAGTGGATTTGACGATTTTCTTGTAAACACAAGTTTCGTCAACATTCTGCTCAAAGCCATACGTTTTGATCGCAGTGTCAAAACGTATATTCCAGGATCTTGATGCTTGTTTTAATCTATAAATGGATCGTTTAAGTTTACAAACCTTTTGCTCATCACCCTGGACTATGAATCCCTCTGGTTGAGCCATATAGATAGTCTCTTCAAGATTGCCGTTCAAAAAGGCTGTCTTGACATCCATTTTCCATATTTCATAATCATAATATGTGGCAATGGATAAGAGTATTCTAATCGACTTAAGCATGGCAACAGGGGAAAAAGTTTCTTCATAATCTACTCCTTCCCGCTGGGTAAAACCCTTTGCCACAAGTCAAGCCTTAAAGGTTTGAACCTTACCAGCTCGGTCTCGTTTTCTTTTGTAGTTTTTCTTGAAATCTCATCTAATACTAGTTTACTGCGAGGTCGATGATATTTTATGTGATCTTCCTCAAGGAAAGTAGCGTTTGTCGATATAATCACTTTATTATCCTTAGGGTCGTAAAATAGACCACCTTTCATTTCTTTAGGATATCCTACAAACAGACACAGTTTTGAACGTCGTTCCAATTTCTTTGGGTTTTGGGTTTTTAAAATGCTGAAACAAAAGATATGTGAAAGCAGTAAATGATTACAACTAGAGAAAACATAATGGAAACTGACACAGGTTAAGACTTCTGTAATTGTTATAAAGATGATCCAGCAATTCTTTTGATCCGTCAATCTCATGCAGTATTATCAGCGGGATCCTCCCGGAACTCCAGATTTTTTGGAATGTGTTTCAACTCCAATGACGTACTACTGATCAAGCACTAGGCAACTCACCTTTCCCTGAAAATTCAAAACATTAGTCACAACACAACTCAATCAAAACAGATATTCCAACACTACCTTTAACCTTTACCTGAGCATCCTGCAAAACCAAGCACTGCTGCAACAAAATAATTCTTTCAACTTTGAACAAATAATCACCACCTTTACCTCAATCCTAAGAACTTGCCATAGCCTAGCTCTATTATCATACATATTTAATCACATTTTTAAGTGGTTTATGTTTGTGTTTTTCAGACTTAAAGCAACCCTACAATCATAAGCTCTTAAGCATGGGATGACTCACTTTATGGTGCAGTATACCCTTGCCTCAAACTTCTCACCAATTATGCTAAATACTCATTGTAAAGCTAAAAAATCCTTAGTTATTCTATCTCTTGCCCCTCATAATGGTGACATTTTATGATGAAGCTCACCTAAGTTCCGGGAGACAGAAAAAGTGTTGGATTATCATTCATCCTTCAAAACTTTTGCTCCATGAATTTTCTCAACAAAATTTTCAACAATCAACTTTTTTCAGCAAATAATTTTTTCTCATTTTTTCTTATTTCCTAGGTTATCTTTTGACGCAAAGACAAACTGTGGGTATCACAAATGTTCCTAGTTACTCAACAACCTAGCAAATTATTTAATGAAGGAGAGGAATGCGCGAGCAAAACAATTGGAGTAGCAAAAAGTCCCCCAAACTTGAATTATTCATTGTCCTCAATGAATTAGCAACATGATAAACATACCCTCAAACTTAATTTTTTGGGAAAAATACACTTTTGGTCCCTAAGGTTTGGGTTAAGTTACAGTTTGGTCCCTGAGTTTTAAAACTCAACAAAATTACACCAGAGGTTTGGATTTCGTTACACTTTTGGTCCCTCCGTCCAATTTTCTGTTAAACCCTAACAATTTGCTGACGTGGCATCATGATTTTAATAAAATAAATCATTTTTTAAATTTTCTAAATAAAAATATATTAAAATAATATAAATATTATTATTTTATTATTTTTTAATTATTTCTCCCTCTCTCTTATTCTTCTTCTTCCTCTCTTCTTCATCTTCTTCCTCTCAACCTCTTCCTTCTTCTTCTTCTTCAAATCTCCGACGGCCGGTCGCCGACGACCACCGCTCGCCGCCGCCGGCCGGTCACCGACGATTTTTTTTTCTCCTTTCTTCCACTTCTTCACTCTTATCCTATTTTTATTCTTTTCTTTTAAAATATATATACATGAGGGAGGTCCCTCCCCATCCAATTTTCTTCTTCTATTTTTTTCTTCATTTGAGAGGGGGAGGTCCATGTTCATGGCTGGATTGATGTATTCCACCTACCTCACATGCTGAGTAAAGTATTTCCCTCTCCTCTGTACAAACCTCTCAATAACCCCATAACCCCAAAAACTAAAAAAACATCACACATTTAATCATAACAAACTCTCCTCTCCCTAAAACTTTTAGTTTTTCTTCCTGCATCAATTTCCAGATCAAAATTTTCAACATACCGACATGCTCAAACTAATTCTTCTGGTTGCTTCAGCCACCACTTTTGTTCTTCTCCTAATTTCCATCTTCCTTTTCCTCTGCCATAAGCTCTCCAAAACAGACCACAAAAACACATCGAGAAGCCATCGCCAGAAAAAGAACGGAGCGAGCGACTAGCGTGCGGTTGCGACGGATCGACTGGCGGCGAGGAGTGGACTGGGCGTGCAACTACAGCTCAGGCGAGAGGCCAGATCTTATTCTCAGGCGACGGGATTGACTGGCAGATGCGACTCGTGCATTTTAGTATTGAGAGAGAGAGACAGAGAGCCTTCGTTTCCGACGATGTTGGCGGTGGTTGAAATGTTTCAGATCTTGGTTTTGGAGAGCCTTCGATTCTAGATTGAAACGTTTCAGATCTGGAAGAAATGAAGGGGTTTCGTTCCCCTTCGTTTCCGATGATGTTGGCGGCGGCTGGACTAGTGGTTGGCGATATTGGCGGCGGCTGGACTGGTGGTTGGCGATGTTGGCGGCGGTTGGGCTGGTGGCCGGCGATGGTGGGGTGGTGGCGATGGTGGCTGGATAAATGGGAAAAGGAAGAAGATGAGGGAAGAGGGAGAAGATGAGGAAAAGGAAAAAGAAAAGAAAAAAGAAGAAGAAAAAGGAAAAAAATAAAAATAAAAAATAAAATAATAAAATATATATTTTTTTAATAGAAAAACAAAAACCACGTCAGCTTTTCGTTTGAAGTTAACGGAAAAATGGATGGAGGGACTAAAATGAAACGAAATTCAAACCTCAGGGACTAAATTGTCGAGTTTTAAAACTCAGGGACCAAACTGTAACTTAACCCAAACCTCAGGGACCAAAAGTGTATTTTTCCCTAATTTTTTTCTATCTAAATTTTAAACTAAGTGTGGAACCAAGACTAAGCTTAAAGTGCATCAAATAAGACAATGCTACCTCAGAACTTTTTGTTGCATTCATGAGTAGGCTAGAATGAATGCTCAAGCAAAAGGTTTCTAGAGATCAGCTAATTAAGGTAACTAGTCCAAAAAATTCAGAAGAAAATGAAGTTAGATACTCAGATGTGCCATACAAAACAATATTTGATTTATTCGAAGATCAAGATCACAAATTTACGTAATCATGATAGGGATAGATTTTAAAGCATCAGATAAAAACAAAGAATCAGAACATAACATAAGCAGAAAGAACAAAACACATGCAAGGTGAGCACAAAAAATCATTCATCAAAATAGTTGCTCGAAGAAACTGAAACTTCCCTTTGATTATTCTTTATGTTCAGGCTCTGGGTTTTCTTCTTCCTCTCGAATGATGGGCGGGGGTGGAATGCATGGGTTCATAAGATCATCAATAAAAATTGGGACGACTTGATGTAACTTAGAAAAATTTGCTTGCATAGCCCTCCTTAGTGCGGTGTCCCTTCTACGAGCATAGCTCCAATAGGTTTGAAGTAGTCTCTCAGTGAATTCTAGCCTATTGAGAACCATCTCAAGTTGCTCCAACGCTCTGTGGACACCTCACAGCAAACCACCTTGGCGTGACTCACCTCTTTGAAGTCTAGCTAGATTGGCAGTGTCAATAATCCCCTTGTCAAACAATTTTATATCACTGGAACTCTTTGGGACTCTAAAGCTTCAAGTGCACTCGATCAAAAGAGACAGTGGAGTTGTATGCTGCCAGCAATAATCTCTTCGTGATAAAGTCTAGCCAAGTAGTAGCCTCACTCTTCAGGTTTGTTAACTGGAATGTTCTTGCCCTCATTTTAGACAACCTCCACTGGGCATTCAGTTGCTCATTTGAGGAAGCAACTAATATTTCATTGAAAAGAACGTGGGGAAAGTCTTGCAAATTAAACAGAGAATGAATCACTCCAGGGCTTCAGTCGACAACAACTCCATGAACAATAACCAAGAATCCTTCCTTTTCATCGATTTTGGCGTAGAACTCCCATTCTAGTTGATCAATAATGGGCTCCGGCTTTGCCAAAAATGATCTACCAGTTGCCAAAAATGGACGGTCAAGAATAATTGGGACATTCCTATCTGCCTCATAATCTATAATAATGAAATCGACAGGAAAAATAAATTTATCTACCTGGACCAGAACATCCTCAATCATACCCTCAGGATATGTGATAGACCTATCTGCTAATTGGAGTGTGACTGTTGTAGGCCTACCTTCACCTATTCCTAGCTTTTGATAAACCGAAAGAGGCATGAGGTTTATGCTTGCACCTACATCACAAAGTGCTCTCCCCAACTCCTTTCCACCTATGGAGACAGGAATAGTTGATGATCCTGGATCCTCAACCTTGGAAGGTAGCCCATTCTTAATAATAGCACTACATTTCTCAATAAGAGCCACAATCTCAAACTCTCCTAATCTCTTCTTTTTAGTCAATATGTCCTTAAGAAATTTTGCATAATTTGGCATTTGATCTAAAACCTCTACTAAAGGTATGTTTATATGAAGATGCTTTAGAATATCCAAAAACTTCTTAAATTGAACATTCTTGTTCTTAGGTTTTTGCCTTTGCGGAAAAGGTAAGGGTGCGTTATATGGTGGGGGTGGTACATAAGGTGGGGGTTCTACATCTGGAACAGAACTAGTTGCTCCAGCATCTTTGCTGCTGCCTCCATCATTTTTACCAAACTCCAACTCTTTTTCGACAACATTACTATCACTACTATTTTCTACTTCCTGGGGTTTACTAGGCTCTTTCCTCTCTTCTAGTGGCTTACCACTCCTTAAAGTCACTGCCTGCACCTGCTTCTTACCTTCCCTTATAAGGTGTTCAATATCTTAGGGAATGTTCCCTTGAGGTCGTGCCTTCAGCTCATTAGCTAGCTGGCCCATTTGAAATTCCAGGGCTCTCATTTAAGCTTGATTACTTTGAATTGTGGCATCAGTACGAGCCATATATTCTTTCATCAGCCTCAAGAGAACTCTCTGAATTTTGTTGGGGCAAAGTCTGCTTATTTTGCTGGGGCATTCCCTGCGGTTTAGCAAATCCTGACTGGTTTGTCACCTTCTGTTGTGCTTGGGGGGCTTGCGAATTGCTTCCTTGCCCTCCCCATGCAAAGTTGGGGTGGTTGCGCCAACCTGAATTATAAAAATTTGAATATGGGTTATTCCTCTGATTACATGCAAAAAACATAGATGCTGGATTGTTATAGCAAAACTCATAATTATGCTCTTCACCACAATAAACACAATATCCTTCCACCACTTGGTTTACAACTGCAACAGACTCCACCACTGGCGGCTGCTGAACATTGCTTACCACAATTATGTTTTTAAGAGCGTTAGCTAATGTTGCAATATTGGCCCTAATGGTAGACACACCATCAATTTATATCACACTCTTAACTTTCTTACTAGAGCCTCTAACATTTGACCATTGACAACTTTAGGTTTATATTCTCTCTAAAATCTCATAAGCCTCATTAAAGGTTTTTGCCAAAAGGGCCCCTCCCACAGAAGCATCAACCGTATATTGGGTTGTTATGTTTAACCCATTGTAAAATGTTTCCATTTGAATACAATGTGGTAAACAATGGTGGGGACACTTTCGCAAAAGCTCTTTAAACCTTTCCCAAGCCTCATTAAAAGTTTCTTCCTCATTTTGCCTAAACCCCACTATCTCACTCCTCAACTTTGCAATCCTAATTGGTGGAAGATACTTAGTAAGAAATTTCTCTATTAGCTCATTCCAACTACTTATTGACGCTGGAGCAAAAGAATTCAACCATGCCTTTGCTCCATCTTTAAGGGAATAAGGAAATAGGGTTAATCTAAGGGCATCTCTCGACTCCTAAATGAAACCGGTATTTGCTATAAGTATAGGATTCTTAGCCTGATTATTTTGCTGTCCATTTTGCTCCAGTGGCGGATTTTGTTGCATCGCACAATTCCTCTTCGAGATTCACTTGATTTTTTTGAAAAACTAATCCCAAGGGGATCACTCATACACCAAAGTTACACCTACAAAACAAAAAGAAACAATCAAAAAGTTCACATACCAAATCACCAAAAATACACAAAAAAAAAAATCATTCAAATAAAACAATTTCAAGTCCCCAGCAACGGCGCCAAAAACTTGTTGCGATTCTGAAGTGGTTAAAATTATAGATAGAATTCACCTAAAAATACTGTGCAAGTATACACAATCTAGCAGCAAGTGATAAGTATTTATCGTATCCATAGGGTCTTGAAATTGCATACTTGTATTGATTTAATTTGCCTTTTTAGTAATTTCAAAAGGTTGGTTAAATTGATTTGGGTTTTTAAAATGCTGAAACAAAAGATATGCGAAAGTAGTAAATGATTACGACTAGAGAAAACATAATGGAAACAGACACAGGATAAGACTTCTGTAATTGTTATAAAGATGCTCCAGCAATTCTTTTGATCTGTCAATCTCATGCAGTATTATCAGCGAGATCCTCCCGAAACTCCGGATTTTTTGGAATGTGTTTCAACTCCAATGACGTACTACCGATCAAGCACTAGGCAACTGGCTATCCCTAACTCAGTCACTGGCGTTCACTAATACACAATGATCTAGCGTGAATTATCGCCACACAACTCCTAAATCATCCTTGAAACTAGGAGAAGCTATACATACCGGCTAGCTAGGCGGACACATAATGAAATTAAAGAACAACAATAACTCAAGATGACATAATCAAATAGAATTTCCAGATTTTATAAATATAACAATCACATAATTCATAACCCATGCCTACAAAGTAATTAGTTCATGATTGAAAACATAAAACACGTTACAATCTTGATAAGCACATCCATACTACGCAATACACAAGAAATACTAATCCTTTTCAGCAAATGGGGATGAAAGGGCTGCTCCAAACCACCAAGAACATGGAAGAACTTCGTCTTCTTGAGTGAAATCGCAAATGGTTTTCTTAGATCTCCATTATGCCGTCAATTCGGGCTCCGGCCGATTGATTCGATCTCCAAGACGTGAATGACTTCATCTCTGACGGCTCCTCCTTTTATAAGATGAGGTTTAACCTAATTAGGTTAAATTAGACACGTGGCAGGCTCTCCCAGCTTCTTAGATCCGTAAATAAATTAGCTAACGCCACTTTATTAAAATGGATAACGAGCTGTGACGTGGCAGTTTTGCTCCCAGCTTTGCTGGATCATGGAAATTGCTCCCTCAAGTCGCTCAACAATTTTCTGCAAAAAATAACTTCCAACGCCTCAATTCGTCCAAATGGGTTAAAACATATAATATTCATCTAAAAACAACCATATTTAACACAAATGACACACATAATAATATAGAACTAAGGCTTAAATAACTCCCTTTTGGAGAGTTATCACGTCCTGATAACTGCCCAAAAGGTAGTTATTTAGGCCTCATTTACATAAGGATTTGTGTGTCTTTGATGCTTAATAGGGTTGGTTTTAGAGAGATATTACATGTTTTAACCCATTTGGAAGAATGGAAGCTTTGGAAATCATTTTGTGCAGAATCTGTTGCTGGGCGACTTGAGGGAGCACATTTTATGCTGCAGCAAAACTGAGAGAAAGACTGCCACGTCACAGCTCATTAGCCAACTTCATGAACCGACTTCTGTTGAGTTATTTTCGGGATAAAGGAGCAAGGAGAGCCCTGCACGTGTCCAAGTTGACCTAATTCAAGCCTCCTATCCTTCTATAAAAGGAAGTAGCCGTCCAAGTCAATTTCATTCCAACTTTCCTTGGAAGCCGAGTAGTATAGAGAGATTAGAGATTACCAAGAACACCATCGTTCGCAAGTTGATTACGGAGATTGTTATTTTCTTTAATTATCTTGTGATTATGAATATGCCTACTCAGATCGTAATTCATGTTTCCATGTTTATTATGAACTAAGTAGTTTTAGGTGTTGGTTAGGAACATGTAGTTGTTGTGCTTAAACTTTAGTAATATATTGATTATTGCATCTTGGTTAATTGTTGTGCCTATTTCCATTTTATGCCCGTCTGGCCCGCTGGTGTGAATACCTCTCTCTAGTTTCAGGGATGATTTAGAGAGTGTGTGTGGCAATTATCCACACTACGATCATTTTGTATTGGTGAACGTCAGTGACTGAGCTAGGGATAGCCAGTTGCCTAGTGCTTGATCGGTCACACTTCATTGGGGTTGAAACACATTCCAAAAGATCCGGAGTTCATGATCAATAATATTGCTAGAGCATCTTTTTAAACAACTACTAAGCCTAACCAGCGCCTGTCTTTAATCTGTCTGCCTACTTGTTTACTTGTTGTTCTGTCATTTATTTTTCTTCAGCATAATTCTTATAAAACCCAAACATTTTTATTATCTTTGAAACCATTAGAAAGTTACACAAAATAGATAAAGTGGAAGCTCATTTAGACCTTGGATTGATAATATTACTTGCTGCAGACTGTGTATACTTACACAGGAATTCTGGAGTCTTTTTACACTATATTTTTATTCAATCTAGGAACCCAACAAGTTTTTGGCGCCGTTGTCGGTGACTTGAATAAGTTGTTATCTGATTTGTTTTGTGTATGTGTTTAGTGGTTTGGTGCTATAATTTCTTTGATTGTTTCTTTTGTTTTTGCAGGTGTGAGCTTGGTGCATAAGCGATCCGCATGGGGTAAGGTTTGAACTTGATCCAGAAATCGAAAGGACATTCAGGATAAGAAGGAGAGAGTGGCGCATAAACTAGATGGAGAACGTGTCGCGCCTTCCAGAGGGTCCTGAACGTCCAGCAGACCCCCAGAATCGTTTGCTGCAGCAAAACCCACTGTTTGAACAAAATGAGCAGCAAAATAATCAGGTTGAGAATCCTATCTTGATAGCGAACGATAGGACCAGAGCCATTCGAGCGTATGCTGTCCCGATGTTTAATGAGTTGAATCCAGGGATTGCACGTCCCCAAATCCAAGCGGCGAATTTTGAAATGAAACCGGTAATGTTTCAGATGTTGCAAACCGTGGGGCAATTCCATGGTTTGTCCTCTGAAGGCCCTCATTTACATCTTAAGTTTTTTCTGGGAGTTGGTGATTCTTTTGTAATTCAAGGAGTGCCTAGAGATGCTCTTAGATTAACTTTGTTCCCGTATTCTCTTAGAGATGGAGCGAAGGCATGGTTGATTTTTTTTTCTCCAGGGTCAATTAGGACATGGGATGAGTTAGCTGAAAATTTATTGAGTAAATATTTCCCACCTAATAGAAATGCTAAATTAAGGAGTGAAATAGTAGGGTTTAGGCAACTTGAGGATGAGACTTTTAGTAAGGCTTGGGAAAGGTTTAAGGAGCTTTTGCGAAAGTGTCCCCACCATGGTTTACCTCATTGTATTCAAATGGAAACAATTTACAATGGTTTAAATGGAGTAACCTAGGGCATGGTTGATGCTTCGGCTGAAGGGGTCCTTTTGGCAAAGACTTTTGATGAAGGTTATGAGATTTTAGAAAGAATATCTATTAATAGTTGTCAGTGGTCAGATGTTAGAGGCACAAATAAAAAAGTTAAGAGTGTATTAGAGGTTGATGGTGTGTCCACCATTAGGGCTGATCTTGCTATGATTGCTAACGCTCTTAAGAATGTGACAGTGATTAGTCATCAGCATCCACCAGCTATGGAGCCTGCTGTAGTGGTGAACCAAGTGGCGGAAGAAGCATGTGTCTATTGTGGTGAAAATCACAACTACGAGTTTTGCCCCAGCAATCCAGCTTCTGTGTTTTTTGTAGGTAATCAGAGGAATAACCCTTACTCTAACTTCTATAATCCAGGTTGGCGCAACCACCCCAACTTCTCATGGGGGGGACAAGGAAGTAATGTGCAAGCACAACAAAAGGTGAACCAGCCGGGATTTGCTAAAGCGCAGGTATTGCCCCAGCAAAATAAGCAGGCTTTGCCCCAGCGAAATTTGGGAAGTTCTCTCGAGGCGATGATGAAAGAATTTATGGCTCGTACAGATGCCACAATTCAAAGTAATCAAGCTTCGATGAGGGCTCTGGAGTTGCAAGTGGGTCAGCTAGCTAATGAGCTGAAGGCAAGGCCTCAAGGGAAACTTCCCTCGGATATTGAACACCCTCGAAGGGAAGGTAAGGAGCAGGTAAAGGCAGTACCTCTTAGGAGTGGTAAGCATTTAGAAGAAAAAAATGAGCCTAGTAAGACCCAGGATATAAATAAAAATGGTGATAAAAATGTTATTGCTGAGAAAGAGTTAGAGATTGGTCAGGGTGCTGACGGTAGCAATAAAGATGCTGGAGCATTTGGTTCTGGTCCAAATGTGGAACCACCTTATGTGTCGCCCCCACCTTATGTACAACCTCTAACTTTTCCACAAAGGCAAAAGCCTAAGAGTCAGGATGGTCAATTCAAAAAGTTTTTAGAGATTTTAAGCAATTGCACATAAATATCCCTTTAGTAGAAACTATAGAGGAAATGCCTAATTATGCTAAATTTCTTAAGGATATTTTAACTAAAAAGAAGAGGTTAGGTGAGTTTGAAACTGTATCTCTTATTGAGGAGTGTAGTGCTATTCTTAAGAATGGGCTACCACCCAAGACTAAGGATCCAGGGTCATTTACTATACCTGTGTCTATAGGTGGAAAAGAATTAGGTAGAGCACTCTGTGATTTAGGTGCAAGCATTACCTTATGTCTCTTTCGGTCTACCGAAAGCTAGGTATAGGTGAAGGAAGGCCTACCACAGTCACACTCCAACTAGCTGATAGGTCTATCACATATCCAGAGGGTAAAATTGAGGATGTCTTAGTAAAAGTGGATAAGTTCATATTTTCTATTGATTTTATTATTTTAGACTAAGATGTCCCAATAATCCTAGGTCGTCCATTCTTGGCTACTGGTACGGCGTTAATAGATGTTCAAAAAGGGGAATTAACAATGAGAGTCTGTAATGAGGAGGTAAAATTTAATGTGTTTAAAGCCATGAAGTATCCAGACGAAATGGAGGATTGCTCCTTCATTAGGATTCTGGAGAGCACAGTTATTGAGACAGCAATACATGATTCAGCTAGTAAACATTCGGAAAAGCATGGAGAGGTTAATGTAGAGGATTTGCAGGTTATTTTATTATAAAGGAAAAATGAAAAAGAATTGTTTAGGTGTGAGGATGTTTTTGAGTCTCTAGATTTGAATCAAAGGAAAGTTCCTCCTATTAAGCCATCCTTGTTTGAGGCACCTACTTTAGATTTGAAGCCCTTGTCAGATCATCTAAAGTATGTGTATCTTGGGGAAGGTGAGACGTTGCCCATTATTGTTACATCAGATTTAATGTCGGAGCATGAAGGGGCCTTAATAAAATTTCTGCAGCAATATCGCAGGGCTATAGGTTGGACGTTGGCTGACATTCAGGGAATTAGCTCATCTTTTTGTATGCACAAAATTACTCTAGAGGAGGGATCCTTTAGGAGTATTGAGCAACAGAGAAGGCTTATCCCTGCAATGAAAAAGGTTGTTAAAAAGGAGGTGATTAAATGGTTGGATGTTGGGATCATTTATCCAATTGCTGAAAGCAATTGGGTGAGCCCTGTCCAATGTGTTCCTAAAAAAAGAGGTGTCACTGTGGTAAGTAATAAAGACAATGAGTTGATTCCAACCAGGACAGTAACTGGCTGGAGGGTTTGTATGGACTATAGGAGGCTTAATAAGGCCACCCGTAAGGACCATTTCCCTCTACCATTTATTGATCAGATGTTGGATAGATTGGCTGGTTAGGCCTATTACTGTTTCTTAGATGGTTATTCTGGGTATAACCAGATTACTATTGCTCCTGAGGATCAGGAAAAAACCATTTTCACCTGTCCTTGTGGGACGTTTGCTTTTAGGTGAATGCCTTTTGGCCTTTGCAATGCTCCAGCAACATTTCAACGGTGTATATTGGAAATGTTTTTTGATATGATTGAGTCCACTGTTGAGGTATTTATGGACGATTTTTCAGTTTTTGGAGGGTCTTTTTCAGAATCGTTTAGATAATTTAGGCAAGGTATTAAAGAGATGTGAGGATACCCATCTAGTCCTTAATTGGGAAAAATGCCACTTCATGGTGAAGGAGGGCATAGTGTTAGGTCATCGGATTTCTAAGAATGGTCTAGAAGTTGATAGAGCAAAAATAGAGGTGATTGAAAGATTAGAACCACCGAATTCAGTGAAGGGAATTCAGAGTTTTTTAGGGCATGCTGGATTTTATAGGAGGTTCATAAATGATTTTTCCAAAATCAGTAAACCTCTTTGTAACTTATTGTGTACTTATCATATTTTTTACTTTAATGCAGATTGTAGGAAGGCTTTTGAGACTTTAAAGGTTGCTTTAATCTCAGCACCCATTCTTTGTGCACCTAATTGGAATTTACCATTTGAGGTAATGTGTGATGCGAGTGATGTTGCGGTAGGTGCTATGCTGGGGCAAAAGCAGGGCAAATTTATCCATCCTATATATTATGCAAGCAGGGTTTTAAATGAGGCACAAGTCAACTACACAACTACTGAAAAGGAGTTGTTAGTTGTAGTGATCGTCTTTGAAAAATTCCGGCCATATTTAGTTGGATCCAATGTCTAAGAAAGATGCAAAGCCTAGACTAATTCGTTGGCTTTTATTATTGCCGGAATTCGACTTGGAGATAAAAGACAAGAAGGGATCAGAAAATGTCATTGCAGATCATATATCTCATCTTGATCCATTATCATCTTTGCTGGAGCAATCTGCAATTTCAGATTCTTTTCCAGATGAACAGTTTTTTTCTGTTGAGGTAAAAGTAGTCAGGGATGTCCCTTGGTATGATGATATTGCAAACTTTTTGGTAAAGGGAATCAATCCTATTGACATGGATTGGAGGCAGAAGAAAAAGTTTAAGCATGATGCAAAATTTTTCTATTGGGATGAGCCGTTTATGTATAAGCAATGCTCTGACGGTATTATTTGTAGGTGTGTTTCAGGTGCTAAAGCAAAGGAAATCCTGGAGCAATTTCACTCTTCGCCGTATGGAGGCCATTTCAGTGGTCAGAGGACAGCTATGAGGATTTTGCATTGTGGATTCTTCTGGCCCACCTTATTCAAGGATGCCCATTGGTTCTACAAGCAATGTGATGCTTGCAAAAGGAGAGGAAACTTGGGACCTAGAGATGAAATGCCTCTTACTTATATTTTAGAAGTTGAATTATTCGATGTATGGGGTATTGATTTTATGGGGCCATTTCCCCCTTCTAATGGCAATGTTTTTATCTTATTGGCAGTTGATTATGTGTCCAAATGGGTGGAGGCCATTGCATGCCATCAGAGTGGTGCCAAGACAGTTGCAAGGTTTCTTCAATCGCACATCTTTGCGCGGTTTGGGACACTAGAGCTCTAGTGAGTGATGAGGGTACACATTTTGTTAATAATATCTTAACTAAGCTGTTAGCTAAGTATGGGATTAAGCATAGGATAGCTACCCCTTATCACCCACAAGCAAATGGTCAAGCTGAAATTAGTAATAGGGAAATTAAATCGATTCTAGAGAAAGTAGTTCATCCATCTAGGAAGGATTGGTCTATTAGGTTGGATGAGGCTCTTTGGGCTTATAGGACAGCCTATAAGACTCCTCTAGGTATGTCTCCCTATATGTTAGTATATGAGAAAACTTGCCATCTACCATTGGAGCTAGAACATAAAACGTTTTGGGTTTTGAAAAAGTTAAATTTTGATCTGAGTCGTGCAGGAGCATTAAGAATGCTGCAGCTTAATGAATTGGAGGAATTTCGCCAACTTTCTTATGAGAATGCGAAAATGTATAAAGAAAAGACTAAGTTGTGGCATGACAAGAAAATAAAATCTAAAGAGTTTGCCAAGGGTCAGAAAGTCTTGCTTTATAATTCTTGATTAAAATTATTTCCTGGGAAGCTAAAATCTAAATGGCCAGGACCGTTCACTGTGATTGAAGTTTTCCCCCATGGAGCAATTACTTTGCAGGATGAAAAAGATGGGAGAGTGTTCAAGGTGAATGGACAACGTGTGAAGCATTATTGGGGTGAGGAGTTTCAGTCGAAATATCCTTCCCTAAAGTTGGTTGATGATTGAGAGAGCATGATTTTTGCGGGAGCATTTCACAGAGCGAAATTTTGAGCTCCCAGTATTTGTATTTGTTTTATATTTCGCTGATTTATTTTAAATTTCGAATAGGTTAGATTTTGCGTGGTTTATTAGATTTTATCTTTAAGTATTTGTTTAGATTTTATCTTTTTCGTTTTGAATTTAGTTTGATTTTATTTTCGGGTTATTTATTTAAATTATCTTTTAATTAGTTAGATTTTATTTTATCTAGATCTTATTTTCAGCTATTTGAATTCTGTTTAAATTAATAAAGATTCTCTCTTATTTATTTGGCTTCTCTTGAAAAAGATTAAATTTGATTTGGTCGGTTAAAATTAAATTTAAATTTAAAAGATATGATTTTCCCACTTCGAAATTTGAATTCCATATCAGAGATTCTTCAGGATTCAGCAGGTTGTTGCAGCAAAAGTTATGGCTGGAGCAAATCGTCCGAATAGGAAGGGTTTGTTGGAGTAATTATTATTTTTACCGTTGGGATTTTTCTTTGAATTTTTGCAGGTAAAATTTGCATGAGTCATCTAATGAGGCCACGTGTCACACAACAATCATCCAAGGGCTTTGATGGTGGACAGCGCATCGTGAATTACCATGGGCAATTGAGATTCATAAATTACCGTTGGTGGTTTTAAATTCCGAATTTGAATGCAATTAAAATTAAACGGTAAGATAATTTAAGAAGAGCAAATCTTTTCAGTTGGGATTTCAATTTGCTGAAGCCCTATTTATTAGCAGCCTCTGATAGGTAAGTCTACTTCATCTCCTTGATTCGAATCTTGGTTGCGTGTATTCTTCTTCTTTCTTTCTTTGTATTCTCTGTCGAACCCCTTGCACCTTCAATGGCAAAAACGAGAGCTAGAAAAGAGAGGGAGAGTGAGGAGGAAGAGATATTTGTTACCCCCGAAGCTCATAAAGTAAAAACCAAGAAGAAAAGAACACTGGAGGAGAAAGAAGCTAAAAGAGGAAGACGACAACAGAGGGCTGAAGAACAAGAAAAGGCAACAGAGGATGAGGCTGTTGAAATAGAAGAAGGAGACCCGAAAGAATCTGATAAACGGAATCCAGAAGAGGATGAGCAGGGAATGACGACTACAGAAGAAGTTCGAGAGGAAATTCATGAGAAACAACGTGAGGATGTACAGGCAGAGGCTGAGATTGAAAGGGAACCAGTTCAGAAGGCTCGTATTGAGGTCATCATGCTTGAACCTCCGAAACGTCGCCGCATTAAGCGGAAGGCTGGGCGCGTTCCGGTGATCAGGACTGATACCCCATCACCTCCATCGTTAGATTCCGAGAGAGAAAAGGCATAGTGAGAGGAACGAGAGAAAAAAGAGGCTGAGAAAAAAGTGCAAGAAGAAGCAGAAAAGAAGGCTGAGGAGGAACAGTTGCTCAAGCGAAGGGCAGAAAAGGGCAAAAATATCGCTGAAGCATCGGAGGAACACGATGAAATAAAAGAACAACAGTTGCCATTCGATCGCTTCGTCAACAATTTTGCTAAAGCAAATTACGCTGAGTTGCTGAAAATAGATTTTCTAAGGATCAAAATAGAAGACCACGACTGGTAGTTGTTTTGTGCGAAGCCGGAGTCTGTAAACGCACAGGTGGTGCGTGAATTTTATGCTAACATTAATAAGGAGGATGGTTTCCAGGTAATTGTCTGAGGAGTCGAGGTAGATTGGAGTCTGAGTGCTATCAACGCACTGTATAATCTTTAGAACTTCCCCCATGCGACATATAATGAGATGGTTGTGGCGCCATCTGATGGCCAAATTGCTAACCGCAAGTGTACGGGTCAAGTTATAATATAGTGAATATGAAATTCGAATGTCGTCATCTGGATTGGTGTCTAGCCAATTTTAATTACCGAAAATACTCTTGGCCAATTTTATTTAGGGAACCAATTTTAGTGAGAAAGAAATTAAATCAAACACAAAAATAATGCAAAAAGTGACAATCTAATTGGAAGTAATGGTCTTAGGGGTTTGATTTCACCAATTGGGATTATGGAATAATTAATGGATTGTTAACATGCAACGACTTATAAATCTTGGAAACCTAATATCACACATACCTCTCCCGAGCATACATGATTCTCCCACATGCAATTGAACCCGATATCCCTATCTAAATTCAATAAACATGCAAGGCATTAAGGATACCCTTT
This sequence comes from Luffa acutangula, assembly GCA_036850905.1. NCBI lineage: Eukaryota > Viridiplantae > Streptophyta > Magnoliopsida > Cucurbitales > Cucurbitaceae > Luffa > Luffa acutangula. The sequence continues at coordinate 21,118,067 of CM072087.1, forward strand.
TTAACGATTTCTATAATTAACTATTATCTCCCGATCTCTAGCTAAATCCTAGTTATGCATAACGATTTCTAAGCTAAATCCTCTCTCCCGAGTTAGATTTAAGCATAAACAACATTCAATTCATGGCCAGTAAATTGAAAGCACTAAGGATACAATTATGCATAAAAAAGTCATTAACATAAAATCATCAAATTAATCCATAACTTGCCCAACGGCTACATCAATCCCTAAGAGTCAAAATCTAGCCAATCATACACCGCGTTACAATATGACTAAGATCTAAAACCGCCATAAAAACTAACTAAAGAGAGGGAAAAGAGAATAGAACTCTATGTAGGCCGAGACCGAATGTCCCCGTCACGATCCCCACGAACAATGGGTTGATTTCCACCTTGCTCCCTTTGTTTCAGCCTCCCAAGCCTCTGTTCTGTCCTGTTTTACGGCTCCAAAACGTCCCCAAACGAGAGTCCCAAAAACCTAGCCGCAATGAAGCTTATATTCTGTTTTTTTTCGTCATAGCGTCTCGACGCTGCCTTCAAAACGCACGTTTCTGAATACGAAAATTACACAGCGTCGAGACGCTAAGGTCGCAGCGTCTCGACGCTGTGACCTTTTAGCGCTTGATCAGATATGGAATGCCAGCGTCGAGACGCTAGCTTTCAGTTGACCATACTTTGACTTTTCCTTCTTTGATTCTCTTTGGTTCTTTTGCAACTTTTCACGTCCCGAGCATCCGATTAACTCCAATATCGCGCTTTAGCTCCAATCAACCATTTCCTACAAAATTAACAATCAAGTGAAATAAAATGGCCAATAAATCATCAAAGACTAGCTAAATTAATTAGGGGAAACTAGCTAGCTATGCTCGCTATCAAACACCCCCAAACTTAAGCTTTTGCTAGTCCTCGAGCAAACTAAAAATCAAACATACAGTGGAAAAATGGATGCAACAAACATGACTCAATCCTCAAGGCTCAAAAGTCAATAAACAAGCAAGCAAGAGACATGCACACAAGGACCAATGAGGGAGACAAATTAAAATTTTTCCAAAATTAACTTTCACAAGCAAGATCTAACTCAACAAGATCAGACTCTACTAGCCCGGGATTGGATTATTAACCTCTCAGCTCATCTTCCCTCTACATTGGCACTAAGGTTTCACTAACGAGTTAATGGAACAAATTAGCTTGTTTTCCTCCATACTTAGGTGCTTATAATTAATAATTAAATTAAGCATGTAAATGTGACACTAGCTTTCACACACCCATTGCAGGGACCCTTAACCTGAGTTTTCTCTGGTTGGCCTAACTGATCACAACAGGGGTAGCTCTTTTTGCCTAAATCCTTATTAAACAATGCAAACTGTGCACAGGCCATGACATAAATTTTCTTTTCTTTCCAAAGTAACAACAAGAATGATTTTTCTTTCATTATTATGATAAGCATATATTCTTTTCTTTCCTCCTAAGCAAGATCAAACATGCTAATTTGTAAAAAAATAACTCTTTAGCTCTACCCTACACCTATTGAGGTGACAACAAGCATATGAACCCAATAATTCGCTCCTAAGCATTCAAATCCAAATCTAGCCAAGACAAATACTCTACTCATGCAAGCCATCTCCTAGAAAAAGTTTAAAAAGTCTCCCTTTTTTTGGGCACTCATGCTTACAACTCATCGCAAGCTTGAAAATTGACAAGAAAGCCTATCCCAGGACATCATAGTCATGCAAAATTACATCCATAAAAAAACCCATATGCATAATTCAAAGAAAGCTCAAAACTATAGCCCAAACTCAGATGCTCAAGGGCTCCACAAACATGCTAATCCCCCCCAAACTTAAAACATGCATTGTCCTCAATGTATAAAGAAAAATAAGGCACAATCAAGCATGAGAACAATAAAAGAATAGGAGGAGTGAACAATACTGACCTGGAATGATGTTGACTTCTTAACTGAAAGTTTGAAAGCTTGAAAACAAAGGAGAGACTGAAAACAAGACCTACAAAACAGACACGAACAATAAATAAAAACTCAAAAGAAAGACATAACTAAACTTACTTGGGTTGCCTCCCATAAGCGCTTGTTTAATGTCATTACCTCGACGTGTTAACCGAATAGGCATCAAGGTGGTCTCCTGTCAGATGTCTGATCACTGGTGCTTTTTCTAGCACCTCTCCTATAGCCCACCAACATGATATCTGATGTGTTCTTGGGGTCCTCAAAAGCTTTTAAGACCTCCTTTTCCTGTTGGACTCTGATTATTAACTCCCTGCGTTCAATATCAATTATAACCCTCCCTGTAGCAAGGAATGGTCTCCCTAATATAATAGGCATAACAAGATTCTCTTTAATATCTAACACAAAGAAATCAACAGGAAGGAAAAATCTACCTACTTTAATTAGAATATTCTCAACAATCCCATATGGACTAACCACAGACTGGTCAGCCAACTGAAGTCTAACAGAATTAGATTTTATTTCTCCTATATTAAGCCTTTTGCATGGAGATAATGGAATAATGTTTATGTTAGCCCCTAGATCACATAGTGCTCTACAAGAATAAGTACCAAAATTACAAGGAATAGTGAAACTCCCTAGGTCAGACAATTTTTCTGGTACTCCCTGTTGGACACGAGCACTGCACGTCGATGCAAGGTACACAGTCTCCAACTGCTTTTCCTTTTTCTTCTTGTTGAGCCATTCCTTCATGAATTTTCTGTAGTGAGGCATCTGCTCCAAGGCATCTGAAAAAGGAATATTAATATGCAAACCCATAAAAGCATCTAAAAATTTGTCAAACCTAACATCATAATTTTTCTTTTTCTTTGATTTAGGAACTAAAACAGTAGGGGAAGGGATAGAAGGCTCAGGATTAAGCTTTTCAGCTTCGTTTGAGGTGGTGCCTTCTTCAACTCCTCCTGTGAGTTCCTCTGGTTCAGTAGTTTTCTCCTTTTCAGCTAATTTAGTATCCTCCTCATAATGCACAGATACGGCTTTGCAATACTCCAAAGAAGATTTCTCCTGTTCAGTTGGGGCTTTACCTTTATTCATGGTGTTGACAACACTTACCAGTTGTCCCAGCTGAGTCTCTATGTTCTTAATGGCTGCAGAATGACCATTGACAGTAGTGTTTATTGCAATCACGGCCTCCTCAAGCTTATTTGACCTGTTACTTCATTCTGCAATAAAAGCTCCAACAAGGTCTTCTAAAGATTTCTTATTTTCTTGACTTTGAGGAGTGAAGCCAGGAGGATTCAAAACATTCTTATTATTAGCATAGGAAAAATTCTCATGATTTCTATTGCTAGGGTGATAATGTGTAGGTGTAGAATTATTATTATACCCCCTAGAATTATAATTCGAAACATACTGAACCTGCTCCAGATTTTCCCTCAGAGTCTGGGATGCAAGGGCAGCTGCCAACTCAATTGATTGAGCATTCCCTGAACTTGAAAACTTAAAAAATGCATTAGCCAAGGAAGACATCTGAGCCTGAAGTGCACTTACGTTGTCAACCTCGAACACTCCAGCATCAATCTTTTTGGGTCCCGACCACTCAGATGGCCACTAATAGCTGTTGGTGGCCATATCCTCTAACAAAGTCCTAGCACTCTCAACAGTCTTGGACAACAGAGTCCCACCTGCAGCTGCATCAACAATAGTTTTTGTGCTAGGAGTTAAGACATTATAAAATAATTGTACTTGAAGCCAGTCGGGGTAGCCGTGTTGAGGGCACTTCCTTAGCAGCTCTTTGAATCTCTCCCAAGCCTCGAACAACTGCTCATCGAATTGTTGCTGGAATGTCCCAATTTCGGTCCTCAGCTTGACCGTCTTGGTAGGAGGAAAGAACTTCTTTAAGAATGCCTAGACCAAAGCATCCCAAGTGGTAATGCTCCCAGGTGGAATAGATTGTAACCAGTCCCTCGCTTTGTCCTGCAACGAAAAAGGAAACAAACGTAAGCGAATGGCATCTTCAGAAACACCATTTAGTTTTACCGTCCCACAGATGTCTAGGAAGGATTTCAGGTGAGAATTTGGATCCTCCATGGGTGATCCTCTGTAAACACAATCTCGAGCCATCTGAATGAGACTTGTTTTCAACTCAAAACTATTAGCATGAATTGGGGCATAGACAATCCCCGACTGTTGCTCTTGAAAGATCGGCTGAAAATAGTCCCTGATGGGCTTAGGTTCCTCAGGATTAGGATTGGCCATTTGGATGTTTTCTTGATTTTCCCTTCAAAGTCTATTGAAAGTTCTTCTGATCTCTGGATCTAAGGGAACTAAGGCCAATTCCCTAACCTTTCGCATGCACAATCTAACCTAGCCTAAAAAAGGAAAATAAAAGAAAATGAAAGAAAATAAATTAGGGAGGAAACAAGAAAAAGAAAATAACGAATCTAAAAGAGGAAAAAATAATCTACAAAAGGAAAATATCGACTAATAAGGAATGCAAAAATAAATAAGACAAAAACCAAAAAGGAAACTAACAAATAAGGGAAAACTAATCTAAAAAGGGAAAAACTAAAAATCTAACAATGGAAAAATCAAACAAATATGGAAAAGAAAATCTAAATATGGAAATCAATCAACAAAAGAAAAAAAATGCAAACTACCTAGAAACAAAAATAACAAAAATAAAAAAAAATAAAATACACCCTAAACTAAGACCGGACAATTTTTCTACGATATTAAAATTGACTAAATATGTCAATCCCCGGCAACGGCGCCAAAAACTTGATGGCCAAATTGCTAACCGCAAGTGTACGGGTCAAGTTATAATATAGTGAATATGAAATTCGAATGTCGTCCTCTGGATTGGTGTCTAGCCAATTTTAATTACCGAAAATACTCTTGGCCAATTTTATTTAGGGAACCAATTTTAGTGAGAATGAAATTAAATCAAACACAAAAATAATGCAAAAAGTGACAATCTAATGGGAAGTAATGGTCTTAGGGGTTTGATTTCACCAATTGGGATTATGGAATAATTAATGGATTATTAACATGCAATGACTTATAAATCTTGGAAACCTAATATCACACATACCTCTCCCGAGCATACATGATTCTCCCACATGCAATTGAACCCGATATCCCTATATAAATTCAATAAACATGCAAGGCATTAAGGATACGCTTTTTAAAGATTTCTAGAATTAACTATTATCTCCCGATCTCTAGCTAAATCCTAGTTATGCATAACGATTTCTAAGCTAAATCCTCTCTCCCGAGTTAGATTTAAGCATAAACAACATTCAATTCATGGCCAGTAAATTGAAAGCACTAAGGATACAATTATGCATAAAAAAGTCATTAACATAAAATCATCAAATTAATCCATAACTTGCCCAACGGCTAATTCCTAAGAGTCAAAATCTAGCCAATCATACACCGCGTTACAATATGACTAAGATCTTAAACAGCCATAAAAACTAACTAAAGAGAGGGAAAGGAGAATAGAACTCTATGTAGGCCGAGACCGAACGTCCTCGTCACGATCCCCACGAATAACGTGTTGATTTCCACTTTGCTCCCTTTGTTTCAGCCTCCCAAGCCTCTGTTCTGTCCTGTTTTACGGCTCCAAAACGTCCCCAAACGAGAGTCCCAAAAACCTAGCCGCAATGAAGCTTATATTCTATTTTTTTTTTCGTCATGGCGTCAAGACGCCGTCAAGACAGCGTTTCGACGCTGCCTTCAAAACGCGCGTTTCTGAATACAGAAATTACACTGCGTCGAGACGCTAAGGTCGCAACGTCGAGACGCTGTGACCTTTTAGCCCCTGATCAGATATGGAATGCCAGCGTCGAGACGCACAAGAGCTAGCGTCTCGACGCTAGCTTGCAGTTGACCATACTTTGACTTTTCCTTCTTTGATTCTCTTTGGTTCTTTTGCAAATTTTCACGTCCCGAGCATCCGATTAACTCCAATATCGCGCTTTAGCTCCAATCAACCATTTCCTAAAAAATTAACAATCAAGTGAAATAAAATGGCCAATAAATCATCAAAGACTTGCTACATTAATTAGGGAAAACTAGCTAGCTATGCGATGCTGTGCGGGAGGTAGGAATTGAAGAGGCACAGTGGCAGTTATCGAAAACTTAGAAGATGACATTCCAGTCGGCTTATTTGAAAAGGGAAGCGAACACGTGGATGGGATTTATTAGACAGAGGATGCTTCCAACAACACATGACTCGACAATCTACAGGGAACGGGTTCTCCTAGCTTTTGCCATCTTGCGGTCTCTCAGTATTAACGTAGGGAGGATCATTGCGAGTAAAATTTCTGGTTGCTGGAAAAAGATGGTGGGGAAGCTGTTCTTCCCAAATACAATTACAATGCTTTGCAGAAAAGCAGGGGATCCAGTGGATGAGGGAGATGTGATTCTGTTTGACAAAGAGATCATCGACACGCCCAATTTGGCACGGCTCTAGCGCATGCAGGAGGTACGTCAAGGTGAGCTTATTTACGGCATTAACACGATTCTATAACAACTAGCACTTTTGGCCAGTAGGCAGGAGTTTGCTGAAAGGCAAACTTTAACCTTCTGGAACTACGTTAAGAATCAGGATGTCGGCTTAAAGAGGGCGCTGCAAGAGAATTTTTCAAAACCATACCCAACCCTTCTCATATTCCCTGACGATCTGTTGAACCCCTGGATTCCGCCCCCACCTGCTGAAAGAGGAGAAGAGAACGATGATGAAGAGCAGGGTCAGGAAGATTGATGGATGAGATGATCTTCAGTGAGCATTACATTTGTTCCTAAAATTTTGTTTGCTCGTGCATATCTGACCCCGTTTGCTTGTTTCTTTTTAATTTTTATGCTTTAAAAAATATATCTCGGCTATGTACTTTCTTTTCTTATGTTTTTAATGAAATTTCTAGATGTTTTCATTCCATGAACACTGACTAACTCTAACTTACCTATTTTCTTCTGAATTTTTGAAGCTTGGACTGATTACGCTTAATTAGATCAAGGTATTCTGATCTCCAGAAACCTTTTGCTTGAGCATTTTTTCTAGCCTGGACTGTTGCTGCGGCAAAGAAGATTTTGGAGGTAGTGTTGACTTATATGATCCACTTTAAGCTTAGTTCTAGTCCCACGTTTAGTTTAAAAATTCAGATAGAAAAATTTATGTTTGGGGGTATAAATTGCTAATTTAATGATTCATTGGGGACAATGAATAATTCAAGTTTGGGAGACTTTTTGCTACTCCAATTATTTTGCTCGAGCATTCCTTTCCTTCAAGTAAAAAATTGTTAGGTTATTGAGTAACCGGGGACATTTGTGATACCCAAAGTTTGTCTTCACGTCAAAAGATGACCTAAGAAATAAGAAAAATGAAAAATTATTGGCTAAAAAAAATGATTGTTGAAAATTTTGCTGAGAAAATTCATGGAGCAAAAGTTCTGAGGGATGAGTGATGATCCAACAGTTTTTTTCTGTCTCCCAGAACTTAGGTGAGCTTCATCATAAAATGTCGCCATTCTGAGGGGCAAGAGATAGAATAACTAAGGATTCTTGAGCTTTATAGTGAGTATTGAGTCTAGTTGGTGATGAGCTTGAGGCAAGGGTATACTGCACCGTAAAGTGGGTCATCCCATGCTTAAGAGCTTATGACTGTATGGCTGCTTAAAGTATGAAAAACAAGAATATAAACCCATTGAAAATGTGTGATCTAATGTGTCTGATAATAGAGCTAAGCTGTGGTAAGTTCTTAGAATTGAGTTAAAAGTGGTGATTATTTGTCCATGCTGAAGGAATCATTTTGCTGCAGCAGAGCTCGGTTTTGCAGAGTGCTCAGGTAAAGGTTAAAGGTAGTGTTGGACTATCTTGTTGGATTAAGCTATTCTTTGTCTAATGTTTTGAATTCTTAAGAGAAGGTGAGTTAGTATTGCTCGGGACGCGCAATAGTTCAAGTTTGGGGGTGTGATAACTGCCCAAAAGGTAGTTATTTAGGCCTCATTTACATGAGGATTTGTGTGTCTTTAATGCTCAATAGGGTTGGTTTTAGAGAGATATTACATGTTTTAACCCATTTGGAAGAATGAAAGCTTTGGAAATCATTTTGTGCAGAATCTGTTGCTGGGCGACTTGAGGGAGCACATTCTATGCTGCAGCAAAACTTGGAGAAAGACTGCCACGTCACAGCTCGTTAGCCAACTTCATGAACAGACTTCTGTTGAGTTATTTTCGGGATAAAGTAGCAAGGAGAGCCCTACACGTGTCCAAGTTGACCTAATTCAAGCCTCCTATCATTCTATAAAAGGAAGTAGCCGTCCAAGTCAATTTCATTCCAACTTTCCTTGGAAGCCGAGTAGTATAGAGAGATTAGAGATTACAAAGAACACCATCATTCGCAAGTTGATTACGGAGATTGTTATTTTCTTTAGTTATCTTGTGATTATGAATATGCCTACTCAAATTGTAATTCATGTTTCCATGTTTATTATGAACTAAGTAGTTTTAGGTGTTGGATAGGAACATGTAGTTGTTGTGCTTAAACTTTAGTAATATATTGATTATTGCATCTTGGTTAATTATTGTGCCTATTTCCAATTTATGCCCGTCTGACCAGCCGGTGTGAATACCTCTCTCTAGTTTCAGGGATGATTTAGAGAGTGTGTGGCAATTATCCACACTACGATCATTGTGTATTGGTGAACGCCAGTGACTGAGCTAGGGATAGCCAGTTGCCTAGTGCTTGATCGGTCGCACTTCATTGGGGTTGAAACACATTCCAAAAGATCCAGAGTTCTGGGAGGAATCCGCTAATAATACTACGAGAGTTACATGATCAATAATATTGCTAGAGCATCTTTTTAAACAACTACTAAGCCTATCCAGCGCCTGTCTTTAATATGCCTGCCTACTTGTTTACTTGTTGTTCTGTCATTTATTTTGCTTCAACATAATTCTTATAAAACCCAAACATTTTTATTATCTTTGAAACCATTAGAAAGTTACACAAAATAGATAAAGTGGAAGCTCATTCAGACCTTGGATTGATATTATTACTTGCTGCAGACTGTGTATACTTGCAAAGGAATTATGAAGTCTTTTTACACTATATTTTTATTCACTCTAGGAACCCAGCAGCTGCCCATGTGTTAGTGACGAATCCTAAGAAATTAGAACCACGTTCAACATTATGCCAATTTGTTGGATATCCAAAAGAAACGAGAGGTGGTCTCTTCTATGACCCACAAGATAATAGAGTGTTTGTTTCTACAAACGCTACTTACTTAGAAGAAGACTATTTGAGAGATCGTAAACCACGAAGCAAATTAGTATTAAAAGAAACTACTGAAGAAACGACAAAAAGTTGTTGATCAAACTGGTTCATCTACTTTCGATAGTGATGAAGCTAGTTCTTCTGGTCAATCTCGTCCTGCTCAAATGTTGAGTGTGCCTCGATGTAGTGGGAGGGTTATAATACAACATGACTACTACCTAGGTTTAACTGAAACACAGGTCGTCATGCCGGATGAAAGCATCGAGGATCCATTGACTTTTAAACAGGCAATGAATGACGTTGATAGAGACCAATGGGTCAAAGCAATGGACCTTGAAATGGAGTCAATGTACTTCAATTCAGTATGGGATCTTGTGGATCCACCTAACGGGATAAAACTCATAGGGTCCAAGTGGATCTATAAGAGAAAGAGAGACGCAGCTGGAAACGTGCAAACGTTCAAAGCTAGGCTCGTAACAAAAGGTTTTACCCAAAGGGAAGGAATTGACTATGAAGAAACTTTTTCCCCTGTTGCTATGGTTAAGTCCATTAGAATTCTCCTGTCCATAGCCGCATATTATGACTATGAAATATGGCAAATGGACGTCAAAACTGCCTTTCTGAATGGTAACCTTGACGAGAATATCTATATGTCTCAACCTGAAGGGTTCATTTCCAAGAATGAAGAACAAAAAGTTTGTAAACTAAAACGATCCATTTATGGATTAAAACAAGCTTCAGGGTCTTGGAATCTTCGATTTGATACAACGATCAAATCATTTGGCTTTGACCAAAATCCTGATGAACCTTTTGTTTACAAGAAAATCATCAAGAATAAAGTAGCTTTCTTAATACTATATGTAGATGATATTCTACTTATTGGGAATAATGTAGGATATCTTACTAACATTAAAAACTGGCTAGAATCGCAATTTCAAATGAAGGATTTGGGAGAAGCACAATTTGTTCTTGGCATCCAGATCATTAGGGATCGCAGGAACAAAACCTTAGCCATGTCTCAAGCAGCGTATATCGACAAAATGTTAGCTCGATATTCGATGTAGAACTCCAAGAAATAATTATTACCTTTCAGACACGGAGTTCATCTGTCTAAAGAACAATGTCCTAAGACACCTCAAGCAATTGAGGTTATGATACATATTCCCTACGCCTCAGCTGTCGGCAGCCTAATGTATGTTATGCTTTGCACTAGGCCAGACATTTGTTTTGTAGTGGGAATAGTTAGTTGGTACCAATCTAATCCAGGGTATGACCACTGGACTACCGTTAAAAACATCCTCAAGTATCTCCGAAGAACGAGGAATTATATGTTTGTATATGGTTCAATGGATCTGATCCTTACTGGTTACACCGACTCTGACTTTCAAATTGACATAGATTCATGGAAATCTACATCAGGTTCAGTGTTTACTATGAATGGAGGAGTAGTAATATGGTGAATCATTAAACAAGGATGCATCGTTGACTCCACCATGGAAGCAGAGTATGTTGCTGCATGTGAAGTAGCCAAAAAAGCAGCGTGGCTACGAAAGTTCCTAACAAACATAGAAGTTGTTCCAAATATGAACTTGCTCATCACTTTATATTGTGATAATAGTGGGACAGTAGCCAATTCTAAAGAGCCTCGCAGTCACAAACGAGGCAAACACATCGAGAGGAAATATCACCTGATGTGATCGTCACGAAGATCGCTTCAGAGACCAACATAGTTGACCCATTTACAAAGACTCTCCCGGCTAAAGTGTTTGAGGGTCATTTACAGAACTTAGGTCTACGAGATATGTATATAGCATAATCTAGGGCAAGTGCGAGATGTACAGGGTATAGTAGTGCCCTAGTTTATTGTATTTGTAACATTTCCTTCCTTTGGTATTATTAAATGCATATACATTTCCGCTCGCTAGAGTTTTAGTGCAAGTGGGAGTTTGTTGGGTTTTATGTCCTAAAACTCTGATAGCGAGCTTAGCTAGCTACTTTTACTTATTTAATTTAGCTAGTCTTTTATGATGTTTGGGGCATTTTATTGTGCTTTATTGTTTATTTTGTAGGAAAAGGTTAATTGGAGCCAAAATGCAATAGTGGAGTTAATCGGGTGCTTGGGACGCGAAAAGATGCGAAGGAAGGAAAAGAATCAAAATGGAAAAAAGTCAAATTTCGGTCAAAAGGTGACTAGCGTCTCGACGCTAGCCCTTAGGCGTCTCGACGCTAGTATTCCATATCAGAACAGGCACGAAATCGTCGCAGCGTCTCGACGCTGCGACCTTAGCGTCTCGACGCTGTATAATTTCCTTTCCTGAAACACGCGTTTTGAAGGCAGCGTCTCGACGCTTAGACGAAAAAACAGAATAAAGGCTTATTTTCGGCTAGGTTTCAAGGGAGTTCAATTTGGGACCTTTGGGAGTCGTAAACAGGGCAGAACAGAGCACTTGGAGGCTGAAAACAAAGAGGGAGATTTGGAAATCAACCCATTGTTCGTGGGGATCGTGACGGGGACGTCGGACTCGGCCTACATTGAGTTTTCTTTTCCCTTTCCTTTCTTTAGTTAGATTTATGGCTTTTACATGTTTAGTTGAGCTTGTATTTACATTCATGAGTAGCTAAACTTGTAGCTTAGGGATTGATGTAGTTGATTAAGTTTATGGATTGATTTGTGGTTTAAGTTGTGTAATGTTATTATGTTTGTAATCTTGATTTAATGCTTTCAATTAATTGGCCATTAGTTGAATGATTTAAGTTTCGAATCTAGCTCGGGAGAGGGGATTTGATTTAGACTTACTCAAGATTGCATGACTAAAGTTTATTTTCTAATTCGTGACGGTTTTAGATTAACTTTAGAATTGGTTAAAAGATCTCATTGCCTTGCATGTTAATAAACTTAGATAGCGATATCAAGTTAGTTAATTTGCATGAGAATCAATTATACTCGGGAGAGGTAGTTGTGATTAAAGGGTCTTTGGCTCAAAATTTCATTGTGCATAATAACTTAGTCCTTAAAATCAATCATAAACTAAATCAGCGAAATCAATTCCCTAAGTTGTTTTCCCAATTGAAATTCCATACCTTTTACTTGCTTTGAATTAAGTTTCCTACCATTCATTCACTACTTTTTGATCCCTAAATAAAATTGGGCAAGATAATTCACAATACTTGATTTGCTTAAAAATCCAATCCAGAGGATGACATTCGAATTTACTTTCACTATATTATTACTTGGCCCGTGCGCTTGCGGTTTGCAATTTGCTTATCAAACTCGTAGATAGTAAATGTAACATTTGACTTGCTTCAATGAAGTATTATTTCCATATATTTGTTTTGCCAAAATATAACCACAAATCCAATAAACTAAGAACCCAAGACTATATGATGTATACTTGAAGTTTATGTGTGTCATAAGTATGGATCAAGTTAAAGAAAAATAGTCTAAACCATCTATAGTATATGGATAAGGTTGGGTACCTTAATCCTGGGGACACTATTGACGCGACTCGCTTTGGTCCTTAAAGACAGACGATGTGATCCTAATCGTTCATGTATAAGTCATGTGAGTGTGGGCGTCCTATGCAAAGAGTTTGCATAGAGATCGGACCAGGAGATAAGTCACTTTCACTTTACAACACCGTTTACCGTTGAAACTGAACATCTCATACATATAACCTAGGTAGCTCGATCTTAATCCTAAGCTAACTATGAACTCCTGTTTATTTAGGATTATCCTTTGATTTGCATGGGTGAGAGTGGCCAAACATCGTCGACTCAATAAGCCTACCATTTTGGGGACAAGACTAAATGGATAGCTGGGGACATAGTTTTTCAAGATGGAATTCACTGCTACCCGTTTTAGGGTTAGTAAAGGTTGTTCTCTTAAGTGCTGACTCCGAGTCTTGGACAAAGGGGCCCGCCTTCTCATAACGTTGAGAGGGACTTGGTTCAGTGATTATATCGCGAACTAGTTGTTCATTAGAGTATCAGTGGAGCTTAAGGAATAAGATGTAACTATAGGGGTAAAACGAACATTTGACCTAGCTCTAGTTACGAACAACTGGTGAAGGGTCGACTTACTAATCATGGTTATCTAAAGTGGACAATAAATATTTCTACAGTGAGGGGAGTGCAGCTACGGGCTATAGTGGAGTTTCCCGGAAGCTAACGAACGATGAATGACTAGGTTAATGAGATTAATCGGTTATCATCATTTCGTTGGAGCCCATGATCTGTAGGTCCATTAGGTCCCTCTACTAGCTCAATAGGAATAAAACTTGGAACAATATGATAGGTTAATATTTGAAACGTTCAAATTCGGAAAAGGATACAAAAGTCGTTTGTATACGATATTTAACGACATATTAGTTTAATTACGAATTAAACTTAAAATGAGAGTTTGATATATTTAAATATGATTTAAATATTAAACACGTAAATAAAGATTCATGTTCGAAAAAATTTCGTTGGGAGAAAAACCAAGATTGCACAAGTGGTATTAATTTAATATAAGATATTAAATTAAATGATTTTATTTTAAATTAAATAAGTTTGATTTAAAGTAAAATAAAATTATAAATTAAGTGGGATTATTCAGATTTATGTTTTAAATTACAAATTTTTTAATTTATAAGAAAATAAAAAAAAAGTTGGTAATTTTTGGAGGTGGTGCTTAGTGACTAATCACCTTTGATTAGCCTTCTTGCACCACCTAATCCATGACTCAAATCACTCCCAAATTGTTGTCAATTTTTGGTGGAATTCTTGTGCATGATTTTCCTCTATATGTAGAGGATTTTCTTTTAAACCCGAGACTTTCCTTGGATCATTTCCTCTTGTATTGTGGAAGTTGAACTAAAGTTGTTGTTGTTCATTGTTGAAGAAAATGGCAAAGCATTATGGTTTCACTGTTGGGTTAAAGTTATTGGAAATTTTTTTAATTTGAAAGAAGAAAGGAAACAAAGGAAAAAAATAGAACAAAGAAAAAAAAAGAAAATGAAAAAAAAAAAGAATCAGCAAAACAAAAAAACAAAAAAAAAAAAAAAGAAAATGAATGGGAAAGGACAGCAAGGAACTCCACCACCGACAACTAACTTTATCAGCTCATTTTAGGCCAGTTTCCCATCATTTTCCACCCAAAATTTTCCGAGCACTTGAGGGAGAGAGTGAAGGAAGAAGAAGAAGAATTTCGTGGTTTTGAGGTTGAAGAAGATAGGAAAAGCTCATGCAAAGCCAACTATAGCAGAATCTGAGTTCAACCTGTCAATCTCTGGTGTTTGATTCGGTTTGAGCTACACAGAAGGAACTAAGAGGTGAGGTTTGATTTTCTCGAAAGTTGGTTGTTCATTTTCTAACAAATTTCATGAAGGAATCTTGAGCTAAATCGTATGAGAAGTTAATGGTTTTTGGAATGGAAAACAGAGCACAGGATTTTCGAGCAAAGCAGGAGGATCTCTGGTTTCCTCTGGTGTTTCGATCATTCTGGGGTGTACAAGTTGAATCAGAAGCTCTATTTTGTATGGTTGGAAAGCTTATTCAATTCCCTACAACTTTAATGAAAAATTCGTTAACAAAAAATGACTTGAAGTAGGTTTCATGTCAGGAGAAAGATAAAGGGTAGCAGAGAAGCTCAAATATGTGTTGTCTGTGTTCGGGGCGTTTCTGGGCAAATTGGTTGGGTATCTCGTTTTTATTTCTTCAGGTAAGTTGTAGAGTGTTCGATAATGAAGAGTTTGATGTGTATTGCATTAATTTTGGTTAAGTATTGAGGAAGTTATGGGTGTTGGAAGGTAGGGTATAGAATCTGGAAATCTGGAAAGTAGAATATGAATGTGATTCTTAATCCAATTGTTTAGAAATTCATGAGCATGGAAAGACAAAGCTATCTATGGTTCTAATGCTCGGTTTTGGTTATTTGACAGGCCAAGAGGAAATAGGTCGAGTCTACAGACTAGGGAACTAGCTAAGACTGTGAGTGACAAAATGAATTACGAAAATTGTTTCCAACGGTTACTCAGTTCTAGATGTTTTACATGTTTTTCTATGAATGACTCATGATTTCTATGAACGGTTTCAAGCATAAGTTTTGAGCTTGGATTTTCTAATGAGGTTTATATACGAGCACGTGACTAATGACTTTATGAAAAGTAGCTGAAACAATATCTTTTAAAGTAAAGTATGGATTAGCAAGTACATTAAAATGATTTTCAGTTTTTCACGAGCAAGCTGAGTAAGCTTAAGTTTTACGAAAGATAACAATAAGCGGGCATGTTTTAATGTTTTCATGTGATTTTCTTAGATTTCTATTGACTACATGACCGAGATATTGAGCCCGATGTTATATGGTACCGTGTGCACACAAGTTATATTCCGTTGTTGACGTTGAGTGTACTCTGTGACAACAATACTGTCGTGAGTGCTGGGCGGGCCCTACTACGACAAAGACGATGGGAGTGCTGGGCAGGCCCCACTACATCGTAGGACTAGTAAACGTTGGTTGTACTGGGTGTTCCCTACACAACGTAGATCGATCATGTTAGGTAAAAAGTTTGACGCACTTGATATGCCTTGCTAGATTTTAAATGACGAACTTGCGAGATATTTTAGAAAGCCTTTATCATTACACGTTTATGTTAAACGCTTTGATTGAGCATATTTATATGTTTAAAGGTTTATCACGTGTTTTGACTTCTGGATTTAGAGTTTTAAAGTTAGTCACTCACTAGGCTTCGTAGCTCATTCTTTCAAAATGTTTTTCCACTTTTCAGGTAGAGATCGAGCTCCCTGTGCCTGATACACTGCCAATGTCTGCTGAAAGTTTCAGAACAAGCTCCAGTACGTGGGTGGAGTTGTATATTGAGTCTGTTCATATTGTAAATGTTCTGTAAGGATTGAATAATATCGTCCTAGAGGTCGTGGTTGTATAAATCCTAGTTGTATATGTTTTTGGTTGTGATATCTATATCAAGTTATTATTCGAACCAAGTTATGTCAGGGCGGCACCTCGTGTTTGTTGAAAGTTTTTTTTTTCAGAGATTCCGCTGTGTTCTGTTTCATGTAGAATGTTTTATACCCAAGATTAGTATGTTTATCAGGTTTAACGTTTCAGTAGGGTCAACAGGGATCGTTAGAGAAGACGATGTCTGTTGGCTTCACTCAGTTTTTCGGACTAAGCTAGCAGGTGGTCCGGGAGGGGGTGTGACAACTTGGTACCAGAGCAGTTAGCTCCATGGGAAAAGAGACATGGTAGTTAGTGCTAAGAAGAATCCAGGAAGTAAATAGTTAGACGTTGGGTCAGTTCAGATAGAACTAGCGGAGTATGGTCCGAGTATTATTGAGAGGGAGTCCAGTCAGGACTATAATGTGGGTATAAGTTTAGTATCATGCATCTGAGTTAAGTATCTATAACATGTCTGATGTGTTGATATGTTATAGGAGTCATGCCACCACGTACCAGCAGACGACGCAGGCAGAATCAGGACGGGACGCAGGATCCTATCTAAAGTCAATTTGAAAGGGGATCCAGTACCCCGAGAGGTCAGAATGAGGCATGGAGTGAGCGATTTGCTAGATCTGCACAAGAGATCGGTAGGCTAGAGAAAGCAGGGCCTTGTGATTCGGAAAAGATGTATGGGATTGAACGGTTGAAGAAGTTAGGAGCCACAGTGTTTAAGGGTTCCACGGATCCAGCTGACACCGAGGTCTGGTTGAATATGTTGGAGAAATGCTTCGACGTGATGAGTTGTCCTGAGGAGCGAAAAGTCAAATTAGCTACATTCCTTTTGCAGAAGGAGGCGGAGGGATGGTGGAAGTCCATTATAGCCAGGCGCAGTGATGCACGCACGTTAGATTGGCAGACATTCAGAGGCATATTCGAGGAAAAGTACTATCCCACCACATATTGTAAGGCAAAGAGAGATGAGTTTCTGGAGCTGAAGCAGGGGTCACTTTCAGTGGCCGAGTACGAGAGAAAGTACACCGAGCTTTCACGGTATGCTGAAGTGATTGTGGCATCTGAGAGTGATAGGTGTCACAGGTTTGAGAGAGGGTTGCGTTTTGAGATACGTACCCCAGTTACCGCTATTGCCAAGTGGACGAATTTTTCCCAGCTAGTAGAGACTGCCTTACGCGTGGAGCAGAGTATTATAGAGGAAAAGTCGGCTGTGGAGCCTAGTCATGGAGCTCCAACAACTAGTGGTTTTTGAGGTCGTGAGCAACGAAGGTTCACACCTGGAGTGAATGTTTCAGGCCGTCAATACTTCAAGCGCCGATCTGGTGGCCAGTTGTCGAGGCAGATGAGTTCGGGTAGTGCCTATCAGAGGCAGAGTCAGAGAGCCCCCAATCAGTCTGCAAGTTCACTAGCAAGACCGCAGACGGGTCAGGAGTCCGTTGCTGGTGAATCCAGGAGAACCCCATGTGTAAGTTGTGGCAAGAATAATGGGGGTCAGTGTCTTGTTGGCACCGGTATGTGTTACCAGTGTGGACAACCAGGGCATTTCAAGAGGGATTGTCCACAACTGAGGGCAGCGGTTCAGAGGGATCAGAGAGTTGAATCCCACACAGTTGAGCAACCGAGAGTCTTAGCAGGCGCAGGAGAAGGCACCAATGGTGCAAGGCAAAAGGGAGTTGTGGGGAGACCTAGGCAGTAGGGAAAAGTCTACGCCATGACTCAACAGGAAGCAAAGGATGCACCAGACGTGATTACTGGTACGATTTTGATTTGTAATGTACCTGCACGTGTTTTGTTAGATCCAGGTGCTACGCATTCCTATGTTTCTAGTATGTTTCTAACTAAGCTGAATAGGATGCTAGAGCCTTTATCTGAGGAGTTAGTCATATACACTCCAGTTGGTGGCATTTTATTAGTCAATGAAGTATTGCGTGATTGTGAGGTTGTAGTAGAAGGTCTCTGTATGTTAGTAGATCTTCTTCCCCTAGAGTTGCAGGCGTTGGATGTAATTTTGGGAATGGACTTCTTATTCACTCACTATGCTTCTATGGATTGCCATATGAAGGAAGTGACTTTTAGGAAGCCAGGTTTGACTGAAGTGGTTTTCAAGGGTGAGAGGAAGATTATTCCTACGAGTTTGATTTCAGCTCTGAAAGCTGAGAAGTTGTTGAGGAAGGGTTGCACAGCGTTTCTTGCACACGTGGTAGAGGTGCAAGAAGAAAAGCTAAAACCAGAAGATGTTCCTGTGGTGAACGAATTTCTTGATGTTTTTCCAGTTTATTTATCGGGTTTGCCACCTGATAGACAGGTGGAGTTCACTATTGAATTGTTACCAGGAACAACACCTATTTCATAGGCACCATACATAATGGCTCCGAGTGAGCTTAAGGAGCTAAAAGGTGCAGTTACAAGAACTAGTTGACAAGGGATACATCAAACCTAGTGTATCACCTTGGGGAGCTCCAGTGTTATTTGTGAAGAAGAAATATGGTACTCTGAGATTATGCATTGATTACAGGCAGTTAAACAAGGTCACGATACGTAACAAGTATCCTCTACCACACATCGATGACTTGTTTGACCAGTTAAGGGGAGAAACAGTGTTCTCTAAGATTGATTTGAGGTCAGGATACCACCAGTTGAAGCTTAGGGAATCAGATATTCCTAAGACAGCATTCAGGACGAGGTATGGGCACTATGAGTTTTTAGTGATGCCATTTTGTTTAACGAATGCGCCAATAGTTTTCATGGACCTCATGAACAGGATCTTCCATCAGTATTTAGATAAGTTTGTGATAGTGTTCATCGACGACATACTAGTTTACTCAATTGACAAGAAAGCCTGTGAGGGACATCAAAGGATTGTTCTACAGACACTACGTGATAAACAACTATACGCTAAGTTCAGAAAATTTTAGTTCTGGTTGAATCAAGTGGTGTTCTTAGGGCATGTAGTTTCAGCGGACGGAGTTAGTGTTGATCCGTAGAAAGTGGAAGTTGTTATCAACTGGGAGAGACCAGCTAGTGCAATAGAGGTGCGTAGTTTCCTAGGCCTGGACGGATACTACAGACGTTTTGTTGAGGATTTCTCACAGTTAGCATTACCTTGACAGCTTTGACAAGGAATAATGCTAAGTTTGAGTGGTCGGATAAATGCGAACAGAGTTTCCAGGAGCTGAAAAAGAGATTGGTGGCAACACCTATTCTGACACTTCCTGTAACAGGGAAGGAGTATGTGATCTATTGCGATGCTTCGAGGAAAGGATTAGGTGGCTGTTGGGTTTAATGTCCTATAAACTCGTAGTTTGTAAATCATTAAACATATTCTATTTTCAATAAAGACGTTATTGAGGTTATTCAGTAAAAGATGTTATTGAATATGTAAATTGCGAATGATTAACCTAAATCCAATAAACTAAGATCCTTGACTATAAAATGAATACTCGAACTATATGTAGGGACATATCATAGGTTCAAGTTCAAGTTTATAGTCAAAATAGTCTATAGTATAAGGATATGGTTGGGTGCCTTATCCTGGAGACACTATGGACGCGACCCACTTTGTATTAAGTACAAACGATGAGATCCTAAATCGTTCATGTGGTGACATGCGAGTGGGGGTGTCCTATGCAATGAGTTTGCATAAGACTGGACCATGAAATAAGTCACTTTCTCTTTATAACGTCGTTTACTGAAGCAACTGACCATTTCTCATAGATGACTTAGGTAACTCGTTCTTAATCCTGAGCTATCTATGAACTCCTGTTTATGCGAGATTATCCTTTGATCTGCATGGGTGAGAGTGGCCAGCATCGCCGACTCAACAAGCCTACCATTTTGGGGATAAGATCGAATAGATAGCTGGGGACATAGTTTCGCAAGACGGAATTCACTCCTACCCTTTTCATGGATAACAGAGAGGTTGTTCTCTTAAGTACTAACTCTGGGACTTGAATAAGGGGCCCCACCCTCTCGTTGGATCGAGAGGAACTTAGGTTTGATGGTTGGATCGCAAACCGATTGTTCATTAGAGGATTAGTGGAACTTAAGGAACAAGAAGTACTATAGGGGTGAAACGGTTATTTGACCTAGCTATAGCTACGAACAACCTGTGAAGGAACGACTTACTAAACATGGTTAAATCAAGTGGATGGAAATATATCTATAGTGAGGGGAGTGCAACTATCGGGCTATAGTGGAGTGTCCCGGTAGTTAACGAATGTTGGATAACTTTGATAATGAGATTAGTCGGTTAGCCTCGAATCGTTGGAGCCCAGGATCTATAGGTCCATTAGGTCCCCCTACTACCTCATACCAGATTAAAGCCTAGAATATTTTGATAGGAATCTTTGGATCGTTAAAATGGGAAATAGGATTTTATCGTAAAACGTATTCGACACAATGATTTAATATTAAGAATTGAGAGATAAGGTATTTAAAAGTGTTTTAAATACCACATATATGTATTAGGAATCATATATAATTCATGGCATTAGGTGATAAAGATTGATTGGATCGATCATATCAAAATTACTTGGAAATGTCCCAATTAATTGCCTAGAAATCAATTTCAATTTTCAATTGAAATTGAAATGAATTGCAAGCTGAAACTTCACAATTAGGATTCAATTCATAATGGATTTAGTGGCATTTCCACTCTTGCATGATGATGCATAGTGGAAAACAACACAACCATGCACTAGATGCATGTGTTGTGTATTAAACACCAAGAATCCACTTTGAGTTGCATTTTCACCATGTGTCTAGTGTCATGAAGCTTGTCTTTGCATGGGAGAGGTCTATAAAAGGAGCTTCAATCAGATTCAAGAAGGTTTAAACATTCATCTTAGTGTTATGCTGAAAAATTTCTCCCTCAATCACTCTCTCAACTCATTTCTTCCTAAAGCTTGTACCTTCAAGCATTCCCTTCCTATATCTTACTTCTATAGACTCCCACAAGTCTTTCTAGGCCCAAGAGAATAGTAGGGAAGTCTCTAAAGGTTGTCCAAGGAGCATAGGAGAGGCAAACACCACAGGGAGTTCCACATAAGTGTGCTACAAAGGTTGGTGTTCTCTAAACTCTCTATTCTGTCTTTTATAGAACATGCATGCTTTAGGAGCAAAATTGAATGTCTTAAGTGCTTTCGATCTTCAATTTTTTTCGCATGTGTTATATGAACACCTTCAATTGGTATCAGAGCATGATTAGAGCACTTAATTCGTTTTAATTTTGCTGTGGTGGGTACCATTTTGAAATTGAATTTTCTGTGTGCTAAAATGGAAATGTTCTGGTTTGACAATTTTTTGAGCTTTCAAATCTTCATGAAATTGTAATTGCTCGGATATGTAAGAGCGTTAATGTGTGTACTAGAGTCTGTAATTTTTATAGAGTCATTAGAGTCCAATAGGCTGTAAAATCGAAGAAGAACGGAAGAAGACACAGCAGGAAAACAACAGTAGTGGGCTGTTGTTGCAAGAGCGTCGGGACGCTCTTCAAGTAGCGTCCCGACGCTGAAGAACAATTTTCCAGATTCTGGAAAATTTCTAGTCCGATTCGGTTCAGCAGCTTGGTTCTTGGTCCGGTTCGGTCTGCTGTAGTTCGGTTCAGCCTTAATTCTCTCATTACAAGGTTGATTCACTCCATGGAGGGTTGGTTCGAGTCAGTTCGTGAAGCTCGGGAATGCTACAAGCTATTTGTAAATGATTATTATTGTAATAATTAGTTAAGTTGCTTGTTTTAAATTGCCAAAACATTCCATTTTAGTCTTGATTTAATTTATTTTATGCATTGAGAATGTATGGTTTAATTGGATTAAATGTATGTGCATTATGAGCATGCCATATAGTTTAAAATCCCACCTTAGGAAAGCATGATCATGCATTTTTATTTATAATAAGTATTATTAATAATTCAAATGAATGAGAGAAATTTCATGTTTAATTGATATAAGTGTTGTATTGATTTAGGAAGATTCATGCTTGAATGGTTAATTAAAATTGATTAATTGATATATAAAAGTTATATATTCAAAGATAAAATTAACCTAGCATGAAGCATGAAATTTCCTTAGTTTGTTTATAAAGAATTATATTCAAATGGGGAAGCATGTTATAGATTAGATTTATAAATGTTATAAATCTCTTAGAAATTTAAAATCTATAACAAAGAAAAGGTGCATGCTCACTTAGGGTTAAATTGAATCCAACTCTCGATCGATTTCAATTAGATTCAAATAGGTGGATAAGCTTGTAAAACATAGGTTACAAGAGAACTCACCCGACGAGATGCTGTCTAAGGCTGGAGGTATTTAAGTTGACGGTTTACGGAACACATCCTACCTGGGCATCGAGTCGGTTCTTGAGTTAAAGTTAACCCAGTTTTATGAGCATGCACGTGTGTGATGTGAGGTTTTAATCGTTATCACCTAGACATCGTAAGATTAAATGAACTTAGACTTAGGGTTATTCAATTAGCCGGAATTCGCCTAAGTATAAGTATACCCAAAACAGTTTAAAATACTTAGTGGGATGGGAGAGATATATCAAATCCATTTCCCTTTCACGTACTCCCTTTTGTTCACAAGGTGAGATTTATGCTTGGCCTCGTCTTGATTATACCTCATCTGCTCCATTCAGAAGGTGTTTGCATAAATCAATAACGAGGTGAATGGAGAAAGTATTTATAGTAAGTGAGTGAAGGAAGTGTGTCAACACTTCCTGCGGTCTCCTCCGTTAGGTTGCACCGTGAGATTTCCATGTTGCGCCCGCTTGTATGCCTTGGATCTACTAACCATTCGGAGGGTTGTAACATGGAGATCGGAACAACGCAAACTCCCAGAGATGGATAGGATTACTTTGGACCATTTCCAACATTAGCTTTTCCATTCGGTAGCATTGTTGGGGTCATTCTCTGTAATCTTAAAACGACGGGTCACACTTACAAGGATTACTAAGTGTTAGTATATTCCTGACCAAACGTAACAATAACTAAACAACTATAGGAATAAGAGTTATTCTGGGATTAGTATTTAGTCAAGAATGTCTTGATTTAGTGAAGGAGTAATTGACTGCCCCTCGGTACCGGTTGCTCTAACTCACTAAAGTGTCGTTGCAAAATAATAATCCTGGGTACATTATTACTTGAGCTAAAACCTGATTGGATTTTGTCTAAAAATGGTTAATAAGCAATTTCTAATAGCTTTGTTTAATTTTTCAGCATGTTTAGCTCACTAGTACAATTACTCGCTTCGATAAGCTTAACGGGGATAATTATGGGACTTGGAAGTCTAATCTAAACACAATACTAGTAATCGAGGATCTTAGATTTGTCCTTACCGAAGAGTGTCCACCTAACCCTGGCTCGTCAACAAACCGAATTGTTCGGGAAACATATGAGGGACTCGAGCAAATGATAAAGCAAGAGTCTATATCTTAGCAAGCATCTCAGATGTCTTGTCTAAAAAGCACGAGAGGATGGTCACCGCAAGGGAGATCATGACTTCGTTACAGGGTATGTTTGGACAACCGTCCTCGCAAATCCGACACGAAGCTCTCAAGAATGTTTACAATTTCCGAATGAAGGAAGGTGCTTCAGTTAGGGAACATGTTTTGAACATGATGGTTCAGTTTAACATTGCTGAAGTAAACGGTGCTACTATTGACGAGGGTAGTCAAGTAAGTTTTATAATGGAGTCTCTTCCGAAGAGCTTCATTCAGTTCAGGACAAATGTTGTCATGAACAAAATAGACTTTAACCTGACTACCTTGCTAAAGGAGCTCCAGACCTACCAAAGTCTCACCAAAAGGGGACATGAAGGGGAAACAAACGTTGCTACAACCAAGAGGTTCCAAAAAGGATCGTCCTCGGGAACCAAGTCTGGACCTTCCACTTCAAAGAATAAGAGTATTCAAATGAAGAAAAAGAAGGATAAGGGGAAAGGAAAAGCTCCAGTGGGAAGCAAGGCAAAAAATAAAGCTGCAGATAAAGGAAAATGTTTCCATTGTAATGTAGACGGACATTGGAAATGTAACTGTCCCAAGTACCTTGTGGAAAAAAAGGCTGAAAAGGAAAAACAAGGTAAATATGATTTTCTCGTTATCAAAACATGTTTAGTTGAGCAAGATAGCTCTGCCTGGATATTAGATTCAGGAGCAACTAATCATGTATGTTCTTCTTTACAGGAAATTAGTTCCTGGCATATGCTGGCAGACGGCGAAGTGACTCTCAAAGTTGGAACTGGAGAGGTCGTCTCAGCCAGAGCTTCTGGAACTCTCAAGTTGGCTTTTGGAGATAGATTTTTACTACTTGAAAATGTCTTGTACGTTCCCAATATAAAAAGGAACTTAATCTCTATCTCTTGTTTGATTGAACATGAATACCAAGTATCTTTTGAGATTAATAAAGTGTTTGTCAACAAAAGAGGTATGCATATATGTTCTGCAAAACTTGAAAGCAACTTATACGTGTTAAGGCCAATTCAAGTTAAAGTTATTTTTAATACGAAAATGTTTAAAGTAGCGGAAACTCAAAACAAAAGGCGAAAAGTTTCTCCTAATACCTATCTTTGGCATTTGAGGTTAGGCCACATAAATCGCAATAGGATTGAAAGATTGGTAAAGAGTGGACTACTAAATCAGTTAGAAGATGACTCGTTACCACCATGTGAGTCCTGCCTCGAGGGAAAAATGACCAAACGGCCTTTTTCGGAAAAAGGTTATAGGGCCAAAGAACCCTTAGAACTCGTGCATTCGGATCTCTGTGGTCCTATGAATGTCAAAGCACGAGGAGGGTATGAATATTTCGTCAGCTTCATTGATGATTATTCAAGGTATGGCTATCTTTACCTAATGCATCATAAGTCTGAAGCCCTTGAAAAGTTCAAAGAGTACAAGACCGAGGTTGAGAACCAATTAGGTAAAACGATTAAAACACTACGATCAGATCGAGGTGGAGAATATATGGACTTACAATTCCAAGACTATTTGATAGAACATGGAATTACGTCTCAACTCTCAGCCCCTGCTACAGCACAACAAAATGGTGTATCAGAGAGGAGAAATCGAACTCTGTTAGACATGGTTCGATCAATGATGAGCTATGCTCAGTTGCCTGATTCGTTCTAGGGATATGTAGTTGAGACTGTTGTATACATTTTGAACATGGTTCCGTCTAAGAGTGTTTCTGAAACACCCTATGAGCTATGGAAAGGGCGTAAAGGTAGTTTGAGTCACTTCAGAATTTGGGGATGCCCGGCACACGTGTTGGTGCAAATTAATTTAACCAACCTTTTGAAATCACTAAAAAAACAAATTAAATCAATAGAGATATGCAATTTCAAGACCTTGTGGTTACGATAAATACATATCACTTGCTGCTTGATTGTGTATATTTGCACAGTATTTTGAGGTGAATTCTATCTATAATTTTAACCACATCCCTATATTAAAAAATGGCGCAAACTAGGTTTACAACCATACCATAATTCGAGAGGTGTTTTAGATACACTTTTCGAAGGAACGTCGTTCAATATGTCAACTACAGTCATCACTGCATGCCCCCAAAACGAGCTGGAAAACTGAGCATAGCTCAACATTGATGAAACCATTTCCATCAATGTTCTATTTCTCCATTCGGATACACCAGTCTGTTGTGGTGTTCCTAGTGCTGAGAGATGTGATTTGATTCCATGTTCTATCATATAGTCTCGGAATTGTAAATCCATATACTCTCATCCTCGATCAGATCGAAGAGTTTTGATTGTTTTTCCTAATAGGTTTTCAACTTCAGCTTTATATTCTTTGAACTTTTCAAGCGCTTCAGATTTGTGCACCATTAGGTACGAGTAACCATATGTTGAATAATCATCTATGAAAGAGATGAAATATTTGTATCCTCCTCGAGCTTTTACATTCATTGGACCACAAAGGTCTGAATGTATAAGTTCTAAAGGTTCTTTGGCTCTATAACCTTTTGTTGCAAACGATCTTTTAGTCATTTGCACTTCTAGGCAGGATTCACATGGAGGTAATGAATCATCTTCTAACTCATTTAGAAGTTCATTCTTTACCAATCTTTTTATCCTATCAAGATTAATGTGGCCTAGCCTTAGATGCCATAGATAAGCGTTACTATTTGGAGAAATGCGTTGCCTTTTGCTTTGAGTATCAGCAGTTCTAAATAACTCGTGATTTACAACTGTTTTTGTTACGGTTGGTCTTATGACATACAACTTGTTTTCTAATTTTGCTGAACAGACGAACATTCCTTTTCGAGAGATGAACGCTTCGTTAACTTCAAAATTTACAGAATATCCTTGTTCGATTAGACAAGAGATAGATATAAGATTCCTACGTATTTTAGGAACTATATACAGATTTTCCAAAAGTAAAAACCTATCTCCTACAAACAACTTGACATCTCCCATTGCAGAATTTGAAATGATGTATCATGTTCCAACCTTGAGCGTCATTTCATCTTTCTTTAACTGCCGAAATGAACTATTTTCTTGCAAAGAAGAACATACATGATTAGTAGCTCCAGAATCAAGTATCCAGGCATCTTGATCATGTTCTAAGAGGCAAGTTTCTAAAACGAGTAAATCAAATTTACCTTCTTTTTCCTTCTTCTTTTTAGCAAGGTATTTGGGGCAATTTCTCTTCCAATGCCCCTGAACATTGCAATGGTAGCATTTGCCTTTATCAGCTTTCTTTGCTTTCTTCTTTCCTCGATTAGCAGTAGCGGGAGCCTTTCCCTTTACTCCTTCTTTTTTCTGGATATTTTTAGAGCCAAACTTTTGAGCTGCAGACTTTGTTCCTGAGGATGAACCCTTCAGGAATTTTCTCTTCGAATGGGCTATATTGGCCTCTCCTTCTTTCAATTTCTTACCTTTCATAAGTGATTGAAATGTATGTAACTCATTCAGGAGTGTAATCAAATTGTATTGAATATTATTCATCATAGCGTTGCTTCGGATTTGTAGGAAGCTTTTTGGAAGTGACTCCATTATAAATGCTACTTGACTACGTTCGTTAATGATCGCTCCATTTACTTCAGCAACATTGAAATGAACCATCATATCAAGAACATGTTCTCCAACAGGTTGGCCTTCTTTCTTGCGACAACTGTAAATGTATTCGAGGGCTTCATGATGGAGTTTAAAGGACGGTTGTCCAAACACTTCTCTTTTACTCTTGTCGCATGTTTTACTTTCTACAAGTTTTATTTTTCAAACTCAAAAACTCTCTTATTTATTATTTTATATAATATCACACGTATTTGAGTTTAGATCAATAGAAATTATTAAAATTTTGAAAATAACCTTTCCCTGTGGATTCGACCCTAGACTCACTAGGTATTACTTGATTTTGTCAATTTATACTTTGATTGATAAATATCTACGACAAATTTACATTAATTTGTTAAGCATACTGACAGTCGATCATCAAGTCAGATCTGCGGGCTATTTCGAAGAAATCTGATGAATCAATCGATTCCTATGTCAAGCGGATCAAAGCAATTAAGGACAGATTGGCCAATGTATCATCTGTTGTCAACGAAGAAGATCTTATGATCTATGCCCTAAATGGACTGCCTATTGAGCACAACACCTTCCGCACCTCAATGCGCACACGATCAGGCACTGTATCTTTTGATGAGCTTCATGTACTCATGAAATATGAGGAATCGACCCTTGAAAAACAGTCCAAGCGTGAAGATCTCACTGTTCAACCAACTGCTATGTTTGCTTCTCTTGCTCCTTTTCCACGTTCTACTTCAAATCCTACATCTTCTCGGAATAATTTTTGAGGTCGTGGCAGAGGTAGGAATTCTGGTCGTGGCAGATCTAACAATTTTTCACTACCTACTTCTTCAGGCCTAGGGCGTGGTCGTGGAAATGGATTTGGCACTTGCCCTTATTGCAAAATTTGCAATCGCCCTGGTCATAAAGCACTTGACTGCTACAATCGCATGAAATACCACTTCCAAGGGTGTCATCCTCCTCCTCAGTTAGCTGCTATGGTGGCCACACAAAACAACCAATATCTCAGCACTCAGAATTCTTCTACCTGGCTCACTGATTCCAGTTGCGACGCTCATGTAACCGCTGCCATGGCCAATCTCTTTATTTCCAATGAGTACAATGGCGAGGACAATATAGAAGTGGGCAGTGGGCAGTCTCTACCAATTTCTCATACAGGTTCTGGCTTTCTCCCTTATAACCAACTATCCTCTTTCTTTCTTTCTAACCTTTTACGAGTGCCAAATATATCAACTAATCTCCTATCTGTTCATCAGTCGTGTGTAGATAACAATTGCATTATAATTTTTTATGCTGATAAATTCACCATTCAGGACAAGCTTACGGGAAACCTTTTATTCCAAGTACCTAGTGTCAACGGGCTTTATTCGTTTTGACCTTCTGCCATTCCACACTCCAATTCTTCATCACCGGAAAAGTTTACTACTGCTCATGTTGGAATCAAATCCTCTTCAGCTCAATCTACTCTATTGCACAACCGGTTAGATCATCCCCATCTCCATGTTCTTAACTCTGTACTTCACACTTTAGATTTTCCTAACTATACTCAAAGCTGTGTTTGTGAATTCTTCTTGTATGGCAAAATGCATCGCCTTTCATTTCCTTGTTCTCATATTGTATCCCATTTACCTTTACAACTTGTGCATAGTTATGTATGGGGTCCAGCCCTTGAAATTTCAATAAATGGATACAAATACTATGTTTCTTTCATTGATGACCATTCCAAATACACTTAGTTCTTCCTTATTGGTAGAAATTCAGATGTTTCTGCTGTCTTTAAACGTTTCATGCCCTTTATTGAAAACCAATTATCTTCCAAATTCAAAATACTTAGAACCGATGGGGTGGTGAATTTTTAAACCATGATCTTGATTCCTTTCTTCAAAAACATGGAGTTCTTCATCAAAAATCTTGTGCATATACCCCACAATAAAATGGTGTTTCCGAACGAAAACATCAGCACATTATTGAGGTTGCCTTATCCCTTATGACCTGCTCTTTCTTACCTCTTCGTTTTTTGGTCATATGCCTTTGCTATTGTTGTGTTCCTCATCAACCCTCTTCCTTCTTCTACTCTTAATCATAAGTCTTCCTTTGAGTGCTTGTTCCATCGTTCCCCTGATTATTCTCACCTCAAAGTCTTTGGTTGTGCAAGTTATCCATTGCTTAAACCTTACAATGATCATAAACTCCAACCCATAACTTCCCAATGTATCTTTCTTGGTTATCCCCTTGAGTATAAGAGTTATTTGTGTTACAACATGAGCACTTGTAAACTTTTTATTTCTAGACATGTCATTTTTTATTAATCCCTTTTTCCCTTCTCCACTCCTCCCTCCCCTACCTCTACCTCGACATCTTCTTCTCCTTCCTTTTCAAATCCTTTATCTGCTATTTTACCTTCTCTTGTATCTTCTTTTTCTTTGCCTTTATCTGCTCATGAGAATTTGGTCGGAGCTCCATCTGTTTCCCATGCTCTTTGTACGTCTACTGCTGATATTTCACATATGGCTCATATTGAGTGTATTGCTCCTTTGGCTGAAACTTTAGTTTGGCCTAGTGTTGCTTCAAATGTTGATTCTATTGCTGCCACTATTGAAAATAATATCAGCACCACTGCTCCTACTGAACACAATAATTGTGCATCTCATATGCCTACTGCCACTAATACTTGTGATATTGGTGTTGGGTTTTATGCCCTGAAACTCGTAGATAGTGAATGTAACTGTTGACCGTATATTAATGAAATAATATTGATATATTTTCCATTAATTGTTATTAGTTATTCTATATTTGTCTTTGCCTAATAATAACCCTAATCCAATAAACTAGACATCCAAGGTTGTAATATGACTCTTGAACTATATGTAGGGACATATGGGATCATTGTTCAAGAAACAACCTAAAGGGTCTATAGTATAGGGATAAGACTGGGTGCCTTATCCTGGTGACACTATGGATACGTCCCACTTTGTATTTGATCCAAACGCTGCGATCCAACGCGTTCGTGTAGGAGACATGCGAGTGGGGGTATCCAATGCAATGAGTTTGCATAAGACCGGACCACGAAATAGTAACCACTTGTTATAACACCGTTAACTAGTTGGTTTTCTATTTCACTAGGACGACCTAGACAACTTAATCTTAATCCTGAGTTGATTATGGACTCCTGCTCATGAGAGATTGTCCTTTGATTTGTATGGGTGAGAGTGGCCAATACGCCGACTCAATAAGTCTACCACTTTGGGGACAAGACCGAATGGGGAGCTGGAAACATAATCGTACAAGATGGAATTCACTCCTTCCCAACTTTAGGGAAGTAGATGAGTGTTCCCTTAAGTGGTTACTCCGAGTCTTGAACAAAGGTCCCTACCCTCTCAATGGCACGAGAGGGTTTTCTGTTTGATGGTTGGACCACAAACAGGTTGTTCATTAGAGGAGAATTGGTACTTAAGGAAATAGAGGTAACCCATTGGTAAAATGGTAATTTGACCCAGCTGGTGTTACAGACACTCGTGAATGACTAACTAGTCGATATTGGTCTATATCCGTGGACACAAAAAATATGTCTGCAGTAAGAAGAGTGCAACTGTGAGTCTATAGTGGAATGAACACATAGTTAGCGAATATTGATTAATGTGGTTAATGAGTTTGACCAATGATGATTGCCCAAAAGGTAGTTATTTAGGCCTCAATTATATAAGGATTTGTGTGTCCTTTATGCTTATTAGGGTTTGTTTTGGATAGATATTACATGTTTTAACCCATTTGGAAGAATGGAAGCATTGGAAATTATTTTGTGCAGATTATGCTGCTGAGCGACTGGAGGGAGCAAATCCTGTGCTACAGCAAAACTGGGAGCAGAAATTGCCACATCACAGCTCGTTAGCCAACTTCATGAACCAACTTTTGTTGAGTTATTTTCGGGATAAAGAGCAAGGAGAGCCCTACACGTGTCCAAGTTGACCTAATTCAAGTCTCCTATCCTTCTATAAAAGGAAGTAGCCGTCCAAGTCAAATTCATTTCCATGTTTTCCCTTGGAAGCCGAATATTTTAGAGAGATTGAAGATCATCAAGAACACCATCTTCTGCAAGCTGATTAGGGAGTTTATTTTCTTTATTAACTTGTGGTTATGGACATGCATACTCAGATTGTAATTCGTATTCCTATGCCTATTATGAACTAAGTAGCTTAAGGTGTTGGTTAGGAATAATGTGATTACCGTGCTTCATCTCTAGTAATAAATTGACTATCGCATTTTGGTTAATTGTTGTGCTTATTTCCATTTTATGCCCGCCTGGCCAGCCGGTGTGAATAGCTCTCTCTAGTTTTAGGGATGATTTAGAGGGTGTGTGGCAATTATCCACACTACGATCATTGTGTATTGGTGAACGCCAGTGACTGAGCTAGGGATAACCAGTTGCCTAGTGCTTGATCGGTCGCTTTTCATTGGGTTTGAAACATATCCCAAAAGATCCTGAGTTCCGGGAGGAATCCGCTAATAATACTGCGAGAAATGCATGATCAATAATATTGCTAGAGCATATCTTAGAACAATCACTAAAACCTAACCAGCGTGTGTCTTTAATCTGTCTATCTATTTGTTTACTTGTTGTTTTGTCATTTATTTTGCTTCAGCATAATTCCGATAAAACCAAATCATTTTACTATTCTTGAAACCATTGGAAAGTTACACAAAAATAGGTAGAGTGGAAACTAATTCAGGGCTCGGATTGATAATATTACTTGCTGCAGACTGTGTATACTTGCACAGGAATTCTAGAGTATTTCATATCATATCTTTACTCACTCTAGGAACCCAACAACCAATTAATCTCACATCGTTGGAGCTTCTGATCTGTAGGTCGCTTAGGTCCCACTGGTAGCTCATAAAGTAATTCGAGGCAACTAAGTAATAAATGTACATTGAAAATGTTCAATTTACTAAGGGAAACAAATATAATATATATTGATATATTATTACGAGAGAAATTAATATTTGAAGAAGTTCAAATATAAATTTATGGAAGTTTGAAAGAGTTCAAATAATGAATTAATTAATTTAAGGCATAAAATGTGTTTGGGAAAATTAATTAATTCTAGGCCGAAAATTAAATATGTGATATTTAATTGGTGGTTAATTAATTAAAGAATTCATCAACCAGGAATTAATCAATTATGGAAATAATTAATCACTTAAGGAAGTGATTAATCATTTATGGAAATGATCTAATCACTTATGGAAGTAATTAGTCATTTGTGGAAAAGATTAATCAATTATGGAATTCATTGATCATGATTGATTAATTAAGGAATAAGATTGAATCAATTTTGGAAAAGATTGATTTAATTGAATATTTTATTCATGACCTCTCTTCTATAAATAGAACACTAGACCTAATTGGTCAAGACACTTGAAACTTTGCTCTTGCTCTTGGACTCTCAAAGACAAGACCTAGAATTGTCTCTAGCCTCCCTCTTAGAGAAAGACTCCCACAAGTCTTTTGCCTCCTAGACCTAGAGTCATACCGGTGTAACCTCTATGGTTATTGTGTCATTCAAGAAGAATTTTCCTGCGATCACGAGACAAAGGAGGTTGCTGCGTTTTGTTCGTTGGAGCATCGTTGGCAAAGAACGGTCAAGTCTACAACGGAGGTTTGTAACGGTTCTTCCTCTTTTCTTCAGAAAAACATGAAAATAAATTTAGATTTATTTTTCAGCATGTTTAAACCAATTTTCCAGCAGCTTTAAAGTATGTTTAAAGTTTGATTGAGTTTTTGTAACGGTATTTTAATGTTAATTAATATACGACGTAAGGTCCAATCGATGCGCTTCCGCTGCGTGGGGACTTTTATTCCCTTCAATTGCTGCTGTACATGTCTCTTCTCATCTGCCATCTGCTTCTCTTAACTCCCATCCTATGCAAACGAGAGCAAAGTCTGGTATCTCGAAAATAAGGTCTTTGTTGCTACCACATCACCCTCTTCTAGTAATGATGTGGAACCTACATCATTCACTCAAGCCTCAAAACAGCCTGCTTGGCAACGAGCTATGGAGGATAAATATAATGCTTTAATTAAGCAAGGTACTTGGGTCTTAACTCCACTTCCTGAGGGTAAGAGTGTTATTGGGTGTAAGTGGGTGTCTCGTGTTAAACAACATCCGGATGGCAGTGTTGCTTGGTACAAAGCCATACACAAGCTGATATTTCCTTGTTCTCCAAAGATACTCGAGGATGTTTTTAACTGTAGTCTAGTGGTCTAACCCTGGATTGTGGTACCTGCTGACTATCCCAACTGCATAGTAAATGTCAGGCACAGTACACAACATGGCATACATAAGACTGCCCACAACTGAAGCATAAGGGATCCGTCTCATATCCTCAATTTTTTTAGGTGTCTTAGGACACTGTTCCTTAGACAAATGAACTCCATGCCTGAAGGGTAGTAAACCCCTCTTGGAATTCTGAATTTTATATTTACACAACATCTTGTCTATATATGATGCTTGAGACAGGGCTAACGTTCTGTTCTTACGATTTCTGATAATTTTAATCCCTAGAACATACTGAGCTTCACCCATATCTTTCATTTGTAACTCAGTCGATAGCCATTTTTTAATGTCAGCCAGATATTCTACATCATTAGTAATGAGAAGAACATCATCTACATACAACACCAAAATAGCTGATAATCCTTTTGTAAACACAAGGCTCATCAACATTCTGGTCAAAGCCATAAGATTTGACAACAGTGTCAACCTTGTATTTCACGATCTGGAAGCTTGCTTCAACCCATAAATGGATCGTCTAAGCATGCAAACTTTTTTCTCCTGACCTTGAGCAATGAACCCCTCTGGTTGAGACATAAAGATGTACTCATCAAGATCGGCATTTAGAAAGGCAATCTTGACATCCATATTCCAAATCTCATAATCATAAAATGTGGCAATGGACAAGAGAATCCTTATCGACTTCAACATGGCAACTGGGGAGAAGGTTTCCTCATAGTCCATCCTCTTCTTTTGGGTATAACCCTTTGCCACAAGTCGAGCTTTGAAGGTCTGTACTTTCCCACATGCGTCTCGTTTTCTCTTTTAGATCCATTTGCACCCTATGGGTTTAACCCCTTCACGTAGGTCTACAAGAACCCAGACTTGATTGAAGTACATAGACTCCATCTCTAGGTCCATATCTTTGATCCACTGGTCATGGTTCACATCATTCATTGCCTGTCTAAAGGTCAATGGATCCCCAACTCCTTCATCAGGTATAATAGCTGGATTTTCGGCTAAACCCAGATAGCGTTTAGGTTGAGTAACAACCCTCCCACTACGTCGAGGCATTCTCAACTGTTGAGAAGGATGGGCTTGACCAGATGTACTGGGCTCATCTACAACTCTTGTTGAAAGTCTAGTCTGTGTATTGGGCTCATCAACAACCCTTGTTGAAGGACGAGCCTCATCAACAACCCTTGTTGAAGGTCCAACCTCATCAACAACTCTTGTTCATTAATTTGTAGCTTCACCAGAAAGTTCACTTAACACCATTTTATTGTGTTGCTTGTGTTCTCGAACATGGTCTTCATCTAAGAAAGTAGCATTTGTCGAAACACACTTTATTTTCTTGTGGATCGAAGAAGTATCCACCTCTTGTTTCTTTTGGGTAGCCTACTGATAACTCTCCAAAAGGTCGTTATTTAGGCCTTATTTCTATATTGATTTGTGTGTCTTTTGTGCTAAATAGGGTTGCATATAGATAGATATTACATGTTTTAACCCATTTTGTAGAATGGATGCTTTGGAAGGTATTTTGTGCAGAAAGTATTGTTGAGCGACTTGAGGGAGCAAAATCTGTGTTGGAGCAAAGCGAGGAGCAAAACTGCCACGTCACATCTCGTTAGCCAATTTAATGAACTGAATTCTGTTAAGCTATACTCAGGATAAAGAAGCAAGGAGAGCCTTCCACGTGTTTAGGTCAACCTAATTCAAGCCTCCTATCACTCTATAAAAGGAGAAGTCGTCTCAAGTCAAAAACATCCCATTCCATCCTTCGGAGGAACATTCCACTCTTGGAAAGTTTACTTCCACCTTTGGGAGCCGAATAGAGGAGAGAGATTAGAGACCATCAAGAAGACCATCAATTGCAAGCTGATCGAGGGAATTAATCTTTTCTTGTATTACCTTGTAGTTATGGATATGCTTACTCTGATTGTATCGTGTGTCTCTATGCATCTTATGAACTAAGTAGCTTTAGGCGTTGGTTAGGGAACATGTGATTGTCGTGCTTAATTTCTAGTAATAAATATTTATTTAATGCATCTTGGTTATTTGTTGTGCTCATTTCTATTTTGTGCCCGCCTGGCCAGCCGGTATGAATACCTCTCTCTAGTTTCAAGGATGATTTAGGGAGTGTGTGGCATTTAATCACACTAGATCATTGTGTATTGGTGAACGCCAGGGACTGAGCTAGGGATAGCTAGTTGCCTAGTGCTTGATCGGTAGTACTGCATTGGAGTTGAAACACATTCTAAAAAATCTGGAGTTTCGGGAGGAATATGCTAATAAGACTGCGAGAGTTTTGCATGATCAATAATATTATTAGAGCATCTTTTAAAACAATTACTAAATCCTGACCAGCGCATGTTTCTAATATGTCTGGCTATTTGTTTACTTTCTGTTCTGTCATTTCTTTTGCTTCAGCATTCTATAAAAACCAATCATTTTAGCCACCTTTGAAACCATTGAAAAGCTAAACAAAATAGATAAAGTGAAAGCTAGTTCAGACCTTGGATTCGATAAATACTTATTACTTGTTGCGGACTGTGAATACTTGCACAGAGTTCTAGAGTCTTTTTATATCTTATTTTTACTCACTCTAGGAGCCCAACAAGTTTTTGGCGCCGTTGTAGGGGACTTGAATAAGTTTTTATCTGATCTGTTTCGTGTATGTGTTTTAGAGGTTTGGTGCTAGAACTTTTTGATTGTTTCTTTTGTTTTTGTAGGTATGAGTTTGGTGCATGAACGATCCGCCTGGGGTAAGGTTCGAGCTTGATCCAGAAATCAAGAGGACATTCAGGAGAAGAAGGAGAGAGCAGCGTAGACAGCAAAATCAAATGGATAACGTGTCGCGTCTTGATAGTGAGCAGAAATGTCGCTATTTTAGTCTCAATTTATTAAGCTTTTTGGTGCTTTAAACGTGTTTTTTATAAATATATTTAATGAATTTTGTTATTTGGTCCTTAGGAGCTAAGTTGGTGATTTTTGGAAAAAAAAGTGCCAAAATTGAAGTAATTATAGCCCAAATCAAAGCTTGAAGCAATTGGAGGCCCAAAGAAGTCAACCATGAAGAAATGACCAAAAGAAATAAAGAAGAAGGCCCAAAAATCAGCCCAAAAGGAAGCTAAAAAATCTGGAAATTTAGGGCAGCGTCGAGACGCTACCCTTTCTTGTTGCCCAAGCCGCGTGCGCAGCAGCGTCGCGACGCTGAGCAAGGTAGCGTCGCGACGCTACCCCTATTCCAAGCCTATAAAAAGGCACCCTTGGGTGCCTCATTATTCATCAATCAAATCATTCTTCAATCCTTTCTTTCCTTCCTTTGGCTCCTTTGGAGCCCCTCTCAAGGCTTTTGAGCCTTTTTGAGAGAATTCTTTTAGTGGGAAAATTTTGGGGAACTTTGGGGAGCATCTAAAAGGCTCAAGGAGTAGTCAGCGGGGCTCCAAGCGTCAGCGAGGGGTTTTTCGACGGTCAATTCCTTTCTTTTTATGCTTTTATTCACGCTTTCCCTTGTAATTATTGTGGATATTATGTGTAGCTAAAACCCCAATTCGGGGTCTTGAAATGAAATGATAGTTCAAATATTGTTATAATTTCTTGTCTCTAGCCCATGTCCTAATTATTTGTATGGATGTGCTTAATGCCTTACTCAATCTGGCCAATTGTGTAATGATTCGATTCTTAATGGAAACTCGACGGAGAGAAATTAGGATAGATCATAATCCATGCAACTAGTTTAATTGCCCGCTGTGACACCAGGATTAGTTGATTAAACTTAGATTCCTAAAATGAATCAGAGCGTAATAATTAATGATTTTTAATGGCACTAAGGACACTTAGGTTGTTAAAATGAATTTATTACAATTAGGGGAAACCGACAGGAGAGCCTATGTGATAAACGGAGATTCTAGGTTTATAATTAGTTGGGCAATGAGATAGGATAATTATAACAACTATTTAGCTAATCATTAATTTTCAAGACCCCTCTTCCCATTTAAAGAAAACTCTTTCTCCACATTTTATTTTCGATTGATCAATTTATTTTTGTTAATTGTCTTGAATTTAAATCATTTTTATTGCATGAAGTGGTCCCTAAATATTATTTCGCCTAAGTATTTTTTAGTGCTCAAGAAATTTTAATAATTTGCTTAAGTTTCGCTTCGCCTCCCTGTGGATTCGATACTCGGTATTACTACCGTTTTATATTACTTGTCACGACCCGTGCGCTTGCGGATAATCGTATCAACACAACAACAAGTTTTTGGCGCCGTTGTCGGGGAGGCTTGATTTTTAAGCAAAAATTAATTTTTCTTGATATCAAAAAGAAATGGATAAATGGTAATTTAGGTGTAAATATTTTTCTTTCATCATTTTGTGAATATTATTTTATTTTCGTTTTTGTTTGGTTCTTTTTGTTGTTTGGGAGCATTGTATGCGAAGAAACAAGGTATTTGATTTGTTTCCGCTAGATCTTGAGATTAACAGGACTCTTAGATCCATTAGAAGAGAGAAAAGATTAGCAGAAGCGATGGCCCACCAAGAGGAAGCTCCCAAGGCAATTAGAGATTTTCTGCAGCCAGTTCTTCCCACCGAGAATTCTGGAATTGTCTACGCCCCAATCCAAGCTACAAATTTTGAGCTAAAAACAGGGTTGATTCAGATGGCGCGCGATAACTCGTTCAAGGGACATCCTTCCGAGGACCCCCACTCACATCTGCGATCATTCCCAGAAATATGTGGGACGGTAAAGATGAACGGAGTTCCGACAGACGCGATAAGATTAAGGCTGTTCCCATTTTCTCTACAGGATAAAGCAAAAGATTGGCTCGAATCAGTCGAGACGGGCAGCATCAGTACTTGGGACGAGCTTGCCCAAGCTTTTCTGACAAAATTTTTTCCACCGGCTAAGACTACCAAGCTCCGGACTGAAATTGGAACATTTAGGCAGCTTGACGAGGAGCAGTTGTACGAAGCGTGGGAAAGATATAAGGAAATGCTTAGGCGATGCCCCCAACACGGATATCCTGATTGGCTTCAGGTACAATTATTTTATAATGGATTAAACCCCTCCACAAAGACAGTCCTAAACACATCAGCAGGAGGGAGTTTTCTTTCAAAAACAGTGACAGAAGCCAAAGATCTGCTTGAGGAAATGGCGGCAACCAGTTATCAATGGCCGACGGAGAGAGGAACAATTACAAAAAAGGCTGGATTATATGAATTGGATGAGTCAAGTTCACTGAAAGCGCAACTGGCATCTCTGACCAATGCACTAAACAAATTGACTTCATCTGAGGTGGTTAAGTCCATTTCCACCTTAGCTGAAGGTCATTCAAGGAAAGAAGGTCAAGATGTGGAAGAAGTTTAGTACATAGGAAATAGACCATATGCCCAAGGAGTACCAAACTTCTACCACCCCAGTCTGCACAATCACGAGAACTTCTCCTATGCGAATACGAATAATGTTTTTCAGCCACCCCCAGGTTTTGCATCATCTAGTGCTCCTGAGAAGAAAAATAATTTGGAGGAGATGATGGCTTTATTCATCAAAGAACAGAGAATATTGAATGTGAGTCTCCAGACATCAGTAAACAACCACGACGCAGCTCTAAAGAACATGAAAGTGCAGATAGGGCAGATCGCTTCAGCAGTAAATGCCCTGCAGAAGGGAAAATTTCCAAGTGATACTGAGTCTAACCCAAAGGAGCAGTGTAAGATGGTGGTTCTGAGATGTGGCAGAAGACTGGAGGACAGTTCAGAGAAGAAAAAGGAAGAAGAAAAGAGAAGGGATGAAGATGAAAGGATTGAGGCACAAAAAGCCTCCTCTGAAAGGTTCCAACATCCTCCCAACTCTATTGAATTAAAATGTGATTTTTCTAACAAATTTGCAGGTAGAAAAGAAGATGAAAGGCAGGATGACAAGAAGAAGCTGACTGAGGAAGAAGTGGTTCCATGCAACCACCATGACAGAGGTTCGCATATTAGCCCGCCCAAGCGGAGGGGCGAATGTCCAACCTTTGATTTCAGGGAGTTACCTTTTCCTCAAAGATTTAAAAATGTCAAATTAGATGAACAGTTTCAAAAAATTTTAGAAATGTTTAAAAAGTTGTCTGTGAATATTCCATTGGTAGAAGCCTTGTATAATATGCCAAACTATGGAAAATTCATGAAGGAAATGCTTTCTAGAAAGAAAAGTCTGAAAAAAGAAGTTTTTAATTTATCTGAGAGTAGCAGTACCATTATTTCTGGTAGGATACCCTCTAAGCAGAAAGATCCAGGGAGTTTTACTGTTCCCTGCACCATAGGAGAAGTATCCTTCGATAGGGCTTTATGTGATTTAGGAGCAAGTATAAATTTGATGCCCTACTCTGTTTTACAGGAAGATTGGTTTATCAGGTATGACAGACACCGACGTCTTTCTCCAGCTTGCTGACAGATCGATTACTCACCCGACGGGTGTTGTGGAGGACGGGTTGGTGAAAGTCAACAAATTCATCTTCCCTGTAGATTTCGTGGTACTGGACATGAAAGAAGACAAAGAGGTGCCAATTATCTTAGGCAGACCTTTCCTAGCCACTGGTAAGGCTGAGATTAGCGTGCACACAGGTAAACTTACCTTGAACATTGATGATGAAAAAGTTGTGTTTAGTATTTTTGGCCAAGATGAATCTGTTTGTAGTTTGCACACATGTTTTTCTGTTGGGCCTGAATACTTGACTGATGATGATGAAGAGGTAGACTATAATCTTGGCCTAGGCTTAGGAGAAATGCTTATGGATAATGAGGATTTTGATCATGATGCATATTTGGATAATCCTCTGTTTGAAAATGATTTGGATCTGCCTGACATTGAAAATGAATTAGACTTGCCTGCTTGTGAAAATGAAAGATCTGCAGTTGATGATTTACCTTCCTTTGAAAATGAATTAGATTTGCCTGAAATGAATAATTTTGATGATGATATTGAATTGCCTGACATTGAGCATGAACATAAAATGCACAAGAAAGATTGCTTGATAGATAATTTTGAGTCTGACCATGATTACAGTGAATCTATTGAGTCTGATCTTGACATTCCTGAATGCATGAATCCTGACAATGTGAATACTTTCTTTTCATGTCCTGATGATGTATATAGCATAGAATCTGACCCAGAAGAACTCGAATTTGTGCATAGTATAGAATCTGATCCTGAAATTCTTGAATTCTTTAATTCTTCTGATGATGAGTCATGTGATAGCTTAGTTGAATAATTTTTTAATTCTGAGTCTGAGGGATCTGCTGAGCATGTAGACACTTTTTCTGATGAGTGGACTGGCATGATTGATAGGCCACCTCTAGATCCTAGACCAGTATATATTATAACGCTTGATGACTCTGTTAACAACTGTTTTGAGAATAGAGATTTAGAAAAGAGATTTGATGCGGCTGATTATTTTCTGAAATGTTATTATGATAATCTCTTTAGTGAAGATGGGCCAGGGGAAAGTTTTTTTTCTCCCCTGTTTGTAGTTTGCAATTTGGTGCGTGATTTCTTGCAGGGCCCGGAGGATGATGAAAATTTTTATTTTGAGCCTCCGTAAGCGTGCCGAGCCTAGTCTAGCTAAAGACGTTAAAGAAAGCGCTGCTTGGGAGGCAACCGAAGGATTAAAGTTTAGTTAGTTGTTTTTGCGGTAAATAATTTTCTTTGCTCCGTGATCCAATTTTGTTTTGTATGATCACCTTAGCAAATCCCGAAATTCCAAATTTCCCATTTTTCTTGGATCCAAAGGAAGAAGATGAAGCGCTCCTAGCTCAGGGAAGTCTCAGTATCCCTCTTTATGCTTTTCTGTTTTAAAACATTGGGGACAATGTTTAGTTTAAGTTTGGGGGGGAGGCTTCTGCTGTGCTGAGTATATTTAAATTCTGTTGGATGCATGAATAGATAGCCATGATAGCCAAGGATGTGATTTTTGAAATTTTGGGAGAGAATGGTTTATATGTTGTGGAATCTGGGAGCACGGTAGAAATTGTGAAATTTTTAAATTCTTTTATACTTAGTTTTGATGTCTAAAGCATGCAATAGTCTTATCTAATGACGTCTTTGAAAATCTAGATTTTTATTATGGTTTTCAAAGTTGTTGTCACCCCGATAGGCTTAGTTTCTAATATTAGGAAGTTCATGCTTGAATGCTCTAAAGAACTAGGTAGGAAAAAAAATGCTATGCCTGCTGAGAGAAAAGCAAAAGCAACAAAAGAAAATGAGAGAAAAGAAAATATGTTGAAAAAGAATTTTTTGCTTGCACAAAAGAAAAAGCCTAGGGGTAAAAAGAGCTACCTGCGGTGTGATCAGTTAGGCCAACCAGAGAATAAAATTCGGGTTAAGGGTCCATGCACCGTAGTGTGAAAGCTAGTACCATTAGATATCAAAATGCAAGTTTGGGGGAGTAGCAAAAGAAAAAGAAAAATCATTTGTGAGTTTTGCTCCCCCATGAAAAAGAAAGAAAAAATGACAGGCACCCTAGTTTCTTTTTTTTGCATGATAGAAGGACTCCGAAGTATTAGGGGCTCTTAGCCAGTGTAGGGGGAAAACAAATGGAGAAAGCCATAAGACTAATCTAGGTTAGTAAAAGAATCAATAGATAAGTCTTGAGCATGCTATTCATTAATCTTAAGTTCAAACTAGTTTAAGATTTCTTCAAAAGTATGCGGTGCTTGCTTATTCCACTTGCATGTTTTCCATTCAATCCTAAGAATTCCAAAATCATTGAGGGTTGAGCGATTCTATTTCATGCATCTTTAGAATTTATTTTGCTCGGGACTAGCAAAAGCTTAAGTTTGGGGGTGTGATAGCGAGCAGAAATGTCGCTATTTTAGTCTCAATTTATTAAGCTTTTTGGTGCTTTAAACGTGTTTTTTATGAATATATTTAAAGAATTTTGTTATTTGGTCCTTAGGAGCTAAGTTGGTGATTTTGGGAAAAAAAGTGCCAAAATTGAAGTAATTATAGCCCAAATCAAAGCTTGAAGCAATTGGAGGCCCAAAGAAGTCAACCATGAAGAAATGACCAAAAGAAATAAAGAAGAAGGCCCAAAAATCAGCCCAAAAGGAAGCTGAAAAATCTGGAAATTTAGGGCAGCGTCGAGACGCTAAGGAAGGCAGCGTCGCGACGCTACCCTTTCTTGTTGCCCAAGCCGCGTGCGCAGCAGCGTCGCGACGCTGAGCAAGGTAGCGTCGCGACGCTACCCCTATTCCAGGCCTATAAAAAGGCACCCTTGGGTGCCTTATTATTCATCAATCAAATCATTCTTCAATCCTTTCTTTCCTTCCTTTGGCTCCTTTGGAGCCCCTCTCAAGGCTTTTGAGCCTTTTTTAGAGAATTCTTTTAGTGGGAAAATTTTGGGGAATTTTGGGGACCATCTAAAAGGCTCAAGGAGTAGTCAGCGGGGCTCCAAGCGTCAGCGAGGGGTTTTTCGACGGTCAATTCCTTTCCTTTTATGCTTTTATTCATGCTTTCCCTTGTAATTATTGTGGATATTATGTGTAGCTAAAACCCCAATTTGGGGTCTTGAAATGAAATGATAGTTCAAATATTGTTATAATTTCTTGTCTCTAGCCCATGTCCTAATTATTTGTATGGATGTGCTTAATGCCTTACTCAATCTGGCCAATTGTGTAATGATTCGATTCTTAATGGAAACTCGACGGAGAGAAATTAGGATAGATCATAATCCATGCAACTAGTTTAATTGCCCGTTGTGACACCGGGATTAGTTGATTAAACTTAGATTCCTAAAATGAATCACAGCTAATAATTAATGATTTTTAATGGCGCTGAGGACACTTAGGTTGTTAAAATGAATTTATTACAATTAGGGGAAACCGACAGGAGAGCCTATGTGATAAACGGAGATTCTAGGTTTATAATTAGTTGGGCAATGAGATAGGATAATTATAACAACTATTTAGCTAATCATTGATTTTCAAGACCCCTCTTCCAATTTAAAGAAAACTCTTTCTCCACATTTTATTTTCGATTGATCAATTTATTTTTGTTAATTGTCTTGAATTTAAATCCTTTTTATTGCATGAAGTGGTCCCTAAATATTATTTCACCTAAGTATTTTTTAGTGCTCAAGAAATTTTAATAATTTGCTTAAGTTTCGCTTCGCCTCCCTGTGGATTCGATACTCGGTATTACTACTGTTTTATATTACTTGTCACGACCCGTGCGCTTGCGGATAATCGTATCAACACAACAACACGTCTCCTGCAGGGTCCTGAAGATCCAGCGAACCCCTAGCAGAATCGTTTGTTGCAGCAAACCAGCCGCTGGAGCAAAATGAGCAGCAAAATAATAAGGCTGAGAATCCTATCTTGGTAGCGAACGATAGGGCCAGAGCCATTCGAGTGTAAGCTTTTCCAATGTTTGATGAGTTAAATCCAGGAATTGCATGTCCTCAAGTTGAGGCAGCAAATTTTGAAATGAAACCGGTAATGTTTCAGATGTTGCAAACTGTGGGTCAATTCCATGGTTTGTAATCTGAAGATCCTCATTTACATCTTAAGTCTTTTCTAGGAGTTAGTGATTCATTTGTAATTCAAGGAGTGCCTAGGGATGCCCTTAGATTAACTTTGTTCCCGTATTCCCTTAGAGATGGAGCAAAGGTGTGGTTAAATTCTTTTGCTCCATGATCAATTATGACATGGAATGAATTAGCTGCAAAATTCCTTAGTAAATATTTCCCACCAAATAGAAATGCTAAATTGAGGAGTGAAATAGTAGGGTTTAGGCAACTTGAAGATGAGACTTTTAGTGAGGCTTGGGAGAGGTTTAAGGAGCTTTTGCGAAAGTGTCCCCACCATGGTTTACCACATTGTATCCAAATGGAAACATTTTACAATTGGTTAAATGGAGCAACCCAGGATATGGTTGATGCTTCGGCTGGAGGGGCCCTTTTGGCAAAAACTTTTAATGAAGCCCATGAAATTTTAGAAAGAATATCAACTAATAGTTGTCAGTGGTCAGATGTTAGAGGCACAAACAAAAAGGTTAAGAGTGTGTTAGAGGTTGATGGTG
The DNA here is from genome assembly GCA_036850905.1 of Luffa acutangula. NCBI lineage: Eukaryota > Viridiplantae > Streptophyta > Magnoliopsida > Cucurbitales > Cucurbitaceae > Luffa > Luffa acutangula. The sequence continues at coordinate 21,162,630 of CM072087.1, forward strand.
TGTCCACCATTAGGGCTGATATTGCAATGTTAGCTAACACTCTTAAGAATGTGACAGTGTTTAGTCATCAGCAGCCGCCAGCTGTGGAGCCTGCAGTAGTGGTGAACCAAGTTGAAGAGGAAGCGTGTGTCTATTGTGGTGAAGAGCACAACAATGAGTTTTGCCCCAACAATCCAGCTTCTGTGTTTTTTGTAGGTAATTAGAGGAATAAACCTTATTCTAACTTTCATAATCCAGGTTGGCGCAACCACCCCAACTTCTCATGGGGCGGACAATGAAGTAATGTGCAAGCACAGCAAAATGTGAACCAGTCGGGATTTGCTAAAGCGCAGGCTTTGCCCTAGCAAAATTCAGAGAGTTCTCTTGATGCAATGATGAAAGAATATTTGGCTCGTACAGATGCCGCAATTCAAAGTAATCAAGCTTCAATGAGTGCCCTGAACTGCAAGTGGGTCAGCTAGCTAATGAGTTGAAGGCAAGGACTCAAGGGAAACTTCCATAAGATACTTAAACACCCTAGAAGGGAAGATAAGGAGCAAGTAAAGGCAGTGACTCTTAGGAGTGGTAAGCCACTAAAGGAAAGAAAAGAGCCTAGTAAAACCCCGGATGTAGAAAAGAATTGTGATAAAAATGTTGTTGTTGAGAAAGAGTTGGAGTCTTGTCAAGGTGCTGGATGCAGCAATAATGATCCTGGAGTATCTGGTTCTGTTCCAAATGTGGAACCACCTTATGTGCCGCCCCCACCTTATGTACCACCTCTACCTTTTCCACAAAGGCAAAGGCCTAAGAATCAGGATGGTCAATTTAAGAAGTTTTTAGAGATTCTTAAGCAATTGCACGTAAATATCCCTTTAGTAGAAGCTATTGAGCAAATGCCCAATTATGCTAAATTTCTTAAGGATATTTTAACTAAAAAAAAGAGGTTAGGTGAGTTTGAAACTGTATCTCTTACTGAGGAATGTAGTTCTATTCTTAAGAATGGGCTACCAACCAAGGCTAAGGATACAGGATCATTTACTATACCTGTGTCTATAGGTGGAAAAGAGTTAGGTAGAGCACTCTGTGATTTAGGTGCAAGCATTAACCTTATGCCTCTTTCGGTCTATCGAAAGCTAGGTATTGGTGAAGCTAGGCCCACCACAATCACACTTCAACTAACTGATAGAGCTATCACATATCCAGATGGTAAAATTGAGGATGTATTGGTGAAGGTAGATAAGTTCATATTTCCTGTTGATTTTATTATTTTAGATTATGAGGCTGATAAAGATGTCCCAACTATTCTAGGTCGTCCATTTTTTGCTACTGGTAGGGAATAGATGTTCAAAAAAGGGAATTAACAATGAGAGTGTATAATGAGGAAGTAAAATTTAATATGTTTAAGGCCATGAAGTATCCAGACGAGATGGAAGATTGCTCTTTCATTAGGATTCTGGAGAACACAATTGTTGAGACAGCAATACAGGATTCGAAAGACAAACATTTGGAAGATCATGGAGAGGTTAGTGTAGAGGATTTAGAAGTTTGTTCTTTAGAAAGAAAAAAAATGAAAAAGAGTTGTTTAGGTGTGAGGATGTTTTTGAGTATTTAGATTTAGATCAAAGGAAAGCTCCTCCTATTAAGCCATCCCTGATTGAGGCACCCACTTTAGATTTGAAACCCTTGTCGGATCATCTAAAGTATGTGTATCTTGGGGAAGGTGAGACGTTGCCCATTATTGTTGCATCAGATTTAATGCCGGAGCATGAGGAGGCCTTAATAAAGTTGCTGCAGCAATATCTCAAGGCAATAGGTTGGACATTGGCTGACATTCAGGGAATTAGTCTGTCTTTTTGTATGCACAAAATTACTCTAGAGGAGGGATCCTTTAGGAGTATTGAGCAACAAACGAGGCTTAACCCTACAACGAAGGAGGTTGTTAAAAAGGAAGTGATTAAATGATTGGATGCTGACATTATTTATCCAATTGCAGATAGCAATTGGGTAAGCCCTGTCCAATGTGTTCCTAAGAAAGGAGGTGTCACGCTGGTGAGCAATTAAGACAAGGAGTTGATCCCGACCAAGACAGTAACTGGCTGGAGGGTTTGCATGGATTACAGGAGGCTTAATAAAGCTACCCGTAAGGACAATTTCCCTCTACCATTTATTGACCAAATGTTGGACAGATTGGTTGGTCAGGCCTACTACTGTTTTTTGGATGGTTATTCTGGGTATAACCAGATTACCATTACTCCTGAGGATCAGGAAAAAACCACTTTCACCTACCCTTATGGGACGTTTGCTTTTAGGCGAATGTCTTTTGGCCTCTGCAATGCTCAAACAATATTTCAGCGGTGTATGGTAGCAATTTTTTTTGATATGATTGAGTTCACTGTTGAGGTATTTATGGACGGTTTTTCAGTTTTTGGAGGGTCATTTCAGAGTTGTTTGGATAATTTAGGTAAGGTGTTAATGAGATGTGAGGATACCCATCTAGTTCTTAATTGGGAGAAATGTCACTTCATGGTGAAGGAGGGCATAGTGTTAGGTCATAGGATTTCTAAGAATGGTTTGGAAGTTAATAGAGCAAAAATTGAGGTTATTGAAAGATTAGAACCATCGAGCTCAGTGGATGGGATTCAAAGTTTTCTAGGTCATGCTGGATTTTATAGGAGGTTCATAAAGGATTTTTCCAAAACTAGTAAACCTCTTTGTAACTTATTGTTAACTGATCATGTTTTTGACTTTAATGCAGATTGTAGGAAGGCTTTTGAAACTTTAAAGGCTGCTTTAATCTCAGCACCCATTCTTTGTGCACCTAATTGGAATTTATCGTTTGAGGTAATGTGTGATGCAAGTGATGTTGTAGTAGGTGCTATCCTTGGGCAAAAGCAGGGCAAATTTATTCATCCTATATATTATGCAAGCAGGGTTTTGAATGAGGCACAAGTAAACTATACAACTACTCAGAAGGAGTTGTTAGCTGTTGTGTTTGCTTTTGAGAAATTCCAACCATATTTGGTTGGATCCAAAGTCACATTGTTCACTGATCATGCAGCAATGAGGTATTTAATGTCTAAGAAAGATGCAAAGCCTAGACTAATTCGTTGGGTTTTATTATTGCAGGAACTCGACTTGGAGATAAAGGACAAGAAGGGATCAAAGAATGTTATTTCAGATCATTTGTCTCGTCTTGATCCAACATCATCTTTGCTGAAGCAATCTACCATTTCAGATTATTTTCCAGATGAACAACTTTTTGTTGTTGAGGTAAAGGTAGTCAAGGATGTCCCTTGGTATGTTGATATTGCTAACTTTTTGGTAAAGGGAGTCACTCGTATTGATATGGATTGGAGGCAGATGAAAAAGTTCAAGCATGATGCAAAATTTTTCTATTGGGATGAGCCATTTATGTATAAGCAATGCTCTGATGGTATTATTCGTAGGTGTGTTTCAGGTGATGAAGCAAAGGAAATCCTGGAGCAATGTCACTCTTCGCCGTATGGGGGTCATTTCAGCGGTCAGAGGACAACTATGAGGATTTTTCAATGTGGGTTCTTCTTGCCTACCTTATTTAAGGATGCCCATTAGTTCTACAAGCAGTGTGATGTTTGTCAAAGGAGAGGAAACTTGGGGCCTAGAGATGAAATGCCTCTCAATTACATTTTGGAAGTGGAGTTATTTGACGTGTGGGGTATTGACTTTATGGGGCCATTTCCCCTACTAATGGTAATGTTTTTATCTTATTGGTAGTTGATTACGTGTCCAAGTGGGTGGAGGCCATCGCATGCCATGAGAATGATGCCAAGACAGTATCAAGGTTTCTTCAATCGCACATCTTTGCGCAGTTTGGGACACCTAGAGCTCTAGTGAGTGATGAGGGTACACATTTTGTTAATAGTATCTTAACTAAGCTTCTAGCTAAGTATGGGATCAAGCATAGGATAGCTACCCCTTATCACCCACAAGCAAATGGTCAAGCTGAAATTAGCAATAGGAAAATAAAATCTATTCTAGAAAAAGTAATTCATCCATCTAGAAAGGATTGGTCTTTTAGGTTGGATGAGACTCTTTGGGCTTATAGGACAACCTATAAGACTCCTCTAGGTATGTCTCCCTATAGGTTAATATATGGGAAAGCTTGTCATTTACCATTAGAGCTTGAGCATAAAACGTTTTGGGCTTTGAAAAAGTTAAATTTTGATTTGAGTCGTGCATGAGCAATAAGAATGCTACAGCTTAATGAATTGGAGGAATTTCGCCAATTTTCTTACAAAAATTGGAAAATATATAGAGAAAAGACTAAGCTGTGGCATGACAAGAAAATTAAACCTAAAGAGTTTGTCAAGGGTCAGAGAGTTTTGCTTTATAATTCTAGATTAAAATTATTTCCTGGGAAACTAAAATCTAAATGGCTACGGCAATTTATTGTGATTGAAGTTTTTCCCCATGGAGCAATTACTTTGCAGGATGAAAAATATGCGAGAGTGTTCAAAGTGAAAGGACAACGTGTGAAACATTATTGGGGAGATGAGTTCCATATGAAATATCCTTCCCTAAAGTTGGTTGATGATTGAGAGAGCGAGATTTTTGCTGGAGTATTTCGTAGAGCAATATTTTAACCTCCCTGTGTTTGTTTCGATTTTATTTCTCGCTAATTTTATTTGATTTTTGCGGGAGTTGTTTTGTTTAAATTTTGCATGATTAAATTCGTTGTTTTTGAATTCCGTAGATTTTATTTTATTTTTGAGTATTTTTTTTATTTTCTGTAGTTTAGTTTTTATTTATTCCGATTAGTTTAGATTATATTTAGATTTTATTTTCGGTTATTTTAATTTCTTTTTAGATTAGGTTTAATAAAGATTTTTCCTGATTTATTCGACTTCGAATGAAAATAAAATATAAGATTTGAGTTGAGCGGTTAATTTGAATTTCCTGATTTGATTTTTCTATTTTAAATTTGAATTTCGTATCCAAGATTCTCCAGGTAATCTTTTGTTCAAAAGGTTGTTGCGGCAAAGTTATGGCTAAAGCAAATCTTTCGTCCGAATAGGAAGGATACTGCCACGTGTCGCGTAGGGATAATTCAACGGTTTAGCCGTTTGACAGCACATAATTATTTACCATGGGCGATTGAAATTCAAGATTTTACAGTTGATGGGTTTGAATTACAAATTAAATGAAATTTGAACGGTAATTCCATTTAATGCGGGACAAAATCGTTCGGTTACGATTTGATTTGTTGCAGCTCTTTTTATTCCCAAGCCTTCGGTAAGTTCTTCTCACTTCATCTTCTTGATCATCCCTTGCTAGTTATATTTTTCTTCTTTTTCTGTGTGCGATAAACTTCCTTTGAATCTCCAATGGCGAAAACGAGAGCAAGAAAAGAGAGGGATAATGAGGATGAAGAGGTACTTGTTACCCCCGAGGCACAGAAAGTGAAAACGAAGAAGAAGAAAACGCCGAAGGAAAAAGAAGCCAAAAGAAGGAGAAGGAAACAACGGGCTGAGGATCGAGAAGTTGTACAGAAGGTTGTTGAAGATGTTGCTGCCACAGTGGTTGAAGAAGACCCGAAAGACCCAGAAGAACAAAATCCAGAGCAGACTGAGTCGAGAGTTGCGGATACAGAGGAAGTGCGAGAAGGAAATATAGAGGAGGTTCAAGAAATGCAGTCGGAGGATGTGCAAGAAGAAAAGGCAGAGGTTGCGCCTGAAAAAGGTAATGAGCAAGAAAATGAGGCTCGAGTGGAGGTGATTATGCCAGAAGTGCCCAAACGTCGCCGTTTAAAGCGAAAAGCGGGCCGTGTTAAGGTAGTCCGAACTGATACTCCCCCGCCTCCAACTACTGGTTCTGAAAGAGAAAATGCAGAGAGAGAGGAGCAAGAGAAAAAGGAGGCCGAGGAAAAAACACGAGAGGAAGTGGAGAAAAAGGCTGAAGAACAACGGTTGCTCAAGCGAATGGTTGCTTCATCAACAACCTTGCTAGAGCAAAGTATGTTGAGTTGTTGAAGAGAGACTTCCTGTTTGAGAGAGGATTCAGTGGTGATCTTCCGCATTTTCTGAGGGTCGACATTACGAACCACGGTTGGGAATCATTCTGTTCAAAGCCTGAATCTGTGAATGCGCATGTAGTGCGCGAATTTTATGCAAATATTGACGAGGAGGAAGGTTTTCAAGTTATCGTTCGAGGTGTCGAAGTCGACTGGAGTCCTAGTGCTATTAATGCCCTGTACAACATTCAAAATTTCCTCCACGCATGATACAATGAGATGGTTGTGTCGCCATCTAATGAATAGCTGAGCGATGCTGTGCAGGAAGTAGGTATTGAAGGGGCGCAGTGGAGGCTTTCAAAAATAGAGAAAAGGACATTTCAGTCAGCCTATCTGAAGAGGGAAGCAAATGCATGGATGGGGTTTATCAAACAGAGGTTGCTTCCAACGACTCACGACTCGACGGTTTCTAGGGAACGGGTTCTGTTGGCTTTCGCGATCTTAAGGTCTCTCAGTATTGATGTGGGCAAGATTATTGCAAGTGAAATATCTGGTTGCTGGAAAACGAAAGTAGGGAAATTGTTTTTCCCGAATACAATCACAATGCTTTGCAAGCAAGCAGGGGTTCCGGAGAATGAAGGAAATGTCATATTATTTGACAAGGGAATCATCGATACGCCTAAGTTGGCACGACTTCAGCGTATGTGATAACTGCCCAAAAGGTAGTTATTTAGGCCTCAATTATATAGGGATTTGTGTGTCCTTTATGCTTATTAGGGTTGGTTTTGGATAGATATTACATGTTTTAACCCATTTGGAAGAATGGAAGCTTTGGAAATCATTTTGTGCAGATTATGCTATTGAGCGACTGGAGGGAGAAAATTCTATGCTGCAGCAAAACTGGGAGGAGAAACTGCCACATCACAGCTCGTTAGCCAACTTCGTGAACCGACTTCTGTTGAGTAATTTTCGTGATAAAGAAGCAAGGAGATCCCTACACGTGTCCAAGTTGACCTAATTCAAGTCTCCTCTCCTTCTATAAAAGGAAGTAGCCGTCCAAGTCAAACTCATTCCATGTTTTCCCTTGGAAGCCGAATACCTTAGAGAGATTGAAGATCATCAAGAAGACCATCTTCCGCAAGCTAATTAGGGAGTTTATTTTCTTTATTAACTTGTGGTTATGGACATGCATACTCAGATTGTAATTCGTATTCCTATGCCTATTATGAACTAAGTAGCTTAAGGTGTTGGTTAGGAATAATGTGATTAGTGTGCTTCATCTCTAGTAATAAATTGACTATCGCATTTTGGTTAATTGTTGTGCTTATTTCCATTTTATGCCCGCCTGGCCAGCTGGTGTGAATAGCTCTCTCTAGTTTCAGGGATGATTTAGAGGGTGTGTGGCAATTATCCACACTACGATCATTGTGTATTGGTGAACGCCAGTGACTGAGCTAGGGATAACCAGTTGCCTAGTGCTTGATCGGTCGTGCTTCATTGGGTTTGAAACATATCCCAAAAGATCCGGAGTTCCGGGAGGAATCCGCTAATAATACTGCGAGAAATGCATGATCAATAATATTGCTAGAGCATATCTTAGAACAATCACTAAAACCTAACCAACGCCTGTCTTTAATCTGTCTATCTATTTGTTTACTTATTGTTATGACATTTATTTTGCTTCAGCATAATTCTGATAAAACGAAATCATTTTACTATTCTTGAAACCATTGGAAAGTTACACAAAAATAGGTAGAGTGGAAAAACTAATTCAGGGCTCGGATTGATAATATTACTTGCTGCAGACTGTGTATACTTGCACATGAATTCTAGAGTATTTTATATCATATTTTTACTCACTCTAGGAACCCAAAAAGTTTTTGGCGCCGTTGCCGGGGACTGGATAAGTTTTTATCTGATTTATTTTTGTATGTGTTTTAGTGGTTTGGTGCTAGAACTTTTTTATTGTCTCTTTTGTTTTTGCAGGTGTGATTTTGGTGCATGAGCGATCCGCCTGGGGTACGGTTTGAGCTTGATCCAGAAATTGAAAGGACATTTAGGAACAGAAGGAGGGAGCAGCGCAGAAACCAGTTGGAGAATGTGCCGCAACTCCCGCAGGTTCCTGAAGGTCCAGCAGCAGCAAACCCCCAGCAGAATCCGTTGCTGCAGCAAAACGCACTGTTTGAGCAAAATGAGCAGCAAAATAATCAGGCTGAGAATCCTATCTTGATAGCGAACGATAGGACCAGAGGCATTCGAGCATATGCTGTTCCGATGTTTAATGAGTTAAATCCAGGAATTGCACGTCCCCAAATCCAAGCGGCGAATTTTGAAATGAAACCGGTAATGTTTCAGATGTTGCAAACCGTGGGGCAATTCCATGGTTTGTCATCTGAAGACCCTCATTTACATCTTAAGTCTTTTCTAGGAGTTAGTGGTTCTTTTGTAATTCAATGAGTGCCTATAGATGCTCTTAGATTAACTTTGTTCCCGTATTCTCTTAGAGATGGAGCAAAGTCATGGTTAAACTCTTTTGCTCCGGGGTCAATTAGGACGTGGGATGCGTTAGCTGAAAATTTTTTGAGTAAATATTTCCCACCTAATAGAAATGCTAAATTAAGGAGTGAAATAGTAGGATTTAGGCAACTTGAGGATGAGACTTTTAGTGAGGCTTGGGAAAGGTTTAAGGAGCTTTTGCGAAAGTGTCCCCACCATTGTTTACCTCATTGTATTCAAATGGAAACATTTTACAATGGCTTAAATGGAGTAACCCAAGGTATGGTCGGTGCATCGGCTGGAGGGGCCCTTTTGGAAAAAACTTTTGATGAAGCTTATGAATATTTAGAGAGAATATCTATTAATAGTTGCCAGTGGTCAGATGTTAGAGGCACAAGTAAAAAGGTTAAGAGTGTGTTAGAGGTTGATGGTGTGTCCACCATTAGGGCTGATCTTGCTATGATTGCTAACGCTCTTAAGAATGTGACAGTGATTAGTCACCAGCAGCCACCAGCTATGGAGCCTACTGCAGTGGTGAACCAAGTCACGGACGTAGCATGTGTCTATTGTGGTGAAGACCACAACTACGAGTTTTGCCCCAACAATCCAGCTTCTGTGTTTTTTGTAGGTAATCAGAGGAACAACCCTTATTCTAATTTCTATAATCCAGGTTGGCGCAACCACCCCAACTTCTCATGGGGAGGTCAAGGAAATAACGTACAAGCGCAACAGAAGATGAACCAGCGGGGATTTGCTAAAACACAGGTACTGCCCCAGCAAAATAAGCCGGCTTTGCCCCAGCAAAATTTGGGAAACTCTCTCGAAGCGATGATGAAAGAATTTATGGCTCGCACAGATGCTGCAATTCAAAGTAATAAAGCTTCGATGAGGGCACTGGAATTGCAAGTGGGTCAGCTAGCTAATGAGCTAAAGGCAAGGCCTCAAGGGAAACTTCCGTCAGATACTAAACACCCTAGACGGGAAGGTAAGGAGCAGGTAAAAGCAGTAACTCTTAGGAGTGGTAAGCCATTAGAAGAAAAAATTGAGCCTAGTAAAACCCAGGAGGTAAATAGTGATAATAATGTTGTTGTCGAGAAAGAGTTGGAGTCTGGTCAGGGTGCTGGAGGCAGCACAGAGAATGCTGGAGCATCTGGTTCTGTCTCAGATGTAGAACCACCATATGTGCCGCCCCCACCTTATGTACCACCTCTACCTTTTCCACAAAGGCAAAAGCCTAAGAATCAGGATGGTCAATTTAAAAAGTTTTTAGAGATTCTTAAGCAGTTGCATATAAATATCCCTTTAGTAGAAGCTATTGAGCAAATGCCTAATTATGCTAAATTTCTTAAGGATATTTTGACTAAAAAGAAAAGATTAGGTGAGTTTGAAACTGTATCTCTTACTGAGGAGTGTAGTGCTATTCTTAAGAATGGGCTACCCCCCAAGGCTAAGGATCCAGGGTCATTTACCATACTTGTGTCTATAGGTGGAAAGGAATTAGGTAGAGCACTCTGTGATTTAGGCGCAAGCATTAACCTTATGCCTCTTTCGGTCTATCGGAAGTTGGGTATTGGTGAAGCTAGACCTACCACAGTAACACTCCAATTAGCTGATGGGTCTATCACATATCCAGAGGGTAAAATTGAGGATGTCTTAGTAAAAGTTGATAAGTTCATATTTCCTGTTGATTTTATTATTTTAGACTATGAGGCTGATAAAGATGTCCCAATTATTCTAGGTCGTCCATTTTTGGCTACTGGTAGGGCATTAATAGATGTTCAAAAAGGGGAATTAACAATGAGAGTCTATAATGAGGAAGTAAAATTTAATGTGTTTAAAGCCATGAAATATCAAGACGAAATGGAGGATTGCTCCTTCATCAGGATTCTGGAGAGCACAGTTATTGAGACAGCAATACAGGATTCGGCTGATAAGCATTCAGAAAAGCATGGAGAGGTTAGTATAGAAGATTTTGAATTTTGTTCTTTAGATACAAAAAAAGAAAAAGAATTGTTTAGATGTGAGGATGTTTTTGAGTCTTTAGATTTAGATCAAAGAAAAGCTCCTCCCATTAAGCCATCCCTGATTGAGGCACCTACTTTAGATTTGAAAACCTTACCGGATCATCTAAAGTATGTGTATCTTGGGGAAAGTGAGACGTTGCCCATTATTGTTGCATAAGATTTAATGCTGGAGCATGAGGAGGCCTTAATAAAATTGCTGCAGCAATACCGCAAGGCTATAGGTTGGACATTGGCTGATATTCAGGGAATTAGCCCATCTTTTTGTATGCAAAAAATCACTCTAGAGGAGGGATCCTTTAGGAGTATTGAGCAACAAAGAAGGCTTAACCCTGCAATGAAAGAGGTTGTTAAAGAGGAGGTGATTAAATGGTTGGATGTTGGGATCATTTATCCAATTGCCAATAGCAATTGGGTAAGCCCTGTCCAATGTGTTCCTAAGAAAGGAGGTGTCACTGTGGTGAGAAATAAAGACTGCTTTAATCTCAGCACCCATTCTTTGCGCACCTAATTGGAATTTGCCATTTGAGGTAATGTGTGATGCGAGTGATGCTGCGGTAGGTGCGATGCTGGGGCAAAAGCAGGGAAAATTTATCCATCCTATATATTATGCAAGCAAGGTCTTAAATGAAGCACAAGTCAACTATACAACTACTGAAAAGGAGTTATTAGCTGTAGTGTTCGCTTTTGAGAAGTTCCGGCCATATTTGGTTGGATCGAAAGTCACGGTTTTCACGGATCATGCAGCAATAAGGTATTTAATGTCTAAGAAATATTCAAAGCCTAGACTAATTAGTTGGGTTTTACTATTGCAGGAATTTGACTTGGAGATAAAGGACAAGAAAAGATCAGAAAATGTCATTGCAGATCATTTATCTCGTCTTGATCCGTCAACATCTTTGCTGGAGCAATCAGCCATTTCCGATTCTTTTCCAGATGAGCGGCTTTTTGCTGTTGAAGTAAAGGTAGTTAGGGATGTCCCTTGGTATGCTGATATTGCAAACTTTTTGGTAAAGGGAGTCACCCCTATTGACATGGATTGGAGGCAGAAGAAAAAGTTTAAGCATGATGCAAAATTTTTCTATTGGGATGAGCCATTTATGTATAAGCAATGCTCTGACGGTATTATTCGAAGGTGTGTTTCAGGTGCTGAAGCGAAGGAAATCCTGGAGAAATGTCACTCTTCGCCGTATGGAGGTCATTTCAGCGGTCAAAGGACGTCTATGAGGATTTTGCATTGCGGATTTTTCTGGCCTACGTTATTCAAGGATGCCCATTGGTTCTACAAGCAATGTGATGCTTGCCAAAAGAGAGGAAATTTGGGGCCTAGGGATGAAATGTCTCTTACTTATATTTTAGAAGTTGAATTATTCGATGTATGGGGTATTGACTTTATGGGGCCATTTCCTCCTTCTAATGGCAATGTTTTTATCTTATTGGCAGTTGATTATGTGTCCAAGTGGGTGGAGGCCATTGCATGCCATCAAAGTGATGCCAAGACAGTTGCAAGGTTTCTTCAATCGCACATCTTTGCGCGGTTTGGGACACCTAGGGCTCTAGTGAGTGATGAGGGTACACATTTTGTTAATAATGTCTTACCTAAGCTTTTAGCTAAGTATGGGATTAAGCATAGGATAGCTACCCCTTATCACCCACAAGCAAATGGTCAAGCTGAAATTAGTAATAGGGAAATTAAAGCTATCTTAGAGAAAGTAGTCCATCAATCTAGAAAGGATTGGTCCTTTAGGTTGGATTAGGCTCTTTGGGCTTATAGGACAGCTTATAAGACTCCTCTAGGTATGTCTCCCTATAGGTTAGTATATGGGAAAGCTTGCCATTTACCATTAGAGCTTGAGCATAAAACATTTTGGGCTTTGAAAAAGTTAAATTTTGATCTGAGTCGTGCAGGAGCAATAAGAATGCTGCAGCTGCAGCTTAATGAGTTAGAAGAATTTCGTCAATTTTCTTACGAAAATGCGAAAATTTATAAGGAAAAGACTAAGCTGTGGCATGACAAGAAAATAAAGTCCAAAGAATTTGTCAAGGGTCAAAAAGTTTTGCTTTATAATTCTAGATTAAAATTATTTCCTGGAAAATTGAAATCTAAATGGTCAGGACCGTTTATTGTGATTGAGGTTTTTCCCAATGGAGCAATTACTTTGCAGGATGAAAAAGATGGGAGAGTGTTCAAGGTGAATGGACAACGTGTGAAGCATTATTGGGGTGAGGAGTTTCAGTCGAAATATCCTTTCCTAAGGTTGGTTGATGATTGAGAGAGCAAGACTTTTGCGGGCACATTTCACAGAGCAAAATTTTGAGCTCCCAGACTTTGTATTGATTTTATTTTTCGCTGTCTTGTTTTTAATTTTGATTTGGTTAGATTTAATTTTGCATGGTTTATTAGAATTTTATCTTTAAGTATTTGTGTATTTGGGATTTCGTTTTGAATTTGATTTGATTTTTCAGGTTATTTATTTAGATTATTTTTAGGATTTATCTTTTCATTAATTAGATTTTGTTTTATGTGGATTTTATTTTCAGTTATTTGAATTCAGATAGTTAATAAAGATTTTCTCTAATTGATTCGGCTTTAAGAATAAAAAAAAATTAATTAAGTTTGATTTGATCAGTTAAGTTCAATTTGAATTTAAAAGATTTAATTTTCCTATTTTGAAATTTAAATTCCGTATCTAAGAGTCGGCAGGTTCAGAAGATTGTTGCAACAAGGATAAATGCTGGAGCAAATTTCTCGTACGAATAGGAAGGATTTTAGTGTGAGTAATTATTTTTACCGTTGGGATTTTTGAATTTCTATGGGCAGGTGAATTGCAGGGATGCTGCCACATGTCGTGCAGGGATAATCCAACGGTTTGGCCATTGACAATTGCCGTTATTTCCCATAGATGATTGAAATCCCACAATTTTACCGTTAGGGATTTGAATTCCAAAGTAAATATGAACGGTAAAACCATTTATTACGGAGCAAATCCTTTCGGTTAGGATTTCAAATTGCTGAAGCCTTATTTATTTGCAGACATTGGTACGTTTCTCCTCACTTCGTCTTCTTGATTCTATCTTGCCATCTACATTCTTTCTTTCTCCTTTTCATTATCTGCAAACCCCTTTGAGTTATCCATGGCCAAAACAAGAGCGAGGAAAGAAAGAGAGAGAGAGAGTGAAGAGGAAATACCCATTACCCCCGATGTTCCGAAAGTAAAAACTAAGAAGAAAAGAACGCCGGAGGAGAAAGAAGCTAAAAGAAGAAGGCGACAACAGAGGGCGGAAGAACAGGAAAAAGTGACAGAAGATGAGGCTGCTGCAGTGGTTGAAGAAAACCTGGAACAACCACAAGAACAGACCCCAAGAGAGGCTGATTAGAGACTTGCGGATACAGATACGGCTCGAGAGGAAAATGTTGAGGAGAATCAAGAACAGCAGGCTGAGATGGTGAGAGACGAGCAGGCAAACGTAGTATCTGAAAGAGGAAACGAGCAGGATTAAGAAGCTCGTGTTGAGGTAATCATGCCCGAACCACCGAAACGCCACCGCATAAAGAGAAAAAGCAGAGCGAGAGGAAAGATAGAAGAAAGAAGTTGAGGACAAAGAAAGAGAAGAAACAGAGAAGAAGACTGAGGAAGAGCAGTTGCTCAAGCGCAGGGCAGAGAAGGGCAAAAATATTTCTGAAGCATCGGAATAACACAAGGCGATAGAAGAACAGTAGGTTCCATTTGATCCCTTCGTCAATAATTTTGCCAGAGCAAAATACACTGAGCTTCTGAAAAGGGATTTCTTGTTCGAGCACGGTTTCATTGGTGATCTTCCACAGTTTCTGAGGACCGGTATTGCAGACCACGTCTGGGAGCTGTTTTGTGCGAAACCTGAATCTGTAAACGCACAGGTGGTGCGTGAATTTTATGCTAACATTGTCAAGGAGGAAGGTTTCCAGGTAATTGTCCGAGGAGTCGAGGTGGATTGGAGTCCTAGTGCGATCAACGCACTGTACCATCTTCAAAACTTCCCCCATGCGACGTATAATGAGATGGTTGTGGCGCCATCTGATGAGCAACTAAGTGAGACTGTAAGGGAGGTAGGAATTGAAGGGGCATAGTGGCAGTTATCCAAGACTCAGAAGAGGACATTCCAGTCGGCTTATTTGAAAAGGGAAGCATGGATGAGATTTATTAGACAGAAGATGCTTCCAACAACATATGACTCGACAATCTCCAGGGAACGGGTTCTCCTAGCTTTTGCCATCTTACGGTCTCTCAGTATTAACGTAGGGAGGATCATTGCGAATGAGAATGCTGGATGTTGGAAAAAGAAGGTGGGGAAACTATTCTTTTCGAACACAATCACGATGCTGTGCAGAAGAGCAGGGGTTCCGGTGGATGAGGGAGATGTGATCCTGTTTGATAAGGGGATCATAGACACGCCCAATTTGGCACGGCTCCAGCGTGTGCAGGAGGTATGTCAAGGTGGGCTTATCTACGGCATCAATACGATTCTAAAACAACTAGCACTTTCGGCCAGTAGGCAGGAGTTTGCTGAGAGGCAGACAAACCTTCTGGAACTATGTTAAGAACCGGGATGCCGACTTAAAGAGGGCGCTGCAAGAGAATTTTTCAAACCCATACCCAGCCCTTCCTATATTCTCTGACGATCTGTTGAACCCCTGGATTCCGCCCCCACCTGCTGAAAGAGGAGAAGAGAATGATGATGAAGAACAGGGTCAGGAAGATTGATGGATGATCTTCGGCGAGCATTAATTTTGATCCTATAATTTTGTTTGCTCGTGCATATCTGACCTCGTTTGCTTGTCTTTTTAATTTTTCTGCTTTAAAAAACTATATCTCTACTTTTGTAATATTTTTGAATATTTTTAATGAATTTCGAATATTTCTGTTCCATGAGCACTGCGTAATGCCTAACTTAACTAAAATTTCCTCTGTATTTTTGAAGCTTGGACTGATTACGCTTAATTAGATCAAGGTATTCTGATCTCCAGAAACCTTCTGCTTGAGCATTTCTTCTAGCCTGGATTGTTGCTGCAGCAAGAAGATTTTAAAGGTAGTATTGACTTATATGATCCACTTTAAGCTTAATCCTAGTCCCATGTTTAGTTACCAATTCAGATAGGAAAATTTAAGTTTGGGGGTATACTTGCTTATTTAATGATTCATTGGGGACAATGAATAATTCAAGTTTGGGGGACTTTTTGCTACTCCAATTATTTTGCTCGAGCATTCCTCTCATTCAAATTAAAATTTGTTAGGTTATTGAGTAACCGAGGACATTTGTGATACCCACAGTTTGTCTTCGTGTCAAAAGATGACCTATGAAATGTGAAAAAAATGATGAGAAAAATTATTTACGGAAAAAAATTATTATTTGTTGAAAATTTTGCTGAAAAAATTGACGGAGCAAAAGTTTTGAGGGATGAATGATGATCCAGCAGTTTTTTCTGTCTTCTAGAACTTAGTTGAGCTTCATCATAAAATGTCGCCATTCTGAGGGGCAAGAGATGGAATAACTAAGGATTTTTTTAGCTTTATAATGAGTATTGAGCCTAGTTGGTGATAAGCTTGAGGCAAGGGTATACTGCACCAAAAAGTGGGTCATCCCGTGCTCAAGAGCTTATGACTGTAAGGCTGCTTTGAGTCTGATAAATAATGATATAAACCTCTTTAAAAATATGTTTTGAAATGTCTGATAGTAGAGCTAAGCTATGGTGAGTTCTTAGAATTAAGTTGAAAAGTGGTGATTATTTGTCCATGCCAGAGGAATCATTTTGTTGCAGCAGAGCTTGGTTTTGCAGAGTGCTCAGGTAAAGGTTAAAGGTAGTGTTGGACTGTCTGGTTTGATTAAGCTATTCTTTGTCTAATGTTTTGAATTCTTGAAGGAAGGTTGGTTAGTATTGCTCGGGACGCGCAATAGTTCAAGTTTGGGGGTATGATAACTGCCCAAAAGGTAGTTATTTAGGCCTCAATTATATAGGGATTTGTGTGTCCTTTATGCTTATTAGGGTTGGTTTTGGATAGATATTACATGTTTTAACCCATTTGGAAGAATGAAAGCTTTGGAAATCATTTTTTGCAGATTATGCTACTGAGGGATTGGAGGGAGCAAATTTTGTGCTGCAGCAAAACTGGGAGCAGAAACTATCACATCACATCTCGTTAGCCAACTTCATGAACTGACTTCTGTTGAGTAATTTTTGTGATAAAGAAGCAAGGAGATCCCTACACGTGTCCAAGTTGACCTAATTCAAGTCTCCTCTCCTTCTATAAAATGAAGTAGCCGTCCAAGTCAAACTCATTCCATGTTTTCCCTTGGAAGCCGAATACCTTAGAGAGATTGAAGATCATCAAGAAGACCATCTTCCGCAAGCTGATTAGGGAGTTTATTTTCTATATTAACTTGTGGTTATGGACATGCATACTCAGATTGTAATTTGTATTCCTATGCCTATTATGAACTAAGTAGCTTAAGGTGTTGGTTAGGAATAATGTGATTACTGTGCTTCATCTCTAGTAATAAATTGACTATCGCATTTTGGTTAATTGTTGTGCTTATTTCCAGTTTATGCCCGCCTGGCCAGCAGGTGTGAATAGCTCTCTCTAGTTTCAGGGATTATTTAGAGGGTGTGTGGCAATTATGCACACTACGATCATTGTGTATTGGTGAACGCCAGTGACTGAGCTAGGGATAGCCAGTTGCCTAGTGCTTGATCAGTTGTGCTTCATTGGGTTTGAAACATATCCCAAAAGATCCGGAGTTCTGGGAGGAATCCGCTAATAATACTGCGAGAAATGCATGATCAATAATATTGCTAAAGCATATCTTAGAACAATCACTAAAACCTAACCAGCGCCTGTCTTTAATCTGTCTATCTATTTGTTTACTTATTGTTCTGTCATTTATTTTGCTTCAGCATAATTCCGATAAAACCAAATCATTTTACTATTCTTGAAACAATTGGAAAGTTACACAAAAATAGGTATAGTGGAAACTAATTCAGGGCTCGGATTGATAATATTACTTGTTGCAGACTGTGTATACTTACACAGGAATTCTAGAGTATTTTATATCATATTTTTACTCACTCTAGGAACCCAACAGTATGCAAGAGGCACATCAGGGTGGGTTTGTCTATGGCATCAACACAAGTTTAGAACAACTTGCACTGTCGGCCAGCAGGCAAGAGTTTGCCGAGAGGCAAGCTTTAACCTTCTGGAACTATGTTAAGAGTCGTGAAGCCAATTTGAAGAAGGCGCTACAAGAGAATTTTTCCAAACCATATCCAGCCCTTCCAGCATTCCCTGAGGATTTATTAAACCCCTGGATTCTGCCCCCACCGATGGAAAGAGAAAAAGAGGATGAAGAAAATGAGCAGGGTCAAGAGGACTGACAGATGAAGTGGCCCTGCGCGAGCATGATTTTTTTTCTGTTATTTTTGTTTGCTCGCGTATTTTCTAACCTCATTTTCTTTAAATGTTTTCTGCTTCCATGTTTTTTTTTAAGCCATCAAATCTTCTGCTTTGTAATCTTTTCGCTTTATTTTTAATGAAATTTCCGAAGTTGTTTCTATTCTATAACTCTAACTTAACTAATTTTCTTCTGAATTTTTTAAGCTTGCTCTGGTTAAGCTTAATTAGATCAAGGTATTCTGATCTCCAGAAACCTTTTGCTTGAGCATTTCTTCTGGCCTGGTCGTTGCTGCGGCAAGAAGATTATAGAGGTAGTGTTGACTTATATGATCCATTATAAGCTTAGTTGTACTCCCACGCTCGGGTTAAAATTCAGATAGAAAAGTTTAAGTTTGGGGGTATAATTTAAACTGTTAATGATTCATTGGGGACAAAAATTTAAAAAAAAAAATGATTCATTTGGGACAATGAATAATTCAAGTTTGGGGGACTTTTTGCTACTCCAATTGCTTTGCTCGAGCATTCCTCTCCTTCATTGAAAAATTTGCTAGGTTGTTGAGTAACCAGGGACATTTGTGATACCCACAGTTTTTCTTTGTGTCAAAAGATGACCTAGGACATATGCAAAATGAAAAGTTATTTGCTGAAAAAATTGATTGTTGAAAATTTTGTTGACAAAATTCATGGAGCAAAAGTTGTGAAGGATGAATGATAATCCAACAGTTTTTCTGTCTCCCAGAACTTAGGTGATCTTCATCATAAAATTTCGCCATTATGAGGGGCAAGAGATAAAATAACTAAGGACTTTTGAGCTTTACAATGAGTATTGAGCCTAGTTGGTGATGAGTTTGAGGCAAGGGCATAAAGTGGGTCATCCCATGGTTAAGAGCTTATGACTGTAGGGCTGCTTTAAGTCTGAAAAAAAAATATAAACCCCTTGAAAATGTGTTTTAATATGTCTGATAATAGAACTAGGTTGTGGCAAGTTCTTAGAATTGAGTTAAAAGTGGTGATTATTTTTCCATGCCGGAAAAATGATTTTGCTGCAGAGAGCTTGGTTTTACAAAATGCTAAGGTAAAGGTTGAAGGCAGTGTTGGATTATCTGGTTGGATTAAGCTATTCTTTGTCTAACGTTTTGATTTCTTAAAAGAAGGTTGGTTAGTATTGCTCGGGACACGCAATAGTTAAAGTTTTGGGGTATGATAACTCTCCAAAGGGGAGTTATTTAGGCCTTATTTCTATATTGATTTGTGTGTCTTTTGTGCTAAATAGGGTTGCTTTTAGATAGATATTACATGTTTTAACCCATTTGGTAGAATGAATGCTTTGGAAGTTATTTTGTGAAGAATGTATTGCTGAGCGACTTGAGGGAGCAAAATCTGTGCTGGAGCAAAACTGCCACGTCACAGCTCGTTAGCAAATTTAATGAACTGAAATTTGTTAAACTATTCTCGGGATAAAGGAGCAAGGAGAGCCATCCACGTGTCTAGGCCAACCTAATTCAAGCCTCCTATCACTCTATAAAAGGAGAAGCTGTCTCAAGTCAAAACCATCCCATTCCATCCTTCGGAGGAACATTCCACTCTTGGAAAGTTTACTCCCACTTTTGGGAGCCGAATAGAGGAGAGAGATTAGAGACCATCAAGAAGACCATCAATTGCAAGCTGATCAAGGGAATTAATCTTTTCTTGTATTACCTTGTAGTTATGAATTTGCTTACTCTGATTGTAACATGTGTCTCTATGCATCTTATGAACTAAGTAGCTTTAGGCGTTGGTTAGGGAACATGTGATTGTCGTGCTTAATTTCTAGTAATAAATATTGATTTAATGCATTTGGTTATTTGTTGTGCTCATTTCTATTTTGTGCCCGCCTGGCCAGCCGGTATGAATACCTCTCTCTAGTTTCAGGGATGATTTAGTGAGTGTGTGGCATTTAATCACACTAGATCATTGTGTATTGGTGAACGCCAGTGACTGAGCTAGGGATAGCCAGTTGCCTAGTGTTTGATTGGTAGTACTTCCTTGGAGTTGAAACACATTCTAAAAAATCCGGAGTTCCGGGAGGAATCTGCTAATAAGACTGCGATAGTTTTGCATGATCAATAATATTGCTAGAGCATCTTTTAAAACAATTACTAAATCCTAACCAGCGTCTGTTTCTAATCTGTCTGGCTATTTGTTTACTTTTTGTTCTGTCATTTCTTTTGCTTCAGCATTCTATAAAAACCAATCATTTTAGCCACCTTTGAAACCATTGAAAAGCTAAACAAAATAGATAAAGTGAAAGCTAGTTCAGACCTTTGATTCGATAAATACTTATTACTTGTTGCGGACTGTGTATACTTGCACAGAGTTCTAGATTCTTTTTATATCTTATTTTTACTCACTCGAGGAGCCCAACACCTACGAACAGACATAATTTAGAATGTGAATCCAAATTCTTTGTGTTTGCTACTAGCACATGTGTAGGGCAGCCTCATATTCTAAAACGACATAAACTAGCTTTACGCCCTCTCTCGAGCTCAAATTGTGTTTCATAAACACACTTTGAGGGAACTACATTCAAAATATAAACTAGAGTCTCGACTGCATAACCCCAAAAAGAATTAGGAAACAGAGCATAACTCATCATAGATCAAACCATATCCAACAAGGTTTTGTTTATCCTTTTAGATACACCATTCTGTTGAGGTGTACTTGTTGTTAAGAGTTGAGACGAGATTCCATGTTCTATCAAATAGTTCTGGAATTTTAAGTCCAAATACTCTCCACCTCGATCAGATCGAAGTGTTTTAATGGTCTTACTTAACAAGTTCTCATCTTCAGTCCTGTCCTCCTTGAACTTTTCAAGGGCTTCAGACTTATGACTCCTTATGTATAAATTATCATACCTTGAATAATCATCTATGAAAGAGATGAAATATTCATACCCTCCTCGAGCTTTTACATTCATTGGACAACCTAGATCCGTATGTACGAATTCTAAAGGCTCCTTGGCACGATAACTTTTTCCAGTAAAAGGTCGTTTGGTCATTTTACCTTCGAGACATGACTCACACGGAGGTAAAGTACCATCTTATAACTGACTTAGAAGTTCGTTCTTAAACAATCTCCCAATCCTATTGAGATTTATGTGGCCAAGTCTCAAGTGCCAAAGATATGTATTTGAGAAACTTTCTTCCATTTTGGTTGAGTCTCAACTGTTTTAAATATTTCATTGTTCAGAATAGCCCTAGACTCTATTGGTCTTAAAACATACAAATTGTTCTCCATTTTTTGCAGAACATATATCGTACCCCTTTTATTAATGAAAGCTTCATTCACATAAAAGGACACTAAATATCCTTGTTCTAGCAAACAAGAAATAGGAATGAAATTTCTTTTTATTTTGGGGACTATATATACAATATCTAATAACATATAGCGTTCCCTGAAGAAGAACATTTTAATATCTCCCATTGCTTTAGCCGAAATGAGTTCCCCAGTCCCAACTCTAAACGTCATTTTCCCAGCATCCAACTGTTGCTAGGAGCTCATTCCCTCAAAGGAAGAGCATACGTGATGAGTGGCACCTGAATCAAGGATCCAGGTTGTATCATCATTTTCCACTATACACATTTCAATGACCAATAAATCAAATTTATTTTCATTGGGATGTGCTAAGTAGTCATAGAACCCTAATTCTGGAAATGAGACACTTCTCAGCCAATTCTAATTCTGGAATAACTCATATTCCTATAGACATTAGCCACCGTTATTCGATCAAGGATTTGTTAACACTCTTAACTCATCCTTGTAAGTGTAACCCTCCCACTTTCATATCCTAGAGGTGCGCACCAACAGGCTACCGAAGGGTGGGACAACTGTTGTTGATTAACCTAAGAGACCTTATCCATTTCACGAGTTCACAGTGTTTGGAATCCTATGATCAGACCCTCCAAAGGGATGGTCGCTCCAGGATGACACACAGACGAATCATAAGAATCTCACGGTGTGAACTAGGGTTGGAGACCGAGGGATACACTGACACGTGTCCCGCTACCACTTACTATAGACACTTTCCACATTCACCCTGATATTGACCCATGCAAACACTTTTTGAAGGGAGGAGACACCCAGGGCGACACGAAACCGAGCATGAATCTCATGTTTTAAATATAGGGACGTAGGAGCAAAACTTGATCTTGCTTTGTAAGTTTTTTTCTCCCACGAAAATGTCCTACCGTATGTTTTAAGGGTTATTTAATTTAGATAAATTCGGCTAAGTCATCTATCTAAATCTAATCCCCTTATAACTCTTGTAATGAGAATTTTACTATAATGTTCTAGTTGAACTAAACTCTTATAACAGACCTAGCAACATCGCATGCTAACCTGACTATTTCAACTCAGGTTTCGGGTATGTTTCCAGGTAGCAGGTGTTCTGTAAACCGTCAGCTTCAATACCTCCAACCTTAGACAAAACTTCACCGAGAGATTTCTGTTTTAAACATAGCAATGTAAAGTCTTTACTTTAAAGATTTAAGTGTATTAAACTGTTTTAATCAACCTAGCGACATTGCATGCTAACATAAATGTGGTTAATTCAACTCAGGTATTCCGGGTTAATTCCAAGGTAGGAGGTGTTCCGTAAACCATCATCTTAAGTACCTTCAGTCTTAGACATAACTTCACCGATAGAATTCCCTTATAACCTATAGTTATGTTTGTCCAACTTAGTCATATTAAATATATTTTAAAACTAAGCAAGACTTAATTCTAATTCTATTAGAATTAACATGATCTTAGGTGTAATTAATTTTAAACATTTTAAAATTATTTTATTTACCTATTATGTGTTTGCATGCAATCTTTATTATAGGTTGACGGTTTATAATCATTAATCTTATAACTCTTATAAATTTTAATGATTATCCCTATAATAAAAATTATATAGTTTAATTAATTAACAATCAAATTCAAATTAATCAATAGACCATGACATTTGCATTTCACGACTTAACATCACAATTAAATTAAACTTGGATGGGTCATGCTTAAGGCAAATTGACTTTCATATTTTATTAATATAATTCCTTATATCATACAAATCATGAAAACCACCCAAGCATCAATATGACATTAAATTAAATATAACTCTTTATATTTAAGTTATTTACTGTCATGCCACATGCTGATTGTATTACATATATTTAACATAACCATTATATTAA
This sequence comes from Luffa acutangula, assembly GCA_036850905.1. Taxonomy (NCBI): domain Eukaryota; kingdom Viridiplantae; phylum Streptophyta; class Magnoliopsida; order Cucurbitales; family Cucurbitaceae; genus Luffa; species Luffa acutangula. The sequence continues at coordinate 21,185,758 of CM072087.1, forward strand.
ATTACTAATGAAATTCATCCATTATGAATTAATATCATACATCATAACATTTATATTATAATAAAATGCATAATCATGTTTAACCTATGGTGGGATTTACTCTAAATGACATCCATAAAGCATTTAAATAGCAAATGAACCGATAATTTGGCCCTTGCAATAAAATAAAGCAATAAAATACATTCATTTAGCATAATTTTATCCAATAAGTCTTCTGGCGCTCCACAATTGGACCAAAACGACCTGAACCGACCTGAACCATCTCGAATTGGCCTCAAAAAATGCGAACCAAGTCATCCCAACACGTATAGGAGCCAACCCCTTGAACCGGACCGAACCGAAACGTCTACATCACTTGAAAAACCTAGAGACGCTGTCGTGTTTGGCGTGTTGCTGGGATTTTTAGACAGCGTCGAGACGCTGATGAACCAGCGTCTCGACGCTGTTGCATCTTGAGGATAAATCTAGAGAACTCGGCAGTTGTTCTTTCATTTTTGGCTAAATTTGGTCTAGACCTTCATCGATTTTTTAGCCTAATCTTGATCCAGACTTACAATTCACTCGAATTTACATATAATTGCCAAAAAACACAAGGGCCCTTACAATTTTGATGATATCAAAGCACTAAACTCTAAGGCTAAATTTATCGAAAACATTCATTCTCAAAATTACATCCACCATGCAATTAATCCCACCAAACCAATGCAAATTTTAGAAAAACGAGATTAGATCTACGATCGGCTCTAATACCAATTGAATTTATTTGAATTTTGTAATTATGTAAAGCGAAAGCGTAATTGGAACCGATTCATAGTTAATTTTGTTTAATATAAATACCAATACATTAGCAATAAAACTAGAACTATTCTAGATTTATATTAATGTTAAGCATACAAAAATATTAGATCTAAATCTAATTTATATAGTAACAAGTTACTTAGTCTCATGGACGACTCAGATTAAATTCACCAACTGCTTGTGAAACAATCACGAACTACTGAAGAAGATACAAGACCCATCAATGTCCTGATTAAAGCCAAAAAATTTGATCACCATATCAAATCTTATATTCCAAGATCGAAATGCTTAGGTCAATCCATTAATGGATCCCTTAAGCTTGCAAACTCTTTTGCTATTGATCTTGCTCAATGGACCCTTCTGGTTGAGACCTTAAATGTCTCGTTTCCTCTTGTAAATCCACTTGTAACCTATAGGTGTTACCCCATCAAGCAAATTTACAAGATCCCAGATGGAATTGAAATGCAAAGACTTCATTTCCAGGTCCACGACTTTAAACCATTGGTCCTTGTCAACATCATTCATTTTCTTTCTAAAAGATAATGAATCCTCTATGTCATCATCAAGAATGACGACTTGAGCTTCAAATAAGCCCATGTAACGGTCAGGTTATAAAACAACCCTCCCACTACATCTACGAATTCTCAACTCTTGAGATGGGTGTGACTTGACAAAAAACACTGGATTTATCAACAACTCTTATTGAATAACCAGTCTTATCAACAACTCTTGTTGATTTTTCTGTAGCTTCATTGGTTAATACACTCAAACTGACTTTACTTTGTGGCTATGATTTCTCATATGTTCTTCTTCTGAGAATGAAGTATTTGTCAATACAAATTTTTTATTCTCTTTTGGATTGAAGAAATATCTACTCCTCGTTTCCTTTGGGGTTACCTACAAAATATGCAATGAAGTCAACACTTCATGACCCCAAAACGAGCCAGGCATTTGAGCATAGCTCAATATGGGTTGAACCATATCCAATAGGGTTCTATTACTCCTAACTGAGATTTAGGATGTGATTCCATGAACTATCAAATAGTCCTAGAATCTCAAGTCCCTATACTCAACACATTGATCAGATCAAAGTGTTTTTTATTATCTCACCTAACAAGTTTCCAACTTCAGTCTTAACCCCTTCAAATATCTCAAGAGCTTTAGACTTAAATTGCATTAGGTAGAGATATTCATACCTTTGAATAATCATCTATAAACGAGATTAATTATTCATACCCTCCCACTGCTTTAACATACTGGACCACAAGGATCCAAATGTATAAACTTCAAGGGTTCTTTGGTTCTTTAGTTCTTTTCCAGTAAAAGATCTATTAGTCATATTGTCCATAAGGCATGACTTAATTGGTATTAGAGAGTCTTCTTCTAACTAACTTAGAAGTATACTCTAGACTAAGCTCCCAATCATATTGAGATCAAAATAGCCTAACCTTAAGAACCAAAGAAAGGTATTTCCTTTAGGAGATATCCTTTGCCTTTATTTCTTTGAGTATAAGCAATCTTAAACAACTCAGTGCTCATGACTTGCTTTACTCTTGATTAGTCTTAAAACACATAAGTTATTTTCCAGTAAAGCTGAACAAATGTCAACTCCCTTTCTTAAAATAAAACTGCGTTAGCAGAGAAAGGTATAGAGCAGCATTGTCCCAGCATATACCTTATAGAAATCAAATTTCTGTTAATCTTTAGGAAATACATACACATTATCTAATAATGTGTATTTTCTCCCACTAGATAAAATAACTTAGTGTGCCCCTCTGCCATAGCCGAGACATACTCTCCAAATCAAAATCTGAGAGTCATCTCACCTACTTGCAACAGTTGCCATGAGCTTATTCCTTGAAAGGAAAAACAAACGTGATAAGTGGCACCTGAATTTAAAAATTCAGGTTGTATCCTCATTTTCCACTATGCACGTTTCAATGACCAATAAATCACATTCATTGTCATCGACAATGGCTAGGCAGTTAACGTCATAATCATCATAAACTATTCAAGATGAACTAGACATTTGGTCCTGAGGACATTCCTCACTCAAGACTAATCTAAAATCATTTACCACAAATTTGTCGTTTAAGCTAGTTGTATCTAAAACCGTTATTAATAAATTGACATAATACAATGCACATATGAATTATCACTGAAACAAAAAATTACTTGTTATGCACTAAACCCATTACATAAAATAATATTGTTTTAATCCAATCAATTTAGCAAAAGTAATCATCGACCCAAATATATGATACATGTTTGCAACGATACTTCAGAGGTTTAGAGCAACAGCTACCGTAGGGCAGTCAACCATTCATCCTCTGAATTGAGACAATCTCAGTCAATCCCTATTACCAGAATAACTCATATTCCAATAGATTTTAGCTACTGTTTTTTCGGTCAGGAAACCATTAACACCTTAACGATTTCCCGTAAGTGTGACCCTCCATTTTCAGATTCCAGAGGTCAGCCCCAACAATGCTACCGTAGGGAAAGTCAAAGTTGGGAATGGACCTAAGAAACCCTATCCATTTCTGGAGTTTGCGTTGTTCCGAATCCCATGATCAAACCCTCCGTAGGGTGATCGCTCCCAGGGCGACTCGCAGGCAGATCATAGGAATCTCACGGTGCAACCTAATGGAGGAGAACGTAGGATACGTTGACACGTGTCCTGCTCCCACTTACTATAAAATACTCCCTCATTCACCTTGATATTGATCCATGCAAACACCATCCGTAGGGGGTCACTCCCAGGGTGACTCGAGGCCAAGCATGACCTCACGTTGTGAACTCTTGAGGACGTGAGAGCAAAACTTGATTTATGAAAATCTTGTTTTGATATATTTTCTCCCACTAAGTATTTTTATAATTTAAGGGTCTATTACTTAGGTAAATTCTGGCTAAATGAATCTATCTAAGTCTATGCCTGTATATAACTCTTATATAGGTCTTTACTCTAATGTCTAGGTGAATTAAACCCTTTTAATTACCTAGTGACATTGCATGCTAACATTAGACTATGATTAATTCAACTCAAGTTCTGGATCTGTTCCCAGGTAGGAGGTGTTCCGTAACCGTCAACTTAAATACCCCCAGCCTAGACAGAACTTCACCAGGAGAGTTCCCTTATAACCATAGTAATGTTCTTCCTACTTAGTACATTAAAACTATTTTAATCCTAAGTAAGAATATAATTCTAATCCTATTAGAATTAAAATGAGCTTAGGTCTAATTAATTTTAAACAATTTAAAATTAATTCATTTTAACCTAAGGTCCTATGTTTGCATGCAACTCTTTGTTATAGGTTGACGATTTCTAATCAGTTTTATAACTATTATAAAATTTTAATAATTAGCCCTATAACATGCTTCTATGGTGTTTCCAAATAACAATCTAATTCAAATTATTAAACACCATAACGTTCATGACGCCGATAATATAACAATTATATTAATCTAAAGTGGTGTCATGCTTCGTGCAATTTCAATTTCATTTAATTAATATCGATTATATTAATTAACCATCCATGAAATTAAAATTACATGAATGTCGACATTAATATAATAAACTCTTATATTAATCTAATTAATGTCATGCTCAATGCTATTCCATTTTCATTAAATTAATATAACAATTTATATTAAAATTATACATGAAAATCAAGCATTGAAATTTATTTCCATTCATAATATAACTATTATATTAAGACTCATGAAAATAAATCTAAGCATGCATGCTACATTAATAAAATATAACAATTTATATTTATCTAATTAATGTCATGCATCATGCTTCTCAAATTTCATATATTTAATATAACAATTATACTAAATAACTCATGAAATTTAAATTCATGCATAATTATCATATATTATAACATTTATAACATAAATATGCATGAAACATGCTTAACCTAAGGTGGGATCTAGCTAAATGACATTCATAAAGCAATTAAATAACTATAAAGACCGGTATTTTGGCATCCTAGGGCAAAAATAATGAAAAGTTACATTAATTATTCAAAATCTAGCCCTAACCGCCTGGTAATTGGTCGGAACCGCTTCGAACCGCTTTGAACCACTCAAAACCAGCCCGAACCTTGTCAAATGGCCCAAACCGGACCCAAATTGCTTGAACCGGCCCAACAAGACCTTGAACCGGACCAGCCAGCATGAACCGGGCGGCTAACTACCTGAACCGCCCACGTCTTGCGTCAGTTTCACGGGTCGTTAACTGCTTTTGCTCTGCGCAAATTTAAAAAAAACGACGCATGTCCTGCTTGAACTCCCGACCTCACGTATCCTAGGCACGCACGCGCACCACTTCGCACAACTACTGATGTTCGAAACTAAGTGAACGCAAAATTTATTAATTCCGTAACCGCCCATCAAACTGCCAGCCGCACGTTTCGCTCAACGCTCCGTGAATACGGAAACTACCACCAGCGTCGAGACAGCCTCTATTCTTTAGCGCCGCGACGCCGTTGAGCAGGGTTGCGACGCTACGCCTCTGGACAGCCTCTATTCTTCGTTTCCAGCAGCAGTTTTTCACCAAATCGAACCCCGATTCGAGCACCGATCAACAAATTGATCCTAAATTTCTAGACACGGACTTACAAGACTCGATTTACAACAATTTGCCCCAAAAACATGTTCCCTTACGTGATCAAATCATAAAGAATATTGTAAATCTAATGCCAAAAAATACCAAAACAGTCTTTAAAGAAAACCATTATCATAATGCAAATCGATCCCACCAAAAACCACAACGCAAATTCTAAAATCAAAATTAAAATCACGAAATGGCTTTGATACCATTTGAAGGAATTGAATCCTCTAGCGGAAGTGAATTAAATGGAGCGTGATTTAATTTCAATTATTCGAATACCGGTACGTTGGGCAAAATAAGAAACAATTTCTACACTAGATTAAGCATGCATTTACAAATCTAAAACAATTTTAGATGTAAGAAACTTACGTGATAGAAGGCGAAAAACAGCACAATGCTCCTATCCACGTTCTTGATCTTCCAATCAACACCACCAATAGCGAACACTCGCTATGTCTCTTGGATTACTGAGACTTGGATTGTGGGATCCAAACTTTGCCTTGAAAGTGAGTCGATTTTCAGCAAAAAGTTGTTGTAAAATCCTTGAGAGCTTGAGAGAGAATTTTACTTCTCTGTCATTCTGCGTGAGAAAGGAGAGAATGAGCGATCAGTTGGGCAACTCCCTCTCCCCTGTACGATAAGTGGGGAGGGAGTTATTACCCTACTAGATCTTGATCGTTGGATCTAATCCAAAGGATCTTGGCCGTCTATTAATTAAATAATAATAATCATTTAATTAATTAATTAATTACAATTAATTTAATTAAAACAATATTAATTAAATCAATTATAATATAAGGTATTTAATTCAATTTGAGTCATATTCAATTGAATTAACCTGGCCATTCAATTAATCCTATTAATTGAATCGACATTAATTAAATATCAAATATTTAATTAATTTTGTAATTGAATCATATTCAATTATATCTCTCTCATTTAACCTATAGTTTTAATGTGCATCAAATGTACATTAATATTAACTATAGAATTAATTTAATCAAATCACATTAAATTAAATTAAATAATTAATTCATTAATTAAATATCATATATTTAATTAATTAACTATTTGAATCATTATTCAAATAATTCTCTCATATACTATAGTTTTAATATGAATCTCATTCACATTAAATTTAGCCTATAGTTTCAATATGAATCTAATTCATATTTAATATTTGAACTCCTTGAAATATTTAATTCTCCCGTTAATTAATTTTGAATCATATCTAGAATTAATTTATAATATAAAGTTTAATTCACCAATTAAACTTATATTATAATGTATCTTTATACATTATTTTAATTGTATCAAATACAACAAAATTCCCTTAACGAATTTGAACACACTTCAAATTCTAATCAAGACTATTTAACCTCAAAACCCTTTACGAGCTAGCAGGTGGACCTAATGGACCTACAGATCTGAAGCTCCAACGATACGAGACTAATTGGCTAAACTCATTAACCAAATTAGTCAACATTCGTTAACTGTGGGTCACTCCACTAAAGACCCACAGTTGCACTCTTCTCAGTGTAGAATATTTCTGTGTCCACGGATATCGACCAATAACAGTAAGTCAATCCTTCACGAGTGTTCGTAACGCCAGCTGGGTCAAATTACCGTTTTACCCCTAGGTTACCTCTGGATCCTTAAGTACCACTGATTCCTCTAATGAACAATCTGTTTATGATCCAATCAATAAACAGCAGTTCCTCTCGGGCCAGGAGAGGATGGGCGCCCTTGTTCAAGACCCGGAATCAGCCCTTAAGGGAACACACATCTACTTACCCCAATAGGGGAAGGAGTGAATTCCATCTTGTATTGTTATGTTCCCAGCCCCCATTCGGTCTTGCCCCTGAAATGGTAGGAATATTGAGTCGGCGAACTGGCCACTCTCACCCATACAGATCTAAGGACAATCCCTCCTGAAAAAGAGTTCATAACAGACTCAGGATTGAGATTGAGTTACCTAGGTCATCCTATTGAAATAGAAACCTAAACTAGTCAACGGTGTTACATCTAGTGGTTACTATTTCGCGGTCCGGTCTTATGCAAACTCATTGCACAGGATACCCCCACTCGCATGTCTTCTACATGGATGCTTTAGATCATTGCATCTGTATTGAATACAAATGGGCCGTATCACATAGTGTTACCAAGATAAGGTACCCAACCTTATCCCTATACTATAGACCATTTAAGTTGTTACTTGAACACTGATCCCCGTATGTCCCCACATACTAGTTCAAGTTTCATCTAAACAACCTAGGATCTTAGTTTATTGGATTTGGGTCAAATTGTGCAATTTTAGTAACAATAACTCTTTATTGTACAAACCTCAATAACGGCGTATTGATACAAGTGAACAATTTGTCACCATTCACTACCTACGAGTTTTAGAGCATAAAACCCAACATTCTGGTGCTTGATCGGTAGTGCGTCATTGGAGTTGAAACATATTCTAAAAAATTCAGAGTTCCGGGAGGAATCTGCTAATAAGACTGCAAGAGTTTTGCCTAATCAATAATATTGCTAGAGCATCTTTTAAAACAATTACTAAATCCTGACGAGCGTCTGTTTCTAATATGTCTGCTTATTTTTTTATTTTATGTTCTGTCATTTCTTTTGCTTCAGCATTCTATAAAAACCAATCATTTTAACCACCTTTGAAACCATTGAAAAGCTAAACAAAATAGATAAAGTGAGAGCTAATTCAGACCTTGGATTTGATAAATACTTATTACTTGTTGCGGATTTGTATACTTGCACAGAGTTCTAGAGTCTATTTCCATCTTATTTTTACTCACTCTAGGAGCCCAACAAGGGGGGTCCTTCGAGTAACCCAGAAGCCGATCAGACTAATGAAATCAGTTTAGAGCGATTATTAGAGAAAACTAGGAAGCCAATGAATTAGAATAAAGCATAATAAATCTCAATCCAACGACCCATTTTTATGTTATTGATCCCGTCTAATTTCTTCTTTGCATGTTTAGTTTTGTGCCATTTAAAATTCAGCATTCAGTTATTTTGATTTATTTTATTTTTCTTTCTTGTCTTGCATCATCAAAAGTCCCCCATGTTTGCATAAGCACGAAATTCTATAACTGTTAGATCCCTCTTCCCTGTGTTTGACCCCGGCCGCGCGATTATAAATTTATTTGATATGACCCTCGACAAGTCGCCCGTCAGTAACTCCATCTGGGTCAAATTATTGTTTTACCCTGAGTTACCCTTACCTCCCTAAGTACCAGTGCTCCTCTAATGAACAACCTGTTTGTGGTCCAACCATCAAACATAAACCCCTCTCGTGCTAGTGAGAGGGTAAGGCTCTTTGTGTTGGGTTTTATGAGCTAAAACTCGTAGATAGTGAATGTAATCGTTGACCGAATATTAATGAAATAATATTGATATATTTTTCCATTAAATGTTATTAGTTATTTTATATTTTTCTTTGCCTAAAATAACCCTAATCCAATAAACTAGACATCCTAGGCTGTAATATGAGTCTTGAACTATGTGTAGCGACATATGGGATCATTGTTCAAGAAACAACCTAAAGGGTCTATAGTATAGGGATAAGACTAGGTGCCTTATCCTGGCGACAAGATGGATACGACCCACTTTGTATTTGATACAAACGTTATGATCCAACGCGTTAATGTAGGAGACATGCGAGTGGGGGTATCCTATGCAATGAGTTTGCATAAGACCGAACCGCAAAATAGTAACCACTGGTTATAACACAGTTAACTAGTTGATTTTCTATTTCACTAGGATGACTGAGACAACTTAGTCTTAATCCTGAGTTGATTATGGACTCCTACTCATGAGGGATTGTCCTTTGAATTGTATGGGTGAAAGTGGCCAATACGCCGACTCAATAAGCCTACCATTTTGGGGTCAAGACCAAATAGGGAGCTGGGAACATAATCGTACAAGATGGAATTCACTCCTTCCCGACTTTAGGGAAGCAGGTGAGTGTTCCATTAAGTGGTGACTCTGAGTCTTGAACAAAGGGTCCTACCCTCTCAATGGCACGAAAGGGTTTTCTGTTTGATGGTTGGACCACAAACAGGTTGTTCATTAGAGGAGAACTGGTACTTAAGGAAATAGAAGTAACTTAGGGGTAAAACGGTAATTTGACCCAGCTGGTGTTACGGACACTCGTGAAGGACTAACTAGTCGATATTTATCTATATTTGTGGACACATAAAATATGTCTGCAGTGAGAAGAGTGAAACTGTGAGTCTATAGTGGAATGTACACACAGTTAACGAATATTGATTAATTTGGTTAATGAGTTTGACCAATTAATCTCACATCGTTGGAGCTTCTGATCTACAGGTCCATTAGGTCCCATTGGTAGCTCATAAAGTAATTTGAGACAACTAAGTAATAAATGTAAAATGAAAGTGTTCAATTTACTAAGGGAAACAATATAATATATATTGATATATTATTATGAGATAAATTAATATTTGAAGAACTTCAAATATTAATATAAAATTGAGTCACAATAAATTTATGGAAGTTTGAAAGAGTTCAAATATGAATTAATTAATTTTAAGGCCTAAAATCTATTTGGGCAAAATTAATTAATTCAAGGCCGAAAATTAAATATGTGATATTTAATTGGCGGTTAATTAATTACAAAATTCATTAGCTGAGAATTAATTAATTATGGAAATAATTAATCACTTAAGGAAGTGATTAATCATTTATGGAAATGGTCTAATCACTTATGGAAGTAATTAGTCATTTGTGGAAAAGATTAATCAATTATGGAATTGATTGATCATGGATTGATTAAATAAGGAATAAGATTGAATAAATTTTGGAAAAGATTGATTTGATTGAATATTTTATTCATGGCCTCTCTTCTATAAATAGAACACTAGACCTAATTGGTTAAATACTCTCCTTTTGCTCTTAGACTCACAAGACAAGACCATAGATTTCTCCCTAGCCTCCCTCTTAGAGAAAGACTCCCACAAGTCTTTTGCCTCCTAGACTTAGCGACATACTGGTGTAACCTCTGTGGTTATTGTGTCTTTGAAGAAGAATTTTCCAGTGAAGAAACTACAACGAGGCTGATGCATTTTCGTTCGTGGAAACGTCGTTGGCGAAGAACGGTCAAGTCTACAACGAAGGTTTGTAACAGTTCTTTCCCGTTTCTTTAGAAAAGCATGAAACTAAATTAGATAAAATTTTCAAGCATGTTTATAGCAATTTCCAACAACTTTAGAGCATGTGTAAAGTTTGTTTTGCCTTTTCGTAACGGTAGTTTAATGTTAATTAATAGACGGCGTAAGGTCCAATCAATGCACTTCCTCTACGTGGGGGCTTTTATCCCCTTCACTTTGTTCAAGACCCGAAGACACCACTTAAGGGAACACTTATCTACTTCCTCAAGAGTCGGGAATGAGTGAATTCCATCTTGTGTGATTATGTTTCCAGCTCCCCACTTGGTCTTCTCCCTAAAATGGTAGGCTTATTGGGTCGGTGTGTTGGTCACTTTCACCAATACAAATCAAAGGACAGTCCCTCGTGAACAGGAGTCCATAATCCACTCAGTATTTAGACTAAGTTGCCTAGGTCATCCTAGTGAAATAAAAATCTAACTAGTTAACCATGTTACAGCTAGCGGTTACTATTTCGTGGTTCGCTCTTATGCAAATCCATTGCATACGATACCCCTACTCGCATGTCCCCTACACGAACGCGTTGGATCATTGCGTTTGTATCAAATACAAAGTGGGTCGTATCCATAGTGTCGCCAAGATATACCCATCCTTATACCTATACTACAGACACTTTAGGTTGTTTCTTGAACATTTATCCCTATATGTCTCAACATAGAGTGCAAGACTCATCCGTCAGCCTTCAATGTTTAGTTTATTGGATCAGGGTTATTTAGGCAAGATGTACATAATATAATCAATAACTCTTTATTGAAAAAAACATCAAACAATACTTTATTTATGTTCAGTTAATTGTTACATTTACTATCTACGAATTATAAGGCATAAAACCCAACAACAAGTCCATCACTATTGAGTGTAGATTCTTGATAAGCCTAAGATACATGTTAAAGCTTGTGTTAATTACATCTAAATTTGACTTATATTTAGTTAATGCAATTCCGGACGCACGAGTTTAAAGCGACTAATTTAAGTAAGCAATTGTGAGGTTTCAGATTGTTTATTTTGGATTAGTTAGATATAGCTCAGTGGTCATTGCGAGGTTTCGGATGACCATTGTGTTATGTATGAGGGGTGGCGGTCAACCAAGCTAATTTAATTAATTTTGTTAATTCTAGCGTTCTTGGTTGATTGATTAATGAAACACATGTTAGTGTAGGGGGTCCTCCAAGTAACCAAGAAGCTAACCGGATTCATAAAAACAACATTGAATGATTATTAGAGAAAATTAGGTAGCCAAGTAGCATAATATTCAAGCATAGGAAATCCCGATCCAACGATCCTAGTTCATTATTGAATTCCATCTTGTTTCATTTTATCATATGTTTTCATGTTTTGCCTTATTTACACTCAGTATATTACTTTCTGTTGCACCTATCCATTCCATCCCCCTTGTTGTGTGTGAAAGTGTTAATATCTAAAATACGGAAGCAATTTTAGATCTGACGGGACGAGAGTTGTCGAGCTCTCAGGTGTCAAAACGAATTTATAATCACTGATCACTAAACTACTCTACAGTAGTAGTGGTCGGGGTTGATCACAGGGAACAACTGGTTTACTTCTAACCTCTTTTGTGTTTGGTGGTAGAGAACGCGGGGTTTGAGACGAATTGTGAAATTTGTGGGGAGGAAAATATGTAAGAAAGTAAACTGATGGAAAATTAAATAATAAGAAAGTAAACTGACACAAAAATTAAATGGGGAGGTTGGCTAATCTTACCTTGCCTCTCATTGTAGCTGGAGACACTCGGGATTAGTACATTTGCATTTTACTCATCGATTAGCAGATAATGATTTATATGCATGTTGTCTATAGGTATTCTAAATCAATTTACTCGATTCCAACGTCCATCGACTCAATTATTAGTTACTAATTAATTAACTCCACGAACCCACCAATGTCAATTAATAAAGCAACTGCATTAAGAACTATATACCCCTAGAGCGTTAACCCAACGGACTCGTTGAACTAACATGCAATTTATCAATAAATTAACTTGGCCACAGTCAATAAATCAATTAATCGTTGCCCTAGACTAGAACACTCACAATCAACTAGAAAGAAATCTAATGAATCACAAGTATCGACTTAGACCCTAGACCTATCATGTCAACAACGAAGTCAGAGTCTATTCTTGGGACTTGTGCTCATGAATCAATCTAATGCTAACTATTGAACTAACCATCCATTAGCTACTTGGCAATTAGTTCTTTAGCAAGTTATTAACATACGAGTTGCGAGTTAGGGCGTCAATCTAACCTACTACACATGTTAATTATAAAAGCGGGAATATAAAGCCACAAACAACAAATAAATCATGCATAAAGTTCAGCAATCTCACGACAAACAATGAATCAGTGCAGTAAGCTCATGAATCTCATAAAAATACAAATGTACTTACAATCTCGGGGTTCCAACTACAACGAATGGTGCTTGGACAGCCATAGACAATTCTAATCTAAGCCCAGGGCTCGATAAACATACCTAATTTACCTAGGAACTATAAAATATAGAAGAAAATGGAAGAAATCGAAGCTAGAATCGAGAGAAAAGACTACCAAAAGCCCCAATCAGATCTCCCTCTCGAACTTGCCCAAAAATTTCAGCTGTTGTCATTTAAATAAGCAAAATGGCGTCGAGACGCTAATGGTGAATTCTCTGTTTGGTGTCGTCATCGAGTCTCGAACGCTCCACTTAGGTCTTTGCACCGTCTCGGCACCCCATGGACTTCAAGATGGATCGAAACCGCGCTAATTTCCTCGAATTAACACCAAATTTGAATATGGGCTCCCTTGAAGCGCTAGATACCAAACAACTTAAAAACATAACTTTAAACGAGATAATTGTTGTAGAACTAGAAACATTAAGGACAAATAAACATGGGCAATTAGGTCCCATCACGATCTTAGGCACATAAGAAGCTCAATTTGATCATTCATTGCATGTTGTCCAAGTGAAGAAAAACAGAGGCAGTTTACCAACCTTGTGCAAATGGAGAAATTGGTTAGATTCTCTTGTTGTTTTTCTTTACCAATCAATCACGAACCACCACTGGATCTTCCTTGCTATCCTCAAGCCTTTGGAACAGATTGTGTGATCCTCAAGTGATGGAATTGAAGGGGAAAAGCTTGAAGAACAAGTTTGTGAAGGTGGGTTTGGTGAGTTTGTGTTTTGGCAGTAATTCACTAATGTAAAAGGTTAATTTCTTCATCAAACTCCATCCCTTATATAGAGAGATAAAATGGAAAGGGCTTAGACGGACAACAATTAAGCTCAATTAAGAGGGAACTGAAGTGACTTAAGTGTGGGGAGCATGGGTTTAGTCACCATGCACTCCACCTCCAAAAATTCAACATTTTTAAATTCTAATAAATTCAAGTATTATCTTGAATTTATTATTTAATTATTCAATCACCAATACTCTGAAAAATGAAAATTTCATTTTCAATATTTCCAATTTTAAATTAATTCAAAATTAATTAAAAATAATTACTAATTAAATAATTAAAAATTAATTTAATATCAAATATTAAACTAATATTTTGCCATCAATCTCGAACATTTCTGAAATGTTATTTTCTAATCATGAATCCCTACTCATGTCCATGATATTTAAATCATATTTAAATATTAAATCACACAAACCCGATTTTCATAAAACTCGACGTATCGACAACGTCTATCACCTTTATCTATTTCCCTAAACATGAACATAAAGTAATTCATATTTTACCCATCATATTGTTCCAAAAGTTAGTCTCGAGATAGCAAGGGGACCTAATGGACCTACAGATCATGCGCTCCAACGATACGAGGTTAAACTGGCCCAACTCTTTTAACCTAGCTAACCAACATTTGTTAACTATCGGGACACTCCACTATAGCCTAGTAGTTGAACTCCCCTCACTGTAGATATATTTTCGTCCACTCGATAAAACAATGATTAGTAAGTCAATCCTTCACAGGTCGTTCGTTACTATAGTCAGGTAAAATGTTCGTTTTACCCCTATAGACTGTTGGGATTGGTGCCCTAAAACTCGTAGATAGTGAATGTTAAATGAATTATTTACTTATTCGATAAAGGTGTTATCGAGATTGATTCAGTAAAAGTCATTACTGAATAAATTAAATTGCAGATATAATAACCCAAATCCAATAAACTAAGATCCATGGCTATAGGATGAACACTTGAGCTTTATGTAGAGACATAAAAGTGGATCAAGCTTGAGTGATAGCCAAAACGGTCTATAGTATAGGAATAGGGTTGGGTACCTTATTCTGGAGACACTATGAGACGCGGCCCACTTTATAGATGGTATAGACGATGTGATCCTAAATCGTCCATGTAGAGACATGCGAGTGGGGGCGTCCTATGCAATGAGTTTGCATAAGACCAGGACCGAGAAATAAGTCGCTCTCGCTTTATAACACCGTTTACTGACGAGACTGACTATTTCATGTGATGACCTAGGTAACTCGATCTTAATCCTGAGCTAACTATGAACTCTTGTTTATTCGGGCTTATCCTTAGATCTGCATAGGTGAGAGTGGCTCAGTATCGCCGACTCAATAAGCCTCCCATTTCAGGGATAGGAACGGGTAGATAGCTGGGGACATAGTCGTGCAAGAAGGAATTCACTCCTACCCGAATAAGGGATAGTAGAGAGGTTGTTCCCTTAAGTGCTGACTCCGGGGCTTGAACAAAGGGATCCCGCCCTCTCATTGGCCCGAGAGGGACTCGGTTTATTGGTTGGACCATAAACCAATTGTTCATTAGAGGATCAGTGGGACTTAAGGAACTAGAAGTACTATAGGGGTAAAACGGCTTATTGACCTAGCTATAGCTACGAACAACCTGTGATGGATCGACTTACTAATCATGGTTAAATCAAGTGGACGGAAATATATCTATAGTGAGGGGAGTGCAACTATCAGGCTATAGTGGAGTGTCCCGATAGTTAACGAATGTTGGCTAGCTTGGACAATGAGATTAGTCGGTTAGCCTCGAATCGTTGGAGCCCGTGATCTATAGGTCCATTAGGTCCCCCTACTAGCTCATATCGGAATTAAGCCTAGAACAAAAGATAGGAAGCTTTGAATCGTTCAAAATCGGGAAAAAGGGTATTATCGTAAATTGTGTTTGACACAATAATTTAATTATGAATTAAATTAGAAAATGAGAGATGAAGTATTTAAAAGTGTTTTGAATACTATATATATATGTATTAGGAATCATATATATGGAATTGCACAAGATAACAAAGATTAATTAGATTAATCATATCAAAATTAATTTGAAAATTTTCAAATTAATTACCAAGCAATCAATTTCAATTTAGAATTGAAATTGGGGGTAATTTGCAAGCTTGAAATTTGATTTCAATTTGAATTTAGTGGATTTAGTTGGAAATCCACTTAATGCATGATCATTCAAAGTGGAAAGACAACTCACTCATGCATTGTTGCATGTCTTGTGTAATGTACACCTAGAATCCACTTGAGCTTGCAAATACACCATGTGTCTTGTGTCTTGAGGCTTGGCTTTGCTTGGAGAATGTCTTTAAAAGGAGTTTGAATCATATTCAAACATAAGAGAGCCATTTCCTTAATGTTATGCTGCTGGAATTTGGACTCAAAGTTCTCTCATCTCTCATTCTTCTCCATTGTTTGATGCTTCAAGCATTCCCTTCCCATTCCCTATCTTATATAGACTCCCACAAGTCGTTCTTGGCCCGGAGTATAGTAGGGAAGACTCTAGAGGTTGTCCAAGGAGCATAGGAGAGGCAAACACCACAAGGAGTTCAACATAAGTGAGCTACAAAGGTTGGTGTTTTCTAAACTCTCTATTCTGTCTTTTCTAGAACATGCATGCTTTAGGAGTAAAATTGAACGTCTTAAGTGCTTTCGATCTTCAATTGCTTCCGCATGTGTAATATGTACACCTTCATAGACAATCTTGGTTCCTTAAGTCCACTGGTCCTCTAATGAACAATTTGTTTATGGTCCAACCAATAAACAAGCTCCCTCTTAGGCCAATGAGAGGGTGGGGCCCCTTGTTCAAGCCTTGGATTCAGCACATAAGGGAACAACCTTTCTACAAACCCTGAATTGGGTAGGAGTGAATTTCGTCTTGCTTTACTATGTCCCCATCTATCTATCTAGTTTTATCCCCAAAATTGTAGGATTATTGAACGGTGTATTTAGACCACTCTCACCCATGTAGATCAAATCACAACCCTAAACGAACAAGAGTTTATAGCAATCTCAGGATTAAGATTGAGTTACCTAGGTCATCGTATGAAATAGTAAGTCTTAGCAGTAAACGACGTTATAAAGTAAGAGTGACTTATTTCTCGGTCATGTCTTGTGTAAATATCTTTTACACAGGATGCCCCTACTCGCACGTCTCTACATGAACGATCTATGATCACATCGTTTGCCTCATTCGCAAAGTAGGTTGCATCCATAGTGTTAGCAGAACAAGGTACCCAACCTTATCCATTTACTATTGAAAATTTAGGTTATGTACTCGAACTTGATCCCTGAATATATTTATGATAAAGTTCGAGTATCTCATTTTATAAACATGGATGTCTCTATTGGATTTTAAGATATAAATAAACAATTTCAGTAAATAACATCTTTATTATATAGAAGGCAACAAAACTTGAGTTCTAGGACATAAACCCAAACAAACTCCCACTTGGACTATAACTCAAGTGGGATTACGATATTGTCAGGTGATATAGCAACACATCATATGCTAAAAACTCGTAGTCCTAAACTCTTGAGATGTCCCTCAAACACTTTCGCTGTGAGGGGTTTTGTAAATGGATCACCCATGTTCTGTTCTGAGGCTATCTGGGTGACGATCACGTCTCCTCTCTGTACTATCCCTCGAATGAGATGGTATTTGCATTGAATGTGCTTTCCTCGTTTATGGCTTCGAGTTTCCTTCGAATTTGTAACTGCACCACTATTGTCACAATAAAGAGTGACAGGTACATGCATGTTAGGAACAACATCTAACTCATTTAGAAATTTTCTAAGCCATACTGCTTCCCGTGATGTTTCACAGGCTGCAACATATTCAACTTCCATTGTGGAGTTGACAATGCATCCTTGTCTAATACTTATCCACACTACTGCTCCTCCATTCAGAGTGAACACAAATCCTGATGTACATCTCATGGAGTCTATGTCGGTTTGAAAATTCGACTCAGTGTATCCAGTAAGGATCAAATCCTTAGATCCATACACAAGTGAATAGTCTCTAGTTCTTCTCAAGTATTTTAGGATATTTTTAACGACAGTCCAATGTGCCTGACCAGGATTGGATTGATATCTGTTGACAACACCTATTGCATAGCATATGTCGGGACGTGTGCATAACATTGCATACATAATACTTCCGACTACCGATGCGTAAGGATTTCGTTTCATATCCTCAACTTCTTGAGGTGTTATTGGACTATGTTCCTTTGATAGGTGCATAACATCTTTATTATATAAAGGACAACAAAATTTGAGTTCTAGGACATAAACTACAACAGTGTGAACACAAATTTCTACATCTGCTAGATCCCCTTTTCTATGTGTTTGACCCGAACCACTATTTCTACAGAATAGTTGTAGTGTCGTGGATTATAAATTTATTTGGCTTGGACCTTCGACAAGTCCCGTCACCTCAGTTGGAGCTAATTTCCTTATATGGTTTGCTGGTGCATTTTGATCGCGTATTCCACATCCTCAGGTCCAGATGTAGGCACAAATCTTCAACTTCACCTCATTTGCTCCGCTAACCTTTAATTTCCTATTGTGGGCGCATCTTCCTCGCAAAGTCTTCTGCACAAAAACATTAACTTGGATAAAGTCTTACAAAAATAATATATTTTTATACAACTTAAGCTTAAATTATATATTTATAAGATTTCCCTCATGAGTCTACAACTTTTGCTAAATTGACTTGAAATGATAAGATTTTAAACACTAAGTCCTTGATTTCCAAACAATAACCTTCGTTTTTAAGGCTAAATAACACACATAAATGAGTGTTATCAGTACACCACAACAAAATGATGTATCGGAGAGCAGAAAGAGAACCTTGTTAGACATGGTTCAATTTATGATGAGTTATTCTCAACTACCTGATTCGTTTTGGGGATATATAGTAGAAACTGTTGTATATATTCTGAATATGGTTTCCTCCAAGAGTGTTCAAGAAACACGCTACGAGTTATGGAGAGGACGTAAAGGAAGTTTGCGTTACTTCAAAATTTGAGGACGCCCAGCACATGTGTTGGTGCAAAACCTAAAGAAATTAGAACGACATTCAAAATTTTGCCTATTTGTAGGATATCCTAAAGAAACGAAGGGAAGTCTCTTTTATGATCCTCAAGAGAATAAAGTAATTATTTTGACAAATTCCACATTCCTTGAGGAAAATCATATAAGTAATCATCAAACACGCAGTAAACTAATGTTAAAGAAATTTTCGAAGAAGCCACAAACAAACAAACAAAAGTTGTTAATAAAACTGGTGCTTCCAACCAGTCACATCCTTCTCAAGAGTTGAACAACTAATTGGTTAATGAATTCATGGAGTATTGGATTAGTTAATCAATTAGACACATTCTTAGGAGTTGCACTATCTGAAAAGCCAAGAAGCAATCTGTGCTCACAATAATTCAGTAAAATTAATCTTTAGATAACCAATGATTGAATTTAAATAAACTAACACCGAGTAATTCCGATAATCCTACCCGCCTTTTATTTTACTACTTTTACTTTTCTGCCATTTATTTTCAGCACTTTATTTCTCCTCACATTTCAATCTATCCAAATCCAACCCCATTTTAGTCCCGTCACCACAATAAACCTAATTTAGATTAATTAACAATCGTGTTCCCTGTGTTCGACCCCGACCACTATTGCTACAAGCTAGCTTTAGGGGTTGTGGACTTTAAACTTATCTGGCATAGTCGTTGGAGAATTCGACACCCTACTACGTCCCGTTAACTCCCAAAACTCTAGTGGTTTTCCAGTCCCATTTATAGGATGCAAGAAATCAAAGTTCAATTTCAAGGATCTTTTCCACTATTGTTTTTGCGAGCCCACACATTCAACTCCAACATTTTGGCCACCAGCTGAACACGAACTATGCTAACTTTAGTGATCAATTCAAGCTAACAATGAAACTTAAACTTTAAGCAAAAAACAAACAATGTTAAGAGGAAGAAAGGTTGCCTTTGCATTAGTGGGGCCTTCGTCTACTTATGGTATCCAAATATTTTAATCCACGAAAAGAAGCTTAGCTCACCGAGGAAATTAAAATGCAAGACTTAAAGTAAAAGTTGCACAAAGTAAAAGAATAAACTTAATTCATATTAAATAAATGAAACGATTACAAGAATATAAGAACATACAACTTGAAATTGAATTAGAAAAGAAAAGTACAACAACTTAAACAAAAGACTATATAGAAAATAAGACGTAGGACTCAACTAAGGGTCTTTCCCCACTCTATCTTGACGGGATTGGAATTCCGTAATTCCGTAAAGCGAAAGCATGATTGGAACCGATTTGTAGTTAATTTTGTTTAATCTAAAAGACAAATACATTAGCAATAAACTTAGAACTATTCCAGATTTATATTAAGGCTAAGCATACAAAAATATTAGATCTAAATCTAATTTATATAGTAATAGGTTACTTACTCTCGTTGACGACTCAGATTAAATTCAGCATCTGCTTGTGAAATAATCATGAACTATTGCGAACACTACCACTATGGCTACACCGGTATGACTCTGAGACTACTAGAGGAGGGAGATTGGCTGGAGCCTTCAGGAGAATTCACTAAGAGTAGGAGAATGAATGGGATGCCTTTCACCCCACCACAGTGATCCTATTTATAGGAAAAGGCTACGACCTTTTCCTTTTAGGCAAAGGTCGTGAATAAGATCTAGTCAAATATATTATCTTATTCATATCTAATTTTAATAAATAAATAATTAATTACATGATTAATTAATTACCCAATTAAATATCATATATTAAATTTTAGGGATTTTATTAAAACATTTATTTATTAATATGAATCCAATTCATGTTAATTATTTGAACTCTTCCAAATATTTTCTCTCAAAATTAATATATGAAGTTAATTCAAAAATTATATTATAAAGTTTCATAAACTTTATATTATAATGTATCATCATACATTATATGATTCCCCTAAATAAATTGAACACTTTCAATTTACAATTTATACTTAATCGCGTCAAGTATTTTTACGAGCTACCAGTGGGACCTAATAGACCTGCAGATCAGAAGCTCCAACGATATGAGATTTAATCGGCTAAACTCTTTAACCAATTAATCAATTTTCGTTAACTGTGGGTTCACTCCACTAAAGACCCACAGTTGCACTCTTCTCACTGCAGACATAATTCTGTGTCTACAGATATAGACCAATAATGGCAAGTTAGTCTTACAGAGTGTTCGTAACTCCAGCTCTGTCAAATTACCGTTTTACCCCTAAGTTACCTCCTTAAGTACCAGTGCTTCTCTAATGAACAACCTATTTGTGGTCCAACCACAAAAAACAACCCGTCTCAAGCTAGTGAGAGAGTAGGGCCCTTTGTTCAAGACCCAGAGTCACCACTTAAGGGAACACTCGTCTGCTTCCCTAAAGTTAGGAATGAGTGGATTTCATCTTGTGTGATTATGTTCCCAGCTCCCCACTCGGTCTTGTTCCCAAAATGGTAGGCTTATTGAGTCGGCGTATTGCCCACTCTCACCCATACAAATAAAAGGACAATCCCTCGTGAACAGGAGTCCATAATCCACTCAGGATTCAGACTAAGTTGCCTAGGTCATCCTTGTGAAATAGAAACCTAACTAGGTAACGGTGTTACAGCTAGTGGTTACTATTTCACAGTTCGATCTTATGCAAACTAATTGCATAAAATACCCCCACTCGCATGACCCTTACATGAACACGTTGGATCATTGTGTTTGTATCAAATACAAAGTGGGTCGTATCCATAGTGTCGCCTGGATAAGGTACCCAGCCTTATCTCTATACTATAGACCCTTCAGGCTGTTTCTTGAACATTGATCCCCATATGTCTCCACATACAGTTCAAGACTCATCCCTCAACCTTGGATGTTTGGTTCATTGGATTGAGGTTATTTAGGCAAGATGTACATAATATAGACAATACGTCTTTATTGAAAAAACATTAAACAATACTTTATTTATGTTCGGTCAATCGTTACATTTACTAACTACGAGTTTTAGGGCATAAAACCCAACAAACTCCCACTTGAACTAAAACTCTAGTCAATGGGAAGTAAATGCAATAATCTAAAGCTGGGAATGTAATGGAAATTAATCCCACCGAAGCAATGCAAATTATAGAAAAACAAGATTAGATCTACGATCGGCTCTAATACCAATTGAAGGGATTGGAATTCTGTAATTTCGTAAAGTGGAAGCGTGATTGGGACCGATTCGTAGTTAATTTTGTTAAATCTAAAATACCAATACATTGGCAATAAACTTAGAACTATTATAGATTTATATTATGGCTAAACATACAAAAATATTTTATCTAAATCTAATTTATATAGCAACAAGTTACTTGCTATTGTTGACGACTAAGATTAAATTCACCAACTACTTGTGAAATAATCATGAACTATTGCAAACATTATCACTATGGCTACACCAGTATGACTCTTAGTCTACTAGAGACAGGAGACTGGTGGGAGCCTTCGGGAGAATTCTCTGAGAGTAGGAGAATGAATGGGATGTCTTTAACCCCACCAGAGGTCTTATTTATAGGAATAGGCAAAGACATTTTCCTTATAGGAAAAAGTCATGAATAAGATCTAATCAAATATATTATCTTATTCATATCTAATTTTAATAAATAATTAATTAATTCCATGATTAATTAGTTACCCAATTAAATATCATATATTTAATTGTAGGGATTTTATTAAAACATTTATTTTATTAATATGAATCCAATTCATATTAATTATTTGAACTCTTTCAAATATTATCTCTCAAAATAAATTTTTGAAATTAAATAAAAAATTATATTATAAAGATTCATAAACTTTATACCATAATGTATCATCACACATTATATGATTGTCCTAAATAAATTGATCACTTTCATTAATTGTGGGTTCACTCCACTAATGACCCACAGTTGCACTCTTATCACTGTAGACATAATTTTGTGTCCATGGATATAGACCAATAACAGCAAGTTAGTCCTTCACGAGTGTTTGTAACTCAAACTGGGTCAAATTATCGTTTTACCATTGAGTTACCTCTACCTCCTTAAGTACCAATGTTCCTCTAATGAACAATTTGTTCGTGATCCAACCACCAAACAGAAACCCCTCTCGAGCCAGTGAGAGGGTAGGGCCCTATGCTCAAGACCCGGAGTCACCAATTAAGGGAACACTCATCTGCTTCCCTAAAGTTGGGAATGAGTGAATTTCATCTTGTGTGATTATGTTCCTAGCTCCTCACTCGGTCTTGTCTCCAAAATGGTAGGCTTATTGAGTCGGCGTACTAGCCACTCTCACCCATACAAATCAAAGGACAATCCCTCGTGAACAAGAGTCCATAATCAACTAGGATTTAAACTAAGTTACCTGGGTCATCCTAGTGAAATAAAAACCTAACTAGTTCACGGTGTTACAACTAGCGGTTACTATTTTGCGGTCCGACCTTATGCAAACTCATAATACAAAGTGGATCGTATCCATAGTGTCGCTAGGATAAGGTACCCAGCCCTATCCCTATACTATAGACCCTTCTGGTCGTTTCTTGAAATTTGATCCCCGTATGTCTCCACATACAGTTCAAGACTCATCCCTCAGCCTTGGATGTTTATTTTATTGGATTACGGTTATTTAGGAAAGATGTACATAATATAGACAATAACTCTTTATTGAAAAAACATCAAACAATACTTTATTTATGTTCGGTCGGTCGTTACATTTACTATCTACGAGTTTTAGGGCATAAAACCCAACAAACTCCCACTTGAACTAAAACTCTCGTCAATGAGAAGTAAATGCAATAATCATAGAACCCTAAGACTATTGATTTAGTCTTGCAATGATGTTTCTGAGGTTTAGAGCAACAGCGCTGGAAGGGTGATCAACCACTCTTCCTTTAAAATGAGACACCTCTCAGCTAATTCTAATTTTGGAATAACTCATATACCTATAGACATTAATCACCGTTATTCGGTCAAGGATTTGTTAAAACACTTAACTCATCCTCGTAAGTGTAACCCTCCCACTTTCAGATCCCCGAGGTGCACACCAACAGGCTATCGAAGGGTGAGAAAACTGTTGGTGATTAACCTAAGAGACATTATCCCTTTCAAGAGTTCATGGTGTTCTGAATCCTACGATCAGGCCCTCCGAAGGGATGGTCGCTCCAGGACGACACACATGCGGATCATATGAATCTCACGATGTGACCTAGGGTTGGAGACTGAGGGATACGTTGACACATGTCCCGCTCCCACTTACTATAGAAACTTTCCCCATTCACCCTGATATTGACCCATGCAAACACTTTCCGAAGGGAGGCCGCACATAGGGCGACACGGAGCCGAGCATGAATCTCACTTTGTAAACATAGGGACGTAGGAACAAAACTTGATCTCGTTTTGTAATTTTTTCTCTCACTAAAATGTCTTATTGTATGTTTTAAGGGTTATTTAATTTAGATAAATTCGCCTAAGTCAATGTATCTAAATCTAATCCCATGATAACTCTTAGGATGAGAATTTTACGATAACATTCTAGGTGAATTAAACTCTTTTAAAAGACCTAGCAACATCACATTCTAACATGACTATGGTTAATTCAACTCAAGTTCCGAGTCAGCTCCCAGGTAGAATGTGTTTCATAAACCGTCATCTTAAGTACCTCCAACCTTAGACAAAACTTCATCGGGAGAGTTCCCTTATAACCATAGTAATGTAATATCTTTACTGTAAAGATCTAGGTGAATTAAACTCTTTTAATTGACCTCGCGATATTGCATGCTAACATAATTGTGGTTAATTCAACTCAAGTTCCGGGTCAGTTCCCAGGTAGGAGGTGTTCCGTAAACTGTCATTTTAAGTACCTCCAGCCTTAGACAGAACTTCACCGGTTGAGTTCCCTTATAACCATAATAATGTTTGTCCTACTTATTCATATTAAAACTATTTTAAAACTAAGCAAGACTTAATTCTAATCCTATTAGAATGAACGTGATCTTAGGTCTAATTAATTTTAAACATTTTAAAATTAATTCATTTACCTATGATCTTATGTTTGCATGCAATCTTTATTATAGGTTGACGGTTTCTAATCATTACGTTTATAACTCTTATAAATTTTAATGATTATCCCTTTCATAAACTTTATATGGTTTAATTAATTAACAATCAAATTCAAATTAATCAATAAACCATAACATTTGCATTTCACGACTTCGTATAACAATAATATTAAACTATAAATGTTTCATGTTTAATGCAAATTGATTTTCATATTTTATTAATATAACTTCTTATATCATGCAAATCATGAAAATCACCCAAGCATCCATAAGACATTAAATTAAATATAACTCTTTATATTTAAGCTATGTAATGTCATGCCATATGCTTATTGTATTTCATATATTTAACATAACCATTATATTAAATTACTCATGAAATTCATCCATCGTGCATTAATATCATACATTATAACATTTATAATATATTAAAATGCATGATCATGCTTAACCTAAGGTGGGATTTAATCTAAATGACATTCACAAAGCATTTAAATAGCAAATGAACCGATAATTTGGCTCCTAGGATAAAATAAAGCAATAAATTACATTAATTTAGCATAATTTTATCCTAATAAGTCTTCTGCCGCTCCAGAACTGGACCAAAACAACTTGAACCGACCCGAACCATCTCGAACATGCTTAAAAAAAACTCGAACCAAGCCATCCCAGCACGAACCGGAGCCAACCCCTTGAACCTGATCAAATCGAATCCTCTTCACCACTTAAAAACCCTAGCGTCGCCGCTGGAACTCGACACAACATCTCGAAGCCGTTGCGTTTAGTGTGTTGCTAGGATTTTGAGATAGCGTCGATACCTGATGAACCAGTGTCTCTACGTTGTTGCGTCTGAAGGAGAAATCTTGAGAACTCTACGACTCTTCTTTCGTTTTTGGCTAAATTTGGTTTCGATCTTCATCGATTTTTTAGCCTAATCTAGACCCGGACTTACAATTGATTCGAATTTACATATGATTGCCCAAAAAACACAAGGGCCCTTACAATTTTGATCATATAAAAGCAGTAAATTCTAAGGTCAAATTTATCAAGAAAATTCATTTGAAAAATTACATCCACCATGCAATTAATCCCACCGAACCAATGCAAATTTTAGAAAAACAAGATTAGATCTACGATCGGCTCTGATACCAATTGAAGGGATTGAACTTCTGTAATTGCGCAAAGTGGAAGCGTGATTGGGACTGATTCGTAGTTAATTTTGTTTAATCTAAAATACAAATACATTGGCAATAAACTTATAAATATTCTAGATTTATATTAAGACTAAGCATACAAAAATATTTTATATAAATCTAATTTATATAGTAACATGTTACTTACTCTTGTTGGCGACTCAGTTTAAATTCATCAACTGCTTGTGAAATAATCATGAACTATTGTGAACACTACCACTATGGCTAAAACGGTATGACTCTTAGACTACTAGAGACAGGAGACTGGTGGGAGCCTTTAGGAGAATTCTCTGAGAGTAGGAGAATGAATGAGATGCCTTTAACCCCACCAGGGGTCTTATTTATATGAAAAGACAAAGACATTTTCCTTACAGGAAAAGGTCGTGAATAAGATCTAATTAAATATATTATCTTATACATATCTAATTTTAATCAATAATTAATTAATTCCATGATTAATTAATTACCCAATTAAATATCATATATTTAATTTTAGGGATTTTATTAAAACATTTATTTTATTAATATGAATCCAATTTATATTAATTATTTGAACTCTTTCAAATATTTTCTCTCAAAATCAAAATTTGAAATTAAATTAAAAGTTATATTATAAAGTTTAATAAACTTTATACTATAATGTATCATCACACATTATATGATTGTCCTATATAAATTGAACACTTACATTATCTATGGGTTCACTCCACTAATGACCCACAGTTGCACTCTTCGCACTGTAGACATAATTCCGTGTCCATGGATATAGACCAATAACAACAAGTTAGTCCTTCACGAGTGTTCATAACTCCAGCTGGGTCAAATTACCGTTTTACCCTTGAGTTACCTCTACCTACTTAAGTACTAGTGCTCCTCTAATGAACAACTGTTTTGTGGTCCAACCACCAAACAGAAACCCCTCTCGGGCCAGTGAGAGGGTAGGGCCCTGTGTTAAAGACCCGGAGTCACCAATTAAGGGAACACTCATCTGCTTCCCTAAAGTCGGGAAGGAGTGAATTCCATCTTGTGTGATTATGTTCTCAGCTCCCGACTCGATGTTGTCCCCAAAATGGTAGGCTTATTGAGTCGGCGTAGTGGCCACTCTCACCCATACAAATCAAAGGACAATCTCTCATGAACAGGAGTCCATAATCCACTAGGATTTAGACTAAGTTGCCTAGGTCACCCTAGTGAAATAGAAACCTAACTAGTTAACGGTGTTACAGCTAGCGGTTACTATTTCGCGGTCCGGCCTTATGCAAACTCATAATACAAAGTGGGTCGTATCCATAGTGTCGCCAGGATAAGGTACCCAGCCTTATCCCTATACTGTAGACCCTTCAGGCTGTTTCTTGAACATTGATCCCCGTATGTCTCCACATACAGTTCAAGACTCATCCCTCAGCCTCATATGTTTAGTTTATTGGATTACGGTTATTTAGGCAAGATGTGCATGATATAGACAATAACTCTTTATTGAAAAATATCAAACAATACTTTATTTATGTTCGATCAATCGTTACATTTACTATCTACGAGTTTTAGGGCATAAAACCCAACAAACTCCCACTTGAACTAAAACTCTAGTCAATGGGAAGTAAATGCAATAATCTAAAGCTGGGAATGTAATGTACATTGTATTGCCTAAAAACATTTTGACGACTGTTTAAAAATAAAGAGTTATTTCCATTCAATAAAGCGTTATTTATTTTAAATGATTAGTACTACATAAAAAACATCAAATCCAATAAACTAGGAACCTCGGGTTATGTTATGAAAACTTGAACTTTATGTTGCGACATAAAAGTGGATCAAGTTCAAGAAATAACCTAAACGATCTATAGTATAGGGATAAGGTTGGGTACCTTATCTTAGGAAAACTATGTGATGCGACCCACTATGTTTATAGTGCAAACGATGTGATCCTGAATCGTTCATGTAGAAACAAGAAAGTGGGCGCGTCTTATGCAAATGAGTTTTCATAAGACCAGGACCGAGAAATAAGTCACTCTTGCTTTATAACGTCGTTTACTGACAAGACTGACTATTTCAAGCGATGACCTAGGTAACTTGATCTTAATCCTGAGCTAACTATGAACTCCTGTTTATTCGGGATTATCCTTTTATTTCCATGGGTGATCGGGTAGATAGTTGAGGACATAGTCTTGCAAAACGGAATTCACTCCTACCCAATTTAGGCATAGTATAGAGGTTGTTCCTTTAAATGCTAACTCTGGGACATGAACAAAGGGATCCGTCTCATTGGTCTGAAAGGTTTTAGGTTTAGTGGTCGGACCATAAACCTGTTGGGTTTTATGCCCTAAAACTCGTAGATAGTGAATGTAACCGTTGACCGAATATTAATGAAATAATATTGATATATTTTTTCATTAAATGTTATTAGTTATTTTATATTTTTCTTTGCCTAAAATAACCCTAATCCAATAAATTAGACATCCTAGGCTGTAATATGAGTCTTGAACTATATGTGGCAACATATGGGGATCACTGTTCAAGAAACAGCCTAAAGGGTCTATAGTATAGGGATAAGACTGGGTGCCTTATCCTGGTGACACTATGGATACGACCCACTTTGTATTTGATACAAATGCTATGATCCAACGCATTCGTGTAGGAGACATGCCAGTGGGGGTATCCTATGCAATGAGTTTGAATAAGATCAGACCGCGAAATAGTAACTGGTTAGAACACCGTTAACTAGTCGGTTTTCTATTTCACTAGGACAACCTAGACAACTTAGTCTTAATCCTGAGTTGATTATGGACTCCTGCTCATGAGGGATTGTCCTTGGATTTGTATGGGTGAGAGTGGCCAATTCACCGACTCAATAAACCTACCATTTTGGGGACAAGACCGAATGGGGAGCTGGGAACATAATCGTACAAGATGGAATTCACTTCATCCCGACTTTAGGGAAACAGATGAGTGTTCCCTTAAGTGGTGACTCTAAGTCTTGAACAAAGGGTCCTACCCTCTCAATGGCACGAGAGGGTTTTTTTGTTTGATGGTTGGACCACAAACAGGTTGTTCATTAGAGAAGAACTGGTACTTAAGGAAATAGAAGTAACCCAAGGGTAAAACGATAATTTGACCCAACTGGTGTTACAGACACTCGTGAAGGACTAACTAGTCGATATTGGTGTATATTCGTGGACACAGAAAATATGTCTGCAGTGAGAAGAGTGCAACTGTGAGTCTATAGTATAATGTACACACAGTTAACGAATATTGATTAATTTGGTTAATGAGTTTGACCAATTAATCTCACATCGTTGGAGCTTCGAATCTGCAGGTCCATTAGGTCCCACTGGTAGCTCATAAAGTAATTTGAGGCAACTAAGTAATAAATGTAAATTGTAAGTGTTCAATTTACTAAGGGAAACAATATAATATATATTGATATATTATTATGAGAGAAATTAATATTTGAAGAATTCAAATATTAAAATAAATTTGAGTCACATTAAATCTATGGAAGTTTGAGAGAGTTCAAATAATGAATTAATTAATTTTAAGGCCTAAAATCTATTTGGGAAAATTAATTAATTCAAGGCCAGAAATTAAATATGAGATATTTAATTGGTGGTTAATTAATTAAAGAATTCATTAACCGGGGAAGTAATCAATTATGGAAATAATTAATCGCTTAAAGAAGTAATTAATCATTTATGAAAATTATCTAATTACTTATGGAAGTAATTAGTCATTTGTGGAAAAGATTAATCAATTATGGATTGATTGATCTTAGATTGATTAAATAAGGCATAAGATTATATTGAATCAATTTTGGAAAATATTGATTTAATTGAATATTTTATTCATGACCACTCTTCTATAAATAGAACACTAGACCTAATTGGTTTAGGAGCTCTCTTGCTCTTAGACTCACAAGACAAGACCCTAGAATTCTCTCTAGCCTCCCTCTTAGAGAAAGACTCCCACAAGTCTTTTGCCTCCTAGACTTAGAGACATATCGGTGTAACCTCTGTGTTTATTGTGTCTTTCAAGAATAAATTTCCAGCGAATAAACTACAAGAAGGTTGCTGCGTTTTTGTTCGTTGAAGCGTCGTTGGCGAAGAACGGTCAAGTCTACAACGAAGGTTTGTAACGGTTCTTTCCCGTCTCTTTAGAAAAGCAAGAAAATAAATTTAGATTTAATTTTCAAGCATGTTTATAGCAATTTCCAGCAACTTTAAAGCATGTTTAAAGTTTATTTTGCCTTTTCGTAACGATATTTTAATGTTAATTATTATACGTCGTAAGGTCCAAACGATGCGCTTCTGCTGCGTAGGGGCTTTCATCCCCTTCAAAACCAATTGTTCATTAGGGATTCAGTGTGAACTTAAGGAACTAGATGTAACTTCAGGGGTAAAACAAATATTTTACCCAGTTGTAGTTACGAACAACTTGTGAAGGGTCGTCTTACTAATCATTGTTATATCGGGTGGACAAAAATATATCTACGATGAGGGGAGTTTAACTATCGAGCTATTGTGGATTGTCCCGATAGTTGACAAATGATGGTTAGCTGACTTAAAAGGGTTTAGCTAGTTTAGCTCGGATTGTTGGAGCTCATGATTTGTAGGTCCATTAGGTCCCTTTGCTAGCTTGTACGAAATAAACCTTAGAACAATGTGATGATGGAGTTTGAATTGTTTGATCTCAATATGGGGAATTAGCGTCAAATATATTTGATATCATTGGCGTAAAAGTTTGATTGAGATTAAACTATAACAGAGAGAGTTGTAAATTTAAATATAATTTAAAAATGGTATCTATGAATAGGAATTCATATTCGAGAAATTGAATATAGATTCAAATTCATCGGGAAAGGTTTTTAGAGGAATCCAATTGGTGTCTAAAATAAGTTTAATATTTAATATTAAGTTTATTAATTAATTAAGATGTTTAATTGAATTAATTTTATTTTAATTATTTGAATTATTATAAAATTAGTTTAAAATGAAAATGATTTTAAGAAATTAATTTTAGTGTGGTAATTTGTTTTCTTTTTGAATTACTTAAACGAAGGGGCAAAATATAACATGATGACACCAACTCAATGTTGGGTTTTATGCCCTAAAACTCGTAGATATTAATGAAACAAATTAATCAATTTCAATAAAGCATTATTTGAGTGATTCAGTAATTTGGTTATTGAATAATCGAGTTTGCATTAATAAACCCTAAATTCAATAAACCAAGATCCAAGGTTCTTTAAATGAAACTTGGACTAGTATGTAGGGACATACGAGGATCAGTGTTCAAGTAACAACCTAAATGGTCTATAGTATAGGGATAAGGTTGGGTATCTTATCCTGGTGACACTATGTGATACGACCTACTTTGTATTCGATACAGATGCAATGATCCAAAGCATCCATGTAGGAGACATGCAAGTGGGGATATCCTATGCATTGAGTTTGCATAAGATCGGACCGTGAAATAGTAACCAGTAGATGTAACGTTGTTGACTAGCTTAGGTTTCTATTTCAATAGGATGACCTATGTAACTCAATCTCAATCCTAAGTCTGTTATGAACTCCTTTTCAAGAGGGATTGTCCTTAGATTTGTATGGGTGAGAGTGGCCAGTTCGTTGACTCAATAATCCAACCAGGGGCAAGACCGAATTGGGGCTGGGAACATAACAGTACAAGATGGAATTCATTCCTTCCCCTATTGGGGCAAGTAGATGTGTGTTCCCATAAGGGCTGATTCTGGGGCTTGAACAAAGGTGTGTCGTCCTCTCCTGGCCCGAGAGAAACTCCTGTTTAGTGGTTGGACCCTAAATAACTAGTTCATTAGAGGGATCAGTGGTACTTAAGGATCTAGAGGTAACTCAAGAGTAAAATGGTAATTTGACCCAGCTTGCGTTACGAACACTCGTGGAGGATTGACTTACTGTATTGGTCGATAACTGTGGACACATAAATATTCTACAATGGGAAGAGTGCAGCTGTGGGTTTTTAGTGGAGTGACCCACAGTTAACAAATGTTTATTAACTCGGTTAACGAGTTTACCCAGTTAATCTTGTATCGTTGGAGCTTCTGATCTGTAGGTCCATTCGGTCCACTGGCTAGCTCGTAACGGGTACTGAGATTAAATAGTCTTTAAAATTAAGGGAATTAATATAATGTATGGAGATACATTATAGTATAAGTTTAATTAGAGAATTAAACTTTATATTAAAATTAATTTTGGATGTGATTGAAAATTAATTAATGAGAGCATATGAATTTAATTAAATATGTGATATTTGATTAATTCATGAATTAATTGGAGAATTAATTAATTTAATTTGGTTGAATGTGATTTAATCAAATTAATACTATAGTTATTGATTAATGTTCATTTGATGCACATTAAAACTCTTGGTTAAATGAGAGATATAAAATTGAATATGATTCAAATGAAAATTGATTAAATATTTGATATTTAAGTAATGGGGACCAATTAATTGATTGGCCTAATTAATTCAATTAAATATGATTTGATTGAATTACAACTATATGTTATAGTTAATTTAATTAAAGTTGATTTAATTAAATTGATTTGTTAAATAATATATAGTTAATTGGATTATTGATTATTATAATCAATGGTCCATATCCTTTTCGATCAATGGCCAAGATTGATCAAGGGAGTTAAGGAGTAACTTCCCTCCCCCCTTATTATCGTGAAAGTGGCTCTCTCTTTCTAATGGGATTATGTGTTTTTTTATGGAAGATGAAAAAAACGATTTTCTCTCTCTCAATCTCCAAACATTCTCTCAAGAAGACAGCAGCCTTCCGTGCTGTAAATTTCCCTTCAATATCATGATGATCCCACAATCCTAATCTCTCAACTCAGAGTCATAGTGGGTGTTTCGAATGGTGGTGTTCTTGGAGTAGTACATGATTTTGGAGCATAATGCAGAGGCGATCTTCAGTATCCATATTCATGTAAGTTCCTCAAATCTAAAATAGTTTTAGATCTGAAATACAACATGCTTAACATCAAGATTAATAGAAAATTTCTCTGTTTTTATTTATTTGCCAATGTACCGATTTTTCGTAAACAAAATTGTACACGATACGGTCTGATATGTTCCCGCTGCCAAAGAATTTTAATCCTTCAGTATGCTTAGCCTTAATAAATAGATTAAGAATAGTTTTATAAATCTTTGCTAATGTATTGGTATTTTGATGGAAACAAAATTAACAACAAATGGTACCAATTCACTTCCGCTAACAGAATTAGGGAATTCCAATGCTACAATTGGTATCATAGCCGATCGTAGATCTACTTTTGTTTTCATGAAATTTGCATTAGCTATTGGTGTGTACTATGAATTTTATGGATGAATGGTTTTCTAGTAGATGTTTTGGGTTTTTGGCATTAGATTTGTAAAATTTTTGTTGATTTAATCAATGTAAAGGCCCAGTGTTTGGGGCTTTTAATTGCAAATCGAGTCTGTAAGTTCGTGTCCTTCGTGTTTTGATGATTTTCCGTAAAGAATTGAAGAAAATTGAAAAAAAATCGAAGAAAACAGAGGCTGCATTGGTAAAAAAAATAAAAAATTGGTGGTGCTCACGTCAGCATTCCGTATAAGACGAAATAGCTGACGTCAATCCTACACAGCACGCAGCTCTGTTCATTTCGGGACCGTTCGACGCAGTCTAGCCGATGCTTTGCGGTTCGACCTTTGTCGATGTGATTCGGTGCATGTCGTTGTGGTTCGGTGCGATTCATCAACAGTTCATCTAGTTTTGATCGGTTCATGAGATTTTTGACTGGTTTCCAGTAGTCTTTGTCCGGTTCACATGAGGCCTTGATCGGTTCGGGTGATTTTGATCGATTTCTTCAAAATTTGACTGGTTCAGTCGCAGTTCTTGACCAATTCGTGAGTTTCAGGCTCGGTTCTTAACCGATTAAGTAGATTTTTTATCGATTTTTCGAGTTACTTGACCGTGTTTCCTTCGGGTTTTGACCAGTTCTGCTAGTTTTAGGGCGGTTCATGTGGTTTTTAGAGCTGGTTCAGTACATTTTGACCATTAACTTAGAGGATGAGTTAAGTGGTTGTTGCTCTAAACATCTGAGTTAAGTGTGTTAGCAAATCCTTGACCGAGCAACGGTGGCTAATAGCTATAGGAATATGAGTTTTCTAGAAGTCAAATTAGCTGAGAAGTGTCTCAGTTTAGAGGAGTAGCTGATCACCCTTCGGTGATTGTTGCTCTAAACCTCTGAAGCATCGTCGCAAAAACTAAATCAATAGTTTTCAAGAGTTTCTTTGATTGCTTGTGTTTTTGCTAAATCTGATTGGATTAGATTTAATGGGTCAGTGCAATAAATAATCAAGTATTTTGTTATTTCAGCAATTCAAATGAAATATGTGCATTGTCTTACACTTGTTTGGCAAATAACGATGATTATAGAATTTATAATCCACGACCCTACAACTATTTTGTAGAAATAGTGGCAAGGGTCGAACACAGGGAAGGGGACCTAATAGTTATAGAATTTCGTGCTTATGAAAACAGGGGGTTTTTTTAGAATGAAGGACAAGGAAAAGTAATAAAATCGTTAAATGCTGAAATTTAAAAGATCGAAAACTAAGCATGCAAGATAGAAATTAAACGGTAACAATAACATAAAGAGGGATCGTTGGATTGGGATTGATTATGCTTGATTTTAATTCGTTGGCTTCCTAGTTTTCTCTAATAATTATTCTAAACTGATTTCATTAGTCCGGTCGGCTTCTAGGTTACCCGAAGGACCCCCCTACACTAACCTGTTTTAATTAACTTGGTAACCGTGAATTCTGCAATTAACAAGATTAATTAATATAAACTCTATCGCTTGCCACCCCTTAGACATAATTTAGCAACCATCCGAGACCTCTGCAACGGTTACTAATTATATCTAACTAGTTAATTAACACACAATTTTGCAACTACCTATTGAAACTAGCCGCTTTGGGATCGTGAGTCAGGAATTGTAAGAACAAAATTTAAATGCAATTTAAATCTAACTCCTATAACCTTTACCATTTTACCCCTGGGCTACCTCTTCATCCTTAAGTACCAGTGCTCCTCTAATGAACAACATGTTTGAGGTCCAACCAACAAACAAAAGTCCCTCTCGTGCCATTGAGAGGGTAGGGCCCATTTTTCAAGAACCGGAGACACCATTTAAGGGAACACACCTCTGCTTACCCTAACGACAGAAGGAGTGAATTCCATCTTGTGTGACTATGTTTCCAGCTCCCCACTAGGTCTTGTCCCCAAAATGGTAGGCTTATTGACTCGGCGTGTAGGCCACTCTCACCCGTACAAATCAAAGGACAATCTCTCATGGACAGGAGTCCATAATCCACTCAAGATTAAGGCCAAGTTGCCTAGGTCATCTTGGTGAAATAGAAATCAAGCTAACTAATGGTGTTAGAGTTACTATTTCGCGGTCCGATCTTTGTGAAAACTCATTGCACAGGATACCTCCACTCGCATTTCAACTACATGAACACATTGGATCATTGTGTTTGTATCAAAATACAAAGCAGGTCGTATGCATAGTGTCACCAGGATAAGGTACCCAGCCTTATCCCTATACTACAAACCCTTTAGGCTAAATCTTGAACATTGATCCCTGTATGTCCCTACATACTAGTTCAAGCCTCACACAACATATAATTCAATAATCGATAAGTATAGATCATAAAAATATAACGTGGACAAGGCATACATCATGCTACCACACCACAAACATACTGCACAAGTAGAAATCCATTTACCGAATGCTCTAAAGCGCCCCTAAATAATTCTAACAAGATCCTGGGATAAGAAAGTCTAGATTCAAGACCAAACTCAACTCTAAACCTTAATATAAATCGATAGGGTGATTAGGAAAGATAAACTTACCCAAAACACTTTAAAAACAAGTGCAAACACTTCAAGTCAACTTGATACTACGATCAAAGAGCTTCTAAGTACTCTAGACATGGTTCGAATCTACAATCGATAAACACCCAAGGATTAAAGGCTATTCTAAAGCTAACCTAACAAGATTATAGAGGTTTAAGAGCATGGAAACTTACTGATCGGCACCTAAACAGACCTGAAGCTTGTTATCTAGTGACCGAACGAGTTTGAAATCGCTAATCGAAACCTCATAGCCTATGGGCATTCAGTCCCAAGGTTGTTCGGGTTATGAGTATTCGTCGAAAGCCAATTAGAAGCCGAATAAGCATGGGTCACGCTCTAAAACAACTTTGAGGACTAAACTACAAACTAAATCAGAGCAAAACAACATGTGAGCAGTGTTGTATCTTACCGAAAAGGAAGAAAATGCTGCTACTCGTGGGCATCGGGTAGGGAGGAGATTTCTGAAGAAGAAGAAGAACTGATTAGAGGCGCGCACCGATGCCAAAGAGACGAAAACTGAGCGAAGAGAGGAAGAAGTCAATCCTCTTCATGGGTCCCATCCAAAACAAGAGGAAGAAAAAAGAATTAAGCCTCCCATACACGAAATCAAACGAAAACGAGTAAAGAGAGAGACTCACGCAGCTACGTGCGACGAGGAGGATCAACGCCACAGATCTGTTGTCTGCGGATTGACAACACGAGAGAGAGGGAGATGTTGGACCACTACACGCGAGTGAGAGAACGCATGGGAGAGAAGAGACGAAACGTGATGGTTTGCAGCGAGGAGAAATAGCATCGTGTGTTCTGGCGACATGCGAGAGAGAGCATCGTGTGTTCTGGCGACGTGCAAGAGAGTGAAGAGAGAGGGTCGCCGGAGAAGAAATGCCACGGGTCTGGCCGGCGAAGTCAACAAAATTGGGGTGGGAGGCTGCCAGCGTGGCTTCGTGGGTTGCTGCAGAACGAAACAAACAGGAATGGGGGGGTTGGCGGCGCAAATAGAAAGGAGAGGGAAAGAGTTGACTTAGGATTTAGGGTTTTTTCTTGATATTTTATTTTGATTGCTCCAATTAGAAAATCCAATAAATAAAGTGAGGGAAAACCTAAGGCTTTCAAAATTTCCCACTTTTGTCTTTACAAAAATTAAAACTCCAATTAAGGAACCTAAAAGATTTGGGGTAAAATTGAATTACAAGGAAATTTGATTTCCTTTTTGAACTTAGGGAAACTATATGAAAACTAAACTCCAAAATTAGAGAATTAAAGATTTAATAAAAATATTTTCTCCCTATATTATAGAAATTTAATTTAACCACTAAAGGCTAAACTCAAATTCTAATTTTCTAAATTAGAATAAGAACGCTCAACAATTCCCAAAATGGTTTGATTTCAAAACCCGGGGCGTTACAATGAATAAGATAATAGATTTGATAAGAATTTAATCATGGTCTTTTCCTATAAATAGGATCCCTAGGGTGTGGTGAAAGGCATTTATTCAATCCAATTCGTTCTCCTGCTCTCAGAGAATTCCCCTGAAGGCTTCCTAGACTCTCACTAGTCTCCTTCCTCTAGAAGTCTCAGAGATATACCGATGTAGCCATAGTGGTGGTGTCCCAATTGTTGACACTTGATCCCTATGAAATCAAGAAAGGCGTTCTTGATATTTCAAATACGACAACGACGGTATGTATGCTTCTCCCATTTAAATTAGATCTAAGATTGTATGCTTACCCATAATAAATAGTAAGAATAGTTTTCTGAATCTTTGCCAATGTATTGGTATTTTGGTGGAAACAAAATTAACTACGAAGAGTCCAAATTCGCTTCCGCTAACGAAATTAGGGAATTCCAATCCTACAGGCTATGGGATGCAGTTGCAAATCATGTCCATAGAAGTCTAGGACTGAGTTTCCTAGTTTCATGCTTTTAGATGTTTTAAAATTTAAACTTTGCGAAAATTTGTCTATCATGTTTATGACTACTTTTATTGTAAAATAATTCTCATTTTTGGGCCCAGTTTGTAAAATAAAAGATTTTACTTTTGGTCTCTTCCGCTTTAAAGTATCAAAAGTCTTATGTTTTCATGCTTGTAGTAGCGACCTTTAACTTGTTGTAATTTCCTATTTAGTCGGGTCATTTCACTTGCTCATGACAATTGCCTCACAGGAAATTGATGTACATCTAAAGGCACCTGAGATACTGTAGGTGAGATTCGACTCCGCTAATTTGGTGTCAACTGAATATTAGATGGGGCGCATTCACTAGATGATGCATATTGTATCTCTCAGTTGCTAGAGGAACCGGCGGAAAGGTAATTGTCCACGTTAAGATCTTAAAAGAAATCTATAATTAAGAGGAAAGAGGGTTAGGGTCCCACTAGAAAAGTATGAACCATTTTGTAGGTATTTTAAAATATTCATTCTTTCCATAAATGTTTTTTTTTTCATGTAACGGCAAAGGTGTGCGACGACGATTGTTGAGGATTTGTTATGCAACCATTTTAGAGACCATGACTCATGGACGTCTTATTTTTCTCCCGCTTGTAAGAACTATGTTTTCATTCTTTTATTTTCTTTATAAACTTATTGAGAATTTTTCTTGGAGGCTATGTAAACCGTTAGTTTGGATTTATTTTGAGAATATATTGTTTTTGAAAGTTTAGGATCCCGAATAAAAGTTTAACGTTGAGGTTTTACTGAAACTATGAGTTTTAGTTCTTAAAAGTGTTTTATTTTAAAAGGCATACATGGCATGCATGTGTTAGTTATACCAAATACGCCCATATTAGAAGTCGGGTCGTTACACTAACTATGCAGAAGTACTTCAAATTTTGTTATTCTATTTTTCCATTTCCAAAATTTATCTTCAAATAATGACAATTATTGATATTTAAAAAACACAGTAACATACAATTTCATATCACTTAAAGAATATTATACAATAATTATTCGTATTATATATATTTAGTAGTTGGATTTTGGTCTTTTGTTTTCACTATTCGTGCTAGTTATGGACATCAGGGCTAGTTCTTGGTGGAGAATAATCCATTACCCACAAGTCATCAACGTTTGGTGGGGTCACGTCACGATTTTTATGGACCAGATTCTCCAATCTTCTTCTACTTGTCTCATCAACAAAACTTCGTCCACCAAAAGAACCTAAAATTCATCCATAAGGTGGGTTACTTGAATTTTTAAACAAAATAAACAATATGAAGAAGAAA
The DNA here is from genome assembly GCA_036850905.1 of Luffa acutangula. Lineage (NCBI taxonomy): Eukaryota > Viridiplantae > Streptophyta > Magnoliopsida > Cucurbitales > Cucurbitaceae > Luffa > Luffa acutangula. Next base: position 21,225,090 of record CM072087.1, read on the forward strand.
CGAACAATAAAAGGTTAATGATGAATTTAGACGTAGGAATGTATTGTTATTTGTGTCAATCAAGTTAAAAATCAAATCGAATTTATGTGTTTCTTTTTGTTGCCTGTTGTTGTAATAAATAGCAAGAAAAGGAAAAGAAAGCTAAATAACTGAATGAGACATTTGCAAGAAATTGATGCTATTTTCTGAACCATCTTTCAGAAAATAAGTGATATGACGCTTTTTGTTTTGCTAGTTTGAGGGACTTTTTTATTTTTATGGGTAAACTCACTTTTTATTGCTCAAGGATATGCCTTATTTACACATGTTGGCGTTGTCTTTATATAAAACTTTTTCTGTGAATGTAATCAATTTGATGAGGAATTTCTGAAACTAAAAATTGATAAATATAGTAGTTTGTACTGTTTAAATTGTTTCACATTCTATAAGAGAAAAACATATTTTCTATATATAGACTATACTATTTTTCTTGTAATAGTCAACAGTACCGTTCAATTTTCAATATTTCTTAAAATTGTTACCAAGTACATTCATTTCTTTTCAAAACTAAAAAGGTAGACCGGTTAGCGCTTTCTTTATCTCAAGATTTCCTTGAGATCTTCAAATAAACTTATGATTATTTTACACATGTTTAGTAAATTTGTTTTCTTTATTGAAATATTTGTGATATTCAAAACTGTTGTAAGTTCTAAGTTTAGTTCATCAACTTTTACCATTGTGTCAAAGTTGCAACAATTATAATTTATTTATTATGTTTATAAACTTTTGATTTTGTGTTTAATGAGCCATATATATTAATGCATTATTTAATTATGCCAGTCGCATAATAATAGAAACAACATTGAAATATTAGGTTTGGACTAACACACAAAAACTCTGAACACAAGTATTCTTAGCTGAAATTAGATACTCAATACCTAAAAGAAGGAAGTTTATTTACTTAAGTAATTTAACCTCATTTTGTAATCAACGATTTTATAAATGCAAAGCATATACTACGAAGAGAAATTTGATTCTTAAAACATGTTATACGAATGGACTAAGTTTTGGCGTAGGGAGTTGGATGATTCAATATAACAACACAAGTGAGGATTCAAGTGTGTGCCTAATAGTATAAAGTTGCAAGAAGTTCCTAAGAGTGAATGGTTATTGAATATCAATAATTTCTTTTTTAATACCAGTAGTCATTATTAGAATTGTTATTTGAAGTGACACTACTACAAAAACAGTATTACTTGACGCTTTTGGAATGTCAAATTTTTATACTCTTGACGCTTTTAAAAGCGTCGAGAGAGCCACTGTCAAGAATAAGGTATCGAAAATGGAGCATCAAGATATTCTTTCCTTGATATTTTTTAAACGTCAAGAATATTAACAGAGTTGACATTTTTTAAGTGTCATGTGTATGGATTTCTTGACATTTATTAAACATCATTTTTGTTAAAACTTGACATGCTTAACGGGTCAAATGATACTTTATCTTGACATTTTAAAATTGTCAATTTAAAAAGTTTTTGACACATTTTACATGTCATGTTTGTTTGTGATTTTTTTTTTTCAATTATAATTGTCGTTCCCTATTATCTTGGATCTCCTACAATTTGATATATTGAGAAGGACATAATTTCGTCAACCAAATAAATAATACACACTCAAGATATATCAACCAAATTTCCACCAATAACATTAACAAAATTCATATATGGACAATTCCAAAATTACAAGAACTATTAACCCAATAAAATAAGTATAACATGGTCACATATAATTTCCATAACATTATGGTGTTTGTCAAGTACAATATTGTCGATTGCAAAAAAAAAAAAGGAAAAACAAAAAACTCACATAACTCTTTGAAGGTTGATTGAACGTAGTGCAATTTGTACTTGAAGCCATTGACGATGCATAGGAATAACAAATCTAACAGATAAGAAACAAATAAGGTAAGCAAGTGAACTAATAAAGCTAAAACAATCCAAGCTTTAGAAGCATAACATCAAAACTTATAACAAACCTAAACAACCAAATCTTACCAACTTTTTGCTTAGTAACCAAAGGTAAATAAAAAAGGAAAAATTACACATAAAATCCAACCAAAACCACAAAGAAGATGACCAGAACAAAAATGCAACATTTAAATTTTATCACTACTAAATACTAATGCAAGTGCTAGTTCATAGAACTTCTAATTGATTAAGATTTTAAAGGATTTCAAACTCAAAGAAATGGGGAATAAACCAAACCTTCGAGTGGACTTTGTGAGTTATGTGCTTTAATTTTGCTGGCTGAAAAGATAAACAACTTAGTGTCAACTCAATTTCTCTTTTTCTATTTCCTAAAATAGACTCTTATTAATGCTCATTCCAACACCTTCCTAAAATAAGTGATGATGACAATCAACACAAATATTCACAATTTTCCTAAATGACCAGAGTCCACACTGTCAATTTCAAACTTAAAAACTACCATTAATATTAGACAGTGTACTTTCAAGAATTTCTGTCATTACATAGTGTACTTTTAACAATCCTTTTCTTCAAATAGATAAGTAACCTTCTTTGTTTTCTCCCCCATCATTTCAAGCTTCACCAAATCAAGCCAAACCCCATCAACAATGAACAATTAAGAACATATATTCCCCCACAGTTTCAGAGATCCAACAATGAACAATTTTCAATGTCATAAACAGAGAGAGATAAGGAAAATAAGAAGAATACAAACACCAAGAAATAGAGTTTGTTTCAAGTATGCCCTGCAACAAATGTTTCATATACCCCTAAAGTTTATCCATAAAATGTCAATACCATAATTTTGTTCATAGCAGCACAATCAACCTTCTCCTAGGGAATGGATTCTTTTATGAGGTTACAAGTGTTGCATTTAGATAGCCACTCAACCTTTTAGGGATTACAAGTCTTGCATTTAGATAGCCAGCCACAACAACTCCATTGCATATATATAATATATAGATAACAGTCACAACATAGAATGAGAAAAGACATTATTTACCCAGAAAGTTATTTCCTAGGTAATGGATTCTTTTGTGGGGTCGGAGTAGTAGGTGGTTTAAAGAAAGCAAGAAATTAAAAAGGAGGTAAAAGAAACCAACTGATGTTCTTTGCTGATTAAGACCACCGTATATCCATTTGACTCAGGTAGGCCTATTAAAAAGAAAGAAAGAAAGAAAGAAAGAAAACCATACATGAAATTGTAAACAATAAATGAAACGGAAATTCGAATAACAATTAGTAGGCATTACACGAATAGAGCAAGTAAAAAATATTTATCTTAAAAACGGAACATTTCTAAATAGGAAAGGGCATAACGAGCAAGTACACACATCCAACAAGTAATTCAGCTAAGACCAGTTAAATAACATAACTATTCACAGTGTTTCAAACGAGCATTTCATCTGAATAATAATCCATCTCTCATAAAAAAATTACCTGCAATGATTTTTTTAAGATAAAGTACAGTAGTCATGATAAATGATCACAAAGGTGGTAAAAGGACAACGTTAGACGAGGACAGTGAGCAGAAAATGTAGCAATTTTGAACTATCAGAGTAACTTTGTAGCATTCTGACAATGTTATCAATTATTTATGAAAGGAAGAGGAACTCAGAATGACTTTGGAGATGTTGCCGCTTCTCAAAGTGGCTTTGGGGCTAACCTTCAGAAACTCACCTTTGCCATGAAGTGATTTCCAGAATTAAAATGAAATATAAAATAGGATTGCCTAGAAACGCATTTTAAAATCATGGACAGTGATGCCGATGTGTATCTACCATCATCTAGATACAAAGAAAGAAAGAAGAAATGGATGATCAAAACAAATTTCCATAGAGATTTCACATCAAGAATGTAGCAAAACCACCATCCAGCATAAAAAAACTTCATAACTTCACAAGAGATTTCACATCAAGAATGAAGCCATGAGAGCACCAAGCCAAAAGCCAATCAGAAACAATCACAAGAGAAATCCCAATAGCTAACAATTAATCAAACGCAAATCTCTTAATCTCACCATTTGTTTAAGCAAATTACAACATTATGTCTAAAACTTGTTTGTCTAAAACTAATTGATAAGTTATTTACCTTCTTCCCTCCCTCAATGTACTTGACTGCAAGAAGTTCGTTGGTCTTCTCTAAGACTTGTTTGTCTTTATCATTTATCTCAGCCATTGTTTGCTTTGCTCTTTCTCTCACTTTATTGTGTATTACTATTGATTTCTAAATGAATGGGAAAAAGATTTAATAGATAAATAATCATAAGAAACAAAATAATGGTCACATGTCGCTTAATTACTTTGCATAAGAACTAAATTAATTCCTTAGCTCTAACCATTAATCAAGCTACACAAGGGGAGAAATTCCTTAAAACAAAATAGAATCTCAAATCAAATGCTTACTAATAGCCCATTAAATTGGAGAAAGTAACACCCAAAACTTGACCAAAAAACAAAACAAATGTTTGCTGTTCGGGCTTCCAATTTCACTCCAAATTGACAAATAAATCACCAAACGCTATGGATACCTTGAAATTGAAAGCTAACATAAATGGGTATTTGAATAACACTAAAATCAACCCAAATCCTTGATGTAAAACACTTACCCAATGCTGAAATTGCTCAAAGACGTTGAAAGTCGAAGACCCACTGCTTGAATCGTCGAAATTTTAAGAGAAAGCATGCTGAACGAAAAAAATAGTGAGTGGGTATTCAATTAAACATGTTAATCAACCAATACAACCTTCAATCCAACTTACCTATGGTCGAATTCACTATAAAACCCATTAAAAACACCTAAAAACACTGTTATTCGCGCTTAAATAGAGCACCTGCCGGAAAATTGTGAAAACAGTTGCTGCCCTGCTTGAAACTCGCCAAAAAAATGCTAGAAAACAGAGATGGAGATCACGAGTGAGAGAGAGAACGAAGGAGAGAAAGGAATCGAGCCTTGAGGAGTGAAAAACCGAGAGAAATACACTAACCCACGTAGAAATCATCGTTGACCGCGCGAAGGAGTGCTCGACGCCGATGAACCGTCGCTGCTGTTGCGCCGTCGTCGGAGCTATTCGTCGGAGGGGAGGGGACACACATGGCTGGGAGAAAGAGATGGTGAGTTAGGGCTTCTAAGATCGTGAATGGTGGGGAAGGAGAAGCTTCAGAAAATTATTTTATTTTAAACTAAACTATTCTTGACATCTAAAACATGGCAAGTAAATTAAGATAAAACTTGACATTTTTTAAAAGTCAAATTTTATGTTAGTGTTGAAAAAATCCGAAAATTTCCGTCAACCTCTGCCTTTTTTAATTTTTCTTGACATTTCCTCCACTTTTTTCATTTTTCTTGACATTTTTTTTAGAAAATGCATGTTACTTGACATTTTTTTATTAAAATGTCAAGTGATTAAAAATTGCAAATGTCAAGTAAGATAGATTTTCTAGTAGTGTGAATTAAAGTGAATAGCTTGTGAAACTGCCCTTGCTTGGTGAATGTACTTGCAAACATCAATAAAAATATCCAATTCTTCCTCCTCTTCAAGAAGAATCACACAGATCAAAGTGAGCTTCCTCGCAATTAGGGCAAGATAAATGTATTTGGAATCCTTGAAACCATTACAGATCACAAGAGATTCAGAATTAATTTCCTTTAAACAACAAACTCATTGCAAGAAAAAGCTCTGGTTTCGACCCTGCCTCCAAGCCAAATCAAAACGACGAGCCAAAATTCACAATGTCATCTACGACGAACCGGTTCTGGTTGCATTTGACTGGATAAACGCCTTGGTAATGAGAATCAAAATTCTCAGATTTGATCGCAAAATCGAAGATAGCTTGAAGAGACTCGAGGCGGTTCTTTAGCACATCGGAAAACCTTACGATGAGCGGAAGCTGTAATCCGAGTCCCCCGTGGAATCTCCTGTCGGTGACCTTCTTCACAACTTTGAGAAAATCGATCTCTTGACGAGAGAGAGTTTCGTTTCCCGTACGATCGAACGGTAACATTTCCAGCGACGTTGACGGAGAAGGAGGGTGCTCCCCAACCGTCGATCTTGTACAACGTCGCTAAATGAGATACAAACCAATGAGAGTTATCGAGGACTGTCAATGGAGGTCCGCTGGAGAACGGGACCAGTGAAGGGATAGAGGTATTTCCGATGAGAGAAGCCACCAACTTCTGAACTAAAATCGATCGAAAGATTCGAAACAAAGAGATTAAAACAGTAAATGAAACCCTCTATGTTTCTCTTTGGATGAACAAACTCCAAAAAGCTTGAAGCAGATGGCTCTGAAGAAAGGGGTGCGACGGCGACAGGGAGAAGCTCCGCGCGGCAGGAAGAAGAAGAGAGAGAAGGTGGGGGCGACGGGGAGAAGAAGAAAGGGAAGGTGAGGAAATAAGAGAGAGAAGTTTTTTTTAATAATAATAAATATTTGTTTTATTTTTATTATTATTTTTATATTTTTATTTTAATTACAAATTAATATTTTATTATTTTAAACTGTCACGTGAGCCCTAGATTCTAGCACTAACCAAGCATGGGTAAGTGCCTAGACTTACCAGGATTGCTAAACGACATCGAAAACACCTAAGAATACTGCTGTACAGGAGTGAAAACATGACAAAAAGAGCTTTGAGTTGCTGGTTGCATGAGATCTGTAGTTCTAACTAATGAGAGGAAATGAGAACAATGGGAAATGAGAGGGAAATGAGAACAATGGAAAAGTGTGATGATTTCATTCTAGAAAACTCCATATAAATACATAACTTGAATCTAAAAATAGATTCCACAACTAATTTCACTAACTCCACAAAATTAGCAACTTAGACTTGACCCAACTATTTCCTAGAAACTAGGAAGACTAGACCAACTCAAAACAAATTAGTAATTTTAGTTACTAACAAGATCTAATCAAAACAGAACAAAGAATGATTAGATCGGGCCTTAATCAACTAAGAACGAGGAAAATCAAGAGTTTACCATAGGGTTTTCACTTCTCGACAAAAATCCACAAGAAGGTGCGAGGAGGGGTGGCACAATTGGCTTCGAACGTGCACCTGGACGGTGACTCCTTCGACTAGGTGCTAGCTTGGGCTTCTGTCGACAACTTGCTCGGGCTGGGCGACAAACACACGCATAGGTAGGGGAGGGTCACGTGCGAAGAGTGGAAAAAGATGGAGAGATGAGGGTTTGAGATTATTTTCCTTTCTTAGATTACTTTTTTTTTCCCTTAATTCCTTTAACAACGAAAAACTAAAGAATAGAATTTTCCCAAAATTACGTACTCCAAGAATAAAAACTTTCCAACTAAACCCCTATATTCAGCGTGAAACTTTTGACGTTTAACCACTCTTGCAACCAAGGTTGGCTTAAAAATAACAAGATTTTAGGGAAGGAATTAATTTAATGCACGTGTAGTTCCAAGAATATATTTTTGGACACTTTGGTATAAAGTTAAACTTCCATAATACTAGCTCAAATAAAAATATTCATTTAATTTGACTAATTACATGGAATTCAAATACACCAAAATGCACGAAATGTCACATGTAATGGTTAATGTAATTTGAAAATAAATCACTTGAAAAATAATATTATTATAAAACCTGTCTCGTAAGTCAAAAACATAATATAAAATAAAACATTTGAACGCAAGCAAATAAATACGACAACATTGGGATGCCAACTATGAAGGATTTCGAGATTCAAATCCAACAATGTTTTTTTTATTTTGTTTTTCTATTTCTAAGCTCGAACCTAACAATTTATTTATTTCCCTTTAATTAATCATTTATCATCATCATTAATAATTGTTATGTTTACATTGCTGGATTGTTCTCTCATATTGTTGCCTATAATTCTATATAATTTTTTTAAATTAATTTTTATTTTATTAATTATATTATTTTATTTCAACAACCAATCAAATAAATATTGTAATGAAAAGTCTGACATAAAAGTAATTATTGTATGCAATTGCTCAGGAAGATTTCTAATACTACGATGGTATGAAAATTTTTCATACTACCTCCATTCAATTTTTGCCATGAAAGAAATATTTAAGAATGGTGTGAGACTCATTGAATAAAATATTATATCATTAAATGCTCTTTAAATGACGTGTCAAATGCTCTTTTCTCCAATTGCTCTAGATCACTAATATGCAGCTATTATTCTAATTTTTAATATTCGATTAAATAAAGCTTATCCCTATGTTTATCCCTATGTTTTCATATTGGTTCCATGTTGGTCTCTCTCTCAATTTTTCTATTAATTACTAAGGGGCCGTTTGGCCCAAAGGTTTGAAATGGGTTGGAATGGATTGGAAAGGGATGTCCATGTTTGGTTGACCTGGAATGGTGTGGGTTTGGAATGAAATGGTGGGCATGTGGATTCCAACCCATTCATACATTTTGGTGGGTCCCATTATTTCTCTCTCTATTTTTCTTCATAATTTTGATGGGACCCACCATTACTTATTTCTTTTTAAATTTTAACCACATTTTGGTGGGTTCCACTATTTCTCTCTCTATTTTTCTTCCTAATTTTGATGGGACCCACCATTTCTTTTTCTACTTTCCTTATAATTTTTGTGGGTCCACCTATTTCTCTCTCCATTAATTCCAACCCAAATCCAATGCACCAAACATAGGCATGGGAATCATGATTCGAGCAAAATATTCCCATGGGCATCAGATTCCATTTCATTCCATTCAAAACCCATTCAATTCTGGGGCACCAAACGACCCCTAATAGACTCTTGGCATGATTGTTTTTATTAAAAAATATTTTTTTAATCTTTAAAATAAAAAATATTTTAAATCTTTTTTTTCTTTATCTTCTTCATTTTCCTCTTGTGCTCCTCCCAACTACCTAAATCCGAATGCCAAACACCACTGCTACCCCTCGTTGCCATCCACGACCTAAAAAAAAATCCTCTTTCTTTCCTCATTTTTCTTCTTTCTCTCTTCTTCTTTCTCTCTTCTTCTTTCCACTTCTTCTTCTGTTTTTTTTTTGTCCCCGACGAATGGTTAAACAAAGGAATAAGCTCCTTCAGGCTCTTTTTGAGATTTGGAACATGAGAGGAAGGATGAGCTCTTGTTTAACATCTTGCATGTTGATGCCAAAATTCGGACAGAAGACTCACCTGACTTTCACGTGACACCAATAGTGAAATTGTAGAAGATGGGGAAGACGTGACCAGCAACACCAGCAAGAACCGCTGCACACCGGTGTGGTGTAGACCACACCGTCTTCGATGCTTAAGTCAGAAAACTGAGGAGAAGCTTGAAAGTTAGGGGAGAAGTCGAGAACAGAGTTTCGGAACCCTTCTTCAGTGATGAAGATGAGTTTTAATACCTGCTCATACTTCTAGCGTTTTAGGAATTCGATGGTGTTTCGGGACGAACCAAGCGGAACCGGAATAGTATATGGAAAATTATGCACAATGTGAATAGTATGTAAAATTATTGTCATGTAAAAGTATGTCATGACAAACCATGGTATCTTTTGTCTTTACCTCTCTTGTCTTTATGTAAAATAAATAAGTGTGTAAGAATAGTAAGTCTTTTACTCTCCGTAGGATATGTAATCTTTTACTTTTTGTTTTTTATGTAACTTTGTAAATTTTGCATCTTTTGTTATATCAATCCAGTCAGGGGTCCTGTCCTGTCGGATTGATTCTTATCTTTTAATTTCTGATTTTCAATTGTAATTTCAAATCCGGAGTCTATAAAAGACTTCGATATTGTAATCAAAGGGCATCAGAAAATTTCGAGCTTTCATTTGAAGTTTGAAACATTTCCACGCTCTCCTACTACTATTTTCTCCCTTGTAATCGATCCTAATTCTCTTCGCGGTTTACCGAGGAGAGCGTGGAAATGTTTTAAACTTCAAATGAAAGCTCGAAATTTTCCGATGCCCTTTGATTACAATATCGATGTCTTTTATAGACTCCGGATTTGAAATTACAATTGAAAATCAGAAATTAAAAGATAAGAATCAATCCGACAGGACAAGACCCCTGACTGGATTGATATAACAAAAGATGCAAAATTTACAAAGTTACACAAAAACCAAAAAGTAAAAGATTACATATCCTACAGAGAGTAAAAGACTTACTATTCTTACACACTTATCTATTTTACATAAAGGCAAGAGAGGTAAAGACAAAAGATACCATGGTTTGTCATGACATACTTTTTCATGACAATAATTTTACATACTATTCACATTGTGCATAATTTGCCATATACTATTCACTCCTCCACCATCTTTTGTCGTAACTCTTTATTAAAGTAGTTTTAATAAAGCTGATAATTGATGTCCTCGTCTGATAGGCTTCGAACAGTATTTCATCTCACTTTATCAGGCGTGAAGGCGAGGTATGCTGACCAACGGATTTACTACTCATCTCGAGATTTACTACCGAGACCACACACCGCAACAGTCCTTCGCAACAATCCTTTACCACGAGTTGTCATAATGTTTATCGGCTAGGAGAGTCGGACATTGTCTTTTAGTACTGATGTGGAGTTTCTTATGATTCATAATTTATAATTTACAACATGCTTAATTTACATAAGTTGATTAATTTACACACACCTCTTTTTTTTTTTTTAAATAATAGACTCACATGGTTTGTGAATCTAGAAAAGGATCATTGAGGTCATATTCATCCTCTTCTTCTTCATTTTCCACGTCGGAGTTGTGACGAGAGGATGATGACGCTATTGATGTGGCTTGATTGAGAATCTTTTGAAAGTCTGCCTCAGTCGTCGTCTGTGCCAAAGCAGCTATGAGCTTGGATTTTGAATTTAAGAATTCTGCATTTTTCTTCTTTGAAAGGTCTTGAATTTAGTCGTTGTCGGCAAACCATTGTTTGACTTCCTTGATACTGGCGTGAGAAAAATTATATTTATCCCACCATTTGATTTGAAGAATTTAGACAAGTTTTTTGAAATATGGATATGAATTTGTCTGGAAATTCCAACAGAAAAATCCTGGAAATTTGAAAATATAAACAAAAACGCATAGTAAGGGGAAATGCATTTTTTGTAAATTGTTTGAGAAAAATAATGGAAAGATTCTTGGATTGGAACGGGAAAAATTTCTTCGGAGGATCCAAAGGTTTTCCACCATTTGATGAACCAAAAGAAAATTGACATTTGTAAGCATTTTGACAAAATTGTATGAACCAAGAATGGTCATAATTTTTGTACCACATAACCATGTACCAGGCTTCGATATAGTCCCGGTATGAGTATGTTTGAGGATTGAAAGGTTTTGAAAGAGTTCTTTCAGTGAGGATATTTTGATTCCAATGAGTAGGGTTTATGACCTTTTTGATTTTTAGCTTTGAATAAGCTATGATTGATGGATCATTTCTGTCTGGGATATGGGTTATCTCAACAGATTTTGAATCTACCAGAATGAATTCATAATATTTTCTAGTTTTGAGCAATGATTCCGGAATGAAATAGAACCCTTGAGGATAAATATTTTGAATAATTTCAATAATTGAAGACCCGTCGAATTCGGGTTCAACTATTGGTTCTGCTAATTGAAGAGATTTTTCAAAGTAATTTTTGATCTCTGGTCTTGGAATAAACCTTTTGGAAGGCTGAACAACATCCACAAAAGTTGTAGGGATAGAAGATCCCTGTTGAGAATAAGATTGGGTAATTGGGGAGACAGTAGGTCTCGTTTGAGTTATAGAGGTTGGAGAGACAGTAGGTCTCATTGAAGGGACGACAGAAGGTCGTGCAAGAGAGGCGGATGGCCTCGATGGTGGAGTTAAAGACTCCATTGAATCACGAATTTGAAGAGATGCACTTCTGGTTCTTGGACGGTTCACAGGAGTGAAGCCAAGATCCATGGCATATTGATCTGCGCTCATAGAAGCTGGAGATTTTGAAGATGAAGCTGGGCTTTTGCCCTTTGAAGAAGATGAAGAGGCTTTGCCCCGCTGATCACTCATTCTTAGAAATAGAGAGAGAAGATGTTTTTCTTGTAAGGAACTCCCTTGAGAGGTAATCAGCCAAGGGATTTTGAACTCCTTTTATAGGCAAAATTTTGAAATCAAAGCATGACAAGATTGCTTGACACCTTGCAAATATCTGTTTTGAAACAAGATTATTTACATCTTTTTCTAAAACAAATTTTGAAGCTCTTGAATCTGTTTTTATTGTAAAACTCTTATTAATTAAGTCTCCTTGAAACTTTTGAACACATAAAACTATTGCTAAAATTTCTTTTTTGACTGTTGAATAATTTTTCTGAGTACTATTCCAAACTCCAGAATGAAATCTGATGATTGATTCTTTGTTATCGACACACTGTTTTAGGATTCCTCCATATCCGATATCGGATGCGTCAGACTCCACTATTAGCTCCGCTTTTGGATTGATAAGACTCAAACAGGGAATTGATTTGACTAAAGTTTTAATAGACTTGACAGCTTTTCTATGCTCATCAATCCAGGGCTTTGGATTCTTTTTTAGTCGTTCATAAAGTGGCTTGCAAATAATTCTTAGATTTTGAATAAAATCAGATGCATAATTGAGGCATCCTAGAAATCGTTGCAATTGAGTTTTATCAAGAATTTGATCAGGAAAATTTGAAGCAAACTCTATTGATCTTTGAATAGGTTTTATCAAACCTAAATGAATATCAAATCCTAGAAATCGGATTTGTGTTTGAAATAGTTTGATCTTTGGAAATGATACCACCAAACCATTTCGTTTAATGATATCTAAAAATATATTGAGATGTTTAAAATGTTGATCTATGTTTTGAGAAAATATTAATACATCATCAATATAAACAATTGAAAATTCTTGAAATGGATTGAAAATATCATTCATAATTTTTTGAAATTCTGATGGAGCATTTTTTACTCCGAATGGCATAACATTCCATTCATATTGACCGAAAGGAACATTAAAGGCGGTTTTGTAGCGATCTTTTTCTGAAATTTGAATTTGCCAAAATCCTGACTTCATGTCAAATTTTGAGAAATTTTTTGAATTTGAAATTCTTTTTAGTATATCTTGTTTATTCAGAATTGGATATCTAATCCATTCCAAAACTTTATTAAGAGGTTCGTAATTAATGACTAACCTTGGAACACCTCGTTCTTTTTTCAGCTTGATTATTGACATAGAATGCTGCACAAGACCAAGGGCTCTTTGAAGCTCTGATTAGACCTTTCTGCAAAAGATCATCTATTTCTTTTTTGCAATGTGTTAGCAATTTGGAATTCATTTGTATCGGTCTAGCCTTTGTTGGAATTTTCTCTTCATTGAAATCTTTGATATAAGGGAGATTTACAATATGTTGCTTTCTTTTCCAAAAGGCGTTTGGAAGATTTGAACAAAATTCTTTTTCTAATTTTGATTTAAAGTAAGTTAATTTGTCTTGTATTGATTTTCTTTTTAATTCTTCTTCAATTTTCTTGTAAGAGATTTCATCTTTTAAGAATTGTATTTGTTTTTCTTTACTTTCTACGACATTTATTGAATTTTGAATTGTTTCCTTTTGAAGATTATGGATCTCATGACGAGTTATTGGACTCGTAAATTTAAATATTATCTCTTGTCCTAGAACGTCAGAGATTATTCCTTCTTCTGAGATTGTTATTGGATGTAATTGAGTGAGGAATGGTGTACCTAGGATCAATTCCTGTCCTAAATCTTTGACTAAAAGGAAATAGTTTACAAAGCAAACTCCTTCATTGCAGACATGGACTTTTGATAATTTATAATTGATCATGAGTTGATTATTATTAGCACCGCGAAGGGATTCAGAAGTTTTTTCGAAATATATCGAAGGTATTAATCCTTCTCGAATACAATTTAGAACTGCACCTGAGTCAATTAGTGCATGGAGCGTGATTGTAAAATCATGGATCTTTAAAGTTACTAAAGAATACCACTTTTGAAATCGTATACTTGAAATAGCTCCAACGAAAGACTCCTCTTCTTCATTGGGAACTATTTCTACTTCGGTTTTAATTTGAGATATTTCTTAACGGAGATGAAAAATTTCTTAATCAGTATTTCTTTTGAGTTCTGAGACTTCTCTTTTTAGAATATTAATCTCAGCTTGAAGATCTTGAATGGTAACTGGTTTTGGTTCTTCAAATTTTTTTGACAACATTCTTCCATTCATAAGGTTGAAAGTTACTTGGTTCTTCTTGATCTCTTTTTTCAAGAATCGAGTTTTTTAAACTATGTAAGATTGACTTTTGGAGTTCGACGTTGTCTATTTTGTCAACAACATTGAGTAGAGTTTCTTGGTCTTTCGTCAGGACACATATGCATCCTGAGCAGACTCATTTGCCATCGTATTCTTCATCATTATAATCACTACTAGAATACGGATCTGTTTCTTCTTGTAATTCAAGAATTTGACACTCATCCGAACTATAAATCATTGACTCTTCTGAATCAGATGGAATGATACTCAAAAGTTGTTGCTTTGTATCATCATCAATTTCTAATTAATTGATCTTCTTTTTCATTGGACATTTATTGGCATAATGTCCACTTGATCTACATTTGTAACATTGGACGTTTCTTTTGGAGCTTCCTCATTTGTAGAAAGGTCGTTTTTTATTCTAAGGATTATACGTCTTTCTATAATTCTTCCTTTGAAACTTCCTGCATGGTCTATAGTTTTGTCGTTCTTGATATTTTCGATACCTTTTGATAGAAGATTTTTTGATTGTGGATGGTGGACGAATTTTTCCACATCCATATTGATCGCAGAAAATTCCTAACTCAGCTCGTCTTGATCCAAAGGATTTGCTAAGTTTTGCTTGAACCTTTGATTCATTACAGAGACGAAGGCCTTCACCTAATATAAAGGAAGTTAGGTTCCCATAGGTGGGAAGACCCTTAATGAATTGTTCCTTACAGATTGAAGAAGAACAATCAGCTCTAATAAGGACTTTGCTTAAAAACATATCTTTGTACCATATGAAATCTTCTAGTGTTGGACATTTGAGATTTAAAAGGATATCAACCGATCTGGCCTGATATTGAGCTGGATCACCTACAAAGGCATTTGTAAGGGTATATACGAGGGTATTTACAGCGTCTTCTATACTTTCTTCTCTTTCAACAGTTTGAGGTAATTGACCCTCGAGTTTGATTGTCTGTTTTTTCTTTTCAATAGTTGTGTGGGTTAAAATATACTGACGATCGTAATCTGTCAAATATTGATCCCACCATTGTTTCAGTTGCCCTGTAAATCCTACAACAAGCAGTTGGGCTATTTCATGATCTCTTTTGCTTCTTTGTCGATAAGCGTTTGAGGCAATGAACATTTCATTGAGCACATTGAGAATAAGATAATCGGATATACCATCTATATTCCATTCATGGATGGCTAATCCGTCATAAACGGCTTGAGTCATTTGTGTTTCTTCTTCGAATTGGACATCTGGGAAAGAAGGTTGTGGATACCAATTTCGCATTAATGCTTGTTTTGACGCTTTTGATCTTGTTCCTATTTTTAGGACTTCGTTTGGTTGTTCAATCGCTTCTTCCTCCAAGGAAAGATTTCTTGTTTTTTGAATAATTTGATCAATAACAGAATCATTTAGGACGTTGATTGTCGGGGTTGATTTTGAAGTTGATGGTTTTGAAATATGAAGACTACTTAGTTTTTCTTCAATTAAAGCTAGGGTTTCTTCTTCTTTGGACATTATTTTAATCTTGCTGTCAATTACCGTATGTTTGAATAACAGAATTGACTCATCAATGGGAGGTATAAAGATTCCTCCATTTGAAGACGAAGTAATAGAAGGTTTTGATATTCTTCCTTCAATATTTTCTACTTGGTTAGCTATAGTAGAAAGGATTTTATTGGAAAAATTGTTTTGAAGCTGGATATTTTTTATATCTTTAAGAGTAGGAGCGCTCTTCTCGTCTTTTTCACTAATATTTTTGAATGGACTAGCTTTGACTTTTTCCCCGTAAATTGTTTCAAATTCAATCTCCTCTAAGGGAGGATGAGTAGAGTGAATACTCCCTCTTTGAGTGGTTTTCCAAGTTTCTTGAAGCATATTTATTTCGTTTTCGGATTCTTTCATCCAAGTAAAAAATGGAATATTTCGTTCGGTTTCTTCCATGAATGAATACCATTTTAATCTTATCTCAGATCTTTGGTCTTTATCATAATTTTGGAAAAAGGCTTTTCTTTTTGTGTTATTTTTGGGGGAAAGAAAGTCCCATTTTAATGCTTCTTTATCGATTGAAAATCCTTAGATAAGGACATTCAATTGACTTTCAAACACAGATCTACTATCCATGTCCGTTTGAGTTGGTGATTGAGGTTGATCTTCATATTGAACATTTGCTATATTTTATTCTATATTGACTGATTTTACTCGTAGAGAGTTAGATCTACCCATATAGAATTTGGATTCAATATCTGAAGGTGGTCCAGATGTGTTGGGTCGTGAAGACATAAAGTCTTTGACCTTTGAATTTTCTGGTTCTTCAGAAAATTGAACCTTTACTGATCCATCAGGATGTTCTAAGATTTGAGCTAAATTTGTATTTCTTTTTGGTGGAATGAAAGCTTCTGTAAGCTTCCATGTTGGATTTCTGGTGATTTGTTCCCAAGATAGACTTTTAGGAACAGTAATTGCGGATTTGTCGAGGTTTGCTTCTAAGAGAACTGTTGATCCTTTTGGTGACGATCTAAGAGCTTTTTGGAGAGATGTTTGTGTTCATAAGCTTGTAATATATTCTAAGGATCATTACAGCAAAATGAGATTTTTCTTGAATGTTAAGGTTTTTTTAATAGACATCAGCTATCAAGGAAGATAGGATGTTTGGATCTTTCAGAGAGAGTGTAAAGTTGGGATAACAGTTGAAAAATAATGGTCATTTCTCAAGATTAGATTGAACAATCCCTAAAAGGGAGTTTGAGAAATTTAGATGTTTTTTATCTCTTAAAGAGATGAGGATTGGGATATCTAGACCAAGTCGAAATAGAGGTTTGATTTCGATTTAAACTAAACCAATATGGAGGTAATTGAATTCTTGCCGATGTTGAAGGATGAGCTTTGTTGAAAAAAGGTTTATTGGTTCTCGATCATTATTGATGGGTATGTTTTTCTCAGAGATCTTTATACAGTTTCTTTGAGAAAAATTGAAAGTACTATGATAGTAGATAGTTTTTGGATCTACCTTTGGGATACTCCATTGATGAAGTTTGTCTTCAATTTTTGCTATTGATAATTCTTGATTGGTAGTGTTTGAGATTTTTGAATCTGCATCACCTTTGTGGTCTTCATGATCATCGGAAATTGAAACTGCTTTCCCTTTGACTCCTGTACTCATAATCCTTTTCAAAAACTTAGACACGATTTATCTTCTTTTGATCATATCCAATATAAACAGAGAATAATTTTCTTTCTTTATTCGAAGCTTTAAAATTCAACAATTTAACCAAGTACTAGTTGCTGTGGAACAGGAGCTTACCAACAGTCTTACCAATTGTCGGGAACACAACCTTTACCAACCAGCGGACGACTAGCGGACGCAAGGAAAATTGATGGGTTTTAAAAGATAAGAAGATAGATTGAAAATTGTTCTTTCTTTAGAACGATATATGAAAGAAAAAAGATATTTTTATTGAGAGGCTCTGATACCAATTGCTCCTCGGTAAACCGCGAAGAGAATTAGGATCGACCACAAGGGAGAAAATTGTAGTAGGAGAGCGTGGAAATGTTTCAAACTTCAAATGAAAGCTCGAAATTTTCCGACGCCATTTGATTACAATATCGAAGTCTTTTATAGACTCCGGATTTGAAATTACAATTGCAAATCAAAAATTAAAAGATAAGAATCAATCCAACAGGACAGGACCCCTGACTGGATTGATAGAACAAACGATGCAAAATTTACAAAGTTACACAAAAACCAAAAAGTAAAAGATTACATATCCTACGGAGAGTAAAAGACTTACTATTCTTACACACTTATCTATTTTACATAAAGACAAGAGAGGTAAAGACAAAAGATACCATGGTTTGTCATGACATACTTTTTCATGACAATAATCTTACATTCTATTCACCATTTCTTATTTCTTTTTAAATTTTAACCACATTTTGGTGGGTCCCACTATTTCTCTCTCTATTTTTCTTCCTAATTTTGATGGGACCCACCATTTCTTTTTCTATTTTTCTTATAATTTTTGTGGGTCCCACTATTTCTCTCTCCATTAATTCCAACCGAAATCCAATGCACCAAACATAGGGATGAGAATCATGATTTGAGCAAAATATTCCCATGGGCATCAGATTCCATTCCCTTCCATTCCAAACCCATTCAATTCTGGCGCACCAAACGGCCCCTAATAGACTCTTGGCATGATTGTTTTTATTAAAAAATATTTTTTTAATCTTTAAAATAAAAAATATTTTAAATCTTTTTTTTTTCTTTATCTTCTTCATTTTCCTCTTGTGCTCCTCCCAACTACCTAAATCCAAATGGCAAACACCATTGCTACCCCCCGTTGCCATCCACGACCTAAAAAACAATCATCTTTTTTTCCTCATTTTTCTTCTTTCCCTCTTCTTCTTTCCACTTCTTCTTCTGTTTTTTTTTTTTGTCCCCGATGAACGGTTAAACAAAGGAATAAGCTCATTCAGGCTCTTTTTGAAATTTGGAACATGAGAGGAAGGATGAGTTCCTGTTTAACATCTTGCTTGTTGATGCCAAAACCTGGACAGAAGACTCACCTGACCTTCACGTGACACCAATAGTAAATTTGTAGAAGCTGGGGAAGACGTGATCTGCAACACCAGCAAGAACCGCTGCCCACCGGTGTGGTGTAGACCACACCGTCTTCGATGCTTAAGTCAGAAAACTGAGGAGAAGCTTGAAAGTAAGGGAAGAAGTCGAGAACAGAGTTTCAGAACCCTTCTTCAGTGATGAAAATGGGTTTTAATACCTGCTCATACTTCTAGCGTTTTAGGAATTCGAAGGTGTTTCGGGACGAACCATGTGGAACCGAGGCCGTCAAGGGCACCAGGGGCAGAAAGGAGGTGACCAAGCTCGGCCCGCGCAAGAGGACCGAATGGTCGGCCTCGGTCCAAGGCCGAGGCCGACCATATGGGTCGGGCCAAGTTGGGTAATGGGGAAGAAGAAAACGAATAATAATAAAAATATTTTTTAAAATTAATTTATTATTGTTTTATTTTAAAAATTAAGAAAATAATTTTTTAATAAAAAAATGATGCCATGCAACATTCCGTTATAGTTTAACAGAAAATTTGATGGAGGGGCCAATAGTGTAACGAATTCCAAACCTCTAGGGCTAAATTGTTGAGTTTTAAAACATAATGACCAAAATGAAACCTAACCCAAACATCAAGGACTAAAAGTGTATTTTTCCCTTTACTATATTCTATAATATTAAACAAACAGTAATCCACAAAAATAGTTTCTAATGTTAATAAAGATTAGTTAGGTTTTAAATTATCAATCTCTGATTCCAGAACTTATCATATTCATCTTTACAAAAGAAATACATCCACACGCTCCATGTTTTACACTATCCTGGCAAGTATGGGTGAGCATAATAAACCGAAAACCCGAGCCGACCGATCAAAACCGACTGAACCGACGTCTGTCAGTCGGTTTTGTGTTGAGATCGGCCGGAGGTCAGTTTTGCATAGAGCAAAACCGACCTGTCGGTCGGTCGGCTCGCCTAAAATGGCGAGAACCGACCACACCAACCGATTTATGTTTAATACTTACAAAAAAAAAAGGAAAAGTTGGCTGGAAAATCGTGACTGTGAGGAAGATGTCTGAAAAGATGTATGGAAAAGTGAAAAGACTAAGGTAGGTAATGATTACCTCTTCTGTAAAATTAAAAAAAAAAAAAAAAAAAAAACTTTTTTATTAAAATTATTTTTTTAATCCTCCCCTCCCTTCCTTCCTACGATTTCTCTCTTTTCATCTCTCCTCAATTTTTATTTTTCTCTCTCCTCTTTCGTTCTTTCTCCTTACTCTTTTTCCCTCATCAAACTTCGTCGAACTTACCTCACCTTCGCCGGATCGCAGCCGCCAAATTGCTGAACTTTTTTTTCTCCTTCCTTCTTCTTTCTTCTCTCTTTCTTCTATGCTCTTCTATCTCTCCGATCATTCTTCTTCACCGGAGGTTCTTCATTCTTCTTTACATTATTTCACTTTTTTCGATCTCTAGTTCGTCGGAGTCACAAAATCAACCTTTTTCGTTCTCGAGTTCGCCGGAGTCACAAAACCGACTAAAACCGATCGACCGTTGGTGTGGTCGGTCGGTCGACGTCACCAACCCATAAAAAACCGACGACCACCGACCGATTAAAACCAAATGGTCGGTTTTCGGAGTCAGTTTTTGCCAAAAACCGACCTCGACTGGCTACTGCACACCTCTACTAGCAAGAGGCTTATTCCAAGAGCTGCCCTTAATTATTGTTTAATAATTATTAAATTCTTGTTGGGAGAAATCATTTACATATATAATGCTTTCATGATTTATTATGTTATGCATTCCACATGGGAGAACTTGAAAAAAAAAGGGGTTTCTTCTTCACATGGTAATTATATTATACTAGAATTGTTAAATTACTAATTCAATCTATAAACTTTTATGTTTATGTTTATTTGATCTATAATCTTTAAGAAGCGTCTAATATATAGATCCTAGAACTTTAAATTTTGTATTCAATAGGTTCTTGTACTTTTAAACGTGTCTAATAGGTCTTTGTACTTTCAATTTCATGCATGACCAAGAAGTCTCTAATTTTTTTAATTTTTGGTTTAATAGGTTATTATTGCGCAAAATGCTCACCGCAAATGTACGAATCAAGTTTTAATATAGTGATAAAAATCAAGTATCGCCCTCTGTATTGGTTTTCTAGTCAATTAATTTCCATGATTACTCTTGTCTAATTTTATTTAGGGGGTGTTTGGGGCATTGAATAGGTTATAATAACCCCCCTTATTATAACTTATTCAATGTTTGGGGCACCAACAAAAATAAATGGTGAGATGGGTTATTTTGACCCCCGATTATTTTATCCATTCTCTACAGTAACCATCATTCAACCCACCCGATTATTCTATCCATTTTCTATAGTAACTCTCTTCTTCCATGTGACTCCTTGACTTTTCCGACGACCGTCGGCCGCCATCGGCCGGCAAAGTTTCTGACGACTTTTCCGACGGCCACCGACGACTTTTCCGGCGATCGCCGACGACTTTTTCGGCCACCAATTTTTTTTTCTTTTTTTTTCATATTTCTTCTCATTTTCATTTTGAATAATATAAAAAATAAAAAATAAATAAAAAAACATCGAAGGTTGCCAGAAACGTCATTGAAAACATCGAAGGTTAATCAACTTTAAAAAAAAAAGAACATTCAAACGAAATTGTATTTACCACACTCAAGTTTATTTCAAATGATTTTATTGATTAAAAAAAACTAATATGATTTTTGAACTAAACATTTACCATTTTTAACGAGCAATTATTTTATAAGTCAAGGAAACTTAATTCACAACTATCTCTCCCAAGCATAATCGAGATTTTCAAGTACAAACAAGAACCCAATATTCCTATCTAGTTGAAAAAATATTCTAGTCTTTAAGTCTAGTCCTTTTTACAACTTCTAATGCTTTCCTAAATCTCTCGATCTTAGAATTACTTTATTCACGCAATTAAGTTCTAATCCAAACCCTTTCTCCCGATCAACAATCAAAACAATAACATTTTATCTATGATCGGTAGACTAAAAACATTAAGCCAATAATTTCATAAATAAAACAAGAACACAACCATTCCATAATTTAATCCATAAATTCAAAAGATTACATCAATCCCTAAAACAATCAAGTTAGCTACTCATAGTCTTAGAACTACAAACAACACTTGAAAAGAAAGATAAGAAAATAACTAAAGAATAGGGAACGAAATGTGAAAACTCTAATCCCGTCAATGCCACAAGTTCCTTTCACGATCTCCACGAGCTATTGTCTTCAATCCTACTCTTTGTTCTTTCTCTAGCTCCCACTAACGGTTTCTAATAAAAATTAGGGCTAAAGTCTCACCAAATGAATTCCTCTTTCACGATTGAAGAACACTTCCATTTATAAGAATTATGTCGCAACATCGAGACGCTAGAGGTTTCGATGTTGCCTGCTGTCGCCCTAACAAATACTTATACCTACTACAAACAAAGAGTAAAAAAAATTTAGAATTTAAACTTACGCTTGGGTCATTAAATTAAATTTCTATAATTCACCGATGAGGAATTTTTAATTAAACCTTAAATTTCCTAAAGTTTTGAGGTTTAATGTTCGATATTTATTTCAAAATTTGAAACACTCAAATCCCAATCAATTAGGCTATTTTCTCTCCCAAATCTTTCTAGGAGTTGAATCTCGATTAGTCTTGATTATGAGAATGATTTGACAATTTAAAAGCCCTAAGTCTTTCCCTTGCTAGTATTTATTCGGGAATATTTTTGTTAGGGGTTTAAAAGAAAAGAAATGGAATTTGAAAGAAAAAAGAGCAAAAAAAAAAAAAAAAACCCTAGAGTGATTCATCTTCTCCCCCTCTTCTTCTTAGCGCAGCTGCCATCAGCACCCTCCCCTCGTGATTTTCATTATCGCCGGCACCGATTCCTATTATATTATATGGGCTTCCATCTCAAAACCAATTGGCAATGGGTGGAGTGACCCTTGTAGCTTATATGTTGTGAGGTCTCCACCAATCTTTTCGATGTGGGATCCTCAACATGCCCCCTCAAGATGGTGCCTCTTTGGGTTCACCAATCTTGGATCGGATCCCAATTTCTTTTTATTGGACCGAATACCCGTTTGGGTTTAATGGGCTCTGATACCAAGATAGGTTTTCTAAACCAATATTAGCAAGAGAGATCAATTTTCTACTCTCACTATTTTTCATTTATAATACTGAAGGGCAATCACCCATTTATACACCAGGAGACCGTATAGAGCAAAAAATGATCAATGGTAAATAATTACAAGGAGGGACAGATGTCCTCAATCAACGGAAAAAGAATAAAAGGACAATAGCAGAGGCAGCACAGAATTTTGTTACAAAGAACTTTCTGGAATTCCAATTTACGTGGATGCTGAGCTGCAATTTCCATAGCTGACTGTATTACCTGTACCAACATGGCATGGCTGATTATACTCCTTAATATCCCCCCTCAAACGAGCGGGTAGTTCAACAACCCCGAGTTTGGAGCGTAGGTAGGAGAATTGAGAATGAGTGAGTGACTTTGTTAGGCAATCAGCCAACTGATCAGCAGAGGGAACATATCTGACTTCAAGCGCCCCTTTCAGTACTTGATCTCGCACGAAGTGCACATCTATCTCGATGTGTTTGGTCCTAGCGTGAAAAACCGGATTGGCAGCCAGTGCCCCCGCACTAATATTGTCACACCAGAGGACAGGAGACTGTTGTACAATACACCCAATCTCAGACAATAATTGGCGTAGCCACAGTATCTCAGCTGTCGCATGAGCTAATGCACGGTATTCAGATTCTGTACTTGATCGAGCTATGGCCGTTTGCTTTTTAGAGGACCAAGAGACAAGTGTTTCTCCAATAAAGACACAATAGGCGGCAATGGAGCGACGATCATCTATGTTGGAGGCCCAGTCCGCATCTGAGAAAGCTGAAATTTGGAAGCTTGAACTGGGTCGAATGATAATGCCAAAATGTTTGGTGGCGCTGATATAACGTAGGACTCGTTTCACTGCTTGCCAATGAGCATCCGTAGGTTGTTTTAGAAATTGGCTCAAGTGATTTACAATATATGAGATGTCCAGTCTAGTGTTTGTCAAATATTGTAACGCCCCTATGGTGCTTCTATAAATGAAAGGATCAGATAGAGGAGTACCATCATGGATAGATAAATGGCTGCCAATGGTTGATGGAGTAGGCGCAGACTTAAGATGATCCATATCAAGTTTGTGGAGAAAATCTGATACATATTTTTCTTGAGTCAGAAGAATACCCGAGGGAAGATGATGCGCCTGAATGCCAAGAAAGTAATGCAGCCGGCCAAGATCTTTAAGAGCAAATTTGCTGTCAAGGGTTGTAATCAATTGATTAACCAAGTGATTGCTGCTGCCAGTCACTATTACATCATCTACATAGACAAGTAGTAAGATCATATCATCCCCAGAATGAAAAATATATAAAGAAGTGTCAGACCTTGAAGTTCGAAATCACCATTCTAATAGAGCTGCCTTGAGAGTACTTGTCCACGCCCTTGGGGCTTGTTTCAAGCCATATATGGCTTTATTAAGTTTACAAACATGAGTAGGACGAGAGGGATCTTCGTAGCCCGGTGGTTGACACATATACACATCTTCATCAAGGCTCCCGTTAAGAAACGCGTTATTGAAATCCAACTGACGTATCTGCCACCCCTTTGAAACAGCAAGGTTAAGAACTACGCGAATAGTTGAAGCCTTAATAACCGGACTGAAAGTTTCAAAGAAGTCAATCCCGGGGCTTTGATGAAAGCCCTTGGCCACCAAGCGTGCCTTGTAGCGTTGGATAGAACCATCTGGATTCCGTTTGATTCGGAAAATCCATTTATTCCCTACCACATTGAGGGAAGAATTAATAGGAACTAGATGCCATGTGTTATTTTTCATCAAGGCAGAATATTCCTCATCCATAGCTTTCTTCCAATGAGAATTGGCAAGCGCATCTTTTACACGAGTTGGTTCTGTGAGTGTCCAGTCTTGCTGTTTTTTAGACAACCATGCCTTAGGTTTAAATATTCCTGACTTAGCACGAGTAGTCATAGGATGTGTTGAAACTAAAGGTGGAGGAGGTTGCTGTTGAACAGAAGGAGTTGGTGACAAGGGTGCTGTTGAACTTGGAACTGGGATATTGGATAAATCAGGGGAAGGTGGCTCAGCTGTATTTAAATGGGAATGGAAAGATGATAATTCAGGAGATAGTGGAATGGTTTGGCTTGATCTTTGAGAAGTAGGTATAGGTTGGAAGGATGATGGTCTTTGTGGTGAGATATTAGGGAGTTGAGATGGTAAGGCACCTTGTTGTGATGTTGAAATGGGTGGATTAACAGATTGAGAAAGTGCTGAGGTTTGATGGTTTAAGCTATTTTCTGGAGTTATAATTGGAGAGGGAAACCAAGCTGATATAGGAGGGCAGGCCGAAGAGTCAGAATTCAAAGTACTCACATAACCAAAATTCGTTGAAAAGGGAAAATCCTGTTCATTAAACTGTACGTTTCTTGAAATATATATCCTACCTGAGCTACTCAAGCATTTATATCCTTTGTGTATGGGACTAAATCCAAGATGCACGCATTTTTCAGAATGGAATTGAAATTTATGATCAAGATATCGTCTCAAGCATGGATAGCACGCACATCCAAAATTACGGAGTGCAGAAAAACCAATTTTCTTGTTGAGTAAAAGCTCAGTTGGTGATTTACCATGTAGGACTGATGTCGGAAGGCCATTAATGAGATAAGTAGCAGCCATGAATGCCTCCCACCAGAATTTAAGAGGCATAGAAGCCTGAGCAAGAAGAGTTAATCCAGTTTCAACAACATGGCGATGCTTTCTCTCAGCCCTGCCGTTTTGTGCCGAGGTGTACGGACATGATAATCTTGATATAATGCCCAACTGAGAACATTCCTGATGAATTTTGATGAATTCACCACCATTGTCAGATTGGAAGACCTTAATCCTGCGATTAAATTGAGTTTGAACCAAAGTCAGAAAGTGTTTAAAAGCTGCACTCGTGTCACTTTTCCTTTTCAGCGGATACAACCATACAAACCGGCTATAATCGTCCAAAAATAGGACATAATAACGATATCCTTCAGTTGATGGAACTGGGGCAGGTCCCCAAAGATCTAAATGTACAATATCAAACTTCTCTTTTGCTCTACTATTTGATAGTGAGAATGGAAGGCTATGAGATTTACCAAACTGACATGACTCACAAAAACGAAAAGCTTCATTATCTTTTACTGGTAAATTACATTCTCTAATAACAGATTCCAAAACTTTGGCTGCTGGGTGACCCAGTCGACAGTGCCATACATTTTTAGAAACAGCAACATTAACTCTCATAGTATTCGGAATAACAACAAGAACAGGTGAGCCTGAGAACTTATTTATCAATGGCTGTAAACCAGAAGCAGCCAACTCCTCTTCTCTAGGCATAACAGTCACGTTTTCTAGACGATACAGACCGTCCTTAAGCACTCCTTTCAGCATTACTTGTCCCGAGTCCTTGTCCTTGATAAGGCAAAAGTTACCATGAAATTCAAAAAATATGTTATTGTCTTGAGCCAAGCGAGATACACTTACTAAATTTTTAGCAATTTCTGGCACAAATAATATATTCTCAAGACTAAGTGTATGAAAACCATCAGACAGACAAGAAGAACCAGTAAAAGATATTGGTAATTTCTCTCCATTACCTATAATCACTTGTTCATTACCTCCATACTCCTTTGGATTCACTAAATTGTTGTAATCTCCAGTAATATGGTTGGTTGCACCGCTATCTGCTTACCAATTCGGATCAAGGACTGTTTCGGGAGTGGCAAACGGATTGTTCGCACTGGCCACAAGAGCATTCGGATTTTGGTTGCTCCCTACATTTTGATTAGTGTTCTGTCCACCATTTCTATTATAATTGGGAGCAAATTCCTTATCGAACCGATGGAAACAAACTAAGGCCGAATGACCCATCTTACCGCATACCTGACATACTGGTCGGTTGTTTGAATAACCATAGCCTCCTCTGCCACGACCACGTCCTCTACCATTGTTAACATAATTACCTCCCCTTTGACCTGAGTAATTTGAGTTTTGATTTCGCTGCCCTCCATTTGAAGAGTAATTCCAGCCTCTGTTTCCCCCTTGAGTGTTCGTGTTCTTCACATTAGCCATATTCGCAGATGGTGTGGGATTGAATGACAACGATGATTTTTGGGCATTCTGTAGTTCCAAACGTTTTTCAAAAACGAGGAGTTCTGCTTGCATTTCAGACCATGAGATATCAGTTCGCCCTTGAATCATCGCGACTACGGGATTGAACTCTTCCTCAAGGCCAAGTAGTACCTGCGACACCAAATTCCTAGAGGAAACAGGGCTTCCGGCTTGCCCTAGGTTATCGGCATGAGACTTCATACTGAGGAAACAGGGCTTCCGGCTTGCCCTAGGTTATCGGCATGAGACTTCATAATGCGTAAATAGTCTGACATTTTCGAATTACCTTTGCGTGTTTGCTGAAACACTTGTCTAAGATAGTCTTCCTCAGCTCTAGACTGCACTCCAAAGAGATTGTTGATTGCACTCCACAGATCCTTGGCATTTTCATGCCCAATGACTTGCAATGCTACTTCTGTTGTCATCGAATTGTAAAGCCAACCTAATAGGAGTTGGTCTGTTGTTACCCAAGCTTCATAGAGAGGATTGATTGAGGGCTCGATTGTTGAGCTTAAGTCTCCTGATGCAACTCCTCCTTGTATTTCTGAGCTTGATGCTCCGCCATCAGTAGTGGCTGTTGTTGCAGCAGTGGGATTGGACTGATTAACATATTTTGCCGGACATGATTTTGTGCCAAGAAGATGACCGTCAAGCTTGTAGCTCCTCAAGATTGGAAGAGCTAGATTTTTCCATAATAGGAAGTTCCCACGGTCAAGCTTAATCGTAGTAATTTGATTGAGCAATTGATTGAGAGGAGGGCTGCTAAATGAAGTAGCTATGACGTTGGTCATTTTCTAGCTCTGATACCATATTATATTATATGGGCTTCCATCTCAAAACCAATTGGCAATGGGTGGAGTGACCCTTGTAGCTTATATGTTGTGAGGTCTCCACCAATCTTTTCGATGTGGGATCCTCAACAATTCCCCCCTCTCTTGATTTCTCCTTTGCCGATGGCGGGACTTGTTGAGGGTCTGACGAGTGCAATCCGCAAGCGCATGGGTCGTCAAGTAATAAAGAGACGGTAAGTTTACCGAATATCATATTCACAAGAAGAAGCGTAAATTTAGGCAAAACAATAATCTAAACACTAAAATTACTAAGGTTGCTAATTATCTATGAAACTCAACATGATGAAAGATGGAACTAAAAATTAAACAAGTAAACAAAGAAATAAAGAAATTTTGATCAAGCAATTTAATAACAAACGAGGGAGATCAAGTCAATTGAGAGGCGGGGTCTTGAATTCCATGATACAGTTTAATAATTATTCTGATTACTAAATATCATGTCCAACTAATTATAGATCTAGAATCTCCTTTAATGACATAGGTTCTCCTGTCGGTTTCCCCTAATTATAATTAACTCATTTTAACAACCTAAGTGTCCTTAGCACTATTAAATGAGGTAATTAATAAGTTCTGATTCATTATTGATCTCTAAGCCTAATCAACTAATCTCGTTGTCACTAAGATCAACAATTAAGCCTAGTTGGATGGGTTATGATCTGACTTAGTTCCTCTCCCTCGAGTTTCCACTAAGTATCAATTCACTATAAATTTGGCCAGAATCCATAGAGCATTAAGAACACCCAAACATATAACTAGTAAAATTGGACACAATATAAGGCAATCAGAATAACATTATAACTCTATTCCTTCATTCAAGACTCGTAAGCTGGGATTTTAGCTATACATTATCATTATCAATATCAAAATCCCCCGTCTATACATTGCAAAAACAGTAAATGAAGAAGTAAAAGAGATAGGAACTAAACCGTCGATGAATCCCTTGCTTACGCCGTGATCCACCGCAAAACAAGCTCCCGATCTTCCTCGAAAAATGCCTAAAACAATATTTAAGCACTCCTCTCACTAACTCTCATCCCAACCCCCAAAAATGGCTCAAAGAACCTTTAAAAACTGTAGGAAAACGTTGCTTGAAGATGAAAACCGAGGCCAAACCGTTCTTTAATAGTGCTCCAGGGGTCACAGCGACGCGACGCTGTAACGTATTCTTCATGTTGCCAAAGTATTCCCAGCGTCGCGACGCTATCCCAAAGATTGAACTTCCTGCTTCTCAGTTTTAGGTTGAACTTTGGGCCTTTATCACCATATTTTTGGCCTTTGGTCGTCCATTTAAAGTCCTTTGATTCTCCATTATTTGATCCAACCTTGATCTCATTATCACATCTTCATAAAATGGGCCAATTTCTTCTCCTTTTTCTCCAAAAATTGATCAAAAGCTCCTAGGAAGGAAAATTCATAATTAAACATATTTACACATTAAAACCACAAGAAAACCCAACAAAAAATCTAAAATCTAAGGATAAAATGATAGCATTTAGGCATGCTATCATACCCCCAAACTTAAGCTTTCGCTAGTCCCAAGCAAAATAAATTCTAAGGATACATGCAAAGAATCGCTCTAGCCTCAATTAATTAGAACTCTTAGGGAAATATGGAAAACATGCAAGTGGACTAAGCAAGCACAACATACTCATGAAGAAATTTCAAGAGTGAAACTTAAGATTAAGGAATATCATGCTCAAAACTTATCTAGCGGTTCTTTTACTGATGTAGATTAGTTTTACGACTTTTTTCGTTTGCCTTCCCCCTATACTGGCTAAGAGTCCTAATAGTTAAGAATTTTAGCTATAATGCAAATAAAGAAACTAGGGTGCCTGATTCTTTTTTTTTTTTTTTTTTCTCAAGGGATTTTCCCCAAACTTGCATTTTATGATCCTGAGGGCACTAACTTTCACACACCACACCATATCCCGAATTTGTTGGGGTTTATGTCCTAGAACTCAAGTTTTGTTATCCTTTATATAAATAAAGATGTTATTCAGTGAAATTGTTTATTTTGTATCTTGAAATCCAATAGGAACATCCATCGTTATAATATGAGATACTTTAATTAGATCTTGGATATAGACAGGGATCAAGTCCAAGTATATAACCTAAATTGAGGGGAGGCTATAGTGGAGTGTCTCGGTAGTTAATGGATGTTGGTTAGCTAGGTTAAAAGAGTTAGGCTAGTTTAACCTCGTACCGTTGGAGCCCATGATCTGTAGGTCCATTAGGTCCCCTTGCTAGCTCGAGACTAACCTTTGGAACAATATGGTGGATAAAATATGAATTACTTTAAGTTCATGTTAAGAGAAATGAGTAGAGGTAATAGGCGTTGTCGGTACGTCGGGTTTTGTGAAAACCGAGTATGTGTGAAATTTAATAGTTAAATATGATTTAAATATCGAGAACATGAATAGGGATTCATGATAGGAAAATAAAATTTCAGAAATGTTCGGAAATAGTGGAGAAATATTAATTTAATATTAGATATTAAATTAATAATTAATTATTTTAAATTAATTTTGAATTAATTTTAACTTGGAAAATTAAAAAATCAATATTGATTTTTCAGATTAATTAAAATTAAATAATTATCTAATTATTTAGGATAATAATTGAATTAATTAAAATTCATAAATCATGAATTTTTGGAGGTGGAGTGCATGGTGACTAAACCCATGCACTCCCCTCATGTTAGCCACCTAAATTCCCACCATCTTCATGGCGGATTTGGTGTCAATTGTTGGGGCTTTTCTTCTTTTCTAATCCCTCTATATAAATGAAGAAGAAGGCTAAAAGATTAAGAGAAAAAATATAGTGAATTACTGCCAAATTGAATACTCACCAAACCCACCTCCATAAGCTTGTTCTTCAAGCTTCTTCTTTTCAATTCTATCACTTGAGGATCCCACAATCCGTTCCAAAGGCTTGAGGATAGCAAGCAAGATCCTTTGGTGGTTCATGTTCTGTTGGTGAAGAAAAACAAAAAGGAAATCCAACCAATTTCTCCATTGAAACAAGGTTGGTAAACTGTCTATGTTTTTCCACTTATGAACAACATGCAATGTTTGATCAAATTGAGCTACTTATGTGCCTAAGATCCAAAATTACTTTCGTATTTTAGATATTAACACTTTCAAAATTTTATCCTTGGATGAGCCTAACTGATCACAACGGAGGTTGCTCTTCTAACCCTTAGCTCTATTTTTTTCTTTTTGCAAACAAAAACATTTTCTTTCTTTCTTTTCAACAGAGAACTCTTTTTCTTTTGTTTCTTTTTCTTTTTGCAAGCATGACATTTTTCTTTTCGTTTTCACCTAGCTCTTGGAACAGTCAAGCATAAACTCCTAGTGCTAGAGCCAAAGCCCATCGGAGTGACAATAAACTTATAAAAACCATAATAAGAATCTAGATTTTCAAAGATCTCACAGGATAAGTTTATTGCATGCTTTATACATTAATACTAAGAAAAAATGTTAAAAAAATTTCTCAGTTTTCTGCTATGCTCTCGAATTCCATATTCATATAAACCACATCCCCCAAAAATTCAAATCAAATCCTAGGTTGTCCTCGCTGTCCTAAACATGCATCAAAGGAATTCCTATAAGCTCAAAGCAACGAAAGCCTCCCCCCCCCCCCACCCCCAAACTTAAAATAAACATTGTCGCTAATGTTTTAAACAATTAAAGCTAAAGGGGATATTGAGACTTCCTTGAGTTCTGTTTTAAAGAAATTCAACAACTTCCGGATTGGGAGAGCGTACTTTTTGGATTTGTCAGGGCTTGCTTCATGGATCATGCGAAACAAAATTGGATCAAAGTGCAACAGGGTTTATTTACGTCCGCAAAAAGAAATAAGAACTAACTAATTAATCCTTGGGCTTGCTTCATGGGGGCTCGAAGATAAAATTTTCATCCTCCAACCCTTGAGAGTCCCCGATAAACTGTGTTGTAGCCTTACAGAAAAAGAACAGGGGATAAAAAGAATACTCCCCTAGGATCTCATCACTCAAAAAATAATTCTCTAAAATCCAGGTATCAAGGTCAAACTTCTTCTCTAAATCTCGGTTCTCAAAACAATTAGTTACAAAATCATCAAGCATCATTACATCTATGGGTCTCTTAACCTCAGATGGTTTCTCAAAAAGCACCATCCTCTCATCAGGCGTAGTGTTCTGTACAAATTCATCTACATGAGACTCACACTCTATACTAGACTGTATGATGATATCATCTAATTCATGGTCAATAAAGTCCAACAAAACAGGTAATTCATAATCTTCCAATATTTCTTCATCTCCAAACATATCATCATTAAAGAATTCATCAGGATCGAAGTCATCATCATCAGACAAACCTTTTAATTCTAACTCTAAATCTAACTCATTGTCACTTGGTGGTAAAAACGCACAACCTATTGAAAAACATGTATGAATACTACAAACAGATTCGCCTTGGCCAAATATACTAAATACCATTTTCTTATCATCAATATTTAGAGTTAGATTACCTGTATGTACTCTGATCTCGACCTTACCTGTGGCCAAGAATGGTCTACCTAGGATGATAGGAACATTTTTATCTTCCTCCATGTCAAGCACCAAAAAATTGACTGGGAATATGAACTTGTTTACCTTGACAAGGACATCTTCTACAATCCCGATGGGTTGGGTGATAGATCGATCTGCTAGCTGTAGGGTGATGTCAATCTCCTTTCAGCCTGCAAGTCCCAACTTCTTGAAAAGAGAATAGGGCATTAAATTGATACTTGCTCCTAAATCACACAAAGTCCTATCAAAAGATAAATGACCAATAGTACAAGGAAAAGTAAGACTCCCTCATTCATTTCTTTTCAAGGGCATCTTCCCTTGAACGATGGTGTTATTGCTCTCGGATAATTTTAAAACTTCTTCTTTCTTCAACTTTTTCTTCTTCGCCAACATTTCCTTCATGAATCTTCCGTAATTAGGCATATTAAATACAACATCTACCAAAGGAATATTCACAATTAATTTTCTAAACATTTTTAAAACTTTTGCAAATTGCTCATCGAAATTTTTGTCAAAATTGTCGTCGACATCAACGACAATCACCAGAATGTTCACTGACAGTGACGACGGTCACCAACGGAAATGGTGTTGAAAGAACGTGAGTGGGTTATAATAGAAAAACAGGGGGTACTGTACCAAAACGGGGGGTAAAATAACTCAACCCCCCTTTTAATTAAACCAGAATTCCAAACGTTAAGTGTGGGCTACAAATAACCCACTCAATTCAACCCAGTGCCCCAAACGACTCCTTAGTCATTATCATTTTCAATGGTAACCATCCCTTCTTATTAGAGTTTTCATAAGATTTTATTTGGCAATCCTTTTATTTCTTTTGATGTATTAGTTGACTAAATATATAATCTAGTTCCTAATATGTAACAGCCAGATTTTTTTTAAAAAAAAAAAAGAAGAGGGAATTGGCTTTTTAGTTGGTTAAAAAATGAGGAGGGGGGGAACTTTCATGTTTTCCCCCCAAATTTCAGTCAACGGACCGTTTAAAAAAAATCATATTTTTCTTTTCTTCTTCCCCTCTCACATGCTCTCTCACTCTCTCGTGCCCCTCATCTCCCTCTCAGCTTCCTGTCTACCGCACGCCGCACGCCCCATCCTTTGTTGTTCCTCCGCGCCTCCACCGTCGTCTTTCGCCGCCTCTGGTGAGTCTTTGTCGTTTCTCTCTCTCAGATTCTTTCTCTCGATTTCTCTCTCTCTAATGTCTCTCTCTCTCTCACTCGATTGCAGCCACCACAAGCTGTCCTTCCTCCGTCGCGCCGCCACCGTCGTAGCCCCCACGCCGTCGTCGGTGACGCCTCATCTTCTTCGGTAAGGCTATATTTGTTTTCTCTCTCTCTCAACTCTCGGTTTCTCTCTTTAATGTCTCTCTCTCTCTCTCTCACTTGACTGTAGCAACAAGGAGTAGCCACTGCCGCCCTCAGTCTTGTCCGCCTTTTCTGATCTGTTTGTCGCCGCCGTCTGAATTTCAAGCCTAGATTTCTAAAGGACCGATTGGGGTAAGGATGTGTTGGATATTTTGGTCCTAATACGCTCTGCTTTATGGAACTGAATGTTAGATTATGGACAGATCCCTGTGGTAAATCGAGTTAATCTAAAGGCGGAGCGTAAATTCTTCCAAAATCTCAGTTGGGTAAGAAGTTTTCGGCCTTAAACTTCAGTGTTTTTAGTCTTGGTGATGCTGTGTAGAACCTAATTTTTATTATTAAATTATTAGGAGCTTTGGGATTGCTATGTAAACTTGTGAGCCAAGCCGTTTTGTTCTGTATTGAGTTATTAGGTAAGTAACTTAATGCGTTGGACTATAATCGTACAATGGTTTGGATTGTTGAGTTTTCATCACATGTATGGCTTCTTGTTGGGCCGATTAAATTGATTAAGGATAATGTATTTTGAATGTTCTTTTTTTTGCAAGGATGGGTGTGGTTGCAAGGAAAGAGTTTGTATCCTATTTAAGTATCTAGTTTATGTGGTTGCATGGTCGTTGTTATGTGTTATGGTAGACTGGTGTTGAATGTTGGTAGATGGTGATGTCTCTGCTTGATAATTTGTATGCTAGACATGGTATTCGCTTTGTGTATGCTTGTTCTCGAAAGGGAAAAGGTCGAACGGGTAGGTTGGTAGCAATTAAGTTATGCTAGGTGCCAAGGGTACTAATAGGGAAAAGAGCGAAGTGTTTATCCTAGTGGGGGTCATGGTAACTAATCTCATAGGACTGAGATGTTTATGGACTGAGATGGGGAGTTAAATGGGCGGGACTCAGCTTCGCAGACTAGGTGCCATCTACTAATTGTGGAAGCAGACTCCGACAAAAACCCCATGGATACTCCACTAGTGAGATGGTAGTTAGGGCGCTGTGCGCTCTTAGGTGCTTGACGGATGAGACTCGACTCCACTGACTGGGTGCCTTCTACCATCAGTAGGAGTTGAGATCTCACTTAATTCCCTCATGTGCACCTCCAGTGAGTTCGCATGTATATGTAGGAGATGTAACTATCCACGTGACCCAAACAACACGTTGAATGAAATGAAATTAAAAGTTATGAGATGACCATTAGGCCCTGAGCTAATTTTACTTCAAGTTACTCATGTTGCTGCTGTTGGGTTTTATGCCCTAAAACTCGTAGATAGTGAATGTAACTGTTGACCAGATATTAATGAAATAATGTTGATATATTTTTCCATTAATTGTTATTAGTTATTTTATATTTTTCTTTGCCTAATAATAACCCTAATCCAATAAACTAGACATCCAAGGTTGTAATATGAGTCTTGAACTATATGTAGCGACATATGGGATCATTGTTCAAGAAACAGCCTAAAGGGTCTATAGTATAGGGATAAGACTGGGTGCCTTATCTTGGTGATACTATGGATACGGCCCACTTTGTATTTGATACAAACGCTGCGATCCAACACGTTCGTGTAGGAGACATGCGAGTGGGGGTATCCCATGCAATGAGTTTGAATAAGACCGGACCATGAAATAGTAACCACTGACCGTTAACTAGTTGGTTTTCTATTTCACTAGGACGACCTAGACAACTTAGTCTTAATCCTGAGTTGATTATGGACTTCTGCTCATGAGAGTTTGTCCTTTGATTTGTATGGGTGAGAGTGGCCAATACGCTGACTCAATAAGCCTACCACTTTCGGGACAAGACCGAATGGGTAGCTGGGAACATAATCGTACAAGATGGAATTCACTCCTTCCCGACTTTAGGGAAGCAGATGAGTGTTCCCTTAAGTGGTTACTCCGAGTCTTGAACAAATGGCCCTACCCTCTCAATGGCACGAGAGGATTTTTTGTTTGATGGTTGGACCACAAACAGGTTGTTCATTAGAGGAGAATTGGTACTTAAGGAAATAGAGGAAACCCAGGGGTAAAACGGTAATTTGACCCAGCTGGTGTTACGGACACTCGTGAAGGACTAACTAGTCGATATTGGTCTATATCCGTGGACACAGAAAATATGTCTGCTGTGAGAAGAGTCCAACTGTGAGTCTGTAGTGGAATGAACACACAGTTAACGAATATTGATTAATGTGGTTAATGAGTTTGACAAATTAATCTCACATCGTTGGAGCTTCTGATCTGCAGGTCCATTAGGTCCCACTGGTAGCTCATAAAGTAATTTGAGGCAACTAAATAATAAATTGAAAATGTTTAATTTACTAAGGGAAACAAATATAATATATATTGATATATTATTATGAGAGAAATTCATATTTGAAGAAGTTCAAATATAAATTTATGGAAGTTTGAAAGAGTTGAAATAATGAATTATTTAATTTAAGGCCTAAAATGTGTTTGGGCAAATTAATTAATTCTAGGCCGGAAATTAAATATGTGATATTTAATTGGTGGTTAATTAATTAAAGAATTCATTAACCGGGAATTAATCAATTATGGAAATAATTAATCACTTAAGGAAGTGATTAATCATTATAGAAATGATCTAATCACTTATGGAAGTAATTAGTCATTTGTGGAAAAGATTAATCAATTATGGAATTGATTGATCATGATTGATTAATTAAGGAATAAGATTGAATCAATTTTGGAAAAGATTGATTTAATTAAATATTTTATTCATGGCCTCTCTTCTATAAATAGAACACTAGACCTAATTGGTCATGACACTTGACACCCTTGCTCTTGCTCTTAGACTCTCAAGACAAGACCTAGAATTCTCTCTAGCCTCCCTCTTAGAGAAAGACTCCCACAAGTCTTTTGCCTCCTAGACTTAGAGACATACAGGTGTAACCTCTGTGGTTATTGCGTCATTCAAAGAAGGAATTTCCAGCGAAGAAAATCAAATGCGGCTGCTGCGTTTTGATCGTTGGAGCGTCGTTGGCGAAGAACGGTCAAGTCTACAACGAAGGTTTGTAATGGTTCTTCCTTCTTTCTTTAGAAAAGCATGAAAATAAATTTAGATTTATTTTTCAGCATGTTTAAACATATTTTCCAGCAGCTTTAAAGTATGTTTAAAGTTTGATTGAGTTTTCGTAACGGTATTTTAATGTTAATTAATATACGACGTAAGGTCCAATCGATGCGCTTCCTCTGCGTAGGGACTTTTATTCCCTTCAGATGCATGACTGGTGGTATTGTTGCTTACTGAGTATTTTTCTTAAATATTCATTCTTTTCCCTAACATGTAATTGCAGGTAAAGGCAAAGGTGTATAGAACGCGTGACCGAGTGCTGCTGACCCTAGGATCCTTGTGGTAATGAAATGAAATGCTTGTGGTAATGACCCTAGGATCTAGGCATGAAATGTAGGGTCGTTACATAATATTTGAGTTCATCTTTTACTTTACTAATCCTTGAAAACTTTCAAAATTTTTATTTAGTTTATTTTAAAAATATACTTTAAAAATATGGAAGTGTGAGTTCAAATCATAGCTCTCTTAAAAAAGAGTACGAAATCTCTTAACTGCCTCATTGTTGATTTTTTTTAACAAACATTAAAATTCATAGATAAAATGATGATATGATGTCAAAACATGTGAATACAATGAAACAAAATTCAAACCTGAGGGACTAAATTGTTGAGTTTGAAAACTTAGAGATCAAAATAAAACTTAATCCAAAGCTCAGGGATCAAAAGTATATTTTTTTTCCTTTTTATTTTTTTAATCAATCTCATTTCTCGCAAATCGTAGTTTCAAATTAACAGTACGTTTAATAAATTTATTGAAACGTTTTTTGTTGTTTTGTCTGGAAACTTTTGTTGTGTATAAATCTGTGTTAGAATATTACAAAATAAAAAGACCAAAATGATATCTTTCTAAAAGTATAAAGATTAAAAATGACAAAAGCCAAAAACATAGGGACCGATGTTGATGTTTTAAAAGTAGACGGTAGAAATAGATATATATATTAAACTACATTATCTAAAATAAGATTTAAACTTGAAGTACAATATTATTAGAAAACATGTGAATGTAACTCAAAAAGATAATACAATATAAAACATGTGAGCACAAGCAAATAAATACGACAATATAATATAGGGGTGCCAACTATGAAAAGATTTCGAGATTCAAACCCACCAATTTTTTTATTTTTTTTTATTTTTCTATTTTTCAACTCAATAGTTCAATGTAGGAAATTTCTAATAGATGAACTATGGATTATAATTTAAAATTTATTATTCACGTTAATTAGTTAAAAACTTTAAAGAAATATGGATTGAAAAAAACGAGTTTCGTTACCTCTTATTCGAAAGGCTTTTGTTTCAGTTTTAGTTATACAGTAGTAGCAGTAGTAATAATAATTTTACATATCGGTATATTCGTAAGATATTTTTTACTTTTATCAATAAGGACGCGTATTCCTCATCTTCAAACTAAAACAAAACCATATTTTAAAATGTTATTGAGTTTCTACACTAGAGTTTTAGTTCAAGTGGGAGTTTGTTGGGTTTTATGCCCTAAAACTCGTAGATAGTGAATGTAAACAAATTGTATACTTGTTTCAATAAAATGTTATTGAGTTTCTACAATAAAGTGTTATTGTTAAATATTGCACAATTTGACCCAAATCCAATAAACTAAGATCCAAGGTTGTTTACATGTGACTTGAACTAGTATGTGGGGACATACTGGGATCGGTGTTCAAGTAACAACCTAAAAAGGTGTATAGTACAGGGATAAGGTTGGGTACCTTATCCTAGCAACACTATGTGATACGACCCACTTTGTATTCGATACAGACGTATTGATCCAAGGCGTCCATGTAGGAGACATGCAAGTGGGGGTATCCTATGCAATGAGTTTGCATAAGACCGGACCACGAAATAGTCAACCATTAGTTATAACACCGTTAACTAATTAGGTTACTGTTTCAATAGGATGACCTAGGTAACTCAGTATTAATCCTGAGTGTGTCATGAACTCCTTCTCTTGAGGGATTGTCCTTTGATTAGCATGGGTGAGAGTGGCGAATACGCCGACTCAATATGCCTTCCTTTTTGGGGACAAGACCGAGTGGGAGGTTGGGGACATGAAAACACAAGAAGGAATTCACTATTTCCCGCTTCTAGGTGAAGTAGATGAGTGTTCCCTTAAGTTGTGACTCCGGAACTTGAACAAAGGGATCCCGCCCTCTCACTGGCCCGAGGGGGACTTTCTGGTTAATGGTTGGACCATAAACGGTTGTTCATTAGAGGAGCGCTGGTACTTAAGGAGACAGATGTAACACAGGGGTAAAATGGTAATTTGATCCAGCTGTGATTACAGACACTCGTGAAGGATTGGCTTACCGACATAGGTCTACATCCATGGACACATAAATGTTCTACAGTGAGAAGAGTTCAGCTGTGAGTCTTTAGTGGAATGACCCACAGTTAATGAATATTGGTTAACCTGATTAATGAGTTTAATCTATGAACCTAATATCATTGGAGCTTCTGATTTGTAGGTCCATTAGGTCCCCGTGCTAGCTCGTAATGAGTAATTAGGAACAAATATATCTTGAGAGAATTTGAATAGTTCAAATTCATATTAGGAATTAAGTTAATTGTACGAGATACAAATTAATATAATGCATTGTGATGCATTAAAATATAAAGCCTAATGTGAGATTAAACTTTATAATATTGAGAGATTGATATATTTGAAAGAGTTCGAATCTATGTCTAATTATATATATGGTATTTAATTAGAAGATGAATTAATTAATTATGAATTAATTAATTATTCAATTTAGTTTAAATTAAATGAGATTTAATTAAAGTATAGTCTATGAGAGGAATAAATATTTGAAGAATTTTAAATACTAATATGAATTTGATTCATATTAAATTTATAGGATATAAGAGAATTTGAAGGAGTTCAAATTTTAATATAAATTTGATTCATATTATAGAATTAATTAATTGAAGGCCTCAAATTAAATATATGATATTTAATTGGGTAATTAATTAATTAACTAATAGAAGGTCTGAAATTAAATATATGATATTTAATTGGTGATTAATTAATTAAAGAATTAATTAATTGGAAATTAATCAATTATGGAAATGATTAATCACTTATGGAAGTGATCAATCATTTATGGAAAAGATTAATCAATTATGAAATTGATTGGTCATGAAATTGATTAATTATGGAACAGATTAAATCAGTTATGTAAATAATTGTTTTTAAATGAATATTTTATTCATGGACTTTCTCCTATAAATAGAACACTAAACTTAGGGTTTAGGTACAACAACATAAGGCCACAAGAATGCACTTTTGCATTCTCTCTAGCCTCCCTCTCATATGCTCTCTGAAGGGATAAATAACCCTGCGCAGCGGAAGACGTCAGAGACTTTTTCGAATAAAAACGTCAATTGGGATACCAATACGACGGCAATAAAAACATAAAATTGCAGCAAGATATAAACAAAATAAATGCTGTAAAAGTGATATAAGCATGCTGGAAAAAAGAGAAAAATTCTAGATCTAATCTAAGAATTGGATCCTAATGATCCTAGATTAAGAACCACTTACCCTTGAAGAGTTTCTTGATCGTTTCGCCAAGTTTTTCCTCGAAATAGTCTAAAAAACAGCAGCAAAAAGGATCTTGTTCTCGCTGTAAAATAACTACGAACACTACCGCCAAGGTTGCGCTGGTATCCTCCAAGGTGTATGTGTTGAGTGGTTATGTGGGAACCCCAATAGTCTAAGGATTTTCTCTGGAAAATTGTTCTCTGTATCCACAGAAGGAGAGGAGAGAACGAGAGAGTGAGAGGCCAAGAGTGAGGGAGACAGGTGTGAGAATGGGATCGATAAAACTGCCTCTTGACGCTTTCTTTTAACCTAACCATCAGGAGAAAGCCACCTCACACATAATAT
This sequence comes from Luffa acutangula, assembly GCA_036850905.1. Lineage (NCBI taxonomy): Eukaryota > Viridiplantae > Streptophyta > Magnoliopsida > Cucurbitales > Cucurbitaceae > Luffa > Luffa acutangula. The sequence goes on from CM072087.1 coordinate 21,265,884, forward strand.
CAGGTAACTGAAATATCAGTTACCTGATATTTTTAATTAATCAGAATTTAAAATCATAATTTAAAATTATAATTAACTAAATTTTAATTAATCAATATTAATTAAAATAACATTAATTTAAATCCAATTTAAATTAATATCCCTCTTATCTTATAGTTCAATTAAATCAAATTTAATTAAACTAGAACAATTAACTAATTCAAAATTAATTAATTTAAAATAATAAAATTGAACATCATATATTCAATTATTATTATTCTCTCTCATAAAACTATAATATTAATGTACATCCAATGCACATTAATTATAACCTATAGTTTTAATATGAATCAAATTCACATTTTAGTTTAACATTCGAACCCCTTCGAATACTCAACTTAACCTTAGAAATTTACCTCAACGCCCTTATAGAGCTACTGGTGGGACCTGATGGACCTACAGATCAGAAGCTCCAACGATATGAGATTAGTTGGCTAAACTCATTAACCAAGTTAATCAATATTCGTTAACTGTGGTTCACTCCACTAAAGAACCACAGCTACACTCTTCTCACTACAGATATATTTTTGTGTCCACGGATATCGACCGTCAACAGCAAGTTAGCCCTTCACGTGTGTTCGTACCCTTGCTAAGTCAAATTACCGTTTTACCCCTGGGCTACCTCTTGGTCCTTAAGTACCAGTGCTCCTCTAATGAACAACCTGTTTGTGGTCCAACCAACAAACAGAAACCCCTCTCGTGCCATAAAGAGGGTAGGGCCCATTGTTCAAGACCCGGAGACATCACTTAAGGGAACACACCTCTACTAACCCTAATATTGGGAAGGAGTGAATTCCATCTTGTAAGACTACGTTCCCAGCTCCCCACTCAGTCTTGTCCCCAAAATGGTAGGCTTATTGAGTCGGCGAACAGGCCACTCTCACCCGTACAAATCAAAGGACAATCCCTCATGGACAGGAGTCCATAATCCACTCAGGATTAAGGCCAAGTTACCTAGGTCATCCTAGTGAAATAGAAACCGAGCTAACTAACGGTGTTACAGTTAGTGGTTAACTATTTCGCGGTCCGGTCTTTGTGCAAACTCATTGCACATGATACCCCCACTCGCATGTCAACCACATGAACGCGTTGGATCATTACGTTTGTATCAATATACAAAGCGGGCTGTATCCATAGTGTCACCAGGATAAGGTACCCAACCTTATCCCTATACTACAGACCCTTTAGGCTAAAACTTGAACATTGATCCCCATATGTCCCTACATACTAGTTCAAGCCTCATTCTATTAGCGTTGGATGTTTAGTTTATTGGATTAGGGTTAATAAGACAAGATATAATACAAACACTGAATAATACATCACTTTATTAATGTTCGGTCAAATGTACATTTACTATCTACGAGTTTAGGGCATAAAACCCAACACTCTCAACCCAAGAACTCTAGGGAGAATTTTCTCTCTAGAGTTTTTCCCATTCAAGATTAGGTAGTCCCACAACTATGTTCCTAATCTCAGAGTTATTCGTTGTTGTAGAGGAATCAAGAATCATTCTTGATTGTCAGAGACGTCAATAGAGGTTTGCTTCTCTTTTCTTTATTATAGATTTAGATCTAAATTTTGTATGCTTAGCCTTAAGTTTTTATAGAATTTGTTCTATGATTTTTGCCAATGTTATGATATTTTTGGATAAACAAAATTAACTACGGATTGGTCCCAATTACGCTTTCGCTTTATCGGAATTAGGGAATTCCAAATCCTTTCAGCACCAACTTGGCATTTCCGGTTGGGGCATCCTGCAGTCTCCACGTTGTCGCAAGTTTTGTCTTCAATTAATGTGTCTTGTTCTAATGTTTCAGAATTTTGTAATTCATGTCAATTAGCCAAGAGTCATAGGTTGTCGTTTTCTTTATCCGAGTCCAAGTCTTGTAAACCTTTTCACCTTGTCCATTCCGATGTATGAGGTCCTTCCCCCCAAACTTCTATTAATGGAGCACGTTATTTCTTGTTATTTGTGGATGATTTCACTCGTTTCTCTTGGCTCTATTTACTTAAAACAAAAGATCAAACTTTTTCGTGTTTTCTTCATTTTAAGAAACTTGTTGAGACTCAATTTGATTGCCATATTAAGAGCTTGCAAACAGATGGGGGTGGTGAATATCGCAAAGTCTCTTCCTTTTTATATTCTCATGGGATTATTCATCGTGTGGCTTGTCCTTATACACCCCAACAAAATGGGTGAGTAGAGCATAAAAATCGTAATGTGGTTGAAATTGGTCTATCCCTTCTTGCTCATTCACATTTGCCTTTGACATTTTGGAGTTATGCCTTTCAAACGACTATATACCTTATCAATAGGTTGCCTAGTCCCGTTCTTAAAGGCAACAATCCATATCAAGCTTTTTATAATCGATCCCCCTATTATTCTATTCTTATGTGTTTTGGTTGTGCTTGTTTTCCTTTTTTACGTCCTTATAATTCTCATAAGCTTCTTTTTCGTTCCAAAGAGTGTATCTTTGTTGGGTATATTTCTAATAATAAAGGTTACTTGTGTCTTGATCTGTTATCTGGTCGTCTCTATGTATCTTGATGGAAGAGATTGTCGAGGTCTCTTATCAAATAAATTTATAATCCTCAACCTCTAAAGCTAACTTGTAGCAATAGCGGTTGGGGTCGATCATAGGGAGTATATGCAAACAAATCTGTAATTCCTTAATTGTTTTAGGTAACCAAAGGGGGGTTTTTTATATGGAAAGAAAGTTGACACAGAAAGAAAACCAAATATGGAAAATAATGAAAGAGAAAAGTAAGAGAATTTAGTTTAGGAAAGAGATCGATACCTTAAAAATATCATGCAACCGGGTTAGTCATGGTAAGTTTAATTCAATTAAATCATAAAATTTCACTAATAAGTCAAAAAAAGTTTAAGCCCGGCGTATTCCGGCAACAAACCGAGAATCATGATCCACTATCACAAACATGCAAACGCTAAGTTTGATTCTAGTTTAAACTAATTAATTGGCCGATTAATTAACCTAAACTGCAATGGGATCTAGCCGAGTTAATTTACATGCAACGGGCAACAAACCACGATTACAATTAATTAAATCATTTAGTTCAAGGGACGCATGCGTAAGAACATAATGTTAGCCTATATGCTACTAAGGTTTAGCAAGTAAATTTAGAAAGGGTGCGGTCAAGGTTGTCAATCTTTCCTACCACAAACTAAATTTATAGAAAAAGAACTAAAATCACATAAACATGTTTTGAGAATTAAAAAATGAAATTTCATTAATAGAATATGAACTTACTCTTGACTACCCGATTACATGAATGAAGAGCTTAGCCTCTCATGGAATAAGAGTAAGCTTGCTTCTTCATGGAATACATCAAAGAAAGCAATAAAAACTAAATCTAAGAAGAATGGTGGAAAAGGGGGAGAGAATTGGACTACAAAGTTGTAGTGAATTGTGTGTTGAGGGATGATTCTAAACCTACACCAAAGGTCTCTATTTATAGAGTTTCTTGGCCTTCAATTCGTGGTAGAATGGTGTTGAATTGGGTCTTCAATTCGTGGTAGAATGGTGTTGAATTGGCCTAATTTGAGTTAAACTTTATAATATTGAGAGATTGATATATTTGAAAGAGTTCAAATCTATGTCTAATTAAATATATGGTATTTAATTAGAAGATGAATTAATTAATTATTAAATTTAGTTTAAATTAAATGAGATTTAATTAAACTATAGTCTATGAGAGAAATAAATATTTTAAGAAGTTCAAATATTAATATGAATTTGATTAATATTAAATTTATAAGAGGTAAGAGAATTTGAAGGAGTTCATATTTTAATATGAATTTGATTCATATTATAGAATTAATTAATTGAAGGCCTCAAATTAAATATATGATATTTAATTGGGTAATTAATTAATTAACTAATAGAAGGTCTGAAATTAAATATATGATATTTAATTGGTGATTAATTAATTAAAGAATTAATTAATTGGAAATTAATTGGAAATTAATCAATTATGGAAATGATTAATGACTTATGGAAGTGATCAATCATTTATGGAAAAGATTAATCAATTATGAAATTGATTGGTCATGAAATTGATTAATTATGGAAAAGATTAAATCAGTTATGGAAATAATTGATTTTAAATTAATATTTTATTCATAGCCTTTCTCCGATAAATAGAACACTAAACCTAGGGTTTAGGTACAACAACATAAGGCCACAAGAATGCACTCTTGCATTCTCTCTAGTCTCCCTCCCATATTCTCTCAACCCAAGAACTCTAGGGAGAATTTTCTCTCTAGAGTTTTTCCCATTCAAGATTAGGTAGTCCCACAACTACGTTCGTAATCTCAGAGTTATAGCGGGGAAGATCAAATGGTGGTGTTCTTCGTTGTTGCAGAGCAATCAATAATCATTCTTGATTTTCAGAGACGTCAACGGAGGTTTGCTTCTTTTTTCTTTATTATGGATTTAGATCTAAATTTTGTATGCTTAGCCTTAAGTTTTATAGAATTTGTTCTATGATTTTTGTCAATGTTATGGTATTTTTGGATAAACAAAATTAACTACGAATCGGTCCTAATTACGCTTCCCTTTTATCGGAATTAGGGAATTCCAAATCCTTTCAATTGGTATCAGAGTCGATCGTAGATTTAATTTCGTTTCTCTAAAATTAGCATTGGTTCAATAGTGGGTATTTTAATTTCATATATGTGATATGTGGTTTAATTTACAAAATTGATTATTTAGGCATATTTGTTGGCATTAGATTTATGTTTTTTTTTTATTAGATCAATTGTAAATGCCAAAAAGGAAAATATTTGAAGACCAAGATATGTCTTGGATTTAAATTATTGTAATTTAAATTGCTTTCAATTTATTAGGATATGCTAAATATGCCGGTCAATTTTGGAAGTTTTAATTTAATTATGCATGTGATGTATGTATTAAATTAATTGATTGTTGCATAAAGTATGTCATTAAGCTTAAAATCTCACGGTTAAGCATATTCATGCATATTTATTATTATAAATGTTATAATGTATGAAATATGTATGAATTTTATTTTCATGAGTATTTAATATAAATTGTTATGATTAAATGAATGAAAATTGAGAAGCATTGAGGATGAAATTACTTTAGTAAAGAATATAAAGAGTTATATTTATGAAAGTAATTTATATGTTTATTTATTTTCATGAGCAATTAATACAAAGTGTTATGTTAATGTATGAAAATGTGAATGCTTATTTTAATTTTCTTGGGTAATTAATTTAAGAGTTAAATTAATTGAAGAAAATTAATTTGCATTGCGCATGAAATTACTTTAGTTTAAAAATATAAAAAGTTATATTTATGAAAGTAATTTATATACTTATTTATTTTCATGAGCTATTAATATAAAGTGTTATGTTAATGTATGAAAATGTGAATGCTTGTTTTAATTTTATTGGGTAATTAATTTAAGAGTTAGATTAATTGAAGAAAATTAATTTGAATTGAGCATGAAATTACTTTAGTTTAAAAATATATAATAGTTATATTTATATAAGTAAGTAACATGCTTAATGAATTTTCATGATATATTAATATAAATGTTATGTTAATGTATGAAAATGGTGATGCTTAATTTTAATTTTCTTGTATAATTAATTTCAGAGTTAGGTTAATTAAAAGGAAATTAAATTGCATTGAGCATAACGTTACCTTAGATTAATATAAATGTTATAGTTTTGGTATGTCATGTATGCTAATGTATGGTTTTATAAATTAATTAGAATTTGATTGTTAATTTATTCACCATAGTAGCATGTTATAAGGTTAATTCATTAAAATTTATAATAGTTATAAAATTAATAAATAGAAATCGTTAACCTATAACAAAGAATTGCATGCAAACATAGGATCTTAGAATAAATGAATTAATTTTAAAATGTTTTAAATTAATTAGATCTAAGATCACATTTCTAATAGGATTAGAATTATTCTTAATTAGAATTAAAATTAGTTTTAATTGACTAAGTAGGAAAAACATTGCTATGATTATAAGGGAACTCCACCGGTAAAGTTTTGTCTAAGGTTGGGGGTATTTAAGTTGACGGTTTACGGAACACCTCCAACGAGGGAACTGACCCAGAATACCGGAGTTGAATTAATCATAGTTAAATGTTAGCATGCAAGGTCACTAAGTTTGTTAAAAGTATTTAATACACCTAGATCTTTAGAGTAAAGACCTTACATTACTGTGGTTATAAGGGAACTCTCTCGGTAAAGTTCTGTCTAATGCTGGGGGTACTTAAGATGACGGTTTACGGAACACCTCCTACCTGGGAACTGATCCGAACCTTGAGTTGAATTAACTATAGTAATGTTGACTTGCAAAGTTGGGTTTATTAAAAGAAGTTTAATTCACCTAAAACATTGCAATTGAATCCTTTCCATAATTGTTATAATAGGATCAGACTTAGATAGATTGGCTTAGCCGAATTTTATCTAAGTTAAACAACCCTAAATTAACCTGAGGACATTTTCAGTGGGAGGAAAATTACAAAACGAGATTTAAATCAAGTTTTGCTCCTACGTCCCTATATTCACAACGTGAGGTTCATGCTCGGCTTCAAGTCGCCTTAGGAGCGGCCTCCCTTCGAAAAGTGTTTGCATGAATCAATAACAAGGTGAATGGGAAAAAATGTCTAGAGTAAGTGGGAGCGGGACACGTGTCAACGTATCCTTCGGTCTCTGCCCCTAGTTCGAACCGTGAGAGTCCTATGATCCGCCTGCAGGTTGTCCTGGCGCAACCATCCCTTCGGAGGGCCTGATCATAGGATTCGAAACACCGTGAACTCCTGAATAGGATAGGGTAACTTAGGCTAATCACCAACAATTTTCTTTCCCTTCGGTAGCCTGTTGGTGTGTGCCTCTGAGATCTGAAAGTGGGAGGGTTACACTTACGGGATGAGTTAAATGTGTTAACTAACCCTTGATCGAACAACGGTAACTAAACGCTAACGGAATATGAGTTATTCGGGTGTTAGAGTTTGGTTGAGATTGTCTCAATTCAGAGGAGGAATAGTTGACCACCCTTCGGTGGTTGTTGTTCTAAACCTTTGAAGTATCGTTGCAAAAACTAAATCAATAGTTTTATAGGGTTTCTTTGATTGCTTATTTTTTTCCCCAGAATTTGATTGGAGTTTTTGTGATGGGTTAGTGCTATTAATAATACAAGTAATTTGTTACTTCAGCAATTATATAATAATTCTATGTGTATTGTCTTACGTCATTTTATAAATAACGGTAGTACAACAAGCTTAAACGACAAATTGTGGTAAATAAGTCTAGGATTATTCTTAACTGAGGAATGTCCTCATGCCCCATATGTTTAATTCATTAAGAATTGTTCTTGGTGAATATGACATAGAACCCTGCTTAGCAAAAAGAGAACTTGTCAAAGACCGTAATTTTCATTTACCTGTCTTGAAAACGTGATTAGTGAAGAATAGTGATTCTCCTTGAATGATTCAGGGGCCACAAATCATGTGTGTTCTTCTTTTAAAGGAATAAGTTCTTGGCAAGAGCTTGCTGCTTGTGTAATAACTCTCAAAGTTAGAATTAGAGAGGTTATTTTGGCTATATCAATGGGTAAAATTAAGTTATTTTTCTCAGTGGGAGAAATTACGTATTATTAGATAATATGTATGTAATTCCTAAGATCAAAAGAAATTTGATTTTTGTGTCTTATTTGTTGGAACAATGTTACTCTTTACCTTTCTCTGCTAACGCAGTTTTGTTTCAAGAAAGGGAGATGACATTTGTTTAGCTTTACTGGAAAGTAACCTAAATGTTTTAAGACTAATCAAGAGTAAAGCAGTCATGAACACTGGGTTGTTTAAGACTGCTACTACTCAATGTGAAAAGAGGCAAAGGATTTCTCCTAAAGGAAAATACCTTTCTTTGGTTCTAAGGTAGACCATATTAATCTCAATTTGATTGGGAGATTGGTCAAGAGTTGACTCCTAAGCGAGTTAGAAGATGACTCTCTACTACCTTGTAAGTCATGCCTTGTGGGCAGTATGACTGATAGATCTTTTACTGGAAAAGATCTAAGAGCCAAAGAGCCCTTGGAGCTTGTACATTTGGATCCTTGTGGTTCAATATGTTAATGCAGTGTGAGGGCATGAATAATTCATCTCTTTTGGATGATTATTCAAAGGTATGAGTATCTTTACCTAATGCAATAACTTAAGTCTGAAGCTCTTGAGATATTCGAAGGGGCTTAGGACTGAAGTTGAAAACTTGTTAGGTGAGAAAAACACTTCGATCTGATCAAAGTGTTGAGTATAGGGATTTGAGATTCCAAGACTATTTGATAGTACATGGGATCACACCCTAAATCTCATTTAGGAGAAATAGGACCCTATTGGATATGGTTCATTCCATTTTGAGCTATGCTCAATTGTCTAGCTCGTTTTTGGGGTCATGTAGTATTGACTGCATTGCATACTGTAGTAGGCAACCTTAAAGGAAACGAGAAGTGGATACTTCTTCAATTCACAAGAGAATAAAGAATTTGTATCAACAAATGCTAAATTCTCAGAAGAAGTCCACATCAAAAATCATAAACCACAAGAGTAAAGTCAGTTTAAGTAAGTTAACTAATGAAGCTACAGTAACATCCACAAGAGTTGTTGATGAGGCTGACTGTTGAACAAGAGTTGTTGATGGATCAGTGCATCTAGTCAGTCACATCCATCTCAATAGTTGAGATTGCCTCAATGTAGTGGGAGGGTTGTTTGATAACTTGAACGTTACATGGGCTTGTTTGGAGCCTAGGTCATCATACCTGATGGATGGCATAGTGGGTTCATTATCTTTTAGAAAGAAAATGAATGATGTTGACAAGGTACAATGGATTAAAGTCATGGACCTGGAAATGAAGTCTTTTGTATTTTACTTCCATATGGGATCTTGTAGATCTGCTTGATGGGTAACGCCTATTAGTTACAAGTGGTTCTACAAGAGGAAACAAGACATTCATGTCTTAACCAGAAGGGTTCATACAACAAGATTAAAAGAAAAATGGTTAGAAAGCTTAAGTGATCCATTCATGGATTGACCTAAGCATTTCGATCTTGAAATATAAGATTTGGTATAGTGACCAAATCTTTTGGCTTTAATCATCAGAACATTGATGAGTCTTGTGTTTACAAGTAATCATCAATAGTTCAGTAGCTTACTTAGTGTTGTATATGATTGATATCCTAATCATTGGGAATGATGTAGATTATCTTACTGACATTAAAAGAGGCTAGTAGCTCATTTTCAAATGAAAATATGGGAGAAGCTGAGTTTGTTCTTGGGATTCAAATTGTTAGGAAGCATAAGAACAAAAAGCTAGCCTTGTCTCAAATGTCTTATATCTACAAGACGTCTGTCAGATATAAGATACAAAATTCCAAGAAGGGTTCACTACCTTTCAGGCGTGAAATTCTTTTTGTCTAAGAAACCGTTTCCTAAGACACATCAAGACACTACTACAAAATGTAGAATACACTACACTTTATTTTAGATATTAGACCATAGTTTTGAAAAAACCATAGTGTAATGTTTTAGAGATTTGTCCAACCATGGTCTAAAATAAATAAACCTATTTATAGACCACGGTTACAAAAAACCTGTAGTCTAAAGGTTTACTATAGACTACAGTTTTAAATAATCGTAGTGTATAAATTACATTTACAACCACGGTAAATAAAAACCATAGTCTAAAAGGCAACTATAGACTCAGTTTTAAACAACTATGGTCTAAATATGAACTTTACACCACAGTAAATAAAAACCATAGTCTAAAAGCCAACTATAGACTACAATTTTAAACAACTATGGTCTAAATATAAACTTTACACCACGATAAATAAAAAACATAGTCTAAAAGGCAACTATAGACTACAATTTTAAATAACTATGGTCTAACGATGAACTTTACACCATGATAAATAAAAAACATAGTCTAAAAGCCAACTATAGACTACAATTTTAAACAACTATGGTGTAAATATGAACTTTACACCATGGTAAATAAAAATCGTAGTCTAACAGGCAACTATAGACTACAGTTTTGAAAAACTATGGTCTAAATATGAACTTTACACCATGATAAATAAAAACATAGTCTAAAAGCCAACTATAGACTACAATTTTAAACAACTATGGTGTAAATATGAACTTTACACCATGGTAAATAAAAATCATAGTCTAAAAGGCAACTATAGACTACAGTTTTGAATAACTATGGTCAAAATATAAACTTTACACCATGATAAATAAAAACATAGTCTAAAAGTCAACTATAGACTACAATTTTAATTAACTATGGTCTAAATATGAACTTTACACCACGGTAAATAAAAATCATAGTCTAAATGCCAATTATAGACTACAATTTTAAACAACTATGGTCTAAATATGAACTTTACACTACGGTAGATAAAAATCATAGTCTAAAAGCCATATGCAGATTACAATTTTAAAAAACTATGGTCTAAACATAAACTTTACACCATAGATAATAAAAATCATGATTAAAAATATACCTTTACATTAAAATAAAAGAACACAGTGGTTTTCATATAAAAAAAAAAAAAAAGAACACAATGGTTTAAGAACCAACCATAGACTACAATTTTAAATAACCATGGTCTTATAATTAAGATTACATCATGGATAACAAATATCATAGTTTATCGTCATATTATTATTTTACATTAGATCATAATTTTTTAATACCATGGTCAAAAGTATATTTTTACACCATAATCTAAAATTCAACTATAGACTATAATTTTAAACAAACATAGTCTAACAATTACAAACAAAAATATTATTTAATAAAAAAAATTAAATAAATTTGTATCATATTTTTTATTTAATAAACAAAATGTTTATAATATTTAAAAATTTTAATTTAATAACATAAATTTAAATAACAAAAAAAAACATTTTTTTTAATATGCTACAATCATAAAAAAAAAAAAAATTAAACGAAGGCTTTTCTTAATTTATTAAACTGCAATTTAAAAGAATTAAAATGACATTTTGTAAATTTCTATAATATAATTTTATTTAATTCACTTAACTGAAGTTTTAAAAGAATTAACTTTTTTGACTAAAAAAAAAAGAATTAACTTTAATGTATCAAAGAAAAAAAAAGAAATAACTTAAAAAAAAAAAAATCAAGAATTAAAAAATTAAAAGAAAAAGTAAGAAAACCTAACCTATATTTAGCCTTGTGTGTGGCACACAACGTGGAGAGGGAGATTGAAGGGTAGTTTCTGCAAAAGGAGATTGAGATCGTTTAGCCGCTATATTCACATCTTCAACAAGGAACATTGTCGCATCCCCGTCGTTCACTCAACTTGCTAACCCAATGCCGCCCTCCATTTTGCTAAACAAACGCCATCAACTGCAAGAGTATGTTTGCGAGTTTGCACGTTGTTGCTGCATTTTTTCTTTCTTCTTTTTTTTTTTAATATTTTTCTATGTTCATGTTACTTTTAGTATGCATTTATTGATTCTCTTATGGCAGTTTTGTTGTTGAAATTGTTAAACAAGACCATAAAATAACAAAGTTCTTAAGAGTTTTTTCTGAGTTTTTTTATTTAATAGGATGTCTTACATTTCATTAATTTTCCCTATACTCGGATTTTTATATGAGAACATTATTTGAAATCCAATTATTACATTATTCTTCATGTTTGCTTTACTCTAGTTTCTTTGATCTCTTTTTTTTTTTTTTTTTTCAATTCAATGTTGTTGGAGGTGGTGTGAGAAGAAGCAAAAACTTGTATGATAAATTTTGAAGCTTCAAATTCTCGTGATGTTATAGACATGTTTTAGATTTTTTTTTTGTTATCTAGAATTCAATTCGGTAACTTTTCCAACATCTGTTTAATAAATTTTGATGGTATATTAGAATATGCGTTTGATTCAAAAGAGTATCCATTTTCGTTGTCTTGGTTGCATGATCTTTGTTTCTTTAAAAGAATAACAATTTCTCTTGAACAATTTAACTTATAAATTTCTTATTGCAATCAATTTAATTTTTTTTGCAGGGTCTTTGATAGAAATGATCCTATTGGTTCAATCAGCATTAAGGTATATATAATTTGTCATTGAATTTTATTTTTCATTTCATTTCTGGTAGGAAACAACATGCCTCGATGCTTCTTAACGTATTGGATGATTAGCTCGCATTATTTGTTCTAGGTAGGAAAGATTTAAAATGAGTATTTACATAGCATGTTCAATTTGTTGATAGATTTAAATAATCAAATTGTTTAGATGAAGCTCTTTTAATGTTTAATTTAGAAAACAACATCTTCAAGAATACACTACGTACTATTAAAGTTGGAGTTAACTATTAAAAGCACTTAATGTTAGACATTGTTCACTCTTAATTTATAGTTTGGAGTTCTTGACCATTTGTTGAAATTTATTTGAGATATTGAATATTAATATAATATAATTATATTGTTCTTCTTTTTGCAGATTAGTAGTAGAAAGACTCTAATCAAGCTGAGATCAATGAAGTTCTCGTAATTCTCATAGATAGTTTCTTCAGCAATACATTCTTGTACAAAATAATAAATGATATACAATTTCATATTATTTATTAACTTAGTATTTTACTTTAATTCAATTCAATGTAAATAATTTACATTTTCTTATTCAATTTTGAATTTTGTTTGAGTTTATTTTAATGGTATGTTTTGTGTCAATTAAAGGAAAAGTGGGAGAATGACAACGTTGATCTTCATCCTAATTTTTCTAAAAAAATATGTGCATATAAATGGGGATTTATACAATAATATTAAAATTTTTAAATGTAAAAAATACCATGGTTGATCGTAACCATGGTCTGTATTATAGCCAACGATTACTGTTAGTTGTGGTCTATTAGTATAGACCATGTCTAACGTCGACCATGATCTATACAAGTAGACTATAGCTAACGTCGACCATGATCTATACTTATATATTATGGTGGACGTTAGACGTGGTCTATACTATAGACTATGGTTGATTATGACCATGGTCTATAGTATAGACTACACTGGAATATACTACGGTCGTAAAACCATGGTCTAAACCATAAGATCATGGTCATATGACTATGGTCTATTCCAAATTTTGTAGTAGTGAGAAGTTGAGTAGATGAGACGAATGCCCTATGCAATAGAGATTGTCAGTAAGTATCAATCTAATCTAAGATTTAATCATTGGAAAACCGTTAAGAATATCCTCAAGTATTCGAGGAGAACGAGGAACTATATGCTCGTGTATAGGACTAAGGATTTGATCCTTACAGGATACACTGACACAGATTTTAAGACTGATAAGGATTTGAGGAAATCTACATCAGTATTTATGGTCACTCTTTACGATGGAGCTATAGTATGGCATAGTTACAGTCTTGATCGTATAGGCCGAAAAAATAGCTGCTTGTGAAGCAGCGATAGAGACTGTATGACTTAGAAAGTTCTTGATTGATTTGGAATGTGTTCCAAATGTGAACTTGCCCATCACACTTTATAGTAATATAGTGGTGTTGTGGCAAATTCAAAAGAACATCGCAGCCTAAGACAAGCAGACACATTAAATTGAATGAAATATTGCTGATTCATTTACAAAGACTCTCTTAGCTAAAGTGTTTGAGGGTCATCTAGAAGTTCTAGATCTACGAGATATGTACAAAGGTGTAATCTAGGACAAGTGGGAGAAATGTAATTGGTATAGTGATACCATTATGTAATAGGTATAGTGATGCCCTAGTTTATTGTATTTGTACATTGTATATGTTTTATACATGTATTTATACACCCACTGCTGTATAGATTATTGTACATCCCACTACACTAGAGTTTTAGTTCAAGTGGGAGTTTGTTGGGTTTTTTGCCCTAAAACTCATAGATAGTGAATGTAAACAAATTGTATACTTATTTCAATAAAGTTTTATTGAGTTTCTACAATAAAGTGTTGTTGTTAAATATTTCAAAATTTGACCCAAATCCAATAAACTAAGATACAAGGTTGTTTACATGTGACTTGTACTAGTATGTGGGGACATACGGGGATCAGTGTTCAAGTAACAACCTAAAAGGTCTATAGTACAGGGATAAGGCTGGGTACCTTATCCAGGCAACACTATGTGATACGACCCACTTTGTATTCGATACAGACGTATTGATCCAAGGCGTCCATGTAGGAGACATGCAAGTGGGGTGATAAATGCCCAAAAGGTAGTTATTTAGGCCTCAATTATATAGGGATTTGTGTGTCCTTTATGCTTATTAGGGTTGGTTTTGGATAGATATTACATGTTTTAACCCATTTGGAAGAATGGAAGCATTGGAAATTATCTTGTGTAGATTATGTTGCTGGGCGACTTGAGGGAGAAAATTCTGTGCTGCAGCAAAACTGGGAGCAGAAACTGCCACATCACAGCTCGTTAGCCAACTTCATGAACCGACTTTTGTTGAGTTATTCTCGAGATAAAGGATCAAGGAGAGCCTTACACGTGTCATAGTTGACCTAATTCAAGCCTCTTATCCCTCTATAAAAGGAAGTAGCTGCCCAAGTCAAAGTCATTCCATGTTTTCCCTTGGAAGCCGAATATTTTAGAGAGATTGAAGATTGTCAAAAACACCATCTTCCGCAAGCTGATTAGGGAGTTTATTTTCTTTATTAACTTGTGGTTATGAACATGCCTACTCAGATTGTAATTCGTATTCCTATGCCCGTTATGATCTAAGTAGCTTAAGGTGTTGGTTAGGAATAATGTGATTACTGTGCTTCATCTCTAGTAATATATTGACTATCGCATTTTGGTTAATTGTTGTGCTTATTCTCATTTTATGCCCGCCTGGCCAGCCGGTATGGATAGCTCTCTCTAGTTTCAGGGATGATTTAGAGGGTGTGTGGCAATTATCCACACTACGATCATTGTGTATTGGTGAACGCCAGTGACTGAGCTAGGATTAGCCAGTTGCCTAGTGCTTGATCGGTCGAATTTCATTGGGTTTGAAACACATCCCAAAAGATCCGGAATTCCGGGAGGAATCCGCTAATAATACTGCGAGAAATGCATGATCAATAATATTCCTAGAGCATATTTTAGAACAATCACTAAATCCTAACCAGCGCCTGTCTTTAATCTGTCTATCTATTTGTTTCCTTGTTGTTCTGTCATTTATTTTGCTTCAGCATAGTTTCAATAAAACCCAATCATTTTACTATTCTTGAAACCATTGGAAAGTTACGCAAAAATAGGTAGAGTGGAAACTAATTCAGGGCTTGGATTGATAATATTACTTGTCGCAGACTGTGTATACTTGCACAGGAATTCTAGAGTATTTTATATCATATTTTTACTCACTCTAGGAACCCAACAAGTTTTTGGCGCCGTTACCGGGGACTTGAATAAGTTTTTATCTGATTTGTTTTGTGTATGTGTTTTAGTGGTTTGGTGCTAGAACTTTTTGATTGTTTCTTTTGTTTTTGCAGGTGTGATTTTGGTGCATGAGCGATTCGTCTGGGGTACGGTTTGAGCTTGATCCGGAAATTGAAAGGACATTTAGGAACAAAAGGAGGGAGCAGCGCAGAAACCAAATGGAGAACGTGCTGCAACTTCCGCAGGTTCCTGAAGGTCCAGCAGCAGCAAACCCCTAGCAGAATCCGTGCTGCAGCAAAACCCGCTGTTTGAGCAAAATGAGCAGCAAAATAATCGGGTTGAGAATCCTATCTTGATAGCGAACGATAGGACCAGAGCCATTCGAGCATATGCTGTCCCGATGTTTAATGAGTTAAATCCAGGGATTGCACGTCCCCAAATCTAAGCGGCAAATTTTGAAATGAAACCGGTAATGTTTCAGATGTTGCAAACCGTGGGGCAATTCCATGGTTTGTCATCTGAAAACCCTCATTTACATCTTAAGTCTTTTCTAGGAGTTAGTGATTCTTTTGTAATTCAAGGAGTGCCTAGAGATGCTCTTAGGTTAACTTTGTTCCCTTATCCTCTTAGA
Organism: Luffa acutangula; assembly: GCA_036850905.1. Taxonomy (NCBI): domain Eukaryota; kingdom Viridiplantae; phylum Streptophyta; class Magnoliopsida; order Cucurbitales; family Cucurbitaceae; genus Luffa; species Luffa acutangula. Next base: position 21,281,983 of record CM072087.1, read on the forward strand.
GATGGAGCACAGTCATGGTTAAATTCTTTTGCTCCAGGATCAATTAGGACATGGGGAGTTAGCTGAAAAATTTTTGAGTAAATATTTTCCACCTAATAGAAATGCTAAATTAAGGAGTGAAATAGTAGGGTTTAGGCAACTTGAAGTTGAGACTTTTAGTGAGGCTTGGGAGAGGTTTAAGGAGCTTTTGCGAAAGTGTCCCCACCATGGTTTACCTCATTATATTCAAATAGAGAAATTTTACAATGGTTTAAATGGAGTAACCCAAGGTATGGTCGATGCTTCGGCTGGAGGGGCCCTTTTGGCAAAAACTTTTGATGAAGCTTATGAAATTTTAGAGAGAATATCTATTAATAGTTGTCAGTGGTCGGATGTTAGAGGCACAAATAAGAAAGTTAAGAGTGTATTAGAAGTTGATGGTGTGTCCACCATTCAGGCTGATCTTGCTATGATTGCTAACGCTCTTAAGAATGTGACAGTGATTAGTCATCAGCAGCCACCAGCTATAGAGCCTACTGCAGTGGTGAACCAAGTGGTAGAGGAAGCATGTGTCTATTATGGTGAAGACCACAACTACGAGTTTTGCCCCAGCAATCCAGCTTCTGTGTTTTTTGTAGGTAATCAGAGGAACAACCCTTATTCTTACTTCTATAATCTAGGTTGGAGCAAGCACCCCAACTTCTCACGGGGAGGTCAAGGAAATAACGTACAAGCGCAACAAAAGATGAACCAGCCGGGATTTGCTAAAGCGCAGGTAATGCCCCAGCAAAATAAGCAGGCTTTGCCCCAGCAAAATTCAGGAAACTCTCTCGAGGCGATGATGAAAGAATTTTTGGCTTGCACAGATGCCACAATTCAAAGTAATCAAGCTTCGATGAGGGCCCTGGAATTGCAAGTGGGTCAGCTAGCTAATGAGCTGAAGGCAAGGCCTCAAGGGAAACTTCCATCAGATACTGAACACCCTAGAATGGAAGGTAAGGAGCAGGTAAAGGCAGTAACTCTCAGGAGTGGTAAGCCATTAGAAGAAAGAATTGAGCATAGTAAATCCCAGGTTATAGATAAAAATGGTGATAAAAATGTTGTTGTCGAAAAAGAGTTGGAGTCTGGTCAGGGTGCTGGAGGCAGGAATAAAAATGCTGGAGCATCTGGTTCTGTTCCAGATGTGGAACCACCTTATGTGCCGCCCCCACCTTATGTACCACCTCTACCTTTTCCACAAAGGCAAAAGCCTAAGAATCAGAATGGTCAATTTAGGAAGTTTTTAGAGATTCTTAAGCAATTGCATATAAATATCCTCTTAGTAGAAGCTATTGAGAAAATGCCTAATTATGCTAAATTTCTTAAGGATATTTTGATTAAAAAGAAGAGGTTAGGTGAGTTTGAGACTGTATCTCTTACTGAGGAGTGTAGTGCTATTCATAAGAATGGGCTACCCCCCAAGGCTAAGGATCCAGGGTCATTTACCATACCCGTGTCTATAGGTGGAAAAGAATTAGGTAGAGCACTCTGTGATTTATGCGCAAGCATTAACCTTATGCCTCTTTCGGTCTATCAGAAGCTAGGTATTGGTGAAGCTAGGCCTACCACAGTCACACTCCAACTAGCTGATAGGTCTATCACATATCTAGAGGGTAAAATTGAGGATGTCTTGGTAAAAGTGGATAAGTTCATATTTCCTGTTGATTTTATTATTTTAGACTATGAGGCTGATAAAGATGTCCCAATTATTCTAGGTCGTCCATTTTTGGCTACTGGTAGGGCGTTAATAGATGTTCAAAAAGGAGAATTAACAATGAGAGTCTGTAATGAGGAAGTAAAATTTAATGTCTTTAAAGCCATGAAATATTAAGACGAAATGGAGGATTGCGCCTTCATTAGGATTCTGGAGAGCACAGTTATTGAGACAGCAATACAGGATTCGGCTGATAAGCATTCGGAAAAGCATGGAGAGGTTAGTGTAGAAGATTTTGAATTTTGTTCTTTAGATAGGAAAAATGAAAAAGAGTTGTTTAGGTGTGAGGATGTTTTCGAGTCTTTAGATTTAGATCAGAGGAAAGCTCTTCCAATTAAGCCATCCCTGATTGAGGCACCTACTTTAGATATGAAGCCTTTGCCGGAGCATCTAAAGTATGTGTATCTTGGGGAAAGTAAGACGTTGCCCATTATTGTTGCATCAGATTTAATGCCAGAGCATGAAGAGACCTTAATAAAATTGCTGCAGCAATACCGCAAGGCTATAGGTTGGACATTGGCTGATATTCAGGGAATTAGCCCATCTTTTTGTATGCACAAAATCACTCTAGAGGAGGGATCCTTTAGGAGTATTGAGCAACAAAGAAGGCTTAACCCTGCAATGAAAGAGGTTGTTAAGAAGGAGGTAATTAAATGGTTGGATGTTGGGATCATTTATCCAATTGCCAATAGCAATTGGGTAAGCCCTGTCCAATATGTTCCTAAAAAAGGAGGTGTCACTGTTGTGAGCAATAAAGATAATGAGTTGATCCCCACAAGGACAGTAACTGGCTGGAGGGTTTGCATGGATTACAGGAGGCTTAATAAAGCTACCCGTAAGGACCACTTCCCTCTACCATTTATTGACTAGATGTTGGATCGATTGGCTAGTCAGGCCTATTACTGTTTCTTGGATGGTTATTCTAGGTATAACCAGATTACTATTGCTCTTGAGGATCAGGAGAAAACCACTTTCACCTGTCCTTATGGGACATTCGCTTTTACGAGAATTCCTTTCGGCCTCTTCAATGCTCCAACAACATTTCAGCGGTGTATGCTAGCAATTTTTTCCGATATGATTGAGTCCACTGTTGAAGTATTTATGGATGATTTTTAAGTTTTTGGAGGGTCTTTTCAGAGTTGTTTAGATAATTTAGGAAAAGTGTTAAAAAGATGTGAGGATACCCATCTAGTTCTTAATTGGGAGAAATGCCAGTTCATGGTGAAGGAGGGCATAGTGTTAGGTCATAGGATTTCTAAAAATGGTCTAGAAGTTGATAGAGCAAAAGTAGAGGTTATTGAAAGACTGGAGCCACCGAATTCAGTGAAGGGAATTCGGAGTTTCTTAGGACATGCTGGATTTTATAGGAGGTTCATAAAAGATTTTTCCACAATCAGTAAACCTCTTTGTAACCTATTGTGCACTGATCATGTTTTTGACTTTAATGCAGATTGTAGGAAAGCTTTTGAGACTTTAAAGGCTGTTTGAATCTCAGCACCCATTCTTTGCCCACCTAACTGGAATTTACCATTCGAGGTAATGTGTGATGCGTGTGATGCTGTAGTAGGAGCGATGCTGGGGCAAAAGCAGGGAAAATTTATCCATCCTATATGTTATGCAAGCAATGTTTTAAATGAAGCACATGTCAACTATACAACTACTGAAAAGGAGTTGTTAGCTGTTGTGTTTGCTTTTGAGAAATTCCGGCCATATTTGGTTGGATCCAAAGTCACGGTTTTTATGGATCATGCAGCAATAAGGTATTTGTTGTCTAAGAAAGATGCAAAGCCTAGACTATTTCATTGGATTTTACTATTGCAGGAATTCAACTTGGAGATAAAGGATAAGAAAGGATCAGAAAACGTCATTGCAGATCATTTATCTCGTCTTGATCCGTCATCATCTTTGCTGGAGCAATCTGCCATTTCCGATTCTTTTCCAGATGAACAGCTCTTTGTTGTTGAGGTAAAGGTAGTTAGGGATGTCCCTTGGTATGCTGATATTGCCAACTTTTTGGTAAAGGGAGTCACTCCTATGGACATGGATTGGAGGCTGAAGAAAAAGTTTAAGCATGCTGCGAAATTTTTCTATTGGGATAAGCCATTTATGTATAAGCAATGCTCTGGCGGTATTATTCGAAGGTGTGTTTCAGGTGCTGAAGCAAAGGAAATCCTGGAGCTATGTCACTCTTCGCCGTATGGAGGTCATTTTAGCGGTCAGAGGACAACTATGAGAATTTTGCATTGCGGATTTTTCTGGCCTACGTTATTTAAGGATGCCCATTGGTTTTACAAGCAATGTGATGCTTGCCAAAGGAGAGGAAATTTGGGGCCTAGAGATGAAATGCCTCTTACTTACATTTTAGAAGTTGAATTATTCGATGTATGGGGTATTGACTTTATGGGGCCATTTCCCCCTTCTAATGGCAATGTTTTTATCTTATTGGCAGTTGATTATGTGTCCAAGTGGGTGGAGGCCATCGCATGCCATCAGAGTGATGCCAAGACAGTAGCAAGGTTTCTTCAATCGCACATCTTTGCGCGGTTTAGGACACCTAGGGCTCTAGTGAGTGATGAGGGTACACATTTTGTTAATAATATCTTAACTAAGCTTTTAGCTAACTACGGGATTAAGCATAGGATAGCTACCCCTTATCACCCACAAGCAAATGGTCAAGCTGAAATTAGTAATAGGGAAATTAAAGCTATTTTAGAGAAAGTAGTCCATCCATCTCGAAAGGATTGGTCCTTTAGGTTGGATGAGGCTCTTTGGGCTTATAGGACAGCTTATAAGACTCCTCTAGGTTATCTCCCTATAGGTTAGTATATGGAAAAGCTTGCCATTTACCATTAGAGCTTGAGCATAAAACATTTTGGGCTTTGAAAAAGTTAAATTTTGATCTGAGTCGAGCAGGAGCAATAAGAATACTGCAGCTTAATGAGTTAGAAGAATTTCGTCAATTTTCTTACGAAAATACGAAAATGTATAAGGAAAAGACTAAGTTGTGGTATGACAAGAAAATTAAATCTAAGGAGTTTGTCAAGGGTCAGAAAGTCTTGCTTTATAATTCTAGATTAAAATTATTTCCTGGAAAATTAAAATCTAAATGGTAAGGACCGTTTATTGTGATTGAAGTTTTCCCCAATGGAGCAATTACTTTGCAGGATGAAAAAGATGGGAGATTGTTCAAGGTGAAGGGACAGCGTGTGAAGCATTATTGGGGTGAGGAGTTTCGGTTGAAATATCCTTCCCTAAGGTTGGTTGATGATTGAGAGAGCAGGACTTTTGCGGGAGCATTTTGCAGAGCAAAATTTTGAACTCCCAAAAGTTTGTATTAATTTTATTTTTCGCTGATTTGATTTTAATTGCGGTTAGGTTAGATTTGATTTTGCATGGTTTAGTAGATTTTATCTTGTAAGTATTTTTTATTATTTTTTGGTAGTTTAGATTTTATCTATCTTTAAATTTGATTTGATTTTATTTTCAGGTTATTTATTTAATTTATCTTTGGATTATCTTTTCATTAGTTAGATTTTGTTTTATTTGGATTTCATTTTCTTTTATTTCAATTTTGTTTAGTTCAAATTACTAAAGATTTTCTCTAATTTATTCGGCTTCAAGAAAGATTAAAAATTGATTTGATTGGTTATTTGGTTTTCTATTTTGAAATTTGAATTTTGTATCAAAGATTCTGCAGAATCAGAAGGTTGTTGCAGCAAGATTATGGATGGAGCAAAATAATCCGAATTAAAAGGGTTTCCGTTGGAAATTTATTATTTTTACCGTTGGGATTTGGCTTTGAATTTTCGTAGGTAAATTTGCGTACATCATCTGATGAGGCCACGTGTCGTAGAGCAATTATCCGAAGGCTTCAATGATGACAGCACATCAATTTTTACCATGGGCGTTTGGAATCCATGATTTTACCGTTGATGATCTTTGAATTTCAAGTTTGCATTTTAAAATTTAAACGGTAATATTAGTTATTGCAGGGCAAATATTTTCGGTTAGGGTTGCATTTTGCTGGAGCCTTATTTATTTACAACCGCTGGTAAGTTTCTTTCCACTTCGTCTTCTTGATCTCATTTTTGCTGTCTGCATTCTTTCTTTTTCCCTTCCATTCTCTGTCAAACTGTTGAGTCCTCCATGGCTAAGACTAGAGCTAGGAAAGAAAGAGAGAGTGAAGAGGAGGAGGTGTCGGTTACGCCGGAAGTGCAGAAAGGGAAAACTAAGAAAAAACGAACGCCAGAAGAGAAGGAGGCTAAGCGAAGAAGGAGGCAACAGAGGGCTGCAGAGCAAGAAGTTGTTCAAGAAACGGGGAATGTTCAGAATCTTGAGACAGAATCGATAATTTCTCCAACGGTTCAAGAAGGGGATGCTGAGAAGAATCAAGAAACAGGGGCTGAGGAGCAGGCCGCAGGTATGCCTGACAAAGAGAAAACACCGGAGCCAGTGCAGGAGGCTCATGTTGAGATCATAATGCCTGAACCACCCAAGCGCCGCCGCATCAAACGGAAGGCGGGTCGCGTGAGGGTGATTCGGAACACTCCATCGCCTCCGACGTCGGACTCTGAGGAAGAAAAGAGGGAAGCTGAAAATAAGGCAAAGGAAGAAGAGGTAAAGAAAGTAGAAGAAGAGATTTTGCGCGAACAGAGAGAAGACAAGGGCAAAGGAATTGCCGAAGCATCGGGTGAGATTGAGGAGCCGAGGGAACCATTCATTCGCTTCGACAACGAACTTGCCAGAGCAAAATATCAGGAAGTACTGAAGCGTGATTTCTTGTTCGAGCGGGGATTTGGCAGTGATTTGCCCCGGTTTTTGGAGTCTGGAATAGCGAGCCTGGGGTGGAGGCAGTTTTGTGCGAAGCTTGAACCTTTCAATGCCAACATCGTTCGGGAATTCTACGTCAATCTTGACGTGAAGGATGATTTCGAAGTCATAGTGCGAGGAGTGTCTGTCCAACGGAGCCCAGAGGCCATTAATAATTTGTTTGATCTCCAGGACTTTCCACATGCAGTTTTTAATGAGATGATGGTTGCCCCATCGAGCGACCAATTAAGTGTGGCGGTCCGAGAGGTAGGTGTTGAGGGTGCTCAATGGAGGGTGTCGCAGACGCGGAAGCACACATTTCAAGCTACCTACTTAAAAAGTGAAGCCAACGCATGGATGGGCTTCATTAGACTCCGCTTACTGCCCACAACGCACGACTCCACTATATCTCGGGACAGAGTGTTGCTTGCTTTTGCCATCCTTCGATCAATGAGCATAGATGTTGGAAAAATAATTGCTACTGAGATTGCGGACTGTTGGCGCAAGAAGGTGGGGAAGCTATTCTTTCCAAACACGATTACAATGTTATGCAGCAGGGCAGGAGTGCCCATGGTTCCAGAAGATATGATCATGCTTGATAAGGGAATCATTGACACACCTAATTTGGCGCGGCTTCAGCGTACGCAAGAGGCTCGCCTGGGTGGGCTTGTGTATGGCGTTAATCAGATCCTAGAGCAACTGATAGTGTTGGCCAGTAGGTTAGAATTTGTTGAAAGGCAAGCTCAGACCTATTGGACTTATGCTAAAAGGAGAGATGATGCGCTCAGGGGGGCCTTGCAAACCAATTTCTCAAAACCATATCAGGCCTTTCCAGTGTTTCCCGATGATTTGTTTAATCTTTGGATACCACCCCCACCTGTTGAACGAGAAGAGGATGTTGATGAGGAGCAGAGTCAGGAAGACTGACTGATGGGATGACCTGGAGCGAGCATTACTTTTGTTTCTCCATTTTTGTTTGCTCGCGCATAGTGACCCTGCTCGCTGTTATAACTGCTTGTCTTTCTTTTTAATTTTTCTGCTTGACAAAAATCTATCTCTACTATGTAATTTTTCTTTGAATATTTTTAATGAAATTTCTGAATGTTTCTGTTCTATGAGCACTAAGTAACTCTAACTTAACAATTTTCTTCTGAATTTTTGAAGCTTGGACTGATTACGCTTAATTAGATCAAGGTATTCTGATCTACAAAAACCTTTTACTTGAGCATTTCTTCTAGCCTGGACTGTTGTTGCGGTAAAGAAGATTTTCAAGGTAGTATTGACTTATATGATCCACTTTAAGCTTAGTTCTAGTCCCACGCTTAGTTTAAAATTCAGAAAGAAAAATTTAAGTTTGGGGGTATAATTGCTTTATTAATGATTCATTGAGGACAATGAATAATTCAAGTTTGGGGGACTTTTTGCTACTCCAATTATTTTGCTCGAGCATTCCTCTCCTTCAAATTAAAATTTGTTAGGTTATTGAGTAACCAGGGACATTTGTGATACCCACAGTTTGTCTTCGTGTCAAAAGATGACCTAGGAAATATGGAAAAAATAATGAAATGATTTGCTGAAAAGAATTGATTGTTGAAAATTTTGCTAAAAATTTTGACGGAGCAAAAGTTTTGAGGGATGAATGATGATCCAACAGTTTTTCTGTCTCCCATAACGTAGGTGAGCTTCATCATAAAATGTCGCCATTCTGAGGGGCAAGAGATAGAATAACTAAGAATTTTTTAGCTTTATAATGAGTATTGAGCCTAGTTGATGATGAGCTTGAGGCAATGGTATACTGCACCATAAAGTGGGTCATTCCATGCTTAAGAACTTATGACTGTAAGGCTGCTTTAAGTCTGATAAACAATGATATCAACCCCTTTAAAAATATGTTGTGAAATGTCTGATAATAGAGCTAGGCTGTGGTGAGTTCTTAGAATTAAGTTGAAAAGTGGTGATTATTTGTCCATGCCGGAGGAATCATTTTGCTGCAGCAGAGCTTGGTTTTGCAGAGTGCTCAGGTAAAGGTCAAAGGTAGTGTTGGACTATCTGGTTTGATTAAGCTATTATTTGTCTAATGTTCTAAATTCTTAAAGGAAGGTTGGTTAGTATTGCTCGGGTCGCGCAATAGTTCATGTTTGGGCGTATGATAACTGCCCAAAAGGTAGTTATTTAGGCCACAATTATATAGGGATTTGTGTGTCCTTTATGCTTATTAGGGTTGGTTTTGGATAGATATTACATGTTTTAACCCATTTGGAAGAATGGAAGCATTGGAAATTATCTTGTGTAGATTATGCTGCTGGGCGACTAGAGGGAGCAAATTCTGTGCTGCAGCAAAACTGGGAGCAGAAACTGCCACATCACAGCTTGTTAGCCAACTTCATGAACCGATTTTTGTTGAGTTATTCTCGTGATAAAGGATCAAGGAGAGCCTTACACGTGTCCTAGTTGACCTAATTCAAGCCTCCTATCTCTCTATAAAAGGAAGTAGCCGCCCAAGTTAAAGTCATTCCATGTTTTCCCTTGGAAGCCGAATATTTTAGAGAGATTGAAGATTGTCAAAAACACCATCTTTCGCAAGCTGATTAGGGAGTTTATTTTCTTTATTAACTTGTGGTTATGAACATGCCTACTCAGATTGTAATTCGTATTCCTATGCCTGTTATGAACTAAGTAGCTTAAGGTGTTGGTTAGGAATAATGTCATTATTGTGCTTCATCTCTAGTAATATATTGGCTATCGCATTTTGGTTAATTGTTGTGCTTATTCTCATTTTATGCCCGCCTGGCCAGCCGGTATGGATAGCTCTCTCTAGTTTCAGGGATGATTTAGAGGGTGTGTGGCAATTATCCACACTATGATCATTGTGTATTGGTGAACGCCAGTGACTGAGCTAGGGATAGCCAGTTGCCTAGTGCTTGATCGGTCGAACTTCATTGGGGTTGAAACACATCCCAAAAGATCCAGAGTTTCGGGAGGAATCCGCTAATAATAGTGCGAGAAATGCATGATCAATAATATTGCTAGAGCATATTTTAGAACAATCACTAAATCCTAACCAGCGCCTGTCTTTAATCTGTCTATCTATTTGTTTACTTGTTGTTCTGTCATTTATTTTGCTTCAGCATAGTTTCGATAAAACCCAATCATTTTACTATTCTTGAAACCATTGGAAAGTTACGCAAAAATAGGTAGAGTGGAAACTAATTCAGGGCTCGGATTGATAATATTACTTGTTGCAGACTGTGTATACTTGCACAGGAATTCTAGAGTATTTTATATCATATTTTTACTCACTCTAGGAACCCAACATGGGGGTATCCTATGCAATGAGTTTGCATAAGACCAGACCACAAAATAGTCAACCATTAGTTATAAAATCGTTAACTAATTAGGTTACTATTTCAATAGGATGACCTAAGTAACTCAGTCTTAATCCTGAGTGTGTCATGAACTTCTTCTCATGAGAGATTGTCCTTTGATTAGCATGGGTGAGAGTGGCGAATACGCCGACTCAATATGCCTTCCTTTTTGGGGACAAGACCGAGTGGGAGGTTGGGGACATGAAAACACAAGAAGGAATTCACTATTTCCCGCTTATAGGTGAAGTAGATGAGTGTTCCCTTAAGTTGTGACTCCAGAACTTGAACAAAGGGATCCCGCCCTCTCACTGGCCCGAGGGGGACTTTCTGGTTAATGGTTGGACCATAAACGGTTGTTCATTAGAGGAGCGCTGGTACTTAAGGAGACAGATGTAACACAGGGGTAAAATGGTAATTTGACCCAGCTGTGATTACAGACACTCGTGAAGGATTGACTTACCGACATAGGTCTACATCCATGGACACATAAATGTTCTACAGTGAGAAGAGTTCAGCTGTGAGTCTTTAGTGGAATGACCCACAGTTAATGAATATTGGTTAACCTGATTAATGAGTTTAATCTATGAACCTAATATCATTGGAGCTTCTGATCTGTAGGTCCATTAGGTCCCCGTGCTAGCTCGTAATGAGTAATTAGGAACAAATATATCTTGAGAGAATTTGAATAGTTCAAATTCATATTGGGAATTAAGTTAATTGTACGAGATACAAATTAATATAATGCATGGTGATGCATTAAAATATAAAGCCTAATGTGAGATTAAACTTTACAATATTGAGAGATTGATATATTTGAAAGAGTTCGAATCTATGTCTAATTATATATATGGTATTTAATTAGAAGATGAATTATTAATTATGAATTAATTAATTATTCAATTTAGTTTAAATTAAATGAGATTTAATTAAAGTATAGTCTATGAGAGAAATAAATATTTGAAGAATTTTAAATATTAATATGAATTTGATTCATATTAAATTTATAGGATATAAGAGAATTTGAAGGAGTTCAAATTTTAATATGAATTTGATTCATATTATAGAATTAATTAATTGAAGGCCTCAAATTAAATATATGATATTTAATTGGGTAATTAATTAATTAACTAATAGAAGGTCTGAAATTAAATATATGATATTTAATTGGTGATTAATTAATTAAAGAATTAATTAATTGGAAATTAATCAATTATGGAAATGATTAATCACTTATGGAAGTGATCAATCATTCATGGAAAAGATTAATCAATTATGGAATTGATTGGTCATGAAATTGGTTGGTCATGAAATTGATTAATTATGGAACAGATTAAATCAGTTATGGAAATAATTGATTTTAAATGAATATTTTATTCATGGACTTTCTCCTATAAATAGAACACTAAACCTAGGGTTTAAGTACAAAACCATAAGGCCACAAGAATGCACTCTTGCATTCTCTCTAGCCTCCCTCTCATATTCTCTCAACCCAAGAACTCTAGGGACAATTTTCTCTCTAGAGTTTTTCCCATTCAAGATTAGGTAGTCCCACAACTACGTTCCTAATCTCAGAGTTATTCGTTGTTGTAGAGCAATCAAGAATAATTCTTGATTGTCAGAGACGTCAATGGAGGTTTTCTTCTCTTTTCTTTATTATAGATTTAGATCTAAATTTTGTATGCTTAGCCTTAAGTTTTTATAGAATTTGTTCTATGATTTTTGCCAATGTTATGGTATTTTTGGATAAACAAAATTAACTACGAATGGTCCCAATTACACTTCCGCTTTATCGGAATTAGGGAATTCAAAATCCTTTCAGCACCAACTTGGCATTTCCGGTTGGGGCATCCTGCAGTCTCCACGTTGCAGCAAGTTTTGTATTCAATTAATGTGTCTTGTTCTAATGTTTTAGAATTTTGTAATTCATGTCAGTTAGCCAAGAGTCATAGGTTGTCGTTTTCTTTATCCGAGTCCAAGTCTTGTAAACCTTTTCAACTTGTCCATTCCGATGTATGGGGTCCTTCCCCCCAAACTTCTATTAATGGAGCACGTTATTTCTTGTTATTTGTGGATGATTTCACTCGTTTCTCTTGGCTTTATTTACTTAAAACAAAAGATCAAACTTTTTCGTGTTTTCTTCATTTTAAGAAACTTGTTGAGACTCAATTTGATTGCCATATTAAGAGCTTGCAAACAGATGGGGGTGGTGAATATCGCCAAGTCTCTTCCTTTTTATATTCTCATGGGATTATTCATTGTGTGGCTTGTCCTTATACACCCCAACAAAATGGGTGAGTAGAGCATAAAAATCGTAATGTGGTTGAAATTGGTCTATCCCTTCTTGCTCATTCACATTTGCCTTTGACATTTTGGAGTTATGCCTTTCAAACGACTATATACCTTATCAATAGGTTGCCTACTCCCGTTCTTAAAGGCAACAATCCATATCAAGCTTTTTATAATCGATCCCCCGATTATTCTATTCTTATGTGTTTTGGTTGTGCTTGTTTTCCTTTTTTACGTCCTTATAATTCTCATAAGCTTCTTTTTCGTTCCAAAGAGTGTATCTTTGTTGGGTATATTTCTAATAATAAAGGTTACTTGTCTCTTGATCCGTTATCTGGTCGTCTCTATGTATCTTGATGGAAGAGATTGTCGAGGTCTCTTATCAAATAAATTTATAATCCTCAACCTCTAAAGCTAACTTGTAGCAATAGCGGTCGGGGTCGATCATAGGGAGTCTATGCAAACAAATCTTTAATTCCTTAATTGTTTTAGGTAACCAAAGGGGGGTTTTTTATATGGAAAGAAAGTTAACAAGGAAAGAAAACCAAATATGGAAAATAATGAAAGAGAAAAGTAAGAGAATTTAGTTTAGGAAAGAGATCGATACCTTAAAAATATCATCCAACCGGGTTAGTCATGGTAAGTTTAATTCAATTAAATCATCAATTTCATTAATCAGTCAAAAAGAGTTTAAGCCTGGCGTATTCTGGCAACAAACCGAGAATCATGATCCACTATCACAAACATGCAAACGCTACGTTTGATTCTAGTTTAAACTAATTAATTGGCCGATTAATTAACCTAAACCGCAATGGGATCTAGCCGAGTTAATTTACATGCAACGGGCGACAAACCACGATTACAATTAATTAAATCATATAGGTCAAGGGACGCATGCGTAAGAACATAATGTTAGCCTATATGCTACTGATAACTGCCCAAAAGGTAGTTATTTAGGCCTCATTTCTATAGGGATTTGTGTGTCCTTTATGCTTATTAGGGTTGGTTTTGGATAGATATTACATGTTTTAACCCATTTGGAAGAATGGAAGTATTGGAAATGATTTTGTGTAGATTATGCTGCTGGGCGAATAGAGGGAGCAAATTCTGTGCTGCAGCAAAACTGGGAGCAGAAACTGCCACATCACAGCTCGTTAGCCAACTTCATGAACCGACTTTTGTTGAGTTATTCTCGTGATAAAGGATCAAGGAGAGCCTTACACGTGTCCTAGTTGACCTAATTCAACGCCTCCCATCCTTCTATAAAAGGAAGTAGCCGTCAAAGTCAAATTCATTCCATGTTTTCCCTTGGAAGTCGAATAGTATAGAGAAATTGGAGATCATCAAGAACACCATCATCCGCAAGCTGATTAAGGAGTTTATTTTCTTTATTGACTTGTGGTTATGGAATATGCCTACTCAGATTGTGATTTGTATTTTCATGCCTATTATGAACTAAGTAGCCTAGGGTGTTGGTTAGGAATAATGTGATTGTCTTGCTTCATCTTTAGTAATATATTGACTATCGCATTTTGGTTAATTGTTGTGCTTATTACCAATTTATGCCCGCCTGGCCAGCCGGTGTGAATAGCTCTCTCTAGTTTCAGGGATGATTTAGAGAGTGTGTGGCAATTATCCACACTACGATCATTGTGTATTGGTGAACGCCAGTGACTGAGCTAGGGATAGCCAGTTGCCTAGTGCTTGATCGGTCGCACTTCATTGGGTTTGAAACATATCCCAAAAGATCTGGAGTTCCGGGAGGAATCCGCTAATAATACTGCGAGAAATGCATGATCAATAATATTGCTAGAGCAATCCTTTAAAACAATCACTAAATCCTAACCAGCGCCTGTCTTTAATCTGTCTATCTATTTGTTACTCGTTGTTCTGTCATTTATTTTGCTTCAGCATAATTCTTATAAAACCAAATCATTTTACCATCTTTGAAACCATTAGAAGATTACACAAAATAGGTAGAGTGGAAACTAATTCAGGACTCAGATTGATAATATTACTTGTTGCAGACTGTGTATACTTGCACAGGAATTCTAGAGTCTTTCATACCATATTATTACTCACTCTAGGAACCCAACAGCTACTAAGATTTAGCAAGTAAATTTAGAAAGGGCGCGGTCAAGGTTGCCAATCTTTCCTACCACGAACTAAATTTATAGAAAAAGAACTAAAATCACATAAACATGTTTTGAGAATTCAAAAATGAAATTTCATTAATAGAATATGAACTTACTCTTGACTACCCGATTACATGAATGAAGAGCTTACATTATTTAAGGATGCCCATTGGTTCTACAAGCAATGTGATGCTTGCCAAAGGAGAGGAAATTTAGGGCCTAGAGATGAAATGACTCTTACTTACATTTTAGAAGTTGAATTATTTGATGTATGGGGTATTGACTTTATGGGGCCATTTCCCCTTCTAATGGCAATGTTTTTATCTTATTGGCAGTTGATTATGTTTCCAAGTGGGTGGAGGCGATCGCATGCCATCAGAGTGATGCCAAGATAGTAGCAAGGTTTCTTCAATCGCACATCTTTGCGCGGTTTAGGACACCTAGGGCTCTAGTGAGTGATGAGGGTACACATTTTGTTAATAATATCTTAACTAAGCTTTTAGCTAAGTATGGGATTAAACATAGGATAGCTACCCCTTATCACCCACAAGCAAATGGTCAAGCTGAAATTAGTAATAGGGAAATTAAAGCTATTTTAGAGAAAGTAGTCCATCCATCTCGAAAGGATTGGTCCTTTACGTTGGATGAGGCTCTTTGGGCTTATAGGACAGCTTACAAGACTCCTCTAGGTATGTCTCCCTATAGGTTAGTATATGGGAAAGCTTGCCATTTACCATTAGAGCTTGAGCATAAAACATTTTGGGCTTTGAAAAAGTTAAATTTTGATCTAAGTCGTGCAGGAGCAATAAGAATGCTGCACCTTAATGAGTTAGAAGAATTTCGTCAGTTTTCTTATGAAAATGCGAAGATGTATAAAGAAAAGACTAAGTTGTGGCATGACAAGAAAAATAAATCTAAAGAGTTTGTCAAGGGTCAAAAAGTTTTGCTTTATTACTCTAGATTAAAATTATTTCCTGGGAAGTTAAAATCTAAATGGTCAGGACCGTTCACATTGAAGTTTTTCACCATGGAGCAATTACTTTGCAGGATGAAAAAGATAGGAGAGTGTTCAAGGTGAATGGACAGCGTGTGAAGCATTATTGGGGTAAGGAGTTTCGGTCGAAATATCCTTCCCTAAGGTTGGTTGATGATTGAGAGAGCAGGACTTTTGCTGGAGCATTTCACAGAGCAAAATTTTGAGCTCCCAGAGTTTGTATTAATTTTATTTTTCATTGATTTGATTTTAATTGTGGTTAGGTTAGATTTGATTTTGCATGGTTTATTAGATTTTATCATTCAGTATTTTATTATTGGTAGTTTAGATTTTATCTATTTCATTTTTAAATTTGATTTGATTTTATTTTCGGGTTATTTATTTAAATTATCTTTGGATTATCTTTTAATTAGTTAAATTTTGTTTTATTTGGATTTTATTTTCAGTTATTTCAATTCGGTTTAATTTGAGTTAATAAAGATTGTCTCTAAATTAATTCGGCTTAAAAAATAAAGGATTAGATTTGATTTGCTCGGAAAAATTTAAAATTTGAATTTGAAAGATCTGATTTTCCTTATTTGAAATTTAAAATTCTGTATCCAAGATTTTTCAGGAGGTTTTTGCAGCAAAAGAATGGCTGAAGCAAATATCGTCCGAGTTAAAAGGGATTTCGTTAGAAATTTTTTATTTTTACCGTTGGAATTTTCTTTGAATTTACGCAGGTAAATTTGCATGTATCATCTAATGAGGCCACGTGTCCCACACCAATCATCCAAAGGCTTTGATGATAGAGAGCGCATAGGGATTTACCGTGGGCGATTGGACTCCACAATTTTTACCGTTGCTGGTTTCAAGTTTTTAAGTTGCATGCGTTTAAACGGTAATATAATAAATGTGGCAAATCTTTTCAGTTAGGATTTGAATTTGCTGGAGCCTTATTTATTCGCAAACTCTGGTACGTTCCTTCTTACTTCGTCTTTTTGTTTCAATCTTGCCATCTGCAATTTTCTTTCTTTCTCCCTTTCATTCTCTGTAAACCCCTTTGAGTTATCTATGGCCAAAACAAGAGCTAGAAAAGAGAGGGAGAGTGAAGAGGAGGAGGTACCGGTCACGCCGGAAGTGCAAAAAGGGAAAACCAAGAAGAAAAGAACGCCGGAGGAAAAGGAAGCAAAGAAAAGGAGAAGGCAGCAAAGGGCTGCAGAACAGGAAGAAGTTCAGGAGGTAGCAGAGGTTGTTGCCACTACTGCGGAGGAAGGAAGTACTCAAGAACCTGAAGTGCAAAACCCAGATACGGTTAAAGAAAAGATTGCTGAGAAAAATCAAGAAACAGAGGTTGGGGAGCAGGTCGTAGGTATGCCTGAAAAAGAGAAAACACCAGAGCCAGAGGCTCATGCTGAAGTCATAATGCCTGAACCGCCCAAGCGCCGCCGCATCAAAAGGAAGGCGGGTCGCGTGAGGGTGATTCGGAACACTCCATCGCCTCCAACGTTGGATTCTGAGGAAGAAAAGAAGGAAGCTGAAAATAAGGCAGAGGAAGAAGAAGCAAGGAAGGTAGAAGAAGAGATTTTGCGCGAACAAAGAGAAGACAAGGGCAAAGGAATTGCCGAAGCATCGGGTGAGATTGAGGAACCGAGGGTACCGTTCATTCGCTTCATCAACGAACTTGCCAGAGCAAAATATCAAGAGGTACTGAAGCGTGATTTCTTGTTCGACCGGGGATTTGACAGTGATTTGCCCAGGTTCTTGGAGTCTGGAATCGTGAACCTTGGATGGAGGCAATTTTGTGCGAAGCCTGATCCTGTCAATGCCAACATCGTTCGGGAATTCTACTATAATCTTGACGTTAAGGATGATTTTGAACTTATAGTGCGAGGAGTGCCTGTGCAATGGAGCCCAGAGGCCATTAATAATTTGTTTGATCTCTAGGATTTTTCGCATGCAGTTTTTAATGAGATGATGGTTGCGCCATCGAGCGACCAATTAAGTGCGGCGGTCCGAGAGGTAGGTGTTGAGGGGGCTCAATGGAGGGTGTCGCAAACGCGGAAGCACACATTTCAAGCTGCCTATTTAAAGAGTGAAACCAACGCTTGGATGGGCTTCATTAGACTCCGCTTACTGCCGACAACGCACGACTCCACAGTATCTCGGGACAGAGTATTGCTTGCCTTTTTCATCATTCGCTCAATGAGTATAGATGTTGGAAAAATAATTTCTACTGAGATTGCTGACTGTTGGCGCAAGAAGGTGGGGAAGCTGTTCTTTCCAAACACGATTACAATGTTATGCAGCAGGGCAAGAGTGCCCACGGTTCCAGAAGATATGATCATGCTTGATAAGGGAATCATTGACACACCTAATATGGCGCGGCTTCAGCGTACGCAAGAGGCTCGCCAGGGTGGGCTTGTGTATGGAGTTCATCAGATCCTAGAGCAACTGACATTGTTGGCTAGTAGGTTAGAGTTTGCTGAAAGGCAAGCTCAGACCTATTGGACTTATGCTAAAAGGAGAGATGATGCGCTCAAGGGGGCCTTGCAGACCAATTTCTTAAAACCATATCAGGCCTTCCCAGTGTTTCCCGATGACTTATTTAATCTTTGGATACCACCCCCACCTGTTGAACAAGAAGAGGATGATGAGGAGGAGTAGGGTCAAGAAGACTGACTGATGAATTGACCTGGAGCGAGCACTACTTTTGTTTTTGCATTTTTTGTTTGCTCGCACATTTTGACCCTGCTTGATGATGTGTCTGCTTGTTTTTTTTTTTTTAATTTTTCTCTCTGCTTAGAAAAAATATCTCTACTTTGTAATATTTCTGAATATTTTTAATGAATTTTTGAATATTTCTGTTCCATGAGAACTGAGCAACTCTAACTTAACTAATTTTCCTCTGAATTTTTGAAGCTTGGACTAATTACGCTTAATTAGATCAAGGTGTTCTAATCTCCAGAAACCTTTTTCTTGAGCATTTCTTCTAGCTTGGACTATTGCTGCGGCAAAGAAGATTTTGAAGGTAGTATTGACTTATATGATCCACATTAAGCTTAATCTAAGTCCCATGTTTAGTTTAAAAATTCAGATAGAAAAATTTAAGTTTGGGGGTATAATTTCTTAATTAATGATTCAATGGGGACAATGAATAATTCAAGTTTGGGGGACTTTTTGCTACTTCAATTGTTTTGCTCGAGCATTCCCCTCCTTCAATTAAAATTTGTTAGGTTATTGAGTAACCGGGGACATTTGTGATACCCACAGTTTGTCTTCGCGTCAAAAGATGATCTAGGAAATATGAAAAAAATAATGAAATGATTTGCTGAAAAGAATTGATTGTTGAAAATTTTGCTGAAAAAATTGACAGAGCAAAAGTTTTGAGGGATGAAGGATGATCCAACAGTTTTTCTGTCTCCCAGAACTTAGGTGAGCTTCATCATAAAATGTCGCCATTCTGAGGGGCAAAAGATGGAATAACTAAGGATTCTTGAGCTTTATAATGAGTATTGAGCTTAGTTGGTGATGAGCTTGAGGCAAGGGTATACTGCACCGTAAGGTGGGTCATCCCATGCTTAAGGGCTTATGACTGTAAGGCTGCTTTAAGTCTGATAAACAAGGATATAAACCCCTTTAAAAATATGTTTTGAAATGTCTGATAAAAGAGCTAGGTTGTGGTGAGTTCTTAGAATTAAGTTGAAAAGTGGTGATTATTTGTCCATGCCGGAGGAATCATTTTGCCGCAGCAGAGCTTGGTTTTGCAAAGTGCTCAGGTAAAGGTTAAAGGTAGTGTTGGACTATTTGGTTTGATTAAGCTATTCTTTATCTAATGTTTTGAATTCTTAAAGGAAGGTTGGTTAGTATTGCTCGAGACGCGCAATAGTTCAAGTTTGGGGGTATGATAACTGCCCAAAAGGTAGTTATTTAGGCCTCATTTCTATAGGGATTTGTGTGTCCTTTATGCTTATTAGGGTTGGTTTTGGATAGATATTACATGTTTTAACCAATTTGGAAGAATGGAAGTATTGGAAATGATTTTGTGTAGATTATATATGCTGGTTGGCGACTAGAGGGAGCAAATTCTGTGCTGCAGCAAAACTGGGAGCAGAAACTGCCACATCACAGCTCGTTAGCCAACTTCATGAACCGACTTTTGTTGAGTTATTCTCGTGATAAAGGATCAAGGAGAGCCTTACACGTGTCCTAGTTGACCTAATTCAACGCCTCTCATCCTTCTATAAAAGGAAGTAGTCGTCAAAGTCAAATTCATTCCATGTTTTCCCTTGGAAGCCGAATAGTATAGAGAAATTGGAGATCATCAAGAACACCATCATCCACAAGCTGATTAAGGAGTTTATTTTCTTTATTAACTTGTGGTTATGGATATGCCTACTCAGATTGTGATTTGTATTTTCATGCCTATTATGAACTAAGTAGCCTAGGGTGTTGGTTAGGAATAATGTGATTGTCGTGCTTCATCTTTAGTAATATATTGACTATCGCATTTTGGTTAATTGTTGTGCTTATTACCATTTTATGCCCGCCTGGCCAGCCGGTGTGAATAGCTCTCTCTAGTTTCAGGGATGATTTAGAGAGTGTGTGGCAATTATCCACACTACGATCATTGTGTATTGGTGAACGCCAGTGACTGAGCTAGGGATAGCCAGTTGCCTAGTGCTTGATCGGTCGCACTTCATTGGGTTTGAAACATATCCCAAAAGATCCAGAGTTCCGGGAGGAATCCGCTAATAATACTGCAAGAAATGCATGATCAATAATATTGCTAGAGCAATCCTTTAAAACAATCACTAAATCCTAACCAGCGCCTGTCTTTAATCTGTCTATCTATTTGTTACTCGTTGTTCTGTCATTTATTTTGCTTCAGCATAATTCTTATAAAACCAAATTATTTTACCATCTTTGAAACCATTAGAAGATTACACCAAATAGGTAGAGTGGAAACTAATTCAGGACTCGGATTGATAATATTACTTGCTGCAGACTGTGTATAATTGCACAGAAATTCTTGAGTCTTTCATACCATATTATTACTCACTCTAGGAACCCAACAGCTACTAAGATTTAGCAAGTAAATTTAGAAAGGGCGCGGTCAAGGTTGTCAATCTTTCCTACCACGAACTAAATTTATAGAAAAAGAACTAAAATCACATAAACATGTTTTGAGAATTCAAAAATGAAATTTCATTAATAGAATATGAACTTACTCTTGACTACCCGATTACATGAATGAAGAGCTTAGCCTCTCATGGAATAAAAGTAAGCTTGCTTCTTCATGGAATACATCAAAGAAAGCAATAAAAACTAAATCTAAGAAGAATGGTGGAAAAGGGGGAGAGAAATGGACTACAAAGTTGTAGTGAATTGTGTGTTGAGGAATGATTCTAAACCTACACCAAAGGTTTCTATTTATAGAGTTTCTTGGCCTTCAATTCGTGGTAGAATGGTGTTGAATTGGGTCTTCAAACATGGAAAAATTCTAGCTAAATTTGGAAAATTCTAATTCTGGAAAATTGCCTAGCGTCGCGACGCTAGGCCTACAGATATGGAATGAATCTCTCGAATCAACCTAGTGTCGAGACGCTATGGGTGCAGCATCTCGACGCTCTCGCAGAATCTTGGCGCCCACAAACTTTCCTAATTTGAGCAGCGTCCCGACCCTTATACGACAGCATCTCGACGCTGCGATAGTTCCAAGGGCAGAATGGTCTTTTTACGCTCCGGTTTTGCTCGTTTAAGTCCCGAATCGCTTCCAAAATTCCAGCGAGGACCTATAGACATATTATACTCATTTTAAAGCATTTTTTGCAAGGAATTCAACTAAGATAAACAAATTGGGAGACTCAAAGTGTATAATAAATTCGTCTTATCATATCTCGTCATGTGGTGTTCAATGAAAATGTGTTTCCTTGTTCTCGGGTTGGTTTTCAGTTTGGTCATGTTAACAGCCCACCCCCTGATCAGTTTTTCTTTTCTTCATCACCTTTTTTCCGGTTTTTCCTCTTTATCCTCCGAGCCTTCTTCAAGTCCTTCCTCGACTTCCCCTTCTCCTTCGGTCTCCTAACCTTTGTCCCTTGCGTTACTGCCAGCTTGTATCTCCAATAATTCCCTTGCCTCTCCTGATTCCTCTTGTTCCTCGTCTTCCATTCCATCACCTTATGCCTCCCCATCTTTGTCTTTGGCTCCGTCACCTTGTTCTCCAACTCCTTTCGCTTCTCTTCCGGCATCCACTACAAATATCCACCCGATGATTACTCGTTCAAAGGCCGACATTTCCAATCCAAAATGTTGGCTTTCGGTCTCTCCTTCTTCTTCACTTATTCCTTCTGAACCAACTAGTTTTAAGATGGCTGTTAAGTGTGTTGAATGGCGTGAGGCTATGGACAAAGAATATGCTGCTTTGGTTAAAAATAATACTTGGGTTCTTGTTCCACCATCCTTGGATTATAAGGTCATTAGTTGCAAATGGGTTTATAAGATAAAACTTAAACCTAGTGGTGAGGTTGAACGATATTAGGTGAGACTTGTGGCTCGTGGCTTTGATAAAGCCTATGGAATAGATTATTTTGAGACTTTTAGTCCTGTTATTAAACCAGCTCTATTCGGATCATTTTGTCTCTTGTTGTGCAGTTTAACTGGGTTATTAAACAATTAGATGTTCATAATACGTTTGTTGATGGTGACCTTCATGAGGATGTCCATATGATCCAACCACCTGGTTTTATTGATGTGCAACGACCTGATTATGTTTGTAATATGCAAAAGGCTTTGTATGGCTTAAAGCAGAGTCCTCGAGAGTGGTTCATGAAGTTAAGCTCTTGTCTTTTGCAATGGGGATTTCAAGCCTCTAAATCTGATACGTCTATGTTTATCTTCAGTAAAGGTTCTGTTTTGGTCATTTTTTCGTGTATGTTGATGATATTGTAGTTACCAGAAACTGTTCTTCGTATATTCAGCAGTTCATTACGTCTCTTAATGATCTTTTTGTGCTTAAGGATCTTGGTGATTTGTCTTATTTCCTGGGCATTGAGGTTCGTCGTGATGGGAATTCTTTACATATGTGTCAGAGTAAATATGTTCTTGATATTCTTCAGCGAGCGGATATGCAGGATTGTAAGTCGGTGGCTATGCCTATGGCCAGTGGTACTACATTCTCTATACATGATGGTGAGTTGTTGCCTGATCCAAAGAAATATCGTAGTCTAGTAGGTGCTCTTCAGTATTGTACTTTAACTCGACCTGATTTGAGTTTTGCAGTTAACAAGTTTTGTCAGTTTCATCATGCTCCCACTAGGTGTGCATTGGAATTCTGTTAAACGAATACTTCGTTACTTGAAGACAACTATTTCTCTTGGTATTCCTTCTACGAATTCTGGATATCAGTCTTTGACATGTTATACTGATGTTGATTGGGCAAATTGCCCTGATGATCGTCGAAGTACTACTGGGTTTTGTGTTTTTCTTGAAGATAATTTGATATCTTGGTCATCAGCCAAACAAAAAGTTGTCTCTCGCTGTAGTGCTGAATCTGAGTATAGAGGCATGTCGAATGCTACAGCAAAGTTAGTGTGGATTCAGTCTGTTCTCTCTGAAGTTGGTTTTTCTCCCTCATCTAGTCCTCTACTATTGTGTGATAATGTTAGTGCCACCTATTTAGCGGCAAATCCAGTTTTACACAATAGATCGAAGCATATAGAGATTGATCATCACTTCATTCGAGAATGAGTTTCGCCTAAAAAACTTTTAATTCGGTTTGTACTTTTTGAAGATCAGCTTGTTGACATTATGACTAAGTCGTTACCTACAACTCGTTTTCAAAATCTTTGCACCAAGCTCACAGTCCACAGTTGTCCAGCTTCGCTTGCGGAGGGATAATAGAGTGTTACTTTTGCATATATGGTTTTGGGTCTATTTATCAGTTTTATGGGTTTTCTTTTCTGTTTTAATATATAACCAATGTATAGCCTACACGTGATGGTCATTATTTGTATTTAGGTCTTTTCGTTTAGGTCTGTATTATTCAGACTATTTTCATCCTCTTTTCTAATATAGAGAATAGCTTTCCTCTGCTTTTACTCTCAAACCACCTAGATCCTAATTCTAGGCTGGCACTCGCTGTTGCCAACAACCACCTAAAAAAACCCTTCTTTTTCCTCATCATTTATCTATTTTTTTTTTACTCTTTTTTTTTTGTCGCCGACGAGCTGTTAAACAAATGTAGAAGTTTCTTCTTGCTCAATTTAAGATTTGAAACATGGGAGGAAGGAAGAGCTTATGTTTAACATCTTGCACGTGACAAAAAACCAAAAAGATAAAGAAAAATAGAGAAAAAATAAATCAAAGAAGAAAAAAAAAGAAGAAAAAAAAAGAAGAAAAAGATTAAGAAAAAGAATAGGAATTTTTTATAGGCAGTGGACAACCACAACAACCAACTATGGGCAACATGGTTTAGGTGAGGTTAAGAGGAGGAAGATGAGAAAGACAAAAAAAAAAAAAAAAAATTAAAAAGGAAAAGAAAAATAAAAATATTTAAAATATTTGTTTATTTTAAAAATTAAAAAATAATTTTTTTAAAAAAATAGGTGTCACATTTGATTGGTAATTAATGACAAAAAGAAAAAAAAAACAATGGAAGAAGACTAAAATTATTGAGTTTGAAAATTCAAAGACATAAATGTAATATATCCAAAATCTTAGGCCCCGTTTGATAACAATTTGGTTTTTTGTTTTTGGTTTTTGAAAATTAGACTTGTTTTCTTTAAATTTCCTCAAAATGGTTTTCATTTTTCTTAAAGACACTCAAATTCCTAACAAAATTCTAAAAACAAAAACAAGTTTTTTGAAAACTACTTTTTTTAGTTTTAAAAATTTGGTTTGGTTTTTTAAAACATGGGAAGAAGATAGGTGAAAAAACAAAGGAAGTTAGAGTTGGAAGTGGTGTTTATAAGCTTAAAAACAAAAAACCAAATGATTATCAAACGGGGCATTGGAGATCAAAAATTTAATTTTTTTTATCACACACACATATATATATATGTATCCAAAAATCATTAAATGAACAGTATTCCACAAAAATAGTTCATAGTTAGGTTTTAAATTATGAATATTAGATTCAAGAAATTATCATATTGATATCTTTACAAAAAAAAAATATACATCCACATGGGAACATTAATTATTGATTAATAATTATTCAAGGCTTGTTGGGGAACATCATTTACATATATATTGATTTCATAATTTAGTATGTTTTATCCATTCCACATGGGAGAACAAAAAACAAACTTGTTTTTCACATGGGAATTATTTTATACATGAATTTAGTCCACTAACTTTCATGTTTACCTTTATTTGATCTCTAATCTTTGATCATTCAACTTTCAATTTTGTATCCAATAGATTATTGGCTTAGTGTGTCTAATTGCTTTTTAAACTTTCAATTTCATCACAAAA
Organism: Luffa acutangula; assembly: GCA_036850905.1. Classification (NCBI taxonomy): domain Eukaryota; kingdom Viridiplantae; phylum Streptophyta; class Magnoliopsida; order Cucurbitales; family Cucurbitaceae; genus Luffa; species Luffa acutangula. The sequence continues at coordinate 21,306,760 of CM072087.1, forward strand.
AGTCGTCTCTAAATTTTTCAACAATTTTATTTAATTTGTAAATTTAAATATTTTTTATTACTTTTTAAAAATATCTATGGACATCGACATCTACATTTTATTAATATTTTTATTTACATTTTCGTAAAAGTGAAACTTCAACATTTCTATCAACATCAGCAAGATTTAAAACATAATTGCTTCTAAATGTACACTTAAAATTTGACCAAATGGCCTATCTCAATTCGCTCCCTCTCTCATCTGCAGTCACACCATGCACCGCCACTGCTGTTCCCACCCACGCTGTGTCGGTCAGTTTCTCCTTCTGTTTTTTTCTCTCTCCTGCGACCTTCTCTCTCTGTCCAGCTCAACGCCGCCCAACCACCTTGTAAAATGTGACAAGTTATTTTAAGGGAAAAATAATAATAAAAGGGCAATTTTACAAATTTCTTCAATACAGAGGGGCAAGCTTGTCAATTGGCCTTCATCTTCTCTTTAGGGCTGTGGTTCACGATAGTTTAGAGAGAGAGAAAAAGAGACATTCAGCCGCACACAACAAACAGTGAGAAAGAGGAAGAAAAGCGCCGCCGCCGGTCACGAAATCGCGTGGGTCTCGGTGTTTAGAGACAACTAGCCGTCGAGGTGTGTTTTCTTCCGGTTAGGGACTGCCGTCGATCTCCTTTGATGCGTTCAATCAGCGTGGGTCTCGAGTTATCGGCGTGGGTCTGTTTGGCGTCGGTTTGGGTCTCTTCTTCGAGGTAGAGACTTCAGTTTACTGCTGCAGTCGTTTTCGGAGCAGGTGACTGCGTGGGCTTCAGTTTCAGGGTCGGAGTGTCGCCGTGGGTACAGTTGTGTGAGACTGGTAGCGCTGGTGTGAGTCTCGGTTAGAGCAGGCGTGGGTCTCGATCGTTGTGGCTGTTTCGGCGTGGTAATCTCTCCGTGGGTATTTCTCTTGTGAGCTCAAATCCATTGAGGTTTGAGGTATATTTACATTGGGTAAATTTGTGCCATTGATGTACTCTGTATTGTTGACTATTGCTCATAATAAAACTCTCGTAAGCTGGTTCTCAAAGTGGATGTAGACCGAAAGGTTGAACCACTATATATCCTTGTGTTCTTTATTTTCTGCTTAATTATTTCTCTGCTGGAAATTTGCGTTCTGATTGGGCATTATAAGTTCGCTTAAAATTCTACACACCTGAACTCTTGCGTCTCCGTCGTGGTCGGTATCAGTGGCAGTAATCCGTTGGGTGGGTTTCGGTAAGTTCTTGTATCGATTGAGATTTTAGACGATTTTCTTGAGGATTATTAGGGCCCAAGTATATGGAGATATCAAGGCCCAAGTCTATGGTGCAGCTTTGGAAGAATTACCTGATAAGTAAAAAGTAAATTGGTTGTCTATTTACCTTTCTGTTTTTTTTTGTTTTTCTTTATTCTGTGTATATTCGTGTCAGATTTCTAGAGGGCAAGGAATCTTTATTGTTATTCCAGGTTGCCTATTTATTCGATTGTTGGTTGTGTAATAATCATTGAGAAGTATATACAAAATCTATTCAGAGCCATCGTCTTCTTCCCTGATTTTGTATCTTGGTATCAGAGCCACTTTAGGCAAACGCCATGGGAGATGAGAATTCCTCATCCTCTTCCTCTGTAGCAGTTTCAGCATCGTTACCCTCTGCTGTCAATATTATCAGCAACTCGTTTGGACATCCGTTGAGTACTGTTTTGGCCGTAAAGCTCGACGACAAAAATTACTTACTATGGCGTGGTATGGTCTTGGCTATTCTTCGTGGACAGAAAGTTGACGGCTACGTCCTCGGAACTAAAGCTCAGCCAAGCGAGTTTAATGAGGTGACGACTGACACTGGGAAAAAGTGTGAACCAAATCCTCTCTATGAAGAGTGGATCACTGTCGACCAGGCATTATGTGGTTGGCTTTTTGGGTCTATGACCCCTGCAATCGCCGCTGATGTGGTGAGTTTTAGGACTTCCAGAGAAGTCTGGAAAGCTTTAGAGAAAGTTTATGGCTCAACAAGTAAGGCTAGGGTTAACCAGCTCCGTGGAGTTCTTCAGAACACTAAGAAAGGAACTATGAAGATGGTAGAGTACCTTGCCATCATGAAGCAAGCCTCTGAAAATCTACAGTTGGCAGGTAATCCCGTTTGTTTGGGAGATCTGATTTCTTATGTCTTAGCGGGTCTCGACTCAGATTATGTACCAATTGTATGTTCGATTGAAGATAAAGATATCACCACCTGGCAAGAATTATCTTCTATTCTGATTCAATTTGAGGGAACACTCGCTAGGTATTCTAATGTCTCAAACACCAGAGAGGTTCCTGATCTTGCAGCACATCTTACGTATAATTTACCCAATCAGCCATCAGGGCAGAAGCAATTTAGCCCCAATCGCTCGTATTCTGGACAAGGAAACAGTCAACAGCAAGGGTTTTCGAACAATCGGGGCTCAAACAGAGGCAGAGGGCGTGGTCGAAATGGCTTTCAGAGGAACAACAACAGGCCCACTTGTCAATTGTGTGGGAAATACGGCCATTCTGCACCCTACTGCTATCAACGCTTTGAAGAAAACTTCAATAACCCTCATGCTGCCAACACAAATAATACTCAAGGAGGGGCTGGTTCTGGAGCTGGGTCTTCCTCTGCATATCTAGCATCACCTGAAATTCTGAATGATCCAAAGTGGCTGGCAGACAGCGGCGCAACCAATCATGTTACTGCAGATGCTGGTAATTTGTCTTTAAGAAATGAATATACGGGTAAAGAATCCTTGGTTGTTGGTAATGGCACCAAGCTAAATATTGCTCATACTGGTAGTACTTTAGTTCCTTGTTCTAATGCAGACAAGTCTAAGTCTATTAAATTGTTGAATATGCTTCATGTGCCAAATATAAGAAGGAACCTTATTAGCATAGCACGACTGACTGCCGATAATGATGTTTATGTTGAATTTCATTCGGATCTTTGTCTTGTGAAGGACACGGTCTCAAAGAAGGTGATGCTGCAAGGAACGCTTAAGGATGGTCTTTACCAGCTGGAGCTGCCCTCAATTCAAAGTCCTTCGTTTGTCAGTCCCAACTCCTTTCTTGTTTCTGCTTCAAATAAACCATGTGTTGCATCTCAGTCTGCTGTTTTGTGTCCTGCCAAAGCATACTCTGAGTCTTTATTACAGAAATCTGTTGAGTCCAAGTCCTGTTTTAATGTTTACCATGTTTCTAAGTCTATTGTTCTGACTAAATCTCTTTTACATCGTCGCCTTGGTCATGCGTCTGAAAGGATTGTTAATAGTGTCATTAATGCTTGTAATTTGAAGGTTCCCAGCAATGAAAATTCCTTCTTCTGTGATGCTTGTCAACTAGGCAAATCTCATCGTCTTCCCTTTTCTTCCTCTGTGTCTCACACTCGCCAACCACTTGAATTAGTATTTTGCGATCTGTGGGGTCCTTCCCCTGTTCCATCCACCTTGGGATATAGATTTTACATTAGCTTTGTGGATCATTTTACTCGCCTCACATATATATATCCTTTAAAAACTAAAAATGAGGCTCTCTCTACCTTTTGTCAGTATAAGGCCCTAATTGAAAATCGATTTGACAAACGGATCAAAATCTTACAATCTGATTGGGGTGGTGAGTTTAGACCTTTTGAGTCTCTGTTAAAAGGTCATGGCATCGAGTTTCGTCATTCATGTCCTCATACCAGTCAACAAAATGGGATAGTTGAGCGAAAACATCGCCATATAGTAGAAATGGGTTTATCAATGCTTGCCCAAGCTTCTATGCCCTTAGAATATTGGTGGGATGCGTTCTCTTCCGCTGTTTTCATCATTAATCGTCTTCCTACTCCGGTTCTTGGGAATATCTCCCCTTGGCAAAAAGCTTTCAAACAACTCCCTGATCTTGCCTCTCTTAGAACCTTTGGTTGTGCCTGCTTTCCATGTCTTCGGCCTTATCAATCTCATAAATTTCAGTTCCATAGTTCAAAATGTGTTTTTCTTGGCTATAGCTTTGCTCACAAAGGATACAAATGTCTTAATTCAAGTGGTCGAGTGTACATTTCCCGGCATGTTATTTTCAATGAGGGAGAGTTTCCATTCCAACATGGTTTTATGTCCTCTTGTTCTTCGTCTTCCTCGGATGAGGTTCTTGTTCATTGGCTTCCCTTTCCAACCTCTCCCCCTGTGTCCCGCTCCTCGCCTGTGTCTCTTGAATCTGCTCCTACTTTAGAGGACCATCCTTCTGAGCTCCCTGCAGCTGCATCCGATTTAGATGGTGATTCTTTGCCTGATGGATCTCAATTGCCGCATACTGAAAGTCCTTCTTGTCACGAAGATGAGTCTTCATCTCCTGCTGTAGCCCCACAGTTGCCTGCTGATGATCTTCCCTCTTCACAGCCTTCCACGGCTAATTCAGAATGTCCTACGAATCATAATCCGCAGCTTGCCTCTGCTCCTGTGCATCCATCCGCTGCTCCCAATAACCATCCTATGCAGACCAGGGCTAAAAGTGGTGTGTTTAAACCGAAGAATTGGGGCTCCTTTCTTGCCTCATCATCAGTTGATCCTCCTCCTACAGAACCCCTATCTGTTAAAGAAGCCTTAGCTTGTTCTCACTGGAAGAAGGCAATGGATGATGAGTTGGCTGCCCTTCATCGTAATCTCACCTGGCGTCTTGTTCCTCCTCCTCCGAATGTGAATCTTATTGGTAATAAATGGGTGTTTAAGGTCAAACGTCATGCTGATGGTTCTTTCGAAAGATGCAAGGCTAGACTTGTTGCCAAGGGATTTCATCAAATTCCTGGCATTGATTTCCATGAAACGTTTAGTCCAGTTGTCAAGGCTCCCACCATTCGTATTATTCTCGCCATAGCAGTTGCCAAAGATTGGCCTATTCGTCAGCTAGATATAAATAATGCTTTCCTAAATGGTCACTTAACGGAGGATGTGTTTATGAAACAACCAGATGGCTTTGTTGATGTATCTCATCCTGATTACGTGTGCAAGCTAGACAAGGCCTTGTATGGTCTTAAGCAGGCTCCCCGGGCTTGGTACGATCGTTTCCGAGTCACTCTTCTTGAATGGGGCTTCACCAACTCTCGAGCTGATAATTCGGTATTCTTCTTCTCGAACTCTAAGTTGGTTATTATTGTCTTAATCTATGTTGATGATATTCTTGTGACTGGGAACTGTTCTGAGTTTATAAATCAGTTTGTTGGTCGACTTCACACTGTTTTTGCTCTAAAGGACATTGGGCTGTTGAGTTACTACCTTGGTGTTGAGGTCTTTCGTTCTTCAGAGGGCATCTATTTACTGCAATCTAAGTATATTTTAGATCTTTTATCTAGAGTTGGGATGCTTCATCTCAAACCGTGCTCGACTCCAGCAGTTACTAGTAAGAAGTTTTCTGCCTTTGATGGGGACCCCATGTCTGATCCGTCCTTGTATCGAAGTGTCCTTGGTGCCCTTCAATACCTCACTCACACTCGCCCGGATATATCGTATATTGTTAATAAATTAAGTCAGTTTATTCAGCATCCAACTACCTCCCATTGGCAGGGTGTTAAACGAATTCTTCGATACCTAAAGGGGACAATGGAGTTTGGCCTTTTTCTTCCCAAGTCTACCTCTTTATCTCTTGTGGCTTTTACTGATGCTGACTGGGCTTGTTGCATTGATGATCGTAGATCCATTGCTGCTCACTGTATCTTCCTAGGCAATTCTCTTGTTTCGTGGTCTTCTAAGAAGCAGAGTGTAGTTGCTCGATCAAGTGCTGAGTCTGAATACCGCTCATTGGCTCATACCACCGCAGAACTCTCATGGATTCAGGCCTTTTTGCAAGAAATCCGACTTTTCTCCTCTCCGACTCCCATTATCTGGTGTGACAACACAAGTGCAATCTCCCTGGCTCAAAATCCTGTGTTTCATTCTCGAAGCAAACATGTTGAGTTAGATGTCCATTTTGTTCGTGACAAGGTTCTCCAAAAGATGATTGACGTTCGCTATGTTCCTTCATCAGACCAGCTTGCTGATGCACTTACAAAGCCTATTTCTGAAACTCGGTTCTCTGCTCTAAGATCCAAACTCGGTGTGCAGCTTTCACCCTCTCGTTTGAGGGGGGATATTAGGGCCCAAGTATATGGAGATATCAAGGCCCAAGTCTATGGTGCAGCTTTGGAAGAATTACCTGATAAGTAAAAAGTAAATTGGTTGTCTATTTACCTTTCTGTTTTTTTTTGTTTTTCTTTATTCTGTGTATATTCGTGTCAGATTTCTAGAGGGCAAGGAATCTTTATTGTTATTCCAGGTTGCCTATTTATTCGATTGTTGGTTGTGTAATAATCATTGAGAAATATATACAAAATCTATTCAGAGCCATCGTCTTCTTCCCTGATTTTGTATCTAGGATTATAACTTACCCATGTGTTCTCCGTATTAATTTCAGAGTTTGTTAGTGTTGTTAGTGTTGTTTGGTGTTCGGGCTCAAATCCTTGAAATTCTTGCTTATTTAAGGTGTTGTCCAACAAAGTACTTGGCCCACTTTAGTTTAAGTGTGTGGGCTAAGGAGGAATTGTTTAACTCGTCGTGGACAACCACCGTGATCTTCTTTGCTCTTCTCTAGCCTTAGAACGTGTTGTGGGACACAAATCCGTGATAAATTATAAGAGAGAAAAGAGAAAACTCACTGGTTTTGAGAGAAAAATTACACACCCATCAACCTTTCAATTCACGATTTTCTTCTTCTTATATAGAAGAAACAAATGCAGATAGAGTTGTTTGAAAAAGACAACAAATTATCTTCTTTGAGGTGTCTTGGGAGGTGTCAATTTGAGATGTGAAGCATGGGTTTTTCATGCTTTTCCACCACCTCTCGAAAATGGGATTTTCCCATTTTTAAATCAATTTCAAAAAATGGATTTCATCATTAAAATTAATTCAAAAAAATTAATGTTAATTTCAATAATTAATTAACGAAATTTAATTAATTATAGTTATTTAATTTAACAAATATTAAATCAAATAATTACTCCGTACCCGATCTCTCTCATAATTTATATCTTGAACGTGAATCCTCATTCACACGTTCAATATTTAAATCACATTTAAATGTATATAGTTCTCTTGAATTTAGTTTAATTCGTAATTAAGCTTTAATGTTAAATATATCGAACATAATTTAACGACAACTCTAATATGAATTTGAACGTTTCAAATCTTCTCATCACACTGTTCTAAGGTTTATTCCGTATGAGCTAGCAGGAGACCTAATGGACCTACAAATCATGGGCTCCAACGATCTGAGATTAACCGGCTAAACTCTTTTAACCTAGTTAACCAACATTCGTTAACTAAACCTAAAACCTCTCGAGCCAATGAGAGGGCGAGATCCCTTTGTTCAAGTCCCAGAGTCAACACTTAAGGGAACAACCTCTCTACTATCCCTAAATCAGGTATGAGTGAATTCCGTCTTGCAGGACTATGTCCCCAGCTATCTACCCGGTCTTATCTCCAAAATGGTAGGCTTATTGAGTTGATGATAACGAGCCACTTTGTTATCTCTGCAATTTAGTCTTTTTTTTTTCGTTTCTGGGTGTCTTCTTTTTTTTTTTCCCTTTTTTTTTCTTTCTTCTTTCCTTTTCGTTTTTATATCTTATTCTTCGGTCTTTGAAACCTTTCTTCTTTTTTTTTTTTTTTTTTTCGTTTCTGGGTTTCTTCTTCTTTTTTTTTTCCTTTTTTTCTTCTTATTTTCTTTTCGTTTTTATCTTCTTCTTGGGTCTTCGAAACCTTTCTTCTTCTTTTTTTTTGTCTATTTTCTTCTTTTTTTTTTGTTTCTTCCTTTCTTTCTCAATTTTTTCTTTCTTCTTTAGTTTCATTTCTTCCCTTCTTTCTTTGTTTTTCTCTTTCTTCTTATTCTTTCCTTTTCTTTTTTTTTTCTTCTCCTCAGCAAATTCAAACTTTTTTTATTTATTTTTTCTTGATCATCTTCTTTCACTTCATTGAAGTTTTAAACCAACCATAACTGACCGATCACCAGCATAGTCGGTCGGTCGGCTTCACTAATGTCTTCCAAACGGAGGAGAACCGACCGCCGAAAACCGACATGTCGGTGGTCGGTGACGGTTTTAGCCCAAAATCGACGCCGACCGACCGATGATCACCCCAACATTTCATATGTAAGTTTAATTCGCGAGGGTGTATCTCAGGAAAGATCTCAGCTCCTAACATCTCAAGTTAACAACTAGATTTCTCGAACATTAGACCATCACTCACTTCTGTCAAGATAAAACACTCTCATGCATTCCCACCTCTACTACATGTTATTCCACCTAGCCTTTATTCGGAGTAGCCTACCTCTTTCACAAGTTATCCTAACTCTCAAGATGGAAAAGAAAATTTAACTTCCCTCCCCCAAACTTATTATAAGTTGCTGCTAGGCTTCATTCTTTTTTCGTTTTTCTTTCGTTTTTTCTTTTTTTCTTTTTAGGAGAGTCATATTGTCATCTACACCTCCGTTCCAACATACTACCACTTTGTGGTGAAAGTAGCTGACTACGAGCGTAGCTCACTATTGAGACTGTAGCGCAAACTCAGTTCCCAAACCAACCTTTCATGCAGTGGAAATAATTGGTGTCATGACAACCCCTGGTTACTCGGTTGGCTCAAGAAGGAGGAGTATCTCCTTGGTTTTTTTACATTTTGTTTTGCACTAGGAAAAGGCAACATGATACATGATACATAGAGAGTATACAAAAGGCAAAATTGTCCCCCCAAAACTTAAACGAGTCAATGTTCCCATTAACTAAACATGAAGAACATAATAGGAGAGACTAAAAAGGATTGACAAGCTAAGATCAGTCTAAACTTCCTAAAGGTTTTGGCAATCAAAGCTTAAGGGGGGTTTGAACTTGAATGTGTTATGGGGAGAAATGTTTATTCAGGCTTCATGTTTTGAAAAACGTGAAGTTACTAGAGTATTTAAAGAGCTGAGACAACTTTAGTTATCATCACTAAGGACGCTAAAAAACAAACAAAGCACTAAAGCACGTACTCAACTTTCAAAAATCTTTAAAATATTTTTTTTCAAAGAGATATACTTTTTTTAGAATTTTTCAAACAAAATTAAAAACAAAAGACACAAACGATGAAAAACAACCTATCTAAGAATATGAAATAACAAAAGAAATGCAAGAAAGCAAATAAAGACTCACTAACCTATCAAAACAAAATAATCAAACAAAAGACAATAAACAAAACAAATGAAAGCAAGTAAAGATAACTAGACACTAATTTCCTATCACTTATCAATAAAAAAATAAGGCACGAAAGAATAAAAAAGTGAATGAAAAACTCCCCTAGGCATTTGAAGGGCTGACTCCATCGCCTCTGTGTGGGTCTATGACGATGTCGGGGAATGGTGGAAGATAATCATCAATGTCTTCCACCAACAAGCTGAAGACACTCCTGATCATTATGTCTCAAATTCTAGCGTAGATCAGGTAGTTCTTGCATTGCAGCTGCATATCCTCCAAATCTCTCCTCAGTGCTACTAAATCATTTTTAGGCTTGGGTTAAGGGGCATGCTACAGAGGATTTTTTTTGCTAGAGTTTGCGTCTTGTTTGTGGCTGCATCTGTTGCTATGGAATCTTCTGGAGGAATTGAAGCTTTAGGTGCCTGAGGGGTAGTTTGAGCCTTCTTTTATGGGGAGGTCACCTCCAATCTCGAATTTGTGATGAGCTTCTTGATCAAGCTCAAATCAATTGAAGTCTTGGCAACCTCATTCTCTTCTTGTGCCTCGGGCTCAACTTCTGCTAGCCTTTAGATTTTCGTGATCAAGCATGGGAAAAAAAGTCTCCCCACGTTATTGTGTGTATAAGCAAGGATCTCATTTCAGATGATTCGGCCTAAGTTGAGATCCATGCCCTTGTACATGTTGTACAACAACAACCCACGTTCTTGAGAGATGGTCGTGTCATACGTTGTAGGCATGATTCTGTTCTTAATCACATAAAGGCACTCTGATGCTTCTAGCTTCAAGTCTCCAGAAAGGAGAGTCCTGATCCCCCTTAAGGACTCTTTCCACTTAACTCCCTCATGGGCCACCAAAGAAAGAACCTCTGCCAGCTAATCGTCTGATGGCTCTTTTGAAGGATTGAAATTTCCAATTCCGTTAATTAGAATTAGATAGATGGACTTAGCATGATTTATCTAAGTTAAATAACCCTAAATATGGTACGACATTTCAGTGTGAGGAAAAAAATATAAAAAACGGGATTTTCATATTGAGTTTATACTCTCACGTCCCTCTGTGTTCACACCGTGAGATCCATGCTCGACTTCATGTAACCCTGGGTTCGACCTCCCTTCAGAAAGTGTTTGCACGAGTTAATAACAAGGTGAATGGGGAGAATGTGTATAGTAAGTGGGAGCAGGACGCGTGTCAACGTATGCTACTGTCTCCACCCCTAGGTCGCATCGTGAGATTCTTATGATCCACCTGCGTGTCGTCCTGGAACGACCATCACCCTTCGGAGGGCCTGGTCATAGGTTTCAAAACACCGCGAACTCCATAAATGGATAGGGTCACTTAGGTTAATTACCAACAGTTGCCTTTCCTTGTGGTAGCCTACCTGTGCGTACCTATTGGATCGAAAAGTGGGAGGGTTACATTTATGGGGATGAGTTAAATGAGTTAAACGAATCCTTGATCGAAAAACGGTAACTAAACACTAACGAAATATGAGTTATTCTAGTGTTAGAGTTTGGTTGAGATTGTCTCAATTTAGAGGAGGGGTGGCTAACCACCCTTCGGTGGTTGTTGCTCTAAACCTCTGAAGTATCGTTGGAAAAACTAAATCTATAGTTTTCTAGGGTTTCTTTGATTTCTTGTTTATTTTTGCAGAATCTGATTGGATTAGATGTAATGGGTTAGTGAAATATAATAATACAAGTAATATGTTTCTTCAACAATTAAATAATAATTTAATGTGCATTGTCTTATGACATTTTATAAATAACGTAATACAACAAGCTTAAACAAAAATTTTGTCGTAAATAAGTCTAGGATTAGTCTTAACTGTGAAATGTCCTCATGCCCCATATGTCTAATTCATTAAGAATTGTTGTTGTTGTATATGACATAGGAACCTACTTAGATAAAAGGAACTTATCCAAGACTGTAATTTTTATTTACTTGTCTTGAAAACATGAATAGTAAATAATAGTGATTCTCCCTGAATACTTGATTCAAGGGTCACAAATCATGCGTGTTCTTCTTTTAAAGGAATGTCTTCCTAGCAACAACTTGCTGTTAATGTAATAACTCTCAATGTTAGAACTAGAGAGGTTATTTTGGCTCTAGTAGTGGGAAAAATTAAGTTATTTTTCCCAGAGGGAGAAAATACATATTATTGGATAATGTGGATGTCCTAAGATTAAAAGAAATTTGATTTTTGTATCTTATATGCTGAACAATGTTACTCTATACCTTTCCCTGCTAACGCAGTTTCACTTCAAGAAAGGGAGTTGACATATGTTTAGCTGCACTGGAAAGTAATTTATATGTTTTAAGACTAATCAAGAGTGAAGCATTCATGAGCACTGAGCTTTTTAGGACTGCGACTACTCAAAGTGAAAAAGAGGCAAAGGATTTCTCCTAAAGGAAAATACATTTCTTTGGCACCTAAGATTAGACCATATTAATCTCAATATGATTGGGAACTTGGTCAAGAGTGTACTTCTAAGCGAGTTAGAAGATGACTCTCTACTACCTTGTAATTCTTGCCTTATGAGCAATATGACTGATAGGTCTTTTACTGGAAAAGAGCTATAGAGCCAAAGAGCCTTTGGAGCTTGTACATTTGGATCCTTGTGGTCCAATATGTTAAAGCAGTGGGAGGGCATGAATGATTCATTTGTTTTATAGATGATTATTCAAATGTATGAGTATCTTTACCTAATGCAACTTAAGTCTGAAGCTCTTGAGATATTTGAAGGGGCTTAAAACAGAAGTTGAAAACTTGTTAGGTGAGATAATAAAAACAGTTCGATCTGATCAAAGTGTGGAGTATATGGACTTGAGATTCCTAGTCTATTTGATAGAACATGGAATCACATCCTAACTCTTAGGTAGGAGAAATAGAGCCTTATTGGATATGGTTCGATCTATGTTTAGCTATGCTTAATTGCCTGACTCGTTTTGGGGTCATGCAATGTTGACTGCAAACACATTTTTTAACAATGTTCCATAAAAAATGTTTCTGAAACATCTTTTTGCTTATGGATAAGGCATAAAGGTAGTTTACGTTATTTCAGTTTTTGGGTGTCCAGCACATGTGCTTGTGACTAACCCAAAAGAAACTGGAACACCGTTCAAAATTATGCCTACTTTGTAGGCTGTCCCAAAGGAAACGAGAAATGGATACTTCTTCAATCCACAAGAGAATAAAGAATTTGTATCGACAATTGCTACATTCTCAGAAGAAGACCACATGAGAAATAATAAGCCACGAAGTAAGGTCGGTTTAAGTGTATTAACTAATGAAGCTACAGAAACATCAACAAGAGTCGTTGATGAGGCTGACTATTCATCAAGAGTTGTTGATGGACAAGTGCATTTGGTCAGTTACATCCATCTCAAGAGTTGAGAGTGTCTTGATGTAGTGGAAGAGTTGTTTTATAACCTGAACGTTACATGGACTTCATTGAAGCCTAGGTCATCATACTTGAGGATGGCATAGAGGATTCAATGTCCTAGAGATGAGCAATGAATAATGTTGACAATGACAAATAGATGAAAGCCATGGACTTGAAATTGGAGTCTTTGTATTTCAATTCCATCTGGGATCTTGTAGATCTTCTTATGGGTAATGAGCAATGAATAATGTTGACAATGACAAATAGATTAAAGCCATGGACTTGAAATTGGAGTCTTTGTATTTCAATTCCATCTGGGATCTTGTAGATCTTCTTATGGGTAACACCTATAGGTTACAAGTGGATTCACAAGAGGAAACGAGACATTAAAGGTCTTAACCAGAAGGGTTCATACAACAAGATCAAAAGCAAAAGGGTTTGCAAGCTTAAGTGATCCATTCGTGGATTGACCTAAGCATTTCAATCTTGGAATATAAGATTTGATATAATGATCAAATCTTTTGGCTTTAGTAAGAACATCGATGAGTTTTGTGTTTACAAGATGGATCGTCAATAGTTCAATAGTTTTCTTAGTGTTGTATGTGATTGATATCCTAATCATTGGAAATGATGTAGGTTATCTTATTTACATTAAAAGGGGCTAGCAACTCATTTCAAATTAAAATTGGGAGAAGCTGAGTTTGATCTTTGGATCCAAATTTTTAGGAACCGTAAGAACAAAAGGCTAGTCGTGTCTCAAGTATCTTATGTCTACAAGATGTTAGTCAAATATAAGATGTAGAATTCCAAGAAGGGTTCACTACCTTTTCAAGGATGGAATTCTTTTGTCTAAGGAACCGTGTCATGAGATTCCTCAAGAAGTTGAGGATATGAGACGTATGCCCTATTTAGTAGGAATTGTCAGTAAATATCAATCCTATCTAGGATTTGATCCCTGGAGAGCTGTTAAGTAAATCCTCTAGTATCTTAGCAGTATGAGGATCTATATGCTCGTGTATGACACTAAGGATTGGATCCTTACAGGATACACTCACACAGATTTTCAAACTGATTGAATTTGAGGAAATGTACATTAGTATCTATGTTCACTCTTAATAGAGGAGATATAGTATGACATCACATCAAGCTAGCATGCATTGTAGCCTTGACCATTTAGGCTGAACAGTTAGCTGCTTGTGAAGAAGCGTTAGAAGCTGCATGGTTTGAGAAGTTCTTGACTAATTTGGAAAGTGTTCCAAATATGAACTTTCCTATTGCAAGACAAGCTAGCACATCGAATTGAATGGAAGTATTGCTTATTCATTCACGAATGCTCTCTCGACTAAAGTGTATGAGGGTCATCTAGATGGTCTAGGTCTACGAGTTATGTACAAAGATGTAATCTAGGGCAAGTGGGAGACGTGTAATGGGTATAGTGATATCATTATGTAATGGGTACAGTGATGCCCTAGTTTATTGTATTTGTACATTGTAAATACGTTTTATGTAGTATACATGTATTTATTCACCCACTGATGGGGTAGATTGTTGTACATCCCACTAAACTAGTTTTTTAGTCCAAGTGGGAGTTTGTTGGGTTTTATGTCCTAAAACTCATAGTTAGTGAATGTCAGCGAATTATACAGTTGTATCAATAAAATGTTATTGAGTTTTATGCAATAAAGTGTTATTGTCATATTAAGTCTAAAATTGCATAATATGACCCAAATCCAATAAACTAAGATCCAAGGTTGTGTATATGTAACTTGAACTAGTATGTGGGGTGGTAAAATGAGTGAGTGAGCTTGAGCTTAAAGAAAAATTATATTAGCTCATTTTTCTTGTTTTATTTTTATAATAAAAAAATGTGTGCAGCATTCATGAGAGAAAAGGGGTAAAAAGAGTTGCCTGTAGTGTGATCAGTTAGGTCAACCAAGGGTAAAACTCAGGTTATGGGTCCCTGCATTGTAGTGTGAAAGCTAGTGTCCCGCCCTAAAAAGAATGCAAAGAAAAAAAAGTCAATTATCGCAAATAATAGCAAAATGCCCTTTCTTGATCCCGAGAACACCAAAATGACCTATAGATCAATAAGACTCAAAATTAGTCAATTATCACAAATAATTAGCACCAATTCGGTGTTAACATGGGGACATATGGGGATCAGTGTTTGTTGCCTTCTGGAGTGGTTAAAAATATAAGATAAATTAACTCTGAATCACTGTGCAAGTATACACAATCAATCTGCAACAAGTAATAAGGATTTTGTCGTATCCACGAGGTCTCGAATAGTCTCACTCCATCTATTTTGTTTAGCTCTTTAGTGATTTACAGGTTGGTTAAATCGATTGGGTTTTTAAGATGTTGGAACAAAAGAAATGAAAAGCATAAATGTAAATGAATAAAGAAAATATATTGGAAAGAGGCACTGGTTAAGACTTTTGTAATTGTTGTAAAGATGATCTAGCAATTCTATTGATCAGGCAATCTCTCGTAGTCTTATCAGCAGGATCCTCCCGGAACTCTGAATCTTTTGGAATGTGTTTCAACGCCAATGAAGTTCTACCGATCAAGCATTAGGCAAATGGCCCCTAGCTCAACTGCTGGCATCCATCGACTATCAATAGTCTAACTTGATTACAAGCCACACAACTCTTAAATCTGTTGGGTTTTGTGGCCTAAAACTCGTAGATAGTGAATGTAAACAAATTGTATACTTGTTTCAATAAAGAGTTATTAAGTTTCTACAATAAAGTGTTATTATTAAGTGCTGCATAATATGACCCAAGTCCAATAAACTATGATCCAAGGTTATGTGTATGTAACTTGAACTAGTATGTGAGGACATACGACGATCGATGTTCAAGTATCAACCTAAAAGGTCTATAGTACATGTGTAAGGTTGGGTACCTTATCCTGGTAACACTATGTGATACGACCTGCTTTGTATTTGATACAGATGTAATGATCCAAAGCGTCCATGTAGTAGACATGCAAGTGAGGGTATCCTATGCAATGAGGTTTCATAAGACTGGACCACGAAATAGTCAACCACTAGTTCTAACATCGTTAACTAATTAGGTTACTGTTTCAAGAGAATGACCTATGTAACTCAGTCTTAATCCTGAGTGTGTCATGAACTCCTTCTCACGAGGGATTGTCCTTTGATTAGCATGGGTGAGAGTGGCCTTTACGCCGACTCAATAAGCCTTCCTTTTTGGGGACAAGACCGAGTGGGAGGTTGGGGACATGACAACACAAGAAGAAATTCACTCCTTCCCACTTCTAGGAGAAGTAGATGAGTGTTTCCTTAAGTGGTGATTCGGGGAGTTGAACAAAGGGATCCCGCCCTCTCACTGACCCGAAAGGAACTTTCTGTTTAATGGTTGGAGCATAAACATGTCATTCAGTAGAGGAGCACTGGTGCTTAAGGAGACAGATGTAACACAGGGGTAAAACGATAATTTTTCCCAACTGTGGTTATGGACACTCGTGAAGGATTGACTTACCGGTATAGGTCTATATCCATGGGCAAAAAAATGTTCTACAGTGAGAAGAGTTCAGTTGTGGATCTTTAGTGGAATGACCCAAAGTTAATGAATATTGGTTAATGAGTTTAGTTAGTTGACTTCATATCATTGGAGTTTCTGATCTGTAGGTCCATTAGGTCCCCCTACTGGCTCGTAAAGAGTAATTACGAACAATTTATCTTGAATAGAATTTTAATTCTTCAAATTCGTTATGGCAATCAAATTCATAGTATGAGATACAATTAATATAATATATGGTGATTCATTATAATATAAAGTTCAATTTGTGATTAAACTTTATTAGTTGAGAGAATTATATATTTGAAGGAGTTCAAATATATGACTATTTAAGTATATGATATTTAATTAGTAAATTAATTAATTAATTATTCAATTTAGTCCGATTAAATGTGGTTTAATTAAACTATAAATTATGAGAGAAATAAATATTTGAAGAAGTTCAAATATTAATATGAATTTTATTCATATTAAATTTATAGGATATAAGATAATTTGATGGAGTTCAAATTTTAATATGAATTTCATTCATGTTATAGAATTAATTAATTGGGTAATGGATCAGGTATGGAAATGATTAATCAATTATGGAAAAGATTAAACATTTATGGAAGTATTTGATTATTTGTGAATATTTTATTCATGGTCTTTTTTCGTATAAATAGAACACTAAACCTAGGGTTTAGGTGACACAAAAAATAAGGCCACAAGAATGCACTCTCATTTACAGGGTGAAGTCCAACCTAATTAGGTTAAACATGACACGTAGAGCTCTCTCCAAGCCTCTTAAATCCGAGATCAAAGCTGGAAACACCACCTCATTTAATAAATAACGTGCAACTCACGTGGCCAGTTGACGGAACGACTGGTCGAGGGTCGTGCCAAATAAATTTATAATCCACAACCTCTAAAGCTAACTTGTAGCAGTAGTGGTTGGGGTCGAACACATGGATCACAATTATAACTTGTTTATCTTACATTTATTGTGATGATCAGACTAATGGGGGGTTTTTATATTTGGAAAGGAAATAGTTATGGAAAACAATGCTAATTATGGAAAATAACAGAAAAAGAAAGTAAGAGCAAGAAATAGAAAGAATGAAATCATTACCTTAGGACTCATGTAACCGGGATTTTCATGGTAAGTTTAATTCAATTAAATCATTAATCTCACTAATTAGCCAAAAACAAGTTTAAGTTTGACGTACTCCGACAACAAACCGAGAGCCATGATCCTACTATCAATAACATGCAAACGCTAAGTTTGATTCTAGCTTAAATTAATTAATTGGCCTATTAACTAATATAAACCGCATTGGGATCTAGCCGAATTAATTCACATGCAACGGAAAACAAACCACAATTACTATTGATTAAATCATTTAGTTGTAAGGACGCATGAGGAATATCAAAACGTTAGCCTATTTGCAACTTAGATTTAGCAAGTAAATTTAGATAGGGCGCGATCAAGGTTGTCAATCTTTCCTACCACAATCTAAAATCACATAACCATGCTTTGAGAATTCAAACAAGAGATTTCATTAAAAGAAATTGAACTTCACCTTGACATCCCGATTATATGAATGAAGAGTCTAGCCGCTCATGGAACAAGAAGAAGTTGAATTCTTCATGGAATACAACATGAAAGCAAGAAAACTAAACTAGAATACGAAGAATGGTGGAAAAGGGGGGGAAAATGGACTACAAGATAGAAGTAATTGGTGAATTGAGGGATGATCTAAACATACACCAAAGGCCTCTATTTATAGGAGTTCTTGGTCTTCAAATTGTGGTAGCATGGTGCTGAAGGGAGCTTCAGAATTAGTGAATTCATGGAGCCAAATTAGGAAAAATATCAATTCTGAAAAACTAGGTAGCTTCGCGACGCTGTCCCTTCAGAATAGAAAAGTAGTCGATGAAGTTGCCTAGAGTCGAGACGCTAGGATTGCAGCGTCTCGACGCTAAGCTTCAGCTTGATCTTCAAGT
Source organism: Luffa acutangula (assembly GCA_036850905.1). Classification (NCBI taxonomy): domain Eukaryota; kingdom Viridiplantae; phylum Streptophyta; class Magnoliopsida; order Cucurbitales; family Cucurbitaceae; genus Luffa; species Luffa acutangula. Next base: position 21,324,916 of record CM072087.1, read on the forward strand.
TATTTCCTTAAATGGTTGGCGTCCTGACGCTGGAGAGGGGGGATCTCGACGCTGGCACGGCTCCAAGGGCAGATTGATCATTTTCCACTCCAGTTTCGCTCGTTAAAGCCCCGACTTGCTTCCAAAGATTCGATGAGGACCTATACACATATTGTACTCATTTTAAACCATTTTTCACAAGGAATTCAACTAAGATAAGCAAATTGGGAGATTCTAAATGTATAACAAATTAGACCGATCACCAGTTTTGCCAACAGTTTCGCTAGATCAACGAACTTTGTTGTGTCAATCTGCTCAGCATTTATTCCTCTACAAAAGAACTCAAAACCATCAATTCGTATAATTAGACTAAAACATAATATATTCACCTAATAACACTACCATATGGCACAATTAACATATAAATCATCATAGAATAAGGTATAAATAACTCTTTTTTGGAGAGTTATCACACCCCCAAACTTGAACTTTGCGCGTCCTGAGCAATAGTAACTTATTTTCACAGAAATTTAAAAGCATTGGTCTTAGCACAACCCAATTAAAACAGATGATCCAACATTACCTTCAACCTTTACCTGAGCACCCTTCAAAACCATGCATTGCCACAGCAAAACTGTTCTTTCAGCAGTGAACAAATAATCACCACCTTTAACTCAATCATAAGAACTACCACAGCTCAACTATATTATCAAACATTTTTATCATACTTTACAGATTTATTCTTTTGTTCTTCAGACTTAAAGCAAGCCTATAGTCATAAACTCTTATGCACGGTATGACCCATCTTATGATGCAGTATACCCTTGCCTTCAAGCTTATCACCAACTAGGCTAAACATTCATTGCTAAACCCCAAAAATCTTTAGTTATCTATCCCTTGCTTATCAGAATGGCGACATTTTATGATGAAGCTCACCTAAGCCCTGAGAGATAGAAAACTGCCAGATTATTATTCATCCTTCAAAAGTTTTGCTCTGTCAGTTTTTTTTTTTTCAGCAAAATCTTCACCTTTTCCTTTCTTTTTTCTTTTAAAAATATTTTTTCACCATCATCTTTTTAAATATTCCCTAGGCCATCTCTTGACGCAAAGACAAACTGTGGGTGTCACAAATGTCCCTGGTTACTAAATAACGTAGAAAAATTATGAAGGAGAGGAATGCTCGGAGCAAAACAAGACGAGTGCCTCTATGTCCCCCAAAGTTAATCTATTCATTTTCCCCCAATGAATTAGCAACATATAACTAACTCCCCCAAACTTAATTTTTACTCTGAAATTTAAACTAAACACGAGACTAAGACTAAGCTTTAAGGTGGATCAAATAAGATAATGCTACCTAGGAACTTATTGCCGCAGCGACAACTAGGCTAGAAGGAATGCATAAGCAAAAGGTTTTTGGAGATCAGAATACCTTGATCTAACTAAGCTAACTAGTCCAAGCTTAAAAAATTAAGAAAAACTAGTTAAGAAAACTCAGTTGTGGCAAGAAAAAAAACATAGGGAATTTCATTAATAAAGATAAAAAGATTTACAACAACAGGATTATATTTTTTAAGCAGCAAAATAAAAAAAATAAAAAACAAATAGCAGGATCAAAGAAAAGCATAAAAAACACAGGCAGACAAACAAACTGAGCCAAGAAAATTGATCGAACAAAAGAACTGCTCGCTGAAAACTATTCTTCCCTTCTTAATCTTTCTGACCAACATCTTCTTCTTCTTCTTCTCTTTCCACTCACGACGACAGGATCCACGGGTTCATTAAGTCATCGAGGAATACTGGGAAGGCCATATAGCGTGTGGAAAAATTCGCTTGTAGGGCCTTCCTTGACGTGGCATCACGTCGCTTCACATAGCTCCAGTATGTTTGGTGTTGACGTTCGATAAACTCCAACCTACTGAGCACTAATTGTAATTGCTCATTCATTCGATGTTTGCCACAAACTAAGACCACCTTGGCGTGCTTCTTGAGTCCTCAGTAGCCTTGCCAAATTCAGTGTGTCTATAATCCCCTTGTCAAACAGTTTGATATCATCTTTGCTTTCTGGAACCCCTACCCTCCAGCATAACATAGTTATTGTATTCGGGAAGAAAAGTTTGCCTACCTTTTCCCTCTAGCAATTGTGAGTTTCGCTGGAGACAAGCTTTCCTACATCAATGCTTAATGACCTGAGAATTGCAAAAACCAAAAGTACTCGATCACGAGAGACTGTAGAATCATGCGTGGTTGGAAGGAGACGCAACTTGACAAACCCTAGTCATGTGTTCGCCTCACTCTTGAGGTACGCAGACTGGAAGGTCTGTTTCTCTATTTTTGATAGCCTCCATTGAGCCCCCTCTACACCAACCTCCCTCACAGTTGCATTGAACTGCTCGTTTGATGGCGCCATCGCCATTTCGTTATAGCCGGCGTGAGGAAAATCTTGTAGGTTGAATAGGGAATTGATCATCACTCTACGAACCACCGCCACTCCGTGAACCAGCACTTGGAATCCTTCATCTTCATCGATGTTCGCATAAAACTTGCGAACCATATGCGAGTTAGTGGGCTCAGGCTTTGTGTAGAACTACTGCCAACCATGATTCATGATACATGCCCTAAGAAAATGGGGTAAATCATCGCTGAAACCTTGCTCCACCAAGAAACACGCTTTAGCATCTCGCAATGTTTTGCTCTTGCAAGATCGTTGACGAAGCGTTCATATGGTAGTCTCTTTTTCGATTCTTTTACACCCTCAACAACACTCTTTCCTTTATCTTCATTTCTTTTTTCAATGATTTCGACAACTTCATCGTCCTCAGCATCTTTAACTTCTTTGATACACAAATTGCTGACCGCAAGTGTACGGGCCCAAGTTATAATATAGTGATTTAAAATCGAATGTCGTCCTCTGGATTGGTTTTCTAATTCCCCTAATTATTAAAGGTATATTTGCCCAATTTTATTTAGAGAAAATAAACGAAAGATATGCAAAACAATTAAAAACTAATAAAAGCAATAAAATGTGGAAACTCAATGGAGAAAGGCCTTAGGGAATTGATTTCACCTATTAGATGCATGAATTAACTAAACGAATAATTAAGAACAAATTCGTAACAAGCTTATAAACCGAGGATTTTGAATAATTAAAAGCCTCTCCCGAGTGCAATTAATCCTTTAAGCAAATTAAGAAATTGATATCCCTATCTAATTTCAATAATAAGCCTAAGCAATAAGAACAACCCTCATGACGGTTTCTCAAGCAATTCCTAATCTCCCGATTTACGAATTACCTAAGTCATGCAATTGAAAGTCTAATCTAAACTACCCTCTCCCGAGCGATTAGTTCAAAAACAACGACATACAATCCGTGATCAAAAGATTATAAGCATTAATCATACAATTGCATAAATAAACCGCGTTACGAAACGTCCTAAAAAGCCGTAAATTAATCCATACAAACTAATGGCTACATCAAGCCCCTAAGAAACGAAATCTAGCTACACATGGTCTCTAAAATACAATCGAAATATGTCCCAAACATGCTACAAGTCAATACAAGAAATAAGGGAGAAAGATTAAACTCGTTGGCCGTGATTCCCGTGCGTTCCCGTCACGAACCTCTCGATCCAAGCTCCTCGAAACTAGCTCCCTCGCTCTCTGCCTTGTTCTGGTCGTTTTTCTCTCTCTAGAAGTCGTTTTTCTCTCTCCAAAACAGCCCCCTCGTTTTGAAAGCATCGCAAAATATATATACTGCTGATTCTGCGTGACAGCATCGAGACGCTGTGGACATAGCGTCGCGACGCTGTCGCGCGTACGCCCTAATTAAATCTGGAAAGTTCGCAGCGTCTCGACGCTGTGGAGGTAGTGTCTCGACGCTGCCCTGAATGCGCGCCTCTCCTGACTTGCGCCCAGCGTTGAGACGCTCCAAGGGCTAGCGTCTCAACGCTAGGCCTTTAATTGTTCTTCCTTCACTATTTTCTTGGCCCGAACTTATTCTTTAGCTACTAAATTATCGGTAAAGCTCAGAAATGTCGATTTCCATTGAAATACTTGATTCCTACAAAACAAAACCAAATGGAGATAAAAATACCCAAATAATACTCAAGACTAACGATAAAATTTTCTAAAATATAGCCCAATAAATTGCGCTATCAAATACCCCCAAACTTAAGCATTTGCTAGTCCCGAGCAAAGTAAGAATCAAAATAATCTGTCTTACAACAAATAATACTTGAGGAAGTGTTGCTAATAACTCTTGCCTCAGGAATCCTAAATCACAGATAAATCACATTGAAACATTAATGATTAAACACATTCGTCATGATAAGCCTCATTTATTTCATTCATCTCTCACGTGTGTGTGTGACTAGTCCTCCCTATCTCAGTCCTTTAAGCCCGGAACAGTTTTATGCAGCCCTTCGCTCGTTTTCCCCCTACTCTGGTCCTAAGTCCCAATCATCAAGCCTCTCCACACTCAAGATGGTAATATGCCACTAGGGTGCCTAAACGGGGTATACAACCCCCAAACTTTGAGTTTTTTTTTTTTCATAATAAAAAATAGTGGTCACTAGCTTTCACACGCCTATTGCAGGGACCCTTAACCTGAGTTTTCTCTGGTTGGCCTAACTGATCACAATAGGGGTAGCTCTTTTTGACCTTAATTCTTTTTTTTTTTCTTTATTCAACTCATTATTATTCTCTTTTCTTTCATTCATTCATATATATATATATTTTTTTTAACATGCAAGATATGGCATCATTTTCTCCTAAGTGTAACATTACTAACTATCATGCAGATTAACCATCAAATCAGTTCCTAAACCTTTCGAGGTGACAACAAGATCTAGATCACATAACTCTATTCTAAGCTCGCCAAACTAAGACAGGAGACTACGTGCTCAACTGGTGCAAGAGATTCATAAAATAAAATCAACCTGTCTCGAATCCTGTTTTTAATTATTGATGCACAGACTAACTTACCTGTTTTCTGAAATTAGGTATCCTCATCGGCTGTCATAATCAAAACAACACACTCAAAGAAAATATAGCTCAGACAGATAACACAATCAAATCAGATTTCAATGGAAAAAATTGATAATTCAAAATGATAACCTGAATAATCACAAAAATTACACCTGATAATCCAACAAAGAGAATGGTCAAAGGAAAAATATCAAATAATAATTACAGACCAAAATTAAAAGTAAATACTTTCCACCCCCAAACTTAGAAGTTACATTGTCCTCAATGTAAAATAATAAGATATACAGACCAATATGAGAACAAATACAATGAAAAATAAGAAAGAGGGGGAAAGAAAACAACCGTGTGCAGAGGGAAGGCTGCAGAGCATCACGCGTCCTCATCCTCGTCCTCAGACGACTCGTACGGTGGTAAAGGTGGCGGTAAAGGCTGACCCGTACTCATAGCTACCTGACACTGATAGGTGTGGGCATGCATGCTCGTGGAGTAGAGGAAATGACGACGATCTCTACGCCTCTCTCTGGTGCTCTCGCTGCTGGCTCTGGATGCCCTGCTGGAGAGTCTGGAACTCTAGGCGATGGCTCTGAAACTCCATACGCAGCTGCTGCAGCTGCTCCTCGATGGAGGGATGTGGAATCTCCTGCTCCTGCTGCTCAGGCTCTGCAGGCTGCTCGAGCTGCTCATGATGTTGTGGCGGTGCATGGATAGGGAGGGGTGGCTGCGTGCCCTGTGGTCCAAGTCCTCTGTAGCGACTGATGAAGTTCTTGTCGATTAGCGCTCCACGATGAACCAACTCCTCTTGGGCGTCCCACACGACACCGGCAGCTCGGCAAAGGGCTGTGATCAGAGAAGGATGCCCGAGCCCCACTGTCGTGTAACGTCGGCGAATGTGGCGCATAGAATGATGGATGACTTGGCCGACATTTACTGAGCGGCCTGTGGCGATAGCGAAAAGCAGGATGGCACGACTCTTGGTAACGTCGCTTAGATGCGCCACAGGCATCAGCTTGGCACAGAGGAAGGTGTGCCATGCTCTGTAGTCTACGAACAAATCAGTGGTCTTGAATCTCACCACCTCTGCGCCAGTCATAATCCACTCTGCCCCTGGCCTACAAATAGTCTGAATGACTTCGTTAACGTCCAATTGGCCATGCAGGTAGGTACTATATTCATCCCTCTCAAAGTCGGGCAGCCCATAGAACCTATTAATGGTGAGGGGATCGTAGGGGACACGGTGCCCATGAACAAAGGATGAGGAAGAAGTGTCTTCCATATTGGCATAAAATTCCCTCACTATAGTTGCTACCCCAGGTGCAGGATGATGAACAAAATCGCCCCAACCCCGTGCAACAATGTTGTTAACTAAGTTTGGTTGCATCTCGGGGTCAGGGCTAAAACCACGCTCAGGAATAAAATTTCTACCCTCTACATATTTGTCAAACCTCGATGAGGCTTCAGCACTAATGAACCTATCTCTGTCAAAAGGTGGTGGAGGGGAGGAGGAAGAAGAGGCAGCATGTCTCCTAGATCTTTTGTGCATTGTAACTAATGGAAAGATACTAAAATCTAGGAGGAAAATTTTCTATCACAGTCCCACGCCACCAAACACTCCACAAACTACAAATATAGCCCGTCCGCCTCAGAAATAAAGTCACAACAGCAGCAACAGAGCTCAACAACAACAGCAGTAGAGACCAAAAAGCACTAAACAATGTAAAGAGCCTAATAAAAATTCACCAAGAAGGCACACAACGATGCTTGAATGATACCCAATACTCAAAACTAGCAAAACATCAATATTTCAGCATATATGGGCTCAAATACATAAAAATCAGCAGCTAACCCTCTCTAAAACACCCACAAACAGCAACAAACAACTTCAATATTCAGCTCAAAGCACATCATAGCAACAAGAAATCAATTTTCAGCCTCAAACTCAAACAATCCAAGCTCTAAACCAACTGAAATTAACTCTTATGTTAAGATTTATGATGAAAAGAGGAGGATGATACCAAAGATTTAATACCCACGACTAAATCGAGTAAAAACGCAAGAAAACAATCCAAAAGCTCGCCCAAACTTGAAGAACACGAGACCCACGACGAACTTCGAGCATAAACGGCGAAAATGCACCGACACCCACGGCCAAAAGAGTTTGAAAACGCTGAGATTAGGCCGCAAGCACGCTGAAATCGATGGAAAACGACCCAAAACTCACCCAAACTCGTTGAATACGAGACCCACGGCGAACTTCCTTACACCACCGAAAATCGAACTCCTATACGTTGTTTTTTTTTTCTGCACAAATCAACAAAGAGAAAGGCCAAAACTTAGAATATAAGCAAGAAATTTGAAGAACAATGGAGGAAAAATGTAGGGAGTTGAGGGAGAAGAGCTGGCGGCGCTAGGGTTTGAAATCACACTAAAAAAAACCCAAATTTTGATTCTGGAAAATTTTACGCCCAGAATCGCGACAGCGTCGCGACGCTAAGGGCTAAAGCGTCGCGACGCTATCGCGATTTTAGCCCAAAATGCGCGTTTTTGCGCTTCATTTTTTTTTCTTCTTTTAAACTTTTTTTTTTTTTTTTAAACAAAATTAAAATTTCACCTGCATCAAAAAGAAAGAAAAAGTGAGAAAAAGAAAAATAAGAAAAATCGAATTCAAAGCAATCAACTCAACTAAACAATAACAAAAAATAAAAATAAAAATAAGAAAAAAAAACACTTGGGTTGCCTCCCAAAAGCGCTTTTTTAACGTCGTTAGCTTGACGTCCGGTTATAAAGCTACTGAGGCTCGGTGAGCTCGATGTTATCAATGTGTCGCTCTTCTGAACCAAAGTAGAGTTTAACACGCTGCCCATTAACTTTAAAGGAACGCCCATCACTGGCCTGCAACTCAACTGCTCCATGTGAAAACACCTCTTTGATAGTAAAAGGACCTGACCAACGGGATTTTAATTTACCTGGAAACAAATGCAAACGAGAGTTAAATAAAAGAACTTGTTGTCCAGGCTTTAATGGTCTATTTTGAATTCGTTGATCGTGCCATCGAGTGGTTCGCTCCTTGTAGATTTTTGCATTCTCATACGCTTGAGTCCGAAATTCCTCCATCTCATTGAGTTGAAGTAACCTTTGTTCCCCTGCTTTGGCCAAGTTGAAATTCAATTTTTTTATGGCCCAATATGCTCTATGCTTTAATTCCACAGGTAAATGACACGCCTTACCAAAAACCAAGCGATACGGTGACATACCAATTGGAGTTTTAAAAGCAGTGCGATAGGCCCAAAGAGCATCATCTAACTTAAGAGCCCAATCCTTCCTATTAATGTTAACTGTCTTTTCCAAAATTTGTTTGATTTCTCGATTAGAGACCTCAGCTAAACCATTTGTCTGTGGATGATAGGCTAAAGAAATTTTATGTTTAACACCATACTTAGCAAGCAAAGAATTAAACAATTTATTACAGAAATGTGAGCCCTCATCACTAATGATCGCTCGTGGTGTGCCAAATCGTGTAAAGATATTTTTCTGTAGAAAATTCAGGACTACCCGAGCATCATTAGTTTTCGTAGCCACAGCCTCTACCCACTTAGATACATAATCTACAGCCAACAAGATATATAGATAACCATGCGAAGAAGGAAAAGGTCCCATAAAGTCTATCCCCCAAACATCAAATAATTCAATTTCCACAATAGGGGTCAGAGGTAATTCATGATGTCTAGAAATGTTACCTGTACGTTGGCACCGATCACAAGACTTAACAAAAGTATAACAATCCTTGAAAACAGTAGGCCAATAAAAACCAGATTGTAATACCTTAGCAGCAGTACGTGTGGGACCAAAATGCCCACCATATGGTGAAGAATGGCAATCATGCCAAATCTTAACGACATCCTCTGTGGGAACACACCTGCGAATCATCTGATCTTAACAAATTTTAAACAAACATGGATCATCCCACAAATAAAATCTCACATCATGAAGAAATTTCCTCTTTTGATGGGAATTAAGATCTGGAGGAAGCACACCACCTGGAAGGAAATTCACAAAGTCAGCGAACCAAGGTAAAGTAGACTCTACCTTATAAAGCCTTTCATCTGGAAATTCTTAAGCAATAGGAAGAGCTTTCAAAGTAGTGTCCGGTTCAATCCTCGAAAGATGGTCAGCTACCACATTCTCACAACCTCGCCTGTCTTTTACATCAAAATCAAATTCCTGTAACAATAAAATCCATCGAATTAAACGAGGCTTGGCATCCTTTTTATCAAACAAATACCTGAGAGCTACGTGGTCAGTATGCACAATAACTTTAGTTCCTAACAGATAGGGCCTAAATTTATCAAAAGCAAACACTACAGCGAGCATTTCTTTTTCAGTGGTAGTGTAGTTTTGCTGTGCATTATCTAAAGTTCTACTTGCATAATAAATGGCCCTGAAAAATTTATCACGTCTCTGCCCCAATACTGCTCCTACAGCATAATCACTAGCATCACACATAATTTCAAAAGGTTGACTCCAGTCAGGTACAACAATAATAGGGGCAGTAGTCAACCTATCTTTCAACAAATTAAATGCTAGCAGACATTCATCAGAGAAAACAAAAGCAGAGTCATTTTCAAGCAAATTACATAAGGGTTTAACAATTTTCGAAAAGTCTTTAATAAAGCGCCTGTAAAACCCTGCATGTCCTAGAAAGCTCCTGACTCCCTTGACATTCGTAGGAGGAAGTAGTTGTTCAATGGCCGCTATCTTGGCTCTGTCCACCTCTAAACCTTTTTCAGATACTTTATGCCCTAAAACTATACCTTCAGTTACCATAAAATGACACTTTTCCCAGTTTAACACAAGGTTAGTTTCTTGACAACGCTGCAAAACAAGAGAGAGATTATGTAAACAAGCATCAAAAGAGGAACCAAACACAGAGAAATCATCCATGAAAACCTCCATAATCTCCTCGACCATATCAGCAAAGATGGCCATCATGCAACGCTGGAATGTAGCAGGAGCATTACACAATCCAAATGGCATTCGCCTTAAGGCAAAGGTACCATAAGGACATGTGAATGTCGTTTTCTCTTGGTCCTCAGGAGCAATAGCAATTTGATTGTAACCTGAATAACCATCAAGAAAACAATAGTAAGGATAACCTGCAAGTCTATCAAGCATCTGATCAATAAAAGGAAGAGGAAAATGATCTTTTCTAGTAGCATTATTCAACTTCCTGTAGTCAATACACACTCTCCACCCAGTCACAGTCCTAGTGGAGATGAATTCATTCTTTTCATTCTTAACTACAGTCATCCCTCCCTTTTTTGGTACAACCTGCACAGGACTCACCCAAGAACTATCAGATATGGCATAAATAATCCCTGCATTCAAAAGTTTCAATACCTCAGCTTTTACCACATCTTTCATGGCTGGGTTCAAACGTCTTTGAGGTTGAACTGATGGTGTAAAGGTATCGTCCATTAAAATTTTATGCATGACTATGGATGGACTAATACCTTTTATATCAGCAATGGACCAACCTAAAGCAGATTTATGATCACGCAGTACTCTCAACAGTTTTTCTTCCTCTACTTTATTCAGAGAATCAGATATAATAACAGGAAATGTGGATGACTCACCTAAGAAAGCATATCTAAGATGTGCAGGTAATTGTTTCAACTCAGGTGCAGAAACTTTAGTAGGAACATCATCCTTAACAGTTAATTCCATGACCTTGCATTTCATTTTGCGCTCAACAGGTAAATGATTCAAAGCATCACAGAAGAAAGCAATATCCTGGTCTAAATCACCTAAATGCTCAACAGCCAAATCTAACATGCTTATTTTCAGAGGATCAGCAGGCATAACAACATCCCTAATCTCAGCAACAGTAGCATCAACAATATCTATCCTATGACATGTACTAACCTCAACTGGATATTTCATGGATCGATAAATGTTGAAAACTACCTCTTCCTCGTTGACTCTCAAAGTTAGCTTACCCTGCTGCACATCAATCAAGGCACGTCCCGTGGCAAGGAATGGTCTACCCAAAATAATGGGGATCTCAGCATCCTCCTCCATGTCTAAAACCACGAAATCTGCAGGAAAGATAAATTTGTCAACTTTAATTAAAACATCTTCAATCACACCTCTAGGATATGTCATCGATCTATCAGCCAACTGCAAAGAAATAGTAGTAGGCTGTACCTCTCCAAGACCTAATTTTCTAAACACAGATAGAGGCATCAGATTAATACTAGCACCAAGGTCACATAATGCTTTATTAAAAGAAGAACTACCAATAGTGCAAGGAATAGTAAAACTCCCTGGATCTTTCAGTTTCTGGGGTAACTTTCTCTGTAATATGGCACTGCACTCCTCAGTGAGATTCACAGTTTCATAAGCCTCTAACTTCCTCTTTTTGGTCATTATCTCCTTCATGAATTTAACATAGTTAGGCATCTGTTCTAAAGCATCTGCAAAAGGAATGTTAATATGGAGTTTCTTAAAAATATCTAGAAATTTAGCAAACTGAGCATCAATCTTTTTCTTTTGAAAACGTTGAGGATAAGGAATAGAAGTAGAATGAGTAGGGAGAATAGAACTAGTAGATTTTTCAATCTTCGACGTCGATGTTGCTCCCTTTTCGGTCTGTGCTTCAATCTCCTTTTCCTCACTGATGATAGGATCCTCAGTAGGCTGCTTTTCTGGAACCTCAAGTTGCTTCCCACTCCTCAAAGTAATAGCTTTACAGTGCTCTCGTGGATTTACCTCAGTGTCACTAGGAAACTTACCTTTTTGCATGGCATTCAAGGAAGATGCAATTTGACTAATCTGAACCTCCATGTTTTTAATGGCCGTCCCATGACTATTAACAGTGCTACTAACAGTGTCTAGCATGTTCTCAATCTTATTAGTCCTAGACCTAGACTCATTAATAAATTGACCAACTAAGTCCTCTAAGGAAGATTTCTTTTCTTGTGGTGCAGGTGCAGACATAAACCCAGGAGGTGGTTGCAAGACATTTTTATTATTGGCATAGGAAAAATTTTCATGATTTCTAAGCCCTGGATGGTAATGAGTAGGTAAAGAGTTTTGGTTACCTCTAAAGCCAGAATTTCTGTTGTTCACATACTGTGCCTGCTCTATGTTCGAACCATCATAAACTTGGGATGCCTCAGCTGCTGCAACTGACTCAATGGATTGTGAGTTCCCTGTAGCAGAGAATTTCATAAAAGCATTAGCCAAAGACTGCATTTGAGCTTGTAAAGCTGAGACATTATCTATCTCATAAATCCCAGCTACAGTTCTAGAGGATGAACGTTCAGATGGCCACTGATAACTGTTCGTGGCCATGTCTTCTAGCAAAGTCCTAGCACTTTCCACAGTTTTAGAAAGTAAAGTGCCTCCTGCAGCTGCATCCAAAATAGTTTTAGTAGTACCATTCAGACCATTATAAAATAATTGAATTTGTAACCAGTCAGGATAGCCATGCTGTGGGCACTTCCTCAGTAATTCCTTGTAGCGCTCCCAAGCTTCAAACAGTTGTTCATCATCTTTTTGCTTAAAGGTCCCAATCTCAGTCCTCAACTTAGCTGTCTTTGCAGGTGGGAAATATTTGGCAAGAAAAGCCTGAACCAACGCATCCCACGTAGTAATGCTCCCAGGTGGAAGTGATTGAAGCCAGTCTCTAGGTTTGTCCTGTAAAGAAAAAGGAAACAATCGTAAGCGTATGGCATCTTCAGTAACACCATTCAACTTCACAGTACCACAAATATCAAGAAAAGATTTCAGATGAGAATTAGGATCCTCAGAGGGGAATCCTCTAAATGCACTATCTCTAGCCATCTGGATAAGGCCAGTTTTAAGCTCGAAATTATTTGCATTGATCGGCGCGTAGACTATCCCAGATTGCTGATAAGGAAAAGTAGGCTGGAAATAGTCCCGTATCGGCTTCTGCTCATCTTGTGGATTTGGATTGGCCATTGATGCAAGTCTTTCCCTTTTCTCCATCCTGTTCTTTTTGCAAGTCTTTTCAATTTCAAAATCAAAGGGCACTAGCAGAGCGTCCTTGTCTTTTCGCATACACAATTACAACCTAAAATAAATAAGGAAAACAAAACAAAACAAACAAAAAAAAATATAAAACAAAAAACAACAAAAATAAAGAATAAAAGGAAAAATAAGACAACTTAATAAAATACACTCTAAAGTAAGACCAAGCAAATTCCCAAAAATATTAAGCGAACTAAATAATTGCCAATCCCCGGCAACGGCGCCAAAAACTTGATACGCAAATTGCTGACCGCAAGTGTACGGGCCCAAGTTATAATATAGTGATTTAAAATCGAATGTCGTCCTCTGGATTGGTTTTCTAATTCCCCTAATTATTAAAGGTATATTTGCCCAATTTTATTTAGAGAAAATAAACGAAAGATATGCAAAACAATTAAAAACTAATAAAAGCAATAAAATGTGGAAACTCAATGGAGAAAGGCCTTAGGGAATTTATTTCACCTATTAGATGCATGAATTAACTAAACGAATAATTAAGAACAAATTCGTAACAAGCTTATAAACCGAGGATTTTGAATAATTAAAAGCCTCTCCCGAGTGCAATTAATCCTTTAAGCAAATTAAGAAATTGATATCCCTATCTAATTTCAATAATAAGCCTAAGCAATAAGAACAACCCTCATGACGGTTTCTCAAGCAATTCCTAATCTCCCGATTTACGAATTACCTAAGTCATGCAATTGAAAGTCTAATCTAAACTACCCTCTCCCGAGCGATTAGTTCAGAAACAACGACATACAATCCGTGATCAAAAGATTATAAGCATTAATCATACAATTGCATAAATAAACCGCGTTACGAAACGTCCTAAAAAGACGTAAATTAATCCATACAAACTAATGGCTACATCAAGCCCCTAAGAAACGAAATCTAGCTACACATGGTCTCTAAAATACAATCGAAATATGTCCCAAACATGCTACAAGTCAATACAAGAAATAAGGGAGAAAGATTAAACTCGTTGGCCGTGATTCCCGTGCGTTCCCGTCACGAACCTCTCGATCCAAGCTCCTCGAAACTAGCTCCCTCGCTCTCTGCCTTGTTCTGGTCGTTTTTCTCTCTCTAGAAGTCGTTTTTCTCTCTCCAAAACAGCCCCTCGTTCTGAAAGCATCGCAAAATATATATACTGCTGATTCTGCATGACAGCGTCGAGACGCTGTGGACATAGCGTCGCGACGCTGTCGCGCGTACGCCCTAATTAAATCTGGAAAGTTCGCAGCGTCGAGACGCTGTGGAGGTAGCGTCTCGACGCTGCCCTGAATGCGCGCCTCTCCTGACTTGCGCCCAGCGTTGAGACACTCCAAGGGCTAGCGTCTCAACGCTAGGCCTTTAATTGTTCTTCCTTCACTATTTTCTTGGCCCGAACTTATTCTTTAGCTACTAAATTATCGGTAAAGCTCAGAAATGTCAATTTCCATTGAAATACTTGATTCCTACAAAACAAAACCAAATGGAGATAAAAATGCCCAAATAATACTCAAGACTAACGATAAAATTATCTAAAATATAGCCCAATAAATTGCGCTATCATTCTTCCTCAACATTTTTCTTTCTCCAACTTAGTAGTAGGGGGAGAAGGAGTATTAGTACGCCCTTTTAACGCGACCGACCTTCTGTTTACGCCATTGACGTGGTGGTTAAACTGGAACTACCTCCTCTACAACTACTTCTTGCATTTCTTGCGGATTATCAGTCTGAGGTACAATCGGGTCTGGGGTCTTTTCTTTTTCTGGGGTTTTTGTGGGTTCTTCTTCAGCCTCTTCATCTGAAACTTCTTCGATTACCTTTAGATTCGCCTCAGCAATGGGTCGGGGATTGTTCTTGCTTTTCTCAACCTCCGAGCCTCTTTCTCCTGTGGAGTTATCTTCTTTTTCGGAGCTTCAGGGGTTATAGGCACCTCTTCTTCCTTTGTTTCTCTCTCTCTCTCTTACCTCTTGTCTATGCCATTGATTCATAGAGAATTAACACAAAACACTCAGGAAAAAAGTAGAAGAAAAGGAAGTAAAAAGAAACGTAGTAGGGACTTTGAATAAATAGAGGGCTCCAACAATTAAAATCCTAAGCGAAAAGATCTGCCTCTCATTAATTAAATATTACCGTTCAATTTTGTATGTAATCATGAAGCTTAAAACCCCATCAAACGGTAAAAATCCCTGAGTAAATGCGCTGATGTGCTGGCTAACGGCTAACCCATTCGATTGCCACTGCGTAACACGTGTCAGCTCAAGATCCTCCACGTGTTTTACCTGCACACAGAAAAATTAAACCCTAACGGTAAAAAGTAATTAAATCTCAACAACCCCTTGAATCCTGACGAAATCTTTTGATCCTTACCAAAAAGGTTTAAAAATCAAATTCTCTCTCAAAACCGATTCTTCTAGAAGTATCTTTTATTCCATAGAAATTCTGAAAAATCAAATTAAAATAAAATCTTCGCCCCGAAAGTTAAAAATAAATTAAAACATATTTAATCTCAACAAAAATTAGATTAAAAATAAAATAAAACATAAATTAATCCCGACAAAATTAAAATCAAATCAGCTATTGAGTGAGAAATTTCAGCCAATCACAGATTGCACGTCATTAATTTGAATTAATGATAATATAAATTTGGGACCAATTACAAATTTACATGTGTCCCTAAATTAATTTAATGGACATTAAAATTTTGCAAATCAAACAATGCCACTTGTCTATTATTGATCCATCAGATGACATAAGCCGAGTCCAATCAAATTATGCCACGTGGCAATTGGACCCGAGACTAATGTGACCCGAGATCATTGAAGAAATTTGGCTAAATTAAAATAATAAAATTTTATTAAAAAAAATAAGTTGGATTAAAGCCCAAATATAGCCTAAGCCCAAAGGTTGGGCCCAAGCCCAAGCCCATATGAGGTCCATCAGACTCTATAAATAGAGGAGGCCTCCATTCATTTTGGGCATTTAGACAGAATCAGAGAAGCTAGAGCCCAGAGCATTCTCCCAAGGTCCAGAGTCTTCAGAAGTCAAAGAGTCTAGAGAATTCAGAAGATCCAAATTTAGAATTCGGCCATCTCAAGACTCAGAAGATCCAACGACTGGAAGACTCCAAAGAATCAATCGTTTCTTCATCAAGATACATGTTGAGGATTCAACCTTCCTCCGTCTGAGATTAAGCTTGTCGGCCCTCAGATTAGACTCTACATTTTGAGAGGAAGCATCAGAGGATAAATATTAGAGACTGTAACACTTCTACATACAAAACCAATAAAATCAAGTTCATTTCCACGAATTAAATTTCCTACTTCTCATCTCTTTTTTGTCGCAAAGAAATCATGACTTCCGAAGAAGCTTCTTCAAAGATCGCTGCTTCAAGCAACTCCTATGTGGGGCCAATTACTCGCAGTCGCTCTAAGGAAACCCAACATGAAGGCAGCCAAACCCCTGTCATTGCAAACAAGATGTTGAGATGCATGAACGAATCTGCTCAACTTGAAATCGCCGCTACAGAAAATCTGATGCTTGGCAAATTCATCTCTTCTTCTCAGCAACCAAACAAAACATCCAGTCTTGATGTGATGTCTGTTATGATGAGTGATGCTGGAACTAATGAAGAACGAATGGCTGAAGTGGAGAAGAAAATCAGCATGTTACTGAAGATGGTCGAAGAGAAAGACCAAGAAATCGCCTCTCTCAAGAACTAGATGGAAAGTCGGGATGTTGCTGAATCGAATCAGACCCCTGCCATCAAAGACAAGGGAAAGATTATTGCACAAGATCAGTCATAACATTCAGCTTATATTGCTTCATTGTCCGTCCAGCAGCTCCAGGATATGATAATGAATTCCATCAGAGCTCAATATTGTGGACTGGCTCAGAACTCTCTCTTGTATTCCAAGCCATATACCAAGAGACTCGACAATCTGAGAATGCCTCATGGATACCAGCCACTGAAGTTTCAACAATTCGATGGGAAGGGAAATCCCAAGCAACACGTTGCTCATTTCGTCGAGACACGTGAAAACGCTGGTACTAGATGAGACCTACTAGTCAGGCAGTTCGTACGAACAATGAAGGGGATTGCTTTCCACTTGTATACCGACCTTGAGCCTGAGATTATCAATGGTTGGGAACAACTTGAGAAGGAGTTCTTGAACCGCTTCTACAACACAAGACGAACCGTTAGTATGACGGAGCTCACTAGCACTAAACAACGGAAAGGCGAACCGGTTGTTGACTACATCAACCATTGGAGAGCTTAAATTGCAAGGACCGACTCATCAAATTGTCTGCTGTTGAAATGTGCATCCAAGGCATGCATTGGGGACTCCTCTATATCCTGCAAGGAATAAAGCCCCACACTTTCGAGGAGTTGGCAACCCGCGCTCATGACATGGAATTGAGCATTGCTACTAGAGGGAACAAAGATTCTATTGTCCCCGATGGCACGAAAGAAAAGAAAGAAGTTAAGAATACTGAGAAAGCTACCAAAAGCACTACGAAACAGTCAATGGTAGTCAATGCAACTCCTTTCAAGTTTCCTTCCAAAGGAAAAGAAAAGAAGATAGAGAAATAACAAGAGGGAGGTGAGAGACGTTGTCTGACCTTTAAAGAAAGGCAAGAGAAAGTTTTTCCTTTTCCAGATTCAGACATTTCAGATATGTTAGAACAACTCCTAGAAAAACAACTTATTGAAGTACCATAATGCAAGCGACCAAAAGAGAGGAGGAGAGTTAATGATCCCAACTACTAAAAATCTCACTGAGTCATCAGCCACCTGATGGAAAAGTGCTTCGTTCTGAAGGAGATAATTTTGAAGTTAGCTAAAGAAAAGAAGATTGAGTTAGATCTTGATGAGGTAGCTCAATCAAATCATGCGACGATAGCAACAAGTCTGAACAACCGAGTATCATCAAGCCCGGTTCATGATTCAGTAGCCAGTTTGATCCAATTCGGGACATTAGAGCCGATTGTTATTTGGCTTCAGCAAGAATCTGCAAAAGACATCTTCCAAGACCAACCTGAGTTTGTTGAAAATGAAGACGAAGGATGGACTTTGGTAACTCGTCGAAAGAAGCAAAAGAAACATTACATTCAAAGAGAGCCTCACATGTTCTACAACTATAGAAGAAATAACATGTCACAAAAGCAGAAGAGAAAGATGAAAGGTTCGAGAAAGCCTAAACTAGTTGTCGAAGAGAATCAAGATTTTGTTCTGTCTCGACATCCGGTGACCCTTAAAGATTTCTTCCCAAAGAAATTTCTTAATGACGATCATGAGGACATCCCTCACATAGTCGCATGTTATGCTGTCAATGCATTCGAAGAAGGCGATTCTTCCTCAAGTCCATCTCAGGTGATGACAAGGCTAGAAGATTCACGTTCATTCACAATAGATGATTTGTTGTCACTTCTTCAAGCAATCAAAGATGCTATTGTTGAAACATTGAAAAGTCCTAACGTTTCAGACGTTCTAGACTTCAAGAACACAAATGTGCCTCATGTTATGTGTCCATTAGCTTCACAGATGAAGACTTGATGTTGGGATCGAAGCCTCATAATAGGCCCTTATTCATCTCAGGGTATATTCGAGAGCAAAAAGTTGCCCGAATTCTTATCTACGATGGATATGCGGTGAATATAATGCATAAGTCAACCATGACACAGATAGTAATTTCAATGAATGAACTATCAAACAGTAGGTTGGTTATTCAAGGCTTCAACCAAGGCGACCAACGAGCAATCAGTATGATCCGTTTGGAGCTTGTTATTGGAGATTTGAAGGCCAACGCTTTATTCCATATCAGAGATTCCAAGACCACTTACAAGTTATTGTTAGGTCGTCCTTGGATTCATGGAAATGGAGTAATATCTTCTACACTTAATTAGTGTTTCAAGTTCTATCGAGATGGTGTTAAGAAAGTTGAATCCGACACTAATCCATTCTCAGAGGCAGAATCCCACTTTGCAGATGCAAAGTTTTATATGTAGAATGATAAAGCAGGAGAGATTGTACCGATCGAGATCCCTCTTATTGAAAATCACAAAATAGAGCAACCAAAGAATATGAAGAAGGGGTCAGTTGAAGAGGTAGATGCTTGTGAAGTTCAGACAAACGAATCACCTACCCATCCTGTGAAATCAAAGGCTCGAAAAGAAGAAGCGTCGTCAAAGGTCCCTATATTGCACTACGTTCCTTTGTCTCGGTGCAAGAAAGGGGAGTCGCCATTCACAGAATGTTCAAGATTTTTGAAGGTTGGTGATGTGGAGATTCGAAAGGAAAATTTTATCACTGATAGCGAGCAGAAATGTCGCTATTTTAGTCCCAATTTATTAGGCTTTTCTGTGCTTTAATCGTATTTTTATTGAAAATATTTAATGTATTTTGTTATTTGGTCTTTAGGAGCAAAGTTGTGGATTTTGGGGAAAAAGTTCCCAAAATGAAAACATTCAAGCCCAATTTCCATGTTTGGGTCAAGGGGAGTCAAAAGAAGTCAACCATGAAGAAAAAGCCCAAAAGGAATTGAAGTGGAGGCCCAAAAAGAAGCCCAAACCGCAGCTGGGAAATCTGGAAAATGGCACAGCATCGAGACGCTGTGAAGACAGCATCGCGACGCTGTCCATTTCTTGGGCGCCAAGCCGATTGCGTCACAGCGTCGCGACGCTGTGCCAATCAGCGTCGCGACGCTACCCCCTATCCAGGCCTATAAAAGGCGCCCCATGGTGCCTCATTTCACCATCAATCAATTACCAATTCTTCCATCCTTCCCTTCCTTCCTTTGGCTCCTTTGGAGCCTGTCTCAAGGCTTTTTAGCCTTTTTGAGAGATTTTCTTTAGTGGGAAAATTTTGAGAATTTTGGGGAGCATCCTAGGAGGCTCAAGGAGTGTTCGGCGGGACTCCGAGCATCAGCGAAGGGGTTTTTCGACGGTCAATTCCTTTCCTTTTATTATGCTCTTCATTATGCTTTTCATTGTAAATTTTGTGGATTTTTAGCTATGTGTAGTTGAACCCCAATTTGGGGTCTTGAAATGAAATTATAGTGAAAATTTTGTTATAATTACCTGTCTCTTGCCCTTTTTCCTAATTATTTGTATGGATGTGTTTAATGCTTTACTCAATCTGGCCAATTGTGTAATGATTCGATTCTTAATGGAAACTCGACGGAGAGAAATTAGGACAAATCGTAATCAATGCAACTAGTTTAATTGTCTGTCGTGACACCGAGATTAGTTGATTAAACTTAGATTCCTAAAATGAATCCAAGCATAATAATTAATGATTTTTAATAGCGCTAAGGACACTTAGGTTGTTAAAATGAATTAATTGCAATTACGGGAGACCGACAGGAGAACCTATGTGATTAACGAAGATTCTAGGATTATAATTAGTTGGGGAATGAGAGAGGATAATTATAACAATTGTTTAGCTAATAATTGATTTTCAAGACCACTCTTCCCATTTAAAGGAAACCCTTTCTCCATATTTTATTTTTTTCTCAATTGATCAAATTTTCTCTTTAATTGCTTTGAATTTTAAATTTCTTTGATTGCATGGGTTGTTCCCTAAATATTATTTCTCCCAATTATTTTTAGTGCTCAAGAGATTTTTTCTTTGCTTACTTTTCGCTTCGCCTCCCTGTGGATTCGATACTCTGTATTACCTACCGTTTTATATTACTTGTGATGACCTGTGCGCTTGCGGTAATCGTTTCGACGAACAATCACAACTCTGACAACAATTACCAAGCAAGAGATTCAAGATCAAAGACTGATCGTACCAAAGTTACTTTGCCGGAAATACGAACGAAGGCTGGATTTGACCCAAATGCATAAAAACTCCTAGAAAAGGAGGGATACGACTTTACAACTCATACTGAGTTTAGTCTAAAAATCTTCGATGGGAGATCTGAGCCTTCTCCGACACAGAAGAAGCTCCAAAAAGAAGGTTATGCCATACCATCCTCGAGAGCCGGACTAGGGTATAATCCCCTAGAGCTAATTCGTACAACCAGAAAATGGAAAGTTGCAGATACACATCACATAATAATAGAAGAGATGAGCAATCCAGAAGATAAAAAGAACGATGTTAGCCACAAAATCTCTGTCTTCGATCGCATTAAAGCGCCGACTACTCTTCTTTTAGTTCATCAGCGGCTGAAATATTCATCTTCGGAAAAGGAAGGTTAGAGCAAAACTTCTGCTCCTACCCGACGTTCAATGTTTCATCATTTGAGTGTGTCTACATCGAAGAAAGTAGACGAACCTTCGAGATCCGTGTTCGACCGCCTTCAAGCAACATATGGCCAATGCAAGGGAAAGTTGAAAAGTCTTGAAACTGAAGAATCCGACGAGATGAATGACAACAACGGATTCTCCAGTTTTGTTCCTTCATGGATAAAGAGAAAACCTTCTGTTCTCATAAATACAGAAGGTGCTTTAAGAGTAAAGCGACAATTAGTCATTCTAACTAACCCTTCGAAGGTGAACCAAGAGCTTGAAGAAGAACAAGTCAATTGTTGCCATATTCCTTTCGAAGAAATGCCAGATACTGAAATTTTTGAAGAAGATGCTGAAGAAGCACCCGCATCGTTAGAAGATGGCAGTCAATCAACAATTGATGAACTCAATGAGGTAAACCTGGGTACGACAGAAGAACCACGCCCGACATTCATCAGTACGTCACCTAGTGCTGAAGAGGAACATGAATACTTGAATTTGCTCGTTACATATAAAGATGTCTTCGCTTGGTGGTACAAAGAGATGCCAGGACTAGATCCAAAAATAGCAGTCCACCATCTTGCGATTAAACAAGGATATCGACCTATTAAGCAGGCCCAAAGGCGTTTCCAACTTGAGCTCGTTCCTCAAATTGAAATTGAAGTCAACAAGTTAATAGAAGCGGAGTTCATTTGGGAAGTGAAATATCCAACATGGATAGCAAACATTGTGCTAGTCAAGAAGAATAATGGACAACTGCGAGTATGCGTAGACTTCCGTGACTTGAATAATGCATGTCCCAAAGATGATTTTCCATTGCCCATCACTGAACTTATGGTCGATGCCACTACATGACATGTAGCCTTATCTTTCATGGATGGATCATCAGGGTATAATCAAATTCGAATGGCCCTTGAAGATAAAGAGATGACAACATTTCGAACTCCAAAAGGAATATATTGTTACAAGGTGATGCCTTCGATGATATGCTCCACAAACGTGTTGAGTGCTATGTTGATGATCTCGTGGTAAAATCCAAGAAACGAGAGGACCACTTGCAAGATTTGAAGATAGTTTTTGACCGTTTGAGAAAGTACCAGTTGAAAATGAATCCTCTTATATGCGCCTTTGGTGTGACGTCAGGAAAGTTTCTTGGTTTCGTTGTAAGGCATCGAGGAATTGAAATCAACCAATCAAAGATTGACGTCATTCAGAAAATGTCAGAACCACGAAACTTGTGGGAATTAAGAAGTCTCCAAGGGCGTCTGGCCTATATCAGAAGGTTCATCTCCAATCTAGCAGGTCGATGTCAGCCATTTCAAAGACTGATGAGAAAAGACACAACCTTTGAATGGGATAAAGCTTGTCAAAATGCTTTTGATAGCATAAAAAAGTATTTGCTTAATCCTCCCGTCTTAAGCGCTCCAATTGTAGGAAAACTGTTGATATTGTAAATTGTTGCACAAGATAGATCACTTGGGGCATTGCTCGGTCAAGAGGGAGAGAAAGGCAAAGAATGTGCTCTGTATTATCTAAGTAGAACTTTGAATGGGGCGGAGCTAAATCATTCACCCATCGAGAAGATGTGTCTTTCACTTTTCTTTGTCATTGACAAACTGAGACATTACATGCAAGTCTTCACGGTGCACTTGGTGGCAAGGGTTGATCCAATCAAGTATATCTTATCTAGACCAATTATCTCAGGGAGGTTGGCTAAGTGGGCAATCTTACTTCAACAATATGACATTGTCTACGTTCCGCAAAAGGCGGTGAAGGGGCAAGCCTTGGCAGACTTCTTAGCCGACCATCCGGTACAGTCAGACTGGAAATTATCTGAAGCCTTGCCTGACGAAGAGATATTCTACATCGAATTGGCTGAGCCTTGGACTGTGTATTTTGACGGAGCAGCTCGAAGGAATGGCGCAGGGGCAGGAGTAGTATTCATTTCGCCTGAAAAACACATGTTGCCATATAGCTTCAAAGTTGGAGAAGTGTGCTCGAACAACGTCGCTGAATATCAAGCGCTCATCATTGGTCTTCAAATAGCCAAAGAGTTCGAAGTGATGTATATTGAAATTTTTGGAGATTCAAAATTGATATTCAGTCAATTGTTGCTCCAATATGAGGCAAAACATGAAGATTTGATACCTTCAATTATGCCAGAATATTATTGGAAAACTTCAAGAGCATGACGATAGAACATGTTCCAAGATCTGAAAATACAAAGGCTGATGCATTGGAAAATTTAGCCACTGCTCTGACGATTTCAGAAAGTGAAGTTCTAAATATTCCACTCTGCCAAAGATGGGTTGTGCCTCCAACTGAAAGGGAAAGTTAAGAAACGAATGCAATATCTGTCTATGTGATTAAAGAAGAAGATTGGCGACAACCGATTATAGATTACCTACAACATGGAAAGCTTCCTGTCGAGACACGTCATAAGACTGAGATACGAAGAATAGCATCTCGATTTATCTACTACAAAGATACCCTATATCGTCGCTCATATGAAGGCCTTTATCTTTGATGTTTGGGAAAAAAAGAATCAATGAAAACATTAGAGGAAGCACATTCATGTGTTTGTGGAGCTCATCAATCCGGGCCAAAGCTGCATTTTCAACTAAAGAGAATGGGCTACTACTGGCCTACGATGGTTCAGGATTCGATGCAATATGCAAAGAGATGTGAAGCTTGTCAATTTCACGCCAACTTCATACATCAGTCGCTAGAGCCGCTTCACCCAACTATAGCTTCATGGCCATTTGAGGCTTGGGGACTTGACCTTGTTGGTCCTATAACGCCCAAATCATCGGCAGGACACTCTTATATCCTTGCAGGAACTGATTATTTCTCAAGATGGGTTGAAGCTGTTGCATTAAAAGAAGCAAAGAAAGAAAATGTAGTAGATTTTGTTCGTAATCATCTCATTTATCGATATGGCATTCCTCATCGCATCGTGACAGATAATAGAAGACAGTTCTCTAACAGATTGATGGACAGGTTATGTGAAAAGTTTGGTTTCAAACAATATAATTCATCTATGTACAATGCTGCTGCGAATGGCTTGGTTGGAGCATTCAACAAGACATTATGCAACCTGTTGAAGAAAGTAGTCTCCAAGACAGAGAGAAACTGGCAAGAAAGAATTGGTGAAGCTTTGTGGGAGTACCGCACCACTTATCGTACTCCAACAGGAGCTACGCCTTACTCTCTTGTCTATAGAGTAGAAGTTGTTCTCCCCTTATAAAGAGAGATCCCATCGTTATGAATCGCGGTGCAAGAAGGTTTGACTGTGGAAGACAATACTAAGTTACGTCTTCAAGAGTTAGAAGCATTAGATGAGAAATGATTGGATGCTCAACAAGCTTTGGAATGTTATCAAGCGAGCATGTCTAAAGCTTTCAACAAAAAGGTACGACCTCATTCATTTCAAGTTGGTGAGCTCGTACTCGCAGTTCGAAGACCTATCATCACAACTCGGCATACAGGACACAAGTTTACACCTAAATGGGATGGACCCTACATGGTGAAAGAAGTCTACACAAATGGAGCATACAAGATAGTTGACAAAGACGGGCTCAAAATTGGCCCAATCAACGGCAAGTTCCTCAAGAAATATTATGCTTAAAATGTAATACTCCTTATCGTAAGAGTATAAACTACATGATACTCCTGGCCTGCATTAGTTAAAAAGGTGAACGATCCAAAAAAAAAAATCAAATTTGTACCCTAAACTACGTTATGACTTGATCCCATATATTAATGGGTACGTAGGCAACTTAAAGGAAACTTTAAGCCAAGTCCATAAAATAAAAAAAAATCATTATCCCATGTTGGTAAAAAGGAATTTCATTCTTGAATAATACAAAAAAAATTGTAAGTGAATTATGATGAGAAACAAGTCTGATATTGAATGACAAATTTGCTTATTACAAAAAAAAAAAAAAAAAACGGATACATCTTCGATATCAAAAAATAAAAATAAGAAAAAAATGTTGCTACAAAAAAATTGAAGTCTGATCATGGCATCCACTTGTAGTTCTTCAGCTCTTCTTGTGCATCTTCCCACATCCCACGAAGTATCGTCAGAGTTTTAGCAACAGCATCTGTAAGAACAGGGGCATCTTCAATACTACTTATAGTTCCTCGCAGTTTGGAAGCATCGAGTTGATGTTGTTTTAAAAGATCCTCCTTCTCTACAATCGACTTTGAAATCTCACCTCGCCTAACTTTCACAACTTCAAGCTTTGCTTCCAATTCTTCTTTTTCTCGCGATGCTTGCAAATGTTGTTGTTGAAGTATACCCTTCGCTGTGAGAAGTTTACTTTCACTATATAGTATCTTCTCCAAGCTAAACTTAGTTTCTTCCAATTGGTGATTCTTACTCTCTGAAGTTAATTGAGAATAAAATGACGACTACAGCTGGTTATACTTCTCTACCTTCTTGAAATACGCACTTACAATTTCTTTAAGAGGATCCAAGCCGGCTGCACGAGTCTCAGAAATTGCATGAAGTATTTTGACTGTCTCTTGTTCAAGACGAGGTATTTTGTCGAAGGGAGTGCATACGATCTTCTAGTGTATGCTCTCCCACAGGGTAAGGGCACCCTGTTTTCTATAGTTGGAAATCACATCGACAGCACAATAATCAGAGATCTCAGACGCAGCTGCATGGGTTGTTGTTTTCATTTGTCTAGGAATTTCATAACTTACAGGATGACAAGATTGAGTCACAACTCTATCCATCGGCGCTTTGAAATTGCCCACACGCGTAGTGTTGGGTTCCTAGAGTGAGTAATAATATGGGATAAAAGACTCAAGAATTCCTGTGCAAGTATACACAGTCTGCAGCAAGTAATATTATCAATCCGAGTCCTGAATTAGTTTCCACTCTACCTATTTTGTGTAACTTTCTAATGGTTTCAAAGATGGTAAAATGATTTGGTTTTATAAGAATTATGCTGAAGCAAAATAAATGACAGAACAACGAGTAAACAAATAGATAGACAGATTAAAGACAGGCGCTGGTTAGGATTTAGTGATTGTTTTAAAGGATTGCTCTAGCAATATTATTGATCATGCATTTCTTACAGTATTATTAGCGGATTCCTCCCAGAACTCCGGATCTTTTGGGATATGTTTCAAACCCAATGAAGTGCGACCGATCAAGCACTAGGCAACTTTCTATACCTAGCTCAGTCACTGGCGTTCACCAATACACAATGATCGTAGTGTGGATAATTGCCACACACTCTCTAAATCATCCCTGAAACTAGAGAGAGCTATTCACACCAGCTGGCCAGACGGGCATAAAATGAGAATAAGCACAACAATTAACCAAAATGCGATAGCCAATATATTACTAGAGATGAAGCACAACAATCACATTATTCCTAACCAACACCCTAGCTACTTAGTTCATAATAGGCATGGACATACAAATCACAATCTGAGTAAGCATGTCCATAACCACAAGTTAATAAAGAAAATAAACTCCTTAATCAGCTTGTAGATGATGGTGTTCTTGATGATCTTCAATCTCTCTAAAATATTCGGCTTCCAAGGGAAAACATGGAATGAGTTTGACTTGGACGACTACTTCCTTTTATAGAAGGAGAGGAGACTTGAATTAGGTCAACTTGGACACGTGTAGGGCTCTCCTTGCTCCTTTATCACAAAAATGACTCAACAAAAGTCGGTTCATGAAGTTGGCTAACAAGCTGTGACGTGGCAGTTTCTGCTCCCAGTTCTGCTGCAGCACAGAATTTGCTCCCTCCACTCGCCCAACAGCATAATCTACACAAAATAATTTCCAATGCCTCCATTCTTCCAAATGGGTTAAAACATGTAATATCTATCCAAAACCAACCCTAATAAGCATAAAGGACACACAAATCCCTATATAATTGAGGCCTAAATAACTACCTTTTGGGCAGTTATCATACCCCCAAACTTGAACTATTGCGCGTCCTGAGCAATACTCACCAACCTTCCTTCAAGAATTCAAAACATTAGACAAAGATTAATCAAACCAGACAGTCCAACACTACCTTTAACCTTTACCTGAACACTCTGCAAAACCAAGCTCTGTTGCAGCAAAATGATTCCTCCGACATGGACAAATAATCACCATTTTTCAACTTAATTCTAAGAACTCACCACAGCCTAGCTCTATTATCAGACATTTCAAAACATATTTTTAAAGGGGTTTATATCATTGTTTATTAGACTTAACGCAGCCTTATAGTCATAAACTCTTAAGCATGGGATTACCCACTTTATGGTGCAATATACCCTTGCCTCAAGCTCATCACCAACTAGGCTTAATGCTCATTATAAAGCTAAAAAATCCTTAGTTATTCTATCTCTTGCCCCTCAGAATGGCGACATTTTATGATGAAGCTCACCTAAGTTCTGGGAGACAGAAAAACTGCTGGATCATCACTCATCCCTCAAAACTTTTGCTCCGTCAAAAATTTCAGCAAAATTTTCAACAATCAATTCTTTTCAGCAAATCATTTCATTATTTTTTTCCATATTTCCTAGGTCATCTTTTCACGCGAAGACAAACTGTGGATATCACAAATGTCCCCGGTTACTCAATAACCTAACAAATTATAATTTGAAGGAGAGGAATGCTCGAGCAAAATAATTGGAGTAGCAAAAAGTCCCCTAAACTTAAATTATTCATTGTCCCCAATGAATCAATAATAAAGCAATTATACCCCCAAACTTAAATTTTTCTATCTGAATTTTAAACTAAGTGTGGGACTGAAACTAAGCTTAAAGTGGATCATATAAGTCAATACTACCTTCAAAATCTTCTTTGTCGCAGCAACAGACCAGGCTAGAAGAAATGCTCAAGCAAAAGGTTTCTGGAGATCAGAATACCTTGACCTAATTAAGCTTAATCAGTCCAAGCTTCAAAAATTCAGAAGAAAATTAGTTAAGTTAGGCATTACTCAGTGCTATAAAACAGAAACAACTTCTAGAAATTTCATTAAGAATAGAGAAAAATATACATCAGCAGATATTTTTGTCGCCTAGAAACAGAAAACAAAAACTGGGGTTCTCTTCTTTTTAGCTTTCTTTTTCGGAGCATCAGATGTAGTAGGTTCAACTTCCTCTTCATCCCTTTCCTTGCGGCTTCTCGTTTTCTCTATTATAGACTTGAAGAAATTTGTTTTCACTTCGAAGAATAGAAAGAAACATAAGGAAAAAGAATGGAAGAAGAAACAAACCTGAGTGGTATTTAAATGGGGCTTTAGAAAATAAAATAATCAGTGACAAATCTTCCCCCCCCCCCCCCCATTAATACCTTTTACCGTTTAAACCTGCAAGTAATTAATCAAATTAAATTTTCAAAACGGTAAGATTTTACCATAATGATGTGCTGTCCAACGGCTCTATCGTTGGATTTCCCTCTGCAACACATGGAAACACCTGATCTTCATGCAATATTACCTGCTCACCGAAAATTTAAATCCCAACGGTAAAAATATTCATAACCACATCCGTAATATTCTGATGATATATTCACTCTAACCAGAAGATTGCAAAAACAAACTGGGTAACAAGATTTTCTTCTAGAAGAATCTTTTCACACGGAAAATTCAAATTCAAACCGCCAAAATCAAATCTTATCTTATTATTAACTTCAGCCGAATATGTAATTCTTATCTTATCTTATCTTTTCACACTGAAATATTATTAAATCTAAACCTAAACAGAAATTCAAATAACCGAAAATAAAAACTAAATAAAATCTAACTAAATCTAATTAATTAAAAGATAATTCAAAGATAATCCAAATAAATAATCCTAAAATCAAATCAAATTCAAAACGAAATAGATAAAATCTAAACAAATACTTAAAGATAAAAACCACGGAAAATCAAATCTAACCTAACCGAAATTAAAATCAAATCAGCGAAAAATAAAATAAACACTGGGAGCTCAAAATTTTTCTCTGTGAAATGCTCCCGCAAAAATCCTGCTCTCTCAATCATCAACTAACCTTAGGGAAGGATATTTCGATTGAAACTCCTCACCACAGTAATGCTTCACACGTTGTCCATTCACCTTGAATACTCTCCCATCTATTTCATCCTGCAAAGTAATTGCTCCATTGGGGAAAACCCCAACCACAATAAATGGTCCTGAACATTTAGATTTTAATTTTCCAGGAAATAATTTTAATCTAGAATTATAAAGCAAAACTTTTTGACCCTTGACAAATGATAGCGAGCATAGCTAGCTATCTTTCCTTATTGAATTTAGCTAGTCTTTGATGATTATTGGCCATTTTATTGCACTTTATTGTTTATCTGGTAGGAAAATTCCACATCAAGTTTTTGGCGCCGTTGCCGGGGATTGGCACATTTAGCTAGATTGATATTGTGAAAAAATTGTTTGATCTTAATTTAGGGTGTATTTTTACTTTTTTAGGTTGATTGCATTTTTTTCCCTTATTTGTTTTTCTTTCCATATTTGTTTTTCTAGCTTAGTTTTTATTTTAGTTGTGTAATCTTTTCCTTATGTGTTTCTTATTATTCCTTTTTAGATTAGTTTTTCCTTAATTGTTAGTTTCCTATTTGATTGTTGCCATATTTGTTTTTGCATTCCATATTAGGTTATTTTGTTTCCTTTTCTAGATTATAGTTTCCATATTTAGATTAGTTGTTTTCTTTTCTTTGTTGCTTTCCATAATTGTTTTCTTTCCTTTTTTAGGGTAGTTTAGTGTTGTATGCGTAGTAGTAAAGATTTAATTTTAGCACCATTTGATCCCGAGATAGAAAGAACAATTCATAGGCTTCGAAGGGAAAATAGAGAAATTATTCAAATGGCAGACCAAAATCCACCTGAGGAGCCTAGGCCTATTAGAGATTATTTTCAGCCTGTGTTTCAGGGACAACAATCAAGGATTGTCTATGCCCCGATCAATGCCAACAACTTTGAGCTGAAGACCGGTCTCATTCAGATGGCTCGAGACTGTGCATATAGAGGATCGCCCACCGAGGATCCAAATTCTCATCTTAAATCATTTTTGGACATTTGTGGGACGGTAAAGATTAATGGAGTTTCTAAGGATGCAATTTTCTTACGTTTATTTTCCTTTTCTTTGCAGGATAAAGCACGAGATTGGTTGCAGTCTATTACCCCTGGGAGCATCACCACCTGGGATGCTTTGGTCCAGGCCTTTTTAAAGAAATTTTTCCCTCCTGCTAAGACGGTCAAGCTGAGGACCGAGATTGGGACATTCCAACAACAATATGATGAGCAGCTGTTCGAAGCTTGGGAGCGATTTAAAGAGTTACTGAGGAAGTGCCCTCAGCATGGATATCCCGACTGGCTTCAGGTTCAATTGTTTTATAATGGTTTAACTCCTAGTACAAAAATGATTGTTGATGCAGCTGTAGGTGGGACTCTGTCGTCCAAGACCGTGGAAAATGCTCGCACACTTTTAGAGGATATGGCCACCAACAGCTATCAGTGGCCATCTGAGCGGTCTGCACCTAAAAAGATTGCTGCTGAAGTGTTTGAGGTTGACAAGGTAAGTGCACTCCAGGCCCAGATGACCTCCCTTGCTAATGCTTTTATAAAATTTTCAGGTACATAGAGTGCTAAATCAATTGAATCAGCTGCTGCTTTAGCATCTAGACCTCAGGAGGAGACCATCGAGCAGGTTCAGTATGTATCAAATTTTAATTCTAGGGATATAATAATAGTTCTACACCTACACATTATCACCCTAACAATAGGAACCATGAAAATTTCTCTTATGCAAATACTAAGAATGTTCTTAACCCCCCTGGTTTTGCCCCTCAAACTCAAGAAAATAAAAAGTTAGAAGTTCTTGTTGGAGCTTTCATTGCAGAGTCTAGTAACAGGAAAACTAAATTGGAGGAGGCAGTCATTGCCATCAACTCAACAGTGAATGGCCATAGTGCTGCCATCAAGAATATTGAGACTCAGCTGGGATAGTTGGTAAATGTTGTAAGCACCATGAATAAAGGTAAGGCCCCAGCTGAGCAAGAGAAAACCCAGATGGAGTACTGTAAGGCAATCACTGTGCACCAGGAGGAAGCTGACGAGGAGCCTGAATCTGAGGACTATGAAACGCCTACAGGGGAAGCTGAGGAGGACACATCATCAGATGAGGCTGAAAAGCCTAACCCTTAGCCTCCTATTCCTTCTCCCACACCGATGGTTCCCAAGGAAATGAAAAAGAAAAAGAAGAAAAAGAACAATCAAGTTCAGTTTGATAAATTTATGAATGCTTTTATGAATCTGAATATTAATATTCCTTTTGCAGAGGCATTAGAGATGCCCCAATACAACAGGTTCATGAAGGAGTGGTTAGCAAAGAAGCGAAAGGAAAAGAAGGTTGACACCGATATCTCGCTTCCACATGCAGCACCAGAGTACAACAGAAAGTACCTGAAAAAGTAGAAGACCCAGGGAGTTTTTCTGTTCCTTGTAGTTTTGGTACTTATTCTTTCAGAGCATTATGTGATTTAGGTGCTAGCATTAATATTATTCCTTTGTCCTTGTGTAAAAAGTTAGACATAGGTGAGAGTAAATCTACTCCTGTAAAGCTCCAATTAGCTGATCAATCTGTGGTTAGACCAGTTGGCATTGTAGAAAATGTTTTAATCAGAGTAGGTAAATTTTTCCTCCCGATTGACTTGTATGTTATGGACATGATAGAAAATCCTTCAATGCCTGTCATATTAGGAAGACCATACATCGCTACTGGGCGAGTGATTATTGATATTGAGCATAGGGAGCTCACTATTAGAGTCAGGAACGAAAAAGAAATTTTAAAAGCAGCTGAAGACTCTAAAGATGAAGTGCTTTTAATGGGCTACAGGAAAGGTGCAAGAAAGAGCACCTCTATTGGATTCACAGAAAGGAAGCCTCCTTGAAGCACGGTCAACACGTCGAGCTAATGACGTTAAACAAGCGCTTATGGGAGGCAACCCAAGTAAGTTTAGTGTGTTTTCTTTTTGGTTTTTGATCTATTTTTTGTTTTTGTTTTGTAGGTCTGGTTTTCTTTCTCTCCTTTGCTTTCAAGCTTTCAAGATTCCAAGCTTTCAGTCAAGAAGTCATCATTATTCCAGGCCAGTATTGTTCACTCCTTTCGTTCTTTTATTGTTCTCATGCTTGTTTGTGCCTTATTTTCTTTATACATTGAGGACAATGCATGTTTTAAGTTTGGGGGTGGATTAGCATGTTT
Organism: Luffa acutangula; assembly: GCA_036850905.1. Lineage (NCBI taxonomy): Eukaryota > Viridiplantae > Streptophyta > Magnoliopsida > Cucurbitales > Cucurbitaceae > Luffa > Luffa acutangula. The sequence goes on from CM072087.1 coordinate 21,357,386, forward strand.
CTGGAGCCCTTGAGCTTGCTTTGAATTATGGTTGTTGTCTGGATGTATTTTTGCATGATTATGATGTTCTAGGATAGGCTTTCTTGTCAATTTTCAAGCTTGTGATGAGTTGTAAGCATGAGTGCCCAAAAAGGGAGACTTTTTAAAATTTTTCTAGGAGATGGCTTGCATGAGTAGAGTATTTGGCTTGGCTAGATTTGGATTTGAATGCTTAGGAGCGAATTATTGGGTTCATATGCTTGTTGTCACCTCGATAGGTGTAGGGCAGAGCTAAAGAGTTAATTTTTTGCAAATTAGCATGTTTGATCTTGCTTAGGAGAAAAGAAAAGAATATCTGCTTATCATGTTCATAACGAAAAATCATTCTTGTTGTTATTGTTGAAAAAGAAAAAAACCATGACTTATGCGCGCAATATGCAATGGTTAATAAAGATTAAGGCAAAAAGAGCTACCCCTGTTGTGATCAGTTAGGCTAACCAGAGAAAACTCAGGTTAAGGGTCCCTGCAATGGGTGTGTGAAAGCTAGTGCCACATATAAATGCTTAACCTAATTGTTAATTAAAAGTACCTAAGTATGGAGGAAAACAAACTAATTTGTTGCATTAACTCGTTAGTGAAACCTTAGTGCCAGTGTAGAGGGAAGATGAGCTGAGAGTCTAATAATTCAATCCCGGGCTAGTAGAGTCTGATCTTGTTGAGTTAGATCTCGCTTGTGCAAGTTAATTTTGGAAAAATTTTAATTTGTCTCCCTCATTGGTCCTTGTGTGCATGTCTCTTGCTTGCTTGGTTATTGACTTTTGAGCCTTGAGGATTGAGTCATGACTATTGCATCCATTCTTCTACTGTATGTTTGATTTGTAGTTTGCTCGAGGACTATCAAAAGCTTAAGTTTGGGGGTATTTGATAGCGAGCATAGCTAGCTATCTTTCCTTATTGAATTTAGCTAGTCTTTGATGATTATTGGCCATTTTATTGCACTTTATTGTTTATTTTGTAGGAAAATTCCACATCAACAAACTCCTTAGATTTAATTTTCTTGTCATGCCACAGCTTAGTCTTTTCTTTATACATTTTCGCATTTTCATAAGAAAATTGACGAAACTCCTCTAACTCATTAAGCTGCAGCATTCTTATTACTCCTACACGACTCAGATCAAAATTCAGCTTTTTCAGAGCCCAAAATGTTTTATGCTCTAGCTCTAATGGTAAATGGCAAGCTTTCCCATATACTAACCTATAGGGAGACATACCTAGAGCTGTCTTATAAGTTGTCCTATAAGCCCAAAGAGCCTCATCCAACCTAAAGGACCAATCCTTTCTAGATGGATGGACTACTTTCTCTAAGATAGCTTTAATTTCCCTATTACTAATTTCAGCTTGGCCATTTGCTTGTGGGTAATAAGGGGTAGCTATCCTATGCTTAATCCCGTACTTAGCTAAAAGCTTAGTTAAGATATTATTAACAAAATGTGTACCTTCATCACTCACTAGAGCTCTAGGTGTCCCAAACCGCGCAAAGATGTGCGATTGAAGAAACCTTGCTACTGTCTTGGCATCACTCTGATGGCATGCAATGGCCTCCACCCACTTGGACACATAATCAACTGCCAATAAGATAAAAACATTGCCATTAGAAGGAGGAAATGGCCCCATAAAGTCAATACCCCATACATCGAATAATTCAACTTCTAAAATGTAAGTAAGAGGCATTTCATCTCTAGGCCATAAATTTCCTCTCCTTTGGCAAGCATCACATTGCTTGTAGAACCAATGGGCATCCTTAAATAATGTAGGCCAGAAAAATCCACTATGCAAAATCCTCATAGCTGTCCTCTGACCGCTGAAATGACCTCCATACGGTGAAGAGTGACATTGCTCCAGGATTTCCTTTGCTTCAGCACCTGAAACACACCTTCGAATAATACCATCAGAGCATTGCTTATACATAAATGGCTCATCCCAATAGAAAAACTTCGCATCATGCTTGAACTTTTTCTTCTGCCTCCAATCCATTTCAATAGGGGTGACTCCCTTTACCAAAAAGTTTGCAATATCAGCATACCAAGGGACATCCCTAACTACCTTTACTTCAACAGCAAAGAGCTGTTCATCTGGAATAGAATCGGAAATGGTAGATTACTCCAGCAAAGATGATGATGGATCAAGACGAGATAAATGATCTGCAATGACATTTTCTGATCCTTTCTTGTCCTTTATTTCCAAGTCGAATTCCTGCAACAGTAAAATCCAACGAATTAGTCTAGGCTTTGCATCTTTCTTAGACATTAAATACCTTATTGTTGCATGATCCGTAAAAACCGTGACTTTGGACCCAACCAAATATGGTCGGAACTTCTCAAAAGCGAACACCACAACTAACAACTCCTTTTCATTAGTTGTATAGTTGACTTGTGCTTCATTTAAAACCTTGCTTGCATAGTATATAGGATGGATAAATCTGCCCTGCTTTTGCCCCAGCATCGCACGTACCGCAGCATCACTCGCATCGCACATTACCTCAAATGGTAAATTCCAATTAGGTGCGCAAAGAATGGGTGTTAAGATTAAAGCAGCCTTTAAAGTTTCAAAAGCCTTCCTACAATCTGCATTAAAGTAAAAACGTGATCGGTGCACAATAAGTTACAAAGAGGTTTACTGATTTTGGAGAAATCCTTTATGAACCTCCTATAAAATCTAGCATGTCCTAAAAAACTCTAAATTCCCTTCACTGAATTCAGTGACTCTAGTCTTTCAATAACCTCAACTTTTGCTCTATCAACTTCTAGACCTTTCTTAGAAATTTTATGTCCTAACACTATGCCCTCCTTCACCATGGAGTGGCACTTCTCCCAATTAAGAACTAGATGGGTATCCTCACATATTTTTAACACCTTTCCTAAATTATCTAAACAACTCTGAAAAGACCCTCCAAACACTGAAAAATCGTCCATAAATACCTCAACAGTGGACTCAATCATATCAGAAAAAATTGCTAACATACACCGCTGAAATGTTGCTCGAGCATTGCTGAGGCCAAAAGGCATACTCCTAAAAGGGACTGTCCCATAAGGACAGGTGAAAGTGGTTTTCTCCTGATCCTCAGGAGCAATAGTAATCTGGTTATACCCAGAATAACCATCCAAGAAACAGTAGTAGGCCTGACCAGCCAATCGATCCATCTTTATCAGCCTCATAGTCTAAAATAATAAAATCAACAGAAAATATGAATTTATCCACTTTTACTAAGACATCCTCAATTTTACCCTCTGGATATGTAATAGACCTATCAACTAGTTGGAGGGTGACTGTGGTAGGCCTAGCTTCACCAATACCTAGCTTCCGATAGACCGAAAGAGGCATAAGGTTAATGCTTGCGCCTAAATAACAGAGTGCTCTACCTAATTCTTTTCCACCTATAGACACAGGTATAGTAAATGACCCCGGATCCTTAGCCTTGGGGGGTAGCCCATTCTTAAGAATAGCACTACACTCCTCAGTAAGAGATACAGTTTCAAACTCACCTAATCTTTTGTTTTTAGTTAAAATATCCTTAAGAAATTTAGCATAATTAGGCATTTGCTCAATAGCTTCTACTAAAGGGATATTTATATGCAATTGCTTAAGAATCTCTAAAAACTTTTTAAATTGACCATCTTGATTCTTAGGCTTTTGCCTTTGTGGAAAAGGTAGAGGTGGTACATAAGGTGGGGGTGGCACATAAGGTGGCTCCACATCTGGAACAGAACCAGATGCTCCAGCATCTTTATTGCTGCCTCCAGCACCCTGACAAGACTTCAACTCTTTCTCAACAACAACATTTTTATCACCATTTTTTTCTATAACCTGGGTTTTACTAGGCTTAATTCTTTCTTCTAATGGCTTACCACTCCTAAGAGTAACTGCCTTTACCTGCTCCTTACCTTCCCTTGTAGGGTGTTAAGTATCTGATGGAAGTTTCCCTTGAGGCCTTGCCATCAGCTCATTAGTCAGCTGACCCACTTGCAATTCTAGGGCCCTCATCGAAGCTTGATTACTTTGAATTGCGGCATCTGTGCGAGCCATAAATTCTTTCATCATCGCCTCGAGAGAGTTTCCCGAATTTTGCTGGGGCAAAGCCTGCTAACTTTGTTAGGGCATTACCTGCGCTTTAGCAAATCCCGACTGGTTCATCTTTTGTTGCGCTTGTACGTTATTTCCTTGACCTCCCCATGAGAAGTTGGGGTGGTTGCGCCAACCTTGATTATAGAAGTTAGAATAAGGGTCGTTCCTCTGATTACCTACAAAAAACACAGAAGCTGGATTGCTGGGGCAAAACTCGTAGTTGTGGTCTTCACCACAATAGACACATGCTTCGTCCGTGACTTGGTTCACCACTGCCGCAGGCTCCATAGCTGGTGGCTGCTGATGACTAATCACTGTCAGATTCTTAAGAGCATTAGCAATCATAGCAAGATCAGCCCTAATGGTGGACACACCATCAACTTCTAGCACACTCTTAACCTTTATATTTGTGCCTCTAACATCTGACCACTGACAACTATTAATAGATATTCTCTCTAAAATTTCATAAGCTTCATCAAAAGTTTTTGCCAAAATGGTCCCTCCAGCCGAGACATCGATCATACCTTGGGTTACTCCATTTAAACCATTGTAGAATGTTTCCATTTGAATACAATGAGGTAAACCATGGTGTGGGCACTTTCGCAAATGCTCCTTAAACCTCTCCCAAGCCTCACTAAAAGTCTCATCTTCAAGTTGCCTAAACCCTACTATTTCACTCCTTAATTTAGCATTTCTATTAGGTGGGAAATATTTACTCAAAAATTTTTCAGCTAACTCATCCCACGTCCTAATTGTTCCTGGAGTAAAAGAGTTTAACCATGCCTTTGCTCCATCTCTAAGAGAATACGGGAACAAAGTTAATATAAGAGCATCCCTAGGCACTCCTTGAATTACAAAAGAATCACTAACTCCTAGAAAAGACTTAAGATGTAAATGAGGGTCTTCAGATGTCAAACCATGGAATTGTCCCACAGTTTGCAACATCTGAAACATTACCGGTTTCATTTCAAAATTTGCCGCTTGGATTTGGGGACGTGCAATTCCTGGATTCAACTCATTCAACATCGGGACAGCATACGCTCGAATGGCTCTGGTCCTATCGTTTGCTATCAAGATAGGATTCTCAGGCTGATTATTTTGCTGCTCATTTTGTTCAAACAATGAGTTTTGCTGCAGCAACGGATTCTGCTGGGGGTTTGCTGCTGCTGGACCTTCAGGAACCTGCGGAAGTTGCGACACGTTCTCCATCTGGTTTCTGCGCTGCTCCCTCCTTCTGATCCTAAATGTCCTTTCAATTTCTGGATCAAGCTCAAACCGTATCCCAGGTGGATCGCTCATGCACCAAACAAACACCTGCAAAAACAAAAGAAACAATCAAAAAGTTCTAGCACCAAACCACTAAAACACAGTCTGTGCAAGTATACACAGTCTGCAGCAAAGGCGCCAAAAACTTGTTGGGTTCCTAGAGTGAGTAATAATATGGGATAAAAGACTCTAGAATTCCTGTGCAAGTATACACAGTCTGCAGCAAGTAATATTATCAATCCGAGTCCTGAATTAGTTTCCACTCTACCTATTTTGTTTAACTTTCTAATGGTTTCAAAGATGGTAAAATGATTTGGTTTTATAAGAATTATGCTGAAGCAAAATAAATGACAGAACAACGAGTAAACAAATAGATAGACAGATTAAAGACAGGCGTGGTTAGGATTTAGTGATTGTTTTAAAGGATTGCTCTAGCAATATTATCGATCATGCATTCTCGCAGTATTATTAGCGGATTCCTCCCGGAACTCTGGATCTTTTGGGATATGTTTCAAACCCAATGAAGTGCGACCGATCAAGCACTAGGCAACTGGCTATCCCTAGCTCAGTCACTGGCGTTCACCAATACACAATGGTCGTAGTGTGGATAATTGCCACACACTCTCTAAATCATCCCTGAAACTAGAGAGAGCTATTCACACCGGCTGGCCAGACGGGCATAAAATGAGAATAAGCACAACAATTAACCAAAATGTGATAGCCAATATATAACTAGAGATGAAGCACAAGAATCACATTATTCCTAACCAACACCCTAGCTACTTGGTTCATAATAAGCATGGACATACAAATCACAATCTGAGTAAGCATGTCCATAACCACAAGTTAATAAAGAAAATATACTCCTTAATCAGCTTGCAGATGATGGTGTTCTTGATGATCTTCAATCTCTCTAAAATATTCGGCTTCCAAGGGAAAACATGGAATGAGTTTGACTTGGACGACTACTTCCTTTTATAGAAGGAGAGGAGACTTGAATTAGGTCAACTTGGACACGTGTAGGGCTCTCTTTGCTCCTTTATCACGAAAATGACTCAACAGAAGTCGATTCATGAAGTTGGCTAACGAGCTGTGACGTGGCAGTTTCTGCTCCCAGTTCTGCTGCAGCACAGAATTTGCTCCCTCCAGTCGCCAGCAGCATAATCTACACAAAATAATTTCCAATGCCTCCATTCTTCCAAATGAGTTAAAACATGTAATATCTATCCAAAACTAACCCTAATAAGCATAAAGGACACACAAATCCCTATATAATTGAGGCCTAAATAACTACCTTTTGGGCAGTTATCACGTAGCTACAGAATAAAAAACGTCTGGACTCATAAAAGAAGGAGGAATATGATGCTCCTCAACCTCTATAAGGGGATCATTTAAAGGTGACTGCAAAAAAAAAAAAAAAAGCAAGTAATAATTATAATAATAATAGTAAAATATTATAATGAAGAATGAATGAAAATACTTACCAGTAGTACAGGGAGTTCAGGAAATTGTGATGCGCTGGGAACTCCATCAAAAATTTCATCTTCACATACTGATGGTTGATTAGACTTTTTAGGCATTTTCCAATGATGATCGCCGCTATTGCTCTGACTACCATCATTATCCCTAGAACAAAATTCACCATGCTCAAACATGCAAATTCTTTTGCCTCCGTTGTCATCACTAACCTTTTTCAGAAATTTCGGCTTGGGAGGAAGAGGAATGACTCTAGCCACCAACTCCGGTAGCATTGGGTAATTTGGATATGTGGCTTCATCGCGTGGCAGGGAGATAAATTTGAGACAATGTTTTTGCTCGAACACATATCATCCAAAGGCGCAATACATTATATAAGTTGGCTTCAGGAACTTCTTCACTTAGATCGTTTGGCACGTCTTGGTAAAATCCAAATTGTCGGCTAAATCGACAAGGATTATAAGATTCAATGACCATTGAAGACCCACATCGTGAAGATAAGAAGCATGATCGAATGCTTATAAAGAATGAAGAATGACAAAATGATAGCTTGTCATCATCTGTCAGAACCATGCCTTTATTGCATGGAGGAAGATTTGCATACCACGATACATATTTACCTTTGTGGATATGTACACGAGCCTCAAAATCATTAAAGTATTTTGCTCCACCCTCTCTGGAAAACTCAACCATCATTGGACCCCTAACTTTCTCTAGAACTGCATAATGCGTGTTAAAATAATAAGCCAGCCAAGCATGGACATAGTGGAGAGGGAAACAATCCTCTGAAAATCCAGCAGAAGGAGATGCACTGTGAATCTGGCCGAGTCCATGATAAATATTGGCTAAAACAGGAACAACAAGGCTGAAAACGTAACCTTCAACCATAAGAATGGAGACTTTAAAAACTCCTGGACGAAGTGAAGCACGTTGGTTGGGAAATACAAATACGCACAACCAACAAGAAAGAAAGGCAGCAAAATATGTCTTATCTTTCAATTCATCTTCTACGCCCAACATGCAAAATAGATCAATTTCTTTGTCGGACCAACTGTGATGCTCGATAGGAGCTCCATCTGGATTATGGGTCTGACCACCCCTGCAGGAAACTACAATCATCAAAGTGACTAGTGTAGACAGGTGGTGAAATCACTGCAAGTGAATTTGATGACGACCATTGTTGGCAAATCTGGTGACCACCCCTGTAGGAAACTACAGTCATCAAAGTGACTGGTCTAGACAGGTGGTGAAATCACTGCAAGTGAATTTGATGACGACCATTGTAGGCAAATCTGGTGACCACCCCAGCAGGAAACTACAGTCATCAAAGTGACTGGTCTAGACAGGTGGTGAAATCACTAAAAGTGAAGTTGATGACGGTCGTTGTAGGCAAGTCTGGTGACTACCCCTACAAGCTACTTAGATCACCCAATAAAATAGGGACTAGTCTAGCAGAAGTGCATCACTGAAGGAAAATCTGGTGACTACCCTTGCAGGCCACTCAGATCACCCAATAAAATGGGGACCGGTCTAGCAGGAGTGCATCATTGTAGGCAAATATGGTGACTACCCCTGCAGGCTACTCATATCACCCAATAAAATAGGAACTGGTCTAGCAGGAGTGCATCACTGAAGGCAAGTCTATTGACTACCCCTGCAGGCTACTCATATTACCAAATAAAATAGGGACCGGTCTAGCAGGAGTGCATCATTGTAGGCAAATATGGTGACTACCCCTGCAGGCTACTCATATCACCCAATAAAATAGGAACTGGTCTAGCAGGAGTGCATCACTGAAGGCAAGTCTGTTGACTACCCCTGCAGGCTACTCATATTACCCAATAAAATAGGGACCGGTCTAGCAGGAGTGCATCACTGTAGGCAAATATGGTGACTGAAGGGGATAAAAGCCCCTATGCAGCGGAAGCACATCGATTGGACCTTACGTCGTATATTAATTAACCTTAAAATACCGTTACGAAAAGGCAAAATAAACTTTAAACATACTTTAAAGTTGCTGGAAAATTGCTATAAACATGCTGAAAAATAAATCTAAAATTATTTTCATGTTTTTTCTAAATAAAAGGGAAGGAATCGTTACAAACCTTCGTTGTAGACTTGACCGTTCTTCTCCAACGACGCTCCAATGAACGAAAACGCAGTGATTCCTTCTTGATTTCTTCACTATAAATTTCTTCTTCAAAGACACAATAGCAACAGAGGTTACACCGATATGTCAATAAGTCTAGGAGGCAAAAGACTTGTGGGAGTCTTTCTCTAAGAGGGAGGCTAGAGAGAATTCTAGGTCTTGTCTTGTGAGTCTAAGATCAAGAGGAGAGTGTCATGGACCAATTAGGTCCAGTGTTCTATTTATAGAAGAGAGGCCATGAATAAAATATTCAATTAAATCAATCTTTTCCAAAATTGATTCGATCTTATTCCTTATTTAATCAATCCATGAACAATCAATTCCATAATTCATTGATCCTTTCCACAAATGACTAATTACTTCCATAAGTGATTAGATCATTTCCATAAATGATTAATCACTTCCTTAAGTGATTAATTATTTCCATAATTGATTAATTCCCGGTTAATGAATTCTTTAATTAATTAACCACCAATTAAATATCACATATTTAATTTTCGGCCTTGAATTAATTCATTTGCCCAAATAGACTTTAGGCCTTAAAATTAATTAATTCATTATTTGAACTCTTTCAAACTTCCATAAATTTAATGTGGCTCAAATTTATATTCATATTTGAATTTCTTCAAATATTAATTTCTCTCATAATAATATATGAATATATGTTATATTGTTTCTCTTAGTAAATTGAACATTTTCAATTTACATTTATTACTTAGTTGCCTCAAATTACTTTATGAGCTACCAGTGGGACCTAATGGACCTGCAGATCATAGACAAATAACGACTAGTCGGGAATGAGTGAATTCCATCTTAGTTGCCTCAAATTACTTTCTGTGTCCATGGATATAGACAAATAACGACTAGTCAGTCCTTCACGAGTGTCCGTAACACCAGTTGGGTCAAATTACCGTTTTATCCCTGGGTTACTTCTATTTCCTTAAGTACCAGTTCTCCTCTAATGAAGAACTTGTATATGGTCCAACCATCCAACAGAAAACCCTCTTGTGCCATTGAGAGGGTAGGGCCCTTTGTTAAAGACTCGGAGTCACCACTTAAGGGAACACTCATTTGTTTCCCTAAAGTCGGGAATGAGTGAATTCCATCTTGTACGATTATGTTCCCATCTCCCCATTCGGTCTTGTCCCCAAAATGGCAGGCTTATTGATTCGGCGAATTGGTCATTCTCACCCATACAAATCAAAGGACAATCCCTCATGAGCAGAAGTCGATAATCAACTCAGGATTAAGACTAAGTTGTCTAGGTTGTCCTAGTGAAATAGAAAACCAACTAGTTAACGGTGTTATAGCCAGTGGTTACTATTTCGCGGTCCGGTGATATGCAAACTCATTGTATAGGATACCCCCACTCGCATGTCTCCTACACGAACGCGTTGGATCATAGAATTTGTATCAAATACAAAGTGGGCAGTATCCATAATGTCGCCAGGATAAGGCACCCAGTCTTATCCCTATACTATAGACCCTTTAGGCTGTTTCTTGAACAATGATCCCATATGTCGCTACATATAGTTCAAGACTCATATTAAAACCTAGGATGTCTAGTTTATTGGATTAGGGTTATTTTAGGCAAAGACAAATATAAAATAACTAATAACATTTAATGGAAAAATATATCATATTATTTCATTAGTATCCGGTCAACGGTTACATTCACTATCTACGAGTTTTAGGGCATAAAACCCAACAAAGGCTACCCCTGCAGGCTACTTAGATCACCCAATAAAATGGGGACTGGTCTTGCAGGAGTGAACCACTAAAGACAGGTCTGGTGACTATTCCTGCAGGCTATTCAAATCATCCAATAAAATGGAGATCGGTCTAGTAGGAGTGAACTATTGAAGGCAAGTCTGGTGACTACCCCTGCAGGTTACTCAGATCACCCAATAAAATGGGGACTAGTCTAGTAGGAGTGAACCATTGAAGACAGGTCTGGTGACTACCCCTGCAGGCTACTCAGATCATCCAATAAAATGGAGACCGGTCTAGCAGAAGTGTGAAGGGAATAAAAGTCCCCACACAGTGGAAGCGCATCGATTAGACCTTACGCCGTATATTAATTAACATTAAAATATCGTTATGAAAACTCAAACAAACTTTAAACATACTTTAAAGTTGCTGGAAAATAAGTTTAAACATGCTTAAAAAAATCTAAATTTATTTTCATGTTTTTCTAAAGAAACGGGGAAGAACCGTTACAAACCTTCGTTGTAGACTTGACTGTTCTTCGCCAACGATGCTCCAACGATCAAAACGCAACAACCCCCTTTTAAGTGTCTTCGCTGGAAAATCCTTCTTGAATGACACAATAACAACAAAGGTTACACCAGTATGTCTCTAAGTCTAGGAGGCAAAAGACTTGTGGGAGTCTTTCTCTAAGAGAGAATTCTAGGTCTTGTCTTGAGAGTCTAAGAGCAAGAGCAAAGTGTCAAGTGTCTTGGACCAATTAGGTATACTGTTCTATTTATAGAAGAGATGCCATGAATAAAATATTCAATTAAATCAATCTTTTCCAAAATTGATTCAATCTTATTCCTTATTTAATCAATCATGATCAATCAATTCCACAATTGATTAATCTTTTCCACAAATGACTAATTACTTCCATAAGTGATTAGATCATTTCCATAAATGATTAATCACTTCCTTAAGTGATTAATTATTTCCATAATTGATTAATTCTCGGTTAATGAATTCTTTAATTAATTAACCACCAATTAAATATCACATATTTAATTTCTGACTTTGAATTAATTAATTCGCCCAAATAGATTTAAGGCCTTAAATTAATTAATTCATTATTTGAACTCTTTCAAACTTCCATAAATTTATATTTGAATTTCTTCAAACATTAATTTCTCTCATAATAATATATCAATATATATTATATTTGTTTCCCTTAGTAAATTGAACATTTTCAGTTTACATTTATTACTTAGTTGCCTCAAATTACTTTATGAGCTACCAGTGGGACCTAATGGACCTGCAGATCAGAAGCTCCAACGATGTGAGATTAATTGGTCGAACTCATTAACCACATTAATCAATATTCGTTAACTGTGTGTACATTCCACTATAGGCTCACAGTTGCACTCTTCTCACTGCAGACATATTTTCTGTGTCCACGGATATAGACCAATATCGACTAGTTAGTCCTTCACGAGTGTCCGTAACACCAACTGGGTCAAATTACCGTTTTACCCCTGGGTTACCTCTATTTTCTTAAGTAACAGTTCTCCTCTAATTTCAACCTGTTTGTGGTCCAACCATCAAACAGAAAACCCTCTCGTGCCATTGAGAGGGTAGGGCCCTTTGTTCAAGACTCGAAGTAACCACTAAAGGGAACACTCATCTGCTTCCCTAAAGTCGGGAAGGAGTGAATTCCATCTTGCACGATTACGTTCCCAGCTCCCCATTCGGTCTTGTCCCCAAAATGGTAGACTTATTGAGTCGGCGTACTAGCCACTCTCACCCGTGCAAATCAAAGGACAATCTCTCATGAGCAGGAGTCCATAATCAACTCAGGATTAAGACTAAGTCGTCTAGGTCGTCCTAGTGAAATAGAAAACCAACTAGTTAACGGTGTTATAACCAGTGTTACTATTTCGCGGTCCGGTCTTATGCAAACTCATTGCATAGGATACCCCTACTCGCATGTCTCCTACACGAACGCGTTGGATCGTAGCGTTTGTATCAAATACAAAGTGGGCCGTATACATAGTGTCACCAGGGTAAGGCACCCAGTCTTATCCCTATACTATAGACCCTTTAGGCTGTTTCTTGAACAATGATCCCATATGTCGCTACATATAGTTCAAGACTCATATTACAACCTTGGATGTCTAGTTTATTGGATTAGGGTTATTATTAGGCAAAGACAAATATAAAATAACTAATAACAATTAATGGAAAAATATATCAATATTATTTCATTAATATCCGGTCAACGGTTACATTCACTATCTACTAAAGTTTTAGGGCATAAAACCCAACAAACTCACACTTGAACTAAAACACTAGTTAGTGGGATGTAAATGCAATAATTTAAAGCTGGAAATGTCATGTATATTAAATAATACAATGAACTAGGGCATCCTTATACCCATTATACATTTCTCCCACTTGCCCTAGATTAGATGGCATACATATCTCGTAGGCTTAGACCCTCTAGATGACCCTCAAACACTTTAGCCGTGAGAGCCTTCGTAAATGGATCAGTGATGTTGTGCTCCGAGGCGATCTTAGTGACGATCACATCTCCTCGTTGCACAATCTCCCGTATCAGGTGATACTTCCTCTCGATGTGTTTACCCCGTTTGTGGCTTCGAGGTTCTTTCGAGTTGGCTACAGCCCCACTGTTGTCACAGTATAGTGTTATGGGCACGTTCATATTCGGAACCACTTCCAAATCAGTCAAGAACTTTCTAAACCATATTGCCTCCTTAGCTGCTTTGCAAGCTGCTACATACTCAGCCTCCGTGGTTGAGTCTTCTATGCATTCTTGTTTGATGCTTCTCCACACTACTACTCCTCCATTGAGGGTGAATACTGACCCTGATTTGGATTTCCTTGAATCCTTATCAGCTTGAAAGTCAGAGTCAGTGTATCCAGTAAGAATCAAATCCTTAGCTCCATACACAAGCATGTAGTCCCTCGTTCTCCGAAGATACTTGAGGATATTCATAACCGCTCCCCAGTGGTCCAATCCTTGATTAGACTGATACCTACTGACTACTCCCACTGCATAACATATGTCAGGCCTAGTGCAGAGCATAGCATACATTAAGCTGCCCACAGCTGAGGCGTAGGGAATGTGTCTCATGTTCTCAACTTCTTGAGGTGTCTTAAGAGATTGTTCCTTAGACAGGTGTACCCCATGTCTGAAGGGTAGTAGTCCCTTCTTGGAGTTTTGCATCGAATATCGAGACAACCTCTTGTCAATATACGTTGCTTGAGACAAAGGTAGCGTTTTGTTCTTACGATCCCTAATGATTTGGATTCCCAGAACATATTGAGTCTCTCCCAGATCTTTCATTTGGAATTGGGCTACTAGTCATTTCTTAATGTTAGTGAGGTATCCTACATCATTCCCAATGAGTAGGATATCGTCTACATAAAGTATTAGAAAAGCTACTTTCCTTTTGTTGACTTTCTTGTACACGCAAGGCTCATCAACATTTTGGTCAAAGCCAAAAGATTAGAATGGAGTATCAAATCTAATGTTCCATGATCTGGACGCTTGTTTCAATCCATAAATGGATCGATTGAGCTTACAAACCTTTTGTTCCTGACCTTGGGCTATGAACCCTTCGGGTTGAGACATGAAGATATTCTCTTCAAGATTACCATTCAGAAAGGCAGTCTTGACGTTCGTTTGCCATATTTCATAGTCATAATATGTGGCTATGGATAAGAGAATTCTTGTGGACTTTAACATGGCTACAGGAGAAAAAGTTTCCTCATAGTCAACCCCTTCCTTTTGGGTATAACCCTTTGCCACTAGTTTAGCTTTGAAGGTCTGTACCTTTCAAGCTGCATCTCTTTTTCTCTTATAGATCCATTTGCACCTTATGGGTTTTACCCCATTTGGTAGATCTGTAAGTTCCCATACAGAATTGGAGTGCTTTGACTCCATTTCCAGGTTCATGGCTTTGACCCATTCATCCTTATCTTCGTCATTCATTGCCTGTCGATAGGACAATGGATCCTTAATGCCATCATTAGGTATGACAACCTGAGTTTCAGTTAAACCCAAGTAGCGGTCAGGTTGTAATACAACCCTCCCACTGCGTCGAGGCATTCCCAACGTTTGAGATGGACGAGATGGATCTGAAGAACTAATTCCTTCATCAACCCTTGTTGAAGGTCCAACTTTATCAACAACTCTTGATGATTCTTCAGTAGCTTCTCCTAATATTATTTTGCTGCATGGTTTATGATCTCTCATGTGGTCTTCCTCTAAGAAAGTGGCGTTTGTCGATACAATCACCTTATTTTCTTATGGGTCATAGAAATAACCACCTCTCGTTTCTTTAGGGTAACCAACAAATTGGCACAGTTTTGAACGAGGTTCCAATTTCTTAGGATTTGTCACAAGCACGTGTGCTGGACAACCCCAGATGCAAAAGTGATGCAAACTAGGTTTACGCCCCTTCCATAATTCGAAAGGTGTTTCAGAAACACTTTTCGAGGGAACATTGTCCAAGACGTATACTGCAGTCTCTACTGCATAACCCCCAAAACGAGCTAGGCAATTGAGCATAACTCATCATTGATCAAACCATGTCTAACAAGGTTCTATTTGTCCTTTCTGACGCACCATTCTGCTGAGGTGTACCAGGGGCTGAGAGTTGAGATTGGATTCCATGGTCTATCATATAATCCTGGAATCTTTGATCCATATACTCCCCTCCTCGATCAGATCGAAGTATTTTAATAGATTTACCTAATAGGTTTTCAACTTCAGCCTTAAACTCCTTAAACTTTTCAAGGGCTTCAGACTTATGTCCCATTAGGTACAAGTAACCATATCTTGAATAATCATCTATAAATGAGATGAAATATTCATACCCTCCTCGAGCTTTTACATTCATTGGACCACATAGGTCCGAATGTATTAACTCTAAGGGTTCTTTGGCTCTGTAACCTTTTTCCAGTAAAGGGTATCTTGGTCATTTTTCCCTCGAGACAAGATTCACAAGGTGGTAGTGAATCATCTTCGAACTTACTTAGAAGTCCATTCTTTACCAAACGACCGATCCTATCGATGTTTATATGACCAAGTCTAAGATGCCAAAGATGAGTATTGTTACTTGTTGGAGAAATCTTTTGCCTTTTCCTTTGAGTTTCAGCAGTTTTAAATAATTCCTGATTTAAAAGTGCTTGGTTGTCGGTTGGTCTTAAAACATACAAGTTATTTTCCAATTTGGCTGAACAAATAAGTACACCATTTTTATAAATGAACGCTTCATTCATATCAAAAGTAATTGTATACGATTGTTCAATCAAACATGAAATAGAAATTAAGTTCCTCTTAATCTTGGGAACAATTAACAAACTTTCTAAAAGTAAGAATCTATTTCTAAAAAATAACTTCGCAGCTCCCACTGCTTTAGCTTAAATGACTTCTCCAGTTCCGACCCTCAGTGTCATTTCCCCATCGTTCAACTACCGAAAGGAACTATTTTCCTGAAAAGAAGAGCAAACATGATTAGTTGCTCCTGAATCAAGTATCCAGGTAAACTCGTCATGTTCTACCAGGCATGTTTCTAAAACAAGTAAATCAAATTTACCTTCCTTTTCCTTCTTTTTCTCAGCAAGGTACTTTGGGCAGTTTCTCTTGCAATGTCCATCTACATTTCAGTGGAAACACTTGCCCTTATCTGCCATAGCTTTGGCTTTTCCCTTGCTTTTAGCAGCAGTACTGGGAGCTTTCCCCTTGTTTCATTTCTTCTTCTGAGTTTTCTTTGAAGAAGTGGCTACAGATTTAGTTCCAGAGGATGAACCCTTCTCGAACCTTCTTTTAGAGTGAACAACGTTTGCCTCTTCTTCTATCTGTCCCTTGTTCTTAAGAAGAGACTGATAGAGTTGTAGCTCATTCAGGAGGCTAGTCAGGTTGAGTGTTATTTTATTCATCATTACATTGCTTCGAAACTGTAGGAAACTCTTCGGAAGAGATTCTAAGATGAATGCAACTTGACTACGCTCATCTATGACCGCCCCATTTGCTTCTGCCACGTTGAATTGGACCATCATATCCAGGACATGCTCCCGAACAGACGTGCCCTCTTTCATGCGACAGCTATAAACGTATTTGAGAGCGTCATGGTGGAGTTGGTAGGACGGTTGTCCAAACATCTCCTGGAGAGAGATCATAATCTCCCTCGCTGTTACCATGCCCTCATGCCTTTTATCATTGGCCTTTGTCCAGCGGTCATAAGCATCGTTAACTACTTGGGATGCATTATGAGCAGGGGCTGGAGGACAATCCTCCGTTAAGACGAACCGCAGATCATCGACAACAAGAATCGTATTCAAGTTCCACGTAGCATAATTTTTGCCGGTTAATTTCTCATTTTTAAGCAGAAAGACATTTGAGAAAGACATTGCTGAAATTTAAACAAACAATGACTGTATTAGTTATCTTTTCCTTAACCCATCATTCAAGCAAACAATTGCACACAGTCCAATCAATTTAGCAAAACAGACAATCACAGAACCCTAAAACTATCGATTTAGTTTTGCAACGATGTTTCAGAGGTTTAGAATGTCAGCCACCGAAGGGTGATCAGGCACTCCTCCTTTGAAATGAGACACCTCTCAGCTAATTCTAATTCCAGAATAACTTATATTCCTATAGACATTAGCCACCGTTGTTCGGTCAAGGATTTGTTAACACTTTTAACTCATCCTCGTAAGTGTAACCCTCCCATTTTCAGATCTCAGAGGCACGCACCAACAGGCTACCGAAGGGAAAGACAACTGTTGGTGATTAGCCTAAGAGGTCCTATCCTTTTTCAGGAGTTCACGATGTTCCGAATCCTATGACCAGGCCCTCCGAAGGGATGGTTGCGCCAGGACAACCTGCAGGCGGATCACAGGACTCTCACGGTGCGAACTATGGGTGGAGACCGAGGGATACGTTGACACGTGTCCCGCTCCCACTTACTCTAGAATTTTTTTCCATTCACCTTGATATTGATCCATGCAAACACTTTCCGAAGGGAGGCCGCTCCTAAGGCGACTCGAAGCCGAGCATGAATCTCACGTTGTGAATATAGGGACATAGGAGCAAAACTTGATTTAAATCTCGTTTTGTAATTTTCCTCCCACTGAAAATGTAGCAGCCGGTTGTTTAAAGAAAAAAAAAGGAAATGGGAAAGTGGCAGGCCCGGTCAAAGGGGGAGTGGGGGGAAATTTTCCCCCCACATTTTCGGTCAATTTGACCAGCTTTTAATAAAAAAAAAAAAAAAAAAAAATCTGAATTTTTCCCTCCCTCTCACGACTCTCTCTCTCTCACAGCCCCTCTCTCTCTCACGACTCTTCCTCTCCCGCAGCTCTCTCTCTCCCTCCGCCGCACCCGAACCGTCGACGCCGCCGCACGCCTCCGTCCGTCGCAAGCCGCCGCCGCACGCCGTCGTTGTCCTCCGCAAGCCGCTGGTAACGTCTCTCTCTCTCACTCTCTCTCGGTTCTCTCTCGAATATATCTCTTTCTTCTTCTCGGCCACAAACAGGAAGTGTCGAAGCTCTCCCTCCCTTCCACCGTCGTCTCCCTCATGTCGCGCTGCCTTGCCATCGGATCCCAAAGCCCAAATTTGATGTCGCGACAGCAAGCAGTTCGAGCAACCACTTCTTGATCTTCGATGTTGTTGCAACATGGGTTCTTTTCAGATTCCCATTTGCTACGTGTTCCAGCGAGCTAGCACGTCAAGGTTTCTTTCAGATGCAACGTGGGTGCCCTTATTCTGATGTTTTCAAGCGATTTCGGTTGTGGGTAAGTAAGATCTAAAGCATTCTTTTAGCTTATTGTGTGTTTAATTGAATGGTCATTGGCGTGGTTTTCAATTTTAAGGTACCCATAGTATTTAGAGGCCAAATCTTTAAACTGATGCAATATTAGAACCTGGGTAGCAAGTCGACTTCGTTTGGGTGAGTTTTTATCTATTTAAATCAAGTTGGCTTTTAGCGAAATTGTTGAAATTGGATTCTCCTAATTGTTGGAACTTAATGTGTGAATTTAGATCGACTTAATTGTGGTTATGAGCGGCACCACATCGAGCTAATCGGATTTGCATAAGTCAAGAATCAGTTACGCGCCAATGTAAGTAACCTTACTACTCGGAAAGCCTTGGCTGGGCTAAGCTATTTATTATGGTTTGTTACCTGCTTTGAATAACACAGAGCGGGAGACATTGATCATGTATGGGTTGAGTTATGAGATGTTGGATTATGTGTGTTTTGGTGTTATTGAACATCCCGATTATGTGCATTTGTCTGAATGGTATACTCTGAATATAGTGTTGGTTCAAAAGTATCAAACGCTTAGATTATGAGAAATGTTCTAGTTGTGTTGAACACTTTGTCTGCTTTATGTTTAGAATGCTCTGGTTGGATAAGTTTTATATGCTCTAAATGCTCTGAATGCTCTGGATGCTCTATGTTGGGGACGATAGGATGTTTTATATGGTTGAGTCGTGGGTGCGAGACCTAACTCGCTTTGTTTTGGAAGTTTGGGGTCTAGTCTATTAATCCGAAGTGTTTGTGGAAATTTGTAGTTGGGCAGTTTGTATATAGAAGTGTATTCTCTTGTTCGCAGGTGATAAGAAAATTTGGGGTCAGTTATACGTATGTTGTTATGCTGCCGAATTTTCGGTAGCATTACAGTTAATAACGAGGCTAAGTTTAGTAATGACACTTGGATTGTGGTATGCTGAATTTGGTTGTGGCTGTTTAGACTATACATATGTCTTTTCTATTTAGGGTTTGGACGTTATGACATATGTGCTTGAACGAGATGAAAGGCGAGGTAGTTAGTACAGGTGAAATTAGCCCTTTAGAGACCTTTATGGGAAAGAAACTTGATGGGTAGGTTGCAAGCTAAACCAGACTCTGTTAGCAGGGGCCCTAACACGAAATGAGGATAGGTTACTTATTCCAGTAGGGATCGTGGCAATTAAACACCTAGGACTGAAATGTTTATAGACTGAGATGAGGAGCTAAATGGGCGGGACTCGGCTTCGCAGACTAGGTGCCATCTACTATCTGTGGGAGTAAAGTTTCGACTACAAACCCATGGACGCCCCACCAGTGAGTTGGTAGTTATAGTGCTATGCACACATAGGTGCCTTGATGGGTGAGACTTGGCTTCACTGACTGGGTGCCTTCTACCATCAGTGGAAGTAGAGATCTCTCGCGATTCCCACTTGTGTACCTCCAGTGAGTTGGTAAGCATGTGACAGGCTGGTTAATGGTCCACGTGACCCGTACGTCATGATAAATGTAATGTAATGAAATGAAATGAAATGAACTGAAGTGAAATGAAATGAAACGAAATGGAATGACTATTAGGCCCTTTAATAGCAACTAACCCCCAAATATCCATGTAATACTTGTAAATCTCCTCCCAATAGTAGCGTTACTTACTGAGTATTTTTAATACTCATTCTTTTCAAAACGTTTCCTTTCAGGTACAAGCAATGACATACGGAGCGCGTGGCGGACTGCAATTTTGATTTTCTTTTAATATAACAATTATAAGCCAATCAAGAAAATCAATCAAGCATGCTTCATTCATCACATTAAACATAACTATTTATATTTAATTTAAGTAATGACATGCTTCATGCTTTCCAATTTTTCATATAATTAATATACACTTATATTAAAAATATGAAAACAATTTCATGCATTTAAACATACATTATAACAATTTATAATATATATATAAAAAAATGCATGAGCATGTTTATAACCTAAGGTGAGATTAAATATTCTATATGACATCCATGAAGCATATAAATAGCAATTGAACCGGTTAATTTTGGCCCCTAGGATAAAATAAAGCATTAAATTACATTAATTTAGCTAAATTCTATCCTAAAAATCCTTGTACAACTCCGAAATTTTGTCTAGTCATCACGAACCGCCCCGAACCACCTTGAATAGGCCTCCAAAATCACGAACCATGTCAAAAGTTGTCTGAACCGGACCAAATAGGTCCCAGCCCAGTCGAACCGGTCTAAACCGGACCGACCTTCTCTTGAACCACGCCTTTTGAAAACCGAATGCGCGCCTCCATCGTGACAGCGTCGAGACTCTGTGTTGATAGCGTCCCGACGCTGCGCACTTTCCATATCTGGCGCCTGCGGTATTGAGACAGCGTCGAGACGCTGTTGAGGTAGCGTCCCGACGCTGTTGCGTCTGGAGGCAGAATCTGGGCAAAAAAGCAACGATTTCTTCGGTTTTTGCCTCGATTTCAGCGGCGATTGCTTCGATTTTCATCTCATAAAAACCTATTCTAAACCCGAACTTACATAGGACTCGATTTTACATAAAATACCCGAAACACCGGGCGTTACATGATTAAAATCACATAAAAATAAAATCTATGGCCATAAAATTAACCCAAACAGTTCTACGCAAACCGAACATAAATTATGCATAAATCCCACCTATTAGAGCCTATCGCAACTTTTAATATTAATTAATAGGGACAGCGATGGCTCTGATACCAATTGAAGGGAATAAAAGTCCCCACGCAGCAGAAGCGCATCGATTGGACCTTTCGCTGTATATTAATTAACATTAAAATACCGTTACGAAAACTCAAACAAACTTTAAACATACTTTAAAATTGCTGGAAAATCAGTTTAAACATGCTGAAAAATAAATCTAAATTTTTTTTCATGCTTTTCTAAAGAAAAGGGGAAGAACCGTTACAAACCTTCGTTGTAGACTTGACCGTTCTTCGCCAACGATGCTCCAACGATCAAAACAAACCCAACAGAGTGAACCACTGAAGGCAAGTCTGGTGATTACCCCTGCAGGCTACTTAGATCACCTAATAAAATAGGGGACTGATCTAGCAAGAATGAAATCACGCAAATGAATTTGGTGACGACTGTGGCACGATACTTACACATTCAAGTAAAAAAGAAACAAATTGCAATAATATGTGAAAAGAAAAAGAAAAAGAAAAAAAAAATCTATGGCACAATCAAAGCAGTTCATACGTGCATATTCAATAAAGATGCCAATGGAATATATGCATATTCAAAAAAAAAAAAAAAAATGAATATGTATATACCTTTCAAATGGTGAAAGATGTATATACCTTTTAAAGATTGATCCAGGGAGATTGTCAAACAAACTTGTCAATTCCAAATCCTATAAAGAAATAAAAATAATTAAAAAAAAAAATGTTCTCGCGACAAAATTTTAAATTAAAAAAAAATTGGTTTAGAAAAAAAACTAGGCATCATACAGCGAAAAAAAAATAGAAGAAGAAAGAAAAGAACGATGGGTTTATGACAAAGTAAAAAAAAAAAAAAAAAAAAAAAAAAAAGTCAGTTTTTCCTAGAATATGGAAAAATAAACTTGAAAATATGAACAGCGGCACGCAACCCTGGATACACATGGTAGTGTTTT
This sequence comes from Luffa acutangula, assembly GCA_036850905.1. Classification (NCBI taxonomy): domain Eukaryota; kingdom Viridiplantae; phylum Streptophyta; class Magnoliopsida; order Cucurbitales; family Cucurbitaceae; genus Luffa; species Luffa acutangula. Next base: position 21,379,545 of record CM072087.1, read on the forward strand.
CGATGGTGAAAAATTCGTTCTTACAAAAAAAAAAAAAAAAAAAAAAAAAAAAAAAAAAAAAAAAAAAAAAACTTAGAGCCAAACACACACATATATGTGTGCATGTGAGATGCAAGGCATTAGTGGCCATGGGTTTAAAAAATAAAATAAAATAAAATAATCTTATATGGTTTGCGGCAGTGCATATAATATGTGATTAAAAAAAAAGAGGTCAGCTGAACTTAACCTAATGTTGTGTATGTGTGGGATACATACGGAAAGAAAAATAATAATAATAAAAAAAACTGTTATGTTTCTTATTAAAAAAAATATGTAAACAACATGCATAAGTTGTATACACATTTATGTGTTTTGAAGCGACATATGATTACTATACTCCAGAAAAAAAAAAAAGGAATGGCAGCAACAATAAAAATTAACCTACAGCCGTAGTTTATGGTTATAATTTTTTTTTAAAAAAAAAGAAGAAACTTGAAGATCGTTCTTTGACTTACCGACGACACGACAAAGAGGCACGAAGGGACATTATCGCTCAAACTCAAGGCCTACACAAAGAAGAAAATATATGAGCATTTGAAGTCAAATGAAAGAAAGAAAAGAGAAATTAAAAAGGAGATTTTTTCTTACCTAGAATTCTTGCTTGAATGGCTTTGTGTCTTGGCCTATGCAACTTATTCAATTTATAAGGAGAAATTAGGTCAAACACATAAGGAAAAGTCTTCTTAGTGGCTATGGAAATTTTGGCCTAATCAAATATGGCAATGAATTTCCTACAATTGTTATTTAGGTAAAAAAAAAATTGCCTCCAAATTACAAGAATCAAGAGAGAAATTTTTGCCTAATAAACTTGACAAGCCAAGAGACCTCCAATTCTTGTTCAAAGTACCTATCTACCTATTCATGTCCAAGGTAGAGAAAAAAAAATTTATCACAATTTTGGATAAAATTAATTTTTCAATTTAAAAAAAAAAGTATTGGAAATCAAAATTTAAAATTTTGCCAAAATTAATGTTGGTAGCAAAAAACGAAATTATTTGGAATTATAAGTTAATATTCTGATTAATTTCGCCTATCGATACAAATTAAACTTATGACTAAACGTCATATATTTTTCCTCACAAATCATGCTTTTCAAAATCCATGCACGCATATAGGTGCATAACTTTCGAAAAGGGGGCATTTGTTGAGTGAGAAATTTCGGCCAATCACAAATTGTCACGTCATTAATTTGAATTAATTATAAAATAAATTTGGGACCAATTACAAATTTACATGTGTCCCTAAATTAAATTAATAGACATTAAAATTCGGCAAATCAAACAATGCCACTTGTCCATTATTGATCCATCCGATGACATAAGCCGAGTCCAATCAAATTATGCCACGTGGCAATTGGACCTAAGACTAATGTGACCCGAGATCATTGAAGAAATTGAGCTAAATTAAAATAATCCAATTTTATTCAAAAAAACAAGTTAGATTAAAGCCCAAATATAGCCTAAGCCCAAAGGTTGGGCCCAAGCCCAAGCCCATATGAGGTCCATCAAACACTATAAATAGAGGAGGTCACCATTCATTTTGGGCATTCAGACAAAGTCAGAGAATCCAGAGCCCAGAGCATTCTCCCAAGGTCTAGAGTCTTCAGAAGTCAGAGAGTCTAGAGAATTCAGAAGATCCAAATTCAGAATTCGGCCACCTCAAGACTTAGAAGATCCAACGATTGAAAGACTCCAAAGAATCAAATGTTTCTTCATCAAGATACAAGTTGAAGATTCAACCTTCCTCCGTCTGAGATCAAGCTTGTCGACCCTTAGACCAGACTCTACATTTTGATGGAAAACATCAGAGGATAAATATTAGAGACTGTAACACTTCTACATAAAAAATAAATAAAATCAAGTTCATTTTCACGAATTAAATTTCCTTTGTCGAAATCTCGTGTGAACATCAACGAAATACAAAATAAAAAATATCAAATCAAATCTAATCTAATTGAATTGAAATAATCAACTAACTAAAATTAAATCAGATAAAAATAAAACAAACAAAATAATAAAAACCAATTCGAAATAAAATCAAATAAAATCTGACAAAATAAAATAAAACAAAATCGAACCGCTGGGAGATCCTAAAGATATTGCTAGACTATTTTTCAAAAAAAAAAAAAAAAAAAAAAAGATATTGCTAGACTAAATGCTCCCTCAAAACCTTTGCTCCCTTATTCTTCTATCATTCTTAGAGAAGAATATTTCGGACGAAATTCCTCTCCCCATTAATGTTTCACTCGCTGCCCGTTGACTTTAAACACACGACCATCCTTTTCATCTTTCAAAGTAATTGCTCTATGAGGAAAAACTTCAATCACTACAAACAGTCCAGACAATTTACATTTCTATTTCCCTAGAAACAATTTTAATCTATAATTATATAACAAAACATGTTAACCCTTCTCAAATTCTTTAGGTTTCAATTTCTTATCATGCCACCTCTTCGTTTTCTCTTTATACATTTTTGCATTCTCGTAAGAAAACTGGCGAAACTCCTCTAACTCATTAAGCTGCATCATTCTGATTAACCCTACATTATGCAAATCAAAATGTAACTTTTTCAGAGCCCAAAATGTTTTATGTTCAAGCTCTAATGGTGTTCCAGGCAATAAGACCTAATTATGAGGCAGAGAGTCCATTGGTAAACCAGTAATCAGCCTAGGGTGATCAAGCGAAGGGAATAACCAATAATTTAGCTGAAAAGATATCAAATCAGATCAAAAGAAAGAAAAAAATTTTGGTCATCGACGATGATTGTCGAAATTTTTGTCAAAATTGTCGTCGACATTAACGACAATCACCAGAATGTTCGCCGATAGTGATGACGGTCACCAGCGGAAATGGTGTTGAGAGAACGTGAGTGGGTTATAATAGAAAAACAGGGGGTATTGTACCAAAACGAGGGGTAAAATAACCCAACCCCCCTTTTAATTAAACCAGAATTCCAAACGTTGAGTGTGGGCTATAATAACCCACTCAAATCAACCCAGTGCCCCAAACGACCCCTTAGTCATTATCATTTTCAATGGTAACCATCCCTCCTTATTAGAGTTTTCATAAGATTTTATTTGGTAATCCTTTTATTTCTTTTGATATATTAGTTGGCTAAATATATAATCTATTTCCTAATATGTAACAGCCAGATTTTTTTTTTTAAATAAAAAGGAAGTGGGAAATGGCTTTTTAGTCGGTCAAAAAGGAGGAAAAGGGGGGGGGGGGGGGGGGGGGGGGGGGGGAACTTTCACGTTCCCCCCCCCCCCCCCAAATTTCAGTCAATTAACCGTTTTTTAAAAAAGAAAAATCAGATTTTTCTTTTCTTCTTCCCCTCTCACACGCTTGATGTGGACTTTTCCTAACCGCAAGCGCACGGGTCAAGTAATAATATAGTGAATAGTAAATTCGAATGTCGTCCTCTGGATTGGATTTTTAAGCAAATCGAGTATTGTGAATAATCTCGCTCAATTTTATTTAGGGATTAAAAAGTGATGAATGAGTGATAATAAAGCTAAATCAAAGCAAGTAAAAAGAATGGAAATTCAATTGGGAAAACTACTTAGGGAATTGATTTCGCCGATTTAGTTTATGATTGATTTTAAGAAATAAGTTATTATGCACAATGAAATTATGAGCCAAAGACCCTTTAATCACAACTACCTCTCCCGAGTATAATTGATTCTCATGCAAATTAACCAACTTGATATCCCTATCTAAGTTTATTAATAAGCAAGGCAATGAGATCTTTTAACCAATTCTAAAGTTAATCTAAAACCGTCAAGAATTAGAAAGTAAACTTTATTCATGCAATCTTGAGCAAGTCTAGATCAAATCCCCTCTCCCGAGCTAGATTCGAAACTTAAATCATCCAACTAATGGCCAATTAATTGAAAGCATTAAATCAAGATTACAAACACAATAACATTGCACAACTTAAACCATAAATCAATCCATAAACTTAATCAACTACATCAATCCCTAAGCTACAAGTTTAGCTACTCATTAATGTAAATACAAGCTCAACTAAACATGGGAAAGCCATAAATCTAACTAAAGGAAGAAAAGGGAAAAGAAAACTCAATGTAGGTTGAGTCCCGACGTCCCCGTCACGATCTCCACGAACAATGGGTTGATTTCCAAGTCTCTCCCTTTGTTTTCAGCCTCAAAGTCCTCTGTTCTGCCCTGTTTACGGCTCCAAAAGGTCCCAAATCGATCTCCCCTAAAACCTAGCCGAAAAGAAGCAAAATTTCGTCGTAGCGTCGAGACGCTGTCGCGATCCGCAAATTTGGAAAATTTTGCTATAGCGTCGCGACGCTATTTTTTTTTTTTTTTTTTTTTTTTTTTTTTTTAGATTGGAAGCTTCATTTGACTCCAATTGCTGAATTAAGCTTCAAGCACATACTTCCTACAAATAAAACATAAAAATGCATAAATTTGGGCAAATAATTGAAAAAGACTAGCTTAATTAATCAGAGAAAAATAGCTAGCTATGCTCGCTATCAACGCTCTCTCTCTCTCGTGCCCTCATCTCCCTCTCAGCTTCCTCTCTACCGCACGCCGCCCGCCGACGCCGACGCCGCTCGCCACACCTGTCGTCCTTCATTGTTCCTTCGTGCCTCCGCCGTCATCTTTCGCCGCCTCCGGTGAGTCTTCGTCGTTTCTCTCTCTCTAATGTCTCTCTCTCTCACTCGATTGCAACTACCACAAGCCGTCATTCCTCCGCAGCGCCACCACCCTCGTAGCCCCCACACTGTCGCCGGTGACGCCTCATCTTCCTCGGTAAGGCTATATTTGTTTTCTTTCTCTCTCAACTCTTGGTTTCTTTCTCGTTAATCTCTCTCTCTCTCTCTCCCTCTCTAACTCGACTGCAGCAACAAGGAGTAGCCACTGCCGCCCTCGGTCTCGTTCGCCTTTTTAGATCTGTTTGTGCCCGCCGTCTGAATTTCAAGCCTAGATTTCTAAATGACCGATTGGGTAAGGATGTGTTGGATATTTTGGTCCTAATACTCTCTGTTTTATGGAACTAAATGTTAGATTATGAGCAGATCCCTGTGGTAAATCGAGTTAATCTACAGACGGAGCGGAAATTCTTCCAAAATCTTAGTTGGGTAAGAAGTTTTAGACCTTAAAGTTCAGTGTTTTTAGTCTTGGCGATGCTGTGTAGAACCTAACTTTTATTATTAAATTATTAGGAGCTGTGGGATTGCTAGGTAAACTTGTGAGCCAAGTCGTTTTTTTATGTATTGAGTTATTAGGTAAGTAACTTACTGCGTTGGACTATAATCGTACAATGGTTTGGACTGTAGAGTTTTCATCATATGTATGGATTTTTGTTGGGCAAATTAGATTGATTGAGGATAAAGTATTTTGAATGTTGACTGTGTTTGCAAGGATGGGTGTGGTTGCAAGGAAAGTGTTTGTATTCTATTTAAGTATCTAGTTTATGTGGTTGCATGGTCGCTGTTATGTGTTATGGTAGACTAGTGTTGAATGTTAGTAGATGATGATGTTTTTGCTTGGTAATCTGTATGCTAGACATGGTATTCGCTTTGTGTATGCTTGTTCTCGAAAGGGAAAAGGTCGAACGAGTAGGTTGGTAGCAATTAAGTCATGCTAGGTTCCAAGGGTACGAACAGGGAAAAGAGCGAAGTGTTTATCCTAGTGGGGGTCGTGGTAACTAATCTTCTAGGACTTAGATGTTTATGGACTGAGATGGGAAGTTAAATGGGCGGGACTCAGCTTTGCAGACTAGGTGCCATCTACTAATTGTGGAAGTAAAGTCCGATAAAAACCCCATGGATACTCCACTAGTGAGATGGTAGTTAGGGCGTTGTGCGCTCTTAGGTGCTTGACGGATGAGACTCGACTCCACTGACTGAGTGCCTTTTACCATCAGTAGGAGTTGAGATCTCGCTTAATTCCATCATGTTCACCTCCAGTGAGTTGGCAAATATATGTAGGAGATTTAACCGTCCACGTGACCCAAACAACACGTTGAATGAAATGAAATGAAAAGTTATGAGATGACCATTAGGCCCTGAGCTAGTTTTACTTTAAGTTACCCATGTTGATGCATGAATGGTGGTATTGTTGCTTACTAAGTATTTTTCTTAAATACTCATTCTTTTCCCTAACATGTAATTGAAGGTAAAGACAAAGGTGTATAGAACTCGTGACAGAGTGCTGTTGAATGAGCCATGAATTTCCTTAGGATAGACTTCCGCATTTTATGCTTTCGAATTTCTTCTTTTGTACTTGTTATGTGATGTTTTAATATTTATTTCGGTTTAAGACTTTTGGTTGAATGGCTAAAATTTCTTCTTGTTCTTTTTTAACTGGGATCCCAGACTGAAAAGTTTCACGTATTTTCTAAGAATGTTTTACTTTATATGTTGTTCTTTCGTCATTCTTTGTAAGTGAAATGAAATGCTTGTGGTAATGACCCTAGGATCTAGGGATGAAATGTAGGGTCGTTACATAATATTTGAATTCATCTTTTACTTTACTAATCCTTCAAAACTTTCAAAATTTTTATTTATTTTATTTTTAAAATATACTTTAAAAATATGGAAGTGTGAGTTTCAAATCATAGCTCTCTTAAAAAAGAGTAAGAAATTTCTTAACTGCCTCATTGTTGATTTTTTTTTTACAAACATTAAAATTCATAGATAAATTGATGATATGATGTCAAAACATGTGAATACAATGAAACAAAATTCAAACATGAGGGACTAAATTGTTGAGTTTAAAAACTTAGAGATCAAAATAAAACCTAATCCAAGGCTCAGGAATCAAAAGTGTATTTTTTTTCCTTTTTATTTTTTAAACAATCTCATTTCTATCAAATCATAGTTTCAAAATAACAATACATTTAATAAATTTATTGAAATGTTTTTTTTATTGTTTTGTCTATAAACTTTTGTTGTGTATAAATTTGTGTTAGAATATTACAAAATAAAAAGACAAAAATGATATCTTTCTAAAAGTATAAAGATTAAAAATGACCAAAGCCAAAAACATAGGTACCGATGTTGATGTTTTAAAAGTAGACGGTAGAAATAGATATATATATTAAACTAAATTGTCTAAAATAAGATTTAAACTTTTTTTTTTTAGATAAAATAAGATTTAAACTTGAAGTACAATATTATTAGAAAACATGTGAATGTAACTCAAAAAGATAATACAATATAAAACATGTGAGCACCAGCAAATAAATACGACAATATAATATAGGGGTGCCAACTATGAAAGATTTCGAGATTCAAACCCAACAATGTTTTTTTTTATTTTATTTTTCTATTTTTCAACTCAAACCAAAAAAATTATTTGTTTTCCTTAATTAAGCATTTATTATCATCATCTTTGATAATTATTATGTTTATATTGCTGGATTGTTCTCTCATATTATATCCAGGTTGACTATAATTCTATATAACTTTTAAAAATTTATTTTCATTTTTTTATTATATTATTTGATTTCAATAACCAATCAAATAAAAATTCAAATGAAAAGTCTGACATAAAAGTAATTATTTACTATGCAATTGCAGCTATTCTGCTAATTTTTAAAGTTTGACTAAATAGAGTTGTTGGTAAGAGAGAGTGAATGTAAATTTTAAATTTGTGGTTGCCTTCAATAGATCAAAGTAGGAAATTTCTAATAGATGAACTATGGATTATAATTTAAAATTTATTATTCACGTTAATTAGTTAAAAACTTTAAAGAAATATGGATTGAAAAAATGAATTTTGTTACCTCTTATTCGAAAGGCTTTTGTTTCAGTTTTAGTTATACAGTAGTAGCAGTAGTAATAATAGTTTTACGTATCGGTATATTCTTAAGATATTTTTTACTTTTATCAATAAGGACGTGCATTCCTCATCTTCAAACTAAAACAAAATGATATTTTAAACCCACAATATTGATTGATTTCTTTGATTTTTGTTCATTAGTTGGTCTCATTAAGTTCTCCGAATTATTTATTTCAATTTTTGGTTTTTGGTTTTTCTGTTTTTGGTTTTTGGTTTTTGGTTTTCTGTTTTTTAAAAACAAAAACCATATATGTTTGATAAATGTTTTTTGTTTTCTGTTTTTAAAAAACAGAAAACCAACCTTGTTTGATAACTGTTTTTGGTTTTCATTTTTTTAAAAATTAGAAAGATGAAAAGATGTTTTAGAAAGAGAAAAATGTGTAGAGACGTTAAAACAAAAATTTAGAGACACAAATATAAATGTTTTCAAGATAAGTTTTTTTTTTTTTTTTTTGAAAGACGAGAAAAGTTAAACATAGAAAATTTAGAGAGATGAAAGAAAATATTTAGAGAAAGAAAATATTTAGAGAAAGAATATTAGTTATTAGACTCGAGAAAAGATATTAGTTAGAGGAAAAGTAGAAAACAAGAGTAAAAGCGATAAAATTTGTATTAAAAAAATTAAATAAAAAAAATAAAATTTAGAGAGATAATAAATGAGGTTAAGAGTAAAATATATGCTAAAGAAATATCAAAAAATGAGAAAAATAAAGAAAAGTTGTAGCGATAGAAAATTTTGGTGACTTTCTTTTTCAAAAGAAAAATTAGAACATGTTAATTAAGGAGAGAAAAATTATTGATATGTTTTTAGAAATAGCTAGAGAAAAAAAAAAGTTTTGAGAGAGAAAAATAAATTTTATAGAGTAAAAAAGGTTTTAGAGAAAAAAAAAAATAGAGAAAGGAATTTGTTGGAAAAAGATAGGTAAAAGAGAAGAAAAGTAAGCATTAAAAGAAAAATGAGTTTTTGAAAAACAGAAATCTGTTTTTAGAAACTACTTTTTTTAGTTTTTGAAATTTACTTATAATTTCAAAAACGTTTTTAAAAAACAGAAAACAAAAAACAGAAATGGTTATCAAACACCCCTGTTTTTAAAAAATGAAAAACAAAAACAGAAAACAGAAAACGAAATGGTTATCAAACGGCCCCTAAATTTTTTAAGGGCAAATTACATTTGTGGTTCTGGAAGTTTTAGATAGGTTGCATTTAGATCTCTGAGTTTTGAAACACAACAATTTTATCGATTCATTTTGGTTTCATTTTGGTCTCTCCTTTAGTTTTTTCGTTAATTACTAATGGAGTGCTGACGTCACACTTTTTATATTAAAAAGATTATTTTTTAATCTTTTAAAAAAATATTTTAGTAATTTTTCTTTTTCTTCTTCATCTTCTGCCTTTTCCGCTCTTCCTCCTCTCTAATAGAGTGTTACTTTTGCATATATTGTTTTGGGTATATTTATCAGTTTTATGGGTTTTCTTTTCTGTTTTATTATAACCAATGTATAGCCTACACGTGGTGGTAATTTTTGTATTTAGGTCTTCTCGTTTAGGTCTGTATTATTCAGACTATTTTCATCTTCTTTTCTACTATACAGAATAGCTTTCCTCGTCGTCGTCTTCTTCTTCCAGCACAGTACCTACTCTGGTTATTTCACCATCCACGCCGATTACTACACCTATCGTCGATCCTATTCTCCAAACAACTCAACCTTAGTCAAATCCCTACCAATCGCAACTGTTTTACCCTTCTAATCCCTCCCCTTTTCAACTGTATTATCCACCCTCGTTTCCGCGACTTCAATTTTTCCCTCCCCAATCGTTTTCTCAGCCGTATCCTTAACCTTCTTCTCCAAATCCGTTTTCCCCAAATCCCTATCCTACCTTGCCCGTGAAGGGAATAAAAATCCCCACGCAGCGGAAGCGCATCGATTGGACCTTACGCCGTATATTAATTAACATTAAAATACCGTTACGAAAACTCAAAAAAACTTTAAACACTCTTTAAAGTTGCTGGAAAATAAGTTTAAACATGCTTAAAAATAAATCTAAATTTATTTTCATGCTTTTCTAAAGAAAAAAGGGAAAGAACCGTTACAAACCTTCGTTGTAGACTTGACCGTTCTTCGCCAACTACGCTCCAACAAATAAAACGCAGCAGCCGCCTTTTGATTTTCTTCGCTGGAAATTCCTTCCTGAATGACACAATAACCACAGAGGTTACATTGGTATGACTCTAAGTCTGGGAGGCAAAAGACTTGTGGGAGTCTTTCTCTAAGAGGGAGGCTAGAGAGAATTCTAGGTCTTGTCTTGAGAGTCTAAGAGCAAGAGCAAAAAGTGTCATGGACCAATTAGGTCTAGTGTTCTATTTATAGAAGAGAGACCATGAATAAAATATTCAATTAAATCAATCTTTTCCAAAATTGATTCAATCTTATTCCTTATTTAATCAATCATGATTAATCAATTCCATAATTGATTAATCTTTTCCACAAATGACTAATTACTTCCATAAGTGATTAGATCATTTCCATAAATGATTAATCACTACCTTAAGTGATTAATTATTTCCATAATTAATTAGTTCCCGGTTAATGAATTCTTTAATTAATTAACCACCAATTAAATATCACATATTTAATTTCAAGCCTTGAATTAATTAATTCGCCCAAATAGATTTTAGGCCTTAAATTAATTAATTCATTATTTGAACTCTTTCAAACTTCCATAAATTTATATTTGAATTTCTTCAAATATTAATTTCTCTCACAATAATATATCAATATATATTATATTTGTTTCCCTTAGTAAATTGAACATTTTCAATTTACTTTTATTACTTAGTTGCCTCAAATTACTTTATGAGCTACCAATGGGACCTAATGGACCTGCAGATCAGAAGCTCCAACGATGTGAGATTAATTGGTCAAACTAATTAACCACATTAATCAATATTCGTTAACTATGTGTACATTCCACTATAGGCTCACAGTTGCACTCTTCTCACTGCAGACATATTTTCTGTGTCCACGGATCTAGACCAATATTGACTAGTTAGTCCTTCACGAGTGTCCGTAACACCAACTGGGTCAAATTACCGTTTTACCCCTGGGTTACCTCTATTTCCTTAAGTACCAGTTCTCCTCTAATGAACAACCTGTTTGTGGTCCAACCATCAAACAGAAAACCCTCTCGTGCCATTGAGAGGGTAGGGCCCTTTGTTCAAGACTCGGAGTAACCACTTAAGGGAACACTCATCTGCTTCCCTAAAGTCGGGAAGGAGTGAATTCCATCTTGCACGATTATGTTCCCAGCTCCCCATTTGGTATTGTCCCCAAAATGGTAGGCTTATTGAGTCGGCGTACTGACCACTCTCACCCATGCAAACCAAAGGAAAATCTCTCATGAGCAGGAGTCCATAATCAACTCAGGATTAAGACTAAGTCGTCTAGGTCATCCTAGTGAAATAGAAAACCAACTAGTTAACGGTGTTATAACCAGTGGTTACTATTTCGCAGTCTGGTCTTATGCAAACTCATTGCATAGGATACCCCCACTCGCATGTCTCCTACACGAACGCGTTGGATCGCAGCGTTTGTATCAAATACAAAGTGGGTTGTATCCATATTGTCACCAGGATAAGGCACCCAGTCTTATCCCTATACTATAGACCCTTTAGGCTGTTTCTTGAACAATGATACTATATGTCGCTACTGAAGGAGTGAAGAACACTCGAGCGGAAGCGTTAGCGGATCTTAGGCACCGATTTTCATTAATTTTGAGGATTAAAGCATGTTGAAAACAAGAACGAAAAACAGAGCGTTAGAAAACTAACCTTTGAAGCTTCAAATTCGTGGATCTCTTTGGATGATTCTTTACACGAACAGCTCATGGACGACCACCAAGATCTTCCCCGCTATTCTCCGGCCTTAGAACGAGCTTGTGGGAACCCGAGCATGATGAATTTTAGGAGAGAAAAATTGAGAAAGAAAATGGGTTTTTGAGCTTTTGTCTTCACGATTTTTCTTTTGCCAAAAAAAAAAAAAAAAAAAAAATGAACCCACCTCTTCACTTTATTCTCAGCTTATATATGAGAAGACAATCAAGGATTAGTCATGGTGTTGAGGTGTCTAGCTTTCAATTTTGCATGAATAATGAAAATGGGAAAATTTGGCACCACATGAATTTCAATCTCAAATTCATTTTAATGGCCACACTTGGATTTCAACTTTTGAAATCCAATTTTCATAATTTAATTAACTTTAAATAAATTAAATTCAAATAATGTAATTTACATAACATAAACTTTAATTGATTAAACCTTTTTAATTAATTAATTATAATACTATAATTCAATATTAAATATTGAACTTAATACGTTCCCAACTTCTCTCATAAACCGATGAATATGAATCAATATTCAAATTCAAAACCAATTATCTCGAAGGTGAATCCCTATTCACGTGTGTTGTATTTAAATCACATTTAAACAACTATTACTCTCTTGGAATATGGTTTTAATTAACAATTAAACTATTGCGTTATATTATATCGAATATAATTTAACGATATCTCCCTAAAGTGAATTTGAATGTTTTTCAAATTCTTTCATCACTCTGTTCTAAGGTTAATCCATTTGAGCTAGCAGGGGGACCTAATGGACCTACAGATCATGGGCTCCAACGATCCGAGATTAACCGGTTGAACTCTTTCAATCCTAGTTAACCAACATTCGTTAACTAACGAGACACTCCACTATAGCTCGTAGCTGAACTCCCCTCACTGTAGATTTATTTCTGTCCACCCGATATAACCGTGATTAGTAAGTCAATCCTTCACAAGTTGTTCGTAACTATAGTAAGGTCAAAAGGTCCGTTTTACCCCTATAACACTTCTTGTTCCTTAAGCCTCAACTGAGTCCCTAATGAACAATTGGTTTGTGGTCCCACCATTAAACCTGAAACCTCTCAGGCCAATGAGAGGGCGGCGCGCCTTTGTTCACATTACGGAGTCAGTACTTAAGGGAACAACCTTTCTACTATCCCTAAAGACAGGTAGGAGTGAATTCCATCTTGCAGGACTATGTCCCTAGCTATCTATCCAGTCTTATCCCCAAAGTGGCAGGTATATTGAGCGGCACTTATGGGCCACTCTCACCTATGCAAATCAAAGGATAATCCCGAATAAACAGGAGTTCATAGTTAGCTCAGGATTAAGATCGAGTTACCTAGGTCATCACTTTGAAATAGTCAGTTTCACAGTAAACGGTGTTATAAAGTGAAAGTGACTTATTTCACGGTCCGGTCTTATACAAACTTCTTTTGCATAGGACGCCCCCACTCACATGTCTCTACATGAACGATTTAGGATCACATCGTTTGTATTAAAACAAAGTGGGCCTCGTCACATAGTTTTTCCTAGGATAAAGATACCCAGTCTTATCCCTATACTATAGACTGTTTTAGGCTATGTACTTGAACCTGATCCACTTTTATGTCACTACATAAAGTTCAAGCATTCATCTCATAACCAAGGATTCTAGTTTTATTGGATTTGGGTTAATAAAAACATAGTTAAACAAATCTTTCGCCAACCATAATAAAAACTATTCTAATAAGTTTTATATATAAATCTTTGTTACATTTACTATCCACGAGTTTTAGGACATAAACCCCAACAAACTCCCACTTGGACTAAAACTCTAGTGGGCTGTTCAACTCGTAGACCTAGACCATCTAGATGTCCCTCGACCACTTTTAGCCATGAGGGCCTTCGTAAATGTTTCAGCAATATTTTATTCTTGAGGATTTCCTCGTGACAATCACATCCACTTAACTCATAAATCTCCTAGATGAGATGTGCGTTTCTGTTCTATACACTCGCCTCATATTTGGATCAACTTTCCAAATGAACTTCCTAAGTCCTACAGATTCTTGAATTTGCTTTATAAGTAGCAACTTATTTGGCCTTCAAGATAAAGTCTATGATACATCCTTACTCGATGCTATGCCATCATATAGCTCTCTCTTAAGGATAAATTATAATATCGATGTTCATTTCCATGAATCCTGATCAGTGTGCTAATCAGAATTAGTGTATCCTGTAAGGATCAAATCCTCAACACCATACACGAGCCTATAAATCCTCGTTCTCGTAAGATACTTGAGGATATGTGTACTATAGTCCAACAGCCTTACCCTGGACTGAATTGGTATCTACTGACAACTCCTACTGCATACCTTATGCTAAGCCTGACAATTGATTGTCTAGGCATGGGAATTTCATCTCAAGTTCTCAACCTCTTGAAGCGTCTCAGGACAATGCTCCTGTGACAAATGAATTCCATATCTGAAAAGTAAACAACCTTTCTCGGAATTCTAATCTTATATCTAGCCAACACTTTTGTCCATATAAGATACTTGAGACAGAGCTACCGATCTTTTGTTCTTGTGATTCCAAATAGGTTGGATTCTAAGAACATACTGAGCCTCTCCAAATACATTATTTGGAACTAGGCTGTTAGCTCACTATTAAATGTCAGTATTGATAACCTAAATCATTCCTAATGAATAGGATATCAATCAATACTAAACTAAGAAAGCTACTAAACTATTTCTAATTCTTCCGCTGACACAAGACTTGTCAATACTCTGGTCAAAAAATCATAAGTTTAATCATGCATTAAATCTTATGTTCTAAGATCGAAACCTTCAACTCTAACCATAAATCGATTGGTTAAGGTTGCAAACCTTTCGCTCTAGATCTTGGACTATGAACTTCTTTTGGTCTATACCAAAATGAATTGAAATATATATATTCCATTTATAGGTTCATATTTTGACTTAATTGTCCTTTATCCATGTCATTCATTACTTCATTAAAGGTGAATGAATCCTCGATATTGTCATGAGGCATGACAATCGAAGTTACAGTTAAACTCACACAGTTTTCATTAGGTTGTTTAACAACCCTCCCACTGCATCGAGGCTCTCTCAACAATCGAGAAGGACAGGACTAATTTAGTGTGTCAGCTCGATCAACAACCCTTTGTTGAAGAACAAATCCTATTAACAACTCTTTGTTGATGTACTTGCAGCTTTTACTTATAATTTACTTAACACTCTTTTACTTCATGGTTGTGATTTCTAACGTAATTTCTTTTAAGAAAGATGCATTTGTCAATACAAATACTTTCTTCAAGAAGTATTCATAAATCGTTCCTTTTTGGGATAACCTAAAACATGCACCTTTTTTTAATAAGGTTTTAGTTACTTCGGGTTTGTCTCATATGCAGGACATCCCTAAGTTCTGAAACAACATAAACACATTTTATGCTTTTTCAGAGTTCAAATGATGTTTCAAAAAACATTCTTTTGAAAGAACCATATTAGTATTTTAAATTGCAGTCAATACTACATATCCCAAAACGAGTTTAGGCAACTCATTATCAAATGAACCATGTCTAACAAGGCTCTGTTTCTCCTTACCTATACATCATTCTATTATGGTGTATAAGGTATTGAGAGTTTAGGACCTAATTCCATATTCTATCAAATAAACTTGGTATCTCGAGTCCATATACTCTCTACTTTGATCGGATCGAAGTGTCGTTATTGTTTTTCCTAATTTGGATCTTATCCTTAGCATTATATTATTGAACTTCAAGAGTTCAGATTTATAATGCTTTAGGTAAACATAGAGCACGTTGAATAATCATCAATGAAACAAAATCAATTATTTATTCTTGTTCGAGTATTAACATTCAGAATGTTTTAACTCTAAGGTTTCTTTTTGCACGATAACCTTTTTCCTGAAAAAGGTCATTAAGTCAGTCTACTTTTAAGGCATGACTTATAGGGAGGCAATAAGTCGTCTTCTAACCCGTTTAGAAGTTCATTTTAGACTAGCCTTCAATCCTATTGGAATTTAGTTCGGCCTATCCTTAAGTGCAAAAGATAGGTGCCTTGAGAAACATGTCGCCTTTTCTTTTGAGTCATAGCGGTTTAAATATCTCATATATTAAAATCGCTCTGGGCTCTATCGGTCTTAAAACGTATATGTTATTCCTTATGTTTGTAGAACAAATATTGGCATCCTTTTCGATATGAACGGTTCATACATAAAAGGTAATATAATAGCTTTGTTCTAGAAAACAAGATTTTGAAAACAAATTTTCTTGTAATCTTAGGAACAATATATATCGTTCCTTGAAAGAGCAACTTTATGTCTCCCACTGCCTTAGCCGAGATAAACTCTTCTATTTAAAGTCTAAGAGTTATCTTAACTAGTTCACGACTAGCATTTAGGAACTCATTCCTGGAAAAGAACATACGTGAATTAGTGGGTCCTGAATTGAATATCCAGGTTGAATCACTATTCTTACCAAGCACGTTTTCAAGACGAATAAATCATATTTCTAGTCTTGAATCATGTTCTTTTTGGTTAGGCAATTTTCTATGTTATATTTATCATGATCATTGCGGGAATGAAATAGATATAACATCTTGAGGACATATTACATTTTAAGACTGTTTACGTATCACTTACCACGATATAGTGTATAAGGTTTGTTTAGTAGTATATTTCTATACCAATGACGAATTTGGCGTATTTAAAGAGGCATTTTATAGAACCTATACTAATCGCTGAATAATAACAAAAACGGTTGTCTTAAGAGTACTAATCTAATTAATTTAGCAAAAGCAATTATGCGCGCTATTAATCATAATTCTTTTGCAACGATACTTCAATGGTTTGAGTAACTGCCACCGAGAGGTGGTCAGCTAGTCCTCCTCTGAACTGAGACATTCTCAACTAAACGTTAACACCATAATCACTCATATCTTGTTATTTCGTTTAGTTACCGTTGTTTGGTCAAGAATAAGCTCACCATTAGTTTTGTCTTGTAAGTGTGACCCTCCATTTTTTTAGATTTTAGAGAACGGTCCCAACAATGCTACCGAATGGAAAAGCTAATGTTGGGAACGGTCCTGAGAAATCCTTTATCCTTATGGGGTGTTTACTGTGCTACAATCCCTATGTTACAACCCTCCGAATGGTGTAGCAGCTCCAGGGCGTGCTTAGCAGGCGAACATAGAGACCTTGCGATGTAAACCAATGGAGGAGACCGTAGGATGTGTTGACACGCTTCCTTCTCCCACTTACTATAAATACTTTCTCCATTCACCTTGATATTGATTTATGTCATCACCTTCCGAATAGAATGGTTACGTTAGTAAGTAACAAGAGGCTATGCATAAATCTCACGGTGTGAACTTTAGAGAGAAGCGTGAGAAGAAAAGGGTTTTGTTTTCATATAAATACTTTCTCTGTTCACTTTGATGTTGATTTATGCAATCACCCTCCGAATGGAATGGTTACGTTAGAAAGTAAAAAAAAGCTATGCATAAATCTCATCGTATGAACTCTATGGATAACTTGAGAAGAAAACGATTTTTCATAGACCTTTTTCCTTCCACTAAGTATTTTAAAATTTAGGGTCTTTTACTTAGGTAAATCTTGGCTAAACGAATTTATCTAAGTTAATGCCTTATATATAACTATTTTAAATAAGGTCTTTATTCTAATGTCTAGGCGAATTAAACCCTTTTAATTTCCTAGTGACATTGCATACTAATAAGACTAGGGTTAATTCAACTTAGGTACCGGATTACCGGGAGAGTTCCCTTATAACCAACGTATTATATCCTACTTATCGAATTTTAATTCTATTAAAACACTAAGCAGGAATCTCTTCTAATCCTATTAGAAAACAGTGATCTTAGGTCTAATCGATTTTAAACGTTTTAAAAATAATACATGCTACCTAAGATTCTATGTTAGCATGCAACTCTTTGTTATAGGTTTAACGGTTTCTATTCATTAACCTTATAACTATTTATAACTTTTAATGAATTAAACCTATAACATGCTTCTAATGGTGATGAAAGTATATAACAATCATAATTCAAGTTATAAAAATAAATCACCATTCAAAAAAGCTTT
The DNA here is from genome assembly GCA_036850905.1 of Luffa acutangula. Taxonomy (NCBI): domain Eukaryota; kingdom Viridiplantae; phylum Streptophyta; class Magnoliopsida; order Cucurbitales; family Cucurbitaceae; genus Luffa; species Luffa acutangula. The sequence continues at coordinate 21,397,401 of CM072087.1, forward strand.
AAACGTTTTTGAAACAACCTAAGTCTAGGTGATTTCAAACGACATAACTATTACGCTATGATGTCTAGGTGATAAAACCTCACACCTCTCACGCATGCTCATAAGGCCGGGTTAACCTACCTCAAGTACCGACTCGATGCCCAAGTAGGAGGTGTTCCGTAAACCGTCAACTTAAATACCTCCAGCCTTAGACAGCATCTTGTCGGGTGAGTTCACTTGTAACCTTAGCTTTACAAGATATCGACCTATTCTATGCGAATCATTCGGGATTGGATTTCATTAACCCTAAGTGAGCATGCATTTATCTTTGTTATAGGTTTTAACGTCTATCTCGATTTTTATAACACTTTATAATATAGACAACCTATAACATTCATCTACGCTAAGGTGGTTTCATGCTGCATGCTTGTTTGTTTTCGTTTATTAATACAACGCTTATATTAAACATTCATAAACGAAAAATTAAAGCAACCAACATGCATCTAACACGAAACCTAACATGCATTCATTTAATTATAACCCTTATAAATTTACTAATGCATGAACATGCTTTCCTATGGTGGGATTTTAAATCTATATGGCATACGATATGCATATTCAATTTTAATTTAATTATAACATACATTCCTAATGCATAAATAATTAAACACACTAAAGCGGACCAGTTTTGGCATCTAAATAATTAATCTAAGCTAAATTATTACAATAATAATTAAACAAAATAGTGAATCGCCTTGGACAGCTCCCGAATCAGCCCCGAACACCTCGAAACAGCTTGAACCATGCAATATATGCTTGAACCGGACCAATGGGCTTCAAAATTTTCTTCAATCGGCTTGAACCAACCGAACCGGACCGGGAAATTAACCCCTAAACCGAACCACCGCCAAAATTCAAACCTTTTGAAATTTTGGCGGTAGCGTCGAGACGCTGTTGAAACAGCGTCTCGGCGCTGTTCATTCAGCAGCCCAGAAAACGCAGTTTTCTGGTGCTCTGTTTTTCGGCAGCTTGAACACTTCGTCTTCCTCGATCGATTACAGGCTAAATACAACTCTAATTGCTCCCAAATTGATACAGACTCTAGCCAAGACATTAATGCCCATATACATGTAGGCAATTACAAATTTAATCAACGAATTAAAGGATAAATTGATGCCAAAACCGAAAACCCAACTTTAGCAACCATAAACCATTCAACAATTGAAATTCACCCACCAAACTCAAATTAATGGAAATCAAGTGCCTAAACCACACTCTGATACAAATTGAAGGAGTGAAGAACACTCGAGCGGAAGCGTTAGCGGATCTTAGGCACCGATTTTTATTAATTTTGAGGATTAAAGCATGTTGAAAACAAGAACGAAAAACAGAGCGTTAGAAAACTAACCTTTGAAGCTTCAAATTCGTGGATCTCTTTGGATGATTCTTTACACGAACAGCTCATGGACGACCACCAAGATCTTCCCCGCTATTTTCCGGCCTTAGAACGAGCTTGTGGGAATCCGAGCATGATGAATTTTAGGAGAGAAAAATTGAGAAAGAAAATGGGTTTTTGAGCTTTTGTCTTCACGATTTTTCTTTTGCAAAAAAAAAAAAAAAAAAAAAATGAACCCACCTCTTCACTTTATTCTCAGCTTATATATGAGAAGACAATCAAGGATTAGTCATGGTGTTGAGGTGTCTAGCTTTCAATTTTGCATGAATAATGAAAATGGGAAAATTTGGCAGCACATGAATTTCAATCTCAAATTCATTTTAATGGCCACACTTGGATTTCAACTTTTGAAATCCAATTTTCATAATTTAATTAACTTTAAATAAATTAAATTCAAATAATGTAATTTACATAACATTAACTTTAATTAATTAAACCTTTTTAATTAATTAATTATAATACTATAATTCAATATTAAATATTGAACTTAATACGTTCCCAACTTCTCTCATAACCGATGAATATGAATCAATATTCAAATTCAAAACCAATTATCTCGAAGGTGAATCCCTATTCACGTGTGTTGTATTTAAATCACATTTAAACAACTATTACTCTCTTGGAATATGGTTTTAATTAACAATTAAACTATTGCGTTATATTATATCGAATATAATTTAACGATATCTCCCTAAAGTGAATTTGAACGTTTTTCACATTCTTTCATCACTCTATTCTAAGGTTAATCCGTTTGAGCTAGCAGGGGGACCTAATGGACCTACAGATCATGGGCTCCAACGATCCGAGATTAACCGGTTGAACTCTTTCAATCCTAGTTAACCAACATTCGTTAACTAACGAGACACTCCACTATAGCTCGTAGCTGAACTCCCCTCACTGTAGATTTATTTCTGTCCACCCGATATAATCGTGATTAGTAAGTCAATCCTTCATAGGTTGTTCGTAACTGTAGTAAGGTCAAAAGGTCCGTTTTACCCCTATAGCACTTCTTGTTCCTTAAGCCTCAACTGAGTCCCTAATGAACAATTTGTTTGTGGTCCTACCATTAAACCTGAAACCTCTCGGGCCAATGAGAGGACGGCTCGCCTTTGTTCACATTCCAGAGTCAGTACTTAAGGGAACAACCTTGCTATTATCCCTAAAGACGGGTAGGAGTGAATTCCATCTTGCAGGACTATGTCCCCAGCTATCTATCCAGTCTTATCCCCAAAGTGGCAGGTATATTGAGCGGCACTTATGGGCCACTCTCACCTATGCAAATCAAAGGATAATCCCGAATAAACAGGAGTTCATAGTTAGCTAAGGATTAAGATCGAGTTACCTAGGTCATCACTTTGAAATAGCCAGTTTCACAGTAAACGGTGTTATAAAGTGAAAGTGACTTATTTCACGGTCCGGTCTTATACAAACTTCTTTTGCATAGGACGCCCCCACTCACATGTCTCTACATGAACGATTTAGGATCACATCGTTTGTATTAAAACAAAGTGGGCCTCGTCACATAGTTTTTCCTAGGATAAAGATACCCAGTCTTATCCCTATACTATAGACCGTTTTAGGCTATGTACTTGAACCTGATCCACTTTTATGTCACTACATAAAGTTCAAGCATTCATCTCATAACCAAGGATTCTAGTTTTATTGGATTTGGGTTAATAAAAACATAGTTAAACAAATCTTTCGACAACCATAATAAAAACTATTCTAATAAGTTTTATATATAAATCTTTGTTACATTTACTATCCACGAGTTTTAGGACATAAACCCCAACAGCTACATATAGTTCAAGACTCATATTACAGCCTTGGATGTCTAGTTTATTGGCTTAGGGTTATCTTTAGGCAAAGATAAATATAAAATAACTAATAACATTTAATGGAAAAATAAATCAATATTATTTCATTAATATCCAATCAACAGTTACATTCACTATCTACGAGTTTTAGGGCATAAAACCCAACAAACTCCCACTTGAACTAAAACACTAGTTAGTGGGATGTAAATGCAATAATCTAAAGCTGGAAATGTCATGTATATTAAAATAATACAATGAACTAGGGCATCCTTATACCCATTATACATTTCTCCCACTTCCCCTAGATTAGATGACATACATATCTCGTAGACCTAGACCCTCTAGATGACCCTAAAACACATTAGCCGTGAGAGCCTTCGTAAATGGATCAGCGATGTTGTGCTCCGAGGCGATCTTAGTGACGATCACATCTCCTCGTTGCACAATCTCCCGTATCAGGTGATACTTCCTCTCGATGTGTTTACCCCGTTTGTGGCTTCGAGGTTCTTTCGAGTTGGCTACAGCCCCACTGTTGTCACAGTATAGTGTTATGGGCACGTTCATATTCGGAACCACTTCCAAATCAGTCAAGAACTTTCTAAGCCATACTGCCTCCTTAGCTGCTTCGCAAGCTGCTACATACTCAGCCTCCATGGTTGAGTCTGCTATGCATCCTTGTTTGATGCTTCTCCACACTACTGCTCCTCCATTGAGGGTGAATACTGACCCTGATGTGGATTTCCTTGAATCCTTATCAGCTTGAAAGTCAGAGTCAGTGTATCCAGTAAGAATCAAATCCTTAGCTCCATACACAAGCATGTAGTCCCTCGTTCTCCGAAGATACTTGAGGATATTCTTAACCGCTCCCCAGTGGTCCAACCCTGGATTAGACTTATACCTACTGACTACTCCTACCGCATAACATATGTCAGGCCTAGTGTAGAGCATAACATACATTAAGCTGCTTACAGCTGAGGCGTAGGGAATGTGTCTCATGTTCTCAATTTCTTGAGGTGTCTTAAGAGACTGTTCCTTAGACAGGTGTACCTCATATCTGAAGGGTAGTAGTCCCTTCTTGGAGTTTTGCATCGAATATCGAGACAACATTTGGTCAATATACGTTGCTTGAGACAGTGCTAGCGTTTTGTTCTTACGATCTCTAATGATTTTGATTCCCATAACATATAGAGCCTCTCCCAGATCTTTCATTTGGAATTGGGCTGCTAGCCATTTCTTAATGTCAGTGAGGTATCCTACATCATTCCCAATGAGCAGGATATCGTCTACATAAAGTATTAGAAAAGCTACTTTCCTTTTGTTGACTTTCTTGTACACACAAGGCTCATCAACGTTTTGGTCAAAACCAAGAGATTTGATTGCAGGATCAAATCTAATGTTCCAAGATTTGGACGCTTGTTTTAATCCATAAATGGATCGATTGAGCTTACAAACCTTTGGTTCTTGACCTTTGGCTATTAACCCTTCGGGTTGAGACATGAAGATATTCTCTTCAAGATTACCATTCAGAAAGGCAGTCTTGACGTCCATTTGCCATATTTCATAGTCATAATATGTGGCTATGGATAAGAGAATTTTTATGGACTTTAACATGGCTATAGGAGAAAAGGTTTCCTCATAGTCAACCCCTTCCTTTTGGGTATAACCCATTGCCACTAGTCTAGCTTTGAAGGTCTGTACCTTTCCAGCTGCATCTCTTTTTCTCTTATAGGTCGATTTGCACCCTATGGGTTTTACCCCATTTGGTAGATCTGCAAGTTCCCATACAGAATTGGAGTGCATTGACTCCATTTCCAGGTTCATGACTTTGACCCATTCATCCTTATCTTCGTCATTCATTGTCTGTCGATAGGACAATGGACCTCAATGCCATCATTAGGTATGACAACCTGAGTTTCAGTTAAACCCAAGTAGCAATCAGGTTGTAATACAACCCTCCCACTGCGTCGAGGCACTCTCAACGTTTGAGATGGACGGGATGGATCTGAAGAATTAGTTCCTTCATCAATCCTTGTTGAAGGTCCAGCTTCATCAACAACTCTTGGTGATTCTTCAATAGCTTCTCCTAATATTATTTTGTTGTGTGGTTTATGATCTCTCATGTGGTCTTCCTCTAAGAAGGTGGCGTTTGTCGATACAATCACCTTATTTTCTTGTGGGTCGTAGAAATAACCACCTCTCGTTTCTTTAGGGTAACCAACAAATTGTCACAGTTTTGAACGACGTTCCAGTTTCTTAGGATTTGTCACAAGCACGTGTGCTGGACAACCCCAGTTTCTTAGGATTTGTCACAAGCACGTGTGCTGGACTAATTTGGAAAGTGTTCCAAATATGAACTTTCCTATTGCAAGACAAGCTAGCATATCGAATTGAATGGAAGTATTGTTGATTCATTCACGAAGGCTCTCTCGACTAAAGTGTTTGAGGTGTTGGGTTTTATGCCCTAAAACCCGTAGTTACTAAATGTAAACAAATTGTATACTTGTTTCAATAAAGTGTTATCGAGTTTCTACAATAAAGTGTTATTGTTAAATATTGCACAATTTGACCCAAATCCAATAAACTAAGATCCAAGGTTGTTTGTATGTAACTTGAACTAGTATGTGGGGACATACGGGGATCGATGTTCAAGTAACAACCTAAAAGGTCTATAGTACAAGGATAAGGTTGGATACCTTATCCTGGTAACACTATGAGATACGACCTGCTTTGTATTTGATACAGACGTATTGATCCAAAACGTCCATGTAGTAGACATGCAAGTGGGGGTATCCTATGCAATGAATTTGCATAAGACCGGACCACGAAATATTCAACCATTAGTTATAACACCGTTAACTAATTAGGTTACTGTTTCAATAGGATGACCTAGGTAACTCAGTCTTAATCCTGAGTGTATCATGAACTCCTTCTCATGAGGGATTGTGGGGACAAGTCCTTTTTGGGTGAGACTGGCCAATACGCCAACTCAATATGCCTTCCTTTTTGGGGACAAGACCGAGTGGGAGGCTAGGGACATGACAACACAAGAAGGAATTCACTCCTTCCCGCTTCTAGGTGAAGTAGATGAGTGTTCTCTTAAGTGGTGACTCCGAGACTTGAACAAAGGGATCCCTCCCTCTCACTGTCCCGAGATGGACTTTTTGTTTAATGGTTGGACCATAAACAGGTTGTTCATTAGAGGACGCTGGTACTTAAGGAGACAGATGTAACACATGGGTAAAACGGTAATTTGACCCAGCTGTGATTTCGGACACTCGTGAAGGTTGACTTACCGGCATAGGTCTACATCCATGGACACAGAAATGTTCTATAGTGAGAAGAGTTCAGTTGTGGGTCTTTAGTGGAATGACCCACTTGGTTAACCTGATTAATGAGTTTAATCTATTAACCTCATATCATTGGAGCTCCTGATCTGTAGGTCTATTAGGTCCCCATGCTAGCTCGTAAAGAGTAATTAGGAACAAATATATCTTGAGAGAATTTGAATAGTTCAAATTCATATTGGGGATTAAGTTAATTGTACGAGATACAAATTAATATAATGTATAGTGATGCATTAAAATATAAAGTCTAATTTGAGATTAAACTTTATAATATCGAGAGATTGATATATTTGAAAGAGTTCAAATATATGTCTAATTAAATATATGGTATTTAATTAGAAGATGAATTAATTAATTATTCAATTTAGTTTAAATTAAATGAGATTTAATTAAACTATAGTCTATGAGAGAAATAAATATTTGAAGAAGTTCAAATATTAATATGAATTTGATTCATATTAAATTTATAGGATATAAGAGAATTTGAAGGAGTTCAAATTTTAATATGAATTTGATTCATATTATAGAATTAATTAATTGAAGGCGTCAAATTAAATATATGATATTTAATTGGGTAATTAATTAATTAACTAATAGAAGGTCTGAAATTAAATATATGATATTTAATTGGTGATTAATTAATTAAAGAATTAATTAATTTAAAATTAATCAATTATGAAAATGATCAATCACTTATGGAAATGATTTAATCACTTATGGAAGTGATCAATCATTTATGGAAAAGATTAATCAATTATGGAATTGATTGGTCATGGAATTGGTTGGTCATGGAATTGATTAATTATGGAAAAGATTAAATCTGTTATGGAAATAATTGATTTTAAATGAATATTTCATTCATGACCTTTCTCCTATAAATAGAACACTAAACCTAGGGTTTAGGTACTACAACATAAGGCCACAAGAATGAACTCTTGCATTCTCTCTAGCCTCCCTCTCATATTCTCTCAACTCAAGAACTTTAGGGAGAATTTTCTCTCTAGATTTTTTCCCATTCAAGATTAGGTAGTCCCACAACTACGTTCCTAATCTCAGAATTATTAGCGGGGAAGATCAAATGGTGGTGTTCTTCGTTGTTGCAGAGCAATCAAGAATCATTCTTGATTTTCAGAGACGTCAACAGAGGTTTGCTTCTCTTTTCTTTATTATAGATTTAGATCTAAATTTTGTATGCTTAGCCTTAAGTTTCTATAGAATTTGTTCTATGATTTTTGCCAATGTTATGGTATTTTTGGATAAACAAAATTAACTACGAATCGGTCCCAATTACGCTTCCGCTTTATTGGAATTAGAGAATTCCAAATCCTTCACTTTTAGTGTTCAAGAGAATTTTTGCTTTGCGTAAATTTCGCCTCGCCTCCCTGTGGATTCAATACTCGGAATTCTTTCGTTTTACTATTACTTGTGACTAGGGGCCGAAAAACCGAGCCGACAGACCGAAACCGGTCGAACCGACGTTGGTCGGTCGATTCACTACTACAAAAATAGGTTTTAATGACGGACAGAAAAAGGGGCGCGGATCCTTTAATGACGGACGAAAAACGTGCGCCACTTTTAATGTCGGACGCGCGTTTTTCCGGAAATTCGAACTTTTAATGACGGGCATTGCCCGTCATCAAAGGCTCCCTTTTAATGGCGGGCAAAGCCCGTCATTAAAGGGTTTTTTTTAAAAAAAAAAAAATTAAAAACACGGGATAAAAAGGAAAAAAACCCTAAACACTTTCTTTCCCCGATGGTTTTCACGGCTGAAACTCAAAGTCTCAAACCCTCGCCTTCTTCACCTTATAACCCTCAACGGCGACCAAATCTTCTAAGAACCCCAAGCGACCTGTGAAGCTCATCAATGGCGGCTTTGAAAACCTCCACACAGTCCAAAACTGCGACCCTGTTTTTCCCCTTCATACGCCCGCTGTTCTTCAGCCTCCCCAAGAATAGCGCCACGGTTTTGGCCTCTGTTATCATCACCGACATGCCCGCCCATGCCCACTTCGATGCTTTGGATTAGAGGAAGAGTGAGTTGTTCAGATTCAGCATATACAATGTGGCGCTACGGCAACCATAACTTCTTTCCAGAGTTCGGCAATGGAGCTCGTGCTGCCATTTCGGCTACATCTATTCACTAGATTAGGCTCCAACTTATTTCAAACAAGCTTCATAATGGATGTCTGTGGCGTTCTACACTCATCCCTTCGAAACCCAATCAGGATATGAAGCTTTTCCTTCTGAATCAGCCAATGTTCGCCACTGGAACCCTCAGATCGTTGGGTCGAAGAGCAAGTTTTTCCTCTCTTGCTGCCAAATGGGAAGGCGGAGTTTCCATGGTTCAAGGAGCTTCAAGAGGAATTGGCCTCGAATTTGTGAGTTTTTTCTGTTTTTATTTTTCCCCTCCGTGAATTTCTGTTACGCTTCAATTTACTTGTTTCGCTTGCTATTCGTGATGAAAATGTATTCGGAATCCATGATGTCGTTGAAGTTGATCAAAGGTTCACTTGAATTCGATTAAATCTTTCATTCTCTTAATTCCTGTTTTCTCTGGTTTTTATGGTATGGACTGTCATGAATTGTTTGTTTTGTTTTTTTGAGTGTGATCGTTTTTGAATTTGGTAATGGGTTACTGTACATTTCAGTAAGTGATAGCGAGCATAGCTAGCTATTTTTCTCTGATTAATTAAGCTAGTCTTTTTCAATTATTTGCCCAAATTTATGCATTTTTATGTTTTATTTGTAGGAAGTATGTGCTTGAAGCTTAATTCAGCAATTGGAGTCAAATGGAGCTTCCAATCTTAAAAAAAAAAAAAAAAAAAAAAAAAAAAAAAAAAAAATAGCGTCGCGACGCTATAGCAAAATTTTCCAAATTTGCGGATCGCGACAGCGTCTCGACGCTACGACGAAATTTTGCTATTTAAGCTTCTTTTCGGCTAGGTTTGAGGGGAGATCAATTTGGGACCTTTTGGAGCCGAAAAGAGGGCAGAACAGAGGACTTTGAGGCTGAAAACAAAGGGGGAGACTTGGAAATCAACCCATTGTTCGTGGGGATCGTGACGGGGACGTCGGGACTCGGCCTACATTGAGTTTTCTTTTCCCTTTCCTTCCTTTAGTTAGATTTATGGCTTTCAATTGTTTAGTTGAGCTTGTATTTACATTCATGAGTAGCTAAACTTGTAGCTTAGGGATTGATGTAGTTGATTAAGTTTATGGATTGATTTATGGTTTAAGTTGTGCAATGTTATTGTGTTTGTAATCTTGATTTAATGCTTTCAATTAATTGGCCATTAGTTGGATGATTTAAGTTTCGAATCTAGCTCGGGAGAGGGGATTTGATCTAGACTTGCTCAAGATTGCATGAATAAAGTTTACTTTCTAATTCTTGACGGTTTTAGATTAACTTTAGAATTGGTTAAAAGATCTCATTGCCTTGCTTATTAATAAACTTAGATAGGGATATCAAGTTGGTTAATTTGCATGAGAATCAATTATACTCGGGAGAGGTAGTTGTGATTAAAGGGTCTTTGGCTCATAATTTCATTGTGCATAATAACTTATTCCTTAAAAATCAATCCTAAACTAAATCGGCGAAATCAATTCCCTAAGTGTTGTTTCCAATTGAATTTCCATTCTTTTTACTTGCTTTGATTTTATTTTATTATCTTTTAATCATCACTTTTTGATCCCTAAATAAAATTGGGCGAGATAATTCACAATACTCGATTTGCTTAAAAATCCAATCCAGAGGACGACATTCGAATTTACTATTCACTATATTATTACTTGACCCGTACACTTGCGGTTAGCAATTTGCACATCAAGTTTTTGGCGCCGTTGCCGGGGACTGGCACATTTAGCTAGATTGATATTGTGAAAAAATTGCTTGATCTTAATTTAGGGTGTATTGTTACTTTTTTAGGTTGTTTGCATTTTTTTCCTTATTTGTTTTTCTTTCCATATTTGATTTTCTAAGTTAGTTTTTCTTTTAGTTGTGTAATCTTTTCCTTATTTGTTCTTGTTTTCCCTTTTTAGATTAGTTTTCTTATTTGCATTTTGCCATATTTATTTTTTGCATTCCATATTAGGTTACTTTGTTTCCTTTTCTAGATTATATTTTCCATATTTAGATTAGTTGTTTCCTTTTCTTTATTTCATTCCATAATTGTTTTCTTTCTTTTCTAGGGTAGTTTTGTTTGTTTATGCGTAGGGATAAAGATTTAATTTTAGCACCATTTGATCCCGAGATAGAAAGAACAATTCTTAGGCTTCGAAGGGAAAATAGAGAAACTATTCAAATGGCAGATCAAAATCCACCTGAGGAGCCTAGGCCTATTAGAGATTATTTTCAGCCTGTGTTTCAGGGGCAACAGTCGGGGATTGTCTATGCACCGATTAATGCCAACAACTTTGAGCTGAAGACCGGTCTCATTCAGATGGCTCGAGACTGTGCATACAGAGGATCACCCACCGAGGATCCAAATTCTCATCTTAAATCATTCTTGGATATTTGTGGGACGGTAAAGATTAATGGTGTCTCTGAGGATGCTATTCGCTTACGTTTATTTCCCTTTTCTTTGCAGGATAAAGCACGTGATTGGTTGCAGTCTATTACCCCTGGGAGCATCACCACTTGGGATGCTTTGGTCCAGGCCTTTTTAAAGAAAATTTTCCCTCCTGCAAAGACGGTCAAGCTGAGGACCGAGATTGGGACATTCCAACAACAATATGATGAGCAGCTGTTCGAAGCTTGGGAGCGATTCAAAGAGCTACTGAGGAAGTGTCCTCAGCATGGTTACCCCGATTGGCTTCAGGTACAGTTGTTTTATAATGGTTTAACTCCTAGTACAAAAACGATTGTTGATGCAGCTGCAGGTGGGACTCTGTTGTCCAAGACCGTGGAAAACGCTCGCACACTTTTAGAGGATATGGCCACCAACAGCTATCAGTGGCCATCTGAGCGGTCTACACCTAAAAAGATTGCTGCTGGAGTGTTTGAGGTTGATAAAGTAAGTGCACTCCAGGCCCAGATGACTTCCCTTGCCAATGCTTTTATGAAATTTTCAGGTACAGGGAGTGCACAGTCAATTGAATCAGCTGCTGCTTTAGCATCCAGACCTCAGGAGGAGACCATTGAACAGGTTCAGTATGTATCAAATTTTAATTCTAGGGGATATAATAATAGTTCTACACCTACACATTATCACCCTAATAATAGGAACCATGAAAATTTCTCTTATGCTAATACTAAGAATGTTCTTAATCCTCCTGGTTTTGCCCCTCAAACTCAAGATAATAAAAAGTTAGAAGATCTTGTAGGAGCTTTCATTGCAGAGTCTAGTAACAGGACAACCAAATTAGAGGAGGCAGTCCTTGCCATCAATTCAACAGTTAATGGCCACAGCGCTGCCATCAAGAATATCGAGACTCAGCTGGGTCAGTTGGTAAATGTTGTAAGTACAATGAACAAAGGTAAGGCCCCAGCTGAACAAGAGAAACCCCAGATGGAGTACTGTAAGGCAATCACTGTGCACCAGGAGAAATCTGAAGAGGAACCTGAATCTGAGGACTATGAAACGTCTACAGGGGAAGCTGAGGAGGACACATCATCAGATGAGGCTGAAAAGCCTAACCTTGAGCCTCCTATCCCTTCTCCCACACTGTTGGTTCCCAAGGAAAGGAAAAAGAAAAAGAAGAAAAAGAACAATCAGGTTCAGTTTGATAAATTTATGAATGCTTTTATGAATCTGAATATTAATATTCCTTTTGCAGAGGCATTAGAGATGCCCCAATACAACAGGTTTATGAAGGAGTGGTTAGCGAAGAAGCGAAAAGAAAAGAAGGTCGACACTGTTTATCTCGCTTCCACATGCAGCACCAGAGTACAACAGAAAGTACCTGAAAAAGTAGCAGATCCAGGGAGTTTTTCTGTTCCTTGTAGTTTTGGTACTTATTCGTTCAGAGCATTATGTGATTTAGGTGCTAGCATTAATATTATCCCATTGTCCTTGTGTAAAAAGTTAGATATAGGTGAGATTAAGTCTACTCCTGTAAAGCTCCAATTGGCTGATCAATCTGTGGTGAGACCAGTTGGTATTGTAGAAAATGTGCTAATCAGAGTAGGTAGATTTTTCCTCCCTATTGATTTATATGTTATGGACATGATAGAAAATCCTTCGATGCCTGTCATATTAGGATGACCATTCCTCGCTACTGGGCGAGCGATTATAGATATTGAGCGCAGGGAGCTCACTATTAGAGTCAAGAACGAAAAAGAAATCTTTAAAGCAGTTGAAGACTCCAAAGATGAAGTGCTTTACATGGGCTACAGGAAAGGTGCAAGAAAGAGCACCTCTGTTGGATTCACAGAACAAAAGCCTCCTTGAAGCACGTGCAACACGTCGAGCTAATGACGTTAAACAAGCGCTTATGGGAGGCAACCCAAGTAAGTTTAGCGTGTTTTCTTTTTATCTTTGATTTATTGTTTGTTTTTGTTTTGTAGGTCTTGTTTTCTTTCTCCCCTTTGCTTTCAAGCTTTCAAGATTCCAAGCTCTCAAGCAAGAAGTCATCATCATTCCAGGCCAGTATTGTTCACTCCTGTCATTCTTTTATTGTTCTCATGCTTGTTTATGCTTTATTTTCGTTATACATTGAGGACAATGCATATTTTAAGTTTGGGGGTGGATTAGCATGTTTGTGGAGCCCTTGAGCATCTGAGTTCGGGCTATAGTTTTGAGCTTTCTTTGAATTATGCATATGGTTGTCTTCTGGATGCCACTTTTGCATGATTATGATGTCCTAGGATAGGCTTTCTTGTCAATTTTCAAGCTTGTGATGAGATGTAAGCATAAGTGCCCAAAAAGGGAGACTTTTTAAAATTTTTCTAGGAGATGGCTTGCATGAGTAGAGTATCTGTCTTGGCTAGATTTGGTTTTGAATGCTTAGGAGCGAATTATTGGGTTCATATGCTTGTTGTCACCTCGATAGGTGTAGGGTAGAGCTAAAGAGTTAATTTTTTGCAAATTAGCATGTTTGATCTTGCTTAGGAGGAAAGAAAAGAATATCTGCTTATTATGTTCTTAACGAAAAAATCATTCTTGTTGTTATTGTTTAAAAAGAAAAAGTCATGACTTATGCGCGCAATATGCAATGGTTAATAATGATTAAGGCAAAAAGAGCTACCCCTGTTGTGATCAGTTAGGCCAACCAGAGAAAACTCAGGTTAAGGGTCCCTGCAATGGGTGTGTGAAAGCTAGTGCCACATTTAAATGCTTAATTCAATTGTTAATTAAAAGCACCTAAGTATGGAGATAAACAAACTAATTTGTTCCATTAACTCATTAGTGAAACCTTAGTGCCAGTGTAGAGGGAAGATGAGTTGAGAGTTTAATAAATCAATCCCGGGCTAGTAGAGTCTGATCTTGTTGAGTTAGATCTCGCTTGTGCAAGTTAATTTTGAAAAAATTTTAATTTGTCTCCCTCATTGGTCCTTATGTGCATGTCTCTTGCTTGCTTGACTATTGACCTTTGAGCCTTGAGGATTGAGTTATGATTATTGCATCCATTCTTCTACTGTATGCTTGATTTTTAGTTTGCTCGAGGACTAGCAAAAGCTTAAGTTTGGGGGTATTTGATAGCGAGCATAGCTAGCTATTTTTCTCTGATTAATTAAGCTAGTCTTTTTCAATTATTTGCCCAAATTTATGCATTTTTATGTTTTATTTGTAGGAAGTATGTGCTTGAAGCTTAATTCAGCAATTGGAGTCAAATGGAGCTTCCAATCTTAAAAAAAAAAAAAAAAAAAAAAAAAAAAAAAAAAAAAAATCACAGCGTCGCGACGCTATAGCAAAATTTTCCAAATTTGCGGATCGCGACAGCGTCGCGACGCTGTCTTGACAGCGTCTCGACGCTACGACGAAATTTTGCTATTTAAGCTTCTTTTCGGCTAGGTTTGAGGGGAGATCAATTTGGGACCTTTTGGAGCCGAAAAGAGGGCAGAACAGAGGACTTTGAGGCTGAAAACAAAGGGGGAGACTTGGAAATCAACCCATTGTTCGTGGGGATCGTGACGGGGACGTCGGGACTCGGCCTACATTGAGTTTTCTTTTCCCTTTCCTTCCTTTAGTTAGATTTATGGCTTTCAATTGTTTAGTTGAGCTTGTATTTACATTCATGAGTAGCTAAACTTGTAGCTTAGGGATTGATGTAGTTGATTAAGTTTATGGATTGATTTATGGTTTAAGTTGTGCAATGTTATTGTGTTTGTAATCTTGATTTAATGCTTTCAATTAATTGGCCATTAGTTGGATGATTTAAGTTTCGAATCTAGCTCGGGAGAGGGGATTTGATCTAGACTTGCTCAAGATTGCATGAATAAAGTTTACTTTCTAATTCTTGACGGTTTTAGATTAACTTTAGAATTGGTTAAAAGATCTCATTGCCTTGCTTATTAATAAACTTAGATAGGGATATCAAGTTGGTTAATTTGCATGAGAATCAATTATACTCGGGAGAGGTAGTTGTGATTAAAGGGTCTTTGGCTCATAATTTCATTGTGCATAATAACTTATTCCTTAAAAATCAATCCTAAACTAAATCGGCGAAATCAATTCCCTAAGTGTTGTTTCCAATTGAATTTCCATTCTTTTTACTTGCTTTGATTTTATTTTATTATCTTTTAATCATCACTTTTTGATCCCTAAATAAAATTGGGCGAGATAATTCACAATACTCGATTTGCTTAAAAATCCAATCCAGAGGACGACATTCGAATTTACTATTCACTATATTATTACTTGACCCGTACACTTGCGGTTAGCAATTTGCACATCAAGTTTTTTGACAGCGTCGCGACGCTACGACGAAATTTTGCTATTTAAGCTTCTTTTCGGCTAGGTTTTAGAGGAGATCAATTTGGGACCTTTTGGAGCCGTAAAGAGGGCAGAACAGAGGCTTTTGGAGCTGGAAACAAAGGAGGAACTTGGAAATCAACCCATTGTTCGTGGGGATCGTGACGGGGACGTCGGGATTCGGCCTACATTGAGTTTTCTTTTCCCTTTCCTTCCTTTAGTTAGATTTATGGCTTTCAATTGTTTAGTTGAGCTTGTATTTAAATTAATGAGTAGCTAAACTTGTCACTTAGGAATTGATGTAGTTGATTAAGTTTATGGATTGATTTACGGTTTAAGTTGTGCAATGTTATTGTGTTTGTAATCTTGATTTAATGCTTTCAATTAATTGGCCATTAGTTGGATGATTTAAGTTTCGAATCTAACTCGGGAGAGGGGATTTGATTTAGACTTACTCAAGATTGCATGAATAAAGTTTACTTTCTAATTCTTGACGGTTTTAGATTAACTTTAGAATTGGTTAAAAGATCTCATTGCCTTGCTTATTAATAAAAACTTAGATAGGGATATCAAGTTGGTTAATTTGCATGAGAATCAATTATACTCGGGAGAGGTGGTTGTGATTAAAGGGTCTTTGGCTCATAATTTCATTGTGCATAATAACTTATTTCTTAAAATCAATCCTAAACTAAATCGGCGAAATCAATTCCCTAAGTAGTTTTCCCAATTGAATTTCCATTCTTTTTACTTGCTTTGATTTAACTTTATTATCACTCATTCATCACTTTTTGATCCCTAAATAAAATTGGACGAAATTATTCACAATACTCGATTTGCTTAAAAATCCAATCCAGAGGACGACATTCGAATTTACTATTCACTATATTATTACTTGACCCGTGCGCTTGCGGTTAGGAAAAGTCCACATCAGTAAGTTTTGGGATTTGGTAATGGGTTACTGTACATTTCAGTAAGTTTTGGAATTTGGTAATGGGTGACTGTACAATATTTGGTTGCATAGACTAAAGCTAGAACAATTTTTGACTGCATATTGTTCCCTCTCTCATAGTTGTGTGGTGTGTAGGGAGCATACCAGTATGCAATCAAGTTTTTTTTTTTTTTTTTTTTCACGAAGTTGTCATATTCTCTATTATATTAAATTATTTTAAAATAAAATATTAATTAATCATGAACAAATATACTTGATATTTAGGAAGAAATACAATGTATTTCTTCAAATATTCGATTTGGGTATATTTCTACACACTAAATTCTTTTGATGTCAAACCATGCTACTACTTCATTTGACCTTCTCCTCTGTATGTTATTACAGTAGAGTAAACAAAAATTCATAATATGTTAATGTCAAACTAAATACAAAGTAGCATTAAAAGTAAAACTAGATACAAACTTCCATGAATCCATCCGCACAGTAATCCTCTTCGATATCCTTCTTTCTATATTCTTAAAGGTAAACAAAAATTCATGATATGTGAAATGTAATCAAATGTTAGTTACTTCCATGAGAATGAACAGAAGACATGGATTTTGCAGAAACCGAAGCCGTGGGGCTGGTGGTGTCTCTTTCCACGTTACTGAAGTTGGCTTTTCCGGTTAGCATTTTGATCGCATTTTATTTTATTCAAAGAAAATAAAATAAAATAAAAATAGTATGGCCAATGGAATGGTGGTGGTGGGTTTAAATTTGATTTTAATTTCTTGAGCTGAAATATAAATTTATTTCTTAGTAAAGATTTGAGATGGATACTTGGATAGAAGAAGACAAGAGCATTAATTCATGGTGAATCCCAACCACTGAGTGTAGTTTATTATAGGGCTAGAAAATCTTTTAGTCTTTACTTCCATATATGGTCAGCACAGTTTTTAGACATGACCTTGAGATTATGGAAGATGGAAGAAGGTACAAGTTCATACTTTTGGAACTTCAGAATCTTCAAATTTTGTTGATATTGAAGCTTTGAACATCAGTATGAATGTCAATCCTGGTAGATCATCTTCATCAACCACAGAAACTTCACATTCCTTGCATCATTTTTTCATAGAAACGAGCCTTGCGACTGCCTTCTAGACTTGAGTTCAATTTTCAGGATGATAGGAATCATCATTCGTATTTTCTATTCATTAAACAAAATGGGTGGCCATGGACCTCACGTGAAGTAGCCTAGACAAGTTGAGAGTGCTAGCTTCTTTCCATACACTAACATTCACAATATACGATACAATTCACTCGCAGAATCTGACTGGTTCACAATTTTTTCTCGTCTATTTACAGCAGACTATTGTATATCAGTAGGAGTAGGAGTTTCTTGTCACTGCCTCTGGAGGTCGACACCCCTTAGGTGGGTACAACTCTGTAAATTGTATGAACCACCGTAGATTGGCTTAGTGGTATAAAGGCGAATGTAAATAATAAAGGGTTTATAGGAAATGAGTTCAAATCATGGTGGCCACTTATCTAGGATTTAATATTCCACGAGTTTTCTTGGCAACAAAATGTAGTAAGGTTAAACAATTGTCTTATCGAATAGTTGAATTTTCTACAAGTTGGCCTGGACACTTATGAATATCAAAGAAAAATAGTTCATGTAATATGTTTTCTGTATACGAGATTTTCAAAGTTATACAAAAACTCCAAAATATAATTCTCTGTTTAATTGTGTGCAACTAATTTGAAGTTCTCCATAACTCAGTTCATGGATTGGCTGTTTTCCTTTTTGTCTATTTTTGTCTTTATTTATTTTCTTTCATTTTACTTTTTGATCGTTGATGTTTGTATGCTACATTTGAAGTGAAGGGTATATTTTTGTGCAAGTGAAGGGTACATTTGAACTAAGCATGATTTTTTCTATCGATGCAGCATCTTGATCTTTCTTTATTTCAGTGTTGTCCAAATTTGTGCACTCATTCAGGAAGAGAAAGCTATGGTGAATTTGAGAAGGAAAGATGTCTATTTTGGGCTTTGTAGATGAAACCCCTTCAAATCTCAAAGGTTTCTCTCTGTTGTTTATCTCTTTAGAATTACAATTTGTGCACTCATTCATGTTTTTTTTATCAAAATATATGCATTTGGTAGGCTTTTTGTGTCTGAAGTTTCATCCATGAAAGAATCTATTTTTACTTTTGTTCTCATTAGTGGGGTTGGCAATGTAGATTAATTTGTGGATTGCTAATAATACAAATGATTTTGCTACAATTTTATGATTCTGATCAATGAGGCATTGTGTTGTTTTGATTATAAAGGTCATTGTTGTTCTTCGATTGCTTTAGGATATTTGGGGTCTTGTTGTGAACCTGAAGTGTTGTGAGGCTGTAGTTGGGTGATTTTTTTCATATAGAAGTGTGTTTCTCATGTTTAACAGATTTAAAAATTTTTTGGTTAGTCATATGTATGTCGTTATGCTGTCGAAATTTCTAGAGCAACCGGTTAGAATTATGATAGATGCTTTAGTAATGTCTCTAGGTTAAGTATAGAAACCTAAGCAGGGGTTAAACTTGATATCTTGAAGTCTGTAAGCTTTTGGAGTTTATTGGGTTTTCTAACAATTTTTTCTGATATTCATCGAGATTGGTTTTTTATTTCTTGTGTATTTTATTGTTAACTAAATTTGTTTTTCTTAGGTTCTTCGAGTTGTTGGACATATGTTTGTTATGTGAGTTCTTGTTTTGGCGTTATGTCAAACCTAATTACAATTTGTTTTTCTTAGGTTCTTCAAGTTTGATGTACGAGCAAGATTAAGGTGACAAGAATAAAAGCGGCATGTACGAGAATTTTTGTTTTTTATTGTAGGTGTAGACTTTTAATCATAGGTGTTTAGTAATTTTGAGGCTTTTAGGTGTAAATGTTTGTAATTTTATTTTTATATCATACTTATATGAATAAAAATTGTATGAACAAATTTGGTTCATTGGCTTATTGGAATGAAATTTGACAAATATTTGATTTCTATACAATTTTGCACATTTAAGATTAATATTACTTTCTTTACAGGTTGACAAATGAAAAAAATATTGTTCGTATGCCCACCGGGCAACCAAAATTTTTTTTTTATTAAATTATGAACAAAATGATGACGGGCAATGCATGTCATTAAAAAATATATTTAATGACGGACACCTTTAATGACGGACACCTTTAATGACGGACATTTGGTTGGAAAATACACTTTCGATGACAGACTTTTAATGACGGACGCCTTTTAATGAGGCGCAATGTCCGTCATTAAAACTGTCTGTCATTGTAACTTTTCATGACGGACGACTTTTAATGACGGGCATTGCCCGTCATTAAAAGTTGTCCGTCATGAAAAGTTATCATGACACTCATATAGATCACGGACGCCGCCCGTCATGAAAAGTCTTTAATGACGGGCATTGCCCGTCATTAAAAGTGATTTTTGTAGTAGTGAAAAACCCCTCGCTGACGCTTGGAGCCCCGCTGACTACTCCTTGAGCCTCTAAGATTGCTCCCCAAAATTCCCCAAAATTTTCCCACTAGAAGAATCCTCTCAAAAGGCTCAAAAGCCTTGAGAGGGGCTCCAAAGGGAGCCTAAGGAAGAGAGAAAGGAAGAAATTCCTTTTTGGAATGATGATTGATGATGAATGAGGCACCCAAGGGGTGCCTTTTATAGGCCTGGAATAGGGGTAGCGTCGCGACGCTGCCTTGCTAAGCGTCGCGACGCTGCTGCGCACGCGACTTGGGCAACAAGAAAGGGCAGCGTCGCGACGCTGCCTTGCTTAGCGTCTCGACGCTGTCCAGATTTCCAGATTTTTCAGCTTCCTTTTTGGGCTGATTTTTGGGCTTTCTTCTTCATTCCTCTTGGTCTTTTCTTCATGGATGTCTTCCTTGGGCCTCCAATTGCATCAAGCTAGGATTTGGGCTAAAATCACTTCAATTTTAGCTCTTTTTCTCCCAAAATCACCAACTAAGCTCCTAAGGACCAAATAACAAAATTCATTAAATATATTCATTAAAAACACGATTAAAGCACCAAAAAACTTAATAAATTGAGACTAAAATAGCGACATTTCTGCTCGCTATCACACCCCCAAACTTAAGCTTTTGCTAGTCCCGAGCAAAATAAATTCTAAAGATGCATGAAATAGAATCGCTCAACCCTCAATGATTTTGGAATTCTTAGGATCGAATGGAAAACATGCAAGTGGAATAAGCAAGCACCGCATACTCTTGAAGAAATCTTAAACTAGTTTGAACTTAAGATTAATGAATAGCATGCGCAAGACTTATCTATTGATTCTTTTACTAACCTAGATTAGTCTTATGGCTTTCTCCATTTGTTTTCCCCCTACACTGGCTAAGAGCCCCTAATACTTCGGAGTCCTTCTATCATGCAAAAAAAAGAAACTAGGGTGCCTGTCATCTTTTTCTTTTTCATGGGGGAGAAAAATTCTCACATGATTTTTCTTTTTCTTTTCTTTTTCTTTTCTTTTTCTTTTGCTCTTCCCCCAAACTTGCATTTTGATATCTAATGGTACTAGCTTTCACACTACGGTGCAGGGACCCTTAACCCGAATTTTATTCTCTGGTTGGCCTAACTGATCACACCGCAGGTAGCTCTTTTTACCCCTAGGCTTTTTCTTTTGAGCAAGCAAAAATTCTTTTTTTCAACAGATTTTCTTTTTCTCACATTTTCTTTTGTTGCTTTTGCTTTTCTCTCAGCAGGCATAACATTTTTTCCTACCTAGTTCTTTAGAGCATTCAAGCATGAACTTCCTAATATTAGAAACTAAGCCTATCGGGGTGACAACAACTTTGAAAACCATAATAAGAATCTAGATTTTCAAAGACGTCATTAGATAAGACTATTGCATGCTTTAGACATCAAAACTAAGTATCAAAAAATTTTAAAATTTCACAATTTCTGCCGTGCTCCCAGATTCCACAATCATATAAACCATTTTCTCCCAAAATTTCAAAAATCACATCCTTGGCTATCATGGCTATCTATTCATGCATCCAACAGAATTTAAATATGCTTAACACAGCAGAAGCCTCCCCCCCAAACTTAAACTAAACATTGTCCCCAATGTTTTAAAACAGAAAAGCATAAAGAGAGATACTGAGATTTCCCTGAGCTAGGAGCGCTTCATCTTCTTCCTTTGGATCCATGAAAAATGGGAAATGTGGAATTTTGGGATTTGCTAAGGTGATCCTGCAAAACAAAATTGGATCACGGAGCAAAGAAAATTATTTACCGCTAAAACAACTAACTACTTTAATCCTTGGGTTGCCTTCCAAGCAGCGCTTTCTTTAACGTCTTTAGCTAGACTAGGCTCGGCACGCTTACGGAGGCTCAAAATAAAAATTTTCATCATCCTCCGGGCCCTGCAAAAAATCACGCACCGAATTGCAAACTACAAACATGGGAGAAAAAAAACTTTACCCTGGCCCATCTTCACTAAAGAGATTCTCATAATAACATTTCAGAAAATAATCAGCTGCATCAAATCTCTTTTCTAAATCTCTATTTTCAAAACAGTTGTTAACAGAGTCATCAAGCGTTATAATATCTACTGGTCTAGGATCTAGAGATGGCCTATCAATCATGTCAGTCCATTCATCAGAAAAAATATCTACATTTTCAGCAGATCCTTCAGACTCAGAATTAAAAAATGATTCAACTAAGCTATCACATGACTCATCATCAGAAGACTTAAAGAATTCAAGAATTTCAGGATCAGATTCTATACTATGCGCAGATTCGAGTTCTTATGGGTCAGATTCTATGCTATACACATCATCAGGACATGAAAAAAAAGTATTCACATTGTCAGGATTCATGCATTCAGGAATGTCAAGATCAGACTCAATAGATTCACTGTAATCATGATCAGTCTCAAAATCATCTATCGAGCAATCTTTTTTATGCCTTTTATGTTCATGCTCAATGTCTGGCAATTCAATATCATCATCAAAATTATCCATTTAAGGAAAATCTAATTCATTTTCAAAGGAAGGTAAATCATCAACTGCAGATCTTTCATTTTCACAAGCAGGCAAGTCTAATTCATTTTCAAAGTCAGGCAGATCCAAATCATTTTCAAACATAGGATTATCCAAATATGCATTATGATCAAAATCCTCATTATCCATAAGCATTTCTCCTAAGCCTAGGCCAAGATTATAGTCTACCTCTTCATCGTCATCAGTCAAGTATTCAGGCCCAACAGAAAAACATGTATGCAAACTACAAACAGATTCATCTTGGCCAAAAATGCTAAACACAACTTTTTCATCATCAATGTTCAAGGTAAGTTTACCTGTATGCACGTTAATCTCAGCCTTACCAGTGGCTAGGAAAGGTCTGCCTAAGATAATTGGCACCTTTTTGTCCTCTTTCATGTCCAGTACCACGAAATCTACAGGAAAGATGAATTTGTTGACTTTCACCAACACGTCCTCCACAACACCCATCGGGTGGGTAATCGATCTGTCAGCAAGCTGGAGAGTGACGTCGGTGTCTGTCATACCTGATAAACCAATCTTCCTGTACACAGAGTAGGGCATCAAATTTATACTTGCTCCTAAATCACATAAAGCCCTATCAAAGGATACTTCTCCTATGGTGCGGGGAATAGTAAAACTCCCTGGGTCTTTCTGCTTAGAGGGTATCCTACCAGAAATAATGGTACTGCTACTCTCAGATAAATTAAAAACTTCTTTTTTCAGACTTTTCTTTTTAGAAAGCATTTCCTTCATGAATTTTCCATAATTTGGCATATTATACAAAGCTTCTACCAATGGAATATTCACAGACAACTTTTTAAACATTTCTAGAAATTTTTTAAATTGTTCATCTAATTTGACATTTTTAAATCTCTGAGGAAAAGGTAACTCCCTGAAATCAAAGGTTGGACATTCGCCCCTCCGCTTGGGCGGGCTAATATGCGAACCTCTGTCATGGTGGTTGCATGGAACCACTTCTTCCTCAGTCAGCTTCTTATTGTCATTCTGCCTCTCATCTTCTTTTCTACCTGCAAAGCTGTTAGAAAAATCACATTTTAATTCAATAGAGTTGGGAGGATGTTGGAACCTTTCAGAGGAGGCTTTTTGTGCCTCAGTCCCTTCATCTTCATTCCTTCTCTTTTCTTCTTCCTTTTTCTTCTCTATACTGTCCTCCAGTCTTCTGCCACTTCTCAGAACCACCATCTTACACTGCTCTTTCGGGGTTAGGCTCAGTATCACTTGGAAATTTTCCCTTTTGAAGGGCATTTACTGCTGAAGCAATCTGACCTATCTGTACTTCCATATTCTTTAGAGCTGCGTCGTGGTTGTTTACTGATGTCTGGAGATTCACATTCAATATTCTTTGTTCCTTGATGAATAAAGCCACCATCTCCTCCAGATTATTTTTCTTTTCAGGAGTACTCGTTGATGCAAAACCTGGGGGTGGCTGCAAAACATTCTTCGTATTCGCTTATGAGAAGTTCTCGTGATTGCGCAGATTGGGGTGGTAGAAGTTTGGTATTCCTTGAGTATATGATCTATTTCCTATGTATTGAACTTCTTCCACATCTTGACCTTCCTTCTTTGAATGACCTTCAGCTAAGGTGGAAATGGACTTAACCACCTCAGATGACGTCAATTTGTTTAGTGCATTGGTCAGGGATGCCAGTTGCGCTTTCAGTGAACTTGACTCATCCAATTCATATAATCCAGCCTTTTTTGTAACTGTTCCTCTTTCCGTCGGCCATTGATAACTTTTTGCTGCCATTTCCTCAAGCAGGTCTTTGGCTTCTGTCACTGTTTTTGAAAGAAAACTCCCTCCTGCTGATGTGTCTAGGACTGTCTTTGTGGAGGGGTTTAATCCATTGTAAAATAGTTGTACCTGAAGCCAATCAGGATATCCGTGTTGGGGGCATCGCCTAAGCATTTCCTTATATCTTTCCCACGCTTCGTACAACTGCTCTTCGTCAAGCTCTCTGAATGTTCCAATTTCAGTCCGGAGCTTGGTAGTCTTAGCTGGTGGAAAATTTTTTGTCAGAAAAGCCTGGGCAAGCTCGTCCCAAGTACTGATGCTGCCCGTCTCGACTGATTCGAGCCAATCTTTTGCTTTAACCTGCAGAGAAAATGGAAACAGCCTCAATCTGATTGCGTCGGCCGGAACTCCGTTCATCTTTACCGTCCCGCATATTTCTAGGAATGATCGCAGATGAGAGTCGGGGTCCTCGGAAGGATGTCCCTTGAACGAGTTATCGCGCGCCATCTGAATCAACCCTGTTTTTAGCTCAAAATTTGTAGCTTGGATGGGGGCGTAGATAATTCCAGAATTCTCGGTAGGAAGAACTGGCTGCAGAAAATCTCTAATTGCCTTGGGAGCTTCTTCTTGGTGGGCCATCGCTTCTGCTAATCGTTTTTCTCTTCTAATGAATTTCAGAGTCCTGTTAATCTCAAGATCTAGCAGAAACAAATCAACCACCTTGTTTCTTCGCATACAATGCTCCCAGACAACAAAAGAACCAAACAAAAATGAAAATAAAATAATATTCACAAAATGATGAAAGAAAAAATATTTACACCTAAATTACCATTTATCCTTTTCTTCTCGATGTCAAGAAAAATTAATTTTTGCTTAAAAATCAAGCCTCCCCGGCAACGGCGCCAAAAACTTGTTGGGTCCGCAAGCGCACGGGCCGCAAGTAATATAAAACGGAAAGTATTCCGAGTATCGAATCCTCAGGGAGGCGAAGCGAAACTTAAGCAAATAATTAAAATTCTCTTGAGCACTGAAAATACTTAGGCGAAATAATATTTAGGGACCACTTCATGCAATAAAAAGATTTAAATTCAAGATGATTAATGAAAACAAAATGATCAATCAAAAAATAAAATGTGGAGAAATAGTTTTCTTTAAATGGGAAGAGGGGTCTTGAAAATCAATGATTAGCTAAATAATTGCTATAATTATCCTATCTCATTGCCCAACTAATTATAATCCTAGAATCTCCGTTAATCACATAGGTTCTCCTGTCGGTTTCCCCTAATTGTAATTAATTCATTTTAACAACCTAAGTGTCCTTAGCGCTATTAAAAATCATTAATTATTACGCTCTGATTCATTTTAGGAATCTAAGTTTAATCAACTAATCCCGGTGTCACAACGGGCAATTAAACTAGTTGCATGGATTATGATCTATCCTAATTTCTCTCCGTCGAGTTTCCATTAAGAATCGAATAATTACACAATTGGCCAGATTGAGTAAAGCATTAAGCACATCCATACAAATAATTAGGACATGGGCAAGAGACAAGAAATTATAACAATATTTTGACTATCATTTCATTTCAAGACCCCAAATTGGGGTTTAGCTACACATAATATCCACAATAATTACAAGGGAAAGCATATTAAAGAGCATAAAAGGAAAGGAATTGACCGTCGAAAAACCCCTCGCTGACGCTTGGAGCCCCGCTGACTACTCCTTGAGCCTCTAAGATTGCTCCCCAAAATTCCCCAAAATTTTTCCACTAGAAGAATCCTCTCAAAAGGCTCAAAAGCCTTGAGAGGGGCTCCAAAGGGAGCCTAAGGAAGAGAGAAAGGAAGAAATTCCTTTTTGGAATGATGATTGATGATGAATGAGGCACCCAAGGGGTGCCTTTTATAGGCCTGGAATAGGGGTAGCGTCGCGACGCTGCCTTGCTAAGCGTCGCGACGCTGCTGCGCACGCGGCTTGGGCAACAAGAAAGGGCAGCGTCGCGACGCTGCCTTGCTTAGCGTCTCGACGCTGTCCAGATTTCCAGATTTTTCAACTTCCTTTTTGGGCTGATTTTTGGGCTTTCTTCTTCATTCCTCTTGGTCTTTTCTTCATGGATGTCTTCCTTGGGCCTCCAATTGCATCAAGCTAGGATTTGGGCTAAAATCACTTCAATTTTGGCTCTTTTTCTCCCAAAATCACCAACTAAGCTCCTAAGGACCAAATAACAAAATTCATTAAATATATTCATTAAAAACACGATTAAAGCACCAAAAAGCTTAATAAATTGAGACTAAAATAGCGACATTTCTGCTCGCTATCACAAGTATCCAGGCAGAATCGTCGTTTTCCACTAAACACGTTTCCAAGACTAATAAATCACATTTAGAGTCGTGGATCATGTTTTTCTTGGCTACGCAGTTAGTTTGAGGAAATTCCTCAGTTGAGACCAAACCTAAATTCTTTGCCACGTGTTTAGCGTTTAAGCAAGTATTCTTAGTCGAATGTACTAAACCGTTTAATTTGGCATTTGACAAAGCACATACGTTTTTCGACATATTGCTGAAACAAACAAATTAATCTCTATTAGAAACATGCACTAAACCCCTTAATCACATTTATCCAATCAGATTTAGCAAAAGCAATCATCGACCCATATATACAATTGATTTATTTTGCAACGATACTTCAGGGGTTTAGAATAACCGCTACCGTAGGGCAGTCAGTGATAGCGAGCAGAAATGTCGCTATTTTAGCCTCAAATTATTAAGCTTTTTGGTGCTTTAATCGTGATTTTAATGAATATATTTATTGAATTTTGTTATTTTGTCTTTAGGAGCATAAATGATGATTTTGGGAGAAAAAGAGCCAAAATTGATGGAATTATAGCCCAAATCAAAGTTTGAAGCATTTGGAAGCCCAAAGAAGGCATCCATGAAGAATACACCAAGAAAAATGAAGAAGAAGGCCCAAAAATCAGCCCAAAAAGAAGCTGATTTTTCTGGAAAATCTGGACAGCGTCTCGACGCTTAGCAAGGCAGCGTCGCGACGCTGCCCTTTCTTGTTGCCCAAGCCGCGTGCGCAGCAGCGTCGCGACGCTTGGCAAGGCAGCGTCGCGACGCTACCCCTTTTCCAGGCCTATAAATAGGCGCCCTTGGTGCCTCATTTTGATATGAATCATCAATCAATCATTACTCACTCATTCCTTTCTCTCCTAAGACTCCTTTTTTGGAGCCCCTCTCAAGGCTTTGAGCCTTTTTGAGAGGGTTCTTCTAGTGGGAATTTTTGGGGAATTTTGGGGAGCAATCTAGAGGCTCGAGGAGTAGTCAGCGGGGGCTCCAAGCGTCAGCAAGGGGTTTTTCGACGGTCAATTCCTTTTCCTTTATGCCTTTTAATATGCTTTCCCTTGTAATTACTGTGAATATTATGTGTAGCTAAACCCCAATTTGGGGTCTTGAAATGAAATGTTAGTGGAAATATTGTTATAATTTCTTGTCTCTTGCCCATGTTCTAATTATTTGTATGGATGTGCTTAATGCTTTACTCAATCTGGCCAATTGTGTAATGATTCGATTCTTAATGGAAACTCGACGGAGAGAAATTAGGATAGATCATAATCCATGCAACTAGTTTAATTGCCCGTTGTGACACCGGGATTAGTTGATTAAACATAGATTCCTAAAATGAATCAGGGCGTAATAATTAATGATTTTAAATAGCGCTAAGGACACTTAGGTTGTTAAAATGAATTAATTACAATTAGGGGAAACCGACAGGAGAACCTATGTGATTAACGGAGATTCTAGGTTTATAATTAGTTGGGCAATGAGATAGGATAATTATAGCAAGTATTTAAGCTAATCATTGATTTTCAAGACCCCTCTTCCCATTTCAAGAAAAACCTCTTTCTCCACATTTTATTTTTGATTGATCAAATTTGTTTTCATTAAGTCTTTTTAAATTCGAATTCTTTTTATCACATGAGCTTGGTCCCTAAATATTATTTCACCTAAGTATTTTCAGTGCTCAAGAGAATTTTAATTAATTGCTTAAGTTTCGCTTCACCTCCCTGTGGATTCGATACTCGGAATACTTTCCGTTTTATATTACTTGTGGCCCGTGCACTTTGCGGTCACCAAGTTTTTGGCGCCGTTGCCGGGGAGGCTTGATTTTTAAGCAAAAAATTAATTTTTCTTGACATCGAAAAGAAAAGGGTAAATGGTAATTTAGGTGTAAATATTTTTCTTTCATCGTTTTGTGAATATTATTTTATTTTTATTTTTGTTTGGTTCTTTTTATCATTATCTGAGAGCATTGCATGCGAAGAAACAAGGTGGTTAATCTGTTTCCGTTAGATCTTGAGATTAACAGGACTCTAAAATTCATTAGAAGAGAAAAAAGATTAACAGAAATGATGGCCCACCAAGAAGAAGCTCCCAAAGCAATTAGAGATTTCCTGCAGCCAGTTCTTCCTACCGAAAATTCTGGGATTGTTTACGCCCCCATCCAAGCTACAAATTTTGAGCTAAAAACAGGATTGATTCAGATGGCGCGCGATAACTCGTTCAAGGGACATCCTTCCGAGGACCCTCACTCTCATCTGCGATCATTCCTAGAAATTTGTGGGACGGTAAAGATGAACGGAGTTCCGGCCGACGCGATCAGATTGAGGCTATTTCCATTTTCTCTACAGGATAAAGCAAAAGATTGGCTCGAATCAGTCGAGACGGGCAGCATCAGTACTTGGGACGAGCTTGCCCAGGCTTTTCTGACAAAATTTTTTCCACCAGCTAAGACTACCAAGCTGCGGACTGAAATTGGAACATTCAGACAGCTTGACGAAGAGCAGTTGTACGAAGCGTGGGAAAGATATAAGGAAATGCTTAGGCGATGCCCCCAACATGGATATCCTGATTGGCTTCAGGTACAGTTATTCTATAATGGATTAAACTCCTCCACGAAGACAGTCCTAGACACATCAGCAGGAGGGAGTTTTCTTTCAAAAACAGTAACAGAAGCCAAGGACCTGCTTGAGGAAATGGCGGCAACGAGTTATCAATGGCCGACGGAGAGAGGAACAGTTACAAAAAAGGCTGGATTGTATGAATTAGATGAGTCAAGTTCACTGAAAACGCAACTAGCATCTCTGACCAATGCACTAAACAAATTGACGTCATCTGAGGTGGTTAAGTCCATTTCCACCTTAGCTGAAGGACATTCGAAGAAAGAAGGTCAAGATGTGGAAGAAGTTCAATACATAGGAAACAGATCATATACCCAAGGAGTACCGAACTTCTACCACCCCAGTCTGCGCAATCACGAGAACTTCTCATATGCTAATACGAAGAATGTTTTGCAGCCACCCCCAGGTTTTGCATCAACGAGTACTCCTGAGAAGAAAAATAATCTGGAGGAGATGATGGCTTTATTCATCAAGGAACAAAGAATATTGAATGTGAGTCTCCAGACATCAGTAAACAACCACGACGCAGCTCTAAAGAATATGGAAGTGCAGATAGGTCAGATTGCTTCAGCAGTAAATGCCCTTCAGAAGGGAAAATTTCCAAGCGATACTGAGCCTAACCCGAAAGAGCAGTGTAAGATGGTGGTTTTGAGAAGTGGCAGAAGACTGGAGGACAGTTCAGAGAAGAAAAAGGAAGAAGAAAAGAGAAGGGATGAAGATGAAGGGACTGAGGCACAAAAAGCCTCCTCTGAAAGGTTCCAACATCCTCCCAACTCTATTGAATTAAAATGTGATTTTTCTAACAGCTGTGCAGGTAAAAAAGAAGAAGAGAGGCAGAATGACGATAAAAAGATGACTGAGGAAGAAGTGGTTCCATGCAACCACCATGACAGAGGTTCGCATATTAGCCCACCCAAGCGGAGGGGCGAATGTCCAACCTTTGATTACAGGGAGTTACCTTTTCCTCAGAGATTTAAAAATGTCAAATTAGATGAACAATTTCAAAAATTTTTAGAAATGTTTAAAAAGTTGACTGTGAATATTCCATTGGTAGAAGCTTTGTATAATATGCCGAATTATGGAAAATTCATGAAAGAAATGCTTTCTAAAAAGAAAAGTCTGAAAAAAGAAGTTTTTAATTTATCTGAGAGTAGCAGTACCATTATTTCTGGTAGGATACCCTCTAAGCAGAAAGATCCAGGGAGTTTTACTGTTCCCTGCACCATAGGAGAAGTATCCTTCGATAGGGCTTTGTGTGATTTAGGAGCAAGTATAAATTTGATGCCCTACTCTGTGTACAGGAAGATTGGTTTATCAGGTATGACAGACACTGACGTCACTCTCCAGCTTGCTAATAGATCGATTACCCACCCGATGGGTGTTGTGGAGGACGTGTTGGTGAAAGTCAACAAATTCATCTTCCCTGTAGATTTCGTGGTACTGGACATGAAGGAGGACAAAGAGGTGCCAATTATCTTAGGAAGACCTTTCCTAGCCACTGGTAAGGCTGAGATTAGCGTGCATACAGGTAAGCTTACCTTGAACATTGATGATGAAAAAGTCGTGTTTAGTATTTTTGGCCAAGATGAATCTGTTTGTAGTTTGCATACATGTTTTTCTGTTGGGCCTGAATACTTGACTGATGACGATGAAGAGGTAGACTATAATCTTGGCCTAGGCCTAGGAGAAATGGTTGTTGATAATATGGATTTTGATCATGATGCATATATGGATAATCCTCTGTTTGAAAATGACTTGGATCTGCCTGACTTCGAAAATGAATTAGACTTGCCTGCTTGTGAAAATGAAAGATCTGCAGTTGATGATTTACCTTCCTTTGAAAATGAATTGGATTTGCCTGAACTGAATAAATTTGATGATGATATTGAATTGCCTGACAGTGAGCACGAACGTAAAAGGCATAAAAAAGATTGCTCGATAGATAATTTTGAGTCTGACCATGATTACAGTGAATCTATTGAGTCTGATCTTGACATTCCTGAATGCATGAATCCTGACAATGTGAATACTTTCTTTTCATGTCCTGATGATGTGTATAGAATAGAATCTGACCCAGAAGAACTTGAATCTGTGCATAGTATAGAATCTGATCCTGAAATTCTTGAATTCTTTAATTCTTCTGATGATGAGTCATATGATAGCTTAGTTGAATCATTTTTTAATTCTGAGTCTGAAGGATCTAATGAGCATGTAGATATTTTCTCTGATGAATGGACTGGCATGATTGATAGGCCACCTATAGATCCTAGACCAGTAGACATTATAACGCTTGATGACTCTGTTAACAATTGTTTTGAAAATAGAGATTTAGAAAAGAGATTTGATGCGGCTGATTATTTTCTGAAATGTTATTATGAGAATCTCTTTAGTGAAGATGGGCCAGGGGAAAGTTTTTTTTCTCCCCTGTTTGTAGTATGCAATTCGGTGCGTGATTTCTTGCAGGGCCCGGAGGATGATGAAAATTTTTATTTTGAGCCTCCGTAAGCGTGCCGAGCCTAGTCTAGCTAAAGACGTTAAAGAAAGCGCTGCTTGGGAGGCAACCCAAGGATTAAAGTAGTTAGTTGTTTTTGCGGTAAATAATTTTCTTTGCTCCGTGATCCAATTTTGTTTTGCAGGATCACCTTAGCAAACCCCAAAATTCCACATTTCCCATTTTTCATGGATCCAAAGGAAGAGGATGAAGCGCTCCTAGCTCAGGGAAGTCTCAGTATCTCTCTTTATGCTTTTCTGTTTTAAAACATTGGGGACAATGTTCAGTTTAAGTTTGGGGGGGAGGCTTCCGCTGTGTTGAGCATATTCAAATTCTGTTAGATGCATGAATAGATAACCATGATAGCCAAGGATGTGATTTTTGAAATTTTGGGAGAAAAAGGTTTATATGATTGTGGAATCTGGGAGCACGGCAGAAATTGTGAAATTTTAAAATTTTTTGATACTTAGTTTTGATGTCTAAAGCATGCAATAGTCTTATCTAATGACGTCTTTGAAAATCTAGATTCTTATTATGGTTTTCAAAGTTGTTGTCACCCCGATAGGCTTAGTTTCTAATATCAGGAAGTTCATGCTTGATTGCTCTAAAGAACTAGGTAGGAAAAAATTTTATGCCTGCTGAGAGAAAAGCAAAAGCAACAAAAGAAAATGTGAGAAAAAGAAAATCTGTTGAAAAAGAATTTTTGCTTGCTCAAAAGAAAAAAAAAAGCCTAGGGGTAAAAAGAGCTACCTGCGGTGTGATCAGTTAGGCCAACCAAGAATAAAATTCGGGTTAAGGGTCCCTGCACCGTAGTGTGAAAGCTAGTACCAATAGAAATCAAAATGCAAGTTTGGGGGAGAAGCATAAGAAAAAGAAAAGAAAAAGAAAAGAAAAAGAAAAATCATGTGAGAATTCTGCTCCCCCATGAAAAAAAGAAAAGGATGACAGGCACCCTAGTTACTTTTTTTTGCATGATAGAAGGACTCCAAAGTATTAGGGGCTCTTAGCCAGTGTAGGGGGAAAACAAATGGAGAAAGCCATAAGACTAATCTAGGTTAGTAAAAGAATCAATAGATAAGTCTTGAGCATGCTATTCATTAATCTTAAGTTCAAACTAGTTTAAGATTTCTTCAAAAGTATGCGGTGCTTGCTTATTCCACTTGCATGTTTTCCATTCGATCCTAAGAATTCCAAAATCATTGAGGGTTGAGCGATTCTATTTCATGCATCTTTAGAATTTATTTTGCTCGGGACTAGCAAAAGCTTAAGTTTGGGGGTGTGATAGCGAGCAGAAATGTCGCTATTTTAGCCTCAAATTATTAAGCTTTTTGGTGCTTTAATCGTGATTTTAATGAATATATTTATTGAATTTTGTTATTTTGTCTTTAGGAGCATAAATGATGATTTTGGGAGAAAAAGAGCCAAAATTGATGGAATTATAGCCCAAATCAAAGTTTGAAGCATTTGGAAGCCCAAAGAAGGCATCCATGAAGAATACACCAAGAAAAATGAAGAAGAAGGCCCAAAAATCAGCCCAAAAAGAAGCTGATTTTTCTGGAAAATCTGGACAGCGTCTCGACGCTTAGCAAGGCAGCGTCGCGACGCTGCCCTTTCTTGTTGCCCAAGCCGCGTGCGCAGCAGCGTCGCGACGCTTGGCAAGGCAGCGTCGCGACGCTACCCCTTTTCCAGGCCTATAAATAGGCGCCCTTGGTGCCTCATTTTGATATGAATCATCAATCAATCATTACTCACTCATTCCTTTCTCTCCTAAGACTCCTTTTTTGGAGCCCCTCTCAAGGCTTTGAGCCTTTTTGAGAGGGTTCTTCTAGTGGGAATTTTTGGGGAATTTTGGGGAGCAATCTAGAGGCTCGAGGAGTAGTCAGCGGGGGCTCCAAGCGTCAGCAAGGGGTTTTTCGACGGTCAATTCCTTTTCCTTTATGCCTTTTAATATGCTTTCCCTTGTAATTACTGTGAATATTATGTGTAGCTAAACCCCAATTTGGGGTCTTGAAATGAAATGTTAGTGGAAATATTGTTATAATTTCTTGTCTCTTGCCCATGTTCTAATTATTTGTATGGATGTGCTTAATGCTTTACTCAATCTGGCCAATTGTGTAATGATTCGATTCTTAATGGAAACTCGACGGAGAGAAATTAGGATAGATCATAATCCATGCAACTAGTTTAATTGCCCGTTGTGACACCGGGATTAGTTGATTAAACATAGATTCCTAAAATGAATCAGGGCGTAATAATTAATGATTTTAAATAGCGCTAAGGACACTTAGGTTGTTAAAATGAATTAATTACAATTAGGGGAAACCGACAGGAGAACCTATGTGATTAACGGAGATTCTAGGTTTATAATTAGTTGGGCAATGAGATAGGATAATTATAGCAAGTATTTAAGCTAATCATTGATTTTCAAGACCCCTCTTCCCATTTCAAGAAAAACCTCTTTCTCCACATTTTATTTTTGATTGATCAAATTTGTTTTCATTAAGTCTTTTTAAATTCGAATTCTTTTTATCACATGAGCTTGGTCCCTAAATATTATTTCACCTAAGTATTTTCAGTGCTCAAGAGAATTTTAATTAATTGCTTAAGTTTCGCTTCACCTCCCTGTGGATTCGATACTCGGAATACTTTCCGTTTTATATTACTTGTGGCCCGTGCACTTTGCGGTCACCAGTCAGCTACTCCTCCTCTGAATCGAGACAATCTCGGCCAAATACTATTCCCAGAATAACTCTTACTCCAATAGTTATTAGCTAACGTTAATTTGGTCAAGACCATCTTGTAAGTGTTACCCATCATTTTCAGATTGCAGAGGGCGACCCCAACAATGCCACCCTAGGGAAGAGCTAATGTTTGGAATGGCCCTAGGAAACCCTATCCATTTCTGGAGTTTGCGTTGTTCTGAATCCCATGTGCAAGCCCTCCGTAGGGTGATCGCTCCCAGGGCGACTCGCAGGCAGCGCATAGGAATCTCACGGTGCAACCTAATGATGGAGACCGCAGGATACATTTGACACGTTTCCTTCTCCCACTTACTATGAACACTTTCCCCATTCACCTTGATATTAACCCATGCAAACACCATTTGTAGGGGGACGCTCCCAGGGCGCCTCGAGGCCAAGCATGGATCTCACGGTGTGAACTCAGGGGGACGTGAGAGTAGAAACTTAATATGAATATTTCGTTTCTATACTTTTCCTCCCACTAAAGTGTCGTAAAGTTTTAGGGTCTATTACTTAGGTAAATTCCGGCTAAATGAATCTATCTAAGTCTATGCCTTATTAAACAAGGTCTTTACACTAAATGTCTAGGTGAATTAAACTCTTTTAATAACCTAGTGACATTGCATGCTAGTAAGACTTTGGTTAATTCAACTCAGGTTCCGAACCATTTGCCGGGAGAGTTCCCTTATAACCAAGGTCTTATGTCCTACTTACTCAAAATTTTAAACTATTTTAAAAAAACTAAGTAAGACATATTTCTAATCCTATTAGAAAAGGCGATCTTAGATCTATTTCATTTTAAACCATTTAAAGAATGATAATATCCTAAGATCCTATGTTAGCATGCAACTCTTTGTTATAGGTTTTATGGATTCTATTCATTAACTATTATAACTCTTATAACTTTTAATGAATTAACCCTATAACATGATTTCTAATGGTGTTTAAAAGCATATAACAATCAATCATTCAAGTTATAAGAAAAGCACCATTTAGAAACAACCTATGTCTAGGTTTGTATAACGCTTTATACTACGATGTTTAGGTGATAACACATTAAAACCTCACACCGCTCACGCATGCTCATAAAACTCGAGTTAACTTAACTCAAGAACCGACTCGATGCCCAGGTAGGAGGTGTTCCGAAAACCGTCAACTTAAATACCTCCAGCTTTAGACAGCATCTTGTCGGGTGAGTTCTCTCGTAACCATTGTTTTACAAGATATCGACCTAAACTATGCAAGTTGATCGAATCGTTGAAGGTTCATTAAACTAAGTGAGCATGCACTTAATCTTGTTATAGATTTTAGATTTCTATCTCTTTTTATAACAATTATAAAAACAATCCATAACAAGCCTAATTTGAGAATAACACTTATAATCAAACTAATGAAATTTCATGCTTCATGCTTGGTTAATTTTATCAATTAATAATTATAACTATTATAAAAATAATCAATTTTAATTAACCATTCAAGCATGAATCTCCCTAAATTAATACAACACTTATATTAATTAAACATGAAATTTCCCTCATGCATTTGAATTAATCAATAACACTTATTAAAATTAAACAAATGCATGAACATGCTTTCCTATGGTGGGGTTTTAAAACTATATGGCATGCTCATAATGCACATACATCCATTTAATTAAATCATACATTCACAATGCATAAAGTAATTAAATCAAGCTAAAATGGAATAGTTTGGCAATTTTTAAAAAAAAACACAAGCAATTTCACTAATTATTACAATAATAATTAATAAAAAACTTGCAACACGCCCGAGCTTCACGAACCATCCCGAACCGCTC
Organism: Luffa acutangula; assembly: GCA_036850905.1. Lineage (NCBI taxonomy): Eukaryota > Viridiplantae > Streptophyta > Magnoliopsida > Cucurbitales > Cucurbitaceae > Luffa > Luffa acutangula. The sequence continues at coordinate 21,433,593 of CM072087.1, forward strand.
ATCCAAGCAATGAACCGGCCATGCAATGAGTGAAATGAGGCTGCAACAGACCGAGTCGGACCAAAAGGCAGCAGCTGAACCAGAATTAAAAAAAACTGCTGCTGGAATTAAAAAACAACTTGCTGGAATTTTCATTTTCTCCTGCGTCTTCTCCGGTTTTTCTTCGATTTTACAGCCTATATGGACTCTAATGACTCTATAAAAATTACAGACTATAGTACACACATTAACGCTCTTACATATCTGAGCAATTACAATTTCATGAAGATTTGAATGCTCAAAAAATTGTCAAACCAAAACACTTCCATTTTAGCACACAGAAAATTCAATTTCAAAATGGTACCCACCAAAGCAAAATTAAAACGAGTTAAGTGCTCTAATCAAGCTCTGATACCAATTGAAGGTGTACATATTACACATGCGGAAGCAATTGAAGATCGAAAGCACTTAAGACATTCAATTTTACTTCTAAAGCATACATGTTCTAGAAAAGACAGAATAGAGAGTTTAGAAAACACCAACCTTTGTAGCTCACTTATGTTGAACTCCTTGTAGTGTTTGCCTCTCCTATGCTCCTTGGACAACCTCTAGAGTCTTCCCTACTATACTCCGGGCCAAGAATGACTTGTGGGAGTCTATATAAGATAGGGAATGGGAAGGGAATGCTTGAAGCATCAAACAATGGAGAAGAATGAGAGATGAGAGAACTTTGAGTCCAAATTCAGCCAGCATAACATTAAGGAAATGGCTCTCTCATGTTTGAATATGAATCAAACTCCTTTTAAAGACATTCTCCATGCAAAGCCAAGCCTCAAGACACAAGATACATGGTGTATTTGCAAGCTCAAGTGGATTCTAGGTGTACATTACACAAGACATGCAACAATGCATGAGTGAGTTGTCTTTCCACTTTGAATGATCATGCATTAAGTGGATTTCAAACTAAATCCACTAAATTCAAATTGAAATCAAATTTCAAGCTTGCAAATTATCCCCAATTTCAATTCTAAATTGAAATTGATTGCTTGGTAATTAATTTGAAAATTTTCAAATTAATTTTGATATGATTAATCTAATTAATCTTTGTTATCTTGTGCAATTCCATATATATGATTCCTAATACATATATATAGTATTCAAAACACTTTTAAATACTTCATCTCTAATTTTTTAATTTAATTCATAATTAAATTTATTGTGTCAAACACAATTTACGATAATACCCTTTTTCCCGATTTTGAACGATTCAAAGCTTTCTATCTTTTGTTCTAGGCTTAATCCCGATATGAGCTAGTAGGGGGACCTAATGGACCTCTAGATCATGGGCTCCAACGATTCGAGGCTAACCGACTAATCTCATTATCCAAACTAGCCAACATTCGTTAACTACCGGGACACTCCACTATAGCCCGATAGTTGCACTCCCTTCACTATAGATATATTTTCGTCCACTTGATTTAACCATGATTAGTAAGTCGATCCTTCACAGGTTGTTCGTAGCTATAGCTAGGTCAATAAGCCGTTTTACCCCTATAGTACTTCTAGTTCCTTAAGTCCCACTGATCCTCTAATGAACAATTGGTTTATGGTCCAACCAATAAACCGAGTCCCTCTCGGGCCAATGAGAGGGCAGGATCCCTTTGTTCAAGCCCCGGAGTCAGCACTTAAGGGAACAACCTCTCTACTATCCCTTATTCGGGTAGGAGTGAATTCCTTCTTGCACGACTATGTCCCCAGCTATCTACCCGTTCCTATCCCTGAAATGGGAGGCTTATTGAGTCGGCGATACTGAGCCACTCTCACCTATGCATATCTAAGGATAAGCCCGAAATAACAGGAGTTCATAGTTAGCTCAGGATTAAGATCGAGTCACCTAGGTCATCACATGAAATAGTCAGTCTCGTCAGTAAACGGTGTTATAAAGCGAGAGCGACTTATTTCTCGGTCCTGGTCTTATGCAAACTCATTGCATAGGACGCCCCCACTCGCATGTCTCTACATGGACGATTTAGGATCACATCGTCTATACCATCTATAAAGTGGGCCACGTCTCATAGTGTCTCCAAAATGAGGTACCCAACCCTATTCCTATACTATAGACCGTTTTGGCTATTACTCAAGCTTGATCCACTTTTATGTCTCTACATAAAGCTCAAGTGTTCATCCTATAGCCATGGATCTTAGTTTATAGGATTTGGGTTATTATATATGCAATTTAATTTATTCAGTAATGACTTTTACTGAATCAATCTCGATAACACCTTTATCGAATAAGTATATAATTCGTTTAACATTCACTATCTACGAGTTTTAGGGCACCAATCCCAACACAAATGACTCTTTTTACCGAGGCTATCGAAATATGGGGTTTTTACCCCATATTCCGCGTCGGCATCGAGACACCAAGAGCATGGCGTCTCGACATCGGCTCTCGAGTTTGACTCCCGGTTTCGGTTTTATTTTATTATTTTTTTTTTTTTTGAATCTAATTAATCTTCCTTTTAAATAAATATGCAACATTAAAGGATAAAGGAAGAAAGATTAAATTGGGATTTAAATTAAAACAAACAATGATAAGGAAAAATAGAAAAGTAAAAGAAAGGGAAAAAACTTAAAAATTTTGGGTTGCCTCCCAAAAGCGCCTTGTTTAACGTCTTGAACTCACCCGAGATCTAAATTTTCCCGTTCCAAATCGTTAATTCTCCTGGATCTACAGGCCTTGTACATGTTTACCTGTATCTTATGGGAAACATTTGAACAGGCAAGAGAAGGGTTAAGGTGACCTAAAATGTCAGATATAAAGCAACTTCTTTTTCCGTTAAATTCAACGGAGATGATTCCTTTGCCTATATTCATTTTAACCTTGGCCGTTTTTATGAATGGACGACCCAAAATTATAGATGTGGCATTAGGCGAACCATTTTCATGCATATCGATTATAAAGAAGTTTGCAGGAAATAAAAGCTCATCTACCTTAACTAAAACATTTTCACATAGCCTTAGAAGACTAATTAAAGATCTATCTGCCAATTGAATTAAAATACTAGTCTTCTTAGTATGGGAAGATTAAGCTCATTAGCGGGTGCATGAGACATGACATTAATAGAGGATCCTAAATCTAACATGGCATGCTTAATTTCTAAATCCCCTAGAATGCATGGCAAAGTATAAATACCAAGATCTAGACACTCATTAGGTAATTTTTTTAAGACAGCAGAAACATTATTACACACCTCAGGCTTACCTTTCCTGAGCATCATTTCTTAAGAAATTTTCTTGCCTTAGGAATCTGTTTTACGGTGTCTAGTAGCGGGATGTTGACCTCCACCTTCTTTAATGGGTCAAGTATGTCCTTTTCTTCCTTTTCCTTGGAAGGTTCAGGCTGCAACGCTAACCTACTAGGGAAAGGAGCTTTAGGAACATAAGAACACCCCTCGTTTCTTTGGAAAGTTGACATTGTTTGTCTTCTCTTCAGGCTTCTTTGCCTCTCTATTCTTTTCAGTTGCAGGCGGAGAAGGAAATTGTGGACTAGGACTCAGGACCGTCCCACTCCTTAACATGGTCAAACACACTTCTTCTCTCTTTGGGACCTCAAATTGCCCAGACAATTTGTCAATTTTGGCCTCCAACTTGGGCTCTCAATTGTTGCATATCAGTTCTGGTCTCCTTTTGGAATTTGAGTTGACCTTCCTGTAAAACTCGAATGCCATCAGATAAGTGGTGTGGCAAAGGCTGAATAATGGATGTGAGATAAGATGATAGATAATAATAATGATAAATTCAGCCAACCTTAGTGCAAGTATACACTATCGCACGTAGTAATAAAAACCTTAGAAGTATTCCAAGGGTATCGATCCCACGAGAACCGTTAGAAGCCTAATCAATGCATTGGGTCAGCTTTAACTTCTATTTGGCCTTGCTCCCAAGAACCGTTAGAAGGCTAAGCAAGTACCGTTATGCACATTTCTGTGACTCGACTCCGACATAGATAATTCACGAATGCAACCTATAACCCTATATTTGATATAGGGTTCCTTTGGCAGCTTGCCCTATACCACCGAACAATCTCTTTCGAGCTTTTTCTCCTATATCACCTTTATGAGAACCGATATCGTCTGTCCCTTTTGAGGTCAAACTCACATAGCATGAAAAGTCTAAGTGATCAAATTAAACTCAGCAAGATCAGAATGATAATCAATAAAGAATGACATGCATTGAATAGAAACTTAAGCGAATAAACACTTTCAAGCTATTGAACCATAAGGGAATTCACCATATTGAACCCCTCAACGAAATTTAGCTAAGCATGGTGGGATAAAGTGAACATGAACAACTTTCCATTGAAAATAAAGTGTAAAGAATACAAATGAATGAAAAGTGACAAGTGCTGGAAATAATGGCAGTAGCTAAATACTAGGGTTTTTTCTTTTATCCAATCCTTCTAGAGATCGCTCGACACTCCACTCTCTCGCTTTTACAAGTGGGAATGGGTGAAAATCCCTACTAACCGTAAGGTTTGATGTCTAAATAAGGTTAGAATTCAGTCTTCTAAGAAGGACCTCGAGCATCCCTACTGATGGGCGTCTACAAGGGTTCGGTCACCACCCTCTTCTTCCCAGTGAGTTTGACTTGCATTTGACTTCGAATCACGAGCTTATGTAGTGTTGGAAGTGGTTGAGGAGTCACAAAATAGGTGCTGGTACGTAGCCCAGCCATTTTTTGGGGTCAAAACGATCTGTTAGGTGTGCAAAAGTTTCGTCCAAAATGACCCGCGACGGGCTCGGAACGACATCTATTTTTCCAGAAATGTGGTCGCATTTGATTTTGGCCTTCCCAGAAATGCGGTCGCATTTCTGGGCAACTTCCAGCCTTCCTCTGTTTTCCTACACAACACCAAATTGGGTCAAGTTCCTATCAAATTGAGTTTTTTTAAGCACAAATAAGCTTAATTTGACAAATGTTACTCTAAACTCCCTAATTAGTCAACTTTAACATATTTTTATCTTGGGAATAGTAAAATTGATCTAAACATGCAACTTTTGACAAGGAAATGAGCTAAATGTAAGGGTAAAATAGGTATATTTTTTACCTTTATCATACCCCCAAACTTAACTCATTGCTTGTCCTCAAGCAATAGAAAATCATAACGTTAAAGATCAACTTTTTAATTGCCAATGAGAATGTGAGAGCTCAATATTAATTGCAAACCAAAATGTTATGGATCATATGTAATTGTCAATCACATGGTCCTAACATCAACTTTTAATTGCAAATCAAATGACATGGAATCAAGTAAACATTTTTCTCAAGATCGTTTTCTACAAAGTTTCCCTTTCAGGAGAGGGTTCTACTCTAGTGCCAGTCACAACGTCTCAGTTTCCTAGGCATGAAGATTTCTACTGTTTTTTTTCAAAGCATAACTCTCATGAGTCCATCCTAACAAATATGTTTAAACTACCTAACTTCTACTCATTGAGCCTAGTGTAGTTCTCTTAGTTAAGAAAAACAAGGCTTGAGGTTCCTTGAGCATACATGAGTTACTAAACCTTTTTCTATCTCCCCTAAACTTATTTGACTGCTGGTGCTCTTTTTATTCACTTCTTTTTCTCCAAGAGTATCCTTGTTGTCATCTTTACTTTCGTTCTAGCTTATCGACACTTTGTGGTGAAGATATCTAGCTACGAGCAAAATTCACAAGCTTGGAATAATACTCACTTCCCTAAGTAAACCTTTCATGCTGTGGCAAACCATGGGTGTCATAAATGCACCTTGTTACTCAGTAAACTCTAGGAAGGAGGAGTAACTTTCAGTTTTTCATTTTTTCATTTTTTTTGGATGATATATACTGAGCACATATTCTTTTCTAGCAATACAAATTTACAAAAAGCATAGCATAAAGCATAAATATTTACAGAGTAAAGCACCCCCCCCCCCAAACTTAAGATTAGATAATATCCTCATTGGCTTTGTTTTTTAGGCAAGACTTTGCATAACGCATTTTGTTTTTCAAAACTTCAAGGCTAAACTCTCCTAGTGTGTTAGAAAGGTTAAACATGAGGAAGTTTAGACTTAAGAAAATTTTGGAAGGAAAAAGACTAATGGAAAGCCTATGACTAGAAAATAATTCAGTTGTGACGGTGACACTTTTGAGATAGAACAAAGCTCTAGTTATCATCATCAAGGGCTTAAAAGAAAACTCAAATGAAAACATGTTTTTCCAAAACATTTTTTTCAAGCAATTTTTTCTTAAAGTTGATTTTTTTCTTCAAAGAGATTTCATAGGTTAAGCACAAAAACAAGCAGATTTTTTTAAGAAAAGTTAAAAACCCATGTTTATTTAATCTATTTAACAGCAAGCTATTTAAAAACTACTATATGAACATAACTATCAACAAACTAAACATTTAAAGCAATAAAAACAGTAACTAAACAATTAAAAACAGAATTTAAACATGTTAAAACTAAAAAGACAGCAAACAACTAAACACATAAAACAATATTATTCACAAAAAATAGCAGATAAAAGGAGATCAGAAAACTCCCCTAGTCCTCGTTCGAGGAACTCTTTCTTTCATCGTCATCTTCATTGTCATCATCTTCTTCATGTTCAGAATCCTTATATTCTTGAGGCAGCATCGATTGAGGGAAATCAGGGAAGACATGAGCAATACTCGGGGCAATAGAGAGGTAGAACTCTATAATGGCTTCATCTCTCTCCTTGGCATATGCCTAATAAGTCCTCAGGTTGTCCCTGAGTTGATCCAGTTGTTGATAGGGAATTGTTAGGGCTTCAGATGACAGTGAGGACCCTAAAAAAGGAGTGCGATGAGGTGGAGAAGTCGGATTCAGCCATGATGGTGGAGTGGCTTGAGATGTGGAATCTTTGTCTTTTCTTTGGATGCTAATCTGTTGAAGCTTCCCGATCAAGGATAGGACGATGGTAGGCTTGAAGAAGTGATGCTTCTCATCATAACTATGAATTATCTTCACCATCTGACAAAGTTGGGTGATAAGCGACCCGAAGAAAAGCTTCCCTACTTTCTTTCTTCCACAGGCAAGGATTTCCTCCCTGATAATGCTCCCTATATTGATTTCTAAACCCTTCATAATACTGTAAAGGAGCATAACTCTCTCTACGGAGATAATGCTATCATGGGTTGTTGGCATCAACCTGTTCTTCAGAAAGTGAAGCCACACTGCTGATTCTGGCTTGAGACCGCTTTGTACTAATGTCTTCACCTTCGTCTGGGACTCTTTCCACTAAACACCCTTGTTGGCCACTAATTTCAGCGTTTCTTTCATTTGTTTGCCCGAGGGGTTCTTGATGGCATCGTTCCCACTTGGATGCAAGGGTGCCTTGATTCACTACAGCCTCCTGAGGGTGAGCACAAATCTCCTGCCACTTGTACTGTGAGATAACTCTGGTTACGAACTCTGGCAGTGTCCCCGCTCTTTTAGAGAATCCTTTCTCGTTGAGGAAATCTCTTTTTCTCATAATCTCCATCCGTTCCTGAAAATTAACATCTCCGAAGACTTTATGGAATGGATTTTTAGGAGATGAAGCCTTGGGTGATTTTTCTTTCAGCTTTACAGGTGAGATGGTAGGAGGAGCTGCGGCAGGGCGTCCATGGACCTTGTCCTCGGCCTCTTGGCAAAAATCGGATCATTTCTATTTTTGGTCCTCCTCTCGGCCCTAATCTCTCTTCTTCTCTTTTTCTTTAATGCTGCAGAGATAGGAACTTGTTGTCATCCAATTCCTTAATCTCTAAATCAGATTCTGTTGCGAGTCACTGGAGGTCTCGGCCTCCTTGTTTTCAATCTCTTTTTCATCCATCTTCTCTCCCGAAGATGTGATATCAATTGCTGGTGGAGATCCTCTCAGATCAAGTTCAAATAGAGGATCCAAAGCCTCGTCAGCTGGTTGTACTACATTGGCTGTTTCTTGGCTTTCTTCATAATGCGGCCCAAATGCAGTCGCATTCTGACCTTCATTCCCTTCTTCTTTATCTTCTTCCTTTTCTGGATTTTCTTCATTTGTTCCCTCAAGGGCCTCTTCCTCTCTTCCTTGCTGCAATTCAGCCTCACTTTAAGCCTTGTGGAGTGGTTCAAAGGCTGCAAGGAAATCTTCGACTTCTTTTCTTCTTTCCTCGTCTTCTTTCAAAATTTCTCTTCTCTGTTTCTCTTCCTCAAGGAGTTGCAGTTCAGCGACTCCTCTCCTGAGTTCTTCATCTTGTTTTCTTTCTTTTTCAGCTTCTATAGCCCTCTCGACCTCTTGCCTTTCTGAAGGGATAAAAGCCCTACGCAGTGGAAGGAATTACCGAACCTACTCAGAGTCTTAGATTCTAATTGAAATATCAGTACAATTTGAAAAATATTACAACAATAAATCTATATTTAATGGGTTGTACATAGGCTATAAACATGCTAAAAGATCAATTAGATTGATCCTAGTGGTCAAGGATTTCATAGAAAACTTACTTTTTTAGAAAGTCTTGATCAATTCGCCTTTTCTTGCCAATAAGATTGAAAACGCAACAACCCTCTTGTGCGAACACCACCAATCGGCTACACCGGTATATCTCTAAGCAGGAGACTTGTGGGAGTCTTTTGGGAGAGATCTCTGAGAGAAGGAGAGACAATGGGATGCCTTTCACCCCACCCCAGGGGTCCTATATATAGTAAAGGCGAAGACCTTTTTCCTAATAGGAAAAGGTCTCTAATTTTAATAAATAATTAATTAATTCCATAATTAATTAATTCCCCAATGAAATATCATATATTTAATCTAAGAGATTTTATTAAAATTAAAATTAATATGAATCCAATTCATATTAAATTTTTTTGAACTCTTTCAAATATTTTCTCTCAAGAATTAATTTTTGAAATTAATTCAAAAATTATATTATAAAGTTTCATAAACTTTATATTATAATGCATCAATATACATTATATGATTCCCAAAATAAATTGAACACTTTCAATTTACAATTTATATTTATTTGCTTCAAGTCTTTTTACGAGCTACCAGTGGGACCTAACGGACCTACAAATCAGAAGCTCCAACGATACGAGACTAATCGACTTAAACTCATTAACCAAGTTAGTCTCCATTCTTTAACTGTGGGTCACTCCACTAAAGACCCACAGCTGCACTCTTCTCACTGCAAAATATTTCTGTGTCCACGGATATCGACCAATATTACAAGTCAGTCCTTCACGTGTGATCGTATCCCAGCTGGGTCAAATTACTATTTTACCCCTGGTTTACATCTTTGTCCTTAAGTTTTGAGTGCTCCTCTAATGAACAGCCTGTTTGTGGTCCAACCAACAAACAGAAGTCCCTCTCGTGCCATAGAGAGGGTTGGGCCCATTGTTCTAGTCCTGGAGACACCACTTAAGGGAACACACCTCTACTTACCCTAGAGTCGGGAAGGAGTGAATTCCATCTTGTGTGATTATGTTCCCAGCTCCTCACTCTATATTGTCCCCAAAATGGTAGGCTTATTGAGTCGGCGTGCTGGCCACTCTCACCCATACAAATCAAAGGACAACCCCTCGTGAACAGGAGTCCATAATCCACTCAGGATTGAGACTGAGTTGTCTAGGTCATCCTAGTGAAATAGAAACCAAGTCAACTAATGGTGTTACAGTTAGTGGTTAACTATTTCGCAGTCCAGTCTTATGCAAACTCATTGCATAGGATACCCCCACTCGCATGTCAACTACATGAACGCGTTGGATCATTGTGTTTGTATCATAATACAAAGCGGGCCGTATCCATAGTGTCACCAGGATAAGCTACCCAGCCTTATCCCTATACTATAGACCCTTTAGGTTGAATCTTGAACATTGGTCCCCGTATGTCCCTACATACTAGTTCAAGCCTCATACTATCAGCCTAGGATGTTTAGTTTATTGGATTAGGGTTAATAAGACAAGATCTACTAAATACAAACAAAATAAACTATTTTATTAATCTTCGGTAAAATGTTACATTTACTATCTACGAGTTTTAGGGCATAAAACCCAACACTTTCCTCTTCCTTTTTTCTTTCTTCTACGTGGTCCATTTTCTTTGCAAATTCATCCTCTTCCCTCATACGTTCGTTTTCACTTTCCCTTTCAGCCTGAATTTCCCTCAATGCATCTTACTCAGCCCTATATCCTTCAGCAATAAGGAGGGCTTGTGCCACGACTTGGCGGATCGTGTCCTCGAATACGTTCGGAAGAATTCTTGCTACTTTTAGAGGCTCGATGACAAGTGGATTTTCAGGTGCAACCTTCTTGAGACTCTTCTTCCTTGCACTGTACGTAATAAATGGTTTGTCCATTCAAGACGAAGAAGGGTTAGTTGAAGGTTCAAAGATTTTACCCGTTAGAGTCTCTCCTTGCCGAGACCTCTTCTCAGCTTGGGCGGCTTCTTCTTCGTCACGCTTTCTTGCTTCTTCTTCAAAAGCCGCATGAACCTTTCTTGGATGAGATAAACTAGGATTGAGCGTTTTCTGAACTGTTGGCTCGTGGGTTTTTGGGTTTTATGGAGGGATTCGACGCGCATGAACCTTCTTGGATGAGATAAACTAGGATTGTCCCTCGAGGTAGCCGACATTATAGAGGAAGGAGTTTGAGTGCAAGTTCCTTGGTCTACGATTCGTCCTTCTCGTGCCGTGCATGGTGGCGTCGGGTTGCTCTTCTTGTCGTCGAATGCTTGCTTCAGCTTCTTGGGCAAGTAGATTACTCTGAGATCGCGTAATCTTATGAGATGATGACGATTTTGGCGTGTTTTTCATTGATACTTGCTTGTGGGTTTCGATTTCAAGAGAGTGAATATGGAGAGTTTGGTGTTTGACTTGAATACATGTCTAAATGGTTGGTGAAGAAGGAAAGACTTAAAGTCAGCTATTTATAGTTTTCTAAATTAGGTTACGTGATGGTCAGTTTAAATGACATCACTACGCTTTGGTTTTGGGAAAATGCAGTCGCATTTCCAAATGCACTGGGGAGAAATGCGATCACATTTTCCTCAGTACTCTGCTTTCTTTATTTTTTCTAACTTTTTCTTTTTCCTTTGCTTTTCTTTCTTTCTTTTATTTGCTAAAACAATCACAAACATGTTAGAAAGTTCACATGCTTAATCATGATTTATTTTTTATTTTCCTTTAAAATAGATGGATACAAATTAATTTGGACTTTTCAAACTCCTAGGTAAATCCCCAGGAAAAGGTGTTCCCTACTGTCAATTTAAGTATCTTTTCCTTGACATGATTTTTACTCTTGTCCATATATTTTGGAGTTCCTATCTATATTATTTTTATTTTATTTTTTCCTTTATTATAGATCCACATAATATACATAAAATAAATTCTCAAGAATAGAATTCATACCAGGTCAATCACAGAAACATGGGCTTCTTCATCTTCAAAGCCCTTCCCCCAATAGGGTTTGATTCTTTGTCCTTTCATGGGTTGTTGATTGATTTCTTCTACTTCAATCATTTTCCCACCATTTTCTTCTTGCTCTCCAAGTAAGTCTTTCAATGTTTATCCTTTCATCATTTCCTGAAGAGTAGACTGGGAGAGTTCATCAATTTCATCAATCATAGAACACTCTTCAAGATCTCCTAGGTATTTCATTGCATTCATCACATTGAAAGTGACTTGCTGGCCATTGACCCTCGTAGTCAACTCTCATTTCTGAACATCAATTAAGGTTCTGCCAGTTGCTAAAAATGGTCGTCCTAAAATGATTGGCACTTCCCTATCGGCTTCACAATCCAGAATGATAAAATCTACTGGGAATACGAATTTATCAACCTTGACTAACACATCTTCAATTTTTCCAATGGGCTGTGTTAGCGACCTGTCAGCTAACTATAAGGTTACAGTTGTTGGTCTTGCTTCACCTATCCCCAATTGTTGAAAAACTGAGTATGGCATCAGGTTTATACTTGCTCGTAGATCGCATAAAGCCCTGCCTACATTCCCTCCTCCAATGAAGCATGGAATGGTGAAACTGTTGGGTTTTATGCCCTAAAACTCGTAGATAGTAAATGTACATTTGACCGAACATTAATAAAGTGATGTATTATTCAGTGTTTGTATTATATCTTGTCTTAATAACCCTAATCCAATAAACTAAACATCCAAGGCTAATAGAATGAGGCTTGAGCTAGTATGTAGGGACATACGGGGATCAATGTTCAAGTTTTAGCCTAAAGGGTCTGTAGTATAGGGATAAGGCTGGGTACCTTATCCTGGTGACACTATGGATACGGCCCGCTTTGTATATTGATATAACCGTAGTGATCCAACGCATTCATGTGGTTGACATGCGAGTGGGGGTATCCTGTGCAATGAGTTTGCACAAAGACCGGACCGCGAAATAGTTAACCACTAACTGTAACACCGTTAGTTAGCTCGGTTTCTATTTCACTAGGATGACCTAGGCAACCTGGCCTTAATCCTGAGTGGATTATGGACTCCTGTCCATGAGGGATTGTCCTTTGATTTGTACGGGTGAGAGTGGCCTGTTCGCCGACTCAATAAGCCTACCATTTTGGGGACAAGACCAAGTGGGGAGCTGGGAACGTAGTCTTACAAGATGGAATTCACTCCTTCCCGATATTAGGGTAAGTAGAGGTGTGTTCCCTTAAGTGGTGTCTCCGGGTCTTGAACAATGGGCCCTACCCTCTTTATGGCACGAGAGGGGTTTCTGTTTGCTGGTTGGACCACAAACAGGTTGTTCATTAGAGGAGCACTGGTACTTAAGGACCAAGAGGTAGCCCAGGGGTAAAACGGTAATTTGACCTAGCTGGGGTACGAACACACGTGAAGGGCTAACTTGTTGTTGACGGTCGATATCCGTGGACACAAAAATATATCTGCAATGAGAAAAGTGCAGCTGTGGTTCTTTAGTGGAGTGAACCACAGTTAACGAACATTGATTAACTTGGTTAATGAGTTTAGCCAATTAATCTCATATCGTTGGAGCTTCTGATCTGCAGGTCCATTAGGTCCCAACGATAGCTCACTAGGGGCGTTGAGGTAAAATTTTAAGGGAGAATTGAATATTCGAAGGTGTTCGAATATTAAACTTAAATATGAATTTGATTCATTTTAAAACTATAGGTTATAATTAATGCACATTAGATGTACATTAATACTATAGTTTATTTGGAGAGAGATATAATTAAATATGAGATATTTAATTATAATATTAATTAATATATTAATTAGTTGTTATATTAATTGATAATTAGTTTTAATAACTTTAATTGAATTTTATTAAAACTATGGGTTAAGTGGTAATATTTGTATAAATATGATTTATATCAGTATTAATTTAATTAATTGTTAATTTGATTAATTAATTATTAAAATTAATAATTAATTATCTTATCAGTATATCTGATAAGAAAAATTCAGCCCACTAACCCAGGGTTATGCGTGATTAAGAGGTTTTTTAGGAGGGAGTTTCTCCATCAGTTAGATAACTCCCTCACCGTTCATTGAATACGTGAGTTGTTGTTTTCTGAAAAAAAGAATCACGCTCTCGCTCTCAATTTTTTCTCTCCAGAACTCTCTGCAAACTATTTTTCACAAGATTACAGAGAAGAGAACTCTCCTAACCCTTTAGAATTTTTGGTTCCCACAAGCCGTTCAACACTAGTACCAAGGAGAATACCGGTGCAACCTTTTGGTGGTGTTCGTGACTGTTTTTCTAGCAAAGAGAAGGTGACTTTGTTGCTATATTTGGGTGGAGAACCAATGAATTTTGGTGAAACAATTCAAGAACGTCTTCAAGGGTAAGTCATTCTTGAACCTTAGGATCAAGAGGATCCTTTTATAGATTAGATCTATTTTTGGGGCTGTTTTAGCATGATTTATATCTGTTTTACAGCATATATTTTTTTTATAATGCTTGCTGTAAAATATATTTGTTTTGCCGTCGTATTGGCTTCTCAATCGATTTTCAAACCGATAAGGTATCTGATCGTTTCCGCTGCGCTAGGGTTTTAATCCCTGCAAAAACTTCCTGGGTCCTTGAGCTTGGGAGGAATTTCATTTTTTAACCAGTGCACTAGAACATTAAGTGAATGCAACTGTTTCATATTCTCCCAATCTTCTTTTCTTGGATAGAATGTCCTTTAGGAACGTCACGTAAGTAGGCATCTGTTCAAGTGTTTCTACCAACAGAATGTTGATATGTAGCTACTTTAAAACATCTAAAAAAATTTTAAACTCTGCATCCTGCGAAGCATATTTAAATCTTTGAGGGTATGGAGGAGGTGGTCTGTATTCTGGATCTATAACAAACTTTTTAGGTTTTGCGGTCACATTCCCCTGTTTTTTCTCTTTTTTTCTTCCAAGGCTTCATGTTCCTTGGTCTTCTCTTCATTTTCTTTAGTCTGTATAACTTCTGAGGTAATTTCTGACTTCTTTTTCTTGAAACTTTTCTTGAGCTTCTTCTGTGATCTTTCTTACTTCTTGATTCACGGGGTATTTTGGACCATCATACTCTAGTCCACTTCTCAAGGTGACTGCCTTGCATTGCTTTTTTTTCCTTCTCTATGATGGATCTCAGTCTTGTTGGGCAACGTCCCTTGTGGTCTATTTTTGATTTCTTGAGCAATTTGTTCAATCTGTACTTCCAAATTTCTAACAGCGGCATCATTTCTTGCCATGTACTCTTTCATAAGAGCCTTTAGATTTGACTATTGATTCTGCACTTGGACTCGTTGGAAGTTCTTTTGCGGCTGCTGGGTGTAGGAGGTCTCCCAAACTGATTTGTATTGGAATTACTTGAGCCGGCTTGTCATCCCCAAGAGAAGTTTGGATGTTGTCTCCAACCTGGGTTTTATGTAGCCGAGTATGGATTCCATATGGTCTGGTTCTAGTTCCCTTGTTGACCTACATAAAAGACAGACGTGGGATTTAGTGGACAGTTATCAGCAGTATGTTTCTCACAACAAATTTCACAGCAGGGAGAAGAAATAGCATTGGCAGGGGCTATGTTCGCTTGATTGTTCATAGTCATGCCCATCATCATGCTGTGGATAGCCTTGATTTGAGCTTGCATTTTAGAATTTGAAGGTGTTCATATAACACATGCAGAAGAAATTTAAGGATCGGAGGCACTTAACTACATCAATTTTAGAAAATGAAAACATGTTGTCCAAATACCGTAAACATAGAGCAGAATTTGTACCAACCTTTCTGGAGACCAATTCAACAACTCCCTTTGATTCCTTTGATCACGAACAGTGTGTGGACCACCTCTAGTGTCTTCCCTACTATTCTCCGGGCCAATAACAGCTTGTGGGAGTCTATAGAGATAGGGAATGGGAAGGGAATGCTTGAAGGTTCAAGCACTAGAGAGATATATGGAGATGAGTGAGTTTGAGACCAAAATCCAGCAGCAAAACAATATGGAAATGGCTCTCTCTACTCTAAATCTGATTTTGCATCTACTTATAGAGATATTCCATGCAAGGAAAGGCCTCAAGATGCAAGAAAAACATGGTGGTATGCAAGCCAAAGTGGATTCTAGGTGTTGAAGTCACAACACATGCAACAAGTGCATGGATGTGTTATATTCCACTTTGTATCAACATGCAAGAGTGGAAATCCATCTAAATCCACTAAGTTTGATCCTCAATCAGATTTTGCTTGCATTCTAATTCAAATTCCAATTCCAAATTAAAATTGATTTCATGGCAATTAATTAGAAACATTTCCAATTAATTTGTTATGATTAATCCAATTAATCATTGACACCTTGTGCAATCTAATTATATACGATTCCTAATTCATATATAGCATTTAAAACACTTTTAAAAACATAATCTCTCATTTTCCAATTTAATTCATAATTAAATATTGTGTCAAACACAATTTACGAAAATGCCTTTTTTCCTGATTTTGAAAAATTCAAAGAATCCTATCTTATTGTTCTAGGCTTTATTCCTATATGAGCTAGTAGGGGGACCTAATGGACCTATAGATCATGGGCTCCAACGATTCGAGGCTAACTGACTAATCTCATTAACCGAGCTTAACCAACATTCGTTAACTACCAGGACACTCCACTATAGCCTGGTAGTTGCACTCCTCTCACTATAGATATATTTTCGTCCACTTGATTTAACCATGTTCAGTAAGTCGATCCTTCACAGGTTGTTTGTAGCTATAGCTAGGTTAAATGATCGTTTTACCCCTATAGTACTTCTAGTTCCTTAAGTCACACTGATCCTCCTGGTCTAACCAATAAACTGAGTCCCTCTCGGGCCAATGAGAGGGCGGGATCCCTTTGTTCAAGCCCCGAAGTCAGCACTTAAGGGAACAACCTCTCTATTATCCCTAATTAGGGTAGGAGTGAATTCCTTCTCGCACGACTATGTCCCCAGCTATCTACCCGTTCGTATCCCTGAAATGGGAGGCTTATTGAGTCGGCGATACTTAGCCACTCTCACCTATGCAGATCTAAGGATAAGCCTGAATAAACAGGAGTTCATAGTTAGCTCAGGATTAAGATCGAGTTACCTAGGTCATTACAAGAAATAGTCAGTCTCGTCAGTCAACGGTGTTATAAAGCGAGAGCGACTTATTTCTCGGTCCTGGTCTTATGCAAACTCATTGCATAGGACGCCCCCACTCGCATGTCTCTACATGGACGATTTAGGATCACATCGTCTATACTATCTATAAAGTGGGCCACGTCTCATAGTGTCCCCAGAATAAGGTACTGATGACTGTCCAAAATGTAGTTATTTAGGCCTTATTTCTATAATGATTTGTGTGTCTTTTGCGATTAATATGGTTGGTTTTAGACAGATATTACATGTCTTAACCGATTTGGAAGAATGGAAACTTTGGAAATGATTTTGTGCAGAATATGTTGTTGGGTGACTTCAGGGAGCAAATTCGGTGCTGCAGCAAAGCTAGGAGCGAAATTGCCACGTCACAGCTCGTTAGCCAATTGAACAAACCGAATGCTGTTGAGTTATTTTTGGGATAAAGGATCAAGGAGAGTCATCCACGTGTCTAGGTCAACCTAATTCAAGCTTCCTATCCTTCTATAAAAGGAAGTAGCCGCCCAAGTCAAAGTCATTCCACTTTTGGGGGAAGAGACCACTCTCATTTCCATCTTGGGAGCCGAATAGAGGAAAGATTGGAGACCATCAAGAAAACCATCATTCGCAAGCTGATTGAGGATATTAATATTTTCTTTTATTATCTTGTGATTATGGACATGCCTACTCAGATTGTAACCTGTGTCTCTATGCATTTTACGAACTAAGTATCTTTAGGCGTTGGTTAGGAACAATGTGATTGCTGTGCTTAATTCTAGTAATAAATATTGATGAATGCATCTTGATTAATTGTTGAGTTCATTTCTATTTTATGCCCACCTTGCCAGCCGGTGTGAATATCTCTCTCTAGTTTCAGGGATGATTTGGGGAGTGTGTGGCGATTAATCACACTAGATCATTGTGTATTGGTGAACGTCAGTGACTGAGCTAGGGATAGCCAGTTGCCTAGTGCTTGATCGGTAGTACTTCATTGGGGTTGAAACACATTCCAAAAGATTCAGAGTTCTGGGAGGAATCTGCTAATAAGACTGCGAGAGTTTTGCATGATCAAAAATATTGCTAGGGCATCTTTTAAAACAATTACTAAATCCTGACCAGCGTCGGTTTCTAATCTGTCTGCCTATTTGTTTATTTTATGTTCTGTCATTTCTTTTGTTTCAGCATTATTCTTATAAAAACCAATCATTTTTACCATCTTTGAAACCATTAAAGAGTTATACAAAATAGATAGAGTGGAAGCTAGTTCAGGCCTTGGATTGACAAATACTTATTACTGGTAGGGCATTAATAGATGTTCAAAAAGGGGAGTTAACAATGAGAGTCTGTAATGAGGAAGTGAAATTTAATGTGTTTAAGACCATGAAGTATCCAGACAAAATGGAAGATTGTTCTTTCATTAGGATTCTAGAGAGCACAATTGTCGAGACAACAATTCAGGATTCAGCTAACAAGCATTTGGAAGATCGTGGAGAGGTTAGTGTAGAGGATTTAGAAGTTTGTTCTTTAGAAAGAAAAAATGAAAAATGAAAAAGTCATCCCTGATTGAGGCACCTACTTTAGATTTGAAGCCCTTGCCGGATCATCTAAAGTATGTGTATCTTGGGGAAGGTGAGACGTTGCCCATTATTGTTGCATCAGATTTAATGTCGGAGCATGAAGAGGCCTTAATAAAGTTGTTGCAGCAATACCGCAAGGCTATTGGTTGGACATTGGCTGACATTCAGGGAATTAGCCCCTCTTTTTGTATGCACAAAATCACTCTAGAGGAGGGATCCTTTAGGAGTATTGAGCAACAGAGAAGGCTTAACCCTGCAATGAAAGAGGTTGTTAAAAAGGAGGTGATTAAATGGTTGGATGCTTGTATCATTTATGCAATTGCAGACAGCAATTGGGTAAGCCCTGTCCAATGTGTTCCTAAGAAAGGAGGTGTCACTGTGGTGAGCAATAAAGACAATGAGTTGATCCCAACCAAAACAGTAACTTGTTGGAGGGTTTGCATGGATTACAGGAGGCTTAATAAAGCTACCCGTAAGGACCATTTCCCTCTACCATTTATTGACTAGATGTTTGATAGATTGGCTGGTCAGGCCTACTACTGTTTCTTAGATGGTTATTCTGGGTATAGCCAGATTACTATTGCTCCTGAGGATCAGGAAAAAACCACATTCACCTGCCCTTATGGGACGTTTGCTTTTAGGCGGATGTCTTTTGGCCTTTGCAATGCTCCAACAACATTTCAGTGGTGTATGTTAGCAATTTTTTCTGATGTGATTGAGTCCACTGTTGAGGTATTTATGGACGATTTTTCAGTTTTTGGAGGGTCTTTGCAGAGTTGTTTAGATAATTTAGGTAAGGTATTAAAGAGATGTGAGGATACCCATCTAGTTCTGAATTGGGAGAAATGTCACTTCATGGTGAAGGAGGGCATAGTGTTAGGTCATAGGATTTCTAAGAATGGTCTAGAAGTTGATAGAGCAAAAATTGAGGTTATTGAGAGACTAGAACCACCGAATTCAATGAAAGGAATTCGGAGTTTTTTAGGTCATGCTAGATTTTATAGGAGGTTCATAAAGGATTTTTCAAAAATCAGTTAACCTCTTTGTAACTTATTGTGTACTGATCATGTTTTTGACTTTAATGCAGATTGTAGGAAGGCTTTTGAAACATTAAAAGCTGCTTTAATCTCAGCACCAATTCTTTGTGCACCTAATTGGAATTTACCATTTGAGGTAATGTGTGATGCGAGTGATGCTGCGGTAGGTGCTATGCTGGGGCAACAGTAGGGCAAATTTATCCATCCTATATATTATGCAAGCAGGGTTTTAAATGAGGCACAAGTAAACTATGCAACTACCGAAAAGGAGTTGTTAGCTGTGGTGTTTGCTTTTGAGAAATTCCGGTCATATTTGGTTGGATCCAAAGTCACAGTGTTCACGGATCATGCAGCGATAAGGTATTTAATGACTAAGAAAGATGCAAAGCCTAGTCTAATTAGATGGGTTTTATTATTGTAGGAATTCGACTTGGAGATAAAGGACAAGAAGGGATCAGAAAATGTAATTGCATATCATTTATCTTGTCTTGTTCCATCATCATCTTTGCTGAAGCAATCTGCCATTTCTAATTCTTTTCCAGATGAACAGCTTTTTGCTGTTGAGGTAAAGGTAGTCAGGGATGCCCCTTGGTATGCTAAGATTGCCAACTTTTTGGTCAAGGGGGTAACTCCTATTGACATGGATTGGAGGCAGAAGAAAAAGTTTAAGCATGATGCAAAGTTTTTCTATTGGGATGAGCCATTTATGTATAAGCAATGCTCTGACGGTATTATTTGTAGGTGTGTTTAAGGTGATGAAGCAAAGGAAATCCTGGAGCAATGTCACTCTTCGCCGTATGGAGGTCATTTCAGCGATCAAATGACAGCTATGAGGATTTTGCATTGTGGATTTTTCTGGCCTACCTTATTTAAGGATGCCCATTGGTTATACAAGCAATGTGATGCTTGCCAAAGGAGAGGAAACTTAGGGCCTAGAGATGAAATGCCTCTTACTTACATTTTATAAGTTGAATTATTCGATGTATGGGGTATTGATTTTATGGGGTCATTTCCCCCTTCTAATGGCAATGTGTTTATTTTATTCACTGTTGATTACGTGTCCAAGTGGGTGGAGGCCATCGCATGCCATCAGAGTGATGCCAAGACAGTAGCAAGGTTTCTTCAATTGCACATCTTTGCGCGGTTTGGGACACCTAGAGCTCTAGTGAGTGATGAGGGTACACATTTTGTTAATAATATTTTAACTAAACTTTTAGCTAACTATGGGATTAAGCATAGGATAGCTACCCCTTATCACCCACAAGCAAATGGTCAAGCTGGAATTAGTAATAGGGAAATTAAATCAATTCTAGAGAAAGTAGTCCATCCATCTAGAAAGGATTGGTCTTTTAGGTTGGATGAAGCTCTTTCGGCTTATAGGACAGCCTATAAGACTCCTCTAGGTATGTCTCCCTATAGGTTAGTATATGGGAAAGCTTGTCATTTACCATTAGAGCTAGAGCATAAAACGTTTTGCGCTTTGAAAAAATTGAATTTTGATCTGAGTCGTGCAGGAGCAATAAGAATGCTGCAGCTTAATGAACTAGAGGAATTTCGCCAATTTTCTTATGAAAATTCGAAAATGTATAAAGAAAAGACTAAGCTGTGGCATGACAAGAAAATTAAATCTAAAGAGTTTGTCAAGGGTCAGAAGGTATTGCTTTATAATTCTAGATTAAAATTATTTCCTGGGAAGCTAAAATCTAAATGGTCAGGGCCATTTATTGCGATTGAGGTTTTCCCTCATGGAGCAATTACTTTGCAGGATGAAAAAGATGGTAGAGTGTTCAAAGTGAATGGACAGCATGTGAAACATTATTGGGGAGAGGAGTTCCAGATGAAATATCCTTCCCTAAGGTTGGTTGATGATTGAGAGAACAAGATTTTTGCGGGAGCATTTCGTAGAGCAATATTTTGAGCTCCTAGTGCTTGTGTTTTATTTCCTCGCTGATCTGATTTTATTTGTTTTTAATTTCGAGTAGTTAGATTTGGTTTGTTTAAATTTTTCATGATTTATTTTAATTTCGTTGATGTTTTTAATTTCGTAGAATTTATTTTAGATTTTATCTATTTCGCTTGGAATTTTATTTGATTTTGTTGGATTTTATTTATTTATTTATTTAATTGAATTATCTTTTAATTAGTTAGATTTTATTAGATTTTAGTTAGATTAATTTCAGTTATTTAAATTTTTTTTAGAGTCAGTTTAATAAAGATTTTCCTAATTAATTCGGCTTCGAAAATAAAAAGGAAGAATTAGATTTGATTTGATCGGTTAAATTTTATTTTGAATTTAAATTTTACATTTGAAGTCCGTATCCAAGATTCTTCAGGATTTGTTTTGCTCAGACGGTTGTTACGACAACTTTATGGCTGAAGCAAATCTCTTGTCCGATTGGGAAGGAATTCCTAGTGAAATAATTACTTTTACCGTTTTGATTTTGCATTTTCTATGCGCAGGTAAAATTGCATGTGTTATCTGATGAAGCCACGTGTCACATAGAGATGATCCAAGGGCTTTGAGGTTGGACAGCGCATAAATGTTTACAAGGGGCGATTTGAATCCACGATTTTACCGTTTGATGGTTTTCGAATTTTCAGGTTGCATGCGATTAAACGGTAATATAATTTATGGGAAGACGGTGGTAAGTTTCTTTTCACTTCCCCTTCGCATTTAATTCCTTTACTGCTCGTATTTCTTCTTCTTCTTCCTTCGTTGTTATTCTCTGTAAAACCCTTGAGTCTTCCATGGCGAAAACACGAGCAAGAAAAGAGAGAGAGAATGAGGAGGAGGATGTACCGATTACCCCTGAGGTATAGAGAGTAAAGGCGAAGAAGAAAAAGACCCCGGAGGAGAAAGAAGCCAAAAGAAGAAGGAAACAACAGAGGATTGCAGAACAAGAAGAGGTTCAGGAGGCGACAGAGGATGTTGCCACTACAATGGAGGACGAACATTCAAAAGAACCTAAAGTGCAAAACCCAGTGGCGGTCATACCGATAGTAGCTGATACAGAAAGAATGTAAGAAGAAATTACTGAGGAGAATCAAGAAAATCAGGCTGGCGAGGTGCAAGAAGGACAGGCGGAGGTTGCGCCTTAGGAGGGTAATGAATAGGAGCAAGAGGCTCGTGTTGAGGTCATCATGCCAGAATCACCGAGACGATGCCGCATAAAGCGAAAGGCTGGGCGCGTCCAGGTGATTCGAACTGATACCCCATCACCACCGTCGTCGGATTCTGAGAAAGAGAAGGACGAACGAGAGAGAAAATAAGCTAAAGTCAAATAGAGAGAAGAAACGACATAAGAGACTTTGAGAAAACTTAGAGAAGACAGAGGCAAAGGAATTGCTGAAGCATCGGATGAATCTGTAGAGGAAGCAACAGAAGGACCTTTCATCTGCTTCATCTTACCTTGCTCGAGCAAAATACCAAAAGATGCTGCGAAGGAATTTCTTATTCGAACGAGGGTTTGGTGATGATCTCCCCCATTTCTTGAGAACAGGAATTGCAAATCTTGGGTGGAGTCAGTTCTGTGCAAAACCAGACCCGGTGAATTCGAATATTGTTAGAGAATTCTATGCAAATGTTGATAATGCAGAGGAATTTCAGGCCATAGTTCAAGGAGTATCTGTTGACTGGAGCCCAGGGGCTATCAACTCGTTATTCAACCTCTAGGACTTCCCACACGCGGGCTTTAATGAGATGGTCGTAGCACCATCGAGTGATCAATTACATACGGCGGTCCGAGAGGTTGGAATTGAAGGGGCTCAATAGAGGCTATCCAAGACGGAGAAACGCACGTTTCAGGCTGCCTATCTAAAGAGTGAGGCCAATACTTGGTTGGGCTTCATCAAGCTGCGTTTGCTGCCGACTACGCATGATTCAACAGTGTCTTGTGAACGAGTGCTTCTGATATTCTCTATTCTTCGATCCCTGAGTATTGATGTTGGAAAAATTATTTCGAATGAGATTTCAAGTTGCTGGCGCAAGAAGGTGGGGAAAATGTTTTTTTCCGAACACGATAACGATGCTATGCAGTAGGGCAGGAGTGCCCACAGATCCAGAGGATGTGATTCTACTTGACAAGGTAATCATTGATACGCCTAATCTGGTGCGACTTCAGCGTACGCAGAAGGCACGTCAGGGTGGGCTTGTGTGTGGAATTCATCAGATCCAAGAGCAACTGGCACTGTCGGCTAGTATGCAAGAGTTTGCTGAAAGGCAAGCTCAAACCTATTGGACCTATGCTAAAATGAGAGATGACACACTCAGGAGGGCTTTGCAATCCAATTTCTCCAAACCATATCAGGCCTTCCCAGTGTTTCTCGATGATTTATTTAACCCCTGGATTCTGCCCCCACCTGTTGAACGAGAAGAAGATGATGATGAAGAGCAGGGTCAGGAAGATTGATGGATGAGATGATCTTCAGCGAGCATCTCTTTTGTTCCTATATATTTTTTTTGCTCATGTATATCTGACCCCGCTTGCTGTTATATTTGCTTGTTTCTTTTTAATTTTTCTGCTACTGAAAAAATATCTACTTATGTAATTTCTTTTCTACGTTTTAATGAAATTTCTAATAGTTGTTTCTACTCTATGAGCACTGAGTAACTCTAACTTAACTAATTTTCTTCTGAATTTTTTAAGCTTGGACTGGTTAAGCTTAATTAGATCAAGGTATTCTGATCTCTAGAAACCTTTTGCTTGAGCATTTCTTCTAGCCTGGTCTGTTGCTGCGACAAAGAAGATTTTGGAGGTAGGGTCGACTTATATGATTCACTTTACGCTTAGTTCTAGTCCCACGCTTAGATTGAAAATTCATATAGAAAAATTTAAGTTTGGGGGTATAATTGCAAAAATTAATGATTCATTGGGGACAATGAATAATTCAAGTTTGGGGGACTTTTTGCTACCCCAATTGTTTTGCTCGAGCATTCCTCTCCTACATTTAAAAATTTTTTGTTAGGTTGTTGAGTAACCGGGGACATTTGTGATACCCACAGTTTGTCTTCGCATCAAAAGATGACCTAGGAAATGTGAAAAAATGAGAAAAATTATTTACTGAAAAAAATTGATTGTTGAAAATTTTGCTGAGAAAATTCATGGAGCAAAAGTTTTGAAGGATGAATGATGATCCAGCAGTTTTTCGGTCTCCCAGAACTTAGGTGAGCTTCATCATAAAATGTTGTCATTCTGAGGGGCAAGAGATAGAGTAACTAAGGATTTTTGAGCTTTACAAAGAGTATTTAGTCTAGTTGGTGATGAGTTTGATGCAAGGGTATACTGCACCATAAAGTGGGTCATCCCATGCTTAAGAGCTTATGACTGTAGGGTTGCTTTAAGTCTGAAAATAATAATAATAATAATAATAATAATAATAAACCCGTAAAAATATATTTTATGATGTCTGATAATAGAGCTAGGTTGTGGCGAGTTTTTAGAATTGAGTTATAAGTGGGGATTATTTGTCCATGCCGGAGGAATTGTTTTGCTGCAGCAGAGCTTGGTTTTGCAGAATGCTCAGGTAAAGATTGAAGGTAGTACTGGATTGTCTGGTTTGATTAAGCTATTCTTTGTCTAACGTTTTGAATTCTTAAGGGAAGGTTGGTTAGTATTGCTGGGGACGCGCAATAGTTCAAGTTTGGGGGTGCGATAACTGTCCAAAAGGTAGTTATTTAGGCCTTATTTCTATAGGGATTTGTGTGTCTTTTGTGCTTAATAGGGTTGGTTTTAGAGAGATATTACATGTTTTAACCCATTTGGAAGAATGGAAGCTTTGGAAATGATTTTGTGCAGAATATGTTGCTAGGCGACTACAGGGAGCAAATTCTGTGCTGCAGCAAAGCTCGGAGCGAAACTGCCACGTCACAGCTCATTAGCCAATTGAACAAACCGAGTGTTGTTGAGTTATTTTTGGAATAAAGGATCAAGGAGAGCCATCCACGTGTCTAGGTCAACCTAATTCAAGCCTCCTATCTTTCTATAAAAGGAAGTAGCCGCCCAAGTCAAAGTCAATCCACTTTTGGGGGAAGAGACCACTCTCATTTCCATCTTGGGAGCCGAATAGAGGAAAGATTGGAGACCATCAAGAAAACTATCATTCGCAAGCTGATTGAGGAGATTAATATTTTCTTTTATTATCTTGTGATTATGGACATGCCTACTCAGATTGTAACCTGTGTCTCTATGCATTTTACGAACTAAGTAGTTTTAGGCGTTGGTTAGGAACAATGTGATTGTTGTGCTTAATTCTAGTAATAAATATTGATGAATGCATCTTGATTAATTGTTGAGTTCATTTCTATTTTATGCCTGCCTGGCCAGCCGGTGTGAATACCTCCCTCTAGTTTCAGGGATGATTTGGGGAGTGTGTGGCGATTAATCACACTAGATCATTGTGTATTGGTGAACGCCAGTGACTGAGCTAGGGATAGCCAGTTGCCTAGTGCTTGATCGGTAGTACTTCATTGGGGTTGAAACACATTCCAAAAGATTCGGAGTTCCGGGAGGAATCTGCTAATAAGACTGGGAGAGTTTTGCATGATCAATAATATTGCTAGGGCATCTTTTAAAACAATTACTAAATCCTGACCAGCGCCTGTTTCTAATCTGTCTGCCTATTTGTTTAGTTTTTGTTCTGTCATTTCTTTTGCTTCAGCATTATTCTTATAAAAACCAATCATTTTTACCATCTTTGAAACCATTAAAGAGTTATACAAAATAGATAGAGTGGAAGCTAGTTCAGGCCTTGGATTGACAAATACTTATTACTTGCTGCAGACTGTGTATACTTGCACAGAGTTCTAGAGTCTTTTTATACCATATTTTTACTCACTCTAGGAACCCAACAGGTACCCAACCCTATCCCTATACTACAGACCGTTTTGGCTATTACTCGAGCTTGATCCACTTTTATGTCTCTACATAAAGCTCAAGTGTTCATCCTATAGCCATGGATCTTAGTTTATTGGATTTAAGTTATCTAATGTGCACTTTACTTATTCAGTAACGACTTTACTGAATGAATCTCAACAACGACTTTATCGATCAAGTATATAATTCGTTTAACATTCACTATCTACGAGTTTTAGGGCACCAATCCCAACAGAATTAGCCTCTGTCTCTACTGCTTTAGCTGGATTCTTCAAAATTGTTGTGGGCTCAGTTTCTCCCCAATGTCTATTGTTTGTGGTTATGGTGTCCAAGATAGCATGTGCCTCATTTGCAGACTTCTTTAAGAAGGATCCGTTTGCAGATACATTGACTAGTGCCTTCGATTCTTGATCTAATCCACTATAAAAATGCTCTAAGATGATGCAAGCAGGCAATCCGTGGTGTGGACACTTCCGAACTAGCCTTTGAAATCTTTCCCAGGCTGTATCCAAAGGTTCATTGTAAGATTGTCTAAATGCAATAATTTCAGCTCTATATTTGGTATTTTTATTGGAAGGAAAAAACGTTTCTAAAAATTTCTCAGCCAAGTCGTTCCAAGAAGTGATGGAGTTTGGAGGGAATGAGTCCAACCAAGCTTCAACATCTCCCTGCAAAGAATATGGAAAAAGTTTTAGCTTCAAAGTATCTTCAGGCACTCCTGTAACTTTAAAAGAATTGCAAACTCTGAAAAATAGCTTAATGTGTTTATGTGGATCTTCATTGGGAAGTCCAGAGAATTGACACATGGTATTCAACATTTGGAACATCAATGGTTTGAGTTCAAACTGTGGAGCATCTATTGGTGGCTCCAAAATTCCTGGATTTAAAGTCTAAAAACAGGTAAAGCGTAGTCCCTTATTGCTCTATTGTGGTCTTCAGCAATATAAATTGAATTTTCTTGTTGTGGCACCGATGGAACTGGAGGAACTGGTGGAATTCTCCCACCATTTTGCTCCCTTCCATGGTTCTGTGGGTCAACTTGTGGATCGACTCCAGGTTGTTCCATTGGAAACTCTTGTATGTAAGAAGCTTCTTATAGAGGTTCCTGTGCGTTCAACTCTTGTTGTTCCCTTCTCTTTCATCCTTGCTCTTTCCTGTGACGAAGAAAGGTTCTCTCTATCTCAGGATCAATATCAAGGAGTGGAGACCCCTTGTTCATGCACTAACCTCAACCTGCAAGAAAAAAATTGCAAATTAAAGTCAAATTCCCTTTGAGACAGAAATGCGGTCGCAATGGAATCGCAATTTCAATAAAAAAAATTGGTTTCACTTTTGGTCCCAGGTAACGACGCCAAAAACTTCGTGCGACGAGGCTGAATGATGGATGTGAGATAAGATGATAAATAATAATAATGATAAATTTAGCCAACCTTAGTGCAAGTATACTCTATCGCACGTTGTAATAAAAACCTTAGAAGTATTCCAAGGGTATCAATCCCACGAGGACTAAATTGGAAATTCATATTTGAAGAAGAAACTGCTCAAATGATTGCTTAAAATAGGTAACCAAAGAAATAGTTGTTGATTGGTTTTTGGAAGATAAATAAAACAAATAAATAAAGAAATAACAATGATAAATATGTTGGGATTGGTGCCCTAAAACTCATAGATAGTGAATGTTAAACGAATTATATACTTATTCGATAAAGGCGTTATCGAGATTGATTCAGTAAAAGTCAATACTGAATAAAGTAAATTGCACATATAATAACCCAAATCCAATAAACTAAGATCCATGGCTATAGGATGAACACTTGAGCTTTATGTAGAGACATAAAAGTGGATCAAGCTTGAGTAATAGCCAAAACGGTCTATAGTATAGGGATAGGGCTGGGTACCTTATTCTGGAGACACTATGAGACGCGGCCCACTTTATAGATGGTATAGACCATATGATCCTAAATCGTCCTTGTAGAGATATGCGATTGAGGGCGTCCTATGCAATGAGTTTGCATAAGACCAGGACCGAGAAATAAGTCGCTCTCACTTTATAACACCGTTTACTGACGAGACTGACTATTTCATGTGATGACCTAGGTAACTCGATCTTAATCCTGAGCTAACTATGAACTCCTATTTATTCGGGCTTATCCTTAGATCTGCATAGGTGAGAGTGGCTCAGTATCGCCGACTCAATAAGCCTCCCATTACCCGAATTAGGGATAGTAGAGAGGTTGTTCCCTTAAGTGCTGACTCCGGGGCTTGAACAAAGGGATCCCGCCCTCTCATTGGCCCGAGAGGGACTCGGTTTATTTGTTGGACCATAAACCAATTGTTCATTAGAGGATCAGTGGGACTTAAGGAACTAGAAGTACTATAGGGGTGAAACGGCTTTTTGACCTAACTATAGCTACGAACAACCTGTGAAGGATCGACTTACTAATCATGGTTAAATCAAGTGGACGGAAATATATCTATAGTGAAGGGAGTGCAACTATCGGGCTATAGTGGAGTGTTCCGGTAGTTAACGAATGTTGGCTAGCTTGGATAATGAGATTAGTCAGTTAGCCTCGAATCGTTGGAGCCCATGATCTATAGGTCCATTAGGTCCCCTTACTAGCTCATATTGGAACAAAGCCTACAACAAAAGATAGGATTCTTTGAATCGTTCAAAAACGGGAAATAGGGTATTATCGTAAAATGTGTTTGACACAATGATTTAATTATGAATTAAATTAGAAATTGAGAGATAAGGTATTTAAAAGTGTTTTAAATACCATATGTATGTATTATGAATCATATATAATTCATGGCACTAGGTGACAATGATTAATTGGATTAATCATGTCAAATTACTTGGAAATGTCCCAATTAATTGCCTAGAAATCAATTTCAATTTTGAATTGAAATAGGAATGAACTGCAAGCTAAAAATTCAGAATTTAGATTCAATTTAGTGGATTTAGTGGCATTCCCACTCTTGCATGTTGATGCATAGTGGAAACCAACACAACCATGCACTAGTTGCATGTGTTGTGAATTAAACACCTAGAATCCACTTTGAGTTGCATTTTCACCATGTGTCTAGTGTCATGAAGCTTGTCTTCGTATGGAAGAGGTCTATATAAGGAGTATGAGTCAGATTCAACTCCAAGAGAGCCATTTTCCATATTGTTATGCTGCTGGATTTTTGTCTCAAACTCACTCATCTCCATATATCTCTCTAGTGCTTGAACCTTCAAGCATTCCCTTCCCATTCCCTATGTCTATAGACTCCCACAAGTCGTTCTTGGCCCGGAGAATAGTAGGGAAGACACTAGAGGTGGTCCACACACCGTTCGTGATCAAAGGAATCAAAGAGAGTTGTTGAATCGGTCTCCAAAAGGTTGGTACAAATTCTGCTCTCTAGTTACGATATTTGGACAGCATGCTTTCATTTTTTTTAAATTGATGTAATTAAGTGCCTCTGATCCTAAAATTGCTTCCGCATGTGTTATATGAACACCTTCAAAATAAATGAGGTATTCAACATAGTTTCATCCCAAAGGCTAATAACTTTAATCATAGAATATTCAACTTAAGCTTAATCAATGCATTCGGTCAGATTTAACTTCGATTTGGCCTTGATGCCAAGAACCGTTAGAAGGCTAAGTAAGTACCGTTATGCACATTTCTGTGACTCGACTCCGACATAGATAATTAACGAATGCAATCTATAACCCTATATTTGATATAGGGTGCCTTAGGCAGCTTGCCCTATACCATCGAACAATCTCTTTCGAGCTTTTTCTCCTATATCACCTTTATGAGAACCGATATCGTCTGTCCCTTTCGAGATCAAACTCACATAGCATGAAAAGTCTAAGTGATCAATTTAAACTCAACAAGATCATAATGATAATCAATAAAGAATTACATGCATTGAATAGAAACTTAAGCGAATAAACACTTTCAAGTTATTGAACCATAAGGGAATTCACCATATTGAACCCCTCAACGGAATTTAGCTAAGCATGGTGGGATAAAGTGCAAATGAACAACTTTCCATTGAAAATAAAGTGTAAAGAATACAAATGAATGAAAAGTGACAAGTGCTGGAAATAATGGCAGTAGCTAAATACTAGGGTTTTTTCTTTTAGTCAATCCTTCTAGAGTTCGCTCGACACTCCACTCTCTCGCTTTTACAAGTGGGAATGGGTGAAAATCCCTACAAACCCTAAGGTTTGATGTCTAACTAAGGTTAGAATTCAGTCTTCTAAGAAGAACCTCGAGCATCCCTACTCATGGGTGTCTACTAGGGTTCTGTCACCACCCTCTTCTTCCCAGTGAGTTCTACTTGTATTTGACTTCGAATCACGAGCTTATATAGTGTTGGAAGTGGTTGAGGAGCCACGGAATAGGTGTTGGTAGGTAGCCCAGACATTTTTTGGGTCAAAATGGTCGGTTAGGTGAGCAAAAGTCTCGTTCAAAACGACCCGCAACGGACTCGGAACGACCTCTGTTTTTTGAGAAATGTGGTCGCATTTGATTTTGGCCTGCCTAGAAATGCAGTCGCATTACTGGGCAACTTCCTGCCTTCCTCTATTTTCCTGCACAACAACAAATTGGGTCAAATTCCTATCAAATTGAGTCTTTTGAAGCACAAATAAGCATAATCTTACAAATGTGACTCTCAGCTCCCTAATTAATCAACTTTAACATATTTTGAGCTCAGGAATAGTAAAATTGATCTAAACATGCAACTTTTGACAAGGAAATGAGCTAAATGTAAGGGTAAAATAGGTATATTTTTTACCCTTATCAATAAGTTTTTAACCAAAAACACTAAAATACCTGAACTTGATCCATGCTGCATTTTCAGGCTTTGATCGTTCTGGAAGTAATGGTTTGGTGTCTGTTGGCCTTGCATTGTTGGAAATCCTTCATATGCATTGATGGGAATCCTTCAGACAGGGATTCCTTTTCTACACCCAACTGATTAACGAGAGCCTTAAGCTCACACATTTCAGGATTGAACTTGCTTACCTTGTTGTATGCACTTGCTATCTGAACCATAACAAAGAAAAATAAAAGTCAAACTACAAAAATAAAAACTTAAGATAAAAAGAAAATAATCAATCGTTTGCACTCCCCGAAAATGGCACCAATTTGATCGGGACCTCATGAGGGTATCAAATTCTTCGAGTTTCGTGGTCAAATAAAATTTATAATTCTACGAACACTAAACTACTTGTAGTAGTAGTGGTCGGGGTCGATCACAGGGAGTGGCGGTTGGTTATCTATTTTCTATTTATTTTGAGTTGTGAAGCGGTAAATGGGGGGCTTGGAAAATTGGATAAATGAACGTGCAAGGAATTTTTAATGCAATAATTTAAATAAGCAAGAAATTTAAAGGAGAGAAAATTAAATCACGAAAAATCATAAAAATACGGGAAAATTAATTAAACTAGGCGACATCGATTGGGGTGATTATTGGGTTTGAATGATTTACTTTGATCATTAAACATCTACCTATTAAAGGCTAGCTTGAATTGCTCAATTGCCCAATCGATCTAATCTGAACCCAGAAAAGACCCAAAGCCCACCTAAGCCATCTAACCCGATCATACAACGTCCATTGAATTAGACACTAATTAGTTAATTAATTAATTCAATTGGACTATCAAATTAAACAATCGACCAATTGCCTTAAGTCTAGTGGATTGATTAGGACATTAGAAATAATTAGGCCTAGATTACTTCCAACGCTATTTTGGATTCTAAACTTATCGTGTCAAGCAACAAAGTCAGAGTCTGCTCTTGGGACCCGTGCCCACAAATCAGTCTATGCGCTAACTATTAAACCAATGTTCCATTGGCTACTTGGAAATCGATTTCTTAGCAAGTTATTTACGAGCTATGAGTTAGGGCGTCAATCTAACCTACTGCGCATGCAAATAATATGAACTGAATCCAAAATACAATAGCAATATGAAATTAAATAGACATTCAGAACATGAAACTCACAATGAAATACATTCTATATCCCAAAAAACATCCAATCGGCGTCAACGGGTTTAGACGGCAGTTAAGCCGACTAAAACCCGGAACCCAACGCTACAATAACAAGAAAATACGAAGGAAATCAAAAGGAAAACTTACACCTCTTAATTTTGGTCTTCTAGGACAGAGAGAATCGCGAGGAGGAGCAAAAACTAAACCCTAAATTGTAATACATTCGGCAGAAATAAACAAGGGGATTTATAGGAAAATTTGTCGAGGCGTCGAGATACTAGGCATGGCGTCTCGACGTCGTGTCGTATAGGCCACAGGTTGAAAACAGGCCAGCGTCTCGACGCTGGCCACGACGTCTCGACACCGTGCCTATTTTTCAGCGTGCTTCAACTTCATTCCACGTCGTTTCTTGCTCGATTTGGGCTTCAAACCTTTGACTCCTTAAAACTATTCTTCGGGCTTGTCACGATCCTCACGGTTTTCTTAGCTCCTCGAGATCCATGGCCCTCAAGTAAGCTTGAAAACTCTCTAAATTGTCCGAATTAACTCCAATTTGTGTAATTCGTCCCTAATACCCTGAATGCACAAATTATCTACAAAACAGACAAATAAAGAATAAAGTGCACCCTAACAAGTCTAGATTAACAACAAATAAATAGGACTATTTTGGTCCTATCAGAGCTCCATCCCACCTAAAGAAGACTTTACTAAAGCAGGATTGGTTTACTTGACACTAAGGTTGGAACAAACTAGGTTGCTTCCTCTTGCTTAGGTGATCAAGGAATTCTTTTTTCTTCTCTCTATTTTTTTTCTTTATTTTTTTTCTTTTTTGTTTTTGCTTTTTTCTCTCCTTTTTTTTCTCTTTTTGCATTTCTTTTGGATGGGGCCCTAGCTTTCACACTACATTGCAGGGACCCAAAACCCGAGTTTTACTCTTGGTTGGCCTAACTGATCACACTACAGGTAGCTCTTTTTACCCCTAAGCGTTTAAGCTCAATGCAAGCATACTTTTTCTTTCGAAATAAAAAATGACAAGCATTTGATTTTTGTTTTGGCTCGCCCTCACTGACTTATTTTTCCACTCTTTTTTTTTTATTGCAGGCATATTTTCTTTTTCTCTCCTAGGCAAGACTCCACACATTATTTTGCAAAAAAATTAGACTTTCTCGCTTAACCTTACACCTATCGGGGTGACAACAGGAATATGAGCTAAGTAACTCGCTCCTAGGCATTCAAGTCCTACTTTAAAGCAAGATAGACACCCAATATGTTCAAGACATATCAAAGAAAAGTTTTAAAAAGGCTCATTTTTTTAACACTCTTGGTCACAACTCATCGAAAGCAATAAATTTTTGGAAAAAAAAAATTGAGTTAATTCTAGGAAATCATCATCACTTAAACAAGCATATACAGAGCAAGCATGCAAGACATTCATTAAGCACAAACGTTGGCCTGACGCTCAGATGCTCAAGGCCCAACAGGAATATAAAGTATGATTCCACACCTCCAACCTAAAATTTACATTGCCCTCAATGTAATAAATCATGAGGAATTAAGGCAATGCATAAGGAAAGAGTAGAACTTCGCTTTGGTACCGCCAATCATAAAAGAGAAACAAAAACAAGGAAGCAGACATAAAAGCAACTGATAAAAATAAACCTATCTAAGAATTGAAATAACAGAAAGCAGTAAAGTTATAAGGTGCAAATGTTTAAGGTTGTTTGCTCGACCACGCTCTCCTCTATTTCTGAGGGAGGCTTCTCTCCACAGGTCCAAAATACATTGTTTTTAGAAATCTCTTGTTCCAGTAATTTTGGGGCCTGTAAGGAAGGATCAATAAAAGCAAAAAAAATATCGGAAGTAGAGGTGGGCTGACAGAAAATGCGCTCAGCCCTATTCCTAGAAGATGAACACTTGGTGACTCCACCAGATTTATCAGTAAGGGTTATCTAGTGTTCATCGACTACATCAATTAACTCTCCGTCTAAGTCAGGACATCTAACAACAGAATAATGCATCTCATTATTGTTGACCATGCATGATTTAGAATTTAAAGTGCGATCATTCACTGGGCCAGGTTCAAGCATATAGTATTCAACAGAGGATGCATAAGGATTTTCAATGTCATAAAAAAATTTAAAGTACAGGGTTTTATCCTGAAATCCTACTGATACAACACCATCATCTACATCAATAACAGTCTTGGCAGTCTTCATAAAGGGACGACCAAGACGTATCATATCAGAAGATGGATTGTAATCAGGGTTAGGTGTATCCAAAACATAGAAGTCAACAGGAAAGACCAAATTCTCCACCCTAACTAAAACATTTTCAACTATTCCTAGAGGTTTAATGCAAGACTTATCTTCTAGCTGAATGACTGTGTGTGATGTTTTAATATCATTTAAATTCAATCTTTTATAAACAGACACATGCATAACATTAATTGATGCTCCTAGATCTAACATGCCATATTTTATCTTGCAACCTCCGATCATAAACGGTAAAGTAAACATGCCAAGATTAGAACACTTTACAGGTAAGTGTTCAGAAAATAATGCACTTACATTTTCACTAACCACTTCTTTACCTGAGGACATTTCCTTACCTTCATACCAAGTCTTTAAGAATTCAGTGTAGGCTAGAATTTTCAGGATTGCATCAAGCAATGGAATGTTCACCTTGAATTTTCTAAAAACATCTTAATTGTCCTGCACACTTGGAGTAGCAGGCTCAATAAAGTTCACAGGTGAAGTAAGAAAATAATCTTTATCATTGAAATTTAAAGAAAAAAATTTGCCAGAAGAAATAGAAAACTTATCAGAGACAGCAGGGAATCGAGGGGGATAGTCAGGTGTGGCCACTCCACTCCACACTTTATACACGTTCACCTTAGGATTTACCTCATGTTGGGTAGGCAACTTACCAGAGCTTTTATTATTCATTTTACTTACTTGGGTTGCCAGCTGAGTGATTTGGTTTCGCAAATTCTGAATGGTGTTCCTGGTTTCTTGCTGGAACTGTAAAGAGCTATCAGTAAGTTTCTTAAGTGCCTCATCGAAGGATGTCCCTGAATTCGAGGTAGAAGCTTGATTTTGTTTGAACATCAGTGGCTACTGTTGGTTCCCATAACTAAAATTTGGATGGTCTCTCCATCCTGGATTGTAAGTGTTGTTGTATGGGTTGTACTGCCTTTGATTTCTATTGAATCCACCAATGGCATTCACCTCTCCATTGTCTTGTATTTCAGGGCAGGTATCAGTAGTATTGGGTAGTCATTGAGCAAAGTGCACAGGCTTTCGCCTACACATATCCAGAACACAAAAAGCGAACAAGTGTAGTCAATTAACTCAGTTCAGAGCGCATTTCGCTTACCTCACTTTTTGTGGCAGCTTGCACAACTGCAGGTGGTCTTCTCGTCCCGAATTGCTGTGAGTTTTCAACCATACTTAAAATCAGTTGTCTAGCCTCAACAGGGGTCTTGTTGACTAATGCTCCTCCACTGGTTGCATCCACCATACTTCGATCCATAGGAAGTAGCCCTTCGTAAAAATACTGGATCAATAACTGATCTGAGATCTGGTGATGTGGAAATCTGGCGCACAAACGCATGAATCTCTCCCAATATTCGTGGAGTGTCTCCCCAGTGATCTGTGAAATCTCATAAATCTCCTTTCTAATGTTTGCAGCTCAACTGGCAGGGAAGAATTTCTCAAGGAATTGCTTCTTCATCTCGTTTCATGTACTGATAGAGCCGGGGGGAAGGTAATATAGCCAATCTTTCGCTGAATCTTTTAGCGACAAGGGGAATTCCCTCAGGTTTAGTGCTTCCTCTGTCACTCCATGGGATCTCATACCAGAACATACTATGCAAAATTCCTTCAAATGTTTGTGTGGGTCGTTCCTACACTACCACGAAAAATAGGGAGTAATTGTATTAAACCTGACTTTAATTCAAAGCTACCTACCGTCTCGGGGTAGGTAATACAAAGTGATTGTTGTTTCAGATCAGGCATTGCCAGCTGCCTCAATGTTCTCTCAACCATATCTGGTGCTTCAACCTCGTCGAGATTATTAACTCTTCTTCTTCTTGCTCTCCTGCTAAATCTCGTCTCCGCTCTAGAAATTTCAGGTTCAAATCTAAGATCGTTTTCCTGCAAAGAACGTGTGATCATAAACCATGCAAACAAGAATTAAAAACACAAAATCCTAAAAATACTAGAAAAACGCCCTTCCCCGACAACGGTGCCAATTTTGACGCAAGGCGGAGTTATAATCCACTGCACTACAACTATTTTATAGAAAATAGTGGTCGGGGTCGAACACAGGGAAGGGAACCTAGCAGTTATAGAATTTCGTGCTTATGAAAACAGGAGGTATTTTTAAAATGAAGGACAAACAAAAGTAGTAAAATAATTAAATGCTAAAATTTAGAAGACAAAAAACTAAGCATGCAGGATAGAAATTAGACGGTAACAATAACAAAAAAACGGATCATTGGATTGAGATTTATTATTCTTGATTCTAATTTGTTGGCTTCCTAGTTTCTCTAATAATTATTCTAAACTGATTTCATTAGTGTGGTCGGCTTTTGGGTTACTCGGAGGACCCCCCTACACTTACTTGTGCTAATTAACTTTCTAACTGTGAATTCTGCAATTAACAAGATTAACTAATATAAACTCTATCGCCCACCACCCCTTATACATAATTTAACAACCATCTGAGACCTCTGCAACGGTTACTAATTATATCTAACTAGTTAATTAACAAGCAATTTCACAACTACCTATTAAAACTAGCTGCTTTGGGATCGTGGGTCCGAAATTGTAAGAACTAAATTCAAAAGCAATTTAAATCTAACTCTACAACCTTTAACATGCATCATAGGCCTATCAAGGGTCGTCTCGCGTAGAGAGTGGGTTGCCTCAACCTAGTGGCTATCTACAAATAACTGATAGAATACACAAGCGGTAATTGCATAGGGCGTTAATCCTAATAGACTAGCCTCATGTATTGGTTTAAACGGGATAACATGCAAAACTTAATGAAAATACAGTAAGAACAACAAGTAAAACTCAGAAAAACTCAGTCAATCTTATTAAGAATCAAGACATAAACTCAATCCAACGATCTAAACGTGATTAGCTACGCATAGATGAAGTAAAACCGACAATAAACATGAAAGAATCCATAAAATATGACCAAGAAACATCTACAACAATGTTAGAATGTAAAAGAGGCAAAAGAAATCGTAAATGGACCAAAGTTCTAACCTAACGGCGGACTAAACCTAGGCTACATATATATAG
Source organism: Luffa acutangula (assembly GCA_036850905.1). Classification (NCBI taxonomy): domain Eukaryota; kingdom Viridiplantae; phylum Streptophyta; class Magnoliopsida; order Cucurbitales; family Cucurbitaceae; genus Luffa; species Luffa acutangula. The sequence continues at coordinate 21,470,951 of CM072087.1, forward strand.
AAAATACAGCGGTGTCGAGACGCCAAGGGCAGCATCTTGATGCCAGCCTCAAATCTTGACTTTCTTCTTTAATTCTCGGTCTTCTCTTGCTTCTTCTCGGTACGAGGCATTAATCTTCGACTTTTGGTGTCATTCTTTAGGCCCGCTTCAACACAAATGAGTTTTTTCACCTCCTCGCCATCCAAGACACCGAAATGGCTCAAAAACTCCGTAATTGGCCCGAATTAACACCAATTAGCGTGATCGGCTCTCGACATAGCCTAAGCTCAATTAACTTGTAAATAAGACAAGTAAAGCATAAAATAACTCTAACAAGCTTAGATTAGAGGCAATAAAATAGGACTATTTAGGTCCTATCAGCCTTTCCCTGCTAACGCAGTTTTGATTTGAGGAAAAGGAGTTAACTTTTGTTCAGCCGAACAGGAAATAACCTATATATTTTAAGGCCGATCGAGAGTAAAGCATTGATGAACACTGAGCTTTTTAAGATTGCTGCTACTCAAAGTAATAAGAGGCAAAGTATTTCTCCTTAACGAAAATACTCTTCTTTGGCACATAAGGTAAGGCCATATTGACCTCAATATGATTGAGAGTTTGGTCAAGAGTAAACTTCTAAGCGAGTTAGTAGATGACGTTCTACTACCTTGTAGGTCATGCCTTGAGGGAAAGATGACAAATAGGTCTTTTACAGAAAAGAACTAAAGAGCCAAAGAGCCCTTGGAGCTTGTACATTTGGATCCTTGTCGTCCAATATGTTAAAGCAATGGGAGGGCATGAACAATAGATAATTATTCAAGATATGGGTGTCTCTAACTAATGCAACTTAAGTCTAAAGCTCTTGAGAAATTTTAAGGGGCTTAAGACTGAAGTTCGAAACTTGTTAGGTGAGATGATAAAAGCACTTCAATCTGATCGAATTGTAGAGTATATGGACTTTATATTCCAACACTATTCCATAGAATATGGAATCACATCCTAACTCTTAACCCTAGAACACCTCAGCAGAACGGTGTGTCAGATAGGAAAAATATAACCTTATTGGATATGGTTCGTTTCATTGTGAGCTATGCTCATTTTCCTGAATCGTTTTGGGGTCATGTAGTGTTGACTGCAGTACATATTTTGAATAACGTTTCGTCAAAAGTGTTTTTAAAACATCTTTTCAATTGTGGATAAGACGTAAAGGTGGTTTACGCTATTTTAGTTTTTGGCTGTGTCCAACACAAGTGTTTGTGACTAACCCAAAAGAAACTGGAACAATGTTTAAAATTATGCCTATTTATAGGCCACCCCATGTAAATGAGAAATTGATACTTCTTCAATAAATTTATAATCCACGACACTATAACTATTTTGTAGAAATAGTGGTCGGTGTTAAACACATGGAAAGGGATCTAGCACTTTAATGTTTATTTTGTAGGAAATGGTTGATTGGAGCTAAAGCGTGATATTTGAGTCAATCGGGTGCTCGGGACGTGAAAAGACACAAAAGAACCGAAGAGAATCAACAAGAAAAAAATCAATTTAGGGTCAAAGGCTGACCAGCGTCAAGACGCTGCTCCTTTAGCGTCTCGACGCTGACATTCCATATCGAATCAGGCGCAATAACGTCACAGCGTCTCGCCCTGTGACAATAGTGTCTCGACGCTATTGCATTTCCTTTCCAGACACGCGCGTATAAGAGGCAGCGTCGAGACGCTGTCTTGACAGCGTTGAGACGCTACGACGAGATTTCGCTATATAAGCATCCTTTCGGCTAGGTTTTTGGGGACTTCGATTTGGGACTTTTTTGAGCCGACAATAGAGCAGAAATTGGGCATTCTTGAGCTGAAGCAAAGGGGAAAAGTTGGAAATCAACCCATTGTTCGTGGGGATCGTGACGGGGACGTTCGGTCTCGGCCTACAACGAGTTTAATTCTCTTTTCCCTTACTTTAGATAGTTTGATGGCTGTTTTAGACTCTCAATATATTGTAACGTTGTGTATGAGTAGCTAGGATTTAATTCTTAGGGATTGATGTAGCCGTTGGGCACGTTATGGATTGATTTACTGTTTTTATGCTATTGATTTCATTTATGCATATGTTGTATCCTTAATTCTTTCGATTTACCGGTCGTAAATTGGTTGATGTTTATATTTGAATCTAACTCGGGAGAGAGGATTTAAATTAGTAATCAGTATGCATAACTAGAATTTAGCTAAAAATCGGGAGATTAAGGTTAATTCTCGAAATTGTTATAAAGGTTAGCCTTATTGCCTTGTATGTTTATTGGATTTAGATAGGGATATCGGGTTCAATTGCATATGGGAGAATCATGTATGCTCGGGAGAGATATGTGTGATTTTAGTTGCCAAGATTTATGAATCATAGTATTTGTTAATTCGTTTATTAATCCATAATCCCAATTGGTGAAATCAAATCCCTAAGACCAATTCTTCCCATTAGATTGTCACTTTTTGCTTTAGTTTTGTTTGTGATTCACTAATATTCTCATTCAATTCGATCCCTTAAATAAAATTGGTCAAAAGTATTTTCGGTAATTAAAATTGGCTAGACACCAATCTAGAGGACGACATTCGAATTTACATTCACTATATTATAACTTGACCCGTACACTTGCGGTAAGCAAATTGCGCATCAATTTAATTAACTATGTAAGCCTGACATACTTCGGGAACAACCCAATAGCCGTGATCCAACTATCACAAACATGCAAATGCTAAGTTTGATTCTAGTTTAAATTAATTAATTGACCTATTAATTAATCTAAACTGCATTCGGATCTAGCCGAATTAATTCACATGCAACGGGCAAAAAAACACAATTACAATTGATTAAATCATTTAGTTCTAGGGACGCATGAGGAATATCAAAACGTTAGCCTGTTTGCTACTTAGATTTAGCAAGTAAATTTAGATAAGGCACGGTCAAGGTTGTCAATCTGTCCTACCACAATCTAAACTTATTTATTAAATTAGATATGAATAAGATAATGGATTTGATTAGATCTTATTCAGATACCAACTGTACACCCCCCAAATTTGGCCTAACTTAAGGAGACGTTACTAAACATTTACCCTAATGCCAACTTAATGCCCCAAAAATTTTGGCAGCATAACGACAGAAGTATAAGCTACCCCAAACTTTAAACACACCTGATAGACAATATATATATACACACTTCTAAAGCCAAATAAATCAGATAGTCAATCTCACTCCACAACATCCATACACAATCTAACTCAACACAATAGAATATAAATGCGAGTTAGGTCTCATATCAAGGACTACCTAAATACATTAAAAAATTCACAACACATAAAAGAAAAGACTTTTAACTTTTCAAAACTACACCTAAAACATTACAACCAAATTAACATCAACCCTCGCTCATTCAACAACTAGAATAAAATATTAGCATCTTAGGCCACAACCTAACTCGAACTCGTAACTAAGGATGAGTAACAAGGAAAGCATGAACAGGACATGCTACTTATGGTCTTTCCTTCGTCACGCCTCCTCTACATCACCAAGCTCGAATATGTTTGTAGCACCAGCAAAACCTGGTGGTGGGTCAGTACAAAACCACAATACTGAGTAAGTGGCTCACACTTGAAGAGCCATCAAACAACATACATATACAAGACAATTATCATGCTTTTCAACCACAATATCATGCTTCAAATACAAGGCAAACAATCAACACAACAAAACACACTCAACTAATGCAGTCGTGCAACAACCATGCACCTAACACATGAATTTCCGCACCATGCCATGCATACTCGATTTTCTCTCAAGCTCCACGAGCTCGCTCAACACTCATAGCCCTCACAAAGCTCTCTGAGACTGACTCCTTCGAGTCACGCCGACCCCTTACCATATTACCCAAGGCCTCGACGTTTCTCTACGACGCTCGGCGCTTGACCCTTGATCATATTACCCAAGGCTTCGAATTGTGCACCGCCCCTTGGCCATATTACCCAAGGCACCTAATGACTTTCACAACATATAGACTCATCACATCGCCACTTGGCCATATTACCCGAGGCACCTGGTATTCACCTAACTTTCCTTTTTAATCACACAAGGCCCTCCGGCCTCACAAACTCACTAGAATGCATGAATCCTACACATCATGCCACTAGACCATGCTTTATGCACGAAAGCCATGACAACCATGCAACACGCTCACAACATAAATAACATGTTCATTTCGGCAATCATAATGAAACACCAAGCTAATCAACCAAAATCTATCAAAAATCCCAACAATCCAACATACGCAACAAACATCTAGCCAATATCTCACACAACATATAATTCAAGAAGCGATATGTATAGATCATAAAAATAGAACATGGACAAGGCATACAACAAGCTAGCACACCACAAACAGACTCCACAGGAGAAATCCACTTACTGAATGCTTTAAAGTGCCCCTAAATAATTCTACCAAGATCCTACGATAAGAAAGTCTAGTTTCAAGACCAAACTCAACTCTAAACCTTAATATAAATCTAAAGGGTGATTAGGAGAGATAAACTTAGCCAAAACACTTTAAAAACTAGACCAAACACTTCAAGTCAGCCTGAAACTACGATCAAAGAGCTTCTAAGTACTCTAGACATGGTTTGAATCTACAATCGATAAACACCCAAGGGTTAAAGGTTATTCTAAAGCCAACCTAACAAAATTGTAGAGGTTTAAGAGCATGGAAACTTACTTATCGGCACTTAAACGGACTTGAAGCTTGTTGTCTAGTGACTGATCGAGTTCGAAATCGCTAATCAAAACCTCCTAGCCTATGGGCATTCAGTCCCAAGGTTGTTCGGGTTATGGGTATTCGTCGAAAGCCAATTAGAAGTCGAAAAAGCATGGGTCACGCTCTAAAACAGCTTTGAGGACTAAACTACATAGGTACAAACTAAATCAGAGCAAAACAACATGTGAGTAGTGTTGTATTTTACCGGAAAGGAAGAAAACGTTGTTACTCGTGGACATCGGGCAGAGAGGAGATTTCTAAACAAGAAGAACTGATGAAGGGAGCGCATCGATGCCAGAGAGATGGAAACTGGCAGAAGAGAGGAAGAAGTCAGTCCTCTTCATGGGTCCTGGCCGAAACAAGAGGAAGAAAAAGAAGTAAGCCTCCCATAGACGAAATCAAATGAAAACGAGCAGAGAGAGAGACTCATTGTTGGATTTTATGCCCTAAAACTCGTAGATAATAAATGTAACATTTAACGGATCATTAATAAAAGGATTTATCTTGTGTGTATTGAGTAGATCTTGTCTTATTAACCGTAATCCAATAAACTAAACATCCTAGGCTTCTAGTATGAGGCTTGAACTAGTATGTAGGGACATACGGGGATCAATGTTCAAGATACAACCTAAAGGGTCTATAGTATAGGGATAAGGTTGGGTACCTTATCCTGGTGACACTATGGATACGCCCCGCTTCGTATTATGATACAAACGCAATGATCCAACACGTTTGTGTAGTGGACATGCGAGTGGGGGTATCCTATGCAATGAGTTTGCACAAGACTGGACCGCGAGATAGTTAACCACTAGTTCTAACACCGTTAGCTAGTTAGGTTTCTATCTCACTATGATGACCTAGGCAACTTGGTCTCAATCCTGAGTGGATTATGGACTCCTATTCATGAGGGGTTTTCCTTTGATTTGTATGGGTGAGAGTGGCCAGCACGCCGACTCAATAAGCCTACCATTTTAGGGACAATATCGAGTGGGGAGCTGGAAACATAATCACACAAGATGGAATTCACTCCTTCCCGACTCTAGGATAAGTAGAGGTGTGCTCCCTTAAGTGGTATCTCCAGGTCTTGAACAATAGGTCTTACCCTCTCTAACAGGTTGTTCATTAGAGGAGCACTGGGGACTTAAAGACAAAGATGTAACCCAGGGGTAAAACGTTAATTTGACCTAGCTGGGGTACGAACACACGTGAAGGACTGACTTGCCGTTATTGGTCGATATCAGTGGACACAGAAATATTCTGCAGTGAGAAGAGTGCTTCTGTGGGTCTTTAGTGGAGTGACCCACAGTTAACGATTGTTGACTAACTTGGTCAATGAGTTTAGCCAATTAGTCTCGTATCGTTGGAGCTTCTGATTTGTAGGTCCATTAACTCCCACTGGTAGCTCGTAAAGAGACTTGAGGCAATCAAGTATAAATTGTAAATTGAAAGTGTTCAATTTATTTGGTGAATCCTATAATGTATGTTGATACGTTATAATATAATTTTTGAATTAATTTCAAAAATTAATTCTTGTGAGAAAATATTTGAAAGAGTTAAAGTAATTAATATGAATTGGATTCATATTAATATAAATAATTTAATAAAATCTCTAAGATTAAATATATGATTTTTAATTGGATAATTAATTAATTATGAAATTAATTATTTATTTATTAAATTAAATATGAATAAGATAATAGATTTAATCTTATTCAGGACCTTTTCCTATTAGGAAAAGGTCTTGGCCTTCACCTATAAATAGGGCCCCTGGGGTGTGGTGAAAGGCATCCCATTCATTCTACTTCTCTCAGAGATCTCTCCTAAAAGACTCCCACCAGTCTTCTGCCTCCAGTAGTCTCAGAGATATACCGGTGTAACCAAGAAAAGGCGAATCGATCAAGGCTTCCTACGAAAGTAAGTTTCCTTTGAAATCCTTGATCACTAGGATCATCTAGATTAAATCTACACAATTATTAAGCATATTTATAGTCGGTGTACAACATGTTAAAAATAGTTTTATTGTTGTATTCTTTTGCAAATTGTATTGGTATTTCAATTAAAATCAAAGACTTTGAGTATGTTTTGTCCACGCGCCCACGTTTTCCGCTGCGTCGAGGGCTCTCATTCCCTTCACTCCCGTAGATGCGTGCGACGAGGAGGATCAACGTCACGGGTCTGCTGTCTGTGAAGGTGTACATATTACACATGCGGAAGCAATTGAAGATCGAAAGCACTTAAGACATTAAATTTTACTCCTAAAGCATGCATGTTCTATAAAAGACAGAATAGAGAGTTTAGAAAACACCAACCTTTGTAGCTCACTTATGTTGAACTCCTTGTGGTGTTTGCCTCTCCTATGCTCCTTGGACAACCTCTAAAGTCTTCCCTACTATACTCCGGGCCAAGAACGACTTGTGGGAGTCTATATAAGATAGGGAATGGGAAGGGAATGCTTGAAGCATCAAACAATGGAGAAGAATGAGAGATGAGAGAACTTTGAGTCCAAATTCCAGCAGCATAACATTAAGGAAATGGCTCTCTTATGTTTGAATATGATTCAAACTCCTTTTAAAGACATTCTCCATGCAAAGCCAAGCCTCAAGACACAAGACACATGGTGTATTTGCAAGCTCAAGTGGATTCTAGGTGTACATTACACAAGACATACAACAATGCATGAGTGAGTTGTCTTTCCACTTTGAATGATCATGCATTAAGTGGATTTCCAACTAAATCCACTAAATTCAAATTGAAATCAAATTTCAAGCTTGCAAATTACCCCCAATTTCAATTCTATATTGAAATTGATTGCTTGGTAATTAATTTGAAAATTTTCAAAATAATTTTGATATGATTAATCTAATTAATCTTTGTTATCTTGTGCAATTCCATATATATGATTCCTAATACATATATATAGTATTCAAAACACTTTTAAATACTTCATCTCTCATTTTCTAATTTAATTCATAATTAAATTATTGTGTCAAACACAATTTACGATAATACCCTTTTTCCCGATTTTGAACGATTCAAAGCTTCCTATCTTTTGTTCTAGGCTTAATTCCGATATGAGCTAGTAGGGGGACCTAATGGACCTATAGATCATGGGCTCCAACGAGTCGAGGCTAACCGACTAATCTCATTGTCCAAGCTAGCCAACATTCGTTAACTATCGGGACACTCCACTATAGCCCGATAGTTGCACTCCCCTCACTATAGATATATTTCCGTCCACTTGATTTAACCATGATTAGTAAGTCGATCCTTCACAGGTTGTTCGTAGCTATAGCTAGGTCAATAAGCCGTTTTACCCCTATAGTACTTCTAGTTCCTTAAGTCCCACTGATCCTCTAATGAACAATTGGTTTATGGTCCAACCAATAAACCGAGTCCCTCTCAGGCCAATGAGAGGGCGGGATCCCTTTGTTCAAGCCCCAGAGTCAGCACTTAAGGGAACAACCTCTCTACTATCCCTAATTCGGGTAGGAGTGAATTCCTTCTTGCACGACTATGTCCCCAGCTATCTACCCGTTCCTATCCCTGAAATGGGAGGCTTATTGAGTCGGCGATACTGAGCCACTCTCACCTATGCAGATCTAAGGATAAGCCCGAATAAACAGGAGTTCATAGTTAGCTCAGGATTAAGATCGAGTTACCTAGGTCATCACATGAAATAGTCAGTCTTGTCAGTAAACGGTGTTATAAAGCGAGAGCGACTTATTTCTCGGTCCTGATCTTATGCAAACTCATTGCATAGGATGCCCCCACTCGCATGTCTCTACATGGACGATTTAGGATCACATCGTCTATACCATCTATAAAGTGGGTCGCGTCTCATAGTTTCTCCAGAATAAGGTACCCAACCCTATTCCTATAGTATAGATCTTTTTGGTTATTACTCAAGCTATATCCACTTTTATGTCTCTACATAAAGCTCAAGTGTTCATCCTATAGCCATGGATCTTAGTTTATTGGATTTGGGTTATTATAAGTGCAATTACATTATTCAGTAATGACTTTTACTGAATCAATCTCGATAACACCTTTATCGAATAAGTATATAATTCGTTTAACATTCACTATCTACGAGTTTTAGGACACCAATCCCAACAGTCTGCAGATTGAAAACGCGAGAGAGAGGGAGATGTAGGACCACTACACACGAGTGAAAGAACGCATGGAAGAAAAGAGACGAAACGTGATGGTTTGCAGCGAGGAGAAACATCAACGTGGGTTGTCGGTGATGTGCGAAAGAGAGAGAGGGAGAGAGAGGGACGCCGGAGAAGAAACAAAGCAGGTCTGGCCCACGAAGTCAACAAAAATAGGGGTGGGAGGCTGCTGACGAGATGAAGGATTGAGAGGGGGAGAGAGGCTGACGACGTGGCTTCATGGGTTGCTACAGAACGAAACAAACGGGAAAGGGGGATTGGCGGAGCAAAGAGAAAGGAGAGGGAAAGAGTTGACTTAGGATTTAAGGTTTTTTCTTGATATTTTATTTTGATTGCTCCAATTAGAAAATCCAATAAATAAAATGAGGGAAAACCTAAGGCCTTCAAAATTGCCCACTTTTCTCTTTACAAAAATTAAAACTCCAATTAAGGAACCTAAAAGATTTGGGGTAAAATCGAATTAGAAGGAAATTTGATTTCCTTTTTGAACTTAATTAGGGAAACTATATGAAATAAACTCCAAATTTAGAGAATTAAAGATTTAATAAAAATCTTTTCTCCCTATATTATAGAAATTTTATCTAACGACTCAAGGCTAAACTCAAATTCTGATTTTCTAAATTAGAATAAGAACGCTCAACAATTCCCAAAATCGTTTGATTTCAAAACGCGGGGCGTTACAATGAATAAGATAATAGATTTGATAAGAATTTAATCATGGCCTTTTCCTATAAATAGGATCCCTAGGGTGTGGTGAAAGGCATTCATTCAATCCAATTCATTCTCCTGCTCTCAGAGAATTCCCCTGAAAGCTTCCTAGACTCCCACCAGTCTCTTTTCTCTAGAAGTCTCAGAGATATACCGATGTAGCCATAGTGGTGGTGTCCCAATTGTTGACACTTGATCCCTATGAAATCAAGAAAGGCGTTCTTGATATTTCAAAGACGACAACGACGATATGTATGCTTCTCCCATTTAAATTACATCTATGATTGTATGCTTACCCTTAATAAATAGTAAGAATAGTTTTCTGAATCTTTGCCAATGTATTGGTATTTTGGTGGAAACAAAATTAACTACGAACAGTCCGAATTCGCTTCCGCTAATTGAATTAGGGAATTCCAATCCTACAGGCTATGGGATGCAGTTGCAAATCATGTCCCTAGAAGTATATGACCGAGTTTCTTAGTTTCATGCTTTTAGATGTTTTAAAATTTCAACTTTGCGAAAATTTGTCTATCATGTTTTTTACTACTTTTATTGTAAAATGATTCTCCTTTTTTTGGGCCTAGTTTGTTAAATAAAAAATTTTACTTTTGGTTTCTTCCGCTTTAAAGTATCAAAAGTTTTATGTTTTCATGCTTGTAGTAGCAACCTTTAACTTTTAATTTCCTATTTAGTCGGATCGTTTCACTTGCTCATGGCAATTGCCTCAGAGGAAATTGATGTACATTTAAAGGCACATGAGGTACTGTAGGCGAGATTCGACTCTGCTAATTAGGTGTCGACTGAATGTTAGATGGGGCGCATTCTCTAGATGATGCCTATTGTATCTCTCAGTTGTGAGAGGAACCGACGGAAAGGTAATTGTCCATGCTAAGATCTTAAAACAAATCTATAATTAAGAGAAAAGAGGGTTAGGGTCCCACTAGAAAAGCATGAACCATTTTGTAGGTATTTTAAAATACCCATTCTTTCCATAAATGTTTTTTTTTCAGGTAAAGGCAAGAGTGTGCGATGATGATTGTTGAGGATTTGTTATGCAACCATGGGAGAGACCATGACTCATAGACTTCTTATTTTTCTCCCGCTTTAAGAACTATGTTTTCATTCTTTTATTTCCTTTATAAACTTATGGAGAATTTTTCTTGGAGGCTATGGAAACCGTTAGTTTTGATTTATTTTGAGAATATATTGTTTTTGAAAGTTTAGGATCCTGAATAAAAGTTTTAACGTTGGGGTTTTACTGAAACTATGAGTTTATGTTCTTAAAAGTGTTTTATTTTAAAAGGCCTACATAGCATGCATGTGTTAGTTATACCAAATACGTTCATATTAGAAGTCAGGTCGTTACACTAACAATGCAGAAGTACTTCAAATTTTGTTATTTTATTTTTCCATTTCCAGAATTTATCTTCAAATAATGACAATTATTGATATTTAAACAACATAGTAACATACAATTTCATATCACTTAAACAATATTATACAACAATTATTCGTATTATATATATTTAGTAGTTGGATTTTGGCCTTTTGTTTTCACTCTTCGTGCAAGTTATGGACATTAGGGCTAGTTCTTGGTGGAGAATAATCCATTACCCACAAGTCATCGTTGTTTGGCGGGGTCACGTCCCGATTTTCATGGACCAGATTCTCCAATATTCTTCTACTTGTTTCATCAACAAAACTTCGTCCAGCAAAAGAACCTAAAATTCTTGCATAAGGTGGGTTACTTGAATTTGTAAACAAAATAAACAATATGAAGAAGAAGCGAACAATAAAAGGTTAATGATGAATTTAGACGTAGGAACGTATTGTTATTTGTGTCAATCAAGTTAATAATCAAATCAAATTTATGTGTTTCTTTTTGTTACCTATTGTTGTAATAACTAGCAAGAAAATGAAAAGAAAGCTGAATAACTGAAGGACACATTTGCAAGAAATTGTTGTTGTTTTCTGAACCATCTTTCAGAAAATAAGTGATATGACGCTTTTTGTTTTGCTAGTTTGAGGGACTTTTTTTATGGGTAAACTCACTTTTTATTTCTCAAGGATATGCCTTATTCACACTAGTTGGCGTTGTGTTTATATAAAACTTTTTTTGTGAATGTAATCAATTTGATGAGGAATTTCTGAAACCAAAAAATAGCTAAATATAGTAGTTTGTACTGTTTAAATTTTTTGGCATTCTATAAGAGAAAAACATCTTTTCTATATATAGACTATACTATTTTTCTTGTAGTAGTCAACAGTACCATTCAATTTTCTATATCTCTTCAAAAACTAAAAAGGTAGACCGGTTAGCAATCTCTTTATCTCAAAATTTCCTTGAGATCTTCAAATAAACTTATAATTATTTTACACATGTTTAGTAATTTCGTTTTCTTTATTGAAATATTTGTGATATTCAAAACTGTTGTAAGTTATAAGTTTAGTTCATCAACTTTTACCATTGTGTCAAAGTTAAGACAATTATTATTTATTTAATATGTTTATAAACTTTCGATTTTGTGTTTAATGAGCCATATATATTAATGCGTTATTTAATTATGCTTGTGGCATAATAATAGAAACAACATTGACAGGTTTAGACTAACACACAAAAACTCTGAACACAAATATTCTTAGTTGAAATTAGATACTCAAGACCTAAAAGAAGGAAGTGATGTGGACTTTTCCTAACCGCAAGCGCACGGGTCAAGTAATAATAAAGAGTTCGTATAAACGAGTGTCGTCCTCTGGATTGGATTTTTAAGCAAATCAAGTATTGTGAATTATCTTGCCCAATTTTATTTAGGGATCAAAAAGTGATGAATGAATGATAATAAAACCAAATCAAAGCAAGTAAAAAGAATGGAAATTCAATTGGGAAAACTACTTAGGGAATTGACTTCGCCGATTTAGTTTAGGATTGATTTTAAGGAATAACTTATTGTGTACAATGAAATTATGAGCCAAAGACCCTTTAATCACAACTACCTCTCCCGAGTATAATTGATTCTCATGCAAATTAACCAACTTGATATCCCTATCTAAGTTTATTAATCATGCAAGGCAATGAGATCTTGTAACCAATTCTAAAGTTAATCTAAAACCGTCATGAATTAGAAAGTAAACTTTAGTCATGCAATCTTGAGTAAGTCGATATTAAATCCCCTCTCCCGAGCTAGATTCAAAACTTAAATCATTCAACTAATGGCCAATTAATTGAAAGCATTAAATCAAGATTACAAACATAATAAACATTGCATAACTTAAACAATAAATCAATCCATAAACACAATCAACTACATCAATCCCTAAGCTTTGAGTTTAGCTACTCATGAATGTAAATACAAGCTCAACTAAACATGTGAAAGCCATAAATCTAGCTAAAGAAAGGAAAGGGAAAAGAAAACTCAATGTAGGTCGAGTCCGACGTCCCCGTCACGATCCCCACGAACAATGGGTTGATTTCCAACTTCCTCCCTTTGTTTTCAGCCTCCAAGTGCTCTGTTCTACTCTGTTTACGGCTCCCAAAGGTCCCAAATCGAAGTCCCCCAAAACCTAGCCGAAAATAAGCCTTTATTCTGTTTTTTTCGTCGTAGCGTCGAGACGCTGTCTCGACGCTGCCTTCAAAACGCGCGTTCTGAATAAGGGAAAAACGGGAGCGTCGGGACTCTCTTATCACAGCGTCTCGACGCTGTGAGTCTGCCGCCTATTTTAATTAAGGAAACGCTAGCGTCGAGACGCCTAAGGGCTAGCGTCGAGACGCTAGTCACCTTTTGACCGAATTTTGACTTTTTCCTTTTTTATTCTTTTCCTTCCTTTGCATCTTTTCGCGTCCCGAGCACCCGATTAACTCCACTATTGCATTTTAGCTCCAATCAACCTTTTCCTACAAAATAAACATTAAAGCCCAATAAAATGGCCCAAAAATCATAAAAGACTAGCTAAATGAAATAAGTAACGATAGCTAGCTATGCTCGCTATCAAATACCCCCAAACTTAAGTGTTTGCTAGTCCTCGAGCAAACTAGAAATCAAACATACAGTAGAAGAATGGATGCAATAATCATGACTCAATCCTCAAGGCTCACAAGTCAATAACCAAGCAAGCAAGAGACACGCACATAAGGACCAATGAGGGAGACAAATTAAAATTTTTCCAAAATTAACTTGCACAAGCGAGATCTAACTCAACAAGATCAGACTCTACTAGCCTGGGATTGGATTATTAAATTCTCAGCTCATCTTCCCTCTACACTGGCACTAAGGCTTCACTAATGAAGTAATGGAACAAATTAGTTTGTTTTCCTCCAAACTTAGGTGCTTATAATTAACAATTAAATTAAGCATGTATATGTGGCACTAGCTTTCACACACCCATTGCAGGGACCCTTAACCTGAGTTTTCTCTGGTTGGCCTAACTGATCACAACGGGGGTAGCTCTTTTTGCCTTAATCTTTATTAAACATTGCAAACTGTGCACAGGCCATGGCATAATAATTTTCTTTTCAACAGTAACAACAAGAATGATTTTTCTTTATGAGCATAAATAGCATATATTTTTTTCTTTCCTCCTAAGCAAGATCAAACATGCTAATTTGCAAAACATTAACTTTTTAGCTCTTCCCTACACCTATCGAGGTGACAACAAGCATATGAACCCAATAATTCGCTCCTAAGCATTCAAATCCAAATCTAGCCAAGACAAATACTCTACTCATGCAAGCGATCTCCTAGAAAAATTTTAAAAAGTCTCCATTTTTGGGCACTTATGCTTACAACTCATCACAAGCTTGAAAATGACAAGAAAGCCTATCCTAGGACATCATAATCATGCAAAAGTAGCATCCAGAAAACAACCATATGCATAATTCAAAGAAAGCTCAAAACTATAGCCCGAACTCAGATGCTCAAGGGCTCCACAAACATGCTAATCCACCCCCAAACTTAAAACATGCATTGTCCTCAATGTATACAGAAAATAAGGCATAAACAAACATGAGAACAATAAAAGAATGACAGGAGTGAACAATACTGGCCTGGAATGAGGATGACTTCTTGCTTGAGATCTTGGAATCTTGAAAGCTTGAAAGCAAAGGAGAGAAAGAAAACAAGACCTACAAAACAAAAACAAATAATAAATCAAAAACAAAAAGAAAACACACTAACTTACTTGGGTTGCCTCCCATAAGCGCTTGTTTAACATCATTAGCTCGACGTGTTGAACGTGCTTCAAGGAGGCTTTTGTTCTGTGAATCCAACAGAGGTGCTCTTTCTTGCACCTTTCCTATATCCCATGAAAAGCACTTCATCTTTAAAGTCTTCAACTGCTTTAAAGATTTCTTTTTCGTTCTTGACTCTAATAGTGAGCTCCCTGCGCTCAATATCTATAATCACTCGCCCAGTAGCGAGGAATGGTCTTCCTAATATGACAGGCATTGAAGGATTTTCTATCATGTCCATAACATATAAACCAATAGGGAGGAAAAATCTACCTACTCTGATTAACACATTTTCTACAATACCAACTGGTCTCACCACAGATTGATCAGCCAATTGGAGCTTTACAGGAGTAGACTTAATCTCACCTATATCTAACTTTTTACACAACGATAGAGGAATGATATTAATGCTAGCACCTAAATCACATAATGCTCTGAAAGAATAAGTACCAAAACTACAAGGAACAGAAAAACTCCCTGGATCTGCTACTTTTTCAGGTACTTTCTGTTGTACTCTGGTGCTGCATGTGGAAGCAAGATAAACAGTGTCAACCTTCTTTTCTTTTCGCTTCTTTGCTAACCACTCCTTCATGAACCTGTTGTATTGGGGCATCTCTAATGCCTCTGCAAAAGGAATATTAATATTCAGATTCATAAAAGCATTCATAAATTTATCAAACTGAACCTGATTGTTCTTTTTCTTTTTTTTCTTTTTCCTTTCCTTGGGAACCAACAGTGTGGGAGAAGGAATAGGAGGCTCAAGGTTAGGCTTTTCAGCCTCATCTGATGATGTGTCCTCCTCAGCTTCCCCTGTAAGCGTTTCATAGTCCTCAGATTCAGGTTCCTCTTCAGATTCCTCCTGGTGAACAGTGATTGCCTTACAGTACTCCATCTGAGTTTTCTCCTGTTCAGCTGGGGTCTTACCTTTATTCATGGTACTTATAACACTTACCAACTGTCCCAGCTGAGTCTCAATGTTCTTTATAGCTGCACTGTGGCCATTCACTGTTGAGTTGATGGCAATGACTGCCTCCTCTAACTTGGTTGTCCTGTTACTTGACTCTACAATGAAAGCTCCAACAAGATCCTCTAACTTTTTATTTTCTTGAGTTTGAGGGGCAAACCCAGGAGGGTTAAGAACATTCTTATTATTGGCATAAGAGAAATTTTCATGGTTCCTATTTTTAGGGTGATAATGTGTAGGTGTAGAACTATTATTATATCCCCTAGAATTAAAATTTGATACATACTGAACCTGCTCAATGGTCTCCTCCTGAGGTCTAGATTCTAAAGCAGCAGCTTATTCAATTGACTGTGCACTCCCTGTACCTGAAAATTTCATAAAGGCATTAGCAAGGGAGGTCATTTGGGCTTGGAGTGCACTTACTTTATCAACCTCAAACACTCCAGCAACAATCTTTTTGGGTGTAGACCGCTCAGATGGCCACTGATAGCTGTTGGTGGCCATATCCTCTAAAAGTGTGCAAGCGTTTTCCACGGTCTTGGACAACATAGTCCCACCTGCAGCTGCATCAACAATCGTTTTTGTGCTAGGAGTTAAACCATTATAAAACAATTGAACCTGGAGCCAGTCGGGGTAACCATGCTGAGGACACTTCCTCAGTAGCTCTTTGAATCGCTCCCAAGCCTCGAACAGCTGCTCATCATATTGTTGTTGGAATGTCCCAATCTCGGTCCTCAGCTTGACCGTCTTTGCAGGAGGGAAAAATTTCTTCAGAAAGGCCTGGACTAAAGCATCCCAGGTAGTGATGCTCCCAGGGGTGATGGACTGCAACCAATCTCGTGCTTTATCCTGCAAAGAAAAGGGAAATAAACGTAAGCGAATAGCATCCTCAGAGACTCCATTAATCTTTACCGTCCCACAAATGTCCAAGAATTATTTAAGATGAGAATTTGGATCCTCGGTGGGCGATCCTCTGTATGCACAGTCTCGAGCCATCTGAATGAGGCCGGTCTTCAGCTCAAAGTTGTTGGCATTAATCGGTGCATAGACAATCCCCGACTGTTGCCCCTAAAACACGGGCTGAAAGTAATCTCTTATAGGCCTAGGCTCCTCAGGTAAATTTTGGTCAGCCATGTGAGTAATTTCTCTATTTTCTCTTCGAATCCTATGAATTGTTCTTTCTATCTCGGGATCCAACGGTATCAATTCTCTACTAATACGCATGCAAAAACAAAACTACCCTAAAAAGGAAAGAAAACAATTAAGGGAAGAAATAAAGAAAAGAAAACAACTAATCTAAATATGGAAAATATAATCTAGGAAAGGAAACAAAATAACCTAATATGGAATGCAAAAATAAATATGGCAAAACACAAATAAGGAAACTAACAAATAAGGAAAAACTAATCTACAAAGAAATAACAAGAAACAAATAAGGAAAAGTAGTGCTCTGTTCTACTCTGTTTACGGCTCCCAAATGTCCCAAATCGAAGTCTCCCAAAACCTAGCCGAAAATAAGCCTTTATTCTATTTTTTTCGTCGTAGCGTCGAGACGCTGCCTTCAAAACGCGCGTTCTGAATAAGGGAAAAATGGGAGCGTCGGGACGCTCTTATCACATCGTCTCGACGCTGTGAGTCTGCCGCCTATTTTAATTAAGGAAACGCTAGCGTCGAGACGCTAGTCACCTTTTGACCGAATTTTGACTTTTTCCTTTTTGATTTTTTTCCTTCCTTTGCATCTTTTCGCGTCCCGAGCACCCGATTAACTCCACTATTGCATTTTAGCTCCAATCAACCTTTTCCTACAAAATAAACATTAAAACCCAATAAAATGGCCCAAAAATCATAAAAGACTAGCTAAATGAAATAAGTAACGATAGCTAGCTATACTCGCTATCAGGAAGTTTATTTAGTTAAGTAATTTAACCTCATTTCATAACCAAAGATTTTATAAATGCAAAGCATATACTACGAAGAGAACTTTGGTTCTTAAAACATGTTATACGAATGGACTAAGTTTTGGCATTGGGAGTTGGATGATTCAATATAACAACACAAGTGAGGATTCAAGTGTGTGTCTAATAGTATAAAGTTGCAAAAAGTTCCAAAGAGTGAATGGTTATTGAATATCAATATTTTTTTTTAATACTAGTAGTCATTATTAGAATTGTTATTTGAAGTAAATTAAAGTGAATAGCTTGTGAAACTGCCCTTGCTTGGTGAATGTTCATATTTTCTTCGCCATGTGACATATGTATTCATTAGTAAATAAATGCTTAGACTCCATCCAATGGTTTTTACGTACAAGCTATTTGGAGCTGTTAGTTCATAAAGGGACGAGATTGATCATCACAGGATTCTTAGAAATGAAGGATTTTTGTACTTGTATAATGTTCATTTTACACACAAAAATAAAGTTATTATGGGAAAAAATAGGTCTTTAAGAATCATAGTGAACTACAAAGTTCATAATGTGTAAATGATGGTTTATGATAGTACAACGTGTTATTGCAATCACAGTCACATAATAGTTATTTTATTTACATGCTTTTTTATATATTTTTTACAAATTAAAATTTTGTGTCTAATACGTCATGTAGTTTTTAATGAGGTATGTCACCAATCGATTAAGAGGAGCATCAGGTGCCTTGGGTTATAATATGGCCAAGGGGCAATGTGATGAGTCTATACGATGTGAGAGTCATCAGGTGCCTTTCGTAATATGGCAAAGGGGCGATGCACAGTTTGAGCCCTTGGGTAATATGGTAAAGGGTCGAACGCTGAGTATTGTAGAGAAATGTCGAGGCCTTGGGTAATATGGTCAGGGGTCATGGTGCGTGCCAGGCTGAAAGGTGGATGTTAGAAAAGATGATAGATAATGAATAAGAATAACTTCAGCCAAGCTAGTGCAAGTATACATTATCACACGTAGTAATATAAAAAAAAAAAAAAACCTTAGAAGTATTTCAAGGGTATCGATCCCACGAGGACTAAATTGGAAACACAGATTTGAAGAAGAAATTGTTCAAAGATTGCTTAGAATAAGTAACTAAGAAATAGTTGATGATGATTTTTGGAAAATAGAATAAATAAACAAGTAAAGAAAATAATAATAAATAAACGAGGTGTTCAACATAGTTTCATCCTAAAGGCAAATAACTCTAATCATAGTTTATTCACCCTAAGCCTATTTAATGCATTGGGTCAAATTTAACTTTTATTTGGCCTTACTCCCAAGAACCGTTAGAAGGCTAAGCGAATATCGTTATGCACATGTCTGTGACTCGACTCCGACATAGGTAATTCACGAATGCAATCTATAACCCTATAGTTGTTATAGGGTGCCTTAGGCAGCCTCGCCCTATAACACCGAATACACTCTTTCGAGCTTTTTCTCCTATATCACCTTTATGAGAATTGATATCGTTCATCCCTTTCGAGATCAAACTCCCAAGAACCGTTAGAACCGTTAGAAGACTAAGCGAGTATCGTTATGCACATGTCTGTGACTCGACTCCGACATAGGTAATTCACGAATGCAATCTATAATCCTATAGTTGTTATAGGGTGCCTTAGGCAGCCTCACCCTATAACACCGAATACACTCTTTCGAGCCTTTTCTCCTATATCACCTTTATGAGAATTGATATCGTTTGTCCCTTTCGAGATCAAACTCACAAAACATGCAAATTCTAAGTGATCAATTTAAACTCAGCAAGATTTAGAATGATAATCAATAAAGGATGACATGCATTGAATGAAACTTACGCAAATAAACATTTTCAAGCTATTGAACCATAAGGGAATTCACTATATTGAACCCCCTAACGGGATTTAGCTACGCATGATGGAATAAACTACAAATGAATAACTTTCCATTGAAATAAAGAGTAAAGGATACAAATAAATGAAAAGTAAAAAGTGCTGAAAATAAGTTGCAGTAGCTAAAACTTGGGTTTTTTTTTCTTTTATTCAATCCTTCTAAAGTTCGCTCGACACTCTACTCTTCTATACAAATGGGGACAGGGTGAAAATCCCTACAAACACTAAGGTTTGATGTCTAACTTGTTGGGTTTTATGCCCTAAAACTCGTAGATAGTGAATGTAAACAAATTATATACTTGTTTCAATAAAGTGTTATTGAGTTTCTACAATAAAGTGTTATTGTTAAATACTGCACAATTTGACCCAAATCCAATAAACTAAGATCCAAGGTTGTGTTACATGTGACTTGAACTAGTATGTGGGGACATACGGGGATCAGTGTTCAAGTAACAACCTAAAAGGTCTATAGTACAAGGATAAGGTTGGGTACCTTATCCTGGTAACACTATGTGATACGGCCCACTTTGTATTTGATACAGACATATTGATCCAAAGCGTCCATGTAGTAGACATGCGAGCAGGGGTATACTATGCAATGAGTTTGCATAAGACCGAACCATGAAATGGTAAACCACTAGATATAACACCGTTAACTAGTTAGGTTACTGTTTCAATTGGATGACGTAGGTAACTCAGTCTTAATCCTGAGTGTGTCATGAACTCCTTCTCATGAGGGATTGTCCTTTGATTAGCATGGGTGAGAGTGCCCAATACGCAGACTCAATATGCCTTCCTTTTTGGGGACAAGACCGAGTGGGAGGCTCGGGACATGACAACACAAGAAGGAATTCACTCCTTCCCACTTCTAGGAGAAGTAGATGAGTGTTCCCTTAAGTGATGACTCCGGGACTTGAACAAAGGGGTCCCGCCCTCTCACTGCACCGAGAGGGACTTTCTGTTTATTGGTTGGACCATAAACAAATTGTTCATTAGAGGAGCACTGGTACTTAAGGAGACAGATGTAACACAGGGGTAAAACGGTAATTTGACCCAGCTGTAGTTACGGACACTCGTGAAGGATTGACTTACCGGTATAGGTCTATATCCGTGGACACAGAAATGTTCTACAGTGAGAAGAGTTCAGTTGTGGGTCTTTAGTGGAATGACCCACAGTTAATGAATATTGGTTAACCTGATTAATGAGTTTAATCTATTAACCTCATACCATTGGAGCTTCTGATCTGTAGGTCCATTAGGTCCCCCTGCTAGCTCGTAAAGAGTAATTAGGAACAAATATATCTTGAGAGAATTTGAAAAGTTCAAATTCATATTGGGAATTAAGTTAATTGTATGAGATACAAATTAATATAATGTATAGCATTAAAATATAAAGTCTAATTTGAGATTAATTGAGAGATTGATATATTTGAAGAGTTCAAATATATGTTTAATTAAATATATGGTATTTAATAAGAAGATGAATTAATTAATTATGAATTAATTAATTATTCGATTTAGTTTAAATTAAATGAGATTTAATTAAACTATAGTCTATGAGAGAAATAAATATTTGAAGGAGTTCAAATATTAATATGAATTTGATTCATATTAAATTTATAGGATATAAGAGAATTTGAAGGAGTTCAAATTTTAATATGAATTTGATTCATATTATAGAATTAATTAATTGAAGGCCTGAAATTAAATATATGATATTTAATTGGGTAATTAATTAATTAACTAATAGAAGGTCTGAAATTAAATATATGATATTTAATTGGTGATCAATTAATTAAAGAATTAATTGGAAATTAATCAATTATGGAAATGATTAATCACTTATGGAAGTGATCAATCGTTTATGGAAAAGATTAATCAATTACGGAATTGATTGGTCATGGAATTGATTAATTATGGAAAAGATTAAATCAGTTATGGAATATAATTAATTTTAAATGAATATTTTATTCATGACCTTTCTCCTATAAATAGAACACTAACCCTAGGGTTTAGGTACTACAATATATGGCCACCATAAGGCCCTCTCATATTCTCTCAACTCAATAACTCTAGGGAGAATTTTCTCTCTAGAGTTTTTTCCATTCAAGATTAGGTAGTCCCACAACTACGTTCCTAATCTCAGAGTTATAGTGGGGAAGATCTCGTGGTGGTGTCCGTTGAAGTATTCAGAGTCGTCAACGGAGGTATGTTTTTCACCGCTTAACTTTTTGCTAATGTATTGGTATTTTGCGAAAAAAAATTAATTTACGAACGGTCCAATTGCTTCCGCTGTAACGGAATTGGGAATTCCAATCCTTCAACTAAGGTTAGAATTTAGTCATCTAAGAAGGACCTCAGTCATCCCTACTCATGGGCGTCTACTAGGGTTCTGTCACCACCCTCTTCTTCCAGTGAGTCCTGCTTTAATTTCTCTTCGAATCACAAGCTTATATAGTGTGGGGAGTGGTTGAGGAGCCACGAAATAGGGGCTGGTAGGTAGCCCAATCATTTTCGGGGTAAAAACGGTCGGTTAGGTGCACAAAAGTCTCGTTCAAAACGACCCGCGACGGACTCGGAATGGCCTCTATCTGCCTAGAAATGCAGCCGCCACTACTACAAATTTGGCCTTTGTTGACGGCTAAAATGTATCAACTATCACCTTCATTGACGCTTTTTGGCAGTCAACTGAAGTGGTATCAATAAAACTAAAGCGTCAATATTACTATTTTCATTGACGCTTATTGGACGTCAACGAAGATGTCGTTGTTGACGTTTATAAGTCATCAACAAAGACATTATTGACACGTTTTATCCGTCAATGATATTCATAAAGCGTCAATGTAGGCACCTTTATTGACATTTACTAGCTATCAACAAAACGTATTATTGACACGTTTTATTCGTCAATGATATCAATAAAACGTCAATGTTGCCATATTTATTGATATTTTTCAACCGTCAATATAAATTTCTGTTGACGTTTTGTAAATGTCAATTATAGGATCGAAAATGTCAATATATATATATGTATTGACGCTTAAGAGCTGTCAATATATCAATTTATTGACGTTTATTAGCCGTCAAGTTACCGTATTAAATTGTCAAATCGTGTATGTTAATTGACGGTTAATATATGTCAATTATGGTGTTTGTTATGACGTTTTTTAACCGTCAACGATACATATTTGGAAAAAATAAAAAAAATAAACCTCACATTGGTTTTTACCCCTGCATTGCATCCTACATTTACACAATAGTAGACAGCTACCAATTGTAATATAGATTGTATTTCTAAATTTTACCCGGTAACCAAGTTTGATTTACCAAAAATCCGACAACATAACGACGTAATTATAACTAACCAAAATTTTTTTGGTACCTGAAAAAACAGAAATATGCACTTCTAAACCCAGAACACAACTTTCACTTCACTTGACAATAACATAACATGTTCAATACATTCTACGAAAGTAACACCAAAACTCAAGTATTCATAATAGATTTCATTAACGAAAAAGTTATCTAAGAACACAACTTAAGTAAGTCATAATATCCATTTCATCAAACTAAGAACATATCACAGTGTCTAACAAGTTGTCTAAAAAACGAAAAAAAAAAACTAAGTATAACATTAGAAAACAATAATCCCATGTATTGTGCTACATATTCACATAATTCAACTCTTATCTCATCGAATTCTGATTGGCTAAATGCAGTTCCTTTCGTCAACTGCAAACAAACAAAAATTAAGTAAACATATATACTACATTACAAAAATTTTAATAAATATAAAAAGATAAGTTGAATACAAGGTTAAATCGATCTGTACCACATCTGTAATCACTCTACTCCTATGGGATACTTTACTCGACAATAACATAACATGTTCAATACATTATATGAAAGTAACACCAAAACTCGATAAATAGTACAAGTCAGATCTCGTAACAAACACATAATAGATTTCATTAACGAAAAAGTTATCTAAGAACACAACTTATGTAATTCATAATATTAATTTCATCAAACTAAGAACATATCACAATGTCTAACAAGTTGTCTAAAAAACGAATAAAAAAACGAAGTATAACATTAGAAAACTAAGTATAATTTCAACCAAATTAAGTATAAATTGTTAGACATCTTGAGTGCGTCAATACTTCCAGTCACAGAACCAATTTGATTTACCTGATAAAAAAACCATAAAAATTAACTGCCATAAGAAAGTTCAACAAATAAGAGGAAAAATAGACTACTTGTGAGGAAGAAAAGGTGGAGTGGTTACCTTCAAGAGAAGGGAATTACATGCCTTCTCCTTGATAGCTTTCTCTGCACGCTGCAATTGACACAAGATGCAAGATAGTTTCAGAAGGCCGATTCAAAAAATAAAAATGTATATGTTGATTAAAAGATTAAGACCTTTGGGTTGGTAACCAAGAGGTCGTCTTCAACTATTTGGACTTGCCGGCCAATTTCACTAGTCAGCTTCGAATAATTCTCCCAGTCATCCTGATCGAATGGATCTTCAATGGACACGAGAGGATAATCTGCGATAATTGACTTGTAGACATTCTTCAAGCTGTCTCCAGAAATTTTTCTTATCCATCATTGTTTTGCAGCAAAATCTCTCATCAGGCCATGTGTAGCAAGCAAAATACATGAATCAAGACCAGCAAAGAGTCAAATACCTCTTCCTTAAAATTCAGGTCATATGCCCTGTCCTTGTTATCATAAAATTTTGAAGCAGCAACATCCATTCCAATCACAACCTAGAAGTGGCGAAAGAATAAAATCAAGACAATAGACTTGAACCTAGGTAGTGTCCGAAAAGATAAGATTCAACATGTCAAAAAAAAAAAAAGAGAGAGACAATAAGAGCACCTTTCCAGTGTATCCAGCTTTCCCTATTGCCATCTTCAAGAGTTCAAGGCCTTCCTTATTCTAATGAAATTTATTTCAAACCATATTAACTACTGCGTCGTGTGTGGTGAAATGAAGAAACGCTAATCATAATTCACTAGTGAACAAGAATGGTGGAGAAGGAAACTATCTGGAATTAGAATCTGTGATCATATCCAATCACAAACCTCTCCCTCCGACCATAAAGGAAAAGAGGAACGGGGTAAAGAAAGAAGAGAAAAACATCAACAATCACATACTCATTGACAACTCCACCAACTTCGAAAATAAGAATATGCAGTAGGCTAGTGTTTCCAAGACCTGAATATTAGGGGCAAAACCACCTTCATCACCAACATTAGTAGCATCTTGTCCATATTTCTTTTTTATTACAGCCTGAAAAGACAGAAATATATTTCTTTTTCATCACCAACGTTAGTAGCAAGCAACCACCGCTTTGTGTTACTAGATTCAAAAGACCGGGGGAGGAGGGTATGGAAACAACCTTGAGGTGATGATAGACTTCCACGCCCATTTTCATGGCTTCCTTCAAAGAAGATGCTCCAACAGGAAGAATCATAAATTCCTTCATATCAGGAAAATAGCATAAACTTCGAGGGTAAAGCACCTAATCTATCGAAAAGAAAAAATATATCAAAATCATATAACTTGCATGGTTAGTTTATTGCCTGCATGGGAACCTCCATTAATGACATTGAATGCAGGCACTGGCAGAATTAACCAATTTATTGTTCCCAGCAAGCTTGGCAATGTGCTAGAAATTAAAACAAAGACAAGTGACAATATAAGATTAATGAAAAAAAAAATGAAAACTCCCTTCTAAAAACCACGTAAGACTACAAATACCTTATAGAGGAGGATCTTGTTCACTGCAGCACCTGCTTTACAAATAGCAAGTGAGACTACCAGTGTTAGATTAATCAAATCAGATTGCTATTTTTCAGCCACCATTTCCCCAACCTCCTCCCTTTTTCATTCCGCAAACCCAGACCAATCCATATCCCGCCTTATCTCAACCTTTATCAATTAAACTCTCAGATTCTAACTATCTTTTATGGAAAAATCAATTACTTAATGTAGCCATTATACCCAGCAAGGTGTGTTAGCCAGTATAGCATTTGCTCCAAGTTGCAAGAATAAAAAGGGAAATTCCCCCGTTAGCATAAGTTAGCACAACATTGGAGACATCTAGCTGGAAAAGGAAAGGGAAAAGTTCAACATACCTTTTGTTCGCACCAACCCCATTCATTAACGGTTCCATCAAGTTGTTGTACCATAAAATTATCAAGTTTATCTGCTCTCTTGGGTCCTATGAAATATCACAAAAAATGGAATGAACTACATAAAAACTTCACTTATATTCACTGACGGTAGAAAAGGACGATAATGAAATTAATGCTTTGACCTTGCCAATTAAAGCAGGTTCCAATTATTGTATTTACATTTCCCACGGCCTATATCATAGAATGATTAGCATTTTGGATATCAAGTAATGCTATCACATTCGACCACTTTATAAAACACACACACACAAATAGTCTTGTATGCAAAAGAGGAAAAAAGTTACTGCAGAGTTTTTCTCCCTCGAACCATAGCAAAATGTCTTGTATACAAGAGAGAGGATAATGACGAATATCGGAGAAAGATTTTCCTTAAATATTCAATTTTATCATACGAACCTTAAGTACTCCCTTCCCAAGGTAGTTAGATCCACCATCTCTCGGCTCAAGAGCTTCATAGATATACCTTCAGTCAATAAAACATGGGTCGTTAAGAGAAGTACGAAGTATAATAGTACTGTTTATACTTTTCTTGCATGGGATATTAGTACAACTATATCTATAGGTATGGGATAGTCAGGAAGTCTAACAAGTATAGGTGACAAGATATGTATAATACATACGTGCAGAGATGAAATGATACCCTGTCGAGGATTCGTCTTTTCATTCATTTTATTTCTTAATCACCTTGAATGTGCAGACCAAATTTTCAACTAATCTCATTGGACCACTTTTTGACTATATGACATTCATTGTGGTGAAATTGAATCCCGTAGTTCTTTTTAAACATGCTTGGTAGATGTTTAATAAGTTTCCAAGACAAATGAAATGGTTGCCTCTCAAAGAAACAACAAGAAACCAAACAATCATTTGCAATCGCGATCACATTAACTTCCACATTCAATTTTTCTCCAATCTCTGTAAAACACTCACGCCAAGGAATCTACATCCACACGGCCAGTTACACTATTCGATAACCACAATAGGCTCATTATCCCTTCTATATTTCCACATTTCATAGAAAACAAATGTTACGCTAAAAACCAACAGGCCGATTGTGGAATAATAACTAACAATTCCAGTAAGACATTTTTTATGATAAGATTGGTTCAGAGGAAGTTAAAACTCACTTCGACAGTAGGATTTCCACGACTATCGAAGATTTGACGGGCTTTGACGATCTTGATTGTGGCCATTCTGAGTTCAAACTTACTGGCTCATTCGTTCTGCTTTTCTTTCTCCACAAATTTCCCGAGAAAATTCTCAGAGCCACAAATATTCAGTTGATTCATCCCATTATATTACAACTGACAGAACTAATAAGGCTGAAATTTCATCACTTTCAATCATTCTTCCTCACGTTAATCAATCACTAAATAGATGCCAGTGGAATAACCTAAAGCTATCCAAAAAATATACAAAATTCATATATACCTTTAGCGAAAAAATATAAACAGGCCCAACCACGGACGTTAGCAATGGAAGAAGACGCCCACGACGGAAGGAGACCCACAGTTGACGGCGGAAGTTGTTTTCAGTGCAATAAAATGAACGATGGAAGAACAACGGCGGGGGGCGTGCGAGCTTGCTAGGGATTACGGCGTGGAGGGGGGTGTGCGTGAAGAAGAAAACGGTGGGGTGAGGGGGTTACGGCGTGGAGAAGGAAAAAGAGAGAAGAGGGAGATGCTAGGAATTTTTTTTTCTTTTCTTTATTTCTTTTTTTTTCTTTTATTTCTCTTAATCCACCCAAATAAACGAAAAAAAAAAAAAAAAAAAAAAAAAAATCTTGTGTTTCTTTTTTTCCCACTTTATCTCTTTTCCAATTTTCCATCTTTTCTTTATTTCTTTTTTTTTCTTTTATTTCTCTTAATCCACCCAAATAAACGAAAAAAAAAAAAAAAAAAGTCTTGTGTTTCTTTTTTTCCCACTTTATCTCTTTTCCAATTTTCCAATTAAAAACCTAATTTTGACTCCTAAAATCATTTCAAATTTGGGAGAATCTTTGAAGATTAAATATCGAATAATTTAAACTTAAATCCAAAATTCCCAAAATGCTAAAATTTCTTGACGTTTAATGTCCATCAAGAAACACCATTAATATTGACGTTTATTGCACATCAATATAGCAATATTTATTGACACTTATTAGTCGTCAATGAATGGGGTTTTCATTGACAGCTAATAAGCGTCAATAAAAACCGTCAACAAAACCCTTTTCATTGATGTTTTTTGTCTGTCAACTATGTGAAAAAGCGGAGTTGGATGAAAATGTACGTAAATTAAGCTTTTAATCACATTCATTGACGTTTTTTAACCGTCAACATAAACCAGATCATTTGTTGACACAATATAACCGTCAATATACCTATTTATTTATTAATAATTTATTTTAAAGTACAAATGATACCTTTGTTGACGCTTTCTTGATACAAGCGTCAACAAACATAAAAAGCCAAGCGTCAATAAAGGTCAAAATTGTAGTAGTGCGCATTTCATTTTTGCCTTCCCAGAAATAGCATTTCTGTTGCTAGGGCATACCTTCTTTTGTGGTTGGCTTGAACTCTGACCGTCATGGAACTTCCTTCCATATGTGATGTTTGTTGGGGTTTATGTCCTAGAACTCAAGTTTTGATTATCCCTTTCTAATAAAGATGTTATTCAGTGAAATTGTTTATTATATATCTTAAATCCAATAGAAACATCCATGGTTATAATATGAAATATTCAAACTATATCGTGGATATAAACAGGGATCAAGTTCAAGTATATAACCTAAATGGTCTATAGTAAATAGATAAGGTTGGGTACCTTATTCTGGTAACACTATGGATGCTGCCTACTTTGCGAATGAGGCAAACGACGTGATCCTGGATCGTTCATGTAGAGACATGCGAGTAGGGGCATCTTGTGTAAAAGATGTTTACACAGGACAAAATCGAGAAATAAGTCACTTGTACTTTCTAACGCCGTGTATTGTTAAGACTGACTATTTCATACGATGACCTAGATAACTCGATCTCAATCCTGAGCTTGCTATGAACTCCTATTTGTTTAGGATTGTCCTTTGATCTACATGGTTGAGAGTGTTCTAACAGAGTCATTCAATAATCCTACCATTTTGGGGATAAAACTAGATGGATAGCTGGGGACATAATAAAGCAAGACAGGATTCACTCCTACCTTATTCAGGGATAGTAGAGAGGTTGTTCCCTTAAGTGCCGAATCCAAGGCTTGAACAAGGGGCCCCACCCTCTCATTGGCCCGAGAAGGACTTTGTTTAGTGGTTCAACCATAAACAAATTGTTCATTAGAGAACCAGTGGACTTAAGGAACAAAGATGTGCTATAGGGGTAAAACAGACATTTGACCTAACTATAATATCGAACGACCTATGAAGGATTAACTTAATAATCATGGTTATATCGAGTGGATGGAAATATATCTACAGTGAGGGGAGTTCAACTACTAGGCTATAGTGGAGTGTCCTGGTAGTTAACGGATCTTGGTTAGCTAGGTTAAAAGAGTTTGGTCAGTTAAACATCGTACCGTTGGAGCCCATGATCTGTAGCTCCATTAGGTCCCCTTGCTAGCTTGAGACTAACCTTTAGAACAATATGATGGATAAAATATGAATTACTTTATGTTCATGTTTAGGGAAATGGATGGAGGTGATAGACGTTGTCGATACGTCGGGTTTTGTGAAAACCAAGTTTGTGTGATATTTAATATCGAGAACATGAATAGGGATTCATTAGTGAAAAATAAAATTTTGGAAATGTTCGGGAATGGTGGCAACATATTAATTTAACATTAGATATTAAATTAATTATTAATTATGTAATTAATAATTATTTAAAATTAATTTTGAATTAATTTAAAATTGAAAAATTGAAATTATATTTTTGATTTTTTAGATTATTAAAAATTATATAATTATCTAATTAAGTGAAGATAATCATTGATTTAATTAAAATTTAAAATTATAAATTTTTTGGAGGTGGAGTGCATGGTGACTAAACTCATGCACTCCCCTCATGAAAGCCACACCATATCCCACTTCTTCATGGCTGATTTGGTATCAAAATCTGGGGCTTTTCTTCTTCATTGATCCCTCTATAAAAGGGAAGAAGAAAGCTAAAAGAATAGAGTTTGAAAACTACTAAATTGCTGCCAAATTTGATACTCACCAAACCTACCTCCATAAGCTTGTTCTTCAAGCTTTTCTCTTCAAATTTCATCACTTGAGGATCCCACAATCCGTTCCAAAGGCTTGAGGATAGCAAGAAAGATCAAGTGGTGGTTTGTGATTTATTGGTGAAGAAAAACAACAAGAGAATCCAACCAATTTCTCCATTTACAAGAGGTTGGTAAATTTTCTCTGTTTTTTTTCTCACGAACAGCATGCAATTAATGATCAAATTGAGCTTGTTATGTGCCTAAGATCCAAAGTTACTTCCGTAATTTAGATATTAACACTTTCATCAATTATGTGGATCCAACCAATTTCTCCATTTACAAGAGGTTGGTAAATTTTCTCTGTTTTTTTTTTCTCACGAACAACATGCAATTAATGATCAAATTGAGCTTGTTATGTGCCTAAGATCCAAAGTTACTTCCGTAATTTAGATATTAACACTTTCATCAATTATGTATATATTTTTTTTTAGAATTAATCATGGAAACATTATGTAATTTTAATAAATTAATCTATAAAAGAATTGAAATTAATTCAAAGTATTAATGGAAATTAATGAATTAATAATTACAAAATAATTTTAATTGAATGGACTAAGTTAATTTAACTGATTAAAATTATTTATTAAATTTTAATAAATATCCTTAATAACAGTAATTTAATATATTTGTATCCATAAAAATTAATTAGATCAATATGTTAATAATAATATGATTAATTATTTATTCTAATGAAATTATATAATTAATTTTAATTAATTATATTTCAATATTATTAATTATAATTTTTATTTTTAAATATAAATAAATATATTTTCATAAACAATATAAAAAAAGAAGATAAGAAAAAGAGAGGGAAATAGATATGTTTATAATAAAGATTAATACAAAATATTACAAAGATATTTTATAATTATCATATACTAATCCAAAGAAATAATTAATTTATTATAAATAATTCAATAATTCAATAAGTAATTAATTATAATTATCGAAAAAACATTATACTAAATTTATTTAAATAATTTTAGTTCAGTAATTAAATATATCTTCGATAATGTTAGTAAATTAATCAAAATTTCAGTAAATATGTAATTGCATCCATTTAATAAACTTGGAATACGTATTTATTAAAAAAATTGAGCTCTTGACAAAAATCATTTATTTAATCTAATTAAATAATTCATTAAATTATTTTTTTAATTTAGTATCAATTAGTTAATTAATAAACTATATTCAATGTTATGGGCAATTTTGGATCACCCCGATGTACGAGGAGCTGACGAGGACAATCGGGGGGAAATCGGGCTGGAAACCGGGCCAAGGAGACGGAGCCGGCAAGCGGGACGGGCCAAGGCCGAAGGGGTCGGGTTTTTGACCCGACCCCATGCTCGGCCTCGGCCCATGGCCGAGGCCGAGCACATGGTCGGCCTCGGCCATGGGCCGTGGCCGACCCTCGGCCCGCTCGTGCGGGCCGAGCTCGCTTGGTCCCGTCTGGTCCCCACCGCCTCTGGATGTCCCGGTTTCGCCTGGTTTGACCTAAAACGCCTCCGAAACCTAAAAAGGCTAGGAGGATGAACAGGTATTTATATCCCTCTTCGCCACTGAAGAGGGGATCCCGAATTCTATCCCTAAAACTCTACTCTCGAACTCTCTACCCTCTCCTCTTGCTCTTACTTTTCCTCACCCTACCATTCTGTTTGCTGACTTAAGCATCGGAGCCGGTGTGGCGAGCACCACACCGGTGTGCAGGTTACCGTCTTGCAGGCCACGTCTTCCCCCCTCATCTACAAATTTACCGTTGGTGGCACGTGAAGGTCAGGTGAGATCCTCTGGCCAAAATCGACCATCAACATTCAAAATAAAATTGAATATAAAAAAAAAGAGAGATGAGAAAAGAGAGAACTCATACTTTTGCAATGACACAGAAAACTCTTGTCTGTGGGTATAAATGATGCCTGAGAATGTTTTATTCCCATAGCCCACCACAGAAACCTTGTAACAAACAAGGGTATAAAAAACACTTACCCATTCTCATCTCCAAATTTGTGCACCAAATAACCCCTAAAGAAGACCAAAAACGAAGTTGGGGATACTATTGTATGGTCAGGACAAACAGATAAAGTAACGCTCAAACGAGAAGAAATAAAAAAGTGGAGGTGGAAAAGAAAGGTAGAGAAGTTGGGCTCAACACAACCCCAACCTTGACCTCGGTAAGTGGCCAAGACCAAGCTTGGCCTTGCCATGGGGCCAAGGTCGAGACCAACCGACTATTTCGTGATCGTTTCCTTTTCCTACAGTCTTGACATGTGTCTTATTTGTTCTCATCTTAATTCAAGGGAACGTTTTTCTTTCATGATATTTCTTTGTTTTTCTTACAGATTAACATATTGGGAAGTCAAAGGTCATCCGGTAATCAACAAAGAGATCCCCTGGAGATTCATTTAGAGGGAATTCCCACAGCGAACATCCAAGGCCAACCTTGGAGCATCCAGACTTAAAAGGAATTTATGCATCCGCCTCAATGGAGCTTGAGTTTTGTTTTAAAACTAAACAATTTTATCTTTGAGTTTTCATTTTGGTTCCATTTTGGTCCATCCGTCATTTTCCTCTTAATTACTAATTGATTGCTAACGTGACACTTTTGTTTGTTAATATATATATATATATATATATATTTGAAATAATTTTTTTACAATGTATTTCTTTTTTCTTTTTCTTCTTCACCTTCCTCATTTTCCTCCTCCCCCGACCTCATCTAAACCCCTAATGCACATTATCGTCACCTACCATCACAATCTACTACCTCAAATAAAAAAAAAATAAAAATCCTCTTCTTTTTCCTCATCTTTGTTTTCCTTTTCTTCTTTCACTTTTTTTTTTTTTTTTTTTTTTTTTTTTTTTTTTCGTCTCCAACGAGATGTTAAAACGAAGGTGGAAGTAGCTTCCTACTCTATTTCAAATTTGAAACATGAGAGGAAGGATGAGAGCTCCTCCTTCCTCTCACATCTCACATCTTGCCGATAAAATTGAAAAAAAAAACAAGAAAGGAAAAAAAGAAAACTATGAAAGAGGTGGGTGGACTACAGTAGTCGTGGTTGTGTGCATTAGGACCCTAAACTTTTACGTGTAAAAATTAAACCCTCAAACTATGTCAAATATAAAATTTAAACCCTTAAACTATCATAAATGTAAAAATTAAATTGGTTCTATTCAATTTCCCCCAAAATTTCCTCTCTCTCTATTCTCTCTTCCTTCATTCCACTCTCTCTACGAATACCATTGCATCAAATCCCTTCAATCTCCTTCTTTCTCTCAAATTTCTTTCTTTCTCTCTATATTTAGTCTTAACCTCTTTTGTTGTTGGCAGACGGATGCTCTCTATTGGTTTTTTTTCCTTTCGAAAATGGATGCTCTGTTGGAGACTGGGTGTGTTTGGATTAACTTTTCAAGTGTTTAATTTTGAAAAAAAATCATTTTGAAAAATTTTCTAGTGTTTGACAACCACTAAAATGACTTGTTAGAAAATGAGATTGGTAAATAAACCATT
Organism: Luffa acutangula; assembly: GCA_036850905.1. Taxonomy (NCBI): domain Eukaryota; kingdom Viridiplantae; phylum Streptophyta; class Magnoliopsida; order Cucurbitales; family Cucurbitaceae; genus Luffa; species Luffa acutangula. The sequence goes on from CM072087.1 coordinate 21,504,553, forward strand.
TTGAGAGAAACACTTGAAACCAACTTTTTTAAAAAAGAGTCTTTAATATACAATAACTTGTGTATAAAAACACATATGAGGGAATGCAACCAAACATATGAGTGTTTAAATTCTAAACAATTTTTATGCAAAATGTTTTTTAAAAAATGCATTCTTGAAAAACATTTAAATTAAAATGTATTCCAAACGGACCTAACACAGTCTGTTCTTTAATTTTCGTTTCCTTACAACAAGCTGTAAACTTTATGCTCATTCCATGAAATATCCCACCATCAACAATACCATAGCTTCAATTTCAAAGTTTGAAACTTGAAACAATCATGGATCAAACTCACTCTTGTCATTTCGCTCTATTGAGTTTATTCAGTTTGTTATTAAGTTGTTATTGTCAGTATATTTGTTAGGTAACAGATTTGTTATATCTTTCCATATTTCTCTGTAATATTGTTATTTCTCTCTATTAGGAATGCTAACCACATTTGTCTTTTACCGTATATACACTTGTTACGCTCAATCCCTCTCTTTAACTTCACCTCGTTACTCTTTTCGTTCTTTTGTCAATTTGTTGATTGGTAAAAAATAAGGCTTTTGCTTTTTGATGAATGAATTATGAATTGCTCTTGCTGCTTTGTTTCGTTGCACGTGGCAATTGTGATGTAGATTTTTCGCAACGTTCTGTCGAAGTCGATTTGGTTGGATTTTGCTATCTCCTATATCTACGTGGAGTTAAATTTTGAAGGACATAGAGAGGGAGATTGAGTGGAATGAGGAAAGAGAGTTTCTATATGTAACGACCCGACTAGAAGAAAGCTAAAACATGTTGAAGGTGGTTACTAATGGGTAATCTTCACCTATTTTCAAGATTGCCATCAGCTTAAGACAAAAGAAAATTCTCTCTACCAACAACAAGAATTTCAAGCTCAACTACTCAAATTGGAGAAAATTAATTTTACCTCTAATGCAACCATTACACTATATTTGTCATGTTTCGAGGGTTTAATTTCTAGACTTAAAAGCTTAGGGTTCTAATTTTTAGACGTTTGAAAGTTTATTTATTTAATTTTTTTTTGACAATATGTGGGGTGGAAGAATTCGAACCACAGATCTCGTGGTCATCAGTATAACTTTATGCCAGTTGAGCTATGCTCTTGTTGGCTTACACTTTTGAAAGTTAGAAAGTTTAATTTTTACGGTTGAAAATTTAGAGGTCTAATTGTTATAACTATTCTACTATAAGTGTGTCATTTTGTTGTTTACACTATTTTATTTTTAAAATAAAAAAAAAATACATCCACACGCTCCACGTTCTACACTCTCCTGACAAGAGGCTGATTCCAAGAACTTTCATTAATTATTGTTTAATAATTATTCAAGTCTTTTAAAAAAAAACAAAAATTATTATTCAAGTCTTGTTAGGGACATCATTTACATATATAAATGCATTCATAATATAGTATGTTATCTATTCCACATGGGAGAACTCGTGAAAGAAAAAAAAAATAAAAAAATAAAACTTGTTTTTTCGCATGGAAATTATATTATACTACCGTTAATGAACTTTTATGTTTATGTTTATTAGTTCTCTAATCTTTAAAAAGTGTCTAATATAGTTGTCAAAAAAAAAAATGTCTAATATATAGATTCTTGGGAAAAATACACTTTTGGTTCCTGAGGTTTGGGTTAAGTGACATTTGGTCCCCAAGTTTTCAAACTCAACAAAAATGTCTCTGAGGTTTGAGATAAGGAGCAATTTGGTCCCTACCTTCCATTTTGTCGTTAAACCCTAACAGTTTGCAGACGTGACATCATTATTTTAATTTAAAAAATGAATTTTTAATTTTTTTAAATAAAAATATATAAAAACATTAAATATATTATTATTTTATTATTATTTTTTAAATTCTCCTTCTTTCTTCTCCATCTTCTTTCTTTTCATCTTCTTTCTCCCTCCATCTTCTTCCTTTTCCCTCCCATCTTCTTCCTTTCCCCTCCCATCTTCTTCAGCTCTGGTGGTCAGTTGCCGGCGATCGCCAAATTTTTTTTTTTTTTTTGCCTTCTTTCTTCTTCTTCTCTTATTCTCTTCTTTCCTTCTTCTTCTTTCTCTTCCTTTCTTATGTTTTTTTTTTAAAAAGAAGGGAGTTTCGGGGAGGACCCCTTCTTTAAAAAAAAAAAAAAAACAGAAGAAAGGAAGAGAAAGAAGAAGAAGGGAAGAAGAGAAGAAGAAGAAAGAAGGCCAAAAAAAAAAAAATTCCGACGACCGCCGCCGTTCGCCGCCTGTCGGCCACCGGAGCTAAAGAAGATGGGAGGGGAAGGAAGAAGATGGAGGGAGAAAGAAGATGAGAAGAAAGAATATGGAGAAGAAAGAGAGGGAATTTAAAAAATAATAAAAAAATAATAATATATTTAATATTTTCATATATTTTTATTTAAAAAATTTAAAAATTCATTTTTATAATTAAAATAATAGTGCCACGTCCACTTACCATTAGGGTTTAACAGAAAAATGGACGGCAGGGACCAAATTGCTCCTTATCTCAAACCTCAGGGGTATTTTTGTTGAGTTTGAAAACTCGGGGACTACAGTGTCACTTAACCTAAACCTCATGGACCAAAAGTGTATTTTTCCCTAGATTCTTTGACTCTTAATTTTGTATCCGATAGATTCTTGACTTTTAAGCGTGTCTGATAGGTCTTTAAACTTTCAATTTCATGACCAAAAAGTTCAACATCTACATTTTTATTAATTTTTTTAGGGAAAAACACACTTTTGGTCCCTGAGGTTTGGGTTGGGTTTCATTTTGGTCCCTGAGTTTTCAAACTCAACAATCTAGTCCTCGAGGTTTGGTTATAGTTTCATTTTGGTCCCTCCATCCATTTTTCCGTTAATACATAACATATTGCTTACGTGATTGGTTTTTTTATTTTAAAAAATATTTTTTTGGATTTTTAAATAAAATAATATAATAAATATATTTTTTTATTCTTATTCTTTTTCTTTTCCCCTTCTTCTCTTTTTCCTTTTCTTTTCCCTCATTCTTCAGCCACCATCACCAGTCGCCGTCACCGTTGGCCGCCATCGCCAGAATTTTTTTTTCTTTTTTTTTCTTCTTTCTTTTTCACTCCCTCACCATCTCCTTCTCTCACCGCCGGCTCTTTCTTCCTCACCATCTCCTTCACCCTCGTGCTCGTCGTCGTCAGCGAGCATCAGATCTAAGTTTCGTGTCGTCAATACATTGTTCATCCATTCCTCCTTGAGCACGCAGATCTATTCGTCCGTTCGTCGTCGCGACCAAACAACCATGAACGATCCTCGCGACCATATCTGCGTTCTAGATCGCGACCAAAAAACCATAAAGGAGTATGAAACGAAAGAGCTGTGAAACCCTTAATCGACGATACCCACGAGCTCGGGCTCATTCCTCGATCAACGTTCCTGATCTGCGTCACCCACAAGCTCGAGCTCGTTCCTCGATCTGCGTTACTCACTGGCTCGGGCTCATTCTTCTATCAGCTCCGAGATCCATCAGAGATACCCTCGAGCGCGACCCGACGCAGATCGTGCTCGTTCCAGATCTGGTTTCGGAGCGAGGTCGACGGTGACGAGGGGGCGTGAGATCGGAGCGACGAGGCGACATGAGGTTGACGGCGACAAGAGGGATTCTTTTTTTCCTTTCCCTTTTCCTTTTCTATTAAAAAAAGAAATGTAGAGAAAGGGAAAAAAAAAAGTTGCTGGCGGCAGTCTGCCGCCGGCGAGCGGTGGTCGCCGGCCGGTGGCAGCAGATGTGAAGAAGAAGAAGGTGTTAGGTGTGAAGAGAAGAAGGAGGAGAAAGGGGAGTTAGAAGAAATAAAATTTAAAAGATTCATATATTTATTATTTTAATATGTTTTATTTTAAAAAATTAAAACATATTTTTAATAAAATAAAAAAAATATTGTCACGTCAGCAATCTGTTACATTTTAACGGAAAAATGGATGGAGGGACCAAAATGAAACTAAAACCCAACCTCAGAGACTAAATTGTTGAGTTTGAAAACTCAGGGACCAAAATGAAACCTAAACCAAACCTCAGAGACTAAAAGTGTATTTTCTCATATTTTTATCTACATTTTCATAAAAGTGAAACTTCAACATTTCTATGAACATCATCAAGATTTAAAACATTGTTTCTAAATGTGTATCAAAAGTATAGACCCAATTAATTAATATTTATAAATATGCATTTTATTTAATTTATAGAAGTAATTTCATATGTAATCTCTTGATTATATTCTTCAGTTTTGTAGGGCTAACGATTCATTTATTTACTTAATTTTGCAAAATAAATGTCTTTTACCTTGGGCAAGATTGTTCATTAATTTTCAAAAGTGGTTCATTTAATTTAGTTAAATATGTTGAGATCCTTTGTATAACACTCTATATGCTACCAATCTATGTGAAAATATCAGACTTCTTTTTTTTAAATATTATTATGATTGAACAGGAAAATCACCGTGGCCAGAACTTGTGGGAATTGAAGCAAAAATTGCAAAGCATATCATAGTGAAAGACAATCCTAATTGAAAATTGTGGATGTGATATTAGCTGGAAGTCCAGTGACTCAAGATTTTAGAGAGGATTGAGTTCGAATTTTTGTGGCAGTTCAGATACCAAAGATTGGTTAACTAAGAACTTGATGTTTGTTAAAATAAGGTATATTCATACCATTATGCACTTATGTAACAGCTTGGAGAGGATTATATATAATGAAATGGTACTTAATTGAATTATCAAGTTGACTATTTTGATGGTAGGTTCTTAGATTTGGATATGCTCCAAAGTTTCTCTCATCTTGATAGTACACCATTTAAAATTTATTCAGTAAAGTTCGATTTAGGGTCCGTTAGGAATACATTCTAATTTAAATGTTTTTCAAGAATGCATTTTTTAAAAAACATTTTGTATAAAAATGTTTAGAATTTAAACACTCATATGTTTGATTGTATTTCTTCATAGGTGTTTTTATACACAAGTTATTGTGTACTTAACAAGTATTTTTTAAAAAGTTGGTTTCAAATGTTTCTCTCAAAATGATTTATTTATCAATCTCATTTTCTAATAAGTCATTTTTAGTAGTTGCCAAACATTAGAAAGTTTTTCAAAATGATTTATTTTCAAAATTAAAAACTTGAAAAGTTAAACCAAACACACTCTTAATTAAAAGTAATAGCTTATCATTCAAAACAGTGGCAGATCCAGAACTTTATGTGAAGGGGGCTATATAGAAATAATTTTAGTCTATGCTTAAAATTGGTCCCTACCGTAATTTAAGTTAATTTTGATCAAAATTTGCTAAGTAACAATTTTCATGTAATAAGAGACACGATGGGAACATATTTTTAAAATTTATAGAAATAATAATAATAGAGACCAATTTCTTAGAAAAATTAACAATAAATTCACTATTGAGACCAATTTTAAACTTTATTGAAATTACTTGGACTAAAATTGGACATTTCAAAGTACAATGATTAAAATGAAACAAAACCTAGAGTGATCAATAACCAAAATGATATTTTGAACACTTTGATATATGTTAATATCAATTCATATGTTTTGATATTAAATTTGTTAAATTATAAATTTAATTATTAAGTTTTCAAGATTATGCTCAATAAATCACCAACATTAAAAAGTTGCTACTACATTCCTAAACTTTTACTTTTCTATCTAATAGGTTTTTGAATTTTGAATTTTGTATCTAATAGAACTTTGAATTAAAAAAAACACAAAGTTTATTAGTTTATTAGGTCATAGATCTATTAGACATTAAATTGAAAAGTTTTAAACCTACTTGATATAAAATTAAAAGTTTAGAGGTCAATTGCACGTCTAAAAAAAATTCAAAAACCTAGTACTAAAATTAAAAAATATTTGTATGGTTAAATCTTTATTTGACTCAAAAATGAAAAAAGAAAATTTTAAAATAAAGTTGAAAAAATAATTATAATGACATAGATTTGTTATTATTTTATATTAGTAAATAAAAAAAATTAAATTTTAATTTAAACTATTTTAAACCTATGAAGAAAAAAAAACGGAAAAAAACAAGACGAAAAAAAAAAAGAGGAGGAGAAAAAACGTAAAAAGAATATGGAAAAAAAAAACATAAACATAAACAAGAAAAAAAAAGAGTAATTGCAATGGGTGGCAAATTAATTATCTATAATAGCAAATTTAGCACCAAGTAAAAAGAATTGCAAATATGGCAAAAAAATTAGAATATTCCCATTTTACCCTTCTCTTCCTCTCCCTTCCCATTTACCTTTTCTTGTGTATACGATTTTTTTTTTCTTTCTTCTTCTTCTTTTTTTCATTTATGAGCTGTTATGATTTTTTTTTTCTTTTTTTTATAATGAGCTATTACGATTTCTTCTTTTTTTTCTTTTTTCTTTTTATTTTTTGTGCATTTATGAGGGTGGAGTTCTTGTGTGATTAATATGCTTTTTTTCCCTCTTCTGTGCAGTTTATTAGGTTGTGCATTTTCTTTTTCTTTTTGGATTTGATTTGCTTTTTATTCTTCTTCCCACAAGGTATTGTTATGATTATTTCTTCTTCTTTTTATTTCGAACCACAGACCTTTTGGTTATCAGTACAACTTTATGTCAATTGAGCTAAACTCTTGTTGGCCTTCTTTTTAATTCAAGAATGCCAAGAATACAAAAATAGCAATTTTGGTGAGTGTTTGTATAGGTATATCAAAGTATATCACTGATATACTCCGGTTAATTGTAGTCTATCACTGACTATCACTGGTCGAAGTCTATCAGGACTATAATTGATAGATAATGAAATACAAAGAATACAAGAATAGCAATTTTATGGTGGTGGTCACGGAGCTTGTGTGCTAGGCTTTAAAAATTATATTGTTGATTAAGAGTCGCTTGTTCGTAATGGTTATTTTTGGATTTTATGTTCTAATTACCATAAGAGACTTAAAATTTTTGTTCAATTTATGGTTGTAGTATAATAATTTTGGATGAGTTTCTAATTACCGAGATGAATTGCAATGAAAAGTAATTTACTGATAGATTTCAATTAAATTGATTTCTATCAATAACAATCATCGGTAAACTTCAATGAATTGATAATTAACTGATTTCTATCAGAGATAGAAATTGATAGACTTCAATTAACTGATTTCTATCCTTGATAGAAAATGATAGATTTGAATTAAACTAATTTCTATCAGTGATACAAGTCAATAACTTCAATTAAATTGATTTCTGATAAAAACTGATAAACTTCAATTAAATTGGGATAGAAACTAATAGTCTTGAATTGAATTGATTTCTATCAGTGATAGAAACTGATAACCTCGAATTTAACGGTTTTCTATTAGTGATTATCACTGATAGACTTGAATTAAACTGATGGATAGAAATTGATAGTCTTGAATTAAATTGTTTTCTATCAGCGGCTATCACTGATAGGCTTGAATAAAACACGATAAAAACTTATAGATTATAATTATCAAAGTCTATCAGTGATACACACTGATAGACTTCGATTAATCAAAGTCTATCAGTGTCTATCACTAATAGACCCTGATTAATTGAACCTTATCATCAAAGTCTATCAGTATTTATCACTGATAGACTCCGATTACTCGAAGTCTATCAGTGACTATCAATAATAGGGACTGATAGACTATTGGAGATACTAAGGGTATTTTCGTAATTTAACGTATTTTTTGCTATTTCCGCAAATAATTTTATTTTTTTGCTAATTTTGCAATATTATTGCCGGTTTTTGCTATCTGTGCAAAGCCCCAAAAAAAAAAACTAGAAAGAAATGAGAAAAAATAAAACGAAAAAGAAAAAACAAAAACAAAACCCAACGAAAAAACGGAAAAAAAAAATGTAAAAGGAAGAAGAAGAAGAAAAAACAGGAAAAAAAAGAGAGACAAGAAGCACGCATGTATGAGCTTAAACTCAGGTTTGAAAATTAGTTCTGGAAACTTATTCTCTTTCTTGAACTTTATTAATTTATCAAATATGTGATTAACAATTAATAATAAATCGTAATTGAATCTAAAACTTAGTTAAATGCTTCCAGCAAAACACATATGGCCAATTGGGGCCCACCAAAGAAGAAGAGATGTTCACTTCAACATGTTGGAGTATGGAGCTTCTTAGGAATAGGAAACAGAAGTAGAGAAAGAAACTTAAAGACAACATCAAGACAACGGTAATGTCCCGCGTTATGAAATTAGGTCCTTTCTTGAGTAATCGAGTTTGAATTCTAATTTAGAAAATTAGCCTTAAATCAATAAATTAATTTTCTATAATTTAGAAAAAGGAAATTTTTAATGAAGTCTTTAATTTTCTAAAGTTTCGAGGTTTAATATTAAATTTCAAACGTTCCAAATCCCAAATCAGTTAGGTTTTCCACTTAAATCTTTTAGGGATTGACTTCAATTTAAAATCATATAAGAGGTTTAAGTGGGATCATTTTTTTTTTTAAAGAAAATCAAAACCTTTCTCTTTAGTCGGGTTTATTAAGGAAATAGGAAAAAAAAGATCAAATCAATGAAGCCCTAAGAATCTCATCTCTTTCTGATCTACTTCCATCTCATGCCACGAAGCCCCCCTCCATATGGAATTTTCTTCTTCTTCTTCTTCACGTACGCAGTGGTCGGTCGGGTTTGTCGAATCCCATAGACCAAATAAAATTTATAACCGACTACCGAACTACTTTGCAGTAGTAGCAACCGGGTTGTCCACTGGAAGGTAATTTTATTTCTAAAATTGGGTTCTTGTGGAAGTAACAAAAATGGGGGGGGGGGGGTTGAAAGGTGGTTTTTCACAAAAGCAAATAAAAAGACGGGAATAGTAAAATAGCCGGTAAAGATAAATAACATGCAAAAATAGACAGAAACAAGAAATTGGATGAAAAAAATCAGACAAATGAAGGATTGTTGGATTCTTGGGTTTCACTGAATTGTTTAAATATTTGGTTTCCTCGTGACGGAATGAGTTTGTCGAGTCCTCGTGTCAAATAAATTTATAGTTCACCGACACGTAAAGCAAACTTATAGTTGTAGTGGCCTGGGTCGATCACAGGGAACAACGGGTTTATTTCTAAGTTCTTTTGCGTTTATAGGTAACCAAAGGGGGGTTGAATGAAAAAAGGAATTGAAAGTGGGAAAATTAAATGCATAAAAGTAAATGACAGGAAAATAAAAAGCGGGTTGGATAATGTCACCTCGGTGATTATTGTAATTGGAGACACTCAGAGTTAAATACATTTTATTTTCATTCATCGATTATCAAAATAGTGATTTAAATGCATGAATGCCTAATTGGTATCCTTAAGTAAATTGACTTGATCACATCGTCCATCGAACCAATTACTAATTACTAATTACTTAACCCGACTAGCTCATCAACATTATGAAGGGAACGAGGTCCCAATGCAGAGGAAGCAGTTTCAGGAACAATTAGTAATTAATTTAGAATTATGAAATACTAATACACTAGCAACATACATAAATTCATAATGTAATGAATATCTAGATTAACCATGCTGAAAAACATATAGAATCTAATTTTAATTTATATAGTAACAAGTTACTTACTCTTGTTGACGACTCTGATTAAATGCACTAATTGCTTGTGAAATAATCACGAACTACTGCGACCACTACCACTATGACTACACCGGTATGACTCTGAGACTTCTAGAGGCGGGAGACTGGTGGGAGCCTTCAAGGGAATTCTTTGAGGGTAGGAGAATGAATGAGATGCCTTTCACCCCACCCGAGGGGTCCTATTTATAGGAAAATGCCATAAGACCTAATCCTTATAATAAAACGCCATGAATAAGATCTAATTAAATCTATTATCTTATTCATATCTAATTTTAATAAATAAATAATTAATTCCATAATTAAGTAATTACCATATTAATATCATATACTTAATTTTAGGGATTTTATTAAATTATAAATGTGAATCCAATTCATATTAATTATTTGAACTCTTTCAAATATTTTCTATCAAAAATTAATTTTGAATTTAATTCAAAATTATATTATAAAGTTTCATAAACTTTATATTATATGATTCCCCTAAATTGAATACTTTCAATTTACGATTAATACTCAATTGCCTTAAGTCTATTTACGAGCTACCAGTGGGACCTAATGGACCAACAGATCAAAAGCTCCAACAATATGAGATTAATTGGCTAAACTCATTAACAAAATAATCAATTTTTGTTAACTATGGGTTCACTCCACTAAAGACCCACAGTTGCACTCTTCTCTCTGTAGACATAATTATGTGTCCACAAATATAGACCAATAACATCAAGTTAGTCCTTCTCGAGTGTTCGTAACTCCAACTGGGAGAAATTACCGTCTTACCCCTGAGTTACCTCTACCTTCTTAAGTACCAGTGCTCCGCTAATGAACAACCTGTTTGTGGTCCAACCACCAAACAGAAACCCTTCTCGTGCTAGTGAGAGGGTAGAACCCTTTTTTCAAGACCTGAGAATATCACTTAAGGGAACACTCATCTATTTCCTCAAAGTCGGGAATGAGTGAATTTCATCTTGTGTGATTATGTCTCCAGCTCCTCGCTCGGTCTTGTCCCCAAAATCCCTCGTGAACAGGAGTCCATAATCCACTTAGGATTCAGACTAAGTTGCCTAGGTCATCCTAGTGAATAGAAACCTAACTAGCTAAGGGTGTTACAGCTAATGGTTACTATTTCACAGTCCGGTCTTATGCAAACTCATTGCATAGGATACCTCCACTCGCATGTCCCCTACACGAATGCGATGGATCAATGCGTTTGTATCAAATACAAAGTGGGTCGTATCCATAGTGTCACCAGGATAAGGTACCCAACCTTATCCCTATACTATAGACCCTTCAGGCTGTCTCCTGAACAATGATCCTCATATGTTTCCACATACTGTTCAAGACTCATCCCACAACCTAGGATGTTTAGTTTATTGGATTAGGGTTATTTAGGCAAGATGTACATAATATAGACAATAACTATTTATTGCAAAAAATATCAAACAATACTTCATTTATGTTCAGTCAATTTTTACATTTACTATGTACGAGTTTTAGGGCATAAAACCCAACAAACTCCCACTTAAACTAAAACTCTTGTTAATGGGAAGTAAATGCAATAATCTAAACCTAGGAATGTAATGTACATTGTATATTCCATATAAGTAATACAATAAACTAGGGCATCCTTATATCCATTACACATCTCCCATTTGCCCTAGATTATACTACATACATATCTCGTAGATCTAAACCTTCTAGATGACCCTTAAACACTTTAGCCGAGAGAGCCTTCGTAAACCTTCCTCGTTTGTGGTTGTAAGGTTCTCTATAATTGGCTACAGCCCCACTGTTGTCACAGTATAATGTTATGGGCAAGTCCATATTTAAATCAGTCAGGAACTTCCTGAGCCAAAACTGTGTACTTTGTTGTTTCACTAGCAACAACATACTTAGCCTTCATGGTTGAGTCTGCTATGCATCCTTGTTTGATGCTTCGCCAAACTACAGCTTCCCCGTTAAGGATGGATACTGACCCTGAAGTGGATTTCCTAGAATCCTTGTCAGATTGAAAGTCAAAGTCGGTGTATCCTGTGAGGATCAAATCCTTAGCCCCATACACCAGCATGTAGTTCCTCGTTCTCCGAAGATACTTGAGGATATTCTTAACCGTTGCCCAGTAGTCTAACCCTAGATTGGACTGGTACCTACTGACTGTTCCCACTGCATAACATATGTCGGGCCTAGTGAAGAGCATAACATACATTAAGCTACCCACAACTGAGGTGTAGGGAATGCGTCTCATATCCTCAATTTCTTGAGGTGTCTTAGGACACTGTTCCTTAGACAGGTGAACCCCATGCCTGAAAGGTAACAACCCTTTTTGGAGTTCTGCATCGAATGTCAAGAAAACATCCTATCAATATACGTTGCTTGAGATAATGCTAGCATTTTGTTCTTACGATCCATAATGATTTGGATTTAAAGAACATACTGCGCCTCTCCCAAATCCTTCATTTTGAATTGGGCCGCCAGCCAGTTTTTAATGTAAGTCAAGTATCCTACTTCATTCTCAATGAGTAGGATGTCGTCCACATATAGTATTAGAAAAGCTACTTTACCTTTGTTGATTTTCTTGTACACACAAGGTTCATCAACATTTTGGTCAAAACCAAAATATTTGATTGCAGTATAAAACCTAATATTCCAGGATCTAGACGCTTGTTTCAATCCATAAATGGATCGATTGAGCTTGCAAACCTTTTGCTTTTGACCTTGTGCTATGAACCCTTCTGCTTGAGACATGAAAATATTCTCTTCAAGATTACCATTCAAGAAGGCAGTCTTGACATCCATTTGCCATATCTCATAATCATAATGAGTGGCTATGGACAAGAGAATTTTAATAGACTTTAACATAACAACTGGAGAAAAGGTTTCCTCATAGTCAACCCCTTCTCTCTGGGTATACCCCTTTGATACGAGTCTAGCTTTGAAGGTTTGTACCTTTCCAGCTGCATCTCTCTTTCTCTTACAGGTCCATTTACACCTTATGGGTTTTACCCCTTCAAGTAGATCTACGAATTCTCAAGGATCTTTCATTGCCTTATCTACATCAAGGTCCATGGCTTTTACCCATTTATCCTTATCTATATCTTTCATTGCCTGTCGATAAGACAATGAATCCTCAACGCCATCATTAGGGATGACAACTTGAGTTTCAAATAAACCCAAGTAGCGATCGGGTTGTGATACAACCCTCCCACTGCTTCGAGACACTGTCAACGTTTGAGAAGGATGAGACAGACCTGAAGAACTAACCCCTCGATCAACTGTTCTTGAAGGTCCAACTTCATCAACAACTCTTGCTGATTCTTTAGTAGCTTATCCTAATACTACTTTACTACGTGGTTTATGATCTCTCATGTGGTCTTCCTCCAAGAAAGTAGCGTTTGTTAATACAAACATCTTATTTTCTTGTGGGTCGTAGAAAAAACCACTTCTCGTTTCTTTTGGATAACCAAAAAATTGGCATAGCCTTGAACGAGGTTCTAGTTTCTTAGGATTTGTCACAAGCACGTGTGCTGGACAACCCCATATACGGAAGTGACGTAAACTAGGTTTATGCCTCATCCACAACTTGAAAGGTGTTTTAGAAATACTCTTCGATGAAACATTGTTCACGATGTGTACTGCAGTCTCCACTACGTACCCCCAAAACGAGCTAGGCAACTGAGCATAGCTCATTGTCGAACGAACCATGTCTAATAGGGTTTTATTTCTCCTTTCTGACACACCATTTTGCTGAGGTGTACCAAAGGCTGAGAGTTGAGACTGGATTCTATGTTCTATCATGTAGTCTTGGAATCGTAGTCCATATACTCTCCACCTCGATCAGATCGAAGTGTCCTAATTGTTTTACCCAACAGGTTTTCTACTTCAGCCTTAAACTCTTTGAAATTTTGAAGGGCCTCAGACTTGTGTCCCATTAAGTACAAGTAACCATACCTCGAATAGTCATCTGTAAATGAGATGAAGTATTCATACCCTCTTCGATCCTTTACATTCATCGAACCACAGAGATCCGAATGTATCAACTCTAAAGGTTCTTTGGTCCTATAACCTTTTCCAGTAAAAGGTCTTTTGGTCATTTTTTTTTCTCAAGACATGATTCATAAGGAGGTAGCAAATAATCTTCTAAATCACTTAGAAGTCCATTCTTTACAAAACGACCGATCCTATCGATGTTTTGTAGGTGTTAATATCACACATGTGGAAGCAATTTTGGATCTTAGTTACACAATTCGATCAATTTAATCCTAGAAGACATGTTGTCCATAAGGACAAAAAACGAGTAATAAGGTAGACCTACCTCTTGGAGCTACCAATTCGTATAATCCGATGCTTTATAATTCACATGAACGACTTTTGGACAACAACTTGGATCTTCTCTACTATCCTCAGGCCTTGGAACAGATTGTGGGATCCTCAATTGATAGGAATTGGAAAGGAAAGCTTATGGGTATAAGCAAGCTTGAGAGTATGAACATGGAACTCTTGGGAGAATTTTGGCAGCATTTTAAGTTGAAGAAATCCACCAATTCTCATCAGCTTATCCTCTATATATAGAGGAAAATCATGTACAAGAATTGCACAAAAAAATGACAACAAATAGGGATCATTTTGAGTCACAAGATTAGGTAGTGCAATAAGGCTAATTACAAGTGATTAGTCATTAAGCACCACCTCCAAAATTTGCTAACTTTTTGAATTTCTTTTAAATTCAAAATTTGCAAATAAATTTATGAATAACCCCACTCTACTTTATTTTATTTTAATTTAAATATCATTTATTTAATTAAAATAAAATTATTTAATTTAATATCTCATATTAAATTAATACCATTTGTGCAATCTTGGTTTCTTTCTCCCAACAAATTTTCTCGAACAGGAATCCCTAATCATGTGTTTAATATTTAAATCATATTTAAATATATAACTCTCATTTTAAATTTAATTCATAATTAAATTAATATCTCGTTAAATATCGTATATAAGCGACTTTTGTATCCTTTTCTGAATTTTGAATGTTTTAAATATTAACCTATCATATTGTTCCAAGTTTTATTCCTATTGAGCTAGTAGATGGACCTAATGGATCTACAAATCTTGGGCTCCAATGAAATGATGATAATCGATTAATCTCATTAACCTAGTCATTCATCGTTCGTTAGCTTCCGAGACACTCCACTATAGCCCGTAGCTGCACTCCCCTCACTGTAGATATATTTCTTGTCCACTTTAGATAACCATGATTAGTAAGTCGACCCTTCACCGGTTGTTCGTAACTAGAGCTAGGTGAAATGTCCGTTTTACCCCTATAGTTACATCTTGTTCCTTAAGTTCCACTAATCCTCTAATGAACAACTAGTTCGTGATACAATCACTGAACCAAGTCCCTCTCAAGGTTATGAGAGGGCGGGGCCCCTTTGTTCAAGACTTGGAGTCAGCACTTAAGAGAACAACCTTTACTATCCCTAAAAGGGGTAGTAGTGATTTCCATCATGCAAAGTTATGTCCCCAGCTATCTATTTAGTCTTATCCCCAAATGGTAGGCTTATTGAGTAGGTGGTGTTTGGCCACTCTCACCCATGCAAATCAAAGGATAATCCTAAATAAACAGAGTTCATAGTTAGCTCAGGATTAATCTCTATGCAAACTCTTTGCATAGGACGCCCTCACTCACATGTCTTATACATGAACGATTAGGATCACATCGCTGTCTTTAAAGAACAAAGCGAGCCACGCCAATAGTGTTCCCAGGATTAAGGTACCCAACCTTATCCATATACTATAGATCGTTTAGACTATTTACTTGAAGTTGATCCATACTTATGTCACACATAAACTTCAAGTATACATAATATAGTCATGGGTTCTTAGTTTATTTTATTTGTGGTTATATTTAGGCAAAACAAATAGATAGAAATAATACTTCATTGAAGCAAGTCAAATGGTATATTTACTATCTACGAGTTTTAGGGTATAAAATCCAACAAACTCCCAATTGAACTAAAACTCTAGTGAGTGGAAATGTATACGCATTTAATAATACCAAAGCAAGGAAATGTTACAAATACAATAAACTAGGGCACTCCTATACCCTGTACATCTCCCACTTGCCCTAGGTTATGTTATATACATATCTCGAAGACCTAAGTTCTGTAGATGATCCTCAAACACTTTAGTCGGGAGAGTTTTTGTAAATGGATCAGCGATGTTGTGTTCTGAAGTGATCTTCGTGACTATCACATCCCCACGCTGCACTATCTCCCGAATTAGGTGATACTTCCTCTCGATGTGTTTGCCTCGTTTGTGACTGCGAGGCTCTTTAGAATTGGCTACTGCCCCACTGTTATCACAATATAAAGTGATGGGCAAGTTCATGTTTGGAACAACTTCTAAGTCTCTCAGGAACTTTCGTAGCCACACTGCTTCTTTGGCTGCTTCACATACAACAACATACTCTGCTTCCATGGTAGAGTCAGCAATGCATCCTTTTTTAATATTTCGCCATACTACTGCTCCTCCATTCAGAGTAAACACTGACCCTAATGTAGATTTCTGTGAGTCTACGTCAGTTTGAAAGTCAGAGTCAGTGTAACCAGTAAGGATCAGATCCTTTGAACCATACACCAACATATAATTCCTCGCTCTTCGGAGATACTTGAGGATGTTTTTAACAGTAGTCCAGTGGTCATACCCTGGATTAGATTGGTACCGACTAACTATTCCCACTGCAAAACAAATGTCTGGCCTAGTGCAAAGCATAGCGTACATTAGGCTACCGACAGTTGAGGCGTAGGGAATATGTCTCATATCCTCAATTTCTTGAGGTGTCTTAGGACATTTTTCTTTAGACAGATGAAATCCATGCCTGAAAGGTAATAATCCTTTCTTGGAGTTCTGCATCGAATATCGAGCTAACATTTTGTCGATATACGCTGCTTGAGACATGGCTAAGGTTTTGCTCCTGCAATCCCTAATGATCTGGATGCCAAGAACAAATTGTGCTTCTCCAAAATCCTTCATTTGGAATTGCGATTCTAGCAAGTTTTTAACGTCGGTAAGATATCCCAATAAGAAAAATATCATCTACATATAGTATTAAGAAAGCTACTTTATTCTTCATGATTTTATTGTAAACACAAGGTTCATCAGGATTTTGGTCAAAGCCAAATGATTTGATCGTTGTATCAAATCGAAGATTCCAAGACCTTGAAGCTTGTTTTAATCCATAAATGGATCGTTTTAGTTTACAAACTTTTTGTTCTTCATTCTTGGAAATGAACCCTTCGGGTTGAGACATATAGATATTCTCGTCAAGGTTGTCATTCAGAAAGGCAGTTTTGACGTCCATTTGCCATATTTCATAGTCATAATTTGCGACTATGGACAGGAGAGTTCTAATGGACTTAAGCATAGCAACAGGGGAAAAAGTTTCTTCATAGTCAATTCATTCCATTTGGGTAAAACCTTTTGCTACGAGCCTAGCTTTGAACGTTTGCACGTTTCCAGCTGCGTCTCTCTTTCTATTATAGATCCACTTGCATCCTATGGGTTTTATCCCGTTAGGTGGATCCACAATTGACTCCATTTCAAGGTCCATTGCTTTGACCCATTGGTCTTTATCAACGTCATCCATGCCTATTTAAAAGTCAATGGATCCTCGTTGCAGTCATCCAGTATGAAGACCTGTGTTTCAGTTAAACCTAGGTAGCGGTCAGGCTGTATTATAACCCTCCCACTGCATCGAGGCATACTCAACGATTGAGCAGGACGAGATTGACCAGAAGAACTAGCTCCAGCACTATCAAAAGTAGGTGAACCAGTTTGAGCAACAACTTTTGTCGTTTCTTCAGTAGTTTCTTTTAATACTAATTTGCTTCGTGGTTTATGATCTCTCAAATAGTCTTCTTCTAAGAAAGTAGCGTTTGTAGAAACAAACACTCTATTTGCTAGTGGGTTGTAGAAGAGACCACCTATCGTTTCTTTTGGATATCCAACAAATTGGCATAATGTTGAACGTTGTTCCCTTTTCTTAGGATTCGTCACTAACACATAGGCAGGACATCCCCAGATCTGGAAATATCGTAAACTAGGTTTACGTCCTTTCCATAATTCGAAGGGTGTTTTAGAAACACTTTTCGAAGGAACATTGTTCAATATCAAAACTGCAGTCATTACTGTATGTCCCCAAAACGAGCTGGGCAACTGAGCATAGCTCATCATTGGTCGAACCATTTCCATCAATGTTCTATTTCTCCTTTCGGATACACCGTTCTGTTGTGGTGTTCTTGGTGCTGAGAGTTGTGATTTGATTTCATGTTCTACCATATAGTCTTGGAATTGTAAACCCATATACTCTCCTCATCGATCAGATCAAAGAGTTTTGATTGTTTTTCCTAATAGGTTTTCAACTTCAGCTTTATATTCTTTGAACTTTTCAAGTGCTTCAGATTTGTGCGCCATTAGGTACAAGTAACCATATCTTGAATAATCATCTATGAAAGAGATGAAATATTCGTATCCTCCTCGAGCTTTTACATTCATTGGACCATAGAGGTCTGAATGTATAAGTTATAGAGGTTCTTTGACTCTATAACCTTTTGCCGTAAATGGTCTTTTAGTCATTTTTCCTTTTAGGCAGGATTCACATGGAGGTAATGAATCATCTTCTAACTCATTTAGAAGTTCATTCTTTACCAATCTTTTGATCCTATCAAGATTAATGTGGCCTAGCCTTAGATGCCAAAGATAAGTGTTACTATTTGGAGAAATGCGTTGCCTTTTTCTTTGAGTATCAGCAGTTCTAAATAACTTGTGATAACTGCTTTTGTTACGGTTGGTCTTATGACATACAAGTTGTTTTATAATTTTGTTGAACAGGCGAACATTCCTTTTCGAGAGATGAACGCTTCATTAACTTCAAAATTTACAGAATATCCTTGTTCAATTAGGCAGGAGATAGATATAAGATTCCTACGTATTTTAGGAACTATATACAGATTTTTCAAAACCAAAAACCTATCTCCTATAAACAACTTGACATCTCCCACTGCAGAAGTTGAAATGACGTCTCTCGTTCCAACCTTGAGTGTCATTTCATCTTTCTTCAACTGTCGAAATGAACTATTTTCCTGTAAGGAAAAACAAACATGGTTGGTTGCTCCATAATCAAGTATCTAGGCATTACGATCATGTTCAGTACGACAAGTTTCTAAAACTAGTAAATCAAATTTACCTTGCCTTTCCATCTTCTCAGGTGCAATTTGGGATGTATAATAAGTTGGGACTAGCTAGAGGACATTCCTCTGTTGTGACAAACCGTACATCATCTATACCCATAATCGTATTTGGGTTAGATTTCAACGTAGCATAATTATCGTCGGTTAACTTATCGTTTTTAAGCAGTTGTAATATTGAGGAAGACATGCTGAAAATAAACAATTTGACTATATTAGTTTTTTTCCTTTAACCATTTAAACAATCCAATCAATTTTAGCAAAACTATTTAATCAAAGTAACCCTAATAAACTATCGATATTGTTTTGCAACGATACTTCAGAGGTTTAGAATAACAGCCACCGAAGGGTGATCAACTACTCCTCCACTGAATTGAGACATATCTCAGCCAATATCTAAAACCAGAACATCTCATATTCTTTTAGTTACTAGCTACTGTTTGTTTGGTCAAGAACTTATTCTTGTAAGTGTGACCCTCCCACTTTCAGATCCCAGAGTTATGCACCAACAGGCTACCGTTAGGAAAAGACAACTATTGGTGACTGACCTAAGTGACCCTATCCATTCTTGGAGTTCGCGGCGTAGCGAATCCTATGATCAGGCCCTCCGAAGGGATGGTCACTTTCAGGGCAACGCGCATGCTGATCATAGGAATCTCACTGTGCAACCTAGGGGTGGAGACCGTAGGATTCGTTGTCACATGTCCTTCTCCCACTTACTATGAACACTTTCCCCATTCACCTAGGTATTGATGCATGCTTAATACTTTCCAAAGGGAGGTCACTTCCAGGGTGACGCGAAGCCGAACATGTATCTCATGGTGTGAACAGAGGGGGACGCGAGAGTAAAAACTTGATTTTAAATATCTCGTTTTTATTACTTTTCCTCCCACTGAAGTGTCCTATTATATTTTTAGGGTTTTAGTTTTGACTTAGATAGAATTCGACTAATAAATTTAACCTAAGTCTAGGTGATACGTCCATAAACAGACTTATCCTACGATGTCTAGGTGGAAAAATCATATTATAACCTCACATCGCTCACACATGCTCATAAAATCGGTTTAACTTAACTCAAGTACCGGCTTGATGCCTAGGTAGGAGGTGTTCCGTAAACCGTCAACTTAAATACCTCCAGCCTTAGACAACATCTAACCGGGTGAGTTCTCTTGTAACCTTAGCTTTACAAGTTATCGACTTAAAACTAATTTGCATCGATTGATCTTTGAGTTCCTTTTAACCCTAATTGAGCATGCTTTTATATTTGTTATAGATTTTTAAATGTCTATGTCGGTTTTATATAAATTAAAACAACATTAACCTATAACATGCATTTATTCGATTAAAACACTTTAAATCGAGCTAAGGAAGTTTCATGCTGCATGCTTTGTTCGTTATCGTTTGATTAAACGAAATTACTTCATTCAACATGCATCTATCATGAAACCTAAACATGCATCTTAATATTATAACTTAATAATAATATATTTAATGCATGTAACATGCTTCCTATGGTGGGATTTTAAATCTATATGACATGCTTTATGCATATTGTTGGCTATTTAATGAAAACATACATCCATCCTTGCATAATTAACTAAATCACACTAAAATGGACAGGTTTTGGCAATTCAAGCAAGCAAACAACTAAATTATTGCATTTAATAATTAAAAAATTGCTTAAATTATCCCTGTCTGGTCAGCCCGTCTGGTCAACTCATCAAACATCTGGTCAACCCGTCAACCATCTGGTCAGCCCGACTGGTCAACCCGTCTGGTCAGCCCGTCAACCATCTATCAGCCCGAATGGCCAGCCAGTCAACCATCTGTCATCCCGAATGGTCAGCCAGTCAACCATCTGTCAGCCCGAATGGTCAGTCCATCTGGTCAGCATGCTGTTAATATCACACATGCGGAAGCAATTTTGGATCTTAGGCACACAATTTGATCAATTTAATCCTAGAAGACACGTTGTCCATAAGAACAAAAAAAGAGTAATAAGGTACTGATAACTGCCCAAAAGGTAGTTATTTAGGCCTCATTTATATAAGGATTTGTGTGTCTTTATGCTTAATAGGGTTGGTTTTAGAGAGATATTACATGATTTAACCCATTTGGAAGAATGGAAGCTTTGGAAATCACTTTGTGCAGATTATGCTGCTGAGTGACTGGAGGGAGCAAATTCTATGCTGCAGCAAAACTGGGAACAGAAACTGCCACATCACAGCTCGTTAGCCAACTTCATGAACCGACTTCTGTTGAGTTATTTTCGTGATAAAGGATCAAGGAGAGCCTTACACGTGTCCTAGTTGACCTAATTCAAGCCTCCCATTCTTCTATAAAAGGAAGTAGCCGTCAAAGTCAAATTCATTCCATGTTTCCTTGGAAGCCGAATATTTTAGAGAGATTGAAGATCATCAAGAACACCATCATCCGCAAGCTGATTAGGGAGTTTATTTTCTTTATTAACTTGTGGTTATGGACATGCATACTCAGATTGTAATTCGTATTCCTATGCCTGTTATGAACTAAGTAGCTTAGGGTGTTGGTTAGGAATAATGTGATTACTGTGCTTCATCTCTAGTAATATATTGACTATCGCATTTTGGTTAATTGTTGTGCTTAATCTCATTGTATGCCCGCCTGGCCAGCCGGTATGGATAGCTCTCTCTAGTTTCAGGGATGATTTAGAGCTAGGGATAATTGTTGTGCTTAATCTCATTTTGGTTAATTGTTGTGCTTAATCTCATTTTGGTTAATTGTTGTGCTTAATCACACTACGATCATTGTGTATTGGTGAACGCCAGTGACTGAGCTAGGGATAGCCAGTTGCCTAGTGCTTGATCGGTCGCTCTTCATTGGGGTTGAAACACATCCCAAAAGATCCGGAGTTCCGGGAGGAATCCGCTAATAATACTGCGAGAAATGCATGATCAATAATATTGCTAGAGCATATTTTATAACAATCACTAAAGCCTAACCGACGCCTGTCTTTAATCTGTCTATCTATTTGTTCACTCGTTGTTCTGTCATTTATTTTGCTTCAGCATAATTCCGATAAAACCCAATCATTTTATTATTCTTGAAACCATTAAAAAGTTACACAAAAATAGATAAAGTGGAAGCTCATTCAGACCTTGGATTGATAATATTACTTGCTGCAGACTGTGTACACTTGCACAGGAATTCTAGAGTATTTTACACTATATTTTTACTCACTCTAGGAACCCAACAGGTACCTACCTCTTGGAGCTACCAATTCGTATAATCCGATGCTTTATAATTCACACGAACGACTTTTGGACAACCACTTGGATCTTCTCTACTATCCTTAGGCCTTGGAACGGATTGTGGGATCCTCAATTGATAGGAATTGGAAAGGAAAACTTATGGGTATAAGCAAGCTTGAGAGTATGAACATGGAAGCTCTTGGGAGAATTTTGGCAGCATTTTAGGTTGAAGAAATCCACCAATTCTCATCAGCTTATCCTCTATATATAGAGGAAAATCATGCATAAGAATTGCACAAAAAATTCACAACAAATAGGGATCATTTTGAGTCACAAGATTAGGTGGTGCAATAAAGCTAATTACAAGTGATTAGTCATCAAGCACCACCTCCAAAATTTGCAAATAAAATTCTGAATAATCCCACTTTCTTTTATTTTATTTTAATTTAAATATCATTTATTTAATTAAAAGAAAATTATTTAATTTAATATCTCATATTAAATTAATACCATTTGTGCAATCTTGGTTTCTTTCTCCCAACGAATTTTCTCGAACATGAATCCCTATTCACGTGTTTAATATTTAAATCATATTTAAATATATAACTCTGATTTTAAGTTTAATTCATAATTAAACTAATATCTCGTTAAATATCGTATATAAGCGACTTTTGTATCCTTTTCCGAATTTTGAACGTTTCAAATATTAACCTATCATATTGTTCCAAGTTTTATTCCTATTGAGCTAGTAGAGGGACCTAATGGACCTACAGATCATGGGCTCCAATGAAATGATGATAACCGATTAATCTCATTAACCTAGTCATTCATCGTTCGTTAGCTTCCGAGACACTCCATTATAGCCCGTAGCTGCACTCCCCTCACTGTAGATATATTTCTTATCCACTTTAGATAACCATGATTAGTAAGTCGACCCTTCACCGGTTGTTCGTAACTAGAGCTAGGTTAAATGTCTGTTTTACCCCTATAGTTACATCTTGTTCCTTAAGTTCCACTAACAACTAGTTCGCGATACAATCACTGAATCAAGTCCCTCCTAAGGTTATGAGAGGGCGGGGCCCCTTTTTTCAAGACTCGGAGTCAGCACTTAAGAGAACAACCTTTACTAACCCTAAAACGGGTAGTAGTGAATTCCATCTTACAAAGCTATGTCCCCAGCTATCCATTTAGTCTTATCCCCAAAATGGTAGGCTTATTGAGTCGGTGATGTTTGGCCACTCTCACCCATGCAAATCAAAGGATAATCCTCAATAAACAGGAGTTCATAGTTAGCTCAGGATTAAGATAAAGTTACCTAGGTTATATGTATGAGATGTTCAGTTTCAACAGTAAATAGTGTTGTAAAGTGAAAGTGACTTATCTCCGGGTCCATCTCTATGCAAACTCTTTGCTTAGGACACCCTCACTCACATGTCTTATACATGAACGGTTAGGATCACATCGTCTGTCTTTAAAGAACAAAGCGAGCCACGCCAATAGTGTCCCCAGGATCAAGGCACCTAACCTTATCCATATACTATAGATCGTTTAGAGTATTTACTTGAAGTTGATCCATACTTATGTCACACATAAACTTCAAGTATACATAATATAGTCATGGGTTCTTAGTTTATTGGATTTGTGGTTATATTTAGGCAAAACAAATATATAGAAATAATACTTCATTGAAGCAAGTCAAATGTTACATTTACTATCTACGAGTTTTAGGCAGTTTCTTTTCGAGTGCCCATCCACATTACTGTGGAAGCACTTGCCCTTGGCAGCCACAACCTTGGTTTTTCCCTTGCTTCGAACAGCAGCTGCGAGAGCCTTCCCCTTGTCTCCTTTCTTCTTCTAAATATTCGTAGAAGAAAAGCCACAACTTTAGTTCCAGAAGGTGAACCCTTCTCAAACTTTCTCTTGGAGTGGGCAACATTTGCCTCTCCTTCTACCTGTCCCTTGCTTTTCAGAAGAGACGGATAGAGTTGTAGCTCATTCAGGAGGCTTGTAAGGTTGAAGACAATCTTGTTTACGATTGCATTGCTGCGAAACTGTAGGAAACTCTTCGGAAGATATTTGATAGGACCTAAATAGTCCTATTTTATCGCCTCTAATCTAAGCTTGTTAGAGTTATTTTTTGCTTTACTTGTCTTATTTACATGACAATTGAGCTTAGGCTAGGTCGAGAGCCGATCACGCTAATTGGTGTTAATTTGGGCCAATTACGGAGTTTTGGAGCCATCTCGGTGTCTTGGACGGTGAGGAGGTCAAAAGACCCAATTGTGCTAAAGTGAGCCTAAAGAATGACACCAAAAGCCGAAGATTGAAGCCCCGTACCGAGAAGAAATGAGAAAAGACAGAGAAATAAAACAGCAAGTCGAGAATCAAGGCTATCATCGAGACGCTACCCCTGGCGTCTCAATGTTGACGCGATTTTCATCCGAAGTGTATAGTTTGCAGCGTCTCGACACTGCCCTTGGCGTCTCGACGCCGTTGTGTTTTCTATAAATACGTAGCCTCGGTTTAGTCTGCTGTAAGGTTAGAAATCTGGTTCTTTTACGATTTCTTTTGCCTCTTTTACGTTTCAGTACTATTGTAGACCTTTTTAGGTCATATTTTATGGATTCTTCCTTGTTTATTCATGATTTTACTTCATCTATGAGTAGCTAATCGTATTTAAATCATTGGATTGGGTTTATACTTTAATTTATATTAAGATTGGCTGAGTTTTCTGGAGTTTACTTACTATTCTTGCTATCTTTTCATTCAGTTTTGCATGTTATCCTGTTTAAACCAATACATGAGGCTAGTCTATTAGGATTGACGACCCTATGTGATTACCGCTTGTGTATTCAATCAGTTATCCTGTTTAAACCAATACATGAGAGACGACCCTTGGTAGGCCTAGGATGCATGTTAAAGGTTGTAGCAATTAGATTTGTTTCTATTTGAATTTAGTTAATACAATTCCGGATCTACGATCCCAAAGCGGCTAGTTTAATAAGTGATTGCGAAATTGCTTAATCTAAAACTAGTTAGATATAATTAGTAATCGTTGCAGAGGTTTCAGATTGTTGCTATTTTATGTATGAGGGGTGGCGAGTGATAAAGAATATATTAATTCATCTCGTTAATTGAAGAATTTACAGTTAGCGAGTTAATTAGCACAGGTTAGTGTAGGGGGTTCTCCGAGTAACCCAGAAGCCGACCAGACTAATGAAACCAGTTTAGAATAGTTATTAGAGAAAAGTAGGAAGCCAATCGAAAGAGAATCAATCATAAGAAATCCCGATCCAGCGATCCCTTTTTATGTTATTGAATTCCATCTTAATTCTCTTCTGCATGCGTATTTCTGTCTCCTTTAATTTTTGCATTTATTTTCTTTGTTTCGCCCACCTTTCCAAAATCCCCTTGTTTTCATAAGCACGAAATTCTACACTTACTAGACCCCTTTCCCTGTGTTCGACCCCGACCACTATTTCTACAAAATAGTTGTAGTCTTGTGGATTATAAATTTATTTAACGATAGAGCCCCGCGACACGCTTCCGTCAATGTTTCATGATGAACGCAACCTATCTACGCTCGCCTATGACCGCGTCGTTTGCTTCCGCCACGTTAAATTTGACCATCATGTCTGTTCGCACGGTACACCGCAAGCGCACGGGCCACAAGTAATATAAAACGGAAAGTATTCCGAGTATCGAATCCTCAGGGAGGCGAAGCGAAACTTAAGCAAATAATATTTAGGGACCACTTCATGCAATAAAAAGATTCAAATTCAAGATGATTAATGAAAACAAGTTGATCAATAAAAAATAAAGTGTGGAGAAATAGTTTTCTTTAAATGGGAAGAGGGGTCTTGACAATCAATGATTAGCTAAATAATTGCTATAATTATCCTATCTCATTGCCCAACTAATTATAAACCTAGAATCTCCGTTAATCACATAGGTTCTCCTGTCGGTTTCCCCTAATTGCAATTAATTCATTTTAACAACCTAAGTGTCCTTAGCGCCATTAAAAATCATTAATTATTACGCCCTGATTCATTTTAGGAATCTAAGTTTAATCAACTAATCCCGGTGTCACAACGGGCAATTAAACTAGTTGCATGGATTATGATCTATCCTAATTTCTCTCCGTCGAGTTTCCATTAAGAATCGAATCATTACACAATTGGCCAGATTGAGTAAAGCATTAAGCACATCCATACAAATAATTAGGACATGGGCAAGAGACAAGAAATTATAACAATATTTCAACTATCATTTCATTTCAAGACCCCAAATTGGGGTTTAGCTACACATAATATCCACAATAATTACAAGGGAAAGCATTTTAAAGAGCATAAAAGGAAAGGAATTGACCGTCGAAAAACCCCTCGCTGACGCTTGGAGCCCCGCTGACTACTCCTTGAGCCTATAAGGTGCTCCCCAAAATTCCCCAAAATATTTCCCACTAAAGAATTCTCTCAAAAAGGCTAGAAAGCCTTGAGAGAGGCTCCAAAGGAGCCAAAGGAAGGAAAGAAGAATGATTTGATTGATGAGGAATGAGGCACCCAAGGGGTGCCTTTTATAGGCCTGGAATAGGGGTAGCGTCGCGACGCTGCCTTGCTAAGCGTCGCGACGCTGCTGCGCACGCGACTTGGGCAACAAGAAAGGGCAGCGTCGCGACGCTGCCTTGCTTAGCGTCTCGACGCTGTCCAAATTTCCAGATTTTTC
The DNA here is from genome assembly GCA_036850905.1 of Luffa acutangula. Taxonomy (NCBI): domain Eukaryota; kingdom Viridiplantae; phylum Streptophyta; class Magnoliopsida; order Cucurbitales; family Cucurbitaceae; genus Luffa; species Luffa acutangula. The sequence continues at coordinate 21,531,376 of CM072087.1, forward strand.
AGCTTCCTTTTGGGCTGATTTTTGGGCCTTCTTCTTCATTCCTCTTGGTCTTTTCTTTATAGATGTTTTCTTTGGGCCACCAATTGCATCAAACTTTGATTTGGGCTATAATTACTTCAATTTTGGCTCTTTTTCTCCCAAAATCACCATTTGTGCTCCTAAGGACCAAACAACGAAATTCATTAAATATATTCATTAAAAATACGATTAATGCACCAAAAAGCTTAATAAATTGAGGCTAAAATAGCGACATTTATGCTCGCTATCACACCCCCAAACTTAAGCTTTTGCTAGTCCCGAGCAAAATAAATTCTAAAGATGCATGAAATAGAATCGCTCAACCCTCAATGATTTTGGAATTCTTAGGATTGAATGGAAAACATGCAAGTGGAATAAGCAAGCACCGCATACTTTTGAAGAAATCTTAAACTAGTTTGAACTTAAGATTAATGAATAGCATGCTCAAGACTTTGTTGGGGTTTATGTCCTAAAACTCGTGGATAGTAAATGTAACAAATTTATATATAAAACTTATTGAGATAGTTTTTATTATGGTTGTCAAAAGATTTGTTTAACTATGTTTTTAACCCAAATCCAATAAAACTAGAATCCATGGCTATGAGATGAATGCTTGAACTTTATGTAGTGACATATAAGTGGATCAAGTTCAAGTACATAGCCTAAAACGGTCTATAGTATAGGGATAAGACTGGGTATCTTATCCTAGGAAAAACTATGTGACGAGGCCCATTTTGTTTTAATACAAACGATGTGATCCTAAATCGTTCATGTAGAGACATGTGAGTGGGGGCGTCCTATGCAAAAGAAGTTTGTATAAGACCGGACCGCGAAAAAAGTCACTTTCACTTTATAACGCCGTTTACTGTGAAACTGATTATTTCAAAGTGATGACCTAGGTAACTCGATCTTAATCCTGAGCTAACAATGAACTCCTGTTTATTCGGGATTATCCTTTGATTTGCATAGGTGAGAGTGGCCCATAAGCGCCGCACAATAAACCTGCCACTTTGGGGATAAGATCGGATAGATAGCTGGGGACATAGTCCTGCAAGATGGAATTCACTCCTACCCGTATTTAGGGATAGTAGAAAGGTTGTTCCCTTAAGTACTGACTCCGAGTCGTGAACAAAGGCGCGCCGCCCTCTCATTGGCCCGAGAGGTTTCAGTTTTAGTGGTGGGACCACAAACCAATTGTTCATTAGGGACTCAGTTGAGGCTTAAGGAACAAGAAGTGCTATAGGGGTAAAACGGACTTTATGACCTTACTATAGTTACGAACAACCTGTGAAGGATTGACTTACTAATCACGGTTATATCGGGTGGACAGAAATATATCTGCAGTGAGGGGAGTTCAGCTACGGGCTATAGTGGAGTGTCCCGTTAGTTAACGAATGTTGGTTAACTTAGTTTGAAAGAGTTCAACCAGTTAATCTCGTATCGTTGGAGCCCATGATCTGTAGGTCCATTAGGTCCCCCTGCTAGCTCAATCGGATCTAACCTTAGAACAGAATGATGAAAGAATTTGAAAGCGTTCAAGTTCGAATTAGGGAGATATTGTTAATTATATTTCGATATAATTTAACATAACGGTTTAATTGTTAATTAAACCATAATTTGAGAGATTTGTAATTATTTAAATATGATTTAAATATAACACACGTGAATAGGGATTCACGTTCGAGATTTTCAGTTTGCAAATATATTCGATGCATACTTGGTTTAAATTTGAATAGTGATTCAAAATGATCGGGATTTAAGAGAATTCGGGAATGGTGCATTATTTATTTTAATTTAATATTTTGATATTAAATTAAAAATATATACAATAATTAAATTAGTTTAATTAATTTAGAAATGGATTATTAAATAACTTTAAAAAATAAATTCAGAATTTTAAAGTTAATGGATTGAAAATTGAAAATCAATTTTTGAAATTGATTTCATGGAAAATGCCATAACAAGACACCTTCCCATGACTCACCTTCTTGCTTGTCTTGTTGTCTTCTTGTAAGGGAATTGGGGCAAAATGAGGTGCTGATATATAAACCAAAGTGATGACTCAAAAAGGGGGTTGATCTCACTTTAAGTTGCTGGAGAAAAATCATGCAAAAACCAAGAAAAATCTCTCTCAAACACCATAGCTCCTAAGACACAAAACCCATATGTTTTTTCTCAAATTCATCATGCTCGGGTTCCCACAAGCCCGTTCTAAGGCCGGAGAATAGCGGGGAAGATCTCGGTGGTCGTCTACATTAAGATTGTGAAGAGAAATTTCCAAAGAGATCCACGAATTTAAAGCTCCAAGAGGTATTTCGAAAACTCTGTTTTTTGTTCTTGTTTTCAACATGCTTTAATCTTAGAAATTAATGAAAATCAAGGCCCAAGATCCGCTAACGCTTCCGCTCGAGTGTTCTTCACTCCTACAATTGGTATCAGAGTGTGGTTTGGGCACTTGATTTCCATTAATTTGAGTTTGGTGGGTGAATTTCAATTATTGAATCTGTTATGGTTGCTAAAGTTGGATTCTCGGTTTTGGCATCATATTAAGCTTTTAATCCTTGTTTAAATTGTAATTGCCTTCATGTATATGGGCATTAATGTCTTGGCAAGAGTCTGTATCAATTTTGGAGTCATTAGAGTTGAATTTAGGCTGTAATTGATCGAAGAAGACGAAGTGGTCGCTGGCTGGAAAAACAGAGCACGCAGAAATCTGCGTTTTCTTGGCTGCTGTATGAACAGCGTCGAGACGCTGTCTTGACAGCGTCTCGACGCTACCGCCAAAATTCAAAAAAGTTTGAATTTTGGCGGTGGTTCGGTTCAGGGGTTCAAAATCCGGTCCGGTTCACCGCTAATTGGACCGGTTCGGTCTGTTCAAGCCGGTTCAAGCCATTTTTCAACTCCTTTGGTTCGGTTCAAGACTTTTATGGATGGTTCAAGCTGTTTCGAGGTGTTCGGGGCCGGTTCAGGAGCTGTCCGAGGCGGTTCTCTTATTTATTTAATTATTATTGTAATAATTTAACTTAATTAGTTTGTTTGGATGCCAAAACCGGTCCACTTTAGTGTGTTTAATTATTTATGCATTAGGAATGTATGTTATAATTAAATTAGAATTAAATATGCATAATGTATGCCATATAGATTTAAAATCCCACCATAGGAAAGCATGTTCATGCATTAGTAAATAATTATAAGGGTTGTAATAAAATGAATGCATGTTAAGTTTCGTGTTAGATGCATGTTGGTTGTTTTAATTTTTCGTTTATGAATCTTTAATATAAGCGTTATATTAATAAACGAAAACAAACAAGCATGCAGCATGAAACCACCTTAGCATAGATGAATGTTATAGGTTGTCTATATTATAAAGTGTTATAAAAAATCGAGATAGACGTTAAAACCTATAACAAAGATAAAAGCATGCTCACTTAGGGTTAACGAAATCCAATTTCGAATGATTCGCATAGAATAGGTCGATATCTTGTAAAGCTAAGGTTACAAGTGAACTCACCCGACGAGATGCTGTCTAAGGCTGGAGGTATTTAAGATGACGGTTTACGGAACACCTCCTACCTGGGCATCGAGCCGGTACTTGAGTTAGGTTAACCCGGCCTTATGAGCATACGTGAGAGATGTGAGGCTTTATCACCTAGACATCGTAGCGTAATAGTTATGCCGTTTGAAATCACCTAGATTTAGGTTGTTTCAAAACGTTTAAGCTTTTTGAATGGTGATTTATTTTTATAACTTGAATGTTGATTGTTATATGCTTTCATCACCATTAGAAGCATGTTATAGGATTTATTCATTAAAAGTTATAAAGTTAATGAATAGAAAACCGTCAAACCTATAACAAAGAAATGCATGCTAACATAGGATCTTAGGTTTCTCGTATTTATTTTAAATCGTTTAAAATCGATTAGACCTAAGATCACAGTTTTCTAATAGGATTAGAAGAGATTCCTGCTTAGTGTTTTAATAGAATTAAAATTCGATAAGTAGGATATAAGGCCTTGGTTATAAGGGAACTCTCCCGGTAATCCGGTACCTGAGTTGAATTAACCATAGTCTTATTAGTATGCAATGTCGCTAAGATATTAAAAGGGTTTAAATCGCCTAGACATTAGTATAAAGACCTTATTTAAAATAGTTATTTATAAGGCATTAACTTAGATAAATTCATTTAGCCGGAATTTACCTAAGTAAAAGACCCTAATCGTTAAAATACTTAGTGGGAGAAAAAAGGTCTATGAAAAATCCTTTTCCTCTAAGTTCTCAATAGAGTTCACACGGTGAGATTTATGCATAGCCTTTTGTTACTTTCTAACGTAACCATTCCATTCGGAGGGTGATTGCATAAATCATCATCAAAGTGAACAGAGAAAGTATTTATATGAAAACAAAACCTTTTTCTTCTCACGCTTCTCCGTAAAATTCACACCGTGAGATTTATGCATAGCCTCTTGTTACTTACTAACGTAACCATTCCATTCGGAAGGTGATGGCATAAATCAATATCAAGGTGAATGGAGAAAGTATTTATAGTAAGTGGGAGAAGGAAGCGTGTCAACGCATCCTACGGTCTCCTCCATTGGTTTACATAGCGAGATCTCTATGTTCGCCTGCTAAGCACGCCCTGGAGCTGCTACACCATTCGGAGGGTTGTAACATAGAGATTGTAGCACAGTGAACACCCCATAAGGATAAAGGATTTCTTAGGGCCGTTCCCAGCATTAGCTTTTCCATTCGGTAGCATTGTTGGGACCGCTCTCTGAGATTTAAAAAAATGGAGGGTCACACTTACAAGATAAAACTAATGGTTAGCTTATTCTTGACCAAACAACGGTAACTAAACGTAATAACAAGATATGAGCGATTATGGTGTTAACGTTTAGTTGAGAATGTCTCAGTCCAAAGGAGGACTAGCTGACCACCCCTCGGTGGCAGTTACTCTAAACCTTTGAGGTATCGTTGCAAAAGAATTATGATTAATAGGGCGCATAATTGCTTTTGCTAAATTCATTGGATTAGAAAAAAGGGTTAAAACTTTTATGACAACCCTTTTAAAGTTTATTTGTTTATTTTCAGCAATAGGTATATGTTTTATAAAGTGTCTCTTACGCCAAATTCGTCATTGGTATAGAAATATACTACTAAACAAACCTTATACACTATATCGTGGTAAGTGATACGTAAACGGTCTTAAAAATGTAATATGTCCTCAAGATGTTATATCTGTTTCATTCTCGCAATAATCATGATAAAATATAACATAGAAAATTGCCTAACCAAAAGAACATGATTCAAGACTAGAAATATGATTTATTCGTCTTGAAAACGTGCTTGGTAAGAATAGTGATTCAACCTGGATATTCAAATCAGGACCTACTAAATCACGTATGTTCTTTTCCAGAAATGAGTTCCTAGTGCTAGTCGTGAACTAGTTTAGATAACTCTTAGACTTTAAATAGAAGAGTTCATCTTGGCTAAGGCAGTGGGAGACATAAAGTTATTCTTTCAAGGAACAATACATATCGTTCCTAAGATTACAAGAAAATTTGATTTCAATATCTTGTTTTCTAGAACAAGGCTATTATATTACCTTTTATGTATGAACCGTTCATATCAAAAGAGGATGCCAATATTTGTTCTGCAAACATAAAGAATAACATATACATTTTAAAACCAATAGAGTCCAGAGCGATTTTAAGTTATGAGATATTTAAACCACTGAGACTCAAAAGAAAAAGGTGACATGTTTTTCCAATGCACCTATCTTTTGCACTTGAGGTTAGGCCAAACTAAATTTCAATAGGATTGAAGGCTGGTCTAAAATGAACTTCTAAACAGGTTAGAAGACGACTCATTTCCTCCCTATAAGTCATACCTTAAAAGTAGACTGACTTAATGACCTTTCAGGAAAAAGGTTATCGTGCAAAAGAAACCTTGTAGCTAAAACATTATGAATGGTAATACTCGAAAAGGAATGAATAATTCATTTGTTTCATTGATGATTATTCAAGGTGCTCTATGTTTACCTAGTGTGTCATCCGAACTCTTGAAGCTCAGATAGTATAACACTGAGGATAAGATCCGAGTTAGGTAAAATAAATACGACACTTCGATGGGATCAAAGTAGAGAGTATATGGACTTGAAATTCCACGTCTATTTGATAGAACATGGAATTATGTCCTAAACTCTCAATACCTAGTACATCATAGAAGAGTGGTGTATCGGTAAGGAGAAACAAAACCTTGTTAGACATGGTTCATTTGATAATGATTTGCCTAAACTAGTTTTGGGATATGTAGTATTGACTGCAATTTAAAATACGAATATGGTTCTTTCTAAAGAATGTTTCTGAAACATTATCTGAACCCTGAAAAAGCATAAAATGTGTTTATGATCGTTTCATAACTTAGGGATATCCTCATTTGAGATAATCCTGAAGGAAATAGAACCTCATTCAAAAAGGTGCCTATTTTAGGTTGTCCCAAAAAGGAACCAGTTATGGATACTTCTTTGTTTAAAAGAAAGTATTTGTATGGACAAATGTTGCTTTCTTAAAAGAAGGTCACGTTAGATATCACAACCACGAAGTAAAAGAGTGTTAAGTAAAAGCTGCAAGTATATCAACAAAAGAGTTGTTGATAAGATCTGTTTCAACAAAAAGTTGTTGATCAAACTAGTTCTTCAACAAAGGATTGTTGATCAAGCTGACACTTTAAAGTTAGTCCTGTCCTTCTCAAATGTTGAGAGAGCCTCAATGCAGTGGGAGGGTTGTTAAACAACCTAATGAAAACTGTGTGAGTTTAACTGAAACATCGATTGTCATGCTTGATGACAATATCGAGGATCCATTGACCTTTAATGAGATAATGGATGACATGGATAAGGACAATTAAGTCAAAACTATGAATGGAATGTATATATTTCAATACATTTTGGTATTGACCAGAAAAGTTCATAGTCCAAGATCTAGAGCAAAAGGTTTGCAACCTTAACCAATCCATTTTTGGTTTGAAATTAAAGGTTTCGATCTTCGAACATAAGATTTAATGCATGATTAAACTTATGGTTTTTGACCAGACTTGTGACAGCCGAAGAATTACAAATTGTTTGGTAGCTTTATTAGTTTAGTATATTATTAATATCTTATTCATTAGGAATGATGTAGATTATCAATACTGACAATTAAAACTGAGCTAGCAGCCTAGTTCCAAATAATGTATTTGAAAGGCTTAGTGTGTTCTTAAAATCCAAACGTTTGGAATCACAAGAACAAAGATCGCTAGCTCTATCTCAAGTATCTTATATGGACAAAAATACTGGCTAGATATAAGATTAAAATTCCGAGAAAGGTAGTTTACCTTTCAAATATGGAATTAATTTGTCACAGGAGTAATGACTTGAGACGCCTCAAGAGGTTGAGAACTTGAGACGAAATTCTCGTGCCTAGACAATCAGTTGTCAGGCTTAGCATAAGGTATGCAGTAGGGATTGTCAGTAGATACCAATTTAGTCCATGATGAGGCCGTTGGACTACAGTATAGATATCCTCAAGTATCTTAGGAGAACGAGGGCTTATAAGCTCGTGTATGGTGCTAAGGATTTGATTCTTACAAGATACACTAATTCTGATTAGCACGCCGATAACGATTCATGGAAATCCACATCGGCATCAGAATTCACCCTTAACAGGGAGCTATATGATGTCGTAGCATCGAGTAAGGATGTATCATAGACTTTATCTTGAAGGCCAAGTAAGTTGCTACTTATAAAGCAAGTTCAGGAGTCTGTAGGACTTAAGAAGTTCATTTGGAAGGTTGTTCCAAATATGTGGCGAGTATATAGAACAGAAACGTACATCTCATCTAAGAGATTAATGAGTTAAGGGGATGTGATTGTCACGAGGAAATCCTCAAGAATAAAATATTGCTGAAACATTTACGAAGGCCCTCACGGCTAAAAGTGTTCGAGGGACATCTAGATGGTCTAGGTCTACGAGTTGAACAGCCCACTAGAGTTTTAGTCCAAGTGGGAGTTTGTTGGGGTTTATGTCCTAAAACTCGTGGATAGTAAATGTAACAAATTTATATATAAAACTTATTGAGATAGTTTTTATTATGGTTGTCAAAAGATTTGTTTAACTATGTTTTTAACCCAAATCCAATAAAACTAGAATCCATGGCTATGAGATGAATGCTTGAACTTTATGTAGTGACATATAAGTGGATCAAGTTCAAGTACATAGCCTAAAACGGTCTATAGTATAGGGATAAGACTGGGTATCTTATCCTAGGAAAAACTATGTGACGAGGCCCATTTTGTTTTAATACAAACGATGTGATCCTAAATCGTTCATGTAGAGACATGTGAGTGGGGGCGTCCTATGCAAAAGAAGTTTGTATAAGACCGGACCGCGAAAAAAGTCACTTTCACTTTATAACGCCGTTTACTGTGAAACTGATTATTTCAAAGTGATGACCTAGGTAACTCGATCTTAATCCTGAGCTAACAATGAACTCCTGTTTATTCGGGATTATCCTTTGATTTGCATAGGTGAGAGTGGCCCATAAGCGCCGCACAATAAACCTGCCACTTTGGGGATAAGATCGGATAGATAGCTGGGGACATAGTCCTGCAAGATGGAATTCACTCCTACCCGTATTTAGGGATAGTAGAAAGGTTGTTCCCTTAAGTACTGACTCCGAGTCGTGAACAAAGGCGCGCCGCCCTCTCATTGGCCCGAGAGGTTTCAGTTTTAGTGGTGGGACCACAAACCAATTGTTCATTAGGGACTCAGTTGAGGCTTAAGGAACAAGAAGTGCTATAGGGGTAAAACGGACTTTATGACCTTACTATAGTTACGAACAACCTGTGAAGGATTGACTTACTAATCACGGTTATATCGGGTGGACAGAAATATATCTGCAGTGAGGGGAGTTCAGCTACGGGCTATAGTGGAGTGTCCCGTTAGTTAACGAATGTTGGTTAACTTAGTTTGAAAGAGTTCAACCAGTTAATCTCGTATCGTTGGAGCCCATGATCTGTAGGTCCATTAGGTCCCCCTGCTAGCTCAATCGGATCTAACCTTAGAACAGAATGATGAAAGAATTTGAAAGCGTTCAAGTTCGAATTAGGGAGATATTGTTAATTATATTTCGATATAATTTAACATAACGGTTTAATTGTTAATTAAACCATAATTTGAGAGATTTGTAATTATTTAAATATGATTTAAATATAACACACGTGAATAGGGATTCACGTTCGAGATTTTCAGTTTGCAAATATATTCGATGCATACTTGGTTTAAATTTGAATAGTGATTCAAAATGATCGGGATTTAAGAGAATTCGGGAATGGTGCATTATTTATTTTAATTTAATATTTTGATATTAAATTAAAAATATATAAAATAATTAAATTAGTTTAATTAATTTAGAAATGGATTATTAAATAACTTTAAAAAATAAATTCAGAATTTTAAAGTTAATGGATTGAAAATTGAAAATCAATTTTTGAAATTGATTTCATGGAAAATGCCATAACAAGACACCTTCCCATGACTCACCTTCTTGCTTGTCTTGTTGTCTTCTTGTAAGGGAATTGGGGCAAAATGAGGTGCTGATATATAAACCAAAGTGATGACTCAAAAAGGGGGTTGATCTCACTTTAAGTTGCTGGAGAAAACTCATGCAAAAACCAAGAAAAATCTCTCTCAAACACCATAGCTCCTAAGACACAAAACCCATATGTTTTTTCTCAAATTCATCATGCTCGGGTTCCCACAAGCCCGTTCTAAGGCCGGAGAATAGCGGGGAAGATCTCGGTGGTCGTCTACATTAAGATTGTGAAGAGAAATTTCCAAAGAGATCCACGAATTTAAAGCTCCAAGAGGTATTTCGAAAACTCTGTTTTTTGTTCTTGTTTTCAACATGCTTTAATCTTAGAAATTAATGAAAATCAAGGCCCAAGATCCGCTAACGCTTCAGCTCGAGTGTTCTTCACTCCTACAGACTTATCTATTGATTCTTTTACTAACCTAGGTCTTATGGCTTTCTCCATTTGTTTTCCCCCTACACTGGCTAAGAGCCCCTAATACTTCGGAGTCCTTCTATCATGCAAAAAAAAGAAACTAGGGTGCCTGTCATCTTTTTTTTTTTTTTCATGGGGGAGTAGATTTCTCACATGATCTTTCTTTTTCTCTTCTTTTTCTTTTCTTTTTCTTTTGCTCCTCCCCCAAACTTGCATTTTGATATCTAATGGTACTAGCTTTCACACTACGGTGCAGGGACCCTTAACCCGAATTTTATTCTCTGGTTGGCCTAACTGATCACACCGCAGGTAGCTCTTTTTACCCCTAGGCTTTTTTTTTTCTTTTGAGCAAGCAAAAATTCTTTTTCAACAGATTTTCTTTTTCTCACATTTTCTTTTGTTGCTTTTGCTTTTCTCTCAACAGGCATAGCATTTTTTCCTACCTAGTTCTTTAGAACAATCAAGCATGAACTTCCTGATATTAGAAACTAAGCCTATCGGGGTGACAACAATTTTGAAAACCATAATAAGAATCTAGATTTTCAAAGACGTCATTAGATAAGACTATTGCATGCTTTAGACATCAAAACTAAGTATCAAAAAATTTTAAAATTTCACAATTTCTGCCGTGCTCCCAGATTCCACAATCATATAAACCATTTTCTCCCAAAATTTCAAAAATCACATCCTTGGCTATCATGGCTAGCTATTCATGCATCCAACAGAATTTAGATATGCTTAACACAGCAGAAGCCTCCCCCCCAAACTTAAACTAAACATTGTCCCCAATGTTTTAAAACAGAAAAGCATAAAAAGAGATACTGAGACTTCCCTGAGCTAGGAGCGCTTCATTCTCTTCATTTGGATCCATGAAAAATGGGAAATGTGGAATTTCGGGATTTGCTAAGGTGATCCTGCAAAACAAAATTGGATCACGGAGCAAAGAAAATTATTTACCGCAAAAACAACTAACTACTTTAATCCTTGGGTTGCCTCCCAAGCAGCGCTTTCTTTAACGTCTTTAGCTAGACTAGGCTCGACACGCTTACGGAGGCTCAAAATAAAAATTTTCATCATCCTCCGGGCCCTGCAAGAAATCACGCACCGAATTGCATACTACAAACAGGGGAGAAAAAAAACTTTCCCCTGGCCCATCTTCACTAAAGAGATTCTCATAATAACATTTCAGAAAATAATAAGCTGCATCAAATCTCTTTTCTAAATCTCTATTTTCAAAACAGTTGTTAACAGAGTCATCAAGCGTTATAATATCTACTGGTCTAGGATCTAGAGATGGCCTATCAATCATGCCAGTCCATTCATCAGAAAAAATATCTACATGTTCAGTAGATCCTTCAGACTCAGAATTAAAAAATGATTCAACTAAGCTATCACATGACTCATCATCAGAAGAATTAAAGAATTCAAGAATTTCAGGATCAGATTCTATACTATGCACAGATTCGAGTTCTTCTGGGTCAGATTCTATGCTATACACATCATCAGGACATGAAAAAAAAGTATTCACATTGTCAGGATTCATGCATTCAGGAATGTCAAGATCAGACTCAATAGATTCACTGTAATCACGGTCAGACTCAAAATCATCTATCGAGCAATCTTTTTTATGCCTTTTATGTTTATGCTCAATGTCAGGCAATTCAATATCATCATCAAAATTATCCATTTCAGGCAAAACTAATTCATTTTCAAAGGAAGGTAAATCATCAACTGCAGATCTTTCATTTTCACAAGCAGGCAAGTCTAATTCATTTTCAAAGTCAGGCAGATCCAAATCATTTTCATACATAGGATTATCCATATATGCATCATGATCAAAATTCACATTATCAATAAGCATTTCTCCTAAGCCTAGGCCAAGATTATAGTCTACCTTTTCATCGTCATCAGTCAAGTATTCAGGCCCAACAGAAAAACATGTATGCAAACTACAAACAGATTCATCTTGGCCAAAAATACTAAACACGACTTTTTCATCATCAATGTTCAAGGTAAGTTTACCTGTATGCACGCTAATCTCAGCCTTACCTGTGGCTAGGAAAGGTCTGCCTAAGATAATTGGCACTTCTTTGTCCTCCTTCATGTCCAGTACCACGAAATCTACAGGAAAGATGAATTTGTTGACTTTCACCAACACGTCCTCCACAACACCCATCGGGTGGGTAATCGATCTGTCAGCAAGCTGGAGAGTGAAGTCGGTGTCTGTCATACTTGATAAACCAATCTTCCTGTACACAGAGTAGGGCATCAAATTTATACTTGCTCCTAAATCACATAAAACCCTATCAAAGGATACTTCTCCTGTGGTGCAGGGAACAGTAAAGCTCCCTGGGTCTTTCTGCTTAGAGGGTATCCTACCAGAAATAATGGTACTGCTACTCTCAGATAAATTAAAAACTTCTTTTTTCAGACTTTTCTTTTTAGAAAGCATTTCCTTCATGAATTTTCCATAATTTGGCATATTATACAGAGCTTCTACCAATGGAATATTCACAGACAACTTTTTAAACATTTCTAAGAATTTTTGAAATTGTTCATCTAATTTGACATTTTTAAATCTTTGAGGAAAAGGTAACTCCCTGAAATCAAAGGTTGGACATTCGCCCTTCCGCTTGGGCGGGCTAATATGCGAACCTCTGTCATGGTGGTTGCATGGAACCACTTCTTCCTCAGTCAGCTTCTTATTGTCATTCTACCTCTCATCTTCTTTTCTACCTGCAAAGTTGTTAGAAAAATCACATTTTAATTCAATAGAGTTGGGAGGATGTTGGAACCTTTCAGAGGAGGCTTTTTGTGCCTCAGTCTATTCATCTTCATCCCTTCTCTTTTCTTCTTCCTTTTTCTTCTCTGAACTGTCCTCCAGTCTTCTGCCACTTCTCAGAACCACCATCTTACACTGCTCTTTCGGGTTAGGCTCAGTATCACTTGGAAATTTTCCCTTTTGAAGGGCATTTACTGCTGAAGCAATCTGACCTATCTGTACTTCCATATTCTTTAGAGCTGCGTCGTGGTTGTTTACTGATGTCTGGAGATTCACATTCAATATTCTTTGTTCCTTGATGAATAAAGCCACCATCTCCTCCAGATTATTTTTCTTTTCAGGAGTACTTGTTGATGCAAAACCTGGGGGTGGCTGCAAAACATTCTTCGTATTCGCATATGAGAAGTTCTCGTGATTGCGCAGACTGGGGTGGTAGAAGTTTGGTACTCCTTGAGCATATGGTCTATTTCCTATGTATTGAACTTCTTCCACATCTTGACCTTCTTTCTTTGAATGACCTTCAGCTAAGGTGGAAATGGACTTAACCACCTCAGATGACGTCAATTTGTTTAGTGCATTGGTCAGAGATGCCAGTTGCACTTTCAGTGAACTTGACTCATCCAATTCATATAATCCAGCCTTTTTTGTAACTGTTCCTCTTTCCGTCGGCCATTGATAACTTGTTGCCGCCATTTCCTCAAGCAGGTCTTTGGCTTTTGTCACTGTTTTTGAAAGAAAACTCCCTCCTGCTAATGTGTCTAGGACTGTCTTTGTGGAGGGGTTTAATCCATTATGAAATAACTGTACCTGAAGCCAATAAGAATATCCGTGTTGGGGGCATCGCCTAAGCATTTCCTTATATCTTTCCCACGCTTCGTACAACTGCTCTTCGTCAAGCTGTCTGAATGTTCCAATTTCAGTCCGGAGCTTGGTAGTCTTAGCCGGTGGAAAAAATTTTGTCAGAAAAGCCTGGGCAAGCTCGTCCCAAGTACTGATGCTGCCCGTCTCGACTGATTCGAGCCAATCTTTTGCTTTATCCTGTAGAGAAAATGGAAACAACCTCAATCTGATTGCGTCGGCCGGAACTCCGTTCATCTTTACCGTCCCGCATATTTCTAGGAATGATCGCAGATGTGAGTGGGGGTCCTCGGAAGGATGTCCCTTGAACGAGTTATCGCGTGCCATCTGAATCAACCCTGTTTTTAGCTCAAAATTTGTAGCTTGGATTGGGGCGTAGACAATTCCAGAATTCTCGGTTGGAAGAACTTGCTGCAGAAAATCTCTAATTGCCTTGGGAGCTTCATCTTGGTGGGTCATCGCTTCTGCTAATCTTTTTTCTCTTCTAATGAATTTCAGAGTCCTGTTAATCTCAAGATCTAGCGGAAACAAATCAACCACCTTGTTTCTTCGCATGCAATGCTCCCAGACAACAAAGAGAACCAAACAAAAATAAAAATAAAACAATATTCACAAAATGATGAAAGAAAAATATTTACACCTAAATTACCATTTATCCTTTTCTTTTTGATGTCAAGAGAAATTAATTTTTGCTTAAAAATCAAGCCTCCCCGGCAACGGCGCCAAAAACTTGTTCGCACGGTACACCGCAAGCGCACGGGCCACAAGTAATATAAAACGGAAAGTATTCCGAGTATCGAATCCTCAGGGAGGCGAAGCGAAACTTAAGCAAATAATTAAAATTTTCTTGAGCACTGAAAATACTTAGGCGAAATAATATTTAGGGACCACTTCATGCAATAAAAAGATTCAAATTCAAGATGATTAATGAAAACAAGTTGATCAATCAAAAATAAAGTGTGGAGAAAGAGTTTTCTTTAAATGGGAAGAGGGGTCTTGACAATCAATGATTAGCTAAATAATTGCTATAATTATCCTATCTCATTGCCCAACTAATTATAAACCTAGAATCTCCGTTAATCACATAGGTTCTCCTGTCGGTTTCCCCTAATTGCAATTAATTCATTTTAACAACCTAAGTGTCCTTTGCGCCATTAAAAATCATTAATTATTACGCCCTGATTCATTTTAGGAATCTAAGTTTAATCAACTAATCCCGGTGTCACAACGGGCAATTAAACTAGTTGCATGGATTATGATCTATCCTAATTTCTCTCCGTCGAGTTTCCATTAAGAATCGAATCATTACACAATTGGCCAGATTGAGTAAAGCATCAAGCACATCCATACAAATAATTAGGACATGGGCAAGAGACAAGAAATTATAACAATATTTCAACTATCATTTCATTTCAAGACCCCAAATTGGGGTTTAGCTACACATAATATCCACAATAATTACAAGGGAAAGCATTTTAAAGAGCATAAAAGGAAAGGAATTGACCGTCGCAAAACCCCTCGCTGACGCTTGGAGCCTCGCTGACTACTCCTTGAGCCTCTAAGGTGCTCCCCAAAATTCCCCAAAATATTTCCCACTAAAGAATTCTCTCAAAAAGGCTAGAAAGCCTTGAGAGAGGCTCCAAAGGAGCCAAAGGAAGGAAAGAAGAATGATTTGATTGATGAGGAATGAGGCACTCAAGGGGTGCCTTTTATAGGCCTGGAATAGGGGTAGCGTCGCGACGCTGCCTTGCTAAGCGTCGCGACGCTGCTGCGCACGCGGCTTGGGCAACAAGAAAGGGCAGCGTCGCGACGCTGCCTTGCTTAGCGTCTCGACGCTGTCCAAATTTCCAGATTTTTCAGCTTCCTTTTGGGCTGATTTTTGGGCCTTCTTCTTCATTCCTCTTGGTCTTTTCTTTATAGATGTCTTCTTTGGGCCACCAATTGCATCAAACTTTGATTTGGGCTATAATTACTTCAATTTTGGCTCTTTTTCTCCCAAAATCACCATTTGTGCTCCTAAGGACCAAATAACGAAATTCATTAAATATATTCATTAAAAATACGATTAAAGCACCAAAAAGCTTAATAAATTGAGGCTAAAATAGCGACATTTCTGCTCGCTATCAATGTCTAGGATGTGTTCCCGAACAGATGCGCCCTCTTTCATGCGTCAACTGTAAACGTACTTTAGAGCGTCATGGTGGAGTTGATAGAACAGTTGTCCGAACATCTCCTAGAAAGAGTTCATAATCTATCTCACTGTTTCCATTCTCTCATGTCTCTTACCCAAAACTTCAAATAAGTTGGCCAAGATATAGGCTCGGGCCTTTTCATTGGCCTTTGCCTAGTGGTCAGACACATTCCTTGATGCTTGGGATGCATTTTGAGCAGTAGGGACTGGAAGACAATCATTCGGTAAGACAAACCGCAGATCATTGACAACTAGAATCGTATTCAAGTGGGATTTCCACGTAGAAAAGTTTTCTCCGGTTAATTTCTCATTTTTAAGCAGTGAGATTATAGAGGAAGACATTGCTGAAATTAAATTAACAACGACCGTGACGGGATGAGCTGTCGGGGCTCGAACTCAAATAAATTTATAATTCCAAGACACTAAAACTCTTTTTGTAGAAATAGTGGTTGGGATCGAACACAGGGAAGGGGAATCTAGTGAGTGCAGGCTTTTGTGTTTGACACAATATGGGGGTTTTAAAACAGACATATCAAAGAAGTAAATAAAAGCTAAATAGGACAAACATGCAACAAAAAAGGAATGGAACAAAATTCAATTTAGACAAGGATCGCTGGATTGGGAATGTTATGCTTGAATATTTTATTACTTGGATTCCTAGTTTTCTCTAAAAATCATGCCATGCGATCAATATGAACCTGGTATAGCTTCTCGGTTACTCGGAGGACCCCCCTACACTAACTTGTGTTTAATTAATCAATCAACCCTGAACCCTACAGCCAATATAATTAATTAATTTGATTGATCGCCCACTACCCAACATGCACAACCCAATGATCACCAAACTATATCTAACTAATCTAAAATTAACAACCCAAGACTCGGGGAGGAGGAGCTCCTCCTCCCTAAATCGGCCCCTGTTTAAAAAAAACAGAAGAAAGAAAAGAAAGAAGATGGGAAGAAGAAGAAAAGAAGGAAAAAAATGAAACCTAACTCAAACCTCAGAGACTAAAAGTGTATTTTTCTCAAAATTATTCTATGCAGATTTTTATTAGTCTGGTTAGCTTTTTGGTTACTCGAAGGACCCCCCTACACTAACCTGTGTTTAATTAACCTGTTAACCCAAAATTCTACAATTAACAAGATTAATCAATTTTTATCATTATCGACCGCCACCCTTCATACATAAAGTAGCAACCATTCGAGACCTCGCAATGGCCACTAAATTATATCGAACTAATTTAGATTAAGGAATCTCACAATTACCTACTTAAACTAGCCACTTTAGGATCGTGGGTTCGGAATTGTATTAACTAAACTTAAACTTAATTTAAATCTAATTCATACAACTTTTAGCATGCATCTTAGGCCTATCAAGGGTCGTCACTCCGTAGAGATTGTCTTGCCTCAGCCTAGTGGCTATCTAAAAATAACTGATAAAATACACAAGTAGTAATCTCCTAGGGTTGTCAAGCCTAAGAAACTAGTCTCATGTATTGGTTTAAACGGGATAACATGCAAAACTAAATAAAAATACAGCAAGAACATAATTGAAATACTAGAAAACTCAGCCAAGTTTAATAACAATCAAGGCATAATCCCAATCCAACGATACAAAGATGTTTAGCTACTCATAAACAAGGTAAAACCATAAACAAATACAAGGAATTGCATAAGATATGACCTAACAATGTTTTTACAGCAGTTGGAAAGTAAAGAAGACGAAACAAATCAAAAAGAATTAAAAATTCTAACTAAACGACAGACTAATCCGAGGCCTAATATTGATTGAAAATATCGCAGCGTCTCGACACCATGGACTATTTATTCCGCTTCAAATTCGCATCGACGTCGATACGCTAGGGGCAGCGACTCGACGCCATCCCTAATCTGAGCATGTTGTCTTTTTTCTCGGTCTTGTCTCATTACATCTCGGTACGGGACTTCAATCCTTGGCTCTTAGTGTCGTTCTTTAGGCCCACTTCAATACACTTGGGTCTTTTCACCTCCTCGCCATCCAAGACATTGAGATGGCTCCAAAACTCCATAATTGGCCCGAATTAACACCAATTTAGCTCAATTGGCTCCCGACATTGCCTAAGCTCAAAAAACCTATAAGTAAGACAAGTAAAGCATAAAATTCCCCTAACAAGCATAGATTAAAGGTGATAAAAATAGGACTATTTAGGTCCTATCAAATAGCCCCAACCTAATTCTTGCTAGTCCTCGAGCAAGGCACACACAAACCAAAGAAAAAGATGTTGTGCATATAATTGAAAAGTGACTTAATCCTCAAGACTCAAATATTTAAAAAACTAAAGCAATCAAGAGACATTTGTAGAGAGACAAATGAGGAGACAAATAAAAATTTTTCGAAGATAATCTTGCACATGCAACTTTACTAGCTCAGGATTGGTTTACTCAACTTTCATCCTATCTTCCCCCTACACTAGCACAAAGGTCTTGCTGAAAGGCCTAAATGGAAAAACTAGGTTGCTTCCTCTTTGCCTAGGTGCCTGAATAAGGAATTCCTTTTTCTTTTTCTCTCTTCTTTTTCTTTTTCTTTTCTTTTTCTTTCTTTTTCTTTTTGCTTTTCTTTTTGCTTTTCTTTTAGGATGGAGCACTAGCTTTCACACTACAATGCAGGGACCCATAACTCGAGTTTAACACTTGGTTGGCCTAACTGATCACACTACAGGTAGCTCTTTTTACCCCTAAGTGTTCAATACAATGCAAGCTGAAGGAGTGAAGAACACTCGAGCGGAAGCGTTAGCGGATCTTAGGCACCGATTTTCATTAATTTTGAGGATTAAAGCATGTTGAAAACAAGAACAAAAACAGAGCACGTATAAATACCTTTTTGAAGCTTCAAATTCAAGCATTCCGTTGGATGATTCTCTATACGAACTTGACATGGACGACCACCAAGATCTTCCCCGCTATTCTCTGGCCTTAGAACGGGCTTGTGGGAACCCGAGCATGATGAATTTGGGAGATAAAGTTTGAGAGAACCATGGGTTTTTAATCAAGATGAAGGCTACTGTTTTGAGAGAATTTCCTAGCAATTTTGAACTTTCATCCCCCACCTTTTTGAGTCATCATCTTGGTTTATATATGAGCAACAACTTTGCTCAAATTTGCCTCACAAGAAGACAGCAATTGAGGGATAGATGATGAGTCATGGGAGGTGTCAAATTATTAGATTTTACAAGAAATTGATTTTCAATTTTATGTAAAATTCCATTAACTTTAAAAAATGATTTTGAATTTCTTTTTAAAGTAAAATAAATCAATTTCCAAATTTATTAATTAAACCAATTTTAATTAATAATATTTGTTTTAATTTAATATCAAGTATTAAATTAAATTAGTACACCAATACCGTTCTCTCTCAAAAAACCGGTGAATGTGAATCACTATTCAAATTCAAACCGAATATCTCGAACGTGAATCCCTATTCACATGCGTTTTATTTAAATCATATATAAATAACTATAACTCTCTTAAAATATGGTTTGATTCGTAATTAAACCGATGTACGAAACTATATCGATTATAATTAACATTATCTCCCTTAATCGAATTTGAACGTGTTTCAAATTCTTTCATCACTCTGTTCTAAGGTTAATCCGTTTGAGTTAGCAGGGGGACCTAATGGACCTACAGATCATGGGCTCCAACGATTCGAGATTAACCGGTTGAACTCTTTCAATCCTAGTTAACCAACATTCGTTAACTAACGGGACACTCCACTATAGCCCGTAGCTGAACTCCCCTCACTGTAGATATATTTCTGTCCACCCGATATAACCGTGATCAGTAAGTTAATCCTTCACAGGTTGTTCGTTACTACAGTCAGGTCAAAAGTCCATTTTACCCCTATAGCACTTTTTGTTCCTTAAGCCTTCAACTGAGTCCCTAATGAACAATTGGTTTGTGGTCCGACCACTAAACCTGAAACCTCTCGGGCCAATGAGAGGGCGGCGCGCCTTTGTTCACGTCCCGGAGTCAGCACTTAAGGGAACAACCTTTCTACTATCCCTAAAGATGGGTAGGAGTGAATTCCATCTTGCAGGACTATGTCCCCAGCTATCTACTCGGTCTTATCCCCAAAGTGGCAGGTTTATTGAGCGGCGCTTTATGGGCCACTCTCACCTATGCAAATCAAAGGATAATCCCGAATAAACAGGAGTTCATAGTTAGCTCAGGATTAAGATCGAGTTACCTAGGTCATCACTTTGAAATAGTCAGTTTCACAGTAAACGGCGTTATAAAGTGAAAGTGACTTATTTCACGGTCCGGTCTTATACAAACTTCTTTTGCATAGGACGCCCCCACTCACATGTCTCTACATGAACGATTCAGGATCACATCGTTTGTATTAAAACAAAGTGGGCCTCGTCGCATAGTTTTTCCTAGGATAAGATACCCAATCTTATCCCTATACTATAGACCGTTTTAGGCTATGTACTTGAACTTGATCCACTTATATGTCACTATATAAAGTTCAAGCATTCATCTCATAGCCATGGATTCTAGTTCTATTGGATTTGGGTTAATAAAAACATAGTTAAACTAACCTTTCAACAACCATAATAAAAACTATTCTAATAAGTTTTATATATAAATTTGTTACATTTATTATCCACGAGTTTTAGGACATAAACCCCAACACAAGCATGCTTTTTCTCAAAATAAAAATAAGGAAGATGAGCATATGATTTTTTTTTTTTTGCAGGCATATTTTCTTTTTCTCTCCTAGGTAAGACTCCACACACTATTTTGCAAAACAACTTTGACTTCCTCACTAAACCTTACACCTATCGAGGTGACAACAGGAATATGAGCTAAGTAACTCACTCCTAAGCATTCAAGTCCAACTTTAAAGCAAGAAAGGCACCCAACGTGTGCAAGACATATCCAAGAAAAGTTTTAAAAAGGCTCATTTTTTAGCACTCATGGTCACAACTCATTGAAAGCTATAAATTTTCGAAAAAGAATTTGAGTCAATTATAGGAAATCATCATCACTGAAACAAGTATATACACAACAATCATGCAATAAATTTATTAAGCACAAACGTTGGCCCGACGCACAGATGCTCAAGGCCCAACAGGAATATAAAGTACAATCCCCCACCCCCAACCTAGAGTTTACATTGCCCTCAATGTAATCAATCATGAAAAATAAGACAATGTATTTTGAGCTCATGGGTAGTGAATCACATTTGCTTACAAACATAATGGCATCGCTTTGGTACCACCAATCTTAAAAGACAAAAACAAGAAAACAAGTATAATAACAACTAATAAATAATAAACCTATCTAAGAATAGAAAAGACAGAAAAAAATAACAGGAAAATTATAGATTGCAAATGTTTAAGGTCGTTTGCGCGACCACGCTCTCCTCTATTCCTTCTTATGGTGGCTTCTCTCCACAGGTCCAGAATACATTATTTTTGGAAAGTTCTCATTTGAGTAATTTCGGGGCCTGTAGAGAAGAATCAATAGAAGCAGAAAAAATGTTGGAAGCAGAAGTGGGCTGACAGAAAATTCGCTCAGCCCTAATCTTAGAAGATGAGCACTTGGTGACTCCACCAGATTTATCAGTAAAGGTTATCTAGTGCTCATCAACTACATCAAACAGTTCACCTTTTATGTCAGGGCATCTAATAGCAGATGAATGCATCTCATTATCAATAACCATGCATGATTTAGAATTTAACGTGCGATCATTCACTGGGTCAGGTTCAAGCATGTAGTACTCAACAAAAGATGCATGAGGATTTTCAATGTCATCAAAAATTTTAAATTAGAGGGTCTTATCTTGAAATCCCACTGATACAACACCCTCATCTACATCAATAACTGTCCTGGAAGTCTTCATAAAAGGACGCCCAAAAAGTATTGTGCCAGAAGATGGATGGTGATCAGGATTAGGGGTATCTAAAACATAAAAATCAGCAGGAAAGACCAAATCCTCCACCCTAACTAAAACATTTTCAACTATTCCAAGAGGTCTTATGCATGACTTATCTGCTAACTGTATGACTATGGCAGATGTGAGGTTATAAAGAAATTTTGCCAGAAGAAACATAAATTTGTTGTGCGTATCCGCAAGCGTAAGGTTGCCACAAGTAATATAAAAAGGTAGAGTACCGAGTATCGAATCCACAGGGAATTTGAATTAAGTCCATTAATTACCAAGAACCATCATGTTTTAATTTTATTTAGAATTTCAACTCTTAGGATAAAAGAACTAACAAGAAACTAAAGAAATCATGCAAATAAATGGAAATATCCTATTAAGGGGACTTGACCTAGGGTGTTAACCTTTTTGGAGTTGTAGCTCAATTAACTTGGGTATATGTAATTACTAATCTTCAATTTCATAAATCTAGAAGTAATTTTAGTGGATTTCTCTTTCAAGTTCCTCCACGTCTCATACTAATATAACTAATTTATGTGTCCATTTCCTTAGTTAATCATAGTATGGCATTTAGCAACTTCATCTTAAATTTCTAACAATTCTTTTTCACTATCGTGTTCCAAGCAATTATTTTCCATGCAATTTGGATCTAATCTAACTTCTCTCTGCCGAGTATCAATTTATACCAACATATCAATCAATCCGTGATCAAGAGATTAAAAGCATTAAGCAGGAATTGCATAGATGAAAAATGAAGAAATTCGTTACAATATCCATGTAATTAAGGTATAATATCCAATTAGCAAAACTAACGACCCTAGGTCTCAAGATCTACTCACAAATGGGAATAATTTTAACCTAGTAATCTTGATCCATGGTCCTATCTCAACAACAAAGAGAAATTACAAAGACATAAGGAAGAAATAACCGTTGTGTTGATCCAAAGTTCCCGTCACGATCATCTCGATTCCCAAGCCTTGGAATCTCGATCAATTCCACCATTTTCCTCTCAATTCTACTCCCCTTTTCTCTCTATTGAGTTGGGGAGAACCCCCCAAAATTGGATGACTTTCATCATTGAAGAATGACCTATTTATAGGAGGAGAACCGAAGCTTTCTTGCTGCCCAAGACGACAACGTTGTGACGCTGTGACATATGTTTCTTGTCGCCTACTCCAGCCAGCGTCTCGACACTCTAAGGACAACATCTCGACACTAGGCCTTCTAGAAGTCTCAAGGCACAGATTTTTGGACTACAATTCTTCAATCCTCTGGGCTTTTGGGCTTCAAGTTTGATTGAAATCTCCTCTTTTCTTCATTTATCGATCAAACCCTTTAATTTGATTCAGATTTTAGCAAAATTCTCGATTTTGCTTCCCGAGCTCGGTTTTCTAAAAAAATTAACATAAAAGGACATTAAAGCTCACAATTAACGCACAAAGGTAGCTAAAATGACTATGAAAAAGATAGCATAAATGCATGCTATCAAACAATTAATAGAAACAACAAGGAATCCTGGGGGACAGTCACGTGTGGCTACTCCGCTCCACATTGCGCTCACATTTGCCTTACGATTTACATCAGGTTGGGCACGCGACTTACAAGAACTTTTATTGTCCATCTTACTTACATGGGTTGCCAACTGAGTGATTTGGTTTCCCAAATTCTGGATGGCATCCTTGGTCTCCTGTTGGAACTACAAAGAGCTGCCAGTATGTTTCTTTAATGCCTCATCAAAAGACGTACCTGAAGTAGAGGAGGTGGAAGCTTGATTCTGCTTGAACATCAGTGGCCTCTATTGGTTCCTGTTGACGAGTTAGAACGATTACCGCAAGCGCACGGGTCGTCACAAGTAATATAAAACGGTAGGTAATACCGAGTATCGAATCCACAGGGAGGCGAAGCGAAAATTAAGCAAAAAAATAAAATCTCTTGAGCACTAAAAATACTTGGGCGAAATAATATTTAGAGAACAACTCATGCAATAAAAAGGATTCAAAAATCAAAGCAATTAAAGGAAATAATTTGATCAATCGAGAAAAATAAAATATGGAGAAAGAGTTTTCTTTAAATGGGAAGAGGGGTCTTGAAAATCAATTATTAGCTAAACAATTGTTATAATTATCTTATGTCATTGCCCAACTAATTATAATCCTAGAATCTCCGATAATCACATAGGTTCTCCTGTCGGTTTCCCCTAATTGTAATTAATTCATTTTAACAACCTAAGTGTCCTTAGCGCCATTAAAAATCATTAATTATTACGCTCTGATTCATTTTAGGAATCTAAGTTTAATTAACTAATCACGTTGTCACGACGGGCAATAAAACTAGTTGCATGGATTACGATCTATCCTAATTTCTCTCCGTCGAGTTTCCATTAAGAATCGAATCATTACACAATTGGCCAGATTGAATAAAGCATTAAGCATATCCATACAAATAATTAGGACAAAGGGCAAGAGACAAGAAATTATAACAACATTTAAACTATAATTTCATTTCAAGACCCGAAATTGGGGTTTAGCTACACATGGCTAAAATATCCACAAAATTTACAATGAAAAGCATAATTAAGAGCATAAAAGGAAAGAAATTGACCGTCGAAAAACCCATTCGCTGACGCTCGGAGTCCCGCCGAACACTCCTTGAGCCTTCTAGGATGCTCCCCAAAATTCCCCAAAATATTTTCCACTAAAGAAATCTCTCAAAAAGGCTAGAAAGCCTTGAGAGAGGCTCCAAAGGAGCCTAAGAAAGCAAGAAAGGAAGGAAAGAATGGATTGATTGATGGTAAAATGAGGCACCAAAGGGTGCCTTTTATAGGCTCGGATTGGGGGTAGCGTCGCGACGCTACATGGCACAGCGTCGTGACACTGTGATGCACACGACTTGTTGCCCAAGAAATGGACAGCATCGCGACGCTGTGCTGTGCTATTTTTTAGAATTTCCAGCTTCGGTTTGGGCTTCTTTTTGGGCCTTCTCTTCATTTCTTTTTGGGCTTTTTCATCATGAGTGGCCTCTTTGACCCCTTTTGATCCAAGCTTGAATTTGGGCTTGATTGGCTTCATTTTGGGAATTTTTTCCCCAAAATTCACAACTTTTCTCCGAAAGACCAAATAACAAAATACATTAAATATTTTCAATAAAAACACGATTAAACCACAGAAAAGCCTAATAAATTGGGACTAAAATAGCAACATTTTTGCTCGCTATCACACCCCTAAACTTGATCTTTTGCTAGTCCCGAGCAAAATAAATCCTAAAGATGCATGAAATAGAATCGCTCAAGCCTCAATGATTTTGGAATTCTCAAGATAGAATGGAAAACATGCAAGTGGAATAAGCAAGCACTGCATACTCATGAAGAAATCTTAAACTAGTTTGAACTTAAGATTAATGAATAGCATGCTCAAGACTTTATCTATTGATTCTTTTACTAACCTAGATTAGTCTTATGGCTTTCTCCATTTGTTTTCCCCCTACACTGGCTAAGAGCCCCTAATAGGTCGGAGTTCTTCTATCATGCAAAAAAAAGAAACTAGGGCGCCTGTCATTTTTCTTTTTCATGGCGGAGCAAAACTCACAAATATTTTTTCACTTTCTTTTTCTTTTTCTTTTGCTACTCCCCCAAACTTGCATTTTGATTTCTAATGGTACTAGCTTTCACACTACGGTGCAGGGACCCTTAACCCGAATTTTATTCTCTGGTTGGCCTAACTGATCACACCGCAGGTAGCTCTTTTTACCCCTAGGCTTTTTCTTTTGTGCAAGCAAAAATTTTCTTTTTCAACAGATTTTTCTTTTCTCACATTTTCTTTTGTTGCTTTTGCTCTTCTCTCAGCAGACATAACATTTTTTTTTCTACCTAGCTCTTTAGAACACTCAAGCATGAACTTCCTAATATTAGAAACTAAGCCTATCGGGGTGACAACAAACTTTAAAAACCATAATAAGAATCTAGATTTTCAAATACGTCATTAGATAAGGTTATTGCATGCTTTAGACATCAAAACTAAGTATCAAAAAATTTTAAAATTTCACAATTTCTGCCGTGCTCCCAGATTCCACAACATATAAATCATTTTCTCCCAAAATTTCTAAAATCACATCCTTGGCTATCATAGCTATCTATTCATGCATCCAACAGAATTCAAATATGCTCAACACATCGAAAGCCTCCCCCCAAACTTAAACTAAACATTGTCCCCAATGTTTTGAAAACAGTAAAGCATAAAGAGGGATACTGAGACTTCCCTGAGCTAGGAGCGCTTCATCCTCTTCCTTTGGATCCAGAAAAATGGGATTTTTGGAATTTTGGGATTTGCTAAGGTGATCCTGCAAAACAAAATTGGATCATAGAGCAAAGAAAATTATTTACCGCAAAAACAACTACCTAGACTTTAATCCTTGGGTTGCCTCCCAAGCAGCGCTTTCTTTAACGTCTTTAGCTAGACGAGGCTCGACACGCTTACGAAGGCTCGAAATAAAAATTTTCATCATCCTCCGGTCCCTGCAAGAAATCACGCACCAAATTGCATACTACAAACAGGGGAGAAAAAAATCTTTCCCCTGACCCATCTTCACTAAAGAGATTGTTATAATAACATTTCATAAAATATGAGGCCGCATCAAATCTCTTTTCTAAATCTCTATTCACAAAACAATTGTTAACAGAGTCATCAAGCGTTATGATATCTACCGGTCTAGGATCTAAAGGTGGCCTATCAATCATGACAATCCATTCATTAGATAAAATATCTACATGCTCAGAAGATTCCTCAGACTCAGTATTAAAAAATGATTCAATTAGGCTATCATATGACTCATCATCAGAAGAATTAAAGAATTCAAGAATTTATGGATCAGATTCTATACTATGCACAGATTCGAGTTCCTCTGGGTCAGATTCTATGCTATATACATCATCAGGACACGAATCAAAAGTATTAACATTATCAGGGTTCATGCATTCAGGAATATCAAGACCAGACTCGATAGATTCAGTGTTATCATGATTAGACTCAAAATTATCTATCAAGTAATCTTTTTTATACAATTCATGCTCATCCTCAATGTCAGGCAAATCAATATCATCATCAAAATCATCGATTTCAGGTAAATTCAACTCATTCTCAAAAGAAGGTAGATCATCAACTGCAGATATTTCATTTGCAGGCAATTCTAAATCATTCTCAAAGTCAGGTAGTTCTAAATCATTCTCAAACAGAGGGTCATCTAAATATGCATTATGATCAAATTCCCCATCATTCATAAGCACTTCCCCTAAGCCTAGGCCAAGATTATACTCTACCTCTTCATCATCGTCAACCAAGTATTCAGGACCAACAGAAAAACATGTATGCAAACTACAAACCGACTCATCTTGGCCAAAAATACTAAACACTGCTTTTTCATCATCAATGTTCAGGGTAAGCTTTCCTGTATGCACACTAATCTCAGCCTTACAAGTCGCTAAGAAAGGTCTGCCTATAATAATGGGCACCTCTTTGTCCTCTTGCATGTCGAGTACCACAAAGTCTACGGGGAAGATAAATTTGTTGACTTTTACCAGCACGTCCTCCACAACATCCATCGGATGGGTAATCGATCTATCAACAAGCTGGAGAGTGACTCGGTGTCCTTCATTCCTGTTAAACCAGTCTTCCTGTAAACATAATACGACATTAAATTTATACTAGCACCTAAATCACATAAAGCCCTATTGAAAGATACTTCTCCTATGGTGCAGGGAATAGTAAAACTCCCTGGATCTTTCTGTTTAGAAGGCATCTTTCGAAAAACAATGGTACTACTACTCTCATAAAATTTAAAAACTTCTTTTTTCAAACATTTCTTCCTAGAAAGCATTTCTTTCATGAATTTCCCATAATTAGGCATGTTATACAAGGCATCTACTAAGGGAATATTCACAGACAACTTCTTAAACATTTCTAGGAACTTTTGAAACTGCTCATCTAATTTAACATTTTTAAAGCTTTGAGGAAAAGGTAACTCCCTGTAGTCAAAGGTTGGCCATTCGCCCCTCCGCTTGGGCGGGCTGATGTGCGAGCCTTTGTCATGATGGTTGCATGAAACCACTTCTTCGTCGTTCAGTTTCTCTCTATGCCTGCTATCTTGCTTTTCATATTTTCTTCCTGCAAAATTGTTCGAAAAATCACAATTTAAATCATTCGAGTTAGGAGGATGTTGGGACCTTTCAGAGGAGGTTTTATGTGCCTCAACCCTTTCATCTTCATCCTTGCTCTTCTCTTCTTCCTTCTTATTTTCTGAACTGTTCTCCAGTTGTCTACCACTTCTTAGTGTCACCATCTTGCACTGCTCTCTTGGGTTAGGTTCAGTGTCGCTTGGAAATTTTCCCTTCTGAAGGGCATTCACCGCTGAAGCGATATGTCCTATTTGCACTTCCATGTTTTCAAAGCTTTGTCGTGGTGATTAACTGCCGTCTGGAGATTTACATTCAACACTCTTTGCTCTTTAATAAACAGAGCCACCATCTCTTCCAGGTTATTCTTCTTTTCAGGTGCACTAGATGATGCAAAGCCTGGCGGCGGCTGCAAAACATTATTCGTATTTGAATATGAGAAGTTCTTGTGATTGCGCAGGCTGGGGTGGTAGAAGCTCAGTACTCCTTGAGTAAATGGTCTGTTTCCCACGTACTGGACTTCTTCCACATCATGACCTTCCTTCTTTGAATAACCTTCAGCTAAGGTGGAAATTGATTTGACCACCTCAGATGAAGTCAGCTTGTTCAGCGCATTGGTCAGAGATTCCATTTGTGCCTTCAACGAACTCGACTCATCCAATTCATAAATTCCAGCCTTCTTTGAAATTGCTCCCCTCTTGGTCGGCCACTGATAACTGGTTGCCGCCATTTCCTCCAACAAATGTTTGGCTTCCGTCACTGTTTTGGAAAGAAAACTTCCTCCTGCTGATGTGTCTAGGACTGTCTTGGTGGAGGGATTCAATCCATTGTAAAACAACTGCACTTGGAGCCAATCAGGATATCCATGTTGGGGGCACCGCCTAAGTATCTCCTTGTATCTCTCCCATGCCTTGTACAATTGCTCCTCGTCAAGCTGCCTAAATCTTCTGATTTTCAGTCTGGAGCTTGGTAGTCTTGGTAGGCGGGAAAAATTTCGTCAAAAAAGCTTGGGCAAGTGATAACTGTCCAAAAGGTAGTTATTTAGGCCTCATTTATATAGGGATTTGTGTGTCTTTTGTGCTTAATAGGGTTGGTTTTAGATATATATTATATGTTTTAACCCATTTGGAAAAATGGAAGCTTTGGAAGTTATTTTATACAGAATGTATTGCTGAGCGACTGGAGGGAGCAAATTCGGTGCTGCAGCAAAGCTGGGAAAAAAACTGCCACGTCACAGCTCGTTAGCCAAGTTGACAAACCGACTTCTGTTGAGTTATTTTCATGATAGAGGAGCAAGGATAGCTGTCCACGTGTCTAGGTCAACCTAATTCAAGTTTTCTTCAACTCTATAAAAGGAGGTAGCCGCCCAAGTCAAATTCATTCCCCTTTTGGGAGAAAACATTCCATTCTTGGAAAGTTCCTTCAACCTTTGGGAGCCGAATAGAGGAGAGAGATTGGAGACCACCTAGAAGACCATCATTGCAAGCTAATCTAGGAGATTAATATTTCCTTTCATTATCTTGTAGTTATGAACATGCTTACTCAGATTGTAACTTGTGTTTCCATCATCTTATGAACTAAGTACCTTTAGGTGTTGGTTAGGATCAATGTGATTGTCGTGCTTAATTCTTGTAATAAATATTGATTGATGCATCTTGGTTAATTGTTGTGTTCATTTCTATTTTGTGCCCGCCTGGCCAGCCGGTATGAATACCTCTCTCTAGTTTCAGGGATGATTTAGGGAGTGTGTGGCGATTAATCACACTAGATCATTGTGTATTGGTGAACGCCAGTGACTGAGCTAGGGATAGCCAGTTGCCTAGTGCTCGATCGATAGTACTTCATTGGGGTTGAAACACATTCCAAAAGATCCGGAGTTCCGGGAGGAATCTGCTAATAAGACTGCGAGAGTTTTGCATGATCAATAATATTGCTAGAGCATCTTCTAAAACAATTACTAAATCCTGACCAGCGCCTGTCTCTAATCTGTCTGCCTATTTGATTATTTTATGTTCTGTCATTTATTTTGCTGCAGCATTATTCTTATAAAAACCAATCATTTTTACCATATTTTAAACCATTAAAGAGTTATATAAAATAGATAAAGTGAAAACTAGTTCAGGCCTTTGATTGATAATACTTATTACTTGATGCGGACTGTGTATACTTGCACAAAGTTCTAGAGTCTTTTATACCATATTTTTACTCACTCTAGGAACCCAACAAGTTTTTGGCGCCGTTGTCGGGGAACTTGAATAAGTTTTTATCTGATCTGTTATGTGTATGTGTTTTAGTGGTTTGGTGCTAGAACTTTTTGATTGTTTCTTTTGTTTTTGCAAGCGTGAGTTTGGTGCATGAGTGATCCGTCTAGGGTGAGGTTCGAGCTTGATCCAGAAATCGAGAGGACATTCAGGAGAAGAAGGAGAGAACAGCGCAGAAACCAGAACCAAATGGATAACGTGTCGCGTCTCCCGCAGGGTCCTGAAATCCAATGAACCCCTAACAGAATCTGTTGCTGCAGCAAAATCCGCCGCTTGAGCAAAATGAGCAGCAGAATAATCAGGCTAAGAATCCTATCTTTGTAGTGAACGATAGGGCCAGAGCCATCCGAGCATATGCTTTTCCAATGTTTGATGAGTTAAATCCAGGGATTGCACGTCGTCAAATTCAAGCGAAAAATTTTGAAATGAAACCAGTAATGTTTCAGATGTTGCAAACCGTGGGTCAATTCCATGGTTTGTCATCTGAAGACCCTCATTTACATCTTAAGTCTTTTCTAGGAGTTAGTGATTCTTTTGTAATACAAGCAGTGCCTAGGGATGCCCTTAGATTAACTTTGTTCTCGTATTCTCTTAGAGATGGAGCAAAGGCATGGTTAAATTCTTTTGCTCCAGGTTCAATTAGGACATAGGATGAGTTAGCTGATAAATTTTTGAGTAAATATTTTCCACCTAATAGAAATGCTAAATTAAGGAGTGAAATAGTAGGGTTTAGGCAACTTGAAGATGGGACTTTTAGTGAGGCTTGGGAGAGGTTTAAGGAGCTTTTGCGAAAGTGTCCCCACCATGGTTTACCTCATTGTATTCAAATGGAAACATTTTACAATGGGTTAAATGGAGCAACCCAGGGTATGGTTGATGCTTCGGCTGGATGGGCCCTTTTGGCAAAAACTTTTAATGAAGCCTATGAAATTTTAGAAAGAATGTCTACTAATAGTTGTCAGTGGTCGGAGGTTAGAGGCACAAATAAAAAGGTTAAGAGTGTGTTAGAGGTTGATGGTGTTTCCACCATTAGGGTTGATCTTGCAATGATTGCTAACGCTCTTAAGAATGTGACAGTGATTAGTCATCAGCAGCCACCAGCTGTGGAGCCTGCTACAGTGGTGAACCAAGTCACAGAAGAAGCATATGTCTATTGTGGTGAAGATCGCAACTACGAGTTTTGCCCCAACAATCCAGCTTCTGTGTTTTTTGTAGGTAATCAAAGGAATAACCCTTATTCTAACTTTTATATTTTATAATCCAGGTTGGCGCAACCACCCCAACTTTGCATGGGGAGGACAAGGAAGTAATGTGCAAACACAGCAAAAGGTGAACCAGCCGGGATTTGCTAAAGCGCAGGTATTGCCCCAACAAAATAAGCAAGCTTTGCCCTAAAAAAATTCAGGCAATTCTCTTGAGGCAATGATGAAAGAATTTATGGCTCGTACAAATGCCACCATTCAAAGTAATCAAGCTTCAATGAGAGCCCTGGAATTGCAAGTGGATTAGCTAGCTAATGAGCTGAAGGCCAGGCCTCAAGGGAAACTTCCCTCAGATACTGAACACCCTCGAAGGGAAGGTAAGGAGCAGGTAAAGGCAGTGACTCTTAGGAGTGGTAAGCCATTAGAGGAAAGAAAAAAACCTAGTAAAACCCAAGCTGAAGGAAATAATGGTGATAAAAATGTTGTCGTTGAGAAAGAGTTGGAGTCTGGTCAGGGTGCTGGAGGCAGCAATGAAGATGCTGGAGCATCCGGTTCTGTTCTAGATGTGTAACCACCTTATGTGCCGCCCCCACCTTATTTACCATCTCTACCTTTTCCAAAAAGGCAAAGGCCTAAGAATCAGGATGGTCAATTTAAAAAGTTTTTAGAGATCCTTAAGCAATTGCATATAAATATCCCTTTAGTAGAAGCTATTGAGCAAATGCCTAATTATGCTAAATTTCTTAAGGATATTTTAACTAAAAAGAAGAGGTTAGGTGAGTTTGAAACTGTATCTCTTACTGAGGAATGTAGTGCTATTCTTAAGAATGGGCTACCACCCAAGGCTAAGGATCCAGGATCATTTACTATATCTGTGTCTATAGGTGGAAAAAAAATTAGGTAGAGCACTCTGTGATTTAGGTGCAAGCATTAACCTTATGCCTCTTTCGGTCTATCAAAAGCGAGGTATTGGTGAAGCTAGACCTACCACAGTCACACTCCAACTAGCTGATAGGTCTATCACATATCTAGAGGGTAAAATTGAGGATGTCTTAGTGAAAGTGGATAAATTCATAATTCCTGTTGATTTTATTATTTTAGTCTATGAGGCTGACAAAGATGTCCCAATTATTCTAGGACGTCCATTTTTGGCGTCTGGTGGGGCATTAATAGATGTTCAAAAAGGGGAATTAACAATGAGAGTCTGTAAAAAGGAAGTGAAATTTAATGTGTTTAAGGCCATGAAGTATCCAGACGAAATGGAAGATTGCTCTTTCATTAGGATTCTGGAGAGCACAATTGTTGAGACAACAATACAGGATTCAGCTGACAAGCATTTGGAATGTCATGAAGAGGTTAGTGTAGAGGATTTAGAAGTTTGTTTGTTAGAAAGAAAAAATGAAAAAGAATTGTTTAGGTGTGAGGATGTTTTTGAGTCTTTAGATTTAGATCAAAGGAAGGCTCCTCCTATTAAGTCATCCCTGATTGAGGCACCTACTTTAGATTTGAAGCTCTTGTCGGATCATCTAAAGTATGTGTATCTTGGGGAAGGTGAGACGTTGCCCATTATTGTTGCATCAGATTTAATGTCGGAGCATGAAGAGACCTTAATTAAATTGTTGCAGCAATACCGCAAAGCAATAGGTTGGACATTGGCTGACATTTAGGGAATTAGCCAATCTTTTTGTATGCACAAAATCACTCCAGAAGAGGGATCCTTTAGGAGTATTGAGCAACAAAGAAGGCTTAACCCTATAATGAAAGAGGTTGTTAAAAAGAAGGTGATTAAATGGTTGGATGCTGGGATCATTTATCCAATTGCCGATAGCAATTGGGTAAGCCCTGTCCAATGTATTCCTAAGAAAGGAGGTGTCACTGTGGTGAGCAATAAAGACAATGAGTTGATCCTTACCAGGATAGTAACTGGCTGGAGGGTTTGCATGGATTACAGGAGGCTTAATAAAGCTACCCATAAGGACCATTTCCCTCTACCATTTATTGACCAGATGTTGGATAGATTGGCTGGTCAGACCTACTACTGTTTCTTAGACGGTTATTCAGGGTATAACCACATTACTATCGCTCCTGAGGATCAGGAAAAAACCACTTTCACCTGCCCTTATGGGATGTTTGCTTTTAGGCGAATGCCTTTTGGCCTTTGCAATGCTCCAGCAACATTTCAGCGGTGTATGTGTGCAATTTTTTCAGATATGATTGAGTCCACTGTTGAGGTATTCATGGACGATTTTTCAGTGTTTGGAGGGTCTTTTCAGAGTTGCTTAGATAATTTAGGTAAGGTATTAAAGAGATTTGAGGATACGCATCTAGTTCTTAATTTGGAGAAATGCCACACTTCATGGTGAAGGAGGGCATAGTGTTAGGTCATAGGATTTCTAAGAATGGTCTAGAAGTTGATAGAGCAAAAATTGAGGTTATTGAGAGACTAGAACCACCGGGTTCAGTGAAGGGAATTCAGAGTTTTTTAGGTCATGCTGGATTTTATAGGAGGTTCATAAAGGATTTTTCCAAAATTAGTAAACCTCGTTGTAACTTATTATGTACTGATCATGTTTTTTTACTTTAATGCAGATTGTAGGAAGGCTTTTGAGACATTAAAAGCTGCTTTAATCTCAGCACGCATACTTTGTGCACCTAATTTGAACTTACCATTTGAGGTAATGTGTGATGCAAGTGATGCTGCGGTAGGTGCTATGCTGGGGCAAAAGCAGGGCAAATTTATCCATCCTATATATTATGCAAGCAGGGTTTTAAATGAGGCACAAGTCAACTACACAACTACTGAAATAGAGTTGTTAGCTGTGGTGTTTGCTTTTGAGAAATTCCGGCCATATTTGGTTGGATCCAAAGTCACGGTGTTCACGGATCATGCAGCAATAAGGTATTTAATGTCTAAGAAAGATGCAAAACCTAGATTAATTCGTTGGGTTTTACTATTGCAGGAATTCGACTTGGAGATAAAGGACAAGAAGGGATCAGAAAATGTCATTGCAGATCACTTGTCTCGTCTTGATCCATCATCATCTTTGCTGAAGCAATCTGCCATTTTAGATGCTTTTCCAGATGAACAGCTTTTTGCTGTTGTGGTAAAGGTAGTCAGGGATGCCCCTTGGTATGCTGATATTGCCAACTTTTTGGTAAAGGGAGTCACTCCTATTGACATGGATTGGAGGCAGAAGAAAAAGTTTAAGCATGATGCAAAATTTTTCTATTGGGATGAGCCATATATGTCTAAGCAATGTTCTGACGGTATTATTCGTAGGTGCGTTTCAGGTGATGAAGCAAAGGAAATCCTGGAGCAATGTCACTCTTCGCTGTTTGAAGGTCATTTCAGCGGTCAGAGGACAACTATGAGGATTCTGCATTGTGCATTCTTTTGGCCTACATTATTTAAGGATGCCCATCGGTTTTACAAGCAATGTGATGCTTGCCAAAGGAGAGGAAACTTAGGACCTAGAGATGAAATGCCTCTTACTTACATTTTAGAAGTTGAATTATTCGATGTATGGGGTATCGATTTTATGGAGCCATTTCCCCTTCTAATGGCAATGTTTTTATCTTATTGGCAGTTGATTACGTGTCCAAGTGGGTTGAGGCCATTGCATGCCATCAGAGTGATGCCAAGACAGTAGCAAGGTTCCTTCAATCGCACATCTTTGCACTGTTTGGGACACCTAGGGCTCTAGTGAGTGATGAGGGTACACATTTTGTTAATAATATTTTAACTAAGCTTTTAGCTAAGTATGGGATTAAGCATAGGATAGCTACCCCTTATCACCCACAAGCAAATGGTCAAGCTGAAATTAGTAATAGGGAAATTAAATCTATTCTAGAGAAAGTAGTCCATCCATCTAGAAAGGATTGGTCTTTTAGGTTGGATGAGGCTCTTTGGGCTTATAGGACAACCTATAAGACTCCTCTAGGTATGTCTCCCTATAGGTTAGTATATGGGAAAGCTTGTCATTCACCATTAGAGTTAGAGCATAGAACGTTTTGGGCTTTGAAAAAGTTAAATTTTGATCTGAGTCGTGCAGGAGCAATAAGAATGCTGCAGCTTAATGAATTAGAGGAATTTCGCCAAGTTTCTTATGAAAATGCGAAAATTTATAAAGAAAAGACTAAGCTGTGGCATGACAAGAAAGTTAAATCTAAAGAGTTTGTCAAAGGTCATAAAGTTTTGTTTTATAATTCTAGATTGAAATTATTTCTTTGGAAGCTAAAATCTAAATGGTCAGGGCCATTTATTGTGATTGAGGTTTTCCCCCATGAAGCAATTACTTTGCAGGATGAAAAAGATGGGAGAGTGTTCAAAGTGAATGGACAACGTGTAAAGCATTATTGGGGAGAGGAGTTCCAGACAAAATATCCTTCCCTCAAGTTGGTTGATGATTGAGAGAGCGAGATTTTTGTGGGAGCATTTCACAAAGCAATATTTTGAGCTCCCAGTGTTTGTTTTTATTTTCTTGTTGTTATGATTTAATTTTAATTTGGGTTTGGTTAGATTTAGTTTGTTTAAATTCTGCGTGATTAATTTTAAGTTCGTTGTTATTTTTAATTCAGTTTTAATTATTATTTTTTGTAGTTTATATTTTATTCTGGTTAGATTTAATTGGATTAGATCTTATTTTCGGTTCATTTATTTTTCCGAATTTATTATTCAATCTGTTAGATTAGATTTTAATTCAGTTTTTATTCATCTATTTAAATTCTCATGTCCTTTATTACTTGATGCAGACTGTGTATACTTGCACAAAGTTCTAGAGTCTTTTAAAATGGTAGGTAATACCGAGTATCGAATCCACAGGGAGGCGAAGCAAAAATTAAGCAAAAAAATAAAATCTCTTGAGCACTAAAAATACTTGGGCGAAATAATATTTAGGGAACAACTCATGAAATAAAAAGGATTCAAAAATCAAAGCAATTAAAGGAAATAATTTGATCAATCGAGAAAAATAAAATATGGAGAAAGAGTTTTCTTTAAATGGGAAGAGGGGTCTTGAAAATCAATTATTAGCTAAACAATTGTTATAATTATCCTATCTCATTGCCCAACTAATTATAATCCTAGAATCTCCGTTAATCACATAGGTTCTCCTGTCGGTTTCCCCTAATTGTAATTAATTCATTTTAACAACCTAAGTGTCCTTAGCGCCATTAAAAATCATTAATTATTACGCTCTGGTTCATTTTAGGAATCTAAGTTTAATCAACTAATCCCGTTGTCACGACGGGCAATTAAACTAGTTGCATGGATTACGATCTATCCTAATTTCTCTCCGTCGAGTTTCCATTAAGAATTGAATAATTACACAATTGGCCAGATTGAATAAAGCATTAAGTGTTGGGTTTTATGCCCTAAAACTCGTAGATAGTGAATGTAACCGTTGACCGGATATTAATGAAATAATATTGATATATTTTTCCATTAATTGTTATTAGTTATTTTATATTTGTCTTTGCCTAATAATAACCCTAATCCAATAAACTAGACATCCGAGGCTGTAATATGAGTCTTGAACTATATGTAGCGACATATGGGATCATTGTTCAAGAAACAGCCTAAAGGGTCTATAGTATAGGGATAAGACTGGGTGCCTTATCCTGGTGACACTATGGATACGGCCCACTTTGTATTTGATACAAACGCTGCGATCCAACGCGTTCGTGTAGGAGACATGCGAGTGGGGGTATCCTATGCAATGAGTTTGCATAAGACCGGACCGCGAAATAGTAATCACTAGTTATAACACCGTTAACTAGTTGGTTTTCTATTTTCACTAGGACGACCTAGACAACTTAGTCTTAATCCTGAGTTGATTATGGACTCCTGCTCATGAGAGATTGTCCTTTGATTTGTATGGGTGAGAGTGGCCAATACGCCGACTCAATAAGCCTACCACTTTGGGGACAAGATCGAATGGGGAGCTGGGAACATAATCGTACAAGATGGAATTCACTCCTTCCCGACTTTAGGGAAGCAGATGAGTGTTCCCTTAAGTGGTTACTCCGAGTCTTGAACAAAGGGCCCTACCCTCTCAATGACACGAGAGGGTTTTCTGTTTGATGGTTGGACCATAAACAGATTGTTCATTAGAGGAGAATTGGTACTTAAGGAAATAGAGGTGACCCAGGGGTAAAACGGTAATTTGACCCAGCTGGTGTTACCGACACTCGTGAAGGACTAACTAGTCGATATTGGTCTAAGTTCCGTGGACACAGAAAATATGTCTGCAGTGAGAAGAGTGCAACTGTGAGTCTATAGTGGAATGTACACACAGTTAACGAATATTGATTATTGTGGTTAATGAGTTTAACCAATTAATCTCACATCGTTGGAGCTTCTGATCTGCAGGTCCATAAGGTCCCACTGGTAGCTCGTAAAGTAATTTGAGGCAACTAAGTAATTAAATGTAAATTGAAAATGTTCAATTTACTAAGGGAAATAAATATAATATATATTGATATATTATTATGAGAGAAATTAATATTTGAAGAAGTTCAAATATAAATT
Source organism: Luffa acutangula (assembly GCA_036850905.1). NCBI lineage: Eukaryota > Viridiplantae > Streptophyta > Magnoliopsida > Cucurbitales > Cucurbitaceae > Luffa > Luffa acutangula. Next base: position 21,569,351 of record CM072087.1, read on the forward strand.
TATGGAAGATTGAAAGAATTAATTTAAGTCCTAAAAGTGTTTGGGCAAAATTAATTAATTCAAGGCCGGAAATTAAATATGTGATATTTAATTGGTGGTTAATTAATTAAAGAATTCATTAACCATGAATTAATCAATTATGTAAATAATTAATCACTTAAGGAAGTGATTAATCATTTATGGGAATGATCTAATTACTTATGGAAGTAATTAGTCATTTATGGAAAAGATTAATCAATTGGGGAATTGATTGATCATGATTGATTAATTAAGGAATAAGATTGAATCAATTTTGGAAAAGATTGATTTAATTGAATATTTTATTCATGGCCTCTCTTCTATAAATAGAACACTAGACCTAATTGGTCATGACACTTGACACTCTTGAAAGACAAGACCTAGAATTCTCTCTAGCCTCCCTCTTAGAGAAAGACTCCCACAAGTCTTTGGCCTCCTAGACTTAGAGACATACCGGTGTAACCTCTGTGGTTATTGTGTCAATCAAGAAGGAATTTCCAGCGAAGAAGAACAAAGGCGGCTGCTGCGTTTTCGTTCGTTGGAGCGTCGTTGGCGAAGAACGGTCAAGTCTACAACGGAGGTTTGTAACGGTTCTTACTCTTTTCGTTAGAAAAGTTTTTTAAAATAAATTTAGATTTATTTTAGCATGTTTAAACCGATTTTACAGCAACTTTAAAGCATGTTTAAAGTTTTGTTTGAGTTATCGTAACGGTATTTTAATGTTAATTAATATACGGCGTAAGGTCCAATCGATGCGCTTCCGCTGCGTGGGGACTTTTATTCCCTTCAATTGGTATCAGAGCCATCGCTGTCCCTATTAATTAATTTTAAAAGTTGCGATAGGCTCTAATAGGTGGGATTTATGCATAATGTATGTTCGGTTTGCATTGAACTGTTTGGGTTAATTTTATGGCCATAGATTTTTTTTATGTGATTTTGATCATGTAAGGCCCGGTGTTTCGGGTATATTATGTAAAATCGAGTCCTATGTAAGTCCGGGTCTAGAATAGGTTTTTATGAGATGAAAATCGGAGCAATCGCCGCTGAAATCGGGGCCAAAATCGGAGAAATCGTTGCTGTTTTGCCCAGATTCTGCCTCCAGACGCAACAGCGTCGGGACGCTCCTTCAACAGCGTCTCGACGCTGTCTCGATACCAAAGGCGCTCGGTAAGGAAAGCACACAGCGTCGGGACGCTACCTCAACAGCGTCTCGACGCTGTCTCGATTACGCAGGCGCCAGATATGGAAAACGCACAGCGTTGGGACGCTATCATCACAGCGTCTCGACGCTGTCACGATGGAGGCGCGACCTAGGGTTTCAAAAGGCGCGGTTCGAGGCATGACCGGTCCGGTTCGGACCGGTTCGGCTGGGCTGGGACCTATTTGGTCCGGTTCAGCCAATTTTTGGCATGGTTCGTGATTTTGGAGGCCGGTTCGAGGTGTTTCGGGGCGGTTCGTGCAGTCTAGACCAATTCCGGAGCTGTACAAGGATTTTTTAGGATAGAATTTAGCTAAATTAATGTAATTTAATGCTTTATTTTATCCTAGGGGCCAAAATTAACCGGTTCAATTGCTATTTATATGCTTTATGGATGTCATATAGAATATTTAATCCCACCTTAGGTTATAAACATGCTCATGCATTTTTTAATATATTATAAATTGTTATAATGTATGTTTAAATGCATGGATTTGTTTTCATATTTTTAATATAAGTGTATATTAATTATATGAAAAATTGGAAAGCATGAAGCATGTCATTCATATTAAATATAAATAGTTATGTTTAATGTGATGAATGAAGCATGCTTGATTGATTTTCTTGATTGGCTTATAATTGTTATAATAAAAGGAAAATCAAAATTGCATGAAGCATGAAACATCCATAGTTAATAATATAAGTGTTATATTATTCATGCAATTGATGTGGTTTAATTATTTAATTTGAATGAGATTGTTGAATGAATTAAACCCTAGATTCTTGATTATAGGATTAATCATTAAAAAGTTTGAAATAGTTCTTAATATTAATGATTAGAAACCGTCAATCTATAATCAAGATTTGCATGCAAACATAAGATCATAGGAAAAATTGGATTAATTTTAAATTGTTTAAAATTAACTAGACCTAGATCGATTTCTAATAGGATTAGAATCTCTTCTTACTTAGAATTAAAATAGTTTTAATTGACTAAGTAGGAAAAACATTGCTATGATTATAAGGGAACTCTACCGGTAATGTTCTGTCTAAGGCTGGGGGTATTTAAGTTGACGGTTTACGGAACACCTCCTACCTAGGAACTGACCTGGACACCGGAGTTGAATTAATCATAGTTAAATGTTAGCATGCAATGTCACTAGGTTTATTAAAAGTGTTTAATGCACCTAGATCTTTAGATTAAAGACCTTACATTACTGAGGTTATAAGGGAACTCTCTCGGTAAAGTTCTGTCTAAGGCTGGGGGTATTTAAGTTGACGGTATACGGAACACCTCCTACCTGGGAACTAACCGGATTGAGTTGAATTAACCATAGTAATGTTGACTTGCAATGTTGGGTTTATTAAAAGAAGTTTAATTCACCCAAAAGATTGCAGTTGAATCCTTTCCATAATTGTTATAATAGGATCAGACTTAGATAGATTGACTTAGCCGAATACTATCTAAGTTAAACAACCCTATATTAACCTTAGGACATTTTCAGTGGGAGGAAAATTACAAAACGAGATTTAAATCAAGTTTTGCTCCTACGTCCCTGTATTCACAACGTGAGATTCATGCTCGGCTTCGAGTCGCCCTAGGAGCGGCCTCCCTTCGGAAAGTGTTTGCATGGATCAATATCAAGGTGAATGGGAAAAATGTCTAGAGTAAGTGGGAGCGGGACACGTGTCAACGTAACCCTCGGTCTCCGCCCATAGTTCACACCGTGAGAGTCCTATGATCCGCCTGCAGGTTGCCCTGGCGCATCCATCCCTTCGGAGGGCCTGGTCATAGGATTCGGAACATCGTGAACTCCTGAAAAGGATAGGAGCTCTTAGGCTAATCACCAACAGTTGTCTTTCCCTTCGGTAGCCTGTTGGTGCGTGCCTCTGAGATATGAAAGTGGGAGGGTTACACTTACGAGGATAAGTTAAAAGTGTTAACAAATCCTTGACCGAACAACGGTGGCTAATGTCTATAGGAATATGAGTTATTCTGGAATTAGAATTAGCTGAGAGGTGCCTCATTTCAAAGGAGGAGTACCTGATCACCCTTCGGTGGTTGATATTCTAAACCTCTGAAACGTCGTTGCTAGTTTTAGGGTTCTGTGATTGTCTGTTTTGCTAAATTGATTGGATTGTGTGCAATTGTTTGCTTGTATGATGGGTTAAGGCAAAGATAACTAATACGGTCATTGTTTGTTTAAATTTCAGCAATGTCTTCCTCAATTGTCTCTCTGCTTAAAAATGAGAAATTAACCGGCGAAAATTATGCTACGTGGAAGTCGAACTTGAATACGATTCTTGTTGTCGATGATCTGCGGTTCATCTTAACGGAGGATTGTCCTCCAGCCCCTGCTCGTAATGCATCCCAGGCAGTTAAGGATGCTTATGACCGCTGGACAAAGGCCAATGATAAGACTCGCGTCTATATCTTAGCCAGCTTATCTGAAGTTTTGGCTAAAAGGCATGAGGGCATGGTAACAGCGAGGGAGATTATGAACTCTCTCCGGGAGATGTTTGGACAACCGTCCTACCAACTCCACCATGACGCTCTCAAATACGTTTATAGTTGTCGCATGAAAGAGGGCACGTCAGTTCGGGAGCATGTCCTGGATATGATGGTCCAATTCAACGTGGCAGAGGCAAACGGGGCGGTCATAGATGAGCGTAGTCAGGTTGCATTCATCTTAGAATCTCTTCCGAAGAGTTTTCTACAGTTTCGAAGCAATGCAATGATGAATAAAATAACATTCAACCTGACTAGCCTCCTGAATGAGCTACAACTCTATCAGTCTCTTCTTAAGAATAAGGGACAGATAGAAGGAGAGGCAAACATTGTCCACTCTAAAAGAAAGTTCGAGAAGGGTTCATCCTCTAGAACTAAATCTGTAGCCACTTCTTCAAAGAAAACTCAGAAGAAGAAAGGAAACAAGGGGAAAGCTCCCAGTACTACTGCTAAAAGCAAGGGAAAAGCCAAAGCTGTGGCAGATAAGGGCAAGTGTTTTCACTGCAATGTAGATGGACATTGGAAGAGAAACTGCCCAAAGTACCTTGCTGAGAAAAAGAAGGAAAAGGAAGGTAAATTTGATTTACTGGTTTTAGAAACATGCCTGGTAGAACATGATGAGTTTACCTGGATACTTGATTCAGGAGCAACTAATCATGTTTGCTCTTCTTTTCAGGAAAATAGTTCCTTTCGGCAGTTGAACGATGGGGAAATGACACTCAGGGTCGGAACTGGAGAAGTCATTTCAGCTAAAGCAGTGGGAGCTGCGAAGTTATTTTTTAGAAATAGATTCTTACTTTTAGAAAGTTTGTTAATCGTTCCCAAGATTAAGAGGAACTTAATTTCTATTTCATGTTTGATTGAACAATCGTATACAGTTACTTTTGATATGAATGAAGCGTTCATTTATAAAAATGGTGTACTTATTTGTTCAGCCAAATTGGAAAATAACTTGTATGTTTTAAGACCAACCGAAAACAAAGCACTTTTAAATCACGAATTATTTAAAACTGCTGAAACTCAAAGTAAAAGGCAAAAGATTTCTCCATCAAGTAACAATACTAATCTTTGGCATCTTAGACTTGGTCATATAAACATCGATAGGATCGGTCGTTTGGTAAAGAATGGACTTCTAAACAAGTTAGAAGATGATTCACTACCACCTTGTGAATCGTGTCTCGAGGGAAAAATGACCAAGAGACCCTTTACTGGAAAAGGTTACAGAGCCAAAGAACCCTTAGAGTTAATACATTCGGATCTATGTGGTCCAATGAATGTAAAAGCTCGAGGAGGGTACAGATATTTCATCTCTTTTATAGATGATTATTCAAGATATGGTTACTTGTACCTAATGGGACATAAGTCTGAAGCCCTTGAAAAGTTTAAGGAGTTTAAGGCTGAAGTTGAAAACCTATTAGGTAAATCTATTAAAGTACTTCGATCTGATCGAGGAGGGGAGTATATGGATCAAAGATTCCAGGATTATATGATAGAACATGGAATCCAATCTCAACTCTCAGCCCCTGGTACACCTCAGCAGAATGGTGTGTCAGAAAGGAGAAATAGAACCTTGTTAGACATGGTTCGATCAATGATGAGCTATGCTCAATTGCCTAGCTCGTTTTGGGGGTATGCAGTAGAGACTGCAGTATACATCTTGAACAATGTTCCCTCGAAAAGTGTTTCTGAAACACCTTTCGAGTTATGGAAGGGGCGTAAACCTAGTTTGCATCACTTTCGCATCTGGGGTTGTCCTGCACACGTGCTTGTGACAAATCCTAAGAAACTGGAACCTCGTTCAAAACTGTGCCAATTTGTTGGTTACCCTAAAGAAACGAGAGGTGGTTATTTCTACGACCCACAAGAAAATAAGGTGATTGTATCGACAAACGCCACTTTCTTAGAGGAAGACCACATGAGAGATCATAAACCACGAAGCAAAATAATATTAGGAGAAGCTACTAAAGAATCATCAAAAGTTGTTGATGAAGTTGGACCTTCAACAAGGGTTGATGAAGGAACTAGTTCTTCAGATCCATCCCGTCCATCTCAAGCGTTGGGAATGCCTCGACGCAGTGGGAGGGTTGTGTTACAACCAGACCGCTACTTGGGTTTAATTGAAACTCAGGTTGTCATACCTAATGATGGCATTGAGGATCCATTGTCCTATCGACAGGCAATGAATGACGAAGATAAGGATGAATGGGTCAAAGCCATGAACCTGGAAATGGAGTCAATGTACTCCAATTCTGTATGGGAACTTGCAGATCTACCAAATGGGGTAAAACCCATAGGGTGCAAATGGATCTATAAGAGAAAAAGAGATGCAGCTGGAAAGGTACAGACCTTCAAAGCTAGACTAGTGGCAAAGGGTTATACCCAAAAGGAGGGGGTTGACTATGAGGAAACCTTTTCTCCTGTAGCCATGTTAAAGTCCATAAGAATTCTTTTATCCATAGCCACATATTATGACTATGAAATATGGCAAATGGACGTCAAGACTGCCTTTCTGAATGGTAATCTTGAAGAGAATATCTTTATGTCTCAACCCGAAGGGTTCATAGCCCAAGGTCAGGAACAAAAGGTTTGTAAGCTAAATCGATCCATTTATGGATTGAAACAAGCATCCAGATCATGGAACATTAGATTTGATACTGCAATCAAATCTTTTGGCTTTGACCAAAATGTTGATGAGCCTTGTGTGTACAAGAAAATCAACAAAAGGAAAGTAGCTTTTCTAATACTTTATGTAGACGATATCCTACTCATTGGGAATGATGTAGGATACCTCACTGACATTAAGAAATGGCTAGCAGCCCAATTCCAAATGAAAGATCTGGGAGAGGCTCAATATGTTCTGGGAATCCAAATCATTAGGGATCGTAAGAACAAAACGCTAGCCCTGTCTCAAGCAACGTATATTGACAAGATGTTGTCTCGATATTCGATGCAAAACTCCAAGAAGGGACTACTACCCTTCATACATGGGGTACACCTGTCTAAGGAACAGTCTCCTAAGACACCTCAAGAAGTTGAGAACATGAGACACATTCCCTACGCCTCAGCTGTGGGCAGCTTAATGTATGCCATGCTCTGCACTAGGCCTGACATATGCTATGCAGTGGGAGTAGTCAGTAGGTATCAGTCTAATCCAGGGTTGGACCACTGGGGAGCGGTTAAGAATATCCTCAAGTATCTTCGGAGAACGAGGGACTACATGCTTGTGTATGGAGCTAAGGATTTGATTCTTACTGGATACACAGATTCTGACTTTCAAGCTGATAAGGATTCAAGGAAATCCACATCAGGGTCAGTATTCACCCTCAATGGAGGAGCAGTAGTGTGGAGAAGCATCAAACAAGGATGCATAGCAGACTCAACCATGGAGGCTGAGTATGTAGCAACTTGCGAAGCAGCTAAGGAGGCAGTATGGCTCAGAAAGTTCTTGACTGATTTGGAAGTGGTTCCGAATATGAACGTGCCCATAACACTATACTGTGACAACAGTGGGGCTGCAGCCAACTCAAAAGAACCTCGAAGCCACAAACGGGGTAAACACATCGAGAGGAAGTATCACCTGATACGGGAGATTGTGCAAAGAGGAGATGTGATCGTCACTAAGATCACCTCGGAGCACAACATCGCTGATCCATTTACAAAGGCTCTCACGGCTAAAGTGTTTGAGGGTCATCTAGAAGGTCTAGGTCTACGAGATATGTATGCCATCTAATCTAGGGCAAGTAGGAGAAATGTATAATGGGTATAAGGATGCCCTAGTTCATTGTATTATTTTAATATACATGACATTTCCAGCTTTAGATTATTGCATTTACATCCCACTAACTAGTGTTTTAGTTCAAGTGGGAGTTTGTTGGGTTTTATGCCCTAAAACTCGTAGATAGTGAATGTAACCGTTGACCGGATATTAATGAAATAATATTGATATATTTTTCCATTAATTGTTATTAGTTATTTTATATTTGTCTTTGCCTAATAATAACCCTAATACAATAAACTAGACATCCGAGGCTGTAATATGAGTCTTGAACTATATGTAGCGACATATGGGATCATTGTTCAAGAAACAGCCTAAAGGGTCTATAGTATAGGGATAAGACTGGGTGCCTTATCCTGGTGACACTATGGATACGGCCCACTTTGTATTTGATACAAACGCTGCGATCCAACGCGTTCGTGTAGGAGACATGCGAGTGGGGGTATCCTATGCAATGAGTTTGCATAAGACCGGACCGCGAAATAGTAATCACTAGTTATAACACCGTTAACTAGTTGGTTTTCTATTTTCACTAGGACGACCTAGACAACTTAGTCTTAATCCTGAGTTGATTATGGACTCCTGCTCATGAGAGATTGTCCTTTGATTTGTATGGGTGAGAGTGGCCAATACGCCGACTCAATAAGCCTACCACTTTGGGGACAAGATCGAATGGGGAGCTGGGAACATAATCGTACAAGATGGAATTCACTCATTCCCGACTTTAGGGAAGCAGATGAGTGTTCCCTTAAGTGGTTACTCCGAGTCTTGAACAAAGGGCCCTACCCTCTCAATGGCACGAGAGGGTTTTCTGTTTGATGGTTGGACCATAAACAGATTGTTCATTAGAGGAGAATTGGTACTTAAGGAAATAGAGGTGACCCAGGGGTAAAACGGTAATTTGACCCAGCTGGTGTTACCGACACTCGTGAAGGACTAACTAGTCGATATTGGTCAAAGTTCCGTGGACACAGAAAATATGTCTGCAGTGAGAAGAGTGCAATTGTGAGTCTATAGTGGAATGTACACACAGTTAACGAATATTGATTATTGTGGTTAATGAGTTTAACCAATTAATCTCACATCGTTGGAGCTTCTGATCTACAGGTCCATAAGGTCCCACTGGTAGCTCGTAAAGTAATTTGAGGCAACTAAGTAATTAAATGTAAATTGAAAATGTTCAATTTACTAAGGGAAATAAATATAATATATATTGATATATTATTATGAGAGAAATTAATATTTGAAGAAGTTCAAATATAAATTTATGGAAGATTGAAAGAATTAATTTAAGTCCTAAAAGTGTTTGGGCAAAATTAATTAATTCAAGGCCGGAAATTAAATATGTGATATTTAATTGGTGGTTAATTAATTAAAGAATTCATTAACCATGAATTAATCAATTATGTAAATAATTAATCACTTAAGGAAGTGATTAATCATTTATGGGAATGATCTAATTACTTATGGAAGTAATTAGTCATTTATGGAAAAGATTAATCAATTGGGGAATTGATTGATCATGATTGATTAATTAAGGAATAAGATTGAATCAATTTTGGAAAAGATTGATTTAATTGAATATTTTATTCATGGCCTCTCTTCTATAAATAGAACACTAGACCTAATTGGTCATGACACTTGACACTTTTGAAAGACAAGACCTAGAATTCTCTCTAGCCTCCCTCTTAGAGAAAGACTCCCACAAGTCTTTGGCCTCTTAGACTTAGAGACATTCCGGTGTAACCTCTGTGGTTATTGTGTCAATCAAGAAGGAATTTCCAGCGAAGAAGAACAAAGGCGGCTGCTGCGTTTTCGTTCGTTGGAGCGTCGTTGGCGAAGAACGGTCAAGTCTACAACGGAGGTTTGTAACGGTTCTTACTCTTTTCGTTAGAAAAGTTTTTTAAAATAAATTTAGATTTATTTTAGCATGTTTAAACCGATTTTACAGCAACTTTAAAGCATGTTTAAAGTTTTGTTTGAGTTATCGTAACGGTATTTTATTGTTAATTAATATACGGCGTAAGGTCCAATCGATGCGCTTCCGCTGCGTGGGGACTTTTATTCCCTTCAATAAACACATCCATACAAATAATTAGGACAAAGGACAAGAGACAAGAAATTATAACAACATTTAAACTATAATTTCATTTCAAGACCCCAAATTGGGGTTTAGCTACACATGGCTAAAATATCCACAAAATTTACAATGAAAAGCATAATTAAGAGCATAAAAGGAAAGAAATTGACCGTCGAAAAACCCCTTCGCTGACGCTCGGAGTCCCGCCGAACACTCCTTGAGCCTCCTAGGATGCTCCCCAAAATTCCCCAAAATATTTCCCACTAAAGAAATCTCTCAAAAAGGCTAGAATGCCTTGAGATTGGCTCCAAAGGAGCCTAAGAAAGCAAGAAAGGAAGGAAAGAATGGATTGATTGATGGTAAAATGAGGCACCAAAGGGTGCCTTTTATAGGCTCGGATTGGGGGTAGCGTTGCGACGCTACATGGCACAGCGTCGTGACGCTGTGATGCACGCGGCTTGTTGCCCAAGAAATGGACAGCGTCGCGACGCTGTCTTCACAGCATCTCGACGCTGTGCTATTTTTCAGAATTTCCAGCTTCGGTTTGGACTTCTTTTCGGGCCTTCTCTTCATTTCTTTTTAGGCTTTTTCATCATGAGTGGCCTCTTTGACTCCCCTTTTGATCCAAGCTTGAATTTCGGCTTGATTGGCTTCATTTTGGGTATTTTTTCCCCAAAATTCACAACTTTGCTCCTAAAGACCAAATAACAAAATACATTAAATATTTTCAATAAAAACATGATTAAAGCATAGAAAAGCCTAATAAATTGGGACTAAAATAGCGACATTCTTGCTCGCTATCAGTTCCCATAGCTAAAATTTGGAGGGTCTCTCCATCTTGGGTTGTATGTGTTGTTGTATGGGTTGTACTGCCTCTGATTTCCATTGAATCCACCAACAACGTTCATCTCTCCACCTTCTTCGATCTCTAGGCAAGCATCGGTAGTATGGCTAGTCATCGAGCAAAGTCCACAGGCTTTCGCTTGCACCTGTCCTGAACACAAAGAGCGAACAAGTTTAGTTAATTAACTCATTTCAGAATGCATTTCGCTTACCTCGCTTTTTGTGGCGGCTTGCACAACTGCGGTGGGCCCTCTCGTCTCGAATTGCTGAGAGTTCTCCGCCATACGTGAAATAAGTTGTCTAGCCTCAGCTAGTGTCTTGTTGACTAGTGCTCCTCCACTGGCGGCGTCCACCATACTCCAATCCATGGGTAGTAGTCCCTCGAAAAAATACTGGATCAATAGTTGATCTGAGATCTGGTGATGTGGGAAATTGGCACACAAGCGCTTGAATCTCTCCCAGTACTTGTGGAGTGTCTCCCCAGTGATCTGCGAAATCCTATAAATCTTCTTTCTGATGTTCACAACTCTACTTGCTGGGAAAAACTTCGCAAGGAATTGCTTCGTCATCTCTTTCCATGTACTGATATAACCGGAGGGAAGGTAATAAAGCCAATCTTTCGCTGAGTCCTTTAGCGAAAAGGGGAATGCCCTCAGGTTCAGCGCTTCCTCTGTCACTCCATGAGGTCTCATACCAGAACATACAATGTGGAATTCCTGCAAATGCTTGTGCGGGTCCTCTCCTGCACTACAACGAAAAATACGGAGTAAGTGAATTAAACCTGACTTTAACTATAAGTTACCTGTCGTCTCGGGGTAGGTAATACAAAGTGGCTACTTGTTGAGATCTGACGCTGCCAGCTGCCTCACCGAGATTATTAACTCTTCTTCTTCTTGCTCGTCTTTTTAATCTCTCTCTACTCTTGAGATCTCTGGTTCAAACCTAAGTTCATCCCTGCGAAGCACGTGTGATCATAAACCATGCAAACAAGAATTAAAAACACAAAATCCTATAAATACTAGAAAACGTCCTTCCCCGGCAACGACGCCAATTTGACGGGGCCCGAGCTGTCGAGACTCGAGTTGTCAAATAAATTTATAGTCCATGGCACTAAAACTATTTTGTAGAAATAGTGGCTGGGGTCGAACACAGGGAAGGGGATCCAGCAGATGCAAGATTTTTGTGCTTATGTAACAGGGGGTTTTTGGAAAAGGAGGACAAACAAAATAAATACTGGAAATAAAGAGAATAGAATAAAGAATGCAATGGAAAAATAGAGCAAAAATCAATATCATAAAAAGGAATCGCTGGATTGAGATTTCTTATGCCCGAATGTTATTTCACTTAGCTTCCTAGTTTTATCTAAAAATTATTCTATGCCGATTTTTATTAGTCTGGTTAGCTTCTTGGTTACTTAGAGGACTCCCCTACACTAACCTATGTTTAATTAACTTGTTAACCCAAAATTCTGCAATTAACAAGATTAATCATTTTTTATGATTATCGACCGCCACCCCTCTTACATAAAGTAGCAACCATTCGAGACCTCGCAATGGCCACTATGTTCTTTCTAACTAATTTAGATTAAGCAATCTCGCAATTACCCACTTAAACTATCCGCTTTAGGATTGTGTGTCCAGAATTGTATTAACTAAACTTAAACTTAATTTAAATCTAATTCATACAACCTTTAGCATGCATCCTAGGCCTATCAAGGGTAGTCACTCCGTAGAGATTGTCTTGCCTCAGCCTAGTGGCTATCTAAAAATGGCTGATAGAATACACAAGTAGTAATCTCCTAAGGTCGTTAAGCCTAAGAAACTAGCCTCGTGTATTGGTTTAAACGGGATAACAAGAAAAAGTCAATAAAAATACAACAAGAACATAATTGAAATACCAGAAAACTCAGCCAAGTTTAATAACAATCAAGGCATAATCCCAATCCAACGATACACAGACGTTTAGCTACTCATAAACAAGGTAAAACCATAAACAAATACAAGGAATTGCAGAAGATATGACCTAACAATGTTTATACAGCAGCTGGAAAGTAAAGAAGACGAAACAAATCGAAAAGAGACAAAAATTCTGACCTAACGATAAACTAAACCGAAGCCTAATATTTATAGAAAACGTCGCAGTGTCTCGACGCATGGATCAGCGTCTCGACGCCACGAACTTTTTATTCCACTTCGAATTAGCGTCGGCGTCGAGACGCTAGGTGCAGCATCGAGACGCCATCCCTAATCCGAGCATGCTGTTGTTTTTCTCGGTCTTGACTCGTTACATCTTGGTACAGGGCTTCAATCCTTGGCTCTTGGTGTCGTTCTTCAGGCTCGCTTCAATACACTTGGGTCTTTTCACCTCCTCACGGTCCAAGACACCGAGATTCTCCTAACAATTTAGCTTATTTGGCTCCTGACATTCCCCTAACAATTTGGCTCCCGACATACGGTAGGACACTTAAGCTAGTCTTTTATTTTTATTTGGCCAAAATTATGCATTTATATGTTTTATTTGTAGGAAATATATTCTGGGAGCTAAATTGAGAAAATGGAGTTGAGCATGTGTTCGGGCTGCGAAAATAGGCCGAACAACAAAAAATAATCAAAGTGGAAGCATCCAATAAAGGCCCATACGAGAGCCAGCGTCGGGACACTGCTCTTTGGGCATCTCGACGCTGGCTTTCCTCTTTTGAAATAGGCGGCAACGGGTCACAACGTCGAGACGCTGTGACCATTGAAGGTGTTCATATAACACATGCGGAAGCAATTGAAGATCGGAAGCGCTTAACTCATTCAATTTTACTCCTAAAGCGTGCATGTTCTAGAAAAGACAGAACAGAGAGTTTAGAGAACACCAGCCTTTGTAGCTCACTAATGAGGAACTCCTTGTGGTGTTTTCTTCTCCTATGCTCCTTGGACAACCTCTAGAGTCTTCCCTACTATTCTCCGGGCCAAGAACGACTTGTGGGAGTCTATATAAGATAGGGAATGGGAAGGGAATGCTTGAAGGATCAAGCAATGGAGAAGTATGAGAGATGAGAGAGCTTAAGTTAAGTCTAAATTCCAGCAGCATAACAGTAAGGAAAAAGGCTCTCTTAAGCTTTGAATCTGATTCAAGCTCTTAAATAGACCTCTTCCATGCAAAGACAAGCTTCATGACACTAGACACATGGTGAAAATGCAACTCAAATTGGATTCTAGGTGTTTAATTCACAACACATGCAACTAGTGCATGGTTGTGTTGTTTTCCACTATGCATCATCATGCAAGAGTGGGAATGCCACTAAATCCACTATGATTTGAATCTTAATTCTGAATTTTCATCTTTCAATTCATTCCAATTTCAATTCAAAATTGAAATTGATTTCTAGGCAATTAATTGGGACATTTCCAAGTAATTTTTACATGATTAATCCAATTAATCTTGATCACCTAGTGGCGTGAATTATATATGATTCCTAATACATATATATGGTATTTAAAACACTTTTAAATACCTTATTTCTCAATTCCTAATTTAATTCATAATTAAAACATAGTGTCAAACACATTTTACGATAATGCCCTATTTCCCATTTTTGAACAATTCAGTGTTTCCTATCTTTTGTTATAGGCTTTATTCCGATATGAGCTAGTAGGGGGACCTAATGGACCTATAGATCATGAGATCCAACGATTCGAGGCTAACCGACTAATCTCATTATCCAAGCTAGCCAACATTCGTTAACTACCGGGACACTCCACTATAGCCCGATAGTTGCACTCCCCTCACTATAGATATATTTTCGTCCACTTGATTTAACCATGATTAGTAAGTCGATCCTTCACAAGTTGTTCGTAGCTATAGCTAGGTCAAAAAGTCGTTTCACCCCTATAGTACTTCTAGTTCTTTAAGTCCCACTGATCCTCTAATGAACAATTGGTTTATGGTCCAACCAATAAACCGAGTCCCTTTCGGACCAATGAGAGGGCGGATCCCTTTGTTCAAGCCCCGAAGTCAACACTTAAGGGAAAAACCTCTCTACTATCCCTAACTCGGGTAGGAGTGAATTCCTTCTTGCACGACTATGTCCCCAGCTATCTACCCGTTCCTATCCCTGAAATGGGAGGCTTATTGAGTCGACGATACTGAGCCACTCTCACCTATGCAGATCTAAGGATAAGCCCGAATAAACAGGAGTTCATAGTTAGCTCAGGATTAAGATCGAGTTACCTAGGTCATCACATGAAATAGTCAGTCTCGTCAGTAAACGGTGTTAAAAAGCAAGAGCGACTTATTTCTCAGTCCTGGTCTTATGCAAACTCATTGCATAAGACGCCCCCACTCGCATGTCTCTACATGGACGATTTAGGATCACATCGTCTATACCATCTATAAAGTGGGCCGCGTCTCATAATGTCTCCAGAATAAGGTACCCAGCCCTATCCATATACTATAGACCATTTTGGCTATTACTTAAGCTTGATCGACTTTTATGTCTCTACATAAAGCTCAAGTGTTCATCCTATAGCCATGGATCTTAGTTTATTGGATTTGGGTTATTATAAGTGCAATTTACTTTATTCAGTATTGACTTTTACTTAATCAATCTCGATAACGCCTTTATCGAATAAGTATATAATTCGTTTAACATTCACTATCTACGAGTTTTAGGAAACCAATCCCAACAACCATAGCGTCTCGACGCTTGCAAGCTTTCCAAAACAGAATCTGTAGAAGGGCGACAGCGTCGCGACGCTACCCCTATAGCGTCGCGACTCTGTGACAATTTTTCAGCCTATAAATATTTTGCGATTAGGTCAAATTGCCCGAAAAACTGAGAGAATAAGTTGCTGTGGAGAATGTAGCAAATGGAGAGAAACAGGATTCAAGGCTTTGTTCATGGAGATCGTGACGTGGACATGCAGTCTCGACCTACTTAGCGTTTAATTCTCTTTTCCCTTTACTTTAGTAGTTTTAATGGCTGAATTGTACTTAGTTTATATCGTAACGCGGATTATGAGTAGCTAAGTTTAAATCTTAGGGATTGATGTAGCCATTGGGGCAATAATGGATTGATTTTATGGATTGTTGCTATGAGTTCATTTATGCATAATGTGTGTTTAATGCTTTCAATTCACTGGCCATGAATTGAATGTTGTTTGTGTTTAAATCTAACTCGGGGGAGGGGATTTAGCTTAGAAATCGTTATGCATAACTAGGACTAATCTTGAGATCGGGAGATAATAGATAATTCTAGAAATCGGTAAAAAGGATTAACCTTAATGTCTTGCATGTTAAATGAATTTAGATAGGGATATTAGGTTCATTGCATGTGAGAAAATTATGTATGCTCGGGAGATATATGTATGGTTGTTGTTTCCTTGATTTATGAGTCATAACATGCTGACAATCCATTAATTAATCTATAATCCCAATTGGTGAAATCAAATCTCTAAGACATTTGCCATCAATTGATTGTCACACTTTTTAGCTTTGTGTTATTTTTCTATTCATTCTCACTTTGTTTGGTTCCCTAAATAAAATTGGATTAGAGTATTTGCGGTAATTATATTGATTAGAAACTCAATCCAAAGGACGACATTCGAATTTAATTTCACTATATTATAACTTGGCTCATACACTTGCGGTAAACAATTTGCGCATCAAGTTTTTGGCGCCGTTGTCGGGGATTGACATATTTAATTAATTTAATATCGTAGAAAAATTGTCCGGTCTTAATTTAAGGTGTATTTTATTTTTATTTTTTTGTTATTTTTATTTTTAGGTAGATTGCATTATTTTTTTCCTTTTTGTTTTCTTGCCATATTTAGCTTTTCCTTATTTGTTTAAATTTTCCATAGATAGATTTTTCTTTTTTTAATTTTTAGTTTTTCCTATTTTTAGCTTATTTTTCGTTATTTGTTAGTTTCCTAATTAATTTTTGTCATATTTGTTTTTGCATTCCTTATTTGTTTATTTTTTCCTTTTCTAGATTATATTTTCCTTGTTTAGATTTATTTCTTTCCATTTCTAGTTCCTTTCCTAATTTATTTTCTTTCCTTTTTTTTTTTTATTTTTCTTTCTAGGTTAGTTTTGTTTGTGCATGCGAAACGTTAGGGAGTTGGCCTTAGTTCCCTTTGACCTGGAGATTGAAAGAACCTATAATAGACTTTGAAGAGAGAATCGAGAAAATCATATCCAAATGGTCAATCCTAACCCCGAGGAGCCTAAGGCTATTAAAGACTATTTTCAGCCGGTCTTTCAGGAGCAACAGTCGGGGATTGTCTATGCCCCGATCAATGCTAATAATTTTGAGGTGAAAACAGGTCTCATACAGATGGCTCTAGACTGTGCCTACAGAGGATCACCCACGGAGGATCCAAATTCTCACCTAAAATCCTTCCTAGACATCTATGGGACGGTAAAGTTAAATGGAGTTTCTGAAGATGTCATTCGCTTACGTTTGTTTCCTTTTTCTTTGCAGGACAAAGCGAGGGATTGGTTGCAATCTATTCCACCTGGAAGCATTACCACTTGGGATTTGTTGAAGACGTCCAAGCGTTTTTAAAGAAATTCTTCCCTCCTGCTTAGACGGTCAAGCTGAAGAACGAGATTGGGACGTTCCAGCAGCAGTTTGATGAGCAGTTGTTCGAGGCTTGGGAGCGTTACAAAGAGTTGTTGAGGAAGTGCCCTCAGCATGGCTATCCTGACTAGTTACAAATCCAACTCTTCTATAACGGTCTGAACGCCAGTACTAAAACTATTGTTTATGCAAGTGGGACTTTGTTGTCCAAGACCGTGGAGAATGCTCACACACTTCTGGAGGATACGGCCACCAATAGCTATCAGTGGCAATATGAGCAGTCTGCACCTAAAAAGATTGCTACTGGAGTGTTCGAAAGTGATGACGTAAGTGCACTTCAGGCCCAAATGTCTTCCCTGGCTAATGCTTTTCTGAAATTTTCAGGTATAGGGAGTGCTCAATCGATCGAGTCTGCAACTACCCTTGCATCCCAGACTAAAGAGGAGAATCTAGAGCAGGTTCAGTATGTTTCAAATTATAATTCCAAGGGGTATAATAATAATTCTACACCTACACATTATCACCCTAGTAATAGAAATCATGAGAATTTTTCCTATGGTAATAATAAAAACATGTTGAATCCTCCTGGTAATAATTGTGTTTTTATTAAAGAAATTTAATATATTTTGTTATTTGGTCTTGAGGAGAAAAATTATGGATTTTGGTGAAAAAAAGCCCAAAAGGAGCCATTCAAGCCCAAATTCCATACATGGGTCAAGGGGGAATCCAAAGAAGTCAACCATGAGAAAAAGGTCCAAAAAGAATTAAAGTTGGCCCAAGAATTGAAGCCCAAACAGCGCCTGAAAGTTCTGGAATTCGCCTAGCGTCGAGACGCTGAAGGGACATCGTCGATTTCTTAGCCGGCAAGTCGATGACGCCACAGCGTCGCGATGCTGTCCAATTTCCAGGCCTATAAATAGCGCCCCTTGGTGCCCATTTTTACCATCAATCATCATTTCCTTCATTCATTTCTTTCTTTCCTTGGCTCCTTTGGAGACTCTCTCAAGGCTTTCTAGACTTTTTGAGAGTTCTTTAGGGGGAATATTTTCGGGAGTTTTAGGGAGCACTCTAGGAGGCTCAAGGTGTGCTCGGAGGGACTCCAAACGCCAGCGACGGGGTCTTCGACGATCAATTCCTTCCCTTTTATTGTGCTCATATTTATGCTTTCCATTGTAAATTTTGTGAATATTTTAGCTATGTATAGTAAAACCCCAATTTGGGGTCTTGAAATGAAATTATAGTTAAATGTTGTTATAATTGCCTATCTCTTGCCCTTTTTACTAATTATTTGTATGGATGCTCGTAATGCTTTATGAAATCTGGCCAATTGTGTATTGATTTGATTCTTAATGGAGACTCGGCGGATAGAAGTTAGGATAGATCATAATCCATGCAACTAGTTTAATTGCCCGTCGTGACAACGAGATTAGTTGATTAAACTTAGATTCCTAAAATGAATCCGAGTGTAATAATTAACGAATTTTAATGGCGCTAAGGACACTTAGGTTGTTAAAAGAGGTTAATTACAATTAGGGGAGACCGATAGGAGAACCTATGTGTTTAACGGAGATTCTAGGTTTATAATTAGTTGGGCATCGAGATAGGATAATTGTAACAATTGTTTAGTTATTAATTGATTTTCAAGGCCCCAGTTCCCATTAAAAACTCTTTCTCCACATCTCATTTTTTGTCTTGATTGATCAAATTTGCTCTTTAATTGTTTTAATTTTTAATTCGCTTTTATTGCATGTTTTGGTCATTAAATATTATTTCTCCCAAGTATGTTTAGTGTTCAAGGAACTTTTTGCTTTGCTTAAATTTGCTTCGCCTCCCTGTGGATTCGATACTCGGAATATTTCTGTTTTATATTACTTGCGGCCCGTGCACTTGCAGTATTAGTAGCGGTGACGCGCAACACACCCCTCCTAAGCAAGAAAATAAACAGTCTTTAGAGGATCTTGTTGGAGCTTTTATTGCAGAATCAAGTAACAGGACAAACAAGATCGAGGAGGGCGTGATTGCCATAAACACAACTGCTAATTGTCATTCTGCAGCCATCAAGAACATCGAGACTCAGCTGGGACAACTAGTAAATGTTGTCAACACTATGAACAAAGGTAAGACCCCAGCTGACCAGGAAAAATCTCAGTTGGAGTACTGCAAGGCCGTCACTGTGCATCACGAGGAAGAAATTCACGTAGTTGAGGAGCAGGAGACTACTGAGCCAGAGGAACTTACTGAAGAAACTGAAGAGGGCACCACCTTAAACGAAGCTGAAAAGCTTAATCCTGAGCCCTCTATCCCTTCTCCTATTGTTTGAGTTCCTAAGTCAAAGAATAAGAAAAAGAAGAATTCTCAAGCTAAGTTTGAAAATTTTCCAGATGCTTTTATGGGATTGAATGTTAATATTCCTTTTTCAGATGCCCTGGAGAAGATGCCGCATTACAAGAAGTTCATGAAGGAATGACTCAACAAAAAGAAGAAGGAAACGCAGATGGAGACAGTATACCTCGCATCGACATGCAGTGCTCGTGCCCAGCAAAAAGTTCCAGAGAAATTGGCTGATCCAGGGAGTTTTACTATCCCCTATAATTTTGGTACTTATTCATGTAGAGCATTATGTGATCTAGAGGCTAGCATAAATATCATTCCATTATCATTGTGCAAAAAGCTAAATATAGGAGAGATAAAATCTACTACTATTAGGCTCCAGTTGGCTGACTAGTCTGTGGTTAGTCCTTATGGAATTGTGGAGAATGTTTTGATTAAGGTAGGTAGATTTTTCATTCTTGTTGATTTTCTTGTTTTGGACATTAAAGAGAATCATGCCATGCCTATCATATTATGGAGACCATTCCATCCTACAAGGAGAGTCATAATTGATATTGAGCGCAAGGAGTTGATCATTAGAGTCCAACAGGAGAAGGAGATCCTAAAAGCTTTTGAGGACCCTTAGAACACATCAGAGACCATGTTGGTGGGTTATAGGAAAGGTGCTAAGAAGAGCACCAGTGATGGAACACCTGACAGTAGACCACCATGACGCCTATTCGATCAACATGCCAAGCTAATGACGTTAAACAAGCGCTTATGGGAGGCAACCCAATTAAGTTCAGTTGTGTTTTTCTTTTTGCTTTTGATTTTTTTGTTTGTTTTTGTTTTGTAGGTCTTTTGAACCCAGTTTCTTCTTTGCTTGCAAGCTTCCATGAGAAGGTCATCATCATTCCAGGACAGTATTGTTTACTCCTTCCACTCTTTTATTGTTCACATGCTTGTTTATGACGTATTTTCTTTATACATTGAGGACAATGCATGTTTTAAGTTTGGGGGTGGAATATCATGTTTGTGGAGCCCTTGAGCATTTGAGTTTGGGCTATAGTTTTGAGCTTTCGTTGATTTGAAAATGTGGATGTGATAGCGAGCATAGCTAGCTATCTTTAATTATTTAATTTAGCTAGTCTTTTATGATTTTTGGGCCATTTTATTGTGCTTTAATGTTTATTTTGTAGGAAAAGGTTGATTGGAGCTAAAATGCAATAGTGGAGTTAATCGGGTGCTCGGGACGCGAAAAGATGCAAAGGAAGGAAAAGAATCAAAAGGAAAAAAAGTCAAAATTCGGTCAAAAGGTGACTAGCGTCAAGACGCTAGCCCTTAGGCGTCTCGACGCTAGCATTCCATATCAGAACAGGCGCGAAATCGTCGCAGCGTCTCGACGCTGCGACCTTAGCGTCTCGACGCTGTGTAATTTCCTTTCCAGATCACGCGTGTTTAGAGGCAGCGTCTCGACACTACGACAAAAATCTGCAATATAAGCATCCTTTCGGCTAGGTTTTGAGGGGAACCAATTTTGGGACTTCTTGGAGCCGTAAACAGAGGAAAAACAGAGCAATTCAAGGCTGAAGCAAAGGGGAAAATTCGGAAATCAACCCATTGTTCGTGGGGATCGTGACGGGGACGTTCGGTCTCGACCTACAACAAGTTTAATTCTTCTTTCCCTCACTTTAGTTAGATTTTTATGGCTTTTACATGTTTAGTTGAGCTTGTAATTTTAATCATGAGTAGCTAAACTTGTAAGCTTAGGGATTGATGTAGTTGATTGTGTTTATGGATTGATTTATGGTTTAAGTTGTGTAATGTTATTATGTTTGTAATCTTGATTAATGCTTTCAATTAATTGGCCATTAGTTGGATGATTTAAGTTTTGAATCTAGCTCGGGAGAGGGGATTTAATATAGACTTACTTAAGATTGCATGACTAAAGTTTAGTTTCTAATTCGTGACGGTTTTAGATTAACTTTAGAATTGGTTAAAAGATCTCATTGCCTTGCATGATTAATAAACTTAGATAGAGATATCAAGTTGATTAATTTGCATGAGAATCAATTATACTCGGGAGAGGTAGTTGTGATTAAAGGGTCTTTGGCTCATAATTTCATTGTGCATAATAACTTACTCCTTAAAATCAATCCTAGACTAAATCGGCGAAATCAATTCCCTAAGTGTTGTTTCCAATTGAATTTCCACCTTTTTACTTGCTTTGATTTGGTTTTCTTATCATTCATTCATCACTTTTTGATCCGTAAATAAAATTGGGCAAGATAATTCACAATACTTGATTTGCTTAAAAATCCAATCCAGAGGACGACACTCGTTTATACGAACTCTTTATTATTACTTGACCCGTGCGCTTGCGGTTAGGAAAAGTCCACATCAGGATGTTTTGTGGATGCTATTTTTTCATGACTATGATTTCCTAGGATAAGCTTTCTTGTCAATTTTCGAGCTTTTGATGTGTTGTAAGCATGAGTGCCCAAAAAGGGAAACTTTTTAAACTTTTTCTAGGAGATGTCTTGCATGAGTAGAGTATTTTTCTTGGCTATATTAGTTTCATATGCTTGTTGTCACCTCGATAGGTGTAGGGAAGAGCTAAAGAGTTAATTTTTTGCAAATTAGCATGAATTATCTTGCCTAGGAGGAAGGAAAGGAAAATATGCTTATCATGCTCATAAAGAAAAAATCATTCTTGTTGTTACAAATTGAAAGAAAAAAAATAAAGTCATGACTTATGAGAGCAATGCAATGTTTAATAATGTTTTAGGCAAAAAGAACTACCACTGTTGTGTACAGTTAGGTCAACCAAAGAGTAAAACTCGGGTTATGGGTCCCTGCAATAGTTGTGTGAAAGCTAGTGCCACATATAAATGCTTGATTTAATTTTTAATTTAAAGCACCTAAGTGTAGATGAAAACAAACTAATTTGTTCCATTGACTGGTTAGTAAATCCTTAGTGCCAGTGTAGAGGGAAGATGAGTTGAGAGTTTAATAATCAAATCATGGGCTATTAGAGTCTAATCTGGCTAAGTTAGATCTCGTTGTGCAAGTTAATTTTGGAAAACTTTTGATTTGTCTCCTTCATTGGGCCTTATGTGCATGTCTCTTGATTGCTTGTTTATTGACTTGTGAGCCTTGAGGATTGAGTCATGTTTGTTGCAACTACTACACAACCTATGCTTGATTTTTAGTTTGCTTGAGGACTAACAAAAGCTTAAGTTTGGGGGTGTTTGATAGCGAGCATAGCTAGCTATTTTTCTTTAACTAATTAAGCTAGTATTTTATATTTATTTGGCCAAAATTATGCATTTATATGTTTTATTTGTAGGAAATATGTTTTGGGAGCTAAATTGAGAAAATGGAGTTGAGCATGTGTTCGGGACTCAAAACGAGGCCGAAGAACGAAAAAGAATCAAACTGGAAGCATCCAATAAAGGCCCATCCGAGAGCCAGTGTCGGGACGCTGCTCTTTGGGCATCTCGACGCTGGTTTTCCTATTTTCAAATAGGCGGCAACAGGTCACAGCGTCCATAACGTCTTGACGCTTGCAAGTTTTCCAAAACAGAATCTGCGGAAGGGTGACAGCGTCGCGACGCTGTGACGATTTTCCAGCCTATAAATATTTTTCGATTAGGTCAAATTGAGGGACTTCTTTTCATAACCTTTTGGTCGAAAAATTGAGAGAATAAGCTGCTGTGGAGGTTGAAGCAAGTGGAGAGAAACAAGATTCAAGGCTTTGTTCGTGGAGATCGTGAAGGGGACGTGCGGTCTCGACCTACTTAGCGTTTAATTTTCTTTTCCCTTTACTTTAGTAGTTTTAATGGCTTAATTGTACTTAGTTTATATCGTAACGCAGGTTATGAGTAGCTAAGTTTAAATCTTAGGAATTGATGTAGCCATTGGGGCAATTATGGATTGATTTTATGGATTTTTGTTATGAGTTCATTTATGCATAATGTGTGTTTAATGCTTTCAATTTACCGGCCATGAATTGAATGTTGTTTGTGTTCAAATCTAACTCGGGAGAGGAGATTTAGCTTAGAAATTGTTATGCATAACTAGGATAAATCTTGAGATCGGGAGATAATAGATAATTTTAGAAATCGGTAAAAAAGATTAACCTTAATGCCTTGCATGTTAAATGAATTTAGATAGGGATATCAGGTTCATTGCATGTGAGAAAATTATGTATGCTCGGGAGAGATATGTATGGTTTTTGTTTTCTTGATTTATGAATCATAGCATGTTGACAATCCATTAATTAATCTATAATCCCAATTGGTGAAATCAACTCCCTAAGACCTTTGCCATCAATTGATTGTCACACTTTTTAGCTTTGTGTTATTTTTCTATTCATTCTCACTTTGTTTGGTTCCCTAAATAAAATTGGATTAGAGTATTTGCGGTAATTAGATTGATTAGAAACCCAATTCAGAGGATGACATTCGAATTTAATTTCACTATATTATAACTTGGCCCGTACACTTGCTGTAAGCAATTTGCGCATCACCTACTTTGTGGAAGTAGATGAGTGTTCCCTTGAGTGGTGTCTCTGGGTCTTGAACAAAGGGCCATACCCTCTCACTGGCCTGAGAGCGGTTTTTGTTTGGGGGTTAGACTAGAAACAAGTTGTTCATTAGAGGAGCACTGGTACTTAAGGAGGGAGAGGTAACTCAGGGGTAAAATGGTAATTTTATCAAGCTAGAGTTACGAACAATCGTGAAGGACTAACTTGCTATTACTGATCTATATCCGTGGACATAGAATTATGACTGCAGTGAGAAGAGTGAAATTGTGGGTCTTTAGTGGAGTGAACCCAAAGTTAATGTAAATAGATTAATTGGTTAATGCGTTTAGTCAATTAATCTCATATTGTTGGAGCTTCTGATCTACAGGTCCATTAGGTCCCATTGGTAGCTCGTAGAGAGATTTGAGGCAATTAAGTATTAATTGAAAAGTGTTCAATTTAATTAGGAGAATCATATAATGTATGTTGATGCATTATAATATAAAGTTTACGAAACTTTATAATATAATTTTGAATTAGTTTCTAAATTATTTTTTTTAGAGCAAATATTTGAAAGAGTTCAAATAATTAATATGAATTTGATTCATAATAATAAAATAAATAATTGAATAAAATCCCTAAAATTAAATATATGATATTTAATTGGGTAACTAATTAATTATTTATTAAAATTAGATATGAATAAGATGATAGAGTTGGTTAGATCTTATTCATGACCTTTTCCTATAAGGATTAGATCTTATTCATGTTCTTTTCCTATAAATAGGACCCCTAGGATGGCGTGAAAGGCATCCCCATTCATTCTCCTACTCTCAATGAATTCACCTGAAGGCTCCCACTAGTGTCCTACCTCTGGAAGTCTTAGAGTCATACCGGTTTAGCCATAGTGGTGGTGTTCGCAAGACTTGTATGGAGATTGGTGCCCTAAAACTCGTAGATAATGAATGAAATAAATACTAATATACTTGTTCGATAAAGTCGTTGTCAAGTTTTTGTTTACATAAAGTTATTAAATAAGTGAATTGCACGTTAAATAACCCAAATCCAATAAACTAACATCCATGGCTATGTGATATGAATACTTGAACTATATGTAGTGACATAAAAGTGGATCAAGTTCAAGTAATAGCTTAATCGGTTTATAAGTATAGGGATAAGGCTGGGTACCTTATCATGAGAACACTATGTGACGCAGCCCACTTTGTATATAGTGCAAACGATGTGATCCTGAATCGTTCATGTAGAGACATGCGAGCGGGGGCATCCTATGTCAATTTTCTTTATAACGTCGTTTACTGTTGAAACTGACTTATTTTAGTCTGATTACCTAGGTAACCCGATCTTAATCCTTAGCTAACTATGAACTATTGTACATTCGAGCTTATCCTTAGATCTGCATGGGTGAGAGTGGCTTATCATTGGCGACTCAATAAACCACCCATTTTCGGGATAGGAATGGGTAGATAGCTAGGGACATAGTCTTGCAAGACGAAATTCACTCATACCCAATTTAGGGATAGTAGAGAGGTTGTTCCCTTAGGTACTGACTTCGAGACGTGAACAAAGGGATCCCGCCCTCTCATTGGCCCGAGAGATTTTAGGTTTAGTGGTCGGACCACAAATCAATTGTTCATTAGGGACTTAGTGGGGACTTAAGGAACAAGATGTAACTTCAGGGGTAAAACAGACATTTGACCAAGCTTTAGTTATGAACAACCTGTGAAGGGTCGACTTGAAGGGAATAAAAGTCCCCACGCAGCGGAAGCGCATCGATTGGACCTTACGCCGTATATTAATTAACATTAAAATACCGTTACGATAACTCAAACAAAACTTTAAACATGCTTTAAAGTTGCTGTAAAATCGGTTTAAACATGCTAAAATAAATCTAAATTTATTTTAAAAAACTTTTCTAACGAAAAGAGTAAGAACCGTTACAAACCTCCGTTGTAGACTTGACCGTTCTTCGCCAACGACGCTCCAACGAACGAAAACGCAGCAGCCGCCTTTGTTCTTCTTCGCTGGAAATTCCTTCTTGATTGACACAATAACCACAGAGGTTACACCGGTATGTCTCTAAGTCTAGGAGGCCAAAGACTTGTGGGAGTCTTTCTCTAAGAGGGAGGCTAGAGAGAATTCTAGGTCTTGTCTTTCAAGAGTGTCAAGTGTCATGACCAATTAGGTCTAGTGTTCTATTTATAGAAGAGAGGCCATGAATAAAATATTCAATTAAATCAATCTTTTCCAAAATTGATTCAATCTTATTCCTTAATTAATCAATCATGATCAATCAATTCCCCAATTGATTAATCTTTTCCATAAATGACTAATTACTTCCATAAGTAATTAGATCATTCCCATAAATGATTAATCACTTCCTTAAGTGATTAATTATTTACATAATTGATTAATTCATGGTTAATGAATTCTTTAATTAATTAACCACCAATTAAATATCACATATTTAATTTTCGGCCTTGAATTAATTAATTTTGCCCAAACACTTTTAGGACTTAAATTAATTCTTTCAATCTTCCATAAATTTATATTTGAACTTCTTCAAATATTAATTTCTCTCATAATAATATATCAATATATATTATATTTATTTCCCTTAGTAAATTGAACATTTTCAATTTACATTTAATTACTTAGTTGCCTCAAATTACTTTACGAGCTACCAGTGGGACCTTATGGACCTGCAGATCAGAAGCTCCAACGATGTGAGATTAATTGGTTAAACTCATTAACCACAATAATCAATATTCGTTAACTGTGTGTACATTCCACTATAGACTCACAGTTGCACTCTTCTCACTGCAGACATATTTTCTGTGTCCACGGAACTTAGACCAATATCGACTAGTTAGTCCTTCACGAGTGTCCGTAACACCAGCTGGGTCAAATTACCGTTTTACCCTTGGGTCACCTCTATTTCCTTAAGTACCAATTCTCCTCTAATGAACAATCTGTTTATGGTCCAACCATCAAACAGAAAACCCTCTCGTGCCATTGAGAGGGTAGGACCCTTTGTTCAAGACTCGGAGTAACCACTTAAGGGAACACTCATCTGCTTCCCTAAAGTCGGGAAGGAGTGAATTCCATCTTGTACGATTATGTTCCCAGCTCCCCATTCGATCTTGTCCCCAAAGTGGTAGGCTTATTGAGTCGGCGTATTGGCCACTCTCACCCATACAAATCAAAGGACAATCTCTCATGAGCAGGAGTCCATAATCAACTCAGGATTAAGACTAAGTTGTCTAGGTCGTCCTAGTGAAAATAGAAAACCAACTAGTTAACGGTGTTATAACTAGTGATTACTATTTCGCGGTCCGGTCTTATGCAAACTCATTGCATAGGATACCCCCACTCGCATGTCTCCTACACGAACGCGTTGGATCGCAGCGTTTGTATCAAATACAAAGTGGGCCGTATCCATAGTGTCACCAGGATAAGGCACCCAGTCTTATCCCTATACTATAGACCCTTTAGGCTGTTTCTTGAACAATGATCCCATATGTCGCTACATATAGTTCAAGACTCATATTACAGCCTCGGATGTCTAGTTTATTGGATTAGGGTTATTATTAGGCAAAGACATATATAAAATAACTAATAACAATTAATGGAAAATATATCAATATTATTTCATTAATATCCGGTCAACGGTTACATTCACTATCTACGAGTTTTAGGGCATAAAACCCAACAAACTCCCACTTGATCTAAAACACTAGTTAGTGGGATGTAAATGCAATAATCTAAAGCTGGAAATGTCATGTATATTAAAATAATACAATGAACTAGGGCATCCTTATACCCATTATACATTTCTCCCACTTGCCCTAGATTAGATGCCATACATATCTCGTAGACCTAGACCTTCTAGATGACCCTCAAACACTTTAGCCGTGAGAGCCTTTGTAATGGATCAGCGATGTTGTGCTCCGAGGCGATCTTAGTGACGATCACATCTCCTCTTTGCACAATCTCCCGTATCAGGTGATACTTCCTCTCGATGTGTTTACCCCGTTTGTGGCTTCGAGGTTCTTTTGAGTTGGCTACAGCCCCACTGTTGTCACAGTATAGTGTTATGGGCACGTTCATATTCGGAACCACTTCCAAATCAGTCAAGAACTTTCTGAGCCATACTGCCTCCTTAGCTGCTTCGCAAGCTGCTACATACTCAGCCTCCATGGTTGAGTCTGCTATGCATCCTTGTTTGATGCTTCTCCACACTACTGCTCCTCCATTGAGGGTGAATACTGACCCTGATGTGGATTTCCTTGAATCCTTATCAGCTTGAAAGTCAGAATCTGTGTATCCAGTAAGAATCAAATCCTTAGCTCCATACACAAGCATGTAGTCCCTCGTTCTCCGAAGATACTCGAGGATATTCTTAACCGCTCCCCAGTGGTCCAACCCTGGATTAGACTGATACCTACTGACTACTCCCACTGCATAGCATATGTCAGGCCTAGTGCAGAGCATGGCATACATTAAGCTGCCCACAGCTGAGGCGTAGGGAATGTGTCTCATGTTCTCAACTTCTTGAGGTGTCTTAGGAGACTGTTCCTTAGACAGGTGTACCCCATGTCTGAAGGGTAGTAGTCCCTTCTTGGAGTTTTGCATCGAATATCGAGACAACATCTTGTCAATATACGTTGCTTGAGACAGGGCTAGCGTTTTGTTCTTACGATCCCTAATGATTTGGATTCCCAGAACATATTGAGCCTCTCCCAGATCTTTCATTTGGAATTGGGCTGCTAGCCATTTCTTAATGTCAGTGAGGTATCCTACATCATTCCCAATGAGTAGGATATCGTCTACATAAAGTATTAGAAAAGCTACTTTCCTTTTGTTGATTTTCTTGTACACACAAGGCTCATCAACATTTTGGTCAAAGCCAAAAGATTTGATTGCAGTATCAAATCTAATGTTCCATGATCTGGATGCTTGTTTCAATCCATAAATGGATCGATTTAGCTTACAAACCTTTTGTTCCTGACCTTGGGCTATGAACCCTTCGGGTTGAGACATAAAGATATTCTCTTCAAGATTACCATTCAGAAAGGCAGTCTTGACGTCCATTTGCCATATTTCATAGTCATAATATGTGGCTATGGATAAAAGAATTCTTATGGACTTTAACATGGCTACAGGAGAAAAGGTTTCCTCATAGTCAACCCCCTCCTTTTGGGTATAACCCTTTGCCACTAGTCTAGCTTTGAAGGTCTGTACCTTTCCAGCTGCATCTCTTTTTCTCTTATAGATCCATTTGCACCCTTTGGGTTTTACCCCATTTGGTAGATCTGCAAGTTCCCATACAGAATTGGAGTACATTGACTCCATTTCCAGGTTCATGGCTTTGACCCATTCATCCTTATCTTCGTCATTCATTGCCTGTCGATAGGACAATGGATCCTCAACGCCATCATTAGGTATGACAACCTGAGTTTCAATTAAACCCAAGTAGCGGTCTGGTTGTAACACAACCCTCCCACTGCGTCGAGGCATTCCCAACGTTTGAGATGGACGGGATGGATCTGAAGAACTAGTTCCTTCATCAACCCTTGTTGAAGGTCCAACTTCATCAGCAACTTTTGATGATTCTTCAGTAGCTTCTCCTAATATTATTTTGCTTCGTGGTTTATGATCTCTCATGTGGTCTTCCTCTAAGAAAGTGGCGTTTGTCGATACAATCACCTTATTTTCTTGTGGGTCGTAGAAATAACCACCTCTCGTTTCTTTAGGGTAACCAACAAATTGGCACAATTTTGAACGAGGTTCCAGTTTCTTAGGATTTGTCACAAGCACGTGTGCAGGACAACCCCAGATGCGAAAGTGATGCAAACTAGGTTTACGCCCCTTCCATAACTCGAAAGGTGTTTCAGAAACACTTTTCGAGGGAACATTGTTCAAGATGTATACTGCAGTCTCTACTGCATACCCCCAAAACGAGCTAGGCAATTGAGCATAGCTCATCATTGATCGAACCATGTCTAACAAGGTTCTATTTCTCCTTTCTGACACACCATTCTGCTGAGGTGTACCAGGGGCTGAGAGTTGAGATTGGATTCCATGTTCTATCATATAATCCTGGAATCTTTGATCCATATACTCCCCTCCTCGATCAGATCGAAGTACTTTAATAGATTTACCTAATAGGTTTTCAACTTCAGCCTTAAACTCCTTAAACTTTTCAAGGGCTTCAGACTTATGTCCCATTAGGTACAAGTAACCATATCTTGAATAATCATCTATAAAAGAGATGAAATATTCGTACCCTCCTCGAGCTTTTACATTCATTGGACCACATAGATCCGAATGTATTAACTCTAAGGGTTCTTTGGCTCTGTAACCTTTTCCAGTAAAGGGTCTCTTGGTCATTTTTCCCTCGAGACACGATTCACAAGGTGGTAGTGAATCATCTTCTAACTTGTTTAGAAGTCCATTCTTTACCAAACGACCGATCCTATCGATGTTTATATGACCAAGTCTAAGATGCCAAAGATTAGTATTGTTACTTGATGGAGAAATCTTTTGCCTTTTACTTTGAGTTTCAGCAGTTTTAAATAATTCGTGATTTAAAAGTGCTTTGTTTTCGGTTGGTCTTAAAACATACAAGTTATTTTCCAATTTGGCTGAACAAATAAGTACACCATTTTTTATAAATGAACGCTTCATTCATATCAAAAGTAACTGTATACGATTGTTCAATCAAACATGAAATAGAAATTAAGTTCCTCTTAATCTTGGGAACGATTAACAAACTTTCTAAAAGTAAGAATCTATTTCTAAAAAATAACTTCGCAGCTCCCACTGCTTTAGCTGAAATGACTTCTCCAGTTCCGACCCTGAGTGTCATTTCCCCATCGTTCAACTGCCGAAAGGAACTATTTTCCTGAAAAGAAGAGCAAACATGATTAGTTGCTCCTGAATCAAGTATCCAGGTAAACTCATCATGTTCTACCAGGCATGTTTCTAAAACCAGTAAATCAAATTTACCTTCCTTTTCCTTCTTTTTCTCAGCAAGGTACTTTGGGCAGTTTCTCTTCCAATGTCCATCTACATTGCAGTGGAAACACTTGCCCTTGTCTGCCACAGATTTGGCTTTTCCCTTGCTTTTAGCAGCAGTACTGGGAGCTTTCCCCTTGTTTCTTTTCTTCTTCTGAGTTTTCTTTGAAGAAGTGGCTACAGATTTAGTTCCAGAGGATGAACCCTTCTCGAACTTTCTTTTAGAGTGGACAACGTTTGCCTCTCCTTCTATCTGTCCCTTATTCTTAAGAAGAGACTGATAGAGTTGTAGCTCATTCAGGAGGCTAGTCAGGTTGAATGTTATTTTATTCATCATTGCATTGCTTCGAAACTGTAGAAAACTCTTCGGAAGAGATTCTAAGATGAATGCAACCTGACTACGCTCATCTATGACCGCCCCGTTTGCCTCTGCCACGTTGAATTGGACCATCATATCCAGGACATGCTCCCGAACAGACGTGCCCTCTTTCATGCGACAGCTATAAACGTATTTGAGAGCGTCATGGTGGAGTTGGTAGGACGGTTGTCCAAACATCTCCTGAAGAGAGTTCATAATCTCCCTCGCTGTTACCATGCCCTCATGCCTTTTAGCCAAAACTTCAGATAAGCTGGCTAAGATATAGACGCGAGTCTTATCATTGGCCTTTGTCCAGCGGTCATAAGCATCCTTAACTGCCTGGGATGCATTACGAGCAGGGGCTGGAGGACAATCCTCCGTTAAGACGAACCACAGATCATCGACAACAAGAATCGTATTCAAGTTCGACTTCCACGTAGCATAATTTTCGCCGGTTAATTTCTCATTTTTAAGCAGAGAGACAATTGAGGAAGACATTGCTGAAATTTAAACAAACAATGACCGTATTAGTTATCTTTGCCTTAACCCATCATACAAGCAAACAATTGCACACAATCCAATCAATTTAGCAAAACAGACAATCACAGAACCCTAAAACTATTGATTTAGTTTTGCAATGACGTTTCAGAGGTTTAGAATATCAGCCACCGAAGGGTGATCAGGTACTCCTCCTTTGAAATGAGACACCTCTCAGCTAATTCTAATTCCAGAATAACTCATATTCCTATAGACATTAGCCACCGTTGTTCGGTCAAGGATTTGTTAACACTTTTAACTTATCCTCGTAAGTGTAACCCTCCCACTTTCAGATCTCAGAGGCACGCACCAACAGGCTACCGAAGGGAAAGACAACTGTTGGTGATTAGCCTAAGAGCTCCTATCCTTTTCAGGAGTTCACGATGTTCCGAATCCTATGACCAGGCCCTCCGAAGGGATGGATGCGCCAGGGCAACCTGCAGGCGGATCATAGGACTCTCACGGTGTGAACTATGGGCGGAGACCGAGGGATACGTTGACACGTGTCCCGCTCCCACTTACTCTAGACATTTTTCCCATTCACCTTGATATTGATCCATGCAAACACTTTCCGAAGGGAGGCCGCTCCTAGGGCGACTCGAAGCCGAGCATGAATCTCACGTTGTGAATACAGGGACGTAGGAGCAAAACTTGATTTAAATCTCGTTTTGTAATTTTCCTCCCACTGAAAATGTCCTAAGGTTAATATAGGGTTGTTTAACTTAGATAGTATTCGGCTAAGTCAATCTATCTAAGTCTGATCCTATTATAACAATTATGGAAAGGATTTAACTGCAATCTTTTGGGTGAATTAAACTTCTTTTAATAAACCCAACATTGCAAGTCAACATTACTTTGGTTAATTCAACTCAATCCGGTTAGTTCCCAGGTA
The DNA here is from genome assembly GCA_036850905.1 of Luffa acutangula. Classification (NCBI taxonomy): domain Eukaryota; kingdom Viridiplantae; phylum Streptophyta; class Magnoliopsida; order Cucurbitales; family Cucurbitaceae; genus Luffa; species Luffa acutangula. The sequence goes on from CM072087.1 coordinate 21,602,008, forward strand.
GGAGGTGTTCCGTATACCGTCAACTTAAATACCCCCAGCCTTAGACAGAACTTTACCGAGAGAGTTCCCTTATAACCTCAGTAATGTAAGGTCTTTACTCTAAAGATCTAGGTGCATTAAACACTTTTAATAAACCTAGTGACATTGCATGCTAACATTTAACTATGATTAATTCAACTCCGGTGTCCAGGTCAGTTCCCAGGTAGGAGGTGTTCCGTAAACCGTCAACTTAAATACCCCCAGCCTTAGACAGAACATTACCGGTAGAGTTCCCTTATAATCATAGCAATGTTTTTCCTACTTAGTCAATTAAAACTATTTTAATTCTAAGTAAGAAGAGATTCTAATCCTATTAGAAATCGATCTAGGTCTAATTAATTTTAAACAATTTAAAATTAATCCAATTTTTCCTATGATCTTATGTTTGCATGCAAATCTTGATTATAGATTGACGGTTTCTAATCATTAATATTAAGAACTATTTCAAATTTTTAATGATTAATCCTATAATCAAGAATCTAGGGTTTAATTCATTCAACAATCTCATTCAAATTAAATAATTAAACCACATCAATTGCATGAATAATATAACACTTATATTATTAACTATGGATGTTTCATGCTTCATGCAATTTTGATTTTCCTTTTATTATAACAATTATAAGCCAATCAAGAAAATCAATCAAGCATGCTTCATTCATCATATTAAACATAACTATTTATATTTAATTTAAATGACATGCTTCATGCTTTCTAATTTTTCATATAATTAATATACACTTATATTAAAAATATGAAAACAAATCCATGCATTTAAACATACATTATAACAATTTATAATATATTAAAAAATGCATGAGCATGTTTATAACCTAAGGTGGGATTAAATATTCTATATGACATCCATAAAGCATATAAATAGCAATTGAACCGGTTAATTTTGGCCCCTAGGATAAAATAAAGCATTAAATTACATTAATTTAGCTAAATTCTATCCTAAAAAATCCTTGTACAGCTCCGGAATTGGTCTAGACTACACGAACCGCCCCGAAACACCTCGAACCGGCCTCCAAAATCACGAACCATGCCAAAAATTGGCTGAACCGGACCAAATAGGTCCCAGCCCAGCCGAACCGGTCCGAACCGGACCGTTCATGCCTCGAACCGCGCCTTTTGAAACCCTAGGTCGCGCCTCCATCGTGACAGCGTCGAGACGCTGTGATGATAGCGTCCCGACGCTGTGCGTTTTCCATATCTGGCGCCTGCGTAATCGAGACAGCGTCGAGACGCTGTTGAGGTAGCGTCCCGACGCTGTGTGCTTTCCTTACCGAGCGCCTTTGGTATCGAGACAGCATCGAGACGCTGTTGAAGGAGCGTCCCGACGCTGTTGCGTCTGGAGGCAGAATCTGGGCAAAACAGCAACGATTTCTCCGATTTTGGCCCCGATTTCAGCGGCGACTGCTCCGATTTTCATCTCATAAAAACCTATTCTAGACCCGGACTTACATAGGACTCGATTTTTACATAATATACCCGAAACACCGAGCCTTACATGATCAAAATCACATAAAAAATAAAATCTATGGCCATAAAATTAACCCAAACAGTTCAATGCAAACCGAACATACATTATGCATAAATCCCACCTATTAGAGCCTATCGCAACTTTTAAAATTAATTAATAGGGACAGCGATGGCTCTGATGCCGATTGAAGGGAATAAAAGTCCCCACGCAGCGGAAGCGCATCGATTGGACCTTATGCCGTATATTAATTAACATTAAAATACCGTTACGATAACTCAAACAAAACTTTAAACATGCTTTAAAGTTGCTGTAAAATCGGTTTAAACATGCTAAAATAAATCTAAATTTATTTTAAAAAACTTTTCTAACGAAAAGAGTAAGAACCGTTACAAACCTCCGTTGTAGACTTGACCGTTCTTCGCCAACGACGCTCCAACGAACGAAAACGCAGCAGCCGCCTTTGTTCTTCTTCGCTGGAAATTCCTTCTTGATTGACACAATAACCACAGAGGTTACACCGGTATGTCTCTAAGTCTAGGAGGCCAAAGACTTGTGGGAGTCTTTCTCTAAGAGGGAGGCTAGAGAGAATTCTAGGTCTTGTCTTTCAAGAGTGTCAAGTGTCATGACCAATTAGGTCTAGTGTTCTATTTATAGAAGAGAGGCCATGAATAAAATATTCAATTAAATCAATCTTTTCCAAAATTGATTCAATCTTATTCCTTAATTAATCAATCATGATCAATCAATTCCCCAATTGATTAATCTTTTCCATAAATGACTAATTACTTCCATAAGTAATTAGATCATTCCCATAAATGATTAATCACTTCCTTAAGTGATTAATTATTTACATAATTGATTAATTCATGGTTAATGAATTCTTTAATTAATTAACCACCAATTAAATATCACATATTTAATTTTCGGCCTTGAATTAATTAATTTTGCCCAAACACTTTTAGGACTTAAATTAATTCTTTCAATCTTCCATAAATTTATATTTGAACTTCTTCAAATATTAATTTCTCTCATAATAATATATCAATATATATTATATTTATTTCCCTTAGTAAATTGAACATTTTCAATTTACATTTAATTACTTAGTTGCCTCAAATTACTTTACGAGCTACCAGTGGGACCTTATGGACCTGCAGATCAGAAGCTCCAACGATGTGAGATTAATTGGTTAAACTCATTAACCACAATAATCAATATTCGTTAACTGTGTGTACATTCCACTATAGACTCACAGTTGCACTCTTCTCACTGCAGACATATTTTCTGTGTCCACGGAACTTAGACCAATATCGACTAGTTAGTCCTTCACGAGTGTCCGTAACACCAGCTGGGTCAAATTACCGTTTTACCCCTGGGTCACCTCTATTTCCTTAAGTACCAATTCTCCTCTAATGAACAATCTGTTTATGGTCCAACCATCAAACAGAAAACCCTCTCGTGCCATTGAGAGGGTAGGGCCCTTTGTTCAAGACTCGGAGTAACCACTTAAGGGAACACTCATCTGCTTCCCTAAAGTCGGGAAGGAGTGAATTCCATCTTGTACGATTATGTTCCCAGCTCCCCATTCGATCTTGTCCCCAAATGGTAGGCTTATTGAGTCGGCGTATTGGCCACTCTCACCCATACAAATCAAAGGACAATCTCTCATGAGCAGGAGTCCATAATCAACTCAGGATTAAGACTAAGTTGTCTAGGTCGTCCTAGTGAAAATAGAAAACCAACTAGTTAACGGTGTTATAACTAGTGATTACTATTTCGCGGTCCGGTCTTATGCAAACTCATTGCATAGGATACCCCCACTCGCATGTCTCCTACACGAACGCGTTGGATCGCAGCGTTTGTATCAAATACAAAGTGGGCCGTATCCATAGTGTCACCAGGATAAGGCACCCAGTCTTATCCCTATACTATAGACCCTTTAGGCTGTTTCTTGAACAATGATCCCATATGTCGCTACATATAGTTCAAGACTCATATTACAACCTCGGATGTCTAGTTTATTGGATTAGGGTTATTATTAGGCAAAGACATATATAAAATAACTAATAACAATTAATGGAAAATATATCAATATTATTTCATTAATATCCGGTCAACGGTTACATTCACTATCTACGAGTTTTAGGGCATAAAACCCAACACGACTTACTAATCATGGTTATATCGGGTGGACAGAAATATATCTACAGTGAGGGGAGTTCAACTATCGAGCTATAGTGGAGTGTCCCAATAGTTAACGAATGTTGGTTAACTGGGTTAAAAGGGTTTAACTGGTTAATCTCGGATCGTTGGAGCTCATGATCTATAGGTCCATTAGGTCCCATGCTAGCTCATACGAAATAAACCTTAGAACAAGTGTGATGAGAAAATTTATAACGTTCAAATTCGAGTTAGGGAAGTTGTCGTTAAATTATGTTTGATATATTTAACGTTAAAGTTCAATTACAAATTAAACTTAGAGAAAGTTGGTAATATTTAATTATGCTTTAAATATTGTCGGTATATTATGTATTCGATACACATTGTGGTTTGAATATGAATAGGGATTCGTCTTCGAATGCTCGGTATTAAAAAGGCAATGGGATTTGTGTAAATATTTAATATTTATTAAATAATTATTTAATTGAATTAAAGTATTTAATTTAACTAATACAAAACTAATTTTTAATTGGTTATTAAATTGTTTCACAAATTCCACTCCCCATGAGTTGTGTTCTTCTCCAAAGGATTGGTGTGCATGAAGAATGTCTCTAAAAAAGTAAGATTAAGCTGATGGCGAAAGAAGTTGGTTGCTGTAAATATTTCTCTCAAGAATAAACTCTCTCAAACCCATCTTTCCCTCTCAAAAGCTCATCAGAATTGGAGTCCCACAACTCGTTCTAAGGATGTAGGATAGCGGGGGAGATCACGGTGGTTGTCCTAAACGTGTTCGTGTTCAAATTAATCCATCAAACAGAGAGGAATCGAGCTTCGAAAAGGTTGGCTTCTCAAACTCTGTTTTTCGGTTTCATGAATGCATGGTTTTATTAACTAAAATCAAAGGAATTTTTAGTATTTTGATCTGAATCGCTTCTGCTAGTGTCTTGTACACTCCTTCAAGTAGTATCAAAGCATCATTTGGGCACTCAATTTCGTTTAATTTTAGCTTGGTTGGTTGATTTTTTTCATGTCATGAATGTTTGGAAGCTAAAATGGACTCATTATGGTTTTGGCATCTAATTAGTCTTGAATTTGTGGATCAATGTTGTAATTGCCTACATGTTTATGGCATATATGTATTGGCTTGAGTCTGTAAAAATTGGAGAGCCAATAGTATAAAAACTAGGTTGTAATCGAAGGAAAAAGACGAGTTGATCAAGCTGGCCGAAAACAGAGTCTGCTTCCAAACGCATCAACGTCTCGACGCTGATGAACATCTTCAAAGGCGCACCCAGATTTAATCGATGAACCGGATTGGTTCAGCGGTCGTTCGGTCTGGTTCACCTCTTCACAGGCCGGTTCAGACCATTTGAAGCCAGTTTCAACTTCTTTTGATCTGGTTCAAGCAATTCCAAGGCGGTTTGAGCTAGTTCAAATGGCTTAGGAGTGGTTCTAGACTATTTTTCAATTATTGATGTGATAATTTAGTTATTTGCTTGATTTGGATGCCAAAATCGGTCCATTTTAGTGTGTTTAATTTATTATGCATCATGGATGTATGTTTAAATTAAATTAGAATCACTATGCATAATGTATGCCATATAGATTTAAAATCCCACCATAGGAAAGCATGCTTCATGCATTAGTAATTTATTATAAGTGTTGTAATTAAATGAAATGCATGATTTAGGGTTTCATGTTTAGATGCATGTTGAATGTTTTAAATTTGTTTAGCTCGTTTAGTATAAAGTTGTTATATTAATAAACGGGAACGAACAAGCATGAAGCATGAAACCACCTTAGCATAGATGATTGTCATAGGTTGTCTATGTTATAATTGTTATAAAAACCGAGATAGACGTTAAAATCTATAACAAGATAATTGCATGCTCACTTACAGTTAACGAACAACAAACTCGAACAATTCACATAGAATAGGTCGATATCTTGTAAAGCTAAGGTTACAAGAGAACTCACGCGATAAGATGTTGTCTAAGGCTGGAGGTATTTAAGTTGGCGGTTTACGGAACACTTCCTACCTGGGCATCGAGTCGGTACTTCAGTTAGGTTAACCCGAGTTTTATGAGCATGCGTGAACAATGTTAGGTTTAAAAGAGTTTACCACCTAGACATCGTAAGTATAAATCGCTATACACACCTAGATGTAGGTTGCTTCTAAATGGTGCTTTATATAACTTGGATATTTGATAGTTATATGCTTTCGTCACCATTAGAAGCATGTTATAGGGCTAATTCATTAAAAGTTATAGTAGTTATAAAAGTTAATGAATAGAAACCGCCAAACCTATCATAAAGAATTGCATGCTATCATAGGATCTTAGGATTGAGTTAAATTTTAAACGGATTATGATCTATCCTAACTTCTTTCCGTCGAGTTTCCATTAGGGATCTAATCATTATACAATTGGCCAGATTATATAAAACAATAAGACCATCCACATAAATAATCAGTATTTGGACAAGAGATAGGCAATTATGAATAATAATTAACTTAAAACTTTCATTCCAAGACCCAAAAATGGGATTAGCTATACATGGTCAAAATTTCCCAAATGTACATATTATAAAGCATAAAATGAGCAAGATAAGAGATAGAAGAATGATGATTGATGCCAAAATGGGGAGCCAAGGCGCGCCTTTTATAGGCCTGAAAAAGGGGTAGCGTCCCGATGCTGACGTCACAATGTCGCGACGCTATGACATCAAGTTGTCTTGTGCGGCAAGAATAGGACAGCGTCGCGATGCTAGGACGATTTCAGAACCATCTACGCAGATTTGAGCATATTTTTGGGCTTCCTCCAATTCTTCTTGGCCCAACACTTTGAATGATGACTTTTGGGCTCCTTCCTTGACCTAACTTGGAGATTATGACTTGATCTTTACAAATTTAGCCTCTTTTTCTCCATTTTTCAACAAATTGCTCCTAGGGACAAAATAATGGAATTAAATAGATATTCAATAGAAAAACACCATAAAAGCACACAAAAGCCCATAAATTTAGAGATGAAATAGCAGCATTTCTGCCTGCTATCCATTAGAATAGACGTCCTACTTAGTATTTTAATAGTTTTAAAATATGATTAAGTAGGATATAAGACTTCGGTTATAAGGGAACTCTCCCGGCAAATGGACACCGACCTGAGTTGAATTATCCATGGTCTTATTAGCATGCACATGTCACTAGGTAATCAAAAGGGTTTAATTCACCTCGATAATAGAGTAAAGACCTTATATAATAAGACATAGACTTAGATAAATTCATTTAGCCGAAATATTTTACCTACGTAAAATAGTCCCTAATCGTTAAAATACTCAGTGGGAGGAAATGTATAAAAACAAGATAGTTCACACCGTGAGAATCATGCTCGGCCTCGTGTCACCCTGGAAGTGACCTCCCTTCGGAAGGTGTTTGTGTGATTCAATACCAAGGTGAATAGAGAGAGTGTGTTATAGTAAATGGGAGCAGGAAGTGTGTCAACACATCCTACGGTCTCCTCCATTGGTATGTTATGAAATCTCATACTCCGCCTGCTTGATGCCAATAGTGTAACCATCCCTTCGCAGGGCTTGAGTATGGAGTAGTAGGGCAAACTCCATAATGGATAGGGTTTCTTAGGTTTTGCTCCAACATTGTCTTTCTTGATCGTAGCTTGTTGGGGCGGACCGCTGAAATCTGAAAGATGGTGGGTTACACTTGAAAACTATTACGATGTTAATAATTTCTTGACCAAAAAATTGTAATTAGATGCTAACATGATAAAGAGTTATTATGGTGTTAAAGTTTGGTAGAGAATGTCTCAGTTCAAAGGAGGAGTAGCTGATCACCCCTCAGTTGCTGTTTATCTAAACCTTTGAAGTATTGTTGCAAAAGAATTATGAATTATAGGGTGCTTAATTACTTTTTCTAAATTTGATTGGATATTATGTATAAAGGGTTTAGTCCAATATTTAATACAAGTTATTTGTTTATTTCAGAAATATATCAAATTATGTATGTGCTTTGTCTAAAGCCAAATTAAACGGTATAGATCATACTACTAAGAACACTAACACTAAACGAGTGGCATACGATTTAATGGTCTTAAATGAGGAACATCTTCAAGAAAACTGCTTAGCTTACGAGAACGTAACCAAAGACTTACTAGTCTTAGAAACGTGCAAAGTGGAAAACAATAGTTTAGTCTGGATACTTGATTAAGGGGCCACTGATGCGGGTCTGCAAGAGCACGGGTTGTCAAGTAATATAGTGATTGTGAGTATGTGAGTATCGTCTCCACAGGGATTGGATTTATTCACTTAATCACCGCGAAAAATCTTGCTTACCTTTATTTAGAGAACAAAATCGAATGCCACAAAGGTAAACTAAAAAGCTAATCTAGAAAGCAAAAGATAAATGGAGGGATAATTCTAGAGTGTTGATTTCATCAATTGGACCTTTAATTGCTTAACCAATTACCTAACTCAAATTAATTAGTCATTCGATTCATAAGTCTAGAAGCCTAATATCAAGGACTCTCCTATTGGTCTCCTCATATTCTCATGCGTTTTAATAAAGAATCTTCTTTCGGTTTCTCCCTTATTTACTAAGCATGACATTATGACCCTTCATTAACCACCTCTAACATCTATTTATTCTATCCCACTGTCACTCGGGTAAATAAACATCCGTCATGCATTCAGTTCTGGTCTAAGTTTCTCTCTGTCGAGTTTCCACTTAGAAAACGATTCATTTAATCAACGATCAAGTGACTAAAAGCATTAAGGACAAAATGCACAAATGAATGATAATGACAATCAAACCGAATCAATTCATTAATTACACAAAGGCTCAACAAATTAAATCATACTCATAGGATTTAGGAATTAACTACTTATAATCATTAAACATCCAATAATTCGTAATCACAACTATTCTAGAAACTAAAAACAAAGGAAAAGGGAAGAGAATTGCTCGTAATAGTCTCGATCTCCTCGATCCCATGGCGACCTCCATTGATCCCGAGCTCCCAAGATCTTCAACAAGGCTCCAATTATTCTCCCAAAACCCCCAATTTTAGAGTGGACTCTAGAATGGAGTGAAAACCCACAAATTGGCTCCGTTAATCCGGCTAAAAATGGCTATATTTATAGGTGTCCAATAGCGATAACGTCGAGACACTGTCCCATTTCTGGAATATTCTTCACGACTGCCTAGCTTCGAGACGCCCAAGGCTAGCGTCTTGACGCTAGGCGTTGGATCTCTTCTGGAAGAATGGCCCTTTGGACTTCATGTTGGGCCTCCAACTTGCTTTTCTTGGACTTTTGGGCTTGGATCTTCAATGGTCTTCTTCAAAATGCTCCAAAAGAATCCATATTCATCCAAAGTCTCTCAAGAACTCTGGTTTTGCTTCTCTAGTTCGTTTTCAGAAATTTAAACATAAAAACACCTCAGAGCACACAATTTAAACATAAAACTATCTAATATTAATAAGAAATAGATAGCATTTCTGCATGCTATCACACCCCCAAACTTAAACCTTTGCTAGTCCCGAGCAAAGCTAAAACAGAAAGTGTTGATATCTAATATGTCGAAGCAATTTTGGATCATAGGTACTTAATAAGCTCAATTTAATCAAACTATGTATGTTGTTCTAAAGAAGAGAAACAGGGCAGCAAGTACCAGCCTCTTTAATTCTCAAAATTGGTTGAACCTTTTTGTTGTTTTTCTTCTCCAAGCTATCACGAACCACCACTTGATCTTCCTTGGTATCCTCAAGCCTTTGAAATGGATTGTGGGATCCTCAAGTGATGGAGTTTTGAGGAAAAATCTTAAAGAACAAGCTATGAAGGTGGGTCTTAGTGAGGAGACAATTTGACAGCAATTCACTAAGGAAGGAGCATATTTTCTTCAACCATCTTCTTCCCTTTTATAGAGGGATTGAAGCTGTAGAAAACCACCAGGGATTGACACCAATTTAACCCACATTAAGTGGGAAATTTAGTGGCTTAAGTGAGGGGACTGCAGGAGTTTAATCACAATACACTCCACCTCCAAAAAATCAATTTAAATTTTGATTTTTCTAAATTCAAGATTCTCATGAATTCTAATTTTAATTATTTAATTTTAATAATCTGAAAAAATGTAAAATCTAATTTCAATTTTTCAAATTTAAATTAATTCAAAATTAATTTAAAACAATTATTAATTAATTTAATATCTAATATTAAATTAATATTTTGCCATCAATCCCGAACATTTTCGGAATGTTATTTTTCAACCATGAATCCCTATTCATGTATTCGATATTTCAATCATATTTAAATATTAAATCTCTCACAACTCGGTTTATACAAAACCCGACGTATCGGTAACGTCAAACTTATCCAACCATATCCCTAAACTGAATTCGAACTAATTCTTATTCTTTCTTGATATTGTTCCAAAGGTTAGCCTCGAGCTAGCAAGGGGACCTAATGGACATACAGATCATGGGCTCCAACGGTACGAGGTTTAATCGACTAAACCCTTTTAACCTAGTTAACCAACATACGTTGACTACCGAGACACTCCACTATAGCCTAGTAGTTGAACTCCCCTCACTGTAGATGTATTTTCATCCACTCGATATAACCATGATTAGTAAGTCAATCCTTCACAGGTCGTTCGTTACTATAGCTAGGTCAAATGTCTGTTTTACCCTTATAGCACATCTTTGTTCTTTAAGTCCACTGGTCCTCTAATGAACAATTTGTTTATGGTCCAACCACTAAATAGAGTCCCTCTCTAGCCGATGAGAGGGTGGGTCCCCTTGTTCAAGCCTCGTAGTCAGCACTTAAGGGAACAATCTCTCTACTATCCCTGATTCGTGTAGGACTGAATTTCGTCTTACAATACTATGTCCCCAGCTATCCATCTAGTTTTACCCCCAAAATGGTAGGTTTATTGCGCAGCAATATTGAGCCACTCTCACCCATGCAGATCAAAGGATAATCCTAAACGAACAGGACTTCATAGTAAGCTCAGGATTAAGATCGAGTTACCTAGGTCATCAGATGAAATAGTCAGTCTTAACAGTAAACGACGTTAGAAAGTTTGAGTGACTTATTTCTCGGTCCTGCCTTGTGTAAACATCTTTTAAACGGGATGCCCCTACTCATATTTCTCTACATGAATGATCCAAGATCACGTTGTTTGCCTCATTCGCAAAGTAGGCTGCATCCATAGTGTTACCAGGACAAGGTGCCAAGCCTTATCCATATACTATAGACCATTTAGGTTATATACTCAAACTTTATCCCTCTCTATATCCACGATATAGTTCGAGTATTTCATATTATAACCATGAATGTTTTTATTGGATTTAAGATATAAAACAAACGATTCACTGAATAACATCTTTATTATAAAAGGATTACAAAACTTGAGTTTTAGGACATAAAACCCAACAAAAACCACATATATGAATTAGATATTGCACAAAATTACTCTAACCTCATTGATCCAAATAATGAATTCTAACAATTTAAGGAAAGATAAAAACATATTCATTCATCACAAAATTTAAATTTAAACTCTTCATCCCTTGCGTGTGTGTGTGCGAACCCTCTTATTAGCAACTTACTGACTTACAAAAGGTTTATAAAATCCTCAGCTCATCTTCCCATTACACTGGCCCTATGCTCTAATTATCCAGCTTCCCAACAATGAATAAAGCAATAGCTCACTAGGGTGCCTGAAAACAACAGGGTATACCTCCCCCAAACTTGCATTTTTCTTTAATTCAAGGGCACTAGCTTTTATACAACTGTTGTTGGGACCCTTATCCTGAATTTAATCATTGGATGGCCTAACTGATCACAACAGAGGTAGCTCTTTTTACCCTTCGTCATTTCAATCACAACAAGCTATTTTATTCCATTTTTATTTCCAGGCTAATAGCATACAATTTCTCCCAAGAAAAACATCACGAACTCTCATGCAGTTAAACTTTCAAATAAGATCTTAAGTCTATTAGAGTGACAACAAACATCTAGATAATATAATCCTATTCTATGAATTCAAAACCATTAATAAGTAGGCTAAGTGCTCAACATGTGCAAGGAAATCAAAGAAAAAATTCAAATTTACATGAATCTTGAACATGCCTTCATATTTCACAAAAATTGCACAAAATGCATTATCTATATCATATCTGCCTTGGAGTGCGAGAGAAACCAAGGATATCAGCCTCAACAATTACCGGTTGATTTTTGGAAGAAATTGTTATTCTCGAGCTCCTAGAAAATTCAGACAACAGGAACGAATAACCAACATGCACTAAGTAAAAAAACTGAAAAACAAAGAAAAGAAAATTAACGGAAAATAAACTTGGGTTGCCTCCCAAGAAGCTCTTTTTTAGCGTCTCTTAGTTAGACGAGTTCATGCAAGCTTTCAAGGCACATAAAAATTCTCATATTTCTTTGGGTCATTTTTCCTCTAATCGATAAAGACAACTATTGCTAGTAAGCTCACTAGCTTTTCATGGGCCCTAGAGACAGAAATATTTTTGGTGTTTTTGGATAAAATCATAAAAGGAGAAAGATCAAAATAAAGGGACTCTACTCTGACACAAACTCGTGAGAATAAGAAAAAGAACACTCATGATCAATAGAGGATGGAGAGGATAGAACAGACAAATGTCTTTCAACCTTAAACTCTACCTCCTGAACTTCCTCAAACATTAAAAGCTCATTTTCTTTTTCTTCCTCACAAACTTGTTCTTGGTGGGTGCTAATGTTGGCTTTTTGGCCCTTAATCTCAAATTAATTTTAATTAATTAATTAATCAATGTTTTGATGATAACAAACCCAATTTTTAATTACTGAAGATTTTAGTGTTTTAATGTGCCCATAGTGTAGAGCTCGAAACAACGATTCCAACGTCTCTTGAATCACTCAAATCAAAGCTAAAATGAAGAAGTTATAGCTGAAACAAGTTTTAACGAAAAATACTCATGGTGATGTCGTGGCGGCTGAGTCAGCATCAATGGACCAATCCGACGACGACACGTGGATTAATGGGAGAGTGTCACATGTGCTTTTGATTATTTTAACATATATTTATTATATATTTATATTATTTTATTTAAATATAAAATGTGTCAAACGACTATATGATATTAAAAAAAATCTGAATGCTTTTAATGCTGCTGGCCGTTGGTTCTTTTTTAATCTATATATATATATATATATATATATATATATATATATTACTTTCAAGTTTTTTTACCGTTAAACTCATTAACTTATATATATATTTATATTTATTATTATTACTATTATTATTATTATTATTATGTTTTGAGTTTTGAGTTTACCGTTGGATGGTTTTCTAAAATTAAAAAGTTTTTTTTAATATTATTTTATTATTTATTTTATATTTAATTTCTTTTAATCTCCACCCTTTATTTTTCTTTAACTCCAATCCAATTGTCCAAATTAAACTCAATTCCAAATTTCTTTCAACCCCATCTTCTTCCTATTTATACCCCTATTCTCTCACAAAATAGTGACAATAATTCCTCCCTCTAAATTCTCTCCAATTTCTACATGTTTCTTCTCCCCAATTCTTCAATGTTGTTTTAAATTTATTGTGAGAGTTTTATCTTGAGAGATTCTTGAGCTATTCAATTTGACTTTTCTTAGCCATTTGAGGGCATTAATTTGTAAGAATTTTTCTTACAAATTTGTGAGCGAAAATTTGTATATCCACTCTTTGAGAGAGTTTGTAATTTTGTTCTTGAAATTCCCAAATCTTGTAAGGGTTGCTCTTGAGCCCAAAAAGGAGTGGTTTGTAACGGTTTGATCCTAAATCGTGGAAAGGATCGGGTTTGTTCTTGCTCCCGAAAAAAGAACATTGTACCGGTTGGACTCTAAGTCGCGAAAAGAGTCGTGTTCTTCAATCGAATACCCAAGAGGAGCTTGGGGAGTGGAGTAGGCCGTTTGCCGAACCACTATAAATTTCCGGTGTTATTTTCTCTAAACCTCTACTATTTAATTTTTGCAATTAATGTTCTTTATCATAAATTGCATGAAATTAATAGTCAATATTTGTTCTTACAATATTTACCTTTGAATTATTTATGGTGTTTGAAATATATTTCTAATTTGTTGATCAATTTGTGTTAAAATTAATTCTTTATAAAAAGTTTGCTTATTTGTTTAAATTGGGCCCACAGTACTAAAAAGTTTATAAAATTTCATTAAACCTTATTCACCCCTCTCTAGGGTTGTCATATCGATCCAACAGCTAAATCTCTTTGATTATTCCTCATTTTCTACACAACTCACCCCTAAATGCTCAATATCAGCAAAATCGAAAGAATTAGGCTCTTGAATGGGCGCTAATGATTCACTAGATATCCTATGGAAGTGGATCCTACTTCCCTAGCCTCCCTTTGGGTCTGGAGTCTCTCCATAGAATTTTCAAGCTCTAAATTCATGGCTCTAGACTCCTTAATAAACTTTTCAAGCAAGCTCTCTAAGGAAGACTTTTCTTCTAAGGAAGCAGATTCCACTTCACTCTCCTCCTCTTGGGGATGCAATATACCTAGGGATTTTTCTTGAGCTAATTTAGCGGCTCTATTATCCTCAATATAATTTTCAAGTAGGCTCTCTAAGGGAAATCTTTCTTCTAAAGGGGGATAATTAGAATAGAAAAAATTAAACCAAATCGTGTTGGTTCTTCGGGCTTGGATTCCCTAAAGGGTCACCCAAAATTATAAAAAGCCATTTAATTCAATTAAAGCAACGAGGACAATCAGGCTCTCAATCAGATGCAAACACCAATTAAATGCACAACAAGAACAATGGACCAGGACTCAAGCAAAATAAAACCTCTAAATTAAAGCAAACAATTTCTTCACAATATTAAATGAATGAAATTAGTCAATCCCCAACAACGTCGCCAAAAACTTGATGGACGAACACCGCAAGTGCACGGGTCGTCAAGTAATATAGTGATTGTGAGTATGTGAGTATCGTCTCCAGAGGGATTGGATTTATTCACTTAATTACCGCAAATAATCTTGTTTAGCTTTATTTAGAGAACAAAATCTAATGCCAGAAAGATAAAGTAAAAAGCTAATCTAGTAAGCAAAAGATAAATGGAGGAACAATTTGGACGGATAATTCTAGAGTGTTGATTTCATCAATTGGACCTTTAATTCCTTAACCAATTAGCTAACTCAGATTAATTAGTCATTCGATTCATAAGTTTAGAAGTCAAATATCAAGGACTCTCCAGTCGGTCTCCTTCTATTCTCATGTGTTTTACTAAGCATGGCATTACGACCCTTCGTTAACAACCTCTAACGTCTATTTATTCTATCCCGTTGTCACTTGGGTAAATAAACATCAATCATGCATTCAGTTCTGGTCTAAGTTTCTCTTCGTCAAGTTTCCACTTAGAAAACGATTCATTTAATTAATGATCAAGTGACTAAAATCATTAAGGACAAAATGCACAAATGAATGATAATGACAATCAAACCAAATTAATTCATTAAATACGCAAAAGGCTCAACAAAGTAAATCATACTCATAGGATTTAGGAATTAACTACTCATAATCACTACACATCCAATAATTTCTAATCAAAACTATTCTAGAAACTAAAAACAAAGGAAAAGGGAAGAGAATTGCCCATAATAGTGTCGATCTCCTCGATCCCATGGCAACCTCCATCAATCTCGAGCTCCCAAGATCTTCAACAAGGCTCCAATTCTTCTCCCAAAACCCCCAATTTTAGTGTGGACTCTAGAATGGTGTGAAAACCCACAAATTGGCTCCCTTAAACCGACTGAAAATGGTTGTATTTATAGGTGTCCAACAGCGATAGCATCACGACGCTGACGTCACAGCGTCACGACGCTGTTACATCATATGCTTGGTGCCCAAGTCACCTCAGTGTCGAGACGCTGTCTCATTTTCAGAATATTCTTCACGGCTGCCTAGCGTCGAGACGCCCAAAGCTAGCGTTGAGACGCTAGGCCTCGGATCTCCTCTTGCAAACTGGCCGTTTGGACTTCATGTTGGGCCTCCAACTTGCTTTTCTTGTGCTTTTGGGCTTGGATCTTCAATGGTCTTCTTCAAAATGCTCCAAAAGCCTCCAAATTTATCCAAAGTCTCTCAAGAACTCCGATTTCACTTCTCTGGTTTGGTTTCTGAAATTTAAACATAAAAACACCTCAAAGCACAAAATTTAAGCATAAAACTAGCTAAAATTAATAGGAAATAGATAGTATTTCTGCATGCTATCAACCACTAATCACGTCTGTTCTTCGTTTAAAGGAATCAGTTCATGGGAAAAGCTTGAAGCTGGTGAGATGACTCTCAAAGTTGGAACTGGAGAGGTTGTCTCATTTATAACAGTAGGAAACGTAAAATTATTTTTCCAGGAAAACAAGTATATATTATTAGAGAATGTGTACATAGTTCCCGAGATGAAAATAATTTTGATTTATGTATCTTGTTTTATAGGACAAACTTATTTCGTGTCTTTCTCATCAAATGAAGTTTTCATTTCCAGAAAGGGAATTAATGTTTTTTCAACAATAATGGAAAATAATTTATATGTTTTAAGACCTATCGAGAGTATAACAATTAATAATACTAAAATGTTCAAGACTGTTACTACTCAGAGTAATAAAAGGCAAAGGATTTCTCCTAAAGAGAATACCTATCTTTGGCACCTAAGGTTAGGCCATATTAATCTCAAAAAGATTGGGAGATTGGTTAAAAGTGGGATTCTAAGCGAGTTAGAAGACGACTCATTACCTCTCTGTGAATCATGCCTTGAAGGAAAGATGAGTAAACGATCTTTTACCAGAAAAGGTTATAGGACCAAAGAACCTCTAGAGCTTATACATTCAGACCTTTGTGGTCCAATGAATGTTAAAGCACGAGGATATGAATATTTCATCAGTTTTATTGTTGATTATTCTAGGTATGGCTATCTTTACCTAATGCATCGTAAGTCCAAAGTTCTTGAAAAATTCAAGGAGTATAAGGCAGAGGTCGAGAACCTATTAGGTAAAATGATAAAAACACTTCGATCTGATCGAGGTGGAGAGTATATGGAGCACGAAATAACTTCCCAACTCTCGGCACCTAGTACATCTGAACAGAATGGTATATCGGAAAGGAGAAATAGAATCCTATTAGAAATGGTTCGTTCTATGATGAACTATGCTTAGTTGACTGACTTGTTATAGGGACATGCAATTTTAACTGTTGTCCACATTTTGAACAACGTTCCATGGAAGAGTGTTTCTGAAACACCATTTGAATTGTGGAGAGTGCGTAAAACTAGTTTACGTTACTTTAGAATCTAGGGTTGTCCAGCACACGTGCTAGTAACTAACTCGAAGAAATTGGAGCCCCGTTAAAAAACTATGCCTATTTGTCGGCTATTCCAAGGAAACGAGAGGTGGATACTTCTTCGATCCACAAGAGAATAAGGTATTTGTATCGACAAATGCCACATTCTTAGAAGAAGACCACAAAAGAAATCACAAGCCACAAAGCAAAATAGTGTTAAGTGAGTTATCGAACGAAGCTACAAAAACATCAATCAAAGTCGTCGATGAGGTTGGCACCTCCATTCAGTAATGTTCTTCTCAACATATAAGACAGGCTCGATGTAGTGGCAAAGTTGTTAGACAATTGGATTGCTACCTAGGTTTAGCAGAAACACCAGTCATACAAGAGGACGGGGGCGAGGATCCATTAACCTTTAAACAGGCAATGGATGATGTTGACAAGGACAAGTGGATTAAAGCCATGGATCTATAAATGGAATCCATGTATTTTAATTCAGTTTGGGATCTTGTAGATCAACCCGAAGGGGTTAAGCCCATAGGATGCAAATGGATCTAAAAGAGAAAACGAGACGCTACTGAAAGGTATAGACCTTTAAAGGTTGACTTGTGGCAAAAGGTTTTACCTAGCGGGAAGGGATTGACTATGAGGAAACCTTCTCCCCGGTTGTCATGTTGAAGTCGATTAGGATACTTCTATCTATTGCAACATTCTATGATTATGAGATATGACAAATGGATGTCAAGTCTGCGTTCGAAACGGCTGACTGAGCTTGTCAAGGTTCCACGTGTCAAGGAAAATTTATAGTCCACGGACACCAAGCTACTTTGCCGTAGTAGTGGTCGGGGTCGATCACAGAGAACAACTGGTTTACTTCTAATCTCTTTTGTGTTTTGGGGTGGCAAAGAAAAGGGGATTTGAGACAGATGGTGAAAATTGAGGGCAAAGTACAAATATAAGAAAGTAAACTGACAGAAAATTAAATGACCGAAAAGTAAATGGGGAGGTTGGTCAATCTCACCTTGCCGTCCGTTGAAGCTGAAGACACTCGGGATTAGTACATTTACTTTTTACTCATTGATTAGTAGATAATGATTTATATGCATGTTGTCTATAGGTACTCTAAATCAATTGACTCGATCCCAACGTCCATCGACTCAATTACTAGCTACTAATTAATTAACCCCAACAAACTCGTCAAAGCCAATTAATCAAGCGACTGCATTAAGAACTAGATACCCCTAGAGCGCTAACCCATCAGACCCGTTGAGCTAACATGCAATTAATCAATAAACTAACCTGACCACAGTCAATGAATCAATTAATCGAGAGACATCTAATTAATCACAAGTATCGATTTAGACTCTTAGATCTATCGTGTCAGAAAAAAAGTTACAATCTTCTCTTGGGACTCGTGCTCAGGAATCAATCTAATGCTAACTATTGAACTAACCCTCCATTAGCTACTTGGCGATTAATTCTTTAGCAAGTTATTAACATACGAGCTACGAGTTAGGTCGTCAATCTAACCTACTACGCAAGCTAATTATAAAAGCGGGAATCTAAAACCACAAACAACCAATAAATCATGCATAAAGTTCAGCAATCTCAAGATAAACAATGAATTAACTCATAATGCTCATAAATCTCATAAAAATACAAATGTACTTACAATCCCGAGGTCCCAACTACGACGAACGGTGCTTAGACGGCCATAGACAAGCCTAATCTAAGCGTAAGTCTCGAGAAGCCAACTTAATCTACCTAGAAACTGTAAAATACAAGAGAAAAGTGGAGAGATCGGGACCAAAACCAAGAGAGAACGGCTACTAAACACTCCAATTGATCCTCTCCTCCAAGCTTCTTGCCCTAAAAACAACAGCTGTTGTTTAAATAAGCGAACTAGCATCGAGACGACGTGGCCGGTGAAATGTTCACGCCTTCAAATCCGAGGCGTCGAGACGCCTGAGGATGGAGTTGAGATGCCATCTCTCAGGTTCTTCTAATTTGGCTGCTTTGAAACTTGATTCGTTTGGTGTTGTTTCTGATTTCTGAACGCTCCACTTAGGTCTTTTCACCGCCTTGGCATCCCATGGACTTCAAGATGGATCAAAACTGCACTAAAATTCTCGAATTAACACCAAAAGAAAATATGAGCCTTGTTGAAGCACTTGATACCAAACTCCTACAAAACTTAACTTTAAGCAAAATAACTATCGTAAAACTAACAAGATTAAGGACAAATAATCATGGGCAATTAGGTCCCATCAACGACACTCTTGAACAAAGTATTTTTATGTCTCAGCCAGAAGGATTCATTGCTAAGGATCAAGAGCAATAGGTTTGCAAGCTCAAGTGATCCATTTATGGATTAAAACAAGCATCAAGATCCTAGAATATAAGATTTGATACTGCGATCAAGTCTTATGGCTTTGAACAGAATGTTGACGAGCCTTGTGTTTATAAAAGGATCATCAAAAGTTCCATAGATTTCTTATTATTGTATGTAGATGATATCCTACTCATCGGGAATAATGTAGGTTTTCTTGCTGACATTAAACAATGGCTAGCGACTCAATTCCAAAAGAAAGATTTGGGTGAGACACAATATGTTATAGGAATCCAAATTATTCGAGACCGAAAGAACAAGACGCTAGCCCTGTCTCAAGCATCTTATAAAGACAAGTTGTTGGTTAGATATAAGATGCAAAATTCCAAGAAAGGTTTGTTACCTTTCAGCCACAAAATTACTTTGTCTAAGGAACAATGTCCTAAGATACCTCAAGAAGTTGAGGAAAGGAGACAGATTACCTATGCCTCTACAGTAGGCAGCCTAATGTATGACATGTTGTGTACGAGGCCTGATATTTATTTTGCAGTAGGGATTGTCAGTAGGTATCAATCCAACCAAGGATTCGATCACTGAACAACCGTTAATAATATCCTGAAGTATGTAAGGAGAACGAGGGACTATATGCTCGTGTATGGTGATAAGGATTTTATCCTTACAAGATACATTGATTCTGATCTTAAAACCGATAAGAAATCAAGGAAATCCACATCATGTTCAATATTCACTCTAAATGGTGGAGCAATAGTGTGGCGTAGCATCAAACAAGGATGCATAACAGACTTGACCATGGAGGCCGAATATGTAGCTGCCTGTGAAACAGCAAAGGAAGCGGTATGACTCAGGAAGATCTTGACTGATTTGGAAGTGGTTCCAAATATGCATCTACCCGTTACTCTATATGCAGGGATTGGAATTCCATAATTCCGTAAAGCGGAAGTGTGATTGAGACTGATTCGTAGTTAATCTTGTTTAATCTAAAATACCAATACATTGGCAATAAACTTAGAATTATTCTAGATTTATATTAAGGCTAAGCATACAAAAATATTAGATCTAAATCTAATTTATATAGTAACAAGTTACTTACTCTCGTTGACGATTCAGATTAAGTTCACCAACTGCTTGTGAAATAATCATGAACTACTGCGAACACCACCACTATGGCTACATCAGTATGATTCTGAGACTTCTAGAGGCAGGAGACTGGTGGGAGCCTTCAGGAGAATTCTCTGAGAGTAGGAGAATGAATGGGATGCCTTTCACCCCACCCCAGGGGTCCTATTTATAGGAAAAGGCCAAGACCTTTTCCCTATAAGAAAAGGTCATGAATAAGATCAAATCTATTATCTTATTCATATCTAATTTTGATAAATAATTAATTAATTCCATAATTAATTATATTCTGAATCCAATTCATATTAACTATTTGAACTCTTTCAAATATTTTCTCTCAAGAATTAATTTTTAAATTAATTCAAAATTATATTATAATGTTTCATAAACTTTATATTATAATGTATCAATTTATATTATATGATTCCCCTAAATAAATTGAACACTTTCAATCTACAATTTATACTTGATTGTCTCATGTCTCTTTACGAGCTACCAGTTGGACCTAATGGACCTTCAGATTAGAAGCTCCAATGATATGAGATTTAATAAGTTAAACTCATTAACTAATTAATCAATTTTCGTTAACTGTGGGTTCACTCAACTAAAGACCCACAGTTGCACTCTTCTCACTGCAAGCATAATTTTGTGTCCACAGATATAAACCAATAACAGCAAGGTAGTCCTTCACGAGTGTTCGTAACTCCAGCTGGGTTAAATTACCGTCTTACCCCTGAGTTACCTCTACCTCCTTAAGTACCAGTGTTCTTCTAATGAACAACCTGTTTGTGGTCCAACCATGAAACAGAAACCCCTCTCGGGCCAGTGAGAGGGTAGGGCCCTTTGTTCAAGACCCAGAGACACCACTTAAGGGAACACTCATCTACTTCCTCAAAAGTCGGGAAGGAGTGCATTCCATCTTGTGTGATTATGTCGTTCCCAGCTCCCCACTCAATCTTGTCCCCAAAATTGTAGGCTTATCTTTCATTTGGAATTGGGTCGCTAGCCAATTCTTAACGTCAGTAAGGTATCCTACATCATTCCCAATGAGTAGGATATCGTCCACATAAAGTACTAGAAAAGCTACTTTCTTCTTGATGATTTTCTTATATACACAAGGTTCATCAACACTTTGGTCAAAACCAAATGATTTGATCACAATATCAAATCTAATGTTCCAAGATCTTGACGTCTGTTTCAACCCATAAATGGATCGATCAATTTTGCAAACTTTTTACTCCTTACCTTGGGCTATAAACCCTTCGGGCTGAGACATTACAATTCAAAAAGGCAATCTTGACGTCCATTGGCCATATTTCATAGTCATAATATGTGGCTATGGGCAAGAGAATTCTTTGAGACTTTAACATAGCAACAGGAGAAAACGTTTCCTCGTAGTCAACCCCCTCTCTCTAGGTGTAACCTTTTGCTACTAGTCTAGCTTTGAATGTTTGTACCTTCCTAACTGCATCTCTCGTTCTCTTATAGATCCATTTTTACCCTTTGGGTTTTACCCCTTCAGGTAGATCTATAAGTTCCCATACAGAATTGGAGTACATTTACTCCATTTCAAGATTGGTCCTTGTCTACATCATTCATTACCTGTCGATAAGACAATGGATCCTCAATGCCATCATCTGGTATAACAACCAGAGTTTCAATTAAACCCAAGTAGCGATCGGGTTGTGATACAACCCTCCCACTGCGTTGAGGCACTCACAACGTTTGAGAAGGATGAGACGGACCTGAAGAACTAGCCCCTCCATCAACTCTTGTTGAAGGTCCAGCTTCATCAACAACTCTTGTTGATTCTTCCGTAGCTTCTTCTAATACTAACTTTCTATGTGGTTTATGATCCCTCATGTGGTCTTCCTCTAAGAAAGTAGCATTTGTCGATACAAACACCTTATTTTCTTGAGGGTCGTAGAAAAGACCACCTCTCGTTTCTTTTGGGTAACAAACAAATTGGCACAGTCTTGAACGAGGTTCCAGTTTCTTAGGATTTGTCACAAGCACGTGTGCTGGACAACCCCAGATACGGAAGTGTTGTAAACTAGGTTTATGCCCTCTCCATAGTTCGAAAGGTGTTTCAGAAACACTCTTCGAGGGAACATTGTTTAGGATGTGTACTGTAGTCGCTACTGCATACCCCCAAAACGAGCTAGGCAACTGGGCATAGCTCATCATTGAGCGAACCATGACTAACATGGTTTTATTTCTCCTTTCTGATAGACCATTTTGTTGAGGTGTAACAGGGGCTGAGAGTTGAGACTACATTCCATGTTCTATCATGTAGTCTTGGAATCTCAGGTCCATATACTCTCCACCTAGATCAGACGAAGTGTCTTAATTGTTTTACCTAACAGGTTTTCTACTTCGGCCCTAAACTCCTTGAACTTTTCAAGGGCCAAAAACTTGTGTCCCATTAGGTATAAGTAACCATACCTCGAATAGTCATCTATAAATGAGATGAAGTATTCGTACCCTCCTCGAGTCTTTACATTCATCAGACCACAAAGATCCGAATGAATTAACTCCCACTAAAAGGTCTTTTGGTCATTTTTTCCTCAAGACATGATTCACAAGGAGGTAGTGAAATATCTTCTAACTCATTTAGGAGTTCATTCTTTACCAAACGATCGATCCTATCGATGTTTATATGACCAAGTCTTACGTGCCAAAGATATGTATTGTTACTACTAATGGGCTGTTTGGGGCGCTGAATTGGTTATAATATCTGGTGGTTATAATAATCTGGCAATTATAATAATCTGGGGTTATAATAATATGTGTTTGGGGTGCAGATTATTATAGTCTGGGATAAAATAATTTGTGTTTGGGGTGCAGATTATTTTAATCTGGGATAAAATAATCTGTGTTTGGAGTGTTGATCTGTTTTAAGGTTCTGAATCAAAGGTTCAAACGGACTGTTTTCTTTTTCTAGTTTTTTTTTTATGATATACAACACTTTGATTTGATTTAGGGTTATGCTTTTTTTTTTTTTTTGTTACAAAGCAAAAAAGTTTAGGCTTTGGTATAGAAAAATCATATTAGTTAACTTTTAGTATTGCCAAAATAAAAATTGTAAATGTTTAGTTCAAAAATCATATTAGTTTTTTTTTTTTTAAATCAATAAAATCATTTGAAATAAACTTGAGTGTGGTAAATATAATTTCGTTTGAATGTTTTTTTTTTAAGTTGATTAACCTTCGATGTTGTCAACGACTTTTCCGGCAACCTTTGATGTTTTTTTTTTCTTTATTTATATTTTTTATATTTTTCAAAATGAAATTGAGAAGAAATATGAAAAAAAAAATTGGTGGCCGGAAAAGTCATCGGCGATCGCCGGAAAAGTCGTCGGCGGTCGTCGAAAAATTCGTCGGAAACTTCGCCGACTGACGGCGGCCGGCGGTCGTCGGAAAAGTCAAGGAGTCGCATGGAAGAAGTGAGGAGATAGTTACTGTAGTGGGTTGAATAATGGTTACTGTCGAAAATGGATAAAATAATCGGGGGTTAAAATAACCCACCTCACCACTTATTTTTGTTGGTGCCCCAAACATTGAATAGGTTATAATAAGGGGGGTTATTATAACCTATTCAGTGCCCCAAACACCCTCTAAGAGAAATACGTTGCCATTTTCTTTGAGTAGTAGCAGTCTTAAACAACTCGGTGTTCATGATTGCTTTACTATCGATTGGTCTTAAAACATATAAATTATTTTCCAGCTTTGCTGAACAAATATGAACTCCCTTTCTTGAAATGAATGATTCATTTACTGAGAAAGATATGGAGTAATCTTGTTCAAGCATACAAGATATAGAAATCAAATTCCTTTTTATCTTTGGAACAACATACATATTATCTAATAATATGTATTTATTCTTACTGAAAAATAATTTGATGTTCCCCACTGCTATAGTTGAGATGACCTCTCATGTTCCTACTTTGAGAGTCATCTCACCAGCTTCAAGCTGTTGTCAGAAACCCATTCCTTTACACGAAGAACAAACATGGTTGGTGGCCCCTGAATCTAGTATCCAAGCAGAATCATCATTCTCCACTAAGCATGTTTCTAAGACAAGTAAATCATAGTTACAGTCTTTGAAAATATTCCTTTTTGCTAGGCAGTGTTTTGCGTCATATTCATTATGAACATTTCTTAATGAATTAGAAATTGGGGAATGAAGACATTCCTCGGTTAAGACTAATCTTAAATCATATATAACCAGAATCGTATTCATGTTAGATTTCCACGTTGAGTAAGTCTGTTCGGTTAATTTTTCGTTATTAAGCAGTGAGATAATTGTTGGGATTTATGTCCTAAAACTCGTGGATAGTAAATGTAATAAAGTTATATATAAAACATTATTAGAATAGTTTATATTCTTGTTGTAGAAAGATTAGTTTATCTATGTTTTTATTAACCCAAATCCAATAAACTAGAATCCATGGCTATGATATGAAAAACTCGAACTATATGTGGTGACATAAAATTGGATCAGGTTCAAGTACATAGCCTAAAACGGTCTATAGTATAGGGATACGACTGGGTACCCTATCCTAGGAAAAGCTATGTGATGCGGCCCACTTTGTTTCAAAACAAACTATGTGATCCTGTATCGTTCATGTAGAGACATGCGAGTGGGGGCGTCCTATGCAAATGAGTTTGTATAAGACCAAACCGCGAAATAAGTCACTTTCACTTTATAACGTCGTTTACTGTGAAACTGACTATTTCAAGCGATAACCTAGGTAACTCGATCTTAATCCTGAGCTAACTATGAACTCCTGTTTATTTGGGATTATCCTTTGATTTGCATGGGTGAGAGTGACTCAACCGCGACACTCAACAACCTACCACTTTGGGGATAAGATCGGGTAGATAGTTGGGGACATAGTCCTGCAAGATGGAATTCACTCCTACTCGTCTTTAGGGATAGTAGAGAGGTTGTTCCCTTAAGTGCTAACTCTGGAACATGAACAAAGGCGCGCCACCCTCTCATTGGCCCGAGAGGTTTTAGGTTTAGGGGTTGGACCACAAACCAATTGTTCATTAGGGACACAGTGGAGGCTTAAGGAACAAGAAGTGCTATAGGGGTAAAACGGACTTTTGACCTTAATATAGTTACGAACAACCTATGAAGGATTGACTTACTGATCTTGGCTATATCGGGTGGACATAAATATATCTACAATGAGGGGAGTTCAACTATTGGCTATAGTGGAGTGTCCCGTTAGTTAACGAATGTTGGTTAACTAGGATTGAAAGAGTTCAACTGGTTAAACCTCGGATCGTTGGAGCCCATGATCTGTAGGTCCATTAGGTCTTCCTGCTAGCTCAAACGGATTAACCTTAGAACATAGTGATGAAAGAATTTGAAAATGTTCAAATTCGTATAAGGGAGATATCGTTAATTATATCCGATATAATTTAACGTGTTGGTTTCATTGTGTATTTAAACCATATTTTGAGAAAATTATAGTTATTTAAATATAATTTAAATAATGGAAAATGTATTTGATACATGTTCGGTTTTGAATTTGAATATCAATTCACATTCATCGGTTTTTCGAGAGAAGTCAAGAAAGTAGTTAATTCAATATTTAATATTGAATTAGAGAATAATAATTAATTAAAAGTTAATTAATCTTGTACATTAATTCTTTGAAATTAAT
This sequence comes from Luffa acutangula, assembly GCA_036850905.1. Lineage (NCBI taxonomy): Eukaryota > Viridiplantae > Streptophyta > Magnoliopsida > Cucurbitales > Cucurbitaceae > Luffa > Luffa acutangula. Next base: position 21,628,195 of record CM072087.1, read on the forward strand.
TTTTATTTCGTAAATCAATTATTTAAAATTGATTTTAAATCAAGATTAATTAAAGTTATAAAAATTTCAAATTAAAATATTTCATGAGGTAAATTCCAATTGCATGACACATAGCTTCATGAGGTTTTTTATGAAAGCATTCATGAGCTTGCCACCAAATTGTCTTTCATGACTAAGCTTTCTTTTCTTCATTCATATAAAAGATGGCTGGCAAAAAGCATTTGGTGTGCTGGTGAGATTCATGCAAAAAGAAAAAAGAAAACCTCAAAATTCTCTCAAAACCGTGAACATGTCTTTTGACCAAAACCAATGTTTTTCTCTCCAAGATTCATCATGCTCGGGTTCCCACAAGCCCGTTCTAAGGCCGAAGAATAGCGGGGAAGATCTCGGTGATAGTCCATGTCGAGTTCGTGTAGAGACTTCCAAGAGAACTCACGAATTGAAGCTTCAAAGGTCGGTTTTACAATCATCTGTTTTTATTATTTTTTCCAGAATGCTTTTAATCAACGAAATGAATGAAAATTGGTGCCTAAGATCGTCGATTGCTTCCCCACGAGTGTTCTTCACTCCTTCAATAATAGAGGAAGACATTGCTAAAATTAAATTAACAATGACCGTATTAATTATCTTTACCTTAACACATCACACGAGAAAACAATTGCATACAATCCAATCAATTTAGCAAAACAAGCAATCATAGAACCCTAAGACTATTGATTTAGTTTTGCAACGATGATTCAGAGGTTTAGAGCAACAGCCACCGAAGGGTGATCAATTACTCCTCCTTTGAAATGAGACACTTCTCAGCTAACTCTAATTCCAGAATAATTCATATTCATATAGACATTAGTCACCATTATTCGGTCAAAGATTTGTTAACACACTTAACTCATCTCCATAAGTGTAACCCTCCCACTTTCAAATCCTAGAGGTGTGCACGAACAGGCTACCGAAGGGTGAGACAATTGTTGGTGATTAACCTAAGAGACCCTATCCCTTTGAAAAGTTCACGGTGTTCTGAATCCTATGATCAGGCCCTCCAAAGGGATGGTTGCTCTAGGACAACACGTAGGCGAATCATAAGAATATCACAGTGTGACCTAGGATTGGAGACCGAGGGATACGTTGACATGTGTTTCGCTCCCACTTACTATAGACACTTTCCCCATTCACCCTGATATTGACCCATGCAAACACTTTTCGAAGGGATGTCACGTCCAGGGCGATACGAATCGAGCATGAATCTCACGTTGTAAATATAGGGACGTAGGAGAAAATTTTGGTTTAAATCTCGTTTTGTAATTTTTCTCCCACTGAAATGTCCTACTGTATGTTTTAAGGGTTACTTAATTTAGATAAATTCGGCTAAGTCAATCTATCTAAGTCTAATCTCATTAGTCGCCCTGACGAAAATACGTCAACGCTCGAATTTTCATGATTCTTCCATTATATCTCTTATGATGAGAATTTTACTGTAGTTTTAGGTGAATTAAACTCTTTTAACAGACCTAGCAACATCGCATGCTAACATGACTATGGTAATTTCAACTCAGGTTCCAGGTCTGTTCCCAGGTAGCAGGTGTTCCATAAACCGTCACCTTAAATACCTCCAGCCTTAGACAGAACTTCACCAGGAGAGTTCCCTTTTAACCATAGTAATGTAAAGTATTTACTCTAAAGATCTAGGTGTATTAAACTCTTTTAATTTGAAGGGATTCGAATTCTGTAATTTCGTAAGGCGGAAGCGTGATTGGGACTGATTCGTAGTTAATTTTGTTTAATCTAAAATACCAATACATTGGCAATAAACTTAGAACTATTCTAGATATATATTAAGGCTAAGCATACAAAAATATTAGATCTAAATAAAATTTATATAGTAACAAGTTACTTACTCTCATTGATGGCTCAGATTAAATTCACCAACTACTTGTGAAATAATCACAAACTACTGCGAACACCACCACTATGGCTACCCCGGTATGACTCTGAGACTTCTAGAGGAAGAAGACTGGGAGGAGCCTTCAGGGGAATTCTCTGAGAGTAGGAGAATGAATGGGATGCCTTTCACCCCACCCCAGGAGTCCTATTTATAGGAAAAGGCAGATTAGAAGCTCCAACAATATGAGATTTAATCAACAAAACTCATTAACCAATTAATCAATTTTCGTTAAATGTGGGTTCACTCCACTAAAGACCCACAATTGCACTCTTCTCACTGCAGACATAATTTTGTGTCCGCGGATATAGACCAATAACAGTAAGTTAGTCCTTCACGAGTGTTCGTAACTCCAGTTGGGTCAAATTACCATTTTATCCCTGAGTTACCTTTACCTCCTTAAGTATCAGTGCTCCTCTAATGAACAACCTATTTGTGGTACAACCATCAAACAGAAACCCCTCTCGAGCCAGTGAGTGGGTAGGGCCCTTTGTTCAAGACCCGGAGACACCACTTAAGGGAACAGTCATCTACTTCCTCAAAAGTCGGGAAGGATTGAATTTCATCTTGTGTGATTATGTTCCCAGCTCCCCACTCGGTTTTGTCCCCAAAATAGTAGGCTTATTGAGTCGACGTACTGGCCACTCTCACCCATACAAATCAAAGGACAATCCCTCATGAACAGGAGTCCATAATCCACTCAAGATTCAGACTAAGTTACCTAGGTCATCCTAATGAAATAAAAGGTTAACTAGTTAATTGTTTTATAGCTAGCGGTTACTATTTCGCGGTCCAGTCTTATGCAAACTCATTGGATATGATACCCCCACTCGCATGTCTCCTACACGAACGCGTTGGATCATTGCGTTTGTATCAAATACAAAGTGGTTTGTATCCATAGTGTCGCTAGGATAAGGTACCCAACCTTATCCCTATACTATAGACCCTTCAAGCTGTTTCTTGAACAATGATGCCCGTATGTCTCCACATACAATCAAAGACTCATCCCACAGCCTCTGATGTTTAGTTTATTAGATTAGGGTTATTTAGGTTAAATGAAAAATCGAGTCCTATGTAAGTCCAGGTCAAGATTAGGTTTTGTTGTGTAAAGGATTGTTAAAATTGCTGCTGAAAATGAAGCCAAAAGACGAAAAACAACTGTTGTTTTTGCCCAGTTCGTGCTCCAGACGCAACAGCGTCGAGACGTTGTTCTTCGGCGTCTCGACGTTGTCTCGATTCTGAGGCAGTAAAAAGAAGTTTCAGCGTCGACGTTGGCACGATGTGCGACGCGAATTAGGATTTTTCAATCATAGTTTAGCAGACCTATTTGGTCCGATTCAACCCAGTTTTGGCTCGGTCCGTGATTTTGGAGGTCGGTTCGAAGATGTTTGGGTTGGTTCATGTTGTCTAGATCGAGTTATGGAGCTGCAGTAGGGCTTTTGGGATAGAATTTAGCTCGAATTATCGTAGTTTGTGCTTTATTTTATCCCAGGGGCAATAATTAACCGGTTCAATTGCTGTTGATATGCTTTATGGATGTCATATAAAATAATAATCCCACTTGAGGGTAAAAACATTCTTATGCATTTAATATATTATAAATTGTTATAATGTATGTTTTAAATGCATGGATATTTTCATGAGTGGTTTAATATAAGTGTATATTAAATATATGAAAATAGTTAAGCATGAAGCATGTCATTACTTAGATTAAATATAAATAGTTATGTTTAATATGATGAGTGCAGCATGCTTGAATGATTTTCTTGATTGGCATATATATCAATGTTATATTAAAAAGAAAATCAATGTTGCATGACACATGAAACATCCATAGTAATTAATATAAGGGAAAATTACACTTTTCGTCCCTGAGGTTTAGATTAGGTTTCATTTTGGTCCCTGAGTTTTCAAACTCGACAATTTAGTCCCTGAGGTTTGGATTTTGTTTCATTTTGGTCTTTCCGTCCATTTTTTTCGTTAACTTTTAACGGAAAACTAACGTGGCTTCTGTTTTTTTATTAAAAAAATATTTTATTATTATTATTTATTTAAAATAAAATTTTTTTATTCTTTCAATTTTTTTTAATTTAAGTAGATTTTTTTTTATTTCTTTTTTCTTTTTCTTTTTTCATCTTTTTCCCTCTTCTCCATCTTCTTCCTCTAAACCCTAATTTCATCCTACCTTCACCACTATCGGCCACCAGTCGCCACCACCATTGTCGGAAAAAAAAAATCTCCTTTCTTCTATTCATCCTTTCTTCTTCTTTTTTTCTTTTTTCTTTCTCAACAAACTTCCCCCCCCCCCCCGAAATCTCTCTCTACTCACGCCACCACCACCACGTGGCTTCGCCACTAGATCCACTACGTTTCCTAGTCGAGTTGCATTGTTGCAGTAGAACAGTGACCTGTGACTTGAAGCCAGACAAAGGGAAACATTTCAGATTTGAAACGAACCAAACCTGGGTTCATTTAAAATCTGAAATAAACGGTTTTGTTCTTTGTTACAGAGAAAACTCGTCTCATCGTGGGTTGCATCGTTGATACTTTTCACTAAAGAAGAAGAAGACCGAGAGAGGGAGAGATTCGTGTGGGTTTTGTGCTATGTTCTTGACTTTTGTGTGGTCGCTGACATGGGTCATGCGCACGAGAAGAAATAGAGAGAGAGAGGGGAGGGGCTGGTGTGGGTTTGTCGGAGTGAGAAGAAATCGACGTAGGTTGCTGCAAGAAAAAAATTGAGAAAGAGAGGAGGGGTCGCGCATGGGTTTGTTGGAACGAGAAGAAATCAACGTGAGTTGCTGACGTGGAGAAGAAAATGAAGGTGTTCATATAACACATGCGGAAGCAATTGAAGATCGGAAGCACCTAACTACATCAATTTTGGTCCTAAAGTATGCTTGTTCTAGAAAAACAAAACAGAGAAAAAAGAAACACTAACCTTTTTTAAACTCAACTATGTGATACTTCTTATTGTGTTTGCTGGGTTTTATGCCCTAAAACTCGTAGATAGTAAATGTACTTTTGACCGAACGTTAATAAAGTGATGTATTATTCAATGTTTGTATTATATCTTGTCTTATTAACCCTAATCCAATAAACTAAACATCCAAGGCTAATAGAATGAGGCTTGAACTAGTATGTAGGGACATACAGGGATCAATGTTCAAGTTTTAGCCTATAGGGTCTGTAGTATAGGGATAAGGTTGGGTACCTTATCCTGGTGACACTATGGATACGGCCCGCTTTGTATATTGATACAAACGTAGTGATCCAACGCGTTCATGTGGTTGACATGCGAGTGGGGGTATCCTGTGCAATGAGTTTGCACAAAGACCGGACCGCGAAATAGTTAACCACTAACTGTAACACCGTTAGTTAGCTCGGTTTCTATTTCACTAGGATGACCTAGGCAACTTGGCCTTAATCCTGAGTGGATTATGGACTCCTGTCCATGAGGGATTGTCCTTTGATTTGTACGGGTGAGAGTGGCCTGTTTGCCGACTCAATAAGCCTACCATTTTGGGGACAAAACCGAATGGGGAGCTGGGAACGTAGTCTTACAAGATGGAATTCACTCCTTCCCAGTATTAGGGTAAGTAGAGGTGTGTTCCCTTAAGTGGTGTCTCCGGGTCTTGAACAATGGGCCCTACCCTCTTTATGGCACGAGAGGGATTTCTGTTTGCTGGTTGGACCACAAACAGGTTGTTCATTAGAGGAGCACTGGTACTTAAGGACCAAGAGGTAGCCCAGGGGTAAAACGGTAATTTGACCTAGCTGGGGTACGAACACACGTGAAAGGCTAACTTGCTGCTGACGGTCAATATCCGTGGACACAGAAATATATCTGCAGTGAGAAGAGTGCAGCTGTGGTTCTTTAGTGGAGTGAACCACAGTTAACGAAAATTGATTAACTTGGTTAATGAGTTTAACCAACTAATCTCATATCGTTGGAGCTTCTGATCTGCAGGTCCATTAGGTCCCACCGGTAGCTCATTTAGGGCGTTGGGGTAAAATTCTAAGGATGGATTGAATATTCGAAGGTGTTCGAATATTAAACTAAAATATGAATTTGGTTCATATTAAAACTATAGGTTATAATTAATATGCATTGGATGTATATTAATACTATAGTTTTTTGAGAGAGAAAATAATAATTGAATATGTGATGTTCAATTTTATTTTATATATATATATATTAATTAATTTCGAATTAATTAATTGATTTAGTTTAATTAAATTTGATTTAATTGAACTATAGGTTAAAGAGGGATATTAGTTTAAATGAGATTTAAATTAATATTGGTTTAATTAATATTGATTAATTAAATTTAATTAATTACAATTTATTTTTAATTTGTGATTAATTAAAATCAGGTAACTGACTATTCAGTTACCTGATGATGCGTGAGGTGGCTTAACCTTTCCTTTATTATCGTGGTCTTCATTCAGTTGCATAATAGCCCAAGTCTCACGCCTCTCACACTCCCTCTCATCCTCTCTCTCGTTCTGTTCTCTCTCTGAGAATACAGAGTTCTTCTTCCAGGAAAATCCTTAGAGTTTTTTGCTCCCACGAGCTCCCAACGTAAGATCCTGTTCGAGAATACCGGTGAATCCTCGTGGTGGTGTTCATGTTGTTTTTCCAGCGAAAACAAAGTTCGTTTGCTGCTGTATTTTGGGAGAAATTCAGAGAGAATTTGGCGAAACAATCAAGGGTTTCTTCAAAGGTAATTTGTTCTTGAACTAGGATCAATAGGATCCTTTTCTATATTAGATCTACCATTATTTATCAGTTTTCCAGCATGCTTTATCAGTTTTACAGCATGATTTTTATCTATAATGCTTGCTGTAAAATTTATTTTGTTTTGCCGTCGTATTGGTATCCCAATCGGTGTTTTATTCGAAAAAGTCTCTGTTGTCTTCCGCTGCGAAAAGGGCTTTTATCCCTTCAATTGGTATCAGAGCCCTATCGAATTTAAAACGTTGTTTTTGAGATTTGCGATTGGCTTTATTTGGTGGGATTAATTGCATTGTGGATGTATGGTTTGCGATAAACTGTTTTGGTTTAAATTGGCCTTAGATTTACAGCTTTATTTATGATTTGATCATGTAAAGGCCCCTGCGTTTTGGGCAAATATTCTGTAAATCGAGTCTGTAAAGTCCAGGTCTAGTATTTTGCTTGAAGATCGATGAAGAACGTGCAAAAATCGATGAATTTGGTGAAGAACAGTCGCGGTTCTTCCCAGAAAACAGCTCCAGACGCAACAGCGTCGGGACGCTTAGCCTTATGCGTCTCGACGCTGTCGCGATTCCACGCTCCAGACGGTTGAAATCGCGCCAGCGTCGGGACGCTATCTTCACAGCGTCTCGACGCTGTCACGATTTCGTGCGGCGCCAGTTTTTTTTTCGTGGAAACGTGGATGTAGCCCTAACTGACCGGTCTGGTTCGGGGGTTTTGGGTTGGCTGGGACCGTTTTGATTCGGTTCAACCCGGTTTGGGCGTGGTTCGAGTTTTTCAAGCCCGGTTTGAAGTGGTTCGGGTCGGTTCGTGGATCCTAGACCAGTTTTGGAGCTGTACTTTATGTAATAGGATAGTTTAAAGCTTTAATTAGAGTAATTTTTGCTTTATTTATCCTAGGGGCCAATTAAACCGGTTTATTCGCTATTTAAATGCTTTGTGGATGTCATTTAAATTTTTAATCCCACCTTAGGATATATAGCATGCTCATGCATTATGTATGTTATAATGTGATTATAATATTTGATGATAATGCATGGATTTTCATGATTTATTTAATATATAGTTGAGTTATATTAAATTCATGAAAATGGAAAAGTATGATGCATGCAATTACATAGTTTTAATATAAGAGTTATATTAAAAATAATTTGTTTGCAGCATGCTTAGTTGATTTTCCATTTTTGGCTATAATAAAATTGTTTATTATTTAAAATGAAAATCAAGTTGCATTGAGCATGATACATCCATAGGTTAATATAAGGGTTATATTAATTATCATGCAATGCAGAGTACTATAGTTTTAATTTCATTAACTTGGATATGATTGTTAATTGTTTTTAAACTATAGTATGCATGATTATAGGACTAATCATTAAAATTTTGAAATAGTTTAAAATTTTATGATTAGAAACCGTCAATCTATAATCTAGATATGCATGTTCACATAGGATCTTAGGTTAAAATGAATTAATTTTAATGGGTTAAAATTAATTAGACCTAAGATCATGTTCTAATAGGATTAGAATATCTTACTTAGTTTTAAAATAGTTTTGATGAACTAAGTAGGACAAACATTCCTGAGATTATAAGGGAACTCTACCAGTGAAGTTCTGTCTAAGGATTGGAGGTATTTAAGTTGACGGTAAACGGAACACCTCCTACCTGGGAACTGATCTGGAACACCGGAGTTGAATTAATCACAGGTTAATGTTAGAATAATGTCGCTAGGTAAATTAAATTTGTTAATAAACCTAGACATTAGGTCTTATTATAATAGTTAACTTAGATAAATGACTTAGCCGGATTTATCTAGGTTTAATCAAACCCTAAAATATCTAATAGGTTACTTTAGTGGGAGGAAAATTACAAAACTTAATTTAAATTGAGTTTTGCTCCTACGTCCCCGTGACGTTCACACCGTGAGATCCATGCTCGGCTTCGTGTCGTCGTAGAGCGGCCTCCCTTCGGAGAGTGTTTGCATGGGTCAATACCAAGGTGAATGAGGAAAGTGACTATAGTAAGTGGGAGCGGGACGCGTGTCAACGTATCCTACAGTCTCCACCCCTAGGTCACAACGTGAGATTCCTATGATCCGCCTGCTTGTTGCCCTGGAGCAACCACCCCTTCGGAGGGCCTGATCATAGGATTCGGAACACCGTGAACTCCTGAAAAGGATAGGGTCGCTTAGGCTAATTACCAACAGTTGTCTTTCCTAACGGTAGCCTGTTGGTGCGTGCCTCTGAGATCTGAAAGTGGGAGGGTTACACGTACGGGGAGGAGTTAATTTGTTAACAAATCCTTGACCGAACAACGGTGGTTAATATCTAATGGAATATGAGTTATTCTGGTATTAGAAATTGACTGAGAAGTGTCTCATTTTAGAGGAGGAACAACTGATCACCCTTCGATGGCTGTTCTTCTAAACCTCTAAAGCATCGTTGCGAAACACAATCATAGTTTTATTAGGGTTCTTTGATTGTTTGTTTGCAAAATTGATTGGATGTATGCAATTGTATGTATTGCTTGTGTGACGGGATAAGGCATAGATAACTAATACGGTCACTTGTTTGTTTTTTCAGCAATGTCTTCCTCCATAATTTCCCTGCTTAAAAATGAACAACTTACCGGCGAAAATTTTCCACAATGGAAATCTAACCTTAATACAATACTCGTGGTTGAGGACTTAAGGTTCGTCTTAACGGAGAAATGTCCTCCCGTTCCCCCTCGCACTGCCGCTCAGGCAGTTAAGGACGCCTACGAACGCTGGACCAAGGCCAATGAAAAGGTCAAAGTCTATATTTTGGTCAGCTTATCTGAAGTATTGGCCAAGCGTTACGAGAACGTGGAAACTGCCAGGGAGATTATGAATTCCCTGCAGGAGATGTTTGGACTTCTGTCCTACCAGCTCCACCACGACGCCTTGAAGAACGTCTTCAATGCCAAGATGCTGGAAGGTCAATCTGTTCGGGAACATGTCCTGGACATGATTAACCAGTTCAACATAGCTGAGGCAAATGGCGGGGTTGTCTGCGAGCGCAGTCAGGTTGCGTTCATCCTTCACTCGCTCCCGGCGAGCTATCTGTCTTTCAGGACGAACGCGAGCATGAATAAGATTCAGTTCAACCTGACTACCCTCCTCTCGGAGTTACAGATTTATGAGTCCCTGCAAAAGAGCAAGGGAAAGAGTGTTGTTAAAGGAGAGGCCAACGTGGCCCATTCCAAGAAGAAGTTCCTGAAGGGTTCATCCTCAGGGACTAAATCTGTACCCCAGGCTTCTTCATCGAAGCAGATCCAAAAGAGGAAGGGAGACAAGGGGAAGGCTCCTGCACAGGCTGTGCAAGGAAAGGGGAAGGCCAAGGTCGTGGCCGACAAAGGCAGATGCTTCCACTGTAATGCAGATGGTCACTGGAAGCGCAACTGTCCCCGCTACCTTGCTGAGAAGAGAAGAGAAAAAAAAGGTAAATTCGATTTACTTGTGTTAGAGACTTGTCTCGTTGAACATGATGAGTTTGCCTGGATACTGGATTCGGGAGCCACTAATCATGTTTGTTCTTCTTTTCAGGGAAATAATTTCCAGCAGCTGGCAGAGGGTGAAATGACGCTCAAGGTTGGAACAGGAGACGTCGTTTCAGCTCGTGCAGTGGGAGCTGCAAAATTATTCTTTAGAAATAGGTTTTTAATCTTAGAGAACTTGTACCTGGTTCCTAGAATTAAAAGGAACCTTATTTCTGTTTCAGCTTTATTAGAACAATGTTACTCAGTTTCCTTCTTGCTTAACGAAGCTTTAATTTCAAAGAATGGAGTTTACATTTGTTCAGCTAAGCGTGAGAATAATTTATTTGTGTTAAGACCAAATGATGCTAAGGCTATTTTAAGTCATGAAATGTTTAAAACGGCCGAAACACAAAACAAAAGGCAAAAAGTTTCTCCTTTAAGTAACAACACGTATCTTTGGCATCTTCGTCTTGGTCATATTAACATCGATCGGATCGATTGTTTGGTTAAAAATGGACTTCTAAGTGACATAGAAGATACATCTTTACCACCCTGTGAATCGTGTCTCGAGGGTAAAATGACCAAGAGTCCTTTTACCGGAAAAGGTTATAGGGCCAAAGAACCACTTGAACTAATACATTCGGATCTTTGTGGTCCAATGAATGTAAAGGCTCGAGGTGGTTATGAATATTTCATGTCTTTCATAGATGATTATTCTCGATACGGTTACTTGAACCTGATGGGCCATAAGTCTGAAGCTCTTGAAAAGTTCAAAGAGTTTAAGGCTGAGGTAGAAAACCTGTTAGGTAAAACGATTAAAACACTTCGATCAGGTCGAGGTGGAGAGTATTTAGATCAGCGATTCCAGGACTATATGATAGAACATGGAATCCAATCATAACTCTCAGCACCCGGTACACCTCAGCAAAATGGTGTATCAGAAAGGAGAAATAGAACCATGTTAGACATGGTTCGATCTATGATGAGCTATGCTCAGTTGCCTAGCTCGTTTTGGGGGTATGCAGTAGCGACTGCAGTACATATTCTTAACAACGTTCCCTCAAAAAGTGTTTCTGAAACTCCTTTTGAGCTATGGAAGGGGCGTAAACCTAGTTTGTGTTACTTCCGTATCTGGGGTTGTCCTGCACATGTGTTAGTGACAAATCCTAAGAAATTGGAACCACGTACGAGAGTATGCCAATTTGTTGGTTACCCGAAAGAAACGAGAGGTGGTCTTTTCTACGACCCTCAAGATAATAAAGTATTTGTATCGACAAATGCAACTTTCTTGGAGGAAGACCACATTCGAGATCATCGACCACGAAGTAAGTTAGTATTAGGAGAAGCTACAGAAGGATCAACAAGGGTTGTTGATGAACCTGGTCCTTCAACAAGAGTTGTTGGAGAATGCAGTTCTTCTCGTCAATCTAGTCCTCCTCACGTAGTGGGAGAGCTTCGACGCAGTGGGAGGGTTGTGATACAACCTAACCGCTACTTGGGTTTAACAGAAACATAAGTAGTCATACCTGATGACGGCGTAGAAGATCCATTGTCTTATCGTCAGGCAATGAATGATGTAGATAAGGACGAGTGGGCCAAAGCCATGGACCTTGAGATGGAGTCTATGTACTTCAATCAAGTTTGGGAACTTGTAGATCTACCTGAAGGGGTCAAACCCATTGGGTGTAAATGGATCTATAAGAGAAAAAGAGATGCTGCTGGGAAAGTACAGACTTTCAAAGCAAGACTTGTAGCAAAGGGTTATACCCAACGAGAAGGAGTGGACTATGAAGAAACTTTCTCTCCAGTTGCTATGCTCAAGTCCATAAGAATTCTCTTATCTATTGCCACATTTTATGATTATGAAATTTGGCAAATGGATGTCAAGACAGCTTTTCTGAATGGCAACCTTGACGAGAGTATTTTTATGTCTCAACCCGAAGGGTTCATCACCCAAGGTCAGGAGCAAAAGGTTTGCAAACTGAATCGATCCATTTATGGGTTGAAACAGGCCTCCCGATCTTTGAACATTAGATTTGATATTGCAATCAAATCTTTTCGCTTTAACCAGAATGTTGATGAGCCTTGTGTATACAAGAAGATCAACAAAAATAAAGTAGCTTTCCTCGTACTTTATGTTGACGACATCCTACTCATTGGGAATGATGTAGGGTATCTGTCTGACGTAAAAGAATGGCTAGCAGCTCAATTCCAAATGAAAGATTTGGGTCATGCCCAGTATGTTCTTGGCATCCAGATTATTCGGGATAGAAAGAACAAATCGCTAGCTCTGTCTCAGGCAACGTATATCGACAAGATGTTGGCTCGATATTCGATGCAGAACTCCAAGAAGGGCTTGTTACCTTTCAGGCATGGGGTTCACCTGTCTAAGGAACAGTCTCCTAAGACACCTCAAGAAGTTGAGGATATGAGACGGATTCCCTACGCCTCTGCAGTGGGTAGCTTAATGTATGCCATGCTATGCACGAGGCCTGACATTTGTTATGCTGTAGGGATTGTCAGCAGATATCAGTCGAATCCAGGGTTAGACCACTGGACCGCCGTTAAGCTTCCCTAACCAATCCTGGCCTTTGATCTAGATCAATTAGATCTGGATCGTTAATTAATTAAATAATTAAATAATTAATTATAATTAATTTCATTAAATCAATTATAATATAAAGTTTTTTATTCAAATTAAATAATATTTAATCAAATTAAATTGGTCATTCAATTAATTCTCAATTAATTGAATCCCACTAATTAAATATCAAATATTTAATTTATTTTGTAATTGAATCATATTCTATTTTATCTCTCTCATATAACATATAGTTTTAATGTGCATCAAAATGTACATTAATATAAACTATGGTATTAATTTGATTAAATCATATTTAACCAAATTAAATTAAATTAATTCCCTAATTAATAAATTCATGAATTAATCAAATATCACATACTTAATTAAATTCATAATTCTCTCATTAATTAATTTTGAATCATATCCAAAATTAATTTTATTATAAAGTTTAATTCACTAATTAAACTTATACTATAATGTATCTCCATACATTATATTAATTGTATCAAAATACAATTAACTTAAATTCCCTTTAATATCAACTCTAAATTATCTCAAAACCTGTTAGGAGCTAGCAGGTGGACCTAATGGACCTACAGATCATAAGTTCCAATGATACGAAATTGACTGGCTAAACTCATTAACCAAGTTAATCAACATTCGTTAACTGTGGGTCACCCCACTATAGACCCACAAATTCACTCTTCTCACTGTAGAATATTTTTGTGTTCACGGATATCGACCATTGTAGTAAGTCAATCCTTCACGTGTGTTCGTAACACCAGTTGGGTCAAATTACCATTTTACCTCTGGGTTACCTCTAGATCCTTAAGTACCACTGATCCCTCTAATGAACAACCTGTTTAAGGTACAACTACTAAACATAAATTCCTCTCGGGCTAGGAGAGGACAGCGTGCTTTCGTTCAAGCCTTGAAATCAAACCTTAAGGGAACACACATCTACTTGCCCCAATAGGGGAAGGAGTGAATTCCATCTTGTATTGTTATGTTCCCAACCCTCATTCGGTCTTGCCCCTGAAATGGTAGGATTATTGAGCCGACGAACTGGTCACTCTCACCCACACAATTCTACGGACAATCCCTCCTGAAAAGAAGTTCATAACAGACTCAGAACTGAGATTGAGTTACCTAAGTCATCCTATTCAAATAGAAAATTAAACTAGTTAACAGCGTTACATCTAGTGGTTACAATTTCGCGGTCCAGTCTTATGCAAACTCATTGCATAGGATACCCCACCCTCATGTCTCCTGCATGGATGCTTTGGATCATTGCATCTGTATCGAATACAAAGTGGGTCGTATCACATAGTGTCACCAAGATAAGGTACCCAACCTTATCCCTATACTATAGACAATTTAGGTTGTTACTTGGACACTGATCCAAGTTTCATTTAAACAACCTTGGATCTTAGTTTACTTGATTTAGGGTTTATTAATGCAAACCCGATTATTCAATAACAAAATTACTGAATCACTCAAATAACGCTTTACTGAGATCGATTAATTTGTTTCATTTACTACCTACGAGTTTTAGGGCATAAAACCCAACACTCCATCGGTTAAGTTTTGTCTAAGGCTGAGAGTATTTAAGATGACAGTTTACAGAACACCTCCTACTTGGGAACTGACCCGGAATACTAAAGTTGAATTAATCATAGTTAAATGTGTAACGCCCCCAAAATTTAACCTAACTTAAGGAAACGTTACTAAAAATTACTCTCATGTCAACCTAATGCTCTGAAAATTTCGGCAGCATAACGACGTAACTTTACTAATCCCAAATTTTATTTACTACCTGAAAATGAGATTTACACTTCTATAATTCTAAATAAACAACCAGCAGCTACATTACACATCAGACCCAACATAACATCCACAAATCCTCAATTATACAAAATTTAACAACTACCAAGTAAAAATAGGAACCCAAATAACTAACTCATAACGGTCAACCACACTAACCTCAATTGACACTAATCTTTTCCCAATTACATCGAAAGGGGAACAACCACTGAAATACAACTCAGCTCAAATCAAATAATGTAGAATAGGAGATTACAAATCAATAAGATAACAAAACCCAACTACAAAGTACTAAGTTCATCTAATATTATATTCTTTCTCAGGCCTACTCCTCAGCATCACCAGGTTCGTAGTATTCCTCATCACCTGCAAAATCTGGTGGTGGATCAGTACAAAGCAACGGTACTGAGTATGTGGCTCACACCTGAAAAGTCATCAAACAACGTGCAACATACAAGGCAAACATCATGCTTTTCAATCACAATAACATGCCTTATATACAAGGTGGCCAATCAACACGTATAACATATTCAACTAATACAATCGTGCAACAACCATGCACCTAACACATGAATTCTGCACCATGCAATGCACACTCAAACACATGAATTACGCATCATGTCATGCATACTCGGTTTTGTCTCAAGCTCCACGAGTTTTCTCAACACTCGTGGCCCTCACAAAGCCCTCTGAGACTGACTCCTTCGAGTCACGCCGACCCCTGACCATATTACCCAGGACCTTAACGTTTCTCTACGGCGCTCAGTGTTCGACCCTTGACCATATTACTCAAGGCCTCGAACTGTGCATCGCCCCTTAGCCATATTACCCAAGGCACCCGATGACTTCACAATCAAACTGTACATCGCCCCTTGGCCATATTACCCAAGGCACCCGATGACTTCACAATCAAACTGTACATCGCCCCTTGGCCATATTACCCAAGGCACCCTATGACTTTCAACATATAGACTCATCACATCGCCCCTTGGCCATATTACCCAAGGCACCAATGCTCCTTTCAATCCCTAGGTGACATACCACCCCTCGACCATTTTTACCCGAGGCACCTAGTATTCACCTAACTTTCCTTTTCAAAGCACAAAGTTCTCTTACCTCACAATCTCACTAAAGTGCATGAATCCTACTCATCATGCTTCTAGCCCGTGTTTATGCCAGTGACATGCACACAACCCAGAATGTTCATTCCAACCATGTTTTTCTATCTCACGTCATACTTTCAGTCGATGCATCAACCAAAAGTATAGTGCATACTCACAACATTAAAATCATGTGCTGCAACCAATCACAATGATATACCTGAAGGGAATAAAAGTCCCCACGCAGCGGAAGCGTATCGATTGGACCTTACGTCGTATATTAATTAACATTAAAATACCGTTACAAAAACTCAAACAAACTTTAAACCAACTTTAAAGTTGCTGGAAATTCAGTTTAAACATGCTTAAAAATAAATCTAAATTTATTTTCATGCTTTTCTAAAGAAAAGGGGAAGAACCATCACATACCTTCGTTGTAGACTTGACTGTTCTTCGCCAACAACGCTCCAACGAACGAAAACGCAGCAGCCTCTTCGCCTCTTGATCGCTGGAATTTTCTTCTTGATTGACACAATAACCACAAAGGTTACACCAGTATGTCTCTAAGTCTAGGAAGCAAAAGACTTGTGGGAGTCTTTCTCTAAGAGGGAGGCTAGAGAGAATTCTAGGTATTGTCTTTCAAGAGTGTCAAGTGTCATGACCAATTAGGTCTAGTGTTCTATTTATAGAAGAGAGGTCATGAATAAAATATTCAATTAAATCAATCTTTTCCCAAATTGATTCAATCTTATTCCTTAATTAATCAATCATGATCAACCAATTCCATAATGGATTAATATTTTCCACAAATGACTAATTACTTCCATAAGTGATTAGATCATTTCCATAAATGATTAATCACTTCCTTAAGTGATTAATTATTTCCATAATTGATTAATTCCCGGTTAATGAATTCTTTAATTAATTAACCACTAATTAAATATCACATATTTAATTTCCGGCCTAGAATTAATTAATTTGCCCAAACACATTTTAGGCCTTAAATTAATTCATTCATTTATTTTGAACTCTTTCAAACTTCCATAAATTTATATTTGAACTTTTCAAATATTAATTTCTCTCATAATAATATATCAATATATATTATATTTGTTTCCCTTAATAAATTGAACATTTTCAATTTACTTTTATTACTTAGTTGCCTCAAATTACTTTACGAGCTACCAGTGGGACTTAATGGACCTGCAGATCAGAAGCTCCAACGATGTGAGATTAATTGGTCAAACTCATTAACCCTATTAATCAATATTCGTTAACTGTGTGTACATTCCACTATAGACTCACAGTTGCACTCTTCTCACTACAGACATATTTTCTGTGTCCACGGATCTAGACCAATATCGACTAGTTAGTCCTTCACGAGTGTCTGTAGCACCATCTGGGTCAAATTACCGTTTTACCCCTGGGTCACCTCTATTTTTTTAAGTACCAATTCTCCTCTAATGAACAGCCTGTTTGTGGTCCAACCATCAAACAGAAAACCCTCTCGTGCCATTGAGAGGGTAGAGCCCTTTGTTCAAGACTCGGACTAACCACTTAAGGGAACACTCATCTGCTTTCCTAAAGTCGGGAAGGAGTGAATTCCATCTTGTACGATTATGTTCCCAGCTCCTCATTCGGTCTTGTCCCCAAAGTGGTAGGCTTATTGAGCCGGCGTATTGGCCACTCTCACCCATACAAATCAAAGGACAATCTCTCATGAGCAGGAGTCCATAATCAACTCAAGATTAAGACTAAGTTGTATAGGTCGTCCTAGAGAAATAGAAAACCAACTAGTTAACGGTGTTATAACCAGTGGTTACTATTTCGCGGTCCGGTCTTATGCAACTCATTGCATAGGATACCCCCACTCGCATGTCTCCTACACGAACGCGTTGGATCGCAGCGTTTGTATCAAATACAAAGTGGGCCGTATCCATAGTGTCACCAGGATAAGGCACCCAGTCTTATCCCTATACTATAGACCCTTTAGGCTGTTTCTTGAACAATGATCCCATATGTCGCTACATATTGTTCAAGACTCATATTATAACCTTGGATGTCTAGTTTATTGGATTAGGGTTATTATTAGGCAAAGACAAATATAAAATAACTAATAACAATTAATGGAAAAATATATCAATATTATTTCATTAATATCCGGTCAACGGTTACATTCACTATCTACGAGTTTTAGGGCATAAAACCCAACAAACTCCCACTTGAACTAAAACACTAGTTAGTGGGATGTAAATGCAATAATCTAAAGATGGAAATGTCATGTATATTAAAATAATACAATGAACTAGGGCATCCTTATACCCATTATACATTTCTCCCACTTGCCCTAGATTAGATGGCATACATACCTCGTAGACCTAGACCATCTAGATGACCCTCAACCACTTTAGCCGTGAGAGCCTTCATAAATGGATCAGCGATGTTGTGCTCCGAGGCGATCTTAGTGACGATCACATCTCCTCGTTGCACAATCTCCCGTATCAGGTGATACTTCCTCTCGATGTGTTTACCTCGTTTGTGGCTTCAAGGTTCTTTTGAGTTGGCTACAGCCCCACTGTTGTCACAGTATAGTGTTATGGGCACGTTCATATTCGGAACCACTTCCAAATCAGTCAAGAACTTTCTGAGCCATACTGTCTCCTTAACTGCTTCGCAAGCTGCTACATACTCAGCCTCCATGGTTGAGTCTGCTATGCATCCTTGTTTGATGCTTCTCCACACTACTACTCCTCCATTGAGGGTGAATACTGACCCTGATGTGGATTTCCTTGAATCCTTATCAGCTTGAAAGTCGGAGTCAGTGTATCCAGTAAGAATCAAATGCTTAGCTCCATACACAAGCATGTAGTCCCTCGTTCTCCGAAGATACTTGAGGATGTTTTTAACCGCTCCCCAGTGGTCCACCCTGGATTAGACTGATACCTACTGACTACTCCCACTGCATAACATATGTCAGGCCTTGTGAAGAGCATAGCATACATTAAGCTGCCCACAGCTGAGGCGTAGGGAATGTGTCTCATGTTCTCAATTTCTTGAGGTGTCTTAGGAGACTGTTCCTTAGACAGGTGTACCCCATGTCTGAAGGGTAGTAGTCCTTTCTTGGAGTTTTGCATTGAATATTGAGACAACATCTTGTCAATATACGTTGCTTGAGACAGTGCTAGCGTTTTGTTCTTACGATCCCTGATGATTTGGATTCCCAAAACATATTGAGCCTCTCCCAGATCTTTCATTTGGAATTGGGCTGCTAGCCATTTCTTAATGTCAGTGAGGTATCCTACATCATTCCCAATGAGTAGGATATCGTCTACATAAAGTATTAGAAAAGCTACTTTCCTTTTGTTTGAAGGTGTACATATTACACATGCGGAAGCAATTGAAGATCGAAAGCACTTAAGACATTCAATTTTACTCCTAAAGCATGCCTGTTCTAGAAAAGACAGAATAGAGAGTTTAGAAAACACCAACCTTTGTAGCTCACTTATGTTGAACTCCTTGTGGTGTTTGCCTCTCCTATGCTCCTTGGACAACCTCTAGAGTCGTCCCTACTATACTCCGGGCCAAGAACGACTTGTGGGAGTCTATATAAGATAGGGAATGGGAAGGGAATGCTTGAAGCATCAAGCAATGGAGAAGAATGAGAGATGAGAGAACTTTGAGTCCAAATTCCAGCAGCATAACATTAAGGAAATGACTCTCTTATGTTTGAATATGATTCAAACTCCTTTTAAAGACATTCTCCATGCAAAGCCAAGCCTCAAGACACAAGACACATGGTGTATTTGCAAGCTCAAGTGGATTCTAGGTGTACATTACACAAGACATGCAACAATGCATGAGTGAGTTGTCTTTCCACTTTGAATGATCATGCATTAAGTGGATTTCCAACTAAATCCACTAAATTCAAATTGAAATCAAATTTCAAGTTTGCAAATTATCCCCAATTTCAATTCTAAATTGAAATTGATTGCTTGGTAATTAATTTGAAAATTTTCAAATTAATTTTGATATGGTTAATCTAATTAATCTTTGATATCTTGTGCAATTCCATATATATGATTCCTAATACATATATATAGTATTCAAAACACTTTTAAAAACTTCATCTCTCATTTTCTAATTTAATTCATAATTAAATTATTGTGTCAAACACAATTTACGAGAATACCCTTTTTTCCGATTTTGAACGATTCAAAGCTTCCTATCTTTTGTTCTAGGCTTAATTCTGATATGAGCTAGTAGGGGGACCTAATGGACCTATAGATCATGGGCTCCAACGATTCGAGGCTAACCAACTAATCTCATTGTCCAAGCTAGCCAACATTCGTTAACTATCGGGACACTCCACTATAGCCCGATAGTTGCACTCCCCTCACTATAGATATATTTCCGTCCACTTGATTTAACCATGATTAGTAAGTCGATCCTTCACAGGTTGTTCGTAGCTATAGCTAGGTCAATAAGCCGTTTTACCCCTATAGTACTTCTAGTTCCTTAAGTCCCACTGATCCTCTAATGAACAATTGGTTTATGGTCCAACCAATAAACCGAGTCCCTCTCAGGCCAATGAGAGGGCGGGATCCCTTTGTTCAAGCCTCGGAGTCAGCACTTAAGGGAACAACCTCTCTACTATCCCTAAATTGGGTAGGAGTGAATTCCTTCTTGCACGACTATGTCCCCAGCTATCTACCCGTTCCTATCCCTGAAATGGGAGGCTTATTGAGTCGGCGATACTGAGCTACTCTCACCTATGCAGATCTAAGGATAAGCCCGAATAAACTGGAGTTCATAGTTAGCTCAGGATTAAGATCGAGTTACCTAGGTCATCACATGAAATAGTCAGTCTCGTCAGTAAACGGTGTTATAAAGCGAGAGCGACTTATTTCTTGGTCCTGGTATTATGCAAACTCATTGCATAGGACACCCCCACTCGCATGTCTCTACATGGACGATTTAGGATCACATCGTCTATACCATCTATAAAGTGGGCCGCGTCTCATAGTGTCTCCAGAATAAGGTACCCAACCCTATTCCTATACTATAGACCGTTTTGGCTATTACTCAAGCTTGATCCATTTTTATGTCTCTACATAAAGCTCAAGTGTTCATCCTATAGCCATGGATCTTAGTTTATTGGATTTGGGTTATTATATGTGCAATTTAATTTATTCAGTAATGACTTTTACTAAATCAATCTCGATAACACCTTTATCGAATAAGTATATAATTCGTTTAACATTCACTATCTACGAGTTTTAGGGCACCAATCCCAACAATCTCTCACTTGAACTAAAACTCTAGTTTAGTGGGATGTACTATAATCTATAACAGCAGTGGATGAATAAATACTTGTATTAATAACGGAGTAAAAATACAATAAACTAGGGCATCTAAATACCCAGTATACTAAGGTATCGATATACTGGTTACAATTCTCCCACTTGACCTAGATTATTTCTCGTACATATCTCGCAGACCTAGACCTTCTAGATGACTCTCGAACACTTTAGCCGTGAGAACCTTCGTGAATGGATCAACAATGTTGTGCTCCGACGATATCTTCGTGACGATCACGTCTCCTCGGTGCACAATCTCCCTAATGAGATGGTATTTCCTTTCGATGTGCTTGCCTCTCTTATGGCTGCGAGGTTCCTTTGAGTTTGCAACTGCGATGCTATTATCACAATACAAGGTGATAGGCAGATGCAAATTTGGAACGACTTCCAAGTCAGTTAGGAACTTCCTGAGCCATACTGCCTCTTTTGCTGCTTCGCAAGCGGCTACATATTCGGCCTCCATGGTCGAGTCTGCAATGCATCCTTGCTTGATGTTGCGCCATACTATTGCTCCTCCATTTAGAGTGAATACTGACCCCGATGTAGATTTCCTCGAATCTTTATCAGTTTGAAAGTCAGAATCAGTGTATCCTGTAAGGATCAAATCCTTCGAACCATACACGAGCATATAGTCCCTCGTTCTCCTTAGATATTTGAGGATACTTTTAACGGTTGTCCAGTGATCAAATCCTGGATGGATTGATATCTACTGACAATCCCTACTGCATAACAAATGTCAGGCCTTGTACACAACATGGCATACATTAGGCTACCTACTGCAGAGGCATAGGGAAAACGTCTCATGTCCTCAACTTCTTGAGGTGTCTGAGGACACTGTTCCTTAGACAAGTTAATTCCATGCCTGAAAGGTAATAGTCCTTTCTTGGAATTTTGCATTTTATATCTAACCAACAATTTGTCGATATAAGACGCTTGAGACAGGGCTAGCATTTTGTTCTTTCGGTTTCGAACAATTATGATTCCTAGAACAAATTGTGCCTCACCCAAATCTTTCATTTGGAATTGAGTTGCTAGCCATAGTTTAATGTCAGTTAGATAACCTACATCATTCCCGATGAGTAGGATATCATCCACATACAGTACTAAGAAAGCTATAGAGCTGTTGATGATCCTTT
Source organism: Luffa acutangula (assembly GCA_036850905.1). Taxonomy (NCBI): domain Eukaryota; kingdom Viridiplantae; phylum Streptophyta; class Magnoliopsida; order Cucurbitales; family Cucurbitaceae; genus Luffa; species Luffa acutangula. The sequence continues at coordinate 21,650,368 of CM072087.1, forward strand.
TGTAAACACAAGGCTCATCAACGTTTTGTTCAAAGCCATAAGATTTGATCGCAGTATCAAATCTCATATTCCAGGATCTAGACGCTTGTTTTAATCCATAAATGGATCGTTTAAGCTTGCAAACTTTTTGCTCTTGATCCTGAGCTATGAACCCCTCTGGCTGAGACATGTAGATACTTTCTTCAAGATTACCGTTCAGAAAGGCAGTCTTGACATCCATTTGCCATATTTCATAATCGTAAAACGTGGCAATGGATAAAAGTATCCGGATCGACTTTAACATGGCAACAAGGGAGAAGGTTTCTTCATAGTCAATCCCCTCCCGCTGGGTAAAACCTTTTGCCACAAGTCGTGCCTTAAAGGTCTGTACCTTTCCAACAGCGTCTCGTTTTCTCTTGTAGATCCATTTGCACCCTATGGGTCTAACCCCTTCAGGTTGATCTACAAGATCCCATACTGAATTAAAATGCATGGACTCGATCTCTAAGTCCATGGCTTTAATCCACTCGTTCTTGTCAACGTCATCCATTGCCTGTTTAAAGGTTAATGGATCCTCGATCCCGTCATCAGGTATGACGACTGGAGTTTCAGTTAAACCCAAATAGCGATCAGGCTGTCTAACAACCCTCCCACTACGTCGAGGTTCTCTTATTTCTTGAGAAGGACGTGATTGACTCGAGGTGCCAGTATCATCAACAACTCTTGTTGATGTTTTTGCAGCTTCGTTAGATAGTTCACTTAAAACGACTTTACTACGTGGCTTGTGATCTCTGAGGTGGTCTTCTTCTAGGAATGTAGCATTTGACGATACAAGTACTTTATTTTCCTCTGGATCGAAGAAGTATCCACCTCTCGTTTCTTTGGGATAGCCTATAAATAGGCAAAATCTAGAACGAGGCTCCAATTTCTTTGGGTTTGCTTCTAGCACGTATGCAAGACATCCCCAAATTTTGAAATGTCGTAAACTAGCTTTACGACCTTTCCAGAGCTCAAATGGTGTTTCAGAAACACTCTTTGAGGGAACTACGTTCAAGATATAAACTGCAGTCTCTATTGCATAACCCCAAAACGAGTTAGGCAACTGAGCATAACTCATCATCGAACGAACCATGTCCAACAAGGTTCTGTTTCTCCTTTCTGATACACCGTTTTGCTGAGGTGTACCAGGGGCTGAGAGTTGGGACGTAATTCCATGCTCTATCAAATAGTCTTGAAAACTTAAGTCCATATATTCTCCACCTCGATTGGATCGAAGTGTTTTTATCGTCTTACCTAATAGGTTCTCAACCTCGGCCTTATACTCCTTGAACTTTTCAAAAGCTTCAGACTTATGATGCATCAGGTAGAGATAGCTATACCTCGAATAATCATCAATGAAACTGATGAAATATCCGTACCCTCCTCGAGCTCTAATGTTCATTGGTCCACAGAGGTCCGAATGAATGAGCTCTAAGGGCTCTTTGGCACGATAACCTTTTCCGGTAAAAGGTCGTTTTGTCATCTTGCCCTCAAGGCATGATTCACAAGGAGGCAACGAGTCGTCTTCTAACTTGTTTAGAAGTCCACTCTTGACCAATCTCCCAATCCTATTGAGGTTGATATGGCCTAACCTCAAGTGCCAGAGATAGGTATCTTGAGAAACTCTTCGCTTTTTAGGTTGAGTCTCAGCGGTTTTAAACATCTCGTGATTTAATATAGCTTTAGACTCAATTGGTCTCAAAACATATAATTTATTCTTCAAGTTTGCAGAGCAAACATCAATACCTCTTTTAGTTATGAACGCTTCATTAACAAAAAAAGAAATTGAGTAACCTTGTTCTAATAAACAAGATAAAGAAATCAAATTTCTTTTAATCTTCAGAACTATGTACACATTATCTAATATCATGTAGCGTTCCTTGGTGAAGAATAATTTTATGTCTCCCACTGCAATAGCCGAGATGACTTCTCCTGTTCCAACTTTAAGAGTCATCTTTCCAGCTATTAGCTGTTGCCAGGAACTCATTCCTTAAAATGAAGAACATACGTGATTAGTGGCACCTGAATCAAGTATCCAGGCAGAATCGTCGTTTTCCACTAAACACGTTTCCAAGACTAATAAATCACATTTAGAGTCGTGGATCATGTTTTTCTTGGCTACGCAGTTAGTTTGAGGACATTCCTCAGTTGAGACCAAACCTAAATTCTTTGCCACGTGTTTAGCGTTTAAGCAAGTATTCTTAGTCGAATGTACTAAACCGTTTAATTTGGCATTTGACAAAGCACATACGTTTTTCAATATATTGCTGAAACAAACAAATTAATCTCTATTAGAAACATGCACTAAACCCATTAATCACATTTATCCAATCAGATTTAGCAAAAGCAAACATCGACCCATATATACAATTGATTTATTTTTCAACGATACTTCAGGGGTTTAGAATAACCGCTACCGTAGGGCAGTCAGCTACCCCTCCTCTGAATCGAGACAATCTCGGCCAAATACTATTCCCAGAATAACTCTTACTCCAATAGTTATTAGCTAACGTTAATTTGGTCAAGACCATCTTGTAAGTGTTACCCATCATTTTCAGATTGCAGAGGACGGCCCCAACAATGCCACCGTAGGGAAGAGCTAATGTTGGGAATGGCCCTAGGAAACCCTATCCATTTCTGGAGTTTGCGTTGTTCCGAATCCCATGCGCAAGCCCTCCGTAGGGTGATCGCTCCCAGGGCGACTCGCAGGCAGCGCATAGGAATCTCACGGTGCAACCTAATGATGGAGACCGCAGGATACGTTTGACACGTTTCCTTCTCCCACTTACTATGAACACTTTCCCCATTCACCTTGATATTAACCCATGCAAACACCATCCGTAGGGGGACGCTCCCAGGGCACCTCGAGGCCAAGCATGGATCTCACGGTGTGAACTCAGGGGGACGTGAGAGTAGAAACTTAATATGAATATTTCGTTTCTATACTTTTCCTCCCACTAAAGTGTCGTAAAGTTTTAGGGTCTATTACTTAGGTAAATTCCGGCTAAATGAATCTATCTAAGTCTATGCCTTATTAAACAAGGTCTTTACACTAAATGTCTAGGTGAATTAAACTCTTTTAATAACCTAGTGACATTGCATGCTAGTAAGACTTTGGTTAATTCAACTCAGGTTCCGAACCATTTGTCGGGAGAGTTCCCTTATAACCAAGGTCTTATGTCCTACTTACTCAAATTTTAAAACTATTTTAAAAAAAAACTAAGTAAGACATATTTCTAATCCTATTAGAAAAGGCGATCTTAGATCTATTTCATTTTAAACCATTTAAAGAATGATAAGATCCTAAGATCCTATGTTAGCATGCAACTCTTTGTTAAAGGTTTTATGGATTGTATTCATTAACTATTATAACTCTTATAACTTTTAATGAATTAACCCTATAACATGCTTTCTAATGGTGTTTAAAAGCATATAACAATCGATCATTCAAGTTATAAGAAAAGCACCATTTAGAAACAACCTATGTCTAGGTTTGTATAACGCTTTATACTACGATGTCTAGGTGATAACACTTTAAAACCTCACACCGCTCACGCATGCTCATAAAACTCGAGTTAACTTAACTCAAGAACCGACTCGATGCCCAGGTAGGAGGTGTTCCGTAAACCGTCAACTTAAATACCTCCAGCCTTAGACAGCATCTTGTCGGGTGAGTTCTCTCGTAACCATTGTTTTACAAGATATCGACCTAAACTATGCAAGTTGATCGAATCGTTGAAGGTTCATTAACCTAAGTGAGCATGCACTTAATCTTGTTATAGATTTTAGATTTCTATCTCTTTTTATAACAATTATAAACACAATCCAAATTTCAAAAAAAAAAAAAACAATTATAAACACAATCCATAACAAGCCTAATTTGAGAATAACACTTATAATCAAACTAATGAAATTTCATGCTTCATGCTTGGTTAATTTTATCAATTAATAATTATAACTATTATAAGAATAATCAATTTTAATTAACCATTCAAGCATGAATCTCCCTAAATTAATACAACACTTATATTAATTAAACATGAAATTTCCCTCATGCATTTGAATTAATCAATAACACTTATTCAAATTAAACAAATGCATGAACATGCTTTCCTATGGTGGGGTTTTAAAACTATATGGCATGCTCATAACGCACATACATCCATTTAATTAAATCATACATTCACAATGCATAAAGTAATTAAATCAAGCTAAAATGGAATAGTTTGGCAATTTTAAAAAAAAAACACAAGCAATTTCACTAATTATTACAATAATAATTAATAAATAAACTTGCAACACGCCCGAGCTTCACGAACCATCCCGAACCGCTCATCCAAGTAATGAACCGGCCATGCAATGAGTGAAATAAGGCTGCAAAAGACCGAGCCGGACCAAAAGGCAGCAGCTGAACCGGAATTAAAAAAAAAACTGCTGCTGGAATTAAAAAACTGCTTGCTGGAATTTTCATTTTCTGCTGCGTCTTCTCCGGTTTTTCTTTGATTTTACAGCGTATATGGACTCTAATGACTCTATAAAAATTACAGACTATAGTACACACATTAACGCTCTTACATATCCGAGCAATTACAATTTCATGAAGGTTTGAATGCTCAAAAAATTGCCAAACCAGAACACTTCCATTTTAGCACACAGAAAAATCAATTTCAAAATGGTACCCACCAAAGCAAAATTAAAACGAATTAAGTGCTCTAATCATTCTCTGATACCAATTGAAGGTGTACATATTACACATGCGGAAGCAATTGAAGATCGAAAGCACTTAAGACATTCAATTTTACTCCTAAAGCATGCATGTTCTAGAAAAGACAGAATAGAGAGTTTAGAAAACACCAACCTTTGTAGCTCACTTATGTTGAACTCCTTGTGGTGTTTGCCTCTCCTATGCTCCTTGGACAACCTCTAGAGTCTTCCCTACTATACTCCGGGCCAAGAACGACTTGTGGGAGTCTATATAAGATAGGGAATGGGAAGGGAATGCTTGAAGCATCAAGCAATGGAGAAGAATGAGAGATGAGAGAACTTTGACTCCAAATTCCAGCAGCATAACATTAAGGAAATGACTCTCTTATGTTTGAATATGATTCAAACTCCTTTTAAAGACATTCTCCATGCAAAGCCAAGCCTCAAGACACAAGACACAAGGTGTATTTGCAAGCTCAAGTGGATTCTAGGTGTACATTACACAAGACATGCAACAATGCATGAGTGAGTTGTCTTTCCACTTTGAATGATCATGCATTAAGTGGATTTCCAACTAAATCCACTAAATTCAAATTGAAATCAAATTTCAAGTTTGCAAATTATCCCCAATTTCAATTCTAAATTGAAATTGATTGCTTGGTAATTAATTTGAAAATTTTCAAATTAATTTTGATATGATTAATCTAATTAATCTTTGATATCTTGTGCAATTCCATATATATGATTCCTAATACATATATATAGTATTCAAAACACTTTTAAAAACTTCATCTCTCATTTTCTAATTTAATTCATAATTAAATTATTGTGTCAAACACAATTTACGATAATACCCTTTTTTCCGATTTTGAACGATTCAAAGCTTCCTATCTTTTGTTCTAGGCTTAATTCCGATATGAGCTAGTAGGGGGACCTAATGGACCTATAGATCATGGGCTCCAACGATTCGAGGCTAACCGACTAATCTCATTGTCCAAGCTAGCCAACATTCGTTAACTATCGGGACACTCCACTATAGCCCGATAGTTGCACTCCCCTCACTATAGATATATTTCCGTCCACTTGATTTAACCATGATTAGTAATTCGATCCTTCACAGGTTGTTCGTAGCTATAGCTAGGTCAATAAGCCGTTTTACCCCTATAGTACTTCTAGTTCCTTAAGTCCCACTGGTCCTCTAATGAACAATTGGTTTATGGTCCAACCAATAAACCGAGTCCCTCTCAGGCCAATGAGAGGACGGGATCCCTTTGTTCAAGCCTCGGAGTCAGCACTTAAGGGAACAACCTCTCTACTATCCCTAAATCGGGTAGGAGTGAATTCCTTCTTGCATGACTATGTCCCCAGCTATCTACCCGTTCCTATCCCTGAAATGGGAGGCTTATTGAGTCGGCGATACTGAGCCACTCTCACCTATGCAGATCTAAGGATAAGCCCGAATAAACAGGAGTTCATAGTTAGCTCAGGATTAAGATCGAGTTACCTAGGTCATCACATGAAATAGTCAATCTCGTCAGTAAACGGTGTTATAAAGCGAGAGCGACTTATTTCTTGGTCCTGGTCTTATGCAAACTCATTGCATAGGACGCCCCCACTCGCATGTCCCTACATGGACGATTTAGGATCACATCGTCTATACCATCTATAAAGTGGGCCGCATCTCCAGAATAAGGTACCCAACCTTATTCCTATACTATAGACCGTTTTGGCTATTACTCAAGCTTGATCCATTTTTATGTCTCTACATAAAGCTCAAGTGTTCATCCTATAGCCATGGATCTTAGTTTATTGGATTTGGGTTATTATATGTGCAATTTAATTTATTCAGTAATGACTTTTACTAAATCAATCTCAATAACACCTTTATCGAATAAGTATATAATTCGTTTAACATTCACTATCTACGAGTTTTAGGGCACCAATCCCAACATTGTTGACTTTCTTGTACACATAAGGCTCATCAATGTTTTGGTCAAAGCCAAAAGATATGATTGCAGTATCAAATCTAATGTTCCATGATCTGGATGCTTGTTTCAATCCATAAATGAATCGATTGAGCTTACAAACCTTTTGTTCCTAACCTTGGGCTATGAACCCTTCGGGTTGAGACATGAAGATATTCTCTTCAAGATTACCATTCAGAAAGGCAGTCTTGACGCCCATTTGCCTTATTTCATAGTCATAATATGTGGCTATGGATAAGAGAATTCTTATGGACTTTAACATGGCTACAGGAGAAAAGGTTTCCTCATAGTCAACCCCTTCCTTTTGGGTATAACCCTTTGCCACTAGTCTAGCTTTGAAGGTCTGTACCTTTCCAGCTGCATCTCTTTTTCTCTTATAGATCCATTTGCACCCTATGGGTTTTACCCCATTTGGTAGATCTGTAAGTTCCCATACAGAATTGGAGTACATTGACTCCATTTCCAGGTTCATGGCTTTGACCCATTCATCCTTATCTTCGTCATTCATTGGCGGTCGATAGGACAATGGATCCTCTATGCCATCATTAGGTATGACAACCTGAGTTTCAGTTAAACCCAAGTAGCGGTCAGGTTGTAATACAACCCTCCCACTGCGTCGAGGCATTCCCAACGTTTGAGATGGACGGGATGGATCTGAAGAACTAGTTCCTTCATCAACCCTTGTTGAAAGTCCAACTTCATCAACAACTCTTGATGATTCTTCAGTAGCTTCTTCTAATATTATTTTGCTGCGTGGTTTATGATCTCTCATGTGGTCTTCCTCTAAGAAAGCGGAGTTTGTCGATACAATCACCTTATTTTCTTGTGGGTCGTAGAAATAACCACCTCTCGTTTCTTGAGGGTAACCAACAAATTGGCACAGTTTTGAACGAGGTTCCAGTTTCTTAGGATTTGTCACAAGTACGTGTGCTGGACAACCCTAGATGCGAAAGTGATGCAAACTAGGTTTACGCCCCTTCCATAATTCGAAAGGTGTTTCAGAAACACTTTTCGAGGGAACATTGTTCAAGATGTATACTGCAGTCTCTACTGCATACCCCCAAAACGAGCTAGGCAATTGAGCATAGCTCATCATTGATCGAACCATGTCTAACAAGGTTCTATTTCTCCTTTCTGACACACCATTCTGCTGAGGTGTACCAGGGGCTGAGAGTTGAGATTGGATTCCATGTTCTATCATATAATCTTGGAATCTTTGATCCATATACTCCCCTCCTCGATCAGATCGAAGTACTTTAATAGATTTACCTAATAGGTTTTCAACTTCAGCCTTAAACTCCTTAAACTTTTCAAGGGCTTCAGACTTATGTCCCAGTAGGTACAAGTAACCATATCTTGAATAATCATCTATGAATGAGATGAAATATTCGTACCCTCCTCGAGCTTTTACATTCATTGGACCACATAGATCCAAATGTATTAACTCTAAGGGTTCTTTGGCTATGTAACCTTTTCCAGTAAAGGGTCTCTTGGTCATTTTTCCCTCGAGACAAGATTCACAAGGTGGTAGTGAATCATCTTCTAACTTGCTTAGAAGTCCATTGTTTACCAAACGACCGATCCTATCGATGTTTATATGACCAAGTCTGAGATGCCAAAGATGAGTATTGTTACTTGATGAAGAAATCTTTTGCCTTTTACTTTGAGTTTCAGCAGTTTTAAATAATTTGTGATTTAAAAGTGATATGTTTTCGGTTGGTCTTAAAACATACAAGTTATTTTCCAATTTGGCTGAACAAATAAGTACACCATTTTTATAAATGAACGCTTCTTTCATATCAAAAGTAACTGTATACGATTGTTCAATCAAACATGAAATAGAAATTAAGGTTCTCTTAATCTTGGGAACAATTAACAAACTTTCTAAAAGTAAGAATCTATTTCTAAAAAATAACTTTGCAGCTCCCACTGCTTTAGCTGAAATGACAAGAATCTATTTCTAAAAAATAACTTTGCAGCTCCCACTGCTTTAGCTGAAATGACTTCTCCAGTTCCTACCCTGAGTGTCATTTCCCCATCGTTCAACTGCCGAAAGGAACTATTTTCCTGAAAAGAAGAGCAAACATGATTAGTTGCTCTTGAAACAAGTATCCAGGTAAACTCATCATGTTCTATCAGACATGTTTCTAAAACAAGTAAATCAAATTTACCTTCCTTTTCCTTCTTTTTCTCAGCAAGGTACTTTGGGCAGTTTCTCTTCCAATGTCCATCTACATTGCAGTGGAAACACTTGCTGCCCTTATCTGCCATAGCTTTGGCTTTTCCCTTGCTTTTAGCAGCAGTATTGGGAGCTTTCCCCTTGTTTCCTTTCTTCTTCTGAGTTTTCTTTGAAGAAGTGGCTACAGATTTAGTTCCAGAGGATGAACCCTTCTCGAACTTTCTTTTAGAGTGAACAACGTTTGCCTCTCCTTCTATCTGTCCCTTGTTCTTAAGAAGAGACTGATAGAGTTGTAGCTCATTCAGGAGGCTAGCCAGGTTGACTGTTATTTTATTCATCATTGCATTGCTTCGAAACTGCAGGAAACTCTTCGGAAGAGATTCTAAGATGAATGCAACCTGACTACACTCATCTATGACCACCCCGTTTGCCTCTGCCACGTTAAATTGGACCATCATATCCAGGACATGCTCCCAAACAGACCTGCCCTCTTTCATGCGACAGCTATAAACGTATTTGAGAGCGGCATGGTGGAGTTGGTAGGACGGTTGTCCAAACATCTCCCGGAGAGAGTTCATAATCTCCCTCGCTGTTACCATGCCCTCATGCCTTTTAGCCAAAACTTCAGATAAGCTTGCTAGGATATAGACGCGAGTCTTATCATTGGCCTTTGTCCAGCAGTCATAAGCATCCTTAACTGCTTGGGATGCATTACGAGAAGGGGCTGGAGGACAATCCTCCGTTAAGACGAACCGCAGATCATCAACAACAAGAATCGTATTCAGGTTCGATTTCCACGTAGCATAATTTTCGCCGGTTAATTTCTCATTTTTAAGCAGAGAGACAATTGAGGAAGACATTGCTGAAATTTAAACAAACAATGACCGTATTAGTTATCTTTACCTTAACCCACCATACAAGCAAACAATTGCACACAATCCAATCAATTTAGCAAAACAGACAATCACAGAACCCTAAAACTATCGATTTAGTTTTGCAACGATGTTTCAGAGGTTTAGAATGTCAGCCACCGAAGGGTGATCAGGCACTCCTCCTTTGAAATGAGACACCTCTCAGCTAATTCTAATTCCAGAATAACTCATATTCCTATAGACATTAGCCACCGTTGTTCGGTCAAGGATTTGTTAACACTTTTAACTCATCCTCGTAAGTGTAACCCTCCTACTTTCAGATCTCAGAGGCACGCACCAACAGGCTACCGAAGGGAAAGACAACTGTTGGTGATTAGCCTAAGAGCTCCTATCCTTTTTCAGGAGTTCACGATGTTCCGAATCCTATGACTAGGCCCTCCGAAGGGATGGTTGCGCCAGGACAACCTGCAGGCGGATCACAGGACTCTCACGGTGCGAACTATGGGCGGAGACCGAGGGATACGTTGACACGTGTCCCGCTCCCACTTACTCTAGACATTTTTCCCATTCACCTTGATATTGATTCATGCAAACACTTTCCGAAGGGAGACCGCTCCTAAGGCGACTCGAAGCCGAGCATGAATCTCACGTTGTGAATATAGGGACATAGGAGCAAAACTTGATTTAAATCTCGTTTTGTAATTTTCCTCCCACTGAAAATGTCCTGTGATTAATATAGGGTTGTTTAACTTAGATAGTATTCGGCTAAGTCAATCTATCTAAGTCTGATCCTATTATAACAATTATGGAAAGGATTCAACTGCAATCTTTTGGGTGAATTAAACTTCTTTTAATAAACCCAACATTGCAAGTCAACATTACTATGGTTAATTCAACTCAATGTTCGGGTCAGTTCCCAGGTAGGAGGTGTTCCGTAAACCGTCAACTTAAATACCTCCAGCCTTAGACAGAACATTACCGGTGGAGTTCCCTTATAATCATAGCAATGTTTTTCCTACTTAGTCAATTAAAACTATTTTTAATTCTAAGTAAGAAAAGATTCTAATCCTATTAGAAAACGATCTAGGTCTAATTAATTTTAAACAATTTAAAATTAATCCAATTTATCCTATGATCTTATGTTTGCATGCAAATCTTGATTATAGATTGACGGTTTCTAATCATTAATATTAAAGAACTATTTCAAATTTTAATGATTAATCCTATAATCAAGAATCTAGGGTTTAATTCATTCAACAATCTCATTTAAATTAAATAATTAAACCATACTAATTGCATGAATAATATAACAATTATATTATTATTAACTATGGATGTTTCATGCTTCATGCAATTTTGATTTTCTTTTATTATAACAATTATAAGCCAATCAAGAAAATCAATCAAACATGCTTCATTCATCACATTAAACATAACTATTTATATTTAATTTAAGTAATGACATGCTTCATGCTTTCCAATTTTTCATATAATTAATATACACTTATATTAAAAAAATATGAAAACAAATTCATGCATTTAAACATACATTATAACAATTTATAATATATAAAAATGCATGAGCATGTTTATAACCTAAGGTGAGATTAAATATTCTATATGACATCCATAAAGCATATAAATAGAAATTGAACCGGTCAATTTTGGCCCCTAGGATAAAATAAAGCATTAAATTACATTAACTTAGCTAAATTCTATCCTAAAAAATCCTTGTACAGCTCCGGAATTGGTCTAGACAGCTCGAACCGGCTTCGAAAATCATGAACCATGCCAAAAATTGGCTGAACCGGACCAAATAGGTCCAAGCCCAGCCCAACCGGACCGGCCACCCCTTGAACCGCGCCTTTTGAAACCCTAGGTCGCGCCTCCATCGTGACAGCGTCGAGACGCTGTGTTGATAGCGTCCCGACGCTGTGCGTTTTCCATATCTGGCGCCTGCGGTATCGAGACAGCGTCGAGACGCTGTTGAGGTAGCGTCCGACGCTGTGTGAATTTTCGATCTTCCGCGCCTGCGAATTGGGACAGCGTCGAGACGCTGTTGGAGTAGCGTCCCGACGCTGTTGCGTCTGGAATCGATTTTTGGGCAAAAAACAGCACCTTTTCTTCGGTTTTGGCCTCGATTTCAGCAGCGATTGCTTCGATTTTCATCTCATAAAAACCTATTGTAGACCCGGACTTACATAGGACTCGATTTTACAAAAAATACCCGAAACACCGGGCCTTACATGATCAAAATCACATAAAAATAAAATCTATGGCCATAAAATTAACCTAAACAGTTCAACGCAAACCGAACATACATTATGCAAAAATCCGACCTATTAGAGCCTATCGCAACTTTTAATATTAATTAATAGGGGCAGCGATGGCTTTGATACCAATTGAAGGGAATAAAAGTCCCCACGCAGCGGAAGCGTATCGATTGGACCTTACGCCGTATATTAATTAACATTAAAATACCGTTACGAAAACTCAAACAAACTTTAAACCAACTTTAAAGTTGCTGGAAATTCAGTTTAAACATGCTTAAAAATAAATCTAAATTTATTTTCATGCTTTTCTAAAGAAAAGGGGAAGAACCGTCACATACCTTTGTTGTAGACTTGACCGTTCTTCGCCAACAACGCTCCAACGAACGAAAACGCAGCAACCTCTTCGCCTCTTGATCGCTGGAATTTTATCCTTGATTGACACAACAACCACAAAGGTTACACTTCGCCTCATAATAATATATCAATATATATTATATTTGTTTCCCTTAATAAATTGAACATTTTCAATTTACTTTTATTACATAGTTGCCTCAAATTACTTTACGAGCTACCAGTGGGACCTAATGGACCTGCAGATCAGAAGCTCCAACGATGTGAGATTAATTGGTCAAACTCATTAACCATATTAATCAATATTCGTTAACTGTGTGTACATTCCAGTATAGACTCACAGTTGCACTCTTCTCACTGCAGACATATTTTCTGTGTCCACGGATCTAGACCAATATCGACTAGTTAGTCCTTCACGGGTGTCCATAACACCAGCTGGGTCAAATTATCGTTTTACCCCTGGGTTACCTCTATTTCCTTAAGTACCAATTCTCCTCTAATGAACAACCTGTTTGTGGTCCAACCATCAAACAGAAAACCCTCTCGTGCCATTGAGAGGGTAGGACCCTTTGTTCAAGACTCGGAATAACCACTTAAGGGAACACTCATATTACAACCTTGGATGTCTAGTTTATTGGATTAGGGTTATTATTAGGCAAAGACAAATATAAAATAAGTAATAACAATTAATGGAAAAATATATCAATATTATTTCATTAATATCCGGTCAACGGTTACATTCACTATCTACGAGTTTTAGGGCATAAAACCCAACAATAACATGCTTATCACATCAAGCTCACATCACAACATCTCAACATAGATCACGTGTCAGTTTAACACATCAGTTCAACAAGTTCGAAACTTGGTCTATAACATAACAACAAAGGCATATTTACCAAATATACTAAAATGAACAAATAAAACACACAACATGCTAGCATACGAGCAAACAGACCCAATAGGTAGAATTCCACTTACTGGTAGTTCTAAATCGCTTCTAAATTAATCTAACAAGTTCCCAAAATAACTTTGATGGCTAACTGAACACTTCGAACTTATCTGAACCCTAAAACAAAGAATAATCAAGGTTAAAGACCAACTTGGACTAGTTCAACTAAATTCAATAAGGTTTAAGGAGAAACTTACCACCTACATTCATCGAAACGAACTTGTTAACTTGCTTGAAAATGTCCAAAGGTATTCGAATCGACCCAAGACTACAAACAAAGCACCCTCAAGGCTTAGAGATGGTTCTGAAGTACTTTAATTGAATCCAAAAGGATCTAAAAGGTACCATACTGCCTCAAACTTACTGAAGGAGACTTGGGCCTTCGCTTCAAAGTATTCGATGGAGCTCGAATCTACAAATGGAGAGTTTCTAAACGTTAAAGGTCAATCTATCCGACTTTAAATCATTATTAATGAGTTTAAAAGGGTCTAAAGCATGCTGGAAATTGCTAAACCTTACCCAAAGGACTTGGACACTTGTTGGACAATGATCGAAAGACTCCAAAAACGTCGATCTGAAGCTGCAGGACTATGGGTAGTTTGATTTAAGACCTTTCGGGCTATGGGTATTAGTTGAACAACCTCTTTAAGATCGAACACTCGCTTGGACTGCGACCAAATACATCTAATCCTGCAATTTCGGAGTCGATCATGAATGGGTAATCCAAATTCAAACTCGAATAAACATGGGCCATTATTCAGAATGAACTTGGAGTACAATCGAACATGAACAAACCGAATCAAGAACATAACGAGAAGTGGCCACGTCGAAACATTACAGAAACAACGAACCACCTCGTTGAAGGGCTGGACTCCACGGATTTGGAGCAAAACGCCATTGGCCGCACGTGGGTTGGGTGAATGACCGGCTACCGATTGCAGCAACTGAACACAAAGCGAGGGAAAGATGGATCTGAGACCACGACAACAGAAAATGAACCAAAAGCGAGGAAGAAGCAAGACTTACGCACGGATTTAGGGAGACGAAGGAGTCGAACTTGTGGGTCTCACGGATCTGCTACACGCAGGGGAAAAGAGAGAAATGACCGGCAAAACAAACGGCGACGAGTACAGGGCGCGACGGCGACGTGGGTTCTTGCTGCTCAGACAGAGTAGAACGCGAGAAGGAGTGGAAAACGCCCACGGACTGCAGCCACACGCGATTAATGCTGAGAATCGAAGCTCGCTATCAAACACACGGGAGAGAGAGAGAGGGAGACGCCAGAGAGTGTCGGCGTAGGTACAGCTCATGCAAATTGCAAAAATGGGGGGAAGGTTGCGACTGAGGCGTGAAAGAGAGGGAGAAGACAGGGAGTTAGGGCTTTCTTCTTTTATTTCTTTTTCTTTTCTTTTAAAAAATGACTCATTTTTCCCTCTACATTCCAAATTTTAAAACCTTAATTTCCCTCTAAGATGAGAAAATTTGTGGGTAACTTTAATTTCCATAATTACGGGATTGAGTTCAAGAATTTGATTCCTAAACAAACATTCCGCCAGTGAAATAATTTGATTTGATTTCATCAACTTAATTCCAATTTGAACTCAATAGTTTATCCAAAATATTTCGAAATGACCTTATTTTGAAACACAGGTCGTTACAAAATGTTAGCATGCGATATCACTAGGTTAATTAAAAGTGTTTAATTCACCTAGAAGATAGAGTAAAGTTCTTATTATAAGAGTTATAATAGGATTAGACTTAGATAGATTGACTTACCTGAATTTATCTAAGTTAAATAACCCTAAATAAACGGTAAGACATTTTAGTGGGAGGAAAATTATAAAACGAGATTTAAATCAAGTTTTGCTCCTATGTCTCTAAACTCACAACATGAGATTCATGCTCGGCTTCGTATCGCCTTAGGCACGACGTCCCTTCGAAAAGTGTTTGTGTGGGTCAATAACAAGGTGTATGGGGGAAATGTCTATAGTATGTGCGAACAAGACACGTGTCAACGTATCCCTCAGTCTTCGCCCTTAGTTCACATCGTGAGAATTCTATGGTCCGCTTGCGTGTTTCCCTGGAGCAACCATCCCTTCGGAAGGGCCAGATCATAGGATTCAAAACATTGTGAACTCCTGAAAAGGATAAGGACTCTTAGGTAAATTATCAATAGTTTTCTATTGGTGTGTGCCTCTAAGATCTAAAAGTGGGAGGGTTACACTACGGGGATGAGTTAAATGTGTTAACAAATTCTTGATCGAACAACGGTGACTGATGTCTATAGGAATATGAGTTATTCTATAATTAGAATTGGCTAAGAAATGTCTCATTTCAGAGAAGGAATAGATGATCACCCTTCAGTGGCTAATATTCTAAACCTTTAAAACATCATTGCAAAACTAAATCAATAGTTTTAAGGTTCTATGATTACTTGTTTTGCTTAATTGATTGGATTGTGTGCAATTGTTTGCTTGTATGATGGATTAAGGCAAAGATAACTAATACAGAAATATGTCTGCACTTAGAAGAGTGCAACTGTGGGTCTACAGTGGAATGTACCCACAGTTAACGAATAATGATTAATTTGGTTAATGAGCTTGATCGGTCTAATTTGTTATACATTTAGAATCTCCCAATTTGTTTATCTTAGTTTAATTCCTTGTAAAAAAATTTTAAAATGAGTATAATATGTGTTTAGGTCCTCAACGGAGGTTTGGAGCCACTTCGGGGCTAAAACGAGCTAAACCGAAGCAAAATTACGAAAATACCCTCGATCAACAAAAGTCAACGCACGCTGAAGGACAAATCAGGGTCGAGACGCTATCAACTATCCAAAAGTGAATTTTTCCATATTTGCTCCACGATTTTTCCAAATTGGAGGCTCCCTTCAACACCATGTTTCCACGAATTGAAGGCCAATAAGGTCTATAAATTGAGTGTCTTGGTTTAGGTTTAAAATCATCCTTGTATTAGCTCAATATCTCTAAATTGTAGCCACCCTTCTCTTTAAGTTTCAAGTTTTCCTTAAAGTTTTCTTAGACCAAGGGTCGGTTGATCAAGCCTTGAGCTTGGAGGTGCTTGTCTATGGTCAACTAAGCTCGGATTGCTATAAATGGGAATCGGTAATGTAAGTTTTGGTATTCTTGAGACCTCATATTTAGTTTATGTAATTATTGTCGGTTGTGTTCTAAATTTCCGTTTTAATTACAATTAAATTGATAGAATTGATTGAAAACCTATTTGCTTGACTTGGTTTAATTGTTATGCTAAATCGGTTAGTAATAGTTTATTGTGTTAATTGTGTTGAAAGGCGTGTTATCCCAATTGGCTCAATTGCATGATAAATCTAGAAATTTAGACTTAGAATTGTATAAACCCAGGTTGTTCCTAGTTTATACGAGTCTATCTAACTATCCACTTTTACTCAATGCAATTAGATTCTTATTAATTAGACGTTATTGGTTAGTAATCTAATTAGGCTTCGGCTTCGATGCATTGGTCCGATTGGAAACACCAGGAGTCTATAATCACTAGGTTCAGTGACAATTAGACAATTTGTTAAATAATTCGATTAATTAAGAGAGTCCATGATTGAATTACCAAACTTACATCCCGAGAACCGATTACATAATCTTCATGCTAAGATCAACTAACCTCGCCTTTACTTTCCTTGCATTTAATTTTCCTTATTTATTTTCCAGCCTTTACTTTATGTCTTAATCTTTCATCCATTGACGGGTAGGAGTTGTCGAGGCTCCTGTTGGTCAAATAAAATTTATAATCCATGGCACTACTACTACTTTGTAGCAATAGTGGTCGGGGTCAAACACAGGGAAGGGGGATCTAGCAAGTGTAGAATTTTGTGTTTATAAAAACAGGGGGGATTTTTAGAATGAAGGACAAGCAAAGAATAATAAAATACTGAATTTAAAAGACAGAAAACTAAGCATGCAGGAGAGAAATTAAACGGAAACAATAACATGAAAGGGGATCGTTGGATTGAGATTTATTGTGTTTGATTCTAATTCGTTTGCTTCCTAGTTTTCTCTAATAATTATTCTAAACTGATTTCATTAGTCGGGTAGGCTTCTGGGTTACTCGGAGGACCCCCTACACTAACCTGTGTTAATTACCTTGCTAATCGTGAATTCTACAATTAACAAGATTAATTAATATAGACTCTATCGCTTGCCACCCCTTATGCATAATTTAGCAACCATCCAAGACCTCTGCAACGGTTACAAATTATATCTAACTAGTTGATTAACAAGCAACTTCTCAACTACCTATTAAAACTTGTCGCTTTGGAATTGTGGGTCCGGAATCGTAAGAATAAAATTCAAATGCAATTTAAATCTAATTCATACAACCTTTAATATGCATCCTAGGCCTATCAAGGGTCGTCTCGCGTAGAGAGTGGCTTGCCTCAACCTAGTGGTTATCTAAAATTAACTCATAGAATACACAAGCGGTAATCGCATAGGGCGTCAATCCTAATACACTAGCCTCATGTATTGGTTTAAACGGGATAACATGCAAAACTCAATGAAAATAGAGCAAGAACAGAAAGTAAAACTCATAAAACTCAGCCAATCTTATTTAGAATAAAGACATAAACCCAATCCAACTATCTAAACGAGATTAGCTACGCACAGATGAAGTAAAATCGACAATAAACATGAAGGAATCCATAGAATATGACAAAGAATGGTCTACAACAGTGCTGCAATGTAAAAGAGGCAAAGAAATTATAAAAACGACCAAAGTTCTAACCTAACGGCGGACTAAAACCGAGGCTACATATATATAGAAAATACGTCGGCGTCGAGACGACAAGGGCAGCGTCTCGACGCCACCAACATTACACTTCGGCCCAAATTCGCGCCAGCGTCGAGACGCCAGCCTCAAATCTCAACTTTCTGCTTTATTTTCGGCTTTGTCTCCCTTCCTCTCAGTTCAGGGCTTCAATCTTCGGCTTCTGGATTCATTCTTCAGGATCGCTTCAGCACAATTGGGTCTTTTCACCTCCTCGTCGTCCAAGACATCGAGATGGCTCCAAAACTCCGTAATTGGCCCGAATTAACACCAATTAGCGTGATTTGCTCCTGACAACCTAAGCTCAATTAACCTGTAAATAGGACAAGTTAAGCATAAAATGATCCTAACAAGCTTAGATTAGAGGCGATAAAATAGGACTATTTAGGTCCTATCAAATACCCCCAACCTAAATCTTGCTAGTCCTCGAGCAAGGCACACACAAACCAAAGAGAAAGGCGTTGTGCATATAATCGAAAAGTGATTTAATCCTCAAGACTCAAATATTCCAAAAACTAAAGCAATCAAGAGACATTCATAGGAGAGACAAATGAGGAGATAGATCAAAAAAATTTTAAAGATTATCTTGCACAAGAGAGCTCCATCCCACCTAAAGAAGACTTTACTAGCCCGGGATTGGTTTACTTAACTCTCATCCTATCTTCCCCCTACACTGGCACTAAGGTCTTGCTAAAAGGCCCAAATGGAACAAACTAGGTTGTTTCCTCTTGCTTAGTGCCTGATCAAGGAACTGCTTTTTCTTCTCTCTTTTTTTTTCTTTTTTTTTTTCTTTTTTTTTTTTTTTTTTTTTTTTGCTTTTTGCTATTGCTTTTTCTCTCTTTTTTTTGGCATTTCTTTTGGATGGGGCAGTAGCTTTCACACTACAGTGCAGGGACCCATAACCCGAGTTTTACTCTTGGTTGGCCTAACTGATCACACTGCATGTAGCTATTTTTACCCTTAGCGTTTAAGCTCAATGCAAGCATGCTCTCTTTTTCTTTTCTCGCAAAGTAAAGATGGTGAGCATATGATTTTTCTTTTCTTTTGGCTTGCCACCACTAACTTATTTTTCCCCTCTTTTTTTATTGCAGGCATTTTTCTTTTTCTCTCCTAGGCAAGACTCCACACACTATTTTGCAAAAAATTTAGACTTTCTCACTTAACCTTACACCTATCGGGGTGACAACAGGAATATGAGCTAAGTAATTCGCTCATAAGCATTCAAGTCCTACTTTAAAGCAAGATAGACACCAAACATATGCAAGACATATCCAATAAAAGTTTTAAAAAGACTCATTTTTTTAACACTCTCGGTCACAACTCATCCCAAGCAATAAATTTTCGAAAAAAATTGAGTCAATCCTAGGAAATCATCATCACTTAAGCAAGCATATACACAACAAGCATGCAAGAAATTTTATTTAGCACAAACGTTGGCCTGACGCTCAGATGCTCAAGGCCCAACATAAATGTAAAGTACGATTCCCCACCCCCAACCTAAAATTTACATTGCCCTCAATGTAATAAATCATGAAGAATTAAGACAATGCAAAGGGAAAGAATAGAACTTCTCCGAATATTGCACTCATGGGTGGTGAATCACGCTTCTCTACAAACATGGAAGCATCGCTTTTGTACCGCCAATCCTAAAAGACAAAAAAAAACAAGGAAACATACATAAAAGCAACCAATAAAAATAAACCTATCTAAGAATTGAAATAACAGAAAGAAGTAAAGTTATGAGGTGCAATTGCTTAAGGTCGTTTGATCGACCGCGCTCTCCTCTAATTTTTAGGAAGGCTTCTCTCCACAGGTCCAGAATACATTGTTTTTAGAGATCTCATGTTTCAATAATTTTGGGGCCTGCAAGGAAGTATCAGTAGAAGAAGAAATAATTTTTAGGAAGGCTTACCAGAGCTTTTGTTGTTCATCTTACTGACTTGGGTTGCCAGCTGAGTGATTTGGTTTCCCAAATTCTGAATGGCGTTCTTGGTCTCTTGCTGGAATTGTAAAGAACTGTCAATAAGTTTCTTAAGTGCCTCATCGAAGGATGTCTCTGAAGTTGAGGTGGAAGCTTGATTATGCTTGAACATTAGTGGCCTATGTTGGTTCCCATAGCTAAAATTTTGATGGTCTCTCCATCCTGGATTGTATGTGTTGCTATATGGGTTGTATTGTCTTTGATTTCCATTGAATCCACCAATGGCATTCACCTCTCCTTTGTCTTGTATCTCAGGGCAGGCATCCATAGTATGGGTAGTCATCGAGCAAAGTCCACGCCTGTGCACCTGTCCTGAACATAAAGAGCAAACAAGTTTAGTTAATTCACTCATTTCAACGCGCATTTCGCTTACCTCACTTTTTATGGCGGCTTGCACAACTGCAGGTGGTCCTCTCATCCTGAATTGCTGAGAATTCTCAGCAATACTTGAGATTAGTTGTCTAGCCTCAACAGGGGTCTTGTTGACTAGTGCTCCTCCACTAGCTGCATCCACCATACTACGATCCATAGGAAGTAGCCCTTCGTAAAAATACTGGATCAACAACTGATCCGAGATCTAGTGATGTGGAAAACTAGCGCACAAACGCTTGAATCTTTCCCAATATTTGTGGAGTGTCTCCCCAGTGATCTGTGAAATTCCATAAATCTCCTTTCTGATGTTTGCAGCTCTACTGACAGGGAAGAATTTCTCCAGGAATTGCTTCTTCATCTCGTTCCATGTACTGATAAAGTCGGAGGGAAGGTAATAGAGCCAATCTTTCGCTGAATCTTTTAGCGAAAAGGGGAATGCCCTCAGATTCAGCGCTTACTCTGTCACTCCATGGGGTCTCATACCAGAACATACTATGTGAAATTCCTGCAAATGTTTGTGCGGGTCCTCTCCTACACTACCACAAAAAATAAGAAGTAAGTGTATTAAACTCGACTTTAATTCAAAAGTACCTGCCGTCTTGGGGTAGGTAATACAGAGTGGCTGATGGTTTAGATCTGGCACTGCCAGCTGCCTTAATGTTCTTTCAGCCATAATTGGTGCTTCAACCTCGCTGAGATTATTAACTCTAGAAATTTTAGGTTCAAATCTAAGATCGTTTCCCTGCGAAGAACGTGTGATCATAAACCATGCAAACAAGAATTAAAAACACAAAATCCTAAAAATACTAGAAATCGCCCTTCCTCGACAACGGCGCCAAATTGATGGGTCGGAGTTGTCGAGGCTCTTGTTT
This sequence comes from Luffa acutangula, assembly GCA_036850905.1. Classification (NCBI taxonomy): domain Eukaryota; kingdom Viridiplantae; phylum Streptophyta; class Magnoliopsida; order Cucurbitales; family Cucurbitaceae; genus Luffa; species Luffa acutangula. Next base: position 21,671,745 of record CM072087.1, read on the forward strand.
GTCAAATAAAATTTATAATCCACGACACTACGACTATTTTATAGCAATAGCGGCCAAGGCCGAACACAGGGAAGGGGGATCTAGCAAGTGTAGAATTTTGTGTTTATGAAAACATGGGGGGATTTTTAGATTGAAGGACAAGCAAAGAATAATAAAATACTGAATTTAAAAGACATAAAACTAAGCATGCAGGAGAGAAATTAGACAGAAACAATAATATGAAAGGGGATCGTGAAGGATTGGAATTTCGTAATTCCGTAAAGCGGAAGCGTGATGGGGACCGATTCGTAATTAATTTTGTTTAATCTAAAATACCAATATATTGGCAATAAACTTAGAACTATTTGAGATTTATATTAAGGCTAAGCATACGAAAATATTAGATCTAAATCTAATTTATATAATAACAAATTACTTACTCTCGTTGACGACTCAGATTAAATTCACCAACTGCTTGTGAATTAATCACGAACTAGTGCAAACACCACCACTATGGCAACACTGGTATTACTCTGAGACTTCTAGAGGCAGGAAACTGGTGGGAGTCTAGAGAAAGCCTGAGGGGAATTCTCTGAGAGTAGGAGAATGAATGGGATGCCTTTCACCCCACCCCAGGGGTCCTATTTATAGGTAAAGGTCAAGATCTTTTTCATAATACGAAAAAGTCTCTAATTTTAATTTCATAATTAATTAATTAATTTCCATAATTAAATATCATATATTTAATCTTAGGGATTTTATTAAAATTAAAATTAATATGAATCCAATTCATATTAAATTTATTTGAACTCTTTCAAATATTTTCTTTCCTAATAGGAAAAGGTCTCTAATTTTAATAAATAATTAATTAATTTCATAATTAATTAATTTACCCAATTAAATATCATATATTTAATCTTAGGGATTTTATTAAAATTAAAATTAATATGAATCGAATTCATATTAAATTTATTTGAACTCTTTCAAATATTTTCTCTCAAGAATTAATTTTTGATATTAATTCAAAAATTATATTATAAAGTTTCGTAAACTTTATATTATAATGCATTAATATACATTATACGATTCCCCAAATAAATTGAACACTTTCAATTTACAATTTATACTTAATTGCCTCGAGTCTCTTTACGAGCTACCAATGGGACTTAATGGACCTACAAATCAATAGCTCCAACAATACGAGACTAATTGGCCAAACTCATTAACCAAGTTTAGTCAACATTCGTTAACTGTGGGTCACTCCACTAAAAACCCACAATTGTAGAATATTTATGTGTCCACGGATATCAACCAAGCAGTAAGTCAATCCTTCACTTGTGTTCGTAACACCAGCTGGGTCAAATTACCGTATTACCCCTGGGTTACCTCTGGTTCCTTAAGTACCACTAATTCCTCTAATAAACAAGTTGTTTAGGGTCCAACCACTAAACAGGAGTTCCTCTCGGGCCAGGAGAGGACGACGCGCCTCTGTTTAAGCCCCAGAATTAGACCTTAAGGGAACACACATCTACTTACCCCAATAGGGGAGGAGTGAATGTCATCCTGTAATGTTATGTTCCCAACCCTCATTCGGTCTTGCCCCTGAAATGGTAGGATTATTGAGTCGGCGAACTGGCCACTCTCACTCATACAAATCTAAGGACAATCCCTCCTGAAAAGGGTTCATAATAGACTCAAAATTGAGATTGAGTTACTTAGGTCATCCTATTGAAATAGAAACCTAAACTAGTTAATGGCGTTACATCTAGTGGTTACTATTTCGCGATCCGGTCCTATGCAAAACTCATTGCATAGGATACCCTCCACCCGCATGTCTCCTACATGGATGCTTTGGATCATTGCATCTGTATCGAATACAAGGTGGACCGTAACACATAGTGTCACCAGAATAAGGTACCCAGCCTTATCCCTATACTATAGACCTTTTAGGTTGTTACTTGGACACTGATCCCCATATGTCCCCACATTCTAGTCCAAGTTTCATTTAAACAACCTTAGATCTTAGTTTATTGGATTTAGGGTTTATTAATGCAAACTTGATTATTCAATAACCAAATTACTGAATTACTCAAATAACGCTTTATTGAGATCGATTAATTTGTTTCATTTACTATCTACGAGTTTTACGGCATAAAACCCAACAACTCCCACTTGAACTAAAACTCTAGTGGGCACTGTACATCAACAATCAAAATTGAATGAATAATCATTGAAGTAGGAATAGTAGTTTGTATTAATACTTTATAATACATGAAAAATACAAATACAGATAAATAGAATAAACTAGAGCATTCACAATACCCATTACACTTCTCCCACTTGCCCTATATTATTCTATGTACATATCTTGCAGATCTAGACCCTCTAGATGACCCTCGAACACTTTAGTCATGAGAGCCTTCGTAAATGGATCAGCAATATTGTGCGCAGAGGCTACCTTCGTGATGATCACGTCCCCTCCTTGCACGATCTCTCTGATGAGATGATATTTGTGCTCTATGTACTTGCCTCTTTTGTGACTGCGAGGTTCCTTAGAATTTGCCACTGCACCACTATTATCACAGTAAAGGGTGATTGGCAAGTTCATATTTGAAACAACTTCCAAATCCATCAAGAACTTTCGTAGCCATACAGCCTCCTTAGCTGCTTCACAAGCAGCGTCATATTCGGCCTCCATGGTGGAGTCTGCAATGCATCCTTGCTTGATGCTACGCCAGACTACAGCTCCCCCGTTGAGTACTGACCCTGATGTGGATTTCCTAGAATCCTTATCAGTATGAAAGTCAGAGTCTGTGTATCCTGTAAGGATCAAATCCTTAGAGTCATACACAAGCTGATAGTCCCTCGTTCTCCGAAGATACTTGAGGATGTTTTTAACTACAATCTAGTGGTCTAACCCTGGATTGGACTGGTACCTGCTGACTATCCCAACTGCATAGCAAATGTCAGGCCTAGTACACAATATGGCGTACATAAGACTGCCGACAGTTGAAGCATAAGGGATCCGTCTCATATCCTCAATTTCTTGAGGTATCTTAGGACACTGTTCCTTAGACAAATGAACTTCATGCCTGAAGGGTAGTAAACCCCTCTTGGAATTCTGCATCTTATATCTAGACAGCATCTTGTCTATATATGAAGCTTGAGACATGGCTAACGTTCTGTTCTTACGATTCCTGATAATTTGAATCCCTATAACATACTGAGCTTCACCCAAATCCTTCATTTGGAACTCAGTCGATAGCCATTTTTTAATGTCAACTAGATATTCTACATCATTCCCAATGAGTAAAATATCATCTACATACAACACCAGAAAAGCTACTGAACTGTTGATAATCCTTTTGTAAACACAAGGTTCATCAACGTTCTGGTCAAAGCCATAAGATTTAACAGCAGTGTCAAACCTTATATTCCAAGATCTGGAAGCTTGCTTCAACCCATAAATGGATCGTCTAAGCTTGCAAACTTTTTGCTCCTGATCTTGAGCAATGAACCCCTCTGGTTGAGACATAAAGATGTTCTCATCAAGATTGTCATTCAGAAAAGCAGTCTTGACGTCCATTTGCCAAATCTCATAATCATAAAACGTGGCAATGGACAAGAGAATCCTTATTGACTTTAACATGGCAAATGGGGAGAAGGTTTCATCATAGTCCACCCCCTCCATTTGGGTATAACCCTTTGCCACCAGTCGAGCTTTGAAAGTCTGCACTTTCCCAGCTACGTCTCGTTTTCTCTTGTAGATCCATTTGCACCCTATGGGTTTAACCTCTTCAGGTAGGTCTACAAGATCCCATACTTGATTGAAGTACATAGACTCCATCTCTAGGTCCATAGCTTTGACCCACTGGTCATGGTCCACATCATTCATTGTCTGTCTAAAGGTCAATGGATCCTCGATTCCATCATCAGATATGACAGCTGGAGTTTCTGCTAAACCCAGATAGCGTTCAAGTTGAATAACAATCCTCCCACTACGTCGAGGCATTCTCAACTGTTGAGAAGGATGGGTTTGACCAGATGTACTGGGCTCATCTACAACTCTTGTTGAAGGTCCAGTCTGTGAACTGGGCTCATCAACAACCCTTGTTGAAGGTCCAGCCTTATCAACAACTCTTGTTGATTCATTCGTAGCTTCACCAGAAAGTTCACTTAACACCATTTTGCTGTGTGGCTTGTGTTCTTAAACATGGTCTTCTTCTAAGAAAGTAGCATTTGTTGAAACAAACACTTTATTTTCTTGTGGGTCGAAGAAGTATCCACCCCTTGTTTCTTTTGGGTGGCCTACGAATAGGCATAATTTTGAACGTGAATCCAATTTCTTTGAATTTTCCACTAGCACATGTGCAGGACAACCCCAAATTCTGAAATGACGTAAACTAGCTTTACGCCCTCTCCAGAGCTCAAATGGTGTTTCAGAAACACTCTTTGAGGGAACTACATTCAAAATATAAACTGCAATCTCTACTGCATAACCCCAAAAAGAATTAGGCAGTTGAGCATAGCTCATCATAGATCGAACCATGTCCAACAAGGTTCTGTTTCTCCTTTCAGATACACCATTATGTTGAGGTGTACCTGGTGCTGAGAGTTGAGACGAGATTCCATGTTCTATCAAATAGTTCTGGAAATTTAAGTCCAAATACTCTCCACCTCGATCAGATCGAAGTGTTTTAATGGTCTTACCTAACAAGTTCTCTGTTGGGTTTTATGCCCTAAAACTCGTAGATAGTGAATGTAACCGTTGACCGGATATTAATGAAATAATATTGATATATTTTTCCATTAAATGTTATTAATTATTTTATATTTGTCTTTGCCTAAAAATAACCCTAATCCAATAAACTAGACATCCTAGGCTGTAATATGAGTCTTGAACTATATGTAGCGACATATGGGATCATTGTTCAAGAAACAGCCTAAAGGGTCTATAGTATAGGGATAAGACTGGGTGCCTTATCCTGGCAACATTATGGATACGGCCCACTTTGTATTTGTTACAAACGCTATGATCCAACGCGTTCGTGTAGGAGACATGCGAGTGGGGTATCCTATCCAATGAGTTTGCATAAGACCGGACCGCGAAATAGTAACCACTGGTTATAACACCGTTAGCTAGTTGGTTTTCTATTTCACTAGGACGACCTAGACAACTTAGTCTTAATCCTGAGTTGATTGTGGACTCCTGCTCATGAGAGATTGTCCTTTGATTTGCATGGGTGAGAGTGGCCAATACGCCGACTCAATAAGCCTACCATTTTGGGGACAAGACCAAATGGGGAGCTGGGAACATAATCGTACAAGATGGAATTCACTTCTTCCCGACTTTAGGGAAGCAGATGAGTGTTCCCTTAAGTGGTCATTCCGAGTCTTGAACAAAGGGCCCTACCCTCTCAATGGCACGAGAGGGTTTTCTGTTTGATGGTTGGACCACAAACAGGTTGTTCATTAGAGAAGAACTGGTACTTAAGGAAATAGAAGTAACCCAGGGGTAAAACGGTAATTTGACCCAGCTGGTGTTACAGACACTCGTGAAGGACTAACTAGTCGATATTGGTCTAGATCCATGGACATAGAAAATATGTCTACAGTGAGAAGAGTGCAACTATGAGTCTATAGTGGAATGTACACACAGTTAACGAATATTGATTAATGTGGTTAATAAGTTTGACCAATTAATCTCACATCGTTGGAGCTTCTGATCTGCAGGTCCATTAGGTCCCACTGGTAGCTCATAAAGTAATTTGAGGCAACTAAGTAATAAATGTAAATTGAAAATGTTCAATTCACTAAGGGAAACAATATAATATATATTGATATATTATGAGAGAAATTAATATTTGAAGAAATTCAAATATTAATATAAATTTGAGTCACATTAAATTTATGGAAGTTTGAAAGAGTTCAAATAATGAATTAATTAATTTTAAGTCCTAAAATCTATTTGGGCAAATTAATTAATTCAAGGCCGGAAATTAAATATGTGATATTTAATTGGTGGTTAATTAATTAAAGAATTCATTAACCGGGTATTAATCATTTATGGAAATGATCTAATCACTTATGGAAGTAATTAGTCATTTGTGGAAAAGATTAATCAATTATGGAATTGATTGATCATGGATTGATTAAATAAGGAATAAGAATGAATCAATTTTGGAAAAGATTGATTTAATTGAATATTTTATTCATGGCCTCTCTTCTATAAATAGAACACTAGACCTAATTGGTTCAGTACACTCCTCTCTTGCTTTTAGACTCACAAGACAAGACCTAGAATTCTCTCTAGCCTCCCTCTTAGAGAAAGACTCCCACAAGTCTTTTGCCTCCTAGACTTAGAGACATACCGGTGTAACCTCTGTGGTTATTGTGTCTTTGAAGAAGAAATTTCCAGCGAAGAAATCACGAAGGAATCGCTGCGTTTTCGTTCGTTGGAGTGTCGTTGGCGAAGAACGGTCAAGTCTACAACGAAGGTTTATAATGGTTCTTTCCTTTTTCTTTAGAAAAGCATGAAAATAATTTTAGATTTATTTTTCAGCATGTTTATACCAATTTTCCAGCAACTTTAAAGTATGTTTAAAGTTTATTTGAGTTTTTCGTAACGGTATTTTAATGTTAATTAATATACGGCGTAAGGTCCAATCGATGCGCTTCCGCTGCCTGGGGGCTTTTATCCCCTTCATTCTCAACTTTAGTCCTCTACTCCTTGAACTTTTCAAGGGCTTCAGACTTATGACTCATTAGGTATAAATAACCATACCTTGAATAATCATCTATGAAAGAGATGAAATATTCATACCCTCCTCGAGCTCTTACATTTATTGGACCACAGAGATCCGTATGTACGAGTTCTAAGGGCTCCTTGGCGCGATAATCTTTTCTAGTAAAAGGTCGTTTGGTCATCTTACCTTCGAGACATGACTCACACGAAGGTAAAGTACCATCTTCTAACTGGCTTAGAAGTCCGTTCTTAACCAATCTCCCAATCCTATTGAGATTTATGTGGCCAAGTCTCAAGTGCCAAAGATAGGTACTTTGAGAAACTTTCTGCATTTTTGGTTGAGTCTCGGCTGTTTTAAACATTTCATTGTTCAAAATATCCCTAGACTCTATTGGTCTTAAAACATACAAATTGTTCTCCATTTTTGCAGAACAGATATCAGTACCCCTTCATTCACAGAAAAGGACACTGAATATCCTTGTTCTAGCAAACAAGAAATATAAATCAAATTTCTTTTTATTTTGGGAACTATATATACATTATCTAATAACATATAGTGTTCCCTGGAGAAGAACATTTTAATATCTCCCACTACTTTAGCTGAAATGAGCTCCCTAATCCCAACTCTAAGAGTCATTTCCCCAACATCCAACTGTTGCCAGGAGCTCATTCCCTCAAAGGAAGAGCATACATGATGAGTGGCACCTGAATCAAGGATCCAGGTTGTATCATCATTTTCCACTATACATGTTTCAATGACCAATAAATAAAATTTATTTTCATTGAGATGTGCTAAGCAGTCTATGTCATATTCATCATGAACAATTTCAGATGAATTAGACATGTGGGCTTGAGAACCGTCCTCAGTTAAGACCAATTCCACGCAATTAGTGTTTAAGTAAATTTTCTTAGTTGTATTAGAAATACCAGTTTTGTAGTTGGCGTTATTCGAGGCATACAAAGAACGTTTCATTGCTGAGAACAAACAAATTAACTTAATAAGTATTGTTACATTAACCCATTACACAAAATAATATTATTATTTTAATCCAATCAATTTAGCAAAAGTAATGATCGACCCATAGAATAAACATTCATTTTGCAACGATACTTCAGAGGTTTAGAACAACAGCTACCATAGGGTAGTCAACACTACTCCTCCTCTGAATTGAGACAATCTCAGCCAATTCCTATTCCCGGAATAACTCATATTCCAATAGTTCTTAGCTACCGTTTTTTCGGTCAGGAAATTATTAACACCTTAACAATTTCCCGTAAGTGTGACCCTCCATTTTTCAGATTTCAGAGGTCGGCCCCAACAATGCTACCGTAGGAAAAGTCAAAGTTGGAAATGGACCTAAGAAATCCTATCCATTTCTGGAGTTTGCGTTGTTTCGACTCCCATGATCAAGCCCTCCGTAGGGTGATCGCTCCTATGGCGACTCGCAGGCAGATCATGGGGATCTCACGGTGCAACCTAATGGAGGAGACCGTAGGATACGTTGACATGTGTCCTGCTTCCACTTACTATAAAATACTCCCTCATTCACCTTGATAGTGATCCATGCAAACACCATCCGTAGGGGGTCACTCCTAGGGTGACTTGAGGCCAAGCATGAACCTCACGTTGTGAACTTTTGAGGACGTGAGAGCAAAACTTGATTTATGAAAATCTTGTTTTGATATATTTCCTCCCACTAAGTATTTTTATAATTATAGGGTCTATTACTTAGGTAAATTCCGGCTAAGTGAATCTATCTAAGTCTATGCCAGTATATAACTTTTATATATATAGGTTTTTTCTCTAATGTCTAGGTGGATTAAACACTTTTAATTACCTAGAGGCATTGCATACTAATACAAGTATGGTTAATTCAACTCATGTTTCGGCTAAGTTCCCAGGTAGCAGGTGTTCTGTAAACTGTCATCTTAAGTACCTCCAGCCTTAGACAGAAGTTTACCGGTAGAGTTCCCTTATAACCAATAGTTATGATAGATCTTTACTCTAAAGATCTAGGTGAATTAAACTCTTTTAATTGACCTAGTGATATTGCTTGCTAACATAGCTATGGTTAATTCAACTCTAGTTCCGAGTCAGTTCCCAAGTAGTAGGTGTTCTGTAAACCGTCATCTTAAGTACCTCCAGCCTTAGACGGAACTTCATCGGGAGAGTTCCCTTATAACCATAGTAATGTAAAATTTTACTCTAAAATCTAGGTGAATTAAACTCTTTTAATAAACCTAGTGACATTGCATGCTAACATTTAACTATGATTAATTCGTTGATCAAAAAAAAACTATGATTAATTCAACTTCGGTATTCCGGGTTAGTTCCCAGGTAGGAGGTGTTCCGTAAACCGTCATCTTAAGTACCCCCAGCCTTAGACAGAACTTAATCGGTGGAGTTCCCTTATAATCATAGTAATATTTTTCCTACTTAGTCAATTAAAACTATTTTTAATTCTAAGTAAGAAAATAATTTTAACCCTATTAGAATTATAATGAGCTTAGGTCTAATTAATTTTAAACATTTTAAAATTAATTCATTTTAACCTAAGGTCCTATGTTTGCATACAACTCTTTGTTATAGGTTGACGGTTTCTAATCAATTTTATAACTTATTATAAAATTTTAATGATTAGCCCTATAACATGCTTCTATGGTGTTGGAAAAATAACAATCATATTCTAATTATTAAACACCATATTATTATGACGCCGGTAACGATAATATAACGATTATATTAATCTAAAGTGGTGTCATGCTTCATGCAATTTCAATTTCATTTAATTAATATCGATTATATTAATTAAACATCCATGAAAATTAAATTACATGAAATTTGACATTAATATAATATAACTCTTATATTAATCTAATTAATGTCATGTTCAATGCTATTCCATTTTCATTTAATTAATATAACATTTTATATTAAATCATACATGAAAACAAGCATTGATTTATATTTGTTATTTTCATTCATAATATAACTAATTATATTAAATCTCATGGAAATAATCTTAAGCATGCATGCTACATTAATTAAATATAACAATTATATTTAGCTAAATTAATGTCATACATCATGTTTCACCAATTTCATATATTTAATATAACAATTATACTAAATAACTCATGAAATTAAATTCATGCATAATTACCATACATTATAACAATTATAACATAAATATGCATGAAAACATGCTTAACCTATGGTGGGAATTTAAGCTATATGATATCCATAAGGCAAATAAATAGCAATTGAACCGGTTAATTTTGACCCCTAGGATAAAATAAAGCATAAATTACAATAACTATAGCTAAATTCTATCCTAAAAGTCCTTCTGCAGCTCCAAATACTGGTCTAGACCGCTCGAACCGATCCGAACCACTTCGAATTAGCTACAAAAACCACGAACCGAGCCAAATGCCAACTGAACCAGACCAAATTGGTCCCAACCCAGCCAGACCGCGTGAACCGGACCGCCCAATCGCCTTGAACCGTCCTGTGGCGAATCCCTAACGCGTGCTGTAATCGTGACGGCGTCGCAATTTCTCCGATTTTTATCTCATAAAAACCTATTCTAGACCCGGACTTACATAGGACTCGATTTTACATAAAATACCCGAAACATCGGTCCCTTACATGATAATATCACATAAAAACAGTAAAATCTATGGCCATAAAATTAACCTAAACAGTTCAATGCAAACCATACATACATTATGCATTAATCAATCCCACCAATAGCCAGTGAAAATTTTAAAGAAACAAAATTAGATCTACGATCGGCTCTAATACCAATTGAAGGATTGGAATTCCGTAATTCCGTAAAGCGGAAGCGTGATGGGGACCGATTCGTAATTAATTTTGTTTAATCTAAAATACCAATATATTGGCAATAAACTTAGAACTATTTGAGATTTATATTAAGGCTAAGCATACGAAAATATTAGATCTAAATCTAATTTATATAATAACAAATTACTTACTCTCGTTGACGACTCAGATTAAATTCACCAACTGCTTGTGAATTAATCACGAACTAGTGCAAACACCACCACTATGGCAACACTGGTATTACTCTGAGACTTCTAGAGGCAGGAGACTGGTGGGAGTCTAGAGAAAGCCTTGAGGGGAATTCTCTGAGAGTAGGAGAATGAATGGGATGCCTTTCACCCCACCCCAGGGGTCCTATTTATAGGTAAAGGCCAAGACCTTTTTCCTAATAGGAAAAAGAAGACATTTTCCTAATAGGAAAAGGTCTCTAAATTTAATAAATAATTAATTAATTCCATAATTAATTAATTTTCCTAATTAAATATCATATATTTAATCTTAGGAATTTTATTAAAATTAAAATTAATATGAATCCAATTCATATTAAATTTATATGAGCTCTTTCAAATATTTTCTTTCCTAATAGGAAAAGGTCTCTAATTTTAATAAATAAATAATTAATTCCATAATTAATTAATTTACCCAATTAAATATCATATATTTAATCTTAGGGATTTTATTAAAATTAAAATTAATATGAATCGAATTCATATTAAATTTATTTGAACTCTTTCAAAGCAGTAATTCAATCCTTCACGTGTGTTCGTAACACCAGCTGGGTCAAATTACCGTTTTACCCCTAGGTTACCTCTGGTTCCTTAAGTACCACTGATTCCTCTAATGAACAAGTTGTTTAGGGTCCAACCACTAAACAGGAGTTCCTCTCGGACCAGGAGAGGACGGTGCACCTTTGTTCAAGCCCCGGAATCAACCTTAAGGGAACACATATCTACTTACCCCAATAGGGGAATGAGTGAATGTCATCTTGTACTGTTATGTTCCCAGCCCCCATTCGGTCTTGCCCCTCAAATGGTAGGATTATTGAGTCGGCGAACTGACCATTCTCACCTATACAAATCTAAGGACAATCCCTCCTGAAAGGGGTTCATAACAGACTCAGGATTGAGATTGAATTACCTAGATCATCCTATTGAAATAGAAACCTAAACTACTTAACGGCGTTACATCTAGTGGTTACTATTTCGTGGTCCGGTCTTATGCAAACTCATTGCATAGGATACCCTCCACCCACATGTCTCCTACATGGATGCTTTGGATCATTGCATCTGTATCGAATACAAGGTGGACCGTATCACATAGTGTCACCAGGATAAAGTACCCAGCCTTATCCCTATACTATAGACCTTTTAGGTTGTTACTTGGACACTGATCCCCGAATGTCCCCACATACTAGTCCAAGTTTCATTTAAACAACCTTGGATCTTAGTTTATTGGATTTAGGGTTTATTAATGCAAACTCGATTATTCAATAACCAAATTACTGACTTACTCAAATAACGCTTTATTGAGATCGATTAATTTGTTTCATTTACTATCTACGAGTTTTAGGGCATAAAACCCAACAGATCGTTGGATTGGGATTTATTATGCTTGATTCTAATTCGTTGGCTTCCTAGTGTTCTCTAATAATTATTCTAAACTGATTTCATTAGTCTGGTTGGCTACTGGGTTACTCGAAGGACCCCCCTTCACTAACATGTGCTAATTACCTTGCTAATCGTGAATTCTCCAATTAACAAGATTAATTAATATAGACTCTATCGCTCACCACCCCTTATGCATAATTTAGCAACCATCCGAGACCTCTGCAATGGTTACTAATTATATCTAACTAGTTAATTAACAAGCAATTTCGCAACTACCCATTAAAACTAGTCGCTTTTGGATCGTGGGTCCAAATCGTAAGAACCAAATTCAAATGCAATTTAAATCTAATTCCTGCAACCTTTAACATGCATCCTAGTGCTATCAAGGGTCGTCTCGCGTAGAGAGTGGCTTGCCTCAACCTAGTGGTTATCTAAAAATAACTGATGGAATACACAAGCGATAATTGCATAAGACGTCAATCCTAATAGACTAGCGTCATATATTTGTTTAAACGGGATAACATGCAAAACTCAATGAAAATACAACACGAACAGAAAGTAAAACTCAGAAAACTCAGCCAGTCTTATTTAGAATCAAGACATAAACCTAATCCAACAATCTAAACGAGATTAGCTACACATAGATGAAGTAAAATCGACAATAAACGTGAAAGAATCCATAGAATATGACCAAGAATGGTCTACAACAGTTCTGGAATGTAAAAGAGGCAAAGAAATCGTAAAAAGAACCAAAGTTCCAACCTAACGGCGGACTAATACTAAGACTACATATATATCTAAAATACGTCGGCGTCGAGACGCCAAGGCCAGCGTCTCGACGCCACGAACATTACACTTCGACCCGAATTCGCGTCGGCGTCGAGACGCCAGCCTCAAATCTCAACTTGTTGCTTAATTTCTCGGCTTTGTCTCGCTTCCTCTCGGTTCGAGGCTTCAATCTTCGGCTTCCAGTGTCATTCTTCAGGCCCGCTTCAGCACAATTGGGTATTTTCACCTCCTCGTCGTCCTAGACACCGAGATGACTCCAAAACCCCGTAATTGGCCCGAATTAACATCAATTAACCTGTAAATAGGACAAGTAAAGCATAAAATGATCCTAACAAGCCTAGATTAGAGGCGATAAAATAAGACTATTTAGGTCCTATCATCCATAAACTCCCCTTTTTGATTACCTCAAAAAAACACAAAAGAATTTGGATATAAATCGATTGTTCCTTGTGATTGACCTCGACCACTACTGCTACAAGTTAGCTTTAGGAATCGTGGATTATAACACGGTGTCTTATTGTTATTTCCTTTTGTGTTTTTCACCTTTTTTCTTGTTTTTTTTTTTTTTTTTTTTGTAGTTTGTTTCTTGTAGGCCTTTGTGACAATCCTTTAGCAAGAGGAAGCTACTATACTACTGGCGATCTTCTTGGAGCTACAAGACTCGTCAATGTCCTGACCTGATTAAAGCCAAAAGATCTGATCACCGTATCAAATCTTATATTCCAAGATTGAAATGCTTAGGTCAATCCATTAATGGATCACTTAAGCTTGCAAACCCTTTTGCTTTTGATCTTGCTCAATGGACCCTTCTGGTTGAGACCTTAAATGTCTCGTTTCCTCTTGTAAATCCACTTGTAACCTATAGGTGTTACCCCATCAAGCAAATTTACAAGATCTCAGATGGAATTGAAATGCAAAGACTTCATTTCCAGGTCCATGGCTTTAAACCATTGGTCCTTGTCAACATCATTCATTTTCTTTCTAAAAGATAATGAATCCTCTATGTCATCATCAAGAATGACGACTTGAGCTTCAAATAAGCCCATGTAACGGTCAGATTATAAAACAACCCTCCCACTACATCAAGGCATTCTCAACGCTTGAGATAGATGTGACTTGACAAAAAACACTGGCCTTATCAACAACTCTTATTGAATAACCAGTTTTATCAACAACTCTTGTTGATTTTTCTGTAGCTTCATTAGTTAATACACTCAAACTGACTTTACTTTGTGGCTTATGATTGCTCATTTGGTCTTCTTTCGAGAATGTAGTATTTGTCAAATACAAATTCGTAATTCTCTTGTGGATTGAAGAAATATCCACTCCTCCTTTCCTTTGAGGTAACCTACAAAGTATGTAATGAAGTCAACACTTCATGACCCCAAAACGAGCCAGGCAATTGAGCATAGCTCAATATGAATTGAACCATATCCAATAGGGTTCTAATACTCCTAACTGAGATTTAGGATGTGATTCCATGAAGTATCAAATAGTCTTAGAATCTCAAGTCCCTATACTCAACACATTGATCAGATCAAAGTGTTTTTTATTATCTCACCTAACAAGTTTCCAACTTCAGTCTTAAACTCCTTCGAATATCTCAAGAGCTTTAGACTTAAATTGCATTAGGTAGAGATATTCATACCTTTGAATAATCATCTATAAACGAGATTAATTATTCATACCCTCCCACTGCTTTAACATACTGGACCACAAGGATCCAAATGTATAAACTTCAGGGGTTCTTTGGCTCTTTAGTTCTTTTCCAGTAAAAGATCTATTAGTCATATTGCCCATAAGGCATGACTTAATTGGTATTAGAGAGTCTTCTTCTAACTAACTTAGAAGTATACTCTAGACTAAGCTCCCAATCATATTGAGATCAAAATAGCCTAACCTTCAGAACCAAAGAAAGGTATTTCCTTTAGGAGATATCCTTTGCCTTTATTTCTTTGAGTATAAGCAATCTTAAACAACTTAGTGCTCATGACTTGCTTTACTCTCGATTAGTCTTAAAACACATAAGTTATTTTCCAGTAAAGCTGAACAAATGTCAACTCCCTTTCTTAAAATAAAACTGCGTTAGCAGAGAAAGGTATAGAGCAACATTGTCCCAGCATATACGTTATAGAAATCAAATTTCTATTAAACTTTAGGAAATACATACACATTATCTAATAATGTGTATTTTCTCCCACTAGATAAAATAACTTAATGTTCCCTCTGCCAAAGCCGAGATATACTCTCCAGATCAAAATCTGAGAGTCACCTGTTTGCAACAATTGCCATGAGCTTATTCCTTGAAAGGAAAAAACAAACGTGATAAGTGGCACCTAAATTAAAAATTCAGGCTGTATCCTCATTTTCCATTATGCACGTTTCAATGACCAATAAATCACATTCATTGTCATCGACATTGGCTAGGCAGTTAATGTCATAATCATCATAAACGATTCAAGATGAACTAGACATTTGGGCCTGAGGACATTCCTCACTAA
The DNA here is from genome assembly GCA_036850905.1 of Luffa acutangula. NCBI lineage: Eukaryota > Viridiplantae > Streptophyta > Magnoliopsida > Cucurbitales > Cucurbitaceae > Luffa > Luffa acutangula. Next base: position 21,687,210 of record CM072087.1, read on the forward strand.
AAACTAATCTAAAATCATTTACCACAAGTTTGTCGTTTAAGCTAGTTGTATCTAAAACCGTTATCAATTGGCGTAAGACAATGCACATAGGAATTATCACTGAAACAACAAATTACTTGTTTTGCACTAAACCCATTACACAAAATAATATTGTTTTAATCCAATCAATTTAGCAAAAGTAATCATCGACCCAAATATATGATACATATTTGCAACGATACTTCAGAGGTTTAGAGCAACAGCTACCGTAGGGCAGTCAGCCACTCCTCCTCTGAATTGAGACAATCTCAGCCAATCCCTATTACCAGAATAACTCATATTCCAATAGATTTTAGCTACCGTTTTTTCCGGTCAGGAAACCATTAACACCTTAACGATTTCCTGTAAGTGTGACCCTCCATTTTCAGATTCCAGAGGTCGGCCCCAACAATGCTACCGTAGGGAAAGTCAAAGTTGGGAATGGACCTAAGAAACCCTATCCATTTCTGGAGTTTGCGTTGTTCCGAATCCCATGATCAAACCCTCCGTAGGGTGATCGCTCCCAGGGCGACTCGCAGGCAGATCATAGGAATCTCACGGTGCAACCTAATGGAGGAGACCGTAGGATACGTTGACACGTGTCCTGCTCCCACTTACTATAAAATACTCCCTCATTCACCTTGATATTGATCCATGCAAACACCATCCGTAGGGGGTCACTCCCAGGGTGACTCGAGGCCAAGCATGGACCTCACGATGTGAACTCTTGAGGACGTGAGAGCAAAACTTGATTTATGAAAATATTGTTTTGTCATATTTCCTCCCACTAAGTATTTTTATAATTTAAGGGTCTATTACTTAGGTAAATTCCGGCTAAATGAATCTATCTAAGTCTATGCCTGAATATAACTCTTATATAGAGGTCTTTACTCTAATGTCTAGGTGAATTAAACTCTTTTAATTACCTAGTGACATTGCATGCTAACATTAGACTATGATTAATTCAACTCAGGTTCCGGATCTGTTCCCAGGTAGGAGGTGTTCCGTAACCGTCAACTTAAATACCCCCAGCCTAGACAGAACTTCACCAGGAGAGTTCCCTTATAACCATAGAAATGTTCTTCCTACTTAGTACATTAAAACTATTTTAATCCTAAGTAAGAATATAATTCTAATCCTATTAGAATTAAAATGAGCTTAGGTCTAATTAATTTTAAACAATTTAAAATTAATTCATTTTAACCTAAGGTCCTATGTTTGCATGCAACTCTTTGTTATAGGTTGACGGTTTCTAATCAATTTTATAACTATTATAAAATTTTAATAATTAGCCCTATAACATGCCTCTATGGTGTTTCATAATAACAATCTAATTCAAATTATTACACACCATAACGCTCATGACGCCGATAATATAACAATTATATTAATCTAAAGTGGTGTCATGCTTCATGCAATTTCAATTTCATTTAATTAATATCGATTATATTAATTAATCATCAACGAAATTAAATTACATGAAATTTTGACATTAACATAATATAACATTTATATTAATCTAATTAATGTCATGCTCAATGCTATTCCATTTTCATTTAAATTAATATAACATTTTATATTAAAATTATACATGAAAATCAAGCATTGAAATTTATTTCCATTCATAATATAACTATTATATTAATATTCATGAAAATAAATCTAAGCATGCATGCTACATTAATAAAATATAACAATTTATATTTATCTAATTAATGTCATGCATCATGCTTTTCCAATTTCATATATTTAATATAACAATTATACTAAATCACTCATGAAATTTAAATTCATGCATAATTATCATATAATATAACATTTATAACATAAAAATGCATGAAAACATGCTTAACCTATGGTGGGATCTAGCTAAATGACATTCATAAAGCAATAAATAGCTGAAAAACCGGTATATTGGCCCCTAGGATAATTAAAATAAACAAAAATTACAATAATTTTAATTTAATTATCCTTCTGAGTCTTGAACCGCTCCAGAACCGGCCCGAACCAGCTTGAACCGCTTCAAACTAAGCCCAAACCACTCGAATCGGACCAGAATTACATGAACCAGACCGGATTTAATTGAACCGGACCGCCCATGAATCCGCACGGAAAAAATAATTTGCCCACGGACCAGTTCGAACTCGCGACCACCAGGATGCTAGACACGTACGCACGCCAACTGCTCCAGCACCGGCGTTCGAGACATAAACAACGCAAATATTTTTTATTTCGTAACTGCTTCAACCGCAAGAACCCACGCCGCACGAAAAAATAATGCTCCTTATTCCACGCACGCAAGCTCGAACCCACGCCCACGATGACAATAACCGCAAGCATAACCGCTGGAGCCACGTCTTGGGTTCGAACTTCACCAGACGCGAAAAAATCTTATTTCGATTTTCATTTTTTTTTTTTTTTTTTTTTTTTTTTTTTTTTTAATGTTCTGGGCAGTTTCTGGGCAGATCCTCCTCTGTTCTTCGTTCCAGCAGCGAAAACCAGCGTCGTTTTACACCAAAATCGATCCCGATTCGAACACCGATCAACAAATTGATCCCTAATATCTAGACACGGACTTACAAGACTTTATTTACAACAATTTGCCCCAAAAACATGGGCCCTTACATGATCAAATCAAGAAGAATTTGTAAATCTAAGGCCAAATACCTAAACAGTTTATCAGCAAAATTCTCATTCAAAATGCAGAATTAAATCCCACCAAAAAACACAACGCAAATTCTAAAATCGAAATTAAAATTACGAAATGGCTCTGATACCATTTGAAGGAATTGAATCCTCTAGCGGAAGCGGTTTTCACCGATCGTGATTTTAATTTCAATTAAAGAAAACCGGTACGTTGTGCAAAATTAATTTTAGAACTATTCTCAAATTAAAACTAGATTAAGCATGCAATACTAATTCTAAACGATTTAGAATTTTTGGAACTTACTTGTTGAAGACCGTTCTTCACAGCACTATGCTCCTCAACGAACAGTTCGTCAACGATCTCTCCAACGAACACCACCAATAGCGAACACCCGCTATATCTCTTGGATTCATGAGGCAGAGATTGTGGGATCTCAATCTTCTTGGGAAGGGAATCACCTTGCTGTGATTTTTGGTTGAGAGAGTGAGAGGGTTGAGAGAGAGTTTTCTCTCTGTCATTCTGCGTGAGAAAAATGAGAGAATGAACGATTGGATGGGCAACCCCCTCTCCCCTGTACGATAAGTGGGGAGGGAGTTATTACCCTACTAGATCTTGATCGTTGGATCTAATCCAAACGATCTTGGCCGTCTATTAATTAAATAATAATAATCATTTAATTAATTAATTAATTATAATTAATTTAATTAAAACAATATTAATTAAATCAATTATAACATAAGGTATTTAATTCAATTTGAATCATATTAAATTGAATTAAATTGGCCATTCAATTAATCTCATTAATTGAATCCACATTAATTAAATATCCAATATTTAATTACAATTTAATCATATTCAATTTTAATCTCTCTCATTTAACCTATAGTTTTAATGTGCATCATAATGTACATTAATATTAACTATAGAATTAATTTAATCAAATCACATTTAATTAAATTAAATTAATTAATTCTCCAATTAATTAATTCATTAATTAAACATCATATATTTAATTAATTTACTATTTGAATCATTATTCAAATAATTCTCTCATATACTATAGTTTTAATATGAATCTCATTCACATTAAATTTAACCTATAGTTTCAATATGAATCTAATTCATATTTAATATTTGAACTCCTTCAAATATTTAATTCTCTCGTTAATTAATTTTGAATCATATCCAAAATTAATTTATAATATAAAGTTTAATTCACCAATTAAACTTATATTATAATGTATCTTTATACATTATTTTAATTGTATCATATACAATAAAATTCCCTTAATGAATTTGAACACACTTCAAATTCTATTCAAGACTATTTAACCTCAGAACCCTTTACGAGCTAGCAGGTGGACCTAATGGACCTACAGATCAGAAGCTCCAACGATACGAGACTAATTGGCTAAACTCATTAACCAAGTTAGTCAACATTCGTTAACTGTGAGTCACTCCACTAAAGACCCACAGCTGCACTCTTCTCACTGTAGAATATTTCTGTGTCCACGGATATCGACCAATAACAGTAAGTCAATCCTTCACGAGTGTTCGTAACGCCAGCTGGGTCAAATTACCGTTTTACCCCTGGGTTACCTCTGGATCCTTAAGTACCACTGATTCCTCTAATGAACAATCTGTTTATGATCCAATCAATAAACAGCAGTTCCTCTCGGGCCAGGAGAGGATGGGCGCCCTTGTTCAAGACCCGGAATCAGCCCTTAAGGGAACACACATCTGCTTACCCCAATAGGAGAAGGAGTGAATTCCATCTTGTACTGTTATGTTCCCAGCCCCCATTCGGTCTTGCCCCTGAAATGGTAGGATTATTGAGTCGGCGAACTGGCCACTCTCACCCATACAGATCTAAGGACAATCCCTCCTGAAAAGGAGTTCATAACAGACTCAGGATTGAGATTGAGTTACCTAGGTCATCCTATTGAAATAGAAACCTAAACTAGTTAACGGTGTTACATCTAGTGGTTACTATTTCGCGGTCCGGTCTTATGCAAACTCATTGCACAGGATACCCCCACTCGCATGTCTCCTACATGGATGCTTTGGATCATTGCATCTGTATCGAATACAAAATGAGCCGTATCACATAGTGTTACCAGGATAAGGTACCCAGCCTTATCCCTATACTATAGACCATTTAGGTTGTTACTTGAACACTGATCCCCGTATGTCCCCACATACTAGTTCAAGTTTCATCTAAACAACCTAGGATCTTAGTTTATTGGATTTGGGTCAAATTGTGCAATTTTAGTAACAATAACTCTTTATTGTACAAACCTCAATAACAACGTATTGATACAAGTGAACAATTTGTCACCATTCACTACCTACGAGTTTTAGGGCATAAAACCCAACATGTTGGCACACCAAGAAACAAGGAAAAGGAATTGAGCTTCTTGGAGATTTAGCTTTTTAGAGCAAACAAAAATTCTATCCCTTCCTTTTTTATTTTCTTCCCTTATTTAGTTGTTTTCGTAATTTTTTTTGTTTTTATTTTTGGAAGGTTTCCCTAATTCAAAGTCACTCTTTTAGGCCTTTATGAGGAGTTTCCATCTTTGTCAATCTCGTGCTTAAACAAGGGAGGTTTTCTGTTTCCTTTTACTTTTTGTCCCTTACTTTCCATGTTTATTTTACATTAGGGACAATGTAACGTTTAGGTTGGGGGTGGAGGTAGTATCTCGCATGCTTAATTTTCATTGAGTCTTTGTGTAAGGATTATATTCTATATGCATGCTTGATTTATTTAATTTCTTTGTGTTTAATAGAATTGTGGCCATGCACCTGAACATTCGACTTATTATTTTAATCACTTTTTTAAATTTTGAGCTTTAAATATGAAATTGTATGTATTGCTCTATAGGATTGATTATGAGATTTCTAGGATGAGAAAAGCATGAGTATATATTTTTCCTAAAGTTGAATTCCATGTATTCTAGCATCTTTAGAGTTTTCATTAAATTTTTTCAAAATTTTTCTTGTCTAAATTGAGCATAAGTCCTTAGCGTAGTTTTGTTGGTTTTAGATGGTTTTATAGAATTCGTATTTTTGTTGTCACCTCGATAGGATAGGTAGCATGTTTAGAGGAAAGTTTTGCAAAATAGCTTGTTTCATCCTTTGGGGAGTGAAAAAAAAGAATATTTGCCTTTGTGAGCTTAAAAAAAAGAAAAAAATAAAAAAAAATCATTTACTTTGTTGAAGAATATGAGAAAATGAAGAAAAATATAAGCTTTTTTTTTTTTTTTAACTTGTCGAGGTAAAAAGAGCTACCTCTAGTGTGATCAATTAGATCGTCCAAGGGTTAAACTTTGGAAATGTGGTCCTGCAGTAGATGTGTGAAAGCTAGTGCCCCTTAAAAATCATATATATGCAAGCTTAGGGCCCTTTAGTTGGGAAAAAAAGAAAGAATGAGTTTAAGGCACCCATTTTGCATCCTTAACAAGTTAATTTGTTCCTTTCCTTTAATGCATTATGCCTTTGTCCAGTGTAAGGGGAAGATGGATTGGGAGTTTTATAAATCCTTCTCGAACTTTTCAAACATCTCTAGGGAAGGCTTAGCTCACATTTATGTATGAGAAAGAATTTGATTAATTTTAATTTGCCTCTGACTATGTTGGACTTACATTTAATTCTCTTGAGTAAAATGTTGATCATGCTTATCTTTGAGAAATTGAGTCATGAATATTGCATTGCATGATAATCTCTTTCATTCTAATCTTAGCTTGCTCGAGGACTAGCAAGGTTTAGGTTGGGGCATTTTGATCAATCTAATTTGTTATAAATTTAGAATCTCCTAATTTCCTTATCTTAGTTGAATTCCTTGTGAAAAAATCCTTTAAAATGAGTATAATATATGTATAGGTCCTCGAAGGAGGTTTGGAGCCAATTCGGGACTAAAACAAGCTAAACCGAAGCAAAATGACGAAAATACCCTCGGTCAACAAAAGTCAACGCACGCTGAAGGAAAAATTAGGGTTGAGACACTGCCATCAGGGTCGAAACACCACTTTGTAGGGTCGAGACGCTATCAACTTTCCAAAAGTGAATTTTTCCATATTTGCTCCACGATTTTTCCAAATTGATTGCTCCCTTCAGCACCAAGTTTCCACGAATTGAAGCCTAAGAAGTCCTATAAATAAAGTGTCTTGGATTAGGTTTGGAATCATCCTTGTATTAGCTCAATTTCTCTAAATTGTAGTCACCCTTCTATTTAGTTTTCAAGTTTTCCTTTAAGTTTTCTTAGACTAAGGGTCGGTTGATCAAGCCTCAAGCTTGGAGGTGCTTGTCTATGGCCAACTAAGCTCGAATTGTTGTAATTGGGACTCGGTAATGTAACAAACAATGGGCAATTATCATACAATGGGTCTAAAGCATAGAATTTGAATCCAAGTAGCTACTTACCTTAGCCAAATAAACACTTGATTAACCTTCAACAAATTCCTTAACTCCAAGGTTTTAAACAACTACACAAAAGGGGAAAATTCCAAAAAATCAATAGGAGTTTAAATCAAGTATTCTACTAGGAGCCAACTAAATTTGAGGATAAATTAACACCCAAAACTCACCAAAGCAGAATCTTCAACTTGCTGCCCGGGTTCCAATTTCACTCCAAATCGACGATTAAACCTCCAAATATTATGGGTACCTTGAAATTGAGAGCTAACATCAATGGGTATCCTTGATTAAACATAAAATTGACCAAAACAAACCTTAAATCTCACTTACCCACGCAGAAAGCTTGCCGAATACACTGAAAAACGAAGCCTACAGTCGCTGGAATAGAAAATCACACCCAAAACGTCGCTTCTACATTCTGTTCTCGCTGGAAAACACCCACAAACAGAGACGCACATCGCACTGACAAATTGCAAATGACTCACTGCACCAAAAATTCTGCAAAATAGCCAAAAAAAAATGACAGAAACAAAGACCCGTGGCCGCCAGATTGCAAATCTGAAGAACCCGACGAAAAAAATGCTGCTATCATCGCTGCGTGTGGATGGATAGAACACCTGGGCTGTCGTCGATGGAAGAGACGAAGTGCTGGAAAATTGATGAGGAGATCGAGAGAGAAACGACCAGCTTGGAGATGTAGAAAAAGTCATGAAGATGGGGAAGAAGGGGCTGAAAAATCGTGGGGATGGAGGAAGAAGAAGCTTAAGATGGCTGAAAAAGGCATCTAGGGCTGCGTGCAAGCAACTTAAAAATAGAGCTTAGGGTTTATTTGGCTAGGCTCCAATGTCCATTAATTTACTACTATGTCATTCAGTCTAGTTAAGTTGAACTCCAACAATTTTAATTTCAGTTTAACCACTCTCTTCAAACTATTTACATGAAATTAGCTCGATTAACTTGAAATTTTAGAATATTAAACTTAATCTGAATTCCTCGACGTTACATTCTTCCGTCCTCGAAAGTTGCTAGTCTTGGAAGAGCTCTGGATACTTGTTTCTCATCTCATCTTCAAAGGTTCAAAATCAATCACATGAGACAGGTTTGTCACAAATCTTCGCAGCATGGATACATGAAACACAACATGAACTGATGGGGGAGATGGTGGCAAAGCCAAACGATAAGCCACAACGCCAATTCTCTTCAAAACCTCAAATGGCCCAATAAACCTAGGACTTAACTTTCCTTTCTTTCTAAACCTCAAAATTTCGTTCGTCGATGAAACTTTCAAAGCACAAAATCACCAACAGTAAGTGAAGGAGTGAATAACACTCGTTTGGAAACGATTGACGATCTTAGGCCTTGATTTTCATTAATTTATCTAAGAAAACATGTTGAAATTCAAAACGAAAAACAGAGGAAACCGAGACTTATCTTTCAAGCTTCAAATTCGTTGGATCTCTTGGAAGTTTCTCTACACGATCTAGACGTGGACGACCACTGAGATCTTCCCCGCTATTCTCCAACCTTAGAACGGGCTTGTGGGAACCCGAGCAAGATGAATTTGGGAGAGAAAATTTGAGAGAGAAATGGGTTTTCAAGAAAAACATACCCACGGTTTTGAGAGAAAAAATGAGCTTCCATCCATCAAATTTTCAACATAATTGAACTCTACAACTTGCATCTTCTTCTCAGCTTATATATTAATGAATCCATGCATTATACTCAAAGCTTGAGAAGACACCAATGCATAATTTGTATAGGTGTATGTTTAAGGTAGCAATCCATGAAGACTCAAAAATCCACCACCTCTAAAATTGAATTTTAATTTTAATTTCAATTTCAAGAAATCAATTTTAAATAAAAAGGAAAAATACACTTTTGGTCCCTAAGGTTTGGGTTAAGTTACACTTTGGTCCCAGAGTTTTCAAACTCAACAAAAACACCCCTGAGGTTTGAGATAAGGAGCAATTTGGTCCCTACCGTCCATTTTGCCATTAAACACTAACGGACTGATGGCGTGGCACCATTATTTTAATTTAAAAAATAATTTTAATTTTTTAAATAAAAATATATTTAAAAAGTAAAATATTATTATTTTAAGTTTTTAATTCTTTATCTCTCTCTTTCTTCTACTTCTTCTTTAACTCCGGTGGCCGGCCGGCGCCGAATTTTTTTTCTTCTTCTTCCCTTCTTCTCTTCTTCTCCTTTCTTTTCTTTCTTCTGTTTTTTTTTAACAGGGAGAGATTCGGGGAGGGGGAGGAGGAGGTCATCCTCCCCGATCCGACGCTGGAGAGGGAGGAGGGACTCTTCGGCATCGAAATCCCTTCATTTTCTTTTTTTTAACAGTGAAAAGAGGGTAGGAAGAATAAGAAGAAAAGAAGGGAAAGGAGAAAGAAGAAGAAAGAGAAAAAAAGAAAAGGACAGTCGGCCGGCGACGACGCGGTGGTCGTTGGCCGCCGACCGTTGAGGATTTGAAAAAGAAGAAGGAAGATGATGAAGAAGAAGAAGATGGAGAAGAAGAAGAATAAGAGAGAGGAGAAAGAATTGAAAAAAGAATAAAATAATAATATTTATATTATTTTAATATATTTTTATTTAGAAAATTTAAAAAATGATTTTTGTTTATTAAAATAATGGTATCACGTCAGCAAACTGTTAGGGTTTAACGACAAAATAGACTGCAGAGACCAAATTGCTCCTTATCTCAAACCTCAGGGGTATTTTGTTGATTTGAAAACTCAGAGACCAAAGTGTAACTTAACCCAAACCTCAGGGACCAAAAGTGTATTTTTTCCTAAATAAAATTAATTTATATAATTAATTTTAATGAAAATCAATTTAACTAATTAATTAAACAAATTTAATTAATTATAATTGTTTTAATTTAACATCAAGTGTTTAAATTAAATTAATACACCAATTTCAACTTTTCTCAAAAACCGATTGACCAAATATGAATCCTTATTCATATGTAAAGTTCAATCCAAAACATGTATCACATACATACTCGTATTTTTTAGACTCGTATCACATAATCTAGGATTCTAGATTATTGGTTTTGGGTTGATAAATGCATAGTTAAACTAACCTTTCGACAACCATAAATAGAGAGTTAGAGAGCACCAACCTTTTGTAGCTCACTTGTGTTGAACTCCTTGTGGTGTTTTCTTCTACAATCCTCTTGGACAACCTCTAGAGTCTTCCCTACTATTCTCCGGACCACGAACGACTTGTGGGAGTCTTATAGAGATAGGGAGTAGGAAGGGAATGCTTGAAGGTACAAGCTCTTGAGATATGAGATGAGAGAGTGAATGAGGAAGAAATTCAGCAGCATAACCTTAAGGTAATTGTTGTATATTTTCATAATTTGATTCTTCCTCTACTTATAGAGAGAATCCATGCAAGAAGGGGCTTCAAGATGCAAGACACCCAGTGGTCTTCATGGAGAAAGTGGAAGCTAGGTGTTCAAGCAACACAACATGCACCATTGCATGAATGTGGTGTAATTCCACTTTGAGTCTTCATGCAAGAGTGGATTTCCAAGTTTTTCCACTAAATCATGATTCAAAATCAGATTCTAATTCAGAAAATTTGATTTTAATTTCAATTCTTAATTGAAATTAACCATAAAAATCAACCTTCAAGTTTGCCCCACTAATTATGAATCATTAATCAAATTAATCATCTTAATATAGTGCAACCTTTATAAATGAATCTCAATTCATGTATATTGTCTTTAAACCCTTTTAAATACCTTATCTCTCATTTTCTAATTTAACTCATAATTAAATTATTGTGTCGAACACAATTTTACGATAATTCCCTATTTCCCGATTTTGAACAATTCAAAGATTCCTATCAATATGTTCTAGGCTTTAATCTGATATGAGCTACTAGAGGGACCTAATGGACCTATAGATCATGGGCTCCAACGATTCGAGGCTAGGCGACTAATCTCATTATCTAAGCTAGCCAACATTCGTTAACTACCGGGACACTCCACTATAGCCTGATAGTTGCACTCCCCTCACTATAGATATATTTCCGTCCACTTGATTTAACCATGTTCAGTAAGTCGTTCCTTCACAGGTTGTTTGTAACTATAGCTAAGTCAAATGACCGTTTTACCCCTATAGTACTTCTTGTTCCTTAAGTTCCACTAATCCTCTAATGAACAATCGGTTTGTGGTCCAACCATCAAACCTAAGTCCCTCTCGATCGAATGAGAGGGTGGGGCCTCTTGTTCAAGTCCTGGAGTTAGTACTTAAGGGAACAACCTATCTACTATCCCTGAAATGGGTAGGAGTGAATTCTGTCTTGCGAGACTACGTCCCCAGCTATCTATTCGATCTTATCCCCAAAATGGTAGGTTTGTTGAGTCGGCGATACTGGTCACTCTCACCCATGCAGATCAAAGGATAATCTCGTATAAACAGGAGTTCATAGTTAGCTCAGGATTAAGAACGAGTTACCTAGGTCATCTATGAGAAATAGTCAATTTCTTCAGTAAACTGCGTTATAAAGAGAAAGTGACTAATTTCGTGGTCCAGTCTTATGCAAACTCATTGCATAGGACGCCCCCACTCACATTTCTCCACATAAACGATTTAGGATCTCATCGTTTGTACTTAATACAAACTGGGTCGCGTCCATAGTGTCCCCAGGATAAGGCACCCAACCGTATCCTTATACTATAGACTATTTTGACTATTAACTTGAACTTGATCCTACGATATGTCCCAACATATAGTTCGAGTATTCATTTTATAGCCAAGGATCTTAGTTTATTGGATTTAGGTTAATCATTCGCAATTTACATATTCAATAAGATCTTTTACTGAATAACCTCAATAACGTCTTTATTGAAAATAGAATGATTTACAAACTACGAGTTTATAGGACATTAAACCCAACACGTTAGAGATTGTATTGAAGGATCGTAATGTCATGCTAAGTAAATAAAGAGGAAACTAACAGGAGATTCTTTATTAAAAGGCATGAGATAGGAGGAAACCGACAGGAGAGTCCTTGAAATTAGGCTTTTAGACATATGAATTAAATGATTAATTAATCTAAGTTAGCTAATTGAATAAGCTTTTAAAGATCCAATTAGCGAAATTAACACTCTAGAATTATCCCTCCAAATTGTGTCTCCATTTATCTTTTGCTTTCTAGATTAGCTTTTTAATTTCTCTTTTCGGCATTAGATTTTGTTCTCTAAATAAAGCAAAGCAAGAGTATTCTCGGTAATTAATTGAATAAATACAATCCCTGTGGAGACGATACTCTATACTCAAAATCACTATATTACTTGACGACCTGTGTGCTTGCGGTGTTTGCATCATGCAACCAAAAGTATTTGAATACCTGGATAAAATTGATAAAATTTTAAGTTGATGGAGATTTGAATAGGAATAAAATCATAATTCTAAATAATATTTTATCTTATTTGAGATGTGAATCTTACTAGTAAGTCTAATTTTGGATGAATTCAAGCATAAAGTTTTGGTGGGAATCATTCATTTATTTATTTACTTTTATTTTTATTTATTTATTTTATGTTATTTTATTTTATTTTTTTTCCTTTCTTTTTTGATTTTGAAGCCAAAATCTTCCTACAATTTAAATCCAAATGAAAAGTTGGGTATGAACTGACGTGGGTAATGTTCAAGGGCAGATCCATGAAGGGGTCGGAGGGCACGTGTCCCCCTCAAATTATCCCGTCTTTGTATTTTTAATATATTATAATGGAACTTTTATAATATTAATATATATAAATCATATTATTTAAGAAAGTTGAAGCTTGGATTGTTGGTTAGGGGGGAACCAAGCAAACCTAAGGTTGCCCATCACGATTTATGATTTCTCCCATGATGGGCTTAATTAAAGGTCCAAAGCCAAATTTACAGGGCAGCCAACAGTCGTTTCTAAAAAAAAATTGAAACGAGCCTTTTAGTTGTTATAATATAATTTTAAGGTTAAAAATCATTTTTGATCCCTAAACTTTCATGAAAGTAACAATTTAATCCCTAAATTTTGATTTGTAACGATTTAGTCTCTGTACTTTAAATTTTGTAACCATCCTGGTGTAAGAACTAAAATTAATTCATTTATGAAGATATGCATACTTTTTAAATTTTCATTATAAATTTTTTTTATTACATTTTTATGTATGTGTTGCCCCCTATATGAAATTCCTGGATCTGCCACTGGTCATGTTGCTAATGCACAACAGCCTAGTTAAGTGCAAGTATACACTATCAAGTAATAAAATGGAAAGTATTCCGGATATCGTACCCAAGGGAGATGGTGACTAGCTAAGTTAACACGTGATTCTGTAAAAGATGAACCTCCTCTAAATTTACGGCCATGAGTGGTAACCAAGGAAAATAGTTTGATTGGGGTTTTGGTTTTAAGACAAAAACAAAGAGACAAAGAAATAAAGACGGATAAAAACTTATGAGATAAAAAGGGAAATTCAAATAGTTTCAACCTTGAACTTTAGATTACCCATACCTATGCGCCCGCAATTCACTCAGGCATTGCAGTCGGCTGAGAAACACTATCTATGTTGCCCACATAGACATGGTGCAGATAGCATATCCCAGTTGCGCCCGCAATTACCTTGACAACTAGATTGTGAGTTAAGTCCAACTCCTATTCAGCTCTACTGTAGGTGCCTTTAGAAGACTAAGCCATCTAGACATCTGTTTCTAGGGCTAGTTGAAACTTGGATAAATCATACCCACGACTCTTAAAACCCTAGTGGTTCCAGTCCTATTTCTAGGATGCAAGAAGTCAAAGTCCTATTTCTAGGATCTTTTCCACTATTGTTTTGTGAACCTACGCCTTTAACTCTAACCTTTCGGCCATCAGGTAAATGCAAACTATGCTAACCTAAGTGACCAGTTTAACCTTACATTTAAACCTTATTTTCAACAAAAACAAATAATGCTAGAGAGAGCAAATTTGCTTTTTCACGGGCGGGGCTTTCTTCTATTTAAGGAATCCACATATTTGAACCTCTAAATAGAAGTTTAGCTCATGACTGAAAGTAAATTGCAAAACATAAAGAAAAGCAAACTCGAAGTGGAAAAAAGATACTAAAATTACTATTAAAGAATGAACTGAGTACAAAATATTAACTTACAACTGAAAGTAAATGAGAAGTAAATACAAAACACTGGAATTTAACAAGTGCAAAACAAAAAATAAAGACAAGACTCTACTAAGGATCTCTCTCTATCTAGCTAGCTCTTGCCCTTTTTCAAGGAGAGACAAGTCTTTCTCTTCTTCTTCTTTTGAATAAAACAGCCGACAAAAACTAAGGGATCCGAAACTCAGAGTGGTTACAAGGTGAGAAGAGAGAAACTAAAAATAAATCCTAAGGACAAAACTCCAAGCACCGAGCTCTCTTTGCTTCTTGCACGTTGATCCCCTTTTATAGACCTTGGAAGGTAAGGTTGGTTGGTGAGATCAGTGCGAGAAGACCTTGGAAGGTAAGAATCCACGATCCTCGGAGATTTGATGCCAGATTGGGGATTTTCGAATGATTCTATGAAATTTCGCGAATCTCGGTATTCTGTCGAAAAGCCCAGTTGCGGTCGCATCTCGGGCGCATTTTCCACTGTGTTTTGCTTCAACAATTTTGTCTTCAGCACAAGGCTTCTTTCCTTATATGGCTTTGCGAGCACATCTTGATCGCATTCCTCGCATCCTCGGGTCCAGATGCAGGCGCAATATTATTTTTGCTTCATCTTCTATTATTCTGCTAACCTTTATCTCCTCTTGCAGGTGCATCCTCCTTGCAAAGACTTCTAAACAAAAACATTACTTGGATAAATTCTTTACAAAATAATCTCTTTTTGTACAAATTAAGCTTAAATTCTATAATTCTAAGATTTTCTTCATGATTCTACAACTTTTGCTAAAATGACTTAAAATGATAAGATTTTAGACACAAATTTCTTGCTTTCCAAACAATTACCAAAGCTTTTAAGGCTAAATAACGCACATAAATGAGCGTTATCATGAACCAAGTCTATTCAGAATCAATTTTTTACAAAAATTGTTAAAATCAAAATTTGAGCTTACTCATCAAGTTTTGTTTGAAATCCAATTTGTGGTCAATTTTAAATTTTTACCTCAAATCCAATTTTTCTTATGCTCCAACTTTACCCAAAACAAGCATGAATTAGAATTCAATTTAATTTCAAGTTTAGGGTTTAGGGTTTAGGGTTTAGGGAAAAAATGGTGGAATTCAAGTTTCTTTTGAAACCCAATTTGTGGTTAATTTTAAATTTTTACCTCAAATCCAAATTTCCTGATGCTTCAAATTTTACCCAAAATCGGAGTGAACTAGAATTCAAATTTTATTCTAAGTTCAAACTAAACCTGAAAATAGCCTCAAATCCTACTCCTAGTTCAGATAAAAATTGGGGTAGTCAAAATTATGAAGGAAACAAAAATCTTATACCTTTGTTGCCAAGTCATCTTTTTCGAGATTCACCTACACTTATTTGTGCATAAATCTCGAAAAGAGGGCATTTGTTGGCATAGAAAGTAATTGGGTTGAATTGGGTTCAATTTAAACCCACAATTAAAATATGTTAATTTCATGAAATTAGATTGAATTGGGTTCAGTTTAAACCCGAATTCATGGAGGTAATTGGGCCAGAAGTCCAAAATTTCAAGCCCAAGCACATGAATGGACCCAAATGCATTTCAAGCCCAAGCCCATGAATTGGCCCACATGTAATCAAGCCCAAGCCCACGAAGGCCTTTTGAAAACACTATAGATAGGAAATCTTGGCTCTCATTTGGGGGACGACAGAAAGAAAGGAAGAAGCGGAAGATTAGGAAACTCTCAAAAGACTCTGAAGATTGAAGCTCCTCTTGTAAAAAGAAGATCGAAGCTCAGATCCTCTTCAAATCCAGCTACAGAACTGAACAACGAGGCTCAAATCATCTCCAAATCCCATTGCAGAACTTATGGTGTCCACTAGACCTAATTTTTCATACTCAACTAGCCTCGTAAGCAGGTATATGTCAAATCTAGGGAAAAGACACTAGGAGGCAGTGAAATGGATACTTAGGTATCTAAAAGGTTCATCTCAAGCTACCCTACATTATAGAAAAAACAATTAGTCAGAGACTGAGGTCTATGGTTATGTGGACTCAAACTTTGCAAGTGATTTAGACCGAAGAAGGTCACTCTCAGGGTATTTTTTTTCTTACTCGGACGAAACCTATTAAGTTGGAAAGCCACTTTGCAATAAGTTGTGGCACTTTCAACAACTAAGGCCAAGTTTATAGCTCTTTCCGAAGCAATCAAGGAGGGTATCTAGCTTAAAGGATTACTACAGGATTTTTTAATAAAGCAACCTACTGTAAAGATTTTCTCTGACAATCAGAGCACCGTATTCCTAACTAAAAATCCACAACTCCACAACAAAATCAAACACATAGATATCAAATATCACTTTGTTAGAGAAGAGAAAGATAAAGGAGAAATTGAAGTACTTAAGGTACATACCTCAGACAATGTTGCAGACCTTTTAACGAATTGAAATTCCAACATTGCTTGGAAATAGTAGGCTTCACCTATCGGAAAAAGGGTAAACAAAAACTAAAAGGAGGGAAGAGAGGAGACTATTCAGAACCTGCTAATTACAAAGGTGGAGATTGTGAATAGAATTACCTGGAATAAACGGTTGCAACCAACATGTTCTTCATCCAACCTAATAAACAGTTGAAGTATTTTTCAAGCAATACAAAAGGAGCTCATTAACTAGAATGAAAAACTGAGAGTGATGCAATAAGTGAGAGTTGAGTGTGCGATTTGCAATACTTTGTAATTCTGATTTGAATAAAGGAATAATATCTCTCTTCTATAGTGGATGTAGGCCTTTGTTGCCGAACCACTTACATCTTGTTTTCGTCTTTCTTTAGCCTTTACTTTGTTGCTTTCTTGTCTCAATCACTTTTATTCTTCTGGTCTTTTCTTTCCTTCCTCATTCGATCTGAATTCATCTTGGTTTGATCTCTATGTATTTGTTCTGAGTTGAATGCGACTATGAGGTGTTCTTTGTGTTGGGTCCACGACGAAGCTGCTGGTCTGTACACGTATTATACACTAATAGACATGTTTGAAGTCCAAAATCACTTATGTCATGTCTTTTTTTAGTGATTTTTGACATGATAAAAGTGATTTTTTCAATTCCAAAATCACTCACAAACATGTCAATTATATTTTAGGTAAGTTATCAACAATTAGTTTTAATATGAAAGAATGAAAATCGTATAAACGAAAATATTGGAAAGTAAGGAACTAAAATAGGTTTTTTCAAACAATTAAGGCTAAATTAAAATAAAAAATAAATAAAAAAAAAAACCAAACCATAACAAGACTAAGGGTGCATTTGTGGTTAATTTTAGAAGAATTGAAAGTGATTATGAAAAAGTTTTCACGATTTTAGGTGTTTGATAAAATTGGTGTTTTATTAAATAAGTACAACTTCGATTTGCAGAATCGACTAAGGGATGTTTTTTAAATTAGCTTCCCGTATAATCGGTCACCTCCTTTAAAAATTTTAAGAAAATTACTATCCTTCCCTAGTTAGTCTGTCCTATTTGACAATTTGACACCAAGTTTTCTTTTTTCTTTTTTTTTTTTCTTTTTTATGAAACGAGGTGTTATATATAATTTTTTCAAGCCAAGATTATAAACAAAAAAATATTATTATTTAATTAGTAAATTTTTAATTTGATATCTATTATTTCAGGAAACAAAGTTATATCAACAATTTATTATTGTTGTTGTTTTTATTTTTTAGTCTATTAATTAATTCAATATTTTCTTTTATATAAAAATTAGGGAAACATACATTTTTTGTCTATCAGATTTGAGTTAGGTTTCATTTTTGTCCTGAGTTTTCAAATTCAACATTTAGTTACAAAAAATATCTTCTTTTTCTTCGAGAACATAATACCATAAAATAATCAAGAGCATAGTAGCATAAAAATAGGTAAGATTTGAACTTATGACCAAAAAAAACAAAAGAGAGAAAATTGTAATCCTTTAGATTTATAACCAATTTTTAGTACTTTAAAATTTTTTAAGTTTGAAGTTGAAGATTAAATTATGTCAGTATAGAAGTGACAGGATAAACAGGAATGAACCGAAGAAAAAACATTTGTAAATGGATGAGTTTTATTTACAGTCACAGAGACAAAGTAATAAAAGTAAAATATCTAATATAATGAAAATAATAAAGGATGCGTTTGCCGGGAGTCGAACCCGGGTCTATTGCTTGGAAGGCAATTATCCTAACCGTTGGACTACAAACGCTACTTGATTTTCCAAAGGAATTTATTTGAATATAATACAAATCGAACAATAAAAAATTGAATCAAAATAAAATAAGTAAAATATAAGATTGAGTACCTCATTTATTTAATAATATGTAAGGATTTTAATTCTTTTTAGTTGAACAATATATTGGAGTGGGGACTCAAACCTTTTAGTTGATGGTAAATGTCAATTATTGTTGAGCTATGTCCATTTTGACACATATGACTTTTAATTAAGTATTTATGTCATGATCATGATCTGTCACATGAGTAACAAAAAAATTGTAGTACATTTCAGTAATTGTTCAATAAGTTTCTTAAACTTTAATCACGTTCAATAATTAACGAAGATATGTTAATTAAATCCAAATTATTAAAAACCATTGGATTAAAATAAAATTTTGACTGTAAAAATTAGCTCAAATGTGCCAAGATTGATTAAGGCATCCAGTGGCGGATCCAGGATTTTGTGTTAGGAGGACACAAGTTCATATAAATATAACTTTAGAAGCATTGATACAATATTTAAATTACATAATATTGATTAGGTTAAATTACAAGTTTAGTCCCTGAAATTTCGGGTTTGTATCTATGGTCCCTAACCTTAAAAATGTGTCTAATAGAATCTTAAATTTTCAATTTTGTGTTTGATAGGTGGAGCTTATTTTACATTTTTCAAAATTCACTGATTTACTAAATACAAAATTGAAAAAGTTTATAGTTTCATTAGATATAAAATTCAATTATGAATGTTTAGAATTTAAATTGATATAATTATTAGTTTGAAGTTTTAATTGACCTCAAAGTTTAGGAGTAGAATTAGACATAAAACTCATTTCATATTCTTTTTAGGTTAAAATATCAAGTCATTGTACTTTGGAACTATTTCTATTTTATTCTCAATAATTCCAAATGTCCAAATATAATCCTTGTACTTTGAATTATCTTAACATTAATCGGTGGTTAACTTTTTCAAAACAAATTTAGTCTCTATTAACTTTTGCTTTATAAATTTTGAAAACATATTAACAATGGTATATTTTCTTAAGTGAAAAATATGATTATTAACTAACAAAGTTCTATAAAAAAAAAAAAAAGTAACTTCATATTAATAATGACTAATCTAAAGATTGAAAGTATATAAACTAAAATAGAATGAGTCAAAGTACAAAGATCAACCAATAAAAAGTTTAAACCAAAGCATAAAAATATACTTTTAAAACGTTTAAATTATTTCGTTTGAAAAATCAATATATGTTATTAACGAAAGATCACATTTGCCTTAAAAACAAAAACTGAACTATTAAAAAAAAAAGAAAATAAAAAATGGAAAAAACGGAATAAAAACTCAAAATCACGTTTACCTTAAATAAAACCTGAACTATTCAAAAAAGAAAATAAAAAACGGAAAAAGGGGGGGGGGGGGGGGGGGGGAACTGGGAAAACCCCAAATAGATATCTATAAATGGGATTTGAACTCGAAACCAGGCATGAGGCCGCACGAACACGCAAACAAATGAAGATACCACTGAGCTAAAGGTAAAACTTTATATATGAAGCAGCAATAAAATATATAATATATATTATTTTAAGTTGAGGGGGGCACTTACCCCTTCTTAGATCCGCCCTTGAAGGCACCTTTTTAATCCTTAAAGTGTGAAGTTGTTATAAGTATATGAAAAATGAAAGAATGCGTTTGTCGGGGTCAAACTTGGATCTATATTTTTGCCAGACAATTATCCTAATTCCTAACAACTATAAAAAGCAAAAACGGTTATTATATTAAAAATTAAATATTTTTTCATGAATTATATTAAATTATAAAAAGCAATAACAATAATAATAAGATTGAATATTTTTCTTCGCTTATAGTATACACACAGGTCTTAATTAGACAATTTTTTTCATGAATTACATCAATTAAAAAAAAAAAAAAAGGTGTAGTGTATTTTTTTTTTTTTTTTTTGAAATAAACTTCATTAAAAAGAACCAACTAACAACGACCACCATCCTCAATTATAGGAGAGGACAGCCAAAATGGGATGCTCAAATCCCTATTTGAAAGATTTCTAATATTTTTCAACAAAATATGAGTCACCTTTGGCTTTCAATGGTTGGTCTCTTTATGTGTCAAACAAGCTAGATGGACGTCGCAGGTTTCACCAACCATTAGCCTAGCGTCATTACTTCAACTCTAAACCTTTTACAATTGAGGGCAGCAAAAATTTCGGCAGTATAACGACATAAAACTGACTATCTCAAAATTTTCGTTTAAACTGTTAAACAAAACAAGCACTTCTAAATATTCCCAAACCAAACTACAATGCAAATTTCACAACCTAGCTCCATACGAGTCAGATCTCGTATCAACATCTAAACAAATGCATTAAATTAGCACCGTGCAACAAAACATAAAGCCAAATCTTTATTAATACTAATTAACAACTCAACTCAACAACATACTAGCTAAATCAACCTTTATTCTATCAACAAGGCTAAACCTCAAGTTCATCAAAAACATAAATAAATCAGGCGAATCTCTCACCATAACAAAAATAGTGTTGAACCAAACCAACACTAGTATATTCAAACATTATAAGAGACACACACAAAGGCCTAGAGTTCCTCCTCGCGTAGGTCTCCTCCTCATCAACATCATGGCCCAGCTCATCGTCGAAACCTGCAACATCTAAAATGTTGGGAGGGGATGGGGGGAAGAAAGGGGGAGGGTATTAGTACAATCGTGGTACTGGTTGATGGGAATAAAAGTCCCCACGCAGCGGAAGCGCATCGATTGAACCTTACGCCGTATATTAATTAATATTAAAATACCGTTACGAAAACTCAAACAAACTTTAAACACTCTTTAAAGCTGCTGGAAAATTGGTTTAAACATGCTGAAAAATAAATCTAAATTTATTTTCATGCTTTTCTAAAGAAAGAAGGAAGAACCGTTACAAACCTTCGTTGTAGACTTGATCGTTCTTCGCCAACGACGCTCCACGAACGAAAATGCAGCAGCCTCCTTTTCTTGTGATCGCTGGAAATTTCTCCTTTGAATGACACAATAACCACAGAGGTTATACCGGTATGTCTCTAAGTCTAGGAGGCAAAAGACTTGTGGGAGTCTTTCTCTAAGAGGGAGGCTAGAGAGAATTCTAGGTCTTGTCTTGATAGTCTAAGAGCAAGAGCAAGAGTGTCAAGTGTCTTGGACCAATTAGGTCTAGTGTTCTATTTATAGAAGAGAGACCATGAATAAAATATTCAATTAAATCAATCTTTTCCAAAATTGATTCAATCTTATTCCTTATTTAATCAATCATGATCAATAAATTCCATAATTGATTAATCTTTTCCACAAATGACTAATTACTTCCATAAGTGATTAGATCATTTCCATAAATGATTAATCACTTCCTTAAGTGATTAATTATTTCCATAATTGATTAATTCCCGGTTAATTAATTCTCTAATTAATTAACACCAATTAAATATCACATATTTAATTTCCGGCCTAGAATTAATTAATTTGCCCAAACACCTTTTAGGCCTTAAATTAATTCATTATTTGAACTCTTTCAAACTTCCATAAATTTATATTTGAACTTCTTCAAATATTAACTTCTCTCATAATAATATATCAATATATATTATATTTGTTTCTCTTAGTAAATTGAACATTTTCAATTTACATTGATTACTTAGTTGCCTCAAATAACTTTATGAGCTACCAGTGGGACCTAATGGACCTGGAGATCAAAAGCTCCAACGATGTGAGATTAATTGGTCAAACTCATTAACCACATTAATCAATATTCGTTAACTGTGTGTTCATTCCACTATAGACTCACAGTTGCACTCTTCTCACTGCAGACATATTTTCTGTGTCCATGGATCTAGACCAATATCGACTAGTTAGTCCTTCACGAGTGTCCGTAACACCAGCTGGGTCAAATTACCGTTTTACCCCTGGGTTACCTCTATTTCCTTAAGTACCAATTCTCCTCTAATGAACAACCTGTTTGTGGTCCAACCATCAAACAGAAAACCCTCTCGTGTCATTGAGAGGGTAAGGCCCTTTGTTCAAGACTCGGAGTAACCACTTAAGGGAACACTCATCTGCTTCCCTAAAGTCGGGAAGGAGTGAATTCCATCTTGTACGATTATGTTCCCAGCTCCCCATTCGGTCTTGTCCCCAAAGTGGTAGGCTTATTGAGTCGGCGTATTGGCCACTCTCACCCATACAAATCAAAGGACAATCTCTCATGAGCAGGAGTCCATAATCAACTCAGGATTAAGACTAAGTTGTCTAGGTCGTCCTAGTGAAATAGAAAACCAACTAGTTAACGGTGTTATAACCAGTGGTTACTATTTCTCGGTCCAGTCTTATGCAAACTCATTGCATAGGATACCCCCACTCGCATGGATCGCAGCGTTTGTATCAAATACAAAGTGGGTCGTATCCATAGTGTCACCAGGATAAGGCACCCAGTCTTATCCCTATACTATAGACCCTTTAGGCTGTTTCTTGAACAATGATCCCATATGTCGCTACATATAGTTCAAGACTTATATTACAACCTTGGATGTCTAGTTTATTGGATTAGGGTTATTATTAGGCAAAGACAAATATAAAATAACTAATAACAATTAATGGAAAAATATATCAATATTATTTCATTAATATCCGATCAACAGTTACATTCACTATCTACGAGTTTTAGGGCATAAAACCCAACATGTAGAACGTTTCTGTGTCCATGGATGTAGACCTATGTCGGTAAGTCAATCCTTCACGAGTGTCCGTAATCACAGCTGGGTCAAATTACCGTTTTACCCCTGTGTTACATCTGTCTCCTTAAGTACCAGCGCTCCTCTAATGAACAACCTGTTTATGGTTCAACCATTAAACAGAAAGTCCCTCTCGGGCCAGTGAGAGGGCGGGATCCCTTTGTTCAAGTCCCGGAGTCACCACTTAAGGGAACACTCATCTACTTCACCTAGAAGCCGGAATGAGTGAATTCCTTCTTGTGTTGTCATGTCCCCAGCCTCCCACTCGGACTTGTCCCCAAAAAGGAAGGCATATTGAGTCGGCGTATTGGTCACTCTCACCCATGCTAATCAAAGGACAATCCCTCATGAGAAGGAGTTCATGACACACTCAGGATTAAGACTGAGTTACCTAGGTCATCCTATTGAAACAGTAACCTAATTAGTTAACGGTGTTATAACTAATGGTTGACTATTTCGTGGTCCGGTCTTATGCAAACTCATTGCATAGGATACCCCCACTTTCATGTCTACTACATGGACGTTTTGGATCAATACGTCTGTATCAAATACAAAGCGGGTCGTATCTCATAGTGTTACCAGGATAAGGTACCCAACCTTATCCTTGTTCTATGGACCTTTTCGGTTGTTACTTGAACATCGATCCCCGTATGTCCCCACATACTAGTTCAAGTTACATACAAACAACCTTGGACCTTAGTTTATTGGATTTGGGTCAAATTGTGCAATATTTAACAATAACACTTTATTGTAGAAACTCAATAACACTTTATTGAAACAAGTATACAATTTGTTTACATTTACTATCTACGAGTTTTAGGGCATAAAACCCAACAGTTCTCTTAAATGTTGACTCTGAGTCTTGAACAAATGGGCCTCGCCCTCTCATAACCTTGAGAGGGACTTGGTTCGGTGATTGTATCACGAACTAGTTGTTCATTAGAGGATCAGTGGAACTTAAGGAACAAGATGTAACTATAGGGGTAAAACGGACTTTTGACCTAGCTCTAGTTACGAACAACCGGTGAAGGGCCGACTTACTAATCATGGTTATCTAAAGTGGACAAGAAATATATCTACAGTGAGGGAAGTTCAGCTACGGGCTATAGTGGAGTGCCCCGGAAGCTAACGAACGATGAATGACTAGATTAATGAGATTAACTGGTTTTCATCATTTCGTTGGAGCCCATGATCTGTAGGTCCATTACGTCCCTCTACTAGCTCAATAGGAATAAAACTTGGAACAATATGATAGGTTAATATTTGAAACGTTCAAATTCGGAAAAGGATACAAAAGTCGCTTATATACGATATTTAACGACATATTATTTTAATTACGAATTAAACTTAAAATGAGAGTTGGATATATTTAAATATGATTTAAATATTAAACACGTAAATAAAGATTCATGTTCGAGAAATTTCGTTGGGAGAAAAACCAAGATTGCACAAGTGGTATTAATTTAATATAAGATATTAAATTAAATAAGTTTTATTTAAATTAAAATAAAATTATAATTAAGTGGGATTTATTCAGATTTATGTTTTAAATTACAGATTTTGAATTTAAAAGAAATTCAAAAAAGTTGGTAATTTTTGGAGGTGGTGCTTAGTGACTAATCACCTTAGATTAACCTTCTTGCACCACCTAATCCATGACTCAAATCACTCCCAAATTGCTGTTAATTTTTGGTGTAATTCTTGTGCATGATTTTCCTCTATATATAGAGGATGAGCTGATGAAAATGGGTGGAATTCTTCAACCTAAAATACTGCCAAAATTCTCCCAAGAACTTTCATATTCATACTTTCAAGCTTGCTTATACCCATAAGCTTTCCTTTGCAATTTCTATCAATTGAGAATCCCACAATCCGTTCCAAGGCCTGAGGATAGTAGAAAAGATCCAAGTGGTTGTCCAAAAGTTGTTCGTGTGAATTATAAAGCATCGGAATATACGAATTGGGAGCTACAAGAGATAGGTACCTTATTACTCTATATTTGTTCTTATGGACAACATGTCTTCTAGGATTAAATTGATCAAATTGTGTGTCTAAGATCCAAAATTGCTTCTGCATGTGTGATATTAACACCTACAGTAAACAACTCACACTTGGTGAGTCAACAAACAACAATCAATGTCAATCAACGTGCTTCTCACACTCAAACAACATGCTTAAAAAATCTTAACACTCAACTTGCTTAGAAAGAAGTAAATAGTCATACATGCGTTACACAGATGTCTCCAACACTATGCAACGCACCCACTAGACACCACATGATTTATGCATCATGCTTTGCAACACCACATGATTTACGCGTCATGCTCCGCAACCACACATGATTTACGCGTCATGCTCCGCAACCACATTATTTATGTGTCATGCTCCGCAACCACACATGATTTACGCATCATGCTTAGGGGTGTACACGGGTTGGGTTGGGTTGGGTTGGGGGGATTTTTTGGACCAACCCGAAAATTCAGGTTGTTCGGGTTGTCAACCCGAATAAACCGAATGTATTTGGCAACCCAACCCAAAAAATTCGGGTTGGGTTGGGTTGGGTTGGGTTGTCGGGTTCTCTTTTTTTCAAATATTTATGCTTATCCACAATACTATAATGTAAAATTCAAGACATAAAAGTCTAAATTATTTATATTAAATAAAAAGGAAGTTAAAAAAACCAAAAAAGAAAAGGAAAAAATAATACTTGGTTTTATGGAGTTTGAAGAAAAAAAAAGTATATATAATTATTTGAAGTTTGAATAATTAAATAAAATAAAAAAAAAACACACACAAAGAACAAGATATCATTGAAAAAAAATTTAAAAAGGTAAAAGAAAAAAATATTAAAAAAAATATTTGTACTCTGTAAGGCTCAAACACCAGACATCCCAAAGACATCATGAATATTAGAGAGCCACAACCACTACACCAAACATATAACATGTAAAAAGTGCAGCAAATATTTTATATATTTTCGGTTCGGGTTGAACCGAGCCAAAATTTCCTTAACCCGTGAACCGAACCGAATTTTTGGGTTTATAAAATTTCAACCCAACCCAAACCGAAAAAAATCCTAACCCAACGGTTTGGGTTGGGTAGTCCGGGTTGTTCGGGTTGTCGGGTTTTTTGTACACCCCTAGTCATGCTCCACAGCCACATGGTTTACGCGTCATGCTCCACAAATTAAACACACTACAAGAAAAGAGGTTTATTGCAGCGGTTTTTTTGTAGCGGTTTAAAAAATGTTGCAAGGGTTTGTAAACTTGCAGCGGTTTCTAACAACACATAACAAAATTGCTGCTATTGATACACATTGCAGCAATTTGTTGACAACGTTTTTTAAATTGTTGCAATATATACTCAATTGCGACAGTTTGCTTATGACGAATTTACAAAGTATTGTAAATATGTCTATTGCAACGGTTAAATTGCAACAATTTTAAAGAATGTTGCAATAGAGTCAATTGCAACTGTTTATGTTGCAACATTTAAAATATTGTTGCAACAAGCTAATACAATTTTAACAATTTAGTAGCAACACGAAGAAAACTGTTGCAAATATTGAGATTATTGAAGCGATTTTATGGTAGCATTTCTTAAACTATTGCAAATATGTAGTTGTGGTTGTCGTTACTAGTTAATTCAAAATTTTTGTTAAATTAAGGACTTCATTTAAAATTTTATAAAAAATAATTTACAAGTAAGCAATTAAAAAACTTTAAAATAAATATATCATAAAGAAAATGAAATCTAGAAGACAAACTAAGGCAAAATTTAAAATTTTTAATTAAATTAAAAAATGAACTTTTATATATATTTTAAATGTAAAAATAATGACTAGTTCAACGATATGGTTTTTTTTGTGTCTTGTATAGGTCACTGAATTTTAAAAAGTATCTAATATGTCTTAAAACTTTCACTTTTGTGTCTAATAAGTATTTTAACTTTCAATTTTGTGTCTAATAAGTCATCGATATATTCAACATTTTTTAAATTAAACAGACCTACTAGATGCAAAATTGGAAGTTGTTTAGGGTTTCAACAGGCATAAAACTCTTTATATCTTCAATTTTATCAAATTGATAAATTTTGAAACTCACATCAAAGTTATAAAAACTATAATATTAATTTTTTTTTCTAAAAAAAAACTATAATATGATTTTTAAATTCAATCCCCGTGGAAAACAATAAAAAATCTCACATCTAGCCATTATTCTAATTTAATCTCTATATTTTCAACATATTGAAACTTTTTTCTAATTTTCTTCTTTTAGAAAACATAATTTCTCATTCAAAATTTCAATAACTCACTAAGTATTATGGCAAATATGTTTGTCACAAATCAATTTTAACATTTCCTTAAGGGTGAAGGTATAATTGAAGATTGTTAAAACCTAGGAGACTAACTTGAAACTTTTTAAATTAACCTCAAATGATCAAATTTGAAGTTGGATTAACCTAAAATAAAGTTTGATAATCTTTATAAAAAAAAAAAAGTTCGATAACTTTTTTCTTATTAAAAAATTGGATAAAAATAAAGTTTTGAAGATAAAAATTTATGGTAAACTAAAATCTCTTATTCTACTTTATTTAATATATTTTACTAAAACAAAAAATAACCCATTTTCGTGTTTTCATTCTCCCGCCCTCTCTTCCCAAATATTCCTTCTCAAATCATTTAAAATTTTGGGTAAAATACTGTTGGGTTCCTAGAGTGAGTAAAAATATAGTATAAAATACTCTAGAATTCCTGTGCAAGCATACACAGTCTGCAACAAGTAATATTATCAATCCAAGGTCTGAATGAGTTTCCACTTTACCTATTTTGTGTAACTTTCTAATGGTTTCAAGAATAATAAAATGATTTGGTTTTATCGGAATTATGCTGAAGCAAAATAAATGACAGAACAACGAATAAACAAATAGATAGACAGATTAAAGACAGGCGCTGGTTAGGCTTTAGTGATTGTTCTAAGATATGCTCTAGCAATATTATTGATCATGCATTTCTCGCAGTATTATTAGCGGATTCCTCCCGGAACTCCGGATCTTTTGGGATATGTTTCAAACCCAATGAAGAGCGACCGATCAAGCACTAGGCAACTGGCTATCCCTAGCTCAGTCACTGGCGTTCACCAATACACAATGATCGTAGTGTGGATAATTGCCACACA
Source organism: Luffa acutangula (assembly GCA_036850905.1). Classification (NCBI taxonomy): domain Eukaryota; kingdom Viridiplantae; phylum Streptophyta; class Magnoliopsida; order Cucurbitales; family Cucurbitaceae; genus Luffa; species Luffa acutangula. The sequence continues at coordinate 21,715,608 of CM072087.1, forward strand.
CTCTCTAAATCATCCCTAAAACTAGAGAGAGCTATCCATACCGGCTGGCCAGGCGGGCATAAAATAAGAATAAGCACAACAATTAACCAAAATGCAATAGTCAATTTATTACTAGAGATGAAGCACAGTAATCACATTATTCCTAACCAACACCTTAAGCTACTTAGTTCATAATAAGCATAGGAATACGAATTACAATCTGAGTAAGCATGTCCATAACCACAAGTTAATAAAGAAAGTAAAACTCCCTAATCAGCTTGCGGAAGATGGTGTTCTTGATGATCTTCAATCTCCCTATACTATTCGGCTTCCAAGGGAAAACATGGAATGCTTTTGACTTTGACGGCTACTTCCTTTTATAGAAGGATGGGAGGCTTGAATTAGGTCAACTAGGACACGTGTAAGGCTCTCCTTGATCCTTTATCACGAAAATAACTCAACATAAGTCGGTTCATGAAGTTGGCTAACGAGCTCTGATGTGGCAGTTTCTATTCCCAGTTTTGCTGCAGCATAGAATCTGCTCCCTCCAGCCGCTCAGCAGCATAATCTGCACAAAATAATTTCCAATGCTTCCATTCTTCCAAATGGGTTAAAACATGTAATATCTATCCAAAACCAACCCTAATAAGCATAAAGGACACACAAATCCCTATATAAATGAGGCCTAAATAACTACCTTTTGGGCAGTTATCAAATACCCTTTTGGTCCCTCGTGTTTTAAGTGTTGGGTTTTATGCCCTAAAACTCGTAGATAGTAAATGTACATCTGACCGAACATTAATAAAGTGATGTATTATTCAATGTTTGTATTATATCTTGTCTTGCTAACCCTAATCCAATAAACTAAACATCCATGGCTAATAGAATGAGACTTGAACTAGTATGTAGGGACATGCGGGGATCAATGTTCAAGTTTTAGCCTAAAGGGTCTGTAGTATAGGGATAAGGCTGGGTACCTTATCCTGGTGACACTATGGATACGGCCCGCTTTGTATATTGATACAAACGTAGTGATCCAACACGTTCATGTGGTTGACATGCGAGTGGGGGTATCCTGTGCAATGAGTTTGCACAAAGACCGGACCGCGAAATAGTTAACCACTAACTATAACACCGTTGGTTAGCTCGGTTTCTATTTCACTAGGATGACCTAGGCAACTTAGCCTTAATCCTGAGTAGATTATGGACTCCTGTCCATGAGGGATTGTCCTTTGATTTGTACGGGTGAGAGTGGCCAGTTCGCCGACTCAATAAGCCTACCATTTTGGGGACAAGACCGAATGGGGAGCTGGGAACGTAGTCTTACAAGATGGAATTCACTCCTTCCTGATATGAGGGTAAGTAGAGGTGTGTTCCCTTAAGTGGTGTCTCCGGGTCTTGAACAAAGGGCCCTACCCTCTTTATGGCACGAGAGGGTTTTCTGTTTGATGGTTGGACCACAAACAGGTTGTTCATTAGAGGAGCACTGGTACTTAAGGACCAAGAGGTAGCCCAGGGGTAAAACGGTAATTTGACCTAGCTGGGGTACGAATACACGTGAAGGGCTAACTTGCTGCTGACGGTCAATATCCGTGGACACAGAAATATATCTGCAGTGAGAAGAGTGCAGCTGTGGTTCTTTAGTGGAGTGAACCACAGTTAACGAATATTGATTAACTTGGTTAATGAGTTTAACCAACTAATCTCACATCGTTGGAGCTTCTGATCTGTAGGTCCATTAGGTCCCACCGGTAGCTCATTTGGGGCGTTGAGGTAAAATTCTAAGGATGGATTGAATATTCGAAGGTGTTCGAATATTATACTAAAATATGAATTTGGTTCATATTAAAAACTATAGGTTAAAATTAATATGCATTGGATGTATATTAATACTATAGTTATGAGAGAGAAAATAGTAATTGAATATGTGATGTTCAATTTTATTTTATTAATTAATTAATTTCTTATTAATTAATTGATTTAGTTTAATTAAATTTGATTTAATTAAACTATAAGATAAGAGGGATATTAATTTAAATTGGATTTAAATTAAAGTTATTTTAATTAATTTAGATTAATTAAAAGATAATTAAAAGATAATTAATTATAATTTGAATTTAGGTTTTTCAAATTATAATTAATTAATTAAAATATCAGATAACTGAAATATCAGTTATCTGATATTTTAAATCATCAGACGTGGTCAGGGGAGTGGTTAAAACTGCCTCCTGGTCTCACGTCTGTAGCTCTCCCAATCAGCTCTCTCAGTTTCATTCATTCTCTTCGAGAGATCTCTCTCAGAGAACAGATCCAGAGAATTCAAACAAAAGAATCCAGAGAAATTTCCTTAGAATTTTTCGCTCCCACCAGCACTCAACGTAGGATCCCTATCAGAGAATACCGGTGTACCCTTGTGGTGGTGTTCGTGTTGCTGCTGTATTTTTGAGGAAAATTCAGAGAATTCGGCGAAAACTTCAAGGATTTCATCAAGGGTATGTTTTACTTGAACTAGGGTCAATAGGACCCAATTCTAGATTAGATCTAGGATTAATTCTCTGTTTTTGCATGCTTGTATCTGGTTTTACAGCAAGCTTTTCCTATCATTGTTGCTGTAAATTTCATTTATTTTATCCCAACGTATTGGTATTTTTATTCTTAAATTAATCGGGGTTTTTTAAAGGTTCTGTATATTTTCCGCTGCGCAAGGGGTTTCATCCCTTCAATTGGTATCAGAGCCAACTCTGGATTTTAATTTAAGAATTAAAATTTGCGTTGGTTTTAGGTGGGATTTGCATTATGAATGTTCAATTTTGCGATAAACTGTTTAGGTTTAATTTGGCCATAGATTTACCGCTTTTTTACTTGATTTGATCATGTAAGGCCCCTGTGTTTTTGGGCAAAATTGTGTAAATCGAGTCTGTACAGTCCGGGTCTCAGTTAGGATTGAAAATCGATGAAGATCGCAGAAGAAATTGGTGAATTTCATGAAGAACAGCCGCTGTTCTGCCCAGGAATCAGCTCCAGACGCAACAGCGTCGGGACGCTTAGCCTAGTGCGTCTCGACGCTGTCGCGATTCCACGCTCCAGACGGTTGAAATCGCGCCAGCGTCGGGACGCTTTCTTCGCAGCGTCTCGACGCTGTCACGATTTCGTGCGGCGCCAGGATTTTCGCGAAATCAGACGTGGTGCCCTAATTTGGCCGGTTCGGTTCGAGCGTTTTGGGTCAGCTGGGACCGGTTTGGTCCGGTTTGACCCGTTTTGGGTGCGGTTCGAGTTTTTCAAGTCCGGTTCGAAGTGGTTCGGGTCGGTTCAAGGCTAGTAGACCGGTTTTGGAGCTGCAGAATTATGTAATAGGATAGATTTATTGCTTTATTAATGTAATTTTGCTTTAATCTATCCTAGGGGCCAATTAAATCGGTTTATTCGCTATTTAAATGCTTTATGGATGTCATTTAAATTTAATCCCACCTTAGGATATAAAGCATGCTCATGCATTTATGAATGTTATAATTAGATTATAATATATGTATGAAATGCATGATTTGATTTTCATGATTTATTTAATATATAGTAGAGTTATATTAAATTCATGAAAATGGAATAGTATGTTGCATGCAACTACATAGTTTTAATATAAGTGTTATATTAAAAATTATTTGTTTGCAGCATGCTAAGTTGATTTTCCATTATTGGCTATAATAAAGTTGTTTATTATTTAAATGGAAATCAAGTTGCATTGAGCATGATACATCCATAGATTAATATAAGGGTTATATTAATTATCATGCTATGCATAGTACTATAGTTTAAAATTTCATTAACTTGAATATGATTGTTAATTGTTTTAAAAACTATAGTATGCATGATTATAGGGCTAATCATTATAAAATTTTGAAATAGTATAAAATTTTATGATTAGAAACCGTCAATCTATAATCAAGATGTGCATGTTCACATAGGATCTTAGGTTAAAATTAAATTAATTTTAATGGGTTAAAATTAATTAGACCTAAGATCATTTTCTAATAGGATTAGAAAATCTTACTTAGTTTTAAAATAGTTTTAATGAACTAAGTAGGACGAACATTCCTAAGATTATAAGGGAACTCTACCAGTGAAGTTCTGTCTAAGGATTGGAGGTATTTAAGTTGACGGTAAACGGAACACCTCCTACCTGGGAACTGATCTGGAATACCGGAGTTGAATTAATCTCAGGTTAATGTTAGAATAATGTCACTAGGTTAATTAAATTGGTTTAATACACCTAGACATTAGGTCTTATTATAATAGTTATAATAGGACTAGACTTAGATAAATGACTTAGCCGGATTTATCTAGGTTTAATCAAACCCTAAAATTAATCAGTTACTTTAGTGGGAGGAAAATTACAAAACTTAATTTAAATTGAGTTTTGCTCCTACGTCCCCGTGACGTTCACACCGTGAGATCCATGCTCGGCTTTGTGTCGTTTTAGCGCGGCCTCCCTTCGGAGAGTGTTTGCATGGGTCAATACCAAGGTGAATGGGGAAAGTGACTATAGTAAGTGGGAGCGGGACACGTGTCAACGTATCCTTCGGTCTCCACCCCTAGGTCACAACGTGAGATTCCTATGATCCGCCTGCGTGTTGTCTCGGCGCAACCATCCCTTCGGAGGGCCTGATCATAGGATTCGGAACACCGTGAACTCCTGAAAAGGATAGGATCACTTAGGCTAATTACCAACAGTTGTCTTTCCTAACGGTAGCCTGTTGGTGCGTGCCTCTGGGATCTGAAAGTGGGAGGGTTACACTTACGGGGAGGAGTTAATTTGTTAACAAATCCTTGACCGAACAACGGTGGTTAATCTCTAATGGAATATGAGTTATTCTGGTATTAGAAATTGACTGAGAAGAGTCTCATTTTAGAGGAGGAACAACTGATCACCCTTCGGTGGCTGTTCTTCTAAACCTCTAAAGCATCGTTGCGAAACACAATCATAAGTTTTATTAGGGTTCTTTGATTGTTTGTTTGCAAAATTGATTGGATGTATGCAATTGTTTGTATTGCTTGTGTGATGGGTTAAGGCAAAGATAACTAATACGGTCACTTGTTTGTTTTTTCAGCAATGTCTTCCTCTATCATATCTCTGCTTAAAAATGAACAATTAACCGGCGAGAATTTTCCCCAATGGAAATCAAACCTTAATACAATTCTCGTGGTTGAGGATTTAAGATTCGTCTTAACGGAGGAATGTCCTCCCGTTCCCCCTCGCACTGCCTCTCAGGCAGTTAAAGACGCCTATGAACGCTGGACCAAGGCCAATGAAAAGGTCAAGGTCTATATATTGGTCAGCTTGTCTGAAGTTTTGGCCAAGCGTTATGAGAACGTGGAAACTGCCAGGGAAATTATGAATTCCCTGCAGGAGATGTTTGGACTCCCGTCCTACCAGCTCCACCACGACGCCTTGAAGAACGTCTTCAATGCCAAGATGCTGGAAGGTCAATCTGTTCGGGAACATGTCCTGGACATGGTTAACCAGTTCAACATAGCTGAGGCAAATGGCGGGGTTGTCTGCGAGCGCAGTCAGGTTGCGTTCATCCTTCACTCGCTCCCAGCGAGCTATCTGTCTTTTAGGACGAACGCGAGCATGAATAAGATTCAGTTCAACCTGACTACCCTCCTCTCGGAGTTACAGATTTACGAATCCCTGCAAAAGAGCAAGGGAAAGAATGTGGTGAAAGGAGAGGCCAATGTGGCCCATTCCAAGAAAAAGTTCCTGAAGGGTTCATCCTCAGGAACTAAATCTGTACCCCAGGCTTCTTCATCGAAGCAGATCCAGAAGAGGAAGGGAGACAAGGGGAAGGCTCCTGCACAGGCTGTGCAAGGGAAGGGGAAGGCCAAGGTCGTGGCCGATAAAGGTAGATGCTTCCACTGCAATGCAGATGGTCACTGGAAGCGCAACTGTCCCCGCTACCTTGCTGAGAAGAGAAGAGAAAAAGAAGGTAAATTTGATTTACTTGTGTTAGAGACTTGTCTCGTTGAACATGATGAGTTTGCCTGGATACTGGATTCGGGAGCCACTAATCATGTTTGTTCTTCTTTTCAGGGAAATAATTTCCAGCAGCTGGCAGAGGGTGAAATGACGCTCAAGGTCGGAACGGGAGACGTTGTTTCAGCTCGTGCAGTGGGAGCTGCAAAATTATTCTTTAGAAATAGGTTTTTAATTTTAGAGGACTTGTATTTGGTTCCTAGAATTAAAAGGAACCTAATTTCTGTTTCAGCTTTGTTAGAACAATGTTATACTATTTCCTTCTTGCTTAATGAAGCTTTAATTTTAAAGAATGGAATTTACATTTGTTCAGCTAAGCGTGAGAATAATTTGTTTGTGTTAAGACCAAATGATGCTAAGGCCATTTTAAGTCATGAAATGTTTAAAACGGCCGAAACGCAAAACAAAAGGCAAAAAGTTTCTCCTTCAAGTAACAACACGTATCTTTGGCATCTTCGTCTTGGTCATATTAACATCGATCGGATCGATCGTTTGGTTAAAAATGGGCTTCTAAGTGACATAGAAGATACATCTTTACCACCCTGTGAATCGTGTCTCGAGGGTAAAATGACCAAGAGGCCTTTTACTGGAAAAGGTTACAGGGCCAAAGAACCACTTGAACTAATACATTCAGATCTTTGTGGTCCTATGAATGTAAAGGCTCGAGGTGGTTTTGAATATTTCATCTCTTTCATAGATGATTATTCACGATACGGTTACTTGTACCTAATGGGCCATAAGTCTGAGGCTCTTGAAAAGTTCAAGGAGTTTAAGGCTGAGGTAGAAAACTTATTGGGTAAAACAATTAAAACACTTCGATCAGATCGAGGTGGAGAGTATTTAGATCAGCGATTCCAGGACTATATGATAGAACATGGAATCCAATCACAACTCTCAGCACCTGGTACACCTCAGCAAAATGGTGTATCAGAAAGGAGAAACAGAACCTTGTTAGACATGGTTCGATCTATGATGAGCTATGCTCAGTTGCCTAGCTCGTTTTGGGGGTATGCAGTAGAGACTGCAGTACATATTCTTAACAGTGTTCCCTCAAAAAGTGTTTCTGAAACTCCTTTTGAGTTATGGAGGGGGCGTAAACCTAGTTTGCGTTACTTTCGAATCTGGGGTTGTCCTGCACATGTGTTAGTGACAAATCCTAAGAAATTGGAATCACGTACGAGAATATGCCAATTTGTTGGGTACCCGAAAGAAACGAGAGGTGGTCTTTTCTATGACCCTCAAGATAATAAAGTATTTGTATCAACAAATGCAACTTTCTTGGAGGAAGACCACATACGAAATCATCAACCACGAAGTAAGTTAGTATTAGGAGAAGCTACAGAAGGATCAACAAGGGTTGTTGATGAACCTGGTCCTTCAACAAGAGTTGTTGGAGAATGCAGTTCTTCTCGTCAATCTAGTCCTCCTCACGTAGTGGGAGAGCTTCGACGCAGTGGGAGGGTTGTGATACAACCTAACCGCTACTTGGGTTTAACAGAAACACAAGTAGTCATACCTGATGACGGCGTAGAAGATCCATTGTCTTATCGTCAGGCAATGAATGATGTAGATAAGGACGAGTGGGCCAAAGCCATGGACCTTGAGATGGAGTCGATGTACTTCAATCAAGTTTGGGAACTTGTAGATCTACCTGAAGGGGTCAGACCCATTGGGTGTAAATGGATCTATAAGAGAAAAAGAGATGCTGCTGGGAAAGTACAGACTTTCAAAGCAAGACTTGTAGCAAAGGGTTATACCCAACGAGAAGGAGTGGACTATGAAGAAACTTTTTCTCCAGTTGCTATGCTAAAGTCCATAAGAATCCTCTTATCCATTGCCACATTTTATGATTATGAAATTTGGCAAATGGATGTCAAGACAGCTTTTCTGAATGGCAATCTTGACGAGAGTATTTTTATGTCTCAACCCGAAGGGTTCATATCCCAAGGTGATGAGCACAAGGTTTGCAAACTGAATCGATCCATTTATGGGTTGAAACAGGCTTCTAGATCTTGGAATATTAGGTTTGATACTGCGATCAAATCTTTTGGTTTTGACCAGAATGTTGATGAGCCTTGTGTATACAAGAAGATCAACAAGAATAAAGTAGCTTTCCTCGTACTTTATGTAGACGACATTCTACTCATTGGGAATGATGTAGGGTATCTGTCTGACGTAAAAGAATGGCTAGCAGCTCAATTCCAAATGAAAGATTTGGGTGAGGCTCAGTATGTTCTTGGGATCCAGATTATTCGGGATAGGAAGAACAAATCGCTAGCTCTGTCTCAGGCAACGTATATCGACAAGATGTTGGCTCGATATTCGATGCAGAACTCCAAGAAGGGCTTGTTGCCTTTCAGGCATGGGGTTCACTTGTCTAAGGAACAGTCTCCTAAGACACCTCAAGAGGTTGAGGATATGAGACGGATTCCCTACGCCTCAGCCGTGGGTAGCTTAATGTATGCCATGCTATGCACGAGGCCTGACATTTGTTATGCTGTAGGGATTGTCAGCAGATATCAGTCAAATCCAGGGTTAGACCATTGGACCGCCGTTAAAGGAATCCTCAAGTATCTTAGGAGAACGAGAGATTACATGTTGGTGTTTGGGGCTAAGGAGTTAGTGCTCACTGGATACACCGACTCTGATTTCCAAACTGACAAGGATTCTAGGAAATCTACGTCAGGGTCAGTCTTCACCCTTAACGGGGGAGCTGTAGTTTGGAGGAGCATAAAGCAGGGATGTATAGCAGACTCCACGATGGAGGCTGAGTATGTAGCTGCTTGTGAAGCAGCTAAGGAAGCTGTTTGGCTAAGGAAGTTCTTGACAGATTTGGAAGTTGTTCCAAATATGAACTTGCCCATTACGTTATACTGTGACAACAGTGGGGCGGTAGCCAATTCAAAGGAACCTCGCAGCCATAAAAGAGGTAAACACATAGAGAGGAAGTACCATCTAATTCGAGAGATTGTGCAAAGAGGAGATGTGGTCGTGACCCAGATCGCTTCTGAGCATAACATTGCTGATCCGTTTACGAAGGCCCTCTCGGCTAAAGTGTTCGAGGGTCATCTAGACAGTCTAGGTCTGCGAGATATGTATATAGCGTAATCTAGGGCAAGTGGGAGATGTGTAATGGGTGTAAGGATGCCCTAGTTTATTGTATTTTGTATATTTACCTTTTATGTAATGTACAAATATACATGTACCGTTTCCAGCTTTGGATTATTTTGTATATACTTTCCCTGTAACTTGAGTTTTAGTTCAAGTGGGAGTTTGTTGGGTTTTATGCCCTAAAACTCGTAGATAGTAAATGTACATCTGACCGAACATTAATAAAGTGATGTATTATTCAATGTTTGTATTATATCTTGTCTTGCTAACCCTAATCCAATAAACTAAACATCCATGGCTAATAGAATGAGACTTGAACTAGTATGTAGGGACATGCGGGGATCAATGTTCAAGTTTTAGCCTAAAGGGTCTGTAGTATAGGGATAAGGCTGGGTACCTTATCCTGGTGACACTATGGATACGGCCCGCTTTGTATATTGATACAAACGTAGTGATCCAACACGTTCATGTGGTTGACATGCGAGTGGGGGTATCCTGTGCAATGAGTTTGCACAAAGACCGGACCGCGAAATAGTTAACCACTAACTATAACACCGTTGGTTAGCTCGGTTTCTATTTCACTAGGATGACCTAGGCAACTTAGCCTTAATCCTGAGTAGATTATGGACTCCTGTCCATGAGGGATTGTCCTTTGATTTGTACGGGTGAGAGTGGCCAGTTCGCCGACTCAATAAGCCTACCATTTTGGGGACAAGACCGAATGGGGAGCTGGGAACGTAGTCTTACAAGATGGAATTCACTCCTTCCTGATATGAGGGTAAGTAGAGGTGTGTTCCCTTAAGTGGTGTCTCCGGGTCTTGAACAAAGGGCCCTACCCTCTTTATGGCACGAGAGGGTTTTCTGTTTGATGGTTGGACCACAAACAGGTTGTTCATTAGAGGAGCACTGGTACTTAAGGACCAAGAGGTAGCCCAGGGGTAAAACGGTAATTTGACCTAGCTGGGGTACGAATACACGTGAAGGGCTAACTTGCTGCTGACGGTCAATATCCGTGGACACAGAAATATATCTGCAGTGAGAAGAGTGCAGCTGTGGTTCTTTAGTGGAGTGAACCACAGTTAACGAATATTGATTAACTTGGTTAATGAGTTTAACCAACTAATCTCACATCGTTGGAGCTTCTGATCTGTAGGTCCATTAGGTCCCACCGGTAGCTCATTTGGGGCGTTGAGGTAAAATTCTAAGGATGGATTGAATATTCGAAGGTGTTCGAATATTATACTAAAATATGAATTTGGTTCATATTAAAAACTATAGGTTAAAATTAATATGCATTGGATGTATATTAATACTATAGTTATGAGAGAGAAAATAGTAATTGAATATGTGATGTTCAATTTTATTTTATTAATTAATTAATTTCTTATTAATTAATTGATTTAGTTTAATTAAATTTGATTTAATTAAACTATAAGATAAGAGGGATATTAATTTAAATTGGATTTAAATTAAAGTTATTTTAATTAATTTAGATTAATTAAAAGATAATTAAAAGATAATTAATTATAATTTGAATTTAGGTTTTTCAAATTATAATTAATTAATTAAAATATCAGATAACTGAAATATCAGTTATCTGATATTTTAAATCATCAGACGTGGTCAGGGGAGTGGTTAAAACTGCCTCCTGGTCTCACGTCTGTAGCTCTCCCAATCAGCTCTCTCAGTTTCATTCATTCTCTTCGAGAGATCTCTCTCAGAGAACAGATCCAGAGAATTCAAACAAAAGAATCCAGAGAAATTTCCTTAGAATTTTTCGCTCCCACCAGCACTCAACGTAGGATCCCTATCAGAGAATACCGGTGTACCCTTGTGGTGGTGTTCGTGTTGCTGCTGTATTTTTGAGGAAAATTCAGAGAATTCGGCGAAAACTTCAAGGATTTCATCAAGGGTATGTTTTACTTGAACTAGGGTCAATAGGACCCAATTCTAGATTAGATCTAGGATTAATTCTCTGTTTTTGCATGCTTGTATCTGGTTTTACAGCAAGCTTTTCCTATCATTGTTGCTGTAAATTTCATTTATTTTATCCCAACGTATTGGTATTTTTATTCTTAAATTAATCGGGGTTTTTTAAAGGTTCTGTATATTTTCCGCTGCGCAAGGGGTTTCATCCCTTCATTAAGGTCGTTTCCAATAGGTCCCTAGGTTTGAAAATTGAACAATCAAGTCCCCACTGTTTAAAAAATGCTTCGACTGAGTCCCTGGACCGTTAATTTTCTTAACGGTGATGACGTGGTGGTAACGATGCTGACATGGCATATTTTTAAAATATTAAAATAATAATATATTAATATATTAAAATAATAATAATATTTTTTTAAAGAAAAAATACCCTTTCTCTCTCCCCCACCCACCCGAACCCCCTTCTTCCCCTTTCCCTTTCTTTCTCTCTCCTTTCCCCATCCTTCCCTTGTCGGCGATGGACGCTATGTCGACGGCGACGGCGACGACAGCTTCTACTTCTTTCTCTCTCCCCAATTCCCTTTCCTTCTTCTTCTCTCTCCCCCTCCTCTACTTTCCCTCTCCTCCTTCTTATCGCCGGTGACACCTTCATCATCTCTCTGGTTCAACAGTGGCGCCACCGCCACCGTTATCCACCAGCCGCCGACACCGATTTCCTCTTACCCAGATGCTTACAGACCAACGAATCCCCGCTGTCGCTGCCTCCCTCTCCTTCATCTTCTATTCTCTCCCTCTCCTTCGTCTTCTCTTCTCTCTCTCAACCCTCAAAACTCTGCTTTCTTCTCGTTCTGCTCCGACCGGTGCTCTGTTTTTAGCCCTTGATTTTTGTTTCTTGAAGATGAAAACGAAGCTTGGGGGGTCTGATTTGAGAAAGAAGAAAAATGGGTTTGAGGTGTGTTTGTTTAAGAAAGAAGAAAAATGGGTTTGGGGGCTGAATTTATTGGCGGTAGGGGCTATCGCCGACGACGGGAAGGGCAACGGGAAGAGTGAGGGAGAGAGAAGATGGAAAGAAGGTGAGGGAGAGTAAAGGGGAAGGGTGAAGGTGTCGCCGGCGATAAGAAGAGGGAAAGAATGAGAGGGAGAGTAGAGAAGGGGGAGAGAAGAAGAAGGAAAGGGAATTGGGGAGAGAGAAAGAAGTAGATGGAGAAGCCGCCATCGCCGTCGCTGTCGCGTCCATCGTCGGCAAGGGAAGGGAGGGGGAGAGGAGAGAGAAAGAAAGGGAAAGGGGAAGAAAGGGGGTTCGGAGAGAGAAAGAGTATTTTTTATTTTTTTAAAAAAACTTATTATTATTATTGTTGAAAGAGAAATTTTGTCCAATCACAAATTGCCACGTCATTATTTAAAATTAATGAAGAAATTAAAAATAATTAAATTTGGGACCAATTATAAATTGACATGTGTCCCGATTTTAATTTGAAGACAAAGTTGACCAATTATAAATTTAAGGAGCCAAATTTCTATTTGATCAATTAATTAGAAAATAAATTATTTTGATCAAATTAATTAATTTGACCAATTAATTAACAAAATAATTAATTGGATCAAATTTGGGTCTTTTTAAGTATTTGGGTCATATGGTTTTGGATCAAATACGAACCAAACCCAAGACTAAATACTTGAGCCCAAGACCAATAAAGCCTAAGCCCAAGTGTTAGGCCCGAAAGTCACCAAGGCCCATCCAGCGAGAACTCTATAAATAGAGGGGTTCTCCTCCATTTCAAGGTTTCAGAAATTCTACACTCTCACAAAGACAAGAGTTCAGAGTTTCAAAGCTCTCAAGCAGAACCAGAGAATTCAGAGAGACTCCACCAAGTCTGAAGACCGAAGACTCTCTGCAATCCATAAGTCCAAGTGTTGAACACTTCTTAAGACCAAACACTCTCCAAGACTTCAACACTCCTTGAAGACCAAACACCCTTCAAAACTTAAACACTCCTTGAATATCAAAGACTCTTCAGGACGTCAACACTTCTTGATGATGAAGGGAATAAAAGTCCCCACGCAGCGGAAGCGCATCGATTGGACCTTACGCCGTGTATTAATTAACATTAAAATACCGTTACGAAAACTCAATCAAACTTTAAACTCTTTTAAAGTTGCTGGAAATTCAGTTTAAACATGCTTTAAAAATAAATCTAAATTTATTTTCATGCTTTTCTAAAGAAAAGGGGAAGAACCGTCACATACCTTCGTTGTAGACTTGACCGTTCTTCGCCAACGACGCTCCAACGAACGAAAACGCAGCAACCTCCTCGCCTCTTGATCGCTGGAATTTTCTTCTTGATTGACACAATAACCACAAAGGTTACACCGGTATGACTCTAGGTCTAGGAGGCAAAAGACTTGTGGGAGTCTTTCTCTAAGAGGGAGGCTGGAGAGAAATCTAGGTCTTGTCTTTGAGAGTCTAAGAGCAAGAGCAAAGTTTCAAGTGTTATGACCAATTAGGTTTAGTGTCTATTTATAGAAGAGAGGCCATGAATAAAATATTCAATTAAATCAATCTTTTCCAAAATTGATTCAATCTTATTCCTTAATTAATCAATCATGATCAATCAATTCCATAATTGATTAATCTTTTCCACAAATGACTAATTACTTCCATAAGTGATTAGATCATTTCCATAAATGATTAATCACTTCCTTAAGTGATTAATTATTTCTATAATTCATTAATTCCCGGTTAATGAATTCTTTAATTAATTAACTACCAATTAAATATCACATATTTAATTTCCGGCCTAGAATTAATTAATTTGCCCAAACACATTTTAGGCCTTAAATTAATTCATTATTTGAACTCTTTCAAACTTCCATAAATTTATATTTGAACTTCTTCAAATATTAACTTCTCTCATAATAATATATCAATATATATTATATTTGTTTCTCTTAGTAAATTGAACATTTTCAATTTACATTGATTACTTAGTTGCCTCAAATAACTTTATGAGCTACCAGTGGGACCTAATGGACCTGGAGATCAAAAGCTCCAACGATGTGAGATTAATTGGTCAAACTCATTAACCACATTAATCAATATTCGTTAACTGTGTGTTCATTCCACTATAGACTCACAGTTGCCCTCTTCTCACTGCAGACATATTTTCTGTGTCCATGGATCTAGACCAATATCGACTAGTTAGTCCTTCACGAGTGTCCGTAACACCAGCTGGGTCAAATTACCGTTTTACCCCTGGGTTACCTCTATTTCCTTAAGTACCAATTCTCCTCTAATGAACAACCTGTTTGTGGTCCAACCATCAAACAGAAAACCCTCTCGTGTCATTGAGAGGGTAAGGCCCTTTGTTCAAGACTCGGAGTAACCACTTAAGGGAACACTCATCTGCTTCCCTAAAGTCGGGAAGAAGTGAATTCCATCTTGTACGATTATGTTCCCAGCTCCCCATTCGGTCTTGTCCCCAAAGTGGTAGGCTTATTGAGTCGGCGTATTGGCCACTCTCACCCATACAAATCAAAGGACAATCTCTCATGAGCAGGAGTCCATAATCAACTCAGGATTAAGACTAAGTTGTCTAGGTCGTCCTAGTGAAATAGAAAACCAACTAGTTAACGGTGTTATAACCAGTGGTTACTATTTCTCGGTCCAGTCTTATGCAAACTCATTGCATAGGATACCCCCACTCGCATGTCTCCTACATGAACGCGTTGGATCGCAGCGTTTGTATCAAATACAAAGTGGGTCGTATCCATAGTGTCACCAGGATAAGGCACCCAGTCTTATCCCTATACTATAGACCCTTTAGGCTGTTTCTTGAACAATGATCCCATATGTCGCTACATATAGTTCAAGACTCATATTACAACCTTGGATGTCTAGTTTATTGGATTAGGGTTATTATTAGGCAAAGACAAATATAAAATAACTAATAACAATTAATGGAAAAATATATCAATATTATTTCATTAATATCCGGTCAACGGTTACATTCACTATCTACGAGTTTTAGGGCATAAAACCCAACAAACTCCCACTTGAACTAAAACACTAGTTAGTGGGATGTAAATGCAATAATCTAAAGCTGGAAATGTCATGTATATTAAAATAATACAATGAACTAGGGCATCCTTATACCCATTATACATTTCTCCCACTTGCCCTAGATTAGATGGCATACATATCTCGTAGACCTAGACCCTCTAGATTACCCTCAAACACTTTAGCCGTGAGAGCCTTCGTAAATGGATCAGCGATGTTGTGCTCCGAGGCGATCTTAGTGACGATCACATCTCCTCGTTGCACAATCTCCCGTATCAGGTGATACTTTCTCTCGATGTGTTTACCCCGTTTGTGGCTTCGAGCTCCTTTTGAGTTGGCTACAGTCCCACTGTTGTCACAGTATAGTGTTATGGGCACGTTCATATTCGGAACCACTTCCAAATCAGTCAAGAACTTTCTAAGCCATACTGCCTCCTTAGCTGCTTCGCAAGCTACTACATACTCAGCCTCCATGGTTGAGTCTGTTATGCATCCTTGTTTGATGCTTCTCCACACTACTGCTCCTCCATTGAGGGTGAATACTGACCCTGATGTGGATTTCCTTGAATCCTTATCAGCTTGAAAGTCAGAGTCAGTGTATCCAGTAAGAATCAAATCCTTAGCTCCATACACAAGCATGTAGTCCCTCGTTCTCCGAAGATACTTGAAGATATTCTTAACCGCTCCCAAGTGGTCCAACCCTGGATTAGACTGATACCTACTGACTACTCCCACTGCATAACATATGTCAGGCCTAGTGCATAGCACAACATACATTAAGCTACCCACAGCTGAGGCGTAGGGAATGTGTCTCATGTTCTCAATTTCTTGAGGTGTCATAGGAGACTGTTCCTTAGACAGGTGTACCCCATGTCTGAAGGGTAGTAGTCCCTTCTTGGAGTTTTGCATCGAATATCGAGACAACATCTTGTCAATATACGTTGCTTGAGACAGAGCTAGCGTTTTGTTCTTACGATCCCTAATGATTTGGATTCCCAAAACGTATTGAGTCTCTCCCAGATCTTTCATTTGGAATTGGGCTGCTAGCCATTTCTTAATGTCAGTGAGGTATCCTACATCATTCCCAATGAGTAGGATATCGTCTACATAAAGTATTAGAAAATCTACTTTCCTTTTGTTGACTTTCTTGTACACACAAGGCTCATCAACGTTTTGGTCAAAGCCAAAAGATTTGATTGCAGTATCAAATCTAATGTTCCATGATCTGGACGCTTGTTTCAATCCATAAATGGATCGATTGAGCTTACAAACCTTTTGTTCCTGACCTTGGGCTATGAACCTTTCGGGTTGAGACATGAAGATATTCTCTTCAAGATTACCATTCAGAAAGGCAGTCTTGACGTCCATTTGCCATATTTCATAGTCATAATATGTGGCTATGGATAAGAGAATTCTTATGGACTTTAACATGGCTACAGGAGAAAAGGTTTCCTCATAGTCAACCCCTTCCTTTTGGGTATAACCCTTTGCCACTAGTCTAGCTTTGAAGGTCTATACCTTTCCAGCTGCATCTCTTTTTCTCTTATAGATCCATTTGCACCCTATGGGTTTTACCCCATTTGGTAGATCTGTAAGTTTCCATACAGAATTGGAGTACATTGACTCCATTTCCAGGTTCATGGCTTTGACCCATTCATCCTTATCTTCGTCATTCATTGCCTGTCGATAGGACAATGGATCCTCAATGCCATCATTAGGTATGACAACCTGAGTTTCAGTTAAACCCAAGTAGCGGTCAGGTTGTAATACAACTCTCCCACTGCGTCGAGGCATTCCCAACCTTTAAGATGGACGGGATGGATCTGAAGAACTAATTCCTTCATCAACCCTTGTTGAAGATCCAACTTCATCAACAACTCTTGATGATTCTTCAGTAGCTTCTCCTAATACTATTTTGCTGCGTGGTTTATGATCTCTCATGTGGTCTTCCTTTAAGAAAGTGGTGTTTGTCGATACAATCACCTTATTTTCTTGTGGGTCATAGAAATAACCACCTCTCGTTTCTTTAGGGTAACCAACAAATTGGCACAGTTTTGAACGAGGTTCCAGTTTCTTAGGATTTGTCACAAGCACGTGTGCTGGCCAACCCCAGATGCGAAAGTGATGCAAACTAGGTTTACGCCCCTTCCATAATTTGAAAGGTGTTTCAGAAACACTTTTCGAGGGAACATTGTTCAAGATGTATACTGCAGTTTCTACTGCATACCCCCAAAACGAGCTAGGCAATTGAGCATAGCTCATCATTGATCGAACCATGTCTAACAAGGTTCTATTTCTCCTTTCTGACACACCATTCTGCTGAGGTGTACCAGGGGCTGAGAGTTGAGATTGGATTCCATGTTCTATCATATAATCCTGGAATCTTTGATCCATATACTCCCCTCCTCGATCAGATCGAAGTACTTTAATAGATTTACCTAATAGGTTTTCAACTTCAGCCTTAAACTCCTTAAACTTTTCAAGGGCTTCAGACTTATGTCCCATTAGGTACAAGTAACCATATCTTGAATAATCATCTATGAATGAGATGAAATATTCGTACCCTCCTCGAGCTTTTACATTCATTGGACCACATAGATCCAAATGTATTAACTCTAAGGGTTCTTTGGCTCTGTAACCTTTTCCAGTAAAGGGTCTCTTGGTCATTTTTTCCCTCGAGACAAGATTCACAAGCTGGTAGTGAATCTGTTGGGGTTTATGTCCTAAAACTCGTGGATAGTAAATGTAACAAATTTATATATAAAACTTATTAGAATAGTTTTTATTATGGTTGTCGAAAGATTTGTTTAACTATGTTTTTATTAACCCAAACCCAATAAAACTAGAATCCTTGGCTATGAGATGAATGCTTGAACTTTATGTAGTGACATATAAGTGGATCAGGTTCAAGTACATAGCCTAAAATGGTCTATAGTATAGGGATAAGACTGGGTATCTTATCCTAGGAAAAACTATGTGACGAGGCCCACTTTGTTTTAATACAAACGATGTGATCCTAAATCGTTCATGTAGAGACATGTGAGTGGGGGCGTCCTATGCAAAAGAAGTTTGTATAAGACCGAACCGTGAAATAAGTCACTTTCACTTTATAACGCCGTTTACTATGAAACTGACTATTTCAAAGTGATGACCTAGGTAACTCGATCTTAATCCTGAGCTAACTATGAACTCTTGTTTATTCGGGATTATCCTTTGATTTGCATAGGTGAGAGTGGCCCATAAGCGCCGCTCAATAAACCTGCCACTTTGGGGATAAGACAGGATAGATAGCTGGGGACATAGTCCTGCAAGATGGAATTCACTCCTACCCGTCTTTAGGGATAGTAGAAAGGTTGTTCCCTTATGTACTGACTCCGGAACATGAACAAAGGCGCGCCGCCCTCTCAATGGCCTGAGAGGTTTCAGGTTTAGTGGTGGGACCACAAACCAATTGTTCATTAGGGACTCAGTTGAGGCTTAAGGAACAAGAAGTGTTATAGGGGTAAAACGGACTTTATGACCTTACTATAGTTTCAAACAACCTGTGAAGGATTGACTTACTAATCACGGTTATATCGGGTGGACAAAAATATATCTACAGTGAGGGGAGTTCAACTACGGGCTATAGTGGAGTGTCCCGTTAGTTAACGAATGTTGGTTAACTAGGATTGAAAGAGTTCAACCGGTTAACCTCGGATCGTTGGAGCCCATGATCTGTAGGTCCATTAGGTCCCCCTGCTAGCTCAAACGGATTAAACCTTAGAACAGAGTGATGAAAGAATTTGAAAGTCGTTCAAATTTTAATAAGGGAGTTGTCGTTAACTATATACGATATACTTAACGTATTTTAGTTTAATCTTTGAATTAAACTATAATTATTAAGAGAGTTGGAATTATTTAAATATGATTTAAAAATTAGAAAAATGTATTTGATACATATTCGGTTTAAATTTGAATAGTGATTCAAATATATCGGGTGTTGAGAGAAACGGGATTGGTGCAATTAATTTGATTTAATATTAGATATTAAATAAATTAAAATTTGTCTAAATTAATTTAATATTTTGATATTAAAATTAAACAAATATAAATTAATTAAATTAGTTTAATTAATTTAGAAATAAATTAATTGATTAACTTTAAAAGAAATTTAGAATTTTAAAGTTAATGGATTAATTTGAAAATCAATTTTGAAATTGATTTCATGCAAAATTCAACACCAAGACACCAAGCTTTTTCCCTTTGCCATTCATCTTTGAGTTGTCAAATTATTGTAGACACACACCTACAATTAACCTCTTTATAAATATCATGAAGAGGTGGGAAAGATGAGGAGGTTGGAGGTGAAAAAGTTGCTGAATTTTTCCATGAAAAGGTTTTTCAAAACAAAACTTGAAAAACCATGAAACTCTCTCAAACCCATATTCTTTCCTCTCCCAATTCATCATGCTCGGGTTCCCACAAGCTCGTTCTAAAGCCGGAGAATAGCGGGGAAGGTCTCGGTGGTCGTCCATGTCGAGTTCGTGTGGAGAAACATCCAACGACAAGCTTGAATTCGGAGTTAAAAGAGGTAAGTTCATAACGCTCTGTTTTTCGTTCTTGTTTTCAACATGCTTCAATCTTAGAAATTAATGAAAATCAAGGCCCAAGATCCGCTAACGCTTCCGCTCGAGTGTTCTTCACTCCTTCAGAATCATCTTCTAACTTGCTTAGAAGTCCATTCTTTACCAAACGACCGATCCTATCGATGTTTATATGACCAAGTCTGAGATGCCAAAGATGAGTATTGTTACTTGATGGAGAAATCTTTTGCCTTTTACTTTGAGTTTCAGCAATTTTAAATAATTTGTGATTTAAAAGTGCTTTGTTTTCGATTGGTCTTAAAACATACAAGTTATTTTCCAATTTGGCTGAACAAATAAGTACACCATTTTTATAAATGAACGCTTCATTCATATCAAAAGTAACTGTATACGATTGTTCAATCAAACATGAAATAGAAATTAAGTTCCTCTTAATCTTGGGAACAATTAACAAACTTTCTAAAAGTAAGAATCTATTTCTAAAAAATAACTTTGCAGCTCCCACTACTTTAGCTGAAATGACTTCTCCAGTTCCGACCCTGAGTGTCATTTCCCCATCGTTCAACTGCCGAAAGGAACTATTTTCCTGAAAAGAAGAGCAAACATGATTAGTTGCTCCTGAATCAAGTATCCAGGTAAACTCATCATGTTCTACTAGGCATGTTTCTAAAACAAGTAAATCAAATTTACCTTCATTTTCCTTCTTTTTCTCAGCAAGGTACTTTGGGCATTTTCTCTTCCAATGTCCATCTACATTGCAGTGGAAACACTTGCCCTTATCTGCCATATCTTTGGCTTTTCCCTTGCTTTTAGCAGCAGTATTGGGAGTTTTCCCCTTGTTTCCTTTCTTCTTCTGAGTTTTCTTTGAAGAAGTGGCTACAGATTTAGTTCCAGAGGATGAACCCTTCTCGAACTTTCTTTTAGAGTGAACAACGTTTGCCTCTCCTTCTATCTGTCCCTTGTTCTTAAGAAGAGACTGATAGAGTTGTAGCTCATTCAGGAGGCTAGTCAGGTTGAATGTTATTTTATTCATCATTGCATTACTTCGAAACTGTAGGAAACTCTTCAGAAGAGATTCTAAGATGAATGCAACCTGACTACGCTCATCTATGACCACCCCGTTTGCCTCTGCCACGTTGAATTGGACCATCATATCCAGGACATGCTCCCAAATAGACTTGCCCTCTTTCATGCGACAGCTATAAACGTATTTGAGAGCGGCATGGTGGAGTTGGTAGGACGGTTGTCCAAACATCTCCCGGAGAGAGTTCATAATCTCCCTCGCTGTTACCATGCCCTCATGCCTTTTAGTCAAAACTTCAGATAAGCTGGCTAGGATATAGACGCGAGTCTTATCATTGGCCTTTGTCCAGCGGTCATAAGCATCCTTAACTGCTTGGGATGCATTACGAGCAGGGGCTGGAGGACAATCCTCCGTTAAGACGAACCGCAGATCATCAACAACAAGAATCGTATTCAGGTTCGATTTCCACGTAGCATAATTTTCGCCGGTTAATTTCTCATTTTTAAGCAGAGAGACAATTGAGGAAGACATTGCTGAAATTTAAACAAACAATGACCGTATTAGTTATCTTTACCTTAACCCATCATACAAGCAAACAATTGCACACAATCCAATCAATTTAGCAAAACAGACAATCACAGAACCCTAAAACTATCGATTTAGTTTTGCAACGATGTTTCAGAGATTTAGAATGTCAGCCACCGAAGGGTGATCAGGCACTCCTCCTTTGAAATGAGACACCTCTCAGCTAATTCTAATTCCAGAATAACTCATATTCCTATAGACATTAGCCACCGTTCTTCGGTCAAGGATTTGTTAACACTTTTCACTCATCCTTGTAAGTGTAACCCTCCCACTTTCAGATCTCAAAGGCACGCACCAACAGGCTACCGAAGGGAAAGACAACTGTTGGTGATTAGCCTAAGAGCTCCTATCCTTTTTCAGGAGTTCACGATGTTTCGAATCCTATGACCAAGCCCACCGAAGGGATGGTTGCGCGAGGACAACCTGCAGGCGGATCACAGGACTCTCACGGTGCGAACTATGGGCGGAGACCGAGGGATACGTTGACACGTGTCCCGCTCCCACTTACTCTAGACATTTTTCCCATTCACCTTGATATTGATTCATGCAAACACTTTCCGAAGGGAGGCCGCTCCTAAGGCGACTCGAAGCCGAGCATGAATCTCACGTTGTGAATATAGGGACATAGGAGCAAAACTTGATTTAAATCTCGTTTTGTAATTTTCCTCCCACTGAAAATGTCCTGTGATTAATATAGGGTTGTTTAACTTATATAGTATTCGGCTAAGTCAATCTATCTAAGTTTGATCCTATTATAACAATTATGGAAAGGATTCAACTGCAATCTTTTGGGTGAATTAAACTTCTTTTAACAAACCCAACATTGCAAGTCAACATTACTATGGTTAATTCAACTCAATGTTCGGGTCAGTTCCCAGGTAGGAGGTGTTCTGTAAACCGTCAACTTAAATACCCCCAGCCTTAGACAGAAATTTACCGAGAGAGTTCCCTTATAACCTCAGTAATGTAAGGTCTTTACTCTAAAGATCTAGGTGCATTAAACACTTTTAATAAACCTAGTGACATTGCATGCTAACATTTAACTATGATTAATTCAACTCCGGTATTCCAAGTCAGTTTCCAGGTAGGAGGTGTTCCGTAAACCGTCAACTTAAATACCCCCAGCCTTAGACAGAACATTACCGGTGGAGTTCCATTATAATCATAGCAATGTTTTTCCTACTTAGTCAATTAAAACTATTTTTAATTCTAAGTAAGAAAAGATTCTAATCCTATTAGAAATCGATCTAGGTCTAATTAATTTTAAACAATTTAAAATTAATCCAATTTATCCTATGATCTTATGTTTGCATGCAAATCTTGATTATAGATTGACGGTTTCTAATCATTAATATTAAAGAACTAATTCAAATTTTAATGATTAATCCTATAATCAAGAATCTAGGGTTTAATTCATTTAACAATCTCATTCAAATTAAATAATTAAACCATACTAATTGCATGAATAATATAACAATTATATTATTAACTATGGATGTTTCATACTTCATGCAATTTTGATTTTCTTTTAATATAACAATTATAAGCCAATCAAGAAAATCAATCAAGCATGCTTCATTCATCACATTAAACATAACTATTTATATTTAATTTAAGTAATGACATGCTTCATGCTTTCCAATTTTTCATATAATCAATATACATTTATATTAAAAAATATGAAAACAATTTCATGCATTTAAACATACATTATAACAATTTATAATATATAAAAAAATGCATGAGCATGTTTATAACCTAAGGTGGGATTAAATATTCTATATGACATCCATAAAGCATATAAATAGCAATTGAACCGGTTAATTTTGGCCCCTAGGATAAAATAAAGCATTAAATTACAATAATTTTAGCTAAATTCTATCCTAAAATCCTTTTGCAGCTTCCAAAATTGGTCTACACAGCACGAACCGCCCCGAACCACCTCGAACCGGCTTCCAAAATCACGAACCATGCCAAAAATTGGCTGAACCGGACCAAATAGGTCCCAGCCCAGCCGAACCGGTCCGAATCGGACCGCCCACAGCTTGGACCGCGCCTGTTGAAGCCCTAACGCACGCCGCCATCGTGATAGTGTCGAGACGCTGTGTTGATAGCGTTGAGACGCTGTGAGCTTTCCATATCTACCGCCTGTGGTATCGAGACAGCGTCGAGACGCTGTTGAGGTAGCGTCCCGACGCTGTTGCGTCTGGAGGCAGAATCTTGGCAAAACAGCAACGATTTCTTCGGTTTTGGCCTCGATTTCAGTGGCGTTTGCTTCGATTTTCATCTCATAAAAACCTATTCTAGACCCAGACTTACATAGGACTCGATTTTACATAAACTACCCGAAACACCGGGCCTTACATGATCAAAATCACATAAAAATAAAATCTATGGCCATAAAATTAACCCAAACAGTTCAAACCAAACCGAACATACATTATGCATAAATCCCACCTATTAGAGCCTATCGCAACTTTTAAAATTAATTAATAGGGACAGCGATGGCTCTGATGGCGATTGAAGGGAATAAAAGTCCCCACGCAGCGGAAGCGCATCGATTGAACCTTACGTCGTGTATTAATTAACATTAAAATACCGTTACGAAAACTCAATCAAACTTTAAACTCTTTTAAAGTTGCTGGAAATTCAGTTTAAACATGCTTTAAAAATAAATCTAAATTTATTTTCATGCTTTTCTAAAGAAAAGGGGAAAACCGTCACATAACTTCGTTGTAGACTTGACCGTTCTTCGCCAACGACGCTCCAACGAACGAAAACGCAGCAGCCTCCTCGCCTCTTGATCGCTGGAATTTTCTTCTTGATTGACAAAATAACCACAAAGGTTACACCGGTATGACTCTAGGTCTAGGAGGCAAAAGACTTGTGGGAGTCTTTCTCTAAGAGGGAGGCTGGAGAGAAATCTAGGTCTTGTCTTTGAGAGTCTAAGAGCAAGAGCAAAGTTTCAAGTGTTATGACCAATTAGGTCTAGTGTTCTATTTATAGAAGAGAGGCCATGAATAAAATATTCAATTAAATCAATCTTTTCCAAAATTGATTCAATCTTATTCCTTAATTAATCAATCATGATCAATCAATTCCATAATTGATTAATCTTTTCCACAAATGACTAATTACTTCCATAAGTGATTAGATCATTTCCATAAATGATTAATCACTTCCTTAAGTGATTAATTATTTCTATAATTGATTAATTCCTTGTTAATGAATTCTTTAATTAATTAACCACCAATTAAATATCACATATTTAATTTCCGGCCTAGAATTAATTAATTTGCCCAAACACATTTTAGGCCTTAAATTAATTCATTATTTGAACTCTTTCAAACTTCCATAAATTTATATTTGAACTTCTTCAAATATTAACTTCTCTCATAATAATATATCAATATATATTATATTTGTTTCCCTTAGTAAATTGAACATTTTCAATTTACATTTATTACTTAGTTGCCTCAAATTATTTTATGAGCTACCAGTGGGACCTAATAGACCTGCAGATCAGAAGCTCCAACGATGTGAGATTAATTGGTCAAACTCATTAACTACATTAATCAATATTCGTTAACTGTGTGTTCATTCCACTATAGACTCACAGTTACACTCTTCTCACTGCAGACATATTTTCTGTGTCCACGGATCTAGACAATATCGACTAGTTAGCCCTTCACGAGTGTCCGTAACACCAGCTGGGTCAAATTACCGTTTTACCCCTGGGTTACCTCTATTTCCTTAAGTACCAATTCTCCTCTAATGAACAACCTGTTTGTGGTCCAACCATCAAACAGAAAACCCTCTCATGCCATTGAGAGGGTAGGGCCCTTTGTTCAAGACTTGGAGTAACCACTTAAGGGAACACTCATCTGCTTCCCTAAAGTCGGGAAGGAGTGAATTCCATCTTGTACGATTATGTTCCCAGCTCCCCATTCGGTCTTGTCCCCAAAGTGGTAGGCTTATTGAGTTGGCGTATTGGCTACTCTCACCCATACAAATCAAAGGACAATCTCTCATGAGCAGGAGTCCATAATCAACTCAGGATTAAGACTAAGTTGTCTAGGTCGTCCTAGTGAAATAGAAAACCAACTAGTTAACGGTGTTATAACCAGTGGTTACTATTTCTCGGTCCGGTCTTATGCAAACTCATTGCATAGGATACCCCCACTCGCATGTCTCCTACACGAACGCGTTAGATCGCAGCGTTTGTATCAAATACAAAGTGGGCCGTATCCATAGTGTCACCAGGATAAGGCACCCAGTCTTATCCCTATACTATAGACCCTTTAGACTGTTTCTTGAACAATGATCCCATATGTCGCTACATATAGTTCAAGACTCATATTACAGCCTTGGATGTTTAGTTTATTTGATTAGGGTTATTATTAGGCAAAGACAAATATAAAATAACTAATAACAATTAATGGAAAAATATATCAATATTATTTCATTAATATCCAGTCAACGGTTACATTCACTATCTACGAGTTTTAGGGCATAAAACCCAACAGATGACCCAACACTCTTCAAGACTTCAACACTCCTTGAAGATCAAAGACTCTTCAGGACAACAACACTTCTTGAAAATTGAAGACTCCTTCAAGCTTGGAAGACTTCAAGCTCCAAGGATCCATTGAAGCTTCAGACTTGAGATCAAGCGTTCCAGCCCTCGAGTGAAACACACTCACACACATAAGAGAGACAATCAGAGGATTAAAGTTAGACATTGTACACCCACACGCATACAAACATCAATTTAATATATTATTTATTCCACGTGTCTCCATCCCCGAAGTTACGTGTGAACAATTATTTTCATATATTAATATATTATTATTTTAATTCAAAATTTAATATTTTAATATTTTAAAAATATGCCACGTCAGCACCGTTACACCATGTCATCACCGTTAAAAAAATTAACGGTCCAGGGACTCAATAGAAGCATTTTTTAAACAGTAGGGACTTGATTGTTCAATTTTCAAACCTAGGGACCTATTGGAAACGACCTTAAAACATGAGGGACCAAAAGGGTATTTTACCCTAAAATTTTCCTTGTCCCGCTCTTTGTTCCAAACATTCCCCTCTTAATTCGAAATCCTTTCAAGTCTCCTTGCAAACCAGCGAACCCTAGAACTTGAGCGCTGAAAGACCAAGTCGAAGACAAATCATCTAGAACGAAGAGGAGTTTAGTAGCAGCAGTCGAAGAAGAAATGGAAGAAGACGAAATCGGCCAATCTACAAAAGCATCCAAGTGGGAAGGTAACTTTGTTTCTGTTTTTTTCTTCTAGAAATAGTTTTTCTCCCAAAATCTGAGACACAGAGATACAAGGATTGACCATTAAAAAGTATTAACTATATTTTTGCCTCCTCTACTGCTAGAAATATGTATTTTGAAAGTGCTACTGTAGGATGGTTGTTTACTTTGCAATTATTTGAAAAGTTTTATGTGTCAAACTCCATGGAATTCCTTTGGATGCGTATAAGTTTGCATCTTGTCTTTTGGGAAATTATTACTTTCATTCTGATACCAGAGGATTTAAGAAAAAACAACCTACAAGTGGAAGGGAAAGGTCATTTGTCTAATTTGTCCTACAACCACTAAAGTATTGAGACTACTCTTGCAGAGCTTGGCGTTACTTTTGGCAATTCAGCTTACAGGTTGAATGTTAGGTCTTTGCTGAGACTGGCTTGTAGTTTAGTTTTGCTTCTTCTTGGAGCATTAGTTCATTAAACTTAATTTTGTGGTTATTTTTTACATTAAAATTCTCGGTGATATTTTCACACTAATTGCTATGTTTTGGTTCCTTTCTCCTTTCCCAAAGTTAATTAGTCACATATTTCTCGACATATATTTTTTGTCTTAAATTCAACTAACATTTTTATGATTAACAAATCAAAAGAAAACTTAGGGGAGGTCTTAGGTTGCTATGTTCGTTGACTATTCAATCTTGGGTGAGATTCTCTCTCTCATATGAGTAATCTTTCAACCTAAATTTTGTTTGGTGTTGCCATCTCCCACTTTCCAATTCACCCACTTCAAATTTAATTGTTTAGGGGGTGTTTGGGACACTGAATAGGTTATAATAACCCCCCTTATTATAACCTATTCAATGTTTGGGGCACCAACAAAAATAATTGGTTAGGTGGGTTATTTTAACCCCCGATTATTTTATCCATTTTCTACAGTAACCATTATTCAACCCACTACAGTAACTATCTCCTCACTTCTTCCATGCGACTCCTTGACTTTTCCGACGACCGCCGGCCGCCGTCAGTCGGCGAAGTTTCCGACGACTTTTCCGGCGACCGACGACGATTTTTCCGGCCACCAATTTTTTTTTCCATATTTCTTCTCAATTTCATTTTGAAAAATATAAAAAATAAAAATAAAGAAAAAAAACATCAAAGGTTGCCGGAAAAGTCGTTGACAACATCGAAGGTTAATCAACTTACAAAAAAAACATTCAAACGAAATTATATTTATCACACTCAAGTTTATTTCAAATGATTTTATTGATAAAAAAAAAAAAAAAAAAAAAAAAAAACTAATATGATTTTTGAACTAAACATTTACAATTTTTATTTTGGCAATACTAAGAGTTAACTAATATGATTTTTCTATACCAAAACCTAAACTTTTTTGCTTTGTAACAAAAAAAAAAGCATAACCCTAAATCAAATCAAAGTGTTGTATATCATAAAAAAAAAAACTAGAAAAAGAAAACAGTCAGTTTGAACATTTGATTCAGAACCTCATGTTAAGACAGATCAACACTCCAAACACAGATTATTTTATCCCAGATTAAAATAATCTGCACCCCAAACACAGATTATTTTATCCCAGACTATAATAATTTGCACCCCAAACACCGATTATTATAACCCCCAGATTATTATAATTGACAGATTATTATAACCACCAGATATTATAACCAATTCAGTGCCCCAAACAGCCCCTTATTGGTTTATTTGTCTCACGTTTACAGGTTTATAAATGCTTTTGAGAAGCATGAATCGATTATTCGCTAGTTGGGAAGTTTAGAGCCTATAAAAGAGGTTTCTTTTTTTAAAATATATTTATTTATCAATTTGTTTTTATAATAATTAGTTATTTCTTTGAGTTATAATTAGGAAGTCATACGACCTCCCAGTAATGCAATCATACGTCTTTACACTGTTCGTGTTTGGAGCATTTCAATATTCAGTATGATCCACAGGTAAAGTAGAAAATATCATATCAACTAAATTCTTGGCAGGTTTGTGTAATAATTCTCATCTCGATTTATGAGGTTCGTATACGATCTAATGTCTATTGATTTTGTGTTCTTGATTTTGTGGTATATGATGTATTCAATCCATAGATTTATATATATTTTTTCTATTCATTTGTTATCTATTTAGCAACTTGTGACCTTGAACGGTAGCATATTTTGTATCTCAAAGATAAACTATTATATTTATTTGATGCTTCAGCAGGGTGTAAGTGACTTGGTTAGTATGGTCTTGGACTAGAAACAAAACTTTTCTAAGAATCTTGTAGGAATTGGGAGATCATAGTGGCCATTTTCAACATTTTTTATTCATTTTCATGTCTTTGATAGATTTTGTTTCAATCTTAAACGAGATTATCCTAAGCAAGTGGATGAATTTTTTCTTCATTTAGTTCTATTTCTAATATTGATTATCAATGATATTTGTAGGCTCTCCAGTTGGATTTTGGTTGCTTCTTTGATCTCCATTTGCTGATTTTAGCGAAGCTTCGTCAACAATTTATAGAGGCTTATGTTGGGTGTTGTTTCAATTTGTTTCTTCTTTCTCCTAATGTTGTAGAGCTTAATTTTAGTTGAACTTTCAAGTTATCATTTTGTATAAACCAAATTTTAAGGATGCTTCAGTTCTTCAAGAGTTGGTTAGAATTTTGTTTCAATTGTTATAGTTGAATTTTAGTTTTAGGAACCACAACACTATTAATTTGAGTTGTATGATTTTTAAAATTGGCTAAACAAGAAGCACAACAATCAATAAATTTGATATAAATTAAAGCTAAATATAAAATTTGCACAAAATGGGATAAAAATTGTTACGAAATAATGAACAAAAGTGTTGCAATATAAAAAATGCAATTGTTGCTATTTAGTCACTATTGCAACGGTTAAAAAAGTCTTATGACATTTATAGATATTGTTGCAAAATATTAGAGGCACCCACACATGATTTCCGCGTCACGCTCCGCACTCACACCCACACGTGATTTACGCGTCACGCTCCGCAAACTACACATGAATTACGTGCCATGTGCATCGCCTCTCACTAGACTCATTGATAACACCTAACTTGTGTTATTTATTTGCCTTTAATTTAATCTTGTTAGTTTATATTTTACGGTTTAATTATTTGTTTTATAGGATTTCAAGCACAAGGGGTTCATTAGGCCAATTTACCAATTTGACGCTAATTCGAGAGATTAAAGATGTTTTAGAGCTATCTTGGAATCCCCGAGATGACGAGAAAGCAAAAGGACGTGAGCGGAGTGTTCGAGTCTCGAGATTGGAGTCAAATTGCATAAAAAGGCACTGCACTAATCATACTACCCGATAGGGTAGCATCAAGATGCTATAATGCCAGCGTCTCGACGCTACCCCGATTCCAAGATCGCAGACAGAAGACCGAGCGTCAAGACGCTAACCTGAACGCCTCGGTGTTGTCGCTATATTTAAATAGGGCTTTTTCATTTCTTTTAGACTCTATGTTAGAAATTGGTCGTTTTTCTCTGCCTTTTCTCTATATTCTCGCACTCCTTTCTTATTTTCTTGCTGTTTAGATTATTTTGCTTTGATTCTTGCAATGTATTTCATTTATATTGATGATTTGTTTACAAGTATGCTAGGCTAATTTAGTTGATTGTTGGAATGAGATTCTTTGTAGGATTGTTATGAACATTGGATGAGTTTGTTGGGATTTTATGATATTTTTGGACTGTTCTAATTGCATCCTATGATTTTTTATTAAACAATTATGTTTGTATGCTTATTTAAGAATTGACGTCCCTTGAATTGGTTGCAAGCATGATTCACTGGTTATATTTAGCTAGCCACTAAGTTGATTTGAATCCATTGTTAGTTCCATTGTAGGCTAGTGTAGACTTCCGATAGACCTAAGAGCATAGGATAAATTAAACTAATTTAATTACAGAATTTTAACTCCTAGTTCAATTGGTTAATTTCGGGCCTTGTAAGATAAACCAGTTGATTAATTGGTAGCTTTAAGGATTTATTTGGTTGCTAGTTTAATTAATTAGATTTAGATTGAGGATATATCGATCTAAGTATTAGAGGCGGCAAGTGCAATTTAAATAATTAATCGATTAGAAAATTCGTGGACTATCGGGTGATTTAATTGATTAAGCATAGGCTTAGTAGGTGGATTATTTGAAAAGTCAAGAAGCACTCCGGGCAATAAAAATAATCCATTAAATAATTTTTAGAGCAAACGATGACTCCAATTAAATGACAATCTTAGAATAGCCCAATCTGATAGTCTTGTCTTTTCACTGTGTTTTCTTGTTATTTTCTGTTGTTTAATTTTGTTGTTTATTGTTTGTTATTTCCGATGATTAAATTATTTTCTCTGCAATTAATCTTTGTGGTTCGTGACAAACCCCCCATTTATTTTCACCCCCTTCTTGTGTGTTAGCAAGAATTCAAAAGTCAGTTAGAAACACGATTTCCCTGTGGACGGCCCAGCCACTACCTACTGCAAAGTAGCATAGAGCTGGAATTATAAATTTATTTTGTTACGAGGATTCGACAAACTTTTCCGACCACTCATGCTACATGTTGATGGCAAAATCTGGCAAGGAGGAACTCACCCGTCCGTCACGTGCCACCAACGGTAAATTTGTAGATGAGGGGGAAGACGTGGCCTGCAAAACGGTAAACCTGCACACCGGTGTGGTGCTAGCCACACCGCCTCCGATGCTTAAGTTAGAAAACGGAAGGAATAGCTAGAAAGTAAGGAGAGAAGTCGAGAATAGGGTTCCGAATTAGAGTTCGGATCCCCTCTTCAGTGGTGAAGAGGAGTATAAATATCTGCTCATGCTCCTAGGGTTTTTAGGAATTCGGAGGCGTTTCGGGACGAACCAGGCGGAATCGGGACGGCTAGAGGCAGTAGGGACCGAGTGGAGGCAAACGAACTTAGCCCGCGCAAGCGGGCTGAGTGGTCAGCCTCGGCCTTGGGCCGATGCCGACCATCATGCTCGGCCTCGACCCAGGCCGAGACCGACCATATGGGTCGGGCCAAGTTGGCCCGACCCGTTGGTCTGGTCTTCCTCTGGGTCAACATGCTAGCAAAACATATCATGCTTAAACACAACATTTCATCATGCTTAAACACAACATCTCATCATGCTTTAACCACATAGAACATGCTCATCTCAAACATTACGACAATTAACCACACAGCAGATCATACTTCACACAAGTATATAAATAAAACAAGTAAATATACAAACATGCTTTAGGTAATCAAACATGACCCAACAAGTAGAAACTACTTTGTTCACACGTAACTTCGAAGATGGAGACACGTAGAATAAAATATATATTTGTATTGATGTTTGTATGCGTGTGGATGTACAATCTCTAACTTTTAATCCTCTGATTCTCTCTCTTGTGTATGAATGTGTTTCACTCGAGGGCTGTAGCGCTTGTTCTCGAGTCTGAAGCTTCAATTGATTCTTGGAGCTTTTTGAAGTCTTGGAGTCCTGAAGAGTCTTTGGTCTTCAAGGATTGTTGAAGTCTTCTAGTCTTGAAGGGCCTTCAGTCTTCAAGAAGTCTAAGGGTCTTGAAGTCTTGAAGATTCTTTGGTCTTCAAGGATTGTTGAAATCTTCTAGTCTTGAAGGGTATTCAGTCTTCAAAAAGTCTTGGGGTCTTGATGTCGTTGAAGCCTTGGGGTCTTGAAGTCTTGAAGCCTTGGAGTCTTGAAATCTTGAAGAGTCTTTGGTCTTCAAGGATTATTGAAGTCTTCTATTCTTGAAGGTCTTCAGTCTTCAAGAAGTCTTGGGGTCTTGAAGTCTTGAAGAGTCTTTGGTCTTCAAGGATTGTTGAAGTCTTCTAGTCTTGAAGGGTCTTCAATCTTCAAGAAGTCTTGGAGTCATGAAGTCTTGAAGAGTCTTTGGTCTTCAAGGATTGTTGAAGTCTTCTAGTCTTAAAAGGTCTTCAGTCTTCAAGAAATGAAGTCTTGAAGTATTGAAGCCTTGGAGTCTTGAAATCTTGAAGAGTCTTTGGTCTTCAAGAAATATTTAGATCTTGAAGAGTGTTTGGTCTTCAAGGAGTGTTTGAAGTCTTGAAGAGTGTTTGGTCTTCAAGGATTCTTCAAGTATTGAAGAGTGTTTCTCTGAATTCTTTGACTCTGGCTGAGAGCTTCAAAATTCTTCCCCTTGTAGAGGCTTCGATCTTCAGAGCCTTTTGAGAGCTTCAGTCTTTCTCTTCTCTTCTTTCTACTACCCTCCTCAAATGAGCCAAGGCCTCTTATTTATAGAGTTTTCCAAAGGCCTTCGTGGGCTTGGACTTAAATTGGGCTTGGATGAATTTTGGGCTTCAAGCCCAATAACCTTAATAATCTTGGATTTAAATTAAACCCAATTTAACCTAACTTTTTTTTTTAGAATAATTTAACCTAACTTTATGAACTTAACATACTTTAATTTAATTTAATGAACTTTAGGTTAAATTGAATTTTTAGGCTAAATGATCCTTCGATCTTGAGTTTAATCATGGTTGGATTCGGTCAAGACCATTAATGCAATTAGACAGCCACAAAGAGGACACGTGGCCTTTCTTATTTTGCCATAATTATTTTTTAGATATATATTAATTTGTGACACTCAAAATTAAATAATTACGTGACAATTTCTAATTGGTTGGAAAATTTCTATGCCAACAATACTTTTTATAGCTAAAGAACCAAAACGATACAATTCTAAAAGTTCAATGATAAAATTGTAATTTAATAAAAATTAATCACACATTGCAAATTTATATTTTTCTTTCGAACTATTTTTTTTTTTTTTTTTTTTTGAATAATTTTCTTGAAGAAATTTTCTTTCGAACTAAGCATTCGTTGAATACGATACGATGATGGAGCTTTAGGGAGTGAGATTCCACGCACGAGTTTCGGGGAAAAAGAAAACAAGAAGTTACCAATTCCCAACACATTACATTGTTTTTGTTTTGTTTTTCTTTATTTCTCTTTTTCTTTTCTGGAAGCTGACCAACCTCTCATGCAACCAACCGCCATTTTGCAATATAATCTCTCTCTCCTGTCTTCAGTGGTGAACAACAAAGTCCACAAATCAAACCTACAAAACAAAAGGCTCAATCCGTTTATTTTGAGTTGTTTGTAGAAATAGTAAAATAGACTAAAATAATTTTAAAGTCTATTAGTGATGTACACTCTAATCACAAGTGTAATTATTGTTGATAAACTATTCTATTAGTGATAATAATCTATTATTGATAGACTACATGCGTTGTGATTGAAGTCTATCACATAGAATTTAACCACAATTGTAGTTATTACGGATAAGCTATTCTATCAATGATAGTTGCCTATCACCGATACATATATTGTGACTGAAGTCTATCAGTAATAGATGTCTATCATTGATATATTATTTGTCATATTTGCAATTTTTTTTAAAAGTTCTATATTTACAAACAAACAAACTTTAAATTGCTATCTATTACAATAACCCTTATTTTTTCAACCTAGTTTAGAGATAAAAGAATTATTATTTTTTTCAATAACTAAGACTCCGTTTGATAACCATTTGGTTTTTGGTTTTTGAAAATTAAGTTTATACACATATACTTCCACCTATAAGTTTCTTGGTTTTGGTATCAATCTTCTACCTTGTTTTCAAAAATCAAGTCCTATTTTGGAAAAAAAAAAAATTCAAAAACTTATTTTTGTTTTTAGAATTTGGCTAGAAATTCAAAACCCAAAAATCAAATGCTTATCAAACGGGGTCTAAACATTCATTCTCTCATTTTCCATCTTCCTTAAGAAAAAAAAAAAAACAAGATGAATCTGTGTCTAGTTCTTATGATTAAAAAAATTTAGTTTTATTTTTATAATGTGTATAATCTTTCTATTTGATTTTAAGGTGATCAAACCTCATAAAATGTTTCTACGTATTCAAATATATGTGATATGTTTTCTATATTAGATGGAAATGTGAATGGGTGCTCTTTATCTTACTAGTTGGCTTTAACTAACTCTATAAAGATTTCAAGTTTGAACAAATTGAAGCAAACAAAAGAAGTTATCAAAGATCGATAAAGACCAAATTAAAAGTAAACCCAAATCATAAGTCACTCATTCAAACTTTTAAAACTATAAAATCTAAAAAAAAATCTAACTTAAAATATAAGAAAATGAACACCCAAAAACCACAAATAACTTCAAACTCTTTGGCTGCCCATTTAAAGACGGAGCCCACAGTTCTTCCACTTGCAAATGGGTCTTTATGAAACCATTAATTTAATGCAAAGATCAAACCAAAACCCATCCAACTTCATCCCCTCTTGTTGTTTTCATGTGAGAATTGCTTTTCTAACAAGTGGATGACATCAATCATATTGTCTTTTGTTATATTAAAATATATAATATATACTTTTTCTGTTTTGAACCTCACACGTTCACATATAAAAAGCAACATAAATCATCAGAACACAAAGCGTGAAAAAAAAAAAACCCTCTTTTTCTGTCTACATAGAGCATTATTCAAGAGGAAGTAGAAAAACAGCGCCCCTACCTACATCTTGTAGTTTTTGGCACAACACAATGTCTACCGATCTCGAGCACGAAAGCTTCCAACAATTCTTCGAAAATTGGTTGAGCGAGCAAAACCAAGACCTGAAGGACCTCGTTTCCGTGGCGAAACCCAACGACGCCGATCCAAACGACGTCGATGCATTGATCGAGCGAGTTATGAAGCACTACGAGCAATACTACAAGGTGAAATCGCATTGGGTGGAGCAGGACGCATTGCAGATGCTAAGGCCATCATGGGTCTCATCATTGGAAGATGCATTCCTATGGCTGGGTGGGTGGCGACCGAGCATGGCCTTCCACTTACTCTACTCGAAATCCGGGCTCCAACTCGAGGCTCGGTTGGCAGACCTAATCCTCGGTCTTCCAACGGAAGACCTGGCTGATCTCTCTCCCAACCAAGTCCTCAAAATCGACGCCCTACAAAAGATTACTATAAAGAAAGAGAAAGAAATAACAGAAAAGATGGCAAAATGTCAAGAGACGATAGCGGATCCATCTATGGTGGAGCTTTCTCATGTGGCGACAAAGTCGAAAATGGAGAGAGGAGAATCAAGTAAGGGGATAATGGATGAGAAATTGAAAGTGGCTTTGGGAAGAAAAGAGGATGGTTTAAAAGAGATAGTGAAAAGGGCTGATGAATTACGCCTTGGAACTTTGAAGGAAATCATTGGGATTTTGACAAAATCACAGAGAGTCCATTTT
Organism: Luffa acutangula; assembly: GCA_036850905.1. Taxonomy (NCBI): domain Eukaryota; kingdom Viridiplantae; phylum Streptophyta; class Magnoliopsida; order Cucurbitales; family Cucurbitaceae; genus Luffa; species Luffa acutangula. The sequence continues at coordinate 21,751,458 of CM072087.1, forward strand.
CTGATAGCTGCGGCGGAATTGCACTTGAGGATTCATGAGTGGGGCTTGCAGAGGGACTCGGGCCAACGCTAGAGAAATAAATTAGCGTCATCTCAAAAAATGAGAGAGAAAAAAGAAACGAAAAAGAAAATGGGGGAAGGGGTTTTTTAGATATTGATTTTGTTGTTTGTGAAATGTTATAACAGCTGGTATGTCATGTTGTTTGTTGTCTTAGTTCAACATGTTTTTGTTTTTTCCTCGATATGTTTGATATCTTTTTTTATGGAAAAAACTTCCCTGCATACCGGTATGTAGGGATCTCCCTGCATACCACCATTAAAATGTTGACAACTAGGAGAGATAAAAAAAATTCTCAGATTTTCTCATTTTCTCTCTTCCTCTTTCTTAGTTGTCAAGATTTTAATGGGGTATGTAGGGAGATCCCTACATACCGGTATGCAGGAAAGTTTTGTTCTTTTTTTTATTTTGTGTTGGTACTCTGTTTTGTTAGGGTGTGCCATTAATAAATTTATTTTTTAGAAGAAAACATTTATTAATAATATTTCGGTCAGTTTTTGGTCTTTATGGTTTACGTAGTTTTGATATTAAGACTTAACTTTTTTTAATTAATTTAGTGTTTTACTATTTGTAAATGTTAAAATTTGTTGATCAAAAATCATATGAATTGTATTGGCATAAATTTGGAGAAGATATGTAATTGAAATTTCGAGTTTTCTTCTCTTGGATTGAGCTCTCTTCTACTTTAATTTTTTTTTTGTCATTTCACTAGGTGTCAATATGCAGACATTTTTTATTAATATTACAATTTTTAAAACTTATTATTAAAATATAATTAGTTTGAAACTTATTATTTAAATATTGTAGTTTTAAATTTCGGGTCAAAGGTCGTCTCTTCAAGAGACGACCTTGAAACACGTGTCACACATCACCTGACGTGATAATAAATTTAAAAAAAAAACAAAATTTGCGGAGGTCGTCTCTTCAAGAGACGATCTCTACACATTTAATCAACAAGATTACTTCTGGCAAGGTGGTGAACGCGGCACCTATCTTTCTCCCCGTCTCTTGTTTGAGTCTCAGCGGCTGCACTTTTACGTTTTCTTTTTTTTTTCTTTTCTTTTTTTCGTTTTTTCTTTTCGTTTTCTTTCTTAACGTTTTCTTTTTTTTTCTTCCGTTTTTTCTTTTCGTTTTCTTTCTTTTTTCGTTTTTCTTTTTTTTTCGTTTTCTTTCTTTTTTCTTTTTTTTTTCGTTTATAGTTTTTTATTTTTAAAAATATCAGTAGTTTTTTTCTCTTATTTCACTTTTCATAGAAATTTGAAGTTTTTTATTTTAAAAAAAATGAAATTTGAAGTATGAAATAAAAATAAAAAATTTTATACCATTTGCTTTATATTTTTATTTTGAATTATAAAATTATTATAACCAGCTTTTAAATTTAGCTAATTGAGATAAAAGAAAAATAAAAATGAGAAATATGACAAATAATCAAATTGTTGTTATTTTTATACCAATAACAATGGTTTCAATGAAGAGTGAAAAAAGAAAATGTTTATTTTATATATTAAATTAATTCAAAATAAAAATATAAAGCAAATGGTATAAAATTTTTTATTTTTATTTCAGACTTCAAATTTCATTTTTTTTTTAAATAAAAAACTTCAAATTTCTAAGAAAAGTGAAACAAGAAAAAAAAAACTACTGATATTTTTAAAAATAAAAAACTATAAACGAAAAAAAAAAAAGAAAAAAGAAAGAAAACGAAAAAAAAGAAAAACGAAAAAAGGAAGAAAACGAAAAGAAAAAACGGAAGAAAAAAAAAAGAAAACGTTAAGAAAGAAAACGAAAAGAAAAAAAAAGAAAACGTAAAAGTACAGCTGCTGAGATTTGAACAAGTGAAAGGGAGAAAGATAGGTGTCACGCTCACCACCTTGCCAGAAGTACTTTTGTTGGTTAAATGTGCAGAGGTCGTTTCTTGAAGAGACAACCTCCGCAAATTTTGTTTTTTTTTTAAATTTATTATCACGTCAGGTGATGTGTGACACGTGTTTCAAGGTCGTCTCTTGAAGAGACGACCTTTAACCGAAAATTTAAAACTACAATATTTAAATAATAAGTTTCAAACTAATTATATTTTAATAATAAGTTCTAAAAATTGTAATATTAATAAAAATGTCCGTCAATATGCCATGTAAGTTTTTATTATAAAGAAAACGATCTTTTTGGTCCTAAATTTTCACAAAGAGATCATTTTATGTAGCAACCTTGTTGGGTTTTATGTCCTAAAACTCGTAGTTTGTAAACATTGAACATATTTTATTTTGACAATAAAGATGTTATTGAGGTTTATTCAGCAAAGATATTATTGAATACATGAATTGCACGTTATTTAACCTAAATCCAATAAACTAAGAACCTCTGGCTATTGTATGAATGTTTGAACTATATGTGGAGACATAAGAGTGGATCAAGTTCAGGTAAATAGCCAAAACGATCTATAGTATACGGATAGGACTGGGTACCTTATCCTAGGGACACTATGGACACGACCCACTTTGTATTTAGTACAAACGATGTGATCCTAAATTGTTCATGTGAAGACTTTGCGAGTGGGGGTGTCATATACAATGAGTTTGCATAATACCAGACTGGAAAATAAGTCACTTTCACTTTATAACGTCGTTTACTATTAAGACTGACTATTTCATGCAATGACCTTGAAAGGTATGTACGAGACACTTGCAGAAGCGATTTGGATCGAAGCAACTCAAATTCCATTTAATTTTAGAAACAAAAACATGCGCAAATGAAACCGAAAACCGGGCATTTAGTTTACCAACCTTTGGTAGCCAAATTCGAGCTATTTCTTGGATGATCTTGAAAACTAACACGTCTAGGACAACCACCATGGTCTTCCCCGCTATACTCCGACCTTAGAACGTGTTGTGGGACACGAATTTGTGATGAACTTTAGAGGGAGAGAAGAATTATTTGAGAGTTTTGTATTATGAAAAATTCGAGCAAAAGCATCACCTTCCTCTCTCTAATTCTCAGCTATTTAAAGCATGAATTCATGCATTTTAACTCTACCATAGGAAGACAACAAGCTGAATGAAAGATGAGCCAAAAGCTTGGCCATTGCCTTGGTGTCACTAATTTGGTTTGCTCATTAAAGAGCACCACCACCTCTAAAAAAAATGGAGGTTTTTCATTTTGTAAAATTGATTTTAATTTTTAAAATTAATTCACAATTAATCTTAACTTAAATAATTAATCAACTAAAATTAATTATTCTTTTTTATTTTGTTTGATTGGAATTCCCTAATTCCGTTAAACAAAAGCGAATTGGGACCGATTCGTAGTTAATTTTGTTTAATCTAAAATATCAATACATTGGCAATGAACTTAGAACTATTCTAGATTTATATTAAGGCTAAACATATAACCTTAGATCTAATCTAAAGGGAAGAAACATACATACCGTCGTTATTGTCTCTGAAATATCAAGAACGTCTTTCTTGATTTCATAGGGACCAAGCGTCAACAATTGGGACACCACCAATTGATCTTCTCCGCTATGACTCTGAGATTAAGAACGTAGTTGTGGGACTACCTCATCTTGAAGGGGAAAAACTCTAGAGAGAAAATTTTCCCTTTGTGTTCTTGAGTTGAGAGAATATGATAGGGAGGCTAGAATGAGACGTTAGGGTTGTATTTTGTGTATCACCTAAACCCTTGGTTTGGTGTTCTATTTATAGGAAAAAGGCATAAATAAAATATTCACAAATAATCAATTATTTCCATAATTGATTAATCATTTCCATAATTGATCAATTCCATAATTGATTCATTATTTCCATAAATGATTAATTACTTCCATAAGTGATTAATCATTTCCATAGTTGATTAATTACTTCCATAAGTGATTAATCATTTCCATAATTGATTAATTACCCAATTAATTAATAATTAATTAATTCCTAATTAAATGTCATATATTTAATTTAATGTCTTCTATTAATTAATTAATTACCTAATTAAATATTATATATTTAATTTTAGGCCTTCAATTAATTAATTCTATATATATGAATCAAATTCATATTAAAATTTGAACTACTTCAAATTCTCTTATACCCTATAAATTTAATATGAATTAAATTCATATTAATATTTGAACTTCTTCAAATATTTTTTTTTTTTTTTTGAAATGGCTTCAAATATTTATTTCTCTCATATATTATAGTTTAACTAAATCACATTTAATAAGACTAAATTGAATAATTAATTAATTAATATACTAATAAAATATCATATACTTAATTATTCATATATTTAAACTTCTTCAAATATATAATTCTCTCAATTAATAAAGTTTAATCACAAATTAAACTTTATATTATAATGTATCACCATACATTATATTAATTGTATTTCATACAATTAATTTGATTCTCATAACGAATTTAACGAATTCAAATTCTTTTCAAGATAAATTTGTTCTTAATTACTCTTTACGAGCTAGCAGGGGGACTTAATGGACCTACATATCAGAAGCTCCAATGATATGAAGTTAACTGACTAAACTCATTAATCAGGTTAACCAATATTCATTAACTATGGGTCATTCCACTAAAGACCCACAGCTGAACTCTTCTCGCTGTAGAGAGTTTTTGTGTCCACGGATATAGACCTATACAAGTAAGTCAATCCTTCAAGAGTATCCATAACCACAGCTGGGTCAAATTATCGTTTTACCCCTGTGTTACAAGTGTTTCTCTAATGAACAACATGTTTATGGTCCAACCATCAAACAGAAAGTCCCTCTTGGACCAGTAAGAGGACGAGATCCTTTTGTTCAAGTCCTGGAGTCACCACTTAAGGGAACACTCATCTACTTCTCCTAGAAGTGGGAATGAGTGAATTCCTCCTTGTGTTTTCATGTCCCCAGCCTCTCACTCGGTCTCGTCCCCAAAAAGGAAGGCTTATTGAGTCGGTGTATAGGCCACTCTCACCCATGTTAATCAAAGGACAGTCCCTCGTGAAAAGGAGTTTATGATACACTCAAGATTAAGACTAAGTTACCTAAGTCATCCTATTGAAACAGTAACTTAACTAGTTAACGGTGTTACAACTAGTGGTTGACTATTTTGTGGTTCATTTTCATGCAAACTCATTGCATAGGATACCCCGCTCGCATGTCTACTACATGGACGCATTGGATCAATACGTCAGTATCAAATACAAAGCGGGTCCTATCACATAGTGTTACCATGATAAGGTACCCAGCCTTATCCCTGTACTATAGACCTTTTAGATTGTTACTTGAACATCGATCCCCGTATGTCCCCACATACTAGTTCAAGTTACATATCAACAACCTTGGATCTTAGTTTATTGAATTTTGTTCATATTGTGCAATACTTAACAATAACACTTTATCGTAGTAACTCAATAACACTTTTTTTAAACAAGTATACAATTTGTTTACATTCACTATCTACGAGTTTTAGGGCATAAAACCCAACATATTTAATATCAAATATTAAATAAAATAATTATTACAAACTCGACACCAATCTCGACCTCTCTCAAAACCGGTAAATTGAATATGAATCCCTATTCTTATTCAAACCGAAATATGTTTATCGAATACATAATTCTAATATTTAAATCTCATTTAAATATTTCCGACCCTCTCTAATATAGTTTAATTCGTAATTAAACTTTAACGTTAAATATATCAAACATAATTTAACGACAACTCCCTAATATGAATTTGAACATTTCAAAATTTCTCATCACATTGTTCTAAGGTTTATTTCGTACGAGCTAGCAAGGGGACCTAATGGACCTATAGATCATAACGATCCGAGATTAACTGGCTAAACTCTTTTAACCTAGTTAACCAACATTCGTTAACTATCGGAACACTCCACTATAGCCTGATAGTTGAACTCCCCTCACTGTAGATATATTTCTGTCCACTCGATATAACCATGATTAGTAAGTCGACCATTCACAGTTTGTTCGTAACTACAGCTGGGTCAAATGTCTGTTTTATCCCTAAAGTTACATCTAGTTCCTTAAGTCCCCACTGAGTCCCTAATGAACAATTGGTTTGTGGTCCGACCATTAAACCTAATACCTCTCGAACCAATGAGAGGGCGAGATCTTTTTGTTCAAGTCCTGGAGTCAACACGTAAGGGAACAACCTCTCTACTATCCCTAAATCAGGTAGGAGTGAATTCCGTCTTGCAGAACTATGTCCCCAGCTATCTATCTGGTCTTATCCCCAAAATGGTAGGCTTATTGAGTCGGCGATGATGTGTCACTCTCACCCATGCAAATCAAAGGATAATCTCGAATAAACAGGAGTCCATAGTTAGCTCAGAATTAAGATCGAGTTACCTAGGTCATCGCATGAAATAGTCAATCTTGTTAGTAAACGGTGTTATAAAGCTTATTTCTCAATCCTGGTCTTATGCAACCTCATTGCATAGGACTCTCCCACTCGCATGTCTCTACATGAACGATTCAGGATCACATCGTTTGCACTTTATACAAATTGGGTCACGTCACGTAGTGTTCCCAGGATAAGGTACCTTTATCCCTATACTATAGACCGTTTAGGTTATTACTTGAACTTGATCCACTTTTATGTCACTACATAAAGTTCAAGTATTCATATCATATAGCCATGGATGTTAGTTTATTGGATTTGGGTTATTTAACGAGCAACTCACTTATTTAATAACTTAAGTGAAAAAAAAAACTCGATAACGAATTTATCGAACAAGTATACTACTATTTGTTTCATTCACTATCTATGAGTTTTAGGGCACCAATCCCAACAGACCTAGGTAACTCAATCTTAATCCTAAGCTAACTATGAACTCCTGTTTATTCGTTATTATCCTTTGATCTGCATGGGTGAGAGTGGCCCGAGTTCGCCGACTCAATAAGCCTACCATTTTGGGGATAAGACAGGGTAGATACTTGGGGACATAGTCTTGCAAGACGGAATTAGCTTCTATCCGTTTTAAGGATAGTAGAGAGGTTGTTCCCTTAAGTGCTGACTTCGGGTCTTAAACAAGGGGCCCCACACTCTCATTGGCCCGAAAGGGACTCGGTTTGCTAGTCGGACCACAAACAAATTGTTCATTAGAGGATAAGTGGAACTTGAGTAAAGAAGTAACTTCATGGTTATATCGAGTGAACGAAAATATATCTACAGTGAGGGGAGTGCAGCTACTGGGCTATAGTGAAGTGTCCCGTTAGTTAATGAATGTTAGTTAACTAGGTTAAAGAGTTTAGCCGATTAATCTCGGATCGTTGAAGCCCATGATCTGTAGGTCCATTAGGTCCCCCTGCTAGCTCATATCGGACTAAACTTTAGAATAGTATGATCGAAGAGTTTGAATCGTTCAAATTCGGTTTAGGAAGTTAACGTCGGTTATATACGATATTATTGACGTAATGGTTTAATTATGAATTAAACTATAACTTAAGAGAGTTGGAAGTATTTAAATATGATTTAAATATTGTACACGTGAATAGATATTCATATTCGAGAGGTCGATTTTTTAGAAAAGTCGGAATTGGTGTAAAATATTAATTTAATATTTGATATTAAATTAATATAAATTATTTAATTATTTTTAATTGAAATTAATTATTGAATTAATTTTAATTCAAATTAAATATCAAAATTCATTTAATTTTGAATTTATGAAATTCAAAATTATTGAATTTTTGGAGGTGGAGTGCATGGTGACTAACTCCATGCACTTAACCTCATTTAGCCACCTTAATTCCACTCAATTGATCTCAATTTGGTGTCAATCTTTCCTTGCATTTTGATGCATGTATTTCTCTTTATATAGAGCAAGAAAAAGTGGAAAAATTCAGAGAAAATCCAACCTGAAATGCTGTCAGTTTGACTACACAAAACCAAAGCTCTCTTTTCCCCTTTTGTTTGAACCTTCTGGCTTGTCCCTTCCAATTACCATCACAATTGGATGCCACAATCCATTCTGAGGCCGGAGAAGATCCCAGCGGTAGTCCATGATCGATTGGTGAACAAAAGCAACCCACGGAGTGCATCAATTTTGAGCTACAAGAGGTAGGTGCACATAAACTCTGTTTTCGGCCATTAAAACAACATGCTTAATGTCTAAAATTGATGTAGTTAGAATGCCTAATATTCTAATTGCTTCTGCATGCTTCATATTAACACTTTCAAACCTCACATTTTTAGACTTAGAGTACCTAGGAACGTTACTACATTCATGCTAATGATATTTTAAAATATTCTTGAGAAAAGATATAAAGAATCAAATATCTTTCTTTAAAAGAATTTAAAAGTTTTTTATTTGGGATCCTATTGAAACATAAAATACAATAAATTGTTAAGCTAATTTAAACAATGTTATCACATAACTTACAAAATAAAACCGTTAAAACATAAAATTTCATAGATGTGGAAGGCATGCATGCTGACATTGACCCCATGGTGGCTTGTCGTTGAAGGCTCGGCTCGTCTAACTGGATAGGAACTAACCATTAGTTAGAGTCAAATCTTAATAGAGGCCCAGTAAACACCATGGACTTGGGAAATGAAAGGTTATAAGAGGTTGAGTTAACTTTCTACATTAAGCCGAAGAGAAAAGGTTAACAAAATATGTATGTGTTTGCATGTACCACTCCTGATAGGAGGTTACTTACTGGGTATTTTTAATATTCAACCTCTTTTTAAAAATATCTTTTTAGGTAAAAGCAAAGATTTTTGAAGTGGGTGACAAGATTATTTGCTAGTTGTGCCATGGGGTCAATGTCAGCATGCATGCCTTCCGCATCTATGAAATTTTATATTTTAACGATTTTATTAAATGAGGGGAAAACATAAGAGGCATTAACTGAACGAATGAAAATCCCAACAGAAGCCTATAAAACCGTCTCGTAATTTAATTAGGTCTCTAAAATACCACTTGTTGCTATCTGCTTCAAACTGTAATCACTTCTAATTATGCATAATAATCAAGGAATATGTCGTTGCTATGCATCAATCCAAGTATAAATCATGCACAACCATGTAATACCTAGAGCATTCTAGGGTCAGAACACAAGGAAGGGAGTGAAGCAATCTCAATACTTCTAACAACATATACTCACATGCAAGGCACTGAAAGTACTAAAAAGGTGAGAAGGAATGATGAATATGCGATAGGTAGAAATAAAAGAGCAAATGCGATAAGAATAAAAATAGAAATGAGAGACTATCAAGGTGTTCACCATAGCAACCACATGCATTAATGAAATCTCCTGCAACACATATTATGAATGAAATGCTACCGATACCTAAGTGAGAAATAAACATGTGATTCCCTTCCGATATTACTCATGTGTTTGGCGTAGGACTAAGAACGTTTCTATTCACTTAGTTCATGTGTTAGCGTGGTTTTCTTGATTACTTGCAAGCAATTGAATTATCCCTAAGATAGTCTAAACACATTCATGAATTATCTCTTGCGGCAACACTAGCTCTAACGCAACCCAAACTACATGCTATGCATTATCTTGCTCTACTTACATATTTTCACATGCATTACCCTTCCGAGATTTATCATTCTGCTACCGCAACCGGTTGGCCAGGCGGGCGTTGGTAATGAAAGTATTAGTGCATCTAAGTAGAAAGCATCAATTTCATTCATTCAAAAATATAACGCATATAGGAAAGGTTCATAGTCACATGGACGCCTAGGTTAAGCCTTGATGAAAGAAAATTAGTTCATGCTGCTACAGGAATACATAACGCAATGCATAGAAATAGGGTATGCTTGCGTCGAACAGATGTACTTCTATTCCTTCTCTCGCCTCTGTCCTCCTTTTCTCACGAACAAATGGATGAAATTTATAGACTTTAGGATGTTGACTTCTCCAAGCAACAGGCTTGCGTGTTCAACTTCTAAATCTACCAGCTCACAGCTCTGCCACATGTCAGCACCAGAGGCAAACAGCCTATCGATGTACCTTCTCACGTGGTAGTTCTAGCGCCTGCGATACAAAATAGCTTGGGCAAGAGAAAAAGTTACAGTATATGCGTTAGGTGAATCAATATTTGCATTTTTCTCGCCACATAAAGGAATTTCACTCTAAAGATACATTTATTGCAATTCTATGTTGATATGCCCTGATATGGCGCATCAATTCTCTTTTCTAGCCTCTTTTAATTCAAATTTAGGTGAGAAATAACTTGCTTTTTGCAAGTTATCAAACCCCCAAACTTAAATTATTGCTTGTCCCCAATCAATGCCTTTTAGCCACTCTGCGAGAATCACATAGCTCTAAAGATTAAACTCAACACCTAGAACCTTCTAAACTTTTCTCCACCAAAGCTTTTCTAAAGAATTTAGCCTTTACTTAGATCTCCCACTAGACTAAAATTTTCTCTTTGCGCTCGACTCACCAAACCGACACAACGCAGACAAGCATGCTTGCATTACTAGCTCTGGCACTTTTTTTTAAATAGAAAGCATCGACATCAAAACGCATGCATTCATTTTAGTTTGTCCACATTTTCGGTGAAAGACATCCAACTACGGGCATTGCATTTTTTTACTGCCTTAAGTGCTCATATAATACTTATGCGCTCTCGCCTAAAGGCAAACGATTGGTGACATGAATGCCCCTGGCTACTAGCGAAATGCATTTATTTGCATTTTTGCTGCTCTAAAACATCTAATGCACCCCACAATTTAAAATGGACAATGTCCCCATTGTCACCCAAACTTGAACATGGGAATGCTATGCGATGCTCTAAGTAGGCTCTGGTTGGGCTACAACAACACCAGATTATCAAGCGAAAAAGATAAATTCCTAAGGTTGAGGGGAATTCTAAGGAAAGGAAAATTGTTTGCGATGAGTTGCGATAGAGAAGTCTTAGAAAAGTTTTTGGAGCCTAAGGCTTAGCCAAAAGAGCTAACGCAGAGATATTTAATGGCTAAGGCATATACTAAAGGCGCTCAAAGCATTGCGATATAAGATAAAATCTTTGTCATTCATTGATGTGACAGTACAAATACAAAAGAGACTGGAAGTACATCGCATCACAAAAATTAAATAGTAAAAAGATAGAAATTTGAGAAATCACTCCCTTGGCGGTGGCGGTGGTCTAGCTGATCCAAGAGGCGACGGTGGCATCTCAGGGCAAACTTGCGATGGCCCAGACCCATTAGGTCTTTGTGGTGGACACGGCCGGATGATTAGATTTGCAGGCGCAGGCGACAAATTGCCAAAGGCGCTGGTCCATCTCACTAGATAGAGCATGAGGGAGTCTGAATGTTTATTCTGTTGGGTTTTATGCCCTAAAACTCGTAGATAGTGAATGTAAACAAATTGTATACTTGTTTCAATAAAGTGTAATTGAGTTTCTACAATAAAGTGTTATTGTTAAATATTGCACAATTTGACCCAAATCCAATAAACTAAGATCCAAGGTTATTTACATGTGACTTGAACTAGTATGTGGGGACATACGGGGATTGGTGTTCAAGTAACAACCTAAAAGGTCTATAGTACAAGGATAAGGCTGGGTACCTTATCCTGGTAACACTATGTGATACGGCCCGCTTTGTATTCGATACAGACGTATTAATCCAAGGCGTCCATGTAGGAGACATGCAAGCGGGGGTATCCTATGCAATGAGTTTGCATAAGACCGGACCACGAAATAGTAAACCACTAGATGTAACACCGTTAACTAGTTAGGTTACTGTTTCAATACGATGACCTAGGTAACTCAGTCTTAATCCTGAGTGTGTCATGAACTCCTTCTCATGAGGGATTGTCCTTTGATTAGCATGGGTGAGAGTGGCCAATACGCCAACTCAATATGCCTTCCTTTTTGGGGACAAGACCGAGTGGGAGGCTGGGGACATGACAACACAAGAAGGAATTCACTCGTTCCCACTACTAGGAGAAGTAGATGAGTGTTCCCTTAAGAGGTGACTCCGGGACTTGAACAAAGGGATCCCGTCCTCTCACTGGCCCGAGAGGAACTTTCTGTTTAATGGTTGGACCATAAACAGGTTGTTCATTAGAGGAGCGCTGGTACTTAAGGAGACAGATGTAACACAGGGGTAAAACGGTAATTTGACCCAGTCGTGATTACGAACACTCGTGAAGGATTGACTTACCGGTATAGGTCTACATCCATGGACACAGAAATGTTCTACAGTGAGAAGAGTTCAGCTGTGGGTCTTTAGTGGAATGACCCACAGTTAATGAATATTGGTTAACCTGATTAATGAGTTTAATCTATTAACCTCATATCATTGGAGCTTCTGATCTGTAGGTCCATTAGGTCCCCCTGCTAGCTCGTAAAGAGTAATTAGGAACAAATATATCTTGAGAGAATTTGAATAGTTCAAATTCATATTGGGAATTAAGTTAATTGTATGAGATACAAAATAATGTAATGTATAATGATGCATTAAAATATAAAGTCTAATTTGAGATTAAACTTTATTAAATTGAGAGATTGATATATTTGAAAGAGTTCAAATATATGTCTAATTAAATATAGGGTATTTAATTAGAAGATGAATTAATTAATTATGAATTAATTAATTATTCAATTTAGTTTAAATTAAATGAGATTTAATTAAACTATAGTCTATGAGAGAAATAAATATTTGAAGAAGTTCAAATATTAATATGAATTTGATTCATATTAAATTTATAGGATATAAGAGAATTTGAAGGAGTTCAAATTTTAATATGAATTTGATTCATATTATAGAATTAATTAATTGAAGGCCTGAAATTAAATATATGATATTTAATTGGGTAATTAATTAATTAACTAATAGAAGGTCTGAAATTAAATATATGATATTTAATTGGTGATTAATTAATTAAAGAATTAATTAATTGGAAATTAATCAATTATGGAAATGATTAATCACTTATGGAAGTGATCAATCATTTATGGAAAAGATTAATCAATTATGGAATTGATTGGTCATGGAATTGATTAATGGAAAAGATTAAATCAGTTATGGAAATAATTGATTTTAAATGAATATTTTATTCATGGTCTTTCTCCTATAAATAGAACACTAACCCTAGGGTTTAGGTACCACAACATATGGCCACCATAAGGCCCTCTCATATTCTCTCAACTCAAGAACTCTAGGGAGAATTTTCTCTCTGAGAGTTTTTCCCATTCAAGATTAGGTAGTCCCACAACTACGTTCCTAATCTCAGAGTTATAGCGGGGAAGATCAAAGGGCGGTGTTCTTCGTTGGTGCAGAGCAATCAAGAAAGGCGTTCTTGAAGAATTCAGAGTCGTCAACGAAGGTATGTTTCTCATCGCTTAATCTTTTGCCAATGCATTGGTATTTTGTAAAATAAAATTAATTTACGAACGGTCCAATTGCTTCCGCTGTAACGGAATTGGGAATTCCAAATCCTTCAATTGGTATCAGAGCCGATCGTATGCTTAATTTTGTTTAACAAAATTTGCATTGGTTGTTGGTGGGGTTAAATTATGCATTGGATGTATGATTGATTGCTAGTAGATGGTTAGGGTTTTTGGCATTAGAATTTGCAAAATTTTCTTGATTTGATCATGTAAGGGCCCTTTGTTATGGGCGATTTGTTGCAAATTTATCCTTGTAAGTCCGTGTCTTTGATAATGTATCAAATTTGATGAATTTCGACACAATTTGGGGCCAAAACGGATGGAAAAAGATGCTGGAATCGAAGGAATTTTGTAAAACCGAGAGAAAGCGTCGAGACGCTGGTCACAGGCATCCCGACGCTGTCAAAATAACCCAGAAAACGGATGAAAACGCGCACGGGTGGAAAATAAAATAAAAAAGGAAGGGAATTTGGCTCGAACTCGCGTGCATCAGGCATTTTGGCGCGCGCGCATCTGATACGTTGAGGGTGGAGGTTCGAGCTTGACGGTGAGCAGTTTTTTCGTTATTTTTGCGTGCAGAAAAAAAATAAAAACAAAATTTTTGAAACTGCATCCAACTGAGCTCGAACACAAGCGAGAGAAGCAGAACGCGTGCAGAACATGAACGCCAACTACCAACTGAGCAATGAACAATGAACAGTTTTTGATTTCATTGAGCGGTTTATTTTATTAGTTTGATTTTTTCTCGTGAGATGAACCGGTTTCCAGCTGTCTATGACCGGTTCTTGACCGGTTTGGACGGTTTTCAACGATTCTTTCTAAATTTGACCGGTTCAAGCAGTTTTGGAGCTGGTTCGAGTGGTCTGGACGTATTTCACTGAAAATGTGAATGCTTATTTTAATTTTCTTGGGTTATTAATTTAAGAGTTAGATTAATTGAAGAAAATTAATTAGCATTAAGCATGAAATTACTTTAATTTAAAGATATAAGTGATATATTTATATTAGTAATTAACATGCTTATTTTTTCATGAGCTATTAATATAAATGTTATGTTAATGTATGAAAGTGGTAATGCTTAAATTTAATTTTCTTGTATAATTAATTTAAGAGTTAGGTTAATTAAAAGGAAATTAAATTGCATTGAGCATGACATTACCTTAGATTAATATAATTGTTATATTTATGGTATGTATGCTAATGTATGGTTTTATAAATTAATTAGAATTTGATTGTTAATTTATTCACCATAGTAGCATGTTATAGGGTTAATTCATTAAAATTTATAATAGTTATAAAAAATTAATGAATAGAAACCGTTAACCTATAACAAAGAATTGCATGCAAACATAGGATCTTAGGATAAATGAATTAATTTTAAAATGTTTAAAATTAATTAGACCTAAGATCATATTTCTAATAGGATTAGAATTATTCTTACTTAGAATTAAAATTAGTTTTAATTGACTAAGTAGGAAAAACATTGCTATGATTATAAGGGAACTCCACCGGTAAAGTTCTGTCTAAGGCTGGGGGTATTTAAGCTGACGGTTTACGGAACACCTCCTACCTGGGAACTGACCTGGAATACCGGAGTTGAATTAATCATAGCTAAATGTTAGCTTGCAATGTCACTAGGTTTGTTAAAAGTGTTTAATGCACCTAGATCTTTAGAGTAAAGACCTTACATTACTGTGGTTATAAGGGAACTCTCTCGGTGAAGTTCTGTCTAAGGTTGGGGGTATTTAAGTTGACGGTTTACGGAACACCTCCTACCTGGGAACTGACCCGAAACTTGAGTTGAATTAACCATAGTAATGTTGACTTGCAATGTTGGGTTTATTAAAAGAAGTTTAATTCACCTAAAACATTGTGGTTGAATCCTTTCCATAATTGTTATAATAGGATCAGACTTAGATAGATTGACTTAGCCGAATTTTATCTAAGTTAAACAACCCTAAATTAACCTTAGGACATTTTCAGTAGGAGGAAAATTACAAAACGAGATTGAAATCAAGTTTTGCTCCTACGTCCCTATATTCACAATGTGAGGTTCATGCTCGGCTTCGAGTCGCCCTAGGAGCGGCCTCCCTTCGGAAAGTGTTTGCATGGATCAATAACAAGGTGAATGGGAAAAATGTATAGAGTAAGTGGGAGCGGGACACGTGTCAACGTATCCCTCGGTCTCCACCCCTAGTTCACACCGTGAGAGTCCTATGATCCGCCTGCAGGTTGTCCTGGCACAACCATCCCTTCGGAGGGCCTGATCATAGGATTCGGAACACCGTGAACTCCTGAATAGGATAGGGTCACTTAGGCTAATCACCAACAGTTGTCTTTCCCTTCGGTAGCCTGTTGGTGCGTGCCTCTGAGATCTGAAAGTGGGAGGGTTACACTTACAGGGATGAGTTAAATGTGTTAACTAACCCTTGACCGAACAACGGTAACTAAACGCTGACGGAATATGAGTTATTCTGGTGTTAGAGTTTAGTTGAGATTGTCTCAATTCAGAGGAGGAGTAGTTGACCACCCTTCGGTGGCTGTTGTTCTAAACCTTTGAAGTATCGTTGCAAAAACTAAATCAATAGTTTTATAGGGTTTCTTTGATTGCTTATTTGTTTTTGCAGAATTTGATTGGATTTTTTGTGATGGGTTAGTGCAATTAATAATACAAGTAATTTGTTACTTCAGCAATTATATAATAATTTTATGTGTATTGTCTTACGTCACTTTATGAATAACGGTAATACAACAGGCTTAAACGACAAATTGTGGTAAATAAGTCTAGGATTATTCTTAACTGAGGAATGTCCTCATGCCCCATATGTTTAATTCATTAAGAATTGTTCTTGATGAATATGACATAGAACCTTGCTTAGCAAAAGGAGAACTTGTTCAAGACCGTAATTTTCATTTACTTGTCTTGAAAACGTGATTAGTGAAGAATAGTGATTCTCCCTGAATACTTGATTCAGGGGCCACAAATCACGTGTGTTCTACTTTTAAAGGAATAAGTTCCTGGCAAGAGCTTGCTGCTTGTGTAATAACTCTCAAAGTTAGAATTAGAGAGGTTATTTTAGCTATATCAGTGGGGAACATTAAGTTATTTTTCTCGGTGGGAGAAAATACATATTATTAGATAATGTGTATGTAATTCCTAAGATAAAAAGAAATTTTATTTCTGTGTCTTATTTGCTGGAACAATGTTACTCTTTACCTTTCTCTGCTAACGCAGTTTTGTTTCAAGAAAGGGAGTTGACATTTGTTTAGCTTTACTGAAAAGTAACCTAAATGTTTTAAGACTAATCAATAGTAAAGCAGTCATGAACACTGGGTTGTTTAAGACTGCTATTACTCAATGTGAAAAGAGGCAAAGGATTTCTCCTAAAGGAAAATACCTTTCTTTGGTTCTAAGGTAGACCATATTAATCTCAATTTGATTGGGAGACTGGTCAAGAGTGAACTTCTAAGCGAGTTAGAAGATGACTCTCTACTACCTTGCAAGTCATGCCTTGTGGGCAAAATGACTGATATATCTTTTACTGGAAAAGATCTAAGAGCCAAAGAGCCCTTGGAGCTGGTACATTTGGATCCTTGTGGTTCAATATGTTAAAGCAGTGGGAGAGCATGAATAATTCATCTCTTTTGGATGATTATTCAAAGGTATGAGTATCTTTACCTAATGCAACTTAAGTCTATAGCTCTTGAGATATTCGAAGGGGCTTAGGACTGAAGTTGGAAACTTGTTAGGTGAGATGATAAAAACACTTTGATCTGATCAAAGTGTTGAGTATAGGGATTTGAGATTCCAGGACTATTTGATAGTACATGGGATCACACCCTAAATCTCATTTAGGAGAAATAGAACTCTATTGGATATGGTTCATTCCATGTTGAGCTATGCTCAATTGTCTGGCTCGTTTTGGGGTCATACAGTGTTGACTGCATTGCATACTGTAGTAGGCAACCCCAAAGGAAACGAGAAGTGAATACTTCTTCAATTCACAAGAGAATAAAAAATTTTGTATTGACAAATGCTAAATTCTCAGAAGAAGTCCACATCAAAAATCATAAACCACAAGAGTAAAGTCGGTTTAAGTTAGTTAACTAATGAAGCTACAGTAAAATCCACAAGAGTTGTTAATGAGGCTGACTGTTCAACAAGAGTTGTTGATGGATCAGTGCATCTAGTTAGTCACATCCATCTCAATAGTTGAGATTGCCTCAATGTAGTGGGAGGTTGTTTGATAACCTGAACGTTACATGAGCTTGTTTGAAGCCTAGGTCATCATATCTGATGATGGCATAGAGGATTCATTTTCTTTTAGAAAGAAAATGAATGATGTTGACAACGATCAGAGAATTAAAGTCATGGACCTGGAAATGAAGTCTTTTGTATTTCACTTCCATCTGGGATCTTGTAGATCTGCTTGATGGGTAACACCTATTAGTTACAAGTGGATTTACAAGAGAAAACGAGACACTAAAGGTCTTAACCAGAAGGGTTCATACAGCAAGATCGAAAGCAAAAAGGTTTTGCAAGCTTAAGTGATCCATTCATGGATTAACCTAAGCATTTCGATCTTGAAATATAAGATTTGATAAAGAGACCAAATCTTTTGACTTTAATCAGAACATTAATGAGTCTTGTGTTTACAAGTAATCATCAATAGTTCAATAGCTTACTTAGTATTGTATATGATTGATATCCTAATCATTGGGAATGATGAAAGTTATCTTACTGACATTAAAGGAGCTAGCAGCTCATTTCCAAGTGGAAATTTGGGAGAAGCTGAGTTTGTTCTTGGGATCCAAATTGTTTAGGAACCGTAAGAACAAAAGGCTAGCCTTGTCTCAGGTGTCTTATATCTACAAGATGTTAGTTAGATATAAGATGCAGAATTCCAATAAGGGTTCACTACCTTTCAGACATGGAATTCTTTTGTCTAAGAAAATGTTTCCTAAGACACCTCAAGAGGTTGAGGGCATGAGACGAATGCCCTATGCAGTAGGGATTGTCAGTAAGTATCAATCTAATCCAAGATTTAATCATTGGAAAACCGTTAAGAATATCCTCAAGTATTCGAGGAGAACGAGGAACTATATGCTCGTGTATGGGACTAAGGATTTGATCCTTACAGGATACACTGACACAGATTTTAAGATTGATAAGGATTTGAGGAAATCTACATCGGTATTTGTGGTCACTCTTTACGATGGAGCTATAGTATGACATAGTTACAGTCTTGACCGTATAAGCCGAAAAATTAGCTGTTTGTGAAGCAGCGATAGAGACTGTATGTCTTAGAAAGTTCTTGATTGATTTGGAATGTGTTCCAAATGTGAACTTGCCCATCACACTTTATAGTGATATAGTGGTGTTGTGGCAAATTCAAAAGAACATTGCAACCTAAGACAAGTAGACACATTACATTGAATGAAATATTGCTGATTCATTTACAACGACTCTCTCGGCTAAAGTGTTTGAGGGTCATCTAGAAGGTCTAGATCTACGAGATATGTACAAAGGTGTAATCTAGGGCAAGTGGGAGAAATGTAATGGGTATAGTGATACCATTATGTAATGGGTATAGTGATGCCCTAGTTTATTGTATTTGTACATTGTATATGTTTTATACATGTATTTATACACCCAATGCTGTATAGATTATTGTACATCCCACTAAACTAGAGTTTTAGTTCAAGTGGGAGTTTGTTGGGTTTTATGCCCTAAAACTCGTAGATAGTGAATGTAAACAAATTGTATACTTGTTTCAATAAAGTGTAATTGAGTTTCTACAATAAAGTGTTATTGTTAAATATTGCACAATTTGACCCAAATCCAATAAACTAAGATCCAAGGTTATTTACATGTGACTTGAACTATGTGGGGACATACGGGGATTGGTGTTCAAGTAACAACCTAAAAGGTCTATAGTACAAGGATAAGGCTGGGTACCTTATCCTGGTAACACTATGTGATACGGCCCGCTTTGTATTCGATACAGACGTATTAATCCAAGGCGTCCATGTAGGAGACATGCAAGCGGGGGTATCCTATGCAATGAGTTTGCATAAGACCGGACCACGAAATAGTAAACCACTAGATGTAACACCGTTAACTAGTTAGGTTACTGTTTCAATACGATGACCTAGGTAACTCAGTCTTAATCCTGAGTGTGTCATGAACTCCTTCTCATGAGGGATTGTCCTTTGATTAGCATGGGTGAGAGTGGCCAATACGCCAACTCAATATGCCTTCCTTTTTGGGGACAAGACCGAGTGGGAGGCTGGGGACATGACAACACAAGAAGGAATTCACTCGTTCCCACTACTAGGAGAAGTAGATGAGTGTTCCCTTAAGAGGTGACTCCGGGACTTGAACAAAGGGATCTCGTCCTCTCACTGGCCCGAGAGGAACTTTCTGTTTAATGGTTGGACCATAAACAGGTTGTTCATTAGAGGAGCGCTTGTACTTAAGGAGACAGATGTAACACAGGGGTAAAACGGTAATTTGACCCAGTCGTGATTACGAACACTCGTGAAGGATTGACTTACCGGTATAGGTCTACATCCATGGACACAGAAATGTCCTACAGTGAGAAGAGTTCAGCTGTGGGTCTTTAGTGGAATGACCCACAGTTAATGAATATTGGTTAACCTGATTAATGAGTTTAATCTATTAACCTCATATCATTGGAGCTTCTGATCTGTAGGTCCATTAGGTCCCCCTGCTAGCTCGTAAAGAGTAATTAGGAACAAATATATCTTGAGAGAATTTGAATAGTTCAAATTCATATTGGGAATTAAGTTAATTGTATGAGATACAAAATAATGTAATGTATAATGATGCATTAAAATATAAAGTCTAATTTGAGATTAAACTTTATTAAATTGAGAGATTGATATATTTGAAAGAGTTCAAATATATGTCTAATTAAATATAGGGTATTTAATTAGAAGATGAATTAATTAATTATGAATTAATTAATTATTCAATTTAGTTTAAATTAAATGAGATTTAATTAAACTATAGTCTATGAGAGAAATAAATATTTGAAGAAGTTCAAATATTAATATGAATTTGATTCATATTAAATTTATAGGATATAAGAGAATTTGAAGGAGTTCAAATTTTAATATGAATTTGATTCATATTATAGAATTAATTAATTGAAGGCCTGAAATTAAATATATGATATTTAATTGGGTAATTAATTAATTAACTAATAGAAGGTCTGAAATTAAATATATGATATTTAATTGGTGATTAATTAATTAAAGAATTAATTAATTGGAAATTAATCAATTATGGAAATGATTAATCACTTATGGAAGTGATCAATCATTTATGGAAAAGATTAATCAATTATGGAATTGATTGGTCATGGAATTGATTAATGGAAAAGATTAAATCAGTTATGGAAATAATTGATTTTAAATGAATATTTTATTCATGGCCTTTCTCCTATAAATAGAACACTAACCCTAGGGTTTAGGTACCACAACATATGGCCACCATAAGGCCCTCTCATATTCTCTCAACTCAAGAACTCTAGGGAGAATTTTCTCTCTGAGAGTTTTTCCCATTCAAGATTAGGTAGTCCCACAACTACGTTCCTAATCTCAGAGTTATAGCGGGGAAGATCAAATGGTGGTGTTCTTCGTTGTTTCAGAGCAATCAAGAAAGGCGTTCTTGAAGAATTCAGAGTCGTCAACGAAGGTATGTTTCTCATCGCTTAATCTTTTGCCAATGCATTGGTATTTTGTAAAATAAAATTAATTTACGAACGGTCCAATTGCTTCCGCTGTAACGGAATTGGGAATTCCAAATCCTTCATATTCAACTCTTCTTGCTCTTTCCTCAGAGGCTCAATTATTTCTTCCAGATGGCGCTGCATCTCCGCGTAAGTATTTCCCACGCCCATGTCTCTTATATGGGGCAAGGGAGCACTAGCGCTTGCATTGGCCTCGGTGTTTGTTGGAGGATCCGGATGTTGTAGCTCTTGATGCGAGCGCTCCTCTTCATTCGTTTGTGGAGAGCAGACTTGAACATTAAAAACAGGCGCCACAGGGACTTCTTCTTCTAGGCAGCGTAGGGGGGATGGAACCCGATTTTTCGCGCAGACAGCAGTTTCCTACGTTGGAATTGGGTTCAGCTCAGTTTGTGACGCAGCAGGCCTGGGTGCAGGCCTTGGATTTCTCCCAGCTGTTTGTTTCTTCCTCTTCTGTGGAGGTGCATCTCGAGCTGGTCTCTCAACTACCGCAGTGCTTCCTTCTACTCTAGCGCTGGCGCTGGTATGATGCGGTTATTATGCGATATTGTTATCTGCGTCAGCCATCGGTCATCGAAAGATTTTCAGATGCTTCACTGCTCTTCATCTGGTGTAGTGACCACTCCGGACTGAAGGCACAGTTGCATTACCATGCCAGGGCAAAACATGACATCATGCACCTTGGCAGCGGTCTGGTTGAATGCCTCTGCGATGATTCTCCTGAGGTCTATCAAATGTCTTTCATGATGCAATGGTAGAACACCACCCTCTGGAGAGATAGGATCATCGCATCATGCATTGTGGGCATGATGCGATTCTTTATCCAGTGCATCCATGCAGTGGCCTCTAATGTTAGCCACTGCGGTTTTAGGGTCCTTGCAGTGTCGCTCCCATCCCACCTTGCGCCAGACTAAGCCTCTATTCTAAGGACTTCACGTAGGAAATCCTGGTCTTGGGAATTCAACAGACCATTTCCTTCGACCTCTTGCGCATCGGGCAGCTCGAGGAGGACGTTGATTATGCTTGGGGAAAACACTACAGCGTTGTCGCGTACCAGGACTTCATCAACTTCATCGTTCCAGGTTTCGCATTAGAAGTCATGCACCATCGCAGGCATGAACTCCTGGAGCGCTTCACATGACAGCTCCCACTTGCGACTGGCTATTTGGTCTCTCATCTCTAGGAGAGCACACAGTTGAAACCACGCTCCTCCGTGAAGTTGGGGCACTCCTCCCCAACTTTCTCTTTGCCTTTGGCCGCTGCGCTGGCGAGTCTCTTTCTTTTCTTCTAGTCGCTTGGGCCCTCGTCCTGGCGCAGGGGCAATTCGAGAATGACCAACGGTGGCGCCCGCAAATTCCGCGTTGACAACAGAGGTTACACCGGTATGTCTCTAAGTGTAGGAGGCAAAAGACTTGTGGGAGTCTTTCTCTAAGAGGGAGGCTAGAGAGAATTCTAGGTCTTGTCTTGTGAGTCTAAGAGTAAGAGGAGAGTGTTGAACCAATTAGGTCTAGTGTTCTATTTATAGAAGAGAGGCCATGAATAAAATATTCAATCAATTCAATCTTATTCCTTATTTAATCAATCCATGATCAATCAATTCCATAATTGATTAATCTTTTCCACAAATGACTAATTACTTCCATAAGTGATTAGATCATTTCCATAAATGATTAATACCCGGTTAATGAATTCTTTAATTAATTAACCACCAATTAAATATCACATATTTAATTTCCGGCCTTGAATTAATTAATTTTCCCAAATAGATTTTAGGCCTTAAAATTAATTAATTCATTATTTGAACTCTTTCAAACTTCCATAAATTTAATGTGACTCAAATTTATATTAATATTTGAATTTCTGCAAATATTAATTTCTCTCATAATATATCAATATATATTATATTGTTTCCCTTAGTGAATTGAACATTTTCAATTTACATTTATTACTTAGTTGTCTCAAATTACTTTATGAGCTACCAGTGGGACCGAATGGACCTGTAGACCAGAAGCTCCAACGATGTGAGATTAATTGGTCAAACTCATTAACCACATTAATCAATATTCGTTAACTGTGTGTACATTCCACTATAGACTCACAGTTGCACTCTTCTCACTGTAGACATATTTTTTGTGTCCACGGATCTAGACCAATATCTACCATATTTTCTGCCTCCCTCTTAGAGAAAGACTCCCACAAGTCTTTTGCCTCCTAGACTTAGAGACATACCGCTGTAACCGCTACAAGTTTACAAATCTCTGTTCCGTTCCGCGTTCTTTCAACAGCGTTGATAGCGAGCTTAGCTAGCTAGTTTTCCCTAATTAATTTAGCTAGTCTTTGATGATTTATTGGCCATTTAATTGCACTTATTTGTTTATTTTGTAGGAAATGGTTGATTGGAGCTAAAACACAATACTGGAGTCAATCGGGTGCTCGGGACGCGAAAAGATGCAAAGGAATGAAAAAGAGTCAAAGAGGAAAAAAGTCAAAATTCGGTCAAATGCAGACTAGCGTCGAGACGCTAGCCCTTGAGCGTCTCGACGCTAGCATTCCTTATTTGAATAGGCGCAAAACGGTCACAGCGTCTCGACGCTGCGACCTTAGCGTCTCGACGCTGTGTAATTTCCTTTCCAGAACACGCGTGTTTAGAGGCAGCGTCTCGACGCTATGACGAAAAAAAACAGAATATAAGCTTCTTTTCGACTAGGTTTTTGGGGGACTTCGATTTGGGACTTTTTGGAGCCATAAAACAGGACAGAATCAAGGCTTTGGAGGCTGAAACAAAGGGGGCAAGGTGGAAATCAAACCATTGTTCGTGGGGATCATGACGGGGACGTTCGGTCTCGGCCTACAACGAGTTTATTTTTCTTTTCCCTTACTTTAGATAGTTTTTATGGCTTGTTTAGACTTAGTTTATATTGTAACGTGGATTATGCGTAGCTAAGTTTAAATTCTTAGGGATTGATGTAGTCGTTGGGCACGTTATGGTTTGATTTACGGTTTTTATGTTATTGATGTCATTTATGCATATTTTGTGTCCTTAATGCTATCAATTTACCGGCTATAAATTGATTGATGTTTATGCTTGAATCTAACTCGGGAGAGAGGATTTAAATTAGAAATCAATATGCATAACTAGAATTTAGCTAAAAATCGGGAGATTAAGGTTAATTCTAGAAATTGTTATAATGGTTAGCCTTATTACCTTGTATGTTTATTGGATTTAGATAGGGATATCGGGTTCAATTGCATATGGGAGAATCATGTATGCTCGGGAGAGATATGTGTGATTTTAGTTGCCAAGATTTATGAATCATAGTATTTGTTAATCCGTTTATTAATCCATAACTCCAATTGGTGAAATCAAGTCCCTAAGACCAATTCTTCCCATTAGATTGTCACTTTTTGCATGAGTTTTGTGTTTGATTCAATTATATTCTCATCCAATTTGATTCCCTAAATAAAATCGGCCAAGAGTATTTTTGGTAATTAAAATTGGCTAGACACCAATCCAGAGGACGACATTCGAATTTACATTCACTATATTATAACTTGACCCGTACACTTGCGGTAAGCAAATTGCGCACCAAGCGTCTCGACGCTTTGCCTCTGGATAGTCTCTGTTCTTTGTTTCCAGCAGCAGTTTTTCACTAAATCGAACCCCGATTCGAGCACCGATCAACAAATTGATCCTAAATCTCTAGACACAGACTTACAAGACTTGATTTACAATAATTTCGCCCCAAAAACATGGGCCCTTACATGATGAAATCAAACAAAAATATGTAAATCTATTGCCAAAAAAAATACCAAAACAGTCTTTAAAGCAAACCACATTCATAATGAAAATCGATCCCACCAAAAACCAACACAATTTTCATAAATTGAAATTAATTAACGAGATGGCTCTGAAACCAATTGAAGGGTTGAAATCCCTTTTGGCAACGGAAGCAAACAAGACCGATCTTGAATTAGATTTCAATTTTAGAAAAATCGGTACGTTGGCAACAAAATTTAGAAACTAATTTCTAAATAAAACAGATTAAGCATGCTTAGAATTAAAATCTAAAACTATTTTAGATAAGAGATCTTACATGGATTTGAAGAATGAACTACATTATGCTCCAATTCACATTCTTCTTCCTCCCAATGAACACCATCACGTTGGATCACCCGCTATGACTCTTGGGACTTGAGATCCGGCTTGTGGGAACCCAAAAAACGTCTATGAAGGGTATTTTCCAGCAACTCCTTTACTGTTCTTGAGAGAAATCTAGAGAGAAAATTTGAGAGATTTTCCTCTATCTTTTGCATGAGAATGAGAGAATGAACGATCAGTTGGAAACTCCATCTCCCCTATACGATAAGTGGGGAGGGAGTTATTACCCTAGTAGATCTAAACTGTTAGATCTTAATCAAAACGATCTCGCCCATTAACTAATTAAATAATAAATATTTAATTAATTAATTAATTATAATTAATTTAATTAAATCAATATTAACTAAATGAATTATAATATAAAGTATTTAATTCAATTTTAATCATATTCAATTGAATTAAATTGGCCATTCAATTAATTCTAGGATAATTGTAATGGGTGGCAACATGAAGGTAAATAATTGCAAATATAGCAATTTTTAAAAATATTTGCAAATATGGCAAAATTTTTGAATTAATTTTTTATATTCCTAAATTGCCCCTGTGTGCCCATCTTCTTCTTTCTCGTCAGTTTTTTTTTATACTGATAGAAAGTCTTTTTATTACTGATAGATTCTATCAGTGATAGAAAGTTTCTATCACTGATAGAATAAAGTTTCTATCAGTGATATTTCTATCACTGATAGATTCTATCAGTGGTAGAAAAATTTTCTATCGGCGATAGAAAGTTTCTATCACTAATATTTCTATGACTGATAGATTCTATCAGTGGTAGAAAAATTTTCTATCAGTGATAGAAAGTTTCTATCACTGATAGAATAGAAGATTTCTATCACTAATAGAAACTTTTTCTATCAGTGATAAAAGATTTCTATCACTGATACTATCAGTGATAAAAAAAAAAACTTTTTATAGAAAATCATAGAAAAACTTTTGATAAAAAATCTTTCAATCCCTGATCACCCATAAAAATCTTTCTATCTCCGATAGAAATCTTTCTATCACCGATATAATCTATAAGTGATAGAAAAGCTTTCTATCAGTGATAAAAGATTTCTATCACTGATAGAAATTTTTACTATTCTATCAGTGATAAAAAGATATTCTATCAATGATAGAAAACTCTTGATAGAAAATATTTCAATCCCTGATAGAACCTATCAGTGATAGAAATCTTCTATCACTTATAGAAATTTTTTCTATGAGTGATAGAAAAATTTCTATCATTCATAGAAAATCTTTCTATGAGTGATAGAAAAACTTTCTATCTCTATCACTGAGACTGATAGAAAAACTTTTCGTGAGTTATAGAAAATCTTTCTATCACTGATACTTTTCTACCAGTGATAGAAGATCTTTTGTTTCTATCAGCGATGGTGATACATGGTGAAATCGAGCATTGAAAAATAAAGCAAAAACGAACGATTATAGAAATCAAACACTGAAAAACAAAAACCAAACACTGATAGAAAACCAAATAACAACAACCAAACACTGATAGAACACCGAACAAGTGATAGAAAAATATCTATCGCCGATAGAATCTATCAGTAGTAGAAAAATTTTCTATCATATGATAGAATCTATCAGTGAAAGAAAATTTCTATCACTGATAGAAAATCTTTCTATCACTGATAGAATCTATCAGTGATAGAAAAACTTTCTATCAGTGAAAGAAAATATGGAGGGGTATTTTAGTAAATGCAACACACAAACTATTAGATTTTGCCATTTTTGCAATTTTTTTTGTGGGTTGCTAGATTTGCAATTATTTTGGCCCATATTGCTATCCTTGCAACCGGCCCTTAATTCTATTAATTGAATCCACATTAATTAAATATCAAATATTTAATTGATTTTATAATTGAATCATATTCAATTTTATCTCTCTCATTTAACCTATAGTTTTAATGTACATCAAAATGTACATTAATATAAACTATAATATTAATTTGATTAAATCACATTTAACCAAATTAAAATTAAATTAATTAACTCCCAATTAATTAATTCATGAATTAATCAAATATCACATATTTAATTAAATTCATAATTCTCTCATTAATTAATTTTTGAATCACATCCAAAATTAATTTTATTATAAAGTTTAATTCACTAATTAAACTTATATTATAATATATCTTCATACATTATATTAATTGTATCAAAATACAATTAACTTAAATTCCCTTTAATATCAAGACTAGATTATCTCAGTACCCGTTATGAGCTAGCAAGTGAACCTAATGGACGTATAAATCAGAAGCTCCAACGATACAAGATTTACTAGCTAAACTCATTAACCAAGTTAATTAACATTCGTTAACTGTGGGTCACTCCACTAAAGACCCACAGCTGCACTCTTCTCACTGTAGAATATTTTTGTGTCCACGGATATCGACCAATGCAATAAGTCAATCTTTCACGTGTGTTCGTAACACCAGCTGGGTCAAATTATCGTTTTACCCCTAGGTTACCTCTGGATCCTTAAGTACCACTGATCCCTCTAATGAACAAGTTGTTTAAGGTCCAACCACTAAACAAGAGTTCCTCTCGGGCTAGGAGAGGACGGCGCGTCTTTGTTCAAGCCCCAAAATCAGTCCTTTAGGGAACACACATCTACTTGCCCCAATAAAGGAAGGAGTGAATTCCATCCTGTACTGTTATGTTCCCAGCCCCCATTCGGTCTTGCCCCTATAATGGTAAGATTGTTGAGTCGGTAAACTGGCCACTCTCACCCATACAAATCTAAGGACAATCCCTCTTGAAAAGGAGTTCATAACAGACTTAGGATTGAGATTGAGTTACCTAGGTCATCCTATTGAAATAGAAACCTAAACTAGTCAACGACGTTACATCTAGTGGTTACTATTTCACGGTTCGATCTATGCAAACTCATTGCATAGGATACCCCCACCCGCATGTCTCCTACATGGATGCTTTGGATCATTGCATCTGTATCGAATACAAGGTGGGTCGTATCACATAGTGTAACCAGGATAAGGTACCCAGCTTTATCCCTATACCATAGACCATTTAGATTGTTACTTGAACACTGATCCCCGTATGTCCCCACATACTAGTCCAAGTCTCATTTAAACAACCTAGGATCTTAGTTTATTGGATTTGGGTCAAATTGTGCAATTTCATAAACAATAAATCTTTATTGTAAAAATCTCAATAACAACGTATTGATACAAGTGAACAATTTGTCACCATTCACTATCTACGAGTTTTAGGGCATAAAACCCAACACACTTTACTATAATGTACATTTTATTAAAGCATACCAATTGTAATTTTGCTCTTTTGGGCAAAATAATATTTTACTTCTAAAATCTTCAATAAAATCTAACATGACTTCATATTGTATTGACATTTGCTTCCAACATTGTCAACTTCGAAAACATTTTCTTCATCATCATTGATATTCTCTTCAGGAGATTCAAAAGAATTTTAAACAACAAATTTGTCATATTTAAGTGGGTCAAAAAATTTAATCATTCAGGAAATTCAAGGAAATTTGTAACATCCAAATATATCGTCGGGGGTCAAAAGATTAATTATCTCTTCAGGAGATTAAAACAAATTTACAATGTTTACTTTTGCACATTGTTTCCCTTTTCATACATTGAGGCCTTACAAAGTTCAAAATGAACTTGAATATACGAAAAGTACAAGACTAATGCCTTTTTTATATCACATTTAAAATGATAATTTTTAGCACTTTTAGAATTTTTATTTTTTACAAATTTTCTTTTGATTATTATATATGTGTGGTTTTCTTGAAAATTGAATGATCTACAACCACCACAAAATTAGTAATTATTTCTTCCTATATAATGATCATGACTTTGATCTTGACCATAATTATTAAACAATACAACATTCACTACAGAGAATGATATTGGACTATTTAGTCTCGAGACTCATGATTATTCTCTATGTATGTGCTCATTGTTTTATTTAATCTTAAGAAGACAAGATATTTGCTTGTCGCAACATGTTTAAAATCTCTTTCTCGATATTGCTACTACAGGAGCATATTCTATATAGAAAAGAATGTCATGTCTTCTCTAACATATGTTTATTAATTTAAAATCACTTACTGATTTGACATCATGCAACTATAGGTACATTTTATCGAATTTAGCACTTATTGATTTATAACTATTCAACTTTAAGTGCTTATAGTCAAAATGAGCACTATTGTTTTGTGCAACTTCAAGTGCATCTTATCAAAATGAGCATTATTGTTTTATGCAACTTCAAGTGCATCTTATCAAAATGAGCTTTAGGAAGAATAACTAATTGATATACATATATATCTTTCAAATTTTGTCATAAGATATTTCACACTAATAATGTCATTATTGTAAGTATACAAAATTTATCCATATGAAAAATAATTCAAATATATTAACATTCAAATAAATTTCAACCTATTAAGTATTCATGAAAAATAATTATTTTTATATGGATAAAACTATCTTAAAGAAATGTATTTATTTATAAATTTGATATATAAAACATGGATTCTAAAAATTGTAGGTAATTAAACATGTGGTATTGTGTCAACATATAGGGAAAAATACACTTTTGGTCCCTGAGGTTTGAGTTAGGTTTCATTTTGGTCCTTGAGTTTTCAAACTCGACAATTTAGTCCCTGAGGTTTGGATTTCGTTTCATTTTAGTCCCTCCATCCATTTTTCCGTTAAATATTAATAGAATAGTGACGTGGCACTAATTTTTTTTAAAATATATATTTTTTATTTTTTAAAATAAAAATATATTAAAATGATAAAAAAAATAAGTTTTTTATTCTCTCTACTCATTCTTTCTCTCTCCTGCCTTTCTCTCTCGATTAAACTCCCAACAGCCATCGCCGCCTCTGTCACTCTCCCATTGTCTTCTCCCTCACGTCGAGCCGTCGCTAGTGGCTCCAACCTCCGGCCGACGAGCTGCCGCCCCTCCCTTCTCCAATCTCTCTCTCTATAAACTGTCCCCCTCCCTCTCGGTGCTCTCTCCCCTGCTTAGATATGCCGCTGCAACCTCCGACCGACGAGCCACCACCTCTCCCTTCTTCAGTCACTCTCTCTGTAAATCGTCCCTCTTCCTCTCGGTGCTCTCTCTCCCCTGCTCAGATCTGTTGCCGCGTTCAACGGGCCGTCGACCAACGTTAGTCGTTGCACCTTCGACCGACCAACTCCTCCGTTTCAGCCGCATCAAACCCATTTTTCTTTTTTTACATGGAAACAAAAAAAAATGGTCTGAGAAATCGAAGTCGCCGGTCATTGGGGTTCACGTGGGTCTTTGTTTCAGATCTGAAACGATTCTCGGTCAGCACGCTTCTCCGTCTCTGATGACCATCTTCGACGTGTAGCAAGCTTTCAGTGGAGGTGTGTTCGTGCAAATGGGCTCGAAAGCGGCAGTCTTCTTCTTCCTTCGAACTCCGGCGACGGCCTAACGCGATTGCAAGCTTTTTCCATCGGGGGTCTTCTCCTTCGAATTCCGACAGCATGGGTTCCTTGTCCTACATGTTCTAGCGATTTCGTGTGGCGTTCTTGCTCCGATCGTTCCAGATCTTGGCTCCTTCCAGATGTGGAACAGTCCTTAATTTTTTTAAAAAAAAATAAAAAAAACAGTAAGAAAAGAAGGAAGAAGGAAGAAGAAGTAAAAAAAACTGTCGCCGTCGGCGACGGCGGTCGGAGTGGAGGCCGGTGACGGTGGCCGGCGGCGGCTGCTGGAAGAGTGGAAGAAGATGATGAGTGGGAGGGGGAGAATTAAATAAAAATAATATAAAATAATAATATTTTATTATTCTTAATATATTTATATTTAAAAAATTCAAAACTAATTTTTTAATTGAAAAAAAAGTGCCACGTCAGCAAACCGTTAGTTTTTAATGGAAAAATGGATGGAGGGA
Source organism: Luffa acutangula (assembly GCA_036850905.1). Taxonomy (NCBI): domain Eukaryota; kingdom Viridiplantae; phylum Streptophyta; class Magnoliopsida; order Cucurbitales; family Cucurbitaceae; genus Luffa; species Luffa acutangula. Next base: position 21,782,741 of record CM072087.1, read on the forward strand.
CTAAAACAAAACTAAAACCAAACCTCAAGGACTAAATTGTTGAGTTTGAAAACTCAGGGACCAAAATGAAACCTAACTCAAACCTCAGGGACTAAAAGTGTATTTTTCCCATACATATATTGATCAATATATAACATGATCTATATACATGTGAAATATGTATTGTTCATATGATATTCAAGGAAAATATGAACAATAATGCGTATAACACAAAAATCAATAAAAATCAATATATAATGGCAATATAGGAAACTAGGCTATGTACATAGCATTTTTATACATCATGCATAACAAACATATACCAAATTTTAGATTATCAACTAATAAGAATTTAAACATACAATATCTCTCAGCATATATATTGATTATTTAAAGAAAGAGATAAATAAATTGCAATATCAAATACATGTTATAAAATATTGATTGCAATATTGTGATTTAACAATATAAGCACTTTATATTTAAACAAGTAAACAATTTATATTCAATATGCTCATAAAAAGATTGATGTCAAATAATTAATAACAATTAGGTAAAAGCATTGGAATTATATGAATTGCCACAAATCTCAAATTTAATATGTAAAATAAAATGAATCATGAACAATTAAAGAGAATCATAAAGAAAGAGATGAATTTGAATGTTAAATCATAAACGATCAAATGAATTCAAATCTTGATTTGTAAACAATAATATGAATTCAATCATGAAATTATGAGAAACATAAAATTACTTTTAAACATAACATGAAGATTATAAAAATAACATGCCAATGTGAATAGATAATAGATTGTCAACGTTCAAAGAATGTACAATGTATATATGAAGTATTCAATACACATATACACTGTCTATATAGAACGTACAAAATAGAAAAAAAAAAAAAAAAAATAAAACCTACATTTAGCAAAGAAAAGTGGTAGAGATTCGTGTTGATAACGTGTTATAAAACTAGAGCAAAAGAAGGACATGAAGAACATAATGTAAAGAGATGGAGAGGAGAAGAAAATATAGAGCGATGTGTAATTCTCTATTGAGGTGTGTCTTTCAAAGTGTCCATACAACCACTATATATAGGACTTACAAGAGTGTAGGTTACAAGATCTACATAATTCAAAAATTGTAACTCATGGGAGGGTTAATGAGAGGGATTAATGGGGATATGTAACCTATGGGGGTTATGGGCATCTAATTAGAATATTCTAATATTCATAATAATATCTAAATTATAATGTGGTTACCTCCAAATTCAGTAAGGAAAATGTGATTTTTTTAAGGAGTAAAATATTATTTAAATCACCATGTATGAACTAAAAAAAATGGGAAACTCATTGATAACTCATCCCTATTTCTTGTTTCTAAATTTCTAGAAACGTTTCTAAAAAAGAGGCCAAATTTGACAAATTCTTTTTGTTTTTGTTTTTTTTCTATCTTTTATGCATGTATACATCTCTCCCTCCCATTCCTACATTGTAGCAGTCGGTTTGTTCAAAAAACAAAAAAAAAAAAAATGAGGAAGTGGGCAATGGTCCGATCAAAAAGGGAAAAGGAAAAAAAAGGGGGGAAACTTCCCCCCAAATTTTCGGTCAATTGACCGTTTAAAAAAAAAATAGATCTCTCTCATGCTCTCTCTCTCTCCCTTTCGGCCCTCTCTCCCTCGCAGCTCCCTCTCCCTCTCATTTTCCTCTCAGCCCTCTGTCACACGCCACTCGCCGCCACCGTATCTCGTCGTTGTTCGCCCGTTGCAAACCACCGCCGGTAAGTTCTCTCTCTCCCTCTCTCGGCACTCACTCCCTCTCTCACCTGATACTCTCTCTCCCTCTCGACTGCAACACGATGAGTCGCGCCGCCCCCCATTCACACTCGCCGCCGTCTGCCATCATCGTCGCCGCGTTGTGCCGGTGGTGCGGACAGCAACGTTTTTGGGTTGTTTTTACAATTTTCCAGCAACTTGGGCTTTGGGTAAGTGAGATTAAAAGCTTTTCGGTTTGATTTTAGTGTTTAATCATATAACCACTAATGTTTAGAACTTGTTCAGCAAGCTCTTCTTTCGATTTTCAACGTTTCAGACAATGGGTATTTGATTTCCAGTGGACTTGAATATTTCTAGTAGTGGGTAAGAGTTTCTAAGATGAATTTGGGTTGGTTGTGGTGTGTAATCAAATACCCATTGACTTTAGTTGTTGATTTTAAGGTACCCATAGTATTTGGAGGCAGATTTGTCGATTTGGAGCGAAATTTAGAATCCGGACAGCAAGCTTAAGGTTCTATTTTGGTGAGTTTTAGGTGTGAAATTTATCTCCATGATTATTTGGCTCATAGTTGTATGCTTGCAATAATCTCTTTTTGGTTTAAGAATTCTTTTCACCTTGTGTAGATTGATTAAAGGCCTTGGGAGCTAAGAAACTAAATTAGCATTTGGCAAACATTATTGGGCTAGGTAAGTAACCTTACTACTTGGAAAGCCTTGGCTAGGCTAGGCTATTTATTATGAATTGTTACATGCTTTGAATAGTACATAACATGAGACATCGATTATGTATGGATGGAATATGGAATGTTGGATATTGTGTGTTCTAGCGATATTAAATCTTCTGGTTATGCGTGTGTTCGTCTATATTGAATGCTCTGAATGTTTTATGTTGGTAAGTATAGAATATTCTGCTTGGGTAAACCTTGAATGCTCTGAATGCTCTATGTTGGGTAAGATAGGATGTTCTATATAGTTGGGTTGTGGATGCGAGACCAGACTCGCTTTGTTTTGTGGAAGTTCGGAGTCTATTCTATTGTTCGGAAGTGTGGTGGAAGTTTGTAGTTGGGCAGTTTTGAATATTGAAGTGTATTCTCTTGGTTACAGGTGATAAGAAATTTGGGAACAACTATACGTATGTCGTTATGCTGCCGAATTTTCAGTAGCATTACAGGGAATAACGAGGCTAAGTTTCGTGCTATCACTTGGATTACGATGTGCTAATATTGGTTGCTGGTTGTTTAAAATATGCGCCTTTTCTACTTAGTGTTTTGGATGTTGGTTACGATAATTATGCTTGAATGAGACGAAAGGCGAGGTAGTTAAAGCATGTGAAATTAGCCCTTCATAGACCTTTATGGGAAAGATACTTGATGGTTAGGTTGCAAGTTAAATCAGACTCGGTTAACAGGGGCCCTAACACAAAATGAGGATAGGTTACTTATTCCAGTAGGGACCGTGGCAATTAAACACCTAGGACTGAAATGTTTATAGACTGAGATGAAGAGCTAAATGGGCGGGACTCGGCTTCGCAGACTAGGTGCCATCTACTATCTGTGGGAGTAAAGTTCCGACTACAAACCCATGGACACCCCACCAGTGAGTTGGTAGTTATAGTGCTATGCACACATAGGTGCCTTGATGGGTGAGACTTGGCTTCACTGACTGGGTGCCTTCTACCATTAGTGGGAGTAGAGATCTCTCGTGATTCCCACTTGTGTACCTCCAGTGAGTTGGTAAGCATGTGACAGGCTGGTTAATTGTCCACGTGACCCGTACTTCATGATAAATGAAATGAAATGAAATGACCGTTAGGCCCTTTAATAGCAACTAACCTCCAAATATCCACGTAATGCTTGTAAATCTCCTCCCGATAGTAGTGTTACTTACTGAGTATTTTTAATACTCATTCTTTTCAAAATGTTTCCTTTCAGGTACGAGTAAGGACATACAGAGCGCGTGGCGGATTACTGCTGACGAGCCATGGAAAATATGTGATCATGATTTCCGCATAGTCTAGCTTCTCATTTAGCTTTTAGTTAGTTTTGTAAATGGTGGTTCTTAAGGTTTAAAACGTCTCCGTGTTTTCCTTAGGAAACATTCGTTTTAATGAAGTTTTTACAAGGTTTCTTGTTTTATTTGGGATCCCAGGCTGAAAGGCTTCTTTTCTAAAAAATGTCGTATATTTTGTGTTAATGTTTCTTCAAAATAAGCTTTTTCTTAAAAGTAAGTAGGCATGCATGTGGTAACGGTCCTAGGAATTAGTCATGAGAAGATGGGTCGTTTCAGTTGGTATCAGAGCTCTAGGTTATAGGTTCTGTAGACTGGTTTACATCGTAAACCTTAAGTATGTCCATGGCTCATCAGCAAGCATCCGGTCACCACCAGGTATGTCAATGTTTATGTTATGTGAAGAAAGGAAAAAAAAGGGGAGGATACATGAATGGATTTATGAATGTGATGCTTTGTTAAATGCTTGTTGTTATGTATTATTGTGGAAATGAAAGTGTTTAGGGCTTAGAGAAAGCTTTACCATCATGAGGTATATGCTTAAGTGTGAGATTAAAGTAATCCGTATGGACAAGGAAAGAAAAGAAAATCTTAAGGGAGTAAGGTTTTTCAAAGGTCGAAATATCAAAGATGGTGTCTCTTGAGTAAAACCTTGAAAGGAGCAATACATCATGACTACTCTTGTGGAGTTCAATGTTTGGGCAAACTTGTAAGATATTTTTGGATTTTTATGAGACACTCCTAAAAGAATGAAAAGTGAAGAGGCGTTGTATGAATGATAATATGAGGAATTCTTTTAGGTTGCCTAGCTTTGTTGGTGTGGTCGACAAAGAAAGTTAAATAGCTTGAAAAAAAGAACATGAGTTTCAAAATGGAAAAAAAAATGTGGGTTCTGGGTTTGAACCGAAAAGTTACTTCTCCAAATATTTTGAGCAGCTTTGATATGATTCATTCCGTTGTTATGAAGAAGAGGTCCCAATTCAATAAGACCAAGAGAAAATTTTTGAGGTTTAAAAACAAGGCCACGTAATTGAGCAAAATCTCCCCATAGGTTCATTTTAGAACTCCAAATGAAAGATCTATGAGAATATTATAAGTGGAGACATGCTTTTTGGTGTTGAAGTTATTTCTCACTCGAAAAGTGAAGGACGACATCATAAGTTTGATGACTATATATATATATATATATTTGAGAAAAGGAAAAGTAGTATGGGAAAGTTTTGTTATCTTGGGAGACCAAAAGAAATTAAAATGTCCAGACTCCAAGATCATGGGAAAGTTTTGTTCTCTTTCTTTTTTTATTATTTATTATTTTTTTCTTTTTTCCGTTATTTCTTTCTTTTTCATTTTTTTATTATTTATGTTATTTCTTTCCTTTTTTTTTCCTTTTTTTATCACCTATGCTAATCTTTGACTACCGGTCGTCGCTGAACTCCACCGACCGGCAGCCATCGTTGACCTCTGACTATCAGTCGCCACCGACCACCCACCACCATCAACCTCCGATTATCGGTTGTCGCCCTCCGACCGCCACCGTCGACCTTCGACTATCGCCCACCGCCGACCTCCGCCGACCAACCGCCACCAATGACCTCCGACTACCGTCCGTCGTTGACTTTCGTCGACCGACCGTCAACGTCAACCTCTGACTACTGGTCGACGCCACCTTCCTTCGACCGGCCGCCATCGTCGACCTTCGAATACTGGCCGAGGCCGACTGCTACAGTCGACCTCCGACCACCGACCACCACCGTCGACCTCCACTGACTGACTATCACCATCCACCTCCGACTATCGGTTGTTGTCGACTAGTCGCCATAGTCGACCTCCGACTACTGTCGCGGTCGACCGCTACCTTCGGCCTTCGATGATCAATCGTTGTTGACCTCCGCTGATCGGCCTTTGCCGACCAACTGCCACTGTTGACCTCCGTCTACTGGTCGCCACCGACCTCCATTGACTGTTCACCATCGTCGACCTCTAATTATCAGCCACCGCCGACCTCCACTAACCGACCACCACTGTCGACCTCTGACTACCTGGTGCTGCCGACCTCTAACTACCAGGTACTGCCGACCTCCGCTACTCGGTCGCCACCGTCGACCTCTGACTACCGACCTCCGCTAACAGGCTGCCATCATCGACCTCTAAATAACTGTCGCAGTCGATTACTACCGTCGACCTCCGACGACTAGCCACTGTCGACCTTCGCCGACGGACCACCACCGTCGACCTCTGACAACCCGTCGATGTCGACCTCTGCTGACCGACCGCCACCTACTGGTCGCCACCGTTGACCTCAAACTATTGGCTGCCACTGACCAGTCGCCACCATCAACCTCTGACTATCAGCCGTCGCCGACCCGCTGGACGACCGCCACTGTCGACCTCTGACTTGTCGGGATTAAAGCCCTAGCGCAGCAGAAGAAATACAAAAAACCACACTGAATTTTTTATTTCAATTCGAAAAACCAATACAGATTACAAATTATTTTTATAGCAGCATAATCATACATTAAACATGCTGGAAAATTGATATAAAACATGCTAAAAACATAAGCAACCTAGATCCAATCTAGATTAAGAGATCCTAACGATCAAGGAAAGTAGTGCTTACCACTAGGAACGTTGTTGATCAAGTTTAACCAATTCTACCCGGTAAACCAGAAAATCCAGCAACCTCCAAGGAGTATTTTTGTTGCGATTTGATAAGGAGCACCACCAAAATAATCACACCGGTATCCTCGCGTAGGATTTAGCATTGGTAGCTTGTGGGAGCAATTAGATCTCTAAGGTATGGAGAATATTTTCTTGTTCTCTGTATTGCAATTGCAAAAGAGAGGAAAAACTAGAGAAAAGTTGGAGAACCTAACGTGAAAATCTAAGAGACTGAGAATTGGGAGGAAGTTACTATACAGATAAAAACCACTTCTCCCTAAAAGGCTCTCTACACGTTTTTTAGCCCTAGGTTAGTGGGAGACTGAGTTCAATCAATTAAAATAACTGATATAAACTTAATTAATTAATAAATAAAATTATTAATTAATTACTTACTTAAATTAACATTAAATTTAATGACATTTATATAAAACATATATTTATATAAATAATCCACATAACCTATAGTTTTAATATAATTCAATTAAATCGAATTTAATTAAATTAAATTAAAACAAACAATTAAGTATCTAATCTCCCAATCTCCCAATCCTATTGAGATTTATGTGGCCAAGTCTCAAGTGCCAAAGATAGGTACTTTGAGAAACTTTCTTACTTTTTTGGTTGAGTCTCGGTTGTTTTAAACATTTCATTGTTCAAAATAGCCCTAGACTCTATTGGTCTTAAAACATACAAATTGTTCTCCATTTTTGCAGAACAGATATCAGTACCCCTTTTAGTAATGAAAGCTTCATTCACAGAAAATGACACCGAATATCCTTGTTCTAGCAAACAAGAAACGGAAATCAAATTTCTTTTTATTTTGGGAACTATATATACATTATCTAATAACATATAGTGTTCCCTGGAGAAGAACATTTTAATATCTCCCACTGCTTTAGCTGAAATGAGCTCCCCAGTCCCAACTCTGAGAGTCATTTCCCCAGCATCCAATTGTTGCCAAGAGCTCATTCCCTCAAAGGAAGAGCATACTTGATGAGTGACACCTGAATCAAGGATTCAAGCTGTATCATCATTTTTCACTATGCACGTTTCAATGACCAATAAATCAAATTTATTTTCATTGAGATGTGCTAAGCAGTATATGTCATATTCATTATGAAGAATTTCAGATGAGTTAGACATGTGGGCTTGAGGACCGTCCTCAGTTAAGACCAATTCCACGCAAATTAATGTTTAAGTTCATTTTCTTAGTTGTATTAGAAATACCAGTTTTGTAGTTGGCGTTATTCGAGGTATACAAAGAACGTTTCATTGCTGAGAACAAACAAATTAACTTAATAAGTATTGTTGCATTAACCCATTACACAAAATAATATTATTATTTTAATCCAATCAATTTAGAAAAAGTAATGATCAACCCATAGAATAAACATTCATTTTGCAACGATACTTCAGAGGTTTAGAACAACAGCTACCGTAGGGTAGTCAGCTACTCCTCCTCTGAATTGAGACAATCTCAGCCAATCCCTATTCCCGGAATAACTCATATTCCAATAGTTCTTAGTTACCATTTTTTCGGTCAGGAAATTATTAACACCTTAACAATTTCCCGTAAGTGTGACCCTCAATTTTTCAGATTTCAGAGGTCGGGCCCAACAATGCTACCGTAGGGAAAGTCAAAGTTGGAAATTGACCTAAGAAACCCTATCCATTTCTGGAGTTTGCGTTGTTCCGACTCCCATGATCAAATCCTCCGTAGGGTGATCGCTCCCAGGGCGACTCGCAGGCAGATCATGGGGATCTCACGGTGCAACCTAATGGAGGAGACCGTAGGATACGTTGACACATGTCCTGCTCCCACTTACTATAAAATACTCTCTCATTCACCTTGATATTGATCCATGCAAACACCATCTGTAGGGGGTCACTCCCAGGGTGACTCAAGGCCAAGCATGAACCTCACGTTGTGAACTTTTGAGGATGTGAGGGCAAAACTTGATTTATGAAATGCTTGTTTTGATATATTTCTTCCCACTAAGTATTTTTATAATTATAGGGTCTATTACTTAGGTAAATTTCGGCTAAGTGAATCTATCTAAGTCTATGCATGTATATAACTTTTATATATATAGGTCTTTTCTCTAATGTCTAGGTGGATTAAACACTTTTAATTACCTAGAGACATTGCATGCTAATATAACTATGGTTAATTCAACTCAAGTTCCGGCTCAGTTCCCAAGTAGCAAGCGTTCCGTAAACTGTCATCTTAAGTACCTCCAGCCTTAGACAGAACTTTACCGGTAGAGTTCCCTTATAACCAATAGTTATGATAAATCTTTACTCTACAGATCTAGGTGAATTAAACTCTTTTAATTGACCTAGTGATATTGCATGCTAACATAACTATGGTTAATTCAACTCAAGTTCCGAGTTAGTTCCCAGGTAGCAGGTATTCCGTAAACCGTCATCTTAAGTACCTCCAAGACAGAACTTCATCGAGAGAGTTCCCTTATAACCATAGTAATGTAAACTCTTTACTCTAAAGATCTAGGTGAATTAAACTCTTTTAATAAACCTAGTGACATTGCATGCTAACATTTAACTATGATTAATTCAACTCTGGTATTTCGGGTTAGTTCCCAGGTAGGAGGTGTTCCGTAAACCGTCATCTTAAGTAACCCCAGCCTTAGACAAAACTTAACCGGTAGAGTTCCCTTATAATCATAGTAATGTTTTTCCTACTTAGTCAATTAAAACTATTTTTAATTCTAAGTAAGAAAATAATTCTAATCCTATTAGAATTATAATGAGCTTAGGTCATATTAATTTTAAACATTTTTAAATTAAATCATTTTAACCTAAGGTCCTATGTTTGCATGCAACTCTTTGTTATAGGTTGACAGTTTCTAATCAATTTTATAACTTATTATAAAATTTTAATGATTAGCCCTATAACATGCTTCTATGGTGTTGGAAAAATAACAATCATATTCTAATTATTAAACATCATATTATTATGACACCATAACGATAATATAACGATTATATTAATCTTAAGTGGTGTCATGCTTCATGTAGTTTCAATTTCATTTAATTAATATCGATTATATTAATTAAACATCCACGAAATTAAATTACATGAAATTTGACATTAATATAATATAACTCTTATATTAATCTAATTAATGTCACGCTCAATGCTATTCCATTTTCATTTAATTAAAATAACATTTTATATTAAATCATATATGAAAATTACAAGCATTGATATATATTTATTATTTCCATTCATAATATAACTAATTATATTAAGTCTCATGAAAATAATCATAAGCATGCATGCTACATTAATAAAATATAACAATTATATTTAGCTAAATTAATATTACGCATCATGCCTCACCAATTTCATATATTTTGTAACAGCCCTTTTTTTTAAAAAAAAGAGGGGAAATGACCTTTTTAGGCAGTCAAAGTGGGTGAGTGGGGGGAAATTTTCCCCCCACATTTTCGGTCAATTTGACCAGCTTAAAAAAAAATATATCAGAGATCCTTCTTCTCCCTCGTGCCCTCTCTCTCCTTCACCTCACTCTCTCTCTATCTCAGCCATCTCTCTCTCCGTCTGCAACACAACCTGCCGCACGCCGCTGCCTTCAGCTCACCGTCGCCGACCTCGCGTTGCATGCCACTGCCGCCTCCGCCCTTCGCTCGCCGATCGTCGTCGCCACCGGTGAGCACACGTTTTCTCTCTCTCTCTCTCTCAATCTCACGTTCTCTCCCTCTCTCTCTCTCTCTCTCGGTTGCAGGTCCGCTGCACGCCACTGCCTCCTCCACCCTTCGTCCGCCACACGCCACTGCCGCCTCCGCCCTTCGTCAGTCGCGCACGCCGCCGTCACCGCGTCCAGATCTGTTTGTTTCTTCGTCGCCCGGATCTGATTACTGTCGTCACTACCTTAAGACAAATAGCCACACGTCTCTTGAGCGTTCGACGATTACAGCTGGTGGGTAAGAAGTGTATAGTTCAGATGCAATTAGTATTTTGTCCTTTAATGGAATATCCAATAATGTTGAGACTTAATCCAAGGTGTTCATAGTGAGTGGTGGTCGAATTCGTAAAGGCGGCGCGAAATTGGAGATTGGACAGCGAGTAGTAGTTTGACTTGGGTGAGTTTTCGACCCTCTCAAGCCTTGTGTTTTAGGAAATTAATTGAGATTGTTATGCCTCTGATGTGTGTATATATTTTATGTGTTAATAGACGATTATTTCGCATCACGTGGTTGGCGTTGTATCAAGTGTTTGGGTGATTTCAATCAAGCTTAGTTACCTCGATGTAAGTAACTTATTGCATTAGAAAGAAATGTTTAAGCATGGAAACGACTGTTTGCTCCTAGCATGTGTTGGTATTATATATTTGGATTGAGATTGAGATGTTAGGAATACGGTTGTCTTCAGGATTCTGGTTGTTGTGTACTTTGCTATATGATAGGTGAAAGTGCTTGACTGTTTATATTATAAGTTGACTGGTATTGTTTGTGGACAACGGGGAGTTTGTGTTTTATCTCTGTTTAGGGGTGTTGTTGTCGCCTTCGTTCTTGTTCTTGAGATTGACTGAGTTGGAATGGTGCATATCAGTTTAGCCTGTCTGTATTCTCCGTAAAAGAAAAGAATTTGGTTAACTGGGTTACAGTAAAAGATTAGTATGTGTTAAGGGGTCCTAATGGGTAAAGGATTAAGAAAGGGAAAAGAATAGGCTAGTTGCCTTGATTGAGGGTTGTGTCGATTAAACACCTAGGACTGAGATGTATTAGACTGAAATGAGGGGCTTAATGGGCGGGACTTGGCTTCGCAGACTAGGTGCCATTTACTAACTGTGGAAGTTAATTTCTGACTTAAACCCATGAATGCCCCACCAGTGAAATGGTAGTTTAGAGCGCTACGCGCCCATTAGTGCCTTGAGGGATGAGACTTAGCTCCACTGACTGGGTGCCATCTACTATCAGAAGGAGTAGAGACCTCCCAAAACTCCCACTTGTGCACTACCAGTGAGTTGACAAACTTATATATATATATATATGTGAGCTAATTGATCACGAGACCCGAACTGCAGATAAATGAAATGAAATGAATGAGAATGAGATGACCTAACCCTTAGGCCCTTAACTCGAATAAAATGTTAAAACCTTGATTGCTGCAAGTGTCTAGAAGTATTGTTACTTACTGAGTATTTCCTTAAATACTCATTCTTTTCCCTTACATATAACTGCAGGTAGAGGTAAAGGTGTACAGAACGCGTGACGGAGTGCTGCTGAGCCATGGATTTCCTTAGGATAGTCTTCCACATTTTATGTTTCGAAATTCTTCTTTTGAACTTGTATTGCGATTGTTTTAAGGTTATTTCCGCGTTAGGTTTTGTTTGAATAACTAAAGGTTTCTTTTGTTCTGTTTTAACTAGGATCCCAGGTTGAAAAGTTTCGCAAAATTTCTAAGTATGTTTTACTTTAAATGTCACTTCATCGCTATTCTTCGAAGCAGAATGATATGTATGTGGTAATGGCCCTAGGATCTAGTCATGAAAAGCTGGGCCGTTACATATTTAATATAACGATTATATTAAATAACTCATGAAATTAAATTCATGCATAATTACCATGCATTATAACAATTATAACATAAATATGCATGAAAACATGCTTAACCTATGGTGGAAATTTAAGCTACATGACATCCATAAAGCAAATAAATAGCAATTGAACTGGTTAATTTTGGCCCCTAGGATAAAATAAAGCATAAATTACAATAATTATAGCTAAATTCTATCCTAAAAATCCTTCTGCAGCTCCAAATACTGGTCTAGACCGCCCGAACCGACCCGAACCACTTCGAACCAGCCACAAAAACCACGAATCGAACCAAATTCTAGCTGAATCGGACCAAATCGGTCCCAGCCCAGATGGACCATGCGAACCAGAACGCCAACTACCTTGAACCGCCTGAAACATGTCTTCGCACCACACATCGTGACAACGTCGCGATGCTGCAGCTTCTTTTCGTCATGAATTCAACGTTTTTCATCTCATAAAAAACTTAAGCTAGACTCGGACTTACAAAGGACTCAATTTACATAAAATACCCGAAACATCGGTGAAGGATTAAAATTCCTTTTGGCAGCGGAAGCAAACAAGAACAACCTCGTTTTTAATTTCAATTTTTAGAAAAACCTTTACGTTGGCAAATCAATTCAGAAACAAATTTCTAAATTAAAACGATTAAGCATGCAAAATTGATTCAAAATCAAGAATACTTACCGGATTCCGAAGAACACTGCACAATGCTCCAAGGATCTCGTTCTTGGGACTTCCAACGGACACCACCACTCGAATCACCCACTATTCTCTTGGGTCGCTGAGATATGGCTTGTGGGAACCCAAAACTTGTCTTGGAAGGGAATTTTACAGCAAAGCTCTTTGCTGTTTTTTGAGAGAGAGAAGAGAGAAAAGAAAGAACTCTTTCTCTGTCAGAAAACGTGAAAATGAGAGAATGAGCAGGGCGTTAGCAAACTCCCTCTCCCCTGTACGATAAGTGGGGAGGGAGTTATTGCCCTATTAGATCTAGACCGTTAGATCTTAATCAAAACGATCTCGGCCATTAACTAATTAAATAATAAATATTTAATTAATTAATTATAATTAATTTAATCAAATTAAATGAATTATAATATATAGTTTTTAATTCAATTTGAATCATATTCAATTAAATTAAATTGGCCATTCAATTAATTCTAAATTAATCGATCCCACATTAATTAAATATCAAATATTTAATTAATTTTATAATTGAATCATATTCAATTTAATTTCTCTCATTTAACCTATAGTTTTAATGTGCATCAAAATGTACATCAATATAAACTATAGCTTTAATTTGATTAAATCACATTTAACCAAATTAAAATTAAATTAATTAATTCCCCAATTAATTAATTCATGAATTAATTAAATATCACATATTTAATTAAATTCATAATTCTCTCATTAATTAATTTTGAATCATATCCAAAATTAATTTTATTATAAAGTTTAATTCATTAATTAAACTTATACTATAATGTATCTCCATACATTATATTAATTGTATCAAAATACAATTAACTTATATTCCCTTTAATAATCAAGACTATATTATCTCAGAACCCGTTATGAGCTAGCAGGTGGACCTAATGGACCTACAGATCAGAAGCTCCAACGATACGAGATTGATCAGCTAAACTCATTAACCGAGTCAATCAACATTCGTTAACTGTGGGTCACTCCACTAAAGACCCACAGCTGCACTCTTCTCACTGTAGAATATTTCTGTGTCCACGGATATCGACCAATGCAGTAAGTCAATCCTTCACGTGTGTTCGTAACACCAGCTGGGTCAAATTACCGTTTTACCCCTGGGTTACCTCTGGATCCTTAAGTACCACTGATCCCTCTAATGAACAATTTGTTTAGGGTCCAACCTCTAAACAAGAGTTCCTCTCGGGCCAAGAGAGGACGGCGCGCCTTTGTTCAAGCCCCGGAATCAGCCCTTAAGGGAACACACATCTACTTGCCCCAATAGGGGAAGGAGTGAATTCCATCTTGTATTGTCATGTCCCCAGCCCCCCACTCGGTCTTGTCCCCAAGAAGGTAGGCTTATTGAGTCGGCGTACTGGCCACTCTCACCCGTACTAATCAAAGGACAATCCCTCGTGAGAAGGAGTTCATGACACACTCAGGATTAAGATCGAGTTACCTAGGTCATCCTATTGAAACAGTAACCTAACTAGTTAACGGTGTTACATCTAGTGGTTTACTATTTCGTGGTCCGGTCTTATGCAAACTCATTGCATAGGATACCCCCGCTCGCATGTCTCCTACATGGACGCCTTGGATCAATACGTCTGTATCGAATACAAAGCGGGCCGTATCACATAGTGTTACCAGGATAAGGTACCCAGCCTTATCCCTGTACTATAGACCTTTTAGGTTGTTACTTGAACACTGATCCCCGTATGTCCCCACATACTAGTTCAAGTCTCATGTAAACAACCTTGGATCTTAGTTTATTGGATTTGGGTCATATTGTGCAATTATAGACTTAATATGACAATAACACTTTATTGCATAAACCTCAATAACACTTTATTGATACAAGTGTATAATTCGTTAATCATTCACTATCTACGAGTTTTAGGACATAAAACCCAACAAACTCCCACTTGGACTAAAAATCTAGTTTAGTGGGAATGTACAATAATCTATTCCAGCAATGGGTGTATAAATACATGTATAATACATAAAACGTATTTACAATGTACAAATACAATAAACTAGGGCATCACTATACCCATTACATAATGGTATCACTATACCCATTACACTTCTCCCACTTGCCCTAGATTACATCTTTGTACATAACTCGTAGACCTAGACCATCTAGATGACACCACTTGCCCTAGATTACATCTTTGTACATAACTCGTAGACCTAGACCATCTAGATGACACTTTATATAAACCTCAATAACACTTTATTGATACAAGTGTATAATTCGTTAATCATTCACTATCTACGAGTTTTAGGACATAAAACCCAACAAACTCCCACTTGGACTAAAAATCTAGTTTAGTGGGAATGTACAATAATCTATTCCAGCAATGGGTGTATAAATACATGTATAATACATAAAACGTATTTACAATGTACAAATACAATAAACTAGGGCATCACTATACCCATTACATAATGGTATCACTATACCCATTACACTTCTCCCACTTGCCCTAGATTACATCTTTGTACATAACTCGTAGACCTAGACCATCTAGATGACCCTCATACACTTTAGCCGAGAGAGCCTTCGTGAATGAATCAGCAATATATCATTTAGATTCAATGTGCTTTCTTGTCTTGCAATAGGATAGTCCATATTTGGAACACCTTCCAAATTAGGCTTGAACTTCCTAAGTCACACAGTCTCTATCTGTGCTTCATAAGCAACTACTTATTGGCCTATATGGTCGAGACTGCAGATAACTCGTACTATTGCTCCTCCATTAAGAGTGAAGACAGACACTGATGTAGATTTCATCAAATCCTTATCAGTTAAAACATCTGTGTCAGTGTATCCTTTAAGGATCAAATCCTTAGAGCCTTACACGAGCATATAAGACCTCGTTCTCCTAAGATACTGGAGGATGTATGTAACGACACTCCAGAGATCAAATCCTGGAATTGATTGATACTCACTGACAACCCTACTGCATAGGACATATGTCTCATGTCCTCAACTTCTTGAGGTGTCTGAGGACACAGTTCCTTAGACAACAGAATTCCATTCCTGAAAAGGTAGTAAACCCTTATTGGAATTCTGCATCTTATATCTAACTAACATCTTGTAGACATAAGAAAATTGAGACAAGACTAACTCAGCTTCTCCCAGACTTTCATTTGGAAATGAGCTGCTAGCCTCTTTTAATGTCAGTAAGATAACCTACATCATTCCCAATGATTAGGATATCAATCATATACAACCCTAAGTGAGCTACAAAATTATTGATGATTACTTGTAAACACAAGATTCATCAATGTTCTGATTAAAGCCAAAAATTTGATCACTGTATCAAATCTTAAATTCCAAGATCGAAATGCTTATGTTAATCCATGAATGGATCATTTAAGCTTGCAAACTCTTTTGCTTTTGATCTTGCTCAATGGACCCTTCTGGTTGAGACCTTAAATGTCTCGTTTCCTCTTGTAAATCCACTTGTAATCTATAGGTGTTACCCCATCAAGCAAATTTACAAGATTCCAAATGGAATTGAAATGCAAAGACTTCATTTCCAAGTCCATGGCTTTAAACCATTTGTCCTTGTCAACATCATTCATTTTCTTCCGAAAAGAAAACAATGAATCCTCTATGTCATTATCAAGAATGACGACTTGAGCTTCAAATAAGCCCATGTAACGATCAGGTTATAAAACAACCCTCCCACTACATCAAGGCATTCTCAACTCTTGAGATGGATGTGACTGACCAAAAGCACTGGCCTTATCAACAACTCTTGTTGAATAACCAGTCTTATCAACAACTTTTGTTGATTCATCAACAACTCTTGTCAATGTTTCCGTAGCTTTATTACTTAATTCACTTAAACCGACCTTACTTTATGGCTTATGATTTCTCATATGTTCTTCTTCTGAGAATGAAGGATTTGTCGATACAAATTCTTTATTATCCTATGGATTGAAGAAGTATATTCTCCTCGTTTCCTTTGGGACTGCCTACAATTAGGCATTATTTTGAACGATATTCCAATTTATTTTGGGTTAGTCACAAGCACAAGTCCTGGACACCCCAAAATTTAAAGGAACGTAAACAATCTTTACGTCCTATCCACAACAAAAAAGGTGTTTCAGAAACACTTTTGATGGAACGTTGTTCAAAATACACATTGCAGTCACACTGCATGACCCCCAAAACGAGTCAGGCAATTGAGCATAGCTCAACATGGATTGAACCATATCCAATAGGGTTCTGTTACTCCTAACTGAGATTTAGGATGTGATTCCATGAACTATCAAATAGCCCTAGAATCTCAAGTCCCTATACTCAACACATTGATCAGATCAAAGTGGTTTTATTATCTCACCTAACAAGTTTTCAACTTCAGTCTTAAGCCCTTTCGAATATCTCAAGAGATTCAGACTTAAGTTGCATTAGGTTGGGATGTTCATACCTATGAATAATTATCGTTAACAAAGATTAATTATTCATACCCTCCCACTGCTTTAACATACTAGACCACAAGGATCCAAATGTATAAGTTTCAAGGGTTCTTTGGCTCTTTTAGCTCTTTTCCAGTAAAAGATCTATCAGTCATATCGCCCATAAGGCATGACTTAATTGGTATTAAAGAGTTTTCTTCTAACTAGCTTAGAATTATACTCATAGACTAAGCTCCCAATCATATTGAGATCAAAATTAGTCTAACCTTAAGAACCAAAGAAAGGTATTTCCTTTAGGAGATATCCTTTGCCTTTATTTCTACGAGTATAAGCAATCTTAAACAACTCAGTGCTCATGACTTGCTTTACTCTCGATTAGTCTTAAAACACATAAGTTATTTACCAGTAATGTTGAACAACTGTCAACTCCCTTTCTTAAAATAAAACTGCGTTAGCAGAGAAAGGTATAGTAACATTGTTCCAACATATACATTATAGAAATCAAATTTATGTTAATCTTTAGGAAATTCATACAAATTATCTAATAATGTGTATTTTCTCCCACTAGATAAAATAACTTAATGTTCCCTCTGCCAAAGCCGAGACATACTCTCCAGATCAAAATCTGAGAGTCATCTTACCTATTTGCAACAGTTGCCATGAGCTTATTCCTTAAAAGGAAAAACAAACGTGATAAATGGCACCTGAATTAAAAAATTCAGGCTGTATCCTCATTTTCCACTATGCACGTTTCAATGACCAATAAATCATATTAATTGTCATTGATATTGGCTAGGCAGTTAATGTAATTGTCATCATGAACAATTCAAGATGAACTAGACATTTGAACCTGAGGACATTCCTCACTAAAGACTAATCTTAAATCATTTACCACAAGTTTCGTTTAAGCTAGTTGTATCTTAAACCGTTATTAATAAAATGGTGTAAGACAATGCACATAAAGTTTTATATTATTGCTGAAGTAACAAATTACTTGTATTATTAATCGCACTAACCCATTACAAATAATCCAATCAAATTCTGCAAAAACAAACAAGCAATCAAAGAAACCCTATAAAACTATTGATATAGTTTTTGCAACGATACTTCAGAGGTTTAGAACAACAGCCACCGAAGGGTGGTCAGCTACTCCTCCTCTGAATTGAGACAATCTCAACCAAATTCTAACACCAGAATAACTCATATTCCGTTAGCCTTTAGTTACCGTTGTTCGGTCAAGGATTAGTTAACACATTTAACTCATCCCCGTAAGTGTGACCCTCCCACTTTCAGATCTCAGAGGCACGCACCAACAGGCTACTGTTAGGAAAGACAACTGTTGGTAATTAGCCTAAGCGATCCTATCCTATTCAGGAGTTCACGGTGTTCCGAATCCCATGATCAGGCCCTCCGAAGGGATGGTTGCGCCGAGACAACACGCAGGCGGATCATAGGAATCTCACATTGTGACCTAGGGGTGGAGACCGAAGGATACGTTGACACGCGTCCCGCTCCCACTTACTATAGACACTTTCCCCATTCACCTTGGTATTGACCCATGCAAACACTTTCCGAAGGGAGGCCGCGCTAAAACGACACGAAGCCGAGCATGGATCTCACGGTGTGAACACAGGGGGACGTGAGAGTAAAAACTCGATATGAAAATCTTGTTTTTATATTTTTCCTCCCACTGAAATGTCCTACTGTATTTTAGGGTTATTAAACTTAGATAAACCCGGCTAAGTCAATCTATCTAAGTCTATGCCTATTATAACTCTTATAAATAGGACTTTACTCTAATGTCTAGGTGAATTAAACTCATTTAATTACCTAGTGGCATTGCATGCTAACATTAAACTATGATTAATTCAACTCAGGTTCCGGGTCAGTTCCCAGGTAGGAGGTGTTCCGTAACCGTCAACTTAAGTACCCCCAGCCTAGACAGAACTTCACCAGGAGAGTTCCCTTATAACCATAGTAATGTTTTTCCTACTTAGTGCATTAAAACTATTTTAATCCTAAGTAAGAAAATTAATTCTAATCCTATTAGAATTATAATGAACTTAGGTCTAATTAATTTTAAACAATTTAAAATTAATTCATTTAACCTAAGGTCCTATGTTTGCATGCAACTCTTTGTTATAGGTTGACGGTTTCTAATCAATTTTATAACTATTATAAAATTTTAATAATTAGCCCTATAACATGCTTCTATGGTGTTTCCAAATAACAATCTAATTCAAATTATTAAACACCATAACGCTCATGACGCCGATAATATAACGATTATATTAATCTAAAGTGGTGTCATGCTTCATGCAATTTCAATTTCATTTAATTAATATCGATTATATTAATTAATCATCAACGAAATTAAATCACATGAAATTAGACATTAATATAATATAACTCTTATATTAATCTAATTAATGTCATGCTCAATGCTATTCCATTTTCATTAAATTAATATAACACTTTATATTAAAATTATACATGAAAATCAAGCATTGAAATTTATTTCAATTCATAATATAACTATTATATTAATATTCATGAAAATAAAACTAAGCATGCATGCTACATTAATAAAATATAACAGTTTATATTTATCTAATTAATGTCATGCATCATGCTTTTCCAATTTCATATATTTAATATAACAATTATACTAAATCACTCATGAAATTTAAATTCATGCATAATTATCATATATTATAACATTTATAACATAAAAATGCATGAAAACATGCTTAACCTATGGTGGGATCTAGCTAAATGACATTCATAAAGCAATAAATAGCTGAAAAATCGGTATATTGGCCCCTAGGATAATTAAAATAAACAAAAATTACAATAATTTTAATTTAATTATCCTTCTGAGTCTTGAACCGCTCCAGAACCGACCCGAACCAGCTTGAACCGCTTCAAACTAGGCCCAAATCACTCGAACCGGATCAAATTAAATCAAACCAGACCAAACCGGCTCAATTCGGACCGAACCGGACTAATTCTGCACGCTGGAAAAAATAAAACTGATAATAACTGCCCACGCTGGAACTCGAACACAAGACCTCACGAACAACAAGCACACGCGCAAACCAACTCAGCCAGCACCCACGTTCGAATCTTCATGCACGCGAAAAAATATTATTTCGTAACTGTCTGAATAACTGCTGCCCCACGATGCGTTCAACGCTCCGCGAATCCGAAAACTTCCGTCAGCGTCGAGACGCTGTAGGCATAGCGTCTCGACGCTGCCCCGATTTTTCCCAGCAACTGCTCTTGAGCGTCCCGACTCTGTTGAGCAGGGTCGCGACGCTACGCCTCTGGACAGCCACTGTTCTTCGATTCCAGCGCCGATTCCAATCGATTTCTCGCCCAAATTCATCCCGATCTTCATCAAAATGAATTCTAATCTAGACACGGACTTTACAAGACTCGATTTACTGATTAAATTGCCCAAAAACGCAGGGGCCTTTACAATTTTGATCAAATCAAAACACAGTAAATCTAAGGCCAAATACCAAAACAATTTTCCAGCAAACCAACATTCATAATGCAGAATAAATCCCACCAAGAACCAACGCAATTTTCATAAAATTGAAATCAATTAACGAGATGGCTCTGATACCAATTGAAGGATTAAAATTCCTTTTGGCAGCGGAAGCAAACAAGAACAACCTCGTTTTTAATTTCAATTTTTAGAAAAACCTTTACGTTGGCAAATCAATTCAGAAACAAATTTCTAAATTAAAACGATTAAGCATGCAAAATTGATTCAAAATCAAGAATACTTACCGGATTCCGAAGAACACTGCACAATGCTCCAAGGATCTCGTTCTTGGGACTTCCAACGGACACCACCACTCGAATCACCCACTATTCTCTTGGGTCGCTGAGATATGGCTTGTGGGAACCCAAAACTTGTCTTGGAAGGGAATTTTACAGCAAAGCTCTTTGCTGTTTTTTGAGAGAGAGAAGAGAGAAAAGAAAGAACTCTTTCTCTGTCAGAAAACGTGAAAATGAGAGAATGAGCAGGGCGTTAGCAAACTCCCTCTCCCCTGTACGATAAGTGGGGAGGGAGTTATTGCCCTATTAGATCTAGACCGTTAGATCTTAATCAAAACGATCTCGGCCATTAACTAATTAAATAATAAATATTTAATTAATTAATTATAATTAATTTAATCAAATTAAATGAATTATAATATATAGTTTTTAATTCAATTTGAATCATATTCAATTAAATTAAATTGGCCATTCAATTAATTCTAAATTAATCGATCCCACATTAATTAAATATCAAATATTTAATTAATTTTATAATTGAATCATATTCAATTTAATTTCTCTCATTTAACCTATAGTTTTAATGTGCATCAAAATGTACATCAATATAAACTATAGCTTTAATTTGATTAAATCACATTTAACCAAATTAAAATTAAATTAATTAATTCCCCAATTAATTAATTCATGAATTAATTAAATATCACATATTTAATTAAATTCATAATTCTCTCATTAATTAATTTTGAATCATATCCAA
Organism: Luffa acutangula; assembly: GCA_036850905.1. NCBI lineage: Eukaryota > Viridiplantae > Streptophyta > Magnoliopsida > Cucurbitales > Cucurbitaceae > Luffa > Luffa acutangula. Next base: position 21,804,427 of record CM072087.1, read on the forward strand.
AATTAATTTTATTATAAAGTTTAATTCATTAATTAAACTTATACTATAATGTATCTCCATACATTATATTAATTGTATCAAAATACAATTAACTTATATTCCCTTTAATAATCAAGACTATATTATCTCAGAACCCGTTATGAGCTAGCAGGTGGACCTAATGGACCTACAGATCAGAAGCTCCAACGATACGAGATTGATCAGCTAAACTCATTAACCGAGTCAATCAACATTCGTTAACTGTGGGTCACTCCACTAAAGACCCACAGCTGCACTCTTCTCACTGTAGAATATTTCTGTGTCCACGGATATCGACCAATGCAGTAAGTCAATCCTTCACGTGTGTTCGTAACACCAGCTGGGTCAAATTACCGTTTTACCCCTGGGTTACCTCTGGATCCTTAAGTACCACTGATCCCTCTAATGAACAATTTGTTTAGGGTCCAACCTCTAAACAAGAGTTCCTCTCGGGCCAAGAGAGGACGGCGCGCCTTTGTTCAAGCCCCGGAATCAGCCCTTAAGGGAACACACATCTACTTGCCCCAATAGGGGAAGGAGTGAATTCCATCTTGTATTGTCATGTCCCCAGCCCCCCACTCGGTCTTGTCCCCAAGAAGGTAGGCTTATTGAGTCGGCGTACTGGCCACTCTCACCCGTACTAATCAAAGGACAATCCCTCGTGAGAAGGAGTTCATGACACACTCAGGATTAAGATCGAGTTACCTAGGTCATCCTATTGAAACAGTAACCTAACTAGTTAACGGTGTTACATCTAGTGGTTTACTATTTCGTGGTCCGGTCTTATGCAAACTCATTGCATAGGATACCCCCGCTCGCATGTCTCCTACATGGACGCCTTGGATCAATACGTCTGTATCGAATACAAAGCGGGCCGTATCACATAGTGTTACCAGGATAAGGTACCCAGCCTTATCCCTGTACTATAGACCTTTTAGGTTGTTACTTGAACACTGATCCCCGTATGTCCCCACATACTAGTTCAAGTCTCATGTAAACAACCTTGGATCTTAGTTTATTGGATTTGGGTCATATTGTGCAATTATAGACTTAATATGACAATAACACTTTATTGCATAAACCTCAATAACACTTTATTGATACAAGTGTATAATTCGTTAATCATTCACTATCTACGAGTTTTAGGACATAAAACCCAACAATCGGGTCCTTACATGATCAAATCACATAAAAAAAACAGTAATCTGTGGCCATAAAATTAACCTAAACAATCCAATGCAAACCATACATACATTATGCCTTAATCAATCCCACCAATAGCCAATGCAAATTTTAGAGAAACAAAATTAGATCTACGATCGACTCTGATACCAATTTAAGGATTGGAATTTCATAATTCCGTAAAGCAGAAGCGTGATTGGGACCGATTCGTAATTAATTTTGTTTAATCTAAAATACCAATACATTGACAATAAACTTAGAACTATTCTAGATTTATATTAAGGCTAAGCATACAAAAATATTAGATCTAAATCTAATTTATATAGTAACAAATTACTTACTCTTGTTGACGACTCAGATTAAATTCACCAACTGCTTGTGAATTAATCACGAACTAGTGCGAACACCACCACTATGGCTACACCGATATGACTCTAAGACTTCTAGAGGCAAGAGACTGGTGGGAGACTAGAGGAAGCCTTGAGGGGAATTCTCTAAGAGTAGGAGAATGAATGGGATGCCTTTCATCCCACCCCAGATGTAACGACCCGACTTCTTAATAAGCCTTAAAGGGACCGTTACGACAATGCATGCTTTGGAGGCCTTTTTAAATAAAAATAATTTGATACAGGAACACTAATTTAAACAAAAACTTTAAAAACAAAAACTTTTATTTGGGATCCCTAATTTCAAAGGTTTTGAATAAGCTTATATAATTTCTAAAACATAAATGTACAAGGCCTCTAGAAATTTTCTTAAAACAAATTTACAATTCAAATAAAGTAAAATAGTGTTCTTAACGCGGAAGAAAATAAAATATGAACTCAAGTCCTCTCATGGTTGTCTATCAGATTCTCATCAATCGCCTTTCATCTGCCCTTGCCTTTACCTGAAAAAAATATTTTTGAAAAGAATGAGTATTTTAAATACTCAGTAAGTGACCCTACTATTTAGGTTGGGTCTCGCTTTAAAAACATTTTAAAAATCAACAACAAATATAATTTTGGTGGCTCTAAACTTCTCTAAACTTTATTTTAAACTTTAATTAGAGAGAAGATATACATCAATTTCATGCATATCTTATACACATCAATTTCATGTGTCTTTCTAATGAGAGAGAATATACATCAATTTCATGCATATCCTAGACACATCAATTTCATATGTCTCCTACGGAGGCCGTCAATATCATGAAAGTCGTCAATTTCACAAACCTCGACTTAGGTACATCAACTTCATGTCCCTAAGCCCTGTGTAGGCATCTCCGAATGTACATCAATTTCATGTACACTAATTTAAACTCATTCCTTTAATGGAATTTAAAGTCATAAATAATTTAAATTCAATCCCTTTAATGGGATTTTGAGAGACCACCAACTCAACTATTTTAAATATCAACAATTACAAGCAAAAATAATAAATTTCATGCTTTCAGCAATCTTTATAAACGCATACGCAATTAAAGTAATAAATTTGCCATGCTCAATTTTCATGCTTTTAACAATCATAATAAAATTCAAGAACAACTCATAAACACGAATATTTTAGAAAATCAATTATTTTAAACACGAGAATTTTAGGAACTCAAATATTCGCACCCAATTAAAAATTCAACAGTAAGTTCACTTACCTTAGCTTAATATTCTCGATCTATAATTTCAACTAACTCAAGCAACGCCACCCTCGATCTCAATCAAACGATTGCCCAAAAATAACTTCAAGCTTGTTGGTCTCGGACTTCTAAAATCACTATAATTCCAATTTCGACCCTTAATCGATATGGGTTCCTTGACATCGATAGCTAACAATTAGTGATTATCTTTGCTTAAACTTAAAATTGGCCCAAATCACCTTTAAATCTCACTTACCCAAAGTTCGAAACACCCGAAAACAAACACGTACAGCTGCTGGACGCTCCCTACTCACCAAAAAATCGCACGAACGCCTCTGCCGCTGCTGGAAGCAGGCTGCACCGCCTGTTGTCGCTGCTGGAGCTCGTCGCCGGAACAGTTTGCACTGCCGGTTTGTGATGCTTGCCGAACGAAGTTGCGCGCTTGAACCGTGAAGACGACACCAGAACCGCCGCTGTTCCACCTCTGCCCTGCCGACGCTCCGCCGCGTGCACCATTGCCAGACCACTGCTGCACCGCCGCACCCAAACGCCGTTGGCCTTAGCTGATGGAAAACGACGTCGAGAGAGAGAAAAAAATCCACTGCTCGTGAACGTTCGCTGCTGCGCCGTTGCTTGCCGGAAACCCATCGTAGCGACGTCGTCTGAAGTCGCTAGCCGGAGAGAGCTGCCGCTGGTCAGAGATAAGCGAGCCGGCGATGGGTCCTTTGGTGTTGTGGTCGGGTATGAGGGAGGAGAAAAAGGAGATTTGGAGAAGATGCATCAGAATACCTAGGGCTACGTGCTCCTACTTAAAAGAGAGGTTTTAGGGTTGGGCTTAAACATCAAAATTATTACAAAAATGCAACTCCTACCCTAATTTTTAAACTTTCCCCAATTTTCAAATCTCAAATTCCCCTCTTAACTCAATTTGACTCCAAACTTAAGAATTTTGAATTTTTTTTTTTCCTTAAATTACGGGCGTTACACCAGGGGTCCTATTTATAGGTAAAGGCCAAGACCTTTTTCCTAATAGGAAAAGGGAAGACCTTTTCCTAATAGGAAAAAGTCTCTAATTTTAATAAAGAATTAATTAATTCCATTATTAATTAATTTCCCTAATTAAATATCATATATTTAATCTTATGGATTTTATTAAAATTAAAATTAATATGAATCCAATTCATATTAAATTTATTTGAACTCTTTCAAATATTTTCTTTCCTAATAGGAAAATGTCTCTAATTTTAATAAATAAATAATTAATTCCATAATTAATTAATTTACCCAATTAAATATCATATATTTATTCTTAGAGATTTTATTAAAATTAAAATTAATATGAATCCAATTCATATTTAATTTATTTGAACTCTTTCAAATATTTTCTCTCAAGATATTATAAAGTTTCATAAACTTTATATTATAATGCATCAATATACATTATACGATTCCACAAATAAATTGAACACTTTCAATTTATGATTTATACTTAATTGCCTCAAGTCTCTTTATGAGCTACCAGTGGGACCTAATGAACCTATAGATCAGAAGCTCCAACGATACGAGACTAATTGGCCAAACTCATTAACCAAGTTTAGTCAACATTCGTTAACTGTGGGTCACTCCACTAAAGACCCATAGCTGCACTCTTCTCATTGTAGAATATTTTTGTGTCCACGGATATCGCCCAAGCAGTAAGTCAATCCTTCACGTGTGTTCGTAACCCCAGCTGGGTCAAATTACCGTTTTACCCCTAGGTTACCTCTGGATCCTTAAGTACCACTGATCCCTCTAATGAACAAGTTGTTTAGGGTTCAACCACAAAACAAGAGTTCCTCTCGGGCGAGGAGATGACGGTGCGCCTTTGTTTAAGCCCCAAAATAAGCCCTTGAGGGAACACACATCTATTTACCCCAATGGGGGAAGGAGTGAATTTCATCTTGTACTGTTATGTTCCCAGCCCCCATTTGGTCTTGCCCCTGAAATGGTAGGATTATTGAGTCGGCGAATTGGCCACTCTCACCCATACAAATCTAAGGACAATCCCTCCTGAAAGGGGTTCATAACAAACTCAGGATTGAGATTGAGTTACCTAGATCATCCTATTGAAATAGAAACCTAAACTAGTTAACGGCGTTACATCTAGTGGTTACTATTTCGCGGTCCGGTCTTATGCAAACTCATTGCATAGGATACCCCACTCGCATGTCTTCTACATGGATGCTTTGGATCATTGCATCTGTATCGAATACAAGGTGGACCGTATCACATAGTGTCACCAGGATAAGGTACCCAACCTTATCCTTATACTATAGACCTATTAGGTTGTTACTTGGACACTGATCCCTGTATGTCCCCACATACTAGTCCAAGTTTCATTTAAACAACATTGGATCTTAGTTTATTGGATTTAGGATTTATTAATGCAAACTCTACTATTCAATAACCAAACTACTGAATTACTCAAATAACGTTTTATTGAGATCGATTAATTTGTTTCATTTATTATCTACGAGTTTTAGGGCATAAAACCCAACATGCTGGTCGTCGCCGACCTCCGTCGACCGGCTGCTATCGTCAACCTCTGACTACCGACTGTTACCGTCGACCTCTGACTATTGGGCGCCGCTGACCTCCTCTGATCGATCTCCGCTGACTGACCGCCACTGTCGACCTCTGACTATCGGGCGCCAGTGTTGATCTCCGACTACCGGGTGCTGTCGACCTCCCCTAACCAGCCGCCACCGACCTCCACTAACTGACCGCCACCTTCGACCTCCGACTACCGGCCGCCACCGTTGACCTCTGACTACCGGCCGCTGCCGACCAGCCGCCACCGACAACCTCTAACTATAATTTTAATGTATGTTATATATAATTTTTATATTATATGTACCAAATTTTATTTCAACTAAAAATCAAGAAACGAGAAACAATTATCAAACACATATCTGTTTCTGTTTCTTTTTTTTTTTTTAAAGAAACAAGAAACAGTAATAGTTATCAAACATGTTTCTATTTTTAGTTATTAAAAATCAAGAAACAAGAAACCAGAAACGAGAAACAGAAAACGAGAACATTATCAAACGAGCCCTCAATTTCTACCCTAAATTTGAGAAGACGTATCAATCTTCACTATAAACTTTCAATTTCAACATATTGAAATAAGTAATTTTTATCTTACATACAATTTTGCTAATACACCACTATTTTTTTTTATGACATAATACGCCACTAATTTTAACAATATATATGTGTGTATAATTTCCAAGAAGTCACCAATTAAAATGAAAATTGAGGCCCCATTTGGTTCGTGATTTGAAAATTGTTTTTGAAAATAAAGAATTCAGCAGAAAACGAAAACAAATTTCTTATTTACATTATTTCTAAAAACATGTTTGATTCCAATTTAAAAACTTTAAATTTGAATTAAAAATTTGAAAACTGTGTTTGGTTATGAATTTGAAAATGCATAAAAATATTAATATTTGCTTGGTAAAATTATTTTTTTTTAAAAAATATTAATTTAATATGATTATTTTTCTACCTTGACTTTTATTCATTTGTAGAGAGATTATAAATCAATGATGCTGGAATTGATTCTTAAAAAAAAAAAAAATTGTTGGAATTGAAATTATAAGGAAAAAAAAGCTATACCATAGTTGTATTATATGAAACTTTTGATTTGTAAAGTGGAGAAGTATATCAAAATAGGTAAAATTGTGTAAAAAGTAAAAATAACAACCAAAACATCTATATCAATCAAACACACTATATACACAACAGTAATTTTGTATTTTTTTCTCTTTAGAGTCGAAGAGAATTCAGATATCAAAAATAAAAAAATGTTGTTGGTAGATAATAATGCAACATTGTTTGATGGAAACAAAGATGTATCCTGTGTTTTTAAAGTTGTATCTCGTGTTTCCATTATTTTGAAAACAAGTTTGGAAAACAATGAAAACAACATTTTATCGTTTTTGAAAACATAACATTTTTTTTAGTTGTTTTCGAAAATTGTTTTTGAAAACAGGTATACCAAACACGTTTTCATGGTCTCCCTTGTGTAGGCATCTCCGAAAACATAAAAATGACAACGGATCATGAACCAAACGGGCCCGAGTTCCCTAAAAAAAACTTTGATCATACACCAAATCGACCCGTGAATAACTTTGTTAAATATTTTCCCCTTTTAATGTTCCTCCGAATTCTTATCAATCTTTATTTCATTGAATATACATGAAAATAAATTTTTAATAATTATTCAAACAAAAGAATTATAAGAAATTAAACCATAGCTATGTTGACGTATTGTTGAACTAAAAAAAGTTGCAACACTCGATTCATTTAAGTTTAAAGGTAAACATAGCAACACTCATCCAAGTTTAAGATGCAATTTGATGAAATTAAAAATTTAGGTAAAGTGTCAGCTCTGCAGTAATTGACATGTATCCGAGGTTAGAGGTTCGAATCCTCCATCAAGAGAGTAAAATATCCATCCACCTTGTGAAATTCATGGGAAAAAACTCCATTTATTCTTAAAATAAAAAAAGAAATAAAAACAATTAGAGGGTCCCAAGGGGGGCTAAATTTGAGCCGTGGAAAAGATAAAATGACAGTGTTCTCTCCGACTGTGTGGTGTTGGCAACATGTCAAAAAGTAGTCAACATCGTTACTAGCAAAATCCCTCCCTCTCTCACTCTCACGGCGTTCACTTGGCCAACAAAAAGGCAGATGCAGAGTCGTAGATCACACGAAGAGGGAGAGGGCGGAATTTCAATCACTCTACCACCTCATCAATTCCTTCGCCGATTTCCCCAATTCTTGATTCCTGCAACAGGTCCATCTCTTTTTTCTTTTGCTTTTTCTTTGTTCTTACTTTCGCATCATTCTATGGAATCTCGTTTTGTTGTCGTTTCAATGCCGCTTCAACCAGTTGGCACTATGGACATGCTCTTGCCGCCTTTATTCCCTCTTTCTGCGTGGTTTTTTTTTTCTTTATCAAGGAGTTTGATGTGCTATCTTCTATAATTGTGGGAATGGGTAATGGGGAACATTCTGTTTTGGTCGTAATGTGTGGAATTCGGGTGATCTAGTACTGTTTATGTTGATGTTTCTCTTTTTCTTTTTCTTTTTTTTTTTTGTAGGTTTTGGTTGTTTTTGTTATTCTTGATTAGAATTGTTCAGTTCGGGACTTCGAGTTCATGGCGTGTGATGAAATTGTTCAGGTGTAGGGATTTTTCTTTCCGACAAACATTATTGTGGGGCCAGATGACAACTATATATGTTCTTTGGGGCAGTGTAGGACTGATGGTCGATTCTTAAAATGCAGATCGTATTGCTTGTATAGAATTCTCAACAGTTATATCAGGGGGGCATGGTTGTTTTGTCTAATTTTCATTGAGTGCACGGGGGAGAATTATGCCTGAATTGGCTGATTGTTCCATTTAGCGAGGTAGAATGGCTGAGTAATCCAAGAGCAGAACTAGCTAGTTTAAATTTATGTACTCCACGAGTGATAAGATGGGAAAGGAAAATTTGCTGCAGAGAGTAGATGACAACGCTGAAGCCAATGGTTGTTCAACTATCGGCAACGAAGATTTGGGTTCCCAGTCTCGCCATAGTGTAGGCAGGGAATCTGGGGCAAGTTGTCGTGTATGCCAATGTACTGAATCTGACAGAAGGGGTGATGCTGTTTTAGGATTTCTGGGCATTACTCCTCCGATAATGGAAGCAAGAAAAAGTGATGGGGATTCTAAGCCTGAGAAGCAAAGTGTAGAAAATGTTGATGGTTGTTCTGTGCTGAAAAAAACTGTTAAAAGGGATTCTGGTTCAATTGAGTTCATAGGCCCTAATGGGGAGGTTTTCGTTTGCAAAACTGATATTGAAATGGGTTCATGTCACCATGAGGATGCATTAGTGGAGCTTGGCTGTTCTTGCAAGAGTGACCTTGCTCTTGTACACTATGCATGTGCTCTCAAGTGGTTTGTCAGCCATGGATCTACAGTTTGTGAAATCTGTGGATGTATTGCGGAAAATATTAGAACTGATGACTTTAGAAAGGTTGTGAGTTCTTTGAAGGAATATGAAGCTTTAAGGGAAAGAACTGCTAGTGGGGAACCTAATCCTATGCAGACTCATGCTAGTGCCGATATAGATCCTGATGCTGTTGCTGCTGTCCGCCGGCAGCGGCTTAGCGAAATCTCGTTGTGGTTTAGTCCTCATAATTATAGTAGCAACAATAACTCTACTGCAGCATCCCAGGTTGTTTCTGAACATCTGAATACCATCTCAGAAAATGTTGTTCATGCCGAGAATCCTGCAACCAGGTGGGCTGTTGAGGGTACTGGAATTCTCCTTGCTACAGGACTGCTTACTGTTACACTTGCTTGCCTAATAGCTCCTCGTGTGGGGAAGGTAAGTCTTATTAGTTATCTTTAATTGTAATAGTTCAGATATTTTTTTCGAAGTTCGCATAGAATTTCTTATTTTAAAATGGGAATTCAGAGTACTGGGAATTACTGATGCATTAAGCTTTCTTATTAGGGGCCTCACTTGACTAACATGCCCAATGATACTACAGAAGTCATAAGCGATTGTCCTTGCTTTCTTATTAAAAAACTAATGTCTTATTCATGTATTAATTTGACAATGTTTCTTTTTGGTATTGACAACACAAATCTAACATTCTGATTAAAAACTGCATTCCTTAGCCTCTTTTCAGGACACTAGTTTCAGTTCTTGAGAACATTTAACGTTTTTTTTTTTCTTTTTTTTTTCTTTTTTTTATTTTTAATTTTATGCAATATTTTTTACTATAAACAAAAACACTGAGCAAATAGTCTATTCAAAACTGTCTTTTCCTGTTCACCAAGTTAACTTTTTCCTCTCTCTCTCTCTTTTCTTTTTATTATATATATTTTTTTAATGAGAAACAAAGAGACCTCATATATACCAAAAAAGAGCCAAAAACAGCCTAAAGGCCTTAAGGATCAGGGGCCCCTGAGCCTAGAAGAGGAGGATCAAAAGAGGAATGGTCTCCCATCTAAAAAAGTGAGTGAGCGCTGTGTTACAAAAGGAAATGTGTAAAGCACTCCAAGAAGAGGCAGTGAATTGTACATTTTCACAAAAAACATTAAAAGTAGAGGTCTTATTTGAGAACAATCTTCTGTTTCTTTCTTCCAAAGAGCGCAAAGAAGAGCTCTGCTCGCAAAGTTAACTCTTTTGGCCTTTTCTCTCTTACAGAGATATTAAATGTTTTTGTTTCTTTTTTCCCTATCTTAATCTTCCTCGTCCAAACTCTCTCCTAGTTTTCTTCTGCTGTTTCTTTTCTCTTTATCTTTTTATTTTCTTGCAGCACTTATTTGTCTGTTTTCTTTTTCTTGCTAAGGTAAATTATGAGTATCAACTACTTAAAACAAACGTAAATATAAATAACTAAACTTTAGAGAGGCTTCTTTCGAATCTAACAATATCAAAAAGCTCAAAAATAGGAATTAAGGAAAGTAAAAAATATCTCCAGATTAAGATGTACGAGAAGAATCTTCCCTTGGATACTCCAAATCCTCTAATATCTCAAGAGCTAAAATCCATATCATGAAGAATGTTGATGAAGTAAGAGAACTCTTTAAATTCATCTTCTAAATGACAAGTTCTGTGGTCCTAAGGAGTATAAGAGAAGCATATTAAGAGAATGAAAGTAGAATGTAAAGTTAATGAGGCTTTTGGATGGCTCGCTCCCTCTCTTTCTTTCTTGTTCACTCTCAGTAGTTCATAAACAATCTCGAGGGAGTATTTTAATCTTTCTCCCTCGTATCTATTAGGGTGGCAATATACAATGTGCTCAACATCCATTGATAAAAAGGTTCTCTCTTTTGAATTTGATAGAAACCTCAAAGTGCTGTTCTCTACTTTTCTTAATGAAGCTTGGTTTCTTGATATATATAAAAATTAAAACCTTTAAAAGGGAGTAGGGTTTGTGGTACAGAAACTAGGAAATCCAACTCCTTTTCATCTTTCATTCAGTTTGTCTCCTTAACTTGGTTCTTCAATTGTTCAGAAATCTTATTAACCTTCCATAAAGTTAACAAATTCTTCAAGGAAACTTGATGTGATCATTATGTTGTATGAAGCTCATAAGATTTCAAATAAAAGGGTTCACCTGACTGAGATATTCAAACTCAAAAATAGAGGAAACAATCCTATAAAAAAATAGTGGAAACAAAAGTTGCCTGTCGGTCTTTGATGGATACTGAAGTTGATAAGAATCATGGTGCTCCATACGTTCCAACTGGACCTATTACACGTGCCAAGGCTAAGAAGCTTCAACAAGCATTTTTTATTCACATACAAAATTGGTTAAGTTCAGCTCCACATCCATTTCTCATGTTGCACATTAACCCAAGAGAGGACGACGCTATGATGGTCAACGTTTCCAAGATTGATGTTGCACCAGCTCAAAGATCAATGATAAGGAAATAAGTGTTCAACCAGCTCAATCCAATTATTATGGTGAAAAGTTGCATCCTTTCAAGATTCACAAAGACACCTATTCAACCAAAAGACACAATGAATCTAGAAATTCATATTCATTCACATATTTAATGTATTATGTATTTTGTGAATTCATGAACTTGTATTTATGAAGGTACATGCATGGATTTGAAAAGTTAGGGGTTGAATTTAGACCACATAGATGAAGGGTTGTGTCCTTTCATGGTGTCTTTTCATTTAGTATAAATAGGAATGTAATTTTCCATTTGACAACAAGTTGTAAATGAATGAAATATGATCTCTCATATTAGAGACTTTTCTTAGAAATCCCCTTTCTAGGATTCTTGCAATTCTTGTGATAGATTGCATGTTGAGCCATTCAATCCGGCCTTGATCAAGTTCGATTGTGGAATGACTCAATCTAGGACAAGATTTCCAATCTTGCTTCTAGATCATCGATCAAAGAGGTAATCAATTTCTAGCCTTTTCTCTTGGTTGGTCCTAATTTGTGTAAGGAGGTGTTAATCTCTTTGTTTTAAAGGTTCTTGCTCCATAAAAAGCTTGGATCTTTGAGCTGAGAATTAGGGTTGCCTTATCATTTTGGTATCAGAGCTAATTTTTCTGATATTACTTTTCATAATTTACAACTAAACTGCACTGGATTTTTATTTAATTCTTATATATTTTTTTTTTTAAGAAACAATTTCATTCATGTATGGAACTTACAAGAGGGGAAAGGACCCCAATCGAGTGGGAGGGCGACAGCCTAATTGAAGATAGGGAGAATGGTGCTTCAAAATTGCTAGGAAAAAGGACAGAGGTAGAATCGGTGGCATTGTGACTCACTGTCCTTGTTGCAAAGGGTGCACCAACCTGGGGATAAATAAGGCCATGGAAGGTAGGCGACCCTGTAGCTTGTGGTGAGTAAGGACCGCGCTACTGCACCATAATAAATACAAGGAATAGCAACTCTCGAGGAAAAAATATTCCACCCTAATCAAAAACCTTAACAATAGACCTAAAAGACTACAAAAGAAAAAGGAGATAATTTCCTAATCATAATTACAAGACTGCTCTAACGTTGACATTAATTGGATATAAAAGAGTTCGATGGAAATGCTTATTAGGCTTGATTCAAGAATATCTAGGAATGCACCAATAGGATCATCCTCCTGTTGCACCTTATAATGCCTCATGTAAGACATTAATTGATTCCCTCTTTTAACTTGATCGTCAATGTCTACCAATTTACTTTCATGTCCTTGAGTGTTCCCAGCCATTGCATGCCCTGAATTATCTCACATCTTCCTAATTTCAAGGGTAAAAGTTATTCTATAATACTAAGTTTTTGAAGGATCGCCTAAGGACACTTGTTGATAGACTCGACCACCTTTTGTGGCTCTGCCCCAGACCCCAAGAGCACATTATATTTGTTCATTTCATCTTGCTGCAAATTCAACTTGGACATGAACTTTTGGTTGATATGCGTGCGAGTCGCCTCATAATCTCTACCATAATTCTCTCTCTCTCTCTCTCTCTCTCTTTTTCTTTTTTTTTTTTTTAAGTTTTAGTTTTTTGGGATTTGGAACAAAGAATTTGATAAAGAAGAAAGGGGAACAAACAGCTAAGGGCCGGAGGTAGAGGAAACCCCCTCCCACATAATTATTACTGTCCTTTCAACCCCTTTCAACTTCATTGTATGTGGGTGAAGTAATTCCCATTGCTGAGTTTAAACACGTGCTTCTCTCTCCTTTCTCTAGCTTCTTAAATGAGTTGTCGCCTTTTTGGCTGGGAACCCTTGTACATTTTAACCCCTCTCTCTCTTTCTCTTGTTTTCCCTTCTTCTTTTTGAGGTCAACAACATCTTGGGGTGGAGAGATTCAAACCCCTGACTTCTTGGTTGAAGGTACATGCCATTTGTCGTCGAGCTATGCTCACTTTGGTAACTTCTCTCTTTCAGTAGTACCAAGAATAATGTTGATACTTTGGGTTTGTTTAGGGGTATAGTCGGCCTGCTGCAGTTTCCTCCTATGCCAGCAGAGTGCTACCCAAAGTATAGGCCTTACTTCGTTGCCCCATTTTGATCCTCAATTTATGCCATTTCCATTATATTACTTAGGTCCTCTGGTTTCAAAACTTTTACTTTAGTTATGTAATATTCATTTTCGATCCATTAGCAAAAAGTTCTTTCCAGTATGAAGTTATGGATGTTTGGTAATGAAGTAGCCAACACCTTTAATTTCTCTGATGTAACCTCACATGCTCTCCTCTTGTTAGAGAGCCCAGACTCATTTATACTTTGGTTCATTTGAGTGGACTGGAATCATATGATCAATGTGTTGAAATTCATTGCAAGTGAGCAGAGGCTTCCTTTTCTCAATCCATCAAAACCAAGCTAAGTCCTCTCCTATCATGTGCAACACTATTTCCTTCATTCTTGTTGGATAAGATAATTGGATACGGATCTACTTGAAAATCTATTTGTGGTTATTGCTACCATCAGATGGAGATAATTCCTACTTTTGGCAAGATAGTACATTGGTAATTGACATGTCGCATGTACTCTCGACTAAGAGGTCAAATCCTCTCACCCCCAAATGTTGTTGAACTTAAAAAAAAAGAGATAATTCCTATTTTTAGGCAAAATATCTCAGAACTCTATCTTCCTTCTTCAACAATTTTTTTTGTATCAGATTCTCCTTCACCTTCATTGTGTGTTTTTGAACCATTGATTCAGGGGAAGTTTATTCTGTCACATCCTGAGGCTTCAGAAGTTGACTCACTCCTAACAAAGCAGCAATATTTCATTCCATAGTTACTCTTTTGAATTTCCTAAGCGGCTACCCCCAACCTTGTCTCAACAATTTCCTTTTGGTCTTCCATTTTTCCATCTCTTGGCATGCCCAGGACAGTGCTTTGGTACTAACTGCGTGCCAGTTGATATAAAAGAGAGTTAACTGTACAGAAATTAGGCAAAATAGTAGCGAAAAATACAGATTCTCATACTACTTGGGAGGTTCGAATCTTTTCCTCAACTAGTTTAGTACTTTTTTGGCCACCTCTTGGCTTGCATAATCTATTTTACTCTTTTTATCACTACCTTACCTGAAGGGTTCTACTTCACCTTTTGTACAGAATACCTTCTTGACTTAGTAATGAACTAGTGTGACTGTTCCTCGTTTCTTCCTCCTCGAATACATAGAGGTAGGTTAAACACTGTTGATATGATCTAAATCTGAAACCGAGACATAGCACTCCAACCTAACTGGTGCTGTCTCTGTCTGCCCAATTATTAAATGGTGGATTATTTTATCTCTCTTCTGTGATTATACTAAATGCATCTGGTGCAAGCTCTTTTTGGTAAAAAACCGAGCTTTCATAGAGTAAAATAAAAGAATGTATAAGGGTTTAAAAGAAAAAAACCCACAGAAGAACTCCCAATGCTAACTACAAGAATGGACTCTACCGATCCAAAAGGATGGGACCAAGTTGGTAATTACAAAAAGTTCGATAAACAGATGCACATAGAGATACATTTAGTGGAAATTGCTGAAGACCCTTTGTTGGTTTCTGTATTTTATATTTTTTCCTTAATTAGAGTTATTTGCTGTAATTATATTGTATTTATTTGTGTATCTTTGCCTTTTATGTAATTAGGTCTTTCTCTCCTTAAGTAAGGCCATTTGTACCTAGAAATTATTATTAGATTATTGAATAAAGAAATACCTTTTGCACATGGTATTAGAGCCAAAAGGTAAAACCCTAAAATATCTAACCTAACCCTAGCCGCCACAACTGCCGCCGCTGTCCGCCTCTTACCCAAGCGCCGCAGTTTGACTTTTACCCAGCTGTCGTCGTTACCTGATCGCGAGAAGATCTGCAGCCACGAGATTTTTCACCGTTTGACCAAATCGCGACCCGCGACATCTTGACCCGCGATCCTGCTCCGTGACCCGAACCCTCACGTCGCTCCTCTTTGTCCAATTCGCGTGGTTCATCAGCTCGCGCTGTTTGTCAATTTCGGCCACTTGTCTTCGACTTCTGCTCGTCGCCAGGGATTTTTATTTCGATTTTGTTGGTGCTGTTCATTTTTCCTTCACAGCTACTTCTCGACTCTCCAAAATAGTAACATGTCCGAAGAGAAATCATTGATGACTAAGATCTCTGACACACGTACTCATCCCATTGTCCAAATTACAACCATCCGTCTTAATGGGGATAACTTTTTGTCTTGGTCCCAAAGTGTTTGGATGTATATTCAAGGACAAGGGAAGATTGACTATCTTACTGGAGAGGAAAAAAATGCGGAAGAAGGATGACCTTTTGTTTGCTACTTGGGATGCAGAAAATTCTATGGTTATGATGTGGTTAGTAAATTCTATGATTGAGAGGATAAGTCGCAACTATATGTGTTACTCGACTGCAAAGGAATTATGGGATAGTGTTATTGAGATGTATTCCGACTTGGGCAATCAATCACAAGTGTTTAAACTGAATCTCAAACTGAGAGACATTCGCCAAGGCGGAAATACAATTACATAATACATTCCCTCTTTGAAAACAATTTGGCAAGACCTAGATCTTTTTGACACTCATGAATGGGAGTCAACTAAGGACCAAACTCATTACAAAAAGGTCGTAGAGGATGGTTGTATTTTTAAATTTCTTGCTCGCCTTAATGATGAATACGATGAGGTTAGAAGCAGAGTAATTGGTAAGAATCCCCTCCTAACTATCAATGAAGTTTTCTCTGAAGTTCACAGGGAAGTAAGTCGTCGAAATGTTATGCTTGGCAAGAAACCTATCAGTACAGTTGAAACCTCTACTATGGTAGTTGAGGCTTCTGCAAATAAGGCTTCTACTCCACCCACCAAACCTCGAGTATGGTGTGACTACTGTAATAGAGCTCGACACACTCGTGAGACGTGTTGGAAAATCCATGGAAAGCCTGTAAATTGGAAGAGTACTAAGCAAAGTGATAGGTGTAACAATCAGTCTGCTTCCACTGCCAATGTTGTTGACTCTCATCCATTCAATGATCAACTCCTAAAGCTGCTAAAGGTCACTTCGTCATCTGGTGATCCTAGTGTTTTCTTGGCACAAACAAGTGATTATCCTCTAGCTTTATCTTGCCTTAATTCATCTCTGTGGGTTATAGACTCCGGAGCATCTGACCATATGACTAGTTCCTCCTACCTGTTTACCTCATACTCTCCCTTGGATTGCATTGAACAAATTCGAATTGCCGATGGTAGTTTTACTTCCATTGCAAGAAAATAAACTATCTATTTGACTAAAAATATTACGTTAAAATCTATTCTCCATGTTCCCAAATTAGCTTGTATCTGTAAAATTTCTAAGGATGCTAATTGTCGTGTTACTTTATTTGAAACTCACTGCATCTGTCAGGATCAGGACTCGGGGGAGATGATTGGGCATGCTAGGATGCTTGATGGTCTCTACTATTTTGATGATTCTCCAACTAGTGATAAAAAAGCTCAGGGCTTGAGTAGTGTTAGTTCTTCCTCTGTTAAAGAAACAATCATGCTTTGGCATCGTAGGCTAGGACATCCCAGTTTTTTCTATTTGAAGTATTTGTTCCCAAACTTATTTAAAGGAATTGATTGTTCAATTTTTCATTGCGAAAGTTGTATCTTTGCCAAAAATCATCGTGCCACATATTTGCTAAAATCTTACAAGGTTTCCAAATCCTTTGACTTAATTCATAGTGATGTTTGGGGCCCCTCTAAAGTTTTGACTCAGTGGAAAACGTTGGTTTGTTAATGATCATACTCGGTTAACTTGAGTTTATTTGTTGGCTAAATAGTATGAGGTCAAAGATATCTTTATTCGTTCTTACAATATGATTGAGAATCAATTTCAAACTAAAATTTGTATTTTACATTTTGATAATGGGACTGAATACTTTAATACATACTTAGAAGATTTTCTGAAGGACAAAGGAAATTTTCCTCAATCTACCTGTCGCGATACTCCACAACAAAATGGAATTGCTGAGCGAAAAAATAGACATTTATTTGATGTCTCTCGTGCTATTTTGCTTTATATGCATTGATGTAAAATAATTTTTCTTGTATTGAATATTCACAAACATACAAAGGACCTCTTTTAAAGAGGAAGGAAAAACCCTAATACATAAAAGGAAAGCATACACAAGAAATAACAAAATAATTACAACAAATAAATCTAATTAAGGAAAAATATCAAACACATAAACCAACATTCCCCTCAAGCTGGTTTGAAGATATCTTCCTTTGCCAGCTTGTCAATCAACTTGTCAAATCGTAGCTTTGGAAGTCCTTTAGTTAACACATCAGCAATTTGTTCTGTTGTAGGAAGATAGGGAATACATATCACTCCGGTGTCAATCTTCTCCTTTATAAAGTGCTTATCAACTTCAATATGTTTTGTCCTATCATGAAGGACTGGATTGTGAGCTATAGAGATAGTTGCCTTATTGTCACAGTAAACACGCATCCGCTTCATCTGAGCAAATTTCAATTATTCCGGTAATCCTTTTATCCTAATACCTTCACAAATGCCATGAGCTAAAGCTCTTAATTTTGCTTCAGCACTACTTCTAGCTACCACACTTTGTTTCTTACTTCACCAAGTAACTAGATTCCCTCCAACAAAGGAGCAATAACTAGAAGTGGATCTTCTATTTGTGGTGCTACCTGCCCAATCAGCATCAATGTAAATTTCAACATTTAAGTGGTCATGCCTTTTAAAAAATATGCCTTTTCCTGGGGTTCCTTTCAAATATCTTAGGATTCTATAAACTGCTTCAAAGTGAGTTGGTCCTGGAGCATGCATGAATTGGCTTACCATGCTAACTGCAAAAGCAATATCAGGACGAGTATGAGATAAGTAAATAAGTCTTCCCACAAGTCTTTGGTATTTTCCCTTATCTTTTACCTCTTCCTCCATGGCAGCTTGCAATTTTAAATTTGGTTCAATAGGAGTTTCTGCTATCCTACAATCGAGTAAGCCTGTCTCTCCGAGCAAATCAAGGATATATTTCCTTTGATTTACAAGGATACCCTTTTTGGATCTGGCAAATTCCATCCCTAAGAAATACTTCAAAATTTCCAAGTCTTTAATTTGGAATTCTTTGGCTAGTTTTTTCTTCAAGCTATCTAGTTCACCCTCATCATTACCTGTAAGAATGATATCATCAACATACACTATTAAAACAACCATCTTGTCATTTCCTGTATGTCTATAAAAAATAGTATGATCTGCTTGACTCTGAAAAAACCATAACTAGTAACAGCTTTTCCAAACTGTTCAAACCACGCTCTAGGAGACTGTTTAAGGTCATATAAAGATTTCTTTAACCTGCATACTTTATTAACTCCAAGATTCACTTCAAAACATGGTGGTAAATCCATAAATACTTCCTCTTCAAGATCACCATTGTGGAATGCATTTTTGACATCAAGCTGATAAAGAGGCCAATCTGAGTTAACAACAACAGATAAGAACACTCTAATAGAATTAATCTTAGCGACAAGAGCAAATGTTTCTTGATAATCAATTCCATAGGTCTGTGTAAAACCTTTAGCGGCTAATCTGGCTTTATATCGTTCAATGACACCATCAACTTTGCACTTTATAGTGAATACCCATTTGCACCCTAGTGCTTTCTTATCTTTCGGTAGTTCAACTATATCCCATGTACAATTCTATTTCAGAGCATTCATCTCTTCCATAACTGCTACATTCCAATTAGGATCATTTTGGGCCTCCTGTATGTTTCTTGGAATAAATAGGTTGATTATCCTAGAGGTGAAGGCTTTATGATTATCAGACAGTCTATGATAAGAAAGGTAATTTGGATATTTGGTACAATTACGGACACCTTTCCTATGGGCTATTGGAATATCAAGGTCAGATATATCAAATAAAGATTGGTTACCTGAATCTTCAGTATCATTTGTCGGAGCATTAGATTGGTATTGTGACAAGTCCACTATCTGATCCCGATTCGTTTGATGTAATGTCCTTCTAGTATAAACCTGAAGTTCAGGATTTCGATCAGTGAGATCATTTTGTAGTGTTTCTCCCCCTGTAATAGAATTTTCCATGTTTGACATAGAATGACTAGTAATCTCAGGATAGATAATTCGAGGGAGAGAAGTATCCCAAAAATTTTCTTCCAAGTTAGATATCTCCCCTGAAGAGAATTTTGGCTGAAAAAAGATTGATTCTCCACAAACAATACATCCATACTTTCAAAATATTTTTTGGTTAGGGGATCAAAACACCGATAAGCCTTTTTGTTTGAAGCATATCCCAAAAAAATGCATGTAACAGCATGGGGATCAAGCTTAGATCGAGAAAGACTAGAAATATGAGCACGAAACACACCCAAAAATTTTTATCGGTAAATCAGAATACAAGCGAACACTGGGAAAAAAAGATTCCTAAATTGATCTAGGGGTGTTTTAAAGGCCAAAATCTTAGAAGGCATCCGATTTATGAGATAGGCAGCTGTAAGAACTGCATCTCCCCACAAGTAGTTAGGAACATGCATATAGAACATAATAGCACGAGCAACATCAAGTAAGTGTTTATTTTTTCGTTCAACAATTCCATTTTGTTGGGGAGTATTGCGACAAGTAGACTGATGAAAAATTCCTTTATCCTTCAAAAATTCATCTAAATATGTGTTAAAGTATTCGGTCCCATTATCAGAATGTAAAATACTGATCTTAGTTTGAAATTGGTTCTCAATCATATTGTAAAAGCGAATAAAAATATCTTCAACCTCAGACTTGTTTGTTAACAAATAAACCCAAGTTAAACGAGTATGATCATCAATAAATGTGACAAACCAACGTTTTCCACTATGGGTCAAAACTTTAGAAGGACCCCAAACATCACTATGAATTAAGTAAAACAATTTATAAGTCTTGTAAGGTTTTGGTAAATATGTGGCACTATGATTCTTTGCAAAGATACAACTTTCACAATGAAAAGAGAAACAATCAATTCCTTTAAATAAATTTGGAAACAAATACTTCAAATAGAAAAAACTGGGATGTCCTAGCTTGCGATGCCAAAGCATGATTGTTTCTTTAACAGAAGAAGTAACACTACTTAGGCCCTGAGCTTTTTTATCACTAATTGGAGATTCATCAAAATAGTAGAGACCATCAAGCATCCTAGCATGTCCAATCATCTTCCCGAGTCCTGATTCTGAAAGATGCAGTGAGTTTCAAAGAAAGTAATACGACAGTTAGCATCCTTAGAAATTCTACTGACAGACAACAAATTACAGGCTAATTTAGGGACATGGAGAACAAAATGTAAGGTAATTTGTTTAGTCAAACATATAGTTCATTTTCATGCAATAGATGTGAAACTACCATCGACAATTCAAATGTTTTCATTGCAATACAAGGGAGAGTATAATCTAAAGAGACAAGAGGAACTAGTCATATGATCAGATGCTCCGGAATCTATAATCCACGGAGAGGAATTAAGGCAAGATAAAGCTAGAGGATAATTACCTGTTTGGGTCAAGGACAGTGTTTTAAAAGGCTCAAGGTGCACTAAGGCGCAATGGCCTCCTGGGGCCTAGGCGCAAGGCGCACAAAAAGGCACAAACTTTTTTCTTTAAGGCGCACTATATAGAAAAAAAATTTACAAAAATATATACATGTATGTAAAACACTTTCATGGCAAGCAATGAAGTTTTTAACCAAAAAAAATAGATAAAAGATAAATAAGGTTCAAATATTAGTCTTCCAACATAGAGTCAAATGTCAATACTCCACAAAAAAGAGTGAGTTTAGTATTGTTAATATGTCTTCTTTGTTGCTTGCTCATCTGTTTATTCACTCATGTATGAACAACATAAGAGCTGGTATTCTTGGATACTTTCTTCGCTTACAAGCTTGAATATGATATTTGGCACTCCGAACGACCAAAGGCGTGGGCCTTGGTCGCGCCTTCCTCACTGCGCCTTGCTTCTTCGAAGCGAGGCACTAAGGTTGCGCCTTGAAAACACTGGTCAAGGAAACACTAGGATTACCAGATGACAAAGTGACCTTTAGCAGTTTTAGGAGTTGATCAATTTGCTATTGACTGAAGGGATTGGAATCAACAACAGTGGCAGTAGAAGCAGACTGATTGGTACTTTTATCACTTTGCTTGGTACTCTTCCAATTTGCAGGCTTGCCATGGATTTTCCAACACGTCTCACGAGTGTGTCAGAGTTTGTTACAGTAGTCACACCATACTCAAGGTTTGGTGGGTGGAGTAGAAGCCTTATTTGCAGAAGCCTCAACTACCATAGCAGAGGTTTCAACTGTACTGATAGGTTTCTTGCCAAGCATAACATTTCGACGACTTTCTTCCCTGCGAACTTCAGAGAAAACTTCATTGATAGTTGGGAGGGGATTCTTACCAATTACTCTGCTTCTAACCTCATCGTATTCATCAAGGCGAGCAAGAAATTTAAAAATACGACCATCCTCAACGACCTTTCTGTAATGAGTTTGGTCCTTAGGTTTTTTTTTTTAGAAGATGTTTGGTCCTTAGTTGACTCCCATTCATGAGTGTCAAAAAGATCTAGGTCTTGCCAAATTGTTTTCAATGAGTAAATGTATTTTGTAACTGTATCTCCACCTTGACGAATGTCTCTTAATTTGAGATTCAATTCAAACATTTGTGATTGATTGCCCAAGTCGGAATACATCTCCGTTACATTATCCCATAATCCTTTCGCAGTCGAGTAACACATATAGTTTCGACTTATCCTCTCAACCATAGAGTTTACCAACCACATCATAATCATGGAGTTCTCAGTATCCCAGGTAGCAAACAAAGGATCATCTTTCTTAGGCATTTTTTTCTCTCCAGTTATATAGCCAATCTTCCCTTGTCCACGAATATACATCCAAACACTTTGAGACCAAAGTAGAAAACTGTCTCCATTAAGTCGAATTATAGTAATTTGGAGAGTGGGATGGTTACGTATGTCGAAGACCTTAGTCATCAAGGATTTTCCTTCGGACATGTTGAAAAATTATCTGGAAACTTGCTGCAAAGGCTTCTAAACGGCAAATAGGAAACGAAAAACAAACCAGTCAAACAACTCAGCCAAAAAATGCAAAAGTAAGCTGCAACCCAGATCGAACAAAACACAAAAAATGAGTAACGGAAGGCCTGTGATCAGAGAGACGGACGGACGGCGAGCAGCGAACATGGGTGGCCGCGACGCAAACTTCAGCAGTGGCAGACGCGAGGGGGCGGCAACGCGAACCTCAGAGTCGCGAGCGCCTGTAAACTCTGCTCGGAGTCGCAATCGTGGGTCACAAACGTGAACTTCAGAGTCGCAGCCGCGGGTCACAAACAAGTGTGATTTCAACAACGCTGCTCGGAGCCGAATCTTCCAGGGTCTAGGTTGGACGACGGCGCACTCACAGGCGAAAGAAAGTGACAGCGGTTGCAGCGGCGGCTGACAGGTAGGGTTGGAAAAATATTAGGGGGTGTTTGGGGCAATGAGGTGGAGTTGTGAAGTGGGGAGTTGTGAAATCTGTGGAGTTGTGAAGTCTGTGTTTGGAGTGTAGAGTTGTTAAGTATGGAGTTAGGAAGTCTGTGTTTGGAGTGCAGAGTTGTTAAGTTGGAGTTATGAAGTCTGTGTTTGGGGAGCTGAGTTGTGAAGTCTAAGGGGGTGTTTGGCCCATGGTTTTGGGTTTGGGTGGTTTTGTGTTCCAAACCCAAAACCATGTTTGCCCCATTGTAATCACAACACCATGGGTTCCAAACCCAACCCCATGGTTTTTCTCTCCAAACCCACCTCAAAACCACTCCAAACCTATGATTTCTCTTTCTTCCATAAAGTTGGTGGGACCCACTATTACTTTATCCATTTTTGTCATAAATTTGGTGGGTCCCATCATTTCTCTTTCCATTTTTCTCATAATTCTTTTCATTTCTCTATATTAAATTAACAATATTTTAATATATATATATAATTTTATAATTTTAACATAAGAAAAGATATTTTAGCCAACTTACCCATATAAATATTTTTAAAATAAAATATAATTTTGAGTTAACGTATTAAAAAAATATGTATTTATTTTCAAATTAACAATATTCCGAATGACAAAAATAAATAGTATGTTATTTTGAATTTATTAAAATAAAATGAATAATATTTAATTTTAAATCCGCTATAGTAAATAAAGTATTTAATTTTAAATTACATACACAAAAACAAAAAAACAAATTTATATGTAATCTCAAAAAAAAAAAAAAAAAAACAAATTTATATGTACAATTTTTTTTAGTTCAACAACATTTCGATGTGGGAATATTCGAATCTCTAACTTTTTGATCGAGGGCATATATCAATTATTGCTAAGCTAAGTTTATTTTGACATATGATATTTATTTTGAACTTATTTATATTTAAATAATATAAATATACATAATTTAATATTTAATTTAGTCATTTTAAAGTAGCCTATAGATTCTATTTTATTTATTATGTGATTATATGTTCCAAATTTTTATTTTCTCATGAACCATGTTTTTTTTTGTCTCAATAACTACTTTAATTTAACATTAATGAACTATTGTTTTGAATTTAAATTTTGCATGTGGATCCATGGAAAAAATGACCAAACTTAAACCCCATTTAATAATTTGGCTTTTGGTTTTTGATTTTTGAAAATCATGTTTGTTTTCTCTCAATTTTCTTAGGATGATTTTCATCTTTGTTAAAGACACATTTGAATTCCTAAACAAATTCCAAAAAACAAAAACTTTTTTTTGAAAACTATTTTTTTTTGTTTTCAAACTTTTAAATTTTCAAATGGGGCCTAAGAATTTCATGTTATGTTTTTCAATTTGTCAATGATAATCAATATTTTGATTATTAGAAACAATTTTCTTATTCTTCGTATATATCATAAATTAAATGCTTTTTTTTTTTGAAATATCATAAATTAAATGCTTAATTCAAAATTCTCTTAAAAATTAATCTATGTTACACAAGGAGCTTTACAATTAATAAAACATTCACCAAAAAAGAAAAAAAAATATAAAAGCAAAAAAAAAAAAAAAAAAAAAAAAACCTAGGGTTCAGAACCCAGCCCCCCAAACACTGTTTTCTGATTCCCAGGGTTCAGAACACAGCACCCCAAACACTGTTTTCTGATTCCCAGGCTTTCAAACACGCCAGAACAAACCCCCCAGGGTTCTGATTCCCAGGGTTCTGATTCCGAAACCATGGGCCAAACAGCCCCTAAGTTTTTTATAGCTGTATTTTTTTAAAAAAAATTATGCAATTTTTCCAAATTAAATTAAAATTGGTTACATTACTTTTTTTTTTTTTTAAAAACTAAGCCAACCTTTAAAAAAGTGTTCTTCTTTCCAAATGAACCATCTCTTTGAAAATTAATGACACTCATTTTAGTTTTTAATTATTTTTACTTAGAAAACTAGATTTCTTCCAAATTGATTGAATTCATTTTTTTTCTTTTAATTAATTATAGCTTCTCAAAAGTGATTAAGTCCAATGTTTAAAAATTGACATATAAAATCACAAAGGTTTTCTTCTCCTTCTTTCTCCATTTACTCCATTTCTTTATTCTAAAAAAAAAAAACTCCCTTTCTTTCCCTTCTTTTTATTTCTGCTTTCTTAAATTATATATATAAAAAAAAAACTCCCTTTCTAAAACCTTCTTTTTATTTCTGATTTCTTAAATTAAAAAAAAAAACCCTTTTTTCCCTTCCCCTTCACTCTGTCGATTTCTTTCTCTCTATTCCCATCTCTCTCGATTTCTTTCTCTTCCTCCTCTCTTTCAATTTCTTTCTCTTCTCTCTGTCTCTCAATTTCTTTCTTTCTCTTCCCTTTCTCTCTCGATTTCCTTTTTCTTTTCTCTCTGTCTCTCGATTTCTTTCTTTCTTCCCCTCTCTTTCGATTTATTTCTTTCTCTTCCCTCTCTATCTCTCGATTTCTTCTCGCGAGACTCATGCTGGCAAACTGAGAGAATGGAGAATGGAGAGAGTAAAACGCGAATTGAGAGAATGGAGAACGGAGAGAGAAAAACGCATTTTAGGGGGACTTCAACGTAGAGAATGGAGAACAGAGAGAGAAAAACGCGTTTTAGGGGGGCTTCAACAGTGCCACACTGTTGACGTCCAGATTTGGGAACTTGGGTTTCGGAAGACATCGGCCCAAACGCGGTTTTAGGGGGACTTGGAAACTTGGGTTTCCAAAAATGGTGGCCCATACACGCCCTTAGGGTTTTATTTTTTCTGCTCCGATACCATGATGTAAAATAATTTCTCTTCTATTGAATATTCACAAAAATACAAAGGACCTATTTTAAAGAGGAAGGAAAACCCTAATACATAAAAGGAAAGCATACCCAAGAAATAACAAAATAATTACAACAAATAAATCTAATTAAGGAAAAATATGAAACACATAAACCAACATGCATGTTCCTAACTCTTTGTGGGGAGATGCAGTCCTTACAGCTGCTTATCTCATAAACCGGATGCCTTCTAAGATTTTGGCCTTTAAAACTCCTCTTGAGGCAGCATTGGATTTGTCTAGAGGCAGCATTGGATCCAAGATTAATCATTTGGTCTGATGGGAGTTCGTTTATATCCCTTTGTTATTTGGAGGTCTCGGTATTGGTGGCTTGAATCATAGAATTTTGGCTCTTCTTGCTAAGTGGGGTTTGGAGTTATTCGAGAGTTCCGGATTCGTTGTGGTGTTTAGTTGTTAAAAGCATTCATGGGCAGAATCGTTTGATTTTGGCATTCTTCCAGTTAGGTTGGCTTGTGTCTTTGAAGTCCTTGGTTTAGCCTTTCTAAGTGTTGGGGGTAGTTTATGTCTTTTTTCAAGCTTCAATGGGTTTTTGATCAGCCATTCAAAGAAAACGTGCTGCATTTTTTCTTTGGTCCAGTTATTCAGCCGACTTTTAAATTATTGTGGTTGTTTGGTGTCAAAGCTATTTAGACAAATATTTGGTTTGAAAGGATTCAAAGAGTTTTTCATGACTTTCTCTTTCTTGGTTGGATCGTTTTATTTCAGCTCACCTCAAAGCTTCGTCATGGAGTTCGTTGTCCAAGCTTTATTCAGCCTTTTCTATTCAGAATATTTGCCTTATTTGGGTTACTTTCATTTCTCCATCCTAAGTCTTCATGGTTCTTTTATGGGCTGTTCTGGTGTTGCCTTTTAAGCCGTGTGTTGTTCTTTTATTGGCTGTATTTTCGTTTCCTTTATTTTTTGTATCTTTGTATTTTGAGCATTAGTCTCTTTTCATTTCTTCAATGAAAAGTTTGTTTCCTTTTCAAAAAAAAAAAAAAAAACTCCTCTTGATCAATTTAGGAATTTTTATTCCACTGTTCGTTTGTATTTCGTTTTACCGACAAATTTTTTTGGGTGTACTGCATATGTTCATCTTTCTAGTCCTTCTCAGTCTAAACTAGATCCTCGTGCTGTTAAATGCATTTTTTTAGGATATGCTTCAAACAAAAAGGGTTATCGATGTTTTGATCCTTTGACCAAAAAAATACTTTGAAAGTATGAATGTATTATTTGTGAAGAACCAACTTTTTTTTCAGCCAATGGCCTTAAACAATATCCTAGAGCGTGGTTTGAACGTTTTGGGAAAGCTGTTACTAGCTATGGTTTTCTTCAGAGTCAAGTAGATCATACCATTTTCTATAAGCACACTGGAAATGACAAGATGGTTGTTTTAATAGTGTAGGTTGATGATATCATTCTTACAGGTAATGATGAGGTTGAACTGAATAGTTTGAAGAAAAACTAGCCAATGAATTCCAAATCAAAGACTTGGGAACTTTGAAATATTTCCTAGGGATGGAATTTGTTAGATCAACAAAGGGTATCCTTGTCAATCAAAGGAAATATATTATTGATTTGCTTCAAGAAACAGGCTTGGTTGTAGGACAACAGAAACTCCTATTGAACCGAATTTGAAATTACAAACTACAACAAAATAAAGAGGTAAAAGATAAGGGAAAGTACCAAAGACATGTGGGAAGACTTATTTACTTATCTCATACTCTTCTTGATTTTGCTTTGGCAGTTAGTATGGTTAGCCAATTTATGCATGCCCTAGGGTCAACTCACTTTGAGGCAGTTTACAGGATCCTAAGATATTTGAAAGGAACTCCGGGAAAAGGTTTATTTTTTAAGAAACATGATCACTTTGTAAGGCTCCAATTAAATATACCTATAGTAGGAAAGGAAAGAATAAGATGCAAGGCCGTTAGGTTGTGGGGCCCTCGGTTATGCGTGTGTTTGGTACGACCATGGGTGTGTGGGAATTCCTTTTGTAGGGATTGTGGGAGTGAGAGAAGTCAGTCTGTATTTTGGAATAGGACTCAGTCTTAGAGGAGAGGACCAGCTCTCTCGAATAGCTAGTAGGTTTTGGCCTTGTGCCTGTGTTTTCTCTTGTAATCGTTCATTTCCCTGGTAATGTTCATATCCCCTCACTCTTCATTGAAGAACTCTTAATAGAACAGTGTTTGGGTTCTATCTCTCTGGTTGTGGGTGTGTTCTTGTTGTGTTTGAATAGGTACTGAGATTGGGTTCCTAACAATATTGGTATCAGAGCACGTAAACCCTGGGGCGAACACGCAAAATGGCGCAGAAGCAACTTGAGGAAAGAGTGGACGTGACGGAAAGGGAGATTGTCGAGATCAAAGAATCGATGCAAAGAATGGAAAAGAGTATGGAGCGAAATATGGAGAGGATTATGTTGCTGATTGGGGAACTCTCCATGGGAATGGGAAAATCGAAGGAATCTTCGGCTATGACGGAGGTATCCTCGCAGAAGAATAAGAAAGAAGAAGGATGCTTGGTGAAGAAAGAAGGGAACGAGAAGGACGAGACAAAAATTACTAAACTAACCTCATCTGGGGGTGATCGCGGGAAACTCAAACGCCTCGAGATGCCGGAGTTCAACGGTAAGAATCCTGACTCTTGGTTTTTTCGTGCTGAAACGTACTTTAAGATTCATCAACTGACCGATGAAGAGAAGATCAAGGTCTCTATTGTGAGCTTTGATGAATGGGTTGTCGACTGGTACCGATGGGCTCATAACAGGAACAGGTTTCGAACATGGGCTGATCTGAAAGAACGATTGTTCCGTCGCTTCCGACCCACACAGGAGGGAAGTTTGTGTGAGCGACTGCTAGCGATTAGGCAAGATAGTACAGTGGCAGAATACATACACACCTTCGAGATTTATTCAGCCCTTTTACCGGAACTGTCGGATAGTGTACTGGAGAACGCATTCCTCAACGGACTGAAGCCAGTCCTCAAGGCGGCCGTGAAGAGCCGTCGGCCGGTAGGTTTGGAAGAGATCATGATACAGGCCCAACTCATTGAAGACAGGGAAGTGGCAATCAAGCTCGGGGAGGAGTGGGGGAATGGGGGCCCAATCTCGCGGTAGGTTTGGAAGAGATCATGATACATGCTTAACTCATTGAAGACAGGGAAGTGGCAATCAAGCTCGTGGAGGAGTGGGGGAATGGGGGCCCAATCTTGAGCCCACTAAAGGGGAGGCCTCCAAAGCAGCTAATAGTGGGCCGAGCAAATCCATGGCGAGTAATTACTCTAAACCATCGCCTAGATCCTATAACACGAACCCGACCTGTTCTGTAACCCTACCCGATGCAGGGAGTGAAAAGGAAGGAACCGGCCACGAAGAGAATGACCGATGCGAAATTTCAGGCCAAACGAGAAAAGGGCTTGTGCTTCAGATGCGACGAGCAGTTTAGCTTCAATCACAAGTGCAAGAACCGAGAGAACAGAGAACTTCAAGTGATGTTGGTTGACGGGTTAGAGGAAATCGAACTCATCCAAAGTGGCAACTAGGAAGAAGATGTCGAAATGATAGATGAGGGTGAGACGATGGTGGAAAATCGAGTAACGACAGTTAGGGACTTAGTGGAACTGGATTTGAAGTCCGTTATTGATTTTTCTACGCCGGGGACAATGAAGCTCCGTGGGCTGATGGGGGAACGTGAGGTGGTGGTATTAATCGATTGTGGAGCCACCCACAACTTTATCGTGCAAACATTAGTAGATGAGATGAAGCTTCTAGTCACTATTACGAGTAGCTACGACATTGTCATGGGAAACAGAGTAGTTATGAAAGGGAAAGGGGTCTGTAAGGCCGTGGTTTTCACCTTGTAGGACCTCACGGTCAAGGATAATTTTTTACCTCTCGAATTGGGAGGGGTGGACATAATATTGGGAATGATGTGGCTAAGGTCGATGAGATATACGGAAGTGGACTGGGTGGATCTCAGCATGTCCTTTAATTTGGAAGACAGAATAGTGTTATTGAAAGGGGATCCTAGTTTGACAAAATTAGAGGTATCCCTGAAAATGATGACGAAGTCATGGACGGACAGCGATCAGGGCTATTTAGTAGAACTTAGGGGACAGAAGGATGAAGAAGACAGTGAGACCGAAGAAGATGAAGCCACCCTGCCACCCGGGGTGAAATGCCTCGGAGGAAAATGACAGTTTGTTTCAGCTACCTGAAGGCCTACCACCGAAACGGGCCGTCGACCACCAAATTGTGTTAAGGGAAGGCCAACCTCCCATCAATGTGAGACCGTACAAATACGCTCATGCTCAGAAGAATGAGATTGAAAGGTTAGTAGAAGAGATGCTGATATTTGGGATCATTCGCCCCAATAATAGCCCCTACTCAAGTCCTGTGTTACTGTGATGTAGCCGATTATATACCTATTAACTAGTTATCTCTTTAGTATGCCATGTGAGTAGCATGTGCCTTGTAACCATTTTTAGTTAGTTCCTTTGCCTATTTAAAGGCTGGAACTTCATTAATAAATCATCATTCTCATTCTAATTATCATCTAGCAATCGACTACACCATATTTGGTATCAGAGCGCACGATTTTTGGGCGCTTCCACTATGACGACCAAGAGAGTCTCAACCAACGTGGGAGGAGACTCATCTTCGGTTGGAAAAGAGGCGGAGTCAACCACCGTCCTCTCACCACGAGCAACAACCGTACGCTTGCTGTCGGTTGAACAAGATGTGAAAATCTTGAAGAATGATGTGGGTGAGATCAAGAAAACCTTAGAAATAATCTGCAAGAAGTTAGGAATTAAACCGGATCAACAATCAACAAACCCGATGATGCAAGAAAAGCTAGGAATGGAACAAAGAATGGTCCAAGAAGCAGATTTTCCTCCAAGAATCCATCAAGAATGCCGACCAATGCTCCAAGAATTCAAGGGGGAACCAAGCTGTAACCTAATGGGACAATCTACCATGGAGAGAACTTATCAAGAACAAGATAAAGCATCTCGGGAATTGGAAGCAAGGATGGGGCAGCGACAAGAAAGACAAACAATGGAACAAAGAATAATTCAAGAAACACATTTAGCTCCAAGAAAGTATCAAGAACAACGAATAATGCATCAAGACTTCCACATCAACCCATTACATAATGGGCAGCAAGAATTCTTCAAGTGGATGCCTTTAGAAATACAAATGATTCTAGAAAAAATTGGCAGCAAGATCGAGCAGGTGATTACAAATCCAGCAACGCAGACAAATTGGGGAAAAGATCAAAAAAACCGCCAAGGAGAATGCAACAAGACAAAATATCAGCAAGAAAACAAGGTCAAATATCAGCAAGAAAGGCAAGAAAGGCAAATTTTTTATCAAAGAAGAGTCCAAGAATGGGATATAGTCCAAAACTGGAATTTTTGGCCATTTATTACCTAACTCGAGGTCGAGTTATTTTTGTTGGGCGAGGAAATTGATGTAGCCGATTATATACCTATTAACTAGTTATCTCTTTAGTATGCCATGTGAGTAGCATGTGCCTTGTAACCATTTTTAGTTAGTTCCTTTGCCTATTTAAAGGCTGGAACTTCATTAATAAATCATCATTCTCTCATTCTAATTATCATCTAGCAATCGACTACACCATACTGGTAAAAAAGAAGGACGGTGGATGGAGGTTTTGCGTTGACTACAGAGCGTTGAATCAAGTTACCATCTCCGATAAATTTCCGATTCCGGTCATCAAAGAGTTATTAGACGAGTTGAACGGATCTCGAATTTATTCGAAGTTGGACCTGAAATCCGGATATCACCAGATTCGTATGTTAGAGCAAGATGTCCCGAAAACAGCATTTAGAACTCATGAAGGCCATTATGAGTTTCTAGTTATGCCGTTTGGCCTGACCAACGCCCCCGCCACGTTCCAATCGCTAATGAACCAAGTTTTTCGCCCTTTTCTCCGTCGCTTTGTTCTGGTTTTTTTTTATGATATTTTGGTTTACAGTCTAGATTACGACACTCATCTGAAACATCTGGGAGTGGTATTCAAAATCCTTCGGGATCACTCATTATTTGCCAACCGGAAAAAGTGTATATTTGCTAAGGATAGGGTGAGCTATCTGGGGCATGTGATCCCCGCTGAGGGCGTTGGGGCTGAGAGTGATAAGATCAAAGCTATGAAACAGTGGCCAGTGCCAAAGAATGTACGTGAGTTAAGGGGATTTCTGGGTCTCATCGGGTACTATCGACGCTTTGTATTGAATTACGGTTTGGTAGCAGCTCCCCTGATCAGGTTGCTCAAGAAAGACTCCTTCCAGTGGGACGAAGAGGCAGACATAGCCTTTGAAAAATTGAAATCGATGATGATGACTCTCCCTGTCCTGGTGCTTCCCGATTTCACCCTCCCTTTTACGGTGGAAACAGATGCGTCGAGCACAGGGGTGGGGGTTGTCCTGTCACAGAAACAGAGACTGATAGCGTATTTCAGTCAGGCCCTATCTAATCGAGCAAGAAATAAACCGGTATACGAGAGAGAATTAATGGCAATTGTGCTCGCCGTGCAGAAATGGCGACATTACTTATTGGGACAAAGATTCGTGGTACTAACGGATCAACGGGCCCTTAAGCACTTACTTGAACAGTGAGAAGTTCAACCAGAGTATCAAAAATGGCTTACCAAGTTGTTGGGGTTCGATTTTGAGATCAAGTACCACCCGGGTCAATTGAACAAAGCCGCTGATGCGTTATCAAGGATGCCCGAAATTACTGAGTTGGCTAGCATATCAGTCCCCTGTATGCTCGATGTGGAAGAGATACAGAGAGAGATTGAGTTAGATGAGACACTGAGGAAAATCAGAGAAGAGATTGAAAAAGAAGCCCATCCCAATTACTCCATTTATCAAGGTACATTGCTCTATAAAGATCGGCGGGTGATTCCAGAAAAGTCCCCTTGGATTCCTACGATCTTACACACCTTCCATGACTCTGTGGTTGGGGGCCACTCGGGATTCCTACGAACGTATAAGCGCCTTACCGGAGAGCTCTATTGGAAAAACATGAAATCAGATGTTAAAAGGTATGTTGAGAAGTGTATGGTCTGCCAACGTAACAAATCAGTTGCTGTTAGTCCCACAGGTCTCCTTCAGCCGCTACCGGTCCCTGAACGTGTGTGGGATGATATTACAATGGACTTCATCGAAAAACTTCCTAAGGCTACAGGATTTTACACGATTTTGGTGGTTGTGGACCGGTTAAGTAAGTACAGCCATTTCTTACCCCTCAAACATCCTTTCACTGCCAAGGAAGTAGCTGCACTCTTTATCAAAGAGGTGGTTCGTCTCCATGGATTTCCAAAATCGATAGTCTCGGACAGGGACAAGATTTTCATCAGCCATTTTTGGAATGAATTGTTCAAACTTCAAGGGACTCAGCTAAAAAAGAGTAAGGCTTTCCACCCGTAGACCGATGGTCAATCTGAAATAGTGAACAAGTGTTTGGAAACGTATCTGCGTTGCTTTTGTGGGGAGAACCCGAAGAAGTGGATAGAGTGGATACCGTGGGCAGAGTATTGGTATAACACAACATATCACATATCCATTAATACTACTCCATTCAGCATTTTGTATGGAAGACCTCCACCCCCTCTGCTATCTTATGGTGAGTCCAGAACGAGTAACAACACCTTGGAACAACAATTAATGGAAAGGGACAGAGTGATTCTTGCCCTTAAGGATTAGCTGGAACTAGCCCGTAATCGCATGAAGAAATTTGCTGATAGAAAGCGGCGGGAAGTGAGTTTTGAAGTTGGAGACTGGGTGTTTCTCAAAATCTGTCCTTATCGCCAGCAGTCCTTAGCCAAGCGGCGTTGTGAGAAGCTGTCGCCTAAATACTTCGGGCCTTACGAAATTAGTGAACGCGTTGGTGAAGTAGCGTACCGTTTGGAACTGCCCGTGGAAGCTTCGATACATGATGTATTCCATGTCTCTCAACTGAAAAAGGTTTTAGGTGAAGTAGAGACAGTTATACTTGGAGTTCCTAATCTCAATGATAATTTCGAATGGTCCTTGACACTTGAATCTGTGTTAGGAATGCGTTGGAATTCTGAATTGATGCAAGATGAGTGGCTGATTAAATGGGAAGGCTTGCAGGACTGTGATGCTTCGTTGGAGTCTGTGAACACCATTAGAGACCAATTTCCTCAATTCCACCTTGGGGACAAGGTGCTTTTGACCTAGGGGTATTGTAAGGCCTCCAATTAAATATACCTATAGTAGGAAAGGAAAGAATAAAATGCAAGGCCGTTAGGTTGTGGGGCCCTCGGTTATGCGTGTGTTTGGTACGGCCATGGGTGTGTGGGAATTCCTTTTGTAGGGATCGTGGGAGTGAGAGAAGTCAGTCTGTATTTTGGAATAGGACTCAGTCTTAGAGGAGAGGACCAGTTCTCTCGAATATCTGGTAGGTTTTGGCCTTGTGCCTGTGTTTTCTCTTGTAATCGTTCATTTCCCTGGTAATGTTCATATCCCCTCATTGTTCATTGAAGAACTCTCAATAGAACCGTGTTTGGGTTCTATCTCTCTGCTGTGGGTGTGTTCTTGTTGTGTTTGAACAGGTACTAAGATTGGGTTCCTAACACACTTACATGTTGAAATTTTCACGGATACTGATGGGGTAGGTAGCACAACAGATAGGAGATTTACTTCTGGTTATTGCTCCTTTGTTGGAGGAAATCTAGTTACCTGGCATAGTAAAAAACAAAGTGTGGTAGCCAGAAGTAGTGCTGAAGCAGAATTCAAAGCTTTAGCTCATGGCATTTGTGAAGGTATTTGGATAAAATGACTGCTTGAAGAATTAAGATCTGTCCAAATAAAACCTATGTGTGTTTACTGTGACAATAAGGCAGCCATTTCCATCGCTCACAATCCAATCCTTCACGATAGGACTAAACATATTGAAGTTGATAAACACCTTATATAGGAGAAGATTGATACTGGAGTAATATGTATCCCCCTATCTCCCTACAACAGAGCAAATTGCACTAAGGGACTTCTCAAGCTATGATTTGACAAGTTGGCAATGGAAGGCATCTTCAAACCAGCTTGAGGGAGATTGTTGGTTTTTGTATTTTATATTTTTTCCTTAATTAGAGTTATTTGCTGTAATTATATTGTATTTATTTGTGTATCTTTGCCTTTTATGTAATTAGGTCTTTCCCTCCTTTAGTAAGGCCATTTGTACCTAGAAATTATTATTAGATGATTGAATAAAGAAATACCTTTTGTGCACCCTTCGATCAATATTCCTTTTTTGCAGCTTGTTTCCTTTCAAAAACAAAGGGAAGGTCTTGTGGTCTTATATTATTTTTGCTATTGGTTTGAGGGTAGTATGAGTGTTGTTTCTTGAGAAAAAAAGAATACTTCTCATTATTTTACAACTAAAGATTTTTTTTTTTTTTTAAAGAGAGAGAAATATTACAGCCTAAGGGCCAGGGATGAGGAAGCCCCTGCCCAAAACTATCTCAAAAGGGCCTTCCAATCATTGGCTATCATAAGTAAGCTATAATTACAAAAAACCTTGTTGAGGGATATCCACCAAGAGGCTGTATTTTGTACAAAAATACAAAAGAATCGAAACTAGCGGACTTATCTTCAAACGATCTAGAATTGCTCTTCTTCCAAATACCCCACATGGTAGCTCTAAAAGCACAACTGGCCACCACTCTAGCCTTCTTAGGCAAGTTCCACGCTCTGAGCCCCTCTTCCAACCAATTTCCCACCCTCTTAGGCATACAAAGGGAGATACCAAGCAGCCCGGCAATGAAATTCCAAGCTTTTCCAGCGAATTCCCCATGAATAAAAAGATGGTCTAAGTCTTCCCCCTCTCTCAAGCACATTCTGCACCCTGATGGAGAAAGAGCCCGATGCTGGATATTTTACAACTAAAGATTACACCCTGATATAGACAAAAAGGAAAAGCAAAACTAGGAAACAAATCTAATTAAACCCTAAACTTTAGGGATCAAAGAATGAAAAACAAAAATATAATAAACCTAACTTTCCTACAGATATTTACAAGAATACCATAACTTTGACATTCATTTTCCATTATAAGGGTTTCCAGGGCATTGTACAGAGTGGAAGATTTTGTTGGATAGGATCAAATTATGGTGTCGTTGACTCTTTGGAGAGCCAATGCTGAGGGATTTTGTAATTGCTCCATTCATTAATATCTTTAGAATGGAATGTGTTTCTGTTGTTTCACGCAAGCTGTTGCTTCATTAAATTTTATCTCACTAATGAAGTTATTTTGTATCACAATAAAAGGTAAAGAAAACTGACTAATATAAAAAGGAAAAATATGACTTGAGGTGTATTTTTCTTTTCCTTTTCTGCAATGTGATAGCTTTTTGGGTTTCATTTGATTGTGCTAGACTTTTTCTTGCTATATCTTAAAATGAATTTCTATTTTGGTGCAGAAAACTGCGAAAAGTGGCCTTCATATTCTTCTTGGAGGTGTTTGTGCTTTAACAGTAGTGGTTTTCTTCCGTTTTGTGAGTATAATGCATTTTATATGTCCCTGAACTTGCTTTTGTGTCATTTGATTTATTATATAGGAACAATTTTATTCATTAGTAATGTATAGAGGGATGGAATGGACTAAGGGTCTCACTCAAAGGTAGGCACACTACAAAAAGCTCTCCAATTGGCCATAATTTAAAACAAAAGAAAATGAGAGGAAGAAAACTTATGGAATTACTAACCTATAAAGGGGTATGGCATTGTGCTCTCTCTCTCATACATTGCTTAAGTTACAGCATGAACCTTCAAATTGTTATTATTCTTTTATTATTATTATTATTATTAAGAAACAGAGAAAGATATTTCACAAAAGAGAGAAAAGACAACCTGGAGGCATAGGGTGGGGGGAACCCCCGTCCTAGAAGAAACTAACAGAATAAAATAGTTTTTATTCTTAGCAAAGAAACTCTCCCTCAAGGTAATAAAGGGAGCATTTATTACGGGCATTAATTTCATTGTACGAAAATTTTGTTTATTTTTTAATAGTTCGCTGTGATATCAATCGAATATTTCTGTAATTCCGTAAATAGCTGGATGGAGGGAGGGATATTAACCCCACTTTTGGCAAAAGTTTGATATGCTTTCCTAGGAAGGTCGTCACTGGTTTTTATGCTGAAGACATTTCATATTATTTTATGGTTAAAAACATAATCAAAATATTTTCAAAAAGATAAACAGGATGTCTTGGAGTTTATTTTTTTCCCTCTTGAAATAACGGACAGTGTAAAAATGAGTTTATACAAAATTACGGGAATTATGAAATGGTTTTCTGTTTCCTATAAAAAAAAAAAAAGAATTACGGGAAGGCTCCAGTTCTACCTATGTTTGGAAATATAGTAAAGACAGTTTAAGGTTCACAACATGA
The DNA here is from genome assembly GCA_036850905.1 of Luffa acutangula. NCBI lineage: Eukaryota > Viridiplantae > Streptophyta > Magnoliopsida > Cucurbitales > Cucurbitaceae > Luffa > Luffa acutangula. Next base: position 21,841,534 of record CM072087.1, read on the forward strand.
AACTAAAAGAAAACATGATGCGTTGGAAGTTGTCATGACCACTCTATAGGAACCTTCATCAGCACCAGCATCATTTCCTTCATCACTTGCCAAATTTATAGGTAGATATGTATCTGAGAAGTACTTGATGAGTTATTCCTTTGATGAGGGCTGATAACTGTCCAGAAACACAAGCATATAATTTATAAAATGAATGGAGATGAAGCGTAATGAACATTTTTCTGTTTCCTCTCCTCGTCTTTATGCTATTTTTGATAGCAAAGGTCTCATTATCAACTAAGTATGGACCTCCCTCGAACACTTTGAGAACTTGAACTTCAGAAGAAATATGAATGATCTTGAAATTTTCGGATGGATGTGTTCGAACTCTTTTGCCAGTTTCCTCCAATGATAGTGGAACACAAATGAAGATGGACTTGTGATGTGTCGGGTTCTTTTAGTTGCAAGTATCTTCTTGAAGACATGAAACATGGACCACAAAACCCTTAATAGAAATTGTTGAAAATGGGTATGGAAGGACATCATAAAGAACTGAAATTTTTTATCTGGAAACTTCTTATTGGACACGTCAATATCCAAGGTACATAGATAAACTTCTTATGGAAGGACATCATAATACAACTTTTAGTTGGTCCAGTTATTCAGCCGGCTCAAGTTGGAGCATATATGTTAATCATGCCCAACTTGTTACAAAGATAATCTATTCTAACTCCATTTAAAGCTTTCGTGAAAATATCTCCTAATTGCTCTCCGATCTTCACATATCCAGTAGCTACCAAACCTTGTTGTATTTTCTCCTGAACAAAATGACAATCGATTTCAATATGTTTAGTCCGCTCATGAAATACTGGGTTGGATGCAATATGAAGGGCAGCTTGGTTGTCACACCACAACTTGGTCGGAACTGTGACATTGAAACCTAATTCGATCAAGAGTTGATGAACCCACATTATCTCACATACTGATTGTGCCATAGCTCTGTATTCTGATTCAACACTTGATCGTGAAACCACATTTTGTTTCTTACTTTTCCATGAAACCAAATTGCCTCCAACAAAAACACAATAGCCAGAAGTTGATCTTCTATCTTCTCTTGATCCTGCCCAATCAGCATCTGAAAAACACTCAATCTTCATATGACCATGGTCTTTTATATAGGATATCACGTCCAGGTGCAACCTTCAAATAACATAAAATCTGTTGTACTGCAGCCCAATGTTTCACTGTGGGTGAAGACATAAATTGACTCACAATGCTTACTGAATAAGCTATGTCTGGTCGTGTCACTGTAAGATAATTCAACTTTCCAACCAATCTTCTATATCTCTCAGGATCATCAAATGGTTCTCCATCTTTTGTAAGTTGTAGATTAGGCATCATCGGAGTACTACATGGCTTGGCTCCCAATTTTCCTGTCTCAGATAGCAAATCAAGTACATATTTCCTTTGTGACATAAAAATACCTTTCTTGCTTCTCATTACTTCGATACCCAAGAAGTATTTTAATGTTCCCAAGTCTTTAGTATGAAACTGACTTTGGAGGAAAGTTTTGAGAGATGAAATGCCTGATGTATCATTTCCAGTAATAACAATATCATCAACATATAGGACAAGTAGAATAATACCACTTTTAGTTCGTTGGTAGAAGACAGAGTGATCCGACTTGCTTTTCTTCATTCCAAACTGCTCAAGTGCCTGACTAAATCTTCCAAACCATGCTCGTGGACTTTGTTTCAACCCATATAAAGATTTACGAAGACGACACACTTTATCATTCTCCCCCTGAGCAACAAACCCAGGTGGTTGCTCCATATAGACTTCCTCTTGAAGATCACCATGGAGAAAAACATTTTTAATGTCAAGCTGATGCAAAGGCCAACATTGAGAAGCAGACATGGAAATGAATAACCTTACAGAAGTTAATTTAGCAATAGGAGAAAACGTATCAAAATAATCAATGCCATATGTCTGAGCATAGCCTTTGGCAACTAGGCGTGCTTTCAATCGGGCAACTGAACCATCAGGATTTACCTTAATTGCAAACACCCATTTACACCCGATAGCTTTCTTTCCTTCTGGACGAGATACTAAATCCCAGGTACCATTATCATCTAAAGCAGTCATCTCTTCTATCATCGCATTGCGCCAACCAGGATGAGACAAGGCTTCATGAACTGTTTTAGGAATCGAGATAGAGTCAAGAGATGCAACAAAAGAACATGTAGAAGATGACAAGTGGTCATAAGAGACAAATGAAGAAATAGAAAAAGTGCAAGAACGTTTACCTTTACGAAGAGCAATAGGAAGCTCATCACTCGGTCCTGGATGACGAAGAATCTTGTGGTACAAGACATTCACCTGGAGGTTGTTGCCGTCTAGAGTATACTTGAGTAATAGGCGGACGAGTAGGAACAAATGTCGAATGAGAAGGATCGAGAGAGGGTGTAGGAGACACAAGTGGAGATGGATCGGTAGAGGGTGTAGGAGGTAAAAGTGTATAAATAAAAAGATCATCCTCCTCCTCCTGACTCGTACTAGGCAAAGAAGATTTGAAAGACGTGTCCTCAAAGAAAGTGACATCACGAGATACAAGATACAAGATACCTATTCGAACTAGGACAATAGCATCTATAACCTTTTTGAACACGAGAATAGCCTAAGAAAATGCATTTTAAAGATTTGGGGTCTAATTTTGTTAGATTAGGACGAACATCTCTAACAAAACAAGTACAATCAAATATCTTCGGCTCAATAGGAAACAACGGTTTTGTGGGGAATAGAACATGATAAGGAATTTGACCTTTAAGAACAGATGAAGGCATGCGATTAATCAAGAAGCAAGCGGTAGAAATTGCATCAACCCAAAATTGCTTTGGAACACTCATTTGAAAGGATAATGCTCTTGCAGTTTCAAGGAGATGCCTATTTTTCCGTTCAGCAACTCCATTTTGGGAAGGAGTATCAGCACAAGATGAATGATGAATAATTCCATGCTTACATAGGTACGACCGAAGTGCTTCAGAAAAGTACTCACCAGCATTATCGCTTCTCAAAATTTTAAGGGAAACATCAAACTGAGTTCGAATTTCAGCATGAAAATTACAAAAGTGAGAAAGTAACTCAGAACGACTCTTCATAAAGTATAACCAAGTCATACGAGAGTAATCGTCAACAAAGGTAACAAAGTATCGAAATCCAGTTTTGGAAACAATAGGACAAGGACCCCAAATATCAGAATGAACTAATTCGAAGGGCTTACTTTCTCGATTATCTATTCTAGGACTAGAGCTAAGACGATGAAATTTGGCAAACTGACATGAGTCACAATTTAATGAAGACAAGTTATGAAATTGAGGACAAAGTTTTTTTAACACTGAAAGAGAAGGATGACCTAGACGGCAATGGGCATCGAAAGGAGAAACAACTCCAGAACATGCAACTTTTGGCACTTGATGATCGAAAGTATAAAGTCCTCCAGATTCATGTCCTCTACTAATAATCTTCTTCGTCACAAGATCCTGAAACAAGCAATAGCCTGGATGAAAAGAAACACAACAATTAAGGTCATGAGTGAGTTTACTAACAGATATTAAATTAAAGGAAAGTTGAGGTAAATGTAGAATTGATGACAAAGAAAGAGATGGGGTTAGATTTACTGTGCCAGATCCAAGAACAGATGATGTTGATCCATATGCCAAAGTAACGTCGATAAGGGATGTAGATGAAGAAAAAATGGAAAACAAATCACGATTACCTATCATATGATTGGTTGCACCTGAGTCTATGACCCGTTTGGTAGAGGAGGAAAGGAGACATGAATCAGCAATGGTTGTAATAGGGGTAAGCACGGATGATAAAGAATATGCTTTCAATGACTTCTGGTACTGTTGAAATTTAGCAAACTCAGTAGTAGAAGAAACAAATGGTTGCTTAGATGAATCATGGATGGACTGAATCCGCGATTGAACCACATTAGACATTGCTACGAATCCTTGTTCAACCATAGGTCAATATCGAATGTAAAACCACAAATTCTGATCTAAAACCTTGAAATTAGAGCCAAATAACCATACAACTTCTGAAAATATGATCTGAATGGAGTTTCTAATGAAGAACCCTAATTCTCCTCCCAAACAACTTTTAACTCGAGCCAATTATGTCCCAACTAGCCACAAGAATAAGTCGAAAATACTCTTGATGCACAAGAACAGCAAATCACAACAACTGGGGAAAATTCCAGCCACAAACGTACCCTCACGAGTTAAAAACAGAACTGAACTGAACAAAAAAAAAACCGAAATTGAGCCGAGCACACAAACTGTAGCAAACGTGACCTGTTTTGGCAAAACCAAGTATGCAGACTTGTCGGAATTCTCAGCCCGATACTAACCCAACTGACGGAAGGGAGAACGAACCTCCCACGCGCCCTCACGCACCGGCGGCTGCAGAAATCTCCGGCGGCACGTGAAGCTCACGCGCAGCTACTTCTGGCGAACGACGACGGCGATTCGACTCCCCTGACGGCGGCGCTTCTCTTTAGGTGGGTGGTGTCGACAAACGGCCCCTCTAATGTGGTGACCCAAATTTCAAACCCTAACCCCACTTGGATGAGAAGAAACCCTAACAACCAAAGGAAAGTTCTAAAACCCTAAAGTGTCTCTGATACCATGTTATCAAGATATCAAACATGAGAGAATTCCATATCCATTCTATACACTAGAGCCAATTATATATAGGCATACATAGAAGCTCTAAACCAATAATGGTAAAATTACAATAAAGGACGAAGACTAATAAGCTACAATATTTACATATATACTATAACAAGAAGCAAAAGGAGCTTATTTACAATCGTATCTCTCTAAAGTGTGTAATGGTTCAAACACTCTTTGGAGGATTATTTGATTGGTTCCGAGCCCTTAATGAGGAATTCCCCCCATTGTTTGCTCTATCTTTAAAAAGGGCGCCACCATTAAAGATTCATGGATTGGTGAAACAAACACATGGAGCCTATTCTTGAGAAGGAACCTTATGGAGGCAGAAATCGAAGAGTGGATTAGGCTCAAGGGTATGCTCTCATCTTATATTTTACTGAACAGAATGATATATGGGTATGGGGCTGGACAAAAGTCGCAGTTTCCCACTAATTCCCTCTAATTCCCTCACAAGGGACCTTGCTTTGAGTGGTTTATCTGGAAAGGAATTGTTTTATCACTCCTTTGGAGAGAAAAATATCCAAGAAGGTCAAAATTTTCCTATGGGAACCCCAAGACTGCTTGAAAACGGTAGGTCTCCCCCTGGAGGGAAAGCCTTTTTCCAGGTAGACAACCTTCTCTGAAGCTTTTTTTTATTTATTTATTTATTATAATAAAAAAACCTTCTCAGAAGCTTTTTCACTACAGGATCTCAGAAGTCAGAACACTTGGCTTTTAGGTTTCCACCCAAAGGGAGCCCTACCGACTAACCTTACACCCCACCAACACCGCCCACGACCCTAACTTGGAAGCACAACAATTTAAACTGAAAATAGAACTCTTTCCCTGTTAATCTTAAGGCCTGAAATAGTTTAAGAAAAGGACAAAAATCCGTTAAGATTAGTAGAACTCTCTCGACCAGAGCAAAAAAAGAGTGTCGTTAGCAAATCGAAGGTGAGACAGATGAACTGCATCTTTACCCACCTTAAAGCCCTCAATCACTCCTTGTTCCACTCATGTCGTCACAAGTCTACTGAGAATGTCCACCAATAAAAAAGAAAAAGGAAAGACGATAAAGATCATGTTGCCTAATTTCCCTCGTTGCGAAAATCTTGCTTCTAGGTCTGCCATTAACAAAGATAGAGAAATTTTCAGATTTGACACAATTCCACATCCTAGCTCTCCACTTGACCCCAAAACCTTTCGTCCCCAAAACTCTATCCAGAAAATTCCAATCCATATGATCATACACTTTCTCAAAAGATCACCTCCTCTTTACTCTCCTTGTAGTTCTCAATAGATTTGTTACCAATAAGAACTCCAAAATTTGCCACCCGTGAATAAAAGCTTGAGCATTGGAATTAGTAGAAGGCATAATTCTCCCCAATCTGTCAGCCTTGGTTTTAGCAATAATCTTATACAATCTTGTCACCAGACGGATGACTCTGAAGTCTTTCACTTTGTTAACCTTCTCTTTCTTGGGGATACGACACACATAGGTTTCATTCATTCTAGAATCAATATACCCCACTCATGAAACTCACAAAAGATCTTCCACAAGTCCTCCTTAATCATATCCCGACAATCCTGAAAAAAAAAAGCTATAATGAAACTGTCAGGACCAGGTGACTTATTTCTATTGAATTTGAAAACCACCTTGCGAATATCCTCTAAAGTGAATGGGCCTCCAACTCCTCTCTTTCGCTAGTCGAGGTAGGATTCCAAAATCTAAACCTTCACAAAAGGCATGGGGAAAGTGGTAGGAGCATACATGTTAGAGAAAAAAGAAATAATCTCCTTCTTCATCTCCTCACCCCCTTTTAACACCTCTCTGTTATCCTTTTCCAAGAAGGTCAATCCTACTCCTATTCCTTCTTCCTCTAGCCCAATTGTGGAAAAAAGAATAATTCATCTCCCTCTCGAGCCCACTTCACCTTAACTTTTTCTCTCAGATTGGTATCTTCCCTACGAATGACAAACTTGAACTCCCCCACCAAGTAAATGCATTCCTCTCTCTTCTCCCTAAACAAAACCCCTTCCTCCGAAAACCATCAATGGCTTTGATCTTGTCCACGGTCTCCGCTTTCTTTCTCCTAAGATCCCTAAAAACAGTGAAATTCCATTCCTTAAGGGTGCCTTTGAGGCTTCTCGACTTCCCAAGGAACTGAAAACCCTCCCATCTTCCATCAACCTTCGCATCCTAGCACGAAGCCAAGGAGGTCTTAAAAGAGGGGTGAGACAACCACATATTCTCAAAATGGAACGGGCTCAGACCCCACGCAATACTATGAGAGCTTAGGCCTATTGGCCAATGATCAGACATAACCTCGGCCCCAACATTTGTCTAGGGTTTGAAAAGAACTCCATCAAAGTCTTAGAGAAAAGAAACTTGTCCAGAGTACACATACCCGCACCTTCCCCCCATCTAAACCAAGTAAACTTACCATTCCCCAAAGGAGGATCTATGAGACTGCACTCCATGACGAGTCTATTAAATTGTTTCATGGATCTAGTTAATCGACCCCATTAGATTTCTTTGAAAGATATCAGATTACATTAAAGTCCCCCGTTAAACACCAACAGCTCTCACGGAGCCCAAACAAGCCTTCCAACTCCTCCCAAAACTCTTTCCTCCCTTTTGTGGAAGGAGGATCGTACACCGCCGACGCCGACACCGACACCCATCCCATCCTCAAGTTAAGAAACTCAAAAGCCATCGAAATAGAGAAAACATCTCTAACCACTTCAGAAACCTTCAAAGCTTGACCGTCCCATAAGACCAAAATACCCCCCCCCCCCATTCCACTTGTCTATCTCCCCAAATACTTCTAATAAATTGGTGACAATACTTCTCTTGTTTAGTCTCCACTAAAATCACAATATTCGGACGCTCCCACAACAACTCTTTAACTAACCTCCTTTTCTCCCTACCCATGAGCCCCCTAACATTCCAAGACAAAATTTTCATTGAGAACCTTTAGAACCCCAACGTCCAACACTACCTTCTTTCTCTCCTAATTAACCCCACTTCCACAAGATTCCTAGTTTTTTTCTGTCCCTGCTTAGGATCCCGGTCTTTGTGAGTAAAAGGCTTGAGAGGTTGATGAGGAGCTTTTTGTGGGAGGCGGTCGACGAGGAGGAGAATCTCATTTGGTTAAGTGGGAGTTAGTGTCCAAGCCTGTGGAGCTTGGAGGTTTGGTTATTGAGAATATGAGATTATGTAATGAGACTCTTTTGGCTGAGTGGTTGTGGCGATTCTTTTCAGAAGCTGACTCTCTGTGGTTTAGAGTGATTATGAATAGGTATGACTCTCACTATTTTGAGTGGATCTCGAGCAGGGAATCGAGGGGTCTCAGCAAAAACCTCTAGAAAGCTATCTCTTCTTGTTTCCTTTCTTTTTCCTAGTTTGTTAGAAGCTATGTGGGGGAAGACTCCATTGTTTATTTTTGGGAAGACACTTGGGTGGGCAATAAACCTTTATGTATCTTATTCCCTCGTCTCTATTTCTGGTTAGAGAAAAGGTTGCATTTGTTGGCCTCTGTGTTGCCTTCTCTTGACCCTGTTTCCTCGATTTCTCTTGGTTTTTACTTTTCATTACCCTCTTTCTGATATGGAACCTCCTTTATATTTTTTGAGATTTGTTTATTCATTTTGGGAGGAGGGATGCCAGAGTCGGTCTCCTGACTCATTTAAGGGTTTCTCCTATCATTCCTATTTTCGTTCTTTGTCCCTCTCTTTTGCATCCCATGTTGCTTCTGTTTTTGCTTAGCTCTATAACGTTAAAATTTCTAAGAAGGTGAAATTTTTTGCTTAGCAAGTCTTGTTTGGGAAGGTTAACACTTTAGATTGTATTCAGAGGCATTCTTCTTTAGTTTTGTTCCCACAGTGATGCATTCTTTGCAAAAGGCATGAGGAGGATTTGTATCATTTTCCGTGGGAGTGTCAGTTTGCTAACTAACTTTGGGATTGTTGGAGGAGGTGCTCTTGGATCCTCCCTTTAGGGAGAGAGGCAATATGTTACAGCAGGCTTGTTTTTTTGTTGTGCTATGGAGTGTTTGGTTTGAGAGGAATAATAGGATCTTTAGGAAGAAGGAGGGATGGGGTAAAGAAGCTTGGAAATTGTTAGGTTTAATACTTCCTTGTGGGCATTGGCTTGTGGGCATTGGTTACTAGAACTTTCTGTAATTATGATCTTGATCTTGTTTTTTTTGGATTGGAGTCCCTTTTTGTAGTTATTTCAACTTTGGCTTCTCTTGGGCTTGTTTTTTGTATGCCCTTGTATTCTTTCATTTATTCAATGAAAGTTAGGTTTCTTAGAAAGAAAGAAAAAAATCCTTTGGGAATGAAGTCACTTTTGTTTGAACACTCAAGATAAGATGCAGAGAAAAACTTCCAAGGTGCTGTCTGTCTCGAGCAGGAACTCAAATCTAATTTTTAGCAACTGTACCTACGCCAACTCTTATTGGAACGCTATTACAAAAGCCTTCGGATAGTCTTTAGCTTACCCATTAAAAATGAGAAGACGCTTTGGCTCAATTTCTCTAGAGCATTCTACTGGTCATCATGGATTGAAAGGAATTCTCGGATATTCCATATGGAACAGTGTTTCGATAGCTTTTCTGAATCTCTTACCTTTTTGGCTCTGTCATGGTGTAAACTGGTGCGCTCTTTTTTCCTAACTACAGCCCTACTTTTCTTACTACCATTTGGAAAAGTTTTTGTAATTTTCCATAGGCTTGGGTTCTTTTTCCCCCTTTTGTAATTTTATTTCATCAATGAAATGTTTCTTCTTGTGAGTAAATATGGTCTCCATTCCTTTGATTGGCTCTTGAAGGGGTCTCAAGAGGTACTACTAGAAATCTGTGCAAAGCTATTTGATTTCTGATGGGTACCCTTTCTTTTCTCCGTTCATTTATTGTTCTGCAGGTGGTAGTTTCTTTTTTCTTTTTTCTTTTTCTTTTTAATAAATTTTTTTGAGTACTTATTTTTTGTTATGTGGGCTCTATCCTCCCGTTATCTGGGACCTCTTCGTCTATTAACCTTGAAAGTCGACCCCTTTCTGATAGAGAATCAAATGATGTTGCGACCCTGGGTTTTCATGAGGATTTTGATGTTCTTTGCCTTAGTCCTTAATTATCGGGTGAGTCCTCTGTTAAGCACTTCCATATTTCCATGCCTTGGAAGATCAAAATTTCGAGGAGGATTAAATTTTTTGTTTGGCAGAACCTCTATGGTGTTAGGGTTAATACTTTGGATTGCGTCAGGAGGTTTTTGCCCAAGTTTATTGGGCCCCAATGTTGTATCCTCGGTGGGAAAGTGTTTGAGGACTTGGATCATCTCCTTTGGTCCTGTTAGTATGCTAGATCGATGTGGAGCAGCTTCTGTGGGACTTTTTCTGTTAGTTTGGCTTGACCAAGGAGTTGCGGATCCATGTTGGAGTTTCTTCCCATCCTCCATTTCGTGATAAGGGCCGCTTGTTGTGGCTTGCTTGTCTTTTTGCTATTGTTTGAGGTCTTTGGGGAGAAAAAGACCATAGGATTTTTAGAAAGGTTGAGACTTTTGGGTGACATGTGGTCCTTGTTAGATATCATATCTCTCTTTGGGTTTCCATTTGTAAAGACTTTTGTAATTATCCTTTAGGTTTTATTTCGCTTCATTGAAGTCCCTTAAGGTTAATTGGGCTCCTCTTGGGGTCATCTTTTTTTTTTTTTTGTTTTCCCTGTATAATCTTTTCATTTTATCTCAATGAAAGTTGAGGTTTTTACAAAAACGAAAAGAAAAGGAAAGAAATGAAATGTTTCTTCTAAAAAAGGAAAAAGGTAGAAGTTATTAAGGTTTGGAGATTTAACACAAATAATAGAAAAAAGGGTCTAATCTTTGCATCTTCCAACACCTTTGCTATATGTGCAAAGCTAACGAGGAATCTCCGTATCATTTATTGGCCAATTGATCGTTGGCTACCGAATTGTGGATCTTTTTGCTGGAAGTACTTATATGGTATACATGTATACATGTGTATTTGAAGTCCTCATTTGTTGGGTTGTGTACCCATCTGAAGTCTCAAATCATTTTGCTGGATATTGAGATACAAATGTGCTTTTTTTTTATCAACATATTTTTACATTGGCATTAATCATTTTATCTATGAAAGTTCAATGCTCAGCTTCCTGATTTCTATTATTTCCATTTCTGCAGTTTGTGCTTACCAGGATAAAATATGGACCTGCACGATACTGGGCTATTTTGTTTGTCTTTTGGTTCCTGGTGTTTGGCATTTGGGCATCGAGGACACACGCTGCTCATACGACGTAAACCGGTACATTATGTACATTCTATTTGGTTTTTTTCCCTTCTCCGCTCAAGGCGATCTCACAAATATACAAGTGTTTGATGCTTCTCTAAGGTACTAATATCATGAAATATATCCTCTAGGGTTTTGATTTTATGTTATCTTTTAGGTTGTATGAGTGTAAAGTTGACATTGGGAAAGGTATTTAAGTATCCGACAGGATACAAAATATCCTTTAGCTGTGTTTCCTTGACATCAGAGCTGAGTATTTTTTATTTGTTAAAAGGATCTTCAATTCTTTCAAGAGATTTTGGTAAATTACTAAATTGTTCTCATCATTTGTTTTGGAAGACACTTTGGTATATACATGCTAAAAATCAGATGCTACTTTAAAATGGATTAAAAGTTTTAAGATGATTCGGAAATTATTTTCTTTAAATTCTGAAACGACATTTGTTGCAATATTTCTATCTTAATCAAAATACATCCACCTGTGATAAAGAGTTTGTTGAATACTCTATCAAATTATATTTATATAATTATATACACCGGTCCTAAGATTTCTCTTTTTAATTTGAGTATTTAGTTTCGGAACTAGTGTGTTTTTGACTTAAATTTTAAAATTGCCAAAATAATTTGCAGAAATTGAGCTCATAGATTTAATCTCAGGATCTAATTTTAATTCATGAAGTTGATGCCCGGTTTAGACTAAACCGAAAAAAGGCAAGTAAAGCGATAAATACAATGCAACCAACCAGATACAACATTGTATTCGGTTATCTAGGACCCGTTTGGTAACGTTCTCGTTTCTTATTTATTGTTTCTAATTTTATTAAGAAATCCAAGCCTTTAATAACTATGTATGTTTCTTGTTTCTCAATTTTTAGAAACACTCCCAAAATTTGTATAGAACTTTTGGGAACAACTAAAACTAGTTTCTCATTTTTTTTTTCTTGTTTCCAATTTTTTCCAAACATAAATAAGAATATTGGTTTGTTATTATTGAATGTATAGGTGTTAGGGTCATGAAATTTTATTTTTCTTTATTAAAAATGAAGAAACGGAAACTAGAAACGAGAACGTTATCAAACGGACCCCTAATTTCCTAATTTTAGCTCGGCACGATAGAGTTCCATGCAAATATTGAGGCAATCACATTAAACACAAATAATCAGGACCAATTATTTAAATTACAAACTTTTTTTTTTATAAGAAACGAGAACTTGGTTGCATAAAAAAAAAAAAAAGGAGCATAGCAACCACCTAAGGGTCGGGGAGAGCCTGCCAGTCATGTACAATCATAAGTAAACTATAGTTACAAAAGAATTTTCTATGTAGGCTTATCCACCAAGAAGTCATATTTTGTACACAATTACAAAAGGACTTGAAACTTAAAGATTTATCTTCAAAAGTTCTGTCGTTTCTTTCTTTCCAAAACAACCACAAAAGAGCTCTAAAGGCACAAGAGCTATCAATTTTGCTTTACCTTGTAGGTTCCATCCACTTAAGCCCTCCACCATCCAATCCTCTACATGCTTTGGCAAGCACCAAGAAAAATCCAGCAGATTTGATAAGAAGCTCACGCCATATAGGCAAATTTACAAAATAGAAATAGGTGATCCATTGATTCAACCCCATTCAAACAAAGGCAGCAAGTTGAAGGGGAGAGGCTCCAATTTCTGAACTTTCTTTGCACCTTATCATTTGTGTTAATACTTTTGAAGGCTAAAGACCACAAAAAGGCCTTTGACTTCTGGGGACTTTTGTGCTTCCAGATCAGATTGATTAGGGGAGTGTGAATTTTGGGGCTTTGTGTGGCAAGTTTTTCAAATGTCGATTTAGTGGAGAAGGTTCCTGATGCATCTGTGGTCCATACCATTTTATCTTTCTCTCTTCCTACACTAAAAGCGTTCAGCTTATCCACCAGGACAACCCAACTAGCAATCTCATGGTCAAAGATACCATTGTGCAGCCCTAGATTCCATGAATGCTCTTCATCTTCCCAACAATCATGTATGTTCCTTCTTGTAGGATAATTTGTGTATATCAGGGAAGAGGTTCTTCAAAGGCTCATAATCTAACCACGCATCTTCCCAAAACCAAATCTCCTGGCCACATCCAGCTTTAAACTTGGATATAATCTATCAAAGAATGGGTAGTTTTTGGTAGTTTTTGGCAATGTCTTTCCACGACCTGCATCCTTTATTTTCTTTTAATTTCTCTGTCTTCCATCCAAAAGGCATAACACCATAAATACTACTTACCACCTTCCTCCATAAGGCGTCTTTCTCCTATGTAAATCTCCAAAGCCATTTAGTTAGAAGGACATCATTTCGGAAAGCCAAAGATCCCACGCCTCGACCACTCGAGCCCAAAGGAAGACCTGCTCAATCCCAGTTGACAAGATTTTTCTCCGATTTGTAATTACCTCCGCTCCAAATGAAGTCTTTGATCAACTTTTCCATGGATTTTATAACTATTTAGGTGCCTTTAGAAGAGAGAACTGGTATAACGGGATGCTATTAAGGACCGACTGAGCAAGTAGAATTCTTCCTCATTTTGATAAGGAAATGTTTTTCCACCCTTCCAATTTAGCCTTCAAATTATCAATAATCGGCTTCCAAAAAGATTGTCTATGATGATTCCCACCCAGCATAAAACCAAGGTAATTAATTGGGAGGACCTCCCTTTTACAATTAAATTTCTCAGCCCAGTTGATAACCTCTTGCTCTTCCACATTTATACCAATCATCAAGGTTTTTGCTCTATTTAAGGAGAGCCCAAAGCCTTCCATAAACAAGTTCAGAATATCCCACCAATTCTGAAGCGTGTCCCCTCCTCCAAATTCCTTCCGGTCTGAAAGCCTTTCAAAATTCTCTTTTCAATTCAAAACTGAATTGTTCGACTAAGAGCATCACCCACGATCGTAAAAAGGAAAGGGGAGAGCAAATCGTCTTGTCTAATGCCTCTAGAAGCTACAGTTTTTCCTCCCGGTTTCCCATTTATCATGATGGAGAAGTTTGTATTTTGAAGGCATCCCCTCTAATCCAGTCTCTCCATTGATCTCCAAACCCCTTCGCTTCAGAATTTCATCTAGGAATACCCAGTTGACTTTATCATGAGCTTTTTCAAGGTCGAACTTAAGAATAAAGCCCTTCTTCCCTTCTTCTTCAACATTTTCCATTCCTCTATTGACTTAGGGCAACTAAAATGGAATCGAGGATTTGCTCCCTTGGACAAAGGCTACTTGACAATTACTGATAGTTGAAGGGAGGACATCTTTCAATCTTTGGACTAAAACCTTTGTTGTCACCTTTTATAGAGAAGTCAACAAGCTTATAGGTTTGAAATCTCTAACTTTTAAGCCATTTTTCTTCTTGGGGATGAGGCATATGTAAGTTTCATTGGTGCGTTTGTTGATGATGTCTTTTTCAAAAAAAATCTTGGAACATCTCTACTACATCTTCTTTCAAAATGTTTCAATAATTTTTATAAAACTCCCTTGTCATTCCATCCGACCTAGGAGATTTACAGTTGCCCATACTCTTGACTGCTCTATGAATTTCATCTTCAATGAATCTTCTTTCCAGCCAAATTTTGTTGTGCTCCTCAATAGGAGTCAACGAAATGCCATCAAGAGTGAATTGTGTTTGATTATCATCTAAGTACGAACTACTGTAGAAGTTCACAATTTATTCTTCAATCTCTTTCTCAGAGGATAGAAGGCTACCATCTTCTTTTTCAAGTAAAGCTTTAAACGCATGCAGCGGAATCGCATCGATTGGACCTTACGCCGTATATTAATTAACATTAAAATACCGTTACGAAAACTCAAACAAACTTTAAACACACTTTAAAGTTGCTGGAAAAATGGTTTAAACGTGCTGAAAAATAAATCTAAATTTATTTTTATGCTTTTCTAAAGAAAAGGGGAAGAACCGTTACAAACCTCCGTTGTAGACTTGATCGTTCTTCGTCAACGACGCTCCAACGAACAAAACGCAGCAACCTCCTTTGAATTTCTTCGCTGGAAAATCCTCCTTGAATGACAAAATAACCACAGAGGTTACACTGGTATGTCTCTGAGTCTAGGAGGCAAAAGACTTGTGGGAGTCTTTCTCTAAGAGGGAGGCTAGAGAGAATTCTAGGTCTTGTCTTGAGAGTCTAAGAGCAAGAGCAGAGTCTCATGAACCAATTAGGTTTAGTGTTCTATTTATAGAAGAGAGACCATGAATAAAATATTCAATTAAATCAATCTTTTCCAAAATTGATTCAATCTTATTCCTTAATTAATCAATCCATGATCAATCAATTCCATAATTGATTAATCTTTTCCACAAATGACTAATTACTTCCATAAGTGATTAGATCATTTCCATAAATGATTAATCACTTCCTTAAGTGATTAATTATTTCCATAATTGATTAATTCCCGGTTAATGAATTCTCTAATTAATTAACCACCAATTAAATATCACATATTTAATTTTCGGCCATGAATTAATTAATTTTCCCAAATAGATTTTAGGTCTTAAATTAATTAATTCATTATTTGAACTCTTTCAAACTTCCATAAATTTATATTTGAATTTCTTCAAATATTAATTTCTCTCATAATAATATATCAATATATACTATATTTGTTTCCCTTAGTAAATTGAACATTTTCAATTTACATTTATTACTTAGTTGCCTCAAATTACTTTATGAGCTACCAGTGGGACCTAATGGACCTACAGATCAGAAGCTCCAACGATGTGAGATTAATTGGTCAAACTCATTAACCACATTAATCAATATTCGTTAACTGTGTACATTCCACTATAGACTCACAGTTGCACTCTTCTCACTGTAGACATATTTTCTGTGTCCACGGATCTAGACCAATATCGACTAGTTAGTCCTTCACGAGCGTGTGTAACACCGCTGGGTCAAATTATCGTTTTACCCCTGGGTTACTTCTATTTCCTTAAGTACCAGTTCTCTTCTAATGAACAACCTGTTTGTGGTCCAACCATCAAACAGAAAACCCTCTCGTGCCATTGAGAGGGTAGGACCCTTTGTTCAAGACTCGGAGTAACCACTTAAGGGAACACTCATCTGCTTCCCTAAAGTTGGGAAGGAGTGAATTCCATCTTGTACGATTATGTTCCCAGCTCCCCATTCGGTCTTGTCCCCAAAATGGTAGGCTTTTTGAGTCGACGTATTGGTCACTCTCACTCATGCAAATCAAAGGACAGTCCCTCATGAGCAGGAGTCCATAATCAACTCAAGATTAAGACTAAGTTGTCTAGGTCGTCCTAGTGAAATTGAAAACCAACTAGTTAACGGTGTTATAACCAGTGGTTACTATTTCGCGGTCCGGTCTTATGCAAACTCATTGCATAGGATACCCCCACTCGCATGTCTCCTACACGAAC
Source organism: Luffa acutangula (assembly GCA_036850905.1). Taxonomy (NCBI): domain Eukaryota; kingdom Viridiplantae; phylum Streptophyta; class Magnoliopsida; order Cucurbitales; family Cucurbitaceae; genus Luffa; species Luffa acutangula. The sequence continues at coordinate 21,857,937 of CM072087.1, forward strand.
GCGTTGGATCGCAACGTTTGTAACAAATACAAAGTGGGCCGTATCCATTGTGTCACCAGGATAAGGCACCCAGTCTTATTCCTATACTATAGACCCTTTAGGCTGTTTCTTAAACAATGATCTCATATGTCGCTACATATTGTTCAAGACTCATACTACAACCTTGGATGTCTAGTTTATTGGATTATGGTTATTTTTAGGCAAAGACAAATATAAAATAACTAATAACAATTAATGGAAAAATATATCAATATTATTTCATTAATATCCGGTCAACAATTACATTCACTATCTACGAGTTTTAGGGCATAAAACCCAACAAACTCCCACTTGAACTAAAACACTAGTTAGTGGGATGTAAATGCAATAATCTAAAGCTGGAAATGCCATGTATATAATAATACAATGAACTAGGGCATCCTTATACCCATTATACATTTCTCTCACTTGCCCTAGATTAGATGACATACATATCTCGTAGACCAAGACCTTTTAGATGACCCTCAAATACTTTAGCCGTGAGAGCCTTCGTAAATGGATCAGCGATGTTGTGCTCCGAAGCGATCTTAGTGACGATCACATCTCCTCGTTGCACAATCTCCCGTATCAGGTGATACTTCCTCTCGGTGTGTTTACCCCGTTTGTGGCTTCGAGGTTCTTTTGAGTTGGCTACAGCCCCACTGTTGTCACAGTATAGTGTTATGGACACGTTCATATTCGAAACCACTTCCAAATCAGACAAGAACTTTCTAAGCCATACTGCCTCCTTAGCTGCTTCGCAAGCTGCTACATACTCAGCCTCCATGGTTGAGTCTGCTATGCATCCTTGTTTGATGCTTCTTCACACTACTGCTCCTCCATTGAGGGTGAAAACTTACCCTGATGTGGATTTCCTTGAATCCTTATCAGCTTGAAAGTCAGAGTCAGTGTATCCTGTAAGAATCAAATCCTTAGCTCCATACACAAGCATGTAGTCCCTCGTTCTCCGAAGATACTTGAGGATATTCTTAACCGCTCCCCAGTGGTCCAACCCTGGATTAGACTGATACCTACTGACTACTCCCACTGCATAACATATGTCAGACCTAGTGCAGAGCATAGCATACATTAAGCTGCCTACAGTTGAGACATAGGGAATGTGTCTCATGTTCTCAATTTCTTGAGGTGTCTTAGGAGGCTGTTCCTTAGACAGGTGTACCCCATGTCTGAAGGGTAGTAGTCCCTTCTTGGAGTTTTGCATCGAATATCGAGACAACATTTTGGCAATATACGTTGCTTGAGACAGAGTTAGCGTTTTGTTCTTACGATCCCTAATTATTTGGATTCCCAGAACATATTGAGCCTCTCCCAGATCTTTCATTTGGAATTGGGCTGCTAGCCATTTCTTAATGTCAGTGAGGTATCCTACATCATTCCCAATGAGCAGGATATCGTCTACATAAAGTATTAGAAAAGCTACTTTCCTTTTGTTAACTTTCTTGTATACACAAGGCTCATCAACGTTTTGGTCAAAACCAAAAGATTTGATTACAGTATCAAATCTAATGTTCCATGATCTGGACGCTTGTTTCAATCCATAAATGGATCGATTGAGCTTACAAACCTTTTGTTCTTGACCTTTGGCTATGAACCCTTCGGGTTGAGACATGAAGATATTCTCTTCAAGATTACCATTCAGAAAGGCAGTCTTAACGTCCATTTGCCATATTTCATAGTCATAATATGTGGCTATGGATAAGAGAATTCTTATGGACTTTAACATGGCTACTAGAGAAAAGGTTTCCTCATAGTCAACCCCTTCCTTTTGGGTATAACTCATTGCCACTAGTCTAGCTTTGAAGGTTTGTACCTTTCTAGTTGCATCTCTTTTTCTCTTATAGATCCATTTGCACCCTATGGGTTTTTACCCCATTTGGTAGATCTGCGAGTTCCCATACAGAATTGGAGTGCATTGACTCCATTTCCAGGTTCATGGCTTTGACCCATTCATCCTTATCTTCGTCATTCATTGCTCGTCGATAAGACAATTGATCCTTAATGCCATCATTAGGTATGACAACCTGAGTTTCAGTTAAACCCAAGTAGCGATCAGGTTGTAATACAACCCTCCCACTGCGTCGAGGCACTCTCAACGTTTGAGATGGACTGGATGGATCTGAAGAATTAGTTCCTTCATCAACCCTTGTTGAAGATCCAATTTTATCAACAACTCTTGGTGATTCTTCAGTAGCTTCTCCTAATATTATTTTGCTGCATGGTTTATGATCTCTCATGTGGTCTTCCTCTAAGAAAGTGACGTTTGTCGATACAATCACCTTATTTTCTTGTGGGTCGTAGAAATAACCACCTCTCGTTTCTTTAGGGTAACCAACAAATTGGCACAATTTTGAAAGAGGTTCCAATTTCTTAGGATTTGTCACAAGCACATGTGCTGGACAACCCCAGATTCGAAAGTGATGCAAACTAGGTTCACGCCCCTTCCATAATTCGAAAGGTGTTTCAGAAACACTTTTCGAGGGAACATTGTTCAAGATGTATACTGCAGTCTCTACTGCATACCCCCAAAACGAGCTAGGCAATTGAGCATAGCTCATCATTGATCGAACCATGTCCAACAAGGTTCTATTTCTCCTTTATGACACACCATTCTGCTGAGGTGTACCAGGGGCTGAGAGTTGAGATTGGATTCCATGTTCTATCATATAATCCTGGAATCTTTGATCCATATACTCCCCTCCTCGATCAGATCGAAGTACTTTAATAGATTTACCTAATAGGTTTTCAACTTCAGCCTTAAACTCCTTAAACTTTTCAAGGGCTTCAGACTTATGTCTCATTAGGTACAAGTAACCATATCTTGAATAATCATCTATAAATGAGATGAAATATTCGTACCCTCCTTGAGCTTTTACATTCATTGGACCACATAGATCCGAATGTATTAACTCTAAGGGTTCTTTGGCTCTGTAACCTTTTCCAGTAAAAGGTCTCTTGGTCATTTTTTCCTCGAGACAAGATTCACAAGGTGGTAGTGAATCATCTTCTAACTTGCTTAGATGTCCATTCTTTACTAAACGACCGGTCCTATCGATGTTTATATGACCAAGTCTAAGATGCCAAAGATGAGTATTGTTACTTGTTGGAGAAATCTTTTGCCTTTTTCTTTGAGTTTCAACAGTTTTAAATAACTCGTGATTTAAAAGTGCTTTGTTTTCGGTTGGTCTTAATACATACAAGTTATTTTCTAATCTGGCTGAACATATAAGTACACCATTCTTATAAATGAACGCTTCATTCATATCAAAAGTAACTGTATATGATTGTTCAATCAAACATGAAATAGAAATTAAGTTCCTCTTAATCTTGGGAATGATTAACAAACTTTCTAAAAGTAAGAATCTATTTCTAAAAAATAACTTCGCAGCTCCCACTGCTTGAGCTGAAATGACTTCTCCAGTTCCAACCCTGAGTGTCATTTCCCCATCGTTCAACTGCCGAAAGGAACTATTTTCTTGAAAAGAAGAGCAAACATGATTAGTTGCTCCTGAATCAAGTATCCGGGTAAACTCATCATGTTCTATCAGGCATGTTTCTAAAACCAGTAAATCAAATTTACCTTCATTTTCCTTCTTTTTCTCAGCAAGGTACTTTGGACAGTTTCTCTTTCAATGTCCATCTACATTGCAGTGGAAACACTTGCCCTTGTCTGCCATAGCTTTGGTTTTTCCCTTGCTTTTAGCAGCAGTATCGGGAGCTTTCCCCTTGTTTCCTTTCTTCTTCTGAGTTTTCTTTGAAGAAGTGGCTACAGATTTAGTTCCAGAGGTTAAACCCTTCTCGAACTTTCTTTTAGAGTGAACAACGTTTGCCTCTCCTTCTATCTGTCCCTTGTTCTTAAGAAGAGACTGATAGAGTTGTAGCTCATTCAGGAGGCTAGTTAGGTTGAATGTTATTTTATTCATCATTGCATTGCTTCAAAACTGCAGAAAACTCTTCGGAAGATATTCTAAGATGAATGCAACCTGACTACGCTCATCTATGACCGCCCCGTTTGCTTCTGCCACGTTGAATTGGACCATCATATCCAGGACATGCTCCCGAATAGACGTGCCCTCTTTCATGCGAGTTGGTAGGACGGTTGTCCAAACATCTCCTGGAGAGAGTTCATAATCTCCCTCGCTGTTACCATGTCCTCATGCCTTTTAGCCAAAACTTAAGATAAGCTGACTAGGATATAGACGCGAGTCTTATCATTGGTCTTTGTCCAGCGGTTATAAGCATCCTTAACTGCTTGGGATGCATTATGAGCAGGGGCTGGAGGACAATCCTCCGTTAAGAAGAACCACAGATCATCGACAACAAGAATCGTATTCAGGTTCGACTTCCACGTAGGGTAATTTTCGCCGGTTAATTTCTCATTTTTAAGCAGAGAGACAATTGAGGAAGACATTGCTGAAATTTAAACAAACAATGACCGTATTAGTTATCTTTGCCTTAACCCATCATACAAGCAAACAATTGCACACAATCCAATCAATTTAGCAAAACAGACAATCACAGAACCCTAAAACTATTGATTTAGTTTTGCAAAGATGTTTCAGAGGTTTAGAATATCAGCCACCGAAGGGTGATCAGACATTCTTCCTCTGAAATGAGACATCTCTCAGCTAATTCTAATTCCAGAATAACTCATATTCCTATAGACATTAGCCACCGTTATTCGGTCAAGGATTTGTTAACACTTTAACTCATCCTCGTAAGTGTAACCCTCCCACTTTCAGATCTCAGAGGCACGCACCAACAGGCTATCGAAGGGAAAGACAACTGTTAGTGATTAGCCTAAGAGCTCCTATCCTTTTTAGGAGTTCATGATGTTCCGAATCCTATGATCAGGCCCTCCGAAGGGATGGTTGCACATGGGCAACCTACAGGCGGATCATAGGACTCTCACGGTGTGAACTAAGGGCAGAGACCGAGGGATATGCTGACACGTGTCCCACTCCCACTTACTCTAGACATTTTTCCCATTCACCTTTATATTAATTCATTCAAACACTTTCTGAAGGGAGGCCGCTCCTAAGGCGACTCGAAGCCGAGCATGAATCTCACATTGTGAATATAGAGACGTAGGAGCAAAACTTGATTTAAACCTTGTTTTGTGATTTTTCTCCCACTGAAAATGTCCTAAGGTTAATATAGGGTTGTTTAACTTAGATAGAATTCGGCTAAGTCAATCTATCTAAGTTTGATCTTATTATAACAATTATGGAAAGGATTCAACTGCAATCTTTTGAGTGAATTAAACTTCTTTTAATAAACTCAACATTGCAAATCAACATTACTATGGTTAATTCAACTCAATGTTCGGGTCAGTTCCCAGGTAGGAGGTGTTCCGTAAACCGTCAACTTAAATACCTCCAACCTTAGACAGAACTTTACCGAGTGAGTTCCCTTATAACCTCAGTAATGTAAGGTCTTTACTCTAAAGATCTAGGTGCATTAAACACTTTTAATAAACCTAGTGACATTGCATGCTAACATTTAACTATGATTAATTCAACTCCGGTATCCCAGGTCAGTTCCCAGGTAGGAGGTGTTTCGTAAACCGTAAACTTAAATACCCTCAGCGTTGACAGAACATTATCGGTGAAGTTCCCTTATAATCACAGCAATGTTTTTCCTACTTAGTCAATTAAAACTATTTTTAATTCTAAGTAAGAAAAGATTCTAATCCTATTAGAAACTGATCTAGGTCTAATTAATTTTAAACAATTTAAAATTAATCCAATTTATCCTATGATCTTATGTTTGCATGCAAATCTTGATTATAGATTGACGGTTTCTAATCATTAATATTAAAGAACTATTTCAAATTTTAATGATTAATCCTATAATCAAGAATCTAGGGTTTAATTCATTCAACAATCTCATTCAAATTAAATAATTAAACCACACTTATTGCATGAATAATATAACAATTATATTAACTACGGATGTTTCATGCTTCATGCAATATTGATTTTCTTTTAATATAACAATTATAAGCCAATCAAGAAAATCAATCAAGCATGCTTCATTCATCACATTAAACATAACTATTTATATTTAATTTAAGTAATGACATTGTTCACACGTAACTTCGGGGATGGAGACACGTGGAATAAATAATATATTTGTATTAATGTAATATGCGTGTGGGTGTACAATCTCTAACTTTAATCCTCTGATTCTCTCTCTTGTGTGTGAATGTGTTTCACTCGAGGGCTGGAACGCTTGATCCCGAGTCTGAAGCTTCAATGGATTCTTGGAGCTTGAAGTCTTCTAGTCTTGAAGGAGTCTTCAGCCTTCAAGAAGTGTTGATGTCCTGAAGAGTCTTTGATCTTCAAGGAGTGTTGAAGTCTTGAAGAGTGTTTGGTCTTCAAGAAACGTTGATGTCCTGAAGAGTTTTTGATCTTCAAGGAGTGTTGAGGTCTTGAAGAGCGTTTGGTCTTCAAGAAGTGTTGATGTCCTGAAGAGTATTTGATCTTCAAGGAGTGTTGAAGTCTTGAAGGGTGTTTGGTCTTCAAGGAGTGTTTGAAGTCTTGAAGAGTGTTTGGTCTTCAAGAAGTGTTCAACACTTGGACTTGTGGATTGCAGAGAGTCTTCGGTCTTCAGACTTGGTGGAGTCTCTCTGAATTCTCTGGTTCTGCTTGAGAGCTTTGAAAACTCTGAACTCTTGTCTTGTGAGAGTGTAGAATTTCTGAACCCCTGAAATGGAGGAGAACCCCTCTATTTATAGAGTTCTCGCTGGATGGGCCCTAGTGACTGTTGGGCCTAACAACTTGGGCTTGGGCTTTTGTTGGACTTGGGTCTGGTTTATATTTGACCCAAAACCATATGACCCAAATATTTAAAAGACCCAAATTTGATCCAATTAATTATTTTCTTTAATTAATTGGTCAAATCAATTAATCTGATCAAAATAATTTATTTTTAATTAATTGATCAAATGGACATTTGGCCCTAAAAATTTATAATTGGCCAACTTTGTCTTCAAATTAAATTTGGGACACATGTCGATTTATAATTGGTCCCAAATTTACTCAATTATAATTTTGTCATTAATTTAAATAATGACGTGACAATTTGTCATTGGCCAAAATTTCTCCTTCAATAGACATGCTTCATGCTTTATAATTTTTTCATATAATTAATATACACTTATATTAAAAATATGAAAACAATTTCATGCATTTAAACATACATTATAACAATTTATAATATATAAAAAATGCATGAACATGTTTATAACCTAAGGTGGGATTAAATATTTTATATGACATCCATAAAGCATATAAATAGCAATTGAACCGGTTAATTTTGGCCCCTAGGATAAAATAAATCATTAAATTACAATAATTAGCTAGATTCTATCCTAAAATCCTTCTGCATCTCCCAAAATTGGTCTAGACAGCACGAACCGCCCCTAACCACCTCAAACCGGCCTCCAAAATCACGAACCATGCCAAAAATTAGCTGAACCGGACCAAATAGGTCCCAGCCCAGCCGAACTGGTCCGAACCGGTTCACCCACCATCTTGAACCGCGCCTGATGAAGCCCTAACGCGCGTCGCCATCGTGACAGCGTCGAGACACTATCAACACAACATCCCAACGCTGTGCGCTTTCCTTATCTGAGCGCCTGCGGTATCGAGACAGCGTCGAGACGCTGTTGAAGTAGCGTCCCGACGTTGTTGCGTCTGGAAGCAAATTCTAGGCAGAAACAGCAACGAATCTTCGGTTTTGGCCTCGATTTCTCCGATTTTCATCTCATAAAAACCTATTCTAGACCCGGACTTACATAGGACTCAATTTTACATAAAATACCCGAAACACTGGGCCTTACATGATCAAAATCACATAAAAATAAAATCTATGGCCATAAAATTAACCTAAACAGTTCAACGCAAACCGAACATACATTATGCATAAATCCCACCTATTAGAGCCTATCGCAACTTTTAATATTAATTAATAGGGACAGCGATGGCTCTGATGTCGATTGAAGGGAATAAAAGTCCCCATGCAGCGGAAGCGCATTGATTGGACCTTACGTCAAATATTAATTAACATTAAATATATCTTTACGAAAACTCAAACAAACTTTAAACACACTTTAAAGTTGCTGGAAAAATGGTTTAAACATGCTGAAAAATAAATCTAAATTTATTTTTATGCTTTTCTAAAGAAAAGGGGAAGAACCGTTACAAACCTCCGTTGTAGACTTGATCGTTCTTCATCAACGACGCTCCAACGAACAAAACGCAGTAACCTCCTTTGAATTTCTTCGCTGGAAAATCCTCCTTGAATGACAAAATAACCACAGAGGTTACACTGGTATGTCTCTGAGTCTAGGAGGCAAAAGACTTGTGGGAGTCTTTCTCTAAGAGGGAGGCTAGAGAGAATTCTAGGTCTTGTCTTGAGAGTCTAAGAGCAAGAGCAGAGTCTCATGAACCAATTAGGTTTAGTGTTCTATTTATAGAAGAGAGACCATGAATAAAATATTCAATTAAATCAATCTTTTCCAAAATTGATTCAATCTTATTCCTTAATTAATCAATCCATGATCAATCAATTCCATAATTGATTAATCTTTTCCACAAATGACTAATTACTTCCATAAGTGATTAGATCATTTCCATAAATGATTAATCACTTCCTTAAGTGATTAATTATTTCCATAATTGATTAATTCCCGGTTAATGAATTCTCTAATTAATTAACCACAAATTAAATATCACATATTTAATTTTCGGCCATGAATTAATTAATTTTCCCAAATAGATTTTAGGTCTTAAATTAATTAATTCATTATTTGAACTCTTTCAAACTTCCATAAATTTATATTTGAATTTCTTCAAATATTAATTTCTCTCATAATAATATATCAATACCAGTTCTCCTCTAATAAACAACCTGTTTGTGGTCCAACCATCAAACAGAAAACAAGGCCAATGAGTGGGAATCAATTAATTACCGTTTTACCCCTGGGTTACTTCTATTTCCTTAAGTACCAGTTCTCCTCTAATGAACAACCTGTTTGTGGTCCAATCATCAAACAGAAAACCCTCTCGTTCCATTGAGAGGGTAGAGCCCTTTGTTCAAGACTCGGAGTAACCACTTAAGGGAACACTCATCTGCTTCCCTAAAGTTGGGAATGAGTGAATTCCATCTTGTACGATTATGTTCCCAGCTCCCCATTCGGTCTTGTCCCCAAAATGGTAGGCTTTTTGAGTCGGCGTATTAGCCACTCTCACCCATGCAAATCAAAGGACAGTCCCTCATGAGCAGGAGTCCATAATCAACTCAGGATTAAGACTAAGTTGTCTAGGTCGTCCTAGTGAAATTGAAAACCAACTAGTTAACGGTGTTATAACCAGTGGTTACTATTTCGCGGTCCAGTCTTATGCAAACTCATTGCATAGGATACCCTCACTCGCATGTCTCCTACACGAACGCGTTGGATCGCAGCGTTTGTATCAAATACAAAGTAGGTCGTATCCATAGGTGTCACCAGGATAAGACACCCAGTCTTATCCCTATACTATAGACCCTTTAGGCTGTTTCTTGAACAATGATCTCATATGTCGCTACATATTGTTCAAGACTCATATTACAACCTTGGATGTTTAGTTTATTGGATTAGGGTTATTTTTAGGCAAAGACAAATATAAAATAAATAATAACAATTAATGGAAAAATATATCAATATTATTTCATTAATAACCGGTCAACAGTTACATTTACTATCTACGAGTTTTAGGGCATAAAACCCAACAATTTCAATTTACATTTTTGTCTAAGTAGTCTTTACTCTTTCACCGTAATGTCCAACAACTCTACTTTAATTTTCACTCTTTCCTCTTTTTAGGTGAGTATTGAGGTTGCCTTGCTCTTCCATCAAGTCGATCTTCTCAATTGGGTTCAAGCAATCATTCTTTTTATCTGTAGGTGGATGGCAAAGCAAAATATAATAAATGCCTAGAATGGATGCCTAAAACTAAAGAAATAAATAAAACTCATGCGGATTAGGCAAACTTAGAGTGTGCTTTGTCACACTACATGCAACCTAAGTGTAAGAAGCATGCAGTCGAGTAATAAATTGGAAGTACTCCAGAGTCTATCCTCAGGGAATCCTAGAAAGACAATCTTGAGAAGTTTAACTACAATGTTGCTCTAGGAAAACAAATATAAGAATAGTGTGGTAAACTTGATCATGCGGTGGGAAAAATAAATGAATGCAGAGAAGAAAGTAAATAATAATAGGCAATCTCAGGTAGTGCGTAGTTACAGAGCACGATGATAACAAGGTCGGTTCTTAATTAAAAAGGGGTTCAAGGCTCAACCACGGCCTCTTATTGCTAGTATGCCTCCAAATGTCTTTTACGTCTAATGCTGAAGAAACCTATGAGTCTATGCAAGGGGTCCTAAGAAAGTCTCCCTCCCGATATCACATTCTCTAATAATAGTTAGATCCCTCTGTGCTACTATTAATTAATATTCTATCGCCTGTTTTATATGCTTACAAGTGGTTGAACTATCCCCAACACCAATCGTAGTACCCTAAGCACTCTTGCTCACTTTGAATATTTCCACATGTCTATGTCCTTTCGCTACTCCAGGCATGTTTAATTATACTTGACATCGATTGGCCAAACAGACACAAGCAATTTTAACGAGCACTTTCAAAGTGAAGACTCAAAAGCATTTGAACAATAAGAAAAGATAAGTTTAAGAGTTATACATCGCAATAGTGGCTTGTCTAAGCCTTAATGAAAGAGTTTAGCTGCAATACATAATAAAAAATACACTAACAAACAAGTAAAGAAATGAAAATGAAAAGAAATGGTGAAGCTAGTTGACGCTGTCGCGTCGCTGGTTGCCTTGCTCTCAGGTGGAGCTGTTCGTTCGTCTTGCTTGAGACCTTCAATGGAAGCTCTCCGTCTTAAAATAGGTTTCAGAACAGAGGAAGAAGATGAATTGATTTTCTCCAAAAATTCCTCTCCCTTCAAACCTTCAGAATTTTGACTTTTATACAGAGAGAGAATCTAGGATAATTAGTTGGGCAGCCCTGAAAGCTTTTCAGAATAGTACACTCGGGATTGGGGCTACAGGTGGTTCCGACATAGGGTTGTCCATTTTATCGGCCTCATTCTTCTAATTGCTTCAGAGGTGTCGCACACCTATCCTTCAGTCTAAAAAGGTTGCTTTATGTCGCTTTCACCCATTGACCTTCTCTTCTTAGATTCTCGCTACGTAGGGTTGGGGTGATCAACGTTAACATGTTGCCTTGCGACCCACGTCTTAATGATTTTCTTGTGTCACAACAACGTGTGAGGTAGAATGACATATTAAAGTTGCTAAAAGGAATATATGCTTTTAGGACATGCGTTGAATGCGCCTTCACTTGCTTATTTTTAGTACTTTGCCTTGATTTTCATAAATTTAGGCGCTGCTCTAGCGCATCGAGGGTATTCAATATTCACTTTTACTTACTTGGAATAACTTGCTTTTGACAAGTTATCATCTGTCACATTTATTTAAATTAGAAACCTAATTCAATTAATTAGCAAATTAGCTATGATCACTTGTCTCAAAAAATAAAAATTAGCTATGATCGCTCGCAAAGGTTGGAAAATCACACACATGAGATGGATCCAGGGCTACAATTAGCAAATCAAGCATGGATAACAATTGAAGCGTCAATTGAACTAAAACATCTCAGCTAAAATTTAAAAAGTTCAAGAATCAAATATATGCATGAATCTCAAATCTCCCTTAATACAAAATTGGTGTCTAATTACACCAGAAACAACAACTAAGAATCTAGCCTAACATTAAAATGCTAAACACATAATTCAATTAAGCTTAATCAAAGTTAAAACAACTCTTAAAACTAATTAAAAGGGTAAGCTAAAGTAGAAATTAAAATGGACAGAAAAGGAAAGACATATCCAAGGAAATTTTAACTTAATTTGGCTAAAGAAAAAGAATGCAAGGGGATAACATTTAGACACTGTCCTTAGCGTCTCAACCTACGGATGTGAATTGACAGAGTGAGCATGCTTGCGCTTTGGGCGTCAAGACGCTTTGGACGGAATGACTTTGATAACATTAATTTGTTTTAGAGTTGTTTCCTCCTAATTTGCTTACCTTTATTGTTATGTATGCGAAAAATGCGTTAATTTGACTATAATATTATTGCAAGTCTAAAACAATGGTTCAGACTGATTCAGGGAAAAATCGAGCTAAAATGGAGTCAAAATAACGAAATTACCCCTCGGTCAACTCAAGTCAACTTTTAGGCATGAAATTTATGAAGAAGCTGATTAAGAAGCGTCAAAACGTTGTGGTTTTGAACCCTCAATGTCGCAAAAACAAGAGCTAGTGTCGAGACGTTAGCCCTTAGCGTCTCGACGCCAGGGGACCACTGGAGCCAAAATCTCGTTAAAAGCGTCTTGACGTTGCTCCTAGCACATTGTCTCGATGTGGTCATGTTGTGCGCCGCATTTTTGTTTGTGATTTTCGAAGTGTTGACATGCTTGGCATGGTGTCTCAACACTCTCGATTGGGCTTTAAATAGTTCTTTTCCGCACTTTAGGGTTCATCTTCCGTTTTTCCTTTCCCTTTAGCTATTTTCTTGTGTTTCCTCCTCATTTTTCTCTTTTCCTTTGTAATTAGCTTAGTTTAGATTAGGATTACAGTAGATTCGGTGGGTGATCGAGTCATGACACCTTGCTCGATGATCGGCTAGATGAATTTCTTGTAATCAGAAACTCGATTGTAAGTTTAGTTGGATTCTTATGAGACTTTGAGCATTTTATTCCATGAAGACTTTTATGTTTGTTGAATTCTATTTTATCATGATTAGCTCTGATAGGAGGGATTGGCAACCTCGTCCATAGTCATTCTACTCATATTAGCTATCGGTAGCAACTAGGTGAAACATGTGGCTCCGTTTTAGGCGTTTCATCCCTAAATATGTAGCAAATTGCATGTTATCCTAGAATTCGACACTTAGTCATTTTTAAGTTTTCTATGAGTTGTAAACATGAGTGCCCCAAATGGAAGACTTTTTAAAATTTTTCTAGGAAATGTCTTGCATTAGTGGAGTATTTTCCTAGGTTAGAATTGGATTTGAATGCTTAGGAGCGAATTATTAGGTTCATATGCTTGTTGTCACCTCAATAGGTGTAGGGAAGAGCTAAAGAGTTATTTTTTTGCAAATTAGTATGTTTAATCTTGCCTAGGAGGATAGAAAAGAATATATGCTTATCATGCTCATAAAGAAAAATCATTCTTGTCTTTACATCTGAAAGAAAATAATGTTGACTTGTGTACACAATATGCAATGTTTAATAATGTTTTAGGCAAAAAGAGCTACCCCTGTTGTGATCAGTTAGGCCAACCAAGGGTTAAACTTGGGCTATGGGTCTTACAATAGGTGTGTGAAAGCTAGTGTCACTTTTACTTGCTTAATTCAATTTTAATTAAAAGCACCTAGGTATGGATAAAAACAATCTAATTTGTTCCAATGGCTCATTAGTAAATCCTGAGTGCCAGTGTGAAGGGAAGATGAGTTGAGGGGTTAATAATCCAATCCCGAGCTAGTAGAGTCTAATCTAATTAAGTTAGACCTCTCTTATGCAAGTTAATTTTGGAATAATTTCAATTTGTCTCCTTCATTGGGCCTTATATGCATGTCTCTTAATTGCTTAATTATTGACTTGTGAGCCTTGAGGAATGAGTTATATTTGTTGCATCTATTTTCAACCTATGCTTAATTTCTAGTTTGCTCGAGGACTAGCAAAAGCTTAATTTTGGGGATGTTTGATAGCACGCATAGCGAGCTATTTTTCCCAGTTTATTTTAGTTAGTCTTTGAGTACTATTAGGCCAAATTATGCACTTTAATGTTTATTTTTGTAGGAATCGAATATTGGAGTTAAATTGGAGAAATTTGAGTTAATCGAGCGTTTGGGACATAAAAAGAGGCAAGGGATCGAAAAGGAATCAAATTGGAGGCTTGTCACAAGTGGAAGACCCGTGAGCTAGCGTCTCGACGCTACTTTCTGGGCATCTTGACGCTAGAGATTTTCCTTTTCTGATTAGGGCGGCAAAGAGGACAGCGTCGAGATGCTGTCGGCAGAATTTCTATAAATACCTTATCATATGCTACGGCCAAAGGGAGTCCAATTGGTTAGATTTTAGCCCTAATTCCAACTAGAGACCTTTGGTGGGAGCTGAAGCAAGGCCAATGAGTGGGAATCAAACGAGAAGACGTGGAGATCGTGACGGGGACGTGCAGTGTCAACAGATTCGAGTTTTTCCTTATCTTTTCTTTACCTCTTGTTGTTTTTATGGCTTTTCTTTCAATTAATGTTTGTAGTTTCAATACTATGATTTGCTAATTGTTTGTTTTAGGGATTGATGTAGTTGTTTAGTTTGTTGGATTGATTTTTGGTATGAATGTGCTTTTATTTTATTCATGTGATATGGTTAAATGCTTTCAATTACTTGATCACTAGTTGAATGAATTAGTGTTGAATCTTGTTTGGGAGAGGGGATTTAGCTTAGACGTTACCAATTGCATGACTAAAGTAGAAATTCTAAGATCGGGAGATTTAGAATAACTTTAGAAGTTGTAACAAGGACTAAACTCAAGATTGTGCATGCTAATGAACTTAGATAAGGATATTGGGTTTATTGTATGCATGAGAATCAATTATGCTTGGGAGAGATAATTGTGATAAAAGTTTCGGCTTGTAAAATAATTGCACGCTAAATTCATCTCATTAACTAATCCTCAATCTCAAATAATGAAATCAATTCCCTAAGAGTCTTTCCATTTGAATCTCCACCTTTTATTTTATGCTTTTTTCTTTAGATTTATCTTTTACAATAAGTTTTGCTCTATAAATAAAATTGGACAAGATTATTCACGGTACTTAGTTTAACTAGAAAATCAATCCAGAGGACGACATTCGATTTCATATCACTATATTATTACTTGACCCGTAAACTTATGGTAAGCAAATCGCGCATCAAGAATGCATGTTTTAAGTTTGGGGGTGGAATGCTTTGCTTATCTGATCCCTTGAGCATCTGAGTTCGGGCTATATTTTTTGAGCTTAGGGCATATGGTTGTTTTTTTATGTTATTTTTGCATGATTATGATTTCCTAAGATAGACTTTCTTGTCAATTTTTAAGCTTTTGATGAGTTGTAAGCATAAGTGCCCCAAAAGGGAGACTTTAAAATTTTTCTAGGAGATGTCTTGCATTAGTAGAGTATTTTCCTTGGTTTAGAATTGGACTTGAATGCTTAGGAGCGAATTATTAGGTTCATACGCTTGTTATCACCTTGATAGGTGTAGGGAAGAGCTAAAGAGTTAACTTTTTGCAAATTGAATGTTTAATCTTGCCTAGGAGGAAATAAATGAATATATGTTTATCATGCTCATACAGAAAAATCATTATTGTCTTTACTTTTGAAAGACAATTATGTCATGGCTTGTGCACAACCACATATTATGACTATGAAATATGGCAAATGGACGTCAAGACTGCCTTTCTGAATGGTAATCTTGAAGAGAATATCTTCATGTCTCAACCTGAAGGGTCCATAGCCCAAGGTCACGAGCAAAAGGTTTGTAAGCTAAATCGATCCATTTATGGATTGAAACAAGCTTCCAAATCATGGAACATTAGATTTGATACTGCGATAAAATCTTTTGGTTTTGACCAAAACGTTGATGAGCCTTGTGTGTACAAGAAAATCAACAAAAAGAAAGTAGCTTTTCTAATACTTTATGTAGACGATATCCTACTCATTGAGAATGATGTAGGGTACCTCACTGACATTAAGAAATGACTAGCAACCCAATTCCAAATGAAAGATCTGGGAGAGGCTTAATATGTTCTTGGAATCCAAATCATTAGGGATCAAAAGAACAAAATGCTATCACTGTCTCAAGCAAAGTATATTGACAAAATGTTGTCTCGATATTTGATGCAAAACTCCAAGAAGGGATTATTACCCTTCAGACATGGGGTACACCTATCTAAGGAACAGTCTCCTAGGACACCTCAAGAAATTGAGAACATGAGATACATTCCCTACGCATCAGTTGTTGGCAACTTAATGTATGCTATGCTCTGCACTAGGCCTGACATTTGTTATGCAGTGGGAGTAGTCAGTCGGTATCGGTCTAATCCAGGGTTGGACCACTGGCGAGCGGTTAAGAATATCCTCAAGTATCTTTGGAGAACGAGGGACTACATGCTTGTGTATGGAGCTAAGGATTTGATTTTTACTAGATACACTGACTCTGACTTTCAAGCTGATAAGGATTCAAGGAAATCTACATCAGGGTCAGTATTCACCCTCAATGGAGGAGCAGTAGTTTGGAGAAACATCAAACAAGGATGCATAGCAGACTCAACCATGGAGGCTGAGTATGTAGCGGCTTGCGAAATAGCTAAGGAGGCAATCTGGCTTAGAAATTTCTTGACTAATTTGGAAGTTGTTCCGAATATGAACGTGCCCATAACACTATACTGTGACAACAGTGGGGCTGTAGCCAACTCAAAAGAACCTCGAAGCCACAAACGAGGTAAACACATCAAAAGGAAGTATCACCTGGTACGGGAGATTGTGCAACGAGGAGATGTGATCGTCAATAAGATCGCTTCCGAGCACAACATCGCTGATCCATTTACGAAGGCTCTCACGGCTAAAGTGTTTGACCATCTAGAGGATCTAGGTCTACGAGATATGTATGCCATCTAATCTAGGGCAAGTGGGAGAAATGTATGATGGGTATAACTAGTGTTTTAGTTCAAGTGGGAGTTTGTTGGGTTTTATGTCCTAAAACTCGTAGATAGTGAATGTAACCGTTGACCGGATATTAATGAAATAATATTGATATATTTTTCCATTAAATGTTATTAGTTATTTTATATTTGTCTTTGCCTAAAATAACCATAATCCAATAAACTAGACATCCTGGGCTATAATATGAGTCTTGAACTATATGTAGCGACATATGGGATCATTGTTCAAGAAACAACCTAAAGGATCTATAGTATAGGGATAAGACTGGGTGCCTTATCCTGGCGACACTATGGATACGGCCCACTTAGTATTTGATACAAACGCTATGATCCAACGCGTTCGTGTAGGAGACATGTGAATGGGGGTATCCTATGCAATGAGTTTGCATAAGACCGGACCGTGAAATAGTAACCACTAGTTATAACACCGTTAACTAGTTGGTTTTTTATTTCACTAGGACGACCTAGACAACTTAGTCTTAATCCTGAGTTGATTATGGACTCCTGCTCATGAGGGATTGTCCTTTGATTTGTATGGGTGAGAGTGGTCAATACGCTGACTCAATAAGCCTACCATTTTGGGGACAAGACCGAACGGGGAGCTGGGAACATAATCGTACAAGATGAAATTCACCCCTTCCCGACTTTAGGGAAGCAGATGAGTATTCCCTTAAGTGGTGACTCCGAGTCTTAAACAAAGGGTCCTACCCTCTCAATGGCACGAGAGGGTTTTCTGTTTGATGGTTGGACCACAAACAGGTTATTCATTAGAGGAGAACTGGTACTTAAGGAAATAGAAGTATCGAAGGGGTAAAACGGTAATTTGACCCAGCCGGTGTTACAGACACTCGTGAAGGACTAACTAGTCGATATTGGTCTATATCTGTGGACACAGAAAATATGTCTGCAGTGAGAAGAGTGCAACTATGAGTCTATAGTGGAATGTACACACAGTTAACGAATATTGATTAATTTGGTTAATGAGTTTGACCAATTAATCTCACATCGTTGGAGCTTCTGATCTGCAGGTCCATTAGGTCCCACTAGTAGCTCATAAAATAATTTGAGGCAACTAAGTAATATATGTAAATTGAAAATATTCAATTTACTAAGGGAAACAATATAATATATATTGATATATTATTATGAGAGAAATTAATATTTGAAAAAATTCAAATATTAATATAAATTTGAGTCACGTTAAATTTATGGAAGTTTGAAAGAGTTCAAATAATGAATTAATTAATTTTAAGGCCTAAAATCTATTTGGGCAAATTAATTAATTCAAGGCCAAAAATTAAATATTTGATATTTAATTGGTGGTTAATTAATTAAAGAATTCATTAACCGGGAATTAATCAATTATGGAAATAATTAATCACTTAAGGAAGTGATTAATCATTTATGAAAATGATCTAATCACTTATGGAAGTAATTAGTCATTTGTGGAAAAGATTAATCAATTATGGAATTGATTGATCTTAGATTGATTAAATAAGGAATAAGATTGAATCAATTTTGGAAAAGATTGATTTAATTGAATATTTTATTCATGGTCTTTCTTCTATAAATAGAACACTAGACCTAATTGTTAGCTTTACGAGCTTCAATCATACTTTGTTTTGATGATAACAAACTTTAATTTACTAATGATTTTAGTGTTTTAATGTATTCATAATGTAGAGCTTGGAAAGACTATTCCAACGCATTTTGAATCGCTCAAATCGGAGTTCAAATGAGAAAGTTACAAGCAACGGAAGAAAAAGCCTACGTGGTAGTGACGTGGCGCTTGCGTGGCATCCAACGTGGCAGCTGATGTGAATGATCAATTTCCTCCATTTTTCTCTTAATTTTAATCATAATTTTAATTTCCATTATCTCATAAATTCAATCCTTTCACATCTCTTTTTTTAATCCAATTTTCTCCTAAATCTTCACCAAAGCTCCACCAATTCAAATTTATTCTTTCCAAAATTCTATTCCCTAAAATCCTTGATTTATTCTCAAATCTCAAAAATTCCATTCTTTCAAAATTCAACCTTAATGTTAAAATCCTTTCCTTTTCTAATTTAAATTCAATCTCCACCCTCCATCTTTAATTTGATATAACGGCCAATATTTATCCTCCTCGCCTATAAATTCAACTTGATTTCACTCTTCATATACACACCAAAAAGCTATCAAAGTCTTATTCTCTTAAGTCTCACTACTCTAAAATTCTTGTCCTCCCTTGCTCCTAAATTGGCCTAGTTATTATTTTGTGAGGTTTCTTTTTAAGAGTGCTCAACTTTGTGTATCTTGCCTTCAAGAGGTATTTTATTTTGTGATTTTATTCTTTTATTCTTTTATTCTTTTATTATTGGGAATTGTAAAAAGGTGTGGGTGCACCTTGGGAATTGAGTGAGTGGTTTAATCCTGAACCCGAAAAAGGATTTGTAGCGGTTTGATCCTGAACCAGGTTAAAAGGATCGTAGTGGTTTGATCTTGAATTCGTTTAAAAAGATCGGTATAGGTTGGGTCCTGAACTTGTAAAAGGATCGGTAAAGGTTTACTCTTGAACCTAGAAAAAGAGTCGGTTTGGTTCTCACCCGTAGGAGAGTCGTTGCAGTAAAATACCCAAGAATGAGTCTTGGGGAGTGGAGTAGGAATTTCCGAACCACTATAAAATTTCCTGGTGTTATCTCTTTCTCTCTACTCTATTAATTTTCGCTATTTCATTTTTATGAGTAGATTGCATGCCTAGAAAAATTGTCAAATATTTCTAGCATATTTTATGTTTTATAGTGCTTATTAAATTTAGGGAAAAATACACTTTTGGTCCTTGAGGTTTGGGTTAAGTGACACTTTGGTCCCTGAGTTTTCAAACTCAACAAAAATACCCCTGAGGTTTGAGATAAGGAGCATTTTAGTCCCTGCCGTTAATTTTTCTGTTAAATCTTAACAGTTGCTAACGTGGCACTATTATTTTAATAAAAAAAATTATTTTTTTTTAATTTTTTAAAATAAAAATAATAAAATAATAAAATATTAATATTTTTTTATTTTTTTATTCTTTTTTCTCCCTTTCTCTTTCTTCTTCTTCTCTTTCTCCATATCCTTCATCTTCCTTCTTCTTCTTCCTAACTCCGACGACCGGCGGCCGTCGCCTGCCGCCGGCGACTGTTTTTTTTTTTTCTTCTTCTTCTCTTTTTCTCTTTTCTTCCCCATTTTTCTTCTTTTCTTTAAAAAAAAAAAATCCAGAGGGAGGAGGGAAGAGGGGCCTCCCTCCTCCTCCTTTTCCGGCCCCTCCTCCCTCCCCGTCCAGATCTGGACGGAGAGGGAGGAGGGGCCTCCCTCCTCCTCCGTTTCGCGCCAGAAAAGGAGGAGGAGGGAGGCCCCTCCTCCTCCGTTTCCAGCCGGAAATGGAGGAGGAGGGAGGTCCCTCCTCCCTCTTGATTTTTTTTTTTAAAGAAAAGAAGAAAAATGGGGAAGAAAAGAGAAGAAGAGAAGAAGAAGAAAAAAAAAACAGTCGCCGGCGACCGCCGGTCGTCGGAGTTAGGAAGAAGAAGAAGGAAGATGAAGGATATGGAGAAAGAGAAGAAGAAGAAAGAGAAAAGGAGAAAAAAGAATAAAAAAAAATATATTAATATTTTATTATTTTATTATTTTTATTTTAAAAAATAAAAAAAAATAATTTTTTTTATTAAAATAATAGTGCCACGTCAGCAATTGTTAAGATTTAACAGAAAAATTAACGGCAGGGACTAAAATGCTCCTTATCTCATACCTCAGGGGTATTTTTGTTGAGTTTGAAAACTCAGGGACCAAAGTGTCACTTAACCAAAACCTCAGGGACCAAAAGTGTATTTTTCCCTTAAATTTACTTAGTTTAAATCAATTCATTTTAATTTAGCAAAAAGTTTTAAATTTTATTAAGCAACTCTATTCACCCCCCCTAGTGTTGCCATACGATCCTACACTAATTGGTTCAGGACTCTCCTCTCGCTCTTAGACTCACAAGACAAGACCCTAGAATTCTCTCTAGCCTCCCTCTTAGAGAAAGACTCCCACAAGTCTTTTGTCTCCTAGACTTAGAGACATACCGGTGTAACCTCTATAGTTATTGTGTCTTTGAAGAAGAATTTTCCAGTGAAGAAACTACAAGGAGCCTGCTGCGTTATCGTTGGTTGAAGCGTTGTTGGCAAAGAATGGTCAAGTCTACAACGAAGGTTTGTAACGGTTCTTTCCCGTTTCTTTAGAAAAGTATGAAAATAAATTAGATTTAATTTTCAAGCATGTTTATAGCAATTTCCAGACAACTTTAAAGCATGTTTAAAGTTTATTTTGCCTTTTCGTAACTGAAGGTGTACATATTACACATGCGGAAGCAATTGAAGATCGAAAGCACTTAAGACATTCAATTTTACTCCTAAAGCATGCATGTTCTAGAAAAGACAGAATAGAGAGTTTAGAAAACACCAACCTTTGTAGCTCACTTATGTTGAACTCCTTGTGGTGTTTGCCTCTCCTATGCTCCTTGGACAACTTCTAGAGTCTTCCCTACTATACTCCGGGCCAAGAACGACTTGTGGGAGTCTATATGAGATAGGGAATGGGAAGGGAATGCTTGAAGCATCAAGCAATGGAGAAGAATGAGAGATGAGAGAACTTTGAGTCCAAATTCCAGTAGCAGAACATTAAGGAAATGGCTCTCTCATATTTGAATCTTATTCAAACTCCTTTTAAAGACATTCTCCATGCAAAGCCAAGCCTCAAGACACAAGACACATGGTGTATTTGCAAGCTCAAGTGGATTCTAGGTGTACATTACACAAGACTTGCAATAATGCATGAATGAGTTGTCTTTCCACTTTGAATGATCATGCATTAAATGGATTTCCAACTAAATCCACTAAATTCAAGTTGAAATCAAATTTCAAGCTTGCAAATTATCCCCAATTTCAATTCTAAATTGAAATTGATTGCTAGGTAATTAATTTGAAAAATTTCAAATTAATTTTGATATGATTAATCTAATTAATCTTTGTTATCCTGTGCAATTCCATATATATGATTCCTAATACATATATATAGTATTCAAAACACTTTTAAATACTTCATCTCTCATTTTCTAATTTAATTCATAATTAAATTATTGTGTCAAACACAATTTACGATAATACCCTTTTTCCCGATTTTGAACGATTCAAAGCTTCCTATCTTTTGTTCTAGGCTTAATTCTGATATGAGCTAGTAGGGGGACCTAATGGACCTATAGATCATGGGCTCCAACGATTCGAGGCTAACCGACTAATCTCATTGTCCAAGCTAGCCAACATTCGTTAACTATCGGGACACTCCACTATAGCCCGATAGTTGCACTCCCCTCACTATAGATATATTTCTGTCCACTTGATTTAACCATGATTAGTAAGTCGATCTTTCACAGGTTGTTCGTAGCTATAGCTAGGTCAATAAGCCGTTTTACCCCTATAGTACTTCTAGTTCCTTAAGTTCCACTGATCCTCTAATGAACAATTGGTTTATGGTCCAACCAATAAACTGAGTCCCTCTCGGGCCAATGAGAGGGCGGGATCCCTTTGTTCAAGCCCCGGAGTCAGCACTTAAGGGAACAACCTCTCTACTATCCCTAATTCGGGTAGGAGTGAATTCCTTCTTGCACGACTATGTCCCCAGCTATCATCCCTGAAATGGGAGGCTTATTGAGTCGGCGATACTGAGCCACTCTCACCTATGCAGATCTAAGGATAAGCCCGAATAAACAGGAGTTCATAGTTAGCTCAGGATTAAGATCGAGTTACCTAGGTCATCACATGAAATAGTCAGTCTCGTCAGTAAACGGTGTTATAAAGCGAGAGCGACTTATTTCTCGATCCTGGTCTTATGCAAACTCATTGCATAGGACGCCCCCACTCGCATGTCTCTACATAGACGATTTAGGATCACATAGTCTATACCATCTATAAAGTGGACCGCGTCTCATAGTGTCTCCAGAATAAGGTACCCAACTCTATTCCTATACTATAGACCGTTTTGGCTATTACTCAAGCTTGATCCACTTTTATGTCTCTACATAAAGCTCAAGTGTTCATCTTATAGCCATGGATCTTAGTTTATTGGATTTGGGTTATTATAAGTGCAATTTACTTTATTCAGTAATGACTTTTACTGAATCAATCTCTATAACACCTTTATCGAATAAGTATATAATTCGTTTAACATTCACTATCTACGAGTTTTAGGACACCAATCCCAACAGTAACGGTATTTTAATGTTAATTAATATACGACGTAAGATCCAATCGATGTGCTTCTGCTGCGTAGGGGCTTTTATCCCCTTCAAATAGAGCTACCCCTGTTGTGATCAGTTAGGCCAACCAACAGTTAAACTCAAGTTATGGGTCTCTACAATAGGTGTGTGTAAGCTAGTGCCACTTATAATGCTTGATCTAATTTTAAATTTAAAGCACTTAGGTATGGATAAAAACAAACTAATTTGTTCAATTGGCTCATTAGTAAATCCTTAGAGCCAGTGTTGAAGGAAGATGAGTTGAGAGTTTAATAATCCAATCCCGAGCTAGTAGAGTCTAATCTAATTAAGTTAGATCTCTCTTATGCAAGTTAATTTTGGAAAAAATTTCAATTTGTCTCCTTCATTGGGTCTTATGTGCATGTCTCTTAATTGCTTAATTATTGACTTGTGAGCCTTGAGGATTGAGTAATGTTTGTTGCATCTATTTACAACCTATGCTTAATTTTTAGTTTGCTCGAGGACTAGCAAAAGCTTAAGTTTGGAGGTGTTTGATAGCGCGCATAGCGAGCTATTTTTCCTGGTTAATTATAGTTAGTCTTTGAGTATTATTTGGCCGAATTACGCACTTTAATGTTTATTTTGTAGGAAATTGATTATTGAAGCTAAAGTAGAGAAATTGGAGTTGATTGGATGTTCGAGACGCTAAAAGAGGCAAGGGATCGAAAATAGATCAAAGTTTGAGGCTTACAAAAGTGGAAGACCCGAGGGCAATAGGCTGGAGCTTGGGACAGCGTCTCGACGCTGTCTTTCCTTTTCTGTTTTTGGCAGCAGCTCGATGCTGTCCTTAGCGTCTCGACGCTGACAATAGTTTCCTTATAAATAGAACATTATGGGCTACGGTTTTGGGAGTCCAATTGGTCAGATTTTAGCCCTAATTCCGACTAGAGACCTTTGGTGGGAGCTAAAGCAAGGCCAAGGAGCAAGAAGCAAGCGAGAAGACGTGGAGATCGTGACGGGGACGTGTGGTGTCAACGGATTTCAGTTTTTCCTTTCTCTTTCCCTTACCTCTTGTTGTTTTTATGGCTTTTCTTTCAATTAGTGTTTGTAGTTTCAAGACTATGAATTGCTAATTGTTTGTCTTAGGGATTGATGTAGTTATTTAGTTTGTTGGTTTGTTTTTTAGTATGAATGTGCTTTTATTTTAATCATGTGATATGATTAAATGCTTTCAATTACTTGATCACTAGTTGAATGATTTAGTGTTGAATCTTGCTCGAGAAAGAGGATTTAGCTTAGACGTTACCAATTGCATGACTAAAGTAGAAAATCTAAGATCGGGAGATTTAGAATAACTTTAGAAGTTGTAACAAGGACTAAATTCATGACCGTGCATGCTAATGAACTTAGATAGGGATATTGGGTTTATTGTATGCATGAGAATTAATTATGCTCAGGAGAGACAATTGTGATAAAAGTTTCCTTGGCTTGTAAAATAATTGCACGCTAAATTCATCCTATTAATTAATCATCAATCTCAATTAATGAAATCGATTCCCTAAGAGTCTTTCCATTTGAGTCTTCACCTTTATTTTATGTTTTTGTCTTTAGATTTATCTGTCATTAAGTTTAGCTCTCTAAATAAAATTGGACAAGATTATTCATCGTAAGTTGCTAGAAAACCAATCCAGAGGACGACACTCGTTTTACACGAAAACACTATATTATTACTTGTATCGTACACTTGCGGTAAGCAAATTGCGCATCATGTCTATTTGGGCACTAATAGACAATATTCTCCAACCGCGTGCATTGCTTGAGTGAGTTGCTAGCGCAAAGGTGGGCACATATTAAGCTCTTAGTTGATACCTATTTGAATTCCTCGTTTTATCTCATATATCTTTACTTGTTTTATTTTATCGCTTTCTTTTTATGCTTTTGTCTAACACAAGCCAACTATCAAATTAATTTTTTGGTTACCATCCTCAGTGACAAATTTAGAGGAGGTTCTTGCTTTCTTAAATTGTAAAAGTGCTTTCAACTAGTCCCCATTCTCCCATGGGTTCGATATCCAGAGTACTCTCCACTTTATTACTTGATAGTATATACTTGCACTTGAGTACACACGCTACACACTCGCCAAGAAGGGACTCAAGATTCAATACGACATAATTAGTGCAATACATACCCTGTTCAACTTCAACTTCACCCAACGAATATGACTTTGAAACACATCTACATCAACAAATTAATTTACATACTCAAAAGTCATGTCGTTCCCATTTATCTTTGAAATAAAATAATAAAAATGATCAAAATCAATTTTAAAAAATATGTAAGGCCTAAAATAGACATAAAAACATGAAAAGATCACTATAAAATAAATGTGAGAGTTCAAGAACTAAAATGAGATATGAATTGGTTTTAGAATTGAAAAATCAGATGAAGTAATTACTTATCTAATTAGTCAATTTCAACCCAGTTCAAGATTTTAACTACTTAGGATCATAACAACTTTCTTAACAAGAAAAGAATTGAATTTAAATTGATTATAGAATTTGAAGTAATGTCTTAAATGAAGAAATGAAAAATTCTCAATATAAAAAACCATTGATTCAAAACTCCAAAACCAGCCCATAAGGGTTTAATAAACAAAATATAATTATTTGCTTTTACCAAATGCCACAAAAAATCTAAGATAATTATTATGAAAATAAAAATGACTTTAGTGTCAAATAAAATCAATTGCCAATGCAATATTTTTAATATTATATTGAAAACACGGGGTAAGATTCACACCTACAATTCATGATGAGGACTTATAGATTCCAAACGAACCTAAAATTAATTCGTGAATATTTGCATATTTGAATATTTTCATCAAGGTCAACTTTCTTATATATGTACATTAAAATTACAAAGATAATCACATATAAAAGAAAATCAACAAAGTTTCTCTATATTCCTTTTGGAACTGAATTATGAAACAAACTTTTCAATCATTTCTCTCACTTCTTCAATCACAAGCCAAGCTTTGTGTCCTCCAATCACTTCCGCTTTCACTTCTCCATCTTTCCAAAGCTAAAACGTAATTTTGAAACGTTACCAACAACTCATTTGTTCAAAAACTGAAAGCTAGAAAGCTACGAGTATGTTTGGGAGTACTTAGCAAAATGCAAAAGTAGTTCCCTCAAAACCATTATAAATAGGAACAAGTGTAAAAGAGCAAAGCACTCGAAGTGTTTTGTAAGAAAGTACTAGTAGAATGTTTTTTTTTTTCTCCAAAACCATTCCAAAAGACCAATACATGAAAGTCACTTGCCATGAAATACTTTCTAATAAAATACTTGTAATCAAAGTACTTTTTTTTTTTTTGTTAAAAGCACTCAGAGATGAGTTTGAGATAACTTTGGAATAGGAACAGTGTTTTTAAAAAGTTAATAGAAGGATTTAGCTGGATAATAGAAAAAGAAAGATTTAAAAAAGAATTCCAAAAAAACACTTCTCACCAAGTAATTAACAAAAGTTAGCCAACAAGGTCTTTGGTTCCTTTTTCTAAAAAAAAATGAAGGGAATTGAAACATTATTTTAGAACTTATCAAAAAATTAAGGCATTTAACGAAAATTGTGCAACTCAGCCTTTTGTTATTCCTTTTTAATAAGAGCTTATGATTAAAGTACTTATTTTAAAAGCATTCTTAACACACTCCTAAAAAGTACTTGAAGATATTTTCAGAAAAAACACATAATTTTCTTCCAAAGAGTCCTTACCTAAAAAGCACTTTTTTCCTAAAATTCATCTCAAAGTCACAATTAATCTAGAAGCAATCTGTAAAACACCCGACATGAGAGAATGAAATCAAAAGTGGTCACCTGAATTGTAGGCATTTTCTGCACAATAAAAGAAAATAATAATAATAATTGGTCAAACCAAAAAATAAAAAAAATAAAAAAAGAAAAAGGAAAGATTTCAAGCCTCAAAAGGATTTATTGAATATTACTTACAGAGATGTTGGCACGTTTTACTAGAGATTGAGGGACCGTATTTACATCTACATAGTAGAATTTTACTCTGCAAAATAATTTATTTGTTGAAAAGTTAGTACATAAAATGTGCCTATACACATTTTTTTAATAATTGTTTTTTTAAAAAATCAATAATGACTTGTTTTAGGAACCATCAGTCTATAGTATATGAAGAAAATATGCTTACAAATCAAAATACAATAAGTTTTGTTATTTAAAGACGAGTTTAGAAAATATAAATATAAAATACAAACCTAATTATAGTTTAACTAGTAAAGACACTAAAAAAAAAAAAAAAACTTTATTTCCTAAAAGGTTGGTGTTCAACTAATATATATATAGAGAGAGTTTTATTTTTATGAAAATGTTCTATTAATAATCTGAGTTGGTATCTCAATCAACTTTAATTTTGTTAATTTGTATAAAATAAAAAAAAAACAATTAATTACTGTTAACAAATTGATTGGTGATTGCCAACAAGAGCATGACTCAATTGACGTAAAGCTTATATCCCGACCAAATGATCAGATGTTAAATACCCCACCCACATGTTGTTAAAAAAAAATCAAATTGATTGGTGATTAATGAGTTATGTTGTTATTAATATTATTATTAAAATAAACATTTGTAATTTATTATTTAAATAACTTTATTTATTTACTATTTGAGAAGGTATGCTATCCAAAAAGTTTTCTTTATATTTGGTATATTTACATGTATATTAATAATGTATTAATTTTTTTTTTTGAAACATAATGTATTAAATTTTTTACACATCATCATTATTATTACTTAAATATTAACATGTCATGCTAACTAGATTAATAAGTATTGTTTTTACACCTTCTCAAAAAAAAAAAAAAAAAAAAAAAAAAAAAAAAAAAAAAAAGATTGTTTTTACACAATGTGACATACGAAAGTACTTCAATTTAAAGATAAAATAAGAGCTTGTGAGTAAAAGATTTCATAGGGTGGGTTGGCAATATTCTAAACCAAATTTTTAGGACCATATGCACTTTTTTTTTTTTTTAGGTTAAAAATCACTTTTGGTCCCTAAACTTTCATGAAAGTAACAATTTAGTTCCTATACTTTCAATTTTGTAATGATTTAGTCTCTGTACTTTCAATTTTGTAACAATTTAGTCCCTAAACTTTAATAAGTAACAATGTAATCCTTGTACTTTCAAATTTGTAATGATTTAATCCCTATCGTGAAAATTTAATGTAAAGATTTAATGAAATTTCTTACCTAAGATAGATTAATAAACTAATTTGGGACCCAATATGTTAATAAGCTACAAAATTTAATCATTAAATAATAAAAATCAACATTTAATTTTGATGAATTTTTTTACAACAAGGATTAAATTGTTACAAATTTGAAAGTATAGGGACTAAATTGTTACAAATTTGAAAGTATAGGGACTAAATTGTTACTTATTAAAGTTCAGGGACTAAATTGTTACAAAATTGAAAATACAGAGACTAAATAATCGTTACAAACCAAAGTTTAGGGACCAAATTATTACTTTCATGAAAGTTTAGGGACCAAAAGTGATTTTTAACCTTTTTTTAACCTATTTTCTTATATTATGTTGTATTAAATCATCACTCAATAGCTCAACAAACATATTATCACTATAGAAACTTGTTAAAACTAAAATTGAAAGTTTAGAAACAATTTAAACCTCCGTTTGACAACCATTTGATTTTTGAAAATTATGCTTGTTTTCTCCAAATTTCCTTCAATGGTTTTCATTTTTGTTAAGGACATATTTGAATTTCTAGCCAAATTCCAAAAACAAAAACAAATTTTTGAAAACTATTTTTTTAGTTTTCTAAACATAACTTGGTTTTCGAAAACATTGGAAGAACGTAGATAACAAAACAAATGAACTTATCAGTGAAAGTAGTGTTTATAAGTTTAATTTTCAAAAAAGAAAAAACACCAAATGGTTATCAAACGGGGTCCAAACTTTTCAAATCCTACAAAGTAAATTAGTACAACCGTAAAAGTTTACAAACTAGAATTTTAATTTAACTTTTAACGTTTTTAAATAAATGAAAGGCAAATCAAATTGAGAGAGATGAACTTTAAAGTAAGATTTATTTTCTAAGAATGAGGAAGATAGAGGGTTACTTGGTAACATAGTCAGCAGCAAGTTTCTCCAGTTTTGGCTTCAAATAGATGCATTTCCTACACCAAGTTGCCATCCTATTACCCATTTATTACAAAGAAAAACAAAAGGTTAGATAACTAATTTATTAAAATGCTGAATAGGAAACCTAAATATACTTTTTTTTTTAATTTATTTTTTAAAAAAAAAGAAAACAAAATTAACAGAAATGTTTTTAAAAATGGGCTTGAGGGAATTACCTAACCTTACAAAATGTTATAGAAAATAACTTGAAAATATTTTTGAAGACAAGCTTGTTGAAGATGAATTTGATGTATCCATAGTATCACAAAATCAAGCTAATAAAAATTTTAAAGGAATTAAATGCCTCGACCCAATCAATTAAAAATATCTAACATAATTTGAAGAATGAGTATTCCGAAAAATAGT
Source organism: Luffa acutangula (assembly GCA_036850905.1). Lineage (NCBI taxonomy): Eukaryota > Viridiplantae > Streptophyta > Magnoliopsida > Cucurbitales > Cucurbitaceae > Luffa > Luffa acutangula. The sequence goes on from CM072087.1 coordinate 21,887,649, forward strand.
CTTATCCAACTATAAGAATAGTATTGTAGTTAGTTACATTTTTTTTTCTTAAAAAAATAATAATAATAAACTTAACTAATTGGGAGTATATTGGCACCACTATTGCAAAACTTATTCAAGGTTATGATTTAAATAGATGAAATTCAAAGCTTAAAACAAATTCACTAATAAAATAACTCTAGCAAATTAGTCCTAAGAAGCTTAATGGTTATGCAAACCGCTAGATCACGAATCCTAATGGTTATGCAAACCCTCAATAGTAGAGAAAACTTGTTTTTAAACTCAAGATTCAAATCACTCCACAAGTAATTTCATCAGTACTACTTAATCATCCACAACATGCAAATCTAAACGTAAGATATATAATGAAGGTCTCGTTTGATAATCATTTGGTTTTTGGTTTTTAGTTTTTGAAAATTAAGCCTATACACACATACTTCCATCTATAAGTTTATTAGTTTTAGTATCAATCTTATACCATGTTTCCAAAAACCAAGTCCATTTATGGAAACAAAAAAAAAAATAGTTTTTAAAAACTTGTTTTTGTTTTTAAATTTTAGCTAGGAATTCAAATACAACCTTAACTAGGATGAAAGACATGGTGGGGAATTTAGGAGAAAACAAACATAATTTTCAAAAACCAAAAACAAAAAACCAAATGGTTATCAAACGGGACCTAACTCATGTCTAACACAACCTTCAAACAAGATTCATTACGATCAAAACTCAAATCTTCTTTTGCAATACAACTTAGATGATTTTAAGCCAAAAGTATCCTACAAGTAATGAAAAATATTTCAGAACTGAAAATAACCTAGCAGAAAGCAAAAAGGTAAGAATTGAAGTCTTTATTAGCCCACTAAATCTTTGTAACCACCACAAGTATAAAGGAAACTCCATTTTAAGTAGTTTTGAGTATCTTGAAATGTAGTTTCATTAATTGATGGATGACTTACTCCAAATGAAGTTCGAGTATGAGTTACACTTAAGTTTATTTAATGTAACTTAAATATCTTCAATGCAACTCAACTTCAACTTCAACGAAACTTGATTCCCCTTAATGCAACCTGAGTTTAAATTCCAAAACTGCAACTTGAGTTTAACTTCCATTCATCATAAATGAAGTCTGAGTGCATTTCATGCCACTCAATCTTGAAGGTGTTCTTGGCATGAATCAAGTAAAATTAACTCGTTGAACTCCAGTTTTAAGTCATATTGATCTTCTTGACCTACTTCTTGAATTGGGTGGTAAGATTCATATTATCATGATGTGAATAGAGGTGTCGTTAGTCATGCCACAAGGACTTCAAGGAAGATGTAAGAGTTATACCCTTCACGCTACCTAAGTTCACAAGATAAATCAAATTCTAATTCTAATCTTATGGTTGTAATCCCTTCAGAAGTTGTAAGACCTCCTATTATGCGAGTGTACAAAAGAAGGGGCAAGATGGGAAAAGATGGGAAGCTGTTAGAGAGAGAGGGGATCACTGAGAACGTAGGAGTAAGTGCTTGATGTATTGGGGAGCAGGGAATGTGGGGAGGTAGGAAACATTTTGTCTTAGGCTAAGAGTAGTCTAAGGAGGAGAGAAACCAGCCTCTCGAATTGTTGGGAAGTTCTTTTCTTACCCTTGTTCCCATTGTTCTTGTGTTTTCTTTGAAGATTATATCAATATATTGTGGCTGAATAACCCACTTTGACTATTGAAGAACCCTCAATAGTGTAGAGTTGGGTCTTTATCTCCCTAGTTTGTGTGTTGTTTGTATGTTCTTCGTGTTTTATCACAGGTTTATCGAGTTAGATACATAACAGAAGCTTACTTGTGAAGTGATTTGAATCTCAAACAAGAACAAGCTTTCTTCCCTTGAGATATTAGTTCACGGGGTAAATCCAATTCTAATCTTATCCTTGGTTGATTTCTGGGAGTTTAAGAATGGTGATCTAAGGGTATGCATTTCCATTTGGTTTCTAAGACTCAATTGCTTGAGTTTTTTTTTTTTTTTTTTTTTTTTCCTTTATCATTCCACCTAAGCTCAAGGTTATAAATTGAAATTTTTCCCACTTTAAATTATGCTTCCATTTATTCTCTACCTTTAATACCACTAATGAAATTTTGGCATACTATGTTTATTAAATGAATTTTGATTGAGTTAACATCGTGTATCAATCAATCCTCCCTAATCTTTACAAATTTCTTTTAACCTTAATCTATTTTATCATGCCAACTTTAACAAGTTTTTGTATTATTGAAAAAAAATAACTTATGAAGAAAAAAAATATACATATTTCAAAATTCAACCAAAAGATTAAAATTTAAATTACATACAAAATAAGCACCCATAGGTGACCCAATAGTGAGAAACAAAAATGGTGAATTCCAACCACTAAAAATGACTTATTAGAAAATGAGATTGAGAAAATAAATCATTTTGAGAGAAACACTTAAAACCAACTTTTTTTTAAAAAAAGGTTTGCAAGTATACGATAACTTGTGTATAAAAACATTAACGAGGAAGTGTAACCAAACACATGAGTGTTTAAATTCTAAACAATTTTTAAACAAAATATTTTTTAAAGAATGCATTCTTGAAAAAAATTTAAATTAAAATGCAATCCAAACGGACCCTTAGTCTTTATGATTTATGAAGATTTTCAATTGAGTGCTTAGCTTATGGTTTCAAAAGTATCAATCTAATCCTTATGGTTTGGACTTAATTTTAATTAATTTGATCCCTATAATGTGGTAAGTCTTAGGAATAATTCTTATCATTACCATATTGAATAGGTGGCATATTTCCTATTTATGTGGTAATCAACCTGTGTTTTCCAACTTTTGTGTTAGTTAGCTACCTATAATAGAATTCAGATCTCTAAGCAAAAAAATTAAAGAAAATTGTGGATTTTCATATTCATATAAAAAAAACGGTGTGTAAAGTCTTTCTAAACTATAATAATTAAATTGAAACTTTTAAAATCGTAGATAACAATTTAAAATTCAACCCAAACAACAAAAACTAAATTGAAACCTCTAAAACCACATAAACAAAATTAAAGTCAATCCTAAACTATACCTAGACACATACCTTACACCAAGAGGTTAAAAGTTGGATTCCTCTCCATCGCTAACTAAAAACTATCAAATTTATAATTTAACCCAAATAATTTTTTTTTTTAAGAATATAGCTAATCTATATATATATTTATTTATTTATTTATTTGAAGTTAAGGTATGTGATTAAGATAGGGATTTGGAAGAAGAAAATGTGGTAAGGTAAGTGGAGAAATTAGAAAGCAATCTGAAATTGGAAAAGTAAGGCCCCGTTTGATAATCATTTGGTTTTTTGTTTTTGGTTTTTGAAAATTAAGTTTATACCCGTTTGATAATCATTTGGTTTTTTGTTTTTGGTTTTTGAAAATTAAGTTTATACCGATCTATTTCTACGTATGAGTTCCTTTGTTTTAGTATTACCTTCTTCCCGTTAAAAAAAAAAAAAAAAAAAAAAAAGTCAAATTTTGAAAAAAAAATAGTTTTCAAAAACTTTTTTTTTTTGAATTCAAATGGTTCTTTAACAAGAATCAAAACCATAATAGGAAAATTGGAAGAAAATAAGCATAATTTTCAAAAAAAAAAAAAAAAAAAAAACAAATAGTTATCGATTGGAACCTAAATGTGGAAATGAAAAGTTGGAGAAGATAAAGAGATAGATACGAACCAATCGATGAGAACGGGCTGAGATAAGTCGTGGGCGTGAAGCAAAATCCGATCGAGGTGATCGGAATCGTCAATGGACTCCATCTCCACCAGCGGCGGCCGCGACAAATCCGGCCAAAACCCAGCCTCCGCCGTCAGCTTCAACTCCCTCCGCCGCGCTCCATTTCTTCTCTGCCCAAACAAAAGAGATCCAAAATCCCGATTCACGAAACAGAGCCTCCCGTTACGGAGTATGTGGTGTTCATGAACTTCTCTGTACAGAATCTGAGAACCACTTGTAGCCAAAACAGACATCTCTATATCCTCTCTGTTTCTTTTTTCTAAGTGTATTGTTTTAGGAGCTCATGGTTTTGGTTTGCGAAGGAAGATTTGTTTTTTTTTTTTTTATTGGGATTTGGGATTTGAAATGAGAGAGAAGAGGAATGGGAGCGTTTGGGGAAGGGAAGTTTTTGGAGGGCTTATCCGTAAGCTGAGTTGGGGACGACAAGCACGTGGGGGCCACACGTGGGAGGGGAGGGCACATCAAATGTGAGGATTTGTTTTAGTACAAGTGAACGTAAAACAATGAAATGGAATTTTTTCCCAAAAAAAAAAGAAAAAAAGAATTGGAAATTATAAGGTATATCCTGTTTGATAATAATTTAAATATAACCATTTTGTTTTCTGTTTTCTAAAACAGGTATGTTTGGTAACCAATTCATTTTCTTGATTTTAAAATTTAAAAAACATTTTAAAAATTTGTTAGGAAAAGTTGAAAACGGTTTTTTTTTAAAAAAACAATTTCTGTTTTTTAAATACAACATGAGGCGTGTGAGTTGGAGAGTGAGGAGGGTGAGTGATGCTGGGAAGCTTTCAATGCAATTTTTATTGTTTTTATTTTTATTTTTATTTTTATTTTTTGAGTTCTCTTCATTTATTTTCTTATTACAATATAACTTTTGTTTGGTATTTTTAATATGTTATATTAATTTTATTGAAGTGAACTAAATGTAATTAATTCCTTTTATGTCCAATTTGATTTTTTTCGTTGAGAAGCATATCATATTTGATTAAATAGTTGTACAAAATAATTTGATTAAATAATAAATATTAGTGGTTAAATACTCAAATATTACAAAGTAAAAGGAATTGTCGAGCGATAGAAAAATTCAAATATTTCAATCAAACAACCTTGAATTTATTTTTCTTTTTCTAAAATTTTCATCTTTATAATTTTTGTTAAATTATAAGCTTAGTCCATCAACTTTCAATTTTGTGCCTAATAGCGAATAGATTTTTGAACTTTAAGAAGTCTCTAACAACCCGTAAACTTTCAATTTTGTTTTTAATAAGTCCCCGAGTTTTCAATTTTTTGTCTAGTGGGTACTTGGCTTATTCGAAAAATTTTAAAATTTACGAATCTATTGGACACAAAATTGAAATGTTAATGACTTATTAAACACAAAGTTCAATTTTATAACTCGTAGATTGGTTAGTTTAAAAAAATTGAACATGTTAGGGACCGATTACATACAAATTTGAAAGTTCAAAGACCTGTTATTTGACATTCTTAAAATTTCAAGGACCTATTAGACATAAAGTCACTATAAGAAAAGTTGTTCATTCCGACGTGTTTTCTCTCGACATCGTTAAACACGTCAGGAGAAGGACCCTCTGTTGACGCGCAACATACGTGTCGACATCTCTACCGACGTCGTTAAGATGGCGTCGGTAGAAGCCTCCTCTCCCAACGCTCTTTATAGCGGCATCGAGAGAGAAAGGTCAACTCGATGACCTAAAAAAAATTAATTATTAATATAAATTATAAATAAAAAAAAATAGTTATATTTTCTTTTTATAAAATATAAAAAATAAATATCAAACGTTTTTTTTTTGTTTTCTATTTTTATTTTTAAAATACAAAAAAATAACAATAATCTTGATTTTTTAAAAAGATAGAAAAATAAAAAAGAAAAACTATACATGCGTATCATATTTGTTTTTTAAAAACTGAAAAACCAAAAGCAGGAACTCAAAAACCAAAAACCAAAAACTGAAAACTGAAATGGTTATCAAACGGGACCTTAGTTTTTAGTTTTTGGTTTTTGAAAATTATGCTTGTTTCTCATTTCCTGACCATGTGTTTCGGGTCCATTTGGAATACATTTTGAATTAAATGTTTTTCAAGAATGCATTTTTTTCTAAAAAAAAAATTGTATAAAAATTGTTTAGAATTTAAACACTCATATGTTTGGTTACATTTCCTCATAAGTGTTTTTTATACACAAGTTATTTGCTTAAGAACTCTATTTTAGAAAAGTTGGTTTCAAGTGTTTCTCTCAAAATAGTTTTGTTCACACGTAACTTCGAAGATAGAGACACCTGGAATAAAATATGTATTTGTATTTATATTTGTATGCGTGTGAGGGTACAATCTCTAATACATAATCCTCTAATTCTCTCTCTTGTGTGTGAATGTGTTTCACTCGAGGGCTGGAGCGCTTGTTCTCGAATTTGAAGTCGTCTCAAGGGCTTTGCAGCTTGTTCTTGAGATTGAAGTTGTCTCAAGGGCTTTGCAGCTTGTTCTTTGAGATTGGAGTCGTCTAAAGGGCTTTGCAGCTTGTTCTTGAGATTGGAATTGTCTCAAGGGCTTTGTAGCTTGTTCTTGAGGTTGGAAGATGATCGGAGTCTCGTTCTTCAATTCTGCGACAGGATTTGGAGAGGATCTGAGCTTTGATCTTTAATTTTGCGGCAGGATTTGAGGATGATCGGAACCTTGTTCTTTAGTTCTGTAGCTGAATTTGACGAGGATCTGACCTTCGATCTTTGATTCTGCAGTGGGTTTAGAAGAGGATCTAAACTTCATCCTTCAGTTCTGTGTCGGGATTTGAAGATGATCAGAGCCTTGTTCTTCAGTTCTGCAGCTAGATTTGATGAGGATCTTAGCTTTGATCTTCGGTTTTGCAGAAGGAGCTTCAATCTTCGGTTTCTTCTGAGAGTTTTCTCGTCTTCCTTTCTTTCTGCTCCTCTTAAAATGGAAGAGAACCTCTCTATTTATAGAGTTCTCGCTGGACGGGCCCTGGTGACTTTTGGGCCAACAACTTGGGTTTGGACTTTATTAGTCTTGGGCTCAACTACTTAGTCTTGGGTCTAGTTCATATTTGACCCAATACCATAAGACCCAAATATTTAAAAGACCCAAATTTGATCCAAATCATTATTATTTTTTAATTATTTGGTCAAATTAATTAATTTGATCAAAATAATTTAATTCTAATTAATTGATCAAATAGAAATTTTGCTCTATAAACTTATAATTGGCCAACTTTGTTTACAAATTAAATTTGGGACACATGTCAATTTATAATTGGTCTCGAATTTAATTATTTGTAATTTCGTCATTAATTTTAAATAATGACGTGGCAATTTGTGATTGCCCAACGTACCGGTATTCGAATAATTGAAATTAAATCACGCTCGATTTAATTCGCTTCCACTAGAGGATTCAATTCTTTCACCCCTGATTCAGGCGGAATTCAGGATGGTCTCTCGCCCTTCTCATCTTGCCTTCAGGCAGTGATCAACCCTTGATTCAGGCGGAATTCAGGATGGTCACTCGCCCTTCACATCTTGCCTCAGGCAATGGTCAACCCCTGATTCAGGCAGAATTCAGGATGGTCTCTCGCCCACTTGCACCGTCAACCTTTGAAGATGTAGCGAAGCCGAAGTTGTGAACCACCAACCTTGAAGATGAAACATGGTCAAAGTCGTTAACCGACAACATTTGAAGTTGAAGCGAGGTTGATGTCGTCAACTGCCAACATTTGAAGATGAAGCGAGGCCGAAGCCGTCAACCGCCAACCTTTGAAGATGAAGCGATGTTGCCAACTTTTGAAGATGAAGCGAGGTCGAAGCTGCCAACCGCCAACCTTTGAAGATGAAGCGAAGCGGATGCCGTCAACTTCCAACATTTGAAGATGAAGCAAGGTGAGACCGTCAACCGCCGCCAAACATTTGAAAAGGAGCAACGGTGAACCTTCGAACTTGGAGAAGGAGAACCACAGTGGCGAACCTTCAAAATGAGGGGTAGAGAGAAGCACCTTCAAACTTGGAGAAGAAGCAGTGGAGAGAAGCACTTTCAAACTTGGAGAAGGAGCAGTGGAGAGAAGCACCTTCAAACTTGGAGAAGGAGCAGTGGAGAGAAGCACCTTCAAACTTGGAGAAGGAGCAGTGGAGAGAAGCACCTTCAAACTTGAACGAAGAGAAACGCCTTTGAACTTGGAGAAGGAGCAGTGGAGAGAAGCACCTTCGAACTTGGAGAAGGCACAACGGAGAGAAGCACCTTCAAACTTTGGAGAAGGAGCAGCGGAGAGAAGCACCTTCGAACTTGGAGAAGGAGCAACAGAGAGAAGCACCTTCGAACTTGGAGAAGGAACAACGGAGAGAAACACCTTCGAACTTGGAGAAGGAGCTGCAACAAAGCACATGAGAAGTTTCAAACTTGGGGAGAAAGAACTCCAGCGAAGCGGATGAGAACCTTCGAACTTGGAAGAAGGAATTGCGACGGAGCAACGTGAGAACCTTCGACTTGGAGGATCATTCGAACTTGGATGAAGGAAACTGCAGCGAAGTAACGTGAGAACCTTCGAACTTGGAGGAAGGAACTGCAGCGAAGCAACGTGAGAACCTTCGAACCTAGGGAGAAGGAAAACTTGGAGGAAGGAAACTGCAGCGAAGCAACGTGAGAACCTTCGAACTTGGGGAGAAGGAAAACTTGGAGGATCCTTCGAACTTGGAGAGAAGGAAGTGCAACAAAGCGTATGAGAACCTTCGAATTTGGAGAGAAGGAACTCCAGTGAAGCGCGCTCACCTTCGAACTTGAAGAAGAGGGAACAACACAAGTAGCGTACATCGTAAGAACCCTCGAACTTGGAGAGAAGAGGGAGCAATGAACTTAAGGTGAATGGAACACCGGACTTGAGGCGAGTGAGACATTGAATTTGAAAGAATGAAGTCTTCTTTTATTCATCCAACTCATAACTTCACATTCACAACGGTGCACAACTTCAATTTCCTGTGTTGCCCCCACTAGTGATGAATTTCCTCAATTTTATATTGTCGTGCTTCAATATTTGTTGCACTTTTTTTTTTGTTTATAGAGACTAAACTTAGAGTTTTCTTTAAGCTGCCTACGTACCCTTATGGAATAGGGATCAAGTCATAACGTAGTTCAAGTTTTTTTTTTGCACTCACCTTTTAAGCTCGTGTGGGCTAGGAGCATCATGCAATTTAGGCTCTTGCGATAAGGAGCTTTTACATTTTAAAAGCTCTTATCTTTATCATGGTCATGATCAGATCCTTCATTTATAGGATTAGTCAAGACAATGAGATTTGGCTTCACCTTCAAGGAACCTTCTGTAGTTATGAGAACAAAGAATTTCCTCTTCATACGTGACGGGACGCTACTATGAAGCTTCTTGTCGCGGTTTACTTCATCGAAAAGTTTCACCTCCAAGTTGTCCATCTTTCTTTTAGGTTGATCGCTTGTTACTTTGAGGCGATCAAAAACAGATGTTGAAGGTCGACTTTTCTTCGATGTAGAGACACTGAGCCTTTGGAAAGCTAAAGGTCGAACGGAGGCGGACATCGAACATTGATTTTCTTCTTTTATCGCGGCCATACTCATTCTTTGGAATATCGAAGGACAAGTAGTTGGAGGCTTGATACGATCGAAGACAAAGGTCCTTTGTTCACCCTTCTTAGAATTGTCAACTTCTTCTACGTCAATGTAGTAGGAAGCCACAAAGTTTCCTTTTTCCTTTTTGTGGAAAGTTTTGGAGAAGAATTCATTCAAAGTCACCGGATGTTTATGTTGAGAAAACTCTTTACTTCTCTTCCTCTTAGGTTGAGGTTTCTTAGGATTCTTCTTTTGTTGATGTATGTCCTTTCCTTTGACTGTAGCATGATTTGATTGAGCTACTTCATCAAGATCGAGCTCAATTTTTCCTTCCTTAGCTAGCCTTAGAATTAAGTCCTTTAGAATGAAGCATCTTTCCACTAGATGACCAAAAACTGGATGATACTTGCAATACTTGGGATCATCGACTTTCTCCATCTCTTCTGGTCGTTTACACTTAAGAAGCTCTATCAGTTGCGCTTCCAGTAGTTGCTCCAACATATCAGGGATGTCGACATCAGGGAAATGATAGATTTTCTTCTGTCTTTCCTTTAAAGTTAAGTGATGCGTTCCATTTATTTGTCGCTTTTCTTTCGAAGACGACTTGGGAAGGGTTGTGTTTACAACCATAGATTCTTCTATAGTCTCTTCGTCGTTCCTTCCTTCTTTCCTCATGTTAGAGAGTAGAAGGTCTTGATTTTCTCGACTAGCAATACTTAGCTCCATATCGTGGGCGCGAGTTGCTAGTTCATCAAAGGTGCGAGGCTTTATACCTTTAAGGATGTAGAGGAGTTCCTAGTGCATGCCTTGAATGCACATCTCGACGACAGAGAGTTCAGTTAGGCTATCTTTGCAATCTAAACTCATGGCTCTCCAGCGATTTATGTGGTTAACAACGAGTTCACCTTTTCGTTGTTTAGTGTTGGTGAGCTCGAACATGCTAACGGTTCTTCTAGTGCTGTAGAAGCGATTCAAAAACTCTCTTTTGAGTTCCTCCCAACTGTCTATTGACTCAGGTTCTAGATCAGTGTACTAGTAAAAAACATTTCCTTTAAGTGTTCGAACGAACTGTTTGACTAGTAGGTCCCCTCGAGTACCAGCGTTCTCGCATGTCTCAACGAAGTGCGCAATATGTTGTTTAGGATTGCCTTTTCCATCAAATTGCTGAAATTTCGGTGGCTGATACCTGATTGGCGTTCTCAAGTTATCAATCCTCTTAGTATAAGGTTTGGAATACAAGAGGGAATCTTGAGTAGGTCCACTGTATTGAGCTCTGATACAGTTTGTGATCATATCTTGGAGCTGTTGGATGGATAATGAAGCGATCGAAGCAAAACATTGTGGTTGATCATCGTGCACTATAGTCTTTCCTTTGTTGTGATTTCTTACGACTTGGGTATGACTTGATTTGGCGATATGTTGGTTCTCAATCTGATTCTTTAGCTGCTCAATTTGAGAATCTTTTTCTTCAATCGCCTTCATCAAGTTGTTGATGTGCTCTTGCATCTCAGTCATTTTTTCTTCCATAGTTCTTGTCTTAGTCATAATGACAGTCACTACGTCAAAATCAGGTTCAAACAGAGGGTTATACTTAACAAAAAACTTGTCATTGGTACATGCCCCCTGTAAGGTTGTTTCTTCGCTTGCAATGATAGAAGTTTTATCTTCTTGCAACCTCAGTTCATTGAAGCAACAATGAGCAGTTGAACCCATGCAAGACTTGTTCTTAACAGCAGTCATCGAAGAAGTCTTGAATGACATGTTTACTTTTATGTTTTGAGATAAGAGAGAGAGATGAGAGGTAGAGATGGTCCCATTGGGCGTGCCAATTTGTTCACACGTAACTTTGGAGATGGAGACACGTGGAAAAAATATGTATTTGTATTTATATTTGTATGCGTGTGATTGTACAATCTCTAATACATAATCCTCTGATTCTCTCTTGTGTGAGAATGTGTTTCACTCGAGGGCTGGAGCGCTTGCTCTCGAATTTGAAGTCGTCTCAAGGGCTTTGCAGCTTGTTCTTGAGATTGGAGTTGTCTCAAGGGCTTTGCAGCTTGTTCTTTGAGATTGGAGTCGTCTAAAGGGCTTTGCAGCTTGTTCTTGAGACTGGAATTGTCTCAAGGGCTTTGCAGCCTGTTCTTGAGGTTGGAAGATGATCGGAGTCTCGTTCTTCAATTCTGCGACAGGATTTGGAGAGGATCTGAGCTTTGATCTTTAATTTTGCGGCAGGATTTGAGGATGATCGGAACCTTGTTCTTCAGTTTTGTAGCTGAATTTGACGAGGATCTGACCTTCGATCTTTGATTCTGCAGTAGGTTTAGAAGAGGATCTAAACTTCGTCCTTCAGTTCTGTGTCGGGATTTGAAGATGATTAGAGCCTTGTTCTTTAGTTCTGCAGCTGGATTTGATGAGGATCTTAGCTTTGATCTTCGGTTTTGCAGAAGGAGCTTCAATCTTCGGTTTCTTCTGAGAGCTTTCTCTTCTTTCTTTCTTTCTGCTCCTCTTAAAATGGAAGAGAACCTCTCTATTTATAGAGTTTTCGCTGGATGGACCCTGGTGACTTTTGGGCCAACAACTTGGGCTTAGGTTTTATTAGTCTTGGGCTCAACTACTTAGTCTGAGGTCTAGTTCATATTTGACCCCATACCATATGACCCAAATATTTAAAAGACCCAAATTTGATCCAAATCATTATTATTTTTTAATTATTTGGTCAAATTAATTAATTTGATCAAAATAACTTAATTCTAATTAATTGATCAAATAGAAATTTGGCTCTATAAACTTATAATTAGCCAACTTTGTTTTCAAATTAAATTTGGGACACATGTCAATTTATAATTGGTCCCAAATTTAATTATTTGTAATTTTGTCATTAATTTTAAATAATGACGTGGCAATTTGTGATTGGTCAAATTTTCTCCTTCAACAAATGCCCCCTTTTCGAGATTTATGCACAAGTTATATGTGAATGAATTTCAAAAAAGATATTTTGGAATCAAAATGCAAAGCATTTGTTCTTGATTTTGATTCCATTTGATATTTCAATTTAATCAAAACATGAAGTCAATTCTTAGTTTTGATTTTTTTTTCTTGCTTGACACGTATTTTACGCCAATTAATCGAAATTAAAATTTTGGATAAAATCTTGATTTTCTTGTTTGGCGGCAACTTTAATTTGAACTTAAGTTTGGGACAAAACTTCGATTATGCCCAAACTTTAATTTAAGTAAATTTAAGATTGCATCCAAAATTTCGTGGGAATTTGGAATAAAAATTTTCATATGGAAGTTAGAAATTTTGATTTGAGATAAGAGTTGGATTATACTCAAATTCAATTTAATTCAATCTAAATCAATTTATGAGTCTGCCCAATCAATTTGAATTTATCTCCCAATTTGATTTAAATCAAATCTCATACTTTTGGGTTAAAATTTGAAACAAAATCCTCCAAATATTTATCTTTCAATTTGAATTAAATCAAATCTCATATCTTTGGGTTGAAATTTGAACCCAAAATCCGAAGATTGATGAAGATTGTCGTTGGAGATAAGATTTATCTATTTGAATCCAAACTTTCCCTTCTATAAATAGGGTTGAATCTCAGTAGGGAGAGCACGCATCAATTGCAAAGAGCATTCAAGAAATGATTCAGGTAGGAAACTTTCTTCTCTTTTTTTTTTTTTTTTTTTTTTTAATTTTCTTTTTAAATTTTTTTTATAATTTTCATTTTTTTATTTTTTTTATAATTTTTCGTTTTTTTTTATTTTGAATTTTTGTTTTGTTTTGTTTGTTTGTTTTTTTTTTTTTTTTGCAATTTGTTTCTTTCTTGCTTGAAAGTGTAAGCTTCGTGCAACAGTCATTGTCAAATTCTCCCGCAGTGATTTCACCACTTGTCTAGACCAGTTACTTTGATGACTGTAGTTTCCTGTAGGGGTGGTCATTCTTTCACTTCTCTTGCCTCATGTAGTGATCAACCCCTGATTCAGTCGAAATTCTGGATGGTCTCTCGTCCTTCACATCTTACCTCAGGCATTGATCAACCCCTGATTCAGGCGGAATTCAGGATGGTCTCTCGCCCTTCACATCTTGCCTCAGGCAGTGATCAACCCCTGATTCTGACATAATTCAGGATGGTCTCTCGCCCTTCTCATCTTGCCTTCAGGCAGTGATCAACCCCTGATTCAGGTGGAATTCAGGATGGTTTCCCGCCCTTCACATCTTGCCCCAGGTAGTGATCAACCCCTGATTCAGGCGGAATTCAGGATGGTCTCTCGCCCTTCACATCTTGCCTCAGGCAGTGATCAACCCCTGATTCAGGCGGAATTTAGGATGGTCTCTCGCCCTTCACATCTTGCCTCAAACAGTGATCAACCCCGGATTCAGGCAGAATTCAGGATGGTCTCTCGCCCTTCACATCTTGTCTCAGACAGTGATCAACCCCTGATTCAGGCGGAATTCAGGATGGTCTCTCGCTCTTCACATCTTGCCTCAGGCAGTGATCAACCCCTGATTCCGACAGAATTCAGGATGGTCTCTCGCCCTTCTTATCTTGCCTTCAGGCAGTGATCAACCTCAGGTCTAGTTCATATTTGACCCAATACCATATGACCCAAATATTTAAAAGACCCAAATTTGATCCAAATAATTATTAATTTTTTGGTCAAATTAATTAATTTGATCAAAATAATTTAATTTTAATTAATTGATCAAATAGAAATTTGGCTCTATAAATGTATAATTGGCGAACTTTGTTTTTAAATTAAATTTGGGACACATGTCAATTTATAATTGGTCCCGAATTTAATTATTTGTAATTTCGTCATTAATTTTAAATAATGACGTGACGATTTGTGATTGGTCAAATTTTCTCCTTCAACAAGTTTATTTTTCAATCTCATTTTCTAATAAGTCATTTGTAGTGGTTCTCAAACACTAGAAATTTGTTCAAAATGATTTTTTTTTTTTCAAAATTAAACTCTTGAAAAGTTAAACCAAACCACACCCTTCATCTTTGTCAAAGATACATTTGAATGACCAGTCAAATTCCAAAAAGAAAAAATATGTTTTTAAAAACTACTTTTTCTTGTTTTAAAATTTTGGCTTTGTTTTTTAAAACATGGGAAGAAAGTAGATTAAAAAAAAACAAAGAAACATATAGGTGGAAGTGTGTTTTTAAGCTTAATTTTAAAAAATAAAAAACCAAAAGGTTATAAAACGAGACGTGTTTTTGGTTTTTGGTTTTTTAAAATTAAGTTTATAAATACTAAGTTTCTTTGTTTTGTTGTATAACTTCTTCTAATTTTTTAAAAAACAAGTCAGATTTAAAAAAATTTAAAAAAATAGTTTTCAAAAACTTGTGTTTTGTTTTTGGAATTCGTCTAGAAATTCAAATGTGACCTTACCAAATATGAAAATCATTGTAAGAAAATTGGGAGAAAATAAGAATAATTTTCAAAAACCAAAAACCAAGATCCTGTTTGATAACAATTTGGTTTTTGGTTTTTGAAAATTATACTTGTTTTCTCCCAATTTTCCTAATTTTCATCTTTGTAAATGACACATTTGAATTGTTAGTCAAATTTCAAAAACAAAAACAAGTTTTTGAAAACTACGTTTTCTAGTTTTAAAAACTTGACTTGGTTTTTGAAAAAATGGAAAAAAAGGTAGATAACAAGACAAAGAATCTTATAGATGGGAGTATTGTTTATAAGTTTAATTTTGTCAAAAATCGGATGGTTATCAAATGGGGACATAAATAGTTATCAAATGGGGTTTTAGTTTTCTTGATGCACTTAATAGGAAAATTCTATTAAGCAATCCAACCACGACTCGACCAAGATTGAAAACACAAACAAACTTGCTTTGCGGGATATTTGAAGTCTTGTTTTGATAACCATCTTGTTTTTCAGTTTTCTATTTTTAATAGATTTTTAGCTTTTATAAAAACATATTTGAATTCTAAACCAAATTTTGAAAAAACATCAAGTTTTAAAAAACTACTTTTTTTTAATTTTCAAAATTTGGCTTCACTTTTTAAAATATTTGAAAAAAAGAGAGCGGAGGAAGCTTCGGTTGACAAAGACCACCGGCAAAAGGGTCGACCGGTGACCGAAAAGTGGAGACGAGCAGTTTAGAAAAGACAAAAAAGATGTCAAAATTACCTGGGGAATCGGGCACGTCAACTATTAGAGAAGACAACACAAAAGAGGATAAAGAAAAGGACAAGAGGCACCGAACAGAACAGTTGCCAGAAATGGAAGCTTCCAAACTAGCCGTTGATAGTGAATTATTAAATGAATTAGATGGGCGTGTTTCTCAAACCAAAAAAGATAAGCCTGAGAAATCAAAATATGGGCCCAACGATTATGAGATGTCCTCCAGAGAGATAAGTCAGCCCACTGAAAAGGTTGGGCCAAAGAACAAAAGTGAAAAAGAAGGACAAGCCAATGAGAATGATGTCAGTTTCAATCACAAACAAAATGTGAAATCTGAAATTGCAGATAGAACAGTGAAAAAATGGAAACGTATGGCCAGGGCTGATGGTTACTCCCAGCCTGATGAGACAGTAAAGAAGAAGAAAGATGAAGAGGCGAGGAAGGAAGGAAAAAGAAAAGAAACAACTAGTGAATCTACAGAATTAAACAAGAAACAGAAGGGCAACGAACCAAATTACTCCATACTCATTGGAGGGTGTTGGGTTCCTAGAGTGAGTAAAAATAAGATATAAAATACTCTAGAATTCCTGTGCAAGTATACACAGTCTGCAGCAAGTAATATTATCAATCCGAGCCCTGAATTAGTTCCCACTCTATTTATTTTTGTGTAACTTTCCAATGGTTTCAAGAATAGTAAAATGATTTGGTTTTATCGGAATTATGCTGAAGCAAAATAAATGACAGAACAATAAGTAAACAAATAGATAGACAGATTAAAGACAGACGCTGGTTAGGTTTTAGTGATTGTTCTAAGATATGCTCTAGCAATATTATTGATCATGCATTTCTCGCAGTATTATTAGCGGATTCCTCCCGGAACTCCAGATCTTTTGGGATATGTTTCAAACCCAATGAAGAGCGACCAATCAAGCACTAGGCAACTGGCTATCCCTAGCTCAGTCACTGGCGTTCACCAATACACAATGATCGTAGTGTGGATAATTGCCACACACTCTCTAAATCATCCCTGAAACTAGAGAGAGATATCCATACCGACTGGCCAGGCGGGCATAAAATGAAAATAAGCACAACAATTAACCAAAATGCGATAGTCAATTTATTACTAGAGATGAAGCACAATAATCACATTATTCCTAACCAACACCTTAAGCTACTTAGTTCATAATAGGCATAGGAATACGAATTACAATCTGAGTATGCATGTCCATAACCACAAGTTAATAAAGAAAATAAACTCCCTAATCAGCTTGCGGAAGATGGTGTTTTTGATAATCTTCAATCTCTAAAAAATATTCGGCTTCCAAGGGAAAACATGGAATGAATTTGACTTGGACGACTTCTTCCTTTTATAGAAGGAGAGGAGACTTGAATTAGGTCAACTTGGACACATGTAGGGCTCTCCTTGCTCCTTTATCACGAAAGTCACTCAACAGAAGTCGGTTCATGAAGTTGGCTAACGAGCTGTGATGTGGCAGTTTCTGTTCCCAGTTTTGCTGCAGCACAGAATTTGCTCCCTCCAGTCGCTCAGCAGCATAATCTGCACAAAATAATTTCCAATGCTTCCATTCTTCCAAATGGGTTAAAACATGTAATATCTACCCAAAACCAACCCTAATAAGCATAAAGGACACACAAATCCCTATATAATTGAGGCCTAAATAACTACCTTTTGGGCAGTTATCATACCCCCAAACTTGAACTATTGCGCGTCCCGAGCAATACTAACCAACCTTCCTTCAAGAATTCAGAATATTAGACAAAGAATAGCTTAATCAAACCAGACAGTCCAACACTACCGTTAACCTTTACCTGAGCACTCTGCAAAACCAAGCTCTGCTGCAGCAAAATGATTCCTCCGGCATGGACAAATAATCACCACTTTTCAACTTAATTCTAAGAACTCACCACAGCCTAGCTCTATTATCAGACATTTCGAAACATATTTTTTTTAAAGGGGTTCATATCATTGTTTATCAGACTTAAAGCAGCCTTACAGTCATAAACTCTTAAGCATGGGATGACCCACTTTATGGTGCAGTATACCCTTGCCTCAAGCTCATCACCAACTAGGCTCAATACTCATTATAAAGCTAAAAAATCCTTAGTTATTCTATCTCTTGCCCCTCAGAATGGCGACATTTTATGATGAAGCTCACCTAAGTTCTGGGAGACAAAAAAACTGCTGGATCATCATTCATCCCTCAAAACTTTTGCTCCGTCAATTTTTTTTAGCAAAAATTTCAACAAATAATTTTCAGCAAGTAATTTTTTTTTCTCATATTTCTCATTTTTTCACATTTCCTAGGTCATCTTTTGACGCGAAGACAACCTGTGGGTATCACAAATGTCCCCGGTTACTCAATAACCTAGCAAATTTTAATTTGAAGGAGAGGAATGCTCGAGCAAAATAATTGGAGTAGCAAAAAGTCCCCCAAACTTGAATTATTCATTGTCCCCAATGATTCATTATATAAGCAATTATACCCCCAAACTTAAATTTTTCTATCTGAATTTTTTAACTAAACATGGGACTTAGATTAAGCTTAAAGTGGATCATATAAGTCAATACTACCTTCAAAATCTTCTTGCCGCAGCAACAGTCCAGGCTAGAAGAAATGCTCAAGCAAACGGTTTCTGGAGATCAGAATACCTAGATCTAATTAAGCGTAATCAGTCCAAGCTTCAAAAATTCAGAAGAAAATAGTTAAGTTAGAGTTAGTCAGTGCTCATGGAACAGAAACAACTGGAAATTTCATTAAAAATATAGAAAAATTACATGGCAGAAATATATTTTTTTGTCAAAGAAGCAGAAAATTAAAAAAAAAAACAGACACATCAAGCAAATATAGAAGAAATGTGGTCAGGAATGCGCGAGCAAACAAAATATTGCATCAAAATTATTGCGCGCTCAAATCCTCCTTCAATTGTCCTGACCCAAATCTTCTTCTTCATCTTCCTTCTCAGTAGGTGGCGGTGGAATCAAGGGGTTCAGTAAGTCTTCGGGGAATGCAGGGATGGCTGGATATGGCTTTGAAAAATTCTCTTGCAGCGCCCTCTTCAAACCAACATCACGATTCTTAACATATGTCCAGAAGGTTAAAGTTTGCCTTTCAACAAACTCCTGTCTGCTGGCCAACAATGCCAGTTGTTCTAGAATCGTATTCATGCCGTAGATCAGCCCTCCTTGTCGTATCTCCTGCGTACGCTGGAGCCGCGTCAAATTGGGCGTATCAATGATCCCCTTATCAAATAAAATGACATCATTCTCATCCACTGGAACCCCTGCGTTTCTGCACAGCATAGTAATTGTATTTGGGAAAAACAACTTCCCCACCTTCTTTTTCCAGCAATCAACAATCTCAGAAGAAATAATTTTTCCTACATCGATACTCATCGAGCGAAGAATGGCAAAGGCAAGCAATACCCTGTCTCGAGATACTGTG
Organism: Luffa acutangula; assembly: GCA_036850905.1. Lineage (NCBI taxonomy): Eukaryota > Viridiplantae > Streptophyta > Magnoliopsida > Cucurbitales > Cucurbitaceae > Luffa > Luffa acutangula. The sequence continues at coordinate 21,906,640 of CM072087.1, forward strand.
GAGTCGTGTGTTGTCGGCAGCAAGCGTAGCCTGATGAAACCCATCCACGTGTTGGCTTCACTCTTCAAATAAGCAGCTTGAAACGTATGCTTCCGCGTCTGCGATACCCTCCATCGAGCCCCCTCAATGCCTACCTCCCGGACAGCCGCACTCAGTTGATCACTAGGTGGTGCAACCACCATCTCATTAAAAACTGCATGCGGAAAATCCTGGAGATCGAACAATTCATTAATGGCCTCAGGACTCCACTGTACAGGCACTCCTCGAATGATAACCTCAAAATCATTCTTAACGTCAAGGTTGGCGTAAAATTCCTGAACAATGTTGGAATTGACAGGTTCTGGTTTCGCACAAAATTGCCTCCACCCGAGATTCACTATTCCAGACTCCAAGAACCTGGGCAAATCACTGCCAAATCCTCGTTCGAACAAGAAGTCCCGTTTCAGCACCTCCTGGTATTTTGCTCGAGCAAGATCGTTGACGAAGCGAACAAAAGGCAACCTTTGTTCCTCAATCTCGTCAGCTTCACCCGATGCCTCAACAATTCCTTTGCCCTTGCTTTCTCTCTGTTCGCGCAAACGCTCTTCTTCTGCCTTTCTTGCCTCTTCTTCTTTTTCCTTATTCTCAGCGTTCCTTTTTTCTTCCTCAAAGTCCGACGTCGGAGGCGATTGTTCCGAATCACCCTTACGCGACCCGCCTTCCTCTTGATGCGGTGGCGCTTGGGCGGTTCAGGCATAATGATTTCAACATGAGCCTCCTGCACCTGCTCCGGCGTTTTCTCTTTTTCAGGCATACCTGCGACCTGCTCCTCAACCTTTGTTTCTTGGTTTTTCTCAGCAATCGTTTCTTGAGCCATATCTGGGTTTTGCACTTCAGGTTCTTGAGTACTTCCTTCCTCCGCAGTAGTGGCAACAACTTCTGCCACCTCCTGAACCTCCTCCTGCTCTGCAGCCCTTTGCTGTCTTCTCCTTCTCTTCGCTTCCTTTTCCTCCGGCGTCCTCTTTTTTTTTTTTGTTTTCGCTTTCTGAACCTCAGGGGTAACTGGAATCTCTTCTTCCTCATTTTCTCTCTTTTTCCTCGCTCTTGTTTTGGCCATTGAAGGTTCAAAGGGTTTTACCGAGAAAGAAGTATGAAAAGAAAGAATGTAGATGGCAAGATTGAAACAAGAAGACGAAGTGAGGAGAAACTTACCAAAGTCTGCAAATAAATAAGGCTCCAACAATTTGAAATCTTAACCGAAAATATTTGCTCCATATTGAATGGGTTTACCGTTCTCAATTAATTTGCAATTCGAATCCCTAACGGGCAAATCTCGGAATTTCAATCATCTATGGTCAATAATTGCTTGCTGTCAACGACTAAACTGTTGGATTATCCCTGCACAACATGTGGCAACATCCCTGCAATTCACCTGCCCATAGAAATTAAAAAATCCCAACGGTAAAAATAATTACTCACACTAAAATCCTACGAGAAATTTGCTCCAGCATTATCTTTGCTGCAACAATCTTCTGAACCTGCCGAATCTTAGATACAAAATTTAAATTTCAAAATAGGAAAATCAAATCTTTTAAATTCAAATTGAACTTAACCGATCAAATCAAACTTAATCTGTTTTATTCTGAAAGCCGAATCAATTAGAGAAAATCTTTATTAACCAACAGAATTCAAATAACTGAAAATAAAATCTAATAAAACCAAACTAATAAAAAGATAATTCAAAGATAATATAAATAACCTGAAAATAAAATAAAATCAAATTTAAAATAGATAAAATTTAAATAATAAAAATACTCGAAAGATATAATCTAATAAATCATGCAAAATCAAATCTAACATAACCGAAATCAAAATCAAATCAGCGAAAAAAAATAAAATCAATACAAATTCTGGGAGCTCAAAATTTTGCTCTGTGAAATGCTCCCGCAAAAATCCTGCTCTCTCAATCGTTGATCAACCTTAGGGAAGGATATTTCGACTGAAACTCCTCACCCCAATAATGCTTCACACGCTGTCCATTCACCTTGAATACTCTCCCATCTTTTTCATCCTGCAAGGTAATTGCTCCATTGGAGAAAACCTCAACCACAATAAATGGTCCTGACCATTTAGATTTTAATTTTCCAGGAAATAATTTTAATCTAGAGTTATAAAGTAAAACTTTTTGACCCTTGACAAACTCTTTAGATTCAATTTTCTTGTCATGCCACAGCTTTGTCTTTTCCTTATACATTTTCGCATTTTCATAAGAAAACTGACGAAATTCTTCTAACTCATTAAGTTGCAGCATTCTTATTGCTCCTGCACGACTCATATCAAAATTTAACTTTTTCAAAGCCCAAAATGTTTTTTGCTCAAGCTCTAATGGTAAATGGCAAGCTTTCCCATATACTAACCTATAGGGAGACATACCTAGAGGAGTCTTATAAGCTGCCCTATAAGCCCAAAGAGCCTCATCCAACCTAAAGGACCAATCCTTTCTAGATGGATGGACTACTTTCTCTAAGATAGCTTTAATTTCCCTATTACTAATTTCAGCTTGACCATTTGCTTGTGGGTGATAAGGGGTAGCTATCCTATGCTTAATCCCATACTTAGCTAAAAGCTTAGTTAAGATATTATTAACAAAATGTGTACCCTCATCACTCACTAAAGCAGGTGTCCCAAACCGTGCAAAGATGTGTGATTGAAGAAACCTTGCTACTGTCTTGGCAACACTCTGATGGCATGCGATGGCCTCCACCCACTTGGACATATAATCAACTGCCAATAAGATAAAAACATTGCCATTAGAAGGGGAAATGACCCCATAAAGTCAATACCCCATACATCGAATAATTCAACTTCTAAAATGTAAGTAAGAGGCATTTCATCTCTAGGCCCCAAATTTCCTCTCCTTTGGCAAGCATCACATTGCTTGTAGAACCAATGGGCATCCTTGAATAACGTAGGCCAGAAAAATCCGCAATGCAAAATCCTCATAGCCGTCCTCTGACCGCTGAAATGACCTCCATACGGCGAAGAGTGACATTGCTCCAGGATTTCCTTTGCTTCAGCACCTGAAACACACCTACGAATAATACCATAAGAGCATTGCTTATACATAAATGGCTCATCCCAAAAGAAAAATTTTGCATCATGCTTAAACTTTTTCTTCTGCCTCCAATCCATGTCAATAGGGGTAACTCCCTTTACCAAAAAGTTTGCAATATCAGCATACCAAGGGACATCCCTAACTATCTTTACTTCAACAACAAAAAGCTGCTCATCTAGAAAAGAATCGGAAATGGCAGATTGCTCCAGCAAAAATGATGACGAATCAAGACGAGATAAATGATCTGCAATGACATTTTCTGATCCCTTCTTGTCCTTTATCTCCAAGTCAAATTTCTGCAATAGTAAAATCCAACGAATTAGTCTAGGCTTTGCACCATTCTTAGTCATTAAATACCTTATTGCTGCATGATCCGTGAAAACTGTGACTTTGGATCCAACCAAATATGACCGGAACTTCTCAAAAGCGAACACCACAGCTAACAACTCCTTTTCAGTAGTTGTATAGTTGACTTGTGCTTCATTTAAGACCTTGCTTGCATAACATATAGGATGGATAAATTTGCCTTGCTTTTGCCCCAGCATCGCACCTACTGCAGCATCACTCGCATCACACATTACCTCAAATGGCAAATTCCAATTAGGTGCGCAAAGAATGGGTGCTGAGATTAAAGCAGCCTTCAAAGTCTCAAAAGCCTTCCTACAATCTGCATCAAAGTCAAAAACATGATCAGTGCACAATAAGTTACAAAGAGGTTTACTGATTTTGGAAAAATCCTTTATGAACCTCCTATAAAAACCAGCATGTCCTAAAAAACTCTGAATTCCCTTCACTGAATTCGGTGGCTCTAGTCTTTCAATAACCTCAACTTTTGCTCTATCAACTTGTAGACCATTTTTAGAAATTTTATGACCTAACACTATGCCCTCCTTCACCAAGAAGTGGCACTTTTCCCAATTAAGAACTAGATGGGTATCCTCACATCTTTTTAATACCTTTCCTAAATTATCTAAACAACTCTAAAAAGACCCTCCAAACACTGAAAAATCGTCCATAAACACCTCAACAGTGGACTCAATCATATCAGATAAAATTGCTAACATACACCGCTGAAATGTTGTTGGAGCATTGCAGAGGCCGAAAGGCATTCTCCTAAAAGCGAATGTCCCATAAGGACAGGTGAAAGTGGTTTTCTCCTGATCCTCAGGAGCAATAGTAATCTGGTTATACCCAGAATAACCATCCAAGAAACAGTAATAGGCATGACCAGCCAATCGATCCAACATCTGGTCTATAAATGGTAGAGGGAAATGATCATTTCGGGTAGCTTTATTAAGCCTTCTGTAATCCATGCAAACCCTCCAGCCAGTTACTGTCCTTGTGGGGATCAACTCATTATCTTTATTGCTCACCACAGTGACACCTCCTTTCTTAGGAACACATTGGACAGGGCTTACCCAATTGCTATCGGCAATTGGATAAATGATCCCAGCATCCAACCATTTAATTACCTCCTTTTTAACAACCTCTTTCATTGCAGGGTTAAGCCTTCTTTGTTGCTCAATACTCCTAAAGGATCCCTCCTCTAGAGTGATTTTGTGCATACAAAAAGATGGGCTAATTCCCTGAATATCAGCCAATGCCAACCTATAGCTTTGCGGTATTGCTGCAACAATTTTATTAAGGCCTCCTCATGCTCCGGCATTAAATCTGATGCAACAATAATGGGCAACGTCTCAGTTTCCCCAAGATACACATACTTTAGATGATCTGGCAAGGGCTTCAAATCTAAAGTAGGTGCCTCAATCAGGGATGGTTTAATTGGGGGAGCCTTTCTTTGATCTAAATCTAAAGACTCAAAAACATCCTCACACCTAAACAATTCTTTTTCTTTTTTTTCTATCTAAAGAACAAAATTCAAAATCTTCTACACTAACCTCTCCATGCTTTTCTGAATGCTTATCAGCCGAATCCTGTATTGCTATCTCAATAATTGTGCTCTCCAGAATCTTGATGAAGGAGCAATCCTCCATTTCGTCTGGATATTTCATGGCTTTAAACACATTAAATTTGACTTCCTCATTACAGACTCTCATTGTTAATTCTCCTTTTTGAACATCTATTAATGCCCTACCAGTAGCCAAAAATGGACGACCTAGAATAATTGGGACATCTTTATCAGCCTCATAGTCTAAAATAATAAAATCAACAGGAAATATGAATTCATCAACTTTTACTAAGACGTCCTCAATTTTACCTTCTGGATATGTGATAGACCTATCAGCTAATTGGAGTGTTACTGTGGTAGGTCTAGCTTCACCAATACCTAACTTCCGATAGACCGAAAGAGGCATAAGGTTAATGCTTGCGCCTAAATCACAGAGTGCTCTACCTAATTCTTTCCCACCTATAAACACGGGTATGGTAAATGACCCTGGATCCTTAGCCTTGGGGGGTAGCCCATTCTTAAGAATAGCACTACACTCCTCAGTAAGAGATACAGTTTCAAACTCACCTAACTTCTTCTTTTTAGTCAAAATATCCTTAAGAAATTTAGCATAATTAGGCATTTGCTCAATAGCTTCTACTAAAGGGATATTTATATGCAATTGCTTAAGAATCTCTAAAAACTTTTTAAATTAACCATCCTGATTCTTAGGCTTTTGCCTTTGTGGAAAAGGTAGAGGTGGTACATAAGGTGGGGGCGGCACATATGGTGGTTCTACATCTGGCACTGAACCAGATGCTCCAGCATTCTCTTTGCTGCCTCCAGCACCCTGACCAGACTCCAACTCTTTCTCGACAACAACATTATTATCACTATTACTATTTAAATCCTGGGTCTTTCTAGACTCTTCTAGTGGCTTACCACTCCTAAGAGTTACTGCCTTTACCTGCTCCTTACCTTCCCTTCGAGGGTGTTCAGTATCCGAAGGAAGTTTCCCTTGAGGCCTTGCCTTCAGCTCATTAGCTAGCTGACCCACTTGCAATTCCAGGGCCCTCATCGAAGCTTGATTACTTTGAATTGCGGCATCTGTGCGAGCCATGAATTCTTTCATCATCGCTTCGAGAGAGTTTCCCGAATTTTGCTGGGGCAAAGCCTGCTTGTTTTGCTGGGGCATTACCTGCGCTTTAGCAAATCCCGGCTGGTTCATCTTCTGTTGCGCTTGTACGTTATTTCCTTGACCTCCCCATGAGAAGTTGGGGTGGTTGCGCCAACCTGGATTATAGAAGTTAGAATAGGGGTTGTTCCTCTGATTACCTACAAAAAACACAGAAGCTGGATTGCTGGGGCAAAACTCGTAGTTGTGGTCTTCACCACAATAGACACATGCTTCGTCAGTGACTTGGTTCACCACTGCAGTAGGCTCCATAGCTGGTGGCGTCTGATGACTAATCACTGTCACATTCTTAAGAGCGTTAGCAATCATAGCAAGATCAACCCTAATGGTGGACACACCATCAACCTCTAACACACTCTTAACCTTTTTACTTGTGCCTCTAACATCCGACCACTGACAACTATTAATAGATATTCTCTCTAAAATTTCATAAGCTTCATCAAAAGTTTTTGCCAAAAAGGCCCCTCCAGCCGAGACATCGACCATACCTTGGGTTACTCCATTTAAACCATTGTAAAATGTTTCCATTTGAATACAATGAGGTAAACCATGGTGGGGACACTTTCGCAAAAGCTCCTTAAACCTTTCCCAAGCCTCACTAAAAGTCTCATCCTCAAGTTGCCTAAGCCCTACTATTTCACTCCTTAATTTAGCATTTCTATTAGGTGGGAAATATTTACTCAAAAATTTTTCAGCTAACTCATCCCACGTCCTAATTGATCCTGGAGAAAAAGAGTTTAACCATGACTTTGCTCCATCTCTAAGAGAATACGGGAACAAAGTTAATCTAAGAGCATCTCTAGGCACTCCTTGAATTACAAAAGAATCACTAACTCCTAGAAAAGACTTAAGATGTAAATGAGGGTCTTCAGATGACAAACCATGGAATTGCCCCACGGTTTGCAACATCTGAAACATTACCGGTTTCATTTCAAAATTTTCCGCTTGGATTTGGGGACGTGCAATCCCTGGATTCAACTCATTAAACATCGGAACAACATATGCTCGAATGGCTCTGGTCCTATCGTTTGCTATCAAGATAGGATTCTCAGCCTGATTATTTCGCTGCTCATTTTGCTCAAACAGTGGGTTTTGCTGCAGCAACGGATTCTGCTGGGGGTTTGCTGCTGCTGGACCTTCAGAAACCTGCGGAAGTTGCGGTACGTTCTCCATCTGGTTTCTGCGCTGCTCCCTCCTTCTGGCCCTAAATGTCCTTTCAATTTCTGGATCAAGCTCAAACCGTACCCCAGGCGGATCGCTCATGCACCAAAATCACACCTGGAAAAACAAAAGAAACAATAAAAAAGTTCTAGCACCAAACCCCTAAAACACATACACAAAAACAAATAAGATAAAAACTTATTCAAGTCCCCGGCAACGGCGCCAAAAACTTGTTGGGTTCCTAGAGTGAGTAAAAATAAGATATAAAATACTCTAGAATTCCTGTGCAAGTATACACAGTCTGCAGCAAATAAAACTATCAATCCGAGCCCTGAATTAGGTCCCACTCTACTTATTTTTGTGTAACTTTCCAATGGTTTCAAGAATAGTAAAATGATTTGGTTTTATCGGAATTATGTTGAAGCAAAATAAATGACAGAACAATAAGTAAACAAATAGATAGACAAATTAAAGACAGGCGCTGGTTAGGTTTTAGTGATTGTTCTAAGATATGCTCTAGCAATATTATTGCTCATGCATTTCTCGCAGTATTATTAGCGATTCCTCCCAGAACTCCGGATCTTTTGGGATATGTTTCAAACCCAATGAAAAGCGACCGATCAAGCACTAGGCAACTGGCTATCCCTAGCTCAGTCACTGGCGTTCACCAATACACAATGATCGTAGTGTGGATAATTGCCACACACTCTCTAAATCATCCCTGAAACTAGAGAGAGCTATCCATACCGGCTGGCTAGGCGGCCATAAAATGAAAATAAGCACAACAATTAACCAAAATGCGATAGTCAATTTATTACTAGAGATGAAGCACAGTAATCACATTATTCCTATCCAACACCTTAAGCTACTTAGTTCATAATAGACATAGGAATACGAATTACAATCTGAGTATGCATGTCCATAACCACAAGTTAATAAAGAAAATAAACTCCCTAATCAGCTTGCGAAAGATGGTGTTTTTGATAATATTCAATCTCTCTAAAATATTCGGCTTCCAAGGGAAAACATGGAATGAATTTGACTTGGATGGCTTCTTCCTTTTATAGAAGGAGAGGAGACTTGAATTAGGTCAACTTGGACACGTGTAGGGCTCTCCTTGCTCCTTTATCACGAAAATCACTCAACAGAAGTCGGTTCATGAAGTTGGCTAACGAGCTGTGATGTGGCAGTTTCTGTTCCCAGTTTTGCTGCAGCACAGAATTTGCTCCCTCCAGTCGCTTTGCAGCATAATCTGCACAAAATAATTTCCAATGCTTCCATTCTTCCAAATGGGTTAAAACATGTAATATCTACCCAAAACCAACCCTAATAAGCATAAAGGACACACAAATCCCTATATAATTGAGGTCTAAATAACTACCTTTTGGGCAGTTATCAGACTGACATCGGCAGAGGCTGGAATCCAGCCCCGCCGGATGCCATGAAAATATTAAGCTGAAACGTTCGGGGATTGGGGAATCCCCGAACGCTTCGAGCTCTTCGCCATGTGGTTAGAGGCGAAAATCCCCAAATTGTGTTTTTAAGTGAAACAAAATTCAAGGAGGAGAATATTGATAAGCTCAAGGCAAACCTCAATCTGAGCAATGGTGTTAGTATAGCTAGTAGGGGCAATAGTGGCGGTTTAGTCCTTCTTTGGGCTGATGAAGTTGATCTTGTTATCACCTCCTTCTCGGTGGGTCACATAGATGCCACCATCCGAGGGCCAGAAGGATGGTGGAGGTTCATGATAAGGGTAAAAAATATACTTATTTTACCCTTATATTTAGCTCATTTCTTTGTCAAATATTGCATGTTTAGATCAATTTTACTATTCCCGAGCTCAAAATATGTTAAAGTTGTTAAGTTAGGGTGTTGAGGATCACTTTTGTCAATTTGTGCAAAGGAGAGGGATGAGGCCATTAGAGAGTTCTATCTCTTTATCGCCCCAAGTATTGCTCCAGTCTTTCCCGATTTCCCTCAGTCACTGCTGCCTCAAGAAAACAAGGATTCTGATGATGAAGAAGATGAGAATGATGATGGAGATGATAAAGGGAAAGAGAGTTCCTCAGATGAGGATTAGGGGAGTTTTCTTACCCCTTTACTTGCTGTTTTTTTTGTATATAATATTGTTTTGTTGCTTGCTATTTTTTAGTTTTAGCATGTTTATATTTTGTTTTTAGTTGTTTAGTTGTTGTTTTGATTGCTTTAAATTGTTTAGTTTGTTAATAGTTATGATCATAGGGTAGTTTAGATAGTTTGTGGATAGTTTAAGCTAGATAAACTTGGGTTGTAAAGCTTTTCTTGAAAAATCTGCTTGCTGTTTTGAGCTTTACCTATGAACTTTTTGAAAAAAATCAACTTTAAGAAAAATTGCTTAAAAAAATATTTTGGAAGAAAAGAATGTTTTCAAAGGAGTTTTCTTTTAATCCCTTGATGATGAAAACTAGAGCTTTGTTTTATCTCAAAAGTGCCACCGTCACAACTGAATTGTTTTCTAGTCCTAGGCTTTCCATTAGTCTTTTTCTTTACAGAATTTTCTTAAGTCTAAACTTCCTCGTGTTTAACCTTTCTAACACTCTAGGAGAGTTTAACCTTTAAAGTTTTGAATGACAAAAAGCCTCATGTTAAGCCCATGCCTAAAAAACAAAGCCAATGAGGACATTGTCTAACTTTAAGTTTGGGGGGGGGGGGCTTTATGCTTTACTTTGTAAATATTTATGCTTTTTGTAAATTTGTACTGCTGGAAAAAGAATATGTGCTCAGTATATAATATATATATATATATATATATATATATATACATATATATATTAAAAATGAAAAACCGAGAGTTACTCCTCCTACCTAGGGTTTACTGAGTAACCAGGGGCATTCATGACACCCATGGTTTGCCACTACATGAAAGGTTTGCCTAGGGAAGTGAGTATCATTCCAAGATTGTGAACTTTGCTCGTAGTTAGATATCTTCACCACAAAGTGTCGATAAGCTAGAACGAAGGTAAAGATGATAGCAAGGATACTCTTGGGAGAAAAAGAGGTTGAATAAAAAGAGCACCAACAGTCAAGTACGTTTGGGGGAGATAAAAAAGGTCTAGTAATTCATGTGTGCTCATTTTTACCTCAAGATTGCTTTTCTTAACAAAAAAAACTACACTAGGCTCTATAAGTAGAAGTTAGGTAGTTTAAACACATTGGTTGGGATGGATTAGGGAGAATTTTGCTTTGAAAAAGAACAATAGAAATCTTCATGCCTAGGAAACTCAGACGTTGTGACTAGCACTAGAGTAGAACCCTCTCCTGAATGGAAAACTTTTCAGAAAACGATCTTGAAAAACATTCATGTTTACTTGATTCCATGTCACTTTATTTGCAATTAAAAGTTGATACTAGTACTATGATTGATTACTACATATGAATTTAACATTTTGGTTTGCAATTTAGTATTGAGCGCTCTCACATTCAGATTTGCAAGTAAAAAGTTGATCTCTAACATTTTGATTGGCTATTGCTTGAGGACAAGCAATGAGTTAAGTTTGGGGGTGTGATAAGGGTAAAAAATATACCTATTTTATCCTTATATCTAACTCATTTCTTTGTCAAATTGCATGTTTAGATCAATTTTACTATTCCTGAGCTCAAAATATGTTAAAGTTGTTAAGTTAGGGTGTTGAGAATCACTTTTGTCAAATTGTGCTCATTTGTGCCCAAAAAGACTTAACTTTAAGAGAATTTGACTAAGTTTGTTGCTGTGTAGAAAAACAGAGAAGAAGTAGGAATTTGCCCAGAAATGCGACCTCATTTCTGGGAAGGCAAAATGAAATGCGACCGCATTTCTGGAAAAATAGAGGCAGTTCCGAGTCGTCCACAAGTCATTTTGAACGAGACTTCTTCACACCTAACCGGCTGTTTTGACCTTGAAACCGACTGGGCTACCTACCAGCACCTATTTCACAACTCTTCAACCATTTTCCACACTATATAAGCTCAAGATTTGAAGTCTAATTCAAACAGAACTCATTTGGAAGAAGAAGGTGGTGACATAACCCTAGTTGACGCCTATGAGTAGGGATGCCCGAGGTCCTTCTTAGATGACTAAATTCTAACCTGAGTTAGACATCAAACCTTAGGGTTTGTAGGGATTTTCAATCATTCCCACTTGTAAGAGCGAGAGAGTGGAGTGTCTAAGCGAACTCTAGAAGGATTGGATAAATAGAAAACCCATAATATTTGGCTACTGTCAATATTTCCAGCATTTGATACTTTTCATTTATCTGTATTCTTTACTTCTTATTTTCAATGGAAATTTATTCATTTGCAATTTATCTCATCATGAGTAGCTGAATTCCATTGAGGGGTTCAATATGGTGAATTCCCTTATGGTTCAATAGCTTGAAAGTGTTTTATTTGATTAAGTTGTGTTCAATGCATGTCATTCTTTATTGCATATCATTCTGATCTTCCTGAGTTTAACTTGATCACTTAGACTTTGCATGCTATGTTAGTTTGATCTCGAAAGGGATAGACAATATCAGTTCTCATAAAGGTGATATAGGAGAAAAAGCTTGAAAGAGATTGTTCAGCGGTGTAGAGTAAGCTGCCTAAGGCACCCTATATTGACTATAGGGTTATAGATTGCATTCGTGAATTATCTATGTCGGAGTCGAGTCACAGAAATGTGCATAACGGTACTCGCTTAGGCTTCTAACGGTTCTTGGGAGCAAGGCCAAATAGAAGTTAAATCTGACCCAATGCATTGAATAGGCTTAAGTTAAATAATCCATGATTAAGGTTATTGTCTTTGGGATGAATCCATGTTGAATACCTCGTTTTATTTTATTGTACTCTTTTATTCATTTGCTTGTTTTATTTATTTTTCTAAAATCAATCATCAATCATATTTCTTTGGTTACCTATTTTTAATCAATTAAGTTGAACGGTTTCTTCTTCAAATCTGAATTTCCAGTTAGTCCTCGTGGGATCGATACCCTTGGAATACTTCTATGGTTTTTATTACTACGTGCGACAGTGTATACTTGCACTGAGGTTGGCTGAATTTATCTTTATTATTACTTATAATGTCATCTCACATCCATCCATTCAGCCTCTACCGCACCAGTTCACCGGCTTTTACGGTAATCCAAAAGCTGAAAAGAGAGGAGACTCTTGGAGCCTTTTGGTGAGGCTTAAAGATCTTTCTAATCTCCCTTGGATAGTCGGTGGCGATTTTAATGAAATCCTTTTTGATAAAGAGAAAAAAAGGTTGTATGACTAAGCCTCAATGTCAAATGGAGGGTTTCAGAGCAGCCCTTGATTCCTGTGAATTGGTTGATTTGGTTTACTCATGAGATTTCTATACGTGGAGAAAATCTAGTTACGAAAACAACACTAGAGAACGACTGGACAAATGCCTGGGGAACCCGTCCTTTTGTGCGAGTTTTGCTAAGGTCAAGGTGACGCACCTAAATTACCATTCCTCCGACCATAGGGCTATTATGGTGGACTTTTCTAAAGAGGATCATGGGTTCAGGTCAAGAAAAAAGGCTCGTCCTATTAGATTTGAAGACAATTGGGTGACCTTTAATGAGTGTAAAAGAATTATTCAAAAACACTAGGCTGATAAAGATAGAAGTGGGTTGCCGCATATAAACAACAAAATTATGGATTTCCTCAAAGAGTTAAAAGCTTGGAACATGTCCAGGTTTGGTGGTTCAATTCAAGGAGCGATAAAAAGAAAGGAGGAGGAGATTCGACATTTGCAATCAGCAGGGTTAGATGATCAATCGAATATGTATCTGGGAGCTGCAGAAAGGGACTTAGAAAAGCTTCTTGTGGAGGAGGAAAAATATTGGAAATTTAGAGCGAGGGAGGATTGATTCCAGTGGGGAGACAAAAACTCCAAGTGGTTCCATTCAAAAGCTAGTCAATGGAGAAGGAGGAATAAAATAGAAAAGTTGGTTGATGAGTATGGGGTCAGTATCTCGGATGAAGATCAGTTGGGAAAAACAACAACTAATTTTTTCAAAAAGATGTTTCAATCATCTTCTCCCCAAAATACAGATATTGATGAAGTCTTAAGGTGTATTACAACAAAAATCCCAGAAGATAAAAAGAGAGATATGGAAAGGCCTTTCAACAAAGCTGAGGTAGAAGTGGCGGTAAAAAGTTTGAATCCCAACAGAGCTCCAGGTCCTGATGGAGTTCATGCTCTTTTCTATCAGAAATACTGGGAAATTATTGGAGATGACATTACGAAAGTGTGTCTACAAGTGCTGAATGAAGGGATGGATGTCGGTCTTTTAAACAAAACATTCATAACCCTCATCCCCAAAGTCAGCTCTCCTCTAAACATGAACCAATTCAGACCTATCAGCCTGTGCAATGTCTCATATAAAATCATTGCAAAGGTTTTGGCAAATAGGATGAAAAAGGTTCTAGATGAGATAATCTCCAATACTCAATCAGCTTTTGTCCCGAACAGGCATATTTCAGACAATGTAATCTTGGGGTTCGAATGCATCCATGCTTTAAATAGTAGAAGGAAAGGTAAGATCGGCTTGGATGCTCTTAAGCTCGATATAAGCAAGGCCTACGACAGGGTCGAATGGTCTTTCCTTAGAAAAGTGATGCACAAGATGGAGTTTCCTCCCGTTTGGATTGATAGAGTCATGAATTGTGTGGAATCTGTATCCTTCTCAGTCCTCCTAAATGGCCTCCCCCAAGAATCTTTCAAACCGAACAGGGGTTGAGACAGGGGGATCCCGTTTCGCCGTATCTCTTTCTTTTGTGTGGTGAAGGCTTGTTGGGTTTGCTTAACAGGGAAGAATCTAAATCTCTCATATATGGTATTAGAATTTCTAAAAGTAGTCCTGTTCTAACTCATCTTTTCTTTGCTGATGACAGCTTGGTTTTCTTCAAAGCTTCGGAGGCAGAGGGCAGACAAATCAAGAGAGTCTTAGAGATATATGAGAGAGCCACATGCCAAATGATAAACCTGGAAAAATTAGAATGCATGCTTAGCCAAAATGTCAGCCCAGATCTTTCCAAGGCTATATGCGGCGCGATAGGGGTCAAACAAGTCCAATCCCTGGGAAAATATCTTGGTCTCTCGGCTCAAAACAAAAGAAATAAGCAAGCGATGCTAAAAAATCTCAAGGAAAGGGTCTGGAAAGTCTTTCAGGGGTGGAAAGGCAAGCTCTTCTCTTAAGGAGGAAAAGAGGTGCTTATTAAGGCGGTTGCTCAAACTATTCCAACCTACACAATGACTTGTTTCAAGCTCCCGATCAACATTTGCAAGGATTTAAACCGTGCGTGTGCAAATTTCTGGTGGGCTTCTTCAGACACAAAGAAAAGAGACCACTGGATGAGCTGGAAGAAGATGTGCCATAGCAAATTCAGAGGCGGGTTAGGATTTAGAGACATATCCCTTTTCAACAAAGCTCTTCTAGCGAAACAAAGTTGGAGAATTATACATAATCCTTCCAGCCTGTTAGCTAAAGTTCTAAAACGAAAGTACTTCAACAAAGGTGATTTTCTAAAAGCCTCGATTGGATCCAATCCCTCTGCAACTTGGAGGAGCATCGTTTGGGGTAGGGAGCTTTTCAAAGAAGGAATGAGATAGAGAATAGGGAATGGCAGTAACATCATCATCGACCAAGACCCTTGGATTTGCAAGAATGGAAACAAAATTCCAGTTTGGGTAGATAGCTCCCTCTGGGGGAAACCAGTAAAGGATATTCTAACAGAAAATGGTCAGTGGAATGAAGTGGTTATAAAGGACTCTTTCATTCCATCAGATGCAGAAGCAATATTTAATATTCTTAGATTGAACAACAAGGAGAGGGATGAAATCATATGGGATCCGGATCCAAAAGGCTCCTATACGGTTAAAAGTGCCTACAATCTGGCGGTTTCCATTCAAGATAAAGATGTGGCTTCGGGATCTGGCTGGGAAAGCTCCGAGAGTAGCTGGAAGTTTTTGTGGAATCAGAAATTTTTTCCTAGAGCAAAGATAACCATTTGGAAAATCCTAAATGATATCCTCCCTACAGGGAGAAATATCAGGAAGAGAGGAATCCAAACAAATGTTTACTACATCTTGTGTAAAAGAAGGGAGGAGACCTCCACTCACCTATTCTGGTTCTGTAAGGTTGCTAGGCAAATTTGGCAAAATTTCGTCCCTAATTCTATTTCTTTTCTATCAAATTGTAGGGAATCAGACAACCCTTTGGCTATTTGGGACGCGATGATCAAATTTCTCCCGAAAGAGGAGATGCAGATTGGCTCGCTTATACTATGGATTATTTGGAGAAAAAGGAACGAGTGTTTACACAACAAGGGTCAAGCATATGTAAGCCAGATCAACAGACAAATAGTCAACTACATTGAGAAGATGGAGGGAGGATCTAACATTCACCTGAGGCATCAAAAGTCAGAGAACCGATCGAGTCACTCTCCTTAGAGGTCGCCGAATCCAGGAAGCTGGAAGCTTAACATAGAGGCTTCTTGGAAGGATAATCTCAATCTTGGCGGAATTGACTGGGTCATTCGTGACTTTATAGGTTCTCTGATCGGCGTTGGGGGCATGCAAGAAAAAAGAAATTGGTCGATTAAAAATCTAGAAGGTAAAGCTATCCTTGAAGGTTTGAAGGCTTACCGAAAGATCGTTGAAGTTTCTAGTAGAGGTTCTGACTTCCCTCTCATCGTCGAATCTAACACTGCGAATTTGGTCAAGGTGATCGTTGGGCTTTCCTCTGATCGCACAGAAATGTCGTTGATCGCTAGGGAGATTGCTAAGGATTCTGAAGATATGGCAGTCTCCTTCATCTCTTGCCCAAGAAGTAGTAACAGTCTTGCTCATTCCTTAACGCGAGCTGCTACTGTTTTTGGGAATTTTCTGTATTTTTTGAACCTCCCTTGTTCTGTTTATCGTATAGAAGGGGCTTTTTTGGTTGGGGATGATAAGATCCCTGCGTGGATGTGTAATTTGGTTGGTGAACAGTTGGTTGGTGGTTAGCTTCTTTTAATGAATTCCCTTTTAAAAAAAAAGGTTCAATAGAACGAGTTAAAATTTATGAGAGTGGAGCATTAACTTCACTTGGTTAACTCTAGAGACAGTGTTCACTCATAAAATCAATAGGATATGAGCTATTAAAAATTTCTTTAATTAATCTGAGTATATATAGAGATGTATCGTGATTAGTTACGAGGCCTTTTTACCAGCTTGAGAGAGTTTTTAAGTAGGGAAATTAAACCTAAATTTAAATAAGAGATGTAGGCTTGGGAGTGCTGCAACGACCCGACTTCTGTAATGAACCCATTTGGGATCGTTACTGCATACATGCTATGGAGGTCTTATAAAGTAAAAGAAACAGTTTAAAACATAAACTTTAATAACGGTATAAAATTTCAAAACGATTCTTTAATTTGGGCTCTCACATTTAAAGAACATCAAAAGTTCTCGTTAAGAATCTAAACCAAAAATAACATGGTCTCTAAAAGTTCTTAAATCAAGATCATAACCCTAAAAGAATGCAAATAAATTCATAAAGCTGGAGTTAAAAACAAATGATTTCATGGTTTTTCTAGTCTCCCATGGCTATCTAGCAATTCCAGTCAATCGCCTTGAATGTGTAGGATCGTATGGCAACACTAGAGGAGGGGTGAATAGAGTTGCTTGATAAAATTTAAAACTTTTTGCTAAATTAAAATGAATTGATTTAAACTAAATAAATTTAATAAGCACTATAAAACATAAAATATGCTAGAAATATTTGACAATTTTCCTAGGCATGCAATCTACTCATAAAAAATGAAATAGCGGAAATTAAAAGAGTAGAGAGAGAGATAACATCAGAAAATTTTATAGTGGTTCAAAAATCCCTACTCCACTCCCCAAGACTCCTTCTTTGGTATTTTACTGCAACGACCCTCTTACGGGTGAAAACCAAACCGACTCTTTTTTCAGGTTCAAGAGTAAACCTCTATCGATCCTTTTACAGGTTCAGGTCCCAACCTATATCGATCTTTTTAAACGGGTTCAAGATCAAAACCACTACGATCCTTTTAACCGGGTCCAGGATCAAACTACTACAAATCCTTTTTCGAGTTTGGGATTAAACCACTTGCTCAATTCCCAAGGTGCACCCACACCTTATTACAATTCCCAATAATAAATGAAAGAAAAAGCTCACAAAATAAAATACCTCTTGAAGGCTAATTACACAAGGTTGAACACTCTAATAAAAACCTCACAAAATAAAAATAGGCCAATTTAGGAGCAAAGGAGGAATTTGGACAAGAATGGAGAGTAGGGAGACTTGAGAGCTTAAGACTTTGATGTCTGTTATGACAGAAAGCAGTAACAACGTAACAAGAATGAAAGGGTGAAGAGAAACAACACACACAGATATATGTGATTCACTAACGGTGTGTTAGCTACATCCACATGCAGAGAGAGAGAACGATTTTATTACGAGAGGAGTATTCAGAATACAGAGATTAGGGCAAAAATAGGTTAAGAAGGTTTATATATGGCACCACTCTTAACCCTAACATAATAGGCCCAAAATAAAAGCCCAAATCGGAAAAACATATCTAATCTCTATACAAAATTTAGCTTAGGGGGCATTGCCCCCGAACCCCCAGCGAGACCCCCGTACTAGGTCGTTCACAGCGCTTCATATCAGATTCAAGGCATATCAACAAATCTCCACCTTGACTTGAACTCTCTCACACATAACAGATGAACCAGATGTACCCAAAGAAAAGTACTAGATGCAACTTAAAAGCCACCAGATTCTCCCTCTGCTTCATAAGGTCCCATAGGGACCACTTAGCAATTCAGAACATTTAGCAAGTCCAAACAATGTAGGAACTTGCCACTTGGAACTGGCTTGGTGAACATATCAGCGAGGTTATCAGTTGTCCCAACTTTCATCACCTTAATCCTCTTCTCATTTCTCAGGAAATGCTATCTAACATCTATATGTTTAGTCCTCTCATGATGAACTTGATCCTTGACTAAGCATATTGCACTCAAACTATCACAATATACAACAGCCTGATCATGAAGAAGACCAAGGTCACCAACTAGTCTTTTCAACCATATTGCTTCTTTTGCAGCTTCTGTTAGTGTCATATACTCAGCCTCAGTAGTAGACAAAGTAACTGTCGGCTGTAGGGTTGCCTTCCAACTAAAAACAGAACCACCAAGGGTAAACACATAACCAGTCATGGACCTTCTACTGTCAACATCCCCAGCATAGTCAGAATCAGAATAACGAGTCACTAAACATTCTGTATCACTTCCATAAACAAGACCAATATCAGATGTACCTCTAAGGTAACGAACAATCCTCTTCACAGCTTGCCAATGTTCCTTTCTAGGTTGCCCCATGAACCTACTGACAACACTCACAGCATGTGCAAGATCAGGCCTAGTGCAAACCATAGCATACATCAAACTTCCTACTGCACTAGCATATGAGACTCGAGACATGTATTCCTTCTCAGCTTCACATTGTGATGCAAGTACAGAAGACAAACGAACACTTGCAGCACTAGGAGTTGTTGGGTTTTATGCCCTAAAACTCATAGATAGTAAATGTACATTTGACCGAACATTAATAAAGTGATGTATTATTCATTTATCTATGTTTGTATTATATCTTGTCTTATTAACCCTAATCCAATAAACTAAACATCCAAGGCTAATAGAATGAGGCTTGAACTAGTATGTAGGGACATATGGGATTCAATGTTCAAGTTTTAGCCTAAAGGGTCTGTAGTATAGGGATAAGGCTGGGTACCTTATCCTGCTGACACTATGGATACGGTCCGCTTTGTATATCAACAAACATATTGATCCAATGCGTTCATGTAGTTGACATGCGAGTGGGGGTATCCTGTGCAATGAGTTTGCATAAAGACTGGACCGCGAAATAGTTAACCACTAACTGTAACACCGTTAGTTAGCTCGGTTTCTATTTCACTAGGATGACCTAGGCAACTTGGCCTTAATCCTGAGTGGATTATGGGCTCCTGTCCATGAAGGATTGTCCTTTGATTTGTACGGGTGAGAGTGGCCTGTTCGCCGACTCAATAAGCCTACCATTTTGGGGACAAGACTGAATGGGGAGCTGGGAACATAGTCTTACAAGATGGAATTCACTCCTTCCCGACTTTAGGGTAAGTAGAGGTGTGTTCCCTTAAGTGGTGTCTCTGGGTCTTGAACAATGGGCCCTACCCTCTTTATGGCACGAGAGGGACTTCTGTTTGCTGGTTGGACCTCAAACAGGTTGTTCATTAGAGGAGCACTGGTACTTAAGGACCAAGAGGTAGCCCAGGGGTAAAACGGTAATTTGACCTAGTTGGGGTACGAACACACGTGAAGGGCTAACTTGCTGTTGATGGTCGATATCCGTGGACACAGAAATATATCTATAGTGAGAAGAGTGCAGCTGTGGTTCTTTAGTGGAGTGAACCACGGTTAACGAATATTGATTAATTTGGTTAATGAGTTTAGCCAATTAATCTCACATCGTTGGAGCTTCTGATCTGTAGGTCCATTAGGTCCCATCGGTAGCTCACTAAGGGCATTGAGGTAAATTTCTAAGGGAATTGGATATTCGAAGGTGTTCGAATGTTAAATTTAAAATATGAATTGGATTCATATTAAAACTATAGGTTATAATTAATGCACATTTGATGTACATTAATACTATAGTTTATATGAGAGGTGTAATTAAATATAAGATATTTAATTATAGTATTAATTAATTGGAGAATTAATTAATATTTTAGTTTTAATTTAATTTAATTAAATTTGATTTAATTATATTACATTAAAACCATAGGTTATGTGGGATGTTTACATAAATGTGATTTATGTAATTTATATTAAGATTAATTAGTAATCTTATTATCAATTAATTAATTATTAATTATTTAATTTATTTAATAATTAATTTATCAGTTACAATCCCACTAACTTAGTTGAATGCACGATTGAGATGGATAATAGGAGGTAGTTCTGGTATTTTTACGGGGACTCACCTCTTCAGTTAGGGTTGGACTCTCACTCTCTCATTCACTCTCACGCATACTCTCTCACAATTACGGTGTACTCGCGTTTTCTCTCTAGAATACAAAGACTAAAACAAAATTCCCTAGAATTTCCCTTGCTCCCATAAGCAATGAGCGCATTGTTCCTTGTGAGAATACTGGTGAAGATTTTATGGTTGTCCTCAAAAACCAGCAAGATCAAACCTTGGAGGTTGCTGAATTTTCTGCATTCCGTTGGAGAAAAGGCGAAACGATCAAGAACGCACCTTATAGTAAGTAGTTCTTGATCTTGGATCATTAGGATCTCAATTAGATTAGATCTAGAGGTTTTAAAGCATGTTTAATAACCTATTCAGTAGTTTTATTGTGAATTTTACTGCTGTGATAATTTGCCTCTGTATTGGTATTTAAAACAATTTTGAAATACAGTGTTTGGTTCTATGAAATTCTTCCGCTGCGTAAGGGTTTTTATCCCTTCAGGAGTATCTATAGGCTTAGCTGAAGACATCCCAAACCTAGACAATATCTTCTGAATATATCCTTTCTGTGACAAGAAAAGCCTTTTTTTTTTTTTTTTTATCTCTTTCCCTATAAATCTCCATACCCAAAATTTTCTGAGCAACACCAAAATCTTTCATCTCAAATTCAGTAGTGAGAAGGTCTTTCAACTTCAGAATATCAGACTTGGACTTAGCAGCTATCAACATGTCATCTACATACAGAACCAGATAAATCTTCAATCCATCACCAAACTCGTTGTGATACACACAACAATCATACGGGCTTCTGTTGTAGCCTAACTCAATCATATAACTGTCAAACCTCTTATACCACTGCCGTGGAGACTGCTTGAGCCCATATAAAGACTTCTTCAACTTGTTAACATAGTCTTCCTTACCAGGACACTAAAACCCCTCTGGTTGGTTCATATAAATCTCCTCTTCCAACTCTCCATGTAAGAAAGTTGTCTTTACATCTAGTTGCTCAAGTTCTAAATTCTGATGTGCAACCATGGCTAGAAGCACCCTGATGGAAGTATGTCTGACCACTGGTGAAAATATTTCATTGTAGTCAACTCCTTCTCTCTGTGTAAACCCTCTTGCAACAACTCGAGCTTTAAACTTAATACCCTCTGTAGGTGAGATTCCTTCCTATTTCTTAAAGACCAATTTGCAAGTAACAATCTTTCTTTTCTTAGGTCGTTTGACTAGCTCCCACGTCTGATTTTTATCAAGTGACTCAATCTCATCTCCCATTGCAGCAAGCCATTGAGCAGACTCATTACTCGAAACAACTTCTCTATAGGTGGACGACTCATAGGGATCCACCTCTTCAGCAACTTGTAGTGCATAAGTAATCATATCCTCAAAACCATACCTCTGTGGGGGTCGAATGCCAACTCTCCTAGCTCTATCAAGAGTTATACTTGGCTGACGTGTTGTTTCTGAACTAGAAGACTCTGGCTCTTCTGTTCTTGTACCTGTATCAACAAATGGCACATCAGTTTCTATAGCAGGATGTTGATCTTCTCCACCTTGGTGATGTGATTCATTCTGACCAGACGTGAATTGCAGCTCCACCTTTTTATCAACATCACTACTTTCTTCTGCAACAGCGAGCTTCACAACAGAGTTAAACATAGAATTTTCATCAAACACAACATTTTTACTAAGTATAACTCTATTTTCAGAAGGTGACCAGATCCTATAACCTCTGACCCCATCACCAAATCCTACAAATATACCCTTTTTAGCTCTAGGTTCTAATTTACTCTCATTCACATGATAGTCAATTGAACAACCAAAAACTCTCAGCAAAGAGTAACCTGCAGGCTTACCAGACCACACCTCATAAGGTCTTTTGCAATCAATACATGTATGAGGTCCTCGGTTAATCAAATAACACGCTGTGCTTACTGCTTCTGCCCATAATCTTCTAGGTAACCCAACATTAGAAAGCATACATCTTGCTCTCTCAAGAAGTGTCTAATTCATTCGTTTTGCCACCCCGTTTTGCTGTGGCGTATCTCTAACGGTGAGATGATGGGCAATCCCCTCATTCTTGCAAAACTCATTGAACTCAGACCCACAGAATTCTAGACCATTATCAATTCGTAGCCTTTTGATCTTCTTCCCAGTTTGATTTTCTACTAAGGTCTTCCACTGGTTGAAATTCTTGAAGGCTTCACTTTTGTGCTTCATCATAAAAATCCAAGTCATTCTTGAGTAGTCATCAATGATAGAAAGAAAATATCTCCTACCTCCAACATATTCAACTTGAGAAGGACCCCAACAATCAGAGTGAACATAATCAAGTGTTCCCTTTGTACTATGAACACCCTTTTGAAACTTACTGTGATGCAACTTGCCAAACACACAATGCTCATAAAATTCCAGATCCTGCACCTTGTGTCCACAAAGAAGATCTCTCTTTGACAAAATTTGCATCCCTCTTTCACTCATATGACCAAGTCTCATATGCCACAACTTAGTCATATCATCTTTACGAACTGTAGAGGATGCAACAGCAACAAAACCAATCAGCGTAGAACCTGCCAGATAATACATAGTTCCACGCTTGACACCTTTCAAAACCACCATGGAACCCTTGCAGACATAAGTAACTCCACCTTCACCTCTGAAACTGAAACCCTTACTGTCTAAAACACTCAAAGATATCAGACTCTTGGTCATTAGTGGAACATGCCTAACCTCATCCAAAGTGCAGAAAAAACCATCATGTGTCCGTATCCTGACTGAGCCTATCCCAACTACTTTACAGACAGTGTTGTTAGCCATAGTGCATTACCACCATCTACCTGCTGATAAGTTGAAAACCACTCTCTATTTGGACACATATGATATGACGCCCCAGAATCAAGAACACACAGATCTTTAAGACATGGTTCTTCATTTACAGCTAGGGCTAAGTCATCATCTGAATCAGTATTAGCTTCTGCCACAGTGGCAGAACCTTCCTTCTTTTTATACCTATTACTCTTCTTTTTACAATCATATTTCCAATGCCTCTTTTCTTTACAGTAATTACAGATGCCATTCGCTCTAGGATTAGTTTCATTAGGCTTCGAATTTTTACCATTAGACTTCTTTTTACCAGATTTTCTATGTCCTTTACTACTCGAAGCAACCAACCCAGATGCCTGATTTTCTGTAACCGAACCTGCTACTTTATGACGGATTTCTCTAGTCAGAAGGACAGTTTTTACTTCTTCTAGAGACAACTTATCTTTACCACTAATAAAAGAATCTACAAAATTCTCATACGACAACGACAAAGATACTAACAGAATCAAAGTAGCATCCTCATCATCTACCTTAACCTTAAGATTACGTAGATCCAACAAAATAGAGTTCAACTGATCTATATGATCTCCAAGGGGCATACCTTCCTGCATTCGCAGACTGAACAAACGTTGCTTCAAGAGCAACTTCTTAGCCAAAGACTTCGTCATGTAGAGGCTCTCGAGCTTAGACCAAAGACCGGCGACAGTATCCACACTCGCAACCTCGATGATGACGTCATCAGCCAGACATAACATAATCGTGGAATGGGTCTTCTAGGTTTTCCATTCTTCTTCATCATCGCCCGCCTTCTTCGTACCAGACAACGGAGCCCATAATCACTACTGTTTTAGCAGAGATCGCATCTTGATCTGCCACAGACCAAAATTGTTCCTCCCGGTGAATTTTTCGATCTTCACATTCATAGCTGACATCCTTGTACGCTGAAAGAAACTGTTGCAAAATAACATGAACCGTAGCTTTGATACCACTTGTTAAGGACGAGGACACGACACAGATCTCCACAATGGTATGATATTGTCCACTTTGGGCATAATAGCCCTCATGGCTTTGCTTTTGGTTCCACCCAAAAGGCCTCATACCAATGGAGATACTTATCCTCCCTTATAAACCCATTATCATCCCCTTATCTAGCAAATGCGGGACTTTAGTTGCACCCCCAATTCCCATCAATCCTCCCTTCGAACAAAGTACCACAGACGAGCCTCCCCTCAAATAGTCATCTATCCGTCCATATCTCCTTTCATAGGGAGGAGTTTGATGGGATTTGGGGGTGCAACCAAAGTCCCACATTGGCTAGATAAGGGGATGATAATGGGTTTACAAGGGAGGATAAGTATCTCCATTGGTATGAGGCCTTTTGGGTAAAACCAAAAGCAAAGCCATGAGGGCTATTATGCCCAAAGTGGACAATATCATACCATTGTGGAGATCTGTGTCGTGTCCTCGTCCTTAACAAGAGCCAGATTACGGGTCTCTCCCATGACTACTTCTTCAAGGCTCACAAATTATTTTTGTTCGACACCCGGGGATTCTACCAACATGGCTAAGTCAGGGTCTAGCTCTGATACCACTTGTTATGACAGAAAACAGTAACAACGTAACAAGAATGAAAGGGCGAAGAGAAACAACACACACAGATATACGTGGTTCACTAACGGTGTGTTAGCTACATCCACGGGCAGAGGGAGAGAACAATTTTATTATGAGAGGAGTATTCAGAATACAGAGATTAGGGCAAAAATAGGTTAAGAGAGATTATATATGGCACCACTCTTAACCCTAACATAATAGGCCCAAAATAAAAGTACAAATAGGAAAAACATATCTAATCTCTATACAAAATTTAGCTTACGGGGCATTGCCCCCGAAACCCCCAGCGAGACCCCCGTACTGGGTCGTTCAGAGTGCTTCATATCAGATTCAAGGCATATTAACAATGTCTTTTGAGTGTGTTGGAGGAGAAGAGAATGACTCAATTTATAGATGGAGAAATTAAATTTTGGCCATTGGATTAAATTCAAAATGGATGGTGGAGATTTGATTTAATGAGAAAGGAAAGAATTTGAATTTAAGAACGAGATTGAGAATATATTGAAGTTAAGGGAATTTGACATTTGAATGAAGATTTGAAGGAAATCAAATTTGGAAGATTTTGGATTTGAAAATGAGTTGTAAAAGAATGAATTTTAGGAGAAATTTTGAATTAAAAAGAGATGTGAAATGATTGAATTCAAGAGTTAATGGGAATTAAAATTAGGATTAAAATTAAGAGAATAATGGAGGAAATTGATCATTCACATCAGCTGCCACGTTGGATGCCACGTAAGCTCCACGTCACTGCAACGTAGGCTTTTTCTTCCAATCTTCTTTTGCTTGTAACTTTCTCATTTGAACTCCGATTTGAGCGATTCAAGTTGCGTTGGAATCGTCTTTCTGAGCTCTACATTATTAACACTTTAAAACACTAAAATTATTAGTAAATTAAAGTTTATTATAATCAAAATATATAGTATGATTGAAGCTCGTAAAGCTAGTAGAATGCCCATGTCTTTACCTGAAAAAAATACACTCGTGGAAAGAATGAGTGTTTAAAATAATCAGTAAGTAACTCCAGTATTGGGGTTGGGATATGCAAACACAAGCATTCATGGTTCATGCTTTTCTAGTGGGACCTATTCTTTTTCCTCTTAAATAATAAATTTCCTCTATGACCATTACATGGATAATCATGCCAATTTTCGCTTTTCCTCTTCCAACTTGGAGGTACAGTAGACAAATCTTTTAATCGTATTTGTGATTTCCTGAGCCTAACCATGCAAAAGTGTGAAAGTTAGATTTTTTTTTTTTTGAAAATGATGTTAGAAAGCCAAAATGTGTAATTCAAACAAATTTGAGGGTAAAAGAGTCAATTTGGTTAAGAAATGATCAGTTTTTGGTGTTTTGCAGGAAATTTCTTTGGAGCTCCAAATTGCGCCTACAATCTTCCAAAGCCAAAAATAATTGCACCTGCAATTTCTCCAGACACCATATTCTTAGAATTTTCGCCAATCAGTAACCGACAAGCTTTTTTGCACCTAACCTGCTGACCTCAAGGTCAAGTTGGGGGCATGATTTTCGGCAACAACCCATTCGATTTCAAGCTATAAAAGAGACTCTAATCACTAATTCAAGCAACAAATTTGAGAAAAAGGATTGGGTGACACTGAAATTCTAATTTGTCCCTTAGAGTCGTGACTCATCTTCTTCACTCAAGAACTAAGATTGGTCCTAAACTCGAGAGTTTGGCCTATACATACTTATTTTTCTTTGAAAGAGGATGAATTAAGTATAGAGAAAGATCCTTGAGTGATAAACCCTAGTTTAGCCTTTAAGTTTTTCCCTTCTATTATTTTCCAGATTATATTTCTTTCATTCAATTGTAATTATGAATTCATCTTCAATGGAACTTTCTATTGTCATTTCCTTCATTATGAGTTGTAGCTAAATTTTTTTGTGGGGATTCGGTTTGGTGAATGCCCTCAAGGATGAGCTAACTTGGTAAATTGGCTCACTTGTGCCCATGTCACTTTGTGTAATTCATTCTTTATTGTATTTAAAGTTTAATTGTTGCTTTAAATTGGTCACTAGAATTAGCATGTAATGTGATTCCAAGAGAATGGCAAGTTCGAATATTCAAGCTTTACGAGAAAGGATAGCTTGTAGAATTAGAATGATGTCGTTGTAATACAATTTGGAAGTCTTTTATAGACCCCAGACTTCAAATTTAATTGAATATAGAAAACTAAAAGATAAGATCGAATCATCAGGACGGGACCCCTGATAGATTCGTTGGACATATAAGGCTTATCTAAAAGTAAAAAGACAAAAGGATAAAATACAAAAGTATTGGAAATATTAAAGGACAAAAAACTTGGCAATACAAAAACTTGGAAATGCAAAACTTGGAAATACAAAAAGATAAAAAGGACAAAAAGCTTGGAAATACAAGGAATACTTGGAAATATTAAAATACAAAATACTTGGAAATGCAAAAGTTGGAAATACAAAAGATAAAGATAAAATCGAATATTGCCAGCTAATTTTGGAGATGACACAACTGATTCCATTCTTGTGATCTGATATCTTGTCGGCTAAATTATTGATTCTTCTCTTTGTTTGATCACCCTAGGCTGAATACTGGCTTACCAACGGTCTTACTGCCTCATCTTGGGATTTACAGCCTGGAACACCAAACTAGGTCTTCACGAACTAGGAGAATTATCAATAATCTTTCGTCTTCAAAATCTCACAACCTTTTGCTTTAATTGTTTTGCTGCTTCAAAATATTTTCTTCAAGTTGACTGGCAAAAATAAGTACTTTTTTTTTTTACAATTATGATGGGAATAATTCTTTATGAAGCAACCCTTATGATCATCATTTGTTTCTTTGCAAAACAGGAAATTTTAATTGACTCGGAGCTCACATGGGTTGTGAATCAAGACATGGATCATCCAGTTTGTAGTCTGGTTCGTTCTCTTCTTCTTGTGTAGAAGAAGCAAGAGATTCACTTCTTGAAGAAGCTGCCATTTGAAGAATTCTTTGGAAGTCTGCATCAAAGGTCGTCTGAGCAAGAGCTGCCAGAAGTTTGGATTTTTCATTTAGGAATTCTGCATTCCTTTTGATGTCGATGTCTTTGAGATAACCGTTCTGAACCATTCTTTTATTTGTTTGAGGGTGGCGTGTTGAAAATTATATTTATCCCTCCATTTGATTTTTCAGATCTTTGTGATCGTTTTGTATTGAGGATGGTTGTTGGTAGAGAAATTTCAGCAAAAAAATCCACGAAATTTGAAAGTATAAAAAGAATCTCATAGAATTATGAAATGCTGTTTTTTTTTTTTTTGGATATTCCTTGCAAAATGATAATAAGTTCCTGCAAGGGTGTCGACAAAATATCATCATTCATTCGGAATGTATTCCACCATTGAATGAACGAAAGAGGGAAATTTATTTTATAGGCATTTTGACAGAAAGATATAAACCACGAATGGTTATAGTTTGAATACCACATACCAAGCTCTTATGTAATCTCGATAAGAGTATGTTTGTGGTTACGAAGGGTTTTGAGAAGGATTTATCAGTATAGAGACCTTGGTTCCAATGAGCTGGATTCAAGGCTTTGAGTTTTTTTCGAAGCCTTTGAAAAAGTGGTTTACAAATGGGTCTGAGATTTTAGATAAAATCAGACACATAATTTAGACAGCCTAAAAACCTTTGTAGTTGGGTTTTATCTAAAATTTGATCTGGGAAATTGGATGCAAAATCATTGATCTTTGAATGGGTTTTATAAGGCCCATATGAATGTCAAAGCCCAAAAATCTAATTTCGGTTTGAAACAGTTTGACTTTTGGCAAAAATACAACTAAACCATTTTGTTTGACTATGTTTATAAAGATATTAAGATGTTTGAAGTGTTGATCGATGTTAGATGAAAATACTAAAACATCGTCAATATAAACTATTGTAAAATTTTGGAAATCATTGAAAATATCATTCATGAGTTTTTGAAATTCTGACGGGGCGTTTTTTAGCCCAAAAGACATAACATTCCATTCGTATGGTCCGAATAGAACATTAAAAGTAGTTTTGTATTTATCTTTTTCGGAAATTTGAATTTGCCAAAAACCAGATTTTATATCAAATTTTGAGAATATTTTAGCATTAGAAATTCTTTTAGGTAAATTTTGTTTATTTTGAATTGGGTATCTTATCCATTCTAAAACTTTGTTTAAAGGTTTGTAATTGATAACTAACCTGGGCCACCACGCTCCTGTTCGGCTGCGTTGTTGACATAGAAGGTTGCACATGACTAGGGGCTCTTTGATGGTCTGATTAGTCCTTTGTTGACTAATTCCTGTATTTCCTTTTTACAGAATGATAACAATTCTGCATTCATTTGAATAGGTCTCCTTTTTGTGGGAAAGGGTGGTGGGGGTGGTTTAAATGCTGGAGAAGGTGTAGGAATTGGCTTTGGAGGAGCTATAGGAGTTGTCCTAGGGATTTCTTCAATTTCCTCACTCTCTAGAGCTTTTTCTGAAGGAGTGATGAACACTCGAGCGGAAGCGATTACGGATCTTAGGCCTTGAAATTCATTAATTTCTAAAGAGAAAGCATGCTGGAAAATTGAGCAAAAATAGAGCATTAGAAAAAACTAACCTTTTGAGCTCGAATTAAAGCGATTCGTTGGATGTTTCTCAACACGAATACGTTGTGGATGACCACCGGCATCTTCCCTGCTATTCTCCAGCTTTAAAACGAGTTTGTGAGAGCTCGAGAATGATGAAATTGAGGGAGAAAGAAAATGGGTTTGAGATATGAAGACATACGGTTTTGAGAGAAAGATTTTGAGCCTTTTTTTCCATGAATTCCCATTATCAAAATCTCATGCCTTCTGTCCAAAGTTTTATTCTTTAAAACTCCTTTTAAAGATAAGTAATTCATGCCACCCAAATTAGCTTTATGAAGACACCAAGCATGAGAGAAAATGAATCATGGGTTAAGGTTGAAGGATTGGAATTCCCAATTCCATTTCAACGGAAGCAATTGGACCGTTTGTAAATTAATTTTGTTCTACAAAATACCAATACATTGGCAAAAGGTTAAGCGGTGAAAAACATACCTCCGTTAACGACTCTGAATACTTCAACGGACACCACCACGAGGTTTTCCCCGCTATAACTCTGAGATTAGGAACGTAGTTGTGAGACTACCTAATCTTGAATGAGAAAAACTCTAGAGAGAAAATTCTCCCTAGAGTTCTTGAGTTCCTAATCTCAGAGTTATAGCGGGGAAAACCTCTAGAGAGAAAATTCTCCCTAGAAAATTCTCCCTAGAATATGAGAGGGCCTTATGGTGGCCATATGTTGTCGTCTCTAAACCCTAGGGTTAGTATTCTATTTATAGGAGAAAAGACCACGAATAAAATATTCATTTAAAATCAATTATTTCCATAACTGATTTAATCTTTTCCATAATTAATCAATTCCATAACCAATCAATTTCATAATTGATTAATCTTTTCCATAAATGATTGATCACTTCCATAAGTGATTAAATCATTTCCATAAATGATTAATTACTTCAATAAGTGATTAATCATTTCCATAATTGATTAATTTCCAATTAATTAATCACCAATTAAATATCATATATTTAATTTCAGACCTTCTATTAGTTAATCAATTAATTACCCAGGCCTTCAATTAATTAATTCTATAATATGAATCAAATTCATATTAAAGTTGGAACTCCTTCCAATTCTCTTATATCCTATAAATTTAATATGAATCAAATTCATATTAATATTTGAACTTCTTCAAATATTTATTTCTCTCATAATAATAAAGTTTAATTTCAAATTAGACTTTACATTTTAATGTATCATTATATATTATATTAATTTGTATCTCATACAATTAACTTAATTCCCAATATGAATTTGAACTATTCAAATTCTCTCATGATATAACTGTTCCTAATTACTCTTTACGAGCTAGCAGAGGGACCTAATGGACCTACAGATCAGAAGCTCCAATGATATGAGGTTAACCGATTAAACTCATTAATTAAATTAACCAATATTCATTAACTGTGGGTCATTCCACTAATGACCCACAGTTGAACTCTTCTCACTGTAGAACATTTCTGTGTCCACGAATATAGATCTATACCGGTAAGTCAATCCTTCACGAGTGTTCGTAATCACGGTTGGGTCAAATTACCGTTTTACCCCTGTGTTACATCTGTCTCCTTAAGTAACAGAGCTCCTCTAATGAACAACTTGTTTATGGTCCAACCATTAAACAGAAAGTCCCTCTTGGGCCAATGAGAGGGCGGGATCCCTTTGTTCAAGTCCTGGAGTCACGACTTAAGAGAACACTCATCTACTTCTCCTAGAAGTGGGAATGAGTGAATTCCATCTTGTGTTGTCATGTCCCAAGCCCCCCACTCGGTCTCGTCCCCAAGAAGGTAGGCTTATTGAGTCGGCATGCAGGCCATTCTCACCCATACTAATCAAAGGACAATCCCTCGTGAGAAGGTGTTCATGACACACTCAGGATTAAGACTAAGTTACCTAGGTCATCCTATTGAAACAGTAACCTAACTAGTTAACGGTGTTACATCTAGTGGTTTACTATGTCGTAGTCCGGTCTTATGCAAACTCATTGCATAGGATACCCCCGCTCGCATGTCTCCTACACGGACGCCTTGGTTCAATACGTTTGTATCGAATACAAAGCGGGTCGTATCACATAGTGTTACCAGGATAAGGTATCCAACCTTATCCCTGTACTATAGACCTTTTAGGTTGTTACTTGAACACTGATCCCCGTATGTCCCCACATACTAGTTCAAGTCACATGTAAACAACCTTGGATCTTAGTTTATTGAATTTGGGTCAAATTGTGCAATATTTAACAATAACACTTTATTGTAGAAACTCAATAACACTTTATTGAAACAAGTATACAATTTGTTTACATTCACTATCTACGAGTTTTAGGGCATAAAACCCAACAAAGGTGTCAAAGTATTGAAATTTACCTCTTGAAATTTTCCATTTAAAGAAATTCATAATTTCTTTAATTTTAAATATCAAATAACCAATTTTATGTCTCTACATAAAGTTCAAGTCTTGAAATTTCCAATTTAAGGAAATTCATAAGTAATTCATGCCACCCAAACCGTTTAGGATATTACTTGAACTTGATCCACTTTTATGTCTCTACATAAAGTTCAAGTGTTTATATCATAGCTAAGGATTCTAGTTTATTGGATTTGGGTTAATTAATACATAATTAAAACAACCATTCAACAACCAGAAATTGAATTACTTCAATAACGCTTTATTGATTACATTCAACTTTGTTACATTTACTATCCACGAGTTTTAGGACATAAAACCCAACAAACTCCCACTTTGACTAAAACTCTAGTGGATTGTACAACAATCCAGAACCATAGTGGGTTTGTATTAACAATTGCTAATGCATGGTGATAGCAGGCAGAAATGTCGATATTTTAGTCATAAATTATTAAGCTTTTGAGTGCTTTAATTGTATTTTTATTGAAGAAATTTAAAATATTTTGTTATTTAGTCTTTAGGAGCATATTATGAATTTTTTTGTGGAAAAAAGACCAAAAAATGAGCAATCCAACCCAAATTTCCATCCATGGGTCAAAGGGGAGCCCAAAGGTCAACCATCCAAGAGAAGAAATCCAAAAAGAAAGAAGTTGGCCCAAGATTGAAGCCCAAATCCACGCCCACTGGTCTAAAATCCGCACAGCGTCGCGACGCTGTCTCATTTCTTGGCGAGCAAGTCGGGTGACGTCACAGCGTCGCAACGCTGTCCCAAATCCGGGCCTATAAAATGACCCCCTTGGTGCCCATTTTTATCATCAATCATTCCATATCCATTCCTTTCCTTCCTTCCTTTGCTCCTTTTGGAGAATTCTCTCAAGGCTTTATAGCCTTTTGAGAGTTTTAGTAGTGGAAAAATTTTGGGGAGCTTTTGTGAGCACTCTAGGAGGCTCAAGGCGTGCTCGAAGGGGCTCCAAGCGATAGCAATAGGGTCTTCGACGATCATTTCCTTTTCTCTTACTTTGCTTAATTTTATGCTTTCCATTGTATATCTTGTGGATATTATAGCTATGTATAGCTAAACCCCAATTTGGGATCTTGAAATGAAAATATATAGTTAAATGTTATTATAATTGCATATCTCTTGCCCTGTTTTACTAATTATTTGTATGGATGCTCGTAATGCTGTATGCAATCTGGCCAATTGTATATTGATCCGATTCTTAATGGAAACTTGACGGAGAGAAATTAAGATAAATCATAATCCATGCAACTTGTTTAATTGCCCGTTGTGGTAGCGGGATTAGTTGATTAAACTTAGATTCCTAACATGAATCAGAGCGTAATAATTAACGAAATTTAATGGCGCTAAGGACACTTAGATTGTTAAAATGGATTAATTATAATTAGGGGAAACCGACAAGAGCTCCTATGTGATTAACGGAGATTCTAGGATTATAATTAATTGGGCAACGAGATAGAATAATTGTAATAATTATTTAGCTATTAATTTATTTTCAAGACCCCACTTCTCACTCAAACTCTTTCTCCATATTTTTTTATTTCCTTGATTGATCAAATTTTAATCTTTAATTGCTTTAATTTTAAATTCGTTTATTTTATGGTTTGGTCCCTAAATATTATTTCCCCCAAGTATTTTTAGGGTTCAAGAATTTATTGCTTTGCTTAATATCGCTTCACCTCCCTGTGGATTCGATACTCGAAATATTTTTGTTTCATATTACTTGCGGCCCGTGCACTTGGGGTATTGCGGTGTGACGCCCAACAAGTTTTTGGCGCTGTTGCTGGGGATGTTTGATTTTTAAGCAAAATATTTTTTTTCTTGACATAAAAAAGAAAGGGATAAATAGTAATTTAGGTTGTGAATATTTTTTGTGAATAGTTTATTTTGTTTTCATTTTTTTTATTTCTCTTGATTTGTTTGGGAGTGTTGCATGCGAAGAGATAAGGTGGTTAAATGTTTCCTCTTGATCTTGAAATTAACAGGACTCTTAGAACCCTTCGTAGAGAGAAAAGACTAATGGAAGCAATGACCCACCGACAAGATGAAGCTCCCAAGGCAATCAAAGACTTTTTACAGCCAGTCCTCCAAATCGAGAATTCAGGCATCGTTTATGCCCCGATCCAAGCTAATAATTTTGAGTCAAAGACAGGATTGATCAGATGGCGCGAGACAATTCTTTTAAGGGACACCCTTCAGAAGATCCACATTCACATCTACGATCATTCTTGGAGATATGCTGGACGGTAAAGATGAATGGAGTTCCGGCCGACGCGATAAGATTAAGGTTATTCCCATTTTCTCTTCAAGATAAGGCTTAAGATTGGCTCGAATCAGTCGAGACGGGTAGTATCATCACATGGGTCGAGCTTGTCTAGACATTCCTGACAAAATTTTTCCCGCCTACTAAGACTACGAAGCTCCGGACAGAGATCGAAACATTCAGGCAACTGGACGAGGAGTAACTTTATGAGGCATGGGAGAGGTATAAGGAAATGCTTATGCGATGCCCGCAACATGGCTACCCATATTGGCTCCAGGTGCAATTATTTTACAATGGACTGAATCCTTCTACCAAGACGGTTCTAGACACATCAGCGGGTGGGAGTTTTCTTTCCAAAACAGTAACGGAAGCCAAGGATCTTCTAGAGAAAATGGCAGCGACTAGCTACCAGTGGCCGACTGAGAGGGGGATAGTTTTCAAGAAGGCTGGTATTTATGAAATTGATGAGTCAAACTCTCTGAAGGCACAGATGACATCCTTGACAAATGCCCTGAATAAGCTTACTTCATTTGAGGTGGTCAAGTCCATCTCCACCTTAGCCGAAGGATATTCAAACAAGGAAAATCAAGATGTTGAAGAAGTTCAGTATGTGGGAAATAGAACATTCACTCAAGGAGTACCAAACTTCTACCATTCCAGTCTGCGCAATCATGAGAACTTTTCTTACTCCAACACCAAGAACGTATTGCAGCCACTGCTAG
This sequence comes from Luffa acutangula, assembly GCA_036850905.1. Taxonomy (NCBI): domain Eukaryota; kingdom Viridiplantae; phylum Streptophyta; class Magnoliopsida; order Cucurbitales; family Cucurbitaceae; genus Luffa; species Luffa acutangula. Next base: position 21,941,493 of record CM072087.1, read on the forward strand.
GATTTGCTTCAACCAGTGCCCTAGAAAAGAAAAACAACCTAGAGGAGATGGTGGCCATGTTTATCAAGGAGCAGAAGGTTTTAAATGTGAATCTCTAGATAGCGGTTAATAACCACGACACAACTTTTAAGAATATGGAAGTTCAGATAGGTCAGATCGCTTCAATAGTGAATGCCCTTCAGAAAGGGAAATTTCCAAGCGGCACTGAAACCAATCCTAGAGAGCTGTGCAAGATGGTGACACTGAGAAGTGATAGACAGCTGGAGGTCAGTTCAGAGAAGAAGAAAGAAGAGAAGAGCATGGATGAAGATGGAAGGGCTGAGGCACAAAAAACCTCCTCTGAAAGGTCCCAACATCCTCCTAACTCTATTGATTTGAATTGTGATGTTTCTAACTCTTTTGTAGGATCAGAGAAAGATGAAAATCAGAAAGAAAAGCTGAATGAGGAAGAAGTAGTCCCATGCAACCACTATGATAGAGGATCGCACATTAGCCCGCCCAAGAGGAGGGGTGAATGTCCTACCTTTGACTACAGGGAGTTACCTTTTCCTCAACATTTTAAAAATGTTAAATTAGATGAACAGTTTCAGAAATTCCTAGAAATGTTTAGAAAGTTATCTATGAACATTCCGTTCGTAGATGCTTTGTATAATATGCCTAATTATGGGAAGTTCATGAAAGAAATGCTATCTAGGAAGAAAAGTTTGAAAAAAGAGGTTTTTAGGTTGTCTGAAAACAGCAGCACCATAGTTTCAGGAAAGATGCCTTCTAAACAAAAAGACCCAGGGAGTTTCATTGTTCCTTGTATTATAGGAGAAGTATCTCTCAATAGGGCCTTGTGTGATCTAGGTGCTAGTATAAATTTGATGCCCTATTCATTGTACAGGAAGATTGGTCTGACAAGATTGAAAGACACCGACATCACCCTCTAGCTTGCTGATAGATCGATCACCCAACCGATGGGTATTGTGGAGGACATGCTGGTAAAGGTCAACAAATTCATCTTCCTTGTAGATTTTGTGGTGCTTGACATGCAAGAAGACAAAGAGGTACCCATCATTTTAGGCAAACCTTTCTTAGCCACAAGTAAGGCTGAAATTAGCGTGCATACTGGTAAGCTTACCTTGAATGTGGATGATGAAAAGGTCGTTTTTAGTATTTTTGGACAAGATGAGTCTGTATGTAGTCTGCATACATGTTTTTCTATTGGTCCAGAATATTTGACTAACGATGATGAAGAAGTAGAATATAATCTAGGCTTAGGATTAGGAGAGGTGCCTATGGATGATGAGAATTTTAATCACAATGCATTTTTTTATGACCCTCTGTTTGAAAATGAGCTAATTAATATAGATTTGCCTGATTTTGAAAATGAATTAGAATTTCCTGCTTTTCAGAATGAAATGTCTGCAGTAGATGATTTGCCTGATTTTGAGAATGAGCTTGAAATGCTTGTGTTAGATGATGCTTTGCATGAAGAAGATTACTTGATAGATGATCATTTTGAGTCTGATCATGATAATGTTGAATCTATCGAGTCTGATCCTGACATCGTTGAGTATATAGAGACGGACCATGAAAGTGTTGATTGTTTTAATTCAGGTCCTGTTGATGTGGATAGTATAGAATCTGACCCCGAAATTCTTGAATTCTTTGATTATTCTGATAATGAGTCATATGATAGCTTAGTTGAATCATTTCTGAATACTGAGTCTCAGGAATCTCATGAGCATGTAAATATTATATCTGATGAGTGGATAGGCATAGTTGATAAGCCATCCTTAGATCCTAGACCAATAGATATTATGACGCTGGATGACTCTATGAATAATTGTTTTGAAAATAGAGACTTAGAAAAGAGATTTGATGCTGCTACATATTTTTTGAAATGTTATTATGACAATCTCTTCAGTGATGACAGGCCAGGGGAAATTTTTTTTTCTCCCTTGTTTGCAGTTTGTAAGTTGATGCGTGATTTCCTTCGAGGCCTGGAGGACGATGAAAATTTTTATTTCGAGCCTCCGTGAGTGTGTCGAGCCTCGTCTAGCTAAAGACGTTAAAGAAAGCGCTGCTTGGGAGGCAACCCAAGGATTAAAAGTTTAGGTATTTTTGCGGTAAATAATTTTCCTTGCTTCGTGATCCAATTTTGTTTTGCAGGATCACCTTAGCAACTCCCAAAGCTCCAAGAATCCCATTTTCTGGATCCAAAGGAAGATGATGAATCGCTCCTAACTCAGGGAAGTCTCAGTATCCCTCTTTATGTTTTATTGATTTTAAACATTAGGGAAAATGTTTAGTTTATGTTTGGGGGGAGGCTTTCGTTGTGTTGAGCATATTTAAATTCTGTTGGATGCATGAGTAGATAACCATGATAGCCGAGGATGTGATTTTAGAAGTTTTGGGAGAAAATAGTTTATATTTTGTGGAATCTGGGAGCATAGCATAAATTGTGAAATTTTAAATTTTTTTGATACTTAGTTTTAATGTCTAAAGCATGCAATAGACTTATCTTATGACATCTTTGAAAATCTAGATTTTTATTATGATTTTTAAAGTTTGTTGTCAACCCGATAGGCTTAGATTCTAACACTAGGAGTTCATGCTTGATTGTTTTAAGAACTAGGTAGAAAAAAAAATGTTATGTCTCCTGAGAGAAAAACAACAAATATCATATATTTAATCTTTGGGATTTTATTAAAATTAAAATTAATATGAATCCAATTCATATTAAAATTAATATGACCAAGACGTAAATGCCAAAGATATGTGTTGCTACTTATTGGAGAAATCTTTTGCCTTTTATTTTGCGTTTCAACCGATTTAAAACATCTCATGATTTAAAAGCGATGTTGTGTTGGTTGGTCTTAACACATATATGTTGTTTTCTAGCTTAGCAGAACATATAAATACTCCATTTCGAGAAATGAACGCTTCATTTAATTCAAAAGAAATAGAATAATTGTGTTATAACAATCCAGAAACATAAATAAGGTTCCTCTTAATTCGAGGAACAACATACAAGTTTTCTAAAAACAAAAACTTATTTCTGAAAATCAACTTCGCAGCTCCCATTGCACATGCTGAAATGACATATCCCGTTCCAACCTTGAGTTTCATCTCACCATCTTGAAGTTGCCACTACAGGAAAAAAGATGTATGATAGCTCCAAAAAAACGCTATTATAGACTTTTTATAGCGTTTTTGCAAAGTCATGACAGCCCATGCTATAAAAAGTCGAACTTTTTATAGCATTTTATAAAAGCTATAAAAAGTCAGACTTTTTATAGCACTATATAAATGCTATAATAAAAATCTTTCAATAGCTTTTTTTCTACTCCATAAAATGAATGTTAGCGTTTTATAAAAGCTATAAAACATTTTCCATAGTGAAAATACAAAGCTATTGTTTGTAAATGATAGCATTTATTTATAGCTTTAAATTGAAATCATAATAAATCTTCAAATGGTTTATTTTTTTTCTATTTATAGGATTCATAAACTTTTCATTGCATTTCATGGATCCTATTATCACAATTTAATAACTTTTTTTTTTAATATGTACAATGTTATTGTTCATGTTTCATACCTTATTACATAATAAAAATCATAATAAATCTATGTAACATAAAAATGGATACAATCAAAATATATCTTTATCTAAATAATAATTCATATAAAGTTCATGCTTTTTTTACATGTGAGGTTGGGGGAATTCGAACCACATATAGAGTTCATGTTGCCCCCACAAAATAGTTGTATTAATGACTATTATCAAGTTGGAGATGATACAAATTTTAATGAAAATTTATCAATCATTAATTACAAAATGTGTTGATATAAAAAATTTAAATAACTCAAGGTAGTCGTGTTAGGCGAAGAGATTCCCTCCTTGTGAAGTAATTCTTTCATCAACCTACAAAAAATTATAAAAAAAGAAATAAATAAATATAAATATTCAAATAAGAAATTTAATTGATGAATAAATGATCAAAAATTAAGAATTTATTGCATCATTGATCACAATAATTTAAGAAGTGTTTGTCACTCATAACATTACATCAATTAGAAAATCAAAAGTGGTCAAGTATATCTTCAAAATTGATAACTTACTACTCCAAATACTTAAATTTAAAGTTCCTAAGTTTTTCTCACTAGTTTGGCTAGAAAGCAAAGATCAAATCTATATTATTCAAGTTAAATACCTCCAAACATATAAGCAATAAAATGGAAAGGTTAATCAAAAGTTAGAGGATGATAAACAACTAGGTAAATAAAACACTTTTTCTATGAGACCTTAAGCTCTTGAAACTTGAACATTGTTGACTAAATTGTAGCTCCTAATGTTGAGTGGTGGTTCTCATCAATGGAGGTCATAGTGATGTCTCTCTCTGTCACTATATCATTAACGAGCATTAGAAAATCAAAGTCAAAGAAAAAACCAACCAAAATAGTCAAATATCAACCTAATGGTCCCAGCTACGGAGAAACTCCCAGACAAAGAAAAAAACCAACCAAAATGCTCAAAATTGAGCCCAAAAAATAGTAGCCCAACCAAACATTTAAACTCAAAAGCCAAGATTCTAATCTCACTATGAGCTCCAACAAAACATTGAACTAAAAAAAAAGCCAAATTAAAACTGATCAAACTCTTCACCTGACACACCAAACAAAGCTTAGAATCTCCCAATCGCCACAAGAGAACATCAACCAAAAAGAGTTGATTTTGGTCTTTAACTAACTGAGTCTTTGGGTCCTTCTTTGAAGGATTTTGCCTCCGCCACAACCACCACCTGCTATGACCGTTACAATGGTTGTCATTGTTTTGAAATTTGATTCAAACATCACACATTCAAATTCTGTAATGGACAAATCTCATCACATTCACAAGAACTTGAAAATCAAAAAATAATTTTTCCTACATTACATCTAAAAATCAAGAAAATATGAAATGAATAAAAAATGCTTACCCAATGGTGCTCCCCCAAAGTCCCTTGCGATGGTACTGCTGAAAATAAGTCAAAACAATGATAACCTTTTGCAAATATAAACATTAGCAAACAAACACTCCACAAGATTTCTACACATCAACTAAATAAGGATTGATTACTATCACCACTAAATACTAATGCAAGTCCTAGTTCATAGAACTTCTAATTGATTACTATTTTAAAGTATTTCAGACTCAAAGAATTGGGAATAAACCAAACCTTAAAGTGGACTTTATGAGTTGTGAGCCTCAAAACTTGCAGGTTGAAAAGTTAAACAACTCGGTGTCAGCACAAGGTGAAAAGAGAAGCTGAAGTTTGAAAATTCAAACCGTTAGAAGATAGACAAAACAAATGTAAAGGTTCGAATCAAAATCAAACAAGGTAGCATTACAAGTGGTGTTGCAAAGATTCTTTGCACATACAAGTGGTGTTGCAAAGATTCTTTGCACATACAAGTGGTGTTATGCAATCAGTATGCTTCCAAGTTCCAGAATGAACTCGTTTAAGGAAGCATTACTAACTACTAATTTAATTAGTTAATAGACTAGCTAGGACAATTGAAGTAGGTAATATAAGTTCTGTTCCATAAATTAAACCATAAGAAATAAAAAGCCACAAATCACTTTGAATTGTATAATCGAGTAAGGTAGAAACCAAGTTACAATAACTGAAAATGAATAAGAAAAATTTTAATTTAGTACTCATCCACTTTTTTCATATATAAGCAGGTGGAATCAATCACTACATCTAATAAGAAGTTGTTCCCAATCAATGAGAAGGCTTTTGTCTTTGAATCTTTATGAGAAATAGAGTACATGCAGAGCATGGACCACCTAGATATATATTATTGTAGTGTTTAATAATTGAGTTATATACAGAAACTGAGTAATAATCCAATCAATAGTAAAGAATATTCTTTGAAAGCACAATGATTATCAATTAAGAGGTTAAAAATGCTTGTCATAGCAGCACTTACTTCCACTCTTGAATCATGAATGAACTGCATCTCCAAAATCATACGATGTCAGTCCATAGCAGATGAACTGAGAATAATGCTTACCGACTTTCCCTCTCCAAGCAGAAATTGGTATCTTCAAAAGAAACCCCGAAAAATGGTTCAAACATATTGATGGACTTTATAGTTACATGCATATTCTGGCAGTCAACATTCAGTTCATAACCTATAAGTAATTTGATTCAGTATCCCTGAACTCTAAAAATGTAGTAAATATGTAGAAGTAAAACTAACATATAATCCTTACAGCTAGAAAGCCACCAAAATCCCCAGGTTACTTAAATTAAATGTTTTGGTGACACAACTCAGGCCAACAAGCCGGAGCTACAAAATTCTACCAGTAAGACACCTTAATCAAAGACTTTTATTGGTGAAATCTTCCCCAACCTCAGCCAACAACCATATTCATGGTTCGAGGAACAGGAAGATTCAGTGAGGTCGTGAATAAAGAAAAGATTAGTTCAAATCAATGACCAGAATAATCATAACAAATCCAAGCTAACTACCACTTTGGTTCAAATGTTATCACAATTACAGTCACATTTAAAGTTGTTAATTGGACATGTTCATATAATGTGCACCAAAATTAGAAAGAAAAGAAATTGACAATTTGAAACAATTACCTAAAGGAAAGCTGAAGCTAGCAGTTTATGACATAGTCAAGCATACACAAGCAAGATTACATTTTCGAAAGGGTTTCGATATGCACTTCTCAGTTTGATGATTCTCTCGTTCCTTTTATATTCTTGTTCCTATTTTACAGTGTAATAATAAATTATGATTCTCTTGTCACCGCAACTCGACCACAATCCATCCATGAAATTGAGCATTCCAGACAGCGTCAACTACAAAATCATCACACAAATTTCAATTTCAATTTCGATTTTTCAGATTAGTTGATTCCAACAATTCGAAAAAGGGTAAAAAATGGAGAAACTCTAACCCTGCTTCTTGAAGACTCGGATTTCTCCTCGATTTTTCGATTATGCAAATTGACGTTGTAGTCTATATCCTCAATCACCAAAATCGAGCGATTGGTGGTGGAAAGTAACGAACTCCTCGGGCAGTTAGTGTTGTACATATTCGAGAGATCCAAATCGTAGATATCAAGCTTGAGGTAATTCGCCATGGAAACTCTCGAACCACAGGCTTCCTAAAGTCCAATGAACTCCAAAATAAATTGAGAAAGCAAGACGAGGAAGGGTACTTACCGGAGCGTCAGCGGTGACTTTCCGACAGTAGTGGCAACGTTGCTCTGGTAGCATAAGTAGACGGCATGAATGGATTTTGTTGATACCTTGATAGTGTCGAGGGAAAAGAGAGGAAGAGGATATAATGGGTTGGGAAAAGAGAAGGAAAGAGAAGAGGGAAAAAAATTTTGCTTTTCCCTCTTTCAAAATTTTCACGCGGGCGCTTTCTTTTTAATTTTAATTTTATTTTTACTTTTTCTTTCATAGCCTGTTTTGGAAAAAGCTATATTAAAAAGCTATAAAAAGACTTTTTTCTTGTAGTGTGCTAGAAATCATTTCCCTGAAAAGAAGAACAGACATGATTAGTTGCTCCGGAATCTAAAATCCAGGCATACTCATCATGTTCAACAAGGCACGTTTCTAAAACAAGTAAATCAAATTTACCTTCCTTGTCCTTCTTTTTCTCTGCAAGGTATCGAGGGCAATTTCTTTTCCAGTGACCATCCACATTGTAGTGGAAGCACTTGCCCTTATCAGCGACATCCTTGGCCTTTCCCTTGTCTCGAGCAGCTTTAGTAGGAGCCTTCCCTTTATTGCCCTTCTTTTGTATCTTCTTTGAAGAAGAAGAAGCTTGAGGTATAGGTTTAGTTCCTGAGGATGAACCCTTCAGGAACTTTTTGGAATGGGCCACATTGGCCTCTCCTTTAACCACATTTTTGCCCTTGTTTTTCAGCATGGACTCATAAACCTGTAGCTCATTTAGAAGGGTAGTCAGGTTGAATTGAATCTTATTCAAGCTAGCGTTTGTTCGAAATTGCATAAAACTTTGTGGAAGTGAATGCAATATAAACGCAACCTGACTTCTTTCGCAGACAACCCCACCATTAGCTTCCGCAAATATTGAATTGGTTTATCATGTCGAGAACATGTTCTCGAACAGATTGTCCTTCTTCCATGCGGGAGTTATGGATTTTTTGTAGAGCCTCGTGGTGGAGCTGGTAGGATGGTAATCCAAACATCTCCTGAAGAGAATTCATAATTTCCCTTGCACTTTCCACGTTCTCATATTTCTTGGTCAAAACTTCAGTTAAGCTAGCCAAGATATAGACACATGCCTTTTCGTTGGCCTTAGTCCAGCGGTCGTGCGCATCCTTTATCGCTTGGGATGCATTGCAAGGGGGAATTGGAGGACAATCCTCCGTTAAGACGAATCAGAGATCTTCAACAACCAGAATCGTATTAAGATTGGATTTCCACGTAGGAAAGTTCTTGCCGGTTAATTTTTCACTTTTCAACAAAGCGATGATAGAGGAAGACATTGCTGGAAAAATAAACTTTTACCGTATTAGTTATCTTTGTCTTAACCCATCAAACAGGCAAACAAACAATTGCACAAATCCAATCAATTTTGCAAACAATCAATCAAAGAACCCTAACAAACTATTGATTGTGTTTAGCAACGATGCTTTAGAGGTTTAGAGAATCAGCCACCGAAGGGTGATCAGCTACTCCTCCTCTAAAATGAGACACTTCTCAGTTAATTCTATCATCAGAATAACTCATATTCCTATAGACACTGACCACCGTTGTTCGGTCAAGGATTCGTTAACGAATTAACTTATCATCGTAAGTGTAACCCTCCCACTTTCAGATCCCAAAGGCATGCACCAACAGGCTACCGAAGGGAAAGACAACTGTTGGTAATTAGCCTAAGTGACCCTATCCTTTCCAGGAGTTCACAGTGTTACGAATTCTATGATCAGACCCTCCGAAGGGATGGTTGCTCCAGGACAACACACGGGCATCATCATAAGACTCTCACGGTGTGACCTATGGGTGGAGACCGAGGGATATGTTGACACGTGTCGCGCTCCCACTTACTATGGGCACTTTCCCCATTCGCCTTGTTATTGACTCATGCAAACACTTTCCGAAGGAAGGTCGCGCTAAAATGACACGAAGCTGAGCATGGATCTCACGTTGCGAATATAGGGACGTAGGAGTAAAAACTTGATTTAAATCAAGTTTTGATTTTACCTCCCACTAAAGTGACCTACCGTATATTTTAGGATTTATTAACCTAGAAAAATCCAGCTAATTCAATTATCTAAGTCTAATCCTATTATAACTATTATAATGAGAATTGTAATGTTCTAGGTGGATTAAACTCTTTTAACAAACCTAGCAACACCGTATGCTAACATGACTATGGTTATTTCAACTCAGGTTCTGGGTTTGTTCCCAGGTAGCAGGTGTTCCGTAAACCATCAGCTTACACTACTACAAAAATCACTTTTAATGACGGGCAATGCCCGTCATTAAAGACTTTTCATCACGGGCGGCGTCCGTCGACTATACGAGCGTCGTCGTAACTTATAATGACGGGCGACTTTTAATGGCGGGCAATGCCCGTCATTAAAAGCCGTCCGTCATGAAAAGTTACAATGACGGACAGTTTTAATGATGGGCATTGCCCCTCATTAAAAGGCGTCCGTCATTAAAAGTCCGTCATCAAAAGTGTATTTTCAAACCAAATGTCCGTCATTAAAGGTGTCCGTCATTAAATGTCCGTCATTAAATATATATTTTTAATGACAGGCATTGCCCGTCATCATTTCGTTCATAATTTAATAAAAAAAAATTGTTGGTTGCCCGGTGGGCATACGAACAATATTTTTTTCATTTGTCAATCTGTAAAGAAAGTAATATTAATCTTAAATGTGAAAAATTGTATAGAAATCAAATATTTGTCAAATTTCATTCCAATAAGCCAATGAACCAAATTTGTTCATACAATTTTTATTCATATAAGTTTGATATAAAAATAAAATTACAAACACTTACACTTAAAAGCCTCAAAATTACTAAACACCTATGATTAAAAGTCTACACCTGCACCAAAAAACAAAAATTCTCCTACATGCCACTTTCATTCTTGTCACCATAATCTTGCTCGTACATCAAACTAACAAATTGTAATTAGGTTTGATACAACGCCAAAACAAGAACTCACATAACAAACATATGTCTAACAACTCGAAGAACCTAAGAAAAACAAATTTAGTTAACAATAAAATACACAAAAAAAACCAATCTCGATGAGTATCAGAAAAAATTGTTAGAAAACCCAATAAACTCCAAAAGCTTACAAACTTCAAGATATAAAGTTTAACCCCTTCAGATAACCTGGAATGCTCTAGGTTTCTATACTTAACCTAGAGACATTACTAAAGCATCTATCCTAATTCTAACCGATTGCTCTAGAAATTTCGACAGCATAACGACATACATATGACTAACTAAAAAATTTTCCAACCTGTTAAACAAGAGAAACACACTTCTATATGAAAAAAATCACCCAACTACAGTCTCACAACACTTCAGGTTCACAACAAGACCCCAAATATCTTAAAACTAAGCAAATTAGTTTTAACATGAAAAACTAATAAGTGACAGACTTTTAATGACGGAAAAACTATAAATATACATTGCCTTACAACCGAAACAAGGAATCCTACACTTAAAAGAAATGAGCTTAACATTGAAACTAATAAGTGTACAACCAGAACAAGCACATCCTACACTTAAAAGAAATGAGCTTAACATCGAAACTAATCAGTGGAGTTACAAAACTCTCCAAAGTAGCATAAGTAAATGAAAGATCATAGTTACAAAAGCTCTATGCAAGAACTTCTTAAATTAACACGATATTAGATAGAGAGATGCCATAAACAGAAAATAATGAAATACTTTGCATTCTACTCCCCCCAATATTTCTGAAAAGTTAATTCCTTGTCACCTACTCCCCCCCCCCCCATATTTCTGAAATTTTTGTTCTTACTGTTTATGTACAACACTTCAAGTTCACAACAAGACTCCAAATATTCTAAAACTAAGCATTATTTTTATGATCTAAAACCAAATGGAAAACAAATACATTTACCATTATAATCATTCCAGTGAGATGCAAACATGAAAGTTTCCTAATTGAGTCATCACAAATTTACCATTAATACCTCATCTTTCTTTCAATAACTAATATAAAGAGAATGTAGTCATTAGTTGTTTCATTCAAGAATAGAAAGAATGTCTAATTGCACTAGACATACTCATGATCATCTTCCTCTGAGCTAAAGTTTTGTTTTGAGCCCATGTATTCTCAAACATACCAGATAACAACAAGACAAAACAATTTGCATAGTTGAAATCCTACTTTAAGTCCTACTCTAATCACATTGCTACAAATCTATTTACTCTAGATAACAAATCCCACTCAAGTCAACTACAGAAAACAAATAGATCAATTTTTTCTACAAACCATTCGTCAACACAAGACCACCACAGGGTGAAATTCCTTCAGGTTCACAACAAGACCCCAAATATCTTAAAACTAAGCAAGTTAGATCTTGCATCAAGCACAATCTAAATTTAAATAATCATTAAAGAACATCACAATCAAACAAACTTTATTAGACCTTAATTGTCGTATCATAGCCAACACATACACCCTCTAGCATGGGAAGCAAAGAAGCTATATAAACCTGATTTGGAAGCAAATAAGCTATATAAACCTGATTGCCTTACTTGTCATCCATTTATGAGATATGGCGTTTCTTTTGTTTCAAACTCAAATGAGGAGAAGTAATTAAACATCCCAGCTTCCTTCCCTATGTGCAAGAAAGTCAGCAAAAAGAAATAGCAACTCACAAATAAGATAACCACGAAACTCAATAAGCTCCCTTGCTTAAGAATGACAAAAAGAAAATGGTAACCACAAAATATGTGAGTAAGATCTAGCTTTTCTTTCATTAATCCAACAATCATCCTACATATGATCTACATATAAGACACAACAAGAGAAAATATCTTTATAATTTTTAAGAAAGAATAGAGGTACAGAGAAAAATACCTATTTTGATAACCCAAAAAAATCATTATTAACACCAAACAAAAGGCACAATTGGTCACAAATTTTGGATGACAAAAGCGAATTCCACAGAAACCCAACATAGAAGTATCGAAAGTTAAGGAATTCAAGCAAAATTGATATGAAAACTAATACATAATGAGAATCACTAAAACTCCCTTCAAGAGCAAAAGAATAAAAACTTAAATCCCCATAATTACTAATCCAAGAAAAATTGGAAACTAGCAGAATCCCAATCATGAAAACTCCATCAAGAGCAAAAACTCTTCTTTGTAACAAAATGATAATGAACAAGGATGAATCACAACTTGTTCAACTAGCCAAATTAAAATACCCACATCAATAATATGAACATGATTTCTACATTGGAATAAGGTAAGAAAAAGCTACCAGAACAAGAGAAAGTCATAAAAATGAGCAGAATCCCAAGCAAATCCACCAAGAATAAGATGAAAGTTCCATTTAGGAACTATTTTCAAAGTTCACCGAGATCATTTTCTATGTATGAAAGTTCTTTCCACTCTTGAAATGATTAAAGTTATCAAACACTTATGATCACATTCTTACCTCAAAGCCAATATTGGACGCGAAATTATAGGCAAAATCGCAAAGCATTCTCAATCAGCCTAGCCTACAAGCATACCACACCAATAGAAAAAATAAGGAGAAGGTCAATAACAAAAGAAAATAGAAATAGAGAGTGGGAACATACTATAACAAGGGTTACAGGTCACTTGAATCATAAACAACTCTTCAAGATCTTGCAAGAAAATAGAAAATAGAAATGCACACATATGATGATTTGTAAAGCTCCAAAGAGTAGCTAGAATTTAAATATTCAATAATCATGGACATCAACACCACAAAACAACATCGACTGACTTGATCAGACTCTTTTCGAGATAAAACAATTTTATAAACTAAGTAACAAAACAAGTATATAAAAAGTTGTTTAAGTAGAATCACTTTAACCGATAGGTAGTTCAACAAATTGTTCAAGTTTGTATATCCAATGTATTTGTAAATATATTGTACAAAGATGCCACAACTTATAATCAGATTTTTCTCTTATAAGAACAAAGTGGCTATATAGAATGTATTTAAGAGAAATATCCTTACCAAAAAGCAGCAACCTGACCACCTCTTTATCGGTAGTTTGATAGTGTTAACATGGAACAAGTCAACTCAAACAACTATCCAGAAAAATAAAATAATCATTGAGGGCACTGACTTTGCTCCTACAACCATGGCATTTGAACACCAACAATGAAACTGGCTCAGTTCTTCAATGACAGAAGTTGACAAATTAAATAGCCATTACATCATGCAAACTATTAAACACAAAAGAATGCAACACAAGACAGAGGAAGAAAATATGAAGAACCAATTTGAACAGCTCATCGAAATTTGAATAATTAATACCTTCCATTCCAAAGCACCCAAATTATAGCATATGTTCTTGTTCCATTTTATAACCTCAACCTTTAACAATTTCGATTTCTGTACAAGAACTATGTCTGGCAAAAAAATGTTAACAGAAGATAGAACATAACAAGGTTATCTTCAATTTAAAAAAAATAAAATCTAGGATAACTACTCTTTACTCACTTGTTGACAAATGTCATTGAAACTGGAAATTCAATATTATTTCCAAGTGTGTATAAAAGCCTTCTAAAGACTCTAACATAAGCAAATATATACAGTGTGTAGTCCATGGAAAGTTTTAGAAGTTTCACAAATGTGCATGAAGTCGCAAATAAATTGTGAAAAAAAAATGTAGGGAACTTTAAATTCAACTTATAAAAGAAATGTAAATCAGCAAGTAAACCACTAGAAAACAAGGGAAGAATAAGCAAACAGAGAAGAAAAGAAACAGACCTTTTTGGACGAGGAGAGAGAAACAAGCGGTGGCAATGACAACAATGATGAGCATAGGGAATGTGATTCGAAAATCCATCGGAAAACCTGCAACGCGCTACCGCCGCTAATCTCCTACATCCTTTATGACGAGTTTCAAACACCAATTCGGTTTGAGGCCATGAGAGAATCAAAGTTGCAATGGGACCTTTATCTGAACATTGGAGAAGATTTGGAAGGGAGTTAGAAGGTTCAAGAGAGAAAAGTACTAAACTTCTCGCCCGAAGCTTAGGGTAGTAGATCAAATTCCATAATTCTTCTTCTTTTTTTTTTACAAAAATCCCTTTCCCAGTGGCTTGAAGCTTTCTCCAGCAATTCCCTACTTGGATTTGTTTATCAATAAAGTTAATTTCCCACCCAACCAGAATATAAAAGCTACCCAAAAGTATCAATCGAGCTAAAAGATTGGATATGACTCGCATGATTGCATCAACATATTGTTCATTAGAATAATAACCCTTAAAAGGGCAATCAAGAAAAGAAAAAACCCAGTAAATAACTCAAAGTAGAAGAAAGAATTTACTCGATTACCTCTGTATTGACATCGAGATGATACTTCAGAGCCAGTTTCCGATAAGCCCTCTTGATTTCATTTGGAGTTGCAGTTGGAGAAACGCAAAGCACTTCGTACGGAGACTCTCTGTGACTCGCTCTCATAAGCGTCACACGACTCTTCCTTTGATAAGTCGAGTAACTAGATTTAAAGCTCTAAGGCGCCAAACGCGAGTAGCTGAAGAACCTGCGAATGGATATTGAAGATTTTCCTTGAATTCGTGAAAAGAAAAAAAGATGAGCGAAGGCGCATTCGTATTTAGCAGTAGGTTTCACAGATTTCACGAATTTCATGAATTATGTGAACGTGCAGGAAGCAATGTTGCTTAATTTATCCAAATTTCATGAGGAAGAAACGACAACGAGAAGTGGGAAATCCATGAGCCCAGCTCGACGGAGATGATAGTAGAGGAGTGACGGAACTCGTTGAGAGAGAAAAGGAGGCTAGGTTAAAGATTGAAATTAGAATGTAAAAGAAAAAAATATATTTTTAATTTTATATGGGCTACAATGGCAGACAAAACTAGTTTTTGGAAATTTCAATTTGAGCGCGTTTGAGCGTGTTTTTTAAATTGTCCGTCATTGTTTCCATATTTCATTTAAAAAATGTACCAATTATTTTTAAAAACTCTTTAATGACGGGCATTGCCCGTCATAAAAAGTAAGAAGTTTTTTAAACCACGCGTCCGACATTAAAAAGTCGCGTGTTTTCTGTCCGTCATTAAAAGGTCCGCGAATTTTTTTCCATCCGTCATTAAAAGCCATTTTTGTAGTAGTGTTAAATACCTCTAGCCTTAGACAGAACGTAACCGGGAGAGTTCCCTTTTAACCGTAGTAATGTAAAGTTTTTACTCTAAAGATATAGGTGTATTAAACTCTTTTAATAAACCTAGTGACATTGCATGCTAACATTTAACCATGATTAATTCAACTCCAGTGTATTTCAGGTCAGTTCCCAGGTAGAAGGTGTTCCATAAACCGTCAACTTAAGTACCTTCAACCTTAGACAGAACTTTACCGGTAGAGTTCCCTTATAATCATAGTAATGTTTGTCCTACTTAGTAGGTTAAAACTATTTTTTAAAAATTAAGCAAGACTTAATTCTAATCCTATTAGAATTAACGAGATCTTAGGTCTAATTAATTTTAAACATTTTGAAATTAATTCATTCACCTATGATCCTATGTTTGCATGCAATCTTTATTATAGGTCGATGGTTTCTAATCACGATCAATTTTAAACTATTCAAAATTTTAATGATTAGCCCTATAATCATGCATACTATAGTTTTAAAATAATTAACAATCATATTCAAGTCAATATAATAAAACTATATATATTGCCTTTGCATTGCATGAAATTAATATAACAATTATATTAAACTATGGATGTTTCATGCTCAATGCAACTTTGATTTCCATTAATAATAAATTAACAATTAAATTATTGCCAAAAATGGTAAATCAAAGTAGCATGCTGCAAACAATTTTATTAAATATAACTATTTATATTTAACTAGGTAATTGTATGTATCATGCTTATCCTTTTTCATGATATTAATATAACTTAACTATATATTAAAAACTCATGAAAATAAACCATGCATTTCAATTCATACATTATAACTAATTATAATATATATAAAATGCATGAGCATGCTTTATAACCTAAGATGGGATTTTAAATCTAAATGACATCCATAAAGCATTTAAATAGCGTATAAACCGATTAATTAGCCCCTAGGATAAAATAAAGCACATAAATTGCAATAATTTAAGCTATTTTATCCTATTATAGCCTTCTGCTGCTCCGAACCGGACCAAAACCGCTCCAAACGTGCCAAAACAGTTCAAACCGGATCAAAACCGCTTGAACCAGCTGGAAAACCACTAAACCAGTCAAAAAACTGCTGCCTAGTCAATGAATCGGTCAATTCTCGCTTGAACCACGCTGAATCGGTCAAAGAACCGCTTGGAACCACGCCTCCTCAGCTGGACCGCGCACGAAATCAATATAATAAATCAAACCAGTTACTTAATCAAAAGACTGCAGTTGCTTCAGTGGTTGATGGAGTGCATGAAATCACTGAATGCGTGCACGCTAGAGTTCGAGCTTGACGTACACCTTCCTTTTTTTTAAAAAAAAATTATTCGAATTTCTGCACTGTTCTTCGCCGTTTTTGGCCAAATTTAGTCTCGATCTTCATCGTTCTTCAATCTAAACTAGACCCGAACTTACAAAGACTCGATTGCCCAAAAAATGCAGGGGCCTTTACATTGAACCATTCAAGAAAACGTAAATCTATGGCCAAATTAATCGAAACCATTTAGACGCAAACCATAACATTCATAATGCATAAATCCCACCAAGAACAAATTGCAAATTTCAATTTAAAATCAAGAACAACTGAGTTGGTTCTGATACCAATTGAAGGGATAAAAGCTCCACGCAGCGGAAAGTATTACCGAACCTACTTAGAGTCTTAGATTCTAGTTGGAATATCAATACAATTTGCAAAATATTACAACAATAAATCTATATTTAATGGGTTGTACATAGACTATAAACATGCTAAAAGATCAATTAGATTGATCCTAGTGATCAAGGATTTCATAGAAAACTTACTTTTGTAGAAAGCCTTGATCAATTCGCCTTTTCTTGTCAATAAGATTGAAAACGCAGCAACCCTCTTGTGCGAACACCACCAATCGGCTACACCGGTATATCTCTAAGACTTCTTGAAGCAAGAGACTTGTGGGAGTCTTTTAGGAGATATCTCTGAGAGAATGAGAGACAATGAGATGCCTTTCACCCCACCCCAGGGGTCCTATATATAGTAAAGGCCAAAACATTTTTCCTAATAGGAAAATGTCTCCTTTTTCTAATAGAAAAATGTCTATTAATAAGTTCAAATCTATTATCTGAACAATATCTAATTTTAATAAATAATTAATTAATTCCATAATTAATTAATTACCCAATTAAATATCATATATTTAATCTTTGGGATTTTATTAAAATTAAAATTAATATGAATCCAATTCATATTAAAATTTATTTGAGCTCTTTCAAATATTTTCTCTCAAAAATTAATTTTTGAAATTAATTCAAAAATTATATTATAAAGTTTCATAAACTTTATATTATAATGCATCAATATACATTATATGATTCCCCAAATAAATTGAACACTTTCAATTTACAATTTATATTTATTTGCTTCAAGTCTTTTTACGAGCTACCAGTGGGACCTAATGGACCTACAGATCAGAAGCTCCAACGATACGAGACTAATCGGCTTAAACTCATTAACCAAGTTAGTCTCCATTCGTTAACTGTGGGTCACTCCACTAAAGACCATCACCTGCACTCTTCTAACTGTAGAATATTTTTGTGTCCACGGATATCGACCAATACTACAAGTCAGTCCTTCACGTGTGTTCGTATCCCAGTTGGGTCACATTACCGTTTTACCCCTGGTTTACATCTTTGTCCTTAAGTTCCTAGTGCTTCTCTAATGAACAACCTGTTTGAGGTCCAACCAACAAACAGAAGTCCCTCTCGTGCCATAGAGAGGGTTGGACCCATTGTTCAAGTCCCGGAGATACCACTTAAGGAAACACACTTATACTTACCCTAGAGTCGGGAAGGAGTGAATTCCATCTAGTGTGACTATGTTCCCAGCTCCCCACTTGGTATTGTCCCCAAAATGGTAGGCTTATTGACGGCATGCTGGCCACTCTCACCCATACAAATCAAAGGACAATCCCTCGTGAATTGGAGTCCATAATCCACTCAGGATTAAGACCGAGTTGTGTAGGTCATCCTGGTGAAATAGAAACCAAGCCAACTAACGGTGTTACAGTTAGTGGTTAACTATTTCGCGGTCCAATCTTATGCAAACTCATTGCATAGGATACCCCCACTCGCATGTCAACTACATGAACGCGTTGGATCATTGCGTTTGTATCATAATACAAAGCGGGTTGTATCCATAGTGTCACCAGGATAAGGTACCCAACCTTATCCCTATACTATAGACCCTTTAAGCTGAATCTTGAACATTGATCCCCGTATGTCCCTACATACTAGTTCAAGCCTCATACTATCAGCCTAGGATGTTTAGTTTATTGGATTAGGGTTAATAAGACAAGATCTGCTAAATACAAACAAAATAAACTATTTTATTAATGTTCGGTAAAATGTTACATTTACTATCTACGAGTTTTAGGGCATAAAACCCAACAAACTCCTACTTGCACTAAAACTCAAGATAATGGGAAAAAACATGTACAAATAATCTAAAGCTGGAAATGGTAAATACAATAAACTAGGGCATCCTCATACCCTATTACACATCTCCCACTTGCCCTAAATTACACAATGTACATATCTCGTTGAAGGATTGGAATTCCCAATTCCGTTACAGCGGAAGCAATTGGACCAACTCGCATTTTAATTTCGTTTCTTAAAATACTAGTACATTGGCAAATAACGAATTCATAATTCTAGTTAAGCAAACTTACCGTCGTGGGCGACTCTGAATTGTTCAAGATTGAACACCACCATGAGATTACCCCGCTATCCTCTGAGATTGGGAACTCAATTGTGGGACTGAACGATCTCTTGAATCTTTGGGAGAGAATTACAGAAGAGTAATATGAACTCCCCTGTCTTTTTTTGTTGAGAGAGAATGAGAGAGATGTAGAGAGCTTAAAAAAAAACAAAGATCCTTCAGCGAGAGCGTGATTTCTAAACCCCTGTATATTGTGAGTCATTTTAATTGGTTAACCAAATAACCAATTAAATAAAATAAAACTAATTAATTAAATTAATTAATGAAAATTAATCCAACTAATTAATTAAATGCTAATCAATTAATCATATTAATAAATCAAGCATATGTGCATTTAAATCATATTTAAATGCATTGCCCTCACATAATACATAGTTTTAATTAATCTTAATTAAATAACATTTAATTAAATTAATTAAACCACACAATTAATTAATTAATAATTAATTAATTATTCAACCAATTAAATATCAGATATTTAATTAATCAAACATTCGAATCATATTCAAATATGCATCTCTCTTATATCCTATAGTTAGTTTTAATATGAGTCATATTCACATTAAAATTAATCTAGTTATTAATTTAATTAAATCACATTTAACTAAATTAAATTTAACGATTAATTAATTCAAAATTAACTAATTTCATAATTAATTAAATATCAACCATATTTAATTAATTGCATATTAGAATCATATTATAATATATCTCTCATATATTATAGTTTAATTAAATCACATTTAATTAGACTAATTAAATAATTAATTTATTCACTAATTAAATATCACATATTTAATTAGTTATATATTTGAACTCTTTCAAATATATAATTCTCTCAATTTAATAAAATTTAATCACAAATTAAACTTTATACTATAATGTATCAACATACATTATATTAATTGTACTTCATACAATTAACCTGATTCCCAAATTGAATTTGAACAATTCAAATTCTTTTCAAGATAATTGTTCCCAATTACTCTTTACGAGCTAGCAGGGGGACCTAATGGACCTACAGATCAGAAGCTCCAATGATATGAGGTTAACTGACTAAACTCATTAATCGAGTTAACCAATATTCATTAACTGTGGGTCACTCCACTAAAGACCCACAGTTGCACTCTTCTCACTGTAGAATGTTTCTGTGTCCACGGTTATTGACCAATAATGGTAAGTCAATCCTTCACGAGTGTTCATAACTACAACTGGGTCAAATTACCGTTTTACCCCTGTGTTACCTCTGGCTCCTTAAGTACCAGTGCTCCTCTAATGAACAACCTGTTTATGGTCCAACCAGTAAACAGAAAGTCCCTCTCGGGCCAATGAGAGGGTGGGATCCCTTTGTTCAAGACCCGGAGTCACCACTTAAGGGAACACTCATCTACTTCTCCTAGAAGTGGGAATGAGTGAATTCCATCTTGTGTTGTCGTGTTCCCAGCCCCCCACTCGGTCTTGTCCCCAAGAAGGTAGGCTTATTGAGTCGGCGTGCAAGCCACTCTCACCCGTACTAATCAAAGGACAATCCCTCATGAGAAGGAGTTCATGACACACTCAGGATTAAGACTGAGTTACCTAGGTCATCCTATTGAAACAGTAACCTAACTAGTTAACGGTGTTACATCTAGTGGTTTACTATTTCGTGGTCCGGTCTTATGCAAACTCATTGCATAGGATACCCCCGCTCGCATGTCTCCTACATGGACGCCTTGGATCATTACGTCTGTATCGAATACAAAGCGGGCCATATCACATAGTGTTACCAGGATAAGGTACCCAACCTTATCCTTGTACTATAGACCTTTTAGGTTGTTACTTGAACACTGATCCCCGTATGTCCCCACATACTAGTTCAAGTTACATATCAACAACCTTGGATCTTAGTTTATTGGATTTGTGTTATATTGTGCATATTTAGACTTAAAATGACAATAACATTTTATTGCATAAACCTCAATAACACTTTATTGATACAAGTGTATAATTCATTAACATTCACTATCTACGAGTTTTAGGACATAAAACCCAACACTCGTAGACCTAGACACTCTAGATGACCCTCAAACACTTTAACCGGGAGAGCCTTCGTAAAAGGATCAACAATGTTGTGCTCCGAAGCGATCTTAGTGAAAATCACATCTCCTCGTTGCACAATCTCCCGTATCAGGTGATACTTCCTTTGTATGTGTTTTCCTCGTTTGTGGCTTCGAGGTTCTCTAGAATTGGCTACAGCCCCACTGTTGTCACAGTATAATGTAATGGCCAAGTCCATATTTGGAACTACTTCCAAATCTGTCAGGAACTTTCTTAGCCAAACCGCTTCCTTGGCTGCTTCACAAGCTGCTACATACTCAGCCTCCATGGTTGAGTCCGCTATGCATCATTGCTTGATACTTCTTCAAACTACAGCTCCCTCGTTAAGGGTAAACACTGACCTCAACGTGGATTTCCTAGAATCCTTGTCAGACTGGTAGTCAGAGTCGGTGTATCCAGTGAGAACTAACTCTTTAGCCCCAAACACCAGCACGTAGTCCCTTGTTCTTCGAAGATACTTGAGGATTCCTTTAATGGCCACCCAATGGTCTAACCCCGGATTTGACTGATATTTGCTGACTATCCCTACAGCATAACAAATGCCAGGCCTCGTGCAGAGCATCGCATACATTGAGCTGCCCACTATTGAGGCGTAGGGAATCCGTCTCATATCCTCAACTTCTTGAGGTGTCTTAGGACACTGTTCCTTAGACAAGTGAACCCCATGCCTGAAAGGCAATAAGCCCTTCTTTGAGTTCTGCATTGAATATCGGGACAACATTATGTCGATATACGTTGCTTGAGACAGGGCTAGTATTTTGTTCTTTCGATCCCGAATGATCTAGATTCCAAGAACATATTTGGCCTCTCCTAAATCTTTCATTTGGAATTGGGCCGCTAGCCATTCTTTTACGTCAGACAGATATCCTACATCATTCCCAATGAGTAGGATATCATCAATATAAAGTACTATGAAAGCTACTTTGTTTTTGTTGATTTTCTTGTATACACAAGGCTCATCAACATTTTGGTCAAAGCCAAAAGATTTGATCGCAGTATCAAATCTAATGTTCCAAGATCTGGAAGCCTATTTCAACCCATAAATGGATCGATTGAGTTTACAAACTTTTTGTTCCTGACCTTGGGTTATGAACCCTTCGGGCTGAGACATAAAGATATTCTCTTCAAGATTACCATTGAGAAAGGCAGTCTTGACATCCATTTGCCATATTTCATAATCATAAAACGTGGCTATGGATAAGAGAATTCTCATTGACTTTAACATAGCAACGGGAGAAAAAGTTTCCTCATAGTCCACCCCTTCTCTTTGGGTATAAACCTTTGCTACAAGTCTTGCTTTGAAAGTCTGTACTTTACCAGCAACATCTCTTTTCCTCTTATAGATCCATTTACACCCTATGGGTTTGACCCCTTCAGGTGGATCCACAAGTTCCCAAACTTGATTGAAGTACACAAACTCCATTTCAAGGTCTCTGGCTTTGGTCCATTCGTTTTTATCTACATCATTCATTGCTTGTCAATAAGACAATGGATCCTCAACACCGTCATCAGGAATGACCACTTGTGTTTCATTAAACCCATGTAACGGCCAGGTTGTATGACAACCCTCCCACTGCGTCGAGGCCCTCCCACTATGGGAGGAGGATGAGATTGACGTGAAGAACTAGTCCTAGTTTCTTTTTTTGCATGATAGTAGAACTCCGACCTATTAGGGACTCTTAGACAGTGTAGGGGAAAACGAATGGAGAAAGCCATAAGACTAATCTAGGTTAGTAGAAGAATCATTAGAAAAGTCTTGAGCATGCTATTCATTAATCTTAAGTTCAAACTATTTTAAGATTTCTTCATGAGTATGCGGTGCTTGCTTATTCCACTTGCATGTTTTCCATTTTAAAGTTCCAAAATCATTTAGGCTTGAGTGATTCTATTTCATGCATCTTTCGAATTTATTTTGCTCGAGACTAGCAAAAGCTTAAGTTTGGGGGTGTGATAGCGAGCAGAAATGTTGCTATTTTAGTCCTAAATTATCAAGCTTTTGAGTGCTTTAATTGTGTTTTTATTGAAAAAATCTAAAATAATTTGTTATTTGGTCTTTAGGAGCATGTTATGGATTTTTGGTGGAAAAAGGCCCAAAAATGAGCAATCTAACCCAAATTTCCATCCATGGGTCAAAGGGGAGCCCAAAGGTCAACCATCCAAGAGAAGAAATCAAAAAGAAAGAAGTTGACCCAAGATTGAAGCCCAAATCTGTGCCCACTGGTTTGAAATTCGCACAGTTATAGGGACAGCATCACGACACTGTCCCATTTCTTGGCGAGCAAGTCGGGTGACATCACAGCGCCGCGACGCTGTGCCGATAGCGTCGCGACGCTGTCCCAAATCCGGGCCTATAAAAGGACCCCCTTGGTGCATTTTTATCATCAATCATTCCAAATCCATTCCTTTCCTTCCTTCCTTTGCTCCTTTTGGAGCATTCTCTCAAGGCTTTTTAGCCTTTTGAGAGTTTTAGTAGTGGGAAAATTTTGGGGAGCTTTTGGGAGCACTCTAGAAGGCTCAAGGCGTGCTCGGAGGGGCTCCAAGCGATAGCAACGGGGTCTTCGACGGTCATTTCCTTTTCTCTTACTTTGCTCAATTTTATGCTTTCCATTGTATATCTTGTGGATATTATAGCTATGTATATCTAAACCCCAATTTGGGGTCTTGAAATGAAAATATATAGTTAAATGTTATTATAATTGCCTATCTCTTGGCCTATTTTACTAATTATTTATATGGATGCTTGTAATGATGTATGCAATCTAGCCAATTGTATACTGATCTGATTCTTAATGGAAACTCGACGGAGAGAAATTAGGATAGATCATAAACCATGCAATTGGTTTAATTGCCCGTCGTGACAGTGGGATTAGTTGATTAAACTTAGATTCCTAAAATGAATCAGAGCGTAATAATTAACGAATTTTAGTGGCGCTAAGGACACTTGGGTTATTAAAATGGATTAATTATAATTAGGGGAAATCGACAGGAGATCTTATGTGATTAATGGAGATTCTAGGATTGTAATTAGTTGGGCAACGAGATAGGATAATTGTAATAATTACTTAGTTATTAATTGATTTTCAAGACACCACTTCTCACTCAAAACTCTTTCTCCATATTTTTTTATTTCCTTGATTGATCAAATTTTAATCTTTAATTGTTTTAATTTTAAATTCATTAATTTTATGGTTTGGTCCCTAAATATTATTTCCTCCAACTATTTTTAGTGTTCAAGAATTTATTGCTTTGCTTAATATCGCTTCACCTCCCTGTGGATTCGATACTTGGAATATTTCCGTTTTATATTACTTGTGGCCCGTGCACTTGCTGTATTGCGGTGTGACGCCAACACATGGAAAAAATGCAATAAACTAGGGCATCTAGCATACCCATTACATATCTCCCACTTTCCCTAGATTATCCTTTGTACATTACTCGTAGACCTAGACCATCTAGTTGTCCCTCAAACACTTTTAGTCGTGTGGCCCTTCATAAATGGTTCAACAATGTTTTTCTTTGAGGCTATCTTCATGATAATCACGTTCCCTCTATTCATAATCTCTGAGATGAGATGTACGCTTTTGTTATATACGTTCGCCTCATATGTGGAACAACTTCCAAATGACTTCCCTATGTCACACAGACTTCTCAGCTTGCTTCACAAGTAGCAACATACTTGGCCTTCAAGATAAAGTCTGTAATGCATATATATTTGATCCTACGCCATTCTATAGTTCCCTATTAAGGGTGAATTCTGATGTCGAAGTGGATTTCCACGAATCCTTATCGGTGTGTGAATCAGAATCAGTGTATCCTGTAAGCATCAAATCCTTAGCACCATACACGAGCTTATAGTCGCTCGTTCTCATAAGATACTTGAGGATATTTTACTCCAGTCCAGTTGTCTTATCTTGGGCTGAATTGGTATCTACTGACAATCCCTTATTACATACCATAGGCCAGGTTTGGCTGCCTATTGCCAAGTTAGAGGGATTCTGTCTCAAATCCTCAACCCTTTTGAGGTGTCTTAGGACACTGCTCCTATGACTAATGAATTCCATGTCGGATAGGTAACTAACCCTTCTTGGAATTTTAATCTTATATCTAGCCAACACTTTGTCCATATATGATACTTTAGACAGAGCTAGCAATTTGTTCTTGCAATTCCGAAAATTTTCGATTCTAAGAACATATGGGTCCTTCCAAATCTTTCATTTGGAACTGCACTACTAGCTAAATTTTAATCTCAGTATTATAGCCTACATCATTTCCCTAATGAAGAGGATATTATTCACATACGAAACTAAGAATGCTACTAAACTATTGATAATCCTTTTGTCGACACAAGGCTTATTAATATTCTGGTCAAAACTATAAGATTTAATCATGCACTAAACCTTATGTTCCAAGATCGAAACCCTAGTTCAATCCATAAATGGATCAATTAAGTTCGCAAACCTTTTGCTCTAGATCCTGAACTATGAAATCTTCTGGTCAATACCAGACGAAATTGAAGTACTCCCACAACATTTCAAGGTTCATCCTTTTGACTCAATTGTCTTTATCCATGTCATCCATTGTCTGTTTTAAAGGTCAATGGATCCTCGATATTGTCAACAGGTATGAAAATTGGAGTTTAAGTTAAACTCAAATAATTTTCATTAGGTTGATTAACAACACTATCACTGCATTGAGGCTCTCTCAACAATTCAGAAGGACGGGACTGACTGAATGTGTCAGCTCAAACAACTCTTGTTGAAGGGCTAGTCTGATCAACAACTCTTGTTGAAGGGCTAGTCTGATCACCAACTCTTTGTTGATTCATTTTATAGCTTTACTTGATAATTTACTTTAACACTGTCTTATTACGTGGGTTGTGATCTCTAACGTGGTCTTCTTCTAAGAAAGCAACATTTTTCAATACAAATAATTTCTTTTGAACAACGAAGCATCCACATATCGTTTCTTTGGAATAACCTACTATTAGGCACACAGTTGAATAAGGTTCCAGTTCCTTCGGGTTTGTCATAAGCATATATGCAGGATATCCTTAAGTTCTGAAATGACATAAACGTACTTTATGCTCTTTTTAGAGTTCAAAATGGTGTTTCAAGATACACTCTTTGAGGGAACCATATTTGCATTTTAAACTGCAGCCACTACTGCATATCCACAAAAACGAGTAAGGCAACTAATCATAGTTTAACAAACCATGTCCAACAAGGTTCTGTTTCTCCTTATCGATACATCATTCTACTATGGTGTACTAGGTATTTAGGACGTAATTCCATATTCTATCAAATAGACTTGGAATATCGAGTCCATATACTCTCTATCTCGATCAAATCGAAGTATCTCTATCGTTTTACTTAATTCAATTCTTAACCTCGACCTTTACTCCCTGAACTTTTCAAGAGTTCAGACTTATGATGCATTTTTTAGAGATAATTTTGAATAATCATCAATTAAAACTAATGAATTATTCATACATCGTTTGAGCTTTGGCATTCATTGATTTCAAAGATCAGAATGTATTAGCTCTAAGGTTTCTTTGGCATGATTTCCTTTTTCTTTAGTAAAAGGTTATTTAAGTCATCTTACCATTAAGACATGACTTTGAGGTAATGATAACATACAAAAATGCTATCTTTTTCCTAATTATTTTAGCTAGTTTTGTGCGTTAATTGTGAGCTTTAATGTCTTTTAATGTCAATTTCATAGAAAACCGAGCCAAGGAAGCAAAACCGACATTTTAAGAGAATTTGGATGAATTTGGAGACTTTTTGGAGTAATTTAAAGAAAATCATTGAAGATCCAAGCCCAAAGGTTCAAGAAAAGATGCCATGTGAAATGGAGGCCCAAAAGCCCAAAGGAAAGGAGAAAGGAAGGCTTAAATCTGCGTGTCTTTCTAGAAGGCCTAGCATCGCGACGCTATGCCTAGAGCGTCGCGACGCTAGGTAGTGTAAGTGGCAAGAAACATATGACGTCACAGCGTCGTGACGCTGTCGACTTGTTCAGCAAGAAAAGGTTCGCCCCTCCCCCTATAAATAACCCCCTCTCCAATGGTTCAAATCATCCCATTTTTGGGGAGTTCTCCCCTATCTCAAAAGAGAGAAAAAAAGAGAGTAGAGTTGTGAAGAAAAGATTGAATTGATCGAGATTCCAAGGCTCGGGATTCGAGATGATCGTGACGGGAGCGTGGGATCAACTTATCGGTTATTTCTTCCTTACTTCTTTGTAATTCCTTATTGTAATTTGAGTTAGGCCTATGGATCAAGATCACTTGGGAAAAATTATTTCCAATTGTGAGTAGATCTTGAGACCTAGGGTCATTATTCTAGCTAATTGGATATTGTAGCCTAAATTCTTGGATACTGTAACGAAGTTCTTCATATTTCATCTATGCAATTCATGATTAATGCTTTTAATCTCTTGATCACTGATTAATTGATGTGTTGGTCTAAATTGATACTCGACAGAGAGAATTTAGATTAGATCCAAATTGCATGGCTAATGATTGCTTGGAACACGAGAGTGAAAGAGAATTGTTAGAAATTGATAATGAAGTTGCTTAATGCCATACTATGATTAATTGAGGAAATGGACACATGAATTAGTTAAGTTAGTATGAGGTGTGGAGGAATTTGAAAGAGAAATTCACTAAAATTACTTCTAGATTTATGAAATTGAAGATTATTAGTTACATGCATCCATGTATTTGAGCTACATATCCAAAAAGCTAGTCAACACCCTAGGCCAAGTCCCCTTAATAGGATATTTCCATTTTTTTTGTTACATGTTTCTTTTTATTAGTTTCTTTAATTTTCGCTTTATCATTCGAGTTAGACTTCTAAATTAAATTGAATATGATGGTTCTTGGTAATTAATGAATATAATTCAAATTCCCTTAGGATTCGATACTCGGTATTACCTACCGTTTTATATTACTTGCGGCCCGTGCACTTTGCAGTCATCAGGTAATGAGTCGTCTTCTAACCTGTTTAGAAGTTCATTCATGGCCAATCTTTAATCCTATTGATTTTTAATATGGCCTAACCTCAAGTGCCAAAGATATGTATCGTGAGAAACACGTTGCCTTTTGGTTGAGTCTCAGCGGTTTTAAACATCTTATGATTTAAAAATCGCTCTAGACTCCAATGGTCTTAAAATATATATACGTTATTATTCGTTTTGTAGAACAAATATTGGCATCCCTTTTGAAATGAATAGTTCATACACTAAAAGATAATAGTATAGCCTTGTTCTAGCAAAACAAGATATAGAAATTAAACTTCTTTTAATCTCAGGAACTATGTACATCAAATAATATGTACCGTTCCTTGGAGAAGAATAACTTTATGTCTCTTACTGCCATAGTTGAGATGAACTCTTCTATTTCAACTCTAAGAGTCATATTAACTAGCTCACAGCTTTTGCTAGGAACTCATTCCTTGAAAAAGAACATACATGACTAGTGTTCCCTGAATCGAATATCAAGGTTGAATCACTATTCCTATGAAGCACGTTTTCAAGAAGAATAAATCTTATTTAGAGTCTTGGATTGTGTTCTTATTGGCTGGGCAGTTTTCTATGTCATGTTCATCATGAATATCTTGAAAACGAATTAGACATAACATTTTGAGGACATTCCTCATTTTTAAGACCGTTTCCAAATCACTCATCACGATCTCAATGTTTAAGTTTGTTTTCTTAGTCGTATGTTTTTATACCAATAATGTATTTGGCGTATTGAAGAGGCATTTATAGAACTTATCCTTATTGCTGAAAAATAAACAAATAAACTTAAACTGGTTGTCTAATATTCAACCCATTACCTAATCCAATCAATTTAGCAAAATTAATAAAGCACCCTATGAATCATAATTCTTTTGCAACGATACTACAGAGGTTTAGAGCAACAGTCACCAAATGGGTGATCAACTATTCCTCCTCTGAAGTGAGACTTATCTCAGCCAATTCTTAATATCAAAACATCTCACATGCCTATATTACATTTGAAAGTGTTAATATCTAAAAAGTGAAAGCAATTTTGGATCTTAGGCATATAATTTGTTCATTTTGATCAAACATTGCATTCTGTCCAAGAAGAAGAAAAACAAAGTATTGTTTACCAAACCTTGTATCAATGGAGAATTGGTTGGATTTCTTTGTTGTCTTTCTTCACCAACGAGTCACGAACCACCAAAGGATCTTCCTTGCTATCCTCAAGCCTTTAGAACGGATTGTGGGATCCTCAAGTGATGGAATTTGAGAGAGAAAGTATGAAGAACAAGCTTGTAAGGTGGGTTTTGGTGAGTTTTCAATTTGGCAGCATTTCCTTATCTTTCAAGCTTAATTTCTTCAGCCATCTCCTTGCCTTTTATAGAGGGATTAGAGATGAAAGAATGCTCCAGCAATTGACACTCAATCAACCAAAGATTAGGGGGAATTTTGGTGTCCAACATGAGGTGAGTGCATGGGTTTAGTCACCATGCACTCCACCTCCAAAAATTCAATCTTTTTTTATTTTAATTAAATCCATAATTATCATAATTTAGTTGGATAATTATTTGAACTTTAATAATCTGAAAAATTAAAATCCAATTTCAATTTTCAATTTTAAATAATTTAAAATAATTATTAATTTAATATTAAATATTAAATTAATATTTTTCCACCAATCCCTAACATTTCCTAAATTTTATTTTCAATCATGAATCCCTATTCATGTTATTGGTATTTAAATCATATTTAAATATTAAATACTCACCTAAACAGTTTTCACAAAAACCCGACGTATCGACAACGCCTATCACCTCTACTCATATTTCTCAACATGAACTAAAGCAATTCATATTTTATCCATCATATTGTTCTAAAGGTTAGTCTCGAGCTAGCAAGGGGACCTAATGGACCTACAGATCATGAGCTCCAACGGTACGAGGTTAAACTAGCCAAACTCTTTTAACATAGTCAACCAACATCCATTAACTACCGGGACACTCCACTATAGCCTAGTAGTTGAACTCCCCTCACTGTAGATATATATGTGTCCACTCGATGTAACCATGATTAGTAAGTCAATCCTTCACAGGTTGTTCGTTACTCTAGATAGGTCAAAAGTCTGTTTTACCCCGATAGCACATCTTAATTCCTTAAGTCCACTGTTCCTCTAATGAACAATTTTGTTCATGGTCCAACCATTAAACAAGATCCCTCTCGGGTCAATGAGAGGGTGGGGCCCCTTGTTCAAGTCTTGGATTCAGTGCTTAAGGGAACAACCTCTCTACTATTCCTAAATAGGGTAGGAGTGAATTCCATATTGCATTACTATGTCCCCAGCCATCCATCTAGTGTTATCCTCAAAATGGGAGGTTTATTGAACGGAATTTTATGACCACTCTCACCTATGCAGATCAAAGGATAACCCTAAACAAATAGAAGTTCATAGTAAGCTCAGGATTAAGATCGAGTTACCTAAGCCATCACATGAAATAATCAGTCTTAACAGTAAACGACGTTATAAAGTAAGAGTGACCTGTTTCTCGGTCCAGTCTTGTGTAAACATATTTTACACAGGATGCCCCTACACGCATGTCTTTACATGAACGATCCAGGATCACGTCGTTTGCTTTATTCGCAAAGTAGGCCGCATCCATAGTGTTATCAGAATAAGGTACCCAACTTTATTCATTTACGATAGACCATTTAGGTTATATACTCAAACTTGATCCCTGTCCATATTCACTATATAGTTCGAGTATCTCATGTTATAACCATGGATGTTTCTATTGGATTATAAGTTATAAATAAATAATTTTACTGAATAACATCTTTCTTTATATAAAGGATAACAAAACTTGAGTTCTAGGACATAAACCCCAACAACATTAGCTACAGTTTGTTTGGTCAAGGATCTCAATCCCGTAAGTGTAAATCTCCCACTTTCAGATCCAGAGAGACGCACCAACAGGCTACCAATAGGAAAGACAACTGCTGGTGATTACCCTAAGTGACCATATCCATTTCTGGAGTTTGCGGTGTTCCGAAACCTATGATCAGGCCCTCCAAATGGGATAGTTGCACTAGGACGACACGCCGACAGATCTTAAGAATCTCACGGTGCAACCTAGGGGAGGAGACCGTAAGATGCGTTTACACGCGTCCTTCTCCCATTTACTATGAACACTTTCCCCATTCACCTTGGTATTGACCCATACAAACACTCTCCAAAGGGAGGCAACACCCAGGGTGACACAAAGTCGAGCATGGATCTCACCATGTGAACACAGGGGGACGTGAGAGTAAAAACTTGATCTGAGTATCTCGTTTTTTTACTTTTTCTCCCACTGAAGTGTCCTATGTATTTTAGGGTGATTTTACTTAGGTAAATTACGGCTAAACGAATCTATCTAAGTTTATGCCTTATATAACTCTTTAAAATAAGGCCTTTACTCTAATTTTTAGGCGAATTAAACCCTTTTAATTTCCTAGTGACATTGCATGCTAATAAGACTGTGGTTAATTCAACTTAGGTACCGGTCCATTTGCCGAGAGAGTTCCCTTATAACCAACGCCTTATATCCTACTTAACACATTTTAACTCTATTAAAATTACTAAGTATGACAACTTTCTAGTCCTATTAGAAAATGTGATCTTAGGTCTATTTAATTTAAAATTTTTTAAGATTAACTCATTCTCCTAAGATCCTATGTTAGCATGCAACTCTTTGTTATAATTTGACGGTTTCTATTCATTAACACTTATAACTATTATAACTTTTAATGAATTAGTCCTATAACATGCTTCTAATGGTGATGAAAGCATATCACAATCAACAATTCAAGTTAAATAAACATTTTGAAATAACCTACATCTAGATGATTTCCAAAGGCATAACTATTACGCTATGATGTCTAGGTGATAAAACCTCACATCGCTCATGCATGCTCATAAAATCGGGTTAACCTAACTCAAGTACCGACTCAATGCCTAGGTAGGAGGTGTTCTGTAAACCGTCAGCTTAAATACCTCCAGCCTTAGACAGCATCTCGTCGGGCGAGTTCTCTTGTAACCTTAGCTTTACAAGATATCGACCTATTCTATGCGAGTCGTTTGAGATTGAATTTCGTTAACCCTAAGTGAGCATGCATTTATCTTTGTTATAGGTTTTATTGTCTATCTCGTTTATATAACACTTTATTATATAGACAACCTATAACATTCATCTATGCTAAGGTGGTTTCATGTTGCATGCTTGTTCATTTTCGTTTATTAATATAACGCTTATATTTATTCATTCATAAACGAAAAAATAAGACAAGCACCATGCATCTAACATGAATCCTAACATGCATTCCTTTTATTATAACTCTTATAATTAATTACTAATGCATAAAACATGCTTTCCTATGGTGGGATTTTAAATCTATATGACATACATTATGCATATTCAATTCTAATTATAACATACATTCCTAATGCATAAATAATTAAACACACTAAAGTGAACCGGTTTTGGCATCCAAACAACAAAACTTAGCTAAACTATTACATTAATAATTAAATGAATGGTTGAACCGCCTTGGACAACTCCCAAACCAGCACCGAACAATCCATAATAGGCTTGAATCGGACTCCAAAGCTTCAAAATTGGGCTAAACCGGCTGAACTAGGTTGAACCGTACCGGAAATCTAGCATCTGAACCGAACCACTACCAAAATTCAAACAGTTTGAATTTGTTCATCAGCCTCGATGTTGTGCATACAGTAGCAGCGGTTTCTTCATCCTCTGTTTTTTCGGCCAGTGAACATCTCCTTTTCTTCAATCGATTACAACCTATTTTCAACTCTACTGACTCCTAAAGTTATACAGACTCTAGACAAGACATTAAAGCCCATATACATGTAGGCTATTACAATTTTCATCAACAATTGAGAGCTTAATTTGATGTCAAAACCAAATTTATCCAACTTTAGCAACCAACTCATTCAACAAATGAAATTCACCCACCAAACTCGAAATTAATGGAAATCAAGTGCCCAAACCAGGCTCTGATACCAATTGAAGGAGTGATGAACACTCGAGCGGAAGCGATTACAAATCTTAGGCCTTAAAATTCATTAATTTCTAAAGAGAAAGTATTCTGGAAAATTGAACAAAAACAGAGCATTAGAAAAAACTAACCTTTCGAGCTCGAATTAAAGCGATTCGTTGGATGTTTCTCAACACGAATACACGTGGACGACCACCGAGATCTTCCCCGCTATTCTCCGGCTTTAGAACGAGCTTGTGGAAGCTTGAGAATGATGAAATTGAGGGAGAAAGAAAATGGGTTTGAGAGATGGAGACATACGGTTTTGAGAGAAAGATTTTGAGCCTTTTTTTCCATGAATTCCCATTATCAAAATCTCATGCCTTCTGTCCAAAATTTTCTTCTTTAAAACTCCTTTTAAAGATAAGTAATTCATGTAGCTTTATGAAGACACCAAGCATGAGAGAAAATGAATCATGGGTTAAGGTGTCAAAGTATTAAAATTTACCTCTTGAAATTTCCCATTTAAAGAAATTCATAATTTCTTTAATTTTAAATATCAAATAACCAATTATATATATATATATATATATCATTAAACATTTTAATTATAATTTTAATATTAAATCTTTGCACCAATCCCGAATTCTCTCTAAACCGACGAATATGAATCATTATTCAAATTCAAACAAAAGTTACGTATCCTATACAAATTTACAATATTTAAATCCTATTTAAATATTTCAAATTCTCTCAATTTATAGTTTAATTCAAAGTTTAAACTATAATACGTTAAGTATATCGCATATAACTAACGTTAATTCCCTTTCTCGAGTTTGGACGTTTCAAAAACTCTTTCATCACATTGTTCTAAGGTTTAGTCCGTTTGAGGTAGCAGGGGGACCTAATGGACCTACAGATCATGGGCTCTAACGATTTAAGATTAATCGGTTAAACTCTTTTAACCTAGTTAACCAACTCCCCTCATTGTAGATATATTTCTGTCCACCCGATATAACCATGATTTGTAAGTCAACCCTTCACAGGTTGTTCGTAACCACAACTGGGTCAAATGTTCGTTTTATCCTTGAAGTTACTTCTTGTTCCTTAAGTCCCCACTGAGTCCCTAATGAACAATTGGTTTGTGGTCGGACCACTAAACCTAATACCTCTCAGGCCAATGAGAGGGCAACAAGCCTTTGTTCATGTCCCGGAGTCAGCACATAAGGGAACAACCTCTCTATCATCCCTAATGTCGGGTAGGAGTGAATTTCATCTTGCAGGACTATGTCCCCAACTATCTACCCCGTCTTATCCCCAAAATGGTAGGAACTTATTGAGTCGACGATGTTGAGCCACTCTCACCCATGCAAATCAAAGGATAATCTCGAATACACAAGAGTTCATAGTTAGCTCAGGATTAAGATCGAGTTACCTAGGTCATCACTTGAAATAGTCAGTTTCATAGTAAACGATGTTATAAAGTGAAAGTGACTTATTTTGCAATCCGGTCTTATGCAAACTCTTTTGCATAGGACGCCCCCACTCACATGTCTCTACATGAACGATTCAGGATCACATCGTTTGTACTGAAACAAAGTGGGTCGCGTCACATAGTTTTTCTTAGGATAAGGTACCCAGTCTTATCCCTATACAATAGACCGTTTAGGCTATTACTTGAATTTGATCCACTTTTATGTTTCTACATAAAGTTCAAGTGTTCATATCGTAGCCAAAGATTCTAGTTTATTGGATTTGGGTTAATTAATACATAATAAAATCAACCATTGAACAACCAGAAATTGAATTACTTCAATAACGCTTTATTGATTATATTCACCTTTGTTACATTTACTATCCACGAGTTTTAGGACATAAAACCCAACATTTTCCACTTGGGCTCCAGCAGGTTTTTTCACATTTTTCTCTGTTGTTTTCTCCACATCAGCGTGCATATCAGCTTGCTGTCCAGATGCCTTTTGTTGATTTGGCACTTTTTTCTCAACTAAGGGCTTTCCACTTCTTAATTCCACAGCTAGGACTTGTGATGTATTGTCAGGCTGAAATGTGGAGGTTAGAAAAGATGGTAAATAGTGATTAAGATAAATTCAGCCAACCTAGTCCAAGTAGACACTATCGCATGTAGTAGTAAAAACCTTAGAAGTATTCCAAAGGTATCGATCCCACGAGGACTAAATTGGAAACACAGATTTGAAGAAGAAACTACTCAAAGATTGCTTGGATAAGGTAACCAAAGAAATAGTTTATGATAATTTTTTGAAATAGACAAAATAAATAAGTAAAGAAAACAATGATAAATAAACGAGGTGTTCAATATAGTTTCAACCCTAAGGTAAAATAACTCTAATCCTTGCTTATTAAACCTAAGTTTATTCATGCATTGGGTTAGATTTAACTTCTATTTGGTCTTGCTACCAATAACCGTTAGAAGACTAAGCGAGTATCGTAATGCACATGTCCGTGACTCGACTCCGACATAGATAAATCAAGCATGCAATTTATAACCCTATAGTTTTTATAGGGTGCCTTAGGCATCCTCACCCTATAACACCGAATACACTCTTTCGAGCCATTTTTCCTATATCACCTTTATGAGAACCGATATCGTTTGTCCCTTTCGAGTATCAAACTCACATAGCATGCAAAGTCTAAGTGATCAATTTAAACTCAGCAAGATTCAGAATGATATTCAATAAAGAATGACATGCAATGAATAGAACTTAAGTAAATAAACACTTTCAAGCTATTTTAACCATAAGGGAATTCACTATATTGAACCCCTCAACGGGATTTAGCTACACATGTTGGAATAAGATGCAAAAGAATAACTTTTCATTGACATAATGAATGTAAGAATACAGAAATAATGAAAAGAACAGTTGTTGGAAATAAGGTGCAGTAGCTAAAACTAGGGTTTTTTCTTTTATCCAATCCTTCTAGAGTTCGCTCGACACTCTATTCTCTTTTACACGTGGGAATTGGGTAAAAGTATCTACAAACACTCAGGTTTGATATCAACTAAAGGTTAGAATTCAGTCATCTAAAAAGGACCACGAGCATCCCGACTCATGGGCAACTACTAGGGTTCTCTCACCACCCTCTTTTTCCCACTGAGTTCTGCTTGGATTTCTCTTCTAATCAAAGCCTTATATAGTGTGGGGAGTAGTTGAGGAGCCACGAAATAGGTGCTGGTAGGTAGCCCAGTCAGTTTCGAGGTCAAAACAACCGGTTAGGTGCGTGAAACTCTGGTTCAAAATGACCCGCGACAGACTCGAAACTGCCTCTGTCTGCCATTGCATTTCTAGGTTTTTCCAGATTTCTTATGTTTTTCTGCACAACACCAAATTCATATCAAAATAGATCTTTGAAAGCACTTTTAAGCATAATTTGACATATGTGACTCTCAACTTTCTAATTTATCAACTTTAACACTTTTAGAGCTCGGGAATAGTAAATTTGATCTAAAACATGCAACTTTGATAAGAAAATGAGCTAAATATAAGGGTAAAATAGGTATATTTTTTTTACCCTTATCATACCCCCAAACTTAACTCATTGTTTGTCCTCAAGAAATAGCCAATCAGAATGTTAGAGATCAATTTTTAATTATCGATCGGAATGTGAGAGCTCAACAATAATTGCAAATCAATATGTTATGGGATCATATGTAATTGCCAATCATGGTACTAGACATTTAACTTAGTTGCAAGTCAAAGTGTTATGAATAAACCATATGGAATCAAGTAAACATGTTTCTCAAAATCGTTTCCTAAAAAGTTTGCCTTTCAGGAGAGGGTTCTACTCTAGTGATAGTCACAACTTCTAAGTTTCCTAGGCATGAAAATTTCTATTGTTCTTTTTCAAAGCAAAACTCTCCCTAGTCCATTCTAACCAATGTGTTTAAACTACCTAACTACTACTTATTGAGCCTAGTGTAGTCCTTTTAGTTGAGAAAAACAAGATTTAAGGTTCCTTGAGCATACATGAGTTACTAGACTTTTTTCTATCTCCCTCAAACTTATTCAACTTCTTTTTTTTTTTCTCCTAAGAGCATCCTTGTTGTCACCTTTACCTTCGTTCTAGCTTATCAACACTTTGTGGTGAAGATATCTAGCTACGAGCAAAGCTCACAAGCTTGGATTAGTACTCACTTCTCTAAGTAAAGTTTTCATGCGGTGGCAAACCATGGGTGTCATGAATGCCCCTGGTTACTCAGTAAACTCTGGGAAGGAGGAGTAACTCTCGGTTTTTCTTTTTCTCTCTTTTTTTTATTTTTTTCTTTTTTTTTTTGGATGATATATACTGAGCATATGTATCTTTTTTAGCAGTTCAAACTTACAAAAAATATATATATACAAAGTAAAGTAAAACACCCCCTCAAACTTAAGATAGGCAATGTTCTCATTGACTATGTTTTTTAGGCATGGACTTAACATGAGGCTATTGTCTTTCAAAAAATCAAGGCTAAACTCTCCTAGTGTGTTAGAAAGGTTAAACATGAGGAAGTTTAGACTTAAGAAAATTCTGTAAAGAAAAAGACTAATGGAAAGCCTATGACTAGAAAACAATTCGGTTGTGACGGTGGCACTTTTTGAGATAGAACTAAGCTCTAGTTATCATCATCAAGGGCTTAAAAGAAAACTCAAATGAAAACATGTTTTTCCAAAATGTTTTTCAAGCACAAATTTTCCATAAAGTTGATTTTTTTCAAAAAGCCTCATAGGTTTGGCACAAAAAACAGTAAGCAGATTTTTTCAAACAATTAAAAACAGAAACTAAGCATGTTGAAGACTAAAAAACAACAACTAACTATACGGAAAATATTCACAAAATAGCAGATAAAGAGGATCAGAAAACTCCCCTATTCCTCATCCGAGGAAATCTCTCTTTCATCTTCTTCATCTTCATCGTCATCATCATCAGATTCTTTCTCTTCTTGTGACAGTAGGGCTTGAGGGAAGTCAGGAAACACAAGGGCGATGCTAGGGGCGATAGAGAGGTAGAACTCTCTAATAGCTTCATCTCTCTCCTTAGCATAGACCTAGTAAGCCTTCAGCTTGTCTTCGATTCGGTCTAGCAGTTGGAAGACGAGTACAAAGGCCTATGATAATGGTGTAGGCCCTGAAAAATGAGTATGCTCAAGAGGTGAAGCTGGTGTCAACCCCGGTGGTGGAGTTGAAGGAATTGAATCCTCTAGCAGAAGTAGTTTTCACTATTTGTGATTTAATTACGATAAAAAGAAAACCAATACGTTGGGCAAAAATAAAACCGAAACTATTTCTATTTAGATCTATGTTAAGCATGCTGTAAAAATAAAATCTAAAACTATTTAAATTATCAAAAACTTACATGGAAGACGCTGAAAAACGACACAATACTCCAAAAAACATTCTTGATCTCCCAATGGACAGCACCACACAAGAACACCCGTTATCCTCTAGGATCACTGGATTTGGTTTGTGGGAACCAGAATCGTCTTGGATGGAAAAAATTCCAGCAAGAAAGTTGTTGTTATTTGGTAGAGAGAAGAAGAGAAATCAAAGAGAATTTTCTTCTCTATTCTGCGTGAAAACTAAGAGAGTGAGGGAGTCAGTTGGGTAACCCCTCTCCACTTTACGAGGGGGGAGAGTTATTACCCTACTTAAACTCGATCGTTAGATCTAATCCAAATGATCTTGATCGTCTATTAATTAAATAATAATAATTATTTAATTAATTTAATTAAATCAATTATAACATAAGGTTTTTAATTCAATTTAAATTATATTTAATTGAATTAAATTGGTCATTCAATTAATTCTCAATTAATTGATTCCTACACTAATTAAATTTCAAATATTTAATTAATTTATAATTGAATCATATTCAATTTTTATCTCTCTCATTTAACCTATAATTTTAATGTGCATCTAAATGTACAGTAATATAAACTATAGTCATAATTTGATTAAACCACTTTTAACCAAATTAAATTAATTAATTCCCAATTAACTAATTCATGAATTTAATCAAATATCACATATTTATTTAAATTCATAATTCTCTCATTAATTAATTTTGAATCATATCCAAAATTAATTTTATCATAAAGTTTAATTCAATGATTAAACTTATACTATAATGTTCTCTATACATTATATTAATTGTATCAAAATACAATTAACTTAAACTCCCTTTAATATCAAGACTAAACTATCTCAGAACCCATTATGAGCTAGTAGGTGGACCTAATGGACCTACAGATCAGAACCTCCAACGATACGAGATTAACTGGCTAAACTCATTAACCAAATTAATCAACATTCGTTAACTGTGGGTCACTCCACTAAAGACCCACAGCTGCACTCTTCTCATTGTAGAATATTTTTGTGTCCACGGATATCGACCAATGCAGTAAGTCAATTCTTCACGTGTGTTCGTAACACCAGTTGGGTCAAACCACTAAACAGAAATTCCTCTTGGGCCAGGAGAGGACAATTCGTTTTTGTTCAAGCCCCGGAATCAGCCCTTATGGGAAC
The DNA here is from genome assembly GCA_036850905.1 of Luffa acutangula. Classification (NCBI taxonomy): domain Eukaryota; kingdom Viridiplantae; phylum Streptophyta; class Magnoliopsida; order Cucurbitales; family Cucurbitaceae; genus Luffa; species Luffa acutangula. Next base: position 21,981,330 of record CM072087.1, read on the forward strand.
ACACATTTACTTGCCCCAATAGGGGAAGGAGTGAATTCCATCTTGTATTGTTATGTTCCGAGCCCTCATTTGGTCTTGTCCTTGAAATGGTAGGATTATTGAGTCGGCGAGTTGGTCACTCTTACCCATACAAATCTAAGGACAATCTCTCCTGAAAAAGTAGCTCATAACAGACTTAGGATTGAGATTTAGTTACCTAGGTCATTCTATTGAAATAGAAACCTAAACTAGTTAACGTCGTTACATCTAGTGGTTACTATTTTGTGGTCCGGTCTTATGCAAACTCCTTGCATAGGATACCCCCACTCGCATGTCTCCTATATGGATTCTTTGGATCATTGCATCTGTATCGAATACAAAGTGAGCCATATCACATAGTGTCACAAGGATAAGGTACCCAACCTTATCCCTATACTATAGACCGTTTAGGTTGTTACTTGGACATCGATCCCCGCATGTCCCCACATACTAGTCCAAGTTTCATTTAAACAACCTTGGATCTTAGTTTATTGGATTTAGGGTTTATTAATGCAAACTCAATTATTCAATAACCAAATTACTGAATCACTCAAATAACGTTTTATTGAGATCTATTAATTTGTTTCATTTACTATCTACGAGTTTTAGGGCATAAAACCCAACAGGAGTAGCCTTGGAAGTTGAAGCCTTGTCCTTTCTTTAGACGTTGTTCTGTTGAAGCTTCCCAATTAGAGGTAGGTCAATGGTTGGCTTGAAAAAGTGACGTTCTTCATCTTTCCCAGGAACTATCTTCACCCTCTGACACAACTGGGTAATCAGTGACCCAAAGAATAGCTTCCCTGCTCTCTTCCTTCCACATGAAAGGATTTCTTCTCTGATGATGCTCCCTATGTTTATCTCCAACCCCTTCATGAGGTTGTAGAGAAGCATAACCCTGTCTATTGAAATGGTACTGTCGTGGGTTGTGGGCATCAGTCTGTTCTTGATAAAGTGAAGTCACATTGTTGATTCTGGCTAAAGATCGTTGGGCACTAATGTCTTCACCTTTGTTTGAGATTCCTTCCATTGAACTTCCTTGTTGGCCACTAATTTCAATGCTTCTTTCATCTGCTTGGCCAAGGGGTTCTTAATCGCATCATTCCCTCTTGGATGCAAGGGTGCCTTGATCTGGTACACCATGTTGATGTCAACAGGAGAGAAACTGACCATCTTGCCTCTCACCACCGCCATGATCATGCTCTCTTCCCTTAAACCAGCTTAGAACTCTCAAACTAGAGGCACCACAGCCTCCTGAGGGTGAGCACAGAACTCTTGCCACTTGTACTAGGTAATGACTTTTGTCACAAAGTTTGGCAAGGTTCCTTCTCTATTGAAGAATCCCTTCTCATTCAGGAAGTCCTTTTTTCTCATAATTTCCATCTTCTCCTAGAAATTGACATCCTTGAAGACTTCAGGGAACAGATTCTTTGGAGCTTTAGGCGATTTGGTCTTTGGTTTGACAGGTGTGGAGGTGGGAGAAGCTGTAGGAGAGGCGTCCATGGACCTTGTCCTCAGCCTCTTGGAAAAAATAGGGTCATTTTTTTTTCTTGGTCCTCCTCTCAGCTCTAAGTTCTCTTCTTCTTTTCTTCCTCAAAGCTGCATAGATAGGAATTTAGTCATCATCCAATTCCTTTATCTCAGAATCTGATTCAGTTTCTGTATCACTGGAGGTCTTGGCCTCCCCCTTTTCAATTTCCTCTTCGTCCTTCTTCTCTCCTAAAGAGGTGCTATCAGCGGCTGGTGGAGGTCCCCAAATGTCATATTCAAACAGTGGGTCAAGGGCTTCATCAGCTTGGTCTCCTTCAGTTTCCTTTTCTTGGCCTTCCTCAGAATGTGGCCCAAATGCGGTCGCATTCTGGCCTTCGATTTCTTCTTCTTTTTCTTTTTCAGATTTCTCTTCACTTGGCCCTCCAAGGGCCTCTTCTTCAACTTCCTGCAACTGGTCAGCCTCACTTTGAGCCTTGTGCAAGAATGGCTGCAAGGAAGTCTTCAACCTCTTTTCTTCTTGCTTCTTCTTCTTTCAAGTTTTCTCTTTTTTTCTCTTTCTTGCTCGAGGGGGTGAAGTTCAACAGCCACTCTGCTGAGTTCTTCTTCTTCTTTTCTCCCTTTTTCAGCTTGTATGGCCCTCTCGGCCTCTTGTTTTTCATCTTCATTCTTTTTCTCAGCTTCCTTTTCCTCTTCCAAGTCCTTTTCTCTTGCAAAAACTCGTCTTCTTCCCTCATACTCTGATTTTCCATCTCTTTTTCAGCCCTTATCTCTTTGAGTGCATCTTGGTAAGCCCTATAACCTTCAACAATAATGAGGGCTTGTGCAACGGCCTGTCGGATCATCTCTTTGAATACATCCCATTCTAGCTACTTGGAGGGGCCCGATGATCAGAGGCTTTTCCGGTGCAGCATTCTTTGAATACTTCTTTCTTGCACTGTAAGTAACGAAAGTTTTGTCCCTGCAAGAAGAAGATGGGTTAGTAGAAGGGTTAGAAACCTTACCCGTTTGAGTCTCTCTTTGCTGAGAGCTCTCTCCTACTTTGGCGGCTTCTTCAGTATCACGCAATCAGGCTTCTTCTTCAAGTGTCGCACGCCTTTGGACTCTCATCTCCCGAATCATCGCAAACCATTCCCTCAATCGTTTTCTCAGTTGTTGGCTCGCGGATTTTTTGGTTTTGTGGAAGGAATCGGTTCGTGTGGACCTTCTTGGATGAGAACTACTTGGATTCTCCCTCGAGGTGGCTGGCATTGTCGAGGAAGAAGGAGTTTGAACAGTGGTTCTTTGGTCCACAACCGCCAGCGAGAAACCCGTGGGTCTTGCTCCTCTCGTTACGTGCACCTTGATCAGCACTATGGGCACGTTGATCACTCTGAGATCGAGTAATCTTGCGAGATGAGGATGATTTCGGCGTGTTCTTCATGATTTTTGCTTGTGGGTTTCGGTTTCAATAGAGTGAAGATGGAGAGTTGGTGAGGTTGACTTGAAGGCAAAAAGGTCTAAGTGTTTGGTGAAGAAGAAAAACACTTAAGTCAGCTATTTATAGGTTTCTCAAAATTTGGTCACTTGACAGTCATTTAAATGAAGTCACTGCCCTTGAGCATTTGGGAAATGCAGTCGCATTTCCAAATACACTGGGGAGAAATGCGATCGCATTTTCCCCAGTTTTCTGCCTTCTTTGTTTTTCTAACTTCTCTTATAATCCTTGGTTTTTCTTTCTTTCTTTTATTTACTGAAACAACCACAAACTTGTTAGAAAGTTCACATACTAAAAACACGATTATTCATTTCTTTTTCTTTAGATAGATACAAAATAACTTGGACTTTTCAAACTCCTAGGTAAATCCCCAGGAAAAGGTGTTCCCTACAGTCAACTTAAGTACCTTTTCATAGATAGGATTTTTCTAGACATATTTTTACTCTTGTCCATATATTTTGTTATCCTATCTATTTTAATTTTATCATTTATGATAAATCCACATAATGTACAAAAGTAAATTTTTCAAAGATAGAAGTCATATCAGATAAATCACAACTATTGAGGCTTCTTCCGTCCCAAAATTCTTCCCCCAATAGGGTTTAATTCTTTGTCCTTTCACCATGAAATGCCTACCTTGATTATCCATCAGCTCTACGATTCCATAGTCAAAGATTGTCACGATCTCAAATGGTCCCAACCATCTTGATTTTAGTTTTCTCGGAAATAACTTAAGCCTAGAATTAAAGAGTAGCACTTGGTAACCCTTGTGGAATTCCTTAGGATGAATTCTTCTATCATGCCATCTTTTGACCTTCTCCTTGTAGAGTTTTGCATTCTCATAGGAGAAGTGTCGGAGTTCTTCCAGTTCATTTAGTTGTAACCTTCTCTTGATTCTGGCTTTGTCCATGTTGAAATTGAACTTCTTCAATGCCCAGTAAGCTTTGTGTTCTAACTCAAACGGTAAGTGACAGGCCTTTCCAAATATGAGTCGATACGGAGACATACCTAAGGGTGCTTTGTATGCAGTTTTGTAAGCCCATAACGCCTCGTCAAGCTGTAGTGACCAATCCTCGTCAAGCTTTGATCTCCCAGTTAGAGAGTTCTGCTTGTCCATTTGTTTAAGGATGGTAGGCAGTGGCTACACTATGTCTGATATTGTATTTGGAAAATAAGTTGGCTATCATCTTGTTTAGAAAATGAGATCCTTCGTCGCTTATGATGAAATGAGGGATTTCGTATCTTGTGAAAATATTCTTCATGAAAAATTTCATCACCACATTTGCATCATTTGTTGTTGTAGCTATGGCCTCGATCCATTTCGATACGTAGTCAACTGCAAGAAAAATGTAAATGTTTCCAAAGGACGACGGGAAAGGGCTCATAAAGTCTATCCCCCATACGTCGAAGATTTCCATTTCGAGTATGAAATTTAGAGGCATTTTGCTCTTGGCAGTCAGATTCCTGGTTCTTTGACATTAATCGCAGTTCTTTGTGAAGAGGTGTGCATCTTTGAAGAGACTTGGCCAAAAGTATTGATAGGACCTAAATAGTCCTATTTTATCACCTCTAATCTAAGCTTGTTAGAGTCATTTTATGCTTTACTTGTCCTATTTACAGGTTAATTGAGCTTAGGTCGTGTCAAGAGCCGATCACGCTAATTGGTGTTAATTCGGGCCAATTACGGAGTTTTTGGAGCCATCTTGATGTCTTGGATAGCGAGGAGGTGAAGAGACTTAGTTGTGTTGAAGCGGGCCTAAATTGTGACGCTAAAAGCCAAAGATTCAAGCCCCGAACCGAGAAGAAGAGAGACCAAGCCGAGAAATAAAGCAGGAAGTCGAGTCATGAGGCTAGCGTCTCGATACCGACGCGATTTTGGGTCGAACACAAATCTTCGTAGCGTCGAGATGTTGTGCCTTGGCGTCTCGACGTCGACGTGTTTTCTATATATATGTAGTATCGGTTTAGTCCGCCGTTAGGTCAGAATTTTGGTCCCTTTTACCATTTCTTTGCCTCTTTTACATTCCAGAACTGTTGTAGACCATTCTTGGTCATATTTTATGGATTATTTCATGTCTATTGTCGCTTTTACTTCATCTATGCGTAGCTAAACTTATTTAGATCATTGGATTAGATTTATGTCTTGATTCTAAGTAATATTGGCTTAGTTTTCTGGTTTATATGTTCTGTTCTTGTTGAGTTTTTATTAAGTTTTTCGTGTAATCCCGTTTAAACCAATACATGAGGCTAGTCAATTAGGATTGACACCCTATGTGATTACTGCTTGTGTATTCTATCAGTTATTTGAGATAGTGAGGCAAGCCACTCTCTATGTGAGACGACCCTTGATAGGCCTAGGATGCATGTTAAAGGTTGTAGGAATTAGATTTAAATTGTATTTGAATTTAGTTCTTACGATTCCGGACCCACAATCCCAAAGCGGCTAGTTTTAATAGGTGGTTGCAAAATTGCTTGTTAATAAACTAGTTAGATATAAGTAGTAACCGTTGCAGAGGTCTTGAATGGTTGCTACATTATGCATAAGAGGTGGCGAGCAATATAGTCTATATTAATTAATCTTGTTAATTGTTGAATTCACGATTAGCAAGTTAATTAGCACTGGTTAGTGTAGGGGGTCCTACGAGTAACCCAGAAGCCGACCGGACTAATGAAATCAGTTTAGAACTACTATTAGAGAAAACTAGGAAGCCAATTAATTGGAATCAAGCATAATAAATCCCAATCCAACGATCCTTTTCTATGTTATTGATCCCGTCTAATTTCTCCTTTGCATGTTTAGTTTTGTGTCATTTAAAGTTCAGCATTCAGTTATTTTATTTTATTTTATTTTTCTTGCTTGTCTTTCATCATAAAACATCCACCCATTTTCATAAGCAAAAAAATTTACAACTGCTAGGTCCTCTTCCGTGTGTTCGACCCTGACCACTGTTTCTACAAAGTAGTTGTAGTGTCGTGGAATTATAAATTTATTTGATACGACCTTCGACAACTTGCTCTGTCAAATTGGCATCGTTGCTAGAGAAGGGCGTTATTCTAGTATTTTTAGATTTTGTTTTTATTCTTGTTTGCATGGTTTATGATCACACGTTCTTTGCAGGGAAATGATCTTACATTTGAACCTGAAATTTCTAGAGCGAAGACGAGATTTAGAAGGCAAGCAAGAAGAAGAAGAGTTAATAATCTCAGTGAGGTTGTAGCACCAACCATGGCTGAAAGAACATTAAGGCAGCTGGCAGCGCCAGATCTAAACCAGCAGCCACTCGGTATTACCTACCCCGAGAAAGTAGATACTTTTGAATTAAAGTCAGGTTTGATACACTTACTTCCTATTTTTCGTGGTAGTGCAGGAGTGGACCCACACAAACATTTGTAGGAATTTTAAATAGTATGTTCTCGTATGAGACCTCATGGAGTGACAGAGGAACCGTTGAACCTAAGGGCATTCCCATTTTCGCTCAAGGATTCAGCGAAAGGTTGGCTTTATTACCTTCCCTCCGGCTTTATCAGTACATGGAACGAGATGAAGAAGCAATTCCTGGAGAAATTCTTCCCTGCCATTAAAGCTGCAAACATCAAAAAGGAGATTTATGGAATTTCCCAGATCACTGGGGAGACACTCCACGAATATTGGGAGAGATTCAAGTGTCTGTGCGCCAGTTTTCCACATCATCAGATCTCAGATCAGTTGTTGATCCAGTATTTTTACGAAGGGCTACTTCCTATGGACCGTAGTATGGTAGATGTAGCTAGTGCATGAGCACTAGTCAACAAGACCCATGTCGATGCTAGACAACTAATTTCAAGTATGGTTGAAAACTCTCAGCAATTCGGGACTAGAGGACCACCTGCAATTGTACAAACCACCACAAAAAGTGAGGTAAGCGAAATGTGCTCTGAAATGAGTGAATTAACTAAACTTGTTCACTCTTTGTGTTCAGGACAGGTACAGGCGAAAGTTTGTGGACTTTGCTCAATGACTACTCACACTACTGATGCATGCCCTGAGATACAAGACAAAGGAAAGGTGAATGGCATTGGTGGATTCAATGGAAATCAAAGGCAGTACAACCGATACAGCAACACTTACAATCTAGGATGGAGAGACCATCCCAATTTCAGTTATGGGAACCAACAGAAGCCACAGATGTTCAAGCAAAATCAGGCTTCCACCTCAACTTCAGGCACATCCTTCGATGAGGCACTTAAGAAACTTACTGACAGCTCTTTACAGTTCCAGCAAGAGACCAAGAACGCCATTCAGAATTTGGGAAACCAAATCACTCAGCTGGCAACCCAAGTCAATAAGATGAACAACAAAAGCTCTGGTAAACTGCCTGCCCAACCTGAGGTAAATCCTAAGGCAAATGTGAATGCAGTGTGGAGTGAAGTGGCCACACCTGACTATCCCCCTGGATTCCCTGCTGTCTCTAATAAGTTTTCTATTTCTTCTGGCAAATTTTCTTCTTTAAATTTAAATAATAAAAATTATTTTTCTACTTCACCTTTGAACTTTATTGACCCTGCTATTCCAAGTGTGCGTGATGATTTAGATGTTTTTAGAAAAGTCAAGGTGAACATTCCATTGCTTAAGGCAATCTTGAAAATCCCAACCTATGTTGAGTTCTTAAAGACTTGTTATGAAGGTAAGAAAAAGTCCTCAGGTAAAGAAGAGGTTAGTGAAAATGTAAGTGTTTTACTTTTTGAGAACTTACCTGTTAAGTGTTTTGATCCTGGCATGTTTACTTTACCGTGTATGACCGGAGATTGCAAGATAAAATATGCCATGTTAGATCTAGGAGCATCGATTAATGTTATGCATGTGTCTGTTTATGAAAGATTGAATTTGACTGATATTAAAACATCTGGCATAGTCATTCAACTAGCTGATAAGTCTTGCATAAAACCTCTAGGAATAGTTGAAAACGTTTTAGTTAGGGTGGAGGATTTAGTTTTTCCTGTTGATTTCTATGTTTTAGATACTCCTAATCCTGATTACAATCCATCTTCTGCTACGATACTTCTTGGTCGTCCCTTTATGAAGACTAACAAGACTGTTATTGATGTAGATGAGGGTGTTGTATCAGTAGGATTTCAGGATAAAACTTTAAAATTTTCGATGACATTGAAAATCCTCATGCATCTTCTATTGAATACCATATGCTTGAACCTGACCCAGTGAATGTTGCACTTTAAATTCTAAATCGTGCATGGTCACTAATAATGAGATGCATTCTTCTGCTATTAGATGCCCTAACTTAGATTGAGAGTTAATTGATGTAGTTGATGAACACCAGATAACCCTTACTGATAAATCCAGTGGAGTCACCAAGCATTCAACTTCTAGGATTAGGGCTGAGCGTATTTTCTATCAGCCCACCTCAGCTTCCGATATTTTTTCTGCTTCTACTGATTCTTCCCTACAGGTCCCGAAATTACTAAAACAAGAAATTTCTAAAAACAATGTATTTTGGACCTGTGGAGAGAAGCCTCCCTAAGAAAAAATAGAGGAGGGTGTGGTCGAGCAAATGACCTTAAACAATTGCACCCTTTAATTTTATTGCTTTTTGTTATTTCAATTCTTAGATAGGTTTATTTTTATCAGTTGTTTTTATGTTTGTTTCCTGGTTTTTGTTTGTTCTTTAGGATTGGCGGTACCAAAACGAAGTTTTTACATTTATAGAAAGCGTGATTCACCACCCATGAGCGCAACATTAAGGGAAGTTCTATTTTTTCCCTGTGCATTGTCTATTTCTTCATGATTTATTACATTGAGGGCAATGTAAATTTTAGGTTGGGGATGGGGAATCTATTTTACATTCATGTTGGGCCTTGAGCATCTGAGCGTCAAGCTTGCGTTTGTGCGTAATGAAATGTCTTGCTTGCTTGTTGTGTATATGCTTGTTTAAGTGATGATGATTTCTTAGGTTTGACTCAAATTTTTTCGAAAATTTATTGCTTTCAATGAGTTGTGACCGAGAGTGTTAAAAAATGAGCCTTTTTAAAATTTTTCTTGGATATGTCTTGCACCTGTTGAGTGTGTATCTTGCTTTAAAGTATGACTTGAATGCTTTGGAGCGAATTACTTAGCTCATATTTCTGTTGTCACCCCAATAGGTGTAAGCTAAAGCGAGAAAGTCTATTTTTTTTGCAAAATAGTGTGTAGAGTCTTGCCTAGGAGAGAAAGAAAATATGCCTGCAATAAGAAAAAAAGAGTGGAAAACTAAGTCAGTGGTGGCGAGGCAAAAGAAAAGAAAAAAAATCATATGCTCGCCATCTTTACTTTGAGAAAGAAAAAAAAAGAGAGAGCATAATTGCATTGAGCTTAAACGCTTAGGGGTAAAAAAAGCTACCTACAGTGTGATCAATTAGACCAACCAAGAGTAAAACTTGGGTTATGGGTCCCTGCACTGTAGTGTGAAAGCTAGTGCCCTATCCAAAAGAAATGCAAAAGAAAAAGAGTGAGCAAAATCAAAAAGCAAAAAGAAAGAAAAAGAAATAGAGAGAAGAAAAATGAATTCCTTAATCAGGCACCTAAGCAAGAGGAAGCAACCTAGTTTGTTCCATTTGGGCCTTTTAGCAAGCCTTAGTGCCAGTGTAGGGGGAAGATAGGATGAGAGTTGAGTAAGCCAATCTAGGGCTAGTAAAGTCTTCTTTAGGTGGGATGGAGCTCCTTTGTGCAAGATAATCTTTGAAAATTTTTTATTTGTCTCCTCATTTGTCTCTCTTGCGAATGTCTCTTGATTGCTTTAGTTTTTGGAATGTGAGTCTTGAGGATTAAATCACTTTTCAATTATATGCCCAACGCCTTTCTCTTTGTTTAGTGTGTGCCTTGCTCGAGGACTAGCAAGGTTTAGGTTGGGGGTATTTGATAGGACCTAAATAGTTCTATTTTATCGCCTCTAATCTAAGCTTGTTAGAGTCATTTTATGTTTTACTTGTCCTATTTACAAGTTAATTGAGCTTAGGCCATGTCGGGAGCCGATCACGCTAATTGGTGTTAATTCGGGCCAATTACGGAGTTTTTGGAGCCATCTTGATGTCTTGGATAGCGAGGAGGTGAAGAGACCCAAATGTGCTGAAGCAGACCTAAATTGTGACGCTAAAAGCCAAAGATTCAACCCCCGAACCGAGAAGAAGAGAGACCAAGCCGAGAAATAAAGCAGGAAGTCGAGTCATGAGGCTAGCGTCGATACGCTAGTCTTGGCGTCTTGACGCCGACTTGATTTCGAGCCGAAGACAACGACGCTGAGCCTTGGCGTCTCAATGCCGGTGTGTTTTCTATATATATGTAGTCTCGGTTTAGTCCGTCGTTAGGTTAGAATTTTGGTCCCCTTTACAATATTTTTGCCTCTTTTACATTCCAGCACTGTTGTAGACCATTCTTGGTCGTATTTTATGGATTCTTTCATGTCTATTGTTTCTTTTACTTCATCTATGCGTAGCTAAACTCATTTAGATCGTTGGATTAGATTTATGTATTGATTCTAAGTAATATATGTTGAGTTCTCTGGTTTATATTTTCTGTTCTTGCTGAGTTTTTATTAAGTTTTGCATGTAATCCCGTTTAAACCAATACATGAGGCAAGTCAATTAGGATTGACGCCCTATGCGATTACCGCTTGTGTATTCTATCAGTTATTTGACATAGCCACTAGGTTGAGGCAAGCCACTCTCTACGCGAGACGACCCTTGATAGGCCTAGGATGCATGTTAAAGGTTGTAGGAATTAGATTTAAATTGTATTTGAATTTAGTTCTTACAACATCAGACCCACGATCCCAAAGCAGCTAGTTTTAATAGATGGTTGCAAAATTGCTTGTTAATAAACTAGTTAGATATAAGTAGTAACCGTTGTAGAGGTCTCGAATGGTTGTTACATTATGCATAAGGGGTGGCGAGCGATAGAGTCTATATTAATTAGTCTTTTTAATTGTTGAATTCACGATTAGCGAGTTAATTAGCACAGGTTAGTGTAGGGGTCCTCCGAGTAACCCAGAAGCCGACCGGACTAATGAAATCAGTTTAGAACTACTATTAGAGAAAACTAGGAAGCTAATGAATTAGAATCAAGCATAATAAATCCTAATCCAACGATCCCTTTCTATGTTATTGGTCCCGTCGTCTAATTTCTCCTTTGCATGTTTAGTTTTGTGACATTTAAAAGTCAACATTCAGTTATTTTATTTTATTTTATTTTTCTTGTTTGTCTTTCATTATCAAAAATCCCCCCATTTTCATAAGCACAAAATTTTACAACTGCTAGGTCCTTTTCCCTGTGTTCGACCTCGGCCACTATTTCTACAAAATAGTTGTAGTGTCGTGGAATTATAAATTTATTTGATACGACCTTCGGCAAGTCACTCTGTCAAGTATCCGGATTGGAGGACTTTGGCTGCAGCGGGACGAACTTTGGGTTCCGAGCTCTAAAAAACTTAAACTGAGTAAAGTTCGGACCATGTGTCGTCCAAACAACATAAAGAACTCTCATTGGGACGAACTTTGAATTCCAAACTCTCTCAAAACTCAAACGGAGCAAAGTTTGGACCAACTTCGTCCAAAAGTTTACAACTGCTAGGTCCTCTTCCCTGTGTTCGACCTCGGCCACTATTTCTACAAAATAGTTGTAGTGTCGTGGAATTATAAATTTATTTGATACGACCTTCGGCAAATCACTCTGTCAAGTATCCGGATTGGAGGACTTTGGCTGCAGTGGGACGAAATTTGGGTTCCGAGCACTCAATACTTTAAACAGAGTAAAGTTTGGACCATGCGTCGTCCAAACCACCTAAAGAACTCTCATTGGGACGAACTTTGAGCTCCGAACTCTCTCGAAACTCAAACGGAGCAGAGTTAGGACAAACTTCGTCCAAACTAGATGAAATAATCTCATTGGGACGAACTTTGTGTTCTGAGCATTAAAAAACTTAAACGGAGTAACGTTTGGACCATGTGTCGTCCAAACAACCTAAAGAACTCTCATTGGGACGAACTTTGAGTTCCAAACTCTCTCAAAACTCAAACGGAGCAAAGTTTGGACCAACTTGGTCCAAACTAGATGAAAAACTCTCATTGGGACGAACTTTGGGTTCCGAGCTCTCAATACTTTAAATGGAGTAAAGTTTGGACCATGCGTCGTCCAAACCACCTAAAGAACTCTCATTGGGACAAACTTTGAGCTCCGAACTCTCTCGAAACTCAAACAGAGCAGAGTTAGGACCAACTTCATCCAAACTAGATGAAATACTCTCATTGGGACGAACATTGTGTTCCGAGCTCTAAAAAACTTAAACGGAGTAAAGTTCGGACCATGTGTCGTCCAAACAACGTAAAGAACTCTCATTGGGACGAACTTTGAATTCCAAACTCTCTCGAAACTCAAACATAGCAAAGTTTGGACCAACTTTGTCCAAACTAGATGAAAAACTCTCATTGGGACGAACTTTTGGTTCCGAGCTCTAAAAAACTTAAACGGAGTAAATTTTGGACCATGTGTCGTCCAAACCACCTAAAGAACTCTCATTGGGATGAACTTTGAGTTCAAAACTCTCCCGAAACTCAAACAGAGCAAAGTTTGGACCAACTTCGTCCAAACTAGATGAAATCCTCTCATTCGGACGAACTTTGGGTTCCGAGCTCTAAAAAACTTAAACGGAGTAAAGTTTGGACCATGTGTCGTCCAAACCACATAAAGAACTCTAGTTGGGACGAACTTTGAGTTCAAAACTCTCTCGAAACTCAAATGGGGCAAAGTTTGGACCAACTTCGTCCAAACAAGATGAAAAACTCTCATTGGGACGAACTTTTGGTTCCGAGCTCTCAATTGAAGGATTGGAATTCCCAATTCCGTTACAGTGGAAGCAATTGGACCGATCGTAAATTAATTTTGTTCTACAAAATATCAATACATTGGCAAAAGGTTAAGCGATGAGAAACATACCTCAGTTGACGACTCTGAATACTTCAACGCCTTTCTTGATTTTGGACCGAGCGTCAACAATTGGGACACCACCAATTGATCTTCCCCGCTATAACTCTGAGATTAGGAACGTAGTTGTGGGACTACCTAATCTTGAATGGGAAAAACTCTAGAGAGAAAATTCTCCCTAAAGTTCTTGAGTTGAGAGAATATGAGAGGGCCTTATGGTGGACATATGTTGTAGTACCTAAACCCTAGGGTTAGTGTTCTATTTATAGGAGAAAGACCATGAATAAAATATTCATTTAAAATCAATTATTTCCATAACTGATTTAATCTTTTCCCTAATTAATCAATTCCATGACCAATCAATTCCATAATTGATTAATCTTTTCCATAAATGATTGATCACTTCCATAAGTGATTAATCATTTCCATAATTGATTAATTTCCAATTAATTCTTTAATTAATTGATCACCAATTAAATATTATATATTTAATTTCAGACCTTCTATTAGTTAATTAATTAATTACCCAATTAAATATCATATATTTAATTTTAGGCCTTCAATTAATTAATTCTATAATATGAATCAAATTCATATTAAAATTTGAACTCCTTCAAATTCTCTTATATCCTATAAATTTAATATGAATCAAATTCATATTAATATTTGAACTCCTTCAAATATTTATTTCTCTCATAGACTATAGTTTAATTAAATCTCATTTAATTTAAACTAAAATGAATAATTAATTAATTCATCTTCTAATTAAATAGGATAATTGTAATGGGTAGCAACATGAAGCTAAATAATAGCAAATATAGCAATTTTTAAAAATATTTGCAAATATGGCAAAAATTTTGAATTAATTTTTTATATTCCCGAATTGCCCTTGGCGCGCATCTTTTTCCTCCTCGTCAGTTTTTTTTTTTTATTGATAGAAAGTTTTTCTACTACTGATAGATTCTATCAGTGGTAGAAAAATTTTCTATCACTGATAGAATAAAGTTTCTATCACTGATAGATTCTATCAGTGGTAGAAACATTTTCTATCAGCGATAGAAAATTTCTATCACTAATAGAATAAAGTTTCTATAACTACTTTCTATCAGTGATAGAAAAACTGATTGGCGCGCGTATCTTATTCTTCCTCGTCAATTATATATATATATATATTTTTTTTTTGATAGAAATCTTCTATGATAGAAAGTCTTTCTATCACTGATAGATTCTATCAGTGGAAGAAAAAATTTCTATCAGTGATAGAAAATTTCTATCACCAATAGAATAAAGTTTCTATCACTGGTATTTCTATCGCTGATAGATTATATCAGTGGTAGAAACATTTTCTATCGATGATAGAAAGTTTCTATCAAGAATAAAGTTTCTATCAGTGATAGAAGATTTCTATCACTGATAGAATCTGATAGAAAAATTGATTGGCGCGTGCATCTTCTTCTTCCTCATCATTTTTTATATATATATTGACAGAAATCTTCTATGATAGAAAGTCTTTCTATCACTAATAGATTCTATCAGTGATAGAACATTCTATTAGTGATAGAAAGATTTTCTATAACTTTTCTTTCTATCACTTATAGAAAGTTTTTCTATCAGTGATAGAAACTTTCTATCACTTCTCTTTCTATCACTAATAGAAAGTTTTTCTATCAGTGATAGAAACTTTCTATAACTTCTCTTTCTATTAGTGATAGAAAGATTTTCTATATAGGAAACTTTCTATCAGTGATAGAACATTCTATTATTGATAGAAGTGATAGAAAATCTTTCTATCATTGATAGAAATCTTTTATTAGTGTAGAAAATTTTTCTATCCTATCATTGATAGAAATCTTTTCTATCACTGATAGAATCTATCGGTGATAGAAAATTTGTATCACTGATAGAATCTATCAGTGATAGAAAAACTTTCTATCAGATAGAAAATCTGGAGGGGTATTTTAGTAAATGCAACATGCAGAACATAAGATTTTGTCATTTTTGCAATTTTTTTTATGGATTGCTAGATTTGCAATTATTTTGGTCCATATTGCTATCCTTGCAACTGACCCAATTAAATACCATATATTTAATTAGACATATATTTTAGCTCTTTCAAATATATCAATCTCTCAATATAATAAAGTTTAATCTCAAATTAGACTTTATATTTTAATGCATCACTATACATTATATTAATTTGTATCTCATACAATTAACTTAATTCCCAATATGAATTTGAACTATTCAAATTCTCTCAAGATATATTTGTTCCTAATTACTCGTTACGAGCTAGCAGGGGGACCTAATGGACCTACAGATCAGAAGCTCCAATGATATGAGGTTAATATATTAAACTCATTAATCAGGTTAACCAATATTCATTAACTGTGGGTCATTCCACTAAAGACCCACAGCTGAACTCTTCTCACTGTAGAACATTTCTGTGTCCACGGATATAGACCTATACCGGTAAGTCAATCCTTCACGAGTGTCCGTAACTACAGCTGGGTCAAATTACCGTTTTACCCCTGTGTTACATCTGTCTCCTTAAGTACCAGTGCTCCTCTAATGGACAACCTGTTTATGGTCCAACCAATAAACAGAAAGTCCCTCTCGGGCCAGTGAGAGGGCGGGATCCCTTTGTTCAAGTCCCGGAGTCACCACTTAAGGGAACACTCATCTACTTCTCCTAGAAGTGGGAAGGAGTGAATTCCTTCTTGTGTTGTCATGTCCCCAGCCTCCCACTCGGTCTTGTCCCCAAAAAGGAAGGCATATTGAGTCGGCGTATTGGCCACTCTCACCCATGCTAATCAAAGGACAATCCCTCATGAGAAGGAGTTCATGACACACTCAGGATTAAGACTGAGTTACCTACGTCATCCTATTGAAACAGTAACCTAACTAGTTAACGGTGTTATATCTAGTGGTTTACCATTTCATGGTCTGGTCTTATGCAAACTCATTGCATAGTATACCCCTGCTCGCATGTCTACTACATGGACGCTTTGGATCAATACGTCTGTATCAAATACAAAGCGGGCCGTATCACATAGTGTTACCAGGATAAGGTACCCAACCTTATCCTTGTACTATAGACCTTTTAGGTTGTTACTTGAACACTGATCCCCGTATGTCCCCACATACTAGTTCAAGTCACATGTAAACAACCTTGGATCTTAGTTTATTGGATTTGGGTCAAATTGTGCAGTATTTAACAATAACACTTTATTGTAGAAACTCAATAACACTTTATTGAAACAAGTATACAATTTGTTTACATTCACTATCTACGAGTTTTAAGGCATAAAACCCAACATCAATAACATAAACGGAGTAAAGTTTTGACCGTGTGTCGTCCAAACAACCTAAAGAACTCTCATTGAGATTAACTTTGAGTTCCAAACACTCTTGAAACTCAAACAGAGCAAAGTTTGGACCAACTTCGTCCAAACTAGATGAAAAACTCTCATTGGGACGAACTTTGGGTTTCGAGCTCGAAAAAACTTACGGAGTAAATTTTGGACCATGTGTCACCCAAACCACCAAAAGAACTCTCATTGGGACGAACTTTGAGTTCGAAACTCAAACAGAGCAAAGTTTGGACCAACTTCGTCCAAACTAGATGAAATACTCTCATTCGGACGGACTTTGGGTTCCGAGCTCTAAAAAACTTAAACAGAGTAAAGTTTGGACCATGTGTCGTCCAAACCACCTACAGAACTCTCATTGGGACGAACTTTGAGTTCCAAACTCTCTCGAAACTCAAACGGAGCAAAGTTTGGACCAACTTCGTCCAAACTCGCAATGAGAGTTTTTCATCTAGTTTGGACGAAGTTGGTCCAAACTTTGCTCCGTTTGAGTTTCAAGAGAGTTTGGAACTCAAAGTTCATCTCAATGAGAGTTCTTTAGGTTGTTTGGACGACACACGGTCAAAACTTTACTCCGTTTATGTTATTGATGTTGGGTTTTATGCCTTAAAACTCGTAGATAGTGAATGTAAACAAATTGTATACTTGTTTCAATAAAGTGTTATTGAGTTTCTACAATAAAGTGTTATTGTTAAATACTGCACAATTTGACCCAAATCCAATAAACTAAGATCCAAGGTTGTTTACATGTGACTTGAACTAGTATGTGGGGACATACGGGGATCAGTGTTCAAGTAACAACCTAAAAGGTCTATAGTACAACGATAAGGTTGGGTACCTTATCCTGGTAACACTATGTGATACGGCCCGCTTTGTATTTGATACAGACGTATTGATCCAAAGCGTCCATGTAGTAGACATGCGAGCGGGGGTATACTATGCAATGAGTATGCATAAGACCGGACCATGAAATGGTAAACCACTAGATATAACACCGTTAACTAGTTACGTTACTGTTTCAATAGGATGGCGTAGGTAACTCAGTCTTAATCCTGAGTGTGT
This sequence comes from Luffa acutangula, assembly GCA_036850905.1. NCBI lineage: Eukaryota > Viridiplantae > Streptophyta > Magnoliopsida > Cucurbitales > Cucurbitaceae > Luffa > Luffa acutangula. The sequence goes on from CM072087.1 coordinate 21,998,686, forward strand.
CATGAACTCCTTCTCATGAGGGATTGTCCTTTGATTAGCATGGGTGAGAGTGGCCAATATGCCGACTCAATATGCCTTCCTTTTTGGGGACAAGACCGAGTGGGAGGCTGGGGACATGACAACACAAGAAGGAATTCACTCCTTCCCACTTCTAGGAGAAGTAGATGAGTGTTCCCTTAAGTGGTGACTCCGGGACTTGAACAAAGGGATCCCACCCTCTCACTGGCCCGAGAGGGACTTTCTGTTTATTGGTTGGACCATAAACAGGTTGTCCATTAGAGGAGCACTAGTACTTAAGGAGACAGATGTAACACAGGGGTAAAACGGTAATTTGACCCAGCTGTAGTTACGGACACTCGTGAAGGATTAACTTACCGGTATAGGTCTATATCCGTGGACACAGAAATGTTCTACAGTGAGAAGAGTTCAGCTGTGGGTCTTTAGTGGAATGACCCACAGTTAATGAATATTGGTTAACCTGATTAATGAGTTTAATATATTAACCTCATATCATTGGAGCTTCTGATCTGTAGGTCCATTAGGTCCCCCTGCTAGCTCGTAACGAGTAATTAGGAACAAATATATCTTGAGAGAATTTGAATAGTTCAAATTCATATTGGGAATTAAGTTAATTGTATGAGATACAAATTAATATAATGTATAGTGATGCATTAAAATATAAAGTCTAATTTGAGATTAAACTTTATTATATTGAGAGATTGATATATTTGAAAGAGCTAAAATATATGTCTAATTAAATATATGGTATTTAATTGGGTCAGTTGCAAGGATAGCAATATGGACCAAAATAATTGCAAATCTAGCAATCCATAAAAAAAATTGCAAAAATGACAAAATCTTATGTTCTGCATGTTGCATTTACTAAAATACCCCTCCAGATTTTCTATCTGATAGAAAGTTTTTCTATCACTGATAGATTCTATCAGTGATACAAATTTTCTATCACCGATAGATTCTATCAGTGATAGAAAAGATTTCTATCAATGATAGGATAGAAAAATTTTCTACACTAATAAAAGATTTCTATCAATGATAGAAAGATTTTCTATCACTTCTATCAATAATAGAATGTTCTATCACTGATAGAAAGTTTCCTATATAGAAAATCTTTCTATCACTAATAGAAAGAGAAGTTATAGAAAGTTTCTATCACTGATAGAAAAACTTTCTATTAGTGATAGAAAGAGAAGTGATAGAAAGTTTCTATCACTGATAGAAAAACTTTCTATAAGTGATAGAAAGAAAAGTTATAGAAAATCTTTCTATCACTAATAGAATGTTCTATCACTGATAGAATCTATTAGTGATAGAAAGACTTTCTATCATAGAAGATTTCTGTCAATATATATATAAAAAATGATGAGGAAGAAGAAGATGCACGCGCCAATCAATTTTTCTATCAGATTCTATCAGTGATAGAAATCTTCTATCACTGATAGAAACTTTATTCTTGATAGAAACTTTCTATCATCGATAGAAAATGTTTCTACCACTGATATAATCTATCAGCGATAGAAATACCAGTGATAGAAACTTTATTCTATTGGTGATAGAAATTTTCTATCACTGATAGAAATTTTTTCTTCCACTGATAGAATCTATCAGTGATAGAAAGACTTTCTATCATAGAAGATTTCTATCAAAAAAAAAATATATATATATATATAATTGACGAGGAAGAATAAGATACGCGCGCCAATCAGTTTTTCTATCACTGATAGAAAGTAGTTATAGAAACTTTATTCTATTAGTGATAGAAATTTTCTATCGCTGATAGAAAATGTTTCTACCACTGATAGAATCTATCAGTGATAGAAACTTTATTCTATCAGTGATAGAAAATTTTTCTACCACTGATAGAATCTATCAGTAGTAGAAAAACTTTCTATCAATAAAAAAAAAAACTGACGAGGAGGAAAAAGATGCGCGCCAAGGGCAATTCGGGAATATAAAAAATTAATTCAAAATTTTTGCCATATTTGCAAATATTTTTAAAAATTGCTATATTTGCTATTATTTAGCTTCATGTTGCTACCCATTACAATTATCCTATTTAATTAGAAGATGAATTAATTAATTATTCATTTTAGTTTAAATTAAATGAGATTTAATTAAACTATAGTCTATGAGAGAAATAAATATTTGAAGGAGTTCAAATATTAATATGAATTTGATTCATATTAAATTTATAGGATATAAGAGAATTTGAAGGAGTTCAAATTTTAATATGAATTTGATTCATATTATAGAATTAATTAATTGAAGGCCTAAAATTAAATATATGATATTTAATTGGGTAATTAATTAATTAACTAATAGAAGGTCTGAAATTAAATATATAATATTTAATTGGTGATCAATTAATTAAAGAATTAATTGGAAATTAATCAATTATGGAAATGATTAATCACTTATGGAAGTGATCAATCATTTATGGAAAAGATTAATCAATTATGGAATTGATTGGTCATGGAATTGATTAATTAGGGAAAAGATTAAATCAGTTATGGAAATAATTGATTTTAAATGAATATTTTATTCATGGTCTTTCTCCTATAAATAGAACACTAACCCTAGGGTTTAGGTACTACAACATATGTCCACCATAAGGCCCTCTCATATTCTCTCAACTCAAGAACTTTAGGGAGAATTTTCTCTCTAGAGTTTTTCCCATTCAAGATTAGGTAGTCCCACAACTACGTTCCTAATCTCAGAGTTATAGCGGGGAAGATCAATTGGTGGTGTCCCAATTGTTGACGCTCGGTCCAAAATCAAGAAAGGCGTTGAAGTATTCAGAGTCGTCAACTGAGGTATGTTTCTCATCGCTTAACCTTTTGCCAATGTATTGATATTTTGTAGAACAAAATTAATTTACGATATGTCCAATTGCTTCCACTGTAACGGAATTGGGAATTCCAATCCTTCAATTGAGAGCTCGGAACCAAAAGTTCGTCCCAATGAGAGTTTTTCATCTTGTTTGGACGAAGTTGGTCCAAACTTTGCCCCATTTGAGTTTCGAGAGAGTTTTGAACTCAAAGTTCGTCCCAACTAGAGTTCTTTATGTGGTTTGGACGACACATGGTCCAAACTTTACTCCGTTTAAGTTTTTTAGAGCTCGGAACCCAAAGTTCGTCCGAATGAGAGGATTTCATCTAGTTTGGACGAAGTTGGTCCAAACTTTGCTCTGTTTGAGTTTCGGGAGAGTTTTGAACTCAAAGTTCGTCCCAATGAGAGTTCTTTAGGTGGTTTGGACGACACATGGTCCAAAATTTACTCCGTTTAAGTTTTTTAGAGCTCGGAACCAAAAGTTCGTCCCAATGAGAGTTTTTCATCTAGTTTGGACGAAGTTGGTCCAAACTTTGCTATGTTTGAGTTTCGAGAGAGTTTGGAATTCAAAGTTCGTCCCAATGAGAGTTCTTTACGTTGTTTGGACGACACATGGTCCGAACTTTACTCCGTTTAAGTTTTTTAGAGCTCGGAACACAATGTTCGTCCCAATGAGAGTATTTCATCTAGTTTGGATGAAGTTGGTCCTAACTCTGCTCTGTTTGAGTTTCGAGAGAGTTCGGAGCTCAAAGATCATCCCAATGAGAGTTCTTTAGGTGGTTTGGACGACGCATGGTCCAAACTTTACTCCGTTTAAAGTATTGAGAGCTCGGAACCCAAAGTTCGTCCCAATGAGAGTTTTTCATCTAGTTTGGACGAAGTTGGTCCAAACTTTGCTCCGTTTGAGTTTTGAGAGAGTTTGGAATTCAAAGTTCATCCCAATGAGAGTTCTTTACGTTGTTTGGACGACACATGGTCCGAACTTTACTCCGTTTAAGTTTTTTAGAGCTCGGAACACAATGTTCGTCCCAATGAGAGTATTTCATTTAGTTTGGATGAAGTTGGTCCTAACTCTGCTCTGTTTGAGTTTCAAGAGAGCTCGGAACTCAAAGTTCGTCCCAATGAGAGTTCTTTAGGTGGTTTGGACGACACATGGTCCTAACTTTACTCCGTTTAAGTTTTTGAGACAAGTTTTCAACTTCAGTCCTAAGCCCTTTCGAATATCTCAAGAGCTTCAGACTTAAGTTGCATTAGGTAAAGATACTCATACCTTTGAATGATCATCCAAAAGAGATGAATTATTCATGTCCTCCCACTGCTTTAACATATTGAACCACAAGGATCCAAATGTGCAAGCTCCAAGGGCTCTTTGGCTCTTAGATCTTTTCCAGTAAAAGATCTATCGGTCATATTGCCCACAAGGCATGACTTACAAGGTAGTAGAGAGTCATCTTCTAACTCGCTTAGAAGTTCACTCTTGACCAATCTCCCAATCAAATTGAGATTAATATGGTCTACCTTAGAACCAAAGAAAGATATTTTCCTTTAGGAGAAATCCTTTGCCTCTTTTCACATTGAGTAGTAGCAGTCTTAAACAACCCAGTGTTCATGATTGCTTTACTCTTGATTAGTCTTAAAACATTTAGGTTACTTTCCAGTAAAGCTAAACAAATGTCAACTCCCTTTCTTGAAACAAAACTGTGTTAGCAGAGAAAGGTAAAGAGTTTTTTTTTTTTGGAATTTGAAAATGATAGACTCACATTGGTTGTGAATCTAGAAAAGGATCATTCAGGTCATATTCATCCTCTTCTTCTTCGTTTTCCACGTCGGAATTGTGATGAGAGGATGATGACGCTATTGATGTCGCTTGATTGAGAATCTTTTGAAAGTCTTCCTCAGTCGTCGTCTGCGCCAAAGCAGCTATGAGCTTGGATTTTGAATTTAAGAATTCTGCATTTTTCTTCTTTGAAAGGTCTTGAAGGTAGCCGTTGTTGGCAAACCATTGTTTGACTTCCTTGATACCGGCGTGAGAAAAATTATATTTATCCCACCATTTGATTTAAAGAATTTTTACAAGTTGTTTGAAATATGGATATGAATTTGTCTGGAAATTCCAACAGAAAATCCAGGGAATTTGGAAATATAAACAAAAACGCATAGTAAGGGGAAATGCATTTTTGTAAATTGTTTGAGAGAAATAATGGAAATATTCTTGGATGGGAACGGGAAAAATTTCTTCGGAGGATCCGAAGGTTTTCCACCATTTGATGAACCAAAAAGGAAATTGACATTTGTAAGCATTTTGACAAAATTGGATGAACCAAGAGTGGTCATAATTTTTGTACCACATAACCATATACCAAGCTTCGATATAGTCTCGGTATGAGTATGTTTGGGGATTGAAAGATTTTGAAAGAGTTCTTTCGGTGAGGATACTTTGATTCCAATGAGTAGGGTTTATGACCTTTTTTCTTTTTAGCTTTGAATAAGCTATGATTGATGGATCATTTCTGTCTGGGATATGGGTTATCTCAACAGATTTTGAATCTACCAGAATGAATTCATAATATTTTCTGGTTTTGAGCAAGGATTCCGGAATGAAATAGAACCCTTGAGGATAAATATTTTGAATAATTTCAATAATTGAAGACCCGTCGAATTCGGGTTCAACTATCGGTTCTGCTAATTGAAGAGATTTTTCAAAGTAGTTTTTGATTTCTGGTTTTGGAACAAACCTTTTGGGAGGCTGAACAGCATCCGCAAAAGTTGTAGGGATAGAAGATCCCTGTTGAGAAGAAGATTGGGTAATTGGGGAGACAGTAGGTCTCGTTTGAGTTACAGAGGTTGGAGAGACAGTAGGTCTCATTGAAGGGACGACAGAAGGCCGTGCAAGAGAGGCGGATGGCCTCGGTGGTGGAGTCAAAGACTCCATTGAATCACGAATTTGAAGAGATGCACTTCTGGTTCTTGGACGGTTCACAGGAGTGAAGCCAAGATCCATGGCATATTGTTCTGCGCTCATAGGAGCTGGAGATTTTGAAGATGAAGCTGGGCTTTTGCCCTTTGAAGAAGATGAAGAGGCTTTGCCTCGCTGATCACTCATTTTTAGAAATAGAGAGAGAAGATGTTTTTCTTGTAAGGAACTCCCTTGAGAGGTAATCAGCCAAGGGATTTTGAACTCCTTTTATAGGCAAAATTTTGAAATCAAAGCATGACAAGATTGCTTGCCACCTTGCAAATATCTCTTTTGAAACAAGATTCTTTACATCTTTTTCTAAAACAAATTTTGATGCTCTTGAATCTGTTTTTATTGTAAAAATCTTATTAATTAAGTCTCCTTGAAACTTTTGAACACATAAAACTATTGCTAAGATCTCTTTTTTAACTGTTGAATGAGTACTATTCCAAACTCCAGAATGAAATCTGATGATTGATTCTTTGTTATCAACACACTGTTTTAGGATTCCTCCATATCCAATATCGGATGCGTCGGACTCCACTATTAGCTCAGCTTTTGGATTGATAAGACTCAAACAGGGAATTGATTTGACTAAAGTTTTAATAGACTTGACAGCCCTTGTATGCTCATCAGTCCAAGGCTTTAGATTCTTTTTTAGTCGCTCATAAAGTGGCTTGCAAATAATTCTTAGATTTTAAATAAAATCAGATACATAATTGAGGCATCCTAGAAATCGTTGCAATTGAGTTTTATCAAGAATTTGATCAGGAAAATTTGAAGCAAACTCTATTGATATTTGAATAGGTTTTATCAAACCTAAATGAATATCAAATCCTAGAAATCGGATTTGTGTTTGAAATAGTTTGATCTTTGGAAGTGATACCACTAAACCATTTTAATTAACGATATCTAAAAATATATTGAGATGTTTAAAATGTTGATCTATGTTTTGAGAAAATATTAATACATCATCAATATAAACAATTGAAAATTCTTGAAATGGATTGAAAATATCATTCATAATTTTTTGAAATTCTGATGGAGCATTTTTTAATCTGAATGGCATAACATTCCATTCATATTGACCGAAAGGAACATTAAAGGCGGTTTTGTAGCGATCTTTTTCTTAAATTTTAATTTGCCAAAATCTTGACTTCATGTCAAATTTTGAGAACATTTTTTAATTTGAAATTCTTTTTAGTAAATCTTGTTTATTCGGAATTGGATATCTAATCCATTCCAGAACTTTATTAAGAGGTTTGTAATTAATGACTAACCTTGGAACACCTTGTTCTTTTTCAGCTTGATTATTGACATAGAATGTTGCACAAGACCAAGGGCTCTTTGAAGCTCTGATGAGACCTTTCTGCAAAAGATCATCTATTTCTTTTTTGCAATGTGTTAGCAATTCGGAATTCATTTGTATCGGTCTAGCCTTTGTTGGAATTTTCTCCTCATTGAAATCTTTGATATAAGGAAGATTGACAATATGTTGTTTTCTTTTTCAAAAGGCGTTTGGAAGATTTAAAAAAACTTCTTTTTCTAATTTTGATTTAAAGTAAGTTATTTTATCTTGTATTGATTTTCTTTTTAATTCTTCTTCAATTTTCTTGTAAGAGATTTCATCTTTTAAGAATTGTATTTGTTTTTCTTTACTTTCTATGACATTTATTGAATTTTGAATTGTTTCCTTTTGAAGATTATGGATCTCATGACGGGTTATTGGACTCGTAAATTTACATATTATCTTCTGTCCTAGAACGTCACAGATTATTCCTTCTTCTGAAATTGTTATTGGATATAATTGAGTTAGGAATGGTGTACCTAGGATCAATTCTTGTCCTAAATCTTTGACTAAAAGGAAAGAGTTTACAAAGCAAACTCCTTCATTGCAAACATGGACTTTTGATAATTTATAATTGATTATGAGTTGATTATTTTTAGCACTGCGAAGGGATTCAGAAGTTTTTTCGAAGTATATCGAAGGTATTAATCCTTCTCGAATACAATTTTGATCTGCACCTGAGTCAATTAGTGCATGGAGCGTGATTGTAAAATCATGGATCTTTAGAGTTACTAAAGAATACCACTTTTGAAATCGTATACTTGAAATAGCTCCAACGAAAGACTCATCTTCTTCATTGGGAACTATTTCTACTTCGGTTTTGATTTGAGATATTTCTTGATGGAGATGAAAAATTTCTTGATCAGTATTTCGTTTGAGTTCTGAGACTTCTCTCTTTAGAATATTAATCTCAACTTGAAGATCTTGAATGGTAATTGGTTTTGGTTCTTCAAATTTTTTGACAACATTCTTCCATTCATAAGGTTGAAAGTTACTTGGTTCTTCTTGATCTCTTTTTTCAAGAATCGAGTTTTTTAGACTGTGTAAGATTGATTTTTGGAGTTCGACGTTGTCTATTTTGTCAACAACATTGAGTAGAGTTTCTTGGTCTTTCGTCAGGACACATATGCATCCTGAGCAGACTCGTTTGCCATCGTATTCTTCGTCATTATAATCACTACTAGAATACGAATCTGTTTCTTCTTGTAATTCAAGAATTTGGCCCTCATCCGAACTATAAATCATTGACTCTTCTGAATCAGATTGAATGATACTCAAAAGTTGTTGCTTTGTATCATCATCAATTTCTAATTGATTGATCTTCTTTTTCATCGGACATTTATTGGCATAATGTCCACTTGATCTACATTTGTAACACTGGACGTTTCTTTTGGAGCTTCCTCCTTTGTAGAAAGGTCATTTTTTATTATAAGGATTATACGTCTTTCTATAATTCTTCCTTTGAAACTGCCTGTATGGTCTATAGTTTTGTCGTTCTTGATATTTTCGATACCTTTTGATAGAAGATTTTTTTATTGTGGATGGTGCACGAATTTTTCCACATCCATATTGATCGCAGAAAATTCCTAACTCAGCTCGTCTTGATCCAAAGGATTTACTAAGTTTTGCTTGAACCTTTGATTCATTACAGAGACGAAGACCTTCACCTATTATAAAGGAAGTTAGGTTCCCATAGGTTAGAGTGTCCCATGGAATTTTTTCATCGTATTTTGAATACTCATTGTAAAGGTCCAAGTGAGAAGACATAAAGATAAGGTCCAAGTCTCCTAGCTGAAGAAAATTATGAATACTCATTGTAAAGGACTGATGTGAAGGACTGTTGCGGTGTGTGGTCCCGTTTATAAGACACGAGATGTGCAATAAATCTGTTGGTCAGCATACCTTGCCTTCACGCCTGATAAAGTGAGAAGACATAATATTCCAAGCCATCAGACAAGGACAGTAATTATACTTTATTAAGCTACTTTAATAAAGTGATATGACAAAATATGGAGGAGGAGCATATCATATCTTATCATTTTGTAATCTTATCTTGTCACTTTGTCGTTTTGTCCTTTAATTATTGTACTTTTAATTATTTTATCTTTTGTCACATCAATCTAGTCAGGGGTCTTGTCCTGTCAGATTGATTGTCATCCTTTAATGTTTTGCATTCAATTGTAGTTTCAAATCCGGAGTCTATAAAAGACTTCCATATTGTAATCAAAGGGCATCGGAAAATGTCGAGCTTTCATTTGAAGTTTGAAACATTTCCACGCTCTCCTACTACTATTCTCTCCCATGTAAAGTGTCGTGGAATTATAAATTTATTTGATACGACCTTCGGCAACTCACTCTGTCAAGTATCCGGATTGGAGGACTTTGGCTGCAGTCTTTAGTCCAGCAAAGTGTCCTCCATATGGAGCTGCATGACAGGCTTCCAATAGGAGTGGTATCTCTTCTTTTGTTAAGCATCATCTTAGTATTGGATCAGGTCAGAAACTTCTTACGCTGTTGAGCGGTTGATTCCGGCAGTTTTAGTCCACTGACTAAATAATTTACAAAATCTGCAAACCATGGAAGTTCAACTGTCCTTATTGCCAGAATTTGCTCATCTACAAACGATTCTTGAATATCCAGCCCTTTCTCCATTTGTGCTCCTCTCCAAGTCTTGATAGGTGGTCTGCTACCTAATTATTGGTTCCCTTTCTATCCTGGATTTCAATGTCAGACTCCTGCAAAACCAAAATCCAACGAATTAATCGGGGCTTGGCATCCTTTTTAGAAAGAAAATGTTTGAGAGCTGAATGGTCAATATGAACTATGACTTTAGTTCCCACTACGTAGGATCTAAATTTGTCAAAATCAAATACTACAGCAAGGAATTCCTTCTCCGTGACAGTATAGTTCAACTGAGCCTCGTTGAGCATTTTTCTTGCAAAGTAAATAGGTTACACTATTTTTCCTCTTTTCTTACATAATACTGCTCCAACTGCAAAATCGCTAGCATCGCACATCAACTCGAATGGTTGGGTCCAATCAGGTTCAATTATGATCGGCGATGTGCTGAGTGCATTCTTTAAAGTCTCAAAAGCTTGCTTACAATCTTCATTGAATTCAAACGATCTATCTACTTCAAGTAACCTGCACAATGGTTTGGAAATTTTAGAGAAATCTTTAATGAATCTTTTGAAAAATCCTGTGTGGCCTAGAAAGCTCCTGATATCTCGAACTGTTTTTGGGAAGGGCAACTTGGATATGATCTCAATCTTCGCCTTGTCTGCGTCGATTCCATTTCTGGAAATTCGGTGTCCAAGGATTATGCCTTCGCGTACCATGAAATGGCACTTTTACCAGTTCAGTACCAGGTTTGTTTCTTCACATCTTTCCAGCACTTGGTCTAAATTCTGTAAACACGCTGCAAACGTTTCTTTGAAGACAGAGAAGCCATCCATAAACACTTCCAAAGTCCGTTCTACCATATCGGAGAATATAGACATCATACACCTTTGAAAGGTGGATGGTGCATTGCATAATCCGAATGGCATTCTTCGAAAGGCAAATGTCTCGTACGGACATGTGAACGTAGTCTTCTCCTGGTCTTCTAGGGCTATTGTTATCTGATTTTAACCTGAGTAACCGTTTAAAAAGCAGTAATAAACCTTCTCTGCAAGTCTGTCCAGCATTTGATCTATGAATGGTAACGGGAAGTGGTATTTCCTAGTTACTTTATTGAGGCTGCAATAATCTATGTAGAATCGTCATCTTGTGACTGTCCTTATTGGAATCAATTCGTTTTTCCCGTTCTCCACTATAGTTACCACACCCTTTTTAGGGACGCATTGTACTGGGTTGACCCAGCTACTGTCTTAAATTGGATAGATGACTCTTGCGTCCAACCATTTTAAAATCTCTTTCATTACAACTTCTATCATAATGGGATTTAGTCTCCGCTAACTTTCAATGGAATTTTTGGCTCCTTCTTCAAGGTTGATCCTATGCATGTAGAATGATAGGCTAATTCCTTGAATGTCTGCAATTGTCCATCCTATTGCCTTTTTATGGCTAGAAAGGACCTGCAACAAAGAGATTTCATCCTTGTCAGTGAGATAGGCTGATATAATAACTGGTAGTGTTTTGTTTTCTCCAAGGAAACTATATTTAAGATGTTTCGGTAAAGGTTTGAGTTCTAGATCTGAAGGGTTGATCATAGATGGCTGCAACGGCTTGACTTCTTCCTAGTTTGATTCCGAGGAATCTCTCAACGCTTCTATCCTTACAAGACAGATAAAGAAAGTTCATCAATCTCATCTATCACTGAACATTCTTCAAGATCTCATGGATACTTCAGTGTGTTCATGAAGTTAAAGGTGACTTGTTGATCGTTAACCCTCGTAGTTAATTCTCCTTTTTGAATGTCGATCAAGGTCCTACCAGTTGCTAAGAATGGTCGACCTAAAATAATCGGCACCTCTTTATTAGCTTCACAGTCTAATATGATGAAGTCTACTAGGAATACAAATTTTTCAACCTTGCTCATGGGTTGTGTTAGTGACATATCGGTTAACTGTAGAGTTACAGCTGTTGGTCTAGCTTCTCCTATACCTAGCTGCTTGAAAACTGAGTATGACATCAGATTTATATTTCCTCCTAGATCGCATAATGCCCTGCCAACATTCCGTCCTCCAATGGAGCATGGAATGGCGAAACTTCTTGGATCCTTTAGCTTTGAAGGGATCTTGTTCTTGAGCAGTGCACTAGAGCATTAAGTAAGTGCAACTGTTTCATACTCTCCTAATCTTCTTTTCTTGGACAGAATGTCCTTCGGGAATTTCACGTAAGTTGGCATCTGTTCAAGCGCTTCCACCAACGGAATGTTGATGTGAAGTTGCTTGAGGATATCTAGAAACTTTTTAAACTGTGCGTCTTGTGAGGCATACTTGAATCTCTGAGGATATGGAGGTGGTGGTCTGTAATCTGGATCTATAATAAACTTTTTAGGTTTTACGGTCGCATTTTCAGTCGCATTTTCCTGCTTTTTCTCTGAACTTGAACTTTCACTTTTTTTCTTCCAAGGCTTCTAATTCCTTGGTCTTTTCTTTATTTTCTTTATTCTGAAAAACTTCTGTGGTAACTTCTGACTTCTTTTCTGGAACTTCTTCTGGAGCTTTTTCTATGATTTTCCTTACTTCTTGATTCATGTGGTATTCTGGTCCATCGTATTCTAATCCACTTCTCAAGGTGACAGCCTTGCACTGCTCCTTACCTTCTCGGTGAGGGTTTTTCAGTTTTGCTAGGCAATGTCCCTTGTGGTCTATTTTTTATTTCTTGAGCGATTTGTCCAATTTGTACTTCCAAATTCCTGACAGCAGCATCATTTCTTGCCATGTACTCCTTCATCAGAGCCTCTAAATTTGACTCTTGATTCTGAACTTGGACTGGTTGGAAATTCTTCTACAGTTGCTGCTGTGTAGGCTGGGAGTTGAATCCTGTTGAGGATTTCCCAAATTGATTTAATTACTCGTACTGGCTTGACCTCTCCAAGATAAGTTTGGATGTTGTCTCCAACCTGGGTTGTATGTAGCCGAGTATGGATTCCATCGGTTTTGGTTTTGGTCCCTTGTTGTCCTAGATAAAAAACAGATGCAGGATTTAGTGAACAGTTATCAGTCACATGCTCCTCATTACAAATATCACTACATGGATAAGAGATAGCATTAATGGGGACTATGTTAGCTTGGTTAGCCATAGTCATGCCCATCATCATTTTGTGGATGGCTGATGTGGACTTTTCCTAACCGCAAGCGCACGGGTCAAGTAATAATATAGTGAATAGTAAATTCGAATGTCGTCCTCTGGATTGGATTTTTAAGCAAATCGAGTATTGTGAATAATCTCGCTCAATTTTATTTAGGGATTAAAAAGTGATGAATGAGTGATAATAAAGCTAAATCAAAGCAAGTAAAAAGAATGGAAATTCAATTGGGAAAACTACTTAGGGAATTGATTTCGCCGATTTAGTTTAGGATTGATTTTAAGAAATAAGTTATTATGCACAATGAAATTATGAGCCAAAGACCCTTTAATCACAACTACCTCTGCCGAGTATAATTGATTCTCATGCAAATTAACCAACTTGATATCCCTATCTAAGTTTATTAATAAGCAAGGCAATGAGATCTTTTAACCAATTCTAAAGTTAATCTAAAACCGTCAAGAATTAGAAAGTAAACTTTATTCATGCAATCTTGAGTAAGTCTAAGTCAAATCCCCTCTCCCGAGCTAGATTCGAAACTTAAATCATCCAACTAATGGCCAATTAATTGAAAGCATTAAATCAAGATTACAAACACAATAACATTGCACAACTTAAACCATAAATCAATCCATAAACTTAATCAACTACATCAATCACTAAGCTACAAGTTTAGCTACTCATGAATGAAAATACAATCTCAACTAAACATATGAAAGCCATAAATCTAACTAAAGGAAGAAAAGGGAAAAGAAAACTCAATGTAGGCCGAGTCCCGACGTCCCCGTCACGATCCCCACGAACAATGGGTTGATTTCCAAGTCTCCCCCTTTGTTTTCAGCCTCAAAGTCCTCTGTTCTGCCCTCTTTTCGGCTCCAAAAGGTCCCAAATTGATCTCCCCTAAAACCTAGCCGAAGTGAAGCTTTTATTCTGATTTTTTCGTCTTAGCGTTGAGACGCTGTCAAGACAGCGTCGCGACGCTGCCTCTTATACGCGCATTCTGAATAAGGAAAAACGGTAGCGTCGGGACGCTTCCTATCGTAGCGTCTCGACGCTGTGAGCTTTACGCGCCTAATCTGATATGGAATGTGAGCGTCGAGACGCTCAAGAGCTAGCGTCTCGACGCTAGCCTGCTGTTGACCGAGATTTGACTTTTTTCCTCTTTGACTCTTTTCATTCCTTTGCATCTTTTCATGTCCCGAGCACCCGATTAAGTCTGATATTGCATTATAGCTCCAATCAACCATTTCCTACAAAATAAACAATAAAGCACAGTAAAATGGCCCAAACACCATAAAAGACTAGCTAAATTAAATGAGTAAAAGTAGCTAGCTATGCTCGCTATCAATGGCACTGATCTGGGCTTGCATGGTTGAATTCGCCTCCGTCTCTACTGCTTTAACTGGATTCTTTAAGATTGTTGGCTCTGTCTCTCCTTAGTGTCTGTTATTTGTGGCAATTGTGTCCAATATGGCATGTGCTTCATTTGCAGATTTCTTTAAGAATGATCCATTGGCAGATGCATTAACTAGAGCTTTTGAAGCTTGATCCAATCCATTGTAAAAATGTTCTATGATGATACTTGCAGGCAATCCATGATGAGGACACTTCTTGACCAGCCTCTGGAATCTCTCCCACACTGCATCTAAAGGTTCATTATAAGATTGTCTAAAAGAAATAATCTCAGCTCTATACTTAGCACTTTTTATTAGAAGGAAAAAACTTCTCTAAAAAAATTTCAGCCAAGTCATTCCAGGATGTGATGGAGTTTGGAGGGAATGTGTCCAGCCAAGCTTCAGCATCTCCCTGCCATGAAAAAGGAAAAAAGCTTTAGTTTCAATGTATCTTCAGATACTCCTGTAACTTTAAAAGAACTACAAATTCTCAAGAACTCCTTGATATGTTTATGTGGATCTTCACTCAGAAGTCCGAAAAACTGGCCCATGGTATTGAGCATTTGAAACATCACTGGTTTCAACTCAAATTGTGGAGCTTCTATTGGTGGCTCTAGAATTCCTGGATTCAGAGTTTGAAAAATGGGTAAGGCATAGTCCTTTATTGCTCTATTGCGGTCTTCAGCAATATAAATTGGATTTTCATGTGGTGGCACTAGTGGAGCTGGAGGTGCTGGAGGGATTCTCCCACCATTTTGCTCCCTTCCACGATTCTGTGGGTCAACTTGAGGATCGACTCCAGGTTGGTCCATCGGAAATTCTTGTATATAAGAAGCTTCTTCAAGAGGTTCCTGTGCGCTCAACTTTTGTTGTTCCCTTTTCTTTCGTCTTTGCTCTCTCCAACGACGACGAAAGGTTCTTTCTATCTCAAGATCTATTTCAAGGAGTGGACACCCCTTGTTCATGCACTAACCTTAACCTACAAGAGAAAAATTTCAAATCAAAGTCAAATCCTTCTTGAGATAGAAATGCAGTCGCAATCGAATCACAATCTCAATAAACAAAACTGGTTTCACTTTTGGTCCCCAGCAACGGAACCCAAAACTTGATGCGTTGTCAGGCTGAAATGTGGAGGTTAGAAAAGATGGTAAATAATGATTAAGATAAATTCAACCAACCTAGTGCAAGTATACACTATTGCATGGAGTAATAAAAACCTTAGAAGTATTCCAAGGGTATCGATCCCACGAGGACTAAATTGGAAACACGGATTTGAAGAAGAAACTGCTCAAAGCTTGCTTGGATAAGGTAACCAAAGAAATAGTTGATGATGATTTTTGGAAATAGAAAAAATAAACAAATAAAGAAAACAATGATAAATAAACGAGGTGTTCAATATAGTTTCAACCCTAAGGTAAAATAACTCTAATCCTTGCTAATTAAACCTAAGTCTACTTCTATTTGGCCTTGCTCCCAAGAACCGTTAGAAGGCTAAGCGAGTACCGTTACGCACGTGTCTGTGACTCGACTCCGACATAGATAAACCAAGCATGCAATCTATAACCCTATAGTTGCTATAAGGTGCCTTAGGGGCAGCCTCGCCCTATAACACCGAATACACTCTTTCGAGCCATTTCTCCTATATCACCTTTATGAGAATCGATATTGTTTGTCCCTTTCGAGTATCAAACTCACATAGCATGTAAAGTCTAAGTGATCAATTTAAACTCAGCAAGATTCAAAATGATATTAAATTAAGAATGACTTCCTATGAATAGAACTTAAGTAAATAAACACTTTCAAGTTATTTTAACCATAAGGGAATTCACTATATTGAACCCCTCAATGGGATTTAGCTACGCATGATGGAATTGCAGGGATTAAAGCCCTAGCAGCAGAAATGTATAGATCCTTAACTTAGTTTTTAATTCGGAATAAAATATCATACGTTGGAAAATTAAAATACAGCAGTATAATCAAAATAAAACTACTTAATTTTAATAATAGAACATGTTGAAACTCATTAGGAAAAATCTAGATCTAATCTAAATTGGATCCTAATGATCCTAGATCATGAAATACTTACTCTAGGAGTCGTTCTTGCTCGATTCGCAAAAATTTCCCTTGAATGCACGCAAAAACCAGCACCAAAAAGATCTATACCTTGTTGGAAATTCGTCACGAACACCACCACGAAGGTTTCACCGATATTCTCTTGAAGGAATATGCGTCAAGAGCTTGTGGGAGCGTGATTTCTAAGGGTTTTTGAGAATTTTTTGTCTCTGTATTCTTAGGAAGAGAATTGCAGAGAGCACTAGGATTGAGAGAGAGAGTGATAGGCGTGAAACCCAAAGCCAAATCTGAATGGAATAATCTACGGAAGAAGAAAACAACTCCCTTAAACTTCTCTCACGTTTCACGCTGGCCTACGGTTATGCTGAAGACACGTTCCCATCAGTTAACCTAACTGATGGGAAAAAATAATTAATTAATATCTTATAACAAATATCAGTTAACTATTTTAATTAAATTAACTTTTAATTTAATTCCATTTGTATAAAACATATTTATACAAATACTCCACATAACCTATAGTTTTAATATAACTTAATTAAATCAAAATTTAATTAAATTAAATTAAAACAAAAATTATTAATTAATTCACCAATTAATCAATATTATAATTAAATATCATTTATTTAATTATATTTCTCTCAAAAATAACTATAGAATTAATATACATCATATGTGTATTAATTATAACCTATAGTTTTAATATGAATCAAATTCATATTTCAACTTAATATTTGAACCCCTTCGAATATTCAATTCACCCTTAGAAATTTACCTCAACGCCCTTATAGAGCTACCGGTGGGACCTAATGGACCTACAGATCAGAAGCTCCAACGATATGAGATTAGTTGGCTAAACTCATTAGCCAAGTTAATCAATATTCGTTAACTGTGGTTCACTCCACTAAAGAACCACAGCTGCACTCTTCTCACTGCAGATATATTTCTGTGTCCACGGATATCGACCTTCAACAGCAAGTTTGCTCTTCACGTGTGTTCGTATCCCAGCTGGGTCAAATTACCGTTTTACCCCTGGGCTACCTCTTGGTCCTTAAGTACCAGTGCTCCTCTAATGAACAACCTGTTTGAGGTCAAACCAACAAACAGAAATCCCTCTCGTGCCATAAAGAGGGTAGGGCCCATTGTTCAAGACCCGGAGACACCACTTAAGAGAACACACCTCTACTTACCCTAATATCGGGAAGGAGTGAATTTCATCTTGTAAGACTATGTTCCCAGCTCCCCACTCAGTCTTGTCCCCAAAATGGTAGGCTTATTGAGTCGGCGAATAGGCCACTCTCACCCGTACAAATCAAAGGACAATCCCTCATGGACAGGAGTCCATAATCCACTCAGGATTAAGGCCAAGTTGCCTAGGTCATCCTAGTGAAATAGAAACCGAGCTAACTAACGGTGTTACAGTTAGTGGTTAACTATTTCGCGGTCCGGTCTTTGTGCAAACTCATTGCACAGGATACCCCCACTTGCATGTCAACTATATGAACACGTTGGATCATTACGTTTGTATCAATATACAAAGCGGGTCGTATCCATAGTGTCATCAGGATAAGGTACCCAACCTTATCCGTATACTAAAGACCCTTTAGGCTAAAGTTTGAACATTGATCCCCGTATGTCCCTACATACTAGTTCAAACCTCATTCTATTAGCCTTGGATGTTTAGTTCATTGGATTAGGGTCAATAAGACAAGATATAATACAAACATTGAACAATACATCACTTATTAATGTTCGGTCAAAAGTACATTTACTATCTCCGAGTCTTAGGGCATAAAACCCAACAGGAATAAGATGCAAAAGAATACTTTTCATTGACATAAGGAATGTAAGAATACAGAAATAATGAAAAGAACAATTGCTGGAAATAAGGTGCAATAGCTAAAACTATGGTTTTTTCTTTTATCCAATCCTTCTAGAGTTCGCTCAACACTCTACTCTCCTTTACAAGTGGGAATAGGGTGAAAATCTCTACAAACACTCAGGTTTGATGTCTAACTAAAGGTTAGAATTCAATCATCTAAGAAGGACCACAGACATCCCTACTGATGGCCGTCTATTAGGGTTTGTCACCACCCTCTTCTTCCCATTGAGTTCTGCTTGGATTTCTCTTCGAATCAGGGCCTTATATAGTGTGGGGAGTAGTTGAGGAGCCACGAAATAGGTGTTGGTAGGTAGCCCAGTCAGTTTCGGGGTCAAAACAATCGGTTAGGTGCGTGAAACTCTCGTTCAACATGACCCGCGACGGACTCGGAACTGCCTCTGTCTACCAAGAAATGCGGTCACATTTCAATGTTGCCTTCCCAGAAATGTGGTCGCATTTCTGGGGTTTTCCAAATTTCTTCTAATTTTCTGCACAACACCAAATTAAATCAAATCCATATCAAAATAGATCTTTTTAAGCACTTTTAAGCATAATTTGACATATGTGACTCCCAAGTCCCTAATTTATCAACTTTAACACTTTTAGAGCTCGAGAATAGTAAATTTGATCTAAAATATGCAACTTTGACAAGAAAATGAGCTAAATATAAGGGTAAAATAAGTATATTTTTTACCCTTATCAACTTGTTCCTTACCTTCCCTCTTTGAATTTTCAGTGTCAAATGGGAGTTTACCATGTGGCCTAGCTTTCAATTCACTAGCTATTCGACCCATTTTCACTTCCAGAATTCTTAGAGATGCTTGATGAATTTAAATTGTGGCATCGGTTTTAGCCATATACTCCTTGATCAAGCTCTCTAAAGAAGTTCCAGGAACATGTTGGTTCATGGTATTTTGGAATTGATTTTGTTGATTTTGTTGCCCAAATCCAAGAGGTCCACTCATCTTTTATTGAGCTTGTTGGGTGTTGGAATTGCTTCCTTGACCTCCCTAAGGAAAATTAGGATGATTTCTCCAACCCGGATTATAGGTATTGGAATAGGGGTTATTCCTAGGGGCATTTTAGTTCCCAACATAACACACTGAGGCTAGATTTCCAGGGCAAAACTCAAAAGTGTGATCCTCTCCACAGTAAACACATGAATCTGCAACATTCTGATTTATGTTAATAGTTGCAACAGTCTGATTTGCAATAGGATTAAACAGATTCGAATTTTCAAACCCCAAGGTCAACTTTTTCATCATATTTTCCATTGTATCAAACGTTGCATTGAAAGATGTCACAGTGTCAACCACCATCATGCCTTTATTTTTCTTTCCAGCCACACTCCTCACATCAGACCATTGGCAACTATTTGTGGAAATTCTCTCCAAAATATTATAAGCCTCATCAAAAGTCTTGGCTAATAAGACACCATTGGTTGAAGCATCTACCATGTTTTGAGTGGCCAAATTTAACCCATTATAAAAGGTTTCCATTTGAATGCAGTGGGGTAGACCCCGGTGAGGGCATTTTCTCAACAATTTTTTAAATCTCTCCCAAGCTTCACTAAAGAACTCATCATCAAATTGCCTAAAGGACACTATCTCAGCTCTGAGCTTGGCATTTCTAGTGGGGGGGGGGGGGGAATATTTGATGAGGAATTTCTCTGCTAACTCATTCCATGTAGTGATGGAGCCAGGAGCAAAGTTATTTAACCAAGCTTTAGCATAATCTCTCAAAGAATAAGGAAACAAGGTTATCCTCAAAGCATCTTGAGAAACTCCTTGAATTCTGAACGAGTCACTCACTCCCAAAAAGGATTTAAGGTGTAGGTGTGGGTCCTTAGAAGGTAATCCATGAAATTGTCCCACCATTTGTAACATTTGGAACATAACAGGCTTCATCGCGAAATTTTGTGCTTGTATCTCGGGTCTAGCTATCCCAGTGTATAATTCATTTAATGTAGGGATGGCATAGGCTCTAATAACTCTTCCCATATCATTGGCTATAAGGACAAGGTTTTTAGCCTGACTTTCTACCCTAGGTTGCTGGTTTATCTCAGGATTAGGCTGCTGATTGTTTTGGTTTTCTTGATCCCTAGGAGGTATAGGGGTAAAAGAGCTGGTGGAGCCATTCTATTGTTTCTTTCCCTTTGTTCCCTTCTCCTCCTATGAAAAGTCCTTTCAATTTCAGGGTCAAAATTGAATTCTAAGTCAAAGAATTTGTTTATACACAGCTACCAGCACCTGCAAAATCAAACAACCAAGTTAGAATCTGTTTTAGCACACGTGCAAGTGAACACGATCAACAGCAAGTGATAAGTATTTTTATATCGTTTCCACAGGGATTGATACAATGAAAATCACTATTTCTAAGCTTAATTTTTAATGAAATTCAAGTAACCAAGGACCAAATATTTTCATTAACTAATTTGCAATAATGTAAAACAAGTTTTTAAAAGATTTAAGTGACAAAACTAAAGAAAACGGTGCAAAGGGGGTTGGACAACAAAGAAGAGTAGGCTTGGATTAGGAGTTCTTTTACTGCTATTAAGTGTTGCTGCAGCTAAACCAGTGCAATTTCCATCTCACTCAGCGTGTTCACGACAATTTTCCAATTCTCCTTGAGTTAGGTGATCAAATTTTCATTCAACACCTAATATAAAGTGCTACTGAATTGTGCATTAGGTGAGTGTTCATTCCCAAACTACCTACTAGCTTAGCCACTACTTTTATCAAGCTAATGTAAAGTAAAGCATTCGGTTATCATTCACTTTCCAAAATTCATGACAACATTACTAGATAATGGTTGGCCAAACAAAAATCTAGTGTTAAAATGAAGCACACTTTACTTTAAAATGGAAATAACAAGGTTCAACTACAACTATGCACTTAGTTACAATATAAAACTCCTAATCCTCACCTAATGAGGATTAGTTCATGTTCAAAAGAGAAATAAGTTCAATATAGCAGAAAACTCCCATACATAACATATTTCCAGCCTCAAACACAAATTAACACCAAGGAAAAGAGATAAGATAAGAAGGCAGAGCTAAAGAAGAAGCCTTCAAGGTGGAATCCAGCTTTCCCAAGCTAGAAATTCTCTTTTCAGCAGCTCCCCTCTATTTTTTTTTCCTCTTTTTCGCCTCCACCAACAACTCCCAAGTTGATTTTTTTTCTTTTCCAATCACCCCCCTTCCTTTTTGCGTCATCAATCCTTAAATAGCACACCCTAATCGTGGGATTCAAGGTTGATTGGACTCCTTTGGCCACATGGATTCTTTTCTAGTGGTTGAAATCGGCTTGCATCAGCATCTGAGAGTGTCAGCTCAATGAATGAGCCTCCCACGTGGAGAACACGTGCAGCCACTAAAGATTTTCAGCTCCATTGTTACCTGCTGCCAACTCATCTGCTATAGCATTACCTGTGCAAATTACAGCTCCAGATTAGCTTCGAAAAACTAATTATGCACCAATTCACTCTAAGCTTCTTTTCAACCAAATCCAAACAACATGGCTTCAAAATTCACAAATTCATGCACAAATTATCATCAATTCTCAACAAACATAAATCTTTAAGCCTAAAAATATAGCCAATAACTCTTGTTTCCAAGAGTTATCACTGACGTCACAACGTCTCAACATTGTGAGGTCACATTCGTGTTCTCCAAGTCGTCTTAGCGTCGAGACGTCGAGGGTTGCGTCTCAACGCTGCCCTCCGATTTGGACTTTCTCTTCTCGGCTTTTGGGCTGGTCTTGAGCCTTTCTCATAAGATTTTTGGCCTTTAGTCTTCACTTTAAAGTCCTTGCTTTGCTCCTTTGACCCCTATCTTCATTATTTGAGCCAAAACTCCATCTTTTTCTCCAAAATTCAACACAAAGCTCCTTCGAGACATAATTGTTGAAATTAACATAATTAGACATTAAATCCACAATAAAACCAAGCAAAAACACTTAAATCTAGCGATAAAATGTTAGCATTTATGCATGCTAATAGAACTATGAGAAGTTCAACAGCAGGAAACTCCAGAAGAAATTTTCTACAGGAAATTGCGATGGAGCCACCTGTTGGAGACCCTCTCGGTGCGTAGCAAAGAGGAGCACAACCTAACAATGTGCAACAACCAAATGTCGCTTCAAATAATCTAATACTTATTGCAGATGAAAGGAATAAAGCCATTAGGGATTATGCGACCACAACTTTTTACAATCTCAATATAGGAATTGTTGAGCCAGTCACTGATGTCAATCACTTTGAGCTCAAGTCAATCATGTTCCAAATGCTTCAAAACTTCCTAGTGAAAATCCTCACAAGCACATGAAGCAATTCTTAAGAATATGCAACTCGTTCAAGCTCAATGAAGTATCCAATGAGACTTTGCGTTTGAAACTTTTTCCATTTTCTTTACAAGGTAATGCAGAAGCATGGTTAGATTCTTTTCAATCGGATAGGATCATGATCGCTTGACAGAAGGCTGATTATTTAACACAGAATTGTCGCTGATATGCTTTAATTCAAGTATAAATTAACACACAATCAAGTAGTACCTAGAGAGTTCTAGGGTCGAATCCACAGGTAAGGACGGTTAAAGACTTTTAATAACTTATCTACAAAACACTCACACGCATGGTATTATAGGAGTAAGAAAAGAGTTGATTGATAATGGTTGGTGAAACAGTGCACAATAACATAAACTATGTGATGAGATTAAAGAAAATATCAGATGACAAGGCTATCAAGGCTTTTGCTGCGACAACCACATGCGTTTATAAGCAATCTTGCAGCGCATACTTTGCTTAATTAATCCATTAATGCCTAAGTGAGAAATAAACATGAGATTCTCTTCCGGTACTACTTATGCGTTTGACGTAGAACTAACAATTGTTTTGTTTAATTAGTTCATGCGTTGGTGTTGTTCTCTAATGACTTGCAAGTGACTGCGTTAGTCCTAAAACAGTCTAAGCTCATTCATGCACTATCTTATTGCGGTAGTATTAGTTTTAACACCACCAAGACTACATGCAATGCGCTAACTTGCTCTACTTAGATAGTTCCACATGCGTTACCTGTCAGGGATTTATCATGCTGCTATCGCATTTGGCTGGCCAAGCATGAGTTAGTAATGAAAACATTATCGCATCTAAGTAGAAACCATTAATTTCTCATTTAATCAAAATGTACACATACAAGATAACCCTATCACCGCATGGGTGCCTAAGCTAAGCCTTGATAAAAGTAAACTAGCTCATGTTGAGACAGAAAAACACAACGCAATACATCCTATCGCAATAATATGTCTGCCCCACGACAATCTTTCTGCTTCTGGTTTCTTTCTTTTTGCTCCATGCTCTCCCCCCCTCTTCCTTGGCTCCTGGATGCTTCTTATAGGCTGAGGAGGCTGAATTCTCCAAGAAATTGGCTTGCGTGCCCCAGTCATCTTTCGCCAGCTTGCACATCAGTCACACGTCAGCGCGATCATCTCTTTCAGCTTTCATCGTACGAACTGCTCTGAGATCTGCGTCTGCGCTAAAGAAAACTTGGGCAACGAAACAACTACAAATTTCATGCGTTAGAGGCTAAAATTACACAATTTCCTATCGCATCTAAAAATATTTCCTTTTAAGATTAGCTATCGCAATTCCCTTACTAATATGCGCTAGATCAATGCAACTAGGATCTTTTCAGCCTTATTTAGTTCAACTTTAAGGGAGAAATAACTTGCTTTTTGCAAGTTATCAGATCACCACATGGGATGATCTTGCTGAAAAGTTTCTCTTGAAATATTTTTTGCCCACAAGGGATGCACAAATCCAAGGGGAAATTATCACTTTTAAACAAGGACCACAAGAAGGGGTAAACACAGCATGGGAACGCTTCAAGAAATTGATAAGGAAATGTCCACACCATGGTTTGCCCTCTTTCCTTCTTGTAGAGCATTTTTACAATGGATTTACTCAAGCTTCCAAAGTGGTAGTCAACGCATCAGCTAATGGTTCATTGCTTAAAAATTTCTTCAATGAGTCAAATGAAATTCTAGATGCTATTTTTGCAAACCACGGTCAATGGGGAGAAGAAGAAACACCTTCAAGGGGCAGTGTTAAGGTCCAAGAAATTAATCATCTCAAGACACTCTCAGAACGGATGTTAATTATGAACGATATGCTTATGAATCTGACTTTAGGAAATCAAGTTCAAGTTGCAACCGAGAGCCAAGTTTCAACTCCCATGTGTACTACTTGTAATGAAGAGCACTCATTGGAAGATTGTCCTCAAAATCTAGCTTCAGTTTGTTTTGTAGGTGCGCAAAATAAAATAAACCCTTATTCCAGCACATATAATCCATGATGGAGACAACACCCTAACTTATCTCTTGGGAGGACAAAATGCAAGCACATCAAATGCAACCTCATTTAAGCAAGGAGGATAACCCGAATTTAATAGTCAAACTCAGATGAAGATTGCACAACCTTTGCAGCCAGAATTAGAGCAATCGATGCAAGTGTAACACCAATCCACAACAAACTCTGAGAATCTTATGAGGGAGATGATGACCAATATAGATGTTGTAATTCAAAGTCAAACAGATTTTTAAGGAGTCTTGAATCTCAAACTGGGCAGCTGGCTAAGGAAATGAGGAATAGACCATTAAAGACCCTATCAAGCAATACAGATAATCCTAAAAGAGGAGGCCTAGGCAAGGATAAGGCTTCCATTGATCCAAAGTAATTTGGAATTGAGATTGTGGTAAGATATGTATGATAGTTTGTGATTATTTTTGTTTCCTTTTTTGTTTTGTATCTATTTCTTGTTTTGTTTTCTTTTTCTTTTGTTAAAGCAAAAAACGATTGAGCACAAATGTGTTAGAGTGGTGGAAAGGCAAAATTTTATTCTTCTTCAAAGTTATATCGTTCTTCTTCAAATTTGTACACTTAACTCGTGTGAATATTCTAATCATTTTGAATAAGTGTGCAGAAGATAGGTAAAGGTGCAGGAAAAAGAGACTGGGAATGGGAAGGATTTGCAACGTGAATGCGGTTGGAAAATCCGCCTTATGCTAAATATAGAAAAAATTTCAGACACTGATTTGCGATGCATTTGCAAGCGCAATTCCAAAAAAAATCTGAAGGCCCAGAGTGACATCATTTAAAATCGTTGAATCATTTAAGGGAAGTTTGAAACGTATAAATAGAGGAAGATTTGACGTTGGTCAAGTAACTATTGAACTTTCCCAATGTCTCTCTCGCCCTAAAGAGCCCGCCAAGCCCCATGCTCTCTCCAACCAAGCCCTTCCGACCACCCTAGCCGCTGAAGCTTACACCATTCTGTTTAGAAGCCACCTACGACACTTTCTATCTCTCACCCATGAAGAAAAAGCTGAAAAAGATTAAGCCCACATTGAAGGGGACAAAAGCCCCCACGCAGCGGAAGCGCATCGATTGGACCTTACGCCGTATATTAATTAACATTAAAATACCGTTATGAAAAGGTAAAATAAACTTTAACGCGCTTTAAAGTTGCAGGAAAATAGTTATAAACATGTTGAAAAATAAATTTAAATTTATTTTCATGCTTTTCTAGAGAAACAGGAAATAACCGTTACAAACCTTCGTTGTAGACTTGACCGTTCTTCGCCAACGATGCTCCAACGACCGAAAACGCAGCAACTCCCTCTTGATTTAATTGCTGGAAATTTCTTCTTCAAAGACACAATAACCACAGAGGTTACACCGTGTGTCTCTAAGTCTAGGAGGCAAAAGACTTGTGGGAGTCTTTCTCTAAGAGGGATGCTAGAGAGAATTCTATGGTCTTGTCTTGTGAGTCTAAGAGCAAGAGAAGAGTACTGAACCAATTAGGTCTAGTGTTCTCTTTATAGAAGAGAGACCATGAATAAAATATTCGATTAAATCAATCTTTTCCATAATTGATTCAATCTTTATTCTTTTTGAATCAATCCAAGATCAATCAATTCCAAAATTGATTAATCTTTTCCACAAATGACTAATTACTTCCATAAGTGATTAGATCATTTCCATAAATTATTAATCACTTCCTTAAGTGATTAATTATTTCCATAATTGATTAATTCCCGGCTAATGAATTCTTTAATTAATTAACCACCAATTAAATATCACATATTTAATTTTTGGCCTTGAATTGATTAATTTTGCCCAAATAGATTTTAGGCCTTAAAATTAATTAATTCATATTTGAACTCTTTCAAACTTCCATAAATTTATTGTGACTCAAATTTATATTAATATTTGAATTTCTTCAAATATTATTTTCTCTCATAATAATATATCAATATATATTATATTGTTTCCCTTAGTAAATTGAACACTTTCAATTTACATTTATTACTTAGTTGCCTCAAATTACTTTCATGAGCTACCAGTGGGACCTAATGGACCTGCAGATCAGAAGCTCCAACGATGTGAGATTAATTGGTCAAACTCATTAACCAAATTAATCAATATTTGTTAATAGTGTGTACATTCCACTATAGACTCACAGTTGCACTTTTCTCACTGCAGACATATTTTCTGTGTCCACGGATATAGACCAATATTGACTAGTTAGTCCTTTACGAGTGTCCGTAACACCAGCTGGGTCAAATTACCGTTTTTCCCCTAGGTTACTTCTATTTCCTTAAGTACCAGTTCTCCTCTAATGAACAACCTGTTTGTGGTCCAACAATCAAACAAAAAACCCTCTCGTGTCATTGAGAGGGTAGGGTCCTTTGTTCAAGACTCAGAGTCACCACTTAAGGGAACACTCATCTGTTTCCCTAAAGTCGGGAAGGAGTGAATTCCAACTTGTACAATTATGTTCCCAACGCTCCACTCGGTCTTGTCCCCAAAATGGTAGGCTTATTGAGTCGGTGTATTGGCCACTCTCACCCATACAAATCAAAGGACACTCCCTCATGAGCAGGAGTCCATAATCA
This sequence comes from Luffa acutangula, assembly GCA_036850905.1. NCBI lineage: Eukaryota > Viridiplantae > Streptophyta > Magnoliopsida > Cucurbitales > Cucurbitaceae > Luffa > Luffa acutangula. Next base: position 22,025,891 of record CM072087.1, read on the forward strand.
ACTCAAGGTTAAGACTAAGTTGTCTAGGTCATCCTAGGGAAATAGAAAACCAACTAGTTAACGGTGTTATAACAAATGGTTACTATTTCGCGGTCCGGTCTTATGCAAACTCATTGCATAGGATACCCCCACTCGCATGTCTCCTACACGAACGCGTTGGATCATAGCGTTTGTATCAAATATAAAGTGGGTCGTATTCATAGTGTCGCAAAGATAAGGCACCCAGTCTTATCCCTATACTATAGACCCTTTAGGCTGTTTCTTGAACAGTGATACCCATATGTCGCCACATATAGTTCAAGACTCATATTACAGCCTAGGATGTCTAGTTTATTGGATTATGGTTTTTTTAGGCAAAGACAAATATAAAATAACTAATAACATTTAATGGAAAAATATATCAATATTATTTCATTAATATCCAGTTAACGGTTACATTCACTATCTAAAAGTTTTAGGGCATAAAACCCAACACACATCAGCTCCTCAGTCGAAGAAACCATGCCCTCAACGTAAACCATTGTTGGGTTCCTAGAGTGAGTAAAAATATGGTATAAAAGACTCTAGAATTCCTGTGCAAGTATACACAGTCTGCAGCAAGTAATATTATCAATCCAAGGTCTGAATGAGCTTCCACTTTATCTATTTTGTGTAACTTTCTAATGGTTTCAAAGATAATAAAAATGTTTGGGTTTTATACGAATTATGCCGAAGCAAAATAAATGACAGAACAACGAGTAAACAAATAGATAGACAGATTAAAGACAGGAGCTGGTTAGGCTTTAGTGATTGTTCTAAGATATGCTCTAGCAATATTATTGATCATGCATTTCTCGCAGTATTATTAGCGGATTCCTCCCGGAACTCCAGATCTTTTGGGATATGTTTCAAACCCAATGAAGAGCGACCGATCAAGCACTAGGCAACTGGCTATCCCTAGCTCAGTCACTGGCGTTCACCAATACACAATGATCGTAGTGTGGATAATTGCCACACACTCTCTAAATCATCCCTGAAACTAGAGAGAGCTATCCATACCGGCTGGCCAGGCAGGCATAAAATGAGATTAAGCACAACAATTAACCAAAATGCGATAGTCAATTTATTACTAGAGATGAAGCACAGTAATCACATCATTCCTAACCAACACCTTAAGCTACTTAGTTCATAATAGGCATAGGAATACAAATTAATATCTGAGTATGCATGTCCATAACCACAAGTTAATAAAGAAAGTAAACTCCCTAATCAGCTTGCGGAAGATGGTGTTCTTGACAATCTTCAATCTCCCTATACTATTTGGCTTCCAAGGGAAAACATGGAATGACTTTGACTTTGACGGCTACTTCTTTTATAGAAGGATGGGAGGCTTGAATTAGGTCAACTAGGACACGTGTAAGGCTCTCCTTGATCCTTTATCACGAAAATAACTCAACAGAAGTCGGTCCATGAAGTTGGCTAACGAGCTGTGATGTGGCAGTTTCTTTTCCCAGTTTTGCTCCAGCATAGAATTTGCTCCCTCCAGTCGCTCAGCAGCATAATCTGCACAAAATAATTTCCAATGCTTTCATTCTTCCAAATGGGTTAAAACATGTAATACCTATCCAAAACCAACCCTAATAAGCATAAAGGACACACAAATCCCTATATAATTGAAGCCTAAATAACTACCTTTTGGGCAGTTATCATACCCCCAAACTTGAACTATTGCGCGTCCCGAGCAATACTAACTCACCTTCCTTCAAGAATTCAGAACATTAGACAAAGAATAGCTTAATCAAACTAGACAGTCCAACACTACCTTTAACCTTTACCTGAGCACTCTGCAAAACCAAGCTCTGCTGCAGCAAAATGATTCCTTCAGCAGGGAAAAATAATCACCACTTCTCAACTTAATTCCAAGGACTCACCACAGCCTAGCTATATTATCAGACATTTCAAAACATATTTTTAAAGGGATTTATATCATTATTGATCAGACTTAGAGCAGCCTTACAGTCATAAGCTCTTAAGCATGGGATGACCCACTTTATGGTTCAGTATACCCTTGCCTCAAGCTCATCACCAACTAGGCTCAATACTCATTATAAAGCTCAAAAATCCTTAGTTATTCTATCTCTTGCCCCTCAGAATGGCGACATTTTATGATGAAGCTCACCTAAGTTCTGGAAGACAGAAAAACTGTTGGATCATCATTCATCCCTCAAAACTTTTGCTCTGTCAATTTTTTTCAGCAAAATCTTCAACTAATAATTTTTTCAGCAAATAATAAATTTTTTCTCATATTTCTCATTTTTTTCACATTTCCTAGGTCATCTTTTGACGCAAAGACAAACTGTGGGTATCACAAATGTCCCCGGTTACTCAATAACCTAGCAAATTTTAATTTGAAGGAGAGGAATGCTCGAGCAAAATAATTGGAGTAGCAAAAAGTCCCCCAAACTTGAATTATTCATTGTCCCCAATGAATCATTAAATAAGCAAGTATACCCCCAAACTTAAATTTTTCTATCTGAATTTGTAAACTAAACATGGGACTTAGATTATTAAGCTTAAAGTGGATCATATAAGTCAATACTACCTTCAAAATCTTCTTTGCCACAGCAACAGTCCAGGCTAGAAGAAATGCTCAAGCAAAAGGTTTCTGGAGATCAGAATACCTTGATCTAATTAAGCGTAATCAGTCCTAGATCAGCAGATATTTTTGTCGCCTAGAAACAGAAAACAAAAACTGGAGTTCTCTTCTTTTTAGCTTTCTTTTTCGGAGCATCAGGTGTAGTAGGTTCAACTTCCTCTACATCCCTTTCCTTGCGGCTTCTCATTTTCTCTATTATAGACTTGAAGAAATATTTTTTCACTCGAAGAATGGAAAGAAACATAAGGAAAAACGAATGAAAGAAGAAACAAACCTGAGTGGTGTTTAAATGGGGCTTCAGAAAATAAAATAATCAATGACAAATCTTCCCCCAATTAATATCTTTTACCGTTTAAACCTGCAAGTAATTAATCAAATTAAAATTTCAAAACGGTAAGATTTTACCATAATGATGTGCTGTCCAACGGCTCTATTGTTCGATTTCCCTATGCAACACATGGAAGCACCTGATCTTCATGCAATATTACCTGCTCACCGAAAAATTTAAATCCCAACGGTAAAAATATTCTTAACCACATCCGTAATATTCTGATGATATATTCACTCTAACCAGAAGATTGTAAAAACAAACTGGGTAACAAGATTTTCTTCTAGGAGAATCTTTTCACACAGAAAAATTCAAATTCAAACCGCCAAAATCAAATCTTATCTTATTATTAACTTCAGCCGAATATGTAATTCTTATCTTATCTTTTCACACGGAAATATTATTAAATCTAAACCTAAACAGAAATTCAAATAACCGAAAATAAAAACTAAATAAAATCTAACTAAATCTAATTAATTAAAAGATAATTCAAAGATAATTTAAATAAATAACCTGAAAATAAAATCAAATCAAATTAAAAAAAATGAAATAGATAAAATCTAAACTACCAATAATAAAATACTTAAGGATAAAATCTAATAAACCATGCAAAATCAAATCTAACCTAACTGCAATTAAAACCAAATCAAAGAAAAAATAAAATTAATACAAACTCTGGGAGCTCAAAATTTTGCTCTGTGAAATGCTCCCGCAAAAATCCTACTCTCTCAATCATCAACCAACCTTAGGGAAGGATACTTCGCCTGAAATTCCTCACCCCAATAATGCTTGACACGTTGTCCATTCACCTTGAACACTCTCCCATCTTTTTCATCCTGCAAAGTAATTGCTCCATTGGGGAAAACCGCAATCACAACAAACGAACCTGACCATTTGGACTTTAGTTTCCCAGGAAACAATTTTAATCTAGAATTATAAAGCAAGACTTTCTGACCCTTGACAAACTCTTTAGATTTTATTTTCTTGTCATGCCATAGCTTAGTCTTTTCTTTATACATTTTTGCATTCTCGTAAGAAAATTGACGAAATTCTTCTAACTCATTAAGCTGCAGCATTCTTATTGCTCCTGCTCGACTTAGATCAAAATTTAACTTTTTCAAAGCCCAAAACGTTTTATGCTCAAGCTCTAGTGGTAAATGGCAAGCTTTCCCATATACTAACCTATAGGGAGACATACCTAGAGGAGTCTTATAAGCTGTCCTGTAAGCCCAAAGAGCCTCATCCAACCTAAAGGACCAATCCTTTCTAGATGGATGGACTACTTTCTCTAGAATTGATTTAATTTCCCTATTACTAATTTCAGCTTGACCATTTGCTTGTGGGTGATAAGGGGTAGCTATCCTATGCTTAATCCCATACTTAGCTAAAAGCTTAGTTAAGATATTATTAACAAAATGTGTACCCTCATCACTTATTAGAGCTCTAGGTGTCCCGAACCGCGCAAAGATGTGCGATTGAAGAAACCTTGCTACTGTCTTGGCATCACTCTGATGGCATGCAATGGCCTCCACCCACTTGGACACATAATCAACTGCCAATAAGATAAAAACATTACCATTAGAAGGAGGAAATGGCCCCATAAAGTCAATACCCCATACATCGAATAATTCAACTTCTAAAATGTAAGTAAGAGGCATTTCATCTCTAGGCCCCAAGTTTCCTCTCCTTTGACAAGCGTCACATTGCTTGTAGAACCAGTGGGCATCCTTAAACAAGGTAGGCCAGAAGAATCCGCAATGCAAAATCCTCATAGCTGTCCTTTGACCGCTGAAATGGCCTCCATACGGCGAAGAGTGACATTGCTCCAGGATTTCCTTTGCTGCACCTGAAACACACCTACGAATAATACCATCAGAGCATTGTTTATACATAAATGGCTCATCCCAATAGAAAAATTTTGCATCATGCTTAAACTTTTTCTTTTGCCTCCAATCCATATCAATAGGGGTGACTCCCTTTACTAAAAAGTTGGCAATATCAGCATACCAAGGGACATCCCTGACTACCTTTACCTGAATAGCAAAAAGCTGTTCATCTGGAAAAGAATCGGAAATGGCAGATTGCTCCAGCAAAGATGATGACGGATCAAGACGAGACAAGTGATCTGCAATGACATTCTCTGATCCCTTCTTGTCCTTTATCTCCAAGTCGAATTCCTGCAGTAATAAAACCCAACGAATCAGTCTTGGCTTTGCATCTTTCTTTGACATTAAATACCTTATTGCTGCATGATCCGTGAACACCGTGACTTTGGATCCAACCAAATATGGCCGGAATTTCTCAAAAGCAAACACAACAGCTAACAACTCCTTTTCAGTAGTTGTGTAGTTGACCTGTGCCTCATTTAAAACCTTGCTTGCATAATATATAGGATGAATAAATTTGCCCTGCTTTTGCCCCAGCATCGCACCTACCGCAGCATCACTCGCATCACACATTACCTCGAATGGCAAATTCCAATTAGGTGCGCAAAGAATGGGTGCTGAGATTAAAGCAGCCTTTAAAGTCTCAAAAGCCTTCCTACAATCTGCATTAAAGTCAAAAACATGATCAGTGCACAATAAGTTACAAAGAGATTTACTGATTTTGGAAAAATCCTTTATGAACCTCCTATAAAATCCAGCATGCCCTAAGAAGCTCCGAATTCCCTTCACTGAATTCGGTGATTCTAATCTTTCAATAACCTCAACTTTTGCTCTATCAACTTCTAGACCATTCTTAGAAATCCTATGACCTAACACTATGCCCTCCTTCACCATGAAGTGGCACTTCTCCCAATTAAGAACTAGATGGGTATCCTCACATCTTTTTAACACCTTACCTAAATTATCTAAACAACTCTGAAAAGACCCTCCAAAACTGAAAAATCGTCCATAAAGACCTCAACAGTTGACTCAATCATATCAGAAAAAATTGCTAACATACACCGCTGAAATGTTGCTGGAGCATTGCAAAGGCCAAAAGGCATTCGCCTGAAAGCAAACGTCCCATAAGGGCAGGTGAAAGTGGTTTTCTCCTGATCCTCAGGAGCAATAGTAATATGGTTATACCTAGGATAACCATCCAAGAAACAGTAGTAGGCCTGACCAGCCAATCGATCCAACATCTGGTCGATAAATGGCAGAGGAAAATGATCCTTTCGGGTAGCTTTATTAAGCCTTCTATAATCCATGCAAACTCTCCAGCCAGTTACTGTCCTTGTGGGGATCAACTCATTATTTTTATTGCTCACCACAGTGACACCTCCTTTCTTAGGAACACATTGGACAGGGCTTACCCAATTGCTATCAGCAATTGGATAGATGATCACAGCATCCAACCATTTAATTACCTCCTTTTTAACAACCTCTTTCATTGCAGGGTTAAGCCTTCTCTGTTGCTCAATACTCCTAAAGGATCCCTCCTCTAGAGTGATTTTGTGCATACAAAAAGATGAGCTAATTCCCTGAATATCAGCCAATGTCCAACCTATAGCCTTGCGGTATTGCTGTAGCAACTTTATTAAGGCCTCCTCATGCTCCGGCATTAAATCTAATGCAACAATAATGGGCAATGTCTCACTTTCCCCAAGATACACATACTTTAGATGATCTGGTAAGGGCTTCAAATCTAAAGTAGGTGCCTCAATCAAGGACGGCTTAATTGGAGGAGCCTTCCTTTGATCTAAATCTAAAGATTCGAAAACATCCTCACACCTAAACAATTCTTTTTCATTTTTTCTATCTAAAGAACAAACTTCTAAATCCTCTACACTAACCTCTCCATGATTTTCCAAATGCTTATTAGCCAAATCCTGTATTGCTGTCTCAATAACTGTGCTCTCCAGAATCCTGATGAAAGAGCAATCTTCTATCTCGTCTGGATATTTCATGGCTTTAAACACATTAAATTTCACTTCCTCATTACAGACTCTCATTGTTAATTCTCCTTTTTGAACATCTATTAATGCCCTACCAGTAGCCAAAAATGGACGACCTAGAATAATTGGGACATCTTTATCAGCCTCACAGTCTAAAATAATAAAATCAACAGGAAATATGAACTTATCAACTTTTACTAAAACATCCTCAATTTTACCCTCCGGATATGTGATAGACCTATCAGCTAGTTGAAGTGTAATTGTGGTAGGTCTAGCTTCACCAATACCTAACTTCCGATAGACCGAAAGAGGCATAAGGTTAATGCTTGCACCCAAATCACAAAGTGCTCTACCTAACTCCTTTCCACCTATAGACACAGGTATGGTAAATGACCCTGGATCCTTAGCCTTGGGGGGTAGCCCATTCTTGAGAATAGCACTACACTCCTCAGTAAGAGATACAGTTTCAAACTCACCTAACCTCTTCTTTTTAGTCAAAATATCCTTAAGAAATTTAGCATAATTAGGCATTTGCTCAATAGATTCTACTAAAGGGATATTTATATGCAACTGCTTAAGAATCTCTAAAAACTTTTTAAATTGATCATCCTGATTCCTAGGCTTTTGCCTTTGTGGAAAAGGTAGAGGTGGTACATAAGGCGGGGGCGGCACATAAGGTGGTTCTACATCTGGCACAGAACCAGATGCTCCAGCATTCTCTGTGCTGCCTCCAGCACCCTGACCAGACTCCAACTCTTTCTCGTCAACAACATTATTATCACTATTATTATTTTTATCTATAACCTGGGTTTTACTAGGCTCAATTCTTTCTTCTAATGGCTTACCACTCCTAAGAGTAACTGCCTTTACCTGCTCCTTACCTTCCCTTCTAGGGTGTTCAGTATCTGATGGAAGTTTCCCTTGAGGTCTTGCCTTCAGCTCATTAGCTAGCTGACCCACTTGCAATTCCAATGCCCTCATCGAAGCTTGATTACTTTGAATTGCGGCATCTGTGCGAGCCATAAATTCTTTCATCATCGCCTCGAGAGAACTTCCCGAATTTTGCTGGGGCAAAGCCTGCTTACTTTGCTGGGGCATTACCTGCGCTTTAGCAAATCCCGGCTGGTTCATCTTCTGTTGCGCTTGTACGTTATTTCCTTGACCTCCCCATGAGAAGTTGGGGTGGTTGCGCCAACCTGGATTATAGAAGTTAGAATAAGGGTTGTTCCTCTGATTACCTACAAAAAACACAGAAGCTGGATTGCTGGGGCAAAACTCGTAGTTGTGGTCTTCACCGCAATAGACACATGCTTCGTCCGTGACTTGGTTCACCACTGCTGCAGGCTCCATAGCTGGTGGCTGCTGATGACTAATCACTGTCACATTCTTAAGAGTGTTAGCAATCATTGCAAAATCAGCCCTAATGGTGGACACACCATCAACCTCTAATACACTCTTAACCTTTTTATTTGTGCCTCTAACATCCGACCACTGACAACTATTAATAGATATTCTTTCTAAAATTTCATAAGCTTCATCAAAAGTTTTTGCCAAAAGGGCCCCTCCAGCCGAAACATCGACCATACCTTGAGTTACTCCATTTAAACCACTGTAAAATGTTTCCATTTGAATACAATGAGGTAAACCATGCATGGGACACTTTCGTAAAAGCTCCTTAAACCTCTCCCAAGCCTCACTAAAAGTCTCATCTTCAAGTTGCCTAAACCCTACTATTTCACTCCTTAATTTCGCATTTCTATTAGGTGGGAAATATTTACTCAAAAATTTTTCAGCTAACTCATCCCACGTCCTAATTGATCCTGGAGCAAAAGAGTTTAACCATGACTTTGCTCCATCTCTAAGAGAATACGGGAACAAAGTTAATCTAAGAGCATCTCTAGGCACTCCTTGAATTACAAAAGAATCACTAACTCCTAGAAAAGACTTAAGATGTAAATGAGGGTCTTCAGATGTCAAACCATGGAATTGCCCCACGGTTTGCAACATCTGAAACATTACCGGTTTCATTTCAAAATTCGCCGCTTGGATTTGGGGACGTGCAATCCCTGGATTCAACTCATTAAACATCGGGACAGCATACGCTCGAATGGCTTTGGTCCTATCGTTCGCTATCAAGATAGGATTCTCAGCCTGATTATTTCGCTGCTCATTTTGCTCAAACAGTGGGTTTTGCTGCAGCAACGGATTCTGCTGGGGGTTCACTGCTACTGGACCTTCAGGAACCTGCGGAAGTTGCGGGGCGTTCTCCATCTGGTTTCTGCGCTGCTCCGTCCTTCTGTTCCTAAATGTTCTTTCAATTTCTGGATCAAGCTCAAACCGTACCCCAGGCGGATCACTCATGCACCAAAATCACACCTGCAAAAACAAAAGAAACAATCAAAAAGTTCTAGCACCAAACCACTAAAACACATACACAAAACAGATCAGATAAAAACTTATTCAAATCCCCGGCAACGGCGCCAAAAACTTGTTGGGTTCCTAGAGTGAGTAAAAATATGGTATAAAAGACTCTAGAATTCCTGTGCAAGTATACACAATCTGCAGCAAGTAATATTATCAATCCAAGGTCTGAATGAGCTTCCACTTTATCTATTTTGTGTAACTTTCTAATGGTTTCGAAGATAATAAAAATGTTTGGGTTTTATACGAATTATGCTGAAGCAAAATAAATGACAGAACAACGAGTAAACAAATAGATAGACAGATTAAAGACAGCCGCTGGTTAGGCTTTAGTGATTGTTCTAAGATATGCTCTAGCAATATTATTGATCATGCATTTCTCGCAGTATTATTAGCGAATTCCTCCCGGAACTCCGAATCTTTTGGGATATGTTTCAAACCCAATGAAGAGCGACCGATCAAGAACTAGGCAAATGGCTATCCCTAGCTCAGTCACTGGCGTTCACCAATACACAATGATCGTAGTGTGGATAATTGCCACACACTCTCTAAATCATCCCTGAAACTAGAGAGAGCTATCCATACCGGCTGGCCAGGCAGGCATAAAATGAGATTAAGCACAACAATTAACCAAAATGCGATAGTCAATTTATTACTAGAGATGAAGCACAGTAATCACATTATTCCTAATCAACACCTTAAGCTACTTAGTTCATAATAGGCATAGGAATACAAATTACAATCTGAGTATGCATGTCCATAACCACAAGTTAATAAAGAAAGTAAACTCCCTAATCAGCTTGCAGAAGATGGTGTTCTTGACAATCTTCAATCTCCCTGTACTATTCGGCTTCCAAGGGAAAACATGGAATGACTTTGACTTTGACGGCTACTTCTTTTATAGAAGGATGGGAGGCTTGAATTAGGTCAACTAGGACACGTGTAAGGCTCTCTTTGATCCTTTATCACGAAAATAACTCAACAGAAGTCGGTCCATGAAGTTGGCTAACGAGCTGTGATGTGACAGTTTCTGTTCCCAGTTTTGCTGCAGCATAGAATTTGCTCCCTCCAGTCGCTCAGCAGCATAATCTGCACAAAATAATTTCCAATGCTTCCATTCTTCCAAATGGGTTAAAACATGTAATACCTATCCAAAACCAACCCTAATAAGCATAAAGGACACACAAATCCCTATATAATTGAGGCCTAAATAACTACCTTTTGGGCAGTTATCAACCATCAAAGGTTTCTTCTTTTGAGTGGGTGAAAGAGGTTTCAAGACATCGTTTCCTCAACATATAAGCACGCGAAAATCAGCTCTATCAGCCTCTACTCCATCAAAAGCTCAAGGTAAACCTCCCTGACCATATACTCGTGTAGGAACGCGCTTAAGATAGTGGGAGGAAGAACTAAGAAAAGCGACCGAGAAAATTCATCGAGCTATTGAAGACGCTGCCATAGAAACGGAAGAAGAAGAAGATGATCCTTACCTTCCAAGGCCTTCTCACATTGATCTCGGCAGCCAACCTCACCTTCCAAGGTCTATAAAAGGGAATCAAGATGTTGGGTTTTATGCCCTAAAACTCGTAGATAGTAAATGTAACATTTGACGACTGTTTATAAATAAAGAGTTATTTCCATTCAATAAAGCGTTATTGATTTTTGAATGATTAGTATTGCCTAAATAACCACAAATCCAATAAACTAGTAACCCTGGGCTATGTTATGAAAACTTGAACTTTATGTAGTGACATAAAAGTTAATCAAGATCAAGTAATAGCCTAAACGGTCTATAGTATGGGGGTAAGGTTGGGTACCTTATTCTAGGAAAACTATGTGACGCGGCTCACTTTGTATATAGTGCAAATGATGTGATCTCGAATTGTTCATGTAGAGACATGCGAGTGGGGGCATCCTATGCAAATGAATTTGAAATAAGACCAGGACCAAGAAATAAGTCACTCCTTCTTTATAACGTCGTTTACTAACGAGACTCACTATTTCAAGTGATGACCTAGGTAACTCGATCTTAATCCTGAGCTATCTATGAACTCCTGTTTATTCGGAATTATCCCTTGGTCTGCATGGGTGAGAGTGGTTCATCATCGTCGACTCAATGCAATAATCTAAAGCTGGAAATGTCATGTATACTATAATAATGCAATGAACTAGGGCATCCTTATACCCATTATACATTTCTTCCACTTGCTCTACATTAGATGCCATACATATCTCGTAGACCTAGACCCTCTAGATGACTCTCAAACACTTTAGTCGTGAGAGCCTTCGTAAATGGATCAGCGATGTTGTGCTCTGAAGCGACCTTAGTGACAATCACATCTTTTCGTTGCACAATCTTCCGTATCAGGTGATACTTCCCCTCGATGTGTTTACCCCGTTTGTGGCTTCGAGGTTCTTTTGAGTTGGCTACAGCCCCACTGTTGTCACAGTATAGTGTTTTGGGCAAGTTCATATTTGGAACAACTTCCAAATCAGTCAAGAACTTTCTAAGTCATATTGCCTCCTTAGCTGCTTCGCAAGGTGCTACATACTCAGCCTCCATGGTTGAGTCTGCTATGCATCCTTATTTGATGCTTCTCCAAACTACTACTCCTCCATTGAGGGTGAATACTGACCCTGATGTGGATTTCCTTGAATCCTTATCAGCTTGAAAGTCAGAGTCAGTGTATCCAGTAAGAATCAAATCCTTAGCTCCATACATAAGCATGTAGTCCCTCATTCTCTGAAGATACTTGAGGATATTCTTAACCGCTCCCCAGTGGTCACCCTAGATTAGACTGATACCTAATGACTACTCTCACTGCAAAACATATGTCAGGCCTAGTGCAGAGCTTAACATACATTAAGCTGCCCACAGCTGAGGCGTAGGGAATGTGTCTCATGTTCTCAACTTCTTGAGGTGTCTTAGGAGACTGTTCCTTAGACAGGTGTACCCCATGTCTGAAGGGTAGTAATCCCTTCTTGGAGTTTTGCATCGAATATCAAGACAACATTTTTTCAATATACGTTCTTTGAGACAGTGCTAGCGTTTTGTTCTTACGATCCCTTATGATTTGGATTCCCAGAACATATTGAGCCTCTCCCAGATCTTTCATTTGGAATTGGGCTGCTAGCCATTTTTTAATGTCAGTGAGGTATCCTACATCATTCCCAATGAGCAGGATATCGTCTACATAAAGTATTAGAAAAGCTACTTTCCTTTTGTTGATTTTCTTGTACACACAAGGCTCATCAACGTTTTGGTCAAAGCCAAAAGATTTGATTGCAGTATCAAATCTAATGTTCCATGATCTGGACGCTTGTTTCAATCCATAAATGGATCGATTGAGCTTACAAACCTTTTGTTCCTGACCTTGGCCTATGAACCCTTCGGGTTGAGACATGAAGATATTCTCTTCAAGGTTACCATTCAGAAAGGCAGTCTTGACATCCATTTGCCATATTTCATAGTCATAATATGTGCTATGGATAAGAGAATTCTTATGGACTTTAACATGGCTACAGAAGATAAAGTTTCCTCATAGTCAACCCCTTCCTTTTGGGTATAACCCTATGCCACTAGTCTAGTTTTGAAGGTCTGTATCTTCCCAGCTGCATCTCTTTTTCTCTTATAGATCCTTTTGCATCCTATGGGTTTTACCCCATCTGGTAGATCTGTGAGTTCCCATACAAAATTGGAGTGCATCGACTCCATTTCTAGTTTCATGGCTTTGACCCATTCATCCTTATCTTCGTCATTCATTGCATGTCGATAGGACAATGGATCCTCAATGCCATCATTAGGTATGACAACTTGAGTTTCAGTTAAACCCAAGTAGCGATCAGGTTGCAATACAACCCTCCCACTAAGTCGAGGCATTCTCAACGATTGAGATGGACGGGATGGATCTGAAGAACTAGTTTCTATTGGGTTTTATGCCCTAAAACTCGTAGATAGTGAATGTAAACAAATTGTACACTTATTTCAATAAAGTGTTATTGAGTTTCTACAATAAAATGTTATTGTTAAATATTGCACAATTTGACCCAAATCCAATAAACTAAGATCCAAGGTTGTTTGTATGTAACTTGAACTAGCATGTGGGGACATATGAGGATCGATGTTCAAGTAACAACCTAAAAGGTCTATAGTACAAGGATAAGGTTGGGTACCTTATCTTGGTAACACTATGTGATACGGTCCACTTTGTATTTGATACAGACGTATTGATCCAAAGCGTCCATGTAGTAGACATGCGAGCGGGGGTATACTATGCAATGAGTTTGCATAAGATCGGACCATGAAATGGTAAACCACTAGATATAACACCGTTAACTAGTTAGGTTACTGTTTCAATAGGATGACGTAGGTAACTCAGTCTTAATCCTGAGTGTGTCATGAACTCCTTCTCATGAGGGATTGTCCTTTGATTAGCATGGGTGAGAGTGGCCAATACGCCGACTCAATATGCCTTCCTTTTTTGGGACAAGACCGAGTGGGAGGCTGGGGACATGACAACACAAGAAGGAATTCACTCCTTCCCACTTCTAGGAGAAGTAGATGAGTGTTCCCTTAAGTGGTGACTTCGAGACTTGAACAAAGGGATCTCGCCCTCTCACTGGCCTGAGATAGACTTTCTGTTTATTGGTTGGACCATAAGCAGGTTGTTCATTAGAGGAGCACTGGTACTTAAGGAGACAGATGTAACACAGGGGTAAAACGGTAATTTGACCCAACTGTGATTACGAACACTACTGAAGGATTGACTTACCGGTATAGGTCTATATCCGTGGACACAGAAATGTTCTACAGTGAGAAGAGTTCGGTTGTGGGTCTTTAGTGGAATGACCCACAGTTAATGAATATTGGTTAACCTGATTAATGAGTTTAATATATTAACCTCATATCATTGGAGCTTCTGATCTGTAGGTCCATTAGGTCCCCCTGCTAGCTCGTAAAGAGTAATTAGGAAGAAATATATCTTGAGAGAATTTGAATAGTTCAAATTCATATTGGGAATTAAGTTAATTGTATGAGATACAAATTAATATAATGTATAGTGATGCATTAAAATATAAAGTCTAATTTGAGATTAAACTTTATTATATTGAGAGATTGATATATTTGAAAGAGTTCAAATATATGCTAATTAAATATATGGTATTTAATTAGAAGATGAATTAATTAATTATGAATTAATTAATTATTCAATTTAGTTTAAATTAAATGAGATTTATTTTTTTTTTTTTTGAAGAAAAATGAGATTTAATTAAACTATAGTCTATGAGAGAAATAAATATTTGAAGAAGTTCAAATATTAATATGAATTTGATTCATATTAAATTTATAGGATATAAGAGAATTTGAAGGAGTTCAAATTTTAATATGAATTTGATTCATATTATAGAATTAATTAATTGAAGGCCTGAAATTAAATATATGATATTTAATTGGGTAATTAATTAATTAAATAATAGAAAGTCTGAAATTAAATATATGATATTTAATTGGTGATTAATTAATTAAAGAATTAATTTCAATTAATTAATTGGAAATTAATCAATTATGGAAATGATTAATCACTTATGGAAGTAATTTTTTTTTTTTTTTTGAACATCACTTATGGAAGTAATTAATCATTTATAAAAATGATTCAATCACTTATGGAAGTGATCAATCATTTATGGAAAAGATTAATCAATTATGGAATTGATTGGTCATGGAATTGATTAATTAGGGAAAAGATTAAATCAGTTATGGAAATAATTGATTTTAAATGAATATTTTATTCATGACCTTTCTCCTATAAATAGAACACTAAACCTAGGGTTTAGGTACTACAACATAAGGCCATAAGAATGCACTTATGCATTCTCTCTAGCATCCTTCTAATATTCTCTCAACCCAAGAACTCTAGGGAGAATTTTCTCTCTAGAGTTTTTCCCATACAAGATTAGGTAGTCCCACAACTACGTTCCTAATCTCAAATTTAAAGCAGGGAAGATCAACTGGTGGTGTCCCAATTGTTGACATTTGGTCCAAAATCAAGAAAGGCGTTCTTGATATTTCAGAGACGACAACGACAGTATGTTTGCTTCTCCCCTTTAGATTTAGATCTAATAATTTTTGTATGCTTAGCCTTAAGTTTGTATAGAATTTGTTCTATGTTTTTTGCCAATGTAATAGTATTTTTGGATAAACAAAATTAACTACGAATCGGTCCCAATAATGCTTCTGCTTTATCGGAATTAGGGAATTCCAAATCCTTACAGTTCCTTCATCAACCCTTTTTGAAGGTACAGCTTCATCAATCACTCTTGGTGATTCTTCAGTAACTTCTCCTAATATTTTTTTGCTACGTGGTTTATGATCCCTCATGTGGTCTTCCTTAAAGAAGGTGGCGTTTGTCGATACAATCACCTTATTTTCTTGTGGGTCGTAGAAATAATCACCTCTCGTTTCTTTAGGGTAACCAACAAATTGGCACAATTTTGAACGAGGTTCCAGTTTCTTAGGATTTGTCACAAGCACGTGTACTGGACAACCCCAGATGCGAAAGTGATGCAAACTAGGTTTACGTCCCTTCCATAATTCGAAAGGTGTTTCAGAAATACTTTTCGAGGGAACATTGTTCAAGATATGTACTGTAGTCTCTATTGCATACCTCCAAAACGAGCAAGGCAATTGAGCATAGCCCATCATTGATCGAACCATGTCTAACAAGGTTTTATTTCTCCTTTCTGATACACCATTTTTTTGAGGTGTACCAGGGGCTAAGAGTTGAGATTGGATTCCATGTTCTATCATATAATCCTGGAATCTTTTATCCATATACTCCTCTCCTCGATCAGATCAAAGTACTTTAATAGATTTACCTAATAGGTTTTCAACTTCAGCCTTAAACTCCTTAAACTTTTCAAGGGCTTAGGACTTATGTCCCATTAGGTACAGGTAACCATATCTTGAATATAATCATCTATAAATGAGATGAAATATTCGTACCCTCCTCGAGCTTTTACATTCATTGGACCACATAGATCCGAATGTATTAACTCTAAGGGTTCGTTGGCTTTGTAACCTTTTCCAGTAAAGGGTTTTTTGGTCATTTTTCCCTCGAGATAAGATTCACAAGGTCGTAGTGAATCATCTTCTAACTTGCTTAGAAGTCCATTCTTTACCAAACGACCAATTCTATCGATGTTTATATGACCAAGTCTAAGTTGCCAAAGATGAGTATTGTTACTTGCTGGAGAAATCTTTTGCCTTTTTCTTTGAGTTTCAGCAGTTTTAAATAATTCGTGATTTAAAAGTGTTTTGTTTTCGGTTGGTCTTAATACATACAAGTTATTTTCTAATTTGGTTGAACAAATAAGTACACCATTCTTATAAATGAACACTTCATTCATATCAAACGTAACTGTATATGATTGTTCAATCAAACATGAAATAGAAATTAAGTTCCTCTTAATCTTGGGAACAATTAACAAACTTTCTAAAAGTAAGAATCTATTTCTAAAAAATAACTTCGCAACTCCCTCTGCTTTAGCTGAAATGACTTCTTCAGTTCCGACCCTGAGTGTCATTTCCCCATCGTTCAACTGCCGAAAGGAATTATTTTCCTGAAAAGAAGAGCAAACATGATTAGTTGCTCCTGAATCAAGTATCCAGGTAAACTCATCATGTTCTACTAGGCATGTTTCTAAAACTAGTAAATCAAATTTACCTTCATTTTCCTTCTTTTTCTCAGCAAGGTACTTTGGGCAGTTTCTCTTCCAGTGTCCATCTACATTGCAGTGGAAACACTTGCCCTTGTCTGCCACAACTTTGGCTTTTCCCTTGCATTTAGCAGCAATACCGGGAGCTTTCCCCTTGTTTTCTTTCTTCTTCTGAGATTTCTTTGAAGAAGTGGTTACATTTTTAGTTCTAGAGGATGAACCCTTCTCGAACTTTCTTTTAGATTGAACAACGTTTGCTTCACCTTCTACCTGTCCCTTGTTCTTAAGAAGAGACTGATAGAGTTGTAGCTCATTCAGGAGGCTAGTCAGGTTGAATACTATTTTATTCATCATTGCATTGCTTCGAAACTGCAAAAAACTCTTCGGAAGAGATTCTAAGATGAATGCAACCTGACTACGCTCATCTATGACCGCCCCTTTGCTTCTGTCACGTTGAATTGGACAATCATATCCAAGACATGTTCCTGAACAGACGTGCCCTCTTTCATGCGACAATTATAAACGTATTTGAGAGCATCATGGTGGAGTTGGTAGGATTTTTGTCCAAACATCTCCTGGAGAGAGTTCATAATCTTCCTCGCTGTTACCATGCCCTCATGCCTTTTAGCCAGAACTTCAGATAAGTTGGCTAAGATATCGACGCGAGCCTTATCATTGGCCTTTGTCCAGCAGTCATAAGCATCCTTAATTGCTTGGGATGCAATACGAGCAGGGGTTGGAGGACAATCCTCCATTAAGATGAACCGCAGATCATCGACAACAACAATCGTATTCAGGTTCGACTTCCACGTAGCGTAATTTTTGCCGGTTAATTTCGCATTTTTAAGCAGAGAGACAATTGAGGAAGACATTGCTGAAATTTAAACAAACAATGATAGTATTAGTTATCTTTGTCTTAACCCATCACTCAAGCAAACAATTGCACACAATCCAATCAATTTAGCAAAACAGACAATCACAGAACCCTAAAACTATTGATTTAGTTTTACAACGACGTTTCAGAGGTTTAGAATATCAGCCACCGAAGGGTGATCAAGTACTCCTCCTCTAAAATGAGACATTTCTCAGCTAATTCTAATTCCAGAATAACTCATATTCCTATAGACATTAGCCACCGTTGTTCGGTCAAGGATTTGTTAACACTTTTAACTCATCCTCGTAAGTGTAACCCTCCCACTTTCATATCTCAGAGGCACGCACCAACAGGCTACCAGAGGAAAAGACAACTGTTGGTAATTACCCTAAGAGCTCCTATTCTTTTTAGGAGTTCAGGATGTTCCAAACCCTATGATCAGGCCTTCCGAAGGGATGGTTGCGTCAAGACAACCTGCAGGCGGATCATAGGACTCTCACGGCGTGACCTAGGGGCAGAGACCGAGGGATACGTTGACACGTGTCCCGCTCCCACTTACTCTAGACATTTTTCCCATTCACCTTGTTAATGATTCATGCAAACACTTTCCAAATGGAGGCCGCTCCTATGGCGACTCGAAGCCGAGCATGAACCTCACGTTGTGAATATAGGGACGTAGGAGCAAAACTTGATTTAAATCTCGTTTTGTAATTTTCCTCCCACTGAAAATGTCCTAAGGTTAATTTAGGATTGTTTAACTTAGATAAAATTCGGCTAAGTCATTCTATCTAAGTCTGATCCTATCATAACAATTATGGAAAGGATTCAACCGCAATGTTTTAGGTGAATTAAACTTCTTTTAATCAACCCAACATTGCAAGTCAACACTACTATGGTTAGTTCAACTCAAGGTTCGGGTCAGTTCCCAGGTAGGAGGTGTTCCGTAAACCGTTAACTTAAATACCCCCAACCTTAGACAGAACTTTACCGAGAAAGTTCCTTTATAACCTCAATAATGTAAGGTCTTTACTCTAAAGATCTAGGTGCATTAAACACTTTTAACAAACCTAGTGATTTTGCATGCTAACATTTAACTATGATTAATTCAACTCTGGTATTCTGGGTCAGTTCCCAGGTATGAGGTGTTCCGTAAATCGTCAACTTAAATACCCCTAGCCTTAGACAGAACATTACCAGTGGAGTTCCCTTATAATCATAGCAATGTTTTTCCTACTTAGTCAATTAAACTATTTTTAATTCTAAGTAAGAAAAAATTCTAATCCTATTAGAAATCGATCTAGGTCTAATTAATTTTAAACAATTTAAAATTAATCCAATTTATCTTATGATCCTATGTTTGCATGCTATTTTTGATTATAGATTGATAGTTTCTAATCATTAATATTAAAGAACTTATTTCAAATTTTAATGATTAATCCTATAATCAAGAATATAGGGTTTAATTCATTCAACAATCTCATTCAAATTAAATAATTAAACCATACTAATTGCATGAATAATATAACAATTATATTATTAACTATGGATGTTTCATACTTCATGCAATTTTGATTTTCTTTTATCATAACAATTATAAGTCAATCAAGAAAATAAATCAAGCATGCTCCATTCATCACATTAAACATAACTCTTTATATTTAATTTAAGTAATGGCATGCTTCATGCTTTCCAATTTTTCATATAATTAATATACACTTATATTAAAAAATATGAAAATAATTCCATGCATTTAAAACATACATTATAACTATTTATAATATATAAATAAATGCATGAGCATGTTTATAACCTAAGGTGGGATTAAATATTCTATATGACATCCATAAAGCATATAAATAGCAATTGAACCGGTTAATTTTGGCCCCTAGGATAAAATAAAGCATTACATTACATTAATTTTAGCTAAAATCTATCCTAAAATCCTTCTGCAGCTCCAAAAATTGGTCTAAACAGCACGAACCGCCCCAAACCACCTCGAACCGACCTCCAAAATCACGAACCAAGACAAAAAGTAACTGAACAGGACCAAATAGGTCCCAGCCCAGCCGAACCGGAGTGAACCGAACTGCCCACCAGCTTGAACCGCGTTTGTTGAAGCCCTAATTCGCGCCACCATCGTGACACCATCGAGACGCTATTAACACAGCGTCTCGACGCTGTGTGAATTTCTTTTCTTCAGCGCCTGCAATCGGGACAGCGTCGGGACGCTTTGTGAACAGCGTCCCGAAGCTGTTACGTCTGGAACGATTTCTGGGCAAAAAACAGAATCGACTTCTTCGGTTTTCTCTCTGATTTTAGCGGCGATATCTTGCATTTTCATCTCATAAAAACCTATTCTAGACCCGGACTTACAAAGGAATCAATTTTACATAAAATACCCGAAACATCGGGCCTTACATGATCAAAATCACATAAAAATAAAATCTATGGCCATAAAATTAACCTAAACAGTTCAACGCAAACCAAACATACATTATGCATAAATCTCACCTATTAGAGCCTATCGAAAAAATTTAATATTAATTAATAGGGACAGCGATGACTCTGATGCCGATTGAAGGGGATAAAAGCCCCCACGCAGCGGAAGCGCATCGATTGGACCTTACGCCGTATAGTAATTAACATTAAAATATCGTTACAAAAAGGCATAATAAACTTTAAACGTGCTTTAAAGTTGCTGGAAAATAGCTATAAACATGTTGAAAAATAAATCTAAATTTATTTTCATGCTTTTCTAGAGAAACGTGAAAGAACCATTACAAACCTTCGTTGTAGACTTGACCGTTCTTCGCCAACGATGCTCCAACGACCGAAAACGCAGCAACTCCCTATTGATTTCTTTGCTGGAAATTTCTTCTTCAAAGGCACAACTGAAGGTGTTCATATAACACATGAGGAAGCAATTGAAGATTGGAAGCACCTAACTACATCAATTTTGGTCCTAAAGCATGCTTGTTCTAGGAAAAATAGAACAGAGAGAAAGAAACACCAACCTTTTTGTAGCTCAACTTTGTGATGCTCCTTGTTGTGTCTTCTTCTCCAACCTTTCTTGGACAACCTCTAGAGTCTACCCTACTATCCTCCAGGCCAAGAGCGACTTGTGGGAGTCTATATAAGATAGGGAATGGGAAGGGAATGCTTAAAGGATCAAGCTATGGAGAAGTATAAGAGATGAGAGAGCTTGAGTCCAAATTCCAGCAGCATAACAGTAAAGAAAAAGGCTCTCTACCTTTGAATCTGATTCAAAACCCATATAAAGACATTCTCCATGCAAGGAGTAGCCTCAAGACACAAGACACATGGTAGTCTTGCAAGCCAAAGTGGATTCTAAGTGTCCATTTTACAAGACATGCAACTATTGCATGAGATGAGTTGTTTTCCACTTTGTATCTTCATGCAAGAGTGGGAATCCAACTTAATCCACTAATTACACCTTTGAAATCTGATTTCAAGCTTGCAATTTAATGTTGATTTCAATTCCAAATTGAATTTAACATTAAGTAATTGATTTTGAGACATTTCAAAATGATTTCTTATGATTAAGCCAATTAATCATACTAATCTTGTGCAATTAATCATATATGATTCCTAATACATATATATGGTATTCAAAACACTTTTAAATACTCCATCTCTCATTTTCTAATTTAATTCATAATTAAATTATTGTGTGAAACACAATTTACGATAATACCCTTTTTCCCGATTTTGAACGATTCAAAGCTTCTTATCTTTTGTTCTAGGCTTTATTCCGATATGAGCAAGTAGGGGGACCTAATGGACCTATAGATCATGGGCTCCAACGATTCGAGGCTAACCGACTAATCTCATTATCCAAGCTAGCCAACATTCATTAACTACCAGGGCACTCCACTATAGCCCGATAGTTGCACTCCCCTCACTATAGATATATTTCTGTCCACTTGATTTAACCATGATTAGTAAGTCGATCCTTCACAGGTTGTTTGTAGCTATAGCTAGGTCAAAAAGTCGTTTCACCCCTATAGTACTTCTAGTTCCTTAAGTCCCAATGATCCTCTAATGAACAATTGGTTTATGGTCCAACCAATAAACCGAGTCCCTCTCGGGCATATGAGAGGGCGAGATCCCTTTGTTCAAGCCCCGGAGTCAACACTTAAGGGAGCAACCTCTCTATTATCCCTAATTTGGGTAGGAGTGAATTCCTTTTTGCACGACCATGTCCCCAGCTATCTACTCGTTCCTATCCCTGAAAGGAGAGGCTTATTGAGTCGGCGATACTGAGCCACTCTCACTTATGCAGATCTAAGGATAAGCCCGAATAAACAGGAGTTCATTGTTAGCTCAGGATTAAGATCGAGTTACCTAGGTCATCACATGAAATAGTCAGTCTCGTCAGTAAACGGTGTTATAAAGTGAGAGCGACTTATTTCTCGGTCCTGGTCTTATGCAAACTCATTGCATAGGACGCCCGCACTCGCATGTCTCTACATGGACGATTTAGGATCACATCGTCTATACCATCTATAAAGTGGGTCGGGTCTCATAGTGTCTCTAGAATAAGGTACCCAACCCTATCTCTATACTATAGACCGTTTTGGCTATTACTCAAGCTTGATCCACTTTTATGTCTCTACATAAGGCTCAAGTGTTCATCCTATAGCCATGGATCTTCGTTTATTGGATTTGGGTTATTATATGTGCAATTTACTTTATTCAGTAATAACTTTACTGAATTAATCTCGATAACGCCTTTATCGAATAAGTATATAATTTTGTTTAACATTCACTATCTACGAGTTTTAGGGCTCCAATCCCAAAAACAACAACCACAAAGGTTACACCGGTATGTCTCTAAGTCTAGGACGCAAAAGACTTGTGGGAGTCTTTCTCTAAGAGGGAGGCTAGAGAGAATTCTATGGTCTTGTCTTGTGAGTCTAAGAGCAAGAGAAGAGTACTGAACCAATTCGGTCTAGTGTTCTATTTATAGAAGAGAGATCATGAATAAAATATTCAATTAAATCAATCTTTATTCCTTTTTAATCAATCCAAGATCAATCAATTCCATAATTGATTAATCTTTTCCACAAATGACTAATTACTTCCATAAGTGATTAGATCATTTCCATAAATGATTAATCACTTCCTTAAGTGATTAATTATTTCCATAATTTATTAATTCCCGGCTAATGAATTCTTTAATTAATTAACCACCAATTAAATATCACATATTTAATTTCCGATCTTGAATTAATTAATTTTGCCCAAATAGATTTTAGGCCTTAAAATTAATTAATTCATATTTGAACCCTTTCAAACTTCCATAAATTTATTGTGACTCAAATTTATATTAATATTTGAATTTCTTCAAATATTATTTTCTCTCATAATAATATATCAATATATATTATATTGTTTCTCTTAGTAAATTGAACACTTTCAATTTACATTTATTACTTAGTTGCCTCAAATTACTTTCATGAGCTACCAGTGGGACCTAATGGACCTGCAGATCAGAAGCTCCAACGATGTGAGATTAATTGGTCAAACTCATTAACCAAATTAATCAATATTCGTTAATTGTGTGTACATTCCACTATAGACTCACAGTTGCACTCTTCTCATTGCAGACATATTTTCTGTGTCCACGGATATAGACCAATATTGACTAGTTAGTCCTTCACGAGTGTCCGTAACACCAGTTGGGTCAAATTACCGTTTTACCCCTGGGTTACTTATATTTCCTTAAGTACCAGTTCTCCTCTAATGAACAACCTGTTTGTGGTCCAACCTTAAAAAAAAACCCTCTCGTGCCATTGAGAGGGTGGGGCTCTTTGTTCAAGACTCGGAGTTACCACATAAGGGAACACTCATCTGCTTCCCTAAATTCGGGAAGGAGTGAATTCCATCTTGTACGATTATGTTCTCAGCTCCCCACTCGATCTTGTCCCCAAAATGGTAGGCTTATTGAGTCGGCGTATTGGCCACTCTCACCCATACAAGTCAAAGGACAATCCCTCATGTGCATGAGTCCATAATCAACTCAGGATTAAGACTAAGTTGTCTAGGTCATCCTAGTGAAATAGAAAACCAACTAGTTAACGGTGTTATAACCAGTGGTTACTATTTCGCGGTCCGGTCTTATGCAAACTCATTGCATAGGATACCCCCACTCGCATGTCTCCTACACGAATGTGTTGGATCATAGCGTTTGTATCAAATATAAAGTGGGTCGTATTCATAGTGTCGCCAGGATAAGGCACCCAGTCTTATCCCTATACTATAGACCCTTTAGGCTGTTTCTTGAAAAGTGACCCTCATATGTCGCCACATATAGTTCAAGACTCATATTACAGCTTAGGATGTCTAGTTTATTGGATTAAGGTTATTTTAGGCAAAGACAAATATAAAATAACTAATAACATTTAATGGAAAAATATATCAATATTATTTCATTAATATTCAGTCAATGGTTACATTCACTATCTACGAGTTTTAGGGCATAAAGCCCAACACACATCAGCTCCTCAGTCGAAGAAACCGAGCCCTCAACGCAAACCATCAAAGGTTTCTTCTTCTGAGTGGGTGAAAGAGGTTTCGAAGACTTCATCGTTTCCTCAACATATAAGCACGCGAAAATCAGCTCCGTCAGCCTCTACTCCATCGAAAGCTCAAGGTAAACCTCCCTGACCATATACTCGTGTAGGAACGCGCTTAAGATAGTGGGAGGAAGAACTAAGAAAAGCAACCGAGAAAATTCATCGAGCTATTGAAGACGCTGCCATAGAAACGGAAGAAGAAGAAGAGGATCCTTACCTTCCAAGGCCTTCTCACACTGATCTCGGCAGCCAACCTCACCTTCCAAGGTCTATAAAAGGGAATCAAGATGTTGGGTTTTATGCCCTAAAACTCGTAGATAGTAAATGTAACATTTGATGACTGTTTATAAATAAAGAGTTATTTCCATTCAATAAAGCGTTATTGATTTTTGAATGATTAGTATTACCTAAATAACCACAAATCCAATAAACTAGTAACCCTGGGCTATGTTATGAAAACTTGAACTTTATGTAGTGACATAAAAGTTAATCAAGTTCAAGTAATAGCCTAAACGGTCTATAGTATGGGGGTAAGGTTGGGTACCTTATTCTAAGAAAACTATGTGACGCGGCTCACTTTGTATATAGTGCAAATGATGTGATCTCGAATCGTTCATGTAGAGACATGCGAGTGGGGGCGTCCTATGCAAATGAATTTGCATAAGACCAGGACGAAGAAATAAGTCACTCTTGCTTTATAACGTCGTTTACTAACAAGACTAACTATTTCAAGTGATGACCTAGGTAACTCAATCTTAATCCTGAGCTAACTATGAACTCCTGTTTATTCAGAATTATCCCTTGATCTGCATGGGTGAGAGTGGTTCATCATCGCCGACTCAATAAGCCTACCATTTTGGGGATAAGATCGAGTAGATAGTTTGGGACATAGTCTTGCAAGACGAAATTCACTCATATCCGATTTAGGGATGGTAGAGAGGTTGTTCCCTTAAGTGTTGACTCCGGAACGTGAACAAAGGGATCCCGCCCTCTCATTGGCTCAAGAGGTTTTAGGTTTAGTGGTCGGACCACAAACCAATTGTTCATTAGGGACTCAGTGGAGACTTAAGGAACCAAATGTAACTTCAGTGGTAAAACGGACATTTGACCCAGCTGTAGTTACGAACAACCTATGAAGGGTCAACTTACTAATCGTGGTTATATCGGGTGGACAGAAATACATCTATAGTGAGGGGAGTTCAGCTATCGGGCTATAATGGAGTGTCCCGGTAGTTAACGAATGTTGGTTAACTAGGTTAAAAGATTTTAATCTGTTAATCTCGGATCGTTGGAGCCCATGATTTGTAGGTTCATTAGGTCCCCTGCTAGCTCGTACGGAATAATCCTTAGAACAAAGTGATTAGAGAATTTGAAACGTTCATATTCAAATTAGGGAGTTAACATTAAATTATGTACGATGTATTTAACGTAATAGTTTAATTATGGTTTAAACTATATTTAGAGAGAGTTAGAAATATTTAAATACGATTTAAATATTTATCATAAGAATGGGGATTCCTGTTAGTACACCGGGATTGAAAGATAGCGGGATTGGTGAATAATTCAATATTGGATATTGAATTAATAATTAATTAAATAGTTTAATTAATTTAAATTTTATCTAAAAATAGTTTTATATAAAATATATTTAAAATAATTAGAATTTAACTTCAATTCTAAAAATTGAATTAAAATTCAATTTTAATCAATTAATAAAATGAAAATTCTTTTCATTTTAGGAGGTGTAGTGGATTAACTTGTAATCCAAAGTTTGCCTCTCAAATTGACACCTCTAATCCAACTAATCTCTTGATTATTTGTTGTCACCTTGAGCTTGAATCAAGCTGCATGATATTTTGATATATATGTTGAAGATCAAGCTGAGAATGAGCTAATGTTACTGAATATTCACACTGAAAACTCCATAGCTCTCAAAACTTACAAAATCTCCCTTCATCTCAATTTCCATCACAAATTCAAGTCTCACAACTCGTTCTAAGGTTGGAGAATAGCGGGGAAGATCACAGTGGTCGTCCACATTGAGTTCGTGCTGTGAATTACGCAAAGAAGCTCACAGATTTGCTTCCCAAAGGTTGGTAAAATTGCTCTCTATTTTCGGTTCTATGTTTATACATGTTTTCATTTGCAAAATTCATGAAATTGAGAGGTCATCGATCCAAATTGCTTCCGCTAGTGTCACGTGCACCCCTTTCACAAGATGCAAGAAGCAAAGAGATGCAGCCTTCGGCTCCTTACATAGCCGCTCCCAGCCATAACTGTGCAAAATATCCTCGATTAAATCTAGGAGAGGACCTGTCTTTCTGGAAAATGCTTTTTCTCATGTCAGAACCCGCTTCTTCATGATAGCTAGATGGGTCTGAGCGTCTGGGTGAGCTTCCACTTGTACTTCTACTCTCAGCCTCTTTGTTGAAGTCTTCTTCGACCGAGGAACAACTTGTTCTCTCCTCACAAGCGACGATGATGGTGGTGTCTTTGCTTGGGAAAGCATAGAAGTCGCTTCCCTAGTGCTAGGCTTCCTCAAGGAACTTTCTGTTCTTTTTCTTTTTTTAGTTCTTCCTTCAGTTGCACTGTCTTCTTCATGTTTGTCCCTCTTGGGTGGTTGGTCCCTTGAGATCTCAAAGACCTCTTATTTATTAATTAGGACTTGTTGTTCCTCTTCTTGCTCATGTTTGATCATGTCCTCGACCTTCTGGTGCTCGAACAAGTCCTCGTGTACATTTTTATCCACTTTTGGTGGAGGTGGGACTTGCACTTTAGACTACACCTCAGGATCTAGTGCAAACTCGATTTATGTCTCTGTTTGCGCCATATTTGTTGTCGCAAACTTCTCTACAAAATCTTTTGAATGGTCCTCAAAAACGGGTGCTAACTTTTCTTCCTTTTTCTCAGTGGTATCCACTAAGCCCTTTAGGCAAGCGGCGGCGAAGTCTCGAGCAGCTTTCTCTTTTTCTTCGATTTTCTTCCTCTTAGCCTCCCTTTTTGCTTCCTTTTTTCTTCTTCTTTTCTCAGCCAGTTGCTCGTCTCTAATCTGGCGCGCCATGGCTTTTGCAAACCATAGAGCATCAGCTACTACTCTACTTTATTTCTCCTGCCCCTTCTACTGCTGCAACATCGAACCCCATCATGTTGATCTTTTCCTTTTCAGCTTGGATGGATCTGTGGCTAAGGTTGAATCTTGAACATGCCTTTGCGCTCCAAATGCGGGTGCATCCTTCTTAGAAAGTGCCTCAGGGATTGGCACATCCTCATCTATCTGGGCGATGGTT
This sequence comes from Luffa acutangula, assembly GCA_036850905.1. Taxonomy (NCBI): domain Eukaryota; kingdom Viridiplantae; phylum Streptophyta; class Magnoliopsida; order Cucurbitales; family Cucurbitaceae; genus Luffa; species Luffa acutangula. The sequence continues at coordinate 22,053,631 of CM072087.1, forward strand.
GTGGTCGCATTTTTATGTTGGCCCTTAGACATTCAGGTTGCTTCACATTTGCACCCGCAACCTGTCTGCATGGTTCAACTTCATCTCTTCTTTTTCTTTTGAAGTATTTTACCTCCACTTTTTGTGCCTCTACTTCTTCTATTTCCTTAATCCTTACTGCTTTTGGCTTAAGGACTAACGATGTGTCTTCTTCTTCTTCTTCCTTGGTGTCCAAGGCGGCGTCTTCAATGGTCTGACAGCTCTTCTCGACTGCCTTCCTCAGTTCATCCTCCCACTCTTTTGAGCGCAATCCTGCACAAGTGATCGATCGGATAGGTTTACCCTGAGGTTTCGATTGTGTAGAGGCCGAACGAAATGATTGGCATGTGGTTACTTGTCGCGGGATTGAAAAAGGATTAGAAACCTCTTTCAGCCGCTTAGAAGAAGAAACCTTTGACGATTTAAGTTGAGGGCTTGGTTTCTTCAACCGAGGAGCTGATGAAGGCTTTATCTTTTACCGTTTTTCTTTGTGGGTTGGAAATAGAAAGTCTCGACGGTAGTTTCTGAGTTGAATGGCGACCAACTCCGGTGGTGTAGATGGTTGGAATGGCTGATTAGAGAGAATGGGGTTTGGCGGGATCCTTTAGGGCGAGAGAGACATTGGGGAAGTTCAAGCAATTGTTTGACCAATCTCAAATTTTCCTCTATTTATACGTTTCAAGCTTCCCTCAAATGACTTGTCAATTTTAACTGGCGTCACTCTAGGCCTTCAGATTTTACCGAAATTGTGCCTGCAAATTCATCACAATGTCCTTCCGAATTTTTTTTCCTTAATTAGCTCAGGGTTGTTTTGCGACCGCATTCACGTTTCTAATTTTGTCTTTCCTCCAATCGCCTTGTTCCTGTAATTTAACTTATTTTTTGCACACTTATTCAAAATGTTTAGAATGTTCATACGGGATAAGCATACAAAATTAAAGAAGAATTACATGACTTAATTGAAGATTTTGCTAGATTTTTGGCAAATCCGGAAAATGCAAGTCTTGGTTCACAAGACTTGATTTTCTTGTTTTTTTTTTTAACAAAAGGAAAAGAAAACATAACACAAAATAGATACAAAGCCAAAAACAAAAACTATCATACATATCATACATATCATACATATCTTACAAAATTTCACTTCTGAATTACTTTTGATCAATGGAGGCCTTATCCTTACCTAGACCTTCTCTCTTAGGAGTCGTTTGGTTTAAGGTTTTATAGATGCCTGAAAATAAATGATGCTTGGGAATACTATGCCTGGGAATAAGATTGATGGGAATAAAAAATAACTGTGTTTGGTTGTGTATGTGAATGTCATCCGGATTTTATGTGAACAAATTATGTTTGTATTTATTTTTTATAATTAATCAAGTAAATTTTATGTAATTTTATAAAATAATCAAAATTAATTCAAAGTATTAATAATTAATTGATTATAAATAATCAATAAGTAATTAATTATAATTATTGAAAAATGAAATTTTATAATAAATTCATTTAAATAATTTTAATTCAATAATTAAAAATATTTTTGATAATGTTAACTAATTAATTATAATTTCAGTAAATATGAAATTGCATTCATTTAATCAACTTGGACTAAGTATTTGTTTTAAAAAACTTGAAATTCTTGACAAACTATTATTTATTTAATCTAATTAAATAATTTATTATATTGTTTTTTAAGTTAGTATCAATTAATTAATTAATTAACTATATTCAAAATAAAATTGCATATAAAAATAAAAAAAGAAGAGATGGACAAAGAGAAAACTTATGCTTTTGCAAGGCCATAGAAAACCCTTATCTATGGACATAAATGATGCCTGGGAATGCTTTATTCCCAGGGGCCCACCACAGAAACCTTGAAACAAACAGTGGTATCAAAAACCTTGTCCATTTTCATCTCCAAAACTCTGCACCAAATGACCCCTTAGGGTTTTTCCGTATTGCTTGGTAGGGTTCCTACTAGTCTGCTCCTAATTTCCTTAGTCAGCTGCTCAATCTGAGATTCAAGACTCCTTAAGGAGGCTATTTGACTTTGCATTACAACATCATTCTTATTCATCAATTCCCTCATTAGATTCTCTAAGTTAGTTGTGGATTGGGGTTGCACTTGTATTGGCTGATGCATTTGCGGTTGCAAAGGCTGTGTCATCTTCATCTGCATCTGGCCACTAAATCCAATTGATCCTCCATGCTTGACAATGGGGTTGCATTTGATGTGCTCGCATTTTGTCCTCCCCAGGGATCTTAGTTTATTGGATTTGGGTCATATTGTGCAATACTTAACAATAACACTTTATTGTAGAAACTCAATAACATTTTATTGAAACAAGTATACAATTTGTTTACATTCACTATCTACGAGTTTTATGGCATAAAACCCAACATCGTGGACACATAAATATTCTGCAGTGAGAAGATTACAGTTGTGGGTCTTTGGTGGAGTGACTCACAGTTAATGAATATTGGTTAAACTGATTAATGAGTTTAGTCAATTAACCTCATATCATTGGAGCTTCTGATCTGTAGGTCCATTAGGTCTCCTCTACTAGCTCATATAGGGTAATTAGGAACAATTAGTCTTGAAAAGAATTTGAATAGTTCAAAATTCATTATGGGGAATCGAGTTAATTGTATGAGATACAATTAATATAATGTATGTGATACATTATAATATAAAGTATCATTTGAGATTAAACTTTATTAATTGAGAAAAATACAACTAAATATGATTTAATTGTAGGCTTAAAATTAAATATGAGATATTTAACTTTTTTTTTTTACACAAAAGAGATAAATTTCATTAATCAGAAGAAGTCCCCTCACAAGGTACAAACAAAAACTTCTCACGGAGAGTCATATTTTGAATCCAAACTGGAAATTCATCCAACCATAACATCGGGGGAGAGGAGAGACCGTGTCGAGCTAATTTATGAGCAATCTGATTGTGATTCCTCGGCGAATGCCCATATTCCACCTTACTGAAACGAGAACCAAGATCCCGAATATCCCAAACGGTTGCTTGAACCTTTGAAACAGCCTCTACCTCCCCAATAAGCATGGAAATGAGGCCGAGACAGTCAGAGAGGAGAAGAACATTCTTAAACCCCATCCTTTCAGCTAAACGGAGGCCTTCAAGCATGACATAAGCTTCTACTCGTAAAGAAGATAAGAGAGATAACCATTGACCATGCATCGTTGCTACAAGAGACTCCCCACTATTGTGTACAACCACTCCAACACCACACATACGACTATGATCATTACACGATGCATCCACATGAACAACCATCATTTGTGGATCTGCAGGACGAATGTAGAACCTATCCCTAGCAGGAGGTATATTGTTCCAAACATTTGCAGTATGGAAATCCTGAATATAACCTTGAATCTAGTTACATTTATCCTCTAGACTACGTATAGATTTTCCATGCTGTACATTGTTACGGTCATTCCATAGTGCCCACGCACCCACACAAGGCCATTCCAAAGTATGATTTGTACCATCTTCTAGCAGTGACAAGAAACGATCTTGGACAGATGGATAATCCAACTCCTGAATGATGATCTTCCCAAACAACATTCTCCACAATTTTTTGGCTCTCGAACATCGAAATAAAGCATGATCTGTTGTCTCAAGATGCTTTTGACAAAGGGGACACCAAGCATTAGCATCCACTAGGGATGGCAACGGGGCGGGGCGGGGCCGGGGACGCACTCCCCATCCCCGTCCCCGTGGGGATTTTTAATCCCCGTCCCCGCCCCATTCCCCGTTTCGGGGAGTCGGGGTCGGGGAATCCCCATTCGGGGATCGGGTCCCCGCGAGGAAAAATCCCCGCTTTTTTTATTCATTTTAAAATTATTTTTTAACAAAAATGATTTAAAATTAAGATATATATTAAAATTATACATACTTTTATGTTAACATTAGTATTATATTTATTTATTTATTTAAATAATTAATTTTTATAACATTAGATATGTTTTATTAGAAATTTAAACACTTAAATTAAGTAAAAAAGAAAAGAAAAAGAAAAATATAAACTAAACAATACAATAAACCAACACTTAAGAATTAAAAACAAAAAAAAAAAACTTTATAGAATTTTATAAGTAATATAAGAATAATATTATTATTGTAAATATAATATATATAATACATATTTTAAAAAAATAAATAAAAATAATTATTCGGGGCGGGGTCGGGGACGGGGACGGGGCGGGGATACCATCCCCATCCCCGCCTCGTCCCCGACCGGGGACCCAAAAAGGATCCCCGGTTTGACCCCTATACCCGGTCAAACCGGGGATTCCCCGCCCCGTTAGGGGCGGGTCCCCGCGGGGATTTTTGCCATCCCTAGCATCCACATGTCGGGAAATTAAATTCACTTGCGTAGGAATGCAGTTATGAGAAGCTCACCACACAAAATGTTTTATTTTTGTGGGAACTCATAAAGCCCAAAGTGTCTTCCACCACCTTCTCAAGCTCTCTGAATTGGATGACGACCCCTCCAGTTTACATAGCATGTGGCCTTTATACCCACTTCAAACTGTATAACGACCATGTCTCCCAAAATGCCAGATCCACGAATCGGGGGCCCCACCACTAATTGGTATGGACGAAATCAGCTGGACATCTTCCTGGCAAAGGAAGTTGGCAAGCTTTGTAGTATCCCATTGTAACGTCAGAGTCATAAAGTCCTTGACCACACTATTAGCCATTTCAGAATTTTTGCCGAGAACTCCGAAAGTAGATGGTCAAGGAAGCCATGGGTCTGTGAATAGTTTAATGGTATCCCCAGAGCCAAGATTCTCCCTTAATCCTTTCCTCAAAAGATCCCGACCCCAAATAAAACCTTTGAAAAAATAGGATGAAGATGACTTGACCTCAGCTTCAAGAATGGAAGTATGTGGAAAATAACGACTCTTCAAGACACATGCAAGTTTAGAGTGAGTTATTAAACACTCGCCCACTTGTTTCGCAATCATGGCCTGATTGAAGCCTTCAAAATCTCGAAAATTCAACCCCCCCAATCTCCTTGGGATAGTCGAGCCGCTCCCATCTCATCCAGTGAAGCTTCTGTTTTGTCTCAGAATTACCCCACCAGAATCTCGCACAAAGAGAGGAAATCTGTGAAAGAAGGGACTTAGGAAGACAGAAACAACTCATAGTATAAGTTGAGATAGCCTGGACGATACTTTTAATTAAAACCTCATTGCCTCCTCCCGAGAAAAAAAAAAGGACTTCCAACCTTGAAGAACTTTCTAAATCTGGTCTAGAATCTGATGGAAATCTCGACCCTTACGTCTAGAAAAGATAGATGGGAGGCCCAGATAGTTCCCCAAGTTACTTACCACATTCATGGTCAAGATATGACTTAGATAAGACGACTGGTCCTGAGAAACTGATGGTGAAAAACAGACAACAGATTTACTAAAATTAACACATTGACCAGAGGCCCGTTCATAACTCTGGAGGATACCTCTAAAGACACAAAACTCAGCAACATTAGCCTTTAGAAAGACAAGGCTATCATTTGCAAAAAAATAGGTGGGTCACCCTCGGGGTCAGTCTCGCAATGGACACACCTGAAACCAAATTTTTCCTAGAAGCTTCAAATAATAATGAAGAAAACCCTATGAATAGAGTAAAAATAAATATGGCGAGAATGGATCCCCTTGACGGAGTCCCCACGAGGGAGTAAAATAACATGTATCTTCCCCCATTCAGAAGGATAGAAAAGGAAGCAGAAGAAACACAACGCATCACCAGGTTTGTCCATTTCAAGTGGAAACCCAACTGGAGCAAAACTTGACACAGATAAATCCATTCCACCCTATCATAAGCTTTACTCATGTCTAGTTTTAAAGCAACATATCCCAATTTACTACCTTTGACATGAGAAAGATAATGCAAGCATTCATGGTTAAGGATGATGTTATCAACAATTGATCGTCCCAAAATAAATGCAGACTGGCAATCATCAATAATATCATGCATAACAGAATGCATTCGATTTGCAATAGCCTTGGCAACTATTTTATAGGTAATATTGCACAGGCTAATAGGACGAAATTCAGATACTAACCTGTGCACACACACCTTTGGGATGAGGGAAATGTTGGTATGGTTCCATACTGAAATAGAAGATTCTTGATTGAGGATGGCAAGACAATCGGAAACGGTCTGATCACCCACTATTTCCCAGTACTTTTGGAAAAAAACTACTGGAAACCCATCAGGCCCAGGGGCCTTTGAAGGATGGAAATTTCGGACTACCTTCTCAATTTCTTCCTTGGTAAACGAGCGAATGAGGTTCACATTCATTTGATCAGTTACTCGGCAAGGAATAAGAGACACCACTTTCGCCAAATCATCCGAAGAAGGCTGAGAGGACTGGAAGATATTATGGAAATAGTCCTAAAAAATACCCCGAACAATGGTAGGATCTGTTTGCCAAGTGCCATTAGAATCTAGCACCCCTTCAATCGTGTTTTGTTTTTGAAGGATTGGAATTCCCAATTCCGTTACAGCGGAAGCAATTGGACCGTTCGTAAATTAATTTTATTCTACAAAATACCAATACATTGGCAAAAGGTTAAGCAGTGAGAAACATACCTCCGTTGACGACTCTGAATACTTCAACGGATGATTCTTGATTGCTCTGCAACAACGAAGAACACCACCATTTGATCTTCCCCGCTATAACTCTGAGATTAGGAACGTAGTTGTGGGACTACCTAATCTTGAATGGGAAAAAATCTAGAGAGAAAATTCTCCCTAAAGTTCTTGAGTTGAGAGAATATGAGAGGGAGGCTATAGAGAATGCAAGAGTGCATTCTTGTGGCCTTATGTTGTTGTACCTAAACCCTAGGTTTAGTGTTCTATTTATAGGAGAAAGGTCATGAATAAAATATTCATTTAAAATCAATTATTTCCATAACTGATTTAATCTTTTCCATAATTAATCAATCCCATGACCAACCAATTCCATGACCAATCAATTCCATAATTGATTAATCTTTTCCATAAATGATTGATCACTTCCATAAGTGATTAAATCATTTTCATAAATGATTAATTACTTCCATAAGTGATTAATCATTTACATAATTGATTAATTTCCAATTAATTAATTCTTTAATTAATTAATCACCAATTAAATATCATATATTTAATTTCAGACCTTCTATTAATTAATTAATTAATTACCCAATTAAATATCATATATTTAATTTGAGGTCTTCAATTAATTAATTCTATAATATGAATCAAATTCATATTAAAATTTGAACTCCTTCAAATTATCTTATATCCTATAAATTTAATATGAATCAAATTCATATTAATATTTGAACTTTTTCAAATATTTATTTCTCTCATAGACTACAGCTTAATTAATTCTCATTTAATTTAAACTAAATTGAATAAATAATTAATTCATAATTAATTAATTCATCTTCTAATTAAATGTCATATATTTAATTAGACATATATTTGAACTATTTCAAATATATCAATCTCTCAATATTATAAAGTTTAATCTCAAATTAGACTTTATATTTTAATGCATCACTATACATTATATTAATTTGTATCTCGTACAATTAACTTAATTCCCAATATGAATTTGAACTATTCAAATTCTCTCAAGATATATTTGTTCCTAATTACTCTTTACGAGCTAGCAGGGGGACCTAATGGACCTACAGATCAGAAGCTCCAATGATATGAAGTTAATAGATTAAACTCATTAATCAGGTTAACCAATATTCATTAATTGTGGGTCATTCCACTAAAGACACACAGCTGAACTCTTCTCACTGTAGAACATTTCTGTGTCCAACCATTAAACAGAAAGTCCCTCTCGGGCCAGTGAGAGGGCGGGATCCCTTTGTTCAAGTTCCGGAGTCACCACTTAAGGGAACACTCATCTACTTCTCCTAGAAGCGGGAAGGAGTGAATTCCTTCTTGTGTTGTCATGTCCCCAGCCTCCCACTCGGTCTTGTCCCCAAAAAGAAGGCATATTGAGTCGGCGTATTGGCCACTCTCACCCATGCTAATCAAAGGACAAAACCTCATGAGAAGGAGTTCATGACACACTCAGGATTGAGACTGAGTTACCTAGGTCATCCTATTGAAACAGTAACCTAACTAGTTAACGGTGTTATAACTAATGGTTGACTATTTCGTGGTCCGGTCTTATGCAAACTCATTGCATAGGATACCCCACTTGCATGTCTACTACATGGACGTTTTAGATCAATACATCTGTATCGAATACAAAGCGGGCCGTATCACATAGTGTTACCAGGATAAGGTACCCAACCTTATCCCTATACTATAGACCTTTTAGGTTGTTACTTGAACACCGATCCCTGTATGTCCCCACATACTAGTTCAAGTTACATACAAACAACCTTGGATCTTAGTTTATTGGATTTGGGTCAAATTGTGCAATATTTAACAATAACACTTTATTGTTGAAACTCAATAACACTTTATTGAAACAAGTATACAATTTGTTTACATTTACTATCTACGAGTTTTAGGGCCTAAAACCCAACAGTTTTCTCCTACGCATCGCCTTAAGATGAAACCACTTCGTATTACGGTCTCCCCATTTCAACCAATTCTCCCGAGATCATTGCTTCCAGTAGATTTCCTCATCCAAAAGACATTCATCCAATCGACGTTCTAAAGCGTGAATGACTTTGAAGTCTAAAGGCAAAGACTTAACATATTCACCCTTCAATTGATCACGCAAAATTTGGATATTATGTCGAAGCTCAATATTCTGACCTTTACCCCAGTTACTCAAAGCTCGAGCACACCGTGATAAATTATGATGCACGGTCGGGGTTACGGAAGTAGTGGATTGCCAGTGTGATGATTGTAAGATAATGTCTTTGCAAGCATCCCGCTTCGATCTAAACTCTTCAAACCGGAAACGATAGGCATGTCTCACCAACCCTAGAGGATGCAGTTGATAAAAGCTAAGTTGGATAGGTATGTGATCAGACTTGGCCCAATCCAAGTTTGAAACATGGAAATCTGGAAAAAGATCAGTGAAACACACATAAGCCAAGAACCTATCCAATCTCGTATGAACCTGGTCCCCCAATTCTCGTCTATTGCACCAAGTAAACGATCCACCTTGATAATCCAAATCTAGGAGCTTACAATCGTCAAGAGCACGACGAAAAGCAAGCATTAAGGACTGATCTCGATGAGGGCCTCCGACTTTCTCAGACTGCCACATAATTTCATTAAAATCCCCTCCAAGCACCCAAGCCAAATTGTTATGATCATGCAATCGACGTATCAATTCCCAAGTTTCATGACGTAGATTATGGTCCGATTGACCATAAATTCCTGTGAAACACCATTGAATTCCTTTAGAGGAAATGCTAGCATCAATATGGTGAATTGAAAAGTTACAAATTGTCACATCAATTTCATCACTCCACAAAAGGCACATACACCCACTCAAACCCTTTCGATCCACAATAAAACACCTCGAGTAGCGCAACTTGAGTTTCAATTTATTCAAAATAGAGGGAGAGCACTTAGTCTCTGACAGAAAACATAATTGAGGATTAATCCTAAACAATTCGACACACACATTACTAAATGCCCAAGGACTCCCCAATCTCCGAACATTCCAACATACAATTCTCATTCGTCCTGACGGGGCTGTCCAGTAGTCCCCGCCTCCTCACAATCCGAGTCATCAATTTTCAGTCGTTTGGGGTGGCCAAGATTGATATCTGGACCTTTCTTCCGTTCCAGCATCTCTTGAGTCTCTGCAATCGTCATCCCTTTTGGAATAAAGCCCACTCGTGCATGCTTCTTCCAGATGGCGTCTTTGGACTTTCCTTTTGGTGAAAGAATCGTCCCTTTGGAAGTCCCCAAATATGAGATATTTAATTTAGTAGTTAATTAATTGAAGAATTTATTAATTATTAAATTAAATTTAATTAAAAACTATAGGTTATGTGGGAGATGTTCATTTAAACATGATTTTGAAGGTGTTCATATAACACATGCGGAAGCAATTGAAGATTGAAAACACTTAACTCTATCAATTTTACTCCTAAAGCATGCATGTTCTAGAAAATACAGAACAGAAAGAAAGGAGTACCAACCTCTTTGTAGATCAAATGAGTTGATCTCCTTGTGGTGTTTTCCTTCTCCAACTTCTCTTGGACAACCTCTAGAGTCTTCCCGACTATTCTCCAGGCCAAGAATGACTTGTGGGAGTCTTCTAGAGATAGGGAATGGGAAGGAAATGCTTGAAGGTACGAGCTCTTGAGAGATCTATGGAGGGAATGAGGTTGAGAGTAAATTCCAACAGCATAACAGTAAGTAATTCACTCTATCTCTTGATGAATCTGATTCATACTCTTTATATAGACATCTTCCATGCAAGGAGAAGCCTCATGACACAAGACACATGGTAGAATTGCAAGTATAAGTGGATTCTAGGTGTTCAATTCACAACGCATTCAACTAGTGCATGACTGTGTTGTTTTCCACTATGCATCAACATGCAAGAGTGGGAATCCCACTAAATCCACTAAATTGAATCTCCATTCTAAATTTTCAGCTTGCAATTCACTCTTATTTCAATTCTAAATTGAAATTGAGTTCTTGGTAATTAATTTGGGACATTTCCAAATAATTTGATATGATTAATCCAATTAATCATTGTCACTTTGTGCAATCCATCATATATGATTCCTAATACATATATATTGTTTTTAAAACACTTTTAAATACCTTATCTCTCAATTCCTAATTTAATTCATGATTAAATCATTGTGTTAAATACATTTTACGATAATACCCTATTTCCTGTTTTTGAACGATTCAAAGATTCCTATCAAAATGTTCTAAGCTTTAATCTGATATGAGCTAGTAGGGGGACCTAATGGACCTATAAATCATGGGCTCCAGCGGTTCGAGGCTAACCAACTAATCTCATTATCCAAGCTAGCCAACATTCGTTAACTATCGGGACTCTCTACTATAGCTCGATAGTTGCACTCCCCTCACTATAGATATATTTCCGTCCACTTGATTTAACCATGTTCAGTAAGTTGTTCCTTCACAGGTTGTTCGTAACTATAGCTAGGTCAAATGACCGTTTTACCCCTATAGTACTTCTTGTTCCTTAAGTTCCACTAATCCTCTAATGAGCAATTGATTTGTGGTCCAACCATCAAACCTAAGTCTCTCTCGATCCAAGGAGAGGGTGGGGCCCCTTGTTCAAGTCCTAAAGTTAGTACTTAAGGGAACAACCTCTCTACTATCCCTGAAATGGGTAGGAGTGAATTCCGTCTTGCGAGACTATGTCCCCAGCTATCTATTCGATCTTATCTCCAAAATGGTAGGCTTGTTGAGTCGGCGATGCTGGCCACTCTCACCCATGCAGATCAAAGGATAATCTCATATAAACAGGAGTTCATAGTTAGCTTAGGATTAAGAACGAGTTACCTAGGTCATCTATGAGAAATAGTCAGTTTCTTTAGTAAACGACGTTATAAAGAGAAAGTGACTTATTTCGTGGTCCAGTCTTATGCAAACTCATTGCATAGGACACCCCCACTCGCATGTCACCACATGAACGACTTAGGATCTCATCGTTTGTACTTAATACAAAGTGGGCCGCATCCATAGTGTCCCCAGGATAAGGCACCCAATCGTATCCTTATACTATAGACTATTTTGACTATAAACTTGAACTTGATCCTACGATATGTCTCTACATATAGCTCGAGTATTCATTTTATAGCCAAGGATCTTGGTTTGTTGGATTTAGGTTAATCATTCGCAATTTACAGATTCAATAACATCTTTTACTGAATAACCTCAATAACGTCTTTATTGGAAATAAAATATGTTTAATGATTTACAAACTACGAGTTTATAGGACATTAAATCCAACAGATTTAAATGAAATAATTAATTAAATATGATTTAATTAATTAATTAAATAAATCTCCATCCTATTACGATTAGGAAAACATGTATGACATTCTATATAAATCATAGAATGCCTTCCCAGTTGAGAACACACTTCACTCTCAAGCAAAATTTCTCTCTAAGAATTTTCACAACATTCTAGTGAAATTCTTTTCCCAAATTCAAGAAGACCGACTTGGTTTCTAGTCCTAGAGATATAACAGTGGAAGATTTTGGTGGTAGTGTCCCTACTATGATCGTACTATTCTTGGTGAGAGTTCGTTGAAGAAAGTCTTCAACAAAGAAATACTTATGTTCTATTCTTAGCTTTAGATCTTATGCATGTTTAGCCTAGTTTATATATAGAATCGTTCTGTATGGTTTGCCAATGTACTAAAATTTTAGAAAACTTAATTAAAATATGAATTGGTCCTATACACTTCCGATGAGAATTTAGGAATTCCAATCCTTCACTTTCCCTCTGTCCGTCCTTGCCCGATCCATCATCTCTATGAGAATCCTAATGTACTTAATGTCAGTCCAATCAAATTTCTACCCCTGGACAATATCTATCTCTCATATTCCAGTCTGAAGGGCTAGTGGTTCTAATTTTCATACTAACTCAAAAAAAAAAAAAAAAAAAAAAAAAAAGGAGAAAAAGAGAAAAAAAAAACCACCCTATTGATAAAAAAAACTTAAATAAAAATGGTATATGTGGAATCGATAAAAGACTAATTATTATTACAGGCGCAGAATTGCTGTTGGCCCAAATTGCCAATACAGCTGGTGGCCTGATTTCATGTCCACCACCGCCTTCCTCCGCCGCCGTTGATTACCTCCGCCGCTCCCCCGCAGAGACCCACAAATCTTTCTTCCTCTGATTTTTTCAACCAATTTCAATCTCCTCGAACCAATTCAACGATTCCAAAAAACCCCCGAATCCATCCTTTGCTGATCCATCATCGTCGATGGCGAACGAGCAAACGCCTCTCTCTCCATCGTCGTCGTCCTCCTCTGCCGCCGCTCCCTTGGGCAACTCCGTCATCCCAATAGTGAACAAGCTCCAGGATATTTTCGCTCAGTTGGGCAGCGAATCCACCATTGAGCTCCCTCAGGTTGCTGTCGTCGGTAGTCAGAGTAGTGGCAAGTCGAGCGTACTCGAAGCTCTCGTCGGTCGCGACTTCCTGCCGAGGGGTTCTGATATCTGCACGCGGCGGCCATTGGTGCTTCAGCTCTTGCAGACTAAGACTGACGAGGAGTATGGGGAGTTCTTGCACCTACCGGGGAAGAAATTCTACGACTTCTCTGAAATTCGGAGGGAAATTCGTGTAAGGCTTGCGTTTCTGGCTCTTGTCTTCTTTCATTGTTTGAACTATTTGCGCGTTTAAAGCTTAAACAATGGTGACTTCTGAAGAGCGTTGGGAATGTTGGAATCTGAAATATCATTTCTGGTTTTCGTCGAGTATTATTTACCTGAAATGCGATAATTTTCCTAACTGAAAACTGTACAAGTGCTCCCCAACTATTGATATGCCAGGTAGATTGTTTCATTAGATTTGAGATTCGGGACTTATGAGGTTGCAAACAAAACATCTAAAAAGAGAATGGAAAGAGGAACTTGGGAAGTATACTGTAGCTGCATAAAAAATTAGAGGATTTTAATTTCACACGTTAGGCTAATGGGTGTAGAGCTCTGGAGCATTAGAAGTTCCTATCTGACATTGAGAATTCTTCAAATGAAATAATACAAAAGAGGGGGAAAAGCCAACCCCCGAGCCAAAAAGGATTTCCAAAAATCCATCCAAGAGGCTATAAACTCAGTAAGATGGTGTGCCTTGAGGAGAGGGGACCAGGTTGAAATTTAGATGACCTCCTTTGTCATTGAAAGCTCTATTGTACCACTTGAACCATTTAGGCTAACCATGTAGTCCACAGAAAAGCCCAGTTGATGTGTAGCCGAAGGGTCTTCTCCTTTTTAAAGGGACGACTCGTTTAAACTACAGGAAGGACCTATTTGTTCATCATTACTCTGAAACTTCAATTATTTAGAATAATATGCTAAGCACCTTCAGCTTTCAATAAATAGCTCCCTTAGAAACAAAAGGTCTCTTGGCCACCATTTGTCTCTTAGCTTCATATCTAAGGGCAAGCCAAAAATATGTGAACTTCTCTTGATTGTTTTGCGGGAAGATTGAAAGAAAAAGATTAGAAAAGTTTTTGTGGGTAAGAAGAGAAGCTCCTAAGATATCTAGGATATCTAGGATTGGGTCATTATTAAGGAGAGAAGCTCCAAAAAATCAAAATTTTTCTTTGGGAACTTGCACATAGAGCTATCAGTACAAAAGACAATCTGCAGCTCCATATGCCCTACTTAGCCTTATCCCCAAGTTGGTGCCCTTTATGCAAGCAAAGTGACGAGACTTTGACCAATGTATTCATTCACTGCTCCTTCATTTGGTCATTATGGAGGAAATCTTTTCCTCTTTCAAGAGGCATGTGGCCCTACCATGGGACGTTAGAGATCTCCTTGCTTATGTTTTATTAGGCCATCCTTTCAAGGGTAACAAAGCACTGATTTGGGAGAACACCATTAAGGCTCTTCTCTGGCTTCTTTGGAAAGAGCGTAATAACAGGGTCTGTTTGGACAAAGAGTTATCCTCTGATGAGCTCTTTGATCTTGTTATTTATAATGTTATTTCTTGGTGTAAATCGTCTAATCTCTTTGCATATTATATCTATGCCTCCTTAGTTTCAAATTGGGAGACCTTTTGTAATATCCATGAACTCTCTGTCCCTTTTGTAAATTTCATACATCAATAAAATTGTTTCTTATAAAAAAAGAAAAGGCTTGTAAGCCCCATATAGTTTTCTTACTTTCCTCCATTTATAATTAATGTTAATTGGAGAACCTATATGTATTCCTTCGACATTACTTGGCTACACACTGGTATATATGTATCTTTCTACACACCACCATTAAAATTTTGATAGTTGAGAGAGAGAAAGGTAAAAACTGAGAAATCGAAACTTTTTTACTCTCCCTATCCTAGCTGTCAAAATTTTAATGGTGGTATGTAGAAAGATACTTACACACCGATGTGTAGCCAAGTATCGTTCTTCCTCCTTGGTCCTATCTTTTGAAGCATATTTAATACTTCCTTTCGGTAGATTTCATAGATGTCAATACATATTTTTCTCTCTAGCTCTCTATTGAAGTAAGTCACATAATTTTTTTTAACAAGAAATAGAAATTTTCATTGAAAAATGAAAAGAAATGCTCGAAAATACAAACTCCACAAGAGAGTGAAAAGAGAAAACAATAAAAGAACACCAAGGAAATAAAAAGTGAGTCACATAATTTTGCATTTAAAGTATGTTGAAGCATATTAATGATCTTCAACTTGCAATGTGCCGTTTTTAATGCTGTAGGCGGAGACTGATCGGGAGGCTGGAGGAAATAAAGGTGTCTCAGACAAACAAATTCGTCTGAAGATCTTTTCACCAAATGTTCTTGATATAACTCTGGTTGATCTTCCTGGTATAACCAAAGTTCCAGTAGGAGATCAACCTTCTGACATTGAAGCTCGCATTAGGACAATGATTATGTCATACATTAAAGTTCCAAGCTGTTTGATTCTTGCTGTTACTCCAGCAAATTCTGATTTAGCTAACTCAGATGCTCTTCAGATTGCTGGAAATGCTGATCCTGACGGTAAGTTATTTCATAGCATTTAGTCCACGTGTTAGTACTTTATTCCCATCTAACTTATGCATTCTACATGTTCACAGGTCTTAGAACGATTGGGATAATCACAAAGGTGCTTCATGAATTTACGAAGTATGTGTTTACTTTGTAGATGAAATCAGTTTCTGATGGTTCTCCCCCCATAATTGCAGCTAGACATAATGGATAGAGGCACTGATGCACGTAACCTTTTGTATGGAAAAGTGATTCCATTGCGTCTTGGCTACTTTGGTGTTGTGAATCGAAGTCAAGAGGTAATTATGTTCCTTCATTTTTCTTCAGTTTCTTTTAAAAAAAGAAAAATTATTGAGGTTGCAAACTCTTGTCTATGATGTTTATTCTTTTAAAGTTTTTCTTTTCTAGGTACATGTTAGTAGTCAATTTTTTTTTTCTTGCGTGGAGGTAGTAAAAAAGGAAGGAATCCATTTGTTGGAGGTAGAAAGCAAAGTTAGGTGGATGAAGGATGGGGATTGCAATTTAGGATTCTTTCATAATCTTAAATTTAGGAGAATAATAGTCTCTTATTCAAATATGGACAACCTAGGTCTTCTTATATAGGAGAAAGACCTATTACAATATAAGGAAGGAATAAAGACAATAATGACTAAATATTAACAAATAATATTTACACAATTATATAGACTAGAAATTCCAACACCCCCCCTCAAGCTGGTTTAAAGATGTCTTCCATAGCCAGCTTGTCAATTAGTTTATCGAATTGCTTCTTTGGAAGTCTCTTAGTTAGTACATCAACAATTTGCTTTGTCGTCGGAAGATAAGGGATACATATTGTACCAATATCAATCTTTTCTTTAATAAAGTGTTTGTCAACCTCAATATGTTTTGTTCTATCATGTAGAACTGGATTGTGAGCTATAGGTATTACAACCTTATTGTCACAATAAATTTGAATAGGCTTAGTCTGAGGGAACTTGAATTCTTCAAGTATCCTTTTGATCCACATGCCTTCACAGATTCCATGGGTTAAAACTCTAAACTCTGCTTCAGCACTACTCCTGGCCACTACATTTTGCTTTTTGCTTCGCCATGTGACTAGATTTCCTCCAACAAAGGAACAATAACATGAGGTAGATCTTCTATCAGTTGTACTTCAAGCCCAATCTGCATCTGTATAGACCTCTACTTGGAAGTGATTATTCTTTTTGAATAAAATACCTTCTCCAGGAGCTCCTTTTACGTATCGTAAAATCCTATAGACAGCTTCAAAATGAGTTGGTCCAGGTGCATGCATAAACTGACTTACCATGCTTACAACAAAAGCAATGTCTGGATGAGTATGAGACAAATAAATTAGCCTCCCCACAAGTCTTTGGTATCTCTCTTTATCCTTTATTTCTTCTTCTTTTGCTGCTTCTACTTTCAAATTAGGCTTAATAGGAGTTTCAACAATTCTGCATCCAAGTAATCCTGTTTCTTCAAGTAAGTCAAGGACATATTTCCTTTGATTTACAAAGATACCTTTCCTTAATCTTGCAAATTCCATCCCAAGGAAATATTTTAACGTTCCCAAGTCCTTGATTTGAAACTCAGTTGCAAGGTTTTTCTTGAGATCAGTTAGACCTACTTCATCATCACCTGTGAGAATAGTATCATCAACATAGACAATGAGATTTTATTATTCTCAAAGTGTTTATAAAATATAGTATGGTCAGCTTGACTTTGAAGAAACCCATAACCAGATACAACTTTTTCAAACCGTTCAAGCCAAGCTCTTGGAGACTGTTTAAGGCCATATAGAGATTTCTTTAACCTGCAAATTCTATTACTTCCAAGTTCCTTTTCAAAACCTGGTGGCAAATGCATAAAAACTTCTTCCTCAAGGTCGCCATTGAGAAAAGCATTTTTCATATCAAGTTTGTAGGGAGGCCACTCTAAATTAGCTGCTAGAGACAACAGTACTCGAATAGAGTTAATTAGCTGCCAGAGACAACAGTACTCGAATAGAGTTAATTTTAGCAACTGGGGCAAACGTTTCCTGATAATCAATCCCATATGCTTGGGTGAAGCCTTTAGCTACTACTAATCGGGCCTTATATCTCTCAATACTACCATTTGCATTGCATTGTATGGTAAATACCCATTTACAACTCACTGGTTTCTTATCTTTTTGAAATTCTACTATTTCCCAAGTGCCATTTTGTTTTAGAGCATTCATCTCCATAACTGCTACTTCTAATTTGGATTTTCTAAAGCCTCATGTATATTCTTTGGAACAAACAAATCATTTATCCTAGAGGTGAAGGCTTTATGACTATTTGACAAATTTTTATATGACATGTAGTTTGCAATAGGATATTTGGTACAACTTCGAGTACCTTTTCTAATGGCTACGGGCATATCAAGATCAGACACAACTGGCAAAGTATTTTGAATAGTTGAAGTAGGAATGGAAGAAGAATTACCAGATTTTTCAGTTTCAATCGTCGGAGTCTCAGATAGGTTCTGTGAAGGATCAACTATTTGGTCTTGCTTCCTCTGATTGAATTTTCTTCTTGTATAAAACTTAGACTCTGGAACTTGATCAGTAAGATCATTATTATGTAGTATTTCTCCCC
Organism: Luffa acutangula; assembly: GCA_036850905.1. Classification (NCBI taxonomy): domain Eukaryota; kingdom Viridiplantae; phylum Streptophyta; class Magnoliopsida; order Cucurbitales; family Cucurbitaceae; genus Luffa; species Luffa acutangula. The sequence continues at coordinate 22,071,947 of CM072087.1, forward strand.
CTGATTGAGAAGTTTCTATACTTGGCACCAAAAGACTAATATCATCCGGACAAATAAGGTTAGGAAGAGGAGTAACATCCCAAAAGTTATCTTCCAAATTTGGTTTCTCCCCCTGAAGAGAACTTTGGGTAAAATATGGTTGATTTTCTAAAAAAGACACATCTATGCTCACAAAACATTTTTTTTGTCTGAGGATCAAAACATTTATAGCCTTTTTGATTTGAAGAATAACCCAAAAAAATGCATTTAACCACTCTATGATCAAGTTTTGACCGAAAGTGACTAGGGATGTGAACATAAGTAGTACACCAAAAAACTTTGAGAGGTAAATCAGAATATACACGAGATTTTGGAAAAACATTTTTTAAAGCAATCAATGGGAGTTTTAAAATTCAAGATCTTACTCGGCATTCTATTTATTAGATCACTGCTTATAGGTCCTCAAGAGCCCGGAGTGGCCTCCCAAGATAGGATCATGGTATATTTGCAGAATAGTAGAGAGTAGGGAAGAAGATTTGGAGACTACTAACTTCCTTTGTACTTTAATACTCCTTGCTGGAATGAGACCCGGGACATGTCATCAGGGTCAGTTTGGAGCCTATCTATAATTTATTGCAAATGGGGATCTTCTTGAACTTCCCTTTGGATAACCATTGATTGATGGAACATACAAGTGAGCCAGGTGGACCTTCTGAGGGAGGATCTAGGGCATCTGCTACCTTATTTTCCAACCCTGGATGATATTCAATTTCGAAGGTATACCCAAGCAGCTTTGAAACCCATCGTTGGTATTCAGGTTCACTCTCTATTCAAGTAAGTGCTTCAATGCTCTCTAATCAGTTCAAATGATAAACTTCCTTCCCAACAGATATGGCCTCCAACGTTTGATTGCGAAGACTACAACCATCAATTCTCTTTTGTAAATGGACTTAGCTTGTGTTGCCGTAGATAAAGTGTGGCTATAGAAGGCGATGGGTTGCCTATTTTGAGATAGGACGACTCCCAACTCTGTTTCTGATGCATCCATCTCAATCACGAAGGGTTGATTGAAATTCGGTAGTGTGAGGACTAATACTGTCATCATGGCATGCTTTAACCGCTCAAAGGCTTTTAATGCTGCCTCAGTCCACTAAAAGTCCCCACCCTTTATCACTTGGTGAAGAGGAGCTATGATGATTGTAATTTGCCATAAATCTTCGATATTAGCCAGTTAGTCCAAGGAAGTGTCGAAGCTCCTGAATATTTTGGGGCAATGGCCATTCCACCATGGCATGCACCTTCTTTGGATCAACATGTACGCCTTTCGCTGAAACCCAATGTCCCAGGTACTCGATGCTATCTTTCACAAATTGGCACTTGCTTTCATTTGCAAACAAGTTATTGTCCCTCAACTGATAGGAATGTACCTAAGGTGTATTTAGGAATATTAGTAAGGGTATATTAGCAGTTAATTAGGGAGTTGTTAAAGTATGAAGTTATAAATAGAGAGAGTGGGGAAAGGGGAAGACAAGGAATTAAGTAGTGAGTGGTTACTCTTGAGTGTTCTCAAGAGAGGGAGGGTCCAAGTACCTCGAACACTTGGGTTATCGTAATAATACATTGTGGTTCTATTCCGGTTCTTATCAATTTGGTATCAGAGCCGTTCGATTCTGACATGGAGTTTGACATGAAGTTAGAGGAGATCAACAAGAAAATAAGAGTTACTGAATGTCTTCAGTGAAGCAACAACAAAGTTGGAGCGAAGTGTTGGAGAAGTGAAGCTGAATTTTGGAGAACTTACTGAAGAGTTTTCAGCAATAAAGAGAGAGTTCAGATTGACCAAGGAAAAGAGACAAAAATCGAGAAATCGATACAGGGCTAGAAGAAAAGCAAAGTTGTTGGAGATTTCAATGAATAACAAGAAATCGACTGACAAAGAAACGATGAAGAAAGAAAGTAAGAGAAAAAGCAAGAATCGCTCGATAAATGATAAGTTCGTAAGCAATGGTTGGCGGAAAAACAGAGGGAAAAGAGTAAAGTTTTTCAAGATTGTGTTCTTTGGCAAAAAGAAGGAAAAAGAAACAAAAAAATGGAGAAATCGTCGAAAGATTCTGGCGAAAAAAGTTGGGTTACAAGGATATACGCTTGTAAGTCATCGGAGTGTGAAAATCGTGCAAGAATGGGTGAGAAAGAAATCGGTCGTGGCGAAGTCTGGATTTTCGGAGTACGATCATTGGTCGTCGACCATCTCATGGCAAGAGATGAAGACTTGGCGTCGACGTTAACGCAATATTAACAAAACTGCAATGAAAGGAATGGAGGAGAAAGACCATGAAGAAAACCAATACGAAAGAAAACAAGTTCTTGATAAAATCCGGCTCCGGCAAATGTACGCAGAAGGTGTTGAAAATGTGCTGGTGGAGATGTAAGCTGATTTTTCATGAAGAAGAAGAAAAAATAAACCTTAGTCACATGCAATGTCAGGGAGTGGGGCCATGGATTGGGAAAAGGTTGGGCATTAACATTGGGCTTTTCAACGGGCTGATTTTAAATGAGTTAGTTGAGGCCCATCTTGGAGAAAAATTTAGAAAACTGAAGTGGTGTGGTGGGATATTCAATGGGGTGATTCTAAATGAATTGGTGAAGGCCCATTATTTTGCCGAGGCAGTATGTGGGGTTTTGCAGAAGCAATGTGTTGGGCTGAATTTTGGGCTGTTACGGAAAATAGTTGAGGCTCATTTCTCTTTTAAGGTCAACTTTCCACTAATGGATGGATATTGGGCTGGATTACTTCCTGTATTTATACCTACAAGACAACCTTAAGATTCTGGCCACATTTATTTTCTAAGTGGATTTTGGGTCAAATTTCTTTATTTTCTAAACACAGTAGCTGACCCATTTTGGCAAGATTTTACCAATGGGCAGACCAACTTGTGCAGCCGTGCATTGACAACCATTGTTGTCTACTTTGTTGCCAATGACCTCCTCCATCATTTCATTTCACCTCCGATCGCCTGTCAGAGTGCCAATTAGCTAGGTTTTCATTACTGCTTGCTATTAAAAAAAAAAAAAGAGGAGAGGTTATATTTTGAGATTGTTACCCAATTTTGTGAATTTTTTGTGTAACCACACCTTGAGGACATGGTGTGTTTCAAGGGCCGGTAAATGATAGGAATGTACCTAAGGTGTAATTAGGAATATTAGTAAGGGTATATCAGTCGTTAGTTTGGGAGTTGTTAGGGTATGGAGTTATAAATAGAGAGAGTGGGGAAAGGGGAAGACAGAGAATTAAGTAGTGAGTGGTTACTCTTGAGTGTTCTCAAGGGAGGGAGGGTCCAAGTACCTCGAACACTTGGGTTATCGTAATAATACATTGTGGTTCTATTCTGGTTCTTATCATCAACTCATTGAAAACCACCCCGAGGTGGGTCAGATGGGTATCATAATCAGAGCTATTGACCAGAATGTCATCGAAAAAAACAAGAATAAATTTGTGGAGAAAAAGGTCGGAATATGCAGTTCATCAAGGCTTGGAAAGTGGAGGGTGCGTTGGTTAAGCCAAATGGCATCATTAGAAATTCATAATGCCCCCCATGCATTTGAAATGCTGTTTTGTGGACATCTTCATGTACCACGATTTGGTGATAACCTGACTTGAGATCAATCTTGGAATATATACTTGACTCGTGGAGCTCATCGAGTAGTTCCTCAATCACGGGTATGGGGAATTTATCAGGCACTATTGCATTATTGAGGGCTCTGTAATTAACAAAAAACCTCCACCCGTCATCTTTTTTTTTTTGTCTAAAAGCACAGGACTGGAGTAGGGGTTGGTGCTGGTTGAATTATACCCGCGGTAAGCATCTCTTCCATTAGCCTCTCAATTTCTCCCTTCTATACTCGCGTGTATTTATCTGGCCTCACATTGACCGATTGAGTACCCTTTTGTAGCTGTATTCGATGATTAATGTCACACGATAGAGGTAGTTCCTTTGGTGGTTGGAAGATATTTGTGTGATTGTTCACCAGGTGCCGAATCGAATTAGGCACCTGGGCTTCAAGGGCTACTAATTCAGGTATGACTACTTAAGTGCTGCATTCGATGAGAAATCCCTGATCCTGCTCCCTCGTTCCCGCATCATTCTTTTAAGAGAAACCTTTGATTTGGTCAAAGCTGGATCCCCCTTGAAAGTTACTTGAGAATCCCCCATCGATACTCACATGGTTAGTGCCCTCCGATCAACTTCTGTGACCCCCAAGGTATAACCTTTGCATTCCTAATATGACATCAATGTTTCCTAGCTCTAGCAACAATAAATTTTCAATAATTGTCATCTCGACTACGTTCAAGCCCACTTGTTCGACGCCCATTTTGATCGCTAAATCTTGATCTTCAACCAGCAGGGCCTGTTTCATAATTTCCCTCAGCCCAACGGGCCGCCTGTTTACCACTTCAGCTCGTATCGTAGGGTGCAGTCCATTTAGGAAGGTACTTTCCATAACCTTCTGTTGCAACCCCGACAACGGCGTGGAGTAGATTTCAAACTTCTTTGAAACTCGACGACTGTCCCTTCTTGCTTCATGACCAAGAATCTGGCACAAAGACTGCCCACTTGGGAGGGTCGATACCTTTCAAACAACTTGCTTTGTAGTTTGTCCCACGTTTTGATCTTCTCTTGATTTGTTTCCCATCGATACCAGTCGACAACGTCGTGGTCGAAGCTGATGATTGCAACAATTATTTTCTCTGCCTTCGTCAGTTGATGTATCATGTAGCTCAAAATAACGTTCCGCTCTAAAGAGCCAAGAATCAGGGTTTTCACCAAAAAACACAGGCATTTCAAGTTTCTTAAACTTACACCGGTCTCCACTCTGAATCTTTTTCTGAACTCAATTCATCTTTCCCTCCTTTGTCTCCGTCGAAGTTCCATCTGTCACTGTGTTCGCGGATTTCTTATGCTTCTGCGATGACTGTAACGTCACATTAGAAGAAGATGCTTCCTTACTCACTGCCTGACCAGCCATGAGAGCCATAATCGCCCTCTGATTATCCTTCATTTCCATCGACAAATGTTCCAGGTTCTTTCCGAAACTCAACAATGCTTGTTTCACCTTGACTATTTCCTTCTCACTTCCTTCTACCCTTTCCTCGATTTGTCGTTGAGGCATTTTTCGTGTTCTCCCCAGGATTACATGTGATCTGATACCAAATTGTTAGGTATCTTCCTCAATAACTTGCACCAAAACAGCCAAACAACACAAGAACAACACAAATATACTCGCACAACACACAATAGCATGAACCAACTCTGCCTTAGTGAGAGTTCTTCACTAAGCAGAGGGGTTATTTCACTGAGATAATACTCAAAAGATAGCCAAACAGTCTGCTACTTCCACTACAAGATACCCCGCAATTCGAGAGGCTGGTTCTCTCCACTCTCAGACCTCTAGTCTAAGGACAAAAGCAAAAACATACCCACATTCCTTCCCAAACAACAATATATCACTCACTCCCACAACTAGTGGTCCCCCCATCATAACCGTTTTTAGTCCCTTTCCGCTTTTACCCTTTCTCGAGTATGTTTTGGTGATTGGAGGTCTTACAGTGGTACACCCCACAATAGGTCAAAGAAAGCTTGACAACATTGCCCACTTCTACGTGCATTGCTACCGGTTCTGTCACAACATCGGTCTCCATGGCGGTCCTCCTCATCGTCTTCATTATCATTCACTAAGAGAATACTCAGTTCCTTCTGTTTACAGCGATTCCCCTTGTGACAAACTTCCATTGCAATGAAATCATAATCCCTTATCCTTTCTTACCGTGAATTCAAATTTCGATAGCCGTTTGGCCATTTCCTCTTTTCGTGTCATTCTTGGAGTTTGCCCACTTGGAATCGAAATCATTCGCATTTGAGAACTATCTCCCCGTTCAGCTAGTCTTTAGGAGTAGCAGGGCCGACCCTAGGGTTAGGAGCATGGGTCTTTGAATAATCGACAGTGGGCTTAGCGGCCTCGAGACCTGCCACCTTATCTTCTATGAGCTGGGCCTTCTTCATCACTGTATGAAGCCCATTGGTCTCCCAACATTGAACCTCTGCCTCGATCACTTGATCGAGTTCATTAAGGAAAGTATTCTCCAAAATCTCGTTTGACAGCGCGACAATGACACCATTAGCGACTCAAATGTTATCCGATACTCTCTCATTGTTGTTTCCTACTTGACGGCTAAGAAACAACCTAATACACTCCCTTGCTGAGCTACACGAAATCGTTCTAACAGTCGAATCTTAAAATACCTCCAATCTCGAAAGGGTTTGCATTCCTATAGACCTCGATACCAATTAAGAGCTTCTCCCTTTAAGCTTACAACAACAACTATCAGTTTCTCATAGTCATTAACTTTATAAAGTTGAAAATACCTGTTGGCCCTGAACAACCACGAATCCAGATCTTTCCCACCGAATACTGGCACTTCCACCTTCTTGAACTTAAGCCATTCTCCTTCATTTCCTCCTCTTGGTTCTTTTTCCTTGCTCTCATGTTCAGTCATTCGTCCCTCCGATGTTGCACTTAGACGAATCTCTTCCTTCGATACTACATTGGTTCCTTCTTCATCTCGACTCTTCTGTCTTGATGCATCTACAACTGTCGTCGCTGGAGTGTGAGTTCTCTAGTAGGACATCTCAGTCGCAATGGCCGCAAGGGCCTTCACTGAATCACTATTTCATTAGACGTTTGTGTAAGCTTGGCCTGACTGCACTCCATGGCTAGTAGCTTCTGAACCTCCTTCTTGATGCCTTCCAACTTCGCACCAGTGATGTCCAAGCGTTGCTCTATTCTATTTTGCGCCATTTTCCCTAGTTTCCCCAAGATTAAGTCTTTGATACTAATATGTGAGGTATCCTCACAATGTTGATATATTCAGAGAAGAAGATCCCCTCAAGGCAAATACAAAACTCCTGGTTGATTTGAGAGGTTGGTAAACTCTCCCTCTACTTTGAGCTATTCAGACAATAAAGCATAAAAGAAGCATTCTAACGAAAAGGACAACTATATACTACCCACTACAATAATGCATGGTCCCATCCCCAAAATAACTAACTTGCTCGGGCCTCATTGTCCTTTTTATCCCTCTTAGCGTACTAAATTACGATCAGTGGCCTAACAAAGTTCTTCCTCCATCTGGCGTTTTGGGAGAAGGGAAGGTTTTTGTGGTATGTTGTTTGTGCTATTCTTTGGGGATTAGGGGGGGGGGGATAATAAAATTTGTAGGGGGTCGGGTGATTTCCTTGTGAGGTTTGGGCTAATATATTAGGGGTCGTTTGATAACCATTTCGTTTTCTGTTTTCTGTTTTTGTTTTTCATTTTAAAAAACAGGGGTGTTTGATAACCATTTCTGTTTTTTGTTTTCTTTTTTTTTAAAAACGTTTTTGAAATTATAAGCAAATTTCAAAAACCAAAAAATGTAGTTTTTAAAAACAGATTTTTGTTTTTCAAAAAACTCATTTTTTCTTCTAATGCTTATTTTTCTCCTCTTTTACTTATCTCTTCCCAACAAATTCCTTTTTCTATTTTTTTTCTCTCTCCAAAATTTATTTTTCTCTCTCTAAAATTTTCTCTCTCAAAACTTTTTTTTTCTTCATAACTTATATATTTTAAAAAACTTATTAATAACTTTTCTCTCCTTAATAAACATATTCTAATTTTTCTTTTGAAAAAAAAAATCTACAAATTTTCGATCGTTACAACTTTTCTTTATTTTTCCAATTTATCGTTATTTCTTTAGCATATCTTTTACTCTTAACCTAGCTATCTCGGTAAATTTTCTCTTTTTATTTAATTTTTTTAATCTAAAATTTATCGCTTTTTTACTCTAACTATTTTTCTATTTTTCTCTAATTAATATCTTTTCTCGAGTCTAAGTAATATTCTCTTTCTAAACATTTTCTTTCACCTCTCTAAATTTTCTAGGCTAAATTATAAGAAATACCCCTGAACTTTGGGGTTTGTTTAAAAAATGCCCCTGAACTTCAAAAAGTTTAAAAAATACCCTGAACTTTGAAAAATGTTTCAAAAATGCCCTTGTCGTTAATTTTGGATGGAAACCGTTAAAGTTTTAGTTTAAAAAATACCCTTGAACTTTCAAAAAAATTTCAAAAATACCCTTATTGAAAAATGTTTCTTTTTTTTTCCTTCTCCCACTATAAATTAATCTTTTTTTCATGAAAAGATTAATTTACGGTGGGAGAAAGAAAGATTTCCGTATCGAAATTTCAAGATGACTTTTGTTTTGTTCTTGAAATTCTACATGTGTGAACTTTTCAATATTATTTTCTCACCAACTATTACTCATTAGCTTTCTTTATATCCATATTATGAAAAATAAAGGAAACTATTGTTGTATACGAGTTCTAACAATTTTTAAATATCAATAATAACAGAATCATATATAATTTTTTTGATTAATTAATCTTATAAATTGGACCAAATCCACAGTCTTATAAACTTCTTCTTATCACTAACATACACAAACAAAGAGAGGAAAAGGGAAATACTTTTTTGGGAAAAATACACTTTTGGTCCCTGAGGTTTGGTTTAGGTTTCGTTTTGGTCCCTGAGGTTTCAAACTCATCATTTTAGTCCCTGAGGTTTGCATTTAGTAGCATTTTGGTCCCTCCATCCAATTTTCCGTTAAAAACTAACGGTTTGCTGATGTGGCACCTATTTTTTTATTAATTTTTTTTTAAATTTTAAAAATAAAAATAATAATAAATTAATTAAAATATTATTTTTATTATTTTCATTTTCTCTTTCTTCTTTTTCTTCATCTTCTACAAACACTTCTTCAAACCCTTCCCTTCTTCTTCTTGAAACTCTTCCTTCTTCCATAAACCGGTCGCCGGGCACCGTCGATCATCGTTCGTCGGCCGCCGCCGCCGGCGACCACTTTTTTTTTTTCCTTCTGTTTTTTCCTTTTCCTTTTCTCTTCTTCTTCTTCTCTTCCTTTCTTTCTTCCACGCCGGAGGAACTACTGAAACGCCTGAAAAACCCATCCGTCAGACCTTGAAACCCCAGCGCGGCCGCACCTGAAAACTCGCATGAAACCGTGCCTTAAACCCGTACCTGAAAACCCAGATCTTTTCGTGTGGTTTTGTTTTGCAGAGGTTGAAGAGTTCGTGTGGGTTTTCGAAGTGGGTTCCCAAATCTCCGGCGAGTTCGATAGTAGTCAGCGAGGGTTGAGTCCAGATCTGGGGTTTTCAAGCCGTCTTCTCAGATCGAGTCGCTTTGCAAATAGATCTGGAGGTTTGTGCGAACAGATCTCGGCGAACAGATATGGGGCGGGGGTCTTGTTGTTTCGGCACTGTAGAGATCGTGGAGAAGAAGACGATGAGCATGGGTCGTGGGTGAAGAAGAAAACGACGAGCATAGGTCTACAGAGAAATTAAAAAAAAAAAACCAGCCGGCGACGCTGGTGGTCGGTGGCCGGAGTTGTTGATGATGAAGAAGAATAAGAAGGAAGAAGAAGATGAAAACGGGGAAAGAGAAAGAAATAATAAAAATTAAAAAATAATAATATTTTTATTATTTTATTATATTTATATTTTATAAAACTTAAAACAATTTTTTTAATAAAATTTTTTTGCCACCGTTAGTTTTTAACGAAAAATTCGATGGAGGGACCAAAATGCTACTGAATGCAAACCTCAGGGACTAAAATGTTGAGTTTGAAACCTCAGGGACCAAAACGAAACCAAAACCAAACCTCAGGGACCAAAAGTGTATTTTTCCCTAATTTTTTTTAGGAAACAAAAAGGAAATAATATATATATATATATATATATATATATATATATATATATATATATATGTTGTTTTCTCACACTTCTCTTCTTTACGCTTTTTAAAAGAGAAAACTCGATTTCAAAGTCTGTTTTTATCTGGTATTGTGTTGTACACAACCTTTATATGCAAAGTCTTGCATTAATTTTCATGGACAAAGAATTTATGGTGAGAAGAGGAAAAAAGAAGAAAATTTTTTCAATAAGGGTATTTTTGAAATTTTTTTGAAAGTTCAAGGGTATTTTTGAAACTAAAACTTTAACGGTTTCCATCCAAAATTAACGGCAAGGGCATTTTTGAAACGTTTTTCAAAGTTTAGGGGTATTTTTGAAACTTTTTAAAGTTCAGGGGTATTTTTGAAACAAACCCCAAAGTTCAGGGGTATTTCTTATAATTTAGCCAATTTTCTATGTTTAACTTTTCTCTTGAAAACATTTATATTTGTGTCTCTAAATTTTTGTTTCAATGTCTCACACATTTTTCTCTCTCTAAAACATCTTTTCATCTTTCTAATTTTTAAAAAACTGAAAACCAAAAACAGTTATCAAACAAGGTTGGTTTTCTGTTTTTAAAAACAGAAAACAAAAAAACAGTTATCAAACATATATGGTGTTTGTTTTTAAAAAACAGAAAACCAAAAACCAAAATCCAAAACAGAAAAACTAAAAACCAAAAACTAAAATGGTTATCAAACGGGGCATTAGATTTTTCGTTTCTTTATGAGCTTCGGTCTATAAGACTTTTTGTAATTACCCGTTAGATCTTATTTTGATTGATTGGAAACCTGTTCTGTAGTTGGGTTCCTTTGCTTTGGGGCTTGGTTTTTTTTTTTTTGGATGCCCTTGTATTCTTTCTTTTTTTCTCAATGAAAGTTCGGTTCTTTGTAAAAAAAAAATGTTAGTAGTCAGTTTTGTGTAGGGATGTTTTTCATTTTTGATCGTGTATCTTTATCTTAAGTCTTAAAAAATGAAGAAGGAAAGTTGATGATCACTAATGCTCTTTCATTTTATGTTCATTTATGGTCTACTTTCTATTTCTGGTGCGGTGTTTCTGATTAGGTTTGTTGATTTCATTTCTAAACCAGGATATTTTACACAACCGGAGTATTAAAGATGCCCTTATAGCCGAGGATAAATTTTTTCGCAGCCATCCAGTATGATCATGCTATACCCTTGCTATGCAATGGAGAAGGATTCTTGAACATATTTTATTTATGGTTTTAGCTGTTACTTAGGTATATGATGGTCTGGCTGATCGTTGTGGTGTTCCTCAGTTGGCGAAGAAGTTGAACCAGGTATTAAAATTGGGCATTTTATATTTGCTTCTAGATGATGGACTAGCATATAGATGTGAGCTTACTACCTTTTATCTCGGCCTCTCTCTCTCTCCATTATTCTCTTTCAATTGGATTGATTTTCAAATTTATTCTGTCTGAAAGCTCAGTTTCTTATGAAAGAAAAATATTCTGTCTGATTGTGACTCTTTGGCGGTCATTGAATTCAAAGTTCGGATCCTATTCCTTCAATTTGTAGATTTTGGTGCAACATATCAAGGCAATTTTACCTGGGTTAAAGTCACGCATAAGCTCTGCACTAGTTTCAGCTGCCAAGGAGCATGCCAGTTATGGAGAAATCACGGAGTCAAAGGTATATTTGATTTCTAAAGATTATTTTTATGGTTGAGATTTTGTACGCAGTCAAAAGGTATCACTTGTTTGAGGTTCTTTATTTATAATCCACAATGAATTACTGAAGGTCTTATAAAGTGTTCCATGGTGTTATTGATGTTCATGCATGCAATTCTTGAGCAAATTTTCTTCTTCTAACAGAAACCAAACTTTGCATTGAATAAATGAAAAGAGACTAATGTTCAAAAGATACAAACTCCACAAGGGAGTGAAAGAAAAAAAAAACATGTTTCTTATCTAAAAAAAAAAAAGAACAAAATAGAAAACAAAAAGAACATAAACGCTCTTCGAAGAAACTGAAAAGAACTTGCAATGATCTTGAGGCGAACTGATCTTGAGACTTTAAATCCCACAAAGAAAAGAGTGGATGCTAATAGAACCAATGATGGGGAACGGGTAGATGTATTTACAGAAGAAGGTGCACTAGCAACATATTTCGAAGGGGAAGACTCCTCATTTTCCCGAAATATTAAGCCAAAAGATTCTGCGTAAGAATCTTCCAAAATAACATCATATTTATCATTTTCCAGTCCCTGTAGTTCCAAAATTTGTGAGGCTGATTCCTCACTACTCAAACTGACAGAGGAATCTATTAGGGTCTAAGGTAGTATGGGATGTCTTTGTCCTACATTGGAAAGATATGAACTCCTAATAGGGTATCTAAGTGGTTGGTTATCCCTCCCCAATCGTCTGGCTTTTGGGGTGCGACTCTCCAACTACTTAGATACCTAACAATTGGTATCAGAGCCGGTGGTCGATGGCTTCGGAGAGGAGTGGCGGCGGAGGGGCTGATCGAAACCATCCGAGTGAAGTGTCGCCGTGCACAGCCGCCAAGATGTTGGCTTTCCGGAGAGGGGCAATTGTTAGGCCAAGGTAGTATAGGATGCCTTTGTCCCACATTGAAAAGATATGGGCTCCTAATGGGGTATATAAGTAGTTGGTTCTCCCTCCTCAATCGCTTGTCCAACTACTTAGATACCTAATAGAATCTTCATCAGAATCAATGCAAGTTGAAAAGTCTTGAGGAATTAACTTTGCTTTAGGAGAATGAAAGACTCCTTTTGTCAATTATGGTCTCAGAACTGTGTGGAGACAATTTTGTTTGATTGCAGTTATTGTGAGTAATAACACTAATGACTCATTAATCACCGAATCTTGATTGTTGATTTGCTGTTTGAAGGAAACCAAGAGACATGAGCAATGATTCTTCAATAAAATCTGCATTAAAGGTTGAATTCTCTGGAATAGTCAGAAAAGGATTAGTAGATCCCTTCTTTCGAGTATAATGAAGTGGCTATGCCTCATTAAACACATTTGCACCTCTTTCAGCTGACGGGCCTTTCCATGATGAGGATCCCCGGTGGGCTTCAAATTATCAGATTTTTCCAGGCCAAAGTTCACGTCCTCCGAAGACCCAACTTCTTCGTAATACGCATGCTCAGATTCCTCTCTTTTCTTTTCCTTTCACGTGAGTTGTACCTTTTTGCACGTTCTGACTCGCCACCCTCGCCGACTGTGGCATACTAAAAATCACTCGTTGATCGAAATCTGCTAAAGATGAGATCGAGCTTCTTGTTCTCAAAAAAGGAGGGACATCCAACATCGATACCCAACCTCCTGTGAATGCTACCTTTCTCCCTTCTGCAATTAGTTTTAGATTCCATTCACTCACTCGGAAGACCCTCAGATCAACTTTGTTACCCAATTCCATGACAACTTTAGCTTCCATGGGACTCCCACAAATTCCTACTCTTTGGTTAGCACAGAACGACTTGAAAATGAAACCCACTTGAGCTGACTTTTGAATAGCATCTCTAATCGAAAACCACGCATCCCCTGGTGTAAATCTTTCAATGATAACCCATGAAGAACAGTCGAATGTGAAATCTAGATCTTCCGAGTATTTGAAGCTCTTCCTCTGCTTTTCCTCTTTCTCCCTAACTCGATCCCTCAGAAACCACAGTGGCAAAGGATTCCTTCACTAAAGACCTCTCCAAATCATCCCGATGAGGCATCGAGCCATTTCGCTGCTGCTGCACTAACCCCTTCGTATCTCTCCAACCTCTTGATGAATCGATGAATTCATCAGCCAGAGTGGCCCAACATTTCCCCTTCGCACCCTCAGGGAAGAAAATTCTGATTCTTATGCCTTTGAAAGGTTCTAGCGATAGCAAACCATATTTTCCTCTACCATTAGAAAGAACCTGAAAAAATATAATTGCTGTCTCTAGCCTTCGTCTTCTCCAAAATCCCCATGGACGATCAACTTTACACACCGTCGATAGACAATCTCGGACCCAAGCTGTGCTACCCACATCAAACTCCACCCTCCTGGCTTTAGAACCATTGCGTTCCTCAACTGATATTTTCTTACCACTCCCCCTCTTTCGGAGCATGAACGTTTTCCTATCTATAACTACTCTCCTCATCTTTCCATTGTTGAGAATGAAGAAGATGGGGGTGCCTGACCGGAATCAGAAGCCACACTCTCACTCTCTAGCACTCTCTCTATCTAATAATAGGAAGATCTTTACAATCCTAGTTCAAACTTGGCTACCATTTTGATGATCTAATGGAGCCAAAAGCCTGGAATAAGACTCATCTATAATATAAAAATTGAAGATGAAAGAATATAGAACCTTGGAAGTCAGAGGGATCAAGTGTTTTTTTCCTTGTATAAAATTTCAAATAGACTGCAATAGCCATCCTTTATTTATGCTCTCTGAAACGGAAGAAACAATATTAAAAGAAGACTCTTGAACTTCTGAAAGTAATGCCTTCGAAGAATCAAAATTTAAAGGAGACTCTTGAACTTCTTCAAGTAATCTCTTCGAAGCATGGGAGTCTGAACACTCAATAATAGAGGAGAGGCAGAGACAAAAGGCAAAGATGAGTTAACTTCAATAGGCACGTGAGACGAAGCCAACTGTTCGTTTAAGGGGATAGGAATTAATGAACTCTTAAGTCTTATCATGCATGATCGGTGCATTAATTATATCATCCCATAATGCATTAAGCTCTTCATTCCTTGGCGCATTAAAATCTTCATTCTCAGGCATAACGAACTTTTCAATCCCTAGCTCCTGGCTCCTTAAGTTCCTCGACTGGATCATTAAATGCTTCCGGAAAATTCTCATTCTCATCATCAATTGGAAGAAGTAAAGAAAAATTGAATGCATCTAATCAACATTCCTTGGAACCATTAATACCTCAAACGGATTGGACTCAATTTAATCATCTCTCGCTGGAAAGGAAGCATCCTTCTCAACAAAATCAAACACTACGAAGGTGATCCAGGGATTTGATAAGTCTTTTAAAAATAAATAAATTGCCATGAATAATATTGAGGAGCCAAACCATCGACATTATCAAATTGAAGAGAAAACTTTCCAAGCTTTCTATCCATAACTTCAATTTTTGCTGGAATGAAGTCACACAAATTTCTTTTGACTTCAATTTTAGCTTCACTGAAATCCAACAAATTTAGGATTTGTGAGGAGATGCTAGCTTTTGAAACAATTGAAGGAGCTGTGATAGCCTTGAAGGAGATGCTAACTAATGCACCAAACTTTGAAGGAGCTGTGATAGCTGTGATAACTTCCAGAATGATGAACAAAATGATCAATAATAGGCGAGTCTGAAAATTTCTCGAGACTTAATAAAATTACTTATCATTTTCCACAAGACAAACCATCCTTTTTAATTAAAAGCCATGGAAACTTGAATAAATTTTCTCCCTCCAGTAGGTGCCACACAGTGCATTCCATAAACCAATCAGATAAGAATTTTCTTTTAACCAAACAAATTATACCACTGATTTCATGAACTTGTTTGGAGAAATGCATGTGCTTCAGAAGTTGCAGAATATCTACTAACGTTTTTTCAACCCATCCTAAATGGGAATAAGAGACGTAAAATCAACTTGTTCTTCATATCTTCAATAAAAAACTTATCTTCTGATGAAATATCTATTACTAACACAGCAGCTACGTGCTTCCATAATGAAATGGAGAACAAAACAAAGGCTAAAAAAACAACTTATCTGATGAAGCTGGGAACTTGAGGCTTGTGAACAAGATCCAACGAAAAGATCAAGTCGACTGAATCCTTAAGACTTGAGGGTGAAAGATTGAGTGTGGAGGTGGAGGGGAGGAGAGACGAAAGAGCTTTTTTTTTTGGGGGGGGGGGGGGGGGGGGGGGGGGGGGGGGGCTTTTTTTGAAGAGTTCTTTTAAGTGAAAAACTCCCGTCCATTGCCTTTTTCTTTGACCATTTCCTCTATTTGTATCCAAAACTATAGAGTCTCCTTGGCATCTATTCTATTTTAGTTTAGTTAAAAATTCATTCTGCTTGATGTTGGCTAATTGTTTCATAATTGTTAACTTCTTGGTACTTTAGGCTGGTCAAGGTGCTCTTCTTCTGAACATTTTATCAAAATATTGTGAAGGTAAGCGTGATTTCAGATTTTCACTTGCTTTTCTTTCCTTTCTATGTGCAACCATACAAACTGAGCTGTGTCATCTACAAATCTAGTGACTTTCTGCTTAAGTAGAATTGAATCGTGTCTTTCTCGTTGGAAACAGCATTTTCATCAATGGTTGATGGGAAGAATGAAGAAATGTCAACATCTCAGCTCTCCGGTGGAGCACGTATTCACTATATTTTTCAATCAATCTTTGTGAAGAGTTTAGAGGTACATGTTGCTTCATTTTCTTGGTAGTGAATTTTCATGGTTCGAGTCCCCATTAGAGATTTTTTTTTTTTTTTTTTCTCCTTTTCTTTTCTTTTTCTTCAGGGAGAACACAAAGATATTTTCATTGATTAAAGAAATTACAAAAGGAGATTATAATCTCACGTTGGTGGATTACAAAAAAGCTAGGAAGCACGAATATGTCATATATGGCGAAGAATCTGTGTCGGACACACAATTTTGCGTGTCCTATTTTATTTTATTTTAAAAAATGGACATGCTTGGACATGAAATTGGACACGTCTGGGCCAAATCTACAGGCCCAAAGGGTTCTTTCTAAGAAGCGAACACTTTAGTTTGGCTAGCGTGTTCGTGTTCGACACATGTTGGACACTTGGACACTCCGACACTTGTTGGACACCTATCTAACACTTCTTAGCACAATTGATATGTGGCGAACACTACCTGTACAAAGTCAATATAGGTTCATATCGAACACTTGTTAAGTATACTAAATAGACACGATACTAAATGACAAAAATAATACATATTAAGAGTGAAATACATTAAACTCATTTTTTTAAGCATATAAATGCATGAATTTATTGATTTCGAAAATTTCCCTCTTGTATAAAAATAGTATATATTTTTAAAAAAGTATATTTTACTAAACGTGTCCATGCCGTGTTTGTGTCCTAGATTTTTAAAAAATGACGTGTCCCCATGTTCGTGTCGTGTCGTTTCCGTGTCTAGTGTCCGTATCCGTGCTTCTTAGGGTTCTGTTTAATTAAAAAAAAAAGAAAACTCTAATACCCACAAAATCTTGAAACTAAAACTCCCACCTACCCACCTAGTCGATCTCCCCCATCGCTCTAGTCGTCGCCGATCTCCCTCATCGCACCTGTCGTTGCCGCCGCCGTCAGCTCCGAAAGCCGTCGCTGTCAGCTCCAGAAGTTGCTGCCGGAAGTTGCCTCCGAAAGCTCCAGAAGTACCCACCCACCTTTTTTTTCTTCGTAAGTTTAACTTTTTCTTTTATTTTATTTTTTTTAAAACCTCCTTTTATCTTAAACTTAAGATTTAAGTAGACAAACCTATAAACCACAGGTAGGCCCGTCCAATAAAAAAAGTATTTTTAAATTTTAAAAAAGGAATGAAGAAATTAAACTACTCAAAAGAAAAATTTATATATATACTAATTTTTTTAAGGGAAAAAATCATTTTTAACCCCTCAACTTTGGGGGTTGTATCAATTTTAACCCTGAACTTTCAATTTCATCAAATTGAACCCTAAACTTACCAAGTTGTATCAATTTTAACCCTGAACTTTTAATTCCATCAAATTGAACCTCAAACTTATCAGATCGTATCGATTTTAACCCCAAACTTGCATAAGTGTTACAATGTATACCTTTGGTTAATTTTCCGTTTGAATCGCCGAACATAATTGATTATTTCTTCCTTTTTTTTCTTAATTCACATTGCACCTGAATTAGTTTCTTGTAAATAAAATACTGGCCAAACTTGATTTTAGATGAATTTTTCTTGTTGTTGAGAACTTTGTGAGAGTTTTTTTGCTGCTATCTAAGATTATGAAAGCAAAGAAACTTTGGAGGTTTTTTATCTTTAAATATTTGCTAGTTTTTTTCTTGTTTCTAAGAACTTTGTGTGATTATTTTTATTCTTTTACTGTTTTTTTTTTCTTGCTAATTAGAATAATGTACAAACGTAGGAAACAAAAATAAAGAAATTTTGAGTTTTTTATTTCTCATATTTGCTGGATTTTTCTTGTTGACAATAACTTCGTGGTTTTTTTTTTGGATAATAATGAGAAGAATGATATGAGATATTTGACTTCTTTTGATAAAGAGTTTTTCCAATTATTTTTTTTACAAAACACTGACTCAAGTGCAATGTGAATAAAAAAAAAATTGTTTTTTTTTTTTTTTTTCTTTTTGATATCTGTGAGTGTCCGGGCCAGCTTACGCGCACCTCAACTAATCTCACGGGACAACCGCCAGACCCTACTACATTTGGTTGCCAAGGAAACTCGTAGGATATTAAAAAAAAAAAATTGTTAATTACATGTTTTAATAGAAATTCAAATGAAAATTTGACTAAAGGTCTACATTGCAACATATATGCAAGTATGAGGTTCAAATTGATACAATTTGTTAAGTTTAGGGTTCAAATTGATGAAATTGAAAGTTTAGGCTTAAAATTGATACAACATGCTAAGTTCAGGGGTCAAAATTGATTTTTTCCCTTTTTTTAAAAAACAACGTATCCTCAACGTGACTGTGTCCTAGTTTTTTAGATATTGACGTATCGCTGTGTCCTTTCGTGTTCGTATTCGTGTCCCATGTCCATGTCCATGCTTCTTAGCAAAAAAGCTCTCCAAGAATAAATTAAAGTGGAGAGGCTAAAAGGCTTAAAATGATAAACGCAATTTTTTAAATTCATAATTCTCTTATCTAATTTTTTTTGTTTAAAATTCATAATTCATAATATTATCAAAAGATGTAAATCTTTTGGTGAAGATCCACCTATTTCGGTCAAGCCAAAGAGGTCGAAAGAAGGACAGATTGATTGGGAGTGTTATCATCTTTGAGATCCCTTCGGAACTTCATTTCGCAGAGCATATGATAGGTTTTATCTGGTTTTGCAGTTGATGGATTACTTGACTGGGCAGATTTTTAATTGCTTAGATTTTTACTATCTCAGTAACTTACATCTTGGTTTAGTTGTATTCCTTGCTATTTCTTCATGCAATTAATGCTGTCAGAGTAGTGGATGAGTGTTAATTCTCACTGATGCGATGAAATGTTGTTCGTCAGGAAGTGGATCCATGTGAGGGCTTGACTGATGATGACATCCGAACTGCTATCCAGAATGCAACTGGTCCTAAATCTGCTTTATTTGTGCCTGAAGTAGGTTATGTTACCTTTTGTTTTCCACTTTTATGTTGCACATAATTATTGTTGTACTCTCTATTTTTTATTATCTATGCTAAGAACTCTACATTTTATGCATGTATGTAACCCCCCTCCGTCCTCCCCCCAACACACACGTGCACACACACATCCCACCCCATAAGGTTTAGTCCCTAGTCATTGAATATATGAGGAGTACAAAAGAAGGGGATACCTACCCCACGAGTCAAATGAGCTAGAAAAAAGGAGCGCTATTCAACTTTGATACAATAAATTACAATTGCAAAGGAATTCAGAGTCAGTGCACCTTGAGTTAACAGATCTCAATCTCATTATGTCCCAGACTTGTTTCCATTCTTTGAAGACATTGTGAAATTTTAGTGGTACTCCATGCTGAATAGAATTTAGCCATAACATATTATGGACAAGGTTCATTGTATTTTGATGTTGATCTGATCTTTCAATGTATGTAGGTTCCTTTTGAAGTTCTTATTCGCAAGCAAATAGCTCGCTTATTAGATCCAAGCCTTCAGTGTGCAAGGTTCATATATGAAGAACTAGTAAAGGTGGAATTTATTTTTTTGTTGCGTTTTGTGCGAACTTATCCTATTACTTGCTTATAGTTTCCTTATCTCTCTCCAGATTAGCCATCGTTGTGTGGTAAATGAACTACAGAGATTTCCTGTTTTAAGAAAGCGCATGGATGAAGTTATGGGAAATTTTTTGCGAGAAGGTCTTGAACCCTCAGAGACCATGATTGGGCATTTTATTGATGTGGAGGTATGTCCTCTATGTTTGATTTTGTGGTGATACATCCACATCCACAAGCACAAAATCATATTGATGCTATTTTGGTTAACCACACAAGACAATGGCTGAAGTATTTTGGTTATTTTGGAAAATATGGATTGGCATAATTATTGGTCTACTTGACCTATGGATTTTGTGACACATAATTTGTTGGATAAAACTTTACCAGTCATTGTAGTTTTATGGAATTACATACTAGAGGTCAGAAATATTATTTGTTTCAATGTTTATGTTGGCCATCATCTTTTGTCATTGTCAGTGGTAATTTGAATTTCCATATGCAAGGTAGTCAGTCAAATAGTTTGTTGGATTCTTGGGTCACTTGCAGGATTTTGTTTACTGCTTAAGAGCAAACTCCTACTTGGTTCTCTATCCGTAAACTAATATCCAAGAAAGTACAGTGAAATGTTCTCAAATCATTTTATATTGATAATAAAAAATATGGAGTCTACCCTCTTATTTTATTTTCCTATTTTTATGTGATGGTGGATACAAATTAAGCATCAAATTCATTATGTCCCCCAGTTGGATGACATTTCCTCAATGGACATTGATTTAAATTTCTTGAACAGAATTTTTTGTGTGAAATTCATTTTTGTTCTCTTTGGCCTTTCTGTCCTAATATATAAGAACCTATCTGAATAATGTTTTGGGCAAAATACACTTTTGGTCCCTATGGTTTGAGACTAGTGTCTATTTGGTCCATGAAATTTCAAAAGAGACATTTTAGTCCCTGAGGTTTGAGAAATAGTTCTAAATGGTCCTTGGACCGTTAGTTGACCGACAGAAAATGATGTGGCAGTTAAGTAGATGAAGGTGAGTTACTTTGTTGGCTAGTTTATTAATATTAAATTTTTTGGGTGAGGTAATTTCTTTTTTCTTTTCTTTTCTTCCATTCGTCTCTTCTTCTTCCCCTCCTCTTTGAGGCTCTCTTCTTCTTCCTAATCTCCTCCAGTGGATGTTGATTTGAGACAAAGGAAGTTCCTTCCAGCTCCAAATCTGGAACGTAGTGCTTTTGAGGATGATGCCATACTCTGCACAGTTGGGTTAAAGAATAAGATGTTATTTAATCTTTCTCTGAATTGAACATTGAAAAGATTACATATATTAATTGAGAAGATAATTAGGGATTGATATACTACATTTACTGCTGCTGAGAGTGTCAAGACGAATTTCAATTACAGAGTGCTATACATAGGCATTTGTGAAGTCTGGGATGATCTTTTTTTTTTTTTTTTTTTTTTTTTTTTTTTTTTTTTTTTGTACTGTGAAGTCTGGGATTTTGTCACAGAGAATTGGGGGATTTTAGATTTTTTCATTACTCCATGAAATAAGAATAACTATGAATTTGCGGTTGAGCCACTTGATACTTCAATTACTTGAGCTGAGGATGATGCCTTTGCAGTCTCGGTGGGGCAATTGATGTTGAATAAGAATGTTCATACTTCTTCCTTAAGTATGGGATGTTGGTTTTTCCTAAATAAAATAAATAAATAAAGGCTGTTGGTTTTTTCCATGTCACTGGTTATGCTTCCTCCATGATTAGGGCTTATTTTTCTTGTACTTCTTTATTGATATTGTATTTTTTGTTTAGCCCCTTTCATTTGCAGAAAGTTACTCCAAACCCTAAGCAATTTAGTGTCATAGACTTATAAGCTGACAGAGGCAGCCCTGAATCTTTCCAGAGGAGAGGAATACGAAGAGAGAAAGAGGAAGAGGAAGAAAGAAAGAAGTCACTTTAAGGTTTCCCTTACAAAAGTACAGAGAAATTACTTGAATAGATACTTTTACTAAGTTCAACCAATTCAAGAGGGTTGAAATCTCTCCAAGACTAATGTCTTTACACTGATTTTCGATGATCTTCATCTCCCTAGACTCCTTCTTTAGATAGACTTTTACATAACTGTGTTATTAAGACTAAAAGACTCTTGCCATCCCCAAGACTCCAATATTCTAGACATAGGACTATGCTCCTATTAATATTGCCCAAAAATAGTAAAGAAAACAGAATACTAACAACCCAACACACTTAATTGTCGCTTCCCACAATGATCCTTCTCTCTCCCCATTTATTTTTTCGAACGTAGACATTTTTAATTGGTGGCCTAACAGTCACCTCCCCAAAAAAATTAATATTAAATTAATAAACTAGCCAACTAAGTAATTCACAATCACCTACTTAACTGCCACATCATTTTCTGTTAGTCAAGGACCATTTAGAACTATTTCTGAAACTTCAGGGACTAAAATGTCCCTTTATCAAATAGACACTAGTTGCAGCTTCCCAAGTAGCCTCGCAAGCCATGTGGTCATTCTACTTAATCAGCCACTGTTCTTCTGCCAACGGCTCTTCTGCCAACTCCTCATTCCAATGAATTCCCAGCACTTCTTCATGTTCAACTACCCACTCAAAAGACTCAGACATCGGTGGTAACACTGGTCGCACACTGACTTGCCCTCCAACTTTCTTTTTAAGTTGAGACACATGGATAACATCATGAATGGACAAATCTTTAGGCAGGTCAAGACGGTAAGCCACGACCCCAATCCTTTGCAAAACTTTGAAGGGATCGAAGTACCTGGGGGCTTGTTTCTCACAATGCTGCTTAGCCACTGACTTTTGCCTGTACGGCCTGAGTTTTAAGTACACCCAGTCACCCACTTCAAACTCCACATCTCTTCTATGTTTATCCGCTTGTCTCTTCATTCGTTCCTGCGAAAGCCTCAAGTATTCTTTCAATACAACTAGCTGTTCGACCCTTTCTATCAACTGCTGTTCTAGTGCATTGTTGGTCGTTTTCTTGTCACCGTAGGATATCACAGGGTGGCTGTCGACCATAGACCACATTGAAGGGAGTGGTGTTAATGGAGATGTGGAAAGTGGTGTTGTACAAAATTTCTGCCTAGGCCAACTAGTGTGCCCACTTCTTTGGCTGCTCGTTACAAAAACACCTTAGATAAGTCTCAAGGCATCATCATTTTACTTAGATCAAGAATCTTTCTTTTATCCATGCTTGTCTAAATGCAGAAACGCCATAATCAGACCAGTTCCAAGGATGCTGGTGATGCTACTACAGATGTTGCAGATTCATCTACTAATGGGTCTGAATAATTTGTGTCAAGCATCTGTTCTATAGGCCAACATGCTCTCTCCCCCTCCCTCAACCGTTTCCCCCTCCCACCCAAACCCTCACCGCTTCTCCTCCATCCCTCCACCATGACCTTTGACCCTAGCGACCATGGCTGTCTCTACGAACGAGTCCTTCAGAATAGAACGAAAAACCTTCTCCATCTCCATTGACCACAGAAACCCCAACCTTTTCCGTCTCACCGAATCCTGCAAGGATAGAAGCTTTACCTTGACCCTTGCAAAATCACTCCTTCCATGGCTGCAAACATGCTTCGACAGACTTTGCTCCATCCCCTTAACATAGAAATTCTTCAATGAAACCAGAGTCGACGAAACAGTGTTATGGGTAGAGAAAATATCAAATAAGAAGGGACATTCTGCAGAAATAGCCAGACTTGGACCCAACGACAATAAACTCATTGTTCCGGTAGGTGAGAATAGAAAGGGATGGAAAAGTCTCATTACCTGCATTCAATCTCTCACCAACCAAAGCCTGCATACAGTTAATAGCCCCCAAGCCTCGACGGATATAAATAGGAGCTTCTCCTACAGGGACGCTTTAAAAAGGGCGAAGAGGATACCCCGATATATAACCAAAAACCAACCTCCGAAGCTCCATCATCGACCCAACCTGAGTTCGCCTCCATTTTCCTATCCTCCTCGGTCATTATTCAAAGGAAACACTTCCACGATGGATGGTATGACATCATGAGGGCCCTTCAACAGCACTTATCGGCCTTATCATCAGTCAGTCCTATCCAACCCGACAAAGCTCTTCTTGCCTGCACAGACGACGACCAAGCCCAAACTTTGGCCAAGATCAGAGGATGGTACAAGGTTGGGAAATATCAGATTCGATTTTATCCATGGAGCGTCGAAGCTATGCTGGGAGAACCAAAAATCCCCTCTTATGGTGGATGGATAAAGGTCAGAAACCTACCGTTGGATAAATGGAATCTTGATACCTTCAGGAAAATAGGTGACGAATGTGGAGGATATTTAGAGACCGCTAATAAGACCCTTGCCTGAATGGATATGATGGATGTCTGTATTAAAGTTAAGGAGAACAATACCGGCTTCATCTCAGCAGAAATACACCTCCCATCATCATCCTCAAACCCTATGACCGTCAGAATCGACCCCTTCTTTATGGAAGAATACCATATTGGTTACATTGCCGGAGTTCATGGCAAAATTCCATATCTAAAGGCCGATTATGTTGAGGCTGTGGAAGACGAAGACCGTTCACGCGCCGCCCCTGCAATGACGGAAACAATTATGGAAAAATCTCATTGCTCGTACAAACGGGAAGCTCAATGTGCCCCAATTGATGAAATGCACTCTGTCACAGATTTGACCCCAGCCGTATATTCAGAGAGGGCCCCACCGAAAACCTTATCTCCCAAGAAACCCCAATCCTGCAAATCCCGCCAAATTAGTCAAGGAGGGACCCATCCTCCAGCAGTCCCCAATGACCCTCTTCCATCTGCACCAATCCGTAAAAGCCCAAGCCTCACAGATTTAACACCAATCCGCAATAGCCCAAGCCCAGTTCAACCACCCACCAAGTCTAACAGATCCACCCTAGAAAATCCCGACCTGCACCCCGATTTCCTCACCAGCCGTAAAAAGCCTATCACCATAAATGACAAGGAGACTTTTCTCCTTACGGGCACAAAATTCTCCACCCAAACCGAACTTCCCCTCTCAGACTCCGAAGGTGGGGCATCCTCTCCCTGTTCCACAACTATGGAAGAATCCCCTTTGACTAGCCGAAGGATCCCCCTAGCTGACTCTCCTCCGTCAATAGGCAAGCTTTTTGAAGACAACAGTGACCAGCAGCTCTGGATAGAGAACCCTCTTCCTCTCCGTATGGAAGAACCAAATTACATGGACTCTAATCAATCCATTGATAAAGAAGATAAGGCTCTTATTAATATTAATGTGGAGGAGGAAGAGATCGATGATTTATCTTCAGAAAAAGAGTGCACCGACCCTGCAGTTTATCTCCCTATTTTATTTTCCTGGCTTGCCGAACATGGCATGTGCATCATGCCAATGCCGAGCAGACACAAGAAATCCAATGCAACCAAGAAGAAAGTCAAATGGGTTAAGGAAGTTGAGAAACTCCACACCAGTGTGAATTATGACAATACACCTGCAGGTCAAATTACGAACGGGTCGCCTTCTCCATCATGATTTTAATCTCCTGGAACATTCGAGGCATGGGCTCTTGGAAAAAGAGAGCTATTATTAAAAATCTTCTATCCTCCCACAACCCAGCTTTGGTGATCATCCAAGAAACTAAAATGGCTGGTATCGACAGAAGGATTATCAAATCTATATGGAGTTCTAGGAATATAGCTTGGTCTTCTATTGATGCTGTTGGAGCTTCTGGGGGTATTTTGATCCTTTGGAATGAGTCTTTCTTTGAGGTTAAGGAGATTGTTGAAGGTATGTTCTCTCTATCCCTTCAACTTTCATTAGCTGATGGCTTCACCTTCTGGATTACAGGAGTTTACGGACCTAATTCCTCCAAAGACAGACGCCTATTCTGGAAGGAATTAGGGGATCTACAAGCTTTATGCCCCCCTTATTGGATCTTGGGTGGTGATTTCAACGTTACTCGATGGACATGGGAGAAATCATCTTATTCAGCCCCAACTAGAGCTATGAAGAAATTCAACAGATTCATAGACGATAATGAGCTTCAAGACATCCCGTTATCCAATGGAAAATTTTCATGGTCTAGCTTCAGGCCTAATCCCACAATGACCCTTATTGACAGGTTCCTCATTATTGATGGCATTGTCACCAAATTCACAGCTGCCTCGATCCGCAGATGGATAGAGTAACCTCTGATCATTTCCCTATTTGCCTCAATCTGGGAAAGGAAAATTGGGGACCGACCCCTTTTAAACTCAATAATGCTTGGCTCTCCCATCACACCTTCCTCAAAACAGTCGAATCATGGTGGAAATCAACTCCTTCACAAGGATGGCCGGGCCATGGATTCATACAGAAACTTAAAGGCCTCAAGTTGGAGCTCAAAAACTGGAATCAGACCGTATTTGGTCAGCAAAGGGAGGAACGGTCTTGTTTAAAATCTGAACTTTCTTATCTGGACAGGAAGGAGGAGCTCGGTAATTTATCTGAACAAGAAGCAAGCCGTAGAACTGAGATTAAAACCCGTTTTATTCTATCAGCAGCCAATGAAGAGATTTTATGGAGACAAAGATGCAAGCTGAAATGGCTTAATGGAGGGGACGCCAACACAACCTTCTTCCATAGAATCATGGCAGCCCATAGACGAAAAAGCTCTATTATGGAAGTGGTTTCTGAATCAGGATATAGCATTACGTGTGATGAAGACATTGAGAAGGAGTTCATTGCTTTCTACCAGAATCTATACACAAAAAGTCACAACAAGGCCCCTTTTCCACACATTGATGATTGGAGCCCTATTATAGCCCAGAATAGAGATTTGCTGGAGGCACCCTTCTCGGACCATGAAATATACAAGGCTGTTTGTGATCTTGGCACGAACAAGACCCCAGGGCCAGACGGATTTACAGCAGAATTCTTTAAAAAATCGTGGAACATTCTCAAGGATGATATAAAGGGAGTGTTCAATGATTTTTTCAAGAATGGGATCATCAACGCTAGCCTAAATGAAACCTACATATGTCTCATCCCCAAGAAGCAAGGAGCCAAGAAGGTTGGGGAATATCGCCCTATTAGCCTAACTACTTGTCTCTATAAAGTGATTGCTCGAGTTCTCACAGACAGATTGAAGAAAGTCCTCCCTGACACAATTACGGAATACCAATCAGCTTTTGTTGGAAATCGACAGATCTTAGACGCAACCTTAATTGCCAACGAGCTGATTGATGAATGGAACAGAAAGCGGCAAAAAGGAGTTGTCATCAAGCTTGATATAGAGAAGGCATTTGACATGGTTGACTGGGATTTCCTTGACAATATTCTAGAAGCCAAAGGCTTTGGCCAAAAATGGCGATCCTGGATACGAGGTTGTATATCATCAGCGAACTTCTCTATAATTATTAATGGCAAGCCGAGGGGCAAGATTATAGCTACGAGGGGCCTTCGACAAGGAGATCCCCTCTCCCCTTTCTTATTTATTCTGGTGGCTGATTGTCTCAGTAGACTGTTACTCAAGGCCGAGAATATGGGCTCCATCGAAGGATTCAGGGTCGGCAAAGGGATACAAGCGGTTTCTGTCACACATTTGCAATTCGCTGACGATACCATCCTTTTCTCCTCTCATCAACAGTCATCCATTTCCAACCTCTTCTCGGTTATTCAACAATTCGAGGTGGTCTCGGGCTTGAAGATCAATTGCAACAAGACAGAGATTATGGGCCTCGGTATCGATTCACATCAGGTATCTCTTTTATCATCCATCATTGGATGTAAACAAGGATCGTGGCCATCCTCATATTTGGGGCTCCCGCTAAATGGTAATCCGAGAAGGGCTAGCTTTTGGTCCCCAGTGATTGAAAAAATCCACAATAGATTAAACTCTTGGGGATCATCCAACATTTCTAAAGGAGGTCGTCACACCCTCATACAAGCTACTCTATCTAACCTCCCTATCTACTATCTCTCATTATTTCAAGCTCCAAAAAAGGGTCACAGAAGCCATTGAAAAGTTGTATCGGTTATTCCTCTGGCGAGGTGGCATAGACAAAAAGGGGTGTCACCTCTTGAAGTGGTTTTCTATCCAATTTCCTATTGATGAGGGAGGATTGGGTATCTATGACATACATAAGAAAAACGCATCACTCTTAGCCAAATGGGCATGGAGATTTTATCTCGAACCCGACGCCCTCTGGAGGAAAATTATTGCCACCAAATTCGGTCTTGACAGAAACCCTCACAAAATGGGAGACACATCCATGACCACCTCCCGAGGTCCATGGAAAGGCATCTTTAAGAAGAGGTGACAAAACATTATTCTGGGAGGATATTTGGCTCGGCACATCATCACTGCTATCAAAATTCCCTACCCTTTACAATCTATCTTTAAAGAAAGAGGCCACTATTGCTGAGTTATGGAATCCAGAAAATGGGGCATGGAATTTACATCTCAGGAGACATCTCCGTGACTCTAAAACCCTAGAATGGGCAGTAATGTCTCACCATTTATCCTCCTTTTCTTTCCGGGATGTGGATGACTTATGGTCTTGGCAGCTTGGAGATAAAGGCATCTTCTCCACAGGATCCCTTACCAAAAGCTTGGCCTCCCTCCCTTTACCTGATTGCAAGGACTTTTACAGCCATCTATGGAGAGGACCTATGCCTAAAAAAGTTAAAATTTTCATTTGGGAGCTTAGCCACGCTTGCATCAATACAGATGATGTTATACAGAGAAGAAATCCAGATTTATGTATCTCCCTCAATTGTTGCAGCATGTGTAACAGAGATAGTGAGACCCAAATCCACCTATTCAGCAGCTGCATATTCGCATCAGCATTCTGGGATTTTATTCTAAATGCATTTGGGTGGCATTTAGTCCGACCGGGAGATATCCTATCCCTCTTACAAGTTTCTCTGACTGGACACCCTTTCAAGAACGACACCAAGACTCTATGGAGGAATTTTTTGTATGCTTTTTTTTGGAACTTATGGCTAGAAAGAAATGCTAGAATTTTCAACGCTAAGCAACAGAATATCCATGGTTTTATTGAGTCTACCACCTATCTTGCTTTGTTCTGGAGTAGACAAATCTCTCCTTTTTGTAATTATCCTCTATCTTCCCTTGTATCACAGTGGAGATCTCTTTTGTAATTATCGATAGGCCTTTTGTATCTATTTCATACATCAATGAAATGATTTATGTTTCCTATCAAAAAAAAAAAAAGATTCTCACTAATTACTTCTATCATCATTTTATCTCTAATTTGGTGTAATTGGTGTCTTCTTTTTGTATTTTTAGCTTCTCTATTCTGTTGTGCAGTTGAAGAGTTTATTTTGTAATCCTTATGGTTAGGGTCTCTCTTTTGTAATTTCATTTTATCAATGATTGGCTCTTTGTTTCCTTTCAAAAAAAAAAAAAAAGTCTTAAGGCATCGATTCACACGCTCTGTTTGTCCATCCGTTTGTGGGTGGAAGGCTGTGCTTCTTCGTAGTTGAGTTCCTTGCATTCGGAAAAGCTCATTCCAAAAGTGGCTAACGAAGATCTTTTCTTGATCGGATATTATTGAATGTGGAAATCCATGTAGACGTGCTATTTCCTTAATAAAGTTTGTTGCGACCTCTTTTGATGAGAACAGATGCCTTAAGGTTATGAAATGTGCATATTTACTCAGCCTATCCATTACAGTATCTACCCCACGAGATACGGACAATTTCTCAATGAAATCCATTATTACATCATCCCAAATTCTATCCGGACGAGACAAAGGTTGAAGGAGACCAACTGGGGCCACCACATCTGTTTTGTTCTGCTGACACACACTGCACTTGCTAACATAATCCCATTCAATCTTCTGTATGTTCGCAAAAACCCTGAGGTGCCCCCCATCACAAAATTATGGAAGGTATGCATTATAGTAGGTGTTATTGAGATATCAAAAATATGAGAGAGTCCATAATCCTTTATATTCACTAGAGACAAATATATATAGGCATACATAGAAGACCTAAACAAATAATGGTAAAATTACAATAAAGGACGAAGACTAATAAGCTACTATATTTACATATATACTATAACACTCCCCCTCAAGTTGGAGCATATATGTTAATCATGCCCAACTTGTTACAAAGATAATCTATTCTAACTCCATTTAAAGCTTTCGTGAAAATATCTCCTAATTGCTCTCCAGTCTTCACATATCCAGTAGATACCAAACCTTGTTGTATTTTCTCCCGAATAAAATGACAATCAATTTCAATATGTTTAGTCCGTTCATGAAATACTAGATTGGATGCAATATGAAGGGCAGCTTGATTGTCACACCACAACTTGGTCGGAACTGTAACATTGAAACCTAATTCGATCAAGAGTTGATGTATCCACATTATCTCACATACTGATTGTGCCATAGCTCTGTATTCTGATTCAACACTTGATCGTGAAACCACATTTTGTTTCTTACTTTTCCATGAAACCAGATTGCCTCCAACAAAAACACAATAGCCAGAAGTTGATCTTCTATCTTCTCTTGATCCTGCCCAATCAGCATCTGAAAAACACTCAATCTGCATGTGACCATGATCTTTATATAGGATCCCACGTCCAGGTGCAACCTTCAAATAACATAAAATCTGCTGTACTGCAGCCCAATGTTCCACTGTGGGTGAAGACATAAATTGACTCACAATGCTTACTGAATAAGCTATGTCTGGTCGTGTCACTGTAAGATAATTCAACTTTCCAACCAATCTTCTATATCTCTCAGGATCATCAAATGGTTCTCCATCTTTTGTAAGTTTTAGATTAGGCATCATTGGAGTACTACATGGCTTGGCTCCTAATTTTCCTGTCTCAGATAGCAAATCAAGTACATATTTCCTTTGTGACATAAAGATACCTTTCTTGCTTCTCATTACTTCGATACCCAAGAAGTATTTTAATGTTCCCAAATTTTTAGTATGAAACTGACTGTGGAGGAAAGTTTTGAGAGATGAAATGCCCGATATATCATTTCCAGTAATAACAATATCATCAACATACAGGACAAGTAGAATAATACCACTCTTAGTTCGTTGGTAGAAAACAGAGTGATCCGACTTGCTTTTCTTCATTCCAAACTGCTCAAGTGCCTGACTGAATTTTCCAAACCATGCTCGTGGACTTTGTTTCAACCCATATAAAGATTTACGAAGGCGACACACTTTACCATTCTCCCCCTGAGCAACAAACCCAGGTGGTTGCTCCATATAGACTTCCTCTTGAAGATTGCCATGAAGAAAAGCATTTTTAATGTCTAGCTGATGCAAAGGCCAACATTGAGAAGCAGCCATGGAAATAAATAACCTTACAGAAGTTAATTTAGCAACAGAAGAAAACGTATCAAAATAATCAATCCCATATGTTTGAGCATAGCCTTTGGCAACAAGACGAGCTTTCAATCGGGCAACTGAACCATCGGGATTTACCTTAATTGCAAACACCCATTTACACCCGATAGCTTTCTTTCCTACTGGACGAGATACTAAATCCCAGGTACCATTATCATCTAAAGCATTCATCTCTTCTATCATCGCATTGCGCCAACCAGGATGAGACAAGGCTTCATGAACCGTTTTAGGAATCGAGATAGAGTCAAGAGATGCAACAAAACAACATGTAGAAGATGACAAATGGTTATAAGACACAAATGAAGAAATAGGAAAAGTGCAAGAACGTTTACCTTTACGAAGAGCAATAGGAAGCTCATCGCTTGTGCCTGGATCCGTTGACGAAGAATCTTGTGGTACAAGACATTCACCTGGAGGTTGTCGTCGTCTAGAGTATACTTGAGTAATAGGCGGACGAGTAGGAACAAGTGTCGAAGGAGGTGGATCGAGAGAGGGTGTAGGAGGTACAAGTGTGTAAATAAAAAGATCATCCTCCTCCTGGCTCGTACTAGGCAGAGATGATTTGAAAGGCGTGTCCTCAAAGAAAGTAACATCACGAGATACAAGATACCTATTCGAACTAGGACAATAACATCTATAACCTTTTTGAACACGAGAATAGCCTAAGAAAATGCACTTTAAAGATTTTGGGTCTAATTTTGTTAGATTAGGACGAACATCTCTAACAAAACAAGTACAACCAAATATTTTCGGTTCAAGAGGAAACAACGGTTTTGTGGGGAATAGAACATGATAAGGAATCTGACCTTTAAGTACAGATGAAGGCATGCGATTAATCAAGAAGCAAGCGGTAGAAATTGCATCAACCCAAAATTGCTTTGGAACACTCATTTGAAAAGACAATGCTCTTGCAGTTTCGAGGAGATGCCTATTCTTTCGTTCAGCAACTCCATTTTGGGAAGGAGTATCAGCACAAGATGAATGATGAATAATTCCATGCTTACATAGGTACGACCTAAGTGCTTCAGAAAAGTACTCACCAGCATTATCGCTTCTCAAAATTTTAAGGGAAACATCAAACTGAGTTCGAACTTCAGCATGAAAATTACAAAAATGAGAAAGTAACTCAGAACGACTCTTCATAAAGTATAACCAAGTCATACGAGAGTGATCATCAACAAAGGTAACAAAGTATCGAAATCCAGTTTTGGAAACAATAGGACAAGGACCCCAAATATCAGAATGAACTAATTCGAATGGCTTACTTGCTCGATTATCTATTTTAGGACTAGAGCTAAGACGATGAAATTTGGCAAACTGACATGAATCACTATTTAATGAAGACAAGTTATGAAATTGAGGACAAAGTTTTCTTAGCACTGAAAGAGAAGGATGACCTAAACGGCAATGGGCATCAAAAGGAGAAACAACTCCAGAACAGGCAACTTTTGGCACTTGATGATAAAAAATATAAAGTCCTCCAGATTCATGTCCTCTACCAATAATCTTCTTCGTCACAAGATCCTGAAACAAACAATAGCCCGGATGAAAAGAAACAGAACAATTAAGGTCATGAGTGAGTTTACTAACATATATTAAATTAAAGGAAAGTTGAGGTAAATGTAGGACTGACGACAAAGAAAGAGATGAGGTTAAATTTACTGTGCCAGATCCAATAAGAGATGATGTTGATCCATCTGCCAAAGTAACGTCGATAAGGGATGTAGATGAAGAAAAATTGGAAAACAAATCACGATTACCTGTTATATGATTGGTTGCACCAGAGTCTATGACCCATTTAGTAGAGGAAAGAGGACAATGATTCATGTTACCTGACTCAGCAATGGTTGTAATAGGGGTAAGCATGGATGATAAAGAATATGCTTTCAATGACTTCTGGTACTGTTGAAATTTGGCAAACTCAGTAGTAGAAATAACAAATGGTTGCTTAGATGAATCATGGATGGGCTGAATCCACGAGTGAACCACATTAGACATCGCTACGAATTCTTGTTCAACCATAGGTCTATATCGAATGTGAAACCACAAATTCTGATCTAAAACCTTGAAATTAGAGCCGAATGACCATACAACTTCTGAAAATATGATCTGAATGGAGTTTCTTATGAAGAACCCTAATTCTTTTCCCAAACAACTTTTATCTCGAGCCAATTATGACCAAACTAACCACAAGAAGTCGGAAATACTCTTGATGCACAAAAATAGCAAATCACGACAACCAGAGAAAATTCCAACCACAAACGTGCCCTCACAAAGAAGAAACAAAACTGAACTGAGCAACAAAACGAACCGAAATCAAGTCAAGCGCACAAACTGAGGCAAACGTGACCTATTTTGGCAAACCCAATTATGCAGACTTGACGGAATTCACAACCCGAGACTAACCCAATTGACGGAAGCGAAAAACAACCTCCCACGCGCCCTCACGTGCCGGTACGTGGCGACGACTACAGATTTATCTGGTGGCGCGTGTGTCTCACGCGCTGGGAGTTTCGACGTCGAATTCGGAGGATGTGCAGATCGGCGGTTGGGCTTTCTTTTGGGCTGGGCGGTGACGAAAAATTCCTCTGGTGACAGACCAAAAACGGCGGCGGCGGCGGCAGCGGATTTTAGGCGGCGACGGTTTCAGCAGACAATTTCAGCAAAACAAAACCCTCAAACAATGTTTCAAAGCAAACCCTAAAGAGGTATTCCAAAACCCTAAAACAAAGGTATTCCAACTCAAACCCTAAAGAAAAGGTATTCCAACTCAAACCCTAAAGGTGGCTCTGATACCATGTTATTGAGATATCAAAAATATGAGAGAGTCCATAATCCTTTCTATTCATTAGAGACAAATATATACAGGCATACATAGAAGACCTAAACAAATAATGGTAAAATTACAATAAAGGACGAAGACTAATAAGCTACTATATTTACATATATACTATAACAGTAGGAATCAAAGAAGACTTGAAATCACCAGCCTTCCCTTGTACCTTAACTGTCCATGCTCAATGGAAAATTTGGGGTGGCTGAGAGGGTCCTCTTCTTTTTGTAATTATCCTCTAGGTCTTGTTTTGTTGGATTGGAAACCCTTCATTTAGTTGGGTTCTTTTTTCGGGCTTGGTTTTTTGGATGCCTTTGTATTCTTTCATTCTTTCTCAATGAAAGCTCGGTTCTTTATAAAAAAAAAAAATTTCCTTCCTGATCTTGAGTAATTCAAGGTCTTGGGATACTAATTCTTGGATCACTGTGAGTGTCAATGATGGATGGGTCTGACATGGTTGTAGAGTCTTTTAATGGTGATCTCTTGCAAGCCGCTTCAATTTTATAGCCTTTTCAAGTTTAATGGTTCTGTTGAAGATTTATCTTTGGCAGTTAATTGGTTGCTTGACTTTTAGCAGTCTAATGGTTCCTTGATTTCGTTGGGTTTTGTCACTTGCTGCATTTTTTGTCTTTGGAAGCTTCTCAATTGGGTTTTGAGTTTCGTGAATGTTCTCTAGCTTTGTTTCTTCTTCTTTTTTCGGTTTTTATTTGGCTCCTTAGTCTATCTTTTTTGGTTGTTTGTAGTTATAGCTTTTCTTTCAGCATTTGATTGGGTTGCTATTTACTTCCCTTTATTATTTTGTTTTATCTTCTTTTTCTCCTTTGTGGAGTTTTTTCTCCTTTGTGGAGTTCGTATTGCTCAAGCATTTGTTTCTTGTTAAAAAGAAAATATTGTACTTGTATTTGCAGATGGGCTACATAAACACTTCACACCCAAATTTTCTTGGTGGGAGCAAGGCTGTTGAGATTGCATTGCAACAAGTCAAATCCTCTAGGGTTTCCCTTCCTATCTCTAGACAGAAGGTAAAGGCGACAACTGATTATCATTTTTTTTCTTTTTGGATAAAGAAACACTAAATTTAAGAACTAATTTACTTTCAAGGAACCTTACCTTTCTAATATTTTTGGACAAAATTGTTTTCGTGTGCTTTCCACCCCCCTCTCTCGTATTGAGGTCCATTAGGAAATAATTTGATGAATGGAAGGATGGAAAATTTCTAGTAGTACAGTAGTACATACTCCTTCCATTCATCATTTTTCTTGTCATTTATTGATATAATATTTTATTCCATGGGTCCCACACCATTCTTTAATGCTTCTTTCATGGCAAACAACGAAGGGAGGTAGTATGGAAAATTTTCCATACTATTGTAGTACTAGAAAATTTCCTCTCTTGGGAAAATTTCTAGTACTACAGTAGTACATACTCCTTCCATTCATCATTTGTTGCGTCATTTAATGATATAATATTATATTCCATAGGTCCCACACCATTTAATGATATAAAATTGATGAGCAAGGATGGGAGAGGGCTGCATTGCCAAGAATTCCTCTTGTTTTAAAGTGGCCACCAAATTATGAGTTTAAAGTTGTGGAATTAATAGCACCAATAACCACCTTCTCACCAACCAGTTTTTTAATCACCTTAGCATAAAGCTCCTTTAGAATTCACCAAATTAAATGCTCCATCGAGCACCTTTTCTCCAATCAATGAATCATGGGAGCCTGCAATGCAACTTTGGAATTTGCCAAATTTGAAGTATCAACAGCCAATTGTTCACCAACTAAATTAAATCCAGGTGGCTTCCCACCAACCAAATTAAACATTTCAAATGGTGCATGAGCATGCAACTTGGAATTGGAGGTTGCCTCAACCATCTTCACCAACCCCATTAGATTAAAAAAGTTGCTTACCAGCCTCATTTAATACTTCATATGAAACATTAAAGAAAAATTAATAACCTGCTCACTCACCCGAGAATAACTCAACCTTATGTTATGGAAGATGATTCTACACAAAAGAAATTCCCTTTTCTAAGGAACTAGTAATGACCTTGATAAAGTAGAATCTTAGTATAGACCCATCCTAGCAAAGGGAAAGGTAGGAAAAAAAACATCAAGATGTTAGTTACTTTAAGCCGATCAAAATACCCGACTGAATAACCTCTCTCTCTCCCCAAAAAACCCTTCCCTAACCCTAGCTTCCAGCCGTCGTTTTCTTCAGTCGCCGTTGTCGTTGTGGCTCACCGCCCCTACCGTCCGTCTCGTCCGGTCTATCATCCGACGTCCAGTCGGCTTTCTTCATCCATCGTTTTTTCTCTCCCCGAAAAACACTAGCCTCCCTTCTCTCTCTCCGAAAAACCCTACCCTAACCCTAGTCTCCAGTCGACGTTTTCTTTCGTCGTGGTTCGCTGCCCTCGTCGTCCGTTCGTCCTGTCAGTCCGCCGTCCGGTCGCCATTCTTCGTCGTTTCTCATCCGTTGTCCGTCGTCTGTCAGCCTTTCTTTGCCATTTTTCGCTGCTTTCTTCTGCCGTCGCTTTGGTTCATTTTCATCCGCCGTTTTGTTCGCCGCCAATCATCCTCCGTCTGTCCGCTACTCTTCGTTGGTCGCCAGTTCGGTGGTGTTGTGTTTTCATCCGCCGTCAGTCTGGTTAGTTTGCCGTCATTCATTCGCCGGTTCAATCTTTTCGTCTGTCGTCCGACAACTGCTTGTTATTCGTGGTTTTCTTTGGATTGTGGTTTCGTGGACCCCTTCGATTTGTGGTTGAGTTCTGGTTAATGGTTCTATGGAAGTGCTAGAAGAGATGAGTTGTTGTATTTGGAATATTTACTTTCGTCTATGGGGTGAAAAAGATGAGTGTTTTATGGAAGGTATGGATAAATATTAGAAAATTCACCTTTCTCTATCCCTCTTAGGTTGACTTGAAAACTTGCTGGTTGAACTTTTGCAATTTCCAGTTCACTCATTTTTTAACAAGAAATTTAAGGATGACTTTGGGACCATTTGTCTGTCTAAATTTAGATCTGTCGAGGGTTGGTATTTGAAATGCTCACTATGGCCTTTTTATGGAGGAAGGAAGAATGTTCATGTTCCTGCGAGTTTTGATAAGAAAGGTTGGATTGTTTTTTGGGAAATGGTAAGGGGTTTTTTCCTTAAATATGGAAAACTAGAGTATTCTGAGTTGGATTTATCCGCTCGAATTGAGAAAGTTGATACGGCTCAGGAAGATGTGGTGAAATCCTCTGAGATTTCTTCCTTTTGGGTAAGGAAAGAGAGAGAAGTTATGGATTTGAACTTCAACACCATTTTGGTGGTTTCTAGGTTGTTTGCTCATTACTCTTGGAAAGTGTTTAAATCGCTTTAGAAAATTATTTTCTGACTAGAATTTCAATTAATCTTTTCATGGATGATAAAGCATTGATCAAGTTTGATGTGGGTCATTCTAATTTGAATTTTGATGAAAAGTGGGGTCTCGTTGGTGACCTTCATCTGAAAATTGAGCGTTGGTTTGATGAAAAACATTCTCACCCAGAATTCATCAAGAGCTATGAAGGTCAGATATAAAGAATTTGCCTTTGATTTATTGGAAACGACCATGTTTTGAAGCTATTGGGCAACATTTTTGTGGATTGATTAGTATTTCCTCTCAAACACTTAACTTAATTGATTGTTCAGCAGCCTAAGAAGCACAGACACTTCTAAAATGACTAAGTGTCAGTGTCGGACACATGTCCGACACTGGCACAGACACTTCTAAAATGACTAAGTGTCAGTGTCAGACACATGTCCGACATTGACACGCCTCCGACACGGCTTCGACATGACTCCGACAAGATTTTTTTTTTCTTTTTTTTTTTTCCTGTTTTTATCCATAGTTATGTACTTATGTTTTTATCCTATTAGTTTTTTTTTTTTTTTTTTTTTTTTTTTTTTTTTTTTTTTTTTTTTTCTGTTTTTATCCTTCTCTGCATCCTGTTTTTTTCTGTTTTTTATCCATAGTTCTGTTTTTTTCCTTTTTTCTGTTTCTATCATAGTTATGTTTTTTACTTGTTTTAATGTTTAAATATAGAGGAAATTTACATAAAAGTATTAAATATTCATAATATGTCAAAATATGCACACATATATATGTTTTTTTTTAAAAATTAACGTGTCCCCAACGTGTCGTGTCCTACTTTTTTTGAAAATTGACATGTCGCCGTGTCCGTGTCGTGTCGTGCGTGTCCGTGTTGCGTGTCAGTGTCTGTGCTTCGTAGTCAGCAACAGTAATTGAAGTGGAGGAAAACATTTGTGGCTTCATACTAGCTGAGATTGATGTTAAAGGTGGGAATATCAGAAATTTCTCTCTCCATTTTGGTGACATAGTTTCTCTTGACCTTTCAGGTGAGTGTCGTTTGAATTCTGGAATTTTATCCTCCCAAGATGTTACTAATTCAGTGGATTTAAAGAGAGTTTTTTTTTTTTTTTTTTTGAAACAAAAGAGAGTTAATCAGGTTATGGAAGATGAAAGTCTCGTTTTATCAAACGAAGATGATTTGGTGATGGCTATCGAGGGTTCAAAGGTCCTTTCGTTGTATGATAAAAATCTTAATTCAAATGGTCCTGATTTGTTAAAAGGTATTTCTTTGGATGGGCATGCAAATGTTAATTCCCTTGAGTTGGTGTCTCCTCTGCAATTGAAGCAAAGTTTAATTAAACCCTTTCCTCTTCATTATTCTAGAAGAAAAGGGTTTTCCTCCATCATGGATCATTCAGAGTCTAATTCAGATTATGTTGAGGAATCTTGTGTTCGTCTTTTGGCTCTATCCATGAATCATTTGGAGTCTCCCACCCCACGAAAGGTTCTAAGATGCAAGAGACTTTATACCCTGTTAAGATTTTTAGTAAATCGCAAGTTTCTCTTCCTGGTTCAGACACACTATTCACCAAAAGGGTAGCAAGTCTCTCTTCTCCTATGAAGATTTCTCCGTGTTTTGATTCTGATGGACAATCAGATGTTAGTATGAGTAGTGAGGAGTCAATTTTTCATGTTCCAGAATTTGAGTTGGTAGATCAAGTTGAAGATGATTCATTTGCTGAAGCTTTTGAAAATCTTTTTGAAGTTAATGTTCAAGGTGTTGATAATTTAGAGGGAGCGGTATCTTCGGTGGTTTCTCCTTAAATCCCAGCCAAATTTTCTTCTCTGATTGTGCTTTTTGGGTTACAGATGCAGGAAATTCATATTTTGTCTC
The DNA here is from genome assembly GCA_036850905.1 of Luffa acutangula. NCBI lineage: Eukaryota > Viridiplantae > Streptophyta > Magnoliopsida > Cucurbitales > Cucurbitaceae > Luffa > Luffa acutangula. The sequence goes on from CM072087.1 coordinate 22,111,127, forward strand.
CAGCAGTTAGAGCTCATTAATGGTTTTCTCATTAGCTCAGTTTTATATTTCTCTCAGGGTTTAGTCTTTTCAAGTTGGGCTTTTGTCAGATTCCTTTGGTGCATTTTCCTTTGGTGGTGGAGCATTTTCGAATATTCCTTTTCAGTTGGTCTCTTCAGCCGTTTGGTGGTTTTGATCTTTTCTCTGATTTTGATCGATTTGTTGGTTGTTTATTTTTGTTGGTTTTTCAGCTATAGCTTTCCATCTGGAGTCTTTATTGTGGTTCTCTTAGTTCTCTAATGGTCTTTTTTTCTAGTTCTTCTTTCTCTTTGAGTTGTATCTTCTTCTTTGTTTGGTGGTGATTGTATTTTTGAGCATTAGTCTCTTTCATTTTATCAATGAATAACTTTGTTTCCTGTTAAAAAAAAAAACATCAAAATGTTTAGAAAAACACCATTCCTAGCATTGGGGTTTATTGGTTGCTTAATTCCTCATGTGCCTTCTCCACTGAATCAACTTTCTTTGGATTTGCGTGCACTCAATTGACGCTAAAATCTCTATTACTAGAGTTTGTTTAGAAGAATAGAATTCCAAACAAATTTTAGATGTTTTTGTGTCGTATACTAACGAGAGGCTTGAGAGGAACTCTCGATTTGTGCCTCACCCTATAGGTTATAGTCTTTGCCTCAAGGAGTATGAACTCTTGGATCATCTTTTCCTTAATTTCCATTCTGCCCATAGTGGTTGGGCTTTAATATTGAAAGTGCTTGGTTTGTCTTTATGCCTTCCTAGACGTATTGATGATTGCCTTATGGAAGTCCATGATGATTGGTGCTTTAAGAGCAAGTCTAAGATTGTATGAAGCTATACGATTAGGGGTCTTCTTTGGCATCTTTGAAAGGAGCGGAGCAAAGGTGCTGGATTTTCTATACCTTAGAAAAGGTATCCTATTTCGAGTACCCAAGAAGAGGCATCATACATCAAGTTCTGAAGAAGAGGATACTTCGTTTATCGCTCATGGAACTATTTGGCTAAAAGCTTGGGATTTTCTTTCTGCCTCCCCAAGAAAGGGGATGATTGACATATGGATGGACTAAATGCTTAGATTCTGACAGAAATGCTGAGGTTGTTGGAAGTTGTGCTTTCGAAGCTCTTTTGTGGCACATTTGGAAGGAAATGAATGCTAGGTCTTTCCAAGATAAGTCTTTATCTTTAACTCTTTTTGTAATCTTGTACAAAATACAGCATCGTGGTGGATATCTTTACACACAAAATTCTTTTGTAACTACGGCATCTTGATGATTATTGGTGATTGGAGAGCTCTCTTGATTGGGGGAGGTGATCAACTCTGGTCCTTAGGCTGGCTTTGTTCTTTTTGGAATGAAATACTTTTGAGGCCTCTTTAAACATAATGTGTACCATACCTCCTCCTGGTTGTGTTCAAAGTATAGGAAATCCTTTTGTTTATATTCTTCTAATGATTGTATGGTCTTCTTTTGTAGTTTGGGTATTACCCTTAGTCCCTAACCTGTTATGTGGTTGGCTTTCTTTTGAATAGTCTCTTGTTTCTTAAAAAAAAAAAGTTGTGTATTCCTTTTCCAAACTAGGTTTGATTCTTGTTTAATATTAAATTCTATGTTGATTAGGATGGTATAGAGCTTGATAAGGCAACAACATCAGAGAAAAGTTTGAAAACTCGTGGGATTTTGGCAAGGCAAGTAAATGGGATAGTAGCTGATCAGGTAGGGAATATTGTAACTTAAAATTGTAACTTAGTGGGGTGAATGTATTTCCATTATTTTCCTCGATTACTTGTGCTACCATTGTTTTTCTTTTTGAATGTTACGATAGTTAAATTGAGAATTTATTATGCAGTGTTCTTATTCACATTCTTATACTATTTTTTTAATGGTTAGCAGGCTGTTCGTCCATCGGCAGAAGGTGAAAAAGTTACTTTGTCCGGTAATATTACTACTCTTCTATGAGCCAAATGTGTAATAAATAATATGACTTGAACATATTTATTTATTTATTTTGACGAAGGAAACAGAGAATTTCTTAATTTTAGGAGAATAATAGTCTCTTATTCAAATATGAACAACCTAGGTCTTCTTACATAGGAGAAAGACCCATTAAAATAAAAGGAAAGAATAAAGGTAATAATGACTAAATATTAACAAATAATATTTACACAATTATAGAAACTAGAAATTCCAACACTCCCCCTCAAGCTGGTTTAAAGATGTCTTCCATAGCCAACTTGTCAATTAGTTTACCGAATTGCTTCTTTGGAAGCCCCGTAGTTAGAACATCAGCAATTTGCTCTGTCGTCGGAAGATAAGGGATACATATTGCACCAGTATCAATCTTTTCTTTAATAAATTGTTTGTCAACCTCAATATGTTTTGTTCTATCATGTAGAACTGAATTTTGAGCTATAGATATGGCAGCCTTATTGTCACAATAAATTCGAATAGGCTTAGTCTGAGGGAACTTGAATTCTTCAAGTATTCTTTTGATCCATATGCCTTCACAGATTCCATGGGCTAAAGCTCTAAACTCTACTTCAGCGCTACTTCTGGCCACTACATTTTGCTTTTTGCTTCGCCATGTGACTAGATTTCCTCCAACAAAGGAACAATAACCTGAGGTAGATCTTCTGTCAGTAGTACTTCCAGCCCAGTCTGCATCTGTATAGACCTCTACTTGGAAGTGATTATTCTTTTTGAATAAAATACCTTTTCCAGGAGCTCCTTTTAAATATCGTAAAATCTTATAGGCAGCTTCGAAATGAGTTGGTTCGGGTGCATGCATAAACTGACTTACCATGCTTACAGCAAAAGCAATGTCTGGACGAGTATGAGACAAATAAATTAGTCTCCCCACAAGTCTTTGGTATCTCCCTTATCCTTTATTTCTTCTTCTTTTGCTGCTTCTAATTTCAAATTAGGCTCAATAGGAGTTTCAGCAACTCTGCATCCAAGTAATCCTGTTTCTTCAAGTAAGTCAAGGACATATTTTCTTTGATTTACAAAGATGCCTTTCCTTGATCTTGCAAATTCCATCCCAAGAAAATACTTTAACGTTCGCAAGTCCTTGATTTGAAACTCAGTTGCAAGGTTTTTCTTGAGATCAGTTAGACCTACTTCATCATCACCTGTGAGAATAATATCATCAACATAGACAATGAGATTTTATTATTCTTAGAGTGTTTATAAAATATAGTATGGTCAGCTTGACTTTGAAGAAACCCATAACCAGACACAACTTTTCCAAACCGTTCGAACCAAGCTCTTGGAGACTGTTTAAGGCCATAAAGAGATTTCTTTAACCTGCAAATTCTATTACTTCCAAGTTCCTTTTCAAAACCTGGTGGCAAATGCATAAAAAATTCTTCCTCAAGGTCGCCATTGAGAAAAGCATTTGTCACATCAAGTTGGTAGAGAGGCCACTCTGAATTAGCTGCAAGAGACAATAATACTCGAATAGAGTTAATTTTAGCAACGGGGGCAAACGTTTTCTGATAATCAATCCCATATGTTTGGGTGAAGCCTTTAGCTACTAATCGGGTCTTATATCTCTCAATTCTACCCTCTGCATTGCATTTTATGGTAAACACCCATTTACAACCCACTGGTTTCTTATCCTTTGGCAACTCTACTATTTCCCAAGTCCCATTTTGTTTTAGAGCATTCATCTCCTCCATAACTGCTACTTTCCAATTTGGATCTTCTAAAGCTTCATGTATATTCTTTGGAACAAACAAATCATTTATCCTAGAGGTGAATGCTTTATGACTATTTGGTACAACTTCGAGTACCTTTTCTAATGGCTATGGGCATATCAAGATCAGACACAATTGGCAAAGTATTTTGAATAGTTGAAGTAGGAATGGAAGAAGAATTACCAGATTTTCCAGTTTCAATCGTCGGAGCCTCAGATTTGTTCTGTGAAGGATCAACTATTTGGTCTTGCTTCCTCTGATTGAATTTTCTTTTAGTATAAAACTTAAACTCAGGAACTTGATCAGTAGGATCATTATGTAGTATTTCTCCCCCTGATTGAGAAGTTTCCATACTTGGCACCAAAGGACTAATATCATCAGGACAAATAAGGTTAGGAAGAGGAGTAGAAACATCCCAAAAGTCATCTTCCAAATTTGGTTTCTCCCCTGAAGAGAACTTTGGGTAAAATATGGTTGATTTTCTAAAAAAGACACATCCATGCTTACAAAACATTTTTTTGTCTGAGAATCAAAACATTTATAGCCTTTTAGATTTGAAGAATAACCCAAAAAAATGCATTTAACTGCTCGATGATCAAGTTTTGACCGAAAGTGACTAGGGATGTGAACATAAGTAGTACACCCAAAAACTTTGAGAGGTAAATCAAAATATAAGCGAGATTATGAAAAAACAATTTTAAAGCAATCAATGGGAGTTTTAAAATTCAAGATCTTACTAGGCATTCTATTTATTAGATAAGAATTGCTTCGCCCCATAAATATTTTGGAACATGCATGGAAAACATTATAGCACGAGCTATCTCAAGTAAATGCCTATTTTTTCCTTCAGCAACACCATTCTGTTGAGTATCTTGACAAGTAGACTGGTGAACTATACCTTTTCCAGCAACACCATTCTGTTGAGGAGTATCTCTAAAAATGTCTTTCACCTCAGATTTCTTTTCCATTAAGTACACCCAAGATAGACGAGTATGGTCGTCAATAAAAGTAACAAACCATCTTGTCCCACTATGAGTCCTAATTTTAGAAGCCCCCCAAACATCACTATGTATTAGATAAAAAGGTTAGGAAGCTTTATAAGGTTTAGGTAAATAGGTGGAACGATGATTTTTTGCTAAAATGCAACTTTCACAATCAAATGAGGAGCAATCAAATCCCTTAAATAAGTTTGGAAATAAATGCTTGAAATAATGAAAACTAGGATGTCCTAACCTAAGATGCCAAAGCATAATTTGTTCTTTACCAGAAAGAGAACTAATACTACTGAAACCCTGAGTTATTTTATTACTAAAAGAACCTTCATCAAAGTAGTAAAGGTCATCAAACATCCTAGCACTCCCAATCATCATCTCCGATTCTTGATCCTGAAAAATACAGTGAGATTCGAAGAATATAACACGCCAATTAGAATCTCGAGAAAGTTTGGTGACAGATAAAAGATTACAGGCTAATTTTGGAACATTTAAGACAAATTGTAAAGAAATTTTTTCAGTCAATTTAATAGTTCCTTTTCCTGCAACGGAAGAAAAACTGCTATCTGCCATTTGAATTTTTTCATTAGAATAGGAAGGAGAGTATGAAGAAAAAAATTGAGAGGTACTAGTCATATGGTCAGAAGCTCAAGAATTGATAATCCACGAAGAAAAAGTGCCACAAGAGAAGGCTTGAGGATAATTACCTGTTTGTGCCAATGAAACACAACAATTATTAGATGATAAATTGGTTGGTAGCAATTTTAGAATTTGATGAACTTGCTCCTTGGACATGATATCAAGTAATGAGTTCATGGGAAATAATAAAATATAACCAGACCAAATAAACACTGAACCAGGTTGAACCGAACCAATAACAGAACCAATCTGAACCAAGTCTGGACCAAATCTGAACCAATGAATTTATTAGGCCTCCTATTAATAAGATTTATGCAAGGAGGGGTAAAAAGGGAAATCCCATAGGGAGTTAGTTATGTGGGGGGTTGTGCGGAAGCAAGTAAGGGCTGCTGTGGTCCCGAGAGAGAGCAAGGGCGGGTGAAGGATAGTATATATGGCTGTTATGTTTTCATTTTAGGGTTTATGTGTGTTTTTAGCTTTGAGCTGAAAAAGAGAGGGGAGAGCACCAACACTCTAGAATTTGCTGGGAGTTTTGTATTGCCTTTGGGCCATCTTTTCCTCTTGAATATCAATATATTGTAAGGGGTTACCTTACAAATTGGTATCAGAGCAATCCTCAATCCTGGGGAGGTGGAAAAAGATGACTCAGAAGAAGATAGAGGAACGACTAGAGGCCAATGAGCGAGAGATGTCAGAAATGAAGACTAGCATTGACAAGGGGATGAAGGACGTGAGGAAGGCTATCGCAACCTTAGCGGCTGAAATAGCAACCCTCCGGCGCTTTGAACCTTCGATGATCACTGAGGGATCAGCGCACAAGTCGAAGGAAACTATCGACGCGGGCAAAAACTTCGGAATGAACAGTGAGGGAGAGGGGAAGGTCCAAACCGAGGCAGGGGAGGACAAGGACAACCAGAACGACCGCCACAAGTTCAAGAAGGTGGAGATGCCGGTGTTCGGCTGCGATGATCCAGACAACTGGATGTTTTGTGCAGACAGGTATTTTCAAATCCACAAGTTATCTGAAATTGAAAAAATGACTGTGGCTGTGATTAGTTTCGAAGGGGTAGCCCTCAACTGGTATAGAGCGAAAGAAGAGAGAGCCCTTTAAGGATTGGAAGGATTTGAAGCTGCGACTATTGAAACGGTTCCGGAAGAAGAAAACAGGGACGGTCTGCGGCCGTTTCTTGGCAGTGAAGCAAACCACGACAGTACAGAAGTATTGTGAAGAGTTTGAGAGGTTAGTCGCACCGCTGCCGCACTTAACTAATGAGGTACTGGAAAATACGTTCATGAATGGCTTGAAACCTCTGATGCAAGCTAAGGTCCTCTGTTTCCGTCCGGTGGGTCTGGAAGAGATGATGGAAAAGGCACAGTTGGTGGAAGATAGAGAAACCACCCGGAAGGAAGAAGAAGGGCCCAGATCGATTAAGCCCAAGGCCCAATCAGAGACCACAGATGCGCAGGGCCCACAAAAAGAAACAACTCGGCCGTATGCGGCCCACCAGACACGGTCCATTACATTGACTAACACAGCAAATGCGAACCCGCGCAGGGAAGGGGCGGCTAAGAAGATGACCGATGCCGAGTTTCAGACGCGGAGAGATAAGGGACTTTGTTTCAGATGCGAGGAGAAGTACCACATCGGCCATCGTTGTAAAGCTAAAAAACTCCGAGCGTTGGTGGTGCAGGCCAACGATGAAGAATTCAAGGTTTTCAAAGAAGATTACCAGCCGAACGTGGAAGAAGCCGCGGAAACCACTGAGATGCACGACGCCGTAGAACTCTCTTTGAACTCGGTGGTCGGATTCACAGGGTCGGGAACTATTAAGTTAAAAGGGAAGATCGACATGGAAGAGGTGGTGGTTATGATCGATAGTGGAGCCACCCATAACTTCATCACTCAAAGGTTAGTGGACGACTTGAAGTTACCGTTGACAGACACAGCGAACTATGGGATATTGTTGGGATCCGGACCTCCCATTAAGGGGAAGGGCGTGTGCAAAGGGGTCGTTCTGTCCTTGGGAGACCTCACGGTAGTAGAAAATTTCATACCGCTGGACTTGGTAGGTGTGGATGTGGTGTTGGGAATGATCTGGCTCCACACCTTGGGAGAGACAAGGGTAAATTGGACCACCTTGACCATCACCATTGAGAAAGAGGAAGGAAACGTTGTATTAAAAGGGGACCCGAGTTTAACCAAGACGAAGGTTTCTTTGCGAAGGATGGTTAAGACGTGGGACGAAACTGACCAGGGCTATTTGGTGGAATTCAAAGCCTTGGAAGCACTAACAGACTACGTGGGATTCACGTCTATTACGCCGGCAGAGGCCACCCCAGACTCCACAAAACAGTTGATCGAACAGTATGCTGATGTTTTCCTTATGCCAGAAGGTTTACCGCCGATAAGGGAGATTGATCATCGGATCAATTTAAAGGAAGGGGCCCAGCCAGTGAATGTGAGACCTTATCGGTACCCCCAAGTGCAGAAGAACGAAATTGAGAGGCTAGTATCAGAAATGCTTATGGCAGGGATTATCAGGCCGAGCGTGAGTCCATTCTCGAGTCCGGTACTCTTGGTAAAGAAAAAAGACGGTAGCTGGAGGTTCTGCATGGACTACCGTGCTTTGAACAATGTAACTGTCCCCGACAAATTCCCAATTCCCGTGGTAGAAGAACTATTGGATGAACTACATGGCTTGAAGATCTATTCAAAGATCGATTTATGATCGGGATATCACGAGATAAGAGTTCATCAAGAGGACACGAAGAAGACTGCTTTTCGAACTCATGAGGGATATTATGAGTTCCTAGTGATGCCATTCGGACTCACCAATGCCCCGTCCACATTCCAAGCATTGATGAACAATATATTTAAGCCGTACCTCCGTAAGTTTGTTTGTTTGTTTTTTTGTTTTTGTTTTTGTTTTTTTTCTTCGTAAGTTCATATTGGTTTTTTTTTTTATGATATTCTTATATACAACATGACGTAAGAAGATCACCTGCAACACTTGACTATTGTTTTCGAGGTACTGAGAACGAACCAGCTGAAGGCTAATATGAATAAGTGCCATTTCGTGCAAACTAAGATCGAATATCTGGGGCATATGATTTCGGCCAGGGGAGTAGAAGCCGATCCCGAGAAGATCAGGGCAATGATGGAGTGGCCGAGACCCCAGACATTGAGAGAACTGAGGGGATTTTTGGGACTAACGGGCTACTACAGAAGATTTGTGTGCAACTATGGCAAAATTGCAGCTCCCTTAACCCAACTCTTGAAAATAGGGGCGTTTGAATGGGGGGAGGCTGCGGACCAAGCGTTTGAGCAATTGAAGAAAGCAAGGGTGACGTTGCCTGTGTTAGCCCTGACAGATTTCTCACAACCTTTCATGGTGGAGACCGACGCCTCGGGCACGAGATTGGGGGCTGTTTTGACTCAAGGGAAAAAGCCAATAGCGTATTTCAGCCACACACTTTCCACTCGAGCGCAGTTGAAATCAGTATATGAGAGAGAATTGATGGCAATAGTCTTAGCTGTTCAACGATGGCGTCCTTATCTACTTGGGCAGAAATTTGTCGTGAAAACAGACCAGAAGGCGTTGAAATATATGTTAGAGCAGAGGGTGATCCAACCACAGTACCAGAAGTGGCTGTCAAAACTCCTGGGATATGATTTTGAGATTCAATATCGACCCGAACCTGAGAATCGAGTAGCGGATGGGTTATCCCGTGTGTTGCCGGCCGTGCAAATAGCCCAGTTGGTGGCTCCAACAATCCTCGATGTGGATATTGTGAGCAGGGAAGTAAATAGTGATCCAAAACTCAAAAGCATTATCCAACAGCTGAGGGAAGATGCAGACAGTGTTCCTAAATTTGAGTGGCTCCAAGGGAAATTACTCTACAAAAAGAGGTTAGTATTATCAAAAACTTCTTCCTTGCTTCCCTCTGTGCTGCATACTTTCCACGATTCTGTGTTAGGAGGCCACTCCGGTTTTTTGAGAACATATAAAAGGCTGACGGGAGAACTCTACTGGGAAGGGATGAAAAATGATGTGAAAAAGTATGTGGCTGAATGTCTGGTTTGCCAAAGGAATAAGACACTAGCTGCCTCACCTGCGGGTCTGTTGCAACCGCTGGAAATACCAGTGAGAGTTTGGGAGGAAATCACGATGGATTTTATTGAGGGGCTGCCCAAGTCGAAAGGAATGGACACGATTCTTGTGGTGGTAGACAGGCTGAGTAAAGCAGCGCACTTCATCGGGTTGAAACATCCCTTCACAGCCAAGGAGGTAGCATCACTATTTGTGAAAGAGATAGTCAGACTCCATGGATTTCCCCGAGCCATTGTGTCAGATAGGGATAAAATTTTCATGAGCAATTTCTGGTCCGAGCTATTTCGTCTCCAAGGTACTAGGTTGTGTCGAAGTACCGCATACCACCCTCAATCAGACGGCCAATCTGAGATAGTAAACAAGGGAGTCGAGTTATACTTGCGCTGCTACTGTGGGGAACAACCAAAGAAATGGAGCGACTGGTTGAGCTGGGCTGAATACTGGTACAACACGACGTACCATGCCTCCATTGGCATGACTCCATTTCAAGTCGTCTATGGCCGGTTGCCACCCCCGCTGTTATCCTATGGGGATATGAAAACTTCGAATGCCAACTTAGACCAGCAGCTCACAGAGAGAGATGCCATGATTAAGGTGCTTAAAGAGCATCTGAAAGGAGCGCAAGAACTCATGAAGAAGTTCGCCGATAAGAAAAGAAGGGAAGTGAACTTTGATGAAGGGGAGTGGGTATTCCTAAAAATTCGACCCTACAGACAGGCTTCGTTGGCAAAAAGGAGAAACGAGAAACTATCCCCCAAGTTCTTCAGGCCGTATAAGATTGCATCTAGAATCGGGACAGTGGCCTACAAGCTGGAATTGCCTCCCGAATCCATGATCCACCCGGTGTTCCATGTATCGCAGCTCAAGAGGGTCGTGGGGAAGCATCATAAAGTCCAGGCAGGGCCACCCCTTTTGACTGAAAATTATGAATGGAGGGCTTATCCAGAAGATGTCTATGCAGCAAACCATGATTACACAGAAGTTTTGATTAGTTGGAAAGGACTTCCGGCTTATGAAGCAACATGGGAGAAGATGAGCGACATCAAACAGCAGTTTCCAGACTTCAACCTTGAGGACAAGGTTTTTGGGCAACCCGGGGGTAATGTTAGGCCTCCTATTAATAAGGTTTATGCAAGGAGGGGTAAAAAGGGAAATCCCACAGGGAGTTAGTTATGTAGGGGGTTGTGCGGAAGCAAGTAAGGGCTGCTGTGGTCCCGAGAGAGAGCAAGGGCGGGTGAAGGATAGTATATATGGTTGTTATGTTTTCATTTTAGGGTTTATGTGTGTTTTTAGCTTTGAGCTGAAAAAGAGAGGGGAGAGCACCAACACTCTAGAATTTGCTGGGAGTTTTGTATTGCCTTTGGGCTATCTTTTCCTCTTGAATATCAATATATTGTGAGGGGTTACCTTACAGAATTCTGAACCAAGTCTGAACCAATCTGAAGCAGTCCACAAAAAACCACCGAACAAAGCTTGAAGCGGTGAAAAAGATTCGAAAAAACACCACGAACGAAAGCTTGACGGGGACGCGATTGGCGAACGTAGAGGTAAGCTTGGAACGCGATTGACAGTGACGAAATTTGCTTGAATTGCAGATGGTACGCGATTGACGGCGACGGAAACCCACAAAGTGACGGAGCAAGCTTGAGTTGCTTTTGCTGAAACTCGTTCTTGGGTCACGGTGGAAGATTGTTGGTCGCGGTGGAAGGACAATTGTGTGCCTTGAGTCACGGTTGGCTGGCAGCAGAAACCCACAAATGAAACTTTGTGTGTTTTGTTTTGGACAGCTACGAAAGGAAACCCACGAATGTCTTGGACGGCGACAGAAGGAAACCCTCGAAGCAAAGCTTGCAGCGGTTTGGGTTAGCTGTGCATCGAGCGGTCGCGGTGGTGGTGGGTTTTGCTTCGGGTTGCGGTGGTGATGAGTTCTCCTCTGAGTTGTGGCGGCAATCAGCGAACAGAGGACGGCGGCTAGGGTGAAGGAAAAACACGAGACCACCGACGTCAGAAGTAGGATGCACCAATCAAGAATGACGGCTAGGGTTCCGACGGGGGCGGCTAGAGTTTCAAAAAGTATGGTGTTTAGGGAAACGGCTAGGGTTTAACCTCGCTCTAATACCATCTTAATTTTAGGAGAATAATAGTCTCTTATTCAAATATGAACAACCTAGGTCTTCTTATATAGGAGAAAGACCCATTACAATAAAAGGAAAGAATAAAGGTAATAATGACTAAATATTAACAAATAATATTTACACCATTATAGAAACTAGAAATTCCAACAAAATTATATTAAAAAACAGCTAATACAAACAAGAGGAGATGAGATATGAGATACCCCACCAAACCAATGGATTACAAAAAGGTCTCTCAATTGGCAAAAGTATACAAGATGTCCTAATTACAAGACCATTAGAAAGGAGATACTAAGAAAAGAAAGTTCCACAAGCTCCCAAAAACTCTTTATGCCCTAAAGTTTTCTATGCTTGACTCGATTTGAAAAATGTCTGATTTCTCCCCAGCCAATCTCCAAAGAGCAGCATATGCTGGTATTTTAGACCAAATAGTATTTAGCTTGTCCACTGGGATGAGGCCCTAGTAACAGTTGGAGTATTGTACTTACAATGGTCTTTGGGAAGCACCAGCTCATACCAAAGATATGAAAAAGTTTGAATTTAATTGCTTGAAAGAGAAACAATAAAAACCACACTACTGTCCCAATCTGATAAGAAGTTTCCTCAAACTTCAGAGTAAAAGTAAACCAAAAGGGTGATCTTAATCGATGTCAAAGCAAAAAGGACGAACCAAACTAGAAGCAACTGGAACTCCCGTAACAGTGGAAAAAGTAGAAAAGATTGAACTCACTGCCTCAAAAATCATAATCAAGAGAACAACCATCCCAAACAACACCACAAACACTATGAAGTTTTGATTTAATCTACATCTACCTATTTTTTTAATTTGATTTTCTCTTTTTGATAAATAACCAAAGTTTCTTTAAGAAAAAAAAAAATTAAAGAATAAAAGAGCATAAAAAAAACGATGACGGTAAAAGGGTACTATTTAAGGTTCCTTCGCTCTTCCCTTGTCCCAACTGAAAAACCCTAGTTGACAGAAGTCCTTATCTCTTCAATGTTCTTCTTGTCCAACGTTGCACCCATTCTCCGACACCTTTAGTTGACGCTGGCTTTTGCTCGATGTGTCAATTCATAGCTGAGTTTGTTGACGGTTGTTCCTCCTCTCTTCGTTGCTTGGTTTGTCCTCTCCGACGTCTTCTCTCTTTCATTTTCATGCTTCCTCTGCCTTTTACCATTGGTTTTTGCGTTTCCTCCGCTCTTTGTTTCTGGGTTTCGCTAGTGGGCTCTTTCTTCCGTCCATTTTCTTTTTTTGAAGCTCATTTGTTTGTCGTCGTTCGTTTCTAAGTGTTGAGTTCATTTGTCCAGTCCTATTCTCTTCGTTTTCGATTCTATTGTTGGGTTTGCTGTTACATTTCTGAAGCTCCTTTGCTCGTCTTAGTTTGCGAGGTTTGTGTTTATCAGTTCGTGGGTCCGGTGGTTTGAGGTTTTTGTGGCTTGTGCATCATCCTTTAGTTGCTATTTTTGGGTTTCTTCCGTCTTTGGTTTATTTGTGGGAGTGTACTGGCTTATCTGTGTGGATGTGTATTTGTTTGTGGAGCTATGAAAGTGATGAGTTGTTGCATCTGTAATACTTATTTTTTATTATAGGGCGAAAATGATGAATATTTTATGGAAGGTATGAACAAAGATCAGAAGATTCATCTTTCTTTCTCCCTCCTAAGTTGGTTTGAAATCTCCTTGGTTGAACTCTTGCAAAATCCACAAGAAATTTAGGGATGATTTTGGGACCATTCATTTGTCTAAATTTAAATCATCCCATGGTTGACATCTTGAGTGTGTTGTTTGACCTTATGGAGAAAGAAAGAATGTTCATGTTTCTGCTAGTTTTAGTAAGCAAAGGTGGATTGTTTTTTGGGAGGTGGTAAGAGATTTCCTCTTAAAGCATTCTGTGCTCGGTTACCCTACTTCATGTGGGAAAGTTGTTGTGTCACTTGAAGAATTGATGAAATCCTCTGAGATTTCTTCTTTTTGGGTTAAGAAAGAGAGAGACGTGGTGGATTTGAACTTCAATTCCTTTTTGGTGGTTTCTAGGTTGTTTGCTCATTACTCCTGGAAGGACGTTCAAATTACTTTGGAAAATCATTTCCAATCTAGAATTTCACTTAATCCATTTATGGATGACAAGACTTTCGTAAAGACTTATGAAGATTTTTCTAATTTGAATTTTGATGGTAGGTGGTGGCTTCTTGGAGATCTTCATCTGAAACTTGAGCGTTGACTTGGTAATAAACATTCTCATCTAGAAATTATTGAGGGTTATGGAAGATGGACCTCTATAAAGAACTTACCTTTGAGTTATTCGAAAGGACCATTCTTTGAAGCTATTGGGCATCATTTTGGTGGTTTGATTAGTATTTCCTCCCAAGCACTAAATTTTATCGATTGTTCAGCGGATGTAATAAAAGTTGAGGAAAACAATTGTGGTTTCATCCCAACAGAGATTGATGTCAATGATGGGAATATTAGAATTTTTTCTCTCCGTTTTGGCGATATATAGCCTCTGTTGACCTTCCAAGTAAGAGCCATTTGAATTTTGGCAACTTATTCCTTAAAGATTTTGTAAATACAATGGATTTAAAGAGGGTTAATTAGGTTATAGAAGATGAAAGTTTCTTTTTACCCAATGAAAATGATTTGATAATTGTCGGTGAGGATTCTAAGGTCCCTCCAGTGTATGAAAAGCAATTTAATTCAGATAGCCTTGAGATGTTAGAAGATGCTAATTTTGTTGGGCTAGCAGAATTTAATTCTCTTTGTTCTAACAAGGTTTTGTCTCCTCAATCGAAGCCAAGATTTATAAAAGCTTACCTTATGCATATTTTTGGAAGAAAGCGATTCCTTCTATCATAATAAATTCTGAAGTAAATGAGGATGTTTTAGAGGAATCTTTGTCTTTTTACTCACTCCACAAATTCGTTGGAGTCTCCGAATAAAGATATTATAAGATGCAAAAGTCCTTACATCCTAACATGAGTTTTAGTCAATCTCAAGTTACTCTTCCTGGCTTAAACATTCAATTTACCAAAGGTTGTAGCTAGTCTTTTATTACCTCAGATAAATCATCCTTGTTTTGATTTAGATGGGGAATTAGATGTTAATATGAGTAGTGCAGAATCAATTTTTCCTATTCCAGAAACAGAGTTGGCTCATCAGTTTGTAGAAGATTCTTTTCTAGAAGCTTTTGAAAATCTATATGACGAGAATGAACAAGGTGTTGATATTTTAAATAGTGTTGTTCCATCAATGATTTCGCCTCAAATTCCTGATAAATTTTCTTCTCTTGTTGAGATTTGTGGTTTTTGAGATGCAAATAATTCCCAAGCCTGTCTTCTATCGTTAAGGCTCATTAGTGTTTGCCTCATTTACTCAATTTTGCATTTTTCTTAAGGTTTAGTCTCTTATAGTTGGATAGTTGTCAGATTCCATTGGTGTTGTATTTCGTTTGTGAGTGGTTTTCTCTCCTCCTCTTTAGTTGTTTGTTTCAACCAAAGTGTTGTGTAGTTCTTGATCTCCCTCCTTTTCGAGTTTGTTTTTTTCGTTGTGCAGCTTTTGTTTTGGTGGTTATTTTCTAGTTCCAGTTTTCTGTTTGTGTCGCGTGGAGGTGTCTAAGTTGTTCTCTTTTTGTTGCCTGTGTTTTGGCTTTTCTTGGAGCTCCTCTTTCTCTTGCTTTGATGGTTTTGTCTTTGTTTTCGTCGTTTGGTCTAGTTTTTCCTTGTATTCTGTGAGCAATAGTCTCTTTTCATTTATTGAATGAAAATTTCTATTTCTCCTTTCAAAGAAAGGAAAAAAAGGAGTACAATTTAAGAATGGGGCTCCCATCAAGTAAAATGAGACCTAAAAAGTAATTACCAAAACACTTCGTCAACGACATCCAAAGAAAAATATAGAACCTAACAGAAGACCTAAGCTATAAATCACTAGGGTGGGAGTGTGGAAGAAACTGAAAAAACCAAAGATTTTTGCCACAAGGAGAATCAGAAAAGGTGATTCGTTATCGCCTTCCCTTTTTCTCCTAGTGGTGGGTGTACTAAGTAAGCTAGTATAGGCTGTACTAAGTAAGCTTGTGTCGACAGGTGTGGATAATGGTGTTATTGAGGGCTTTAAGGTGGGCAAGGATTTGGTTCACTTGTCTGACCTTTAGTTTGCTGATGATAGTATCTTTTTTTTTTTGTTTAGGTGAGAAGAACTCTAGACTTTTGTCCTTGGAGTCATTTTTGGTCTAATAGGGAAAAGCTCCATTTTTGGTTAAATTGTCGCCCCTCCAAGTTAGCTTTGTGGGTGGCATTGATGGGTTGTGAGCTAAACCTATTCCCTTCCACGTATTTAGGGCTCCCCTTGGGTGGAAATTCTAAAAGACAATTGTTTTGGAATTCTGTTGGGTAGAAGTCTCGGAAAGGGTTGTCTAGATGGAAGAAGGCTTTCTTCTCCCAAATGGGGGAGGATCACCCTTATTTGGGTAGTCTTAGGTGAGATACCTAGTTTTTTCTTGTCCATGTTTAGGATTTCGGTCTTTGTGACGGTGAGTGATATGCTTGAGAGATTAATGAGGAACTATTTGTGGGAGGGGGTCGAGGAGAAGGGAGGATCCGATTTGGTGAAGTGGGAGTTGGTTTTGAAGCCTATCAAGCTTGGAGGCTTGGTTATTGAGAGTTTGAGATTACGTAACGAGGCTCTTTTGGCTAAGTGGTTGTGGCAGTTCTTTACAGAATTTGACACTTTATGGCTATGAAGCCCATGCATGTAGAATTTACCCAAAATTTCTACAAAATGACCTAACTTTAAAACGTGCGGCATCACATGGCAGGTTTCACTTTGGAAGGTTAACACTTTGGATTGCGTTCAAAGACACTCTTCCATAGTTTTGTTCTCACAACGGTGCATTCTCTATAGGAGACATGAGGAGTACTTGGAGCATTTACTGTGGAAGTACTAGTTTGCTAACTACCTTTGGTTCTGTTGGAGGACTTCGTTTGGGGTTAGCAAGGTGTGTAATAAAGATGAGCGATCTTTGATGGAGGAGGTGTTCTTGCATTCGGGAGAGAGACAAAGTGTTATAGCAAACTAGTTTCTTTGCTATCTTATGGGTAGGATTTTTAGAGAGAAAGAGAAGTCAAGTGAGGAGGTTTGGAAAATTATTAGGTTTAATGCTTTTTTGTGGATATCGATCACTAGGCCATTTTGTATTTATTGTCTTGTCTCGTTCTTTTGGATTGAAGTCCTTTTTATAGCTAGTTTTTGGACTTCCATTGCTCTTGGGCTTATGAAAATGCCTCCGTTGCAACCATCAGTTTATTCAAAATAGCTGCTTCTATTCTTGGTAAACAATTATTTTGTGCATTTAGTTGCATAAGGGTCTATATGGATTAATCTATTGACTGCTTTCTGCATTTTTCTCATTAGTATGTACGAGTTTTCCTCATTAATCTCCTTCTGTAACTTTCCAGGAGGTACAGGTAGTTCTAGTTGGGGGATTTCATCTATTTTTGGTAGTAATGGCAGTGATAACCGTACTTCTGTTAAAGAAAATTCACCAAAAAAATCATTTGGTGAGCCTCATCATAATGTGGAGCAATCTTTCTCAATGATCCAGTTGAGAGAGGTTAGTCATACTACCATAATCGAATCAACGGATTTTCATCTGCCCACCCTATTTGATTTAACCTGACTAACATTTTTCATGTTGTTTTAGCCACCAACTGTCTTGAGGCCCTCAGAAAGCCATACGGAGCAGGAGGCTATTGAAATTGCTATAACTAAACTGCTATTGAGATCCTACTATGACATTGTTAGGAAGAGTACAGAAGACTTTGTACCTAAAGTCATAATGCATTTCCTGGTATGTTTAAAACTTATTAATACTGCCAGTTCCTATCATATTTTTCTTCAATTAATTACTGGAAGCCATGAATTCCCATAAACCAAAGGGTTTGCCTTCTTATTATGAATTCATTAAAACGTCCCTCTCTCTCTCTTTTTTGATAGGAAACAAAAATTTTCATTGATGGATGAAATTACAAAAAAGAGATCCTAAGGAGAGGCTTTTTTGATAAGAAACAAAAATTTTCATTGAGGGATGAAATTATAAAAAAGAGATCCTAAGGAGAGGGTTGGGAAGTGTAAACGCTAAAGGTTTGAGAGAATCTGAATAATCTATTCCATTCACGTAAGTGATATATATATACAAGTGTATAAGGTTAACCTAAGTAGGAGAATGTAAAAAGACAATAAAGGACAACGATATATAGTTACACTTATACTAATATGATAACTCTAACACTCCCCCTCAAGTTGGAGTATATATATTTGTCATGCCCAACTTGTTAGAGAGAGAATCTATTTGAGCTCCATTTAGTGCCTTTGTGAATGATATCTCCTAATTGCTCTCTAGTCTTCACATATTCTGTTGACACCAAACCTTCTTGAATCTTTTCATGTATAAAATGACGGTCAACCTCGATGTGTTTAGTTCGCTCATGAAATATTGGATTAGATGCAACATGAAGAGCTGCTTGATTATCACACTACAATTTTGTCGGTGTTGTGATATCAAATCCTAATTCAATAAGAAGTTGACGTATCCAGACTAATTCACATACAGTTTGTGTCATTGCTCTATATTCTGATTCAACACTTGAACGTGACACCACATTTTGTTTCTTACTCTTCCAAGAAACCAAATTACCACCCACAAATACACAATATCCTGAAGTTGATCTTCTATCTTCCCTAAGCCCTGCCTAATCAGAATCTGAGAAGCATTCAATGTTCGTGTGTCCATAATCCTTATATAATAAACCACATACGATAGTTGCCTTCAAATAACACAAAATTTGTTCCAATGCAGCCCAATGATCAACTGTAGGAGAAGACATAAACTGGCTCACAATACTCACTGAATAAGCTATGTCAGGTCGAGTCACTGTAAGATAAGTGAGTTTTTCCACTAACCTCCTATATCTTTCAAGATCTTTTAGTAACTCCATCTTTTGTAAGCTGTAAGTCTGGCATTATTGGGGTACTACATGACTTAGTCCCTAACTTCGTTGTTTCTGTTAACAAGTCAATTACATATTTTCTCTGTGATAACATAATCCCCCTCTTGCTTCTTATTACCTCAATTCCTAGAAAGTATTTCAATATTCCCAAATCTTTTGTATGGAATTGACTATGGAGAAAGGTCTTGAATGCTTGGATGCCTGATGTGTCATCGCCAGTAATAACAATATCATCAACATACACAACCAACAAGATAACACCACTTTTAGATCGCTTATAAATGACAGAATGATCTGATTTACTTTTCCTCATTCCAAACATTTCAATCATCTGACCGAATTTTCTAAACCATGCTCGTGGTCTCTGCTTTGATCCATACAAGGATTTAAGAAGACGATATACCTTTCCATTCTCCCCCTGAGCAACAAACCCCGGTGGTTGCTCCATTTACACTTCTTCAAGATCACCATGAAGAAAGACATTTTTAATATCAAGCTGATGCAAAGGCCAGTGATGAATGGATGCCAACGAAATGAATAATTGAACAAAAGTCAATTTAGCAACGGGAGGAAAGGTATCAAAATTGTCAACTCCATAGGTTTGTACATAGCCTTTAGCAACAAGGCGAGCTTTCAATCAAGTCACATATCCATCCAGATTGACCTTGACTGCAAATACCCACTTACAACCAATAGGCTTCTTTCATGCCGGAAGTGAAAGTTGAAACTAAATCCCAAGTACAATTCTCATCCAAGGAATTCATCTCCTCAACCATTGCAACACACCAACCAGGATAAGACAAACCTTCATGAACAGTCTTAGGAATAGATGCTGATTGCATGGATTCAAGATAAGAAAAGGTAGAAAGATGACAAAAGATTATACGAAACAAAATTGAAAATAGGATAAGTGCAATGTTGTTTACCTTTACGAAAAGCAATAGGAAGGTCATCGCTCGTTCCTGGATCCAGTGACGAAGAAGCCTCTGGTACAGGGCATGTAACTGAAGGGGGTGATCGCTGAGAATAAACATGAGTAATAGGTGGGCAAGTAGAAACAAGTATAGATGGTAGTGAATCAGCAGAGGGCTCTCAAGAGGATAGATTGGTATAAACAAGAAAATCATCATCTTCCACGTTGTGCTCCTCCTTAGTCTTATTCGAAGGTGAAAAAAAGAACGAAGAATTTTCAAAGAAAATATGACTTTCAAACACAACAAATCAAACTCAATATGACCCAAACCAGCACACTACTAGAAAGAGGGGACCACGATGAGCCAACCCATAGAAAACGGAGCGAGAATGGCGGTGCACCCGCTAGCGCGTGAAATTGGCACAAGATCTTGTGGCGGCGTGTGAGGACCACACACAAGGTTTTTCGATGCTGGATTTTGAGGACTAGAAGATTGGTGAGTGGGCTTTCTTTTGGGCTAGGTGGTGACAAAAAACTCCTCTAGCGATAGACCTGGACGGCAGCGGTTTCGGACAATAGATGTTTTAGGCAAACCAAAACCCTTAAAAGGTGTTCCAAACCAAAACCCTAAAAAGGTATTCCAAATCAAACCCTAAAGGTTCACAAATCTCCAATGAGACAACCCTAATTACCCTAGACCCGCTCTGATACCATGTAAGCGCTAAAGGTTTGAGAGAATCTGAATCATCTATTCCATTCACATAAGAGATATTTATATATACAAGTGTACAAGGTTAACGTAAGTAGGAGAATGTAAAAAGACAATAAAGGACAACAATATATAATTACACTTATACTAATATAATAACTCTACCAGGAAGGTTGAGGGTTTTAGGCCCGTTAGCCTTGTTACGAGTGTGTATAAGATCGTAGCGAAGGTGTTGGCTAACATACTTAAACGGGTCCTTCCCTCCACAATCTCAAAATTCCAAGGGGCCTTCATAGCAGGAAGGCAGATTCTAGATCAGGCTCTCATTGCTAATGAAGCCATTAAGGATTATAGGCGTGATCAGAAGGAGGGGGTTTTCTTTAAGATAGATTTTGAAAAAGCCTACGACCACGTTGACCGAAATTTCCTTGATAAGGTCCTAGCCAAGAAATGCTTTGAGTATAGATGGAGATTGTGGATTTGGTGTTGTCAAATTGGTGAGGTATCTCATCTTCACTAATGGTTGCCCCAAGGGTCACATTCTCGCTTCTAGAGGTCTTAGACAGGGCGATCTTCTATCACCCGTCCTTTCCTTATTATTGGTGGATCCCCTTAGCAGAATGGTGATAATAGGTGTGGAAAGGGGTATTTTGGAGGGCGTCGAGGTAGATAGAAATCAAGTGTCCTTATACCACCTCCAGTTCACATGACACCATCTTCTTCTGTTTCGAGAAAGAGGGTTCTTTTTTAATCTTGAATCATATCTTAGCCTTTTTTGAGGAGATGTTGGAGCTCAAGATCAATAGAGGAAAATGTCAAATCCTAGGCGGAAACTGTGATCTCGATAAAGTTAGAAGGTGGGCAACCTTGGTGGGTTATGACGTGGGTTCCTTCCCTTCTTCTTATCTCGGTCTTCTCCTCGGTCATAACCCTAAGAACCTTTTGTTTTGGACCCCTGTGGTAGATAAAGTTAGGAAAAGGTTAGCCTCTTGGAAAAAGATTTTTTTTTCTTTAAAGGTGGTAGGTTGACTCTTATTTGCTTTGTTTAGAGTGGGATTTCGGTCTATTTTTTCTCGTTGTTTAGGGTTCCGTGCAGTCTTTGTAAGGATCTTGAGAGACTCATGAGGAATTTTCTATGGGAGGGTGTCAATGAGGG
The DNA here is from genome assembly GCA_036850905.1 of Luffa acutangula. Classification (NCBI taxonomy): domain Eukaryota; kingdom Viridiplantae; phylum Streptophyta; class Magnoliopsida; order Cucurbitales; family Cucurbitaceae; genus Luffa; species Luffa acutangula. The sequence continues at coordinate 22,132,484 of CM072087.1, forward strand.
GACATGGCGCATCTTGTTAACTGGGAGGTGGTGGGGAAACTTGTGGGTCTGGGGTCTTGTACTAGGTAATCTACATTCCAAAGGAACGTCAAACCACATAAGTGCCTTCCCACAAATAAATTACATTCAGAACATTTCATACAAATACTTAAATGTGAGGCCACGTGAGTGGAGCACACACATGAATCTACATTCCAAAGGAACATCAAACCACATAAGTGTCTTCTCCAAAATAAGTTTCATCCAGAACATATAACCGTCAATTCCAATATAGCAACAAATACAATCCCCAAAAACAAAATTTGACATATCCAGATAGCCCTATCGATTCAATTCAAAATACTTTTCAAAACATTCAAAACCGTAAACCTGCTTTAAGTTAACAAAACAGTTGAAACATAAACAATTTCAATCAAATCATTTTCAATTTAAAACAAACAGTTTTTACCAAAATTTCTATTTTGGAAGGGATGTATAAATTATTTACTTTGATCAGAACCTACAATTTTTAATCCCAATGCAATTCAAATTCCGAATCTAATTCAAATTCCGAATCCAATTCAAATGCAATTTGAATTCCAATTCTGATTTCAATTGCTTGAACAATTGCCAATATCCTAAAAGCTGAAACATATCCAATGCTTCATCCAAGGTTGTTAACTCGTGAAACAGAATACATATCGAAATCAAATTTTAGTGTATCGTGTATTGTAAGTTTCAATTTGAAAAATAATATTTAAAAGGGAAAAATACACTTTTGGTTCCTGAGGTTTGAGTTAAGTGACACTTTGGTCCCTGAGTTTTCAAACTCAACAAAAATACCTCTGAGGTTTGAGATAAGGAGCAATTTGGTCCCTGCCATCCATTTTGCCGTTAAATCCTAACGGCAAGCTGACGTGGCATTATTATTTTAAATAAAAAAATAAATTTTAAATATTTTTAAATAAAAATATATAAAATAATGAAAATATTATTATTTTATTTTATTTTTTAAAACTCTTTCTCTCTCTTCCCCATCTTCTTTCTCCTCTTTATCTTCTTCCTTCTCCCATCACCTTCTTCTTCAGCTCCGATGGTCGGTCGTCGCTGGAATTTTACGGCAAAATGGATGGCAGGGACCAAATTGCTCCTTATCTCAAACCTCATGGGTATTTTTGTTGAGTTTGAAAACTCAGGGACCAAAGTGTCACTTAACCCAAACCTCAGGGACCAAAAGTGTATTTTTCCCTATTTAAAAATAGGAGCTGCACTTATGCTAGCCATTTGAAAAAAAGAAAATGAAATGTTACAAATATGAGGTATTGAGTATAGATGGCAGTTTGCATGACACTTTGCTGAGTCTATTTAATTTCTTGGAAGGAGAATTAAGAATAGGCATCGAAAAAAAAAGAAAGAAAATGGGAGGGGCACTGTATTTTTTATTTAATTTCTCTTTCTTCCCAATAAATTTCCTTTCACGCTTTACCTAATTTCTTTAACTCTCTCAGTCTCTCTCTTGTCTCTTCGTCTTCTTCAATATTCATAGACCGCCTCGTCTCGAGCCTTTCACTCTCCCTCTCATTCATCTTCTTCAATCAAACAAAACCCAACGCAACCCACAACCTTCTTCATTTTCTTCAGGTACGAACTTCTTCACGACGAAGGTTTCTTCTCTACCTCTCCATTGCTGGCGAACTTACCCGACGCTGGCAAGTAATCCTAAACCCAAAATCATAGGTATTTTGCGATTTTGTTTTTAGGCTTATTGATTTTTGAATCGAAACGTTTCGATTCAAGCACAATTCTCACGATTCAGAAACGTGAATCGTACGAGACATAAAATTTTCGATTCAAAACCACGTTTTAAATCGTTTTCCTCCCGTTGTATGTTGTATCGTACGATACAAATCGTGTATCGTACGCTTTTAACACTGACTTCATCAATCAGAAATCGAAAACTCCATCTTAAAGGTCTAATGACCAATCCAAATACCAATCTACCTATACTATTAATTTTTCCCACTTAAAACAAATTCTCTTCATAAAAGGTTGGAAAATAGGCTTATTGGATGACCAAAAACAGCACTGAAAATCTGGATAAATTCACTTTAAATTCCGACTTATACCTACCAAAAATCAATAAAAAACATACCTTTCAATACCAATTAAACTACCAAACAATGTTCAATTTTTCAACCTTTAAAACCTTCAAAACTATCTTAAAATTGTGACAAATAACCCAGAAATATTTTTGCAACAAAAATAATGATTTTCTAAGCTTCTAGGGGTAAAACAAATCACTATTTGCTACTTTTAATACACAAAATCAGATCTGAAAGGTTCTTTAACAGTGCTGTAAAACAGTAAAAATATTCCTTTTTCATGAACAAAGCAGCCGTAAATCATAACTCAAATTAGCAATCGTATGGAAAACTTTTTTGAACAAAAAGAATTCAATTTAAACACAAAAACAGCCCCAAAATTAAGGAAATTCAAGGCTGGAAAATTCTGAAAAATTTTCTTTTTACCAAATCTTCAATTTAAACTCAAAGTCGTAAGGGGAAAAACTTTGATAAAAAAATTAGTCCAAAACAAAAACCTAAAGCTTTTTAGGGCAAAAGGTTTGAAAACCAATTTCATCCCAAATCCAATCAAGAAGAGGACAAATAAGACTTCATACTAAAACTTTTCAAAAATAAAATTCAATTGATAAAAAAGAAAAGAAAACAAAAGAAAAGCATAGAAGGGAAGAAAACCTTGCTATTTTTTCTCTGGGAAGGAAAGTGCAAAATATGTTCTTTGTTTTTTTCTTTGACTCAGAGCATAAAAAGAATTAGGGCTAAAGAAAAGGTCTTTCAAAAAGAACCCTGATTAAAATCCTAAAAGATTATTTCCCTTTCTTAAAAAAAGAAAAGGATAATTCAGAATTATCTCCTAATTTAAAAAGGAATAATGTCAAATTCCGAAATGATTTTTGGAAAATCAATTAAATCAATTGAAGAAATATTTATATAAAAAAATATTTTTTATTTCTTTTCTCGGGTGTTACATGTTCGGAATGGTTGTTCTCTTAATTGTGATTTTTGAGGCAGCGGTTCCAATCTTATCTGCTATCTCTGCGGTTAGGGGAGTTCCAATTGCTTCTAGTTTGGTTCATTTGGGCTTTTGCTTTGAGATCGATAAAGGTCAACCTTTTGGTTTATTTTGCTCTAAAGTTTGTGGAAGTTTCTTATTAGATTGGGGTAGTATTGTGGTTGGTTTGGCTTCCATTCCTGCAAATGTTGTTTCTCCATTGGTTAAAGTTTCTAAGTTTTGTCATGACGTTCTCTCTTAAGATTCTTGCTGTTTTTTCCAAGTTCTTTTTGGATGATTCCTTATTTCTTTTGCATTCTTTCTTATTTTCTCTTTTCACCTCTTGTGGGTTTGGATCTTTTGAGCATTAGTCTTTTTTTACTTTTTCAATGAAAAGTTTCATTTCTTGTTAAAAAAAAGGTATCAACATTAACTATCATCAATTGCAGACTTAAAGAAATCATCCTCCTTTCTCTGATCATTTGGGACAGAGACACCCTCATCATCCATAACTTGATGCAATCTAAAATGGTCCAAAGTGTTAGTGATATCAAGGTAGAACTTTTTTATCCATTTGGATCAGTGCTTTGTTTCCTAAAAATGGATTTAAAAGAACTAGGAATTTGAAATACTCTTATGATGTTGCTTTAATATCGATCCATTTGTTGTGCGCAAATAATTTGGATATAACTAATAAATGGTTAAAATCCAAGGAAACCACTTCATTGGCCTTTGTAACCCGAAACAAACCATGTCCCATAGAGTTGATCGAAGCAAATTCTCTTCGACTGGATTCTTCTTTTGTTCTGGATTGAGATCTTTTAGATTCGATAAAGCTATCTTTGCATAGTTCTTGTGGATGGAGTTGACTTTGATCAATGGTAGATTAGGAAGAGTCCTTCATGTTGGTTCATAACTTCAAACTTTAGGAGGATTTTTTTTTAACATTTCCAAACGAGGAAATGTTAAGCCATCCTAAATAGGATCGTAGGAGCTTAGTTGATTAGACAAGATAGCGACATGTTTTGTGATACCTGAACTACCTGGTGATGTATATATCCTTTCGTCTATTTTTGTTCTTGTTCTTTGGTCGAGTCTGAGATGAACCTGCTGTTTTGAGAAAGCAACTAAAAAGGATCATGTTTATTGCTTATGTTCTGGTTCATTTGATTCAGGTAAACCATACCAAACGAGATCTGCACAATGTATTCATTAAAAAACTTTACAGGTATGTATCATTCTTCTACCATCTTGATTCTGCTTTTAGATTCTCCTCACCTTGTATCTTTAGAATTTCATGACACTCTTGATTATGTTTTTTGCTTAAGTGTTCTATGTTTTGGTGTGATGTTGTAAAACAGAGAGAACCTGTTTGAAGAGATATTGCAGGAGCCTGATGAAGTAGCAATGAAGAGAAAGCGTACAAGGGAAAGTCTCTGTGTACTTCAGCAGGCTTTTCGGGTATGGTTGTCCTGGTCACATCACGTGGCAATGCTTGCATCTTTCATGCTTAAATGTCTTCTGCATTAAAACAAAAAAAATAAAATAACCAATCAGATGGTGAGTTCTGAAGCAATAAGAGTAGCAGATACATGCAAGGCTGATAGAAAGAGAGAAAAAATATGAATAATATTTGATCTCATCTCATAACGGGTAGGATGAATCTCACAAGAAATAAAGGGGTAGGGTATGAAAGTATCTAGACAGATGGATTCATAATTAGATGATACTGTTCATGGAACAAACAAGCCCCGAGCCGAGACAGTAAACATTGAGAAGATTGCTAACTAAAAAAACAAATGTTATCTCGGGTTCTATCATGGTTCCTATTGAAATAATTGTTCATTTCAGTTTTCTGTTTGATCATGACATTGCCACGAATGAAGTTGTATGAATATATCATTTTCCATGATTGTAGACATTGGATGAATTACCTCTAGAGGCTGAAACAGTTGAAAAGGGATACAACGTTGGTGCCGATCCAACGGGATTACCAAGAATCCATGGACTGCCAACATCATCAATGTATTCTACATCCAGTTACGGTGATTCATATTCTGCTTCTCCACGGCATCTGAAATCCCGCAAGTCACCTCATTCAGAGGAGCTTTTGTCTCCATTCCATGCTAATGCTGATTCTAATGGAAGTGGATTCCCGTAAACTCCAGGATGATCCATCTACCGATCTGTAAGACTTCTGATTGTGCATAAGAGTCCAGTTATTACTGAATGAAGACGATATATTCAATTTACTGCTTGACGACGTTTTGGTGTTTTACCATCCAGAATTAGATTGTTGGGTAGCAGCCTCTTTTTTCTAAGTTTACATCCAAAATAAAAATATATTTTCCTCTACGCATTGTCCTGTATTCCTTGTTATATTTTAGTGTTGGAATGCATTATTTATGAAGATGCTATTAGAATAAATAGGGAGCAGATGAACTAGTCTCTGGAAGCTAGCTGGATGTAAAAATATATTGCCAGTGAAATTGTTCAGATTTTGGAATCAATGGCTAATTTTGCAGCTGCTATAGTTCAGTTGTAATTTTCCCTTTTTCTGCTTCACTTTATATCTTGTAACTATGTTGCTTAATACATCTTATTGAGGGATTTTGTATGTTTGGATATAAGTTGGGGCATTTCAGTGCAAAACTTTTGTAATTGCAATTTTGAGGCAATCTTGTGTAACTAAATAACGAGCTGTTTTCAAGCCCATCACTGAACTACAGGATTTTTTCCAATTTTGCTAATGAACAAAGGTGTCAAGTTCTCTCTCTCTCATTAGATTTCTCTCCACTCACTCACTCACTCTCCTCCCTCTCTCCTGTACTATTTGTGGAAAATGAACATTTTCTGAAATATTATATTGCAAATAATGAGTGCAAATAATGAAGGAAGAACATAAGGTCAAAAAGAGATTTGCAATGCCCACTATTGTATGTTATGCTGCAATTAAATTGGCCATTGAAAACAAGTATTAAGATTCCACCCAATTCAAGATTGAAGGTTTAAATCTCTTACGAAAGCTTGTAGGCATTCAAATAATAGTTAGTTTATTATTCAACTATGAGTTTGAGTTATCAAAAAAGAAAACATTTTTATGTTTGATTTTTTCCACTGTTCTTGCAGTTTTGTTTTGCTTTGCATTTTTTTTTTTCAAATTTCAAGATTAAATTTGTTTTTAAATTAAATTCATCCACCCTATAATTTCAAATTTTCGATTATATTTGTTGAATTTTTTTATTTTATTTGAATAATAGATTTGATTTAATTACCAACTCTTTATCATTGGAGTACAATGTATTTCTGTGGCTTAATGTTATAATGAAAATTTCTACTCATAGTTTTTTAGTACAAGATATTTGTGTATCTTAATGTATAATTTCGTTCCTTAAATTTAAATACATGATATTTCTTGCGTTCGATGTGAATTTGCAGTCATTAAAATCATGTTTTTTTTACTTGGTGTTTCGATTTTCTAGATTTTTATTTCAGTAATTTTATATGAATTTATTTACTTCCATTTGTCATTAAAATAGAAAATAGGAATAATATTCACATTGGTATACTAGTTGGATTCTTGTATTTTTTCCTACCTATGGTCAAAATTTTCATATTTTAATTTTCTTCGATTATTTTTAAAACTCTTCTGTATTTTTTTGTTATTTTTTTTTATCATCAACAAGTATTTCTTAAAGGAAAATTGAAACAGATTTTCTTTATTCTTGAATCTAAGATTTTGTTTAACTACCCTATAATCCCAATTTTTTTTGTATGTATTTTTCATTAAAGGGTATTTCGGTAAGTTGCTAATTTTGATTTTTTAATTCAGAAAATTAATTTGCCCATTTATCTAAATAATAGAGTAAGCTACTATTTTTCCAAACGGTCTTTAAAGAGAAATGAGATTGATTTTAAATAGGATTTTTAGAGCAGTGAAATTACAAAATTACCCTTAGTAAAAATCCCCAAATCTTTATCCCTAACTCTCACTTTCTTCTTCTCTCATGCTTTCCACGATTTTCTCCCTACACACATAGACAAGGAACGACGACGATGATTAAGTGATGACGACGACAGCAACCACAACGAAGGAGAAGCAACTACACGGCTGGAACGACGAAGGAGAATCAACTACACAGCTGGAATGAGGAAGGAGAAGCAACTACACGAAAACAACCACAACTGGCGACGACCAAGAGACGACAACAACAACTCCAACGATCGACTCATTGGATAGGTTTAAGAAACCTTCTTTTGTACTTTTTTTATGTTACTAAAATAGTTTTTTTTTTCCTTATGTTGTTACGTGAGAAACAAAATATGGATTGTTTGGTGTTTTTTTTAGAGATTTGACTAACTATTTTTTTTAGCCAAGATGAGAATTTCATTCACCACCAATTTTGGTTGTTCGTAGAAAGAAAGGCATAAAATTCCTGCTGGTTTAGAAAAATCAGCTATAGGTAAACAACTTTGTTGAAATAGACAAAAGAAGAAAAGAGAGAGAGGACAGTCAGCTGAAAATCCTCATCAGAGCAGGGAGGGACAGAAAATGAACGGGCGAGAAGTTGATTATATATAATAGGAACAAGAAAGGTCTTACAGTAAGATGAATTCCAAATTTTATATGTGCAAGCTCAACTTCAAGAGAGAATAATTATAGCTCCTAAAAAGGATTTACCTGCCCAAAATGTAGAAAGCAAGACTATAAGTCATATTGCCAAATTTTACTGTACGTGAGAATTCAGGAGGTATTGGTTCACTTGAAACAAAAGTAACCTGAAATGGAGATAATGAGACATGAATATAATAATCTAATACCTTGTGTTTCACAACTTGCAAAATACAACTGTTCATTTTCTGTTGGATGCTCCTTTTTTTCCATTATGTTTTACTACATGGTTTCTTTTGGATGTGTGGATATAACTTGATGTTTGTTACTTGTATTCATGTTTAGGAAAATGCTTAGGTCAATTATTGCATTGGTTGTCAGTGCGAGAAATTGTGAGAAATTGCGAGAAAGGAAAACAATAGAAAACTAGTTCATGTATTCACATATGATGCGTTCTTATAGAATGTGTAGGTATAACTTGATGTTTTTTACTATGTTTATGTCAATTATTGCATTGGTTTGTAAATGCGAGAAACTGAGAGAAAAGAGAGGAAATATGAAACTAGTTCACGTGTTGGTGTGTTATGTTTTACTATATGGTTTCTTTTGAATGTGTGGGTATAACTTACGTTTACGAGAATGCTTAGGTCAATTATTGCATTGGTTTGTAAGTGCGAGAAATTGCGAGAAAGGAAAACAATATAAAACTAGTTCATGTATTCACGTGTTGTGCTTTTTTATATAGTTCCTTTGGAATGTCTGAGTTTATATATTTTGACATCTGACTTTTGTTTTATGGTTCTAGGGTTTACCCATGGTATTGAATAAACCCTCAACTTGATAAAACCTTCATGATACGAACCGAGGTGTCTTAATCAAGCTACAAGAACCCAAGATGCTTACACACTTTAGAGTTAGCTTTTTGGAAGATGAATCTCGGATTTAAGGAGCTTTTAGGGGCTGTTTGGCCTAAGGGGTTGGCTTGGATTGGCTTGGATTGGAAAGAGATACCCTTGTTTGGTGGGCCGGGATTTGGGTGGGGTTGGAATGGAAGTGTGGGAATGTGGATTCCAACCCATTTCCCACATTTTGGTGGGTCACATTATTTCTCTCTATTTTTCTTCATAGTTTTGATGGGATCCACCATTTCTTTTTCTTTTTTTCCACATTTTGGTGGGTCCCACTATTTCTCTCTCTATTTTTCTTCATAATTTTGATGGGACCCACTATTTCTCTCTCCATTAATTTCAACCCAAATCCAGCGCACCAAACACAGGCACCATGATTCCCAGGAATCTAGATGCCAGCAAAATATTCTTATGAGAATCACATTCCATTCCATTCCATTCCAAACCTATTCAATTCTAGCGCACTAAACGACCCCTTATTGTAACTCGCTCGATGCTAACCGCAAAGAGAATATCAGAATCAGGATCGATATAACAAAGGGATGGCAAGAAGTTCGAAGGATTTATCAGTATAGAGACCTTGGTTCCAATGGGTTGGATTTAAGGCTTTGAATATCTTAAGCTTTGAATATGCAACTTTTGAAGGATCATTTTTGTCGGGAATATGAGTTATTTCTGCTGATTTGGTGTCAACAAGAATAAACTCATAGAAAGTTCGAGTTTTTCTCAAATCTTCAGGCATAAAGTTGAAGCCTGAAGGGTACATGTTGGAAACGGTCTGTTCAAGGTTGAGACCTTGGAATTCTGGTTCAATGATGGGTTCATTGATGACCAGTGATTTTTTGAAAGTAAGCTTTAATTTTGGACGAGGTACAAACCTCTTTTCAGGAGTAACCGCCTGAGAATATGAAGAGGGTGTTGGGGTTGATGACCCTATCCTTGCATCAGATGAGACAGGAGGTCTCATTTGAACGATTCCGCCAGAAGGACAGACTAAATTGGCCGAAGGCCTTGGTGGAGTAGATGACTCCATGGTCGATCCGGGTTGTGTACCGACGGATGTTGCTCTGGAACGGGTTACCAGAGTAAACCCGAGATCCATGGCGTATTGATCAACACTCATCGATGGAGGTGCTGAGGATGAAGATGAGCTTTTGCCCTTTGAAGATGAGGCTTTTGCCTTTCTGCCACTCATTCACACTTTTTTCGCTCAGAGAGAGAGAGATAAAGAGGAGAGCTTTGGAGTTAGAAACTCCCTTGAGAGGTAATCAGCTAAGGCATTTTGTTCCCCTTTTATAGGCAAAATTTCAAAATCAAAACAAGATAGAATTGCTTGCCATCTGACAAAAATTTGCTTTGAAACTAGGTTTTTAACATCTTTCTCAAGAACAAATTTTGATGCTCTAGAATCAGTTTTGAGAGTGAATTTTTTATTGATTAATTCACCTTGGAATTTTTGGACACAAAGAACGATAGCAAGTAACTCCTTTTTTACTGTGGAATAATTTTTCTGTGTATCGTTCCAGACTCCTAAGTGAAATCTGATTATTGATTCATTCTCATCTAGACACTGTTTGAGGATTCCTCCATATCCTATATCTGATGCGTCTGTCTCTACTATCAGACTAGCTTTTGGATTTATAAGACTCAAACAGGGTATTGATCTGACTAAAGTCTTTATCTTTTGGATGGCTTTGGTGTGTTTTTTTGACCAAGGCTTTGGATTTTTTCTAAGTCTTTGAAAATGTGGTTTACAGATGGGTCTGAGGTTTTGGATAAAATCAGACACATAATTCAGACAGTCAAAAAATCTTTGTAGTTGGGTTTTATCTAGAATTTGATCTGGGAAATTGGATGCAAAATTTATTGATCTTTGAATGGATTTTATAAGGCCCATATGAATGTCAAAGCCCAAAAATCTAATCTCAGTTTGAAATAGTTTGACTTTTGGCAAAGATACAACTAAACCATTTTGTTTGATTATATTTATAAAGATATTAAGATGCTTGAAATGTTGATCGATGTTAGATGAAAATACTAAAACATTGTCAATATAAACTATTGTAAAATTTTGAAAATCATTAAAAATATCAATCATGATTATTTGAAATTCTGATGGGACGTTTTTTAGCCCAAAAAGCATAACATTCCATTCATATTGTCCAAATGGAACATTAAAAGCAGTTTTGTATTTATCTTTTTCGGAAATTTGAATTTGCCAAAATCCAGATTTCATATCAAATTTTAAAAATATTTTAGCATTGGAAATTCTTTTAAGTAAATCTTGTTTATTTGGAATTGGATATCTTATTCATTCTAAAACTTTATTTAAAGGTTTGTAATTGATTACTAACCTTGGCACACCACGCTCCTGTTCAGCTGCGTTGTTGACATAGAAGGCTGCACATGATCAGGGGCTCTTTGATGGTCTAATTAGTCCTTTGTTGATTAATTCCTGTATTTCTTTCTTACAAAATGTTAGCAATTCAGCATTCATTTGGATTGGCATTGCCTTTGTGGGAATATTTGATTCTTTAAAATCTTTTTTATATGGAAGGTTTACTATATGTTTTTTCCTATCCCAAAATGCATTGGTAGATTTGCACATATTTCCTTTTTGATTTTATTTTCTATTTCTTTTATTTTTATTTTAATAAAAGGATCATTGAGATTTTCTTCTTTTGTTTTGTAACTAATTTCTTCTTTCAGAAATTGGATTTGTTTTTGTTTTCTTTTTATCTCTTTATTTTTTAATTCACTTATTTCCATAATTTCATATGGAAGGATTGAGACTATGAATTCAAAAATTATTTCCTTATCATGTATTTTACTGACTAATCATTTTTCAGTTATTTTAATTGGATATAATTGAGTTAAGAATGAGGTTCCTAAAATCGATTCTTTTTTTAAATCCTTTACTAGGAGAAAGGAATTTATAAAACAGAATTCTTCATTACAAATATGTACATTTGGTAGCTTAAATTGGATATTTAAACTTTGTCCGTTAGCACTACTTAATTTTTCAGTAGTGTTTTCAAAATATTTAGTTGGTATTAATCCCTGCTGTATGCAATTTTGATCTGATTCTGAAATATCAAGTCAAAGTGAAAGTGATATTGAGGAAGGAGTTAAAGCTTGTGCATGTGAAGGACAATGCTTAAACGTTCTAACAAATGAGCAAGAAACTCTATTTCAATCAATAGAGCATATAAATGACGAAGAAATGAAAAAGACAATTCTTAAAACTCTAAAACAATCTTTAGAGTCTTCTGGTAGTCCAACGGAGCCAGTAAAAAAGAAAGAGATAAGAGTAAGAAGTCTCTATGAAATTATTCAAAGAAAAGATGAATTGAAACCAGCTTCAATTCAAGATTTACAATTTGAAATCAACAATCTAAAAAAAGAAATCCAACAGAATAAAGAAGAAATTCAATAAATTAAACAGGAGATAAATAGTCTTCAAATAAATAGAGAAGTTCAAAATTTTGAAGAAGGAACAGACGAAGGAGAAAAATTCCCAGGAATCTAGATGCCAGCAAAATATTCTTATGAGAATCACATTCCATTCCATTCCATTCCAAACCTACTCAATTCCTGCGCACCAAACGACCCCTTATTGTAATTTTCAGTTTTAAAGTTGTGTTTTTAATGTTTTAACTTATTATTTAGTTAGTGGTCATTATAGCTTGATGGGCATCAAATTACAACCCTTCATATGACCATAGGTTATGTTTGAAGGCTATAAATAGCCATCTATGTTGTTGCTTTGGAATAAGATTTGGTTGATGGAATTTCAATGAAAAATGAAGTCTTTATAGCCTAATGGCCATGAACATCTTTGCATATCTTGTGTTTAGATTTGCATGCTAGGATCATTCAAGTAGCTTTGATTGAACTACTTGTGGAGTGATTCGAATCTTGAGTTTAGAAACGTGTTTTCTCTACTCTTGATCTTGATCATCAAGGTAAATCTGTTTCTATCTTCTACCCTGGGATAAAATCATCTTGGTTTTGGGGTTGCTGATATTGGGTTCTATGGGTCTTGTTTGCTAGCAAGGTTTTTAAATCCAATCATCAAGGATTTCATATCACTTCAGATCATTTTCGAGCTCAAGTTAGTAGTCGATCCCATGTTAGTGCCAATGATATTGTACAATACTGGTTTTTTTTTTTTTTTTTTTTTTTTTTTTTTTTTTTTGCAAGGAGGGGTGGGTTGTCATATACAGAACCCTGACCTGTTGTAAAGGTATAATCAGCTCCGGTTCATCGCAATTTCAGTGACGGCAGTGTATTCACTATTAAATATTTTGAATATATTGTAATTGGATTTGATTTAGTTACTTTATGTCAAGAAAACATGTCATACGTTAGAAAACAATTGACATTCCAATTATGGACCAATACCCCGATGTATTAAGAGACTAGATAGTAATTCAAGTAAATATATGTTATATATTAAATGTTAGGATGTTTGTGACGATGCTTAATCTACAGGGGTGTGAGATGATAAAAAACATTACAGGGGATGCTCATCTTTTTCTCATAGTGAGAGATTGCAAGAAATATTACATATTTTAAAATTTTGCAATTTTTCTCGCAAGAAATTGCAAGAAAAAAAAAACAGTAAAAAAATTTCTATGGTAACAACATTTGAGTTAAATATTTCTAACTCTCTCCACAAGATAGTTCTATGGTCAAGTAATAAATAATAATAATAAATAGTCAGTATTTTTTTTTTTTTGAGTTCAACAACATTTGTGGGTGGAAAAATCGAATCTCTGACCTCTTGGTCTAGGATAGATGACAATTATCGTGGTCTGTTACATTTTCTTTTTAAGTATAGTTTTCTTATTTCTTATATGACCTAAATATATGAATGATTTTTCCTTTTGGGGAATAGGGTGAGAGACTTGAACCACAGACCTCTTGATCATTAATACTAGAGTTAAGTTATGTTCATGTTGAAGTTTGATGTGTTATTAAATTATTGTTTTGTTAATACATTTGGATACATGGGTGGCTATCATATTATGGTTGTGGGTGTTGTGAAGCAGAGCTTGATCGATGAAGAGGCACGAGCATGTGGCATTGAAGCCCCTAATGGTTTTGTTGGATGGGAGGACTGGACGGAATTGTGCGATGGGAGAGAGTGAGAATGTGAGATGACTGAAAAGGGGGGAAATTTAATTTAATTTAGGGTTTCTTTTCTTCCCCTCTTCTTTCCTACTTTTTTTCCTCCTCGGACCTTCTCTTTTTTCTCTTATCTTTCCTTTCTCTTTATTCTAATTTTGAAATCCTTAATAAACTCCAAAATGTTGAGTCATACTCGAATTAATTCAAATTAACCTTCAATCAGTAATTCAATTAACTCGAATCAAATCATTGAAATGATATAGGTTAGAAAATTAAACAAAAATAAATTTCAAAAGTGAAAGTTAATCTTTCCATATAGGTTGGTGTTGGGCTCCTAGAGTGAGTAAAAATATAGTATAAAATACTCTAGAATTCCTGTGCAAGTATACACAGTCTGCAACAAGTAGTATTATCAATCCAAGGTCTGAATGAGCTTCCACTTTATCTATTTTGCGTAACTTCCTAATGGTTTCGAAGATAATAAAAATGTTGGGTTTTATAAGAGTTATGCTGAAGCAAAGTAAATGATAGAACAACGAGTAAACAAATAAATAGACAGATTAAAGACAGGCGCTGGTTAGGCTTTAGTGATTGTTCTAAGATATGCTCTAGCAATATTATTGATCATGCATTTCTCGCAGTATTATTAGCGGATTCCTCCCGGAACTCCGGTTCTTTTGGGATATGTTTCAAACCCAATGAAGTGCGACCGATCAAGCACTAGGCAACTGGCTATCCCTAGCTCAGTCACTGGCGTTCACCAATACACAATGATCGTAGTGTGGACAATTGCCACACACTCTCTAAATTATCCCTGAAACTAGAGAGAGCTATTCACACCGGCTGGCCAGGCGGGCATAAAATAAGAATAAGCACAACAATTAACCAAAATGCGATAGTCAATTTATTACTAGAGATGAAGCACAGTAATCACGTTATTCCTAACGAACACCCTAAGCTACCTAGTTCACAATAGGCATAGGAATACGAATTACAATCTGAGTATGCATGTCCATAACCACAAGTTAATAAAGAAAGTAAACTCCCTAATCAGCTTGCGGATGATGGTGTTCTTGGTGATCTTCAATCTCCCTATACTAATCGGCTTCCAAGGAAAAACATGGAATGAGTTTGACTTGGACGGCTACTTCCTTTTATAGAAGGAAAGGAGACTTGAATTAGGTCAACTTGGACACGTGTAGGGCTCTCCTTGCTCCTTTATCCCGAAAATAACTCAACAGAAGTCGGTTCATGAAGTTGGCTAATGAGCTGTGATGTGGCAGTTTCTGCTCCCAGTTTTGCTGCAGCATAGAATTTGCTCCCTCTAGTCGCTCAGCAGCATAATCTGCACAAAATAATTTCCAATGCTTCCATTCTTCTAAATGGGTTAAATCATGTAATATCTATCCAAAACCAACCCTAATAAGCATAAAGGACACACAAATCTCTATATAATTGAGGCCTAAATAACTACCTTTTGGGCAGTTATCATACCCCCAAACTTGAACTATTGCGCGTCCCAAGCAATACTAACTCACCTTCTTTCAAGAATTTAAAAACTTTAGACAAAGAATTAGCTTAATCAAACCAGACAGTCCAACACTACCTTTAACCTTTACCTGAGCACTCTGCAAAACCAAGCTCTGCTGCAGCAAAATGATTCCTTCAGCAGGGACAAATAATCACCACTTTTCAACTTAATTCTAAGAACTCACCACAGCTTAGCTCTATTATCAGACATTTCAAAACATATTTTTAAAGAGGTTTATTTCATTATTTATCAGACTTAAAGCAGCCTTACAGTCATAAGCTCTTAAGCATGGGATGACCCACTTTATGGTGCAGTATACCCTTGCCTCAAGCTCATCACCAACTAGGCTCAATACTCATTATAAAGCCAAAAAATCCTTAGTTATTCTATCTCTTGCCCCTCAGAATGGCAACATTTTATGATGAAGCTCACCTAAGTTCTGAGAGACAGAAAAACTGCTGGATCATCATTCATCCTTCAAAACTTTTGCTCCATCAATTTTTTCAGCAAAATTTTCAACAAATAATTTTTTTCCGCAAATAATAATTTTTCTCATATTTTTCATTTTTTCACATTTCCTAGGTCATCTTTTGACGCGAAGACAAACTGTGGGTATCACAAATGTCCCCGGTTACTCAATAACCTAGCAAATTTTAATTTGAAGGAGAGGAATGCTCGAGCAAAATAATTGGAGTAGCAAAAAGTCCGCCAAACTTGAATTATTCATTGTCCCCAATGAATCATTAATTTAAGCAATTATACCCCCAAACTTAAATTTTTCTAACTGAATTTTTAAACTAAACATGGGACTAGGATTAAGCTTAAAGTGGATCATATAAGTCAATACTACCGTCAAAATCTTCTTCGCCGCAGCAACAGTCCAGGCTAGAAGAATTGCTCAAGCAAAAGGTTTCTTGAGATCAGAATACCTTGATCTAATTAAGCGTAATCAGTCCAAGCTTCAAAAATTCAGAAGAGAATTAGTTAAGTTAGAGTTAGTCAGTGCTCATGGAATAGAAACATTCAGAAATTTCATTAAAATCATAGAAAAAACATTACAAAGTAGATATATTTTTTCGCAATAAAAAAATTAAAAAGAAACAAGACA
This sequence comes from Luffa acutangula, assembly GCA_036850905.1. Lineage (NCBI taxonomy): Eukaryota > Viridiplantae > Streptophyta > Magnoliopsida > Cucurbitales > Cucurbitaceae > Luffa > Luffa acutangula. Next base: position 22,148,827 of record CM072087.1, read on the forward strand.
AGCAGTTATAACAGTGAGCAGGGTCAATATGCGCGAGCAAACAAAAATGGAGAAACAAAAGTAATGCTCGCTCCAGGTCATCCTATCAGTCAGTCTTCCTGACCCTACTCCTCATCAACATCCTCTTCTCGTTCAACAAGTGGGGGTGGTATCCAAAGATTAAACAAATCATCGGGAAACACTGGAAAGGCCAGATACGGTGTTTAGAAATTGGTTTGTAAGGCCCCCCTAAGCGCATCATCTCTCCTTTTAGCATAAGTCCAGTAGGTCTGAGCTTGCCTTTCAGCAAATTCTAACCTACTGGCCAACACTGACAGTTGCTCTAGGATCTGATTAACGCCATACACAAGCCCACCCTGGCGAACCTCTTGCATACGCTGAAGCCGCGCCAGATTAGGTGTGTCAATGATTCCCTTATCAGTCATGATCATATCTTCTGGAACCGTGGGCACTCCTACCCTGCTGCATAACATTGTGATAGTGTTTGGAAAGAACAACTTCCCCACCTTCTTTTTCCAGCAATCAACAATCTCAGAAGAAATAATTTTTCCTACATCAATACTCATTGAGCGAAGAATGGCAAAAGCAAGCAATACCCTGTCCCGAGATACTGTGGAGTCGTGTGTTGTCGGCAGCAAGCGTAGCCTGATGAAACCCATACAAGTGTTGGCTTCACTCTTCAAATAAGCAGCTTGAAACGTATGCTTCCGCGTCTGCGATACCCTCCATTGAGCCCCCTCAATGCCTACCTCCCGGACAACCGCACTCAGTTGATCACTAGATGGTGCGACCACCATCTCATTAAAAACGGCATGCGGAAAATCCTGGAGATCGAACAATTCATTAATGGCCTCAGGACTCCACTGTACAGGCACTCTTCGAACGATAACCTCAAAATCATTCTTAACGTCAAGATTGGCATAAAATTCTCGAACAATGTTGGAATTGACAGGTTATGGTTTAGCACAAAATTGCCTCCATCCGAGGTTCACTATTCCAGACTACAAGAACCTGGGCAAATCACTGCCAAATCCTCGTTCGAACAAGAAGTCCCGTTTCAACACCTTCTGGTATTTTGCTCGAGCAAGATCGTTGACGAAGCGAATGAATGGTGCCCTCGGCTCCTCAATTTCTCCCGATGCTTCGGCAATTCCTTTGCCCTTGCTTTGTCTCTGTTTGCGCAAACGCTCTTCTTCTGCCTTTCTTGCCTCTTCTTCTTTTTCCTTATTCTCAGCTTCCCTTTTTTCTTCCTCAGAGTCCGACGTCGGAGGTGATGGCGTGTTTCGAATCACCCTCACGCGACCCGCCTTCCTCTTGATGCGGCGGCGTCTGGGCGGTTCAGGTAGAATGACTTCAACATGAGCCTCCTGCGCCAGCTCCGGTGTTTTCTCCTTGTTAGGCTCACCTTCAGCCTGCTCTTCAACCTCTGTTTCTTGATTTTTCTCAGCAATCTTTTCTTGAACCGTATCAGAAACTATCGGTTCTGTCTCAAGATTCTAAACAACCTCTGTTTCTTGGATGACTTCTTGTTCCGCAGCCCTCTGCTGCCTCCGTCTTCGCTTCGCCTCCTTCTCTTCTGGCTTTCTTTTCTTCTTAGTTTTCCCTTTTTGCACTTCCGGTGTGACCGACACCTCATCTTCTTCACTCTCTCTCTCTTTTCGAGCTCTTGTTTTAGCCATTGAAGGTGTAATAGGGTTTTGACAGAGAATGTAAAGAAATAAAGAATAATACACGCACAAAGATTTGATCAAGAAGACGAAGTGAAACATACTTACCAGAGATTGCGAATAAATAGGGCTGCAGCAAACAAGAATCCTAACCGGAACGATTTGCCCTGCCATAACTAATATTACCGTTGTAATTTAAAAATACAAACCTGAAATTCAAAAATTACCAACGGTAAAATTGCAGATTCCAAACGCCCATGGTAAAATTGATGTACTGTCATCATTGAAGCCTTCGGATAATTGCTCTGCGACACGTGGCCTCATCAGATGATGCACGCACATTTACCTGCAAGAATTCAAAGCCAAATCCAACGGTAAAAATAATAAATTCCAACGGAAACCCATTTAATTCGAAATATTTTGCTCCAGCCATATCTTTGCCGCAACAATATGCTGAACCTGAAGAATCTTAGATACGGAGTTCGAATTTCAAAAGAAAAATCAAAGATTTATTTATTTTTTTTTTTCTAAATTAAATTTTAACCAATCATCCCAATCTTTTATTTTCAAAAGAAGCCGAATAAATTAGAAAAAATCTCTATTAATTAAAACTAGAATAAATAAAATCTAGATAAAATCTAATAAAATTTAACTAATTAAAAGATAATTGCAAGACAATTTAAATAAATAACCCGAAAATAAAATCAAATCAAAACGAAATAAAATCTAAAATAATAAAAATACTGAGATCTAACAAACTATGCAAAAATCAAACCTAACCTAATCGGAATTAAAAACAAATCAGAAAAACTTAAAATTAATACAAAGTCTGGGAGCTCAAAATTTTGCTCTGTGAAATGCTCCCGCAAAAGTCCTACTCTCTCAATCATCAACCAACCTTAGGGAAGGATATTTCGACTGAAACTCCTCACCCCAATAATGCTTCACACGCTGTCCATTTACTTTGAACAATCTCCCATCTTTTTCATCCTGCAAAGTAATTGCTCCATGGGGAAAAACTTCAATCACAATAAATGGTCCTAACCATCTAGATTTTAATTTTCCAGGAAATAATTTTAATCTAGAATTATAAAGCAAAACTTTTTGACCCTTGACAAACTCTTTAGATTTAATTTTTTTTGTCATGCCACAACTTAGTTTTTTCCTTATACATTTTCGCATTCTCATAAGAAAATTGGCGAAATTCTTCTAACTCATTAAGCTGCAGCATTCTTATTGCTCCTGCACGACTCAGATCAAAATTTAACTTTTTCAAAGCCCAAAACGTCTTATGCTCTAGCTCTAGTGGTAAATGGCAAGCTTTCCCATATACTAACCTATAGGGAGACATACCTAGGGGAGTCTTATAAGCTGTCCTATAAGCCCAAAGAGCCTCATCCAACCTAAAGGACCAATCCTTTCGAGATGGATGGACTACTTTCTCTAAAATAGCTTTTATTTCCCTATTACTAATTTCAGCTTGACCATTTGCTTGTGGGTGATAAGGGGTAGCTATCCTATGCTTAATCCCATACTTAGCTAAAAGCTTAGTTAAGATATTATTAACAAAATGTGTACCCTCATCACTTATTAGAGCCCTAGGTGTCCCAAACCGCGCAAAGATGTGCGATTGAAGAAACCTTGCTACTGTCTTGGCATCACTCTGATGGCATGCGATGGCCTCCACCCACTTGGACACGTAATCAACTGCCACTAAGATAAAAACATTACCATTAGATGGGGGAAATGGCCCCATAAAGTCAATACCCCATACATCGAATAGTTCAACTTCTAAAATGTAAGTAAGAGGCATTTCATCTCTAGGCCCCAAGTTTCCTCTCCTTTGACAAACGTCACATTGCTTGTAGAACCAGTGGGCATCCTTAAACAAGGTAGGCCAGAAGAATCCGCAATGCAAAATCCTCATAGCTGTCCTTTGACCGCTGAAATGACCTCCATACGGCGAAGAGTGACATTGCTCTAGGATTTCCTTTGCTTCAGCACCTGAAACACACCTACGAATAATACAATCAGAGCATTGCTTATACATAAATGGTTCATCCCAATAGAAAAATTTCGCATCATGCTTAAACTTTTTCTTCTGCCTCCAATCCATGTCAATAGGGGTGACTCCCTTTACCAAAAAGTTGGCAATATCAGCATACCAAGGGACATCCCTAACTACCTTTACCTGAACAGCAAAAAGCTGTTCATCTGGAAAAGAATCGAAAATGGCAGATTGCTCCAGCAAAGTTGATGATGGATCAAGACGAGACAAGTGATCTGCAATGACATTCTCCGATCCCTTCTTGTCTTTTATCTCCCAGTCAAATTCCTGCAATAGTACCTTATTGCTATGACATTAAATACCTTCTTTTATCTCCAACGAATTAATCTAGGCTTTGCATCCTTCTTTGACATTAAATACCTTATTGGTGCATGATCTGTGAACACCGTGACTTTGGATCCAACCAAATATGGTCGAAACTTCTCAAAAGCGAACACAACAGCTAACAACTCCTTTTCAGTAGTTGTGTAGTTGACCTGTGCCTCATTTAAAACCTTGCTCCCATAATATATAGGATGAATAAATTTGCCCTGCTTTTGCCCCAGCATTGCACCTACTGCAGCATCACTCGCGTCACACATTACCTCGAATGGCAAATTCCAATTAGGCGCGCAGAGAATGGGTGCTGAGATTAAAGCAACCTTCAATGTTTCAAAAGCCTTCCTACAATCTGCATTAAAGTCAAAATCATGATCAGTGCACAATAAGTTACAAAGAGGTTTACAGATTTTGGAAAAATCCTTTATGAACCTCCTATAAAATCCAGCATGTCCTAAAAAACTCCGAATCCCCTTCACTGAATTTGGTGGCTCTAGCCTTTCAATAACCTCAACTTTTGCTCTATCAACTTCTAGACCATTCTTAGAAATCCTATGACCTAACACTATGCCCTCCTTCACCATGAAGTGGCACTTCTCCCAATTAAGAACTAGATGAGTATCCTCACATCTTTTTAACACCTTACCTAAATTATCTAAACAACTCTGAAAAGACCCTCCAAAAACTGAAAAATCGTCCATAAAGACCTCAACAATGGACTCAATCATATCAAAAAAAATTGCTAACATACACCGTTGAAATGTTGTTGGGGCATTGCAGAGGCCGAAAGGCATTCTCCTAAAAGTGAATGTCCCATAAGGACAGGTGAAAGTGGTTTTTTCCTGATCTTCAGGAGCAATAGTAATCGTGTTATACCCAGAATAACCATCTAAGAAACAGTAATAGACTTGACCAGCCAATCGATCCAACATCTGGTCGATAAATGGTAGAGGGAAATGATCCTTTCGGGTGGCTTTATTAAGCCTTCTGTAATCCATACAAACCCTCCAGCCAGTTACTGTCATTGTGGGGATCAACTCATTATTTTTATTGCTCACCACAGTGACACCTCCTTTCTTAGGAACACATTGGACAGGGCTTACCCAATTGCTATCGGCAATTGGATAGATGATCCCAGCCTCCAACCATTTAATTACCTCATTTTTAACAACCTCTTTCATTGCAGGGTTAAGCCTTCTTTGTTGCTCAATACTCCTAAAGGATCCCTCCTCTAGAGTGATTTTATGCATACAAAAAGATGGGCTAATCCCCTGAATATCAGCCAATGTCCAACCTATAGCTTTGCGGTATTGCTGCAGCAATTTTATTAAGGCCTCTTCATGCTCCGACATTAAATCAGATGCAACAATAATGGTCAACGTCTCACTTTCCCCAAGATACACATACTTTAGATGATCCGGTAAAGGTTTCAAATCTAAAGTAGGTGCCTCAATCAGGGATGGTTTAATTGGGGGAGCCTTTCTTTGATCTAAATCTAAAGATTCAAAAATATCCTCACACCTAAACAATTCTTTTTCATTTTTTCTATCTAAAGAACAAAATTCAAAATCTTCTACACTAACATCTCCATGCTTTTCCGAATGCTTATCAGCCGAATCCTGTATTGCTGTCTCAATAACTGTGCTCTCCAGAATCCTGATGAAGGAGCAATCCTCCATCTCGTCTGGATATTTCATGGCTTTAAAGACATTAAATTTCACTTCCTCATTACAGACTCTCATTGTTAATTCTCCTCTTTGAACATCTATTAACGCCCTACCAGTAGCCAAAAATGGACGACCTAGAATAATTGTGACATCTTTATCAGCCTCATAGTCTAAAATAATAAAATCAACAGGAAATATGAATTTATCAACTTTTACTAAGACATCCTCAATTTTACCCTCTGGATATGTGATAGACCTATCAGCTAGTTGAAGTGTAACTGTGGTAGGTCTAGCTTCACCAATACCTAACTTTTGATAGACCGAAAGAGGCATAAGGTTAATGCTTGCACCTAAATCACAGAGTGCTCTACCTAATTCCTTTCCACCTATAGACACAGGTATAGTAAATGACCCTGGATCCTTAGCCTTGGGGGGTAGCCCATTCTTAAGAATAGCACTACACTCCTCAGTAAGAGATACAGTTTCAAACTCACCTAACCTTTTCTTTTTAGTCAAAATATCCTTAAGAAATTTAGCATAATTAGGCATTTGCTCTATAACTTCTACTAAAGGGATATTTATATGCAACTGCTTAAGAATCTCTAAAAACTTTTTAAATTGACCATCCTGATTCTTAGGCTTTTGCCTTTGTGGAAAAGGTAGAGGTGGCACATAAGGTGGGGGCGGCACATATGGTGGTTCTACATCTGGCACAGAACCAGATGCTCCAGCATTCTCTTTGCTGCCTCCAGCACCCTGACCAGACTCCAACTCTTTCTCAACAACAACATTATTATCACTATTACTATTTAAATCTTGAGCATGTGGCATTGAAGCCCCTAATGGTTTTATTGGATGGGAGGACTGGACGGAATTGTGCGATGGGAGAGAGTGAGAATATGAGATGACTGAAAAGGGGGGAAATTTAATTTAATTTAGGGTTTCTTTTCTTCCCCTTTTCTTTCCTACTTTTTTTCCTCCTCGGACCTTCTCTTTTTCTCTTCTCTTTCCTTTCTCTTTATTCTAATTTTGAAATCCTTAATAAACTCCAAAATGTTGAGTCATACTCGAATTAATTCAAATTAACCTTCAATCAATAATTCAATTAACTCGAATCAAATCATTGAAATGATATAGGTTAGAAAATTAAACAAAAATAAATTTCAAAAGTGAAAGTTAATCTTTCCATATAGGTTGGTGTTGGGCTCCTAGAGTGAGTAAAAATATAGTATAAAATACTCTAGAATTCCTGTGCAAGTATACACAGTCTGCAGCAAGTAGTATTATCAATCCAAGGTCTGAATGAGCTTCCACTTTATCTATTTTGCGTAACTTCCTAATGGTTTCGAAGATAATAAAAATGTTGGGTTTTATAAGAGTTATGCTGAAGCAAAGTAAATGATAGAACAACGAGTAAACAAATATATAGACAGATTAAAGACAGGCGCTGGTTAGGCTTTAGTGATTGTTCTAAGATATGCTCTAGCAATATTATTGATCATGCATTTCTCGCAGTATTATTAGCGGATTCCTCCCGGAACTCCGATTCTTTTGGGATATGTTTCAAGCCCAATGAAGTGCGACCGATCAAGCACTAGGCAACTGGCTATCCCTAGCTCAGTCACTGGCGTTCACCAATACACAATGATCGTAGTGTGGATAATTGCCACACACTCTCTAAATCATCCCTGAAACTAGAGAGAGCTATTCACACCGGCTGGCCAGGCGGGCATAAAATAAGAATAAGCACAACAATTAACCAAAATGCGATAGTCAATTTATTACTAGAGATGAAGCACAGTAATCACATTATTCCTAACGAACACCCTAAGCTACCTAGTTCATAATAGGCATAGGAATACGAATTACAATTTGAGTATGCATGTCCATAACCACAAGTTAATAAAGAAAGTAAACTCCCTAATCAGCTTGCGGAAGATGGTGTTCTTGATGATCTTCAATCTCCCTATACTATTCGGCTTCCAAGGGAAAACATGGAATGAGTTTGACTTGGACGGCTACTTCCTTTTATAGAAGGAGAGGAGACTTGAATTAGGTCAACTTGGACACGTGTAGGGCTCTCCTTGCTCCTTTATCACGAAAATTACTCAACAGAAGTCGGTTCATGAAGCTGGCTAACGAGCTGTGATGTGGCAGTTTCTACTCCCAGTTTTGCCGCAGCACAGAATTTGCTCCCTCCAGTCGCTCAGCAGCATAATCTGCACAAAATAATTTCCAATGCTTCCATTCTTCTAAATGGGTTAAATCATGTAATATCTATCCAAAACCAACCCTAATAAGCATAAAGGACACACAAATCTCTATATAATTGAGGCCTAAATAACTACCTTTTGGGCAGTTATCAGTTGGCATTACAATTGATATAATATATGAATGCTAAACTTAATAGCAAATGCGTATGCAAACAATTCCGGATAGAAAATAAAACCAAATATAACTTATATACTTTATTTTATTTTATTTATATGGTAAATATTGTTGGCACCCTTTGCATAAACACTTAAGGAAACATGAAAGACCAAATCAATCTGAACCCAACGATGGCGTTGTTTCCTTAAGACAATCTTGTTCCCTCTATGGTGCTCAAGGTATCACGAACAATTGTCTCCCAGGATAGGACAGATTACCCACCTATGAATGTAGCACTTCAATCATAGGACTCTCGAACACTGGTATTTAAGTAATCGTACAGAGAAAAGTAGGAGAAGAGTTTTTGAAAGAAGAGTTTGTGACTTGTTCTTGTTGTTTCAAAACTCAAACTGAATCACATATTTATAGACTATTTGTGGCCATTCAAATAGTCACATCTTTTCGTGTAAGGGTTGTGTCTTTTGATAAATGGACACATCCATTCACATAGGGTTGTATCCTTTTACCAAAAGACACACCCTTTCACATAGGGTTGTGTCCTTTATCAAAAGACATACCCTTTCACGTAAAGTTGTGATTCTTTATTTTATTAAAATAATTTTATTCATAAATCCAACAATCCCCCACACGAATGAAATTTATTTTAAAACCGAGTACGATTACTCATGAAGGATAACTATGTCAGGATAAGTAGTCTGAGACTTTGAACTTTCCTTAGTAAAAACTATGGAGTTTACATAGCTGATCAGTAGTTAAAGAACTTTGAACTGTCAACTTTCGGAGTAAACCAAATCTACAATAGTTACATAGATATTCTTCGAAATACACTTGGTTCTCATGTTTGTATTCATTTTGGCCCTGAATACCGCCTGGTTTCATGAGTGTTTTTAGAGAATTCAGCCTTAAAAATTCTCATAGAAGCGGCCCCTTCACACTCACATAGGTGACTTCTTTAAAGAGTATCCTGGTAATACCCCACCGTTATAAAAGAGCTAAAGAGTCATTAAAAGTACATCTTAACCTCATCCATTTCCAGGTTAGCACTATTATAATAGGAATGGTTAGGAATTCATGATTCCTTCTTAGTGCTCCACTGAGTTGTATACATAAATTTGTTTTCCATTTTGAACCTAGATCTTGGGATCTCCAGTCAGCTAGGTTGGGTTACCATTATGTCCACTCTTATTTTATAGGCTTCAAACTCATTCCTATTGAAGACAATTTCACTTGCTCTCTTGCCAAAGCTTTCGTAAGCGGATCCGCAATATTATCTTTCGATTTCACGTAATCAATAGATATAATTCCATTCGAGAGCAATTGTCTTATGGTATTATGTCTCCGACGTGTCGAGACTTACCATTATACATCAAGTTTTGCGCTCTTCCAATAGCAGCCTGACTATCACAATGTATACATATTGGGGGTACAGGTTTAGTCCAATTAGGAATATCTTCCAAAAAGTTACGCAACCATTCGACTTCTTCCCCTGCCTTGTCCAAAGCTATGAATTCAGATTCCATAGTAGACCTTGCTATACAAGTTTGTTTAGAAGATTTCCAGGATATAGCACCACTTCCAAGTGTAAAAATATATCCACTTGTTGACTTTGAATCTTTCATGCTAGTTATCCAACTTGCATCACTATACCCCTCAAGTACGGCTGGATATCTAGTATAATGTAAACCATAATTTTGAGTATATTTCAAATATCCCAAAACTCTTAAAAGCGCTTTCCAGTGATCTGAACTTGGATTATTTGTGTATCGACTCAAGATACTTACTGCATATGCTATATCAGGTCTTATACAGTTCATAACGTACATTAAACTTCCAATTATACGAGAGTACTCCAATTGAGACGTACCATCACTCGTATTTGAAGAAAATTGATGACCAGCATCCAAAGGCGTCTTTACTACTTTTATATCAAATTTCTTGAACTTTCCAAGAATATTTTCGATATAATGTGACTGGGAAAGTGCGAAACCATCAGATGTTCTATGAATCTTGATTCCCAAGATAACATCTGTGACACCCATATCTTTCATTTCAAACTTTCTAGCTAACATTTGTTTTGTAGCTAATATAATTTCTTTATTGCTACCAAATATTAACATATCATCCACATACAAGCATCCAATTACGAACTCCATTTGAGTTCCTTTAATGTAGACACATTTATCACATTCATTGATTTTGAATCCATTGGTTATCATGACATGATCAAATTTTTCATGCCATTGCTTAGGCGCTTGTTTCAAACCATAAAGAGATTTGACCAATTTGCATACTTTCTTCTCTTGCCCAGGAGCAACAAAACCATCTGGTTGTTCCATATATATTTCTTCCTCTAATTCTCCATTTAAGAAAGCCGTTTTTACATCCATTTGATGTATTTCAAGGTCGTATAAAGCTGCTAAGGCTATTAACATACGAATAGATGTAATTCGAGTAACAGGTGAATATGTATCAAAATAATCCAACCATTCTTTTTGTTTATAGCCTTTTGCTACAAGACGAGCTTTATACTTATCAATTGTTCCATCTGCTTTCATTTTCCTCTTAAAAATCCATTTACAACCTAATGGTTTGGTACCAGGAGGAAGATCAACCAATTCCCATGTATGGTTTTGCATAATGGAATCAATTTCTCTTTTTATAGCTTCTTTCCAATATGGTGCTTCTGGAGAAGAAGTAGCTTCAGTAAACGTTTGAGGTTCATTTTCTAACAAATATATTAGAAAATTTGGTCCAAAAGTTTTTTCAACTCTTGTTCGTTTACTACGTCTCGACCCTTGGATCTCATCCACATTTCCTTGATTGGATGATGATTCATGTGTCCTTTTCCTTATATTTGACTCATTTTTCATATTATAAGGAAACACATTTTCAAGGAATGATGCACTCCTTGACTCAATAATTGTATTTGCATGTATCTCAGAATTTTCTGACTTATGTACAAGGAACCGATATGCACTGCTATTAATTGCATATCCAAGAAATACACAGTCAACCGTTTTTGGCCCTATTTTACCCATTTTTGGTTTAGGAATAACCACTTTTGCCAAACACCCCCACACTTTCATAAATTTATAAGTCGGTTTTCGACCTTTCCATAATTCATATGGAATTTCTTGTGTTTTCTTATATGAAATTCTATTCAGGATATAATTTGCTGTAAGCAACGCTTCCCCCCACAAATTTTGTGGTAATCCTGAACTAATCAACATAGCATTCATCATTTCTTTCAATGTTCGATTTTTTCGTTCTGTTATGCCATTTGATTGAGGAGAATAGGGGACAGTAGTTTGATGGATAATTCCATTTTCTGAACAAAAACCTTCAAAAGGTGATTCATATTCTCCCCCTCGATCACTTCGAAGTATTTTTATCTTTTTGCCTAATTGATTTTCCACTTCAGCTTTGTAGTGTTTAAACACTTCAATAGCTTCATCTTTACTTTTTAACAAATATATATAACAGTACCGTGTACTATCATCAATAAATGTTATAAAGTACTTTTTACCTCCCCTTGTTGGCAAAAATTTCAAATCACATATATCACTGTGAATTAACTCAAGTGGTTTAGTTTCTCTTTCTACTGAATGAAATGGAGGTTTTGTCATCTTTGATTCAACACATATTTCATATTTTTTATTATGATCAAATGTGAAATTAGGTATTAAATCCATATTACACAACTTCTTCAAAGTTTTGTAATTAACATGGCCTAATCTTTCATGCCAAATATTAGAAGAGTCAATCAAGTAAGCAGAAGAGGCATTCTTATTATTAATAGTAGAGGACTTGGGTACAATAGTCATTACATTCATCTTGAACAGACCATCACTTAAATAACCCTTCCCCACATACACATCATGCTTACTAAGTATAAACTTATCCGATACAAAGACAAGTTTAAACCCATTTTTGCTAAGTAGAGAACCAGATACTAGGTTCTTGCGAATGTCAGGAACATGAAGCACATCATTAAGCGTCAGTTCTTTGCCAGAAGTCATCTTCAGTACCACTTTTCCTCGTCCCTCAACTTTGGAAGTTGAAGAATTACCCATGTAGAGTTGTTCTCCATTTCCTACCGGCGTATAAGTAGAGAACATCCACTTATTGGCACAGATATGACGAGTGGCTCCAGTGTCTACCCACCATTCCTTGGTATTTCCTATCAAATTGCATTCAGACACTACAACAGATAAATCAATGTCAGCAACTCCATCAGAAAGAGTATCAATTTCTGTTACATGTGCTTGAGCATTTGATTTCTTCTTTTGAGAAGACTTTGGCTTCCGACAATCCTTGGATCGATGTCCAGGCTTTCCACAATTATAACAATTGCCATTGAACTTCATGCCCTTGTTGTGTGGCTGACTTGGACCAGGCCCAGAAAACTTCCTCTTCTTATTATTGGCCTTGGAAGATCCTTCTACAACATTGGCTTTTGAGATCATAGGATCATTGCCTCCATTTTCCATTTCTGGTTTACGGTTGTCCTCCTCAATTCTCAACCGAACAATTAGTTCTTCAAGTTTAATCTCTTTGCGCTTATGCTTGAGATAATTTTTGAAGTCCCTCCATGATGGCGGTAACTTCTCAATTATCGAAGCAACTTGGAAAGATTCACTGACAGACATTTTTTCAGCATGAATCTCATGTAAGAGAACTTGAATTTCTTAAACCTGGCTTATGACGGTTCTGGAATCAACCATTTTATAGTCTAGAAATTTTCCAACTATAAATTTCTTTGCTCCAGCATCTTCCGTCTTATATTTCTTTTCCAGTGATTCCCAAAGACCTTTTGCCGAATCAACCCCACTATAAACATTATATAGTGTGTTGTCCAGTCCATTCAAGATATAGTTCCTGCACAAATATTCTGCATGTTTCCATGCCTCAAGTGCCAACAACTTTTCTTTGTCGGTCTCTCCTTCATCCAGAACAGGAGCATCTTCTTTGAGAAATCTTGCCAGACTCAATGTTGTGAGATAGAACAACATCTTTTGTTGCCAACGTTTGAAGTCACTACCGTTGAACTTCTCAGGCTTTTCCCCATAATTTCCACCACCTTGTGGTATGGGACTTGGTGTCTTCGGTATTATTGAAGACATTTCTATGAATCAATTATCAATCAAAATTATTGATACAAATTAAAGGTATAAGAATGGAAGCAAATAGCACCAAATAGAAACAAAATAAACTTACAAAATTGTCTTAAGATTGTTGGCACCCTTTGCATAAACACTTAAGGAAACACGAAAGACCAAATCAATCCGAACCCAATGATGGCATTGTTCCCTTAAGACAATTTTGTTCCCTCTATGGTGCTCAAGGTATCACGAACAATTGTCTCCCAGGATAGGACGGATTACCCACCTATGTATGTAGCACTTCAATCATAGGACTCTCGAACACTGGTAAGTAATCGTACAGAGAAAAGTAGGAGAAGAGTTTTTGAAAGAAGAGTTTGTGACTTGTTCTTGTTGTTTCAAAACTCAAACTGAATCACATATTTATAGACTATTTGTGGCCATTCAAATAGTCACATCTTTTCTTGTAAGGGTTGTGTCTTTTGATAAATGGACACATCCATTCACATAGGGTTGTATCCTTTTACCAAAAGACACACCCTTTCATGTCCTTTATCAAAAGACATACCCTTTCACGTAAAGTTGTGATTCTTTATTTTATTAAAATAATTTTATTCATAAATCCAACAAATATTACATATGTAATTGGAAATTAAGATGAAATATGATCACGAAGGTTAAATATCACATCACTACAAGAATTTAATGTTTTTTGAACACCAAAAACGTGTCGAAAAAGTTCCAAACTTAAATCCTTACACCTACAACTCTTGTATATGCATCTTTATTCTCCTCAGCGTAATCTTTCTCCTACATCACCCTCGAAGAACCTAAGAAAAATAAATATTAATTAGGTTCAATACTAAGTCAATGAACATAATAAAGAGAAGAAACAATTTACAAGGGCACTTTGAACTCGTCGATGTGTGACCTTTTATTGGATGGAAGAAAATCTACCAAGAGGGAATTTTGCAAGCAATAAGTTAATGTTTCTCAACATTCTCACAACAACTAACTACCACAAAACCCTGAAAACAAAAATATCAAACAATCTTACCCTCTAAGAAAACAATCTCAATATCATACAAGCACAAACTCAATCTCAAACTTTAATGTAACATCAACAATTTAAGGTAAATCTCAATTTCTCTCATTTTGAGTTAATTGGATTTAATTTCATGAAATTGGTGGAAATTAGGCATTTTAATTTGAGTGGGTCTTTGATGATTTTCTAAAATTAAAACTGAATGGCATTTTTATCAATTAAGAGAGGAAACTGAAATCTCATCTTATTTCATAATGAGGAAATGCCTCTCTCAAATACAAGGAGAAGTGGTTATGAACTACATAACCAAATAACAGAAATACAAACTGAATCATTTAACAATAATTAAATTGGTTACATGTAATAAACCCCCCCCTCTCAAGATGGACTATGTATATTTAAAATACCCATCTTGATTAATATAGATTGAAGAGGCGGTTCAAGTGCTTTGGTGAACATATCCGCTAGTTGCAACTTGGAACGGATGGGCAAAAGTTTGAGCAAACCACTAGAAATTCTGTCACGAACAAAGTGATAATTGATTTCTATGTGTTTTGTCCGTTCAAAAGTTGCTTAGTACCATTTATGACAGCAGGAGAAGGTCATGTTATTAGGATATCATCAATGTAGACTGACAGTGCAACAAACGTAGATTCGTGTCCTTTGGTGAAGAGAGAGTAGTCTGCCTTGGATTGAACAAATCCATCTTGAATGAGAACGAATGAGAATTTAAAGAACCATTGCCGAGAAGCCTGGTTTAGGCCGTAGATCGACTTATTTAGCTTGCAAGTTAAGGGAACAGGGGAAGAACCCTTCAAGTCAGAGTAATAACTAAGAGGAAGGCTCATATAGACCTCTTAGAATAAATCTCCGTTGTGGAAGGCATTGTTAACATCCATCTGGGTTAATGACCAATTGAAGGATGCCGTGAGGGATAAGAAGAGTTTAACGGTGGCAATCTTAACCACTGGGGAAAATGTGTCAGTAAAGTCTATCCCTTCTTGTTGGCTATAACCCCTTGCACCAACCGGGCCTTGAATCTGTCAACAGAACCGCCTGCCTTGTATTTAACATGATATATCCATTTGCATCCAACCGTGTGTTTGCCTGGGGGTAAGGGAACAATGTTCCATGTGGAGGTACGCTCCATAGCATGAATTTCTTCATCCATCACCTTTCTCCAATGCTCAACCTTGACGACTGGATGGAAAAAAGATGGTTCATATATGGTTGAAATATTACAAATAAAGTTTCTGCGAGATGGGGCCAAATTGTCATAGGACAAATAATGGTCAAGGGGTAGAGAACTTTATCTGATAGGGCAGTGAGGTTGCATTGATAATCTTGGAGGAAGCTGGGGCGATTATGAGCTCAACCTGAGCGCCGTAAAGGGGCAGTAGGAGCAGGATTAGGCTGGTGTTCTGCGACAAGGTTAGGAGCAGTGGGATGAATTGGCTCAGATACGTTTGGTGATGCAATGGGAGTGTCAGGCTCAGGTGCTGTTGAAAGATTTTGCTGCGGTAAATCAACAGGAGGGTGAACAACTAATTGTTGCTCAATAGGTACCAACTCAGTAGAAATAAGTGGATCAACAATCGGGCATGGCAAGGCATGATCAGAAAACAAGGCAGAAACTTCATCATCATCAATACCAACATGAGTTTTAAATGGAAACAGATGCTAAAAAAAGACAACATCTCGTGATATAATAATTTTTCTCTGCTCAAAATCATACAGTCGATAACCTTTTACGCCCGGGGGATAACCAATGAATGCGCAAGGAGTGGCACGAGGGTCAAATTTAGAGCGGTTAGTAGATAACGTTGAAGCATAGCAGAGACATCCAAAGGTGCGTAGAAGGGGATAATCAACTTCCTTATTGAACAATATGGAGAATGGAGTCTTGTTGGCTAGAAGAGGGGCTGGAATTCTGTTGATGATGTATGATGCCGATAAGATGCAGTCCCCCCAGAAACAAATGGGAATTTTGGTCTGGAAAAAGAGTGCACTGTCCACGTTAAGGAGATGTTGATGCTTACGCTCAACCACCGAGTTTTTCTGAGGTCTCTCAACTCAAGAGAATTGGTGTAGTATGCCTTTAGAAGCAAAGAACTCTGTAAATTTGAGTTTTGGGGCATTGTCTGACCTGAAGACTTTAATGACCTTTGAGAATTGAGTATGAATGAGTTGAAAAAAACGTGGGACAATGTGTAAGGCATCTGATTTTGACTTCATCAAATATGTCCAAGTATATCTTGAACAGTCATCTACAAGTGTGAGAAAGAACCTGTGACCAGCATAAGTAGGGGTTTTGAATGGCCCCCATATGTCTCAATGAACGATATCAAAGGTACTAGCAACATTGTTAGTAAATGGAAAAGCATGTCTACGTTGTTTAGCCAACAGACAGATTGGACAGTGTTACAATCAGAAACATTATTAGAAAAATGTAAAATGTCTTTCATGCTGAGTAATTGTTGAGGAGAAACATGTCCTAGGTGATGATGCCATGTACTCATATTAACAGAATTAACAGGCGCAACAAATGCAGTAGGATAGTTTTCAACTGATTGTGAAAGTATATAGAGTCCATTTCGAACTTCAGCCTTGCCAATCATCATCGACTGACTCATGTCCCGTATGATGCAAGAATGACCACCAAAATCAATGGACAATGGATTATCCTTTAGCAGACAACTCAGGGATATCAGGTTATATGTAAACCGTGGAACATACAACACATTCTTCAGAAATATATGTTCAGAGATCCAAATATCACCAACAAATTAAACAACAATATGGAATGAAGTGGGAAGGGTGACCGTAACAGCATGTACTCGACTCCAATTGCTAAACAAATCATGCTGATGGCAGATATGCCTAGATGCACCAGAGTCTAAAATCCAAGCATTGGACAGAGAAATACCTGGTGTGTGAGCAATCGATGAAGCGGCCGTGATTGGTTCGGTCTTAACAACCTGAACGTGGCTGTTGAGTAAATCCATTAACTGTGTATATTGAGTAGAGCTCATACTGTTGAAGAAATTATTCTGAGGTTGGGAAACAACATTGGTTTCCGCTTGCTTTGGCGTTGTTTCAGTGTTATTCAGACTTGAGTTGCGGAACTTGTAACCTGGCAGATATCCATGTGTCTTATAACATTTGTTAATTGTATGGCCCTTGACATTGCAATGTGAACAAACAGGACGCTGGTTTTCTTTTCTTCGATAACGATCATTATTCACCTTCTTAACAGCTTCCGCAGTAATTAGGGCAATGTGATATGAGGAAGTTGAAGATGAATTGTTGATGGCTAATGAATTATTCCGTTGATGTTCCTCTTGCACAATGAGGGAAAAGACTTGTGGAATATCAGGGAGGGGATTCATCAACAGAATTTGTGTGAGATGAACGACTTGATTCCTCCGCAAGAACATTCGTAGATCGGCCAATAATCACATAAATCCTGCCAAAATTTTTTCAATTTGGTATCGTAGGCTTTGACGGTCATATTTGCTTGACTCATAGTGACCAATTCCTTGCGAAGCTGATATACGTGCAGACCATTGCTCTGCTTGAAGCGAGTTTGCAATTCATCCCATACGGCCTTAGCTGATCTGGAATAATTGATGCTTGTTGCGATTTCTTTTGAGACTGCATTCAAGATCCATGAAGTGATAATGTCGTTATTGCATTTCTATGAGGCTGATTTTCTTCCTTCGGGCTGCTTGAGCGTTCCATCAATGAAACCCTCTTTGTTCTTCCCAGAAAGAGCTATCAACATTGCTTTGCGCCAAGATCCATAGTTACTTGCACGTACGAGTGGTTGAGTTACCAAAACAAATGCAGAACTATATGAATGGTGAAGATGAAATGGGTTGAGTTGTGCATCCACAATCGAGGAGTCATCACTGGCTGAAGTGACTTCCGTATTGGCCATGAAGCTAGGAAGGAAAGGCTAATCAGTTTGATGACGAAAATGACTGTGGCGCGAAAACGTGCTCTGATACCATATCAATTAAGAGAGGAAACTGAAATCTCATCTTATTTCATAATGAGGAAATGCCTCTCTTAAATACAAGGAGAAGTGGTTATGAACTAAATAACCAAATAATTGAAATACAAACTGAATCATTTAACAGTAATTAAATTGGTTACATGTAATAATTTTGGTGAATTAAAGGACTCCGAGGCACCATCTTCCCAGAATTTACCATATTTCCTTCCTTCCCCTCATGCCTGAAACCACCATCACAGCCTCCATCTTCCTCCTTTGTATAAGCCGCCAACCATCTTCTCTCTCCCCTCCAGCATCTGATGATCTTTATTCTGGCAAGCTGCTGCACGACGGCGTAGGTAGAGTAGAGGCATCGACGTTCGTGATTTCAGGTTTAGCGGTAAGTGGGTTTTTATTTCCTCTTCTCCGAAAATTTTCTATCAGATCCCCTCTCTCTTGCTCAATCCCACAATCTCGACCTCTTCCTCATTTTTTAGGAATGTTGTTCGATAGTTGCTGCAGCTGAAGCACGTGGCCAACAACAGATTTCGTGTGGGTTTTCTTCGTTTGGCGTTTTTTAGCGAGTTGTTGTAGTGGGTCTTTGAGTTGCGTCGGTTCCAAGCATTTTTGGTGTCGGTAAGTGAAATTTGCAGCAAGATTTCTTGTTTTTAGGTTGATTTTGAGGTTTAGATTGAATACCCACCAAAGGATGAATTTTGATTTAATGTAACGCCCCAGGTTTTTATTAACTGCTAACCCAGAGACATTACTAACTCATAATGAAGTAACCGAGTGCTCCGAAAATTTCGACAACATAACGACATATAACAGACTAAACCAAAAATTTTCCAAAGACCTGGTAGGACAAGAATAACACTTCTAATATCATCCACTCACAACCACACCACAACGCCTAGAATTCACAACAGAGCTTCAACCACAAGCGAGTCAAATCTCGCAAAAATCTAAATCAATAAGGCATACACAACCAATAACTCAACTAAGCACCACTACTACACTTTAACTTAATAGAAACAAACTTAATCATTATAAACTGAAATAAAAGATAGCGTTTATTAAACCAGCTCAACCAGCCTAGAGTTTTGACAGTAATAATTTTCAGAATTAAAACAAATGGGACAACAGCTGTCCAACCAATGAAAACAACACTACCCTATCCAAGATAAAAATAAAGGAAAAAGCATAACACTATCCAACTACCTTCCTTCCTCATGCGTCTCCTTTGCATCACCATGGTCATGGCAGTCCTCACAACCTGCATAATCTAAAATGTTGGGGACAAAAGAAGGGGAGGGGGTCAGTACAACCACAGTACTGGTAAGCAACCCCTACCTGAGAAGCCATCAAACAACAACCAGCAAACAACATGCTTTTCAAAGCTATAAATACAACATACTTAGAAAGTGGGTAAGAATGAATGACTCTCCTAAGCCCTAACTCATGCATCTCTCCATGCAACTCATGAGCTACTCATGCTCCACGAGCTCACTCAATGCTCATATTTAGCTCTCACACACATCTTGCCTTTCTTTCACATTTAGGTCCCTGACCTCTTTCTCACAACCATCTAGAATGCATATGCCCTGCAACATACTTCTAGACTCATGTACTATTCCCACCAAGCATAAACATACCATAACATGCTCACTCCATGCATAACTCAAGAACTCACAACAAAACTAGCATGTTTACAACCAAACATCACAACCAACGCTCATATATTTCAGATTCACTTGTATACATGTAACATATAAGCAACAGAACAAGCCAACAAGTTATGGGTAACCCGATTTAAGACCGTTTGGGTTATGGGTATTCACCGAACACCAATTTTAAACCCAAATCAGCACTGGACAACAATGAAACAAAACTTCATTCAACAATACAAGACTATTAGCGAGTGGGAATTCTTAATTTAGAGTCAAATAAGAATGGGTTAGGGCCGAAAACTTACCGACAGAGTCCACACACGTTGGAATGGATGTGGAATGTCAGATCTGCTGCTGTTGGAACCAAACGCGCAAAGACTCATGAACTCGATGGTTAATTGCGCGGGTCCTGGCCAAAAACCGAGAGAGAAAAAGAAGACTTACTTGCGGGTCTACTGAACGAAAGAGAGGAAGAGATATTACCGCGCGAGAAACAGAGGAGAAAACACGAGCTGTGGGTGTTGGTCGATGCACGCGAATACGGGACGAACGACAAGGCGTCATGGGTCTGCTGCTACTGGCGACAGAACACGGGTGAGAGAGAGAGACGCCAGAGGAGATGGAGATTCGTGTGGGTCTTGCTGCTCGAGCAAAACGTCAAAGCGAGAGAGAGAGAGAGAGAGAGAGAGCGTGATCAGGATGGATGTTGGCACCAGTTTAATATTTCAAGGTTTTTGGTGTTTTTGAGAGTTTATCGTTGAGGCAAAAATTCAGCAACAATAACAATATGTTATTCCCTTTAATTTCTCCACCTCCTTATAATCTACTTATAGTGTATTACATGCATCTTTGATTCACCAAAGAAACACACATGTTAGGAGAATGGATTAGTGGCATAATAGGTGTCTTAAGGAGGTTCTATGCAAGAATGTGTTGTCTGAAGGAGATGTCATGCATAAATGTGGTGTAAACCACTATCTCCTAATTTTTGAATTTTTATAAAATCCAAAAATGAATTTCTATTCTGAATTTTAATTAAAAAAATTCATAATTATTTTTAAATTAAAATTAATAATAATTAATAATTAAACAATTTACTTAATTATATAATATTAATTTAATATCAAATATTAAATTAATACTTTGCACCTAATCTCGACCTTTCTCCAAATGAACTTTCCGAAAATGAATCCCTATTCACGTGAGTAGTATTTAAATCATATTTAAATACTTCAACTCTCTCAAATAATAGTTTAATTCATAATTAAACTATTATGTCGATTATATCGTATATAGTCAACATTAACTCCCTAAACCTAATTTGAACTCTTCAAGTTGTTCCATCACTATGTTCTAAGGTATAGTCCTATGAGCTAGTAGGGGGTAATGGACCTACAGATCATGGGCTCCAACGATTCGAGGTTAACCGACTAAACTCATTAACATAGGTAACCAACATTCATTCACTACCAGGACACTCCACTATACCCCGATAGTTGCACCCCTCACTGTAGATATATTTCTGTCCACCCGATATAACCATGATTAGTAAGTCGATCCTTCACAGGTTTCTCGTAACTACAGCTGGGTCAAATGTCTGTTTTACCCCTGAAGTTACTTCTTGTTCCTTAAGTCCCCCTCATCCTCTAATGAACAATTGGTTTGTGGCCCAACCACCAAACCAAGTCCTTCTCGGGCCAATGAGAGGGGTTGGATCCTTATGTTCAAGCCACGAAGTCAACACTTAAGAGAGCAACCTCTCTGCTATCCTTAATTCGGGTAGGAGTGAATTCCATCTTGCAGGACTATGTCCTCAACTACCTACCCGGTTTTATCTCCAAAATGATAGGCTTATTGAGTTGACGATGCCTAGCCACTCTCACCCAAGAAAATCAAAGGATAATCCCAAATAAATAGGAGTTCATAGTTAACTCAGGATTAAGATCGAGTTACCTAGGTCATCGTGTGAATTAGTCAGTTTCAACAGTAAACGACGTTATCAAGTGAAAGTGACTTATTTCTTGGTCCTGGTCTTATGCAAACTCATTGCATAGGATGCCCAAACTCGCATGTCTCCCACATGAACGATTCAGGATCACATCATCTGTACTAAATACAAAGTGAGCCGCGTCTCATAGTGTCCCTAGGATAAGGTACCTAACCTCATCCCTATACTATAGACCGTTTTAGCTATTACTCAAGCCTGATCCACTTTTATGTCTCCACAAAAAGCTCAAGTATACATATTATAGCTAGGGATGTTAGTTTATTGTATTTGGCTTATTTAACGTGCAATTCACTTATTTAACAACTTAAGTGAACAAACCTCAATAACCATTTTATTGAACAAGGATACAATTTGTTTACATTCACTATCAACGAGTTTTAGGGTACCAACCTCAAGAGAGAATTTTTATGGTTAATCATAGTGTTGATTTGCCTCTATTTGGACTAAGCATAGGTTATGAGTTATTTGGAGTTGGTTGTATTATTTTTACTTGTAAAGCATGCTTATGATGGGGGTATGAGATTTCATGTCAATTTGGAGCTTTGAGTGAATTTTATGTTGGGCTGATAATTTCAAAGTTATCATAGTTAAGGTTGAGCCTACGAATATGAACCTCATAATTAAGATGTCAATGACTTATGCTACTCTAGGTTAGAAGGTTTTAGAAGTAGCAATGAAAGGGCTTAAAGAATTAGCTCTTCTTTAGGGACCTTAGCCATGTTTTAGGGCCTAAGTCTTATGTTAGCTAGGGTTATTTCTTTCCCCAACTCAGGGTTAATAGAACCCAATTTTCAGGCACGAGATCGTGCATCTTATCAGTCGATTGTTAGAGTTCAGTTTTCAGGCACGAGATTGTGCGCTCTATCTGTCATAGAACGATGTTGAGTTCAGACACAAGATCGTGCGCCAGATGGCACTTAAGCATGTTTTCATGCACCGCATTGCTCCACCGTATTTTATGATCATGATTCAGGGGTGTTGTGTTGGGATATAGGTGTAGCTCTGCTAGAGGGTTGCCAGCTAGTCCATAGTTTACTCGCCTTACTCGACTGACC
Source organism: Luffa acutangula (assembly GCA_036850905.1). Lineage (NCBI taxonomy): Eukaryota > Viridiplantae > Streptophyta > Magnoliopsida > Cucurbitales > Cucurbitaceae > Luffa > Luffa acutangula. The sequence goes on from CM072087.1 coordinate 22,171,815, forward strand.
CATACAACACTCTAGTTGGCACTGGTTGGGGATGGGTAATTATCCTATCGAAACATTTTATGAACCTAGTTATGGCCCTAGGGTTGGAAACCCGAATGACTATTCCAGTTAGGTCCCTATGATGTTAAGACCCAGAAGCTAAGTTTCATGATATTAGATCTCATGCTATCAATTTTAACCATTGGGTTCTTAAGGGGGTCACACAAACAGGGGGTTTGTAAGATTTTTGTCACAATGATGAAAAATAAAATGACTGAAAGGTAAAACGCCGATAAATTAAAGACCATAAAAATATGCGAAAATAGGAAGACGAATGATAAAATTTATCAGGAATGAAAGATCGTCGGATTACAGGATTCATTGAATTACTTATGGTTTCCTCGTTTTCTCTAAAGATGTAATTTCATTGAATTAATATGAACCCAGATTGCTTTTTGGTGGATTGGAATCTGCATCCTCCTAACTAGTGCTAATCGGTTAATTAACATGTTAGCCCGCTTGATTAATCAATACATTAATATAAAATTGTGTCTGCTACCCTTCATTCAATCAGACTGCTAACCCATGAATCTAATTCTAATTAACCGAACGAACAACCTGTTAGCCTGCGTGGTTGTTTATCGAATTAATCGCATAACGTGCAAGGGTATGGAATTTGAACAATCAAATTAAGAAAAGGAATTTCTAAATCAATCGAATAACTTCTCTATGCATCTTGGGCCCTATCAAGCAAGCCATGCAAATTCATATAGAGATATGCAAAGGACATGGTTCAGACCTATTGGTTATCTAAAACAATAACAAATAGATTTCATACGAAAGCATTCATACGCAATGCTTCAAACGAGAATACATAGATGAACATAGAAATCCAAAGAAATCTAATATAAACCAACAAACTCAAATAAGTTTAACAATTCAATTTAGCTACATCCAATAATCCGACGAAAAGAAACTTAAGCTATCATAATTGAAGAAAATACAACAAGAATCTCAAAGAAATACATCCTAAACGGTCTTAGAATCACAAGAATACTAAAAGAATTAGATAAAATGAGTAAAGAAACTAAAACTACTTGGAAATCTAACGTAACAGCAACCAAAAATCGAATCTATCTATATATAAAACAGTTAGAGTGTCTCGACGCTATGCGCAATATCTCGACGCTACAAACATTTTAGCGATTTTGGCCTTCACCTAGCATTGAGACTGTTGGGTTTTATGCCCCAAAACTCGTAGATAGTGAATGTAAACAAATTATATATACTTGTTTCAATAAAGTGTTATTGACTTTCTACGATAAAGTGTTATTGTTAAGTATTGCACAATTTGATCCAAATCCAATAAACTAAGATCCAAAGTTGTTTGTATGTATTGGGGTTTATATCCTAGAACTCAAGTTTTGTTATCCTTTATATAATAAAGATGTTATTCAGTGAAATTGTTTATTTATATCTTAAAATCCAATAGAAAAATCCATGGTTATAATATTACTCGAACTTAATGTATATAGACAAGGATCAAGTTTGAGTATATAACCTAAATTGTCTATAGTAAATGGATAAGGTTGGGTAGCTGATAACTGCCCAAAAGGTAGTTATTTAGGCCTCAATTATATAGGGATTTGTGTGTCCTTTATGCTTATTAGGGTTGGTTTTGGATAGATATTACATGTTTTAACCCATTTGGAAGAATGGAAGCATTGGAAATTATTTTGTGCAGATTATGCTGCTGAGCGACTAGAGGGAGCAAATTCTGTGCTGCGGCAAAACTGGGAGTAGAAACTGCCACATCACAGCTCGTTAGCCAGCTTCATGAACCGACTTCTGTTGAGTAATTTTCGTGATAAAGGAGCAAGGAGAGCCCTACACGTGTCCAAGTTGACCTAATTCAAGTCTCCTCTCCTTCTATAAAAGGAAGTAGCCGTCCAAGTCAAACTCATTCCATGTTTTCCCTTGGAAGCCGAATAGTATAGGGAGATTGAAGATCATCAAGAACACCATCTTCCGCAAGCTGATTAGGGAATTTACTTTCTTTATTAACTTGTGGTTATGGACATGCATACTCAGATTGTAATTTGTATTCCTTTGCCTATTATGAACTAAGTAGCTTAAGGTGTTGGTTAGGAATAATGTGATTACTGTGCTTCATCTCTAGTAATAAATTGACTATCGCATTTTGGTTAATTGTTGTGCTTAATCTCATTTTATGCCCGCCTGGCCAGCCGGTATAGATAGCTCTCTCTAGTTTCAGGGATGATTTAGAGAGTGTGTGGCAATTATCCACACTACGATCATTGTGTATTGGTGAACGCCAGTGACTGAGCTAGGGATAGCCAGTTGCCTAGTGCCTGATCGGTCGCACTTCATTGGGGTTGAAACACATCCCAAAAGATTCAGAGTTCCGGGAGGAATCCGCTAATAATACTGCGGGAAATGCATGATCAATAATATTGCTAGAGCATATTTTAGAACAATCACTAAAACCTAACCAGCGCCTGCCTTTAATCTGTCTATCTATTTGTTTACTTATTGTTCTGTCATTTATTTTGCTTCAGCATAATTCCGATAAAACCCAATCATTTTATTATTCTTGAAACCATTAGAAAGTTACACAAAAATAGGTAGAGTGGAAACTCATTCAGGGCTCAGATTGATAATATTACCTGCTACAGACTTTGTATACTTGCACAGGAATTCTAGAGTATTTTATACTATATTTTTACTCACTCTAGGAACCCAACAATAGCTTATTCTGGTAACACTATGGATATGACCTACTTTACTAAAAGACAAACGACGTGATCCTGGATTGTTCATGTAGAGACATGTGAGTAGGGGCATCATGTGTAAAAGATGTTTACATAAGACAAGATTGGAAAATATGTCACTCTTACTTTATAACGCCGTTTACTGTTAAAACTGACTATTTCATACGATGACCTAGGTAACTCGATCTCAATCCTGAGCTTGCTATGAACTCCTGTTCGTTTAGGGTTGTCATTTGATCTGCATGGGTGAGAGTGGTCTAAATACACTGTTCAATAATCCTACCATTTTGGGGATGACACTCGATGGATGGTTGGGGACATAGTAAAGCAAGACGGAATTCACTCCTACCCGATTCAGGGATAGTAGAAAGGTTGTTCCCTTAAGTTCTGAATCCAAGGCTTGAACATGGGGCCCTGATAAAAGGAACTACCTCAATTACGTTTGAGAACTCCCCTTAATTCCGGTGAACCCCAACAACAATAATAAGAATAACCCTCATTAACCAAATGATAAGACAACCCCAAGAAAGTTAAACAGATTTGCTTGGAAGGATGATCAAAGATCAAGAAGAAAGGAGAACTCGTTCCTAACTTCAAGATTTCGAACTCTTCACAATTTTATTGATCAAACTGGATTGAAAGTCCTAGGCATGCAATCTAAACACAAGAACACAAAGAAAGCATAAAAGGCTGAGAGAGACTAACTTAATCTGAAATTTCATTCAAATTCAATTTGTGTTCAAATGACAAATTACATCCCTATTTATAGTAATTGAAAAGACACCATGAAAGGACACAACCCTTCATCTATGTGGTCTAAATTCAACTCTAACCTTTCAAGTCTATTCATGAACCTTCATAAACACAAATTCATGAATTTAAAAGACACATAATGCATTAAATATGTGAATGAATTTGGATTTTTAGATTCATTGTGTCTTTTGGTTGAATGGGTGTCTTTCCAAGCTTGAATGGATGCAACTCTTGGTCATGGATAGTCACCTTAGCTTGGAAGTAACTATTTAATGTCTCTTGTAGTCTTTTAGCTCTAGATCTTGTCATTGGAGCCTGTAGCACAATGATTGGATGATGATTGGATTGAATTGGAGTTGACACCCATGGAGTTTCGAGCTTGATTGAGCTGGTGGAGCTTTGAGTTCTTCTTTTTGAGCTGGTGGAGCTTGGAATTCTTCTTCTTGCTCTTCTTGATTGCTTATTTCCTTATCAGGCCCCACCCTCTCATTGGCCCGAGAGGGATCTTGTTTATTGGTTGGACCATAGAAAAGTTGTTCATTAGAGGACCAGTGGACTTAAGGAACTAAGATGTGCTATAGGGGTAAAACGAGCATTTGACCTGTATGTAGTAACGAACGAGTTGTGAATGATTGACTTACTAATCATGGTTATATCAAGTGGACAAAAATATATCTACAGTGAGGGGAGTTCAACTACTAGGCTATAGTGGAGTGTCCCGATAGTTAACGCATGTTGGTTAACTAGGTTAAAAGAGTTTGACCAGTTTAACCTCGTATCGTTGGAGCCCATGATCTGTAGGTCCATTAGGTCCCCTTGCTAGCTCGAGACCAACCTTTGGAACAATATGATGGATAAAATATGAATTAGTTTATGTTCATGTTAAAGGAGATAGATAAAGGTGATGTACGTTATCGATACGTCGGGTTTTATGAAAACAGGGTTTGAGTGATTTAATATTTAAATATGATTTAAATATCATGGACATGAATAGGGATTCATGATTAGAAAATAAAATTTCGAAAATGTTCGAGATTGATGGCAAAATATTAATTTAATATTAGATATTAGATTAATAATTAATTATTAAATTAATAATTATTTTAAATTAATTTTTTATTAATTTAAAATTGAAAAATTGAAATTTAATTTTCCATTTTTCAGATTATTAGAAATTGAATAATTAAATAATAAATTCAAGATAATTCTTGAATTTATTAAAATTAAAAAATGTTGATTTTTTTGAGGTGGAGTGCATGGTGACTAATTTGAGGTTAACTGTTGTCAATCTCAGGCTTCTCCATTTAAGCTATGATCTCTCTATATAAGGGATGAAATTTGCTTAAGGAAACAATCTTGAAACCTACTGAATTGCTGCCAAAACTCAAACTCACCAAACCCACCTTCACAAGCTTGTTCTTCAAGCCTTTTCCTTTCAATTCCATCACTTGAGGATCCCACAATTCGTTCCAAAGGCTCGAGGATATCAAGGAAGATCCAGTGGTAGTTCGTGAGTGATTGGTGAAGAAAAACAAGAAGGAAATCCAACCAATTTCTCCATTTAAACAAGGTTGGTAAACTGTCTCTGTTTTTCTTCACTTGAACAACATGCAATAATTGATCAATGAGCTTGTTATGTGCGTAAGATCCAAAATTGCTTTCGTATTTTAGATATTAACACTTTCAATTGGTTCATGGGTTGCTGTCCATGCTTCGTCACTCACGTCACCGTAGAGAGTGGGTCTGCTCATTGGAAGAGAGAACTTGTCGGAAAAGAAGAGATTTACGTGGGTGAGTTTTCGGAGGAGAAGAAGGATGAAATCAAGGGGGATACGGCTTGTGCGATCCTTGCCCGTGGGTCTTACTGGAGGAGATGCGAGACGGAGAGAGAGAGGAACGTTGAGGAGGATGGTCAAATGAAGAACACAGAGGGGAGGGGTGTTGGTCGAGAATGAAGAAGAAGAAATCTGAAGGGGGGGGGGGCTGGCGGCATGAAGAGAAAGAAAGGGAAGAAGATGGGCTCTAGGGTTTTTCTTTTCTTTTCTTTTAATTAGGATTCATTCCCTTAATTTGAACCTTTTAAAAATCCAATCAAAACCTAATTTCCATTCTCAATTTATGGAATCCTAGGTCATAATTTATTTCCATACCCGTAGAAATTGATATCCAAATTCTGATCCTTGTTCAATTTTTTTACCACTTAATTAATCTAATTCCCTTCAAATTAATTTCAATTTAACCCAATAATTGATCCAAAATATCCTAAAAAGACTTAATTTCGAAATGGGACATTACAATCTCCACACCTTAAGAACAGTTATATCTTGAGAGAATTTGAATAGTTCAAATTTTTGGATTTTTGTTTTTGAAAAAATTCATATTGGGAATTAAGTTAATTGTATGAGATACAAATTAATATAATGTATAGCGGTACATTAAAATATAAAGTCTAATTTGAGATTAAACTTTATTATATTGAGAGAATGATATATTTGAAAGAGTTCGAATATATAGCTAATTAAATATATGATATTTAATTAGAATATGAATCAATTAATCATTCAATTTAGTTTAAATTAAATGGGATTTAATTAAACTATAGTCTATGAGGGAATTATTAGAATATGATTCTAATGTGTAATTAATTAAATATGAGTGATATTTAATTATAAAATTAATTAATTATTAGAATTAATTAATTGATTAGTTTAATCGAATTAATTAAATGTGATTTAATTAAACAATATATATTATGTGAGGGAATTACATTTAAATAAGATTTAAATGTGCATGAGATTAATTAATTAATATTATTAATTAATTAACCTTTAATTAATTAATTGATCTTGATCTAACGGTAATGATGGTTTTCTAACCTCACATTAGGGTCTCCTCTCTTATAAAATGAAAGGTTATGAGAACCCTAACCCTAAGGTCTCATTCTAGCCTCTCTCTCATATTCTCTCAACTCACAAGAACTCTAGAGAGAATTTTTCTCTCTAAGAGTTTTTCCCATTCAAGATTAGGTAATCCCACAACTAGGTTCCTAATCTCAGAGTCATAGTGGGGAAGATCAAATTGGTGGTGTCCCAATTGTTGACGCTTGGTCTCTATGAAATCAAGAAAGGCGTTCTTGATATTTCAGAGACGACAACGACGATATGTTTGTTTCTCTCTATTAGATTTAGATATAATAATTTTTGTATGCTTAGCCTTAAGTTTCTATAGAATATGTTCTGTAAACTTTTGTCAATGTATTGGTATTTTGGTGGAAACAAAATTAACTACGAACGATCCCAATTCGCTTCCCCTAACGGAATTATGAAATTCCAATCCTTCAGAGATGCCTTGAGCTAGCGTCTCAATGCTAGGGCCTCGTGTTTTTTGGCTTTACTGCAACATTTTGTACTCCTTGGCACCAATCCTCGGGGTCATGACGATCTGCTCTGGTCTTTTCACCTCTACATTCGTGGACTCCAAGATGGCTCAAGAACTCCTTAAATTCCCCGATTTAGCACCAACTCGTGCAATCCGCTCCCCAAGCCTCTAATGCTCGAATACCTACAAATAAATATTTAATCCATAAAACATTTGTGGTTCCGTGATAGAGGAAGATTTTTATGGCTGGCTAGGATGTGTGTGTTAATTTGGAACTTGTGGGGTGAGATGAATAATAGGGGCTAGGATAGGAGCCCGAGTGATATTTGGTACCTTTCTAAGTACCATGTATCTCTTTGGGCCTCGGTTTTGAAATTATTTTGTAATTATCAGCTTGGTTTGATTTTGCGTGATTGGGGTCCCTTTATCTAGGGGGAGCCTCTTTTGGTGGGCTTGTTTTTTTGTATGCCCATGTAATTCTTTCATTCATTCTCGATGAAAGATGATTTTTTTATAAAAAAAAAAGATTTAATCCATAAAAAGGGCTCTAACAAGCTTAGATTAGCGGTAAAAAGATACCACAAATTAGGCGCCATCAAATACCCCCAACTTAAATCTTGCTAGTCCTTGAGCAAGAGAAATAATCAAAGAATTAGGTTGTATACAAATGTGATCATACAATTTAATCCTCAAAGCTAAAATGCCAAAATTGAAGTAATCAAGAGACATGCACATGAGACCCAATTGGGAGACAAATCAAAATTTTTCAATGACTATCTTGCACGAGAGAGTTCTAACTCACCTAAAGCGGACTCTACTAACCCAGGATTGACTTATTAGACTCTCATCCCTATCTTCCCCTACACTAACACTAAGGACTCGCTAAAAAGGCTAAATAGAACAAATTAGGTTGTTTTACTCATTACCTGGGTGCCTGAAAATAAACAATAGGCTCCTCGCTAAAAAGGCGGGGCACTAGCTTTCACACTACGATGTAGGGACCCATAACCCGAGTTTAACCCTTGGTTGGCCTAACTGAACACACCGAAGGTAGCTCTTTTGACCCCTTATCACTCATGAACATTGCAAAACATGTTTTTCCTCAAACATAAAACAAAAAAGTTGAGTTACTGATAACTCTCCAAAAGGGAGTAATAAGCGACTTGTCGAGGGTCATATCAAATAAATTTATATTCATCAGGCCCTAGATACCTTGCAGTAGAAGTGGTCGGGGTCGAACACAGGGAGCACCCGAATTAATTAAATTAACTTAAGATTTTTCAATTAGTAACCAGAAGGGGGTGGTATGGAAGAAGATTTGCGGATGAAAAATGAAAATGCAAGAAATTAAATTACCAAATTTAAAATAACAAGAAAATAAAAGGATGAACTGACTAATCTTACCTCGGGATCACACAATTGGTTATCCGAATTCAGTTTGACAATTCCAAATCATAGAATCTATTTATTAATAAATTATTAGCTAATTGTCTAGCTTCCCACTGGAAAAGCAAGTGGGATTAATGATCCCAATTACTTTCTAACTAGACAATGGCATCGAGACCAGAACCAAATTAACTCCTAAATCTATCATACAATTTTGACCAATTGGGATAAAACTCTTTTTAATCAAGATTAACAATAGATTTATTAGCTACCAATTGTAGCAAAGCAATTGACTCAAACACAATAGGTTGTCAATCTAAAGATTCAAGCCAAATGTAATACAAACTGGAATTAAGAACACAATTAAACTATAATTATATGAAATTTGAAATACAATGTCTCAAAGGAATGCCAAACTTACATTCGAAGTCCCCAATTACGACAATCTACACTTAGTCAAACATTGCAATGCTCCAACTAAGCGCCGGGGCTCCACTAGCCATTCATATATCTAAAAACTAATCTAATCTAATGCAAATAAACTAGAAACTGGAAAAATACAGAGAGAATCGATGTGCTGTGGTGGAAATCGGAGGAAAAACAGACTTCGAAAACCTAAAACATGAAAAAACATATTTTATATCATTGTGACAGCGTCTTGACGCTGGCGGTGTCTGGGCGCGCCTCTGGTTTACGTAGCGTTGAGACACTCTCGACGCTACCCTCTCAGGAAAATGGTTGAGTTTTGGTCCCTGTTGACTATTAGGTTGACTTTCGTTTCTTTTAATTGCCAAAATGTCCTTGATCTCGAGAACACCAAAATGACCTATATCAAACCTAAATGAATATCAAATCCTAGAAATCGGATTTGTGTTTGAAATAATTTGATCTTTGGAAGTGATACCACTAAACCATTTAGTTTAATGATATCTAAAAATATATTGAGATGTTTGAAATGTTGATCTATGTTTTGAGAAAATATTAATACATCATCAATATAAACAATTGAAAATTCTTGGAAGGGATTGAAAATATCATTCATAATTTTTTGAAATTCTGATGGAGCATTTTTTAATCCGAATGGCATAACATTCCATTCATATTGGCCAAAAGGAACATTGAAAGCGGTTTTGTAACGATCTTTTTCAGAAATCTGAATTTGCCAAAATCCTGACTTCATATCAAATTTTGAGAAAATTTTTGAATTTGAAATTCTTTTTAGTAAATCTTGTTTGTTCGGAATTGGATATCTTATCCATTCCAAAACTTTATTAAGAGGTTTGTAATTAATGACTAACCTTGGAACACCTCGCTCTTTTTCTGCTTGGTTATTGACATAAAATGCTGCACATGACCAAGGGCTCTTTGAAGCTCTGATGAGACCTTTCTGCAAAAGATCATCTATTTCTTTTTTGCAATGTGTTAGCAATTCGGAATTCATTTGTATTGGTCTAGCCTTTGTTGGAATTTTCTCTTCATTGAAATCTTTGATATAAGGAAGATCGACAATATGTTGTCTTCTTTTCCAAAAGGCGTTTGGAATATTTGAACAAACTTCTTTTTCTAATTTCGATTTAAAGAAAGATATTTTATCTTGTATTGATTTTATTTTTAATTCTTCTTCTATTTTTTTGTAAGAGATTTCATCTTTTAAGAATTGTATTTGTTTTTCTTTACTTTCTATGACATTTATTGAATTTTGAACTGTTTCTTGTTGTAGGTTATGGACTTCATGGCGGGTTATTGGACTAGTAAATTTAAATATTATCTCTTGACCTAGAACGTCAGAGATTATTCCTTCTTCTGAAATTGTTATTGGATATAATTGAGTGAGGAATGGTGTACCTAGGATTAATTCTTGTCCTAAATCTTTGACTAAAAGAAAAGAGTTCACAAAGAAAACTCCCTCATTGCAAACATGGACTTTTGATAATTTATAATTGATCATGAGTTGATTATTATTAGCACCACGAAGGGATTCAGAAGTTTTTTCGAAGTATATTGAAGGTATTAATCCCTCTCGAATACAATTTTGATCAGCACCTGAATCAATTAGTGCATGGAGCGTAATTGTAAAATCGTGAATCTTTAGTGTTACTAAAGAATGCCATTTTTGGAATCGTATACTTGAAATAGCTCCAACGAAAGATTCCTCTTCTTCGTTAGGATTTGTCTCTACTTCTATTTTAAATTGAGATATTTCTTGACGGAGATGAAAAATTTCTAGATCAGTATTTCTTTTGAGTTCTGAGACTTCTCTTTTTAGTGTATTAATTTCAGTTTGGAGATCTTGGATAGTGACCGGTCTCGGTTCTTCGAATTTTTTGACTACGTTCTTCCATTCATAAGGCTGGAAGTTACTAGATTCTTCTTGTTCTCTTTTTTCAAGAATTGAACTTTTAAGGCTATACAAGATTGATTTTTGAAGCTCTACATTGCCTATTTTGTCGACGACATTGAGAAGAGTTTCTTGATCTTTTGTTAGGACACATATGCATCCTGAACAAACTCTTTTGCCCTCAATTTCTTCTTCTTCATAGTCGCTACTAGAATATGAATCAGTTTCTTCTTGTAATTCAAGAATCTGACCTTCATCTGAGCTATATATGAATGATTCTTCAGAATCAGATTGAATAATGTTTAGAAGTTGTTGCTTCGTATTGTCATCTATTTCTAATTCGTTGATCTTCTTTTTCATAGGACACTTATTAGCATAATGTCCATGAGATCTACATTTATAGCATTGGATGTTTCTTTTGGAGTTTCCTCTTTTGTAAAAGGGTCGTCTTTTATTGTAAGAATTATATGGCTTTCTATAATTCTTCTTTTGGAACTGCCTATATGGTCTATAGTTTTGTTGCTCTTGGTATTTTCTATACCTTTTGATGGACGATTTTCTAATTATGGATGGTGGACGAATTTTTCCACATCCATATTGATCGCAGAAAATTCCTAACTCTGCTCTTTTGGATCCAAAAGATTTGTTAAGTTTTGACTGAACCTTTGATTCATTACAAAGACGGAGACCTTCGCTTATTATAAAGGAAGTTAGGTTCCCATAGGTCAGAGTGTCCCAAGGAATCTTCCCGTCGTATTTTGTATTCAAATCAATTTTGACTCTTTCAGCAAAATAACTAGGAAGGCCCTTAATAAATTGTTCCTTCCAGATTGATGAAGAGCAATCAGCTCTAATGAGGACTTTACTTAAAAACATATCTTTGTACCATCTGAAATCTCCTAGTGTTGGACATTTGAGATTTAAAAGGATATCCGCCGATCTGGCTTGGTATTGAGCTGGATCACCTACAAAGGCATTTGTAAGGGTGTATACAAGAGTATTTACAGCATCTTCTATGCTTTCTTCCCTTTCTATTGTTTGAGGTAATTGGCCTTCGAGTTTAATTGTTTGTTTTTTTCCTTTCAATGGTTTTGTGGGTTAGAATGTACTGACGATCATTGTCGGTCAGATATTGATCCCACCATTGTTTCAATTGCCCCGTAAATCCTGCAACAAGCAGTTGGGCTATTTCATGATCCCTTTTGCCTCTTTGACGATAAGCATTTGAGGCTATGAACATTTCATTGAGCACATTGAGGATAAGATAATCGGATATGCCGTCTATATTCCATTCATGGATGGCTAATCCATCATAAACGGCCTGAGTCATTTGTGCCTTTTCTTCAAATTGGACATCCGGGAAAGAAGGTTGTGGATACCAATTTCGCATAATTACTGGTTTTGAAGCTTTTGATCTTGTCCCTATTTTTAGGATCTCGTTAGGCGGCTCAATCGCTTCTTCCTCTAAAGAAAGATTTCTTGTTTTCTGAATAATTTGATCAATAAAGGTATCATTAATGACGTTTATTGTAGGGGTTGTCTTTGAAGTTGATGGTTTTGAAATATGGAAACTGCTTAGCTTTTCTTCAATTAAAGCTAGAGTTTCTTCTTCTTTAGACATTATTTTAATTTTGCTATCAATAATTGTAGGTTTGAACAACGGAATTGACTCATCTATAGGAGGTATAAAGATTCCTCTGTTTGAAGATGAAGTAATGGAAGGTTTTGATATTCTTCCTTCAATCTTTTCTACTTGGTTAGCTATAGTAGAAAGAATTTTATTAGAAAAATTGTTTTGAAGTTGAATATTCTTTATATCCTTAAGAGTAGGGGTGTTCTTTTCGTCTTTTTCACTGATATTACCTTTGAATGGACTAGCTTTGACTTTTTCACCATAAATTGTGTCAAACTCGATCTCTTCAAGAGGAGGATGAGTAGAATGAATACTTCCTCTTTGAGATGTTTTCCAGGATTCTTGAAGCATGTTGATTTCGTTATTGGATTCTTTCATCCAAGTGAAGAATGGTATATTTCTTTCGGTTTCATCCATATATGAATACCATCTCGATCTTATCTCAGATCTTTGGTCTTTGTTGTAATTTTGGAAAAAGGTTTTTCTTCTTGCCTTATTTTTTAGGGAAAGAAAATCCTCCTTTAAGGTTTCTTTATCGATTGTGAAATCTTGTATAAGGACATTAATTTGACTGGCAAACACAGATCGGTTATCCATGTCTGTCTGTGTGGGTGATTGTGGTTGATTTTCGTATTGAACATTTGCCACATTTTGTTCTATATTGACAGATTTTACTCTTAATGAGTTAGATCTATCCATATAGTATTTTGATTCGATTTCTGAAGTTGTTCCAGATGTACTAGGTCGAGAAGACATAAAGTCTTTAACCTTTGAGGTTGCTGGTTCTTCAGAAAATTGAACTTCTACCGATCCATCTGGATATTCAACAATTTGTGCAAGGTTTGAATTTTTCTTTGGTGGAGTGAAGGCTTCCGTAAGTCTCCACGTTGGATTTCTAGTAATTTGTTCCCATGACAAACTCTTAGGGACTGTGATTGATGATCTATCAAGATTTGCTTCTAAGAGAACTGTAGATCCTTTGGGTGAAGATCGCAAGGCTCTAGGGGATATGTTGGTATTCATTAATTTGTAATATATTCTAAAAATCATAACAGCAGAATGGGTTTGTTCTTGAATATTGAGATTTTGTGAATAAACATCGGATGTTAGAGAGGATAGGATGTTTGGATCTTTTAATGAAAGCGTAAAATTTGGATAGCAATTAAAGAAAATAGGTCCTCCTTCAAGATTAGATTGGACAATCCCTAGAAGGGAATTTGAGAAATTTATATGTCTCTTGTCTCTTAGAGAGACAAGTATTGGAATATCTAATCCGAGTTTGAATAAAGGTTTGATTGCTATTTGAACTAATCCTATGTGAAGATAGTTAAATTCTTCACGATGTTGAAGGATGAGCTTTTTTGAAAAAAGATTTATTGTTTCACGATCATTGTTAATCGGGATGTTTTTCTCAGAAATTTTTATACAGTTTCTTTGAGAAAAATTGAAGGTACTATGGTAATAAATTGACTTTGGGTCTACCTTTGGAATGCTCCATTGATGAAGTTTATCTTCAATTTTTGCTATTGACAATTCTTGATTGGTAGTGTTTGATATCTTTGAATCTGAATTACCTTTGTGATCCTCATGATCATTGGAAATTGAAACAACTTTCCCTTTGACCCTGGTACTCAACATTCTTTTAAAGAGCTTAGACATAGTTATCTTCTTTTGATCATAATCCAATATAAAAGAGAATAAAATTTTCTTTCTTTTTGAAAACTTTAAAGATGCAACAATTTATCAAGTACTAGTTACTGGGGAACAGGAGCTTACCAACGGACTTACGCTTATTGCCGGGAACACAACCTTTACCAACCAGCGGACGACTAGGAGACGCAAGATATAATTGATGAATCCTTTAAAGATTTGAAGATAGAAAGGAAAATTGTTCTTCCTTTAGAAAGGTGTATGAATAAAAGAAAACTTCTATTAAGAGGCTCTGATACCAATTGCTCCTCGGTAAACCGCAAAGAGAATTAGGATCGATTACAAGAGAGAGAGCGTGGAAATGTTTCAAACTTCAAATGAAAGCTCGAAATTTTCCGATCAAATTTTAGACAAAACTCAATTACAAAGATTTTTAGGATGCCTCAATTATGTATCTGATTTTATTCAAAATCTAAGAACTATTTGCAAACCTCTTTATGAGAGATTAAAAAAGAATCCTGCCCCGTGGTCTGATAAGCACACAGAGGCAGTCAAGTCTATCAAAACTTTAGTCAAATCAATTCCCTGTTTAAGCCTTATCAATCCAAAAGCAAACCTCATAGTGGAGTCCGACGCATCCGATATCGGATATGGAGGAATCTTAAAACAGTGTGTAGATAAGAACGAATCAATTATAAGATTTCATTCTGGAGTATGGAATAGTACTCAGAAAAACTATTCAACAGTCAAAAAAGAAATTTTAGCCATAGTTCTGTGTGTACAAAAGTTTCAAGGAGATTTAATCAATAAAAGTTTTACAATAAAAACTGATTCAAGAGCATCTAAATTTGTTTTAGAAAAAGATGTAAAAAATCTTGTTTCAAAACAAATCTTTGCAAGGTGGCAAGCTATCTTGTCATGCTTTGATTTTCAAATTTTGCCTATAAAAGGTGTTCAAAACCCCCTTGTTGATTACCTCTCAAGGGAATTCCTCACAAGAAAAACATCTTCTCTCTCCATTTCTGAAAATGAGTGATCAACGAGGCAAAGCCTCTTCATCTTCTTCAAAGGGCAAAAGCCCAGCTTTATCTTCAAAATCTCCAGCTCCTATGAGCGCAGATCAATATGCCATGGATCTTGGCTTCACTCCCGTGAACCGTCCAAGAACCAGAAGCGCATCTCTTCAAATCCGTGATTCAATGGAGTCTTTAACTCCACCACCGAGGCCATCTGCCTCTGTTGCACGGCCTTCTGCCGTTCCTTCAATGAGACCTACTGTCTCTCCGACTTCTGTAACTCAAATGAGACCTACTGTCTCTCCATCTACCCAACCTTCATCTCAACAGGGATCTTCTATCCCTACAACTTTTGTGGATGCTGTTCAGCCTCCCAAAAGATTCATTCCAAAACCCGAAATCAAAAATTATTTTGAAAAGTCACTTCAATTATCAAAACCAATTATTGAACCCGAATTCGACGGGTCTTCAATTATTGAAATTATTCAAAATATTTATCCTCAAGGATTCTATTTCATCCCGTAATCCTTGCTCAAAACCAGAAAATATTATGAATTCATTCTGGTAGATTCAAAATCTGTCGAGATAACACATATTCCAGACAGAAATGATCCATCAATCATAGCTTATTCAAAGCTAAAAATCAAAAAGGTCATAAACCCTACTCATTGGAATCAAAGTATTCTCACAGAAAGAACTCTTTCAAAACCTTTCAATCCCCAGACATACTCATACCGGGATTATATCGAAGCCTGGTATATGGTCATGTGGTATAAAAATTATGATCATTCTTGGTTCATACAATTTTGTCAAAATGCTTACAAGTGTCAATTTCCTTTTTGGTTTATCAAATGGTGGAAAACCTTCGGATCCTCCGAAGAAATTTTTCCCGTTCCTATCCAAGAATCGTTCCATTATTTTTCTCAAACAATATACAAAAATGCATTTCCTCTCAATATGCGTTTTTGTTTATATTTCCAAATTCCCTGGATTTTCTGTTGGAATTTCCAGACAAATACATATCCAGTTTTCAAACAACTTGTCAAAATTCTTCAGATCAAATGGTGGAATAAATATAATTTTTCCCATGCCAACATCAAGGAAGTCAAACAATGGTTTGCCGACAACGACTACCTTCAAGACCTTTCAAAAAAGAAAAATGCAGAATTCTTAAATTCAAAATCAAAGCTCATAGCTGCTTTGGCACAAACTACTTCCGAGGCAGACTTTCAAAAAATTCTGAATCAAGCAACGTCAATAGCATCTTCATCTTCTCATCATAATTCTGACATAGAAGAAGAAGAGAATGAATATGACCTCAATGATCCTTTTCTAGATTCACAACCTATGTGAGTCTAATATTTCAAAAAAAAAAAAAAAGTGTGTGTACATTAATCAACTTATGTAAATTAAGCATGTTGTAAATTATGAAATATAAAGAACTCCCCATCAGTACTAAAAGACAATGTCCGATTCTCGTAGACAATGAACATTATGACAACTCACGGTAAAGGACTGTTGCGAAGGACTGTTGAAGTATGTGGTCCCGGTAGTAAAGCTCGAGATGAGTAGTAAATCCGTTGGTCAGCATACCTTGCCTTCACGCCTGATAAAGTGAGAAGAAATAATATTCGAAGCCCATCAGAAGAGGACAACAATTATCAACTTTATTAAAGCTACTTTAATAAAGACTTGTGACAAAAGATGGTGGAGGAGTGTTACAATATTATATGTGTGCATTTATTGCATTTATTATCCTTGTACCTATGTCAACCTATATTGTCATATTATGTCTTTACTTTTTAGTGTCATATTATGTCTTTACTTTTTAGTGTAAAATAATTGAGTGTGTAAGAAAATAATAGTGTACAATAATAGTGTGTTGTACAAACGTTTTCGTATTATTCTTTTATCTTTTGTCATATCAATCCAGTCAGGGGTCCTGTCCTGTCGGATTGGTTCTTATCTTTTAATTTTTTGTTTTCAATTGTAATTTCAAATCCGGAGTCTATAAAAGACTTCGATATTGTAATCAAAGGGCATCGGAAAATTTCGAGCTTTCATTTGAAGTTTGAAACATTTCCACGCTCTCTCTCTTGTAATCGATCCTAATTCTCTTCGCGGTTTACCGAGGAGCAATTGGTATCAGAACCTCTTAATAGAAGTTTTCTTTTATTCATACACCTTTCTAAAGGAAGAACAATTTTCCTTTCTATCTTCAAATCTTTAAAGGATTCATCAATTATATCTTGCGTCTGCTAGTCGTCCGCTGGTTGGTAAAGGTTGTGTTCCCGGCAATAAGCAAAAATTAGCAAACCAAGCCACGTGAGCCGCACGTGATTCATTAATCAAGTTGGGAAAGCACTCCACCTGTCCTAATTAATCTAATTAGGTTATTCTCTTATCTTATAAGAAGAGAAGTCGTATGAGATAGAGGAATTGCATCCTTGGAGGTCGATTAGGGACCAAGAACTGATTGGGGACCTTTAGAAGACCATTGTATGATTTTCTTTCAAGGAAGACGGAGTCTTTCCATGTTCTTGATGGTGTGGAGAAGTCGTTTCAGCCTCTACAACTAAAAGGATTAGTATTTCTTTGATTGTAATTGCATTATGGATGTGCTTATTGAGATTGTAACGTGTTTTGTGTTTTATACTCAAATCATGAACTAATTTCTTGTAGGCATGGGTTAAGAACTATGTGATTGTTATCTTTATAACACCTG
Organism: Luffa acutangula; assembly: GCA_036850905.1. Classification (NCBI taxonomy): domain Eukaryota; kingdom Viridiplantae; phylum Streptophyta; class Magnoliopsida; order Cucurbitales; family Cucurbitaceae; genus Luffa; species Luffa acutangula. The sequence goes on from CM072087.1 coordinate 22,189,465, forward strand.
GAAATTCTATTTGATTATGATCATCTTGAATTACTTGTTGTGTTTAATTTGATTATCTGCCTGCTTGACCAGTCAGTATGTATACCTTCTTCTAGTTTCAGGGATGATTTAGGAGTTGTGTGACAATAATTTACACTAGACTGTAGATAGTTGGTGAACGCCAGTAGTTGAGTTAGGGATAACCCATTACCTAGTGCATGATCGGTAGAGCTTTATTGCAGTTGGAACCTATTCCAAAAAATCTAAAGTTCTGAGGATCCTGCTGATAAGACTGCATGACATTGACTATTCAAGAGAATTGCTAGATGATCATCATAAACATTTACAAAAGTTTTAACTTGTACCTGTTTCCATTCTATTTTGTTTAATCACAATTATTTCCTATTTTCTCCTTTCTTTTGTTTCATCATTTTAAAACCAAATCAATTTAACCAACTTTTGAGATCACTAAAAAGGAAAATCAAATCAATAGAATGAGCTTATTCAAGACCCTGTGGATACAATAAATACTTATCACTTGCTTCTGGATTATGTATACTTGCACAATATTTTGAGGAGAAATCTATAAATATTTTTAACGACCTAAGAAGGCAACAACTACAAACAATTTTCTTTACATTCAAGCTCACTTTACTCATTTTACCTCTCTTTGCTTTTATGGCAGGTGAATTTTCTTTTTAACTCGTAGGCAAGACTTAACACACTAATTTGCAAAAAAATTAGACTTTCTAGCTTAAACTAACGCCTATCAGGGTGACAACAGGTATCTGAGCATAATAATTCGCTCCTAAGCATTCAAATCCTACTCTAAAGCAAGAAAGGCACCCTACTGATGCAAGATATATCTAAGAATTTTTTTAAAAAGACTCCCTTTTGGGGCACTCAAGCTTACAACTCGTCGAAAGCTAAAAATTTGACATATGAGCCTATCCTAGGAAATCATGATCATATAAACACAAAAATATACAACCAACGTGCAAAACAGTAGTGAAGCACAAGAAATGACCTATCACACAGATGCTCAGGGACCAACATGTTGGGTTTTATGTCCTAAAACTCGTGGATAGTAAATGTAACAAAATTTATTATAATCAATAAAGCATTATTGAGGTTATTCAATAAGGTGTTATTGAATGGTTGTTTAGTTTTGCATTAATTAACCCAAATCCAATAAACTAAGATCCCTAGATATAGTATGAATACTTGAACCATATGTTGAGACATAAAAGTGGATCAAGTTCGAGTAATAGCCAAAAGGGTCTACAGTATAGAGATAGGGCTAGGTACCTTATCCTGGGGACACTATGGACGCAACCTGAAGGAGTGAAGAACACTCGAGCGGAAGCAATTGATGATCTTAGGCACCGATTTTCATTAATTTCATGGATTAAAAGCATGCTGAAAATACATAAAAATAGGGAAACGGAATACCAACCTTTGGAGCTTCAATCCGTGAGCTTCTTTGGTTGTTTCTCTACACGATCTTGACGTGGACTTTCGCTAGAGCTTTCCCCGCTATTCCCCGACCTTAGAACGAGCTTGTGGGAACCTGAGCATGATGAATTTTAGGGAGAAAGAAAAGATATGTTCATGGGTTTTGAGAGTTTTGTGCTTCTGTTTTTGAGAGAATTTTTCACCATCTTCTCCACGGTTTTCTTTTGCATTACACTCACTTTCTCCACCTCTTTGCAATATATATAAAGAGGGTGCATGGCTTTAGAATTCTTCAAAAGAAGACAACACACAAGGTGGTTGGAGATGTCATGGGTTTGGTGGCATTTCATGAGAATTTACTTCATGAATTAAAATGAAGTAGAAAATTCGTTTTGTAAATTAATTTCAAAGTTAAATTAGTCCTTATTAATTTAAATGAAACTAATGCTTAATTAAATAAATCTAATTTAGTTTATTTAATTCCAATTTTAATATCCCATATTAAAATTAATGATGCACGAATATCGTTCTCTCTCAACAACCCGATGAATGTGAATCATTGTTCAAATTCAAGCCGAACATGTATCAAATACATTTTTTAATATTTAAATCATATTTAAATAATTCAAACTCTCTTATTGATTATAGTGTAATTCAAAGATTAAACTTAAATACGTTAAGTATATCGTATATAGTTAACGACAACTCCCTAATACGAATTTGAACGTTTTAAATTCTTTCATCACTCTCTTCTAAGGTTTAATCCGTTTGAGATAGCAGGGGGACCCACTGGACCTACAGATCATGGGCTCCAACGATCCAAGATTAACTGGTTGAACTCTTTCAATCTTAGTTAATCAACATTCGTTAACTAATGAGACACTCCACTATAGTTCTTAGCTGAACTCCCCTCACTGTAGATATATTTCTGTCCACAAATATAATCGTGATCAGTAATTCAATCCTTCACAGGTTGTTTGTAACTATAACTAGGTCAAAAGTCCGTTTTACCCCTATAGCACTTTGACGGGACTCGGCTAGCTTGGCTTGCTTATCGACGACCCGGATCAAAGTGAATTTACATTCACAGACTCAAGCACGTCAGTGTCGTGGAGCTCGCGTCAAAACAAATTTATAGTCCACAGACACAAAGCTACCTTGCAGTAGTAGTGCTCGAGGCCGATCACAGGGAACAATTGGTTCACTCCTAATCTCTTTTGTATTGAGGGGTGACAAAGAAAAGGGGGTTTGAGACGGATGATGAAAATTGTGGGCGAAGGGTGGACATAAGAAGGGAAACTGACAGAAAGTCAGTGGTTAAGAAGATAAACTGACAGAAAATTAAATGACAGAAAAGTAAATAACGGAAAAGTAAATAGGGGGTTGGTTAATCTCACCTTGCCGATCGTTGAAGTTGAAGACACTTGGGCTTAGTACATTTTGTTTTTACTCATTGATTAACATATAATGATTTATATGCATGCTGTCTATAGGTACTCTAAATCAATTGACTCGACCATACGTCCATCGATTAATTTACTAGCTACTAATCAACCAACCTCACAAACCTGTCAAGTTAATCAATTAAGCAACTGCATTAAGAACTAGATACCCCTAGAGTGTTAACCCATCGGACCCGCTGAGCTAACATGAAATTAATCAATAAACTAACCTGGCCACAATCAATAAATGAATCAATCATTGCTCTAGACTAGAACACTCATAATCAACTGGAGAATCATCTAATTAATCACAAGCATTGATTTAGACTCCTAGACCTATCGTGTCAGCAACAAAGTCAGAGTCTGCTCTTGGGACCTGTGCTCACGAATCAATCTAACGCTAACTATTTAATTAACTATCCATTAGTTAAGTGAAAATCAAGTCTTTAGCAGATTATTAACACACGAGTTGCGAGTTAGGGTGTCAATCTAACCTATTGCGCATGCTAATTATAAAAGTGGAAATCTAAAATCACAAACAACCAATAAATCATGCATAAAGTTCAAGAATCTTAAGATAAACAATGAATCAATTCAGATTGCTCATGAATCTCATAAAAATACAAATGTACTTACAATCCCGAGGTCCCAACTACAACGAACGGTGCATAGACGACCATAGACAAGCCTAATCTAAGCCCAAGGCTCGAGAAACCAACCTAATCTACCTAGAAAATGTAAAGTACAAGAGAAAAGTGGAGATATTTAACCCTAAACCGAGAGAGAAGGCTGCTAAACACTCTAATCGACGTTTTCTCCCTCTCCAAGCTGTGGCCCTAAAACAGCAGCAGCTGTTTAAATAAACGCACCGACGTCGAGACGTCGACGCTGATTTTTCCGCGGTCCGCATTCGAGGCATCGAGGCACTGGGAGATGGCGTCTCGATGCCATCTCTCGGGTCCTTAAGAATTGGTTGCTTCAAAACTTGATCCATTTGGTGCTGATTCCGAGTCCCGAGCGCTCCACGAAGGTCTTTTCACTGCCTCGGCATCCCATGGACTTCAAGATGGATCAAAACCACGCTAAAATCCTCGAATTAACACCAAAATTTAATATGGGCTCCGTCGAAGCACTTGATACTAAATTCCTACAAAACATAACTTTAAGCGAAATAATTATCATAAAACTAACAAGATTAAGCACAAATAATCATGGGCAATTAGGTCCCATCAAATACCCACAACCTAAACCTTGCTAGTCCTCAAGCAAGCATATATAAATAAAAGTATAAGATTCAGCTTAAACCTTGCTAATTCTCGAGAGAACACAAAATAGAAGTATAAGATTCATTGCTTGCAAGTTCGTAGACTCAAATCTCAATGTCTAAAATGCCAAAATTATTGCAATCAAAGAATCATTCGCATGCGACCCAAAAGTGTGACAATCTAATGGTGGCAAAAGTCCTAGGGAGTTGATTTCACCAATTGAGATTATGGATTAATTAATGGATTATTGACATGCTAAGACGCATGAATCAAGGAAACTACAATCAAACATATCTCTCCCGAGCATACATAATCCTCTTACATGCAATAAACTCGATAACCCTATCTAAATTCATTAAACATGCAAGGCATTAAGGTTAGTCCTTTTTACCAATTTCTAGAATTAACTATTATCTCCGGATCTCTAGCTAGATCCTAGTTATGCATAAAGATTTCTAAGTTAAATCCTCTCTCCCGAGTTAGATTTAAACACAAAAAACATTCAATGCATGGCCGGTAAATTGAAAGCATTAAGAATATATTATGCATAAATGAAATCAATAGCAAAAATCCATACAATCAATCCATAATTACCCCAACGACTACATCAATCCCTAAGAAATAAACTTCGTTGCTCATAATCTGCGTTACGATATAAACTAAGTACAAATCAGCCATTAAAACTAACTAGAGTAAGGGAAAAGAGAAATAAATGCTAAGTAGGCCAGGACCGCACATCCCCGTCACGATCTCCACGAACAAAGCTGTGATTCCCACTCTTCCTCCACTTGGTTCAGCTTCCACAGCCCTAATTATCTCTGTTTTACGGCTCCAAATGCACAAAAAGAAGTCCCCAAAACTGACCTAATCGCAAACTTTAAATAGGGCAAAAATTCGGCACAATGTCACGACGCTATAGGGGTAGCGTCGCAACGCTGTCACGATATCGTTGATTCTGGAATGGAAAATCTCACAGCATCGGACGCTATGGTCACGACGTTGTGACCTGTTGTCGCCTAATCAAATGGAATGCCAACGTCGAGACGCCCTAAACCAAGGGTCACGACGCTGGTCCTCGGCAAGGTCTCTTTGGTGAGCTTCTAACTTCGATTCTGTTTGGTTCTTTAGTCTATTTTCATGTCTCGAACACACGATTAGCTCCGATATTTATTTCCTACAAATAAAACATGAAAATGCATAATTTTGGCCATTTAAATATAAAAGACTAGCTAAATTAATTAGGGAAAACTAGCTAGCTATGCTCGCTATTAGTTGCATGTTTAGATCAAAATTTCAATTCCTGAGTTCAAAATATGCTATAGTTGATGAATTAGGGAGTTGAAAGTCACATTTGTCAAATTATGTTTATTTGTGCTTAAAAAGACTCAAGTTGATATGAATTTGACCCAATTTGGTGTTGTGCAGGAAAACAGAGGAAAACTAGAATTTACCTAGAAATGCGACAACATTTATGGGAAGGCTAAAATCAAATGCGACCGCATTTCTGGAAAAACAGAGGCCGTTCTGAGTCCGTCGTGGGTCCTTTTGAACGAGACTTTTGTGCACCTAACCAACCGTTTTGAACCCAAAAATGACTGGGCTACCTACTGTTGGACTCCTAGAGTGAGTAAAAATATAGTATAAAATACTCTAGAATTCCTGTGCAAGTATAAACAGTCTGCAGCAAGTAATATTATCAATCCAAGGTCTGAATGAGCTTCCACTCTATCTATTTTGCGTAACTTCCTAATGGTTTCGAAGATAATAAAAATGTTGGGTTTTATAAGAATTATGCTAAAGCAAAATAAATGACAGAACAACGAGTAAACAAATAGATAGACAGATTAAAAACAGGCGTTGGTTAGGTTTTAGTGATTGTTCTAAGATATGCTCTAGCAATATTATTGATCATGCATTTCTCGCAGTATTATTAGCGGATTCCTCCCGGAACTCCGGATCTTTTGGGATGTGTTTCAACCCCAATGAAGTGCGACAGATCAAGCACTAGGCAACTGGCTATCCCTAGTTCAGTCACTGGCGTTCACCAACACACAATGATCGTAGTGTGGATAATTGCCACACACTCTCTAAATCATCCCTGAAACTAGAGAGAGCTATCCATACCGGCTGGCCAGGCGGGCATAAAATAAGAATAAGCACAACAATTAACCAAAATGTGATAGTCAATTTATTATTAAAGATGAAACACAATAATCACATTATTCCTAACCAACACCCTAAGCTACTTAGTTCATGATAGGCATAGGAATACGAATTACAATCTGAGTATGCATGTCCATAACCACAAGTTAATGAAGAAAATAAACTCCCTAATCAGCTTGCGGTAGATGGTGTTCTTGACGATTTTCAATCTCCCTTTACTATTCGGCTTCCAAGGGAAAACATGGAATGACTTTGACTTTGACGGCTACTTCCTTTTATAGAAGGATGGGAGGCTTGAATTAGGTCAACTAGGACACGTGTAAGGCTCTCCTTGATCCTTTATCACGAAAATAACTCAACAGAAGTCGGTTCATGAAGTTGGCTAACGAGTTGTGATGTGGCAGTTTCTGTTCTCAGTTTTGCTGCAGCATAGAATTTGCTCATTCCAGTCGCTCAGCAGCATAATCTGCACAAAATAATTTCCAATGCTTCCATTCTTCCAAATGGGTTAAAACATGTAATATCTATCCAAAACCAACCCTAACAAGCATAAAGGACACACAAATCCTTATATAAATGAGGCCTAAATAACTACCTTTTGGGCAGTTATCATACCCCCAAACTTGAACTATTGCGCGTCCCGAGCAATACTAACCAACCTTCCTTCAAGAATTTCAAAACATTAGACAAAGAATTGGCTTAATCAAACCAGACAGTCCAACACTACCTTTAACCTTTACCTGAGCACTCTGCAAAACCAAGCTCTGCTGCAGCAAAATGATTCCTCCGGTATGGAGAAATAATCACCACTTTTCAACTTAATTCTAAGAACTCACCATAGCTTAGCTCTATTATTTCAAAACATATTTTTTTAAAGGGGTTTATATCATTATTTATCAGACTCAAAGCAGCCTTACCATAAGCTCTTAAGCATGGGATGACCCACTTTATGGTGCAGTATACCCTTGCCTCAAGCTCATCACCAACTAGGCTCAATACTCATTATAAAGCTAAAAAATCCTTAGTTATTCCATCTCTTGCTCCTCAGAATGGCGACATTTTGTGATGAAGCTCACCTAAGTTAAGGGAGACAGAAAAACTGTTGGATCATCATTCATCCTTCAAAACTTTTGCTCCATCAATTTTTTCAGCAAAATCTTCAACAAATAATTTTTCAGCAAATAATTTTTTTCTCATATTTCTCATTTTTTTCACATTTCCTAGATCATCTTTTGACGCGAAGACAATCTGTGGGTATCACAAATGTCCCCGGTTACTCAATAACCTAGCAAATTTTAATTTTGAAGGAGAGGAATGCTCGAGCAACATAATTGGAGTAGCAAAAAGTCCCCCAAACTTGAATTATTCATTGTCCCCAATGAATCATTAATTTTGCAAATTATACCCCCAAACTTAAATTTTTCTAACTGATTTTTTTTAAACTAAACATGGGACTAGGATTAAGCTTAAAGTGGATCATATAAGTCAATACTACCGTCAAAATCTTCTTTGCCGCAGCAACAGTCCAGGCTAGAAGAAATGCTCAAGCAAAAGGTTTCTGGAGATCAGAATACCTTAATCTAATTAAGCGTAATAAGTCCAAGCTTCAAAAATTTAGAAGAAAATTAGTTAAGTTAGAGTTACTCAGTGCTCATGGAATAGAAACATCTAGAAATTTCATATAAAAAACATAAGAAAAGAAATTACATAGCAGAGATATATTTTTAAAGCAGAAAAATTAAAAAGGAACAAGCAAACATATTTAGCAAACGGGGTCAGGTATGCGCGAGCAAACAAAATGATAAGAACAAAAATAATCCTCGCTGAAGATCATTCCATCCATCAATCTTCCTGACCCTGCTCTTCATCAACATCCTCTTCTCATTCAACAGGCGGGGGTGGTATCCAAAGATTAAACAAATCATCGGGAAACACTGGAAAGGCCTGATATGGTCTTGAGAAATTGGTTTGCAAGGCCCCCCTGAGCGCATCATCTCTTCTTTTAGCATAAGTCCAATAGGTCTGAGCTTGCCTTTCAGCAAATTCTAACCTACTGGTCAACACTGTCAGATGCTCTAGGATCTGATTAACGCCATACACCAGCCCTCCCTGGCGAGCCTCTTGCGTACGCTGAAGTCGTGCCAGATTAGATGTGTCAATGATTCCCTTATCAGTCATGATCATATCTTCTGGAACCGTGGGCACTCCTGCCCTGCTGCATAACATTGTGATAGTGTTTGGAAAGAACAACTTCCCCACCTTCTTTTTCCAGCAATCAACAATCTCAGAAGAAATAATTTTTCCTACATCAATACTCATCGAGCGAAGAATGGCAAAGGCAAGCAATACCCTGTCCCGAGATACTGTGGAGTCGTGTGTTGTCGGCAACAAGCGTAACCTGATGAAACCCATCCAAGTGTTGGCTTCACTCTTCAAATAAGCAGCTTGAAACGTATGCTTCCGCGTCTACGACACCCTCCATTGAGCCCCCTCAATGCCTACCTCCCGGACAGCCGCACTCAGTTGATCACTAGATGGTGCAACCACCATCTCATTAAAAACGGCATGCGAAAAATCCTGGAGATCGAACAATTCATTAATGGCCTCAGGACTCCACTGTACAGGCACTCCTCGAACGATAACCTCAAAATCATTCTTAACGTCAAGATTGGCATAAAATTCTCGAACAATGTTGGAATTGACAGGTTCTGGTTTCGCACAAAATTGCCTCCATCAGAGGTTCACTATTCCAGACTCCAAGAACCTGGGCAAATCACTGCCAAATCCTCGTTCGAACAAGAAGTCCCGTTTCAGCACCTCCTGGTATTTTGCTCGAGCAAGATCGTTGACGAAGCGAATGAATGGTGCCCTCGGCTCCTCAATTTCTCCCGATGCTTCGGCAATTCCTTTGCCCTTGCCTTCTCTCTGTTCGCGCAAACGCTCTTCTTCTGCCTTTCTTGCCTCTTCTTCTTTTTCCTTATTTTCAGCTTCCCTTTTTTCTTCCTCAGAGTTCGACGTCGGAGGTGATGGCGTGTTTCGAATCACCCTCACGCGACCCGCCTTCCTCTTGATGCGGCGGCGTCTGGGCGGTTCAGGTATAATGACTTCAACATGAGCCTCCTGCGCCAGCTCCAGGGTTTTCTCCTTGCTAGGCTCACCTTCAGCCTGCTCTTCAACCTCTGTTTCTTGATTTTTCTCAGCAATCTTTTCTTGAACCGTAGCAGAAACTATCGGTTCTGTCTCAAGATTCTGAACAGCCTCTGTTTCTTGGATGACTTCTTGTTCCGCAACTCTCTGCTGCCTCCGTCTTCGCTTCGCCTCCTTCTCTTCTGGCGTTCTTTTCTTCTTAGTTTTCCCTTTTTGCACTTCCGGTGTGACCGGTACCTCCTCCTCTTCACTCTCCCTCTCTTTCCTAGCTCTAGTCTTAGCCATGAAGGTATGAACGGTTTTGACAGAGAAAAAAGAATGCAGATGGCAAAAAATGAGATTAAGAAGACGAAGTGGGAGAAGCTTACCAGCGTTTGTGAATAAATAAGGCTCCAGCAAATTCAAATCCTAACGAAAAAGATTTTCCACATTAATTATATTACCATTTAAATTTAAAAATGCAAACCTGAAATTCAAAGATTATCAACGGTAAATTCGTGGATTCCAAACGCCCATGGTAAAAATCAATGTGTTGTCATCATTGAAGCCCTCGGATAATTGCTCTGCGACACGTGGCCTCATCAGATGATGCACGCACATTTACCTGCGAGAATTTAAAACCAAATCCAACGGTAAAAATAATAAATTCCAACGGAAACCCTTTTAATTCAGAATATTTTGCTCCAGCCATAATCTTGCTGCAACAACCTGAAGAATCTTGGATATGTTATTTGAATTTCAAAATTAAATTTTCAAATTTATCCGATCAAATCAAATTTAATCTTTTATTCTCAAAAGAAGCCGAATAAATTAGAGAAAATCTCTATTAATTAAAACTAGAATTCAAATAACTGAAAATAAAATCTAGATAAAATCTAACTAATTAAAAGATAATTGAAAGATAATTTAAATAAATAACCCGAAAATCAAATCAAATTTAAAACAAAATAGATAAGATCTAATCAAATATTCAAAGACAAAATCTAATAAATCTCGCAAAACCAAATCTAACCTAACCGCAATTAAAATCAAATCAACGAAAAATAAAATCACTACAAATCCTGGGAGCTCAAAATTTTGCTCTGTGAAATGCTCCCGCAAAAATCCTGCTCTCCCAATCATCAACCAACCTTATGGAAGGATATTTCATCCGAAACTCCTCACCCCAATAATTTTTCACACGTTGTCCATTCACCTTGAACACTCTCCCATCTTTTTCATCCTGCAAAGTAATTGCTCCATTGGAAAAAACCTCAATTACAATAAACGGTCCTGACCATTTAGATTTTAATTTTCCAGGAAATAATTTTAATCTAGAATTATAAAGCAAAACTTTTTGACCCTTGACAAACTCCTTAGATTTATTTTTTTTGTCATGCCACAGCTTAGTCTTTTCCTTATACATTTTCGCATTTTCGTAAGAAAATTGACGAAATTCTTCTAACTCATTAAGTTGCAGCATTCTTATTGCTCCTGCACGACTCAAATCAAAATTTAATTTTTTCAAAGCCCAAAATGTTTTATGCTCAAGCTCTAATGGTAAATGGCAAGCTTTCCCATATACTAACCTATAGGGAGACATACCTAGAGGAGTCTTATAAGCTGTCCTATAAGCCCAAAGAGCCTCATCCAACCTAAAGGACCAATCCTTTCTAGATGGATGGACTACTTTCTCTAAAATAACTTTAATTTCCCTATTACTAATTTCAGCTTGACCATTCGCTTGTGGGTGATAAGGGGTAGCTATCCTATGCTTAATCCCATACTTAGCTAAAAGCTTAGTTAAGATATTATTAACAAAATGTGTACCCTCATCACTCACTAGAGCCCTAGGTGTCCCAAACCGCGCAAAGATGTGTGATTGAAGAAACCTTGCTACTGTCTTGGCATCACTCTGATGGCATGCAATGACCTCCACCCATTTGGACACGTAATCCACTTCCAATAAGATAAAAACATTACCATTAGAAGGGGGAAATGGCCCCATAAAATCAATACCCCATACATCGAATAGTTCAACTTCTAAAATGTAAGTAAGAGGCATTTCATCTCTAGGCCCCAAATTTCCTCTCCTTTGACAAGCATCACATTGCTTGTAGAACCAATGGGCATCCTTAAACAAGGTAGGCCATAAAAATCCGCAATGCAAAATCCTCATAGCTGTCCTTTGACCGCTGAAATGGCCTCCATACGGCGAAGAGTGACATTGCTCCAGGATTCCGGTTGCTTCATCACCTGAAACGCATCTACGAATAATACCGTCAGAGCATTGCTTATACATAAATGGCTCATCCCATTAGAAAAATTTTGCATCATGCTTAAACTTTTTCTTCTGCCTCCAATCCATATCAATAGGGGTGACTCCCTTCACTAAAAAGTTGGCAATATCAGCATACCACGAGACATCCCTGACTACCTTTACCTTAACAGCAAAAAGCTGTTCATCTGGAAAAGAATCGGAAATGGCAGATTGCTTCAGCAAAGATGATGATGGATCAAGACGAGACAAGTGATCTGCAATGACATTCTCTGATCCCTTCTTGTCCTTTATCTCCAAGTCAAATTCCTGCAGTAATAAAACCCAACGAATTAGTCTAGGCTTTGCATCTTTCTTTGACATTAAATACCTTATTGCTGCATGATCCGTGAACACCGTGACTTTGGATCCAACCAAATATGGCCGGAATTTCTCAAAAGCAAACACAACAGCTAACAACTCATTTTCAGTAGTTGTGTAGTTGACCTGTGCCTCATTTAAAACCTTGCTTGCATAATATATAGGATGAATAAATTTACCCTGCTTCTGCCCCAGCATTGCACCTACTGCAACATCACTCGCATCACACATTACCTCGAATGGCAAATTCCAATTAGGTGCGCAGAGAATGGGTGCTGAGATTAAAGCAGCCTTCAATGTTTCAAAAGCCTTCCTACAATCTGTATTAAGTCAAAAACATGATCAGTGCACAATAAGTTACAAAGAAGTTTACTGATTTTGGAAAAATCCTTTATGAACCTCTTGTAAAATCCAGCATGCCCTAAGAAGCTCCGAATTCCCTTCACTGAATTCGGTGATTCTAATCTTTCAATAACCTCAACTTTTGCTCTATCAACTTCTAGACCATTCTTAGAAATCCTATGACCTAACACTATGTCCTCCTTCACCATGAAGTGACACTTCTCCCAATTAAGAACTAGATGGGTATCCTCACATCTTTTTAATACCTTACCTAAATTATCTAAACAACTCTGAAAAGACCCTCCAAAAACTGAAAAATCGTCCATAAAGACTTCAACAGTGGACTCAATCATATCAGAAAAAATTGCTAACATACACCGCTGAAATGTTGCTGGAGCATTGCAAAGGCCAAAGGACATTCTCCTAAAAGCGAATGTCCCATAAGGGCAGGTGAAAGTGGTTTTTTCCTGATCTTCAGGAGCAATAGTAATCTGGTTATACCCAGAATAACCATCCAAGAAACAGTAGTAGGCCTGACCAGCCAATCGATCCAACATCTGGTTGATAAATGGTAGAGGGAAATGATCCTTTCGGGTGGCTTTATTAAGCCTTCTGTAATCCATACAAACCCTCCAGCCAGTTACTGTCCTTGTGGGGATGAACTCAGTATTTTTAATTCTCACCACAGTGACACCTCCTTTCTTAGGAACACATTGGACAGGGCTTACCCAATTGCTATTGGCAATTGGATAGATGATCCCAGCATCCAACCATTTAATTACCTCATTTTTAACAACCTCTTTCATTGCAGGGTTAAGCCTTCTTTGTTGCTCAATACTCCTAAAGGATCCCTCCTCTAGAGTGATTTTGTGCATACAAAAAGATGGGCTAATTCCTTGAATATCAGCCAATGTCCAACCTATAGCTTTGCGGTATTGCTGCAGCAATTTTATTAAGGCCTCTTCATGCTCCGGCATTAAATCTGATGCAACAATAATGGGCAACGTCTCACTTTCCCCAAGATACACATACTTTAGATGATCCGGTAAAGGTTTCAAATCTAAAGTGGGTGCCTCAACTAGGGATGGCTTAATTGGGGGAGCCTTTCTTTGATCTAAATCTAAAGACTCAAAAACATCCTCACACCTAAACAATTCTTTTTCATTTTTTCTATCTAAAGAACAAAATTCAAAATCTTCTACACTAACCTCTCCATGCTTTTCTGAATGCTTATCAGCTGAATCCTGTATTGCCGTCTCAATAACTGTGCTCTCCAGAATCCTAATGAAGGAGCAATCCTCCATTTCGTCTGGATATTTCATGGCTTTAAAGACATTAAATTTCACTTCCTCATTATAGACTCTCATTGTTAATTCTCTTTTTTGAACATCTATTAATGCCCTACCGGTAGCCAAAAATGAACGACCTAGAATAATTGGGACATCTTTATCAGCCTCATAATCTAAAATAACGAAATCAACAGGAAATATGAATTTATCCACTTTTACTAAGACGTCCTCAATTTTACCCTCTGGATATGTGATAGACCTATCAGCTAGTTGGAGTGTAACTGTGGTAGGTCTAGCTTCACCAATACCTAACTTCCGATAGACCGAAAGAGGCATAAGGTTAATGCTTGCACCTAAATCACAGAGTGCTCTACCTAATTCCTTTCCACCTATAGATACAGGTATCGTAAATGACCCTGGATCCTTACCCTTGGGGGGTAGCCCATTCTTAAGAATAACACTACACTCCTCAGTAAGAGATACAGTTTCAAACTCACCTAACCTTTTCTTTTTAGTCAAAATATCCTTAAGAAATTTAGCATAATTAGGCATTTGCTCTATAGCTTCTACTAAAGGGATATTTATATGCAACTGCTTAAGAATCTCTAAAAACTTTTTAAATTGACCATCCTGATTCTTAGGCTTTTGCCTTTGTGGAAAAGGTAGAGGTGGTACATAAGGTGGGGGCGGCACATATGGTGGTTCTACATCTGGCACAGAACCAGATGCTCCAGCATCTTCTTTGCTGCCTCCAGCACCCTGACCAGACTCCAATTCTTCCTCGACAACAACATTATTATTTCTATCACCATTTTTATCTATAACCTGGGTTTTACTAGGCTCAATTCTTTCTTCTAATGGCTTACCACTCCTAAGAGTAACTCCCTTTACCTGCTCCTTACCTTCCTTTCTAGGGTGTTCAGTATCTGATGGAAGTTTCCCTTGAGGCCTTGCCTTTAGCTCATTAGCTAGCTGACCCACTTGCAATTCCAGGGCTCTCATTGAAGCTTGATTACTTTGAATTGCAGCGTATGTGCGAGCCATAAATTCTTTCATCATCGCCTCGAGAGAATTTCCCGAATTTTGCTGGGGCAAAGCCGACTTATTTTGCTGGGGCATTACTTGCGTTTTAGCAAATCCCTGCTGGTTCATCTTTTGTTGCGCTTGTACGTTATTTCCTTGACCTCCCCATGAGAAGTTGGGGTGGTTGCGCCAACCTGGATTATAGAAGTTAGAATAAGGGTTGTTCCTCTGATTACCTACAAAAAACACAGAAGCTGGATTGCTGGGGCAAAACTCGTAGTTGTGGTCTTCACCGCAATAGACACATGATTCGTCCGTGACTTGGTTCACCACTGCTGCAGGCTCCATAGCTGGTGGCTGCTGATGACTAATCACTGTCACATTCTTAAGAGCGTTAGCAATCATAGCAAGTTCGACCCTAATGGTGGACACACCATCAACCTTTAATACACTCTTAACCTTTTTATTTGTGCCTCTAACATCCGACCACTGACAACTATTAATAGATATTCTCTCTAAAATTTCATAGGCTTCATCAAAAGTTTTTGCCAAAAGGGCCCCTCCAGCCGAAGCATCGACCATACCTTGGGTTACTCCATTTAAACCATTGTAAAATGTTTCCATTTGAATACAATGAGGTAACCCATGGGGGGGACACTTTCGTAAAAGCTCCTTAAACCTCTCCCAAGCCTCACTAAAAGTCTCATCTTCAAGTTGCCTAAACCCTACTATTTCACTCCTTAATTTCGCATTTCTATTAGGTGGGAAATATTTACTCAAAAAATTTTCAGCTAACTCATCCCACGTCCTAATTGATCCTGGAGCAAAAGAGTTTAACCATGACTTTGCTCTATCTCTAAGAGAATACGGGAACAAAGTTAATCTAAGAGCATCTCTAGGCACTCCTTGAATTACAAAAGAATCACTAACTCCTAGAAAAGACTTAAGATGTAAATGAGGGTCTTCAGATGTCAAACCATCGAATTGCCCCACGGTTTGTAACATCTGAAACATTATCGGTTTCATTTCAAAATTCGCCGCTTGGATTTGGGGACGTGCAATCCCTGGATTCAACTCATTAAACATCGGGACAGCATATGCTCGAATGGCTCTGGTCCTATCGTTCGCTATCAAGATAGGATTCTCAACCTGATTATTTCGCTGCTCATTTTGCTCAAACAGTGGGTTTTGCTGCAGCAAATGATTCTGCTGGGGGTTTGCTGCTGCTGGACCTTCATGAACCTGTGGAAGTTGCGGGGCGTTCTCCATCTGGTTTCTGCGTTGCTCCCTCCTTCTGTTCCTAAATGTCCTTTCAATTATGGATCAAGCTCAAACCGTACCCCAGGCGGATCGCTCATACACCAAAATCACACCTGCAAAAACAAAAGAAACAATAAAAAAGTTCTAGCACCAAACCACTAAAACACATACACAAAACAGATCAGATAAAAACTTATTCAAGTCCCCGACAACGGCGCCAAAAACTTGTTGGACTCCTAGAGTGAGTAAAAATATAGTATAAAATACTCTAGAATTCCTGTGCAAGTATACACAGTCTGCAGCAAGTAATATTATCAATCCAAGGTCTGAATGAGCTTCCACTCTATCTATTTTGCGTAACTTCCTAATGGTTTCGAAGATAATAAAAATGTTGGGTTTTATAAGAATTATGCTGAAGCAAAATAAATGACAGAACAACGAGTAAACAAATAGATAGACAGATTAAAAACAGGCGTTGGTTAGGTTTTAGTGATTGTTCTAAGATATGCTCTAGCAAAATTATTGATCATGCATTTCTCGCAGTATTATTAGCGGATTCCTCCCAGAACTCCGGATCTTTTGGGATGTGTTTCAACCCCAATGAAGTGCGACCGATCAAGCACTAGGCAACTGGCTATCCCTAGCTCAGTCACTGGCGTTCACCAATACACAATGATCGTAGTGTGGATAATTGCCACACACTATCTAAATCATCCCTGAAACTAGAGAGAGCTATCCATACCGACTGGCCAGGCGGGCATAAAATAAGAATAAGCACAACAATTAACCAAAATGCGATAGTCAATTTATTACTAGAGATGAAGCACAATAATCACATTATTCCTAACCAACACCCTAAGCTACTTAGTTCATAATAGGCATAGGAATATGAATTACAATCTGAGTATGCATGTCCATAACCACAAGTTAATGAAGAAAATAAACTCCCTAATCAGCTTGCGGTAGATGGTGTTCTTGACGATCTTCAATCTCCCTATACTATTCGGCTTTCAAGGGAAAACATGGAATGACTTTGACTTTGACGGCTACTTCCTTTTATAGAAGGATGGGAGGCTTGAATTAGGTCAACTAGGACAAGTGTAAGGCTCTCCTTGATCCTTTATCACAGAAATAACTCAACAGAAGTCGGTTCATGAAGTTGGCTAACGAGCTGTGATGTGGCAGTTTCTGTTCCCAGTTTTGCTGCAGCATAGAATTTGCTCCTTCCAGTCGCTCAGCAGCATAATCTGCACAAAATAATTTCCAATGCTTCCATTCTTCCAAATGGGTTAAAACATGTAATATCTATCCAAAACCAACCCTAACAAGCATAAAGGACACACAAATCCTTATATAAATGAGGCCTAAATAACTACCTTTTGGGCAGTTATCACCTACCAGCACCTATTTCGTTGCTCCTCAACCACTCTCCACATGATATAAGCTCGTGATTCGAAGAGCAATTCAAGCAGAACTCAATGGGAAGATGAGGGTGGTGAAAGAACCCTAGTAGACGCCCATGAGTAGGGATGCCCGAGGTCCTTTTTAGAGGACTGAATTCTAACCTTAGTTAGACATCAAACCTTAGTGTTTGTAGGGATTTTCACCCATGCCCACTTGTAAAAGCGAGAGAGTGAAGTGTCGAGCGAACTTTAGAAGGATTGGATAAAAGAAAAAACCCTAGTATTTATCTACTGTCATTATTTCCAGCACTTGTCACTTTTCATTCATTTGTATTCTTTACATTTTATTTTCAATGAAAAGTTGTTCATTTGCACTTTATCCCACCATGCTTAGCTAAATTCCTTTGAGGGGTTCAATATGGTGAATTCCCTTATGGTTCAATAGCTTGAAAGTGTTTATTTATTTAAGTTTCTATTCAATGCATGTTATTCTTTATTGATTATCATTCTGGTCTTGCATAGTTGAAATTGATCATTTTGACTTTGCATGTGATGTGAGTTTGATATCGAAAGGGACAAACGATATCGGTTCTCATAAAGGTGATATAAGAGAAAAAGATCGAAAGAGATTGTTTGGTGTTATAGGACAAGCTGCCTAAGGCACCCTATAACAACTATAGGGTTATAGATTGCATTCGTGAATGATCTATGTTGGAGTCGAGTCACAAAAATGTACGTAACGGTACTCGCTTAGCCTTCTAACGGTTCTTGGGAGTAAGACCAAGTAGAAGTTAAATCTGACCCAATTAATTGATTAGGCTTAAGTTGAATAATCTATGATTAGAGTTATTTGCCTTTGGGATGAAATTATATTGAATACCTCGTTTTATTTATTATTGATATTTCTTTATTTAATTGTGTTATTTATCTTCCAAAAATCAATCATCAACTATTTCTTTGGTTAACTATTTTAAGTAATCATTTGAGCATTTTCTTCTTCAAATATGAGTTTCCAATTTAGTCCTCGTGGGATCGATACCCTTGGAATACTTCTAAGGTTTTTATTATTACGTGCGATAGTGTATACTTGCACTAAGGTTGGTTGAATCATTCTTGATATTCATTATCTACCATCTTATTTCACATCCATCATTCAGCCTCTGTCGCACCAATTACACATCGTTGATTTTCATAATCAGAGAAAAAGCAACCAGACCATCCATACATCAACACTCAATCAATTAAAATTTGTTCAAATATAGGACCTATGCTCAGATGCATGGCCTCAATCTAGAAAACATAGAGTGTTAAAATAAAATCATGCATAATAAAAATAGTCTGATACTCAGGTGCATCAAGACTCAACCAAAGCAGGCATGCAAGACCACTTCCACCCCCAACCTAAAATCATGCATCCCTTTTTAATGAATCTAATCTAATCAAGAAAAAGTAAAAGGGACAAAAAGTAAGGGAACAAAAATTCTCCCTTTTTTTTTTAAGCTCAATGGTTGGGAGGGAATGATTCACCATGACTTGAAAGGTAGCAACTTTCTAAAATAGGGTCACGCACTCCGAAAGACAAGAAAGGAAAGCAAACATGAATAAAAACTAACAAGAAGAAAGCAACTAGAAAATAAAGAGAAGGAATAGAAATAATTCGAAAACTAGGCTGCCTCCTAGGAGCGCAAATATTTAACATTGATTGCTCGACGAGATTTCCAGTCTTCAACTGAAATCCACTTCTTTGATCCACAGAGGATCTTTCTTCTTTTTCTTTATCAGCTCCTGCACAAGAAAACTCAACTTGCACACAGTGTGCACAACGTAAGAAAAATTAAGCAGAATATCCTCATCAACCCAATTAAAGCTAATTCTAAGCACCCTAGGCTTAACTTGGTTGGCCACTTGATTATCTAGGCCTAAATCATGCTTTAAAGAAGCAGAGACATCAGGCGTAAAGGAGTTAGGTGCATAATAATCAGAGTTTAGCTTAGCATTCCTAATCCTTAACTCTCATGACATGCTTGAAATGCTAATTAAACCAGTCCTAGAATTAAAGGAAGATTGAAGTTCAGGCTTACTGACCTCGATGGGATTTCCTTCTAACTTACCTTCCTTCTGCTTTGAGATTTGGCTCTCTAGCTCATCAAGGGACTTGGCTCGGAATCTAGTGACTTCTGCCAGCTTTGCAATAATCTCCCATGCCTTACCGGGTGTTGTGGCAAGCACATCACCTCCACTAGCAGAGTCAAACATTCTTCTATCTTCAGGTGTTAGCCCTCCGTAGAAGCTTTCTATCAAAACTCCTCTGAGAGTGGGGTGTGGTGTTCCATGCAGTAAAGATTGAAACGACTCACGAACTCGTGGAACAACTCTTCAGGTGCATGCGTGTTGCAATTCTAGAGTGGTTAAAAATATGAGATAAATTGACTCCAAAATACTGTGCAAGTATACACAATCTAGCAACAAGTGATAAGTATTTATCGTATCCACAGGGTCTTGAAATGCCTACCTCTATTGATTTAATTTGCCTTTTTAGTGATTTCAAAAGTTTGGTTAAATTGATTGGGTTTTTAAAATGCTGAAGCAAAAGATATGCGAAAGTAGTAAATGATTATGACAGAGAAAACAAAATGGAAACAGACACAGGTCAAGACTTCTGTAATTGTTTATAAAGATGCTCCAGCAATTCTTTTGACCCGTCAATATCATGCAGTATTATTAGCGAGATCCTCCCGAAACTCCGAATTTTTTGGAATATGTTTCAAAACCAATGAAGCTATATCGATCAAGCACTAGGCAACTGGCTATCCCTAACTCAGTCACTGACGTTCACCAATACACAATGATCTAGCGTGAATTATTGCCATACAACTTCTAAATCATCCCTGAAACTAGGAGAAGCTATACATACCGGCTAGCTAGGCGGGCACATAATGAAATTAAAGAACAACAATAATTCAAGATGATCATGATCAAATAGAATTTCCAGATTTATAAATACAACAATCACATAATTCTTAACCTATGCCTACAAAGCAATTAGTTCATGATTGAAAACATAAAATACGTTACAATCTCGATAAACACATCCATATTACGAAATACACAAGAAATACTAATCCTTTTCAGCAAGGGGGGATGAAATGGCTGCTCCAAACCACCAAGAACATGGAAGAACTTCGTCTCCTTGAGTGGAATCGCAAATGGTCTTCTTTGATCTCCATTCCGCCGTCAATTCGACCTCCGGCCGATTGATTCGGTCTCACAATCGTGAATGCCTTTATCTTTGACGGCTCCTCTTTTATAAGATGAGAATTAGGTTAAATTGGACACATGGTAGGCTCTCCTCGCTCCTTTATCCCGAAAATAACTCAACAAAAGTCGATTTGTCAACTTGGCTAATGAGCTGTGACGTGGCAGTTTTGCTCCCAGGTTTGCTGTAGCACAGATTTTTCTCCCTCACGTCGCTCAACAGTATTTTCTGCACAAAATAACTTTCAAAGCCTCCATTCTTCCAAATGGGTTAAAACATATAATATTCTTCTAAAAGCAACCCTATTAAGCACAAAAGACACACAAATCCCTATAGAATTAAGGCCTAAATAACTACCTTTCGGACAGTTATCACACCCCCAAACTTGAACTATTGCGCGTCCCGAGCAATACTAACTCACCTTCCCTTGAAAATTCAAAACATTAGTCATAGCACAACTTAATCAAAACATATATTCCAATACTACCTTCAACCTTTACTTGAGCATCCTACAAAACCAAGCACTGCTGCAGCAAAAGAAGTCTTTCAGCCTTGAACAAATAATCACCACCTTTAACTCAATCCTAAGAACTTACCACAACCTAGCTCTATTATCAGACATATTTAAACACATTTTAAGGGGTTTATATTTTTATGTTCTTCAGACTTAAAGCAGCCCTACAGTCATAAGCTCTTAAGCATGAGATGACCCACTTTATGGTGCAGTATACCCTTGCCTCAAACTTATCACCAATTAAGCTAAATACTCATTGTTAAACCCAAAAATCCTTAGTTATTCTATCCCTTGCTTCTCAAAATGGCGACATTTTATGATGAAGCTCACCTAAGCCCTGAGAGACAAAAAACTGCTAGATTATCATTCATCCTTCAAAACTTTTGCTCTATGAATTTTCTCAGCAAGTTTTTTTTTTTCAGAATTTTTCTTTTCAGTAATTATTTTTATCATTTTTTTTATATATTCTCCTAGGTCATCTTTTGACGCAAAGACAAACTGTGGGTGTCACAAATGTCCCTGGTTACTCAACAACCTAGAAAAAGTATTATGAAGGAGAGGAATGCTCGAGCAAAACAAGCGAAGTAGCTAAAAGTCCCCCAAACTTAAATTATTCATTGTCCTCAATGAATTAGCAACATGATAAGTATACCCCCAAACTTAATTTTTTTCTATCTGAATTTTAAACTAAGCGTGGGACTAAGATTAAGCTTAAGGTGGATCAAATAAGACAATGCTACCTCAAAACTTTTGCTGCAGTCATGACCAGGCTAGAAGGAATGCTCAAGCAAAAGGTTTCTGGAGATCAGAACATCTTGGTCTAATAAAGCTAACTAGTCCAAGCTTAAAAAAAAATTCAGAAGAAACATAAGTTAGATACTCAGATGTGCCAAACAAAACAGTATTTGATTTCATTAAAGATCAAGATCATAAATTTACGTAATCATGTCAGAGATAGATTTTAAAGCAATAGATAAAAACAAAGAAGCATAACATAACATAAGCAAAAAGAACACAACACATGCAAGGCGAGCACACAAAATCATTCATCAAAATATTTGCTCTAAGACACTGAAACTTCCCTTTAATTCTTCTTCATGCTAAGGCTCTTAGTTTCTTCTTCCTCTCAAATGATGGGTGGGGGTGGAATTCATGGGTTTATAAGATCATCAAGAAAAATTAGAAAGGCTTGATACAACTTAGAAAAAATTTGCTTGCATAGCCCTCCTTAGTGTGATGGCTCTTCAACAATCATAGATCTAGTAGGTTTGAAGTTGTCTCTAAGTGAATTCTAGCCTACTGAGAACAATCTCAAGTTGCTTCAACACTTCTATGGACACAACACAACAAACCACCCTGGCGCACCTCACTTTTTTGAAGCCTAGCCAGATTGGCAGTGTCAATAATCCCCTCATCAAACAAGTTTATATCATTGGAATACTTTGGGACTCTGAACCTTCAAGTGCACTCGATCACAGGAGACAGTGAAGTCGTACGTTGTAGGCAATAATCTCTTCTTGACAAAGCTGAGCCAAGTGTTAGCCTCACACTTTAGGTATGCTGACTGGAATGTTCTTGCCCTCATCCTTGACAACATCCACTGGGAATTCAGTTGCCCGTTTGAGGAAGCAACTAATATTGCGTTGTAAACAGCGTGGAGGAAGTCTTGCAAATTAAACAGAGAAATAATCACTACATGGCTCTAGTCGACAACAACTCTACGAAAAATAACTAAGAATCCTTCATTTTCATCGATGTTGGCGTAGAACTCCCATTCTAGTTGATCAACAGTGGGCTCCGGCTTTGCGGACAACCGTTTCCAACCGTGATTAGTAATGTTTGCTCAAGGAAAATGTGGGAGCTCTTTGCCACCATCGAAGTCGCGCTTCATCAGAAAATCTCGCTTCAGGACTTCTTGATATTTTTGTCTTGCCTCTTCATGGATAAATCTCTGGTACCAAAATGTTTCATCAAGCTCAACTTCTTCACTTAGTTCCATCTCAGTCTCAAGAGTCTCAACATTTTTTTCCTTGCTTGTGTTTTTTTCCTCAATAATAATACACACAGAAAAAAAGAATCACATTAGTAGTAATAAAAGATGAGAGTGAAAAACGTACCTGATGGGATCGTATAAATAGGGCACAAACTCAAAGATCTTCAACAAATAATTAGCCCCTAATTATCTCTTAATTAATTTAAGTTACCGTTTTAATTTCATGGATTCATAGAAAATTTGTATCATCTGTCAAACAGTAAGATCTTCTATTTACTATTTTCCCTTTGTGTGCAACAACCATAATGCCATCTTCCTTCTGCTCAACACATGACATCTTTGTTAATTAACTGCATGCCCACTTTATTATCCTGCTAACAACAATAAAATCTCAATGATAAAATTAGAATCTTATCTCACAAAAAATCTTAACCGAATAAAATCTCTGATCTTCTCAACAAAACAATGAAATCAAATCTTTGTTTTTTTTAAATAACATCCACTAGATATATTATTTTCAATCTGGAAAAATCTTCGATTTAAATCTTCAAAATAAAATCTAAACTAACCAACAAAACAAAAATAAAATAAATAATAAATAATAAATAAATAAATAAAATCTAATCAAATCAAATTAGAATCATATCAAATCAAAATAATAACAAAACACAAACAAATAAATAAATAAAAAAACATAATCCAATAATGGGAGCTTCTGATTAGAATGCTGAAATTTTGCTCCCTCAAAATCTGCGCTCCCTAAATCTGCCACCAACTTCAAAGAAGAATACTTCAGAATTAAATCAGGAAGATATATTATTAAAAATCTAATCTAAAGAGAAATAAAAATTCAAACTGAAATTAAATCTAAAAAGAAATAAAATTTACTTTAGACTCACAACCATCATCAACACATTGTCTAACCATAGATGCATCATTTGATAAATAAAACTTTACCTCATGGAAAAATTCTTTCATTTGTTCTTTTGATAAACCAGGAGGCAAATTTCTAAAATCAAGGTAATTGGAAAAGTCATCATACCAAGGTGTTTTCACTGCCTTAATATGAGCTACAGTAAATAACCGCTCATCAATGAAGGATTTCCTAATCTCAGGTTGTTGGAGCAATGTCAATGAATTACAAGGTTGCATAGGCTTGGATTTCTTATCAGTTGGCTCTAAGGATTCAAAATTCCTCTTAAAACTAGAAATCTCACATGCATCTTTATACTCATGCTCCAATCCACCTATTTCCAAATCCTCAATTTGGATTTCTCCAAATTTTTGGGTATGGTACTTCATCAATTCCTTCTCAAAGTGGTCCTCAACAAACTCATCCAACACCTGAATACACGAGCAATCCTCAAAATCATTTGGATATTTCATTGCATCAAACATATTAAACTTGACCTTTTGGTCATGCACCTTTATTGTAAGCTCCCCCTGTTGGACATCCATCAAAGATCTACCACTTGCCAAAAAATGACGGCCAAGAATAATTGAGACATTCTTATCTACCTCATAATCTAGAATAATGAAATCGACAGGAAAAATAAATTTATCTACCTGGACTAGAACATCCTCAATTTTACCTTCAGGATATGTGATAGATTTATCTGCCAATTGGAATGTGACTGTTGTAGGCCTAGCTTCACCTATACCTAACTTTCGATAAACCGAAAGAGGCATAAGGTTTATGCTTGTGCCTGAATTACAAAGTGCTCTCCCCAACTCCTTTCCACCTATAGAGACAGGAATAGTGGATGATCCTGGATCCTTAGCCTTGGAAGGTAGCCCATTCTTAAGAATAGCACTACATTCCTCAGTAAGAGCCACAGTCTCAAACTCTCATAATCTCTTATTTTTAGTTACAACATCCTTAAGAAATTTAGCATAATTAGGCATTTGCTCTATAGCTTCTACTAAAGGAATATTTATATGCAATTGCTTAAGAATCTCTAAAAACTTCTTAAATTGACCATCTTGATTCTTAGGTCGTTGCCTTTGTGGAAAAGGTAAGGGTGGGTTATAGGGTGGGGGCGGTACATAAGGTAGTTCCACATCTGGAACAGAACCAGATGCTCCAGCATCATTATTGCTGCCTCCCGCACCCTGACCAATCTCTAATTCTTTCTCAACAACAATATTTTTATCACAATTATTTTCTACTTCCTGGGGTTTACTAGGCTCTTTTCTTTCCTCTAGTGGCTTACCACTCCTTAAAGTCACTACCTGCACCTGCTTCTTACCTTCCCTTATAGGGTGTTCAATATTTGAAGGAATGTTACCTCGAGATCATGCCTTCAGCTCATTAGCTAGTTGACCCACTTCCAACTCTAGGACTCTTAATGAAGCCTGCTGACTTTGGATTATGACATCATTACGAGCCATATAATCCTTCATCATTGACTCCAGAGAATTACCCGAATTTTGCTGGGGCAAAACCTACTTATTTTGCTGGGGCAATTCCTGCGATTTAGCAAATCTGGACTGGTTCACCACCTTTTTCTATGCTTGGGGGACTTGCGAATTGCTTCCTTGCCCTCCCCACGCAAAGTTGGGGTGGTTGCGCCAACCTGGATTATAAAAGTTAGAATAAAGGTTATTCCTTTGATTACCTGCAAAAAACACAGAAGCTGGATTGTTAGGACAAAACTCAAAATTATGCTCTTCACCACAATAGACACAAGATTTGGCTGCCACTTGGTTTACAACCGCAACAGGCTCCACCACTGGCGGCTGCTGAACATTGCTTACCACAGTTATGTTTTTAAGAGTGTTAGCTAATGTTGCAATATCGGTCCTAATGGTAGACATACCATCCACTTCTATCACACTCTTAACTTTCTTACTACAGCCTCTAACGTTTGACCATTGACAAATGTAGGTTGATATTCTCTCTAAAATCTCATAAGCTTCATTAAAGGTTTTTGCCAAAAGAGCCCCTTCCGCAGAAGCATCAACCATACACTGGGTTGCTAAGTTTAACCCATTGTAAAATATTTCCATTTGAATACTGTTGGGTTTTATGTCCTAAAACTCGTAGATAGTGAATGTAACCGTTGACCGGATATTAATGAAATAATATTGATATATTTTTCCATTAATTGTTATTAGTTATTTTATATTTGTCTTTGCCTAATAATAACCCTAATCCAATAAACTAGACATCTGAGGCTGTAATATGAGTCTTGAACTATATGTAGCGACATATGGGATCATTGTTCAAGAAACAGCCTAAAGGGTTTATAGTATAGGGATAAGAGTGGGTGCCTTATCCTGGTGACACTATGGATACGGCCCACTTTGTATTTGATACAATCGCTGCGATCCAACGCGTTCGTGTAGGAGACATGCGAGTGGGGGTATCCTATGCAATGAGTTTGCATAAGACCGGACCGCGAAATAGTAATCACTAGTTATAACACCGTTAACTAGTTGGTTTTCTATTTTCACCAGGACGACCTAGACAACTTAGTCTTAATCTAGAGTTGATTATGGACTCCTGCTCATGAGAGATTGTCCTTTGATTTGTATGGGTGAGAGTGGCCAATACGCCGACTCAATAAGCCTACCACTTTGGAGACAAGATCGAATGGGGAGCTGGGAACATAATCGTACAAGATGGAATTCACTCCTTCCCGACTTTAGGGAAGCAGATGAGTGTTCCCTTAAGTGGTTACTCCGAGTCTTGAACAAAGGGCCCTACCCTCTCAATGGCACGAGAGGGTTTTCTGTTTGATGGTTGGACCATAAATAGATTGTTCATTAGAGGAGAATTGGTACTTAAGGAAATAGAGGTGACCCAGGGGTAAAATGGTAATTTGACCCAGCTGGTGTTACAGACACTCGTGAAGGACTAACTAGTCGACATTGGTCTAAGTTCCGTGGACACAGAAAATATGTCTGCAGTGCGAAGAGTGCAACTGTGAGTCTATAGTGGAATGTACACACAGTTAACGAATATTGATTATTGTGGTTAATGAGTTTAACCAATTAATCTCACATCGTTGGAGCTTCTGATCTGCAGGTCCATAAGGTCCCACTGGTAGCTCGTAAAGTAATTTGAGGCAACTAAGTAATTAAATGTAAATTGAAAATGTTCAATTTACTAAGGGAAATAAATATAATATATATTGATATATTATTATGAGAGAAATTAATATTTGAAGAAGTTCAAATATAAATTTATGGAAGATTGAAAGAGTTCAAATAATGAATTAATTAATTTAAGTCCTAAAAGTGTTTGGGCAAAATTAATTAATTCAAGGCCGGAAATTAAATATGTGATATTTAATTGGTGGTTAATTAATTAAAGAATTCATTAACCATGAATTAATCAATTATGTAAATAATTAATCACTTAAGGAAGTGATTAATCATTTATGGGAATGATCTAATTACTTATGGAAGTAATTAGTCATTTATGGAAAAGATTAATCAATTGGGGAATTGATTGATCATGATTGATTAATTAAGGAATAAGATTGAATCAATTTTGGAAAAGATTGATTTAATTGAATATTTTATTCATGACCTCTCTTCTATAAATAGAACACTAGACCTAATTGGTCATGACACTTGACACTCTTGAAAGACAAGACCTAGAATTCTCTCTAGCATCCCTCTTAGAGAAAGACTCCCACAAGTCTTTGGCCTCCTAGACTTAGAGACATATCGGTGTAACCTCTGTGGTTATTGTGTCAATCAAGAAGGAATTTCCAGCGAAGAAAAACAAAGGCGACTGCTGCGTTTTCGTTCGTTGGAGCATCGTTGGCGAAGAACGGTCAAGTCTACAACGGAGGTTTGTAACGGTTCTTCCTCTTTTCGTTAGAAATGTTTTTAAAATAAATTTAGATTTATTTTAGCATGTTTAAACCGATTTTACAGCAACTTTTAAGCTTGTTTAATGTTTTGTTTGAGTTATCGTAACGGTATTTTAATGTTAATTAATATACGGCGTAAGGTCCAATCGATGCGCTTCCGCTGCGTGGGGACTTTTATTCCCTTCAATTGGTATCAGAGCATATAAACAGCAATTGAACCGATTAATTTTGGTAAAGAATGGACTTCTAAGCAAGTTAGAAGATGATTCACTACCACCTTGTGAATCTTGTCTCGAGGGAAAAATGACCGAAAGACCCTTTACTGGAAAAGGTTATAGAGCCAAAGAACCCTTAGAGTTAATACATTCGGATCTATGTGGTCCAATGAATGTAAAAGCTCGAGGAGGGTACAAATATTTCATCTCTTTTATAGATGATTATTCAAGATATGGTTACTTATACCTAATGGGACATAAGTCTGAAGCCCTTGAAAAGTTTAAGGAGTTTAAGGCTGAAGTTGAAAACCTATTAGGTAAATCTATTAAAGTACTTCGATCTGATCGAGGAGGGGAGTATATGGATCAAAGATTCCAGGATTATATCCAATCTCAACTCTCAGCCCCTGGTACACCTCAGCAGAATGGTGTGTCAGAAAGGAGAAATAGAACCTTGTTAGACATGGTTCGATCAATGATGAGCTATGCTCAATTGCCTAGCTCGTTTTGGGGGTATGCAGTAGAGACTGCAGTATACATCTTGAACAATGTTCCCTCGAAAAGTGTTTCTGAAACACCTTTCGAGTTATGGAAGGGGCGTAAACCTAGTTTGCATCACTTTCGCATCTGGGGTTGTCCTGCACACGTGCTTGTGACAAATCCTAAGAAACTGGAACCTCGTTCAAAACTGTGCCAATTTGTTGGTTACCCTAAAGAAACGAGAGGTGGTTATTTCTACGACCCACAAGAAAATAAGGTGATTGTATCGACAAACGCCATTTTCTTAGAGGAAGACCACATGAGAGATCATAAACCACGAATCAAAATAATATTAGGAGAAGCTACTGAAGAATCATCAAGAGTTGTTGATGAAGTTGGACCTTCAACAAGGGTTGATGAAGGAACTAGTTCTTCAGATCCATCCCGTCCATCTCAATCGTTGGGAATGCCTCGACGCAGTGGGAGGGTTGTGTTACAACCTGACCGCTACTTGGGTTTAACTGAAACTCAGGTTGTCATACCTAATGATGGCATTGAGGATCCATTGTCCTATCGACGGGCAATGAATGACGTAGATAAGGATGAATGGGTCAAAGCCATGAACCTTGAAATGGAATCAATGTACTCCAATTCTGTATGGAAACTTGCAGATCTACCATATGGGGTAAAACTCATAGGGTGCAAATGGATCTATAAGAGAAAAAGAGATGCAGCTGGAAAGGTACAGACCTTCAAAACTAGACTAGTGGCAAAGGGTTATACCCAAAAGGAGGGGGTTGACTATGAGGAAACCTTTTCTCCTGTAGCCATGTTAAAGTCCATAAGAATTCTTTTATCCATTGCCACATATTATGACTATGAAATATGGCAAATGGACGTCAAGACTGCCTTTCTTAATGGTAATCTTGAAGAGAATATCTTTATGTCTCAACCCGAAGGGTTCATAGCCCAAGGTCAGGAACAAAAGGTTTGTAAGCTAAATCGATCCATTTATGGATTGAAACAAGCATCCAGATCATGGAACATTAGATTTGATACTGCAATCAAATCTTTTGGCTTTGACCAAAACGTTGATGAGCCTTGTGTATACAAGAAAGTCAACAAAAGGAAAGTAGCTTTTCTAATACTTTATGTAGACGATATCCTACTCATTGGGAATGATGTAGGATACCTCACTGACATTAAGAAATGGCTAGCAGCCCAATTCCAAATGAAAGATCTGGGAGAGGCTCAATATGTTCTGGGAATCCAAATCATTAGGGATCGTAAGAACAAAACGCTAGCTCTGTCTCAAGCAACGTATAGTGACAAGATGTTGTCTCGATATTCGATGCAAAACTCCAAGAAGGGACTCCTACCCTTCAGACATGGGGTACACCTGTCTAAGGAACAATCTCCTAAGACACCTCAAGAAGTTGAGAACATGAGACACATTCCCTACGCCTCAGCTGTGGGCAGTTTAATGTATGCCATGCTCTGCACTAGGCCTGACATATGTTATGCAGTGGGAGTAGTCAGTAGGTATCAGTCTAATCCAGGGTTGGACCACTGGGGAGCGGTTAAGAATATCCTCAAGTATCTTCGGAGAACGAGGGACTACATGCTTGTGTATGGAGCTAAGGATTTGATTCTTACTGGATACACTGATTCTGACTTTCAAGCTGATAAGGATTCTAGGAAATCCACATCAGGGTCAGTATTCACCCTCAATGGAGGAGCAGTAGTGTGGAGAAGCATCAAACAAGGATGCATAGAAGACTCAACCATGGAGGCTGAGTATGTAGCAGCTTGCGAAGCAGCTAAGGAGGCAGTATGGCTCAGAAAGTTCTTGACTGATTTGGAAGTGGTTCCGAATATGAACGTGCCCATAACACTATACTGTGACAACAGTGGGGCTGTAGCCAACTCAAAAGAACCTCGAAGCCACAAACGGGGTAAACACATCGAGAGGAAGTATCACCTGATACGGGAGATTGTGCAAAGAGGAGATGTGATCGTCACTAAGATCGCCTCGGAGCACAACATCGCTGATCCATTTACAAAGGCTCTCACGGCTAAAGTGTTTGAGGGTCATCTAGAAGGTCTAGGTCTACGAGATATGTATGCCATATAATCTAGTCCAAGTGGGAGAAATGTATAATGGGTATAAGGATGCCCTATTTCATTGTATTATTTTAATATACATGACATTTCCAGCTTTAGATTATTGCATTTACATCCCACTAACTAGTGTTTTAGTTCAAGTGGGAGTTTGTTGGGTTTTATGCCCTAAAACTCGTAGATAGTGAATGTAACCTTTGACCGGATATTAATGAAATAATATTGATATATTTTTCCATTAATTGTTATTAGTTATTTTATATTTGTCTTTGCCTAATAATAACCCTAATCCAATAAACTAGACATTTGAGGCTGTAATATGAGTCTTGAACTATATGTAGCGACATATGGGATCATTGTTCAAGAAACAGCCTAAAGGGTCTATAGTATAGGGATAAGAGTGGGTGCCTTATCCTGGTGACACTATGGATACGACCCACTTTGTATTTGATACAAACGCTACGATCCAACGCGTTCGTGTATGAGATATGCGAGTCGGGGTATCATACGCAATGAGTTTGCATAAGACCGAACCGCGAAATAGTAATCACTAGTTATAACACCGTTAACTAGTTGGTTTTCTATTTTCACTAGGACGACCTAGACAACTTAGTCTTAATCCTGAGTTGATTATGGACTCCTGCTCATGAGAGATTGTCCTTTGATTTGTATGGGTGAGAGTGGCCAATACGCCGACTCAATAAGCCTACCACTTTGGGGACAAGATCGAATGGGGAGCTGGGAACATAATCGTACAAGATGGAATTCACTCCTTCCCGACTTTAGGGAAGCAGATGAGTGTTCCCTTAAGTGGTTACTCCGAGTCTTGAACAAAGGGCCCTACCCTCTCAATGGCACGAGAGGGTTTTCTGTTTGATGGTTGGACCATAAACAGATTGTTCATTAGAGGAGAATTGGTACTTAAGGAAATAGAGGTGACCCAGGGGTAAAACGGTAATTTGACCCAGCTGGTGTTACGGACACTCGTGAAGGACTAACTAGTCGACATTGGTCTAAGTTCCGTGGACACAGAAAATATGTCTGCAGTGCGAAGAGTGCAACTGTGAGTCTATAGTGGAATGTACACACAGTTAACGAATATTGATTATTGTGGTTAATGAGTTTAACCAATTAATCTCACATCGTTGGAGCTTCTGATCTGCAGGTCCATAAGGTCCCACTGGTAGCTCGTAAAGTAATTTGAGGCAACTAAGTAATTAAATGTAAATTGAAAATGTTCAATTTATTAAGGGAAATAAATATAATATATATTGATATATTATTATGAGAGAAATTAATATTTGAAGAAGTTCAAATATAAATTTATGGAAGATTGAAAGAGTTCAAATAATAAATTAATTAATTTAAGTCCTAAAAGTGTTTGGGCAAAATTAATTAATTCAAGGCCGGAAATTAAATATGTGATATTTAATTGGTGGTTAATTAATTAAAGAATTCATTAACCATGAATTAATCAATTATGTAAATAATTAATCACTTAAGGAAGTGATTAATCATTTATGGGGATGATCTAATTACTTATTGAAGTAATTAGTCATTTATGGAAAAGATTAATCAATTGGGGAATTGATTGATCATGATTGATTAATTAAGGAATAAGATTGAATCAATTTTGGAAAAGATTGATTTAATTGAATATTTTATTCATGGCCTCTCTTCTATAAATAGAACACTAGACCTAATTGGTCATGACACTTGACACTCTTGAAAGACAAGACCTAGAATTCTCTCTAGCCTCCCTCTTAGAGAAAGACTCCCACAAGTCTTTGGCCTCCTAGACTTAGAGACATATCGGTGTAACCTCTGTGGTTATTGTGTCAATCAAGAAGGAATTTCCAGCGAAGAAAAACAAAGGCGGCTGCTGCGTTTTCGTTCGTTGGAGCATCGTTGGCGAAGAACGGTCAAGTCTACAACGGAGGTTTGTAATGGTTCTTCCTCTTTTCGTTAGAAAAGTTTTTAAAATAAATTTAGATTTAGTTTAGCATGTTTAAACCGATTTTACAACAACTTTAAAGCATGTTTAAAGTTTTGTTTGAGTTATCGTAACGGTATTTTAATGTTAATTAATATACGGCGTAAGGTCCAATCGATGCGCTTCCGCTGCGTGGGGACTTTTATTCCCTTCACATACAATATGGCAAACAGTGGTGGGGACACTGTCGCAAAAGCTCCTTAAACCTTTCCCAAGCCTCACTAAAAGTTTCTTCCTCATTTTGCCTAAATCCCATGATCTCACTCCTTAACTTGGTACTCCTAGTTGGTGGAAAATACTTACTAAGAAATTTCTCTACTAGCTCATTCCACGTACTTATCGATGCCGGAGCAAAAGAGTTCAACCACGTCTTCGCTCCATCTCTAAAGGAATAAGGAAATAAGATTAATCTAAGGGCATCTCTCGACACTCCCTCGATAACAAATGAATCACTAACTCCTAGAAAAGACTTAAGATGTAAATGAGGGTCCTCATATGATAAACCATGGAATTGGCCAACCATCTCTAACATGTGAAACATGATCGGTTTCATTTCAAAGTTTGATGCCTCCATAACTGGACGTATTATCACTGGATTTAACTCGTCAAAAATTGAAAAAACATACTCTCGAATGTCTCTGTCCCTATCATTTGCTACAAGGATAGGATTCTTAGCCTGATTATTTTGCTGTCCATTTTGCTCCAGCGGCGGATTTTGCTGCATCGCACAGTTCCTCTTCGAGATTCACTTGATTTTTTTTTTTGAAAATCTAATCCGAAGGGGATCGCTCACACACCAAAGTCACACCTACAAAAGAAAAAGAAACAGTCAAAAAGATCACGCACCAAATCACCAAAAATACACAAAAACAAAAAATCAATCAAATAAAACAATTTCAAGTCCCCGGCAACGACGCCAAAAACTTGTTGCAATTCTGGAGTGGTTAAAAATATGAGATAAATTGACTCCAAAATACTGTGCAAGTATACACAATCTAGCAGCAAGTGATAAGTATTTATCGTATCCACAGGGTCTTGAAATGCCTACCTCTATTGATTTAATTTGCCTTTTTAGTGATTTCAAAAGTTTGGTTAAATTGATTGGGTTTTTAAAATGCTGAAGCAAAAGATATGCGAAAGCAGTAAATGATTTCGACAGAGAAAACATAATGGAAACAAACACAGGTTAAGACTTCTATAATTGTTTATAAAGATGCTCCATCAATTCTTTTGATCCGTTAATCTCATGCAGTATTATCAGCGGGATCCTCCCAGAACTCTGGATTTTTTTGGAATATGTTTCAAAACAAATGAAGCTCTACCGATCAAGCATTAGGCAATTGGCTATCCCTAACCCAGTCACTGGCGTTCACCAATACACAATGATCTAGCGTGAATTATTGCCACACAACTCCTAGATCATCCCTAAAACAAGGAGAAGCTATATATACCGGCTAGCTAGGCGGGCACATAATGAAATTAAAGAACAACAATAATTCAAGATGATCATGATCAAATAGAATTTCTAGATTTATAAATATAACAATCACATAGTTCTTAACCTATGCCTACAAAGCAATTAGTTCATGATTGAAAACATAAAATACGTTACAATCTCGTTAAGCACATCCATATTACGAAATACACAAGAAATACTAATCCTTTTCAGCAAGAGGGGATGAAACGGCTGCTCCAAACCACCAAGAACATGGAAGAACTTCGTCTCCTTTAGTGGAATCGCAAATGGTCTTCTTAGATCTCCATTCCACCGTCAATTCGGCCTCCGGCCGATTGATTCGGTCTCCCAATCGTGAATGCCTTTATCTTTGACGACTCATCCTTTTATAAGATGAGAATTAGGTTAAATTGGACACATGGCAGGCTCTCCTCGCTCCTTTATCCCAAAAATAACTCAACAGAAGTCGGTTTGTCAACTTGGCTAACGAGATGTGACGTGGCAGTTTTGCTCTCTGGTTTGCTGCAGCACAGATTTTGCTCCCTCACATCGCTCAGCAATATTTTCTGCACAAAATAACTTTCCAAGCCTTCATTCTTCCAAATGGGTTAAAACATATAATATTCATCTAAAAGCAACCCTATTAAGCACAAAAGACACACAAATCCCTATAGAATTAAGGCCTAAATAACTACCTTTCGGACAGTTATCAATGCGCAACGTTGACAATCCTTCTGGTGGCTTCTATCAGCAGTGCAATGGGGTGGTACTTCTTCAGGAAACTTCTCCTCATCTCACTCCAGAAAGATATCGACCTTGTAGGCAAAGAGAAGATCCACCTCTTAGCCTCTCCTCGTAGCGAGTATGGAAACACCCTTAACTTGAATTGATCTTCAGATACCTCTGGGGTCTCATTCTAGAACAACTTGAGAAGAACTCAGATACGTGAAAGTAGGCACTTGTTCCTGGCTCACCACAAAAGGAAGGAACTAGGAAAATAAATTCAGATAGAGAGACATAATTACCTTCTTCTTGATTTATGCAACAGGGGGGTAGTGGATAAGGAGCTGAAAAATTATTCTGCACTACACTCTCGACTTTATCTATCCAAGCAGATATTAGACCGAGAGCTTGTTGGATATCCATGAAGCTCAGTGTTTTTCCTTGTCTCTTGGCAGGGAGGAGTTTGCTCTTGTAAAGATTTGTCACAAGATCTGCAAGAAACAAACTAACACAAGAGACCAGAAAAAGGTGAAAAACAAAAAATTAATTAGAAATAAACATTGTGTTCCCCGACAGCGGCGCCAGTTTCACGGGACTTGGCTAGCTTGGCTTGCTTATCGACGATCTGGATCAAAGTGAATTTACATTCATAGACTCAGGCGCGTCAGTAGTAGTCCATGGACACCAAGCTACCTTGCAGTAGTAGTGGTCGGGGTTGATACATGGAACATCTGGTTCACTCCTAATCTCTTTTGTGTTGTGGGGTGGCAAAGAAAAGGGGGTTTAAGACAGATGGTGAAAATTATGGGCGAAGGGTGGACATAAGAAGGTAAACTGACAGAAAGTCAGTGGATAAGAAGATAAACTAACAAAAAATTAAATGAAAGAAAAGTAAATAATGGAAAAGTAAATAGGGGTTGGTTAATCTCACCTTGCCACTCGGGATTAGTACATTTACTTTTTACTCATTGATTAACAAATAATGATTTATATGCATGTTGTCTATAGGTACTCTAAATCAATTGACTCGATCCCAACGTCCATAGGTTCAATTACTAGCTACTAATCAACTAACCTCACGTACCCGTCAAGTTAATGAATTAAGCAACTACATTAAGAATTAGATACCCCTAGAGCGTTAACCCATCTGACCCACTGAGCTAACATGCAATTAATCAATAAACTAACTTGGCCACAGTTAATGAATCAATCAATCGTTGCTCTAGACTAGAACACTCATAATCAACTAGAGAATCATCTAATTAATCACACGCATCGATTTAGACTCCTAGATCTATCGTGTCAGCAACAAAGTCAGAGTCTGCTCTTGGGACCCATGCTCACGAATCAATCTAACGCTTACTATTGAATTAACTATCCATTAGCTAAGTGGAAATCAATTCTTTAGCAGATTATTAACATATGAGCTGCGAGTTAAGGCTTCAATCTAACCTACTGCACATGCTAATTATAAAAGCGGAAATCTAAAATCACAAATAACCAATAAATCATGCATAAAGTTCAAGAATCTTAAGATAAACAATGAATCAATTCAAATTGCTCATGAATCTCATAAAAATACAAATGTACTTACAATCCCGAGGTCCCAACTACAACAAACGGTGCTTAGACGGCCATAGACAAGTCTAATCTAAGCCCAAGGCTCGAGAAACCAACCTAATCTACCTAGAAAATGTAAAATACAAGAGAAAAGTGGAGAGATTTAACCCTAAACTGAGAGAGAACGACTGCTAAACACTCTAATCAACGTTTTCTCCCTCTCAAGCGCTTCCCTAAAAAAGTAGCAGCTATTTAAATAAACGCACCGACGTCGAAACGTCGATGCTGATTTTTCTGCGGTTCCACATTCGAGGCGTCGAGACGCTGGGAGATGGCGTCTCGATGCCATCTCTCGGGTCCTTAAGAATTGGCTGCTTCAAAACTTGATCTGTTTGATTTGTTTGGTGCTGATTCCAAGTCCCGAGCATTCCACTAAGGTCTTTTCACCTCCTTGACATCCCATGGACTTCAAGATGGATCAAAACCGTGCTAAAATTCTCAAATTAACACCAAAATTGAATATGGGCTCCGTTGAAGCACTTGATACTAAATTCATACAAAACATAACTTTAAGCAAAATAATTATCAGAAAACTAACAACATTAAGCACAAATAATCATGGACAATTAGGTCCCATCACACTTCTTATTCCTTAAACTACCACTGAGTTCCTAATGAACAATTGGTTTGTGGTCCCACCACTAAACCTAAAACCTCTCGGGCCAATCAGAGGGTGGCGCGCCTTTGTTCATGTCCCAGAGTCTGCACTTAAGGGAACAACCTCTCTATTATCCCTATAGTCGGGTACGAGTGAATTCCATCTTACAGGACTATGTCCCCAGCTATCTACCTGATGTTATCCCCAAAATGGTAGGCTTATTGAGCAGTGCTTTTTGTCCACTCTTTCCCATGCAAATCAAAGGATAATCTAGAATAAACAAGAGTTCATAGGTAGCTCAGGCTTAAGATCGAGTTACCTAGGTCATCACTTTAAATAGTCAGTTTCACAGTAAACAGCGTTATAAAGTGAAAGTGATTTATTTTGCGGTCCGGTCTTATACAAACTCTTTCGCATATGACACCCCCACTCGCATGTCTCTACATGAACGATACAGGATCACATCGTTTGTACTAAAACAAAGTGGGCCGCGTCACATAGTTTTTCCTAGGATAAGGTACCCTGTCTTATCCTTATACTATAGACCGTTTAGGTTATCACTCGAACTTGATCCACTTTTATGTCACTACATATAGTTCGAGTGTTTCATATCATAGCCAAGGATTTTAGAATATTGGATTTGGGTTATTAAATGCATAGTTAAACTAACCTTTCGACAACCAGGAATTGAACTATTTCAATAATGTTTATATTCAACTTTGTTACATTTATTATCCACGAGTTTTATTTTATAAACCCAACAAACTCCCACTTGAACTAAAACTCTAGTGGGTTGTTCATAACTCGTAGACCTAGACCATCTAGATGTCCCTCATACACTTTTAGCCGTGAGGGTCTTCGTAAATGATTCAACAATATTTAACTCTTGAGGCTATCCTCGTGACAATCACGTCGCCTCAATACATAATCTCTCAGATGAAATGCACGTTTTTGTTTTATATGTTCGCCTCATATTTGGAATAACTTTCCAAATGAATTTCCTAAGTGCTATAGACTCTTGAGCTTGCTTCATAAGCAACAATATACTTGGCCTTCAAGATAAAGTCTGTGATACATCCTTACTTGATGCTACGCCATTCTATAGCTCCCTGTTAAGGGTGAATTCTGTTGTCGATGTAGATTTCCTTGAACCCTCATCGATGTACTAATCAAAATCAGTGTATCCTATAAGGATCAGATCCTCAGCTCCATACACGAGCTTATAATTCTTCGTTCTCTTAAGATACTTGAGGGTATTTTCATTACAGTCCATTTTCCTTACCTTGGACCGAATTGGTATCTATTGACAATCCCTTATTGCATACCATATGCCAGATCTTACAACTGATTGTGAGGCACGTGAATTTCGTCTCAAGTCCTCAACCTTTTGAGGCATCTCAGGACACCGCTCCTCTGACAAATGAATTCTATGTTTGAAAGCTAACTAACCTTTCTTGGAATTCTAATGATATTTCTAGCTAACAGTTTGTCTATATAAGATACTTGAAATAGAGCTAGCGATTTTTTCTTGCTATCCGAATGTTTTGGATTCTAAGAACATATTGAGCCTTTCCAAATCTTTTATTTGGAACTAGGTTGCTAGCTCAATTCTAATGTCAGCTTTGATAATCTATATCATTCCCAATGAATAGGATATCAAGCACATACGAAACTATTTCTAATTCTTCTGCTGACACAAGACTTGTCAATACTCTGGTCAAACCTATAAAATTTAATTATGCATTAAACCTTATGTTCCAAGATCAAAACCTTCAGTTTAATCTATAGATGGATCAATTATGGTTGCATACCTTTTGCTCTAGATTTTGGACTATGAACCTTTCTAGTCAAGACCAAACTGAAATGAAGTACACATACTCCATTTTCAAGGTTCATGCTTTTGACTCAATTGTATTTATCCACGTCATCCATTACCTGATTAAAATCAGTGGATCCTCGATATTGTCATCAAGTATGACAATTAGAGTTTCAGTTAAACTCATATAGTATTCATTAGTTTGATTAACAACCCTCCCATTGCATTGAGGCTCTCTCAACAATTGAGAAAGACAGAACTAACTTAATGTGTCAGCTCGATCAACAACCCTTTGTTGAAGGACAAATCTTATAAAAAAACTCTTTGTTGATACATTTGTAGCTTTACAATGCAACTTATTTAACACTATCTAACTGCGTGGTTGTGATTTCTAATGTGGTCTTCTTCTAAGAAAGATGCATTTGTCCATACAAATACTTTCTTTTGCACAAAGAAGTTTCCATAACTCATTTCTTTTGGAATAACCTACAAATAGGTACATTTTCGAATAAGGTTCCAATTCCTTCGGGATTGTCTCAAGCATGTATGCAGAACATCCCTAAGTTCTGAAATGATATAAACACACTTTATGCTCTTTTCAGAATTCAAACAATTTTTTAGAAACATTCTTTTGAGAGAACCATATCCGTATTTTAAATTGTTGTCAACACTGTATATCATAAAACGAGCAAGGCAACTATGCATAGTTTTATATCTAACGAAGTATGTCTATGTTGGGTTTTATGTCCTAAAACTCGATGATAGTAAATGTAACAAAGTTAATCAATACATCGTTATTGAGGTTATTCTATAAGTAGTTATAAAGTGGTTGTTTAATTAAGAACTAAGTAACCCAAATCCAATAAACTAGAACCAATGGCTATATAATGAACACTTGAACTTTATGTGTAGACATAAAAGTGGATCAAGTTCAAGTGATAACCAAAACGGTCTATAGTATAGGGATAGAGGTTGGGTGCCTTATCCTGGGGACACTATGAGACGCGACCCACTTTGTATTTAATACAAACGATGTGATCCTGAATCGTTCATGTAAAGACATGCGAGTGGGGGCGTCCTATGCAATGAGATTGCATAAGACCAGGACCGAGAAATAAGTCACTTTCCTTTATAAGGTCGTTTACTGTGAAATTTACTATTTCATGCGATGACCTAGGTAACTCGATCTTAATCCTAAGCTAACTATGAACTCCTATTTATTAGGGATTATCCTTTGATTTGCATGGGTGAGAGCGGCCCAACATCGCCGACTCAATAAGCCTACCATTTTGGGGATAAGATCGGGTAGATAGCTGGGGACATAGTCTTGCAAGATGGAATTCACTCCTACCCGCCTGTAGAGATAGAAGAGGTTGTTCCCTTAAGTGCAGACTCCAGGTATTGAACAAAGGCGTGCCGATTCTCTCTTGGCACAAAAGGATTTTCTGTTTAATGGTTGGACCATAAACAATTTGTTCATTATAGGATCAGTGGTACTTTAAGGGTAAAACAAACTTTTGACCTACTGTAGTTACAAACAAACTGTGAAGGGTCGACTTACTGATTATTGTTATATCGGTTGGACGGAAATATATCTGCAGTGAGAAGAGTGCAGCTACGGGCTATAGTGGAATGTCCAGTTAGCTAACGAATGTTGGTTAATTAGGTTAATGAGATTAACCTGTTAATCTTGGATCGTTGGAGCCCATGATCTGTAGGTCCATTAGGTCCCCCTGCTAGCTCATACGGAATTAACCTTAGAACAAAGTGATGAAAGGATTTGAAAACATTCAAATTCATTTAATGGAGTTGTCGTTATATTTAACGCTAAAGTTTAATGATGAATTAAACGATAAGAGAGAGTCGAGAATATTTAAATAAGATTTAAATATTAGAATTGTGCAATTAATACACATCTTGATTTAAATATGAATAGAGATTCATACCAGTTTAAAAAAAATATTGAAATTGGGGAAATTATTTAATTTAGTATTGGATATTAAATTAAATAATTATCATTAATTAAAAGGTTTGATTAATGATATTAATATGATATATATCAATTTCATTTAAAATTAATTTTCTAATTAATTGAAAATGTTCAAATTGATTAAATTGAAATTAAGCATTTCAATTTCTCGGTGGTAATTTTCAGCATGAAAGCTTCATGCAATTCATGGAGACTTGACACCAAATTGGGTGACAAATCAAAACCCACCATCACTCATCCCTTCACTATATAAGCCTTTATCTTCTTCTTTAAGAAATAATGGAATGGGCCGGAAAATCTCATGCAAAGCTTCAATCTCTCTCTCAAAAATTCAAATTAATGGCTAAAAGTTTTATCTCTAAAAACCCATTCTTTCTCCCTTTCAATTCATCACATTTTCGCTCCCACAAGCTAGTTCTATGGTCGGAGAATAGCGGGGAGGATTTTAGTGGTAGTCCACGATGTGTTTATGTGAAGAATCATCCATGGAGTTGCAAGAAATCGAGCTTCAAAGGTAAGTTTTCGTTTATCTGTTTTTTATGTTTATTTACATGCTTTTAATTAGAGAAATTAATGAAATTAAACGCCGAAGATCGTCAATTGCTTCCGCACGAGTTATGTAAACTCCTACAGTCTAACAAGGTTCTGTTTCTCCTTTCCGATACATCATTCCATTATGATGTACTAGGTGTTGAGAGTTGGGACGTAATTCCATGCTCTATCAAATAAACCTAGAATCTCGAGTCCTTATACTCTCTACCTCGATCAGATCGAAGCGTCATTATTGTTTTATCTAATTTTGTTCTTAACCTCAGCCTTATACTTTTTGAACATTTCAATAATTGGGACTTACGATGTATTAGGTAGAGATAATTCACCTTGAACAATTATTAATCAATTATTCATACCCTGTTCAAGCTTTAACATTCATTCGATTCAAAATCAGAATGTATTAGCTCTAAGGTTTCTTTGGCATTATAACCTTTTCCCTCAGTAAAAGGTTATTTTAAGTC
The DNA here is from genome assembly GCA_036850905.1 of Luffa acutangula. NCBI lineage: Eukaryota > Viridiplantae > Streptophyta > Magnoliopsida > Cucurbitales > Cucurbitaceae > Luffa > Luffa acutangula. The sequence continues at coordinate 22,231,464 of CM072087.1, forward strand.
GGCTTTACCCTTAAAGCATGACTTATATGGAGGTAATGAGTCGTCTTCTAACCTATTTAGAAGTTAATCTTAGGCCAATCTTCAATCGTATTGAATATGCCTAACCTCAAGTGTCAAAGATAGGTACATTAGAGAAACACGTTGCCTTTTGGTTGAGTCTTTAGCAGTTTAAATATCTCATAATTTAAAATCGCTTTAGACTCTGTCGGTCTTAACACGTATATTTTATTCTTCATGTTTGCAGAACAAATATTGGCATCCTTTTGAAATGAACGGTTCATGCACAAAAGGTAATAGAATAGCCTTGTTCTAGCAAACCATATATAGAAATCAAAATTTCTTTTAATCTTAGGAACTTATATGCATTAAACAATATGTAACGTTCCTGAGAGAAGAATAACTTTATGTCTCCCACTGCCTTAGTCGAGATGAACTCTTCTAATTCAATTCTAAGCGTTATCTTAACTAGCTGACAACTATTGCCAAGAACTCATTCCTTCAAAAGAAACAACGTGATTAGTGAGCCCTGAACCGAATATCCAGGTAAAATCACTATTCTTACTAAGCACGTTCTCAAGATGAACAAATCTCATATTTAGAGTCTTGGGTTATGTCGTTTTTGGTTAAGCAGTTTTCTATGTCATATTTAATATGATCATTTCGAGAAATGAATTAGATATAACATGTTGGGGACATTCCTATTTTTAAGACCGTTTTAAATCACTGACCATGATCTAGTGTTTAAGTTTGTTTGATTAGTCGTATATTTTTATACCAATAATGTATTTGGCGTATAAACGAGACATTTATAGAACCTATACTTATTACTCAAAATAAACAAATAAACTTAAACTGGTTGTCTAATTTTTAACCCTTTACCTAATCCAATCAATCTAGCAAAAGCAATTATGCGCCCTATGAATCATAATTCTTTTGCAATGATACTTTAGATGTTCAGAGTAACTACCACCGAGGGGTGATCAACTAGTCCTCCTCTAAACTGAGACATTCTCAACCAAACGCTAACACAATAATCACTTATATCATGTTAGTGTTTAGTTACCGTTGTTTGGTCAATAATCTCAATCCTGTAAGTGTAACCCTCCATTTTCAGATCCCAGAGGACGACCCCAACAATGCTATCAAATGGAAAAGCAAATGTTGGGAATGGCCTTAAGAAACCCTATCCATTTCTGGAGTTTGTGTTGTTCCGAATCCCATGTTACATCCCTCTGAATGGTTTAGTAGCTCCAGGGCATACTTAGCAAGCGCAACATGGGAATCTCACTATGTAATGCCCCATGTTTTTATTAATATCTAACCTAGTGACATTACTAACTCATAATGAACAAACCGAGTGCTCTGAAAATTTCGACAGCATAACGACATATAACGGACTAAACCAAAAATTTTCCAAAGACCTACTAGGACAAAAATAACACTTCCAATATCATCCACTCACAACCGCATCACAACGCCTCAGGTTCACAACAGAACTCCCAGAGCAAGTATTCGTAGAAGTGTGTGTACGATTTACCGCAAGCGCAAGGGTCACAAGTAATATAAAACGGAAAGTATTCCGAGCATCGAATCCTCAGGGAAGCGAAGCGAAAATTAAGCAAAGAAAAAGTCTCTTGAGCACTAAAAATACTTGGGTGAAATAATATTTAGGGAATAGATCATGCAAATAGGAGGAATTTAAAATTCAAAACAATTAAAACAAAATAATTTGATCAATCAAAATAAAGTATGAAGAAAGAGTTTTCTTTGAATGGAAAGAGGGGTCTTGAAAATCAATTATTAGCTAAATAATTGTTATAATTATCTTATCTCATTGCCCAACTAACTATAATCCTAGAATCTCCGTTAATCACATAGGTTCTCCTGTCGGTTTCCCCTAATTGTAATTAATTCATTTCAACAACCTAAGTGTCCTTAACGCTATTAAAAATCATTAATTATTACGCTCTGATTCATTTTAGGAATCTAAGTTTAATCAACTAATCCCGGTGTCACAACAGACAATTAAACTAGTTGCATGGATTATGATCTATCCTAATTTCTCTCCGTCGAGTTTCCATTAAGAATCGAATCATTACACAATTGGCCAGATTGAATAAAGCATTAAGCACATCCATACAAATAATTAGGACAACGGCAAGAGACAAGAAATTACAACAATATTTGAAATATAATTTCATTTCAAGACCCCAAATTGGGGTTTAGCTACACATGGCTAAAATATCCACCATAATTACAATAGAAAGCATAATCAAGAGCATAAAAGGAAATGAATTGACCGTCGAAAAACCCCTTGCTGACGCTCAGAGCTCCGCCGACTACTCCTTGAGCCTCCTAAGATGCTCCCCAAAAACTCCCAAAATATTTCCCACTAAAGAATTCTCTCAAAAAGGCTAAAAAGCCTTGAGAGAGGCTCCAAAGGAGCCAAAGGAGGGAGGAAAGGAAAGAATTGATGGAATGATTGATGGTGAATGAGGCACCCAAGGGTGCCTTTTTATAGGCCCGGATTGGGGGTAGCGTCGCGACACTACATTGCACAGCGTCGCGGAGCTGCCTTGCACGCGACTTGCTGCCCAAGAAATGGGTAGCGTCGCGACACTGCCTTGCATAGCATCTCGACGCTGACCCAAATTTCTGCATATTCAGCTTCAGTTTGTGCTGTTTTTGGGCCTTCTCTTCACTTCTTTTTTGGGCTTTTTTTATCATGATTGTCTTCTTTGGGTCCCCATTTGATCAAGTTTGGATTTTGGCTTCATTTGCTTCATTTTTGGCACTTTTTCTCCCAAAATCACCAACTTTGCTCCTAAGGACCAAATAACAAAATTCATTAAATATTTTCATTAAAAACACGATTAAAGCACATAAAAGCTTAATAAATTGGGACTAAAATAGCGACATTTGTGCTCGCTATCACACCCCCAAACTTAAGCTTTTGCTAGTCCCGAGAAAAATAAATTCTAAAGATGCATGAAATAGAATCGCTCAGGCCTCAATGATTTTGGAATTCTTAGGATAGAATGGAAAACATGCAAGTTGAATAAGCAAGCACCGCATACTCTTGAAGAAATCTTAAACTAGTTTGAACTTAAGATTAATGAATAGCATGCTCAAGACTTATCTATTTATTCTTTTACTAACCTAGATTAGTCTTATGGCTTTCTCCATTTGTTTTCCCCCTACACTGTTGATAACTGCCCAAAAGGTAGTTATTTAGGCCTCAATTATACAGGGATTTGTGTGCCCTTTATGCTTATTAGGGTTGGTTTTAGAGAAATATTACATGATTTAACCCATTTGGAAGAATGGAAGCTTTGGAAATAATTTTATGCAGATTATGCTGCTGAGCGACTGGAATGAGCAAATTCTATGGTGCAGCAAAACTGGGAGCAGAAACTGCCACATCACAGCTCGTTAGCCAACTTTATGAACCGACTTCTATTGAGATATTTTCCGGATAAAGGATCAAGGAGAGCCTTACACGTGTCCTAGTTGACCTAATTCAAGCCTCCCATCCTTCTATAAAAGGAAGTAGCCGTCAAAGTCAAAATTATTCCATGTTTTCCCTTGGAAGCCGAATAGTTAGGGAGATTGAAGATCATCAAGAACACCATCAACCGCAAGCTGATTAGGGAGTTTACCTTCTTATTTAACTTGTAGTTATGGACATGCATACTCAGATTGTAATTCGTATTCCTATGCTTATTATGAACTAAGTAGCTTAGGGTGTTGGTTAGGAATAATGTGATTACCGTGCTTCAACTCTAGTAATAAATTGACTATTGCATTTTGGTTAATTGTTGTGCTTATTCTTATTTTATGCCCGCCTGGCCAGCCGGTATGGATAGCTCTCTCTAGTTTCAAGGATGATTTAGAGAGTGTGTGGCAATTATCCACACTACGATCATTGTGTATTGGTGAACGCCAGTGACTGAGCTAGGGATAGCCAGTTGCCTAGTGCTTGATCGGTTGCTCTTCATTGGGTTTGAAACATATCCCAAAAGATCCGGAGTTCCGGGAGGAATCCGCTAATAATACTGCGAGAAATGCATGATCAACAATATTGCTAGAGCATATCTTAGAACAATCACTAAAGCCTAACCAGCGCCTGCCTTTAATCTGTCTATCTATTTGTTTACTTGTTGTTCTGTCATTTAATTTGCTTCAGCATAATTCCGATAAAACTCAATCATTTTTATTATCTTCGAAACCATTAGAAAGTTATACAAAATAGGTAAAGTGGAAACTCGTTCAGACCTTCGATTGATAATATTACTTGTTGCAGACTGTGTATACTTGCACAAGAATTCTAGAGTATTTCATACATATTTTTATTCACTCTAGGAACCCAACAAGTTTTTGGCGCCGTTGCCGGGGACTTGAATAAGTTTTTATCTGATCTGTTTTGTGTATGTGTTTTAGTGGTTTGGTGCTAGAACTTTTTGATTGTTTCTTTTGTTTTTGCAGGTGTGATTTTGGTGCATGAGCGATCCACCTGGGGTATGGTTTGAGCTTGATCCAGAAATTGAAAGGACATTTAGGAACAGAAGGAGGGAGCAGCGCAGAAACCAGATGGAGAATGCCCCGCAACTCCCGCAGGTTCATGAAGGTCCAGCAGCAGCAAACCCCCAGCAGAATCCGTTGCTGCAGCAAAACCCACTGTTTGAGCAAAATGAGCCGCGAAATAATCAGGCTGAGAATCCTATCTTGATAGCAAACGATAGGACCAGAGCCTTTCGAGCATATGCTGTCCCGATGTTTAATGAGTTGAATCCAGGGATTGCACGTCCCCAAATCCAAGCGGCGAATTTTGAAATGAAACCGGTAATGTTTCAGATGTTGCAAACCGTGGGGCAATTCCATTGTTTGTCATCTGAAGACCCTCATTTACATCTCAAATCTTTTCTAGGAGTTAGTGATTCTTTTGTAATTCAAGGAGTGCCTAGAGATGCTCTTAGATTAACTTTGTTCCCGTATTCTCTTAGAGATGGAGCAAAGTCATGGTTAAACTCTTTTGCTCCAGGATCAATTAGGACGTGGGATGAGTTAGTTGAAATTTTTTTGAGTAAATATTTCCCACCTAATAAAAATGCTAAATTAAGGAGTGAAATAGTAGGGTTTAGGCAACTTGAGGATGAGACTTTTAGCGAGGCTTGGGAGAGATTTAAGGAGCTTTTACGAAAGGGTCCCCACCATGGGTTACCTCATTGTATTCAAATGGAAACATTTTACAATGGTTTAAATGGAGTAACCCAAGGTATGGTCGATGCTTCGGCTGGAGGGGCCCTTTTGGCAAAAACTTTTGATGAAGCCTATGAAATTTTAGAAAGAATATCTATTAATAGTTGTCAGTGGTCGAATGTTAGAGGCACAAATAAAAAGGTTAAGAGTGTGTTAGAGGTTGATGGTGTGTCCACCATTAGGGCTGATCTTGCTATGATTGCTAATGCTCTTAAGAATGTGACAGTGATTAGTCATCAGCAGCCACCAGCTATGGAACCTGCAGCAGTGGTGAACCAAGTCACGAACGAAGCATGTGTCTATTGCGGTGAAGACCACAACTACGAGTTTTGCCCCAGCAATCCAGCTTCTGTATTTTTTGTAGGTAATCAGAGGAACAACCCTTATTCTAACTTCTATAATCCAGGTTGGCGCAACCACCCCAACTTCTCATGGGGAGGTGAAGGAAATAACGTATAAGCGCAACAAAAGATGAACCAGCCGGGATTCGCTAAAGCGCAGGTAATGCCCCAGCAAAATAAACAGGCTTTGCCCCAGCAAAATTCGGGAAACTCTCTCGAGGCGATGATGAAAGAATTTATGGCTCGTACAGACGCCGCGATTCAAAGTAATCAAGCTTCGATGAGGGCCCTGGAATTGCAAGTGGGTCAGCTAGCTAATGAGCTCAAGGCAAGGCCTCAAGGGAAACTTCCATCAGATACTGAACACCCTCAAAGGGAAGGTAAGGAGCAGGTAAAGGCAGTAACTCTTAGGAGTGGTAAGCCACTAGAAGAGTCTAGAAAGACCCAGGATTTAAATAGTAATAGTGATAATAATGTTGTTGTTGAGAAAGAGTTGGAGTCTGGTCAGGGTGCTGGAGGCAGCAAAGAGAATGCTGGAGCATCTGATTCTGTGCCAGATGTAGAACCACCATATGTGCCGCCCCCACCTTATGTACCACCTCTACCATTTCCACAAAGACAAAAGCCTAAGAATCAGGACGGTCAATTTAAAAAGTTTTTAGAGATTCTTAAGCAGTTGCATATAAATATCCCGTTAGTAGAAGCTATTGAGCAAATGCCTAATTATGCTAAATTTCTTAAGGATATTTTGACTAAAAAGAAAAGGTTAGGTGAGTTTGAAACTGTATCTCTTACTGAGGAGTGTAGTGCTATTCTCAAGAATGGGCTATCCCCCAAGGCTAAGGACCCAGGGTCATTTACTATACCTGTGTCTATAGGTGGAAATGAATTAGGTAGAGCACTCTGTGATTTAGGTGCAAGCATTAACCTTATGCCTCTTTCGGTCTATCGAAAGTTGGGTATTGGTGAAGCTAGGCCTACCATAGTTACACTCCAACTAGCTGATAGGTCTATCACATATCCAGAGGGTAAAATTGAGGATGTCTTAGTAAAAGTTGATAAATTCATATTTCCTGTTGATTTTATTATTTTAGACTATGAGGCTGATAAAGATGTCCCGATTATTCTAGGTCGTCCATTTTTGGCTACTGGTAGGGCATTAATAGATGTTCAAAAAGGAGAATAAGCAATGAGAGTCTGTAATGAGGAAGTGAAATTTAATGTGTTTAAAGCCATGAAATATCCATACGAGATAGAGGATTGCTCCTTCATTAGGATTCTGGAGAGCACAGTTATTGAGACAACAATACAGGATTCGGCTGATAAGCATTCAGAAAAGCATGGAGAGGTTAGTGTAGAAGATTTTGAATTTTGTTCTTTAGATAGAAAAAATGAAAAAGAATTGTTTAGGTGTGAGGATGTTTTTGAGTCTTTAGTTTTAGATCAAAGAAAGGCTCCCCCAATTAAGCCATCCCTAATTGAGGCACCCACTTTAGATTTGAAACCTTTACCGGATCATCTAAAATATGTGTATCTTGGGGAAAGTGAGACGTTGCCCATTATTGTTGCATCAGATTTATTGCCGGAGCATGAAGAGGCCTTAATAAAATTGCTGCAGCAATACCGCAAAGCTATAGGTTGGACATTGGCTGATATACAGGGAATTAGCCAGTCTTTTTGTATGCACAAAATCACTCTAGAGGAGGGGTCCTTTAGGAGTATTGAGCAACAAAGAAGGCTTAACCCTGCAATGAAAGAGGTTGTTAAAAATGAGGTAATTAAATGGTTGGATGCTGGGATCATCTATCCAATTGCCGATAGCAATTGGGTAAGCCCAGTCCAATGTGTTCCTAAGAAAGGAGGTGTCACTGTGGTGTGCAATAAAGATAATGAGTTGATCCCCACAAGGACAGTAACTGGCTGGAGGGTTTGTATGGATTACAGAAGGCTTAATAAAGCCACCCGAAAGGATCATTTCCCTCTACCATTTATCGATCAGATGTTGGATCGATTGGCTGGTCAGGCCTATTACTGTTTCTTGGATGGTTATTCTGGGTATAACCAGATTACTATTGCTCCTGAAGATCAGGAAAAAACCACTTTCACTTGCCCTTATGGGACATTCGCTTTTAGGAGAATACCTTTTGGCCTCTGCAATGCTCCAGCAACATTTCAGCGGTGTATGCTAGAAATTTTTTCTGATATGATTGAATCCACTGTTGAAGTCTTTATGGACGATTTTTCAGTTTTTGGAGGGTCTTTTCAGAGTTGTTTAGATAATTAAGGAAATGTATTAAAAAGATGTGAGGATACCCATCTAGTTCTTAATTGGGAGAAGTGTGCCACTTCATGGTAAAGGAGGGCATAGTGTTAGGTCATAGGATTTCTAAGAATGGTCTAGAAGTTGATAGAGCAAAAGTTGAGGTTATTGAAAGGCTAGAACCACCGAATTCAGTGAAGGGAATTCGGAGTTTTTTAGGACATGCTGGATTTTATAGGAGATTCATAAAGGATTTTTCCAAAATCGGTAAACCTCTTTGTAACTTATTGTGCACTGATCATGTTTTTGACTTTAATGCAGATTGTAGGAAGGCTTTTGAAACATTAAAGGATGCTTTAATCTCAACACCCATTCTCTGCGCGCCTAATTGGAATTTGCCATTCGAGGTAATGTGTGATGCGAGCGATGCTGCGGTAGGAGCGATGCTGGGGCAAAAGCAGGGCAAATTTATTCATCCTATATATTATGCAAGCAAGGTTTTAAATGAAGCACAAGTCAACTACACAACTACTGAAAAGGAGTTGTTAGCTGTTGTGTTTGCTTTTGAGAAATTTCGGCCATATTTGGTTGGATCCAAAGTCACGGTGTTCACGGATCATGCAGCAATAAGGTATTTAATGTCTAAGAAGGATGCAAAGCCGAGACTAATTCGTTGGATTTTATTACTGCAGGAATTTGACTTGGAGATAAAGGACAAGAAGAGATCAGAGAATGTCGTTGCAGATCATTTATCTCGGCTTGATCCATCATCATTTTTGCTGGAGCAATCTGCCATTTCCAATTCTTTTCCAGATGAGCAGCTTTTTGCTGTTCAGGTAAAGGTAGTCAGGGATGTCCCTTGGTATGCTGATATTGCCAACTTTTTAGTAATGGGAGTCACCCCTATTGATATGGATTGGAGGCAGAAGAAAAAGTTTAAGCATGATGCGAATTTTTTCTTTTGGGATGAGCCGTTTATGTATAAGCAATGCTCTGACGGTATTATTCGTAGGTGTGTTTCAGGTGCTGAAGCAAAGGAAATCCTGGAGCAATGTCACTCTTCGCCGTATGGAGGCCATTTCAGCGGTCAGAGGACGGCTATGAGGATTTTGCATTGCGGATTTTTTTGGCCTACATTATTTAAGGATGCCCATTGGTTCTACAAGCAATGTGACGCTTGCCAAAGGAGAGGAAATTTGGGGCCTACAGATGAAATGCCTCTTACTTACATTTTAGAAGTTGAATTATTCGATGTATGGGGTATTGACTTTATGGGGCCATTTCCCCCTTCTAATGGCAATGTTTTTATTTTATTGGCAGTTGATTATGTGTCCAAGTGGGTGGAGGCCATCGCATGCCATCAGAGTGATGCCAAGACAGTAGCAAGGTTTCTTCAATCGCACATCTTTGCGCGGTTTGGGACACCTAGGGCTCTAGTGAGTGATGAGGGTACACATTTTGTTAATAATATCTTAACTAAGCTTTTAGCTAAGTATGGGATTAAGCATAGGATAGCTACCCCTTATCACCCACAAGCAAATGGTCAAGCTGAAATTAGTAATAGGGAAATTAAAGCTATTTTAGAGAAAGTAGTCCATCCATCTAGAAAGGATTGGTCCTTTAGGTTGGATGAGGCTCTTCGGGCTTATAGGACAGCTTATAAGACTCCTTTAGGTATGTCTCCCTATAGGTTAGTATACGGGAAAGCTTGCCATTTACCATTAGAGCTTGAGCATAAAACATTTTGGGCTTTGAAAAAGTTAAATTTTGATCTGAGTCGTGCAGGAGCAATCAGAATGCTGCAGCTTAATGAGTTAGAAGAATTTTGTCAATTTTCTTACGAAAATGTGAAAATGTATAAGGAAAAGACTAAGTTGTGGCATGACAAAAAAAATAAATCTAAGGAGTTTGTCAAGGGTCAAAAAGTTTTGCTTTATAATTCTAGATTAAAATTATTACCTGGAAAATTAAAATCTAAATGGTCAGGACCGTTTATTGTGATTGAGGTTTTTTCCAATGGAGTAATTACTTTGCAGGATGAAAAAGATGGGAGAGTATTCAAGGTGAATGGACAGCGTGTGAAGCATTATTGGGGTGAGGAGTTTCAGTCGAAATATCCTTCCCTAAGGTTGGTCGATCTTTGAGAGAGCAGGACTTTTGCGGGAGCATTTCACAGAGTAAAATTTTGAGCTCCCGAAGTTTGAATTGATTTTATTTTTCGTTAATTTGATTTTAATTTCGGTTAGGATAGATTTAATTTTGAATGAGTTATTAGATTTTATCTTTTGAGTATTTTTATTGGTAGGTAAAATTTGATCTAATTTTGATTTGATTCGATTTGATTTTCGGGTTATTTATTTAAATTATCGTGCAATTATCTTTTAGATAGTTGGATTTTATTTTATCTAGATTTTATTTTCAGTTTTAATTAATAGAGATTTTCTCTAATTCATTCGGCTTCTTTTGAGAATAACAGGTTAAGTTTGCTTTGATCTGTTTAATTAAAAAGATTTAATGTGTCTATTTTGAAATTCGAATTACGTATCTGAGATTCTTCAGGTTCAGCAGATTGTTGCGGCAAAGATATTGCTGGAGCAAATTATTCCGAGATAGAAGGGTTTCCGTTGGAATTTATTATTGTTACCGTTAGACTTAGCTTTAAATTCTCGTAGGTAAATGTGAGTGCATCATCTGATAAGGCCACGTGTTGCAGAGTAATTATCCAACGGCTTCAATGATGACAGAGCATCAATTTTTACCATGGCCGTTTGGAATTCGCAATTTTACCGTTGGTAATTTTTGAATTTCAGGTTTGTATTTCTAATTGCAACGGTAATATTAGTTATGGCAGGGCAAATCCTTTCGGTTAGGATTCTTGTTTGCTGCAACCCTATTTATTCGCAATCTCGGGTAAGTACATTTCACTTCGTTTTCTTGATCAAATTCTTGTGCGTGTGTTATTCTTTCTTTCTTTGAAAAACCCTATTATACCTTCCATGGCTAAAACAAGAGCGCGAAAAGAAAGGGAGAGTGAGGAGGAAGAGATACTGGTCACACCGGAAGTGCAAAAAGGCAAAACTAAGAAAAAGAGAACGCTAGAGGAAAAGGAAGCAAAGAGAAGAAGAAGGCAACAGAGGGCTGCAGAACAGAAGGAAGTTCAGGAGGTGGCGGACGTTGTTGCCACTACTGCGGAGGAAGGAAGTACTCAAGAACCTGCAGTACAAAACCCAGATATGGTTCAAGAACAGATTGCTGAGAAAAATCAAGAAACAGAGGCTGAAGGTGAGCATAACAAGGAGAAAACACCGGAGCCGGTGTAGGAGGCCCATGTTGAAATCATTATGCCTGAACCGCCCAAGCGCCGCCACATCAAGAGGAAGGCGGGTCGCGTGAGGGTGGTTCGGAACACTCCATCGCCTCCAACATCGGACTCTGAGGAAGAAAAAAGGGAAGCTGAGGATAAGGAAAAAGAAGAAGAGGCAAGAAAGGCAGAGGAAGAGCGTTTGCGTGTCCAGAGAGAAAGCAGGGGCAAAGGAATTGTCGAAGCATCAGGAGAAATTGAGGAGCCGAGGGCACCATTCATTCGCTTCGTCAACGATCTTGCTCGAGCAAAATACCAGGAGGTGCTGAAACAGGACTTCTTGTTCGAACGTGGATTTGGCAATGATTTACCTAGGTTTTTGGAGTCTGGAATAGTGAACCTCGGTTGGAGGCAATTTTGTGCGAAGCCAGAACCTGTGAATGCCAACATTGTTCGCGAATTTTACGCCAATCTTGACGTTAAGAATGATTTTGAGGTCATCGTTCGAGGAGTGCCTGTACAGTGGAGTCCTGAGGCCATTAATGAACTGTTCGATCTCTAAGATTTTCCGCATTCCGTTTTTAATGAGATGGTGGCTGCACCATCTAGTGATCAACTGAGTGCGGCTGTCCGGGAGGTAGGCATTGAGGGGGCCCAGTGGAGGGTGTCGCAGACAAGGAAGCATACATTTCAAGCTGCTTATTTGAAGAGTGAAGCCAACACCTGGATGGGTTTCATCAGGCTACGCTTGCTGCCGACAACACACGACTCCACGGTATCTCGGGACAGGGTATTACTTGCCTTTGCAATTCTTCGCTCGATGAGTATTGATGTAGGAAAAATTATTTCTTCTGAGATTGTTGATTGCTGGAAAAAGAAGGTGGGGAAACTGTTCTTTCCGAACACGATTACGATGTTATGCAGCAGGGCAGGAGTGCCCACGGTTCCAGAAGATATGATCATGACTGATAAGGGAATCATTGACACACCTAATCTGGTGCGGCTTCAGCGTATGCAAGAGGTTCGCCAGGGTGGGCTGGTGTATGGCGTCAATCAAATCCTAGAGCAACTGTCAGTGTTGACCAGTAGGTTAGAGTTTGCTGAAAGGCAAGCTCAGACCTACTGGACTTATGCTAAGAGGAGAGATGATGCGCTCGGGGGGGCCTTGCAAACCAATTTCTCAACACCGTATCTGGCCTTTCCAGTGTTTCCCGATGATTTGTTTAATCTTTGGATACCACCCCCGCCTGTTGAACGAGAAGAGGATGTTGATGAGGAGCAGGGTCAGGAAGATTGACTGATGGGATGACCTGGAGCGAGCATTACTTTTGTTTTTCCATTTTTGTTAGCTCGCGCATATTGACCCTGCTCACTGTTATAACTGCTTATCTTGTTTCTTTCTAATCTTTTTAATTTTTACTTTGAAAAAAAATATATCTGCTTTGTAATATTTTTCTATGATTTTAATGAAATTTCTGAATGTTTCTATTCCATGGGCACTGACTGACTCTAACTTAACTATTTTCTTCTGAATTTTTGAATCTTGGACTGATTACGCTTAGTTAGATCAAGGTATTCTGATCTCCAGAAACCTTTTGCTTGAGCATTTCTTCTAGCCTGGACTGTTGCTGCGACAAGAAGATTTTGACGGTAGTATTGACTTATATGATCCTCTTTAAGCTTAATCCTAGTCCCATGTTTAGTTTAAAAATTCAGATAGAAAAATTTAAGTTTGGGGGTATAATTGCTTAATTAATGATTCATTGGGGACAATGAATAATTCAAGTTTGGGGGACTTTTCGCTACTCCAATTATTTTGCTCGAGCATTCCTCTCCTTCAAAATTAAAATTTGCTAGGTTATTGAGTAACCGGGGACATTTGTGATACCCACAGTTTGTCTTCGCGTCAAAAGATGACCTAGGAAATGAGAAATATGAGAAAAAATTATTTGCTGAAAGAAATTATTTGTTGAAGATTTTGCTGAAAAAATTGATGGAGCAAAAGTTTTGAAGGATGAATGATGATCTAGCAGTTTTTCTGTCTCCCATAACTTAGGTGAGCTTCATCATAAAATGTCGCCATTCTGAGGGGCAAGAGATGGAATAACTAAGGATTTTTGAACTTTATAATGAGTATTGAGCCTAGTTGGTGATGAGCTTGAGGCAAGGGTATACTGCACCATAAAGTGGGTCATCCCATGCTTAAGAGCTTATGACTGTAAGGCTGCTTTAAGTCTGATAAATAATGTTATAAACCCCTTTAAAAATATGTTTTGAAATGTCTGATAATAGAGTTAGGCTGTGGTGAGTTCTTAGAATTAAGTTGAAAAGTGGTGATTATTTGTCTCTGCTGAAGGAATCATTTTGCTGCAGCAGAGCTTGGTTTTGCAGAGTGCTCAGGTAAAGGTTAAAGGTAGTGTTGGACTGTTTGGTTAGTGTTGCTCGGGACGCGCAATAGTTCAAGTTTGGGGGTATGATAACTGCCCAAAAGGTAGTTATTTAGGCCTCAATTATACAGGGATTTGTGTGTCCTTTATGCTTATTAGGGTTGGTTTTAGAGAAATATTACATGATTTAACCCATTTGGAAGAATGGAAGCTTTGGAAATCACTTTATGCAGATTATGCTGCTGAGCGATTGGAAGGAGCAAATTCTATGTTGCAGCAAAACTGGGAGCAGAAACTGCCACATCACAGCTCGTTAGCCAACTTCATGAACCGACTTCTATTGAGATATTTTCGGGATAAAGGATCAAGGAGAGCCTTACACGTGTCCTAGTTGACCTAATTCAAGCCTCCCATCCTTCTATAAAAGGAAGTAGCCGTCAAAGTCAAAATTATTCCATGTTTTCCCTTGGAAGCCGAATAGTTAGGGAGATTGAAGATCATCAAGAACACCATCAACCGCAAGCTGATTAGGGAGTTTACCTTCTTATTTAACTTGTAGTTATGGACATGCATACTCAGATTGTAATTCGTATTCCTATGCTTATTATGAACTAAGTAGCTTAGGGTGTTGGTTAGGAATAATGTGATTACCGTGCTTCAACTCTAGTAATAAATTGACTATTGCATTTTGGTTAATTGTTGTGCTTATTCTTATTTTATGCCCGCCTGGCCAGCCGGTATGGATAGCTCTCTCTAGTTTCAGGGATGATTTAGAGAGTGTGTGGCAATTATCCGCACTACGATCATTGTGTATTGGTGAACGCCAGTGACTGAGCTAGGGATAGCCAGTTTCCTAGTGCTTGATCGGTCGCTCTTCATTGGGTTTGAAACATATCCCAAAAGATCCGGAGTTCCGGGAGGAATCCGCTAATAATACTGTGAGAAATGCATGATCAACAATATTGCTAGAGCATATCTTAGAACAATCACTAAAGCCTAACCAGCGCCTGCCTTTAATTTGTCTATCTATTTGTTTACTTGTTGTTCTGTCATTTATTTTGCTTCAGCATAATTCCGATAAAACCCAATCATTTTTATTATCTTCGAAACCATTAGAAAGTTATACAAAATAGGTAAAGTGGAAACTCGTTCAGACCTTGGATTGATAATATTACTTGCTGCAAACTGTGTATACTTGCACAGGAATTCTAGAGTATTTCATATCATATTTTTATTCACTCTAGGAACCCAACAACTGTCTAAGAGCCCCTAATAGGTCGGAGTCCTTCTATCATGCCAAAAACGAAACTAGGGTGCCCGCCATTTTTTTTTTCTTTTTCATGGGGGAGCAAAACTCACAAATGATTTTTCTTTTTCTTTTCTTTTTCTTTTGCTACTCCCCAAACTTGCATTTTGATATCTAATGGTACTAGCTTTCACACTACGGTGCAGGGACCCTTAACTCGAATTTTATTCTTTGGTTGGCCTAACTGATCACACCGCATGTAGCTCTTTTTACCCCTAGGCTTTTTCTTTTGCAAGCAAATAATTTTCTTTTTCAACAGATTTTTCTTTTCTCTTATTTTCTTTTGTTGCTTTTGTTTTTCTCTCAGCAGGCATAACATTTTTTCTATCTAGCTCTTTGGAACAATCAAACTTGAACTTCCTAATATCAGAAACTAAGCCTATCGAGGTGACAACAAACTTTAAAAACCATAATAAGAATCTAGATATTCAAAGACGTCATTAGATAAGGCTATTGCATGCTTTAGACATCAAAACTAAGTATCAAAAAACTTTAAAATTTCACAATTTCTGCCGTGCTCCCAGATTCCACAACATATAAACCATTTTCTCCCAAAATTTCAAAAATCACATCCTTGGCTATCATGGCTATCTATTCATGCATCAAACAGAATTTAAATATGCTCAACACAACGAAAGCCTCCCCCCCAAACTTAAATTAAACATTGTCCCCAATGTTTTAAAAACAGTAAAGCAAGTAGAGGGATACTGGGACTTCCCTGAGCTAGGAGCGCTTCATCCTCTTCCTTTGGATCCAGAAAAATGGGAAATTTGGAATTTTGGGATTTGCTATGGTGATCCTGCAAAACAAAATTGGATCACGGAGCAAAGAGAATTATTTATCGAAAAAACAACTATCTAAACTTAATCCTTGGGTTGCCTCCCAAGCAGCACTTTCTTTAACGTCTTTAGCTAGACGAGGCTCGACACGCTTACGGAGGCTCAAAATAAAAATTTTCATCATCCTCCGGGCCCTGCAAGAAATCACACACCGAATTGCATACTACAAACAGGGGAGAAAAAAAACTTTCCCCTGGCCCATCTTCACTAAAGAGATTATCATAATAACATTTCAGAAAATAATCAGCTGCATCAAATCTCTTTTCCAAATCTCTATTCAAAAAGCAATTGTTAACAGATTCATCAAGCGTTATGATATCTACCGGTCTAAGATCTAAAGATGGCCTATCAATTATTCCAGTCCATTCATCAGAAAAGATATCTACATGCTCAGAAGATTGCTCAGACTCAGTATTAAAAAACGATTCAACTAAGCTATCATATGACTCATCATCAAAAGAATTAAAGAATTCAAGAATTTCAGGATCAGATTCTGTACCATGCACAAATTCGAGCTCCTCTAGGTCAGATTCTATTCTATATACATCATTAGGACACAAATCAAAGGTATTCACATTGTCAGGGTTCATGCATTCAGGAATGTCAAGATCAGACTCAATAGATTCAGTGTAATCACGAATATACTCAGAATTATCCATCAAACAATCTTTCTTATGCATTTCATGCTCATCCTCAATGTCAGGCAATTCAATATCATCATCAAAATTATCCATTTCAGGAACATTTAATTCATTTTCAAAGGAAAGTAAATCATCAACTGTAGATCTTTCACAAGCAGGCAAGTCTAATTCATTTTCAAAGTCAGGCAGTTCTAAATATGCATCATGATCAAAATCCCTATTATCCATAAGCATTTCTCCTAAGCCTAGGCCAAGATTATAGTTTACCTCTTCATCGTCATCAGTCAAGTATTCAGGACCAACAGAAAAACATGTGTGCAAACTACAAAAAGATTCATCTTGGCCAAAAATACTAAACACGACTTTTTCATCATCAATATTCAACGTAAGTTTACCTGTGTGCACGCTAGTCTCAGCCTTACCAGTGGCTAGGAAAGGTCTGCCTAAAATAATTGGTACCTCTTTGTCCTCCTTCATGTCCAGTACCACGAAGTCTACGGGGAAGATGAATTTGTTCACTTTTACCAACACGTCCTCCACAACACCCATAGGGTGGGTAATCGATCTGTCAGCAAGCTGGAGAGTGATGTCGGTGTCTTTCATACCTGTTAAACCAATCTTCCTGTAAACAGAGTAGGGCATTAAATTTATACTTGCTCCTAAATCACATAAGGCCCTATCGAAGGATACTTCTCCTATGGTGTAGGGAACAGTAAAACTCCCTGGATCTTTCTGCTTAGAAGGTATCCTACCAGAAACAATGGTACTGCTACTCTTAGATAATTTAACATTTTCTTTTTTCAGACTTTTCTTTCTATAAAGCATTTCCTTCATGAATTTCCCATAATTCGGCATATTATACAAGGCTTCTACCAATGGAATATTCACAGACAACTTTTTAAACATTTCTAGAAACTTTTGAAATTGTTCATCTAATTTGACATTTTTAAATCTTTGAGGAAAAGTTAACTCCCTGAAATCAAAGGTTGGGCATTCCCCCCTCCACTTGGACGGGCTAATATGCGAACCTCTGTCATGGTGGTTACCCGAAACCACTTCTTCCTCAGTCAGTTTCTTTTTGTCATCCTGCCTTTCATCTTCTTTTCTACCTGCAAAATTGTTAGAAAAATCACATTTTAAATCAATAGAGTTGGGAGGATGTTGGAACCTTTCAGAGGAGGCTTTTTTTGCCTCAGTCCTTTCATCTTCATCCCTTCTCCTTTCTTCTTCCTTCTTCTTTTCTGAACTGTTCTCCAGTCTTCTGCCACTTCTCAGAGCCACCATCTTGCACTGCTCTTTCGGGTTAGGCTCAATATCACTTGGAAATTTTCCCTTTAGAAGGGCGTTCACTACTGTAGCGATCTGTCCTATTTTCACTTCCATGTTCTTTAGAGTTGCGTCGTGGTTGTTTACTGTCGTTTGAAGATTCACGTTCAGTACTCTTTGCTCTTTAATAAATAAAGCCACCATCTCCTCCAGGTTATTTTTCTTTTCAGGCGCACTAGATGATGCAAAACCTGGGGGCGGCTACAAAACATTCTTCGTATTTGAATATGAGAAGTTCTCGTGATTGCGTAGACTGTGGGGTGGTAGAAGTTCGGTACTCCTTGAGCATATGGTCTATTCCCTATGTACTGGACTTCTTCCACATCTTGACCTTCCTTCTTTGAATGACCTTCAACTAAGGTGGAAATGGACTTGACCACCTCAGATGAAGTCAACTTGTTCAGCGCGGTCAGAGATGCCAGTTGTGCCTTTAGTGAACTTGACTCATCCAATTCATATAATCCAGCCTTCTTTGAAATTGCTCCCCTCTCGGTCGGCCATTGATAACTGGTTGCCGCCATTTCCTCAAGCAGATTTTTGGCTTCTGTCACTGTTTTTGAAAGAAAACTTCCACCTGCTGATGTGTCTAGGACTGTCTTTGTGGAGGGATTCAATCCATTGTAAAATAACTATACTTGAAGCCAATCAGGATATCCGTGTTGGGGGCACCGCCTAAGCATTTCTTTGTATCTTTCTCACGCTTCGTACAACTGTTCCTCGTCAAGCTGCCTAAACGTTCCTATTTCAGTCCGGAGCTTGGTAGTCTTGGCAGGTGGGAAAAATTTCGTCAGAAAAGCTTGGGAAAGCTCGTCCCAAGTACTAATGCTGCCCGTCTCGACTGATTCGAGCCAATCCTTTGTTTTATCCTGTAGAGAAAATGGAAACAACCTCAACCTTATAGCGTCTGCCGGAACTCCGTTCATCTTCACCGTCCTACAAATTTCTAGGAATGATCTCAGATGTGAGTGGGGGTCCTCGGAAGGATGTCCCTTAAACGAGTTATCGCGCGCCATCTGAATGAATCCTGTCTTTAACTCAAAATTTGTAGCTTGGATTGGGGTGTAGACAATTCAAGAATTCTCGGTGGGAAGAACTGGCTGTAAGAAATCTCTAATTGCCTTGGGAGCTTCCTCTTGGTGGGCCATAGCTTCTGCTAATCTTCTCTCTCTTCGAATGGATCTAAGAGTCCTGTCAATTTCAAGATCTAGCAGAAACAAATTAACCACCTTGTTCCTTCGCATACAATGGTCCCAGTCAATCAAAAGATCCAAACAAAAACAAGACTAAAATAATATTCACAAAATAATGAAAGAAAAATATTTACACCTAAATTACTATTTATCCTTTTCTTTTCGATGTCAAGAAAAATTAATTTTGCTTAAAAATCAAGCTTCCCCGACAACGGCGCCAAAAACTTGTTCGTAGAAGTGTGTGTACGATTTACCGCAAGCGCACAGGTCACAAGTAATATAAAACGGAAAGTATTCCGAGTATCGAATCCTCAGGGAAGCGAAGCGAAAATTAAGCAAAGCAAAAGTCTCTTGAGCACTAAAAATACTTGGGTGAAATAATATTTAGGGAATAGCTCATGCAAATAGGAGGAATTTAAAATTCAAAACAATTAAAAGAAAATAATTTGATCAATCAAAAGAAAGTATGGAGAAAGAGTTTTCTTTGAATGGGAAGAGGGGTATTGAAAATCAATTATTAGCTAAATAATTGTTATAATTATCTTATCTCATTGCCCAACTAACTATAATCCTAGAATCTCCGTTAATCACATAGGTTCTCCTGTCGGTCTCCCCTTATTGTAATTAATTCATTTTAACAACCTAAGTGTCCTTAGCGCTATTAAAAATCATTAATTATTATGCTCTGATTCATTTTAGGAATCTAAGTTTAATCAACTAATCCCGGTGTCACAACGGGCAATTAAACTAGTTGCATGGATTATGATCTATCTTAATTTCTCTCCGTCGAGTTTCCATTAAGAATCGAATCATTACACAATTGGCCAGATTGAATAAAGCATTAAGCACATCCATACAAATAATTAGGACAAGGGCAAGAGACAAGAAATTACAACAATATTTACACTATAATTTCATTTAAAGACCCCAATTTGGGGTTTAGCTACACATGGCTACAATATCCACAATAATTACAATAGAAAGCATAATCAAGAGCATAAAAGGAAAGGAATTGACCGTCGAAAAACCCCTTGCTGACGCTCAAAGCTCCGCCGACTACTCCTTGAGCCTCCTAAGATGCACCCCAAAAACTCCAAAAATATTTCCCACTAAAGAATTCTCTCAAAAAGGCTAAAAAGCCTTGAGAGAGGCTCCAAAGGAGCCAAAGGAGGGAGGAAAAGAAAGAATTGATGGAATGATTGATGGTGAATGAGGCACCCAAGGGTGCCTTTTTATAGGCCCGAATTGGTGGTAGCGTCGCGACGCTACATTGCACAACGTCGCGACGCTGCCTTGCACGCGACTTGTTGCCTAAGAAATGGGTAGCGTCGCGACGCTTCCTTGCTTAGCGTCTCGATGCTGACCCAAATTTCTGCATATTCAGCTTCGGTTTGGGCTGTTTTTGGGCCTTCTCTTCACTTCTTTTTTTGGGCCTTTTTTATCATGATTGTCTTCTTTGGGTCCCCATTTGATCAAGCTTGGATTTGGGCTTCATTTGCTTCATTTTTGGCACTTTTTCTCCCAAAATCACCAACTTTGCTCCTAAGGACCAAATAACAAAATTCATTAAATATTTTCATTAAAAACACGATTAAAGCACATAAAAGCTTAATAAATTGGGACTACAATAGCGACATTTCTGCTCGCTATCAGCAAGCGATTCATGTCTCTTAATAATATAAATCAATAAGGCATCGACAACCAAAAACGCAACTAAGGACCACTAACTACACTTTAACTTATTAGAAACAAACTTAATCATTATAAACTGAAATAAGAGATAGAGTTTATTAAAAACAATCTCAACTAAACCTAGAGTCTCAACAAAAATAAATTCAAAACTAAAATAATTAGGACAAACAATTATCCAACCAATGAAAACAACACTACCCTATCCAAGATAAAAAAAAAATGAAGGAAAATAACGCTATCCATCTACGGTCCTTCCTCATGCGTCTCTTTTGCACCATCAAGCTCATAGCAGTCCTCATAACCTGCATAATCTAAAATGTTGGGGGAAAGGAGGGGAGGGGGTTAGTACAACCACGATACTAGTAAGCAACCCTTACCTGAAAAGCCATCAACCACAACCAAGCAAACACCATACTTTTCATGCGCAAACAACATGCTTCTTTAAGCGATAACATAACGACATGCTCAAAAGCTAATAAAGTGAGTAACTCTCCTAAGCCATAACTCATGCAACCCTCTATGCAACTCATAACTAATCATCAAACTTATTTAGCCCTCACTTGGCTCTCCAAGACTAACCCTTCGAGCCGCATTGTCCCCTGACCATTTGTACTCAGGGCCAGAATGCTCTCTACGGAGCTTGGCGTTCGACCCTTGACCATTTGTACCCAAGGCCTCAAGCTGTGCATCGACCCTTGGCCATTTGTACCCAAGGTGCACTGTTGGGCTCATAGAGTGAGTAAAATTAATATGCAAATGGACTCTAGAACAATGTGCAAGTATACACAATCCGCAGCAAGTAATAAGTATTTATCGAATCCAAGGTCTGAATTAGCTTTCACTTTATCTATTTTGTTTAGCCTTTTAATGGTTTCAAAAGTGGTTAAAATTATTGGTTTTTATAGAATGCTGAAGCAAAAGAAATGACAGAACAAAAGGTAAACAAATAAGTAGACAGATTAAAAACAGGCGCTGGTCAGGATTTAGTAATTGTTTTAAAAGACGCTCTAGCAATATTATTGATCAGGCAAAACTCTTGCAGTCTTAATAGCAGATTCCTCCCGGAACTCTGGATTTTTTAGAATGTGTTTCAACTCCAATGACGCACTACCGATCAAGCACTAGGCAACTGGCTATCCCTAGCTCAGTCACTGGCGTTCACCAATACACAATGATCTAGTGTGATTAATTGCCACACACTTCCCAAATCATCCCTGAAACTAGGAAGCGATATTCATACCAGATGGCCAAGCGGGCACAAAATGTAAATAAGCATTACAAATAATCAAGATGCATCAAATCAATCATGTATTGCATAGAGATTAAACACGACAATTCATATTTCCTAACCAACACCAAAAGCTACTTAGTTCATAAAGTGCATGGTAACACACGTTACAATCTGAGTAAATGCATCCATAATTACAAAATAATACAAGAAAATACTAATTCCCTTGATTGACTAAGTAATATAAGGTTTCCTTGATGTCCCTAATTTTCTCCTCTATTCAGCTCCCAATAATGGAAATGAGAAGTAATATTTTTCCCAAGAGTGGAATGAATTTGACTTGGGCGACTTCCCCTTTTATAGAGTAGAGGCAAGCTTGAATTAGGTTAACATAGACACGTGGATGGGTCTCCTTACTCCATAAACCTGAGAATAGCTTAATTAAATTCAGTTCATTAAATTGGCTAACGAGCTGTGACGTGGCATTTTTGCTACTTGCTTTGTTGCAGCACAGATTTTGCTCCCTCAAGTCGCTCAACAATATATTATGCACAAAATAACTTCCAAAGCATCTATTCTTCCAAATGGGTTAAAACATATAATATCTATCTAAAAGCAACCTTATTTAGCACAAAAGACACACAAATCCCTATAGAAATAAGACCTAAATAACTCTCTTTTGGAGAGTTATCATACCCCAAACTTGAACTATTGCGTGTCCCGAGCAATACTAACCAACCTTCCCTTAAGAATTCAAAGCGTTAGAGAAAACATAACTTAATCAAAACATATAATCCAACACTACCTTCAACCTTTACCTGAGCATTCTGCAAAACCAAGCTCTGCTGCAACAAAATAGTTTTTCCGGCATGGACAAATAATCATGATGTGGACTTTTCCTACCGCAAGCGCACGAGTCAAGTAATAATATAGTGAATAGTAAATTCGAATGTCGTCCTCTGGATTGGATTTTTAAGCAAATCAAGTATTGTGAATAATCTCGCTCAATTTTATTTAGGGATTAAAAAGTGATGAATGAATGATAATAAAACCAAATCAAAGCAAGTAAAAAGAATGGAAATTCAATTGGGAAAAACTACTTAAGGAATTGATTTCGCCGATTTAGTTTAGGATTGATTTTAGGGAATAAGTTATTATGCACAATGAAATTATGAGCCAAAGACCCTTTAATCACAACTACCTCTCCCGAGTATAATTGATTCTCAAGCAAATTAACAAACTTGATATCCCTATCTAAGTTTATTAACATGCAAGGCAATGAGATCTTTTAACCAATTCTAAAGATAATCTAAAACCGTCAAGAATTAGAAAGTAAACTTTATTCATGCAATCTTGAGCAAGTCTAAATCAAATCCCCTCTCCCGAGCTAGATTCGAAACTTAAATCAATCAACTAATGGCCAATTAATTGAAAGCATTAAATCAAGATTACAAACACACTAACATTGCACAACTTAAACCGTAAATCAATCCATAAACTTAATCAACTACATCAATCCCTAAGCTACAAGTTTAGCTGCTCATGAATGAAAATACAATCTCAACTAAACATATGAAAGCCATAAATTTAACTAAAGGAAGAAAAGGGAAAAGAAAACTCAATGTAGGCCGAGTCCCGACGTCCCCGTCACGATCCCCACGAACAATGGGTTGATTTCCAAGTCTCCCCCTTTGTTTCAGCCTCCAAAGTGCTCTGTTTTGCTCTGTTTACGGCTCCAAAAGGTCCCAAATCGAACTCCCCAAAAACCTAGCCGAAAATAAGCTTTTATTCTGATTTTTCGTCTTAGCGTCGAGACGCTGTCAAGACAGCGTCGCGACGCTGCCTCTTATACGCGCGTTCTGAATAAGGAAAAACGGTAGCGTCGGGACGCTTCCTATCGTAGTGTCTCGACGCTGTGAGCTTTACGCGCATAATCTGATATGGAATGTGAGCGTCGAGACGCTCAAGAGCTAGTGTCTCGACGCTAGCCTGTTGTTGACCGAGATTTGACTTTTTTCCACTTTTACTCTCTTCATTCCTTTGCATCTTTTCATGCCCCCGAGCACCCGATTAACTCTAATATGGCATTATGGCTCCAATCAACCATTTCCTACAAAATAAACAATAAAGCACAATAAAATGGCCCAAACATCATAGAAGACTAGCTAAATTAAATAAGTAAAAGTAGCTAGCTATGCTCGCTATCAAATACCCCCAAACTTAAGCTTTTGCTAGTCCTCGAGCAAACTCTAAATCAGACATACAATGGAAGAATGGATGCAACAATCATAACTCAATCCTCAAGGCTCAAAAGTCAATAACCAAGCAAGCAAGAGATATGCACACAAGGACCAATGAGGGAGACAAATTAAATTTTTTCCAAAATTAACTTGCACAAGCGAGATCTAACTCAACAAGATCAGACTCTACTAGCCCGAGATTGGATTATTAAACGCTCAGCTCATCTTCCCTCTACACTGGCACTAAGGCTTCACTAATGAGTTAATGCAACAAATTAGTTTGTTTATCTCCATACGTAGGTGCTTTTAATTAACAAATGAATTAAGCATGTAAATGTGGCACTAGCTTTCACACACCCATTGCAGGGACCCTTAACCTGAGATTTCTCTGGTTGGCCTAACTGATCACAACAGGGGTAGCTCTTTTTTCCTAAACTTTATTAAACATTGCAAACTGTGCACAGGCCATGGCATAATAATTTTCTTTTCAACAGTAACAACAAGAATGATTTTTCTTTATGAGCATAAATAGCATATATTCTTTTCTTTCCTCCTAAGAAAGATCAAACATGCTAATTTGCAAAACATTAACTTTTTAGCTCTACCCTACACCTATCGAGGTGACAACAAGCATATGAACCTAATAATTTGCTCCTAAGCATTCAAATCCAAATCTAGCCAAGACAAATACTCTACTCATGCAAGCCATCTCCTAGAAAAATTTAAGTCTCCCTTTTTGGGCACTTATGCTTATAACTCATTACAAGCTTGAAAATTGACAAGAAAGCCTATCCTAGGACATCATAATCATGCAAAAGTAGCATCCAGAAAACAACCATATGCATAATTCAAAGAAAGCTCAAAACTATAGCCCGAACTCAGATGCTCAAGGGCTCCACAAACATGCTAATCAACCCCCAAACTTAAAATATGCATTGTCCTCAATGTATAAAGAAAATAAGGCATAAACAATCATGAGAACAATAAAAGAATGACAGGAGTGAATGATACTGGCCTGGAATGATGATGACTTCTTGCTTGAAAGCTTGGAATCTTGAAAGCTTTAAAGCAAAGGAGAGGAAGAAAACAAGACCTACAAAACAAAAACAAACAATAAATAAAAAACAAACAGAAAACACACTAACTTACTTGGGTTGCCTCCCATAAGCGCTTGTTTAACGTCATTAGCTCGACGTGTTGCACGTGCTTCAAGGAGGCTTTTGTTCTGTGAATCCAACAGAGGTGCTCTTTCTTGCACCTTTCCTGTAGCCCATGTAAAGCACTTCATCTTTAGAGTCTTCAACTGCTTTAAAGATCTCTTTTTCGTTCTTGACTCTAATAGTGAGCTCCCTGCGCTCAATATCTATGATCGCTCGCCCAGTAGCGAGGAATGGTCTTCCTAATATGACAGGCATTGAAGGATTTTCTATCATGTCCATAACATACAAATCAATAGGGAGGAAAAATCTACCTACTCTGATTAACACATTCTCTACAATACCAACTGGTCTCACCACAGATTGATCAGCCAATTGGAGCTTTACAGGAGTAGATTTAATCTCACCTATGTCTAACTTCTTACACAAGGACAATGGGATAACATTAATGCTAGCACCTAAATCACATAATGCTCTAAAAGAGTAAGTACCAAAACTACAAGGAACAGAAAAACTCCCTGGATCTGCTACTTTTTCAGGTACTTTCTGTTGTACTCTGGTGCTGCATGTGGAAGCAAGATAAATAGTCAACCTTCTTTTCTTTTCGCTTCTTTGCTAACAACTCCTTTATGAACCTGTTGTATTGGGGCATCTCTAATGCCTCTGCAAAAGGAATATTAATATTCAGATTCATAAAAGCATTCATAAATTTATCAAACTGAACCTGATTATTCTTTTTCTTCTTTTTCTTTTTCTTTTCCTTGGGAACCATCAGTGTGGGAGAAGGAATAGGAGGCTCAAGGTTAGGCTGTTCAGCCTCATCAGATGATGTGTCCTCCTCAGCTTCCCCTGTAGGCGTTTCATAGTCCTCAAATTCAGGTTCCTCTTCAGATTCCTCCTGGTGCACAGTGATTGCCTTACAGTACTCCATCTGGGGTTTCTCTAGTTCAGCTGGGGCCTTACCTTTGTTCATGGTGCTTAAAACATTTACCAACTGTCCCAGCTGAGTCTCAATGTTCTTTATAGCTGCACTGTGGCCATTCACTATTGAGTTGATGGCAATGACTGCCTCCTCTAATTTGGTTGTCCTGTTACTAGACTCTGCAATGAAAGCTCCAACAAGATCTTCTAACTTTTTATTATCTTGAGTTTGAGGGGCAAAACCAGGTGGGTTAAGAATATTCTTCGTATTAGCATAAGAAAAATTTTCATGGTTCCTATTGTTAGGGTGATAATGTGTAGGTGTAGAACTATTATTATATCCCCTAGAATTAAAATTTGATACATACTGAACCTGCTCAATAGTCTCCTCCTGAGGTCGAGATGCTAAGGCAGCAGCTGATTCAATTGACTGTGCACTCCCTATACCTGAAAATTTCATAAAAGCATTGGCAAGGGAAGTCATCTGGGCCTGGAGTGCACTTACTTTATCAACCTCAAACACTCCAGCGGTAATCTTTTTAGGTGTAGACCGCTCAGATGGCCACTGATAGCTGTTGGTGGCCATATCCTCTAAAAGTGTGCGAGCGTTTTCCACGGTCTTGGACAACAGAGTCCCACCTGCAGCTGCATCAACAATCGTTTTTGTACTGGGGGTTAAACCATTATAAAACAACTGTACCTGAAGCCAATCGAGGTAACCATGCTGAGGACACTTCCTCAGTAGCTCTTTGAATCGCTCCCAAGCTTCGAACAATTGTTCATCATATTGTTGTTGGAATGTCCCAATCTCGGTCCTCAACTTGACCGTCTTTGCAGGAGGGAAAAATTTCTTTAAAAAGGCCTGAACCAAAGCATCCCAGGTGGTGATGCTCCCAAGAGTAATAGACTGCAACCAATCTCGTGCTTTATCCTACAAAGAAAAGGGAAATAAACGTAAGCGAATAGCATCCTCAGACACTCCATTAATCTTTACCGTCCCACAAATATCCAAAAATGATTTAAGATGAGAATTTGGATCCTCAGTGGGTGATCCTCTGTATGCACAGTCTCGAGCCATCTAAATGAGACCGGTCTTCAGCTCAAAGTTGTTGGCATTAATCGGGGCATAGACAATCCCCGATTGTTGTCCCTGAAACACAGGCTGAAAATAATCTCTAATAGGCCTAGGCTCCTCAGGTGGATTTTGGTCCGCCATGTGAATAATTTCTCTATTTTCCCTTCGAAGCCTAAGAATTGTTCTTTCTATCTCGGGTTCAAATGGTATCACTTCTCTACTACTACGCATGCAAAATTAAAAATACCCTAAAAAGAAAAGACAAACGAATATGGAAATAAATAAAGAAAATAAAACAATTAATTCAAGAATGGATAATATAATCTAAAAAAAAAGGAAACAAAATAACCTAATATGGAATGCAAAAATAAATATGGCAAAATGCAAAAAAAGAAACTAACCAACAAGGAAAACTAAACTAAAAAAGAATAACAAGACACCAATATGGAAAAGATTACACAACTAAAAACTAACCTAGAAAATCAAATATGGAAAGAAAAACAAATAAGGAAATAAATGCAATTAACCTAAAAAAGTAACAATACACCCTAAATTAAGATCAAGCAATTTTTTCACAATATCAATCTAGCTAAATGTGCCAATCCCCGGCAACGGCGCCAAAAACTTGATGTGGACTTTTCCTACCGCAAGCGCACGGGTCAAGTAATAATATAGTGAATAGTAAATTCGAATGTCGTCCTCTGGATTGGATTTTTAAGCAAATCAAGTATTGTGAATAATCTCGCTCAATTTTATTTAGGGATTAAAAAGTGATGAATGAATGATAATAAAACCAAATCAAAGCAAGTTAAAAGAATGGAAATTCAATTGGGAAAAACTACTTAGGGAATTGATTTCGCCGATTTAGTTTAGGATTGATTTTAGGGAATAAGTTATTATGCACAATGAAATTATGAGCCAAACACCCTTTAATCACAACTACCTCTCCCGAGTATAATTGATTCTCAAGCAAATTAACCAACTTGATATCTCTATCTAAGTTTATTAACATGCAAGGCAATGAGATCTTTTAACCAATTCTAAAGATAATCTAAAACCGTCAAGAATTAGAAAGTAAACTTCATTCATGCAATCTTGAGCAAGTCTAAATCAAATCCCCTCTCCCGAGCTAGATTTGAAACTTAAATCAATCAACTCATGGCCAATTAATTGAAAGCATTAAATCAAGATTACAAACACACTAACATTGCACAACTTAAACCGTAAATCAATCCATAAACTTAATCAACTACATCAATCCCTAAGCTACAAGTTTAGCTACTCATGAATGAAAATACAATCTCAACTAAACATATGAAAGCCATAAATCTAACTAAAGGAAGAAAAGGGAAAAGAAAACTCAATGTAGGTCGAGTCCCGACGTCCCCGTCCCGATCCCCACGAACAATGGGTTGATTTCCAAGTCTCCCCCTTTGTTTCAGCCTCCAAAGTGCTCTGTTCTGCTCTGTTTACAGCTCCAAAAGGTTCCAAATCGAACTCCCCAAAAACCTAGCAGAAAATAAGCTTTTATTCTGATTTTTCGTCTTAGCGTCGAGACGCTGTCAAGACAGCGTCGCGACGCTGCCTCTTATACGCGCGTTCTGAATAAGGAAAAATGGTAGCGTCGGGACGCTTCCTATCGTAGCGTCTCGACGCTGTGAGCTTTACGCGCCTAATCTGATATGGAATGTGAGCGTCGAGACGCTCAAGAGCTAGCGTCTCCACGCTAGCCTGCTGTTGACCGAGATTTGACTTTTTTCCACTTATACTCTTTTCATTCCTTTGCATCTTTTCACGCCCCGAGCACCCGTTTAACTCTAATATGGCATTATGGCTCCAATCAACCATTTCCTACAAAATAAACAATAAAGCACAATAAAATGGCCCAAACATCATAGAAAACTAGCTAAATTAAATAAGTAAAAGTAGCTAGCTATGCTCGCTATCAAATCACCACTTTTAACTCAATTCTAAGAACTTGTCATAGCCTAGCTCTATTATCATACACATTAAAACACATTTTTAAGGGGTTTATATTTTTGTTTTTCAGACTTATAGCAACCTTACAGTCATAAGCTCTTAAGCTTGGGATGACCCACTTTATGGTGCAGTATACCCTTGCCTCAAACTCATCACCAACTAGGCTAAATACTCCTTGTAAAGCTAAAAAATCCTTAGTTATTCTATCTCTTACCCCTCAGAATGACGACATTTTATGATGAAGCTCACCTAAGTTCTGGGAGACAGAAAAACTGTTGGGTTATCATTCATCCTTCAAAACTTTTTCTCCATGAATTTTCTCAGCAAAATTTTCAATAATCAACTTTTTTCAGCAAATAATTTTTTCATTCATTTTTTTTCATATTCCCTAGGTTATCTTTTGATGTAAAGACAAACTGTGGGTATAACAAAAGTCCCTGGTTACTCAACAACCTAGCAAATTATTTAATGAAGGAGAGGAATGCTCGAGCAAAATATTGGAGTAGCAAAAAGTCCCCCAAACTTGAATTATTCATTGTCCTCGATGAATCATTAACATTTGGAATTATATCCCCAAACTTAAATATTTCTATCTAAATTTTAAACTAAGCGTGAGACTAGAACTAAGCTTAAAGTGGGTCAAATAAATCAACTCTACCTCAGAATCTTCTCGCCGCAGCAATGACCAGGGTAGAAGAAATGCTCAAGCAAAAGGTTTCTAGAGATCAGAATACGTTGATCTAATTATGCTTAACCAGTCCGAGCTTCAAAAATTCAGAAGAAAATTAGTTAAGTTAGAATTACTCAGTGCCATAGATCAGAAACAACGATTTGAAATTTCATTGAAAAATAAAAAGAAAGAAATTACATCAGCAGATATATATGTCTTTCTTTTAAACAGTAGAAAAGTTAAAAACAAGCAAAACAAACAAACAAGCTAAAACAGAAAAAGATGTGGTCAGAAATGCGCGAGCAACAAAAATATTTCATCAAAATAACTGTGCGCCCCAATTTTCCTTCTTCAATCCTCTGACCAGGATCTTCTTCTTCATCTCTTTCTCTTTCAACCGTCGGTGGGGGAATCCAGGGGTTCAGTAGATCATCAGGGAATATTGGGAGGGCTGGATATGGTTTAGAAAAATTCGATTGCAAGGCACCCTTCAGTTCTACATCCCTTCTCTTAACATAATTCCAGAAGGTTTGGAATTGCCTTTCAGCAAACTCCATCCTGCTGGAATGCATCTGTAATTGTTCTTGCATTTGGTGGATGCCACACACCAGACCACCTTGGCGTGCTTCCTGTGTCTTCTGAAGCCTGGCCAAATTTGGTGTGTCGATTATTCCCTTGTCTATCAAAGTCACATCATCATCATTCATTGGAACCCCTGCCCTTTGGCACAACATTGTGATAGTACTCGGGAAAAACAGTTTCCCAACCTTTGTCATCCAACAATCAGAAATCTCAGCAGAAATTATTTTGCCCACACCAATACTCATTAAACGAAGAATAGCAAACACAAGCAATACCCGGTCTCGAGACACTATTGAATCGTGAGTTGTCAGCAGTAAGCACAGCTTGATGAAACCCATCCACGTATTGGCTTCACTCTTCAGAAAAGCAACTTGAAATGTACGCTTCTCCGTCTTTGATAGTCTCCACTAGGGCCCCTCGATGCCAACCTCTTGGACAACCGCATTTAACTAATCACTCGATGGTGCCACCACCATCTTGTTGAAGCCTGCACGCGGGAAGTCCTAGAGGTTGAATAAGGAATTGATAGCTCCTGGGCTCCAGTCAATGGGTACACCTCGGACGATAGCTTGAAATTCCTCTTGATCATCAATATTGGCATAAAATTATCGAACAATGTTCGAGTTGACCGGGTTTGGCTTTGCACAAAATTGACTCCAGCCATGGTTCACTATTCCAGTCCTTAAGAACCGTGGCAAATCATCGCCAAATCCTCGTACAAACAAAAAGTCTCTTCTCAGCATCTCAACATACTTTGCTCTGGCAAGATTGTTGATGAAGCGGTTATACGGTAACCTTGGTTCCTCTGTTTCGCTTTCTTCTGGTTCTGGCGATGCATCAACAATACCTTTGCCATTGTCTTCCCTTTGTTTGAGAAAAATTTCTTCTTCCGCTTTTTTCTCTACTTCTTCACTTGTTTTGTCCTCAGCTTCCTTTTTCTCCTGTTCTTCTTTCTCTGCATTTTCTCTCTCGGAATCTGTGGTCGGTGGCGAGGGAGTATCAGTTCGGACTACCTTAATACGACCGACTTTTTGCTTCCGGCGGCGACGTCGTGGCACCTCCGGCATGATAACCTCTACTCGAGCCTCTTGTTCTTGCTCCACCTGCTCATTGCCTCCTTCTGGCATAACCTCCTTCTGTTTCTCTTGCGTTTCCTCAGTCTGCTTTTCTTGAATTTCCTTTGTGTGCTCTTCTTGAATTTCCTCCGTATTCGCCACTATCCGGTTAGTCGGCTCTGGGTTTTGTACTTCTAGTTCCCTCGGATTTCCTTCCTCAACTGTCTCGGCAGCAACATCCTCTACTACCTTATGCACTATTTCTTGATCCTCAACCCTTTGTTGTCTTCTTCTCCTCTTAGCTTCTTTTACTTCTGGTGTTTTATTTTTCTTTGCCTTCGTTTTCGGTACTACCTTATGCTCTTTTCTTGCTCTCATTTTCGCCATTAGAGACTCAAAGGTTTTTACAGTGAATAGAAAAAGAAGGAGAAATACAAACGGTAAAGGAATGAAACGAGAAAATGAAATGAAAAGAAACTTACCAAAGGCTGTGAATAAATAGGGCTACAACAAAATAAAATCTTAACCGAAAGATTTTGCTCTTCATTAAATAATATTACCGTTTTTAATGGCATGTAATTTGTAAAATTAAAACCATCAACGATAAAAAACTGAATTCCAATCGCCCATGGTAAATGATGATGTGTTGCCAACAACCAAGCCCTTTAACTTCCCCTATGCGACACGTGGCTTCATCAGATGCCTCAT
Organism: Luffa acutangula; assembly: GCA_036850905.1. Classification (NCBI taxonomy): domain Eukaryota; kingdom Viridiplantae; phylum Streptophyta; class Magnoliopsida; order Cucurbitales; family Cucurbitaceae; genus Luffa; species Luffa acutangula. The sequence continues at coordinate 22,263,622 of CM072087.1, forward strand.
GCAATTTACCTGCCCACATCAAATTTAAAATCAAACGGTAAAAATAATTAATTCGAAACTAAATCCTTCTTATTCAGCCGAAATATTTGATTCGGCCATAAAATTGCTGCAACAGCCTTCTGAAAAAAACGAATCTTGGATACGGAAGAATTCAAATAAAAAATAAAATAAAATTAGGAATTTTAAGTTAACCGCTTAAATCAAATATTTTATTTTTTTATATTAATATTATTCAAAATCGAATAAATCAGGAGAAACATTATTCAAATCTAAACCTAAACATAAATTTAAATAACCGGACAATACAAATTGAAATAAAATCTATTTGAATCTATTATGAATAATTAAAAATTAACTCGGCTAAATAAATAAATAAACCGAAAATAGAATCTACGGAAACATAAAATTCAAACTTAACGAATCTGATTGAAAACAATTAAATTCAAACCAAATCTAATTAAAATAATTCAAACTAAACCAAATCAGGGAGAAATAAAATCAAAACAAACACAGGGAGCTCAAAATATTGCTCAACGAAATGCTCCCGCAAAAATCTCGCTCTCTCATTCATCAACCAACTTTAGGGAAGGATATTTCGACTGGAACTCCTCTCCCCAATAATGTTTCACACGCAGTCCATTAACTTTGAACACTCTCCCATTTTTTTCCATCCTGCAAAGTAATTGCTCCATGGAGAAAAACTTCAATCACAACAAATGGCCCTGGCCATTTAGATTTTAGTTTCCCAGGAAACAATTTTAATCTAGAATTATAAAGCAAAACTCTTTGACCTTTGACAAACTCTTTAGGCTTAATTTTCTTATGATGCCACAACGTAGTCTTTTCTTTATACATTTTCGAATTTTCATAAGAAAATTGGCGAAATTCCTCTAAATCATTAAGCTGCAGCATTCTTATTGCCCCTGCATGACTTAGATCAAAATTTAATTTTTTCAAAGCCCAAAATGTTTTAAGCTCAAGCTCTAATGGTAAATGACAAGTTTTCTCATACATTAATCTATAGGGAGACATACCTAGAGGAGTCTTATAGGCTGTCCTATAAGCCCAAAGAGCCTCATCCAACCTAAAAGACCAATCCTTCCTAGATGGATGGACTACTTTTTCTAGAATAGATTTGATTTCCCTATTACTTATTTCAGCTTGACCATTTGCTTGTGGATGATAAGGGGTAGCTATCCGATGCTTGATTCCATACTTAGCTAGAAGCTTAGTTAAGATATTATTAACAAAAATGTGTACCCTCATCACTCACTAGAGCTCTAGGTGTCCCAAACCACACAAAAATGTGCAATTGAAGAAACCTTGCTACTGTCTTGGCGTCATTCTGATGGCATGTGATGGCCTCCACCCACTTGGACACATAATCAACTGCCAATAAGATAAAAACATTGTCATTAGAAGGGGAAATGGCCCCATAAAGTCAATACCCCACACATCGAATGATTCCACTTCCAAAATGTAAGTAAGAGGCATTTCATCTCTAGGCCTCAAGTTTCCTCTCATTTCGCAAGCATCACATTGCTTGTAGAACCAGTGGGAATCCTTAGATAAGGAAGGCCAGAAGAATTCACAATGCAAAATCCTCATAACTGTCCTCTGACTGTTGAAATGGCCTCCATACGACGAAGAGTGACATTGCTCTAGGATTTCCTTTGTTTCATTACCTGAAACACACCTACGAATAATACCATCAGAGCATTACTTATACATAAATGGCTCATCCCAATAGAAAAATTTTGTATCATCCTGAAAGTTTTTTCATCTGCTTCCAATCCATATCAATAGGAGTAACTCCCTTTACCAAAAAGTTAGCAATATCAGCATACCAAGGGACATCCTTGACTACCTTCACCTCAACAACAAAAAGTTGTTCATCTGGAAAAGAATCTAAAATGGCAGATTGCTTCAGCAAAGATGATGATGGATCAAGACGAGACAAATGATCTGCAATAACATTCTCTGATCCCTTCTTGTCTTTTATCTCCAAGTCGAATTCATGCAATAATAAAACCCAACGAATTAGTCTAGGCTTTGCATGTTTCTTAGATATTAAGTACCTTATTGTTGCATGATCCGTAAAAACTGTGACTTTGGATCCAACCAAATATGGCCGAAATTTCTCAAAAGAAAACACAACAACTAACAACTCCTTTTCAGTACTTGTATAGTTGACTGATGTCTCATTTAAAACCCTGCTTGAATAATATATAGGATGGATAAATTTGCCCTGCTTTTGCCCCAGCATAGCACCTATTGCAGCATCACTCGCATCACACATTACCTCAAATGGTAAATTCCAATTAGGTGCACAAAGAATGGGTGCTGAGATTAGAGCAGCCTTTAAAGTTTCAAAAGCCTTCCTACAATATGCATTAAAGTCAAAAACATGATCAATACACAATAAGTTACAAAGAGGTTTACTAATCTTTGAAAAATCTTTTATGAACCTTCTATAAAATCCAACATGACCTAAAAAACTCTGAATCTGATTCACTGAATTCGGTGGTTCTAATCTCTCAATAACCTAAATTTTTGTTCTATCAACTTCTAAACCATTCTTAGAAATCCTATGTCCTAACACAATGTCCTCCATAACCATGAAGTGTCATTTCTCCCAATTAAGAACTAGATTGGTATCCTCACATCTCTTTAACACCTTACCTAAATTATCCAAACAACTGTGAAAAGACGCTCCAAAAACTGAAAAAACGTCCATAAATACCTCAACAATGGATTCAATCATATCAGAAAAAATCGCCAACATACACCGCTGAAATGTTGCTGGAGCATTGCAAAGGACAAAAGGCATTCGCTTAAAAGCAAACCTCCCATAAGGGCAGGTGAAAGTAGTTTTTTCCTGATCCTCTATAGCAATGGTGATTTGGTTATACCCAGAATAACCATATAAGAAACAATAGTAGGCCTGACCAACCAATCTATCCAACATCTGGTCAATAAATGGTAGAGGGAAATGGTCCTTACGGGTGGCTTTATTAAGTCTCCTGTAATCCGTGCAAACCTTCCAGCCAGTTATTGTCCTGGTTCGGATAAATTCTTTGTCTTTATTGCTCACCATCGTGACACCTCCTTTCTTAGGAACAGATTGGTCAGAGTTATTGTTGGGAGTGCGTCCAAAGTCCCACATCGGCTAGATAAGGGGATGATCATGGGTATATAAGCGAGGACAAGTATCTCCATTGGTATGAGGCCTTTTGGGGTAATCCAAAAGCAAAGCCATGAGGGCTTATGCCCAAAGTGGACAATATCATACCATTGTGGAGATATGTGTGTGTCCGGTAGTCCCTTGCAAGTGGTATCAGAGCCATGCCCCGGGAGTAGCCATGTTGGGTGGAATCCTCGGGTTTCGAACAAAGAAGTTGTGAGCCTTTAATAGTCATGGTGGAGGTCCGTGGTTGAGCTCTGGGTGGGCGGGTATACTCCAGAGAAGAAGAGTCGTCCTAGATAAGAGCAAGAACTCTCGGTAAAGCGGTGAAGCCTAGAGAGTTGGACGGATAGATGATTATTTGAGGGGAGGCTCGGTGGTACTTTGTTCAAGGGGAGGATTGTTGGGAGTGCGACCAAAGTCCCACATTGGCTAGATAAGGGGGAGATCAGGGGTATATAAGGGAGGACAAATATCTCTATTGGTATGAGGCCTTTTGGGGTAATCCAAAAGCAAAGCCATGAGGGCTTATGCCCAAAGTGGACAATATCATACCATTGTGGAGATATGTGTGTGTCCGGTAGTCCCTTGCAGTTTACCCAATTGCTATCTGCAATTGGATAAATAATGCCAACATCCAACCATTTTATCACCTCCTTTTTAACAACCTCTTTCATTGTAGGGTTAAGCCTTCTTTGTTGCTCAATACTCCTAAATGACCCCTCCTCTAGAGTGATTTTATGCATACAAAAAGATGGGCTAATCCCCAAAATGTCAGCCAATGTCCAACCTATTGCTTTGCGATATTGCTGCAACAATTTTATTAAGGCCTCTTCATGCTCCGACATTAAATCTAATGCAACAATAATGAGCAACGTCTCACCCTCCCCAAGATACACATGCTTTAGATGATCTGACAAGGGCTTCAAATCTAAAGTGGGTGCCTCAATTAGGGATGGCTTAATAGGGGGAGCCTTCCTTTGATCCCAAATCTAAAGACTCAAAAACATCCTCACACCAAGACACTTCTTTTTCATTTTTTCTTTCTAAAGAGCAAACTTCTAAATCCTCTACACTAGCCTCTCCATGATCTTCCATATGCTTGTTTGTCGAATCCTATATTGTTGTCTCAACAATTGTGTTCTCTAGAATCCTAATGAAAGAGCAATCTTCCATTTCGTCTGGATACTTCATGGCCTTAAACACATTGAATTATACTTTCTCATTATAAAACCTTATCATTAATTCCCCTTTTTCAACATCTATCAATGTCCTACAAGTAGCCAAAAATGGACGACCAAGAATTATTGGGACATCTTTATTAGCCTCATAGTCTAAGATAATAAAATCAACAAGAAATATAAATTTATCTACCTTCACTAAAACATCCTCAATTTTTCCCTCAGGATATGTGATAGACCTATCAGCTAGTTGGAGTGTGATTGTGGTAGGCCTAGCTTCACCTATACCTAGCTTTCGATAGACTGAAAGAGGCATAAGGTTAATGTTTGCACCTAAATCACAAAGTGCTCTACCTAACTCTTTTCCACCTATAGGCACAGGTATAGTAAATGACACTGGATCCTTAGCCTAGGTTGGTAGCTCATTCTTAAGAATAGCACTACATTCCTCAGTAAGAGATAAAGTTTCAAACTCATGTAACCTCTTCTTTTTGGTTAAAATATCCTTAAGAAATTTAGCATAATTAGGCATTTGCTCAATAGCTTCTACTAACGAGATATTTATATGCAATTGCTTAAGAATCTCTAAAAACTTCTTAAATTGACCATCTTGATTCTTAGACCTTTGCCTTTGTGGAAAAGGTAGAGGTGGTACATAAGGTGGGGGCGGCACATAAGGTGGTGCCACATCTGGAGCAGAACCAGATGTTCCAACATCATTATTGCTGCCTCTAACACCCTGACCCGACTCCAACTATTTCTCAACAACAACATTTTTATCACAATTCTTTTCTATATCCTGGGGTTTACTAGGCTCTTTTCTTTCTTCTAGTGCCTTACCACTCCTTAGAGTCACTGCCTTTACCTGCTCCTTACCTTCCCTTCTAGGGTGTTCGGTATCTGAAGGAAGTTTCCCTTGAGGCCTTGCCTTCAGCTCATTAACTAGCTGGCCCACATGCAATTCCAGGGCTCTCATTGAAGCTTGATTACTTTGAATTGCGACATCTGTACGAGCCATATTTTCTTTCATCAATGCCTCAAGAGAACTCTCTGAATTTTGATGGGGCAAAGCCTGCTTATATTGCTAGGGCAATACCTGCGCTTTAGCAAATTCCGATTGGTTCACCTTTTGCTGTGCTTGCACACTTCCTTGTCCTCCCCACACGAAGCTGGGGTGGTTACGCCAACCTGGACTATAAAAGTTAGATTAAGGGTTATTCCTCTGATTACCTACAAAAAACACAGAAGCTGGATTGTTGGGGCAAAACTCGTAGTTGTGGTCTTCACCACAATAGACACATGCTTCCTCTGCAACTTGGTTCACTACTACAGCAGGCTCCATAGTTGGTGGCTGCTGATGACTAATCACTGTCACATATTTATGAGTGTTAGCTAACATTGCAATATCAACCCTAAGGGTGGACACACCATCAACCTCTAACACACTCTAAACCTTTTTATTTGTGCCTCTAACATCCGACCACTAACAACTATTAGTTGATATTCTTTCTAAAATTTCATGGGCTTCATTAAAAGTCTTTGCTAAAAGGGCCCCTCCAGCCGAAGCATCAACCATTCCTTGGGTTGTTCTATTTAACTCATTGTAAAATGTTTCCATTTGGATACAATGTGGTAACTCATGGTGGGGACACTTTCGCAAAAACTCCTTAAACCTCTCCCACGCCTCACTAAAAGTCTCATCTTCAAGTTGCCTAAACCTTACTATTTCACTCCTTAATTTAGCATTCCTATTTGGTGGGAAATATTTACTAAGAAATTTTTCCACTAACTCATTCCATGTCCTAATTGATCCTAGAGCAAAAGAATTTAACCATGTCTTTGCTCCATCTCTAAGAGAATACGGGAACAAAGTTAATCTAAGGGCATCTATAGGCACTCCTTGAATTACAAAAGAATCACTAACTCCTAGAAAAGACTTATGATTTAAATGAGGATCTTCAGATGACAAACCATGGAATTGACCCACGGTTTGCAACATCTGAAACATTACCGGCTTCATCTCAAAATTTGCTGCCTCAATTTGAGGACGTACAATCCCTGGATTTAACTCATCAAACATTGGAAAAGCATACGCTCGAATGACTCTCGCCCTATTGTTCGCTACCAAGATAAGATTCTCAGCCTAATTATTTTGCTGCTCATTTTTCTCCAGTGGTGGATTTTGTTGCAGCAAGCGATTCTGTTGGGGTTCGCTGGATCTTCTGGACCCTGCAGAAGATGCGGCACATGAGCCATTGGATTTTGGTTTCTACGCTGCTCTCTCCTTGTTCTTCTCCTGAATGTCCTCTCGATTTTTGGATCAAGTTCGAACCTTACCCTAGGCAGATCGTTCATGCATCAAACTCACACCTGCAAAAATAAAAGAAACAATAAAAAAGTTATAGCACCAAACCACTAAAACACATACACAATACAGATCAGATAAAAACTTATTCAAGTCCCCAGCAAAGACGCCAAAAACTTGTTGGGCTCCTAGAGTGAGTAAAATTAATATGCAAATGGACTCTAGAACTCTGTGCTAGTATACACAATCCGCAGCAAGTAATAAGTATTTATCGAATCCAAGGTCTGAATTAGCTTTCACTTTATCTATTTTGTTTAGCCTTTTAATGGTTTCAAAAGTGGTTAAAATGATTGGTTTTTATAGAATGCTGAAGCAAAAGAAATGACAGAACAAAAGGTGAATAAGCAGATAAATTAAAAAAAGGCGTTGGTCAGGATTTAGTAATTCTTTTAAAAGATGCTCTAGCAATATTATTGATCAGGCAAAACTCTTGCAGTCTTAATAGCAGATTCCTCCCAGAACTCTGGATTTTTTAGAATGTGTTTCAACTCCAATGACGCACTACCGATCAAGCACTAGGCAACTGGCTATCCCTAGCTCAGTCACTAGCGTTCACCAATACACAATGATCTAGTGTGATTAATTGCCACACACTTCCCAAATAATCCCTGAAACTAGGAAGTGATATTCATACCGGATGGCCAAGCGGGCACAAAATGTAAATAAGCATAACAAATAATCAAGATGGATAAAATCAATCATATATTGCATAGAGATTAAGCACGACAATAACATATTTCCTAACCAACACCTAAAGCTACTTAGTTCATAACATGCATGGTAACACACGTTACAATATGAGTAAATTCATCCATAATTACAAAATAATACAAGAAAATACTAATTCCCTTGATTGACTTCGTAATCTATGGTTTCCTTGATGTCTCTAATCTTTCTCCTCTATTCGGTTCCCAATACAATAATGGAAATGAGAAGTGATCTCTTCCCCAAGAGTGGAATGAATTTGACTTGGGCGGCTTCCTCTTTTATAGAGTGGAGGCAAGCTTGAATTAGGTTGACCTAGACACATGGATGGCTCTCCTTGCTCAATAAACCCGAGAATAGCTTAACTGAATTCAATTCATTAAATTGGCTAACGAGCTGTGACGTGGCAGTTTTGCTCCTTTCTTTGCTGCAGCACAGATTTTGCTCCCTCAAGTCGCTCAGCAATATATTCTAAACAAAATAACTTCCAAAGCATCCATTCTTCCAAATGGGTTAAAACATATAATATCTATCTAAAAGCAACCCTATTTAGAAGAAAAGACACACAAATCTTTATACAAATAAGGCCTAAATAACCCCCTTTTGGAGAGTTATCATGCACCGATGACCTAAACGTATTGGCCCTTCCCCAGGCGCCCAATACCTGCTTTCTAGACTCATCACACCGACCCTTGACCATTTGTACCCAAGGCCTCGATGCTTCTCTTAAAACCACTGGTGACATGCCACCCCTCGACCATATGTACTCGAGGTGCACTAACATTCACCCAACTTGCCTTTCTTTCACATTCAGGTCCCTGACCTCTTTCTTACAACTATCTAGAATGCATATGCCCTGCAACATGCTCCTAGACTGATGTACTATGCCCACTAAGCATATACATACAACAACATGCTCTCGACTCATGCTAACTCATGAATACACAACAAAACTAGCATGCCTAACAACCAATCGCCACACAACAACAATTCATGCTATTCGAAGATTTCTTATATACATAAACATAAAAGAAAGAAGCAATTTACATGTATATAAGCATAGAAGCAATAAGCAAGAAGCAAGGGAAGAGTTGTAAGGCGAGTAAACAAACATCGTACATCATGTAATCAAACCGACTTTAATAGGTAAGAACTACTTACATATATAGCGCTCCTAAGCGATCCTAAAAGACCAATAGGACAACCGGAAGAGCCTAAGGAGCCCAAACTACAAACAACAACTTCTAAGGGTTAGGAATAAATTTCAGGCACGTAAAAGACTTAATAAAGGAATTAAGGAGTGTTGGAATTTACCATTCAACAATGAATAACCTCGAACACGTGTTGACCAACAAAAAAAGAGGTTTAAAACCACTTGCTTATAGTCCCTAGACAGTGGGTGTTCGAGTTTAAGGCTAACCAACAAATGGGTCACAATATTAGAGCGATATCGAGCCCAAAACGACATTGCACAACGCTGAAAAGGTAATAAATCAACCACGAGACCCAGTTTAAACACCGAACAAGAGTGGGTAAATCTAAATTTGAGGTTAATAAAGCATGGGTAACGATGAAGGCTTACCAAAAGAAGAATAAAGCATGGGTAACGCTGAAATAGACTTTTGCTCTCTTATTCTTTTTCTTTGTTTTAAATTTTGAATTAAAATATTAACCTAACAACACATTTAAAGACTCAATTAAGGGCCCTCAAGCCCAAATTGACTCTTAGAATATCTATAAGGATTTAGGTCAAATTTTAAATTCTAAATTTCAAAGGAAAAAGAAATTCTTGACTTAAATAAAATTAACTCAATCCAAGCAACCGCTAAAAAAATAAATAAAATGAAAGCAGCCAAACAAGAACTAAAACTCCAAATTCCAAATTAAATTTAACGGAGTTATTCGTACTTGAAAATCCGGGCGTTACACATTGTAACAACCCGTATTTTTCAATACGGTCATTCTTACAAATATTGCAGAAGCGATTTAACAAAACTGAAAACACACTTATTAATCCAGAAAGATAAGGCTTACAACCAAAGCCAAGTCTATCGTTAAGGGGGGGGGGGGGAGAACATACAGAACTAAACAAAACACAAGTTCTCATCGGTCATGCCAGAACGCTAGCCTAATCGCTACCAGAACTATCTCTTGCTCTTTCACCTAAAAACATTTTAAAAACACAAAGTGAGTAAAAAAAATACTCAATAAGCAACTTTCACATCAAGTTCACAATTCATTTCGTTTAAAACAAAACATAAGATTCAAGGTAATAAAAAATTTCAATATTCAAAACAAAATCATACTTTCAATCAAACAATATTTTCAGTCAAACAATACTTTCAGAACATATTGGGAAAGATGCATTAATGGAGTAACCCAAAACAGAAGTGGTTACTAGTCGGTAACACCAATCAAACATTCATACAGAATTGTCGATTAAAACCGACCAGAACATTTCAAATCAAATACTTAAGTGTGAGGTCATGTGAGTGAAACAGACACATGAATCTACATTCCAAAGGAATGTCTGTTGGGTTTTATGCCCTAAAACTCGTAGATAGTAAATGTACTTTTGACCGAACATTAATAAAGTGATGTATTATTCAATGTTTGTATTATATCTTGTCTTGTTAACCCTAATCCAATAAACTAAACATCCATGGCTAATAGAATGAGGCTTGAACTAGTATGTAGGGACATACGGGGATCAATGTTCAAGTTTTAGCCTAAAGGGTCTGTAGTATAGGGATAAGGCTGGGTACCTTATCCTGGTGACACTATGGATACGGCCCGCTTTGTATACTGATACAAACGTAATGATCCAACGCGTTCATGTGGTTGACATGTGAGTGGGGGTATCCTGTGTAATGAGTTTGCACAAAGACCGGACCGCGAAATAGTTAACCACTAACTGTAACACCGTTAGTTTGGTTTCTATTTCACTAGGATGACCTAGGCAACTTGGCCTTAATCCTGAGTGGATTATGGACTCCTGTCCATGAGGGATTGTCCTTTGATTTGTACGGGTGAGAGTGGCCTGTTCGTCGACTCAATAAGCCTACCATTTTGGGGACAAGACCGAGTGGGGAGCTGGGAACGTAGTCTTACAAGATGGAATTCACTCCTTCCCGATACTAGGGTAAGTAGAGGTGTGTTCCCTTAAGTGGTGTCTCCGGGTCTTGAACAATGGGCCCTACCCTCTTCATGGCACGAGAGGGATTTCTGTTTGTTGGTTGGACCACAAACAGGTTGTTCATTAGAGGAGCACTGGTACTTAAGGACCAAGAGGTAGCCCAGGGGTAAAACGATAATTTGACCTAGCTGGGGTACGAACACACGTGAAGGGCTAACTTGCTGTTGACGGTCAATATCCGTGGACACAGAAATATGTCTGCAGTGAGAAGAGTGCAGTTGTGGTTCTTTAGTGGAGTGAACCACAGTTAACGAACATTGATTAACTTGGATAATGAGTTTAACCAACTAATCTCATATCGTTGGAGCTTCTGATCTGTAGGTCCATTAGGTCCCACCGGTAGCTCATTTAGGGCGTTGAGGTAAAATTCTAAGGATGGATTGAATATTCGAAGTTGTTCGAATATTATACTAAAATATGAATTTGATTTATATGAAAACTATAGGTTATAATTAATATGCATTGGATGTATATTAATACTATAGTTTTGAGAGAGAAAATAGTAATTGAATATGTGATGTTCAATTTTATTTTTATTAATTAATTTCGAATTAATTAATTGATTTAGTTTAATTAAATTTGATTTAATTAAACTATAAGATAAGAGGGATATTAATTTAAATTGGATTTAAATTAATGTTATTTTAATTAATTTAGATTAATTAAAATATAATTAATTATAATTTAAAATTATGATTTTAAAAATTATAATTAATTAAGTTATCAGATAACTGATATTTCAGTTATCTGAAATTATCTTTTTTTCTTTTTTTTAAATAAAGAGACGTGGTCAGTGGGTGGTTGCAGATATCTCTCCCAATCTCACGCCTCTCTCCCTCTCTCTCGCTCTCTCGGTGGTTTTTTGGTTTTTCTGGGAAATCAGTGTGTGTCTCCAGAGAAGAAGAAAATCCTTAGAATTTTCGAGTTCCCACAAGCTCTTAACGGGTATGCCTTTGAGTATACTGGTGAAACCTCGTGGTGGTGTTCGTGACAATTTTTTCCAGCGGAGAACCAAGGAATTTTGGTGAAGCAATTCAAGAAATCTTCAAAGGTAAGTTATTCTTGAATTCTAGGATCCAATTTAGATTAGATCTAAATAAGGTCAAGCATGTTTTATTATTAAAAATTCAGTAGTTTTATTTTGATTTTACTGCTGTAATTTTTATTATTTTGCCAAACGTATTGGTATTTTATTCCAAATTAAAAACTGAGTAAAGGTTCTGTAAGTTTTCGCTGCGCAAGGGCTTTTATCCCTGCAATGTCGTCAAACCACATAAGTGTCTTCCCACAAATAAGTTTCATTTAAAACAATTCATACAAATACTTTAGTGTGAGGCCACGTGAGTGAAACACACACATGAATCTACATTCCAAAGGAACTTCAAACCACATAAGTGCCTTCCCACAAATAAGTTTCATTTAGAACATATAACTGTTGGGTTCCTAGAGTGAGTAAAATATGATCTAAAAAGACTCTAGAATTCCTGTGCAAGTATACACAGTCTGCAGCAAGTAATATTATCAATCCGAGTCTTGAATTAGCTTTCACTTTATCTATTTTGTGTAACTTTCTAATGGTTTTAATGATGGTAAAAATGATTTGGTTTTATAAGAATTATGCTGAAGCAAAATAAAAAATAGAACAAAGAATAAACAAATAGGCAGACAGATTAAAGACATGCGCTGGTTAGGCTTAGTAATTGTTTAGAAAGATGCTCTAGCAATATTATTGATCATGCAACTCTCGCAGTATTATTAGCGGATTCCTCCCGGAACTCTGGATCTTTTGGAATGTGTTTCAACCCCAATGAAGTGCGACCGATCAAGCACTAGGCAACTGGCTATCCCTAGCTCAGTCACTGGCGTTCACCAATACACAATGATCTTAGTGTGGATAATTGCCACACACTCTCTAAATCATCCCTGAAACTAGAGAGAGGTATTCACACCGGTTGGCCAGGCGGGCATAAAATGGTAATAGGCACAACAATTAACCAAGATGCAATAATCAGTATATTACTAAAGTTTAAGCATGGAAACTACATGTTCCTAACCAACACCTAAAGCTACACAGTTCATAATAAACATGGAAACATGAATTACAATCTGAGTAGGCATGTCTATAGTCACAAGATAATAATAACGTCCTCAACCAGCTTGTGAACAATGGTGTTCTTGGTAATCTCTAATCTCTCTATACTACTCGGCTTCCAAGGAAAGTTGGAATACCATAGACTTGGACGACTACTTCCTTTTATAGAAGGATAGGAGGCTTGAATTAGGTCAACTTGGACACGTTTAGGGCTCTCCTTGCTCCTTTATCCCGAAAATAACTCAACAGAAGTCGGTTCATGAAGTTGGCTAACGAGCTGTGATGTGGCAGTTCTGCTCCCAATTTTGCTGCAGCACAGAATTTGCTTCCTCAAGTCGCCCAGCAGCATAATCTGCACAAAGTAATTTCCAAGGCTTCCATTCTTCCAAATGAGTTAAAACATATAATATATATCTAAAACCAACCCTATTAAGCACAAAAGACACACAAATCCCTATATAAATGAGGCCTAAATAACTACCTTCAGGGCAGTTATCAATAACCGTCAATTCCAATATGGCTACTACAAAGCATACAACCCCCAAGACAAAATTTGGCATATCCGGATAGCACTATCGATTCAATTTAAAACACTTTTCAAAACATACATAACAGTAAACATGCTTTAATTTAACCAAAAAATTGAAACAGAATAAATTTCGATCAAAGCACTTTCAATTTAAAACAAACAATTTTAACTAAAATTTCTATTTTTGAAAGGATGTGGAAATTACTTACCTCGATCAAAACCTACAAATCTTAAGCCCAAAGCAAATCAAAATTCGGTTCCTTGAATCCAACCATTTCCTAAACATATCCAATACTTCTCTAATTAGAAACCAACGAATCCATCTTAAAGGTTTAACGAACAATCCAAATGACAATCAATCTTAACCTCTAAATTTTCCCACTTAAAATAAATTTTTTTCATCAAAAGTTGGGAAAATAGGCTTATAGGGTGCCTAAAACAGCATTGAAAATCTGGAAATTTTCACTTTAAAATCCAACTTTTTCATACAAAAAATCAGTAAAATAAATACCTTTCAATACCATTTAAATACAAAAAAAATATTTCAATTTCCAATCTTTAAAACCTTCAAAACTATCTTAAAATTGGGATAAATAACCCAGAAAATTTCTGCAACAAAAACAAAGATTTTCCAAGCATTCAACACTAAAACAAATAAATATTGTATACTTTAATACAAAAACCAGATTTGAAAAACCCAACAAAATTGCTGTAAAAATAGTAAAAACATTCCCTTTTCAAGAAGAAATCAAAACCCTAAATCATACTTCAATTTAGCAATCATATGGCGAACTTTTTAATAAAAAGAATCCACTTTAAACACAAAAACCGCCCCAAAATTAAAGAAACTCAAGGCTGGAAAATCCTGAAAAAATTCCTTTTTCCTCAAATATTGAATTTAAACCAAAAGCCCTAAGAGGAAAAATTGTGATAAAAAAATTTAGGCCAAAACAAAAAACATCAAACTTTTTAAGGCAAAAAGTTTGAAAACCAATTTCATCCTGAATAAGACAAATAAAACTTCATACTAAAACTTTTCAAAAAGAAAATAAAATAAAAGAAAAGCATAGAAGGGAAGAAAAACTTACTACTTTTCCCTGGGAAGGAAAGTGCTGAATGCGTTCTTCTTCTCTCTCTTTTTTGATTCAGAGCATAAAAAGAATTAGGGCTAAAGAAAAAGTCTTTTAAAAAGAACCCTAATTAAAACCCTAAAAGACTATCTCCTTTTTTTAAAAGGAAAAGGATAAATCAAATTATTTTATAATTCAAAAAGGAATAAATTAAAATTTCAAAAAGATCTTTGGAAATCAATGAAATAAATTAAATATAAATTTATATATATTTTTATTGGGTTGTTACACTCACGGTACAACCCAATGGAAAAGACCGTAGGATGTGTTGACCCACTTCCTTCACCCACTTACTATAAATACTTTCTCCACTCACCTTGATATTGATTTATGCAAACACCTTCCGAATGGACCAGTTGCGTTAGTAGACAACACGAGGCCAAGCATAAACCTCACGGTGTGAACTTTAGGAAGATCGTGAGAACAAAACGATTTATTTTCATATACCTTTTTCCTCACACTAAGTATTTTAAATGTTAGGGTCTTTTACTTAGGCAAATTGACGGGTCCGACTTGTCGAAGGTTGAGTTGGTCAAATAAAATTTATAATCCACGACACTACTACTATTTTGTAGCAATAGCGGTCGGGGTCGAACACAGGGAAGGGGACCTAACCATTGTAGAATTTTGTGCTTATGAAAATGGAGGGATTTTTGATGATGCAAGACATGCAAGAAAGATAAAATCAAATAAAATAACTAAATGCTGAATTTTAAATGGCACAAAACTAATCAAGCAAAGGAGAAATTAGACAGGATCAATAACATAAAAAGGGATCGTTGGATTAGGATTTATTATGCTTGATTTGCTAATAGTGAATTCGACAATAATTTTCTCTAATAATCATTCTAAACTGATTTGCTTAGGTCCGTCGGCTTCTGGGTTACTCGGAGGACCCCCCTACACTGACCTGTGCTAATTAACTCGCTAATCGTGAATTCAACAATGATTTTCTCTAATAATTAATCATTCTAAACTGATTTGCTTAGGTCTGTCGGCTTCTGGGTTACTCGGAGGATCCCCCTACGCTAACCTGTGCTAATTAACTCGCTAATCGCGAATTCGACAATTAACAAGATTAATTAATATGGACTCTATCGCTCGCCACCCCTTATGCATAATGTAGCAACCATCCGAGACCTCTGCAACGATTACTACTTATATCTAACTAGTTTATTAACAAGAAACTTTAAAACCATCTATTAAAACTAGCCGCTTTGAGATTGTGGGTTCGGAATCATAAGAACTAAATTAAAAAATAATTTAAATCTAATTCCTACAACCCTTAACATGCATCCTAGGCCTATCAAGGGTCGTCTCATGTAGAGAGTCACTTGCCTCAACCTAGTGGCTATCTAAAAATAACTAATAGAATACACAAGCGGTAATTGCATAGGGCTTCAATCCTAATTGACTAACCTCATGTATTGGTTTAAACGGGATAACATGGGAAACTCAATGAAAACAAAACAAGAACAGAAAGTTAAAACTAGAAAACTCAGCCAATATTACTTAGAATAAAGACATAAATCCAATCCAACGATCTAAACGAGTTTAGCTACGCATAGATGAAGTAAAAGAAACAAATATCATAAAAGAATGACCTACAAGAGTGCTGGAAAGTAAAAGAGGCAAAGAAATCGTAAAGGGGACAAAATTTCTAACCTAACAGCGGACTAAAACTGAGGCTAAATATATACAGAAAACATGCCGGCATCGAGACGCCAAGGGCAGTGTCTCGACTCCACGAACATAACACTTCAGCTCGAATTCGCGTCGGCGTCGAGACGCTAGCCTCATATCCCAACTTGTTGCTCAATTTCTCGATTTGATCTCAGTTCAACTCAGCTCGGGGCTTCAATCTTCGACTTTCGGTGTCAATCTTCGAGCCTGCTTCAACAAAATTAGGTCTCTTCACCTCCTCCTCGTCCAAGACATCAAGATGGCTTCAAAAACTATGTAATTGGCCTGAATTAACACCAATTAGCATGATCGGCTCCCAACACAGCCTAACCTCAATTAACTTGTAAATTGGACAAGAAAAGCATAAAAAGACTCTAACAAGCTTAGATTAGAGGCGATAAAATAGGACTATTTAGGTCCTATCAAATACCCCCAACCTAAATCTTCCTATTCCTCGAGCAAGGCACACACAAACCAAAGAGAAAGACGTTGTGGATGTAATTGAAAAGTGATTTAATCCTCAAGACTCAAACATTCAAAAAACTAAAGCAATCAAGAGACATTCACAAGAGAGACAAATGAGGAGACAAATCAAATTTTTTTCAAAGATTATCTTGCACAAGAGAGCTTCATCCCACCTAAAGAAGACTTTACTAGCCCGGGATTGGCTTACTCAGCTCTCATTCTATCTTCCCCCTACACTGGCACTAAGGTCTTGCTAAAAGGCCCAAATGGAACAAATTAGGTTGCTTCCTCTTGCTTAGGTGTCTGATCAAGGAATTCCTTTTTTTTTCTTCTCTCTATTTTTTTTTCTTTTTGTTTTTTGTTTTTGCTCTCTCTCTCTGTTTTTTTTTTCTTTTTGCATTTCTTTTGGATATGGCACTAGCTTTCACACTACGGTGCTGGGACCCATAACCTGAGTTTTACTCTTGGTTGGCCTAACTGATCACAATGCAGGTAGGTTTTTTTAACCCTAAGCGTTTAAGCTCAATGCAAGCATGCTCTCTTTTATTTTTGTTTCAATGCAAAGATGGCGAGTATATGATTTTTTTTTCTTTTCTTTTGCCTCGCCACCCCTGACTTATTTTTCCACTCTTTTTTTTTGTTTATTACAGGCATATTTTCTTTTTCTCTCCTAAACAAGACTCCACACACCAGTTTTGCAAAAAAATTAGACTTTCTCGCTTAACCTTACACCTATCGAGGTGACAACAGAAATATGAGCTAAGTAATTCGTTCCTAAGCATTCAAGTCATACATTAAAGCAAAATAGACACTCAACAGGTGCAAAACATATCTAATAAAAGTTTTGAAAACGCTCCTTTTTTGAACACTCTCAGTCACAACTCATCGAAGGCAATAAATTTTCGAAAAAATTTGAGTCAATCCTAGGAGATCATAAACACTTAAACAAGCATATACCCAACAAACATGCAAGACATTCATTAAGCACAAATGCTAGCCTGGCACTCAGATGCTCAAGGCCCAACAGGAATATAAAGTATAATTCCCCACCCCCAACCTAAAATTTACATTGCCCTCAATGTAATAAATCATGAAGAATTAAGGCAATGCATAGGGAAAGAGTAGAACTTCCCTGAATATTGCGTTCATGGGTGGCGAATCACGTTTTCTTATAAATGTAGAAGCTTCACTTTGGTACCGTCATTCCTAAAAGAGAAATAAAAACAAGGAAACAAACATAAAAGCAACTAATAAAAATAAACGTATCTAAGAATTTAAAAGACAAAAAGCAGTAAACTTTGCAAATGTTTAAGGTCGTTTGCTCGACCACATTCTCCTCGCTTCTCATCTGAAATGAACCTCTTTGATTTTCATTACATCCTTTTTATTTTTCTTCTTTTTGAATTTCTCCTGCATAGATAAATTAAACTTGCACACAGAGTGCAAGGCATGAGAAAATTTAAACAAATATTCCATCATCATCCCCAACATACTGATCAAGACACCTTTATAATGAGCAATAGACTGGTCAACAATCGAAATCACTAAGTCTAGCTCATGCAAATCAGAATTAATAAGCTTAGGGGAAATAGAATTTTGCATAAAATCGACCAAAGCTAACTCATCATCTATTTCCATTGCTCCTATCATGCATGACATATCACTTGAATCATACTTAGAATCTAAAGAAGGTTCAAGCTCAGGCTCACTAACCTCATTAGACTTACCTTCTTGTTGTTGCTCAGAACCTTGGCTATCCGAAGAATCAGAAGAATTTACCTTTCGTGCTTGAAATATGATAAATCCAACACACACTGCCAAGCTCGAAATTACCTCTCTAGCCTCACTGGGTGTTTTGTCTAGTGCAACCCCACCACTTGCTATATGCAACATCCTTCTGTCATCAGGTGATAATCCTTCAATGAAATGCAACAACAAGGACTCCTCAGACAATGGGATATGAGGAAGTTCACATAACCCATTGAAGCAATCCCAGTACTTGTTAAAGTATTCCTCAGGTGCATGGGTTTTAATGTCTATCTTGTTTTTATAACACTTTACAATATAGACGACATGTAACATTCATCTATGCTAAGGTGGTTTCATGTTGCATGCTTGTTTGTTTTCGTTTATTAATATAACGCTTCTATTAAAACATCCATAAATGAAAAATAAAACAATCCAGCATGCATCTATCATAAAACCTAACATGCATCCTGTTGAGTTCCTAGAGTGAGTAAAAATATGGTATAAAAGACTCTAGAATTCCTGTGCAAGTATACACAGTCTGCAGCAAGTAATATTATCAATCCGAGTCCTGAATTAGTTTCCACTCTACCTATTTTGTGTAACTTTCTAATGGTTTCAAATATGGTAAAATGATTTGGTTTTATAAGAATTGTGCTGAAGCAAAATAAATGACAGAACGAGTAAACAAATAGATAGACAGATTAAAGACAGGCGCTGGTTAGGATTTAGTGATTGTTATAAAAGATTCTCTAGCAATATTATTGATCATGCATTTCTCGCGGTATTATTAGCGGGTTCCTCCCGGAACTCCGGATCTTTTGGGATGTGTTTCAACTCCAATGAAGTACGACCGATCAAGCACTAGGCAACTGGCTATCCCTAGCTCAGCCACTGGCGTTCACCAATACACAATGATCGTAGTGTGGATAATTGCCACACACTCTCTAAATCATCCCTGAAACTAGAGAGAGTTATTCACACCGGCTGGCCAGGCGGGCATAAAATGGAAATAAGTACAACAATTAACCAAAATGCGATAGTCAATATATCACTAAAGATGAAGCACGACAATCACATTATTCCTAACCAACACCTAAGCTACCTAGTTCATAATAGGCATGGAAATAAAAATCACAATTTGAGTAGGCATGTCCATAATCACAAGTTAATAAAGAAAATAAACTCCTTAATCAGCTTGTGGATGATGGTGTTCTTGATGATCTTCAATCACTCTATACTATTCGGCTTCCAAGGGGAAAACATCGAATCCATTTGACTTGGGCGGCTACTTCCTTTTATAGAAGGATATGAGGCTTGAATTAGGTCAACTTGGACACATGAAGGGCTCTCCTTCCTCCTTTATCACGAAAATTACTCAACAGAAGTCGGTTCATGAAGTTGGCTAACGAGCTGTGACGTGGCAGTTTTTGCTTCCAGTTTTGCTGTAGCACAGAATTTGCTCTCTCCAGTCGCCCAGCAGCATAATCTACACAAAATAATTTCCAATGCTTCCATTCTTCCAAATGGGTTAAAACATGTAATATCTATCTAAAACCAACCCTAATAAGCATAAAGGGCACACAAATCCCTATATAATTGAGGCTTAAATAACTACCTTTTGGGCAGTTATCATACCCCCAAACTTGAACTATTGCTCGTCCCGAGCAATACTAACCAACCTTCCTTCAAGAATTCAAAACATGAGACAAAGAATAGCTTAATCAAACCAGACAGTCCAACACTACCTTTAACCTTTACCTGAGCACTATGCAAAACCAAGCTCTGCTGCAACAAAATGATTTCTCCGACATGGACAAATAATCACCACTTTTCAACTTAATTCTAAGAACTCATCACAGCCTAGCTCTATTATCAGACATTTCAAAACATATTTTTAAAGGGGTTTATATCCTTGTTTATCAGACTTAAAGCAGCCTTACAGTCATAAGCTCTTAAGCATGGGATGACCCACTTTATGGTGCAGTATACCCTTGATTCAAGCTCATCACCAACTAGGCTCAATACTCATTATAAAGCTCAAAAATCCTTAGTTACTCTATCTCTTGTTGGGTTTTATGCCCTAAAACTCGTAGATAGTAAATGTACATTTGACTGAACATTAATAAAGTGATGTATTATTCAATGTTTGTATTATATCTTGTCTTGATAACCCTAATCCAATAAACTAAACATCCAAGGCTAATAGAATGAGGCTTGAACTAGTATGTAGGGACATACGGGGATCAATGTTCAAGTTTTAGCCTAAAGGGTCTGTAGTATAGGGATAAGGTTGGGTACCTTGTCCTGGTGACACTATGGATACGGCCCGCTTTGTATATTGATACAAACGTAGTGATCCAACGCGTTCATGTAGTTGACATGCGAGTGGGGGTATCCTGTGCAATGAGTTTGCACAAAGACCGGACCGCGAAATAGTAACTACTAACTGTAACACCGTTAGTTAGCTCGATTTCTATTTCACTAGGATGACCTAGGAAACTTGGCCTTAATCCTGAGTGGATTATGGACTCCTGTCCATGAGGGATTGTCCTTTGATTTGTACTGGTGAGAGTGGCCTGTTCGCCGACTCAATAAGCCTACCATTTGGGGGACAAGATCAAGTGGGGAGCTGGGAACGTAGTCTTACAAGATGGAATTCACTCCTTCCCAATATTAGGGTAAGTATAGGTGTGTTCCCTTAAGTGGTGTCTCCAGGTCTTGAACAATGGGCCCTACCCTCTTTATGGCACGAGAGGGATTTCTGTTTGATGGTTGGACCACAGACAGGTTGTTCATTAGAGGTGCATTGGTACTTCTTAAGGACCAAGAGGTAGCCCAGGGGTAAAATGGTAATTTGACCTAGCTGGGGAACGAACACACGTGAAGGGCTAACTTGCTGTTGACGGTCGATATCCGTGGACACAGAAATATATCTGCAGTGAGAAGAGTGCAACTGTGGTTCTTTAGTGGAGTGAACCACAGTTGACAAATATTGATTAACTTGGTTAATGAGTTTAGCCAACTAATCTCATATCGTTGGAGCTTCTGATCTGTAGGTCCATTAGGTCCCACTGGTAGCTCACTTAGGGCGTTGAGGTAAAATTCTAAGGAAGGATTGAATATTCGAAGGTGTTCGAATATTAAGCTAAAGTATGAATTTGATTCATATTAAAATTATAGGTTATAATTAATGTGCAAGGGATGTATATTAATACTATAGTTTTATGAGAGAGAATAAAAATTGAATATGTGATGTTCAATTTGATTATTTTTAAATTAATTAACTTTGAATTAATTAATTGATTAAGTTTAATTAAATTTGATTTAATTAAACTATAGGTTAAAGAGGGATATTAATTTAAATAAGATTTAAATTAATGTTGTTTTAATTAATATTGATTAATTAAAATTTAATTAAGTATAATTTAAATTTAATTAATTATAATTTAAATTTTGAATTTTAAATTTATAATTAATTAAAAATCAGGTAACTGATTATGCAGTTACCTGAAGTGATGCGTGTGGTTACCCTTGTTTGGATTGGTGCCCTAAAACTCGTAGATAATGAATGTTAAACGAATTATATACTTATTCGATAATGGTGTTATCGAGATTGATTCAGTAAAAGTCATTACTGAATAAATTAAATTGCACATATATAACCCAAATCCAATAAACTAAGATCCATGGCTATAGGATGAATACTTGAGCTTTATGTAGAGACATAAAAGTGGATCAAGCTTGAGTAATAGCCAAAACGGTCTATAGTATAGGAATAGGGTTGGGTACCTTATTCTGGAGACACTATGAGACGCGACCCACTTTATAGATGGTATAGACGATGTGATCCTAAATCGTCCATGTAGAGACATGCGAGTGGGGGTGTCCTATGCAATGAGTTTTCATAAGACCAGGACCGAGAAATAAGTCGCTCTCGCTTTATAACACCGTTTAGATTAAAATCCCACCATAGGAAAGCATGTTCATGCATTTGTTTAATTTGAATAAGTGTTATTGATTAATTCAAATGCATGAGGGAAATTTCATGTTTAATTAAAATAAGTGTTGTATTAATTTAGGGAGATTCATGCTTGAATGGTTAATTAAAATTGATTATTTTTATAATAGTTATAATTATTAATTGATAAAATTAACCAAGCATGAAGCATGAAAATTCATTAGTTTGATTAGAAGTGTTATTCTCAAATTAGGCTTGTTATGGATTGTTTTTATAATTGTTATAAAAAGAGATAGAAATCTAAAATCTATAACAAGATTAAGTGCATGCTCACTTAGGTTAATGAACCTTCAACGATTCGATCAACTTGCCTAGTTTAGGTCGATATCTTGTAAAACAATGGTTACGAGAGAACTCACCCGACAAGATGCTGTCTAAGGCTGGAGGTATTTAAGTTGACGGTTTACGGAACACCTCCTACCTGGGGATCGAGTCGGTTCTTGAGTTAAGTTAACTCGAGTTTTATGAGCATGTGTGAGCGGTGTGAGGTTTTAATGTGTTATCACCTAGACATCGTAGTATAAAGCGTTATACAAACCTAGACATAGGTTGTTTCTAAATGGTGCTTTTCTTATAACTTGAATGATTGATTGTTATATGCGTTTAAACACCATTAGAAAGCATGTTATAGGGTTAATTCATTAAAAGTTATAAGAGTTATAATAGTTAATGAATAGAATCCATAAAACCTATAACAAAGAGTTGCATGCTAACATAGGATCTTAGGATCTTATCATTCTTTAAATGGTTTAAAATGAAATAGATCTAAGATCGCCTTTTCTAATAGGATTAGAAATATGTCTTACTTAGTTTTTTTTAAATAGTTTTAAAATTTGAGTAAGTAGGACATAAGACCTTGGTTATAAGGGAACTCTCCCGGCAAATGGTTCGGAACCTGAGTTGAATTAACCAAAGTCTTACTAGCATGCAATGTCACTAGGTTATTAAAAGAGTTTAATTCACCTAGACATTTAGTGTAAAGACCTTGTTTAATAAGGCATAGACTTAGATAGATTCATTTAGCCGGAATTTACCTAAGTAATAGACCCTAAAACTTTACGACACTTTAGTGGGAGGAAAAGTATAGAAACGAAATATTCATATTAAGTTTCTACTCTCACGTCCCCCTGAGTTCACACCGTGAGATCCATGCTTGGCCTCGAGGCACCCTGGGAGCGTCGCCCTACGGATGGTGTTTGCATGGGTTAATATCAAGGTGAATGGGGAAAGTGTTCATAGTAAGTGGGAGAAGGAAACGTGTCAAACGTATCCTGCGGTCTCCATCATTAGGTTGCACCGTGAGATTCCTATGCGCTGCCTGCGAGTCGCCCTGGGAGCGATCACCCTACGGAGGGCTTGCGCATGGGATTCGGAACAACGCAAACTCCAGAAATGGATAGGGTATCCTATGGCCATTCCCAACATTAGCTCTTCCCTAGGGTGGCATTGTTGGGGTCGCCCTCTGCAATCTGAAAATGGAGGGTAACACTTACAAGATGGTCTTGACCAAATTAACGTTAGCTAATAACTATTGGAGTAAGAGTTATTCTGGGAATAGTATTTGGCCGAGATTGTCTCGATTCAGAGGAGGAGTAGCTGACTGCCCTACGGTAGTGGTTATTCTAAACCCCTGAAGTATCGTTGCAAAATAAATCAATTGTATATATGGGTCGATGATTGCTTTTGCTAAATCTGATTGGATAAATGTGATTAATGGGTTTAGTGCATGTTTCTAATAGAGATTAATTTGTTTGTTTCAGCAATATGTCGAAAAACGTATGTGCTTTGTCAAATGCCAAATTAAACGGTTTAGTACATTCGACTAAGAATACTTGCTTAAACGCTAAACACGTGGCAAAGAATTTAGGTTTGGTCTCAACTGAGGAATGTCCTCAAACTAACTGCGTAGCCAAGAAAAACATGATCCACGACTCTAAATGTGATTTATTAGTCTTGGAAATGTGTTTAGTGGAAAACGACGATTCTGCCTGGATACTCGATTCAGGTGCCACTAATCACGTATGTTCTTCATTTCAATGAATGAGTTCCTGGCAACAGCTAATAGCTAGAGAGATGACTCTTAAAGTTGGAACAGGAGAAGTCATCTCGGCTATTGCAGTGGGAGACATAAAATTATTCTTCACCAAGGAACGCTACATGATATTAGATAATGTGTACATAGTTCCGAAGATTAAAAGAAATTTGATTTCTTTATCTTGTTTATTAGAACAAGGTTACTCAATTTCTTTTTCTGTTAATGAAGCGTTCATAACTAAAAGAGGTATTGATGTTTGCTCTGCAAACTTGAAGAATAAATTATATGTTTTGAGACCAATTGAGTCTAAAGCTGTTTTAAATCACGAGATGTTTAAAACCGCTGAGACTCAACCTAAAAAGCGAAGAGTTTCTCAAGATACCTATCTCTGGCACTTGAGGTTAGGCCATATCAACCTCAATAGGATTGGGAGATTGGTCAAGAGTGGACTTCTAAACAAGTTAGAAGACGACTCGTTGCCTCCTTGCGAATCATGCATTGAGGGCAAAATGACAAAACGACCTTTTACCGGAAAAGGTTATCGTGCCAAAGAGCCCTTAGAGCTCATTCATTCGGACATCTGTGGACCAATGAACATTAGAGCTCGAGGAGGGTACGAATATTTCATCAGTTTCATTGATGATTATTCGAGGTATGGCTATCTCTACCTGATGCATCATAAGTCCGAAGCTTTTGAAAAGTTCAAGGAGTATAAGGCTGAGGTTGAGAACCTATTAGGTAAGACGATAAAAACACTTCGATCCGATCGAGGTGGAGAGTATATGGACTTAAGTTTTCAAGACTATTTGATAGAGCATGGAATTACGTCCCAACTGTCAGCCCCTGGTACACCTCAGCAAAACGGTGTATCAGAAAGGAGAAACAGAACCTTGTTGGACATGGTTCGTTCGATGATGAGTTATGCTTAGTTGCCTAACTCGTTTTGGGGTTATGCAGTAGAGACTGCAGTTTATATCTTGAACGTAGTTCCCTCAAAGAGTGTTTCTGAAACGCCATTTGAGCTCTGGAAAGGTCGTAAAGCTAGTTTACGACATTTCAGAATTTGGGGATGTCCTGCGTACGTGCTAGAAGCAAACCCAAAGAAATTGGAGCCTTGTTCTAGATTTTGCCTATTTATAGGCTATCCCAAAGAAACGAGAGGTGGATACTTCTTCGATCCAGAGGAAAGTAAAGTACTTCTATCGACAAATGCTACATTCCTAGAAGAAGACCACCTTAGAGATCACAAGCCACGTAGTAAAGTCGTTTTAAGTGAACTATCTAACGAAGCTACAGAAACATCAACAAGAGTTGTTGATGATACTGGCACCTCGAGTCAATCACGTCCTTCTCAAGAAATAAGAGGACCTCGACGTAGTGGGAGGGTTGTTAGACAGCCTGATCGTTATTTGGGTTTAACTGAAACTCCAGTCGTCATACCTGATGACGGGATCGAGGATCCATTAACCTTTAAACAGGCAATGGATGACGTTGACAAGAACGAGTGGATTAAAGCCATGGACTTAGAGATCGAGTCCATGCATTTTAATTCAATATGGGATCTTGTAGATCAACCTTAAGGGGTTAGACCCATAGGGAGCAAATGGATCTACAAGAGAAAACGAGACGCTGCTGGGTATACTTGCCCATCAGACTTTATAGTGATACAGTGGTGTTGTGGCAAATTCATCAGAACTTTCCAGCCCAAGACAAGCTCACACATTGAATTAAATTGAAATATTCACAAAGACTCTTTCGGCTAAAGGGTATGAGGGTCATCTAGAAGGTCTAGGTCTACGAGTTATGTACAAAGATGAAATCTAGGGCAAGTGGGAGAAATGTAATGGGTATAGTGATACCATCATACATTGGGTATAGTGATACCAATGGGTATAGTGATGCCCTAGTTTATTGTATTTGTACATTGTATATGTTTTATACATGTATTTATACACCCACTGTTGAATAAGATTATTGTACATCCCACTAAACTAGAGTTTTAGTTCAAGTGGGAGTTTGTTGGGTTTTATGCCCTAAAACTCGTAGATAGTGAATGTAAACAAATTTTATACTTGTATTTAATAAAGTGTTATTTAATTTTCTGCAATAAAATGTTATTGATAAATATTGCGCTATTTGACCCTAATCCAATAAACTAGACATCCTAGGCTGTAATATGAGTCTTGAACTATATGTAGCGATATATGGGGATCATTGTTCAAGAAACAGCCTAAAAGGTCTATAATATAGGGATAAGACTGGGTGCCTTATCCTGGCAACACTATGGATACGACCCACTTTGTATTTGATACAAACGCTGCGATCCAACGCGTTCGTGTAGGAGACATGCGAGTGGGGGTATCCTATGCAATGAGTTTGCATAAGACCGGACCGCGAAATAGTAACCACTGGTTATAACACCGTTAACTAGTTGGTTTTCTATTTCACTAGGACGACCTAGACAACTTAGTCTTAATCCTGAGTTGATTATGGACTCCTGCTCATGAGAGATTGTCCTTTGATTTGTATGGGTGAGAGTGGCCACTGGTTACTCTATCTCTGTTTGGGTTTTATGCCCTAAAACTCGTAGATAGTAAATGTACATTTGACTAAACATTAATAAAGTGATGTATTATTTAATGTTTGTATTATATCTTGTCTTGATAACCCTAATCCAATAAACTAAACATCCAAGGCTAATAGAATGAGGCTTGAACTAGTATGTAGGGACATACGGGGATCAATGTTCAAGTTTTAGCCTAAAGGGTCTGTAGTATAGGGATAAGGCTGGGTACCTTGTCCTGGTGACAGTATGGATACGACCCGCTTTGTATATTGATACAAACGTAGTGATCCAACGCGTTCATGTAGTTGACATGCGAGTGGGGGTATCCTGTGCAATGAGTTTGCACAAAGATCGGAACACGAAATAGTAACTACTAACTGTAACACCGTTAGTTAGCTCGGTTTCTATTTCACTAGGATGACCTAGGCAACTTGGCCTTAATCCTGAGTGGATTATGGACTCCTGTCCATGAGGGATTGTCCTTTGATTTGTATGGGTGAGAGTGGCCTGTTCGCCGACTCAATAAGCCTACCATTTTGGGGACGAGACCGAGTGGGGAGCTGGGAACATAGTCTTACAAGATGGAATTCACTCCTTCCCAATATTAGGGTAAGTAGAGGTGTGTTCCCTTAAGTGGTGTCTCCGGGTCTTGAACAATGGGTCCTACCCTCTTTATGGCACGAGAGGGATTTCTGTTTGATGGTTGGACCACAGACAGGTTGTTTATTAGAGGAGCACTGGTACTTCTTAAGGACCAAGAGGTAGCTCAGGGGTAAAACGGTAATTTGACCTAGCTGGGGTACGAACACACGTGAAGGGCTAACTTGCTGTTGACGGTCGATATCCGTGGACACAGAAATATATCTGCAGTGAGAAGAGTGCAGTTGTGGTTCTTTAGTGGAGTGAACCACAGTTGACGAATATTGATTAACTTGGTTAATGAGTTTAGCCAACTAATCTCATATCGTTGGAGTTTCTGATGTGTAGGTCCATTAGGTCCCACCGGTAGCTCACTTAGGGCGTTGAGGTAAAATTCTAAGGAAGGATTGAAAATTCGAAGGTGTTCGAATATTAAGCTAAAGTATGAATTTGATTCATATTAAAACTATAGGTTATAATTAATGTGCATGGGATGTATATTAATACTATAGTTTTATGAGAGAGAATAAAAATTGAATATGTGATGTTCAATTTTATTATTTTTAAATCAATTAACTTTTAATTAATTAATTGATTAAGTTTAATTAAATTTGATTTAATTAAACTATAGGTTAAAGAGGGTTATTAATTTAAATAAGATTTAAATTAATGTTGTTTTAATTAATATTGATTAATTAAAATTTAATTAATTATAATTTAAATTTTGAATTTTAAATTTATAATTAATTAAAAATCAAGTAACTGATTGTGCAGTTACCTGAAGTGATGCGTGCGGTTACCCTAACTTTACTCTCCTGATCGATAGGTACAGGTTAAGGGTCTCTTTTCAGTTTTGTGTGATTCCAACTCTCACGGAATCTCTCCCTCTCCCTTGCTCTCTCGATTTTTCTCCCTCTATGTGATCTACAGAAAAAAAATCCTTCAAAATTCCCTTAGAATTTTTTTGCTCCCACAAGCTCCCAACGCGTGTTGCCTATCGAGGATACCGATGTAACTCTTTTGGTGGTGTTCATGGTAGATTTGCAGCGAAGGAAAAGTTCTAAGGTTGCTGGAATTTTCTACATTCCAAAGGAATTTAGGCAAAGCATTCAAGAACTTCTACAAGGGTAAGTAGTTCTTGACCTAGGATCGTTAGGATCCAATTCTAGATTAGATATAGAATTCTTTTTCTAATTTACAGCATGCTATGTATGTTTGCAGCAAGTATAAATTCTCTTATGTTGCTGTAAAATTTATATTTGTGACTCGTATTGGTATTTTAATTATGATTTAAAATCAGTGTGGTTTTCTGTCCGTTTCTGCTGCGAAAGGGCTTTTATCCCTTTATCTCTTGCCCCTCAGAATGGTGACATTTTATGATGAAGCTCACCTAAGTTCTGGGAGACAAAAAAAACTGTTGGATCATCATTCATCCCTCAAAACTTTTGCTCCGTCAAAATTTTCAGCAAAATTTTCAACAATCAATCTTTTTCAGCAAATCATTTCATCATTTTTTTCATATTTCCTAGGTCATCTTTTGACGCGAAGACAAACTGTGGGTATCACAAATGTCCCCGGTTACTCAATAACCTAACAAATTTTTACTTGAAGGAGAGGAATGCTCGAGCAAAACAATTAGAGTAGCAAAAAGTCCCCCAAACTTGAATTATTCATTATCCTCAATGAATCATTATATAAGCAATTATACCCCCAAACTTAAATTTTTCTATCTGAATTCTTAAACTAAACATGGGACTCAGATTAAGCTAAACGTGGATCATATAAGTCAATACTACCTTCAAAATCTTCTTTGCCACAGCAACAGTCCAGGCTAGAAGAAATGCTCAAGCAAAAGGTTTATGGAGATCAGAATACCTTGATCTAATTAAGCGTAATCAGTCCAAGCTTCAAAAATTTAGAAGAAAATTAGTTATGTTAGATTTGCTCGGTGCTCATGGAACAGAAACATTCAGAAATTTCATTAAAAATATTCAAAGAAAAATTACATAGCAGAGATATATTTTTGTCAAAGCAGAAAAATTAAAAAGAAACAGACAAGCAGTTATAACAGCGAACAGGGTCAATATGCGCGAGCAAACAAAAATGGAAAAACAAAAGTAATGCTCGCTCCAGGTCATCCCATCAGTCAATCTTCCTAACCCTGCTCCTCATCAACATCCTCTTCTCGTTCAACAGGTGGGGGTGGTATCCACAGATTAAATAAGTCATCGGGAAACACTGGGAAGGCCTGATATGGTTTTGAGAAATTGGTTTGCAAGGCCCTCCTGAGCGCATCATCTCTCCTTTTAGCATAAGTCCAATAGGTCTGAGCTTGCCTTTCAGCAAACTCTAACCTACTGGCCAACAGTGTCAGTTGCTCTAGGATCTGATGAACTCCATACACAAGCCCATCCTGGCGAGCCTCTTGCGTACGCTGAAGCCGCACAAGATTAGGTGTGTCAATGATTCCCTTATCAAGCATAATCATATCCTTCTTGAACCGTGGGAACTCCTGCCCTACTGCATAACATCGTAATCGTGTTTGGAAAAAAACAGCTTCCCTACCCTTTTGCGCCAACAGTCAGCAATCTCAGTAGAAATTATTTTTCCAACATCTATACTCATTGAGCGAAGGATGGCAAAGGCAAGCAATACTCTGTCCCAAGATACAGTGGAGTCATGTGTTGTTGGCAGTAAGCGTAGCCTAATGAAACCCATCCAAGTGCTGGCTTCACTCTTCAAATAGGCAGCTTGAAATGTGTGCTTGCGCGTTTGCGACACCCTCCATTGAGCCCCCTCAACACCTACCTCTCGGACCGCCGCACTTAATTGGTCGCTCGATGGCGCAACCATCATCTCATTAAAAACTGCATGCGGAAAATCCTGGAGATCAAACAAACTATTAATGGCTTCAGGACTACATTGTACAAGCACTCCTCGCACTATAACTTCAAAGTCATCCTTAACGTCAAGATTAATGTAGAATTCTCGAACAATGTTGGCATTGACAGGTTCAGGCTTCACAAAAAACTGCCTCCACCCAAGGTTCTCTATTCCAGACTCTAAGAACCTTGGCAAATCACTGCCAAATCCCCGCTCGAACAAGAAATCATGCTTCAGCACCTCTTGGTATTTTGCTCTCGCAAGCTCGTTGACAAAGCGAATGAACGATACCCTTGGTTCCTCAATCTCACCCGATGCTTCGGCAATTCCTTTGCCCTTGTCTTCTCTTTGTTCGTGCAAAATCTCTTCTTCGGCCTTCCTTGCCTCTTCTTCCTTTGCCTTATTTTCAGCTTCCCTCTTTTCTTCCTCAGAGTCCGACGTCGGAGGCGATGGAGTGTTCTGAATCACCCTCATGCGACCCGCCTTCCATTTGATGAGGCGGCGCTTTGGTGGTTCAGGCATTACGACTTCAACATGAGCCTCCTGCACCGGCTCCGGTGTTCTCTTTTTCAGGCATACCTGCGACCTGCTCCTCAACCTCTGTTTCTTGATTTTTACCAGCAATCTTTTATTGAACCGTATAAAAAATTCTCGGTTCTTCCTCAGGATTTTTAGCTCTCTCTGTATCCACGTCATCCACTGTTTCTTCTCGAATGGCTTCTTGCTCCTCAGCCGAAATGATTTGCTCTGCATTAAATAATATTACCATTTAATTTGAAGTGAATGTAACCTGAAAATTTGAAACCAGCAACGGTAAAATCGTGGATTCCAAACGCCCATGGTAAAAATTGATGTGATGTCCATTATTGAAGCCTTCGGATGATTGCTCTACGACACGTGGCTTCATCAGATGATGCATGCAAATTTACCTACGAAAATTCAAAGCCAAATCCCAACAGTAAAAATAATAAATTTCCAACGGAAACCCTTTTAATTCGGATTATTTTGCTCCAGCCATAATCTTACTGCAACAACCTTCTGACCCTGCAGAATCTTTGATACAGAATTTAAATTTAAAAAAAATGGGAAAATCACATCTTTCAAATTTAAATTTAACCGACCAAATCAAATTTAATCTTTTATTCTCAAGAGAAGCCGAATAAATTATAGAAAATCTTTATTAATTCAAATTAAACAGAATTAAATAACCGGAAATAGAATCTAATCCTAAAAATTTGATTAATTAAAAGATAATTCAAAGATAATCTAAATAACCCGAAAATAAAATCAAACTAAATTAAAAAATAGATAAAATCTAAACTACCAAAAATACCAATATTTTGAAGATAAAATCTAATAAATCATGCAAAATCAAATCTAACCTAATCGAAATTAAAATCAAATCAGCGAAAAATACAATTAATACAAAGTCTGGGAGCTCAAAATTTTTGCTCTGTGAAATGCTCCCGCAAAAGTCCTGCTCTCTCAATCATCAACCAACCTTAGGGAAGGATATTTCGACCGAAACTCCTCACCCCAATAATGCTTCACACGCTGTCCATTCACCTTGAACACTCTCCCATCTTTTTCATCTTGCAAAGTAATTTCTCCATTGGGGAAAACCTCAATCACAATAAATGGTCCTGACCATCTAGATTTTAATTTTCCAGGAAATAATTTTAATCTAGAGTTATAAAGCAAAACTTTTTGACCCTTGACAAACTCCTTAGATTTAATTTTCTTGTCATGCCACAGCTTAGTCTTTTCTTTATACATTTTCGCATTTTCATAAGAAAATTGACGAAATTCTTCTAACTCATTAAGCTGCAGCATTCTTATTGCTCCTACACGACTCAGATCAAAATTTAACTTTTTGAAAGCCCAAAATGTTTTATGCTCAAGCTCTAATGGTAAATGGCAAGCTTTCCCATATACTAACCTATAGGGAGACATACCTAGAGGAGTCTTATAAGCGGTTCTATAAGCCCAAAGAGCCTCATCCAACCTAAAGGACCAATCCTTTCTAGATGGATGGACTACTTTCTCTAAAATAGCTTTAATTTCCCTATTACTATGCTCAAGCTCCAGCAAAGATGATGACGGATCAAGACGAGATAAATGATCTGCAATGACGTTTTCTGATCCTTTCCTGTCCTTTATCTCCAAGTCGAATTCCTGCAACAGTAAAATCCAACGAATTAGTCTAGGCTTTGCATCTTTCTTAGACATTAGATACCTTATTGCTGCATGATCCGTAAAAACCGTGACTTTGGATCCAACCAAATATGGCCAGAACTTCTCAAAAGCGAACACCACAGCTAACAACTCCTTTTCACTAGTTGTATAGTTGACTTGTGCTTCAACCAAATATGGCCTGAATTCGGTGGCTCTAGTCTTTCAATAAGCTCTACTTTTGCTCTATCAACTTCTAGACCGTTTTTAGAAATTTTATGTCCTAACACTATGCCCTCCTTCACCATGAAGTGGCATTTTTCCCAATTAAGAACTAGATGGGTATCCTCACATCTTTTTAACACCTTACCTAAATTATCTAAACAACTCTGAAAAGACCCTCCAAACACTGAAAAATCGTCCATAAAGACCTCAACAGTGGACTTAATCATATCAGAAAAAATTGCCAACATACACCGCTGAAATGTCTCTGGAGCATTGCAGAGGCCGAAAGGCATTCTCCTAAAAGCGAATGTCCCATAAGGACAGGTGAAAGTGGTTTTCTCCTGATCCTCAGGAGCAATAGTAATCTGATTATACCCAGAATAACCATCCAAGAAACAGTAGTAGGCCTGACCAGCCAATCGATCCAACATCTGGTCGATAAATGGTAGAGGGAAATGGTCCTTACGGGTAGCTTTATTAAGCCTCTTGTAATCCATGCAAACCCTCCAGCCAGTTACTGTCCTGGTTGGGATCAACTCATTCTCTTTATTGCTAACCACAGTGACACCTCCCTTCTTAGGAACACATTGGACATGGCTTACCCAATTGCTATCGGCAATTGGATAAATGTCCCAGCATCCAACCATTTAATTACCTCCTTTTTAACAACCTCTTTCATTGCAGGGTTAGGCCTTCTTTGTTGTTCAATACTCCTAAAGGATCCCTCCTCTAGAGTTATTTTGTGCATACAAAAAGATGGGCTAATTCCCTGAATATCAGCCAATGTCCAACCTATAGCCTTGCGGTATTGCTGCAGCAATTTTATTAAGGCCTCTTCATGCTCTGGCATTAAATCTGATGCAACAATAATAGGAAACGTCTCACTTTCCCCAAGATACACATACTTTAGATGATCCGGCAAGGGCTTCAATTCTAAAGTAGGTGCCTCAATCAGTGATGGCTTAATGGGACGAGCCTTCCTTTGGTTTAAATCTAAAGACTCAAAAACATCCTCACATCTAAACAATTCTTTTCCATTTTTTCTATCTAAAGAAAAAATTCAAAATCCTCTACACTAACTACTCCATGCTTTTCCGAATGCTTATCAGCCGAATCCTGTATTGCTGTCTCAATAACTGTGCTCTCAAGAATCCTTATGAAGGAGCAATCCTCCATTTCGTCTGGATATTTCATGGCTTTAAACACATTAAATTTCACTTCCTCATTACATACTCTCATTGTTAATTCCCCTTTTTGAACATCTATTAATGCCCTACTAGTAGCCAAAAATGGACGACCTAGAATAATTGGGACATCTTTATCAGCCTCATAGTCTAAAATAATAAAATCAACAGAAAATATGAATTTATCTACCTTCACTAAGACATCCTCAATTTTACCCTCTGGATATGTGATAGACCTATCAGCTAATTGGAGTGTAATTGTGGTAGGCCTAGCTTCACTAATACCTAACTTCCGATAGACCGAAAGAGGCATAAGGTTAATGCTTGCGCCTAAATCACAGAGTGCTCTACCTAAGTCTTTTCCACCTATAGACACGGGTATGGTAAATGACCCTGGATCCTTAGCCTTGGGGGGTAGCCCATTCTTAAGAATAACACTACACTCCTCAGTAAAAGATACAGTTTCAAACTCACCTAATCTCTTCTTTTTAGTCAAAATATCCTTAAGAAATTTAGCATAATTAGGCATTTGCTCAATAGCTTCTACTAAAGGGATATTTATATGCAATTGCTTAAGAATCTCTAAAAACTTCCTAAATTGACCATCCTGATTCTTAGGCTTTTGCCTTTGTGGAAAAGGTAGAGGTGGTACATAAGGTGGGGGCGGCACATAAGGTGGTTCCACATCTAGAACAGAACCAGATGCTCCAGCATCTTTATTGCTGCCTCCAGCACCCTGACCATACTCCAACTCTTTTTCGACAACAACATTTTTATCACCATTTTTATCTATAACCTGGGTTTTACTAGGCTTAATTCTTTCTTCTAATGGCTTACCACTCCTAAGAGTTACTACCTTTACCTGCTCCTTACCTTCCCTTCTAGGGTGTTCAGTATCTGATGGAAGTTTCCCTTGAGGCCTTGCCTTCAACTCATTAGCTAGCTGACCCACTTGCAATTCCAGGGCTCTCATCGAAGCTTGATTACTTTGAATTGCAGCATCTGTGCGAGCCATAAATTCTTTCTTCATCGCCTCGAGAGAACTTCCCGAATTTTGCTGGGGCAAAGCCTGTTTATTTTGCTGGGGCAATACCTGTGCTTTAGTAAATCCCGGCTAGTTCATCTTTTGTTGTGTCTGCATGTTATTTCCTTGACCTCCCCATGAGAAGTTGGGGTGGTTGCGCCAACCTGGATTATAAAAGTTAGAGTAAGGGTTGTTCCTCTGATTACCTACAAAAAACACAGAAGTTGGATTGCTGGGGCAAAACTCGTAGTTGTGGTCTTCACCACAATAGACACATGCTTCTTCTGTGACTTGGTTCACCACTGTTGCAGGCTCCACAGCTGGTGGCTGCTGATGACTAATCACTGTCACATTCTTAAGAGCGTTAGCAATCATAGCAAGATCAGCCCTAATGGTGGACACACCATCAACTTCTAATACACTCTTAACTTTCTTATTTGTGCCTCTAACATCCGACATCTGACAACTATTAGTAGATATCCTCTCTAAAATCTCATAGGCTTCATTAAAAGTTTTTGCTAAAAAGGCCCCTCTAGCCAAAGCATCAACCATACCTTGTGTTACTCCATTTAAACCATTGTAAAATGTTTCCATTTGAATACAATGAGGTAAACCATGGTGAGGACACTTCCGTAAGAGTTCCTTAAACCTTTCCCAAGCCTCACATAAAAGTCTCATCTTCAAGTTGCCTAAACCCTACTATTTCACTCCTTAATTTAGCATTTCTATTAGGTTGGAAATATTTACTCAAAAACTTTTCAGCTAACTCATCCCACGTCCTAATTGTTCCTGGAGCAAAAGAATTTAACCATGCCTTTGCTCCATCTCTAAGAGAATACGGGAACAAAGTTAATCTAAGGGCATCCCTAGGCACTCCTTGAATTACAAAAGAATCACTAACTCCTAGAAAAGACTTAAGATGTAAATGAGGGTCTTCAGATGTCAAACCATGGAATTGTCCCACGGTTTGCAACATCTGAAACATTACTAGTTTCATTTCAAAATTTGCCGCTTGGATTTGGGGACGTGCAATACCTGGATTCAACTCATTAAACATCGGGACAGCATACGCTCGAATGGCTCTGGTCCTATCGTTTGCTATCAAGATAGGATTCTCAGCCTGATTATTTTGCTACTCATTTTGTTCAAACAGCGGATTTTGCTGCAGCACACGATTCTGGGGGTCTGCGTCTTCTGGACCCTCATTCTGTTCGTAAATGTCCTTTCAATTTCTGGATCAAGCTCAAACCATACCCCAGGTGGATCGCTCATGCACCAAACTCACACATGCAAAAACAAAAGAAACAATGAAAAAGTTCTAGCACCAAACCCACTAAAACACATACACAAAAATAGATCAGATAAAAACTTATCCAAGTTCCCCGGCAATGGCGCCAAAAACTTGTTCGGTTCCTAGAGTGAGTAAAAATATGGTACAAAAGACTTTAGAATTCCTGTGCAAGTATACACAGTCTGCAACAAGTAATATTATCAATCCGAGTCCTGAATTACTTTCCACTCTACCTATTTTGTGTAACTTTCTAATGGTTTCAAAGATGGTAAAATGATTTGGTTTTATAAGAATTGTGCTGAAGCAAAATAAATGACAGAACAACGAGTAAACAAGTAGATAGACAGATTAAAGACAGACGCTGGTTAGGATTTAGTGATTGTTCTAAAAGATGCTCTAGCAATATTATTGATCATGCATTTCTCGCAGTATTATTAGCGGATTCCTCCCGGAACTCCGGATCTTTTGGGATGTGTTTCAACCCCAATGAAGTATGACCGATCAAGCACCTGGCAAATGGCTATCCCTAGCTCATTCACTGGCATTCACCAATACACAATGATCGTAGTGTGGATAATTGTCACACACTCCCTAAATTATCCCTGAAACTAGAGAGAGCTATTCACACCGGCTGGCCAGGCGGGCATAAAATGGAAATAAGTACAACAATTAACCAAAATGCGATAGTCAATATATCACTAAAGATGAAGCACAACAATCACATTATTCCTAACCAACACCTAAGCTACTTAGTTCATAATAGGCATGGAAATACAAATCACAATCTGAGTAGGCATGCCCATAATCAAAAGTTAATAAAGAAAATAAACTCCTTAATTAGCTTGCGGATGATGGTGTTCTTGATGATCTTCAATCTCTCGATACTATTCGGCTTCCAAGG
The DNA here is from genome assembly GCA_036850905.1 of Luffa acutangula. Taxonomy (NCBI): domain Eukaryota; kingdom Viridiplantae; phylum Streptophyta; class Magnoliopsida; order Cucurbitales; family Cucurbitaceae; genus Luffa; species Luffa acutangula. The sequence continues at coordinate 22,300,839 of CM072087.1, forward strand.
GGAAAACATCGAATCCATTTGACTTGGGCGACTACATCCTTTTATAGAAGGATATGAGGCTTGAATGAGGTCAACTTGGACACATGTAGGGCTCTCCTTGCTCCTTTATCACGAAAATTACTCAACAGAAGTCGGTTCATGAAGTTGGCTAACGAGCTGTGACGTGGCAGTTTTTGCTTCCAGTTTTGTTGTAGCACAGAATTTGCTCTCTCCAGTCGCCGAGCAGCATAATCTACACAAAATAATTTCCAATGCTTCCATTCTTCCAAATGAGTTAAAACATGTAATATCTATCCAAAACCAACCCTAATAAGCATAAAGGACACACAAATCTCGATATAATTGAGGCCTAACTAACTACCTTTTGGGCAGTTATCACATCCTTATTATTATAATTCCTAGAATTATTTACTAATGCATGAGCATGCTTTCCTTGTTGGGTTTTATGCCCTAAAACTCGTAGATAGTGAATGTAACCGTTGACATGATATTAATGAAATAATATTGATATATTTTTCCATTAATTGTTATTAGTTATTTTATATTTGTCTTTGCCTAATAATAACCATAATCCAATAAACTAGACATCCAAGGTTGTAATATGAGTCTTGAACTATATGTAGCGACATATGGGATCATTGTTCAAGAAACAGCCTAAAGGATCTATAGTATAGGGATAAGATTGGGTGCCTTATCCTGGTGACACTATGGATACGACCCACTCTATATTTGATACAAACCCTGCAATCCAATGCGTTCATGTGGGAGACATGCGAGTGGGGGTATCCTATGCAATGAGTTTGCATAAGACCGGACCGCGGAATAGTAATCACTGGTTATAACACCGTTAACTAGTTGGTTTTCTATTTCACTAGGACGACCTAGACAACTTAGTCTCAATCCTGAGTTGATTATGGACTCCTGCTCATGAGAGATTGTCCTTTGATTTGTATGGGTGAGAGTGGCCAATACGCCGACTCAATAAGCCTACCACTTTGGGGACAAGACCGAATGGGGAGCTAGGAACATAATCGTACAAGATGGAATTCACTCCTTCCCGACTTTAGGGAAGCTGAGTGTTCCCTTAAGTGGTTACTCCGACTCTTGAACAAAGGGCCTTACCCTCTCAATGGCACGAGAGGGTTTTCTGTTTGATGGTTGGACCACAAACAGGTTGTTCATTAGAGGAGAATTTGTACTTAAGGAAATAGAGGTAACCAAGGGGTAAAACGGTAATTTGACCTAGCTGGTGTTACAGACACTCGTGAAGGACTAACTAGTCGATATTGGTCTAGACCCGTGGAAACAGAAAATATGCCTGCAGTGAGAAGTGTGCAACTGTGAGTCTATAGTGGAATGTACACACAATTAACGAATATTGATTAATGTGGTTAATGAGTTTGACCAATTAATCTCACATCGTTGGAGCTTCTCATCTGCAGGTCCATTAGGTCCCACTGGTAGCTCGTAAAGTAATTTGAGGCAACTAAGTAATAAAAGTAAATTGAAAATATTCAATTTATTAAGGGAAACAAATATAATATATATTGATATATTATTATGAGAGAAATTAATATTTGAAAAGTTCAAATATAAATTTATGGAAGTTTGAAAGAGTTCAAATAATGAACTAATTAATTTAAGGCCTAAAAATGTGTTTGGGCAAATTAATTAATTCTAGGCCAGAAATTAAATATGTGATATTTAATTGGTGGTTAATTAATTAAAGAATTCATTAACCGGGAATTATTAAATTATGGAAATACTTAATCACTTAAGAAAGTGATTAATCATTTATGGAAATAGACCAATATCGACCAATATCGACCAATATCGACCAGTTGGGTCAAATTACCGTTTTACCCCTAGGTTACCTCTATTTCCTTAAGTACCAATTCTCCTCTAATGAACAACCTATTTGTGGTCCAACCATCAAACAAAAAACCCTCTCGTGCCATTGAGAGGGTAGGTCCCTTTGTTCAAGACTCGGAGTAACCGCTTAAGGAAACACTCATTTGCTTCCCTAAAGTCGGGAATGAGTGAATTCCATCTTGTACGATTATGTTCCCAGCTCCCCATTCGATCTTGTCCCCAAAGTGGTAGGTTAATTGAGTCGGCGTATTGGCCACTCTCACCCATACAAATCAAAGGACAATCTCTCATGAGCAGGAGTCCATAATCAACTCAAGATTGAGACTAAGTTGTCTAGGTCGTCCTAGTGAAATAGAAAACCAACTAGTTAACGATGTTATAACCAAAGATTACTATTTCGCGGTCTGGTCTTATGCAATCTCATTGCATAGGATACCCCCACTTGCATGTCTCCTACACGAACGCGTTGGATCGCAGCGTTTGTATCAAATACAAAGTGGGTCGTATCCATAGTGTCACCAGGATAAGGCACCCAGTCTTATCCCTATACTATAGACCCTTTAGGCTACTTCTCGAACAATGATCCCATATGTCGCTACATATAGTTCAAGACTCATATTACAGCCTTGGATGTCTAGTTTATTGGATTAGGATTATTATTAGGCAAAGACAAATATAAAATAACTAATAACAATTAATGGAAAAATATATCAATATTATTTCATTAATATCCGGTCAACGGTTACATTCACTATCTACGAGTTTTAGGGCATAAAACCCAACAAACTCCCACTTGAACTAAAACACTAGTTAGTGGGATGTAAATGCAATAATCTAAAGCTGGAAATGTCATGTATATTAAAATAATACAATGAACTAGGGCATCCTTATACCCATCATACATTTCTCCCACTTGCCCTAGATTATATGGCATACATATCTCGTAGACCTAGACCCTCTAGATGACCCTCAAACACTTTAGCCATGAGAGCCTTCGTAAATGGATCAGCGATGTTGTGCTCCGAGGCGATCTTAGTGACGATCACATCTCCTCGTTGCACAATCTCCCGTATCAGGTGATACTTCCTCTCGATGTGTTTACCTCGTTTGTGGCTTCGAGGTTCTTTTGAGTTGGCTACAGCCCCACTGTTGTCACAGTATAGAGTTATGGGCACGTTCATATTCGGAACCACTTCCAAATCAGTCAAGAACTTTCTGAGCTATACTACCTCCTTAGCTGCTTCGCAAGCTGCTACATACTCAGCCTCCATGGTTGAGTCTGCTATGCATCCTTGTTTGATGCTTCTCCATACTACTGCTCCTCCATTGAGGGTGAATACTGACCCTGATGTGGATTTCCTTGAATCCTTATCAGCTTGAAAGTCAGAGTCAGTGTATCCAGTAAGAATCAAATTCTTAGCTCCATACACAAGCATGTAGTCCCTCGTTCTCCGAAGATACTTGAGGATATTCTTAACCGTTCCCCAGTGGTCCAACCCTAGATTAGACTGATACCTACTGACTACTCCCACTGCATAACATATGTCAGACCTTGTGCAGAGCATAGCATACATTAAGCTGCCCACAGCTGAGGCGTAGGGAATGTGTCTCATGTTCTCAATTTCTTGAGGTGTCTTAGGAGACTGTTCCTTAGACAGGTGTACCCCATGTCTGAAGGGTAGTAGTCCCTTCTTGGAGTTTTGCATCGAATATCGAGACAACATCTTATCAATATACGTTGCTTGAGACAGAGCTAGCGTTTTGTTCTTACAATCCCTAATGATTTGGATTCCCAAAACATATTGAGCCTCTCCCAGATCTTTCATTTGGAATTGGGTTGCTAACCATTTCTTAATGTCAGTGAGGTATCCTACATCATTCCCAATGAGTAGGATATCGTCTACATAAAGTATAAGAAAAGCTATTTTCCTTTTGTTGACTTTCTTGTACACACAAGGCTCATCAACGTTTTGGTCAAAACCAAAAGACTTGATTGTAGTATCAAATCTAATGTTCCATGATCTGGACGCTTGTTTCAATCCATAAATGGATCGATTGAGCTTACAAACCTTTTGTTCCTAACCTTGGGCTATGAACCCTTCGGGTTGAGACATGAAGATATTCTCTTCAAGATTACCATTCAGAAAGGCAGTCTTGACGTCCACTTGTCATATTTCATAGTCATAATATGTGGCTATGGATAAGAGAATTCTGATGGACTTTAACATGGCTACAGGAGAAAAGGTTTCCTCATAGTCAACCCCTTCCTTTTGGGTATAACCCTTTGCCACTAGTCTAGCTTTGAAGGTATGTACCTTTCCAACTGCATCTCTTTTTCTCTTATAGATCCATTTGCACCCTATGGGTTTTACCTCATTTGGTAGATCTGTAAGTTCCCATACAGAATTGGAGTACATTGACTCCATTTCCAGGTTCATGGCTTTGACTCATTCATCCTTATCTTCGTCATTCATTGTCTGTCGATATGACAATGGATCCTCAATGCCATCATTAGGTATGACAATCTGAGTTTCAGTTAAATCCAAGTAGCGGTCAGGTTGTAATACAACCCTCCCACTGCGTCGAGGCATTCCCAACGTTTGAGATGGACGAGATGGATCTGAAGAACTAGTTCCTTCATCAACCCTTGTTGAAGTTCCAACTTCATCAACAACTCTTGATGATTCTTCAGTAGCTTCTCCTAATATTATTTTGCTGTGTGGTTTATGATCTAACATGTGGTCTTCCTCTAAGAAAGTGGCGTTTGTCGATACAATCACCTTATTTTCTTGTGTGTCGTAGAAATAACCACCTCTCGTTTCTTTAGGGTAACAAAAAAATTGGCACAGTTTTGAACGAGGTTCCAGTTTCTTAGGATTTGTCACAAGCACGTGTGCTGGACAACCCCAGACTCGAAAGTGATGCAAACTAGGTTTACGCCCCTTCCATAATTCGAAAGGTGTTTCAGAAACACTTTTCGAGGGAACATTGTTTAAGATGTATACTGCAGTCTCCACTACATACCCCCAAAACGAGCTAGGCAATTGAGCATAGCTCATCATTGATCGAACCATGTCTAACAAGGTTATATTTCTCATTTCTCACACACCATTCTACTGAGGTGTACCAGGGGCTGAGAGTTGAGATTGGATTCCATGTTCTATCATATAATCTTTGAATCTTTGATCCATATACTCCCTTCCTCGATCAGATCGAAGTACTTTAATTGATTTACCTAATAGGTTTTCAACTTCAGCCTTAAACTCCTTAAACTTTTCAAGGGCTTCAGACTTATGTCCCATTAGGTACAAGTAACCATATCTTGAATAATCATCTATAAATGAGATGAAATATTCGTACCCTCCTCGAGCTTTTACATTCATTGGACCACATAGATCTGGATGTATTAACTCTAAGGGTTCTTTGGCCCTGTAACCTTTTCCAGTAAAGGGTCTCTTGGTCATTTTTCCCTCGAGACAAGATTCACAAGGTGGTAGTGAATCATCTTCTAACTTACTTAGAAGTCTATTCTTTACCAAACGACCGATCCTATCGATGTTTATATGACCAAGTCTGAGATGCCAAAGATGAGTATTGTTACTTGATGGAGAAATCTTTTGCCTTTTACTTTGAGTTTCAGCAGTTTTAAATAATTCGTGATTTAAAAGTGCTTTGTTTTCAGTTGCTCTTAAAACATACAAGTTATTATCCAATTTGGCTAAACAAATAAGTACACCATTTTTATAAATGACCGCTTCATTCATATTAAAAGTAACTGTATATGATTATTCAATCAAACATGAAATAGAAATTAAGTTTCTCTTAATCTTGGGAACGATTAACAAACTTTCTAAAAGTAAGAATCTATTTCTAAAAAATAACTTCGCAGCTCCCACTGCTTTAGCTGAAATGACTTCTCCAGTTTCGACCCCGAGTGTCATTTCCCCATCGTTCAACTATCGAAAGGAACTATTTTCCTGAAAAGAAGAGCAAACATGATTAGTTGCTCCTGAATCAAGTATCCAGGTTAACTCATCATGTTCTACCAGGCATGTTTCTAAAACAAGTAAATCAAATTTACCTTCTTTTTCCTTCTTTTTCTCAGCAAGGTACTTTGGGCAGTTTCTCTTCCAATGTCCATCTACATTGCAGTGGAAACACTTGCCTTTGTCTGCCATAGCTTTGGCTTTTCCCTTGCTTTAAGCAGCAGTACTGGGAGCTTTCCCCTTGTTTCCTTTCTTCTTCTGAGTTTTCTTTGAAGAAGTGGCTACAGATTTTGTTCAAGAGGATGAACCCTTCTCGAACTTTCTTTTAGAGTGAACAACGTTTGCCTCTCCTTCTACCTGTCCCTTGTTCTTAAGAAGAGACTGATAGAGTTGTAGCTCATTTAGGAGGCTAGTCAGGTTGAATGTTATTTTATTCATCATTGCATTGCTTCGAAACTGTAGAAAACTCTTCGGAAGAGATTCTAAGATGAATGCAACCTGACTACGCTCATCAATGACCGCCCCGTTTGCCTCTGCCACGTTGAATTGGACCATCGTATCCAGGACATGCTCCCGAACAGACGTGCCCTCTTTCATGCGACAACTATAAACGTATTTGAGAGCGTCATGGTGGAGTTGGTAGGACGGTTGTCCAAACATCTCCTGGAGAGAGTTAATAATCTCCCTCGCTATTACCATGCCCTCATGCCTTTTAGCCAAAACTTCAGATAAGCTGGCTAGGATATAGATGCGAGTCTTATCATTGGCCTTTGTCCAGCGGTCATAAGCATCCTTAACTGCTTGGGATGCATTACGAGCAGGGGCTGGAGGACAATCCTCCGTTAAGACGAACCACAAATCATCGACAACAAGAATCGTATTCAGGTTCGACTTCCACATAGCATAATTTTCACCGGTTAATTTCTCATTTTTAAGCAAAGAGATAATTGAGGAAGACATTGCTGAAATTTAAACTTGCCTTAACCCATCATACAAGCAATCAATTGCACACAATCCAATCAATTTAGCAAAACAGACAATCACAAAACCCTAAAACTATCAATTTAGTTTTGCAACGATGTTTCAAAGGTTTAGAATATCAGCCACCGAAGGGTGATCAGACACTCCTCCTTTGAAATGAGACACCTCTCAGCTAATTCTAATTTAAGAATAACTCATATTCCTATAGACATTAGCCACCGTTGTTCGGTCAAGGAATTGTTAACACTTTTAACTCATCCTCGTAAGTGTAACCCTCCCACTTTCAGATCTCAAAGGCACGCACCAACAGGCTACCGAAGGGAAAGACAACTGTTGGTGATTAGCCTAAGAGCTCCTATCCTTTTCAGGAGTTCACGATGTTCCGAATCCTATGACCAGACCCTCCGAAGGGATGGTTGCGCCAGGACAACCTGCAGGCGGATCATAGGACTCTCACGGTGTGAACTATGGGCGGAGACCGAGGGATGCGTTGACAAGTGTCCCGCTCCCACTTACTCTAGACATTTTTCCCATTCACCTTGATATTGATTCATGCAAACACTTTCTGAAGGGAGGCCGCTCCTAAGGCGACTCGAAGCCGAGCATGAATCTCACGTTGTGAATATAGGGACGTAGGAGCAAAACTTTGATTTAAATCTCGTTTTGTAATTTTCCTCCCACTGAAAATGTCCTAAGGTTAATATAGGGTTGTTTAACTTAGATAGTATTGGGGTAAGTCAATCTATCTAAGTCTGATCCTATTATAACAATTATGGAAAGGATTCAACTGCAATCTTTTCGTTGAATTAAACTTCTTTTAATAAACCCAACATTGCAAGTCAACATTACTATGGTTAATTCAACTCAATGTTCGGGTCAGTTCCCAGATAGGAGGTGTTCCGTAAACCGTCAACTTAAATACCTCCAGCCTTAGACAGAACTTTACCGAGAGAGTTCCCTTATAACCTCAGTAATGTAAGGTCTTTACTCTAAAGATCTAGGTGCATTAAACACTTTTAATAAACCTAGTGACATTGCATGCTAACATTTAACTATGATTAATTCAACTCAGTTCCTAGGTAGGAGGTGTTCCGTAAACCGTCAACTTAAATACCCCCAGCCTTAGACAGAACATTACCGGTGGAGTTCCCTTATAATCATAGCAATGTTTTTCCTACTTAGTCAATTAAGACTATTTTTAACTCTAAGTAAGAAAAGATTCTAATCCTATTAGAAAACGATCTAGGTCTAATTAATTTTAAACAATTTAAAATTAATCCAATTTATCCTATGATCTTATGTTTGTATGCAAATCTTGATTATAGATTGACGGTTTCTAATCATTAATATTAAAGAACTATTTCAAATTTTAATGATTAATCCTATAATCAAGAATCTAGGGTTTAATTCATTCAACAATCTCATTCAAATTAAATAATTAAACCACATTAATTTCATGAATAATATAAAAATTATATTATTAACTATGGATGTTTCATGCTTCATGCAATTTTGATTTTCTTTTATTATAACAATTATAAGCCAATCAAGAAAATCAATCAAGCATGCTTCATTCATCACATTAAACATTACTATTTATATTTAATTTCAGTAATGACATGCTTCATGCTTTCCAATTTTTCATATAATTAATATACACTTATAATAAAAATATGACAACAATTCCATGCATTTAAACATACATTATAACAATTTATAATATATAAAAAATGCATGAGCATGTTTATAACCTAAGGTGGGATTAAATATTCTATATGACATCCATAAAGCATATAAATAGCAATTGAACCGGTTAATTTTGGCCCCTAGGATAAAATAAAGCATTAAATTACAATAATTTTAGCTAAATTTTATCCCAAAATCCTTCTGCAGCTTCAAAAATTGGTCTAGACGGCACAAACCGCCCCAAACCACCTCGAACCGGCTTCCAAAATCATGAACCATGCCAAAAATTAGCTGAACCAGACCTAATTGGTCCCAGCCCAGCTGAACTGGTTCAATCCTCGAACCGAACCGCCCAAAACAGCTTGAACCGCGCCTTTTTGAAACCCTAGGTCGCGCCTCCATCGTGACAGCGTCGAGACGCTGTGTTGATAGCGTCCCGACGTTGTGTGTTTTCCATATCTGGCGCCTGCGGTATCGAGACAGCGTCGAGACGCTGTTGAGGTAGCGTCCTGACGCTGTGTGAATTTTCGATCTTCCGCGCCTGCGAATTGGGATAGCGTCAAGACGCTGTTGGAGTAGCGTCCCGACGCTGTTGCGTCTGGAACCGATTTCTAGGCAAAAAACAACAACTTTTCTTTGGTTTTGGCCTTGATTTCAGCGGCGATTGCTTCGCTTTTCATCTCATAAAAACTTATACTAGACCCAGACTTACATAGGACTCGATTTTACATAAAATACCCGAAACACCGGGCCTTACATGATCAAAATCACATAAAAATAAAATCTATGGCCATAAAATTAACCTAAACAGTTCAACGCAAACCGAACATACATTATGCAAAAATCCCACCTATTAGAGCCTATCACAACTTTTAAAATTAATTAATAGGGACAACGATGGCTCTGATGCCGATTGAAGGGAATAAAAGTCCCCACGCAGCGGAAGCGCATCGATTGGACCTTACGCCGTATATTAATTAACATTAAAATACCGTTACGAAAGCTCAATCAAACTTTAAACTCTTTTAAAGCTGCTAGAAATTCAGCTTAAACATGCTTTAAAAATAAATCTAAATTTATTTTCAAGCTTTTCTAAAGAAAAAGGGAAGAACCGTCACATACCTTCGTTGTAGACTTGACCGTTCTTCGCCAACAACGCTCCAACGAACGAAAACGCAGCAGTCTCCTCGCCTCTTGATCGCTGGAATTTTCTTCTTGATTGACACAATAACCACAAAGGTTACACCGTTATGACTCTAGGTCTAGGAGCCAAAAGACTTGTGGGAGTCTTTCTCTAAGAGGGAGGCTAGAGAGAATTCTAGGTCCTGTCTTTGAGAGTCTAAGAGCAAGAGCAAAGTTTAAGTGTCATGACCAATTAGGTCTAGTGTTCTATTTATAGAAGAGAGACCATGAATAAAATATTCAATTAAATCAATCTTTTCCAAAATTGATTCAATCTTATTCCTTAATTAATCAATCATGATGAATCAATTCCATAATTGATTAATCTTTTCCACAAATGACTAATTACTTCCATAAGTGATTAGATCATTTCCATAAGTGATTAATTAAACTTATATCATAATGTATCTCCATACATTATACTAATTGCATCAAAATACAATTAACTTATATTCCCTTTAGTAATCATGACTATATTATCTCAGAACCCGTTATGAGCTAGCAGGTGGACCTAATGGACCTACAGATCAGAAGCTCCAACGATACGAGATTGATAAGCTAAACTCATTAACCGAGTCAATCAACATTCGTTAACTGTGGGTCACTCCACTAAAGACCCACAGCTGCACTCTTCTCACTGTAGAATATTTCTGTGTCCACGGATATCGACCAATGCAGTAACTCAATCCTTCACGTGTGTTCGTAACACCAGTTGGGTCAAATTACCGTTTTACCCCTAGGTTACCTCTGGATCCTTAAGTACCATTGATCCGTCTAATGAACAATTTGTTTAGGGTCCAACCTCTAAACAAGAGTTCCTCACGGGCCAAGAGAGGACGACGCGCCTTTGTTCAAGCCCCGGAATCAGCCCTTAAGGGAACACACATCTACTTGCCCCAATAGGGGAAGGAGTGAATTCCATCTTGTATTGTCATGTCCCCAGCCCCACACTCGGTCTTGTCCCCAAGAAGGTAGGCTTATTGAGTCGGCGTACTGGCCACCCTCACCCGTAGTAATCAAAGGACAATCCCTCGTGAGAAGGAGTTCATGACACACTCAGGATTAAGATCGAGTTACCTAGGTCATCCTATTGAAATAGTAATCTAACTAGTTAATGGTGTTACATCTAGTGGTTTACTATTTCGTGGTTCGGTCTTATGCAAACTCATTGCATAGGATACCCCGTTCGCATGTCTCCTACATGGACGCCTTGGATCAATACGTCTGTATCGAATACAAAGTGGGCCGTATCACATAGTGTTACCAGGATAAGGTACCCAGCCTTATCCCTGTACTGTAGACCTTTTAGGTTGTTACTTGAACACTGATCCCCGTATGTCCCCACATACTAGTCCAAGTCTCATGTAAACAACCTTGGATCTTAGTTTATTGGATTTGGGTCATATTGTGCAATTCTAGACTTAATATGACAATAACATTTTATTGCATAAACCTCAATAACACTTTATTGTTACAAGTGTATAATTCGTTAATCATTCACTATCTACGAGTTTTAGGACATAAAACCCAACAGTTATAACTAGTGGTTACTATTTCGCGGTCCGGTCTTATGCAAACTCATTGCATAGGATACCCCCACTCGCATGTCTCCTACACGAACGCGTTGAATCGCTGCGTTTGTATAAAATACAATGGGGGTCGTATCAATAGTGTCACCAGGATAAGGCACCCAGTCTTATCCCTATACTATAGACCCTTTAGGCTGTTTCTCGAACAATGATCCCATATGTCGCTACATATAGTTCAAGACTCATATTACAACCTTGGATGTCTAGTTTATTGGATTAGGGTTATTATTAGGCAAAGACAAATATAAAATAACTAATAACAATTAATGGAAAAATATATCAATATTATTTAATTTTAGGGCATAAAACCCAACACTAATCTCTTATGGAAGTAATTATTCATTTGTGGAAAAGATTAATCAAATATGGAATTGATTGATCATGATTGATTAATTAAGGAATAAGATTGAATCAATTTTGGAAAAGATTGATTTAATTGATTATTTTATTCATGGCCTCTCTTCTATAAATAGAACACTAGACCTAATTGGTCAAGACACTTGAAACTTTACTCTTGCTCTTAGACTCTCAAAAGACAAGACCTAGAATTCTCTCTAGCCTCCCTCTTAGAGAAAGACTCCCACAAGTCTTTTGCCTCCAAGACTTAGAGACATACCGGTGTAACCTCTGTGGTTATTGTGTCATTCAAAGAACGAATTTCCTGCGAAGAAAATCAAAGGCGGTTGCTGCGTTTTCGTTCGTGGAGCATCGTTGGCGAAGAAAGGTCAAGTCTACAATGAAGTTTTGTAACGGTTCTTCTTTCTTTCTTTAGAAAAGCATGAAAATAAATTTAGATTTATTTTTAGCATGTTTAAACCAATTTTTCCAGCAGCTTCAAAGTGTGTTTAAAGTTAGTTTGAGTTTTCGTAACGGTATTTTAATGTTAATTAATATACGGCGTGAGGTCCAATCGATGCGCTTCCGCTGCGTGGGGACTTTTATTCCCTTAAATCGGCATCAGAGCCATCGCTGCCCCTATTAATTAATTTTAAAAGTTGCGATAGGCTCTAATAGGTGGGATTTATGCATAATGTATGTTCGGTTTGCGTTGAACTGTTTGGGTTAATTTTATGGCCATAGATTTTATTTTTATGTGATTTTGATCATGTAAGGCCCGATGTTTCGGGTATTTTATGTAAAATCGAGTCCTATGTAAGTTCGGGTCTAGAATATAATTGTTATATTATTCATGCAATTAATGTGGTTTAATTATTTAATTTGAATGAGATTGTTGAATGAATTAAACCCTAGATTCTTGATTATAGGATTAATCATAAAAATTTGAAATAGTTCTTTAATATTAATGATTAGAAACCGTCAATCTATAATCAAGATTTGCATGCAAACATAAGATCATAGGATAAATTGGATTAATTTTAAATTGTTTAAAATTAATTAGACCTAGATCGTTTTCTAATAGGATTAGAATCTTTTCTTACTTAGAATTAAAAATAGTTTTAATTGACTAAGTAGGAAAAACATTGCTATGATTATAAGGGAACTCCACCAGTAATGTTCTGTCTAAGGCTGGGGGTATTTAAGTTGATTGTTTACGGAACACCTCCTACCTGGGAACTGACCTGAAATGCCGGAGTTGAATTAATCATAGTTAAATGTTAGCATGCAATGTCACTAGGTTTATTAAAAGTGTTTAATGCACCTAGATCTTTAGAGTAAAGACCTTACATTACTGAGGTTATAAGGGAACTCTCTCGGTAAAGTTCTGTCTAAGGCTGGGGGTATTTATGTTGACGGTTTACGGAACACCTCCTACCTGGGAACTGACCCAAACATTGAGTTGAATTAACCATAGTAATGTTGACTTGCAATGTTGGGTTTATTAAAAGAAGTTTAATTCACCCAAAAGATTGCAGTTGAATCATTTCCATAATTGTTATAATAGGATCAGACTTAGATAGATTGACTTAGCCGAATACTATCTAAGTTTAACAACCCTAAATTAACCGTATGACATTTTCAGTGGGAGGAAAGTTACAAAACGAGATTTAAATCAAGTTTTGCTCCTATGTCCCTATATTCACAACGTGAGATTCATGCTCGGCTTCGAGTCGCCTTAGGAGCGGCCTCCCTTCGAAAAGTGTTTGCATGAATCAATATCAAGGTGAATGGGAAAAATGTCTAGAGTAAGTGGGAGCGGGACACGTGTCAACGTATCCCTCGGTCTCCGCCCATAGTTCGCATAGTGAGAGTCCTATGATCCGCCTGCAGGTTGTCCTGGCACAACCATCCCTTCGGAGGGCCATATCATAGGATTCGGACCATCGTGAACTCTTGAAAAGGATAAGAGCTCTTAGGCTAATCACCAACAGTTGCCTTTCCCTTCATTAGCCTGTTGGTGCGTGCCTCTGAGATCTGAAAGTGGGAGGGTTACACTTACGAGGATGAGTTAAAAGTGTTAACAAATCCTTGACCGAACAACGGTGGCTAATGTCTATAGGAATATGAGTTATTCTGGAATTAGAGTTAGCTGAGAAATGTCTCATTTTAAAGGAGGAGTGCCTGATCACCCTTCGGTGGCTGATATTCTAAACCTCTGAAATATCGTTGCAAAACTAAATCAATAGTTTTAAGGTTCTGTGATTGTTTGTTTTGCTAAATTGATTGGATTGTGTGAAATTGTTTGCTGTATGATGGGTTAAGGCAAAGATAGCTAATACGGTCATTGTTTGTTTAAACTTCAGCAATGTCTTCCTCAATTGTCTCTCTGCTTAAAAATGAGAAATTAACCGGCGAAAATTACTCAACGTGAAAATCTAACCTGACTACGATTCCAGTTATAGATGATCTAAGATTAGTCTTAACTAAGGAATGGCTTCAATCCCCAATTTCTAATTCATTAAGAAATGTTCATAATGAATATGACACAAAACACTGCCTAGCAAAAAGGAATATTTCTAGAGACTGTAAATATGATTTACTTGTCTTAGAAACATGCTTAGTGGAAAATGATGATTCTGCCTCGATACTAGATTCAGAAGCCACCAACCATGTTTGTTCTTCCTTTCAAGGAATGAGTTCCTGGCAACAGCTTGAAGCTGATGAGATGACTCTCAAAGTAGGAACATGAGAGGTCGTCTCAGCTATTGAAGTGGGGAATATCAAATTATTTTTCAGTAAGAATAAATACATATTATTAGACAATATGTATGTTGTTCCAAAGATCAAAAGAAATTTGATTTTTGTATCTTGTATGCTTGAACAATATTATTCCATATCTTTCTCAGTAAATGAATCATTCATTTCAAGGAAGGAAATTCATATTTGTTCAGCAAAGCTAGAAAATAATTTATATGTTTCAAGACCAATCGAGAGTAAATCAATCATGAGCACCGAGTTGTTTAAGACTGCTATTATTCAAAGAAAAAGGCAAAAGATTTCTCCAACAAGTAACAATACTCATCTTTGGCATCTTAGACTTGTTCATATAAACATCGATAGAATCGGTCGTTTGGTAAAGAATGGACTTCTAAGCAAGTAAGAAGATGATTCACTGCCACCTTGTGAATCTTGTCTCGAGGGAAAATGACCAAGAGACCCTTTACTAGAAAAGGTTACAGAGCCAAAGAACCCTTAGAGTTAATACATTCGGATTTATGTGGTCTAATGAATGTAAAAGCTCGAGGAGGGTACGAATATTTCATCTCATTTATAGATGATTATTCAAAATATGGTTACTTGTACCTAATGGGACATAAGTCTGAAGCCCTTGAAAAGTTTAAGGAGTTTAAGGCTGAAGTTGAAAACCTATTAGGTAAATCTATTAAAGTACTTCGATCTGATCGAGGAGGGGAGTATATGGATCATAGATTCCAAGATTATATGATAGAACATGGAATCCAATCTCAACTCCCAGCCCCTGGTACACCTCAGCAGAATGGTGTATCAGAAAGGAGAAATAGAACCTTATTGGACATGGTTCGATCAATGATGAGCTATGCTCAATTGCCTAGCTCGTTTTGGGGGTATGCAGTAGAGACTGCAGTATACATCTTGAACAATGTTCCCTCGAAAAATGTTTTTCAAACACCTTTCGAATTATGCAAGAGGCGTAAACCTAGTTTGCATCACTTTCGCATCTGGGGTTGTCCAGCACACGTGCTTGTGAAAAATCCTAAGAAACTGGAACCTCGTTCAAAACTATGCCAATTTGTTGGTTACCCTAAAGAAATGAGAGGTTGTTATTTCTACGACCCACAAGAAAATAAGGTGATTGTATCGACAGACGCCACCTTCTTGGAGTAAGACCACATGAGACATCATAAACCACACAGCAAAATAATATTAGGAGAAGCTATTGAAGAATCACCGAGAGTTGTTGATGAAGTTGGACCTTCAACAAGGGTTGATGAAGGAACTAATTCTTCAAATCCATCCCGTCCATCTCAAACGTTGAGAGTGCCTCGACGCAGTGGGAGGGTTGTATTACAACCTGATCGCTACTTGGGTTTAACTGAAACTCAGGTTGTTATACCTAATGATGGCATTGAGGATCCATTGTCCTATCGACAGGCAATGAATGGTGAAGATAAGGATGAATGGGTCAAAGCCATGTACCTGAATGGTAATCTCGAAGAGAATATCTTCATGTCTCAACCCGAAGGGTTCATAGCCCAAGGTCAGGAACAAAAGGCTTGTAAGCTCAATCGATCCATTTATGGATTGAAACAAGCGTCCAGATCATGGAACATTAGATTTGATACTGCAATCAAATCTTTTGGTGTTGACCAAAACGTTGATGAGCCTTATGTGTACAAGAAAGTCAACAAAAGGAAAGTAGCTTTTCTAATACTTTATGTAGACGATATCCTACTCATTGGAAATGATGTAGGATACCTCACTGACATTAAGAAATGGCTAGCAGCCCAATTCCAAATGAAAGATCTGGGAGAGGCTCAATATGTTCTGGGAATCCAAATCATTAGGGATCGTAAGTGTTGGGTTTTATGCCCTAAAACTCGTAGATAGTGAATGTAACCGTTGACCGGATATTAATGAAATAATATTGATATATTTTTCCATTAATTGTTATTAGTTATTTTATATTTGTCTTTGCCTAATAATAACCCTAATCCAATAAACTAGACATCCAAGGTTGTAATATGAGTCTTGAACAATATGTAGCGACATATGGGATCATTGTTCAAGAAACAACCTAAAGGGTCTATAGTATAGGGATAAGACTGGGTGCCTTATCCTGGTGACACTATGGATACGGCCCACTTTGTATTTGATACAAACGTTGTGATCCAACGCGTTCGTGTAGGAGACATGCGAGTGGGGGTATCCAATGCAATGAGTTTGCATAAGACCGAACCGCGAAAAAGTAACCACTGGTTATAACACCGTTAACTAGTTGGTTTTCTATTTCACTAGGACGACCTAGACAACTTAGTCTTAATCCTGAGTTGATTATGGACTCCTGCTCATGAGAGATTGTCCTTTGATTTGTATGGGTGAGAGTGGCCAATACGCCGACTCAATAAGCCTACCACTTTGGGGACAAGACCGAATGGGGAGCTGGGAACATAACCGTACAAGATGGAATTCACTCATTCCCGACTTTAGGGAAGCAGATGAGTGTTCCCTTAAGTGGTTACTCTGAGTCTTGAACAAAGGGCCCTACCCTCTCAATGGCACGAGAGGGTTTTCTGTTTGATTGTTGGACCACAAACAGATTGTTCATTAGAGGAGAATTGGTACTTAAGGAAATAGAGGTAACCTAGGGGTAAAACGGTAATTTGACCCAGCTGGTGTTACAGACACTCGTGAAGGACTGACTAGTCGATATTGGTCTAGATCCGTGGACACAGAAAATATGTCTGCAGTGAGAAGAGTGCAATTGTGAGTCTATAGTGGAATGTACACAGTTAGCGAATATTGATTAATGTGGTTAATGAGTTTGACCAATTAATCTCACATTGTTGGAGCTTCTGATCTGCAGGTTCATTAGGTCCCACTGGTAGCTCGTAAAGTAATTTGAGGCAACTAAGTAATAAAAGTAAATTGAAAATGTTCAATTTATTAAGGAAAACAAATATAATATATATTGATATATTATTATGAGAGAAATTAATATTTGAAAAGTTCAAATATAAATTTATGGAAGTTTTGAAAGAGTTCAAATAATGAATTAATTAATTTAAGGCCTAAAATGTGTTTGGGCAAATTAATTAATTCTAGGTCGGGAATTAAATATGTGATATTTAATTGGTGGTTAATTAATTAAAGAATTCATTAATCGGGAATTAATCAATTATGGAAATAATTAATCACTTAAGGAAGTGATTAATCATTTATGGAAATGATCTAATCACTTATGGAAGTAATTAGTCATTTGTGGAAAAGATTAATCAATTATGGAATTGATTGATCATGATTGATTAATTAAGGAATAAGATTGAATCAATTTTGGAAAAAATTGATTTAATTGAATATTTTATTCATGGTCTCTCTTCTATAAATAGAACACTAGACCTAATTGGTCATGACACTTGACACTCTTGAAAGACAAGACCTAGAATTCTCTCTAGCCTCCCTCTTAAAGAAAGACTCCCACAAGTCTTTTGCCTCATAGACTCAGAGACATACCGGTGTAACCTCTGTGGTGATTGTGTCAATCAAAGAAGAAATTTCCAGCGAAGAAAAACCAAAGACGGCTGCTGCCTTTTGATCGTTGGAGCATCGTTGGCGAAGAACGATCAAGTCTACAACGGAGGTTTGTAACGGTTCTTCCTCTTTTCTTTAGAAAAACATGAAAATAAATTTAGATTTATTTTTAAACATGTTTAAACCAATTTTACAGCAGCATTAAAGTTTGTTTAAAGTTTGTTTGAGTTTTCGTAACGGTATTTTAATGTTAATTAATATACGGCGTAAGGTCCAATCGATGCGCTTCCGCTGCGTGGGGACTTTTATTCCCTTCAATCGACATCAGAGCCATCGCTGTCCCTATTAATTAATTTTAAAAAGTTGCGATAGGCTCTAATAGGTGGGATTTATGCATAATGTATGTTCGGTTTGCGTTGAACTGTTGTGGTTAATTTTATGGCCATAGATTTTAATTTTATGTGATTTTGATAATGTAAGGCCCGGTGTTTCGGGTATATTATGTAAAATCGAGTCCTATGTAAGTCCGGGTCTATAATAGTTTTTGATGAGATGAAAAACGGAGCAATCGCCGCTGAAATCGGGACCAAAATCGGAGACTCGACGCTGTTTTTGCCCAGATTCTGCCTCAGACGCAACAGCGTCGAGACGCTACCTCAACAGCGTCTAGACGCTGTCTCGATACGCAGGCGCCAGATAAGGAATGCGCACAGCGTCGAGACGCTGGGCTTCAACAGGCGCGGTTCAAGCTGGTGGCCGGTCCGGTTCGGACCGGTTCAGTTGGGCTGGGACCTATTTGGTCCGGTTCAGCCATTTTTCGGCATGGTTCGTGATTTACGAAGCCGGTTCGAGGTGGTTCGGGGCGGTTCGTGCTGTCTAGACCAATTCCGGAGTTGTACAAGGATTTTTTTGGATAGAATTTAGCGAAATTAATGTAATTTAATGCTTTATTTTATCCTAGGGGCCAAAATTAACCGGTTCAATTGCTATTTATATGCTTTATGGATGTCATATAGAATATTTAATCCCACCTTAGGTTATAAACATGCTCATGCATTTTTTATATATTATAAATTGTTATAATGTATGTTTACATGCATGGAATTGTTTTCATATTTTTAATATAAGTGTATAATGCACTGACCTGGAATACCGGAGTTGAATTAATCATAGTTAAATGTTAGCATGCAATGTCACTAGGTTTATTAAAAGTGTTTAATGCACCTAGATCTTTAGAGTAAAGACCTTACATTACTAAGGTTATAAGGGAACTCTCTCGGTAAAGTTCTGTCTAAGGTTGGGGGTATTTAAGTTGACGGTTTACGGAACACCTCCTACCTGGGAACTGACCCGAACATTGAGTTGAATTAACCATAGTAATGTTGACTTGCAATGTTGGGTTTATTAAAAGAAGTTTAATTCACCCAAAAGATTGCAGTTGAATCCTTTCCATAATTGTTATAATAGGATCAGACTTAGATAGATTGACTTAGCCGAATACTATCTAAGTTTAACAACCCTAAATTAACCGTATGACATTTTCAGTGGGAGGAAAGTTACAAAACGAGATTTAAATCAAGTTTTGCTCCTATGTCCCTATATTCACAACGTGAGATTCATGCTCGGCTTCGAGTCGCCTTAGGAGCGGCCTCCCTTCGGAAAGTGTTTGCATGAATCAATATCAAGGTGAATGGGAAAAATGTCTAGAGTAAATGGGAGCGGGACACGTGTCAACGTATCCCTCGGTCTCCGCCCATAGTTCACACCGTGAGAGTCCTATGATCCGCCTGCAGGTTGTCCTGGCACAACAATCCCTTCGAAGGGCCTGATCATAGGATTCAGAACATCGTGAACTCCTTACAAGGATAGGAGCTCTTAGGCTAATCACCAACAGTTGTCTTTCCCTTCGGTAGCCTGTTGGTGCGTGCCTCTGAGATCTGAAAGTGGGAGGGTAACACTTACGAGGATGAGTTAAAAGTGTTAACAAATCCTTGACCGAACAACGGTGGCTAATGTCTATAGGAATATGAGTTATTCTGGAATTAGAATTAGCTGAGAGGTGTCTCATTTCAAAGGAGGAGTACCTGATCACCCTTCGGTGGCTGATATTCTAAACCTCTGAAACATCGTTGCAAAACTAAAACGATAGTTTTAGGGTTCTGTGATTGTCTGTTTTGCTAAATTGATCGGATTGTGTGCAATTGTTTGCTTGTATGATGGGTTAAGGCAAAGATAACTAATACGGTCATTGTTTGTTTAAATTTCAGCAATGTCTTCCTCAATTGTCTCTCTGCTTAAAAATGAGAAATTAATCGGCGAAAACTATGCTACGTGGAAGTCGAACCTGAATACGATTCTTGTTGTCGATGATCTGCGGTTCGTCTTAACGGAGGATTGTCCTCCAGCCCCTGCTCGTAATGCATCCCAAGCAGTTAAGGATGCTTATGACCGCTGGACAAAGGCCAATTATAAGACTCGCGTCTATATCTTAGCCAGTTTATCTGAAGTTTTGGCTAAAAGGCATGAGGGCATGGTAATAGCGAGGGAGATTATGAACTCTCTCCAGGAGATGTTTGGACAACCGTCCTACCAACTCCACCATGACGCTCTCAAATACGTTTATAGCTGTCGCATGAAAGAGGGCACGTCTGTTCAAGAGCATGTCCTGGATATGATGGTCCAATTCAACGTGGCGGAGGCAAACGGGGCGGTCATAGATGAGCGTAGTCAAGTTGCATTCATCTTAGAATCTCTTCCGAAGAGTTTTCTACAGTTTCGAAGCAATGCAATGATGAATAAAATAACATTCAACCTGACTAGCCTCCTGAATGAGCTACAACTCTATCAGTCTCTTCTTAAGAACAAGGGACGGATAGAAGGAGAGGCAAACGTTGTCCACTCTAAAAGAAAGTTCGAGAAGGGTTCATCCTCTGGAACTAAATCTGTAGCCACTTCTTCAAAGAAAACTCAGAAGACGAAAGGAAACAAGGGGAAAGCTCCCAGTATTGCTGCTAAAAGCAAGGGAAAAGGCAAAGCTATGACAGACAAGGGCAAGTGTGTCCACTGCAATGTAGATGGACATTGGAAGAGAAACTGCCCAAAGTACCTTGCTGAGAAAAAGAAGGAAAAGGAAGGTAAATTTGATTTACTTGTTTTAGAAACATGCCTGGTAGAACATGATGAGTTAACCTGGATACTTGATTCAGGAGCAACTAATCGTGTTTGCTCTTCTTTTTAGGAAAATAGTTCCTTTCCACAGTTGAACGATGGGGAAATGACACTCAGGGTCGGAACTGGAGAAGTCATTTCAGCTAAAGCAGTGGGAGCTGCGAAGTTATTTTTTAGAAATAGATTCTTACTTTTAGAAAGTTTGTTAATCGTTCCCAAGATTAAGAGGAACTTAATTTCTATTTCATGTTTGATTGAACAATCGTATACAATTACTTTTGATATGAATGAAGCGCTCATTTATAAAAATGGTGTACTTATTTGTTCAGCCAAATTGGAAAATAACTTGTACGTTTTAAGACCAACCGAAAACAAAGCACTTTTAAATCACGAATTATTTAAAACTGTTGAAACTCAAAGTAAAAGGAAAAAGATTTCTCCATCAAGTAACTATACTCATCTTTGGCATCTCAGACTTGGTCATATAAACATCGATAGGATCGGTCGTTCGGTAAAGAATGGACTTCTAAGCAAGTTAGAAGATGATTCACTACCACCTTGTGAATCTTGTCTCGAGGGAAAAATGACCAAGAGACCCTTTACTAGAAAAGGTTACAGAGCCAAAGAACCCTTAGAGTTAATACATTCGGATCTATGTGGTCCAATGAGTGTAAAAGCTCCAGGAGGGTACGAATATTTCATCTCATTTATAGATCATTATTCAAGATATGGTTACTTATACCTAATGGGACATAAGTCTGAAGCCCTTGAAAAGTTTAAGGAGTTTAAGGCTGAAGTTGAAAACCTATTAGGTAAATCTATTAAAGTACTTCGATCTGATCGAGGAGGGGAGTATATGGATCAAAGATTCCAAGATTATATGATAGAACATGGAATCCAATCTCAACTCTCAGCCCCTGGTACACCTCAGCGGAATGGTGTGTCAGAAAGGAGAAATAGAACCTTGTTAGACATGGTTCGATCAATGATGAGCTATGCTCAATTGCCTAGCTCGTTTTGGGGGTATGCAGTAGAGACTGCAGTATACATCTTGAACAATGTTCCCTCGAAAAGTGTTTCTGAAACACCTTTCGAATTATGGAAGGGGCGTAAACCTAGTTTGCATCACTTTCGCATCTGGGGTTGTCCAGCACACGTGCTTGTGACAAATCCTAAGAAACTGGAACCTCGTTCAAAATTGTGCCAATTTGTTGGTTACCCTAAAGAAACGAGAGGTGGTTATTTCTACGACCCACAAGAAAATAAGGTGATTGTATCGACAAACGCCACTATCTTAGAGGAAGACCACATGAGAGACCATAAACAACACATCAAAATAATATAAGGAGAAGCTACTGAAGAATCATCAAGAGTTGTTGATGAAGTTGGACCTTCAACAAGGGTTGATGAAGGCACTAGTTCTTCAAATCCATCCCGTCCATCTGAAACGTTGGGAATGCCTTGACGTAGTGGGAGGGTTGTATTACAACCTGACCGCTACTTGGGTTTAACTGAAACTCAGGTTGTCATACCTAATGATGGCATTGAGGATCCATTGTCCTATCGACAGGCAATGAATGACGAAGATAAGGATGAATGGGTCAAAGCCATGAACCTGGAAATGGAGTCAATGTGCTCCAATTCTGTATGGGAACTTACAGATCTACCTAATGGGGTAAAATCCATAAGGTGCAAATGGATCTATAAGAGAAAAAGAGATGCAGCTGGAAAGGTACAGACCTTCAAAGCTAGACTAGTGGCAAAGGGTTATACACAAAAGGAAGGGGTTGACTATGAGGAAACCTTTTCTCCTGTAGCCATGTTAAAGTCCATAAGAATTCTCTTATCCATAGCCACATATTATGACTATGAAATATGGCAAATGGACGTCAAGACTGCCTTTCTGAATGGTAATCTTGAAGAGAATATCTTTATGTCTCAATCCGAAGGGTTCATAGCCAAAGGTCAGGAACAAAAGGTTTGTAAGCTTATTTATTTTTAAAACTTTTCTAAAGAAAAGAGGAAGAACCGTTACAAACCTTCGTTGAAGACTTGACCGTTCTTCGCCAACGACGCTCCACGAACGAAAACGCAGCAGCCGCTTTAAGGTTTTCTTCACTGGAAATTCTTCTTTGATTGACACAATCACCACAGAGATTACACCGGTATGTCTCTAAGTCTAGGAGGCAAAAGACTTGTGGGAGTCTTTCTCTAAGAGGGAGGCTAGAGAGAATTCTAGGTCTTGTCTTTCAAGAGTGTCAAATGTCATGACCAATTAGGTCTAGTGTTCTATTTATAGAAGAGAGGCCATGAATAAAATATTCAATTAAATCAATCTTTTCCATAATTGATTCAATCTTATTCCATAATTAATCAATCATGATCAATCAATTCCATAATTGATTAATCTTTTCCACAAATGACTAATTACTTCCATAAGTGATTAGATCATTTCCATAAATGATTAATCACTTCCTTAAGTGATTAATTATTTCCATAATTGATTAACTCCCGGTTAATGAATTCTTTAATTAATTAACCACCAATTAAATATCACATATTTAATTCCTGGCCTAGAATTAATTAATTTGCCCAAACACATTTTAGGCCTTAAATTAATTAATTCATTCTTTCAAACTTCCATAAATTTATATTTGAACTTTTCAAATATTAATTTCTCTCATAATAATATATCAATATATATTATATTTGTTTCCCTTAATAAATTTAACATTTTCAATTTACTTTTATTACTTAGTTGCCTCAAATTACTTTACGAGCTACCAGTGAGACCTAATGCACCTGCAAATCAGAAGCTCCAACGATGTGAGATTAATTGGTCAAACTCATTAACCACATTAATCAATATTCGTTAACTGTGTGTACATTCCACTATAGACTCACAGTTGCACTCTTCTCACTGCAGACATATTTTCTGTGTCCACAGATCTAGACTAATATCGACTAGTTAGTCCTTCACGAGTGTCCGTAACACCAACTGGGTCAAATTACCGTTTTACCCCTGGGTTACCTCGATTTCCTTAAGTACCAATTCTCCTCTAATGAACAACCTGTTTGTGGTCCAACCATCAAACAGAAAACCCTCTCGTGCCATTGAGAGGGTAGGGCCCTTTGTTCAAGACTCAGAGTAACCACTTAAGGGAACACTCATCTGCTTCCCTAAAGTCGGGAAGGAGTAAATTCCATCTTGTACAATTATGTTCCCAGCTCCCCATTCGGTCTTGTCCCCAAAGTTGTAGGATTATTGAGTCGGCGTATTGGCCACTCTCACCCATACAAAACAAAGGACAATCTCTCATGAGTAGGAGTCCATAATCAGCTCAGGATTAAGACTAAGTTGTCTAGGTCGTCCTAGTGAAATAGAAACCTGACTAGTTAACGGTGTTATAACCAGTGGTTACTATTTCGCGGTCCGGTCTTATGCAAACTCATTGCATAGGATACCCCCACTCGCATGTCTCCTACACGAACGCGTTGGATCGCAACGTTTGTATCAAATACAAAGTGGGTCGTATCCATAGTGTCACCAGGATAAGGCACCCAGTCTTATCCCTATACTATAGACCCTTTAGGCTGTTTCTTAAACAATGATCCCATATGTCGCTACATATAGTTCAAGACTCATATTACAGCCTTGGATGTCTAGTTTATTGGATTAGGGTTATTATTAGGCAAAGACATATATAAAATAACTAATAAAAATTAATGGAAAAATATATCAATATTATTTCACTTATATCCGGTCAATGGTTACATTCACTATCTACGAGTTTTAGGGCATAAAACCCAACAAACTCCCACTTGCCGTAGATTAGATGACATACATATCTCATAGACCTAGACCTTCTAGATGACCCTCAAACACTTTAGCCGTGAGAGCCTTCGTAAATGGATCAGCGATGTTGTGCTCCGAGGCGATCTTAGTGACGATCACATCTCCTCGTTGCACAATCTCCCGTATCAGGTGATACTTCCTCTCGATGTGTTTACCTCGTTTGTGGCTTCGAGGTTCTTTTGAGTTGGCTACAGCCCCACTGTTGTCACAGTATAGAGTTATGGGCACGTTCATATTCGGAACCACTTCCAAATCAGTCAAGAACTTTCTGAGCCATACTACCTCCTTAGCTACTTCGCAAGCTGCTACATACTCAGCCTCCATGGTTGAGTCTGCTATGCATCCTTGTTTGATGTGGATTTCCTTGAATCCTTATCAACTTGAAAGTCAGAGTCAGTGTATCCAGTAAGAATCAAATCCTTAGCTCCATACACAAGCATGTAGTCCCTCGTTCTCCGAAGATACTTGAGGATATCCTTAACCGCTCCCCAGTGGTCCAACCCTGGATTAGACTGATACATACTGACTACTACCACTGCATAACATATGTCAGGCCTAGTGCAGAGCATAACATACATTAAGCTGCCCACAGCTGAGGCGTAGGGAATGTGTCTCATGTTCTCAATTTCTTGAGGTGTCTTAGGAGACTGTTCCTTAGACAGGTGTACCCCATGTCTGAAGGGTAGTAGTCTCTTCTTGGAGTTTTGCATCGAATATCGAGACAACATCTTGTCAATATACGTTGCTTGAGACAAAGCTTGCGTTTTGTTCTTACGATCCCTAATGATTTGGATTCCCAGAACATATTGAGCCTCTCCCAGATCTTTTATTTGGAATTGGGCTGGTAGCCATTTCTTAATGTATGTGAGGTATCCTACATCATTCCCAATGAGTAGGATATCGTCTACATAAAGTATTAGAAAAGCTACTTTCCATTTGTCGATTTTCTTGTACACACAAGACTCATCAACGTTTTGGTCAAAGCCAAAAGATTTGATTGCAGTATCAAATCTAATGTTCCATGATCTGGACGCTTGTTTCAATCCATAAATGGATCGATTGAGCTTACAAACCTTTTGTTCCTGACCTTGGGCTATGAACCCTTCGGGTTGAGACGTGAAGATATTCTCTTCAAGATTACCATTCAGAAAGGCAGTCTTGACGTCCATTTGCCATATTTCATAGTCATAATATGTGGCTATGGATAAGAGAATTCTTATGGACTTTAACATGGCTACAGGAGAAAAGGTTTCTTCATAGTCAACCCCTTCCTTTTGGGTATAACCCTTTGCCACTAGTCTAGCTTTGAAGGTCTGTACCTTTCCAGCTGCATCTCTTTTTCTCTTATAGATCCATTTGCACCCTATGGGTTTTACCCCATTTGGTAGATCTGTAAGTTCCAATACAGAATTGGAGTACATTGACTCCATTTCCAGGTTCATGGCTTTGACCCATTCGTCCTTATCTTCGTCATTCATTGTCTGTCGATAGGAGAATGGATCCTCAATGCCATCATTAGGTATGACAACCTGAGTTTTAGTTAAACCCAAGTAGCGGTCAGGTTGTAATACAACCCTCCCACTGCGTCGAGGCATTCCCAACGTTTGAGATGGACGGGATGGATCTGAAGAACTAGTTCCTTCATCAACCCTTGTTGAAGGTCCAACTTCATCAACAACTCTTGATGATTATTCAGTAGCTTCTCCTAATATTATTTTGCTGCGTGGTTTATGATCTCTCATGTGGTCTTCCTCTAAGAAAGTGGCGTTTGTCGATACAATCACCTTATTTTCTTGTGGGTCGTAGAAATAACCACCTCTCGTTTCTTTAGGGTAACCAACAAATTGGCACAGTTTTGAACGAGGTTCCAGTTTCTTAGGATTTGTCACAAGCACGTGTGTTGGACAACCCCAGATGCGAAAGTGATGCAAACGAGGTTTACGCCCCTTCCATAATTCGAAAGGTGTTTCAGAAACACTTTTCGAGGGAACATTGTTCAAGATGTATACTGCAGTCTCTAGTGTATACCCCCAAAACGAGCTAGGAAATTGAGCATAGCTCATCATTGATCGAACCATGTCTAACAAGGTTCTATTTCTCCTTTCTGACACACCATTCTGCTGAGGTGTACCAGGAGCTGAGAGTTGAGATTGGATTCCATGTTCTATCATATAATCCTGGAATCTTTGATCCATATACTCCCCTCCTCGATCAGATCGAAGTACTTTAATAGATTTACCTAATAGGTTTTCAACTTCAGCCTTAAACTCCTTAAACTTTTCAAGGGCTTCAGACTTATGTCCCATTAGGTATAAGTAACCATATCTTGAATAATGATCTATAAATGAGATGAAATATTCGTACCCTCCTGGAGCTTTTACACTCATTGGACCACATAGATCCGAATGTATTAACTCTAAGGGTTCTTTGGCTCTGTAACCTTTTCTAGTAAAGGGTCTCTTGGTCATTTTTCCCTCGAGACAAGATTCACAAGGTGGTAGTGAATCATCTTCTAACTTGCTTAGAAGTCCATTCTTTACCAAACAACCGATCCTATCGATGTTTATATGACCAAGTCTAAGATGCCAAAGATGAGTATTGTTACTTGATGGAGAAATCTTTTGCCTTTTTCTTTGAGTTTCAGCAGTTTTAAATAATTCGTGATTTAAAAGTGCTTTGTTTTCGGTTGGTCTTAAAACGTACAAGTTATTTTCCAATTTGGCTGAACAAATAAGTACACCATTTTTATAAATGAATGCTTCATTCATATCAAAAGTAACTGTATACGATTGTTCAATCAAACATGAAATAGAAATTAAGTTCCTCTTAATCTTGGGAACGATTAACAAACTTTCTAAAAGTAAGAATCTATTTCTAAAAAATAACTTCGCAACTCCCACTGCTTTAGTTGAAATGACTTCTCCAGTTCCGACCCTGAGTGTCATTTCCCCATCGTTCAACTGCCGAAAGGAACTATTTTCCTGAAAAGAAGAGCAAACATGATTAATTGCTCTTGAATCAAGTATCCAGGTAAACTCATCATGTTCTACCAGACATGTTTCTAAAACAAGTAAATCAAATTTACCTTCATTTTCCTTCTTTTTCTCAGCAAGGTACTTTGGTCAGTTTCTCTTCCAATGGCCATCTACATTGCAGTGGAAACACTTGCCCTTGTCTGCCATAGCTTTGGCTTTTCCCTTGCTTTTAGCAGCAGTGCTGGGAGCTTTCCCCTTGTTTCCTTTATTCTTCTGAGTTTTCTTTGAAGAAGTGGCTACAGATTTAGTTCCAGATGATGAACCCTTCTCGAACTTTCTTTTAGAGTGGACAACGTTTGCCTCTCCTTCTATCTGTCCTTTGTTCTTAAGAAGTGACTGATAGAGTTGTAGCTCATTTAGGAGGCTAGTCAGGTTGAATGTTATTTTATTCATCATTGCATTGCTTCAAAACTGTAGAAAACTCTTCGGAAGAGATTCTAAGATGAATGCAACCTGACTACGCTCATCTATGACCGCCCCGTTTGCCTCTGCCACGTTGAATTGGACCATCATATCCAGGACATGCTCCCAAACAGTCGTGCCCTCTTTCATGCGACAGCTATAAACGTATTTGAGAGCGTCATTGTGGAGTTGGTAGGACGGTTGTCCAAACATCTCATAGAGAGAGTTCATAATCTCCCTCGGTTTTACCATGCTCTCATGCCTTTTAGCCAAAACTTCAGATAAGCTGGCTAGGATATAGACGCGAGTCTTATCATTGGCCTTTGTCCAGCGGTCATAAGCATCCTTAACTGCTTGGGATGCATTACGAGCAGGGGCTGGAGGACAATCCTCCGTCAAGACGAACCGCAGATCATCGACAACAAGAATCGTATTCAGGTTCGACTTCCACGTAGCATAATTTTCGCCATTTAATTTCTCATTTTTAAGCAGAGAGACAATTGAGGAAGACATTGCTGAAATTTAAACAAACAATGACCGTATTAGTTATCTTTGCCTTAACCCATCAAACAAGCAAACAATTGCACACAATCCAATCATTTTAGCAAAACAAACAATCACAGAACCCTAAAACTATCAATTTAGTTTTGCAACGACGTTTCAGAGGTTTAGAATGTCAGCCACCGAAGGGTGATCAGGCACTCCTCCTTTGAAATGAGACACCTCTCAGCTAATTCTAATTCCAGAATAACTCATATTCCTATAGACATTAGCCACCCTTGTTCGGTCAAGGATTTGTTAACACTTTTAACTCATCCTCGTAAGTGTAACCCTTCCACTTTCAGATCTCAGAGGCACGCACCAACAGGCTACCGAAGGGAAAGACAACTGTTGGTGATTAGCCTAAGAGCTCCTATCCTTTTCAGGAGTTCACGATGTTCCGAATCCTATGACCAGGCCCTCCGAAGGGATGGTTGCGCCAGGACAACCTGCAGGCGGATCATAGGACTCTCACGGTGTGAACTATGGGCGGAGACCGAGGGATACGTTGACACGTGTCCCGCTCCCACTTACTCTAGACATTTTTCCCATTCACCTTGATATTGATCCATGCAAACACTTTCCGAAGGGAGGCCGCTCCTAGGGCGACCCGAAGCCGAGCATGAATCTCACGTTGTGAATATAGGGACGTAGGAGCAAAATTTGATTTAAATCTCGTTTTGTAATTTTCCTCCCACTGAAAATGTCCAAGGTTAATTTAGGGTTATTTAACTTAGATAGTATTCGACTAAGTCGATCTATCTAAGTCTGATCCTATTATAACAATGTCCATGGAAAGGATTCAACTGCAATCTTTTGGGTGAATTAAACTTCCTTTAATAAACCCAACATTGCAAGTCAACATTACTATGGTTAATTCAACTCAATGTTCGGGTCAGTTCCCAGGTAGGAGGTGTTCCGTAAACCGTCAACTTAAATACCCCCAGCCTTAGACAGAACTTTACCGAGAGAGTTCCCTTATAACCTCAGTAATGTAAGGTCTTTACTCTAAAGATCTAGGTGCATTAAACACTTTTAATAAACCTAGTGACATTGCATGCTAACATTTAACTATGATTAATTCAACTCTTGTGTTCCAGGTCAGTTCCCAGGTAGGAGGTGTTCCGTAAACCGTAAACTTAAATACCCCCAGCCTTAGACAGAACATTACCGGTGGAGTTCCCTTATAATCATAGCAATGTTTTTCCTACTTAGTCAATTAAAACTATTTTTAAATACTAAGTAAGAAAAGATTCTAATCTTATTAGAAATCGATCTAGGTCTAATTAATTTTAAACAATTTAAAATTAATCCAATTTATCCTATGATCTTATGTTTGCATGCAATTCTTGATTATAGATTGACGGTTTCTAATCATTAATAATAAAGAACTATTTCAAATTTTAATGATTAATCATATAATCAAGAATCTAGGGTTTAATTCATTCAATAATCTCATTCAAATTAAATAATTAAACCACACTAATTGCATGAATAATATAACAATTATATCATTAACTATGGATGTTTCATGCTTCATGCAATTTTTTATTTTCTTTTATTATAACAATTATAAGCCAATCAAGAAAATCAAACAAGCATGCTTCATTCATCACATTAAACATAACTATTTATATTTAATTTAAGTAATGACATGCTTCATGCTTTCCAATTTTTCATATAATTAATATACACTTATATTAAAAAATATGAAAACAAATCAATGCATTTAAACATACATTATAACAATTTATAATATATAAAAAATGCATGAGCATGTTTATAACCTAAGGTGGGATTAAAAATTCTATATGACATCCATAAAGCATATAAATAGCAATTGAACCGGTTAATTTTGGCCCCTAGGATAAAATAAAGCATTAAATTACATTAATTTAGCTAAATTCTATCCTAAAAAATCCATGTACAGCTCCGGAATTGGTCTAGACAGCACGAACCGCCCCGAACTACCTCGAACCGACCTTCAAAATCACGGACCATGCCAAAAATTGGCTGAACCGGACCAAATAGGTCCCAGCCCAGCTGAACCGGTCCGAACCGGACTGGTCATGCCTCGAACCACGCCTTTTGAAACCCTAGGTCGCGCCTCCATCGTGACAGCGTCGAGACGCTGTGTTGATAGCGTCCCGACGCTGTGCGTTTTCCTTATCTGGCGCCTGCGTAATCGAGACAGCGTCGAGACGCTGTTGAGGTAGCGTCCCGACGCTGTGTGCTTTCCTTAACGAGCGCCTTCGGTATCGAGACAGCGTCGAGACGCTGTTGAAGTAGCGTCCCGACACTGTTGCGTCTGGAGGCAAAATCTGGGCGGGAGCAGCATCGATTCTCCGATTTTGGCCTCGATTTCAGCGGCGATTGCTTCGTTTTTCATCTCATAAAAACCTATTCTAGACCCGGACTTACATAGGACTCGATTTTACATAAAATACCCGAAACACCGGGCCTTACATGATCAAAATCACATAAAAATAAAATCTATGGCCATAAAATTAACCCAAATAGTTCAATGCAAACCGAACATACATTATGCATAAATCCCACCTATTAGAGCCTATCGCAACTTTTTAAAATTAATTAATAGGGACAACGATGGCTCTGATGCCGATTGAAGGGAATAAAAGTCCCCACGCAGCGGAAGCGCATTGATTGGACCTTACGCCGTATATTAATTAACATTAAAATACTGTTACGATAACTCAAACAAAACTTTAAACAACCTTTAAAGCCGCTGTAAAATTGGTTTAAACATGCTAAAATAAATCTAAATTTATTTTTAAAACTTTTCTAAAGAAAAGAGGAAGAACCGTTACAAACCTTCGTTGAAGACTTGATCGTTCTTTGCCAACGACGCTCCACGAACGAAAACGCAGCAGCCGCTTTAAGGTTTTCTTCGCTGGAAATTCTTCTTTGATTGACACAATCACCACAGAGGTTACACCGGTATATCTCTAAGTCTAGGAGGCAAAAGACTTGTGGGAGTCTTTCTTTAAGAGGGAGGCTAGAGAGAATTCTAGGTCTTGTCTTTCAAGAGTGTCAAGTGTCATGACCAATTAGGTCTAGTGTTCTATTTATAGATGAGAGGCCATGAATAAAATATTCAATTAAATCAATCTTTTCTATAATTGATTCAATCTTATTCCTTAATTAATCAATCATGATCA
Source organism: Luffa acutangula (assembly GCA_036850905.1). Taxonomy (NCBI): domain Eukaryota; kingdom Viridiplantae; phylum Streptophyta; class Magnoliopsida; order Cucurbitales; family Cucurbitaceae; genus Luffa; species Luffa acutangula. The sequence goes on from CM072087.1 coordinate 22,332,942, forward strand.
ATCAATTCCATAATTGATTAATCTTTTCCACAAATGACTAATTACTTCCATAAGTGATTAGATAATTTCCATAAATGATTAATCACTTCCTTAAGTGATTAATTATTTCCATAATTGATTAACTCTCGGTTAATGAATTCTTTAATTAATTAACCACCAATTAAATATCACATATTTAATTCCCGGCCTAGAATTAATTAATTTGCCCAAACACATTTTAGGCCTTAAATTAATTAATTCATTCTTTCAAACTTCCATAAATTTATATTTGAACTTTTCAAATATTAATTTCTCTCATAATAATATATCAATATATATTATATTTGTTTCCCTTAATAAATTTAACATTTTCAATTTACTTTTATTACTTAGTTGCCTCAAATTACTTTACGAGCTACCAGTGAGACCTAATGCACCTGCAAATCAGAAGCTCCAACGATGTGAGATTAATTGGTCAAACTCATTAACCACATTAATCAATATTCGTTAACTGTGTGTACATTCCACTATAGACTCACAGTTGCACTCTTCTCACTGCAGACATATTTTCTGTGTCCACGGATCTAGACTAATATCGACTAGTCAGTCCTTCACGAGTGTCCGTAACACCAACTGGGTCAAATTACCGTTTTACCCCTGGGTTACCTCGATTTCCTTAAGTACCAATTCTCCTCTAATGAACAACCTGTTTGTGGTCCAACCATCAAACAGAAAACCCTCTCGTGCCATTGAGAGGGTAGGGCCCTTTGTTCAAGACTCAGAGTAACCACTTAAGGGAACACTCATCTGCTTCCCTAAAGTCGGGAAGGAGTGAATTTCATCTTGTACAATTATGTTCCCAGCTCCCCATTCGGTCTTGTCCCCAAAGTGGTAGGCTTATTGAGTCGGTGTATTGGCCACTCTCACCCATAAAAATCAAAGGACAATCTCTCATGACCAGGAGTCCATAATCAACTCAGGATTAAGACTAAGTTGTCTAGGTCGTCCTAGTGAAATAGAAAACCGACTAGTTAACGGTGTTATAACCAGTGGTTACTATTTCGCGGTCCGGTCTTATGCAAACTCATTGCATAGGATACCCCCACTCGCATGTCTCCTACACGAACGCGTTGGATCACAGCGTTTGTATCAAATACAAAGTGGGTCGTATCCATAGTGTCACCAGGATAAGGCACCCAGTCTTATCCCTATATTATAGACCCTTTAGGCTGTTTCTTAAACAATGATCCCATATGTCGCTACATATAGTTCAAGACTCATATTACAGCCTTGGATGTCTAGTTTATTGGATTAGGGTTATTATTAGGCAAAGACATATATAAAATAACTAATAACAATTAATGGAAAAATATATCAATATTATCTTACTAATATCCGGTCAATGGTTACATTCACTATCTACGAGTTTTAGGGCATAAAACCCAACATGAACTCCTGTTTATGCGAGATTATCCTTTGATCTGCATGGGTGAGAGTGGCCAGCATCGCCGACTCGACAAGCATACCATTTTGGGGATAAGATCGAATAGATAGCTGCGGACATAGTTTCGCAAGACAGAATTCACTCCTACCCATTTCAGGGATAGCAGAGAGGTTGTTCTCTTAAGTACTAACTCCAGGACATGAACAAGAGGCCCCACCCTCTCGTTGGATCGAGAGGAACTTAGGTTTGATGGTTGGACAGCAAACCGATTGTTCATTAGAGGATTAGTGGAACTTAAGGAACAAGAAGTACTATAGGGGTGTAACGGTTATTTGACCTAGCTATAGCTATGAACAACCTGTGAAGGAACGACTTACTAAACATGGTTAAATCAAGTGGACGGAAATATATCTATAGTGAGGGGAGTGCAACTATCGGGCTATAGTGGAGTGTCCCGGTAGTTAACAAATGTTGGATAACTTTGATAATGAGATTAGTTGGTTAGCCTCGAATCGTTGGAGCCCATGATCTATAGGTCCATTAGGCCCCCCTACTAGCTCATATAGGAATAAAGCTTAGAATATTTTGATAGGAAACTTTGAATCATTCAAAAACGGGAAATAGGGTTTTATCGTAAAACGTATTCGACACAATGATTTAATTATGAATTAATTTATGAATTGAGAGATGAGGAATTTAAAAGTGTTTTAAATACCATATATATGTATTAGGAATCATATATAATTCATGGCATTAGGTGATAAAGATTGATTGGATCAATCATATCAAAATTACTTGGAAATGTGCCAATTAATTGCCTAGAAATCAATTTCAATTTTGAATTGAATTTGAAATGAATTGAAAGCTCAAAATTCACAATTAGGATTCAATTCATAGTGGATCTAGTGGTTTTTCCACTTTTGCATAATGATACATAGTGGAAAACAACACAAACATGCATTAGATGCATGTGTTGTGAAGTAGACACCTAGAATCCACTTTGAGTTGCATCTTGACCATGTGGCTAAGTGTCAGATGTCTATAAAAGGGGCTTGAATTAGATTCAAGATAAGCAAGCTTTCATTTAGTGTTATGCTGAAAATTTTCTCCCTCGAATTCTCTCTCATTTCATCTCCTTCCAAAAGCTTGTACCATCAAGCATTCCCTTCCTATTTCTTTCTTCTATAATGCCCTAAAACTCGTAGATAGTGAATGTAACCGTTGACCGGATATTAATGAAATAATATTGATATATTTTTCCATTAATTGTTATTAGTTATTTTATATTTTTCATTGCGTAATAATAACCCTAATCCAATAAACTAGAAATCCAAGGCTGTAATATGAGTCTTGAACTATATGTAGCGACATATGGGATCATTGTTCGAGAAACAGCCTAAAGGGTCTATAGTATAGGGATAAGACTGGGTGCCTTATCCTGGTGACACTATGGATACGACCCACTTTGTATTTGATACAAACGCTGCGATCCAACGCGTTCGTGTAGGAGACATGCGAGTGGGGGTATCCTATGCAATGAGTTTGCATAAGACCGGACCGCGAAATAGTAACCACTGGTTATAACACCGTTAACTAGTTGGTTTTCTATTTTAGTAGGACGACCTAGACAACTTAGTCTTAATCCTGAGTTGATTATGGACTCCTGCTCATGAGAGATTGTCCTTTGATTTGTATGGGTGAGAGTGGCCAATACGCCGACTCAATAAGCCTACCACTTTAGGGATAAGACCGAATGGGGAGCTGGGAACATAATCGTACAAGATGGAATTCACTCCTTCCCGACTTTAGGGAAGCAGATGAGTGTTCCCTTAAGTGGTTACTCCGAGTCTTGAACAAAGGGTCCTACCCTCTCAATGGCACGAGAGGGTTTTCTGTTTGATGGTTGGACCACAAACAGGTTGTTCATTAGAGGAGAATTGGTACTTAAGGAATTAGAGGAAACCCAGGGGTAAAACGGTAATTTGGCCCAGCTGGTGTTACGGACACTCGTGAAGGACTGACTAGTCGATATTGGTCTATATCCGTGGACACAGAAAATATGTCTGCAGTGAGAAGAGTGCAACTGTGAGTCTATAGTGGAATGAACACACAGTTAACGAATATTGATTAATGTGGTTAATGAGTTTGACCAATTAATCTCACATCGTTGGAGCTTCTGATCTGCATGTCCATTAGGTCCCACTGGTAGCTCGTAAAGTAATTTGAGGCAACTAAGTAATAAAAGTAAATTGAAAATGCTCAATTTATTAAGGGAAACAAATATAATATATATTGATATATTATTATGAGAGAAATTAATATTTGAAAAGTTCAAATATAAATTTATGGAAGTTTTGAAAGAGTTCAAATAATGAATTAATTAATTTAAGGCCTAAAATGTGTTTGGGCAAATTAATTAATTCTAGGCCGGGAATTAAATATGTGATATTTAATTGGTGGTTAATTAATTAGAGAATTCATTAACCGGGAATTAATCAATTGTGAAAATAATTAATCACTTAAGGAAGTGATTAATTATTTATGGAAATGATCTAATCACTTATGGAAGTAATTAGTCATTTGTGGAAAAGATTAATCAATTATGGAATTGATTGATCATGATTGATTAATTAAGGAATAAGATTGAATCAATTTTGGAAAAGATTGATTTAATTGAATATTTTATTCATGGTCTCTCTTCTATAAATAGAACACTAGACCTAATTGGTCATGACACTTGACATTCTTGCTCTTGCTCTTAGACTCTCAAAGACAAGACCTACAATTCTCTTTAGCCTCCCTCTTAGAGAAAGACTCCCACAAGTCTTTTGCCTCCTAGACTTAGAGACATACCGGTGTAACCTCTGTGGTTATTGTGTCATTCAGAGAAGGAATTTCCAGCGAAGAAAATCAAAGGCGGCTGCTGCGTTTTCGTTCGTGGAGCGTCGTTGGCGAAGAACGGTCAAGTCTACAACGAAGGTTTGTAACGGTTCTTCTTTCTTTCTTTAGAAAAGCATCAAAATAAATTCAGATTTATTTTTAGCATGTTTAAACCTATTTTTCCAGCAGCTTTAAAGTGTGTTTAAAGTTAGTTTGAGTTTTCGTAACGGTATTTTAATGTTAATTAATATACGGCGTAAGGTCCAATCGATGTGCTTCCGCTGCGTGGGGACTTTTATTCCCTTCACTTACGGGACGTTTGCTTTTAGGCGAATGCCTTTTGGCCTTTGCAATGCTCCAACAACATTTCAGCGGTGTATGTTGGCAATTTTTTCAGATATGATTGAGTCCACTGTTGAGGTATTTATGAATGATTTTTCAGTGTTTGGAGGGTCTTTTCAGAATTGTTTGGATAATTTAGGTAAGGTATTAAAGTGATGTGAGGATACCCATCTAGTTCTTAATTGGGAAAAGTGCCACTTCATGGTGAAAGAGGGCATAGTGTTAGGACATAGGATTTCTAAGAATGGTCTAGAAGTTGATAGAGCAAAAATAGAGCTGATTGAAAGACTAGAACCACCGAATTCAGTGAAGGGAATTCGGAGTTTTTTAGGTCATGTTGGATTTTATAGGAGGTTCATAAAAGATTTTTCCAAAATCAATAAACCTCTTTGTAACTTATTGTGTACTGATCATGTTTTTTACTTTAATGCAGATTGTAGGAAGGCTTTTGAGACTATAAAAGCTGCTTTAATCTCAGCACCCATTCTTTGTAATTGGAATTTACCATTTGAGGTAATGTGTGATGCGAGCGATGCTGCAGTAGGTGCTATGTTGGGGCAAAAGCAGCGCAAATTTATCCATCCTATATATTATGCAAGTAGGGTTTTAAATGAAGCACAAGTTAACTACACAACTACTGAAAAGGAGTTGTTAGCTGTGGTGTTTGCTTTTGAGAAATTTCGGTCATATTTGGTTGGATCCAAAGTCACAGTGTTCACGGATCATGCAGCAATAAGGTATTTAATGGCTAATAAAGATGCAAAGCCTAGGCTAATTCGTTGGGTTTTATTATTGCAGGAGTTCGACTTAGAGATAAAGGACAAGAAGGGATCAGAAAATGTCATTGCAGATCATTTGTCTCGTCTTGATCCATCATCATCTTTGCTGAAGCAAACTGTCATTTTCGATTCTTTTCCGGATGAACAACTTTTTGCTGTTGAGGCAAAGGTAGTTAGGGATGTCCCTTGGTATGTTGATATTGCCAACTTTTTGGTTAAGGGAGTCACTCCTATTGACATGGATTGGAGGCAGAAGAAAAAGTTTAAGCATGATGCAAAATTTTTCTATTGGGATGAGCCATTTATGTTTAAGTAATGCTCTGACGGTATTATTCGTAGGTGTGTTTCAGGTGATGAAACAAAGGAAATTTTGGAGCAATGTCACTCTTCACCGTATGGAGGTCATTTCAGCGGTCAGAGGACAGCTATGAGGACTTTGCACTGTGGATTCTTCTGGCCTACCTTATTCAAGGATGCTCATTGGTTTTACAAGCAATGTGATGCTTGCCAAAGGAGAGGAAACTTGGGGCCTAGAGATGAAATGTCTCTTACTTACATTTTAGAAGTTGAATTATTCAATGTATGGGGTATTGATTTTATGGGGCCATTTCCCCCTTCTAATGGCAATGTTTTTATCTTATTGGCAGTAGATTATGTGTCCAAGTGGGTGGAGGCCATCACATGCCATCAGAGTGATGCCAAGAAAGTAGCACGGTTCCTTCAATCGCACATCTTTGCGTGGTTTGGGACACCTAGAGCTCTAGTGAGTGATGAGGGTATGCATTTTGTTAATAATATCTTAACTAAGCTTTTAGCTAAGTATGGGATTAAGCATAGGATAGCTACCCCTTATCACCCACAAGCAAATGGTCAGGTTGGAATTAGTAATAGGGAAATTAAATCGATTCTAGAGAAAGTAGTCCATCCATCTAGAAAGGATTGGTCTTTTAGGTTTGATGAGGCTCTTTGAGCTTATAGGACAGCCTATAAGACTCCTCTAGGTATGTTTCCCTATAGGTTAGTATATGGGAAAGCTTGTCATTTACCATTAGAGCTAGAGCATAAAACATTCTGGGCTTTGAAAAAGTTAAATTTTGATCTGAGTCATGCAGGAGCAATAAAAATGCTGCAGCTTAATCAATTAGAGGAATTTCGCCAATTTTCTTATGAGAATGCGAAGATGTATAGAGAAAAGACTAAGCTATGGCATGACAAGAAAATTAAATCTAAAGAGTTTGTCAAGGGTCAGAAAGTCTTGCTTTATAATTCTAGATTAAAATTGTTTCCTGAGAAACTAAAATCTAAATGGTCAGGACCGTTTGTTGTGATTGAGGTTTTTTCCCATGAAGCAATTACTTTGCAGGATGAAAAAGATGGGAGAGTGTTCAAGGTGAATGGACAACGTGTGAAGCATTATTGGGGTGAGGAGTTTCAGTCGAAATATCCTTCCTTAAAATTTGTTGATGATTGAGAGAGTAAGATGTTTGCGGGAGCATTTTACAGAGCAATATTTTGAGCTCCTAGAGTTTACTTTGATTTTATTATTCGCTGATTTATTTTTAATTTCGAGTATTCTAGATTTAGTTCGTTTAAATTTTGCATGATTTATTTTCAGTCCATTGGTAATTTTAATTTTATAGAATTTATTTTAGATTTTATCTGTGTCGATTTGAATTTTATTTGATTCGGATTTTATTTTTTATTTTTGTAAATTATCTTTGAATTATCTTTTAATTAGTTTAAATTAGATTTTATTAGATTTTAGTTTAGATTTAGATTTTATTTTCAGTTATTTGTAATTCTGTTTAGTTTATATTTAATAAAGTTTTTCTCTAATTTATTCGGCTTCAATTGAAAATAAAAGATTAGATTTGATTTGATCGGTTAAATTTAAATTTGAATTTAACAGATTTTATTTTCCTGCTTTGAAATTTGAATTTCGTATCCAAGATTTTTCAAGTTCAAAAGGTTGTTGCGGCAAAGTTATGGCTGAAGCAAATCGTCTGAATTGGAAGGGATTTGTTGGAGTAATTATCTTTTACCGTTTAGATTTGCTATTGCAGGGTAAGTTTGCATGTGTTAGCTGATGAAGCCACGTGTCATATGGAGAAGATCCAAGGGCTTTGAGGTTGGACAACACATAAACATTTACTAGGGGCTATTGGAATCCACGATTTTACCGTAGCTGGTTTCGAATTTTTCAGATGCATGCAGTTAAATGGTAGTATAATTTAATGTGGCAGAAATCTTTTCAGTTGGGATTTGATTTTGCTGTGGCATATTTATTTGAAGACAATGGTAAGTTCTTTTCACTTCATTCCTTTACTGTTTGTATTTCTTCTTCTTCTTCTTTCGTTGCGCCTCTGTGTAAAATCTTTGAGTTCTCATGGCGAGAACACGAGCAAGAAAAGAAAGAGAGAATGAGGAGGAAGAGGTTGCGATTACCCCTGAGGTACAGAAAGTAAAGGCGAAAAAGAAAAAGACCCCGGAGGAGAAAGAAGCCAAGAGAAGGAGGCAACAGAGGGTTGCAGAACAAGAAGAGGTTCAAGAAGCGACGGATGATGTTGCTGCCACAGTGGTCGAAGAAGACCCGAAAGAACCAGAAGAACAGAACCCAGAGCAGACTGAGTAGAGAATTGTGGATACAGAAGAAGTTCAAGAGGAGGCTCAAGAAACACAGGCTGACGATGTTCAAGAGGAAGAGGCAATGGCTGTGCCTGAAAAAGAGACTGAAAGAGAGCCAGTTCAGGAGGCTCGTGTTGAGGTCGTCATGCCCGAACCCCCGAGACATCGTCGTATTAAGCGGAAGGCTGGGCGCGTTCAAGTGATTCGGACTGATACCCCATCACCACCATCGTCAGATTCTGAGAACAAGAAGGCAGAACGAGAGGAACGCGAGAAAAAGGAAGCTGAGGAAAAAATAAGAGAAGAAGTGGAGAAGAAAGCTAAGGAAGAGCGGTTGCTCAAGCGAAGGGCAGAAAAGGGCAAAAGTGTTGTTGAGGCATCAGAAGAACACGATGAGATAGAAGAGCCATATGATCGCTTCATCAACAATTTTGCCAGAGAAAAATACGTAGAGCTTCTGAAAAGGGATTTTTTATTTGAGAGAGGTTTCAGCGACGATCTTCCGCATTTTCTGAGGACCGGTATTGCAGACCACGGTTGGGAGTTGTTTTGTGCAAAGCCTGAGTCTGTAAACGTGCAGGTGGTGCGTGAATTTTATGCTAACATTGACAAAGAAGATGGTTTCCAGGTGATTGTTCGAGGAGTCGAGGTAGACTAGAGTTCTAGTGCTATCAATGCACTGTATAACCTTCAGAATTTCCCCCATGCGGCATATAATGAGATGGTTGTAGCGCCATCTAATGATAAGTTAAGTGATGTTGTGCGGGAGGTAGGTATTGAAGGGGCACAGTGGCAGCTGTCCAAGACTGAGAAGAGGACGTTCCAGTCGGCTTATTTGAAAAGGGAAACGAACACGTGGATGGGATTTATCAGACAAAGGATGCTTCCAACGACACACGACTCGACAATCTCTAGGGAACGGGTTCTTATAGCTTTTGCAATCTTGCGGTCGCTCAGCATTGACGTAGGGAAGATCATTGCTGGTGAAATTTCGGGATGTTGGAAAAAGAAAGTGGGGAAACTGTTTTTTCCGAACACAATCACGATGATATGCAGCAGGGCAGGAGTGCCCACGGTTCAAGAGGATATAATTTTGCTTGAAAAGGGAATTATCGACACACCCAATTTGGCACGGCTCCAGTGTGTGCAGAAGGTACGTCAAGGTGGACTTGTTTACGACATCAACACGATTCTAGAACTGGCACTTTCGGCCAGTAGGCAAGAGTTTGCCGAGAGGCAAGCTTTAACCTTCTGGAACTATGTTAAGAAACGTGATGCTAGTTTAAAGAAGGCGCTGCAAGAGAATTTTTCAAAACCATATCCAACCCTTCCTGCATTCCTTGAGGATCTGTTGAACCCCTGGATTCCACCCCCACCGATTGAAAGAGGAGAAGAGGAGAATGAAAATGAACAGGGCCAAGAGGATTGATGGATGAAGTGGCCCTGCACGAGCATAATTTTTGTTCTGACGTTTTGTTTGCTCGAGCAGTTTCTGACCTCTTCTGTTGATGTTATGTTTGCTTCTTTTAATTTTTCAGCTTCTTGGAAAAAAATATATCTGCTTTGTAATTTCTTTTTCATATTTTTAATGAAATTTCTAGATGTTTCTATTCTATAAGCACTGAGTAACTCTAACTTAACTATTTTCTTCTGAATTTTTGAAGCTTGGACTGGTTAAGCTTAATTAGATCAAGGTATTCTGATCTCCATAAACCTTTTGCTTGAGCATTTCTTCTAGCCTGGTCTATTGGTGCGGCGAGAAGATTCTGGAGGTAGCGTTGATTTTTATGATCCACTTTACGCTTAGTTCTAGTCCCACGCTTAGTTTAAAATTCATATAGAAAAATTGAAGTATGGGGGTATAATTGCAAGATTGATGATTCAATTGGGACAATGAATAATTCAAGTTTGGGGGACTTTTTGCTACTTCAATTGTTTTGCTCGAGCATTCCTCTCATTCATTTAGAATTTTGTTAGGTTATTGAGTAACCAGGGACATTTGTGATACCCACAATTTGTCTTCGAGTCAAAAGATGACCTAGGAAATGTAAAAAAATGAGAAAAATTATTTGTTGAAAAAATTGTTTATTGAAAATTTTGGTGAGAAAATTCATGGAGCAAAAGTTTTGAAGGATGAATGATGATCTAGCAGTTTTTCTGTCTCCCAGAACTTAGGTGAGCTTCATCATAAAATGTCGCCATTCTGAGGGGCAAGAGATAGAATAACTAAGGATTTTTTAGCTTTATAAAGAGTATTGAGTCTAGTTGGTGATGAGTTTAAGGCAAGGGTATACTGCACCATAAAGTGGGTCATCCCATGCTTAAGAGCTTATGACTGTAGGGTTGCTTAAAGTCTGAAAAACAAGAATATAAACCCCTTGAAAATGTGTTTTATATAGAGCTAGGCTGTGGCGAGTTTTTAGAATTGAGTTAAAAAGTGGTGATTATTTGTCCATGCCGGAAGAATCATTTTGCTGCAGCAGAGCTTGGTTTTGCAGAATGCTCAGGTAAAGGTTGAAGGTAGTGTTAGACCGTCTGGTTTGAATAAGCTATTCTTTGTCTAATGTTTTGAATTCTTAAGGGAAGGTTGGTTAGCATTGCTCGGGACGCGCAATAGTTCAAGTTTGGAGGTATGATAACTGTCCAAAAGGTAGTTATTTAGACCTCATTTCTATAGGGATTTGTGTGTCTTTTGTGCTTAATAGGGTTGATTTTAGATATAAATTATATGTTTTAACCCATTTGGAAGAATGAAAGCTTTGGAAGGTATTTTATGCAGAATATGTTGTTGGGCGACTGGAGGGAGCAAATTCTGTGCTGCAGCAAAACTGGGAGCAGAAACTGCCACGTCACAGCTCGTTAGCCAAGTTGACAAACCGAATTCTGTTGAGTTATTCTCGTGATAAAGGAGCAAGGAGAGCCCTACACGTGTCGAGGTTGACCTAATTCAAGCCTCCTATCCTTCTATAAAAGGGAGTAGTCGCCTAAGTCAAATTCATTCCATCATTGGGAGAAAACATTCCATTCTTGGAATGTTCCTTCCATCTTTGGGAGCCGAATAGTGAAGAGAGATTGGAGACCACCTAGAAGACCATCATTGCAAGCTGATCGAGGAAGATTAGTATTTCATTTTATTATCTTGTAATTATGGATGTGCCTACTCAGATTGTAGCGTGCATCTCCATGCATATTATGAACTAAGTAGTTTAGGCGTTGGTTAGGAACAATGTGATTGTCGTGCCTAACTTTAGTAATATATATTGATTATTGCATCTTGATTAATTGTTGTACTTGTTTCTATTTTATGCCCACCTGGCCAGCCGGTATGAATACCTCTCTCTAGTTTTAGGGATGATTTAGAGAGTGTGTAGCGATTAATCACACTATGATCATTGTGTATTGGTGAACGCCAGTGACTGAGCTAAGGATAGCCAGTTGCCTAGTGCTTGATCTATCGTACTTCATTGGGGTTGAAACACATTCCAAAAAATCCGGAGTTCTGGGAGGAATCTGCTAATAATACTACGAGAGTTTGCATGATCAATAATATTGCTAGAGCATCTTTTAAAACAATTATTGAATCCTGACCAGCGCCTGTTTCTAATCTGTCTACCTATTTGTTTATTCTTTGTTCTGTCATTTATTTTGCTTCAGCATTATTTTTATAAAAACCAATCATTTTTACCATCTTTGAAACCATTAAAGAGTTATACAAAATAGATAAAGTGGAAGCTAATTCAGGCCTTGGATTGATAATACTTATTACTTGTTGCAGACTGTGTATACTTGCACAGAGTTCTAGAGTCTTTTAGATCATAATTTTTACTCACTCTAGGAACCCAACAGTTACAAATCCAAAAAGCTAGTTAATACCCTAGGTCAAGTCCCCTTAATGGGATATTTCCATTATTTTGCATGATTTCTTTAGTTTATTGTTAGGTGTTTCATTCTTAGAGTTGATCTTCTAAATAAAATTAAACATGATGGTTCTTGGTAATTAGTGGACTTAATTCAAATTCCCTGTGGAAATCGATACTCGGTATTACTTTACCGTTTTATATTACTTGGCAACTGTACGCTTGCAGGAGCAATAACAACATTTGACACCAAATGACCCAAGATTAAGTGGGTAATTTGATGGCTTAATGACGGGGAGTGCATGGGTTTAGTCACCATGCACTCCACCTCCTAAAATTAATTTTAATTTAAATTTCCTTAATTCAAATTAAATTGAATTTTAGTTTAAATCCAATTTTGAATTTTAAAATTTAAATTAATTCAAAATTAATTTAAAATAATTATTAATTAAATAGTCAAATATATAATTAATTTAATATCTAATATTAAATTAATATTTTGCTACCAATCCCGAACATTTCCGAAATGTTATTTTTCAATCATGAATCCCTATTCATGTGCTAGATATTTAAATCATATTTAAATATATTAAATCTCTCAAAGTTAGTTTTAACCAAAACCCGACGTTTCAACAATATCCAATATAACCGACCATTTCCCTAAACTAAATTTGAACTTATTCTATTTCTTTCCATCATATTGTTCCAAAGGTTATTCTCAAGCTAACAAGGGGACCTAATGGACCTAATATCCAATATAACTGACCATTTCCCTAAACCGGTTAAACTCTTTTAACCTAGGTAACCATCATCCGTTAACTACCTGGTCACTCCATGATAGGACCAATTTGGCCCTATATATTTGTTCTTAATTTCGCAAGTTTTACGATAATTATTTTGCTTAATTGTATATTTTGTAGGTGTTTGGTGATAAGAGCTTCTTGGGAGCCAATATTCCAAATTGACGTTAATTCGAGGAAATTTACGTGGTTTTTATCCATCTAGAAGTCCATGGGATGTCGAGGCGGTGAAACAACCAAAGTGGAGCACTCAAGACTCGAAAATAACGTCAGAAGGATCAAACGTTGAAGCAGCCAAACTAGGAAGACCCGAGAAGAAGCGTGTCGGCGCTTCGTATTTGAATGACCAACTAAATCACCATCAGCGTCTCGACGCCCAATCGATTATTTAAGCAGCAGATTCGTGTTTTAGGGCAAATAAGTGGGGATTAAGGATTTTTTCCAACCGTTTTCCCTTCTCTCTCACAATTTGCTCTCCGATTTTTTCATTCTCCCTCTGTATTTTATAGTTTTAGATTAGTATAGGTTGATTTCTTGAGCATTGGGCTTTGATTAGGCTTGTCTATGGTCGTCTAAGCACCGTTCGTTGTAGTTGAAACCTCGGGATTCTAAGTACATTTGGTTTTTATGGGATTTTTGGAGTTTTTTCTTCTAAATGTTTATCTCTCTTTAGTTTTCTGTGCTTGAAGTATGATCTACTTATTGCTCGTGACTTTAGATTCCCGCTTTTATAATTAGCATGCGTAGTAGGTTAGATAGACGTCGTAACTCGCAGCTCGTATGTTAATAATATGATAAAGAACTAATTTCGAAGTAGCTAACGGATAGTTGGTTCAACAGTTAGCACATATACCGATTCGCGGGCACGAGTCCTAAGAGCAGTTCTCTGACTTTTTTGCTTTACATGATAGGTCTAGGGTCTAAGTCGATATTCATAATTAAATTAGATTCTCTTAATTAATTATGGATATCCTAGCCTAGAACAACAATTAGTTAATTTATTAATCATGACCAGGTTAATTAATTATTCAACTGCATGTTGGTTCAACGGGTTCGTTGGGTTAGCGCTCTAGGGTATCTTGATTTTAATGCACTTAATTGATCGACTTCGACGGGTTCGTAGGGGTTAATTAGTTAGTAATTAGTAATTGAGTCGATGGACGTGGGATCGAGTCAGTTGATTTAGAATACCAATTAGACAACATGCATGTAAACCATAATATGCTAATCAATGTGTAAAACCAAATGTACTAAGCCCGAGTGTCCTCAGCTATAGTGATCGACAAGGTGAGATTAGCCAACCCCCCATTTACTTTTCTATCATTTTAATTACTGCCATTTACTTCCTTGCAATTTTATTTTCCCTTGCAATTTAGTCATCCTCTTAAACCTCCATTCTATTACCCAAACACAAAAGAGGTTACAATTAAGCCAGTTGTTCCATGTGATCGACCCCGACCAATACTACTGCAAGTAGTTTAGTGATTGGTGATTATAAATTCATTTTGATCTGGACCTTCGACAAGCCCCGTCAAACTGGCGTCGTAGTCGGGGAACTCGGTGCTTTATTTCTAATTCATTTTGTGTTTTTCACATTTTTCTTGTCTCTTGTGTATTAGTTTGTTTCTTGAAGATCCAGTGACAAATCTTTACAAGAGTAAACACCTCCCTCCAAGAAACAACGAAAGGCAATTGAGCTTCATGGATATCTAACAAACTCTCGATCTGCTGTCCGTTGAGATAGAAAGGACCGAGGGTGCAGTGCAAGTTCACTTTTCAGCTTCTAAATATCCACCACCTCCCTGTATTATAAATCACGAAGAAGGTAATTTTTCCTCCCTATCTGAATTTATTTTCTTAGTTCCTTCCTTTTGTGGTGAACTAAGAGCAAGTGCCTACTTTCATGTATCTGAGTTCTTTTCGAGCTGTTTCGAGAGGAAACCCTCAGAGATGCCTGAAGATCAATTCAAACTGGCAGAAATCACTAGATTTCGTGCCAACTTCCTTGATGAGCTAGAGAGCCAAATCCCAAAACAACAACAGGAAGGTGAGTTAGAAGAAAATCCCACCGAGGTCAGTGAGTCAGAACTTAACTTTTCCTTTAATTCTAGGTTTGATTCATGTACTACTTCATGCATGTTAGGAGAGTTAGAAATAAGGAATGTTGAGCATAATTCTTATTGTTTCATGCTTAATTCCTTTTCCACTGATGTCTTTAGTTCTAAAAACATGATTTAGGCTTAATGTTTTGATAACTGCCCAAAAGGTAGTTATTTAGGCCTCAATTATATAGAGATTTGTGTGTCCTCTATGCTTATTAGGGTTGGTTTTGGATAGATATTACATGTTTTAACCCATTTGGAAAAATGGAAGCATTGGAAATTATTTTGTGCAGATTATGCTGCTGAGCGACTGGAGGGAGCAGATTCTACGCTGCAGCAAAACTGGGAGCAGAAACTGCCACATCACAGCTCGTTAGCCAACTTCATGAACCGACTTTTGTTGAGTTATTTTCGTGATAAAGGATCAAGGAGAGCCTTACACGTGTCCTAGTTGACCTAATTCAAGCCTCCCATCCTTCTATAAAAGGAAGTAGCCGTCAAAGTCAAAGGCATTCCATGTTTTCCCTTGGAAGCCGAATAGTATAGGGAGATTGAAGATCATCAAGAACACCATCTACCGCAAGCTGATTAGGGAGTTTATTTTCTTCATTAACTTGTGGTTATGGACATGCATGCTCAGATTGTAATTCGTATTCCTATGCCTATTATGAACTAAGTAGCTTAGGGTGTTGGTTAGGAATAATGTGATTATTGTGCTTCATCTCTAGTAATAAATTGACTATCGCATTTTGGTTAATTGTTGTGTTTATTCTTATTTTATGCCCGCTTGGCCAGCCGGTGTGAATAGCTCTCTCTAGTTTCAGGGATGATTTAGAGAGTGTGTGGCAATTATCCACACTACGATCATTGTGTATTGGTGAACGCCAGTGACTGAGCTAGGGATAGCCAGTTGCCTAGTGCTTGATCGGTCGCACTTCATTGGGTTTGAAACATATCCCAAAAAAATCCGGAGTTCCGGGAGGAATCTGCTAATAATACTGCGAGAAATGCATGATCAATAATATTGCTAGAGCATATCTTAGAACAATCACTAAAACCTAACCAGTGCCTGCCTTTAATCTGTCTATCTATTTGTTTACTTGTTGTTCTGTCATTTATTTTGCTTCAGCAATTCTTATAAAACCCAACATTTTTATTATCTTCGAAACCATTAGGAAGTTACGCAAAATAGATAAAGTGGAAGCTTATTCAGACCTTGGATTGATAATATTACTTGCTGCAGACTGTGTATACTTGCACAGGAATTCTAGAGTATTTTATACTATATTTTTACTCACTTTAGGAGCCCAACATGTTTCAAGTGGCTGACCAAGTTAAGCCTAGGGTGCTTAGAATTAGCATAATTATGATGGATAAGGATATTTTGCTTAAAATTTCTTATGTTGTGCACTTTGTGTGCAAGTTGAGTTTTTTTTGTGCAGGAGTTGATTAAGAAAAAGAAAAAAGATCCTCTACGGATGAAAGAAGTGGATTTCAGTTGAAGACTGCAAATCCCGTCAAGCAATCGACGTTAAAAATTTGTGCTTTTGGGAGGCAGCCTAGCTTTAAAAATAATTTCTATCCCTTCGCTTTATTTTTTGTTGTTTTCTTCTAGTTAGTTTTTATTTATGTTTGTTTGCCTTCTTTTTTTTAGGATTCTATTACCTATTTCTACAAAAAGCTATCTTTCGAGACACGGTGAATCATTCCCTTCCACCCATTGATCTCAAAAACAGGGGAGATTTTCTTCTCCCTTACTCTTTGTCCTTTGGATTTTTCATGTTTAAATACATTGGGGACAATGTATGATTTTAGGTTGGGGGTGGAGTTGGTCTTGCATGCCTGTTTTCGTTGAGTCTTGATTCACTTAAGCATCAGACTGTTTTATTATGCATGCATCATTTTACTGTTCGTTGATTTATAGACTGAGGCCATGCAACTGTGCATTGGACCTATTTCAAAGAAAATTTTAAAAGATTGAGTGTTGATGTATGGATGATCTGGTTGCTTTTTCTCTGATTATGAAAATCAACGATGTGTCATCCTGCCAACTTTATTGTTTTTATTGAATTATAAGCATGTTGCCCAGAAATTGAGCTCTTTTAAAACTTTTCTAGTACTTTTTTTGGAAAAGTAACCCTAGCATGCCTAGGATTAGTTTGAAGGTTTATGAGCGAATTATAAAATTCATATGCTTGTTGTCACCTCGATAGGTGTAGGGATGAGCTAGAGAGTCAAATACCTACAAATTAGCATGTAATATCTTGTCTAGGAGAAAAGAAAGAAAATATGCCAAAGGAAAAGAAAAAGAAAAAGAGAGAAAAAGAAAAGAAGAAAAGAAAGAAAAGAAAAATGAGCGCGAGCTTGAAAAAAATCATATGCTCGTTTATCTTAATTTTATTTTTTAAGAAAAAGCATGCTATGCAATGTTCATGAGCGATAAGGGGTAAAAAGAGCTATTTGCGGTGTGATTAGTTAGGCCAACCAAAGGTTAAACTCGGGTTATGGGTCCCTGCATCATAGTGTGAAAGCTAGTGTCCCGCCTAAAAAGAATGCAGAAAGAAAATGTCTTTTATTTTTCCAGGCACCTAGGTAATGAGAAAAGCAGTCTCATTTGTTTTGTTTCCTCCTTGGTTAGTTCCTAGTGTCAGTGTAGAGGGAAGGTTGAGGGTTGTATAATCCAATCCCCGGCTTGTAAAATTGATTCTAGGTAGACTGAGTGTGAGCTTGAGCAAGAAATCTCATGAAAACTTTTGATTTTTCACTTTGTTTGGGCTATATGTGAATGACTCTTGATTGCAATATTTATGGCATTTTAGACGTTGAGATTGGAGTCTATGAAATTGCAACCATTGAATCTTATAATCTTATTTTTTCTGCTTGCTCGAGGACTAGCAAGGCTTAGGTTGGGGGTATTTGATAGGACCAATTTTGCCCTATACATTTGTTCTTAATCTCGCTAGTTTTACGATAATTATTTTGCTTAATTGTACATTTTGTAGGATTTGATCCATCTTGAAGTCCATGGGATGTCGAGGTAGTGAAAAGACCAAAGCGGGGAACTCAAGACTCGAAAACAACGTCAAAACGATCAAGAATTGAAGCAACCAAACAAGGAAGACCTGAGAGGAAGCATCTCGACGCTACCTCACGGCGTCTCGATTCTTCGTATTCGAAGGACTAGCTAAATCACCGTCGGCGTCTCGACGCCCAAGCGATTATTTAAGCAGCAAATTCGCGTTTTAGGGGTAGATAAGTGGGGATTAGGGATTTTTTCCAGTCGTTTTTCCCTTCTCTCTCTGTGTTTTCTTTCTGATTTCTTCATTCTCCCTCTGTATTTTATAGTTTTAAATTAGTATAGGTTGGTTTCTCAAGCCTTGGGCTTGTATTAGATTTGTCTATGGCCGTCTAAGCACCATTCACTGTAGTTGAAACCTCGAGATTGTAAGTACAGTTAGTTTTTATGAGATTTTTGGAGTTTTGTTTTCTACATGTTTATCTCTTTTTAATTTTTTGTGCTTAAAGTATGATTTACTTGTTGTTCGTGACTTTAAATTCCCGCTTTTATAACTAGCATGTGTAGTAGGTTAGTTGATGCCCTAACTCACAGCTCGTATGTTAATAATATACTAAAGAACTAATTTCCATGTAGCTAATGGATAGTTAGTTCAATAGTTAGCACATAGACCGATTCCTGGGCACGTGTCCGAAGAGCAGTTCTCTGACATTGTTGCTTTACATGATAGGTCTAGGGTCTAAGTTGATATTCGTAATTAAATTAGATTCCCCCGATTAATTATGGGTATTATAGCCTAGAGCAACAATTAATTAACTTATTAATAATGGTCAGGTTAATTAATTAATCAATTGCATGTTGGTTCAACTGGTTCGTTGGGTTAGTGCTATAGAGGTATCTTGATCTTAATGCACTTACTCAATTGATTGACTTTGAAGGGTTCATAGGGGTCAATTAGTTAGTAATTAGGAATTTAGTCAATGGACGATGGGATCAAGGAAATTGATTTAGAATACGAATTAGACAACATGCATGTAAACCATAATCTGCTAATCAATGAGTAAAAACAAATGTACTGAACCCGAGTGTCCCCAGCTACAGTGATTAACAATGTGGGATTAGCCAACCTCCCATTTACTTTTCTGTCATTTTAATTCTTGCCATTTACTTCGTTTTAGCCAACTCCACTACTACTGCAAGTAGTTTATGGTCTAAGTTGATATTCGTTATTAAATTAGATTCCCCTAATTAATTATGGGTATTATAGCCTAGAGCAACAATTAGTTAACTTATTAATCATGGTTAGGTTAATTAATTAATCAATTGCATGTTGGTTCAACTAGTTCGTTGGGTTAGTGTTAAAGGGGTATCTTGATCTTAATGCACTTACTCAATTTATTGACTTCGAAGGGTTCATAGGGGTCAATTACTTAGTAATTAGGAATTGAGTCGATGGACGGTGGGATCGAGTCAATTGATTTAGAATACCAATTAGACAGCATGCATGTAAACCATAATCTGCTAATCAATGAGTAAAAACAAATGTACTGAACCCGAGTGTCCCCAGCTACACTGATCGACAATGTGAGATTAGCCAACCCCCCATTTAGTTTTCTGTCATTTTAATTCTTGCCATTTACATCGTTTTAGCCAACCCACTACTACTGCAAGTAGTTTAGGGTCTAAGTTGATATTCGTAATTAAATTAGCTTCCCCTAATTAATTATGGGTATTATAGCCTAGAGCAACAATTAGTTAACTTATTAATCATGGTCAGGTTACTTAATTAATCAATTACATGTTGGTTCAACTAGTTCGTTGGGTTAGTGCTATAGGGGTACATTGATCTTAATGCACTTACTCAATTGATTGACTTCGAAGGGTTCATAGGGGTCAATTAGTTAGTAATTAGGAATCGAGTCGATGGACGGTGGAATCGAGTAAATTGATTTAGAATACCAATTAGACAGCATGCATGTAAACAATAATCTGCTAATCAATGAGTAAAAACAAATGTACTGAACCCGAGTGTCCCCAGCTACAGTGATCGACAATGTGAGATTAGCCTACCCCCCATTTACTTTTCTGTCATTTTAATTCTTGCCATTTACTTCGTTTTAGCCAATCCCACTACTACTGCAAGTAGTTTAGGTTCTAAGTTGATATTCGTAATTAAATTATCTTCCCCTAATTAATTATGGGTATTATAGCCTAGAGCAACAATTAGTTAACTTATTAATCATGGTCAGGTTACTTAATTAATCAATTGCATGTTGGTTCAACTCGTTCGTTGGGTTAGTGCTATAGGTGTACATGTCTCTTAATGCACTTACTCAATTGATTGACTTCGAAGGGTTCATAGGGGTCAATTAGTTAGTAATTACGAATTGAGTCGATTTACGGTGGGATCGAGTAAATTGATTTAGAATACCAATTAGACAGCATGCATGTAAACCATAATCTGCTAATCAATAAGTAAAAACAAATGTATTGAACCCGAGTGTCCCCAGCTACAGTGATCGACAATGTGAGATTAGCCTACCCCCCATTTACTTTTCTGTCATTTTAATTCTTGCCATTTACTTCGTTTTAGCCAACCCCACTACTACTGCAAGTAGTTTAGGGTCTAAGTTGATATTTGTAATTAAATTAGATTCCCCTAATTAATTATGGGTATTATAGCCTAGGGCAACAATTAGTTAACTTATTAATCATGGTCAGGTTAATTAATTAATCAATTGCATGTTGGTTCAACTAGTTCGTTGGGTTAGTGCTATAGGGGTATCTTGATCTTAATGCACTTACTCAATTTATTGACTTTGAAGGGTTCATAGGGGTCAATTAGTTAGTAATTAGGAATTGAGTCGATGGACGGTAGGATCGAATCAATTGATTTAGAATACCAATTAGACAGCATGCATGTAAACCATAATCTGCTAATCAATGAGTAAAAACAAATGTACTGAACCCGAGTGTCCCTAGCTACAGTGATCGACAATGTGAGATTAGCCTACCCCCCATTTACTTTTCTGTCATTTTAATTCTTGCCATTTACTTCGTTTTAGCCAAGCCCACTACTACCGCAAGTAGTTTAGGGTCTAAGTTAATATTCGTAATTAAATTAGATTCCCCTTATTAATTATGGGTATTATAGCCTAGAGCAACAACTAGTTAACTTATTTATCATGGTCAGGTTAATTAATTAATCAATTGTGTGTTGGTTCAACTAGTTCGTTAGGTTAGTGCTATAGGGGTATCTTGATCTTAATGCAGTTACTCAATTTATTGACTTCGAAGGGTTCATAGGGGTCAATTAGTTAGTAATTAGGAATTGAGTCGATGGACGGTGGGATCGAGTCAATTGATTTAGAATATCAATTTGACAGCGTGCATGTAAACCATAATCTGCTGATCAATGAGTAAAAACAAATGTACTGAACCCAAGTGTCCCCAGCTACAGTGATCCACAATGTGAGATTAGCCAACCCCCCATTTACTTTTCTTTCATTTTAATTCTTGGCATTTACTTCGTTTTAGCCAACCCCACTACTACTGCAAGTAGTTTAGGGTCTAAGTTGATATTCGTAATTAAATTAGATTCCCCTAATTAATTATGGGTATTATAGCCTAGAGCAACAATTAGTTAACTTATTAATCGTGGTCAGGTTAATTAATTAATCAATTGCATGTTGGTTCAACTAGTTCTTTGGGTTAGTGCAATAGGGGTATCTTGATCTTAGTGCACTTACTCAATTGATTTACTTCGAAGGATTCATAGGGGTTAATTAGTTAGTAATTAGGAATTGAGTCGATGGACGGTGGGATCGAGTAAATTGATTTAGAATACCAATTAGACAGCATGCATGTAAACCATAATTTGCTAATCAATGAGTAAAAACAAATGTATTGAACCCGAGTGTCCCCAGCTACAGTGATCGACAATGTGAGATTAGCCACCCCCCCATTTACTTTTCTATCATTTTAATTCTTGCCATTTACTTCGTTTTAGCCAACCCCACTACTACTGCAAGTAGTTTAGGGTCTAAGTTGATATTCGTATTTAAATTAGATTCCCCTAATTAATTATGGGTATTATAGCCTAGAGCAACAATTAGTTAACTTATTTATCATGGTCATGTTAATTAATTAATCAATTGCATGTTGGTTCAACTAGTTCGTTGGGTTAGTGCAATAGGGGTATCTTGATCTTAATGCGCTTACTCAATTGATGTAGTTCGATGGATTCATTGGGGTTAATTAGTTAGTAATTAGGAATTGAGTCGATGGACGGTGGGATCGAGTCAATTGATTTAGAATACCAATTAGACAGCATGCATGTAAACCATAATCTGCTAATCAATGAGTAAAAACAAATGTGCTGAACCCGAGTGTCCCCAGCTACAGTGATCGACAATGTGAGATTAGCCAACCCCCCGTTTACTTTTATGTCATTTTAATTCTTGCCATTTACTTCGTTTTATCCAACCCCACTACTACTGCAAGTAGTTTAGGGTCTAAGTTGATATTCGTATTTAAATTAGATTCCCCTAATTAACTATGGGTATTATAGCCTAGAGCAACAATTAGTTAACTTATTTATCATGGTCATGTTAATTAATTAATCAATTGCATGTTGGTTCAACTAGTTCGTTGGGTTAGTGCAATAGGGGTATCTTGATCTTATTGCACTTACTCAATTGATTGACTTCGAATGGGTTCATAGGTGTTAATTAGTTAGTAATTAGGAATTGAGTCGATGGACTGTGGGATTAAGTCAATTGATTTAGAATACCAATTAGACAGCATGCATGTAAACCATAATTTGCTAATCAATGAGTAAAAACAAATGTACTGAACCCGAGTGTCCCCAGCTACAGTGATCGACAATGTGAGATTATCCAATCCCCCATTTACTTTTCTGTCATTTTAATTCTTTCCATTTACTTCGTTTTAGCCAACCCCACTACTACTGCAAGTAGTTTAGGGTCGAAGTTGATATTCGTAATTAATTTAGATTCCCTTAATTAATTATGGGTATTATAGCCTAGAGCAACAATTAGTTAACTTATTAATCATGGTCAACTGGTTAATTAATTAATCAATTGCATGTTGGTTCAACTAGTTCGTTGGGTTAGTGCTATAGGGGTATCTTGATCTTAATGCACTTACTCAATTTATTGACTTCGAACGGTTCGTAGGGGTCAATTAGTTAGTAATTAGGAATTGAGTCGATGGACGGTGGGATCGAGTCAATTGATTTAGAATACAAATTAGACAGCATGCATGTAAACCATAATCTGCTAATCAATGAGTAAAAACAAATGTACTGAACTCGAGTGTCCCCAGCTACAGTGATCGACAATGTGAGATTAGCCAACCCCCCATTTACTTTTCTGTCATTTTAATTCTTGCCATTTTCTTCGTTTTAGCCAACCCCACTACTAATGCAAGTAGTTTAGGGTCTAAGTTGATATTCGTAATTAAATTAGATTCCCCTAATTAATTATGGGTATTATAGCCTAGAGCGACAATTAATTAACTTATTAATCATGGTCAGGTTAATTAATTAATCAATTGCATGTTGGTTCAACTAGTTCGTTGGGTTAGTGCTATAGGGGTATCTTCATCTTAATGCGCTTACTCAATTGATTGACTTCGAAGGATTCATAGGGGTTAATTAGTTAGTAATTAGGAATTGAGTCAATGGACGGTGGGATTGAATCAATTGATTTAGAATACCAATTAGACAGCATGCATGTAAACCATAATCTGCTAATCAATGAGTAAAAACAAATGTACTGATTCCGAGTGTCCCCAGCTACAGTGATCGACAATGTGAGATTAGCCTACCCCCCATTTCCTTTTCTGTCATTTTAATTCTTGCCATTTACTTCGTTTTAGCCAACCCCACTACTACTGCAAGTAGTTTAGTGATCGGTGATTATAAATTCATTTTCATCCGAACCTTCGACAAGTCCCGTCTCCACTATAGCCTAGTAGCTGAACTACCCTCACTGTATATATAGTTTCGTCCACTCGATATAACCATGATTAGTAAGTCAATCCTTCACAAGTCGTTCGTAACTATAGCTAGGCCAAAAAGTCCTTTTTACCGACATAAGACTTCTTGATTCCTTAAGTCCATTGGTCCTCTAATGAACAATTCTTTTATGGTCCAACCACTAAATAGAGTCCCTCTTGGGAAAATGAAAGGGTGGTGCCCCGTGTTCAAGCCTCAGAGGTAGCATGACGGAGTCTGACGTGGGGCTCGAGCCAAATAAATTTATAGTCCATGGCACTAAAACTATTTTGTAGAAATAGTGGTCGGGGTCGAACACAGGGAAGGGGATCTAGCAGATGCAGAATTTTGTGCTTATGTAATAGGGGGTTTTTGGAAAGAGATCTGAATAAGATAAAATAAAATACGGAATGTAAAGAAAACAGAAATAAGCATGCGATAAAGAAAAATAAAGCGAAGATCAATATCATATAAGGGGATCGTTGGATTGGGATTTCTTATGTCTAAATGCTATTTCACTTGGCTTCCTAGTTTTCTCTAAAAAAAATCAGTCTATGCCGATTTTTATTAGACCGATTGGCTTCTTGGTAACTCAGAGGACCCCCTACACTAACCTATGTTTAATTAACTTGTTAACCAAAATCTAAAATAAGTAATTTGAAACCTCGCAATTACCTACTTAAACTAGCCGCTTTAGGTTCATGGGCCCAGAATGTATTAACTAAACATAAATTCCATTTAAATCTAATTAACACAACCTTTAGCATGCATCCTAGGCCTATCAAGGGTTTTCACTCCGTAGAGATTGTCTTGCCTCAGCCTAGTGGCTATCTAAAAATAACTAATAGAATGCACGAATAGAAATCTCGTAGGGTCGTTAAGCCTAAGAAACTAATCTCATGCATTGGTTTAAACAAGATTACATGCAAAACTTAATAAAAATACAGTAAGAACAAAGTATAAATACGAGAAAACTCAACCAAGATCAATAACAATCCAAGCATAGTCCCAATCCAAATATACAAAAGAGTTTAGCTACTCATAATCAAAGGGAAACTACAAATAAATACGAAAGAATGCATAAAATATGACCTAGAAAGGTCTACTCATTATCTAAGAGCAAAAAGAGACGAAACTAATCGCAAAAGGGCCAAATTTCTAACCTAACGGTAAACTAAACCGAAGCCCTATATTTATAGAAAAGGTTGTGGCCTCTCGACGCTGGGCTCGATGTCTCGACGCCACGAACTTTAATCTGCATGTTTCGGGTAGGAGTGAATTCCATCTTGTCATATTATGTCCCCAACTATTCATCTAGTCTTATTGATAGGACCAAAATAGTCATATTTTATCACCTCTAATCTAAGCTTGTTAGCGGAATTTTACGCGTTACTTGTCTTACTTACAGGTTCTTTGAGCTCAGGCGAGGTCGAGAGCCAACCACGGTAAATTTTTGTTAATTCAGGCCAATTATGGAGTTTTGGAGGCATCTCAATGTTCTTGGACGGCGAGGAGGTGAAAAGACCAAAGTGTATTGAATCATGCCTAAAGAACGACCCCAAGAATTGAAGGTTGAAGTCCCATACCGAGAATTAATGAGACAAAACAGAGAAAAAAGGCAGCAAGGCTCGCATTAGGGATGGCGTCAAGATGCTACGTTTAGCGTCTCGACGTTGCCATGATTCAAACACGGAGATCAAAGTCTAGGGCGTCAAGATGCCACGCTGCGACATTTTCTATAAATATAAGTCTTCGGTTTAGTCCATCGTTCGGTTAGAATTTTGGCCCTTTTCAGATTAGTTTCATTTCCTTTCCTTTCCAGCTTCTGTATAGACCTCCTTTGGTCATTATTTATGCAATATTTTGTATTAGTTTTTTATTTTACTTTTTTTATGAGTAGCTAAACGCTTTTATATCGTTGGATTGGGATTATGTTCAGAATGTTATTGAATCTTGGCTGAGTTTTCTGGTGCTTCAATTATGTTTTTGCTGTATTTTTATTGACTTTTGCATGTAATTCCGTTTAAACCAATACATGAGATTAGTTTCTTAGGCTTCACGGCCCTATGAGATTTCTACTTGTGTATTCTATTAGTTATTTTTAGATAGCCACTAGGCTGAGGCAAGATAATCTCTATGGAGTGATGACCCTTAATAGGCCTAGGATGCACGCTAAAGGTTGTATGAATTAAATCTAAATCGAATTTAAGTATAGTTAATACGATTCTGGGCCCATGATCCTAAAGCGATTAGTTTAGGTAGGTAATTGTGAGGTTACAGATTACTTATTCTAAATTAGTTAGACATAATTTAGTACTCATTGTGAGGTTTCGGAAGGGTGCTACTTTATGCATGAGAGGCGACGATCAATAATGTTAATTTAATTATGTTAATTGCAGGGTTCTGAGTTAACGGGTTAATTAAATAGAAGTTACTGTAGGGGGGTCCTCCGAGTAACCAAGAAGCCAACCAAACTAATAAAAATCACATAAAACTAGGAAGCCAAGGGAAATAGCATTCAGACATACGAAATCCCAATCCAGCGGTCCCTTTTATGATATTGGTTTTCGCTTTATTTTCTCTGCATCACATGCTTATTTATGTTTTCTTTACATTCCATATTTTATTTTATTCAATTCTTTCTCCAAAACCCCCCTGTTACATAAGCACAAAATTCTGCATCTGCTAGATCCCCTTCCCTGTGTTCGACCTTGACCACTGTTCCTACAAAATAGTTATAGTATCGTGGATTATAATTTTACTTGGCTCGGACCTTCGACAAGTCTCATAAAATTGGCGTCATTGCCGGGGAAGGGTCTTTTCTAGTATTTATAGGATTTTGCGTTTTTAGTTCCTACTTGTATGGTTTATGATCACACGTGTTTCGCAGTAAACAATATTAGGTTTGAACCAGAGATCTCAAGAGCAGAGACGAGATTAAGGAGGCGAGCTACAAGAAGATTAGATAACCTCGACGAGGTTGAAGCCCGAACCCTGGATGAGAGAACGTTGAGGCAGCTTGCAGCACCAGATCTGAACAAACAGTCGCTTTGTATTACCTACCCCGAGACGATTGGTAACTTTGAGTTAATGTCAGGTTTAATTCACCTACTCCCTATTTTTCGTGCTAGTGTAGGAGAGGACCCGCACAAATATTTGTAGGAATTCCACATTGTATGTTCTGGTATGAGACCACATGGAGTGACAGAGGAAGCACTGAACCTGAGGGCATTCCCCTTTTCGCTAAAGGATTGAACAAAAGATTGGCTTTATTACTTTCCCTCTAATTCTATCAGTACATGGAACGATATGAAAAAGCAATTCCTAGAGAAGTTCTTCCCAGCAAGTAGATCTGCCAAAATCAAGAAGGAGATTTATGGGATTTCGCAAATCACTAGGGAGACACTCCACGAGTACTAGGAAATATTGAAGCGCTTGCGTGTTAGTTTCCCACATAATCAGATCTTGGATCAACTATTGATCCAATATTTTTACGAGGGACTACTACCTATGGATCGAAGTATGGTGAACGTTGCCAGTGGAGGAGCACTAGTCAACAAGACACTAGCTGAGGCTAGACAACTAATTTCGAGTATGGCTGAGAACTCTCAGCAATTCGGGACGAGAGGTCCCACTACAGTTGTGCAAGCCGCCATGAAAAGTGAGGTAAGCGATCTGCGTTTTGAAATGAGTGAATTGACTAAGCGTGTTCGCTCTTTGTGTTTAGGACAGGTGCAGGCGAAAGCCTGTGGACTTTGCTCGATGACTAGTCATACTATTGATGCCTGCCCAGACATCCAAAAGAATGGAGAGGTGAATATTGTTGGTGGATCCAATGGAAATCAAAGGTAGTATAACCCATACAGCAACACATACAACCCAGGGTGGAGAGACCATCCAAATTTTAGCTATGGGAACCAACAAAGGCCACTGATATTCAAGCAAAATCAAGCTTCCACCTCCTCTACTTCAGATACGTCTTTTGGCGAGGCTTTAAAGAAATTTATTGACAGCTCCTTGCAATTCCAGCAGGAAACCAGAAATGCCATCCATAATTTTTGAAACCAAATCACTCAGTTGGCAAGCCATGTCAGTAAAATAGATAATAAGAGTTTTGGTAAGTTGTCTGCCCAACCTGAAGTAAATCCAGAGGCGAATGTAAGCATAATGTGGAGTAGAGTAGCCACACCTGACTGTCCCCCAAAATTCTCTATTGTTTCTGATAAGTTTTTTGTTACTTCTGGTGAATTTTCTTTATTTGATTCACATAATATGGATATGGATTATTTTCTTGTTTCACTTGTGAACTTTGCTAAACCTGCTGCTCCAAGTGTGTAGGACGATTTAGATGTTTTTAAGCGAGTTAAGGTGTACATTTCATTGCTTCAGGCAATCTTGAAAATCTCAGTCTATGTTGAGTTCCTAAAATCTTGGTACGAAGGTAAGGAAAAGTCAGGTGAAGATGAAGTTAGTGAGAGTGTAACTGCATTGCTATCTGAAGACTTACCTGTAAAATGTTATGATATTGGCATGTTTACTTTACCGTGTATGATCAAGGATTGTAAGATAAAATATGCCATGTTCGATCTAGGAGCATCGATAAACGTTATGCATGTGTCTGTTTATAAGAGATTGAACTTGACTAATATAAAGACATCTGGCATAGTCATATAGTTAGCAGATAATTCATGCATAAAACCTCTTGGAATAGTTGAAAATGTTTTAGTTAGGGTAGAAGATTTGGCCTTTCCTGCTGATTTCATCCATCTCTTGCTACAATACTTCTCTGTCGTCCCTTTATGATGACTGCCAAGGCAATTATGGATGTAGATGAGGGTGTTGTATCAGTAGGATTTCAGGATAAGACCCTGTACTTTAAAATTTTTTATGATATTAAAAATCCTCATGCATCTTCTGTTGAGTACTACATGATTGAACCTGACCCAGTGAATGATCGCACTTTAAAATCTAAATCATGCATGGTTACTGACATAGATGGTGAAATGTTTGATGTAGTTGATGAGCACCAAATAACATTTACTGATAAATCTGGTGCAGTCACCAAGTGCTCATCTTCTAAGATTAGGACTGAGCGAATTTTCTGTCAGCCCACTTAAGCTTTCAATTTTTTTTTATGCTTATATTGATTCTTCTCTATAGGCCCCAAAGTTACTCAAACAAAAATTTTCCAAAAATAATGTATTTTGGACCTGTGGAGAGAAAACACCATAAAAGGAGGAATAGAGGAGAGTGTGGTCGAGCAAACGATCTGAAATATTTGCACCCTATAATTTTATTGCTTTATGTTATTTCTTTTCTTAGGTAGGTTTATTTTTATTAGCTGTTTTTTTGCTTGTTTTCTTGTTTTGTCTTCTAGGATTGGCGGTACCGAAGGCGAGCCCCCATGTTTGTAAGCAAACGCGATCCAGCACCCATGAGCTCAAATTCAGGGAAGTCTCTATGCTTTTCTTGTACATTGTCTGGTCTTTACATGATCTATTACATTAAGGGCAATGTAAACTTTAGGTTGGGGGTGGGAGATTGTACTTTGTATTTCTGTTGGGCCTTGAGCATCTGAGCATCAGGCCAGCGTTTGTGCTTAATGAATGCCTTGCATGCCTATTGTGTATATGCTTGTTTAAGTGATAATGATTTCCTAGGATTGACTCAATTTTTTTTGGAAACTTTATAGCTTTCGATTAGTTGTGACCATGAGTGCTAAAAAAGGAGCCTTTATAAAACTTTTCTTGGATATGTCTTGCACGAGTTGGGTGTCTTTCTTGCTTTAAAGTAGGACTTGAATGCTTAGGAGCGAGTTACTTAGCTTATATTTCTATTGTCACCCCGATAGGTGTAAGGTTTAGCGAGAAAGTCTAGATATTTTGCAAAATAGTGTGTGGAATCTTGCCTAGGAGAGAAGAAGAAAAGATGTCTGCTAAACAAAAAAAAAAAAGAGAGGAAAAATGAGTTTGTGAGTGCGAGCCCAAAGGAAAAATCATATGCTCGTCTTTCTTGTTTTTATTTTGAGAAAAAAACATGCTTGCATTGTATTGAATGCTTAGTGGTAAAAAGAGCTACCTACAGTGTGATCAGTTAGGCCAACCAAGGGTTAAACTCAGGTTATGGGTCCCTGCATTGTAGTGTGAAAGCTAGTGCCCCATCCTAAAAGAAGTGCAAAAAGAAAAAGAACAAAAAGAAAAGCAAAAGAAAAAGCAAAAGAAAAAGGAATTCCTTATTCAGGCTCCTAAGCAAAGAGGAAGCAACCTAGTTTGTTCCATTTAGGCCTTTTAGGTGAGTGCTAGTGTAGGGGAAGATAGGAATGAGAGTTTAAGTAACCCAATCCCCGGGTAGTAAAGTCTTCTTTAGGTGGGATAGAACTCTTTTGTGCAAGATTATCTTTGAAAATTTTTTATTTGTCTCCTCATTTGACTCTCCTACGAATGTCTCTTGATTGCTTTAGTTTCTGGAATATTTGAGTCTTAAGGATTAAGTCACTTTTCAATTATATGAACAACATATTTTTCTTTTGTTTGTGTGTGCCTTTCTCGAGGACTAGCAAGATTTAGGTGGAGGTATTTGATAGGACATTAATAGTCGTATTTTATCACCTTTAATCTAAGCTTGTTAGCGGAATTTTACACTTTACTTGTCTTACTTATAGGTTCTTTGAGCTTAGGCGAGGTCGGGAGCCAACCACGGTAAATTGGTGTTAATTCAGGCCAATTATGGAGTTTTGGAGCAATCTCGATGTTCTTGGATGACGAGGAGGTGAAAAGACTCAAGTGTATTGAAGCAAGCCTAAAGAACGACACCAATAGCCAAAGATTGAAGCCCTATACCGAGAATTAACGAGACAAAATCGAGAAAAAAGATAGCAAGGCTCGCATTAGGGATGGCATCAAGACACTTCCCCTAGCGTCTCGACGTCGACACGATTCAAACACGGAGATCAAGGTCCATGGCGTGGAGACGCCGAGCCCGGCATGTCGACATTGCGACATTAGGTTAGAATTTTGGCCCTTTTTCGATTACTTTCATTTCTTTTCCTTTAATTTTGGCCCTTTTTCGATTACTTTCATTTCTTTTCCTTTCCAGCTTCTGTATGGACCTTCTTTGGTCATTACTTATGCAATCTTTTGTATTAGTTTTTGCTTTTACTTTGTTTATGAGTAGTTAAACGCTTATATATCGTTGAATTGGGATTATGTTCTGAATGTTATTAAATCATGGATGAGTTTTCTGGTGTTTCAATTATGTTCTTGTTGTATTTTTATTAATTTTTGCATGTAATCTTGTTTAAACCAATACATGAGATTAGTTTCTTAGGCTTCACGACCCTATGAGATTTTTACTTGTGTATTCTAATAGTTATTTTTAGATAGCCACTAGGTTGAGGCAAGACAATCTCTACGGAGTGACGATCCTTGATAGGCCTAGGATGCACGCTAAAGGTTGTATGAATTAAATTTAAATCGAATTTAAGTTTATTTAATACGATTCCGCGCCCGTGATCCTAAAGCGGCTAGTTTAGGTAGGTAATTGCCAGGTTTCAGATTACTTATTCTAGATTAGTTATACATAATTTAGTCATTGCGAGGTTTTTGATGGATGCTACTTTATGCATGAGGGGCGACGTTCGATAATGTTAATTTAATTAATCATGTTAAGTTCAGGGTTATGGGTTACGGGTTAATTAAACACATGTTAGTTTAGGGGGTCCTCCGAGTAACCAAGAAGCCAACCGAACTAATAAAATCGACATAGAATGATTTTTAGAGAAAACTAGGAAGCCAAGTGAAATAACATTTAGACATAAGAAATCTCAATCCAGGTGTCCCTTTTATGATATTGGTTTTCGCTTTATTTTCTCTACATCGTATGCTTATTTCTTTTTTCTTTACATTCCGTATTTTATCTTATTCAATTCTTTCTCCAAAACCCCCTTGTTACATGAGCACAAAATTCTATCTGCTAAATCTCCTTCCCTATGTTCGACCCTGACCACCATTCCTACAAAATAGTTATAGTGTCGTGGATTATAAATTTATTTGGCTCGGACCTTTGAATTGTCCCGTCACTTATCCCCAAAATGGTAGGCTTGTTGAGCGGCGTTGTTGGGCCACTCTTACTCATGCAAATCAGATGATAATCCAAAACAAACAGGAGTTCATAGTAAGCTCAGCATTAAGATCGAGTTACCTAGGTCAT
Organism: Luffa acutangula; assembly: GCA_036850905.1. NCBI lineage: Eukaryota > Viridiplantae > Streptophyta > Magnoliopsida > Cucurbitales > Cucurbitaceae > Luffa > Luffa acutangula. The sequence continues at coordinate 22,364,993 of CM072087.1, forward strand.
GACATGAAATAGTCAGTCTTAATAGTAAACGACGTTATAAAATAAGAGTGATTTATTTCTTGGTCCGGTCTTGTGTAAACATCTTTTACACAGGATGCCCCTACTCGCATGTCTCTACATGAACGATCCAGGATCACGTCGTTTTCCTCGTTCGCAAAGTAGGCCGCATCCATAGTGTCACCAAGATAAGATACCCAGCCTTATCCCTATACTATAGACTATTTAGGTTATATACTAGAACTTGATCCCTGTCCATATTCACGATATAGTTTGAGTATTTCATATTATAACCATGGATTTAAAATATATAAACAAACAATTCACTGAATAACATCTTTATTGCAAAAGGATTACAAACTTTGAGTTTTAGGACATAAAACCCAACAAACTCCCACTTAGACAAAAACTCAAGGGAGATTACAAAATGTCAAGTTTTTAGCAATTATATCAAATGCTAAAAACTCCTAGTCCTAAATTCGGGAGATGTCCCTCAAACACTATAGTCGTGAGGGCTTTTTTAAATGGATCAACCATGTTCTGCTCTAAGGCTATCTGTGTGACAATCACGTCTCCTCGTTATACAATCTCCTGGATGCATATTTGCGTTCAATGTGTTTTTCTCGTTTATGGCTTCGTGGTTCCTTTGAATTTTCAACTGCTCCACTATTATCACAATATAGAGTGATAGGTAGATGCATGTCAGGAACTACTTCTAACTCGGTTAGAAATTTCCTAAGCCAAACTGCTTCCTTTGAGGTCTCACATGCTGCGACGTATTCAGCTTCCATTGTGAAGTCAGCAATACATCCCTGTTTAATGCTTCTCCAGACAACCGCTCCTCCATTAAGAGTGAGCATAGATTCTGATGTTTCTGAAACACTTTTGGAGGGAACCATGTTCAAAATATATACAGTGTTTTCTAGTGCAAAACCCCAAATCGAATCAGGTAGTTGAGCATAACTCATCATAGACCGAACCATGTCTAACAAGGTTATGTTTCTCCTTTCTTCTACAACATTCAGTTGTGGCAGACTAGGGGCTGAGATTTGAGTAGTGATTCAATGTTCTATCAAATAATCTTGGAATCTTAAATCCATGTACTTTCCTCCTCGAACATATCAAAGAGTTTTAATGTTTTTACCTAACTTGTTTTCAACTTCAACTTTGTACTTCTTGAATTTCTAAAGGACGTATGACTTATGAACCATTAGGTAAAGATACCCATATCTTGAATAGTCATTAATAAAACTGATGAAATATTCATATCCTCCTCGTGCTTTGACATTCATTGGTCCACAAAGGTCTGAATGCACAAGTTCAAGGGTTTCTTTGGTTCTATAACCTTTTTCAGAGAAAGGTTGTTTGGTCATTTTGCCTTCTAGACAGGATTCACATAGTGGTAATGAGTCATCTTCTAACTGACTTAGAAGTCCACTTTTAACCAATCTTTCTATTTGATTCTTATTTATGTGTCCTAGTCTTAGATGCCAAAGAAGAGTATGATGATAAACTTTTTGTCTTTTACTTTGGGTCTCTGTTGTTTTGAACATTTTGGTATTAAAACAACTTCTTTTTCATTCGGTCTTAGCAAAACAAATTTGGAATCCTCTTTTGACAATAAACGCTTCATTAATTTCAAAAGATACTTTATACATTTGTTCTATTAAGCAAGAGATAAGAACTAAGTTCCTTTTTGTACTAAGAACATACAAAACATTTTCTAACAAAATGTAACTATCTCTAAACAACATTTGCATAGCTCCCACATCATTGACCGAGACGACATCTCCTGTTCCTACCTTGAGTGTCACCTCGCCTTCTCCAAATGCCTTCCAGGAACTAGTTTCCTGTAAAGAAGAACATACATGATTAGTCACTCATGAATCTAATATCCAGATAGAGTCATCTTGCTCTATTAAACATGTTTCAATAACGAGTAATCATATTTACCTAGCTTAGCAGCTTCAACCATCTGTTCTTTCTTCTTTGCAAGATATTTTGGACAGTTCCTTCTCTAGTGACCGTCCTAATTGTAGTGGAAACAAGTTCCTTTCTCTGCATTTTTCCTCTTGCCTTTCTTGGTGATCGGAGCTTTCCCCTTTCCCTTATCTTTCTTTTTTCTTCAGTTGAATACTCTTATTCTTTGAAGTAAAAGATCCAAACTTAGTTCCAAAGTTTGAACCTCGAAGGAACTTTTTACCATAAAAAGTGTTTGCTTCATTTTCTTGCCCTTTACCTTTAGTAAGGGACTGGTAAGTCTGCAGCTCGTTCAGGAGAGTCGTCAGATTATGTTCAATTTTATTCGTCACAGAGTTTGTGCGAAATTGAATGAAACTCTTCGGGAGAGATTCCACAATGAAATTGACTTGACTGCTTTCATCGATGACATCACCATTTACCTTGACTGCATTGAAATCCACCCTCATGTTCAAAACATGTTCTCGAACAAAAGTTCCTTCTTTCGTTCGAGAATTGTAAACGTATTTGAGGGCCTCGTGTCTAATATATGAGCGTTGGGTTTTATGTCCTAAAACACGTAGACAGTGAATGTTAATGAATTATACACTTGTATCAATAAAGTGTTATTGAGGTGTATGCAATAAAGTGTTATTGTCATATTAAGTCTAAAATTGCACAATATGACCCAAATCCAATAAACTAAGATCCAAGGTTGTGTATATGTAACTTGAACTAGTATGTGGGGACATATGGGGATTGGTGTTCAAGTAACAACCTAAAAGGTCTATAGTACAGGGATAGGGTTGGGTACCTTATCCTGGTAACACTATGTGATACGACCTGCTTTGTATTCGATACAGACGTATTGATCAAAAGCATCCATGTAGGAGACATGCGAGTGGGCGTATCATATGCAATGAGTTTGCATAAGACCGGACCACGAAATAGTAAACCACTAGCTGTAACACTATTGATTGATATGTTACTGTATCAAAAGGATGGCCTAGGTAACTTAGTCTTAATCTTGAGTGTGTCATGAACTCCTTCTTACGAGGGACTGTCCTTTGATTAGAACGGGTGAGAGTGGCCTGCACGCCGACTCAATAAGCCTACCTTCTTGGGGACAAGACCGAGTGGGGAGCTGGGGACATGACAACACAAGATGGAATTCACTCCTTAACACTTCTAGGAGAAGTAGATGAGTGTTCCTTTAAGTGGTGACTCCAGGGCTTGGACAAAGGGATCCCGCCCTCTCAGGGGCTCGAGAAGGACTTTATGTTTGCTGGTTGGACCATAAACAGGTTGTTCATTAGACGGGCACTGATGCTTATTGATAACTGCCCAAAAGGTAGTTATTTAGGCCTCATTTCTATAAGGATTTGTGTGTCTTTTGTGCTTAAGAGGGTTGGTTTTAGATGGATATTACATGTTTTAACCCATTTGGAAGAATGGAAGCATTGGAAATTATTTTGTGTAGATTATGCTTCTGAGCGACTAGAGGGAGCAAATTTTGTGCTGCAGCAAAACTGGGAACAGAACTGCCACATCACAGCTCGTTAGCCAGCTTCATGAACCGACTTTTGTTTAGTTATTCTCGTGATAAAGGATCAAGGAGAGCCTTACACGTGTCCTAGTTGACCTAATTCAAGCCTCCTATCCTTCTATAAAAGGAAGTAGCCGTCAAAGTCAAATGCATTCCAACTTTCCTTGGAAGCCGAGTAGTATAGAGAGATTAGAGATTACACAGAACACCATCATTCACAAGTGATTAAGGAGATTATTATTTTCTTTATTGTCTTGTGATTATGGACATGTCTACTCAGATTGTAATTCATGTTTCCATGTTTATTATGAGCTAAGTAGCTTAAGGTGTTGGTTAGGAACATGTAGTTGTTCTGCTTAAACTTTAGTAATATATTGATTATTGCATCTTGGTTAATTGTTGTGCCTATTTACATTTTATGCCCGCCTGGCCAGCCGGTGTGAATATCTCTCTCTAGTTTCAGGGATGATTTAGAGAGTGTGTGGCAATTATCCACACTACGATCATTGTGTATTGGCGAACGCCAGTGACTAAGCTAGGGATAGCCAATTCCCTAGTGCTTGATCGGTCGCAGTTCATTGAGGTTGAAACACATTCCAAAAGATCTGGAGTTCCGGGAGGAATCTGCTAATAATACTGCGAGAGTTGCATGATCAATAATATTGCTAGAGCATCTTTTTAAACAACTACTAAGCCCAACCAGCGCCTGTCTTTAATCTGTTTGCCTATTTGTTTATTCTTTTTTCTGTCATTTATTTTGCTCTAGCATAATTCTTATAAAACCAAATCATATTTTTACCGTCTTTGAAACCATTAGAAAGTTACACAAAATAGGTAAAGAGGAAGCTAATTAAGGACTTGGATTGATAATATTACTTGCTGCAGATTGTGTATACTTGCACAGGAATTCTAAAGTCTATTATACCATATTTCTACTCACTCTAGGAGCCCGACAAGTTTTTGGCACCGTTGCCGGGGACTTGAATAAGTTTTTATCTAATCTGTTTTGTGTATGTGTTTTAGTGGTTTGGTGCTAGAACTTTTTGATTGTTTCTTTTGTTTTTGCAGGTGTGAGCTTGGTGCATGAGCGATCCGCCTGGGTAAGGTTTGAGCTTGATCCAGAAATTGAAAGAACATTCAGCAACAGAAGGAGGGAGCAGCACATAAACCAAATGGAGAACGTGTCGCGCTTTCCGGAGGGTCCTGAAGGTCCAGCAGACCCCCAGAATCGTTTGTTGCAGCAAAACCCACTGTTTGAACAAAATGAGCAGTAGAATAATCAGGCTGAAAATCCTATCTTGATAGCGAATGATAGGACTAGAGCCATTCGAGCGTATGCTGTCCCTATGTTTAATGAGTTGAATCCAGGGATTGCACGTCCCCAAATCCAAGCTGCAAATTTTGAAATGAAACCGGTAATGTTTCAGATGTTGCAAACTGTGGGACAATTCCATGGTTTGACATCTAAAGACCCTCATTTACATCTGAAGTCTTTTCTAGGAGTTAGTGATTCTTTTGTAATTCAAGGGGTGCCTAGGGATGCTCTTAGAGTGAAATAGTAGGGTTTAGGCAACTTGAGGATGAGACTTTTAGTGAGGCTTGGGAAAGGTTTAAGGAGCTTTTGCGAAAGTGTCCCCACCATGGTTTACCTCATTGTATTCAAATGGAAACATTTTACAATGGTTTAAATGGAATAATCCAAGGTATGGTCGATGCTTCGGCTGGAGGGGCCCTTTTGGCAAAAACTTTTGATGACGCTTATGAAATTTTAGAAAGAATACCTATTAATAGTTGTCAGTGGTCAGATGTTAGAGGTAAAAATAAAAAGGTTAAGAGTGTATTAGAGGTTGATGGTGTGTCCACCATTAGGGCTGATCTTGCTATGATTGCTAATGCTCTTAAGAATGTGACAGTGATTAGTCATCAGCAGCCACCAGCTATGGAGCCTACTGCAGTGGTGAACCAAGTGGCAGAGGAAGCATGTGTCTATTGTGGTGAAAATCACAACTACGAGTTTTTCCCCAGCAATCCAGCTTCTGTGTTTTTTGTAGGTAATCAAAGGAATAACCCTTGCTCTAATTTTTATAATCCAGGTTGGCGCAACCACCCCAACTTCTCATGGGGAGGTCAAGGAAATAACGTGCAAGCACAACAAAAGGTGAACCAGCCGGGATTTGCTAAAGCGTAGGAATTGCCCCAGCAAAATAAGCAGGCTTTGCCCCAGCAAAATTCGAGAAGTTCTCTCGAGGCGATGATGAAAGAATTTATGGCTCGTACAGATGCTGCAATTCAAAGTAATCAAGCTTCGATGAGAGCCTTGGAATTGCAAGTGGGTCAGCTAGCTAATGAGCTGAAGGCAAGGCTTCAAGGGAAACTTCCATCTGATACTGAACACCCTAGAAGGGAAGGTAAGGAGCAGGTAAAGGCAGTGACTCTTAGGAGTGGTAAGCCATTAGAAGAAAGAATTGAGCCTAGTAAAACCCAGAGTGTAGATAAAAAGGTGATAAAAATAATAATCTTGTTGTCGAGAAAGAGTTGGAGTCTGGTCAAGGTGCTGGAGGCAGCAATCAAAATGCTGGAGCATCTGGTTTTGTTCCAGATGTGGAACCACCTTATGTGCCGCCCCCACCTTATGTACCACCTCTACCTTTTCCACAAAGGCAAAAGCCTAAGAATCAGGATGGTCAATTTAGGAAGTTTTTGGAGATTCTTAAGCAATTGCATATAAATATCCCGTTAGTAGAAGCTATTGAGCAAATGCCTAACTATGCTTAATTTCTTAAGGATATTTTGACTAAAAAGAAGAGGTTAGGTGAATTTGAAACTGTATCTCTTACTGAGGAGTGTAGCGCTATTCTTAAGAATGGGCTACCCCCCAAGGCTAAGGATCCAGGGTCATTTACCATACCTGTATATATAGGTGGAAAAGAATTAGGTAGAGCACTCTGTGATTTAGGCGCAAGCATTAACCTTATGCCTCTTTCGATCTATCGAAAGCTAGGTATTGGTGAAGCTAGGCCTACCACAGTCACACTCCAATTGGCTGATAGGTCTATCACATATCCAGAGGGTAAAATTGAGGATGTCTTAGTAAAAGTGGATAAATTCATATTTCCTGTTGATTTTATTATTTTAGACTATGAGGCTGATAAAGATGTCCCAATAATTCTAGGTCGTCCATTTTTGGCTACTGGTAGGGCGTTAATAGATGTTCAAAAAGGGGAATTAACAATGAGAGTTTGTAATGAGGAAGTAAAATTTAATGTGTATAAAGCCATGAAATATCCAGACGAAATGGAGGATTGTTCCTTCATTAGGATTCTGGAGAGCACAGTTATTGAGACAACAATACAGGATTCGGTTGATAAACATTCGGAAAAGCATGGAGAGGTTAGTGTAGAAGATTTAGAAATTTGTTCTTTAGATAGAAAAAATGAAAAAGAATTGTTTAGGTGTGAGGATGTTTTTGAGTCTTTTGATTTAGATCAGAGGAAAGCTCCTTCCATTAAGCCATCCCTGATTGAGGCACCTACTTTAGAATTGAAGCCCTTACTGGATCATCTAAAGTATGTGTATCTTGGGGAAGGAGAGACGTTGCCCATTATTGTTGAATCAGATTTAATGCCAGAGCATGAGGAGGCCTTAATAAAATTGCTGCAACAATACCGCAAGGCCATAGGTTGGACGTTGGCTGACATTCAGGGAATTAACCCATCTTTTTTTATGCACAAAATCACTCTAGAGGAGGGATCCTTTAGGAGTATTGAGCAACAAAGAAGACTTAACCCTGCAATGAAAGAGGTTGTTTAAATTAATAAAGATTTTCTCTAAATTAATTCGGCGTCAAGAAGGATTAAATTTGATTTGATTTGATTGGTTATTTTTAAATTTTGAAGATTTGATTTTCCTGTTTTTAAATTTGAATTCCATATCCAAGATTCTTTGGGTTCAGCAGGTTGTTGCGGCAAATTTATGGCTGGAGCAAAATCATCCGAATTAGAAGGGATTTTTTTGAAAATTTATTATTTTAACCGTTGGGATTTTCTTTAAATTTTCGCAGGTAAATTTGCATGCGTCATTTGATGAGGCCACGTGTCCCACAGAGATCATCCGACGGTTTGGTTAGTTGACAGCGCATAATGATTTACCATGGGCGATTAAAATTCACCACTTTACCGTTGATGGTTTAAATTAAACGGTAATATAATTTAATTGGAGCAAATCTTTTCGGTTAAGATTTCAAATTGCTGGAGCCTTATTTATTAACAACCTCTGGTAGGTAAGTTTCACTTTGTCTTCTTGTTTCAATCTTGCCATCTGCGTTCTTTCTTTTCCTATTTCATTCTCTGTAAAACCCTTTGAACCTTCAATGGCTAAGACGAGAGCGAGAAAAGAGAGAGATAACGAGGAAGAGGAGGTACCCGTTACCCCCGAAGTTCAGAAGGTAAAAACGAAGAAAAAGAGAACGCCAGAGGAAAAAGAAGCCAAGAAAAAGGAGAAGGCAGCAAAGGGCTGCAGAACAGGAAGAAGTTTAGGAGGTGGCAGAGGTTGTTGCCACTGCAGTGGAAGAAGGAAATACTCAAGAACCTGAAGTGCAAAACCCGGTTACGGTTCAAGAAGAGAATGTTAGGGAAAATCAAGAAACAGAGATTGACGAAGTTCGAGGCGAACAGACCGAACAGGTGCCTGAAGAAGGGAATGAACAGGGATCGGTGCAGGAGGCTCGGGTTGAAGTCATCATGCCTGAACCACCAAAGAGGCACCGCATTAAGCGGAAGGCAGGCCGCATCAGGTGATTCGGAATACCCCATTGCCTCCATCATCGGACTGTGAGGAAGAGAGAAGGGAAAGAGAGATAAAAGAAGCTGAGGACAAAGTGAGAGAAGAAACAGAAAAGAGAGCTGAGGAAGAACAGTTGCTCAAGCACAGGGCGGAAAAGGGCAAAAACATTGCTGAAGCATCGGAGGAACACGTTGCAATAGAAGAACAACAGTTACCATTTGATCGCTTCGCCAATACATTTGCCAGAGCAAAATACGCAGAGCTTCTAAAAAGAGATTTCTTGTTTGAGCGCGGTTTCAGTGGTGATCTTCCACAGTTTCTGAGGACCGGTATTGCAGACCACAACTGGGAGATGTATTGTGGGAAGCCTGAGTCTGTAAACGCACAGGTGGTGCGTGAATTCTATGCCAACATTGATAAAGAGGATGGTTTCCAGGTAATTGTCTGAGGAGTCGAGGTAGATTGGAGTCTGAGTACTATCAACGCACTGTATAATCTTCAGAACTTCCCTCATGCGGCGTATAATGAGATGGTTGTGGCGCCATCTGATGAGCAACTAAGTGATGTTGTACGGGAAGTAGGAATTGAAGGGGCACAGTGGCAGTTATCCAAAACTCAGAAGAGGACATTTTAGTCGGCTTATTTGAAAAGGGAAGCGAACACGTGGATGGGATTTATTAGACAGAAGATGCTTCCAACAACACATGACTCGATAATCTTCAGGGAACGGGTTCTCCTAGCTTTTGCCATCTTGCGGTCTCTCAGTATTAACCTAGGGAGGATCATTGCGAGTGAAATTTCTTGTTGCTGGAAAAAGAAGGTGGGGAAGTTGTTCTTCCCAAATACAATTACAATGCTTTGCAGTAAAGTAGGGGTTCCAGTGGATGAGGGAGATGTGGTCCTGTTTGACAAAGGGATCATCGACACGCCCAATTTGGCTCGTCTCCAGCGCATGCAGGAGGTACGTCAAGGTGGGCTTATTTACGACATCAACACGATTCTAGAACAACTGGCACTTTCGGCAAGTAGGCAGGAGTTTGCTGAAAGGCAAACTTTAACCTTCTGGAACTATGTTAAGAATCGAGATGCCAGCTTAAGGAAGGCACTTCAAGAGAATTTTTCCAAGCCATATCCAGCCCTTCCTGCATTCTCTGAGGATCTGTTGAACCCCTGGATTTCGCCCCCACCTGTTGAAAGAGGAGAAGAGAATGATGATGAAGAGTAGGGTCGGGAAGATTGATGGATGAGATGATCTTCAGCGAGCATTATTTTTGTTCTTATCATTTTGTTTGCTCGCGCATATCTGACCCCGCTTGCTAAATATGTTCGCTTGTTTTATTTTTATTTTTCTACTTCTTGGAAAAAATATATATTTTTTTTTGTAATATCTTTTTTTGTGTTTAATGACATTTCTAGTTGTTTCCATTCTATGTGCACTAAGTAATACTAACTTAACTAATTTTCTTGTGAATTTTTTAAGCTTGTACTGATTACGCTTAATTAGATCAAGGTATTCTGATCTCCAGAAATCTTTTGCTTGAGCATTTCTTCTAGCCTGGACTGTTGCTGCGGCAAAGAAGATTTTTGAGGTAGTATTGACTTATATGATCCACTTTAAGCTTAGTTCTAGTCCCACGCTTAGTTTAAAATTCAGATAGAAAAATTTAAGTTTGGGGGTATAATTTGCACAATTAATGATTCATTGGGGACAATGAATAATTTAAGTTTGGGGGACTTTTTGCTACTCCAATTGTTTTGCTCGAGCATTCCTCTCCTTCAAAGCAAAAATTTGCTAGGTTATTGAGTAACCGGGGACATTTGTGATACCCACTGTCGCAACGTCATCTCGACGCGGAGCGGTCAACATCCTTTCTTGGGTTTTTAAGAAGAAAGTTGGAGTCGCCACCAATCATTGAAGGTGTGATTGGTAACCTTTAAAACAAAAAACCAGTCTTAGAAAACCAGAAATTAGGTTCGGGAGTCGTTTGAGTGTAGGGAAAAAACAAATGAATTAGAAAGTTTAAAAAAATGAAGTTGGCAAAGTACAAAAGTGAATTAAATTGAGAGAGAAATTAAAAATGATAATGATAATGATGATAATAATAATCATAATAATAATAATAACAATAATAACAAAACAAAAAAAACAAAAAAAAAACAAAGGAAATAGAAAAACAAAACCCCACCTTTTTTACTTCTCTCTTTCTTCTTTTTTCCTTCTTTCTTACCCAATGTTTTCTCTCCCCGTATACTCCTTCCTCCCCCTCTTTTTTCCTCTTTTCCTCTTCCACTTTCTTTTCTCTCTTTTCTATCACTCTCTAAGCTGAACTCTTGCTCAAATGCCTAAACTCTCTCAAGCTCACTTTTACTCTAAACTTCTTCTCTTTTTTTCTCTCCTTTTCTATCACTCTCTAAGCTAAACTCTTGCTCAAATGCCTAAACTCTCTCAAATGCCTAAACTCTCTCAAGCTCACTTTTACTCTAAACTTCCTCTCATTCTTCTTGTGTTTTCATCCTCCATCTCCCCCCTTTTTATACTTGAAGGGTTACTAATTTAGGGGGGAGATGGATGAGAAAATGGTGGGAAAAATAAAAAATAAAAAATAATAAAAAAAATACTAACCATGGAAAAAGCTTTAGAATAGGTAATGGGGGAGTTTTTCATGAAAACTTCCCATTGAATAGGAATGGGGAAGACCAAAAAAAAAAAAGATAATATGTGGGGAAGGGGATTTGAAACACAGACCTCGTGATTATCAATACGACTTCATGCGAGTTGAGCTATGCTCTTGTTGGCATATCATAAAAACAAATTGACCACCAAATATTGGAAAACTTCAAACATTATTACTTAAAATCAAGCCGGACCAAATACGGTGTCTACAGTTTGCCCCCTTTGTGTATCCTTGAAGGATTGAAAGGGTAGACAAAGGAAAGAGACTAAGTACTGGGGAGGCGAAGATTTGTTCGGTAAAAATTTGAATTTAGAAAGGAAAATGCACTTGACTTAATCACGTCTCAACCACAATTCAATAGTCAGGTTTGGTTTAACCGTGAGAAAAACTGAAAACGAACATGGATTGACACAGGCTTCGACCTCGGCTGAATAGGCGAGTTCGATTTAACCAAGAGAAAAACTTAAAACGGACCTGGATTAACACAGGCTTCAACCTCGATTGAATAATTGGGTTCGATTTAACCGAGAGAAAAATTGAAAACGGACCTGGATTGACACAGGCTTCGACCTCGACTGAGTAGTCGGGTTCGATTTAACCGAGAGAAAAATTGAAAACGGACCTGGATTGACACAGGCTTCGACCTCAACTGAAACCGAGAGAAAAATTGAAAACAGACTTGGATTGACACAGGCTTCCACCTCGACTGAATAGTCGGGTTCGATTTAACCGAGAGAAAAATTGAAAACGGACCTGGATTGACACAGGCTTCGACCTCGACTGAATAGTCGGGTTCGATTTAACTAAGAGAAAAACTTAAAACGGACCTGGATTGACACAGGTTTTAACCTCGACTGAATAGTCGGGTTCGATTTTGAAGGTGTACATATTACACATGCGGAAGCAATTGAAGATCGAAAGCACTTAAGACATTCAATTTTACTCCTAAAGCATGCATGTTCTAGAAAAGACAGAATAGAGAGTTTAGAAAACACTAACCTTTGTAGCTCACTTATGTTGAACTCCTTGTGGTGTTTGCCTCTCCTATGCTCCTTGGACAACCTCTAGAGTCTTCCCCACTATACTCCGGGCCAAGAACGACTTGTGGGAGTCTATATAAGATAGGGAATGGGAAGGGAATGCTTGAAGCATCAAACAATGGAGAAGAATGAGAGATGAGAGAACTTTGAGTCCAAATTCCAACAGCATAACATTAAGGAAATGGCTCTCTTCTGTTTGAATATGATTCAAACTCCTTTTAAAGACATTCTCCATGCAAAGCCAAGCCTCAAGACACAAGACACATGGTGTATTTGCAAGCTCAAGTGGATTCTAGGTGTACATTACACAAGACATGCAACAATGCATGAGTGAGTTGTCTTTCCACTTTGAATGATCATGCATTAAGTGGATTTCCAACTAAATCCACTAAATTCAAATTGAAATCAAATTTCAAGCTTGCAAATTACCCCCAATTTCAATTCTAAATTGAAATTGATTGCTTGGTAATTAATTTGAAAATTTTCAAATTAATTTTGATATGATTAATCTAATTAATCTTTGTTATCTTGTGCAATTCCATATATATGATTCCTAATACATATATATAGTATTCAAAACACTTTTAAATACTTCATCTCTCATTTTCTAATTTAATTCATAATTAAATTCTTGTGTCAAACACAATTTACGATAATACCCTTTTTCCCGATTTTGAACGATTCAAAGCTTCCTATCTTTTGTTCTAGGCTTAATTCCGATATGAGCTAGTAGGGGGACCTAATGGACCTATAGATCATGGGCTCCAACGATTCGAGGCTAACCGACTAATCTCATTGTCCAAGCTAGCCAACATTCGTTAACTATCGGGACACTCCACTATAGCCCGATAGTTGCACTCCCCTCACTATAGATATATTTCCGTCCACTTGATTTAACCATGATTAGTAAGTCGATCCTTCACAGGTTGTTCGTAGCTATAGCTAGGTCAATAAGTCGTTTTACCCCTATAGTACTTTTAGTTCCTTAAGTCCCACTGATCCTCTAATGAACAATTGGTTTATGGTCCAACCAATAAACCGAGTCCCTCTCGGGCCAATGAGAGGGTTGGATCCCTTTGTTCAAGCCCCGGAGTCAGCACTTAAGGGAACAACCTCTCTAATATCCCTTATTCGGGTAGGAGTGAATTCCTTCTTGCACGACTATGTCCCCAGCTATCTACCCGTTCCTATCCCTGAAATGGGAGGTTTATTGAGTCGGCGATACTGAGCCACTCTCACCTATGCAGATCTTAGGATAATCCCGAATAAACAGGAGTTCATAGTTAGCTCAGGATTAAGATCGAGTTACCTAGGTCATCACATGAAATAGTCAGTCTCGTCAGTAAACGGTGTTATAAAGCGAGAGTGACTTATTTCTCGGTCCTGGTCTTATGCAAACTCATTGCATAGGACACCCCCACTCGCATGTCTCTACATGGACGATTTAGGATCACATCGTCTATACCATCTATAAAGTGGGTCGCGTCTCATAGTGTCTCCAGAATAAGGTACCCAACCCTATTCCTATACTATAGACCGTTTTGGCTATTACTCAAGCTTGATCCACTTTTATGTCTCTACATAAAGCTCAAGTGTTCATCCTATAGCCATGGATATTAGTTTATTGGATTTGGGTTATATATGTGCAATTTAATTTATTCAGTAATGACTTTTACTGAATCAATCTCGATAACACCTTTATCGAATAAGTATATAATTCGTTTAACATTCATTATCTACGAGTTTTAGGGCACCAATCCCAACAGATTTAACCGAGAGAAAAATCATAAAACGGACCTGGATTGACACAGGCTTCGACCTCGACTGAATAGTCAGGTTCGATTTAACCGAGAGAAAAACTGAAAACGGACTTGGATTGACACAGGCTTCGACCTCGACTGAATAATCGGGTTCGATTTAACCGAAAAAAAAAAACTTAAAACGGACCTAGATTGACACAGGCTTTGACCTCTACTGAATAGTCGGGTTCGATTTAACCGAAAAACTGGAAATGGACCTGAATTGACACAGGCTTCGACCTCGACTGAATAGTCGGGTTCAATTTAACCGAAATAAATTTTCTTTGCAATGCACGCTAAATTTGAATGCTTGAATACATTGGGTGCGGATTTAGCACTATCCGAAAACTATGATACAAATTTCTTTAAAAGATATTTGATAGCCCGGGCACCCCATTCGCATCACCCTTGGTAATAGACCTTAATTGGATCATGAACTCGCTAAACAACTTGTTCTTTGTTTGATGACCAAAAATGTATCCATAACGACTTTGCTCCTGTGATAATAATGGTTTTGCCCCAGTTTGAGAAGACAAAAACAATCGTTTTGCCCCAATTCAAGACTTTGTCATGTTGAAATGACGGTTTTGTCCTCCATGATGACATTCCATCAACCTTCATGTTCACGGTGCTCTTGGAAAAATATTGCCTTTGGATTCTTTGTTTGGACATATGTATTTCACATCGAATCGTTTAAGTTACCACCATTGATTTGAAATACCGCGTTTATGTAACTTTTTGTTTATTCAATTGTAATGATAATAAAGGTAAACATGCCAAACATTCATAGTTGAGGAAATATTATGGAGAGTGGGGGAGAAAAATGGAAAAGATATGCCATGCTTCAAGAAGGGAGTTTTGATTTATGACTAAAATTCAATAGACATATGTGTCAATGTTAAGGTTCTAGAACTTGAGACAAAAGTAACCTCTTAAACATGATATAGAAATTGAAGCGTAATTCTCCTAGACACTTGTTGAATTCCCGCAACTTTGTCGAATCCTTTGATACACAAGTAGCCTATGCGTAATATCTTCGAACTTGATCTGAATTAACTGGACTTGGTAGCTCATTACCATCCATGTTAGTCAAGACTAAAGCTCCTCCAGAGAAAGCTTTCTTCACCACGGATGGTCTGATAGCGAGCATAGCTAGCTACTTTTACTTATTTAATTTAGCTAGTCTTTTATGATGTTTGGACCATTTTATTGTGCTTAATTGTTTATTTTGTAGGAAAGCGTTGATTAGAGCTAAAACGTGGAATAGGAGTTAATCGGGTGTTCGGGACGTGAAAAGATGCCAAAGAACCGAAAAGATTCAAGTAACAAGGAGCCAAGAGAGGGCATTATGCCCATTAGCGTCGAGACGCCACTCTTGGAGCGTCTCGATGCTACGTTTCCTTAATTAGAATATGCGGCAGACTCACAGCGTCGAGACGCTGTGATAGGAAGCATCCCGATGCTACCGTTTTTCCCTTATTCAGAACGCGCGTATAACAGGCAGCGTCTCGACGCTATCGGCAGAATTTCCCTATTTAATCTTTCTTACTTGCTACGGATTGGAGGAGGCCAAATTGAGAGAATTGAACCCTAATTTTGACTAGAGACCTACTGTGGGAGCTGAAGCAAGGATGAGGACTGGGAATTTCACTTGGTGGCGTGGATATCGAGATGGGGACGTGCCAGGATCGACGACATTAAGTGTTTCCTTTCCTTTTACTTCTCTTTAGCTAGATTTTATGGCTTTTACATGTTTAGTCAAGCTTGTAATTCTATTCATGAGTAGCTAAACTTGTAGCTTTGGGATTAATGTAGTTGATTAAGTTTATGGATTGATTTATGGTTTAAGTTGTGCAATGTTATTATGTTTGTAATCTTGATTTAATGCTTTCAATTAATTGGCCATTAGTTGAATGATTTAACTTTCGAATCTAGCTCGGGAGAGGGGATTTGATTTAGACTTATTTAAGTTTGCATGACTAAAGTTTATTTTCTAATTCGTGACGGTTTTAGATTAACTTTAGAATTTGTTAAAAGATCTCATTACCTTGCATGTTAATAAACTTAGATAGGGATATCAAGTTGGTTAATTTGCATGAGAATCAATTATACTCGGGAGAGGTAGTTGTGATTAAAGGGTCTTTTGCTCATAATTTCATTGTGCATAATAACTTATTCCTTAAAATCAATCCTAAACTAAATCGGCGAAATCAATTCCCTAAGTAGTTTTCCCAATTGAAATTCCATACTTTTTACTTGCTTTGAATTAGTTTTCTTATCATTTATTCATCACTTTTTGATCCCTAAATAAAATTGGGCAAGACAATTCACAATACTTGATTTGCTTAAAAATCCAATCCAGAGGACGACACTCGTTTATACGAACTCTTTATTATTACTTGACCCGTGCACTTGCGGTTAGGAAAAGTCCACATCAAGTTTTTGGCGCCGTTGCCGGGGATTGGCACATTTAGTTAAATTGATATTGTGAAAAAATTGGTTGATCTTAATTTAGGGTGTATTTTTACTTTTTTAGGTTGATTGCATTTTTTCCTTAGTTGTTTTTCTTTCCATATTTGTTTTTCTAGTTTAGTTTTTCTTTTAGTTTTATAATCTTTTCCTTAATTGTTCTTGTTTTTCCTTTTTTACATTAGTCTTCCTTATTTGTTAGTTCCCTCATTTGTGTTTTGCCATATTTATTTTTGCATTCCATATTAGGCTATTTTGTTTCCTTTTGTAGATTATATTTTCCATATTTAGATTAGTTGTTTTCTTTTCGTTATTTCTTCCCTTAATTGTTTCCTTTCCTTTTTAGGGTAGTTTTGTTTTTGCATGCGTAGTAGTAGAGAATTGATACCGTTGGATCCCGAGATAAAAAGAACAATTCATAGGATTCGAAGAGAAAATAGAGAAATTACTCACATGGCTGACCAAAATCCACCTGAGGAGCCTAGGCCTATTAGAGACTACTTTCAGCCCGTGTTTCAGGGGCAACAGTCGGGGATTGTCTATGCACCGATTAATGCCAACAACTTTAAGCTGAAGACCGGCCTCATGCAGATGGCTCGAGACTGTGCATACAGAGGATCGCCCACCGAGGATCCAAATTCTCATCTTAAATCATTCTTAGATATTTGTGGGACGGTAAAGATTAATGGAGTGTCTGAGGATGCTATTCGCTTACGTTTATTTCCCTTTTCTTTGCAGGATAAAGCGCGAGATTGGTTGCAGTCTATTACCCCTGGGAGCATCACCACTTGGGATGCTTTGGTCCAGGCCTTTTTAAAGAAAATTTTCCCTCCCGCAAAGACGGTCAAGCGGAGGACCGAGATTGGGACATTCCAACAACAATATGATGAGCAGCTGTTCGAAGCTTGAGAATGATTCAAAGAGCTACTGAGGAAGTGTCCTCAGCATGGTTACCCCGATTGGCTTCAGGTACAGTTGTTTTATAATGGTTTAACTCCTAGTACAAAAACGATTGTTGATGCAGCTGCAGGTGGGACTCTGTTGTCCAAGACCGTGGAAAACACTCGCACACTTCTAGAGGATATGGCCACCAACAGCTATCAGTGGCCATCTGAGCAGTCTACACCTAAAAATATTGCTGCTGGAGTGTTTGAGGTTGACAAGGTAAGTGCACTCCAGGCCCAGATGACCTCCCTTGATAATGCTTTTATGAAATTTTCAGGTACAGGGAGTGCTCAATCAATTGAATCAGCTGCTGCTTTAGCATCCAGACCTCAGGAGGAGACCATCGAGCAGGTTCAATATGTATCAAACTTTAATTCTAGGGGATATAATAATAGCTCTACACCTACACATTATCACCCTAACAATAGGAACCATGAAAATTTCTCTTATTCTAATAATAAGAATGTTCTTAACCATCCTGGGTTTGCCCCTCAATCTCAAGAAAATAAAAAGTTAGAAGATCTTGTTGGAGCTTTCATTGTAGAGTCAAGTAACAGGACAACCAAGTTAGAGGAGGCAGTCATAGTCATCAATTCAACAGCGAATGGCCACAGTGCAGCTATAAAGAACATTGAGTCTCAGCTGGGACAGTTGGTAAGTGTTGTAAGTACCATGAATAAAGGTAAGGCCCCAGCTGAACAGGAGAAAACTCAGATGGAGTACTGTAAGGCAATCACTGTTCACCAGGAGGAATCTGAAGAGGAACCTGAATCTGAGGACTATGAAACGCCTACAGGGGAAGCTGAGGAGGACACATCATCAGATGAGGCTTAAAAGCCTAACCTTGAGCCTCCTATTCCTTCTCCCACACTGTTGGTTCCCAAGGAAAGGAAAAAGAAAAAGAAGAAAAAGAACAATCAGGTTCAGTTTGATAAATTTATGAATGCTTTTATGAATCTGAATATTAATATTCCTTTTGCAGAGGCATTAGAGATGCCCCAATACAACAGGTTCATGAAGGAGTGGTTAGCAAAGAAGCGATAAGAAAAGAAAGTTGACACTGTTTATCTTGCTTCCACATGCAGCACCAGAGTACAACAGAAAGTGCCTGAAAAAGTAGCAGATCCAGGGAGTTTCTCTGTTCCTTGTAGTTTTGGTACTTATTCTTTCAGAGCATTATGTGATTTAGGTGCTAGCATTAATATCATTCCTCTATCGTTGTGTAAAAAGTTAGACATAGGTGAGATTAAGTCTACTCCTGTAAAGCTCCAATTGGCTGATCAATCTGTGGTGAGACCAGTTGGTATTGTAGAAAATGTGTTAATCAGAGTAGGTAGATTTTTCCTCCCTATTGATTTATATGTTATGGACATGATAGAAAATCCTTCAATGCCTGTCATATTAGGAAGACTATTCCTCGCTACTGGGCGAGTTATTAATGATATTGAGTGCAAGGAGCTCACTATTAGAGTCAAGAACGAAAAAGAAATCTTTAAAGCAGTTGAAGACTCTAAAGATGAAGTGCTTTTCATGGGCTACAGGAAAGGTGCAAGAAAGAGCACCTCTGTTGGATTCACAGAACAAAAGCCTCCTTGAAGCACGTTCAACACGTCAAGCTAATGACGTTAAACAAGCGCTTTTGGGAGGCAACCCAAGTAAGTTTAGTATGTTTTCTTTTTGTTTTTAATTTATTGTTTGTTTTTGTTTTGTAGGTCTTGTTTTCTTTCTCTCCTTTGCTTTCAAGCTTTCAAGATTCCATGCTTTCAGTCAAGAAGTCATCATTATTCCAGGTCAGTATTGTTCACTCCTTTCATTCTTTTATTGTTCTCATGCTTGTTTATGCCTTATTTTCTGTTTACATTGAGGACAATGCATATTTTAAGTTTGGGGGTGGATTAGCATGTTTGTGGAGCCCTTGAGCATCTGAGTTCGGGTTATAGTTTTGAGCTTTCTTTGAATTTTTCATATGGTTGTTTTCTGGATGCTACTTTTGCATGATTATGATGTCCTAGGATAGGCTTTCTTGTCAATTTTCAAGCTTGTGATGAGTTGTAAGCATAAGTACCCAAAAAGGGAGACTTTTTAAAATTTTTCTAGGAGATAGCTGCATGAGTAGAGTATTTGTCTTGGCTAGATTTGGATTTGAATGCTTAGGAGCGAATTATTGGGTTCTTATGCTTGTTGTCACCTCGATAGGTGTAGGGAAGAGCTAAAAAGTTAATGTTTTGCAAATTAGCATGTTTGATCTTGCTTAGGAGGAAAGAAAAGAATATATGATATTTATGCTCATAAAGAAAAATCATTCTTGTTGTTACTATTGAAAAAAAAATATTATGCCATGGCATGAGCACAGTTTGCAATGTTTAATAAAGATTAAGGCAAAAAGAGCTACCCCTGTTGTGATCAGTTAGGCCAACCAGAGAAAACTCAGGTTAAGGGTCCCTGGGTGTGTGAAAGCTAGTGCCACATATACATGCTTAATTTGATTGTTAATTATAAGCACCTAAGTTTGGAGGAAAACAGACTAATTTGTTCCATTAACTCATCAGTGAAGCCCTAGTGCCAGTGTAGAGGGAAGATGAGCTGAGAGTTTAATAATCCAATCCCGAGCTAGTAGAGTCTGATCTTGTTGAGTTAGATCTCGCTTGTGCAAGTTAATTTTGGAAAAATTTTAATTTGTCTCCCTCATTGGTCCTTGTGTGCATGACTCTTGCTTGCTTGACTATTGACTTTTGAGCCTTGAGGATTGAGTTATGATTGTTGCATCCATTCTTCCATTGTATGTTTGATTTGTAGTTTGCTCAAGGACTAGCAAAAGCTAAGTTTGGGGGTATTTGATAGCGAGCATAGCTAGCTACTTTTACTTATTTAATTTAGCTGGTCTTTTATGATGTTTGGGCCATTTTATTGTGCTTAATTGTTTATTTTGTTGGAAGCGTTGATTAGAGCTAAAACGTGGAATAGGATTTAATCGGGTGTTTGGGACGTGAAAAGATGCCAAAGAACCGAAAAGATTCAAGTAACAAGGAGCCAAGAGAGGGCATTATGCCCATTAGCGTCGAGACGCCACTCTTGGAGCGTCTCGACGCTACGTTTCCTTAATTAGAATATGCGGTAGACTCACAGCGTCGAGACGCTGTGATAGGAAGCGTCCCGACGCTACCGTTTTTCCCTTATTCAGAACGCGTGTATAAGAGGCAGCATCTCGACGCTATCGGTATAATTTCCCTATTTAATCTTTCTTACTTGCTACGGATTGGAGGAGGCCAAATTGAGAGAATTGAACCCTAATTTCGACTAGAGACCTACTGTGGGAGCTGAAGCAAGGACGAGGACTGGGAATTTCACTTGGTGGCGTGGATATCGAGACGGGGACGTGCCAGGATCGACGACATTAAGTGTTTCCTTTCCTTTTACTTCTCTCTAGCTAGATTTTATGGCTTTTACATGTTTAGTCAAGCTTGTAATTCTATTCATGAGTAGCTAAACTTGTAGCTTAGGGATTGATGTAGTTGATTAAGTTTATGGATTGATTTATGGTTTAAGTTGTGCAATGTTATTATGTTTGTAATCTTGATTTAATGCTTTCAATTAATTGGCCATTAGTTGAATGATTTAACTTTTGAATCTAGCTCAGGAGAGGGGATTTGATTTAGACTTATTCAAGTTTGCATGACTAAAGTTTATTTTCTAATTCGTGACGGTTTTAGATTAACTTTAGAATTGGTTAAAAGATTTCATTGCCTTGCATGTTAATAAACTTAGATAGGGATATCAAGTTGGTTAATTTGCATGAGAATCAATTATACTCGGGAGAGGTAGTTGTGATTAAAGGGTCTTTTGCTCATAATTTCATTGTGCATAATAACTTATTCCTTAAAATCAATCCTAAACTAAATCGGCGAAATCAATTCCCTAAGTAGTTTTCCCAATTGAAATTCCATACTTTTTACTTGCTTTGAATTAGTTTTCTTATCATTTATTCATCACTCTTTGATCCCTAAATAAAATTGGGCAAGACAATTCACAATACTTGATTTGCTTAAAAATCCAATCCAAAGGACGACACTCGTGAAGGGAATAAAAGTCCCCACGCAGCGGAAGCGCATCGATTGGACCTTACGCCGTATATTAATTAATATTAAAATACTGTTACGATAACTCAAACGAAACTTTAAACAACCTTTAAAGCCGCTGTAAAATTGGTTTAAACATGCTAAAATAAATCTAAATTTATTTTTAAAACTTTTCTAAAGAAAAGAGGAAGAACCGTTACAAACCTCCGTTGTAGACTTGACCGTTCTTCGCCAACGAAGCTCCACGAACGAAAACGCAGCAGTCGCTTCAAGGTATTCTTCGCTGGAAATTCTTCTTTGATTGACACAATCACCACAGAGGTTACACCGGTATATCTCTAAGTCTAGGAGGCAAAAGACTTGTGGGAGTCTTTCTCTAAGAGGGAGGCAAGAAAGAATTCTAGGTCTTGTCTTTCAAGAGTGTCAAGTGTCATGACCAATTAGGTCTAGTGTTCTATTTATAGAAGAGAGGCCATGAATAAAATATTCAATTAAATCAATCTTTTCCATAATTAATTCAATCTTATTCCTTAATTAATCAATCATGATCAATCAATTCCATAATTGATTAATCTTTTCCACAAATGACTAATTACTTCCATAAGTGATTAGATCATTTCCATAAATGATTAATCACTTCCTTAAGTGATTAATTATTTCCATAATTGATTAATTCCCGGTTAATTAATTCTTTAATTAATTAACCACCAATTAAATATCACATATTTAATTCCCGGTCTAGAATTAATTAATTTGCCCAAACACATTTTAGGCCTTAAATTAATTAATTCATTATTTTGAACTCTTTCAAACTTCCATAAATTTATATTTGAACTTTTCAAATATTAATTTCTCTCATAATAATATATCAATATATATTATATTTGTTACCCTTAATAAATTGAACATTTTCAATTTACTTTTATTACTTAGTTGCCTCGAATTACTTTACGAGCTACCAGTGGGACCTAATGGACCTGCAGATCAGAAGCTCCAACGATGTGAGATTAATTGGTCAAACTCATTAACCACATTAATCAATATTCGTTAACTGTGTGTACATTTCACTATAGACTCACAGTTGCACTCTTCTCACTGCAAACATATTTTCTGTGTCCACGGATCTAGACCAATATCGACTAGTTAGTCTTTCACGAGTGTCCGTAACACCAGCTGGGTCAAATTACCGTTTTACCCCTAGGTTACCTCTACTTCCTTAAGTACCAATTCTCCTCTAATGAACAACCTGTTTGTGGTCCAACCATCAAACGGAAAACCCTCTCGTGCCATTGAGAGGGTAGGGCCCTTTGTTCAAGACTCGGAGTAACCACTTAAGGGAACACTCATCTGCTTCCCTAAAGTCGGGAAGGAGTGAATTCCATCTTGTACGATTATGTTCCCAGCTCCCCATTCGGTCTTGTCCCCAAAGTGGTAGGCTTATTGAGTCGGCGTATTGGCCACTCTCACCCATACAAATCAAAGGACAATCTCTCATGAGCAGGAGTCCATAATCAACTCAGGATTAAGACTAAGTTGTCTAGGTCGTCCTAGTGAAATAGAAAACCAACTAGTTAACGGTGTTATAACCAGTGGTTACTATTTCGCGGTCCGGTCTTATGCAAACTCATTGCATAGGATACCCTCACTCGCATGTCTCCTACACGAACGCGTTGGATCGCAGCGTTTGTATCAAATACAAAGTGGGTCGTATCCATAGTGTCACCAGGATAAGGCATCCAGTCTTATCCCTATACTATAGACCTTTTAGGTTGTCTCTTGAACAATGATCCCATATGTCGCTACATATAGTTCAAGACTCATATTACAACCTTGGATGTCTAGTTTATTGGATTAGGGTTATTATTAGGCAAAGACAAATATAAAATAACTAATAACAATTAATGGAAAAATATATCAATATTATTTCATTAATATCCGGTCAACGGTTACATTCACTATCTACGAGTTTTAGGGCATAAAACCCAACAACTCGTTTATACGAACTCTTTATTATTACTTGACCCGTGCGCTTGCGGTTAGGAAAAGTCCACATCATGGTCCTTCATAGTTTGGGGTCCACTTGCCTCGGTGATCTTTTAGAAAAGGAAGAATTCGTTTTAAGACTAAATCCCCTTCTCTGAATACTCTAGGATGCACTTTCTTATCATAGGATTTCATCATTCGTCTTTGGTAAAGTTGACCTCTGCACAATGCTGTCAATCTCTTTTCTTCAACAAAGTTGAGCTGCTCATAGCGGTTTTGGATCCATTCAGCCTCTTCTAAATTAATCTCCATGAGGACCCTTAATGATGGAATTTCCACTTCAATGGGAAGAACAGCTTCCATACCATAAACTAATGAAAATGGTGTTGCCCCAGTTGAAGTGCGAACCGATGTGCGATATCCATGTAATGCAAAAGGAAGCATTTCATGCCAATCTTTATACGTCACCGTCATTTTTTGCACAATCCTTTTTATGTTTTTATTGGCAGCTTCCACTGCTCCATTCATCTTTGGTCTATACGGAGCTGAGTTGACATGCTTGATCTTGAATTGCTCACATAACTCAGTCATCAATTTATTGTTCAGATTTCGTGCATTATCAGATACTATAGTCTTAGGAAGACCATAACGACATATAATCTCCTTCTTGATGAATTTGATCACAACTCCTTTCGTCACCTCTCGATAAGACATTGCTTCTACCCATTTGGTAAAATAATCCATTGCCACCAAGATGAATCGATGTCCGTTTGAGGCTTTTGGGTCAATAGGGCCTATAACGTCCATTCCCCACATGGAAAATGGCCATGGTGTCGTCATAACGTGCAACTGAGATGCTGGAGCATGAGCTTTATCTGCGTAAATCTGACATTTTTGCCATTTTCGGGCATATTTGATACAGTCAGCTTCCATGGTTAACCAGTAATAGCCATCCCTTAATGCCTGTCTGGCCATCATGTGTCCATTTGCATGGGTGCCGCAAATTCCCTCATGAATTTCTTTCATAATCGTGTTGGCTTCATTTGTATCTACACACCTTAGAAGTACCATATCATGATTTCTTTTGTAAAGTATTTCTCCATTTAGGAAGAACTTCATTGCTAACTTTCTAAGTGTGCGCTTGTGATTTTCTGAGGCATTCAGAGGATAGGTTCCACATTTCAAATAATGTTTGATGTCTTGAAACCACGGCTTGTCATCAAACTCTTCTTCTATATTCATGCAGGAGGCTGAAACATCTACCCTTCCCATCTTAATAGGTTGTACCTCATGATTGGGGTCTATGTTAAACATGACTGCAAGCGTAGCCAAGGCGTCTGCTATCTGATTACTCTCCCTTGGTAAATAGTCAAAAGTGATTTCTTCAAATTTATGAGACAAATCTAATATAAGCTTTTTATAAGGCAGTAGCTTAGTGTCTCTTGTTTCCCATTCTCCTCTCAATTGGTGAATCACCAACATAGAATCTCCCAAGACTCGACGTTTCTCTATCTTCATATCCAATGCAGTTTGGATACCCATAGAACAAGCTTCATATTCAGCCATATTATGAGTACAATCAAAACTTAGTTTGGCGGTGAGAGGGAACAACTTTCCTTCAGGCGATATTAATACAACACCTATCCCATGACCTAACTCATTGGAGGCCCCATCAAACAACATGGTCCATGTTTCCAAGTCTGATAATTCTTTTTTCACCATTATAGTGGAGACAAATTCATCAGGGAAATCAAATTTCATTGGTTCATAATCGTCTATAGGTTGCTCGGCCAAATGATCGGCTAGTGCACTTCCTTTTATTGACTTTCGAGTAACATAGACAATATCATACTCGGATAAAAGAACCTGCCATCTAGCAATTCTACTAGACAAAGACGGCTTTTCAAAGATGTATTTGATAGGATCCATCTTTGAGATAAGCAATGTTGTGTAGTACAACATATATGGTCTCAAACGACGAGCGGCCCAAGCTAGAGCACAACAAGTTCTTTCTAAAAGAGAATATCTGGTTTCGCAATCAGTGAACTTTTTGCTTGAATAATATATGGCTTGCTCTTTTCTGCCTGAACTGTCATGCTGTCCCAGTACACACCCCATTGAATTTTCCGTCACTGTAAGATATAGGATAAGTGGACGATTTGGAGTTGGAGGTACAAGAACAGGAGGGTTTTATAGGTATTGCTTGATCTTTTCAAATGCTTTTTGACAGTCGTCATTCCATATGCATGTATTGTTCTTACAAAGTAGCTTGAAGATTGGTGTAAGATGTGATATGAATCTTGCAATATAATTCAATCTTCCCAAGAAACCTCTGACTTCTTTTTGAGTACGTGGTGGTGGCATTTCTAGAATGGCTTTGACTTTGTCTGGGTTAACTCTAATTCCCTCATGGCTTACGACAAAACCCAACAACTTCCCAGAAGTGACCCCAAATGTGCATTTACTCGGATTCAGTTTCAACTTGAATTTCCTCAATCGCTCGAATAACTTTCGGAGAATGGTTGCATGCTCTTCCCCTGGTTTTGACTTAGCAATCATGTCATCAACATACACTTCGATCTCCTTATGCATTAGGTCATGGAAGAGAGTAACCATGGCCCGTTGGTAGGTTGCCCCAACATTTTTCAATCCGAACGGCATGACCTTATAACAAAAGGTTCCCCATAACGTGATGAATGTAGTTTTCTCTTGATCTTCAGGTGCCATTTTGATTTGATTGTAACCTGAGAATCCATCCATAAAGGAAAAAGTTGAGAATCGAGCTGTATTATCTACCAGTACATCAATATGAGGAAGTGGGAAGTTATCCTTTGGGCTTGCTCGATTCAAATCTCTATAATCAACACACATTCGGACCTGTCCATTTTTTTTAGGTACTGGCACAATGTTAGCTACCCATTCTGGATAATTAGCAACTGTTAAGAATCCTGCATCAATTTGTTTCATGACTTCCTCTTTTATTTTGATTAACATGTCTGGCTTCATCTTGCGTAACTTCTGTCTCACTAGCTTGCATTCAGGCTTAAGTGGCAAATGATGCACCACAATACTTGTGTCTAAACCAGGCATATCTTGATAAGACCAGGCAAAAACATCATTGTATTCATGAAGCAATGTTATTAACCCTTGACGGCTTTCAGCAGACATATTGGTCCCGATTTTAACTTCTTTAACCTCTACTTGAGATCCCAAGTTAATCGTCTCTATCAACTCTTCATGTGGTCCCAATATCCTCTCTTCTTCTTCAATCATTCTCAACAATTCAGGAGTAAGTTCTAGATCTTCCTCATTACCACTTGTTCTCTCATCGGACTCAACATCGTATGTAGGAGAATCAAGTTCGTATTTAAGATCATTAACGCTTTCAATCCCAATTTCGCTGTTTAAGAGAGGGATTATTCAGTGTGATGAAAGAAGATAAATGAAGGAATGGAATAAATGAAATCAATGCTAAAAGAAGTAGACACAAGAGAGATTCATTGGATGATAGGAAAGAAAGAAAAAAAAATGCTTCTTCATTAACAAATGAAATATTGACATAGAACACTTAAATCATCAAAACAAAAAACAAACAAAAAGTTTAAAAATTACTTTGATATCTCATTAACAAATGATGGTAGCTCCATTACAATCCAATTATTGAGTTCAAAGTCTTCTGGGCACAGATAAACCAAGGGACCATCTTCTTTTTTCTGTTCGATTATACCCATGACTGCAGGGTCTTGAGATTCCGGATGAATTATTCCAGCAAAGATGAAGGTATCATGAAGATGAGGAATGATATTCATTTGATACTTCGGCTCACGGTTCTCCAATCTAGCCAATCGTTTTTCTTTCTCCTGCCTGTGTGCTTTAATCATATCTTTTTTGCTTGGTTTATATCCCAAACCAAACCTCTTCATATTTTTCGACATATTTAACAAATTTTCGAGGCTTTGGTTGCTTCCTGTTAAGGAGAGTTTTGAAAGTTGCAGTTCCATTTTCCCTATCTCTCCGTATAAAGTTGTGGCATTTGCAATCTCAAAAGCTTGAAATGATGACTCAAAAACCTCTTCTGCTGCTTCTATGTAGGGCATTGAAGAGGGTCTTGACACTAAGATATCCTCTTGCCCAGATATGATTACTAGTTTGCGGTCGACCACAAATTTAAGTTTTTGGTGTAATGATGATGGGACCACTCCAGCTGAGTGAATCCAGGGACGCCCTAACAAGAAGCTGTAGGCTGAATTAATGTTCATGACCTGAAAGGTTATATCGAAGGTGCATGGACCTATCTGGATGGGCACTTCTATGTCTCCAACAACTTCACTACGTGCCCCATCAAAATCCCGTACGATCATAGTGCCCTAACAAGAAGCTATAGGCCGAATTAATGTTCATGACCTGAAAGGTTATATCGAAGGTGCATGGACCTATCTGGATGGGCACTTCTATGTCTCCAACAACTTCACTACGTGCCCCATCAAAAGCCCGTACGATCATAGTGCTGGGCCTTACATGAGACATATCAACAGGCAATTTCTCCAACGTGGATTTAGGCATTATGTTCAAGGAGGAACCATTATCAACTAGAACTTTTGCCACAGCAAAATTTTTGCACTTAACTGTAATGTGCAAGGCTTTAGTGTGTCTGGTGCCGTCTGGTGGTAACTCATCATCTGTGAAAGTTACTGAACTGGATGCAGTTATGTTTCCAACGATGTTATCCAAGTTGTCCACCGTAATATCCTGCGGAACATAAGTTTGATTCAATATGTCCAACAAAGTCTTACGATGCGTATCTGAAGCCAATAACAAAGCAAGTATGGAAATCTTTGCAGGGGTTCAACCTAACTGTTCAACCACTTTATAATCACTTTGTTTAACCAACTTCAAAAATTCTTGGATGTCATCTACAGATGCTGACTGTTTAACATCCAGGTTTTTCACTACAATGGGCTATTCTGTTTTTTCCTTGATATCTTCAGTGATCTTGGCTTTTCCTTTTTCTTTACCCTTTGGTTTCAATAGGTCTTCTGGTGTATAACACTTCCCGCTTCGTGTTAAACCTCCTATCCCACTAATATTGTGGATTGGGAGGGATTCAGAACCAACAGTTACCTTATATTCATAGTTCCAAGGTACTGCTTTTGAACTTTTATATTCAAAGGGAGTCGGAATCTGGATGGTAATCGGTCTTGGCTTGGAATTTGGGGTACTGGGCTTCTCGCGATAAGAAATTGTCAACGGTTTTGGCTTGAGAGACAACCTTGAGCATTCTTCTATAATATCAACTTCCCCATACTGAGGGAGCTGAACCATCTTTTGAGAAATTGTTAAAAAATGTGAATCTAACAACTCCTGGACTTTCAGACGAAAATGAGGACATTGGTCAATAGAATGCCCTTTTGCCCCAGTGTGATAAGAACACATCAAACTATCATCGTATGCTCTGACACCCAAATCTAATTGGAGGCGTTCTACTCCAATGTATCCATTACTCAATAATATTTCGAATAGTTCTCCCATGGGAGTCACTATGCTCTCAGCATTCTTTCTCAAATCAGCTCCATGAACCTCTATCGCATTTACTTGTGCATTCTGATGGTTTGGCAGAGGATTGTTGTTGACATCTGGACCATTTTCTTTCTTAAAGTTCAACCATCCTGCCTTTATCAATGCTTGCACCCTATGCTTGAGTGCAGTACAGTTTTCAGTGGAATGTCCAATTGCTCCTGCATGGTAGTCGCAACGGGCATTTGGGTCATACCACTTTGGGTAAGGTGGCTTTACTGGGTCTATTGGTACGGGTGCCAGCTGATTATTCTGGAAGAGTTGGGGTAGAAGTTCGGTATATGTCATCGGAATCGGATCAAAATGAGTCTGTCTACGGACTCCTTTATTGTTTTGGTGTCCTTGGACATAAGGAGTGTTATGTTGATTTCGAGGCTGGTAGCCTTGAGTAGGACGAGGATTTTGGACGTAAGGGGATGAGTATTGGGCTGACGTATTATTGATATAGGGTTGAGGGTAAACATATGGAGGTGGATAGTGATATTGTGGCACTCCGGCATTAGGGTATGGTTGTCTTGAATTGAAACCAATCATCTGAACTTCTCCCTCTTTTTTCTTCGATGTAACCCCCTTTTTCGTTCTTGATGATCCAGCCGTATCAGTTATCTTTCCATGCTTAATTTCGTACTTGATTCTCTCTCCAATTGTCATTATGTCAGAGAAATTGGTAGAGGCACTCCCAATCATCTTATCATAGAAAGGAGATTTGAGAGTATTAATAAACATGGTCGATAGCTCCTTATCAGCTAAAGGTGGTTGCACCTGAGCAGCAGTATCCCTCCACCTTTGGGCATACTCTTTAAAGCTTTTTGTGCTCTTCTTTTCCATCCTCTGGAGGTCTAGGCGGTCAGGAGCCATATCTATGTTGTGCTTATATTGCTTTAAAAATGAATCGGCTAGATTCTTCCATGAACATATATGAGTGTTGTCTAACTGCATATACCATCGAGATGCTGGACCAGTAAGACTGTCCTGGAAGCAGTGAATTAACAGCTTGTCATTTTGGACGTATGCTGCCATCTTCCTACAATACATGATGAGATGGTTCTTAGGACAGGATGCTCCATCATACTTTTCAAACTCGGGCACCTTGAATTTTGGAGGGAGGATTACATCTGGTACCAAGCATAGCTTGGTCGCATCTATATTTCCGAAGACGTCTGTTCCTTCTACTACCCTTAATCTTTCCTCCAGGACTTCAAGCTTTTCACTAGAAGAGACTTTCTCACCTCCCGTTAGCTCTTTTCTGATTTCAGGATCATCTAAATTGGGAACTGTAATGGTCACCTTGGGAGGTACCTCTGTGGGTAGTGAAAATCCAGGTTGATTGTGTACAGGCACTTGCTCATTCTTGAAAAATGGAAATGGGTGCTGCTCTACTGGAATATTGTACAATGGATGATATTTTGGAGTAGTACCCTCTGTTGATTGCCTGATTGGAGGGTCATTCATTGTATTGCTGGACTGAGCAATATCAGGTGTTATTTTGCCTCTTTCTAGGGCGACAAGAATGGCATCCATTTTTTCTCGTAACTCCTCAATATCTTTCCTTGTTTTCTCCATCTAAGTACTTTGCTCTTCCATGATCATTGTCCTGTATCTTGTGACGTAGGTGCGGTGGATTCGAGGTGACCGAGTTATCTTATGATTCTATTTATATTTTTAATGAAAAGAGATTTTAGTGTAAGAAAAGAGAAAGACAAAACGAAACAACAAAAAAAAAGTGATAGAAGAGAAGAAAAAAAAATGGCTTTGATATTAAAAAGATAAAACAATGTAGCAGCAAAATATGTGCAAAATTGAATTACAAGATATTTCAACTATCTAAATAAAACATAAACTAAAGTAAAGAGTTAATAAAATTGCCCCCAATACTCTAAACTTATACGAAGTTTTCCTAGAAACTTGAGCACATTCTTGCTATTTGGCTGTGTAGGTGCTATGACTTTAGAGAGAGTACGTGCATCTTCTGCTAGTTCATCTGCCCTTCGAGTGACTTTCCTAATCTGAGTTAGCATATGCTCCACTTTACTTCGTAGTGTCGAGTGGTTCTGCCTCATAAACTCAAAATCATCGCTCAATCTGTCGTACTGCCCCTTTAGATAGGTATAGTCTTTCATTAATACGTCAGTGGCATCCTGATACTTACCGAGGCGAACATTGAGTGACTGAACGGACTCTCTTAGACCCTTGTTGTCGTTGATTAGCTCCCCTAGTTGACCCTCTCTAATCTTGAGCGTTAATTGCAGGTCGTCAATTGTTTGACATAGCGTTCCATTCTTTTCTTCTACCTTAGTAATCTTTTGGTTCCTCAAACTAATGCAATCTTCGAGCTCTTTCATCAACTCATGGAGTGAGGCAATCTCAGATTGTTGCTTCAAAACTTGGTCATTCCTTGACTTGAGAGTTGCTTGGGAAACTTCATTATCCCTTCTTAATCGATGCATTCTTCTGTTCAGGTCGCGGGCCTCTGTGTCTAATGCTGAAATTTCCTTTTCTAACTGTTCTTGTTTGCTGACAATTCCCTTTAATCGGTTCAACTCTTTTTCTAGTTCAGCATTGCGCAACAAACCTTGCTTTATTTCTAATTGCAGCCTTTCATTTTCTTGAACCAATGATGAATTTGCCTTTCTCAATTCATCACATTTCTTTTCGCGTGCTACTTGTTCTGTCTGTTGATCTGGTATCACCTTTGCATTAAGTTTTATCTTGGTTTGCATTTTTGGTGACACAAGCACGGTTTTAGCTCTGTTCGCATGCCATGTTTTGTACGCCTCTGTGGTATCATCATGAAATTGACCACTCTTGATTTTAGTGATCATTTTCCATGCTTTCACAATTTTCTGAATTCTATCTTTACAGAAGCCTTTATCATAAGCAAATTTGAAATCCTTCAACTCATGCGTAGCAGGGATGAATTGTCGGACCCAAATTTGGCGTACTACCAATAAATGAGCATAGGCTATACATCCCTAAGGGCCCAAAAGAGGTAAACTTTGAAATTTACCACATTTATAGATCATTGGCCTAGTTGACATCCAAGGGGCTCTCCATATTACATCTTCTACCTTTAGTTCGGAGAAAAAGGCTTCCCAAGCGCTCCTTTCAGGGGAGGATGAACTCCAACCTGATTGCACGAACTCTGAAATGGGATTTTGCAGCTTATTCCAGAAACTTGAAAATTTGATCTCTGGACATTTGAATTCGGGTGGACACTTCACATGACTAAGGACCCAAATGTACAATAATGGTGCACACCCTATAAATCTTCCTATTCCTTTTGTTCTGCAATAATTTAATGAACGAAAAGTTTCTGCCAATACAGGAATAATGGGATCAACTCCTATTTCTATCTTAGCAAATTACTTGACCACGCGTTCCTCAACATATCCACATACTTTAGGAAACAAAACAACATTAAAGATACACAATGCCAGTAAAGTTAACTCCTTGTCTTCATTTGCAAATTTTTGTTGAAGAGTAAGGATGTAGTCCAGGGGTAGGCATGTGTTCTCTCCTTTTATCTTTACTTGTTTCTCAATGTCGCTTCTACGAATCTTTCCCAAAAGAGTAGATAATGCTTTTTTCCTTGTAAGCTCTTGATCGTAAGAATAAGCTTCAACCTCTGTTCGTACTGGCATATGCAGAAGGGATTGATATTCCTCTATTGTAGGAGTCATGTCAATTGAGCCAAATGTGAAACATCTGTAGGCTGGATCCCAATGTCGAATCAAAGCTTTTAATACAGAATAATTAACTTGTACATACATGAGCTGAGGTAGATGGCCATATTTGCTTGTAAATTTAGCCTTCCTATCTACAGTTAATTTTTCCCAAGCCTGTTTCACTGCTTCTAATTGACTTTCTGGAAAACTGACATCCTTAAATTGAGACATAGCATCTTCTACTAAAGAATCTCCGTGGATTTGTTGTACATTTTCTGACCATTGACGTACTGTTGCTTGATCTTCTATACCCATTTCTTGTATTAGAGGGAGTGATTTTATTTTACTCATACTTTAGTTTCTGTCAATGTAAATAATCGAAAATTCTGTTAATTTAATTTGCACAATTTTCTTAACTACATTAAAACAGATTGGAAAGGATATTTTCAATGAGCGAAAATTGAAAATTGATATAAGATACAAGGGAAAGAAGAAAAATAAATAAATAAATAAACTTTGACAATAATGCATATAATAAGTCAAATCCCAGAACTATATGATTGGAGTTTAACTCTAAGGCATCCTAGAAAAGGTCCCCAAGCTTACCCACCGATTTAACGATGTAGTAGGCTTGAGTGGAGAATTTCATGCGCCTGCACGGGAATCGAAATTCCACGAAGGTCACACTACTCAGTCTCCTAGTCTAGTCCTAAGGTAGAGCCCGGGTAGGAGACTAGTGAAAGTGTGTGAAATGCATGATTAATAAGATGACATGAAAATTAATGACATAACTAAGATAAAGTACAATTACAACATAAAAAAAATGATAATAACAAGATGACATGCAAATGAATGACATAACTAAGATAAAGTACAATTACAACATAACAAGATAGTAATAGACAAGTGAATAACAATATGCAAGACAAATCATATTATAAAGTAAGGGAAAATAAATAAATAAATAAAATAACAAAAATAATAACGAAGGGACCTAAAGGAAAAATCAATCAAAGGACAATAAAGATATCAATGGCTTGACCCTCAAAAGTCCCCAGTGGAGTCGCCAAGCTGTCGCAACGTCATCGCGACGCGGAGCGGCCGACATCCTTTCTTGGGTTTTTAAGAAGAAAGTTGGAGTCGCCACCAATCATTGAAGGTGTGATTGGTCACCTTTAAAACAAAAAACCAGTCTTAGAAAACTAGAAATTAGGTTCGGGAGTCGTTTGAGTGTAGGGAAGGTATTAGCACCCTACAACATCCGTTTAAGAAAACGATTACCACAGTATCTTAAATTGTCCAATTAATGAATAAAAGTAGTCCTTTATTTTTATTTTTCTTAAAAAGAATGATAAATATGAAAATATAAACCAAAAATGCAATAATAAACACAAGATGTCTCATTTTTTTTTACCTTAACTTTAGAAATAAAGTAAGGATTAAACATTATGAGTTGGATATCCAATTTAATATAAATCATGCCTAATTTCTCTTTTAATTAAAGGAAATATGGGCGATACATGATTGTGTTTATTAAAAAAAATAAAAAAAAACAAATAGATGTAAAAGAAGAAAATCATTCAAATAGTGAATTTTTTTTAGGAAAAATGAGAATTTTCATACGCCTACACGAGAGTTGAACTCCACGAAGACACATTACTCAGTTCCCATAATCCCTTTCAAAAGAAAATCAAAACAATAACAATAATTGAAATTGACCAAGCAGAATTAAAGATTAGATTAAAGCAATTTGGAGAATGAAATGAAAAAAAAATGAATTAGAAAGTTTAAAAAAATGAAGTTGGCAAAGTACAAAAGTGAACTAAAATGAGAGAGAAATTAAAAATGATAATGATAATGATGATAATAATAATCATAATAATAATAATAACAATAATAACAAAACAAAAAAAAATACAAAAAAAAATACAAAGGAAATAGAAAAACAAAACCCCACCTTTTTTACTTCTCTCTTTCTTCTTTTTTCCTTCTTTCTTACCCAATGTTTTCTCTCTCCGTATACTCCTTCCTCCCCCTCTTTTTTCCTCTTTTCCTCTTCCACTTTCTTTTCTCTCTTTTCTATCACTCTCTAAGCTAAACTCTTGCTCAAATGCCTAAACTCTCTCAAGCTCACTTTTACTCTAAACTTCTTCTCTTTTTTTCTCTCATTTTCTATCACTCTCTAAGCTAAACTCTTGCTCAAATGCCTAAACTCTCTCAAATGCCTAAACTCTCTCAAGCTCACTTTTACTCTAAACTTCCTCTCATTCTTCTTGTGTTTTCATCCTCCATCTCCCCCCTTTTTATACTTGAAGGGTTACTAATTTAGGGGGGAGATGGATGAGAAAATGGTGGGAAAAATAAAAAAAATAAAATAATAAAAAATATACTAACCATGGAAAAAGCTTTAGAATAGGTAATGGGGGAGTTTTTCATGAAAACTTCCCATTGAATAGGAATGGGGAAGACCAAAAAAATAAATAAATAAATAAATAAATAAATAAAGATAATATGTGGGGAAGGGGATTTGAAACACAGACCTCGTAATTATTAATACGACTTCATGCCAGTTGAGCTATGCTCTTGTTGGCATATCATAAAAACAAATTGACCACCAAATATTGAAAAACTTCAAACATTATTACTTAAAATCAAGCCGGACCAAATACGGTGCCTACACCCACAGTTTGTCTTCGCGTCAAAAGATGACCTAGGAAATGTGGAAAAAATGAGAAAAAAATTATTTGCTGAAAAAATTATTTGTTGAAGATTTTGCTGAAAAAAATTGATGGAGCAAAAGTTTTGAAAGATGAATGATGATCCAGCAGTTTTTCTGTCTCCCATAACTTAGGTGAGCTTCATCACAAAATGTCGACATTCTGAGGGGCAAGAGATGGAATAACTAAGGATTTTTTAGCTTTATAATGAGTATTGAGCCTAGTTGGTGATGAGCTTGAGGCAAGAGTATACTGCACCATAAAGTGGGTCATCCCATGCTTAAGAACTTATGACTGTAAGGTTGCTTAAAATCTGAAAAACAAGAATATAAACCCATTGAAAATGTGTGATCTAATGTGTCTGATAATACAGCTAAGCTATGGTAAGTTTTTAGAATTGAGTTAAAAGTGGTGATTATTTGTCCATGCTGAAGGAATCATTTTGCTGCAGCAAAGCTCGGTTTTGCAGAGTGCTCAGATAAAGGTTAAAGGCAGTATTGGATTGTATGATTTACTTAAGCT
The DNA here is from genome assembly GCA_036850905.1 of Luffa acutangula. Lineage (NCBI taxonomy): Eukaryota > Viridiplantae > Streptophyta > Magnoliopsida > Cucurbitales > Cucurbitaceae > Luffa > Luffa acutangula. Next base: position 22,400,742 of record CM072087.1, read on the forward strand.
AATTCTTTGTCTAATGTTTTTAAATTCTTAAGGGAAGGTGAGTTAGTATTGCTCGGGACGCGCAATAGTTCAAGTTTGGGGGTGTGATAACTTCCCAAAAGGTAGTTATTTAGGCCTCATTTCTATAAGGATTTGTGTGTCTTTTGTGCTTAAGAGGGTTGGTTTTAGATGAATATTACATGTTTTAACCCATTTGGAAGAATGGAAGCATTGGAAATAATTTTGTGCAGATTATGCTGCTGAGCGACTGGAGGGAGCAAATTCTGTGCTGCAGCAAAACCGGGAACAGAACTGCCACATCACAGCTCGTTAGTCAGCTTCATGAACCGACTTTTGTTGAGTTATTCTCGTGATAAAGGATCAAGGAGAGCCTTACACGTGTCCTAGTTGACCTAATTCAAGCCTCCTATCCTTCTATAAAAGGAAGTAGCCGTCAAAGTCAAAAGCATTCCAACTTTCCTTGGAAGCCGAGTAGTATAGAGAGATTAGAGATTACCAAGAACACCATCATTCACAAGTGATTAAGGAGATTATTATTTTCTTTATTGTCTTGTGATTATGGACATGCCTACTCAGACTGTAATTCATGTTTCCATGTTTATTATGAGCTAAGTAGCTTAAGGTGTTGGTTAGGAACATGTAGTTGTTGTGCTTAAACTTTAGTAATATATTGATTATTGCATCTTCGTTAATTGTTGTGCCTATTTACATTTTATGCCCGCTTGGCCAGTCGGTGTGAATATCTCTCTCTAGTTTCAGGGATGATTTAGAGAGTGTGTGGCAATTATCCACACTATGATCATTGTGTATTGGTGAACGCCGGTGACTGAGCTAGGGATAGTCAGTTGCCTAGTGTTTGATCGGTCGCACTTCATTGGGGTTGAAACACATTCCAAAAGATCTGGAGTTCTGGGAGGAATCCGCTAATAATACTACGAGAGTTGCATGATCAATAATATTGATAGAGCATCTTTTTAAACAACTACTAAGCCTAACCAACGCCTGTCTTTAATTTATCTGCCTATTTTTTTATTCTTTGTTCTGTCATTTATTTTGCTCCAGCATAATTCTTATAAAACCAAATCATATTTTTACCGTCTTTGAAACCATTAGAAAGTTACACAAAATAGGTAAAGTGGAAGCTAATTCAAGACTCGGATTGATAATATTACTTGCTGCAGACTGTGTATACTTGCACAGGAATTCTAGAGTCTATTATACCATATTTCTACTCACTCTAAGAGCCCGACACTTATAGAGACAAAGGTAACTCAGGGGTAAAATGGTAATTTGACCCAGCTTTAGTTACGAACACTCGTGAAGGATTGACTTACTATTATTTGTCAATATCCATGGACACATAAACATTCTACAGTGAGAAGAGTGCAGTTGTGGGTCTTTAGTGAAGTGACCAACGGTTCATGAATATTGGTTAGCTCGATTAATGAGTTTAGTAAGTTAACGTCATATCATTAGAGTTTCTGATCTGTAGGTCCATTAGGTCCCCCTGCTAGCTTGTAAAGAGTAATTGAAAACAATTTATCTTGAAATAATTTGAATAGTTCAAATTCAATTTTGGGAATCAAGTTAATTGTATGAGATACAATTAATATAATGTATGGTGATGCATTATAATATAAAGTTTAATATGAGATTAAACTTTATTATATTGAGAGAATAATATATTTGAAGGAGTTCAAATATGTGGCTAATTAAGTATAAGATATTTAATAAGTAAATTAATTAATTAATTGTGAATTAATTAATTATTCAATCTAGTTTAAATTAAATGTGATTTAATTAAACTATAATATATGAGAGATATATTAGAATATGATTCTAATATGTAATTAGTTAAATATGGTTGATATTTAATTAATTATAGAAATTAATTAATTTTTGAATTAGTTAATTACTAAGTTTAATTTGGTTTAATGTGGTTTGATTAAATTAAATCTATCGATTAATTTTAATTTGAATATGATTCATATTAAAACTATAGGTTATGTGAGAGATGCACATTTGAATGTATTTCAAATGTTTGACTAATTAAGTATGTGATATTTAATTGATTAGAGAATTAATTAATTATGTAGTTAAACTAATTTAATTAAATGCAGTTTAATTAAGACTATAAATTATGTGAGGGATGTGCCTTTGATATGATTAAATTGCACATATAATTAAATATGGAGATATTTAATTATAATTAATTAATTAATATGATTAATTGAAAAAATTAATTATAATTAATTAGTTTAAGTTAACCCTCACATTAAATGGACACATGGCAGATGAAAGTGAGATGAAGTTTAATCTCACGATTGGAGGGGTCTTGAGAGGATCTCTTCTGTTGTCATTTTACTCTCTCAATCACTATCCTCTCTAATTAACTCTCTCTCAAGAAAACAGAACAGAGAAATATTCTTCTCTTTTTTCTAATTCGCTTAAAGATCACGATCCCACCATCCTGTTCTCAACCTCAGAGAATAGCGGGAAAGGCCAATTGGTGGTGTCCGTTGAAGAACTTTGAGTCTTTAACGAAGGTATGTTTGTCATTGCTTAACTTTTTGCCAATGTACCGATATTTTGTAGAATGAAATTAAATACGATACGGTCCAATTGCTTCCATTTTGATGAAATTGAGAATTCCAATCCTTCAATTGGTATCAGAGCCGATCGTAATCTTAATTTTGTTGTACAAAATTTGCATTGGTTGAATCGTGGGATTAAAATTATGCATTTGACGTATAATGGTTTGTTGGTAGATGTCTGGGTTTTTGACATTAAATTTGCAAAATTTCGTTGATTTGATCGATGTAAGGGCCTATTGTTTTGGGCATTTTGTTGCAAATTTATGTCTGTAAGTTGTTGTCGATGTTTTGGGTATCAATTTGGGTGAAAAACAGATCAATTTGGTGCAAAATCGAGGAGAATCATTGCTGGAAATAATGTTTTTTGGGAAAATAGAGGAATGAACTCGGGAACGAAATTCTGGGCGTGGGAAATAAAAAAAAAAAAAGAGGAAAAGCGTTCATGCACGCTGGGGTTCGAACTCGTGACAGGTAGGAGTAGTCCGCGCGCGTCATTTCGCCAACCAAATCGTGTCAGGTGTCATTGTTAGCGTCAGATATTGAAACACGTGGAGTATAGAAAAAAAAAGGAAACTAAACAGAGTGCATGCTGGATTCGAACTCAAGACCTGAGGCGAGCAGTTCAGGCGTGTGGGAGCATGAAACCGAGCAGTTTATGTGTTAGGTGTAACCACCGTGGTCCGTTTTTTTTTTAATTTCAAAGAACGTGGGTCGTCCGTTTCTGAAGCGTGTTCGTGGGCCGTTGGGTTGCATTTCCGTGCGGTTATGGTTCGTGCACGGTCTGGTTCGTTGGTTTTCATGTGGTTCGGTCTGGTTTTGAACAGTTTGGGCTCGGTTCGTGAGAGTTGACTGGTTCAACTAATTTTTGACCAGTTCGTGTATGGTTGGACACGGTACAGCTTGGTTTTAACATTTATGGGCCGGTTCAACGATTTTTTAGCCAGTTCAAGCTTATTTGGAGTTGGTTTGGTGTGATTCAACTCATTTTCTTGTAGGTTCGAAGAGTTTGGACATGGTTCGAAGTTGTTTTGAGCTGGTTCACGGCAGGATAGGACTTTAATAGATTGATTAATGTAATTTTTCTATTGTTTTGAGTCCTAGGATGCCAAAACCCATCTACTTAGCTATTTAAATTGCTTTATGAATGTCATATCACTACAAGAATTAGAAGATTTCTAGACGGTTTTTCTCTCGACGGTTAAATAGTCGTGGGCATATGAAGCGATTGCCGACGGTTAGAGAAATCGTTGGCGTATATGTGGGCAATGGCAACAGTGACTAAAATCGTTGGCATATGGTAGGGGAATGGCAACGGTTCCAAAATCCGTTGGTAGATATCCGAGAAATCCCAACGGTTTAGACAAACCGTGGGCATATATCTCGCAAATACCTACAGCTTTTTAGACCGTTGGCAGATAAGTACTAAATCTCAAACCATTCGAAGTCTTGGGTTTATTTGATTGATTGGCATAGCCAACGGTGACTAAAACCGTTGGTGTATTTGAGAGAAATGCCAACGGTTTTTGAAACCGTTGGTATATATCCGAGAAAACCCAACGATTTAGAAAAACCGTCGGCAGATATCTAGAAAATGCCAACTGTTTCCTTAACCGTTGGTAGATAAGTAGGAAATCTCAAACCATTTGAAGTCTTGGTTTATTTGATTTGTTGGTATAGCCAACGGTTTGAGTAAACCGTCGATAGTTATTTGGCAACGGTTTGCGTGAACCGTGGGGGTTGTTTTTATTTACCAACGGTTTAGTCAAACCGTTGGTGATTCAGGGGTGTAACCCGACGATAAAATTAAACCGTGGGTATATTCTGAATTAAAAATCCCCCGAATCGATATCTTCTTCCCTTCATTTTCCCATTTTCCCATTCTACAACTATCGATTTCTTCTCTCATTTTCCCTCTCTTCTCCAGACACCACGACCACTTTGATTTACTGCTTGAGTCTGTCGTTTCTTCGATCGCCGTCCTTCGTCGCTTCCAGTCGTTGTCGTGGTAGCTTCCATCTTGTCGCCTCCCTTCTCCAAACCATTTGTTTTTGGGTTTCTTCTCCTTAGACGCGGAAAAGAGGCTTCTTCGTGTTTGGCAGGTTCTTTCTCTCTCAATCTTTGCTATTAATGAATGAATTATGCCCGCCATTGTTCAATTTCTGCATCTCGATGGAGCCTACTTTGACCATTTCGCATCCCCTTTTGATTTGGCGGATTGCGTTTTTAGGGCTTGCTGTATGTTTTTGTTTTGTTTACTGATTATGAGCTATAATCGAATTAATGTTGAAGGATGAGTTGGTTTTACTGTTCGGTCTCTACATGATTTAGTGGTTTTCAGTAGTCTGATTGATGAGGACTGGGAGACAACTTATGGTGTCGACTCTTGTTTCAAGTTTATCTAACCGGTGGCTTCTTATATCCATTATGCAGTGCTCTTGGTTTTGTTCAACAAAGCAGCTCTCTCTTCTTATAATTTCCCAAGTGCAAAGGCTGTTACACTCGTTCAGGTATACTTCCACTCAATTATGTCTTCAAAGTTTGAACAACTACCTTATATTAAAACGTCCATGTTGTTTTGATTAGAAAATGATTTTTACTTTTACACAAATGTCATCATCCTATGGTTTAAGAAGGCTTCTGGACTTCTTAAGCGTAAAGCATTGCCTGGAAATTATTGCAGGACTGTTATATATTTTATCCTGCAGGTATAGAATATTTTAGGTATGATAATGAAACTATGATGTCTTTCTGCTAATTCTACGATGTTGTCGTTTTATATCAGGTTGCAAGTTTGCAGTTGATTAATATTGTTTTAATGGCATAATCTATAAACATTTGCTCCTCACTTATGGCACTGTTTTGGCACTGCTTGTGTTTTTTTTTTTCTTGAATTGTTTAGGGAAAAGTGGTTTTTGTTTAGAAGCAGAGCCATTGTTTGAATAAATGTCTATGAGAACTGTAGGGGCTGCAGAAGCTTGTGTTTGTGATGCCATTCATTTGGTTGAAGCCTTTGTGGTTAAGCTTTTCTTTGTTTTGCATTTGAGAATCAGATTTGACTAGTAACTGATACCTCATTTGTGATTACTACTAGTTTGAGAATATTTTTATTATCTCCATTTATGGGAAGGGAAATTCCTCATTCTCTTTTCGCCCCTCCTGTATAGCTTTTCTTGTTGATGAAAAGTCTCTTCTACACTTTCTTTTTGGATAACTTAGGATTCCTAGATAAAATCCAACTGATATCCATTCAAATTCATCTGGACTTCTTTTTTCTAGCTTGCTTGTCATTTGGATTTTTTTTTCTTTAGTTTCTTTTGTGTTTTTCTCTGTTAAAAAATACTTGGTATGGAAGTTTTCTGTTGTAAGCGTGCAAAGAAGCCTTGTATTCTAATTATTTTGTCTCTCTTCCATTTTTGACTTCGTATTATTTACTTTTCTTGCATTCTGTTTTGGAAAATCTTGTATTGCACTTTAGCTCCTCAACCCCCACAACACCTTCTGCTTTTTTCCACTTCTATTCGAGAGTTGAAGGACAATGTTCCTATTTTCCTTGGACAAGTTTAGCTATGATATTGTTGTCTGGTTTGGAAGAATGTCCACTGTTTTTCAACAGTGTTGCATCTACTTGAAAGATAATCTGATCTAATCAAACTTATTTGAATTTTCTTATTCTTTTATTTCTTTTTTTCTTTTTGCAAATTTGATTGACATGGGCATTTTTTTAATTGATTTTCTAGATTGTCTTGTACGTTGATGGTTTTAATCTTAGTCAAACTTTTTGAAACCTGCTATTATAGACTTTCTAATTGGGACTTTATTTTTCCATTTCCTTTGATGCTTGAATTTTCCATTTGGTAGGAAGAATAAATTGAATTTTATTTGGTCATGCTTGGGAAAACTTCAGTTTGTTGCAATTCTAGACATTTACACAACTAGCCAATGAATTTTCTCTCCCATCTTTAGATCCAGAGATGTTTATACATACCTCGACCTTCTATCCAAAAACTTGCCTATGATTTAAAAACTTATCTTATACTTATCTAGGATTTAAAAACTTATCTTATACTTATACCAAAACTTTATACATACCTCAACCTTCTATCCAAAAACTTTATACGTGAACTTTTCAGATTAAAACTTTTGAACTAGTTTACATTTTGAGACGAAGTTAAATCTAACCCTTTGTCTTCTTCCTACAGGATGAGTTAAATCTAAATCTAACCTATTTTGAGACGAAGTTAAATATAACCTATGTTTCGAGTTGAAGGATGAGTTACTTTTAGGTAGTTTCGAGTTCATGTTTTTTAACCTTAGGTTACTTAGCAAAAAGTTGGTCCACTACTACAAAAATCACTTTTAATGACGGGCATTGCCCGTCATTAAAGACTTTTCATGACGGGCGCGCGTCCGTCGTCTATACGAGTGTCGTCGTAACTTTTTATGACGGGCGACTTTTAATGACGGGCATTGCCCGTCATTAAAAGCTGTCCGTCATAACAAGTTACAATGACAGACGTTTTTCATGACGGTCAGTGCCCGTCATGAAAAGCCGTCCGTCATCAAAAGTTCGTCATTAAAGGGTATTTTCCAACCAACCAGATCTTCAATGACGGGCATTGTCCGTCATTAAAAGTCGTCCGTCATTAAAAGTCCGTCATTAAAAGAGTTTTTGCGAACCAAATGTCCGTCATTAAATGTCATTTTTTATGACAGGCATTGGCCGTCATTATTTTGTTCATAATTTAATAAAAAAAATTGTTGGTTGCCCGGTGGCAAACCAACAATATTTTCTTCATTTGTCAACCTATAAAGAAAGTAATCTTAATTTTAAATGTGCAAAATTGTATAGAAATCAAATATTTGTCAAATTTCATTCCAATAGGCCAATGAACCAAATTTGTTCATACAATTTTTATTTATAAGTTTGATATAAAAATAAAATTACAAACACTTACACTTAAAAGCCTCAAAATTACTAAACACCTATGATTTAAAGTCTACACCTACACTAAAAAACAAAAATTATCGTACATGCCGCTTTCATTCCTATCACCATAATCTTGCTCGTACATCAAACTTGAAGAACCTAAGAAAAACAAATTGTAATTAAGTTCGATACAACGCCAAAACAAGAACTCACATAACAAACATATGGCCAACAACTCGAAGAACCTAATAAAATCAAATTTAGTTAACAATAAAATACACAAAAAAAAAACCAATCTCGATGAGTATCGGAAAAAATTGTGAGAAAACCAAATAAACTCCAAAAGCTTACAAAACTTTTAAAGCATCTATCCTAATTCAAACCGGTTGCTCTAGAAATTTCGACGGCATAACGACATACATATGACTAACCCAAAAATTTTTAAACCTGTTAAACAAGAGAAACACACTTCTATATGAAAAAAAAATCACCTGACTACAGTCCCACAACACTTCAGGTTCACAACAAGACCCCAAATATCTTAAAACTAACCAGTTAGTTTTAACATGAAAAACTAATAAGTGACAAACTTTTAATGATGGAAAAACTATAAATATCCATCGCCTTACAACCAAAACACAAGGAATCCTACACTTAAAAGAAATGAGCTTAACATTGAAACTAATGTGTACAACCAGAACAAGCACATCCTACACTTAAAAGAAATGAGCTTAACATCGGAACTAATCAGTGGAGTTACAAAACTCTCCAAAGTAGCACAAGTAAATGAAAGATCATAGTTACAAAAGCTCTATGCAAGAACTTCTTAAATTAACACGATATCAGATAGAGAGATGTCATAAACAGAAAATAATGAAATACTTTGCATTCTAACCTTGATAGGGTCTTGAGCTACATGCTTACAACTTTAGTGCTCCATTATCACTTCAGAACATTTTTCTACAACCTGAAAAAAGAAATAGAACAATGTACAGTGAAGGAAAATGGGGATTATGAGTCATTTGATAAGCTGGATATTGGAAATAACAAACTCTCTATACTTAAAGGAACAGTTAGAGAAGGATCGTGAAATAAGAATTCTAGGAAGTGTGAGGATAACACAGAAGAAAAGGACTCCACATTTGGGATATATATTTTGACAAGCACAACAGAGGGCTAAAAGATGCAAATCATAACCAAAAAAGATGAGAAAAATCAGAAAAAAAAAAGCTTTCTTCTTTGTCTTTTTTCAATCTTCACTTTTGTCACTGTACATAACTCAATATTTGAATCTACAATGGGAGAAACAAGGTCCTTTGCATATGTATAACAGGGCAACATCCCAAGGTCCTTTGCATATGTATAACACTTTAGCATCATACCAAATCCAACGCTCTGCATGATTCAAGCGAACACGCAAGATTCTATGGCCATAGTTAGGTCCTTTCTGCAACCTGAAATCAGGATCTCTTACTGTAATTCTGAGCTTGATAGTAGAAAGAATCTCAAAGCTTTGGTTGTCATTTCCAAACTTCAGTTGCATCAAAACTAGACCCTGTCTCTCTATTCCCTCATCTGCACAGGAAAGAAAAGGGGGTGAAGGGTCAATGCAATCGTCTTGCATCGTAATTTTTTTGAGAAAACAATAAATTGAAGTAAACAAAAAGGTTTTTAAGTAGAAGACCTTGACGAGTAGTTCGTTAAAAAGAAAGAAAATGAAAGCTCAAATTTGATATGGAATTCTAATTTTGATACTAAAGCCCAAGAATGAGCTTAGGAGTCTAGTGTTAGAAAGTTCAACTCCCCAAACGTCACTTTGAGATCCCCATGAGTTGGAAGAGAAACAAAACTTAACCATTCTTAACTCATAAAAGCTCTAAGAGACATACCAATCAAGCCCCTGGAGTTGAGTGCCGAAGAATCACAAGAATCTACAAACTTAGAGAAGCAGCCAAAAGTAATTCACATCAGCGAGTGGAAGAAAATCGAATGGTGAGAGGAAGTTCAAAATGAAATTTCACATAAGCAACCACAACTATTTTTTCTTGAAGTAAAACACAATTTCACATAAAATCCCAAATCCTACTTTAGATTACAATAACGTCTTTTGGCATTATGGAAGGCTTCTTCACAAGCAGAATTATCCCAATTGACTATATTCAGTTTAGGTTTCATTTTAATCCTCAAACTTCAACACTCAAACAATTCTATCTTGAAGAAGATTAGTCAAATTGACTATCTATTCATATTGTTAATCAAATAACTATCTATTAGCATTTTCTATGGTTCATATATTTCTGAGCAAATGACTATCTATTCATATTGTTAATCAAATAAAGTTATAAGAATACAAGAAATAAACAATACTCTTACCCCTAAAACATCAAATCATCTAGAATTATCATACTTATTCTTCGAACCGAGACTTGAGAGCAGTAGTTTTTAACCAAATTAGAAAGGATCACTTCCAATTTCATATTTTAACATGAGAATATCTTCTTCCGTCAATCTCACACAACCCACTGCTCACACTCCTCATCTTTCCCAAAAAGAAAAATGCTTAGATGTTGCATTGCATTTTTATTGGCAGAAAAAGATAAGGGCATCCTTTTGGCACAAACCTAATATGTTAAAAATTAAAACAAAGGACCAATCAACAAGCCTGCCAACTCCAATTCAAGCTTAACTTCAACATTTTGCCTAAAACCTGTTCTCCAAAACAGAAATAACTAAACTATGAAACAACTTAATTCATGAATAATGTCAATCCAACACCTAAAGAAACAAATCAAAGAAATTGAGATAAACTTAACATCCATTCAATGAAGAACGTAAATCAACATTACAGAAAAAGTCACAGCACCGAAATTCTAAACATAACAAAAGGGGAAATTCAGAGGACAGAAAATTTGAACAAACAAACAGAAGAAAGAAAAAAGAACCTCAAACAACTTAATTAATTTGCAGAAAGTGAAGAACTAATCAATCTAACTACAAGAATAACCATTTCGGAGCACAGATAACAGTAAGATCTTAAACAATATAAGTTTTTTTTTTTCTTTTTCTTGATTACGTGAACTCATCAAAGAAATATAGTCGACCTGCAGAGAACTCCAAATCGCTTTCTGTATCTGAGACACTGTTCTCACTGTCACTCTTGCCATCTCCAGAAGACCTATCAAAATCGTCAGATGTTTCACTCTCAGATCCAATTGACTTCTTATTCAATCTGGATAAGCGCCTCCTGATTTCTCGATCAGATGCATACTCTCCATGATCCAAAGAACCATTTCCAAATATGGAACCGTTGCTCCTATTTGTGTATTTCCTTTCAGTAGCCATTTTACCAAGCCGCCTTTTGTATTTCGAAGCAGCAGAAGAACCAAGTCTTGAAGATGAGTCATCTTCCCAAGAGTTCACATCATCCTTCTCCAGACGTACCTTTGATTTCTTCTCCAAACGAGTGGCAAGTTGAATGAATAGCGTAATGATGTGATTCATATCTCCATCACCTCGGCTCTTTGCTCTGTAACAACATAAAAGTAGAAATTTTATGACAGAAAAGGCATAATCCAAGACCTCAAGCATTGGATGTGAACAACTAAAGGCTCCAGAAACAAGAAGAATAAGATTATTTGATAGAAAACAAGAACTTATTGGTTAAAAAAATTTGTACAAGGAAAAAGGAAAGCAAGCATGGAGAAATTAAATAGTTGGTGAAAAATAACATTCATTGAACTCACAAAGTTTCATCCCCAGGTGTCGTCCACGCTGTCCGAAGGTTGCAAAACCCACGGTCGAAACCCACGGTCGAAAAACTTGTTCTCCAGTGTCGTTCAGTTCTCTGGTGTCGTCCACGGTCGAAACTCACGGTCCAATGTTTGCAAAATCTTCACTGGAGGACGAATGTTAAAGGAAAGACCACGACCAAAGGGAAGAACAAGAGCTGCGGCGCTGAAGGTTGAAGAAGGGGAGTTGCGGCGCCGAAGGTTGAAGAAGAGGAGTTGGGGCGGCTGAAGGTAGAAGAATGGGAGTCGCGGCGGCGAAGGTTGAAGAAGGGGCATTGGGGCGGCTGAAGGTAGAAGAAGAGGGTTGCGGCGGCTGAAGGTTGAAGATGAGCTAGGGTTGAAGATGTGGGCCTTCGGGGAGAGAGAAAAGTAATCTTTTCTTTTAACCGTTAAAAAAAATTTTAAATGGGCTTTTAATGGCGGGCTATGCCCGCCATTAAAGGTTACTTTTAATGACGGGCAATGCCCGTCATTAAAAGTCAGTTTTTAAAAAAAAAACGTTTGTCCGTCATTAAAAGTGGCGCGCGTTTTCCGTCCGTCATTAAAGGCCCCGCCCCCTTTTTTCTGTCCGTCATTAAAGGCTGGTTTTGTAGTAGTGGTCGTTTATATATTTGTGGTATTAGTGTTGATGTTATGTTTCTAAAGCTTTGATTTTTTTAGATTTTTTTTTTTAATTTGTCATACTTATCCTATATGCTTATGAATTTTGACAACTTTATTTTTATTCAGGATGCCAGGTCGAACTTTACTTTTGAAGGAGCGCTAACATGAAGATGGAAACGTTTTGAGGTTTACTTTTGAAGTCCAGTTCAGTCACTTTAGACGACTTTGACTTTGTTAACTTCTCTTGTAAACTTTGTACTAGTCTTTTGTTAATTTCTCTTGTTTATCAACTTTTGGATACTTTGTTAACTTTAAGCTTGTAATAAAGAAACGATTTTTTTTTTTTTTAATTTAGAAGTTCATTTGTACATTACTATCATTTTTCTTTTATCCAGGATGCCAGTTTAATGAGTGTTTTTGTAGTATACAAATATAGAAAAAAAAAAACAAAAATGAAAAGTCGACGGTTTTAGGCCGTGTGCAAATATACAAAGCGTTGGTCAACGGGTTGAAAAGTTGAAGAAAAACGCCAACGGTTTTAGAAAAACTGTTGGCAAAACTAAGCAATGCCAACGGTTTATCAACCGTTGGGATATAAAAGAAAACCCAACGGTTTAGGAACCGTAGGCAAATATCAGAAATGCCAACGGCTGGAAAACCGTTGGTAGTGGTGGTCTTTCCCAACGGTACCCACAACCGTTGGTATATAGCAAAATGCCAACGCTTTTCAAAACCGTCGGGGTTTAGGGATGTTCCAACAGTTTTAAAATCGTCGAAATTTCCTCCGATATCCCAACGGTTTTTTGAAAACCGTTGGCATTAGTTGTCCCGACTCGGTTTTCTCGACGATTAGCCCGACGATTAAAAAAACCGTTGGCATTAGCTACCCCAACGGTTTTTCAAGTTCTCCCAACGGTTTTTTCCGTCGGCATATCCTAGAAATCTTGTAGTGTATAGTTTATAATCCCACCATAGGTTAGGCATATTCATGCATATTTATTTATAACTGTTATAATATATGAATTATGCATGAACTCAATTTTCGTGAAAGTTTAATATAAAATGTTATATTAAATGGATGAAAATTGAGAAGCATTGAGCATGAAATTACGTTAGTTTTAAAATATAAGAGTTATATTTATATAAGTAATTTATATGCTTTATTAATTTTCATGAGCGATTAATGTAATGAGTTATATTAATGTATGAAAATAGTCAATGCATGTAATTAATTTTCATGTATAATTATTTTAAGAGTTAAATTAATTAACGAATATTAAAATTGCATTGAGAATGACATTACCTTAGAATTAATATAAATGTTATATTATTTAATGTCATGAATGTTGGGGTTTATGTCCTAGCTAGAACTCAAGTTTTGTTATCCTTTATATAATAAAGATGTTATTCAGTGAAATTGTTTATTTATATCTTATTATCCAATAGAAACATCCATTGTTTTAACATTATATACTCAAACTATATCGTGAATATGGACAGGGATGAAGTTCGAGTATATAACCTAAATAGTCTATAGTAAATGAATAAGGTTGGGTACCTTGTTCTAGTAACACTATGGATCCGACATACTTTGCGAATAAGGCAAACGACGTGATCCTGGATCATTCATGTAAAGACAAGCGAGTAAGGGCAATCTGTGTAAAAGATGTTTACACAAGACAGGACCGACAAATAAGTCACTCTTACTTTCTTACGTTGTTTACTGTTAAGACTTATTATTTCATGCGATGACCTAGGTAACGTGATCTTAATCGTTACTATAAACTCCTATTCATTTAGGGTTATCCTTTGATCTGCATGGGTGAGAGTGGTCATAAAATTCCGTTCAATAATCCTACCATTTTGGGGACACTAGATGGATGGTTGGGGACATAGTAAAGTAAGACGAAATTCACTCCTACCCTATTTAGGGATAGTGGAGAGGTTGTTCCCTTAAGTGCTGAATCCAAGACTTGAACAAGGAGCCCCACCCTCTCAATGGCCAGAGAGGGATCTTCTTTAATGGTTGGACCATGAACAAAATTGTTCATTGGAGGACCAGTGGACTTAAGGAACTAAGATGTGCTATAGGGGTAAAACAGACTTTTGACCTATATATAGTAACGAACGACTTGTGAAGAGTTGACTTACTAATCATGCTTATATTGAGTGGACAAAAATATATCTACAGTGCGGGGAGTTCAACTACTAGGCTATAGTGGAGTGTCCCGGTAGTTAACAGATGTTGGTTAGCTAGGTTAAAAGAGTTTGGCCAGTTTAACCTCGTACCGTTGGAGCCCATGAACTGTACATCCATTTTTTCCCCTTGCTAGCTCGAGATTAACCTTTGGAAAAATATGATGGATAAAATATGAGTTACTTTAAGTTCATGTTGAGAGAAATAAATAGAGGTGATGGGTGTTGTCTGTACGTCGGGTTTTTGTGAAAACCGTGTATTTGAGTATTTAATATTTAAATATGATATAAATATCGAAAACATGAATAGGGATTCATGATTGAAAATTACATTTCAGAAATGTTCGGGATTGGTGGCAAAATATTAATTTAATAATTAATTATTTAATTAATATTAAATAAATTAATTTTGAATTAATTTAAAACTGAAAAATTGAAAATTGATTTTTAAATATTCAAATTAGTAAAAATTAAATAATTAAATGAATTAATTCAAGATAATCTTGAATTAACTAAAATCAAATTAAATTTGATTTTTTGGAGGTGGAGTGCATAGTGACTAAACTTATGCACTCCCCTCTCTTAAGCCACTCCATACTCCACTAAATTGGAGTTGAATTGGTGTCAATCCCTCGGTCTTTTCTTCATGTTTATTCCCTCTATATAACTGAAGAAGAAGGCTGAAAGAATAAAACTTGAAAGCTAAAGAAATTCTACCAAAATTCAATCTCACAACACCCACCTTCATATGCTTGTTCTTCAAGCTTTTCCCTTTCAATTCCATCACTTGAGGATCACACAATCCGTTCCAAGGGTTCGATGATAGCAACGAAGATCCAGTGGTAGTTTGTGATCGATTGGTCAAGAAAAACAACAAGGAAATCCAACCAATTTCTCCATTAAATCAAGGTTGGTGAACTTCCTCTGTTTTTGTCCATATGAACAACATGCAATGTTTGATCAAATTATGCTTCTTACGTGCCTAAGATCCAAAATTTCTTCCGTATTTTAGATATTAACACTTTTAATGAATGCAAGGTGATAAGGAAAAAAACAATCAAGAAGAGCTAGAAAAAAGAATTTCAAGCTCCACTAGCTCAAGAAGAAGAATTCGAAGCTCAACCAGCTCAATCAAGCTCGAATGAAGCTCCATGGGTGTAAATTTCAATTAAATCCAATCATGAAGCAATCATTGTGCCACAAGCTGCAATGACCAAGAGTTGCATCCATTCAAGCTTGGAAAGACAACTATTCAACCAAAAGACACAATGAATCTAAAATCCATATTCATTCACCTATTTAATGTATTATGTATCTTGTGAATTCATGAACTTGTATTTATGAAGGTTCATGCATGGATTTGAAAAGTTAGGGGTTGAATTTAGACCACATAGATGAAGGGTTGCATCCTTTCATGATGTCTTTTCAATTAGTATAAATATGGATGTAATTTGTCATTTGAAGACAAGTTGAATTTGAATGAAACCTCAGATTGAGTTTAGTCTCTCTCAAGCTTTTATGCTTTCTTTGTGTTCTTGTGTTTAGAATGCATGTTTAGAACTTTCAATCTAGTTTGATCAATTAGATTGTGAAGAGTTCGAAATCTTGAAGTTAGGAACGAGTTCTCCTTTCTTCTTGATCTTTGATCATCCTTCCAAGTAAATCTGTTTAACTTTCTTGGGGTTGTTTTATCATCTTGTTATTGGGGTTATTCTTATTATTGTTGTGGGGGTTCACCTGGAAATAAGGGGAGTTCTCAAGCATAATTGAGGTAGTTCCTTTTATCATTTGTTATCAGAGCATTAGGCTCTTTGATCAGACATATGTTTCCTTGTGTTTATCTTTTTGTTCTATTTGTTCTTTTTCTTCAGTTTTCGTAAATCTGCGCATCTTATTCTGCTGTCTTAAAAAAACAAAAAAAAGTATCATTTTCGTTCTTCATTTCATGTTTTTGTCTTCTACAAAGTTTTAGATTGAAGTCTGATCTACAACTTTCCCTTCTTTGAGAACTTCTAAATCGGTTTGCTTAAGGGTGATTTAGGCATATTTTGAAAATCAGTCAAAGGAAATCTGAACAACCCGAGAGCAATTTCTTGCTGACTTTTTTTGAATTCATTGTTTGAAAGCATGTTGATCTGAATGTTCTAAGGTTAATACTCTCTTCTTAGATTCAGATTTGACCGTTTAAAGTTCCAACATATCAGTTACATCCAGAATTCAAAGAAAAGAAAACCGTTGGGCATTAAATGTGGCAGTTACAATTGGGCTGATTCAATACTTTTTTGTTGCTGATATATTTAACTCCTATCTGTTACTTAGGCTGAATTAAACACCATTATTCATCATTTGGCCTGAGTTAACATCATCTTTTTCAATTTTTGAATTCAACTTAGTAACTACTTTGCATACCATTTCAATTCTGTCCAACTTTGTTTCTCTTTGTTCTAAGTTAGTTTCTTCCTTCCCTAATCATATTCCAATATTTTTTTCTTAAACTTGTTTCTTTGTTGTTATTCAGATTGCTCCTTTAATACATTTGATTGTGTTCTAAGTGTGTGGACTAATCACTTGAATTGCACCACTTAGCTCTTAAACTTTACTAGACTTAATACCAATCTGTTTTGGAGTGTGATTAGTGTGTGCCAATTTGTGAGGGTGTGATTGTAAGAGAGTGGTACATTGTTTTGAGTGTTGAGTGTTAAACACGAGTGGTTTTCATTAACGAGTGAAACGTGTGAGGGAGCGCTTGTGAGGTCCATTATTATTATTTTTTTTTTTGTCACTTAACTTTGTTTTGTAGTATGGCAAATCATGAGAATGATCCTAATATTACTGAAGCACGGATGAGAGAGGTAGAACAAGGAACCATGGAAAGAATGATTCGTTGTATAGAAGAATTGTCCGAACGCATGGGAAGGTTGGAGGCTCAGAACCAACCTCGTGAGAGAATTCCACCACCACGTATTCACAATGAACGAGAGGATGACTATGAGGGTGATGGTTCCGATCAACCAGATGATGACCAAGTTACCTTGGTAGCGGTTCCAAGAGGAAGACAAAGACGTGCTGGTCGTGGCATGGAAAGAGGGCGAGGTCGTGGACGAGGACATCATATTTTCCAACAACGAGTTCCTCAATATGAGGGAGTTGATCGAAATGTGGGTAACATCAAATTGAAGCTTCCAAAGTTCTATGGCAAAACCGATCCGGAGGAATACCTTGAATGGGAGAAGTCAGTGGAGTCTGTATTCAATTGCCCTAATTTGAGTGATGAAAAGAAGGTAATATTATGTGTTGCTCAATTTAAACAATATGCTCAAACATGGTGGGATAAGTTGATGTCAAGTAGGAGAAGAAATCTTGAGGCACCGATCGATGATTGGTACGAGTTCAAGGAGGCCATGAGGAAGCGTTTTGTTCCAAAACATTTTCAACGGGACATGGAGCAAAAGCTTCAAGCATTGAAACAAGGAAGTAAGTCCGTGGAGGATTATTACAAGGAGATGGATACGTTGATGGATCGACTTGATATAGATGAAGACATGGAGAATCTCATGGCACGGTTTCTTAATGGGCTAAACACGGAGATTGCGGACAAGGTTGATCTACAACCTTATTTTGACATTGAAGAGATGCTGCATATTGCCATCAAATTTGAGAGGCAACTCCAACGAAAGTCTCGATGGTATTCTTCTAAACACTTTTCCAACTCTAGCTCATCATGGAAAAGGGATAGTAAGAGTATTGATTTGATGCCTAGAAACCGAGAGGGGTATGAGAAACCTAAAGAGAAGTTTGAAAAGGGGGAGAGTTCCAAGAAGGGGAAAGAGAAGGTAGATGAATCTAATGTGCGAAATAGGGATTTGAAGTGCTGGAAATGTCAAGGGGTAGGTCATTATAGTAGAGATTGCCCAAATAGGAGAACGATGATCCTTAGAGAGGGAGAGTTTGTGACGGAGGATGAAGAGGAAGATGAGGTCATAGAGGAAGGAAAAGTAGAGTGTGAAAGTGATGAGTTTAGTGAAGAGGATCCTGCTTATATGTCCTTAGTCACTAGGAGAGCTTTAAACACCCAAATTAAGGAGGATAGTCTAGACCAAAGGGAGAACTTATTTCACACTAGGTGCCTTGTTCAATCTGTACCTTGTAGTGTGGTTATCGATAGTGGTAGTTGTACCAATGTTGTGAGTTTCATTCTGGTCAAGAGACTTAATTTAGAGACCAAACCCCATCCTAGACCATATAGGCTTCAATGGTTGAATGATTGTGGGGAGGTAAGGGTAAATAGGCAAGCTCTTGTTTCTTTTACCATTGGGAAGTATGCTGGTGATGTTTTGTGTGATGTTGTATCCATGCATGCTGGGGATTTATTGTTGGGGAAACCTTGGCAATTTGATCGTCGGGTAGTCTATGATGGGTATGCTAATCGTTACTCTTTTACTCATAATGGGAGAAAAACTACTCTTGTACCTTTGTCTCCAACAGATGTGTATATTGATCAATGTAAACTTGAAAAGAAAAGGCAAGAGGTCGATGCAAAAGAAAAAGGTTCAAAAGCAATGAAAGAAAAAGAATTGAGAGAAAAAAATGAGTTGAGTGAAAAGTAAGTGAATAGCAATCGGCCTAGAGAGAAAAATGAGAGAAAAGCCAAAATAGTGAGCTTGTATGTTAGATCAAGTGAGGCTAGGAATGTTTTGCTCTCTAACCGGACCATTCTTGTACTTTTGTACAAAGGGTCTTGTTTTCTTACTAACGAGCTTCACCCTTCTTTGCCTAGTGTTTTTGTTACACTTTTGCAGGAGTTTGAAGATTTATTTCCCGAGGAGATGCCAAGTGGTTTGCCACCACTTAGAGGAATTGAACACAAGATTGACTTCATTCCGGGAGCGACCATTCCAAATCGTCCAGCATATAGGACTAATCCAAAGGAGGCTGAAGAAATACAAAGGCAAGTAAGTGAACTCCTTGATAAAAGGTATGTGCGTGAGAGTTTGAGTCCATGTTCTGTTCCGGTTATTCTTGTGCCTAAGAAAGATGGATCATGGTGGATGTGTGTTGATTGTAGGGCTATAAACAAGATAACTATTAAGTATAGGCATCCAATTCCTAGATTAGATGATATGCTTGATGAGTTGCATGGATGTAGTCTATTTACTAAAATTGATTTGAAATCAGGTTATCATCAAATTCGCATGCATATTGGTGATGAATGGAAAACTGCTTTCAAAACTAAGTATGGCCTTTATGAGTGGTTAGTTATGCCTTTTGGATTGACTAATGCACCTAGTACATTCATGAGGTTAATGAATCATGTCTTGCGTGAATACTTAGGGAAGTTTGTGGTAGTGTATTTTGATGACATACTTGTTTATTCTAAACCCTTAGATGAGCATGTTGAGCATGTACGTTATGTTTTGCTTACTTTGCGAAAGGAATGCTTGTATGCAAATTTAAAGAAATGTAGCTTTTGTATGGAAAAAGTTAATTTTCTTGGATTTGTCGTTTCATCTAATGGTGTTGAGTTTGACGAGGAGAAGGTAAAGGCTATACGAGATTGGCCTACACCTAAAAGTGTAAGTGAGGTAAGAAGTTTTCATGGTCTTGCAGGATTTTATCGTCGGTTCATAAAGGATTTTAGTACTATTGCTTCACCTTTGAATGAACTTGTTAAAAAAATGTTTCTTTTGAATGGGGAAAAGACCAAGAACTTGCTTTTAATACTTTGAAAGAAAAATTGAGTTCTGCTCCATTACTCGCATTACCTAATTTTGACTTAACTTTTGAAACTGAATGTGATGCTAGTGGTGTTGGAATAGGGGCTGTTTTAATGCAAAATCAAAGACCTTTAATGTTCTTTAGTGAAAAATTGAATGGTGCTTCTTTGAAGTATCCGACTTATGACAAAGAACTTTATGCTTTGGTTTGTGCATTACAAACTTGGCAACATTATCTTTGGCCTAAAGAGTTTGTTATTCATACTGATCATGAGAGTTTAAAACACTTGAGAGGTCAAGATAAGCTCAATCGTCGCCATGCTAAATGGGTGGAGTTCATCGAGTCATTTCCTTATGTCATTAAGTATAAACAAGGTAAAGAGAATGTTGTTGCTGATTCTTTGTCTCGAAGGTATGCTTTTTTTAACCGATTGAATGCTAAGTTTTTGGGTTTTGAGCATATAAAGTCTTTGTATCATCAT
Organism: Luffa acutangula; assembly: GCA_036850905.1. NCBI lineage: Eukaryota > Viridiplantae > Streptophyta > Magnoliopsida > Cucurbitales > Cucurbitaceae > Luffa > Luffa acutangula. The sequence goes on from CM072087.1 coordinate 22,421,046, forward strand.
GATGTGTTCTTTGCTCCTTTTGTTGAATCTTGTGAAAAAGGACTTGTTGTGGATGATTACATGTTGTTTGATGGATTTTTGTTTAGAAAAGGGAAACTTTGCATACCATTTTGTTCCATTCGTGAGTTACTTGTAAGGGAAGCTCATGGAGGTGGTTTAATGGCTCATTTTGGAGTTTCTAAAACTTATGATATGCTTGCTGAACACTTTTACTGGCCTAAAATGAGACATGATGTTAATAAAGTGTGTGCACGATGCATAACATGTAAACAAACTAAGTTTAGGCTTCAACCACATGGTTTGTATTCACCTTTGCCCATTCCTAATGGTCCTTGGATTGATATATCAATGGATTTTGTTTTAGGCTTACCTAGAACTAGGAAAGGTAGGGATAGCATCTTTGTTGTGGTTGATAGATTTAGTAAAATGGCTCATTTTATTCCTTGCCACAAAACTGATGATGCAAAGCATATTGCTGACTTATTTTTTAGGGAGGTTGTGAGATTGCATGGTATTCCTAAAAGCATAATAAGTGATCGTGATGTTAAATTTTTAAGTCACTTTTGGCCTGTTTTGTGGGGTAAATTGGGAACTAAGCTAGTGTATTCAACTACTTGTCATCCACAAACGGATGGACAAACTTTGGTTGTTAATCGGACCATGACTATTATGCTTAGAGCTATTATCGACAAGAATCTTAAGACTTGGGAGGATTGTTTGCCATTCATAGAATTTGCATATAATAGGGCTGTACATAGCACTACTAAATGCACTCCTTTTGAAATTGTTTATGGCTTTAATCCTCTAACTCCTATTGATTTATTACCTATGCCCCCTAATGAGTTTGTGAGTTTTGATGCCAATGCAAAGGTTGACTTTGTTCATAAGCTGCACCAAAAAGTGAAAGAGAACATTGAGAAGCATAATTCCAAGGTTGCTTCAAGAATTAATAAGGGACGCAAGCTTTTAGTCTTCAAACCTGGAGATTGGGTTTGGGTGCATTTTCGAAAAGAAAGGTTTCCTACACAAAGAAGATCGAAACTTTTGCCCCGAGGAGATGGCCCTTTCCAAGTTCTTGAGTGCAACAATGACAATGCTTATAAAATTGATTTACCAGGTGAGTATGGTGTTAGTGCAACCTTTAATGTTGCTGACTTGAGTCCTTTTGATGTAGGTGATGGCTATGATTCGAGGACGAATCCTTCTGAAGAGGGAGAAGATGATGTGAACCAAGCTACATCTATTGTCATGCCTCAAGGTCCAATTACAAGGTCGAGAGCCAAGAAGCTACAACAAGCATTAATCACCTATATTCAAGCTATGGTGAGCTCAACAAAGGACGTTCAAGGAGATGTTGGACTATTTCCCTACACTATTTCCAAAGTTGAGATTCAAGATGGAGACACGTTAAATGCATTTTGACTTGCATTTAATGAACTATAGTTGGCTTTATGGAACTTAAGCTTAAACTACTCCAAGTGAAGCTTCAATTAACATGGGAGGTTACAAACAACTCAAAGCTGACCATTAGAGTTCAATTCTCGGATTTATGGCCGTCCATTATGTAATTTTCAGTTTTTAAGTCTTTTTCATAACTTATAGGTTACATTTGAGTAGTGGCTGATTATGGGCTTTAATATTGTGGAGGTTACACTCTTAAATATGTCATTTAAGCTGAATTTAGGTTATATTTTGAAGGCTATAAAAAGCCATCTTGGATGTAACACAAACCAGAATATTTGGAGTGAAATATATTGAGTTTTCTCTTAGCTTTGTGTTGAGCTGAGTTTTTTTTCAAATTTGTGAAATTTCTTGTGTTTAGATCATGCATGCTAGAGTCATTCAAGTGGTGTTGATCATACCTCTTGTGGAGTGATTCGAATCACGAGTTTAGAAACGAGTTTTCTTTACTCTTGATCTTGATCGTCAAGGTAATCCGTTCAAAAACTTTTCCTTGGGTTGGTTCCATATTGTTCTTTGGGGTTTTTCAGATTTGAGATCTAAATGTCTTGTTTGTTAGCAAGGTTGTTAGATCCATTTCTTGGGGGTTTCATAACACAAGGTATGGTTAATAAATTAATTAGAATTTGATTGTTGATTTATTCACCATAGTAGCACGTTATAGGTTTAATTCATTAAAATTTATAATAGTTATAAAAATTAATGATCAGAAATTTATTAACCTATAACAAAGAGTTGCATGCAAACATAAGATCTTAAGGAAAATGAAATAATTTTAAAATTGTTTAAAATTAATTCGACCTAAGATCACTATTTCTAATAGGATTAGAAATTATGTTTTGCTTAGTATTTTATTAGATTTAAAATATAGTAAATAAGAAAAATAAGATTTTGGTTATAAGGGAACTCTTTCGGTGAGGTTCTGTTTAGGCTTGAATTATCTCCTACCTGGGAACTGACTCGGTACCTGAGTTGAATTAACCAATGTCCTATTAGCATGCAATGTCACTAGGTAATTAAAAGAGTTTAATTGATCTAGACATTAGTGTAAAGATCTGATTAAAAGAGTTATAATAGGCATAAACTTAGATAGATTGACTTAGCCAGGTTTATCTAAGTTTAATAACCCTAAAAATACAGTAGGACATTTCAGTGGGAGGAAAATATAAAAACAAGATTTTCATATCGAGTTTTTACTTTCGCGTCCCCTTGTTTTCACACCGTGAGATCCATGCTCGGCTTCGTGTCGCCTTTGGTGCGGCCTCCCTTCGGAAAGTGTTTGCATGGGTCAATAACAACGTGAATGAGGAGAATGTCTATTGTAAGTGGGAGTAGGACATGTGTCAACGTATCCTACGGTCTCCACCCCTAGGTCGCACCGTGAGATTTTTATGATCCGCCTGCGTGTCGTCCTGGAGCGATCATCCCTTCGGAGGCCCTGATCATAGGTTTCGGAACACCGCAAACTCTAGAAATGGATACAGTCACTTAGGTTAATTACCAATAGTTGTCTTTCTTTACGGTAGCCTGTTCGTGCGCACCTCTGGGATCTGAAAGTCGGAGGGTTACACTTACGAGGATGAGTTAAGTGAGTCAACGAATTATTGACCGAACAATGGTAACTAAACACTAACGGAATATGAGTTATTCTGGTGTTAGGGTTTGGTTGAGATTATCTCAGTTCAGAGGAGGAATAGTTGACCACCCTTCAGTGGTTGTTGTTCTAAACCTTTGAAGTGTCGTTGCAACAACTAAATCAATAGTTTTATAGGGTTTCTTTGATTGCTTATCTGTTTTTGCTAAATTTGATTGGATTATTTGTAATGGGTTAGTGCGATATAATAATAGAAGTAATTTGTTTATTCAACAATTAAATAATATTTTATGTGTACTGTCTTACGCTATTGTATAAATAACGGTAATACAACAAGTTTAAACGACAAATTGTGGTAAATAAGTAAAGAATTAGTCTTAATTGAGGAACGTCCTCATGCCCTATATGTTTAATTCATTAAGAATTGTTAGTGAATATGACATATGACCCTGCTTAGCAAAAGAGAACTTGTCCAAGACTGTAATTTTCATTTACTTGCCTTGAAAACGTGATTTAGGGGTCACAAATCACGTGTGTTCTTCTTTTAAAAGGAATGAGTTCCTGGCAACAACTTGTTGTTGATGTAATAACTCTCAAAGTTAAATCTAGAGAGGTTATTTCGACTATAGTAGTGGGGAACATTGATGGAGCCTATCGTGGGGCTCGTGCCAAATAAAATTTATAATCCACGACACTACTATTAATTTTGTGGCAATTGCAGCCGGGGTTGAACACATGGATCTTGTGCTTATGAAACAGGGGGGATTTTTTATGATGAATGACAAGCAAGAAAAATAAAATACAATAAAATAGAATAGGGAAAAATAACTAATTGCTGAATTTTAAATTCTCCTTTACATGAATAACTAATTGCTGTCATTCATCATAAAAAAGTGTATTTTTCCCAATAGAATAACTAATTGCTGAATTTTAAATGGTACAAAACTAAACATGTAAAGGAGAATTTAGACGGGATCAATAACATAAAAGGGGAGACCGTTGGATTAGGATTTATTATGCTTGATTCTAATTCATTGGCTTCCTAGTTTTCTCAAATGGTTGTTCTAAACTGATTTCATTAGTTCGGTCGGCTTCTGGGTTACTTGGAGGACCCCCTACGCTAACCTGTGCTAATTAACTCACTAATCGTGAATTCAACAATTAACAAGATTAATGAATATATACTCTATCGCTCACCACCCCTTATGCATAATGTAGCAACCATCCAGGACCTCTACAACGGTAACTACTTATATCTAACTAGTTTATTAACAAGCAATTTTACAACCACCTATTAAAACTACCTGCTTTGGGAGAGTGGGTTCGGAATCATAAGAACTAAACTCAAATGCAATTTAAATCTAATTCCTACAACCTTTAACATGTATCCTAGGCATATCAAGGGTCGTCTTGCATAGAGAGTGGCTTGCCTCAACCTAGTGGCTATCTCAAATATCTGTTAGAATACACAAGCGGTAATTGCATAGGGCGTCATTCCTAATTGACTAGCCTCATGTATTGGTTTAAATGGGATGCCATGCAAAACTCAATGAAAATACAAAAAGGACAGAAGATATAAACCAGAAAACTCAGCCAATATCGTTAAGAATCAAGACATAAATCCAATCCAACAATCTAAAAGTGTTTAGCTACGCATAGACGAAGTAAAAGCGATAATAAACATGAAAGAATCCATAGTAAATGACCAACATTAGTCTACAAACGGGCTGGAAAGTAAAAGAGACAAAGAAATCGTAAAAGGAACCAAAATTTTAACATAATGGAGGACTAAACCGAGACTACTTATATATAGAAATCACGTTAGCGTCGAGACGCCAGGGCACAACGTCTCGACGCTGCGAACATTTGTCTTCGGGCTGAAATCACGTCGGTGTCGAGACGCCAGCCTCTTATCTCGACTTCTTGCGCTTTTTCTCGGCTTAGTCTCGCTTCTTCTTGGTTCGGGACTTCAATCTTTGGCTTTCAGTGTCACAATTCAGGCCCGCTCCAACACAATTAGGTCCCTTCACCTCCTTTCCGTCCAAGACATCGAGATGGCTCCAAAATTCTGTAATATGCCCGCATTAACACCAATTAGTGTGATCGGCTCCCGACACGGCCTATGCTCAATTAACCTGTAAATAGGACAAGTAAAGCATAAAATGACTCTAACAAGCTTAGGTTAGAGGCGATAAAATAGGACTATTTAGGTCCTATCAAACATTAAGTTATTTTTCCCAATGGGAGCAAATACATATTTTTAGATAGTGTGTATGTAGTTCCTTAGATTAACATAAATTTGTATTTTGTATCTTACTTGCTGGAACAATGTTACTCTATACCTTTCTCTGATAAAGCAGTTTTATTTCACAAAAGGGAGTTGACAATTGTTCAACCCGACTGGAAAATAACCTTATGTTTTAACACACTTCATTTTATATATATAAAAAAATAATTATATGGAGTAAAAAAATTATCTAACAAAATTAGCATGTGTTTTAATTTTAAATTTAAAAAAAGTTCATAAGTTCCTTCTATATTATAAATAGATAAATTTATTTCATTATTGAATGTTAGTGTAATTGTAAAAATGAGAAAATAAAAAGAAATAGTTATTAATAATAAAATCAAATTAATTGTAGTTTTTATATAAATAGTTATTATTATTATTTTACAATTATAAAATGATATCAAAATTAACTTATGCATTTATTATTCGTCAATATTTTATTATTCACCCCATTAAAATATTAATCATATTCTTAATTATTGTTTTTTTATAATTATTCTTAATATATATTTTTTAATGTTCTTAATTATATTCTTAATTTTCTTAAATTTGAACTTTTAAATTGTTGTGAGAAATGAGTATAAGAGACAAATTCAGGGTTGAAGGAAATGAAATCAATATAAAACTTTTGACCTTCTAAAAAATTTATATTCTATAATTAAATATAATTAGATAAAAATATTAATTTTATAATTTAATTTATCTACATGGAGGAAACTTTTTACATTCTACCTTTTCACATTTCATATATGCATTTAATTTCACGAAAGGGAGTTGACAATTGATCACTGAGTTGTTTAAGACTGCTTATACTCAAAGCAATAGAGGCAAAGGATTTCTCTTAAAGGAACATACTTTTCTTTGGCACTTAAAGTTAGGCCAAATTAATCTCAATTTTATTGGGAGATTGGTCAAGAGTAGTGATATGAATTCTACCAATAAAGAATTCCAATAGAGTTGAAGGTATTGATTTCAATTACTTTATGTGTAGAAGAGCTTCAAGATGGAACGCATTAAATGCACTCCGGGTTCATGAAAGCTGCACTTAATGCAAATCAAGCATCAATTAATGGAACTGTACTTTAAGCTACTTCAAAAGGAAGCTTCATTAATTCATGGAATGTTACACACAAAATGAAGATTGACCAAGACTTCAATTCTCGGATTTATGGAGTCCATTATGTAATTTTTCAGTTTTTTGAGTCTTTTCAATGTTACTTAGGTTACTTTTGTTATTTCCTCTTTAATACATTAAAGTTAGGAAGGTTACACACTTTAAGGTGACCTAGTGGCTGAATTTAGGTTATATTTTGGAGGCTATAAAAAGCCATCTTTGATGTAACCACAAATAAGATTTGTTTTGATCATGTTTCAACGAAATTGAGTCTTTTGAGCCTAAAGGCCATAAGCAACTTTCTTTGCATATCTTGTGTTTAGATTGCATGCTAGGATCATTCAAGTAGCTTTGATCGAACTACTTGTGGAGTGATTCAAATCTCGAGTTTAGAAACGAGTTTTCTCTACTCTTGATCTTGATCATCAAGGTAAATCCGTTTCTATCTTCTTCCTTGGGATGAAATCATCTTGGTTTTGGGGTTTTTGATATTGAGTTCTATGGGTCTTGTTTGCTAGCAAGGTTTTTAGATCCAATCATCAAGGGTTTCATATCATTTGGTATCAGAGCTTTAGGTTCTAGATCGGATATATGTTTCCGTTGTTGCATTTGTTTTCTTATTCTTCATTCTGAATTGTTTTTTTGTTCTTGCTGTTCGTTTTCATTATGTCCAGAAATATAAAACTTAAAAAAAGTGTCATTTTCGTTTGTCGTTTCGTATTCTTGTCTTCTGCAATCTTATAGATCTTAATCTGATCTTCAACTTTGCCTTCTATGAGATCTTGAGATCCGCTTTCCTTCCTATAGAAAATTTGTCATTTTGATAGAATATTGATGTCATTGGTTTTCATTCTGTCCAGAAATATAAAATTAAAAAAAAGTGTCACTTCCATTTGTCTTTTCGTATTTTCGTCTTCTGCAATCTTGTAGATCTTAATCTGATCTTCAACTTTGTCTTATAAGAGATCTTGAGATTCTTGTTGCTTCATATAGAAAATCCGTCATTTTTGATAGTATATCTAGAAAAACCGAGAAAATAGAGATTCTGCAAATAATGAGATCTTGAGATTCTTGTTGGTTTTTTTTTTTGTGTCAAAGTGTGTTGGATCTGAATTTTCTGATAATGACACTCTCATTTGTGTTAAATTTGACCGTTTTCTATTTATTGGTTTCAGTTGCATGTTTAATTTTTTTAAATTAAACAGTCAATTGCAATAAATTTAGCGGTTACAGTTTTGCACATTTAAATTTCCAGCCACTTAGTGTCAATGCCCATGATCTTTCTCATTTGTGTAACTCCTATTGTTGTAAAGGCTGATTAAAACTCCATAATTCTTAATGTTAGCCTTTAGATATTTATTTGTGAAGAGTTACAATTCAGAGTTTGTTTTTTCCCTCTAGCATTTAATATTCAAATCTGTCCATCATTTTTTTTTTGACTTGTTTCTTATTTGATTTTCGTTTTGCTCCATATTTAAGCTATTTGAATAGATTTTTAAGTTTTTTTTCTAACACTTGATTGCAAACTTGCTCATTGGCTCATGCGATAGAGAACGTGCATTTGCTGAGAGTGTGTTTTGATTCAAGTGTATACACGAGTGACTATACCTTTACGAGTGTAAACACGTGAGGAAGTGCTTGTCAGGTCCATTATTTTTTTTTTACGTTACTTAGTTTTCCAGAAATGTCTCAAGAGGATTTTGCAAGACTTCACCGAAGCATGGAGCAAATGACCATGCAATTTGAGAAATTGGATGCAAGGATCAAATCCGTGGAGAAAAAACCAGAATATATTATCTGAAAGGAGGGATCTAATCCAATGCACCATAAGGAGTATTGGGAGGTAAAAGGAAAAGGATATGGTAGAGGTTTCCAAGCTGTCCAACGGAGAAATTCAAGAGACATTCATAAAGTTGATCCCAACTTGCGCATGAAGCCTAAACTTCCTAAATTCTATGGAAGTACAAACTCAAAGGAGTACATTCAATGGGAAAGGCAAGTTGATCATGTCTTTGATTGTTGCACTTTAAGTGAGGAGAAAAAGGTAAAACTTATTGTTTCTCATCTTAGAGATTATGCCATTACTTGGTGGGATAATTTTTTTTTGGGTAGGAGGAACCTTGAACATCCAATAGATTCATGGAATGATTTGAAGCAATTTATGCGAGAGCACTTTGTTCCTAAGCTTTTCTATAACTTGCGGACTTTGAGACAAGAGAGCAAAAGTGTGGCGGCTTACTACATGGAGATGCAAAAATTGCTTGATGAACTTGATCTTTATGAGGATGAGATGACTACCATGGCTCGTTTCTTTAGAGGACTTAATAAGGAGATTGCCACCCTACTTGATCTTCAACTTTATGCGGATTTAGACGAGATGGTACACTTAGCCATAAAGATTGAAAAACATCTCCAAAGGAAGTCTACAAGGTACACTAAACATAAACCAATTTCCATTATTCATTCATCTTTGAAAAAGGTTAGTTTACCTATTAAAATACAACCTAATATTGAGGTAGAAAGTGGTGAAATTAAACTTGAAATGCAACCAACACATGTTAATGATTTCTTGTCTAGTAGGCAATTAGATTGCAAAGACTTGTTTGATTGTAACCCTTCTACTATTGTTATACCTACTCACGATGAAGTACATGTTGATGTGTGTGAGTTAGGGAAAAAGGCACAAAAGGCCAAGACAAAAGCATGTGAATTGATTGAAAAAGAATCTTGTGAGAAAATGAGTGAAAGAGAAAAGCATGAGATTAGTTTATGGCCTAAAGAGAAAAATGAGAGAAAATCCAAGAATACTAGTTTGTGTGAAACCGTTTGTAAGGTTAAATATGTTTTGTTTTCAAAACAAAATATTTTTTATCTTTTATACAAAGGAACTTGTTTTCTCACTGGTGAGCTCAAACCATGTTTTTCTAGTGTTTCTTTTGAGTTCTTACAGGAAGCCAAAACAATCATTGAGAAGCTTGATTCAAAGTTTACTTCTAAAGTCAACAATGCCAACCAGCACATGGACATCAATGCCAATGCATTTCTTGAGATGCAAAACTCCAAATTAGCTTCTAAGTTCATCCATGGCAGCAAGCATAAGGTGTTCAAACCGGGTGATTGGGTTTGGAAGAACTTTTGGAAGGATCGTTCTTTTCATAAGAAACCCAAGTGGAGATCCAAAGGCAGTTTACTGATCACATCCCATGACTACAAGATTGCTCTACAAGGCGAGAGAGATGTCAGTTACATTTTCAATGCCGCTGATTTTCGTCCATTCGATGTAGGAGACCATTTTGATTTGAGGACAAATCCTCTTGAAGAAGGGGAGAATGATATGAATTCTACCAATAAAGAATTCCAATAGACTTGAAGGTATTGATTTCAGTTACTTTATGTGTAGAAGAGCTTCAAGATGGAACGCATTAAATGCACTCCGGGTTCATGAAAGCTGCACTTAATGCAAATTAAGCATCAATTAATGGAACTGTACTTTAAGCTACTTCAAAAGGAAGCTTCATTAATTGATGGAATGTTACACACAAAATGAAGATTGACCAAGACTTCAATTCTCGGATTTATGGAGTCCATTATGTAATTTTTCAGTTTTTTGAGTCTTTTCAATGTTACTTAGGTTACTTTTGTTAGTGCCTATACATTAAAGTTAGGAAGGTTACACACTTTAAGGTGACCTAGTGGCTGAATTTATGTTATATTTTGGAGGCTATAAAAAGCCATCTTTGATGTAACCACAAATAAGATTTGTTTTGATCATGTTTCAATGAAATTGAGTCTTTTGAGCCTAAAGGCCATGAGCAACTTTCTTTGCATATCTTGTGTTTAGATTGCATGCTAGGATCATTCAAGTAGCTTTGATCGAACTACTTGTGGAGTGATTCGAATCTCGAGTTTAGAAATGAGTTTTCTCTACTCTTGATCTTGATCATCAAGGTAAATCCGTTTCTATCTTCTTCCTTGGGATGAAATCATCTTGGTTTTGGGGTTTTTGATATTGAGTTCTATGGGTCTTGTTTGCTAGCAAGGTTTTTAGATCCAATCATCAAGGGTTTCATATCAAGTGGACTTCTAAGTGAGTTAGAAGATGACTCTCTACTACCTTGTAAGTCATGCCTTTAGGGTAATATGTGATGTGGACTTTTCCTAACCGCAAGCGCACGGGTCAAGTAATAATAAAGAGTTCGTATAAACGAGTGTCGTCATCTGGATTGGATTTTTAAGCAAATCAAGTATTGTGAATTATCTTTCCCAATTTTATTTAGGGATCAAAAAGTGATGAATGAATGATAAGAAAACCAAATCAAAGCAAGTAAAAAGTGTGGAATTTCAATTGGGAAAATTACTTACGTAATTGATTTCGCCGATTTAGTTTAGGATTGATTTTAAGGAATAAGTTATTATGCACAATGAGATTATGAGCCAAAGACCCTTTAATCACAACTATCTCTCCCGAGTATAATTGATTCTCATGCAAATTAACCAACTTGATATCCCTATCTAAGTTTATTAATCATGCAAGGCAATGAGATCTTTTAACCAATTCTAAAGTTAATCTAAAACCGTCACGAATTAGAAACTAAACTTTAGTCATGCAATCTTGAGTAAGTCTAAATCAAATCCCCTCTCTCGAGCTAGATTCGAAACTTAAATCATCCAACTAATGGCCAATTAATTGAAAGCATTAAATCAAGATTACAAACATAATAACATTGCACAACTTAAACCATAAATCAATCCATAAACACAATCAACTACATCAATCCCTAAGCTTACAAGTTTAGCTACTCATGATCAAAATTACAAGCTCAACTAAACATGTAAAAGCCATAAAAATCTAACTAAAGTGAGGGAAAGAAGAATTAAACTCGTTGTAGGCCGAGACCGAACGACCCCGTCACGATCCCCACGAACAATGGGTTGATTTCCGAATTTTCCCCTTTGCTTCAGCCTTGAATTGCTCTATTTTTCCTCTGTTTACGGCTCCAAGAAGTCCCAAAATTGGTTCCTCCAAAAACCTAGCCAAAAAGAACTATTTATTTTGAAATTTCATCGTAGCGTCGAGACGCTGCCTCTAAACACGCGCGTTCTGGAAAGGAAATTACGGTAGTCTCGAGACGCTAAGGTCGCAGCGTCACGACGCTGCGATGATTTCGCGCCTATCCGAATAAGGAATGCTAGCGTCGAGACGCCTAAGGGCTAGCGTCTTGACGCTAGTCACCTTTTGACCGAATTTTGACTTTTTTCCCATTTGATTATTTTCCTTCCTTTGCATCTTTTCGCATCCCGAGCACCCGATTACTTCCACTATTGCATTTTAGCTCCAATCAACCTTTTCCTACAAAATAAACATTAAAGCACAATAAAATGGCCCAAAAATCATAAAAGACTAGCTAAATTAAATAACTAAAGATAGCTAGCTATGCTCGCTATCAATATGACTAATAGGTCTTTTACTGGAAGAGAGATAAAGAGCCAAAGTGCCCTTTAAAGCTTGTACATTTGGATCTTTGTGGTCCAATATGTTAAAGCAGTGGGAGGGCATGAATGATTCATCTCTTTTGGATGATTATTCAAAGGTATGAGTATCTTTACCTAATGCAACTTAAGTCTGAAGCTCTTGAGATATTCGAAGGGGCTTAGGACTGAAGTTGGAAACTTGTTTTGTGAAATGATAAAAACACTTCGATCTGATCAAAGTGTTAAGTATAGGGACTTTAGATTCCATGAATATTTTATAGTACATGGGATCACATCCTAAATATCAGTTAGAAGAAATAGAACTGATAAGTACAATTCATTATACACTTAGAATCTCCCAATTTTCTTATCGTAGTTGAATTCCTTGCGAAAAATGCTTTAAAATGAGTATAATATGTCTATAGGTCCTCATCAGAGCTTTGGAAGCGATTCGGGGCTTAAACGAGCAAAACCGGAGCGTGAAATGAGTTTTCTACCGTTGGAGCCGTCGGAGCGTCAAGACCCTTCAACCCAGGCGTCGGGACGCTGCTCAAATAAGGAAAAGACGTGGGCGGGAAGCTGAAGCGAGAGCGTCGCGACGACGCTATGTGATTGGTGCGTGGCTAGCTGAATGGATGGAATGTGAGATAAGATGGTTAATAATAAGAAAGAATATCCAACCAACACATAAGTGCAAGAATACACTGTTGCACGTAGTAATAAAAAAACCTTAGAAAATATTCCAAGGGTATTGATCCCACGAGGACTACATTGGAAATTCAGATTTGATGAAGAAACTACTTAAATGATTGCTTTGGAAAAAGGTAACCAAAGAAAATAATGAGTTGATTGATTGGGTTTTTGAAAGGATAAATAAAATATGCAAATAACTAATAAAGAATAAAAATAATAAAACAAACGAGGTATTCAACATGGATTCATCCCTAGGGTAACAACCATACTTATGCAATATTTAACTTAAGAGTGTTTAATGCATTGGGTCAGATTTAACTTCTTTTTTGCCCTTGTTTCCAAAAACCGTAAGAAGGCTAAGCGAGTACTGTTATGCCCATTTCTGGGACTCGACTCCGACATAGATAATTCACGAATGCAACCATAACCCTATAGTCGATATAGGGTGCCTTAGGCAGCTTGCCCTATACTGTCAAACAATCTCTTTTGAGCTTTTTCTCCTATATCACCTTTATGAGAACCGATATCGTTTGTCCCTTTCGAGATCAAACTCACATAGCATGCAAAGTCTAAGTGATCAAATTAAACTCAGTAAGATCAGAATGATATTCAATAAAGAATGACATGCATTAAACCTTACTTAAGCAAATAAGACAATTTCAAACCATTAAACCCTAAGGGAATTCACCGCATTGAACCCCTCAATAGGATTTAGCTACTCATGATGGGATAAAAAGAAAATGAATACATTTTCATTGAAATAATGATGCAAAGAATACAAGATAATGAAAAGAATCCCTTGTACTGGAAGATAACTTTGCTTATGAACTTTGGCAATGCTTCTGTTCGGTTAGAGAATCCCTTCTCATTGAGGAACTCTCTTTTCTTCATGATCTTCATCCTTTCCTGAAAATTAACATCTTTAAATACCTCAGAAAATTGATTTTTTGGGAGATGCGGCCTTGGGTGATTTGCCCTTTGGCTTGGTGGGTGAGATGGCAGGAGGAACTATAGGAGAGGCGTCCATGGATCTCGTCCTCGGCCTCTTGGCAAAGATTGGGTCATTCTTGTTCTTTGTCCTCCTCTCAACCTTAATCTCTCTCTTTCTCTTTCTTTTTAATGCTGCAGAGATAGGAATTTGGTCACCATCGAGCTCCCTTACCTCTGAATCAGATTCTGTATCAGAGTCAAAATCACTAGAGGTCTCGGCCTCCTCGTCTTCTTTTTCTTTTTCATCCCTCTTCTCCCCTGAAGAGGTACTGTCAGCAGCTGGTGGGTCATGTGTGAATAGAGGCTCAAAAACCTCTTCAGTTGGCTGCTCTTTATTGGCCTCGACTAGGCCTTCCTCAGAATACGGCCTAGATGCGGTCGTATTCTGGCCTTCTTCTTCTACTTCTCTTTCTTTTTCTTTTTCTAAATTTTCTTCTCTTGGCCCCTGTTGGGCCTCTTCTTCTACCCTTACTTGCAGCACATTAGCCTCACTTTGAGCTATGTGGAGTGGCTCAAAGGCTGCAAGGAAGTCTTCAGCTTCCTTTATTCTCTTTTCGTCTTCTCTTATTTCTTCTCTTCTTTTTTTCTCTTCCTCAAGGAGTTGCAAATCCATGGCTGCCCTCCTGAGGTTTTCTTCATATTTTCTCTCTTCCTCAGCTTCTAAGGCCCTCTCAGCCTCTTGCTCTTCTTCTTTCCTTCTTTTCTCATCTTTTTCATCTCTTTCCTTTTCAAACTCATCCTCCTCAGCCATCTTTTGATTTTCCATCTCTCCCTCTGCTTCAACTTCTTTCAAGACATCCTGTTCAGCCTTGTACCCCTCTACAATCTCAAGGGCCTTTGCCACTGCTTGGCGGATTATTCCTTCGAATACATCGGGCGACAACTTTGCGATTTTCAGGGGCTGAACTTCAAGCGGTTTTTCAGACACCTTTTCTTTTGGGCTCCTCTTCCTTGTGCTGTAAGTAACTGTTTGGTGGTACGGTTGTACTAAACGATTATCCGCAAGCGCACGGGTCGTCACAAGTTATATAAAACGGAAAGTATTCCGAGTATCGAATCCTCAGGGAGGCGAAGCGAAACTTAAGCAGATAATTAAAATTCTCTTGAGGACTGAAAATACTTAGGAGAAATAATATTTAGGAACCACGTTCATGAGATAAAAAGATCTTGAATTCAAAATGACTAATGAAAACAAATTTGATCAATCAAAAATAAAATGTGGAGAAAGAGTTTTCTTGAAATGGGAAGAGGGGTCTTGAAAATCAATGGTTAGCTGAGTAATTGCTATAATTATCCTATCTCATTGCCCAACTAATTATAATCGTAGAATCTCCGTTAATCACATAGGTTCTCCTATCGGTTTCCCCTAATTGTAATTAATTCATTTTAACAACCTAAGTGTCCTTAGCGCTATTAAAAATCATTAATTATTACACTCTGATTCATTTTAGGAATCTAAGTTTAATCAACTAATCCCGGTGTCACAACGGGCAATTAAACTAGTTGCATGGATTATGATCTATCCTAATTTCTCTCCGTCGAGTTTCCATTAAGAAACAAATCATTACACAATTGGCCAGATTGAGTAAAGCATTAAGCACATCCATACAAATAATTAGGACATGGGCAAGAGACAAGAAATTATAACAATATTTCCACTATCATTTCATTTCAAGACCCCAAATTGGGGTTTAGCTACACATAATATCCACAATAATTACAAGGGAAAGCATATTAAAAGGCATAAAAGGAAAGGAATTGACCGTCGAAAAACCCCTTGCTGACGCTTGGAGCCCCCGCTGACTACTCCTCGAGCCTCTAGGATTGCTTCCCAAAATTCCCCAAAATTTCCCCACTAGAAGAACCCTCTCAAAAAGGCTCAAAAGGCTTGAGAGGGGCTCCAAAAAAGGAGCCTTAAGAAAGGAAAGAAAGGATTGATGGCTTGGTTGATTGATTGATGAGAAATGAGGCACCAAGGGCGCCTATTTATAGGCCTGGAATAGGGGCAGCGTCGCGACGCTGCTGCGCACGCGGCTTGGGCAACAAGAAAGGGCAGCGTCGCGACGCTGTCCTGATTTTCCTGATTTTTCAGCTTCCTTTTGGGCTGATTTTTGGGCCTTCTTCTTCATTTCTCTTGGTCTTTTCTTCATGAATGACTTCTTTGGGCCTTCAATTGCATCAAGCTAGGATTTGGGCTAGAATTACTTCAATTTTGGCTCTTTTTCTCCCAAAATCACCAACTTAGCTCCTAAGGACCAAATAACAAAATTCATTAAATATATTCATTAAAAACACGATTAAAGCACCAAAAAGCTTAATAAATTGAGACTAAAATAGCGACATTTCTGCTCGCTATCAGTAACCACATGTTTGGTCCTGCAAGATTGAGAAGTGTTAGATGAAGGTTTGGAAACCTTACCCATCGAAGTTTCTCCTTGCCGAGAGCTTCTAGCTACCTTGGTAGCCTTTTCTTCATCTTGTCGTTTCCCTTCTTCTTCAAGGGCAACTCTTCTCTTGGCACCCATCTCTTGGATCATCTCAAGCCACTCCCGCAAACGTTTTATGAATTGTTGAGTGGTCGGTTTTTGGGTTTGGTGGACAATAGTGGCGCGCGTGAACCGTCTTGGCGTAGATGAGCTCGACATCTCCTTCGAACTAGTCGACATTGTCGAAGAGGATAGAGCTGGAGTGTTGGGCGCTCGGTTCACGACCGTCAGCGAGAATCCCGTGGATCTCGTCCTTCGCGTGCCTTGCATGTGTGTTTCGAGGTTCTCTTCTTGTCGTCGGCTGCTTCCTTCGGCTTCGTGGGTTGCACGTACACTCTGAGATCGAGTATTTTTGCGTGAGGATGATGATCCTTGAGTCTTCTTCATCTTCTTTGCTTGTGGGTCTTGAGGTTTCACAATGGAGAATATGGAAAGTCGAGGGTTTGACTTGAATGCAAATGTTTGGTGGTTAGTGAGGAGAAAAAGAGCTTAAGTCAAGCTATTTATACTTTTCTAATTAGGTCACGTGCAAGTCAAATAATTTTCATGACTCCCTTCCTATTTGGGCAAATGTGATCGCATTCCCAAATACGCTGGGAAGAAATGCGGCTGCATTTCACCCAGTTTTTCTGCCTTCACTTTTTTTTTCTGACTTTTCATTTTTCCTTTGCTGTCTTCCTTCCTCTGAAACACTCACAAACAAGTTAGAAAGCTCATACACTTAATCATGATTTATTCCTATATATTTGTTTCCATTTTCTCATTTTAAAAGAATTTAAGAAATGTTTTGATCAATTCAATTTCCAAGTAAGTCCCTAGGTAGAGGTGTTCCCTACGGTCAGCTTAAATACCTCAGCCTAGACAGGAATTGCCTTAGACAAAGATCCCTCTTGATCATAAAACATTTATTCAAAACAAACTTACACTTTTTTCTCTCATTTTCATGCTTTAAGCTTAGACAGGATCCAAAATAATATGGACTTTTCAAAACTCCCAAGTAAATCCCCAGGAAAAGGTGTTCCCAATGGTCAGCTTAAGTACCCTTTCCTAGACAAGGATTTTCCTAGACAGAGTTTTTACTCTTGCCCATATTTTGTTTTCACTCTTACCAACATAAGCATCAACAAACTATACTAACAAAAAAATTTGCTAACCTAACGATGCTAAACTTAACTAAGAAATCAAAAGAACAATGATTTATTTCATGAAACAAATAGCTAAATATTTAACTAAGCAAATGAAAAATAAAGAAACATGTTGATATTTAATAAAGGAAGCAATAAGAAGTATAGGAGAGTAAAAACTCCCCTAGTCCTTGGAAGGTTTGTCGTCCATATCAGAGTTATCAGGCTCATCTATGAGGGATGATGAAAATGGAGGGGATTTGAAGCTTCATCAGATGGGTTGGCCAGGAACATCCGCTTGATAGCCTCATCCCTCACTCAAGCAAAGGTCTAATGGTTCTTGTTCTACCCCTTTTGTCTTTTGACCTTTTCTCTCCCTCAAATTTCTCTTCCTCTTGTCTCTTAACTTCCTTCTACTTATTAACTTCTTGAAACATAAACAAACGAATCAAAGAGTTCAAAAGCTTAAATATGTTATTTTGTTTTTTTTTTTATACTTTTTCTCTTTTACTTAAAAAAAATGACTTAGCTAATCTCCAAGAGGGAGATTAAAGCTTTATTCCTACTTCTTGCACCACAAACTTTCATCTTGACCCTAAGTCTTGATAATGGACGAGATTTGAGTCTTAACTGAGGCGTTTTAATCATGAAGTACTTCGTCTCTATTATCAGCTTACTCAATCTGCTCTTGAATGTAGACTTTGCATTTAAGTGTAAGTAATAAGAAATATCCAGCCAACACTTAAGTGTAAGCATACACTGTCGCACGAAGGAATAAAAAAAACCATAGAAAGTATTCCAAGGGTATCGATCCCACGAGGACTAAATTGGAAATTCACATTTGATGAAGAAACTGCTTATATGATTGCTTTGGAAAAAAGGTAACCAAAGAAACTAATGAGTTGATTGATTGAGTTTTTGAAAGGATAAACAAAACATGCAAATAATTATTAAAGAATAACAATAATAAAACAAATGAGGTATTCAACATGGATTCATCCCTAGGAAACAACCATACTTATGAGATATCTAACTTGAGAGTTTTTAATGCATTGGGTCAGATTTAACTTCCTTTTGGCCCTTGTTTCCAAAAACCGTAAGAAGGCTAAACGAGTACCGTTATGCCCGTTTCTGGGACTCGACTCTTGCATAGTTAATTCACGAATGCAACCATAACCCTATAGTCGATATAGGGTGCCTTAGGCAACTTGCCCTATACCACCGAACAATCTCTTTCGAGCTTTTTCTCCTATATCACCTTTATGAGAACCGATATTGTTTGTCCCTTTCGAGATCAAACTCACATAGCATGCAAAGTCTAAGCGAACAAATTAAACTCAGTAAGATCATAATGATATTCAATAAAAAATGACATGCATTAAACCCTACTTAAGCAAATATGACACTTTCAAGCCATTAAACCCTAAGGGAATTCACTGCATTGAACCCCTCAACGGGATTTAGCTACTCATGATGAGATAAAAAGCAAATGAACACATTTTCATTGAAATAATGATGCAAATAGTACAAGATAATGAAAAGATTCAAAAGCTAGAATTAAAAGAGATGGCTAAATATTATGGGTTTTTTGTTTACACAATCCTTCTAGAGTTCGCTAAGACACTCCACTCTCTCACTTTTACAAGATGAGAATGGGTGAAACTCTCTATAAACCACAAGGTTTGATGTCTAACTCTCTCTCGGGTTAGAATTTGGTCATCTAAGAAGGACCTCGGGCATCCTTACTCATTGGCGTCGAGCTATGGTTCTGTCACCACCCTTTTCTTCCAAGTGAGTTCTGCTTAAATTTGACTTCGAATCCCGAGCTTATATAGTATAGAAATTGGTTGAGGAGCTGCGAAATAGGTGTTGGAAGGTTGCCCAATCAGTTTCGGGGTCAAAACAACCGGTTAGGTGCGAAGAAGACTCGTCAACAACGACCCGTGTGCGACTCGGAACGACCTCTGTTTTTCCAAAAATGCGGTCGCATTTAATTTTTGCCTTCCCAGAAGTGCGGTCACATTTCTTGGGAATTCCAGCTTCTCCTCTGTTTTTCTGCACAACAGCAAAGTAAGTCAATTTTGCTTTAAATCAAGTCTGTTTAAGCACAAATAAGCTAAATTCAACAAAAGTTACTCTCAACACCCTAACTTATCAAATTAACATATTTTGAGCTCAGAAATAGTAAAATTGACCTAAACACTCAATATTTGACCAAGAAATGAGCTAAATATAAGGGTAAAATAGGTATATTTTTTACCCTTATCAGTGATCCACAAAATAATTTCCTTACTTGAAGGCCTAGCTTCGCAACACTATGTCCTAGCATCTCGACGCTAGGCAGATTTCCAGAATTGAATTTTTCCTATTTTGGCTGTAATTTTTCCTTCTTTGAAGACCCAATTCAGCACCATTCTACCACAAATTCAAGGCCAAGAAACACTATAAATAGAGGGTCTTGGTATAGGTTTAGAATCATCCCTCAAAACACAATTCACTACACTTTGTAGTCCGTCTCTCTCCCCCTTTTCCACCATTCTTCTTAGTTTTAGTTTTTATTGCTTTCCTTGATGTATTCCAAGAAGAATCAAGCTTGCTCTTGCTCCATGAGAGGCTAAGTTCTTCATTCATGTTACCAGGGTGTCAAAAGTAAGTTCATATTCTTTTAAAGAAATTTCTTGTTTGAACTATCAAAGCATGTTTATGTGATTTTAGTTTTTTTTCCATAAGTTGAGATTGTGGTAGGAAAGATTGACAACCTTAACCGCGCCCTCTCTAAATTTACTTGTTAAATCTTAGTAGCATATAGATTAACGTTATGATTATACGCATGCGTCCCTAGAACTAAATGATTTAATTAATTGTAATTGTTGTTTGTTGCCCGTTGCATGTAAATTAACTTGGCTAGATCCCATTACGGGTTAGGTTAATTAATCGGCCAGTTAATTAGTTTAAACTAGAATCAAACTTAGTGTTTGCTTGTTTGTGATAGTAGATCATGATTCTCGGTTTATTGTCGGAATACGCCGGGCTTAAACTTGTTTTGACTTATTAGTGAAATTGATAATTTAATTGTATTGAACTTACCATGACTAACCCGATTGTATGATCTTTAAGGTATTGATTCCTTTCCTAAATTTAATTCTCTTCCTTTCCTCTTTTGTTATTTTCCATATTTTATTTTCTTTCCTTGTTAACTTTCTTTCCATATATAAAAACCCCCCTTTTTGGTTACCTAAAACAATTAAGGAATTAAAGATTTGTTTACATAGACTCCCTGCGATCGACCCCGGCCGCTACTGCTACAAGTTAGCTTTAGAGGTTGAGGATTATAAATTTATTTGATAAGAGACATCGACAATCTCTTCCATCAAATTGGGGTTGTTGTCGGGGAGTCTTCGACAAATTTTTCTTTCCTTTTTTGTTTTCATTTGACTTTTCTAGTTTTTGTCTACAGTGTATGCGAACCTGTTCTTCGCAGGATAAAGAATTTTTGTTTTGTCCTGACATCATGAGGGAAGGACGTAGACTTTGAAGCGAGGCAAAAAGAGAGGAAGTCAACAAACCACAAGCTATGGCCGAGAAAACATTGAAGCAACTCGCGACCCCAAATTTGAACCAACAACCACTTTGCATCACTTATCCCGAGACCGAAGGTGCATTTGAATTGAAATTTGGACTATTCCATCTTTTGCATATTTTCAGGGGAAGCGCAGGGGAGGACCCACGCAAGAACTTAAAGGAGTTCTACATCGTTTTCACGGGAATGAAGCCCAATGGTGTAGCTGACGAACAAATAAGTTTACGTGCTTTCCCTTTTTCTTTAAAAGATATGAAAAAGATTGGTTGTATTTTCTTCCTAGTGGTTCAATTAATTCTTGGGCTGAGATGAAAAAATATTTTTAGAAAATTCTTTTCTTGGAAGTAGGGTCGACAATCTTCGTAAAGAAATTTACGGTATTACTCAAATTGCCGATGAAACTCTTTACAAATATTGGGAACGTTTTAAAAGATTATGTGCTAGTTTTCCTCACCATCAAATAGCCGATCGATTGCTAATTCAATATTTCTATGAAGGTTTACTTCCCACAGATCGAGGCATGATCGATGCAACTAGTGGAGGAGCATTGGTGAACAAAACTGTAGTAAAGGCCCGAGCACTCATATCTTCCATTGCCGAAAATTCTCAACAATTTGGAACACGAGTTCTCGGTCTATTAGCAAAAGTAGAAGTAGTAAATGATGTAAGTAGTCTTGATTAAAAAATGTCTGAACTTACTGATCTCGTTAAACAACTTGTGACAGGACAAATTACTAAGGAAAAAGTTTGTGGAATTTGTTCAATCCAAGGCCACCCCACTGATTCCTGTCCACAGTTGCAAGAAGGCCAAACTGTAGAAGTCAACGCAATAGGAGGGTATGCAAATCATAATGACCAAGGTAGGAAGTACGATCCATATTCCAACACTTACAATCCGGGATGGAGGGATCACCCTAACTTTAGCTATGGCCAAAACAACAATAAGAAACCGAACTTTGGAGGGCAATCTTCCCAATCAGGTATGTCTCTTGAAGATATGATTAAGTCTTTCGCTGAATCTACTTCTAAGTTTCAACAGGAGACTAAGGCCGGTATGCAAAATATGGGAAATCAAATTACACAATTGGCCACTTCCATAAGTAGATTGGAGGTCCAATATGGAAAGTTGCCTGCTGATAACTGCCCAAAAGGTAGTTATTTAGGCTCCATTTATATAAGGATTTGTGTGTCTTTAATGCTTAATAGGGTTGGTTTTATAGAGATATTACATGATTTAACCCATTTGGAAGAATGGAAGCTTTTGAAATCAATTTGTGCAGATTATGCTGCTGAGCGACTGGAAGGAGCAAATTCTATGCTGCAGCAAAACTGGGAGTAGAAACTGCCACATCACAGCTCGTTAGCCAACTTCATGAACCGACTTCTATTGAGATATTTTCGGGATAAAGGATCAAGGAGAGCCTTACACGTGTCCTAGTTGACCTAATTCAAGCCTCCCACCCTTCTATAAAAGGAAGTAGCCGTCAAAGTCAAATTCATTCCATGTTTTCCCTTGGAAGCCGAATAGTGTAGAGATTGAAGATCATCAAGTACACCATCATCCGCAAGCTGATTAGGGAGTTTATTTTCCTTCTTAAATTGTGGTTATGGACATGCATACTCAGATTGTAATTCGTATTCCCATGCCTATTATGAACTAAGTAGCTAGGGTGTTGGTTAGGAATAATGTGATTACTGTGCTTCATCTCTAGTAATGAATTGACTATAGCATTTTGGTTAATTGTTGTGCTTATTCTTATTTTATGCCCGCCTGGCCAGCCAGTATGGATAGCTCTCTCTAGTTTCAGGGATGATTTAGAGAGTGTGTGGCAATTCTCCACACTACGATCATTGTGTATTGGTGAACGCCAGTGACTGAGCTAGGGATAGCCAGTTGCCTTGTGCCTGATCAGTCGCACTCCATTGGGGTTGAAACACATCCCAAAAGATTCGGAGTTCCGAGAGGAATCCGCTAATAATACTGCGGGAAATGCATGATCAGTAATATTGCTAGAGCATATTTTATAACAATCACTAAAACCTAACCAGCGCCTGTCTTTAATCTGTCTATCTATTTGTTTACTCGTTGTTCTGTCATTTATTTTGCCTCAGCATAATTCCGATAAAACCCAACATTTTTATTATCTTTGAAACCATTAAAAAGTTATACAAAATAGGTAAAGTGGAAACTCATTCAGACCTTGGATTGATAATATTACTTGCTGCAGACTGTGTATACTTGCACAGGAATTCTAGAGTATTTCATATCATATTTTTACTCATTCTAGGAACCCAACACCTGCCCAACCAGAAATTCCAAAAAAGGAAGGTCTAAATGCAATCACACTAAGGAGTGGAGCCACCTTGAAGCCGCCTCCAATTCCTTCCAAAAATATCGAAGAAAAGACTGATAAGGTAAGTTCTGAACCCTCTGTTGTTTTTTATTACACCGAGCATGCTCCCTTTCCTCCTAGATTAGTCCAACCTAACAAGAAAAAGGAGGAAGAAGACAAGGATGCCTTAGAGGTATTCAGGAAAGTTTCAGTCATCAACCCACTCTTGGAGGTCGTTCAACAATTTCCAAGGTACGGGAAATTTTTGAAAAGATGATGTACCAAAAAGAAAATCTCCAACAAAAAGGTTAGTGAAAATCTTTCCATGCTTGCTTTTAAACCCTTACCTGAAAAATGCTTAGATCCAGGTATGTTTTCCTTACCTTGCATGTTAGGACATCACCATGTTAAACATGTCATGCTAGACTTAGGAGCTTCAATCAATGTTATGCCTATGTCTCTATATCATGAGTTAGGATTGACTAATTTGCATGAGACTAGTGTAATAATTCAATTAGCTGATAGATCTAGCATTACCCCTTTAGGTATCTGTGAGAATGTCCTTGTTAGAGGATTTTGTCTTTCCTGCTGATTTTTATATTCTTGATATGCCTGCACCATGTAACTCTACTTCTGCCTCTATTATTTTGGGTCGCCCTTTCATGAAAACGACCAAGGTAAACATTGATGTAGATTCAAGAGTTGTTACAGTAGGATTTAAAGGAAAGACAATGACATTTAGGGTAGTTGGTAATAACCCCCATTCCTCTACTAATCTAAGCACTATTGCTTCTGACCATGATATTTATATTTCTTCTCATGATGAATCCTTTGGAAGCCTTGCACCATTTGTCTACAACAGTGATGATGACAACCCGGGTTCATTGGTTCAAACCCGTTGAGCATAACGACGTTAAAAAAATTCCGCTTATGGGAGGCAAACCAATTTCTATCCTTTCCTTATTTCGTAGTTTATTCCTTTTTTATTTCCTTAATTATCTTTCTTTATTGCCATGTAGGGCCCTGTTGGGTTCCTAGAGTGAGTAAAAATGTAGTATAAAATACTCTAGAATTCCTGTGCAAGTATACACAGTCTGCAGCAAGTAATATTATCAATCCAAGGTCTGAATGAGTTTCCACTTTATCTATTTTGCGTAACTTCCTAATGGTTTCGAAGATAATAAAAATGTTGGGTTTTATAAGAATTATGCTGAAGCAAAATAAATGATAGAACAACGAGTAAACAAATAGATAGACAGATTAAAGACAGGCGCTGGTTAGGCTTTTAGTGATTGTTCTAAGATATGCTCTAGCAATATTATTGATCATGCATTTCTCGCAGTATTATTAGCGGATTCCTCCCGAAACTCCGGATCTTTTGGGATATGTTTCAAACCCAATGACGAGCGACCGATCAAGCACTAGGCAACTGGCTATCCCTAGCTCAGTCACTGGCGTTCACCAATACACAATGATCGTAGTGTGGATAATTGCCACACACTCTCTAAATCATCCCTGAAACTAGAGAGAGCTATTCACACCGGCTGGCCAGGCGGGCATAAAATAAGAATAAGCACAACAATTAACCAAAATGCGATAGTCAATTTATTACTAGAGATGAAGCACAGTAATCACATTATTCCTAACCAACACCCTAAGCTACTTAGTTCATAATAGGCATAGGAATACGAATTACAATCTGAGTATGCATGTCCATAACCACAAGTTGATAAAGAAAATAAACTCCCTAATCAGCTTGCGGTTGATGGTGTTCTTGATGATCTTCAATCTCCCTATCCTATTCGGCTTCCAAGGGAAAACATGGAATCCATTTGACTTTGACGGCTACTTCCTTTTATAGAAGGACAGGAGACTTGAATTAGGTCAACTTGGACACGTGTAGGGCTCTCCTTGCTCTTTTATCCCGAAAATAACTCAACAGAAGTCGGTTCATGAAGTTGGCTAACGAGCTGTGATGTGGCAGTTTCTGCTCCCAGTTTTGCTGCAGCATAGAATTTGCTCCCTCCATTCGCTCAGCAGCATAATCTGCACAAAATAATTTCCAATGCTTCCATTCTTCCAAATGGGTTAAATCATGTAATATCTATCTAAAACCAACCCTAATAAGCATAAAGGACACACAAATCCCTATATAATTGAGGCCTAAATAACTAACTTTTGGGCAGTTATCATACCCCCAAACTTGAACTATTGCGTGTCCCGAGCAATACTAACCAACCTTCCTTCAAGAATTTCAAAACATTAGACAAAGAATTAGCTTAATCAAACCAGACAGTCCAACACTACCTTTAACCTTTACCTGAGCACTCTGCAAAACCAAGCTCTGTTGCAGTAAAATGATTCTTCCGGCATGGACAAATAATCACCACTTTTCAACTTAATTCTAAGAACTCACCACAGCCTAGCTCTATTATCAGACATTTCAAAACATATTTTTAAAAGGGTTTATTTCATTATTTATCAGACTTAAAGCAGCCTTACAGTCATAAGCTCTTAAGCATGGGATGACCCACTTTATGGTGCAGTATACCCTTGCCTCAAGCTCATCACCAACTAGACTTAATACTCATTATAAAGCTAAAAAATCCTTAGTTATTCCATCTCTTGCCCCTCAGAATGACGACATTTTATGATGAAGCTCACCTAAGTTCTGGAAGACAGAAAACTGCTGGATCATCATTCATCACTCAAAACTTTTGCTCTGTCAATTTTTTTAGCAAAATCTTCAACAAATAATTTTTCAGCAAATAATTTTTCTCATCATTTTTTTTACATTTCCTAGGTCTTCTTTTGACGCGAAGACAAACTGTGGGTATCACAAATGTCCCCGGTTACTCAATAACCTAGCAAATTTTCATTTTGAATGAGAGGAATGCTCGAGCAAAATAATTGGAGTAGCAAAAAGTCCCCCAAACTTGAATTATTCATTGTCCCCAATCCAAGCGGCGAATTTTGAAATGAAACCGGTAATGTTTCAGATGTTGCAAACCGTGGGGCAATTCCATGGTTTGTCATCTGAAGACCCTCATTTACATCTTAAGTCTTTTCTAGGAGTTAGTGATTCTTTTGTAATTCAAGAAGTGCCTAGAGATGCTCTTAGATTAACTTTGTTCCCGTATTCTCTTAGAGATGGAGCAAAATCATGGTTAAACTCTTTTGCTCCAGGATCAATTAGGACATGGGATGAGTTAGCTGAACATTTTTTGAGTAAATATTTCCCACCTAATAGAAATGCTAAATTAAGGAGTGAAATAGTAGGGTTTAGGCAACTTGAGGATGAGACTTTTAGTGAGGCTTGGGAGAGGTTTAAGGAGCTTTTGCGAAAGTGTCCCCACCATGGGTTACCTCATTGTATTCAAATGGAAACATTTTACAATGGTTTGAATGGAGTAACCCAAGGTATGGTCGATGCTTCGGCTGGAGGGGCCCTTTTGGCAAAAACTTTTGATGAAGCCTATGAAATTTTAGAAAGAATATCTATTAATAGTTGTCAGTGGTCGGATGTTAGAGGCACAAATAAAAAGGTTAAGAGTGTGCTAGAGGTTGATGGTGTGTCCACCATTAGGGCTGATCTTGCTATGATTGCTAACGCTCTTAAGAATGTGACAGTGATTAGTCATCAGCAGCCACCAGCTATGGAGCCTGCAGCAGTGGTGAACCAAGTCACGGACGAAGCATGTGTCTATTGCGGTGAAGACCACAACTACGAGTTTTGCCCCAGCAATCCAGCTTCTGTGTTTTTTGTAGGTAATCAGAGGAACAACCCTTATTCTAACTTCTATAATCCAGGTTGGCGCAACCACCCCAACTTCTCATGGGGAGGTCAAGGAAATAATGTACAAGCGCAACAGAAGTTGAACCAGCCAGGATTTGCTAAAGCGCAGGTAATGCCCCAGCAAAATTCGGGAAATTCTCTCGAGGGGATGATGAAAGAATTTATGGCTCGCACAGACGCCGCAATTCAAAGTAATCAAGCTTCGATGAGGGCCCTGGAATTGCAAGTGGGTCAGCTGGCTAATGAGCTAAAGGCGAGGCCTCAAGGGAAACTTCCTTCGGATACTGAACACCCTCGAAGGGAAGGTAAGGAGCAAGTAAAGGCAGTAACTCTTAGGAGTGGTAAGCCATTAGAAGAGTCTAGAAAGACCCAGGATTTAAATAGTAATAGTGATAATATTGTTATTGTTGAAAAAGAGTTGGAGTTTGGTCAGGGTGCTGGAGGCAGCAAAGAAAATGCTGGAGCAGCTGGTTCTGCGCCAGATGTAGAACCACCATATGTGCTGCCCCCACCTTATGTACCACCTCTACCTTTTCCACAAAGGCAAAAGCCTAAGAATCAGGATGGTCAATTTAAAAAGTTTTTAGAAATTCTTAAGCAGTTGCATATAAATATCCCTTTAGTAGAAGCTATTGAGCAAATGCCTAATTATGCTAAATTTCTTAAGGATATTTTGACTAAAAAGAAAAGGTTAGGTGAGTTCGAAACTGTATCTCTTACTGAGGAGTGTAGTGCTATTCTTAAGAATGGGCTACCCCCCAAGGCTAAGGATCCAGAGTCATTTACTATACCTGTGTCTATAGGTGGAAAGGAATTAGGTAGAGCACTCTGTGATTTAGGTGCAAACATTAACCTTATGCCTCTTTCGGTCTATCGGAAGTTAGGTATTGGTGAAGCTAGACCTACCACAGTTACGCTCCAATTAGCTGATAGGTCTATCACATATCCAGAGGGTAAAATTGAGGATGTCTTAGTAAAAGTTGATAAATTCATATTTCCTGTTGATTTTATTATTTTAGACTATGAGGCTGATAAAGATGTCCCAATTATTCTAGGGCATTAATAGATGTTCAAAAAGGAGAATTAACAATGAGAGTCTGTAATGAGGAAGTGAAATTTAATGTGTTTAAAGCCATGAAATATCCAAATGAAATGGAGGATTGCTCCTTCATCAGGATTCTGGAGAGCACAGTTATTGAGACAGCAATACAGGATTCGGCTGATAAGCATTCAGAAAAGCATGGAGAGGTTAGTGTAGAAGATTTTGAATTTTGTTCTTTAGATAGAAAAAATGAAAAAGAATTGTTTAGGTGTGAGAATGTTTTTGAGTCTTTAGATTTAGATCAAAGAAAGGCTCCCCCAATTAAGCCATCCCTAATTGAGGCACCCACTTTAGATTTGAATCCTTTACCGGATCATCTAAAGTATGTGTATCTTGGGGAGAGTGATACGTTGCCCATTATTGTTGCATCAGATTTAATGCCGGAACATGAGGAGGCCTTAATAAAATTGCTGCAGCAATACCGCAAAGCTATAGGTTGGACATTGGCTGATATTCAGGGAATTAGCCCATCTTTTTGTATGCACAAAAACACTCTAGAGGAGGGATCCTTTAGGAGTATTGAGCAACAAAGAAGGCTTAACCCTGCAATGAAAGAGGTTGTTAAAAAGGAGGTAATTAAATGGTTGGATGCTGGGATTATCTATCCAATTGCCGATAGAAATTGGGTAAGCCCTGTCCAATGTGTTCCTAAGAAATGAGGTGTCACTGTGGTGAGCAATAAAGATAATGAGCTGATTCCAACCATGACAGTAACTGGCTGGAGGGTTTGTATGGATTACAGAAGGCTTAATAAAGCCACCCGAAAGGATCATTTCCCTCTACCATTTATCGACCAGATGTTGGATCGATTGGCTGGTCAGGCCTATTACTGTTTCTTGGATGGTTATTCTGGGTATAACCAGATTACTATTGCTCCTGAAGATCAGGAGAAAACCATTTTCACCTGCCCTTATGGGACATTCGCTTTTAGGAGAATGCCTTTTGGCCTTTGCAATGCTCCAGCAACATTTCAGCGGTGTATGCTAGCAATTTTTTCTGACATGATTGAGTCTACTGTTGAAGTCTTTATGGGCGATTTTTCAGTTTTTGGAGGGTCTTTTCAGAGTTGTCTGGATAATTTAGGAAAGGTATTATAAAGATGTGAGGATACCCATCTAGTTCTTAATTGGGAGAAGTGCCACTTCATGGTGAAGGAGGGCATAGTGTTAGGTCATAGGATTTCTAAAAATGGTCTAGAAGTTGATAGAGCAAAAGTTGAGGTTATTGAAAGGCTAGAGCCACCAAATTCCGTGAAGGGAATTCGGAGTTTTTTAGGACATGCTGGATTTTATAGGAGGTTCATAAAGGATTTTTCCAAAATCAGTAAACCTCTTTGTAACTTATTGTGCACTGATCATGTTTTTGACTTTAATGCAGATTGTAGGAAGGCTTTTGAAACGTTAAAGGCTGCTTTAATCTCAGCACCCATTCTCTGCGCGCCTAATTGGAATTTGTCATTCGAGGTAATGTGTGATGCGAGTGATGTTGCGGTAGGTGCGATGCTGGGGCAAAAGCAGGGCAAATTTATTCATCCTATATATTATGCAAGCAAGGTTTTAAATGAAGCACAGGTCAACTACACAACTACTGAAAAGGAGTTGTTAGCTGTTGTGTTTGCTTTTGAGAAATTTCGACCATATTTGGTTGGATCTAAAGTCACGGTGTTCACGGATCATGCAGCAATAAGGTATTTAATGTCTAAAAAGGATGCAAAGCCGAGACTAATTCGTTGGATTTTATTACTGCAGGAATTTGACTTGGAGATAAAAGACAAGAAGGGATCAGAGAATGTCATTGCAGATCATTTATCTCGTCTTGATCCATCATCATTTTTGTTGGAGCAATCTGCCATTTCCGATTCTTTTCCAGATGAGCAGCTTTTTGCTGTTTAGGTAAAGGTAGTCAGGGATGTCCCTTGGTATGCTGATATTGCCAACTTTTTAGTAAAGGGAGTCACCCCTATTGATATGGACTGGAGGCAGAAGAAAAAGTTTAAGCATGATGCGAAATTTTTCTTTTGGGATGAGCCGTCTATGTATAAGCAATGCTCTGACGGTATTATTCGTAGGTGTGTTTCAGGTGCTGAAGCAAAAGAAATCCTGGAGCAATGTCACTCTTCGCCGTATGGAGGTCTTTTCAGCGGACAAAGGACAGCTATGAGGATTTTGCATTGCGGATTCTTGTGGCCTACATAATTCAAGGATGCCCATTGGTTCTACAAGCAATGTGACGCTTGCCAGAGGAGAGGAAATTTTGGACCAAGAGATGAAATGCCTCTTACTTACATTTTAGAAGTTGAATTATTTGATGTATGGGGTATTGACTTTATGGGGCCATTTCCCCCTTCTAATGGCAATGTTTTTATCTTATTGGCAGTTGATTATGTGTCCAAGTGGGTGGAGGCCATCGCATGCCATCAGAGTGATGCCAAGACAGTAGCAAGGTTTCTTCAATCGCACATCTTTGCGTGGTTTGGGACACCTAGGGCTTTAGTGAGTGATGAGGGTACACATTTTGTTAATAATATCTTAACTCAGCTTTTAGCTAAGTATGGGATTAAGCATAGGATAGCTACCCCTTATCACCCACAAGCAAATGGTCAAGCTGAAATTAGTAATAGGGAAATTAAAGCTATTTTAGAGAAAGTAGTCCATCCATCTAGAAAGGATTGGTCCTTTAGGTTGGATGAGGCTCTTTGGGCTTATAGGACAGCTTATAAGACTCCTTTAGGTATGTCTCCCTATAGGTTAGTATATGGGAAAGCTTGCCATTTACCATTAGAGCTTGAGCATAAAACATTTTGGGCTTTGAAAAAGTTAAATTTTGATCTGAGTCGTGCAGGAGCAATAAGAATGCTGCAGCTTAATGAGTTAGAGGAATTTCGCCAATTTTCTTATGAGAATACGAAAATGTATAAGGAGAAGACTAAGCTGTGGCATGACAAAAAAATTAAATCTAAGGAGTTTGTCAAGGGTCAGAAAGTTTTGCTTTATAATTCTAGATTAAAATTATTTCCTGGAAAATTAAAATCTAAATGGTCAGGACCGTTTATTGTGGTTGAAGTTTTTCCCAATGGAGCAATTACTTTGCAGGATGAAAAAGATGGGAGAGTATTCAAGGTGAATGGACAGCGTGTGAAAAATTATTGGGGTGAGGAATTTCAGGTGAAATATCCTTCCCTAAGGTTGATTGATGATTGAGAGAGCAGGGCTTTTGCGGGAGCATTTCACAGAGAAAAATTTTGAGCTCCCAGAAATTTTATTTTCCGTTAATTGATTTTATTTGTCGGTTAGGTTAGATTTAATTTTGCATGATTTATTAGATTTTATCTTTTATATTTTTATTTTTGGTAGGGTAGGTTTGATCTATTTTTGATTTGATTTGATTTTCGAGTTATTTATTTGAATTATCTTGCAATTATCTTTTAGTTAGATTTTATGTAGATTTTTATTTTCGGTTATTTGAATTCTAGTTTTAATAGAGATTTTCTCTAATTTATTCAGCTTCTTTCGAGAATAACAGGTTAGGTTGGCTTTGATTGGTTCAATTTGAAAGGATTTGATTTATCCATTTTAAAATTCAAATTCCGTATCTAAAATTCTTCAGGATCGGAAGATTGTTGTGGCAAAGATATTGCTGGAGCAAAACATGCCGAGTTAGAAGGGTTTCCGTTGGAATTTATTATTGTTACCGTTGGATTTAGCTTTGAATTCTCGCAGGTAAATGTGCGTGCGCTATCTGATGAGGCCACGTGTAGCAGAGTAATTATCCGAGGGTTTCAATGATGACAGCACGTCAATTTTACCATGGGCGTTTGGAATCTGAAATTTTACTGTTGGTAATTTTTGAATTTCAGGTTTGGATTTTTAATTTCCAACGGTAATATTAGTTATGGCAGGGCAAATCTTTTCGGTTAAGGTTCGTGTTTGCTAGAGCCTTATTTATTCGCAAACGCTGGTAAGTTTCTCCCACTTCGTCTTCTTGATCAATCTTTGTGCGTGTGTTTTTCTTTCTTTCTTTACAATCTCTATCAAAACCCTTTTCCATCTCCAATGGCTAAAACAAGAGCCCGAAAAGAGAGAGAAAGTGAAGAGGAAGAGGTGCCGGTTACACCGGAAGTGCAGAAAGGAAAAACGAAGAAAAAGAGAACGCCAGAAGAAAAAGAGGCTAAGCGAAGAAGAAGACAGCAGAGAGTTGAAGAACAAGAAAGAGCAAGAGAGGAGGAGGTTGTGGCAAAAGAAGATGAAAACCCAAAAGAATCTGACAAACCGAATCAAGAAAAGGATGGACAGGAAGTGGCAACTATAGAAGAGGCTCGGGAGGAAATTCAGAGTGGGATTATGCAGATGGAGGCTGTAGGGGAAGAAGGCAGAGAGCCAGTTCAGGAGGCTCGTGTGGAGGTTATCAT
Source organism: Luffa acutangula (assembly GCA_036850905.1). Classification (NCBI taxonomy): domain Eukaryota; kingdom Viridiplantae; phylum Streptophyta; class Magnoliopsida; order Cucurbitales; family Cucurbitaceae; genus Luffa; species Luffa acutangula. The sequence continues at coordinate 22,453,489 of CM072087.1, forward strand.
ACCTGAACCTCCGAAACGACGTAGCATTAAGCGGAAGGCTGGGCGAATTCAAGTGATAAGGACTGATACCCCCTCGCCTCTATCATCTGGTTCCGAAAGTGAGAGGGCCGAGCAAGAGGAACGAGAGAAAAACGAGGCTGAGGAAAAAAGGCGAGAAGAAGCTGAGAAACAGGCAGAGGAGGAACAGTTGCTGAAGCGGAGAGAAGAGAAGGGCAAAAAGATTGCTGAAGCATCAGAGGAGTGTTGGTACGATTTTAATCCGCAAGCGCACGGGTCGTCACAAGTAATATAAAACGGAAAATATTCCGAGTATCGAATCCTCAGGGAGGCGAAGCGAAACTTAAGCAAATAATTAAAATTCTCTTGAGCACTGAAAATACTTAGGTGAAATAATATTTAGGGACCACTTCATGTAATAAAAAGGACTTAAATTCAAGACAATTAATGAAAACAAATTGATCAATCAAAAAAAATAAAATGTGGAGAAAGAGTTTTCTTTAAATGGGAAGAGGGGTCTTGAAAATCGATGATTAGCTCAATAATTGCTATAATTATCCTATCACATTGCCCAACTAATTATAATCCTAGAATCTCCGTTAATCACATAGGATCTCCTGTCGGTTTCCCCTAATTGTAATTAATTCATTTTAACAACCTAAGTGTCCTTAGCGCTATTAAAAATCATTAATTATTACGCTCTGATTCATTTTAGGAATCTAAGTTTAATAAACTAATCTCTGTGTCACAACGGGCAATTAAACTAGTTGCATGGATTATGATCTATCCTAATTTCTCTCCGTCGAGTTTCCATTAAGAATCGAATCATTACACAATTGGACAGATTGAGTAAAGCATTAAGCACGACCATACAAATAATTAGGACATGGGCAAGAGAAGAGATATTATAACAATATTTCCACTATCATTTTATTTCAAGACCCCAAATTGGGGTTTAGCTACACATAATATCCACAATAATTACAAGGGAAAGCATATTAAAGAGCATAAAAGGAAAGGAATTGACCGTCGAAAAACTCCTCGCTAACGCTTGGAGCCCCGCTGACTACTCCTCGAGCCTCTAAGATTGCTCCCCAAAATTCCCAATATTTTCCCACTAGAAGAATCCTCTCAAAAAGGCTTAAAAGCCTTGAGAGGGGCTCCAAGAAAGGAGCCTAAGAGAGGAAAGAAAGGATGAATTGGTTGATTGTTTGATTGATGAGAAATGAGGCACCCAAGGGCGCCTATTTATAGGCCTGGAATAGGGGTAGCGTCGCGACGCTGCCTTGCTAAGCGTCGCGACGCTGCTGCGCACGCGGCTTGGGCAACAAGAAAGGGCAGCGTCGCGACGCTGCCTTGCTAAGCGTCTCGACGCTGTCCAGATTTTCCAGATTTTTCAGCTTCATTTTGGGCTGATTTTTGGGCCTTCTTCTTCATTTCTCTTGGTCTTTTCTTCATAGATGTCTTCTTTGGACCTCCAATTGCATCAAGCTAGGATTTGGGCTATAATTACTTCAATTTTGGCTCTTTTTCTTCCAAAATCACCAACTTAGTTCCTAAGGACCAAATAACAAAATTCATTAAATATATTCATTAAAAATACGATTAAAGCACCAAAAAGCTTAATAAATTGAGACTAAAATAGCGATATTTCTGCTCGCTATCACACCCCCAAACTTAAGCTTTTGCTAGTCCCGAGCAAAATAATTCTTAAGATGCATGAAATAGAATCGCTCAACCCTCAATGATTTTGGAATTCTTAGGATCGAATGGAAAACATGCAAGTGGAATAAGCAAGCACCGCATACTCTTGAAGAAATCTTAAACTAGTTTGAACTTAAGATTAATGAATAGCATGCTCAAGACTTATCTATTGATTCTTTTACTAACCTAGATTAGTCTTATGGTTTTCTCCATTTGTTTTCCCCTACACTGGGTAAGAGCCCCTAATACTTCGGAGTCCTTCTATCATGAAAAAAAAAGTAACCAGGGTGCCTGTCATCTTTTTTTTTTTCTTTTTTTTTTCATGGGGGAGCAGACTTCTCACATGATTTTTCTTTTTCTCTACTTTTTCTTTTCTTTTTCTTTTGCTCCTCCCCCAAACTTGCATTTTGATATCTAATGGTACTAGCTTTCACACTACGGTGCAGGGACCCTTAACCCGAATTTTATTCTCTGGTTGGCCTAACTGATCACACCGCAGGTAGCTCTTTTTACCCCAAGGTTTTTTTTTTTCTTTTGAGCAAGCAAAAATTCTTTATCAACAGATTTTCTTTTTCTCACATTTTCTTTTGTTGCTTTTGCTTTTCTCTCAGCAGGCATAACATTTTTTCCTACCTAGTTCTTTAGAGCAATCAAGCATGAACTTCCTAATATTAGAAACTAAGCCTATCGGGGTGACAACAACTTTGAAAACCATAATAAGAATCTAGATTTTCAAAGACGTCATTAGATAAGACTATTGCATGCTTTAGACATCAAAACTAAGTATCAAAAAATTTTAAAATTTCACAATTTCTGCCGTGCTCCCAGATTCCACAACATATAAACCATTTTCTCCCAAAATTTCAAAAATCACATCCTTGGCTATCATGGCTACCTATTCATGCATCCAACAGAATTTAAATATGCTCAACACAGCGGAAGCCTCCCCCCCAAACTTAAACTAAACATTGTCCCCAATGTTTTAAAACAGAAAAGCATAAAGAGAGATACTGAGACTTCCCTGAGCTAGGAGCGCTTCATCCTCTTCCTTTGAATCCATGAAAAATGGGAAATGTGGAATTTTGGGATTTGCTAAGGTGATCCTGCAAAACAAAATTGGATCATGGAGCAAAGAAAATTATTTACCGCAAAAACAACTAACTACTTTAATCCTTGGGTTGCCTCCCAAGCAGCGCTTTCTTTAACGTCTTTAGCTAGACTAGGCTCGGCACACTTACGGAGGCTCAAAATAAAAATTTTCATCATCCTCCGGGCCCTGCAAGAAATCACGCACCGAATTGCAAACTACAAACAGGGGAGAAAAAAAACTTTCCCCTGGCCCATCTTCACTAAAGAGATTCTCATAATAACATTTTAGAAAATAATCAGCCGCAACAAATCTCTTTTCTAAATCTCTATTCTCAAAACAATTGTTAACAGAGTCATCAAGCATTAAAATATCTACTGGTCTAGGATCTAGAGATGGCCTATCAATCATGCCAGTCCATTCATCAGAAAAAATATCTACATGCTCAGTAGATCCTTCAGACTCAGAATTAAAAAATGATTCAACTAAGCTATCATATGACTCATCATCAGAAGAATTAAAGAATTCAAGAATTTCAGGATAAGATTCTATACTATGCACAGATTCAAGTTCTTTTGGGTCAGATTCTATGCTATACACATCATCAGGACATGAAAAGAAAGTATTCACATTGTCAGGATTCATGCATTCAGGAATGTCAAGATCGGACTCAATAGATTCACTGTAATCATGGTCAGACTCAAAATTATCTATCGAGCAATCTTTTTTATGCCTTTTATGTTTATGCTCAATGTTAGGCAATTCAATATCATCATCAAAATTATTCATTTCAGGCAATTCCAATTCATTTTCAAAGGAAGGTAAATCATCAACTGCAGATCTTTCATTATCACAAGCAGGCAAGTTTAATTCATTTTCAAAGTCAGGCAGATCCAAATCATTTTCAGACAGAGGATTATCCATATATGCATCATGATCAAAATTTGCATTATCAATAAGCATTTCTCCTAAGCCTAGGCCAATATTATAGTCTACCTCTTCATCGTCATCAGTCAAGTATTCAGGCCCAACAGAGAAACATGTATGCAAACTACAAACAGCGATTCATCTTGGCAAAAAATACTAAACACGACTTTTTCATCATCAATATTCAAGGTAAGCTTACCTGTATGCAGGCTAATCTCAGCCTTACCAGTGGCTAGGAAAGGTCTGCCTAAGATAATTGGCACTTCTTTGTCCTCCTTCATGTCTAGTACCACGAAATCTACAGGGAAGATGAATTTGTTGACTTTCACCAACACGTCCTCATCAACACCCATCGGGTGGGTAATCGATCTGTCAGCAAGCTGGAGAGTGACGTCGGTGTCTGTCATACCTGATAAACCAATCTTCCTGTACACAGAGTAGGGCATCAAATTTATACTTGCTCCTAAATCACATAGAGCCCTATCAAAGGATACTTCTCCTATGGTGCAGGGAACAGTAAAACTCCCTGGATCTTTCTGTTTAGAGGGTATTCTACCAGAAATAATGGTACTGCTACTCTCAGATAAATTAAAAACTTCTTTTTTCAGACTTTTCTTTTTAGAAAGCATTTCCTTCATGAATTTTCCATAATTTGGCATATTATACAAAGCTTCTACCAATGGAATACTCACAGACAACTTTTTAAACATTTCTAAAAATTTTTGAAATTGTTCATCTAATTTGACATTCTTAAATCTTTGAGGAAAAGGTAACTCCCTGAAATCAAAGGTTGGACATTCGCCCCTCCGCTTGGGCGGGCTAATATGCGAACCTCTGTCATGGTGGTTGCATGGAACCACTTCTTCCTCAGTCAGCTTCTTATTGTCATTCTGCCTCTCATCTTCTTTTCTACCTGCAAAGTTGTTAGAAAAATCACATTTTAATTCAATAGAGTTGGGAGGATGTTGGAACCTTTCAGAGGAGGCTTTTTGTGCCTCAGCCCCTTCATTTTCATCCCTTCTCTTTTCTTCTTCCTTTTTCTTCTCTGAACTGTTCTCCAGTCTTCTGCCACTTCTCAAAACCACCATCTTACACTGCTCTTTCGGGTTAGGCTCAGTATCACTTGGAAATTTTCCCTTTTGAAGGGCATTTACTGCTGAAGCAATCTGACCTATCTGTACTTCCATATTCTTTAGAGCTGCGTCGTGGTTGTTTACTGATGTCTGGAGATTTACATTCAATATTCTTTGTTCTTTGATGAATAAAGCCACCATCTCCTCCAGATTATTTTTCTTTTCAGGAGTACTTGTTGATGCAAAACCTGGGGGTGGTTGCAAAACATTCTTCGTATTTGCATATGAGAAGTTCTCGTGATTGCGCAGACTGGGGTGGTAGAAGTTTGGTACTCCTTGAGTATATGATCTATTTCCTATGTATTGAACTTCTTCCACATCTTGACCTTCCTTCTTTAAATGACCTTCAGCTAAGGTGGAAATGGACTTAACCACCTCAGATGACGTCAATTTGTTTAGTGCATTGGTCAGAGATGCCAGTTGCGCTTTCAGTGAACTTGACTCATCCAATTCATATAATCCAGCCTTTTTTGTAATTGTTCCTCTCTCCGTCGGCCATTGATAACTCGTTGCCGCCATTTCCTCAAGCAGGTCTTTGGCTTCTGTCACTATTTTTGAAAGAAAACTCCCTCCTGCTGATGTGTCAAGGACTGTCTTTGTGGAGGGGTTTAATCCATTATAAAATAACTGTACCTGAAGCCAATCAGGATATCCGTGTTGGGGGCATCACCTAAGCATTTCCTTATATCTTTCCCACGCTTCGTATAACTGCTATTCGTCAAGCTGTCTGAATGTTCCCATTTCAGTCTGGAGCTTGGTAGTCTTAGCTGGTGGAAAAAATTTTGTCAGAAAAGCCTGTGCAAGCTCGTCCCAAGTACTGATGCTGCCCGTCTCGCCTGATTCGAGCCAATCTTTTGCTTTATCCTGTAGAGAAAATGGAAACAGCCTCAATCTGATCGCGTCGGCCGGAACTCCATTCATTTTTACCGTCCCGCATATTTCTAGGAATGATCGCAGATGAGAGTGGGGGACCTCGGAAGGATGTCCCTTGAACGAGTTATCGCGTGCCATCTGAATCAACCCTGTTTTTAGCTCAAAATTTGTAGCTTGGATGGGGGCGTAAACAATTCCAGAATTCTCGGTAGGAAGAACTGGCTGCAGAAAATCTCTAATTGCCTTGGGAGCTTCTTCTTGGTGGGCCATCGCTTCTGCTAATCTTTTTTCTCTTCTAATGGATTTAAGTGTCCTGTTAATCTCAAGATCTAGCAGAAATAGATCAACCACCTTGTTTCTTCGCATACAATGCTCCCAGATAAATAAAAGAACCAAACAAAAATGAAAATAAAATAATATTCACAAAATGATGAAAGAAAAAAATATTTACACCTAAATTACCATTTATCCTTTTCTTTTCGATGTCAAGAAAAATTAATTTTTTGCTTAAAAATCAAGCCTCCCCGGCAACGGCGCCAAAAACTTGTTGGTACGATTTTAATCCGCAAGCGCACGAGTCGTCACAAGTAATATAAAACGGAAAATATTCCGAGTATCGAATCCTCAGGGAGGCGAAGCGAAACTTAAGCAAATAATTAAAATTCTCTTGAGCACTGAAAATACTTAGGTGAAATAATATTTAGGCACCACTTCAAGTAATAAAAAGGACTTAAATTCAAGAAAATTAATGAAAACAAATTGATCAATAAAAAAAATAAAATGTGGAGAAAGAGTTTTCTTTAAATGGGAAGAGGGGTCTTGAAAATCGATGATTAGCTCAATAATTGCTATAATTATCCTATCACATTGCCCAACTAATTATAATCCTAGAATCTCCGTTAATCACATAGGATCTCCTGTCGGTTTCCCCTAATTGTAATTAATTCATTTTAACAACCTAAGTGTCCTTAGCGCTATTAAAAATCATTAATTATTACGCTCTGGTTCATTTTAGGAATCTAAGTTTAATCAACTAATCCCGGTGTCACAACGGGCAATTAAACTAGTTGCATGGATTATGATCTATCCTAATTTCTCTCCGTCGAGTTTCCATTAAGAATCGAATCATTACACAATTGACCAGATTGAGTAAAGCATTAAGCACGACCATGCAAATAATTAGGACATGGGCAAGAGACAAGAAATTATAACAATATTTCCACTATCATTTCATTTCAAGACCCCAAATTGGGGTTTAGCTACACATAATATCCACAATAATTACAAGGGAAAGCATATTAAAGAGCATAAAAGGAAAGGAATTGACCGTCGAAAAACTCCTCGCTGACGCTTGGAGCCCCGCTGACTACTCCTCGAGCCTCTAAGATTGCTCCCCAAAATTCCCAATATTTTCCCACTAGAAGAATCCTCTCAAAAAGGCTTAAAAGCCTTGAGAGGGGCTCCAAGAAAGGAGCCTAAGAGAGGAAAGAAAGGATGAATTGGTTGATGGTTTGATTGATGAGAAATGAGGCACCCAAGGGCGCCTATTTATAGGCCTGGAATAGGGGTAGCGTCGCGACGCATCCTTGCTAAGCGTCGCGACGCTGCTGCGCACGCGGCTTGGGCAACAAGAAAGGGCAGCGTCGCAACGCTGTCCAGATTTTCCAGATTTTTCAGCTTCCTTTTGGGCTGATTTTTGGGCCTTCTTCTTCATTTCTCTTGGTCTTTTCTTCATAGATGTCTTCTTTGGACCTCCAATTGCATCAAGCTAGGATTTGGGCTATAATTACTTCAATTTTGGCTCTTTTTCTCCCAAAATCACCAACTTAGTTCCTAAGGACCAAACAACAAAATTCATTAAATATATTCATTAAAAATACGATTAAAGCACCAAAAAGCTTAATAAATTGAGACTAAAATAGCGACATTTCTGCTCGCTATCAAGGAGCACGATGAAATAGCAGAGCGACAGGTGCCATACGAGCGCTTCGTCAATAATTTTGCTAGAGCAAAATACACTAAGCTCCTGAAAAGGGATTTTCTGTTCGAAAGAGGTTTCAGTGGTGATCTTCCAAAATTTCTAAGTACCGGCATAGCTGACCACGGCTGGGAGCTATTTTGTGCTAAGCCAGAGGCTGTGAACGCACAGGTGGTGCGAGAATTTTATGCCAACATTGATAAAGAAGAAGGTTTCCTGGTAATTGTTAGAGGAGTCGAGATAGATTGGAGTCCAAGTGCGATCAACGCACTGTACCATCTTCAAAACTTCCCCCACGCGGCATTCAATGAAATGGCAGTCGCGCCATCTGAGGAGCAATTAAGTAATGCTGTCCGGGAGGTAGGAATTGAGGGGGTGCAGTGGCAACTATCAAAGACTCAGAAAAGGACATTCCAATCGGCTTACTTGAACAAGGAAGCAAACACGTGGATGAGTTTCATCAGGCAGAGGTTGCTTCCGACAACGCACGACTCGACAGTATCCAGGGAACGAATTCTTTTGGCTTTTGCTATCTTAAGGTCTCTCAGTATTGACGTAGGAAAAATTGTTTGTAATGAAATTGCTTGCTGCTGGAAGAAAAAGGTGGGGAAACTGTTCTTTCCAAATACAATTACTATGCTGTGCAGACAAGCAGGGGTTCCAGCGCACGCAGGAGATACGTCAAGGTGGGCTTATCCACGACATCAATATGATTCTAGAACAACTGGCACTTTCGGCCAGTCGGCAAGAGTTTGCTGAAAGGCAAACTTTAACCTTCTGGAACTATGTTAAGAATCGAGATGCCAGCTAAAGAAGGGCACTGCAAGAGAATTTTTCCAAGCCGTATCCAGCCCTTCGTACATTCCCTGAAGATCTGTTGAACCCTTGGATTCAACCGCCACCTGCTGAGAAAGAAGATGAAGAGGAAGATCTGGGTCAGGAAGATTGAAGAGAGATTTGAGCGCGCAAGCTTTTTTGATGAAATATTTTGTTTGCTGGCGCATTCCTGACCTCATCTTTTATATGACTGCTTATCTTGTTTCTTTCTAATCTTTTTAATTTTTACTTTGAAAAAAAAAATATCTGCTTTGTAATATTTTTTTTTTATGATTTTAATGAAATTTCTGAATGTTTCTATTGCATGAGCACTGACTGACTCTAACTTAACTATTTTCTTCTGAATTTTTGAAGCTTGGACTGATTACGCTTAGTTAGATCAAGGTATTCTGATCTCCAGAAACCTTTTGCTTGAGCATTTCTTCTAGCCTGGACTGTTGCTGCGGCAAGAAGATTTTTGACGGTAGTATTGACTTATATGATCCACTTTAAGCTTAATCTAAGTCCCATGTTTAGTTTAAAAATTCAGATAGAAAAATTTAAGTTTGGGGGTATAATTGCTTAATTAATGATTCATTGAGGACAATGAATAGTTCAAGTTTGAGGGACTTTTTGCTACTCCAATTATTTTGCTCGAGCATTCCTCTCCTTCAAAATTAGAATTTGCTAGGTTATTGAGTAACCAGGGACATTTGTGATACCCACAGTTTGTCTTCGCGTCAAAAGATGATCTAGGAAATGTAAAAAAATGAGGAAAAATAAGAAAAATTATTTGTTGAAAAAAATTATTTGTTGAAGATTTTGCTGAAAAAAATTGACGGAGCAAAAGTTTTGAGGGATGAATGATGATCCAGCAGTTTTTCTGTCTTCCAGAACTTAGGTGAGCTTCATCATAAAATGTCGCCATTCTGAGAGGCAAGAGATGAAATAACTAAGGATTTTTTAGCTTTATAATGAGTATTGAGCCTAGTTGGTGATGAGCTTGAGGCAAGGGTATACTGCACCATAAAGTGGGTCGTCCCATGCTTAAGAGCTTATGACTGTAAGGCTCCTTTAAGTCTGGTAAATAATGTTATAAACCCCTTTAAAAATATGTTTTGAAATGTTTGATAATAGAGCTAGGCTGTGGTGAGTTCTTAGAATTAAGTTGAAAAGTGGTGATTATTTGTCCCTACTGAAGGAATCATTTTGTTGCAGTAGAGCTTGGTTTTGCAGAGTGCTCAGGTAAAGGTTAAAGGTAGTGTTGGACTGTCTGGTTTGATTAAGCTAAATCTTTGTCTAAAGTTTTGAGATTCTTGAAGGAAGGTTGGTTAGTATTGCTCGGGACGCGCAATAATTCAAGTTTGGGGGTATGATAACTGCCCAAAAGGTAGTTATTTAGGCTCCATTTATATAAGGATTTGTGTGTCTTTAATGCTTAATAGGGTTGGTTTTATAGAGATATTACATGATTTAACCCATTTGGAAGAATGGAAGCTTTGGAAATCAATTTGTGCAGATTATGCTGCTGAGCGACTGGAAGGTGCAAATTCTATGCTGCAACAAAACTGGGAGCAGAAACTGCCACATCACAGCTCGTTAGCCAACTTCATGAACCGACTTCTATTGAGATATTTTCGGGATAAAGGATCAAGAAGAGCCTTACACGTGTCCTAGTTGACCTAATTCAAGCCTCCCACCCTTCTATAAAAGGAAGTAGCCGTCAAAGTCAAATTCATTCCATGTTTTCCCTTGGAAGCCGAATAGTGTAGAGATTGAAGATCATCAAGTACACCATCATCCGCAATCTGATTAGGGAGTTTATTTTCCTTCTTAAATTGTGGTTATGGACATGCATACTCAGATTGTAATTCGTATTCCCATGCCTATTATGAACTAAGTAGCTAGGGTGTTGGTTAGGAATAATGTGATTACTGTGCTTCATCTCTAGTAATGAATTGACTATAGCATTTTGGTTAATTGTTGTGCTTATTCTTATTTTATGTCCGCCTGGCCAGCCGATATGGATAGCTCTCTCTAGTTTCAGGGATGATTTAGAGAGTGTGTGGCAATTCTCCACACTACGATCATTGTGTATTGGTGAACGCCAGTGACTGAGCTAGGGATAGCCAGTTGCCTAGTGCCTGATCGGTCGCACTTCATTGGGGTTGAAACACATCCCAAAAGATTCGGAGTTCCGGGAGGAATCCGCTAATAATACTGCGGGAAATGCATGATCAATAATATTGCTAGAGCATATTTTATAACAATCACTAAAACCTAACCAGCACCTGTCTTTAATCTGTCTGTCTATTTGTTTACTCGTTGTTCTGTCATTTATTTTGCCTCAGCATAATTCCGATAAAACCCAACATTTTTATTATCTTTGAAACCATTAAAAAGTTATACAAAATAGGTAAAGTGGAAACTCATTCAGACCTTGGATTGATAATATTACTTGCTGCAGACTGTGTATACTTGCACAGGAATTCTAGAGTATTTCATATCATATTTTTACTCACTCTAGGAACCCAACACCTGCCCAACAAGAAATTCCAAAAAAGGAAGGTCTAAATGCAATCACACTAAGGAGTGGATCCACCTTGAAGCCGCCTCCAATTCCTTCCAAAAATATCGAAGAAAAGACTGATAAGGTAAGTTCTGAACCCTCTGTTGTTTTTTATTACACCGTGCATGCTCCCTTTCCTCTTAGATTAGTCCAACCTAACAAGAAAAAGGAGGAAGAGGACAAGGATGCCTTAGAGGTATTCAGGAAAGTTTCAGTCATCAACCCACTCTTGGAGGTCGTTCAACAATTTCCAAGGTATGGGAAATTTTGGAAAAGATGATGTACCAAAAAGAAAATCTCCAACAAAAAGGTTAGTGAAAATCTTTCCATGCTTGCTTTTAAACCCTTACCTGAAAAATGCTTAGATCCAGGTATGTTTTCCTTACCTTGCATGTTAGAACATCACCATGTTAAACATGTCATGCTAGACTTAGGAGCTTCAATTAATGTTATGCCTATGTCTCTATATCATGAGTTAGGATTGACTAATTTGCATGAGACTAGTGTAATAATTCAATTAGCTGATAGATCTAGCATTACCCCTTTAGGTATCTGTGAGAATGTCCTTGTTAAAATAGAGGATTTTGTCTTTCCTGTTGATTTTTATATTCTTGATATGCCTGCACCATGTAACTCTACTTCTGCCTCTATTATTTTGGGTCGCCCTTTCATGAAAACGACCAAGGTAAACATTGATGTAGATTCAAGAGTTGTTACAGTAGGATTTAAAGGAAAGAAAATGACATTTAGGGTAGTTGGTAATAACCCCCATTCCTCTACTAATCTAAGCACTATTGCTTCTGACCATGATATTTATATTTCTTCTCATGATGAATCCTTTGGAAGCCTTGCACCATTTGTCTACAACAGTGATGATGACAACCCGGGTTGATTGGTTCAAACCCATTGAGCATAACGACGTTAAAAAAATTCCGCTTATGGGAGGCAAACCAATTTCTATCCTTTCCTTATTTCGTAGTTTATTCCTTTGTTATTTCCTTAATTATCTTTCTTTATTGCCATGTAGGGCCCTGTTGGGTTCCTAGAGTGAGTAAAAATGTAGTATAAAATACTCTAGAATTCCTGTGCAAGTATACACAGTCTGCAGCAAGTAATATTATCAATCCAAGGTCTGAATGAGTTTCCACCTTATCTATTTTGCGTAACTTCCTAGTGGTTTCGAAGATAAGAAAAATGTTGGGTTTTATAAGAATTATGCTGAAGCAAAATAAATGATAGAACAACGAGTAAACAAATAGATAGACAGATTAAAGACAGGCGCTGGTTAGGCTTTTAGTGATTGTTCTAAGATATGCTCTAGCAATATTATTGATCATGCATTTCTCGCAGTATTATTAGCGGATTCCTCCCGAAACTCCGGATCTTTTGGGATATGTTTCAAACCCAATGACGAGCGACCGATCAAGCACTAGGCAACTGGCTATCTCTAGCTCAGTCACTGGCGTTCACCAATACACAATGATCGTAGTGTGGATAATTGCCACACACTCTCTAAATCATCCCTGAAACTAGAGAGAGCTATTCACACCGGCTGGCCAGGCAGGCATAAAATAAGAATAAGCACAACAATTAACCAAAATGCGATAGTCAATTTATTACTAGAGATGAAGCACAGTAATCACATTATTCCTAACCAACACCCTAAGCTACTTAGTTCATAATAGGCATAGGAATACGAATTACAATCTGAGTATGCATGTCCATAACCACAAGTTGATAAAGAAAATAAACTCCCTAATCAGCTTGCGGTTGATGGTGTTCTTGATGATCTTCAATCTCCCTATCCTATTCGGCTTCCAAGGGAAAACATGGAATCCATTTGACTTTGACGGCTACTTCCTTTTATAGAAGGACAGGAGACTTGAATTAGGTCAACTTGGACACGTGTAGGGCTCTCCTTGCTCTTTTATCCCGAAAATAACTCAACCGAAGTCGGTTCATGAAGTTGGCTAACGAGCTGTGATGTGGCAGTTTCTGCTCCCAGTTTTGCTGCAGCATAGAATTTGCTCCCTCCAGTCGCTCAGCAGCATAATCTGCACAAAATAATTTCCAATGCTTTCATTCTTCCAAATGGGTTAAATCATGTAATATCTATCCAAAACCAACTCTAATAAGCATAAAGGACACACAAATCCCTATATAATTAAGGCCTAAATAACTACCTTTTGGGCAGTTATCATACCCCCAATCTTGAACTATTGCGCGTCCCGAGCAATACTAACCAACCTTCCTTCAAGAATTTCAAAACATTAGACAAAGAATTAGCTTAATCAAACCAGACAGTCCAACACTACCTTTAACCTTTACCTGAGCACTCTGCAAAACCAAGCTCTGCTGCAGCAAAATGATTCCTCCGGCATGGACAAATAATCACCACTTTTCAACTTAATTCTAAGAACTCACCACAGCCTAGCTCTATTATCAGACATTTCAAAACATATTTTTAAAAGGGTTTATTTCATTATTTATCAGACTTAAAGCAGCCTTACAGTCATAAGCTCTTAAGCATGGGATGACCCACTTTATGGTGCAGTATACCCTTGCCTCAAGCTCATCACCAACTAGACTTAATACTCATTATAAAGCTAAAAAATCCTTAGTTATTCCATCTCTTACCCCTCAGAATGGTGACATTTTATGATGAAGCTCTTCTAAGTTCTGGAAGACAGAAAACTGCTGGATCATCATTCATCCCTCAAAACTTTTTCTCTGTCATTTTTTTCAGCAAAATCTTCAACAAATAATTTTTCAGCAAATAATTTTTCTCATCATTTTTTTACATTTCCTAGGTCTTCTTTCGACGTGAAGACAAACTGTGGGTATCACAAATGTCCCCGGTTACTCAATAACCTAGCAAATTTTCATTTTGAAGGAGAGGAATGCTCGAGCAAAATAATTGGAGTAGCAAAAAGTCCCCCAAACTTGAATTATTCATTGTCCCCAATGAATCATTAATTAAACAATTATACCCCAAACTTAATTTTTTCTATCTGAATTTTTAAACTAAACATGGGACTAGGATTAAACTTAAAGTGGATCATATAAGTCAATACTACTGTCAAAATCTTCTTGCCGCAGCAACAGTCCAGGCTAGAAGAAATGCTCAAGCAAAAGGTTTCTGGAGATCAGAATACCTTGATCTAATTAAGCGTAATCAGTCCAAGCTTAAAAAATTCAGAAGAAAATTAGTTAAGTTAGAGTTACTCATTGCTCAGAGAATAGAAACATCTAGAAATTTCATTTAAAAAAAACAAAAGAAAAGAAATTACATAGCATAGATATATTTTTAAAGCAGAAAAATTAAAAAAAATAAAAAAGAAACAAGACAAGCAGTTATAACAGTGAGTAGGGTCAATATGCGCGAGCAAACAAAAATAGAAAAACAAAAGTAATGCTCGCTCCAGGTCATCCCATCAGTCAGTCTTCCTGACCCTGCTCCTCATCAACATCCCCTTCTCGTTCAACAGGCGGGGGTGGTATCCAAAGATTAAACAAATCATCGGGAAACACTGGAAAGGTCGGATACGGTGTTGAGAAATTGGTTTGCAAGGCCCCCCTGAGCGCATCATCTCTCCTTTTAGCATAAGTCCAGTAGGTCTGAGCTTGCCTTTCAGCAAATTCTAACCTACTGGCCAACACTGACAATTGCTCTAAGATCTGATTAACGCCATACACAAGTCCACCCTGGCGAACCTCTTGCATACGCTGAAGCCGCGCCAGATTAGATGTGTCAATGATTCCCTTATCAGTCATGATCATATCTTCTGGAACCGTGGGCACTCTTGCCCTGCTGCATAACATCGTAATCGTGTTCGGAAAGAACAGCTTCCCCACCTTCTTTTTCCAACAATCAACAATCTCAGAAGAAATAATTTTTCCTACATCAATACTCATCGAGCGAAGAATGGCAAAAGCAAGCAATACCCTGTCCCGAGATACTGTGGAGTCGTGTGTTGTCGGCAGCAAGCGTAGCCTGATGAAACCCATCCAAGTGTTGGCTTCACTCTTTAAATAAGCAACTTGAAACGTATGCTTCCGCGTCTGCGACACCCTACATTGAGCCCCATCAATGCCTACCTCCCGGACAGCCGCACTCAGTTGATCACTAGATGGTGCAGCCACCATCTCATTAAAAACGGCATGTGGAAAATCCTGGAGATCGAGTAATTCATTAATGGCCTCAGGACTCCATTGTACAGGCACTCCTCGAACGATAACCTCAAAATCATTCTTAACGTCAAGATTGGCATAAAATTCCCGAACAATGTTGGAATTGACAGGTTCTGGTTTCGCACAAAATTGCCTCCATCCGAGGTTCACTATTCCAGACTCCAAGAACCTAGGCAAATCACTGCCAAACCCTCGTTCGAACAAGAAGTCCCGTTTCAGCACCTCCTGGTATTTTGCTTGGGCAAGATCGTTGACGAAGCGAATGAATGGTGCCCTCGACTCCTCAATTTCTCCCGATGTTTCGGCAATTCCTTTGCCCTTGCTTTCTCTCTGTACACGCAAACGCTCTTCATCTGCCTTTCTTGCCTCTTCTTCTTTTTCCTTATTCTCAGCTTCCCTTTTTTCTTCCTCAGAGTCTGACGTCGGAGGTGATGGAGTGTTCCGAATCACCCTCACGCGACCCGCTTTCCTCTTGATGCGGCGGCGCTTGGGCGGCTCAGGCATAATGATTTCAACATGAGCCTCCTGCCCTGGCTCTGGTGTTTTCTCTTTTTCAGGCATACCTGCGACTTGTCTTTCGACCTCTGTCTCATGTTCCTTCTCAGTATTCCCTTCCTGAACCGTAGCAGAAACTATCGATACTATCTCAATATTCTGAACAGCCTCTGTTTCTTGGATGACTTCTTGTTCCGCAGCCCTTTGCTGCCTCCGTCTTCGCTTCGCCTCCTTCTTTTCTGGCGTTCTTTTTTTCTTAGTTTTCCCTTTTTGCACTTCCGGTGTGACCGGTACCTCCTCCTCTTCACTCTCCCTCTCTTTCCTAGCTCTAGTCTTAGCCATGGAGGACTCAACAATTTTTCAGAGAATTGAAGGGAAAAAGAAAGAATGCAGACGGCAAAAATGGGATTAAGAAGACGAAGTGGAAAGAAACTTACCAGCGGTAGTGAATAAATAAGGCTCCAGCAAAATTCAATCTTAACCGAAAAGATTTGCTCTGCAATAACTAATATTACCGTTGTAATTAAAAAAATGCAAACTTGAAATTCAAAAATTACCAACGGTAAAATTGCGGATTCCAAACGCCCATGGTAAAATTGATGTACTGTCATCATTGAAGCCTTCGGATAATTGCTCTGCGACACGTGGCCTCATCAGATGATGCACGCACATTTACCTGTGAGAATTCAAAACCAAATCCAACGGTAAAAATAATAAATTCCAACGGAAACTCTTTTAATTCGCAATATTTTGCTCCAGCCATAATCTTGTTGCAACAACCTGAAGAATCTTGGATATGTTATTAAATTTTTCAAATTTATCCGATCAAATCAAATTCAAAACAAAAATAGATAAGATCTAATCAAATATTCAAAAACAAAATTGAATAAATCACACAAAATCGAATCTATCCTAACCGCAAAATCAAATCAACGAAAAATAAAATCAATACAAACTCTGGGAGCTCAAAGTTTTGCTCTGTGAAATGCTCCCGCAAAAATCCTGCTTTCTCAAACATCGACCAACCTTAGGGAAGGATATTTCGCCTGAAATTCCTCACCCCAATAATTTTTCACACGCTGTCCATTCACCTTGAACACTCTCCCATCTTTTTCATCGTGCAAAGTAATTGCTCCATTGGAAAAAACATCAATCACAATAAACGGTCCTGACCATTTAGATTTCAATTTTCCAGGAAATAGTTTTAATCTAGAATTATAAAGCAAAACTTTCTGACCCTTGACAAATTCTTTGGACTTTATTTTCTTGTCATGCCACAACTTAGTCTTCTCCTTATACATTTTCGCATTTTCGTAAGAGAATTGACGAAATTCTTCTAACTCATTAAGCTGCAGCATTCTTATTGCTCCTGCACGACTCAGATCAAAATTTAACTTTTTCAAAGCCCAAAATGTTTTATGCTCAAGTTCTAATGGTAAATGGCAAGCTTTCCCATATACTAACCTATAGGGAGACATACCTAGAGGAGTCTTATAAGCTGTCATATAAGCCCAAAGAGCCTCATCCAACCTAAAGGACCAATCCTTTCGAGATGGGTGGACTACTTTCTCTAAAATAGCTTTTATTTCCCTATTACTAATTTCAGCTTGACCATTTGCTTGTGGGTGATAAGGGGTAGCTATCCTATGCTTAATCCCATACTTAGCTAAAAGCTTAGTTAAGATATTATTAACAAAATGTGTACCCTCGTCACTCACTAGAGCCCTAGGTGTCCCAAACCGCGCAAAGATGTGCGATTGAAGATGTTGGGTTTTATGCCCTAAAACTCGTAGATAGTGAATGTAACCGTTGACCGGATATTAATGAAATAATATTGATATATTTTTCCATTAATTGTTATTAGTTATTTTATATTTGTCCTTGCCTAATAATAACCCTAATCCAATAAACTAGACATCCGAGGCTGTAATATGAGTATTGAACTATATGTAGCGACATATGGGATCATTGTTCAAGAAACAGCCTAAAGGGTCTATAGTATAGGGATAAGACTGGGTGCCTTATCCTGGTGACACTATGGATACGACCCACTTTGTATTTGATACAAACGCTGCAATCCAACGTGTTCGTGTAGGAGACATGCGA
This sequence comes from Luffa acutangula, assembly GCA_036850905.1. Lineage (NCBI taxonomy): Eukaryota > Viridiplantae > Streptophyta > Magnoliopsida > Cucurbitales > Cucurbitaceae > Luffa > Luffa acutangula. The sequence continues at coordinate 22,471,365 of CM072087.1, forward strand.
GTGGGGGTATCCTATGCAATGAGTTTGCATAAGACCGGACCGCGAAATAGTAATCACTAGTTATAACACCGTTAACTAGTTGGTTTTCTATTTTCACTAGGACGACCTAGACAACTTAGTCTTAATCCTGAGTTGCTTATGGACTCCTGCTCATGAGAGATTGTCCTTTGATTTGTATGGGTGAGAGTGGCCAATACGCCGACTCAATAAGCCTACCACTTTGGGGAAAAGATCGAATGGGGAGCTGGGAACATAATCGTACAAGATGGAATTCACTCCTTCCCGACTTTAGGGAAGGAGATGAGTGTTTCCTTAAGTGGTTACTCCGAGTCTTGAAAAAAGGGCCCTACCCTCTCAATGGCACGAGAGGGTTTTCTGTTTGATGGTTGGACCATAAACAGATTGTTCATTAGAGGAGAATTGGTACTTAAGGAAATAGAGGTGACCCAGGGGTAAAACGGTAATTTGACCCAGCTGGTGTTACGGACACTCGTGAAGGACTAACTAGTCGATATTGGTCTAAGTTCCGTGGACACAGAAAATATGTCTGTAGTGAGAAGAGTGTAACTGTGAGTCTATAGTGGAATGTACACACAGTTAACGAATATTGATTATTGTGGTTAATGAGTTTAACCAATTAATCTCACATCGTTGGAGCTTCTGATCTGCAGGTCCATAAGGTCCCACTGGTAGCTCGTAAAGTAATTTGAGGCAACTAAGTAATTAAATGTAAATTGAAAATGTTCAATTTACTAAGGGAAATAAATATAATATATATTGATATATTATTATGAGAGAAATTAATATTTGAAGAAGTTCAAATATAAATTTATGGAAGATTGAAAGAATTAATTTAAGTCCTAAAAGTGTTTGGGCAAAATTAATTAATTCAAGGCCGGAAATTAAATATGTGATATTTAATTGGTGGTTAATTAATTAAAGAATTCATTAACCATGAATTAATCAATTATGTAAATAATTAATCACTTAAGGAAGTGAATAATCATTTATGGGAATGATCTAATTACTTATGGAAGTAATTAGTCATTTATGGAAAAGATTAATCAATTGGGGAATTGATTGATCATGATTGATTAATTAAGGAATAAGATTGAATCAATTTTGGAAAAGATTGATTTAATTGAATATTTTATTCATGGCCTCTCTTCTATAAATAGAACACTAGACCTAATTGGTCATGACACTTGACACTCTTGAAAGACAAGACCTAGAATTCTCTCTAGCCTCCCTCTTAGAGAAAGACTCCCACAAGTCTTTGGCCTCCTAGACTTAGAGACATACCGGTGTAACCTCTGTGGTTATTGTGTCAATCAAGAAGGAATTTTCAGCGAAGAAAAACAAAGGCGGCTGCTGCGTTTTCGTTCGTTGGAGCGTCGTTGGCGAAGAACGGTCAAGTCTACAACGGAGGTTTGTAACGGTTCTTCCTCTTTTCGTTAGAAAAGTTTTTTAAAATAAATTTAGATTTATTTTAGCATGTTTAAACCGATTTTACAGCAACTTTAAAGCATGTTTAAAGTTTTGTTTGAGTTATCGTAACGGTATTTTAATGTTAATTAATATAGGGCTTAAGGTCAAATCGATGCGCTTCCGCTACGTGGGGACTTTTATTCCCTTCAATCGGCATTAGAGCCATCGTTGTCCCTATTAATTAATTTTAAAAGTTGCGATAGGCTCTAAAAGGTGGGATTTATGCATAATGTATGTTCGGTTTGCATTGATCTGTTTGGGTTAATTTTACGGCCATAGATTTATTTTATGTGATTTTGATCATGTAAGGCCCGATGTTTCGGGTATATTTTATGTAAATCGAGTCCTTGTAAGTCCGTGTCTAGATTTAGGGCTGTTTTCGATGAAGATCGAGATGATTTTGGGCGAAAATCATGAAAAACGGCGCTGGAAATCGGAAAAACAGAGTGCATAACAGAGGAATCGACGATTTAGGGTTTGCTGGAAAATTTCCCGGTCGGGATCCCGACCCGGATCCCGACCGAGATCGAGACCGAGATCCCGATCGAGATCGAGACCGAGATCGAGACTGCCATCGAGACCGAGATCTCGGCCGAGATCGAGACTGCCATCGAGACCGAGATCTCGGCCGAGATCGAGACTGCCATCTCGACCGAGATCGAGACTGCCATCGAAACCGAGATTGTGGCTGAGATTGCGACCGAGATTGCGACAAAAATTGTGACCGAGATCGTGACCGGGATCCTGACCGAGAAACCAGTCTGGTTTGCTGGATCAACCCGATTTTCTGATTTTCTGTGTTATTGGCCCGGTTCAGTCAAATTCTGGCCTTGTTCGTGATTTTGGAGGCCGGTTCGAGGAGGTTCGGGAAGGTTCGTGATGTCTAGACAAAATTCCGGAGCTGTACAAGGATTATTAGGATAGAATTTAGCTAAATTAATGTAATTTAATGCTTTATTTTATCCTAGGGGCCAAAATTAACCGGTTCAATTGCTGTTTATATGCTTTATGGATGTCATATAGAATATTTAATCCCACCTTAGGTTATAAACATGCTCATGCATTTTTTTATATATTATAAATTGTTATAATGTATGTTTAAATGCATGGATTTGTTTTCATATTTTTTAATATAAGTGTATATTAATTTATATGAAAAATTAGAAAGCATGAAGCATGTCATTACTTAATTAAATATAAATAGTTATGTTTAATGTGATGAATGAAGCATGCTTGGTTGATTTTCAAATTGGCTTATAATTGTTATAATAAAAGAAAATCAAAATTGCATGAAGCATGAAACATCCATAGTTAATAATATAATTGTTATATTATTCATGCAATTGAGATGGTTTAATTATTTAATTTGAATGAGATTGTTGAATGAATTAAACCCTAGATTCTTGATTATAGGATTAATCATTAAAATTTGAAATAGTTCTTCAATATTAATGATTAGAAACCGTCAATCTATAATCAAGATTTGCATGCAAACATAAGATCATAGGATAAATTGGATTAATTTTAAATTGTTTAAAATTAATTAGACCTAGATCGATTTCTAATAGGATTAGAATCTTTTCTTACTTAGAATTAAAAATAGTTTTAATTTACTAAGTAGGAAAAACATTGCTATGATTATAAGGGAACTCCACCGGTAAAGTTCTGTCTAAGGTTGGGGGTATTTAAGTTGACGGTTTACAGAACACCTCCTACCTGGGAACTGACCTGGAATACCGGAGTTGAATTAATCATAGTTAAATGTTAGCATGCAATGTCAGTAGGTTTATTAAAAGTGTTTAATGCACCTAGATCTTTAGAGTAAAGACCTTACATTACTGAGGTTATAAGGGAACTCTCTCGGTAAAGTTCTGTCTAAGGTTGGGGGTATTTAAGTTGACGGTTTACGGAACACCTCCTACCTGGGAACTAACCGGATTGAGTTGAATTAACCATCGTAATGTTGACTTGCAATGTTGGGTTTATTAAAAGAAGTTTAATTCACCCAAAAGATTGCAGTTGAATCCTTTCCATAATTGTTATAATAGGATCAGACTTAGATAGATTGACTTAGCCGAATACTATCTAAGTTAAACAACCCTATATTAACCTTAGGACATTTTCAGTGGGAGGAAAATTACAAAACAAGATTTAAATCGAGTTTTGCTCCTACGTCCCTATATTCACAACGTGAGATTCATGCTCGGCTTCGAGTCGCCCTAGGAGCGGCCTCCCTTCGGAAAGTGTTTGCATGGATCAATATCAAGGTGAATGGGAAAAATGTCTAGAGTAAGTGGGAGCGGGACACGTGTCAACGTATCCCTCGGTCTCCGCCCATAGTTCACACCGTGAGAGTCCTATGATCCGCCTGCAGGTTGCCCTGGCGCATCCATCCCTTCGGAGGGCCTGGTCATAGGATTCGGAACATCGTGAACTCCTGAAAAGGATAGGAGCTCTTAGGCTAATCACCAACAGTTGTCTTTCCCTTCGGTAGCCTGTTGGTGCGTGCCTCTGAGATCTGAAAGTGGGAGGGTTACACTTACGAGGATGAGTTAAAAGTGTTAACAAATCCTTGACCGAACAACGGTGGCTAATGTCTACAGGAATATGAGTTATTCTGGAATTAGAATTAGCTGAGAGGTGTCTCATTTCAAAGGAGGAGTACCTGATCACCCTTCGGTGGCTGATATTCTAAACCTCTGAAACGTCGTTGCAAAACTAAATCAATAGTTTTAGGGTTCTGTGATTGTCTGTTTTGCTAAATTGATTGGATTGTGTGCAATTGTTTGCTTGTATGATGGGTTAAGGCAAAGATAACTAATACGGTCATTGTTTGTTTAAATTTCAGCAATGTCTTCCTCAATTGTCTCTCTGCTTAAAAACGAGAAATTAACCGGCAAAAATTATGCTACGTGGAAGTCGAACTTGAATACGATTCTTGTTGTCGATGATCTGCGGTTCGTCTTAACGGAGGATTGTCCTCCAACCCCTGCTCGTAATGCATCCCAGGCAGTTAAGGATGCTTATGACCGCTGGACAAAGGCCAATGATAAGACTCACGTCTATATCTTAGCCAGCTTATCTGAAGTTTTGGCTAAAAGGCATGAGTGCATGGTAACAGTGAGGGAGATTATGAACTCTCTCCGGGAGATGTTTGGACAACCGTCCTACCAACTCCACCATGACGCTCTCAAATACGTTTATAGCTGTCGCATGAAAGAGGGCACGTCTGTTCGGGAGCATGTCCTGGATATGATGGTCCAATTCAACGTGGCAGAGGCAAACGGGGCGGTCATAGATGAGCGTAGTCAGGTTGCATTCATCTTAGAATCTCTTCCGAAGAGTTTTCTATAGTTTCGAAGCAATGCAATGATGAATAAAATAACATTCAACCTGACTAGCCTCCTGAATGAGCTACAGCTCTATCAGTCTCTTCTTAAGAACAAGGGACAGATAGAAGGAGAGGTAAACGTTGTCCACTCTAAAAGAAAGTTCGAGAAGGGTTCATCCTCTAGAACTAAATCTGTAGCCACTTCTTCAAAGAAAACTCAGAAGAAGAAAGGAAACAAGGGGAAAGCTCCCAGTACTGCTGCTAAAAGCAAGGGAAAAGCCAAAGCTGTGGCAGACAAGGGCAAGTGTTTTCACTGCAATGTAGATGGACATTGGAAGAGAAACTGCCCAAAGTACCTTGCTGAGAAAAAGAAGGAAAAGGAAGGTAAATTTGATTTACTGGTTTTAGAAACATGTCTGGTAGAACATGATGAGTTTACCTGGATACTTGATTCAGGAGCAACTAATCATGTTTGCTCTTCTTTTCAGGAAAATAGTTCCTTTCGGCAGTTGAACGATGGGGAAATGACACTCAGGGTCGGAACTAGAGAAATCATTTCAGCTAAAGCAGTGGGAGCTGCGAAGTTTTTTTTTAGAAATAGATTCTTACTTTTAGAAAGTTTGTTAATCGTTCCCAAGATTAAGAGGAACTTGATTTCTATTTCATGTTTGATTGAACAATCGTATACAGTTACTTTTTGTATGAATGAAGCGTTCATTTATAAAAATGGTGTACTTATTTGTTCAGCCAAATTGGAAAATAACTTGTATGTTTTAAGACCAACCGAAAACAAAGCACTTTTAAATCACAAATTATTTAAAACTGTTGAAACTCAAAGTAAAAGGCAAAAGATTTCTCCATCAAGTAACAATACTCATCTTTGGCATCTTAGACTTGGTCATATAAACATCGATAGGATCGGGCGTTTGGTAAAGAATGGACTTCTAAGCAAGTTAGAAGATGATTCACTACCACCTTGTGAATCTTGTCTCGAGGGAAAAATGACCAAAAGACCCTTTACTGGAAAAGGTTACGGAACCAAAGAACCCTTAGAGTTAATACATTCGGATCTATGTGGTCCAATGAATGTAAAAGCTCGAGGAGGGTACGAATATTTCATCTCATTTATAGATGATTATTCAAGATATGGTTACTTATACCTAATGGGACATAAGTCTGAAGCCCTTGAAAAGTTTAAGGAGTTTAAGGCTGAAGTTGAAAACCTATTAGGTAAATCTATTAAAGTACTTCGATCTGATCGAGGAGGGGAGTATATGGATCAAAGATTCCAGGATTATATGACAGAACATGGAATCCAATCTCAACTCTCAGCCCCTGGTACACCTCAGCAGAATGGTGTGTCAGAAAGGAGAAATAGAACCTTGTTAGACATGGTTCGATCAATGATGAGCTATGCTCAATTGCCTGGCTCGTTTTGGGGGTATGCAGTAGAGACTGCAGTATACATCTTGAACAATGTTCCCTCGAAAAGTGTTTCTGAAACACCTTTCGAGTTATGGAAGGGGCGTAAACCTAGTTTGCATCACTTTCGCATCTGGGGTTTTCCTGCACACGTGCTTGTGACAAATCCTAAGAAACTGGAACCTCGTTCAAAACTGTGCCAATTTGTTGGTTACCCTAAAGAAACGAGAGGTGGTTATTTCTACGACCCACAAGAAAATAAGGTGATTGTATCGACAAACACCACTTTCTTAGAGGAAGACCACATGAAAGATCATAAACCACGAAGCAAAATAATATTAGGAGAAGCTACTGAAGAATCATCAAGATTTGTTGATGAAGTTGGACCTTCAACAAGGGTTGATGAAGGAACTAGTTCTTCAGATCCATCCCGTCCATCTCAATCGTTGGGAATACCTCGACGCAGTGGGAGGGTTGTGTTACAACCTGACCGCTACTTGGGTTTAACTGAAACTCAGGTTGTCATACCTAATGATGGCATTGAGGATCCATTGTCCTATCGACGGGCAATGGATGACGAAGATAAGGATGAATGGGTCAAAGCCATGAACCTGGAAATGGAGTCAATGTACTCCAATTCTGTATGGGAACTTGCAGATCTACCATATGGGGTAAAACCCATAGGGTGCAAATGGATCTATAAGAGAAAAAGAGATGCAGCTGGAAAGGTACAGACCTTCAAAGCTAGACTAGTGGCAAAGGGTTATACCCAAAAGGAGGGGGTTGACTATGAGGAAACCTTTTCTCCTGTAGCCATGTTAAAGTCCATAAGAATTCTTTTATCCATTGCCACATATTATGACTATGAAATATGGCAAATGGACGTCAAGACTGCCTTTCTGAATGGTAATTTTGAAGAGAATATCTTTATGTCTCAACCTGAAGGGTTCATAGCCCAAGGTCAGGAACAAAAGGGTTGTAAGCTAAATCGATCCATTTATGGATTGAAACAAGCATCCAGATCATGGAACATTAGATTTGATACTGCAATCAAATCTTTTGGCTTTGACCAAAACGTTGATGAGCCTTGTGTATACAAGAAAGTCAACAAAAGGAAAGTAGCTTTTCTAATACTTTATGTAGACGATAACCTACTCATTGGGAATGATGTAGGATACCTCACTGACATTAAGAAATGGCTAGCAGCCCAATTCCAAATGAAAGATCTGGGAGAGGCTCAATATGTTATGGAAATCCAAATCATTAGGGATCGTAAGAACAAAACGCTAGCTCTGTCTCAAGCAACGTATATTGACAAGATGTTGTCTCGATATTCGATGCAAAACTCCAAGAAGGGACTCCTACCCTTCAGACATGGGGTACACCTGTCTAAGGAACAATCTCCTAAGACACATCAAGAAGTTGAGAACATGAGACACATTCCCTACGCCTCAGCTGTGGGCAGCTTAATGTATGCCATGCTCTGCACTAGGCCTGACATATGTTATGCAGTGGGAGTAGTTAGTAGGTATCAGTCTAATCCAGGGTTGGACCACTGGGGAGCGGTTAAGAATATCCTCAAGTATATTCGGAGAACGAGGGACTACATGCTTGTGTATGGAGCTAAGGATTTGATTCTTACTGGATACACTGATTCTGACTTTCAAGCTGATAAGGATTCTAGAAAATCCACATCAGGTCAGTATTCACCCTCAATGGAGGAGCAGTAGTGTGGAGAAGCATCAAACAAGGATGCATAGCAGACTCAACCATGGAGGCTGAGTATGTAGCAGCTTGCGAAGCAGCTAAGGAGGCAGTATGGCTCAGAAAGTTCTTGACTGATTTGGAAGTGGTTCCGAATATGAACGTGCCCATAACACTATACTGTGACAACAGTGGGGCTGTAGCCAACTCAAAAGAACCTCGAAGCCACAAACAGGGTAAACACATCGAGAGGAAGTATCACCTGATACGGGAGATTGTGCAAAGAGGAGATGTGATCGTCACTAAGATCGCCTCGGAGCACAACATCGCTGATCCATTTACAAAGGCTCTCACGGCTAAAGTGTTTGAGGGTCATCTAGAAGGTCTAGGTCTACGAGATATGTATGCCATCTAATCTAGGGCAAGTGGGAGAAATGTATAATGGGTATAAGGATGCCCTAGTTCATTGTATTATTTTAATATACATGACATTTCTAGCTTTAGATTATTGCATTTACATCCCACTAACTAGTGTTTTAGTTCAAGTGGGAGTTTGTTGGGTTTTATGCCCTAAAACTCGTAGATAGTGAATGTAACCGTTGACCGGATATTAATGAAATAATATTGATATATTTTTCCATTAATTGTTATTAGTTATTTTATATTTGTCTTTGCCTAATAATAACCCTAATGCAATAAACTAGACATCCGAGGCTGTAATATGAGTCTTGAACTATATGTAGCGACATATGGGATCATTGTTCAAGAAACAGCCTAAAGGGTCTATAGTATAGGGATAAGACTGGGTGCCTTATCCTGGTGACACTATGGATACGACCCACTTTGTATTTGATACAAACGCTGCAATCCAACGCGTTCGTGTAGGAGACATGCGAGTGGGGGTATCCTATGCAATGAGTTTGCATAAGACCGGACCGCGAAATAGTAATCACTAGTTATAACACCGTTAACTAGTTGGTTTTCTATTTTCACTAGGACGACATAGACAACTCAGTCTTAATCCTGAGTTGATTATGGACTCCTGCTCATGAGAGATTGTCCTTTGATTTGTATGGGTGAGAGTGGCCAATACGCCGACTCAATAAGCCTACCACTTTGGGGACAAGATCGAATGGGGAGCTGGGAACATAATCGTACAAGATGAAATTCACTCCTTCCCGACTTTAGGGAAGCAGATGAGTGTTTCCTTAAGTGGTTACTCCGAGTCTTGAACAAAGGGCCCTACCCTCTCAATGGCACGAGAGGGTTTTCTGTTTGATGGTTGGACCATAAACAGATTGTTCATTAGAGGAGAATTGGTACTTAAGGAAATAGAGGTGACCCAGGGGTAAAACGGTAATTTGACCCAGCTGGTGTTACGGACACTCGTGAAGGACTAACTAGTCGATATTGGTCTAAGTTCCGTGGACACAGAAAATATGTCTGTAGTGAGAAGAGTGCAACTGTGAGTCTATAGTGGAATGTACACACAGTTAACGAATATTGATTATTGTGGTTAATGAGTTTAACCAATTAATCTCACATCGTTGGAGCTTCTGATCTGCAGGTCCATAAGGTCCCACTGGTAGCTCGTAAAGTAATTTGAGGCAACTAAGTAATTAAATGTAAATTGAAAATGTTCAATTTACTAAGGGAAATAAATATAATATATATTGATATATTATTATGAGAGAAATTAATATTTGAAGAAGTTCAAATATAAATTTATGGAAGATTGAAAGAATTAATTTAAGTCCTAAAAGTGTTTGGGCAAAATTAATTAATTCAAGGCCGGAAATTAAATATGTGATATTTAATTGGTGGTTAATTAATTAAAGAATTCATTAACCATGAATTAATCAATTATGTAAATAATTAATCACTTAAGGAAGTGATTAATCATTTATGGGAATGATCTAATTACTTATGGAAGTAATTAGTCATTTATGGAAAAGATTAATCAATTGGAGAATTGATTGATCATGATTGATTAATTAAGGAATAAGATTGAATCAATTTTGGAAAAGATTGATTTAATTGAATATTTTATTCATTGCCTCTCTTCTATAAATAGAACACTAGACCTAATTGGTCATGACACTTGACACTCTTGAAAGACAAGACCTAGAATTCTCTCTAGCCTCCCTCTTAGAGAAAGACTCCCACAAGTCTTTGGCCTCCTAGACTTAGAGACATACCGGTGTAACCTCTGTGGTTATTGTGTCAATCAAGAAGGAATTTCCAGCGAAGAAAAACAAAGGCGGCTGCTGCGTTTTCGTTCGTTGGAGCGTCGTTGGCGAAGAACGGTCAAGTCTACAACGGAGGTTTGTAACGGTTCTTCCTCTTTTCGTTATAAAAGTTTTTTAAAATAAATTTAGATTTATTTTAGCATGTTTAAACCGATTTTACAGCAACTTTAAAGCATGTTTAAAGTTTTGTTTGAGTTATCGTAACGATATTTTAATGTTAATTAATATACGGCGTAAGGTCCAATCGATGCGCTTCCGCTGCGTGGGGACTTTTATTCCGTTCAGAAGAAACCTTGCAACTGTCTTGGCATCACTCTGATGGCATGCAATGGCCTCCACCCACTTGGACACATAATCAACTGCCAATAAGATAAAAACATTGCGATTAGAAGGGGGAAATGGCCCCATAAAATCAATACCCCATACATCGAATAATTCAACTTCTAAAATGTAAGTAAGAGGCATTTCATCTCTAGGTCCCAAGTTTCCTCTCCTTTGGCAAGCATCACATTGCTTGTAGAACCAGTGGGCATCCTTGAATAACGTAGGCCAGAAAAATCCGCAATGCAAAATCCTCATAGCTGTCCTCTGACCACTGAAATGGCCTCCATACGGCAAAGAGTGACATTGCTCCAGGATTTCCTTTGCTTCAGCACCTGAAACACACCTACGAATAATACCGTCAGAGCATTGCTTATACATAATGGCTCATCCCAAAAGAAAATTTTCGCATCATGCTTAAACTTTTTCTTCTGCCTCCAATCCATATCAATAGGGGTGACTCCCTTCACTAAAAAGTTAGCAATATCAGCATACCAAGGGACATCCCAGACTACCTTTACCTGAACAGCAAAAAGCTGTTCATCTGGAAAAGAATCGGAAATGGCAGATTGCTCCAGCAAAGATGATGATGGATCAAGACGAGACAAATAATCTGCAATGACATTCTCTGATCCCTTCTTGTCCTTTATCTCCAAGTCAAATTCCTGCAATAGTAAAATCCAACGAATTAATCTAGGCTTTGCATCTTTCTTTGACATTAAATACCTTATTGCTGCATGATCCGTGAACACCGTGACTTTGGATCCAACCAAATATGGTCGGAATTTCTCAAAAGCAAACACAACAGCTAACAACTCTTTTTCAGAAGTTGTGTAGTTGACCTGTGCTTCATTTAAAACCTTGCTTGCATAATATATAGGATGAATAAATTTGCCTTGCTTTTGCCCCAGCATCGCACCTACCGCAGCATCACTCGCATCACACATTACCTCGAATGGTAAATTCCAATTAGGTGCGCAGAGAATGGGTGCTGAAATTAAAGCAGCCTTCAACGTTTCAAAAGCCTTCCTACAATCTGCATTAAAGTCAAAAACATGATCAGTGCACAATAAGTTACAAAGAGGTTTACTGATTTTGGAAAAATCTTTTATGAACCTCCTATAAAATCCAGCATGTCCTAAAAAACTCCGAATTCCCTTCACTGAATTCAGTGGCTCTAGTCTTTCGATAACCTCAACTTTTGCTCTATCAACTTCTAGACCATTCTTAGAAATCCTATGGCCTAACAATGTGCCCTCCTTCACCATGAAGTGGCACTTCTCCCAATTAAGAACTAGATGGGTATCCTCACATCTTTTTAACACCTTTCCTAAATTTTCTAAACAACTCTGAAAAGACCCTCCAAAAACTGAAAAATCGTCCATAAAGACTTCAACAGTGGACTCAATCATATCAGAAAAAATTGCTAACATACACCACTGAAATGTTGCTGGAGCATTGCAGAGGCCGAAAGGCATCCTCCTGAAAGCAAACGTCCCATAAGGACAGGTGAAATTGGTTTTTTTCCTGATCTTCAGGAGCAATAGTAATCTGGTTATACCCAGAATAACCATCCAAGAAACAGTAATAGGCCTGACCAGCCAATCGATCCAACATCTGGTCGATAAATGGCAGATGGAAATGATCCTTTCGGGTGGCTTTATTAAGCCTTCTGTAATCCATGCAAACCCTCCAGCCAGTTACTGTCCTTGTGGGGATCAACTCATTATCTTTATTGCTCACCACAGTGACACCTCCTTTCTTAGGAACACATTGGACAGGGCTTACCCAATTGCTATCGGCAATTGGATAAATGATCCCAGCATCCAACCATTTAATTACCTCCTTTTTAACAACCTCTTTCATTGCAGGGTTAAGTCTTCTTTGTTGCTCAATACTCCTAAAGGATCCCTCCTCTAGAGTGATTTTGTGCATACAAAAAGATGGGCTAATCCCCTGAATATCAGCCAATGTCCAACCCATAGCTTTGCGATATTGCTGCAGCAATTTTATTAAGGCCTCCTCATGCTCTGGCATTAAATCTGATGCAACAATAATGGGAAACATCTCACTTTCCCCAAGATACACGTACTTTAGATGATCCGGTAAAGGTTTCAAATCCAAAATGGGTGCCTCAATTAGGGATGGCTTAATTGGGGGAGCATTTCTTTGATCTAAATCTAAAGACTCAAAAACATCCTCACACCTAAACAATTCTTTTTCATTTTTTCTATCTAAAGAACAAACTTCAAAATCATCTACACTAACCTCTCCATGATTTTCCAAATGCTTATTAGCCGAATCCTGTATTGCTGTCTCAATAACTGTGCTCTCTAGAATCCTAATGAAAGAACAATCCTCCATATCGTCTGGATATTTCATGGCTTTAAAGACATTAAATTTCACTTCCTCGTTACAGACTCTCATTGTTAATTCTCCTTTTTGAACATCTATTAATGCCCTACCAGTAGCCAAAAATGGACGACCTAGAATAATTGGGACATCTTTATCAGCCTCATAGTCTAAAATAATAAAATCAACAGGAAATATGAATTTATCCACCTTTACTAAGACATCCTCAATCTTACCCTCTGGATACGTGATAGACCTATCAGCTAGTTGGAGTGTAACTGTGGTAGGTCTAGCTTCACCAATACCTAACTTTCGATAGACCGAAAGAGGCATAAGGTTAATGCTTGCACCTAAATCACAGAGTGCTCTACCTAATTCCTTTCCACCTATAGACATAGGTATAGTAAATGACCCTGGATCCTTAGCCTTGGGGGGTAGCCCATTCTTAAGAATAACACTACACTCCTCAGTAAGAGATACAGTTTCAAACTCACCTAACCTTTTCTTTTTAGTCAAAATATCCTTAAGAAATTTAGCATAATTAGGTATTTGCTCAATAGCTTCTACTAAAGGGATATTTATATGCAACTGCTTAAGAATCTCTAAAAACTTTTTAAATTGACCATCTTGATTCTTAGGCTTTTGCCTTTGTGGAAAAGGTAGAGGTGGTACATAAGGTGGGGGCGGCACATATGTGAAGGATTGGAATTCCCAATTCCGTTACAGCGGAAGCAATTGGACCGTTCGTAAATTAATTTTGTTTTACAAAATACCAATGCATTGGCAAAAGGTTAAGCGATGAGAAACATACCTTCGTTGACGACTCTGAATTCTTCAAGAACGCCTTTCTTGATTGCTCTGCAACAACGAAGAACACCACCATTTGATCTTCCCCGCTATAACTCTGAGATTGGGAACGTAGTTGTGGGACTACCTAATCTTGAATGGGAAAAACTCTCAGAGAGAAAATTCTCCCTAGAGTTCTTGAGTTGAGAGAATATGAGAGGGCCTTATGGTGGCCATATGCTGTGGTACCTAAACCCTAGGGTTAGTGTTCTATTTATAGGAGAAAGGCCATGAATAAATCATTCATTTAAAATCAATTATTTCCATAACTGATTTAATATTTTTCGTTAATCAATTCCATGACCAATCAATTCCATAATTGATTAATCTTTTCCATAAATGATTGATCACTTCCATAAGTGATTAATCATTTCCATAATTGATTAATTTCTAATTAATAAATTCTTTAATTAATTAATCACCAATTAAATATCATATATTTAATTTCAGACCTTCTATTAGTTAATTAATTAATTACCCAATTAAATATCATATATTTAATTTCAGGCCTTCAATTAATTAATTCTATAATATGAATCAAATTCATATTAAAATTTGAAATCCTTCACGAGTGTTCGTAATCACGGCTGGGCAAATTACCGTTTTACCCCTGTGTTACATCTGTCTCCTTAAGTACCAGTTCTCCTCTAATGAACAACCTGTTTATGGTCCAACCATTAAACAGAAAGTTCCTCTCAGGCAAGTGAGAGGACGGGATCCCTTTGTTCAAGTCCCGGAGTCACCTCTTAAGGGAACACTCATCTACTTCTCCTAGAAGTGGGAAGGAGTGAATTCCTTCTTGTGTTGTCATGTCCCCAGCCTCCCACTTGGTCTTGTCCCCAAAAAGGAAGGCATATTGAGTCGGCGTATTGGCCACTCTCACCCATGCTAATCAAAGGACAATCCCTCATGAGAAGGAGTTCATGACACACTCAGGATTAAGACTGAGTTACCTAGGTCATCATATTGAAATAGTAACCTAACTAGTTAGCGGTGTTACATCTAGTGGTTTACTATTTCGTGGTCTGGTCTTATGCAAACTCATAGCATAGGATACCCCCGCTTGCATGTCTCCTACATGGACGCCTTGGATTAATACGTGTGTATCGAATACAAAGCGGGTTGTATCACATAGTGTTACCAGGATAAGGTACCCAGCCTTATCCTTGTACTATAGACCTTTTAGGTTGTTACTTGAACACCAATCCCTGTATGCCCCCATACTAGATCAAGTCACATGTAAACAACCTTGGATCTTAGTTTATTGGATTTGGGTCAAATTGTGCAATATTTAACAACAACACTTTATTGTAGAAACTCAATTACACTTTATTGAAACAAGTATACAATTTGTTCACATTCACTATCTACGAGTTTTAGGGCATAAAACCCAACAATATGGTGGTTCTACATCTGGCACAGAACCAGATGCTCCAGCATTTTCTTTGCTGCCTCCAGCACCTTGACCAGACTCCAACTCTTTCTTGACAACAACATTATTATTTCTATCACCATTTTTATCTATAACCTGGGTTTTACTAGGCTCAATTCTTTCTTCTAATGGCTTACCACTCCTAAGAGTAACTGCCTTTACCTGCTTCTTACCTTCCCTTCTAGGGTGTTCAGTATCTGATGGAAGTTTCCCTTGAGGCCTTGCCTTGAGCTCATTAGCTAGCTGACCCACTTGCAATTCCAGGACTCTCATCGAAGCTTGATTACTTTGAATTGCAGCATCTGTGCGAGCCATAAATTCTTTCATCATCGCCTCGAGAGAATTTCCCGAATTTTGCTGGGGCAAAGCCTGCTTATTTTGCTGGGGCATTACCTGCGCTTTAGCAAATCGCGGCTGGTTCATCTTCTGTTGCGCTTGTACGTTATTTCCTTGACCTCCCCATGAGAAGTTGGGGTGGTTGCGCCAACCTGGATTATAGAAGTTAGAATAAGGGTTGTTCCTCTAATTACCTACAAAAAACACAGAAGCTGGATTGCTGGGGCAAAACTCGTAGTTGTGACCTTTTTATTTGTGCCTCTAACATCCGACCACTGACAACTATTAATAGATATTCTTTCTAAAATTTCATAGGCTTCATCCAAAGTTTTTGCCAAAAGGGCCCCTCCAACCGAAGCATCGACCATACTTTGGGTTACTCCATTTAAACCATTGTAAAATGTTTCCATTTGAATACAATGAGGTAACCCATGGTGGGGACACTTTCGTAAAAGCTCCTTAAACCTCTCCCAAACCTCACTAAAAGTCTCATCCTCAAGTTGCCTAAACCCTACTATTTCACTCCTTAATTTCGCATTTCTATTAGGTGGGAAATATTTACTCAAAAAATTTTCAGCTAACTCATCCCACGTCCTAATTGATCCTGGAGCAAAAGAGTTTAACCATGACTTTGCTCCATCTCTAAGAGAATACGAGAACAAAGTTAATCTAAGAGCATCTCTAGGCACTCCTTGAATTACAAAAGAATCACTAACTCCTATAAAAGACTTAAGATGTAAATGAGGGTCTTCAGATGACAAACCATGGAATTGCCCTATGGTTTGCAACATTTGAAACATTACCGGTTTCATTTCAAAATTCGCCGCTTGGATTTGGGGTCGTGCAATCCCTGGATTCAACTCATTAAACATCGGGACAGCATACGCTCGAATGGCTCTGGTCCTATCGTTCACTATCAAGATAGGATTCTCAGCCTGATTATTTCGTTGCTCATTTTGCTCAAACAGTGGGTTTTGCTGCAGCAACGGATTCTGTTGGGGGTTTGCTGTTGCTGGACCTTCATGAACCTGTGGAAGTTGCGGGGCGTTCTCCATCTGGTTTCTGCGCTGCTCCCTTCTTCTGTTCCTAAATGTCCTTTCAATTTCTGGATCAAGCTCAAACCGTACCCCAGGCGGATCGCTCATGCACCAAAATCACACCTGCAAAAACAAAAGAAACAATCAAAAAGTTCTAGCACCAAACCACTAAAACAGATACACAAAAGAGATCAGATAAAAACTTATTCAAGTTCCCCAGCAACGGCGCCAAAAACTTGTTGGGCTCCTAGAGTGAGTAAAAATATAGTATAAAATACTCTAGAATTCCTGTGCAAGTATACACAGTCTGCAACAAGTAATATTATCAATCCAAGGTCTGAATGAGCTTCCACTTTATCTATTTTGCGTAACTTCCTAATGGTTTCGAAGATAATAAAACTGTTGGGTTTTATAAGAATTATGCTGAAGCAAAATAAATGACAGAACAACGAGTAAACAAATAGATAGACAGATTAAAGACAGGGGTTGGTTAGGTTTTAGTGATTGTTCTAAGATATGCTCTTGCAATATTATTGATCATGCATTTCTCGCAGTATTATTAGCGGATTCCTCCCAGAACTCCGGATCTTTTGGGATGTGTTTCAACCCCAATGAAGTGCGACCGATCAAGCACTAAGCAACTGGCTATCCCTAGCTCAGTCACTGGCGTTCACCAATACACAATGATCGTAGTGTGGATAATTGCCACACACTCTCTAAATCATCCCTGAAACTAGAGAGCTATTCATACCGGCTGGCCAGGCGGGCATAAATTAAGAATAAGCACAACAATTAACCAAAATGCGATAGTCAATATATTACTAGAGATGAAGCACAGTAATCACATTATTCCTAACCAACACCTAAAGCTACTTAGTTCATAATAGGCATAGGAATACGAATTATAATCTGAGTATGCATGTCCATAACCACAAGTTAATGAAGAAAATAAACTCCCTAATTAGCTTGCGGTAGATGGTGTTCTTGATGATCTTCAATCTCCCTATACTATTCGGCTTCCAAGGGAAAACATGGAATGAATTTGACTTTGACGGCTACTTCCTTTTATAGAAGGACAGGAGACTTGAATTAGGTCAACTTGGACACGTGTAGGGCTCTCCTTTCTCCTTTATCCCGAAAATAACTCAACAGAAGTCGGTTCATGAAGTTGGCTAACGAGCTGTGATGTGGCAGTTTCTGCTCCCAGTTTTGCTGCAGCATAGAATTTGCTCCCTCCAGTCGCTCAGCAGAATAATCTGCACAAAATAATTTCCAATGCTTCCATTCTTCCAAATGGGTTAAATCATGTAATATCTCTCTAAAACCAACCCTAATAAGCGTAGAGGACACACAAATCTCTATATAAATGAGGCCTAAATAACTACCTTTTGGGCAGTTATCATCCTTCCTAGTGTAGTTTTTTTGGTTTTAGATGGATTTTTAAGATTCACGCCTCTGTTGTCACCTCGATAGGATAGGTAGCATGTTTGGAGGAAATTTTTGCAAAATAGCTTATTTAATGCTTGGGGAGTGAGAAAAAGAATGCGAGAAAAAGAAGAAAAATATTTTTGTTTAGCTTGTCGGGATAAAAAGAGTTACCTCTATTGTGATCAGTTAGGTCGTCTATAGAAAACTCGGGAAATGTGGTCCTGAATTAGTTGTTTGAAAGCTAGTACCCTTAAAAATCATAAATATATGCAAGCTTAGGATCCTTTAGTTTGTTTGAATTATCAAAAAAAAAAAAAAAAAACCCTTTGCTTCCTTAAATAAGTTAGTTTGTTCCTTTCCTTTAATGCATTATGCCTTTGTCCAGTGTAGAGGGAAGATGGAATGAGGAATTTTTTAAGTCCTTCTCGAACTTTTCAAAACATCTCTAGGGAAGACTTAGCTCACATTTTGCATAAGAAAGTATTTGGCGAATTTTAATTTGTCTCTAACTATGCTAGTCTCGCATTCAATTCTCTTAAGTAAATTGTTGATCATGCTTGTCTTTGAGAAATTGAGTCATGAATGTTGCATTGCATAATAATCTCTCTCATTATAAGATTAGCTTGCTCGAGGACTAGCGAGGCTTAGGTTGGTGGTGTTTGATAAGTAAAATTCATTATACACTTAGAATCTCCCAATTTTCTTATCTTAGTTGAATTCCGTGCAAAAAATTCTTTAAAATGAGAATAATATGTCTATAGGTCCTCATCGGAGCTTTGGAAGCGATTCGAGGCTTAATCGAGGAAAACTGGAGAGTGAAATGACTTTTCTGCCCTTGGAGCCGTCGGAGCGTCGAGACCCTTCAACCCAGGTATTGGGACACTGCTCAAATAAAGAAAAGATGTGGGCGGGAAGCTGAAGCGAAAGGGTTGCGACGCTTCAGCCATAGCGTCGTGACGCTATGTGATCCGTAGAATAATTTCCTTACTTGAAGGCTTAGCTTCGCGACGTTGTGTCCTAGCGTATCGACGCTAGGCAGATTTCCATAATCGAATTTTTCCTATTTTGGCTGGAATTTTTCCTTCTTTGCAGACTCAATTCAGCACCATTCTACTACGAATTGAAGGCCAAGAAACACTATAAATAAAGGGTCTTGGTAGGTTTAGAATCATCCCTCAACACACAATTCATTACACTTTGTAGTCCATCTCTCTCCCCCTTTTCCACCATTCTTCTTAGTTTTAGTTTTTATTGCTTTCCTTGATGTATTCCAAGAAGAATAAAGCTTGCTCTTACTCCACGAGAGGCTAAGCTCTCCATTCATGTAACCGGAGTGTCAAAAGTAAGTTCATATTCTTTTAATGAAATTTCTTGTTTGAATTATCAAAGCATGTTTATGTGATTTTAATTTAGTTATTTTTCCATAAGTTAAGATTGTGGTAGGAAAGATTGACAACCTTGATCGCGCCCTCTCTAAATTTAATTGCTAAATCTTAGTAGCATATAGGTTAATGATATGATTATACGCATGCGTCCCTATAACTAAATGGTTTAATTAATTGCAATTGTGGTTTGTTGCCCGTTGCATGTAAATTAACTCGGTTAGATCCAATTGCGGTTTAGGTTAATTAATTGACAAATTAATTAGTTTAAACTAGAATCAAACTTCGTGTTTGCATGTTTGTGATAGTGGATCATGATTCTCGGTTTGTTGACAGAATACGTCGGGCTTCAACTTGTTTTGACTTATTAGTGAAATTAATGATTTAATTTAATTGAACTTACCATGACTAACCCGATTGCATGATCTTTAAGTTATCAATTTCTTTCCTAAATTTAATTCTCTTACCTTCCTCTTTTTTTATTTTCCATATTTGGTTTTCTTTCCTTGTTAACTTTCTTTCCATATATAAAAATCCCCCTATTTCGTTACCTAAAACAATTAAGGAATTAATGATTTGTTTGCATAGACTCCCTGTGATCGACCCCGGCTGCTACTGCTACAAGTTAGCTTTAGAGGTTGAGGATTATAACTTTATTTGATAAGAGACCTCGACAATCTCTTCCATCAAGAACCTATTGATATGGTTCGATCCATGTTGAGCTATGCTCAATTGCCTAAGCTCGTTTTGGGGTCATACAGTATTGACTGTAGTTGGCAACCCCAAAGGAAACGAGAAGTGGATACTTCTTCAATCCACAAAAGAATAAAGAATTTGTATCGACAACTGCTAAATTCTTGTAAGACGACCACATGAGAAATCATAAGCCACAAAGTAAGGTCGGTTTAAGTGGAAAGCTAATGAAGCTACAGGAACATCCACAAGAGTTGTTGATGAGACTGGTTGTTCATCAAAAGTTGTTGATGGACCAGTGCATCTGGTCAGTCACATCCATCTCAATAGTTGAGATTGCCTCAATATAGTGGGAGGGTTGTTTTATAACCTGAACGTTACATGGGCTTGTTTGAAGCCTAGGTCATCATTCCTGATGATGGCATAGAAGATTTATTGTCTTTTAGAAAGAAAAAGAATGATGTTGACAACGATAAGAGGATTAAAGTCATGGACCTGGAAATGAAGTCTTTGCATTACAATCCAACCTGGGATCTTGTAAATCTGCTTGATGGGTAACACCTATAAGTTACAAGTGGGATTTATAAGAGAAAACGAGACATTAAAGGTCTTAACCATAAGGGTTCATATAGCAAGATCAAAAGCAAAAGGGTTTGCAAGCTAAAGTAATCCATTCATGGATTGACCTAAGCATTTCGATCTTGAAATATAAGATTTGATATGGTTGTTGAAGGAGAAATCTTGACCAATCACAAATTGTCACATCATTATTTAAAATCAATGACGAAATTACAAATAATTAAATTTGGGATCAATTATAAATTGACATGTGTCCCAAATTTAATTCGAAGACAAAGTTGGCCAATTCTAAATTTTAAAGGCCAAATGTTCTATTTGATCAATTAATTAAAAATATATTATTTTGATCAAATTAATTAATTTGACCAATTAATTAAAAAAATAATTAATTGATAAAATTTGGGTATTTTAATATTTGGGTCAAATGGTTTTTTGGTCAAATATAAACCAAACCAAGACCAAATGGTTGAGCCCAAGACCAATAAAGCCCAAGTCCAAGTTGTTAGGCCCAAAAGTCATCAGGGCCCATCCAGCGAGAACTCTATAAATAGAGGGGTTCTCCTCCATTTCAACGGTTTAGAAATTTTAGACTCTCACAAAGACAAGAGTTCAGAATTTTAAAGCTGTCAAGCATAACCAGAGAATTCAGAGAGACTCCACCAAGTCTGAAGACCGAAGACTCTCTGCAATCGACAAATTCGAGTGTTGAACACCTCTTGAAGACCAAACACTCTTCAAGACTTCAACACTCCTTGAAGATCAAAGACTCTTCAGGACATCAACACTTCTTGAAAACCAAACACTCTTCAAGACTTCAACATTCCTTGAAGATCAAAGACTCTTCAGGACATCAACACTTCTGGAAGACTCCTTTAAGGCTGGAAGACTTCAAGCTCCAAGAGTCCATTGAAGCTTCAGACTCAAGATCAAGCATTCCAGTCAAGATCAAGCATTCCAGTCCTCGAGTGAAACACACTTATACACATAAGAGAGAGAATCAGAGGATTAAAGTTAGAGATTGTACACCCACACACATATTACATCAATACAATATATTGTTTATTCCACGTGTCTCCATCTTCGGAGTTACGTGTGAACAAATTGGCACGACCGGTGGGACAATCTCTACCACTCATCTCTCTCTTTTATCTCAAAACACAAGTGTAAACATGTCGTTCAAGACTTCCTCAATGGTCGCTGTCATGAACAAGTCTTACATAAGTTCTACTGCCCATTGTTGCTTCAATGAACTGACGTTGCAAGAAGATAAAGCTTCTATCATTGCAAGCGAAGAAACAACATTGCAAGGAGTATGTACCAATGACAAGTTTCTTATTAAGTATAACCCTATGTTTGAACCTGATTCTGACGTAGTGACTGTCGTGATGACTGAGACAAGAACTATAGAAGAAAGAATGGCTGAGATGCAGGTGTAGGATTGGAATTCCCAATTTCGTTACAGCAGAAGCAATTGGACCGTTCGTAAATTAATTTTGTTTATCCAAAATTATATCATTGCATTGACAAAAGGTTAAGCGGTCAGAAACATACCTCCGTTGACGACTCTGAATACTTCAACAGACACCACCACGAGATCTTCCCCGCTATAACTATGAGATTAGGAACGTAGTTGTGGGACTACCTAATCTTGAATGGGAAAAGGAAAAACTCTAGAGAGAAAATTCTCCCTAGAGTTCTTGAGTTGAGAGAATATGAGAGGGCCTTATAGTGGCCATATGTTGTGGTACCTAAACCCTAGGTTTAGTGTTCTATTTATAAGAGAAAGGCCATGAATAAAATATTCATTTAAAATCAATTATTTCCATAACTGATTTAATCTTTTCCATAATTAATCAATTCCATGACCAATCAATTCCACAATTGATCAATCTTTTCCATAAATGATTGATCACTTCCATAAGTGATTAAATCATTTCCATAAATGATTAATTACTTCAATTAATTAATTTTTTAATTAATTAATCACCAAATTAAATATCATATATTTAATTTCAGACCTTCTATTAGTTAATTAATTAATTACCCAATTAAATATCATATATTAAATTTCAGGCCTTCAATTAATTAATCCTATAGTATGAATCAAATTCATTTTAAAATTTGAACTCCTTCAAATTCTCTTATATCCTATAAATTTAATATGAATCAAATTCATATTAATATTTGAACTTCTTCAAATATTTATTTCTCTCATAGATTATAGTTTAATTAAATCTCATTTAATTAAAACTAAATTGAATAATTAATTAATTCATCTTCTAATTAAATACCCTATATTTAATTAGACATATATTTGATCTCTTTCAAATATATAAATCTCTCAATATAATAAAGTTTAATCTCAAATTAGACTTTATATTTTAATGCATCACTATACATTAAATTAATTTGTATCTCATACAATTAACTTAATTCCCAATATGAATTTGAACTATTCAAATTCTCTCCAGATATATTTGTTCCTAATTACTCTTTACGAGCTAGCAGGGGGACCTAATGGACCTACAGATCAGAAGCTCCAATGATATGAGGTTAATAGATTAAACTCATTAATCAGGTTAACCAATATTCATTAACTATGGGTAATTCCACTAAAGACCCACAGCTGAACTCTTCTCACTGTAGAACATTTTTGTGTCCACGGATATAGACCTATGCCGGTAAGTCAATCCTTCACGAGTGTTCGTAATCACGGCTGGGCAAATTACCGTTTTACCCCTGTGTTACATCTGTCTCCTTAAGTACCAGTTCTCCTCTAATGAACAACTTGTTTATGGTCCAACCATTAAACAGAAAGTTCCTCTCGGGCCAGTGAGAGGACGGGATCCCTTTGTTCAAGTCCCAGAGTCACCACTTAAGGGAACACTCATCTACTTCTCCTAGAAGTGGGAAGAAGTGAATTCCTTCTTGTGTTGTCATGTCCCCAGCCTCCCACTCGGTCTTGTCCCAAAAAAGAAAGGCATATTGAGTCGGCGTATTGGCCACTCTCACCCATGCTAATCAAAGGACAATCCCTCATGAGAAGGAGTTCATGACCCACTCAGGATTAAGACTGAGTTACCTAGGTCATCGTATTGAAACAGTAACCTAACTAGTTAACGATGTTACATCTAGTGGTTTACTATTTCATGGTCTGGTCTTATGCAAACTCATTGCATAGAATACCCCGCTCGCATGTCTCCTACATGGATGCCTTGGATTAATACGTCTGTATCGCATACAAAGCTGGCCGTATCACATAGTGTTACCAGGATAAGGTACCCAACCTTATCCTTGTACTATAGACCTTTTAGGTTGTTACTTGAACACCAATCCCCGTATTTCCCCACATACTAGTTCAAGTCACATGTAAACAACCTTGGATCTTAGTTTATTGGATTTGTGTCAAATTTTGCAATATTTAACAATAAAACTTTATTGTAGAAACTCAATAACACTTTATTGAAACAAGTATACAATTTGTTTACATTCACTATCTACGAGTTTTAGGACATAAAACCCAACAGCAGGAGCACATCAACACATTAATGAAGGCGATTGAAGAAAAAATTCTCAAATTGAGCACCTAAGCAGTCAAATTGAGAACCAACATATCGCTTAACCATGTCAAACCCAAGTCATAAAAAATCACGACAAAGGAAAGACTATAGTGCAAGCTGATCAGCCACAGTGTTCTACTTCGATCGCTTCACTATCCATCCAACAGATCCAAGATATGATCACAAACTGTATCAGAGTTCAGTACGGTGGACCTACTCAAGATTCCCTCTTGTGTTCCAAACCTTATACTAAGAGGATTGATAACTTGAGAATGTCAATCGGGTATCAGCCACCAAAATATCAATAGTTTGATGGAAAGGGCAATCCTAAACAACATATTGCCCACTTAGTCGAGACATGTGAGAACGCTGGTACTCGAGGATACCTACTAGTCAAACAGTTCGTTCGAACACTTAAAGGAAATGCTTTTGACTGGTACACTGATCTAGAACCTGAGTCAATAGGCAGTTGGGAGGAACTTGAAAGAGAGTTTTTTAATCGCTTCTTACATTGTACGTTGCTACATTGTTCCTTCTTCAAGTTTGGGGGTTCTTACGTGGCACGTTACGACGTTGTTCATTCTAAAATTTTGAGGGTTCTTCACTGCACACTCATGTGTTGCTTCGTTCTCCAAGTCCGAAGGTTTTCACGTGTTGCTATGTTGCTTCGCTGCTGTTCATTCTTTATGTTCGAAGGTTCCAACGTTGCGTTGTTGTGCTGCTTCCTTCTCCAAGTTCGAAGGTTCTGACCTTGCGTTGCTGCACTATTTAATTCACCAAGTTCAAAGGTTCTACCCGCTTCGCTGCAGTTCCTTCTCTTCAAGTTCAAAGGTTCTACCAGCTTCGCTGCAGTTCCTTCTCTCCAAGTTCGAAGGTTCTCACACGTTTCGATACAGTTCCTTCTATACAAGTTAGAGGGTTCTTACGCGGCATTGCTTCTTTGTTCATTCTTCAAGTTCGAAGGTTCTCACGTTGTGCTGTTGTGCTGCTTTCTTCTCCAAGTTCGAAGGTTCTCAGGCTACACTGTTGCGCTACCTCCTTCATTAAGTTCGAAAGTTCCAACGTTGCTTTGTTGTGCTGCTTCTTTCCCCAAGTTCGAAAGTTCTGACATTGTGCTGTTGCGCTATTTTATTCACCAAGTTCGAAGGTTCTCACGCGCATCGCTGTAGTTCCTTCTCTCCAAGTTCGATGTTTCTCACACGCATCGCTGCAGTTCCTTCTCTCCAAGTTCGAAGGTTCTCACGTGCTTCGCTACAGTTCCGTCTCTCAAAGTTCGAAGGTTCTCACACATTTCGATACACTTCCTTCTCTAAAAGTTAAAGTGTTCTTACGCGGCGCTGATTCTTTGTTCATTCTTCAAGTTCGAGCGTTCTAACATTGCATTGTTGCGCTGCTTTCTTCTCGAAGTTCGAAGGTTCTCAGGCTACGCTACTGCGCTACCTTCTTCTTTAAGTTCGAAGGTTCCAACGTTGCGTTATTGTGCTGCTTCCTTCTCCAAGTTCGAAGGTTCTGACGTTGCGCTGCTGTGCTATTTCATTCACCAAGTTCGAAGGTTCTCATGCGCTTCGCTGCAGTTTCTTTTCTTCAAGTTAGAAGGATCTCCCACGCTTCGCTGTAGTTCCTTCTTTTCAAGTTTGAAAGTTCTCACGCGCAACACTGCAGTTCCTTCTCCCCAAGTTCGAAGGTTCTCACATGCTTCGTTGTAGTTCCTTCTCTCCAAGTTTAAAGGTTCTCACGTGCTTCGCTATAGTTCCATCTCTCCAAGTTCGAAGGTTCTCACATGTTTCGCTATAGTTCCTTCTCTCCAAGTCAGAGGGTTCTTACGCTGCACTGTTTCGTTGTTCCTTCTCCAAGTTCGAAAGTTCTCAGGCTATGCTGCTGCGCTACCTCGTTCTTTAAGTTCGAAGGTTCCAACATTGCGTTTTTGTGTTGCTTCCTTCTCCAAGTTCGAAGGTTTTGACGTTGCGCTTCTGGGCTATTTCATTCACAAAGTTCAAAGGTTCTCACGGGCTTCGCTACAGTGTTTCGTTGTTCATTCTCGAAGTTCGAAGGTTCTGACGCTACACTGCTTCCTTCTCCACGTTCGAAGGTTCTCATGCTAAGCTGCTTTGTTATTCCTTCTCCAAGTTCGAAGGTTCTGCTTTGTTGTAGACATTGCAGCAGTAAAGGAGTCCAAGTGAGAATGACATCATGTGTCCTTGGGCTGGGGAACGTGGCAGCAAAAAAAGTCTGAGGAACTTGTCCTTGTATTTATGCTGAAAGACGTTGCAGCAGTGATGGAACCCAAGTGGGAATGACATCATGTGTCCTTGGGTTGGGGAACGTCGTAGCAACCAAAGTCTAAGGAACATGTCCTTGTACTTATACTGAAAGACGTTGCAGCAGTGATGGAGCCCAAGTGGGAATGAAATCATGTGTCCTTGGGTCGGGGAACGTCGTAGCAACAAAAGTCCAAGGAACATGTCATTGTACTTCTGTTGAAAGACGTTGCATCAATAATGGAGCCCAAGTGGGAATGACATCATGTGTCCTTGGGTTGGGGAACGTCATAGCAACAAAAGTCCAAGGAACTGATGTGCAATTTGCATACCGCAAGTGTACGGGTCAAGTAATAATATAGTGTTTTCGTGTTAAACGAGTGTCGTCCACTGGATTGGTTTTCTAGCAAATTAAGTACCGTGAATACTTTTGTCCAATTTTATTTAGGTAGCAACTTAATGCAAAAGATAAGTTTAAAGACAAAAAGCATAAAAATAAATGTGGAGACTCAAATGGAAAGACTCTTAGGGAATTGATTTCATTGATTAAGATTGAGGATTGATTAATAGGAATGAATTGATTTGACCAATTAATTAAAAAAAATAATTAATTGATCAAATTTGGGTATTTTAATATCTGGGTCATATGGTTTTTGGGTCAAATATAAACCAAACCAAGACCAAATGGTTGAGCCCAAGACCAATAAAGCCCAAGTCCAAGTTGTTAGGCCCGAAGTTACGTGTGAACAATGGTAATAAAATTTTTTGGCTTTAATGAGAGCATTGATGAGTCTTGTGTCAACAAGATGATTGTCAATAGTTTAGTAGCTTTCTTAATGTTGTATATGATTGATATCCTAATGCTTAGGAATGATGTAGGTTATCTACTGACATTAAAAAAGACTAGCAGCTCATTTCCAAATGATAATTTGGAGAAGCTGAATTTGTTCTTAGGATCTAAATTGTCTCAAGTGTCTTATGTCTACAAAATGTTAGTTAGATATATGATGAAGAACTCCAAGAAGAGTTCACTACTTTTTCAAGGATGAAATTCTTTTGTCTAAGGAACTGTGTCCTAAGACTCCTCGAGAAGTTGATGACATGAGACATATGACCTATGTAGTAGGGTTGTCAGTAAGTATCAATCCAATCAAGGATTTGATCTATGGAGAGCCGTTAAGTACATCCTCCAGTATCTTTGGAGAACGGGGATCTATATGCTCGTGTATGGTGCTGAGGATTGGATCCTTACAGGATACACTAACACAGATTTTCAAACTGATAAAAATTTGAGAAAATCTACATTAGTATCTGTGTTCACTCTTAACAAATGAGGTATAGTATGACTTATATGCAGTCTCGACCATACAGGTCGAAGACATGGCTACTTGTGATGCAGTTACAGAGACTGTATAACTGGGAAGTTCTTGACAGATTTGGAAAGTGTTCCAAATATGAACTTGCCCATTGCTAGACAAACTAGCACATCAAATTGAATGGAAGTATTGCTGATTCACTCACAAAGGCTCTCTCAGCTAAAGTGTATGAGGGTCATCTAGAAGGTCTAGGTCTACGAGTTATGTACAAAGATGTAATCTAATGGGTATAGTGACACCATTATGTAATGGGTATATTGATGCCCCAGTTTATTGTATTTGTACATTAAAAATACGTTTTATGTATTATACATGTATTTATACAGCCACTGTTGGGATAGATTATTGTACATCCCACTAAACTAGATTTTTAGTCCAAGTGGGAGTTTGCTTGGTTTTATATACTAAAACTCGTTGATAGTGAATGTTAATGAATTACACTTGTATCAATAAACTGTTATTAAGGTGTATGCAAAAAAATGTTATTGTCATATTAAGTCTAAAATTGCACAATATGACCCAAATTCAATAAACTAAGATCCAATGTTGTGTATATGTAACTTGAACTAGTATGTGGGGACATATGGGGATCAGTGTTCAAGTAACAACCTTAAAGGTCTATAGTACAGGGATAAGGCTGGGTACCTTAAATCCTTGTAACATTATTGATAGCGAGCATAGCTAGCTATCTTTACTTATTTAATTTAGCTAGTCTTTTATGATTTTTGGGCCATTTTATTGTGCTTTAATATGAGATTAAAATTTATTATATTGAGAGAATAATATATTTGAAGGAGATCAAATATGTGGCTAATTAAGTATATGAGATTTAATTATTAAATTAATTAATTAATTGTGAATTAATTAATTATTCAATTTAGTTTAAATTAAATGTGATTCAATTAAACTATAATATATGAGAGATATATTAGAATATGATTCTAATATGTAATTAGTTAAATATGGTTGATATTTCATTAATTATAAAATATAATTAATTTTTGAATTAATTAATTACTAAGTTTAATTTGGTTAAATGTGATTTAATTAAATTAAATCTATAGATTAATTTTAATGTGAATATGATTCATATTAAAACTATAGGTTATGTGAGAGATGCACATTTGAATGTTACTCAAATGTTTGATTAATTAAATATGTGATGTTTAATTGATTAAAGAATTAATTAATTATGTAGTTTAATTAATTTAATTAAATGTGATTTAATTAATTTTAATTAAAACTATAGATTATGTGAGGGATGTGCCTTTAATATGATTAAAATGCACATATAAGTAAATATGGAGATTTTTAATTATAATTAATTATTTAATATGATTAATTGAATTAAATTAATTTTAATTAATTAATTTAAGTTAACTCTCACATTAAATGGACACATGGTACATGGTAGTGAGATGTAGTTTAATCTCACGATTGGAGGGGTCTTGAGAGGATCTCTTCGGTTGTCATTTTACTCTCTCAATCACTCTCCTCACTGCTCAACTCTATCTCAAGAAAAAAGAACACAAAAATATTCTTCTCTATTTTCTCATTCCCTTAAAGATCAGGATCCCACCATCCTGTTCCCAAGCTCAGAGAATAGTGGGGAAGGAAAATTGGTGGTGTCCGTTGAAGAATTCTGAGTCGTCAACGGAGGTATGTTTCTCATTGCTTAACTTTTTGCCAATGTACCGGTAATTTGTAGAATGAAATTAAATATGATACTGTCCAATTGCTTCGGCTTTAATGGAATTGGGAATTTAAATCCTTAAATGAGGACAGTTGTCCAAACATCGCTTGTAATGAGTCCATAATTTCTTTGGGCGTAGCCATGCCCTCGTGCTTCTTTGACAGAACAACAAATATGCTTGTCAAGATGAAGACTTTTGCTTTGTCATTGGCTCTAGTCCATCTGTCACAGGCAGCCCGACTCACTTGGGTTCCTGTTAAGCTAGGGTTAGGCAAACATTCTTCTGTCAAGACGCATCGAAGATCATCAATTACTAATACTGTGATTAAAGTTGATTTCCATGTACTGTAGTTGTCATCATTAAATTTTTCAAAAGCTAATAGTTGCACTACAGAGCTAGACATGCTGAAAACATAAAATAAATCCTTTATTAGTGAATTGATTATTTAATAAATCCAATTTTAGTTTAGCAAAAGTAACAATTTACCCATCTCATAAATTAATTTGCAACGATACTTCAATGAGTCAAAATAACTGCTACCGATGGGTAGTCAATCACTCATTCATTGAACCAAGATGTTCTTGACTAAATATATTATAATCAGAATAACTCTTTTATTTCTGTATCATTTAGTTATTGCTACTTCGACCAAGAATAGACTAACGATTAGTTTATTTTGTGAGTGTGACCTCCCATTTTCAGATCTTAGAGGACGATCCCAACAATGCTACCAAATGAAAAAGCTAATGTTGGGAATGACCCTAAGAGACCCTATCCATTTCTGGAGATTACTTTGTTCTGATTCCAATGTTACAACCCTCCAAATGGTTTAGCTCTAGGGCATAATTAGTAGGTGCAACATAGGGATCTCATGATGTAACCTAATGGAAGAGAGCATAGAATGTGTTGACACACTTCCTTCTCCCACATACTATAAGTACTTTCTTTGTTCACCTTGTTATTGACATATGCAAACACCTCCCGAATGGAACAGTTGTATTAGTAAGCAACTATAGGTGTTAATATCAAACATGCGAAAGCAATTTCGGATTTTAGACACACAATTTTATCAATTTGATCTTAGAAGACATGTTCACATGAACAAAAAACAGAGTATAAGTCTTTATAACATACTTAAATGCATGAAACATGCTTTCTATAGTTGGATTTTAAATCTATATGACATACTCTTATGCATTCATTCTAATTATAACATGCTTTCATAAAGCATAAATAATTAAATCACATGGAAATGGATCGTTTTTGGCAACTCAAGCAATGAAACAGCTAAATTATTACAAATAATAATTAATCAATGAGTTGAACAGCTCCCAGGTATTGGGTTTTATGCCCTAAAACTCATATATAACAAATGAAACAAATTAATCGATCTCAATAAAGCATTGTTGGAGTGATTCAGTAATTTGTTATTTAATGATCAAGTTTACATTAATAAACCCCAAATCCAATAAACTAAAATCCAAGGTTGTTTACATGAAACTTGGACTAGTATGTGGGGACATACGGGGATCGGTGTTCAAGTAACAACCTAAATGATCTATAGTATAGGGATAAAGCTGGGTACCTTATCCTAGTTACACTATGTGATACGACCCACTGTGTATTTGATATAGATGCATTGATCAAAAGCATCCATGTAGAAAACATGTAAGGGGGGTATCCTATGCAATGAGTTTGCATAAGACCGAACCGCGAGATAGTAAGAACTTGTAACGCCCCCAAAATTTTGCCTAACTTAAGGAGACATTACTAAACGTTTACCCTAATGCCAACTTAGTACCCCGAAAATTTCGGCAGCATAACGACAAAACTATAAGCTACCCTAAATTTTTAACACACTTGATAGACAATATATGTATACACTTTTAAAGCCATATTAAGCAGATAGCCAATCTCACTCCACAACATCCATACACAATCAAACTCAACACAATAGAATATAAATGCGAGTCAGGTCTCATATCAAGGACTACCTAAATACGTTACAAAATTCACAACATGTAAAAGAAATGACTTTGAACTTTTCAAAACTACACTTAAAACATTACAACCAAATTTACATCAACCCTCGCTCATTCAACAACTAGAAGAAATATTAACATCTTAGGCCACAACCTAACTCGAACTCAAAACTAAGGACGAGTAACAAGGAAAGCATGAACAGGACATGCTAGCTATGATTTTTCCTTCGTCACGTCTCCTCTACATCACCAAGCTTGAATATGTTTGCATCACTTGCAAAACCTAGTGGTTGGTCAGTACAAAATCATGGTACTGAGTAAGTGGCTCACACCTGAAGAGCCATCAAACAACATACATATACAAGAAAATTATTATGCTTTCCAACCACAATACCATGCCTCAAATACAAGACAAACAATCAACACAACAAAACATACTCAATTAATGCAGTAGTGCAACAACCATGGTTATGATTTAAATGAACTAATTTAATTTAATTTAATTTAATTAACTAATTAAATATTATTATAATTATTAATTAATTATTAATTTAATTTAATTTTAAATTAATCAGTTAATTGGTAACTGATTAATACGTGGTTGACTCCCCGATTTTCTCGTCCCTTCTCTCCATAACTACAACCTACACGATAGGGAGCGTTTGCTCATCTGGGTGTATTGTTTTTTTCTGTAGAGATTCCGGGTTATGGTTCTCTCTCTGCAATTCTCTCAACAGAGGAAGAGAAATTCTCCATAAAGAATTCCCTTTCCCAAAAATTGGATCCCACCATTCTTCCTCCTTTATTTCCCTGTGAGAATACTAGTGAAGCCTTCTTTGGTGGTGGCCAATTGGATTGTTCATCGTTCGTGGCCATTGGAGGGAGTTTGCTTGCCATAATTAGGATCTACAACAAGTTTGTTTTGATTTTTCTCCTAGATCTAATTAGATTAAAATTTGCATGTTTAATCTACTGTGAAATTTAGAGAATAGTTCTGTAAATTTATTTTTGCCAATGTATGGGTTTTTCCAAAACAATTTTAATGGTGAAAAAGTTTGATATGTTTCCGCTACCAAGGATTTTTATTCCTTCAATTGGTATTAGAGCCAAGTTGTTCAATTAATTTTTTTTTTCGAAAATTGCTTTGGTTGAATTGGTGGGATTTAATTGTGTTGTGAATGTTATTTGCTGTGAACTTGAGGTTATTTGGCCTTAAAATTTGCATTCTTTGATTTGATCAAATGTAAGGCTCCTGCGTTCTTTGGGCGATTAAATGTAAATTTGAAGTCCATGTAAGTCCAAGTCTATTTTAGGTTTGATGATCGATGAAAATCGGGACCAATTTTGGCCAAAAATTGCGTGAAATCAAAGGTTGGACGTTGTTGTTGATCGCTGGAAATCGCAATTAAAAAAAAAAGAAAAACGATGCTGGAATGCGGAGGGTGACGCGACACTGATGCCAGGATGACGTCCGCCCTACACGCGGTCCGACTCGTCAGGCGCGCGGTTCGGCTTGCGGTCGGCTTCAGTTTAGTAGTCGGTTGCAGTTCAGCTTCGATTTAGAGGTCATGCGCGGTTCGACTGTGGTTTTGGCTTCGGTTCAGCGTTCACGCTCGGTTCTCGTCTGGTTCATTGTCTGGTTCGATATTTTCCACTGGTTCGATTACTTTTCCAGTGGTTTTGACTGGTTAACGTGGTTTTTTGACCCGATTTAGCTGTTTTTTTACAAGGTTCGAGCTGTTTTTAGCTGATTTGAGCATTTCTTGTCCGGTTCTAGAGCGACTGAAGACATTTATAGGATAAAGTTTGTAAAATTAATGTAAAATTATTATTTATTTTATCTTAGGGGCAAATAACCGATACATATGTTGTTTAATTGCTTTATGAAGGTCATTTAGTTAAATCCCACCATAAGTTAAGCATGAATCATGCATAATAGTATATTATAAGAGTTATAATGTATGATATTTTTGTATGATTATTAATTTCATGAGTTATTTAATGTAATTGTTATATTAAATATATGAAATTGGAGAAGCATGCAGTATGACATTACTTTAGTAAATATAAAAGTTATATTTAATTAATGTCTCATGTATGCCTAGTTTTATTTTTCATGTGTATAGTATAAATGTTATGTTATGGATGGAAATAAAGTCAATGCTAGATTTTCATGTATGGTTTAATATAAAGTGTTATATTAATTAGATGAAAATGGAAAAACATTGAGCATGATATTAATTTAGATTAATATAAGAGTTATATTAAATTAATGTCGACAATCATGTAATTTACTTTCGTGGATGTTTAATTAGTATAGTCAATATTAATTAAATGGAAATTGAAATTGCATGAACATGACACACCACTTTAGATTAATATAATCTGTTATATTAATTAATTTTATGGTCTTCATGAACATATGGTGTTTTAAAATAACTGGAATTAGATTGTTATTAGGAAACACCATAGGAGCATGTTATAGGGCTAATGATTAAAACTTGGAAAGGTTATAAAATTGATTAGAAGTCGTCAACCTATAACAAAGAGTTGCATGCAAACATAGAATCTTAGGTTAAATTGAATTAATTTTAAAATTTTTTAAATTAATTAGACCTAAGTTGACCTTAATTCTATAGGATTAGAATTATTTTCTTACTTAGAATTAAAATAGTTTTAATGAACTAAGTAGGAAAAACATTACTATGGTTATAAGGGAACTCGCTCGATGATGTTCTGTCTAGGCTGGGGGTATTTAAGTTGACGGTTTACGAAACACCTCCTACCTAGAAACAGACTCTCGAGGATGAGGGAGTATTTTATAGTAAGTGGAAGTAGGACACGTGTCAACATATCCTACGGTCTCCTCCATTAGGTTGCACCGTGATCTTTCCTTGATCTGCCTGCAAGTCGCCTTGGGAGCGATCACCCTACGGAGGATTTGATCATGGGAGTCGAAACTACGCAAACTCCATAAATATATAGGGTTTCTTAGGTCCATTTCCAACTTTTACTTTCCCTACAATAGCATTGTTGAGGCTGACCTTTGTGATATGAAAATGAAGGGTCACACTTACAGGAAATTATTAAGGTGTTAAAGATTTCCTGACCGAAAAACGGTAGCGAAGAACTATTGGAATATGAGTTATTCTGGTAATAGGGATTGGCTGAGATTGTCTCAATTCAGGGGAGGAGTAGTTGACTGCCCTATGGTAGTTGTTGCTCTAAACCTCTGAAGTATCGTTGCAAAATAAATGTCTATTCAATGGGTCAATCATTACTTTTGCTAAATTGATTGGATAAAAATAATATTATTTTGTGTAATGGGTTAATGCAACAAAACTAATTAAATTTATTTGTTTGTTTTCAACATGAATCGTTCAGTGAATGTCTTTAATAACACCAATTATAATACTGATATATCTAATACAACTATGAAATTGAACTTAGACACTAATTGCGTGGTAAATAATTTGGGCTTGGTCTTAACTGAGGAATGTCCTCAGGCCCACATGTCTAATTCACCTGGAAATTTTCATAATGAATATGACATAAATGTGATTTATTTGTCATTGAAAAGTGTATAGTGGAATATTATGATACAACCTGGATTCATGATTCAGGTGCCACTCATCATGTATGCACTTCCTTTGAGGGAATGAACTACTAGAAACAATTACATGCTGGGAAATGACTCTTAGAGTTGGGACTCGGGAGTTCATTTCAGCTCTAAAGCAGTGGGAGATATGAAAATGTTCTTCTCTAGGGAACGATACATGTTATTGGATAATGTGTACAAAGTTCCCAAAATAAAAAGAAATTTGATTTCTATTTCTTGTTTGTTTGAACAAGGATATTCAGTGTCCTTTTCTGTAAATCAAGCTTTCATTACGAAAAAGAGTGCTGATATCTGTTCTGCAAAAATGGAGAATAATTTATATGTTTTAAGATCAATAGAGTCTCGAGCTATTTTCAACAATGAGATGTTTAAAATAGTAGAGGCTCAACCAAAAAGGTAAAAAGTTTCTCAAAGTACCTATCATTGGCACTTGAGACTTGGCCACATTAATCTCAATAGGATGGAGAGATTTATTAAGAACGGACTTCTAAGCCAGTTAGAAGATGGTACTTTACCTCCTTGTGAGTCATGTCTCGAAGGTAAAATGACCAAACACCTTTTACTGGAAAAGGTTATCGTGCTAAGAAGCCCTTAGAGATCGTTCATACGGATCTCTGTAGTCCAATAAATGTAAAAGCTCGAGGAGGGTATGAATATTTCATCTCTTTTATAGATGATTATTCAAGGTATGGTTATTTATAACTAATGAGTCATAAGTTTAAAGCCTTTGAAAATTTCAAGGAGTATAAGGCTGAAGTTAAGAACTTGTTAGGTAAGACCATTAAAACACTTCGATTTGATCAAGGTGGAGAGTATATGGACTTAGAATTCTAGAAATATTTGATGGTGAAGGAAATAAAAGTCCCCACGCAGCGGAAGCGCATCGATTGGACCTTACGTCGTACATTAATTAACATTAAAACACCGTTACGAAAACTCAAACAAACTTTAAACAAACTTTAAAGCTGTTGTAAAATTGGTTTAAACATGCTTAAAAATAAATCTAAATTTATTTTCATGCTTTTCTAAAGAAAAGAGAAAGAACCGTTACAAACCTCCGTTGTAGACTTGACCGTTCTTCGCTAACGATGCTCCAACGATCAAAACGCAGCAGCCGTCTTTGGTTTTTCTTCGCTGGAAATTTCTTCTTTGATTGACACAATCACCACAGAGGTTACACCGGTATGTCTCTGAGTCTAGGAGGCAAAAGACTTGTGGGAGTCTTTCTCTAAGAGGGAGGCTAGAGATAATTCTAGGTCTTGTCTTTCAAGAGTGTCAAGTGTCATGACCAATTAGGTCTAGTGTTCTATTTATAGAAGAGAGTCCATGAATAAAATATTCAATTAAATCAATCTTTTCCATAATTGATTCAATCTTATTCCTTAATTAATCAATCATGATCAATCAATTCCATAATTGATTAATCTTTTCCACAAATGACTAATTACTTCCATAAGTGATTAGATCATTTCCATAAATGATTAATCACTTCCTTAAGTGATTAGTTATTTCCATAATTGATTAATTCCCGGTTAATGAATACTTTAATTAATTAACCACCAATTAAATATCACATATTTAATTCCCGACCTAGAATTAATTAATTTGCCCAAACACATGTTAGGCCTTAAATTAATTAATTCATTATTTTGAACTTTGTCAAACTTCCATAAATTTATATTTGAACTTTTCAAATATTAATTTCTCTCATAATAATATATCAATATATATTATATTTGTTTCCCTTAATAAATTGAACATTTTCAATTTACTTTTATTACTTAGTTGCCTCAAATTACTTTACGAGCTACCAGTGGGACCTAATGGACCTGCAGATCAGAAGCTCCAACGATGTGAGATTAATTGGTCAAACTCATTAACCACATTAATCAATATTCGTTAACTGTGTGTACATTCCACTATAGACTCACAGTTGCACTCTTCTCACTGCAGACATATTTTCTGTGTCCACTGATCTAGACCAATATCGACTAGTTAGTCCATCACGAGTGTCCGTAACACCAGTTGGGTCAAATTACCGTTTTACCCCTGGGTTACCTCTATTTCCTAAAGTACCAATTCTCCTCTAATGAACAACCTGTTTGTGGTCCAACCATCAAACAAAAAAACCCTCTCGTGCCATTGAGAGGGTAGGACCCTTTGTTCAAGACTCGGAGTAACCACTTAAGGGAACACTCATCTGCTTCCCTAAAGTCGGGAAGGAGTGAATTCCATCTTGTACGATTATGTTCCCAGCTCCCCATTCGGTCTTGTCCCCAAAGTGGTAGGCTTATTGAGTCGGCGTATTGGCCACTCTCACCCACAGAAATCAAAGGACAATCTCTCATGAGCAGGAGTCCATAATCAACTCAGGATTAAGACTAAGTTGTCTAGGTCGTCCTAGTGAAATAGAAAACCAACTAGTTAACGGTGTTATAACCAGTGGTTACTATTTCGCGGTCCGGTCTTATGCAAACTCATTGCATAGGATACCCCCACTCGCATGTCTCCTACACGAACGCGTTGGATCGCAGCGTTTGTATCAAATACAAAGTGGACCGTATCCATAGTGTCACCAGGATAAGGCACCCAGTCTTATCCCTATACTATAGACCCTTTAGGCTGTTTCTTGAACAATGATCCCATATGTCGCTACATATAGTTCAAGACACATATTATAGCCTTGGATGTCTAGTTTATTTGATTAGGGTTATTATTAGGCAAAGACAAATATAAAATAACTAATAACAATTAATGGAAAAATATATCAATATTATTTCATTAATATCCGGTCAACGGTTACATTCACTATCTACGAGTTTTAGGGCATAAAACCCAACAGATGGAACATGGAATCACATCTAAACTCTCAGCACCAAGTACACCTCGACAGAATGGTGTATCTTAAAGGAGAAACAAAACCTTGTTGGACATGGTTCGATCTATGATGAGCTATGCTCAATTGCCTAGTTCTTTTTGGGGTTATGTAGTAGAGATTGCAATATATATTCTGAATGTAGTTCCCTTAAAGATTGTTTCTGAAACACCATCTGAGCTCTGAAGAGGGCGTCAAGCTAGTTTAAGTCATTTCAGAATTTGGGGTTGTCCTACACATGTGCTAGTGGAAAACTCAAACAAATTGGATTCACGTTCCAAATTGTGCCTATTCGTAGGGTAGCCAAAAGAAACAGGAGGTGGATACTTCTTCGATCCACAAGAAAATAAAGTATTTGTATCGACAAATGCTACTTTCTTGGAAGAAGACCACGTTAGAGAACATAAGCCACACAGTAAGATAGTGTTAAGTGAACTTTCTAGTGAAGCTACAAATTCATCACCAAGAGTTGTTGATGAGGTTGGATCTTCAACAAGGGTTGTTGATGAGCCTAGTACAGAGGCTGGACCTTCAACAAGAGTTGTAGATGAGCCCAGTACATCTTGTCAAGCCCATCCTTCTAAAGAGTTGAAAATGCCTCGACATAGTGGGAGAGTTGTTATTGAAGGATTGGAATTCCCAATTCCATTAAAGCGGAAGCGCAATTGGACCGCTCGTAAATTAATTTCGTTCATAAAAAATACACATACATTGGCAAAAACGAATTCATGATTCTAAACTTAG
Organism: Luffa acutangula; assembly: GCA_036850905.1. Classification (NCBI taxonomy): domain Eukaryota; kingdom Viridiplantae; phylum Streptophyta; class Magnoliopsida; order Cucurbitales; family Cucurbitaceae; genus Luffa; species Luffa acutangula. The sequence continues at coordinate 22,510,073 of CM072087.1, forward strand.
GCTATGCATATAGAATGAGAAGCGTACCTCCGCTGACGACTCAAAATTCTTCAACGGACACCACCATTCGATCTTCCCCACTATTCTCTGAGATTGGGAACGTAGTGGTGGGAGTACGACCTTGAGATTTGGGAGAGAAAAAAAATAGAGAGAAAGAGCTCTCTATCTTTCTTCAGTTGAGAGAGAATGAGAGAGTTTTAAAAATCAAGATGCTGCAGAATGAATCCATCACTAAGGACCCTTCAAACATGAGATATGGCGAATGAAGGATTCAATCACCATCTACCATGTGCCCTTAAAAATGTGAGGGTTTATCATTTTTTTTTTGAAATAGTGATGGTTTTATCTTTTTAATTAATTTAAATTAACCAATTAAAATTAGTTTAATTCAATTAATCAAATATTAATTAATTAATCATATTAATTAATTAATTTCAATTAAATATCTTCATATCTAATTATTTTTGCTTTAATCATATTAAATGCACATCCCTCACATAAGCTATAGTTCAATTAAAAATAATTAAATCAGATTTAATTAAATTAATTAAACTACACAATTAATTAATTCTTGAACCAATTAAATATCACATGTTTAATTAACCAAACATTTGAATCATATTCAAATGTGCATCTCTCATATAACCTATAGTTTTAATATGAATCTAATTCACATTAAAATTATACTATAGATTTAATTCAATTAAATCACATTTAATTCAACTAATTGAATAATTAATTAATTTATTTATTAATTAAATATCATATATTTAATGAATTACATATTTGAACTCTTTCAAATATATTATTCTCTCAATTTAATAAAGTTTAATCTTACATTAAACTTTATATCATAATGCATCACCATACATTATACTAATTGTATCTCATACAATTAACTTGATTCCTAAGATGAATGTGAACTATTCAAATTCCTTCAATATAGATTGTTCTCAATTACTCTTTACGAGCTAGCAAGGGGACCTATTGAACCTACAGATCAGAAGCTACAATGATATGAGGTTAACTGACTAAACTAATTAATCGAGTTAACCAATATTCATTAACTGTGGGTCACTCCACTAAAGACCCACAAGAGCACTCTTCTCACTGTAGAATGTTGTTGTGTCCATGGATATTGACCAATATCGGTAAGTCAATCATTCACGAGTGTTCGTAACTACAACAAGGTCAAATTACCGTTTTACCCCTGAGTTACCTCTGGCTCCTTAAGTACCAGTGCTCCTCTAATGAACAACTTGTTTATGGTCCAATCATTAAACAGAAAGTTCCTCTCGAGCCAGTGAGAGGGCAGGATCCCTTTGTTAAAGACCCGAAGTCACAACTTAAGGGAACACTCATCTACTTCTCCTAACATTGGGAAGGAGTGAATTTCATCTTGTGTTTTCATGTCCCCAACCCCCCACTCGATCTTGTCCCAAAGAAGGTAGGCTTATTGAGTCGGCGTGCTAACCACCCTCGCCTATACTAATCAAAGGACAATCCCTCGTGAGAGGGAGTTCATGACACACTTGATGCATGTGTAGCTGTGACGGGATGGGAGTTGTCGAGGCTCCACTAGTCAAGGCAATCATACACCAGGGTGGGCGCGTCAGTGTCGTGGGTCTCAAGTCGAAACAAATTTATAGTCCACAGACACCATGCTATGTTGCAGTAGTAGTGGTCGGGATCGATCACATGGAACAACTGGTTTACTTCTAATCTCTTTTGTGTTTTGGGCTATCAAACAAAAGGGGGTTTGAGACAGATGGAGAAAATTGTGGGCGAAGGACAAACATAAGAAAGTAAACTAACAGAAAATTAAACGACAAAAAAGTAAATGGGGAGGTTGGTCAATCTCACATTGTCGCTCGTAGTAGCTGAAGACACTCGGGATTAGTACATTTACTTTTTATTCATGGATTAGTAGATAATGATTTATATGCATGTTGTCTATAGGTACTCTAAATCAATTGACTCGGTCCCAACGTCCATCGATTCAATTACTAGTCACTAATTAATTAACCCCACGAACCCATTGAAGCCAATCAATCGAGCAACTGCATTAAGAACGAGATACCCCTAGAGCACTAAACCATCAAACCTGTCGAGATAACATGCAATTAATCAATAAACTAACCTGGCCTCAATCAATAAATCAATCAATTGTTGCTTTAGACTAGAACACTCATAACTAACTAGAGAGTCATCTAATTAATCCCAAGTACTGGTTTAGACTCTTAGATTTGTCGTGTCAGCAACAAAGTCAGAGTCTGCTCTTGGGACCTGTGCTCACGAATCAATCTAATGCTAAATATTGAACTAACCCTCCAATAGCTATTTGGCGAATAATTCTTTAGCAAGTTATTAACATACGAGCTGCGAGTTAGGGCGTCAATCTAACCTACTACGCATGCTAATTATTAAAGCAGGAATCTAAAGCTACAATCAACCAATAAATAATGCATAAAGTTCAGCAATCACAAGATAAACAATGAATAAGCTCAGAATGCTCATAAATCTCATAAAAATACAAATATACTTACAATCCCGAGGTCTCAACTACAACGAACGGTGCTTAGACGGTCATAGACAAGTCTAATCTAAGCCCAAAGCTCGAGAAACCAACCTAATCTAAAGGAAAACTATAAAATACTAGGGAAGAATGGAAAAAAAAAAGCAAAACTGAGGAGAGGCGGCTGCTGGAACATCAAGAAATCGATTTTCTTCCCCCTTTGTGAAGTTGTTGACCTAAAAACAACAGTTGTTGTTTAAATAAACGAACTAGCGTCCAACTAGTGCACGAATGTGTTATTTTCCACTTCTTATCTACATGCAAGAGTGGGAATCCAAGTAAATTCACTTAATCTTGAATCCAAAATCTGATTTCTTAGCTTGCAATTTAATGTAAATTTCAATTCCAAATTGAATTTCACTTTAGGTAATTTATTTGAGACTTTTCAAAATAATTACTTATGATTAATCCAATTAATCAAACCAACCTTGTGCAATTCATCATATATGATTACTAATACATATATATGGTATTTAAAACACTCATAAATACTATATCTCTCATTTCTTAATTTAATTCATAATTAAATTGTTGTGTCAAACACAATTTACGATAATACCCATTTTCCCAATTTTGAACGATTCAAAGAATCTTGTCATATTGTTCTAGGCTTTATTACAATAAGAGCTAGTAGGGGGATCTAATGGACCTATAGATCATGGGCTCCAACGATTCGAGGCTAACCGACTAATCTCATTAACCAAGCTTAACCAACATTCATTAAGTACCGGGACACTCCACTATAGCCCGATAGTTGCACTCCCCTCACCATAGATATATTTTCGTCCACTTGATTTAACCATGTTTAGTAAGTCGATCCTTCAGAGGTTGTTCGTAGCTATAGCTAGGTCAAATGACTGTTTGACCCGTATAGTACTTCTGGTTCCTTAAGTTCCACTAGTCCTTTAATAAACAATTGGTTTCTGGTCCAACCATCAAACCTAAGTCCCTCTTGATCCAACGAGAGGGTGGGACCCCTTGTTCAAGTCCTGGAGTTAGTACTTAAGGGAACAACCTTTCTACTATCCCCGAAACGGGTAGGAGCAAATTCCGTCTTGCGAGACTATGTCCCCAGCTATCTATTCAATCTTATCCCCAAAATGGTAGGCTTGTTGAGTCGGCGATGCTGGCCATTCTCACCCATGAAAATCAAAGGATAATCTCGTATAAACAGGAGTTCTTAGTTAGCTTAGGATTAAGAACAAGTTACTTAGGTCATCTTTGAACAATAGTCAGTTTATTTAGTAAACGGCGTTATAAAGAGAAAGTGACTTGTTTCGTGGTCCAGTCTTATGCAAACTCATTGCATAGGACGCCCCCACTCGCATGTCTCCACATGAACGACTTAGGATCTCATCGTTTGTACTTAATACAAAGTGGGCCACGTCCATAATGTCTCCAGGATAAGGCACCCAAACCCTATCCTTACACTATAGACTATTTTGACTATAAACTTGAACTTGATGTTACGATATGTCTCTACATATAGTTCGAGTATTCATTTTATAGCCAAAGATCTTAGTTTATTGGATTTAGGTTAATCATTCGCAATTTACATATTCAATAACATCTTTTACTGAATAACCTCAATAATGTTTTTATTGGAAATAGAATATGTTTAATGATTTACAAACTACGAGTTTATAGGACATTAAATCCAACAGACGCCACCTATCGGGTCCCTCTGATTTGGCTGCTTCAAAACTTGATCTGTTTGGTGTCGTTTCTGATTTCAGAGCGCTCCACTTAGGTCTTTTTACCGCCTCGGCATTCCATGGACTTCAAGATGGATCGAAACCACACTAAAATCCTCGACTTAACACCAAAACAAAATATGAGCCATGTTGAAGCACTTGATACCGAACTCCTACAAAACTTAACTTTAAACGAAATAATTATCGTAAAACTAACAAGATTAAGGACAAATAAACATGGGCAATTAGGTCCCATCAAATACCCCCAACCTAAGCCTTGTTAGTCCTCGAGCAAGCATATAAAAGTAAACGTAGAGTCAGCTTAAACATTGGTAATTCTCGAGGAAACATAAAATAGAAGTATAGGATTCGTTGGTTGCAAATTCATAGACTCCAACCTCAATGCTAAAATGCCAAAATTATTGCAATAAAGAATCATTCACATGCGGCCCAAATAAAGAAACAAATCAAAATTTTTCATTGAGATTTCTTGCTCAAGTTCACACTTAGTCTACCTGGAGTTAGTCTTACTAGTCCGGGATTAGATTATCTAACCATCAATCCATCTTCCCTCCACACTGGCACTAGGAACTAACCAAGGAGCAAACAAAACTAACTAGACTGCTTTTCTCTTTACCTAGGTGCCTAAAAAATAAAAGACATTGTCTTTCAGCGCACTTCTTGTTCTCTTTTTTTTTTTTTTTTTTTTTTTGCGGGGCACTAACTTTCACACTACAGTGCAGGGACCCATAACCCTAGTTTTACTCTTGGTTGGCCTAACTGTTCACACCGCATGTAGCTCTTTTTACCCCCTTTGTAGCATGCTTTTTCTTGAAAATAAAAGTAATGTAAACGAGCATATGATTTTCTTTTTAAGCTCGCACTCATTTTTTCTTTCTTTTTCTTTCTCTTTCTTTTCTTTTCTCTCTTTTTCTTTCTCTTTGGCTTATTTTCTTTCTTTTTTCTAGGCAAGATATTACATGCTCATTTGTAGCTATTTGACTCAATAGCTCATCCCTACACCTATAGAGGAACAAGCATATGGATCTATAATTCGCTCCTAAGCTTCCCAACTAATCCTAGGCATGCTAAGGTTTACTCTTGCAAGAAAAGTACTAGAAAAAATTTAAAAAGGCTCATTTTCTGGGCAACATGCTTATCATTCAACAAAAGCAATAATGTTGGCAGGATGACACATCGTTGATTTTCATAATCAGAGAAAAAACAACCATACCATCCATACTTCAACACTAAATCATTTAAAATTTGTTAAAGAAATAGGTCCAAAGCTCAGATGCATGGCCTCAATCCAGAAAACATAGACTGTTAAAATAAAGCATGCATAATAAAATAGTCTGATGCTCAAGTGCATCAAGACTCAACCCAAACAGGCGTGCAGGACCAATTCCACCCCCAACCTAAAATTATGCATTGTCCTTTCAATGAATCTAGTCAAGAAAAAGTAAAAAGGAACAAAGAGTACGGGAACAGAAATTCTCCCTATTTGTAAGCTCAATTGTTGGAAGGGAATGATTCACCATGACTTGAAAGGTAGCAGCTTGCTGAAATAGGGTCACAAAATCCTAAAGACAATAAAGGAAAGTAAACATAAATAAAAACTAACAAGAAGAAAACAACTAAAAGATAAAAAGAAAGGGATATAAATGATTTAAAAGCTGAGCTGCCTCTTAGGATCACAAATGTTTAACGTCAATTACTCGAAGAGATTTGCAGTCTTCAACCAAAATCCACTTCTTTGATCAACAGATAATCTTTCTTCTTTTTCTTTTTCAGCTCCTACACAGGAAAACTCAACTTGCACGCAAAGTGCACAACGTAAGAAAATTTAAACAACATATCCTCATCTGCCCAATTAAAGCTAATTCTAAGCACCCTAGGCTTAATGGCCAGCCACTTGATTATCTAGGCCTAAATCATGCTCTAAAAAAGCAAGGACATCAAGCGCTAAGGAATTAGGTGCATAATAATCAGAGTTTAGCTTAGCATTCCTAATCTTTAACTCTCCTAATATGCTTGAAGCGATAATTAAATCAGACCTAGAATTAAAGGAAAAATTAAGTTCAGGCTTACTGACCTTGATGGGATCTTCTTCTGACTTACCTTTCTGCTGCTCTGAGATTTGGCTCTCTAGCTCATCAGAGAGTTGGCTCAGAATCTAGTGACTTTTGCCAGCTTTGCAATAATCCCCCATGCCTTACCGTATGTTGTGGCAAGCACATCACCTCCACTAGTTGAGTCGAGCATTCTTCTATCGTCAGGTGTTAGCACTTCGTAGAAGCTTTCTATCAAGGACTCCTCTGAGAGTAGGGTGTGGTGTTCCATGCAGTATAGATTGAAGCGACATACGAACTCGTGGAACAACTCTTCAGGTGCTTGCGTAGCATTGACAATTCTTCCAGTGGCTTCTATCAGCAACACAGTGGGGTGGTACTTCTTCAGGAAAATTCTCCTCATCTCACTCCTAGAATATACCGACCTTGTAGGCTGATAACTGCCCAAAAGGTAGTTATTTAGGCCTCATTTATATAGGGATTTGTGTGTCTTTTGTGCTTAATAAGGTTGGTTTTAGATATATATTATATGTTTTAACCCATTTGGAAGAATGAAAGCATTGGAAATTACTTTATGCAGATTATGCTGCTGGGCGACTTGAAGAAGCAAATTTTGTGCTGCAGCAAAACTGGGAGAAAGACTGCCACGTCACAGCTCGTTAACCAACTTCATGAACCGACTTCTGTTGAGTTATTTTCGGGATAAAGGAGCAAGGAGAGCCCTACACGTGTCCAAGTTGACCTAATTCAAGCCTCCTATCCTACTATAAAAGGAAGTAGCCGTCGAAGTCAAAAGCATTCCAACTTTCCTTGGAAGCCGAGTAGTATAGAGAGATTGGAGATTACCAAGAACACCATCATCCCACTACAACAAAATATACATTTAATGTCGGACAGAAAAAAACACGTTGGGCTTTTAATGTCAGACGAAAAAATGGGCGGGCCTTTTAATGTCGGACGCGCGATTTTGAAAATTTCAGACTTTTAATGCCCGACATTAAATGCAAGGATTTTTTTTAAAAACACATTTTAGCGTTATCTCTCCCCGAAAAAACCCTCTAACCTTGTTGCGCCGCTCTCTCTCCCGAAGCGTTTCCCCTTCTTCTCATCGATGGCGATTGGACGCTCCCCTCACCAGCTTGAATCTCTTCCTCACATCGATGACACAAGTTTCTTCCCCTCACCGACCCGATTTTTCTTCATCTATGACATGGGTTTTCTTCTTCTCCAGTGCGATTTGCTGGATTTGAAGGGTGGGTTGTCATTCACCATCGCTGGCCGCTGATTTTCTTCATCTCTGGCGTGAGTTTCTTCTTCTCATTCTTTTTTGTTAGATCAATTGCAAAATTAGTGGTGAAATATTTGGTCCAATATTTGATCAAGTCTTTGGTTGAGATCTTGCCTCTAAGCTTGAGCTCCAATTGCTCGAACCATCATCTGTTAGTTTAATTGTTGTGAAAATTAGGGGGAATGATTTGTAGGAATGCTCCGTAGCTTTTCTTTTTCTCTCATAACTTCATATATTGCTAATTAGTTGCAACTGTATGCTAACCATGTTTCAGAAACTCTTTTTCTCAGTCCTTCAATTTGTTCTGATCTTCTTAGTCTTGGTTATTGATTCATCTTCGGTAAGGTGGCTAGGGCAACCTTACAACGGAAATGCATAATCTTAAATTACTGTTGGGGTTTTCTGTTGCAGTTTTAGCTCCTGTTGTTGGCCTTGTTTTTGCTTGCTTGCCTGTTGTATTTCTTTTCATTTTTCTTAACGAGCCTATAATATTGCAAATATACAATACAATTTTCAATTAACACATAATTAGTCAGTATAACATATTTGATATTTCTTACAATTGATAGCACAATTCTCTGACTCTCTTAATTATACTAACCGTTCTCCTTGACTTTATTATTGGATTACTTTTTGAAACAACATAGTGCCCCTCGTTGATATTGATCATCTCAATTTTGCAATCCACTAATTGAAATATCAACATATGGATAGATTTTTTTTTTTTACTCCAAGGATAGGTGGAACACAGTAGAACAAAATTCTTTCACTGATATCACCTCAATTTTTTAATATGGTTTAGATTTTTTGCTCCTTTCTTGCAGGTTGTGGATGAGGAAAGAGAAGGAGATAGCCGTTGTTACTCATAGTGGAGTTTTGTTTCATACTCTAATTTTGTTTGGAAATGATTGCCATCCTTTGGTGAAAAAGGAAATATGCAAATAGTTAATAAACTCAATACACCTCTACTTTGAAATTAGTGGATATAGGTCCTATGTTTGAATTTCATCACCACATACTTTTGTGTAAAATATTGCATATTGTGTATGCTGCTCTCATCTTCTAGTCAATGAAGTCAGTCTTTTATCAGATGCCTTTGGCTTGATTGTGTGTAAGCAAACAATATTTCCTCCAGCAGGTCATGGGATATTGAAAATCTTTCATGAACATTAATGGAAAATAATTTTTCTTTCTTGTATTGTTTTGAGGTTTAATTATGGCTATTAATGCATCAGTTTTTATTAAAGTATTGAGACAATTACTAAAACCTATAAGTTTAAACTTTTGGGTTTAGTGGTGATAAGAACTTGCTTTGTTTTTATCTTTCTTTCTAAAAAGGATCTCTCTTTTGTTCGTTCTTTTAATTCCTTACTGATAACTTATATTCAATGATTTTTTTTTGACTTGGCTATATTGATGAGATCTGGATTTGGTGACATTTGAATGTCAATGACTCTGTAATGACAGCAATGTCTACTTGCAGCTTTGCAAATTGTGAGCTTCGTTCCATTGTCTTAGTTGATAGAAGGTGAGTTTATGGGTCTTTTAGACTTGAAAGAAAAATTCCTCTTCTTGATCCTCATGTCTCTTTGTTGCTAGTATGCTCGGGTTAGATTCCTTAACAACTAATTATCTTGGAAAGGTACCTCTGGGGCTGGATATCCCTAGTGATGCTGTGAACGATGGAAACGTGAAGGAAGAAAAACAACCAGTTGAATTTGAGTCGAAGGAACACGAAAAGATGTAAGTCTGATATGGTTATAGCCAGAAGGATATTAAAATGTTGAGTGTCGATTATACAAACAAGTATTTTTGAAACTGCCTTGTCTAGACTCAGCGCAACACTTATATATTTATTTCTGATATTTGCATCTCAAGAAAATTGTGCTTTGAGGATTTCTCCAATTATGAGCAGGTGACATCCATTCAATTGCAGTAGAGCTACAAAGTCTACACTGATTTTTATTTTCATGTATTAGTTTCACATGTGCCTCATTTTAGATCAGTTAGCATGAACAAGGTTTGATTTTGTGATCTGAAATTTAGGCTCGAGTCGATTATCTGTATCGTCATCATGTATTTTTGCTTATTTTGTTGTTGAATATGATTTTTATTTTCATGTTCATTTTCCCATTGAAACAAAATGAGACTTCTGGTGGAACTTGCAGCTCATGAGTTCTTCATTCTCATCAGTTAGTTGTTGCATATTGCTTACGTGCACTCTGTACTCATGAGACTGTACCAAATTCAAAGGTGTTAAATATCTTTATTCTTACACGAAATTACATATCTTTATTCTTTTTGTGTTGTTTTCATCAAAGTACCTGGGAAAACTAATTTAATTGTGGTTACTTATAAAGTTGCTCTTTTGACATTCCTGCAACTAGCATAAAGTTTTAATAAAATAGTTAATTAAAACATTTACCTAATAACATATCAACCATACTTTTTGTTAATTTATTAATTATTTTATTTCCACTATATGTCTGAACATTGATGCCCCTTTTCATCTTGCTGTGAAATATCAGAGCAAATGATTTTTCCACACGCCTTTCCATTTATTTGCAAATGGGATTTTCTGGTCCAATCATTTGTTGCTAAATACATCAACAGATTCAAGCTTGAAAAATCAAGAATAATGGATGTAGCTTATTAATAACCTCAACTTATTAATGGACATTTTAAACTTCTTGATTACCCTTGTTATCCTGAGTAGTAGGATTTGTAGGTACAAATTTTTTGCTAATGTATTACTATTATGCTCTTTGTATCAGTTGATCAAGGAATCACGTTTTAAAATGTAGATAATGTAGTGACGTGCATGGATCCTTTGTTTTAGTTCCATGTGAAGTTTGTTGTGACTGCCACATTTTTTTTTAAATTTGTGTGTTCGTGTATCAGATAAAAGCATTCATCTAACTAATCATTTTGCTTTCTTCCTTGTTTTTTTTACTCATTTTGATCTTGTTTTGGAAACTCGTTCAGTGTATGAAGCAACTAATGGGAGGTATTACAAAATAACAAGCACTGGATCAGTAAGGATATTGGCGAAAGAGGTAATTCGAAAATGCTAGATTTATAACTTTCATACGGGTCGTTTTTGTTGTGATTTGTTTGATAATCCTCTAGATGTTGTTGGTTATTAGCTCTACTTTACTCGTATGTCTTGAGCTTTACTTTTAGTTTAAGGATTTGATTGGAGATGTGTGTCGATTGTATTTAACTTACGTTTTTGCTTTGTATAAGGTTTGGAATTCATCTTGCTAAGCAAGAATTGTTGCAGATGATGAAATGGATATATTCTCGAAAAGGAGCTCGAAGAGGAACTTACGAAAGAGCGTTTAAGGAGTTGTGTACTTATTTTGTAGTAATTTTACATTTTCTTTGTAAATTAGTTCATGGACGTGATTTGTGGATGGACGAAAAGTTTCATGTATTATATACACTATGATATTTTATTAATTAAATCCATGTTCGTTGAGTTAGTTGTTGTGTAAAAATATTTTCAGGATTTTATTTTGTGTATAGGTTGAAATTCTATTTTGTTTAATGTTTACAGGTTTTTACAAAAGGAAGAAATAGTATTGTTGGTTAGCTACTTGTGCAACCAACAATTTTTTTTTTTTAATTTAATATCGCACATTGTCAGACACTTTTAATGTCACAACTTTTAATGTCAGGCAATGACCGACATAAAAAACTGATCGACATTAAAAGTGACTTTTAATGTCGGTCAAAGACTGGTTGACTGACATTAAAAGGGTACTTTTAATGTCGGCCATTGACTGACATTAAAAGTACCCTTTTAATGTCGGTCAGAGCTTTTAATGTCGGGCACTGCCCGACATTAAAAGTGTCCGACATTAAAAGTGACTTTTAATGTCGGGCATTGCCCGACATTAAAAGCGACCGACATTAAAACTTTTAATGTCGGTGTTTTTAATGTCGGTCAGTGACCGACATTAAAGGCTTTTAATGTCGGGCAATGCCCGACATTAAAAACCAAATTTGTTGTAGTGTCCGCAAGCTAATTAAGGAGATTAGTATTTTCTTTATTATCTTGTCATTGTGGACATGCCTACTCAGATCGTAATTCGTGTTTCCATGTTTATTATGAACTAAGTAGCTTTAGGTGTTTGTTAGGAACATGTATTTGTTGTGCTTAAACTTTAGTAATATATTGATTATTGCATCTTGGTTAATTGTTGTGCCTATTTACATTTTATGCCCGCCTGGCCAGCCGGTGTGAATACCTCTCTCTAGTTTCAGGGCTGATTTAGAAAGTGTGTGGCAATTATCCACACTACGATCATTCTGTATTGGTGAACGCCAGTGACTGAGCTAGGGATAGCCAGTCGCCTAGTGCTTGATCTGTCGCACTTCATTTTGGGTTGAAACACATTCTAAAAGATTCAGAGTCCTGGGAGGAATCCGCTAATAATACTGCGAGAGTTGCATGATCAATAATATTGCTAGAGCATCTTTTTAAACAACTACTAAGCCTAACAAGCGCCTGCCTTTAATCTGTCTATCTATTTGTTTAGTCTTTGTTCTGTCATTTATTTTGCTTCAGCATAATTCTTATAAAACAAAATCATTTTTACCATCTTTGAAACCATTTGAAAGTTACACAAAATAGGTAAAGTGGAAGCTAATTCTGGACTCGGATTGATAATATTACTTGCTGCAGACTGTGTATACTTGCACAGGAATTCTAGAGTCTTTTATACCATATTTTTACTCACTCTAGGAGCCCAACAAGTTTTTGGCGCCGTTGCCGGGGAGACTGAATAAGTTTTTATCTGATCTGTTTTGTGTATGTGTTTTAGTGGTTTGGTGCTAGAACTTTTTGATTTGTTCTTTTGTTTTTTCAGGTGTGAGTTTGGTGCATGAGCGATCCGCCTGGGGTAAGGTTCGAGCTTGATCCAGAAATCGAGAGGACATTCAAGATTAGAAGAAGAGAGCAGCGTAGGAACCAAAACACGATGGAGAATGTGTCGCGCCCTCTAGAGGGTCCTGAAGGTCCAGTAGACCCCTAGAATCGTTTGCTGCAGCAAAACCCGCTGTTTAAACAAAATGAGCAGCAAAATAATCAGGCTGAAAATCCTATCTTGATAGCGAACGATAGGACCAGAGCCATTCGAGCGTATGCTGTCCCAATCTTTAATGAGTTGAATCCAAGGATAGAACCAGAGTCTTTTTACCGCCTCGGCATTCCATGGATTGCACGTCCCCAAATCCAAGCGGCAAATTTTGAAATGAAACCGGTAATGTTTCAGATGTTGCAAACCGTGGGGCAATTCCATGGTTTGTCATCTGAAGACCCTCATTTACATCTTAAGTCTTTTCTGGGAGTTAGTGATTCTTTTGTAATTCAAGGAGTACCTAGAGATGCTCTTAGATTAACTTTATTCCCGTATTGTCTTAGAGATGGAGCAAAGGCATGGTTAAACTCTTTTGCTCCAGGATCAATTAGGACATGGGATGAGTTCGCTGAAAATTTTTTGAGTAAATATTTCCCACCTAATAGAAATGCTAAATTAAGGGGGGAAATAGTAGGGTTTAGGCAACTTGAGGATAAGACTTTTAGTGAGGCTTGGGAAAGGGTTAAGGAGCTTTTGCGAAAGTGTCCCCACCATGGTTTACCTCATTGTATTCAAATGGAAACATTTTACAATGGTTTAAATGGAGTAACCCAAGGTATGGTTGATGCTTCGGCTGGAGGGGCCCTTTTGGCAAAAACTTTTGATGAAGCCTATGAAATTTTAGAAAGAATATCTATTAATAGTTGTCAGTGGTCAGATGTTAGAAGCACAAGTAAAAAGGTTAAGAGTATGTTAGAGGTTGATGGTGTGTCCACCATTATAGCTGATCTTGCTATGATTGCCAATGCTCTTATGAATGTAACAGTGATTAGTCATCAGCAGCCACCAGCTATGGAGCCTACTGCAGTGGTGAACCAAGTGGCAGAAGAAGCATGTGTCTATTGTGGTGAAAATCACAACTACGAGTTTTGCCCCAGCAATCCAGCTTCTGTGTTTTTTGTAGGTAATTAGAGGAATAACCCTTATTCTAACTTTTACAATCCAGGTTGGAGCAACCACCCCAACTTCGCATGGGGAGGACAAGAAAGTAATGTGCAGGCGCAGCAAAAGGTGAACCAGCAGGGATTTGCTAAAGCACAGGCATTGCCCTAGAAAAACAAGCAGGCTTTGCCTCAGCAAAATTCGGGGAATTCTCTTGAGGCGACGATGAAAGAATTTATGGCTCGTACAGATGCCGCAATTGAAAGTAATCAAGCTTCGATGAGGGCCCTAGAATTGCAGTTGGGTCAGCTAGCTAATGAGTTGAAGACTAGGCCTCAAGGGAAACTTCCCTCGGATACTGAACACCCTCGAAGGGAAGGTAAGGAGCAGGTAAAAGCGGTAACTCTTAGGAGTGGTAAGCCACTAGAAGAGCCTAGTAAAACCCAGGTTATAGATAAAAATGGTGATAAAAACAATGTTGTTGTTGAGAAAGAGTTGGAGTCTGGTCAGGGTGCTGAAGGTAGCAATAAAGATGCTGGAGCATCTCGTTCTGTTCCAGATGTGGAACCACCTTATGTGCCGCCCCCACTTTATGTACCACCTCTACCTTTTCCACAAAGGAAAAAGCCTAAGAATCAGGATGGCCAATTTAAAAAGTTTTTAGAGATTCTTAAGCAATTGCACATAAATATCCCTTTAGTAGAAGCTATTGAGAAAATGCCTAATTATGCTAAATTTCTTAAGGATATTTTAACTAAAAAGAAGAGGTTAGGTGAGTTTTAAACTATATCTCTTACTGAGGAGTGTAGTGCTATTCTTAAGAATGGGCTACCACCCAAGGCTAAGGATCTAGGGTCATTTACTATACTTGTGTCTATATGTGGAAAAGAATTAGGTAGAGCACTTTGTGATTTAGGTGCAAGCATTAACCTCATGCCTCTTTCGGTCTATCGAAAGTTAGGTATTGGTGAAGTTAGGCCTACCACAATCACACTTCAACTAGCTGACAAGTTTATCACATATCCAGAGGGTAAAATTGAGGATGTCTTAGTAAAGGTAGATAAATTCATCATTCCTGTTGATTTTATTATTTTAGATTATGAGGCTGATAAAGATGTTCCAGTTATTCTAGGACATCCATTTTTGGCTACTGGTAGGGCGTTAATAGATGTTCAAAAAGGGAAATTAACAATGAGAGTTTATAATGAGGAAGTGAAATTTAATGTGTTTAAAGCCATGAAATATCCAGACGAAATAGAGGATTGCTCTTTCATTAGGATTTTGGATAGCACAGTTATTGAGACAACAATACAGGATTCGACTAGTAAGCATTCGGAAGAGCATGGAGAGGTTAGTGTAGAAGATTTAGAAGTTTGTTTGTTAGAAGGAAAAAATGAAAAAGAGTTGTTTAGGTGTGAGGATGTTTTTGAGTCTTTAGATTTAGATCAAAGGAAAGCTCCTCCTATTAAGCCATCCCTGATTGAGGCACCTACTTTAGATTTGAAGCCCTTGTCGGATCATCAAAAGTATGTATATCTCGGGGAAGGTAAGACGTTGCCCATTATTGTTGCATCAGATTTAATGCCAGAGCATGAGGAGGCCTTAATAAAATTGGTGCAGCAATACCGCAGGGCTATAGGTTGGACGTTTGCTGACATTCAGGGAATTAGCCCATCTTTTTGTATGCACAAAATTACTCTAGAGGAGGGATCTTTTAGGAGTGTTGAGCAACAAAGAAGGCTTAACCCTGCAATGAAAGAGGTTGTTAAAAAGGAGGTGATTAAATGGTTGGATGCTGGGATCATTTATCCAATTGCCGATAACAATTGGGTGAGCCCTGTCCAATGTGTTCCTAAAAAAGGAGGTGTCACTGTGGTAAGTAATAAAGACAATGAGTTGATTCCAAACAGGACAGTAACTGGCTGGAGGGTTTGTATGGACTATAGGAGGCTTAATAAGGCCACCCGTAAGGACCATTTCCCTCTACCATTTATTGACCAGATGTTAGATAGATTGGCTGGTCAGGCCTATTACTGTTTCTTAGATGGTTATTCTGGGTATAACAAGATTACTATTGCTCCTGAGGATCAGGAAAAAACCACTTTCACCTGTCCTTATGGGGCGTTTGCTTTTAGGCGAATACCTTTTGGCCTTTGCAATGCTTCAGCAACATTTCAGCAGCCAGGACAGTAACTGGCTGGAGGGTTTCAATGTACAACTCCACCCACGTACTGGAAGTCGTTCTGGAGCTTTCAATAGATGTTGGCAGTGTATCAGGCACCGAGAGCTCGATCTCTACCTGAAAAGTGGGAAAACATTTTGAAAGAGTGAGGTACGAAGCCCAGTGAGTGACTAAATTTTAAATTGTAAATCCGGAAATCACAACACGTGATAAACCTTTAAACATATAAATTTGTTCAATCAAAGCGTTAAACATAAACGTGTAATGATAAAACCTTTCTCAAATACTCCACGAGTATGCAATTAAAAATCTAGCAAGGCATATCAAGTATATCAAACATTTTAACTAACATGACCGATCTATGTTGTGTAGGGTACGACTAGTACAACCAACGTTTACTAGCTCTATGATATAGTGGGGCCCGCCCAGCACTCACGACAATATCGTTGTCACGGAGTACACTAAACGTCAACAACGGAATATAACATGTGTGCACACGGTACCATATAACCTCAGACTCAATATCTCAGTCATGTAGTCAATAGAAATCTAAAAAAATCACATGAAAACATTAAAACATGTCTGCTTATCTTTATCTTTCGTAAATCACAACTCGGCTTTCTCATGAAAAACTTAAAATCTGTAAACAATACTTGCTAATACATACTTTTCTTAAAATGATATTGTTTCAACTACTTTTCAGAAAGTCAATAATCACGTGCTCGTACATAAATCTCATTATAAAATCTAAGCTCAAAACTTATGTTTGAAACCATTCATAGAAATCATGTATCATTCATAAGTTCATATTCGAGCATGTAAACCATTTAAGCACGAGTAACAGTTTAGAAATCATTTTCGAGATTCGTTTTGTCATTCACAACCTTGGCTAGTTCCCTGGCCTATAGACTCGGCCTATTTCCTCTTTGCCTGTCAAACAAACCAAAAGCGAGCATCAGAACTATAATAGTCTTGTCTTTCCATGCTCGTGAATTCAAACTGTAGAAATAAAATCACACTTTACACTCTTTTTCCAGATTTTCCAAACTCAATACCCTAACTTCTATAACACTCATAACTTCCTCCATACTTGACCAAAATTATTATACTATATATCAAACTCTTCATTTTAGAACCATCTACAACTTACCTGAAGGAATGAAAATGAGATTCCCAACAAATTTGTCCAGAAATCCCCCGAACTCAACAAGTACAGATTTGAGCTTCTTTGCTACCCTCTATCTTTCTCCCGAAATTAAACCTACTTCTAGTCATTTTGGCTCACAAATTCTTCATGAAATTTATAGGAAATTGAATACGATTTCCATCCATACCAAATTGAGCTTCAGCTTCAAATTGTACACCCCAGAATGCTCAAAAAACAAGAGAAAATAAGAGATCTTCCTGGTTTGCACGAAAATTATGTGCTCTGTTTTCCATTTAAAAAATCATTAACTTAACATCAGATGTAGCTCAATCTTCCTTCATGAGATTTGTTAGAAAATGGATTAAATTTGAAGAAAACCAAGACTCACCTCTTATTTCTTCCTGTGTAGCTCAAACTGAATAAAAAACCAGAGATAGGCAGGTTGGACCCAGATTCTTCCATGGTAGCCTTTGCTCTAGCTTTTCCCTCTCTTCTTCAACCTCAAAACCCTAGCAAGCTCCTCCTTCTTCTTCCTTCACTCTCTCCCTCGAAATGCTCTGAAGTTTGTGGGAAATGATGGGAAAAATGGGTTGAAAGGACTGAAATGGTGGTGGGGTTTACCTTTAAAGCACTAGCACCGAAAGTGCTTTGTTCCCCATTCATTTTCTTTCTTTTTTTTTTTTTTCCCTTTTTCCTTTTCCTCATTTCCTTCTTTTTCTTTCTTTTTTTTTTCCTTTTCTTATCTTCATTTCCTTTTATTCATTTTTTTCTTTTCTTTTATTCTTAAATTAAAAATTTCCAACCATGAAACCACAATGAACCACAAAGCTTTGCCATTTTTCTTCAACAATGAATAACATCAACTTTAACCTAAATCCAACTTCTTACAATATATGACAAGATAAAATAATCCAAGGAAAGTTTCGGTTTTACATTTGGGGTAGCAGAGAAAATGGGGTTTGAGGCAGATGGAGACAATTGTGGGCGAAGGACGAACGTAAGAAAGTAAACTAATAGAAATTCAGTTCACCAGAAAGTAAACTGACAGAAAATTAAACGACAGAAAAGTAAATGGGTTGGTTTTTCAATCTCACCTTGCCGCTCGTACTAGTTGAAGACACTTGGGATTAGTACATTTACTTTTTATTCATTGATTAGCAGATAATGATTTATATGCACGTTGTCTATAGGTAGTCTAAATCAATTGACTCGATCCCAACGTCCATCGATTCAATTACTAGTCACTAATTAATTAACCCCACGAACCTGTTGAAGCTAATCAATCGAGCAACTGCATTAAGAACTAGATACCCCTAGAGCACTAACCCATCGGACCCATTGAGTTAACATGCAATTAATCAATAAACTAACTTGGCCACAGTCAATAAATCAATCAATTGTTGCTCTAGACTAGAAAACTCATAATTAACTAGAGAGTCATCTAATTAATCACAAGTACAGATGTAGACTCCTAGATCTGTCGTGTCAGCAACAAAGTCAGAGTCTGCTCTTGGGACCTATGCTCACGAATAAATCTAATGCTAACTATTGAACTAACCTTCCATTAGCTACTTGACGATTAATTCTTTAGCAAGTTATTAACATACGAGCTGCGAGTTAGGGCGTCAATCTAACCTACTGCGCATGCTAATTATAGAAGCGAGAATCTAAAGCCACAATCAACAAATAAATCATGTATAAAATTCAACAATCACAAGAGAAACAATCAATCAGCTTAGAATGCTCATAAATCTCATAAAAATACAAATGTACTTACAATCCCGAGGTCCCAAATACAACGAACGGTGGTTAGACGGTCATAGGCAAGCCTAATCTAATCTCAAGGCTCGAGAAACCAACCTAATCGAAAGGAAAACTATAAAATACAAGGGAAGAATGGACAGAAATAAGCAAAACCGAGGAGAGGCGGTTGCTGGAACTTCAAGAAATCGATTTTCTTCCCCCTTTGTGAAGCTGCTACCCTAAAAACTTGTAACTGTTGTTTAAATAAACGAACTGGCATTGAGACGCCAACGGTAAATCTTTTGACCCTCCGCTTCCGAGGCGTCGAGACCCCTGAGGATGGCGTCTCGACGCCACCTCTTGGATCCCCCTAATTTGGCTACTTTAAAACTTGATCTGTTTGGTGTTGTTTCCGAGTTTCGAGCGCTCCCTTTAGGTCGTTTCACCGCCTCGACATCTGATGGACTTCAAGATGGATCGAATTCGAGCTAAAATCCTCGAATTAACACAAAAATAAAATGTGAGCCATGTTGAAGCACTTGATACGAAACTCCTACAAAAGTTAACTTTAAGTGAAATAATTATCGTAGAACTAAGAAGATTAAGGATAAATAAACATGGGCAATTAGGTACCATCAGGCCGAATGATGGAGGTTAGAAAAGATGGTAAATAATGATTGGGATAAATTCAGCCAACCTTGTGCAAGTATACACCGTCACATGCAGTAATAAAAACCTTAGAAGTATTCCAAGGGTATCGATCCAACGAGGACTAAATTCGAAACATAGATTTGAAGAAGAAATTGTTCAAATATTGCTTAGATAAGGTAACTAAAGAAATAGTTGATAATGATTTTTGGAAAATAATCAAAATAAACAAGTAAAAAAAAACAATGATAAAAAAACGAGGTGTTCAATATAGTTTCAACGCTAAGATAAAATAACTCTAATCCTTGCTTATTAAACCCAAGTCTATTCATTCATTTGGTCAGATTGAACTTCTATTTTGCCTTGCTCCCAATAACCGTTAGAAGGCTAAGTGAGTACCGTTATGCACATGTCTGTGACTCGTCCGACATAAATAAATTAAGCATGCAATCTATAACCCTATAGCCGCTATAGGGTGCCTTATGCAGCCTCGCCCTATAACACCGAATACACTTTTTCGAGTCATTTCTCCTATATCACCTTTATGAAAATCGATATTGTTTGTCCCTTTCGAGTATTGAACTCACATAGCATGCAAAGTCTAAGTGATCAATTTAAACTCAGCAAGATTCAGAATGATATTTAAGAAAGAATGACATGCAATGAATATAACTTAAGTAAATAAACACTTTCAAGCTTTTTTAACCATAAGGGAATTTACTATATTGAACCCCTCAATGGGATTTACCTACACAAGATGGAATAAGATGCAAATAAACAAAATTTCATTGAAATAAATGAATAAAGAATACAAAGGAATGAAGAGCAGTAAGTGCTTGAAATAAAGTGCAGTAAGTAAAACAGGAGTTTTTCTTTTATCCAATCATTCTAGAGTTCGCTTGACACTCTACTCTCCTTTACAAGTGGGAATAGGGTGAAAATTCCTACAAACACTCAGGTTTGATGTCTAACTAAATGTTAGAATTTAGTCATCTTAGAAGGACCACGGGCATCCCTACTCATGGGCGTCTACTAAGGTTCTTTCACCACCCTCTTATTCCCAGTGAGTTCTGTTTGGATTTCTCTTCGAATCAGGGCCTTTTATAGTGTGAGGAGTAGTTGAGGAGCCACGAAATAGGTGTTGGTAGGTAGCCCAGTCAGTTTTGGGGTCAAAACAACTAGTTAGGTGCGAAAAACTCTCGTTCAAAACGGCTCGCGAAGGACTCGGAATTGCCT
The DNA here is from genome assembly GCA_036850905.1 of Luffa acutangula. Classification (NCBI taxonomy): domain Eukaryota; kingdom Viridiplantae; phylum Streptophyta; class Magnoliopsida; order Cucurbitales; family Cucurbitaceae; genus Luffa; species Luffa acutangula. The sequence goes on from CM072087.1 coordinate 22,530,684, forward strand.
TTGTTTGCACAGAAATGCTGTCGCATTTCAATTTTTCCTTCCCATAAATGCGGTCGCATTTCTTTGTTTTTCCAGATTTCTTCTGTTTTTTCCGCACAACACCAAATTAAGTCAAATTCATATCAAAATAGGTCTTTTTAAGCACTTTTAAGCATAATTTGACATATGTGACTCTCAACTCCCTAATTCATCAACTTGAACACTTTTAGAGCTCAGGAATAGTAAATTTGATCTAAACATGTAATTTTGAGAAGAAAATGAGCTAAATATAAAGGTAAAATAGGTATATTTTTTACCCTTATCATACCCCCAAACCTAATGCATTGCTTGTCCTCAAGTAATAGCCAATCAGAATGTTAGAGATCAATTTTAATTCCCAATCAAAATGTGAGAGCTCAACAATAATTGCAAATCAAAATGTTATTGATCATATGTAATTGCCAATCATGGTACTAACACCTAACTTAATTGCAAGTCAAAGTTTCATGAATAAACCATATGGAAGCAAATAAACATGTTTCTCAAGATCGTTTCCTAAAAAGTTTGCCTTTCAGGAGAGGTTTCTACTCTAGTGCCTAGTGTCGTCCTTTTAGTTATGGAAAACAAGACTTGAGGTTCCTTGAGCATACATGAGTTATTAGACCTTTTTCTATCTCCCCCAAACTTATTTGAACTGTTAGTTCTCTTTTTATTCAACTTTTTTTTCTCCCAAGAGTATCCTTATTGTCACATTTACCTTCGTTCTAGCTTATCGACACTTTGTGGTGCAGATATCAAGCTACGAGCAAAGCTCACAAGCTTGGATTAGTACTCACTTCCCTTAGTAAACCTTTCATGCAGTGACAAACCATGGGTGTCATGAATGCCCCTGGTTACTTAGTAAACTCTAGGAAGGAGGACTAACTCTCGGTTTTTCTTTCTCTTTTTTTTTTGGGTGATATATATTGAGCATATTCTTCTTTTCCAGCAGTAGAAACTTACACAAAACATATATATACAAAGTAAAGTAAACCACCCCCCGAAACTTAAGATAGGCAATGTCCCCATTGACTTTGTTTTCTTGAGGCATGGGCTTAACATGAGGCTTTTGTCTTTCAAAACATCAAGGCTAAACATTCCTAGTGTGTTAGAAAGGTTAAACACGAGGAAGTTTAGACATAAGAAAATTCTGTAAAGAAAAAGACTAATGGAAAGCCTTATGACGAGAAAACAATTCGGTTGTTACAGTAGCACTTTTGAGATAGAACTGAGCTCTAGTTTTCATCATCAAGGGCTTAAAAGAAAACTCAAATGAAAACATGTTTTTCCAGACTATTTTCCAAGCAAATATTTTCCATAAAGTTAATTTTTTTTCACAAAGTTTCATAAGTTTGACACAAAAAAAAACCGCAAGCAGATTTTTTTTTAGAAAAGCTTAAAAACCCAAGTTTATCTAAACTAATCTAACATCAAGCTATCCTAAAAACTAACCTACTAAACATTTAAAGCAATGAAATGAGCAACTACACCATTAAAAACAGAAACTAAGCATGCTAAAAAATAAAGAAAAAAAAAACAGCAACTATCTATTCACAGAAACAGTTAAATATGCACAAAAATCAGGAGATAAAGGGGATAAAAAAACTCCCCTATTCCTCATCCGAGGAACTCTCTCTTTCATTTTCTTCATCTTCATCTTCATCTTCAGATTCTTTCTCTTCTCGAGGAATCAACGTTTGAAGGAAGTCAAGGAACACGAGGGCAATGTTGGGGGCAATAGAGAGGTAGAACTCTCTAATAGCTTCATCTATTTCCTTTGTGTAGACCCAGTAAGCTTTTAGGTTGTCTTCCATTCGGTCTAGCTGTCAGAAGAAGAATGCAAAGGCCTTTGATGATGGTGTAGGCCCTGAAATAGGAGTGTGCTCAGGAGGTGATGTTGGTGTCAACCCTGGTGGTGGAGTAGCTTGGGAAGTGGAAGCCTTGCCCTTTCTTTGAGCATTTTTCTGTTGAAGCTTCCCAATCAGAGGTAGGTGAGAAGTCCAATTTATTATACACTTAGAATCTCCCAATTTTCTTATCTTAGTTGAATTCCTTGCGAAAAATGCTTTAAAATGAGTATAATATGTCTATAGGTCCTCGTCGGAGCTTTGGAAGCAATTCAGGGCTTAAACGAGCGAAACCGGAGCGTAAAATGACAATTCTGCCCCTGGAGCCTCATCAGCGTCGAGACGCTCGTCATACAAAGTTGAGACGCTTGCTCAATAGCGTCGGGACGCTAGGGAAATCCGAGAAATATTTTCAAAAATTGAAGGGACAACGTCGAGACGCTTGCTGCACAGCGTCGCGACGCTAGGCAATTTCCAGAATTGAAAATTTCCAAATTCAGTTGGGATTTTTTCCATGTTTGAAGACCCAATTCAGCACCATTCTACCACGAATTGAAGGCCAAGAATCCCTATAAATAGAGGCCTTTGGTGTAGGGTTAGAATCATCCCTCAATACACAATTCACTACATCTTTGTAGTCCATCTCTCTCCCCCTTTTCCACCATTCTTCTTAGCTTTAGTTTTTATTGCTTTCTTTGATGTATTCCATGAAGAAGCAAGCTTGTTCTTATTCCATGAGAGGCTAATCTCTTCATTCATGTAACCGGGTGGTCAAGAGTAAGTCCATATTCTATTAATAAAATTTCTTGTTTGAATTCTGAAAGCATGTTTATGTGATTTTAGTTCTTTTTCTGTAAATTTAGTTTGTGGTAGGAAAGATTGACAACCTTGACCGCACCCTCTCTAAATTTACTTGCTAATTCTTAGTATCATAGCATATAGATTAACGTTATGTTCATACGCATGCGTCCCTAGAACTAAATGATTTAATCAATTATAATTGTGGTTTGTTGCCGGTTGCATGATAATTAACTCGACTAGATCCCATTGCAGTTTAGGTTAATTAATCGGCCAATTAATTAGTTTAAACTAGAATCAAACTTAGCGTTTGCATGTTTGTGATAGTGGATCATGATTCTCGGTCTGTTGTCGGAATACGCCGAGCTTAAACTTGCATTCATTGATTAGTGAAATTGATGATTTAATTGAATTGAACTTACCATGACTATCCCGGTTGCATGATTCTTGAGGTATTGTTATCTATCCTTAATTTGATTTTCTACTTTCCTTTTACAACATTTTCCTTAATTAGTTTTCTTTCCATATTTACTTTCTTTCCACATACAAAAATCCCCCCCTTTTTGGTTACCTAAAGCAAATAAGGAAATTAAGATTTGTTTGCATAGACTCCCTGTGATCGACCCCGGCTGCTACTGCTACAAGTTAGCTTTAGAGGTTGAGGATTATAAATTTATTTGATGAGAGACCTCGACAATCTCTTTAATCAGTAGGTCAATTTTTGGCTTAAAAAAGTGACACTCTTCATCTTTTCCAAGGACTATCTTCCCCCTCTTACACAACTGGGTAATCAGTGACCCAAAGAACAACTTTCCTGCTCTCTTCCATCCACATGAAAGGATCTCTTCTCTGATGATGCTCCCTATCTTTATCTCTAACCCTTTCATGATGCTGTAGAGAAGCATAACTCTCTTTACTGAAATGGTACTATCGTGGGTTATGGGCATCGGTCTGTTCTTGATAACGTCAAGCCACACTGCCGGATCAGGCTCGAGATCACTCGGCACTAATGTTTTCACCTTTGTTTGAGGTCTGTAGTTCAAATCCCTCACCCCTATATTGTAAAAAAAAAAAACTTCAATGCTTCCTTTGACTGTTTGGCCGAGGGGTTCTTGATTGCAACATTTCCCCTAGGATGCACACGTGCTTTAATCTGATACACCCTATTGATATCTACCAAAGAAAAACTGACCATCTTCCCTCTCACCACTGTCATGCTCATGCTTTCCTCCTCAATCCAGCATATAATTTTCATACTAGAGACACCACGGCCTCCTGAGGGTGAGCACATAATTCTTGTCAATTATACTGAGTGATGATCTTGGTTACAAAGTCTATTTTTCTCATAATCTCCATATTTTCCTGGAAATTAACATCCTTGAAGACTTCAGGGAACAAATTCTTTGGTGATGGAGCTTTAGGTGATTTGATTTTTCGCTTGACAAGTGAGATGGTTGTAGGAGGGATTGGGGAGGTATCCATGGACCTTGTCCTCGACCTCTTAGCAAAAATTCGGTCATTTTTATTCTTCGTCCTCCTCTCAGCCTTAATTTCTCTTCTTCTTTTCTTCCTCAATGCTGCAGAAATTGGCACTTGATCATCGTCCAATTCCTTAATCTTAGAATCTAACTCTGTCTCACTATTATTAGAGGTCTCGACCTCTTCAATTTCCTCTTCATAATTGTTCTCTCCCGAAGATGTGCTCTCAGCAGCTGGTGGAGGTTTTCTAACATCATACTCAAATATAGGATCAAGGGCCTCATCAGCTTGTTGCTCTTCAGCGGTCTTTTCTAGGCCTTCCTCAGAATGCGTCCCAAATGCGGTCGCATTCTGGCCTTCATTGAATTCTTCTTTTTCTTTTTCTGATTTTTCTTCTCTTCGCACTTCAAAGGCCTCTTCTTCAATCTCTTGCAGTTGTTCAGACTCACTTTGAGCCTTGTGTAGTGGCTCAAAAGATGCAAGAAAATCTTCAACTTCTTTTCTTCATTTTTCTTATTCTCTCAAAATCTCTCGTCTTTCTTTTTCTTCCTCAATGAGTTGGAGTTTAGCAGCCAACCTCCTGAGTTATTCATCTTGTTTTATGGCTTCTTCAGCCTGAATGGCCCTCTCGACCTCTTGTCTTTCTTATTCTCTCTTTCTTTTAGCTTATTTCTCATATGCTAAGTCTATTTTCCGTGTAGACTCATCTTCGTCCCGCATACTCTGGAGTTGTCTTTCTTTTTCAACTATGATTTCATTAAGTGCATCTTGCTCTGCCCTATATCCTTCAGCTATTATGAGGTCTTGTGCAACCACCTATCGAATCATTTCTTCGAACACCTCTGGTGGCATTCTTGTTGCTTTCAGGGGCTCAAGGACTAGAGGCTTTTCAGATTCAGCCTTCTTGGCGATTTTCTTCTTAGCTTTGTAGGTCACAAAGGGATTGTCCTTGTGCAAAGAAGATTAATTAGTAGAAGGGGTAGAAATGTTACATTTTCTAGTCTCTCTTTGCCGAGAGCTCTCTCCCACTCTGGAGGATTTTTCAGCCACCTGCAACCATGCTTCTTTTTCAATAGCAGCGCATCTCATAGCCACCATCTCACGGATCATTGCAAACCATTCTTTGGAGCGCTTCTTAAGTGGTTCGTCCGCAGGTTTTTGTGTTTGGTTGAGAGAATCGGTGGGCGTGGGTCTTCTTTGTTGAGAACCACTTGGATTCTCCCTTGAAGCAGTCGACATTGTCGAAGATGAAGGAGTATGAACAGTGGTTCTTCTTTCCTTGATGGCCAGCGAAAAAACCCATGGGTCTTCCACTTCTTGTTCCGTGCATGCTGGCTTCGAGTTGCTCTTTTTGGTGTCAAACACTTTGCTCAGTATTCTGGGCACTCTGATTACTCTAAGATCGAGTGATCTTGCGAGGGATTGATGATTTGGGAGTGTTCTTCATGATTCTTGAAGTGGGTTTTCGGTTTCAAGAGAGTGAATATGGAAGGTTGGTGAAGTTTACTTGAATGTCGAGAGTCTAAGTTGTTGGTTAAGAAGAGAAACATTCGAGTCAGCTATTTATAGGTTTCTCAGAATTAGGTGGCGTGATCGTCATTTTAATGATGTCAGTACTCTTTACCATTTGGAAAATGCGGTAGCATTTCTAAATACATTGGGAAGAAATGCGATCCCATTTTCCCAGTGTTTTGCCTTCTTCATTTTTTTTTCTAACTCCTTGGTTTTTCTTTCTTTCTTCCATTGCTGAGACAATAACAAACTTATTAAAAATTTCACACACTTAAGCATAATTATTCTTGAATTACAATTCAAAATAACCTAGGCGTTTCAACTCCCAAGTAAAACCCCAGGAAAAGGTGTTCCCTACGGTCATCTTCAGTACCTTTTCCTAGACAGAGTTTACTCTTGCCTATATATATTTTGTTTTCGCTCTTACTAACCTAAGCATCAACAAACTATACTAACGAAGTAATGTGCTAAGAATAAAACTAACAATGCTAAACCTAACTAAGCAAAAAAAATAACAATTATTTAATGCCATGAAACAAATTACTAAAGATCTTACCAAACAAATGAAAAACAAAGAAACATGTTGATGTTTAGAAGAAAACAGTAAGAAGTAAAAGAGAGCGAAAACTTTCTTAGTTCTTTGAAAGTTTATCCTCCATATCAGAGTTATCAGGCTCATTCAGGAGGGATGATGAAAATAGAGGGGATTTGAAGCTTCATCAAATGAGTTGGTACGGAACATCCACTTGATAGCCTCATCCCTCTCTCGAGCATAGGTCTAATGGTCCTCGTTCTACTCCTAGATGTGTTGGCTTTTAGCGAGGATCAGGTCATATATGCTCTCCGTGGATGAAGAAAGAGTAGTAGATGTGGTGACATTTTTTGCTCCATTAGCTTTTCTTTGTCTTTTCTTCATGTTCATGTTCATGTCTCAAATTCTTGTCTCTTGACTTTATTAGCTTCCTGAAACATAATCAAACACATCAAAAAGTTCACAAGCACAACTATGTTATATTTTCCTTTTTTTTTTTACTTTTTTTTCTTTTTAAATACTTATTTAGGCAAAGAAAAAGAATTACTTGGTTGATCTCGAAAAGGGAGATTAAATCTTTATTCCTACTTCTTGCACCACAAACTTTCATCTTGACCTTAGATCTTCATAATGGACGAGATTTGAATCTTTGCTAAGGCATTTTAATCATGGAGTGCTTTGTCTCTATTATCAGCTTACTCAATCTGCTCTTGAATGTAGACTTTGCAGTCTCATCCTCTGTCGTATATTGCAGATTCTTATCCTCCATGATTTCCTATTGGATTTCTTCCTCGAATGGCATTTTTTGCAAGCTACAACAAGCAAAGGAATCATTAGGATCGTCCTCAAATCCCTCTTTTTCTAACATTTTCTGCAAGATATAATATGTAATAGAATCAATAGGATAAAAATCAAAACATCCATCCATTTCATTAGGGTGTTTGAATGCTTGGAGCACATCGAACTTCACTTGTTGTGAAGCGACATCTGCATGGTGTTGGGTTTTATGCACTAAAACTCGTAGATAGTGAATGTAAACAAATTTTATACTTGTATTTAATAAAGTGTTATTTAGTTTTATGCAATAAAAGCTTATTGTTAAAAATTGCATTATTTGACCCTAGTCCAATAAACTAGACATCCTAGGTTGTAATATGAGTCTTGAACTATATGTGGCGACATATGAGGATCATTGTTCAAGAAAAAACCTAAAGGGTCTATAGTATAGGGATAAGACTGGGTGCCTTATCCTGGCAACACTATGGATACGACCCACTTTGTATTTGATACAAACGCTATGATCCAACGTGTTCGTGTATGAGACATGCGAGTTGGGGTATCCTATGCAATGAGTTTTTATAAGACCGGACCGTGAAATAGTAACCACTAGTTATAACACTGTTAACTAGTTGGTTTTCTATTTCACTAGGACGACCTAGACAACTTACTCTTAATCCTGAGTTGATTATGGACTCCTGCTCATGAGAGATTGTCCTTTGATTTGTATGGGTGAGAGTGGCCAATATGCCGACTCAATAAGCCTACCATTTTGGGGACAAGACCGAATGGGGAGCTGGGAACATAATCGTAAAAGATGGAATTCACTCCTTCTCGACTTTAGGGAAGCAGATGAGTGTTCCCTTAAGTGGTTACTCCGAGTCTTGAACAAAGGGCCTTGCCCTCTCAATGGCACGAGAGGGTTTTCTATTTGATGGTTGGACCACAAACAGGTTGTTCATTAGAGGAGAACTGGTACTTAAGGAAATAGAAGTAACCCAGGGGTAAAACGGTAATTTGACCCAGCTGGTGTTGCGGACACTCGTGAAGGACTAACTAGTCGATATTGGTCTATATCCGTGGACACAGAAAATATGTTTGTAGTGAGAAGAGTGCAACTGTGAGTCTATAGTAGAATGAACACACGGTTAACGAATATTGATTAATGTGGTTAATGAGTTTGACCAATTAATCTCACATCGTTGGAGTTTCTGATTTGCAGGTCCATTAGGTTCCACTGGTATCTCATAAAGTAATTTGAGGCAACTAAGTAATAAATATAAATTGAAAATGTTCAATTTACTAAGGGAAACAAACATAATATATATTGTTATATTATTGTGAGAGAAATTAATATTTGAAGAAATTCAAATATAAATTTATGGAAGTTTGAAAGAGTTCAAATAATGAATTAATTAGTTTGAGGCATAAAATCTATTTGGGCGAATTAATTAATTCAAGGCCGGAAATTAAATATGTGATATTTAATTGGTGGTTAATTAATTTAAGAATTCATTAACCGGGAATTAATCAATTATGGAAATAATTAATCACTTAAGGAAGTGATTAATCATTTATGGAAATGATCTAATCACTTATGGAAGTAATTAGTCATTTTTGGAAAAGATTAATCAATTATGGAAAAGATTGATTTAATTGAATATTTTATTCATGGCCTCTCTTCTAGAAATAGAACATTAGACCTAATTGGTCCATGACACTTTGCTCTTGCTCTTAGACTCTCAAGACAAGACCTAGAATTCTCTCTAGCCTTCCTCTTAGAGAAAGAACTCCCACAAGTCTTTTGCCTCCTAGACTTAGAGAGATACCGGTGTAACCTCTGTGGTTATTGTGTCATTCAAGAAGGATTTTCCAGCGAAGAAACTTAAAAGGGGTTTTCTGCGTTTTGATTGTTGGAGCATCGTTGGCGAAGAACGGTCAAGTCTACAACGAAGGTTTGTAACGGTTCTTCCCCTTTTCTTTGGAAAAGCATGAAAATAAATTTAGATTTATTTTTCAGCATGTTTAAACTGATTTTCCAGCAACTTTAAAGTATGTTTAAAGTTTTTTTAGTTTTTGTAACGGTATTTTAATTTTAATTAATATACGGCGTAAGGTCCAATCGATGCGCTTCCGCTGCGTGGGGACTTTTACTCCCTTCATATGGCTCACTACAACTTCTTGTTCTAGTGCCTTCTCTTTATTCTCTTTTTGAGACTATTATTCTCTAATCACTTCTTTCTCTTTTGTCTCCTCCGTATTTTCATGTGTTGTATTGCTTATTACTTCTACTGGAAGTTCGGGATTTTCATGCTCCAATTCACTTTGAAATGACATCTCCTTGTATTCCTCTTGTGCTTCTTCTTCCACATTCTCTTTGTTCTCAAGCAAGCTTTCTTGTGGATTATTTTTCAGTTCTTCTATCAATTGCCCCACTTGAATCTCCAAGTTTTTCTAGGTTTTGTCATTTCTCACCATATATTTTCTTATGAGTTCGTCCAAGCTTGTTGACACTTGTGGTTCCATCTCTTGTTGCATCCCTTGTTGGGCATATTGATCTTGATATTAGTCTTCAACAGTAAACATACATTCTTGCTCCAAATGAGGTGTTGGATTGTTGTCACTAACATCTTCTTGGTGTTGCAACCATCTTCGGTAAGGATCGTAAATAGGACACTAGTTGTCTGGTTGCCCTGTATAATAAGGATTAGATGGACAAGTTTCAAACAAAGAATGAATCTTATAAAAATAAATACAAAAGAAATTAGAGTGACAAGCCATTGATGTGATTTGTGCACTCAATGATGTGGTGACGTCTTCTTCCACATGTGGGTTATATCGAGCTATTAAACCCTTCAGTTGTGCTTTTCTTAAATCGCATTTTTCCTTTTTTTTCTACTTTTCGGCCAATAGGAGGATCGACTCCGGGTAGATCTATTAGAAGTTCTCAAGTGTAAGAAGCTTCTTCAAGATGTTCTCGTGCGCAAAACTTCGGTTGCTATTTATTTCTATCTCAAGGTCTAGCTCGAAGAGACGATACTCTTTGCTCATGCAACAACTTCAACCTAAAAAAGAAACTGCAAATCAAAGTTAGATTCTCTTAAGATAGAAATTCGATCACAATCAAATCGTAATTTCAACAAATAAAAATTGGTTTCACTTTTAGTCCCCAAAAACGGCACAAAAAACATGATGCGTGTGCGGTCGAATGATGGAGGTTAGAAAAGATGGTAAATAATGATTGAGATAAATTAAGCCAACCTAGTGCAAGTATACACTATCGCATGCAATAATAAAAACCTTAGAAATATTCCAAGGGCATCGATCCCATGAGGACTAAATTGCAAACACAAATTTGAAGAAGAAATTGTTCAAAGATTGCTTAGATAAGGTAACCAAAGAAATAGTTGATAATGATTTTTGGAAGATAATCAAAATAAGCAAGTAAAGATAACAATGATAAATAAATGAGGTGTTCAATATAGTTTCAACGTTGAGGTAAAATAACTCTAATCCTTGCTTATTAAACCTAAGTCTATTCATGCATTGGGTATGATTTAACTTCTATTTGGCCTTGCTCCCAAGAACTGTTAGAAGGATATGCAAGTATCGTTATGCACATGTCTGTGACTCGACTCCGACATAGATAAATCAAGTATGCAATCTATAACCCTATAGTTGTTATAGGTGCCTTAGGCAGCCTCGCCCTATAACGCCGAATACACTCTTTCGAGCCATTTCTCCAATATCACCTTTATGAAAACCGATATCGTTTGTCCTTTTCGAGTATCAAACTCGCGTAACATGCAAAGTCTAAGTGATCAATTTAAACTCAACAAGATTCAGAATGATATTCAATAAAGAATGACATGCAATGAATAGAAGTTAAGTAAATAAACACTTTCAAGATATTTTAACCATAAGGAGATTCACTATATTGAACCCCTCAATGGGATTTAGTTACGCATGATGGAATAAGATGTAAATAAACAACTTTTCATTGAAATAAATGAATAAAGAATACAAAGGAATGAAAAGTAGGAAATGCTGGAAATAAAGTGCAGTAGCTAAAACTAGGGTTTTTTCTTTTTTCCAATCCTTCTAGAGTTTGCTCGACACTCTACTCTCGTCTACAAGTAGGAATAGGGTTAAAATCTTTACCAACACTCAGGTTTGATGTCTAACTAAAGGTTAGAATTTAGTCATCTAAGAAGGACTACGGACATCCCTACTCATGGGCGTCTACTAGGACTCTGTCACCACTCTCTTCTTCCTAGCGAGTTCTGCTTGGATTTCTCTTCGAATCATGGCCTTATATAGTGTGGGGAGTAGTTATGAAGCCATGAAATAGGTGTTGGTAGGTAGCCCAATTAGATTCAGGGTCAAAACAGCCGGTTAGGTGTGTAAAACTCTCGTTTAAAATGACCCACGACGGACTCGGAACTGCAGCTGTCTGCCCAGAAATGCGGTCGCATTTCTAGGTTTTTCCAGATTATTTTTGTTTTTTTGCACAACAGCAAATGAAGTCAAATTCATATCAAAATAGGTCTTTTTAATCATGTTTAAGTAGAATTTGACATATGTGACTCCCAACTCCCTAATTCATCAACTTTACCACTTTTAGAGCTGGGGAATAGTAAATTTGATCTAAACATGTAATTTTGACAAGAAAACGAGCTAAATATAAGGGTAAAATAGGTATATTTTTTACCCTTATCAACACTCAGGTTTAAAACTGAGTTACCTAGGTAATCCTATTGAAACAGTAACCTAACTAGTTAACGGTGTTACATCTAGTGGTTTACTATTTCGTGGTCAGGTCTTATGCAAACTCATTACATAGGATACTCCCGCTCGCATGTATCCTACATGGATGCCTTGGATCAATACGTCTGTATCGAATACAAAGCGGGCCATATCACATAGTGTTACCAGGAACATTTTATTGGATTTTGGTCATATTGTGACAATAACACTTTATTGCATAAACCTCAATAACATTTTATTGATACAAGCATATAATTCATTAACATTCACTATCTACGAGTTTTAGGACATAAAACCCAACAGTTATTTAGCCTGAACGCTATCTGGGTTTAACAGAAACTCCAGTTGTCATACCTGATGATGGAGTTGAGGATCCATGGACCTTTAGACAGGTAATGAATGATGTGGAAAAAGACCAGTGGGTCAAAGCTATGGACCTAGATATGGAGTCCATGTACTTCAATCAAGTCTGGGATCTTGTAGACCAACCTGAAGGGGTTAAATCCATAGGTTGCAAATGGATGTACAAGAGAAAGCGAGACGCAACTAGAGAAGTACAGACTTTCAAAGCTCGACTTGTGGCAAATAGTTATACCCAAAGGGACGGGGTAGATTATGAGGAAACCTTCTCTCCAGTTGGCATATTAAAGTCGATAAGGATTCTCTTATCCATTGCCACATTTAATGATTATGAAATTTGGAAAATGGATGTCAAGAATGCTTTTCTAACTGTCAATCCTGAGGAGAATATCTTTATGTCTCAACCAGAGGGGTTCAAAGCTCAAGCTTAGACAATCCATTTATGGGTTGAAGCAAGCTTCAAGATCTTATAATATAAGGTTTGATACAACTATCAAATCTTATAGCTTTGACCAGAACGTTGATGAGTCTTGTGATTACAAAAGGATTATTAACAGTTCAGTAGCTTTTCTAGTGTTGTATATAGATGATATTCTAAAGAACCTCGCAGCCACAAAAGAGGCAAACACATAGAGCACAAATATCATCTTATTAGAGAGATCGTGCAACGAGGGGACGTTATTGTCACGAAGATAGCTTCGGAGCACAGCATTTTCGATCCATTTATGAAGGCTCTCACGGCTAAAGTGTTCGAGGGTCATCTAGATGAAGGGATGAAAGCCCCAGCGGAGCGGAGCCGCATCGAGAGGATCTCACGTCCTATATTAATTAACATTAAAATACCAATGCGAAAAGAAAAAAACTACTTTAATCATGCTTTAAAGTCGCTGTAAAATCATTATAAACATGCTAAAAATACAAAAAAATAAAACTACTTTTTTCCATACTTTTCTATAGAAAAGAGTAACCGTTACAAATGCAGCAACCCTTAAAAGTCTTTGCTGGAATTTTCTTCTTCAATAACACACAACCACAGAGGTTACACCGATATATCTCGAAGTCTAGGAGGCAATGGACTGGTGGGAGTCTTTCTCTAAGAGGGAGGCTTGAGAGAATGCAAGAGTCTTGTCTTGTAAATCTAAGAGCAAGAGGGCCACCTGACCTTTACGTTTAGTGTTCTATTAATAGGAGAAAGTTCATGAATAAAATATTCACATAAAATCAATTATTTCCATAACTTATTTAATCTTTTCCATAATTAATCAACTCCATGACCAATCAATTTCATAATTGATTAATCTTTTCCATACATGATTAATTACTTCCATAAATGATTAAATCATTTCCATAAATGATTAATTACTTCCATAAGCAATTAAATCATTTCAATAAATGATTAATTACTAGTTAACGGTGTTATAACCAGTGACTACTATTTCGCAGTCCGATCTTATGCAAACTCATGGCATAGGATACCCCCACTCGCATGTCTCCTATATGAACGCGTTGGATCATGGCGTTTGTATCAACTACAAAGTGGGTCGTATCCATAGTGTCACAAGGATAAAACACCCAGTTTTATTCGTATACTATAGACCCTTTAGGTTGTATCTTGAACAGTGATCTCCATATGTCTCTACATATAGTTCAAGACTCATACTACAACCTAGGATGTCAAGTTTATTGGATTCGGTTTATTTAGGGAAAAAAACATAATATAACTAACAACACTTAATGAAAAATACATCAATATTATTTCATTAATATTCGGTCAACCGTTACATTCACTAACTACGAGTTTTAGAGCATAAAACCCAACACTAGAGAGTCTAGGTCTGCGAGATATGTACATAGAATAATCTTGGGCAAGTGGGAGAAATGTAATGGTATTGTGAATACCTTATTTATTGTATTTTTTCTGTATTTTTACTTTTCATGTATTATACACTATGAATATAAACCATTATCCCTACTTCATTGATTATTCATTAATTATGATTTATGATGTACATTGCCTACTAGAGTTTTAGTTCAAGTGGGAGTTGTTGGGTTTTATGCCCTAAAACATGTAGATAGTAAATGAAACAAATTAATTGATCTCAATAAAGCATTGTTGGAGTGATTCAGTAATTTGTTATCGAATAATCGAGTTTGCATTATAAACCCTAAATCCAAGAAACCAAGATCCAAGGTTGTTTAAATGAAACTTGGACTACTATGTGGGGACATACAGGGATCGGTATTCAAGTAACAACATAAATGGTCTATAGTATAGGCATAAGGCTGGGTACCTTATCCTGGTGATAGTATGTGATACGACCCACTATGTATTTGATATAGATGCATTGATCCAAAGCATCCATGTAGAAGACATGTAAGTGGGGGTATCCTATGCAATGAGTTTGCATAAGATCGAACCGCGAAATAGTAACCACTGGATGTAACACCGTTGACTAGTTTAGGTTTATATTTCAATAGGATAACCTAGGTAACTCAATCTTAATCCTGAGTGTGTTATGAACCCCTTTTCAGGATGGATTGTCCTTAGATTTATATGGATGAGAGTGGCCTGTTCACTGACTCAATAATCCTACCATTTCAGGGGCAAGACCGAGTGCGGGTTGGGAACATAATAATACAAGAAGAAATTCACTCCTTCTCCTATTGGGGTAAGTAGATGTGTGTTCCCTTAATGGTTGACTTCGGGGCTTGAACAAAAGCGCGTTGTCATTTCCTGGCCCGAGAGGAATTTCTGTTTAGTGGTTGGACCCCAAACAGGTTGTTCATTATAGGGATTAGTGATACTTAAGGATCCAGAGGTAACCCAGGGGTAAAACGGTAATTTTACCCTGCTGGCGTTACGAACACTCGTGAAGGATTGACTTACCGATATTGGTCGATATCCGTGGACATAGAAATATTCTACAGTGAGAAGAGTGCAGTTGTGGGTCTTTAGTGGAGTGACCTACAGTTGACGAATATTGATTAACTCTGTTAATGAGTATAGCCAATTAATCTTATATCGTTGGAGCTTCTGATATGTAGGTCCATTAGGTCCCACTGGTAGCTCGTAAAGGGTATTGAGGTAATTAAAGTAATTTGAAATGTTCAAATTTACTTAGGGAAGTAATATAATGTATGGTGATACATTATAATATAAATTGATTTTGAATATTGATTCAAAATTAGTTTATGAGAGAGTTAAATATTTGAAGGAGTTCAAATATTAAATTTCATATGAATTAGATTCATATTAAAACTATAGGTTAAAAGTAATGCGCATGGGGTGCACATTAAAACTATAGGTTATATGAGAGAATGATAATTGAATGGGATTCAATTATAGGGTTAAAATAAACATGTGATATTTAATTTAATGATTAATCAATTAGTGAATTAATTAATACTTTAATTTAATTTAATGAATTAAAACTATAGGTTACGTGAGGGGTATTCATTTAAATTTGATTTAAATGAATTAATTAATTTATTTTGATTTAATTAATTATTAATTTAATTAATTAAATAATATTATAATTATTAATTAAATTAATTTAATTGAAACTTAATATTAAATTTAAATTTAAATTAATCAGTTAATTGGTAACATATTAATACGTGGTTAACTCCACAATTTTCTCTTCCCCTCTCTCCCTAACTACAACCTACTAGGGAGCCTTTGCTCATAAGGGTGTAGTTTTTTTTTTTTTTTCTTTTTTTTTTTTGGCAGAGATTTTGGGTTATGGTTCTCTCTCTGCAATTCTCTCAACAGAAGAAAAGAAGTTCTCGATAACGAATTCCCTTTCCCAAAAATTTGATCCCCCCATCCTTCTACCTCTAATTCCCTGTGAGAATACTAGTGAAGGATTCTTTGGTGGTACCCAATTTGATTGTTCATCGTTCCTGGCCATTGGAGGGAGTTTGCTTGTTGTAGATAGGATATACAACAACTTGGTTTTGATTTTTCTCCTAGATTTAATTAGATTAAAATTTGCATGTTAATCTACAGTTAAATATAGAGAATAGTTCTGTAAATTTATTTTTCCTAATGTATGGGTTTTTCCAAAAAAAAAAAAATTAATGGCAAAAATGTCTGATATGTTTCCACAACCAAGGATTTTTATTCTTTCATCGGGAACATCGAACTAGCCCGAACCGACTTGAAAAATGGACCAAACCAGACCTCCAAGAGTAAAATCATCATTGTATAGGACCAAATGGGGCTGAACCACTGGAGAATGAATAAACCGAACTGAGAATAATCAAACCAGACCAATTATGGAAAAAACGTGCATTCCTTTGAAAACTCATCAGCGTCGAAGCGCTGAAGAACAAAACGCTAGCCCTGTCTCAGACGTCTTATATTGACAAATTGTTGGTTAGAGGTGTCCAACGATGCGAGCAGTAGCGTCTTCGACGATGTATTCTTCTTGTCCACAGTCTACGTGAGCTCGACGAAGACCCACAACCATCAGTCTCTTCCTCTTCTCTCACGACCAAGCCTTCCTCTCTTTCGATCATCTCTCCCTCTCTTCGAGATCCAGTTGCACGCACATCACACATCCTCACACCAATTTCCTGCAGCTCGAGTGGTCAACATCGTCCTTCATGAACCAGCCACGAATTGCATCCTCTCCCGTGTGCTTTATTCCTCTTCGGCCACCAAGTCTAGCAGTTCGTGGATTGGACCCCTGTGCGCGCCTTCGGTGCGTGTTTCAGTTAGCAACTACAACTCTTCCCTCTTTGGTAAGATTTAACTTTTACCCACATACTTTTGGCCTTTGAATTGAGTTGTTCAACTCCTTAACAACTCCAAATATGCAGGTTTAACCTTGTTTGGACATCAACCCAAGAGGTTTTGGATTCAAAGATTGCTTTTGGTGATAACCCATAGTTCGAACGACCTTCAAGCAGTCTACCCATAGTTCGGTAGCTTCGATTGTGCATTGTTGAACATCTTTGGTCACCGACCTGCAAGGTCTCGAGGTCATTTGGAGGCGTTCATTATGTAACCATGCACTTCAACCCTCTCACACTCGTTTAAAGTGTTCTAAAGTAGTTTAAATGCTTTCGACCTCGTTTATATTAGTTTATGCGGGCCTCTAATCCGTG
Organism: Luffa acutangula; assembly: GCA_036850905.1. NCBI lineage: Eukaryota > Viridiplantae > Streptophyta > Magnoliopsida > Cucurbitales > Cucurbitaceae > Luffa > Luffa acutangula. The sequence continues at coordinate 22,547,886 of CM072087.1, forward strand.
GGTATTCGCTGTTTGTAGATTTGGACTCCTTTCAAGCAAGTGTTCAGTCTCGTTTGTTTTAAACTCTTTCAAAGTGTTCGATCAAGTTTGTACGTGAGCTGAGTAACGATTTTTCCTCCTAAGCACTTTTCGGCTTCGATTAAGGTTTTGGACAGATTCCTAGCTTTGAAGCCTTATCTTTTTTATTGCAGGTGCTCGTTAGATTTCGGGAGGGGATTGACTATGAAGAAACCTTCTCCCCGATTGTCATGTTAAAGTCGATAAGGATACTTCTATCCATCGCTACATTTTATAATTATGAGATATAGCAAATGGATGTCAAGACTTCTTTCCTGAACGACAATCTTGAAAAAAGTATCTTTATGTCTCAGCCAGAAGGGTTCATTGCCCAGGGTCAAGAGCAAAAGGTTTGCAAGCTCAAACGATCCATTATGGATTGAAACAAGTGTCAAGATCATGGAATATATGATTTGATGTTGCGATCAAGTTCAATAGCTTTCTTAGTTTTGTATGTAGATGATATCCTACTCATTATGAATTGTGTAGGCTATCTGACTGACATTAAAAATTGGCTAGAAACTCAGTTCAAAATAAACGATTTGGGTGAGGCGTAGTATGTTATAGGGATCCAAATTATTCGGGACCGAAAGAACAAAATCCTAGCTCTGTCTCAAACATCTTATATATACAAGTTGTTGATTAGATATAAGATGCAAAATTCAAAGAAAGGTTTGTTACCTTTTAGGCATGGAATTATTTTGTCTAAGGAACAATGTCCTAAGACACCTCAAGAAATTGAGGACATGAGACGGATTCCCTATGTCTCTGCAGTAGGGAACCTAATGTATGTCATGTTGTGTACAAGGCCTGATATTTGTTATGCAATGGGGATTTTCAGTAGGTATCAATCCAATCAAAGATTTAATCATTGCATTGCAGTGAAAAATATCCTCAAGTATCTTAGGAGAACGAGGAACTATATGCTCGTGTATGGTGATAAGGATTTGATCCTTACAGGATACACTGATTATGATTTCCAAACAAATAAGGATTCGAGGAAATCCACATCACGTTCAGTATTCACTCTAAATGGAGCAATACTACGGTGTAGCATCAAACAAGGATGCATAGCAGATTCGACCATGGAGGCCGAATATGTAGTTTCCTTCGAAGCAACAAAAGGAAGCAGTATGGCTCAGAAAGTTCTTGACAGATTTGGAAGTCGTTCCAATTATGCATCTGCTCGTATCACCCTCTATTGTGATAATAGTGGTGCAGTTGCAAATTCAAAAGAACCTAGAAGCCATAAAAGAGGCAAGAACATTGAGAGAAAATATCATCTCATCAGGGAGATAGTGCATCGAGGAGACGTGATCGTCATGAAGATAACGTCGGAGCACAACATTGTTGATCCATTTACAAAGACTATCCTGACTAAATTTTTCGAAAGTAATCTAGAGGGTCTGGGTCTGCGAGATATGTTAGGGAAAATAATATGGGACAAGTGGGAGAATTGTAACCGTTATTCAATACCATGACATACTGGGTATTGTGATGCCCTAGTTTATTGTATTTGTAACTTATTATTAATACAAGTATTTATTCACGCACTGTTGTTATAGATTATTGTACATCCTACTAAACTAGAGTTTTAGTGCAAGTGGGAGATTGTTGGGGTTGGTGCCCTAAAACTCATAGATAGTGAATGAAACAAATAGTTATATCTTTGTTCGATAAAGTCGTTACTGAGTTTCTGTTCACTTAAAGTTATTAAATAAGTGAATTGCATGTTAAATAACTCAAATCCAATAAACTTCTCCATGGTTATGTGATATGAATACTTGAAATATATGTAGTGACATAAAAGTGGATCAAGTTCAAATAATATATCCTAAAAGGTCTATAATATAGGGATAAGGCTAGGTACCTCAATCTTGGGAAAACTATGTGATGCGGCCAACTTTGTATACATTGCAAACGACGATGTGATCCTAAATCATTCATGTAGACACATGCGAATGGGAGCGTCCTATGTAAAATAGTTTGCATAAGACCAGGACCGAGAAGTAAGTCACTCTTGCTTTATAACACCCTTTACTTACAATACTGACTATTTCATGTGATGACCTAGGTAACTCGATCTTAATCCTGAGCTAACTATGAACTCCTGTTTATTCGGGATTATCCTTTGATTTGCATGGGTGAGGGTGGCTCAACATCGCCAATTCAATAATCCTGCAATTTTGGGGATGAGACAAGGTAGATAGTTGGGGAGATAGTCCTGCAAGTAAAAATTCACTCCTACCCAATTTACGGATAGTAAAGAGGTTGTTCTCGGAAGTGCTGACTCCGAGATGTCAACAAAGGGATCCTGTCGTCTCATTGGTCCGAGAGGTTTTAGGTTTAGTGGTCGGACCATAAACCAATTGTTCAGGGGTAAAACGAACATTTGACCTAGCTCTAGTTACGAACAACCTGTGAAGGGTCGACTTACTAATCATGGTTATATCGGGTGGACGAAAATATATCTACAGTGAGAGGAGTTCAACTATCGGGCTATAGTGGAGTGTCCCGGTAGTTTGAATGTTGGTTAACTAGGTTAAAAGAGTTTAACTCGCTTATCTCTGATCGTTGGAGCCCATGATCTGTAGGTCAATTAGGCCCCCCTACAAGCTCATAAGGAATAGACCTTAAAACATATGTGATGAGGAAGTTTGAAACATTCAAATACATTATTAGGAGTTATCGTTAAATTATGTTCGATAAGTTTAACGTTAACGTTTAATTACGAATTAAACTACATTAGAGAGAGTTGAGAATATTTAAATAAGGTTTAAATATTAGAATTGTGTGTTCGATACACATTTCGATTTAAATATGAACAGGGATTCATATCGCGGTTTTGAGAAATGTCGGCATTAGGTACAAATGGTTAATTTAATATATTGATATTAAATTAAATTAATTCAATTGTTTAATTATAAATTAATTTTAAAATTTAGTTATTAGAATTAAATTTTAATTAATTTATAAATATTAGAAATTCAATTGAATTTCAAGACGTGGTGCTTTTTGACAAAGCACAAAGAAATCCAACCATTTTGACACCTAAAACTGATCCTCAATTTGTTGTCTTCCTCTCCTTTAATCACTTGCATTCAGATGCATCACATATATAAGATATGTATGTTCAAAGTGGGAGAGCTAGCTTCGGCTTTCATCATTTTTGGATGCAAAATTCTCTCTCAAAAATCATAAACACAGAAACTCTCACAAGTAATTTTTCTTCCTTGATTCCTTCACAAATTCATCACAAATCCGAGTCCCACAAATCGTTCTAAGGTCAGAGATTAACGGGGAAGACTCTCATGGTTGTCTACAACTCGTTTGTGATCCAAAACTACCGAAGGAACAACTTGAATTCATCCATAGAGGTTGGTACTTTCCATGCTCTATTTTGGTTCAGTTTTAGCACGTATTTCTTTCTAAAATTAATTGAAATCGGAAGGCTTTCAATCCAAATTGCTTCCGCTCATGTGTTCGACACTCCTTCAGTACATATAGGAGAAAACATGCAAAGAGATTTCAGCCAAGATTGACACCAAAGATGAATTAGGTGTCTAAAGAAGGGCTTAAAACCAAGGATTAGTCAAAACCTGCCACCCCTAAAATTAGGAATTTTTTTAATTTCTTAAATTGAAAAAATCCTACTTTTATTTTTAAATTCAAATATTTTGAAAATGGCCACTTTGATATTTTAATTTTAATTTTACTTTAATTGAAATAAAACTTATTTAATTAAAATAATAATAAAATTAATTAATTTAATATTGTATATTAAATTAATATTATATGTCCAATCCCGGTTTTTCTCCCAACGAATTTTCTTGAACATGAATCCCTATTCACGTGTGTAATATTTAAATCATATTTAAATATATCCAACTCTCATTTTCAGTTTAAATAAAAATTAAACCAATATGTCATTAAATATCGTATATAACCGACTTTTGTATCCTTTTCCGAATTTGAGCTTTTCAAGTGTTATCCTATCATATTGTTCCAAAGTTTATTCATATTGGGCTAGTAGAGGGACCTAATGGACTTACAGACTATGAGCTCCAACGATACAAAGATAATCGGTTAAACTCATTAACCTAGTTATTCACCGTTCGTTAGCTTCCGCGACATTCCACTATAACAAGTAGCTGAACTCCCCTCACTATAGATATATTACTTTTCCACTTAAGATAACAATGATTAGTAAGTCGATCCTTGGGTTGTTCGTAAATAGAGCTGGGTCAAATGTTTGTTTTACCCCTATAGTTACATCTTGTTCCTTAAGTTCCACTGATCCTCAAATGAACAATTTTTTTGTGATACAACCACTGAACCAAGTCCCTCTCAAGATTATGAGAGGGCGGGGCCCCTTGTTCGAGACTTAGAGTCAGTACTTAAGGGAACAACCTCTTTACTAACCCTAAAATGGGTAGCAGTGAATTTCGTCTTACGAAGCTATATCCTCAGCTATCTATTTAGTCTTATCCCAAAAATGGTAGCCTTATTGAGTTGGCGATGTTTGGCCATGCTCACCAATGAAAATCAAAGGAAAATCCTAAATAAATAGGAGTTCATAGTTTGCTCAGGATTAAGATCGAGTTACCTAGGTTATTTTCATGAGATCTTCAGTTTCAACAGTAAACGGTGTTGTAAAGTGAAAGTGACTTATCTCCTGGTCCGATCTCTATGCAAACTCTTTGCATAGGACGCCCTCACTCACATGTCTTATACATGAACGATTAGGATCACATCGTTTGTCTTTAGAGAACAAAGCGAGTCGCGCCAATAGTGTCCCCAGGATTAAGGTACCCAACCCTATCCATATACTATGGATGATTTAGGCTATTTACTTGAATTTGATCCATACTTATGTCATACATAAACTTCAAGTAAACATAATATAGCCATGAGTTCTTAGTTTATTGGATTTGTGGTTATATTTAGGCAAAACAAATTTATCGAAATAATATTTCAATAAAGCAAGTCAAATGTTACATTTACTATCTACGGGTTTTAGGGCATAAAACCCAAAAGTTCGTTCTTTGAGAAGAGCCTTTGATGAAACGTATCGGCGATCAACTTAAGCCTGCCTAGTCAAACGAGTTTGTGGAGTCGTCGTGTTCGGGGGATTCAAATAAAAAACCTACGCCAGTTGATCTATGTTCATGTCGGCCCGTTTGATTACTATCATTATTTATACTTTTGCAATTAATTATGAAATCCAGAAGTAGAAAATAAAAAGTCCATTGGGATAGCTACATTTTCTCCAAAATGACACCCATGACCTCTTTTAATAACTAACTAACTGTATGTATATATATATTTATATATATAAATATATATTTGACGACATGTTGGGGGGATTCGAATAACAAACCAACGCCAGTTGATCTATGCTCATCTTGGCTCGTTTGATAACTAGAATTATTTATACTCTTGCGATTAATTAAAGAATACAACAAATATTATCTTTCACTACATTTATCTGTGTATTTTAATAACGATGATGTAAATTGTTCTTCAATAGTATTTTTTGTTTTACTCAGGAAAGAAATTTTCTTTTATTTAGATTCTTTACCATGGAACAAAGTACTCAAATAGTAAACAAAAATTGTAGATTTATAAATCTATGAGCAAAATTTATCATGCAGTTTTATTTAATTAGGTGGTTTAAGAAGTTTAATGTATTATGAACTAGGTAACAATGCAGTTATGATAAATGCACAAGTATAAAAAAAGAAGCAACAAAACCCAACTGCACTCTCCAAATTTTTGCAATGGTGTTTCTCTCTCCTTAATAGGACCTAAATAGTCATATTTATTTGTTGTTAATCTAGACTTGTTAGGGTGCACTTTATACTTTATTTCTCTGTTTTGTAGATTATTTGTGCATTTAGGTTATCATGATCGAACTACACAAATTGGAGTTAATTCGGGCAATTTAGAGAGTTTTCAAGCTTACTTGAGGGTCATGGATCTCGAAGACGTGAGAAGATCGTGAGGATCGTTATGAGCCCGAAGAATAGTTCCAAGGAGTCAAAGGTTCGAGGCCTGAATCGAGCAAGAAACGCGAAGATTGAAGTCGAAACACGCTGAAAATAGGTAAGGCGTCGAGAGGCCGTGGCTCGTTTTCAGCCCTAGCCCCATATCGCAGAGTGTTGAGATGCCATGCCAAGCGTTGAGACGCCACGATGATTTTTTCTATAAAATCCCTCTTTTATTTCCCTCGAATGTATGAAATTTTTAGGGTTTTATTTTCATTCTCTCTCAGTTCTCTCTACATTGCACTTCCAGAACATGAGGTGTAAGTTTTTCTTATTTATTTCCTTTGTATTTAGTTGTTGTTGTAACGTTGGGTCGCATGTTTTAGTCAGCTTAACCGCCGCCTAAACCCGTTGACGCCGATTGGATGATTTTTTTATTATAGAATGTATTTCTTTGTGAGTTTTATGTTCTGAATGCCTATTTAATTTCATATAGCTATTGTATTTTGGATTCAGTTTGTATTAATAGCATGCACAGTAGGTTAGATTGACGCCCTAACTCACAGCTCGAATGTTAATATCTTGCTAAGAAATTGATTTCCATGTAGCTAATGGAACATTGGTTTAATAGTTAACACATAGACTAATTCGTGGCCACGGGTCCCAAGAGCAGACTCTGACTTTGTTGCTTGACACGATTGGGTTATAATCCAAAATAGAGTTGGAAGTAATCTAGGCATAATTATTTCTAATGTCCTAATCAATCCACTAGACTTAAGGCAAATGGTAGATTGTTTAATTTGATAGTTCAATTGAATTAACTAATTAACCAATTTGTGTCTAATTCGATGGACATTTTATGATCGGGTTAGATGGCTTAGGTGGGCTTTGGGTCTTTTCTGGGTTCAGATTAGATCAATTGGGCAATTTAGCAATTCAAACTAGCGTTTAGTAGGTAGAGATTGAATGATCAAAGTAAATCATTCTACCCCAACAATCACTCCAATCGGTGTCGCCTAATTTAATTAATTACCTAGTCTTCTTATGATTTCCTGCAATTTAATTTATTGCTTGTTTAAATTCTTGTATTTTAAATTCCTTTCACGTTCATTTATCCAATATTCCAATCCCCTCATTTACCACTTTCACAACTCGAAATAAATAGAAAATAAGTAACCAACCGCCACTCCCTGTGATCGACCCCGGGCAAAACTACTGCAAGTAATTTAGTGCTTGTGGAACTATAAATTTTATTTGGCAAACTGGGAGCCTCGACAACTGTCGTTCCGTCACTCCTATATATTCAAACCCTTAAGACCACATGTACAACAACATAAGTCATCTATGTGATGCACCAATATCCCAAAAACTCCACTTAAATCACTCGTCTAGTTTTTGCAACTAATTTGTTATTCGTCAATGTCTTTGAAACTAATTTGTTATTCGTCAATGTCTTTGCAACATGGTTCTTTCCTTTTCATCTCTTGCCTCCTCCTTACCATGTCTTTTCCTTCACACTTATGGCAAATTCTAGAGCCATACTCGCATTAGTACCCAATCCAAAAGTCTTAAATGTTGCAATGCCTGCTAGTGCAACAACATTCAATAAACCACAAGTAGGGATAAAAGCTCTAGGCAACAGAAGAATTATCAGAGGACCAAACTCAAACAAAACAACGGTCGAAATACCGATACGTTGGCAATAAATTTACAGTAGTAAAATCAAACATAAACCTACTGTAAAGATCAATAATACATGTTGTTTTTAATATAAAATACTCTAGATCTAATCTAAAGAATGATCCTAATGATCAAGGGGTGAGGTACTTACTTGTGCACGATCTTGACTGAATTTCGCCAAATTCTTCTCTTTCGTTCTGGAAAATACAGCATTCCCTTGATCTTAAAATTGCTGGAAAATCTCTCCAAGAACACCACCATGAGATGACATTGATAATCTCTAAAAGATTCTTGTGGAGTTACTTGTGGCAGCAATACTTACTAAGGAGAGGAAAAACCAAAAAAAAAAAAAATCTCTGGGAATTTTTCTCTGGTAAACCACACGAATGAGAGAGCGTCAATCAACCGGGCAACTTCCTCAGCTTATCGATAGGAAGAATGAGGGGAAATAGAAACTACACCAGGTTAGTCTCTTCGCATCGCTCGAAAACACGTTCCAGTTGCATTAGGCGATCTGCATAAGACTTTCCATAAACTTAGAAGTCATCCATGAAGACTTCTATTGATTTTTCTAGCAATTCTAAGAAAAATGGCCATCATGCATCTTTGAAATGTCCCTAGCGCATTGCATAACCCAAAAGGCATTCTTCTAAACGCAAAGGTTCCATATGGGCAAGTGAAAGTTATTTTTTCCTGATCTTCTAGCATAATGGATATTTGATTATATCCTGAATATCCGTCAAGAAAACAATAGTTCGCCTGTCCCTCAAGTCTATCTACCATTTGATCAATGAAAGGAAGAGGGAAATGATCCTTCTTCGTGATTGTGTTGAGCTTGCCGTAGTCCATACATATGAGCAACCCAGTAGTGGCGCGTGATGGGATTAATTCGTTCTTTGTGTTGGTTACTATCGTCATTCCACCTTTCTTTTGTACGTATTGCACCAGACTTACCCATCTACTGTCTGCGATAGGGTAAATTATTCCTGCGTCAAGCCATTTGATGATCTCCTTATGCACAACCTCCATCATGGCAAGGTTCAATCTTCTCTGTCACTCAATAAATTCATTAGATTCGTCTTGCAAACGAATTTTATGCATGCAATATGAGGGGCTGATTCCCTTGATGTCTGCAAGACTCCATCCAATCACACTCTTGTGCCTGGCTAAAACTTGCATTAGAAGGCTTTCTTGTGGTAAGTCTAGCTTTGATGAAATGATCACAGGTAGAGTTCCTTCTTCTCCCAAGAATTTATATTTTAGATGTGTTGGGAGTGGTTTGAGTTCTAGCGCATGTGGTTGCACTATAGGTGGTAAGGTGGGGATTCTTTCTTTCCGATCTAGCGCATGAATAATTTCTGTGGGTTGCGCCATGATGCAATTATTATCTATCTCTCATGCGACTTGTTCTTCTTTTGCTTCCTCTCGCGCAACTCTGAGCGCATTTAGTTGCAACATTTCCATTGGGGAACATACATCTATGCGCGCCACCATGTCACGTTCTTTGGTGTCATCTGGGTATTTTAATGAGGTGAACACATTAAAAACTACTCTTTGATCATTAATGCGCATGGTGAGCTCTCCTTTTTGCACATCAATTAAAGTCTGGCCAGTCGCTAGGAACGGTCTTCCCAAAATAATGGGAACTTCTCTATCTGCTTCGTAATCAAGTATAATGAAATCTGCTGGAAAAACAAATTGGTAGACTTTTACCAAAACATCTTCAATTTTTCCCTCAGGATGTACCACTGATCTATCTACCAGTTGAAGCGTGACAGTGGTTGGGTGTGCTTCTCCAATCCCTAGGCGCTTGTATACTGACAAGGCCATTAAATTGATGTTTGCGCCGAGGTCGCATAGGGCTCTGCCAACATCAATCCCTCCTATTGAACAGGGAATCGTAAAGTTTCAAGGATCTTTTAATTTAGGTGGGAGCTTGTTGGTGAGTATTGCGCTACATTCACTTGTCAACGCAACTGTCTCAAATTCCTTCCATGGTCTTTTGTTTGTCAATATGTCCTTCAATAATTTTGCGTAGTTAGGCATTTTTTACAATGCTTCCACAAGTGGAATGTTGATGTGAAATTCTCGCAAGACTTTTAAGAATTTCTTGAACTGGGCCTCATCATTCTTCTTTCTTAATCTTTGTGGAAAAGGGATAATGGGCTTGTATGCATCAAGTTCTTTCTCTGCTTGTAGTGTTGGGATTGGTGCCCTAAAACTCGTAGATATTGAATGTTAAACGAATTATATACTTGATCGATAAAGTCGTTGAGATTCATTCAGTAAAGTCGTTACTGAATAAGTAAATTGCACGTTATATAACCCATATCCAATAAACTAAGAGCCCTGGTTATAGGACGAACACTTGAGCTTTATGGAGAGACATAAAAGTTGATCAAGCTTGAGTAATAGCCAAAACGGTCTATAGTATAGGGATAGGGTTGGGTACCTTATTTTAGGGACACTGTGAGATGCGACCCACTTAATAGATTGTATAGACGATGTGATCCTAAATCGTCCATGCAGAGACATGCGAGTGGGGGCGTCCTACGCAATGAGTTTGCATAAGACTAGGACCGAGAAATAAGTCGTTCTTGCTTTATAACACCGTTTACTGACGAGACTGACTATTTCATGTGATGACCTAGGTAACTCGATCTTAACCCTGAACTAACCATGAACTCCCGTTTATTCGGGCTTATCCTTAGATCTGCATAGGCGAGAGTGGCTCAGTATCGCCAACTCAATAAGCCTCCCATTTCAGGGATAGGAACGAGTAGATAACTAGGGACATAGTTGTGCGAGAAGGAATTCACTCCTACCCAAATCAGGGATAGTAGAGAGTTTGTTCCCTTAAGTGCTGACTTCGGGGCTTGAACAAAGGGATCCCACCCTCTCATTGGCCCGAGAGGGACTCGGTTTATTGGTTGGACCATAAACCAATTGTTCATTAGAGGATCAGTGAGACTTAAGCTACTAGAAGTATTATAGGGGAAAAACGGTCATTTAACCTAACTATAGCTACGAACAACCTGTGAAGGATCGACTTACTGAACATGGTTAAATCAAGTGGACAGAAATACATCTATATGAGGGGAGTGCAACTACCGGGCTATAGTGGAGTGTCCCGATAGTTAACGAATGTTGGTTAAGCTCGGTTAATGAGATTAGTCAGTTAGCCTCGAATCGTTGTAGCCCATGCTCTATAGGTCCATTAGGTCCCCCTACTAGCTCATATCGGAATAAAGCATAGAACAATAAGATAGGACTCTTTGAATTGTTCAAAATCGGGGAAAAGGGCATTTTCGAAAATTGTGTTTGACACAATATTTAATTATGAATTAAATTGGAAAATGAGAGATTATGTTTTTAAAAGTGTTTAAAATGCTATATATGAATTAGGAATTATATATAATTAGATTGCACAAGGTGTCAATGATTAATTGGATTAATCATAACAAATTAATTGGAAATGTTTCTAATTAATTGCCATGAAATAAATTTCAATTTGGAATTGGAATTTGAATTAGAATGCAAGAAAAATATGATTGAGGATCAAACTTAGTGGATTTAGATGGATTTCCAATCTTGCATGTTGATACAAAGTGGAATACAACACATCCATGCACTTGTTGCTTGTGTTGTGACTTCAACACCTAGAATCCACTTTGGTTTGCATTACCACCATGTGCCTTGCATCTTGAGGACTTTCCTTGCATGGAATATCTCTATAAGTAGATGCAAAATCAGATTAAGGAAAAAGAGAGCCATTTCCATATTGTTATGCTGCTGGATTTTTGTCTCAAACTTACTCATCCCCATATATCTCTCTAGTGCTTGAACCTTCAAGCATTCCCTTCCCATTCCCTATCTCTATAGACTCCCACAAGTCGTTTTTGGCCCAAAGAATAGTAGGGAAGACACTAGAAGTGGTCCACACACCATTCGTGATCAAAGGACAGAATGTTTTCATTTTCTAAAATTGATGAGTTAAGTGCCTTCGATCCTAAAATTTCTTCCGCATGTGTTATACGAACACCTTCAATTGGTATCAGAGCATGATTAAGGCAGATAACATGCATTAATTTTAGCTTGGTGGGTAGCTTTTCATATGATGAAACTGTATAAAAACTAAAGAAAATTAGTTTTGGGATTGAATTTAATTCTCATTCAATTCGTAGGAATTAATTGTAATTGCCTACATTTTTATGTGCATTAATGTGTTCATATGGAGTCTGTAAAATTTGAGAGTCAATAGAGTCCATTTAGACCGTCAATTTGAAGAAATTCGGAGACTGCTCGCTGCTGGCCGAAAATTCCAGCATGCTGTTTTTTAGTTCCAGCCCAAGTATGTTCTCCACGTAAAGGCAAAATGGTCCGGTTCAAGCAATCCAAGGGCGGTTCAGGTCGGTTCGAATGGTTCGGGAGCGGTCCAAGCCCTATTTGAAATTATTATTCTAATAATTTTAGTTTTTGTTTTTGCTTGATTAAAAATCCCAAAATCAATTCACTTTAGTTAATTTAATTAATTATGCATTATTGAATGTATGTTTTAATTAAATAGTCTTTTATGTGCATAATGTATGCAATTTAGATTTAAAATCCCACCATAGGAAAGCATGAATCATGCATTAATTAATATGTTATAAGAGTTATGATATTAATTGAATGCATGAATAAAGTTTCATGAATTAAATTAGTATAATAGTTATATTAATTTAGGAGATGCATGTCGTTGGATGGTTTAATTTCATTTATGATTAGTTAATATAAATGTTATATTAATAAAATGAAAATGAACCAAGCATGTAGCATGAAACTTCCTTAGCTTGTTTATAATGGTTATATTCAAATAAAGCTAGTTATGGATTTTTCGTTCGTTATAAGCGTTATAAACCGAGATAGACTTACAATCTACAATAAGATAAATGAATGCTGACTTAGGTTAACTAACCTCCAAATCGATCAACTTTCATAGATTAGGTCGATATCTTATAAAGATAAGGTTACAAGAGAACTCACCCAGTAAGATGATGTCTAAGCACTACAACAAATTTGGCTTTTAATGTCGGTCGTTTTTAATGTCGAGCAATGCCCGAAATTAAAAACCTCTTTTAATGTCAGTCATTGCCCGACATTAAAAGCTCTGTCCGACATTAAAAGTACCCTCTTAATGTCAGTCATTGCCCGACATTAAAAGGACCCTTTTAATGTCATTCAACAAGCTTTGACCAACATTAATAGTGACATTTAATGTCGGTCAATGCCCAACATTAAAAGTGAACTTTTTATGTCGGTAAACCACTCTTTGTCCAATATTAAAAGTCGTGACATTAAAAGTGTCCGACATTAAATGTGCGATATTAAATTAAAAAAATTGTTGGTTGCACACGTAGCTAACCAACAATACTATTTCTTCATTTTGTAAAAACCTATAAACAAAATAGAATATAAACATATACACAAAATAAAATCTCGAAAGTATTTTTACATAACAACTAAAACTCAACGAACATTAATTTAATTAATAAAATATAACAGTGTTATAATACATGAAACTTTCCGTTCATCCACAAATCACATCCATGAACCAAATTGACAAAGAAAAGTAAAATTACTAAAATAAGTACACAACTCCTGATGCTCTTTCCCAAGTTCATCTTCGAGCTTCTCTTCAGGAATATCCATCTCATCATCTGAACAATTCTCGCTTAACAAGATGAACTCCAAACCTTATACAAATAAAAAACGTATAAGTGAAATACAATCGACACACATCTCCAATCAAATCCTTAAACTGAAATTAAAGCTCAAGACGTATGGGTAAAGTAGAGAAGATGAAAAAAAATGTTGTAGAACAAAAAGGAATTTAACTAGAATAGCAACTTCATGCATAAACTTTTGACGCTGTAAAACAACAAGAGAAGATGAATATAAATGCAAGAATTGATTGTTCAATCAAATTTTGTGTTTGCAAAATTTATCAATGTTGGTAGACAGAATGAAATAGACCTAATATATTAAGCAAGACAACATATTAGTATAAAAATTAATGAGAATAGATGGGCCAATGTGCTTGACAGTCGGAAAATAGTAAACCATATCCCATAGAAGCAGTGGATGACAACTGATGAATATAAGATCAACAAAATACATAGCCTAACTAATACCTTGTAAGAAGAGAGAAGGCTGATGACCAACTTCGAAGCATGAACATTGGCTTTGGCAAGCCTTACAATTGTCTTCACAACACCTCCATTTCCCGTTAAATCTATTGTATCCCCATTTCTCACCAAATGTGAACGTACTGGATCAAATAAATGAACACAAACATATTAGCACTAGGCAAAGTTTCAAGCTAGACCCCATTTGTTTTGAGTAATTTCAAGATCACCATACACATACAGAGTTCATTTTCTGAAACTCTAATCTGTTATTGCAAAAGGAGCACCAACATAGCTAATGGATTGGAAATGAATCCTATTGCGGGTGAGAGAAAATCCATAACTGGGGTTCTTCAAAAACTTCAAGAGATACGTAAAACACCTTTAATATAAAATTGAACTGAACCCTCCCCCCCCCCCATAAAAAAAAAAGAAAAAGAAAAAGTAAAGATTGTAAAGAAGTCAAATATGTTTTCCATAATTCTTACACAAAAACAAAAAAGAGCCAAAAAGAAAAATGGAATACCTTTGTCTGTCGACAAGTCATTAAACAACCATCTTTTCTCATCAATTACTGAGTCGATTCTAGCCTGAGTTTCGATGGCCACTCTATCTGATATTCAGATATGAGAACACCTTAAAACCACCAATAATAGTACATAAACAGGAAGTTTTAACAATAAATAGAATTTGAACTAGGTAAACCAAAACCAAAAAAAAAATTCATTTTGGTTCTCGTAGATTTGAAAAAACAATCAACAATAATAATCTGTCAATCTCATAACATCAGGTTATTTATGTATTTTTAAATCTACAAACAGGGAACTCAACATGGAAAATAAGTAAGCAACAATGTTAATTTTCTTACCTATCTTATGGGTCTTCTTTGCAAGAATGCCAAGATATCGAGTAACTCAATTTAGTTTTGCATTCAAATACTCCTGTAGTTCACTTAATTATTTTTTAAACTCCAAGTAATCTTCTTTAGCTAGCTGTCAAAATAAACAATGAACTCCTTAATGAGTATAGGAGATGAGACTAATGAAACAAATTTGGAGAATTTCAAGAATATTCAGACTAGAAAGAATGATAATTTGTTGATGATTTTGTTGTCTGCTATACAACAGTAATATAATGAACACAAATGACTATAAGGAAAGCAGGTTCGAGTAATATAAAGGATTGAGTTAACAACTAAGAAAAAACATCCACATAGGAACATCCACCTATTAGTGTGTTGACTATTGTTTGAGATTGCCATGGTTGAGGAACATCCACCTATTAGTATGTTCACTACTGTTTGAGATTGCCATGGTTGTTAAGTTTAGCTTTCAGTACTGTTTGTGAGCGTCTCTCAGCCTTCCTTACATAATCCTCATAGTTCTGAGACTAAAACTTAAACAATTTCACAATCATCCTTACCAAATTACACAAACAATCGAGAACTATATGTAACTAACTTTTCAAAACTTATGAACATATTATCTAACTTTTTAAAACTTACAAACATAACTAATAAACTTAATTATCATAAAAAAAATCAAGTTAACACAGTAAACTAATCGACACTTACTTAATAAATACCAAAATTTATCATGAACTGTTAGCTAATCTCGTTAAAACTAAATTAGTCAACATTGTTCATGATAATTAATGTCAAATAGTTACAAATATGGCATGATTAATATTATTCTAAACATATCCCTATATGTAATCTCATCCCCCAAGTGTTAGCTTCTGAATCACAATCAGTTGGGCAAACAAAGTACCACTCTCCACCCTCCTTGAATGAAAGATCTAATCCGATCTCACATCCTACTAATACGTAAAAAATGACATGGTTCAATAAAAAAATGAACGAATGAAATTGCTAGAAAATATTTGTGAACCAAAAATATGAAAATTAAAATTAACTCCAAAAGTGACTTAAGCTCTCAAATATCAAAACTCAAGGCAAAAATAGTAGAGTCAATGAATAATTAATCTTAAAAAATATACTAAAACTGAGAGTGAAATAAGTAATATATATTGGTTTTAGAATATATCTTTATATGAAGAGAGACACATCACTGCCACAAGCTTAACCTGGAAGCCAGTCGAAGATCCCTCTTGGAAATTGAGAACTGATGAAGACGTCCTACACTTGGTTAATGTCATATTTCCCTAATAGAATTAGTCCACAAAAGTCTAGAAAAAATAACTATATAATATAGAAGCATCAGAATAACATTTTTGAAAATTCCATTTCATATCTCAAAAAGACTCTTCCAAGAAAATCCATCAACATGCAATAGTCCACATTTAGCAACCAACAAATTCAAAATCAACCAAAAATTTCACATTGTAGAGAATCACAAGAAGGATGAAATTAAAACAATCTAATGAGGCATACCATAGCAAATAAATTAAATAATGCGAGGACAACGTGAATGATGCTAGTGAACAAGCACCGACACTGGACTCATAGGAAGAACAAGCAAAGACGAGAGATTGGTGCAACAACGATGTGACTGAGGAGAGAGGGCGGTGATTAGTGCGACGACGGCGAGTGGCGGCTTCTCGAGTCGAGCGGTGACTTCTCGTTCGAGATTCAACGGGGTTCTAGTCGGTGTTGAGAAAGACGACATGTAGGCCGACGTCGAAAAGGACAATAATTAGTTCTAAAGGTGTTAAGATTAAATAAGAAAAATGACAAAAAGGAATTTAGAAAAGTAACTAGAATACGTATGTTACAACAACTGTCCTACTTCTTCCATTCACTCCAGTAACATTTATACGTGCAGAAACTGGCATTTCAACATTATCACCAAGCATTTCAATCTTCATTGGCTTCCCATCAAATAAAACATTGTAATAGCACTTCAGAGCAGCAAATGCATCACTTCTACGAGTATATACACCCTCCGTCGAGCCCTTTAATAAACAATGGAAAGTTTATTAGCTAACTAAAGCTTGATAAGATAGCTAACTATTAAGAAAGCATTTAAAAAAGGAGTACAATAATTATCATATATGCTTATAAATCACATGCTAATTTAAAAGAAACAAAATATGAATAACAAGGATAGGCAAAGACAAGCAAGAAGAACAAGAATCAGAACACACGGTCAATGAACAATATGCACTAAAGAATGAGGCCATGGCACCACTGCGACAATAAGAGAACAACCATACGTGACAATAACATTACTAATTAAAATCTTCAAATTAACAAAGAATTTTAACAGTAGGAGCAAATAAGATGCACGCCTTGATTCAATCTAACTCAAATACATTATGAATGATTAATGGCAACTAACCTCCACTCAAATGTTTTCAAATCACCTCTGGTGTATTCATACCATAGGAAGAAATTTAAGAACAACTAAAAAGAATCCAATTTCTACCTGTACAATCATAGCTTCAGTCATTTGTGAACAATTAAATTAACTTATCAAAGAAGTAAAAAACACATAACAAATTTGAAATAGTTGCCTACATTACTTGACTAAGTTTCAAACTTAGACACAAAACTGTACGTGCACGGTTTACATATAAAAATACATGTATATTGAGAAAGAATCACAAAACCTCAGCTGTTAGTTCTTAGAAGAATGGAAAAGAAACCAAAACATTCCAACAAACAACATTGTTGCAACCAATTTCAAAGACAAAAAGAAAAACACAAACCCCAAGCTTCGTTTCATTGATTGAAGGAATGATTACGAGGTAAGGCATGTACAACTGGAGCTATTTTACATGAAAACAAAGGGACAAAACAGGCGTGTAAGCATCAGTATAAAAAGATCATCTCAATGTGAACTCGACGTTTCACTCTTCATCAACACACAATGCCAATAAAAGGGAAAAAAAAGGAATACAATGTTAATTTTCCATTATAATTTGGTCTCTCTAGTTTTTGAGACATGTCATCGAACACCTGATGAGCATAAACCAAACACACACCAACACAACCACGATCCTCGTCGTATCGAACTCCTATATTTCTCAACTCTTTACACAACAGTTGCAGAAAATTGAGCCAGCTGTTCAAAATTCAAAAGCAAGTAGCCCAAAAATTTTTTAAAAAATAAAAGGATAAAAAATATCACCTTCAAAGCAATCGGGGTTGATATGACTCAAATCTAAAAAATCTAACTAGATCCAACTTAGATTTGTTCAGATCTGCTACCCTCGACCTTAGATCTACTACTGAGCACAACCCACGACCTTAACGTCCACCACCCACGGTCGAAACAACCACCCACAACAAAGAACAACCACGCACGACAAAAACAAGAAACACGCACGGCAACCCACGCCATGCTACTTGTGAGAAGAAGAAACCCACGACAATCCACAACGTGCTGCCACTGATGAGAGGAAAAAACTTCTTCGGTGAGAGAGAAAACAAGGGAGGGCTAGCGTTGGAGGTATTTTCGGGGAGAAACACGCCGTCGGTGAGAGAGAAAACAACGGAGGAACGCGTCGCCACTGGTGAGAGGAAGAAGACGGTTCGCTAAAAATCGAGGCGAGAAAGGAAGAAGACGATCTGGGCAAAGAAAGGAAGAATATGATCTGCACGGTGGAGGTATTTTAGGGAGAGAGAAGGCAGTTGAGTACTATTTCTGGAAGAGAGATAAAGTTGATTTTGTTTAAATGCCACCGTTTGAGCGACATTAAATGAGCCTTTTAATGTCGGGCAATGCCTGACATTAAAAGCCTGAAAACATTTAAAAAATGTGCATTTTTGCCCGTCTTACATTAAAAGTCTCGCATGTATTTTTGTCCGACATTAAAAGTCCAACGCTTTGTTTTTCTTCCAACATCAAAAGTATAATTTGTTGTAGTGAAGACTGGAGGTATTTAAGTTGAAGGTTTACGGAACACCTCCTACCTGGGCATCGAATCGGTACTTGAGTTAGTTTAACCCAAGTTTTATGAGCATGCAAGAGCGATGTGAGGTTTTAAAGAGTTATCACCTAGACAATGTAGTATAAAGAGTTATACACACCTAGACATAGGATGTTTCTAAATGGTGCTTTATATAACTTGAATGTTTGATTGTTATATGCTTTAAATCACCATTAGAAAGCATATTATAGGGCTAATTCATTGAAAGTTATAAAAGTTATAAAAGTTATAAAAGTTAATGAATAGAAACCGTACAACCTATAACAAAGAGTTGCATGCTAACATAGGATCTTAGGATCTTGACATAATTTTAAATGGTTTAAAATTTAATAGATCTAAGATCAATATTTCTAATAGGATTAGAAAATGTCTTACTTAGTATTTTAATAGATTTAAAACATGGTTAAGTAGGACATAAGGCCTTGGTTATAAGGGAACTCTCTCAATAAATGGTCTGGAACCTGAGTTGAATTAACCATAGTCTTACTAGCATGCAATGTCACTGGGTTATTAAAAGAGTTTAATTCACCTATACATTTAGTGTAATGACCTTATTTAATAAGGCATAGAATTAGATAGATTCATTTAGTCAGAATTTAGCTAAGTAAATAGACCCTAATATTAAAATACCCAATGGGAGGAAATGTATAAAAAATAAGATGTCTCATATCATGTTTTTTATTCCCACGTATCTCCGCAAAGTTCACACCATGAGAATCGTGCTCGGCCTCATGTCACCCTGGAAGTGACCTCCCTTCGAATGGTGTTTGCATGATTCAATACCAAGGTGAATGGAGAGAGTGTTTATAGTAATGGGAGCGGGAAGTGTGTCAACATATCATTCGGTCTCCTCCATTGGTACGTTCTGAGAATTCATGCTCCACCTGCGTGTTACCAATATTATGACCATCCCTTCGGAGGGTTTTGAGCATGGGGTAACAGGGCGAACTCCATAATGGATAGGGTTTCTCAAGTTTTGCCCCAACATTGTCTTTCTTGATCGTAGCTTGTTGGGGTAGACCTCTATGATCTGAAAGATGGCGTGTCACACTTCCAACAAATTATTAAATTGTTAATAATTTCATGACCAAACAACGGCAACTAAACGCTAATGGAATATGAGTTATTCTGGTGTTATAGTTTGGTTGAGAACGTCTAAATTCAGGGGAGGAGTAGCTGATCACCCTCGGTGGCTGTTGCTCTATACCTCTGAAGTATCGTTGCAAAAAAATTATGAAGTATAGGGTGCTTAATTACTTTTGCTAAATTGATTGGATATGTATGATGGGTTTAGTGCAACATTATTAATACAAGTTATTTGTTTGTTTCAGCAATATGTTGAAAAACGTATGTGCTTTGTCTAACGTCAAATTAAACGGTTTAGAATATCGTACTAAGAATATGCGCTTAAACACTGGAAAAGTGGCAAATGATTTCTTGGTCTCCAACGAGGAACGTCGTCGACCAATCTGTTTAGCTTACGAGAACGCTACCAAAGACTTACTAGTCTTGAAAACATGCTTATTGGAGAACGATAGTTCTACCTGAATACTTGATTCACAGGCCACAAACCACGTTTGTTCTCCATTTAAAGGAATGAGTTATTGGGAATAGCTTGGAACTGGAGAAATGACTCTCAAAGTTGGAACTGGAGAAGTTGTCTCGACTATAGCAGTAGGAAGCATAAAATTATTTTTCCAAGAAAACAAGTACATATTATTAGATAATGTGTACGTAGTTCCAAAGATTAAAAGAAATCTGATTTATGTGTCTTGTTTGCTCGAACAAACTTATTCCATATCTCTCTCATTAAATGAAGTTTTCATTTCCAGAAAGGGAATAAATGCCTGTTCAGCTATAATGGAAAATAATTTATATGTTCTAAGACCAATCGATAGTATAGCTGTTGGTATGATTTTAATCCGCAAGCGCACGGGTCGTCACAAGTAATATAAAACGAAAAATATTCCGAGTATCGAATCCTCAGGGAGGCGAAGCGAAACTTAAGCAAATAATTAAAATTCTCTTGAGCACTGAAAATACTTCGGTGAAATAATATTTAGGGACCACTTCATGTAATATAAAGGACTTAAATTCAAGACAATTAATGAAAACAAATTGATCAATAAAAAAAAAAATGTGGAGAAAGAGTTTTCTTTAAATGGGAAGAGGGGTCTTGAAAATCGATGATTAGCTCAATAATTGCTATAATTATCCTATCACATTGCCCAACTAATTATAATCCTAGAATCTCCGTTAATCACATAGGATCTCCTGTCGGTTTCCCCTAATTGTAATTAATTCATTTTAACAACCTAAGTGTCCTTAGCGCTATTAAAAATCATTAATTATTACGCTCTGATTCATTTTAGGAATCTAAGTTTAATCAACTAATCCTGGTGTCACAACGGGCAATTAAACTAGTTGCATGGATTATGATCTATCCTAATTTCTCTCCGTCGAGTTTCCATTAAGAATCGAATCATTACACAATTGGCCAGATTGAGTAAAGCATTAAGCACGACCATACAAATAATTAGGACATGGGCAAGAGACAAGAAATTATAACAATATTTCCACTATCATTTCATATCAAGACCCCAAATTGGGGTTTAGCTACACATAATATCCACAATAATTACAAGGGAAAGCATATTAAAGAGCATAAAAGGAAAGGAATTGACCGTCGAAAAACTCCTCGCTGACGCTTGGAGCCCCGCTGACTACTCCTCAAGCCTCTAAGATTGCTCCCCAAAATTCCCAATATTTTCCCACTAGAAGAATCCTCTAAAAAAGGCTTAAAATCCTTGAGAGGGGCTCCAAGAAAGGAGCCTAAGAGAGGAAAGAAAGGATGAATTGGTTGATGGTTTGATTGATGAGAAATGAGGCACCCAAGGGCGCCTATTTATAGGCCTGGAATAGGGGTAGCGTCGCGACGCTGCCTTGCTAAGCGTCGCGACGCTGCTGCGCACGCGGCTTGGGCAACAAGAAAGGGCAGCGTCGTTTATATTTTGAACAATGTTCAATCCAAAAGTGTTTCTGAAACACCATTTAAGTTATGGAGAGGGCATAAAATTAGTTTATGTTACTTTAGAATTTGGGGATGTCCAACACACGTGTTAGTGACTAACTAAAAGAAATTGGAACCTCGTTCAAAATTGTGCATATTTGTAGGCTACCCGAAGGAAACGAGAGGTGGATACTTCTTCGATCCACAAGAGAATAAGGTATTTGTATCCACAAACGCCACATTCTTAGAAGAAGACCACATTAGAAATCATAAGCCATGAATCAAAATAGTGTTAAGCAAATTATCGAACAAAGCTACAGAAACATCAACAAGAGTTGTTGATGAAACTGGCACCTCGAGTTAATCACGTTCTTCTAAAGAAATAAGAGAACCTCGACGTAGTGGGAGGGTTTTTAGACAGTCTGATCGCTAGTTGGATTTAACTGAAACTCCAGTCATCGTACCTGATGATAGGATCGAGGATCCATTAACCTTTAAACAGACAATGGATGACCTCTATCTATTTTGTATAAATCTTTTAATGGTTTCACGGTAATAAAAATGATTGGGTTTTATAAGAATTATGCTGAAGCAAAATAAATGACAGAACAATAAGTAAACAAATAGGCAGACAGGTTAAAGACAGGCGCTAGTCAGGATTCAGTAGTTGTTTTAAAAGATGCTCTAGCAATATTATTGATCGTGCAAACTCTTGCAGTATTATTAGCAGATTCCTCCCGAAACTCCGAATCTTTTGGAATGTGTTTCAACCCCAATGAAGCGCGACCGATCAAGCACTAGGCAACTGGCTATCCTTAGCTCAGTCACTGGCGTTCACCAATACACAATGATCGTAGTGTGGATAATTGTCACACACTCTCTAAATCATCCCTGAAACTAGAGAGAGGTATTCATACCGGCTGGCCAGGCGGGCATAAAATAGAAATAGGCACAGCAATTAACCAAGATGCAATAATCAATAGATATTATTAGGAGGAAGCACGACAACTACATAGTCCTTAACGAACGCCTAAAGCTACTTAGTTCATAATAAGCATGGAGACATGAATTACAATCTGAGTAGGCATGTCCATAATCACAAGATAATAAAGAAAATAATAATCTCCTTAATCAGCTTGCAGATGATGGTGTTCTTGGTGGTCTCCAATCTTTCTATACTATTCGGCTTCCAAGGAACAATGGAATGGTTTTGACTTGGACGAGTACTTCCTTTTATAGAAGGATAGGAGGCTTGAATTAGGTCAACTTGGACACGTGTAGGACTCTCCTTGCTCCTTTATCCTGAAAATAACTCAACAGAAGTCGGTTCATGAAGTTGGCTAACGAGCTGTGATGTGGAAGTTCTGCTCCCAGTTTTGCTGCAGCACAGAATTTGCTCCCTCAAGTCGCCCAGCAACAGATTCTGCACAAAATGATTTCCAAAGCTTCCATTCTTCCAAATGGGTTAAAACACATAATATTTATCTAAAACCAACCCTATTAAGCACAAAAGACACACAAACCAATATAGAAATGAGGCCTAAATAACTACCTTTGGGCAGTTATCACACCCCCAAACTTGAACCCTGCTTGCATAATATATAGGATGGATAAATCTACCCTGCTTTTGCCCCAGCATAGCACCTACTGCAGCATCACTCGCATCACACATGACCTCAAATGGTAAATTCCAATTAGGTGCATGTCGGGTTCCTAGAGTGAGTAAAAATATAGTATAAAATACTATAGAATTCCTGTTCAAGTATACACAGTCTGCAGCAAGTAATATTATCAATCCGAGCCCTGAATGAGTTTCCACTCTACTTATTTTTGTGTAACTTTTTAATGGTTTCAAGAATAATAAAATGATTGGGTTTTATCGGAATTATGCTGAAGCAAAATAAATGACAGAACAATAAGTAAACAAATAGATAGACAAATTAAAGGCAGGCGCTGGTTAGGTTTAGTGATTATTCTAAAATATGCTCCAGCAATATTATTGATCATGCATTTCTCGCAGTATTATTAGCGGATTCCTCCCGGAACTCCGGATCTTTTGGGATATGTTTCAAACCCAATGAAGTACGACCGATCAAGCACTAGGCAACTGGCTATCCCTAGCTTAGTCACTGGCGTTCACCAATACACAATGATCGTAGTGTGGATAATTGCCACACACTCTCTAAATCATCCCTGAAACTAGAGTGAGCTATTCACACCGGCTGGCCAGGCGGGCATAAAATAAGAATAAGCACAACAATTAACCAAAATGTGATAGTCAATTTATTACTAGAGATGAAGCACAGTAATCACATTATTCCTAACCAACACCCTAAGCTACTTAGTTCATAATAGGCATAGGAATACGAATTACAATCTGAGTATGCATGTCCATAACCACAAGTTAATAAAGAAAATAAACTCCCTAATCAGCTTGCGGTAGATGGTGCTCTTGATGATCTTCAATCTCCCTATACTATTCGGCTTCCAAGGGAAAACATGGAATGAATTTGACTTTGACGGCTACTTCCTTTTATAGAAGGACAAGAGACTTGGGTCAACTTGGACACGTGTAGGGCTCTCCTTACTCCTTTATCCCGAAAATAACTCAACAAAAGTCGGTTCAGGAAGTTGGCTAACGAGCTGTGATGTGGCAGTTTCTGCTCCCAGTTTTGTTGCAGCATAGAATTTGCTCCCTCCAGTCGCTCAGCAGCATAATCTGCACAAAATAATTTCCAATGCTTCCATTCTTCCAAATGGGTTAAATCATGTAATATCTATCCAAAACCAACCCTAATAAGAATAAAGGACACACAAATCCCTATACAATCGAGGCCTAAATAACTACCTTTTGGGTAGTTATCATACCCCCAAACTTAAATTATTGCGCATCCCGAGCAATACTAACTCACCTTCCTTCAAGAATTCAGAATATTAGACAAAGAATAGCTTAATCAACCCAGACAGTCCAACACTACCTTTAACCTTTACCTGAGCACTCTGCAAAACATAGCTCTGCTGCAGCAAAATGATTCCTTCAGCAGGGACAAATAATCACCACTTTCAACTCAATTCTAAGAACTCTCCACAGCTTAGGTCTATTATCAGACATTTCAAAACATATTTTTAAAGGGGTTTATATCATTGTTTATTAGACTTAACGCAGCCTTACAGTCATAAACTCTTAAGCATGGGATGACCCACTTTATGATGCAGTATACCCTTGCCTCAAGCTCATCACCAACTAGGCTCAATACTCATTATAAAGCTAAAAAATCCTTAGTTATTCCATCTCTTGCCCCTCACAATGGCGACATTTTTTTGATGAAGCTCACCTAAGTTATGGGAGACAGAAAAACTGTTGGATCATCATTCATCCTTCAAAACTTTTGCTCCATCAATTTTTTCAGCAAAATCTTCAACAAATAATTTTTCAGCAAATAATTTTTTTTCTCATATTTCTCATATTTTCACATTTCCTTGGTCATCTTTTGACGCGAAGACAACCTGTGGGTATCACAAATGTCCCCGATTACTCAATAACCTAGCAAATTTTAATTTGAATGAGAGGAATGCTCGAGCAAAATAATTGGAGTAGCAAAAAGTCCCCCATACTTGAATTATTCATTGTCCCTAATGAATCATTAAATAAGAAAGTATACCCCCAAACTTATATTTTTCTATCTGAATTTGTAAACTAAACATGGGACTTAGATTAAGCTTAAAGTGGATCATATAAGTCAATACTACCTTCAAAATCTTCTTTCCCGCAGCAACAGTCCAGGCTAGAAGAAATGCTCAAGCAAAAGGTTTATGGAGATCAGAATACCTTGATCTAATTAAGCGTTATCAGTCCAAGCTTCAAAAATTCAGAGAAAAATTAGTTAAGTTAGAGTTGCTTAGTGCTCATGGAACGAAACATCAAGAAATTTCATTAAAAAGAAATTACACATTAGATATATTTTTTTAAAGCAGCAGAAAAGTAAAAAGAAAAGCAAACATAACAATAATAGAAAAGGAGGTTAGAAAATGCACGAGCAATCAAAAATTTAAGAACAAAAATTATGCTCGCCCATGGCCACTTCATCCTCCAGTCCTCTTGGCCCGGTTCATTTTCATCATCCTCTTCTCCTCTTTCAACAGGTGGGGGTGGAATCCAGGGGTTCAACAGATCGTCAAGGAATGCTAGAAGGGCTGGATAAGGTTTTGAAAAATTCTCTTGGAGCGCCTTCTTCAAGCTGGTATCCCGATTCTTAACATAGTTCCAGAAGGTTAAAGTTTGCCTTTCAGCAACCTCCTGCCTACTGGCCGAAAGTGCCAGTTGTTCTAGAATCGAGTTGATGCCATGGATAAGCCCACCTTGACGTACCTCCTGCACACGCTGGAGCCGTGCCAAATTGGGTGTGTCTATGATTCCCTTATCAAACAGGATCACATCTCCCTCATCCACCGGAACCCCTGCTCTTCTGCACAACATCGTGATTGTGTTTGGAAAGAATAGTTTCCCCACCTTCTTTTTCCAACATCCAGAAATCTCATTCGCAATGATCCTCCCTACATTAATACTGAGAGACCGTAAGATGGCAAAAGCTAGGAGAACCCGTTCCCTGGAGATTGTCGAGTCATGTGTTGTTGGAAGCATCTTCTGTCTAATAAATCCCATCCATGTGTTCGCTTCCCTTTTCAAATAAGCCGACTGGAATGTCCTCTTCTGAGTCTTGGATAACTGCCACTGTGCCCCTTCAATTCCTACCTTCCTTACAGCCTCACTTAGTTGCTCATCAGATGGCGCCACAACCATCTCATTATATGCCGCATAGGGGAAGTTTTGAACGTTGTACAGTGCATTGATAGCACTTGGACTCCAATCCACCTCGACTCCTCGGACAATTACCTGGAAACCATCCTCCTTGACAATGTTAGCATAAAATTCACGCACCACCTGTGCATTTACAGATTCCGGCTTCGCACAAAATAGCTCCCAGCCGTGGTCTGCAATACCGATCCTCAGAAACTGTGGAAGATCATCACTGAAACCGCGCTCGAACAAGAAATCCCTTTTCAGAAGCTCAACATATTTTGCTCTGGCAAAATTGTTGACGAAGCGATCAAATGGAACCTGCTGTTCTTCTATCGCCTCGTGTTCTTCCGATGCTTCAGCAACATTTTTGCCCTTCTCTGCCCTGCGCTTGACCAACTGCTCTTCCTCAGTCTTCTTATCTGTTTCGTCTTTTTCTTTGTCCTCAGCTTCTTTCTTCTCTCTTTCCTCTGGCTCTGCCTTTTCTCTCTCAGAATCTGATGATGGTGGTGATGGGGTATCAGTCCGAATCACCTGAATACGGTCGGCCTTTCTTTTTATGCGGCAGCATTTCGGCGGTTCGGGCATGATTACCTCAACACGAGCTTCTTGGTCCTGCTCGTTTCCTCTTTCAGACACTGCGTCTACCTGCTCGTCTCTCACCATCTCAGCCTGCTGCTCTTGATTCTCCTCAACATTTTCCTCTCAAGCCGTATCTGTATCTGCAAGTCTCTGATCAGCCTCTCCTGGGGTCTGTTCTTGCAGTTCTTCCAGGTTTTCTTCAACCACTGCAGCAGCCTCATCCTCTGTCACTTTTTCCTGTTCTTTCGCCCTCTGTTGTCGCCTTCTTCTTTTAGCTTCTTTCTCCTCCGGTGTTCTTTTCTTCTTAGTTTTCACTTTCGGAACTTCGGGGGTAATGGGTATTTCCTCTTCACTCTCTCTCTCTCTTTCTTTCCTCGCTCTTGTTTTGGCCATGGACAACTCAAAGGGTTTTGCAAAGAATGAAAAGGAGAAAGAAAGAATGTAGATGGCAAGATAGAATCAAGAAGACGAAGTAGAACGAAGACTTACCAATGTCTGCAAATAAATAAGGCTCCAGCAATTTGAAATCCTAACCGAAAGGATTTGCTCCGTAATAAATGGTTTTACCGTTCACAATTAAGTTGCAATTCAAATCCCTAACGGTAAAATTGTGGAACTCCAATCATCTATGGGAAATAACAGCATGCTGTCAACGGCTAAACCGTTGGATTGTCCCTTCACGACATGTGGCAACATCCCTACAATTCACCTGCCCATAGAAATTCAAAAATCCCAACGGTAAAAATAATTGCTCACACTAAAATCCTTCCTATGCATACGAGAAATTTGCTCCAGCATTATCTTTGCTGCAACAATCTTCTGAACCTGTCGAATCTTAGATATGGAATTTAAATTTCAAAATAGGCAAATCAAATCTTTTAAATTCAAATTAAACTTTAACCGATCAAATCAAACTTAATCTGTTATTCTCAAAAGAAGCCGAATAAATTAGAGAAAATCTCAATTAATTAAAACTAGAATTCAAATAACTGAAAATAAAATCTAGATAAAATCTAATAAAATCTAACTAATTAAAAGATAATTGAAAGATAATTTAAATAAATAACCCGAAAATGAAATCAAATTCAAAAAAAAAAAAAAAATAGATAAGATCTAATCAAATATTTAAAGACACAATCTAATAAATCTCTCAAAATCAAATCTAACCTAACCGCAATTAAAATCAAATCAACGAAAAATAAAATCAATACAAATCCTGGGAGCTCAAAATTTTGCTCTGTCAAATGCTCCCGCAAAAATCCTGCTCTCTCAATCATCAACCAACCTTAGGGAAGGATATTTTGACTGAAACTCCTCTCCCCAATAATGTTTGACACGCTGACCATTCACTTTGAATACTCTCCCATCTTTTTCATCTTGCAAAGTAACTGCTCCATGGGGGAAAACCTCAATCACAACAAACGGACCTGACCATTTGGACTTTAGTTTCCCAGGAAACAATTTTAATCTAGAATTATAAAGCAAAACTTTTTGACCTTTGACAAATTCTTTAGGTCTAATTTTCTTGTCATGCCACAACTTAATCTTTTCTTTATAAATTTTCGCATTCTCATAAGAAAAGTGGCGAAATTCTTCCAATTCACTGAGCTGCAGCATTTGCATTGCTCCTGCACTACTCAAATCAAAATTCAACTTTTTGAAAGCCCAAAACGTTGTATGTTCCAGCTCTAATGGTAAATGACAAGCTTTCCCGTATACCAACCGATAGGGAGACATACCTAGAGGAGTCTTATAGGCTGTCCTATAAGCCCAAAGAGCCTCATCCAACCTAAAAGACCAATCCTTTCTAGATGGATGGACTACTTTTTCTAGAATTGATTTAATTTCCCTATTACTTATCTCAGCCTGACCATTAGCCTGTGGGTGATAGGGGGTAGCTATCCTGTGCTTGATTCCATACTTAGCTAAAAGCTTAGTTAAGATATTATTAACAAAATGTGTACCCTCATCACTTATTAGAGCTCTAGGTGTCCCGAACCGCGCAAAGATGTGCGATTGGAGAAACCTTGAAACCGTCTTGGCATCACTCTGATGGCATGCGATGGCCTCCACCCACTTGGACACGTAATCCACTGCCAATAAGTTAAAAACATTGCCATTAGAAGGGGGAAATGGCCCCATAAAATCAATACCCCATACATCGAATAGTTCAACTTCTAAAATGTAAGTAAGAGACATTTCATCTCTAGGCCCCAAGTTTCCTCTCCTTTGACAAGCGTCACATTGCTTGTAGAACCAGTGGGCATCCTTAAACAAGGTAGGCCAGAAGAATCCGCAATGCAAAATCCTCATAGCTGTCCTTTGACCGCTGAAATGGCCTCCATACGGCGAAGAGTGACATTGCTCCAGGATTTCGGTTGCTTCATCACCTGAAACGCACCTACGAATAATACCGTCAGAGCATTGCTTATACATAAATGGCTCATCCCAATAGAAAAACTTTGCATCATGCTTAAACTTTTTCTTCTGCCTCCAATCCATATCAATAGGGGTGACTCCCTTCACTAAAAAGTTGGCAATATCAGCAAACCAAGGGACATCCTTGACTACCTTTACCTGAACAGCAAAAAGATGTTCATCTGGAAAAGAATCGAAAATGGCAGATTGCTCCAGCAAAGATGATGATGGATCAAGACGAGACAAGTGATCTGTAATGACATTCTCTGATCCCTTCTTGTCCTTTATCTCCAAGTCGAATTCCTGCAGTAATAAAACCCAACGAATTAGTCTAGGCTTTGCATCTTTCTTTGACATTAAATACCTTATTGCTGCATGATCCGTGAACACCGTGACTTTGGATCCAACCAAATATGGCCGGAATTTCTCAAAAGCAAACACAATAGCTAACAACTCCTTTTCAGTAGTTGTGTAGTTGACCTGTGCCTCATTTAAAACCTTGCTTGCATAATATATAGGATGAATAAATTTACCCTGCTTCTGCCCCAGCATTGCACCTACTACAGCATCACTCGCATCACACATTACCTCGAATGGCAAATTCCAATTAGGTGCGCAGAGAATGGGTGCTGAGATTAAAGCAGCCTTCAATGTTTCAAAAGCCTTCCTACAATATGCATTAAAGTCAAAAACATGATCAGTGCACAATAAGTTACAAAGAGGTTTACTGATTTTGGAAAAATCCTTTATGAACCTCCTATAAAATCCAGCATGCCCTAAGAAGCTCCGAATTCCCTTCACTGAATTTGGTGATTCTAATCTTTCAATAACCTCAACTTTTGCTCTATCAACTTCTAGACCATTCTTAGAAATCCTATGACCTAACACTATGCCCTCCTTCACCTACAAAAAACACAGACGCTGGATTGTTGGGGCAAAACTCGTAGTTGTGGTCTTCACCGCAAAGACACATGCTTTGTCCGTGACTTGGTTCACCACTGCTGCAGGCTCCATAGCTAGTGGCTGCTGATGACTAATCACTGTCACATTCTTAAGAGCGTTAGCAATCATTGCAAGATCAGCCCTAATGGTGGACACACCATCAACCTCTAATACACTCTTAACCTTTTTATTTGTGCCTCTAACATCGACCACTGACAACTATTAATAGATATTCTTTCTAAAATTTCATAGGCTTCATCAAAAGTTTTTGCCAAAAGGGCCCCTCCAGCCAAAGCATCGACCATACCTTGGGTTACTCCATTTAAACCATTGTAAAATGTTTCCATTTGAATACAATGAGGTAACCCATGGTGGGGACACTTTCGTAAAAGCTCCTTAAACCTCTCCCAAGCCTCACTAAAAGTCTCATCCTCAAGTTGCCTAAACCCTACTATTTCACTCCTTAATTTAGCATTTCTATTAGGTGGGAAATATTTACTCAAAAATTTTTCAGCTAACTCATCTCACGTCCTAGTTGATCCTGGAGCAAAAGAGTTTAACCATGACTTTGCTCCATCTCTAAGAGAATACGGGAACAAAGTTAATCTAAGAGCATCTCTAGGCACTCCTTGAATTACAAAAGAATCACTAACTCCTAGAAAAGACTTAAGATGTAAATGAGGGTCTTCAGATGACAAACCATGGAATTGCCCCACGGTTTGCAACATCTGAAACATTACCGGTTTCATTTCAAAATTCGCCGCTTGGATTTGTGGACGTGCAATCCCTGGATTCAACTCATTAAACATCGGGACAGCATACGTTCGAATGGCTCTGGTCCTATCGTTCGCTATCAAGATAGGATTCTCAGCCTGATTATTTCGCTGCTCATTTTGCTCAAACAGTGGGTTTTGCTGCAGCAATGGATTCTGTTGGGGGTTTGCTGCGGCTGGACCTTCATGAACCTGTGGAAGTTGCGGCACGTTCTCCATCTGGTTTCTACGCTGCTCCCTCCTTCTGTTCCTAAATGTCCTTTCAATTTCTGGATCAAGCTCAAACCATACCCCAGGCGGATCGCTCATGCACCAAAATCACACCTGCAAAAACAAAAGAAACAATGAAAAAGTTCTAGCACCAAACCACTAAAACACATACACAAAACAG
Organism: Luffa acutangula; assembly: GCA_036850905.1. Classification (NCBI taxonomy): domain Eukaryota; kingdom Viridiplantae; phylum Streptophyta; class Magnoliopsida; order Cucurbitales; family Cucurbitaceae; genus Luffa; species Luffa acutangula. The sequence goes on from CM072087.1 coordinate 22,579,584, forward strand.
ATCAGATAAAAACTTATTCAAGTCCCCGGCAACGGCGCCAAAAACTTGTCGGGTTCCTAGAGTGAGTAAAAATATAGTATAAAATACTCTAGAATTCCTGTGCAAGTATACACAGTCTGCAACAAGTAATATTATCAATCCGAGCCCTGAATGAGTTTCCACTCTACTTATTTTTGTGTAACTTTTTAATGGTTTCAAGAATAATAAAATGATTGTGTTTTATCGGAATTATGCTGAAGCAAAATAAATGACAGAACAATAAGGAAACAAATAGATAGACAGATTAAAGGCAGGCGCTGGTTAGGTTTAGTGATTATTCTAAAATATGTTCCAGCAATATTATTGATCATGCATTTCTCGCAGTATTATTAGCGGATTCCTCCTGGAACTTCGGATCTTTTGGGATATGTTTCAAACCCAATGAAGTACGACCGATCAAGCACTAGGCAACTGGCTATCCCTAGCTCAGTCACTGGCGTTCACCAATACACAATGATCGTAGTGTGGATAATTGCCACACACTCTCTAAATCATCCCTGAAACTAGAGAGAGCTATTCACACCGGCTGGCCAGGCGGGCATAAAATAAAAATAAGCACAACAATTAACCAAAATGCGATAGTCAATTTATTACTAGAGATGAAGCACAGTAATCGCATTATTCCTAACCAACACCCTAAGCTACTTAGTTCATAATATTCATAGGAATACGAATTACAATCTGAGTATGCATGTCCATAACCACAAGTTAATAAAGAAAATAAACTCCCTAATCAGCTTGCGGTAGATGGTGCTCTTGATGATCTTCAATCTCCCTATACTATTAAGCTTCCAAGGGAAAACATGGAATGAATTTGACTTTGACGGCTACTTCCTTTTATAGAAGGACAGGAGACTTGGGTCAACTTGGACACGTGTAGGGCTCTCCTTGCTCCTTTATCCCGAAAATAACTCAACAGAAGTCGGTTCATGAAGTTGGCGAACGAGCTGTGATGTGGCAGTTTTTGCTCCCAGTTTTGTTGCAGCATAGAATTTGCTCCCTCCAGTCGCTCAGCAGCATAATCTGCACAAAATAATTTCCAATGCTTCCATTCTTCCAAATGGGTTAAATCATGTAATATCTATCCAAAACGAACCCTAATAAGCATAAAGGACACACAAATCCCTATACAATCGAGGCCTAAATAACTACCTTTTGGGCAGTTATCAGTGCACAAAGAATTGGTGCTGAGATTAAAGTAGCCTTTAAAGTCTCAAAAGGCTTCATACAATCTGCATTAAAGTCAAAAACATGATCAGTACACAATAAGTTACAAAGAGGTTTACTGATTTTTTAAAAATCCTTTATGAACCTCCTATAAAATCCAGCATGTCCTAACAAAATCCGAATTCCCTTCACTGATTTCAATGGTTCTAGTCTATCAATAACCTCTATTTTTGCTCTATCAACTTCTAAACCATTTTTAAAAATCCTATGACCTAACACTAAACCCTCCTTCACCATAAAGTGGCATTTTTCCCAATTAAGAACTAGATGGGTATCCTCACATCTCTTTAACACCTGACCTAAATTATCTAAAAAACTCTGAAAAGACCCTCCAAACATTGAAAAATCGTCCATAAACACCTTAACAGTGGATTCAATCATATCAGAAAAAATTGGCAACATACACCGCTGAAATGTTGTTGGAGCATTGCAAAGGCCAAAAGGCATTCGCCTAAAAGCAAACGTCCCATAAGGGCAGGTGAAAGTGGTTTTTTCCTGATCCTCAGGAGCAATGGTAATCTGGTTATACCCAGAATAACCATCTAAGAAACAGTAGTAGGCCTGACCAGCCAATCTATCCAACGTCTGGTCAATAAATGGTAGAGGGAAATGGTCCTTACGGGTGGTTTTATTAAGCCTCCTGTAGTCCATGCAAACCCTCCAGCCAGTTACTGTCTTGGTTGGGATCAACTCATTGTCTTTATTGCTCGCCACAGTGACACCTCCTTTCTTAGGAACACATTGGACAGGGCTTACCCAATTTCTATCGGTAATTGGATAAATGATCTCAGCATCCAACCATTTAATCACCTCCTTTTTAAGAACCTCTTTCATTGCAGGGTTAAGCCTTCTTTGTTGCTCAACACTCCTAAATGATTCCTCCTCTAAAGTAATTTTGTGCATACAAAAAGATGGGCTAATTCCCTGAATGTCAGCCAATGTTCAACCTATAGCCTTGCGGTATTGTTGCAGCAACTTTATTAAGGTCTCTTCATGCTCCGGCATTAAATCTGATGCAACAATAATGGGCAACGTCTCACCTTCCCCAAGATACACATACTATGGTCCGACAAGGGCTTCAAATCTAAAGTACGTGCCTCAATCAGGGATGGCTTAATAGGAGGAGCTTTCCTTTGATCTAAATCTAAAGACTCAAAAACATCCTCACACCTAAACAACTCTTTTTCATTTTTTCTTTCTAACAAACAAACCTGCAAATCCTCTACACTAACCTCTCTATGCTCTTCTGAATGCTTACTAGCCGAATCCTGTATTGTTGTCTCAATAACTGTGCTCTCCAGAATCCTAATGAAGGAGCAATCCTTCATTTCGTCCGGATATTTCATGGCTTTAAACACATTAAATTTCACTTCCTCATTACAAACTCTCATTGTTAATTCCCCTTTTTGAACATCTATTGACACCCTACCAGTAGCCAAAAATGGACGACCTAGAATAATTGGGACATCTTTATCAGCCCCATAGTCTAAAATAATAAAATCAACTGGAAATATGATTTTATCCACTTTCACTAAGTCATCCTCAATTTTACCCTTTGGATATGTGATAGACCTATCAGCTAATTGGAGTGTGACTGTGGTAGGCCTAGCTTCACCAATACCTAGCTTCCGATAGACTGAAAGAGGCATAAGGTTAATGCTTGCACCTAAATCACAGAGTGCTCTACCTAACTCTTTTCCACCTATAGACACAGGTATAGTAAATGACCCTGGATCCTTAGCCTTGGGTGGTAGCCCATTCTTAAGAATAGCACTACACTCCTCAGTAAGAGATACAGTTTCAAACTCACCTAACCTCTTCTTTTTTAGTTAAAATATCCTTATGAAATTTAGCATAATTAGGCATTTGCTCAATAGCTTCTACTAAAGGGATATTTATGTGCAATTGCTTAAGAATCTCTAAAAACATTTTAAATTGACCATCCTGATTCTTAGGCTTTTGCCTCTGTGGAAAAGGTAGAGGTGGTACATAAGGTGGGGGCTGTTAGCTTTAGGGCTTCAATCAAACCAAGTATTTTGATGATAACAAACTCTGATTTTTTTATACTAACATTTTCAGTGTTTCAAGGTCAGTATCTTGTAGAGCTCGAGACAACAATTCCAATGCCTTTTGAATCACTCAAATCGGAGCTCAAACGAAAAAGTTATGGCCAAAACAAATTTGATGGAGAAAAACCTACGTGGTAGTGACACGTGGCAGTCGCTGATGTGGCATCCGACGTGGCGCTGATGTGGCACAACAATCGACCAAAAATGATGATGTGGCAGTTGACGTGCCGGATGACGTGGCTCCACAACGGTCAAATTTTTCTGACGTGGCAAGTGACATGGCGGCTGTCGTGGATTACGTGGACCAATGGAATAGTGACACGTGGCAAGCTATGTATAAATAAATTTTCACCAAAAATTCCTCCCAATTCAAATTTTATTTTTTCCAAAATCCATCCCAAAAATCCTTGATTTATTCTCATTATCTCCAAAATTCCATATCTTCAAAATTTGCTCTTAATATCAAAATTCCTCCAAATTCAAATTTGATTCTTTCCAAAATTCATCCCATGAATCATTGAATTTATTCTCCTAATCCTAAAATTCCAATCCTTCAAAATTCTCTCTTAAATTTGAAATTCTTTCCTTTTCTAATTCTAAATTCAATCTCCACCATTCATCCTTAATTTGATCCAACGGCCAATGTTCATCCTCCTCACCTATAAATTGGACTTGATTTTCACCTTTCATTTACACACCAAAAGCTTTCAAGTCTTTAAGCTCTCAAAGTCTCTCTACTCTTAAAATTCTTGTCCTCCCTGCTCCAAAATTGGCCTAGTTATATTTTTGTGAGGTTTTCTTTTTAGAGTGCTCAACTTGTGTATCTAGCCTTCAAGAGGCAATATTGTGAGGTTCTATTTTCTTTTCTTTTTGGGAATTGTATTAAGGTGTGGATACACCTTGGGTTGTGAGAAAAAGAAATTGGTTTGATCCTGAACCAATTAAAAGGATCTTGGGTTTCTCTTTAGCCTAGGAAAAAGAGGGTCGTGTGTAGGTTTGGTTCTCACCCGCAAGAGGATCACTTAGTGAAATACCCAAGAAGGAGTCTTGGGGAGTGGAGTAGGCAATTTGCCGAACCACTATAAATTTCCGGTGTTTTCTCTTCCTCTCTCTTTTATTTTCTGCTCTTAATTATCTCTTTGCTTTATTGTCTTAATTTTTAATTTCTCTTTAATTGCATGATTTAATTTTAGTGGGCTATTTAAATTTCTCGTTGATTAAATCATATTTAAATTCAAAGCTATCTTAGTGTGCATGCTTTAGGTTTTATCTTGCTTAATTTTCTCTTAAATTAAATTTGTGTGTTAATCTTTAATTAAGCATATTTCATAGATAAAATTATTTTTAAAAATTGGTAGTCAACCCTATTCACCTCCCCTCTAGTGTTGCCTTTCGATCCTACAATTGGTATCAGAGCGGGTAGCTTGGTTTTCTTATTTCAAAAAGGTTTTTAAATATTTTTTCCTTGTTATACATTCTGTGTTTTTTTTAATCTTTTTTAATCTGGAATTTTTCTAATTTTTGCAAAAAGTTTGAAAAATTGAGTTTTAAAAACCGTTTTCACTAGAATTTTTTTTCTTGAAAATTAGTTCTTGAAAACTCATTTTTATTTTACTTCTTAATCTTTAAATTTTTTTTTGATTAAAATCTAAATTTTAGAAAAGAATTTTTCCTTTATAAAAATATTTAAAAAAAAATCATATTCTCTATTTTTTTCAAAAACTTAACTGTTCGAGTTTATGGCAACAACTGGAATAAATGGGTATGGTGAAGGTCAATCTACCACTAGGCCACCCTTGTTTGATGGTAATAATTATGCATGGTGGAAAACTAGAATGAGAATTTATTTAATTTCGATTGATTATAATTTGTGGGAAATTATTTCTAATGGTACTCTAATTCCTACTAAGTTAGTTGATAATAAAGATATTCCTAAGGAAGAAAAAAAGTTTAATGATGAAGATAAAAGAAAGTTTTCTATTAATGCTAAAGCCATGAATTGTCTGTTTTGTGCTTTATGTCCTGCTGAGTTTAATCGAGTCTCTGCATGTAATTCTGCTAAAGAAATTTGGGATATGCTTGAAGTAACTCATGAAGGAACTAATCAAGTTAAAGAGTCAAGAATTAGCATGTTAGTTCATAATTATGAATTGTTTAAAATGGATGCAAATGAGACTATATCTGAAATGTTTACTAGGTTCACTAACATTGTTAATGCTTTGAAAGGATTAGGAAAATCTTATACCACCTCTGAAAATGTGAGAAAAATTCTTAGATCATTGCCTAAGAGTTGGGAAGCTAAGGTGACGGCGATCCAAGAAGCAAAAGACCTCTCAAAACTTCCACTGGAGGAGCTCGTTGGATCTCTCATGACGCATGAGATAATCATGAAGGCCAATGTGGAAGAAGATGTCAAAAAGAAGAAGAGCCTAGCATTAAAGTCCACTCAAGTTCAAGAGGACTTTGAAACCGAAAATGAACTAAATGATGAGGAGTTCGCCTACTTGACCAAGAAGTTCAAAAAGCATTTCAGGAAAAGGAACTTCTCAAAGAAAGTCAACAGTCAAGAAGGTAAAGGAGAAAAGAGCAACAAAGATACAATCATCTGTTATGAGTGCAAAAAGCCCGGACACGTGAAGTGGGATTGTCCTCAAAGAAAAGCCACCTCAAAGAAGAACAAGAAGGCCATGAAAGCTACTTGGGACGAAAGCGACGTAAGTGAATCTGAAAGCGAGGAAGAAGTAGCAAATCTGTGCTTTATGGCTTTTGGAGACGACGACGACGACGAGGTAAGTCCTGAAAACCGTACTCTTGATGAGCTCATTGATGCATATAATGAAATTAAAATTGAATTTGAAAAACTAGGTTGCAAATATATGTCTCTTAGGAAGAAAAATGCTAAATTAGCTCTTGAGAATAATAACTTATTAATTGAGCTAGACAATCTAAAAGAGAATAATGAGACATTAGAAAAAGATCTAGATTTATCTAAATCAAATTTGTATGCTTTAAAAGAAGAGTATAAATTATTAGAGAATAAAAATGAAGATATTTCATCTACTCTTTTAAAGTTTACAAATGGGAAAAAGAATTTAGATATCATGATGGGTAAGAAACAAGGCATATTTGATAAAAGTGGCTTAGGTTATAAACCTCACCAAAAACAAAAGAAATTTACAAATTACTTTGTGAAAGAAAATTCTATTACTTGTCATGCATGTGGAAATCATGGTCATAAAGCTTATGCATGCAATTTAAGAAAAATCAATATTATGAATGATAATAAAAAGAGATGGATTCCTAAATTTTTGTTAGCTAACCCCCAAGGACCCAAACAAATTTGGGTACCTAAGGTTACATCTTGAGAATTAACTCTTTCAAGTATGTTTGAGATCGATAAAGAATAAGTGGTACTTGGACAGTGGATGTTCAAAACATATGACTGGGGACCACACAAAATTCACATACCTAGAAAAGATAGATGGAGGATACGTTACCTTCGGCGACAATAAAAAGGGTAAGATTGTTGGAAAAGGTAATATTAGTAACGGTTCAAATTTTATGATTGAAAATGTTCTGTTGGTTGATGGATTAAAGCATGATTTATTAAGTATTAGTCAATTATGTGATAAAGGATATAGAGTAATTTTTAGTGATAAAAATTCCACCATAGAAAATGCATGTGATAGGAAAGATTCTATTTGTAGGAAATAGAGATAAAAATGTTTATACTATTGATTTATTAGATTGTCCTACAGTAGAAAATAAATGCTTATCTGCTTTGCATGATGACTCGTGGTTATGGCATAGAAGGTTAGGTCATGCTAGCATGCATTTAATTTCAAATATTTCTAAGAAATCCCTTGTTAGAGGTCTTCCAAAATTAAATTTTGAAAAAGATAAAGTTTGTGATGCTTGCCAAATGGGTAAACAAACTAAGTCTTCTTTCAAACCAAAGAAAATGGTTTCTAGTTCTAGACCTTTGCAACTATTACATATGGATCTTTTTGGACCTACTAGAGTTGCAAGTCTTAGTGGAAAGCATTATGCTTTTGTTATAGTTGATGATTTTTCAAGATTTACTTGGGTTTTATTTTTATCTCACAAGGATGAAGCTTTAAAATCTTTTATTAGTTTTTCAAAAAGAATTCAAAATGAAAAAGGTTGTACGATTTCGAAAATTAGAAGTGATCATGGAGGAGAATTTGAAAATGCTTCTTTTGAAAATTTTTGTGAAGAAAATGGAATTTTTCATGATTTTTCCTCTCCAAGAACACCCCAACAAAATGGTGTTGTAGAAAGGAAAAATCGATCTTTACAAGAATTAGCTACTTCCATGCTTAATGAATATGATTTACCAAAATCTTTTTGGGCTGGAGCTGTTAATACTGCATCTTATGAAATAAATCGTGTTTTAATAAGACCTGTTTTAGATAAAACTCCTTATGAGCTTTTTAATGATAAAACTCCAAATATTAGCTATTTCAAAGTCTTTGGTTGCAAATGTTTTATTTTGAAAGACAAAGGAAAACTTGGAAAGTTTGATTCAAAAACGGATATTGGCATATTCTTAGGATATTCTACATGTAGTAAAGCATATAGAGTGTTTAATAAAAGAACTCATGTAGTTGAAGAGTCAATGAATGTTGTTTTTGATGAAACGCATGTTGCCATTAATAAAGTCTCTGCTAGTGATGAATTAGAAATACCTGTTGAAGATCTTAGTATTAATGATAGAGAAGCAACATCAAATGAATCTCAGCTAACTATTAGTAGATATTCTTTCTAAAATTTCAGAGAAAAGTATTTACTCAAGAAATTTTCAGCTAACTCATTCCATGTCCTAATTGACCCTGGAGCAAAAGAATTTAACCACGCATTTGCTCCATCTCTAAGAGAATACGGGAACAAAGTTAATCTAAGAGCATCTCTAGGCACTCCTTGAATCACAAAAGAATCACTAACTCCTAGAAAAGACTTAAGATGTAAATGAGGATCTTCAGATGACAAACCATGGAATTTCCCCACGGTTTGCAACATTTGAAACATTACCGGTTTCATTTCAAAAGTTGCTGCTTGGATTTGGGGACATGCAATCCCTGGATTCAACTCATCAAACATTGGGATAGCATACGCTCGAATGGCTCCGGTCCTATCGTTCGCTACCAAGATAGGATTCTCAGCCTGATTATTTTGCTGCTCATTTTGCTCCAGCGACGGAATTTGCTGCAGCAGACGGTTCTGGGGGTCTGCTGGATCTTCAGGACCCTACGGGAGAGGCAACACGTTATCCATCTGGTTTCTACGCTGCTCTCTCCTTCTTATCCTGAATGTCCTCTCAATTTCTGGATCAAGCTCGAACCTTACCCAAGCGAATCGCTCGTACACCAAACTCACAGTTGCAAAAACAAAAGAACAAATCAAAAAGTTCTAGCACCAAACCACTAAAACACATACACAAAATAAATCAGATAAAAACTTATTCAAGTCCCCGGCAACGGCGCCAAAAACTTGTTGGGTTCCTAGAGTGAGTAAAATTATGATCTGGAAAGACTCTAGAATTCATGTACAAGTATACACAGTCTGCAGCAAGTAATAAGTATTTGTCAATTCAAGGTCAGAACTAGCTTCCACTCTATCTTTTTTGTATAAATCTTTTAATGGTTTCAAGGTAATAAAAATGATTGGGATTTATAAGAATTATGCTGAAGCAAAATAAATGACAGAACAACAAGTAAACAAATAGGCAGACAGATTAAAGACAGGTGCTAGTCAGGATTCAGTAGTTGTTTTAAAAGACGTTCTAGCAAAATTATTGATCGTGCAAACTCTCGCAGTATTATTAGAAGATTCCTCCTAAAACTCCGAATATTTTTGAATGTGTTTCAACTCCAATGAAGCGCGACCGATCAAGCACTAGGCAACTGGCTATCCCTAGCTCAGTCACTGGCGTTCACCAATACACAATGATCGTAGTGTGGATAATTGCCACACACTCTCTAAATCATCCATGAAACTAGAGAGAGGTATTCATACCGGTTGGCCAGGCGGGCATAAAATGGAAATAGGCACAACAATTAACCAAGATGCAATAATCAATAGATATTATTAGAGATGAAGCACGACAACTTCATTGTCCTTAACCAACGCCTAAAGCTACTTACTTCATAATAAGAATGGAGACATGAATTACAATCTGAGTAGGCATGTCCATAATCACAAGATAATAAAGAAAATAATAATATCCTTAATCAGTTTGCAGATGATGGTGTTCTTGGTGGTCTCCAATCTTTCTATACTATTCGGCTTCCAAGGAACAATGGAATGGTTTTGACTTGGACGACTTCTTCCTTTTATAGAAGGATAGGAGGCTTGAATTAGGTCAACTTGGACACGTGTAGGGCTCTCCTTGCTCCTTTATCCCGAAAATAACTCAACAGAAGTCGGTTCATGAAGTTGGCTAATGAGATGTGATGTGGCAGTTCTTCTCCCAGTTTTGCTGCAGCACAGAATTTGCTCCCTCAAGTCGCCCAGCAACAGATTCTGCACAAAATGATTTCCAAAGCTTCCATTCTTCCAAATGGGTTAAAACACATAATATCTATCTAAAACCAACCCTATTAAGCACAAAAGACACACAAATCAATATAGAAATCAGACCTAAATAACTACCTCTTGGGCAGTTATCAGGTGTAAATGGATCTACGAGAGAAATTAGGCCTAATTAGATTAGTCAGTTGGCCTCGAATCGTTGGAGCCCATGATCTATAGGTCGATTAGGTACCCCTACTAGGTCATATCAGAATAAAGCCTAGAAAAATAAGATATGATTCTTTGAATTGTTCAAAATTGGGAAAAAGGGCATTTTCGAAAATTGTGTTTGACATAATTTTTAATTATGAATTAAATTTGAAAATTAGAGATTATGTTTTTAAAAGTGTTTTAAATGCTATATATGAATTAGGAATTATATATAATTAGATTGCACAAGGTTTCAATGATTAATTGGATTAATCACAACAAATTAATTGGAAATGTTTCTAATTAATTGTCATGAAATCAATTTCAATTTTGAATTGGAATTTGAATTAGAAGTCAAGCAAAATCTGATTGAGGATCAAACTTAGTGGACTTAGATCGATTTCCACTCTTCAATGTTGATACAAAGTGGAATACAACACATCCATGCACTTGTTCCATGTATTGGGACTTCAACACCTAGAATCCACTTTGGCTTGCATTACCACCATGTGTCTTGCATCTTGAGGCCTTTCCTTGAATGGAATATCTCTATAAGTAGATGCAAAATAATATTAAGAAAAAAGAGAGCCATTTCCATATCGTTATGTTGTTGGATTTTTGTCTCAAACTCACTCATCTCCATATATCTCTCTAGTGCTTGAATCTTCAAGCATTCCCTTCCCATTCCCTATCTCTATAGATTCCCGCAAGTCGTTCTTCGCCCGGAGAATAGTAGGGAAGACACTAGAGGTGGTCCACACACTTTTCGTGATCAAAGGAACCAAATGGAGCTATTGAATCAGTCTCCAAAAAGGTTGGTACAAATCTACTCTCTTTTTACGGTATTTGGACAACATGTTTTCATTTTCTAAAATTGATGTAGTTAAGTGCCATTGATCCTAAAATAGTTTTTGCATGTGTTATATGAACACCTTTATGTACCTCCTTCTTTTTGGGTTCTTCTTCAACTGCGTTCTCTTCCTGCTTCATGGTTGCTGCCTGTTGTGATTGCAGTTTTAGTCAAATTTTCCTGCGCTGTTGCAGTGTCATTTGACAGTAGCTATTTTCCACTGTGGAGACTCAGCGCATGTCAGTGCTCCTTTCCTTTAGGAGCTTTTTTGTTGTTTGGTAATGCTCTCGTAGGTCTGTTTTTAAGTTCTAACGTAAGCTGACCTACTTGAATGTCCAGATTTCGCAACGATGCAGCTTGGCTTTGAACCACCGCATTGTTTTTTGCCATGTACTCCTTTTGGCGTGCCATAAATTCTTTCATCATTGTTTCCAGTGCATTCGAAGATAATGCTCTTTGGTTTCCTCCTTCTGCATTGGGATTGCACTGAAATTGGCCCTGTGATGATTGCTCACTAATAGAGTTGAATAATCTCTACGTAGAGTTTGTATTACCTTGTTGCTGTTGTTTGTTTGCGCCACCATTCCATGAGAAATTTTGGTGATTCCTCCATCCAGGGTTGTATGTATTCGAGAACGGGTTGTTGCGCACAACTCCTTGTGGTCCCATGTAGAAAACGAATTCTGGATTCGAAGGACACTAGTCATGCGTGTGTCCCTCTCCGCAGATTCCGCATCCTTAAGTCCCATTGATCCTCTAATGAACAATTGGTTTATGGTCCAACCAATAAACTGAGTCCCTCCCATGCCAATGAGAGGGCGGGATCCCTTTGTTCAAGCCCCGTAGTCAGCACTTAAGGGAGCAACCTCTCTACTATCCGTAATTTGGGTAGGAGTGAATTCCTTCTCGCACGTTTATGTCTCCAGCTATCTACCCGTTCCTATCCCTTAAATGGGAGGCTTATTGAGTCGGCGATACTGAGCCACTCTCACCTATGTAGATCTAAGGATAAGCCCGAATAAACAGGAGTTCATAGTTAGCTCAGGATTAAGATCGAGTTACTTAGGTCATCGCATGAAATAATCAGTCTCGTCAGTAAACGGTGTTATAAAGCGAAGGTGACTTATTTCTCGGTCCTGGTCTTATGCAAACTCATTGCATTGGATGCTCTCACTCGCATGCTTCTACATGGATGATTTAGGATCACATCGTCTATACCATCTATAAAGTGGGTTGCGTTTAATAGTGTCCCCAGATAACTCTCCAAAAGGGAGTTATTTAGATCGTATTTCTATATTGATTTGTGTGTGTTTTGGGATAAATGGGGTTGCTTTTAGATATATATTACATGTTTTAACCCATTTGGAGGAATGGATGCTTTGAAAGTTATTTTGTGCATGATATATTGTTGAGCGACTTGAGGGAGCAAATTATGTTCAGCAGCAAAGCTGGGAGCAAAACTGCCACGTCACAGCTCGTTAGCCAATTTAATAAAGTGGCGTTAGCTGAATTATTTTCAAATCTAAGAAGCTTGGAAAGCCTGCCATGTGTCCAATTTAACCTAATTATGTTAAACCTCATCTTATAAAAGGAGGAGCCGTCAGAGATGAATTCATTCACGATTGGGAGACCAAATCAATCGGCTGGAGGACGAATTGACGACATAATGGAGACCACTTACAACAAATTCATTATTCTCGGACTAATTTAAGAACACTTACAGGTTGTCCTTTTTCCTTACTCCTGAGAGATGCTACAAAAGTATGGTTAAATCAACAACCAGCAAACTCCATCGCTACATGGAACGATTTAGCTGAAAAGTTTCTGGAAAAATAGTTCCCATCAATAGAAAATTCTAGACTTAGAAAGGAAATCAGGACATTTGCTCAAATGGAAGATGAGACAATTAGTGATGCATGGAAACGTTTTAAAAATCTGATGCAAAGATGCCCACACCATGGATTGCCACACTATATTCAGTGTTGAGTTTAATGTCATATAAACTCGTAGTTTGTAAATCACTAAACATATTATATTTCAAATAAAGACGTTATTGAAGTTATTCAATAAAAGATGTGTTATTGAATATGTAAATTGTGAAAGTTTAACCTAAATCCAATAAACTAAGATCCTTGGCTATAACATAAATAGTTGAAATATATGTAGAGACATATCATAGGATCAAATTCAAGTTTATAGTCAAAATAGTCTATAGTATAAGGATAGGGTTGGGTGCCTTATCTTGGAGACACTACGGACGCGACCCACTTTTTATTAAGTACAAACGATGAGATCTTAAATCGTTCATGTAGAGACATGCGAGTGGAGGCATCCTATGCAATGAGTTTGCATAAGACTGGACTGCAAAATAAGTCACATTCTCTTTATAACGCCGTTTACTGTATAAACTGACTATTTCACAAGATGACCTAGGTAACTCGATCTTAATCCTGAGCTAACTATGAACTCCTGTTTAAACGAGATTATCCTTTGATCTGCATGGGTAAGAGTGGCCAGACTTCGCCGACTCAATAAGCATACCATTTTGGGGATAAGATCGGATAGATAGCTGGGGACATAGTCTCGCAAGACGGAATTCACTCCTTCCGATTTTAGGGATAGTAGAGAGGTTGTTTCCTTAAGTACTAACCCAAGGACTTGAACAAGGGGCCCCACCCTCTCCATGGCACGAGAGGGACTTAGGTTTGATGATTGGACCACAAATCGATTGTTCGTTAGAGGATTAGTGGAACTTAAGGAACAAGAAGTACTATAGGGGTAAAACGGTCATTTGACCTAGATATAGCTACAAACATCTTGTGAAGGATCGACTTACTGAACATGGTTAAATAAAGTGGACGAAAATATATCTATGGTGAGGGGAGTGCAACTACGCTAAGCTATATTGGAGTGTCCCGGTAGTTGACAAATGTTGGCTAGCTTGGATAATGAGATTAGTCGGTTAGCCTCAAATCGTTGGAGACCATGATCTACAGGTCCATTAGGTTCCCCTACTAGCTCATATCGGATTAAAACCTAGAACAATAAGGTAGAAAACTTTGAATCGTTAAAAATCGAGAAAAAGGGTATTATCGTCAATTGTATTTGACACAATAATTTAATTATGAATTAAATTATTTAATGAGAGATAGAGTATTTAATTTTTTTTCAAATACTATATACATGAATTAGGATTCATATATAATAGATTGCACAAGGTGACAATGATTAATTGGATTAATCATATCAAATTAATTTGAAATGTTTCAAATTATATTAGCAAGAAATCAATTTCAATTTGGAATTGAAATTAGAATTAGGATGCAAGCAAAATCTGATTTAGGATCAAAGTTAGTGGATTTAGTTGGATTCCCACTCTTGCATGATGATACAAAGTGGAATACAACACATCCATGCACTAGTTGCATGTATTGTGAGATGAACACCTAGAATCCACTATGACTTGCATCTTCTACATGTGTCTTGCTTCTTGGGGCTTCTCCTTGCATGGATTCACTCTATAAATAGAGGAGGAATCAAATTGAGAAGAGATACAACAATTACCATACTGTTATGCTGATGAATTTGTGCCTCGAACTCTCTCATTTCACATATCTCTCTAGAACTTGATCCTTCAAGCATTCCCTTCCCCTTCCCTATCTCTATAGACTCCCACAAGTAGTTCTTGGCCTGATGAATAGTAGGGAAGACACTAACGATGGTCCAGAGTTGATTGGAGAAGAAAAAGATTACAAGGAAGTCCATTCATTTTAGCTACAAAAGGTTGGTACTTTTAAACTCTCTATTTCTTGAATTTTAGAACATGAATGCTTTAGGAGTAAAATTGACGTAGTTAAGTGCTTTTGATCTTCAATTGTTTCCGCATGTGTTATATGAACACCTTCAGTTGGTATTAGAGCACGATTAGAGCACTTAATTTGCATTAATTTTACTGTGGTGGGCACCTTCCATAAGATGATTTTTTTTGTGTGCTAAAGTGGAGTTTTCTGGTTAAGAATTTTATTGAGCTTTAATTTTTTCATGAAAATGTAGTTGCTCGAAAATGTATAAGCTTTAATGTGTGTACAAGGGTCTGTAACTTTTATATAGTCAATAGAGTCCACATAGGCTGTAATTTCGAAGAAATCTGGAAACGACACAAGGAAAAATCGCATACAGTGGTTGCTACTCGACGCTATTCATGAAGTGTCTCGACGCTATTCATAAATTAATCCAGGTGCGTTTGTTTTCCAAATTCGGTTCGGTTTAGCTGGTTATTTTGGGTTCGGTTCGGTCTGAAGGCAGATGGTTCAACCTCTTTTCACACATTTCAAGCCCGGTTGAATCCTTGGAGGGCGGTTTAGGATGGTTTGTGAGGTCTGGGATCACTACAAGCAATTTTTAATAATTATTATTGTAATAATTAGTTAATTGTTTGATTGAAATTTTCAAACTAATCCACTTTAGCTTATTTTAAATTTATTTATGCATTGATGAATGTATGATTAAATTGAATTAAATGTATGTGCTTTATGAGCATGCCATATAGTTTTAAAACCCCACCTAGGAAAGCATCATCACGCATTAATTTAATTATTATATGAGTTATTAATAATTACTAATACATGATGGAAGTTTCATGTTTATTAATATAAATGTTGTATTAATTTAGGGAGATTCATACTTGAATGGTTAATTTTCAATTTGATTAATTGATATAATAGGTATATTTATTAAAAGAGAAAATTAACCAAGCATGAAGCATTTGTTGGGTTTTATGCCCTAAACCTCGTAGATAGTAAATGAAACAAATTAATTGATCTCAATAAAGTTTTATTTGAGTGATTCAGTAATTTAGTTATTGAATAATCGAGTTTGCATTAATAAACCCTAAATCCAATAAACTAAGATTCAAGGTTGTTTAAGTTAAACTTGAACTAGTATGTGGGGACATACAGGGATCGGTGTTCAAGTTGAAGGATTGGAATTCTGTAATTCCGTAAAGCGGAAGCGTGATTGGGACCGATTCGTAATTAATTTTTGTTTAATCTAAAATACCAATACACTGACAATAAACTTATAACTATTCTAGAATTATATTACTACAAAGCATACAAAAATATTAGATCTAAATCTAATTTATATAGTAACAAGTTACTTACTCTCGTTGACGACTCTGATTAAATTCACCAACTGCTTGTGAATTAATCACAAACTAGTGTGAACACCACCACTATGGCTACACTGGTATGACTCTAAGACTTCTAGAGGCAGGAGACTGGTAAGTGTATAAAGGGAGCCTTCAAGGGAATTCTCTAAGAGTAGGAGAATGAATGAGATGCCTTTCACCCAACTCAAGAGTCCTATTTATAGATAAAGGCCAAGATTTTTTCCTAATAGGAAAAGAAAGGTCTTTTCCTAATATGAAAATGTCTATAATTTGAATAAATTATTAATTAATTTCATAATTAATTAATTACCCAATTAAATATCATATATTTAATCTTAGGGAGTTTATTAAAATTAAAATTAATATGAATCCAATTCATATTAAATTAATTTGAACTCTTTCAAATATTTTATCTCAATAATAAATTTTTGAAATTAATTAAAAAATTATATTATAAAGTTTAACTTTATATTATAATGCATCAATATACATTATACGATTCCCCAAATAAATTGAACACCTTCAATTTACAATTTATACTTAATTCCATCAAGTCTCTTTACGAGATACCAGTGGGGCCTAATGTACCTAAAGATTAGAATCTCCAACGATTCGAGACGAATTGGCTAAACTCATTAACTAAGTTAGTCAACATTCGTTAACTGTGGGTCTTTAACTGTGGGTTACTCCACTAAAGACCCATAGTTGCACTATTCTCACTGTAGAATATTTTGTGTCCACGGATATCGACCAATGCAGTAAGTCAATCCTTCATGTGTGTTTGTAACACCAGCTGAGTCAAATTACCGTTTTACCCCTATGTTACTTCTGGTTCCTTAAGTACCGTTGATCCCTCTAATGAGCAAGTTGTTTAGGGTCCAACCACTAAAAAAGAGTTCGTCTCGGGCCAGGAGAGGACAACTCGCCTTTGTTCAAGCCCAGGAATCAGCCCTGAAGGGAACACACATCTACATACCCCAATAGGGGAATGAGTGAATTCCATCTTGTACTGTTATGTTTCTACCCCCCATTCGGTCTTGCCCCTGAAATGGTAGGATTATTGAGTCAGCAAACTGGCCACTCTCACCCATACAAATCTAAGGACAATCCCTCCTGGAAGGGGTTCATAACAGACTCAGGACTGAGATTGAGTTACCTAGGTCATCCTATTGAAACAGAAATCTAAACTAGTTAACGACGTTACATCTAGTGGTTACTATTTTGAGGTCCAATGTTATGCAAACTCATTGCATAGGATACCCCCACCCTCATGTCTGCTACATGGATGCTTTTGTTCATTACATCTGTATCAAATACAAGGTGGTTCATATCGCATAGTGTCACATGGATAAGGTACCCAACCTTATCCCTATACTATAGACCTTTTAGGTTGTTACTTGGACACCGATCGTCGTATGTCCCCACATACTAGTCCAAGTTTAATTTAAACAACATTGGATCTTAGTTTATTTGATTTATGGTTTATTAATGCAAACTCGATTATTCAATAACCAAATTACTGAATTACTCAAATAACGCTTTATTGAGATCCATTATTTTGTTTCATTTACTATCTACGAGTTTTAGGGCATAAAACCAAACAATTCCCACTTGAATTAAAACTCTAGTGGGCAATGTACATCAACAATCAAAATTGAATGAATAATCATTGAAGTAGAAATAGTAGTTTGTATTAATATTGTATAATACATGAAAAGTACAAATATATATAAATACAATAAAATAGGGCATTCACAATACCCATTACACTTCTCCCACTTCCCCTGGATTATTCTATGTACATATCTCGCATACCTAGACCCTCTAGATGACCCTTGAACACTTTACCCGTGAGAGCCTTCGTAAATGGATCAACAATATTGTGCGAAGAGGTTACCTTCATGACGATCACGTCCCCTCGTTGCACAATCTCTCTAATGGGATGATATTTGAGCTCTATTTGCTTGCCTCTTTTGTGACTGTGAGGTTCTTTATAATTTTCCATTGAACCACTATTATCACAATAAAGGGTGATTGGCAAGTTCATATTTGGAACAACTTCCAAATCCATCAAGAACCTCTGTAGCATACAACCTCCTTGGCTGCTTCACAAGCAGCGACATATTTGGCCTCCATGGTGGAGTCTGCAATGCATCCTTGTTTGATGCTACGCCAGACTACAACTCCCCGTTGAGGGTAAATACTCACCATGATGTGCATTTCTTAGAATCCTTATAAGTCCAAAATTCAGAGTCTGTATATTCTGTCAGGATATAATCCTTAGAGCCATACACAAGTTGATAGTCCCTCGTTCTCCGAAGATACTTGAGGATGTTTTTAACTACAGTGCAGTGGTCTAACCCTAGATTGGACTGGTACCTACTGACTATCCCAACTGCATAGCAAATGTCAGGCCTAGTACACAACATGACATACATAAGACTGCCCACAGCTGAAGCATAAGGGATTTGTCTCATATCCTCAATTTCTTGAGGTGTCTTAGGACACTGTTCCTTAGACAAATTAACTCCATGCTCGAAGGGTAGTAAATGTCTCTTGGAATTCTGCATCTTATATCTAGACAACATCTTCTGTATATATGATGCTTGAGACAGGGCTAACATTCTGTTCTTACGATTCCTGATAATTTGAATCCCTAGAACATATTGAGCTTCACCCAAATCTTTCATTTGGAACTCAGTCGATAGCAATTTTTTAATATGAGCTAGATATTCTACATCATTCCCAATGAGAAGAATATCATCTACGTACAACACCAGAAAAGATATTGAACTGTTGATAATCCTTTTGTAAACACAAGGCTCTTCAACGTTCTGGTCAAAGCAATAAGATTTGACAACAGTGTCAGACCTTATATTCCAAGATCTGGAAGCTTGCTTCAACCCATAAATGGATCGTCTAAGCTTGCAAACTTTTTGTTCCTGACCTTGAGCAATGAACCCTTCTGGTTGAGACATAAAGATGTTCTCATCAAGATTGCCATTCAGAAAGGCAGTCTTGACGTCCATTTGCCAAATCTCATAATCATAAAACGTGACAATGGAAAAGAGAATCCGTATCGACTTTAACATGGCAACTGGGGAGAAGGTTTCCTCATAGTCCACTCCCTCGTTTTGGGCATAACCCTTTGCCACAAGTCGAGCTTTGAAATTCTGTACTTTCCCAGTTGCATCTCGTTTAACCCCTTCAAGTAGGTCTACAAGATCCCAGACTTGATTGACCCACTGGTCATGGTCCACATCATTCATTGCCTGTCTAAAGGTCAATGGATCCTCAAATCCATCATCAGGTATGACAGTTTGATTTTCTACTAAACCAAGATAGCGTTAAGGTTGAGTAACAACCCTCCC
This sequence comes from Luffa acutangula, assembly GCA_036850905.1. Taxonomy (NCBI): domain Eukaryota; kingdom Viridiplantae; phylum Streptophyta; class Magnoliopsida; order Cucurbitales; family Cucurbitaceae; genus Luffa; species Luffa acutangula. The sequence continues at coordinate 22,599,051 of CM072087.1, forward strand.
ACTACATCGAGGCATCCTCAATTGTTAAGAAGGATGGGCTTGACCGGATGTACTGGACTCATGTACAACTCTTTTTGAAGGTCTAGTCTGTGTACTGGGATCATCAACAACCTTTGTTGAAGGTCAAACCTCATCAACAACTCTTGTTGATTCATTCGTAGCTTCACTAGAAAGTTCACTTAACACCATTTTACTGCGTGGTTTGTGTTCTCGAACGGGGTCTTCTTCTAAGAAAGTAGCATTTCTCAAAACAGACACTTTATTTTCTTGTGGATTGAAGAAGTTTCCACCTCTTGTTTCTTCTCGGTAGCCTACAAAAAGGCATAATTTTGAATGTGAATCAAATTTCTTTAGGTTTGCTACTAGCACATGTGCAGGAAGAGCCCAAATTCTGAAATGGCGTAATCTAGCTTTACACCCTCTCTAGAGCTCAAATGGTGTTTCAGAAACACTCTTTGAGGGAACTACATTCAAAATATAAACTACAATCTCTACTACATAACTCCAAAAAAGAACTAGGCAGTGGAGCATAGCTCATCATAGATCCAACCATGTCCAACATGGTTTTGTTTTTCCTTTCAAATACACCATTTTGTTGAGGTGTACTTGGTGTTGAGAGTTGAGACGAGATTCCATATTTTATCAAATAGTTATGGAATTTTAAATCCAACTACTCTCCACCTCGATCAGATTGAAGTGTTTTAATGGTCTTACCTAACAAGTTCTCAACTTCAGTCTTGTACTCATTGAACTTTTCAAGGGCTTCAGAGTTATGACTCATAAGGTATAAATAGTCATACATTGAATAATCATTTATGAAAGAGATGAAATATTCATACCCTCTTCGAGCTCTAACATTCATTGGACCACAAAGATCCGTATGTACGAGCTCTAAGGATTCCTTGGCACGATAACCTTTTCTAGAGAAAGGTCGTTTGGTCATGTTACCTTCGAGACATGACTCACACATAGGTAAAGTATCATCTTCTAACTGGTTTAGAAGTCAATTCTTAACCAATCTCCCAATCCTATTGAGATTAATGTGGCCAAGTCTTAAGTGCCAAAGATAGGTTCTTTGAGAAACTTTCTGCCTTTTTGGTTGAGTCTCGGCTGTTTTAAAATTTTCATTATTAAAAATAGCCCTAGACTTTATTGGTCTTAAAACATACAAATTGTTCTCCATTTTGCAGAACAGATGTTAGTACCCCTTTTAGTAATGAAAGCTTCATTCATAGAAAAGGACCCTGAATATCCTTGGTCTAGCAAACAAGAAACATAAATCAAATTTCTTTTTATTTGTGGAACGATATATACATTATCTAATAACATATAGTGTTCCTTGGAGAAGAATATTTTAATATCTCCCACTACTTTAGCTTAAATGAGCTCCCCAGTCCCAACTATGAGAGTCATTTCCCCAGCATCCAATTGTTGCTAGGAGCTCATTCCCTCAAAGGAAGAGCATACGTGATGAGTGGCACCTGAATCAAGGATCCAGGCTATATAATTATTTTCCACTATACACGTTTCAATGACCAATAAATCAAATTTATTTTCATTGAGATGCGCTAAGCAGTCTATGTCATATTCATCATGAATAATTTCAGATGAATTAGACATGTGGGCTTGAGGATCGTCCTAGTTAAGACTAATTCCACGCATACAAAGAACGTTTCATGATGATAACAAACAAATTAACTTAATAAATGTTGTTGCATTAACCCATTACACAAAATAATTGTATTATTTTAATCCAATCAATTTAGCAGAAGTAATGATCGACCCATAGAGTAAACATTCATTTTGCAACGATACTTCGGAGGTTTAGAACAACAGCTACCGTAGGGCAGTCAGCTACTCCTCCTCTGAATTGAGACAATCTCAGCCAATCCCTTTTCCCAGAATAACTCATATTCCAATAGTTCTTAGCTACCGTTTTCGGTCAGGAAATTATTAACACATTAACAATTTCCCGTAAGTGTGACCCTCCATTTTTCAGATCTTAGAGGTCGGCCCCAATAGTGCTACCATAGGGAAAGTGAAAGTTGGAAATGGACCTAAGAAACCCTATCCATTTCTGGAGTTTGCGTTGTTCCGACTCCCATGATCAAGCCCTCCATAGGGTGATCGCTCCCAGGGCGACTCGCAGGCAGATCATGGAGATCTCACGGTGCAACCTAATGGAGGAGATCGTAGGATATGTTGACATGTGTCCTGCTCCCACTTACTATAAAATACTCCCTCATTCACCTTGATATTGATCCATGCAAACACCATCCGTAGGGGGTCACTCCCAGGGTGACTCAAGGCCAAACATGAACCTCACGTTGTGAACTTTTGAGGACATGAGAGCAAAACTTGATTTATAAAAATCTTGTTTTGATATATTCCCTCCCACTAAGTATTTTTATAATTATATTACTTAGGTAAATTTTGGCTAAGTGAATCTATCTAAGTCTATGCCTGTATATGACTCTTATATGGAAGTCTTTAATATAATGTCCTAGGTGAATTAAACTCTTTTAATTAACCTGGCAACATTGCATGCTAACATTGAAGGATTGGAATTCCCAATTCCGTTACAGCGGAAGCAATTGGACCGTTCGTAAATTAATTTTGTTCTACAAAAATACCAATACATTGGCAAAAGGTTAAGCAATGAGAAACAAACCTCCGTTGACGACTCTGAATACTTCAACGATTCTTGATTGCTCTGCAACAACGAAGAACACCACCATTTGATCTTCCCCGCTATAACTCTGAGATTAGGAACGTAGTTGTGGGACTACCTAATCTTGAATGAGAAAAACTCTAGAGAGAAAATTTTCCCTAGAGTTCTTGAGTTGAGAGAATATGAGAAGGCCTTATGGTGGCCATATGTTGTGGTACCTAAACCCTAGGGTTAGTGTTCTATTTATAGGAGAAAGGTCATGAATAAAATATTCATTTAAAATCAATTATTTCCATAACTGATTTAATCTTTTCCATTAATCAATTCCATGACCAATCAATTCCATAATTGATTAATCTTTTCCATAAATGATTGATCACTTCCATAAGTGATTAATCATTTCCATAATTGATTAATTTCCAATTAATTAATTCTTTAATTAATTAATCACCAATTAAATATCATATATTTAATTTCAGACCTTCTATTAGTTAATTAATTAATTACCCAATTAAATATCATATATTTAATTTCAGGCCTTCAATTAATTAATTCTATAATATGAATCAAATTCATATTAAAATTTGAACTCCTTCAAATTCTCTTATATCCTATAAATTTAATATGAATCAAATTCATATTAATATTTGAACTTCTTCAAATATTTATTTCTCTCATAGACTATAGTTTAATTAAATCTCATTTAATTCAAACTAAATTGAATAATTAATTAATTCATCTTCTAATTAAATACCCTATATTTAATTAGACATGTATTTGAACTCTTTCAAATATATCAATCTCTCAATTTAATAAAGTTTAGACTTTATATTTTAATGCATCATTATACATTATATTAATATGTATCTCATACAATTAACTCAATTCCCAATATGAATTTGAACTATTCAAATTCTCTCAAGATATATTTGTTCCTAATTACTCTTTACGAGCTAGCAGGGGGACCTAATGGACCTACAGATCAGAAGCTCCAATGATATGAGGTTAGTAGATTAAACTCATTAATCAGGTTAACCAATATTCATTAACTGTTGGTCATTCCACTAAAGACCCACAGCTGAACTCTTCTCACTGTAGAACATTTCTGTGTCCATGGATGTAGACCTATACCGGTAAGTCAATCCTTCACGAGTGTTCGTAATCACGGCTGGGTCAAATTACCGTTTTACCCCTGTGTTACATCTGTCTCCTTAAGTACCAGCGCTCCTCTAATGAACAACCTGTTTATGGTCCAACCATTAAACAGAAAGTTCCTCTCAGGCCAGTGAGAGGACGGGATCCCTTTGTTCAAGTCCCGGAGTCACCTCTTAAGGGAACACTCATCTACTTCTCCTAGAAGTGGGAAGGAGTGAATTCCTTCTTGTGTTGTCATGTCCCCAGCCTCCCACTCGGTCTTGTCCCCAAAAAGGAAGGCATATTGAGTCGGCGTATTGGCCACTCTCACCCATGCTAATCAAAGGACAATCCCTCATGAGAAGGAGTTCATGACACACTCAGGATTAAGAGAGTTACCTAGGTCATCGTATTGAAATAGTAACCTAACTAGTTAACGGTGTTACATCTAGTGGTTTACTATTTCGTGGTCCGGTCTTATGCAAACTCATTGCATAGGATACCCCCGCTTGCATGTCTCCTACATGGACACCTTGGATTAATACGTCTGTATCGAATACAAAGCGGGCCGTATCACATAGTGTTACCAGGATACGGTACCCAGCCTTATCCTTGTACTATAGACCTTTTAGGTTGTTACTTGAACACCAATCCCCGTATGTCCCCACATACTAGTTCAAGTCACGTGTAAACAACCTTGGATCTTAGTTTATTGGATTTGGGTCAAATTGTGCAATATTTAACAACAACACTTTATTGTAGAAACTCAATTACACTTTATTGAAACAAGTATACAATTTGTTCACATTCACTATCTACGAGTTTTAGGGCATAAAACCCAACAAACATAACTATGGTTAATTCAACTAAAGTTCCGAGTCGGTTCCCAGGTAGCAGGTGTTCCATAAATCGTCATCTTAAGTACCTCCAGCCTTAGATAGAACTTCATCGGGAAAGTTCCCTCATAACCATATCAATGTAAACTCTTTACTCTAAAGATCTAGGTGAATTAAACTCTTTAAAATACCTAGTGACATTGCATGCTAACATTTAAGTATGATTAATTCAACTTCGGTATTCCAGGTTAGTTCCCAGGTAGGAGGTGTTCCATAAACTGTCATCTTAAGTACCCGCAACCTTAGACAGAACTTAACTGGTGGAGTCCCCTTATATTCATAGTAATGTTTTTCCTACTTAGTCAATTAAAACTATTTTTAATACTAAGCAAGACTTAATTTTAATCCTATTATAATCAATGAGATCGTAGGTCTAATTAATTTTAAACATTTTTAAATTAATTCACTTACCTATGATCCTATGTTTTGCATGCAATCTTTATTATAGGTTGATGGGTTCTAATCATTAATTTTATAACTCTTATAAGTTTTAATGATTATCCCTATAATAAACTTTATATGGTTTAATTAATTAACAATCAAATTCAAATTAATCAATAAACCATAATGTTGGGTTCCTAGAGTGAGTAGAAATATGGTATAAAAAGACTCTAGAATTCCTGTGCAAGTATACACAGTCTGCAGCAAGTAATATTATCAATTCGAGTCCTGAATTAGCTTCCACTTTACCTATTTTATGTAACTTTCTAATGGTTTCAAAGATGGTAAAAATGATTTGGTTTTATAAGAATTATGTTGAAGCAAAGTAAATGACAGAACAAAGAATAAACAAATAGGCAGACAGATTAAAGACAGGCACTGGTTAGGATTAAGTACTTGTTTTAAAAGATGCTCTAGCAATAATAATTATCATGCAATCTCTCGCAGAATTATTAGTGGATTCCTCCCGGAACTCCAGATCTTTTGGAATGTGTTTCAACCCAAATGAAGCACGACCGATCAAGCACTAGGCAACTGGCTATACCTAGCTCAGTCACTGGCGTTCACCAATACACAATGATCGTAGTGTGATTAATTGCCACACACTCTCTAAATCATCCCTGAAACTAGAGAGAGGTATTCACACCGGCCGGCCAGACGAGCATAAAATAAGAATAAGCACAACAACTAATCAAGATGCAATAAACAATATATTATTAGAGATGAAGCACAACAACTACATAACCCCTAACCATCGCCTAAAGCTACTTAGTTCATAATATGCATGGAAAACGCACGCTGCAATCTGAGTAAGCATGTCCATAATTACAAGATAATAAAGAAAATATAAATCTCCTAAATCAGCTTGCGGATGATGGTGTTCTTGGTGGTCTCCAATCTCTCTATATTATTCGGCTTCCAAAGGAAATTTGGGATTCCCTTGACTTGGACAGCTACTTCCTTTTATAGAAGGATAAGAGGCTTGAATTAGGTCAACTTGGACACGTGTAGGGCTCTCCTTGCTCCTTTATCCCGAAAATAACTCAACAGAAGTCGGTTCATGAAGTTGGCTAACGAGCTGTGATGTGGCAGTTCTCCTCCCAGTTTTGCTGCAACACAGAATTTGCTTCCCCAAGTCGCCCAGCAGCATAATCTGCACAAAGTAATTTCCAAGGCTTCCATTCTTCCAAATGGGTTAAAACATATAATATATATCTAAAACCAACCCTATTGAGCACAAAAGGCACACAAATCCCTATATAAATGAGGCCTAAATAACTACCTTTTGGGCAGTTATCACATAACATTTGCATTTCATGACTTAATATAACAATTATATAAACTATGGATGTGTCATGCTTAATGCAAATTGATTTTCATATTTTCTTAATATAACTCTTTACACCATGCAAATCATGAAAATCACTCAAGCATCCATAAGACATTAAATTAAATATAACTCTTTATATTTAAGCTATGTAATGTCATGCCACATGCTTATTGTATTTCATATATTTAACATAACCATTATATTAAATTACTCATGAAACCCATCCACCATGCAATAATATCATACATTATAACATTTATAATATATTAAAATCCATGATCATGCTTAACCTAAGGTGGGATTTAATCTAAATGACGTCCACAAAGCATTTGAATAGTAGTTGAACCGGTTAATTTTGGCCCCTAGGATAAAATAAAGCATAAATTAGAATAATTATAGCTAAATCTAACCTGAAAATCTTTCTGCAACTCCAAATACTGGTCTAGACAGCCCGAACTGACCCGAACCACTTCAAACCAGCCACAAAAAACATGAACCGAGTCAAATTCCAGCTGAATCGGACCAAACCGGTCGCAACCAGATGAATCGTGCGAACCAGACCATTTGTTACCTTCAACCGTCAGAAACTCATCCTTGCAAAACCCTAACGCACGCCGCATATAGCGACAACGTCGCGACGTTGCGACTTCTCCTTGCTGTCAACATCTACGAATCGAGACAATGTCTCAACGCTTGAAGAACAGCGTCGCGACGCTGTTGCGTCTGGAGCACTTTTTGGGCAAAAAACAGCGTATGTTCTTCGTATTTTTCTTTGATTTAAGCCGTGAATTCAACGTTTCTCATCTCATAAAAAATTTAATCTAGCCCCGGACTTACAAAGGACTATATTATACATAAAATACCCGAAACACCGGCCCTTACATGATCAAATCACATAAAAACAGTAAAATCTATGGCCATAACATTAACCTAAACAGTCCAATGCAAACCATACATACATTATGAATTAATCAATCCGACCAATAGTCCAATGCAAACATTATTAGATCTACGATCGACAATTATACCAATTGAAGGATTGAAATTCCGTAATTCCGTAAAGCGGAAGCGTGATTGGGACCTATTCGTAATTAATTTTTGTTTAATCTAAAATACCAATACATTGGCTATAAACTTAGAACTATTCTGGATTATATTAAGGCTAAGCATACAAAAATATTAGATCTAAATATAATTTATATAGTATCAAGTTACTTACTCTCGTTGACGACTCTGATTACATTCACCAACTGCTTGTGAATTAATCACGAACTAGTGCGAACACCACCACTATGGCTACAACGGTATGACTCTGAGACTTCTAGCGGCAGGAGACTGGTGGGAGTCTAAAAGGAGTCTTCAGGGGAATTCTCTGAGAGTAGGAGAATAAATGGGGTGCCTTTCACCCCACCCCAGGGGTCCTATTTATAGGTAAAGGCCAAGGTTTTTTCCTAATAGGAAAAGGAAGGTCTTTTCCTCATAGGAAAATGTCTCTAATTTTAATAAATAATTAATTAATTACCCAATTAAATATCATATATTTAATCTTAGGGATTTTATTAAAAGTAAAATTAATATGAATCCAATAATTCATATTAAATTTATTTGAACTCTTTCAAATATTTTCTCTCAAGAATTAATTTTTCAAATTAATTAAAAATTTATGTTACAAAGTTTCATAAACTTTATATTATAATGCATCAATATACATTATACGATTCTCCAAATAAATTGAACACTTTCAATTTACAATTAATCACATCAAGTCTCTTTACGAGCTACCAGTGGGACCGAATGGACCTCCAACAATACGAGACTAATTTGCCAAACTCATTAACCAAGGTAGTCAACATTCGTTAACTGTGGGTCACTCAACTAAAGACCCACAGTTGCACTCTTCTCACTGTAGAATATTTCCGTGTCCACAAATATCGACCAATGCAATAAGTCAATCCTTCACGTGTGTTCGTATCACCAGCTGGGTCAAATTACTGTTTTACCCTTGGGTTAACTCTCGTTCCTTAAGTACCGCTGATCCCTCTAAAGAACAAGTTTCTTAGGGTCCAACCACTAAACAGGAATTCCTCTCGGGTAAGGATAGGACGACGCGCCTTTGTTCAAGCCCCGGAATCAGCCCTTAAGGGAACACACATCTACTTACCCCAATAGGGGAAGGAGTGAATTTCATCTTGTACTGTTATGTTCCCAACCCATATTCGGGCTTGCCCCTGAAATGGTAGGATTATCGAGTTGGCGAACTAGCCACTCTCACCCATAAAAATCTAAGGACAATCCCTCTCGAAAGGGTTTTATAACAGACTCACGATCGATATTTAGTTACCTAGGTCATCCTCTTGAAATAGAAACCTAAACTAGCTAACGACATTACATATAGTGGTTACTATTTCGCGGTCCGGTCTTATGCAAACTCATTTCATAGGATACCCCACCTACATGTCTCCTACATGGATGCTTTGGATCATTGCATCTGTATCAAATACAAGGTGGGTCGTATCCCATAGTGTCACCAGGATAAGGTACCCAACCTTATCGCTATACTATAGACCTTTTAGGTTGTTACTTGGACATCGATCCCCAAATGTCCCCACATACTAGTCCAAGTTTCATTTAAACAAACTTGGATCTTAGTTTATTGGATTTAGGGTTTCTTAATGCAAACTCGATTATTCAATAACCAAATTACTTAATTACTCAAGTAACGTTTTATTGAGATCGATTAATTTGTTTCATTTACTATCTACGAGTTTTAGGACATAAAACTCAACACAAGTAGCAACATAAAAGGTCTATAGTGTTGGGATTTATGCCCTAAAACTCGTAGATAGTGAATGTAAACGTTGACCGGATATTAATGAAATAATATTGATATATTTTTCCATTAATTTTTATTAGTTATTTTATATGTCTTTGCCTAATAATAACCCTAATCCAATAAACTAGACATCCAAGGTTGTAATATGAGTCTTGAACTATATGTAGTGACATATGGGATCATTGTTCAAGAAACAGCCTAAAGGGTCTATAGTATAGGGATAAGACTGGGTGCCTTATCCTGGTAACACTATGGATACGACCCACTTTGTATTTGATACAAACGCTGCGATCCAACGCGTTCGTGTAGGAGACATGCGAGTGGGGGTATCCTATGCAATGAGTTTGCATAAGACCGGACCGCGAAATAGTAACCACTGTTTATAACACCGTTAACTAGTTGGTTTTCTATTTCACTAGGACGACCTAGACAACTTAGTCTTAATCCTGAGCTGATTATGGACTCCTGCTCATGAGAGATTGTCCTTTGATTTGTATGGGTGAGAGTGGCCAATACGCCGACTCAATAAGCCTACCACTTTGGGGACAAGACCGAATGGGGAGCTGGGAACATAATCGTACAAGATGGAATTCACTCCTTCCCGACTTTAGGGAAGCAGATGAGTGTTCCCTTAAGTGGTTACTCCGAGTCTTGAACAAAGGGCCCTACCCTCTCAATGGCACGAGAGGGTTTTCTGTTTGATGGTTGGACCACAAACAGGTTGTTCATTAGAGGAGAATTGGTACTTAAGGAAATAGAGGTAACCCAGGGGTAAAACGGTAATTTGACCCAGCTGGTGTTACGGACACTCGTGAAGGACTAACTAGTCGATATTGGTCTAGATCCGTGGACACAGAAAATATGTCTACAGTGAGAAGAGTGCAACTGTGAGTCTATAGTGGAATGTACACACAGTTAACGAATATTGATTAATGTGGTTAATGAGTTTGACCAATTAATCTCACATCGTTGGAGCTTCTGATCTGCAGGTCCATTAGGTCCCACTGGTAGCTCGTAAAGTAATTTGAGGCAACTAAGTAATAAAAGTAAATTGAAAATGTTCAATTTATTAAGGGAAATAAATATAATATATATTGATATATTATTATGAGAGAAATTAATATTTGAAAAGTTCAAATATAAATTTATGGAAGTTTGAAAGAGTTCAAAATAATGAATTAATTAATTTAAGACCTAAAATACGTTTGGGCAAATTAATTAATTCTAGGCCGAGAATTAAATATGTGATATTTAATTGGTGGTTAATTAATTAAATAATTCATTAACCGGGAATTAATCAATTATGAAAATAATTAATCACTTAAGGAAGTGATTAATCATTTATGGAAATGAGCTAATCACTTATGGAAGTAATTAGTCATTTGTGGAAAAGATTAATCAATTATGGAATTGATTGATCATGATTGATTAATTAAGGAATAAGATTTAATCAATTATGGAAAAGATTGATTTAATTGAATATTATATTCATGGCCTCTCTTCTATAAATAGAACACTAGACCTAATTGGTCATGACACTTGACACTCTTGAAAGACAAGACCTATAATTCTCTCTAGCCTCCCTCTTAGAGAAAGACTCCCACAAGTTTTTTGCCTCCAAGACTTAGAGACATACCGGTGTAACCTCTGTGGTGATTGTGTCAATCAAAGAAGAATTTCCAGCGAAGAAAACCTTAAAGCGGCTGCTGCGTTTTCGTTCGTGGAGCATCGTTGGCGAAGAACGGTGAAGTCTACAACGGAGGTTTGTAACGGTTCTTCCTCTTTTCTTAAGAAAAGTTTTAAAAATAAATTTAGATTTATTTTACCATGTTTAAACCGATTTTACAGCGACTTTAAAATTCGTTTAAAGTTTTGTTTGAGTTATCGTAACGGTATTTTAATGTTAATTAATATACGGCGTAAGGTCCAAATGATGCGCTTCCGCTGCGTGGGGACTTTTATCCCCTTCATATAGTATAAGGATAAGGCTGGTTCCTTATCCTGGTGACATTATGTGATACAACAAACCTTATATTTGATACAGATACAATGATCCAAAACATCCATGTAGGAGACATGCGTGTGGGGTATCCTATGCAATGAGTTTGCAAAAGACCATACCACAGAATAGTAACCACTAGATGTAACACCGTTAACTAGTTTAGGTTTCTATTTCAATAGGATGACCTAGGTAACTCAATCTCAAACCTGAGTCTGTTATGAACCCCTTTTAGGAGGGATTGTCCTTTGATTTGTATGGGTGAGAGTGGCCAGTTCGCCGACTCAAAAATCTACCATTTCAAGGGCAAGACCGAATGGGGGCTGGGAACAGAACATTAAAAGATGGAATTCACTTCTTCCTCTATTGGGGAAAGTGGATGTGTGTTCCCTTAAGGCCTAATTTCGGGGCTTGAACAAAGGCGCGTCATCCTCTCCTTGCCCGAGTGGAATTCCTGTTTAGTGGTTGGACCCTTAACAACTTTTTCATTAGAGGGATCAGTGGTACTTAAGAAACCAAAGGTAACCTAGGGGTAAAACAGTAATTTGACCCAGCTGGTGTTACGAACACACATGAATGATTGACTTACTGCATTTGTCGATATCCGTGGACACATAAATATTCTACAGTGAGAAAAGTGCAGTTGTGGGTCTTTAGTGGAGTGACCCACGGTTAACGAATGTTGACTAACTTGGTTAATGAGTTTGGTCAAGTAGTCTCGTATCATTGGAACTTCTGATCTGTAGGTCCATTAGGTCCCACTGGTAGCTCGTAAAGAGACTTGAGGCAATTAAATATAAATTGAAAATTGAAAGGGTTGAATTTATCTTGGGAATAGTATAATGTATATTGATGCATTATAATATAAAGTTTATGAAACTTTATAATATAATTTTTTAATTAATTTCAAAATTTAATTATTGAGAGAAAATATTTGAAAGAGTTCAAATAAATTTAATATGAATTGGATTCATATTAATTTTAATTTTAATAAAATCCCTAAGATTAAATATATGATATTTAATTGGGTAATTAATTAATTATGAAATTAAGTAATTATTTATTAAAATTAGAGACCTTTTCCTATTAGGAAAAGGCCTTCATTTTCCTATTAGGAAAAAGTCTTGGCCTTTACCTATAAATAGGACCCCTGGGTGAGGTGAAAGGTATCTCATTCATTCTCCTACTCTCTGAGAATTCCTCTGAAGGCTCCCTTTAAACTTCCACCAATCTCCTGCCTCTAGAAGTCTGAGAGTCATACCGATGTAGCCATAGTTGTGGTGTTCGCAGTAGTTTGTGATTATTTCACAAGCAGTTGGTGAATTTAATCTGAGTCGTCAACGAGAGTAAGTAATTTGATACTATATATATTAGATTTAGATCTAATATTTTTGTATGCTTAGCCTTAATATAAATTTAGAATAGTTCTAAGATTATTGCCAATGTATTGGTATTTTACATTAATCTAAATTAATTACGAATCGGTCCCAATCACGCTTTCGCTATACGAAATTACGAAATTCCAATCCTTCAACATGAAATTTCTTTAGGTTGATTATAAATTTTATATTCAAATTAGGCTTCTTATTGATTGATTTTATAATTGTTGGAAATGAGATAGAAATCTAAAATCTATAACAAAGATAAGGTGCATGCTCACTTAGGGTTAATTTGAATCCAAATTTTCGATTGATTTCAATTAGATTCAAACAGGTCGATAAGCTTGTAAAACAAAGATTAGAAGAGAACTCACTCGAGAAAGTGCTTTCTAAGGTTGGAGGTATTTAAGTCGACGGTTTATGGAACACCTCCTACCTGGGCATCGAATCGGTTCTTGAGTTAAAGTTAACCAAGTTTTATGAGCATGCATGTGTGAGATGTGACGTTATAAATTGTTATCACCTGGACATCGTAAGTTAAAATAAACTTAGACTTAGGGTTGATTCAATTAGTCGGAATACACCTAAGTATAAGTATACCCAAAACCGTTTAAAACACTTAGTGGGAGGGGAGAGATATATCTGAAGGTGTTTATATAACACATGCGGAAGCAATTGAAGATCGAAAGCACTTAAGGCATTCAATTTTGCTCCTAAAGCATGCATGTTCTATAAAAGACAAAATAGAGAGTTTAGATAACACCAACCTTTGTAACTCACTTATGTGGAACTCCTTGTGGTGTTTTCCTCTCCTATGCTCCTTAGACAACCTCTAGAGTCTTCCCTACTATTTTCTTGGGCCTAGAAAGACTTGTGGGTGTCTATAGTAGTAAAAAATAGGAAGGGAATGCTTGAAGGTGCATGCTTTAGGAAGAAATGAGATGAGAGAGTGTTTGAGGGAGAAATTCTGCAACATAACACTAAGATGAATGCTCTAACTCTCTTGAATCTGATTCAAGCTCCTTATATAGACCTCTCCCATGCAAAGACAAGCTTCATGACACATGGTGAAAATGCAACTCAAAGTGGATTCTAGGTGTCTAATTCACAACACATGCATCTAGTGCATGGTTGTGTTGTTTTCAACTATGCATCATCATGCAAGAGTGGGAATGCCACTAAATCCACTATGATTTGAATCCTAATTGTGAATTTTCAGCTTGCAATTCATTTCAATTTCAATTGAAAATTGAAATTGATTTCTAGGCAATTAATTGGGACATTTCCAAGTAATTTTGATATGATTAATCCAATTAATCTTTATCACCTAGTGCCATGATTCCTAATACATATATATGATATTTAAAACACTTTTAAATACCTTATCTCTCAATTCCTAATTTAATTCATAATTAAATTATTGTGTCGAACATGTTTTATGATAAAACCCTATTTCTCGTTTTTCAACGATTCAAAGATTCCTATCAAAATATCCTAGGCTTTAATCCAATATGAGCTAGTAGGGGGACCTAATGGACCTATACATCATGGGCTCCAACGATTCGAGGCTAACCGACTCATCTCATTATCGAAGCTAGCCAAAATTCGTTAACTATCGGGACACTCCACTATAGGCCAATAGTTGCACTCCCCTCAATATAGATATATTTCTGTCCACTTGATTTGACCATGTTTAGTAAGTCGTTCCTTCACCGGTTGTTCGTAGCTATACCTAGGTCAAATAACTGTTTCACCCCTATAGTACTTCTTGTTCCTTAAGTTCCACTAATCCTCTAATGAACAATCGATTTGTGGTCCAACCATCAAACCTATATCCCTCTCGATATAACGAGAGGGTGGGGCCCCTTGTTCAAGTCCTGGAGTTAGTACTTAAGAGAACAACCTCTCTGCTATCCCTGAAATGGGTAGGAGTGAATTCCGTCTTGCGAAACTACGTCCCCAGCTATCTATTCGATTTTATCCCCAAAATGGTAGGCTTGTTGAGTCGACGATGCTAGCCACTCTCACCCATGAAGATCAAAGGATAATCTCGTATAAATAGGAGTTCATAGTTAGCTCAGGATTAAGAACGAGTTACCTAGGTCATCTATGAGAAATAATCAGTTTCTTTAGTAGACGGCGTTATAAAGAGAAAGTGACTTATTTCGTCGTCCTGTCTTATGCAAACTCATTGCATAGGACGCCCCCACTCGCATGTCTCCACATGAACGACTTAGGATCTCATCGTTTGTACTTAATACAATGTGGGTCGCGTCCATAGTGTCCCCAGGATAAGGCACCCAACCGTATCCTTATACTATAGACAATTTTGACTATAAATTTGAACTTGATCCTATGATATGTCTCTACATATAGTTTGAGTATTCATTTTATAGCCAAGGATCTTAGTTTATTGGATTTAGGTTAATCATTTGCAATTTACATATTCAATAAACATCTTTTACTGAATAACCTCAATAACGTCTTTATTGAAACTAAAATATGTTTAATGATTTACAAACTACTAGTTTATAAAACATTAAACCCAACAAACTCCCACTTGGACTAGAAACTCTAGTGGGGTACATGAAGTTAGGTGTGAGAGAAGTATAAAGACAATAAACTAGGGCATCATCCATACCCTTACATTTCTCCCACTTGCCCTAGTCTAACAAAGCTCGTAATCCTAGATTGACTAGGTTACCCTAAAAAACTTTAGTCGCAAGGGGTTTTGTAAACGGGTTAGCCATGTTGTGCTCCTAAGTAATCTGCGTGACGATCACATCTCCTCGTTGCACGATATCCTTGATGAGATGGTATTTGCGCTCAATATGCTTTCCGAGCTTGTGACTTTGAGGTTCCTTAGAGTTTGCAACTGCTCCACTGTTATCACAATAGAGGGTGAAAGGCAGTTGCATATGTGGAACAATTTCCAACTCTGTTAGGAATTTTCTTAGCCATACTGCCTCTTTTGCTGCTAGGTGGCTACGTACTCTACTTCCATGGTAGAGTCAGCAATACAACCTTGCTTAATACTCCTCTATACTATTGCTCATCCATTTAGAGTAAACACAGATCCTGATGTTGATTTTCTTGAATCTATATTGGTCTGAAAATCCGAGTCAGTGTATCTTGTAATGATCAGATCCTTAGCTCCATACACGAGCGTATAATCCCTAGTTCTCCATAGATACTTAAGGATGTTTTTAACGATAGTCCAATGCGCATGTCCAGGATTAGACTGATATCTGCTGACTATTCCTACGGCATAGCATATGTCGGGTCTGGTACACAACATTGCATACATCAAACTACCAACTGCTGATGCATAGGGAATACGTCTCATTTCCTCAACTTCTTGAGGTGTCTTAGGACTTTGTTCCTTTGAAAGGTGAACCCCGTGCCTAAAAGGTAATAACCCTTTCTTGGAGTTCTGCATCGAATATTGATAACTGCCCAAAAGGTAGTTATTTATGCCTCAATGATATAGGGATTTGTGTCCTTCATGCTTATTAGGGTTGGTTTTGGATAGATATTACATGTTTTAACCCATTTGGAAGAATGGAAGCATTGGAAATTATTTTGTGCAGATTATGCTGCTGAGCGACTGGAGGGAGCAAATTCTATGCTGCAGCAAAACTGGGAGCAGAAACTGCCACATCACAGCTCGTTAGCCAACTTCATGAACCGACTTCTGTTGAGTAATTTTCGTGATAAAGAAGCAAGGAGAGCCCTACACATATCCAAGTTGACCTAGTTCAAGTCTCCTCTCCTTCTATAAAAGGAAGTAGTCGTCCAAGTCAAATTCATTCCATGTTTTCCCTTGGAAGCCGAATATTTTAGAGAGATTGAAGATCATCAAGAACACCATCTTCCGCAAGCTGATTAGGGAGTTTATTTCTTTTATTAACTTGTGGTTATGGATATGCATACTCAGATTGTAATTCGTATTCCTATGCCTATTATGAACTAAGTAGCTTAAGGTGTTGGTTAGGAATAATGTGATTACTGTGCTTCATCTCTAGTAATATATTGACTATCACATTTTGGTTAATTGTTGTGCTTATTCTCATTTTATGCCCGCCTGGCCAGCCGGTATGGATAGCTCTCTCTAGTTTCAGGGATGATTTAGAGAGTGTGTGGCAATTTCCCACACTACGATCATTGTGTATTGGTGAACGCTAGTGACTGAGCTAGGGATAGCCAGTTGCCGAGTGCTTGATCGGTCGCTCTTCATTGGATTTGAAACATATCCCAAAAGATCCGGAGTTCCGGGAGGAATCCGCTAATAATACTGCGAGAAATGCATGATCAATAATATTGCTAGAGCATATCTTAGAACAATCCCTAAAACCTAACCAGCGCCTGTCTTTAATCTGTCTATCTATTTGTTTACTTGTTGTTCTGTCATTTATTTTGCTTCAGCATAATTCCGATAAAACCCAATCATTTTATTATTCTTGAAACCATTAAAAAGTTACAGAAAAATAGGTAGAGTGGAAACTCATTTAGGGCTCGGATTGATAATATTACTTGTTGCAGACTGTGTATACTTGCACAGGAATTCTAGAGTATTTTATATCATATTTTACTCACTATAGGAACCCAACAAGTTTTTGGCGCCGTTGCCGGGGAATTAGACAAGTTTTTATCTGATTTATTTTTTGTGTATGTTTTAGTGGTTTGGTGCTAGAACTTTTTTATTGTTTCTTTTGTTTTTGCAGGTGTGATTTTGGTGCATGAGCGATCCGCCTGGGGTACGGTTTGAGCTTGATCCAGAAATTGAAAGGACATTTAGGAATAGAAGGAGGGAGCAGCGCAGAAACCAGATGGAGAACGTGCCGTAACTCCCGCAGGTTCCTGAAGGTCCAGCAGCAGCAAACCCCCAACAGAATCCGTTGCTGCAGCAAAACCCACTGTTTGAGCAAAATGAGCAGCGAAATAATTAGGCTGAGAATCCTATCTTGATAGCGAATGATAGGACCAGAGCCATTCGAGCATATGCTGTCCCAATGTTTAATGAGTTGAATCCTGGGATTGCACGTCCCCAAATCCAAGCGACAAATTTTGAAATGAAACCGGTAATGTTTCAGATGTTGCAAACCGTGGGGAAATTCCATGGTTTGTCATCTTAAGACCCTCATTTACATCTTAAGTCTTTTCTAGGAGTTAGTGATTCTTTTGTAATTCAATGAGTGCCTAGAGATTCTCTTAGATTAACTTTTTTCCCGTATTCTCTTAGAGATGGAGCAAAGTCATGGTTAAACTCTTTTGCTCCAGGGTCAATTAGGACGTGGGATGAGTTAGCTGAAAACATTTTGAGTAAATATTTCCCACCTAATAGAAATGCTAAATAAAGGAGTGAAATAGTAGGGTTTAGGCAACTTGAGGATGAGACTTTTAGTGAGGCTTGGGAAAGGTTTAAGGAGCTTTTGCGAAAGTGTCCCCACCATGGTTTACCTCATTGTATTCAAATGGAAACATTTTACAATGGTTTAAATGGAGTAACCCAAGGTATGGTCGATGCTTCGGCTGGAGGGGCCCTTTTGGCAAAAACTTTTGATGAAGCTTATGAAATTTTAGAAAGAATATCTATTAATAGTTGTCAGTGGTCGGATGTTAGAGGCACAAGTAAAAAGGTTAAGAGTGTGTTAGAGGTTGATGGTGTGTCCACCATTAGGGCTGATCTTGCTATGATTGCTAACGCTCTTCAGAATGTGACAGTGATTAGTCATCAGCAGCCACTAGCTATGGAGCCTACTGCAGTGGTGAACCAAGTCACGAACGAAGCATGTGTCTATTATGGTGAAGACCACAACTACGAGTTTTACCCCAGCAATCCAGCTTCTGTGTTTTTTGTAGGTAATCAGAGGAACAACCCTTATTCTAATTTCTATAATCCAGGTTGGCGCAACCACCCCAACTTCTCATGGGGAGCTCAGGGAAATAACGTACAAGCGCAATAGAAAATGAACCAGCCAGGATTTGCTAAAGCGCAGGTAATGCCGCAGCAAAATAAGCAGGCTTTGCCCCAGCAAAATTCGGGAAATTCTCTCGAGGCGATGATGAAAGAATTTATGGCTCGCACTGATGCCGCAATTCAAAGTAATCAAGCTTCGATGAGGGCCCTGGAATTGCAAGTGGGTCAGCTAGCTAATGAGCTAAAGGCGAGGCCTCAAGGGAAACTTCCTTCGGATACTGAACACCCTCGAAGGGAAGGTAAGGAGCAGGTAAAGGTTGTAACTCTTAGGAGTGGTAAGCCATTAGATGAGCCTAGTAAGACCCATGAGGTAAATAGAAATAGTGATAATAATGTTGTTGTTGAGAAATAGTTGGAGTCTGGTCAGGGTGCTGGAGGCAGCAAAGAAAATGTTGGAGCATCTGGTTCTGTGCCAGATGTAGAACCACCATATGTGCCGCCCCCACCTTATGTACTACCTCTACCTTTTCCACAAAGGCAAAAGCATAAGAATCAGGATGGTCAATTTAAAAAGTTTTTAGAGATTCTTAAGCAGTTGCATATAAATATCCCTTTAGTAGAAGCTATTGAGCAAATGCCTAATTATGCTAAATTTCTTAAGGATATGTTAACTAAAAAGAAAAGATTTGGTGAGTTTGAAACTGTATCTCTTACTGAGGAGTGTAGTGCTATTCTTAAGAATGGGCTACCCCCCAAGGCTAAGGATCCAGGGTCATTTACCATACATGTGTCTATAGGTGGAAAAGAATTAGGTAGAGCACTCTGTGACTTAGGCGCAAGCATTAACCTTATGCCTCTTTCGGTTTATCGGAAGTTAGGCCTACCAGAGTTACACTCCAGTTAGCTGATAGGTCTATCACATATCCATAGGGTAAAATCGAGGACGTCTTAGTAAAAGTTGATAAGTTCATATTTCCTGTTGATTTTATTGTTTTAGACTATGAGGGTGATAAAGATGTCCCAATTATTCTAGGTCACCCATTTTTGGCTAATGGTAGGGCATTAATAGATGTTCAAAAAGGGGAATTAACAATGAGAGTTTGTAATGAGGAAGTGAAATTTAATGTGTTTAAAGCCATGAAATATCCAGACGAAATGGAGGATTGCTCCTTCATCAGGATTCTGGAGAGCACACTTATTGAGACAACAATACAGGATTCGGCTGATAAGCATTCGGAAAAGCATGGAGTGGTTAGTGTAGAAGATTTTAAATTTTTTTCTTTACATAGAAAAAAATGAAAAAGAGTTGTTTAGGTGTGAGGATGTTTTTGAGTCTTTAGATTTAGATCAAAGGAAGGCTCCCCCAATTAAACCATCCCTGATTGAGGCTCCCACTTTAGATTTGAAACCTTTACCGGATCATCTAAAGTATGTGTATCTTGGGGAAAGTGAGACGTTGCCCATTATTGTTGCATCAGATTTAATGTCAGAGCATGAAGAGGCCTTAATAAAATTGTTGCAGCAATACCGCAAAGCTATAGGTTGGACATTGGCTGATATTCAGGGAATTAGCCCATCTTTTTGTATGCACAAAATCACTCTAGAGGAGGGATCCTTTAGGAGTATTGAGCAACAAAGAAGGCTTAACCCTACAATGAAAGAGGTTGTTAAAAAGGAGGTGATTAAATGGTTGGATGTTGGGATCATCTATCCCATTCCCGACAGCAATTGGGTAAGCCATGTCCAATGTGTTCCTAAGAAAGGAGGTGTCACTGTGGTGAGCAATAAAGATAATGAGTTATCCCCACAATGACAGTAACTGGCTAGAGGGTTTGCATGGATTACAGAAGGCTTAATAAAGCCACCCGAAAGGATCATTTCCCTCTACCATTTATCGACCAGATGTTTGATCGGTTGGCTGGTCAGGCCTATTACTGTTTCTTGGATGGTTATTCTGGGTATAAGCAGATTACTATTGCTTCTGAGGATCAGGAGAAAACCACTTTCACCTGTCCTTATGGGACATTCGCTTTTAGGAGAATGCTTTTCAGCCTTTACAATGCTCCAACAACATTTCGGCGGTGTATGTTAGCAATTTTTTCTGATATGATTGAGTCCACTGTTGAGGTATTTATCGATGATTTTTTCAGTTTTTGGAGGGTCTTTTCAGAATTGCTTAGAAAATTTAGGAAAGGTATTAAAAAGATGTTAGGATACCCATCTAGTTCTTAATTGGGAGAAATGCCACTTCATGGTGAAGGAGGGCATAGTGTTTGGACATAAAATTTCTAAAAATGGTCTACAAGTTGATAGAGCTGATAGCGAGCATAGCTAGCTACTTTTACTTATTTAATTTAGCTAGTCTTTTATGATGTTTGGGCCGTTTTATTGTGCTTTATTGTTTATTTTGTAGGAAATGGTTGATTGGAGCTATAATGCCATATTAGAGTTAATCGGGTGCTCGGGGCGTGAAAAGATGCAAAGGAATGAAAAGAGTAAAAGTGGAAAAAAGTCAAATCTCAGTCAACAGCAGGCTAGCGTCGAGACGCTAGCTCTTGAGCGTCTCGACGCTCACATTCCATATCAGATTAGGCGCGTAAAGCTCACAGCGTCGAGACGCTATGATAGGAAGCGTCCTGACGCTACCGTTTTTCCTTATTCAGAACGCGCGTATAAGAGGCAGCGTCGCGACGCTAAGACGAAAAATCAGAATAAAAGCTTATTTTCGGCTAGGTTTTTGGGAAGTTCGATTTGGGACCTTGGATAGCCGTAAAGAGGACAGAATAGAGTATTTGGAGGCTGAAAACTAAGGGGGAGACTTGGAAATCAACCCATTTGTTCGTGGGGATCGTGATGGGGACGTCGGGACTCGGCCTACATTGAGTTTTCTTTTCCCTTTTCTTCCTTTAGTTAGATTTATGGCTTTCACATGTTTAGTTGAGCTTGTATTTACATTCATGAGTAGATAAACTTGTAGCTTAGGGATTGATGTAGTTGATTAAGTTTATGGATTGATTTATAGTTTAAGTTGTGCAATGTTATTGTGTTTGTAATCTTGATTTAATGCTTTCAATCAATTGGCCATTAGTTGAATGATTTAAGTTTCAAATCTAGCTCGGGAGAGGGGATTTGATCTAGACTTACTCAAGATTGCATGAATAAAGTTTACTTTCTAATTCTTGACGGTTTTAGATTAACTTTAGAATTGGTTAAAAGATCTCATTGCCTTGCATATTAATAAACTTAGATAGGGATATCAAGTTGGTTAATTTGCATGAGAATCAATTATACTCGGGAGAGGTAGTTGTGATTAAAGGGTCTTTGGCTCATAATTTCATTGTGCATAATAACTTATTCTTTAAAATCAATTCTAAACGAAATCAGCGAAATCAATTCCCTAAGTAGTTTTCCCAATTGAATTTCCATTCTTTTTACTTGCTTTGATTTGGTTTTATTATCATCTTTTCATAACTTTTTGATCCCTAAATAAAATTGGGCAAGATTATTCACAATACTTGATTTGCTTAAAAATCCAATCCAGAGGACGACATTCGAATTTACTTTCACTATATTATTACTTGACCCGTACACTTGCGGTTAGCAATTTGCACATCAAGAGCAAAAGTTGAGGTTATTGAAAGGCTAGAGCCACCGAATTCAGTGAAGGGAATTCAGAGTTTTTTAGGACATGCTGGATTTTAGAGGAGGTTCATAAAGGATTTTTCCAAAATCAGTAAACCTCTTTGTAACTTATTGTGCACTGATCATGTTTTTTACTTTAATTCAGATTGTAGGAAGGCTTTTGAGACTTTAAAGGCTGCTTTAATCTCAGCACCCATTCTTTGCGCACCTAATTGGAATTTGCCATTTGAGGTAATGTGTGATGCGAGTGATGCTGTGATAGGTGCGATGCTGGGGCAAAAGCACGGCAAATTTATCCATCCTATATATTATGCAAGCAAGGTCTTAAATGAAGCACAAGTCAACTATACAACTACTGAAAAAAAGTTGTTAGCTGTGGTGTTCGCTTTTGAGAAGTTCCGGCCATATTTGGTTGGATCAAAAGTCACGGTTTTCACGGATCATGCAGCAATAAGGTATTTAATATAGAAGAAAGATGCAAAGCCTAGACTAATTCGTTGGGTTTTACTATTGCAGGAATTTGACTTGGAGATAAAGGACAAGAAAGGATCAGAAAATGTCATTGTAGATCATTTATCTCGTCTTGATCCGTCATCATCTTTTCTGGAGAAATCTGCCATTTCCGATTCTTTTCCAGATGAACAGCTCTTTGCTGTGGAAGTAAAGGTAGTTAGGGATGTCCCTTGGTATGCTGATATTGCAAACTTTTTGGTAAAGGGAGTCACCCCTATTGACATGGATTGGAGGCAAAAGAAAAAGTTTAAGCATGATGCAAAATTTTTCTTTTGGGATGAGCCATTTATGTATAAGCAATGTTCTGATGGTATTATTCGTAGGTGTGTTTCAGGTGCTGAAGCAAAGGAAATTCTGGAGCAATGTCACTTTTCGCCGTATGGAGGTCATTTCAGCGGTCAGAGGACGACTATGAGGATTTTGCATTGCGGATTTTTCTGGCCTACGTTATTCAAGGATGCCCATTGGTTCTACAAGCAATGTGATGCTTGCCAAAGGAGAGAAAATTTGGGGCCTAGAGATGAAATACCTCTTACTTATATTTTAGAAGTTGAATTATTCGATGTATGGGGTATTGACTTTATGGGGCCATTTCCTCCTTCTAATGGCAATGTTTTTATCTTATTGGCAGTTGATTATGTGTCCAAGTGGGTGGAGGCCATTGCATGCCATCAGAGTGATGCCAAGACAGTTTCAAGGTTTCTTCAATCGCACATCTTTGCGCGGTTTGGGACACCTAGGGCTCTAGTGAGTGATGAGGGTACACATTTTGTTAATAATATCTTAACTAAGCTTTTAGCTATGTATGGGATTAAGCATAGGATAGCTACCCCTTATCACCCACAAGCAAATGGTCAAGCTGAAATTAGTAATAGGGAAATTAAAGCTATTTTAGAGAAAGTAGTCCATCCATCTAGAAACGATTGGTGCTTTAGGTTGGATGAGGCTCTTTGCGCTTATAGGACAGGTTATAAGACTCGTCTAGGTATGTCTCCCTATAGGTTAGTATACGGGAAAGCTTGCCATTTACCATTAGAGCTTGAGCATAAAACATTTTGGGCTTTGAAAAAGTTAAATTTTGATCTGAGTTGTGCATGAGCAATAAGAATGCTACAGCTTAATGAGTTAGAAGAATTTCGTCAGTTTTCTTATGAAAATGTGAAAATGTATAAAGAAAAGACTAAGCTGTGGCATGACAAGAAAATAAAGTCCAAAGAATTTGTCAAGGGTCAAAAAGTTTTGCTTTATAATTTTAGATTAAAACTATTTCCGGGAAAATTGAAATCTAAATGGTCAGGACCATTTATTGTGGTTGAGGTTTTTCCCAATGGAGCAATTACTTTGCA
Source organism: Luffa acutangula (assembly GCA_036850905.1). NCBI lineage: Eukaryota > Viridiplantae > Streptophyta > Magnoliopsida > Cucurbitales > Cucurbitaceae > Luffa > Luffa acutangula. The sequence goes on from CM072087.1 coordinate 22,623,155, forward strand.
GGATGAAAAAGATGGGAGAGTGTTCAAGGTGAATGGACAGTGTGTGAAGCATTATTGGGGAGAGGAATTTCAGTCGAAATATCCTTCCCTAAGGTTGCTTGATGATTGAGAGAGCAGGACTTTTGCGGGAGCATTTCACAGAGCAAAATTTTGAGCTCCTAGACTTTGTATTGATTTTATTTTTCGCTGATTTGTTTTTAATTTCGGTTGGGTTAGATTTGATTTTGCATGATTTATTAGATTTTATCTTAAAAAAAAATATTTTCTGGTATTTTTGGTAGTTTAGATTTTATCTATTTTTAAATTTAGTTTGATTTTATTTTCGGGTTATTTATTTAGAGTATCTTTATATTATCTTTTTATTGGTTTGATTTTATTTAGATTTTACTTTCAGTTATTTGAATTCAGTTTAATTTGAATTAATAAAGATTTTCCATAGTTTATTCGGCTTCTTTTAAGAATAAAAGATTAAGTTTGATTTGATCGGTTAAGTTACATATGAATTTAAAAGATTTGATTTTCTTATTTTGAAATTTAAATTCCGTATCTAAGATTCGGTAGGTTCAGAAGATTGTTGCAGCAAGGATAAATGCTGGAGCAAATTTATTGTACGAATAGGAAGGATTTTAGCGTGAGTAATTATTTTTACCGTTGGGATTTTTTAATTTCTATGGGCATGTGAATTGTAGGGATGCTGCCACATGTCATGCAGGGATAATCCAACGGTTTAGCCATTGACAACATGCCGTTATTTCCCATAGATGGTTGAAATCCCACGATTTCACCGTCAGGGATTTGAATTGCAAAGTAGATATGAACGGTAAAACCATTTATTACGGATCAAATCCTTTCAGTCAGGATTTCAAATTGCTGGAGCCTTATTTATTTGCAGACATTGGTACGTTTCTCCTCACTTCGTCTTCTTGATTCTATCTTGCCATCTGCATTCTTTCTTTCACCTTTTCATTCTCTACATAACCCTTTGAGTTATATATGGCCAAAATAAGAGCTAGGAAAGAGAGGGAGAGTGAAGAAGAGGAGGTGTCGGTCACGCTGGAAGTGCAAAAAGGGAAAACCAAAAAGAAAAGAACGCTGGAGGAAAAGGAAGCAAAGAAAAGGAGAAGGCAGCAAAGGGCTGCAGAACATGAGGAAGTTCAGGAGGTGGCAGACGTTGTTGCCACTACTGCGGAAGAAGGAATTATTCAAGAACTTGAAGTACAAAACCCAGATACGGTTCAAGAAAAGATTGATGAGAAAAATCAAGAAACGAAGGTTGAAGAGCAGGTTGAGGGTGAGCCTAACAACGAGAAAACACCGGAGTTGGCGCAGGAGGCTCATGTTGAAGTCATTATACCTGAACCGCCCAGACGCCGCCGCATCAAGAGGAAGGCGGGTCGCGCGAGGGTGATTTGGAACACTCCATCGCCTCCGACGTCGGACTCTGAGGAAGAAAAAAGGGAAGCTGAGAATAAGAAAAAAGAAGAAGAGGCAAGAAAGGCAGAAGAGGAGCGTTTGCGCGAACAGAGAGAAAACAAGGGCAAAGGAATTGCTGAAGCATCAGGAGAGATTGAGGAGTCGAGGGCACCATTCATTCTCTTTGTCAATGAACTTGCCAGAGAAAAATACCAGGAGGTGCTGAAGCGGGATTTCTTGTTCGAGCGAGGATTTGGCAGTGATTTTCCCAAGTTCTTGGAGTCTGGAATAATGAACCTCGGGTGGAGGAAATTTTGTGCGAAACCAGAACCTGTCAATTCCAACATTGTTCGGGAATTTTACGCCAACCTTGACGTTAAGAATTATTTTGAGCTTATCATTCCAGGAGTGCCTGTACAGTGGAGTCCTGAGGCCATTCATGAATTGTTCGATCTCCAGGATTTTCCGCATGCCGTTTTTAATGAGATGGTGGATGGACCATCTTGTGATCAACTGAGTGCGGCTTTCCGGGAGGTAGGTATTGAGGGGGCTCAATGGAGGGTGTCGCAGACGCGGAAGCATACGTTTCAAGTTGCTTATTTGAAGAGTGAAGCTAACACTTGGATGGGTTTCATTAGGCTACGCTTGCTGCCGACAACACACGACTCCACAGTATCTTGGGACAGGGTATTGCTTGCCTTTGCCATTCTTCGCTCGATGAGTATTGATGTAGGAAAAATTATTTCTTTTGAGATTGTTGATTGCTGGACAAAGAAGGTGGGGAAGCTGTTCTTTCCAAACACGATTACAATGTTATGCAGCAAGGCAGGAGTGCCCACGGTTCCAGAAGATATGATCATGCCTGATTAGGGAATCATTGACACACCTAATCTGGCGCGGCTTCAGCGTACGCAAGAGGCTCGCCAGGGAGGGCTGGTGTATGGCGTTAATCAGATCCTAGAGCAACTGACAGTGTTGACAAGTAGGTTAGAATTTGCTGAAAGGTAAGCTCAGACCTATTGGACTTATGCTAAAAGGAGAGATGATGCGCTCAGGGGGGCCTTGCAAACCAATTTCTCAAGACCATATCAGGCCTTTCCAGTGTTTCCCGATGATTTGTTTAATCTTTGGATACCACCCCGCCTGTTGAACGAGAAGAGGATGTTGATGAGGAGCAGGGTCAGAAAGACTGACTGATGGGATAACCTGGAGCGAGCATTACTTTTGTTTCTCCATTTTTGTTTGCTCGCGCATATTGTCCCTGCTCACTGATATAACTGCTTGTCTTATTTCTTTTTAATTTTTTTTGCTTCGAAAAAAATATATCTGATGTGTAATTTCTTTTCTATGATTTTAATGAAATTTCTGAATGTTTCTATTTTGCTCGAGCATTCCTCTCCGTCAAATTAAAATTTGTTAGGTTATTGAGTAACCAGGGACATTTGTGATACCCACAAGGTAGTTATTTAGGCCTCAATTATATAGGGATTTGTGTCCTTTATGCTTATTAGGGTTGGTTTTGGATAAATATTACATGTTTTAACCCATTTGGAAGAATGGAAGCATTGGAAATTATTTTGTGCAGATTATGCTGCTGAGCGACTGGAGGGAGCAAATTCTATGCTGCAGCAAAACTGGGAGCAGAAACTGCCACATCACAGCTCGTTAGCCAACTTCATGAACCGACTTCTGTTGAGTAATTTTCGTGATAAAGAAGCAAGGAGAGCCCTACACGTGTCCAAGTTGACCTAATTCAAGTCTCCTCTCCTTCTATAAAAGGAAGTAGCCGTCCAAGTCAAATTCATTCCATGTTTTCCCTTGGAAGCCGAATATTTTAGAGAGATTGAAGATCATCAAGAACACCATCTTCCGCAAGCTGATTAGGGAGTTCATTTCCTTTGTTAACTTGTGGTTATGGACATGCATACTCAGATTGTAATTCGTATTCTTATGCCTATTATGAACTAAGTAGCTTAAGGTGTTGGTTAGGAATAATGTGATTACTGTGTTTCATTTCTAGTAATATATTGACTATCGCATTTTGGTTAATTGTTGTGCTTATTCTCATTTTATGCCCGCCTGGCCAACCGGTATGGATAGCTCTCTCTAGTTTCAGGGATGATTTAGAGAGTGTGTGGCAATTTCCCACACTACGATCATTGTGTATTGGTGAACGCCAGGGACTGAGCTAGGGATAGCCAGTTGCCTAGTGCGTGACCGGTCGCTCTTCATTGGGTTTGAAACACATCCCAAAAGATCCGGAGTTCCGGGAGGAATCCGCTAATAATACTGCGAGAAATGCATGATCAATAATATTGCTAGAGCATATCTTAGAACAGTCACTAAAACCTAACCAGCGCCTGTCTTTAATCTGTCTATCTATTTGTTTACTTGTTGTTCTGTCATTTATTTTGCTTCAGCATAATTCCGATAAAACCCAATCATTTTATTATTCTTGAAACCATTAAAAAGTTACACAAAAATAGGTAGTCTCTTCAAGATTGTCGTTCAAAAAGGTTGTCTTGACATCCATTTGCGTTATTTCATAATCATAATATGTGGCAATGGATAAGAGTATTCTAATCGACTTAAGCATGGCAACAGGGGAAAAAGTTTCTTCATAATCCATTCCTTCCTGCTGGGTAAAACCCTTTGCCACAAGTCGAGCCTTAAAGGTTTGAACCTTACCAGCTTGGTCTCGTTTTCTTTTGTAGATCCATTTACAACCAATAGGTTTTACCCCATCCAACTGTTCTACAAGTTCCCAGACCGAATTGAAGTACATTGACTCCATTTCGAGATCCATGGCTTTGATCCACTAGTCCTTATCAACATCATTTATTGAAGGATTAAAGGATAATGAATCCTCTACACCATCATCAGCTATGATGGTTTGAGTTTCTATTAAACCCATGTAGCGGTCATATTGTATTATAACCCTCCCACTACGTCGAGGCTCTCTCACTATTTGAGATGGATGTGTTTGATTAACAACTTTTGATGGACCAGCTTGATCTACAATTTTTGTAGATTCTTTTGTAGTTTTTCTTGAAATCTCATCTAATAGTAGTTTACTGCGAGGTCGATGATCTTTTATGTGATCTTCCTCAAGGAATGTAGCATTTGTCGATACAATCACTTTGTTATCCTGAGGGTTGTAAAATAGACCACCTTTCGTTTATTTAGGATATCCTATAAAGAAGCACAGTTTTGAATGTCGTTCCAATTTGGGTTTTGCACCAACGCATGTGCCGGGCATCCCCAAATTTTGAAGTGACGTAAACTACTTTTACGCCCTTTCCATAGCTCATAGGGTGTTTCAGAAACACTCTTAGAGGGAACCATGTTCAAAATGTATACAGCAGTCTCAACTGCATGTCCCCAAAACAAATCAGGCAACTGAGCATAGCTCATCATTGATCGAACCATGTCTAACAGAGTTCGGTTTTTCCTCTCTGATTCACCATTTTATTGTGGTGTAGCAGGGGCTTAGAGTTGAGACGTAATTCCATGTTCTATCAAATAGCCTTGGAACTGTGAGTCCATATATTCTCCACCTCGATCTGATCGTAGTGTTTTAATTGTTTTACCTAATTGGTTCTCAACCTCGGTCTTGTACTCTTTGAACTTTTCAAGGGATTAAAACTTATGATGCATTAGGTAAAGATAGCTGACGAAATATTCATACCCTCCTCGTGCTTTGACATTCATTGGACCACAGAGATCTGAATGCACGAGTTCTAAGGGTTCTTTGGCCCGATAACCTTTTTCCGAAAAAGGTCGTTTGGTCATTTTTCCCTCGAGGCAGGACTCACATGGTGGTAACAAGTCATCTTCTAACTGATTTAGTAGTCCACTCTTTACCAATCTTTCAGTCCTATTGCGATTTATGTGGCCTAATCTCAAGTGCCAAGGATAGGTATTAGGAGAAACTTTTCGCCTTTTGTTTTGAGTTTCTGCTACTTTAAACATTTCCATATTAAAAATAGCTTTAACTTGAATTGGCCTTAACACGTATAAGTTGCTTTCAAGTTTTGCAGAACATATATGCATACCTCTTTTGTTAACAAACACTTTATTAATATCAAAAGATACTTGGTATTCATGTTCAATCAAACAAGAGATAGAGATTAAGTTCCTTTTTATATCGGGAACGTACAAGACATTTTCAAGTAAAAAAAAATCTATCTCCAAAAGACAACTTGAGAGTTCCTGAAGCACTGGCTGTGATGACCTCTCCAGTTCCAACTTTGAGAGTTACTTCATCGTCTTCCAGCATATGTCAGGAGCTAATTTCCTGTAAAGAAGAGTATACATGGTTAGTCGCTCCTGAATCTAATATCCAGGTAGAGCTATCTTGCTCAACTAAACATGTTTCAATAACGAGCAAATCATATTTACCTTGTTTTTCTTTTTCAGCATTATTTTCTTCAAGGTACTTGGGACAGCTGCGGTTCCAATGTCTGTCTACATTACAATTGAAACATTTTCCTTTATCTGCAGCTTTAGTTTTTACCTTGCTTCCCATAGGAGCTTTTCCTTTCCCTTTATCCTTCTTTTTCTTCATTTGAATACCCTTATTCTTTGAAGTGGAAGGTCCAGACTTGGTTCCCGAGTACGATCCTTTTTAGAACCTCTTGGTTGTAGCAACATTTGCCTCCCCTTCATGTCCTCTCTTAGTGAGACTTTGGTAAGTCTGGAGCTCGTTTAGCAAAGTGGTCAAGTTAAAGTCTATTTTGTTCATGACAACGTTTGTCCTGAACTGAATGAAGCTCTTCGGAAGAGACTCCATTATGAAACTTACTTGACTACCCTCGTCAATTGTAGCACCGTTTACTTCAACAATGTTAAACTGAACCATCATGTTCAAAACATGTTCCCTAACTGAAGCACTTTCCTTCATTCGGGAATTGTAAACATTCTTGAGAGCTTCGTGCCTAATTTGTGAGGACAGTTGTCCAAACATGCATACTTTGCAACGAAGTCATGATCTCCCTTGTGGTGACCATCCTCTCGTGCTTTTTTGATAAGACATCTGAGATGTTTGCTAAGATATAGACCCTTGCCTTTTCATTTGTCTGAGTCCATTTCTCATATGGTTCTCGAACAATTCGGTTTGTTGAGGAGCCAGGGTTAGGTGGACACTCTTCGGTAAGGACAAATCTAAGATCCTCGATTACTAGTATTGTGTTCAGATTAGACTTCCAAGTTCTATAGTTATCCCCGTTAATCTTATCTGAAGCGAGTAATTGTACTAGTGAGCTAGACATGATGAAAAATTAAACAAAGCTATTAGTAATTGCTTATTAACCATTTTTGAAAAAATCCATTCAGTTTTGAGCAAAAGTAATAATGTACCCATGATTATTATTTTGCAACGACACTTTTAGTGAGTTAGAGCAACTGCTACCGAGGGGCAGTCAATTACTCTTTCACTAAACCAAGACGTTCTTGACTAAATACTAATCCCATATTAACTCTTATTCCTATAGTGGTTTAGTTATCGTTACGTTTGGTCAGGAATATACTAACACTTAGTAATCCTTGTAAGTGTGACCCACCGTTTTAAGATTACAGAGAACGACCCCAACAATGCTACCGAATTGAAAAGCTAATGTTGGAAAGGGTTCTAAGTAATCCTATCCATCTCTGGAGTTTGTGTTGTTCTGATCTCCATGTCACAACCCTCCGAATGGTTAGTAGCTACATGGCATACAAGCAGGCGCAACATGGAAATCTCACGGTTCAACCTAACAGAGGAGACCGCATGATGTGTTGACACACTTCCTTCACTCACTTACTATAAATACTTTCTCCATTCACCTTGTTATCAATTTATGAAAATACCTTCTAAATGGAGCAGTTGAGGTATAATCAACACGAGGCCAAGCATAAATCTCACGTTGTGAACAAAAAGGGGAGAACGTGAAAGGGAAATGGATTTGATATATCTCTCCCCTCCCACTAAGTATTTTAAACGGTTTTGGGTATACTTATACTTAGGCGAATTCCAGCTAATTGAATAACCCTAAGTCTAAGTTCATTTTAATCTTACGATGTCTAAGTGATAACGATTTAAACCTCACATCACACACGTGCATGCTCATAAAACTGGGTTAACTTTAACTCAAGAACCAACTTGATGCCCAGGTAGGAGGTGTTCCGTAAACCGTCAACTTAAATACCTCCAGCCTTAGACAACATCTTGTCGGGTGAGTTCTCTTGTAACCTATGTTTTACAAACTTATTGACCTATTTGAATCTAATTGAAATCGATCGAGAGTTGGACTCAATTTAACCCTAAGTGAGCATGCACCTTTTCTTTGTTATAGATTTTAGATTTCTAAGAGATTTATAACAATTATAAATATAAACTATAACAACGTTGTCATTTGAATATAACTCTTATAAGCAAAATTCTAAAGAAATTTCATGCTTCATGCTAGGTTAATTTTATCTTTGAATATATAACTTTTATATATCAATTAATCAATTTTAATTAACCATTCAAGCATGAATCTTCCTAAATCAATACAACACTTATGTCAATTAAACATGAAATTTCGCTCATGCATTTGAATTATTAATAACACTTATTAAAATTAAAAATGCATGAACAGGCTTTCCTATGGTGGGATTTTAATCTATATGGCATGTTCATAATGCACATACATTTAATCTAATTAAACCATACATTCTCAATGCATAAAAGAAATTAAATCAAGACTAAAATGGAATGGTTTGGCAATTTAAAACAAGCAATTTAACTAACTATTACAATAATAATTAATAAATAAAAGCTTGTAGCAATCCCAAGCTTCATGAACCGACCCGAACCAACCCTCCAAGGAGTGAACCGACCTTCAAAAGTGTGTAAAGAAGCTGCAACAGACCGAACCGGACCCCAACAGAAGCAGCTGAACCGAACTAGACTGGAAAAAAACTATTGCTGGAATTTTGGTGCATCAGCGTCGGGACGCTACATGAAGAGCGTCTTGATGCTCTTGAGGCAGCAGCCCACTGCTGCTGTTTTTCTGCTGCGTCTTCTCCCGTTTTGCTTTGATTTTACAGCCTATATGGACTCTAATGACTCTGTAAAAATTACAGACTCTAGAACACACATTAACACTCTTACATTTCCGAGAAATTACAATTTCATGAAGATTTGAAAGCTCAAAAAATTGCCAAACCAGAACACTTCCATTTTAGCACACAGAAAATTCAATTTCAAAATGATACCCACCACAGCAAAATTAAAACGACTTAAGTGCTCTAATCATGCTCTGATACCAATTGAAGGTGTTTATATAACACATGCAGAAGAAATTGAAGATCGAAATCACTTATGACATTCAATTTTGCTCCTAAAGCATGCATGTTTTATAAAAGACAGAATAGAGAGGTTAGAGAACACCAACTTTTGTAGCTCACTTATGTGGAAATCCTTATGGTGTTTTCCTCTCCTATGCTCCTTGGACAACCTCTAGAGTCTTCCCTACTATTCTCTTGGGCCTAGAAAGACTTGTGGGAGTCTATAGTAGTAAGAAATAGGAAGGGAATCCTTGAAGGTACAAGCTTTAGGAAGAAATGAGATGAGAGAGTGTTTGAGGGAGAAATTCTGCAACATTACACTAAGATGAATGCTCGAAATCTCTTGAATCTGATTCAAGCTCCTTATATAGACCTCTCCCATGAAAAGACAAGCTTCGTGACACTAGACACATGGTGAAAATGCAACTCATAGTGGATTCTAGGTGTTTAATCACAACACATGCATCTAGTGCATGGTTGTGTTGTTTTCCACTATGCATCATAATGCAAGAGTGGGAATGCCACTAAATCCACTATGATTTGAATCCTAATTGTGAATTTTCAGCTTGCAATTCATTTGAATTGAAAATTGAAAATTGAAATTGATTTCTAGGCAATTAATTGGGACATTTCCAAGTAATTTTGATATGATTAATCCAATTAATCTTTATCACCTAGTGCCATGATTCCTAATACATATATATGATATTTAATAACCTTTTAAATACCTTATCACTCAATTCCTAATTTAATTCATAATTAAATTATTGTGTCGAACACGTTTTACGATAAAACCCTATTTCCCATTTTTTAACGATTCAAAGATTCCTATCAAAATATCTTAGGCTTTAATCCGATATGAGCTAGTAGGGGGACCTAATGGACCTATAGATCATGGGCTCCAACGATTTGAGGCTAACCGACTAATCTCATTATCTAAGCTAGCCAACATTCGTTAACTACCGGGACACTCCACTATAGCCCAATAGTTGCACTCCCCTCACTATAGATATATTTTCGTCCACTTGATTTAACCATGTTTAGTAAGTCGTTCCTTCACAGGTTGTTCGTAGCTATAGCTAGGTCAAATAACCGTTTCACCCCTATAGTACTTCATGTTCCTTAAGTTCTACTAATCCTCTAATGAAAAGACGATTTGTGGTCCAACCATCAAACCTATGTCCCTCTCGATCTAACGAGAGGGTGGGGCCCCTTTTTCAAGTCTTGGAGTTAGTAGTTAAGAGAACAACCTCTCTACTATCCCTGAAATGGGTAGGAGTGAATTTCGTCTTGTGAAACTATGTCCCTAGCTATCTATTCGATTTTATCCCCAAAATGGTAGGTTTGTTGAGTCGGCGATGTTGGCCACTCTCACCCATGCAGATCAAAGGATAATCTTGTATAAACAGGATTTCATTGTTAACTCATGATTAAGAATGAGTTACCTAGGTCATCTATGAGAAATAGTCAGTTTCTTCAATAAACGACGTTATAAAGAGAAAGTGACTTATTTCGTGGTCCTGTCTTATGCAAACTCGTTGCAGAGAAACTCAAACATTAGTATTTAGTCAAGAATGTCTTGGTTTAGTGAAGGAGTAATTGACTTCGCCTCGGTAGCAGTGTCGTTGCAAAATAATAATCTTGGGTACATTATTACTTTTGCTAATAAGCAATTTTCTGATAGTTTTGTTTAATTTTTCAGCATGTCTAGCTCACTAGTTCAATTACTCGCTTCAGATAAACTAAACGGAGATAACTATGGAACTTGGAAGTCAAATCTGAATACCATACTAGTAATCGATGATCTTAGATTTGTCTTAACCGAAGAGTGTAACCCAAACCCTGGGTCATCGAAAAACTGAAGTGCTCGAGATACTTATGAGAAATGGACTCGTGCAAATGATAAAGCAAGAGTCTATATCTTAGTTAGCATTTGAAATATCTTGTCTTAAAAGCACGAGAGGATGGTAACCGCAAGGGAGATCATGGCTTTGCTACAAGGTAAGTTTGGACAACTGTCCTTGCAAACTAGACATGAAGCTCTAAAAAAAGTTTACAATTCTCGTATGAAGGAAGGTGCTTCTGTAAGGGAACATTTTTTGAACATGTTGGTCTAGTTCAATGGGGCCGAAGTAAACAGTGCTACCATAGACGAGGGTAGTTAGGTTAGTTTTATAATGGAGTCTCTTCCAAAGAGCTTCATTCAGTTCAGGACAAATGTTGTCATGAACAAAATAGACTATAACCAAACCTACCAAAGTCTCACAAAAAGGGGACAAGAAGAGGAAGAAAACGTTACACCAAGAGGTTCCAAAAAGGATCATCCTCAAGAACCATGTCTAGACCTTCCACTTCGAAGAATAAGAGTATTCAGATGAAGAAAAAGAAGGAGAAAGGGAAAGGAAAAGCTCCGATGGTAAGCAAGGCAAAAACCAAAGTTGCAGATAAAGGAAATGTTTCCACTGTAACGTTGATGGACATTGGAAACACAATTGTCCAAAATACCTTGCAGACTAGTAGACAGAAAAAAAGAAACAAGGTAAATTTGATTTGCTCGTTATTGAAACATATTTAGTTGAGCAAGATAGCTCTGTTTGGATATTAGATTCAGGAGCAACTAACCATGTATGCTCTTCTTTAAAATAAATTAGTTCCTGGCACATGCTAACAGATGGCGAGGTATCTCTCAGAGTTGGAACACGAGAGGTTGTCTCAGCCAGAGCTACAGGAACTCTAAAGTTTTCTTTTGCAGATAGTTTTTTATTGAAAATGTCTTGTATGTTCCTGATATCAAAAGAAACTTAATATCTATCTCTTGTTTAATTGAACATATGTACCAAGTATTTTTTTATCATAATGAAGTGTTTATTAACAAAATAGGTATGAAAATATGTTCTTCAAAACATGGAAGCAACTTATACGTGTTAAGACCTATTCAAGTTAAAGCTATTTTCAATTCAAAATTTGTTTAAATAGTTGAGACTCAAAACAAAATGCGAAAAGTTTCTCCCAATACCTATCTTTGGCACTTGTGATTAGACCACATAAATCGCAATCGGATTGAAAGATTGGTAAGGACGGGACTATTGAATCATTTAGAAGATGACTTGTTTCCACCATGTGAGACCTTCCTCTAGGGAAAAATGACGTAACGACCTTTTTCTGAAAAAGGTTATAGGGCCAAAGAACCCTTAGAACTCGTGCATCCGGATCTCTGTGGTCCCATGAATGTCAAAGCACGAGGAGGGTATGAATATTTCATCAGTTTCATTGATGACTATTCAAGGTATGGCTACCTTTACCTAATGCATCACAAGTCTGAAGCTCTTGAAAAATTCAAGGAGTACAAGACCGAGGTTGGGAACCATTTAGGTAAAAAAGTTAAAACACTACGATAATATCGAGGTGGAGAATATATGGACCTACAATTCCAGGATTATTTGATAGAACATGGAATCATGTCCCAACTCTCAGCCCCTGTTACACCACAAAAAAATGGGGTATTAGAGAGGAGAAACCGAACCTTGTTGGACATGGTTCGATCAATGATGAGCTATGCTCAGTTGCCTGATTCGTTATTGGGATATGCAGTAGAGACTTCTGTATACATTTTGAACATGGTTCCCTCTAAAAGTGTTCCTGAAACACCCTATGAGTTATGGAGAGGGCGTAAAGGTAGTTTACGACACTTCAGAATTTGGGGAAGCCCGACACACGTGTTGGTGCAAAACCCAAAGAAATTGGAACAACGTTCAAAACTGTGCTTGTTTGTGGGATATCCTAGAGAAACGAAAGGTGGTGGTCTATTTTACGATCCTCGGGAAAATAAAGTGATTGTACTGACAAACGCTACATTCATTGAGGAAGATCACATAAGAGAACATCGACCTCGCAGTAAACTAGTATTAGATGAGATTTCAAGAAAAATTACAAAAGAACCTACAAAAGTTTTTGATCAAGCTTGTCCATCAAAAGTTGTTAATCAAACACATCCATCTCAAGAAGTGAGAGAACCTCGACGTAGTGGGAGGGTTATAATACAACCCGATCATTACATGGGTTTAAGAGAAACTGAAACCATCATACCTGATGATGGTATAGAGGATCCATTGACCTTTAATAAGGCAATAAATGATGTTCATAAGGGCTAGTGGATCAAAGCCATAGATCTCAAAATGGAGTCAATGTACTTCAATTCGGTCCCGGATGGGGTAAAACACATTGGTTGCAAATGGAGCTACAAAAGAAAACGAGACCAAGCCGATAAGGTTCAAACCTTTAAGGCTCGACTTAGGGCAAAGGGTTTTACCTAGTGGGAAGGAGTGGATTTTGAAGAAACTTTTTCACCTGTTGCCATGCTTAAGCCGATTAGAATACTCTTATCTATTGCCACATTTTATAATTATGAAATATGGCAAATGGATGTCAAGACAACTTTTTTGAACGACAATCTTGAAGAGACTAACTATATGGCTCAACCAGAGGGATTCATAGTCCAGGGTGATGAGCAAAAAGTATTCAAACTTAAACGATCCATTTATGGATTAAAACAAGCATCAAGATCTTGGAATATACGTTTTGAGACTGCGATAAAAAAGTATGGTTTCGAGCAGAATATTGACGAACCTTGTGTTTGCAAGAAAATCGTCAAATCCACTATAGCTTTTCTAGTTCTATATGAAGATGATATCCTACTTATTGGGAATAAAGTAGGATTCCTGACTCCCGTAAAACAATGTCTAGCAACTCAATTCCAAATGAAAGATTAGGGTGAGGCTCAATTTGTTATGGGCATTGAAATAAATAGAGATAGAAACAACAAAACGCTAGCACTGTCTCAAGCCTCATATATGTTGGTACGATATTCGATGCAAAACTCCAAGAAAGGGTTAATACCTTTTAGGCACGGGGTTCATCTGTCAAATGAACAAAGTTGTAAGACACCTCAAGAAGTTGAGGAAATGACACACATTCCTTATGCATCAGCCTGATTTAAGGATCGTTTCGACGTGTTTAGGGTCTTTCGGTAAGCTCTCGGTGTTACCCACGATCTATTAAGCTCGTAATAAATTTACCCACTCTTGTTCGATGTTTGAATTGAGTTTCGTGGTTGATTCTTGCTTTTCAAGTGCTGTTTGGAGCCGTCTTGGGTTCGAAATCATCCCTATCTTGAACTTGAACACCAAGTGCCTGGGGTCTCTAAGCAAGTGGTTTTGAACCTCTTTGCTTGTTGGACAACACGTGTTCGAGGTCTTTTGGACGCTGAACGGTAAATTCCAGCACCCCTGGTTCCTTTTGTCAAGTCTATTAGGTGCTTTAAGTTTTTCCTAATCCTTAGAAATTGTTGGTTGTATTTCGGGCTCCTTAGGCTCTTCCGATTAATCCTGTTGGTTCTAGGTTCGCTTAGGAGCGCTTATAGGTAAGTAGTTCCTACTTGTTGAAGTCTGTTTCACTATGTGATGCATTCTGATTGATTTCTTGCTTTATAACTGTTCTCATGTTGCTTGTTTCTCTGAATATATATGCATACATGAAATCGTTGAAAAACATAAACTTTTCTTTCATAATGATTGGTTGTAAAACATGATTGGTTCTCTTATGCATTCATGAGTGAGTCGAGAGCATGTGGTTGCATGTATATGCTTGGTGGGCATAGTACGTGAGTCTAGAAGCATTGCAGGGCATATGCATTCTAGATAGATGTGAGATAGAGGTCAGGGACTTAAAGTGTGAAAGAAAGGAATGTTGGGTGAGTGTCAGTGCACCTTGGGTACATACTTTAAGAGGAGCATCGTGGCCTTGGGTATAAACGGTCAAGGGTCGATGTGATGAATCTAGAAAGCAAGTGTTGGGCGCCTGGGGAAGGGGACATACTTTGCTAAGTCATCGGTGCACCTTGGGTATAAATAGTCAAGGGGCGATGCATAGTTCGAGGCCTTGGGTACAAATGATCAAGGGTCGAACGTCGAGCTCCGTAGAGAGCAGTGTGGCCCTAGGTACAAATGGTCAGGGGACAGTGCTACTTGAAGGATCTATCTTGGTTAGCGAGTTTCATAGGGAGTTGCATCAGTTGTGGCTTAGAAGAGTCATTCGTTTTACTAGTTTTGAGCATGTTGTTGTGTTTATCGCTTAAAGAAGCACATGGTGATGCAGAGGAGGCATATGAGGAAGGACCTTAGCTAGTTGTGTTGTTTTCCTTTAACTTTCATGTCGGATAGTTCGTTGTTCAGCTTGGATAAGGTAGTAATGTTTTATTTGTTGGGCAGTGGGATGTCCTAATTGTTTAGTTTCAAATTCATTCTTGTGAGACTCTAGGACTAGTCGTGTTTGTTTGGAAGAACTCAATCTAATCTTTTAGGTTTTAATAAATTTGTTACGAATAAATTGACATTTTAAGATTTTATTAAAGTTTTTCACAATATCAATCAAACTAAATGTGCCAATCCCCGACAACGGCACCAAAAACTTGATGTGGAATTTTCCTTACCGCAAGCGCACGGGTCAAGTAATAATAAAGTGTTCGTATAAATGAGTGTCGTCCTCTGGATTGGATTTTTAAGCAAATCAAGTATTGTGAATTGTCTTGCTCAATTTATTTAGGGATCAAAAAGTAGTGAGTGAATGATATGAAAACTAAATCAAAGTAAGTAAAAAGTGGAAATTCAATTGGGAAAAATACTTAGGGAATTGATTTCGCCGATTTAATCTAGGATTGATTTTATGGAGTAAGTTATTATGCACAATGAAATTATGAGCCTAAGACCCTTTTATCACAACTACCTCTCCCGAGTATAATTGATTCTCATGCAAATTAATCTACTCGATATCCCTATCTAAGTTGGTTAACATGCAAGGCAATGAGATCTTTTGACCAATTCCAAAGTTAATCTAAAACCGTCACGAATTAGAAAGTAAACTTTAGTCATGCAATCATGAGTAAGTCTATATTAAACCCCCTCTCCAAAGCTAGATTCAAAACTTAAATCATTCAACTAATGACCAATTAATTGAAAGCATTAAATCAAGATTACAAACATAATGAACATTGCACAACTTAAACCATAAATCAATCCATAAACAAAATCAACTACATCAATCCCTAATTTATGAGTTTAGCTACTCATGAATGGAATTACAAGCTCAACTACACAGAATAAAGCCATAAACTCTAGCTAAAGAAAAGGAAAGGGAAAAGAAAACTCAATATAGGCCAAGACCGAACATTCCAGTCACGATCCCCACGAACAATGGGTTGATTTCCAAATTGCTCTCTTTGCTTCAGCCCTCAATTGCTCTGTTTCTGCCCTGTTTACGGCTCCAAGAAGTCCCCAAATCAAATCCCCCAAAAACCTAGCCGAAAGAAAGCTTATATTCTGTTTTTTTTCGTCGTAGCGTCGAGACGCTGTCAAGACAGCGTCTCGACGCTGCCTCTAAAACACGCGCGTCTGGAATGGAAATAACGGTAGCGTCTCGACGCTATTGTCACAGCGTCTCGACGCTGTGACGCTGCCCCCTCTTCTAATTAAGGAAAACTAGCGTCGAGACCCTCCAAGAGTGGCGTCTCGACGCTGATGGGCAGAATGCCCTCTCTTGGCTCTAATCAACTTTCCGGTTCTTTGGCATATTTTCACGTCCCGAACACCTGATTAACTCCAATTCCACGTTTTAGCTCTAATCAACGCTTTCCTACAAAATAAACAATTAAGTGCAGTAAAATGGCCAATAAATCATAAAAGACTAGCTGAATTAAAAAGGGAAAAATAGCTAGCTATGCTCGCTATCAAATACCCCCAAACTTAAGCTTTTTCTAGTCCTCGAGCAAACTACAAATCAAACATACAGTAGAAGAATGGATGCAATAATCATAACTCAATCCTCAAGGCTCAAAAGTCAATAGTCAAGCAAGCAAGAGACATGCACACAAGGACCAATGAGGGAGACAAATTAAATTTTTTCCAAAATTAACTTGCACAAGCGAGATCTAACTCAACAAGACCAGACTCTACTAGCCCGAGATTGGATTATTAAACTCTCAGCTCATCTTCCCTCTACACTGGCACTAAGGTTTCACTAAGGAGTTAATGAGACAAATTAGTTTGTTTTCCTCCATACTTAGGTGCTTACAAATTACAATTAAATTTAGCATTTATATGTGGCACTAGCTTTCACACACCTATTGCAGGGACCCTTAACCTGAGATTTTTCTTGTTGGCCTAACTGATCACAACAGGGGTAGCTCTTTTTGCCTAAACTTTATTAAACATTTCAAACTGTGCACAGGCCATGGCATAATAATTTTTTTCTCAGTAGTAACAACAAGAATGATTTTTCTTTATGAGCATACATATCATATATTCTTTTCGTTCCTCCTAAGCAAGATCAAACACGCTTATTTGCAGACAATTAACTCTTTAGCTCTTCCCTACACCTATCGTGGTGACAACAAGCCTATGAACCCAATAATTCGCTCCTAAGCATTCAAATCCAAATCTAGCCAAGACAAATACTCTACTCATGCAAGCCATCTCGTAAAAAAAGTTTAAAAAATCTCCCTTTTTGGGCACTCATGCTTACAACTCATCGCAAGCTTGAAAATTGACAAGAAAGCCTATCCTAGGACATCATAATCATGCAAAAGTAGCATCCAGAAAACAACCAAATGCTCAATTCAAAGAAAGCTCAGAACTATAGCCCGAACTCAGATGCTCAAGGGCTCCACAAACATGCTAATCCACCCCCAAACTTAAAACATGCATTTTCCTCAATGTATAAATAAAATAAGGCATAATCAAGCATGAGAACAAAGAAAGAATGAAATGAGTGAATGATACTGGCCTGGAATGATCACGACTTCTTGATTGAGATCTTGAAAGCTTGAAAGCAAAGGAGAGACAGAAAACAAGACCTACAACACAAAAAACAAACAATAAATCAAAAGCAAACAGAAAAGCACAACTACCTTACTTGGGTTGCCTCCCATAAGCGCTTGTTTAACGTCTTTAGCTCGACGTGTTGACCATGCTTCAAGGAGGCTTCTTTTTCTGTGAATCCAACAGAGGTGCTCTTTCTTGCACCTTTCTTGTAGCCCATGAAAAGCACGTCAGAGTGTCCCTTAGAGTCTTCAACTGCTTTAAATATTTCTTTGTCATTCCTGACTCTAATAGTGAGCTCCCTGCGCTCAATATCAATAATCACTCGCCCAGTAGCGAGGAATGGTCTTCCTAGTATAACAGGCATTGTAGGATTTTCCACCATATCCATAAAATATAAATCAATAGGGAGGAAAAATCTACCTACTCTGATTAAAACATTTTCTATAATGCCAACTGGTCTAACCACAGACTGATCAGCCAATTGGAGCTTTACAGGAGTAGATTTAATCTCACCTATGTCTAAATTTTTGCATATAGATAGAGGAATGATATTAATGCTAGCACCTAAATCACATAAAGCTCTAAATGAATAAGTACCAAAACTGCAAGGAACAGAAAAACTCCCTGGGTCTGCCACTTTTTCAGGTACCTTCTGTTGTACTCTAGTGCTGCATGTGGAAGCGAGATATACGGTGTCAACCTTCTTTTCCTTTCGCTTCTTTGCTAACCACTCCTTCATGAACCTATTATACTGGGGCATCTCTAACGCCTCTGCAAAAGGAATATTAATGTTCAGATTCATAAAAGCATTCATAAACTTGTCAAACTGAACCTTATTATTCTTTTTCTTCTTTTTCTTTTTCTTTTCTTTGGGAACCATCAGTGCGGGAGAAGGAATAGGAGGCTCAGGTTCAGGCTTTTCAGCCTCATCTGATGATGTGTCCTCTTCAGCTTCCCCTGTGGGCGTGTCATAATCCTCAGACTCAGGCTCCCCTTCAGCTTCCTCCTGGTGCACAGTGATTGCCTTACAGTACTCCATCTGGGTTTTCTCTTGCTCAGTTGGGGCCTTACCTTTATTCATAGAACTCACAACATTTACCAGCTGTCCTAGCTGAGTCTCAATGTTCTTGATGGCAGCACTATGGACATTCACCGTGGTGTTGATGGCAATGACTGCCTCCTCTAACTTGGTTGTCCTGTTACTAGACTCTGCAATGAAAGCTCCAACAAGATCTTCTAACTTTTTATTTTCTTGAGTTTGAGGGGTAAAACCAGGAGGATTAAGAACATTCTTAGTATTTGCATAAGAGAAATTTTAATGGTTCTATTATTAGGGTGATAATGTGTAGGTGTAACATTATTATTATATCCTCTAAAATTAGAATTTGATACATACTAAACCTGTTTGATGGTCTCCTCCTGAGGTCTGGATGCTAAAGCGGCAGCTGATTCAATTGATTGAGCACTCCCTGTACCTGAAAATTTCATAAAAGCATTAGCAAGGGAAGTCACCTAGGCCTGGAGTGCACTTACTTTATCAACCTCAAACACTCCAGCAACAATCTTTTTGGGTGTAGACCGCTCAGATGGCCACTGATAGCTGTTGGTGGCCATATCCTCTAGAAGTGTGCGAGCGTTTTCCACGGTCTTGGACAACAGAGTCCCACCTGCAGCTGCATCAACAATCGTCTTTGTACTAGGAGCTAAACCATTATAAAACAATTGAACCTGAAGCCAGTTTGGGTATCCATGCTGAGGACACTTCCTCAACAACTATTTAAATCGCTCCCAAGCTTCGAACAACTGCTCATCATATTGTTGTTGGAATGTCCCAATCTCAGTCCTCAGCTTGACCGTCTTTGCAGGAGGGAAAAATTTCTTCAAAAAGGCCTGGACCAAAGCATCCCATGTGTTGATGCTCCCAGGGGGAATGGACTGCAACCAATCTCGTGCTTTATCCTGCAAAGAAAAAGGAAATAAGCGTAAGCGAATAGCATCCTCAGAAGCTCCATTAATTTTTACCGTTCGACAAATATCCAAAAATGATTTAAGATGAGAATTTGGATCCTCGATGGGCGATCCTCTATATGCACAGTCTCGAGCCATCTGAATTAGACTGGTCTTTAGCTCAAAGTTGTTGGCATTAATCGGGGCATAGACAATCCCTGACTATTGCCCCTGAAACACATGCTGAAAGTAGTCTCTAATAGGCCTAGGCTTCTCCGGTGGATTTTGGTCAGCCATGTGAATAATTTCTCTGTTTTCTCTTCGAATCCTATGAATTGTTCTTTCGATCTCGGGATCCAACGGTATCAATTCTCTACTACTATGCATACAAAACCAAAACTACCCTAAAAATGAACGAAAACAATTATGGAAAGAAATAAAGAAAAGAAAACAACTAATCTAAATATGGAAATTATAATCTAGGAAAGGAAACAAAATAACCTAATATGGAATGCAAAACTAAATACGGCAAAACACCAATAAGGAAACTAACAAATAAGGAAAAACTAATCTAAAAAGGAATAACAAGAAACAAATAAGGAAAGGTTTACACAACTAAAAGAAAAACTAAGCTAGAAAATCAAAATATGGAAAGAAAAACAAATAAGGGAGAAAATGCAAACGACCTAGCAAAGTAAAAATACACCCTAAGTTAAGATCAAATAATTTTTTCACAATATCAATCAAACTAAATGTGCCAATCCCCGACAACGGCGCCAAAAACTTGATGTGGAATTTTCGTTACCGCAAGCGCACGGGTCAAGTAATACTAAAGTGTTTGTATAAACGAGTGTCGTCCTCTGTATTGGATTTTTAAGCAAATCAAGTATTGTGAATTATCTTGCTCAAGTTTATTTAGGGATCAAAAAGTAGTGAGTGAATGATATGAAAACTAAATCAAAGTAAGTAAAAAGTGGAAATTCAATTGGGAAAATACTTAGGGAATTGATTTCGCTGATTTAATCTAGGATTGATTTCAAGGAGTAAGTTATTATGCATAATGAAATTATGAGCCTAAGACCCTTTTATCACAACTACCTCTCTCGAGTATAATTGATTCTCATGCAAATTAATCTACTCGATATCCCTATCAAAGTTGGTTAACATGCAAGGCAATGAGATCTTTTGACCAATTCTAATGTTAATCTAAAACCGTCACGAATTAGAAAGTAAACTTTAGTCATGCAATCTTGAGTAAGTCTATATTAAACCCCCTCTCCAGAGCTAGATTCAAAACTTAAATCATTCAACTAATGGCCAATTAATTGAAAGTATTAAATCAAGATTACAAACATAATGAACATTGCACAACTTAAACCATAAATAAATCCATAAACAAAATCAACTACATCAATCCCTAAGTTATGAGTTTAGCTACTCATGAATGGAATTACAAGCTCAACTAAACAGAATAAAGCCATAAACTCTAGCTAAAGAAAAGGAAAGGAAAAAGAAAACTCAATGTAGGCCGAGACCGAACGTTCTCGTCACGATCCCCACGAACAATGGATTGATTTCCAAATTGCTCTCTTTGCTTCAGCCCTCAATTGCTTTGTTTCTGCCCTGTTTACGTCTCCAAGAAGTCCCCAAATCGAATCCCCCAAAAACCTAGCCGAAATAAAGCTTATATTCTGTTTTTTTGTCGTAGCGTCGAGACGCTGTTAGACGGCGTCTCGGCGCTGCCTCTAAAACACGCCCGTTTGGAATTGAAATAACGGTAGCGTCGAGATGGTATTGTCACAGCGTCTCGACGCTGTGACGCTACCGCCTCTTCTAATTAAGGAAAACCAGTGTCGAGACCCTCCAAGAGTGGCGTCTCGACGCTGATGGGCAGAATGCCCTCTCTTCACTCCTTGTTGCTTATATTCTGCTTTTTTCGTCGTAGCGTCGAGACGCTGCCTCTAAAACACGCCCGTCTGGAATGGAAATAACGGTAGCGTCTCGACGCTATTGTCACAGCGTCTCGACGCTGTGACGCTACCGCCTCTTCTAATTAAGGAAAACTAGCGTCGAGACCCTCCAAGAGTGGCGTCGAGACCCTCCAAGAGTGGCGTCTCGATGCTGATGGGCAGAATGCCCTCTCTTGGCTCTAATCAACTTTCCGGTTCTTTGGCATATTTTCACGTCCCGAACACCCGATTAACTACAACTCCACGTTTTATCTCTAATCAACGCTTTCCTACAAAATAAACAATTAAGTGCAGTAAAATGGCCAATAAATCATTAAAGACTAGCTGAATTAAATAGGGAAAAATAGCTAGCTATGCTCGCTATCATTGTTATGCGAGGCCTGGTTGGTTGTTGGTTCTGTTGATGTTCGGTTGTGTTGTAGAATGGTGGAGTTGTTTAATAATGTTGTTTATAAGTGTTTGATGCTTAGCAGGGTAAAGAAAAAATTTTGGGTTAGTCCTATGTATGCTGCTATGCTGCCGAAATTTTCGGTGCACACGGTTTCTTTTTGTTTAAGAGTTAGTAATGTCGCTATGTTGGTTATTAAAATCATGGGGTGTTACAGTTGGTTTCAGAGTAGAGTTGTTCCTGTAGACTGGCCTAGGAAATCTAGGTTGTTTGGATGTTTAGGGTTATGGTCTTCCTCGTTCTCCTCTCCATCACCAGGTACGTTGGTCTGGTTAAGATATTATTATGTTGTCGTATGTTTGAATTATATGTTGGCATGGTCATCTTTGATTTACTAGATTGTTTATATAATTATAATTGCTTGCTTGAATCCCTATTGCGTTACTTGGTTGCCTTGTCTGAGCATGTTGTTTTCCTATGTTGCTTGTTATATAGTAGCTAGGCTTAGGATGCTCGTTGTAGGCAGTTAGATAGCTTGCTTTGATTGTGTGATTCTTGTTTGGTAGTAAGAGTAGGATGCTCCCATAGTTTGTAGATAGCTTTTGTTCATCTTGTGTTTGTTTTGTGCGATGTTGTGTGTTAGTAGGCATAGGATATTGCCATAGTTTCCTAGATAGCTTGCGAGTTTTGTTAACAATGTTGTTTCTTTTAAGGCCTAGGTTGTTGCCTTAGTTTGAGGATAGTCCCTTATATCTCTGTTGCTTAAGTGAGTTCACCGTTTCCTTTCAGCGATGAGTTCCAGTAATAGTCAAGGAAGCGGAAGTTTTGGCCCTCTAAACGTTCTGGAGGTCAATTCGCATTCTGGGGTGAATCCTCATGTTCCTCCCCCAACGCCTCTTGTGCTGACACCAGAGGTATTGCAAGCTATACCTGGCAATGCAATCTAGAATAACATGCAGCACATCGGTGCGAACGAAGCCCCTGCTCGTGGCAAAGATGTGCAGTTTTTCAAGAGCTTCATGAGGGCGAAGCCTCCTTCGTTCGACGGTCACTCTGAAAGCGTTGAAGTAGTAGAAGAATGGACTGTAGCGTTGGAAGCACTATTTCAACTTCTTGGAGCTGATGCCCAACAGCGAGTCCAAGGAGCTACCTTTACGCTCAGAGGATATGCTCGCACTTGGTGGAACGTAGTGGGTCAATCCGAGAATCGCCCAGGGAATCCCATTTCATGGTAAGGGTTTAAAGGTCTTCTGCGAGACCATTTTGGCTATCATTTTGTTGACGTTGAGTAGAAGCGGAGTTTGTCTCGCTTGTACAAGGGACCATGTCCGTAGAGCTGTACGTTAGGAGGTTCGAGGAGTTGTCCTGTCGTGTCCCGGAGTTGGTTGCCATCGAAGAAAGCAGGATCAACCTATTCATTAATGGCCTCCGTGCAGAAATCCGAGGATTGGTCAGCTCTTGCGAGTGCTCGGATGTTGGATGATGACACCCCTAGGGTGGAGCAGTCCCAGGAAGTGGCACGTCGTCTGGTGCTAAGAGGAAGTAGGAAAAGGAAGTGCCTGCAACTGGACAAAAAGTTAGAAGGTCTCTGCCAGAGACCAGTGAGTGCTTGGTGGATGAAGTCTAGCAAGAGGAGTTCTTGCCCTGCGTCATCGATGAAGAGCTCAAGGCAGAGTATCCTGAGCTTTATGACGACGACGAGTGTGATGATGAAGATAGCTTCTAAAGTGGGGAGTCAGCGCACCCCTCGCTCAAGGTTAGTAATCTCTTCTCTTCTTAAGTTTATATCATTTGGCTCTGAAATCTCTTTTCTTATGATTTATGCTTGTCTTGTGCATATTTGTTTGTTGTTGTGTGTATGCTTGAATCATTCCTTCATTTATGTGGCATTATTTGTCAAGCAAATCTTGAGGCTAAGATTGCTAGGGTATCCCTTTTCTTAGTGCCTTGTTTTTTTTTTAAACTTCCCTGTATAGGCTAGCTTCAAGAGAAAAATATCTTCCTAAAGTAGCTTTGCAACTGTTATAGGTGCTTCGTGGTGCTTAGATTCCCTGTTCCTTAGTTCGTTTCAAGGCTCTGTTGGTGTCGCCTAGTTTCTAACGAGTTAAGGAATTCCTTTGAGTTAAGTAGAAGGTTTCCTTAGGATAGTTTGTATCCAATCTCTCCAATGAAAGTCATGGAATTATCATTCCAAGGATGCCTCCAAAACAATGTTCGAGTGTTGTAAGTGTTGTTACCTTGCTATGAGGTCTTCAGGCTAAACAACGTTTTGCAACTATTATGGATTCAGTGAACCAAGTCTCAAGGTCTTGTTGGTCTTACTCGTGAAAGCATTTTCCTCACCTAGTGAAAGCCTTCTTCGAAGACAAGGAGATGTTGAAAAAAAATCAATGATGAATCATGATCATCACCAAATGTCACGAAAAGGTTACCTTGGTATGGTGTTAGTAAGATAGCACCAAGGGTGGCGCTTTTGTCATCCCGTAGCCATTCTAGGAAGGGTGGTTGGTTTGATAAGCAGAGTTGGCAGCAGAAGTTGTTTCGACGTTCCTTTGGTGATGCCTAGTTGAAACTAGCGATTGCAACTTACCAACAAAGTGGGCTTAAAGTTGGTGAAGTTTGTTGATGAAGCCTTTCGTAGGATCGGGATGAGAATTCAAAAGGTCATTGAAGGTGAGTTGTGAATATGTCAAGCTCAAAGGTTTAAGATAACGTTAGCAGCATGTGTTACTTCAAGTGGCATCGCTAAAAGCGAGCCTCATATGTGTCGTGCTAAAGCAGATAGCTTATCTCCAACTTTGCTAGTGAAGTTTGCTTTTTGACACACATGGCTTAATTTCCTGTAGATCGTGCAAGATCTGAGTTCGGATTGGATTTTGTCAGACCTTTGGTGTTCTTAATGCACGTGGTCAAGTTGCTTGAAACGAGCTTTGCTTCAAGTGTTGTATGTTCAACACAACTTGTCTCTAGAGTTGTTGTTCTGGATGTACATCAGCTATTCTTCTTGTGCCTTAGTTTTAACTTTGGGATTCTAGAGGAAAGTGGCTTGATGAGCAAAAGGCCTCTGGTGTTAAGTTCCTTGAGGAGTAGGAATTTTAGTCAAGGCCAGCCATTCAGTGTGGTTAAGCGAGCACCTTTGGGGAATTGGGAGTTCAGTATTAGTAATCTTGTGTTCTTGCGCATGATGTCAATGACAAAGGGTTATTCGCTTGCTGAAAAGAAGCTTAGCCTAGGTTCATTGGACCTATGAGATCTTGGAGCGCATCGAGCCTGTTGCTTATAGGTGGGCTTATCACCGACCATGTCGACTGTGTGTGACGAATTCCATGTATCCATGTGAGGAGGTTCGTGCATGATCATTCGCATGTGTTGAGCCCTGAGCCCTATCGTTGAACGAGGACTTGACGTGTGTGGAAAAGGCTATCAAGATCCTAGCTAATGAAGCAAAGGTTCTGTGAAGCAAGACCGTTGTTTTGGTGGAAGCGTTGTGGGTGAACCATAGAGCAGAAGAAGCTACCTTGGAAAAGTAGGTGATGTTTGAGCCCAGTTCCCTGAGTGGTTCGAGCTAGATATCCATGGCTCCTCGAGCAGCAAACTATTGAGGACGAAAGTTCTTAAGGTGGGGAGATTGTAACGCCTGCGTTTCAAAATCGAGCCGTTTTGGAATCTATTGGGCGTTTTTATTCTAATTTGGAAAATTAGAATTAGAGTTTAGCCTTCGGTCGTTAAATTAAATTTTGACCATTTAGGAAAAAAACATTTTTAATTAAATCTTTAATTCCTAAGTTTGGATGTTTAATATTGATATTTATTTTAAATACCAAAAGACCCAAATCCTTAATCTGTTGGATTATTCTCTATCCCAAATCGTTTAGAAGTTAAGTTTGGGATTTTAATTAAAATCCTAAGTAAAACCTAATTCCTAATTAAATTTGGATTCCTTTCTTAACGTTTATTTAAAAGAAAAGAAAAGGAATGAAACTTAAGAAAATAAACCAAGAAAAGCCCAAAACAAACAACAAGAAAACACTAGAGCAACTAAACTCTCTTTTCCCTCTCTTTTTCTTAGTTAGCCAACCCCCCTCAAAATCCCGTTTCTCTTCTGCTTCGTGAAGCCTCCAGCCGCCAAGCCCCTTCTTTTTCGTTTTCTTCTTCCACAGTCGCCAGCCGCAGGTCATCTCCCTCTCTTGCCCGTGTGTTGCGCCGCCGTGAGAGCTTTCCCCCCTCGTGATTTTCTTCAGCCGACAGCGAGACCCATCGTCAATCTCTCTCTCTCTCGTTCTTCCTCATGCTGAAGCTGCAACTCTTTCTCTCTCTCCCGTGTTCAGTCGCCGACACCAGCAGACCCGTGACCCCTGTATTCGCGAGCGTCGGCCAACACCCACAGCTTCAGCTTTTCACCTTCAAACCCGCGTCTTAGATTTATTTCTATCTCGATTCTCTTTCAAGTTCCTCAAGCAGCAAGTTTAATCCTCTGTTTTCTCTTTTTTTTCGACTGGGCTAGTGAGTAGAAGTTGGAATCTTCGTTGTTTTGGCATTTTTGGCACGTTCGGGCTGATTTAAGGATCGTTTCGGCCTGTTTAGGCTCTTTCGGTAAGCTCTCGGTGTTACCCATGATCTATTAAGCTCGTAATAAGTTTACCCACTCTTGTCCAATGTTTAAATTGAGTTTCGTGGTTGATTCTTGTTTTTCAGGCATTGTTTGCAGTCATTTTGGGTTCGAAATCATCCCTGTGTTGTGACCCATCGTCCGTGGAGCCTTAAACTTCAACACCCAGTGCCTAGGGTCTCCAAGCAAGTGGTTTTTAACCTCTTTGCTTGCTGGACAACACGTGTTTGAGGACTTTTAAGCGCTGAACGGTAAATTCCAGCACCCCTAGTTCCTTTCCTCAAGTCTATTAGGTGTTTTAAGTTATTTCCTAATCCTTAGAAATTGTTGGTTGTAGTTAGGGCTCCTTAGGCTTTTTCAGTTCATCCTGTTGGTTTTAGGTTCGCTTAGGAGCGCTTATAGGTAAGTAGTGATTACTTACTGAAGTCTGTTTGACTGTGTGATGCATGCTGTTTGATTTCTTGCTTCATAACTATTCTCATCTTGCTTGTTACTCTAAATATATGTATATATGAAATCTTTGAAAAGCATGAACTGTTTTTGCGTAATGATTGGTTGTAAAGCATGATTGGTTCTGCTATGCATTCATGAGTGAGTCGAGAGCATGTGGTTGCATGTATATGCTTGGTGGGCATAGTACGTGAGTCTAGAAGCGTGTAGGGCATATGCATTCTAGATAGATGTGAGATAGATGTTAGGGACCTAAAGTGTGAAAGAAAGGAAAGTTGGGTGAGTGTCAGTGCACCTCGGATAAAAATTGTTGAGGGGTGGCATGTCACCAATGGTTTAAGAGCAGCATCGGGGCCTTGGGTACAAATGGTCAAGGGTCGATGTGATGATTCTAGAAAGCAAGTGTTGGGCGCCTGGGGAAGGGCCAATACTTTGCTAAGTGATCGGTGTACCTTGGGTACAAATGGTCAAGGGGCGATGCACAGTTTGAGGCCTTGGGTACAAATGGTCAAGGGTCGAACGCCAAGCTCCGTAGAGAGCATTGTGGCCTTGGGTACAAATGGTTAAGGGACAGTGCAGCTCGAATGATCAATCTTGGAGAGCCATGTGAGGACTACAATTGAACATTGAGGGAGCTCGTGGAGGTTGAGTGGTTAGCGAGTTGCATAAGGAGTTGCATGAGTTATGGCTTTGGAGAGTCATTTGTTTTACAAGTTTTGAGCATGTCGTTGTGTTTATCGCTTAAAGAAGCATGTTGTTTGCACATGAAAAGCATGTTATATGTTTGATTGTTGTTTGATGGCTTCTCAAGTAGGGGCTGCTTACCAGTACCTTAGTGTACTGACCCCCTCCCCTCTCTCTCCCCCCAACTACTAGATTTTGCAGGTTATGAGGATTTCGTGGACCATGGTGATGCAGAGGAGGCATATGAGGAAGGACCTTAGCTAGTTGTGTTGTTTTCCTTTTACTTTCATGTCAGATAGCTCGTTGTTCAGCTTGGATAAGATAGTAATGTTTTATTGGTTGGGTAGTTGGATGTCATAATTGTTTAGTTTCAAATTCATTCTTGTGAGACTCTAGGACTAGTCCTGTTTGTATTGAAGAACTCAATCTATTCATTTAGTTTTTAATAAATAAGTTTATTTCGAATTAATTGACGTTTTAAAATTTTATTAAAGTTGTGTTTTGGTTTAGTTAGTAGTTGTTTATGCGAGCCCTGGCTGGCTGTTGGTTCTGTGGATGCTCTGTTGTGTTGTAGAATGGTGGAGTCGTTTAATAATGTTGTTTTTGGAAGTGTTTTTTGCTTAGCAGGGTAGAGAAAAAATTTTGGGTTAGTCCTATATATGCCTCTATGCTGTTGAAATTTACCTTCGTTCTAGCTTATCGACACTTTGTGGTGAAGTTATCTAGCTACGAGCAAAGTTCACAAACTCTGAGTGATACTCACGTCCCTAGGTAAACCTTTCATGCAGTGGCAAACCATGGGTGTCATGAATGCCCCTGGTTACTCAGTAAACCCTAGGAAAGAGGAGTAACTCTCGGTTCTTTTTCTTTTTTTCATTTTTTTCATATATACTTGATAACTGCCCAAAAGGTAGTTATTTAGGCCTCATTTTTATAAGGATTTGTGTGTCTTTAATGCTTAATAGGGTTGGTTTTAGAGAGATATTATATGATTTAACCAATTTGGAAGAATGGAAGCATTGGAAATTATTTTGTGCAGATTATGCTGCTGAGCGACTGGAGGAGCAAATTCTATGCTGCAGCAAAACTGGGAACAGAAACTGCCACATCACAGCTCGTTAGACAACTTCATGAACCGACTTCTGTTGAGTTATTTTCGTGACAAAGGATCAAGGAGAGCCTTACACGTGTCCTAGTTGACCTAATTCAAGCCTCCCATCCTTCTATAAAAGGAAGTAGCCGTCAAAGTCAAAAGCATTCCATGTTTTCCCTTGGAAGTCGAATAGTGTAGAGATTGAAGATCATCAAGAACACCATCAACCGCAAGCTGATTATGGAGTTTACCTTCTTTATTAACTTGTAGTTATGGACATGCATACTCAGATTGTAATTCGTATTCCTATGTTTATTATGAACTAAGTAGCTTAAGGTGTTGGTTAGGAATAATGTGATTACCGTGCTTCAACTCTAGTAATAAATTGATTATTGCATTTTGGTTAATTGTAGTGCTTCTTCTTATTTTATGCTTGCCTGGCCAGCCGGTATGGATAGCTCTCTCTAGTTTCAGGGATGATTTAGAGAGTCGGTGGCAATTCTCCACATTACGATCATTGTGTATTTGTGAACGCCAGTGACTGAGCTAGGGATAGCCAGTTGCCTAGTGCTCGATCGGTCGCTCTTCATTGGGTTTGAAACATATCCCAAAAGATCTGGAGTTCCGGGAGGAATCCGCTAATAATACTGCGAGAGATGCATGATCAATAATATTGCTACAACATATTCTATAACAATCACCAAAGCCTAACCAGCGCCTGTCTTTAATCTATCTGTCTATTTGTTTAATCGTTGTTCTGTCATTTATTTTGCTTCAGCATAATTCCGATAAAACCCAATCATTTTATTATTCTTGAAACCATTAGAAAAATTGCGCAAAATAGGTAAAGTGGAGATTTATTCAGACCTTGGATTGATAATATTACTTGCTGCAGACGGTGTATACTTGCACAGGAATTCTAGAGTATTTTATACTACATTTTTACTCACTCTAGGAACCCAACAATACTGATCACATATATTTTTTCAGCAGTACACATTTACAAAAGATATTTACATAGTAAGCATAAAGCACCCCCCCCCCCCAAACTTAAAGGTAGACAATGTCCTCATTGGCTTGTTTTTGTGGCATGGGCTTAACATGAGGCTTTTTTGTTTTTAAAACATCAAGGCTAAACTCTCCTAGAGTGTTAGAAAGGTTAAACACGAGGAAGTTTAGACTCCAAGACAATTTTGTAAAGAAAAAGACTAATGGAAAACCTACGACTATAAAACAACTCAGTTCCGACGGTGGCACTTTTGAGATAGAACAAAGCTCTAGTTTTCATCATCAAGGGCTTAAAAGAAAACTCCTTTGAAACATGTTTTTCCTTCTAAAACATTTTAAAGCAAAAGTTGATTTTTTCTTCAAAACTATTATAGGTAAAGCTCAAAAAACAGCTAGCAGATTTTTCAAGAAAAGATCTAAAAATCCCAAGTTTTTCTAACCTAACTATCTAAACTAACCTACGATCAAAACTGTTAACAACGAAACATTAAAAACAAGCAAAAACAACGAAAAAACACTAAAAATAGAATTTAAAACATGCTAAAACTAAAAAAACAACAAGCAACACAAAACAGTAAAACAATATTATTCACAAAAATTTCAGTCAAAGGGGATCAGAAAACTCCCCTATTCCTCGTCTGAGGAACTCTCTTTCTCTTTAGTCTCTTCATCCTCTTCATCAGAATCCTCTTCTTCTTGCGGCAACAGCGACTGAGGGAAATTTGGAAAGACAAGAGCAACACTAGGGGCAATGGAGAGATAGAACTCTCTAATAGCTTCATCCCGCTCCTTTGCATATGTCCATTAAGTCTCCAAGTTCTCCCTGATTCGATCAAGCTGGTGGTGGACAATGCCTAGGGCTTCTGATGCTGTGAAGGCCCTGTAAAAGGAGTGTGCTCGGATGGAGAGGCTACATTCGGCCCTGATTGAGGTGTGGCCTGTGATGTAGAGCCTTTATCCTTCATCTGGATGTTGTTCTGCTAAAGCTTTCTTATCAAGGACAAATCAATGGTTGGTTTAAAGAAATGGCGCTCCTTGTCCTTGCCTGGCACAATCTTCACCCTCTGATAGAGTTTGGTGATGAGTGAGCCAAAGAAAAGCTTGTCTGCCCTTTTCCGTCCACAGGTTAAGATTTCATCCGTAATAATGCTCCCCACGTTGATCTCCAACCCGTACATAAGGAAATACAGTAGCATCACTCTATCCACTGAAATTGTGTTGTCATGGGTGGTTGACATCAAACGGTTCTTGATGAAGTGAAGCCACACTGTTGATTCTGGCTTTAAGTCACTTGGCACTAACAACTTCACTTTTGTCAACGATTCTTTCCATATGACCCCTTTTTGGCCACAAGGGTTCCTGATCACATCATTCTCTTTTGGGTTCAAGGGTGTCTTGATCCTGTACACCCTGTTGATGTCGACTGATGAGAAACTGACCATCTTCCCCCGCACTACCGCCATGCTAATGTTTTCCTCCCTCAAGACGACGTATAATTCACGAAGTAGGGGTACAACAACCTCCTGAGGGTAAGCACAGAAGTCCTGCCACTTGTACAGGAAGATAACTATACGAACTCTGGCAATGCTCCTGCTCTGTTAGAGAATCCCTTCTCGTTGAGGAAATCTCTTTTCTTCATGATCTCCATCCGTTCCTGAAAATTAATATCATTAAATACCTCAGGGAATGGTTTTTTAGGAGATGCGGCCTTGGGTGATTTCCCTTTGGTTTGGCGAGTGTGATGGTAGGAGGAACTACAGGAGAGGCGTCCATGGATCTCGTCCTCGGCCTCTTAGCAAAGATCGGGTCATTTTTGTTCTTTGTCCTCATCTCAACCTTAATCTCTCTCTTTCTTTTTCTTCTTAACGCTGCAGAGATAAGGACTTGGTCACAATCTAGCTCCCTAATCTCTAAATCAGATTCTGTTTCAGAAATAGAATCACTAGAGGTCTCGACCTCATCGTCTTCTTTTTCTTCTTCGACCTTTTTCTCTCCCGTAGAGGTGCCATCAGCAGTTGGTGGGTCATGTGTGAATAAAGGCTCGAAAACCTCTTCAGCTGGCTGATCTTTATTGGCCTCGGCTAGGCCTTCTTCAGAATGCGGTCCAGATACGGTTGCATTCTGGCCTACTTCTTCTACTTATCTTTTTATCTCCTTTTCTAAATTTTCTTTTGTTGGCCCCTGTTGGGCCTTTTCTTCTACCCTTCCTTGTAGCAGTTTAACCTCAGTTTGAGCGTTGTGAAGTGGCTCAAAAGCTGCAAGAAAGTCTTTAGCTTCCTTTCTTCTTTTTTCATATTCTTTTAACTCCTCTTTCTCTTTTTATCTTTCTTCCTCAGCTTCCAAGGCCTTCTTGGCCTTTAGCTCTTTTTTTCTCTTATTCCTCATCTCTTTCTTTTGCAAACTCGTCTTCCTCAACCATTTTTTGATTTTCCATCCCTCTATCCGCTTCAACCTCTATCAAAGCATCCTGTTCAGCCTTGTACCCCTCTACAATCTCAAGGGCCTTTGCCAGTACTTGGCGGATTATTCCTTCGAATACATCGGGAGGCATCGTTGCGATTTTTAGGGGCTGAATTTCAAGCGACTTTTCAGACACATTCTTCTTCGGGCTCCTCTTTCTTCCACTGTAAGTAACAACGGACTTGGTCCGGAAAGATAGAGAGGTGTTAGTTGAAGGTTTGGAAACCTTACCCATTGAAGCTTCTCCTTGCCGAGAGCTTACAACTGCCTTGGCGGCTTTTTCTTCATCTTGTCGATTCCCTTCTTCTTCAAGGGCAGCTCGTCTCTTGGCTCCCATCTCTCGGATCAACACAAACCAACCCCGCGAACGTTTTCTAAACTGTTGAGTGGCGTGGTTTTGGGTTTGGCAGACAGTAGTGGCGCGTGTGAACCATCTCAACGTAGATGAACTCGACACCTCCCTCGACGTGGTCGACATTGCCGAAGAAGATGGAGTTGGAGCGTTGGGCACTTAGTTCACGACCGCCAGCGAGAATCCCATGGGTCTCGTCCTTCGCGTGCCTTGCATGGGTGTTTCGGGGTTCTCCTCTCGGCATCTAACGTTAGCCTTAGCTTCGTGGGTCGCTCGTGCACTCTAATATCGAGTGTTTTTGTGTGAGGATGACGATCCTTGTGTGTTCTTCATCTTCTTTGACTTTTTATTCATTGATTAGGAAATAATGATTTATATGAATGTTGGCTATAGGTACTCTAATTCAATTGTCTCAATCCCAACGTCTATCGATTCAATTACTAGTCAATAATTAATTAACCCCACGAACACGTCGAAGCGAATCAATCGAGCAACTGCATTAAGACTAGATACCCCTAGAGCGCTAACCCATCGGACCCGTTGAGCTAACATGTAATTAATCAATAAACTAACTTGACCATAGTCAATAAATAAATCAATCGTTGCTCTAGACTTGAACACTCATAATCAACTAGAGAGACATCTAATTAATCACATGTATCAATTTAGACTCCTAGATCTATCGTGTCAGCAGCAAAGTCAGAGTCTACTCTTACGACCCGTGCTCACGAATCAATCTAATGCTAACTATTAAACTAACACTCCATTAGTTACTTGGAAATCAGTTCCTTAGAAAGCTATTAGCATACAAGTTGCGAGTTAGATCGTCAATCTAACCTACTGCGTATGTTAATTATAAAAGATGGAATCTAAAGCCACAACAACAAGTAAATCATGCATAAAGTTCAAGAATCACAAGATAAAAATTGAATCAGCTCAGAATGCTCGTAAATCTCTTAAAAATACAAATGTACTTGCCATCCCGAGGTCCCAACTACAACGAACGGTGCTTAGACGACCATAGACAAAACTAATCTAAGCCCAAGGCTCGAGAAACCAACCTAATCTAAATGAAAACTATAAAATACTAGGGAAGAATGGACAAAAATAAGTAAAACTGAGGAGAGGTGGTTGTTGGAACTTCAAGAAATCGATTTTCTTCCCCCTTTGTGAAGCTGCTGCCCTAAAAACAGCAATTGTTGTTTAAATAAACGAACTGGCGTCACGAAGTTGTGGCCGACGTCGAGACGCCAACGGTAAATTTGCTAGCCCTCCGCTTCCAAGGCATCGAGACGCTTGAGGATGGCATTGAAATGCAACCTCTCGGGTCCTTCTTATTTGGCTGCTTCAAAATTTGATCTGTTTAGTGTCGTTTCCGAGTTTCGAGCACTCCATTTATGTCTTTTTACCGCCTCAGCATCCCATGGACTTCAAGATGGATCGAAACCGCGCTAAAATCCTCCAATTAACACCAAAAAAAATTTGAGCCCTATTGAAGCACTTGATGCCAAACTCCTACAAAAGTTAACATTAAGCGAAATAATTATTGTAAAACTAACAAGATTAAAGATAAATAAACATGGACAATTAAGTCCCATCACTTTACCATCAAATAAAATAATCAAATAGTAAACAAAAATAATAAATTTATAAATCTATGAGAAAAATTTATCATGAAATTTGATTTATTTAGGTTGTTTAAGATGTTCAATGTACTATGAACTCAGTAACAATGCAGTTATGAAATGCACAAATATAGAAAAAGAAACCACAAAACCCAACAGTACTCTCCAAATTCTTGCAATGGTCTTTCTCTCTCCTATATATGCAAACCTATTTAAGACCTCATTCACAACACCATAAGTCATCTATGTGGTACACCAATATCCCAAAAACTCAACATTCAATAAACCACCATTTCAACAGCTAACTGAGGATCATAAGGCTCCAAGTTCTAACGATTACAACACTTTTAAAGTTTCGAAGCCATCGATTACGAGTCCACAAATACCTGACTCGACCTTTGTAAACTGCAAACCTAAAGGTCCAATTAGATGGTCTGCTCATAATCCAATCCACAATAATAACGTGTCTGTGTGCTAAGCCCTTCAATGGAGTTAAAAACTCACAAATGCCTTTTATCAATATCAATTATTACTTAATCAATCATTGATTATTTGGTTTTACTCCATATCATTTTAATTTTATTTCATTTTGTATGATGTATTGATTTACCCTACATGCATCTTGAATTTATGGAAAGAAAAAAAACTTAACTTAAGGTGGATAAATTATAATGAATGAATTGAATTTGATTCATGTGAAAAAACTGTAAGGACGAAAATCTTTAGGTGACTCACTAACTTGAGTTAATTAAGTTTTATTTCTTGTTAATTGTGCGTGAAAAAGAATTAATTTGAATAGGTCTTGGATGAATCTTCCTATTTTTATGTGAAACGAGTAGCAATTTCGTAATAAAATTGCGAAGGTCCGTTTTTCAGTGAGTTTTCGTTGTGTTTCCGCTCAGTTTTCGTTTGGTTTTTGTGCCCCTCGTAACCGATCTCTCTCTTTATCGTTCTCTCCATCACTCTAGATCTCTCTTCCCATGTCCTTAGTGTTGTTGTGGTCGGATAGCGTTATTCTCCGGCAATCGAACTGTAAGGCACGACCAACATCGTTCAAGGGTGTTTTTTGACATTTTTTCGACGTTTCGTTCACTCGGTAAGTGTATAAAAGCTTTTTCTTTGTTGATTTTTGAGTTTAGTCGATTACCCACTCATTGTTCTTCATGTTCAGCAAGCGTTTCTCTTCGTATTCGGCAATTCAAGCAGTGGTCTTCGTGTTTTAGTGTCTCGGAGCATTTTCGGCAGTTGGGTAAACGATTTGTGCTTGTGTTTTGGTTGGGTCTTTGATGCTATAAGTTTACCCATTAATTGTGGCCTTTGTATTCTTAATTCTCTGAGCTTTCGAAGTTTTAGTCATCGTTTTGGAGTTAAACAAAAAACCTGACAACAAGCTCAAGTTTCTGTTTGCTTATGCTTTGGGGGTATAATTTGTCCCCAAAAATTTATGTGGCTTCCTAGTTTTTTGCTTGAGGTAGTCCCTTTGTGAGTTAAGGTTCTCTTTCCTTTTTTTTTTTTTGTAGTTGGATTGATGGCTCGGGAGCTACGGAAGTAATTTATAGTTTTTTTTTCAAGCAATCGTTTGGCTAATGGTAAGTAGTCGCTGGATTTAATTCTATGCATTGAACCATGTGGTTGAAAGGTGGCAAGACTAGTGTGGTTTGGGTTTAAACTTAGGTTTTGTCTTTGGTTTAAATAACCATGTGTGTCCTAAGCATGAGAACTGTATGGTTAATTGTAGCGAGTGCCTTGCCTCGATCTGGGTTAATCTTGGGTTATGAGTTGTTTGGAGTTGGTTTGAGTTTTGTTAGTATGTGTTGGGCTATGCTTGTGATGTGTGTATGAATTTATGATCTATTTGGGTAGTCATAATTGGATTGAATGAATTGGTGTTGGATTGCTGAATTCTAAAGTGGTAGTGATTATGGCTGACCACGCCAAATGTGAATTCAGAACTAGTATGTTAATGAAAAGAATTGTTCTAGCCTGGAAGATTGACTTTCTCTACTTTTCAGGTGTCTACAATTTTGGGTTAGTTGTAGTTATGCCGTCATGCTGCCGAATTTTCGGTAGCATCACAATGGCCATAAGTTAGTATTAGTGTACTAGAGTACCACATAAATAAAAAAGGACTGAACCTAGTGTAGGGACCTTCGTCTCGATTAGGGCCTCAGATGGACTTAAAAAGATCCTTAAGTCTTATATAGCTTGCGTGTTTTCCTTCCCCATCTCAGGGCTGATAGAACTTAGTTGTCAGGCACGTTTACGTGTGTTCTATCAGTTGACTATTAGAGCCCAGTTTCAGGCACGTTAACGTGCGCTCTCATAGTTTAGGACGGTGTTGAGTTTATGATCGGGCATGTTGTTTGTGCGCCATATGGCACCTAAGCATGTTTTCATGCATCAATTGCTCCACCGTATGTCATGTTTATATTTCAGGGGTGTTGTGTGGGATAGGTGTAGTTTTGCTAGAGGTTGCCAGCTAGTCACTAGTTCACTTTCCTTACCCGACTAACCCACACAACACTCTAGTTAGCACAGATTGGGGATAGGTAATCACACTAGACTGAATATATTATGTTCCTAGTTGTGCCCTAGAGTTAGAAACCCGAATGTTTATTTCCAGTTAGGTCCCTATGTGTAACCGGTATATCGATACCTTAGTATACTGCGTATTTAGATGCCTTAGTTTATTGTATTTATTCATCCACTGCTGTTATAGATTATTGTACATCCCACTAAACTAGAGTTTTAGTTTAAGTGGGAGATTGTTGGGATTGGTGCCCTAAAACTCGTAGATAGTGAATGTTAAACGAATTATGTACTTATTCGATAAAGGTGTTATCGAGATTGATTCAGTAAAAGTCATTACTGAATAAAGTAAATTGCACTTATAATAACCCAAATCCAATAAACTAAGATCCATGGCTATAGGATGAACACTTGAGCTTTATGTAGAGACATAAAAGTGGATCAAGCTTGAGTAATAGCCAAAACGGTCTATAATATAGGAATAGGGTTGGGTACCTTATTCTGGAGACACTATGAGACGCGACCCACTTTATAGATGGTATAGACGATGTGATCCTAAATCGTCCATGTAGAGACATGCGAGTGGGGGCGTCCTATGCAATGAGTTTGCATAAGACCAGGACCGAGAAATAAGTCGCTCTCGCTTTATAACATCGTTTACTGACGAGACAGACTATTTCATGTGATGCCCTAGGTAACTCGATCTTAATCCTGAGCTAACTATGAACTCCTTTTTATTCGGGCTTATCCTTAGATCTGCATAGGTGAGAGTGGCTCAGTATCGCCGACTCAATAAGCCTCCCATTTCAGGGATGGGAACGGGTAGATAGCTGGGGACATAGTCGTGCTAGAAGGAATTCACTTCTACCCGAATAAGGGATAGTAGAGAGGTTGTTCCCTTAAGTACTGGCTCTGGGGCTTGAACAAAGGGATCCCGCCCTCTAATTGGCCCGAGAGGGACTCGGTTTATTGGTTGGACCATAAACCAATTGTTCATTAGAGGATCAATGGGACTTAAGGAACTAGAAGTACTATAGGGGTAAAACGGCTTATTGACCTAGCTATAGCTACGAACAACCTGTGAAATATCGACTTACTAATCATGGTTAAATCAAGTGGACGGAAATATATCTATAGTGAGGGGAGTGCAACTATCGGGCTATAGTGGAGTGTCCCGACAGTTAACGAATGTTGGCTAGCTTGGACAATGAGATTAGTCGGTTAGCCTCGAATCGTTGGAGCCCATGATCTATAGGTCCATTAGGTCCCCCTACTAGCTCATATCGAAATTAAGCCTAGAACAAAAGATAGGAAGCTTTGAATCGTTCAAAATCGGGAAATAGGGTATTATCGTAAATTGTGTTTGACACAATAATTTAATTATGAATTAAATTAGAAAATGAGAGATGAAGTATTTAAAAGTGTTTTGAATACTATATATATGTATTAGGAATCATATATATGGAATTGCACAAGATAACAAAGATTAATTAGATTACTCATATCAAAATTAATTTGAAAATTTTCAAATTAATTACCAAGCAATCAATTTCAATTTAGAATTGAAATTGGGGGTAATTTGCAAGCTTGAAATTTGATTTCAATTTGAATTTAGTGGATTTAGTTGGAAATCCACTTAATGCATGATCATTCAAAGTGGAAAGACAACTCACTCATGCATTGTTGCATGTCTTGTGTAATGTACACCTAAAATCTACTTGAGCTTGCAAATACACCATGTGTCTTGTGTCTTGAGGCTTGGCTTTGCATGAAGAATGTCTTTAAAAGAAGTTTGAATCATATTCAAACATGAGAGAGCCATATCCTCAATGTTATGCTGCTGGAATTTGGACTCAAAGTTCTCTCATCTCTCATTCTTCTCCATTGTTTGATGCTTCAAGCATTCCCTTCCCATTCCCTATCTTATATAGACTCCCACAAGTCGTTCTTTGCCCGGAGTATAGTAGGGAAGACTCTAGAGGTTGTCCAAGGAGCATAGGAGAGGCAAACACCACAAGGAGTTCAACATAAGTGAGCTACAAAGGTTGGTGTTTTCTAAACTCTCTATTCTGTCTTTTCTAGAACATGCATGCTTTAGGAGTAAAATTGAATGTCTTAAGTGCTTTTGATCTTCAATTGCTTCCGCATGTGTAATATGTAAACCTTCAATTGGTATCAGAGCATGATTAGAGCACTTAATTCGTTTTAATTTTGCTTTGGTGGGTACCATTTTGAAATTGAATTTTCTGTGTGTTAAAATGGAAGTGTTCTGGTTTGGCAATTTTTTGAGCATTCAAACCTTTATGAAATTGTAATTGCTCGGATATGTAAGAGCGTTAATGTGTGTACTATAGTCTGTAATTTTTATAGAGTCATTAGAGTCCATATAGGCTATAAAATCGAAGAAAACCCGGAGAAGACGCAGCAGAAAATGAAAATTCCAGCAAGCTGTTTTTTAATTCCAGCAGCAGTTTTTTTTAATTCTGGTTCAGCTGCTGCCTTTTGGTCCGACTCGGTCTGTTGCAGCCTCATTTCACTCATTGCATGGCCGGTTCATTGCTTGGATGAGCGGTTCGGGATGGTTCGTGAAGCTCGGGTGTGTTGCAAGTTTTTTATTAATTATTATTGTAATAATTAGTGAAATTGCTTGTGTTTTTTTTTTAAATTGCCAAACTATTCCATTTTAGCTTGATTTTATTACTTTATGCATTGTGAATGTATTATTTAATTAAATGGATGTATGTGCATTATGAGCATGCCATATAGTTTTAAAACCCCACCATAGGAAAGCATGTTTATGCATTTGTTTAATTTTAATAAGTGTTATTGATTAATTCAAATGCATGAGGGAAATTTCATGTTTAATTAATATAAGTGTTGTATTAATTTAGGGAGATTCATGATTGAATGGTTAATTAAAATTGATTATTCTTATAATAGTTATAATTATTAATTGATAAAATTAACCAAGCATGAAGCATGAAATTTCATTAGTTTGATTATAAGTGTTATTCTCAAATTAGGCTTGTTATGGATTGTTTTTATAATTGTTATAAAAAGAGATAGAAATCTAAAATCTATAACATGATTAAGTGCATGCTCACTTAGGTTAATGAACCTTCAACGATTCGATCAACTTGCATAGTTTAGGTCGATATCTTGTAAAACAATGGTTACGAGAGAACTCACCCGACAAGATGCTGTCTAAGGCTGGAGGTATTTAAGTTGACGGTTTACGGAACACCTCCTACCTGGGCATCGAGTTGGTTCTTAAGTTAAGTTAACTCGAGTTTTATGAGCATGCATGAGCGGTGTGAGGTTTTAAAGTGTTATCACCTAGACATCGTAGTATAAAGCGTTATACAAACCTAGACATAGGTTGTTTCTAAATGGTGCTTTTCTTATAACTTGAATGATTGATTGTTATATGCTTTTAAACACCATTAGAAAGCATGTTATAGGGTTAATTCATTAAAAGTTATAAGAGTTATAATAGTTAATGAATACAATCCATAAAACCTATAACAAAGAGTTGCATGCTAACATAGGATCTTAGGATCTTATCATTCTTTAAATGGTTTAAAATGAAATAGATCTAAGATGGCCTTTTCTAATAGGATTAGAAATATGTCTTACTTAGTTTTTTTTAAAATAGTTTTAAATTTTGAGTAAGTAGGTCATAAGACCTTGGTTATAAGGGAACTCTCCCGGCAAATGGTTCGGAACCTGAGTTGAATTAACCAAAGTCTTACTAGCATGCAATATCACTAGGTTATTAAAAGAGTTTAATTCACCAAGACATTTAGTGTAAAGACCTTGTTTAATAAGGCATGGACTTAGATAGATTCATTTAGCCAGAATTTACATAAGTAATAGACCCTAAAATTTTACGACACTTTAGTGGGAGGAAAAGTATAGAAACGAAATGTTCATATTAAGTTTCTACTCTCACGTCCCCATGAGTTCACACCGTGAGATCCATGCTTGGCCTCGAGGCGCCCTGGGAGCGTCCCCCTACGGATGGTGTTTGCATGGGTTAATATCAAGGTGAATGGGGAAAGTGTTCATAGTAAATGGGAGAAGGAAACGTGTCAAACGTATCCTGCGGTCTCCATCATTAGGTTGCACCGTGAGATTCCTATGCGCTGCCTGCGAGTATATCGATACCTTAGTATACTGGGTATTTAGATGCCCTAGTTTATTGTATTTTTACTCCGTTATTAATACAAGTATTTATTCATCCACTGCTGTTATAGAATATAGTACATCCCACTAAACTAGAATTTTAGTTCAAGTGGGAGATTGTTGGGATTGGTGCCCTAAAACTCGTAGATAGTGAATGTTAAACGAATTATGTACTTATTCGATAAAGGTGTTATCGAGATTGATTCAGTAAAAGTCATTACTGAATAAAGTAAATTGCACTTATAATAACCCAAATCCAATAAACTAAGATCCATGGCTATAGGATGAACACTTGAGCTTTATGTAGAGACATAAAAGTGGATCAAGCTGGAGTAATAGCCAAAACGGTCTATAGTATAGGAATAGGGTTGAGTAACTTATTCTGGAGACAGTATGAGAAGCGGCCCACTTTATAGATGGTATAGACGATGTGATCCTAAATCGTCCATGTAGAGACATGCGAGTGGGGGCGTCTTATGCAATGAGTTTGCATAAGACCAGGACCGAGAAATAAGTCGCTCTCACTTTATAACACCATTTACTGACGAGATAGACTATTTCATGTGATGACCTAAGTAACTCGATCTTAATCCTGAGCTAACTATGAACTTCTGTTTATTCGGGCTTATCCTTAGATCTGCATAGGTGAGAGTGGCTTAGTATCGCCGACTCAATAAGCCTCCCATTTCAAGGATAGGAACGGGTAGATAGCTGGGGACATAGTCGTGCAAGAAGGAATTCACTCCTACCCGAATAAGGGATAGTAGAGAGGTTGTTCCCTTAAGTACTGACTCCGGGGCTTGAACAAAGAGATCCCTTGTAGCGAGCATAGCTAGCTATATTTCTCTGATTAATTAAGCTAGTCTTTTACAATTATTTGCCCAAATTTATGCATTTTTATGTTTTATTTGTAGGAAGTATGTGCTTGAAGCTTAATTCAACAATTGGAGTAAAATGGAGCTTCCAATCTTAAAAAAAAAAAAAAAAATCGTAGCGTCGCGACGCGATAGAAAATTTTCCAAATTTGCGAACCACGACAGCGTCTCGACGCTATGACGAAATTTTGCTATTTAAGCATCATTTCGGCTAGGTTTTTGGGGACTTCGATTTGGAGACTTTTTGAGCCGAAAAACAGGGCAGAACAGAGGCTTGGAAGGCTGAAACAGAGGGAGCGAAGTGGAAATCAACCCATTGTTCGTGGGGATCGTGACGGGGACGTTCAGTCTCGGCCTACAACGAGTCTATTTCTCTTTTCCCTTACTTTAGATAGTTTTTATGGCTTATTTAGACTTAGTTGATATTGTAATGAAGATTATGTGTAGCTAAGTTTAATTCTTAGGGATTGATGTAGCCGTTGGGCACGTTTTGGATTGATTTACGGTATTTATGCTATTGATGTCATTTAAGCATATGTTGTATCCTTAATGCTTTCGTTTTATTGGCCATAAATTGATTGATATTTATATTTGAATCTAACTCGGGAGAGAGGAATTAAATTAGTACTCAATATGCATAACTAGAATTTAGCTAAAAATCGGGAGATTAAGGTTAATTCTAGAAATTGTTATAAAGGTTAGCCTTATTGCCTTGTATGTTTATTGGGTTTAGATGGGGATATCGGGTTCAATTGCATATGGGAGAATCATGTATGCTCGGGGGAGGTATGTGTGATTTTAGTTGCCAAGATTTATGAATCATAGCATGTGTTAATC
The DNA here is from genome assembly GCA_036850905.1 of Luffa acutangula. NCBI lineage: Eukaryota > Viridiplantae > Streptophyta > Magnoliopsida > Cucurbitales > Cucurbitaceae > Luffa > Luffa acutangula. Next base: position 22,665,764 of record CM072087.1, read on the forward strand.
CGTTTATTAATCCATGACTCCAATTGGTGAAATCAAATCCCTAAGACCAAATTTTCCATTAGATTGTCACTTTTTACTTTAGTTTTGTATTTGATTAATTCATATTCTCATTCAATTTGATTCCCTGAATAAAATTGGTCAAAAGTATTTTCGATAATTAAAATTTGGCTAGACACCAATCCAGATGACGACATTCGATTGCAAAATCACTATATTATTACTTGACCCGTACACTTGCGGTTAGCAAATTGCACATCAAGTTTTTGGCGCCGTTGTCGGGGATTGGCATATTTAGTCAATTTTAATATTGAAGAAAAATTGTCCGGTCTTAGTTTAGGGTGTATTCTATTTTGTTGCTATTTTTGTTATTTTTGTTTTTAGGTAGATTGCATTTTTCCTTTATTGTTTTTCTTTTCCATTCTTAAATTTTTCCATATTTAGATTTTTCCATATTTGTTTGAATTTTCCATTGATAGATTTTTAGTTTTTCCTTTTTAGATTAGTTTTTCCTTATTTGTTAGTTTCCTTATTGGTTTTTTTTTATCTTATCTATTTTTGCATTCCATATTAGTTTATTTTCTTCCTTTTATAGATTATATTTTCCTTATTTAGATTTAGTTATTTTCCTTTTCTTGTTTCTTTCCTAATTTGTTTTATTTTCTTTTCTTTGCCTTTTTAGGTTAGTGTAGTCGGTGTATGCGAAAGGTTAGGGAATTGGCCTTAGTTCCCTTAGATCCAGAGATCGAAAGAACTTTCAATAAACTTCGAAGGGAGAATCAAGAAAACATCCAAATGGCCAATCCTAATCCTGAAGAACCTAAGCCCATCAGGGACTATTTTCAGCCGATCTTTCACGAGCAACAGTCGGGGATTGTCTATGCCCCAATTAATGCTAATAATTTTGAGTTGAAAACAGGTCTCATTCAGATGGCTCGAGACTGTGCTTACAGAGGATCACCCATGGAGGATCCAAATTCTCATCTGAAATCCTTCCTAGACATCTGTGGGACGGTAAAGTTAAATGGTGTTTCTGAAGATGCCATTCGCTTACGTTTATTTCCTTTTTCGTTGCAGGATAAAGCGAGGGACTGGTTACAATCTATTCCACCTGGGAGCATTACCACTTGGGATGCTTTGGTCCAGGCATTCTTAAAGAAGTTCTTTCCTCCTGCCAAGACAGTCAAGCTGATGACCGAAATTGGGACATTCCAGCAACAATTCGATTAGCAGCTGTTCGAGGCTTGGGAGAGATTTAAAGAGCTGCTAAGGAAGTGCCCTCAGCACGGATACCCTGACTGGCTACAGGTTTAATTATTTTACAATGGATTAACTCATAGCACGAAAACTATTGTTGGCGCAGCTGTAGGTGGGACTCTGTTGTCCAAGACTGTTGAGAGTGCTAGGACTTTGTTAGAGGATATGGCCACCAACAGCTATCAGTGGCCATCTGAGCGGTCGGGACCCAGAAAGATTGCTGCTGGAGTGTTCGAGGTTGACAACGTAAGTGCACTTCAAGCTCAGATGTCTTCCTTGGCTAATGCATTTTTAAAGTTTTCAGGTTCAGGGAATGCTCAATCAATTGAGTCTGCAGCTGCTCTTGCATCCCAGACTTAGGGGGAAAATCTCGAGTAGGTTCAGTATGCTTCTAATTTTAATTATAGGGGGTACAATAATAATTCCACACCTACACATTATCACCCTAGCAATAGAAATCATGAGAATTTTTCCTATGCTAATAATAAGAATGTGTTGAATCCTTCTGGCTTCACTCCTCAAAGTCAAGAAAATAAGAAATCTTTAGAAGGCCTTGTTGGAGCTTTTATTGCAGAATCAAGTAACAGGTCAAATAAGCTTGAGGAGGCCGTGATTGCAATAAACACTACTGTCAATGGTCATTCTGCAGCAATCAAGAATATAGAGACTCAGTTGGGACAACTGGTAAGTGTTGTCAACTCTATGAATAAAGGTAAAGCCCCAGTTGAACAGGAGAAATCTTCTTTGGAGTACTGCAAGGCCGTATCTGTGCATTATGAGGAGGAGACTAAATTAGCTGAAGAGGAGAAAACAACTGAACCAGAGGAACTCACAGGAGGAGTTGAAGAAGGCACCACCTCAAACGAAGCTGAAAAGCTTAATCCTGAGCCTTCTATCCCTTCTCCTACTGTTTTAGTTCCTAAATCAAAGAAAAAGAAAAATTATAAGGTTAAGTTTGACAAATTTTTAGATGCTTTTATGGGTTTGCATGTTAATATTCCTTTTTCAGATGCCTTCGAGCAGATGCCTCACTACAGAAAATTCATGAAGGAATGGCTCAACAAGAAGAAAAAGGAAAAGCAGTTGGAGACTGTATATCTTGCATCGACGTGCAGTGCTCGTGTCCAACAGGGAGTACCAGAGAAATTGTCTGACCCAGGGAGTTTTACTATTCCTTGTAATTTTGGTACTTATTATTGTAGAGCACAATGTGATCTAGGGGCTAGCATAAATATTATTCCATTATCTCTGTGTAAAAAGCTTAATATAGGAGAAATAAAATCTACCTCTGTTAGACTTCAGTTGGCTGACCGGTCTCTGGTTAGTCCATATGGGATTATTGAGAATATTCTTATTAAAGTAGGTAGATTTTTCCTTCCTGTTGATTTCTTTGTGCTAGATATTAAAGAGAATCCTGCTATGCCTATCATATTAGGGAGACCTTTCCTTGCTACATGGAGAGTTATAATTGATATTGAACGCAAATCAGATACAATGAAGGTGGGCTACAGGAGAGGTGCTAGGAAGAACACCAGTGATGGAAAATCTGACAGGAGACCACCCTGATGCATAGTTGGTCAACACGTCGAGCTAATGACGTTAAACAAGCGCTTATGGGAGGCAACCCAAGTGAGTTATATTGGGATTGGTGCCCTAAAACTCGTAGATAATGAATGTTAAACGAATTATATACTTATTCGATAAAGGTGTTATCGAGATTGATTCAGTAAAAGTCATTACTGAATAAATTAAATTGCACATATATAACCCAAATCGAATAAACTAAGATCCATGGCTATAGGATGAACACTTGAGCTTTATGTAGAGACATAAAAGTAGATCAAGCTTGAGTAATAGCCAAAACGGTCTATAGTATTGGAATAGGGTTGGGTACCTTATTTTGGAGACACTATGAGACGCGGCCCACTTTATAGATGGTATAGACGATGTGATCCTAAATCGTCCATGTAGAGACATGCGAGTGGGGGCGTCCTATGCAATGAGTTTGCATAAGACCAGGACCGAGAAATAAGTCGCTCTCGCTTTAGAACACCGTTTACTGACGAGACTGACTATTTCATGTGATGACCTAGGTAACTCGATCTTAATCCTGAGCTAACTATGAACTCCTGTTTATTCGGGCTTATCCTTAGATCTGCATAGGTGAGAGTGGCTCAGTATCGCCGACTCAATAAGCCTCTCATTTCAGGGATATGAACGGGTAGATAGCTGGGGACATAGTCGTGCAAGAAGGAATTCACTCCTACCCGAATAAGGGATAGTATAGAGGTTGTTCCCTTAAGTGATGACTCCGGGGCTTGAACAAAGGGATCCCGCCCTCTCATTGGCCCGAGAGGGACTCGGTTTATTGGTTGGACCATAAACCAATTGTTCATTAGAGGATCAGTGGGACTTAAGGAACTAGAAGTACTATAGGGGTAAAACGGCTTATTGACCTAGCTATAGCTACGAACAACCTGTGAAGGATCGACTTACTAATCATGGTTAAATCAAGTGGACGAAAATATATCTATAGTGAGGGGAGTGCAACTATCGGGCTATAGTGGAGTGTCCCGATAGTTAACGAATGTTGGCTAGCTTGGACAATGAGATAAGTCGGTTAGCCTCGAATCGTTGGAGCCCATGATCTATAGGTCCATTAGGTCCCCCTACTAGCTCATATCGGAATTAAGCCTAGAACAAAAGATAGGAAGCTTTGAATCGTTCAAAATCGGGAAAAAGGGTATTATCGCAAATTGTGTTTGACACAATAATTTAATTATGAATTAAATTAGAAAATGAGAGATGAAGTATTTAAAAGTGTTTCGAATACTATATATATGTATTAGGAATCATATATATGGAATTGCACAAGATAAAAAAGATTAATTAGATTAATCATATCAAAATTAATTTGAAAATTTTCAAATTAATTACCAAGCAATCAATTTCAATTTAGAATTGAAATTGGGGGTAATTTGCAAGCTTGAAATTTGATTTCAATTTGAATTTAGTGGATTTAGTTGGAAATCCACTTAATGCATGATCATTCAAAGTGGAAAGACAACTCACTCATGCATTGTTGCATGTCTTGTGTAATGTACACCTAGAATCCACTTGATCTTGCAAATACACCATGTGTCTTGTGTCTTGAGGCTTTGCTTTGCATGGAGAATGTCTTTAAAAGGAGTTTGAATCATATTCAAACACAAGAGAGCCATTTCCTTAATGTTATGCTGCTGGAATTTGGACTCAAAGTTCTCTCATCTCTCATTCTTCTCCATTGTTTGATGCTTCAAGCATTCCCTTCCCATTCCCTATCTTATATAGACTCCCACAAGTCAATCTTGGCCCGGAGTATAGTGGGGAAGACTCTAGAGGTTGTCAAAGGAGCATAGGAGAGGCAAACACCACAAGGAGTTCAACATAAGTGAGCTACAAAGGTTGGTGTTTTCTAAACTCTCTATTCTGTCTTTTCTAGAACATGCATGCTTTAGGAGTAAAATTGAATGTCTTAAGTGCTTTCGATCTTCAATTGCTTCCGCATGTGTAATATGTACACCTTCATGGTCAATCTTTACAAACGAGCTATTGTATGGCATAGTTACAGTCTTGACCATATAGGTCGAAAATTATAGCTGCTTGTGAAGCAGCAACAGAGACTGTATGGCTTAGGAAGTTCTTGACTAATTTGGAACGTGTTCCAAATGTGAACTTGCTCATCACACTTTATAGTGATACAGTGGTGATGTGGCAAATTTAAAAGAACCTCGTAGCCTAAGACAAACAGGCACATTGAATTGAATGGAATATCATTATGATTCATTCACGAAGGTCATCTAGAAGGTATAGGTTTACGAGTTATGTACAAAGATGAAATATAGGGCATGTGGGATAAATGTAATGGGTATAGTGATACCATTATGTGATGCGTATAGTGATGCCCTAGTTTATTGTATTTGTACATTGTATATGTTTTATACCTGTATTTATACACCAGTTGTCGTATACATTATTGTACATCCCACTAAACTAGAGTTTTAGTTCAAGCGGGAGTTTGTTGGGCTTTATGCCCTAAAACCCATAGATAGTGAATGTAAACAAATTGTATACTTGTTTCAATAAAGTGTTATTGAGTTTCTACAATAAAGTGTTATTGTTTAATATTGCACAATTTGACCCAAATCCAATAAACTAAGATCCATGGTTGTTTGTATGTAACTAGAACTAGTGTGTGGGAACATACGGGGATCGATGTTCAAGTAACAACCTAAAAGGTCTATAGTACAAGGATAAGACAAGGGACCTTATCCTGGTAACACTATGTACGACTCGCTTTGTATTTGATATAGGCTTATTGATCCAAAGCGTCTATGCGATAGACATGCAAGTGGGGGTATCCCATGCATTGATTTTGCATAAGACCGGACCATGAAATAGTAAACCACTAGATATAAAACCGTTAACTAGATAGGTTACTGTTAGGATGACCTAGGTAACTCAGTCTTAATCCTGAGTGTGTCATGAACTCCTTCTCATGAGGGATTTCCATTTGATTAGCATGGGTGAGAGTGGCCAATACGCCGACTCAACATGCCTTCCTTTTTGGGGACAAGACAGAGTGGGAGGTTGGGGTCATGACAACACAAGAAGGAATTCACTTCTTCCCACTTCTAGGAGAAGTAGATGAGTGTTCCCTTAAGTGGTGACTCAGGGACTTGAACAAAGGGATCTCACCCTCTCACTGGCCCAAGAGGGACTTTTTGTTTAATGGTTTGACCATAAACACATTGTTCATTAGAGGAACGCTGGTACTTAAGGAGACAGATGTAACATAGGGGTAAACCGATACTTTGACCCAACTGTGATTACGGACACCTGTGAAGGATTGACTTACCGGTATAGGTCTATATCTGTGGGCACATAAATGTTCTACAGTGAGAAGAGTTCAGTTGTGGGTCTTTAGTGGAATGACCCACAGTTCATGAATATTAGTTAACCTGATCAATGAGTTTAATCAGTTGACCTCATATCATTGGAGCTTCTGATCTGTAGGTTCATTAAATCCCCCTCTAGCTCGTAAAGAGTAGTTATGAACAATTATATCTTGAGAGAATTTGAATAGTTCAAATTCATATTGGGAATTAAGTTAATTGTATGAGATACAAATTAATACAATGTATAATGATACGTTAAAATATAAAGTCTAATTTGAAATTAAACTTTATTATTATGAGAGAAATAAATATTTGAAGAGGTTCAAATATTAATATGAATTTGATTCATATTAAAATTATATGATATAAGAGAATTTGAATGAGTTCAAATTTTAATATGATTTCAATTCATATTATAGAATTAATTAATTGAAGGCCTAAAATTAAGTACATGATATTTGATTGGGTAATTAATTAATTAAGTAATAGAAGGTCTGAAATTAAATATATGATATTTAATTGGTGATTAATTAATTAAAGAATTAATTAATTGGTAATTAATCATTTATGGAAATGATTTGATCACTTATGGAAGCGATCAATTATTTTTGGAAAAGATTAATCAATTATGGAATTGATTGGTTAAGGAATTGATTAATTACAGAAAAGATTAAATCAGTAATGAAAATAATTGATTTTAAATGAATATTTTATTCATGACCTTTCTCCTATAAATAGAACACTAAACCTAGGGTTTAGGTACTACAACATAAGGCCACAAGAGTGCGCTCTTGCATCCTCTCTAGCCTCCCTCTCATATTCTCTCAACCCAAGAACTCTAGGGAGAAATTTCTCTCTAGAGTTTTTCCCATTCAAGATTTGGTAGTCCCACAACTACGTTCTTAATCTCAGATTTATAGCGGGGAAGATTAGGTAGTCCTACAACTGCGTTCCTAGTATTTCAGAGACGACAACGACGGTATGTTTGCTTCTCCCCTTTAGATTAGTTCTAAGGTTGTATGCTTAGCCTTAATAATTGATATTTACAATAGTTTTCTAAATTTTGTCAATGTATTGGTATTTTGGTGGAAACAAAATTAACTACAAACAGTCCCAATTACGCTTCCGTTTTAACAGAATTAGGGAATTCCAATCCTTCAAGGATGTCATCTACATATAAAACTAAGAAAGTTACAGTTGAATCGATGATCCTTTTATATACACAAGGTTCATCTATATTTTGTTCAAAACCATAAGATTTGACTACAACGTCAAATCTTTTATTCCAGGATGTTGAAACTTGTTTCAATCCATAGATGGATCTATTAAGCTTACAAACCTTTTGTTCTTCTCCCTGGATTTCAAACCCTTCTGGTTGGACCATGTAAATACTCTCGTCAAGATTACCGTTCAAAAACGAAGTCTTGACATCCATTTGGCAAATCTCATAGTTATAGAAAGCGACAATGGAAAAAAGTGTTCTTATCAATTTTAACATCACTACTGGTGAGAAGGTTTCATCATAATCAATTCATTCTCTTTGGGTATAACCTTTAGCCACTAGTCGGGCTTTGAAGGTTTGTACCTTACGAGTTTTATCTTGTTTTCTCTTGTAGATCCACTTACAACTGATAGGTTTAACACCACTCGGTTGATCTACAAGTTCCCAGATTGAGTTGAAATACATAGATTCCATCTCAAGGTTCATGGTTTTGACTCATTGGTCCTTATCCTTGTCACCCATTGCTTGTCTATAAGTCAATGGATCCTTTATTTCATCATCGGGTATGATGAGTTGAGTTTCAGTTAAACCCATTTACCGGTCAGGTTGTATTATAAACCCCTCCCACTACGTTGAGGTATTCTCATATCTTGAGATTGTTTTGAAGGACCACTTCACTCACAACTTTTGTTTGTTTGTTTGTAGCTTCCCCGAAAATTTCTTTAAGTATTAGTTTACTGCGTGTTTGATGATTTCTCATATGATCTTCTTCAAGGAACGTGGAATTGGTAAAAAAAATACCTTATTGTCTTGAGGATCATAAAACAGACCTCATTTCGTTTCTTTAGGGTATCATACAAATAGGCATATTCTAGAACGTCGTTCCAATTTCTTTGGATTTTCCACCAACATGTGTGTCGAGCATCTGATAAGTAAAAAAAATATTCATATTTTGCCCTTACTTTTAGCTTATTTCTTGTCCAAACTTGTATGTTTTTTGTCAAAATTATTATTCTCGAGCCTAAAAAAGTGAAGAAGTTGGTAAGTTAGGTATTTGAGATTCATGTGAGGTCAAATCATACATATTTGTGCTTAAAAGAACTCATTCTTGTGTGAATTTGACTTAGTTTTGGTGTTTTTACAGAAAATAGATGAAAACAGAGAAATGTTGTGCAAATTCTATCAAATGTGACCGCATTTCTTCCAAGGCAAAATGAAATGCGACTGCATTTCTAGGCAGAAACATAAAAGTTTGAGTCCGTCAGACGTCATTTTAAACGAGCTTTTCATGCAACTAAATGGTTTTTTTTTACTCTGAAACTGATTGACTACCTACCAACATCATTTTTGTGACTCCTCAATCACTTCCACACTATAAAATGCCTCGATTCGAAGGGAAATTTAAGTAGAACTCACTAGGAAGAAGAAGGTGGTGATAGAATCCTAGTAGACGCCCATGAGTAGGGATGCCCAAGGTCCTTCTTAGATGATTGAACTCTAACCTTAGTTAGACATCGAACCTTAGCATTTGTAGGGATGTTCACCCTATTCCCATTGTAAAAGGAGAATAAAGTGTCGAGCAAACTCTAGAAGGATTGGATAAAAGAAAAAAACCATAGTATTTAACTTCTGCTCATTATTTCCAACACTTGTCATTTTTCATTTAATTGTATTCTTATTATTTTATTTTAATGGAAAGTTGTTCATTTGCACTTTATCCCACCATACTTAGCTAAATTTCGTTGAGGGGTTCAATATGGTGAATTCCCTTATGGTTTAATAGCTTGAAAGTATTTAAATTGATCACTTATACTTTGCATGCTATGTGAGTTTGATCTCGAAAGGGACGGACGATATCGGTTCTCATAAAGGGGATATAGGAGAAAGAGCTTGAAAGAGTGTACTCGGTGTTATATGGTGTGGTTTCCTAAGGCACCCTATAACAACTATAGGGTTATAGATTGCATGTTTGCTTTATCTATCTCAGAGTCGAGTCACATAAATGTGCATAATGGTACACGCTTAGCCTTCTTAACGGTTCTTGTGAGCAAGGCCAAATAGAAGTTAAATCTGACCTAATGCATAAAATAGGCTTAAGTTGAATAATCTATGATTAAGGTTATTTGCCTTTGGGATGAAACTATATTGAACACCTTGTTTTAGTTATCATTGTTATTTCTTTACTTATTTGTTTTGTTTATTTTCCAAAAATCAATCATCAATTATTTCCTTGGTTACCTATTTTAAGCAATATTTGAACAGTTTCTTCTTTAAATATGTGTTTCCAATTTAGTAGTCGTGGGATCAATACCCTTGGAATACTTCTGAGGTTTTTATTACTACATGCGACAATGTATACTTGCTCTAAGGTTTGCTGAATTATTCTCATTTCTTTATCTATCATCGTTTACTAACATATTCATCCAGCGAACCAAGCACCAGCATCCCCAAATCCTTAAGTGTCGTAAACTCTCTTTGTGTCCTCTCCACAACTCATAAGGTGTTTCTGAAACACTAATGGAGAGAACCATGTTCATAATATATACAACGGATTCCATTGCATAACCCCAAAATGAATCAGGTAGTTGAGCATTAACTCATCATTGATCGAACCATATCTAATAAGGTTCCTTTTCTCCTTTCTGATGCACCATTGTGTTGTGGTGTACCAAGTGCTGAGAGTTGAGAGGTAATTCCATATTCTATCAAGTAGTCTTGTAATTTTAAATCCATGTACTCTCTTCCTCGATCTAATCGTAGAGTTTTAATTTATTATCAACTTCAACTTTATACTCATTGGAATTTTCAAGAGTTTTTGCCTGATGAACAATTAGGTAAAGATACCCATATATTGAATAATCATCAATAAAACTTACAAAATATTCATATCCTCCTCGTACTTTAACATTCATAGGACCACATAGGTCTGAATGTATAAGCTCTAGGGTTTCTTTGTCTCTATGACCTTTTTCAGAGAAAAGTCGTTTGGTCATCTTACTTCTAGACAGGACTCACAAGGTGGTAATGAGTCATCTCCTAACTCATTTAGAAGTCCACTCTTACTCAACCTTTCTATTCATTTTCAATTTATGTGCCCTAGTTTTAAATGCCAAAGAAAAGTATCTTGAGAAACTTTTCGTCTTTTATTTTGGGTTTATGTTGTTTTGAACCTTTAGTATTATGAACAACTTCTGTTTCATTTGGTCTTAACACATACAGATTGTTTTCAAGTTTAGCAAAACAAAGTCGATATCCTCTTTTGAATATAAACGCTTCATTGATTTCAAAAGATATTTTATACATTTGTTCTAACAAGCAGAAGATAGATACTAAGTTCCTTTTTATATTAGGAACATACAAAACATTTTGTAACAAAATGTAACTATATCTAAAACAAAACTATATTGCTCCCACTGCCTCGGTTGAGACGACATCTACTTTTCCTACTCTGAGTTTCACCTCGTGTAACGACCTTACTTTCCATGACTAGATCATAGGGCCATCACTACATACATATCATTCTACTCCTAAGAACAGCGAGAAAATGACATTTAAAGTAAAACATACTTAGAAATTTTGCGAAACTTTTTAGCCTGGGATCCCAGTTAAAACAGAACAAAAGAATCTTTAGCCATACAAGCAAAAACTTAAAGCGGAATAAACCATAAAACATCGCAATACAAGTTCAAAGGAAGAATTTCAAAACATAAAATGCGGAAGACTATCCTGAGGAAATCCATGCCTCAGCAGCACTCCGTCATGCGTCCTATACACCCTTGCCTTTACCTGCAATTACATGTTAGGGAGAAGAATGAGTATTTAAGAAAATACTCAGTAAGTAACAATACTGTTAGACACTTGCAACAACCAAGGTTTCAACATTTTATTTGAGCTAAGGGCCTAAGGGTTAGGTCATCTCATTCTCATTCACTTCATTTCATTTATCTGTAGTTCGAGCCTCATGATCAATTAACTCACTTATATATAAGTTTGCCAACTCACTGGTAGTGCACAGGTGGGTGTTTTGGGAGGTCTTTACTCCTACTGAATGTAGAAGGCACCCAGTCAGTGGAGCTAAGTCTCATCCCTCAAGGCACTAATGGGCGCGTAGCGCTCTAAACTACCATTTCACTGGTGGGGCGTTCATGGGTTTAAGTCAGAAGTTAACTTCCACAGTTAGTAAATGGCACCTAGCCTGCGAAGCCAAGTCCCGCCCATTAAGCCCCTCATTTCAGTTTATTACATCTCAGTCCTAGGTGTTTAATTGGCACGACCCTCTTCTAAGGCAACTAGCCTATTCTTTTCCCTTTCTTGATCCTTTTCCCTTTAGGACCCCTAAACACTTGGTAATTTTAACGGCAACCCAGTTAACCAAATCATTTTCTTTTACGGAGGATACTGACAGGCTCAACCGATATGCACCATCCTAACTCATTCAATCTCGAGAATAAGAAACTGAGGCGACAACAACACTCCTGAACAGAGAAAATCACAAACTTCCAGTTGTCCACAAACAAAGTCAATCAACTTATGATACATAACAATCAAGCACTCACGCCTATCACTTACCACAAGTACACAACAACCAAAATCTTGAAGACAAGGCATTCATACCATCTCAATCTCAACTAAAATATTTGATACCAACTCATGCTAGCAGTAATCTATCATCTCAATGCATAAACATTTCATTCCTACGGAGCAAGATACTTACCATATTCAGCTACCATACAATGTATCTAAGACATGGAATTTGAATCCAAATAGCTACTTAAGTTCAAAGGCGCAACTTAAGGATTAAATCCAACTCATGCTAGTATAAACCATTCTCAGCAAAAATTGGTTTAAAGCATAGAATTTATTCCACATGGCTACTTACATTAGTGAAGAAGATATTTGATTAACCTTCAAGGAATTCCTTAACTCCAAGGTTCTTAAGCAAGCTACAACAAGGAAAGAAACTCTCAAATAAATAGGCACTCTAATCCAAGCATTCAACTAGGAACCCATTAAATTTGGGGGTAATTTAACAACCAATACTCACCCAAAACAGAACCACAACTTGCTGTCTAGCAGTCCTAAATCGCTCAAATTCGACAATTCGACCTCCAAACGCCACAGACACCTTGAAATTTGAAGCTAAAATCAATGGGTATCCATGATTAAACATTAAATTGGCCAAAACACCTTAAATCTCACTTACAAATTCCTTAATCACTAGCTGAAGGCGTTGCACATTCAAGACACGAGAGTCTGTTTCCTTGAGGCGGAGGCAACAACGATCAGTTTCGAACGACAAAAACGATCAGATCTGAACAGTGACAGCTAACAGATTCATGCGGCGGCGACATAGATCTGTACAGAAGAGAAAGAATGAGATTGAGGGAGAAAGAGACGAGAGAGGGAGAGAGAGAGAGAGAGAGAGAGAGAGAGAGAGAGAAACTCACGGCGGCGAACGGCACGGCGTGCGGCGACCAGAGATCTACGGAGGGGCGGCGGATTACATAGAGGGGGAGGGAGTTGCGAGGAAGAGAGAGAGCCGAGAGAGTGAGAGGAAGAAAAAAAATCTGTGATATTTTTCTTTTTCTTTTTTTTTAATGGTAATTTGACCGAAAATGTGGGGGAAAAACTTCCCCCCCACTCTTCCCTCTCAACCGGGCAACAAGCCCTTTTCTTCCTCTTTTTTTTTTTAATTTTAAAAAAGCTTGCTGCTACACCTCGCCTTCTTCAAGTCCCTTCCAGGAACTAGTTTCCTGTTTAGAAGAACATACATGATTAGTTGCTTTTGAATCTAATATCCATATGGAGTTATCATTCTCTACTAAACATGATTGAATGACAAGTAAATCGTATTTACCTAGTTTGGTAGCTTTAGCTTTCTCTGCTTTCTTCTCAGCAAGATATTTAGGACAGTTCCTTCTCTAGCGACCGTCCTGATTACAGTGGAAACAGGTTCCTTTATTTGTATTCTTCTTCTTGCCTTTCTTGGTGATGGGAGCTTTCCCCTATCCCTTGTTTTTCTTTTTCTTCAACTAAATACTCTTATTCTTTGAAGCAAAAGATTCAGGCGTGGTTCCAGAGTTTGAACCTCTAAGGAACTTTTTACCTGAAACAAAGTTTGTTTCAGTTTCATGACCTTTACTTTTAGTAAGGGATTGGTAAGTCTGTAGCCCGTTCAGGAGAGTTGTCAGATTATATTCAATTTTATTCATCACAAAATTTGTGTGAAATGGAATGAAACTCTTCGGGAGAGATTCCATGATAAAACTAACTTCACTACATTCATCTTGTTGGGTTTTTTGCCCTACAACTCGTAGATAGTGAATGTAAAAAAATTGTATACTTGTTTCAATAAAGTGTTATTGAGTTTCTACAATAAAGTGCTATTGTTAAATATTGCACAATTTGACCCAAATCCAATAAACTAAGATCCAAGGTTGTTTACATGTGACTTGAACTAGTATGTTGGGACATACGGGGATCGGTGTTCAAGTAACAACCTAAAAGGTCTATAGTACAGGGAAAAGGTTGGGTACCTTATCTTGGTAACACTATGTGATTCGGCCCACTTTGTATTCAATACAGACGTATTGATCCAATGCGTCCATGTAGGAGACATGCGAGCGGAGGTATCCTATGCAACGAGTTTGCATAAGACTGGACCATGAAATAGTAAACCACTAGATGTAACACCATTAACTAGTTAGGTTATTGTTTCAATAGGATGACTAGGTAACTCAGTCTTAATCTTGAGTGTGTCATGAACTCCTTTTCACGAGGGAATGTCCTTTGATTAGTATGGGTGAGAGTGGTCTGCACGCCGACTTAATACGCCTACCTTCTTGGGGACAAGACCGAGTGGGGGGCTGGGGACATTACAACATAAGATGGAATTCACTCCTTCCCGCTTCTAGGAGAAGTACATGAGTGTTCCCTCAAGTGGCGACTCCAGGTCTTGAACAAAGGGATCCCGCCCTCTCATTGGCCTGAGAGGGACTTTCTGTTTACTTGTTGGACCATAAACAGGTTGTTCATTAGAGGAGCACTGGTACTTAAGGAGCCAGAGGTAACACAGGGGTAAAACAGTAATTTGACCCAACTGTAGTTACGAACACTCGTGAAGGATTAACTTACCGGTATAGGTCTATATCTGTGGACACATAAATGTTGTACAGTGAGAAGAGTTCAGTTGTGGGTCTTTAGTGGAATGGCCCACAGTTGATGAATATTGGTTAACTTGATTAATGAGTTTAATCAGTTAACCTCGTACCATTGGAGCTTATGATTTGTATGTTCATTAGGTCCCCCTGCTAGCTCGTAAAGAGTAATTAGGAACAAATATATCTTGATAAAATTTTAATAGTTCAAATTCATATTGGGAATTAAGTTAATTGTATGATATACAAATTAATATAATGTGTAGTGATGCATTAAAATATAAAGTCTAACTTTAGATTAAACTTTATTATATTGAGAGATTGATATATTTGAAAGAGTTCAAATATATGTCTAATTAAATATATGGTATTTAATTAGAAGATGAATTAATTAATTATTCAATTTACTTTAAATTAAATGAGATTTAATTAAACTATAGTCTATGAGAGAAATAAATATTTGAAGAAGTTCAAATATTAATATGAATTTTATTCATAATAAATTTATAGGATATAAGAGAATTTGAAAGACTTCAAATTTTAATATGAATTTGATTCATATTATAGAATTAATTAATTGAAGGCCTGAAATTAAATATATGATATTTAATTGGGTAATTAATTAATTAACTAATAGAAGGTCTGAAATTAAATATATGATATTTAATTGGTCATTAATTAATTAAAGAATTAATTAATTGGTAATTAATCAATTATGGAAATGATTAATCATTTATGGACGTAATTAATCATTTATGGAAATGATTTAATCACTTATGGAAGTGATCAATCATTTATGGAAAAGATTAATCAATTATGGAATTGATTGGTCATGGAATTGGTTGGTCATGGAATTGATTAATTATGGAAAAGATTAAATCAGTTATGGAAATAATTGATTTTAAATGAATATTTTATTCATTGCCTTTCTCATATAAATAGAACACTAAACCTAGGGTTTAGGTACTACAACATAAGGCCACAAGAATGCACTCTTGCATTCTCTCTAGCCTCCCTCTCATATTCTCTCAACCCAAGAACTCTTGGGAGAATTTTCTCTCTAGAGTTTTTCCCATTCAAGATTAGGTAGTCCCACAACTACGTTCCTAATCTCAGAGTCATAGCGGGGAAGATCAATTGGTGGTGTCCCAATTGTTGATGCTTGGTCCAAAATCAAGAAAGGTGTCCGTTAAAGTATTCTGAGTCGTCAACGACGATATGTTTGCTTCTCCCCTTTAGATTTAGATCTAATAATTTTTGTATGTTTAGGCTTAAGTTTCTATAGAATTTGTTCTGTTTTTTGCCAATGTAATAGAATTTTTGGATAAACAAAATTAACTACGAATCGGTCCCAATTACACTTCCGCTTTATCGGAATTGGGGAATTCCAAATCCTTACACATCTATGACAGCACCGTTTACTTCGGTTGCATTAAAATGCACCACCATGTTCAAAACATGTTCTCGAACATAAGTTCCTTCTTTCATTCAAGAATTGTAAATGTATTTGAGGGCCTCATGTCGAAGGGATGAGAACGACTGTCGAAACATCGCCTGTAATGAGTCCATTATTTCCTTGGTCGTAGCCATGTCGTCATGCTTTTTAGACAGAACATCACTTATTCTTGTCAGGATGAACACCTTCACCTTATCATTGGCTCTAGTCCATATGTTATAGGCGTTTCGATTCACTCGAGTTCCTGTCGGGCTAAGGTTAGGTGGACATTTTTCCGTTAAGACGAATCGAAGATCATCAATCACTAATACTGTGTTTAAATTTAATTTCCAAGTTCCATAGTTGTCGTCGTTAAGTTTTTCTGAAGCTAATAGTTTCACTAAATAGTTAGACATGCTGAAAAACATAAATAAATCCTTTATTAGTTATTTGATTATTTAATAAATCCAATTTCAGTTTAGCAAAAGTAATAATGTACCCATCTCCTTAATTAATTTGCAACGATACTTCAGTGAGTCAAAATAACTGCTACCGAGGGGTAGTCAATCACTCCTTCACTGAACCAAGACATTCTCGACTAGATATTCTATAACTACAATAACTCATTTATTTATGTATCATTTAGTTATCGCTACTTCGACCAAGAATAAGCTAACCATTAGTTTATCTTGTAAGTGTGACCCTCCATTTCTCAGGTTCTTGAGAACGACCCTAGAAATCTACCGAATGGAAAAGCTAATGTTTGGAATGACCCTAAGAAATCTTATCCATTTCTGGAGTTTACTATGTTCTGATTCCTATGTTACATCCCTCCGAATGGAGTAGCAGCTCAAGGGAATACTTGGTAGGTGCAACATAGGGATCTCACGATGTAAACTAAAGGAAGAGACCGTAGGATGCGATGAATCGATGATCTAAGAAAGCTACAGTAGAATCGATGATCCTTTTATATACACAAGGTTCGTCTACATTCTGTTCAAAACCATAAGTTTTGTTTGCAGTGTCAAATCTTTTATTCTAGGATCTTGAAGCTTGTTTCAATCCATAGATGGATCTATTAAGCTTACAAACCTTTTGTTTTTCTCCCTGGATTACAAACCGTTCTGGTTGGACCATGTAAATACTCTCATCAAGATTACCGTTCAAAAACAAAGTCTTGACATCCATTTGCCAAATCTCATAGTTATAGAAAGCGATAATGGAAAAGAGTCTTCTTATTGATTTTAACATCACTACTGGTGAGAATGTTTCATCATAATCAATTCCTTATCTTTGGGTATAACCTTTAGTCACTAGTCGGGCTTTGAAGGTTTGTACCATACTAGTTTGGTCTCGTTTTCTCTTGTAGATTATCTTACAACCGATAGGTTTAACATCACTCTGTCGATCTACAAGTTCCCAGACTGAGTTAAAATACATAGATTTCATCTCAAGGTTCATGGTTTTGACGCATTGGTCCTTATCCTTGTCACCAATTGCTTGTCTATAAGTCAATGGATCCTCTATTTCATCATCGAGTATTTCATATTATAACCATGGATGTTTCTATTCGATTTAAGATACAAAATAAACAATTTTACTGAACAACATCTTTATTAGAAAAGGA
The DNA here is from genome assembly GCA_036850905.1 of Luffa acutangula. Lineage (NCBI taxonomy): Eukaryota > Viridiplantae > Streptophyta > Magnoliopsida > Cucurbitales > Cucurbitaceae > Luffa > Luffa acutangula. The sequence continues at coordinate 22,683,396 of CM072087.1, forward strand.
TAACAAAACTTAAGTTTTAGGACATAAACCCCAACATGAAGTCATTGGAAAACACCCACGAACAATGACCCACGCCGCACAGACGGTTACTCACGACCCACTACACCAGAACACTGCAAAACAGAAAACAATTTGACAGAAACGAGACCCACGGTCGTCGAACTGCGCATCAGAAGAACCCAACGAAAAATTCTGTTGTTGTCGCTGCGTGTGGCTGGATAGAACACCTGGCTTGTCATCGACGAAAGAGACGAAGTGCTGAAAAATTGGTAAAAAGATTGAGAGACAAATGCCCAACTCGGAGATGTAGAAAAATTCGTGAGGATGGGGAAGAAGGGCTGAAAAATTGTGGAGATGGAAGAAGAAGGGGCTTGAGATGGCTGAAAAAATGCTTCTTGGGCTCCGTGCAAGCAACTTAAAAATAGAGCTTACGGTTTATTTGGCTAGGCTCTAAGGTCCCTTAATTCTAACACTATACCATCCAACCTAGTTAAGTTGAACTCCAACAATTTCAATTCCAATTTAACCACTCTCTTCAAACTAATTACATGAAATTAGCTCGATTAACTTGAAATTGAGAATATTAAACTTAATCTGAATTCCTCGACGTTACAATCTTCCCTCCTTTGAAAACGTTCGTCCTTGAAAGTTGGTAGTCTTGGAAAAGTTCTAAATACATGATTTTCATCTCCTCTTTTCTTTCCCACGTTGCTTCTTGAATCTGATGGTTCCGCCAAAGCATCTCGTTAAATCGAAAACGTCTTTTGATCTCTGACAATAATTCGAACTGACTTCTCCTCATAAGTTAGGTCCTCATTCAACCTCAAAGATTCATAGGCAATCACATGAGACGGGTGATAACTCTCCAAAAGGGAGTTATTTAGGCCTTATTTCTATAGTGTTTTGTGTGTCTTTTGTACCAAATAAGTTTATTATTAGATGAATACTATATGTTTTAACCTATTTAGAAGAATGGATGCTTTGAAGTTATTTTGTGGATAAAATAATGTTGAGCGACTTGAGGGAGCAAAATCCGTGATCTAGCGAAGCTAGGAGCAAAACTGCCACGTTAGCCGCACGTGATTCATTAATGAGGTGTCGTTATCTAAACCAATCTCAGATCTAGGATGCTTGGAAAGCCTTCCACGTGTAATCTTTAACCTAATTAGGTTTGACTCCACTCTATAAAAGGAAGTAACCGTCCCTAGTCAATTCATTTTAGAGAGGAAAGTCTAATTCCATTCTTGGGTGTTTACTTTCCATCTTTGGAAGCGAAATAAAGGAGGAACGATTAGAGAATTCAAGAAGACCTATAGCTACGGATTTCTTCAAGGGAATTAATGTTTTCTTGTAAATTTCTTGTAGTTATGGATGCACATACTCAGATTGTAGCGTTTGTTATTTTGTACTCAATGAACTAAATTTACATAGGTGTTGGTTAGGATCTATGTAGTTGTCTTGTTGTATACTCTATGAAATTTATATTGATTTGAGCATCTTGATTATTTGTTGTGGATATTACTATTTTGTGACCGCTTGGCCAGCCGATATGAATATCACCTCTTAGTCTCAGGGATGATTTGAGAGGAGTGTAACATTTACTCACACTAGACCATTATGTGTTGGTGGACGCCAGTAATTGAGTTAGGGGTAACCAATCACCTAGTGCTTGATTGGTAGCACGTCATTGGAGTTGAAAGACATTCCAAAAAATCTAGAGTTCTGAGAGGATTTTGCTGATAAGACTGCAAGAGAATTGCCTAATCAATATTATTGCTAGAGAATCTTTTAAAACAATTATAGAAATCTTAACCAACGTCTGTTTCCAATCTGTCTACTTTATCCATTTACACTTTGCTCTGTATTTCTTTTGCTTTGTCGTTATTTCAAAATCAATCATTTTAACAACCTTGAAACCATTGAAAAGTTACATAAAATAGGTAGAGAGGAAGCTATTTAAAACCTCGTGGATACGATAAATTACTTATCACTTGTTGTAGAATTTGTACACTTGGATAGTATTCTAGGGATCATTTTTGTCATATTTTAAACCCACTCTAGAAGACAACAACGAGTCATTATGAACTGAAGAGAGAGATGGTGGCAAAGCCCAACTGACCCTATAATCTCAAATGGCCCTATAAACCTAGGAATTAACTTCTATTTCTTTCCAAACCTTAAAACTCCCTTCACCGGTGTTGTTGGGTTTTATGCCCTAAAACTCGTAGATAGTAAATGAAACAAATTAATCGATCTCAATAAAGTGTTATTTAAGTGATTCAGTAATTTGGTTATTGAATAATCAAGTTTGCATTAATAAACCCTAAATCCAATAAACTAAGATCCAATGTTGTTTAAATGAAATTTGGACTAGTATGTGTAAGTTTTAGAGATCGTGGTTGTATAAACCCCAGTTCTAGAGGTAATGGTTGTATAAACCCCAGTTCTAGAGGTAATGGTTGTATAAACCCCAGTTGTGATATCTATATCAGGTTATTTTCTAAACTCAGTTATGTCAGGGTTGCACCCCATGTATGTCTACAGGTTTTCAGGGATTCCGCTGTGTTGTGTTTCATGTATACTATTTTTATTCCTAAGACTAGTCTGTTTATCAGGTTCAACGATTCAGTTGAATCAACAGATGTCGTTAGAGGAGGACGATGTCTGTTGGCTTCACGTCATCTCCCTGACCAAGGTAGCAGGTAGTTTGGGAGGGGGTGTGACATGTGGGTCTTTAGTGGAGTGACCCACAGATAACGAATGTTGAGTAACTTGGTTAATGAGTTTAGCCAATTAGTCTCGTATCGTTTGAGCTTCTGATCTGTATGTCCATTAGGTCCCATTAGTAGCTCGTAAAAAGACTTGAGGCAATTAAGTATAAAATGTAAATTGAAAGTGTTCAATTTATTTAGGGGAATCATATAATGTATATCGATACATTATAACATAAAGTTTGTGAAAACTGTATAATATAATTTGGAATTAATTTCAAAATTAATTCTTGAGAGAGAATACTTGAAAGAGTTCAAATAATTAATATGAATTGGATTCTTTGAATGATTGGAATTCCCAATTCCGTTACAGCGGAAGCAGTTGAACCGTTCGTAAATTAATTTTGTTTTACAAAATACGAATACATTGGCAAAAGGTTAAGCAGTGAGAAACATACCTCCGTTGATGACTTTGAATACTTCAACGGATGATTCTTGATTGCTCTGCAACAACGAAGAACACTACCATTTGATCTTCCCCGCTATAACTCTGAGATTAGGAACGTAGTTGTGGGACTATCTAATCTTGAATGGGAAAAACTCTATGAGATAAAATTCTCCCTAAAGTTCTTGAGTTGAGAGAATATGAGAGGGAGGCTAGAGAGAATGCAAGAGTGCATTCTTGTGGCCTTATGTTATTGTACCTAAACCCTATGTTTAGTGTTCTATTTATAGGAGAAAGACCATGAATAAAATATTCATTTAAAATCAATTATTTCCATAACTGATTTAATCTTTTCCATAATTAATCAATTTCATGACCAATCAATTCCATAATTGATTAATCTTTTCCATAAATGATTGATCACTTCCACAAGTGATTAAATTATTTCCATAAATAATTAATTACTTCCAAAAGTGATTAATCATTTTCATAATTGATTAATTTCCAATTAATTAATTCATTAATTAATTAATCACCAATTAAATATCATATATTTAATTTGAGACATTCAATTAATTAATTCTTTAATATGAATTAAATTCATATTAAAATTTGAACTCCATCAAATTCTCTAATATCCTATAAATTTAATATGAATCAAATTCATATTAATATTTGAACTTCTTCAAATATTTATTTCTCTCATAGACTATAGTTTAATTAAATCTCATTTAATTTAAACTAAATTGAATATTAATTAATTCATAATTAATTAATTTATCTTCTAATTAAATACCATATATTTAATTAGACATATATTTGAACTCTTTCAAATATATCAACCTCTCAATATAATAAAGTTTAATCTAAAATTAGACTTTATATTTTAATTCATCACTATACATTATATTAATTTGTATCTCGTACAATTAACTTAATTTCCAATATGAATTTGAACTATTCAAATTCTCTCAAGATATATTTGTTCCTAATTACTCTTTACGAGCTAGCAGGGGGACCTAATGGACCTACAGATCAGAAGCTCCAATGATATGAGGTTAATAGATTAAACTCATTAATCACGTTAACCAATATTCATTAACTGTGGGTCATTCCACTAAAGACCCACAACTGAACTCTTCTCACTGTAGAACATTTTTGTGTCCATGGATGTAGACCTATGTCGGTAAGTCAATCCTTCACAAGTGTTCGTAATCACAGTTGGGTCAAATTACCGTTTTACCCCTGTGTTACATCTGTCTCCTTAAGTGCCAGCGTTCCTTTAACGAACAACCTATTTATGGTCCAACCATTAAACAGAAAGTCCCTCTCGGGCCAGTGAGAGGGCGGGATCCCTTTGTTCAAGTCCGGGCGTCACAACTTCACCTAGAAGCAGGAAGGAGTGAATTATTTCTTGTGTTGTCATGTCCCCAGCCTCCCACTCGATCTTGTCCCCAAAAAGGAATACATTTGAGTTGGCGTATTGGTCACTCTCACCCATGCTAATCAAAGGACAATCCCTCATGAGAAGAAGTTCATGACACACTCAGGATTAAGACTGAGTTACCTAGGTCATCCTATTGAAACAGTAAGCTAATTAGTTAACGGTGTTATAACTAATGATTGACTATTTCGTGGTCCGGTCTTATGCAAACTCATTGCATAGGATACCCCACTTGCATGTCTACTACATGGACGTTTTGGATCAATACGTCTGTATCAAATACAAAGCGGGTCGTATCTCATAGTGTTACCAGGATAAGGTACCCAACTTTATTCTTGTACTATAGACCTTTTAGGTTGTTACTTGAACATCGATCCTCGTATGTCCCCACATACTAGTTCAAGTTACGTACAAACAACCTTGGATCTTAGTTTATTGGATTTGGGTCAAATTGTGCAATATTTAACAATAACACTTTATTGTAGAAACTCAATAACACTTTATTGAAACAAGTATACAATTTGTTTACATTCACTATCTACGAGTTTTAGGGCATAAAACCCAACATTCTTATCAATATAAATAATTTAATAAAATCCATAAGATTAAATATGTGATATTTAATTGGGTAACTAATTAATTATGAAATTAATTAATTATTTATTAAAATTAGACATGAATAAGATAATAGATTTGATCTTATTGATAACATTTTCCTATTAGGAAAAGGTCTTGGTTTTTTCCTATAAATAGGACCCCTGTGTGGGGTGAAAGGCATTCCATTCATTCTCCTACTCTCAGAGAATTCCCCTAAAGGCTCCTTTAAGACTCCCACCAGTCTCCTACCTCTAGAAGTCTCAGAGTCATACCGGTGTAGCCATGGTGGTGGTGTTTGCAGTAGTTCGTGATTATTTCACAAGCAGTTGGTGAATTTAATCTGAGTCGTCAACGAGGGTAAGTAATTTGTTACTATATAAATTAGATTTAGATATAATATCTTTGTATGCTTAGACTTAATATAAATTTAGAATAGTTCTAAGATTATTGTGAATGTATTGGTATTTTAGATTAAAAATAATTAATTACGAATCGGTCCCAATCACGCTTCTGCTTTACGGAATTACAACTTTCCTTGGAAGTCGAGTAGTATAGAGAGATTGGAGATTACCAAGAACACCATCATCCGCAAGCTGATTAAGGAGATTAGTATTTTCTTTATTATCTTGTGATTATGGACATGCCTACTCAGATCGTAATTTGTGTTTCCATGTTTATTATGAGCTAAGTAGCTTTAGGTGTTGGTTAGGAACATGTAGTTGTTGTGTTTAAATTTTAGTAATATATTGATTATTGCATCTTGGTTAATTGTTGTGCCTATTTACATTTTATGTCCGCCTGGCCAGCCGGTGTGAATACCTCTCTCTAGTTTCAGGGATGATTTAGAGAGTGTGTGGCAATTATCCACACTACGATCATTGTGTATTGGTGAACGCCAGTGACTGAGCTAGGGATAGCCAGTCGCCTAATGTTTGATCGGTCGCACTTCATTAGGGTTGAAACACATTCCAAAAGATTCGGAGTTCCAGGAGGAATCCGCTAATAATACTGCGAGAGTTGCATGATCAATAATATTGCTAGAGCATCTTTTTAAACAACTACTAAGCCTAACCAGAGCCTGCCTTTAATCTATCTATCTATTTGTTTATTCTTTGTTCTGTCATTTATTTTGCTTCAGCATAATTCTATAAAACCAAATCATTTTTACCATCTTTGAAACCATTAGAAAGTTACACAAAATAGGTAAAGTGGAAGCTAATTTTGGACTCGGATTGATAATATTACTTGCTGCAGACTGTGTATACTTACACAGGAATTCTAAAGTCTTTTATACCATATTTTTACTCACTCTAGGAGCCCAACACATAGGATACCCCCACTCGTATGTCAAACACATGAACGCGTTAGATCATTGCGTTTGTATCATATTACAAAGCGGGTCGTATCCATAGTGTTACAAGGAAAAGGTACCCAGCCTTATCCTTGTACTATAGACCTTTTAGGTTGTTACTTGAACATCGATCCCCGTATGTCCCCACATACTAGTTCAAGTTACATACAAACAACCTTGGATCTTAGTTTATTGGATTCGGGTCAAATAGTGTAATATTTAACAATAACATTTTATCACATAAACTAAATAACACTTTATTAAATACATGTATAAAATTTGTTTACATTCACTATCTACGAGTTTTAGGGCATAAAACCCAACAAAGGAGAGGAATGGAAGAATGATGGATGATTTATTGATGCCAAAATGGGGAGCCAAGGGGCGCTTTTTATAGGCCCGGAAATGGGACAGCGTTGCGGCGCTATGGGCACAGCGTCGCGACGCTGTGACGTCACTCAACTTGCTCGACAAGAAATGGGACAGCGTCGTGACGCTGCGATGATTCCATAACATATACGCGCGGGTTGGGCTTGATTCTTGGGTCTCCTCAATTCTTTTTCGATCAACACTTAAAATGTTGACTTTTGGGCTTCCTCTTTGACCCATCCTTGGAAAAGTGGCTTGATTTACTCATTTTTTGGCCATTTTACTCCATAATTCCATAAATTGCTACTAGGGAAAAAATAATGAAATTAATTAAATTTTCTATTTAAAAACACGATAAAAGCATTCAAAAGCCTAATAATTTAGGACTAAAATAGTGGCATTTTTGCCCGCTATCACACCCCCAAACTTAAGCTTTTGCTAGTCCAAAGCAAAATAAATTCTAAAGATGCATGAAATAGAATCACTCAAGCCTCAATGATTTTAGAACTTTTAAGCAAATATGGAAAACATGCAAGTGAAATAAGCAAGCACCGCATACTCATGAATAAATCTTAAAGAATTTAAATTTAAGATTAATGAATAGCATGCTCAAGACTTATCTAATGATTCTTTTACTAACCTAGATTAGTCTTATGGCTTTCTCCATTTGTTTTCCCTTACACTGGCTAAGAGCCCCTGATAGGTAGCAGTTCTACTATCATGCAAACAAAGAAACTAGGGTGCTTGATATATTTCTTTTGCAGGGGAAGCCGAACTCACAAATATTTTTCTCCTTTTCTTTTTCTGTTGCTTCCCCCCAAACTTGCATTTTTATAACTCTAATGGCACTAGCTTTCACACTACGATGCAGGGACCCTTAACCTGAATATTATTTTTGGTTGGCCTAACTGATCACACCATAGGTAGCTCTTTTTACCTCTAGTCTTTTTTCTTTTATGCTAGCACAAAAATTTCTTTTCACAAAAATTTCTTTTTTTTTTTCTCTCTTTTCTTTTGTTGCTTTCTTTTTTTTTTTTTAGCAGGCATAACATTTTTTCCACCTAGTTCTTAAAACAATCAAGCATGAACTCCTAGTGTTAGAAACTAAGCCTATCGGAGTGACAACAAACTTATAAAAATCATAATAAAATCTAGATTTTCAAAGATTTTCAAAAGATAAGTTTATTGCATGCTTTTGACATTAAAACTAAGTAAAGATTTTTTTAAAAAATTCACATTTTATGTTATGCTCCCAGATTCCCCAACATATAAACCATCTCCCCCAAAACTTCTAAAATCAAGTCCTCAGCTATCATTGCTATCTACTCATGCGTCTAAACGAATTTAATCATGCTCAACACAGCGAAAGCCTCCCCCCAAACTTAAACTAAACATTGTCCCCAATGTTTAAGAACAATAAAACATAACGAGGGATACTGAGACTTCCCTGAGTCAAGAGCAAATCATCCTCATCCTTTGGGCCGAGAAAATTGGATTTTCAGAGCTTTGGGACTTGTTAAGCGGATCCTATAAAACAAAATTGGATTACGAAGCAAGGAATTTATTTACAGCAAAAACTATCTAAACTTTAATTCTTGGATTGCCTCCCAATTAGCACGTTCTTAAACTTCTTTAGCTAGACGAGGCTCGACACGCTCATGGAGGCTAGAAATAAAAATTCTTGTCACCCTCTAGGCATTGAAGAAAATCTCGTACCGGATTACATACTGCAAAAAGGGGAGAAAAAAAAACTTTCCCCTGGCCCGTCATCACTAAATAGATTATCATAGTAACAAGTCAGGAAATATGCGACATCATCAAATGTTTTCTCTAAATCTCATTTTTCGAATAAATTACTTACAGAGTCATCTAGCGCTATAATGTCAACTGGTCTCAGATCTAAAGATGGCCTATCCACTAAGTTTATCCATTCATCAGATGCAATCTTTATATGTTCATGCTCTTGAGACTTGGTATTCATAAAAGATTCAACAAGGCTATCATATGACTCATCATCATCAGATTAAAAGAATTCAACAATATGAGGGTCATATTCTATACTATCAACACTATCAGGACCTGAATCAAAACTATCAACAATTTCAGGGTCCGATTCAATGTTATCAACAATATCAGGATCAAACTCAATATTTTCATCTATCAGATAATCCTCTAAGTTTAATGCAGGTAAATCATGTATTGCAAGCATTTTAATGTCATTCACAAATTCAGGCATTTCAATATCATTCATTAACTCATTTTCAAATAACGGATCATCGAAGAATGCATTAAGATTTAAATCCACATCACCCATAGGTGTTTCCCCTAGCCCTAAGCCTAGATTAAAGTCTTCGTCGTCATCATCATCAATCAATAATTCTAGACTAATCGAAAAACAAGTATGCAAACTACACACAGACTCATCATGTCCAAAAATACTGAAAACAACTTTTTTCATCATCAACATTCAAGGATAACTTACCAATGTGAACACTTATCTCAGCTTTACCTGTGGCTAGGAAAGGTATACCCAAGATAATGGGCACTTCCTTATCGTCTTGCATGTCTAGCACCACGAAGTCCACAAGAAAGATAAACCTATTGAATTTCACCAACACATCATCCACTATACCCATTGGCTGGGTAATTGATCTATCAGCAAGATAGAGGGTAATATCGGTGTCCTTCAAACCTGAAAGTCCAATCTTCATGTACAAAGAGTAGGACATTAAATTTATACTTGCTCCTAAGTCATACAAAGCCCTATCAAAAGACACCTTTCCTATAACACAGGGAACAGTAAAACTCCCTAGGTCCTTTTGTTTCAATGGTATCTTTCATGTAATAATGGTGCTACTATTTTCAGATAACCTAAAGACTTCTTTTTTAGACAAACTTTTCTTCCTAGACATCAAATCTTTCATGAATTTTCCATAATTAGGCATGTTACAGAGAGCATCAACTAAGGGAATATTCACAAAAAGCTTTTTAAACATTTCTAAAATTTTTTTGAAATTGCTCATTGATAACTCTCCAAAAGGGAGTTATTTAGGCCTTATTTCTATAGGGATTTGTTGTCTTTTGTGCTAAATAGGGTTGCTTTTAGTCATATATTATATGTTTTAACCCATTTGGTAGAATGGATGCTTTGGAAGTTATTTTGTGCATAATGTATTGTTGAGCGACTTGAGGGAGCAAATTCTGTGTTGCAGCAAAGCTGGGAGCAAAACTGTCACATCACAACTCGTTAGCCAATTTAATGAACTGAATTTTGTTAAGCCATTCTCGGGATAAGGGAGCAAGGAGAGCCATCCACGTGTCTAGGTCAACCTAATTCAGGCCTCCTATCACTCTATAAAAGGAGATAGTCGCCCAAGTCAAATTGATTCCATCCATGGGAGAAACATTCCATTCTTGGAGAGTTACTTCCACCTTTGGGAGCCGAATAGAGGAGAGAGATTGGAGACCGTCAAGGAAACCATCATTTGCAAGCTGATCAAGGGACTAGTATTTTCTTGCATTATTTTGTAAAGATGGATATGCTTAGTCAGATTGTAACGTGTGTCTCTATGCATCTTATGAACTAAGTAGCTTTAGGCGTTGGTTAGCGAACATGTGATTGTTGGGCTTAATTTATAGTAATAAATATTGATTTAATGCATCTTGGTTAATTGTTGTGCTCATTTATATTTTATGCCCGCCTGGCCAACTGATATGAATACCTCTCCCTAGTTTCAGGGATGATTTAGGGAGTGTGTGGCGGTTAATCACACTAGATCATTGTGTATTGGTGAATGCCAGTGACTGAGCTAGGGATAGCCAGTTGCCTAGTGCTTGATCGGTAGTGCTTCATTGGAGTTGAAACATATTCTAAAAAATCTGGAGTTCCAGGAGGAATCTACTAATAAGACTGTGAGAGTTTTGCATGATCAATAATATTGCTAGAGCATCTCTTAAAACAATTACTAAATCCTGACCAACGCATGTTTCTAATTTGTCTGCCTATTTGTTTACTTTTTGTTCTGTCATTCCTTTTGCTTCAGAATTTTATCAGAAACCAATCATTTTAACTAGTTTTGAAACCATTGAAAAACTAAGCAAAATAGATAAAGTGAAAGTTAATTCAGACCATTGATTCGATAAATACTTATTACTTGCTGCGGACTGTGTATACTTGCACAGATTTCTAGAGTCTTTTTATATCGTATTTTTACTCACTCTAGGAACCCAACACTCATCTAAATTAACATCCTTAAATCATTGAGGAAAGAGTAACTCCCTGTAATCGAAGGTTGGACATCCGCCCCTCCTTTTGGGCGGGCTGATGTGCGACCGTCTGTCGTGGTGGTTGCGAGGAACTACTTCTTCCTTGTCTTTCTTCTCTTTCAGCTTTTCATCCTACTTTTTCATTTATTTTCCTTCAAAATTGTTAGAAAGATCAAAATTTTAATCACAAGAGCTAGGAGGACTTTGGGACCTTTTTGTGGAGGCTTTTTGTGCCTCAGCTCGTTCATCTTCATCCTTGCGTGCCTTTTCTTCTTTCTTTAGCTTTCTCTCTTCATCTGAGCGATCCTCCAGTTTTCTATCACTTCTAATGTCACCATTTTGCACTGCTCTCTCAGATTTGTCTCAGTATCGCTTGGGAACTTCCCTTTCTGAAGGGTGTTTACTGCAGAAGCTATTTGTCCAATCTACACCTCCATGTTCTTGAGAGTCGTATCGTGGTTATTCACTGCTGGCTGGAGACTTAAATTAAAAAAATTTTGCTCTTTGATAAAGAGGGCCACCATTTCCTCCAAGTTGCTTTTCTTCTCTGGAACCCTTGATGAAGCAAATCCTGGTGGTGGTTGCAACACATTCTTGGTATTGGAGTATGAGAAGTTCTCGTGGTTGCGCAGATTTGGATTATAGAAGTTCGACAATCCTTGGGTAAACGCTCAATTTCCAACATATTGATCTTCTTTGATATCCTGGCTTTCTTTCTTCGAGTATCCTTCAGCCAAAGTTGAGATAGACTTGACCACCTCAGAAGAAGTAAGCTTGTTCAGCGTGTTCGTCTGCGAAGCCATCTGTGCTTTTAGAGAGCTTGACTCATCGATCTCGTATATGCCAACCTTCTTTGATATTATCCCCCTATCTGTAGGCCATTGATAACTGGTTGCCGCCATTTCCTCCAAAAGATCCTTTGCCTCAGTCATCGTCTTGGATAAAAAACTTCCTCCAGCTGATGTATCGAGAACTGTCTGTTGGGATTGGTGGCCTAAAACTCATAGATAGTGAATGTTGAAAAAATTATTCGATAAACGAGTTATCGAGATTAATTCAGTAAAGTCATCACTGAATAAAGTAAATTGCACATTTAACCCAAAACCAATAAACAAAGATCCATGGCTATAAGATGAAAACTTGAGCTTAATGTAGAGACGTAGAAGTGGATCAAGTTCGAGTAATAGCCAAAACGATCTATAGTATAGGGATAGGGTTGGGTGCCTTATTCTGGGAACACTATGAGACGCGGCCCGCTTTATAGATGGTATAGATGATGTGATCCTAAATTGTCCATGTAGAGGCTTGCGAGTGGGGGAGTCATATGCAATGAGTTTGCATAAGACCAGGACCAAGAAATAAGTCACTCTCGCTTTATAACACCGTTTACTGACGAGACTGACTATTTAATGCGATGACTTAGGTAACTCAATCTTAATCCTAATCTAACTATGAACTCCTGTTTATTCAGGCTTATCCTTAGATCTGTATAGATGAGAGTGGCTCAGTATCGCCGACTCAATAAGCCTCCCATTTCTGGGATAGGAACGGGTAGATAGTTGGGGACATAGTCGTGCGAGAAGGAATTCACTCCTACCCAAATTAGGGATAGTAGAGAGGTTGTTCCCTTAAGTGCTGACTTCGGGGCTTGAACAAAGGGATCCCGCCCTCTCATTGGCCCGATAGAGACTCGGTTTATTGGTTGGACCATAAACCAATTGTTCATTAAAGGATCAGTGGGACTTAAGGATCTAGAAGTACTATAGGGGTGAAACGGAATTTTGACCTAGCCATAGCTACGAACAACCTGTGAAGGATCGACTTACTGAACACGGTTAAATCATGTGGAGGAAATATATCTATAGTGAGGGGAGTGCAACTATCGGGCTATAGTGGAGTGTCCCGGTAGTAAACGAATGTTGGTTAGCTTAGATAATGAGATTAGTCAGTTAGCCTCGAATCGTTGGAGCCCATGATCTATAGGTCCATTAGGTCCCCCTACTAGCTCATATCGGATTAAAGCCTAGAACATATTCATAGGATTCTTTGAATCGTTTAAAATCGGGAAAAAGGGTAACATCGTAAAATTGTGTTTGACACAATAATTTGATTATGAATTAAATTAGAAAATGAGAGATAATGTATTTAAAAGTGTTTTAAATACAATATGGATTAAGAATCATATATAATGAATGGCACAAGGTGACAATGATTAATTGGATTAATCATATCAAATTACTTGGAAATGTCCCAAATTAATTGCCTAGAAATCAATTTCAATATAGAATTGAAATAAGAGTGAATTGCAATCTGGAAATTCTGAATATAGATTCAATTTAATGGATTTAGTGGGATTCCCACTCTTGCATGTTGATGCATAGTGGAAAACAACACAACCATGCACTAGTTGCATGTGTTGTGAATTAAACACCTAGAATCCACTTTGAGTTGTAAATTCACCATGTGTCTAGTGTCATGAGGCTTATCTTTGCATGGAAGATGTCTATATAAGGAGTATGAATCATATTCAAGCATAGGTGAGCCATTTCCTTACTGTTATGCTGTTGGAATTTGGACTCAAACTCTCTCATTTCACTTTCTTCTCTATAGCTTGATCCTTGAAGCATACCCTTCCCATTCCGTATCTTTATAGACTCCCACAAGTTGTTCTTAGCCCGGGGAATAGTGGGGAAGACTCTAAGGGGTTTCCTAAGAAGATTGGAGAAGAAAAGAATCCAAGGAGGTCCACGTATTGAGCTGCAAAAAGGTTGGTTCTTCTTATCTCTCTATTCTGGATTCTTTAGAAAATGCATGTTTTGGGAGTAAAATTGATGTAGTTAGGTGCTTCCGATCTTCAATTGCTTCCGCATGTCTTATACGAACACCTTCAATTGATATCAGAGCATGATTAGAGCACTTAACTTGCATTAATTTTGTTGTGGTGGGTACCATTCTGAAATTGAATGTTCTGTGTGCTAAAATGGAAGTGTTGTGGTTTGGCAATTTTTTGAGCTTACTATTCTTTATGAAATTGTCATTGCTCGGAAATTTAAGAGCGTTAATGTGTGTACAAGAGTCTATAATTTTTATAGAGTCAATAGAGTCCATATAGGTTGTAAAATCGAAGAAAAACTGGATAAGACGCAAACAGAAAACAACAGTAGAAGCTGTTGGTTGCGAGACCGTTAGGACGCTCTTCAAGTAGCATCCCGACGCTGTAGAACATTTTTCTAGAATCTGCAAAATTCCAGTCCGGTTCGGTTCAGCTACTTCAGTTGGGGTCTGGTTCGGTCTGCTGCAACTCGATTTAGTTACTTTACACACATTACTGTTGGGTTTTATGCACTAAAACTCGTAGATAGTGAATGTAAACAAAATTTATACTTGTGTTCAATAAAGTGTTATTTAGTTTCTGCAATAAAATGTTATTGTTTAATATTGCACTATTTGACCCAAATCCAATAAACTATGATCCAAGGTTGTTTGTATGTAACTTGAACTAGTATGTAGGGACATACGGGGATCGATGTTCAAGTAACAACCTAAAAGGTCTATAGTATAGGGGTAATGTTGGGTACCTTATCCTGGTGACACTATGGATACAGCTCACTTTGTATTATGATACAAACACTATGATCCAACGCGTTCATGTAGTTGACATGCGAGTGGGGGTATCCTATGCAATGAGTTTGCATATGACCGGACCGCGAAATAGTTAACCACTAACTATAACACTGTTAGTTGGCTTGGTTTCTATTTCACTAGGATGACCAAGACAACTCAGTCTCAATCCTGAGTGGATTATGGACTCCTGTTCACGAGGGGTTGTCCTTTGATTTGTATGGGTGAGAGTGGCCAGCACGCCGACTCAATAAGCCTACCATTTTGGGGACAATACCGAGTGGGGAGCTGGGAACATAATCACACAAGATGGAATTCACTCCTTCCCGACTCCATGGTAAGTAGAGGTGTGTTCCCTTAAGTGGTGTCTCCGGGACTTGAACAATGGGCCCAACCCTCTCTATGGCACGAGAGGGACTTTTGTTTGTTGGTTGGACCTCAAACAGGTTGTTAATTAGAGGAGCACTAGGGACTTAAGGACAAAGATGTAAACTAGGGGTAAAACGGTAATTTGACCCAGCTGGAATACGAACACACGTGAAGGACTGACTTGTAGTATTGGTTGATATCCGTGGACACAGAAATATTCTGCAGTGAGAAGAGTGCAGCTGAGGGTCTTTAGTGGAGTGACCCACAGTTAACGAATTGAGATTAACTTGGTTAATGAGTTTAAGCCGATCAGTCTCATATCGTTGGAGCTTCTGATATGTAGGTCCATTAGGTCCCACTGGTAGCTCGTAAAAAGACTTGAAGCAAACAGATATAAATTGTAAATTGAAAGTGTTCAATTTATCTAGGGAATCGTATAATGTATATTGATGCATTATAATATAAAGTTTATGAAACTTTATAATATAATTTTTTAAATTAATTTCAAAAATTAATTCTTGAGAGAAAATATTTGAAAAAGTTTAAATAAATTTAATGTGAATTGGATTCATATTAATTTTAATAAAATCCCTAAGATTAAATATATGATATTTAATTGGATAATTAATTATTTATTAGAGACATTTTTCCTATTAGGAAAGAAAATATTTGAAAGAGTTCAAATAAATTTAATATGAATTGGATTCATATTAAATTTAATAAAATCCCTAAGATTAAATATGTGATATTTAATTGTGTAATTAATTAATTAGAGAATTAATTAATTGTTTATTAAAATTAGATATTGTTCCGATAATAGATTTGAACTTATTCCTAGACATTTTCCAATTAGGAAAATGTCTTGGCCTTTACCTATATATAGGACCCTTGGGATGGGGTGAAAGGCATCCCATTGTCTCTAATTCTCTCAGAGATCTCTCCCAAAAGACTCCCATAAGTCTCGTGCTTCAAAAAGTCTTAGAGATATACCGGTGTAGCCGATTGGTGGTGTTCGCACAAGAGGGTTGCTGCATTTTCATTCTTATTGGCAAGAAAAAGTGCATTGATCAAGGTTTTCTACAAAACTAAGTTTTCTATGAAATCCTTGTCACTAGGATCGATCTAGTTGATTTTTTAGCATGTTTATAGCCTATGTACAGCCCATTAAATATAGATTTACTGTTGTAATATTTTGCAAATTGTATGGGTATTTCAATTAGAATCAAAGACTCTAAGTAGGTTCGGTAATACTTTCCGTTGCGTGGGACTTTTATCGCTTCAATTGGTATCAGATCCAACTCAGGTGTTCTTGATTTTAGATTGAAATTTGCAATTTGTTCTTGGTGGGATTATGCATTATGAATGTTATGGTTTGCGTATAAATTGTTTCGATTAATTTGGCCATAGATTTACAATTTTTTATGCGATCAAATGTAAAGGCCCCTGCGTTTTTGGGCAATTTAAATTGTAAATAGAGTCTCTGTAAGTCCTGGTCTAGTTTAGATTTAAGAACCCTGAAGATCGGGACCAAATTTAGCCAAAAACGGCGAAAAACAAGGAAGAACGGCAGAAGAAAAATCGTAGAAAATCGCGGAAAAAAAAAAAGAAAAAAGAAAAGTTAAAAATAAACCGCGTGATTCATGACTTGAAACTTTGACGCGGCTTGGTGGTTTGGTCTTCCGGTTAGTATTCTCGAGGGCACAGGTTCTCGAATCTTGAAGTCTGCATATTTTCGACGTTTTTTCATTTTAAGCGAGGCGCGGTTCAAGTTGCGTCAAGCCGTTTCTTCGGAAAAACGTCGGTTCGTTGACTTTTTGCCTGGTTCGTTTGACTGGGCGGTTTTTGAAGCTGTTTCAGTGTTTTTTCGGCCCGGTTCGAGCTGTTTTAAGCTAGTTCGAGCGGTTTTGGCAATGTTTGAGCGTTTTTTGTCCGGTTCGGAGCTGCAGAAGGGTGTAATAGAATAAAATAGTTTAAATTATTGTAATTTATGTTCTTTATTTTATCCTAGGGGCCAATTAATAGGTTTATACGCTATTTAAATGTTGTATGGATGCCATTTAGATTTAAAATCCCACCTTAGGTTATAAAGCATGCTCATGCATTTTATATATATTATAATTAGTTATAATGTATGGATTGAAATGCATGGTTTATTTTCATGAGTTTTTAATATATAGTTGAGTTATATTAAAATCATGAAAAAGGATAAGCATGATGCATACAATTACCTAGTTAAATAGTTATATATAATAAAATTGTTTGCAGCATGCTACTTTGATTTACCATTTTTGGCTATATTTTAATTGTTAATTTATTAATAATGGAAATCAAAGTTGCATTGGGCATGAAATATCCATAGTTTAATATAATTGTTATATTAATTTCATGCAATGCAATGCAATATATGTATATAGTTTTATTATATTAACTTGAATATGATTGTTAATTATTTTAAAACTATAGCATGTATGATTATAGGGCTAATCATTAAAATTTTGAATAGTTTAAAATTTTGATGATTAGAAACCATCAACCTATAATAAAGATTGCATGCAAACATAGGATCATAGGTAAATGAATTATTTTTAAAATGTTTAAAATTAATTAGACTTAAGACCTCGTTAATTCTAATAGGATCAGAATTAAGTCTTGCTTAGTTTTTTAAAAATAGTTTTAACCTACAAAGTAGGACAAACATTACTATGATTATAAGGGAACTCTACCGGTAAAGTTCTGTCTAAGGTTCGGGGTACTTAAGTTGACGGTTTACGGAACACCTCCTACTTGGGAACTGACCTGGAATACCAGAGTTGAATTAATCATGGTTAAATGTTAGCATGCAATGTCACTAGGTTTATTAAAAGAGTTTAATACACCTAGATCTTTAGAGTAAAGACTTTACATTACTATGGTTAAAAGGGAACTCTCCCAGTTACGTTCTATCTAAGGCTGGAGGTATTTAAGCTGACAGTTTACGGAACACCTCCTACCTGGGAACTAACCCGAAATACCAGAGTTGTATTAATCATGGTTAAATGTTAGCATGCAATGTCACTAGGTTTATTAAAAGAGTTTAATACACCTAGATCTTTAGAGTAAAGACTTTACATTACTATGGTTAAAAGGGAACTCTCCCGGTTATGTTCTGTCTAAGGTTGGAGGTATTTAAGCTGAAAGTTTACGGAACACCTGCTACCTGGGAACAAACCCGGAACCTGTGTTGAAATAACCATAGTCATGTTAGCATACAGTGTTGCTAGGTTTGTTAAAAGAGTTTAATTCACCTAGAACATTACAATTCTCATTATAATAGTTATAATAGGATTAGACTTAGATAAATTGAATTAGCCGGATTTATCTAGGTTAATAAACCCTAAAATATACGGTAGGTCACTTTAATGGGAGGTAAAATCCAAACTTGATTTAAATCGATTTTTTACTCCTACGTCCCTATATTCGCAACGTGAGATCCATGCTCGACTTCGTGTCGTTTTAGCACGACCTCCCTTCGAAAAGTGTTTGCATGAGTCAATAACAAGGTTAATGGGGAAAGTGCCTATAGTAAGTGGGAGCGGGACACGTGCCAACGTATCCCTCGGTCTCCACCCATAGGTCACACCGTGAGAGTCATATCATCCGCCTGCGTGTTGTCCTGGAGCAACCATCCCTTCGGAGGGTCTGATCATAAGATTCGTAACACCATGAACTGTTGGAAAGGATAGGGTTACTTAGGCTAATTACCAATAGTTGTCTTTCCCTTCGGTAGCCTGTTGGTGCGTGCCTCTGGGATCTGAAAGTGGGAGGGTTACACTTACGAGGATGAGCTAAGTGTGTTAACAAATCCTTGACCAAATAACGGTGGCTAATGCCTATAGGAATATGAGTTATTCCGGAATTAGAATTATCTGAGAAGTGTCTCATTTCAAAGGAGGAGTAGCTGATCACCCTTCGGTGGCTGTTGCTCTAAACCTTTGAAACATCGTTGCAAAACTAAATCAATAGTCTTAGGGTTCTATGATTGTTTGTTTTTGCTAAACTGATTGAATTGTATGCAATTGTTTGTATTGCTCTTGTAATGGGTTAGTGCGATTAATAATCAAGTAATTTGTTATTTCAGCAATTCAATGATTAAATATGTGCATAGTCTTACGCCTATAACGGTGATTATACAACAAACTTAAACGATTAATTTGTGGTGAATATTTTAAGATTAGTTTTAACAGAGAAATATTCTCATGCCCCAAATGTTTAATTCATTAAGAAGTGTTATTAATGAATGCGACATTCAGCCTTGCTCAGCCAAAGAAGACTTGTCCAAAGACAGTAAATTCGATTTACTAGTCTTGGAAGCGTAATTTGTGAAGAATGGTGATTATACTCGAATACTTGATTCATAGTCACAAATCATGTTTGTTCTTCTTGTTGAAATGAATCAATTCTTTGCAACAACTTGATGCTATTGAGATAACTCTCGAAGTTTTGAACTAAAGAGGTTATCATGGCTGTAGCAACGGGGAACGTTAAGTTATTTTTTTCCAGTGGGAGCAAATACATATTATTAGATAATGTGTATATAATTCCTAAGATCAAAAGAAATTTGATTTCTGTAACAATGTTACTCTTTACCTTTCCCTGCTAATGCAGTTCATTTCAAGAAAGGGAGTTAACTTTTGTTCAGCTGAATTGAAAAATAACATAAATGTTTTAAAGACTAATTAAGAGTAAGACAGTCATAAACACTATGTTTGCCTGAGGCTGCTACTATGCAAAGAAATGAAAGGCAAAAGATTTCTCCTAAAGGAAATACCTTCCTTTGGTTCTTAAGGTGTTAGGCTAGTTTTGATCTCAATATGATTGGGAGCTTAGTCTAGAGTATACTTCTAAGTTAGTTAGAAGAACACTCTCTAATACCAATTAAGTCATGTCTTATGGGCAATATGACTGATAAATCATTTACTGGAAAAGAGCAGAAAGAGCCAAAGATCCCTTAGAGCTTGTACATTTGGATCCTTGTGGTCTAATATGTTAAAGCAGTGGGAGAGCATGAATAATTCATCTATATTATAGATAATTATTCAAGGTATATGTATCTCAACCTAATGCAACTTAAGTCTAAAGCTCTTGAGAAATTCAAAGTGGTTTGAAACTGAAGTTGGAAACTTGTTAGGTGAGATGATAAAAACACTTCGATATGATCAAGGTGTAGAGTAGATGAGACTTGAGATTCCAAGACTATTTCATAGAACATGGAATTACATCTCAACTACCCCTGAAGCACCTTAAGGAAACGGTGTATCAGATAGGAGAAATAGAACCCTATTGGATACGGTTCGGTTCATTATGAGGTTTGCTCATTTGCCTGACTCGTTTTGGGGTCATGCAGTGTTGACTGCAGCACATATTTCGAACAACGTTCCATAAAAAATGTTTATGAAACATCTTTTGAATTGTGGATAAGACGTAAAAGGAGTTTACGTTATTTTTGGGGAGTTCAACCCACGTGCTTGTGACTAACCTAAAAAAGAAATTGGAACACTGTTCAACAGTATACCTATTCGTGGGCTACCCCATGAAAACGAAAGATGTGGATACTTCTTCAATCCACAAGAGAATAAAGAATTTGTACCGACAAATGCTACATTTTCAGAAGAATACCACATAAGAATTAATAAGCCACAAAGTAAGGTTGTTTTTTTAAGTAAACTAACTGATGAAGGTACAAAAATATCAAGAAGAGTTGTTGATCAATCAACAAGGGTTGTTGATGATGTTGGACCTTTAACAAGAGTTGTTGATAAGGCCAATACAACTGGTTAGTTACATCTATCTCAAAGTTGTTTGATATTATAGTTAGACTTATGGCAAAAGGGTTATACCCAGAGACGGTGGATTGTAAGAAATTCTTATCTTCTGTCGTTATGTTGAAGTCTGTTAGAACTCTTGTCCATTTAGAATGGATGTCAAGACTACCCTTTTGAATGGTAATCTTGAGAAGAGTATCTACATGTCTCAAGCAGAATGGTTCATTTAGCAAGATTAGAAGCAAAAGGGGTTTGCAAGCTTAAGTGATCCATTCATGGATTGACCTAAGCAATCCGATCTTGGAATATAAGATTTGATACTGTGATCAAATCTTTTGGCTTTGATCAAGAACATTGATGAATCTTGTCTTTACAAGAAGATCGTCGATAGTTCAGTAGCTTTATTAGTGTTGTAAGTGATTGATATCCTAATCATTGGAAATGATTTAGGTTATCTTACTGACTAGTAAAATAAGCTAGCAGCTCATTTCCAAATGAAAATTTGGGAGAAGCTAAAGTTTATTCTTCGGATCCAAATCATTGGGAACCGTAAGAACAAAAAGCTAGCCTTGCCTCAAGTGTTTTATATCTACGAGATGTTAGTTAGATATAAGATGCAGAATTCCATGAAGGGTTCATTACCTTTTAGGTGTGGAATTCATTTTGTCTAAGAAACTGTTTCCTGAGACACGTCAAGAAGTTGAGGACATTAGACGAATGCCCTATGCAATAGGGATTGTCAGTAAGAATAAATCTAATCCAAGATTTGATCACTGGAAAACCGTTAAGAATATCCTCAAGTATCTGAGGAGAAAGAGGAACTATATGCTCGTGTATGGGACTAAGGATTTGACCCTTACAGGATACACTGACATATATTTTAAGACTGATAAGGATATATGTTTGACGTAAAAGAATGGCGAGCGGCTCAATTCCAAATGAAAGATTCAGGAGAGGTCAAATATGTTCTTGGAATCCAAATAATCTGGGATCGAAAGAACAAAACGCTAGCCTTGTCTTAAGCAACATATATTGACAGATTCCCTACGCCTCCGCTGTGGGCAGCTTAATGTATGTAATGCTTTGCAAGAGGCCTGACATCTGTTATGATGTAGGGATAGTCAGCACATATCAATTAGTATCCATGGTCAAACTTTACAATGGAGCTATAGTATGGCATAATTACAATCTTGACCATATAAGCCGAAAAATATAGCTACTTGTGAAGCAGCGATAGAGATTGTAAGCCTTAGAAAGTTCTTGGCTGATTTGGAATGTGTTCCAAATGTAAACTTGCCCATCACACTTTATAGTGATACAGTGGTGCTCTGGCAAATTAATATGAACTTTGCAGCCCAAGACAAGCAATCACATTGAATTAAATTGAAATATTCACAAAGGCTCTCTCGGCTAAAGGGTATGAGGGTCATCTAGAAGGTCTAGGTCTTCGAGTTATGTACAAAGATGAAATCTAGGACAAGTGGGAGAAATGTAATGGGTATAGTAATACCATTATGTAATGGGTATAGTGATGCCCTAGTTTATTGTATTTGTACACTCTATATGTTTTATACATGTATTTATACACCCACTGCTGAATAGATTGTTGTACATCCCACTAAACTAGAAATTTAGTTCAAGTGGGAGTTTGTTATGTTTTATGCCCTAAAACTCGTAGATAGTGAATGTAAACAAATTTTATACTTGTGTTCAATAAAGTGTTATTTAGTTTCTGCAATAAAATGTTATTGTTTAATATTGCACTATTTGACCCAAATCCAATAAACTAAGATCCAAGGTTGTTTGTATGTAACTTGAACTAGTATGTAGGGACATACGGGGATTGATGTTCAACTAACAACCTAAAAGGTCTATAGTATAGGGATAATGTTGGGTACCTTGTCCTGGTGACACTATGGATACGACCCACTTTGTATTATGATACAAACGCTATGATCCAACGCGTTCATGTAGTTGACATGCGAGTGGGGGTATCCTATGCAATGAGTTTGCATAAGACCGGACCGCGAAATAGTTAACCACTAACTATAACACTGTTAGTTGGCTTGGTTTCTATTTCACTAGGATGACCTAGACAACTCAGTCTCAATCCTGAGTGGATTATCGACTCCGGTTCACGAGGGGTTGTCCTTTGATTTGTATGGGTGAGAGTGGCCAGCACGCTGACTCAATAAGTCTACCATTTTGGGGACAATACCGAGTGGGGAGCTGGGAACATAATCACACAAGATGAAATTCACTCATTCCCAACTTTAGGGTAAGTAGAGGTGTGTCCCCTTAAGTGGTGCCTCCGGGACTTGAACAATGGGCCCAACCCTCTCTATGGCACGAGAGGGACTTCTGTTTGTTGGACCTCAAACAGGTTGTTCATTAGAGGAACACTAGGGACTTAAGGACAAAGATGTAAACCAGGGTAAAACGGTAATTTGACCCAACTGGAATATGAACACACGTGAAGGATGGACTTGTAGTATTGGTTGATATCCGTGGACACAGAAACTATTCTGCAGTGAGAAGAGTGCAGCTGAGGGCCTTTAGTGGAGTGACCCACAGTTAACGAATGGAGACTAACTTGGTTAATGAGTTTAAGCCGATTAGTCTCATATCGTTGGAGCTTTTGATCTGTAGGTCCATTAAGTCCCACTGGTAGCTCGTAAAAAGACTTGAAGCAAACAAATATAAATTGTAAATTGAAAGTGTTCAATTTATCTAGGGAATCGTATAATGTATATTGTGAAGGATTGGAATTCCCAATTCCGCTACAGCGGAAGCAATTGGACCGTTCGTAAATTAATTTTGTTCTACAAAAATACCAATTCATTGGCAAAAGGTTAAGCGATGAGAAACATACCTTCGTTGACGACTCTGAATTCTTCAAGAACGCCTTTCTTGATTACTCTGCAACAACGAAGAACACCACCATTTGATCTTCCCCGCTATAACTCTGAGATTAGGAACGTAGTTGTGGGACTACCTAATCTTGAATGGGAAAAACTTTAGAGAGAAAATTCTCCCTAGAGTTCTTGAGTTGAGAGAATATGAGAAGGCCTTATGGTGGCCATATGTTGTGGTACCTAAACCCTAGGGTTAGTGTTCTATTTATAGGAGAAAGGCCATGAATAAAATATTCATTTAAAATCAATTATTTCCATAACTGATTTAATCTTTTCTATTAATCAATTTCATGACCAATCAATTCCATAATTTATTAATCTTTTCCATAAATGATTGATCACTTCCATAAGTGATTAATCATTTCCATAATTGATTAATTTCCAATTAATTAATTCTTTAATTAATTAATCACCAATTAAATATCATATATTTAATTTCAGACCTTCTATTAGTTAATTAATTAATTACCCAATTAAATATCATATATTTAATTTCAGGCCTTCAATTAATTAATTCTATAATATGAATCAAATTCATATTAAAATTTGAACTCCTTCAAATTCTCTTATATCCTATAAATTTAATATGAATCAAATTCATATTAATATTTGAACTTCTTCAAATATTTATTTCTCTCATAGACTATAGTTTAATTAAATCTCGTTTAATTTAAACTAAATTGAATAATTAATTAATTCATAATTAATTAATTCATCTTCTAATTAAATACCCTATATTTAATTAGACATATATTTGAACTCTTTCAAATATATCATCTCAATTTAATAAAGTTTAATCTCAAATTAGACTTTATATTTTAATGCATCATTATACATTATATTAATTTGTATCTCATACAATTAACT
Source organism: Luffa acutangula (assembly GCA_036850905.1). NCBI lineage: Eukaryota > Viridiplantae > Streptophyta > Magnoliopsida > Cucurbitales > Cucurbitaceae > Luffa > Luffa acutangula. The sequence continues at coordinate 22,708,152 of CM072087.1, forward strand.
TAATTCCTAATATGAATTTGAACTATTCAAATTCTCTCAAGATATATTTGTTCCTAATTACTCTTTACGAGCTAGCAGGGGGACCTAATGGACCTACAGATCAGAAGCTCCAATGATATGAGGTTAATAGATTAAACTCATTAATCAGGTTAACCAATATTCATTAACTGTGGGTCATTCCACTAAAGACCCACAACTGAACTCTTCTCACTGTAGAACATTTTTGTGTCCATGGATGTAGACCTATACCGGTAAGTCAATCCTTCACGAGTGTTCGTAATCACGGCTGGGTCAAATTACCGTTTTACCCCTGTATTACATCTGTCTCCTTAAGTACCAGCGCTCCTCTAATGAACAACCTGTTTATGGTCCAACCATTAAACAGAAAGTTCCTCTCGGGCCAGTGAGAGGACGGGATCCCTTTGTTCAAGTCCCGGAGTCACCTCTTAAGGGAACACTGATCTACTTCTCCTAAAAGTGGGAAGGAGTGAATTCCTTCTTGTGTTGTCATGTCCCCAGCCTCCCACTCGGTCTTGTCCCCAAAAAGGAAGGCATATTGAGTCGGCGTATTGGCCACTCTCACCCATGCTAATCAAAGGACAATCCCTCATGACAAGGAGTTCATGACACACTCAGGATTAAGACTGAGTTACCTAGGTCATCGTATTGAAACAGTAACCTAACTAGTTAACGGTGTTACATCTAGTGGTTTACTATTTCGTGTTCCGGTCTTATGCAAACTCATTGCATAGGATACCCCCGCTTGCATGTCTCCTACATGGACGCCTTGGATTAATACGTTTGTATCGAATACAAAGCGGGCCGTATCACATAGTGTTACCAGGATAAGGTACCCAGCCTTATCCTTGTACTATAGACCTTTTAGGTTGTTACTTGAACACCAATCCCCGTATGTCCCCACATACTAGTTCAAGTCACATGTAAACAACCTTGGATCTTAGTTTATTGGATTTGGGTCAAATTGTGCAATATTTAACAACAACACTTTATTGTAGAAACTCAATTACACTTTATTGAAACAAGTATACAATTTGTTTACATTCACTATCTACGAGTTTTAGGGCATAAAACCCAACATATTGATGCATTATAATATAAAGTTTATGAAACTTTATAATATAATTTTTGAAATTAATTTCAAAAATTAATTCTTGAGAGAAAATATTTGAAAGCGTTCAAATAAATTTAATATGAATTGGATTCATATTAATTTTAATAAAATCCCTAAGATTAAATATATGATATTTAATTGGGTAATTAGTTAATTGTTGAATTAATTAATTATTAGAAACTTTTTTCCTATTAGGAAAGAAAATATTTGAAAGAGTTCAAATAAATTTAATATGAATTTGATTCATATTAATTTTTAATTAATTAATTATTAAAATTAGATATTGTTTCGATAATAGTTTTGAACTTATTCCTAGACCTTTTCCTATTAGGAAAAGGTCTTGGCCTTTACCTATATATATAGGACCCTTGGGATGGGGTGAAAGACATCCCATTGTCTCTAATTCTCTCAGAGATCTCTCCCAAAAGACTCCCAAAAGTCTCATGCTTCAAGAAGTCTTAGAGATATACCGGTGTAGCCGATTGGTGGTGTTCGCACAAGAGGGTTGCTGCGTTTTCATTCTTATTGGCAAGAAAAAGTGAATTGATCAAGGTTTTCTACAAAACTAAGTTTTCTATTAAATCCTTGTCACTAGGATCGATCTAGTTGATTTTTTAGCATGTTTATAGCCTATGTACAGCCCATTAAATATAGATTTACTGCTGAAATATTTTGAAAATTGTATGGGTATTTCAATTAGAATCAAAGACTCTAAGTAAGTTCGGTAATACTTTCCGCTGCGTGGGACTTTTATCCCTTCAATTACATGGTCGGTTCAATGCTTGGATGGGCAGTTTTGGATGGTTCGTGAAGCTCTAGATCGCTACAAACATTTTTTTTAAATTAATTATTATTGTAATAATTAGTTAATTGTTTGTTTTAAATTGCCAAACCATCCATTTTGGCTTCATTTAATTTCTTTAAGCATTACGCATGTATGATTAAATTGAATAATTGTATGTGCATTATGAGCATGCCATATAGTTTTAAAATCCCACCATAGGAAAGCATGATCATGCATTTTCTTAATTTTAATAAGTTTTATTAATTTTTCCAAATGCATGATGGAAATTTCATGTTTTATTAATATAAGTGTTGTATTAATTAGGGAGATTCATGCTTGAATGGTTATTTTTTAATTTATTAATGTTATATAAAAGTTATATATTAAAAGATAAAATTAACCAAGCATGAAGCATGAAATTTCTTTAGTTTGATTATAAGTGTTATATTCAAATTAGGCTTGTTATGGATTGTTTTTATAATTGTTGTAGATGAGATAGAAATCTAAAATCTATAACAAGATTAAGTGTATGCTCACTTAGGTTAATGAACCTCCAAATCGATCCACTTGCATAGTTTAGGTCGATATCTTGTAAAACAACGGTTACAAGAGAACTCACTCGACAAGATGTTGTCTAAGGTTGGAGGTATTTAAGTTGATGGTTTATGGAACACCTCCTACTTGGGCATCGAGTCGGTTCTCGAGTTATGTTAACTCGAGTTTTATGAGCAAGCGTGAGCGATGTGAGGTTTTAAGCAAAGAAATTAATTTGATCACCAAAAATACTAGTGCGAAATATTATTTAGGGACCTATTCATGATGCTAAAACAAATTAAAAATTAAAGAAATTAAAGAAATTAAAATGATCAATCAAAAATAAAAATATGGAGAAAGAATCGAGACAAAAGCGGGGTCCTGAAAATAAGAATATAGCTTAATTAATTATTATAATTATCCTATCTCATTGCCTGACTAATTATAATCCTAGAATCTTCGTCTGTCACATAGGTTCTCCTTTCGGTCTCCCCTAATTATAATTAACTCATATTAATAACCTAAGTGTCCTTAGTGCCATTACCATCGTTAATTAATACGCTCTGATTCATTATCGGAATCTAAGTCTAACCAAAACTAATCTCGCTGTCACTACGAGCAGTTAAGCTTAGTTGCATGGATTATGATCTATCCTAACTTCTCTCCGTCGAGTTTCCATTAGGAATCAATTCAATATATAATTGGTTAGATCATATAAAGCATTACAAACATCCATACAAATAACTAGTAAATGGACAAGAGATAGGCAATCATAATAACAATTAACTATGAACTTTCATTTCAAGACCCCAATATGGGTTTAGCTATACATAGTAAAAAATTCCAATGTGTACATTATAATAAGCATAAATTGGAGCAAAATAAGAGTAAGGAAAGTGACCGTCGAGAACCCCGTCGCTGGCGCTTGGAGTCCCTTTGAACAGCGCTTCGAGCCTCCTAAGTTGCTCGCTACAAAGCTTCCCACAAAATTCTCACATTCGACCCTAAAAAAGGTTTAAATGCCTTGAAAGAATGCTAAAAGAGAGGAAAGAAAAGGAATGGAAGAATGATGGATGATTTATTGATGCCAAAATGGGGAGCCAAGGGGCGTTTTTTATAGGCTCGTAAATGGGACAGTGTCGCGACGCTATGGGTACAACGTCGCGATGCTGTGACGTCACTCAACTTGTTCTGCAAGAAATGGGACAGCGTCGCGACACTGTCCTCCAAGTGTCGCGACACTGCGACGATTCCAGAACATCCACGCATGGGCTGGACTGGATTCTTTGGCCTCCTCCATTCTTTTTGGATCAACACTTAAAATGTTGACTTTACTCATTTTTGGGCCTTTTTACTCCATAATTCCATAAATTGCTCCTAGGGACAAAATAATGAAATTAATTAAATTTTCTATATAAAAACACGATAAAAGTATTCAAAACCCTAATAATGTAGGACTAAAATAGCGGCATTTCTGCCCGCTATCACCCATCCTCCAATATCATAAACAGACGCCCAGAGTAAACCATAGGCTATCCAACCCAAACATGCTTTAAAATAAACCAAAAGATATTAGTCCAATTAAAAGCAGTTTCATCATGCTACCATTAACTAAAACAATTCTCATTCAGACATCATGCTTGACAATGAAACTCAACATGCTTATTTAAATCCAAAAGAAAAACTAAAGGCTTAAGTCTGATTCATGCTAGCATATTAAATTGAATGGCTACTTACCTTAGAAACAAGGGCAAAACTCAGAGATTTAATTTGAATGGCTACTTACCTTAGCCAAACAAATTCTTGATTAACTCTTAACCAATTTCCCTTGATTCCAAGGCTTCAAGCAACTACAAAAAAAAAAACAATAATAATAATAATAATAAAACTTCTTAAAAAGCCATAGGCTTACAACGACTAGGGCTAAATAGTTTTGGGGATAAATCTCACCCAATTTACCCCAAAACAGAAATGAATACTTGTTGTCCGGGCTTCCAACACCAAATGGTAAGAGTACCTCAAAATCAAAGGGCACAATAAATGAATAATCGAATAAACATTTAAACCAACCCCGAACCTTGTTGTAAAACACTTAACCAAAGTCAAAATTGCCGAAAACTCATTGAAAATGCTCAAACTACTACTACTTGTGTGTTTTTGTGGTGCAAAAGTTCGATAGAAAACTGTTGCACGCGTCTGAACTGAAAGTGTTAATATCTAAATTTCGGAAGCAATTTTTAATCTTAGGCACTTAATAAGCTCAATTTAATCAATCTTTTCATGTTATTCTTGAAAGAATAAAAATCCTAAGCAGTGGAAGCGTAGATTAGATTGAATCGTTGTTAATCGGGTTACAACGAAAACACCGATACATTGGCCTTAGAATTACAGAACAATTTTATAATCTCTAACAGATTAAGCATACATTACTAAACAATTTAGAGTTTTTAAAGACCTACTTGTTGAAGACAGTTCTTCACAGCACTATGCTCCAAAACCACGAATGATTCGACAACGATCTCTTCATTAAACACCACCATCAAAAAGCACCCATTATGCTCTGGGTCTTGAGTTGTGGGATCACATTCTTGAAATAGGGAATGGATTTTCCAGGCTTGTTCGATAACGTTCCCGTTTCCTGTTTCTTGTTCCTGTTTCTCATTTTTAAGAAACAAACATGTTTGATAACTCATCCTTGTTTCATGCTTCTAAATTTCTAGAAACGTTTCTAGAAAATAGGCAAAATTTGAGAAACTACAAAAAGTTGTTTCTCAAATTCTGTTTTTGTTTTTTTTTCTTTCATGCATGTATCCATATCTCTCTTCCATTATTAGATCCATCTTTTTTATTTTCCGACGGACCGCCACCATCGACCTCCGACTACCGCTGCCGTCGACCTCCACCAGCCGCCCGTCGCCATAGACCACCACTGACCGACCGGTCGAAGCAACTTCTCTGGCACTTTTTTCAAAAATTCTTTCGGTATCTTTTTCGATGATCGTCGCCACTATCGACTGGCCGCCACCGCCAACCTCCGCGCGAACGATCGCCATTGTCGACCTGCAACTACCGCCTCCACTGATCGACTGCCACAGTCGACCTCTGACTACCGATTGTCGTCGACCTCTACCGACCGCTCGCCGTCGCCGACCTCTAACTTCCGACCACCGTCTACCTCCGACCAGCGTCTGCCATCGACCTCCACCGACCGGTCGTCGTCGTCGTCGACCTTCGACTACCGACCACCGTCTACATGCGACTACCGCCTGCCACCGACCTCCACCAATCGGTCGCCGCCCTCGACCTCCAACTGGCGACCTCCGCCGAACGACCGCCACCTTCGACCTCTGACTAGCTGTTGTCACCGACGACCTCCGGCTACCGATTGCCGTCGACCGACCCACCTCCGACTACCTGGCACCGTCGACAAACCACCACCGTCGACCTCTAACTATCGGTTTCCGTCGACCCCCGCTGACCAGCCTCCGCTGACTAACCACTACCATCGACCTCAGACTATCCCACAAAGTTGCTGTCATTTTCTCTTCTTTAGAGAGAATGTTAAGAGAAAACTTGCAAGAATGAGAGCCTTGTGAGAATGTAGACCAGACCTACCAAATTAGGCTTGAACTTCCTAAGTCATGCAGTCTCTATCGGTGCTTCATAATCAACTTCTTATCGACCTATATGGTTGAGACTGCAGATAAGTCGTACTATAGCTCCTCCATTAAGAGTGAACACAGATACTAATGTAGATTTCCTCAAATCTTAGTCAGTTTAAAATCTGTGTCAATGTATTTTATAAGGATCCAAACCCCAGCACCATACACGAGCATATAGCACCTCGTTCTCCTAAGATATTGGATGATGTACATAACGACACTCTAGAGATCAAATCCAGGATTTTATTGATACTTACTGACAACCCTACTACATAGGACATATGTCTCATGTCCTCAACTTCTTGAGGTGTCTTAGGACACAGTTCCTTAGACAAGAGATTTTTATTCCTGAAAAGGTAGTAAACCCTTATTGGAATTCTGCATCTTATATCTAACTAACATCTTGTAGACATAAGACACTTGAGACAAGGCTAGCTCAGCTTCTCCCAGATTTTCATTTGGAAATGAGCTGCTAGCCTCTTTTAATGTCAGTAAGATAACCTACATCATTCCCAATGATTAGGATATCGATCATATACAACACTAAATGAGCTACTGAATTATTGATGATTACTTGTAAACACAAGGCTCATCAATATTCTGATTAAAGCCAAAAAATTTGATCACTGTATCAAATCTTAAATTCCAAGATCGAAATGCATAGGTTAATCCATGAATGGACCACTTGTTGGGTTTTATGCCCTAAAACTCGTAGATAGTGAATGTAAACAAATTGTATACTTGTTTCAATAAAGTGTTATTGAGTTTCTACAATAAAGTGTTATTGTTAAATATTGCACAATTTGACCCAAATCCAATAAACTAAGATCCAAGGTTGTTTACATGTGACTTGAACTAGTATGTGGGGACATACGGGGATCGGTGTTCAAGTAACAACCTAAAAGGTCTATAGTACAGGGATAAGGCTGGGTACCTTATCCTGGTAACACTATGTGATACGACCCACTTTGTATTCGATACAAACGTATTGATCCAAGACGTCCATGTAAGAGACATGCAAGCGGGGTTATCATATGCAATGAGTTTGCATAAGACCGAACCACGAAATAGTAAACCACTAGATGTAACACCATTAACTAGTTAGGTTACTGTTTCAATAGGATGACTAGGTAACTCAGTCTTAATCCTAAGTGTGTCATGAACTCCTTCTCACGAGGGATTGTCCTTTGATTACTATGGGTGAGAGTGGCCTGCACGCTGACTCAATAAGCCTACCTTCTTGGGGACAAGACCGAGTGGGGGGCTAGGGACATGACAACATAAGATGAAATTCACTTCTTCCCACTTTTAGGAGAAGTAGATGAGTGTTCCCTTAAGTGGTGACTCCGAGTCTTGAACAAAGGGATCCCGCCCTCTCACTGGCCCGAGAGGGACTTTCTGTTTACTAGTTGGACCATAAACAGGTTGTTCATTAGAGGAGCACTGGTACTTAAGAAGCCAGAGGTAACACAGGGGTAAAACGGTAATTTGACCCAACTGTAGTTAGGAACACTCGTGAAAGATTGACTTACCGGTATAGGCCTATATCCGTGGACACAAAAATGTTCTACAGTGAGAAGAGTTCAGTTGTGGGTCTTTAGTGGAATGACCCACTGTTGCAATTCTGGAGTGGTTAAAAATATGAGATAAATTGACTCCAAAATATTGTGCAAGTATACACAATCTAGCAGCAAGTGATAAGTATTTATCGTATCCACAGGGTCTTGAAATGCCTACATCTATTGATTTAATTTGCCTTTTTAGTGATTTCAAATGGTTGGTTAAATTGATTGAGTTTTTAAAATGCTGAAACAAAAGATATGCGGAAGTAGTAAGTGATTACGACTAGAGAAAACAGAATGAAAACAGACACAGATTAAGACTTCTGTAATTGTTATAAAGATGCTCCAGCAATTCTTTTGATCCGTCAATCTCCTGCAGTATTATTAGCGGATTCCTCCCGGAACTCCGGATCTTTTGGGGTGTGTTTCAACCCCAATGAAGTGTGACCGATCAAGCACTAGCCAACTGGCTATCCCTAACTCAGTCACTGGCATTCACCAATACACAATGATCTAGCGTGAATTATCGCCACACAACTCCTAAATCATCCCTGAAACTAGGAGAAGCTATACATACCGGCTAGCTAGGCGGGCACATAATGAAAATAAAGATCAACAATAATTCAAGATGATCATGATCAAATAGAATTTCCAGATTTATAAATATAACAATCACATAATTCTTAACCTATGCCTACAAAGCAATTAGTTCATGATTGAAGACATAAAATACGTTACAATCTCGATAAGCACATCCATAAAGCGAAATAAACAAGAAGTACTAATTCTTTTCAGCAAATGGGGATGAAACAACTGCTCCAAACCACCAAGAACATGGAAGAACTTCGTCTCCTTGAGTGGAATCGCAAATGGTCTTCTTAGATCTCCATTCCGTCGTCAATTCGGCCTCCGGCCGATTGATTCGGTCTCCAAATCGTGAATGAATTTATCTTTGACGGCTCCTCCTTTTATAAGATGAGAATTAGGTTAAATTGGACACATGGCAGGCTCTCCTTGCTCCTTTATCTCGAAAATAACTCAACATAATTCGGTTTGTCAACTTGGCTAACGAGCTGTGACGTGGCAGTTTTGCTCCCAGTTTTGCTGCAGCACAGAATTTGCTTCCTCCAGTCGCTCAACAATATTTTCTGCACAAAATCACTTTCAAAGCCTCCATTCTTCCAAATGGATTAAAACATATAATATTCATCTAAAAGCAACCCTATTAAGCACAAAAGACACACAAATCCCTATAGAATTAAGACCTAAATAACTACCTTTCGGACATTTATCATACCCCCAAACTTGAACTATTGCGCGTCCCGAGCAATACTAACCAACCTTCCCTTAAGAATTCAAAACGTTAGACAAAGAATAGCTTAATCAAAACAGATAATCTAACACTACCTTTAACCTTTACCTGAGCATCCTGCAAAACCAAGCACTCTGCAGCATAATAATTCTTTGAGCATTGAACAAATAATCACCACCTTTAACTCAATCCTAAGAACTTACCACAGCCTAGCTCTATTATCAGACATATTTAAACACATTTTTAAGGGGATTATATTTGTGTTTTTCAGACTTAAAGCAGCCATGCAGTCATAAGCTCTTAAGCATGGGATGACCCACTTTATGGTGCAGTATACCCTTGCCTCAAACTCATCACCAACTAGGCTAAATACTCATTGTTTGCTAAAAAATCCTTAGTTATTCTATCCCTTGCTTCTCAGAATGGCGACATTTTATGATGAAGCTCACCTAAGCCCTGGGAGACAGAAAACTGCTAGATTATCATTCATCCTTCAAAACTTTTGCTCTATGAATTTTCTCAGCAAAATTTACTTTTTTCAGCAAATAATTTTTCTCATTTTTCCAATATTTTCTAGGTCATTTTTTGACGCGAAGACAAACTGTGGGTATCACAAATATCCCCGTTTACTCAACAACCTAGCAAAATTTTAAATGAAGGAGAGGAATGCTCGAGCAAAACAATTGGAGTAGCAAAAAGTCCCCCAAACTTAAATTATTCATTGTCCTGAATGAATTAGCAACATGATAAGTATACCCCCAAACTTAATTTTTTCTATATGAATTTTAAACTAAGCGTGGGACTAAGATTAAGCTTAAGGTGGATCAAATAAGACAATGCTACCTCAGAACTTTTGCTGCAGTCATGACCAGGCTAGAAGGAATGCTCAAGCAAAAGGTTTCTGGAGATTAAAACATCTTGGTCTAATTAAGCTAACTGGTCCAAGCTTCAAAAATTCAGAAGAAAATTAAGTTAGATACTCAGATGTGCCAAACAAAACAATATTTGATTTCTTTAAAGATCAAGATCACAGATCAACATAATCATGTCAGAGATAGATTTTAAAGCAACAGATAAAAACAAAGAAACATAACATAACATAAGCAAAAAGAACAAAACACAAGCAAGACGAGCACATAAAATCATTCATCAAAATATTTGCTCGCAGAAACTAAAACTTCCCTTTAATTTTTCTTCATGTTCAGGCTTTGGTTCACAAGATCGTCAATGAAAATTAAGAAGGCTTGATATGACTTAGAAAAATTCACTTGCATAGCCCTCCTTAGTGTGATGTCCCTTCAACGATCACAGCTCTAGTAGGTTTGAAGTTGTCTCTTAGTGAATTTTAGCCTACTGAGAACCATCTCAAGTTGCTTCAGCACTCTATGGACATCGCACAACAAACCACCCTTAGCACACCTCACCTCTCTGAAGTCTAGCCAGATTGGCAGTGTCAATAATCCCCTTATCAGACAAGTTTATATCATTGGAACTCTTTGGGATTTTGAACCTTCAAGTGCCACTCGATCACGGGGGATAGTGAAGGCGTACGTTGTAGGCAATAATCTTTGCTTGATAAAGCCGAGCCAAGTGTTAGCCTCACACTTTAGGTATGCTGACTGGAATGTTCTTGCCCTCATCCTAGACAACCTCCACTGGCCATTTAGTTGCTCATTTAAGGAAGCAACTAATATTTCATTGAAAACAACGTGGGGGAAGTCTTACAAAAAAAAAATAGAGAATTAATCAGTCCAAGGCTCCATTCGACAGCAACTCTTCAAACAATAACCAAGAATCTTTCATTTTCATCAATGTTGGCATAGAACTCCCATTCTAGTTGATCAACAGTGGGATCCGGCTTTGCGCACAACCGTTCCCAAACGTTATTAGTGATGCTTGCTCAAAGAAAATGTGGGAGCTTTTTGCCATCATCGAAGTCGCGCTCCATTAGAACATTTCGCTTCAGGATTTCTTGGTATTTTTATCTTGCCACTTCATGGATAAATCTCTCGTACCAAAATCTTTCATTAAGCTCAACTTCTTCATCTCAGTTCCATCTCAGTCTCAACAGTCTCAACATTTTTTCCTTGCTCATGTTTTTTTTCCTTACAATAATAACACACAAAGAAAGAAAAAAAATCACATAGTAGTAATAAAAGATGAGAGTGAAAAACGTACCTGATGGGATTGTATAAATAGGGCACTAACTCAAAGATCTTCAACAAATAATTAGCCCCTAATTATCTCTTAATTAATTTAAGTTACTGTTTTAACTTCATGGATTCATAGAAAATTTTTATCATCTGTCAAACGGTAAGATCTTCTATTTACTATTTTCCCTTTGTGTGCAACAACCATAATGTCATCTTCCTTCTGCTCAACACATGACATCTTTGTTAATTAACTCCATGCCCACTTTATTATCCTGCTAACAACAATAAAATCTCAATGATAAAAAAAAAAAAAATCTTAACCGAATAAAATCTCTGATTTTCTCAACAAAACAATGAAATCAATTTTTTTTTAAAAAAAAAATAAAAATAAAAAAAATAACATCCACTAGATATATTATTTTAAATCTGGAAAAATCTTCTGAAAAATTCTTCAAAATCAAATCTAAACTAACCTAACAAAAAAAAAATAATAAATAAATAAATCAAATCAAATCAGAATCAGAATCATATCAAATCAAAACAGACAATAAATCAAAATTAACAAAAAAAAAAAAAAAAACCAGATCAAATAAAGGGAGCTTCTAATTAGAATGCTGAAATTTTGCTCCCTCAAAATCTGTGCTCCCTAAATCTGCCAGCAACTTCAAAGAAGAATACTTCATAATTAAATCAGGAAGATATATTATTAAAAATCTAATCTAAACTGAAATTAAAAATTCAAACTGAAATTAAATCTAAACAGAAATCAAATTTACTTTAGACTCACAACCATCATCAACACATTGTCTAACCATAGATGCATCATTTGATAAATAAAACTTTACCTCACGGAAAAATTCTTTCATTTGTTCTTTTGATAGACCAGGAGGCAAATTTCCAAAATCAAGATAATTGGAAAAGTCATCATACCAAGGTGTTTTCACTGCCTTAATATGAGCTACAGTAAATAACCGCTCATCAATGAAGGATTTCCTAATCTCGGGTTGCTGGAGCAATGTCAATGAATTATAAGGTTCAATAGGCTTGGATTTCTTATCTATTGGCTCTAAGGATTCAAAATTCCTCTCAAAACTAGAAATCTCACCTACAAATTTATGATCATGCTCCAATCCACCTATTTCCAAATCCTCAATTTGGATTTCTCCAAATTTTTGGGTATGGTACTCCATCAATTCCTTCTCAAAGTGGTCCTCAACAAACTCATCCAACACCTGAATGCACGAGCAATCCTCAAAATCATTAGGATATTTCATTGCATCAAACATATTAAACTTTACCTTTTGGTCATACACCCTCGTTGTAAGCTCCCCTTGTTGGACATTCATCAATGATCTACCAGTTGCTAAAAATGGACTACCATCTTGGTTCTTAGACTTCTGCCTTTGTGGAAAAGGTAAGGGTGGGTCATAGGGTGGGGGTTCTACATCTGGAACAGAACTAATTGCTCCAGCATTATTATTGCTACCTCCAGCACCCTAACCCGACTCCAACTCTTTTTCAACAACATTATTTTTATCACAATTCTTCTCTATATCCTGGGGTTTAATAGGCTCTTTTCTCTCTACTAGTGGCTTACCACTCCTTAAAGTCATTGTCTGCACCTGCTTCTTACCTTCCTTTATAGGGTGTTCAATATCTAAAGGAATATTCCCGTGAAGTCGTGCCTTCAGCTCCTTAGCTAGTTGACCCACTTGCAACTCTAGGGCTCTCAATGAAGCACTGACTTAGGATTATGACATCATTACGAGCCATATAATCCTTCATCATTGACTCCAAAGAATTACCCGAATTTTGCTGGGGCAAAGCCTGTTCATTTTGCTGGGGCAATTCATGTGATTTAGCAAATCCGGACTGGTTCACCGCCTTTTGCTGTGCTTGGGGGACTTGCGAATTGCTTCCTTGCCCTCCCCACGCAGAGTTGGGGTGGTTGCACCAACCTGAATTATAAAAGTTAGAATAAAGGTTATTCCTTTAATTACCTGTAAACAACACAGAAGCTAAATTGTTAGGGCAAAACTCAAAATTATGCTCTTCACCACAATAGACACAAGATTCTTCTGTAACTAGGTTTACCACTGGCGGCTGCTGGACATGACTAACCATTGTTACATTTTTAAGAGCGTTAGCTAATTCTACAATATCGGCCCTAATGGTAGACACACCATCAACTTCTAACACACTCTTAACTTTTTTATTAGAGCCTCTAACATATGTCCATTGACAACTGTAGGTTGATATTCTCTCTAAAATCTCATAAGCTTCATTAAAAGATTTTTCCAAAAAAGTCCCTCCTGCAGAAGCATCCACCATACACTGGGTTGCTATGTTTAACCCATTGTAAAATATTTCCATTTGAATACAATATGGCAAACAGTGGTGGGGACACTTTTGCAAAAGCTCCTTAAACCTTTCCCAAGCCTCACTAAAAGTTTCTTCCTCATTTTGCCTAAATCCCACTATCTCACTCCTCAACTTGACACTCCTAGTTGGTGGAAAATACTTACTAAGAAATTTCTCTACTAGCTCATTCCACGTACTTATCGATGCTGGAGCAAAAGAATTCAACCACACTTTTGCTCCATCTCTAAGAGAATAAGGGAATATGGTTAATCTAAGGGCATCTCTCGACACTCCCTGGAAAACAAATGAATCACTAACTCCTAGAAAAGACTTATGATGAAGATAAGGGTCCTCAGATGGTAAACCATGGAATTGGCCGGTCATCTCTAACATGTGAAACATGACCGGTTTTATTTCAAAATTTGATGCCTCAATTATTGGACGCATTATCACTGGATTTAACTCGTCAATAATTGGAAAAACATACCCTCTAATGACTCTGTCCCTATCATTTGCTACAAGGATAGGATACTTAGCTTGATTATTTTGCTGTCCATTTTTCTCCAGTGGCGGATTTTGTTGCATCGCACAGTTCCTCTTCGAAATTCATTTGAAATTTTGTTTTTTTTTTTTGAAAACCTAATCCGGAGGGGATCGCTCAGACACCAAAGTCACACCTACAAAACAAAAAGAAACAGTCAAAAAGTTCACGCACCAAATCACCAAAAATATAAAAAAAAAAATCAATCAAATAAAACAATTTCAAGTCCCCGGCAGCGGCGCCAAAAACTTGTTGCAATTCTGAAGTGGTTAAAAATATGAGATAAATTGACTCCAAAATACTGTGCAAGTATACACAATCTAGCAGCAAGTGATAAGTATTTATCGTATCCACAGGGTCTTGAAATGCCTACCTCTATTGATTTAATTTGCCTTTTTAGTGATTTCAAATGGTTGGTTAAATTGATTGGGTTTTTAAAATGCTGAAACAAAAGATATGCGGAAGTAGTAAGTGATTACGACTAGAGAAAACAGAATGAAAACAGACACAGATTAAGACTTCTGTAATTGTTATAAAGATGCTCCAGCAATTCTTTTGATCCTTCAATCTCCTGCAGTATTATTAGCGGATTCCTCCCGGAACTCCGGATCTTTTGGGTTGTGTTTCAACCCCAATGAAGTGCGACCGATCAAGCACTAGGCAACTGGTTATCCCTAACTCAGTCACTGGCGTTCACCAATACACAATGATCTAGCGTGAATTATCGCCACACAACTCCTAAATCATCCCTGAAACTAGGAGAAACTATACATACCAGCTAGTTAGGCGGGCACATAATGAAAATAAAGATCAACAATAATTCAAGATGATCATGATCAAATAGAATTTCCAGATTTATAAATATAACAATCACATAATTCTTAACCTATGCCTACAAAGCAATTAGTTCATGATTGAAGACATAAAATACGTTACAATCTCGATAAGCACATCCATAAAGCGAAATAAACAAGAAGTACTAATCCTTTTCAGCAAATGGGGATGAAACAACTGCTCCAAACCACCAAGAACATGGAAGAACTTCGTCTCCTTGAGTGGAATCGCAAATGGTCTTCTTAGATCTCCATTCCGTCATCAATTCGGCCTCCGACCGATTGATTCGGTCTCCAAATCGTGAATGAATTTATCTTTGACGGCTCCTCCTTTTATAAGATGAGAATTAGGTTAAATTGGACACATGGCAGGCTCTTCTTGCTCCTTTATCTCGAAAATAACTCAACATAAGTCGGTTTGTCAACTTGGCTAACGAGCTGTGACGTGGCAGTTTTGCTCCCAGTTTTGCTGCAACACAAAATTTGCTCCCTCCAGTCGCTCAACAATAATTTCTGCACAAAATCACTTTCAAAGCCTCCATTCTTCCAAATGGATTAAAACATATAATATTCATCTAAAAGCAACCCTATTAAGCACAAAAGACACACAAATCCCTATAGAATTAAGACCTAAATAACTACCTTTCGGACAGTTATCACCCACAGTTAATGAATATTGGTTAACTTGATTAATGAGTTTAATCGGTTAACCTCATATCATTGGAGCTTCTGATCTGTAAGTCCATTAGGTCTCACTGCTAACTCGTAAAGAGTAATTAGGAACAAATATATCTTGAGAGAATTTGAATAATTCAAATCCATATTGGGAATTAAGTTAATTGTACGATATACAAATTAATATAATGTATAGTGATGCATTAAAATATAAAGTCTAATTTGAGATTAAACTTTATAATATTGAGAGATTGATATATTTGAAAGAGTTCAAATATATGTCAAATTAAATATATGGTATTTACACTACTACAAATTTGATTTTTAATGACATTGAAAAAAAGTCAAAAACGTATTTCTTGACAGTTTTCTTTAGTCATTGAATCGACCCTCAAGAAAGCTAAAAACTGTAGTCATTGACGGTTCAGAAAAAACTGTCACAAATATATTTATTATGACAGTTAAAAACTGTCAAACCACAAATTTTTCTTGACATAATTTTAATGTCAAGATAATTTGTTTAGTGACAATTTTACAATATCATTAAAAATCTAATAAAAACTAATATACTGTCAAGATATATATATTAATGACAGTCTACTACTATCAATAAAAAATTTATAATGACATATTTAAATTGTCACGTTATTTTTTCTCTTGACAATTCTACAATGTCAACCAAAAACTAATAAAATTTATTTACTGTCAACATAAAACTAATAACCACAATTTAAAACCGTCAAGAACATATATATATTTTATAGTTTTTTCTTGTCAACAAAAAATATAACATGAGAGTTTGAACGTCACAAAAATGCTTATAATGATGATGAATAGTTGTCACCCAAATAATTTTTATGACTTTGATGAACCATCATAAATAGTGATATATCACTATTTATTTATTTATAACGGTTCATTAAAACCATAAAAATTATATTATCTGATACCTACCAATACATATTTCCAAAATAAATCACTTCAATCTTGACCTAAAATAAATACATACATTAATAACAACTTATAAATATCACATTGAATCAAATAAAGTTAAATCTTTACATACAAACTAAATATGATCAAATTTGTACATTACAACAATTTTTTACACTAAACTTCAACTAACATGAGAGAATGAATTATATTTTTATCACTAACCCAAGAAAAAGTTCATACATCAATAAATTGCAATATGGCTTCTTGACTTCACTAATCATAAATCTCGGTTGTTTCTTCAAGTCCTTAATCTTCACATCTATAAGCTCTATATCACTGTAGCTGCTACAAGAAAGAACACAAGAGAACAACATACCTGTGAGCATCAAGAGAACATTCGATGGAAGTAAAAACAAAAAAAAAAAAAAAACGCAACAAAATTTTTCAACAATAGATAACTAACCTATCAGTTAGGGAAGTTTTAGTAGCCATTGGATGGTTTTTGTCTTTTAGCTTTGGTTTTTGAGTTTGTTCCCTATGGAAGACTAACATTGTGCTTCTTTTCCTTTGTTTTGGTTGTCTAAGAGTGGCAAGAATAAAATCATACTCTTTCTAAAATGAACTTCAACGTGCCTAAGCAAGCCTCGTGCACTTAACCCACCCCTCAAACGTAGTGTCATAAAGGTACCTAAGTCGTCTTTCATACCAAAACTAGCTTAAAATGACCTCATAAACTAACTAAAACACACTCCAAAACTCACAAACTCACCAAAACTACTTAAAAGCAAAAACAAATTTGCTAACTCACTCCATATGCCATAAACTCACCAAACTATTTAATACAAAATTGATACTTAAAAGAATCTATTAAACTATATAGAAAAACAAAACAAATAATGGCTCAGTTAAACACCCTTCTATAGACATTACTAAGAGATCTTAACTCTAAACAGGATAATCCAAAAATTTTGGCAACATAACAGCATACATAAGACTAACCAAAAAATTCCATTAACCTGTTAAACATGAGAAACATGCTTCTAGACACAGAATTCCACAACAAACTCCCACAAATCAAAGCGAGTCGTCAATGCTAGGATTTCAATCACTATTAAGATGAAAGGCTACAACTTACAGAACAACTAAAAATGCCTCAAACTTCTAAAAAAGTTTATCACATTTGGAAATTCTCCCCAGTTTAATTAGACTGTCTTTAACTCTTAAAAATTGATTCAAATGCTATAAGAAAAAAGATAAGGATTAACAAAGGGGTTTTTAATTTAGACAGTGATAGAAGACAAGCACATAAAACATTTGTTTGATTTTTTTTTTTTGAACAAAAAAAACATTTGTTTGATTAGATCAACATGGAAGTCTCTTAGTTCTTTATTATCTTTCTTGCATTGTGTCCCGGTAGCCATGACATGTTTCTTTTCTTTTGTTCACTATGGAAGACAAACATTGTGCTTCTTTTCCTTTTTTTGGTTGTCTAAGAGTGGCAAGAATAAAACTATACTCTTTCTAAAATGAACTTCAACATGCCTAAGCGAGCCTAGTGCACTTAACCCACCCCCAAACTTACGTAAGTGTCTTAAAGGTACCTAAGTCCTCTTTCATACCAAAAACTAGCTTAAAATAACCCAGGGTCATTTCGATTTTGAAACAAACCTAGAAATTGCCTAAAGTGAACTTAAAGCACAAAATCTGTCTTACTTGAATAGTCAAAGTAGTTTAAAGGTGCTTAAGCGTGCTAAAAGTCGCTACTTAAATGCTAAAAAAATTGTCTAAAACTTAAAAAAAAAAAAAAAAAACACACACTCCAAAGATCACAAACTCATCCAAACTACTTAAAAGCAAACAAACACATCTTAACTTACTCAAACTCACTCCACATCTCACAAACTCACCAAACTAACCCTTAAAAGCCATACCAAGATTAGAAACATGACTTAAAGCACTTGTAAAGTATAAAAAATTAACCAAAGTATAAAAAATCCATGGATGACATAAACAGACTAATATAATACAAAGTATTTAAAAACATGGTATCGATGAATGAATTTTGAAAGCATAGAATATGTATACACTAACAAACATTGTCATTAAACTAAATGGATCCTTGTTTTCTAAATATGACATGTCAAGTGAACCTAGCAATAACTTGATAAAAGATTTCAATTACCAGATGTTGGCATGGTTTGCAAAAACAGTTGTTGCTATTGGCTGCCAAGCACAAATTGCGCATCCACCATTGAACTCTGTTGGTGACCAAAATGATTGCATCAAGTTGGATTGGTGGTTGCAGCAGATCTAGCATGCAACTCCTGGAACATTATTTTTTATGATCTAGCTTCCATGATTTCACCTTTTAAGCATCAATTAAAGATTTTACACAGAGAAATGTCATGATGTTGAACTACTTTATGACGAGGGCTACAGTGTGACAGTACAATGTTACTTGGCACAAATTTGAAGCAAACGGAAAACAATACACTGCTGTCCACATAAAACTTATAACCAAATTGTTGCAAACAACATCATATCCACACTACCCTTATTTGCATCTCTAAATTTTCTTATCAAAAGGGTATTTTAGAATAGCAGGCCATGTGAGTTAATTTTGTGGTACCTATTTCCAATTTAAGCAAAAATCAAGTAACATTGTGAAGCAGCACATAATATGAAAACTAGTCAATAGAAGGCTGACTTTTCAAATTTTTAGATAAGATAACAACAAGCAATGGGTTCACATACCATTTCTCCATTGGGAGCTGATGACTGATTTACTAGTTTAAGCAACAATATCCATAAATGATTGTAAACTGGATGGAGATTTCAACTTTAGCGGCCCCAGTGCCTAAAGTACAAGCTTTGAAAAACTTTTCAATGACAAGGAATTCAAGTTGCACCATAAAATAGCTAAAAAAGATAAATAAAGACTAAATGAGATGAAAGAAAATATATTGAGCTTGTTTAATTTCTAACAAACATCTGATACAGTTAAAGTAGAAACTCATCATAAATTTTTTTAAGATCCACATAACATAAGCACATCTCATTGAAACCAATGTCTAAAATTGAATATAGTTGTTTTATGCATATAGTTTTTAGTTTCTAAATAATTCCTAGAAAGATAAATAATGAACCAAATGGACTCATAATCATTTTTCACACCCTTGTAAAACCATTTGGGCAACATGAATGAATTGTCCCAAATTCATAATTGGCTTACTTATGGAAGAATTCTCTAGTAATGATGATCCTAGGAATTGAATTTTCTTCTTCAAAATCAGGTTTGAGTTTGGTGTTTTTGTCCCTAGTTGAGTCAGTCTGTCTTCAAATAAATTTTTGGCAATTCGATAAGTTTTCTCTCGTTTCCAACTGTTTTTTTATCAGTGTCGCTCTTGGCTAACTTCGACCTCATTTCATTGATCTGCAAAAGTGAAGCTAGAAACTTGAAGGGCAACCCAATATATATCTAAGATGGGAGGGAGATGCACAAACTTTCACTGCCAAGTTCTGAAAGGCTTTCAGAACTCGATATCAAAAAGATGAGTAGAATTTACCAAAGGGAAAGGAGTTTCACAGTTATGTCCTTTTAATTTCTAGTTTGTGTTATTCAGAGGTTAAATGAAACTTCTAATTTCTAGTTTAAGATTATTTAATGAAACTTCTAATTATTCGGAATTAAATGGAACTAAGGCTTTCAGAACTAACTCCCAATCTCTTTTTCGTTACACTTTCACAAACTTGTCTTTACTGTGCTAGTTTTAGGCTTGCCAAATCAAAATTCTCAAAGTTTGCCCATGTTCCCCAAAGCTTACAAAACATGAAATGAATTTGCAAATGAATCAGAGAATCAGCAACAAAGGACCTTTTTTAATTTCAAATGATCTTATCTCTTATGAACATAACAACAAACACAACAAAATGTTGTAATAATAGTCCAGCATGGTCTTTGCCAATTGTATAACACATACACAGAAACAAGAAGTATAGGTTTAAAAAGGATCAACAATCGGTGTCCAAGTAACAACCTAAAAGGTCTATAGGATAGGGATAAGGT
This sequence comes from Luffa acutangula, assembly GCA_036850905.1. NCBI lineage: Eukaryota > Viridiplantae > Streptophyta > Magnoliopsida > Cucurbitales > Cucurbitaceae > Luffa > Luffa acutangula. The sequence continues at coordinate 22,728,703 of CM072087.1, forward strand.
TGTGTACCTTATCCTAGTGACACTATCTGATACGACCCACCTTGTATTCGATACAGATGCAATGATCCAAAACATCCATGTAGGAGACATGTGGGTGGGGGTGTCCTAAGGAATGAGTTTTGTTGGGTTCCTAGTGTGAGTAAAATTACGATCTGAAAAGACTCTAGAATTCCTGTGCAAGTATACACAGTCTGCAACAAGTAATAAGTATTTGTCAATCCAAGGTCTGAAACTAGCTTCCACTCTATCTATTTTGTATAAATATTTTAATGGTTTCAAGGTAACAAAAATTATTGGGTTTTATAAGAATTATGCTGAAGCAAAATAAGTGACAGAACAACAAGTAAAAAAATAGGCAGACATATTAAAGACAGGTGGTGGTCAGGATTCAGTAGTTGTTTTAAAAGATGCTCTAGCAATATTATTGATCGTGCAAACTCTCGCAGTATTATTAGCAGATTCCTCCCGGAACTCCGAATCTTTTGGAATGTGTTTCAACCCCAATGAAGCGCGACCGATCAAGCACTAGGAAACTGGCTATCCCTAGCTCAGTCACTGGCGTTCACCAATACACAATGATCGTAGTGTGGATAATTGCCACACACTCTCTAAATCATCCCTGAAACTAGAGAGAGATATTCATACCGGCTGGCCAGACAGGCATAAAATGGAAATAGGCACAACAATAAAACAAGATGCAATAATCAATAGATATTATTAGAGATGAAGCACGACAACTACATTGTCCTTAACCAACGCCTAAAGCTACTTAGTTCATAATAAGCATGGAGACATGAATTACAATATGAGTAGGCATGTCCATAATCACAAGATAATAAAGAAAATAATAATCTCCTTAATCAGCTTGCAGATGATGGTGTTCTTGGTGGTCTCCAATCGTTCTATATTATTCGGCTTCCAAGGAACAATGGAATGACTTTGACTTGGGCGACTACTTCCTTTTATAGAAGGATATGAGGCTTGAAAACTTGGACACGTGTAGGGCTCTCCTTGCTCCTTTATCCCGAAAATAGCTCAACAGAAGTCGGTTCATGAAGTTGGCTAACGAGCTGTGATGTGGCATTTCTGCTCCTAGCCTAACAAATTTTTACTTCAAGGAGAGGAATGCTCGAGCAAAATAATTGAAGTAGCAAAAAGTCCCCTGAACTTGAATTATTCATTGTCGTCAATGAATCATTAATTTTCCAAATTATATCCCCAAACTTCAATTTTTCTATCTGAATTTTAAACTAAGCATGAGACTAGAACTAAGCTTAAAGTGGATCATAAAAGTCAACACTACCTTCAAAATCTTCTTTGCCGCAGCAACAGTCCAGGCTAGAAGAAATGCTCAAGCAAAAGGTTTTTGGAGATCAGAATACCTTGATCTAATTAAGCGTAATCAGTCCAAGCTTCAAAAATTCAGAAGAAAATTAGTTAAGTTAGAGTTACCCAGTGCTCATGGAACAGAAACAACACTGTCCGTAAATAAATAAGGCGCCAGCAACATCAAATCCCAACTGAAAAAAATTTGCCCTGCATTTAATATTATTCCCGTTTAATTTAAACTCATGCAAATCAGAAATTCAAAACCATCAACGGTAAATTTATGAAGTCCAATCGCCCACGGTAAAACACTATGCACTGTCCATTATCAAAGCCCTTGGATGATTGATGTGTGACACGTGGCCTCATCCGATGACGCATGCAAATTTACTTGCGAAAATTCAAAGAAAATCCCAACGGTAAAAATAATAAATTTTCAACGAAATCCCTTCTAATTTGGATGATTTTTCTTCAGCCATAACTTTGTCGCAACAACCTACTGAACCTGAAGAATCTTGGATACGGAATTCAAAACAGGGAAATCAAATCTTTCAAATTTAAATTTAACCTATCAAATCAAATCTTATCTTTTATTTTCAAGAGAAGCCGAATAAATTAGAGAAAATGTTTATTAATCTAAACTAAACAAAATTCAAATAATAAAATCTAATTAACGAAAAAATAATTCAAAGATAATCCAAATAAATAACCCAAAAATCAAATCAAATTAAAAAAGAAATAGATAAAATCTAAACTACCAACAATACTTAAAGATAAAATCTAATAAACCATGCAAAATCAAATCTAACCTAATTTAAATTAAAAACAAATCAGCGAAACATAAAATCAAAACAAATTCTGGGAGCTCAAAATTTTGCTCTGTGAAATGCTCCCGCAAAAATCATGCTCTCTCAATCATCGACCAACCTTAGGGAAGGGTATTTCGACTGAAACTCCTTAGCCTAATAATGCTTCAGATGCTGTCCATTCACCTTGAACACTCTCCCATCTTTTTCATCCTGCAAAGTAATTGCTCCATGGGGAAAAACCTCAATCACAATAAACGGTCCTGACCATTTAGATTTTAGCTTCCCAGGAAATAATTTTAATCTAGAATTATAAAGCAAGACTTTTTTACCCTTGACAAACTCTTTAGATTTTATTTTCTTGTCGTGCCACAACTTAGTCTTTTCTTTATACATTTTCGCATTCTCATAAGAGAATTGATGAAATTCCTCTAATTCATTAAGCTGCAGCAATCTTATTGCTCCTGCACGACTCATATCAAAATTTAATTTTTTCAAAGCCCAAAACGTTTTATACTCTAGCTCTAATGGTAAATGACAAGCTTTCCCATATACTAACCTATAAGGAGACATACCTAGAGGAGTCTTATAGGCTGTTCTATAAGCCGAAAGAGCTTCATCCAACCTAAAAGACCAATCCTTCCTAGATGGATGGACTACTTTCTCCAAAATCGATTTTATTTCCCTATTACTAATTTCAGCTTGACCATTTGCTTATGGGTGATAAGGAGTAGCTATCCTATGCTTAATCCCATACTTAGCTAAAAGCTTAGTTAAGACATTATTAACAAAATGTGTACCCTCATCACTCACTAGAGCCCTAGGTGTCCCAAACCGTGCAAAGATGTGCGATTGAAGAAACCTTGCTACTGTCTTGACATCATTCTGATGACATGCGATGGCCTCCACCTACTTGGACACATAATCAACTGCCAATAAGATAAAAACATTGCCATTAGAAGGGGGAAATGGCCCCATAAAATCCATACCCCATACATCGAATAATTCAACTTCTAAAATGTAAGTAAGAGACATTTCATCTCTAGGCCCCAAGTTTCCTCTCCTTTGGCAAGCATCACATTGCTTGTAAAACCAATGGGCATCCTTGAATAAGGTAGGCCAGAAGAATCCACAATGCAAAATCCTCATAGCTGTCCTCTGACCGCTGAAATGACCTCCACACGGCGAAGAGTGACATTGCTCCAGGATTTCCTTTGCTTCAGCACCTGAAACACACTTATGAATAATACCGTCAGAGCATTGCTTATACATAAATGGCTCATCCCAATAGAAAAATTTTGCATCATGCTTAAACTTTTTCTTCTGCCTCCAGTCCATGTCAATAGGAGTGACCCCCTTTACCAAAAAGTTGGCAATATTAGCATACAAAGGGATATCCCTGACTTCCTTTACCTCAACAGCAAAAAGCTATTCATCTGGAAAAGAATCTGAAATGGCAGATTGCTCCAGCAAAGATGATGATGGATCAAGACGAGACAAATGATCTGCAATGACATTCTCTGATCCCTTCTTATCCTTTATCTCCAAGTCGAACTCCTGCAATAATAAAACCCAATGAATTAGTCTAGGTTTTGCATCTTTCTTAGACATTAGATACCTTATTGTTGCATGATCTGTGAACACTGTAACTTTGGATCCAACCAAATATGGCTGGAATTTTTCAAAAGCGAACACAACAGCTAACAACTCCTTTTCAGTAGTTGTATGGTTGACTTGTGCCTCATTTAAAACCCTGCTTGCAAAGTATATAGGATGGATAAATCTGCCTTGCTTTTGCCCCAACATAACACCTACTGCAGCATCACTTGCATCACACATCACCTCAAATGGTAAATTCCAATTAGGTGCACAAAGAATGGGTGCTGAGATTAAAGCAGCCTTTAAAGTCTCAAAAGCCTTCCTACAATCTGCATTAAAGTCAAAAACATGATCAGTACACAATAAGTTACAAAGAGGTTTACTGATTTTGGAAAAATCCTTTATGAACCTCCTATAAAATCCAGCATGTCCTAAAAAATTCTGAATTCCCTTCACTGAATTCGGTGGTTCTAGTCTCTCAATAACCTCTATTTTTGCTCTATCAACTTCTAGACAATTCTTAGAAATCCTATGACCTAACACTATGCCCTCCTTCACCATAAAGTGGCATTTTTCCCAATTAAGAACTAGGTGGGTATCCTCACATCACTTTAACACCTTACCTAAATTATCTAAACAACTCTGAAAAGACCCTCCAAACACTGAAAAATCGTCCATAAATACCTCAACAGAGGATTCAATCATATCATAAAAAATTGCCAACATACACCGCTGAAATGTTGTTGGAGCATTGCAAAGGCCAAAAGGCATTCGCCTAAAAGCCAACGTCCCATAAGGGCAGGTGCAAGTGGTTTTTTCCTGATCCTCAGGAGCAATGGTAATCTGGTTATACCCAGAATAACCATCTAAGAAATAGTAGTAGGCCTGACCAACCAATCTATCCAACATCTGGTCAATAAATGGTAGAGGGAAATGGTCGTTACGGGTGGCTTTATTAAGCCTCCTATAGTCCATGCAAACCCTCTAGCCAATTACTGTCCTGGTTGGGATCAACTCATTGTCTTTATTGCTCACCACAGTGACACCTCCTTTCTTAGGAACACATTGAACAGGGCTTACCCAATTGCTATCGACAATTGGATAAATGATCCCAGCATCCAACCATTTAATCACCTCCTTTTTAACAACCTCTTTCATTGCTGGGTTAAGCCTTCTTTGTTGCTTAACACTCCTAAAGGATCCCTTCTCTAAAGTAATTTTGTTCATACAAAAAGATGGGCTAATTCCCTGAATATCAGCCAATGTCCAACGTATAGCTTTGTGGTATTGCTGCAACAACTTTATTAAGGCCTCTTCATGCTCCGACATTAAATCTGATGCAACAATAATGGGCAACGTCTCACCTTCCCCAAGATACACATACTTTAGATGATCCGGCAAGGGCTTCAAATCTAAAGTAGGTGCCTCAATCAGGGATGGCTTAATAGGAGGAGCTTTCATTTGATCTAAATCTAAAGACTCAAAAACATCCTCACACCTAAGAAACTCTTTTTCATTTTTTCTTTCTAACAAACAAACCTGCAAATCCTCTACACTAATCTCTCCATGCTCTTCTGAATGCTTACTAGTCGAATCCTGTATTGATGTCTCAATAATTGTGCTCTCCAAAATCCTAATGAAGGAGCAATCCTCCATTTCGTTCAAATATTTCATGGCTTTAAACACATTAAATTTCACTTCCTCATTACAGATTCTCATTGTTAATTCCCCTTTTTGAACATTTATTAACGCCCTACCAGTAGCAAAAAATGGACGACCTAGAATAATTGAGACATCTTTATCAGCTTCATAGTCTAAAACAATAAAATCAACTGAAAATATGAATTTATCCACTTTCACTAAGACATCCTCAATTTTACCCCTTGGATATGTGATAGACCTATCAGCTAATTGGAGTGTGACTGTGGTAGGCGTAGCTTCACCAATACCTAGCTTCCGATAGACTGAAAGAGGCATAAGGTTAATGCTTGCACCTAAATCACAGAGTGCTCTACCTAACTCTTTTCCACCTATAGACACAGGTATAGTAAATGACCCTGGATCCTTAGCCTTGGGTGGTAGCCCATTCTTAAGAATAACACTACACTCCTCAGTAAGAGATACAGTTTCAAACTCACCTAACCTCTTTTTTGTTAAAATATCCTTAAGAAATTTAGCATAATTAGGCATTTTCTCAATAGCTTCTACTAAAGGGATATTTATGTGCAATTCCTTAAGAACCTCTAAAAACTTTTTAAATTGACCATCCCGATTCTTAGGCTTTTGCCTATGTGGAAAAGGTACAGGTGGTACATAAGGTGGGGGCGGCACATAAGGTGATTCCACATCTAGAACAGAACCAGATGCTCCAGCATCTTTATTACTGCCTCCAGCACCTTGACCAATCTCCAACTCTTTCTCAACGACAACATCACCATTTTTATCTACACTCTGGGTTTTACTAGGCTCTTCTAGTGGCTTACCACTCCTAAGAGTCACTGCCTTTACCTACTCCTTACCTTCCCTTCGAGGGTGTTCAGTATCCGAGGGAAGTTTCCCTTGAGGCCTTGCCTTCAACTCATTAGCTAGCTGACCCACTTGCAATTCCAGGGCTCTCATCGAAGCTTGATTACTTTGAATTGCGGCGTCTGTACGAGCCATAAATTCTTTCACCATCGCCTCGAGAGAACTTCCCGAATTTTGCTGGGGCAAAGACTGCTTATTTTGCTGGGGCATTACCTGCGCTTTAGCAAATCCTGGCTGGCTCACCTTTTGTTGTGCTTGCGTACTGCTTCCTTCACCACAATAGACACATGCTTCCTCTGTGACTTGGTTCACCACTGCAGCAGGCTCCATAGCTAGTGGTTGCTGATGACTAATCACTGTCACATTCTTAAGAGCGTTAGCAATCATTGGAAGATCCGTCCTAATGGTGGACACACCATCAACCTCAAACACACTCTTAACCTTTTTATTTGTGCCTCTAACATCCGACCACTGACAATTAGTAGATATTCTTTCTAAAATTTCATAGACTTCATTAAAAGTTTTTGCCAAAAGGGCCCCTCTAGTCGAAGCATCGACCATGCCCTGAGTTACCGCATTTAATCCATTGTAAAATGTTTCCATTTGAACACAATGTGGTAAACCATGGTGGGGACACTTTCACAAAAGCTCCTTGAACCTCTCCCAAGCCTCACTAAAAGTCTCATCTTTAAGTTGCCTAAACCCTACTATTTCACTCCTTAACTTAGCATTTCTATTAGGTGGAAAATATTTACTCAAGAATTTTTCAGCTAACTCATTCCATGTCCTTATTGACCCTGGAGCAAAAGAATTTAACCACGCCTTTGCTCCATCTCTAAGAGAATACGGGAACAAATTTAATCTAAGAGCATCTCTAGGCACTCCTTGAATCACAAAAGAATAACTAACTCCTAGAAAAGACTTAAGATGTAAATGAGGATCTTCAGATGACAAACCATGGAATTGCCCCACTGTTTGCAACATCTGAAACATTACCGGTTTCATTTCAAAATTTGTCGCTTGGATTTGGGGATGTGCAATCCTTGGATTCAACTCATCAAACATCGGAACAACATACGCTCGAATGGCTTTGGTCCTATCGTTCGCTACCGAGATAGGATTCTCAGCCTGATTATTTTGCTGCTCATTTTGCTCCAGCGGCGGATCGCTCATGCACCAAACCTTTGCTGTAGCAAAACCAACCGCTGGAGCAGAATGAGCAGCAAAATAATCAGGCTGAGAATCCTATCTTGGTTGCAAATGATATGGCCAGAGCCATTCGAGGGTATGCTTTTCTAATGTTTGATGAGTTAAATCTAGGGATTGCACATCCTCAAATTCAAGCAGCAAATTTTGAAATGAAATGGGTAATGTTCCAGATGTTGCAAACCATGGGTCAATTCCATGGTCTGTCATCTAAAGATCATCATTTGCATCTTAAGTCTTTTCTAGGAGTTAGTGATTCTTTTGTAATTCAAGGAGTGCCTAGAGATGCTCTTAGATTAACTTTGTTCCCATATTTCCTTAAAGATGGAGCAAAGGTATGGTTAAATTCTTTTGCTCCAGGATCAATTAGGATATGGAATGAGTTAGCTGAATTTTTTTTTTAGTAAATATTTCCCACCAAATAGAAGTGCTAAATTAAGGAGTGAAATAGTAGGGTTTAGGCAACTTGAAGATGAGACTTTTAGTGAGGCTTGGGAGAGGTTTAAGGAGCTTTTGCGAAACTGTCCCCACCATGGTTTACCACATTGTATCCAAATGGAAACATTTTACAATGGGTTAAACGGAGCAACCCAGGGTATGGTTGATGCTTCGGTTGGAGGGGCCCTTTTGGCAAAAACTTTTAATGAAGCCCATGAAATTTTAGAAAGAATATCTACTAATAGTTGTCAGTGGTCGGATGTTAGAGGCACAAATAAAAAGGTTAAGAGAGTATTAGAGGTTGATGGTGTGTCCACCTTTAGGGTTGATCTTGCAATGATTGCTAACGCTCTTAAGAATGTGACAGTGATTAGTCAACAGCAGCCACCAGCTGTAGAGCCTGTTGTGGTGAGCCAAGTTGCAGAGGAAGCATGTGTATATTATGGTGAAGATCACAACTACGAGTTTTGCCCCAACAATCCAACTTCTGTGTTTTTTGTAGGTAATTAGAGGAATAATCCAAATTCTAACTTTTATAATCCAGGTTGGCGCAACTACCCCAACTTTGCATGGGGAGGACAAGGAAATAATGTGCAAACACAGCAAAAGGTGAACCAATCGGGATTTGCTAAAGCACCGGTATTGCCCCAGCAAAATTTGGGGAGTTCTCTTGTGGCAATGATGAAAGAATATATGGCTCGTACAGATGCCACAATTCAAAGTAATCAAGCTTCGATGAGAGCCCTGGAATTGCAAGTGGGCCAGCTAGCTAACGGGCTAAAGGTAAGGCCTCAAGGGAAACTTCCTTCAGATACTTAACACCCTAGAAGGGAAGGTAAGGAGCAGGTAAAGGCAGTGACTCTTAAGAGTGGTAAGCCACTAGAAGAAAGAACGAAGCCTAGTAAACCCCGGGATATAGAAAGATATTGTGATAAAAATGTTGTTATTGAGAAAGAGTTGGAGACTGGTCAGGGTGCTGGAGGCGGCAATAAAGATGCTGGAGCATTTGGTTCTGTTCCAGATGTGGAACAACCTTACGTGTCGCCCCCACCTTATGTACCACCTCTAACACATTTTCATTGAAATAATGATGCAAAGAATACAAGATAATGAAAAGATTCAAGAGTTGAAATTAAACGAGATAGCTAAATATTATGGGTTTTTTTGTTTACACGATCCTCCTAGAGTTCTCTAAGACACTTCACTCTCTCTTTTTTACAAGATGGGAATGGGTGAAACACTCTACAAACTATCTCTTTTAATTTCAACTCTTGAATCTTTTCATTGAAATAATGATGCAAAGAATACAAGATAATGAAAAGATTCAAGAGTTGAAATTAAAAGAGATAGCTAAATATTATGGGTGTTTTTGTTTACACAATCCTCCTAGAGTTCGCTAAGACACTTCACTTTCTCACTTTTACCAGATGGGAATGGGTGAAACTCTCTACAAACCACAAGGTTTGATGTCTAACTCTCTCTCGGGTTAGAATTTTGTTGTCTAAGAAGGACCTCGGGCATCCCTACTCATCGGCGTCGAGCCAGGGTTCTGTCACCATATTTTTCTTCCAAGTGAGTTCTGCTTGATTTTGACTTCGAATCCCGAGTTTATATAGTGTAGAAATTGGTTGAGGAGCTTTGAAATAGGTGTTGATAGGTTGGCCAGTCAGTTTCGGGGTTAAAACAAACGGTTAGGTGCGAAGAAGACTCGTCAACAACGAATCGCGTGCGAGTTAGAATGACCTCTGTTTTTCTAGAAATGCGGTCGCATTTCAATTTTGCCTTCTCAGAAATGTGGTTGCATTTATGGGGAATTTCAGCTTCAACTTTGTTTTTCTGCACAAGAGCAAACTAGGTAATATTCGCTTCAAATCAAGTCTTTTTAAGCATAATTAAGCATAATTCAACACAAGTGACTCTCAACACCCTAACTTATCAAACTAACATGCTTTGAGCTCGAAAATAGTAAAATTGACCTAAACACTCAAGATTTGACCAAGAAATGAGCTAAATACTAGGGTAAAATATGTATATTTTTTACCCTTATCAACTATCTCAAAGCGATGACCTAGGTAACTCTACCTTAATCCTGAGGTAACTATGAACTACTGTTTATTCGGGACTGTCCTTTGATTTGCATAGGTGAGAGTGGCCTATAAGCGTCACTCAATAAACCTACCACTTTGGTGATAAGACCGAGTAGATAGCTGGGGACATAGTCCTGCAAAATGGAATTCACTCCTACCCGTCTTTAGGGATAGTAGAGAGGTTGTTCCCTTAAGTACTGACTTCAGAACATGAACAAAGGCGTGCTGCCCTCTCATTTGCCCGAGAGGTTTTAGGTTTAGTGGTGGGACCACAAACCAATTGTTCTTTAGGGACTCTGTAAAGACTTAAGGAACAAGAAGTGCTATAGGGGTAAAACGGACTTTTGACCTGACTATAGTAACGAACAACCTGTGAATGATTGATGTACTGATCACGGTTATATCGGGTGGACAGAAATATATCTATAGTGAGGGGAGGTCACCTACAGGCTATAGTGGAGTGTCCCGTTAGTTAACGATTGTTGGTTAACTAGGATTGACAGAGTTCAGCCGGTTAATCTCGGATCGTTGGAGCCCATGATCTGTGGGTCCATTAGGTCCCCCTGCTAGCTCAATCGGATCTAACCATAGAATAGAGTGAAGAAAGAATTTGAAACATGTTCAAATTCGATTTTAGGAGATATTGTTAATTATATTCAATATTATCTAACGTGTTGATTTAAATTGTGTATTAAACTATATGTTGAGAGAATTATAGTTATTTAAATATGATTTTAATATTAGGAAATGTGTTCGATAAATATTCGGTTTGAATAATGAATAGTGATTCGTATTCAAAGTCGGTTTTTGAGAGAAATTGATTGAAAAGTTAATTAATCTTGTAAATTAATTTTATGAAAATTAATTTGAATTTAAATAATTTACACAAGATTGATTTTAAGATTAATTAAAGTTAAAAGTTCAAAATTAAGAGGTGGTGAATTTGTGATGCATTTCATGCATTTGCCAAAAATCAAACACCTCACATGTACTACTCAACCTCTCAATCTTGGTGTCTTCATGGGCTTCAAGATTATACAAGTTGATTGCTGTATATATATGTATGAGAAGCTGAAGATGTGTGTGGCTGCTAGTTGGAAATTTTTGTGAAAATTTACATCTTAAATTCTCTCAAAATCGTGGAATTAAAAACCCGAAAACCCATTTCTCTCTCATTTTTCTTCTCCTTAATTCATCATGCTCGGGTTCCCACAAAACCCGTTCTAGGGCCGGAGAATAGCGGGGAAGACTCTAGAGGTAGTCCATGTCGAGTTTGTGTAGAGAATAATTCAAAAGAATCCACGAATTTGAAGCTTCAAAGGTCGGTTTTACAATCCCCTGTTTTTGTTCTTGTTTTAGCATGCTTTTAATCAACGAAATTAATGAAAATCGGTGCCTAAGATCCGCTAATGCTTCCGCTCGAGTGTTCTTCACTCCTTCACCTAAATCGTTCATGTAGAGACATGCGAGTGTGGGCATCCTATGCAAAAGAGTTTGTATAAGTCTGGACCGTGAAATAAGTCACATTCACTTTATAACGTCGTTTACTGTGAAACAGACTATTTCAAGCGATGACCTAAGTGAACTTTCAATATTTGAAATTAGGAAAAAACAACTACTTCCATTCGTTTTTAATGGTGTTGATTAATTATATCAATGTTATTTGTTTTGACTTATATGAATTGTTCCTTTTTAAATCGATATATGATACTTTTCCTTTTATAGCATGTGCGAAAATGGATGAAGTTTGATATTTTGATTAAAATTTTTATCAAACAAATAATTAGAAAGAATATATTAAAAGAGGAGAAAAATCATTTAAAAAAAGATTTAATGACTAAATTGTATTTTTGAAAATGAAATTCGTCTTTCATCCAACATTTGAAAAAATATTATAAAATCTAAAAAATATGAAAACATAATTATAAAATCTAAAAAATATGAAAACATAATTTTATCAAGTGATGAATAAGAGTTCGTTTGATCACATTATTGTTCTGGCCCAAAAACTGACCTAGTTCGTTCTTTGAGAAGAGTTTTTTATGAAAAGTATCGGCGATAAACTTAAGCATGCCTGTTGATCTATGCTCATGTGGGCTCGTTTTATTACTATAATTATTTCTACTTTTGCGATTAATTATGAAATCCAAACCTACAAAATAAAAAGTCCATTGAGATAGCTACATTCTCCAAAATGACACACAAGACCCTCTTGAAGGGAATAAAAGTCCCCACGCAGCGGAAGCACATCGATTGGACCTTACGTCGTATATTAATTAATATTAAAATACCATTACGAAAACTCAAACAAACTATAAACACTCTTTAAAGTTGCTTGAAATTAAGTTTAAACATGCTTAAAAATAAATCTAAATTTATTTTAATGCTTTTCTAAAGAAAAGGGGAAGAATCGTCACATACCTTCGTTGTAGACTTGACCGTTCTTCACCAACAACGCTCCGTTGAACGAAAACGCAGTAGCCTCTTCGCCTCTTGATCGCTGGAATTTTCTTCTTGATTGACACAATAACCACAAAAGTTACACCAGTATGACTCTAGGTCTAGGAGGCAAAAGACTTGTGGGAGTCTTTCTCTAAGAGGGAGGCTAGAGAGAATTTTAGGTCTTGTCTTTGAGAGTCTAAGAGCAAGAGCAAGAGTTGAAGTGTCATGACAAATTAGGTCTAGTGTTCTATTTATAGAAGAGAGACCATGAATAAAATATTCAATTAAATCAATCTTTTCCAAAATTGATTCAATCTTATTCCTTAATTAATCAATCATGATCAATCAATTCCATAATTGATTAATCTTTTCCACAAATGACTAATTACTTCCATAAGTGATTAGATCATTTCCATAAATGATTAATCACTCCCTTAAGTGATTAATTATTTCCATAATTGATTAATTCCCGGTTAATGAATTCTTTAATTAATTAACCACCAATTAAATATCACATATTTAACTTATGACCTAGAATTAATTAATTTACCCAAACACATTTTAGGCCCTATATTAATTCATTATTTGAACTCTTTCAAACTTCCATAAAATTTATATTTGAACTTCTTCAAATATTAATTTCTCTCATAATAATATATCAATATATATTATATTTGTTTCCCTTAGTAAATTGAACATTTTCAATTTACATTTATTACTTAGTTGCCTCAAATTACTTTATGAGCTACCAGTGGGACCTAATGGACCTGCAGATTAGAAGCTCCAGTGATGTGAGATTAATTGGTCAAACTCATTAACCACATTAATCAATATTCGTTAACTGTGTGTTCACTCCACTATAGGCTCACAGTTTCACTCTTCTCATTGCAGACATATTTTCTGTGTCCACGGATACAGACCAATATCGACTAGTTAGTCCTTCGCGAGTGTCCGTAACACCAGCTGGGTCAAATTACCATTTTACCCCTGGGTTACCTCTATTTCCTTAAGTACCAGTTCTCCTCTAAAGAACAACCTGTTTGTGGTCCAACCATCAAACAGAAAACCCTCTCGTGCCATTGAGAGGGTAAGGCCCTTTGTTCAAGACTCAGAGTAACCACTTAAGGGAACACTCATCTGCTTCCCTAAAGTCGGGAAGGAGTGAATTCCATCTTGTACGATTATGTTCCCAGCTCCACATTCGGTCTTGTCCCCAAAATGGTAGGCTTATTGAGTCGGCGTATTGGCTACTCTCACCCATACAAATCAAAGGACAATCTCTCATGAGCAGGAGTCCATAATCAACTCAGGATTAAGACTAAGTTGTCTAGGTCGTCCTAGTGAAATAGAAAACCAACTAGTTAATGGTATTATAACTAGTGGTTACTATTTCGCGGTCCGGTCTTATGCAAACTCATTGCATAGGATACCCCCACTCGCATGTCTCCTACACGAACACGTTGGATCGCAGCGTTTGTATCAAATACAAAGTGGGCCGTATCCATAGTGTCACCAGGATAAGGCACCCAATCTTATCCCTATACTATAGACCCTTTAGGCTGTTTCTTGAACAATGATCTCACATGTCGCTACATATAGTTCAAGACTCATATTACAGCCTAGGATGTCTAGTTTATTGGATTAGGGTTATTATTAGGCAAATATAAAATATAAAATAACTAAAAACAATTAATGGAAAAATATATCAATATTATTTCATTAATATCCGGTCAACAGTTACATTCACTATCTACGAGTTTTAGGGCATAAAACCCAACACCTCTTTTAATAACTAACTAACTAACTTTATGTAGATATATATTTAAATATATAAATATATGTTTGACAACATGTTAGGGCGATTTGAATAACAAACTAACCACAGTTGATGTATGCTCATGTTGGCTCGTTTGATAACTATAATTATTTCTACTTTTGCGATTAATGAAATAATACAACAAACATTATTTTTCACTACATTTATCTATGTGTTTTAACAATGATGATGTAAATTTTTCTTTGATAGTATTCTTTCTTTTACTAACGAAATTAATTTTCTTTGATTTTAGATTCTTTACCATGGAACAAAATAATCAAATAGTAAACAAAAATTGTAAATTTATAAATCTATGAGCAAAAATTATCATGCAGTCGTATTTAATTAGGTCGTTTAAGAAGTTGAATGTTCGGTAACAATGCAATGATGAAATGCACAAATATAGAAAAAGATACAACAAAACCCAACTGCACTCTCCAAATTTTAGCAATGGTCTTTCTCTCTCCTATATATGCAAACCTATTTAAGACCTCATGTACAACACCATAAGTCATCTACTTTTCCTTCCACACTTGTGGCAATTTCTAGAACCATACTCGCATTAGGACCCAATCCAAAAGTCTTAAATGTCGCAACACCTGCTACTGTAGTAACATTCAATAAACCACCATCTCAACAGCTAACTGAAGATCATAAGACATCAAGTTCTAACGATTACAACACTTTTAAAGTTTCAAAGCCATCGAATACGAGTCCACAAAAGCCTGACTTGACCTTTATAAACTGCAAACCTAAAGGTCCAATTAGATGGTCTGCTCTCAATCCAATCCACAATAATAACATGCCTATGTGCTAAGCCCCTCGATGGAGTTAAAAACTCACAAATTCCTTGTATCTATACGCATTATTACTTAATCAATCATTGATTATTTTTATATATTTTGTTTTACTCCATATCATATTAATTTTATTTCCTTTTGTATGGTGTATTGATTTACGCTGCATGCATCCTGAATTTATGGAAAGAAAAAAGACTTAACCTAAGGTTGATCGAGTATAATGAATGAATGGAACTTGATTCACGTGAAAAACGGAGACAATTTTTAACTATTAAAATTTCAAAAATTCGCACAACATTTTCATCCACTTACAACTTTAATAACATCTTGACATTAGTGTTGTAAAATGTAACAATCAATTTAAAAAAAAAACGAAAAGAAAAGGAGGGAAGTGGGCAAAAGTGCCCGGTCAAAAGGTGGAGCGAATTTGGAAACTGGACAATAAGCGTTAGTTTCGTTTGGGTGAGTTTTCGACCTTCTCGAGTCTTGTGTCATTGTGAAAATTATTGGAATTGGGATGCCTTTGATGTGAGTTAATTGTGTGTGTGTTACTAGACTTCCTTTTGGAATATCGTGGTTGGCGCTATATCAAATTGGTTGGTGTCTTTGGCGAGCGTTAGTTATCTTAAGGTAAGTTAACTTACTGAAATTAAATTGTAATTATGCGTTGATGTGGCAGTTGTGTTTCTGGCTTGAGATATTTCTTTATATATAAGTGGAGACTAAGATGATATGAATGCTTTTGTTCCATGAATATGGATGTTGTGTACTTGTGTTATGGGATAGATGTGAGTGTGTTTGTCTCGTGGTTGACTGACAATGTAAGTAAACAACTAGAAGTCATGTTTTCTCTGATTAGAAGTGTCGAATGCCTGTTATGTTTCCTGTATTTGACTGAGTTGAGATGGTGCATAGTGGTCTAGTCAGTTAGTATTTTGAGAGAATAAGTTTCATTGGTTAGGTGGTAGTTAAAATTAGCGAGTGGTAAAAGGCCTTAAAGGGAAAAGAAGGAAAAAAGGGAAAATAATAAGCTAGTTGCTCTAGTAGGGGGTCGTGTCAATTAAACATCTAGGACTGAGATGTATTAGACTTAAAGGAGGAGCTAAATGGGTGGGACTTGGCTTTGCTGACTAGGTGCCATTTATTAACTGTGGAAGTTAATTTCCAACTTAACACCCATGGACACCCCACCAGTGAAATGGTAGTTAGTGCGCTATGCGCACAATAGTGCCTTGATGGGTGAGACTTGGCTCCACTGACTAGGGTGCCTTCTACCATCAGTAGGAGTAGAGATCTCCCAAAATACCCACTTGTGCACCTTCTGTGAGTTGGAAAATTTACAGGTGAGTTAATTGATCAGTAGACCCATACTACAAGGTGAATGAAATGAAATGAACGGGAATGAGATGACATAACCTTTAGGCCCTTAGTCCAAATAACCTTTTGAAACCTTGGTTGTTGCCTGTCTAGCAGTATTGTTACTTACTAAGTATTTTTCTTAAATAGTCATTATTTTCTCTAACATGTAATTGCAGGTAAAGGCAAAAGTGTACAAAACGCGTGATGGAGTGATGCTGAACGAGCCATGGATTTCCTTAGGATAGACTTCTGCATTTTATCTTTTCAAATCTCTTTCTTTTGTATTTTTTATGTGATTTTTACGATTTATTCTGGTTTAAGACTTTTGCTAGAATAGCTAAAATTTCTTCTTCTTCTGTTTTAACTGGGATACTAGGATGAAAAGTTTCACTAAATTTCTAATCATGTTTTACTCTAAATGTTGTTCCTTCGTCATTCTTTGTAAGTGAAATGAAATGTATGTGGTAATGGCCCTAGGTGAAATGTAGGGTCGTTACAGTTGGTATCAGAGCTATAGATTATAAGTTCTTTAGATTGGTTTACATCGTAAACCTCAGGTATGTCCATGGCTATCTGCAAGCATCTGGTCACGCTAGGTACACGTTTGTTTACTTTGTAGCCTGTAAATGATATATATTCGAAAAGGTTCATGTTGTGGAAAAGTATGAATGATGTTTTGTAACTGTGGATTTTTTAAAGGACTCGAGCATGTTTAGCAAGATGATAAAAAATTTTGTGTAATAGGTCATGTCTCCCCGTGCACGAGGTTGTGGAAGAGGTCGTGGTATGGTTCGTACAACCCCTAAACCAGAAAATCCGCAAGTGGAACAGCCGGGGCCTGTGGAAGAACCTGTCACACTGGATATCTAGGCAATTGTTCAGTCGATAGTTGCCGGGTGGTGCGGCAGAGGCTGAAATGGATGGATGTGAGATAAGATGATAAATGTTAAATAAGATAAATTCAGCACACCGTAGTGCAAGTATACACTATCGCACGAAGTAATAAAAAAGCTTAGAAGTATTCCAAGAGTATTGATCCCACGAGGACTAAACTGGAAATTCAGATTTGATGAAGAAATTGCTCAACTTGATTGCTTAAAAATAGGTAACCAACGAAAATAAGTTTGATTGATTTGGTTTTCGAAAAGATAAATAAAACAAGCAAGTAAATAAAAGAATAACAATAATAAACAACGAGGTATTCAACATGGATTCATCCCTCATACAATAACATTAATCATGAAGTATTTAACTTGCATTGGGTCAGATTTAACTTCTATTTGGCCTTGCTCCCAAGAACCGTTAGAAGGCTAAGCGAGTACCGTCATGCACATTTCTGTGACTTGACTCCAACATAGATAATTCACGAATGCAACCTATAACCCTATAGTCGATGTAGGGTGCCTTATAGTGATAATCAATAAAGAATGAGATGAATTGAACATAAACTTAACCCAATAAAACACTTTCAAGCTATCAGACCATAAGGGAATTCACCATATTGAACCCCTTAATGGAATTTAGCTACTCATGGTGAGATAAAGTGCAAATGAATACATTTTCATTGAAATAAGAATGAAAAGAATACAAAACAGTGAAAAGTATCACAAGCTGGAAATAAAGGAGATAGCTAAATATTATGGGTTTTTTTATTTACTCAATCCTTTTAGAGTTCGCTAAGACACTCCACTCTCTCGCTTTTACAAGTGGGAATTGGTGAAACTCCCTACAAACCCTAAGGTTTGATGTCTAACTCAGGTTAGAATTCAATCATCTAAGAAGGACCTCGGGCATCCCTACTCATAGGCGTCAACTAGGGTTCTGTCACCACCCTCTTCTTCCAAATGCGTTATGCTTGAATTTGACATCGAATCTCGAGCTTGTATAATGTAGAAAATGGTTGAGAAGCTGCGAAATAGGTGATGAAAGGTAGGCCAGTAAGTTTCGGGGTCAAAACAACCGGTTAGGTGCGAAGAAGACTCCTCAACAACGACCCGTGGATGACTCGAAACGGCTTCAATATTTCCAAAAATGCGGTCGCATTTCATTTTGCCTTCCTAGAAATGCGGTCGCATTTATGGGGAAATTCTAGCTTTTAATCTGTTTTCCTGCACAACAATAAACTTAGTCAAATTCTCTTAAAATCAAGTCTTTTTTAAGAACAAATGAGCATAATTTGACAAAAGTGGTTTTCAACACCCTAACTTAACAACTTAAACATATTTTGAGCTCAGGAACAATAAATTGATCACAACATACAACATTTGACCAAGAAATGAGCTAAATATAAGTGTAAAATAGGTATATTTTTTAACCTTATCATACCCCCAAACTTAACTCATTGCTTGTCCTCAAGCAATTGTAAATCAAAATGTTAGAGTTCATGTATAGTAATCAATTATGGTACTAGTATCAACTTTTCATTTGAAATCAAGTGACATGGAATCAAGTATACATGTTTTGCAAGATCGTTTTCTAAAAAGTTTGCCTTTCAGGAGAGGGTTCTACTCTAGTGCCAATCACAACGTCTGAGTTTCCTAGGCATGAAGATTTATATTGTTCTTTTTCAAAGCAAAATTCTTCGTAATTCATCCTAACCAATGTTCTTAAACTACCTAACTTCTACTCATAGAGCCTAGTGTAGTCCTTTTAGTTTAAGAAAAACAATCTTAAGGAAAACATGAGTATACATGAATTACTAAACTTTTTCTATCTCCCCCAAACATATTTGACTGCTAGTGCTCTTTTTATTCAACTTTTTTTTCTCCCAAGAGCATCCTTGCTGTCATCTTTACCATCGTTCTAGCTTATCGACACTTTGTGGTGAAGATATCTAGCTAGCTACGAGCAAAGTTCACAAGCTCTGAATGATACTTGCTTCCCTAGGTAAACCTTTCATGCAGTGGCAAACCACGGGTGTCATGAATGCCCCTGGTTACTTAGTAAACCCTAGGAAGGAGGAGTAACTCTCGATTTTTTCATTTCTTTTTTTTTTTTTTTTTTTTGAGATATACTGAGCACATATTCTTTTTCCAACAGTACATATTTACACAGATATTTACATAGCAAAGTATAAAGCACACCTCCAAACTTAAAGTTAGACAATGTCCTCATTGGCTTGTTTTTTATCCATGGGCTTAACATAAGACTTTTTGTTTTCAAAACATCAAGGCTAAACTCTCCTAGAGTGTTAGAAATGTTAAACACGAGAAAGTTTAGACTCTAAGAAAAGTTTGTAAAGAAAAAGACTAATGGAAAGCATATGACTAGAAAACAATTCAGTTTTGACGGTGGCACTTTTGAGATAGAACATAGCTCTAATTTTCATCTTCAAGGGCTTAAAAGAAAACTCCTTTGAAAACATGTTTTTTCTTCCAAAACAATTTCAAGCAACTTTTCCTTTTAAGTTGATTTTTCTTCTAAAAAGTTCATAGGTAAAGCTCAAAAACAACAAGCAGATTTTTCTAAGAAAAGATTTAAAAACCCAAGTCTATCTAATCTAAGCTATCCACAAGCTATTTAAACTACCATGTGATCAAAATTATTAACAACTAAACAACTAAAATAATCAAAACATCAACTAAGCAACTAAAAATAGAATTTAAAACATGCTAAAACTAAAAAACAGCAACCAATAAAAAATAGTATTATTCACAAAAATACAGCAAGTAAAGGAGTCAGAAAACTCCCCTATTCATCGTCCGAGGAACTCTCTTTCTCTTCATCATCTTCATCATCTTCATCATCATTCTTTTCTTCCTCTTCATCAGAATCCTTGTCCTCTTAAGGCAGCAGCGACTGAGGGAAATCTCGAAAGACCGGAGTAATGCTTGGGGGGATAGAGAGATAGAACTCTCTAATGGCTTCATCCCGCTCCTTTGCATATGCCCAATACGTCCTCAGGTTCTCCCTGATTTGATCTAACTGGCGGTAGGTAATGGCTAGGGCTTTCGATAACGGCGAAGGCCCTGTGAAAGGAGTGTGCTGGGATGGAGAAGTAATGCTCGACCCTACTGGTGGAGTGGCCTGAGATGTGGAGGCTTTGTCTTTCCTTTGGATGTTGTTCTACTGGAGCTTCCCGATCAAGTACAGATCAATGGTTGGCTTAAAGAAATGACGCTCCTCGTCCTTTCCCATAACGATCTTTACCCTTTTGCAGAGTTGGGTGATGAGTGATCCAAAGAAAAGCCTACCTACTGATTTTCTCCCACAGGCTAAAATCTCATCCCTGATAATGCTCCCTATGTTGATCTCCAACCCCTTCATAATGTAATAGAGTAGCATCACTCTATCCACTGAAATGGTGTTGTCGTGGGTGGTTGGCATCAAACGGTTTTTGATGAAGTGAAGCTAAACTGTCGATTCTGGCTTTAGATCGTTTGGCACTAGAGACTTCACTTTCGTTTGTGATTCTTTCCATTGAACTCCCTTGTTGGCCACAAGTTTAAGTGTTTCTTTCATTTCCTTGGTCGAAGGGTTCCTAATAACGTCCTTCCCTCTTGGGTTCAAGGGTGCTTTGATCCTGTACACCCTGTTAATGTCGACTAAGGAGAAACAAACCATCTTCCCCCTCACCACCACCATGCTAATACTCTCCTCCCTCAGGCCGACACAAAATTCACGAACTAAAGGCACTACAACCTCCTGAGGGTGAGCACAGAACTCCTGCCACTTGTACTGGAAGATAACTCTTCTTACGAACTCAAGCAGTGCTCCAACTCTGTTAGAGAATCCTTTCTCGTTGAGGAAATCTCTTTTTATCATGATCTCCATCCATTCCTAAAAATTAACATCTTTAAATACCTCGGGGAATGGATTTTTAGGAGATGCAACCTTCGGTGACTTGCCCTTTGGCTTGGCGAGTGAGATGGTAGGAGGAACTGCAAGAGAGGCGTCCATGGACCTAATCCTCGGCCTCTTGGCAATGATTGGATCATTCTTGTTCTTTGTCCTCCTTTCAATTTTAATCTCTCTCTTTCTCTTTCTCGTCAATGCTGCAGAGATAGGGACTTGGTCGCCATCTAGTTCCTTTATCTCTGTATCGGATTATGTATCAGAGTCATTGGAGGTCTCGGCGTCCTCGTCTTCCTTCTCTTCTTCGTCCCTCTTCTCTCCTGAAGAGGTGTTGTCAACTGTTGGTCGGCCATTCGTAAATAGAGGTTCAAAAACCTCTTCAGTTGGCTGATCAATGGTGGCCTCAACTAGGTCTTCTTCCGAATGCGGCTCAGATGCGGTCGCATTCTGTCCTTTATCCTCTACTTCTCTTTCTTTTTCTTTTTCCAAAATTTCTTCAGTTGGCCCCGTTGGGCCTCTTCTTCTACCCTCCCTTGCAGCAATTCAACTTCACTTTGAGCCTTGTGGAGTGGCTCAAAAGCTGCAAGGAAGTCTTGAGCTTCCTTCCTTCTATTCTCATCTTCTCTCAATTCTTCTCTTCTCTTTTTCTCTTCCTCAAGGAGTTGCAAATCAATGGCTGCCCCATGAGGTTTTCCTCGTACTTTCTTTCTTCTTCAGCTTCTAAGGCCCTCTCGACCTCTTGTTCTTCTTCTCTCATTCTTTCCTCTTCTTCATGATCTTTTTCTTTTGCAAACTCGTCCTCCTCCATCATGTGTTGATTTTCCATCTCTCTTAGCTTCAACATCTTTTAAAGCATCCTGCTCAACCTTGTACCCATCAGCAATCACGATAGCCTTTGCCACTACTTGGTGGATTATTTCTTCAAACACATCCGGAGGCATTCTCGTAGTTTTGAAGGGCTCAATTTTCAGTGGCTTTTCAGTCACAACCTTTTTCGGGCTCCTCTTTCTTGCGCTATAGGAACAATAGGCTTGATCTTGAAAGATGAAGAGGGGTAAGTTGACGGTTTGAAATGCTTACCAGATGAAGCTTCTCCTTGTTGAGAGCTTCAGCTACCTTGGCGGCTTCTTCTTCATCTCGCCTATTCCCTTCTTCTTCAAGGGCAGCACATCTCTTGGCTCCCACCTCCCGGATCATCGCAAACCACTCCTGCGAACATCTTCTAAATTGTTGAGGGCAGGCTTTTGGGTTTGGCGGACGACAGTGGCACGCGTGGACCTCCTTGGTGTAGATGAACTCGACATCTCCCTCGAACTGGTCGGCATTGTCGAAGAAGATGGAGTTTGAGCGTTGGGCGCTTGGTTCACGAGCACCCGTGAGAACCCTGTGGGTCTCGTCCTTCGTGTGCCGTGCATGGGCGTTTCAGATTGCTCTTCTTGTCGTCGCACGCTAGCTTCAGCTTCGTGGGCGGTCAGATTACTCTGGGAATGAGTAATCTTGCGTGGGGATGATGGCTTTTGAGTGTTCTTCATCTTCTTGAATGTGGGTCTTTCGGTTTCAAGATGACATAATATGAAGAGTTGAGGTTTTGACTTTAATACAAAAGGGTTGAGTGGTTGGTGAAGAGGAAAAGAACTAAAGTCAACTATTTATACTTTTCCAATTAGGTCATTGCAGGTCAAATAAATTTCGTGACTCCCCACTTATTCTCGAAAGTGCGGTCGCATTCCCAAATACAATAGGAGAAATGCGGTAGCATTTCACCCAATTTTTTTTTACTTCCTTATTTTTTTCTGACTTTTCATTTTTTTCCTTGCTTTTCTTCTTTGTTGAAACACTCATGAACATGTTAGAAAACTCACATGCTTAATCATGATTTGTTTTCTTTTTATTTTCTCCTTTTTTTAAAAGAGAAGTTAAGATGTTTTGATCATTCAATTTGCAGGTAAGTACCCAGGTAGAGGTGTTCCTCATGGTCAACATAAATACCTCAGCCTAGCCAGAACTTTCCTTAGACAAAGTTCCCTCTTGATCAAAAATCATTTATTCTAAACAAACTCACAATTTCCTACATATATTTTCTTCCTCTTTTTCCTATTTAATAAAAGACAAGGTACAAAATATTATGCACTTTTCAAAACTCCAAGGTAAATCCCAAGGAAAAGGTGTTCCCAATGGTAAACTTAAGTACCTTTTCCCAGACAGAGTTTTTACTCTTGTCCAGATATTTTGGAGGTCATGTCTAGATTATTATAGATCCAAATAATATAGAAAATAAGTAAATTCTCAAAGAATAGAAGTCATACTAAACCAATAACGAAGATGTGGGCTTCTTCATCCTCGAAGCCCTTCCCCCAATATGGTTTGATCCTTTGTCTTTTCAAGGGTTGACTGATTTATTCAACTTCAATCTTTTTCCCACCTTTTTCTTCTGGCTCCTGATTTCCAAATATATCCTCCAAAGTTTCTCTTTTCATTATTAACTGCAAAGTAAACCGGGAGAGTTCATCAATTTCATCAATCATAGAACACTCCTCTAAATCTCCAGGGTACTTCATTGCATTCATCATCTTAAACGTGACTTGCTAATCGTTAACCCTCATGGTCAATTCTCCTTTCTGTACATCTATTAAGGTTCTGTCAGTGGCTAGGAACGGTCGTCCTAAGATGGCACGTCCTTGTCAGCTTCACAATCTAAAATGATGAAATTTGCAAGGAACACAAACTTATCAACCTTAACCAGTACGTCTTCAATCTTCCCAATGGGATGTGCAAGTGATATGTCCGCCAACTGTAAGGTCACAGTTGTTGGCCGTGCTTCACCTATCCCTAACTGTTTAAAAACCGAATATGGCATTAAGTTGATGCTTGCTTCTAATTCGCACATGTTGAGTTTTATGCCCTAAAACTCGTAGCTAGTGGATGTAATCGTTGACCGGATATTAATGAAATAATATTGATATATTTTTCCATTAAATGTTATTAGTAATTTTATATTTGTCTTTGCCTAAAAATAACCCTAATCCAATAAATTAAACATCCTAGGTTGTAATATGAGTCTTGAACTATATGCAGCAACATATGGGATCATTGTTCAAGAAACAACCTAAAGGGTCTATAGTATAGGGATAAGACTGGGTGCCTTATCCTGACGACACTATGGATACGACCCACTTTGTATTTGATACAAATGCTATGATCCAATGCGTTCGTGTAGGAGACATGCGAGTCGGGGTATCCTATGCAATGAGTTTGCATAAGACCGGACCGCAAAATAGTAACCACTTGTTATAACACCGTTAACTAGTTGGTTTTCTATTTCACTAGGACGACCTAGACAACTTGGTCTTAATCCTGAGTTGGTTATGGACTCCTGCTCATGAGGGATTGTCCTTTGATTTGTATGGGTGAGAGTGGCCAATACGTCGACTCAATATGTCTACCATTATGGGGACAAGACCGAATGGGGAGCTGGGAACACAATCGTACAAGATGGAATTCACTTCTTCCCGACTTTAGGGAAGCAGATGAGTGTTCCCTTAAGTGGTGACTCCAAGTCTTGAACAAAGGGTCCTACCCTCTCAATGGCACGAGAGGGTTTTCTGTTTGATGGTTGGACCACAAAAAGGTTGTTCATTAGAGGAGAACTGGTACTTAAGGAAATAGAAGTAACCCAAGGGTAAAACGATAATTTGACCCAACTAGTGTTACGGACACTCGTGAAGGACTAACAAGTCGATATTTGTCTATATCCATGGACACAGAAAATATGTATGCAGTGAGAAGAGTGCAACTGTGAGTCTATAGTGGAATGTACACACAGTTAACGAATATCGATTAATTTGGTTAATGAGTTTGATCAATTAATCTCACATCGTTGGAGCTTCTGATCTGCAGGTCCATTAGGTGCCACTGGTAGCTCATAAAGTAATTTGAGGCAAATAAGTAATAAATGTAAATTGAAAATGTTCAGTTTACTAAGGGAAACAATATAATATATATTGATATATTATTATTAGAGAAATTAATATTTGAAGAAATTCAAATATTAATTTGAGTCACATTAAATTTATGGAATTTGAAAGAGTTCAAATAATGAATTAATTAATTTCAAGGCCTAAAATCTATTTGGGCAAATTAATTAATTCAAGGGCGGAAATTAAATATGTAATATTTAATTGGTGGTTAATTAATTAAAGAATTCATTAACCGGAAATTAATCAATTATGGAAATAATTAATCACTTAAGGAAGTGATTAATAATTTATGAAAATGATCTAATCACTTATGGAAGTAATTAGTCATTTGTGGAAAAGATGAATCAATTATGGAATTGATTGATCATGGATTGATTAAATAAAGAATAAGATTGAATCAATTTTGGAAAAGATTGATTTAGTTGAATATGTTATTCATGGCCTCTCTTCTATAAATAGAACTCTAGACCTAATTGGTTCAGTACTCTCCTCTTGCTCTTAGACTCACAAGACAAGACCTATAATTCTCTCTAGCCTCCCTCTTAGAGAAAGACTCCCACAAGTCTTTTGCCTCCTAAACTTAGAGACATACCGGTGTAACCTCTGTGGTTATTGTGTCTTTGAAGAAGAAATTTCTAGCGAAGAAATCAAGAAGGAATCGTTGCGTTTTCGTTCGTTGGAGCATCATTGGCGAAGAACGGTCAAGTCCACAACGAAGGTTTGTTACGGTTCTTTCCCTTTTCTTTAGAAAAGCATGAAAATAAATTTTGATTTATTTTTTAGCATGTTTATAACAATGTTCCAGCAACTTTAAAATATGTTTAGAGTTTATTTTACCTTTTTGTAATGGTATTTTAATGTTAATTAATATACGACGTAAGGTCCAATCGATGCGCTTCCGCTGCGTAGGGGCTTTTATTCCCTTCAATTGGCATCAGATCCATCGTTGTCCCTATTAATTGACATTAAAATTTGTGATAGGCTCTAATAGGTGGGATTTATGCATAATGTATGTTCGGTTTGCGTTGAACTGTTTAGGTTAATTTTATGGCCATAGATTTTATTTTTATGTGATTTTGATCATGTAAGGCCCGGTGTTTCGGGTATTTTATGTAAAATGGAGTATTATGTAAGTCCGAGTCTACAATAGGTTTTTATAAGATGAAAATCGGAGAAATCGCTGCTGAAATCGAGGCCAAAAACCGAAGTGACGCTGCTGTTTTGCCCAGAAATTCATCCAGACGCAACAACGTCGCGACGCTGTTCCTCGGCGTCGCGACGCTGTCTCAATACGCAGACGCGTAGTGCAGAGGAGTTCGCAGCGTTGAGACGTTGTGTTTCAAGCGACTCGACATTGTCCCGATGGGCGGCTTGCAACTAGGGTTACAAAAAGGATTTTAGGATGGTTCGTGATTTTGGAGGTCGATTCGAGGTTGTTTGGGGCGGTTCAAGCTATCTAGACCAATTTTTGGAGCTGCAGAAGGATTTTAGGATAGAATTTAGCTAAAATTAATGTAATTTAATGCTTTATTTTATCCTAGGGGCCAAATTTAACCAGTTCAATTGCTATTTATATGCTTTATGGATGTCATATATATTTTAATCCCACCTTACGTTATAAGCATGCTCATGCATTTATTTATATATTATAAATTGTTATAATGTATGTTTTAATTGCATGGAATTGTTTTCATATTTTTTAATATATGAAAAATTGGAAAGCATGAAGCATGTCATTACTTAAATTAAATATAAATAGTTATGTTTAATGTGATGAATGAAGCATGCTAGATTGATTTTCTTGATTGGCTTATAATTATTATATTAAAAGAAAATCAATATTGCATGAAGCATGGAACATCCATAGTTAATAATATAATTGTTATATTATTCATGCAATTAGTATGGTTTAATTATTTAATTTGAATAAGATTGTTGAATGAATTAAACCCTAGATTGATTGAAGGATTAATCATTAAAATTCGAAATAGTTCTTTAATATTAATGATTAGAAATCGTCAATCTATAATCAAGATTTGCATGCAAACATAAGATCATAAGATAAATTGGATTAATTTTAAATTGTTTAAAATTAATTAGACCTAGATCAGTTTCTAATAGGATTAGAATTATTTCTTACTTAGAATTAAAAATAGTTTTAATTGACTAAGTAGGAAAAACATTGCTATGATTATAAGGGAACTCCACCGGTAAAGTTTTGTCTAAGGTTGGGGGTATTTAAGTTGACGGTTTATGGAACACCTCCTACCTTGGAACTGATCCGGAATACCGGAGTTGAATTAATCATATTTAAATGTTAGCATGCAATGTAACTAGGTTTATTAAAATTAAAGTGTTTAATGCACCTAGATCTTTAGAGTAAAGACCTTACATTACTAAGGTCATAAGGGAACTCTCTCGGTAAAGTTCTATCTAAGGTTGGGGGTATTTAAGTTGACGGTTTATGGAACACCTCCTACCTTGGAACTGACCCGAACATTGAGTTGAATTAACCATAGTAGTGTTGACTTGCAATGTTGGGTTTATTAAAAGAAGTTTATGTCACCTAAAACATTGCGGTTGAATCCTTTCCATAATTGTTATAATAGGATCAGACTTAGATAAGATTGACTTAACCGAATTCTATCTAAGATAAACAACCATAAATTAACCTTAGGACATTTTAAGTGGGAGGAAAATTTCTAAACGAGATTTAAATCAAGTTTTGCTCCCACGTCTCTATATTCACAACGTGAGGTTCATCCTCGGCTTCGAGTCGCCTTAGAAGTGGCCTCCCTTCGAAAAGTGTTTGCATGAATCAATAACAAGGTGGATGGGAAAAATGTCTAGAGTAAGTGGGAGCGGGACACGTGTCAAAGTATCCCTCGGTCTCTGCATCTAGTTCACACAGTGAGAGTCATATGATCCGCCTGCAGGTTGTCCTGACACAACCATCCCTTCGGAGGGCCTGATCATAGGATT
Source organism: Luffa acutangula (assembly GCA_036850905.1). Lineage (NCBI taxonomy): Eukaryota > Viridiplantae > Streptophyta > Magnoliopsida > Cucurbitales > Cucurbitaceae > Luffa > Luffa acutangula. Next base: position 22,756,861 of record CM072087.1, read on the forward strand.
CGGAACATCGTGAACTCCTAAACAGGATAGGAACTCTTAGGCTAATTACCAACAGTTTTCTTTCCCTTCGGTAGCCTGTTGGTGCGTGCCTCTGAGATCTGAAAGTGGGAGGGTTACACTTACGAGGATGAGTTAAAAGAGTTAACAAATCCTTGACCGAACAACGGTGGCTAATGTCTATAGGAATATGAGTTATTCTGGAATTAGAATTAGCTGAGAAATGTCTCACTTCAGAGGAGGAGTGCCTGATCACCTTTCGGTAGTTGATATTCTAAACCTATGAAACATCGTTACAAAATTAAATCAATAGTTTTAGGGTTATGTGATTGTCTGTTTTACTAAATTGATTGGATTGTGTGCAATTGTTTGCTAGTATGTTGGGTTAAGGCAAAGATAACTAATATGGTCATTGTTTGTTTAAACTTCAGCAACGTCTTCCTCAATTGTCTCTATGCTTAAAAATGAGAAATTAATCGACAAAAATTACGCAACGTGGAAATCTAACCTAAATACGATTCCGGTTATAGATGATCTAAGATTAGTCTTAACTAATGAATGTCCTCAATCCCCAATTTCTAATTCTTTAATGGGAAAGGTTATAGATGATCTAAGATTAGCATATAATCATTCATCCGAAAAAACTTCTTTAATGGGAAAGGTTGTGATATTCTTTCTGTGTTCTATCCTAGACAAATGGTCTGCGACCACATTCTCACAACCTTTTCTATCCTTGATTTCATAGTCAAACTCTTGCAATAACAAAATTCATCTTATGAATCTGGGTTTGGAATCTTACTTACTACTCAAATAACGAATAGCAGTGTGGTCTGTGTGCAATATAACTTTCGTACCAAGCAAGTTGGGCCTAAATTTATCAAACACAAATACCACAACAAGCATCTCTTTTTCCGTAGTGGTGTAGTTCTGCTGAGCACTATCTAGAGTTCTACTTACATAGTATATAGCCATAAAGAACTTATTACGACGTTGCCCTAAGACAGCTCCTAAAGCATAGTCACTAGCATCACACATGATTTCAAACGGTTGACTCCAATCAGGCACAACAATGATAGGTGTGGAAATCAACTTTTCTTTTAAAAGATTAAATGCTAGCAAACATTCTTTTGAAAACACAAATGGAGCATCCTTTTCAAGCAAATTGCATAGGGGTTTAGCGATCTTTGAAAAAACTTTTATAAAACGCCTGTAAAACCCTGTGTGGCCTAAGAAACTACGAACTCCATTAACATTAATGGGTGGAGGAAGTTGTTCAATAACATAAATTTTGGCTTAATCAACCTCCAGACCTATTTCAGACACCTTGTGGCCTAAAACTATCCCTTCTTTTACCATAAAATGACATTTTCCCAATTTAAAACAAGGTTAGTCTCTTGCATCTTTGCAAAACACGAGAGAGATGATGCAAACAGTTATCAAATGATGAACCGAAAACAAAAAAATCATCCATAAACACCTCCATAATCTCTTCTACAAAGTCTGAAAATATGGCCATCATACAACGCTGAAAGGTAGCTGGAGCATTACACAATCCAAATGGCATACGCCGGAAAGCATAAGTACCATAGGGACTTGTGAATGTTGTTTTCTCTTGGTCCTTAGGCGCAATCGCAACTTGATTATAACTCGAATAACCATAGAGAAAACAATAGTACGAATATCCAGCTAGCCTATCAAGCATTTGATAAATAAAAGGGAGAGGAAAATGATATTTTCTAGTGGCTTTGTTCAACTTCCTATAATCAATACACACCCCAACCAGTGACTGTCCTAGTAGATATTGACTCATCTTTCTCATTCTTAACAACAGTCATCCCCCCTTTCTTAGACACTACTTGAACAGGACTCACCCAAGGGCTGTCAAATATAACATAAATAATTCCTGCATTCAATTGTTGGGTTTTATGCCCTAAAACTCGTAGATAGTAAATGTACATTTGACCGAACATTAATAAAAGTGGTGTATTATTCAATGTTTGTATTATATCTTGTCTTATTAACCCTAGTCCAATAAACTAAACATCCAAGGCTAATAGAATGAGGCTTGAACTAGTATGTAGGGACATACGAGGATCAATGTTCAAGTTTTAGCCTAAAGGGTTTGTAGTATAGGGATACGGCTAGGTACCTTATCCTGGTGACACTATGGATACGACTCGCTTTGTATATTGATACAAACGTAATGATCCAACGCGTTCATGTAGTTGACATGCGAGTGGGGGTATCCTATGCAATGAGTTTGCACAAAGACCGAACCGCAAAATAGTTTACCACTAACTGTAACACTGTTAGTTAGCTCGGTTCCTATTTCACTAGGATGACCTAGGAAACTTGGCCTTAATCCTGAGTGGATTATGAACTCCTGTCCATGAGGGATTGTCCTTTGATTTGTACGGGTGAGAGTGGCCTGTTCGCCGACTCAATAAGCCTACCATTTTGGGCACAAGACCGAGTGGGGAGTTGGGAACATAGTCTTACAAGATGGAATTCACTCCTTCCTGATATTAGGGTAAGTAGAGGTGTGTTCTCTTAAGTAGTGTCTCCAGGTTGGATTTCTCTCTTAATGTTGAAATTCTTTCGTTTTCCATTTTAAATTCAATCTCCACCATCCACATTTAGTTTGATCCAACAGCCAAAATTCATCCTCCTCGCCTATAAATTCGACTTGATTTCACTCTTCATACACACACTCAAAGACATCAAAGTCTTAAGCTCTCAAGTCTCCCTACTCTCAAATATTGTCCAAAATCCTCCCTTGATCCTAAATTGGCCTAGTGTTACTTTGTGAGGTTTTATTATTGTCAGTGCTCAACATTGTGTAATTAGCTTTCAAGAGGTATTTTATTTTGTGAGTTTTTTTTTTCATTCATTATTGGGAATTGTAATAAGGTGTGGGTGCACCTTGGGAATTGAGTGAGTGGTTTAATCCTGAACCCGAAAAAGGATTTGTAGTGGTTTGATCCTGAACCCGGTAAAAGGATTGTAGTGGTTTTGATCTTGAACCCGTTTAAAAAGATCGGTATAGGTTGGGTCCTGAACCTGAAAAAGGATCGGTAGAGGTTTACTCTTGAACCTGAAAAAAGAGTCGGTTTGGTTCTCACCTGTAAGAGAGCTGTTGCAGTAAAATACCCAAGAAGGAGCCTTGGGGAGTGGAGTAGGAATTTCCGAACCACTATAAAATTTCCTGGTGTTATCTCTTTCTCTCTACTCTTTTAATTTCCGCTATTTAATTTTTACGAGTAGATTGCATCCTACGAAATTGACTAATATTTCTGGCTTATTTTAAAGTACTTATTAAATTTGTTTAAATTAAATTAAGTTAGTTTAACTTGGCAAAAAGTTTTAAATTTTTATTAAGCAACTCTATTCACCCCCCCTCTAGTGTTGTCGTACGATCCTACATACTTTTCATGTAATGTACAACATACATGTACCATTTCCAGCTTTGGATTATATTGTATATACTTTCCCTGTAACTTGAGTTTTAGTTCAAGTGGGAGTTTGTTAAGTTTTATGCCCTAAAACTCGTAGATAGTAAATGTACTTTTGACCAAACATTAATAAAAGTGATGTATTATTCAATGTTTGTATTATATCTTGTCTTATTAACCCTAATCCAATAAACTAAACATCCAAGGCTAATAGAATGAGGCTTGAACTAGTATGTAGGGACATACGGGGATCAATGTTCAAGTTTTATCCTAAAGGGTCGGTAGTATAGGGATAAGGCTGGGTACCTTATCATGGTGACACTATGGATACGGCCCGCTTTGTATATTGATACAAACGTAATGATCCAACGCGTTCATGTAGTTGACATGCGAGTGGGGGTATCCTGTGCAATGAGTTTGCACAAAGACCGGACCGCGAAATAATTTACCACTAACTGTAACACCGTTAGTTAACTCGATTTCTATTTCACTAGGATGACCTAGGCAACTTGGCCTTAATCCTGAGTGGATTATGGACTCCTGTCCATGAGGGATTGTCCTTTAATTTGTACGGGTGAGAGTGGCCTGTTCGCCGACTCAATAAGCCTACCATTTTGGGGACAAGACCGAGTGGGGAGCTGGGAACATAGTCTTACAAGATGGAATTCACTCCTTCTCGATATTAGGGTAAGTAGAGGTGTGTTCTCTTAAGCGGTGTCTCCGGGTCTTGAACAAAGGGCTCTACCCTCTTTATGGCACGAGAGGGATTTCTGTTTGTTGGTTTGACCTCAAACAGGTTGTTCATTAGAGGAGCACTAGTACTTAAGGACCAAGAGTTAGCCCAGGGGTTAAACGGTAATTTGACCTAGCTGGGGTACGAACACACGTGAAGGGCTAACTTGCTGTTGATGGTCAATATCCGTGGACACAGAAATATATCTGCAGTCAGAAGAGTGCAGTCGTGGTTCTTTAGTGGAGTGAACCACGGTTAACGAATATTGATTAACTTGGTTAATGAGTTTAGCCAATTAATCTCATATCGTTGGAGCTTCTGATCTGTAGGTCCATTAGGTCCCACCGGTAGCTCATTTAGGGCGTTGAGGTAAAATTCGAAGGAAGGATTGAATATTCGAAGGTGTTCGAATATTAAGCTAAAATATGAATTTGATTCATATTAAAACTATAGGTTATAATCAATGTGCATTGGATGTATATTAATACTATAGTTTTATGAGAGAATAATAATTGAATATATGATGTTCAATTTTATTATTTTTTTAATTAATTAATTTTGAATTAATTAATTGATTTAATTTAATTAAATTTGATTTAATTAAACTATAGGTTAAAGAGGGATATTAATTTAAATAAGATTTACATTAATGTTGTTTTAATTAATATTTATTAATTAAAATTTAATTAATTATAATTTAAATCTTGAATTTTAAATTTATAATTAATTAAAAATATCAGGTAACTGATTGAGCAGTTACCTGAAGTTATGCGTGTAGTTGCCCTAATTTTACTCTGCTGAACGATAGGTAAAAGGGTTATGTGATTTGGGCAGTTGAATTATCCTGACTCTCATGCAAACTCTCCCTCTCTCTTGCTCTCTCGTTTTTCTCCCTCTCTGTGATCTACAAAAAGAAAATCCTCCAGTGAATCCTAAGAGTTTTTTGCTCCCACAAGCTCCCAACGCGTGTTCCCTTTCGAGGATACCGGTGCAATCAAGTGGTGGTGTTCAACACTGATTTCCAGTGAGACAACGTTCCTTTTGCTGCTGTTTTTTCAGAGGAACTTGGGAAAAAACTTGGTGAAACGATCAAGGAACTCTTCAAGGGTAAGGTTTCTTGAATCCTTGGATCATTAGGATCCTATCTAGATTAGATCTAGATTTTTCTTTTAGTTTATGAATGTTTTATATTCATGTTACAACATGTTTTATATTTATTTTCTTGCTGTAATTTTTCATCTTTTTGCTGTCGTATTGGTTTCCCAATCGACATTTAAACTGATTAGGATCTCTGATCGTTTCCGCTGCGCTAGGGCTTTTATCCCTGCATCAATAATTTTAACAACTCGACTTTTACCACTTCCTTCATTGTTGGATTTAATCTTCTTTGGTGTTGTACTGTTGGATTAAAGGCATCTTCCATTAAGATTTTATGCATGACAATTGAAGGACTAATACCTTTATTATCACTAATAAACCATCCTTGAGCAGATTTATGCTTTTTCAAAACAACCAACAATTTTTTCTCTTCTACTTTACTTAAATCAACAGAAATGATAACGGGAAAAGTAGAAGATTCTCCTAAGAAAGCATAACGTAGGTGAGCAGGGGAAGGGGCATCAACTTGAGCTCAAATATCTAATGATAATTTCTCTTCCCTTCCTAAAGATTTATCAATTAAAGAATTTCCCTGATTAACATCTATTAATTCATCTCCAAACACGTCAGGCATGCTTATTTCATAATGATCAGCAGGAGACTCTGACTCTACGCATGCATTGATAATAGTGTCAACTGAATCAATCGAAAAGCAAGAATTAACCTATTCTGGGTGTTTCAATGCATTAAAGAGGTTGAACACTACCTCGTCATTTTCCACTCTGAAAGTCAGGGTTCCTTTTTGTACCTCAATCAAAGCGCGAGCGGTTGCCAAAAATGGTCTCCCAAGAATGACCGGGACTTCGGGGTCTTCCTCCATGTCTAATACTACAAAGTCTGCAGGGAATATGAATATGTCAACACTGATCAAAACATCATCTAACACACCTTTAGGGTATGTCATTGAACGATCTGCCAATTGCAAAACAATTGTGGTTGACGTTAATTCCCCTAACCCAAGTTTCCTGTAAACACTGAATGGCATTAGATTTATGCTCGCCCCTAAGTCACACAAAGCTTTTTTAATAAACAAACTACCGACAGTACAAGGAAGAGTGAAGCTCCCTGGATCTTTTAATTTTGGTGGTAGATGTTTCTGGATTATGGCACTCCACTCAGCTATCATATTTATTGTCTCATGGTTTTCGAACTTCTTTTTCTTTGACAATATTTCCTTCATAAACTTAGCATAGTGTGGCATCTGTTCCAAAGCATTAGCAAAAGGAATGTTAATGTGGAGCTGCTTAAAAATATCAAGAAATTTTGAAAATTCAGCATCCAACTTTTTCTTTTGAAATCTATGAGGATAAGAAATTTGATTAAGAACTAAAGGAATAGAATCAGAAGACTTATCCGGCACTGACTGTGCTGTTTCTTCCTCTTGTTTGTTTTCATCATCCTCATCCCGTATCCTTCTAGTGATGGATTTTGTTTCTTCTTTTCGTTCAACTTCTTTCAACTGTTTCCCAATTATTAGAGATAGGGCAGGTCAATGTTCTTGTGGGTCCATGGCGACGACATTGGATAAATTTCTTTGTTAGATCTCCTTCATCAATATTGTCAGTTGATCTATTTTTGCTTCCATCTTCTTAATGACAATATCTTGTTTTTCTGCCAAATTCCTAGTCTCATTTATGAAATTCCCTAGCATTTCCTTCAAAGGGCTTATCTTCTCTTGAATTATTTCCTCAGGTTTTCAACCTTCGGTAAACTTGGAATTTTTGATCCTGTGAACTTGGTTAGAACTTTGGTTAGAGCTTCGACTTGCAACCTTAAAGAACTCACTTCTTCATTCTCACATGGTTTCTCCTTGGATTTGGATTCTGGTTGCTCCGACTGCCACTCATAACTTGTCAATGCCAACTCTTCTACTAGGGTTCGTGCATCTTTGACAGTTTTGGCTAAGAAGCGTCCTCCGGCCGCAGTGTCAAGAATTGTCTTAAAATCCCTTTTTAACCCATTGTAGAAAAGTTGTATCTGGAGCCAGTCAGGGTATCCATGTTGTGGGCATTTCCTGAACAAATCCTTACATCTTTCACAAGCTTCATATAATTGTTCTTCCTCTAATTGTTTAAATGTTCCAATTTCAGTTCTAAGCTTGGTAATTCTGGCTAATGGGAAAAACTTTGTAAGGAAAGCTTTGAGTAAACCATCCCAACTGAGAATGCTATTCGAGGTTAACCAGTCTACCCAATCTTTAGCTCTATCTTGTAAAGAAAATGGAAACAATTGCAAACGAATAGCGTCAGAGCTAACTCCTCCTATTCTTACCATTCCATAGATATCCAAAACTGATCTTAGGTGATTATGTGGATGTACCAACCCAAATCGTTCTTTAAAAAAAAAAAGAGGGAAAGAAGGGATGGGCTAAATGCTCGATCAAAGGGGGTGAGTGGAAGGAAATTTTTCCCCCACATTTTCGGTCAAGTTGACCGATTTTTTTTTTTAAAAAAAAGAAATCTCTTCTTCTCTCGCAGCTCTCTCTCTCTCCCTCTCTTTCTCTCTCTCTCTCTCTATCGGCACTCTCTTCCTCTCTGCAAACCACTGACGCCCGTGCCACCGCCTCCTACGCCCACGACACCGCTCGCCGTCGTCTTGCCGCCACACCTCGTCGTGAGCCACCGTTTGCAGTCGCTGTCGTCTCCCGCCGTGAAGCGCACGCTGCCGCTGCCATCATCGTGAGCCACCGGTAATTTCTATCTCTCCCTCGCAGCTCTCTCTCTCTCTCGACACTCTCTTCCTCTCTACAAACTGCCGGCGCCCGTGCCGCCGTCTCCTACGCCCACGACATCGCTCGTCGTCGTCTTGTCGCCGCGCCTCGCAGTGAGCCACCGTCTGCAGTCACCGTCGTGAAGTGCATGCCGCCGCTGCCATCGCCGTGAGCCACAGGTAATTTCTTTCTCTCTCGACTTTCTCTCTCTCGTCTCTTTCTCCCTCGAGCTCACTCTCTCTCAGCCCACTCTTTCTCTGTTGTAACAGATCTGTGTGTTGTCGCCCTTCTCCGATTTCAGATCTGCATGTCGCCGCCACCACCGCCGCCGGAAAATCTCGTCTCCCTCTCGGTCTCTCGTTTCTTTCTCTCTCTCAGCACTCTCCCTTTATATCTTCTGTAGAACAAATCAGACAGTTGCTACTCAGAATCAGATCGTCACCACCGCTTTAAGATAAACAGCCCGAGCGACGCTGCCACCTTTTCAGATCTGTTCGTCGCTGCCACTTGAAGTTTCAGCTTGGCTTCTAAGGAATTATTTGGGGTAAGGAATTAAGTAGGTTGCAGTTTTAGTATCCTTGCTTTGGACGTACTGTGTTGGGGCCTAATTTTATTATTAAACTGATAGGAATTGATAGATTGATATAAAGATCGGTGGGCCAAGCTGTTGTATTTTATATTGGGTTGTTAAGGTAAGTAACTTGCTGCATTAGAATGAAATGTTTATGCATTGAAATGGTTATTTGCTCCTAGCATGAGTTGGTATTAAATATTTGGATTGAGATTAAGATGTTATGAATACGGTTGTCTTCAAGGAATTGGTTGTTGTGTAGTTGTAATATGTGATAGATGAACGTGCTTGATTGTTTTATATTATAAGTTGACTGGCATTGTTTGTGGACAACGAGGGAGTTTGTGTTTTATCTTTGTTTAGGAGTGTTGTTGTCGCCTTCGTTTCTTGTTCTGGAGGTTGTTGGAGTTGGGATGGTGCATATCAATTTAGCCTGTCAGTATTCTCCGTAAAAGAAAAGAATTTGGTTAGCAGGGTTGCAGTTATAAAATTAGTAAGTGTTAAGGGGTCCTAAAGGGAAAAGGATTAAGAAAGGGAAAAGAATAGGCTAGTTGCCTTAGAAGAGGGTCGTGTCAATTAAACACCTAGGACTGAGATGTATTAGACTAAAATGAGGGCAGATAAATGAAATGAAATGAATGAGAATGAGATGACCTAACCCTTAGGCCCTTAGCCAGAATAAAATGTTGAAACCTTGGTTGTTGCAAGTGTCAAGCAGTATTGTTACTTACTGAGTATTTTCTTAAATACTCATTCTTTTCCCTAACATGTAATTGTAGGTAAAGGCAAGGGAGTATAGAACGCGTGACAGAGTGCTGCTGAGCCATGGATTTCCTTAGGATAGTCTTCCGCATTTTATGTTTTGAAAATCTTCCTTTGAACTTGTATTGTGATGTTTTATGGTTTATTCCGCTTTAAGTTTTTGCTTGTATGGCTAAAGATTCTTTTGTTCTATTTTAACTGGGATCCCAACTGAAAAGTTTCGCAAAATTTCTATGTATGTTTTACTTTACATGTCATTTCCTTGCTGTTCTTAGAAGTAGAATGATATGTATGTAGTGATGGCCCTAGGATCTCGTCATGGAAAGTAGGGTCGTTACAGTTTCTGATGGATAGCCCTTGAAAGCATTTTCTCTTACCATCTGAATGAGAGTAGCCTTGACCTCAAAATTATCGACAGCAATTGGCTCATAAACTATTCTAAAGTAATTTAATGGAAATTCAGGCAAGAAATAATCTCAGATTGCTTTGTCTTCTTGATCTGCCATGGTTAAATCTCAAAGAAACAATTTGTCCACCTTATATCTTCTAAAAAAAATTTGACACCACTTAAAATTAAATAAAATTTCTAAATTAAAATCAAACACTTAATTCTCAAATTAACGGAAAAAATTACAAGTTCCCCGGCAACGCCGCCAAAAACTTGATGACCGCAAAGTACATGGACCACAAGTAATATAAAACAGAAAGTATTCCGTGTATCGAATCCTCAAGGAAATTGATTTAATTCCATTAAGTACCAAGAACCATCATGTTTTAATTTTATTTAGAAAATCAGCTCGAATGATAAAGCGAGAATAAAGAAACTAATAAAAATAAACATGTAATAACAAAATGGGAATATCCTATTAAGGGGACTTGACCTAGGGTGTTATCTAGCTTTCTTGGATTTGTAGCTCAATTACATGGATGCATGTATCTAATGATCTTCAATTTCATAAATCTAGAAGTAATTATAAGCGGATTTCTCTTTCAAGCTCCTCCACATCTCATACTAATATAACTAATTTATGTGTCCATCTCCTTAGTTAATCATAGTATGGCATTAAGCAACTTCATGATCAATTTCTAACAATTCTCTTTCACTCTCGTGCTCCAAGCAATCGTTAGCCATGCAATTAGGATCTAATCTAATTTCTCTCTGTCGAGTATCAATTCAGACCAACAAATCAATCAATCCATGATCAAGGGATTAAAAGCATTAAGCAAGAATTGCATAGATGAAAATTGAAGAAATTCATTACATAATCCAAGTAATTGCGCTACAATATCCAATTAACTAGAATAACGACCCTAGGTCTGATCTACTCACAAATGGAAATAATTTTGCCCAAGTGATCTTGATCCATAGACCTAACTTAATTTACAATAAGGAATTATAAAGAAGTAAGGAAGAAATCACCGATAAGTTGATCCCAAGCTCCCGTCACGATCATCTAAAATCCCGAGCCTTGGAATCTCGCTCAATTCCACCTTTTTCCTCACAATTCTTCTCGTTTTTCTCTCTATTGAGATAGGGGAGAGCTCTCCAAAATGGGATGATTTGAACCTTGGGAGAGGGGGCTTTTTATAGGGAAAGGGGCTGGAAATTTCTTGTTAAACAAGTCGGTACGTCACAACGTCGTACTTTCTTGGCGTTATGTCACAGCGTTGCGACGCTACATCACAGCGTCGTACTTTCTTGGCGTAGAAGTTGTCGCAGCGTCACGACGCTATCGCGATTCTGGAATTTTCTTCGCTAATCACCTAGCGTCTCGACGCTAGGCCTTCTAGAAGCCTTAAACATGGATTTTTGCATCCTTTCTTCTTTCTTTTGGGCTTTTTGGGCCTCCACTTCAATTGTTCTCTTTTCTTTTCTTCAATTATGGCCCAAAGTCTTCTTTTTATACTCAAAATTTTTAAAATTCTTAGTTTTGCATCTTGAACTCGGTTTTCTACAAAAATCAACATAAAAATACATTAAAGCTCACAATTCACGCACAAAACTAGCTAAAATTAATAGGAAAAATGATGACATTTTTGCATGTCATCAGGTCACTGCCTTGCATTGTTCCTTACCTTCTCTATGAGGGATCTCGGTCTTGCTAGACAACGTCCCTTGCAGTCGGTTCTTAATCTCTAGAGCAATTTGTCCAAGCTGAACTTCCAAATTCCTTACTGCAACATCGTTTCTTGCTATGTTGTCCTTCATAAAAGTCACTTGACTTGACTCTTGACTCTGAACTGGAACTTGTTGGAAGTTTTTCTGTGGCTGTTGTTGTGTAGGTTGCTTCCTAAATTGGTGTGTGTTGTATTACGCGACCCGACTTGTCCTCCCTAACAGAAGTTTGGATGTTGTCTCCAACTTGGGTTGTACGTGGCCGAATAAGGATTCCATATACTCTGGTTCTGATTTCCTTGCGGACCTACATAAAATACAGATACTGGATTTAGTGGACAATTATCAGTGATGTGTTCCTCACCACATATTTCACAACAGAGAGAAGAGATAGCACTGGCAGGGGCTATAATGGCTTGATTGTTCATGGTCATGCCCATCATCATACGATGGATGCCCATCATCAAGATGTTTTGATCAATTCAATTTCCAGGTAAGTCCCCAGGTAGAGGTGTTCCCTATGGTCAACTTAAATACCACAGCCTAGCCAGGACTTTCCTTAGACGAAGTTCCCTCTTGATCAAAAATCATTTATTCTACACAAACTCCCAATTTCCTACATATATTTTCTTCCTCCTTTTTCCTATTTAATAAAAAACAAGGTACAAAATATTATGGACTTTTCAAAACTCTCGAGTAAATCCCCAGGAAAAGGTGTTCCCAATGGTCAACTTAAGTACCTTTTCCTAGACAGGATTTTTCTAGACAGAGTTTTTACTTCTGTCCAGATATTTTGGAGTTCATGTCTAGATTATTATAGATCCAAATAATATACGAAATAAATTCTCAAAGTATAGAAGTCATACCAGGTCAATCACGGAGACGTGGGCTTCTTCATCCTTGAAGCCCTTCCCCCAATATGGTTTGATCCTTTGTCTTTTCAAGGGTTGACTGATTTATTCAACTTCAATCTTTTTCCCACATTTTTATTCTGGCTCTTGATTTCCAAGTATATCCTCCAAGGTTTCTCTATTCATTATTTCCTGCGAAACAGACCGGGAGAGTTCATCAATTTCATCAATCATAGAACATTCCTCGAAATCTCCAAGGTACTTCATTGCATTCATCATGTTAAACGTGACTTGCTGATCGTTGACCCTCATGGTCAATTCTCCTTTATGTACATCTATTAAGTTTTTGCTAGTGGCTAGGAATGTTTGTCCTAAGATGGCACGTCCTTGTCAGCTTCACAATCTAAAATGATGAAATCTGCAGGGAACACAAACTTATCAATCTTAACCAATACGTTTTCAATCTTCCCAATGGGAGTGTAAGTGATCTGTCCGCCAACTGTAAGGCCATAGTTGTTGGTCGTGCTTCACCTATCCCTAACTGTTTAAAAACCGAATATGGCATTAAGTTGATGTTTGCTCCTAAGTTGCATAGTGTTCTGCCTACATCCATGCCTCTGATGGAGCATGGAATGGTGAAGCTTCCTGGGTTTTTGAGCTTGGGAGGGATTTTGTTCTTCACTAGTGCACTGGAACATTCCGTGTGTGCAACCGTTTCGTATTCTCCCAACCTTCTATTTTTTTACATAATATTTTTCAGGAACTTCACATACGTAGGCACTTGTTCAAGTGCTTCTACCAATAGGATATTGATGTGCAACAACTTCAATAGATCAAAAAACTTCTTAAACTGTACATCTTGTCAGGCATGTTTGAATCTCTGAGGGTACGGAGGAGGTGGTCTGTAATCTGGGTCTATCACAAATTTTTGGGGTTTGGAGCCACATTTCCCTGTTTTTTTCTCCAACTTTGATTTTCCTTTTTTTTTCTACCAAGGCTTCATGCTCCTTGGTCTTTTCTATTCCAACTTCTTTATTCTCTGGAATATCTGAGATAATGTCTGTCTTCTTTTCACAAATCTTTTCTCGAGCTTCAACTGGGATCTCTACTTCTTGACTTACTGGATATTTTGGTCCATCGTAATCTGGTCCACTTCTTAAGGCCACTGCCTTGCATTGTTCCTTACCTTCTTTGTGAGGGATCTCGGTCTTGCTAGGCAACGTCCCTTGTAGTCGTTCTTAATCTCCTGAGCAATTTGTCAAAGTTGAACTTCCAAATTTCTTACTGCAGCATCCTTTCTTGCTATGTAGTCCTTCATAAGAGTCACTAGATTTGACTCTTGACTCTGCACTAGAACTTGTTGGAAGTTTTTCCACGACTGTTGTTGTGTAGGCTGCTTCCCAAATTGGTGTGTGTTGTACTACGCGACCCGACTTGTCCTCCCTAACAGAAGTTTGGATGTTGTCTCCAACCTGGGTTGTACGTGGCCGAAGAAGGATTCCATCTATTTTGGTTCTGATCTCCTACATAAAAAACAAATATTGGATTTAGTGGACAATTATCAGCGATGTGTTCCTCACGACATATTTCACAATAGAGAGAAGAGATAGCATTGGCAGGGGATATATTGGCTTGATTGTTCATGGTCATGCCCATCATCATGCTATGAATGGCTTTGATCTGGGCTTGCATCCTAGAGTTAGCCTCTGTTACCACTGCTTTCACTGGATTTTTAAAAATGGTTGTTGGTTCATTTTCTCCCCAATGTCGATTGTTGGTGGCTATGGTGTCTAGAGTAGCATGCGCCTCATTAGCAGACTTCTTCAGGAAAGATCCGCTTGTAGACTCCACCATGGAGGCCGAATATGTCGCTGCTTGTGGAGCAGCTGGGAAAGTACATACTTTCAAAGCCCGAGTTGTGGCAAAGGGTTATACCCAAAAGGAGGAGGTGGACTATGAGGAAACCTTCTCCCCAGTTGCCATGTTAAAGTCGATAAGAATTCTCTTGTCCATTGCCACCTTTTATGATTATGAGATTTGGCAAATGGACGTCAAGACTGCCTTTTTGAATGGCAATCTTGATGAGAACATCTTTATATCTCAACCAGAGGGGTTCGTTGCTCAAGGTCAGGAGCAAAAAGTTTGCAAGCTTAGACGATCCATTTATGGGTTATAACAAGATTCTAGATCTTGGAATATAAAGTTTGACACTACTGTCAAATCTTATGGCTTTTAACAAAACGTTGATGAGCATTGTGTTTACAAAAGGATTATCAATAGTTCAGTAGCTTTTCTGGTGTTGTATGTAGATGATATTCTTCTCATTGGGAATGATGTAGAATATCTAGCTGGCATTAAGAAATGGCTATCGATTGAGTTCCAAATGGAAGATTTGGGTGAAGCTCAGTATGTTTTAGGGATTCAAATTATCAAGAATCGTAAGAATAGAACGTTAGCCCTGTCTCACACATCATATATAGACAAGATGTTGTCTAGATATATGATGCCAAAATCCAAGAGGGGTTTACTACCCTCCAGGCATGGAGTTCATTTGTCTAAGGAACAGTGTCCTAAGACACCTCAAGAAATTGAGGATATGACACGGATCCCTTATGCTTTAGCTGTGGGCAGTCTTATGTACGCCATGTTGTGTACTAGGCCAGACATTTGTTATGTAATTGGGATAGTCAGCAGGTACTCGTCCAATCCATGGATAGACCACAAGACAGTAGTTAAAAACATCCTCAAGTATCTTCGAAGAACGATGGACTGTCAGCTTGTGTATGGCTCGAAGGATTTGATCCTTACAGGATACACAGACTCTAACTTTCAGACTGATAAGGATTCTCGGAAATCCACATCAAGGTCAGTATTTACCCTCAACGGGGGAGCTGTAGTCTGGCATAGCATCAAGCAAGGATGCGTTGCAGACTCCACCATGGAGGTCGAATATGTTGCTGCTTGTGAAGCAGCTAAGGAGGTTGTATGGCTAGGAAAGTTCTTGATGGATTTGGAAGTCGTTCCAAATATGAACTTACCAATCACCCTTTACTGTGATAAAAGTGTAATGGCAAATTCTAAAGAACCTCGCAGACACAAAAGAGGCAAACACATAGAGTGCAAATATAATCTCATCAGAGAGATCGTGCAACGAAGGGACGTGATCGTCACGAAGGTAGCCTGTGAGAACAATATTGTTGATCCATTTACGAAGGCTCTCACTGCTAAAGTGTTCGAGGGTCATCTAGAGGGTCTAGGTATGCGAGATATGTACATAAAATAATCTTGGGCAATTGGGAGGAGTGTAATGGGTATTGTGAATGCCCTAGTTTATTGTATTTATTTGTATTTGTACTTTTCATGTATTATACAGTATTAATACAAACTACTATTCCTACCTCGATGATTATTCATTCAATTTTGATTGTTGATGTACATTGCCCACTAGAGTTTTAGTTCAAGTGGGAGTTGTTGGGTTTTATGCCCTAAAACTCGTAGATAGTAAATGAAACAAATTAATCGATCTCCATAAAACATTATTCGAGTAATTCAGTAATTTGCTTATTGAATAATCGAGTTTGCATTAATAAACCCGAAATCCAATAAACTAAGATTCGAGGTTGTTTAAATGAAACTTTGACTAGTATGTGGGGACATACGGGGATCGGTGTCCAAGTAACAACCTAAAAGGTCTATAGTATAGGGATAAGGCTAGGTACCTTATCCTGGTGACACTATGTGATACGACACACCTTGTATTTGATACAGATTCAACGATCCAAAACATCCATATAGGAGAAATGCGAGTGGGGGTATCCTATGCAATGAGTTTGTATAAGATCGGACCGTAAAATAATAACCACTAGATGTAACGTCGTTAACTCGTCTAGGTTTCTATTTCAATAGGATGACCTAGGTAACTCAATCTCAATCCTGAGTCTGTTATGAACCCCTTTCAGGAGAAATGGTCCTTGGATTTGTATGGGTAAGAGTGGCCAATTCGCATACTCAATAAGCCTACCATTTTAGGGGCAAGACCGAATGGGGGCTGGGAACATAACAGTACAAGATGAAATTCACTCCTTCCACTATTGGGGTAAGTAGATGTGTGTTCCCTTAAGGGCTGATTCTGGGGCTTGAACAAATACGCGTTGTCCTCTCCTAGCCCAGGAGGAACTCCTATTTAGTGGTTGGATCCTAAAAAACTTGTTCATTAGAGGAATCAGTGGTACTTAAGGAACCAGAGGTAACCAGGGGTAAAACGGTAATTTGACCCAGCTGGTGTTACGAACACACCTGAAGGATTGACTTACTGTTTGGTTGATATCCGTAGACACAAAAATATTCTACAGTGAGAAGAGTGCAGCTGTGGGTCTTTAGTGGAGTGACCCACAATTAACGAATGTTGACTAAACTTGGTCAATGAGTTTGGCCAATTAGTCTCGTATCGTTGGAGCTTCTGATTCGTAGGTCCATTAGGTCCCACTGGTAGCTCATAAAAAGACTTGAGGCAATTAAGTATAAATTGTAAATTGAAAGTGTTCAATTTATTTGTGGAATTGTATAATGTATATTGATGCATTATAATATAAAGTTTATGAAACTTTATAATATAATTTTTTAATTAATTTGAAAAATTAATTATTGAAAGAAAATATTTGAAAGAGTTCAAATAAATTTAATATGAATTGGATTCATATTAATTTTAATTTTAATAAAAATCACTAATATTAAATATATGATATTTAATTTGGTAACTTAATTAATTATGAAATTAATTAATTATTTATTAAAATTAGAGACCTTTTCCTATTAGGAAAAAAAATATTTGAAAGAGTTCAGATAAATTTAATATGAATTGGATTCATATTAATTTTAATTTTAATAAAATCCCTAAGATTAAATATATGATATTTAATTAGGGAATTAATTATTTATTTATTAAAATTGCAGACCTTTTCCTATTAGGAAAAAGTCTACCTTTTCCTATTAGGAAAAAGGTCTTAGCCTTTAGGTATAAATAGGACCCCTGGGATGGGGTGAAAGACATCTCATTCATTCTCCTACTCTCCTAGAATTCCTCTCAAGGCTTCCTCTAGACTCCCACCAGTCTCCTGCCTCTAGAAGTCAAAAAGTCATACTGGTGTAACCATAGTGGTGGTGTTCGCACTAGTTCGTGATTAATTCACAAGCAGTTGGTAAATTTAATATGAGTCGTCAACGAGAGTTAGTAACTTGTTACTTTATAAATTAGATTTAGATCTAATATTTTTGTATGCTTAGCCTTAATATATATATACATAGAATACTTCTAATATTATTGTCAATGTAATGGTATTTTAGATTAAACAAAATTAATTACGAATCGGTCCCAATCACGCTTCCGCTTTACGGAATTACGAAATTCCAATCCTACATAGGCGTCAACTAGGATTCTGTCACCACCCTCTTCTTCCAAATTGGTTCTGCTTGAATTTGACTTTCAATCTCGAGCTTATATAGTGTAGAAAATGGTTGAGGAGCTGTGAAATAGGTGCTGGAAGATTGCCCAGTTATTTTCGGGTTCAAAACAACCGGTTAGGTGCGAAGAAGGCTCGTCAAAATTGACCTGCATATGACTCGGAACGACTTCAGTTTTTCCTGGAATGCGGTCGCATTTCATTTTGTCGTCCTAGAAACGCGGTCACATTTCTGGGAAAATTCCAACTTTTACTCTGTTTTCCTACACAACAATAAACTTAGTCAAATTCTCTTAAATTAAAATCTTTTTAAGCACAAATGAGCATAATTTGACAAAAGTGATTTTCAACACCCTAACTTAACAGTAAATTGATCACAATATACAACATTTGACCAAGAAATGAGTTAAATATAAGGGTAAAATAGGTATATTTTTTACCCTAATCACCGGGGTCGTTCAGTTTGCAGTTCAGACCGCAGTTCAGGTGGCTGTTGCAGGCGTGATTGCAGGACAACAGGCCCAAGCGCCTCAGAACAACGAAGCCTTATCGCGGGAGGCAAGGTGCTTAAGAGATTTTAGAAAGTGGTGGCCCCGTCTGTTTGATGGAGCCTCAAGGGACCCGACAGTGGCAGAGTTGTGGTTGTTCTCCATCGAGACATTCTTTCGCCACATGAACTGGTCGAAAGACCAGAAAGTTTACAGTGTCGTGTTCCTACTGCAAAATAACGCCTTGATTTGGTGGCAATCGATCGAAAGGACTATAGACGTCAGCAACGGAACTGTCACATGGGCTAAGTTCTTGGAGGAGTCCTTTAGGAAATATTACCCTACAACCTCCTGTTTCAAGAAGCAAGCAAAGTTTGTGGCTCTTACGCAGGGAAGCCGAACCGTAGAGGAATACGAGAAAGAGTTCGCCAGACTGTCTCGATTTGCTCCTGCCCTTCTAGTTGTACAGACTAGTAAGGTAGAACGTTTTACCACGAGCTTAAAGGAAGAGATACAAGACAGTGTGGCAGCCCATTAATTATTTCTACTTTTGTGTTGAATGAAAGAATACAACAAACATTATTTTTCACTACATTTATCTATGTGTTTTAACAACGGTGATCTAAATTGTTCTTTGATAGTATTTTTTGTTTTACTAAGCAAATATATTTTCTTTGATTTTAGATTCTTTACCATCGAACAACATAATCAAATAGTTAACAAAAATTGTAAATTTATAGATCTATGAGCCAAATTCATCATGCAGTCGGATTTAATTAGGTGGTTTAAGAAGTTGAATGTATTATGAACTCTGTAACAATACAGTTATGAAATGCACAAATATAGGAAAAGATACAACAAAACCCAACTGCACATTCCAAATTTTGGCAATGGTCTTTCTCTCTCTTGTATATGCAAACCTATTTAAGACCCCATGCACAACACCATAAGTCATCTATGTCATACACCAATATCCCAGAAACTCAACTTCAATAACTCGTCAAGTTTTTGCAATTAATTTGTTATTCGTCAATGTCTTTGCAACGTGGTTCTTTCCTTTTCATCTCATGCCTCCTCCTTACCCTGTCTTTTCCTTCCACATTTGTGGCAACTTCTAGAACCATACTCGTATTAGTACCCAATCCAAAAGTCTCTCAAATGTCGCAACGCCTGCTAGTGTAGAAACATTCAACAAACAACCATCTCAACAGCTAACTGAAGATCATAAGGCATCAAGTTCTAACGATTACAACACTTTGAAAGTTTCGATGCCATCGAATACGAGTCCACAAAAGCCTGACTCGACCTTTATAAACTGCAAACCTAAAGGTCCAATTAGATGGTCTGCTCCCAATCCAATCCATAATAAGAACGTGCCTATGTGCTAAGCCCCTCGATGGAGTTAAAAACTCACAAATTCCTTGTATCTATATGCATTATTACTTAATCAATCATTGATTATTTTTATATATTTTGTTTTACTCCATATAATTTTAATTTTATTTTCTTTTGTATGGTGTATTGATTTACGTTGCATGCATCATGAATTTATGGAAAGAAAAAAGAATTAACCTAAGGTGGATCGAGTATAATGAATGAATGAAATTTGATTCACGTGAAAAACGGAGACTAGTTTTAAGTGTTAAAATTTCAAAAATTCGCAAAACATTTTCATCCACTTATAATTTTAATAACATGTTGACATTAGTGTAGTGAAATGTAACATCAAGTTTTAAAAAAGAAAAAAAAAAAAAAAAGAAAAGGAGGGAAGTGGGCAAAAGTGCTCGGTCAAAAGGTAGAGCGAATTTGGAAACTGGACAGCAAGCGTTAGTTTCGTTTGGGTGAGACTTCGACCTTCTCGAGCCTTGTGTCCTTAGGAAAAATTATGGGAATTGGGATGCCTTTGATGTGAGTTAATTGTGTTTGTGTTATTAGACTTCCTTTTCGAATATCGTGGTTGGTGCTATATCAAATTGGTTGGTGCCTTTGGCGAGCGTTAGTTATCTCAAGCTAAGTTAACTTATTGAAATTAAACTGTAATTATGCGTTGATGTGGCAGTTGTGTTTTTGGCTTGAGATATTTCTTTATATATGAGTGGAGACTAAGAGATATGAATGTTGTTGTTCCAAGAATATGGATGTGAGTGTGTTTGTCTTGTGGTTGACTGGCAATGTAAGTAGACAACTAGAAGTCATGTTTTCTCTGATTAGAAGTGTGCAATGCCTGTTATGTTTCCTGTATTTGACTAAGTTGAGATGGTGCATACTGGTCTAGTCAGTTAGTAAATTTTGAAAGAATAAGTTCCATTGGTTAGGTGGCAGTTAAAATTAACGAGTGCTAAGAGGCCTTAAAGGGAAAAGGAGTAAGAATGGGAAAATAATAAGCTAGTTGCTCTAGTAGGGGGTCGTGTCAATTAAACACCTATGATTGAGATGTATTAGACTTAAAGGAGAAGCTAAATGGGTGGTACTTGGCTTTGCAGACTAGGTGTCATTTACTAATTGTTGAAGTTAATTTCCATCTTAAAACCCATGGACGCCCCACCAGTGAAATGGTAGTTAGTGCGCTATGTGCACAATAGTGCCTTGATGGGTGAGACTTGGCTCCACTGATTGGGTGTCTTCTGCCATCAGTAGGAGTAGAGATATCCCAAAATACCCACCTGGGCACCTTCAGTGAGTTGGCAAATTTTATAGGTGAGTTAATTGATCAGTAGACCCATACTACAAGGTGAATGAAATGAAATGAACGAGAATGAGATGACATAACCTTTAGGCCCTTAGTCCAAATAACTTTTTGAAACCTTGGTTGTCGCCTGTCTAGCAGTATTGTTACTTACTGAGTATTTTTCTTAAATACTCATTCTTTTCTCTAACATGTAATTACAGGTAAAGGCAAAGGTGTACAGAACGCGTGACAGAGTGATGCTGAATGAGCCATGGAATTCCTTAGGATAAACTTTCGCATTTTATGTTTTCAAATTTCTTTCTTCTGTTTTTTTTATGTGATTTTTTACGATTTATTCTGGTTTAAGACTTTTGATAGAATGGCTAAAATTTCTTCTTGTTTTGTTTTAACTGGGATACCAGGCTGAAAAGTTTCACTGATTTTCTAAGCATGTTTTACTCTAAATGTTGTTCCTTCGTCATTCTTTGTAAGTGAAATGAAATGTATGTGGTAATGGCCCTAGGTGAAATGTACGGTCGTTATAGTTGGTATCAGAGCTCTATGTTATAGGTTTTGTAGACTAGTTTACATCGTAAAACTTAGGTATGTCCATGGGTATCAGCAAGCATCTGGTCACGCTAGGTACACGTTTATTTACTTTGTAGCCTGTAAATGTTATATATATTCGAAAAGGTTCATGTTATGGAAAAGTATGAATGATGTTTGTAACTGTGGATTGTTCAAAGGAATCGAGCTTGTTTAGTAAGATGATAAAAAATTTTGTGTAATAGATCTTGCTTCCCCGTGCACGAGGTCGTGGAAGAGGTCGAGGAAGAGGTCATGGTATGGTTCGTATAGCCCCTGAACTAGTTGTGCCACCTATGGGGCATTGAGAAAATCTACCAAAAAATCTGCAAGTGGAACAACCGGGGCCTGTGGTAGAACCTGTCATAGTGGATATCCAGGCAATTGTTCAGTCGAAAGTTGTCGGGTGGTGTGGCAGAGGCTGAAATGGATGGATGTGAGATTAGATGATAAATGTTAAATAAGATAAATTCAGCACATCGTAGTGCAAGTATATACTGTCGCACGTAGTAATAAAAAACCTTAGAAGTATGCCAAGGGTATCGATTCCACGAGGACAAAACTGGAAATTCAGATTTGATGAAGAAGTTGCTCAACTTGATTGCTTTAAAATAGGTAACCAAAGAAAATAAGTTTGATTGATTGGGTTTTCGAAAAGATAAATAAAACTAGCAAGTAAATAAAAGAATAACAATAATAAACAATGAGGTATTCAACATGGATTCATCCCTAAGGCAATAACCTTAATCATGAAGTATTTAACTTAAGTTTATTCAATGCATTGGGTCAGATTTAACATCTATTTGGCCTTGCTCCCAATAACCATTAGAAGGCTAAGCGAGTACCGTTATGCACATTTATGTGACTCGACTCCGACATAGATAATTAATGAATGCAACCTATGACCCTATAGTCAATGTCGGGTGCCTTAGAGTGATAATCAATAAATAATGGGATGCATTGAACATAAACTTAAGCAAATAAAACACTTTCAAGCTATCAGACCATAAGGGAATTCACCATATTGAACTCCTCAATGAATTTTACCTACTCATGGTGAGATAAAGTGCAAATGAATACATTTTCATTGAAATAAGAATGTAAAGAATACAAAATAATGAAAAGTATCACAAGCTGGAAATAAAGGAGATAGCTTAATATTATGGATTTTTTTATTTACTCAACCCTTCTAGAGTTCGGTAGGACACTCCACTCTCTCGCTTTTACAAGTGGGAATGGGTGAAAATCCCTACAAATCCTAACGTTTGATGTCTAACTCAAGTTAGAATTCAGTCATCTAAGAAGGACCTCGGGCATCCATACTCATAGGTGTCAACTAGGGTTCTGCACCACCCTCTTCTTCCAAATGAGTTCTGCTTGAATTTGACATTGTATCTCGAGCTTATATAGTGTATAAAATGGTTGAGGAGTTGCGAAATAGGTGTTGGAAGGTAGGCCAGTCAATTTCGGGGTCAAAACAACCGGTTAGGTGCGAAGAAGACTCCTCAACAACGACCCGCGGATGACTCGGAACGACTTCAATGTTTAAAGAAATGCGGTCGCATTTCATTTTGCCTTCCTAGAAATGTGGTCGCATTTCTGGGGAAATTCAAGCTTTTACTATGTTTTCCTTCACAACAATAAAGTTAGTCAAATTCTCTTAAAATCAAGTTCTTTTAAGCACAAATGAGAATAATTTGACAAAAGTGATTTTCAACTCCCTAACTTAACAACTTAAGCATATTTTGAGCTCGGGAACAGTAAATTGATCACAACATACAACATTTGACCAAGAAATGAGCTAAATATAAGGGTAAAATAGGTATATTTTTTACCCTTATCATACCCCCAAACTTAACTCATTGCATGTCCTCAAGCAATTTCAAATCAAAATGTTAGAGATGAACTTTTTAATTGCAAATCAAAATGTAAGAGCTCAATCATTAATTGCGAATCAAAATGTTAGAGTTCATTTACTGTTATCAATCATGGTACTAGTATCAACTTTTCATTTCAAATCAAGTGACATGGAATCAAGTATACATGTTTTTCAAGATCGTTTCCTTAAAAGTTTGCCTTTCAGGAGAGGGTTCTACTCTAGTGCCATTCACAACGTCTGAGTTTCCCAGGCATGAAGATTTCTATTGTTCTTTTTCAAAGCAAAATTCTCTGTAATCCATCCTAACTAATGTGCTTAAACTACGTAACTTCTACTCATAGAGCCTAGTGTAGTCCTTTTAGTTTAAGAAAAACAATCTCGAGGAAAACATGAGAATACATGAATTACTAGACCTTTTCTATCTCCCCCAAACTTATTTGACTGTTGGTGCTCTTTTTATTCAACTTTTGTTTTTCTCCCGAGAGCATCCTTGTTGTCATCTTTACCTTCGTTCTAGCTTATCGACACTTTGTGGTGAAGATATATAGCTACGAGCAAAGTTCACAAGCTCGGAATGATACTCACTTCCCTAGGTAAACCTTTCATGCAGTGGCAAACCATGGGTGCCATGAATGCCCTTGGTTACTCAGTAAACCCTAGGAAGGAGGAGTTACTCTCAATTTTTTCATTTTTTTTCTTCTTTTTTTTTTTTTTTGTTTTTGAGTAATACTGAGCACATATTCTTTTCCAACAGTACAGATTTACACAGATATTTACATAGCAAAGCATAAAGCACACCTCCAAACTTAAAGTTAGACAATGTCCTCATTGGCCCGTTTTTTAGGCATGGGCTTAACATAAGGTTTTTTGTTTTCAAAACATCAAGGCTAAACTGTCCTAGAGTGTTAGAAAGGTTAAACACGAGGAAGTTTAGACTATAAGAAAATTTTGTAAAGAACAAGACTAATGGAAAACATATGACTATAAAACAGTTCAGTTGTGACGGTGACACTTTTGAGATAGAACATAGCTCTAATTTTCATCATCAAAGGCTTAAAAGAAAAGTCCTTTGAAAACATGCTTTTCTTCCAAAACAATTTCAAGCAACTTTTCCTTTTAAGTTGATTTTTCTTCTAAAACGTTCATAGGTAAAGCTAAAAAACAGCAAGCAGATTTTTCCAAGAAAAGATTTAAAAACCCAAGTCTATCTAATCTAAACTATCCACACGCTATTTAAACTACCCTGTGATTAAAATTATTAACAACTAAACAACTAAAGTAATAAAAACAGCAACTAAGCAACTAAAATAGAATTTAAAACATGCTAAAACTAAAAAACATCAACCAATAAAAAATAGTATTATTCACAAAAAGATAGCAAGTAAAGGAGTCAGAAAACTCCCTTATTCCTGGTTCAAGGAACTCCCTTTCTCTTCATCATCTTCATCATCATTCTCTTCTTCCTCTTCATCAGAATCCTTGTCCTCTTAAGGCAGCAGTGACTGAGGGAAATCTCGACGAGCAATGCTTAGGGTGATAGAGAGATAGAACTCTATAATGGCTTCATCCCGCTCCTTTGCATTTGCCCAATACGTCCTCAGGTTCTCCTTGATTTGATCTAGCTCACTACAGAAAAAATCACATACGATAGCATTCAAAAAACGCTATCGTAAGGCTACGATAACGTTTTATGAAACGTTGTCGTAGCCCATGTTATTGAAAGTCTGAGACTTTTAATAGCGTTGTTTTTCCGCTATCAAAATCGCTATAGAAAGTCTATATTTATTGCGTTATTCTAATGTTATGGATACCTTTCATAGCGTTGGAAAAAATGCTATGATTTCTCTCTAATAACGTTTTTTATAGTTGTAAAAAAACGCTATAAAAGACATATCATAGCGTTTTTACCACTTTATTGTATCTAATGTTATTGAAAGTCTCTAACTTTTTATAGCGTTTTTTCGATGCTATTGAAAATTCTATAAAAAGTTTATTTTTATTGCATTACTTTAATGTTATGGAAACTTGTCATAACGTTGAAAAAACGCTATGATTTCTCTTTAATAGCATTTTTTATAGCCATAAGAAAATGTTATAAAAGATATATTATAACGTTTTTACCATGCTGTTATAGCCAATGTTATTGAAAGTCTCTAACTTTTCATTGCATTTATTCAACGCTGTTGAAAATGCTTTAAAAATGTCCATTTTTTATTGCGTCATTGTAATGTTATAGACAAATTTCACGACGTTACGAAAAAGCTATGATTGGTTTTAATAACATTTTTTATAGCAATGAAATAATGCTATAGAAAATATAACATTGCATTTTTAATTTTGCTACCATAACGCACTAATTGACTTTTAATAGTTTATATATATATATATATATATATATATATATATATTATATTGTTTTGTTTACATTTATATTTTTTTTATTGAAATGTTTTTATATTGAAAAATCAACTTAAATTTGTTTATAATGTATTTAAATACATTTTCAAAACTAAAAACATATATATCTATTGAAGTCGCTTGTCTCATCATGTATATAGACAACTAAAAAATGCAAATCTTCAAATTTCTCATAAAGATATACATAACATCTTCAAATTCTTAGCACAAAAAATTAAATACTACATTAATAAAATCAAAAGTTTGTTATAGCAAATAAATTAAAATACTAACATATAAAGAAAGTTGCAAATTCATAATCCAAATAATTAAAATAACTACCTATATAGTCCCAAAAAGTTCATACACTAAAAAACAACTAAGAGTTGATGAAATGGTTGTGTACTAACAATTCCCCCAAGAATATGCAACTGCATGTGTTATCCTTTCATTCACCTGATAAATTAAAAAACCAAAATATCTTTTATAAATCATGATTTAAACTCTAACTCATGAACCGATATAACAAATAGACATTAAAACTCATAATCAGTTTTACACATTAGAATTGCAACATTATAAAACACCAGCTCGTGCAAAAATCAACAAGCAGTTAAATCTCGCAACAAACAATATCAACAAAAAGACCAAAAGTGATTGAATATGTAACGTCTCAAGTTTCTATACCTAACCTAGTGACATTCCTAAAGTCCCTATCTTAATTATAACCGGATACTTCGAAAATTTCAGCAACATAACAACATGCATATGACTAACCCAAATTTTTTTAAACCTGTTAAACAAGATAAACACACTTCTATATGAAAAGTTGTCCAACTACAACCTCACAACACTTCAGGTTCACAACAAGACTCCAAATATCCTCAAACTAAGCGAGTTAGGTCTCACATCCGATACTAATCAAAATCTAATCCAAGAATTATAGAAATTTAATTTTAACGTAGGGACTCAATTGCAAACTCTAATTTTCAAATATGAATTCAAACCAAATAATGAACTGTAAACATGCTTAAGTCTTAAAACATGCTATACTTGTTTCCAAAAATCATAAGAAAACTTTCAGAATCACAAACCAAGAATCACAAACAAAGCCACTGCAAATACTATAGCTAGCCACATCCACAAATCTAAACTACCATTGCAACCTATAATTTAAGCTAGAATCTCAAACTATTAAATCAAAATCTCAAAACTATCAAACCTTGGTCAAAATTATAAAACATGATCATACTCAAAACTAACAAACCTGGACTAGCAAAACTTGTTGATGGTATTGTGGTTCATATGACGATGTTGAAAGTGATGGTTTTCCTTGTGAAGTAGATGACAACTATGGTTGGTTGGATGATTGCATTTTGTTGTATATGGCAATGAAGAACTTGGAGAACTTGTCGATGGTACTCACATAAGACCATGGCCTTGAAATTTTTTAAGTTTTAAAAGTTAGCAAAATTTAGTAAAAAAAGAAAATTTTTAATTAAATAAAGTTTTTCATAGACTTGGACATAGCACATGAACTTTATATGGAAGAGATATATATTGTTATGAGCATTGAAGCCAATCAAAAGCATAAAAGCCATAGAAGAATTTCAAATGAGCAACTCATGTATACCACTACAAGATGATTTAGGGTACCAATTCTTAAACTACAACTAAACCAGAAAAACTTAAGCAAGTATAAGTTTCTCCCTCACTAGTGAGCTTTTAGATTAGCACAAAGGCCAACAAGTGTCTAACAATATTAAGTAGGAAAAAAATGACATCGGGAGATCAAGCTCAACACCTCCTACTTTAATATCTTTATAAGCTAGCACTAAAGTCAAAACTTTTTCTTTGTGAAATGGTATGGCACGAAACTCAAATTTTCGAGAATCTTTTCCAGCAACTCTGGTACAAGTCCATAGTCAACAACCTACATATTAGATAGTTCATTGCAATGTAAAAACAATCACAAGTCAATCTCATATACCTCCAAGCTAGCCTTAAAACTAACAATGATTTTCCTTTTATGGGGTGTGTGTGTCTGTGGGTGAGTGGGTGGGTGTGGGGGAAGAGGAATTGACCTTAAATATTGATGCACCTGCATCCTTATTCACAACCACAATAATCTTAGAGTCTCTAATCCCTACCAAATGTTGAACATAGGATCATGGTGCTACAATTTTACCAATTTGTCCAAACTTTGAAACTCATCAGAATTATCTAGGACCATGGAAGAAATTTGCATTTACAATGAATAAATACAACCCATGTTAATATGTAATTGCACTATCAGTATAAATATAACCCATGTTAATAGGCTTACCTCCACCAAGTATTGAGTAACAAATTCCATAAAATTAATGAAATATTAATTGAAGTGACATAATGATCATAGGATTATATCACAAAACCCATTAACAGTAAAGCAAACAAAAATGGAATATTGGAAAAGAAAAGTAGCAAACTATAATATCAAGAATACTGTGTTAATATAATCACTAAAAGAAAACCAACCCAATATTCCATTACCAAAGCTAAACCAATTACCTCTTGCAGCCAAGGACCATTCCTTGATGTAGAGTATGAAATAGACACGATACATTAGCACATAATAAAGGAAAGTTGTGTGGAATCTCCATCTTCTTAATTGTCTCTCTAAATACTCTATGGTTTCCTATCTAGTTTGTTTTAGCAAGAGAAGATTCACTGTTTGTCCTCATATTAAAGCCATCAAAATAACACCTTAGACAAGTGGTTTAATTGGACCAACCATATGCTCCCACCAAGCATCAGTACTAGGCAAAGTTGGAAAAAATGGGGAAGTATAAATTCATTTGACTTCCCGACTTTTCGAACAGGCATTGGTAGCTTGAAAATAATAACTCCACAACCTGACAAACTAAATGGCAGTATTTAGTGAGCTAAAGAACTAAGCAAGATATAACTTGTTGTTATAAGAGAAGACATGTAATTTCTCTAGTCTTCTTTGGCTTCCATGGCTTAGAGAAAACAAGCCTCCAACATATTTATAAGTTTCTCACCTTATCATATGAATAAGAAAATATCAACAAACGCACTAGAGGAGTACTCGAAGAATTAAACCATGAAAAGGGCGGGCAGGAAAAAAAACTTAATTTGTTTTCTCGCTTGCTAATCAGATTCCTTACAAACTTAAAGATTGTTCATTCTCGACCATTTTCCACCTCGTACAAAGTATTGACTATTGAATAAGCAACTCTAAAACAAGGTATGATTTCTCAGAAGTACCAAGAAGATAATAAAAAAAAAGTTACTAATATTAATAGAGAAAAGAAGGCTCTTTCATCAAAAATATAGAAAATAAGGTTAATAATGGTATATTTCAACAGATTAACAACAAAGGCAAACCTATTTTTGAGAGGACATTCAACTGATTGCATTTCATTAGGACTTGAGCATTCGCTAAGTTCTTCCCTCGAGGAACTGCTCAATTTCACCCAAGAGCTCGAAGAGAGCTATTTATTTGTATTATCTGAGTGATTCACTATCAATTTTGACGATCCAACTTCATTCAAGGACAATCTTGGCAAGCCAATTGTGCCTAACATGTCCCCAAGACTCTAGGTTCAATTTCAATCATATAATGTGTAATCCAAATCAAACATTGATACTTTTGAATTTTCAAAATACTACAGGGAACATAAAACAAGAGACAAATGTCTAGAGTGCAATTCAACAGGAAAAAATGTTAACAAAATGAAATGAAAAACCCACTGTGAGAATACACTTATGTCAAAGATGTGCAAACTAGAAGATGGAAGCGATTATGATGGTCGACTATGTTTATAATAAACAAAATAAGGGCATTATGACTTGTTCTTATTGGACCAATAATTAATGAGAAAGAACTATTTCTAAAACAGTTAGAATATCTTTTCGGCCAAGAAGATAGCAAACAAAGCAACTGTTGGGTTTCATGCCCTAAAACTCGTAGATAGTGAATGTAACCGTTGACCGGATATTAATGAAATAATATTGATATATTTTTCCATTAATTGTCATTAGTTATTTTATATTTGTCTTTGTCTAATAATAACCCTAATCCAATAAACTAGACAGCCAATGTTGTAATATGAGTCTTGAACTATATGTAGCGACATATGGGATCATTGTTCAAGAAACAACCTAAAGGGTCTATAGTATAGGGATAAGACTGGGTGCCTTATCCTGGTGACACTATGGATACGACCCACTTTGTATTTGATACAAACGCTGCGATCCAACGCGTTCGTGTAGGAGACATGCGAGTGGGGGTATCCTATGCAATGAGTTTGCATAAGACCGGACCGCGAAATAGTAACCACTGGTTATAACACCGTTAACTAGTTGGTTTTCTATTTCACTAGGACGACCTAGACAACTTGGTCTTAATCCTGAGTTGATTATGGACTCCTGCTCATGAGAGATTGTCCTTTGATTTGTATGGGTGAGAGTGGCCCATAAGCCGACTCAATAAGCCTACCACTTTGGGGACAAGACCGAATGGGGAGCTGGGAACATAATCGTACAAGATGGAATTCACTCCTTCCCGACTTTAGGGAAGCAGATGAGTGTTCCCTTAAGTGGTTACTCCGAGTCTTGAACAAAGGGCCCTACCCTCTCAATGGCACGAGAGGGTTTTCTGTTTGATGGTTGGACCACAAACAGGTTGTTCATTAGAGGAGAATTGGTACTTAAGGAAATAGAGGTAACCCAGGGGTAAAACGGTAATTTGACCCAATTGGTGTTACGGACACTCGTGAAGGACTAACTAGTCGATATTGGTCTAGATCCGTGGACACAGAAAATATGTCTGCAGTGAGAAGAGTGCAACTGTGAGTCTATAGTGGAATGTACACACAGTTAACGAATATTGATTAATGTGGTTAATGAGTTTGACCAATTAATCTCACATCGTTGGAGCTTCTGATCTGCATGTCCATTAGGTCCCACTGGTAGCTCGTAAAGTAATTTGAGGCAACTAAGTAATAAAAGTAAATTGAAAATTTTCAATTTATTAAGGGAAACAAATATAATATATATTGATATATTATTATGAGAGAAATTAATATTTGAAAAGTTCAAATATAAATTTACGGAAGTTTGAAAGAGTTCAGATAATGAATTAATTAATTCTAGGTCGGGAATTAAATATGCGATATTTAATTGATGGTTAATTAATTAGAGAATTCATTAACCGGGAATTAATCAATTATGGAAACAATTAATCACTTAAGGAAGTGATTAATCATTTATGGAAATGATCTAATCACTTATGGAAGTAATTAGTCATTTGTGGAAAAGATTAATCAATTATGGAATTGATTGATCATGATTGATTAATTAAGGAATAAGATTGAATCAATTTTGGAAAAGATTGATTTAATTGAATATTTTATTCATGGCCTCTCTTCTATAAATAGAACACTAGACCTAATTGGTCATGACACTTGACACTCTTGAAAGACAAGACCTAGAATTCTCTCTAGCCTCCCTCTTAGAGAAAGACTCCCACAAGTCTTTTGCCTCCTAGACTTAGAGACATACCGGTGTAACCTCTGTGGTTATTGTGTCATTCAAAGAAGGAATTTCCAGCAAAGAAAATCAAAGGCGGCTGCTGCATTGTCGTTCGTGGAGCGTCATTGGCGAAGAACGATCAAGTCTTCAACGGAGGTTTGTAACGGTTCTTCCCTTTTTTCTTTAGAAAAGCATGAAAATAAATTTAGATTTATTTTTAAGCATGTTTAAACCAATTTTCCAGCAGCTTTAAAAGGGTTTTAAAGTTTAATTGAGTTTTCGTAACGGTATTTTAATGTTAATTAATATACGACGTAAGGTCCAATTGATGCGCTTCCG
Source organism: Luffa acutangula (assembly GCA_036850905.1). Lineage (NCBI taxonomy): Eukaryota > Viridiplantae > Streptophyta > Magnoliopsida > Cucurbitales > Cucurbitaceae > Luffa > Luffa acutangula. Next base: position 22,788,564 of record CM072087.1, read on the forward strand.
CTGCGTGGGGCTTTTATTCCCTACAATCGGCATCAGAGCTATCGATGTCCCTATTAATTAATTTTAAAAGTTGCGATAGGCTCTAATAGGTGGGATTTATGCATAATGTATGTTCGGTTTGCGTTGAACTGTTTGGGTTAATTTTATGGCCATAGATTTTATTTTCATGTGATTTTGATCATGTAAGGCCCGGTGTTTCGGGTATTTTATGTAAAATCGAGTCCTATGTAAGTCTGGGTCTAAAATAGGTTTTTATAAGATGAAAATCGACGAAATCGCCGCTGAAATCTGAGGCCAAAACCGAGAACAAGCTGCTGTTTTTGCCCAGAAATTGATTCCAGACGCAACAGCGTCGAGACGCTACCTCAATAGCGTCGAGACGCTGTCTCGATACCACAGGCGCCAAACATGCAAAGCGCACAGCGTCGAGATGCTATCAACACAGCGTCTCGACGCTGTCACGATGGAGGCGCGCATTAGGGTTTCAAAAGGCGCAGTTCAAGGGAAGGCCAGTCCGGTTCGGACCGGTTCGGCTGGGATGGGACCTATTTGGTCCGGTTCAGCCAATTTTTGGCATGGTTCGTGATTTTGGAAGCTGGTTCGAGGTGGTTCGGGGCGGTTCGTGCTGTCTAGATCAATTTTGGGGGCTATACAAGGATTTTTAGGATATAATTTAGCTAAATTAATGTAATTTAATACTCTATTTTATCCTAGGGGCCAAAATTAACCGGTTTAATTGCTATTTATATGCTTTATGGATGTCATATAGAATATTTAATCCCACCTTAGGTTATAAACATGCTGATGCATTTTTATATATTATAAATTTTTATAATGTATGTTTAAATGCATGGATTTGTTTTCATATATTTTAATACAAGTGTATATTAATTATATGAAAAATTAGAAAGCATGAAGCATGTCATTACTTAAATTAAATATAAATAGTTATGTTTAATGTGATGAATGAAGCATGCTTGATTGATTTTCTTGATTGACTTATAATTGTTATAATAAAAGAAAATCAAAATTTCATGAAGCATGAAACATCCATAGTTAATAATATAATTGTTATATTATTCATGCAATTAGTGTGGTTTAATTATTTAATTTGAATGAGATTGTTAAATGAATTAAACCCTAGATTCTTGATTATCGGATTAATCATTAAAATTTGAATAGTTCTTTAATATTAATGATTAGAAACCGTCAATCTATAATCAAGATTTGCATGCAAACATAAGATCATAGGATAAATTGGATTAATTTTAAATTGTTTAAAATTAATTAGACCTAGATCGATTTCTAATAGGATTAGAATCTTTTCTTACTTAGCATTAAAAATAGTTTTAATTAACTAAGTAGGAAAAACATTGCTATGATTATAAGGGAACTCCACCGGTAATGTTCTGTCTAAGGCTGGGGGTATTTAAGTTGACGGTTTACGGAACACCTCCTACCTGGGAACTGACCTAGAATACCGGAGTTGAATTAATCATAGTTAAATGTTAGCATGGAATGTCACTAGGTTTATTAAAAGTGTTTAATGCACCTAGATCTTTAGAGTAAAGACCTTACATTACTGAGGTTATAAGGGAACTCTCTCGGTAAAGTTCTGTCTAAGGCTGGGGGTATTTAAGTTGATGGTTTACGGAGCACCTCCTACCTGGGAACTGACCCGAACATTGAGTTGAATTAACCATAGTAATGTTGACTTGCAATGTTTGGTTTATTAAAAGAAGTTTAATTCACCCAAAAGATTGCAGTTGAATCATTTCCATAATTGTTATAATAGGATCAGACTTAGATAGATTGACTTAGCCGAATACTATCTAAGTTAAACAACCCGATATTAACCTTAGGACATTTTCAGTGGGAGGAAAATTACAAAACGAGATTTAAATCAAAGTTTTGCTCCTACGTCCCTATACTCACAACGTGAGATTCATGCTCGGCTTCGAGTCGCCTTAGGAGCAGCCTCCCTTCGAAAAGTGTTTGCATGAATCAATATCAAGGTGAATGGGAAAAATGTATAGAGTAAGTGGGAGCGGGACACGTGTCAACGTATCCCTTGGTCTCCGCCCATAGTTCACACCGTGAGAGTCCTATGATCCGCCTGCAGGTTGTGTTGGCGCAACCATCCCTTCGGAGGGCCTGGTCATAGGATTCGGAACATCGTGAACTCCTGAAAAGGATAGGAGCTCTTAGGCTAATCACCAACAGTTTCCTTTTCCTTCGGTAGCCTGTTGGTGCGTGCCTCTGAGATCTAAAAGTGGGAGGGTTACACTTACGAGGATGAGTTAAAAGTGTTAACAATTCCTTGATCGAACAACGGTGGCTAATGTCTATAGGAATATGAGTTATTCTGGAATTAGAATTAGCTGAGAGGTGTCTCCTTTCAAAGGAGGAGTGCCTGATCACCCTTCGGTGGCTGATATTCTAAACCTCTGAAACATCGTTGCAAAACTAAATCAATAGTTTTAGGGTTCTGTGATTGTATGTTTTTGCTAAATTGATTGGATTGTGTGCAATTGTTTGCTTGTATGATGGGTTAAGGCAAAGATAACTAATACGGTCATTGTTTGTTTAAATTTCAGCAATGTCTTCTCAATTATCTCTCTGCTTAAAAATGAGAAATTAACTGGCGAAAATTATGCTACGTGGAAATCGAACCTAAATACGATTCTTGTTGTTGATGATCTGTGGTTCGTCTTAACGGAGGATTGTCCTCCAGCCCCTGCTCGTAATGCATCCCAAGCAGTTAAGAATGCTTATGACCGCTGGACAAAGGCCAATGATAAGACTCGCGTCTATATCCTAGCCAACTTATCTGAAGTTCTGGCTAAAAGGCATGAGGGCATGGTAACAGCGAGGGAGATTATGAACTCTCTCCGGGAGATGATTGGACAACCGTCCTACCAACTCCACCATGACGCTCTCAAATACGTTTATAGTTGTCGCATGAAAGAGGGCACGTCTGTTCGGGAGCATGTCCTGGATATGATGATCCAATTCAACGTGGCAGAGGCAAACGAGGCGGTCTTAGATGAGCGTAGTCAGGTTGCATTCATCTTAGAATCTCTTCCGAAGAGTTTCCTGCAGTTTCAAAGCAATGCAATGATGAATAAAATAACATTCAACCTAACTAGCCTCCTGAATGAGCTACAACTCTATCAGTCTCTTCTTAAGAACAAGGGACAGATAGAAGGAGAGGCAAACGTTGTTCACTCTAAAAGAAAGTTCGAGAAGGGTTCATCCTCTGGAACTAAATCTGTAGCCACTTCTTCAAAGAAAACTCAGAAGAAGAAAGGAAACAAGGGGAAAGCTCCCAGTACTGCTGCTAAAAGCAAGGGAAAAGCCAAAGCTATGGCAGATAAGGGCAAGTGTTTCCACTGCAATATAGATGGACATTGGAAGAGAAACTGCCCAAAGTACCTTGTTGAGAAAAAGAAGGAAAAGGAAGGTAAATTTGATTTACTTGTTTTAGAAACATGCCTGGTAGAACATGATGAGTTTACCTTGATACTTGATTCAGGAGCAACTAATCATGTTTGCTCTTCTTTTCAGGAAAATAGTTCCTTTCGGCAGTTAAACGATGGGGAAATGACACTCAGGGTCGGAACTGGAGAAGTCATTTCAGCTAAAGCAGTGGAAGCTGCAAAGTTATTTTTTAGAAATAGATTCTTACTTTTAGAAAGTTTGTTAATTGTTCCCAAGATTAAGAGGAACTTAATTTCTATTTCATGTTTGATTGAACAATCATATACAGTTACTTTTGATATGAATGAAGCGTTCATTTATAAAAATGGTGTACTTATTTGTTCAGCCAAGTTGGAAAATAACTTGTATGTTTTAAGACCAACCGACAACAAAGCACTTTTAAATCATGAATTATTTAAAACTGATGAAACTCAAAGAAAAAGGCAAAAGATTTCTCCATCAAGTAACAACACTCATCTTTGGCATCTCAGACTTGGTCATATAAACATCGATAGGATCGGTCGTTTGGTAAAGAATGGACTTCTAAGCAAGTTAGAAGATGATTCACTACCACCTTGTGAATCTTGTCTCGAGGGAAAAATGACCAAGAGACCCTTTACTGGAAAAGGTTACAGAGCCAACGAACCCTTAGAGTTAATACATTCGGATCTATGTGGTCCAATGAATGTAAAAGCTCGAGGAGGGTACGAATATTTCATCTCATTTATAGATGATTATTCAAGATATGGTTACTTGTACCTTATGGGACATAAGTTTGAAGCCCTTGAAAAGTTTAAGGAGTTTAAGGCTGAAGTTGAAAACCTATTAGGTAGATCTATTAAAGTACTTCGATCTCATCGAGGAGGGGAGTATATGGATCAAAGATTCCAAGATTATATGATAGAACATGGAATCCAATCTCAACTCTCAACCCCTGGTACACCTCAGCAGAATGGTGTGTCAGAAAGGAGAAATAGAACCATGTTAGACATGGTTCGATCAATGATGAGCTATGCTCAATTGCCTAGCTTGTTTTGGGGGTATGCAGTAGAGACTGCAATATACATCTTGAACAATGTTCCCTCGAAGAGTGTTTCTGAAACACCTTTCGAATTATGGAAGGGGCGTAAACCTAATTTGCATCACTTTCGCATCTGGGGTTGTCCAGCACACGTGCTTGTGACAAATCCTAAGAAACTGGAACCTCGTTCAAAACTGTGCCAATTTGTTGGTTACCCTAAAGAAACGAGAGGTGGTTATTTCTACGACCCACAAGAAAATAAGGTGATTATATCGACAAACGCCACTTTCTTAGAGGAATACCACATGAGAGATCATAAACCACGCAGCAAAATAATATTAGGAGAAGCTACTGAAGAATCATCAAGAGTTGTTGATGAAGTTGGACCTTCAACAAGGGTTGATGAAGGAACTAGTTCTTCATATCCATCCCGAACGTTGGGAATGCCTCGACGCAGTGGGAGGGTTGTATTACAACCTGACCGCTACTTGGGTTTAACTGAAACTCAGGTTGTCATACCTAATGATGGCATTGAGGATCCATTATCCTATCGACAGGCAATGAATGACGAAGATAAGGATGAATGGGTCAAAGCCATGAACCTGGAAATGGAGTCAATGTACTCCAATTCTGTATGGGAACTTACAGATCTACCAAATGGGGTAAAACCCATAGGGTGCAAATGGATCTATAAGAGAAAAAGAGATGCAGTTGGAAAGGTACAGACCTTCAAAGCTAGACTAGTGGCAAAGGGTTATACCCAAAAGGAAAGGGTTGACTATGAGGAAACCTTTTCTCCTGTAGCCATGTTAAAGTCCATAAGAATTCTCTTATCCATAGCCACATATTATGACTATGAAATATGGCAAATGGACGTCAAGACTGCCTTTCTGAATGGTAATCTTGAAGAGAATATCTTCATGTCTCAACCCGAAGGGTTCATAGCCCAAGGTCAGGAACAAAAGTTTTGTAAGCTCAATCGATCCATTTATGGATTGAAACAAGCATCCATATCATGGAACATTAGATTTGATACTGCAATCAAATCTCTTGCCTTTGACCAAAACGTTGATGAACCTTGTGTGTACAAGAAAGTCAACAAAAGGAAAGTAGCTTTCTAATACTTTATGTAGACAATATCCTACTCATTGGGAATGATGTAGGATACCTCACTGACATTAAGAAATGGCTAGCAGCCCAATTTCAAATGAAAGATCTGGGAGAGGCTCAATATGTTATGGGAATCCAAATCATTAGGGATCGTAAGACCAAAACGCTAGCTCTGTCTCAAGCAACGTATATTGACAAGATGTTGTCTCGATATTCGATGCAAAAATCCAAGAAGGGACTACTACCCTTCAGACATGGGGTACACCTGTCTAAGGAACAGTCTCCTAAGACACCTCAAGAAATTGAGAACATGAGACACATTCCCTATGCCTCAACTGTGGGCAGCTTAATGTATGCTATGCTCTGCACAATGCCTTACATATGTTATGCAGTGGGAGTAGTCAGTAGGTATCAGTCTAATCCAGGGTTGGACCACTGGGGAGCGGTTAAAAACATCCTCAAGTATCTTCGGAGAACGAGGGACTACATGCTTGTGTATGGAACTAAGGATTTGATTCTTATTCGATACACTGACTCTGACTTTCAAGCTGATAAGGATTCAAGGAAATCCACATCAGGGTCAGTATTCACCCTCAATAGAGGAGCAGTAGTGTGGAGAAGCATCAAACAAGGATGCATAGCAGACTCAACCATGGAGGCTGAGTATGTAGCAGCTTGCGAAGCAACTAAGGAGGCAGTATGGCTCCGAAAGTTCTTGACTGATTTGGAAGTGGTTCCGAATATGAACGTGCCCATAACACTATACTGTGACAACAGTGGGGCTGTAGCCAACTCAAAAGAACCTCGAAGCCATAAACGAGGTAAACACATCGAGAGGAAGTATCACCTGATACGGAAGATTGTGCAAAGAGGAGATGTGATCGTCCCTAAGATTGCCTCTGAGCACAACATCGCTGATCCATTTACGAAGGCTCTCACGGCTAAAGTGTTTGAGGGTCATCTAGAGGGTCTAGGTCTACGAGATATGTATGCCATCTAATCTAGGGCAAGTGGGAGAAATGTATAATGGGTATAAGGATGCCCTAGTTCATTGTATTATTTTAATATACATGACATTTCAAGCTTTAGATTATTGCATTTATATCCCACTAACTAGTGTTTTAGTTCAAGTGGGAGTTTGTTGGGTTTTATGCCCTAAAACTCGTAGATAGTGAATGTAACCGTTGACCGAATATTAATGAAATAATATTGATATATTTTTCCATTAATTTTCATTAGTTATTTTATATTTGTCTATGCCTAATAATAACCCTAATCCAATAAACTAGACATCCAAGGTTGTAATATGAGTCTTGAACTATTTGTAGCGACATATGGGATCATTGTTCAAGAAACAGCCTAAAGGGTCTATAGTATAGGGATAAGACTGGGTGCCTTATCCTGGTGACACTATGGATACGACCCACTTTGTATTTGATACAAACGCTGCGATCCAACGCGTTCGTGTAGGAGACATGCGAGTGGGGATATCCTATGCAATGAGTTTGCATAAGACCAGACCGCGAAATAGTAACCAGTTGTTATAACACCGTTAACTAATTGGTTTTCTATTTCACTAGGACGACCTAGACAACTTAGTCTTAATCCTGAGTTGATTATGGACTCCTGCTCATGAGAGATTGTCCTTTGATTTGTATGGGTGAGAGTGGCCAATACGCCGACTCAATAAGCCTACCACTTTAGGGACAAGACCGAATGGGGAGCTGGGAACATAATCGTACAAGATGGAATTCACTCCTTCCCGACTTTAGGGAAGTAGATGAGTGTTCCCTTAAGTGGTTATTCTGAGTCTTGAACAAAGGGCCCTACCCTCTCAATGGCACGAGAGGGTTTTCTGTTTGATGGTTGGACCACAAACAGGTTGTTCATTAGAGGAGAATTGGTACTTAAGGAAATAGAGGTAACCCAGGGGTAAAACGGTAATTTGACCCAGTTGGTGTTACGGACACTCGTGAAGGACTAACTAGTCGATATTGGTCTAGATTCGTGGACACAAAAAATATGTCTGCAGTGAGAAGAGTGCAACTGTGAGTCTATAGTGGAATGTACACACAGTTAACGAATATTGATTAATGTGGTTAATGAGTTTGACCAATTAATCTCACATCGTTGGAGCTTCTGATCTGCAGGTCCATTAGGTCCCACTGGTAGCTCGTAAAGTAATTTGAGGCAACTAAGTAATAAAAGTAAATTGAAAATGTTCAATTTATTAAGGGAAACAAATATAATATATATTGATATATTATTATGAGAGAAATTAATATTTGAAAAGTTCAAATATAAATTTATGGAAGTTTGAAAGAGTTCAGATAATGAATTAATTAATTTAAGGCCTAAAATGTGTTTGGGCAAATTAATTAATTCTAGGACGGGAATTAAATATGTGATATTTAATTGGTGGTTAATTAATTAGAGAATTCATTAACCGGGAATTAATCAATTATGGAAATAATTAATCACTTAAGGAAGTGATTAATCATTTATGGAAATGATCTAATCACTTATGGAAGTAATTAGTCATTTGTGGAAAAGATTAATCAATTATGGAATTGATTGATCGTGATTGATTAATTAAGGAATAAGATTGAATCAATTTTGGAAAAGATTGATTTAATTGAATATTTTATTCATGTCCTCTCTTCTATAAATAGAATACTAGACCTAATTGGTCATGACACTTGACACTCTTGAAAGACAAGACCTAGAATTCTATCTAGCCTCCCTCTTAGAGAAATACTCCACAAGTCTTTTGCCTCCTAGACTTAGAGACATACCGGTGTAACCTCTGTGGTTATTGTGTCATTCAAAGAAGGAATTTACAGCGAAGAAAATCAAAGGCGGCTGCTGCGTTTTCGTTCGTGGAGCGTCGTTGGCGAAGAACGGTCAAGTCTTTAACGGAGGTTTGTAACGGTTCTTCCCTTTTTTCTTTAGAAAAGCATGAAAATAAATTTAGATTTATTTTTAAGCATGTTTAAACCAATTTTCCAGCAGCTTTAAAAGGGTTTTAAAGTTTAATTGTGTTTTCGTAACGATATTTTAATGTTAATTAATATACGGCGTAAGGTCCAATCGATGCGCTTCCGCTACGTGGGGACTTTTATTCCCTACAGCAACATCAAATGAACCATGGACATGAAGTAAACAAAAAAAGGGTTGTGGCTTTGGTTTCATTAACAAATCTACAACAATTGAAAAATTCTAACAAAGATTAAAAAAAACACTATAGAAGCTAGAAAGATACATATATGAGAATTTCTTTCCAACCACACATAGGAACAAGATAGCTCCAATACCATTGCATGAAATGAAATTCGTTTTTCCTTTAAAATAAAGCTACATGAGAATTTAAAGGCCTTATTGTACGAAATTAGGAAAATCTAGGCTAACATCAAGCATATAAAAGAGTTTCCACCAAATTTAGGAAGTAAAAGGTAACTCTAGAATTAAGGGATTAGAATTTTTGCTACTTTGCAGACATATTGGAGTAAATTTCATTGGGATAGAAGTTGTCCAAACCTTTTTTAATTCAATATTAGAAAGTGACAAAACACATTGCAAATCACTTTTTAATTCAATATTAGAAAGTGACAAAGCACATTGCAACCAATGAGCCAACCAGCAGTTAAGATCACATAATTGTTGGTCTTATCTTACATATATATAATAGCTAAGACAATTCTAACAAAGCGTAAATAACCTATAGAAGCAAGACAAATGTTTATGAATAACGATACCTCTTGGTTTGATTTCATCGCGCTTACATTCAACCAAAGCTATTTTCATCCCCGTTGATAATGTTATCTCCAATTTATTTGGCTAAACACATTTAAGTACCTGTACAAGTATTTTACATAAAGTGCTTGAGATATGTGCGCCATTAATATTGTCTCTACAAGGCAATCAAAGGATGTCAACTTGCTAAACAAATTGTTTCTTGTTATCATACTATTTACTATGTCTAAATTGAATAATGTAAATTTGAAAATTAGTGCAGTCATGTTACAAATCAAGTAAATTATATTCAAGCCTTTTACAATCGATGCAGTCATGTTACCAACAATCAAGTAATCACCGAGAACCATGTCAAATGACACATAAATCATTATAATATCATTTCCCACAAGTTGACTGCATGTATATCTCCACAACCTCTTAAAAAAAAAAACAAAAAGGATCAACGAAGAATAAGAGAGCAAAAATAAATTTAACAGAACAACATGTAGAATTTCACTTCCAAATGTCAGCAATTAACCAACAAAACAAAAATTGTAATCATTTCAGTTAAACAAAATATGCATCAACAGTTTTGGAATTACATGGATCGGGAACATAAAAGGAAACTATAGCCATTTAAGTTCTTGCAGTCCCACTTGATTGGTTCAAAAATTGTCATTGAGGACACTGAGAAGGTACCTACCAATAGTGGCCATAGTGACAATAGAAAAATACAAGGATGTTGTGTAGCGTTTCCTTTGTCAATATCTCTGAAATGTGTGTAACTATAATCTCCCAACTTTAAGCTTATAATCCATGTGTACCCTTCTTGAGAAGGAGGAAGAGTAATCGAAGGTGTATATGTGCTCAATCTATACTCTAACACATTTTAGAAATTGACCAACTCATTGAGAAGAAGACTTATGCATGTCTCAAACTTGAGGGGAGTACGAATGTTGAGACTTAGGGAGTGTGTTTGCACCTAAAAGATGCAAGAATAATCATTTACCAAACATAATCATTGAAAAAATTAAATTCCAACTTCCATAACTATATTTTCTTGACAAAAGATAATAAAGAAAGAAGTTCATTTTGAAAAGGATCTCAAAGTTATAGTCTGTAATCTACAAATATGTACAGAGTAATTAACCATGCAGTCCTTAGTCTTAAAGAGGAAATAGGAAAAAAAATAGTAGAATTGTCAAAGGAATAAATTGATGATGTTATTATCTACCTCAACAGAATGTGTGCAACAATTTCTCTATACCATTCACAAATTCAGTCTTCAACAGAAAATGACACATCTGATTCAGAAGGGTGCTGCACGTGGTCATGACAAGAAGCTTTTTGCACATCAAATGTTTGCGCCTTTGCAACAAGGCAAATACCAGTACGTCCGAAAAGGTATAGCCCAACAACCCAAAGGTATATATTATTCTTTCTCACAAATGAAGTTTCAAAGAAGATTTCAAGCTTTCTATTCAAATCTAGATAGCTTTTTTCACTAAGAAAAACAAAACAAGAAAACAAAGCTATGAAAAATAGAAACGTTCAAACAAGAGATAGCTACCAAATAAAATTTTAGATAGAGAAAAGCCAAAGAGAGGAAATGATTTTGCTACGTCCTAAAAGGTAAATAAAAAGAATGTGTATGAGTAGTTCAAATGTGTATATGTGTGTATAACATAAAGATTAATCGATGCATCTAAAAAGAAAATCCTATATCCAAACCATGTTACCAAAAAACTTTTAAAAAATTGTAATTACAAACATGTACAACATTCTCAGACAAGTCATTCTTCAAAGACATCGGTATCAATAAACTCACCTCAACCCATTCACATAAACGAATATCACACCACATGGAGCCAACAAACCACCACCATAACTCCGTCGCTGCAGCCACCAGAAATTTTTCCTCCTCATCGCCACCACGACAAACAATTTTCCCTAATTGCACTCGTCCCCTGCAACCAGTCTGCCTCTACAAACTCCTTCCATTTTCACCAATCTTCCCTAATGTGAATGCATTGAAGTCTAACCTAAAGGCACCAATATAAAGATTTCCAATGGCGTGAAGCCTTTCAGCTGCTTGAAGGCACTACTGTGAAAGCTTGTAAGTGGATGTGACCAATTTTAAGATTAGATCAAGATATACAAACTCTAAAAGACAACAAGATTAAATAACATAAGGAAATAGCAATTCTTTGGACATTTCCTTTTTACTGAATATGAAAATGACAAAATGGAACAAGACCCACAATTGTAAAACAGTAAAACCCACGAAAATCTACACCAGAAATGTTCCAACACAAAATGTTTTCTAACCCATTAACAAAAAAAAAAAACACAGAAAAAGATAAGATACCAAAAATAGTGAGCTCCTGATCCACAGAAATGAAGGCCTAAAGGAGGAAGAACGGTAGAGAGGGAGAGCTTCAAGTTTCAGTAGTTTAGAGAGAGAGGATGATTTAAAGAGAGATATGGAGAAACCTGACTAGATCAAGGGGTTGGGTTGTTGATTCTTGATCGAGTTTCATCAAACCCTTGATTTCGATTTTTGATTTTCTGGCTATCGATGAATCGAAGGTCTTCTTTGACACTCAAAGCTTCAAGGTTTTTGCAGGGTCGTTCTTTCAATGGGTCTTTAACGGTCAAAAATTTGGAGCAAGGCTGGTTCATTCTTTTTTTTTTCTAAAGAACGTGTGCTTTGTTTGTTATTTTCGTAATGCGCGTAGGTGACGAAATTAACAAGCGGGAGTTTTTACCGCTTTTTTTTAAGAACCAAAGAAGCGCTCTTTTTTTCTATAGCAATATTAACCAAATGCTATAACGAAGTGCTATAAAAAGCCATTTTTGTTGTAGTGGCTAGCGGTAGGTAATGGCTAGGGCTTCCGATGACGGCGACGACCCGGTGAAAGGAGTATGTTGGGATGGAGAAGCCATGCTCTACCCTACTGGTGGAGTGGCCTGAGATGTGGAGTCTTTGTCTTTCCTTTGGATGCTGTTCTGTTGGAGCTTCCCGATCAAGGACAGATCAATGGCCGACTTGAAGAAATGACGCTCCTCGTCCTTTCCCGGAACGATCTTTACCCTTTTGTAGAGCTGGGTGATGAGTGATCCAAAGAAAAGCTTGCCTGCTCATTTTCTCCCACAGGCTAAAATCTCATCCTTGATAATGCTCCCTAAGTTGATCTCCAACCCTTTCATAATGTAATAGAGTAGCATCACTCTATCCACTGAAATGGTGTTGCCGCGGGTGGTTGGCATCAAACGGTTTTTGATGAAGTGAAGCCAAACTGCCGATTCGGGCTTTAGGTCGCTTGGCACTAGAGACTTCACTTTCGTCTATGATTCTTTCCATTGAACTCCCTTGTTGGCCATGAGTTTAAGTGTTTCTTTCATTTTCTTGGTCGAAGGGTTCCTAATACCGTCCTTCCCTCTTGGGTTCAAGGATGCCTTGTTCCTGTACACCCTGTTCATGTCGACTAAGAAGAAACATACCATCTTCCCCCTTACAACCGCCATGCTAATACTCTCCTCCCTCAAGCCGAAGCAAAATTCACGAACTAAAGGCACCACAGCCTCCTGAGGGTGAGCACAGAACTCCTGCCACTTGTACTCAAAGATAACTCTTGTTATGAACTCAGCCAGTGCTCCAGCTCTATTAGAGAATCCTTTCTCCTTGAGGAAATCTCTTTTTCTCATGATCTCCATCCGTTCCTGAAAATTAACATCTTTGAATACCTTTGGGATGGATTTTTAGGAGATGCAGCCTTCGGTGACTTGCCTTTTGGCTTGGCGAGTGAGACGGTAGGAGGAAATGCAGGAGAGGCGTCCATGGACCTAGTCCTAGGCCTCTTGACAGAGATTGGATCATTCTTGTTCTTTGTCCTCCTTTCAGCTTTAATCTCTTTCCTTCTCTTTCTCCTCAATGCTGTAGCGATAGGGACTTGGTCGCCATCTAGTTCCCTTATCTCTGAATTGGATTCTGTATCAGAGTCAGCGGAGGTCTCGGCCTCCTCATCTTCCTTCTCTTCTTTGTCCCTCTTCTCTCCCGAAGAGGTTTTGTCAGCTGCTGGTCGGTCATTCATAATGGTGGCCTCGACTAGGCCTTCTTCAGAATGCAGCTCAAAAGTTGCAAGGAAGTCTTCAGCTTCCTTCCTTCTTTTCTCATCTTCTCTAAATTCTTCTATTCTCTTTTTCTCTTCCTCAAGGAGTTGCAAATCAATGGCTGCCCCCTGAGGTTTTCCTCGTACTTTCTTTCTTCTTCAGCTTCTAAGGCCCTCTCAACCTTTTGTTCTTCTTCTCTCATTCTTTCCTCTTCTTCATGATCTCTTTCTTTTGCAAACTCGTCTTCCTCCATCATATGTTGATTTTCCATCTCTCTCAACTTCAACATCTTTCAAAGCATCCTGCTCAACCTTGTACCCTTCAGCAATCACGAGAGTCTTTGCCACTGCTTGACGTATTATTTCTTCAAACACATTCGGAGGCATTCTTGCAGATTTGAGGGGCTCAATTTTCAGTGGCTTTTCGGTCACAACCTTGTACCCTTCATCTAGCCTCCCACCTCCCGAATCATCGCAAACCACTCCCGCGAACGTCTTCTAAACTATTGAGCGACAGGCTTTTGGTTTTGGCGGACGACATCTCCCTCCCACTGAAAATGTCCCAAGGTTAATATAGGGTTGTTTAACTTAGATAGTATTCGGGTAAGTCAATCTATCTAAGTGTTATCCTATTATAACAATTATGGAAAGGATTCAACTGCAATCTTTTGGGTGAATTAAACTTCTTTTAATAAACCCAACATTGCAAGTCAACATTACTATGGTTAATTCAACTCAATATTCGGGTCAGTTCCCAGGTAGGAGGTGTTCCGTAAACCGTCAACTTAAATACCCCCAACCTTAAACAGAACTTTACCGTGAGAGTTCGCTCATAACCTCAGTAATGTAAGGTCTTTACTCTAAAGATCTAGGTGCATTAAACACTTTTAATAAACCTAGTGACATTGCATGCTAACATTTAACTATGATTAATTCAACTCCGGTATTCCAGGTCAGTTCCCAGGTAGAAGGTGTTCCGTAAACCGTCAACATAAATACCCCCAGCCTTAGACAGAACATTACCGGTGGAGTTCCCTTATAATCATAGCAATGTTTTTCCTACTTAGTCAATTAAAACTATTTTTAATTCTAAGTAAGGAAAGATTCTAATCCTATTAGAAATCGATCTAGGTCTAATTAATTTTAAACAATTTAAAATTAATCCAATTTATCCTATGATCTTATTTTTGCATGCAAATCTTGATTATAGATTGACGGTTTTTAATCATTAATATTAAAGAACTATTTCAAATTTTAATGATTAATCCTATAATCAAGAATCTAGGGTTTAATTCATCCAACAATCTCATTTATATTAAATAATTAAACCATTATTATTGCATGAATAATATAACAATTATATTATTAACTATGGATGTTTCATGTTTCATGCATTTTTTATTTTCTTTTAATATAACAATTATAAACCAATTAAAAAAATCAATCAAGCATGCTTCATTCATCACATTAAACATAATTATTTATATTTAATTTAAGTAATGACATGCTTCATGCTTCCCAATTTTTTCATATAATTAATATACACTTATATTAAAAAATATGAAAACAATTCCATGCATTTAAACATACATTATAACAATTTATAATATATAAAAAATGCATGAGCATGTTTATAACCTAAGGTGGGATTAAATATTCTATATGACATCCATAAAGCATATAAATAGCAATTGAACCGGTTAATTTTGGCCCCTAGGATGAAATAAATCATTAAATTACATTAATTTAGCTAAATTCTATCCTAAAAATCATTGTGCAGCTACGAAATTTTGTCCAGACATCACGAACCGCCCCGAACAACCTCGAACCAGCCTCCAGAATCACGAACCATGCCGAAAATTGGCTGAACCGGACGAAATAGGTCCCAGCCCAGTTGAACCGGACCGGCCTCCTCTTGAACTGCGCCTTTTGAAGCCCTAATGCGCGCCTCGATCATGACAGCGTCGAGACGCAATCATCACAGCGTCGAGCGCCTGCGGTATCGAGACAGCGTCGAGACGCTGTTGAAGTAGCGTCCCGACGCTGTTGCGTCTGGAAGTAAATTTTGGGCAGAAATAGCAACGAATCTTCGGTTTTGGCCTCGATTTCAGCGGCGATTTCTTTGATTTTCATCTCATAAAAACTATTCTAGACCCGGACTTACATAGGACTCGATTTTAAATAAAATACCCGAAACACCGGGTCTTACATGATCAAAATCACATAAAAATAAAATCAATGGCCATAAAATTAACCCAAACAGTTCAACGCAAACCGAACATACATTATGCATAAATCCCACCTATTAGAGCCTATCACAACTTTTAATATTAATTAATAGGGACAACGATGGCTCTGATGCCAATTGAAGGGAATAAAAGTCCCCACGCAGCGGAAGCGCATCGATTGGACCTTACGCCGTATATTAATTAACATTAAAATACCGTTACAAAAACTCAAACAAACTTTAAACATACTTTAAAGTTGCTGGAAAATAAGTTTAAACATGCTGAAAAATAAATCTAAATTTATTTTCATGCTTTTCTAAGAAAAGGGGAAGAACCGTTACAAACCTTCGTTGTAGAGTTGACCGTTCTTCCCCAACGATGCTCCAACGATCAAAACGCAGCAGCCCCCTTTTAAGTTTCTTCGCTGGAAAATCCTTCTTGAATGACACAATAACCACAGAGGTTACACCGGTATGTCTCTAAGTTGAGGAGGCAAAAGACTTCTGGGAGTCTTTCTCTAAGAGGGAGGCTAAAGAGAATTCTAGATCTTGTCTTGAGAGTCTAAGAGCAAGAGCAGAGTGTCATGGACCAATTAGGTCTAGTGTTCTATTTATAGAAGAGAGGCCATGAATAAAATATTCAATTAAATCAATCTTTTCCAAAATTGATTCAATCTTATTCCTTATTTAATCAATCATGATCAATCAATTCCATAATTGATTAATCTTTTCCACCAATGACTAATTACTTCCATAAGCGATTAGATCATTTCCATAAATGATTAATCACTTCCTTAAGTGATTAATTATTTCCATAATTTGATTAATTCCCGGTTAATGAATTCTTAAATTAATTAACCACCAATTAAATATCACCTATTTAATTTCCGGCCTTGAATTAATTAATTCGCCCAAATAGATTTTAGGCCTTAAATTAATTAATTCATTATTTGAACTCTTTCAAACTTCCATAAATTTATATTTGAATTTCTTCAAATATTAATTTCTCTCACAATAATATATCAATATATATTATGTTTGTTTCCCTTAGTAAATTGAACATTTTCAATTTACATTTATTACTTAGTTGCCTCAAATTAGTTTATGAGCTACTAGTGGGACCTAATGGACCTGCAGATCAGAAGTTCCAACGATGTGAGATTAATTGGTCAAACTCATTAACCACATTAATCAATATTCGTTAACTGTGTGTTCATTCCACTATAGACTCAAATTTGCACTCTTCTCACTGCAGACATATTTTCTGTATCCACGGATATAGACCAATATCGACTAGTTAGTCCTTCACGAGTGTCTGCAACACCAGCTGGGTCAAATTACCGTTTTACCCCTGGGTTACTTTTATATCCTTAAGTACCAGTTCTCCTCTAATGAACAACCTGTCTATGGTCCAACCATCAAACAGAAAATCCTCTCGTGCCATTGAGAGGGTAGGGCCCTTTGTTCAAGACTCGGAGTAACCACTTAAGGGAACACTCATCTGCTTCCCTAAAGTCGGGAAGGAGGGAATTCCATCTTGTACGATTATGTTCCCAGCTCCCCATTCGGTCTTGTCCCCAAAGTGGTAGGCTTATTGAGTCGGCGTATTGGCCACTCTCACCCATACAAATCAAAGGACAATCTCTCATGAGCAGGAGTCCATAATCAACTCAGGATTAAGACTAAGTTGTCTAGGTCGTCCTAGTGAAATAGAAAACCAACTAGTTAACGGTGTTATAACTAGTGGTTACTATTTCGCGGTCCAGTCTTATGCAAACTCATTGCATAGGATACCCCCACTAGCATGTCTCCTACACGAACGCGTTGGATCGCAGCGTTTGTATCAAACACAAAGTGGGTCGTATCCATAGTGTCACCAAGATAAGACACCCAGTCTTATCCCTATACTATAGACCCTTTAGGTTGTTTCTTGAACAATGATCCCATATGTTGCTACATATAGTTTCAGACTCATATTACAGCCTTGGATGTATAGTTTATTGGATTAGGGTTATTTTTAGGCAAAGAGAAATATAAAATAACTAATAACAATTAATGGAAAAATATATCAATATTATTTCATTAATATCCGGTCAACAGTTACATTCACTATCTACGAGTTTTAGGGCATAAAACCCAACAAACTCCCACTTGAACTAAAACACTAGTTGGTGGGATGTAAATGCAATAATCTAAAGCTGGAAATGGCATGTATATTAAAATAATACAATGAACTAGGGAATCCTTATACCCATTATACATTTCTCCCACTTGCCCTAGATTAGATGGCATACATATCTCGTAGACCTAGACCCTCTAGATGACCCTCAAACACTTTAGCCGTGAGAGCCTTCGTAAATGGATCAGCGATGTTGTGTTCTAAGGAGATCTTAGTTGATACTTCCTCTTGATGTGTTTACCCTGTTTGTGGCTTCGAGGTTCTTTTGAGTTGGCTACAGCCCCACTATTGTCACAATATAGTGTTATGGGCACGTTCATATTCGGAACCACTTCCAAATTAGTCAAGAACTTTCTAAGCCATACTGCCTCCTTAGCTGTTTCGCAAGCTGCTACATACTCAGCCTCCATGGTTGAGTCTTCTATGCATCCTTGTTTGATGCTTCGCCACACTACCGTTCCTCCATTGAGGGTGAATACTGACCCTGTTGTGGATTTCCTTGAATCCTTATCAACTTGAAAGTCAGAGTCAGTGTATCCAGTAAGAATCAAATCCTTAGCTCCATACACAAGCATGTAGTCCCTCGTTCTCCAAAGATACTTGAGGATATTCTTAACTGCTCCCCAGTGGTCCAACCCTGTATTAGACTGATACCTACTGACTACTCCCACTGCATAACATATGTCAGGCCTAATGCAGAGCATAACATACATTAAGCTGCCCACAGCTGAGGCGTAGGGAATGTGTCTCATGTTCTAAATTTCTTGAGGTGTCTTAGGAGACTGTTCCTTAGACAGGTGTACCCCATGTCTGAAGGGTAGAAGTCCCTTCTTGGAGTTTTGCATCGAATATCGAGACAACATTTTGTCAATATACATTGCTTGAGACAGTGCTAGCGTTTTGTTCTTACGATCTCTTATGATTTGGATTCCTAGAACATATTGAGCCTCTCCCAGATCTTTCATTTGGAATTGGGCTGCTATCCATTTCTTAATGTCAGTGAGGTATCCTACATCATTCCCAATGAGCAGGATATCGTCTTAATAAAGTATTAGAAAAGCTACTTTCCTTTTGTTGACTTTCTTGTACACACAAGGCTCATCAACATTTTGGTCAAAACCAAAAGATTTGACTGCAGTATCAAATCTAATGTTCCATGATCTGGACGCTTGTTTTAATCCATAAATGGATCGATTGAGCTTACAAACCTTTTGTTCCTGACCTTAGGATATGAACCCTTCGGGTTGAGACATGAAGATATTCTCTTCAAGATTACCATTCAGAAAGGCAGTCTTGACGTCCATTTGTCATATTTCATAGTCATAATATGTGGCTATGGATAAGAGAATTTTTATGGACTTTAACATGGCTACAGGAGAAAAGGTTTCCTCATAGTCAATCCCTTCCTTTTGGGTATAACCCTTTGCCACTAGTCTAGCTTTGAAGGCCTGTACCTTTCCAGCTGCATCTTTTTTTCTCTTATAGATCCCTTTACACCCTATGGGTTTTATCCCATTTGGTAGATCTGTAAGTTCCCATACAGAATTGGAGTGCACTGACTCCATTTCCAGGTTCATGGCTTTGACCCATTCATCCTTATCTTCGTCATTCATTGCCTGTCGATAGGACAATGGATCCTCAATGTCATCATTAGGTATGAAAACCTGAGTTTCAGTTAAACCCAAGTAGCGGTCAGGTTGTAATACAACCCTCCCACTGCGTCGAGGCTTTCCCAACGTTTGAGATGGACGGGATGGATCTGAAGAACTAGTTCCTTCATCAATCTTTGTTGAAGGTCAAACTTCATCAACAACTCTTGGTGATTCTTCAGTGGCTTCTCCTAATATTATTTTGCTGCGTGGTTTATGATCTCTTATGTGGTCTTCCTCTAAGAAAGTGGCGTTTGTCGATACAATCACTTTATTTTCTTGTGGGTCGTAGAAATAACCACCTCTAGTTTCTTTAGGGTAACCAAAAAATTGGCACAATTTTGAACGAGGTTCCAGTTTCTTAGGATTTGTCACAAGCACGTGTGCTGGACAACCCCAGATACGAAAGTGATGCAAACTAGGTTTATGCCCCTTCCATAATTCGAAAGGTGTTTCAGAAACACTTTTCGAGGGAACATTGTTCAAGATGTATATTGCAGTCTCTACTGCATACCCCCAAAACGAGCTAGGCAATTGAGCATAGCTCATCATTGATCAAACCATGTCCAACAAAGTTCTAGTTCTTCTTTCTGACACACCATTCTGCTGAGGTGTACCAGGGGCTGAGAGTTGAGATTGGATTTAATGTTCTATCATATAATCCTGGAATCTTTGATCCATATACTCCCCTCCTCAATCAGATCGAAGTACTTTAATAGATTTATCTAACAGCTTTTCAACTTTAGCCTTAAACTCCTCAAACTTTTCAAGGGCTTCAGACTTATGTCCCATTAGGTACAAGTAACCATATCTTGAATAATCATCTATAAATGAGATGAAATATTGGTACCCTCCTCGAGCTTTTACATTCATTGGACCACATAGATCTGAATGTATTAACTCTAAGGGTTCTTTGGCTCTGTAACCTTTTCCAGTAAAAGGGTCTCTTGATCATTTTTCCCTCGAGACAAGATTCACAAGGTGGTAGTGAATCATCTTCTAACTTGCTTAGAAGTCCATTCTTTAACAAACGACCGATTCTATCGATGTTTATATGACCAAGTCTAAGATGCCAAAGATAAGTATTGTTACTTGTTGGAGAAACCTTTTGACTTTTTCTTTGAGTTTCAGTAGTTTTAAATAATTCGTGATTTAAAAGTGCTTTGTTTTCGGTTGGTCTTAATACATACAAGTTATTTTCTAATTTGGCTGAACAAATAAGTACACCATTCTTATAAATGAACGCTTCATTCATATCAAAAGTAACTGTATACGATTGTTCAATCAAACATGAAATAGAAATTAAGTTCCTCTTAATCTTGGGAACAATTAACAAACTTTCTAAAAGTAAGAATCTATTTCTAAAAAATAACTTCGCAGCTCCCACTGCTTTAGCTGAAATGACTTCTCCAGTTCCGACCCTGAGTGTAATTTTCCCATCGTTCAACTGCCAAAAGGAACTATTTTCCTGAAAAGAAGAGCAAACATGATTAGTTGCTCCTGAATCAAGTATCCAGGTAAACTTATCATGTTCTACCAGGCATGTTTCTAAAACAAGTAAATCAAATTTACCTTCCTTTTCCTTTTTTTTCTCAGCAAGGTACTTTGGGCAGTTTCTCTTCCAATGTCCATCTACATTGCAGTGGAAACACTTTCCCTTGTCTGCTATAGCTTTGGTTTTTCCCTTGCTTTTGGCAGTAGTATCGGAAGCTTTCCCCTTGTTTCCTTTCTTCTTTTGATTTTTCTTTGAAGAAGTGGCTACAGATTTAGTTCCAGAGGATGAACCCTTCTCGAACTCTCTTTTAGAGTGAACAACGTTTGCCTCTCATTCTATCTGTCACTTGTTCTTAAGAAGAGACTGATAGAGTTGTAGCTCATTCAGGAGGCTAGTCAGGTTGAATGTTATTTTATTCATCACTGCATTGCTTCGAAACTGTAGAAAACTCTTCAGAAGAGATTCTAAGATGAATGCAACCTGACTACGCTCATCTATGACCGCCCCGTTTGCTTCTGCCACGTTGAATTGGACCATCATGTCCAGGACATGTTCCCGAACAGACGTGCCCTCTTTCATGCGGCAACTATAAACGTATTTGAGAGCATCATGGTGGAGTTGGTAGGACGGTTGTCCAAACATCTCCAGGAGAGAGTTCATAATCTCCCTCGCTGTTACCATGCCCTCATGCCTTTTAGCAAAAACTTCAGATAAGCTGGCTAGGATATAGACGCGAGTCTTAACATTGGCCTTTGTCCAGTGGTCATAAGCATCCTTAACTGCTTGGGATGCATTACGAGCAGGGGCTGGAGGACAATCCTCCGTTAAGACGAACTGCATATCATCGACAACAAGAATCGTATTCAGGTTCGATTTCCACGTAACGTAATTTTCTCCGATTAATTTCTCATTTTTAAGCAGAGAGACAATTGAGGAAGACATTGTTGCAATTTAAACAATGACCGTATTAGTTATCTTTGCCTTAACCCATCATACAAGCAAACAATTGCACACAATCCAATCAATTTAACAAAACAGACAATCACAGAACCATAAAACTATTGATTTAGTTTTGCAACGATGTTTCAGATGTTTAGAATATCAGCCACTGAAGGGTGATCAGGCACTCCTCCTTTGAAATGAGACACCTCTCAACTAATTCTAATTCTAGAATAATTCATATTCCTATAGACATTAGCCATCGTTGTTCGGTCCAGGATTCGTTAACACTTTTAACTTATCCTCGTAAGTGTAACCCTCCCACTTTCAGATCTCAGAGGCACGCACCAACAGGCTACCGAAGGGAAAGACAATTGTTGGTGATTAGCCTAAGAGCTCCTATCCTTTTCAGGAGTTCACGATGTTCCGAATCCTATGACCAGGCCCTCCGAAGGGATGGTTGCGCCAGGACAACCTGCAGGCGGATCATAGGACTCTCACGATGTGAACTATGGGCGGAGACCGAGGGATACGTTGACACGTGTCCCGCTCCCACTTACTCTAGACATTTTTGCCATTCACCTTGATATTAATTCACGCAAACAATTTCCGAAGGGAGGCCGCACCTAAGGCAACTTGAAGCCGAGCATGAATCTCATGTTGTGAATATAGGGACGTAGGAGCAAAACTTGATTTAAATCTCGTGTTGTAATTTTACTCCCACTGAAAATGTCCTAAGGTTAATATAGGGTTGTTTAACTTAGATAGTATTCGGCTAAGTCAATCTATCTAAGTCTGATCCTATTATAACAATTATGGAAAGGATTCAACTGCAATCTTTTGGGGTGAATTAAACTTCTTTTAATAAACCCAACATTGCAAGTCAAAATTGCTATGGTTAATTCAACTCAATGTTCGGGTCAGTTACCAGGTAGGAGGTGTTTCGTAAACCGTCAACTTAAATACCCCAGCCTTATACAGAACTTTACCGTGAGAGTTCCCTTATAACCTCAGTAGTGTAAGGTCTTTACTCTAAAGATCTAGGTGCATTAAACACTTTTAATAAACCTAGTGACATTACATGCTAACATTTAACTATGATTAATTCAACTCCGGTATTCCAGGTCAGTTCCTAGGTAGGAGGTGTTCCATAAACCGTCAACTTAAATACCCACAGCCTTAGACAGAACATTACCGGTGGAGTTCCCGTATAATCATAACAATGTTTTTCCTACTTAGTCAATTTAAACTATTTTTAATTCTAAGTAAGAAAAGATTCTAATCCTATTAGAAACCGATCTAGGTCTAATTAATTTTAAACAATAATTTAAAATTAATCCAATTTATCCTATGATCTTATGTTGCATGCAAATCTTGATTATAGATTGACGGTTTCTAATCATTAATATTAAAGAACTATTTCAAATTTTAATGATTAATCCTAGAATCAAGAATCTAGGGTTTAATTCATTCAACAATCTCATTCAAATTAAATAATTAAACCATACTTATTGCATGAATAATATAACAATTATATTATTAACTATGGATGTTTCTTGCTTCATGCAATTTTGGTTTTCTTTTAATATAACAATTATAAGCCAATCAAGAAAATCAATCAAGCATGCTTCATTCATCACATTAAACATAACTATTTATATTTAATTTAAGTAATGACATGCTTCATGTTTCCCAATCTTTTCATATAATTAATATACACATATATTAAAAAATATGAAAACAATTCCATGCATTTAAACATACATTATAACAATTTATAATATATAAAAAATGCATGAGCATGTTTATAACCTAAGGTGGGATTAAATATTCTATATGACATCCATAAAACATATAAATAGCAATTGAACCGGTTAATTTTGGCCCCTAGTATAAAATAAAGCATTAAATTACATTAATTTAGCTAAATTCTATCCTAAAGATCCTTATGCAGCTCCGAAATTTTGTCAAGACACCATGAACCGCCCCGAACAGCCTCGAACCAGCCTCCAAAATCACGAACCATGCCGAAAATTGGCTGAACCGGACCAAATAGGTCCCAGCCCAGCCGAACCAGTCCGAACCGGACCGACCTCCTCTTGAATCGCACCTTTTGAAGCCCTAATGCACGCCTCAATCGTGACAGCGTCGAGACGCTATCATCACAGCATCCCGACGCTTTGCGCTTTCCTTACCGAGCGCCTGTAGTATCGAGACAACGTCGAGATGCTGTTGAAGTAGCGTCCCGACGCTATTGCGTTTAGAAGCAAATTCTGGGTAGAAACAACAACGAATCTTCAGTTTTGGCCTCGATTTCAGCAGCGATTTCTTCGATTTTCATCTCATAAAAACCTATTCTAGACCCGGACTTACATAGGACTCGATTTTACATAAAAACCCCGAAACACCGAGTCTTACATGATCAAAATCACATAAAAATAAAATCAATGGCCATAAAATTAACCCAAACAGTTTAACGCAAACCGAACATACATTATGCATAAATCCCACCTATTAGAGCCTATCGCAACTTTTAATATTAATTTATAGGGGCAGCGATGGCTCTGATACCGATTGAAGGGAATAAAAGTCCCCACGCAGCGGAAGCGCATCGATTGGACCTTACGCCGTATATTAATTAACATTAAAATACCGTTACGAAAACTCAAACAAACTTTAAACATACTTTAAAGTTGCTGGAACATCAGTTTAAACATGCTGAAAAATAAATCTAAATTTATTTTCATTATTTTCTAAAGAAAAGGGGAAGAATCGTTACAAACCTTCGTTGTAGACTTGACCGTTCTTCGCCAACGATGCTCCAACGATCAAAACGCAGCAGCCCCCTTTTAAGTTTCTTCACTGGCAAATCCTTCTTGAATGACACAATAACCACAGAGGTTACACCGGTATGTCTCTAAGTCTAGGAGGCAAAAGACTTGTGGGAGTCTTTCTCTAAGAGGGAGGCTAGAGAGAATTTTAGGTCTTGTCTTGAGAGTCTAAGAGCAAGAGCAGAGTGTCATGGACCAATTAGGTCTAGTGTTCTATTTATAGAAGAGAGACCATGAATAAAATATTAAATTAAATCAATCTTTTCCAAAATTGATTCAATCTTATTCCTTATTTAATCAATCGTGATCAATCAATTCCATAATTGATTAATCTTTTCCCCAAATGACTAATTACTTCCATAAACGATTAGATCATTTCCATAAATGATTAATAACTTCCTTAAGTGATTAATTATTTCCATAATTGATTAATTCCAGGTTAATGAATTCTTAAATTAATTAACCACCAATTAAATATCACCTATTTAATTTTCGGGCTTGAATTAATTAATTTGCCCAAATAGATTTTAGGCCTTAAATTAATTAATTCATTATTTGAACTCTTTCAAACTTCCATAAATTTATATTTGAATTTCTTCAAATATTAATTTCTCTCACAATAATATATCAATATATATTATGTTTGTTTCCCTTAGTAAATTGAACATTTTCAATTTACATTTATTACTTAGTTGCCTCAAATTAGTTTATGAGCTACCAGTGGGACCTAATGGACCTGCAGAACAGAAGTTCGAACGATGTGAGATTAATTGGTCAAACTCATTAACCACATTAATCAATATTCGTTAACTGTGTGCTCATTCCACTATAGACTCACAGTTGCACTCTTCTCACTACAGCCATATTTTATGTGTCCACAGATATAGACCAATATCGACTAGTTAGTCCTTCACGAGTGTCCGCAACACCAGCTGGGTCAAATTACCGTTTTACCACTGGGTTACTTCTATTTCCTTAAGTACCAATTCTCCTTTAATGAACAACCTGTTTGTGGTCCAACCATCAAACAGAAAACCCTCCGTGCCATTGAGGGTAGGGCTCTTTGTTCAAGACTCGGAGTAACCACTTAAGGGAACACTCATCTGCTTCCCTAAAGTCGGGAATGAGTGAATTCCATCTTGTACGATTATGTTCCCAGCTCCTCATTCGGTCTTGTCCCCAAAATGGTAGGCTTATTGAGTCGGCGTATTGGCCACTCTCACCCATACAAATCAAATGACAATCTCTCATGAGCAGGACTCCATAATCAACTCAGGATTAAGACTAAGTTGTCTAGGTCGTCCTAGTGAAATAGAAAACCAACTAGTTAACGGTGTTATAACTAGTGGTTACTATTTCGCGGTCCGGTCTTATGCAAAATCATTGCATAGGATACCCCCACTCGCATGTCTCCTACACGTTCGATCGCAGCGTTTGTATCAAATACAAAGTGGGTCGTATCCATAGTGTCACCAGGATAAGGCACCCAGTCTTATCCCTATACCATAGACCCTTTAGGTTGTTTCTTGAACAATGATCCCACATGTCGCTACATATAGTTTCAGACTCATATTACAGCCTTGGATGTCTAGTTTATTTGATTAGGGTTATTTTTAGGCAAAGACAAATATAAAATAACTAATAACAATTAATGGAAAATATATCAATATTATTTCATTAATATCCGATCAACAGTTACATTCACTATCTACGAGTTTTAGGGCATAAAACCCAACTTTAAAAGAATTGCAAACTCTAAAAAATAACTTAATATGTCTGTGTGGATCTTCGTTTGGAAGTCTAGAGAATTTGCCCATTGTATTCAACATCTGGAAAATCACTTGTTTAAGTTGAAACTGTGGAGCATCAATCGGTGGCTCCAAAATTACTGGATTTAATGTATGGAAAACTGGTAAGGCGTAGTCCTTTATTGCTCTATTGCGATCTTCAACAATTTAGATTTGATTTTCTTGTTGTGGCATCAGTAGAACTGGAGGAACTGGAGGAATTCTCCCGCCATTCTACTCCCTTCCACGATTCTGTGGATCAACTTGAGGATTGACTCCAGGAGGTTCCGTTGGAAACTCTTGAATATAAGATGCTTCCTTTAGAGATTCTTGTGCGCTCAACTGTTGTTGTTCCTTTTTCTTTCGTCTTTGTTCCTTCCTTCGACGACGAAAGGTTCTTTCTATCTCCGGATCAATGTCAAGGAGTGGATACCCCCTATTCATGTACTAACTCCAACCTGCAAAAGAAAAAATAATGCCAACTGAGGTAAATTTCCCTTAGAGACCGAAATGCGGTCGCAATATGATCGCAATTTCAAAAATAAATCTGGTTTCACTTTTTGTCCCCGACAACGGCGCCAAAAACTTGGTGCAGCAGAGGCTGAAATGGATGGATGTGAGATAAGATGATACATGTTAAGTAAGATAAATACAGCCAACCTTAGTGCAAGTATACACTGTCGCACGTAGTAATAAAAAACCATAGAAGTATTCCAAGGGTATCGATCCCACGAGGACTAAACTGGAAATTCAGATTTGATGAAGAAACTACTCAACTTGATTGCTTAAAAATAGGTAACCAAAGAAAATAAGTTTGATTGATTGGGTTTTTTTAAAAGATAAATAAAACAAGCAAGTAAATAAAAAAATAACAATAATAAACAATGAGTTATTCAACATGGATTCATCCTTAAGGCAATAACCTTAATCATGAAGTATTTAACTTAAGCCTATTCAATGCAGTGCGTCAGATTTAACTTCTATTTATCCTTGCTCCTAAGAATCGTTAGAAGGCTAAGCGAGTACCGTTATGCACATTTTTGTGACTCGACTCCAACATAGATAATCCATGAATGCAACCAATAACCCTATAGTCGATATAGGGTGACTTAGGCAGATTGCCCTATACCGCCGAAAAATCTCTTTCAAGCTTTTTCTCCTATATCACCTTTATGAGAACCGATATCGTCTATCCATTTTGAGATCAAACTCATATAGCATGCAAAGTCTAAGTGATCAAGTTAAACTCAGCAAGATTAGAGTGATAATCAATAAAGAATGACATGCATTGAACAGTAACTTAAGCAAATAAAACACTTTCAAGCTATCGGACCATAAGGGAATTCACCATATTGAACCCCTCAATGGAACTTAGATACTCATTGTGAGATAATGTGCAAATGAATGCATTTTCATTGAAATAAGAATGTAAAGAATACATAATAATGAAAATTATTACGAGCTGGAAATAAAGAAGACAGCTAAATATTATGGGTTTTTCTATTTACTCAATCCTTCTAGATTTCGCTAAGACACTCCACTCTCTCGCTTCTACAAGTGGGAATGAGTGAAAATCCCTACAAACCCTAAGGTTTGATGTCTAACTCAGGTTAGAATTCAGTCATCTAAGAAGGACCTCAGACATCCCTATTCATAGGCGTCAACTAGGGTTCTGTCACCACCCTCTTCTTCCAAATGTATTCTACTTGAATTTGAATTCGAATCTCGAGCTTATATAGTGTAGAAAATGGTTGAGGAGCTGTGACATAGGTGCTGGAAGGTAGCCAAGTCAGTTTCGGGGTCAAAACAACTAGTTAGGTGCGAAGAAGACTCGTCAACAATGACCCACGGATGACTCGGAACGACTTCAATTTTTCAAGAAATGCGGTCACATTTCATTTTGCCTTCCTAGAATGCGGTTGCATTTCTAAGGAAATTCCGACTTTTACTTTTTTTTCCTACACAACAATAAACTTAGTCAAATTCTCTTAAAATCAAGTCTTTTTAAGCACAAATGAGCATAATTTGACAAAAGTGATTTTCAATACCCTAACTTAACAACATAAGTATATTTTGAGCTCGGGAACAGTAAATTGATCACAATATACAACATTTGACCAAAAAATGAGCTCGGGAACTTTTCTTTTAACAATTAATAAAATCTAAACAATATGAAAACATAATTTTAACAAGTGATGAATAAGAGCTAGTTTGATCACATTATTAATTGTTCTGGACGAAAAACTGACATAGTTCGTTCCTTGAGAAGAGTTTTTTTTATGAAAAGTATCGGCGGTAAACTTATGCATGCCTGGTCGAACGAGTTTGTCGAGTCCTTATGTTGGGGGAATTATAATAACAAACCTGCGCCAGTTGATCTATGCTCATGTGGGCTCGTTTGCATACTATAATTATTTCTACTTTTCCAATTAATTATGAAATCAAAACGTAGAAAATAGAAAATCGATTGGGATAGCTACATTCTCAAAAATGACACACAAAACCACTTTTAATAACTAACTAACTAACTCTGTGTAGATATATATTTATACATATAAATATATGTCTGACAACATGTTGGGGTGATTCGAATAACAAACTAACCCTAATTCATCTATGCTCATGTTGGCTCGTTTGATAAGTATAATAATTTATACTTTTGCGATGAATGAAAGAATGCAACAAACATTATTCTTCACTATATTTATCTATGTGTTTTAACAATGTTGATGTTAAACTATTCTTTGATAGTACTTTTTGTTTTACTAAGGAAATAAATTTTCTTTGATTTTAGATTCTTTACTATCAAACAACATAATCAGATGGTAAACAAAAATTGTAAATTTATAAATCTATGAGCAAAATTTATCATGCAATATGATTTAATTAGGTGGTATAAGAAGTTGAATGTATTATGAACTCGGTAACAATACAGTTATGAAATGCACAAATATAGAAAAAGATACAACAAAACCCAACTGCACTCTCCAAATTTTGGAAATGGTCTTTCTCTCTCCTATATATGCAAACCTATTTAAGACCCCATGCACAACACCATAAGTCATGTATGTGATACACCAATATCCCAAAAACTCAACCTCTATAACCCGTCTAGTTTTTGCAATTAATTTGTTATTCGCCAATGTCTTTGCAACGTGGTTCTTTCCTTTTCATCCCATGCCTCCTCCTTACCATATCTTTTTCTTCCACACTTGTGGCAACTTCTAGAACCATATTCGCAATAGTACCCAATCCAAAAGTCTCAAATGTTGCAACGCCTGCTAGTGTAGCAACATTCAACAAACAACCATCTCAACAGATAACTGAAGATCATAAGGCATCAAGTTCTAACGGTTACAACACTTTTAAAGTTTCGATGCCATCGAATACGAGTCCACAAAAGCCTGAATCGACCTTTATAAACTGCAAACCTAAAGGTCCAATTAGATGGCCTGCTCCCAATCCAATCCACAATAATAACGTGCCTATGTGCTAAGCCCCTCGATGGAGTTAAAAACTCACAAATTCCTTGTATCTATATGCATTATTACTTAATCAATCATTGATTATTTTTATATATTTTTTTTTACTCCATATCATTTTAATTTTATTTCCTTTTGTAAGGTCTATTGATTTACGTTGCATGCATCCTGAATTTATGGAAAGAAAAAAGACTTAACCTAAGGAAGATCGAGTATAATGAATGAATGAAATTTGATTCACGTGAAAAACAGAGACAAGTTTTAAGTGTTCAAATTTCAAAAATTTGCACAACATTTTCATCCACTTACAACTTCAGTAACATCTCGACATTAGAGTTGTAAAATTTCAATATTTTAAATTAGGAAAAAAACAACTACTTCCATTTGTCGTTAATGATGTTGATTGATAATATCAATGTTATTTGTTTTGACTTATATGAACTTTTCCGTTTTAAATCGATATATTATGCTTTTCCTTTTATAGCATGTGCCGAAATGGATGAAGTTTTATATTTTGATTACAATTTTATGTCAAATAACTAATTAGAAAGAGTATGTTAAAAGAGGAAAAAAATCATTTAAAAATAATATTTAATGACTAAATTGTATTTTTGAAAACGAAAATTGTCTTTCATCAAACATTTTAAAAAATATTATAAAATCTAAACAATATGAAAACATAATTTTAACAAGTGATGAATAAGAGCTGGTTTGATCACATTATTAATTTTTTTGGCCGAAAATCTGACCTAGTTCGTTCCTTGAGAAGATTTTTTTTATGAAAAGTATCGGCGGTAAACTTAAGCATTCCTGGGCTCGTTTGATTACTATAATTATTTCTACTTTTGCGATTAATTATGAAATCCAAACGTAGAAAATAGAAAATCCATTGGGATAGCTACATTCTCCAAAATGACACACAAGACCTCTTTTAATAACTAACTAACTAACTTTGTGTAGATATATATTTATACATATAAATATATGTTTGACAACATGTTGGGGCGATTCGAATAACAAACTAACCCCAGTTCATCTATGCTCATGTTGGCTCGTTTGATAAGTATAATTATTTCTACTTTTGCGATGAATGAAAGAATACAACAAACATTATTTTTCACTACATTTATCTATGTGTTTTAACAACGGTGATGTAAACTGTTCTTTGATAGTATTTTTTTCTTTTACTAAGGAAATAAATTTTATCTTTGATTTTAGATTTTGTAACGACCCGACTAAAGAGGGAATACAAAAATACACAAGGGGTCGCTACAACATGCACGAGTACGAAAAAAACATTGTAAACTTTAAATCGGAAAATAACAATGTTTTTCATTTAATTCAAATAGGGCCCAAAACATGAATAAGTTCCTCAAATATATAACGAAATAGAAACATCTGAATAAATTCCAAACGTAGAAACAATCGTTTCAAAACAAAGGTTCAACATAAAACAAGTTCTAGGATGAGAGAAACTGAATCCCTAAGGAAAAACGACATAGTTTGAAACAGCAGTCCCATAGCCAGCCAAGCCCGACCCTTGCCAATCGCCAACGCTCTCAAGTACCACCGTAAAAGGAAAGATATGTAGCATGGGTGAGTATATAAGAATATACTCAGTAAGTAGCCCACTTAAGAGCCCAAATTGAAAACATGAGATCTAGTAACTTGAAACAGAGTTTTGGAATTTATGGGTCTTAGCGACATATGGACCTAACTGAACTAAACATTTGGATTTCTAACCCTAGGGCCACAACTGATCACATAAACATGCTCTGTCTAGGGTGTTAACCTATCCCCAACCTGTGCCAACTAGAGTGTTGTGTGGGTCAGTCGGTTAAGGTAAGTAAACTAGAGACTAGGTGGCCACCTCTAGCAGAACTACACCTATCCCAACACAACACCCCTGAATGTAAAGATAAAAATATGGTGGAGCAACTAACGCATGTAAACATGCCTGGTGCCAACTGGCGCACGAACAACGTGCCTAATCATAAGCTCAACACCGTCCTGAACTGAAAGAGCGCACGCTAGCGTGCCTGAAAGTGAGCTCTAACAGTCAACTAATAGAACACACGTAAACGTGCCTGGTAACTAAGTTCTATCAGTCCTGAGATGTGATAGCGAGCATAGCTAGCTATTTTTCTCTGATTAATTAAGCTAGTCTTTTACAATTATTTGCCCAAATTTATGCATTTTTATGTTTTATTTGTAGGAAGTATGTGTTTGAAGCTTAATTCAGCAGTTGGAGTCAAATGGAGTTTTCAATGTAAAAAAAAAAATAAAATAAAATTCACAGCGTTTCGACGCTATCGACAAATTTTCCAAAATTACGGGTCGCGACAGCGTCGCGACACTGTCTGTAGCGTCTCGACGCTATCAGCAGATTTTCTATATAATCTTCTTTTCATGCTACGGCCAAGGGGAGCCCAATTGGTGAGATTTTAGCCCTAATTTCGACTAGAGACATTTTGTGGGAGCTAAAGGCAAGGCCAAGGAATGGGAATCAAGCGAGAAGACGTGGAGATCGTGGCGGGGACATACGGTGTCGGCGGATTCGAGTTTTCCTTTCTCTTTCCCTTAACTCTTGTAGTTTTTATGGCTTTTCTTTCAATTAGTGTTTGTAGTTTAAAGACTGTGAATTGCTAGTTGTTTGTCTTAGGGATTGATGTAGTTGTTTTAGTTTGTTGGATTGATTTGTGGTATGAATATGCATTTATTTTACCTATGCAATTATGGTTAAATGCTTTCAATTACTTGATCACTAGTTGAATGATTTGAGTGTTGAATCTTGCTTGGGAGAGGGGATTTGGCCTAAGACTTACTTTATTTAATTGCATGACTAAAGTAGAAATTCTAAGTTTGTGACGGGATTTGGAATAACTTTAGAAGTTGCTTGAAGAACTAAACTCAAAGCCTTGCATGTTAATGAACTTAGATAGGGATATCAAGTTGGTTGCATGCATGAGAATCAATTATGCTCGGGGAGAGATAGTTGTGATAAAAGGTTCCTAGACTTGGTAGAATAATTGCATGCTAAATTATTCCCATTAATTAATCATCATTCTTAATCAATGAAATCAATTCCCTAAGAATCTTTCCATTTGAGTCTCCACTTTTATTTTATGTTTTTTTTGTCTTAGATTTTACCTTTATCATTGAGTTTTGCTCCCTAAATAAAATTGAGCAAGATAATTCACAATACTTGATTTGCTTAAAAATCCAATCCAGAGGACGACATTCGAATTACATTCACTATATTATTACTTGACCCGTGCGCTTGCGGTAAGGAAAAGTCCACATCAAGTTTTTGGCGCCGTTGTCGGGGATTGGCACATTTAGTTAAATTGATATTGTGAAAAAATTGTTTGATCTTAATTTAGGGTGTATTTTTACTTTTTTAGGTTGATTGCATTTTTTTCCTTATTTGTTTCCATATTTGTTTTTCTAGCTTAGTTTTTCTTTTAGTTGTGTAATCTTTTTCTTATTTGTTTCTTGTTATTCCTTTTTAGATTAGTTTTTCCTTATTTATTAGTTTCCTTATTTGTGTTTTGCCATATTTATTTTTGCATTCCATATTAGGTTATTTTGTTTCCTTTTCTAGATTATATTTTCCATATTTAGATTAGTTGTTTTTCTTTTCTTTATTTCTTTCCAGAATTGTTTTCTTTCCTTTTTAGGGTAGTTTTGCTTTTGTATGCGTAGTAGTAGAGAATTGATACCGTTGGATCCCGAGATAGAAAGAACAATTCATAGGATTCGAAGAGAAAATAGAGAAATTATTCACATGGCTGTCCAAAATCAACCTGAGGAGCCTAGGCCTATTAGAGATTACTTTCAGCCCGTGTTTCAGGGGCAATAGTCGGGGATTGTCTATGCCCCGATTAATGCCAACAACTTTGAGCTGAGGACTGGTCTCATTCACAAACTTACCCAAACTCAACCTTTAGCTTGCTGTCCAAAGATCCAATAACGCTCCAAACTGACGATTTAATCCCCAAAAGCTAAGAGAACCTTGCAAACACATGCAAAAATCTATGGGTACTCCTTCAACACAAATAAGTCATCCAAAACTTGACTTAGTTCACTTAACCAAAGCCGAAATTGCTTAAACACGCTGAAACTCGAAGATTCAACACCCAATTCGTCGGATACGAAAAGAACGCTTGCTGAACATAAGGAATAATGAATGGGTAATCAACTAAACTCAAAAACCAACCAAGGAAAACCTTCTAAACACTTACCGACTGGACAACACATCGGAAAAACGTCGAAAACGCCCATGAAAAGCTGTTGGTCGCGCCTAACACTACTGCTGTCGGAAAAATTACTGATTTGAACACACCCATGCTGCTACAACACGAAAAACAGAGAAGGGAGAGACTGGGAGTGAGAGATCGGCGAGAGAGAGAGATTTGCGAGAAAACACCAAAAGCTCACCTCGAAAACATCTCCCACCCTTCGCACGTGCGTCTTGTTGGTGCACTGTCCGCTGCGGTTCCAAGCTCGTCGGAGGGAGAAGACGCCGGCTTTGAGGACAATGACTAGAGATGTTGGTCGGCCCAATGGAACACGCAGGGAGTTGAGGCTGGGTTTTACAGCAGTAAGGAGGAAGGGGGAAAAAGAGTGTTGCGATGAGGGCTGAAAATCGAAGAAGAAGGAGAAAAAGAAAGTGGTTGCCGGCTGGCTCAACACAAGGGAGAACTAGGGCATCTGCCACTTCAAGGTTATTACCAAAGTGCCCTTTTTCCATTTACCTATAACGTTGACGTTACAATCTTCCCTCCTTAAAAACGTTCGTCCTCGAAAGTCGCTAGTCTTGAAAGAGTTTTGTGTACCTTGCTCTCATGTCTTCTTCTCGCTCCCATGTAGCTTCCTGAACCTGATGATTCTGTCAAAACACTTTGACCAAAGCTATCTCTACCTATTACGAAGGGTTTTGCGATCTCTGACGAGGATTCAAATTGGTTTCTCTTCATAACTCAAGTCTTCATCAAGTCTCAAAGGCTCAAAATCAATCACATGAGACAGGTCTGTCATGTATCTCTGAAGCATAGATACATGGAACACGTTATGAACTGAAGAGAGGGATGGTGGTAAGGCCAAACGATAAGCCACTGGACCAACTCTCTCCAAAATCTCAAATGGACCTATAAAAACCTGGGACTTAACTTCCCTTTCTTTCCAAACCTCAAAACCCCCTTCATATGTGCAACTTTCAGAAACACAAGGTCTCCAACTGCAAACTCCAAGTCTTTAGCTTAGTGTCTGCATAACTCTTTTGCCTGTTCTGAGCCGTCTTCATCCTCACTCTAATCTTCTGGATTGCTTCGTTAGTAACTTTAACCAACTCAGGTCCAAGAAGTTTGTGTTTGCCAACTGCATCCCGATAAATAGGCGACCTACATCTCTTCCCATACAAGGCTTCCAACGAAGCCATGCCAATAGTTGCTTGGTAACTGTCGTCATAGGAAAATTCCATCAAATGCAAGTGGTTGCCCCAACTGCCTGCAAAGTCCAATGTACAAGCTTGCAACATGTCTTCCAACGTCTGATTCAATCTCTCTGTCTGACCATCAATATGTTGATGAAAAGTTATACTAAAATTCAACTGTGTGCCCAAAGCTTTCTGGAAATCGATCCATAAATTTGAGGTACGGGGGTCTCTATCTGAAACAATTTTAACTGGAATGCAACCTGACAATTTCTTCCATGTATAACTGAGCCCACTTCTCAACAGAATATGTAGGCTTTCCTGACAAGAAATGTGCTGACTAGTGAGCCCATCGACGATCACCCAAATCACTGTGAAACCTCTAGCAATTCTAGGCAAACCGATGAACAAGTCCATGACTACTCCCTGACATTTCTGATGATTATACATTTGTAAGCTTTAATGTATTTTTATGATGATTATACAGAAAACCGAGTTTGAGAAGCAAAACTGAAATTTTAAGAGAATTTGGATGAATTCGAAGGCTTTTTGGGCAATTTGAAGAATAATCATGGAAGATCCAAGCCCTAAAGTCCAAGAAAAGAAGATAATTGAAGTGGGAGGCCCAAAAAGCCCAAAAGATTAATGAAAGGAGGACAAAATCCGCAATTAAGGCTTCTAGAAGGCCTAGCGTCGAGACGCTAGGTGATCAGCGAAGGAAATCCAAAAATCGTGATAGCATCGCGACGCTGTCTACGTAGCGTCGCGATGCTGCGACGACTTCAGCCTTAAGACAACATGATGTCACAGCGTCTTGACGCTGTGACGTAGCGTCTCGACGCTGTCGGCTTATTCAGCAAGAAAGGTCCGGATTTTGCACTTTAAAAAGGGCCCTTCGCTTTGGTAAACATCATCCCATTTTTTGGGGAGCTCTCCCCTAGCTCAATAAAGAGAAAAAGTGAGAAAGTATTGTGGAGAGAAAGGTTGGAATTAAGCGAGATTCCAAGGCTCAAGATTCGAGATGATCGTAGCGGGAGCTTGGGATCGACTTATCGATTATCTCTTTCTTACTTCTTTATAATTCCTTGTTGTAATTTGAGTTAGGCCTATGGATCAAGATCACTTGGGCAAAATCATTCCCATTCGTGAGTAGATCTTGAGACCTAGGGTCGTTATTCTAGTTAATTGGATATTGTAGCGCAATTAATTGGATTATTTAATGAATTTCTTCATATTTCATCTATGCAATTTTTGTTTAATGCTTTTAATCTCTTGATCACGGATTAACTGTTACGTTGGTCTAAATTTATACTCGACAGAGAGAATTTAGATTAGATCCTACTTGCATGGCTAACGATTGCTTGGAGCACGAGAGTGAAAGAGAATTGTTAAAAATTGATTATGAAGTTGCTTAATGCCATACTATGATTAACTGAGGAGATGGACACATGAATTAGTTATGCTAGTATGAGATGTGGAGGAGCTTGAAAGAGAAATCTGCTTAAAATTACTTCTAGATTTATGAAATTGATGATTATTAGTTACATACATCCATGTAATTGAGCTACAAATCCAAGAAAGCTAGATAACACCCTAGGTCAAGCCCCCTTAATTGGATATTTTCATTTTGTTATTGCATGTTTATTTTTATTAATTCCTTAAATTTTTGCACTATCATTCGAGTTGATCTTCTAAATAAAATTAAAACATGATGGTTCTTGGTACTTAATAGAATTAATTCAATTTTCCTGTGGATTCGAAACTCGGTATTACTCACCGTTTTATATTACTTGTGACGACCCGTGCGCTTGCAATAATCGCTCAACAATAAAAAAGGGCGAACTATGAGCTTTAGTCAGAACCTCGTTTTTGAGCTCATCACTCTCAGGAATGCATAATCGCCCTCAAAAGAGAAGGCCATCATCTGAGGATAGGGAAAACTCATCTCCCTGACCTGTGTCTATCTGGTGGAAGAGGTCATAAAGGCTGGGATCCTCCTTCTAAGAGTCTATGATATGTTTTCTCGATGTTGGCTAAATTGTCAACGGGCTAACTATGAGGCAACTCCTTTCATTAGGACTGCAATTCCTACAAGTTCCATGTCCATCCTTAAGTGAGTCTGGTCTGTGGTTAAGGCCGAAGTGTGTGTCGTCTTTCTACTGAGTGCATCTGCAACCACATTCGCCATAGTTGGGTGGTAAGGAATCTATACATCATAATCCTTCACCAACTTGAGTCATCTTTGTTGCCTCACGTTCAGTCCCTTTTAGGTGAAGAAATACTTAAGGCTCTTGTGGTCTGTGAAGATTAGGATCTGCTCACCATACAAGTAATGTCTCCAAATCTTCAGAGCAAAAACAACTGTTGCAAGCTCCAAATCATGAGTTGGGTAGTTGTGTTCGTAGTTCTTCATCTGGCAGGAAGCATAGGCAATCACCTTCATGTTCTGCATAAGAAAACAACCTAAACCTTTCTTGGAA
The DNA here is from genome assembly GCA_036850905.1 of Luffa acutangula. Classification (NCBI taxonomy): domain Eukaryota; kingdom Viridiplantae; phylum Streptophyta; class Magnoliopsida; order Cucurbitales; family Cucurbitaceae; genus Luffa; species Luffa acutangula. The sequence continues at coordinate 22,826,525 of CM072087.1, forward strand.
GCATCACTGTGAACAACGAAAGAACCTGATTCATATGAGACAGTGAGCATTGATGTTGAAACAAATCTTTGCTTGAGTTCTGAAAACTTGCTTCACAAGCGTTGCTCCACGCAAACGAACAACCCTTTCGGGTCAACTACGATAGTGGTGTGGTTATCCTGGAAAAAATCTTTCCCAAAGCGACTATAGTAACCTACTAACCCCAAGAAATTTCGAACTTTAGTGACCGTAGTCGGATGAGCCCACTTAGTTACTGCTTCAACCTTCGTTGGACCAACTGAAACTCCTTCTCTCGACACCACGTGTCCTATAACGAACACCTGTTGAGCCAAAACTCACACTTAAAGAACTTGGCACATAGTTGGTTGTGTCTTAGAGTTGTCAAAACTCTTCTGAGGTGTGCCTCGTGTTCCTCATCTGACTTGGGGTAAACAAAGATGTCACCGATGACCACGATCACATGGGTGTCGAGAAATTCCTTACACACCCTGTCCATCAACTCCATGAACACTGCAAATGCATCTGTCAACCCAAAAGACATTATTGTGAACTCGTATTGCCCGTATCTATGTTAAACGCGGTCTCGGGCATATCTTTATCTCTTATTCTCCATTGATGTTAGCCTGACTGTAGATCAAACTTTAAACATACTGATGCTTCTGGCCACTGGTCGAATAGATCATCTGTTCGAGGGGGTGGATGCTTGATCTTGATCATTTCTTTGCTAAACTCCCGGCAGTTTATGCACAAACGCATTAACCCATCGTTCTTCGATAAAAAGAGAACTAGTGCTCACCAAGGTGAGACCTCGGGGCGTATGAAACTCTTGTCCATGAGTTCCTATATCTTACCTTGAGCTCCTTCAACTTTGCTAAAGTCATTCTGTAGAACACCTTGGAAATAGGGATTGTGTATGGCTCAAGCTTCATGCTAAAATCCTTCTCGAATCGGAGGTAACCATGGTATATCTTTAGGAAAACAACCAACAAACTCATTAACCACTGGCAAGAAACTCCATGCTCCTTGGCTAACGAGTCTCTTCTTGCCTCTAGTGCCAACACTACCTTAGAAACAACTCCTAATCTGGTTCGCTTAAACTTGCAGCTCGCTCCTTCTGGTGGCTAGTGCTTGCATAATTTGCATCAGACGATAGTCTAGAGTCCGAGTTTATGAGCTTAAAGCACTTCGCCGCCTTTTACCCATCATTACCACATTTGAGACACACTCTCGTGCCTGTTAGACATCTTCCATCATAATGCTTCTCACACCTTAGGCATAGGGGTTTATCATAATTGGAATTTCGTTGAATGGTCAATCGACTGTTTTAGAAATTCTGATGTGGCCAATTAGAATCCCAATTAAATTCCCTCTTCTAATTTGAGCTAGATCCTTGGTCATTAGCTACAGGGGCTGCTTTTAGGGTCTGCATGCCAAGGAACGTAGCTACTCAAAGGGCTACTACATAATATGCTAGGGCAAAAACAGTCACGATCCTGGAAACATCTCTTAGGCCCATAATGAATCTTTCTATGGACTCCCACCAAAGGAAGGCGTCATTCTCAAACATGGAGACTTGCATAAAACTTACTGTGCCTCAGAACACTTCAAGTAGTGAAAAATCGCCTAAGTCTAGAACCACCACACTAACCACTGTGCTAGGTCTACTGACAATCTGATCAATGACGACTGAGGATCATATATTCTTGGAGTCCTGGAGGTATCTTGTTTCCTCGGAAGAGCTTAACTTATTTTGATTTGCATGTAGTGCCTGAATTGCTAAGGCATTTTACATGAGAGTCTGTAAAACCTCCATAGTCAAACTGTTTGTGCTAAGGTGCTGGCTCAATGAGTTTCTAACTAATTGGTTGATTACTCGCCTAAGAGTCCATGGCCAGTCTGTCTGTTCTGGGGGTACCTGTCCTCTACCACCCCTGTCATGACCTTGTCCTTGTCTTGCAGAACCTCTTCATTGGAGGGGCAAAGCTTAACATATAAGAGGTATCTTGAGGACGAGCTAAAATCATTCATGCTAAACATAACGAGGCAAGCTCATATTAACCAAAGTAACTGAAATTAACTTATTCAAGTTTTCATGCATAACATAGATCATCATTCTTTAAACCCTTTCTTTCTTGGTACTAACATACCTGGCGCTGACGAGGCGTCTTTACTTGTGCTTGGTTGTGGGGAAATCTGATGCTTACGATGTAAGCGAGTCTACAAAACCTAAAAACTAGGCTCTGATACCAATTGTAACGACCCGACTAAAGAGGGAATAAAAACATACATAGGGGGTCGCTACTACATGCACGAGTACAAAAAACTTTGTAAACTTTAAAGCGGAAAATAACAATGTTTCTCATTTAATTCAAATAGGGCCCAAAGCATGAATAAGTTCCTCAAATATATAACGAAATAAAAACAGTTGAATGAATTCCAAAAGTAGAAACAATTGTTTCAAAACAAAGGTTCAACATAGAACAAGTTCTAGGATGAGAGAAACTGAATCCCTAAGGAAAAACGACATAGTTTGCAGCTGCAATCCCATAGGCAGCCAAGTCACGACCCTCGCCAATCGCCAACGCTCTCAAGTACCACCTGAAAAGGAAAGATATGTAGCATGGGTGAGTCTATAAGAATATACTCGGTAAGTAGCCCACGTAAGGGCCGAAATTGAAAACATGAGATCTAGTAACTTGAAACTGAGTATCTGAATTTCTTGGTCTTAGCGACATATGGACCTAACTGGAATAAACATTTGGGTTACTAACCCTAGGACCACAACTGATCACATAAACATGCTCTGTCTAGGGTGTTAACCTATCCCCAACCTGTGCCGACTAGAGTGTTGTGTGGGTCAGTCGATTAAGGTAAGTAAACTAGACACTAGGTGGCCACCTCTAGCAGAACTACACCTATCCCAACACAACACCCCTGAATGTAAAGATAAAAATACGATGGAGCAACTGACGCACGTAAACATGCCTGGTGCCAACTGGCGCACGAACAACGTGCCTGATCATAAGCTCAACACCGTCCTGAACTGAAAGAGCGCACGCTAGCGTGCTTGTAACTGAGCTCTAACAGTCAACTAATAGAACACACGTAAACATGCCTGGTAACTAAGTTCTATCAGTCTTGAGATGGGAAAGAAACACACTCTAGCTATGTAAGACTTAAGAAACACACTCTACCTGAGGCCCTAAAACGTAGTCGAGGTCCTTATCTTAATCCTTTCCTCAAAGGTAATTATGATCTCTAAACAACTATAAGGCTACCAAAAATTCGGCAGCAGACGTAGACCTCCTTCAAAGAGTTCGAGTTGGGAACAACTCTCATTCCTAAAAACTTCATGCATAGCAACCTCAATAGGGTTGAAGATGTCCAAATCACAAACATAGGAATGACAAGAAAAAGATTTCATAGGACCTAGTATTTCGCTGGGGGTGAATAGTTTTGTTCATAAAAAGGAAGATGGATCCATTGCGGCTATGCTTTGATTGACAAGAGTTTAATAAATGTCAGTAATGAACAGGTGTTTTCTCCTCACATGAATATTCTTTTGACCAACTTCATGGAGCGAAAGTATCCTAAGAAAACAAGTAATATTTGGAATACCATCAATTGTGCATCGAGGAGGTTAATATCTCCAAAGGCCACCTCCTTAACCAAGTACAACCATTATGGATTTTCTTTTTTGTGATGCCTTATGGACTCATGAATACCCTTGCAACTATCATGGATCTCATGAACCAGGTTTTCAAGAGTTTTCTAGACTTGCTCATCAAAGTGTTTATAGATAGCATATTTGGTTTATGTCAAGCCTAAGGAGTAACATGAGTTGTATCTTCGGCAAGTTTAGATGACTTTGAGAAGTAGTGAGTTATATGCCAAATTTTCTAATTACGAGTTTTGACTGGACAAATTTTCTTTTCGCAAGCATGCAGTTGCTAAAGGTAATATTGTGATGGGTAAGTCCCCATGGAAAAGGGGCAACTTTCGTCTAGTTTGTGATTGCGTGTAACTGATAAGTTTTTCTCTTGAATAAATCTTTCTCTTAATATATCTCCTATTGTTTCTCAATTTTTGGAGAATGTGGGGTTGTATAATTAGGCCCCCGCCTGGAACGCCAAATGAAATAGGTGGCCGGGTTCGTAAGTTCTTTGTTCCAAACATAGTGGACCTTTTAAAAGTGGAAGTAGTTTGCAGTCGGCCTAGACTTGACATAGTGGCAGAGATTTGTAGTTCCCTTAGTCTAACAGGTTACTGTGGGAAGTTTGTTCAAAACGTTTCTAGTATGACCAAGTGGACTCACAGAAATCACCAAGTGAAAATGCAAAAAAAAAAAAAGAGTTTTCATAGGAATATGAAGCACTTCCTCGCATAGGAAGGGCTCAACATAAGACAAAGAAGATGGTTGGAATTGGTAAAGGCTTGTGATTGTGAGACCAAATAACATCCTAACAAGGAGAATGCAATGATTGATGCACTAGTAGGAGAGCAATAAGTATGATGTCCTTGGTGTCATCTCATGGTACATCACTAAGGGAGCTTGATCGTCCAGAAATCGAGTTGTCAGCGGGAGGCGTGCTAACATGATTGGCTCTCAACTTTCAATGGTGTCTAGTTTGAGAAAAAGCAACTTGTTTATGTTCAACAAGAGGGTTTAGAATGATTACTACCTTAGTGAGGTAGGTTAAGAAGGTTTTACTCGCACTCATGTTTTAGTCTCATTGCACCAAAGGAAACTATGTGGTCCAACAAATTATCCTTTTAAGAAAGAGTCGTTAGAAAACTCACAAGGCACCTTTTCTAGTAATTTTGGTAGTACCAAGATGCATAAGAGTTTAAAATGAAAATGTTGTGAACTTCACTAAAGGGCTACCAAGGTCAATGGAATGTTATATAACATTTTGGATAATTGTTACCGTCTAACAAAGATTGCACATTTTGCCCTTTGTAAGGCCACCCATCATGTGGAAGTGAGAGTAGCTTTGCAGTAATTGAAAAGTATCTTTGGCTAAGAGGATAGAGGTTTGAGTCCCTCCCAAACATCAATATTGTAAGTGAATTAAGTTTTCCTAATGTTTGGTGGTGAGGAAAAACGGGCCTCAGAGGAGATCATTAGCTAGTAGTTGTTTTTATTTATTTATTTATTATTATTAAATAGTTGAGTTAATGTGGTCTTTGGTGGGCTAAAGCATTTCATTATGTGAATCTATTATTTGATGTTGGGCAGAAATTTGTGGTGGTTTTGGCGACTATGTTACGATCGAGTTTTTGCATTGAGGTTTGGTCTTGTCACGTACCTTGAGATGCTCTTGAATGTGTAATAAGTACAATGTCTTTCTCTTAGGTGTTGTGGCCTTATTGACTTAATCAGGTTATGCTTGATGCGAGGTCTGACTCGTTCTGGTTGTTTGTTAAGTTTGGGTATGTGATGTTGCTCTCAAGTGATGTGGACAATTGTTGTATGGATTGTTCTGGTTATAGAAGTGTGTTAATCTTGTGTATCAGGTGCAAAATAAAATTTCGTAGTTGTTGAAGTTACGTCGTTGTGCTGCCGAAATTTTTTCAGGACGTTGCATGGCTCATGTGTCATTGTTAAGAAAGTGTAGTGAGAACCCTTCCAATGTGTAAAGGAATCAAATACTCGGTTTGGTAAAAGTATTATAACGGAATTAAAGGACTAAAGAATTGGCTTGAGAAAGAGAAGGTGAAATGGGGGCTAGTACCAAAACATGTTTCAGGACTGGCAACTTTCGAGGACGAAAGTTCTTTTAAGGTTAGTATGATGTAACAACCTAAATAAAAAAAAAAAGAGGGAAATGGGGGGACTTTTCCCCCCAAAATTTCGTTAAAGACAAAAAAAGGGGCATCTCTCTCCCTCTCACGATTCTCCCTCTCCCTCTCGGCACTCTCCCTCTCTCCCCCTCAGCCTTCAGCTCGCCGCCGCCTTAAGCTCACCGTCGCCGACCGTCGCGCCTCCGCCTCTGCTGTTCGCCACGCCGCCGCCACTCGCCGACGGTAAGGTCTCTCTCTCTCTCTATCTTTCTCGTTTTCGTCTCTCTCTCTAACTTGTTTCTCTCTCTCTCCGTTCGCCGCCTCCATGCGCCGTTGCCCTCTGCTGTAGATCCCCACGCGGCTGTCGCCGCTTACCTCACATTGTCGCCGCCTTGAGTTCCTTTGCAACCAAACAGCCACACGCCACTGCTGTCTTCAGACCCGATCACGCCGCCCTCCATTCACGCTCGCCGCCATCGTCGTCGGCGTTGTGCAAGTGGTGCGGACAATAACGTTTTTGGGTCGTTTTTAGCATTTTCCGGCGAGCTTCAGCAGTGGGTAAGTGAATTAAGTCTATGTTTGGTTGATTAAAGTGATTTAGAAAAATACCCATTGAGTTTGGTTAATGATTTCGAGGTACCCATAGTGATAAGAGACCGAATTTTAGAATTAAGGTGAAATTGGAAGCCCGGACAGCAAGCATCGATCTCTTTTAGCGAGTCTTGGCCTCCTCATTTTAAGTTGGATCTAAAGAAAATTATGAGAATTTGATGCCCCTAATTCTTAGACCTTTCTTGTGATTTTTTTTAGATTTGAGTTGCTTGTGGCGTGAGCGGTGTCGCATTGAATTAGTTGGTGGGTGCTTAAATCAAGTATATTCTTCACTATGTAAGTAACCTTACTACTTGGAAAGCCTTGGCTACGCTAGGCTATTTATTATGAATTGTTACATGCTTTGAATAGTACAGAACATGAGACATCGTTTATGTATGGATGGAATATGGAATGTTGGATATTGTGTGTTCTGGCGATATTAAATCTTCTGGTTATGAGTGTGTTCGTATATTTTGAATGCTCTGAATGTTTTGTGTTGTTAAGTATAGAATATTCTGCTTGGGTAAACCTTGAATGCTCTGAATGCGCTATGCTGGGTAAGATAGGATGTTCTATGTAGTTGGGTTTTGGATGCGGGACCGGACTCGCTTTGTTTTGTGGAAGTTCAGAGTCTTTTCTATTGTTCGGAAGTGTTATGGAAGTTTGTAGTTGGGTAGTTTTGAATATGGAAGTGTATTTTCTTGGTTACAGGTGATAAGAAATTTGGGAACACTATACATATGTCGTTATGCTGCCGAATTTTCTGTAGCATTACAGGGAACAATGAGGCTAAGTGTCGTGCTATCACTTGGATTACGATGTGCTAATATTGGTTGCTGGTCGTTTAGAGTATGCGCCTTTTCTACTTAGCGTTTTGGATGTTGGTTCGATAATTACGCATGAATGAGACGAAAGGCGAGGTAGTTAAAGCATGTGAAATTAGCCCTTCAGAGACCTTTATGGGAAAGAAACTTGATGGGTAGGTTGCAAGCTAAACCAGACTCTGTTAACAGGGGCCCTAACACGAAATGAGGATAGGTTACTTATTCCAGTAGGGACCGTGGCAATTAAACACCTAGGACTGAAATGTTTATAGACTGAGATGAGGAGCTAAATGGGCGGGACTCGGCTTCGCAGACTAGGTGCCATCTACTATCTGTGGGAGTAAAGTTCCGACTACAAACCCATGGACGCCCCACCAGTGAGTTGGTAGTTATAGTGCTATGCACACATAGGTGCCTTGATGGGTGAGACTTGGCTTCACTGACTGGGTGCCTTCTACCATCAGTCGAAGTAGAGATCTCTCGCGATTCCCACTTGTGTACCTCCAGTGAGTTGGTAAGCATGTGACAGGCTGGTTAATTGTCCCCGTGACCCGTACGTCATGATAAATGTAATGAACTGAACTGAACTGAAATGAAATGAAATGAAATGAACTGAAGTGAAATGAAATGAAACGAAATGGAATGACTATTAGGCCCTTTAATAGCAACTAACCCCCAAATATCCATGTAATGCTTGTAAATCTCCTCCTAATAGTAGCGTTACTTACTGAGTATCTTTAATACTCATTCTTTTCAAAACGTTTCCTTTCAGGTACAAGCAATGACATACGGAGCGCGAGACGGACTGCTGCCGACGAGCCATGGATTTCCTTAGGATAGACTTCCGCATTTTATGTTTTCAAAATTCCTTCTTTTGGAACTTGTTATGTGATGTTTTTAAGATTTATTCCGCTTAAAGTCTTTTGCTTGAATGGCTAAGATTTCTTCTTGTTTGTTTTAACTGGGATCCCAGGCTGAAAAGTTTCACGTATTTTCTAAGCATGTTTTACTTTAAATGTCATTTCATCGTTGTTCTTAGAAAAAAAAATGAAATGTATGTGGTAATGGCCCTAGGAATTTTTCATGAGAAGGTGGGTCATTACAGTTGGTATCAGAGCTCTAGGTTATAGGTTCTGTAGACTGGTTTACATCGTAAACCTCAAGTATGTCCATGGCTTATCAACAAGCATCCGGTCACCGCCAGGTATGTCAATGTTTATGTTACGTGAAGAGAGAAAAAAAAATGAGGATGCATAAATGGATTTATGAATGTGATGCTTTGTTAAATGCTTATTGTTATGTATTATTGTGGAAATGAAAGTGTTTAGGGCTTAAAGGAAGCCTTACTATCATGAAGTATATGCTTAAGTGTGAGATTAAAGTAGTCCGTATGGACAAGGAAAAAGAGATAATCATAAGAGGGTGAAGTTTTCAAATGTCACTAAATATCAGAGATGGTGTCTCTTGAGTAAAGCCTTGAAAGGAGCAATACATCATGAAAACTTGTGTGGAGTATAATGTTTGGTCGACTTGAAGGGTAATTCTGGATTTCTATGACACACTCCTAAAAGAATGAAAATTGAAGAGGCGTTGTATGAATGATAATATGAGGAATTCTTTTAGGTTACCTAGCTTTGTTGGTGTGGTCGACAAAGAAAGTTAAATAGCTTGGAAAAAAAAAACATGAGTTTCAAAAGGGAAAAAAATGTGGGTTGTGGGTTTGAATCGAAAAGTTACTTCTCCAAATATCTCGAGCAGCTTTGATTTGATTCATTCCGTCGTATGATGAAGAGGCCCCAGTTCAATAAGACCAAGAGAAAATTTTTCAAGTTTAAAAGCAAGGCCACGTAATTAAGCAAAATCTCCCCATCGGTTCATTTTAGAACTCCAAAGGAAAGATCTATGAGAATATTATAAGTGGAGACATGCTTTTTGGTGTTGAAGTTATTTCTTATTCGAAAAGTGAAAGACGACATCATAAGTTTGATGACTATATGAGAAAATGAAAAGTGGTATGGAAAAGTTTTGCTATCTTGGGAGACAAAAGAAATTAAAATGTTTAGACTCCAAGATCATGGGTATGGCTTGATTTCTGTTATGTGGTTTGTGTTTAGAAGTCATTAAAATGGGTGCAAGGAATCATGTTACTATTAGAAAGTGGGAACCCTTGTATGTGTAGATGGAAATAAATTGTGTAAGAGATGTGGGATATGAAACTCGACTTTAGTTTGAGAATGTTCCTCCAAAAGCAAAGGGTCAAGCTAGGACAAACTAGATAATGGAAGGGTTCTTTGGCAAGCATCTATCTTAATTCAAAGTTGGAGGAAACTTTTAGTTGGTGCAGATTGTTAACAATGGTTGCCAAAGAACTATTGAAAGGGAAATTTGAAGCTTTACTAGTGAGCAGGTAGGTTGTCGGGTGTGCTGTCGAAGTTTGAGAGATTTTGACTTTGGAACCAAATTAGTACAAGAAACTAATGAAGACAGCTTGAAATGAATGGAAGAGATTTGTTGGTATAAGATAAAGGGGATTGGACCTTCCAAGCTTACCATCGGCATCAGACGTAGACCTCCTTCAAAGAGTTCGAGTTGGGAACAACTCTCATTCCTAAAAACTTCATGCATAGCAACCTCAGTAGGGTTGAAGATGTCCAAATCACAAACATAGGAATGACAAGAAAAAGATTTCATAGGACCTAGTATTTCGCCGGGGGTGAATAGTTTTGTTCATAAAAAGGAAGATGGATCCATTGCGGCTATGCTTTGATTGACAAGAGTTTAATAAATGTCAGTAATGAACAAGTGTTTTCTCCTCACATGAATAATCTTTTGACCAACTTCATGGAGTGAAAGTATCCTAAAAAAACAAGTTATATTTGGAATACCATCAATTGTGCATCGAGGAGGTTAATATCTCCAAAGGCCACCTCCTTAACCAAGTACAACCATTATGGATTTTCTTTTTTGTGATGCCTTATGGACTCATGAATACCCTTGCAACTATCATGGATCTCATGAACCAGGTTTTCAAGAGTTTTCTAGACTTGCTCATCAAAGTGTTTATAGATAGCATATTTGGTTTATGTCAAGCCTAAGGAGCAACATGAGTTGTATCTTCGGCAAGTTTAGATGACCTTGAGAAGTAGTGAGTTATATGCCAAATTTTCTAATTATGAGTTTTGACTGGACAAATTTTCTTTTCGCAAGCATGCAGTTGCTAAAGGTAATATTGTGATGGGTAAGTCCCCATGGAAAAGGGGCAACTTTCGTCTAGTTTGTGATTGCGTGTAACTGATAAGTTTTTCTCTTGAATAAATCTTTCTCTTAATATATCTCCTATTGTTTCTCAATTTTTGGAGAATGTGGGGTTGTATAATTAGGCCCCCGCCTGGAACGCCAAATGAAATAGGTGGCCGAGTTCGTAAGTTCTCTATTCCAAACATAGTGGACCTTTTAAAAGTGGAAGTAGTTTGCAGTCGGCCTAGACTTGACATAGTGGCAGAGATTTGTAGTTCCCTTAGTCTAACAAGTTACTGTGGGAAGTTTGTTCAAAACGTTTCCAGTCTGACCCAGTGGACTCACAGAAATCACCAAGTGAAAATGCAAAAAAAAAAAAGAGTTTTCATAGGAATATGAAGCACTTCCTCGCATAGGAAGGGCTCAACATAAGACAAAGAAGATGGTTGGAATTGGTAAAGGCTTGTGATTGTGAGACCAAATAACATCCTAACAAGGAGAATGCAATGATTGATGCACTAGTAGGAGAGCAGTAAGAATGATGTCCTTGGTGTCATCTCATGGTACATCACTAATGGGAGCTTGATCGTCCAGAGTCCACAAAATCCTGAATCGACCTTTATAAACTGCAAACCTAAATGTCCAATTAGATCGTCTGCTCCCAATCCAATCCACAATAATAACGTGCAAATGTGCTAAGCCCCTCGATGGAGTTAAAAACACACAAATTCCTTGTATCTATATGCATTATTACTTAATCAATCATTGATTATTTTTATATATTTTGGTTTACTCCACATCATTTTAATTTTATTTCCTTTTGTATGGTGTATTGATTTATGCTGCATGCATCCTGAATTCATGGAAAGAAAAAAGACTTAACCTAAGGTGCATCGAGTATAATGAATGAATGAAATTCGATTCACGTGAAAAAACAGAGACAAGTCTTAAATGTTAAAATTTAAAAAATTCGCACAACATTTTCATCCACTTACAACTTTAGTAACATCTCGACATTAGAGTTGTAAAATTTCAATATTTGAAATTAGGAGAAAAAAAATACTACTTTCATGCGTCGTTAATGATGCTGATTGATAATATCAATGTTATTTGTTTTACTCATATGAACTTTTCCTTTTTAAATCGATATATGATGGTTTTCCTTTATTAGCATGGGCGGAAATGGATGAAGTTTGATATTTTGATTACAATTTTATATCAAATAAATAATTTGAAATAGTATGTTAAAAGATGAGAAAAATCATTTAAAAAAAATATTTAATGACTAAATTTTATTTTTGAACACGAAATTCGTCTTTCATCCAACATTTTAAAAAAGATTATAAAATCTAAACAATATGAAAACATAATTTTAACAAGTGATGAATAAGAGCTCGTTTAATCACATTATTGTTCTGGCAAAAAAATTGACCTAGTTCGTTTCATGGGAAAAGTTTTTTATGAAAAGTATCGGCGGTAAACTTGAGCATGCCTGGTCGAACGAGTTTGTCGAGTCCTCGTGTTGGGGGCATTAGAATAACAAACCTGCGCAAGTTGATCTATGCTCATGTGGGCTCGTTTGATTACTATAATTATTTTTACTTTTGCGATTAATTATGAAATCCAAAGGTAGAAAATAGAAAATCCATTGGGATAGCAAGATTCTCCTAAATGACATACATATAAATATATGTTTCACAACATGTTGGGACGATTTGAATAACAAACTAACCCCAGTTCATCTAGTCTCATGTTGGCTCGTTTGATAAGTATAATTATTTCTACCTTTGCCATGAATGAAAGAATACAACAAACATTATTTTTCACTACATTTATCTATGTGTTTTAACAACGGTGATGTAACCTATTTTTTTATAGTATTTTTTTGTTTTGCTAAGGAAATAAAATTTCTTTGGTTTTAGATTATTTACCATCAAACAACATAATCAAATGGTAAACAAAAATTGTAAATTTATAAATCTATCGGCAAATTTTATCATGCAGTTGGATTTAATTAGGTGGTTTAAGACGTTGAATGTATTATGAACTCGACAACAATACAGTTAAGAAAGGCACAAATATAGAAAAAGATACAACAAAACCCAACTGCACTCTCCAAATTTTGGAAATGGTCTTTCTTTCTCCTGTATATACAAACCTATTTAAGACCCCATGCACAACACCATAAGTCATCTATGTGATACACCAATATCCCAGAAACTCAACTTCAATAACTCGTCCAGTTTTTGCAATTAATTTGTTATTCGTCAATGTCTTTGCAACGTGGTTCTTTCCTTTTCATCTCATGCCTCCTCCTTACCATGTCTTTTTCTTCCACACTTGTGACAACTTCTAGAACCATACTCGCATTTGTACCCAATCCAAAAGTCTCAAATGTCGCAACGCCTGCTAGTGTAGCAACATTCAACAAACAACCATCTCAACAGATAACTGAAGATCATAAGGCATCAAGTTCTAACAGTCACAACACTTTTAAAGTTTTGATGCCATCGAATACGAGTCCACAAAAGCCTGAATCGACCTTTATAAACTGCAAACCTAAAGGTCCAATTAGATGGTCTGCTCCCAATCCAATCCACAATAATAACGTGCCTATGTGCTAAGCCCCTCGATGGAGTTAAAAACTCACAAATTCCTTGTATCTATATGCATTATTACTTAATCAATCATTGATTATTTTTATGTATTTCGTTTTACTCCATATCATTTTAATTTTATTTCCTTTTGTATGATGTATTGATTTACGCTGCATGCATCCTGAATTTATGGAAAGTAAAAAGACTTAACCTAAAGTGGATCAAGTATAATGAATGAAAGAAATTTGATTCACGTGAAAAACCATAGACAAGTCTTAAGTGTTAAAATTTCAAAATTTTGCACAACATTTTCATCCACTTACAACTTTAGTAACATCTCGACATTAGAGTTGTCAAGTTTCAATATTTGAAATTAGGAAAAAAAAACTACTTCCATTCGTGGTTAATGATGTTGATTGATAATATCAATGTTATTTGTTCTTACTTATATGAACTTTTCCTTTTTAAATCGATATAAGATGCTTTTCCTTTTGTAGCATGTGCGGAAATGGATGAAGTTTGATATTTTGATTACAATTTTATATCAAATAAATAATTTTAAACAGTATGTTAAAAGATGAGAAAAATCATTTAAAAAAAATATTTATGGAAAGTAAAAAGACTTAACCTAAAGTGGATCGAGTATAATGAATGAATGAAATTTGATTCACGTAAAAAAACAGAGACAAGTCTTAAGTGTTAAAATTTCAAAAATTTGCACAACATTTTCATCCACTTACAACTTTAGTAACATCACGACATTAGAGTTGTAAAATTTCAATATTTGAAATTAGGAAAAAAAAAACTACTTCCATTCGTCGTTAATGATGTTGATTGATAATATCAATGTTATTTGTTTTTACTTATATGAACTTTTCCTTTTTAAATCGATATATGATGCTTTTCCTTTTGTAGCATGTGCGGAAATGGATGAAGTTTGATATTTTGATTACAATTTTATATCAAATAAATAATTAGAAAGAGTATGTTAAAAGATGAGAAAAATCATTTAAAAAAAATATTTAATGACTAAATTCTATTTTTGAACACGAAATTCGTCTTTCATCCAACATTTTAAAAAAGATTATAAACTTCCCAGAAACTCAACTTCAATAACTCGTCCACTTTTTGCAATTAATTTGTTATTCGTCAATGTCTTTGCAACATGGTTCTTTCCTTTTCATCTCATGCCTCCTCCTTACCATGTCTTTTTCTTCCACACTTGTGGCAACTTCTAGAACCATACTCGCATTAGTACCCAATCCAAAAGTCTCAAATGTCGCAACGCCTGCTAGTGTAGCAACATTCAACAAACAACCATCTCAACAGATAACTGAAGATCATAAGGCATCAAGTTCTAACGGTCACAACACTTTTAAAGTTTTGATGCCATCGAATACGAGTCCAAAAAAGCCTGAATCGACCTTTATAAACTGCAAACCTAAAGGTCCAATTAGATGGTCTGCTCCCAATCCAATCCACAATAATAACGTGCCTATGTGCTAAGCCCCTCGATTTAGTTAAAAACTCACAAATTCCTTGTATCTATATGCATTACTACTTAATCAATCATTGATTATTTTTATATATTTTGTTTTACTCCATATCATTTTAATTTTATTTCCTTTTGTATGGTGTATTGATTTACGCTGCATGCATCTTGAATTTATGGAAAGTAAAAAGACTTAACCTAAACTGGATCGAGTATAATGAATGAACGAAATTTGATGCACGTGAAAAAATAGAGACAAGTCTTAAGTGTTAAAATTTCAAAAATTTGCACAACATTTTCATCCACTTAGCTTACAACTTTAGTAACATCTCGACATTAGAGTTGTAAAATTTCAATATTTGAAATTAGGAAAAAAAAACTACTTCCATTCGTCGTTAATGATGTTGATTGATAATATCAATGTTATTTGTTTTTACTTATATGAACTTTTCCTTTTTAAATCGATATATGATGCTTTTCCTTTTGTAGCATGTGCGGAAATGGATGAAGTTTGATATTTTGATTACAATTTTATATCAAATAAATAATTAGAAAGAGTATGTTAAAAGATGAGAAAAATTATTTAAAAAAAATATTTAATGACTAAATTTTATTTTTGAACACGAAATTCGTCTTTCATCCAACATTTTAAAAAATAAACAATATGAAAACATAATTTTAACAAGTGATGAATAAGAGCTCGTTTAATCACATTATTGTTCTGGCCGAAAAACTGACCTAGTTCGTTCCTTGGGAAGAGTTTTTTATGAAAAGTATCGGCGGTAAACTTAAGCATGCCTGGTCGAACGAGTTTGTCGAGTCCTCGTGTTGGGGGCATTCAAATAACAAACCTGCGCCAGTTGATTTATGGTCATGTGGGCTCGTTTGATTACTATAATTATTTTTACTTTTGCGATTAATTATGAAATCCAAACGTAGAAAATAGAAAATCCATTGGGATAGCAAGATTCTCCAAAATGACACACAAGACCTCTTTTAATAACTAACTAACTAACTCTATGTAGATATATATTGATACATATAAATATATGTTTCACAACATGTTGGGGCGATTTGAATAACAAACTAACCCCAGTTCATCTAGTCTCATGTTGCCTCGTTTGATAAGTATAATTATTTCTACCTTTGCGATGAATGAAAGAATACAACAAACATTATTTTTCAATACATTTATCTATGTGTTTTAACAACGGTGATGTAAACTGTTTTTTGATAGTATTTTTTTTTCTAAGGAAATAAATTTTCTTTGATTTTAGATTCTTTGCCATCAAACAACATAATCAAATGGTAAACAAAAATTGTAAATTTATAAATCTATCAACAATTTTTATCATGCAGTCGGATTTAATTAGGTGGTTTAAGAAGTTTGAATGTATTATGAACTCGACAACAATACAGTTATGAAATGCACAAATATAGAAACAGATACAACAAAACCCAACTGCACTCTCCAAATTTTGGAAATGGTCTTTCTCTCTCCAGTATATGCAAACCTATTTAAGACCCCATGCACGACAGCATAAGTCATCTATGTGATACACCAATATCCCAGAAACTCAACTTCAATAACTCGTCCAGTTTTTGCAATTAATTTGTTATTCGTCAATGTCTTTGCAACATGGTTCTTTGCTTTTCATCTCATGCCTCCTCCTTACCATGTCTTTTTCTTCCACACTTGTGGCAACTTCTAGAACCATACTCGCATTAGTACCCAATCCAAAAGTCTCAAATGTCGCAACGCCTGCTAGTGTAGCAACATTCAACAAACAACCATCTCAACAGATAACTGAAGATCATAAGGCATCAAGTTCTAACGGTCACAACACTTTTAAAGTTTCGATGCCATCGAATACGAGTCCACAAAAGCCTGAATCGACCTTTATAAACTGCAAACCTAAAGGTCCAATTAGATGGTCTGCTCCCAATCCAATCCACAATAATAACGTGCCTATGTGCTAAGCCCCTCGATTTAGTTAAAAACTCACAAATTCCTTGTATCTATATGCATTACTACTTAATCAATCATTGATTATTTTTATATATTTTGTTTTACTCCATATCATTTTAATTTTATTTCCTTTTGTATGGTGTATTGATTTACGCTGCATGCATACTGAATTTATGGAAAGTAAAAAGACTTAACCTAAACTGGATCGAGTATAATGAATGAATGAAATTTGATTCACGTGAAAAAACAGTGACAAGTCTTAAGTGTTAAAATTTCAAAAATTTGCACAACATTTTCATCCACTTAGCTTACAACTTTAGTAACATCTCGACATTAGAGTTGTAAAATTTCAATATTTGAAATTAGGAAAAAAAAAAACTACTTCCATTCGTCGTTAATGATGTTGATTGATAATATCAATGTTATTTGTTTTTACTTATATGAACTTTTCCTTTTTAAATCGATATATGATGCTTTTCCTTTTGTAGCATGTGCGGAAATGGATGAAGTTTGATATTTGGATTACAATTTTATATCAAATAAATAATTAGAAAGAGTATGTTAAAAGATGAGAAAAATCATTTAAAAAAATATTTAATGACTAAATTTTATTTTTGAACACGAAATTCGTCTTTCATCCAACATTCTAAAAAAGATTATAAAATCTAACCAATATGAAAACATAATTTTAACAAGTGATGAATAAGAGCTCGTTTAATCACATTATTGTTCTGGCCGAAAAACTGACCTAGTTCGTTCCTTGGGAAGAGTTTTTTATGAAAAGTATCGGCGGTAAACTTAAGCATGCCTGGTCGAACGAGTTTGTCGAGTCCTCGTGTTGGGGGCATTCAAATAACAAACCTGCGCCAGTTGATTTATGGTCATGTGGGCTCGTTTGATTACTATAATTATTTTTACTTTTGCGATTAATTATGAAATCCAAACATAGAAAATAGAAAATCCATTGGGATAGCAAGATTCTCCAAAATGACACACAAGACCTCTTTTAATAACTAACTAACTAACTCTATGTAGATATATATTTATACATATAAATATATGTTTCACAACATGTCGGGGTGATTTGAATAACAAACTAACCCAGTTCATCTAGTCTCATGTTGCCTCGTTTGATAAGTATAATTATTTCTACCTTTGCGATGAATGAAAGAATACAACAAACATTATTTTTCAATACATTTATCTATGTGTTTTAACAACGGTGATGTAAACTTTTTTTTGATAGTATTTTTTTTTCTAAGGAAATAAATTTTCTTTGATTTTAGATTCTTTGCCATCAAACAACATAATCAAATGGTAAACAAAAATTGTAAATTTATAAATCTATCAGCAATTTTTATCTTGCAGTCGGATTTAATTAGGTGGTTTAAGAAGTTTGAATGTATTATGAACTCGACAACAATACAGTTATGAAATGCACAAATATAGAAACAGATACAACAAAACCCAACTGCACTCTCCAAATTTTGGAAATGGTCTTTCTCTCTCCAGTATATGCAAACCTATTTAAGACCCCATGCACGACACCATAAGTCATCTATGTGATACACCAATATCCCAGAAACTCAACTTCAATAACTCGTCCAGTTTTTGCAATTAATTTGTTATTCGTCAATGTCTTTGCAACATGGTTCTTTGCTTTTCATCTCATGCCTCCTCCTTACCATGTCTTTTTCTTCCACACTTGTGGCAACTTCTAGAACCATACTCGCATTAGTACCCAATCCAAAAGTCTCAAATGTCGCAACGCCTGCTAGTGTAGCAACATTCAACAAACAACCATCTCAACAGATAACTGAAGATCATAAGGCATCAAGTTCTAACGGTCACAACACTTTTAAAGTTTCGATGCCATCGAATACGAGTCCACAAAAGCCTGAATCAACCTTTATAAACTGCAAACCTAAAGGTCCAATTAGATGGTCTGCTCCCAATCCAATCGACAATAATAACGTGCCTATGTGCTAAGCCCCTCGATTTAGTTAAAAACTCACAAATTCCTTGTATCTATATGCATTACTACTTAATCAATCATTGATTATTTTTATATATTTTGTTTTACTCCATATCATTTTAATTTTATTTCCTTTTGTATGGTGTATTGATTTACGCTGCATGCATCCTGAATTTATGGAAAGTAAAAAGACTTAACCTAAACTGGATCGAGTATAATGAATGAATGAAATTTGATTCACGTGAAAAAACAGTGACAAGTCTTAAGTGTTAAAATTTCAAAAATTTGCACAACATTTTCATCCACTTAGCTTACAACTTTAGTAACATCTCGACATTAGAGTTGTAAAATTTCAATATTTGAAATTAGGAAAAAAAAAAACTACTTCCATTCGTCGTTAATGATGTTGATTGATAATATCAATGTTATTTGTTTTTACTTATATGAACTTTTCCTTTTTAAATCGATATATGATGCTTTTCCTTTTGTAGCATGTGCGGAAATGGATGAAGTTTGATATTTGGATTACAATTTTATATCAAATAAATAATTAGAAAGAGTATGTTAAAAGATGAGAAAAATCATTTAAAAAAATATTTAATGACTAAATTTTATTTTTGAACACGAAATTCGTCTTTCATCCAACATTTTAAAAAAGATTATAAAATCTAACCAATATGAAAACATAATTTTAACAAGTGATGAATAAGAGCTCGTTTAATCACATTATTGTTCTGGCCGAAAAACTGACCTAGTTCGTTCCTTGGGAAGAGTTTTTTATGAAAAGTATCGGCGGTAAACTTAAGCATGCCTGGTCGAACGAGTTTGTCGAGTCCTCGTGTTGGGGGCATTCAAATAACAAACCTGCGCCAGTTGATTTATGGTCATGTGGGCTCGTTTGATTACTATAATTATTTTTACTTTTGCGATTAATTATGAAATCCAAACGTAGAAAATAGAAAATCCATTGGGATAGCAAGATTCTCCAAAATGACACACAAGACCTCTTTTAATAACTAACTAACTAACTCTATGTAGATATATATTTATACATATAAATATATGTTTCACAACATGTCGGGGCGATTTGAATAACAAACTAACCCAGTTCATCTAGTCTCATGTTGCCTCGTTTGATAAGTATAATTATTTCTACCTTTGCGATGAATGAAAGAATACAACAAACATTATTTTTCAATACATTTATCTATGTGTTTTAACAACGGTGATGTAAACTTTTTTTTGATAGTATTTTTTTTCTAAGGAAATAAATTTTCTTTGATTTTAGATTCTTTGCCATCAAACAACATAATCAAATGGTAAACAAAAATTGTAAATTTATAAATCTATCAGCAATTTTTATCTTGCAGTCGGATTTAATTGGGTGGTTTAAGAAGTTTGAATGTATTATGAACTCGACAACAATACAGTTATGAAATGCACAAATATAGAAACAGATACAACAAAACCCAACTGCACTCTCCAAATTTTGGAAATGGTCTTTCTCTCTCCAGTATATGCAAACCTATTTAAGACCCCATGCACGACACCATAAGTCATCTATGTGATACACCAATATCCCAGAAACTCAACTTCAATAACTCGTCCAGTTTTTGCAATTAATTTGTTATTCGTCAATGTCTTTGCAACATGGTTCTTTGCTTTTCAGCTCATGCCTCCTCCTTACCATGTCTTTTTCTTCCACACATGTGGCAACTTCTAGAACCATACTCGCATTAGTACCCAATCCAAAAGTCTCAAATGTCGCAACGCCTGCTAGTGTAGCAACATTCAACAAACAACCATCTCAACAGATAACTGAAGATCATAAGGCATCAAGTTCTAACGGTCACAACACTTTTAAAGTTTCGATGCCATCGAATACGAGTCCACAAAAGCCTGAATCGACCTTTATAAACTGCAAACCTAAAGGTCCAATTAGATGGTCTGCTCCCAATCCAATCCACAATAATAACGTGCCTATGTGCTAAGCCCCTCGATTTAGTTAAAAACTCACAAATTCCTTGTATCTATATGCATTACTACTTAATCAATCATTGATTATTTTTATATATTTTGTTTTACTCCATATCATTTTAATTTTATTTCCTTTTGTATGGTGTATTGATTTACGCTGCATGCATCCTGAATTTATGGAAAGTAAAAAGACTTAACCTAAACTTGATCGAGTATAATGAATGAATGAAATTTGATTCACGTGAAAAAACAGTGACAAGTCTTAAGTGTTAAAATTTCAAAAATTTGCACAACATTTTCATCCACTTAGCTTACAACTTTAGTAACATCTCGACATTAGAGTTGTAAAATTTCAATATTTGAAATTAGGAAAAAAAAAAACTACTTCCATTCGTCGTTAATGATGTTGATTGATAATATCAATGTTATTTGTTTTTACTTATATGAACTTTTCCTTTTTAAATCGATATATGATGCTTTTCCTTTTGTAGCATGTGCGGAAATGGATGAAGTTTGATATTTGGATTACAATTTTATATCAAATAAATAATTAGAAAGAGTATGTTAAAAGATGAGAAAAATCATTTAAAAAAATATTTAATGACTAAATTTTATTTTTGAACACGAAATTCGTCTTTCATCCAACATTTTAAAAAAGATTATAAAATCTAACCAATATGAAAACATAATTTTAACAAGTGATGAATAAGAGCTCGTTTAATCACATTATTGTTCTGGCCGAAAAACTGACCTAGTTCGTTCCTTGGGAAGAGTTTTTTATGAAAAGTATCGGCGGTAAACTTAAGCATGCCTGGTCGAACGAGTTTGTCGAGTCCTCGTGTTGGGGGCATTCAAATAACAAACCTGCGCCAGTTGATTTATGGTCATGTGGGCTCGTTTGATTACTATAATTATTTTTACTTTTGCGATTAATTATGAAATCCAAACGTAGAAAATAGAAAATCCATTGGGATAGCAAGATTCTCCAAAATGACACACAAGACCTCTTTTAATAACTAACTAACTAACTCTATGTAGATATATATTTATACATATAAATATATGTTTCACAACATGTTGTGGCGATTTGAATAACAAACTAACCCCAGTTCATCTAGTCTCATGTTGCCTCGTTTGATAAGTATAATTATTTCTACCTTTGCGATGAATGAAAGAATACAACAAACATTATTTTTCAATACATTTATCTATGTGTTTTAACAACGGTGATGTAAACTGTTTTTTGATAGTATTTTTTTTTCTAAGGAAATAAATTTTCTTTGATTTTAGATTCTTTGCCATCAAACAACATAATCAAATGGTAAACAAAAATTGTAAATTTATAAATCTATCAGCAATTTTTATCATGCAGTCGGATTTAATTAGGTGGTTTAAGAAGTTTGAATGTATTATGAACTCGACAACAATACAGTTATGAAATGCACAAATATAGAAACAGATACAACAAAACCCAACTGCACTCTCCAAATTTTGGAAATGGTCTTTCTCTCTCCAGTATATGCAAACCTATTTAAGACCCCATGCACGACACCATAAGTCATCTATGTGATACACCAATATCCCAGAAACTCAACTTCAATAACTCGTCCAGTTTTTGCAATTAATTTGTTATTGGTCAATGTCTTTGCAACATGGTTCTTTGCTTTTCATCTCATGCCTCCTCCTTACCATGTCTTTTTCTTCCACACTTGTGTCAACTTCTAGAACCATACTCGCATTAGTACCCAATCCAAAAGTCTCAAATGTCGCAACGCCTGCTAGTGTAGCAACATTCAACAAACAACCATCTCAACAGATAACTGAAGATCATAAGGCATCAAGTTCTAACGGTCACAACACTTTTAAAGTTTCGATGCCATCGTATACGAGTCCACAAAAGCCTGAATCGACCTTTATAAACTGCAAACCTAAAGGTCCAATTAGATGGTCTGCTCCCAATCCAATCCACAATAATAACGTGCCTATGTGTTAAGCCCCTCGATTTAGTTAAAAACTCACAAATTCCTTGTATCTATATGCATTACTACTTAATCAATCATTGATTATTTTTATATATTTTGTTTTACTCCATATCATTTTAATTTTATTTCCTTTTGTATGGTGTATTGATTTACGCTGCATGCATCCTGAATTTATGGAAAGTAAAAAGACTTAACCTAAACTGGATCGAGTATAATGAAGGAATGAAATTTGATTCACGTGAAAAAACAGTGACAAGTCTTAAGTGTTAAAATTTCAAAAATTTGCACAACATTTTCATCCACTTAGCTTACAACTTTAGTAACATCTCGACATTAGAGTTGTAAAATTTCAATATTTGAAATTAGGAAAAAAAAAAAAACTACTTCCATTCGTCGTTAATGATGTTGATTGATAATATCAATGTTATTTGTTTTTACTTATATGAACTTTTCCTTTTTAAATCGATATATGATGCTTTTCCTTTTGTAGCATGTGCGGAAATGGATGAAGTTTGATATTTGGATTACAATTTTATATCAAATAAATAATTAGAAAGAGTATGTTAAAAGATGAGAAAAATCATTTAAAAAAATATTTAATGACTAAATTTTATTTTTGAACACGAAATTCGTCTTTCATCCAACATTTTAAAAAAGATTATAAAATCTAAACAATATGAAAACATAATTTTAACAAGTGATGAATAAGAGCTCGTTTAATCACATTATTGTTCTGGCCGAAAAACTGACCTAGTTCGTTCCTTGGGAAGAGTTTTTTATGAAAAGTATCGGCGGTAAACTTAAGCATGCCTGGTCGAACGAGTTTGTCGAGTCCTCGTGTTGGGGGCATTCAAATAACAAACCTGCGCCAGTTGATTTATGGTCATGTGGGCTCGTTTGATTACTATAATTATTTTTACTTTTGCGATTAATTATGAAATCCAAACGTAGAAAATAGAAAATCCATTGGGATAGCAAGATTCTCCAAAATGACACACAAGACCTCTTTTAATAACTAACTAACTAACTCTATGTAGATATATATTTATACATATAAATATATGTTTCACAACATGTTGGGGCGATTTGAATAACAAACTAACCCCAGTTCATCTAGTCTCATGTTGCCTCGTTTGATAAGTATAATTATTTCTACCTTTGCGATGAATGAAAGAATACAACAAACATTATTTTTCAATACATTTATCTATGTGTTTTAACAACGGTGATGTAAACTGTTTTTTGATAGTATTTTTTTTTTCTAAGGAAATAAATTTTCTTTGATTTTAGATTCTTTGCCATCAAACAACATAATCAAATGGTAAACAAAAATTGTAAATTTATAAATCTATCAGCAATTTTTATCATGCAGTCGGATTTAATTAGGTGGTTTAAGAAGTTTGAATGTATTATGAACTCGACAACAATACAGTTATGAAATGCACAAATATAGAAACAGATACAACAAAACCCAACTGCACTCTCCAAATTTTGGAAATGGTCTTTCTCTCTCCAGTATATGCAAACCTATTAAGACCCCATGCACGACACCATAAGTCATCTATGTGATACACCAATATCCCAGAAACTCAACTTCAATAACTCGTCCAGTTTTTGCAATTAATTTGTTATTCGTCAATGTCTTTGCAACATGGTTCTTTGCTTTTCATCTCATGCCTCCTCCTTACCATGTCTTTTTCTTCCACACTTGTGGCAACTTCTAGAACCATACTCGCATTAGTACCCAATCCAAAAGTCTCAAATGTCGCAACGCCTGCTAGTGTAGCAAAATTCAACAAACAACCATCTCAACAGATAACTGAAGATCATAAGGCATCAAGTTCTAACGGTCACAACACTTTTAAAGTTTCGATGCCATCGAATACGAGTCCACAAAAGCCTGAATCGACCTTTATAAACTGCAAACCTAAAGGTCCAATTAGATGGTCTGCTCCCAATCCAATCCACAATAATAACGTGCCTATGTGCTAAGCCCCTCGATTTAGTTAAAAACTCACAAATTCCTTGTATCTATATGCATTACTACTTAATCAATCATTGATTATTTTTATATATTTTGTTTTACTCCATATCATTTTAATTTTATTTCCTTTTGTATGGTGTATTGATTTACGCTGCATGCATCTTGAATTTATGGAAAGTAAAAAGACTTAACCTAAACTGGATCGAGTATAATGAATGAATGAAATTTGATTCACGTGAAAAAACAGACACAAGTCTTAAGTGTTAAAATTTCAAAAATTTGCACAACATTTTCATCCACTTAGCTTACAACTTTAGTAACATCTCGACATTAGAGTTGTAAAATTTCAATATTTGAAATTAGGAAAAAAAAAAACTACTTCCATTCGTCGTTAATGATGTTGATTGATAATATCAATGTTATTTGTTTTTACTTATATGAACTTTTCCTTTTTAAATCGATATATGATGCTTTTCCTTTTTGTAGCATGTGCAGAAATGGATGAAGTTTGATATTTTGATTACAATTTTATATCAAATAAATAATTAGAAAGAGTATGTTAAAAGATGAGAAAAATCATTTAAAAAAAATATTTAATGACTAAATTTTATTTTTGAACACGAAATTCGTCTTTCATCCAACATTTTAAAAAAGATTATAAAATCTAAACAATATGAAAACATAATTTTAACAAGTGATGAATAAGAGCTCGTTTAATCACATTATTGTTCTGGCCGAAAAACTTACCTAGTTCGTTCCTTGGGAAGAGTTTTTTATGAAAAGTATCGGCGGTAAACTTAAGCATGCCTGGTCGAACGAGTTTGTCGAGTCCTCGTGTTGGGGGCATTCAAATAACAAACCTGCGCCAGTTGATTTATGGTCATGTGGGCTCATTTGATTACTATAATTATTTTTACTTTTGCGATTAATTATGAAATCCAAACGTAGAAAATAGAAAATCCATTGGGATAGCAAGATTCTCCAAAATGACACACAATACCTCTTTTAATAACTAACTAACTAACTCTATGTAGATATATATTTATACATATAAATATATGTTTCACAACATGTTGGGGCGATTTGAATAACAAACTAACCCCAGTTCATCTAGTCTCATGTTGTCTCGTTTGATAAGTATAATTATTTCTACCTTTGCGATGAATGAAAGAATACAACAAACATTATTTTTCTATACATAGATCTATGTGTTTTAACAACGGTGATGTAAACTGTTTTTTTATAGTATTTTTTTTTCTAAGGAAATAAATTTTCTTTGATTTTAGATTCTTTACCATCAAACAACATAATCAAATGGTAAACAAAAGTTGTAAATTTATAAATCTATCAACAATTTTTATCATGCTGTCGGATTTAATTAGGTGGTTTAAGAAGTTTGAATGTATTATGAACTCGACAACAATACAGTTATGAAATGCACAAATATAGAAAAAGATACAACAAAACCCAACTGCACTCTCCAAATTTTGGAAAATGTCTTTCTCTCTCCAGTATATGCAAACCTATTTAAGACCCCATGCACGACACCATAAGTCATCTATGTGATACACCAATATCCCAGAAACTCAACTTCAATAACTCGTCCAGTTTTTGCAATTAATTTGTTATTCGTCAATGTCTTTGCAACATGGTTCTTTCCTTTTCATCTCATGCCTCCTCCTTACCATGTCTTTTTCTTCCACACTTGTGGCAACTTCTAGAACCATACTCGCATTAGTACCCAATCCAAAAGTCTCAAATGTCGCAACGCCTGCTAGTGTAGCAACATTCAACAAACAACCATCTCAACAGATAACTGAAGATCATAAGGCATCAAGTTCTAACGGTCACAACACTTTTAAAGTTTCGATGCCATCGAATACGAGTCCACAAAAGCCTGAATCGACCTTTATAAACTGCAAACCTAAAGGTCCAATTAGATGGTCTGCTCCCAATCCAATCCACAATAATAACGTGCCTATGTGCTAAGCCCCTCGATTTAGTTAAAAACTCACAAATTCCTTGTATCTATATGCATTACTACTTAATCAATCATTGATTATTTTTATATATTTTGTTTTACTCCATATCATTTTAATTTTATTTCCTTTTGTATGGTGTATTGATTTACGCTGCATGCATCTTGAATTTATGGAAAGTAAAAAGACTTAACCTAAACTGGATCGAGTATAATGAATGAATGAAATTTGATTCACGTGAAAAAACAGACACAAGTCTTAAGTGTTAAAATTTCAAAAATTTGCACAACATTTTCATCCACTTAGCTTACAACTTTAGTAACATCTCGACATTAGAGTTGTAAAATTTCAATATTTGAAATTAGGAAAAAAAAAACTACTTCCATTCGTCGTTAATGATGTTGATTGATAATATCAATGTTATTTGTTTTTACTTATATGAACTTTTCCTTTTTAAATCGATATATGATGCTTTTCCTTTTTGTAGCATGTGCAGAAATGGATGAAGTTTGATATTTTGATTACAATTTTATATCAAATAAATAATTAGAAAGAGTATGTTAAAAGATGAGAAAAATCATTTAAAAAAAATATTTAATGACTAAATTTTATTTTTGAACACGAAATTCGTCTTTCATCCAACATTTTAAAAAAGATTATAAAATCTAAACAATATGAAAACATAATTTTAACAAGTGATGAATAAGAGCTCGTTTAATCACATTATTGTTCTGGCCGAAAAACTTACCTAGTTCGTTCCTTGGGAAGAGTTTTTTATGAAAAGTATCGGCGGTAAACTTAAGCATGCCTGGTCGAACGAGTTTGTCGAGTCCTCGTGTTGGGGGCATTCAAATAACAAACCTGCGCCAGTTGATTTATGGTCATGTGGGCTCATTTGATTACTATAATTATTTTTACTTTTGCGATTAATTATGAAATCCAAACGTAGAAAATAGAAAATCCATTGGGATAGCAAGATTCTCCAAAATGACACACAATACCTCTTTTAATAACTAACTAACTAACTCTATGTAGATATATATTTATACATATAAATATATGTTTCACAACATGTTGGGGCGATTTGAATAACAAACTAACCCCAGTTCATCTAGTCTCATGTTGTCTCGTTTGATAAGTATAATTATTTCTACCTTTGCGATGAATGAAAGAATACAACAAACATTATTTTTCTATACATAGATCTATGTGTTTTAACAACGGTGATGTAAACTGTTTTTTTATAGTATTTTTTTTTCTAAGGAAATAAATTTTCTTTGATTTTAGATTCTTTACCATCAAACAACATAATCAAATGGTAAACAAAAGTTGTAAATTTATAAATCTATCAACAATTTTTATCATGCTGTCGGATTTAATTAGGTGGTTTAAGAAGTTTGAATGTATTATGAACTCGACAACAATACAGTTATGAAATGCACAAATATAGAAAAAGATACAACAAAACCCAACTGCACTCTCCAAATTTTGGAAAATGTCTTTCTCTCTCCAGTATATGCAAACCTATTTAAGACCCCATGCACGACACCATAAGTCATCTATGTGATACACCAATATCCCAGAAACTCAACTTCAATAACTCGTCCAGTTTTTGCAATTAATTTGTTATTCGTCAATGTCTTCGCAACATGGTTCTTTCCTTTTCATCTCATGCCTCCTCCTTACCATGTCTTTTTCTTCCACACTTGTGGCAACTTCTAGAACCATACTCGCATTAGTACCCAATCCAAAAGTCTCAAATGTCGCAACGCCTGCTAGTGTAGCAACATTCAACAAACAACCATCTCAACAGATAACTGAAGATCATAAGGCATCAAGTTCTAACGGTCACAACACTTTTAAAGTTTCGATGCCATCGAATACGAGTCCACAAAAGCCTGAATCGACCTTTATAAACTGCAAACCTAAAGGTCCAATTAGATGGTCTGCTCCCAATCCATTCCACAATAATAACGTGCCTATGTGCTAAGCCCCTCGATTTAGTTAAAAACTCACAAATTCCTTGTATCTATATGCATTACTACTTAATCAATCATTGATTATTTTTATATATTTTGTTTTACTCCATATCATTTTAATTTTATTTCCTTTTGTATGGTGTATTGATTTACGCTGCATGCATCTTGAATTTATGGAAAGTAAAAAGACTTAACCTAAACTTGATCGAGTATAATGAATGAATGAAATTTGATTCACGTGAAAAAACAGACACAAGTCTTAAGTGTTAAAATTTCAAAAATTTGCACAACATTTTCATCCACTTAGCTTACAACTTTAGTAACATCTCGACATTAGAGTTGTAAAATTTCAATATTTGAAATTAGGATAAAAAAAACTACTTCCATTCGTCGTTAATGATGTTGATTGATAATATCAATGTTATTTGTTTTTACTTATATGAACTTTTACTTTTTAAATCGATATATGATGCTTTTCCTTTTGTAGCATGTGCGGAAATGGATGAAGTTTGATATTTTGATTACAATTTTATATCAAATAAATAATTAGAAAGAGTATGTTAAAAGATGGGAAAATCATTTAAAAAAAATATTTAATGACTAAATTTTATTTTTGAACACGAAATTCGTCTTTCATCCAACATTTTAAAAAAGATTATAAAATCTAAACAATATGAAAACATAATTTTAACAAGTGATGAATAAGAGCTCGTTTAATCACATTATTGTTCTGGCCGAAAAACTGACCTAGTTCGTTCCTTGGGAAGAGTTTTTTATGAAAAGTATCGACGGTAAACTTAAGCATGCCTGGTCGAACGAGTTTGTCGAGTCCTCGTGTTGGGGGCATTCAAATAACAAACCTGCGCCAGTTAATTTATGGTCATGTGGACTCGTTTGATTACTATAATTATTTTTACTTTTGCAATTAATTATGAAATCCAAACGTATAAAATAGAAAATCCATTGGGATAGCAAGATTCTCCAAAATGACACACAAGACCTCTTTTAATAACTAACTAACTAACTTTACGTAGATATATATTTATACATATAAATATATGTTTCACAACATGTTGGGGCGATTTGAATAACAAACTAACCCTAGTTCATCTAGTCTCATGTTGCCTCGTTTGATAAGTATAATTATTTCTACCTTTGCGATGAATGAAAGAATACAACAAACATTATTTTTCAATACATTTATCTATGTGTTTTAACAACAGTGATGTAAACTGTTTTTTTATAGTATTTTTTTTTCTAAGGAAATAAATTTTCTTTGATTTTAGATTCTTTACCATCAAACAACATAATCAAATGGTAAACAAAAATTGTAAATTTATAAATCTATCAGCAATTTTTATCATGCAGTCGGATTTAATTAGGTGGTTTAAGAAGTTTGAATGTATTATGAACTCGACAACAATACAGTTATGAAATGCACAAATATAAAAATAGATACAACAAAACCCAACTGCACTCTCCAAATTGTGGAAATGGTCTTTCTCTCTCCAGTATATGCAAACCTATTTAAGACCCCATGCACGACACCATAAGTCATCTATGTGATACACAAATATCCCAGAAACTCAACTTCAATAACTCGTCCAGTTTTTGCAATTAATTTGTTAGTCGTCAATGTCTTTGCAACATGGTTCTTTCCTTTTCATCTCATGTCTCCTCCTTACCATGTCTTTTTCTTCCACACTTGTGGCAACTTCTAGAACCATACTCGCATTAGTACCCAATCCAAAAGTCTCAAATGTCGCAACGCCTGCTAGTGTAGCAACATTCAACAAACAACCATCTCAACAGATAACTGAA
Organism: Luffa acutangula; assembly: GCA_036850905.1. NCBI lineage: Eukaryota > Viridiplantae > Streptophyta > Magnoliopsida > Cucurbitales > Cucurbitaceae > Luffa > Luffa acutangula. The sequence continues at coordinate 22,856,719 of CM072087.1, forward strand.
GATCATAAGGCATCAAGTTCTAACGGTCACAACACTTTTAAGGTTTCGATGCCATCGAATAGGAGTCCACAAAAGCCTGAATCGACCTTTATAAACTGCAAACCTAAAGGTCCAATTAGATGGTCTGCTCCCAATCCAATCCACAATAATAACGTGCCTATGTGCTAAGCCCCTCGATTTAGTTAAACACTCACAAATTCCTTGTATCTATATGCTTTATTACTTAATCAATCATTGATTATTTTTATATATCTTGTTTTACTCCATATCATTTTAATTTTATTTCCTTTTGTATGGTGTATTGATTTACGCTGCATGCATCCTGAATTTATGGAAAGTAAAAAGACTTAACCTAAACTTGATCGAGTATAATGAATGAATTGAAATTTGATTCACGTGAAAAAACAGAGACAAGTCTTAAGTGTTAAAATTTCAAAAATTTGCACAACATTTTCATCCACTTAGCTTAAAACTTTAGTAACATCTCGACATTAGAGTTGTAAAATTTCAATATTTGAAATTAGGAAAAAAAAACTACTTCCATTCGTCGTTAATGATGTTTATTGATAATATCAATGTCATTTGTTTTTACTTATATGAACTTTTCCTTTTTAAATCGATATATGTTGCTTTTCCTTTTGTAGCATGTGCGGAAATGGATGAAGTTTGATATTTTGATTACAATTTTATATCAAATAAATAATTAGAAAGAATATGTTAAAAGATGAGAAAAATCATTTAAAAAAAATATTTAATGACTAAATTTTATTTTTGAACACGAAATTCGTCTTTCATCCAACATTTTAAAAAAGATTATAAAATCTAAACAATATGAAAACATAATTTTAACAAGTGATGAATAAGAGCTCGTTTAATCACATTATTGTTCTGGCCGAAAAACTGACCTAGTTCGTTCCTTGGGAAGAGTTTTTTATGAAAAGTATCGGCGGTAAACTTAAGCATGCCTGGTCGAACGAGTTTTTCGAGTCCTCGTGTTGGGGGCATTCAAATAACAAACCTGCGCCAGTTGATTTATGGACATGTGGGCTCGTTTGATTACTATAATTATTTTTACTTTTGCGATTAATTATGAAATCCAAACGTAGAAAATAGAAAATCCATTGGGATAGCAAGATTCTCCAAAATGACACACAAGACCTCTTTTAATAACTAACTAACTCTATGTAGATATATATTTATACATATAAATATATGTTTCACAACATGTTGGGGCGTTTTGAATAAAGAACTAACCCCATTTCATCTATTCTCTTGCTGGCTCCTTTGATAAGTATAATTATGTCTACCTTTGCGATGAATGAAAGAATACAACAAACATTATTTTTCACTACATTTATCTATGTGTTTTAACAACGGTGATGTAACTTTTTTTTGTATAGTATTTTCTTGTATTGCTAAGGAAATAAAATTTCTTTGATTTTAGATTCTTTACCATCAAAAAACATAATCAAATGGTAAACAAAAATTGTAAATTTATAAATCTATCAGCAAATTTTATCATGCAGTCGGATTTAATTAGGTGGTTTAAGAAGTTGAATGTATTATGAACTCGACAACAATACAGTTATGAAATGCACAAATATAGAAAAAGATACAACAAAACCCAACTGCACTCTCCAATTTTTGGAAATGGTATTTCTCTCTCCACTATATGCAAACCTATTTAAGACCCCATGCACGACACCATAAGTCATCTATGTGATACACCAATATCCCAGAAACTCAACTTCAACAACTCATCCAGTTTTTGCAATTAATTTGTTATTCGTCAATGTCTTTGCAACATGGTTCTTTCCTTTTCATCTCATGCCTCCTCTTTACCATGTCTTTTTCTTCCACACTTGTGGCAACTTCTAGAACCATACTCGCATTAGTACCCAATCCAAAAGTCTCAAATGTCGCAACGCCTGCTAGTGTAGCAACATTCAACAAACAACCATCTCAACAGATAACTGTAGATCATAAGGCATCAAGTTCTAACGGTCACAACACTTTTAAAGTTTCGACGCCATCGAATACGAGTCCACAAAAGCCTGAATCGACCTTTATAAACTGCAAACCTAAAGGTCCAATTAGATGGTCTGCTCCCAATCCAATCCACAATAATAACGTGCCTATGTGCTAAGCCCGTCGATTTAGTTAAAAACTCACAAATTCCTTGTATCTATATGCATTATTACTTAATCAATCATTGATTATTTTTATATATTTTGTTTTACTCCATATCATTTTAATTTTATTTCCTTTTGTATGTTGTATTGATTTACGCTGCATTCATCCCGAATTTATGGAAAGTAAAAAGACTTAACCTAAAGTGGATCGAGTATAATGAATGAATGAAATTTGATTCACGTGAAAAAACATAGACAAGTCTTAAGTGTTAAAATTTCAAAAATTTGCACAACATTTTCATCCACTTACATTTTTAGTAACATCTCGACATTAGAGTTGTCAAATATCAATATTTGAAATTAGGAAAAAAAAAAAAACTACTTCCATTCGTGGTTAATGATGTTGATTGATAATATCAATGTTATTTGTTTTTACTTATATGAACTTTTCCTTTTTAAATCGATGTATGATGCTTTTCCTTTTGTAGCATGTGTGGAAATGGATGACGTTTGATATTTTGATTACAATTTTATATAAAATAAATAATTTGATTCACGTGAAAAAACAGAGACAAGTCTTAAGTGTTAAAATTTCAAAAATTTGCACAACATTTTCATCCACTTAGCTTAAAACTTTAGTAACATCTCGACATTAGAGTTGTAAAATTTCAATATTTGAAATTAGGAAAAAAAAACTACTTCCATTCGTCGTTAATGATGTTTATTGATAATATCAATGTCATTTGTTTTTACTTATATGAACTTTTCCTTTTTAAATCGATATATGTTGCTTTTCCTTTTGTAGCATGTGCGGAAATGGATGAAGTTTGATATTTTGATTACAATTTTATATCAAATAAATAATTAGAAAGAATATGTTAAAAGATGAGAAAAATCATTTAAAAAAAATATTTAATGACTAAATTTTATTTTTGAACACGAAATTCGTCTTTCATCCAACATTTTAAAAAAGATTATAAAATCTAAACAATATGAAAACATAATTTTAACAATTGATGAATCAGAGCTCGTTTAATCACATTATTGTTCTGGCCGAAAAACTGACCTAGTTCGTTCCTTGGGAAGAGTTTTTTATGAAAAGTATCGGCGGTAAACTTAAGCATGCCTGGTCGAACGAGTTTGTCGAGTCCACGTGTTGGGGGCATTCAAATAACAAACCTGCGCCAGTTGATTTATGGTCATGTGGGCTCGTTTGATTACTATAATTATTTTTACTTTTGCGATTAATTATGAAATCCAAACCTAGAAAATAGAAAATCCATTGGGATAGCAAGATTCTCCAAAATGACACACAAGACCTCTTTTAATAACTAACTAACTAACTCTATGTAGATATATATTTATACATATAAATATATGTTTCACAACATGTTGGGGCGATTTGAATAACAAACTAACCCCATTTCATCTATTCTCTTGTTGGCTCGTTTGATAAGTATAATTATTTCTACCTTTGCGATGAATGAAAGAATACAACAAACATTATTTTTCACTACATTTATCTATGTGTTTTAACAACGGTGATGTAACTTTTTTTTGTATAGTATTTTCTTGTTTTGCTAAGGAAATAAAATTTCTTTGATTTTAGATTCTTTACAATCAAACAACATAATCAAATGGTAAACAAAAATTGTAAATTTATAAATCTATCAGCAATTTTTATCATGCAGTCGGATTTAATTAGGTGGTTTAAGAAGTTTGAATGTATTATGAACTCGACAACAATACAGTTATGAAATGCACAAATATAGAAACAGATACAACAAAACCCAACTGCACTCTCCAAATTTTGGAAATGGTCTTTCTCTCTCCAGTATATGCAAACCTATTTAAGACCCCATGCACGACACCATAAGTCATCTATGTGATACACCAATATCCCAGAAACTCAACTTCAATAACTCATCCAGTTTTTGCAATTAATTTGTTATTCGTCAATGTCTTTGCAACATGATTCCTTCCTTTTCATCTCATGCCTCCTCCTTACCATGTCTTTTTCTTCCACACTTGTGGCAACTTCTAGAACCATACTCGGATTAGTACCCAATCCAAAAGTCTCAAATGTCGCAACGCCTGCTAGCGTAGCAACATTCAACAAACAACCATCTCAACAGATAACTGAAGATCATAAGGCATCAAGTTCTAACGGTCACAACACTTTTAAAGTTTCGACGCCATCGAATACGAGTCCACAAAAGCCTGAATCGACCTTTATAAACTGCAAACCTAAAGGTCCAATTAGATGGTCTGCTCCCAATCCAATCCACAATAATAACGTGCCTATGTGCTAAGCCCGTCGATTTAGTTAAAAACTCACAAATTCCTTGTATCTATATGCATTATTACTTAATCAATCATTGATTATTTTTATATATTTTGTTTTACTCCATATCATTTTAATATTATTTCCTTTTGTATGGTGTATTGATTTACGCTGCATGCATCCTGAATTTATGGAAAGTAAAAAGACTTAACCTAAAGTGGATCGAGTATAATGAATGAATGAAATTTGATTCACGTGAAAAAACAGAGACAAGTCTTAAGTGTTAAAATTTCAAAAATTTGCACAACATTTTCATCCACTTACAACTTTAGTAACATCTCGACATTAGAGTTGTAAAATTTCAATATTTTAAATTAGGAAAAAAAAACTACTTCCATTCGTCGTTAATGATGTTGATTGATAATAACAATGTTATTTGTTTTTACTTATATGAACTTTTCCTTTTTAAATCGATATATGATGCTTTTCCTTTTGTAGCATGTGCGGAAATGGATGAAGTTTGATATTTTGATTACAATTTTATATCAAATAAATAATTAGAAAGAGTATGTTAAAAGATGAGAAAAATCATTTTTAAAAAATATTTAATGACTAAATTTTATTTTTGAACACGAAATTTTTTTTTTCATCCAACATTTTAAAAACGATTATAAAATCTAAACAATATGAAAACATAATTTTAACAAGTGATGAATAAGAGCTCGTCTAATCACATTATTGTTCTAGCCGAAAAACTGACCTAGTTCGTTCCTTGAGACGGGTTTTTTATGAAAAGTATCAGCGGTAAACTTAAGCATGCCTGGTCGAACGAGTTTGTCGAGTACTCGTGTTGGGGGCATTCAAATAACAACCCTGCGCCAGTTGATCAATGCTCATGTGGGCTCGTTTGATTACTATAATTATTTTTACTTTTGCGATTAATTATCAAATCCAAACGTAGATAATAGAAAATCCATTGGGATAGCAAGATTCTCAAAAATGACACACAAGACCTCTTTTAATAACTAACTAACTAAATCTATGTAGATATATATTTATACATATAAATATATGTTTCACCACATGTTGGGGCGATTTGAATAACAAATTAACCCCATTTCATCTATTCTCATGTTGGCACGTTTGATAAGTATAATTATTCCTACCTTTTTGATAAATGAAAGAATACAACAAACATTATTTTCACTACATTTATCTATGTGTTTTAACAACGGTGATGTAAACTGTTTTTTGATAGTATTTTTTTTGTTTTTTTTTTTTTGCTAAGGAAATCAATTTTCTTTGATTTTAGATTCTTTACCATCAAACAACATAATCAAATGGTAAACAAAAATTGTAAATTTATAAATCTATCAGCAAAATTTATCTTGCAGTCGGATTTATTTAGGTTGTTTAAGAAGTTGAATGTATTATGAACTCGGTAACAATATAGTTATGAAATGCACAAATATAGAAAAAGATACAACAAAACCCAACTGCACTCTCCAAATTTTGGAAATGATCTTTCTCTCTCCTGTATATGCAAACATATTTAAGACCCCATGCACGACACCATAAGTCATATATGTGATACACCAATATCCCAAAAACTGAACTTCAATAACTCGTCCAGTTTTTGCAATTAATTTGTTATTCGTCAATGTTTTTGCAACATGGTTCTTTCCTTTTCATCTCATTCCTCCTCCTTACCATGTCTTTTTCTTCCACACTTGTGGCAACTTGTAGAACCATACTCGCATTAGTACCCAATCCAAAAGTCTCAAATGTCACAATGCCTGCTAGTGTAGCAACATTCAACAAACAACCATCTCAACAGATAACTGAAGATCATAAGGCATCAAGTTCTCACGGTTACAACACTTTTAAAGTTTCGATGCCACCGAATACGAGTCCACAAAAGCCTGAATCGACCTTTATAAACTGCAAACCTAAAGGTCCAATTAGATGGTCTGCTCCCAATCCAATCAACAATAATAACGTGCATATGTGCTAAGCCCCTCGATGGAGTTAAAAACTCACAAATTCCTTGTATCTATAGTCATTATTACTTAATCAATCATTGATTATTTTTATACATTTTGTTTTACTCCATATCATTTTAATTTTATTTCCTTTTGTATGGTGTATTGATTTACGCTGCATGCATCCTGAATTTATGGAAAGTAAAAAGGCTTAACCTAAAGTGGATCGAGTATAATGAATGAATGAAATTTGATTCACGTGAAAAAACAGAGACAAGTCTTAAGTGTTGAAATTTAAAAAATTTGCACAACATTTTCATCCACTTACAACTTTAGTAACATCTCGACATTAGAGTTGTAAAATTTCAATATTTGAACTTAGGAAAAAAAAAAACTACTTCCATTTGTCGTTAATGATGTTGATTGATAATATCAATGTTATTTGTTTTTACTTATATGAACTTTTCCTTTTTAAATCGATATATGATGCTTTTCCTTTTGTAGAATGTGCGAAAATGGATGAAGTTTGATATTTTTATTACAATTTTATATCAAATAAATAATTAGAAAGAGTATGTTAAAAGATGAGAAAAATCATTTAAAAAAATATTTAATGACTAAATTGTATTTTTGAACACGAAATTCGTCTTTCATCCAACATAATAAAAAAGATTATATAATCTAAACAAGATGAAAACATAATTTTAACAAGTGATGAATAAGAGCTTGTTTAATCACATTATTGTTCTGGCCGAAAAATTGACCTAGTTCGTTCCTTGAGAAGAGTTTTTTATGAAAAGTATCGGCGGTAAACTTAAGCATGCCTGGTCGAACGAGTTTGTCGAGTCCTCGTGTTGGGGGCATTCAAATAACAAACCTAACGCCAGTTGATCTATGGTCATGTGGGCTCGTTTGATTACTATAATTATTTTTACTTTTGCGATTAATTATGAAATCCAAACATAGAAAATAGAAAATCCATTGGGATAGGACTGTTGCGGTTTGTGGTCCCGGTCGTAAGTCGCCAAGGAACGCGCAGTGAATCCGTTGGTCAGCATACCTTGCCTTCTTGCCAGAAGAGTAAGTGAAGGTATATACCTTTTGATCTTCGAATCCTAGAAAATAGTTTTTGATTTTAAACTTGAATTTTAGAAAAATGTTTTTCTGATTGATGTCTCTCGTAAAGAAAATTTTATTTAGAAATCTTTCTAAAAAACAAGCTTCTTCAAAGGAGCTTACTCAAAATGAGATTGAGGACCAACATATGGCCTCATCGGGCTCTGACATCTCAAACGAAGCTTTGCATATAGCAAAGATCGAAAACAACCTTCAAGCTTGGGGTCTACCCAAGCTTGACAACAAGACAATCTACATGCATAATACGTTCAATTTCAAAGAACAACATTGCATAAAGATTGTTGAGCGCAAAATCCCAGTCTACGGAAATATTGATTCTATTCAACTATTTCCTAAAGACGATATCTTAAATCATCGAAAAGATTTTCAATTCCTCCATATAGGAGCTGTTAAAGTGTAACGCCCCAGGATTTTAAAAGCTAACCCAGCGACATTACTAACTCCTAGACCAAAACAAACCGTGAGCACCGAAAATTTCGGCAGCATAACGGCGTACATTGGACTAACCCAAAATCTTTCTACACCTGCTGAACAAGGAAAACACTTCTACAAGCAATACTAAACTACTTCCCACTTCACATCTCAGGAGAACATAAACAGAACCAACAGACAAACAGATCTCGCATAAACAAGTATTAGCTAAAACCAACTACATCTTTAAACAAAATCTTGAAACGACACCTCATGCGCAACAACTTATTAAACCACTAACTAAATGAAACAATGGAGTTCTTTTAAAACGGAAACAACTTATTCCAGGGATCAACAAGAATGAATCAGGACTAACCAAACTAACAACTTTCAAAAACAGCAACACAACTGTCCTAACTAAAATCTAAGGAAAATAAAAGCAAGAACATCGATACTAATTATGGTTCCTCCTCATACGCCTCCTCCGCATCACCATGGTCCACGCAGTCATCATAACCTGCAAAATCTGGTAGTTGGGGGGAGAGAGGAGGGGGTCAGTACACTAAGGTACTGGTAAGCAGCCCCTACCTGAGTAGCCATTAAACAGCAAACAACAAACAACATGCTCTTCATGCGCAAACAACATGCTTTTCAAAGCGGTAAACATAATATCATGCTCAAAAGCTAGTAAAACAAATGACTCTCCTAAGCCATAACTCATGCATCTTTCTATATGAAACTTGCTAACCACTCAAGCTCCACGAGCTCGCTCAACGCTCTTATTTAGCCCTCACATGGCTCTCCAAGACTGATCCTTCGAGTCGCACTGTCCCCTGACCATTTGTACCCAGGGCCACAATGCTCTCTACGGAGCTCGGCGTTTGACCCTTGACCATTTGTACCCAAGGCCTCAAACTGTGCATCGCCCCTTGACCATTTGTACCCAAGGCGCACCGATGACTTAGCAAGGTATTGGCCCTTCCCCAGGCACCCAACACATGCTCTCTAGACTCATCACACCGACCCTTGACCATTTGTACCCAAGGCCTCGATGCTCCTCTTAAACCAATGGTGACGTGCCACCCCTCGACCATTTGTACCCGAGGTGCACTGACATTCACCTAACTTTCTTTTCTTTCACACTTTAGGTCCCTGACCTATAACTCGCATCTACTAGAATGCATATGCCCTGCAACATGCTTCTAGACTCATGAATCATGCCCACTAAGCATATACGTGCAACTACACATGCTCTCGTCCATGCTTAACTCATATGCAACAAACCAACATGCTTACAACCAATCAACACGCAACAACAGTCATGCTTTACAACGGTAACATACATATATACGTATACTCAGAGAAGCAAGAAACATAAGAGAAATTATAAAGCGAGTAAACATTTAGCATGCATCACACAGTCAAGCAGACTCCAACAAGTAAGAACTACTTACCGGAATCTCTAACGCTCCTAAACGATCCTAAAGGACTAATGGAACAACCGGAAGAGCCTAAAGAGCTCCAACTACAAGCAACAACTACCATGAGTTAGGAATTGATAATCAACACCCTAGAGACTTAATAAAGGAAGGTAAAGGGTGCTGGAATTTACCGTTCAGCGTCCGAAAGACCTCGAACACGTGCTGTCCAGCAAGCGAAGAGGTTTAAAACCACTTGCTTAGAGGCCCTAAGCACTGGGTGTTCAAGTCTAAGGCTCAACGGATGATGGGTCACAAGGCAAGAATGATTTCGAACCCAAGACGACTCCGAACAGCGCTGGAAAAACAAGAAACCAACCACGACACCAAATTCTAAGGCCGAATAAGAGTGGGTAATCCAAATTTAAATTCGAACAATCATGGGTCACGATGAAAACTTACCGAAAACGCTAAACAATGCCGCAATGACCCAAAACGGGGTCGAACACCACTGGACAGCAGCGAAATTGCGAATGACGGGGCCCCGAACTGCTACCTGCGCGAGATTTAACCAAAACCACGCAAGGATTCTTAGATCAGGCCTTAACCAACCTATAAGGAGGAGGAAAACGGCTTACCCACGAGCCTATAGGGCTGAATCACAGAGGAAGGAGAAAAGAAACCACAGATCTGATGAACCAACGAGCAGAATCGCGCGGAGCACAAGACCCACGTGGCGGCGACGCTCGGCTACGACGGCCGGCGATTCAAACGGTGGTGGCTCGGCTTCCGGCGGCTGGATCTGAACGGAAACAGCGCAAGGAGAGGGATTCGCGAAGAGAAAGCTCGCGGACAGAGGCGGCGCGACTTCAGACGGCGACGCTGGAGCTCGAGCGGCGGCAACCCACGGCGGCGTTCCTCGACAGCAAGGGCTGGGCGACGACACAGGTGAAGAAAACGGGAGAGAGATGCGCGCGCGGGGGAGAGGAAGAGAGATCGTCGACGGTCTGCTGCCGGCTGAAGAAAAACGCGAGGGGGGGGGGGGCTGGTTGCGGCTGCGTGAAAGAGAGGGGAAGGGAGAGAAAGATTTTTTTTCCTTTTTAGGGCTTCCCTTCTTTTCTTAAACTAAAACAAATGACCTAAGCCTCATATTTAAAGACTTAATTAAGGTCTCTAGAACCCGAATCAAATCTTAATAAACTTATAAGGACCTAAGCACATTTTTAAATTTAATTCCCGAAGGAAAAGAATTTCTTGGCTTAAATACAATTACCCACTCCAAGCAACCACCAAAAACAATAAATAATAATCAACCTTAAGCAGCCAACAGGTACTACAACTCTGAATTAAATAGAAATTTAACAGAATTATTCGCACCTGGAAATGCGGGGCGTTACAATCTCCCCACCTTAAGAACTTTCGTCCTCGAAAGTTTGCTGCTCGAAGAGTTCTGGATAATTGGCTCGAACTTCAGCTTCCCTTTCCCAGGTCGCTTCCTCCATTCGGCGATTCTTCCACAATACCTTTACCAAGTCAATAGTCCTGTTTCTCAAGACTCTCGCCTCCCTGGCCAAAATCCTGATAGGCTTCTCCTCATATGTCAAATCCTCATTAAGCGACAATGGTTCTGGTTTCAACACATGAGCAGGGTCGTGGACATATTTCCTTAGCATAGACACATGGAACACATTATGCACTGCAGACATGGCCGGAGGTAACGCCAACCTGTAGGCGACAGGGCCAACACGTTCCAATATCTCATAAGGCCCAATGAACCTGGGGCTAAGCTTCCCCTTCTTGCCAAAACGAAGAACCCCTTTCATAGGCGCCACTCGCAAGAACACATGATCACCAACACTGAACTCTAGTTCTTTGCGCCTAGTATCTGCATAGCTCTTCTGCCTACTTTGAGCCACCTGCATTCTTGCCCTTATTCTCTGGACAGCATCGTTAGTCATCTGAACCATCTCTGGCCCTAATAAAGCCTTTTCACCAACCTCATCCCAATGAACGGGCGACCTGCACTTTTTACCATACAGAGCCTCATAAGGAGCCATGCCAATGGTAGACTGGTAGCTGTTGTTGTAGGCGAACTCTATTAGGTATAAATGACTTTCCCAGCTGCCTCCAAAATCCAACACGCAGGCTCTGAGCATATCCTCTAAAACCTGATTCAAACGCTCAGTTTGGCCATCGGTTTGGGGATGGAAAGCAGTACTGAAGTCCAACCGAGTACCAAGCGCCTTTTGCAAACTACGCCAAAAGGTAGATGTGAAGCGAGGGTCTCTGTCGGATACTATCGACACCGGCACACCGTGAAGCCTCACTATCTCCTTGAGGTACAACTTTGCCCACTTTTCCACAGAATAAGTAGCTTTACCCGAAATAAAATGGGCAGACTTGGTCAAGCGATCAATCACCACCCAAATTACCGTGTTGCCTTTCACGGATCTCGGCAACCCAACCACGAAATCCATAGCAACATTCTCCCACTTCCAAACAGGGATCTCCAAAGGTTGCAACAACCCAGACGGCCTTTGCCTCAAGGCTTTCACCTGCTGACACGTCAAGCACTTGCTAACAAACTGAGCAATCTCTTTCTTCATGTCATGCCACCAGTAATGCATCTTGAGGTCCTTGTACATTTTAGTACCGCCAGGATGAACCGAGAAAGGGGTGTTGTGAGCCTCTTCCAGCAACAACTGCTTCAACGAGTCGTCCTTAGGCACACACAACCTTCCTTGGAACAGTAAGGCCGAGTCACTAGCAAGGGTAAAATCTCCTCGACCTACCTTACCCAGGTTCTTGACTAACTCTGGATCTTCTTGCTGAGCATCCGCGATCCGCTGCCTTAAGCTAGGAACCATTGTTAACTGAGCCAACAACGCTGAAACATCCGACACGGCCACTTCAATCTCTGACCGATCCAACTCAGCTAGCAAAGGGCTTTTGGAAGAAACCAGGGTCGCCACGCTTGCTGCTCTCCTGCTAAGAGCATCTGCCACAACATTTGCTTTTCCAGGATGATAGCTGATCTCGCAATCACAATCCTTGACCAACTCCAACCATCGCCTCTGCCTTAGGTTAAGCTCCTTCTGGGTGAAGAAGTACTTTAGACTCTGATGATCGGTGAAAATCTGAATCCTTTCTCCATACAGGTAGTGCCTCCAGATTTTCAAGGCAAACACCACCGCTGCAAGCTCCAAGTCGTGCGTGGGGTAGTTAAGCTCATGCCCCTTAAGCTGACGCGAGGCATAGGCAATTACTTTTCCATGTTGCATGAGCACACAACCCAGTCCCTTCCTTGAAGCATCACTGTACACCACCATTCCCCCCGAAACATCAGGGATGGTTAGCACTGGGGCAGTGGTCAACCGATCCTTCAACTCCTGGAAGCTTTTTTCACAATCCTCACTCCATGAGAAGGTTGCATTCTTGCGAGTCAACTGAGTCAAAGGTGCTGCAAGGCTAGAGAAATCTTGGACAAACTTTCGGTAGTAGCCTGCCAACCCAAGGAAACTGCGAATTTCGGTCACTGTGTTGGGTCTGGGCCAACTACGCACTGCTTCCACTTTAGACGGATCAACTGCGATACCATCCCTAGTAACCACATGGCCGAGAAAGGCAACTTCATCCAACCAAAACTCGCACTTTGAGAATTTAGCGTAGAGTTCGTTGCTCCTCAATGCTTCCAGAACCTGCCTGAGATGTTGCTCGTGTTGACTCTTGCTCTTAGAATAGATCAAGATGTCATCAATAAAGACTATCACGAACGAGTCCAGGAAGCTTTTGAACACACGATTCATGAGATCCATGAAGGCTGCAGGAGCATTGGTAAGTCCAAACGACATCACAGTGAATTCATAATGGCCATACCTGGTCCTGAAGGCAGTCTTAGGGATATCGGCTTCCTTAATCCTCAGCTGATGGTAACCCGAACGCAAATCGATCTTCGAGAACACCACAGCTCCCTGAAGCTGATCGAAGAGATCATCAATCCGAGGGAGGGGGTATCTGTTCTTCACAGTCACCTTGTTTAACTCCCGATAATCAATGCAAAGCCTCATTGAACAATCTTTCTTCCTGACGAACAAGACCGGAGCACCCCAAGGGGAAACACTGGGACGAATAAACCCCTTATCCAACAGCTCCTCAAGCTGCACTTTGAGCTCCTTGAGCTCAGCTGGTGCCATCCTATAAGGTGCCTTAGACAACGGTGCTGTCCCAGGAAGAAGGTCTATACAGAAGTCCACTTCTCGAGCTGGAGGTAGCCCAGGAAGATCTTCTGGAAAGACATCTGGGAACCCTTTCACGTTGGGGACGGAGTCCAAACTAGGCGATTCTTTAGAAACATCCACCACACTTGCCAAATACGCCCAAGCTCCATGTTGCATAAGATGCTTGGCTTTCAAGGCAGAAACTACCTTAGGACTTCCGTTCTTCGCTCCTTTAAACTTGAACCCTTGGCCCGAAGGCAACTTGAGATGCACTTCCTTCTTAGCACAATGAATGGTGGCGTTATTACTAGCCAACCAGTCCATGCCTAGAATCACATCAAAATCGTGCATATCTAATTGAATCAATCTCGCTTCAAGGGTCTGACCCGCAACCGAGACTACTCCGAACTTGACTACTTGATGAGCAAGCAAAACAGAGCCGGAGGGAGTAGATACCGAAAGAAGATAACCTAATGGTTCTAACTCAAGATTTGCTTGGCTAACAAAGACTGAAGAAATAAATGAGTGGCTTGACCCCGAATCAAACAAAACAAAGGCGGGGACACTCAGAACCAAAATAGTTCCTGAAGCAACAAGCGACAAGAACAAGATTCACAATCACGCCATCACACACAAGATAAGGTTAGAGTGAGCGTACCTGTAACCACGGCATCCTCAGCATCTGCTTCTTCTTTCGTGAGGGCAAAGACACGCGCCCTCTGATTCCCACCTTGAGCTTGCACTGGCGGGGCCTTAAGGGCTGGCTTCTCAGCAATTGCTTCACCCTTAGCAGGACACTGCCTGGCATAATGCCCTTCTTTACCACAATTAAAACAGACCTTATTACCTGTCCAACATTGACCGGAATGGCGCCTATTGCACGTAGCGCACAAAGGAAGGACAGGGACTGGCCTCTGCTGCTGCTGCTGACGAGGGGCCTTAGCCGGCGGACGCGCAGGCATGGGAGGAGGCTTCCTCTTAACTCCTGACGATGAAGCTTCTCCCCAACGAGGCTGCAACTTCCTCGCCACATTTTTATCCATGATCAGTGCGCCTGTGAGCGCTTCAGCGAAGGTTGTGGGTCTGCTCAGGGCCACAGAACCACGAATTTCCTCTCGGAGGCCTTTTACAAACCTCTTGATCTTCCTTTCTGGAGCGCTGACGAGGTCGGGAGCGAAACGAGACAATGCAGTGAACTTTCTTTCATACTGCACAACCGTCATACTTCCCTGGGTCAGATGGAGGAACTCCGCTTCTTTATCATCTTTGACGGTCTCCGGGAAGTAGTAATCGTACAACCGGTCTTTGAACCTTTCCCAAGACATCGGCTGATTGGCATGGTCCTCGGCGGCTGACACGGACTGCCACCACATGCGAGCGTCATCCTTTAGCATGAAGACCGCTCCTCTAATTTTCTGGGAATCATTGCAGTTCATGAGGTCAAACCGTGCCTCTAATCCAGCGACCCAACGCTCTGCTGCCAAGGGATTCTCGGACTGTCCATCAAACGAAGGAGGCCCATAACGCTTGAAGTCTCTAATGAACTGGGATTCATCTGCGTTCCCAGGTGCCCAATTAGGATTCCGCGGTGGCCTAACATTTCTCTGGGCCATGTTGTCGAACATGGTCTGGAGGGCTTCCGGGGTGATCAACATGGGAGCCGCAGGAGGGGCCGGAGGAGGAGGGGGAGGTGGAAGGTCGTCTCCGTGCTGAGCAGGGGGAACCGGAGGATCAACTTCCTGCCGAGCGTTGACATCACCAGCTAGATTTCCTCGCGCATCCGCTGGGACTCCAGGTCCACGTCCACGACCACGACCACGACCACGACCACGAGCCATCGACTGGAAAGACGGTGCTAAGGTCAAGAACAAATAGTAACCAGGATTACAGCTCTAACCTAAAACTAGGCGGCAACCTAACCCTAGAATCATGCAATAATCACGCATCAGGGCAAGCTATCTAATCACCTAAAGGGAGCATCCTAAACCTAGCTACTATATAACAAGCAACATAGGAACGACATGCTCAAACACGACATACAAGTCACGCAATAGGGAATCAAACAAGCCACAATAATTATGCACACAACAAAGTAAATCAAAATAATCATGGCAACATCTTAATATCTTAACCAGACCAACGTACCTGGTGATGGAGAGGAGAACGAGGAAGACCATGACCCTAAACATCCAAACAACCTAGATTTCCTAGGTCAGTCTACAGGAACAACTCTGCTCTGATACCAACTGTAACGCCTCAGGATTTTAAAAGCTAACCCAGCGACATTACTAACTCCTAGACCAAAACAAACCGTGAGCACCGAAAATTTCGGCAACATAACGGCGTACATTGGACTAACCCAAAATCTTTCTACACCTGCTGAACAAGGAAAACACTTCTACAAGCAATACTAAACTACTTCCCACTTCACAGCTCAGCAGAACATAAACAGAACCAACAGACAAACAGATCTCGCATAAACAAGTATTAGCTAAAACCAACTACATCTTTAAACAAAATCTTGAAACGACACCTCATGCGCAACAACTTATTAAACCACTAACTGAATGAAACAATGGAGTTCTTTTAAAACGGAAACAACTTATTCCAGGGATCAACAAGAATGAATCAGGACTAACCAAACTAACAACTTTCAAAAACAGCAACACAACTGTCCTAACTAAAATCTAAGGAAAATAAAAGCAAGAACATCGATACTAATTATGGTTCCTCCTCATACGCCTCCTCCGCATCACCATGGTCCACGCAGTCATCATAACCTGCAAAATCTGGTAGTTGGGGGGAGAGAGGAGGGGGTCAGTACACTAAGGTACTGGTAAGCAGCCCCTACCTGAGTAGCCATCAAACAGCAAACAACAAACAACATGCTCTTCATGCGCAAACAACATGCTTTTCAAAGCGGTAAACATAATATCATGCTCAAAAGCTAGTAAAACAAATGACTCTCCTAAGCCATAACTCATGCATCTTTCTATATGCAACTTGCTAACCACTCAAGCTCCACGAGCTCGCTCAACGCTCTTATTTAGCCCTCACATGGCTCTCCAAGACTTATCCTTCGAGTCGCACTGTCCCCTGACCATTTGTACCCAGGGCCACAATGCTCTCTACGGAGCTCGGCGTTTGACCCTTGACCATTTGTACCCAAGGCCTCAAACTGTGCATCGCCCCTTGACCATTTGTACCCAAGGCGCACCGATGACTTAGCAAGGTATTGGCCCTTCCCCAGGCACCCAACACATGCTCTCTAGACTCATCACACCGACCCTTGACCATTTGTACCCAAGGCCTCGATGCTCCTCTTAAACCAATGGTGACGTGCCACCCCTCGACCATTTGTACCCGAGGTGCACTGACACTCACCTAACTTTCTTTTCTTTCACACTTTAGGTCCCTGACCTATAACTCGCATCTACTAGAATGCATATGCCCTGCAACATGCTTCTAGACTCATGAATCATGCCCACTAAGCATATACGTGCAACTACACATGCTCTCGTCCATGCTTAACTCATATGCAACAAACCAACATGCTTACAACCAATCAACACGCAACAACAGTCATGCTTTACAACGGTAACATACATATATACGTATACTCAGAGAAGCAAGAAACATAAGAGAAATTATAAAGCGAGTAAACATTTAGCATGCATCACACAGTCAAGCAGACTCCAACAAGTAAGAACTACTTACCGGAATCTCTAACGCTCCTAAACGATCCTAAAGGACTAATGGAACAACCGGAAGAGCCTAAAGAGCTCCAACTACAAGCAACAACTACCATGAGTTAGGAATTGATAAACAACACCCTAGAGACTTAATAAAGGAAGGTAAAGGGTGCTGGAATTTACCGTTCAGCGTCCGAAAGACCTCGAACACGTGCTGTCCAGCAAGCGAAGAGGTTTAAAACCACTTGCTTAGAGGCCCTAAGCACTGGGTGTTCAAGTCTAAGGCTCAACGGATGATGGGTCACAAGGCAAGAATGATTTCGAACCCAAGACGACTCCGAACAGCGCTGGAAAAACAAGAAACCAACCACGACACCAAATTCTAAGGCCGAATAAGAGTGGGTAATCCAAATTTAAATTCGAACAATCATGGGTCACGATGAAAACTTACCGAAAACGCTAAACAATGCCGCAATGACCCAAAACGGGGTCGAACACCACTGGACAGCAGCGAAATTGCGAATGACGGGGCCCCGAACTGCTACCTGCGCGAGATTTAACCAAAACCACGCAAGGATTCTTAGATCAGGCCTTAACCAACCTATAAGGAGGAGGAAAACGGCTTACCCACGAGCCTATAGGGCTGAATCACAGAGGAAGGAGAAAAGAAACCACAGATCTGATGAACCAACGAGCAGAATCGCGCGGAGCACAAGACCCACGTGGCGGCGACGCTCGGCTACGACGGCCGGCGATTCAAACGGTGGTGGCTCGGCTTCCGGCGGCTGGATCTGAACGGAAACAGCGCAAGGAGAGGGATTCGCGAAGAGAAAGCTCGCGGACAGAGGCGGCGCGACTTCAGACGGCGACGCTGGAGCTCGAGCGGCGGCAACCCACGGCGGCGTTCCTCGACAGCAAGGGCTGGGCGACGACACAGGTGAAGAAAACGGGAGAGAGATGCGCGCGCGGGGGAGAGGAAGAGAGATCGTCGACGGTCTGCTGCCGGCTGAAGAAAAACGCGAGGGGGGGGGCTGGTTGCGGCTGCGTGAAAGAGAGGGGAAGGGAGAGAAAGATTTTTTTTTCCTTTTTAGGGCTTTCCTTCTTTTCTTAAACTAAAACAAATGACCTAAGCCTCATATTTAAAGACTTAATTAAGGTCTCTAGAACCCGAATCAAATCTTAATAAACTTATAAGGACCTAAGCACATTTTTAAATTTAATTCCCGAAGGAAAAGAATTTCTTGGCTTAAATACAATTACCCACTCCAAGCAACCACCAAAAACAATAAATAATAATCAACCTTAAGCAGCCAATAGGTACTACAACTCTGAATTAAATAGAAATTTAACAGAATTATTCGCACCTGGAAATGCGGGGCGTTACATAAAGTCGCTCTTCGACCAATGTTTAGAACGGGCCTTGACACCCCTGTTCTTGTAATCTTGAGAGATAGACGTCACAAAGACTTCTCTAACTCTCTCGTAGGGATCATAGAGTCTAATCATGCCGATGGCCCTGTATACTTCAATTGCTTCCCAAACTTTATGGTGGCCTTATGACCCCCATATACTCAAAACCTTAACCCTTGAAATTACAGGTCAGGGTTTGAATCTTGAAGCAGGTGTCAAGAAGATGACACTTTTATACAAGATCACCTACAAAACTCTTACTTCTTCAATGGAACCAAAAGCACTGGTTCAATCCCCTAGAGGAAAGACCATGCTTATTGAAACGAACCTCAATAAATCCTCAGTAAGTGTCCCGAAGATGCTTTCTTGGGAAAACCTTACCATAAATCCTTCCTGAACAATAGAAAATGCTTTTGTCCCAAAGAAGAAAGAGAAAGAACTTTCCCATATTGTTGAACATCCAGATTTGAGAGTAGAAATCAAATTCGAGGATGAAGAACCTCGTTTCCCAGTGGTCAAAGAAAACATGAACAGGAAGGAGTTCATGTGCTCCAGACCTAGTACCTCTAGCATCAGGCCAGAGTCAATTCAAAACATTGGCAGAACTAACTCTCTCAGAGTTATGTCCGTAAGATTGGAACACGGAGTTCCAAACCTCCAATATGAAGAAGAAAAACCTTCTTCTCCAACTCAAACCGACATGGAAACCGATTCCGTCTTCAAAAGCCAGTTGAATGTTATCATTGCTGATAACGATTTCAAAGTTGACAAAGAAGCCCTACAAAAGGAATTTATGGCAAAAGAAAATAGAGAAGAAAGAAAACAATTCTTTAAGACTTACTCTGAAGAATAGAGAAAAGTCATTAAAGAAGAGTACTTTCAAACTCTAGATAAACTTCAAGAACATATTTCTTCTTTTAGATGGTTCAATCAGAGAAAAGAATATTCTCACATTTGTGCCATAAGAGAAAAAGAAAAATAGAAAACTATGAGAAGATGAGAAGTACAAGGAAACTATCCTCCAATGGAAGACGTTGAGTTCGACAGCTTTTACCATGAAAAAATTGTCGCAAAACCCTTCCAACTCATAAGAGAGGTTGATGAGGCTCAACCGCCTATAAACAGAGAAATCAAAAGCATTCAAGTCCAGAACAATTTCTCAAATCGAATGCTAACCTCTATAGCCGAACAAGTCTATCGTTTAGAAGACTTAATTGATCCTCCTCCAGCACCTATCAAACCTAGATTTAGCCCTCTAGAGAAGGTCAATCTCAAAACTCCAAAAACCAAATTCCTTGAAGAAATAGACAAAAAACTTTCTGCTATAGCAAAAGGAGAAAGCTCAAGCCAAATAAATGTTCTTAACGATAGTGACAGTGACATAGACTCCATTGTCGAACAGTTATCTGGACTCCAGATAGATGAACCTCAATCTATTAACAAAATGGGTTATCTTAATTCAGGAGACCAAATAAACTGGTATCATAGACCTTCGATGCCAGACCTCAACTATGAACAAAATCACAAATTCATGAAAACCAAACAATTTGACGGACAATCAATTGTTGTTTGGAATATGGACGGAAAATCTGACAGACAGATTCAAGATACGTTATCAGAAATGCTGATAGCAGCAACAGCTTATCAAGAAAGTGGAAATTCAAATCATGCAGCCTGTGTAACCTTGATCAATGGCTTCACAGGAGTCTTAAAGGCATGGTGGGATTGCCTTAGTACCGAACTCAGGCTAGAAATCAAGTTGCATTCCACAAAGGTTAAAATAAAGAGAGAAATCTCTGATGCCAAAGCAGATCCAGGTATTAGGATAGGCGGAGAACCTATCGTGAAACCTGAAACCTCAAAAACCCCTCCAAATGTAGTCGTCATAGAAGAAGAGGTAGAACAACAAGATGCTGTAGAAGCATTAATCTATGCTATCTCTTGGAATTTCACAACCGCTCATAATGTGAAACATGACGATACTCAGAGAACAATTCTAAAAAACCTCAGATGCAAAAACCTTGCGAATTTCAATTGGTATAGAGATATGTTTATCTCCAGGGTCTTTTATATGAAAGATCCTGATTGGAGCCATTGGAAAGAGAAGTTCATAGACGGACTTCCTAACTATGTTTCGGAAAGAGTTTATATGACTCTTCGAGAACGCTTCAAGGGTAACATCAATTGGAACAGTTTGACCTACGGTTATTTAACATCATATGTTATCAACTGTGGTCTACAAATCTGCAATGAAATCAAGGTTCAACGAAAGGTTCAAAAGAATGAAAAGAACAAATTAAGGGAAATGAAAGCTTTTTGCTCTCAATACGGGTGCGAAGGAATTGAAGAGCCAAGTCGCCCCTCAAACAAAATCATCCGACGGCGTAACAGCCGAAGGTACTACAAGAATCAATATAATGATAGACCCCAGTTCTATCAAAGGCAACAGAGGAAGTATATTCCAAGAAAGCAATACACTCCAAATCCTCGATACAATCAAGACAATCAAGACACCACGCCAAGCCTAATCAAAATACTTACAAAAACAAAGAAAAAACCTTTTGTTTCAAATGTCAGAAAGAAGGGCACTATGCGAATCGGTGTCCAACGAAGAGAATAAATGAGCTTGATTTAGAAGAGGAATATTCTTCTGAATACGATAGCTCTGATCAAGAATTAAATGAATTTCAATTTGACGACACCAACTCCGATGACTCTAGTCAAAGCAAAAGTGATCAATCAAAAGGCGTCAAAGTATGCAAAAAAGACTGTGAAGGACATTGCATAAATGTTCTTACTAATGAGCAAGAAGTTCTCTTTAACTCTATAGATCATATAGAAGATAAAGAGATGAAGAAGACGATCCTTAAGACTCTTAAGCAATCTTTGTCTTCTCCAAGTACCTCAAATTTTGTCAGAGAAAAAATTGAAGTTAGGCAACCTAGCCTTTCAGAAATCCTTCAAAGAGATGATTTCTTTAAACCAAAAATCGATTCTCAACCTTCCTCAATTCAAGATTTACAATTTGAAATCAACAATCTCAAAAAAGAGATAAGAGAAAACAAAAATGAAATAGATTTGATAAAAATCGAACTCAATAATCTTAAACTCAAAACTACCGATACGGACAATGAAGGTGATGATTTCCTTCTAAATCACATCACCAAAACTCAATTTAAAAAATGGTATTGTTTAATTACCCTGAAAGTAGAAGACTTTCAAGTAACCCTCAAAGCCTTAATTGACTCTGGGGCTGATCAAAATTGTGTCCAACAAGGACTTATCCCTACCAAATATTTTGAAAAAACTACTCAAAGGCTAAGCAGCGCCAATAGCCAGAGCCTAAACATCCAGTATAAACTGTCAAATGTTCATATATGCAATAACGATGTTTGCGTTATTTGTTCATTCCTCTTGGTCAAAGATTTAAAGCAAGAGTTGATTCTAGGAACCCCATTCCTAACCCAACTCTACCCTATTAAAATAACCGAAAAAGGTTTAGTCTCAAATTTTGGAGGCACTGAAATCATTTTCGAATTTATTACCCCAATTCTTCCATATGACATAATGGAAGTAAGTGAGTTAAAATTAGAAGAAATCCAAAGAAAAAAAAAAACAAATTTCTTTCCTAAAGGAGGAAATCAATTACAAAAAGATCGAAGAAAATCTTAAAAACCCTTCTATAAAAATGAGAACAATAGAAATAGAAAAAAAATTTGAATGATGGGATGACCTGGAGCGAGCATTACTTTTGTTTTTCCATTTTTGTTTGCTCGCGCATATTGACCCTGCTCACTGTTATAACTGCTTATCTTGTTTCTTTCTAATCTTTTAAATTTTTACTTTGAAAAAAATATCTGCTTTGTAATATTTTTCTATGATTTTAATGAAATTTCTGAATGTTTCTATTCCATGAGCACTGACTGACTCTAACTTAACTATTTTCTTCTGAATTTTTGAAGCTTGGACTGATTACGCTTAGTTAGATCAAGGTATTCTGATCTCCAGAAACCTTTTGCTTAAGCATTTCTTCTAGCCTGGACAGTTGCTGCGGCAAGAAGATTTTTTACGGTAGTATTGACTTATATGATCCACTTTAAGCTTAATCCTAGTCCCATGTTTAGTTTAAAAATTCAGATAGAAAAATTTAAGTTTGGGGGTATAATTGCTTAATTAATGATTCATTGAGGACAATGAATAATTCAAGTTTGGGGGACTTTTTGCTACTCCAATTATTTTGCTCGAGCATTCCTCTCCTTCAAAATTAAAATTTGCTAGGTTATTGAGTAACCGGGGACATTTGTGATACCCACAGGTTGTCTTCGCGTCAAAAGATGACCTAGGAAATGTGAAAAAAAAATAAAAAATAAAAAATATTTGTTGAAGATTTTGCTGAAATATTGATGGAGCAAAAGTTTTTGAAGGATGAATAATGATCCAGCAGTTTTTCTGTCTCCCATAATTAGGTGAGCTTCATCATAAAATGTCGCCATTCTGAGGGGCAAGAGATGGAATAACTAAGGATTTTTTAGCTTTATAATGAGTATTGAGCCTAGTTGGTGATGAGCTTGAGGCAAGGGTACTGCACCATAAAGTGGGTCATCCCATGCTTAAGAGCTTATGACTGTAAGGCTGCTTTAAGTCTGATAAATAATATTATAAACCCATTTAAAAATATGTTTTGAAATGTCTGATAATAGAGCTAGGTTGTGGTGAGTTCTTAGAATTAAGTTGAAAAGTGGTGATTATTTGTCCCTGCTGAAGGAATCATTTTGCTGCAGCAGAGCTTGGTTTTGAAGAGTGCTCAGGTAAAGGTTAAAGGTAGTGTTGGATTGTCTGGTTTGATTAAGCTAATTCTTTGTCTAATGTTCTGAAATTCTTGAATGAAGGTTGGTTAGTATTGCTCGGGACGCGCAATAGTTCAAGTTTGGGGGTATGATAACTGCCCAAAAGGTAGTTATTTAGGCTTCATTTATATAAGGATTTGCGTGTCTTTAATGCTTAATAGGGTTAGTTTTAGAGAGATATTACATGATTTAACCCATTTGGAAGAATGGAAGCTTTGGAAATCACTTTATGCAGATTATGCTGCTGAGCGACTGGAGGGAGCAAATTCTATGCTGCAGCAAAACTGAGAGCAGAAACTGCCACATCACAGCTCGTTAGCCAACTTCATGAACCGACTTCTATTGAGATATTTTCGGGATAAAGGATCAAGGAGAGCCTTACACGTGTCCTAGTTGACCTAATTCAAGCCTCCCATCCTTCTATAAAAGGAAGTAGCCGTCAAAGTCAAAAGCATTCCATGTTTTCCCTTGGAAGCCGAGTAGTATAGGGAGATTGAAGATCATCAAGAATACCATCAACCGCAAGCTGATTAGGGAGTTTCCCTTCTTTATTAACTTGTAGTGATGGACATGCATACTCAAATTGTAATTCGTATTCCTATGCTTATTATGAACTAAGTAGCTTAAGGTGTTGGTTAGGAATAATGTGATTACTATGCTTCATCTCTAGTAAGAAATTGACTATTGCATTTTGGTTAATTGTTGTGCTTATTCTTATTTTATGTCCGCCTGGTCAGCCGGTATGGATAGCTCTCTCTAGTTTCAGCGATGATTTAGAGAGTGTGTGGCAATTCTCCACATTACGATCATTGTGTATTGGTGAACGCCAGTGACTGAGCTAGGGATAGCCAGTTGCCTAGTGCTCGATCGGTCGCTCTTCATTGGGGTTGAAACATATCCCAAAAGATCCGGAGTTCCGGGAGGAATCCGCTAATAATACTGCGAGAAATGCATGATCAATAATATTGCTAGAGCATATCTTAGAAAAAAATCACTAAAGCCTAACCAGCGCCTGTCTTTAATCTATCTATCTATTTGTTTACTCGTTGTTCTGTCATTTATTTTGCTTCAGCATAATTCCGATAAAACCCAAAATTTTTATTATCTCTGAAACCATTAGAAAGTTATACAAAATAGATAAAGTAGAAACTCATTCAGACTTTGGATTGATAATATTACTTGCTGCAGACTGTGTATACTTGCACAGGAATTCTAGAGTATTTCATATCATATTTTTACTCACTCTAGGAACCCCCAACAACTGGTATTTTGCGCTCAACAATCTTTATGCAATGTTGTTCTTTGAAATTGAACGTATTATGCATGTAGATTGTCTTGTTGTCAAGCTTGGGTAGACCCAAGGCTTGAAGGTTGTTTTCGATCTTTGTTATATGCAAAGCTTCGTTTGAGATGTCAGAGCCCGATGAGGCCATATGTTGATCCTCAATCTCATTTTGAGTAAGCTCCTTTGAAGAAGCTTGTTTTTTAGAAAGTTTTCTAAATAAAATTTTCTTTACGAGAGACATTAATCAGAAAAACATTTTTCTAAAATTCAATCAATAAGTTTAAAATCAAAAACTATTTTCTCGGATTCGAAGATCAAAAGGTATATACCTTCACTTACTCTTCTGGCAAGAAGGCAAGGTATGCTGACCAACGGATTCACTGCGCGTTCCTTGGCGAAAGAATAGAATCAGCCAGGGCCTAATCAGGATAGGCCATTATGTAAGACTTTTAGGAAGTACCACTAGGGTCGTTGTTTGGCAGGGACCCGTGTTTGTTTCAAGTGTGGTCGGAAAGGGCATATTGCTCCGAATTGTAATCAGAAGAAAACTAATTATGCCAACCAGCCGTCCAGTTAAAATTAGGCATCCGGGGTGTGACCAACACAACATCAGGGCAAGATATTTGCCACCACCCGACAAGAGGTCGAGGACCTTAATGCAGTAGTGACAGGTACCAATGCATTCTTTTATTTCTGCATCATTTGTAAGCAAGCCAACCTAGAACTAGAGTCGTTGGGCTATGTTTTGTCAGTCTCAATGCGTTTGTGCATCGATGATAATTGCCCAAAAGGTAGTTATTTAGGCCTATATTGTATAGGGATTTGTGTGTCCTTTATGCTTATTAGGGTTGGTTTTGGATAGATATTACATGATTTAACCCATTTGGAAGAATGGAAGCATTGGAAATTATTTTGTGCAGATTATGCTGCTGAGCGACTGGAGGGAGCAGATTCTACGCTGCAGCAAAACTGGGAGCAGAAACTGCCACATCACAGCTCGTTAGCCAACTTCATGAACCGACTTCTGTTGAGTTATTTTCGTGATAAAGGATCAAGGAGAGCCTTACACGTGTCCTAGTTGACCTAATTCAAGCCTCCCATCCTTCTATAAAAGGAAGTAGCCGTCAAAGTCAAAGGCATTCCATGTTTTCCCTTGGAAGCCGAATAGTATAGGGAGATTGAAGATCATCAAGAACACCATCTACCGCAAGCTGATTAGGGAGTTTATTTTCTTCATTAACTTGTGGTTATGGACATGCATGCTCAGATTGTAATTCGTATTCCTATGCCTATTATGAACTAAGTAGCTTAGGGTGTTGGTTAGGAATAATGTGATTATTGTGCTTCATCTCTAGTAATAAATTGACTATCGCATTTTGGTTAATTGTTGTGCTTATTCTTATTTTATGCCCGCCTGGCCAGCCGGTGTGAATAGCTCTCTCTAGTTTCAGGGATTATTTAGAGAGTGTGTGGCAATTATCCACACTACGATCATTGTGTATTGGTGAACGCCAGTGACTGAGCTAGGGATAGCCAGTTGCCTAGTGCTTGATCGGTCGTACTTCATTGGGTTTGAAACATATCCCAAAAGATCCGGAGTTCCGGGAGGAATCCGCTAATAATACTGCTAGAATTGCATGATCAATAATATTGCTGGAGCATATTTTAGAATAATCACTAAACCTAACCAGTGCCTGCCTTTAATCTGTCTATCTATTTGTTTACTTATTGTTCTGTCATTTATTTTTCTTCAGCATAATTCTGATAAAACCCAATCATTTTATTATTCTTGAAACCATTAAAAAGTTATACAAAAATAGGTAGAGTGGAAACTCATTCAGGGCTCGGATTGATAATATTACTTGCTGCAGACTGTGTATACTTGCACAGGAATTCTAGAGTATTTTATACTATATTTTTACTCACTCTAGGAACCCGACAAGTTTTTGGTGTCGTTGCCGGGGACTTGAATAAGTTTTTATCTGATCTGTTTTGTGTATGTGTTTTAGTGGTTTGGTGCTATAACTTTTTTATTGTTTCTTTTGTTTTTGCAGGTGTGATTTTGGTGCATGAGCGATCCGCCTGGGGTATGGTTTGAGCTTGATCCAGAAATTGAAAGGACATTTAGGAACAAAAGGAGGGAGCAGTGCAGAAACCAGATGGAGAACGTGCCGCAACTTCCACAGGTTCATGAAGGTCCATCAGCAGCAAACCCCCAGCAGAATCTGTTGCTGCAGCAAAACCCACTATTTGAGCAAAATGAGCAGCGAAATAATCAGGCTGAGAATCCTATCTTGATAGCGAACGATGGGACCAGAGCCATTCGAGCGTATGCTGTCCCGATGTTTAATGAGTTGAATCCAGGGATTGCACGTCCCCAAATCCAAGCGGCGAATTTTGAAATGAAACCGGTAATGTTTCAGATGTTGCAAACCGTGGGGCAATTCCATGGTTTGTCATCTGAAGACCCTCATTTACATCTTAAGTCTTTTCTAGGAGTTAGTGATTCTTTTGTAGTTCAAGGAGTGCCTAGAGATGCTCTTAGATTAACTTTGTTCCCGTATTCTCTTAGAGATGGAACAAAGTCATGGTTAAACACTTTTGCTCCAGGATCAATTAGGACGTGGGATGAGTTAGCTGAAATTTTTTTGAGTAAATATTTCCCACCTAATAGAAATGCTAAATTAAGGAGTGAAATAGTAGGGTTTAGGCAACTTGAGGATGAGACTTTTAGTGAGGCTTGGGAGAGGTTTAAGGAGCTTTTACGAAAGTGTCCCCACCATGGGTTACCTCATTGTATTCAAATGGAAACATTTTACAATGGTTTAAATGGAGTAACCCAAGGTATGGTCGATGCTTCTGCTGGAGGGGCCCTTTTAGCAAAAACTTTTGATGAAGCCTATGAAATTTTAGAAAGAATATCTATTAATAGTTGTCAGTGGTCGGATGTTAGAGGCACAAATAAAAAGGTTAATAGTGTATTAGAGGTTGATGGTGTGTCCACCATTAGGGCTGATCTTGCAATGATTGCTAACGCTCTTAAGAATGTGACAGTGATTAGTCATCAGCAGCCACCAGCTATGGAGCCTGCAGCAGTGGTGAACCAAGTCACGGACGAAGCATGTGTCTATTGCGGTGAAGACCACAACTACGAGTTTTGCCCCAGCAATCCAGCGTCTGTGTTTTTTGTAGGTAATCAGAGGAACAACCCTTATTCTAACTTCTATAATCCAGGTTGGCGCAACCACCCCAACTTCTCATGGGGAGGTCAAGGAAATAACGTACAAGCGCAATAGAAGATGAACCAGCCGGGATTTGCTAAAGCGCAGGTAATGCCCCAGCAAAATAAGCAGGCTTTGCCCCAGCAATGATGAAAGAATCTATGGCTCGTACAGACGCTGCAATTCAAAGTAATCAAGCTTCAATGAGAGCCCTTGAATTGCAAGTGGGTCAGCTAGCTAATGAGCTCAAGGCAAGGCCTCAAGGGAAACTTCCATCAGATACTGAACACCCTAGAAGGGAAGGTAAGGAACAGGTAAAGGCAGTTACTCTTAGGAGTGGTAAGCCATTAGAAGAAAGAATTGAGCCTAGTAAAACCCAGGTTATAGATAAAAATGGTGATAGAAATACTAATGTTGTTGTCGAGGAAGAGTTGGAGTCTGGTCAGGGTGCTGGAGGCAGCAATAAAAATGCTGGAGCATCTGGTTCTGTGCCAGATGTAGAACCACCATATGTGCCGCCCCCACCTTATGTACCACCTCTACCTTTTCCACAAAGGCAAAAGCCTAAGAATCAGGATGGTCAATTTAAAAAGTTTTTAGAGATTCTTAAGCAGTTGCATATAAATATCCCTTTAGTAGAAGCTATAGAGCAAATGCCTAATTATGCTAAATTTCTTAAGGATATTTTGACTAAAAAGAAAAGGTTAGGTGAGTTTGAAACTGTATCTCTTACTGAGGAGTGTAGTGCTATTCTTAAGAATGGGCTACCCCCCAAGGCTAAGGATCCAGGGTCATTTACTATACCTGTGTCTATAGGTGGAAAGGAATTAGGTAGAGCACTCTGTGATTTAGGTGCAGGCATTAACCTTATGCCTCTTTCGGTCTATCGAAAGTTAGGTATTGGTGAAGCTAGACCTACCACAGTTACACTCCAACTAGCTGATAGGTCTATCACATATCCAGAGGGTAAGATTGAGGATGTCTTAGTAAAAGTGGATAAATTCATATTTCCTGTTGATTTCATTATTTTAGATTATGAGGCTGATAGAGATGTCCCAATTATTCTAGGACGTCCATTTTTGGCTACTGGTAGGGCGTTAATAGATGTTCAAAAAGGGGAATTAACAATGAAAGTTTGTAATGAGGAAGTAAAATTTAATGTGTTTAAGGCCATGAAGTATCCAGACGAGATGAAAGATTGCTCTTTCATTAGGATTCTGGAGAACACAATTGTTGAGACAGCAATTCTGGATTCGGCTAATAAGAATTTGGAAAATCATGGAGCGGTTAGTGTAGAGGATTTAGAAGTTTGTTCTTTAGATAGAAAAAATGAAAAAAAAATTGTTTAGGTGTGAGGATGTTTTTGAGTCTTTAGATTTAGATCAAAGAAAGGCTCCCCCAATTAAACCATCCCTGATTGAGGCACCTACTTTAGATTTGAAGCCCTTACCAGATCATCTAAAGTATGTGTATCTTGGGGAAAGTGAGACATTGCCCATTATTGTTGCATCAGATTTAATGTCGGAGCATGAGGAGGCCTTAATAACGTTGCTGCAGCAATACCGCAAGGCTATTGGTTGGACATTGGCTGACATTCAAAGGATTAGCCCATCTTTTTGTATGCATAAAATCACTCTAGAGGAGGGGTCCTTGAGGAGTATTGAGCAACAAAGAATGCTTAACCCCGCAATGAAAGAAGTGGTTAAAAATGAGGTGATTAAATGGTTGGATGCTGGCATCATTTATCCGATTGCAGACATCAATTGGGTGAGCCCTGTCCAATGTGTTCCTAAGAAAGGAGGTGCCACTGTGGTAAGCAATAAAGACAATGAGTTGATCCCAACTAGGACAGTAACTGGTTGGAGGGTTTGCATGGATTACAGGAGGCTTAACAAAGCCACCCATAAGGACCACTTCCCTTTGCCATTTATTGACCAGATGTTGGATCGATTGGCTGGTCAGACCTACTACTGTTTCTTGGATGGTTATTCTGGGTATAACAAGGTTACTATGGGACGTTTGCTTTCAGGCGAATGCCTTTTGGCCTTTGCAATGCTCCAGCAACATTTCAGCGGTGTATATTAGCAATTTTTTCTGATATGATTGAGTCCACTGTTGAGGTCTTTATGGACGATTTTCAGTTTTTGGAGGGTCTTTTCAGAGTTGTTTAGATAATTTAGGTAAGGTGTTAAAAAGATGTGAGGATACCCATCTAGTTCTTAATTGGGAGAAGTGCAACTTCATGGTGAAGGAGGGCATAGTGTTAGGTCATAGGATTTCTAAGAATGGTCGAGAAGTTGATAGAGCAAAAGTTGAGGTTATTGAAAGATTAGAATCACCGAATTCAGTGAAGGGAATTCGGAGCTTCTTAGGGCATGCTGGATTTTATAGGAGGTTCATAAAGGATTTTTCCAAAATCAGTAAACCTCTTTGTAACTTATTGTGCACTGATCATGTTTTTGACTTTAATGCAGATTGTAGGAAGGCTTTTGAAACATTGAAGGCTGCTTTAATCTCAACACCCATTCTCTGCGCACCTAATTGGAATTTGCCATTTGAGGTAATGTGTGATGCGAGTGATGCTGCGATAGGTGCAATGTTGGGGCAGAAGCAGGGTAAATTTATTCATCCTATATATCATGCAAGCAAGGTTTTAAATGAGGCACAGGTCAACTACACAACTACTGAAAAAGAGTTGTTAGCTGTTGTGTTTGCTTTTGAGAAATTCCGGCCATATTTGGTTGGATCCAAAGTCACGGTGTTCACGGATCATGCAGCAATAAGGTATTTAATGTCAAAGAAAGATGCAAAGCCTAGACTATTTCGTTGGGTTTTATTACTGCAGGAATTCGACTTAGAGATAAAGGACAAGAAGGGATCAGAGAATGTCATTGCAGATCACTTGTCTCGTCTTGATCCATCATCATCTTTGCTGGAGCAATCTGCCATTTCTGATTCTTTTCCAGATGAACAACTTTTTGCTGTTCAGGTAAAGGTAGTCAGGGATGTCCCTTGGTATGCTGATATTGCCAACTTTTTAGTGAAGGGAGTCACCCCTATTGATATGGATTGGAGGCAGAAGAAAAAGTTTAAGCATGATGCAAAATTTTTCTATTGGGATGAGCCATTTATGTATAAGCAATGCTCTGACGGTATTATTCGTAGGTGCGTTTCAGGTGATGAAGCAACCGAAATCCTGGAGCAATGTCACTCTTCGTCGTATGGAGGCCATTTCAGCGGTCAAAGGAGAGCTATGAGGATTTTGCATTGCGGATTCTTCTGGCCTACCTTGTTTAAGGATGCCCACTGGTTCTACAAGCAATGTGACGCTTGTCAAAGGGGAGGAAACATGGGGCCTAGAGATGAAATGCCTCTTACTTAAATTTTAGAAGTTGAACTATTCGATGTATGGGGTATTGATTTTATGGGGTCATTTCCCCCTTCTAATGGCAATGTTTTTATCTTATTGGCAGTGGATTACGTGTCCAAGTGGGTGGAGGCCATCGCATGCCATCAGAGTGATGCCAAGATGGTTTAAAGGTTTCTCCAATCGCACATCTTTGCGCGGTTCGGGACACCTAGAGCTCTAATAAGTGATGAGGGTACACATTTTGTCAAAGTCAAAGTATGGAATCAAGCACAGGATAGCTACCCCCTATCACCCACAGGCTAATGGTCAGGCTGAGATAAGTAATAGGGAAATTAAATCAATTCTAGAAAAAGTAGTCCATCCATCTAGAAAGGATTGGTCTTTTAGGTTGGATGAGGCTCTTTGGGCTTATAGGACAACCTATAAGACTCCTCTAGGTATGTCTCCCTATCGGTTGGTATACGGGAAAGCTTGTCATTTACCATTAGAGTTGGAACATAAAACGTTTTAGGCTTTGAAAAAGTTGAATTTTGATCTGAGTAGTGCAGGAGAAATGTGAATGCTGCAGCTCAGCGAATTGGAAGAATTTCGCCACTTTTCTTATGAGAATGCAAAAATTTATAAAGAAAAGATTAAGTTGTGGCATGACAAGAAAATTAGACCTAAAGAATTTGTCAAAGGTCAAAATGTTTTGCTTTATAATTCTAGATTAAAATTGTTTCCTGGGAAACTAAAGTCCAAATGGTCAGGTCCGTTTGTTGTGATTGAGGTTTTCCCCCATGGAGCAGTTACTTTGCAAGATGAAAAAGATGGGAGAGTATTCAAGGTGAATGGTCAACGTGTCAAGTATTATTAGGGAGAGGAGTTTCAGTCAAAATATCCTTCCCTAAGGTTGGTTGATGATTGAGAGAGCAGGATTTTTGCGGGAGCATTTCACAGAGCAAAATTTTGAGCTCCCAAGATTTGTATTGATTTTATTTTTCGTTGATTTGATTTTAATTGCGGTTAGGTTAGATTTGATTTTGCGAGATTTATTAGATTTTGTCTTTAAATATTTGATTAGATCTTATCTATTTTGTTTTGAATTTGATTTGATTTTCGGGTTATTTATTTAAATTATCTTTCAATTATCTTTTAATTAGTTAGATTTTATTAGATTTTATCTAGATTTTATTTTCAGTTATTTGAATTCTAGTTTTAATTAATTGAGATTTTCTCTAATTTATTTGGCTTCTTTTGAGAATAACAGATTAAGTTTGATTTGATCGGTTAAAGTTTAATTTGAATTTAAAAGATTTGATTTGCCTATTTTGAAATTTAAATTCCATATCTAAGATTCGGCAGGTTCAGAAGATTGTTGCAGCAAAGATACTGCTGGAGCAAATTTCTCGTATGCATAGGAAGGATTTTAGTGTGAGTAATTATTTTTACCGTTGGGATTTTTGAATTTCTATGGGCAGGTGAATTGCAAGGATGTTGCCACATGTCGTGAAGGGACAATCCAACGGTTTAGCCGTTGACAGCATGCCGTTATTTCCCATAGATGATTGGAGTTCCACAATTTTACCGTTAGGGATTTGAATTGCAACTTAATTATGAACGGTAAAACCATTTATTACGGACCAAATCCTTTCGGTTAGGATTTCAAATTGCTGGAGCCCTATTTATTTGCAGACATTGGTAAGTCTTCGCTCTACTTCGTCTCCTTGATTCTATCTTGCCATCTACATTCTTTCTTTCTCCTTATCATTCTTTGCAAAACCCTTTGAGTTATCCATGGCCAAAACAAGAGCGAGGAAAGAAAGAGAGAGAGAGAGTGAAGCGAAAATACCCATTACCCCCGAAGTTCTGAAAGTGAAAACTAAGAAGAAAAGAACACCGGAGGAGAAAGAAGCTAAAAGAAGAAGGCGACAACAGAGGGCGGAAGAACAGGAAAAAGTGACAGAGGATGAGGCTGCTGCAGTGGTTGAAGAAAACCTGGAAGAACTGCAAGAACAGACCCCAGGAGAGGCTGATCAGAGACTTGCGGATACAGATACGACTCGAGAGGAAAATGTTGAGGAGAATCAAGAACAGCAGGCTGAGATGGTGAGAGACGAGCAGGTAGACGCAGTGTCAAAAAGAGGAAACGAGCAGGACCAAGAAGCTCGTGTTGAGGTAATCATGCCCGAACCGCCGAAACGCCGCCGCATAAAAAGAAAGGTCGGCCGTATTCAGGTGATTCGGACTGATACCCCATCACCACCATCATCAGATTCTGAGAGAGAAAAGGTAGAGCGGGAGGAAAGAGAGAAGAAAGAAGCTGAGGACAAAGAAAGAGACGAAACAGATAAGAAGACTGAGGAAGAGCAGTTGCTCAAGCGCAGGGCAGAGAAGGGCAAAAATGTTACTGAAGCATCGGAAGAACACGAGGCGATAGAAGAACAGCAGGTTCCATTTGATCGCTTCGTCAACAATTTTGCTAGAGCAAAATACGCTGAGCTTTCGAAAAGGGATTTCTTGTTCGAGCGCGGTTTCAGTGGTGATCTTCCACAGTTTCTAAGGACCGGTATTGCAGACCACGACTGGGAGCTGTTTTGTGCGAAGCCGGAATCTGTAAATGCACAGGTGGTGCGTGAATTTTATGCTAACATTGTCAAGGAGGATGGTTTCCAGGTAATTGTCCGAGGAGTCGAGGTGGATTGGAGTCCAAGTGCCATCAATGCACTGTACAACGTTCAAAACTTCCCTCATGCGACATATAATGAATGGTTATAGCGACATCTAGTGAGCAGCTAAGTGAGGCTGTGCGGGAGGTAGGTATTGAAGGGGCACAGTGGCAACTGTCCAAGACGGAGAAGGATGCTTCCAACGACACATGACTCGACAGTCTCAAGGGAACGAGTTCTTCTAGCTTTTGCGATTTTGCGGTCTTTCAGCATTGACGTAGGGAAGATCATTGTTAATGAAATATTTGGATGTTGGAAGAAAAAGGTGGGGAAGCTGCTTTTTCCGAACACGATCACTATGTTATGCAGCAGAGTATGAGTGCCCACGGTTCCAGAGGATATTATTCTGTTTGACAAGGGGATCATCGACACGCCTAATTTGGCACGTCTCCAGCGCATGCAGGAGGTACGTCAAGGAGGGATTACCTACGACATCAATACGATTCTAGAACAACTGGCACTTTCGGCCAGTAGGCAGGAGTTTGCTGAAAGGCAAACTTTAACCTTCTGGAACTATGTTAGGAATCGGGATGCCAGCTTAAGAAAGGCGCTGCAAGAGAATTTTTCCAAACCGTATCCAGCCCTTCCTGCATTCCCTGAGGATCTGTTGAACCCCTGGATTCCGCCCCCACCTGTTGAAAGAGAAGAAGAGAATGATGATGCAGAGCAGGGTTGGGAAGATTGAGGGATGAGATGATCTTCAGCGAGCATTATTTTTATTCTTATCATTTTTTTTGCTTGTGCATATCGGATCCCGCTTGTTACATATGTTTGCTTGTTTCTTTTAATTTTTCTGCTTTGTGGAAAAAATATATCTTTGCTTTTTATGTTTTTCGGTTTTTAATGAAATTTCTGGATGTTTTTCATTCTATATGTACTGAGCAACTCTAACTTAACTAATTTTCCTCTGAATTTTTGAAGCTTGGACTGATTACGCTTAATTAAATCAAGGTATTCTGATCTCCAGAAACCTTTTCCTTGAGCATTTCTTCTAGCCTGGACTGTTGTTGCGGCAAGAAGATTTTGAAGGTAGTATTGACTGATATGATCCACTTTAAGCCTAATCTGAGTCCCATGTTTAGTTTAAAAATTCAAATAGAAAAATTAAAGTTTGGGGGTATAATTGCTTAATTAATAATTCATTGGGGACAATGAATAATTCAAGTTTGGGGGACTTTTTGCTACTCCAATTATTTTGCTCGAGCATTCCTCTGCTTCAAAATTAAAATTTGCTAGGTTATTGAGTAACCGGGGACATTTTTGATACCCAGAAGTTGTCTTCGCGTCAAAAGATAACCTAGGAAATGTGAAAAAAATGAAAATATGAGAAAAAAATTAATTGCTGAAAAATTATTTGTTGAAGATTTTGCTGAAAAAATTGATGGAGCAGAAGTTTTGAAGGATTAATGATGATCCAACAGTTTTTCTGTCTCCCATAACTTAGGTGAGCTTCATCACAAAATGTCGCCATTCTGAGGGGCAAGAGATGGAATAACTAAGGATTTCTGAGCTTTATAATGAGTATTGAGCCTAGTTGGTGATGAGCTTGAGGCAAGGGTATACTGCATCATAAAGTGGGTCATCCCATGCTTAAGAGTTTATGACTGTAAGGTTGCGTTAAGTCTAATAAACAATGATATAAACCCCT
The DNA here is from genome assembly GCA_036850905.1 of Luffa acutangula. Taxonomy (NCBI): domain Eukaryota; kingdom Viridiplantae; phylum Streptophyta; class Magnoliopsida; order Cucurbitales; family Cucurbitaceae; genus Luffa; species Luffa acutangula. The sequence continues at coordinate 22,892,481 of CM072087.1, forward strand.
TTAAAAATATGTTTTGAAATGTCTGAGAATAGAGCTAAGCTGTGGAGAGTTCTTAGAATTGAGTTGAAAGTGGTGATTATTTGTCCTTGCTGAACGAATCATTTTGCTGCAGCAGAGCTTGGTTTTGCAGCGTGCTCAGGTAAAGGTTAAAGGTAGTGTTGGACTGTCTGGGTTGATTAAGCTATTCTTTGTCTAATATTCTAAATTCTTGAAGGAAGGTGAGTTAGTATTGCTCGGGACGCGCAATAATTTAAGTTTGGGGGTATGATAACTGCCCAAAAGGTAGTTATTTAGGCCTTGATTGTATAGGGATTTGTGTGTCCTTTATGCTTATTAGGGTTGGTTTTGGATAGATATTACATGATTTAACCCATTTGGAAGAATGGAAGTATTGGAAATTATTTTGTGCAGATTATGCTGCTGAGCGACTAGAGGGAGCAAATTCTATGCTGCAGCAAAACTGGGAGCAGAAACTGCCACATCACAGCTTGTTAGCCAACTTCATGAACCGACTTCTGTTGAGTTATTTTCGGGATAAAGGAGCAAGGAGAGCCCTACACGTGTCCAAGTTGACCTAATTCAAGTCTCCTGTCCTTCTATTAAAGGAAGTAGCCGTCAAAGTCAAATTCATTCCATGTTTTCCCTTGGAAGCCGAATAGTATAGGGAGATTGAAGATCATCAAGAACACCATCTACTGCAAGCTGATTAGGGAGTTTATTTTCTTTATTAACTTGTGGTTATGGACATGCATACTCATATTGTAATTCGTATTCCTATGCCTATTATGAACTAAGTAGCTTAGGGTGTTGGTTAGGAATAATGTGATTACTGTGCTTCATCTCTAGTAATAAATTAACTATCGCATTTTGTTAATTGTTGTGCTTATTCTTATTTTATGCCCGCCTGGCCAGCCGGTGTGAATAGCTCTCTCTAGTTTCAGGGATGATTTAGAGAGTGTGTGGCAATTATCCACACTACGATCATTGTGTATTGGTGAACGCCAGTGACTGAGCTAGGGATAGCCAGTTGCCTAGTGCTAGATCGGTCGTACTTCATTGGGTTTGAAACATATCCCAAAATATCCGGAGTTCCGGGAGGAATCCGCTAATAATACTCTGAGAAATGCATGATCAATAATATTGTTGGAGCATATTTTAGAATAATCACTAATCCTAACCAGCGCCTGCCTTTAATCTGTCTATCTATTTGTTTACTTATTGTTCTGTCATTTATTTTGCTTCAGCATAATTCCGATAAAACCCAATCATTTTATTATTCTTGAAACCATTAAAAAGTTACACAAAAATAGGTAGAGTGGAAACTCATTCAAGGCTCGGATTGATAATATTACTTGCTGCAGACTGTGTATACTTGCACAGGAATTCTAGAGTATTTTATACTATATTTTTACTCACTCTAGGAACCCGACAATCGACTATCGGGAGTTGAACAAAGTGACAATAAGGAACATATACCCTCTGCCCAAGATTGATGACCTCTTTGATCAGCTTCAAGGTACATCACTGTTTTCTAAAATAGATTTACGGTCAGGTTATCATCAGTTGAGGATTAGAGAGGACGATATACCTAAGACAACTTTCCGAACCAAGTATGGGCATTACGAATTTACTGTGATGTCCTTTGGGCTTACTAATGCTCCTGTAGTTTTCATGGACTTGATGAACAGGGTATTTAAGGAATTCCTGGATTCATTTGTGATTGTTTTTATCGACGACATCCTTATCTACTCTAAGACAGAAGAGGAACATGAGGATCATCTCAGGAGAGTTCTAATCACTTTAAGAACGAACAAGTTGTATGCCAAATTCTCTAAATGTGAGTTTTGGTTACAACGAGCTTCCTTCTTAGGGCATGTGGTGTCGAAGGAAGGTGTCACAGTAGATCCAGCCAAAATAAAGGCAGTGACCAATTGGTCTCGACCCACTTCAGTCAGCGAGATTCGGAGTTTCTTGGGGTTAGCAGGATATTACCGTCATTTTGTGCAAGGCTTTTCCAGTATTGTCGCACCCCTAACTCAGTTGACTCGAAAGGGTACTCCATTTGTGTGGAACGAAGCTTGTGAGGCAAGCTTCTAAGAGCTTAAGCAAAGACTAGTTTCAGCACCAGTACTTACAGTACCTGATGGCTCAGGAGAATTTTTTTTTTACAGTGATGCTTCAAAGAAGGGATTGGGTTGTGTGTTAATGCAGCATGGTAAGGTCATCGCTTATGCGTCTCGTCAGCTGAAAGATTATGAGAAGAACTACCCGACCCATGACATGGAATTAGCAGCAGTGGTCTTTGCCTTGAAGATTTGGAGACACTATTTATACGGAGAGAAAATCCAAATCTTCACGGACCACAAAAGTCTGAAATACCTCTTCACCCAGAAAGAGTTGAATATGAGGCAGCGGAGATGGTTAGAGTTAGTGAAAGATTATGATTGTGACATCCAGTACCACCCGGGCAAGGCAAATGTGGTTGCAGATGCCCTCAGTAGGAATACCGCTCATGTGTTTGCTTTAATTACTACTCAGGCTCGTATATTGGATGACTTGGAACGTGCAGAGATTATGCTTGCAGTGGGCGAAGTTACAACACGCCTAGCTCAGTTGACAGTTAAGTCGAGCTTGAGACAGAGGATCATAGATGCCTAACCAAGTGACCCAGACCTTGTTGTTAAACGCAGTCAAGTAGAGGCGGGGCAGGTGAACGAGTTCTCCTTATCTTCAGACCTCGACTTGTGTTACGAAGGTCGCTTATGCGTACCTCGGAATGTCGATCTCAAACAGGAATTATTAGCAGAGGCACATAGTTCACCTTTTTCAATCCATCCAGGAAGTAGGAAAATGTACCATGATTTAAAACAATATTACTGGTGGCAGGGCATGAAAAGAGAGATAGTTGAGTTTGTTAGTAAGTGTTTTGTTTGTCAGCAAGTAAAAGCCCCGAGACAGAAACTAGCAGGTTTGTTGCAGCCGCTGAGTTTCCCATAATGGAAGTGGGAGCATATATCTATGGACTTCATTACAGGATTGCCTAGAACGGCCAAGGGCTACACCGTGATTTGGGTCATTATCGACAGATTCACTAAGTCAGCGCATTTTCTCCATGGGAAGCCTACTTACACTGTTGAAAATTGGGCACAATTATATATGACAGAGATAGTCAAGCTTCATGGTGTGTCGGTATCAATCGTGTCAGATAGAGATCCTCGGTTCACATCTAATTTCTGGAGGAGTTTGCAAAGAGCCTTAGGTACTCAGTTGCCTCTCAGTAATGCATTTCACCCTCAGACAGATGGTCAAACTGAGCGATTGAACAAAACTTTAGAAGATATGTGGCGAGCATGTGTTTTTGATTTCTCAGGTAGTTGGGATGGCCATCTGCACTTAATGGAATTTGCATATAATAATAGTTATCAGGAAACCATCGGTATGTCGCCGTTTGAGGCCCTCTATGGGAAGAGATGCAGGTCCCTTGTTTATTGGGATGAGGTCGGAGAATGTCAATTGTTGGGACCTGAATTGATTCAAGCCTCCAGTGAGGCTATTCGTACGATCAGATCGAGGATGTTAACAGCCCAAAGCCGACAGAAGAGCTATGCTGATACAAGGAGAAGAGATTTAGAGTTTGACGTGGGTGATCATGTTTTCTTGAAGGTAGCTCCAATGAAAGGAGTATTGCGGTTTGGGAGGAAAGGCAAGCTCAGTCCACGTTTCAATGGTCCGTTTGAAATTCTAGAACAGATTGGTCCGGTAGCTTATCCTCTAGCGCTGCCGCCTTCTCTTTCGGCGGTACACAACGTTTTCCATGTCTCCATACTGTGAAAGTATTTGACAAATCCAACCTACAGAGTGGACTTTGAACCCTTGCAACTTAGCGAGAACTTGACTTATGAGGAGGAACCTGTGCTAATTCTTGACAGAGAGGTGAAGGTCCTTCGCAATCGCGAGATAGCTCTCGTGAAGGTCGTTTGGCGTAACCATTTGTCTGAAGAGGCAACGTGGGAGAGAGAACACGAAATGATGGCCAAGTATCCAGAGTTGTTCCAGTACTAGCAACTTTCGAGGATGAAAGTTCTTTTAAGGTTAGTATGATGTAATGGCAAGCTTGAAAAAAAAAAGGGAAAAGAAAGTGGTTTTTTAGCCGGTCAAAAAGGAAGGAGAAAGGGGGGAACTTTCACGTTTTTCCCCCTCAAAATTCAGTCAAGTGGTCCATTCTTTTTTTTTTTAAAAAAAGTCAGATTTTTCTCCCTCTCACGCAACTCCCTCTCCCTCACGCTTTCTCTCTCCTTCTCTCGGATCCATCTCCCTCACGCTCTCTTTCTCCCTCGCAGCCTCTTTCTCTCCGTCTGCAACCTCACCGCCGCACGCCACTCGCCACCGTCACTCGCCGCCGTCAATAAGAACATTCTCTTTCTCTCTCGTTTTCGTTTTCTCTCTCTCTCTCTCACTATCTCTCTCTCCTTCACCTCACTCTATCTCTGTCTCAGCCATCTCTCCCTCCGACGCCGCCACCCACCGACGTCGCCATCGTCACTTGCCGCCGCGAAACATTGCCACGCCGCCGCCACTCCTTCATTCTTCTCAGCTCTCTCTCGTCTCCCTTTGTATCACGTCGCCGCCATCGCCGCGAAATGCCTCCGACCGTACACGAGCTGTCGCAGATTTGACTGAAATGATGAGGAGCTTAATGGGCGGCACTTGGCTTCGCAGACTAGGTGCCATTTACTAACTGTGGAAGTTAATTTCTGACCTTAACCCATGAACGCCCCACCAGTGAAATGGTAGTTTAGAGCGCTACACGCCCATTAGTTCCTTGAGGTCTGAGACTCAGCTCCACTGACTGGGTTCCATCTATCTTCAGTAGGAGTAGAGACCTCCCAAAACTCCCACCTGTGCACTACCAGTGAGTTGGCAAACTTATATATATAGGTGACCTAATTGAACACGAGACCCGAACTGCAGTTAAATGAAATGAAATGAATGAGAATGAGATGACCTAACCCTTAGGCCCGTAACTCGAATAAAATGATAATACCTTGATTGCTGCAAGTGTCTAAAAGTATTGTTACTTACTGAGTATTTTCGTAAATACTCATTCTTTTCCCTTACATATAACCGCAGGTAGAGGTAAAGGTGTACAGAACGCGTGACGGAGTGCTGCTGAGCCACGGGTTTCTTTAGGATAGTCTTCCGCATTTTATGTTTCAAAATTCTTCTTTTGGTCTTGTACTGCGTTTTTAAGGTTATTTTCGCGTTAAGTTTTGTTTGAATAACTAAAGGTTCCGTTTCTTCTGTTTTAACTGGGATCCCAAGCTGAAAAGTTTCGCAAAATTTCTAAGTATTTTTTCTTTAATGACTTTTCCTCGCTGTTCTTAGAAGTAGAATGATATGTATGTGGTAACGGCTCTAGGATAGTCATGAAAAGTAAGGTCGTTACACTAACTCTATGTAGATATATATTTATACATATAAATATATGTTTGACAACATGTTGGGGCGATTCAAATAACAAACTAACCCGAGTTCATCTATTCTCATGTTGGCTCGTTTGATAAGTATAATTATTTCTACTTTTGCGATGAATGAAAGAATACAACAAACATTATTTTTCCCTACATTTATCTATGTGTTTTAACAACGGTGATGTAAACTGTTTTTTTTTTATATTATTTTTTGTTTTGGTAAGGAAATAAATTTTCTTCGATTTTAGATTCTTTACCATCAAACAACATAATCAAATGGTAAACAAAAATTGTAAATTTATAAGTCTATCAACAAAATTTATCATGCAGTCGGATTTAATTAGGTGGTTTAAAAAGTTGAATGTATTATGAACTCGATAACAATACAGTTATGAAATGCACAAATATAGAAAAAGATACAACAAAACCCAACTGCACTGTCCAAATTCTTGAAATGGTCTTTCTCTCTCCTCTATATGCAAACCTATTTAAGACCCCATGCACGACACCATAAGTCATCTATGTGATACACCAATATCCCAAAAACTCAACTTCATTAACTCGTCAAGTTTTTGCAATTAATTTTTTATTCGTCAATGTCTTTGCAACGTGGTTCTTTCCATTTCATCTCATGCCTCCTCCTTACCATGTCTTTTTCTTCCACACTTGTGGCAACTTCTAGAACCATACTCGCATTAGTACCCAATCCAAAAATCTCAAATGTCGCAACGCCTGCTAGTGTAGCAACATTCAACAAACAACCATCTCAACAAATAACTGAAGATCGTAAGGCATCAAGTTCTAACGGTCACAACACTTTTAAAGTTTCGATGCCATCGAATACGAGTCCACAAAAGCCTGAATCGACCTTTATAAACTGCAAACCTAAAGGTCCAATTAGATGGTCTGCTCCCAATCCAATCCACAATAATAACGTGCCTATGTGCTAAGCCCCTCGATGGAGTTAAAAACTCACAAATTCCTTGTATCTATATGCATTATTACTTAATCAATCATTGATTATTTTTATATATTTTGTTTTACTCCATATCATTTTAATTTTATTTCCTTTTGTATGGTGTATTGATTTACGCTGCATGCATCCTGAATTTATGGAAAGTAAAAAGACTTAACCTCAAGTGGATCGAGTATAATGAATGAATGAAATTTGATTCACGTGAAAAACACAGAGACAAGTCTTAAGTGTTAAAATTTCAAAAATTTGCACAACATTTTTATCCACTTACAACTTTAGTAACATCTCGACATTAGAGTTGTAAAATTTCAATATTTGAAATTAGGAAAATAAAAAACTACTTCCATTTGTCGTTAATGATGTTGATTGATAATATCAATGTTATTTATTTTTACTTATATGAACTTTTCCTTTTTAAATCGATGTATGATGGTTTTTCTTTGGGAAAAATACACTTTTAGTCCCTCAGGTTTGAGTTAGGTTTCATTTTGGTCCCTGAGTTTTCAAACTCAACAATTTAGTCCCTGAGGTTTGAGATAAGGAGCAATTTGGTCCCTGCCATACATTTTACCGTTAAATCTAACCGGCTGCTGACGTGACCCTATTATTTTAATTAAAAAATAATAATTTGTAAAATTTTTAAATAAAAATATATTAAAATAATAAAAATATTATTATTTTAAATTTATTTTATTTCTTTTTATTTCTCTCCTCTCTTCCACCTTCTTCTTCCTCCCCTCCTTCTATTGTTTCTTCTTCTTCAACGATATTCAATCCATTGCCGGCGGCCGGAGACCAGCGACCACCACTCGCCGGTGGCCGCCGCGTGGCGGTAACTTTTTTTTTTCTTCTCTTCTCACTCTCTTTTTCCCTCATTCTTCAGTTTTTTTAAATAATAAACCGACATCGCTGGAAAAATCTCAGAGACCAGTGCCCATAGGCCATGGCATAGAAGTGAAGAACCTGAATTCTCATTCTGAGGTTGAAACAATGCCATCATTCTAAAACCCCTCAGAGACGACTTTAAGATCAGAATCACAGCCGACCCGAACCTCTAATTTTTACCGGACCAACAATTAAACCATAAAACTCACCCACTTCAGCACAAAATTTCTGCAAAAACAGAATGCAGAACTTACTAAAAACTCAAATCCTATCCATTAAGAATCTCCAACAATGATCAACAAGTGCTGCAACACCAAATCATGCATTCTGCTGCAAGAGCAAATAGTTTTTTTTTCTTCTCCCTCTTCTTCCCTCTTTTCTTTCTGTTTTTCATTAAAAGAAAAAAAATTGAAGAAACTAAAACTCAGATGTAGAACTCGTTCCAACCTTTCAAAAAAAATAGAGAAACAAAATGGGCAGATCGACCGATGGGGAGGCCAAACGATCGACTGCGCGACGACGAGGAACGGAGCGAGCGTGCGAGGCGGCGGCTGCGACGGGATCGACTGGCGGGGGCGATGAATGAAGTGAGCGTACGAGGCGGCGGCTGCGACGGGATCGACTGGCTGCGAGGACTGGCGAGCAGCTCAGATCTAGATCTGCGACGGCTGCTTCAGATCTGCGTCTGGAAGGCTGCGACTTGAGTGCGGTCGGCGCTGCCGTCGATGGGTGTTCAAGATCTGAAGGGTTGTTGGTCCTCGTTTCAGATCCACGACCGGTGGTTTGCGAGCGAGAAAGATCAAGTTTTGCGACGGAAAACGTGAAGATGACGACCTCAGTTTGCAAGTGAGAGAGATCTGGTTTGTGACCACAGTTTTGTTTATTTATTTAAAAAAAAAGTTTCTGACACCGCCGCTTGCCGCTCGCCGGCGACCGGCGGTCGCCGGCAGCCTTTGTTATTGAAGAAGAATGGAGATGAAGATGGGAAGGGGTGAGAAGAGGAAAGAAATAACCAAAATAATATAAAATAATTTTACTTTTATTAAATTAATATATTTTTAATTTTAAAAATTAAAAAAAAATATTTTTAATAAAAAAAATACATCCACGTCAGCAATCCGTTAAATTTTAACGGAAAAATAGATGGAGGGACCAAAATCCTACTAAATGCAAACCTCAGGGACTAAAATGTTGAGTTTGAAAACTCAGGGACCAAAAAGAAACCTAAACCAAACCTCAGGGACCAAAAGTGTATTTTTCCCTTTTCCTTTTGTAGCATGTGCGGAAATGGATGAAGTTTTATATTTTGATTACAATTTTATATCAAATAAATAATTAGAAAGAGTATGTTAAAAGATGAGAAAAATCATTTTAAAAAAATATTTAATGACTAAATTTTATTTTTGAACACGAAATTCGTCTTTCATCCAACATTTTCAAAAAGATTATAAAATCTAAACAATATGAAAACATAATTTTAACAAGTGATGAATAAGAGCTTGTTTAATCACATTATTATTCTGGCCGAAAAACTGACCTAGTTCGTTCCATGGGAAGAGTTTTTTATGAAAAGTATCAGCGGTAAACTTCAGCATGCCTGGTCGAACGAGTTTTTCGAGACCTCGTGTTGGGGGCATTCAAATAACAAACCTGCGCCAGTTGATCTAAGGTGTTGTGGGCTCGTTTGATTACTATAATAACACTACACTCCTTAGTAAGAGATACAGTTTCAAACTCACCTAACCTCTTTTTTGTTAAAATATCCTTAAGAAATTTAGCATAACTAGGCATTTTCTCAATAGCTTCTACTAAAGGGATATTTATGTGCAATTCCTTAAGAACCTCTAAAAACTTTTTAAATTGACCATCCCGATTCTTAGGCTTTTGCCTCTGTGGAAAAGGTAGAGGTGGTACATAAGGTGGGGGCGGCACATAAGGTGATTCCACATCTAGAACAGAACCAGATGCTCCAGCATCTTTATTACTGCCTCCAGCACCTTGACCAATCTCCAACTCTTTCTCAACGACAACATCACCATTTTTATCTACACTCTGGGTTTTACTAGGCTCTTCTAGTGGCTTACCACTCCTAAGAGTCACTGCCTTTACCTACTCCTTACCTTCCCTTCGAGGGTGTTCAGTATCCGAGGGAAGTTTCCCTTGAGGCCTTGCCTTCAACTCATTAGCTAGCTGACCCACTTGCAATTCCAGGGCTCTCATCGAAGCTTGATTACTTTGAATTGCGGCGTCTGTACGAGCCATAAATTATTTCACCATCGCCTCGAGAGAACTTCCCGAATTTTGCTGGGGCAAAGACTGCTTATTTTGCTGGGGCATTACCTGCGCTTTAGCAAATCCTGGCTGGCTCACCTTTTGTTGTGCTTGCGTACTGCTTCCTTCACCACAATAGACACATGCTTCCTCTGTGACTTGGTTCACCACTGCAGCAGGCTCCATAGCTAGTGGTTGCTGATGACTAATCACTGTCACATTCTTAAGAGCGTTAGCAATCGTTGGAAGATCCGTCCTAATGGTGGACACATCATCAACCTCAAACACACTCTTAACCTTTTTATTTGTGCCTTTAACATCCGACCACTGACAACTATTAGTAGATATTCTTTCTAAAATTTCATAGACTTCATTAAAAGTTTTTGGCAAAAGGGCCCCTCTAGTCGAAGCATCGACCATGCCCTGGGTTACCGCATTTAATCCATTGTAAAATGTTTCCATTTGAACACAATGTGGTAAACCATGGTGGGGACACTTTCACAAAAGCTCCTTGAACCTCTCCCAAGCCTCACTAAAAGTCTCATCTTTAAGTTGCCTAAACCCTACTATTTCACTCCTTAACTTAGCATTTCTATTAGGTGGAAAATATTTACTCAAGAATTTTTCAGCTAACTCATTCCATGTCCTTATTGACCCTGGAGCAAAAGAATTTAACCACGCCTTTGCTCCATCTCTAAGAGAATACGGGAACAAATTTAATCTAAGAGCATCTCTAGGCACTCCTTGAATCACAAAAGAATAACTAACTCCTAGAAAAGACTTAAGATGTAAATGAGGATCTTCAGATGACAAACCATGGAATTGCCCCACTGTTTGCAACATCTGAAACATTACCGGTTTCATTTCAAAATTTGTCGCTTGGATTTGGGGATGTGGAATCCTTGGATTCAACTCATCAAACATCAGGACAACATACGCTCGAATGGCTTTGGTCCTATCGTTCTCTACCAAGATAGGATTCTCAGCCTGATTATTTTGCTGCTCATTTTGCTCCAGCGGCGGATCGCTCATGCACCAAACTTTTGCTGTAGCAAAACCAACCGCTGGAGCAGAATGAGCAGCAAAATAATCAGGCTGAGAATCCTATCTTGGTTGCAAATGATATGGTCAGAGCCATTCGAGGGTATGCTTTTCTAATGTTTGATGAGTTAAATCTAGGGATTGCACATCCTCAAATTCAAGCAGCAAATTTTGAAATGAAATGGGTAATGTTCCAGATGTTGCAAACCGTGGGTCAATTCCATGGTCTGTCATCTAAAGATCATCATTTTCATCTTAAGTCTTTTCTAGGAGTTAGTGATTCTTTTGTAATTCAAGGAGTGCCTAGAGATGCTCTTAGATTAACTTTGTTCCCATATTTCCTTAAAGATGGAGCAAAGGTATGGTTAAATTCTTTTGCTCCAGGATCAATTAGGACATGGAATGAGTTAGCTGAAATTTTTTTTTAGTAAATATTTCCCACCAAATAGAAGTGCTAAATTAAGGAGTGAAATAGTAGGGTTTAGGCAACTTGAAGATGAGACTTTTAGTGAGGCTTGGGAGAGGTTTAAGGAGCTTTTGCGAAACTGTCCCCACCATGGTTTACCACATTGTATCCAAATGGAAACATTTTACAATGGGTTAAACGGAGCAACCCAGGGTATGGTTGATGCTTCAGTTGGAGGGGCCCTTTTGGCAAAAACTTTTAATGAAGCCCATGAAATTTTAGAAAGAATATCTACTAATAGTTGTCAGTGGTCGGATGTTAGAGGCACAAATAAAAAGGTTAAGAGTGTATTAGAGGTTGATGGTGTGTCCACCTTTAGGGTTGATCTTGCAATGATTGCTAACGCTCTTAAGAATGTGACAGTGATTAGTCATCAGCAGCCACCAGCTGTAGAGCCTATTGTGGTGAGCCAAGTTGCAGAGGAAGCATGTGTATATTGTGGTGAAGATCACAACTACGAGTTTTGCCCCAACAATCCAACTTCTGTGTTTTTTGTAGGTAATTAGAGGAATAATGCAAATTCTAACTTTTATAATCCAGGTTGGCGCAACTACTCCAACTTTGCATGGGGAGGACAAGGAAATAATGTGCAAACACAGCAAAACGTGAACCAATCGGGATTTGCTAAAGCACCGGTATGGCCCCAGCAAAATTTGAGGAGTTCTCTTGAGGCAATGATGAAAGAATATATGGCTCGTACAGATGCCACAATTCAAAGTAATCAAGCTTCGATGAGAGCCCTGGAATTGCAAGTGGGCCAGCTAGCTAACGGGCTAAAGGTAAGGCCTCAAGGGAAACTTCCTTCAGATACTTAACACCCTAGAAGGGAAGGTAAGGAGCAGGTAAAGGCAGTGACTCTTAAGAGTGGTAAGCCACTAGAAGAAAGAACGAAGCCTAGTAAACCCCGGGATATAGAAAGAAATTGTGATAAAAATGTTGTTATTGAGAAAGAGTTGGAGACTGGTCAGGGTGCTGGAGGCGGCAATAAAGATGCTGGAGCATTTGGTTCTGTTCCAGATGTGGAACAACCTTACGTGTCGCCCCCACCTTATGTACCACCTCTAACACATTTTCATTGGAATAATGATGCAAAGAATACAAGATAATGAAAAGATTCAAGAGTTGAAATTAAACGAGATAGCTAAATATTATGGGTTTTTTTGTTTACACGATCCTCCTAGAGTTCTCTAAGACACTTCACTCTCTCTTTTTTACAAGATGGGAATGGGTGAAACACTCTACAAACTATCTCTTTTAATTTCAACTCTTGAATCTTTTCATTGAAATAATGATGCAAAGAATACAAGATAATGAAAAGATTCAAGAGTTGAAATTAAAAGAGATAGCTAAATATTATGGGTGTTTTTGTTTACACAATCCTCCTAGAGTTCGCTAAGACACTTCACTTTCTCACTTTTACAAGATGGGAATGGGTGAAACTCTCTACAAACCACAAGGTTTGATGTCTAACTCTCTCTCGGGTTAGAATTTTGTCGTCTAAGAAGGACCTCGGGCATCCCTACTCATCGGCGTCGAGCCAGGGTTCTGTCACCACATTTTTCTTCCAAGTGAGTTCTGCTTGATTTTGACTTCGAATCCCGAGCTTATATAGTGTAGAAATTGGTTGAGGAGCTTTGAAATAAGTGTTGATAGGTTGGCCAGTGAGTTTCGGGGTTAAAACAAACGGTTAGGTGCGAAGAAGACTCGTCAACAACGAATCGTGTGCGAGTTAGAATGACCTCTGTTTTTCTAGAAATGCGGTCGCATTTCAATTTTGCCTTCTCAGAAATGTGGTTGCATTTATGGGGAATTTCAGCTTCAACTTTGTTTTTCCGCACAAGAGCAAACTATGTAATATTCGCTTCAAATCAAGTCTTTTTAAGCATAATTAAGCATAATTCAACACAAGTGACTCTCAACACCCTGACATATCAAACTAACATGCTTTGAGCTCGAAAATAGTAAAATTGACCTAAACACTCAAGATTTGACCAAGAAATGAGCTAAATACTAGGGTAAAATATGTATATTTTTTACCCTTATCAACTATCTCAAAGCGATGACCTAGGTAACTCTACCTTAATCCTGAGGTAACTATGAACTCCTATTTATTCGGGACTGTCCTTTGATTTGCATAGGTGAGAGTGGCCTATAAGCGTCACTCAATAAACCTACCACTTTGGTGATAAGACCGAGTAGATAGCTGGGGACATAGTCCTGCAAAATGGAATTCACTCCTACCCGTCTTTAGGGATAGTAGAGAGGTTGTTCCCTTAAGTACTGACTTCAGAACATGAACAAAGGCGTGTTGTCCTCTCATTTGCCCGAGAGGTTTTAGGTTTAGTGGTGGGACCACAAACCAATTGTTCTTTAGGGACTCTGTAAAGACTTAAGGAACAAGAAGTGTTATAGGGGTAAAACGGACTTTTGACCTGACTATAGTAACGAACAACCTGTGAATGATTGATGTACTGATCACGGTTATATCGGGTGGACAGAAATATATCTATAGTGAGGGGAGGTCACCTATAGGCTATAGTGGAGTGTCCCGTTAGTTAACGATTGTTGGTTAACTAGGATTGACAGAGTTCAGCCGGTTAATCTCGGATCGTTGGAGCCCATGATCTGTGGGTCCATTAGGTCCCCCTGCTAGCTCAATCGGATCTAACCATAGAATAGAGTGAAGAAAGAATTTGAAACATGTTCAAATTCGATTTTAGGAGATATTGTTAATTATATTCAATATTATCTAACGTGTTGATTTAAATTGTGTATTAAACTATATGTTGAGAGAATTATAGTTATTTAAATATGATTTTAATATTAGGAAATGTGTTCGATAAATATTCGGTTTGAATAATGAATAGTGATTCGTATTCAAAGTCGGTTTTTGAGAGAAATTGATTGAAAAGTTAATTAATCTTGTAAATTAATTTTATGAAAATTAATTTGAATTTAAATAATTTACACAAGATTGATTTTAAGATTAATTAAAGTTAAAAGTTCAAAATTAAGAGGTGGTGAATTTGTGATGCATTTCATGCATTTGCCAAAAATCAAACACCTCACATGTATTACTCAACCTCTCAATCTTGGTGTCTTCATGGGCTTCAAGATTATACAAGTTGATTGTTGTATATATATGTATGAGAAGCTGAAGATGTGTGTGGCTGCTAGTTGGAAATTTTTGTGAAAATTTACATCTTAAATTCTCTCAAAATCGTGGAATTAAAAACCCGAAAACCCATTTCTCTCTCATTTTTCTTCTCCTTAATTCATCATGCTCGGGTTCCCACAAAACCCGTTCTAGGGCCGGAGAATAGCGGGGAAGACTCTAGAGGTAGTCCATGTCGAGTTTGTGTAGAGAATAATTCAAAAGAATCCACGAATTTGAAGCTTCAAAGGTCGGTTTTACAATCCCCTGTTTTTGTTCTTGTTTTAGCATGCTTTTAATCAACGAAATTAATGAAAATCGGTGCCTAAGATCCGCTAATGCTTCCGCTCGAGTGTTCTTCACTCCTTCACCTAAATCGTTCATGTAGAGACATGCGAGTGTGGGCATCCTATGCAAAAGAGTTTGTATAAGTCTGGACCGTGAAATAAGTCACATTCACTTTATAACGTCGTTTACTGTGAAACGGACTATTTCAAGCGATGACCTAAGTGAACTTTCAATATTTGAAATTAGGAAAAAACAACTACTTCCATTCGTTTTTAATGGTGTTGATTAATTATATCAATGTTATTTGTTTTGACTTATATGAATTGTTCCTTTTTAAATCGATATATGATACTTTTCCTTTTATAGCATGTGCGAAAATGGATGAAGTTTGATATTTTGATTAAAATTTTTATCAAACAAATAATTAGAAAGAATATATTAAAAGAGGAGAAAAATCATTTAAAAAAAGATTTAATGACTAAATTGTATTTTTGAAAATGAAATTCGTCTTTCATCCAACATTTGAAAAAATATTATAAAATCTAAAAAATATGAAAACATAATTATAAAATCTAAAAAATATGAAAACATAATTTTATCAAGTGATGAATAAGAGTTTGTTTGATCACATTATTGTTCTGGCCCAAAAACTGACCTAGTTCGTTCTTTGAGAAGAGTTTTTTATGAAAAGTATCGGCGATAAACTTAAGCATGCCTGTTGATCTATGCTCATGTGGGCTCGTTTTATTACTATAATTATTTCTACTTTTGCGATTAATTATGAAATCAAAACCTACAAAATAAAAAGTCCATTGAGATAGCTACATTCTCAAAAATGACACACAAGACCCTCTTGAAGGGAATAAAAGTCCCCACGCAGCGGAAGCACATCGATTGGACCTTACGTCGTATATTAATTAATATTAAAATACCATTACGAAAACTCAAACAAACTATAAACACTCTTTAAAGTTGCTTGAAATTCAGTTTAAACATGCTTAAAAATAAATCTAAATTTATTTTAATGCTTTTCTAAAGAAAAGGGGAAGAATCGTCACATACCTTCGTTGTAGACTTGACCGTTCTTCACCAACAACGCTCCGATGAACGAAAACGCAGTAGCCTCTTCGCCTCTTGATCGCTGGAATTTTCTTCTTGATTGACACAATAACCACAAAAGTTACACCAGTATGACTCTAGGTCTAGGAGGCAAAAGACTTGTGGGAGTCTTTCTCTAAGAGGGAGGCTAGAGAGAATTTTAGGTCTTGTCTTTGAGAGTCTAAGAGCAAGAGCAAGAGTTGAAGTGTCATGACAAATTAGGTCTAGTGTTCTATTTATAGAAGAGAGACCATGAATAAAATATTCAATTAAATCAATCTTTTCCAAAATTGATTCAATCTTATTCCTTAATTAATCAATCATGATCAATCAATTCCATAATTGATTAATCTTTTCCACAAATGACTAATTACTTCCATAAGTGATTAGATCATTTCCATAAATGATTAATCACTTCCTTAAGTGATTAATTATTTCCATAATTGATTAATTCCCGGTTAATGAATTCTTTAATTAATTAACCACCAATTAAATATCACATATTTAACTTATGACCTAGAATTAATTAATTTGCCCAAACACATTTTAGGCCCTAAATTAATTCATTATTTGAACTCTTTCAAACTTCCATAAAATTTATATTTGAACTTCGTCAAATATTAATTTCTCTCATAATAATATATTAATATATATTATATTTGTTTCCCTTAGTAAATTGAACATTTTAAATTTACATTTATTACTTAGTTGCCTCAAATTACTTTATGAGCTACCAGTGGGACCTAATGGACCTGCAGATTAGAAGCTCCAGTGATGTGAGATTAATTGGTCAAACTCATTAACCACATTAATCAATATTCGTTAACTGTGTGTTCACTCCACTATAGGCTCATAGTTTCACTCTTCTCATTGCAGACATATTTTCTGTGTCCACGGATACAGACCAATATCGACTAGTTAGTCCTTCGCGAGTGTCCGTAACACCAGCTGGGTCAAATTACCATTTTACCCCTAGGTTACCTCTATTTCCTTAAGTACCAGTTCTCCTCTAAAGAACAACCTGTTTGTGGTCCAACCATCAAACAGAAAACCCTCTCGTGCCATTGAGAGGGTAAGGCCCTTTGTTCAAGACTCAGAGTAACCACTTAAGGGAACACTCATCTGCTTCCCTAAAGTCGGGAAGGAGTGAATTCCAACTTGTACGATTATGTTCCCAGCTCCCCATTCGGTCTTGTCCCCAAAATGGTAGGCTTATTGAGTCGGCGTATTGGCTACTCTCACCCATACAAATCAAAGGACAATCTCTCATGAGCAGGAGTCCATAATCAACTCAGGATTAAGACTAAGTTGTCTAGGTCGTCCTAGTGAAATAGAAAACCAACTAGTTAATGGTATTATAACTAGTGGTTACTATTTCGCGGTCCGGTCTTATGCAAACTCATTGCATAGGATACCCCCACTCGCATGTCTCCTACACGAACACGTTGGATCGCAGCGTTTGTATCAAATACAAAGTGGGCCGTATCCATAGTGTCACCAGGATAAGGCACCCAATCTTATCCCTATACTATAGACCCTTTAGGCTGTTTCTTGAACAATGATCTCATATGTCGCTACATATAGTTCAAGACTCATATTACAGCCTAGGATGTCTAGTTTATTGGATTAGGGTTATTATTAGGCAAATATAAAATATAAAATAACTAAAAACAATTAATGGAAAAATATATCAATATTATTTCATTAATATCCGGTCAACAGTTACATTCACTATCTACGAGTTTTATGGCATAAAACCCAACACCTCTTTTAATAACTAACTAACTAACTTTATGTAGATATATATTTATATATATAAATATATGTTTGACAACATGTTAGGGCGATTTGAATAACAAACTAACCACAGTTGATGTATGCTCATGTTGGCTCGTTTGATAACTATAATTATTTCTACTTTTGCGATTAATGAAATAATACAACAAACATTATTTTTCACTACATTTATCTATGTGTTTTAACAATGATGATGTAAATTTTTCTTTGATAGTATTCTTTCTTTTACTAACGAAATTAATTTTCGTTGATTTTAGATTCTTTACCATGGAATAAAATAATCAAATAGTAAACAAAAATTGTAAATTTATAAATCTATGAGCAAAAATTATCATGCAGTCGTATTTAATTAGGTCGTTTAAGAAGTTGAATGTTCGGTAACAATGCAATGATGAAATGCACAAATATAGAAAAAGATACAACAAAACCCAACTGCACTCTCCAAATTTTAGCAATGGTCTTTCTCTCTCCTATATATGCAAACCTATTTAAGACCTCATGTACAACACCATAAGTCATCTACTTTTCCTTCCACACTTGTGGCTATTTCTAGAACCATACTCGCATTAGGACCCAATCCAAAAGTCTTAAATGTCGCAACACCTGCTACTGTAGCAACATTCAATAAACCACCATCTCAACAGCTAACTGAAGATCATAAGACATCAAGTTCTAACGATTACAACACTTTTAAAGTTTCAAAGCCATCGAATACGAGTCCACAAAAGCCTGACTTGACCTTTATAAACTGCAAACCTAAAGGTCCAATTAGATGGTCTGCTCTCAATCCAATCCACAATAATAACATGCCTATGTGCTAAGCCCCTCGATGGAGTTAAAAACTCACAAATTCCTTGTATCTATACGCATTATTACTTAATCAATCATTGATTATTTTTATATATTTTGTTTTACTCCATATCATTTTAATTTTATTTCCTTTTGTATGGTGTATTGATTTACGCTGCATGCATCCTGAATTTATGGAAAGAAAAAAGACTTAACCTAAGGTTGATCGAGTATAATGAATGAATGGAACTTGATTCACGTGAAAAACAGAGACAATTTTTAACTATTAAAATTTCAAAAATTCGCACAACATTTTCATCCACTTACAACTTTAATAACATCTTGACATTAGTGTTGTAAAATGTAACAACCAATTTAAAAAAAAAACGAAAAGAAAAGGAGGGAAGTGGGCAAAAGTGCCCGGTCAAAAGGTGGAGCGAATTTGGAAACTGGACAATAAGCGTTAGTTTCGTTTGGGTGAGTTTTCGACCTTCTCGAGTCTTGTGTCCTTGTGAAAATTATTGGAATTGGGATGCCTTTGATGTGAGTTAATTGTGTGTGTGTTACTAGACTTCCTTTTGGAATATCGTGGTTGGCGCTATATCAAATTGGTTGGTGTCTTTGGCGAGCGTTAGTTATCTTAAGGTAAGTTAACTTACTGAAATTAAATTGTAATTATGCGTTGATGTGGCAGTTGTGTTTCTGGCTTGAGATATTTCTTTATATATAAGTGGAGACTAAGATGATATGAATGCTTTTGTTCCATGAATATGGATGTTGTGTACTTGTGTTATGGGATAGATGTGAGTGTGTTTGTCTCGTGGTTGACTGACAATGTAAGTAAACAACTAGAAGTCATGTTTTCTCTGATTAGAAGTGTCGAATGCCTGTTATGTTTCCTGTATTTGACTGAGTTGAGATGGTGCATACTGGTCTACTCAGTTAGTAAATTTTGAGAGAATAAGTTTCATTGGTTAGGTGGTAGTTAAAATTAGCGAGTGGTAAAAGGCCTTAAAGGGAAAATAAGGAAAAAAGGGAAAATAATAAGCTAGTTGCTCTAGTAGGGGGTCGTGTCAATTAAACACCTAGGACTGAGATGTATTAGACTTAAAGGAGGAGCTAAATGGGTGGGACTTGGCTTTGCTGACTAGGTGCCATTTATTAACTTTGGAAGTTAATTTCCAACTTAACACCCATGGACACCCCACCAGTGAAATGGTAGTTAGTGCGCTATGCGCACAATAGTGCCTTGATGGGTGAGACTTGGCTCCACTGACTAGGGTGCCTTCTACCATCAGTAGGAGTAGAGATCTCCCAAAATACCCACTTGTGCACCTTCTGTGAGTTGGCAAATTTACAGGTGAGTTAATTGATCAGTAGACCCATACTACAAGGTGAATGAAATGAAATGAACGGGAATGAGATGACATAACCTTTAGGGCCTTAGTCCAAATAACCTTTTGAAACCTTGGTTGTTGCCTGTCTAGCAGTATTGTTACTTACTAAGTATTTTTCTTAAATAGTCATTATTTTCTCTAACATGTAATTGCAGGTAAAGGCAAAAGTGTACAAAACGCGTGATGGAGTGATGCTGAACGAGCCATGGATTTCCTTAGGATAGACTTCTGCATTTTATGTTTTCAAATCTCTTTCTTTTGTATTTTTTATGTGATTTTTACGATTTATTCTAGTTTAAGACTTTTGCTAGAATAGCTAAAATTTCTTCTTCTTCTGTTTTAACTGGGATACTAGGATGAAAAGTTTCACTAAATTTCTAATCATGTTTTACTCTAAATGTTGTTCCTTCATCATTCTTTGTAAGTGAAGTGAAATGTATGTGGTAATGGCCCTAGGTGAAATGTAGGGTCGTTACAGTTGGTATCAGAGCTATAGGTTATAAGTTCTTTAGATTGGTTTACATCGTAAACCTCAGGTATGTCCATGGCTATCTGCAAGCATCTGGTCACGCTGGGTACATGTTTGTTTACTTTGTAGCCTGTAAATGATATATATTCGAAAAGGTTCATGTTGTGGAAAAGTATGAATGATGTTTTGTAACTGTTGATTTTTTAAAGGACTCGAGCATGTTTAGCAAGATGATAAAAAATTTTGTGTAATAGGTCATGTCTCCCCGTGCACGAGGTTGTGGAAGAGGTCGTGGTATGGTTCGTACAACCCCTAAACCAGAAAATCCGCAAGTGGAACAGCCGGGGCCTGTGGCAGAACCTGTCACACTGGATATCTAGGCAATTGTTCAGTCGATAGTTGCCGGGTGGTGCGGCAGAGGCTGAAATGGATGGATGTGAGATAAGATGATAAATGTTAAATAAGATAAATTCAGCACACCGTAGTGCAAGTATACACTATCGCACGAAGTAATAAAAAAGCTTATAAGTATTCCAAGAGTATCGATCCCACGAGGACTAAACTGGAAATTCAGATTTGATGAAGAAATTGCTCAACTTGATTGCTTAAAAATAGGTAACCAACGAAAATAAGTTTGATTGATTTGGTTTTCGAAAAGATAAATAAAACAAGCAAGTAAATAAAAGAATAACAATAATAAACAACGAGGTATTCAACATGGATTCATCCCTCATACAATAACCTTAATCATGAAGTATTTAACTTGCATTGGGTCAGATTTAACTTCTATTTGGCCTTGCTCCCAAGAACCGTTAGAAGGCTAAGCGAGTACCGTCATGCACATTTCTGTGACTTTACTCCGACATAGATAATTCACGAATGCAACCTATAACCCTATAGTCGATGTAGGGTGCCTTAGAGTGATAATCAATAAAGAATGAGATGAATTGAACATAAACTTAACCCAATAAAACACTTTCAAGCTATCAGACCATAAGGGAATTCACCATATTGAACCCCTTAATGGAATTTAGCTACTCATGGTGAGATAAAGTGCAAATGAATACATTTTCATTGAAATAAGAATGAAAAGAATACAAAACAGTGAAAAGTATCACAAGCTGGAAATAAAGGAGATAGCTAAATATTATGGGTTTTTTTATTTACTCAATCCTTTTAGAGTTCGCTAAGACACTCCACTCTCTCGCTTTTACAAGTGGGAATTGGTGAAACTCCCTACAAACCCTAAGGTTTGATGTCTAACTCAGGTTAGAATTCAATCATCTAAGAAGGACCTCGGGCATCCCTACTCATAGGCGTCAACTAGAGTTCTATCACCACCCTCTTCTTCCAAATGCGTTATGCTTGAATTTGACATCGAATCTCGAGCTTGTATAATGTAGAAAATGGTTGAGGAGCTGCGAAATAGGTGCTGAAAGGTAGGCTAGTAAGATTCGGGGTCAAAACAACCGGTTAGGTGCGAAGAAGACTCCTCAACAACGGCCCGTGGATGACTCGAAACGGCTTCAATATTTCCAAAAATGCGGTCGCATTTCATTTTGCCTTCCTAGAAATGCGGTCGCATTTATGGGGAAATTCTAGCTTTTAATCTGTTTTCCTGCACAACAATAAACTTAGTCAAATTCTCTTAAAATCAAGTCTTTTTAAGAACAAATGAGCATAATTTGACAAAAGTGGATTTCAACACCCTAACTTAACAACTTAAACATATTTTGAGCTCAGGAACAATAAATTGATCACAACATACAACATTTGACCAAGAAATGAGCTAAATATAAGGGTAAAATAGGTATATTTTTTAACCTTATCATACCCCCAAACTTAACTCATTGCTTGTCCTCAAGCAATTGTAAATCAAAATGTTAGAGTTCATGTATAGTAATCAATTATGGTACTAGTATCAACTTTTTATTTGAAATCAAGTGACATGGAATCAAGTATACATGTTTTGCAAGATCGTTTTCTAAAAAGTTTGCCTTTCAGGAGAGGGTTCTACTCTAGTGCCAATCACAACGTCTGAGTTTCCTAGGCATGAAGATTTATATTGTTCTTTTTCAAAGCAAAATTCTTCGTAATTCATCCTAACCAATGTTCTTAAACTACCTAACTTCTACTCATAGAGCCTAGTGTAGTCCTTTTAGTTTAAGAAAAACAATCTTAAGGAAAACATGAGTATACATGAATTACTAAACTTTTTCTATCTCCCCCAAACATATTTGACTGCTAGTGCTCTTTTTATTCAACTTTTTTTTCTCCCAAGAGCATCCTTGCTGTCATCTTTACCATCGTTCTAGCTTATCGACACTTTGTGGTGAAGATATCTAGCTAGCTACGAGCAAAGTTCACAAGCTCTGAATGATACTTGCTTCCCTAGGTAAACCTTTCATGCAGTGGCAAACCACGGGTGTCATGAATGCCCCTGGTTACTTAGTAAACCCTAGGAAGGAGGAGTAACTCTCGATTTTTTCATTTCTTTTTTCTTTTTTTTTTTTGAGATATACTGAGCACATATTCTTTTTCCAACAGTACATATTTACACAGATATTTACATAGCAAAGTATAAAGCACACCTCCAAACTTAAAGTTAGACAATGTCCTCATTGGCTTGTTTTTTTATCCATGGGCTTAACATAAGACTTTTTGTTTTCAAAACATCAAGGCTAAACTCTCCTAGAGTGTTAGAAATGTTAAACACGAGAAAGTTTAGACTCTAAGAAAATTTTGTAAAGAAAAAGACTAATGGAAAGCATATGACTAGAAAACAATTCAGTTTTGACGGTGGCACTTTTGAGATAGAACATAGCTCTAATTTTCATCTTCAAGGGCTTAAAAGAAAACTCCTTTGAAAACATGTTTTTTCTTCCAAAACAATTTCAAGCAACTTTTCCTTTTAAGTTGATTTTTCTTCTAAAAAGTTCATAGGTAAAGCTAAAAAACAACAAGCAGATTTTTCTAAGAAAAGATTTAAAAACCCAAGTCTATCTAATCTAAGCTATCCACAAGCTATTTAAACTACCATGTGATCAAAATTATTAACAACTAAACAACTAAAATAATCAAAACATCAACTAAGCAACTAAAAATAGAATTTAAAACATGCTAAAACTAAAAAACAGCAACCAATAAAAAATAGTATTATTCACAAAAATACAGCAAGTAAAGGAGTCAGAAAACTCCCCTATTCATCGTCCGAGGAACTCTCTTTCTCTTCATCATCTTCATCGTCATTCTCTTCTTCCTCTTCATCAGAATCCTTGTCCTCTTAAGGCAGCAGCGACTGAGGGAAATCTCGAAAGACCGGAGTAATGCTTGGGGGGATAGAGAGATAGAACTCTCTAATGGCTTCATCCCGCTCCTTTGCATATGCTCAATACGTCCTCAGGTTCTCCCTGATTTGATCTAACTGGCGGTAGGTAATGGCTAGGGCTTCCGATAACGGCGAAGGCCCTGTGAAAGGAGTGTGCTGGGATGGAGAAGTAATGCTCGACCCTACTGGTGGAGTGGCCTGAGATGTGGAGGCTTTGTCTTTCCTTTGGATGTTGTTCTACTGGAGCTTCCCGATCAAGTACAGATCAATGGTTGGCTTAAAGAAATGACGCTCCTCGTCCTTTCCCATAACGATCTTTACCCTTTTGCAGAGCTGGGTGATGAGTGATCCAAAGAAAAGCCTACCTACTGATTTTCTCCCACAGGCTAAAATCTCATCCCTGATAATGCTCCCTATGTTGATCTCCAACCCCTTCATAATGTAATAGAGTAGCATCACTCTATCCACTGAAATGGTGTTGTCGTGGGTGGTTGGCATCAAACGGTTTTGGATGAAGTGAAGCTAAACTGTCGATTCTGGCTTTAGATCGTTTGGCACTAGAGACTTCACTTTCGTTTGTGATTCTTTCCATTGAACTCCCTTGTTGGCAACAAGTTTAAGTGTTTCTTTCATTTCCTTGGTCGAAGGGTTCCTAATAACGTCCTTCCCTCTTGGATTCAAGGGTGCTTTGATCCTGTACACCCTGTTAATGTCGACTAAGGAGAAACAAACCATCTTCCCCCTCACCACCACCATGCTAATACTCTCCTCCCTCAGGCCGACACAAAATTCACGAACTAAAGGCACTACAACCTCCTGAGGGTGAGCACAGAACTCCTGCCACTTGTACTGGAAGATAACTCTTGTTACGAACTCAAGCAGTGCTCCAACTCTCTTAGAGAATCCTTTCTCGTTGAGGAAATCTCTTTTTATCATGATCTCCATCCATTCCTAAAAATTAACATCTTTAAATACCTCGGGGAATGGATTTTTAGGAGATGCAACCTTCGGTGACTTGCCCTTTGGCTTGGCGAGTGAGATGGTAGGAGGAACTGCATGAGAGGCATCCATGGACCTAATCCTTGGCCTCTTGGCAATGATTGGATCATTCTTGTTCTTTGTCCTCCTTTCAATTTTAATCTCTCTCTTTCTCTTTCTCGTCAATGCTGCAGAGATAGGGACTTGGTCGCCATCTAGTTCCTTTATCTCTGAATCGGATTATGTATCAGAGCTATTGGAGGTCTCGGCGTCCTCGTCTTCCTTCTCTTCTTCGTCCCTCTTCTCTCCCGAAGAGGTGTTGTCAACTGTTGGTCGGCCATTCGTAAATAGAGGTTCAAAAACCTCTTCAGTTGGCTGATCAATGGTGGCCTCAACTAGGTCTTCTTCCGAATGCGGCTCAGATGCGGTCGCATTCTGTCCTTTATCCTCTACTTCTCTTTCTTTTTCTTTTTCCAAAATTTCTTCAGTTGGCCCCGTTGGGCCTCTTCTTCTACCCTCCCTTGCAGCAATTCAACTTCACTTTGAGCCTTGTGGAGTGGCTCAAAAGCTGCAAGGAAGTCTTGAGCTTCCTTCCTTCTATTCTCATCTTCTCTCAATTCTTCTCTTCTCTTTTTCTCTTCCTCAAGGAGTTGCAAATCAATGGCTGCCCCATGAGGTTTTCCTCGTACTTTCTTTCTTCTTCAGCTTCTAAGGCCCTCTCGACCTCTTGTTCTTCTTCTCTCATTCTTTCCTCTTCTTCATGATCTTTTTCTTTTGCAAACTCGTCCTCCTCCATCATGTGTTGATTTTCCATCTCTCTTAGCTTCAACATCTTTTAAAGCATCCTGCTCAACCTTGTACCCATCAGCAATCACGATAGCCTTTGCCACTACTTGGTGGATTATTTCTTCAAACACATCCGGAGGCATTCTCGTAGTTTTGAAGGGCTCAATTTTCAGTGGCTTTTCAGTCACAACCTTTTTCAGGCTCCTCTTTCTTGCGCTATAGGAACAATAGGCTTGATCTTGAAAGATGAAGAGGGGTAAGTTGACGGTTTGAAATGCTTACCAGATGAAGCTTCTCCTTGTTGAGAGCTTCAGCTACCTTGGCGGCTTCTTCTTCATCTCGCCTATTCCCTTCTACTTCAAGGGCAGCACGTCTCTTGGCTCCCACCTCCCGGATCATCGCAAACCACTCCTGCGAACATCTTCTAAATTGTTGAGGGCAGGCTTTTGGGTTTGGCGGACGACAGTGGCACGCGTGGACCTCCTTGGTGTAGATGAACTCGACATCTCCCTCGAACTGGTCGGCATTGTCGAAGAAGATGGAGTTTGAGCGTTCGGCGCTTGGTTCACGAGCACCCGTGAGAACCTTGTGGGTCTCGTCCTTCGTGTGCCGTGCATGGGCGTTTCAGATTGCTCTTCTTGTCATCGCACGCTAGCTTCAGCTTCGTGGGCGGTCAGATTACTCTGGGAATGAGTAATCTTGCGTGGGGATGATGGCTTTTGAGTGTTCTTCATCTTCTTGAATGTGGGTCTTTCGGTTTCAAGATGACATAATATGAAGAGTTGAGGTTTTGACTTTAATACAAAAGGGTTGAGTGGTTGGTGAAGAGGAAAAGAACTAAAGTCAACTATTTATACTTTTCCAATTAGGTCATTGCAGGTCAAATAAATTTCGTGACTCCCCACTTATTCTCGAAAGTGCGGTCGCATTCCCAAATACAATAGGAGAAATGCGGTAGCATTTCACCCAATTTTTTTTTACTTCCTTATTTTTTTTCTGACTTTTCATTTTTTTCCTTGCTTTTCTTCTTTGCTGAAACACTCATGAACATGTTAGAAAACTCACATGCTTAATCATGATTTGTTTTCTTTTTATTTTCTCCTTTTTTTAAAAGAGAAGTTAAGATGTTTTGATCATTCAATTTGCAGGTAAGTACCCAGGTAGAGGTGTTCCTCATGGTCAACATAAATACCTCAGCCTAGCCAGAACTTTCCTTAGACAAAGTTCCCTCTTGATCAAAAATCATTTATTCTAAACAAACTCACAATTTCCTACATATATTTTCTTCCTCTTTTTCCTATTTAATAAAAGACAAGGTACAAAATATTATGCACTTTTCAAAACTCCAAGGTAAATCCCAAGGAAAAGGTGTTCCCAATGGTAAACTTAAGTACCTTTTCCCAGACAGAGTTTTTACTCTTGTCCAGATATTTTGGAGGTCATGTCTAGATTATTATAGATCCAAATAATATAGAAAATAAGTAAATTCTCAAAGAATAGAAGTCATACTAAACCAATAACGAAGATGTGGGCTTCTTCATCCTCGAAGCCCTTCCCCCAATATGGTTTGATCCTTTGTCTTTTCAAGGGTTGACTGATTTATTCAACTTCAATCTTTTTCCCACCTTTTTCTTCTGGCTCCTGATTTCCAAATATATCCTCCAAAGTTTCTCTTTTCATTATTAACTGCAAAGTAGACCGGGAGAGTTCATCAATTTCATCAATCATAGAACACTCCTCTAAATCTCCAGGGTACTTCATTGCATTCATCATCATAAACGTGACTTGCTAATCATTAACCCTCATGGTCAATTCTCCTTTCTGTACATCTATTAAGGTTCTATCAGTGGCTAGGAACAGTCGTCCTAAGATGGCACGTCCTTGTCAGCTTCACAATCTAAAATGATGAAATTTGCAAGGAACACAAACTTATCAACCTTAACCAGTACGTCTTCAATCTTCCCAATGGGATGTGTAAGTGATATGTCCGCCAACTGTAAGGTCACAGTTGTTGGTCGTGCTTCACCTATCCCTAACTGTTTAAAAACCGAATATGGCATTAAGTTGATGCTTGCTCCTAATTCGCACATGTTGAGTTTTATGCCCTAAAACTCGTAGCTAGTGGATGTAATCGTTGACCGGATATTAATGAAATAATATTGATATATTTTTCCATTAAATGTTATTAGTTATTTTATATTTGTCTTTGCCTAAAAATAACCCTAATCCAATAAATTAAACATCCTAGGTTGTAATATGAGTCTTGAACTATATGCAGCAACATATGGGATCATTGTTCAAGAAACAACCTAAAGGGTCTATAGTATAGGGATAAGACTGGGTGCCTTATCCTGACGACACTATGGATACGACCCACTTTGTATTTGATACAAACACTATGATCCAATGCGTTCGTGTAGGAGACATGCGAGTCGGGGTATCCTATGCAATGAGTTTGCATAAGACCGGACCGCAAAATAGTAACCACTTGTCATAACACCGTTAACTAGTTGGTTTTCTATTTCACTAGGACGACCTAGACAACTTGGTCTTAATCCTGAGTTGATTATGGACTCCTGCTCATGAGGGATTATCCTTTGATTTGTATGGGTGAGAGTGGCCAATACGTCGACTCAATATGTCTACCATTATGGGGACAAGACCGAATGGGGAGCTGGGAACACAATCGTACAAGATGGAATTCACTTCTTCCCGACTTTAGGGAAGCAGATGAGTGTTCCCTTAAGTGGTGACTCCAAGTCTTGAACAAAGGGTCCTACCCTCTCAATGGCACGAGAGGGTTTTCTGTTTGATGGTTGTACCACAAAAAGGTTGTTCATTAGAGGAGAACTGGTACTTAAGGAAATAGAAGTAACCCAAGGGTAAAACGATAATTTTACCCAGCTAGTGTTACGGACACTCGTGAAGGACTAACAAGTCGATATTTGTCTATATCCATGGACACAGAAAATATGTATGCAGTGAGAAGAGTGCAACTGTGAGTCTATAGTGGAATGTACACACAGTTAACGAATATCGATTAATTTGGTTAATGAGTTTGATCAATTAATCTCACATCGTTGGAGCTTCTGATCTGCAGGTCCATTAGGTGCCACTGGTAGCTCATAAAGTAATTTGAGGCAAATAAGTAATAAATGTAAATTGAAAATGTTCAGTTTACTAAGGGAAACAATATAATATATATTGATATATTATTATTAGAGAAATTAATATTTGAAAAAATTCAAATATTAATTTGAGTCACATTAAATTTATGGAATTTGAAAGAGTTCAAATAATGAATTAATTAATTTCAAGGCCTAAAATCTATTTGGGCAAATTAATTAATTCAAGGGCGGAAATTAAATATGTAATATTTAATTGGTGGTTAATTAATTAAAGAATTCATTAACCGGGAATTAATCAATTATGGAAATAATTAATCACTTAAGGAAGTGATTAATCATTTATGAAAATGATCTAATCACTTATGGAACTAATTAGTCATTTGTGGAAAAGATGAATCAATTATGGAATTGATTGATCATGGATTGATTAAATAAAGAATAAGATTGAATCAATTTTGGAAAAGATTGATTTAATTGAATATGTTATTCATGGCCTCTCTTCTATAAATAGAACTCTAGACCTAATTGGTTCAGTACTCTCCTCTTGCTCTTAGACTCACAAGACAAGACCTATAATTCTCTCTAGCCTCCCTCTTAGAGAAAGACTCCCACAAGTCTTTTGCCTCCTAAACTTAGAGACATACCGGTGTAACCTCTGTGGTTATTGTGTCTTTGAAGAAGAAATTTCCAGCGAAGAAATCAAGAAGGAATCGTTGCGTTTTCGTTCGTTGGAGCATCATTGGCGAAGAACGGTCAAGTCCACAACGAAGGTTTGTTACGGTTCTTTCCCTTTTCTTTAGAAAAGCATGAAAATAAATTTTGATTTATTTTTTAGCATGTTTATAACAATGTTCCAGCAACTTTAAAATATGTTTAGAGTTTATTTTACCTTTTTGTAATGGTATTTTAATGTTAATTAATATACGACGTAAGGTCCAATCGATGCGCTTCCGCTGCGTAGGGGCTTTTATTCCCTTCAATTGGCATCAGATCCATCGTTGTCCCTATTAATTGACATTAAAATTTGTGATAGGCTCTAATAGGTGGGATTTATGCATAATGTATGTTCGGTTTGCGTTGAACTGTTTAGGTTAATTTTATGGCCATAGATTTTATTTTTATGTGATTTTGATCATGTAAGGCCCGGTGTTTCGGGTATTTTATGTAAAATGGAGTATTATGTAAGTCCGGGTCTACAATAGGTTTTTATAAGATGAAAATCGGAGAAATCGCTACTGAAATCGAGGCCAAAAATCGAAGTGACGCTGCTGTTTTGCCCAGAAATTCATCCAGACGCAACAACGTCGCGACGCTGTTCCTTGGCGTCGCGACGCTGTCTCAATACGCAGACGCGTAGTGCAGAGGAGTTCGCAGCGTCGAGACGTTGTGTTTCAAGCGACTCGACATTGTCCCGATGGGCGGCGTGCGACTAGGGTTACAAAAAGGATTTTAGGATGGTTCGTGATTTTGGAGGTCGATTCGAGGTTGTTTGGGGCGGTTCAAGCTATCTAGACCAATTTTTGGAGCTGCAGAAGGATTTTAGGATAGAATTTAGCTAAAATTAATGTAATTTAATGCTTTATTTTATCCTAGGGGCCAAATTTAACCAGTTCAATTGCTATTTATATGCTTTATGGATGTCATATATATTTTAATCCCACCTTACGTTATAAGCATGCTCATGCATTTATTTATATATTATAAATTGTTATAATGTATGTTTTAATTGCATGGAATTGTTTTCATATTTTTTAATATATGAAAAATTGGAAAGCATGAAGCATGTCATTACTTAAATTAAATATAAATAGTTATGTTTAATGTGATGAATGAAGCATGCTAGATTGATTTTCTTGATTGACTTATAATTATTATATTAAAAGAAAATCAATATTGCATGAAGCATGGAACATCCATAGTTAATAATATAATTGTTATATTATTCATGCAATTAGTATGGTTTAATTATTTAATTTGAATAAGATTGTTGAATGAATTAAACCCTAGATTGATTGAAGGATTAATCATTAAAATTCGAAATAGTTCTTTAATATTAATGATTAGAAATCGTCAATCTATAATCAAGATTTGCATGCAAACATAAGATCATAAGATAGATTGGATTAATTTTAAATTGTTTAAAATTAATTAGACCTAGATCAGTTTCTAATAGGATTAGAATTATTTCTTACTTAGAATTAAAAATAGTTTTAATTGACTAAGTAGGAAAAACATTGCTATGATTATAAGGGAACTCCACCGGTAAAGTTTTGTCTAAGGTTGGGGGTATTTAAGTTGACGGTTTATGGAACACCTCCTACCTTGGAACTGATCCGGAATACCGGAGTTGAATTAATCATATTTAAATGTTAGCATGCAATGTAACTAGGTTTATTAAAATTAAAGTGTTTAATGCACATAGATCTTTAGAGTAAAGACCTTACATTACTAAGGTCATAAGGGAACTCTCTCGGTAAAGTTCCATCTAAGGTTGGGGGTATTTAAGTTGACGGTTTATGGAACACCTCCTACCTTGGAACTGACCCGAACATTGAGTTGAATTAACCATAGTAGTGTTGACTTGCAATGTTGGGTTTATTAAAAGAAGTTTATGTCACCTAAAACATTGCGGTTGAATCCTTTCCATAATTGTTATAATAGGATCAGACTTAGATAAGATTGACTTAACCAAATTCTATCTAAGATAAACAACCATAAATTAACCTTAGGACATTTTAAGTGGGAGGAAAATTTCTAAACGAGATTTAAATCAAGTTTTGCTCTCACGTCTCTATATTCACAACGTGAGGTTCATCCTCGGCTTCGAGTCGCCTTAGAAGTGGTCTCCCTTCGAAAAGGGTTTGCATGAATCAATAACAAGGTGGATGGAAAAAATGTCTAGAGTAAGTGGGAGCGGGACACGTGTCAAAGTATCCCTCGGTCTCTGCATCTAGTTCACACAGTGAGAGTCATATGATCCGCCTGCAGGTTGTCCTGACACAACCATCCCTTCGGAGGGCCTGATCATAGGATTCGGAACATCGTGAACTCCTAAACAGGATAGGAACTCTTAGGCTAATTACCAACAGTTTTCTTTCCCTTCGGTAGCCTGTTGGTGCGTGCGTCTGAGATCTGAAAGTGGGAGGGTTACACTTACGAGGATGAGTTAAAAGAGTTAACAAATCCTTGACCGAACAACGGTGGCTAATGTCTATAGGAATATGAGTTATTCTGGAATTAGAATTAGCTGAGAAATGTCTCACTTCAAAGGAGGAGTGCCTGATCACCTTTCGGTAGTTGATATTCTAAACCTATGAAACATCGTTACAAAATTAAATCAATAGTTTTAGGGTTATGTGATTGTCTGTTTTACTAAATTGATTGGATTGTGTGCAATTGTTTGCTAGTATGTTGGGTTAAGGCAAAGATAACTAATACGGTCATTGTTTGTTTAAACTTCAACAACGTCTTCCTCAATTGTCTCTATGCTTAAAAATGAGAAGTTAATCGACAAAAATTACGCAACGTGGAAATCTAACCTAAATACGATTCCGGTTATAGATGATCTAAGATTAGTCTTAACTAATGAATGTCCTCAATCCCCAATTTCTAATTCTTTAATGGGAAAGGTTATAGATGATCTAAGATTAGCATATAATCATTCATCCGAAAAAACTTCTTTAATGGGAAAGGTTGTGATATTCTTTATGTGTTCTATCCTAGACAAATGGTCTGCGACCACATTCTCACAACCTTTTCTATCCTTGATTTCATAGTCAAACTCTTGCAATAACAAAATTCATCTTATGAATCTGGGTTTGGAATCTTACTTACTACTCAAATAACGAATAGCAGCGTGGTCTGTGTGCACTATAACTTTTGTACCAAGCAAGTTGGGCCTAAATTTATCAAACACAAATACCACAACAAACATCTCTTTTTCCGTAGTGGTGTAGTTCTGCTTAGCACTATCTAGAGTTCTACTTACATAGTATATAGCCATAAAGAACTTATTACGACGTTGCCCTAAGACAGCTCCTAAAGCATAGTCACTAGCATCACACATGATTTCAAACGGTTGACTCCAATCAGGCACAACAATGATAGGTGTGGAAATCAACTTTTCTTTTAAAAGATTAAATGCTAGCAAACATTCTTTTGAAAACACAAATGGAGCATCCTTTTCAAGCAAATTGCATAGGGGTTTAGCGATCTTTGAAAAAACTTTTATAAAACGCCTGTAAAACCCTGTGTGGCCTAAGAAACTACGAACTCCATTAACATTAATGGGTGGAGGAAGTTGTTCAATAACATAAATTTTGGCTTAATCAACCTCCAGACCTATTTCACACACCTTGTGGCCTAAAACTATCCCTTCTTTTACCATAAAATGACATTTTCCCAATTTAAAACAAGGTTAGTCTCTTGCATCTTTGCAAAACACGAGAGAGATGATGCAAACAGTTATCAAATGATGAACCGAAAACAAAAAAATCATCCATAAACACCTCCATAATCTCTTCTACAAAGTCTGAAAATATGGCCATCATACAACGCTGAAAGGTAGCTGGAGCATTACACAATCCAAATGGCATACGCCGGAAAGCATAAGTACCATAGGGACTTGTGAATGTTGTTTTCTCTTGGTCCTTAGGCGCAATCGCAACTTGATTATAACTCGAATAACCATAGAGAAAACAATAGTACGGATATCCAGCTAGCCTATCAAGTATTTGATAAATAAAAGGGAGAGGAAAATGATATTTTCTAGTGGCTTTGTTCAACTTCCTATAATCAATACACACCCCAACCAGTGACTGTCCTAGTAGATATTGACTCATCTTTCTCATTCTTAACAACAGTCATCCCCCCTTTCTTAGACACTACTTGAACAGGACTCACCCAAGGGCTGTCAAATATAACATAAATAATTCATGCATTCAATTGTTGGGTTTTATGCCCTAAAACTCGTAGATAGTAAATGTACATTTGACCGAACATTAATAAAAGTGATGTATTATTCAATGTTTGTATTATATCTTGTCTTATTAACCCTAATCCAATAAACTAAACATCCAAGGCTAATAGAATGAGGCTTGAACTAGTATGTAGGGACATACGAGGATCAATGTTCAAGTTTTAGCCTAAAGGGTTTGTAGTATAGGGATACGGCTAGGTACCTTATCCTGGTGACACTATGGATACGACTCGCTTTGTATATTGATACAAACGTAATGATCCAACGCGTTCATGTAGTTGACATGCGAGTGGGGGTATCCTATGCAATGAGTTTGCACAAAGACCGGACCGCAAAATAGTTTACCACTAACTGTAACACTGTTAGTTAGCTCGGTTCCTATTTCACTAGGATGACCTAGGCAACTTGGCCTTAATCCTGAGTGGATTATGAACTCCTGTCCATGAGGGATTGTCCTTTGATTTGTACGGGTGAGAGTGGCCTGTTCGCCGACTCAATAAGCCTACCATTTTGGGCACAAGACCGAGTGGGGAGTTAGGAACATAGTCTTACAAGATGGAATTCACTCCTTCCTGATATTAGGGTAAGTAGAGGTGTGTTCTCTTAAGTAGTGTCTCCAGGTTGGATTTCTCTCTTAATGTTGAAATTCTTTCCTTTTCCATTTTAAATTAAATCTCCACCATCCACATTTAGTTTGATCCAACGGCCAAAATTCATCCTCCTCGCCTATAAATTCGACTTGATTTCACTCTTCATACACACACTCAAAGACATCAAAGTCTTAAGCTCTCAAGTCTCCCTACTCTCAATTATTGTCCAAAATCCTCCCTTGATCCTAAATTGGCCTAGTGTTACTTTGTGAGGTTTTATTATTGTGAGTGCTCAACATTGTGTAATTAGCTTTCAAGAGGTATTTTATTTTGTGAGTTTTTTTTTTCATTCATTATTGGGAATTGTAATAAGGTGTGGGTGCACCTTGGGAATTGAGTGAGTGGTTTAATCCTGAACCCGAAAAAGGATTTGTAGTGGTTTGATCCTGAACCCGGTAAAAGGATTGTAGTGGTTTTGATCTTGAACCCGTTTAAAAAGATCGGTATAGGTTGGGTCCTGAACCTAAAAAAGGATCGGTAGAGGTTTACTCTTGAACCTGAAAAAAAAGTCGGTTTGGTTCTCACCTGTAAGAGAGCTGTTGCAGTAAAATACCCAAGAAGGAGCCTTGGGGAGTGGAGTAGGAATTTCCGAACCACTATAAAATTTCCTGGTGTTATCTCTTTCTCTCTACTCTTTTAATTTCCGTTATTTCATTTTTTCGAGTAGATTGCATCCTACGAAATTGACTAATATTTCTGGCTTATTTTAAAGTACTTATTAAATTTGTTTAAATTAAATTAAGTTAGTTTAACTTGGCAAAAAGTTTTAAATTTTTATTAAGCAACTCTATTCACCCCCCTCTAGTGTTGTCGTACGATCCTACATACTTTTCATGTAATGTACAACATACATGTACCATTTCCAGCTTTGGATTATATTGTATATACTTTCCCTGTAACTTGAGTTTTAGTTCAAGTGGGAGTTTGTTGGGTTTTATGCCCTAAAACTCGTAGATAGTAAATGTACTTTTGACCAAACATTAATAAAAGTGATGTATTATTCAATGTTTGTATTATATCTTGTCTTATTAACCCTAATCCAATAAACTAAACATCCAAGGCTAATAGAATGAGGCTTGAACTAGTATGTAGGGACATACGGGGATCAATGTTCAAGTTTTATCCTAAAGGGTCGGTAGTATAGGGATAAGGCTGGGTACCTTATCATGGTGACACTATGGATACGACCCGCTTTGTATATTGATACAAACGTAATGATCCAACGCGTTCATGTAGTTGACATGCGAGTGGGGGTATCCTGTGCAATGAGTTTGCACAAAGACCGGACCGCGAAATAATTTACCACTAACTGTAACACCGTTAGTTAGCTCGATTTCTATTTCACTAGGATGACCTAGGCAACTTGGCCTTAATCCTGAGTGGATTATGGACTCCTGTCCATGAGGGATTGTCCTTTCATTTGTACGGGTGAGAGTGGCATGTTCGCCGACTCAATAAGTCTACCATTTTGGGGACAAGACCGAGTGGGGAGCTGGGAACATAGTCTTACAAGATGGAATTCACTCCTCGATATTAGGGTAAGTAGAGGTGTGTTCTCTTAAGTGGTGTCTCCGTGTCTTGAACAAAGGGCTCTACCCTCTTTATGGCACGAGAGGGATTTCTGTTTGTTGGTTGGACCTCAAACAGGTTGTTCATTAGAGGAGCACTGGTACTTAAGGACCAAGAGGTAGCCCAGGGGTTAAACGATAATTTGACCTAGCTGGGGTACGAACACACGTGAAGGGCTAACTTGCTGTTGATGGTCAATATCCGTGGACACAAAAATATATCTGCAGTCAGAAGAGTGCAGTCGTGGTTCTTTAGTGGAGTGAACCACGGTTAACGAATATTGATTAACTTGGTTAATGAGTTTAGCCAATTAATCTCATATCGTTGGAGCTTCTGATCTGTAGGTCCATTAGGTCCCACCGGTAGCTCATTTAGGGCGTTGAGGTAAAATTCGAAGGAAGGATTGAATATTCGAAGGTGTTCGAATATTAAGCTAAAATATGAATTTGATTCATATTAAAACTATAGGTTATAATCAATGTGCATTGGATGTATATTAATACTATAGTTTTATGAGAGAATAATAATTGAATATATGATGTTCAATTTTATTATTTTTTTAATTAATTAATTTTGAATTAATTAATTGATTTAATTTAATTAAATTTGATTTAATTAAACTATAGGTTAAAGAGGGATATTAATTTAAATAAGATTTACATTAATGTTGTTTTAATTAATATTTATTAATTAAAATTTAATTAATTATAATTTAAATCTTGAATTTTAAATTTATAATTAATTAAAAATATCAGGTAACTGATTGAGCAGTTACCTGAAGTTATGCGTGCAGTTGCCCTAATTTTACTCTGCTGAACGATAGGTAAAAGGGTTATGTGATTTGGGCAGTTGAATTATCATGACTCTCATGCAAACTCTCCCTCTCTCTTGCTCTCTCGTTTTTCTCCCTCTCTGTGATCTACAAAAAGAAAATCCTCCAGTGAATCCTAAGAGTTTTTTGCCCCCACAAGCTCCCAACGCGTGTTCCCTTTCGAGGAATACCGGTGCAATCAAGTGGTGGTGTTCAACACTGATTTCCAGTGAGACAACGTTCCTTTTGCTGCTGTTTTTTCAGAGGAACTTGGGAAAAAACTTGGTGAAACGATCAAGGAACTCTTCAAGGGCAAGGTTTCTTGAATCCTTGGATCATTAGGATCCTATCTAGATTAGATCTAGATTTTTCTTTTAGTTTATGAATGTTTTATATTCATGTTACAACATGTTTTATATTTATTTTCTTGCTGTAATTTTTCATCTTTTTGCTGTCGTATTGGTTTCCCAATCGACATTTAAACTGATTAGGATCTCTGATCGTTTCCGCTGCGCTAGGGCTTTTATCCCTGCATCAATAATTTTAACAACTCGGCTTTTACCACTTCCTTCATTGTTGGATTTAATCTTCTTTGGTGTTGTACTGTTGGATTAAAGGCATCTTCCATTAAGATTTTATGCATGACAATTGAAGGACTAATACCTTTATTATCACTAATAAACCATCCTTGAGCAGATTTATGCTTTTTCAAAACAACCAACAATTTTTTCTCTTCTACTTTACTTAAATCAACAGAAATGATAACGGGAAAAGTAGAAGATTCTCCTAAGAAAGCGTAACGTAGGTGAGCAGGGGAAGGGGCATCAACTTGAGCTCAAATATCTAATGATAATTTCTCTTCCCTTCCTAAAGATTTATCAATTAAAGAATTTCCCTGATTAACATCTATTAATTCATCTCCAAACACGTCAGGCATGCTTATTTCATAATGATCAGCAGGAGACTCTGACTCTACGCATGCATTGATAATAGTGTCAACTAAATCAATCGAAAAGCAAGAATTAACCTATTCTGGGTGTTTCAATGCATCAAAGAGGTTGAACACTACCTCGTCATTTTCCACTCTGAGAGTCAGGGTTCCTTTTTGTACCTCAATCAAAGCGCGAGCGGTTGCCAAAAATGGTCTCCCAAGAATGACTGGGACTTCGGGGTCTTCCTCCATGTCTAATACTACAAAGTCTGCAGGGAATATGAATATGTCAACACTGATCAGAACATCATCTAACACACATTTAGGGTATGTCATTGAACGATCTGCCAATTGCAAAACAATTGTGGTTGACGTTAATTCCCCTAACCCAAGTTTCCTGTAAACACTGAATGGCATTAGATTTATGCTCGCCCCTAAGTCACACAAAGCTTTTTTAATAAACAAACTACCGACAGTACAAGGAAGAGTGAAGCTCCCTGGATCTTTTAATTTTTGTGGTAGATGTTTCTGGATTATGGCACTCCACTCAGCTATCATATTTATTGTCTCATGGTTTTCGAACTTCTTTTTCTTTGACAATATTTCCTTCATAAACTTAGCATAGTGTGGCATCTGTTCCAAAGCATTAGCAAAAGGAATGTTAATGTGGAGCTGCTTAAAAATATCAAGAAATTTTGAAAATTCAGCATCCAACTTTTTCTTTTGAAATCTATGAGGATAAGAAATTTGATTAAGAACTAAAGGAATAGAATCAGAAGACTTATCCGGCACTGACTGTGCTGTTTCTTCCTCTTGTTTGTTTTCATCATCCTCATCCCGTATCCTTCTAGTGATGGATTTTGTTTCTTCTTTTCGTTCAACTTCTTTCAACTGTTTCCCAATTATTAGAGTTAGGGCAGGTCAATGTTCTTGTGGGTCCATGGCGACGACATTGGATAAATTTCTTTGTTAGATCTCCTTCATCAATATTGTCAGTTGATCTATTTTTGCTTCCATCTTCTTAATGACAATATCTTGTTTTTCTGCCAAATTCCTAGTCTCATTTATGAAATTCCCTAGCATTTCCTTCAAAGGGCTTCTCTTCTCTTGAATTATTTCCTCAGGTTTTCAACCTTAGGTAAACTTGGAATTTTTGATCCTGTGAACTTGGTTAGAACCTTGGTTAGAGCTTCGACTTGCAACCTTAAAGAACTCACTTCTTCATTCTCACATGGTTTCTCCTTGGATTTGGATTCTGGTTGCTCCGACTGCCACTCATAACTTGTCAATGCCAACTCTTCTACTAGGGTTCGTGCATCTTTGACAGTTTTGGCTAAGAAGCGTCCTCCAGCCGCAGTGTCAAGAATTGTCTTAAAATCCCTTTTTAACCCATTGTAGAAAAGTTGTATCTGAAGCCAGTCAGGGTATCCATGTTGTGGGCATTTCCTTAACAAATCCTTACATCTTTCACAAGCTTCATATAATTGTTCTTCCTCTAATTGTTTAAATGTTCCAATTTCAGTTCTAAGCTTGGTAATTCTGGCTAATGGGAAAAACTTTGTAAGGAAAGCTTTGAGTAAACCATCCCAACTGAGAATGCTATTCGAGGTTAACCAGTCTACCCAATCTTTAGCTCTATCTTGTAAAGAAAATGAAAACAATTGCAAACGAATAGCGTCAGAGCTAACTCCTCCTATTCTTACCATTCCATAGATATCCAAAACTGATCTTAGGTGATTATGTGGATGTACCAACCCAAATCGTTCTTTAAAAAAAAAAAGAGGGAAAGAAGGGATGGGCTAAATGCTCGGTCAAAGGGGGTGAGTGGAAGGAAATTTTTCCCCCACATTTTCGGTCAAGTTGACCGGTTCTTTTTTTAAAAAAAAGAAATCTCTTCTTCTCTCGCAGCTCTCTCTCTCTCCCTCTCTTTCTCTCTCTCTCTCTCTCTATCGGCACTCTCTTCCTCTCTGCAAACCACTGACGCCCGTGCCACCGCCTCCTACGCCCACGACACCGCTCGCTGTCGTCTTGCCGCCACACCTCGTCGTGAGCCACCGTTTGCAGTCGCTGCCGTCTCCCGCCGTGAAGCGCACGCTGCCGCTGCCATCATCGTGAGCCACCGGTAATTTCTATCTCTCCCTCGCAGCTCTCTCTCTCTCTCGACACTCTCTTCCTCTCTACAAACTGCCGGCGCCCGTGCCGCTGTCTCCTACGCCCACGACGTCGCTCGTCGTCGTCTTGTCGCCGCGCCTCGCAGTGAGCCACCGTCTGCAGTCACCGTCGTGAAGTGCATGCCGCCGCTGCCATCGCCGTGAGCCACAGGTAATTTCTTTCTCTCTCGACTTTCTCTCTCTCGTCTCTTTCTCCCTCGAGCTCACTCTCTCTCAGCCCACTCTTTCTCTGTTGTAACAGATCTGTGTGTTGTCGCCCTTCTCCGATTTCAGATCTGCATGTCGCCGCCACCACCGCCGCCGGAAAATCTCATCTCCCTCTCGGTCTCTCGTTTCTTTCTCTCTCTCAACACTCTCCCTTTATATCTTCTGTAGAACAAATCAGACAGTTGCTACTCAGAATCAGATCGTCACCACCGCTTTAAGATAAACAGCCCGAGCGACGCTGCCACCTTTTCATATCTGTTCGTCGCCGCCACTTGAAGTTTCAGCTTGGCTTCTAAGGAATTATTTGGGGTAAGGAATTAAGTAGGTTGCAGTTTTAGTATCCTTGCTTTGGACGTACTGTGTTGGGGCCTAATTTTATTATTAAACTGATAGGAATTGATAGATTGATATAAAGATCGGTGGGCCAAGCTGTTGTATTTTATATTGGGTTGTTAAGGTAAGTAACTTGCTGCATTAGAATGAAATGTTTATGCATTGAAATGGCTATTTGCTCCTAGCATGAGTTGGTATTAAATATTTGGATTGAGATTAAGATGTTATGAATACGGTTGTCTTCAAGGAATTGGTTGTTGTGTAGTTGTAAGATGTGATAGATGAACGTGCTTGATTGTTTTATATTATAAGTTGACTGGCATTGTTTGTGGACAACGAGGGAGTTTGTGTTTTATCTTTGTTTAGGAGTGTTGTTGTCGCCTTCGTTTCTTGTTCTGGAGGTTGTTGGAGTTGGGATGGTGCATATCAATTTAGCCTGTCAGTATTCTCCGTAAAAGAAAAGAATTTGGTTAGCAGGGTTGCAGTTATAAAATTAGTAAGTATTAAGGGGTCCTAAAGGGAAAAGGATTAAGAAAGGGAAAAGAATAGGCTAGTTG
The DNA here is from genome assembly GCA_036850905.1 of Luffa acutangula. Taxonomy (NCBI): domain Eukaryota; kingdom Viridiplantae; phylum Streptophyta; class Magnoliopsida; order Cucurbitales; family Cucurbitaceae; genus Luffa; species Luffa acutangula. The sequence goes on from CM072087.1 coordinate 22,933,010, forward strand.
CCTTAGAAGAGGGTCGTGTCAATTAAACACCTAGGACTGAGATGTATTAGACTGAAATGAGGGCAGATAAATGAAATGAAATAAATGAGAATGAGATGACCTAACCCTTAGGCCCTTAGCAAGAATAAAATGTTGAAACCTTGGTTGTTGCAAGTGTCAAGCAGTATTGTTACTTACTGAGTATTTTCTTAAATACTCATTCTTTTCCCTAACATGTAATTGTAGGTAAAGGCAAGGGAGTATAGAACGCGTGACAGAGTGCTGCTGAGCCATGGATTTCCTTAGGATAGTCTTCCGCATTTTATGTTTTGAAAATCTTCCTTTGAACTTGTATTGTGATGTTTTATGGTTTATTCCGCTTTAAGTTTTTGCTTGTATGGCTAAAGATTCTTTTGTTCTGTTTTAACTGGGATCCCATACTGAAAAGTTTCGCAAAATTTCTAAGTATGTTTTACTTTACATGTCATTTCCCCGTTGTTCTTAGAAGTAGAATGATATGTATGTAGTGATGGCCCTAGGATCTCGTCATGGAAAGTAGGGTCGTTACAGTTTCTGATGGATAGCCCTTGAAAGCATTTTCTCTTACCATCTGAATGAGAGTAGCCTTGACCTCAAAATTATCGACAGCAATTGGCTCATAAACTATTCTAGAGTAATTTAATGGAAATTCAGGCAAGAAATAATCTCAGATTGCTTTGTCTTCTTGATCTGCCATGGTTAAATCTCAAAGAAACAATTTATCCACCTTATATCTTCTAAAAAAAAATTTGACACCACTTAAAATTAAATAAAATTTCTAAATTAAAATCAAACACTTAATTCTCAAATTAACGGAAAAAATTACAAGTTCCCCGGCAACGCCGCCAAAAACTTGATGACCGCAAAGTACATGGACCACAAGTAATATAAAACGGAAAGTATTCCGTGTATGGAATCCTCAAGGAAATTGATTTAATTCCATTAAGTACCAAGAACCATCATGTTTTAATTTTATTTAGAAAATCAGCTCGAACGATAAAGCGAGAATAAAGAAACTAATAAAAATAAACATGTAATAACAAAATGGGAATATCCTATTAAGGGGACTTGACCTAGGGTGTTATCTAGCTTTCTTGGATTTGTAGCTCAATTACATGGATGCATGTATCTAATGATCTTCAATTTCATAAATCTAGAAGTAATTATAAGCGGATTTCTCTTTCAAGCTCCTCCACATCTCATACTAATATAACTAATTTATGTGTCCATCTCCTTAGTTAATCATAGTATGGCATTAAGCAACTTCATAATCAATTTCTAACAATTCTCTTTCACTCTCGTGCTCCAAGCAATCGTTAGCCATGCAATTAGGATCTAATCTAATTTCTCTCTGTCGAGTATCAATTTAGACCAACAAATCAATCAATCCATGATCAAGGGATTAAAAGCATTAAGCAAGAATTGCATAGATGAAAATTGAAGAAATTCATTACATAATCCAAGTAATTGCGCTACAATATCCAATTAACTAGAATAACGACCCTAGGTCTGATCTACTCACAAATGGAAATAATTTTGCCCATGTGATCTTGATCCATAGGCCTAACTCAATTTACAATAAGGAATTATAAAGAAGTAAGGAAGAAATCACCGATAAGTTGATCCCAAGCTCCCGTCACGATCATCTAAAATCCCGAGCCTTGGAATCTCGCTCAATTCCACCTTTTTCCTCACAATTCTTCTCATTTTTCTCTCTATTGAGATAGGGGAGAGCTCTCCAAAATGGGATGATTTGAACCTTGGGAGAGGGGGCTTTTTATAGGCAAAGGGGCTGGAAATTTCTTGTTAAACAAGTCGGTACGTCACAACGTCGTACTTTCTTGGCGTTATGTCACAGCGTTGCGACGCTACATCACAACGTCGTACTTTCTTGGCGTAGAAGTTGTCGCAGCGTCACGACGCTATCGCGATTCTGGAATTTTCTTCGCTAATCACCTAGCGTCTCGACGCTAGGCCTTCTAGAAGCCTTAAACATGGATTTTTGCCTCCTTTCTTCTTTCTTTTGGGCTTTTTGGGCCTCCACTTCAATTGTTCTCTTTTCTTTTCTTCAATTATGGCCCAAAGTCTTCTTTTTATACTCAAAATTTTTAAAATTCTTAGTTTTGCATCTTGAACTCGGTTTTCTACAAAAATCAACATAAAAATACATTAAAGCTCACAATTCACGCACAAAACTAGCGAAAATTAATAGGAAAAATGATGACATTTTTGCATGTCATCAGGTCACTGCCTTGCATTGTTCCTTGCCTTCTCTATGAGGGATCTCGGTCTTGCTAGACAATGTCCCTTGCAGTCGGTTCTTAATCTCTAGAGCAATTTGTCCAAGCTGAACTTCCAAATTCCTTACTGCAACATCGTTTCTTGCTATGTAGTCCTTCATAAAAGTCACTTGACTTGACTCTTGACTCTGAACTGGAACTTGTTGGAAGTTTTTCTGTGGCTGTTGTTGTGTAGGTTGCTTCCTAAATTGGTGTATGTTGTACTACGCGACCCGACTTGTCCTCACTAACAGAAGTTTGGATGTTGTCTCCAACTTGGGTTGTACTTGGCCGAATAAGGATTCCATATACTCTGGTTCTGATTTCCTTGCGGACCTACATAAAAAACAGATACTGGATTTAGTGGACAATTATCAGCGATGTGTTCCTCACCACATATTTCACAACAGAGAGAAGAGACAGCATTGGCAGGGGCTATATTGGCTTGATTGTTCATGGTCATGCCCATAATCATGCGATGGATGCCCATCATCAAGATGTTTTGATCAATTCAATTTCCAGGTAAGTCCCCAGGTAGAGGTGTTCCCTATGGTCAACTTAAATACCACAGCCTAGCCAGGACTTTCCTTAGACGAAGTTCCCTCTTGATAAAAAATCATTTATTCTACACAAACTCCCAATTTCCTACATATATTTTCTTCCTCCTTTTTCCTATTTAATAAAAAACAAGGTACAAAATATTATGGACTTTTCAAAACTCTCGAGTAAATCCCCAGGAAAAGGTGTTCCCAATGGTCAACTTAAGTACCTTTTCCTAGACAGGATTTTTCTAGACAGAGTTTTTACTTCTGTCCAGATATTTTGGAGTTCATGTCTAGATTATTATAGATCCAAATAATATACGAAATAAATTCTAGAAGTATAGAAGTCATACCAGGTCAATCACGGAGACGTGGGCTTCTTCATCCTTGAAGCCCTTCCCCCAATATGGTTTGATCCTTTGTCTTTTCAAGGGTTGACTGATTTATTCAACTTCAATCTTTTTCCCACATTTTTATTCTGGCTCTTGATTTCCAAGTATATCCTCCAAGGTTTCTCTTTTCATTATTTCCTGCGAAACAGACCGGGAGAGTTCATCAATTTCATCAATCATAGAACATTCCTCGAAATCTCCAAGGTACTTCGTTGCATTCATCATGTTAAACGTGACTTGCTGATCGTTGACCCTCATGGTCAATTCTCCTTTATGTACATCTATTAAGTTTTTGCTAGTGGCTAGGAATGGTTGTCCTAAGATGGCACGTCCTTGTCAGATTCACAAACTAAAATGATGAAATCTGCAGGGAACACAAACTTATCAATCTTAACCAGTACGTTTTCAATCTTCCCAATGGGAGTGTAAGTGATCTGTCCGCCAACTGTAAGGCCATAGTTGTTGGTCGTGCTTCACCTATCCCTAACTGTTTAAAAACCGAATATGGCATTAAGTTGATGTTTGCTCCTAAGTTGCATAGTGTTCTGCCTACATCCCTGCCTCTGATGGAGCATGGAATGGTGAAGCTTCCTGGGTTTTTGAGCTTGGGAGGGATTTTGTTCTTCACTAGTGCACTGGAACATTCCGTGTGTGCAACCGTTTCGTATTCTCCCAACCTTCTATTTTTGTACATAATATTTTTCAGGAACTTCACATAGGTAGGCATTTGTTCAAGTGCTTCTACCAATAGGATATTGATGTGCAACAACTTCAATAGATCAAAAAACTTCCTAAACTGTACATCTTGTCAGGCATGTTTGAATCTCTGAGGGTACGGAGGAGGTGGTCTGTAATCTGGGTCTATCACAAATTTTTGGGGTTCGGAGCCACATTTCCCTGTTTTTTTCTCCAACTTTGATTTTCCTTTTTTTTTCTACCAAGGCTTCATGCTCCTTGGTCTTTTCTATTCCAACTTCTTTATTCTTTGGAATATCTGAGATAATGTATGTCTTCTTTTCACAAATCTTTTCTCGAGCTTCAACTGGGATCTCTGCTTCTTGACTTACTGGATATTTTGGTCCATCGTAATCTGGTCCACTTCTTAAGGCCACTGCCTTGCATTGTTCCTTACCTTCTTTGTGAGGGATCTCGGTCTTGCTAGGCAACGTCCCTTGTAGTCGTTCTTAATCTCCTGAGCAATTTGTCAAAGTTGAACTTCCAAATTTCTTACTGCAGCATCCTTTCTTGCTATGTAGTCCTTCATAAGAGTCACTAGATTTGACTATTGACTCTGCACTAGAACTTGTTGGAAGTTTTTCCACGACTGTTGTTGTGTAGGCTGCTTCCCAAATTGGTGTGTGTTGTACTACGCGACCCGACTTGTCCTCCCTAACAGAAGTTTGGATGTTGTCTCCAACCTGGGTTGTACGTGGCCGAAGAAGGATTCCATCTATTCTGGTTCTGATCTCCTACATAAAAAACAAATATTGGATTTAGTGGACAATTATCAGCGATGTGTTCCTCACGACATATTTCACAACAGAGAGAAGAGATAGCATTGGCAGGGGATATATTGGCTTGATTGTTCATGGTCATGCCCATCATCATGATATGAATGGCTTTGATCTGGGCTTGCATCCTAGAGTTAGCCTCTGTTACCACTGCTTTCACTGGATTTTTAAAAATGGTTGTTGGTTCATTTTCTCCCCAATGTCGATTGTTGGTGGCTATGGTGTCTAGAGTAGCATGCGCCTCATTAGCAGACTTCTTCAGGAAAGATCCGCTTGTAGACTCCACCATGGAGGCCGAATATGTCGCTGCTTGTGGAGCAGCTGGGAAAGTACATACTTTCAAAGCCCGACTTGTGGCAAAGGGTTATACCCAAAAGGAGGAGGTGGACTATGAGGAAACCTTTTCCCCAGTTGCCATGTTAAAGTCGATAAGAATTCTCTTGTCCATTGCCACCTTTTATGATTATGAGATTTGGCAAATGGACGTCAAGACTGCCTTTTTGAATGACAATCTTGATGAGAACATCTTTATATCTCAACCAGAGGGGTTCGTTGCTCAAGGTCAGGAGCAAAAAGTTTGCAAGCTTAGACGATCCATTTATGGGTTATAACAAGCTTCCAGATCTTGGAATATAAAGTTTGACACTACTGTCAAATCTTATGGCTTTGAACAAAACGTTGATGAGCCTTGTGTTTACAAAAGGATTATCAATAGTTCAGTAGCTTTTCTGGTGTTGTATGTAGATGATATTCTTCTCATTGGGAATGATGTAGAATATCTAGCTGGCATTAAAAAATGGCTATCGATTGAGTTCCAAATGGAAGATTTGGGTGAAGCTCAGTATGTTTTAGGGATTCAAATTATCAAGAATCGTAAGAATAGAACGTTAGCCCTGTCTCACACATCATATATAGACAAGATGTTGTCTAGATATATGATGCCAAAATCCAAGAGGGGTTTACTACCCTCCAAGCATGGAGTTCATTTGTCTAAGGAACAGTGTCCTAAGACACCTCAAGAAATTGAGGATATGACACGGATCCCTTATGCTTTAGCTGTGGGCAGTCTTATGTACGCCATGTTGTGTACTAGGCCAGACATTTGTTATGTAATTGGGATAGTCAGCAGGTACTAGTCCAATCCAGGGATAGACCACAAGACAGTAGTTAAAAACATCCTCAAGTATCTTCGAAGAACGATGGACTATCAGCTTGTGTATGGCTCGAAGGATTTGATCCTTACAGGATACACAGACTCTAACTTTCAGACTGATAAGGATTCTCGGAAATCCACATCAAGGTCAGTATTTACCCTCAACGGGGGAGCTGTAGTCTGGCATAGCATCAAGCAAGGATGCGTTGCAGACTCCACCATGGAGGTCGAATATGTTGCTGCTTGTGAAGCAGCTAAGGAGGTTGTATGGCTAGGAAAGTTCTTGATGGATTTGGAAATCGTTCCAAATATGAACTTACCAATCACCCTTTACTATGATAAAAGTGTAGTGGCAAATTCTAAAGAACCTCGCAGACACAAAAGAGGCAAACACATAGAGTGCAAATATAATCTCATCAGAGAGATCGTGCAACGAAGGGACGTGATCGTCACGAAGGTAGCCTGTGAGAACAATATTGTTGATCCATTTACGAAGGCTCTCACTGCTAAAGTGTTCGAGGGTAATCTAGAGGGTCTAGGTATGCGAGATATGTACATAAAATAATCTTGGGCAATTGGGAGGAGTGTAATGGGTATTGTGAATGCCCTAGTTTATTGTATTTATTTGTATTTGTACTTTTCATGTATTATACAGTATTAATACAAACTACTATTCCTACCTCGATGATTATTCATTCAATTTTGATTGTTGATGTACATTGCCCACTAGAGTTTTAGTTCAAGTGGGAGTTGTTGGGTTTTATGCCCTAAAACTCGTAGATAGTAAATGAAACAAATTAATCGATCTCCATAAAACATTATTCGAGTAATTCAGTAATTTGCTTATTGAATAATCGAGTTTGCATTAATAAACCCTAAATCCAATAAACTAAGATTCGAGGTTGTTTAAATGAAACTTGGACTAGTATGTGGGGACATACGGGGATCGGTGTCCAAGTAACAACCTAAAAGGTCTATAGTATAGGGATAAGGCTAGGTACCTTATCCTGGTGACACTATGTGATACGACACACCTTGTATTTGATACAGATTCAACGATCCAAAACATCCATATAGGAGAAATGCGAGTGGGGGTATCCTATGCAATGAGTTTGTATAAGACCGGACCGCAAAATAATAACCACTAGATGTAACGTCGTTAACTCGTCTAGGTTTCTATTTCAATAGGATGACCTAGGTAACTCAATCTCAATCCTGAGTCTGTTATGAACCCCTTTAAGGAGAAATGGTCCTTGGATTTGTATGGGTAAGAGTGGCCAATTCGCATACTCAATAAGCCTACCATTTTAGGGGCAAGACCGAATGGGGGCTGGGAACATAACAGTACAAGATGAAATTCACTCCTTCCACTATTGGGGTAAGTAGATGTGTGTTCCTTTAAGGGCTGATTCTGGGGCTTGAACAAATACGCGTTGTCCTCTCCTAGCCCAAGAGGAACTCCTATTTAGTGGTTGGATCCTAAAAAACTTGTTCATTAGAGGAATCAGTGGTACTTAAGGAACCAGAGGTAACCAGGGGTAAAACGGTAATTTGACCTAGCTGGTGTTACGAACACACCTGAAGGATTGACTTACTGTTTGGTTGATATCCATGGACACAAAAATATTCTACAGTGAGAAGAGTGCAGTTGTGGGTCTTTAGTGGAGTGACCCACAGTTAACGATTGTTGACTAAACTTGGTCAATGAGTTTGGCCAATTAGTCTCGTATCGTTGGAGCTTCTGATTCGTAGGTCCATTAGGTCCCACTGGTAGCTCATAAAAAGACTTGAGGCAATTAAGTATAAATTGTAAATTGAAAGTGTTCAATTTATTTGTGGAATTGTATAATGTATATTGATGCATTATAATATAAAGTTTATGAAACTTTATAATATAATTTTTTAATTAATTTGAAAAATTAATTATTGAAAGAAAATATTTGAAAGAGTTCAAATAAATTTAATATGAATTGGATTCATATTAATTTTAATTTTAATAAAAATCACTAATATTAAATATATGATATTTAATTGGGTAACTTAATTAATTATGAAATTAATTAATTATTTATTAAAATTAGAGACCTTTTCCTATTAGGAAAAAAAATATTTGAAAGAGTTCAGATAAATTCAATATGAATTGGATTCATATTAATTTTAATTTTAATAAAATCCCTAAGATTAAATATATGTTATTTAATTAGGGAATTAATTATTTATTTATTAAAATTGCAGACCTTTTCCTATTAGGAAAAAGTCTACCTTTTCCTATTAGGAAAAAGGTCTTAGCCTTTAGGTATAAATAGGACCCCTGGGATGGGGTGAAAGACATCTCATTCATTCTCCTACTCTCCTAGAATTCCTCTTAAGGCTTCCTCTAGACTCCCACCAGTCTCCTGCCTCTAGAAGTCAAAAAGTCATACTGCTGTAACCATAGTGGTGGTGTTCGCACTAGTTCGTGATTAATTCACAAGCAGTTGGTAAATTTAATATGAGTTGTCAACGAGAGTTAGTAACTTGTTACTTTATAAATTAGATTTAGATCTAGTATTTTTGTATGCTTAGCCTTAATATATATATACATAGAATACTTCTAATATTATTGTCAATGTAATGGTATTTTAGATTAAACAAAATTAATTACGAATCGGTCCCAATCACGCTTCCGCTTTACGGAATTACGAAATTCCAATCCTACATAGGCGTCAACTAGGATTCTGTCACCACCCTCTTCTTCCAAATTGGTTCTGCTTGAATTTGACTTTCAATCTCGAGCTTATATAGTGTAGAAAATGGTTGAGGAGCTGTGAAATAGGTGCTGGAAGATTGCCCAGTTACTTTCGGGTTCAAAACAACCGGTTAGGTGCGAATAAGGCTCGTCAAAATTGACCTGCATATGACTTGGAACGACTTCAGTTTTTTCTGGAATGCGGTCGCATTTCATTTTGTCGTCCTAGAAATGCGGTCACATTTCTGGGAAAAATCCAACTTTTACTCTGTTTTCCTACACAACAATAAACTTAGTCAAATTCTCTTAAATTAAAATCTTTTTAAGCACAAATGAGCATAATTTGACAAAAGTTATTTTCAACACCCTAACTTAACAGTAAATTGATCACAATATACAACATTTGACCAAGAAATGAGTTAAATATAAGGGTAAAATAGGTATATTTTTTACCCTAATCACCGGGGTCGTTTAGTTTGCAGTTCAGGTGGCTGTTGCAGGCGTGATTGCAGGACAACAGGCCCAAGCGCCTCAGAACAACGAAGCCTTATCGCGGGAGGCAAGGTGCTTAAGAGATTTTAGAAAGTGGTGGCCCCGTCTGTTTGATGGAGCCTCAAGGGATCCGACAGTGGCAGAGTTGTGGTTGTTCTCCATCGAGACATTCTTTCGCCACATGAACTGGTCGAAAGACCAGAAAGTTTACAGTGTCGTGTTCCTACTGCAAAATAACGCCTTGATTTGGTGGCAATCGATCGAAAGGACTATAGACGTCAGCAACGGAACTGTCACATGGGCTAAGTTCTTGGAGGAGTCCTTTAGGAAATATTACCCTACAACCTCCTGTTTCAAGAAGCAAGCAAAGTTTGTGGCTCTTACGCAGGGAAGCCGAACCGTAGAGGAATACGAGAAAGAGTTCGCCAGACTGTCTCGATTTGCTCCTGCCCTTCTAGTTGTACAGGCTAGTAAGGTAGAACGTTTTACCACGAGCTTAAAGGAAGAGATACAAGACAGTGTGGCAGCCCATTAATTATTTCTACTTTTGCGTTGAATGAAAGAATACAACAAACATTATTTTTCACTACATTTATCTATGTGTTTTAACAACGGTGATCTAAATTGTTCTTTGATAGTATTTTTTGTTTTACTAAGCAAATATATTTTCTTTGATTTTAGATTCTTTACCATCGAACAACATAATCAAATAGTTAACAAAAATTGTAAATTTATAGATCTATGAGCCAAATTCATCATGCAGTCGGATTTAATTAGGTGGTTTAAGAAGTTGAATGTATTATGAACTCTGTAACAATACAGTTATGAAATGCACAAATATAGGAAAAGATACAACAAAACCCAAATATAGGAAAAGATACAACAAAACCCAACTGCACATTCCAAATTTTGGCAATGGTCTTTCTCTCTCCTGTATATGCAAACCTATTTAAGACCCCATGCACAACACCATAAGTCATCTATGTCATACACCAATATCCCAGAAACTCAACTTCAATAACTCGTCCAGTTTTTGCAATTAATTTGTTATTCGTCAATGTCTTTGCAACGTGGTTCTTTCCTTTTCATCTCATGCCTCCTCCTTACCCTGTCTTTTCCTTCCACATTTGTGGCAACTTCTAGAACCATACTCGTATTAGTACCCAATCGAAAAGTCTCTCAAATGTCGCAACGCCTGCTAGTGTAGAAACATTCAACAAACAACCATCTCAACAGCTAACTGAAGATCATAAGGCATCAAGTTCTAACGATTACAACACTTTGAAAGTTTCGATGCCATCGAATACGAGTCCACAAAAGCCTGACTCGACCTTTATAAACTGCAAACCTAAAGGTCCAATTAGATGGTCTGCTCCCAATCCAATCCATAATAAGAACGTGCCTATGTGCTAAGCCCCTCGATGGAGTTAAAAACTCACAAATTCCTTGTATCTATATGCATTATTACTTAATCAATCATTGATTATTTTTATATATTTTGTTTTACTCCATATAATTTTAATTTTATTTTCTTTTGTATGGTGTATTGATTTACGTTGCATGCATCATGAATTTATGGAAAGAAAAAAGAATTAACCTAAGGTGGATCGAGTATAATGAATGAATGAAATTTGATTCACGTGAAAAACGGAGACTAGTTTTAAGTGTTAAAATTTCAAAAATTCGCAAAACATTTTCATCCACTTATAATTTTAATAACATGTTGACATTAGTGTAGTAAAATGTAACATCAAGTTTTAAAAAAGAAAAAAAAAAAAAAGAAAAGGAGGGAAGTGGGCAAAAGTGCTCGGTCAAAAGGTAGAGCGAATTTGGAAACTGGACAGCAAGCGTTAGTTTCGTTTGGGTGAGACTTCGACCTTCTCGAGCCTTGTGTCCTTAGGAAAAATTATGGGAATTGGGATGCCTTTGATGTGAGTTAATTGTGTTTGTGTTATTAGACTTCCTTTTCGAATATCGTGGTTGGTGCTATATCAAATTGGTTGGTGCCTTTGGCGAGCGTTAGTTATCTCAAGCTAAGTTAACTTATTGAAATTAAACTGTAATTATGCGTTGATGTGGCAGTTGTGTTTTTGGCTTGAGATATTTCTTTATATATGAGTGGAGACTAAGATGATATGAATGTTGTTGTTCCAAGAATATGGATGTGAGTGTGTTTGTCTTGTGGTTGACTGGCAATGTAAGTAGACAACTAGAAGTCATGTTTTCTCTGATTAGAAGTGTGCAATGCCTGTTATGTTTCCTGTATTTGACTAAGTTGAGATGGTGCATACTGGTCTAGTCAGTTAGTAAATTTTGAAAGAATAAGTTCCATTGGTTAGGTGGCAGTTAAAATTAACGAGTGCTAAGAGGCCTTAAAGGGAAAAGGAGTAAGAATGGGAAAATAATAAGCTAGTTGCTCTAGTAGGGGGTCGTGTCAATTAAACACCTATGATTGAGATGTATTAGACTTAAAGGAGAAGCTAAATGGGTGGTACTTGGCTTTGCAGACTAGATGTCATTTACTAATTGTTGAAGTTAATTTCCAACTTAAAACCCATGGACGCCCCACCAGTGAAATGGTAGTTAGTGCGCTATGTGCACAATAGTGCCTTGATGGGTGAGACTTGGCTCCACTGATTGGGTGTCTTCTGCCATCAGTAGGAGTAGAGATATCCCAAAATACCCACCTGGGCACCTTCAGTGAGTTGGCAAATTTTATAGGTGAGTTAATTGATCAGTAGACCCATACTACAAGGTGAATGAAATTAAATGAACGAGAATGAGATGACATAACCTCTAGGCCCTTAGTCCAAATAACTTTTTGAAACCTTTGTTGTCGCCTGTCTAGCAGTATTGTTACTTACTGAGTATTTTTCTTAAATACTCATTCTTTTCTCTAACATGTAATTACAGGTAAAGGCAAAGGTGTACAGAACGCGTGACAGAGTGATGCTGAACGAGCCATGGAATTCCTTAGGATAAACTTTCGCATTTTATGTTTTCAAATTTCTTTCTTCTGTTTTTTTATGTGATTTTTTACGATTTATTCTGGTTTAAGACTTTTGATAGAATGGCTAAAATTTCATCTTGTTCTGTTTTAACTGGGATACCAGGCTGAAAAGTTTCACTGATTTTCTAAGCATGTTTTACTCTAAATGTTGTTCCTTCGTCATTCTTTGTAAGTGAAATGAAATGTATGTGGTAATGGCCCTAGGTGAAATGTAGGGTCGTTATAGTTGGTATCAGAGCTCTATGTTATAGGTTTTGTAGACTGGTTTACATCATAAAACTTAGGTATGTCCATGGGTATCAGCAAGCATCTGGTCACGCTAGGTACACGTTTATTTACTTTGTAGCCTGTAAATGTTATATATATTCGAAAAGGTTCATGTTATGGAAAAGTATGAATGATGTTTGTAACTGTGGATTGTTTAAAGGAATCGAGCTTGTTTAGTAAGATGATAAAAAATTTTGTGTAATAGATCTTGCTTCCCCGTGCACGAGGTCGTGGAAGAGGTCGAGGAAGAGGTCGTGGTATGGTTCGTATAGCCCCTGAACTAGTTGTGCCACCTATGGGGCATTGAGAAAATCTACCAAAAAATCTGCAAGTGGAACAACCGGGGCCTGTGGTAGAACCTGTCATAGTGGATATCCAGGCAATTGTTCAGTCGACAGTTGTCGGGTGGTGTGGCAGAGGCTGAAATGGATGGATGTGAGATTAGATGATAAATGTTAAATAAGATAAATTCAGCACATCGTAGTGCAAGTATATACTGTCGCACGTAGTAATAAAAAACCTTAGAAGTATGCCAAGGGTATCGATTCCACGAGGACAAAACTGGAAATTCAGATTTGATGAAGAAGTTGCTCAACTTGATTGCTTTAAAATAGTAACCAAAGAAAATAAGTTTGATTGATTGGGTTTTCGAAAAGATAAATAAAACTAGCAAGTAAATAAAAGAATAACAATAATAAACAATGAGGTATTCAACATGGATTCATCCCTAAGGCAATAACCTTAATCATGAAGTATTTAACTTAAGTCTATTCAATGCATTGGGTCAGATTTAACATCTATTTGGCCTTGCTCCCAATAACCATTAGAAGGCTAAGCGAGTACCGTTATGCACATTTATGTGACTCGACTCCGACATAGATAATTAATGAATGCAACCTATGACCCTATAGTCAATGTCGGGTGCCTTAGAGTGATAATCAATAAATAATGGGATGCATTGAACATAAACTTAAGCAAATAAAACACTTTCAAGCTATCAGACCATAAGGGAATTCACCATATTGAACCCCTCAATGAATTTTACCTACTCATGGTGAGATAAAGTGCAAATGAATACATTTTCATTGAAATAAGAATGTAAAGAATACAAAATAATGAAAAGTATCACAAGCTGGAAATAAAGGAGATAGCTTAATATTATGGATTTTTTTATTTACTCAACCCTTCTAGAGTTCGGTAGGACACTCCACTCTCTCGCTTTTACAAGTGGGAATGGGTGAAAATCCCTACAAATCCTCACGTTTGATGTCTAACTCAGGTTAGAATTCAGTCATCTAAGAAGGACCTCAGGCATCCATACTCATAGGTGTCAACTAGGGTTCTGCACCACCCTCTTCTTCCAAATGAGTTCTGCTTGAATTTGACATCGTATCTCGAGCTTATATAGTGTATAAAATGGTTGAGGAGTTGCGAAATAGGTGTTGGAAGGTAGGCCAGTCAATTTCGGGGTCAAAACAACCGGTTAGGTGCGAAGAAGACTCCTCAACAACGACCCGCGGATGACTCGGAACGACTTCAATGTTTAAAGAAATGCGGTCGCATTTCATTTTGCCTTCCTAGAAATGTGGTCGCATTTCTGGGGAAATTCAAGCTTTTACTATGTTTTCCTTCACAACAATAAAGTTAGTCAAATTCTCTTAAAATCAAGTTCTTTTAAGCACAAATGAGAATAATTTGACAAAAGTGATTTTCAACTCCCTAACTTAACAACTTAAGCATATTTTGAGCTCGGGAACAGTAAATTGATCACAACATACAACATTTGACTAAGAAATGAGCTAAATATAAGGGTAAAATAGGTATATTTTTTTACCCTTATCATACCCCCAAACTTAACTCATTGCATGTCCTCAAGCAATTTCAAATCAAAATGTTAGAGATGAACTTTTTAATTGCAAATCAAAATGTAAGAGCTCAATCATTAATTGCGAATCAAAATGTTAGAGTTCATTTACTGTTATCAATCATGGTACTAGTATCAACTTTTCATTTCAAATCAAGTGACATGGAATCAAGTATACATGTTTTTCAAGATCGTTTCCTTAAAAGTTTGCCTTTCAGGAGAGGGTTCTACTCTAGTGCCATTCACAACGTCTGAGTTTCCCAGGCATGAAGATTTCTATTGTTCTTTTTCAAAGCAAAATTCTCTGTAATCCATCCTAACTAATGTGCTTAAACTACGTAACTTCTACTCATAGAGCCTAGTGTAGTCCTTTTAGTTTAAGAAAAACAATCTCGAGGAAAACATGAGAATACATGAATTACTAGACCTTTTCTATCTCCCCCAAACTTATTTGACTGTTGGTGCTCTTTTTATTCAACTTTTGTTTTTCTCCCGAGAGCATCCTTGTTGTCATCTTTACCTTCGTTCTAGCTTATCGACACTTTGTGGTGAAGATATATAGCTACGAGCAAAGTTCACAAGCTCGGAATGATACTCACTTCCCTAGGTAAACCTTTCATGCAGTGGCAAACCATGGGTGCCATGAATGCCCCTGGTTACTCAGTAAACCCTAGGAAGGAGGAGTTACTCTCAATTTTTTCATTTTTTTTCTTCTTTTTTTTTGTTTTTGAGTTATACTGAGCACATATTCTTTTCCAACAGTACAGATTTACACAGATATTTACATAGCAAAGCATAAAGCACACCTCCAAACTTAAAGTTAGACAATGTCCTCATTGGCCCGTTTTTTAGGCATGGGCTTAACATAAGGTTTTTTGTTTTCAAAACATCAAGGCTAAACTGTCCTAGAGTGTTAGAAAGGTTAAACACGAGGAAGTTTAGACTATAAGAAAATTTTGTAAAGAACAAGACTAATGGAAAACATATGACTATAAAACAGTTCAGTTGTGACGGTGACACTTTTGAGATAGAACATAGCTCTAATTTTCATCATCAAAGGCTTAAAAGAAAAGTCCTTTGAAAACATGTTTTTCTTCCAAAACAATTTCAAGCAACTTTTCCTTTTAAGTTGATTTTTCTTCTAAAACGTTCATAGGTAAAGCTAAAAAACAGCAAGCAGATGTTTCCAAGAAAAGATTTAAAAACCCAAGTCTATCTAATCTAAACTATCCACACGCTATTTAAACTACCCTGTGATTAAAATTATTAACAACTAAACAACTAAAGTAATAAAAACAGCAACTAAGCAACTAAAATAGAATTTAAAACATGCTAAAACTAAAAAACAGCAACCAATAAAAAATAGTATTATTCACAAAAAGATAGCAAGTAAAGGAGTCAGAAAACTCCCTTATTCCTCGTTCAAGGAACTCCCTTTCTCTTCATCATCTTCATCATCATTCTCTTCTTCCTCTTCATCAGAATCCTTGTCCTCTTGAGGCAGCAGTGACTGAGGGAAATCTCGAAAGACCGGAGCAATGCTTAGGGTGATAGAGAGATAGAACTCTATAATGGCTTCATCCCGCTCCTTTGCATTTGCCCAATACGTCCTCAGGTTCTCCTTGATTTGATCTAGCTCACTACAGAAAAAAATCACATACGATAGCATTCAAAAAACGCTATCGTAAGGCTACGATAACGTTTTATGAAACGTTGTCGTAGCCCATGTTATTGAAAGTCTGAGACTTTTAATAGCGTTGTTTTCCCGCTATCGAAATCGCTATAGAAAGTCTATATTTATTGCGTTATTCTAATGTTATGGATACCTTTCATAGCGTTGGAAAAAAGGCTATGATTTCTCTCTAATAACGTTTTTTATAGTTGTAAAAAAACGCTATAAAAGACATATCATAGCGTTTTTACCACTTTATTGTATCTAATGTTATTGAAAGTCTCTAACTTTTTATAGCGTTTTTTCGATGCTATTGAAAATTCTATAAAAAGTTTATTTTTATTGCATTACTTTAATGTTATGGAAACTTGTCATAACGTTGAAAAAACGCTATGATTTCTCTTTAATAGCATTTTTTATAGCCATAAGAAAATGTTATAAAAGATATATTATAACGTTTTTACCATGCTGTTATAGCCAATGTTATTGAAAGTCTCTAACTTTTCATTGCATTTATTCAACGCTGTTGAAAATGCTTTAAAAATGTCCATTTTTTATTGCGTCATTGTAATGTTATTTTGCTACGATAACGCACTAATTGACTTTTAATAGTTTTTATATATATATATATATTATATTGTTTTGTTTACATTTATATTTTTTTATTGAAATGTTTTTATATTGAAAAATCAACTTAAATTTGTTTATAATGTATTTAAATACATTTTCAAAACTAAAAACATATATATCTATTGAAGTCGGTTGTCTCATCATGTATATAGACAACTAAAAAATGCAAATCTTCAAATTTCTCATAAAGATATACATAACATCTTCAAATTCCTAGCACAAAAAATTAAATACTACATTAATAAAATCAAAAGTTTGTTATAGCAAATAAATTAAAATACTAACATATAAAGAAAGTTGCAAATTCATAATCCAAATAATTAAAATAACTACCTATATAGTCCCAAAAAGTTCATACACTAAAAAACAACTAAGAGTTGATGAAATGGTTGTGTACTAACAATTCCCCCAAGAATATGCAACTGCATGTGTTATCCTTTCATTCACCTGATAAATTAAAAAACCAAAATATCTTTTATAAATCATGATTTAAACTCTAACTCATGAACCGATATAACAAATAGACATTAAAACTCATAATCAGTTTTACACATTAGAATTGCAACATTATAAAACACCAGCTCGTGCAAAAATCAACAAGCAGTTAAACCTCGCAACAAACAATATCAACAAAAAGACCAAAAGTGATTGAATATGTAACGTCTCAAGTTTCTATACCTAACCTAGTGACATTCCTAAAGTCCCTATCTTAATTATAACCGGATACTTCGAAAATTTCAGCAACATAACAACATGCATATGACTAACCCAAATTTTTTTAAACCTGTTAAACAAGATAAACGCACTTCTATATGAAAAGTTGTCCAACTACAACCTCACAACACTTCAGGTTCACAACAAGACTCCAAATATCCTCAAACTAAGCGAGTTAGGTCTCACATCCGATACTAATCAAAATCTAATCCAAGAATTATAGAAATTTAATTTTAACGTAGGGACTCAATTGCAAACTCTAATTTTCAAATCTGAATTCAAACCAAATAATGAACTGTAAACATGCTTAAGTCTTAAAACATGCTATACTTGTTTCCAAAAATCATAAGAAAACTTTCAAAATCACAAACCAAGAATCACAAACCAAGCCACTGCAAATACTATAGCTAGCCACATCCACAAATCTAAACTACCATTGCAACCTATAATTTAAGCTAGAATCTCAAACTATTAAATCAAAATCTCAAAACTATCAAACCTTGGTCAAAATTATAAAACATGATCATACTCAAAACTAACAAACCTGGACTAGCAAAACTTGTTGATGGTATTGTGGTTCATATGACGATGTTGAAAGTGATGGTTTTCCTTGTGAAGTAGATGACAACTATGGTTGGTTGGAGGATTGCATTTTGTTGTATATGGCAATGAAGAACTTGGAGAACTTGTCGATGGTACTCGCATAAGACCATGGCCTTGAAATTTTTTAAGTTTTAAAAGTTAGCAAAATTTAGTAAAAAAAGAAAATTTTTAATTAAATAAAGTTTTTCATAGACTTGGACATAGCACATGAACTTTATATGGAAGAGATATACATTGTTATGAGCATTGAAGCCAATCAAAAGCATAAAAGCCATAGAAGAATTTCAAATGAGGAACTCATGTATACCACTACAAGATGATTTAGGGTACCAATTCTTAAACTACAACTAAACCAGAAAAACTTAAGCAAGTATAAGTTTCTCCCTCACTAGTGAGCTTTTAGATTAGCACAAAGGCCAACAAGTGTCTAACAATATTAAGTAGGAAAAAAATGACATCGGGAGATCAAGCTCAACACCTCCTACTTTAATATCTTTATAAGCTAGCACTAAAGTCAAAACTTTTTCTTTGTGAAATGGTATGGCACGAAACTCAAATTTTCGAGAATCTTTTCCAGCAACTCTGGTACAAGTCCATAGTCAACAACCTACATATTAGATAGTTCATTGCAATGTAAAAACAGTCACGAGTCAATCTCATATACCTCCAAGCTAGCCTTAAAACTAACAATGATTTTCCTTTTATGGGGTGTGTGTGTCTGTGGGTGAGTGGGTGGGTGTGGGGGAAGAGGAATTGACCTTAAATATTGATGCACCTGCATCCTTATTCACAACCACAATAATCTTAGAGTCTCTAATCCCTACCAAATGTTGAACATAGGATCATGGTGCTACAATTTTACCAATTTGTCCAAACTTTGAAACTCATCAGAATTATCTAGGACCATGGAAGAAATTTGCATTTACAATGAATAAATACAACCCATGTTAATTTGTAATTGCACTATCAGTATAAATATAACCCATGTTAATAGGCTTACCTCCACCAAGTATTGAGTAACAAATTCCATAAAATTAATGAAATATTAATTGAAGTGACATAATGATCATAGGATTATATCACAAAACCCATTAACAGTAAAGCAAACAAAAATGGAATATTGGAAAAGAAAAGTAGCAAACTATAATATCAAGAATACTGTGTTAATATAATCACTAAAAGAAAACCAACCCAATATTCCATTACCAAAGCGAAACCAATTACCTCTTGCAGCCAAGGACCATTCCTTGATGTAGAGTCTGAAATAGACACAATACATTAGCACATAATAAAGGAAAGTTGTGTGGAATCTCCATCTTCTTAATTGTCTCTCTAAATACTCTATGGTTTCCTATCTAGTTTGTTTTAGCAAGAGAAGACTCACTGTTTGTCCTCATATTAAAGCCATCAAAATAACACCTTAGACAAGTGGTTTAATTGGACCAACCATATGCTCCCACCAAGCATCAGTACTAGGCAAAGTTGGAAAAAATGGGGAAGTATAAATTCATTTGACTTCCCGACTTTTCGAACAGGCATTGGTAGCTTGAAAATAATAACTCCGCAACCTGACAAACTAAATGGCAGTATTTAGTGAGCTAAAGAACTAAGCAAGATATAACTTGTTGTTATAAGAGAAGACATGTAATTTCTCTTGTCTTCTTTGGCTTCCATGGCTTAGAGAAAACAAGCCTCCAACATATTTATAAGTTTCTCACCTTATCATATGAATAAGAAAATATCAACAAACGCACTAGAGGAGTACTCAAAGAATATAAAGAATGCAAAAACCATGAAAAGGGCGGGAAGGAAAAAAAACTTAATTTGTTTTCTCGCTTGCTAATCAGATTCCTTACAAACTAAAAGATTGTTCATTCTCGACCATTTTCCACCTCGTACAAAGTATTGACTATTGAATAAGCAACTCTAAAACAAGGTATGATTTCTCAGAAGTACCAAGAAGATAATAAAAAAAAGTTACTAATATTAATAGAGAAAAGAAGGCTCTTTCATCAAAAATATAGAAAAGAAGGTTAATAATGGTATATTTCAACAGATTAACAACAAAGGCAAACCTATTTTTGAGAGGACATTCAACTGATTGCATTTCATTAGGACTTGAGCATTCGCTAAGTTCTTCCCTCGAGGAACTGCTGAATTTCACCCAAGAGCTCGAAGAGAGCTATTTATTTGTATTATCTGAGTGATTCACTATCAATTTTGACGATCCAACTTCATTCAAGGACAATCTTGGCAAGCCAATTGTGCCTAACATGTCCCCAAGACTCTAGGTTCAATTTCAATCATATAATGTGTAATCCAAATCAAACATTGATACTTTTCAATTTTCAAAATACTACAGGGAACATAAAACAAGAGACAAATGTCTAGAGTGCAATTCAACAGGAAAAAATGTTAACAAAATGAAATGAAAAACCCACTGTGAGAATACACTTATGTCAAAAATGTGCAAACTAGAAGATGGAAGCGATTATGATGGTCGACTATGTTTATAATAAACAAAATAAGGGCATTATGACTTGTTCTTATTGGACCAATAATTAATGAGAAAGAACTATTTCTAAAACAGTTAGAATATCTTTTCGGCCAAGAAGATAGCAAACAAAGCAACTGTTGGGTTTTATGCCCTAAAACCCGTAGATAGTGAATGTAACCGTTGACCGGATATTAATGAAATAATATTGATATATTTTCCATTAATTGTCATTAGTTATTTTATATTTGTCTTTGCCTAATAATAACCCTAATCCAATAAACTAGACAGCCAATGTTGTAATATGAGTCTTGAACTATATGTAGCGACATATGGGATCATTGTTCAAGAAACAACCTAAAGGGTCTATAGTATAGGGATAAGACTGGGTGCCTTATCCTGGTGACACTATGGATACGACCCACTTTGTATTTGATACAAACGCTGCGATCCAACGCGTTCGTGTAGGAGACATGCGAGTGGGGGTATCCTATGCAATGAGTTTGCATAAGACCGGACCGCGAAATAGTAACCACTGGTTATAACACCGTTAACTAGTTGGTTTTCTATTTCACTAGGACGACCTAGACAACTTAGTCTTAATCCTGAGTTGATTATGGACTCCTGCTCATGAGAGATTGTCCTTTGATTTGTATGGGTGAGAGTGGCCCATAAGCCGACTCAATAAGCCTACCACTTTGGGGACAAGACCGAATGGGGAGCTGGGAACATAATCGTACAAGATGGAATTCACTCTTTCCCGACTTTAGGGAAGCAGATGAGTGTTCCCTTAAGTGGTTACTCCGAGTCTTGAACAAAGGGCCCTACCCTCTCAATGGCACGAGAGGGTTTTCTGTTTGATGGTTGGACCACAAACAGGTTGTTCATTAGAGGAGAATTGGTACTTAAGGAAATAGAGGTAACCCAGGGGTAAAACGGTAATTTGACCCAGTTGGTGTTACGGACACTCGTGAAGAACTAACTAGTCCATATTGGTCTAGATCCGTGGACACAGAAAATATGTCTGCAGTGAGAAGAGTGCAACTGTGAGTCTATAGTGGAATGTACACACAGTTAACGAATATTGATTAATGTGGTTAATGAGTTTGACCAATTAATCTCACATCGTTGGAGCTTCTGATCTGCATGTCCATTAGGTGCCACTGGTAGCTCGTAAAGTAATTTGAGGCAACTAAGTAATAAAAGTAAATTGAAAATGTTCAATTTATTAAGGGAAACAAATATAATATATATTGATATATTATTATGAGAGAAATTAATATTTGAAAAGTTCAAATATAAATTTATGGAAGTTTGAAAGAGTTCAGATAATGAATTAATTAATTCTAGGCCGAGAATTAAATATGCGATATTTAATTGATGGTTAATTAATTAGAGAATTCATTAACCGGGAATTAATCAATTATGGAAACAATTAATCACTTAAGGAAGTGATTAATCATTTATGGAAATGATCTAATCACTTATGGAAGTAATTAGTCATTTGTGGAAAAGATTAATCAATTATGGAATTGATTGATCATGATTGATTAATTAAGGAATAAGATTGAATCAATTTTGGAAAAGATTGATTTAATTGAATATTTTATTCATGGCCTCTCTTCTATAAATAGAACACTAGACCTAATTGGTCATGACATTTGACACTCTTGAAAGACAAGACCTAGAATTCTCTCTAGCCTCCCTCTTAGAGAAAGACTCCCACAAGTCTTTTGCCTCCTAGACTTAGAGACATACCGGTGTAACCTCTGTGGTTATTGTGTCATTCAAAGAAGGAATTTCCAGCAAAGAAAATCAAAGGCGGCTGCTGCGTTGTCGTTCGTGGAGCGTCGTTGGCGAAGAACGGTCAAGTCTTCAACGGAGGTTTGTAACGGTTCTTCCCTTTTTTCTTTAGAAAAGCATGAAAATAAATTTAGATTTATTTTTAAGCATGTTTAAACCAATTTTCCAGCAGCTTTAAAAGGGTTTTAAAGTTTAATTGAGTTTTCGTAACGGTATTTTAATGTTAATTAATATACGACGTAAGGTCCAATTGATGCGCTTCCGCTGCGTGGGGCTTTTATTCCCTACAATCGGCATCAGAGCTATCGATGTCCCTATTAATTAATTTTAAAAGTTGCGATAGGCTCTAATAGGTGGGATTTATGCATAATGTATGTTCGGTTTGCGTTGAACTGTTTGGGTTAATTTTATGGCCATAGATTTTATTTTCATGTGATTTTGATCATGTAATGCCCGGTGTTTCGGGAATTTTATGTAAAATCGAGTCCTATGTAAGTCCGGGTCTAAAATAGGTTTTTATAAGATGAAAATCGACGAAATCGCCGCTGAAATATGAGGCCAAAACCGAGAACAAGTTGCTGTTTTTGCCCAGAAATTGATTCCAGACGCAACAGCCTCGAGACGCTACCTCAATAGCGTCGAGACGCTGTCTCGATACCACAGGCGTCAAACATGCAAAGTGCACAGCGTCGAGATGCTATCAACACAGCGTCTCGACGCTGTCACGATGGAGGCGCGCATTAGGGTTTCAAAAGGCGCAGTTCAAGGGAAGGCCAGTCCGGTTCGGACCGGTTCGGCTGGGATGGGACCTATTTGGTCCGGTTCAGCCAATTTTTGGCATGGTTCGTGATTTTGGAAGCTGGTTCGAGGTGGTTCGGGGCGGTTCGTGCTGTCTAGACCAATTTTGGGAGCTATACAAGGATTTTTAGGATATAATTTAGCTAAATTAATGTAATTTAATACTCTATTTTATCCTAGGGGTCAAAATTAACCGATTTAATTGCTATTTATATGCTTTATGGATGTCATATAGAATATTTAATCCCACCTTAGGTTATAAACATGCTGATGCATTTTTATATATTATAAATTTTTATAATGTATGTTTAAATGCATGGATTTGTTTTCATATATTTTAATACAAGTGTATATTAATTATATGAAAAATTAGAAAGCATGAAGCATGTCATTACTTAAATTAAATATAAATAGTTATGTTTAATGTGATGAATGAAGCATGCTTGATTGATTTTCTTGATTGACTTATAATTGTTATAATAAAAGAAAATCAAAATTTCATGAAGCATGAAACATCCATAGTTAATAATATAATTGTTATATTATTCATGCAATTAGTGTGGTTTAATTATTTAATTTGAATGAGATTGTTAAATGAATTAAACCTTAGATTCTTGATTATCGGATTAATCATTAAAATTTGAATAGTTCTTTAATATTAATGATTAGAAACCGTCAATCTATAATCAAGATTGGCATGCAAACATAAGATCATAGGATAAATTGGATTAATTTTAAATTGTTTAAAATTAATTAGACCTAGATCGATTTCTAATAGGATTAGAATCTTTTCTTACTTAGCATTAAAAATAGTTTTAATTAACTAAGTAGGTAAAACATTGCTATGATTATAAGGGAACTCCACCGGTAATGTTCTGTCTAAGGCTGGGGGTATTTAAGTTGACGGTTTACGGAACACCTCCTACCTGGGAACTGACCTAGAATACCGGAGTTGAATTAATCATAGTTAAATGTTAGCATGGAATGTCACTAGGTTTATTAAAAGTGTTTAATGCACCTAGATCTTTAGAGTAAAGACCTTACATTACTGAGGTTATAAGGGAACTCTCTCGGTAAAGTTCTGTCTAAGGCTGGGGGTATTTAAGTTGATGGTTTACGGAGCACCTCCTACCTGGGAACTGACCCGAACATTGAGTTGAATTAACCATAGTAATGTTGACTTGCAATGTTTGGTTTATTAAAAGAAGTTTAATTCACCCAAAAGATTGCAGTTGAATCATTTCCATAATTGTTATAATAGGATCAGACTTAGATAGATTGACTTAGCCGAATACTATCTAAGTTAAACAATCCGATATTAACCTTAGGACATTTTCAGTGGGAGGAAAATTACAAAACGAGATTTAAATCAAAGTTTTGCTCCTACGTCCCTATACTCACAACGTGAGATTCATGCTCGGCTTCGAGTCGCCTTAGGAGCAGCCTCCCTTCGAAAAGTGTTTGCATGAATCAATATCAAGGTGAATGGGAAAAATGTATAGAGTAAGTGGGAGCGGGACACGTGTCAACGTATCCCTCGGTCTCCGCCCATAGTTCACACCGTGAGAGTCCTATGATCCGCCTGCAGGTTGTGTTGGCGCAACCATCCCTTCGGAGGGCCTGGTCATAGGATTCGGAACATCGTGAACTCCTGAAAAGGATAGGAGCTCTTAGGCTGATCACCAACTGTTTCCTTTCCCTTCGGTAGCCTGTTGGTGCGTGCCTCTGAGATCTAAAAGTGGGAGGGTTACACTTACGAGGATGAGTTAAAAGTGTTAACAATTCCGTGATCGAACAACGGTGGCTAATGTCTATAGGAATATGAGTTATTCTGGAATTAGAATTAGCTGAGAGGTGTCTCCTTTCAAAGGAGGAGTGCCTGATCACCCTTCGGTGGCTGATATTCTAAACCTCTGAAACATCGTTGCAAAACTAAATCAATAGTTTTAGGGTTCTGTGATTGTATGTTTTTGCTAAATTGATTGGATTGTGTGCAATTGTTTGCTTGTATGATGGGTTAAGGCAAAGATAACTAATACGGTCATTGTTTGTTTAAATTTCAGCAATGTCTTCCTCAATTATCTCTCTGCTTAAAAATGAGAAATTAAACGGCAAAAATTATGCTACGTGGAAATCGAACCTGAATACGATTCTTGTTGTTGATGATCTGTGGTTCGTCTTAACGGAGGATTGTCCTCCAGCCCCTGCTCGTAATGCATCCCAATCAGTTAAGAATTCTTATGATCGCTGGACAAAGGCCAATGATAAGACTCGCGTCTATATCCTAGCCAGCTTATCTGAAGTTTTGGCTAAAAGGCATGAGGGCATGGTAACAGCGAGGGAGATTATGAACTCTCTCCGGGAGATGTTTGGACAACCGTCCTACCAACTCCACCATGACGCTCTCAAATACGTTTATAGTTGTCGCATGAAAGAGGGCACGTCTGTTAGGGAGCATGTCCTGGATATGATGGTCCAATTCAACGTGGCAGAGGCAAACGAGGCGGTCTTAGATGAGCGTAGTCAGGTTGCATTCATCTTAGAATCTCTTCCGAAGAGTTTCCTGCAGTTTCAAAGCAATGCAATGATGAATAAAATAACATTCAACCTAACTAGCCTCCTGAATGAGCTACAACTCTATCAGTCTCTTCTTAAGAACAAGGGACAGATAGAAGGAGAGGCAAACGTTGTTCACTCTAAAAGAAAGTTCGAGAAGGGTTCATCCTCTGGAACTAAATCTGTAGCCACTTCTTCAAAGAAAACTCAGAAGAAGAAAGGAAACAAGGGGAAAGCTCCCAGTACTGCTGCTAAAAGCAAGGGAAAAGCCAAAGCTATGGCAGATAAGGGCAAGTGTTTCCACTGCAATATAGATGGACATTGGAAGAGAAACTGCCCAAAGTACCTTGTTGAGAAAAAGAAGGAAAAGGAAGGTAAATTTGATTTACTTGTTTTAGAAACATGCCTGGTAGAACATGATGAGTTGACCTGGATACTTGATTCAGGAGAAACTAATCATGTTTGCTCTTCTTTTCAGGAAAATAGTTCCTTTCGGCAGTTAAACGATGGGGAAATGACACTCAGGGTCGGAACTGGAGAAGTCATTTCAGTTAAAGCAGTGGAAGCTGCAAAGTTATTTTTTAGAAATAGATTCTTACTTTTAGAAAGTTTGTTAATTGTTCCCAAGATTAAGAGGAACTTAATTTCTATTTCATGTTTGATTGAACAATCATATACAGTTACTTTTGATATGAATGAAGCGTTCATTTATAAAAATGGTGTACTTATTTGTTCAGCCAAGTTGGAAAATAACTTGTATGTTTTAAGACCAACCGACAACAAAGCACTTTTAAATCATGAATTATTTAAAACTGATGAAACTCAAAGAAAAAGGCAAAAGATTTCTCCATCAAGTAACAACACTCATCTTTGGCATCTCAGACTTGGTCATATAAACATCGATAGGATCGGTCGTTTGGTAAAGAATGGACTTCTAAGCAAGTTAGAAGATGATTCACTACCACCTTGTGAATCTTGTCTCGAGGGAAAAATGACCAAGAGACCCTTTACTGGAAAAGGTTACAGAGCCAACGAACCCTTAGAGTTAATACATTCGGATCTATGTGGTCCAATGAATGTAAAAGCTCGAGGAGGGTACGAATATTTCATCTCATTTATAGATGATTATTCAAGATATGGTTACTTGTACGTTATGGGACATAAGTTTGAAGCCCTTGAAAAGTTTAAGGAGTTTGAGGCTGAAGTTGAAAACCTATTAAGTAGATCTATTAAAGTACTTCGATCTGATCGAGGAGGGGAGTATATGGATCAAAGATTCCAAGATTATATGATAGAACATGGAATCCAATCTCAACTCTCAGCCCCTGGTACACCTCAGCAGAATGGTGTGTCAGAAAGGAGAAATAGAACCATGTTAGACATGGTTCGATCAATGATGAGCTATGCTCAATTGCCTAGCTCGTTTTGGGGGTATGCAGTAGAGACTGCAATATACATCTTGAACAATGTTCCCTCGAAGAGTGTTTCTGAAACACCTTTCGAATTATGGAAGGGGCGTAAACCTAGTTTGCATCACTTTCGCATCTGGGGTTGTCCAGCACACGTGCTTGTGACAAATCCTAAGAAACTGGAACCTCGTTCAAAACTGTGCCAATTTGTTGGTTACCCTAAAGAAACGAGAGGTGGTTATTTCTACGACCCACAAGAAAATAAGGTGATTATATCGACAAACGCCACTTTCTTAGAGGAAGACCACATGAGAGATCATAAACCACGCAGCAAAATAATATTAGGAGAAGCTACTGAAGAATCATCAAGAGTTGTTGATGAAGTTGGACCTTCAACAAGGGTTGATGAAGGAACTAGTTCTTCATATCCATCCCGAACGTTGGGAATGCCTCGACGCAGTGGGAGGGTTGTATTACAACCTGACCGCTACTTGGGTTTAACTGAAACTCAGGTTGTCATACCTAATGATGGCATTGAGGATCCATTATCCTATCGACAGGCAATGAATGACGAAGATAAGGATGAATGGGTTATACCCAAAAGGAAAGGGTTGACTATGAGGAAACCTTTTCTCCTGTAGCCATGTTAAAGTCCATAAGAATTCTCTTATCCATAGCCACATATTATGACTATGAAATATGGCAAATGGACGTCAAGACTGCCTTTCTGAATGGTAATCTTGAATAGAATATCTCCATGTCTCAACCCGAAGGGTTCATAGCCCAAGGTCAGGAACAAAAGTTTTGTAAGCTCAATCGATCCATTTATGGATTGAAACAAGCATCCAGATCATGGAACATTAGATTTGATACTGCAATCAAATCTTTTGCCTTTGACCAAAACGTTGATGAGCCTTGTGTGTACAAGAAAGTCAACAAAAGGAAAGTAGCTTTTCTAATACTTTATGTAGACAATATCCTACTCATTGGGAATGATGTAGGATACCTCACTGACATTAAGAAATGGCTAGCAGCCCAATTTCAAATGAAAGATCTGGGAGAGACTCAATATGTTCTGGGAATCCAAATCATTAGGGATCGTAAGAACAAAACGCTAGCTCTGTCTCAAGCAACGTATATTGACAAGATGTTGTCTCGATATTCGATGCAAAAATCCAAGAAGGGACTACTACCCTTCAGACATGGGGTACACCTGTCTAAGGAACAGTCTCCTAAGACACCTCAAGAAATTGAGAACATGAGACACATTCCATATGCCTCAGCTGTGGGCAGCTTAATGTATGCTATGCTCTGCACAATGCCTGACATATGTTATGCAGTGGGAGTAGTCAGTAGGTATCAGTCTAATCCAGGGTTGGACCACTGGGGAGCGGTTAAAAACATCCTCAAGTATCTTCGGAGAACGAGGGACTACATGCTTGTGTATGGAACTAAGAATTTGATTCTTATTCGATACACTGACTCTGACTTTCAAGCTGATAAGGATTCAAGGAAATCCACATAAGGGTCAGTATTCACCCTCAATAGAGGAGCAGTAGTGTGGAGAAGCATCAAACAAGGATGCATAGCAGACTCAACCATGGAGGCTGAATATGTAGCAGCTTGCGAAGCAACTAAGGAGGCAGTATGGCTCCGAAAGTTCTTGACTGATTTGGAAGTGGTTCCGAATATGAACGTGCCCATAACACTATACTGTGACAACAGTGGGGCTGTAGCCAACTCAAAAGAACCTCGAAGCCACAAACGAGGTAAACACATCGAGAGGAAGTATCACCTGATACGGGAGATTGTGCAAAGAGGAAATGTGATTGTCACTAAGATTGCCTCTGAGCACAACATCGCTGATCCATTTACGAAGGCTCTCACGGCTAAAGTGTTTGAGGGTCATCTAGAGGGTCTAGGTCTGCGAGATATGTATGCCATCAAATCTAGGGCAAGTGGGAGAAATGTATAATGGGTATAAGGATGCCCTAGTTCATTGTATTATTTTAATATACATGACATTTCAAGCTTTAGATTGTTGCATTTACATCCCACTAACTAGTGTTTTAGTTCAAGTGGGAGTTTGTTGGGTTTTATGCCCTAAAACTCGTAGATAGTGAATGTAACCGTTGACCGAATATTAATGAAATAATATTGATATATTTTTCCATTAATTGTCATTAGTTATTTTATATTTGTCTTTGCCTAATAATAACCCTAATCCAATAAACTAGACATCCAAGGTTGTAATATGAGTCTTGAACTATTTGTAGCGACATATGGGATCATTGTTCAAGAAACAGCCTAAAGGGTCTATAGTATAGGGATAAGACTGGGTGCCTTATCCTGGTGACACTATGGATACGACCCACTTTGTATTTGATACAAACGCTGCGATCCAACGCGTTCGTGTAGGAGACATGCGAGTGGGGATATCCTATGCAATGAGTTTGCATAAGACCAGACCGCGAAATAGTAACCACTGGTTATAACACCGTTAACTAGTTGGTTTTCTATTTCACTAGGACGACCTAGACAACTAAGTCTTAATCCTGAGTTGATTATGGACTCCTGCTCATGAGAGATTGTCCTTTGATTTGTATGGGTGAGAGTGGCCAATACGCCGACTCAATAAGCCTACCACTTTAGGGACAAGACCGAATGGGGAGCTAGGAACATAATCGTACAAGATGGAATTCACTCCTTCCCGACTTTAGGGAAGTAGATGAGTGTTCCCTTAAGTGGTTATTCCGAGTCTTGAACAAAGGGTCCTACCCTCTCAATGGCACGAGAGGGTTTTCTGTTTGATGGTTGGACCACAAACAGGTTGTTCATTAGAGGAGAATTGGTACTTAAGGAAATAGAGGTAACCCAGGGGTAAAACGGTAATTTGACCCAGTTGGTGTTACGGACACTCGTGAACGACTAACTAGTCGATATTGGTCGAGATTCGTGGACACAAAAAATATGTCTGCAGTGAGAAGAGTGCAACTGTGAGTCTATAGTGGAATGTACACACAGTTAACGAATATTTATTAATGTGGTTAATGAGTTTGACCAATTAATCTCACATCGTTGGAGCTTCTGATGTGCAGGTCCATTAGGTCCCACTGGTAGCTCGTAAAGCAACTAAGTAATAAAAGTAAATTGAAAATGTTCAATTTATTAAGGGAAACAAATATAATATATATTGATATATTATTATGAGAGAAATTAATATTTGAAAAGTTCAAATATAAATTTATGGAAGTTTGAAAGAGTTCAGATAATGAATTAATTAATTTAAGGCCTAAAATGTGTTTGGGCAAATTAATTAATTCTAGGACGGGAATTAAATATGTGATATTTAATTGGTGGTTAATTAATTAGAGAATTCATTAACCGGGAATTAATCAATTATGGAAATAATTAATCACTTAAGGAAGTGATTAATCATTTATGGAAATGATCTAATCACTTATGGAAGTAATTAGTCATTTGTGGAAAAGATTAATCAATTATGGAATTGATTGATCGTGATTGATTAATTAAGGAATCAGATTGAATCAATTTTGGAAAAGATTGATTTAATTGAATATTTTATTCATGGCCTCTCTTCTATAAATAGAATACTAGACCTAATTGGTCATGACACTTGACACTCTTGAAAGACAAGACCTAGAATTCTATCTAGCCTCCCTCTTAGAGAAAGACTCCACAAGTCTTTTGCCTCCTAGACTTAGAGACATACCGGTGTAACCTCTGTGGTTATTGTGTCATTCAAAGAAGGAATTTACAGCGAAGAAAATCAAAGGCGGCTGCTGCGTTTTCGTTCGTGGAGCGTCGTTGGCGAAGAACGGTCAAGTCTTTAACGGAGGTTTGTAACGGTTCTTCCTTTTTTTCTTTAGAAAAGCATGAAAATAAATTTAGATTTATTTTTAAGCATGTTTAAACCAATTTTCCAGCAGCTTTAAAAGGGTTTTAAAGTTTAATTGTGTTTTCGTAACGATATTTTAATGTTAATTAATATACGGCGTAAGGTCCAATCGATGCGCTTCCGCTACGTGGGGACTTTTATTCCCTACAACAACATCAAATGAACCATGGACATGAAGTAAACAAAAAAAGGGTTGTGGCTTTGGTTTCATTAACAAATCTACAACAATTGAAAAATTCTAACAAAGATTAAAAAAAACACTACAGAAGCTAGAAAGATACATATATGAGAATTTCTTTCCAACCACACATAGGAACAAGATAGCTCCAATACCATTGCATGAAATGAAATTCGTTTTTCCTTTAAAATAAAGCTACATGAGAATTTAAAGGCCTTATTGTACGAAATTAGGAAAATCTAGGCTAACATCAAGCATATAAAAGAGTTTCCACCAAATTTAGGAAGTAAAAGGTAACTCTAGAATTAAGGGATTAGAATTTTTGCTACTTTGCAGACATATTGGAGTAAATTTCATTGGGATAGAAGTTGTCCAAACCTTTTTTAATTCAATATTAGAAAGTGACAAAACACATTGCAAATCACTTTTTAATTCAATATTAGAAAGTGACAAAGCACATTGCAACCAATGAGCCAACCAGCAGTTAAGATCACATAATTGTTGGTCTTATCTTACATATATATAATAGCTAAGACAATTCTAACAAAGCGTAAATAACCTATAGAAGCAAGACAAATGTTTATGAATAACGATACCTCTTGGTTTGATTTCATCGCGCTTACATTCAACCAAAGCTATTTTCATCCCCGTTGATAATGTTATCTCCAATTTATTTGGCTAAACACATTTAAGTACCTGTACAAGTATTTTACATAAAGTGCTTGAGATATGTGCGCCATTAATATTGTCTCTACAAGGCAATCAAAGGATGTCAACTTGCTAAACAAATTGTTTCTTGTTATCATACTATTTACTATGTCTAAATTGAATAATGTAAATTTGAAAACTAGTGCAGTCATGTTACAAATCAAGTAAATTATATTCAAGCCTTTTACAATCGATGCAGTCATGTTACCAACAATCAAGTAAGCACCGAGAACCATGTCAAATGACACATAAATCATTATATATCTCCACAACCTCTTCAAAAAAAAAAAAAACAAAAAGGATCAACGAAGAATAAGAGAGCAGAAATAAATTTAACAGAACAACATGTAGAATTTCACTTCCAAATGTCAGCAATTAACCAACAAAACAAAAATTGTAATCATTTCAGTTAAACAAAATATGCATCAACAGTTTTGGAATTACATGGATCGGGAACATAAAAGGAAACTATAGCCATTTAAGTTCTTGCAGTCCCACTTGATTGGTTCAAAAATTGTCATTGAGGACACTGAGAAGGTACCTACCAATAGTGGCCATAGTGACAATAGAAAAATACAAGGATGTTGTGTAGCGTTTCCTTTGTCAATATCTCTGAAATGTGTGTAACTATAATCTCCCAACTTTAAGCTTATAATCCATGTGTACCCTTCTTGAGAAGGAGGAAGAGTAATCGAAGGTGTATATGTGCTCAATCTATACTCTAACACATTTTAGAAATTGACCAACTCATTGAGAAGAAGACTTATGCATGTCTCAAACTTGAGGGGAGTACGAATGTTGAGACTTAGGGAGTGTGTTTGCACCTAAAAGATGCAAGAATAATCATTTACCAAACATAATCCTTGAAAAAATTAAATTCCAACTTCCATAACTATATTTTCTTGACAAAAGATAATAAAGAAAGAAGTTAGTTTTGAAAAGGATCTCAAAGTTATAGTCTGTAATCTAGAAATATGTACAGAGTAATTAACCATGCAATCCTTAGCTTTAAAGAGGAAATAGGAAAAAAAATAGTAGAATTGTCAAAGGAATAAATTGATGATGTTATTATCTACCTCAACAGAATGTGTGCAACAATTTCTCTATACCATTCACAAATTCAGTCTTCAACAGAAAATGACACATCTGATTCAGAAGGGTGCTGCACGTGGTCATGACAAGAAGCTTTTTGCACATCAAATGTTTGCGAATTTGCAACAAGGCAAATACCAGTACGTCCAAAAAGGTATAGCCCAACAACCCAAAGGTATATATTATTCTTTCTCACAAATGAAGTTTCAAAGAAGATTTCAAGCTTTCTATTCAAATCTAGATAGCTTTTTTCACTAAGAAAAACAAAACAAGAAAACAAAGCTATGAAAAATAGAAACGTTCAAACAAGAGATAGCTACCAAATAAAATTTTAGATAGAGAAAAGCCAAAGAGAGGAAATGATTTTGCTACGTCCTAAAAGGTAAATAAAAAGAATGTGTATGAGTAGTTGAAATGTGTATATGTGTGTATAACATAAAGATTAATCGATGCATCTAAAAAGAAAATCCTATATCCAAACCATGTTACCAAAAAACTTTTAAAAAATTGTAATTACAAACATGTACAACATTCTCAGACAAGTCATTCTTCAAAGACATCGGTATCAATAAACTCACCTCAACCCATTCACATAAACGAATATCACACCACATGGAGCCAACAAACCACCACCATAACTTCGTCGCTGCAGCCACCAGAAATTTTTCCTCCTCATCGCCACCACAACAAACAATTTTCCCTAATTGCACTCGTCCCCTGCAACCAGTCTGCCTCTACAAACTCCTTCCATCTTCACCAATTTTCCCTAATGTGAATGCATTGAAGTTTAACCTAAAGGCACCAATATAAAGATTTCCAATGGCGTGAAGCCTTTCAGCTGCTTGAAGGCACTACTGTGAAAGCTTGTAAGTGGATGTGACCAATTTTAAGATTAGATCAAGATATACAAACTCTAAAAGACAACAAGATTAAATAACATAAGGAAATAGCAATTCTTTGGACATTTCCTTTTTACTGAATATGAAAATGAACAAAATGGAACAAGACCCACAATTGTAAAACAGTAAAACCCACGAAAATCTACACCAGAAATGTTCCAACACAAAATGTTTTCTAACCCATTAACAAAAAAAAAAACACAGAAAAAGATAAGATACCAAAAATGGTGAGCTCTTGATCCACAGAAATGAAGGCCTAAAGGAGGAAGAACGGTAGAGAGGGAGAGCTTCAAGTTTCAGTAGTTTAGAGAGAGAGGATGATTTAAAGAGAGATATGGAGAAACCTGACGAGATCAAGGGGTTGGGTTGTTGATTCTTGATCGAGTTTCATCAAACCCTTGATTTCGATTTTTGATTTTCTGGCTATCGATGAATCGAAGGTCTTCTTTGACACTCAAAGCTTCAAGGTTTTTGCAGGGTCGTTCTTTCAATGGGTCTTTAACGGTCAAAAATTTGGAGCAAGGCTGGTTCATTCTTTTTTTTTTCTAAAGAACGTGTGCTTTGTTTGTTATTTTCGTAATGCGCGTAGGTGACGAAATTAACAAGCGGGAGTTTTTACCGCTTTTTTTTAAGAACCAAAGAAGCGCTCTTTTTTTCTATAGCAATATTAACCAAATGCTATAACTAAGTGCTATAAAAAGCCATTTTTGTTGTAGTGGCTAGCGGTAGGTAATGGCTAGGGCTTCCGATGACGGCGACGACCCGGTGAAAGGAGTATGTTGGGATGGAGAAGCCATGCTCTGCCCTACTGGTGGAGTGGCCTGAGATGTGGAGTCTTTGTCTTTCCTTTGGATGCTGTTCTGTTGGAGCTTCTCGATCAAGGACAGATCAATGGCCGACTTGAAGAAATGACGCTCCTCGTCCTTTCCCGGAACGATCTTTACCCTTTTGTAGAGCTGGGTGATGAGTGATCCAAAGAAAAGCTTGCCTGCTCATTTTCTCCCACAAGCTAAAATCTCATCCTTGATAATGCTCCCTAAGTTGATCTCCAACCCTTTCATAATGTAATAGAGTAGCATCACTCTATCCACTGAAATGGTGTTGCCGCGGGTGGTTGGCATCAAACGGTTTTTGATGAAGTGAAGCCAAACTGCCGATTCGGGCTTTAGGTCGCTTGGCACTAGAGACTTCACTTTCGTCTATGATTCTTTCCATTGAACTCCCTTGTTGGCCATGAGTTTAAGTGTTTCTTTCATTTTTTTTTCTAAAGACTTCACTTTCGTCTATGATTCTTTCCATTGAACTCCCTCTTGGGTTCAAGGATGCCTTATTCCTGTACACCCTGTTCATGTCGACTAAGAAGAAACATAACATCTTCCCCCTTACAACCGCCATGCTAATACTCTCCTCCCTCAAGCCGAAGCAAAATTCACGAACTAAAGGCACCACAGCCTCCTGAGGGTGAGCACAGAACTCCTGCCACTTGTACTCAAAGATAACTCTTGTTATGAACTCAGCCAGTGCTCTAGCTCTATTAGAGAATCCTTTCTCCTTGAGGAAATCTCTTTTTCTCATGATCTCCATCCGTTCCTGAAAATTAACATCTTTGAATACCTTTGGGAATGGATTTTTAGGAGATGCAGCCTTCGGTGACTTGCCTTTTGGCTTGGCGAGTGAGACGGTAGGAGGAAATGCAGGAGAGGCGTCCATGGACCTAGTCCTAGGCCTCTTGACAGAGATTGGATCATTATTGTTCTTTGTCCTCCTTTCAGCTTTAATCTCTTTCCTTCTCTTTCTCCTCAATGCTGTAGCGATAGGGACTTGGTCGCCATCTAGTTCCCTTATCTCTGAATTGGATTCTGTATCAGAGTCAGCGGAGGTCTCGGCCTCCTCATCTTCCTTCTCTTCTTTGTCCCTCTTCTCTCCCGAAGAGGTTTTGTCAGCTGCTGGTCGGTCATTCATAATGGTGGCCTCGACTAGGCCTTCTTCAGAATGCAGCTCAAAAGTTGCAAGGAAGTCTTCAGCTTCCTTCCTTCTTTTCTCATCTTCTCTAAATTCTTCTATTCTCTTTTTCTCTTCCTCAATGAGTTGCAAATCAATGGCTGCCCCCTGAGGTTTTCCTCGTACTTTCTTTCTTCTTCAGCTTCTAAGGCCCTCTCAACCTTTTGTTCTTCTTCTCTCATTCTTTCCTCTTCTTCATGATCTCTTTCTTTTGCAAACTCGTCTTCCTCCATCATATGTTGATTTTCCATCTCTCTCAACTTCAACATCTTTCAAAGCATCCTGCTCAACCTTGTACCCTTCAGCAATCACGAGAGCCTTTGCCACTGCTTGACTTATTATTTCTTCAAACACATTCGGAGGCATTCTTGCAGATTTGAGGGGCTCAATTTTCAGTGGCTTTTCGGTCACAACCTTGTACCCTTCATCTAGCCTCCCACCTCCCGAATCATCGCAAACCACTCCCGCGAACGTCTTCTAAACTATTGAGCGACAGGCTTTTGGTTTTGGCGGACGACATCTCCCTCCCACTGAAAATGTCCCAAGGTTAATATAGGGTTGTTTAACTTAGATAGTATTCGGGTAAGTCAATCTATCTAAGTGTTATCCTATTATAACAATTATGGAAAGGATTCAACTGCAATCTTTTGGGTGAATTAAACTTCTTTTAATAAACCCAACATTGCAAGTCAACATTACTATGGTTAATTCAACTCAATATTCGGGTCAGTTCCCAGGTAGGAGGTGTTCCGTAAACCGTCAACTTAAATACCCCCAGCCTTAAACAGAACTTTACCGTGAGAGTTCGCTCATAACCTCAGTAATGTAAGGTCTTTACTCTAAAGATCTAGGTGCATTAAACACTTTTAATAAACCTAGTGACATTGCATGCTAACATTTAACTATGATTAATTCAACTCCGGTATTCCAGGTCAGTTCCCAGGTAGAAGGTGTTCCATAAACCGTCAACTTAAATACCCCCAGCCTTAGACAGAACATTACCGGTGGAGTTCCCTTATAATCATAGCAATGTTTTTCCTACTTAGTCAATTAAAACTATTTTTAATTCTAAGTAAGGAAAGATTCTAATCCTATTAGAAATCGATCTAGGTCTAATTAATTTTAAACAATTTAAAATTAATCCAATTTATCCTATGATCTTATTTTTGCATGCAAATCTTGATTATAGATTGACGGTTTTTAATCATTAATATTAAAGAACTATTTCAAATTTTAATGATTAATCCTATAATCAAGAATCTAGGGTTTAATTCATCCAACAATCTCATTTATATTAAATAATTAAACCATTATTATTGCATGAATAATATAACAATTATATTATTAACTATGGATGTTTCATGTTTCATGCATTTTTTATTTTCTTTTAATATAACAATTATAAACCAATTAAAAAAATCAATCAAGCATGCTTCATTCATCACATTAAACATAATTATTTATATTTAATTTAAGTAATGACATGCTTCATGCTTCCCAATTTTTTCATATAATTAATATACACTTATATTAAAAAATATGAAAACAATTCCATGCATTTAAACATACATTATAACAATTTATAATATATAAAAAATGCATGAGCATGTTTATAACCTAAGGTGGGATTAAATATTCTATATGACATCCATAAAGCATATAAATAGCAATTGAACCGGTTAATTTTGGCTCCTAGGATGAAATAAAGCATTAAATTACATTAATTTAGCTAAATTCTATCATAAAAATCATTTTGCAGCTACGGAATTTTGTCCAAACATCACGAACCGCCCCGAACAACCTCGAACCAGCCTCCAGAATCACGAACCATGCCGAAAATTGGCTGAACCGGACGAAATAAGTCCCAGCCCAATCGAACCGGACCGGCCTCCTCTTGAACCGCGCCTTTTGAAGCCCTAATGCGCACCTCGATCGTGACAGCGTCGAGACGCAATCATCACAGCGTCGAGCGCCTGCGGTATCGAGACAGCGTCGAGATGCTGTTGAAGTAGCGTCCCGACGCTGTTGCGTCTGGAAGTAAATTCTGGGCAGAAATAGCAACGAATCTTCGGTTTTGGCCTCGATTTCAGCGGCGATTTCTTTGATTTTCATCTCATAAAAACTATTCTAGACCCGGACTTACATAGGACTCGATTTTAAATAAAATACCCGAAACACCGGGTCTTACATGATAAAAATCACATAAAAATAAAATCAATGGCCATAAAATTAACCCAAACAGTTCAACGCAAACCGAACATACATTATGCATAAATCCCACCTATTAGAGCCTATCACAACTTTTAATATTAATTAATAGGGACAACGATGGCTCTGATGCCAATTGAAGGGAATAAAAGTCCCCACGCAGCGGAAGCGCATCGATTGGACCTTACGCCGTATATTAATTAACA
This sequence comes from Luffa acutangula, assembly GCA_036850905.1. NCBI lineage: Eukaryota > Viridiplantae > Streptophyta > Magnoliopsida > Cucurbitales > Cucurbitaceae > Luffa > Luffa acutangula. Next base: position 22,971,156 of record CM072087.1, read on the forward strand.
TTAAAATACCGTTACAAAAACTCAAACAAACTTTAAACATACATTAAAGTTGCTGGAAAATAAGTTTAAACATGCTGAAAAATAAATCTAAATTTATTTTCATGCTTTTCTAAGAAAAGGGGAAGAACCGTTACAAACCTTCGTTGTAGAGTTGATCGTTCTTCCCCAACGATGCTCCAACGATCAAAACGCAGCAGCCCCCTTTTAAGTTTCTTCGCTGGAAAATCCTTCTTGAGGAGGCAAAAGACTTCTGGGAGTCTTTCTCTAAGAGGGAGGCTAAAGAGAATTCTATATCTTGTCTTGAGAGTCTAAGAGCAAGAGCAGATTGTCATGGACCAATTAGGTCTAGTGTTCTATTTATAGAAGAGAGGCCATGAATAAAATATTCAATTAAATCAATCTTTTCCAAAATTGATTCAATCTTATTCCTTATTTAATCAATCATGATCAATCAATTCCATAGTTGATTAATCTTTTCCACAAATGACTAATTACTTCCATAAGCGATTAGATCATTTCCATAAATGATTAATCACTTCCTTAAGTGATTAATTATTTCCATAATTTGATTAATTCCCGGTTAATGAATTCTTAAATTAATTAACCACCAATTAAATATCACCTATTTAATTTCCGACCTTGAATTAATTAATTCGCCCAAATAGATTTTAGGCCTTAAATTAACTAATTCATTATTTGAACTCTTTCAAACTTCCATAAATTTATATTTGAATTTCTTCAAATATTAATTTCTCTCACAATAATATATCAATATATATTATGTTTGTTTCCCTTAGTAAATTGAACATTTTCAATTTACATTTATTACTTAGTTGCCTCAAATTAGTTTATGAGCTACTAGTGGGACCTAATGGACCTGCAGATCAGAAGTTCCAACGATGTGAGATTAATTGGTCAAACTCATTAACCACATTAATCAATATTCGTTAACTGTGTGTTCATTCCACTATAGACTCAAATTTGCACTCTTCTCACTGCAGACATATTTTCTGTATCCACGAATATAGACCAATATCGACTAGTTAGTGCTTCACGAGTGTCTGCAACACCAGCTGGGTCAAATTACCGTTTTACCCCTGGGTTACTTTTATATCCTTAAGTACCAGTTCTCCTCTAATGAACAACCTGTCTATGGTCCAACCATCAAACAGAAAATCCTCTCGTGCCATTGAGAGGGTAGGGCCCTTTGTTCAAGACTCGGAGTAACCACTTAAGGGAACACTCATCTGCTTCCCTAAAGTCGGGAAGGAGGGAATTCCATCTTGTACGATTATGTTCCCAGCTCCCCATTCGGTCTTGTCCCCAAAGTGGTAGGCTTATTGAGTCGGCGTATTGGCCACTCTCACCCATACAAATCAAAGGACAATCTCTCATGAGCAGGAGTCCATAATCAACTTAGGATTAAGACTAAGTTGTCTAGGTCGTCCTAATGAAATAGAAAACCAACTAGTTAACGGTGTTATAACTAGTGGTTACTATTTCGCGGTCCAGTCTTATGCAAACTCATTGCATAGGATACCCCCACTAGCATGTCTCCTACACGAACGCGTTGGATCGCAGCGTTTGTATCAAACACAAAGTGGGTCGTATCCATAGTGTCACCAGGATAAGACACCCAGTCTTATCCCTATACTATAGACCCTTTAGGCTGTTTCTTGAACAATGATCCCATATGTTGCTACATATAGTTTCAGACTCATATTACAGCCTTGGATGTATAGTTTATTGGATTAGGGTTATTTTTAGGCAAAGACAAATATAAAATAACTAATAACAATTAATGGAAAAATATATCAATATTATTTCATTAATATCCGGTCAACAGTTACATTCACTATCTACGAGTTTTATGGCATAAAACCCAACAAACTCCCACTTGAACTAAAACACTAGTTGGTGGGATGTAAATGCAAGAATCTAAAGCTGGAAATGGCATGTATATTAAAATAATACAATGAACTAGGGAATCCTTATACCCATTATACATTTCTCCCACTTGCCCTAGATTAGATGGCATACATATCTCGTAGACCTAGACCCTCTAGATGACCCTCAAACACTTTAGCCGTGAGAGCCTTCGTAAATGGATCAGCGATGTTGTGTTCTAAGGCGATCTTAGTGACGATTACATCTCCTCTTTGCACAATCTCCCGTATCAGTTGATACTTCCTCTTGACTTGTTTACCCTGTTTGTGGCTTCGAGGTTCTTTTGAGTTGGCTACAGCCCCACTATTGTCACAATATAGTGTTATGGGCACGTTCATATTCGGAACCACTTCCAAATTAGTCAAGAACTTTCTAAGCCATACTGCCTCCTTAGCTGTTTCGCAAGCTGCTACATACTTAGCCTCCATGGTTGAGTCTTCTATGCATCCTTGTTTGATGCTTCGCCACACTACCGTTCCTCCATTGAGGGTGAATACTGACCCTGTTGTGGATTTCCTTGAATCCTTATCAACTTGAAAGTAAGAGTCAGTGTATCCAGTAAGAATCAAATCCTTAGCTCCATACACAAGCATGTAGTCCCTCGTTCTCCAAAGATACTTGAGGATATTCTTAACCGCTCCCCAGTGGTCCAACCCTGGATTAGACTGATACCTACTGACTACTCCCACTGCATAACATATGTCAGGCCTAATGCAGAGCATAACATACATTAAGCTGCCCACAGCTGAGGCGTAGGGAATGTGTCTCATGTTCTAAATTTCTTGAGGTGTCTTAGGAGACTGTTCCTTAGACAGGTGTACCCCATGTCTGAAGGGTAGAAGTCCCTTCTTGGAGTTTTGTATCGAATATCGAGACAACATTTTGTCAATATACATTGCTTGAGACAGTGCTAGCGTTTTGTTCTTACGATCTCTTATGATTTGGATTCCTATAACATATTGAGCCTCTCCCAGATCTTTCATTTGGAATTGGGCTGCTAGCCATTTCTTAATGTCAGTGAGGTATCCTACATCATTCCCAATGAGCAGGATATCGTCTTAATAAAGTATTAGAAAAGCTACTTTCCTTTTGTTGACTTTCTTGTACACACAAGGCTCATCAACATTTTGGTCAAAACCAAAAGATTTGACTCCAGTATCAAATCTAATGTTCCATGATCTGGTCGCTTGTTTTAATCCATAAATGGATCGATTGAGCTTACAAACCTTTTGTTCCTGACCTTGGGATATGAACCCTTCGGGTTGAGACATGAAGATATTCTCTTCAAGATTACCATTCAGAAAGGCAGTCTTGACGTCCATTTGTCATATTTCATAGTCATAATATGTGGCTATGGATAAGAGAATTTTTATGGACTTTAACATGGCTACAGGAGAAAAGGTTTCCTCATAGTCAATCCCTTCCTTTTGGGTATAACCCTTTGCCACTAGTCTAGCTTTGAAGGCCTGTACCTTTCCAGCTGCATCTTTTTTTCTCTTATAGATCCCTTTACACCCTATGGGTTTTATCCCATTTGGTAGATCTGTAAGTTCCCATACAGAATTGGAGTGCATTGACTCCATTTCCAGGTTCATGGCTTTGACCCATTCATCCTTATCTTCGTCATTCATTGCCTGTCGATAGGACAATGGATCCTCAATGTCATCATTAGGTATGACAACCTGAGTTTCAGTTAAACCCAAGTAGCGGTCAGGTTGTAATACAACCCTCCCACTGCGTCGAGGCTTTCCCAACGTTTGAGATGGACGGGATGGATCTGAAGAACTAGTTCCTTCATCAATCTTTGTTGAAGGTCAAACTTCATCAACAACTCTTGGTGATTCTTCAGTGGCTTCTCCTAATATTATTTTGCTGCGTGGTTTATGATCTTTGATGTGGTCTTCCTCTAAGAAAGTGGTGTTTGTCGATACAATCACTTTATTTTCTTGTGGGTCGTAGAAATAACCACCTCTAGTTTCTTTAGGGTAACCAAAAAATTGGCACAATTTTGAACGAGGTTCCAGTTTCTTAGGATTTGTCACAAGCACGTGTGCTGGACAACCCCAGATACGAAAGTGATGCAAACTAGGTTTACGCCCCTTCCATAATTCGAAAGGTGTTTCAGAAACACTTTTCGAGGGAACATTGTTCAAGATGTATACTGCAGTCTCTACTGCATACCCCTAAAACGAGCTAGGCAATTGAGCATAGCTCATCATTGATCAAACCATGTCCAACAAAGTTCTAGTTCTTCTTTCTGACACACCATTCTGCTGAGGTGTACCAGGGGCTGAGAGTTGAGATTGGATTTAATGTTCTATCATATAATCCTGGAATCTTTGATCCATATACTCCCCTCCTCGATCAGATCGAAGTACTTTAATAGATTTATCTAACAGCTTTTCAACTTTAGCCTTAAACTCCTCAAACTTTTCAAGGGCTTCAGACTTATGTCCCATTAGGTACAAGTAACCATATCTTGAATAATCATCTATAAATGAGATGAAATATTGGTACCCTCCTCGAGCTTTTACATTCATTGGACCACATAGATCTGAATGTATTAACTCTAAGGGTTCTTTGGCTCTGTAACCTTTTCCAGTAAAGGGTCTCTTGATCATTTTTCCCTCGAGACAAGATTCACAAGGTGGTAGTGAATCATCTTCTAACTTGCTTAGAAGTCCATTCTTTAACAAACGACCGATTCTATCGATGTTTATATGACCAAGTCTAAGATGCCAAAGATAAGTATTGTTACTTGTTGGAGAAACCTTTTGACTTTTTCTTTGAGTTTCAGTAGTTTTAAATAATTCGTGATTTAAAAGTGCTTGGTTTTCGGTTGGTCTTAATACATACAAGTTATTTTCTAATTTGGCTGAACAAATAAGTACACCATTCTTATAAATGAACGCTTCATTCATATCAAAAGTAACTGTATACGATTGTTCAATCAAACATGAAATAGAAATTAAGTTCCTCTTAATCTTGGGAACAATTAACAAACTTTATAAAAGTAAGAATCTATTTCTAAAAAATAACTTCGCAGCTCCCACTGCTTTAGCTGAAATGACTTCTCCAGTTCCGACCCTGAGTGTAATTTTCCCATCGTTCAACTGCCAAAAGGAACTATTTTCCTGAAAAGAAGAGCAAACATGATTAGTTGCTCCTGAATCAAGTATCCAGGTAAACTTATCATGTTCTACCAGGCATGTTTCTAAAACAAGTAAATCAAATTTACCTTCCTTTTCCTTCTTTTTCTCAGCAAGGTACTTTGGGCAGTTTCTCTTCCAATGTCCATCTACATTGCAGTGGAAACACTTTCCCTTGTCTTCTATAGCTTTGGTTTTTCCCTTGCTTTTGGCAGTAGTATCGGAAGCTTTCCCCTTGTTTCCTTTCTTCTTTTGATTTTTCTTTGAAGAAGTGGCTACAGATTTAGTTCTAGAGGATGAACCCTTCTCGAACTCTCTTTTAGAGTGAACAACGTTTGCCTCTCATTCTATCTGTCACTTGTTCTTAAGAAGAGACTGATAGAGTTGTAGCTCATTCAGGAGGCTAGTCAGGTTGAATGTTATTTTATTCATCACTGCATTGCTTCGAAACTGTAGAAAACTCTTCGGAAGAGATTCTAAGATGAATGCAACCTGACTACGCTCATCTATGACCGCCCCGTTTGCTTCTGCCACGTTGAATTGGACCATCATGTCCAGGACATGTTCCCGAACAAACGTGCCCTCTTTCATGCGGCAACTATAAACGTATTTGAGAGCATCATGGTGGAGTTGGTAGGACGGTTGTCCAAACATCTCCAGGAGAGAGTTCATAATCTCCCTCGCTGTTACCATGCCCTCATGCCTTTTAGCAAAAACTTCAGATAAGCTGGCTAGGATATAGACGCGAGTCTTAACATTGGCCTTTGTCCAGTGGTCATAAGCATCCTTAACTGCTTGGGATGCATTACGAGCAGGGGCTGGAGGACAATCCTCCGTTAAGACGAACTGCATATCATCGACAACAAGAATCGTATTCAGGTTCGATTTCCACGTAACGTAATTTTCTCCGATTAATTTCTCATTTTTAAGCAGAGAGAAAATTGAGGAAGACATTGTTGCAATTTAAACAATGACCGTATTAGTTATCTTTGCCTTAACCCATCATACAAGCAAACAATTGCACACAATCCAATCAATTTAACAAAACAGACAATCACATAACCATAAAACTATTGATTTAGTTTTGCAACGATGTTTCAGATGTTTAGAATATCAGCCACTGAAGGGTGATCAGGCACTCCTCCTTTGAAATGAGACACCTCTCAACTAATTCTAATTCCAGAATAATTCATATTCCTATAGACATTAGCCATCGTTGTTCGGTCCAGGATTCGTTAACACTTTTAACTTATCCTCGTAAGTGTGACCCTCCCACTTTCAGATCTCAGAGGCACGCACCAACAGGCTACCGAAGGGAAAGACAATTGTTGGTGATTAGCCTAAGAGCTCCTATCCTTTTCAGGAGTTCACGATGTTCCGAATCCTATGACCAGGCCCTCCGAAGGGATGGTTGCGCCAGGACAACCTGCAGGCGGATCATAGGACTCTCACGATGTGAACTATGGGCGGAGACCGAGAGATACGTTGACACGTGTCCCGCTCCCACTTACTCTAGACATTTTTGCCATTCACCTTGATATTAATTCACGCAAACAATTTCCGAAGGGAGGCCGCACCTAAGGCAACTTGAAGCCGAGCATGAATCTCATGTTGTGAATATAGGGACGTAGGAGCAAAACTTGATTTAAATCTCGTGTTGTAATTTTACTCCCACTGAAAATGTCCTAAGGTTAATATAGGGTTGTTTAACTTAGATAGTATTCGACTAAGTCAATCTATCTAAGTCTGATCCTATTATAACAATTATGGAAAGGATTCAACTGCAATCTTTTGGGTGAATTAAACTTCTTTTAATAAACCCAACATTGCATGTAAAAACTGCTATGGTTAATTCAACTCAATGTTCGGGTCAGTTCCCAGGTAGGAGGTGTTTCGTAAACCGTCAACTTAAATACCCCCAGCCTTAGACAGAACTTTACCGTGAGAGTTCCCTTATAACCTCAGTAGTGTAAGGTCTTTACTCTAAAGATCTAGGTGCATTAAACACTTTTAATAAACCTAGTGACATTACATGCTAACATTTAACTATGATTAATTCAACTCCGGTATTCCAGGTCAGTTCCTAGGTAGGAGGTGTTCCATAAACCGTCAACTTAAATACCCACAGCCTTAGACAGAACATTACCGGTGGAGTTCCCTTATGATCATAGCAATGTTTTTCCTACTTAGTCAATTAAAACTATTTTTAATTCTAAGTAAGAAAAGATTTTAATCCTATTAGAAATCGATCTAGGTCTAATTAATTTTAAACAATAATTTAAAATTAATCCAATTTATCCTATGATCTTATGTTGCATGCAAATCTTGATTATAGATTGACGGTTTCTAATCATTAATATTAAAGAACTATTTCAAATTTTAATGATTAATCCTAGAATCAAGAATCTAGGGTTTAATTCATTCAACAATCTCATTCAAATTAAATAATTAAACCATACTTATTGCATGAATAATATAACAATTATATTATTAACTATGGATGTTTCTTGCTTCATGCAATTTTGGTTTTCTTTTAATATAACAATTATAAGCCAATCAAGAAAATCAATCAAGCATGCTTCATTCATCACATTAAACATAACTATTTATATTTAATTTAAGTAATGACATGCTTCATGTTTCCCAATTTTTTCATATAATTAATATACACATATATTAAAAAATATGAAAACAATTCCATGCATTTAAACATACATTATAACAATTTATAATATATAAAAAATGCATGAGCATGTTTATAACCTAAGGTGGGATTAAATATTCTATATGACATCCATAAAACATATAAATAGCAATTGAACCGGTTAATTTTTGCCCCTAGTATAAAATAAAGCATTAAATTACATTAATTTAGCTAAATTCTATCCTAAAGATCCTTATGCAGCTCCGAAATTTTGTCAAGACACCATGAACCGCCCCGAACAGCCTCGAACCAGCCTCCAAAATCACGAACCATGCCGAAAATTGGCTGAACCGGACCAAATAGGTCCCAGCCCAGCCGAACCAGTCCGAACCGGACCGACCTCCTCTTGAACCGCACCTTTTGAAGCCCTAATGCACGCCTCAATCGTGACAGCGTCGAGACGCTATCATCACAGCATCCCGACGCTTTGCGCTTTCCTTACCGAGCGCCTGTAGTATCGAGACGACGTCGAGATGCTGTTGAAGTAGCGTCCCGACGATATTGCGTTTAGAAGCAAATTCTGGGTAGAAAGAACAACGAATCTTCAGTTTTGGCCTCGATTTCAACGGCGATTTCTTCGATTTTCATCTCATAAAAACCTATTCTAGACCCGGACTTACATAGGACTCGATTTTACATAAAAAACCCGAAACATCGAGTCTTACATGATCAAAATCACATAAAAATAAAATCAATGGCCATAAAATTAACCCAAACAGTTTAACGCAAACCGAACATACATTATGCATAAATCCCACCTATTAGAGCCTATCGCAACTTTTAATATTAATTTATAGGGGCAGCGATGACTCTGATACCGATTGAAGGGAATAAAAGTCCCCACGCAGCGGAAGCGCATCGATTGGACCTTACGCCGTATATTAATTAACATTAAAATACCGTTACGAAAGCTCAAACAAACTTTAAACGTACTTTAAAGTTGCTGGAACATCAGTTTAAACATGCTGAAAAATAAATCTAAATTTATTTTCATTATTTTCTAAAGAAAAGGGGAAGAACCGTTACAAACCTTCGTTGTAGACTTGACCGTTCTTCGCCAACGATGCTCCAACGATCAAAACGCAGCAGCCCCCTTTTAAGTTTCTTCACTGGCAAATCCTTCTTGAATGACACAATAACCAAAGAGGTTACACCGGTATGTCTCTAAGTCTAGGAGGCAAAAGACTTGTGGGAGTCTTTCTCTAAGAGGGAGGCTAGAGAGAATTTTAGGTCTTGTCTTGAGAGTCTAAGAGCAAGAGCAGAGTGTCATGGACCAATTAGGTCTAGTGTTCTATTTATAGAAGAGAGACCATGAATAAAATATTCAATTAAATCAATCTTTTCCAAAATTGATTCAATCTTATTCCTTATTTAATCAATCGTGATCAATCAATTCCATAATTGATTAATCTTTTCCCCAAATGACTAATTACTTCCATAAACGATTAGATCATTTCCATAAATGATTAATAACTTCCTTAAGTGATTAATTATTTCCATAATTGATTAATTCCAGGTTAATGAATTCTTAAATTAATGAACCACCAATTAAATATCACCTATTTAATTTCCGGGCTTGAATTAATTAATTCGCCCAAATAGATTTTAGGCCTTAAATTAATTAATTCATTATTTGAACTCTTTCAAACTTCCATAAATTTATATTTGAATTTCTTCAAATATTAATTTCTCTCACAATAATATATCAATATATATTATGTTTGTTTCCCTTAGTAAATTGAACATTTTCAATTTACATTTATTACTTAGTTGCCTCAAATTAGTTTATGAGCTACCAGTGGGACCTAATGGACCTGCAGAACAAAAGTTCAAACGATGTGAGATTAATTGGTCAAACTCATTAACCACATTAATCAATATTCGTTAACTGTGTGTTCATTCCACTATAGACTCACAGTTGCACTCTTCTCACTGCAGCCATATTTTCTGTGTCCACGGATATAGACCAATATCGACTAGTTAGTCCTTCACGAGTGTCTGCAACACCAGCTGGGTCAAATTACCGTTTTACCACTGGGTTACTTCTATTTCTTTAAGTACCAATTCTCCTTTAATGAACAACCTGTTTGTGGTCCAACCATCAAACAGAAAACCCTCCGTGCCATTGAGGGTAGGGCTCTTTGTTCAAGACTCGGAGTAACCACTTAAGGGAACACTCATCTGCTTCCCTAAAGTCGGGAATGGGTGAATTCCATCTTGTACGATTATGTTCCCAGCTCCTCATTCGGTCTTGTCCCCAAAATGGTAGGCTTATTGAGTCGGCGTATTGGCCACTCTCACCCATACAAATCAAATGACAATCTCTCATGAGCAGGACTCCATAATCAACTCAGGATTAAGACTAAGTTGTCTAGGTCGTCCTAGTGAAATAGAAAACCAACTAGTTAACGGTGTTATAACTAGTGGTTACTATTTCGCGATCCGGTCTTATGCAAAATCATTGCATAGGATACCCCCACTCGCATGTCTCCTACACGTTTGTATCAAATACAAAGTGGGTCGTATCCATAGTGTCACCAGGATAAGGCACCCAGTCTTATCCCTATACCATAGACCCTTTAGGTTGTTTCTTGAACAATGATCCCACATGTCGCTACATATAGTTTCAGACTCATATTACAGCCTTGGATGTCTAGTTTATTTGATTAGGGTTATTTTTAGGCAAAGACAAATATAAAATAACTAATAACAATTAATGGAAAATATATCAATATTATTTCATTAATATCCGGTCAACAGTTACATTCACTATCTACGAGTTTTAGGGCATAAAACTCAACTTTAAAAGAATTGAAAACTCTCAAAAATAACTTAATATGTCTGTGTGGATCTTCGTTTGGAAGTCTAGAGAATTTGCCCATTGTATTCAACATCTGGAAAATCACTGGTTTAAGTTGAAACTGTGGAGCATCAATCGGTGGCTCCAAAATTACTGGATTTAATGTATGGAAAACTGGTAAAGCGTAGTCCTTTATTGCTCTATTGCGATCTTCAACAATTTAGATTTGATTTTCTTGTTGTGGCATCAGTAGAACTGGAGGAACTGGAGGAATTCTCCCGCCATTCTACTCCCTTCCACGATTCTGTGGATCAACTTGAGGATTGACTCCAGGAGGTTCCGTTGGAAACTCTTGAATATAAGATGCTTCCTTTAGAGATTCTTGTGCGCTCAACTATTGTTGTTCCTTTTTCTTTCGTCTTTGTTCCTTCCTTCGACGACGAAAGGTTCTTTCTATCTCCAGATCAATGTCAAGGAGTGGATACCCCCTATTCATGTACTAACTCCAACCTGCAAAAGAAAAAATAATGCCAACTGAGGTAAATTTCCCTTAGAGACAGAAATGCGGTTGCAATATGACAGAAATTTTATCTTTGATTTTAGATTTTGTAACGACCCGACTAAAGAGGGAATACAAAAATACACAAGGGGTCGCTACAACATGCACGAGTACGAAAAAACATTGTAAACTTTAAATCGGAAAATAACAATGTTTTTCATTTAATTTAAATAGGGCCCAAAACATGAATAAGTTCCTCAAATATATAACGAAATAGAAACATCTGAATAAATTCCAAACGTAGAAACAATCGTTTCAAAACAAAGGTTCAACATAAAACAAGTTCTAGGATGAGAGAAACTGAATCCCTAAGGAAAAACGACATAGTTTGAAACTGTAGTCCCATAGCCAGCCAAGCCCGACCCTTGCCAATCGCCAACGCTATCAAGTACCACCGTAAAAGGAAAGATATGTAGCATGGGTGAGTATATAAGAATATACTCAGTAAGTAGCCCACTTAAGAGCCCAAATTGAAAACATGAGATCTAGTAACTTGAAACAGAGTTTCGGAATTTATGGGTCTTAGCGACATATGGACCTAACTGAACTAAACATTTGGATTTCTAACCCTAGGGCCACAACTGATCACATAAACATGCTCCGTCTAGGGTGTTAACCTATCCCCAACCTGTGCCAACTAGAGTGTTGTGTGGGTCAGTCGGTTAAGGTAAGTAAACTAGAGACTAGGTGGCCACCTCTAGCAGAACTACACCTATCCCAACACAACACCCCTGAATGTAAAGATAAAAATACGGTGGAGCAACTGACGCATGTAAACATGCCTGGTGCCAACTGGCGCACGAACAACGTGGCTAATCATAAGCTCAACACCGTCCTGAACTGAAAGAGCGCACGCTAGCGTGCCTGAAAGTGAGCTCTAACAGTCAACTAATAGAACACACGTAAACGTGCCTGGTAACTAAGTTCTATCAGTCCTGAGATGTGATAGCGAGCATAGCTAGCTATTTTTCTCTGATTAATTAAGCTAGTCTTTTACAATTATTTGCCCAAATTTATGCATTTTTATGTTTTATTTGTAGGAAGTATGTGTTTGAAGCTTAATCAGCAATTGGAGTCAAATGGAGTTTTCAATCTAAAAAAAAATAAAATAAAATTCACAGCGTTTCGACGCTATCGACAAATTTTCACAAATTGCGGGTCGCGACGCTGTCTGTAGCGTCTCGACGCTATCATCAGATTTTCTATATAATCTTCTTTTCATGCTACGGCCAAGGGGAGCCCAATTGGTGAGATTTTAGCCCTAATTTCGACTAGAGACATTTTGTGGGAGCTAAAGGCAAGGCCAAGGAATGGGAATCAAGCGAGAAGACGTGGAGATCGTGGCGGGGACATACGGTGTCGGCGGATTCGAGTTTTCCTTTCTCTTTCCCTTAACTCTTGTAGTTTTTATGGCTTTTCTTTCAATTAGTGTTTGTAGTTTAAAGACTGTGAATTGCTAGTTGTTTGTCTTAGGGATTGATGTAGTTGTTTTAGTTTGTTGGATTGATTTGTGGTATGAATATGCATTTATTTTACCTATGCAATTATGGTTAAATGCTTTCAATTACTTGATCACTAGTTGAATGATTTGAGTGTTGAATCTTGCTCGGGAGAGGGGATTTGGCCTAAGACTTACTTTATTTAATTGCATGACTAAAGTAGAAATTCTAAGTTTGTGACGGGATTTGGAATAACTTTAGAAGTTGCTTGAAGAACTAAACTCAAAGCCTTGCATGTTAATGAACTTAGATAGGGATATCAAGTTGGTTGCATGCATGAGAATCAATTATGCTCGGGGAGAGATAGTTGTGATAAAAGGTTCCTAGACTTGGTAGAATAATTGCATGCTAAATTATTCCCATTAATTAATCATCATTCTTAATCAATGAAATCAATTCCCTAAGAATCTTTCCATTTGAGTCTCCACTTTTATTTTATGTTTTTTTTGTCTTAGATTTTATCTTTATCATTGAGTTTTGCTCCCTAAATAAAATTGAGCAAGATAATTCGCAATACTTGATTTGCTTAAAAATCCAATCCAGAGGACGACATTCGAATTACATTCACTATATTATTACTTGACCCGTGCGCTTGCGGTAAGGAAAAGTCCACATCAAGTTTTTGGCGCCGTTGTCGGGGATTGGCACATTTAGTTAAATTGATATTGTGAAAAAATTGTTTGATCTTAATTTAGGGTGTATTTTTACTTTTTTAGGTTGATTGCATTTTTTTCCTTATTTGTTTCCATATTTGTTTTTCTAGCTTAGTTTTTCTTTTAGTTGTGTAATCTTTTTCTTATTTGTTTCTTGTTATTCCTTTTTAGATTAGTTTTTCCTTATTTATTAGTTTCCTTATTTGTGTTTTGCCATATTTATTTTTGCATTCCATATTAGGTTATTTTGTTTCCTTTTCTAGATTATATTTTCCATATTTAGATTAGTTGTTTTTCTTTTCTTTATTTCTTTCCAGAATTGTTTTCTTTCCTTTTTAGGGTAGTTTTGCTTTTGTATGCGTAGTAGTAGTGAATTGATACCGTTGGATCCCGAGATAGAAAGAACAATTCATAGGATTCGAAGAGAAAATAGAGAAATTATTCACATGGCTGACCAAAATTAACCTGAGGAGCCTAGGCCTATTAGAGATTACTTTCAGCCCGTGTTTCAGGGGCAATAGTCGGGGATTGTCTATGCCCCGATTAATGCCAACAACTTTGAGCTGAGGACTGGTCTCATTCACAAACTTACCCAAACTCAACCTTTAGCTTGCTGTCCAAAGATCCAATAACGCTCCAAACTGACGATTTAATCCCCAAAAGCTAAGAGAACCTTGCAAACACATGCCAAAATCTATGGGTACTCCTTCAACACAAATAAGTCATCCAAAACTTGACTTAGTTCACTTAACCAAAGCCGAAATTGCTTAAACACGCTGAAACTCGAAGATTCAACACCCAATTCGCCGGATACGAAAAGAACGCTTGCTGAACATAATGAATAATGAATGGGTAATCAACTAAACTCAAAAACAAACCAAGGAAAACCTTCTAAACACTTACTGACTGGACAACACATCGGAAAAACGTAGAAAACGCCCATGAAAAGCTGTTGGTCGCGCCTAACGCTACTGCTGTCGGAAAAATTACTGATTCGAACACACCCATGCTGCTACAACACGAAAAACAGAGAAGGGAGAGACTGGGAGTGAGAGATCGGCGAGAGAGAGAGATTTGCGAGAAAACACCAAAAGCTCACCTAGAAAACATCTCCCACCCTTCGCACGTGCGTCTTGTTGGTGCACTGTCCGCTGCGGTTCCAAGCTCATCGGAGGGAGAAGACGCCGGCTTTGAGGACAATGACTAGAGATGTTGGTCGGCCCAATGGAACACGCAGGGAGTTGAGGCTGGGTTTTACAGCAGTAAGGAGGAAGGGGGAAAAAGAGTGTTGCGATGAGGGCTGAAAATCGAAGAAGAAGGAGAAAAAGAAAGTGGTTGCCGGCTGGCTCAACACAAGGGAGAACTAGGGCATCTCCCACTTCAAGGTTATTACCAAAGTGCCCTTTTTCCATTTACCTATAACGTTGACGTTACAATCTTCCCTCCTTAAAAACTTTCGTCCTCGAAAGTCGCTAGTCCTGAAAGAGTTTTGTGTACCTTTCTCTCATGTCTTCTTCTCGCTCCCATGTAGCTTCCTGAACCTGATGATTCTGTCAAAACACTTTGACCAAAGCTATCTCTACCTATTACGAAGGGTTTTGCGATCTCTAACGAGGATTCAAATTGGTTTCTCTTCATAACTCAAGTCTTCATCAAGTCTCAAAGGCTCAAAATCAATCACATGAGACAGGTCTGTCATGTATCTCTGAAGCATAGATACATGGAACACGTTATGAACTGAAGAGAGGGATGGTGGTAAGGCCAAACGATAAGCCACTGGACCAACTCACTCCAAAATCTCAAATGGACCTATAAAAACCTGGGACTTAACTTCCCTTTCTTTCCAAACCTCAAAACCCCCTTCATATGTGCAACTTTCAGAAACACAAGGTCTCCAACTGCAAACTCCAAGTCTTTAGCTTAGTGTCTGCATAACTCTTTTGCCATCTCTGAGCCGTCTTCATCCTCACTCTAATCTTCTGGATTGCTTCGTTAGTAACTTTAACCAACTCAGGTCCAAGAAGTTTGTGTTTGCCAACTGCATCCCGATAAATAGGCGACCTACATCTCTTCCCATACAAGGCTTCGAACGAAGCCATGCCAATAGTTGCTTGGTAACTGTCGTCATAGGAAAATTCCATCAGATGCAAGTGGTTGCCCCAACTGCCTGCAAAGTCCAATGTACAAGCTTGCAACATGTCTTCCAACGTCTGATTCAATCTCTCTGTCTGACCATCAATATGTTGATGAAAAGTTATACTAAAATTCAACTGTGTGCCCAAAGCTTTCTGGAAATCGATCCATAAATTTGAGGTACGGGGGTCTCTATCTGAAACAATTTTAACTGGAATGCAACCTGACAATTTCTTCCATGTATAACTGAGCCCACTTCTCAACAGAATATGTAGGCTTTCCTGACAAGAAATGTGGTGACTAGTGAGCCCATCGACGATCACCCAAATCACTGTGAAACCTCTAGCAATTCTAGGCAAACCGATGAACAAGTCCATGACTACTCCCTGACATTTCTGATGATTATACATTTGTAAGCTTTAATGTATTTTTATGATGATTATACAGAAAACCGAGTTTGAGAAGCAAAACTGAAATTTTAAGAGAATTTGGATGAATTCGAAGGCTTTTTGGGCAATTTGAAGAATAATCATGGAAGATCCAAGCCCTAAAGTCCAAGAAAAGAAGATAATTGAAGTGGGAGGCCCAAAAAGCCCAAAAGATTAATGAAAGGAGGACAAAATCCGCAATTAAGGCTTCTAGAAGGCCTAGCGTCGAGACGCTAGGTGATCAGCGAAGGAAATCCAAAAATCGCGATAGCATCGCGACGCTGTCTACGTAGCGTCGCGATGCTGCGACGACTTCAGCCTTAAGACAACATGATGTCACAGCGTCTTGACGCTGTGACGTAGCGTCTCGACGCTGTCGGCTTATTCAGCAAGAAAGGTCCGGATTTTGCACTTTAAAAAGGGCCCTTCGCTTTGGTAAACATCATCCCATTTTTTGGGGAGCTCTCCCCTAGCTCAATAAAGAGAAAAAGTGAGAAAGTATTGTGGAGAGAAAGGTTGGAATTAAGCGAGATTCCAAGGCTCAAGATTCGAGATGATCGTAGCGGGAGCTTGGGATCGACTTATCGATTATCTCTTTCTTACTTCTTTATAATTCCTTGTTGTAATTTGAGTTAGGCCTATGGATCAAGATCACTTGGGCAAAATCATTCCCATTCGTGAGTAGATCTTGAGACCTAGGGTCGTTATTCTAGTTAATTGGATATTGTAGCGCAATTAATTGGATTATTTAATGAATTTCTTCATATTTCATCTATGCAATTTTTGCTTAATGCTTTTAATCTCTTGATCACGGATTAACTGTTACGTTGGTCTAAATTTATACTCGACAGAGAGAATTTAGATTAGATCCTACTTGCATGGCTAACGATTGCTTGGAGCACGAGAGTGAAAGAGAATTGTTAAAAATTGATTATGAAGTTGCTTAATGCCATACTATGATTAACTGAGGAGATGGACACATGAATTAGTTATGCTAGTATGAGATGTGGAGGAGCTTGAAAGAGAATTCTGCTTAAAATTACTTCTAGATTTATGAAATTGATGATTATTAGTTACATACATCCATGTAATTGAGCTACAAATCCAAGAAAGCTAGATAACACCCTAGGTCAAGCCCCCTTAATTGGATATTTTCATTTTGTTATTGCATGTTTATTTTTATTAATTCCTTAAATTTTTGCACTATCATTCGAGTTGATCTTCTAAATAAAATTAAAACATGATGGTTCTTGGTACTTAATAGAATTAATTCAATTTTCCTGTGGATTCGAAACTCGGTATTACTCACCGTTTTATATTACTTGTGACGACCCGTGCGGTTGCGATAATCGCTCAACAATAAAAAAGGGCGAACGGGCGAACGGGCTAACGGAAGAGGTCATAAAGGCTGGGATCCTTCTTCTAAGTGTCTATGATATGTTTTCTCGATGTTGGCTAAATTGTCAACGGGCTAACTATGAGGCAACTCCTTTCATTAGGACTGCAATTCCTACAAGTTCCATGTCCATCCTTAAGTGAGTCTGGTCTGTGGTTAAGGCCGAAGTGTGTGTCGTCTTTCTACTGAGTGCATCTGCAACCACATTCGCCATAGTTGGGTGGTAAGGAATCTATACATCATAATCCTTCACCAACTTGAGTCATCTTTGTTGCCTCACGTTCAGTCCCTTTTAGGTGAAGAAATACTTAAGACTCTTGTGGTCTGTGAAGATTAGGATCTGCTCACCATACAAGTAATGTCTCCAAATCTTCAGAGCAAAAACAACTGTTGCAAGCTCCAAATCATGAGTTGGGTAGTTGTGTTCGTAGTTCTTCATCTGGCAGGAAGCATAGGCAATCACCTTCATGTTCTGCATAAGAAAACAACCTAAACCTTTCTTGGAAGCATCATTGTGAACAACGGAAGAACCTGATTCATATGAGACAGTGAGCATTGATGTTGAAACAAATCTTTGCTTGAGTTCTGAAAACTTGCTTCACAAGCGTTGCTCCACGCAAACGAACAACCCTTTCGGGTCAACTATGATAGTGGTGTGGTTATCCTGGAAAAAATCTTTCCCAAAGCGACTATAGTAACCTACTAACCCCAAGAAATTTCGAACTTTAGTGATCGTAGTCGGATGAGCCCACTTAGTTACTGCTTCAACCTTCGTTGGACCAACTGAAACTCCTTCTCTCGACACCACGTGTCCTATAGCGAACACCTGTTGAGCAAAAACTCACACTTAAAGAACTTGGCACATAGTTGGTCGTGTCTTAGAGTTGTCAAAACTCTTCTGAGGTGTGCCTCGTGTTCCTCATCTGACTTGGGGTAAACAAAGATGTCACCGATGACCACGATCACATGGGTGTCGAGAAATTCCTTACACACCCTGTCCATCAACTCCATGAACACTACAAATGCATCTGTCAACCCAAAAGACATTATTGTGAACTCGTATTGCCCGTATCTATGTTAAACGCGGTCTCGGGCATATCTTTATCTCTTATTCTCCATTGATGTTAGCCTGACTGTAGATCAAACTTTAAACATACTGATGCTTCTGGCCACTGGTCGAATAGATCATCTGTTCGAGGGGGTGGATGCTTGATCTTGATCATTTCTTTGCTAAACTCCCGGCAGTTTATGCACAAACGCATTAACCCATCGTTCTTCGATAAAAAGAGAACTAGTGCTCACCAAGGTGAAACCTCGGGGCGTATGAAACTCTTGTCCATGAGTTCCTATATCTTACCTTGAGCTCCTTCAACTTTGCTAAAGTCATTCTGTAGAACACCTTGGAAATAGGGATTGTGTATGGCTCAAGCTTCATGCTAAAATCCTTCTCGAATCGGAGGTAACCATGGTATATCTTTAGGAAAACAACCAACAAACTCATTAACCACTGGCAAGAAACTCCATGCTCCTTGGCTAACGAGTCTCTTCTTGCCTCTAGTGCCAACACTACCTTAGAAACAACTCCTAATCTGGTTCGCTTAAACTTGCAGCTCGCTCCTTCTGGTGGCTAGTGCTTGCATAATTTGCATCAGACGATAGTCCAGAGTCCGAGTTTATGAGCTTAAAGCACTTCGCCGCCTTTTACCCATCATTACCACATTTGAGACACACTCTCGTGCCTGTTAGACATCTTCCATCATAATGCTTCTCACACCTTAGGCATAGGGGTTTATCATAATTGGAATTTCGTTGAATGGTCAATCGACTGTTTTAGAAATTCTGATGTGGCCAATTAGAATCTCAATTAAATTCCCTCTTCTAATTTGAGCTAGATCCTTGGTCATTAGCTACAGGGGCTGCTTTTAGGGTCTGCATGCCAAGGAACGTAGCTACTCAAAGGGCTACTACATAATCTGCTAGGGCAAAAACAGTCACGATCCTGGAAACATCTCTTAGGCCCATAATGAATCTTTCTATGGACTCCCACCAAAGGAAGGCGTCATTCTCAAATATGGAGACTTGCATAAAACTTACTGTGCCTCAGAACACTTCAAGTAGTGAAAAAACGCCTAAGTCTAGAACCACCACGCTAACCACTGTGCTAGGTCTACTGACAATCTGATCAATGACGACTGAGGATCATATATTCTTGGAGTCCTGGAGGTATCTTGTTTCCTCGGAAGAGCTTAACTTATTTTGATTTGCATGTAGTGCCTGAATTGCTAAGGCATTTTACATGAGAGTCTATAAAACCTCCATAGTCAAACTGTTTGTGCTAAGGTGCTGGCTCAATGAGTTTCTAACTAATTGGTTGATTACTCGCCTAAGAGTCCATGGCCAGTCTGTCTGTTCTGGGGGTACCTGTCCTCTACCACCCCTATCATGACCTTGTCCTTGTCCTGCAGAACCTCTTCATTGGAGGGGCAAAGCTTAACATATAAGAGGTATCTTGAGGACGAGCTAAAATCATTCATGCTAAACATAACGAGGCAAGCTCATATTAACCAAAGTAACTGAAATTAACTTATTCAAGTTTTCATGCATAACATAGATCATCATTCTTTAAACCCTTTCTTTCTTGGTACTAACATACCTGGCGCTGACGAGGCGTCTTTACTTGTGCTTGGCTGTGGGGAAATCTGATGCTTACGATGTAAGCGAGTCTACAGAACCTAAAAACAAGGCTCTGATACCAACTGTAACGACCCGACTAAAGAGGGAATAAAAACATACATAGGGGGTCGCTACTACATGCACGAGTACAAAAAACTTTGTAAACTTTAAAGCGGAAAATAACAATGTTTCTCATTTAATTCAAATAGGGCCCAAAGCATGAATAAGTTCCTCAAATATATAACGAAATAAAAACAGCTGAATGAATTCCAAAAGTAGAAACAATTGTTTCAAAACAAAGGTTCAACATAGAACAAATTCTAGGATGAGAGAAACTGAATCCCTAAGGAAAAACGACATAGTTTGCAGCTGCAATCCCATAGGCAGCCAAGTCACGACCCTCGCCAATCGCCAACGCTCTCAAGTACCACCTGAAAAGGAAAGATATGTAGCATGGGTGAGTCTATAAGAATATACTCGGTAAGTAGCCCACGTAAGGGCCGAAATTGAAAAAATGAGATCTAGTAACTTGAAACTGAGTATCTGAATTTCTTGGTCTTAGCGACATATGGACCTAACTGGAATAAACATTTGGGTTACTAACCCTAGGACCACAACTAATCACATAAACATGCTCTGTCTAGGGTGTTAACCTATCCCCAACCTTTGCCGACTAGAGTGTTGTGTGGGTCAGTCGATTAAGGTAAGTAAACTAGAGACTAGGTGGCCACCTCTAGCAGAACTACACCTATCCCAACACAACACCCCTGAATGTAAAGATAAAAATACGGTGGAGCAACTGACGCACGTAAACATGCCTGGTGCCAACTGGCGCACGAACAACGTGCCTGATCATAAGCTCAACACCGTCCTGAACTGAAAGAGCGCACGCTAGCGTGCTTGAAATTGAGCTATAACAGTCAACTAATAGAACACACGTAAACGTGCCTGGTAACTAAGTTCTATCAGTCTTGAGATGGGAAAGAAACACACTCTAGCTATGTAAGACTTAAGAAACACACTCTACCTGAGGCCCTAAAACGTAGTCGAGGTCCTTATCTTAATCCTTTCCTCAAAGGTAATTATGATCTCTAAACAACTATAAGGCTACCAAAAATTCGGCAGTAGACGTAGACCTCCTTCAAAGAGTTCGAGTTGGGAACAACTCTCATTCCTAAAAACTTCATGCATAGCAACCTCAATAGGGTTGAAGATGTCCAAATCACAAACATAGGAATGACAAGAAAAAGATTTCATAGGACCTAGTATTTCGCCGGGGGTGAATAGTTTTGTTCATAAAAAGGAAGATGGATCCATTGCGGCTATGCTTTGATTGACAAGAGTTTAATAAATGTCAGTAATGAACAAGTGTTTTCTCCTCACATGAATAATCTTTTGACCAACTTCATGGAGCGAAAGTATGCTAAAAAAACAAGTTATATTTGGAATACCATCAGTTGTGCATCGAGGAGGTTAATATCTCCAAAGGCCACCTCCTTAACCAAGTACAACCATTATGGATTTTCTTTTTTGTGATGCCTTATGGACTCATGAATACCCTTGCAACTATCATGGATCTCATGAACCAGGTTTTCAAGAGTTTTCTAGACTTGCTCATCAAAGTGTTTATAGATAGCATATTTGGTTTATGTCAAGCCTAAGGAGCAACATGAGTTGTATCTTCGGCAAGTTTAGATGACCTTGAGAAGTAGTGAGTTATATGCCAAATTTTCTAATTATGAGTTTTGACTGGACAAATTTTCTTTTCGCAAGCATGCAGTTGCTAAAGGTAATATTGTGATGGGTAAGTCCCCATGGAAAAGGGGCAACTTTCGTCTAGTTTGTGATTGCGTGTAACTGATAAGTTTTTCTCTTCAATAAATCTTTCTCTTAATATATCTCCTATTGTTTCTCAATTTTTGGAGAATGTGGGGTTGTATAATTAGGCCCCCGCCTGGAACGCCAAATGAAATAGGTGGTCGGGTTCGTAAGTTCTTTGTTCCAAACATAGTGGACCTTTTAAAAGTGGAAGTAGTTTGCAGTCGGCCTAGACTTGACATAGTGGCAGAGATTTGTAGTTCCCTTAGTCTAACAGGTTACTGTGGGAAGTTTGTTCAAAACGTTTCCAGTATGACCCAGTGGACTCACAGAAATCACCAAGTGAAAATGCAAAAAAAAAAAAAGAGTTTTCATAGGAATATGAAGCACTTCCTCGCATAGGAAGTGCTCAACATAAGACAAAGAAGATGGTTGGAATTGGTAAAGGCTTGTGATTGTGAGACCAAATAACATCCTAACAAGGAGAATGCAATGATTGATGCACTAGTAGGAGAGCAGTAAGTATGATGTCCTTGGTGTCATCTCATGGTACATCACTAATGGGAGCTTGATCGTCCAGATGCCATCGAATACGAGTCCACAAAATCCTGAATCGACCTTTATAAACTGCAAACCTAAATGTCCAATTAGATGGTCTGCTCCCAATCCAATCAACAATAATAACGTGCAAATGTGCTAAGCCCCTCGATGGAGTTAAAAACAAACAAATTCCTTGTATCTATATGCATTATTACTTAATCAATCATTGATTATTTTTATATATTTTGTTTTACTCCACATCATTTTAATTTTATTTGTTTTTGTATGGTGTATTGATTTATGCTGCATGCATCCTGAATTCATGGAAAGAAAAAAGACTTAACCTAAGGTGCATCGAGTATAATGAATGAATGAAATTCGATTCACGTGAAAAAACAGAGACAAGTCTTAAATGTTAAAATTTAAAAAATTCGCACAACATTTTCATCCACTTACAACTTTAGTAACATCTCGACATTAGAGTTGTAAAATTTCAATATTTGAAATTAGGAGAAAAAAAATACTACTTTCATGCGTCGTTAATGATGCTGATTGATAATATCAATGTTATTTGTTTTTACTCATATGAACTTTTCCTTTTTAAATCGATATATGATGCTTTTCCTTTATTAGCATGTGCGGAAATGGATGAAGTTTGATATTTTGATTCCAATTTTTTATCAAATAAATAATTTGAAATAGTATGTTAAAAGATGAGAAAAATCATTTAAAAAAAATATTTAATGACTAAATTTTATTTTTGAACACGAAATTCGTCTTTCATCCAACATTTTAAAAAAGATTATAAAATCTAAACAATATGAAAACATAATTTTAACAAGTGATGAATAAGAGCTCGTTTAATCACATTATTGTTCTGGCAAAAAAATTGACCTAGTTCGTTTCATGGGAAAAGTTTTTTATGAAAAGTATCGGCGGTAAACTTAAGCATGCCTGGTCGAACGAGTTTGTCGAGTCCTCGTGTTGGGGGCATTCAAATAACAAACCTACGCCAGTTGATCTATGCTCATGTGGGCTCGTTTGATTACTATAATTATTTTTAGGGAAAAATACACTTTTGGTCCCTGAGTTTTGGGTTAAGTGACACTTTGGTCCCAAAGTTTTCAAACTCAACAAAAATACCTCAGGGGTATTTTTGTTGAGTTTGAAAACTCAGGGACCAAAGTGTCACTTAACCAAAACCTCAGGGACCAAAAGTGTATTTTTTCCTTATTTTTATTTTCTCGATTAATTATGAAATCCAAACGTAGAAAATAGAAAATCCATTGGGATAGCTACATTCTCCAAAATGACACACAAGACCTCTTTTAATAACTAACTAACTAACTCTATGTAGATATATATTTATACATAGAAATATATGTTTGAAAACATGTTGGGGCGATTCGAATAACAAACTAACCCCAGTTCATCTAGTGTCATGTTGGCTCGTTTGATAAGTATAATTATTTCTACCTTTGCGATGAATGAAAGAATACAACAAACATTATTATTCACTACATTTATCTATGTGTTTTAACAACGGTGATGTAAACTTGATAGTATTTTTTTTTTCTCTAAGGAAATAAATTTTCTTTGATTTTAGATTCTTTACCATCAAACAACATAATCAAATGGTAAAAAAAAAATTGTAAATTTATAAATCTATCAGATAGATTTATCATGCAGTCGGATTTAATTAGGTGGTTTAAGAAGTTGAATGTATTATGAACTCGGTAACAATACAGTTATGAAATGCACAAATATAGAAAAAGATACAACAAAACCCAATTGCACTCTCCAAATTTTGGAAATGGTCTTTCTCTCTCCTGTATATGCAAACTATTTATGACCCCATGCACGACACCATAAGTCATCTATGTGATACACCAATATCCCGGAAACTAACCTTCAATAACTCGCCCAGTTTTTGCAATTAATTTATTATTCGTCAATGTCTTTGCAACGTGGTTCTTTCCTTTTCATCTCATGCCTCCTCCTTACCATGTCTTTTTCGTCCACACTTGTGGCAACTTCTAGAACCATACTCGCATTAGTACCCAATCAAAAAGTCTCAAATGTAGCAACGCCTGCTAGTGTGGCAACATTCAACAAAAGACCATCTCAACAGATAACTGAAGATCATAAGGCATCAAGTTCTAACGGTTACAACACTTTTAAAGTTTCGATGCCATCGAATACGAGTCCACAAAAGCCTGAATCGACCTTTATAAACTGCAAACCTAAAGGTCCAATTAGATGGTCTGCTCCGAATCCAATCCACAATAATAACGTGCCTATGTGCTAAGCCCCTCGATGGAGTTAAAAACAAACAAATTCCTTGTATCTATATTCATTATTACTTAATCAATCATTGATTATTTTTATATATTTTGTTTTACTCCACATCATTTTAATTTTATTTGCTTTTGTATGGTGTATTGATTCAGGCTGCATGCATCCTGAATTCATGTAAAGAAAAAAGACTTAACCTAAGGTGCATCGAGTATAATGAATGAATGAAATTTGATTCAAGTTAAAAAAACAGAGACAAGTCTTAAATGTTAAAATTTCAAAAATTCGCACAATACTTTCATCCACTTACAACTTTAGTAACATCTCGACATTAGAGTTGTAAAATTTCAATATTTGAAATTAGGAAAAAAAAAATACTTCTTTCATTTGTCGTTAATGATGTTGATTGATAATATCAATGTTATTTGTTTTTACTTATATGAAATTTTCCTTTTTAAATCGATATATGATGCTTTTCCTTTATTAGCATAGGCGGAAATGGATGAAGTTTGATATTTTGATTACAATTTTATATCAAATAAATAATTAGAAAGAGTATGTTAAAAGATGAGAAAAATCATTTAAAAAAAATATTTAATGACTAAATTTTATTTTTGAACACGAAATTCGTCTTTCATCCAACATTTTAAAAAAGATTATAAAATCTAAACAATATGAAAACATAATTTTAACAAGTGATGAATAAGAGCTCGTTTAATCACATTATTGTTCTGGCCGAAAAACTGACCTAGTTCGTTTCTTGGGAAGAGTTTTTTATGAAAAGTATCGACGGTAAACTTAAGCATGCCTGGTCGAACGAGTTTGTCGAGTCCTCGTGTTGGGGGCATTCAAATAACAAACCTGCGCTAGTTGATTTATGGTCATGTGGGCTCGTTTGATTACTATAATTATTTTTACTTTTGCGATAAATTATGAAATCCAAACGTAGAAAATAGAAAATCCATTGGGATAGCAAGATTCTCCAAAATGACACACAAGACCTCTTTTAATAACTAACTAACTAACTCTATATAGATATATATTTATACATATAAATATATGTTTCACAACATGTTGGGGCGATTTGAATAACAAACTAACCCCAGTTCATCTAGTCTCATGTTGCCTCGTTTGATAAGTATAATTATTTCTACCTTTGCGATGAATGAAAGAATACAACAAACATTATTTTTCAATACATTTATCTATGTGTTTTAACAACGGTGATGTAAACTGTTTTTTTATAGTATTTTTTTTTTCTAAGGAAATAAATTTTCGTTGATTTTAGATTCTTTACCATCAAACAACATAATCAAATGGTAAACAAAGATTGTAAATTTATAAATCTATCAGCAATTTTTATCATGCTGTCGGATTTAATTAGGTGGTTTAAGAAGTTTCAATGTATTATGAACTCGACAACAATACAGTTATGAAATGCACAAATATAGAAAAAGATACAACAAAACCCAACTGCACTCTCCACATTTTTGAAATGGTCTTTCTCTCTCCAGTATATGCAAACCTATTTAAGACCCCATGCACGACACCATAAGTCATCTATGTGATACACCAATATCCCAGAAACTCAACTTCAATAACTCGTCCAGTTTTTGCAATTAATTTGTTATTCGTCAATGTCTTTGCAACATGGTTCTTTCCTTTTCATCTCATGCCTCCTCCTTACCATGTCTTTTTCTTCCACACTTGTGGCAACTTCTAGAACCATACTCGCATTAGTACTCAATCCAAAAGTCTCAAATGTCGCAACGCCTGCTAGTGTAGCAACATTCAACAAACAACCATCTCAACAGATAACTGAAGATCATAAGGCATCAAGTTCTAACGGTCACAACACTTTTAAAGTTTCGATGCCATCGAATACGAGTCCACAAAAGCCTGAATCGACCTTTATAAACTGCAAACCTAAAGGTCCAATTCGATGGTCTGCTCCCAATCCAATCCACAATAATAACGTGCCTATGTGCTAAGCCCCTCGATTTAGTTAAAAACTCACAAATTCCTTGTATCTATATGCATTATTACTTAATCAATCATTGATTATTTTTATATATTTTGTTTTACTCCATATCATTTTAATTTTATTTCCTTTTGTATGGTGTATTGATTTACGCTGCATGCATCCTGAATTTATAGAAAGTAAAAAGACTTAACCTAAAGTGGATCGAGTATAATGAATGAATGAAATTTGATTCACGTGAAAAAACAGAGACAAGTCTTAAGTGTTAAAATTTCAAAAATTTGCACAACATTTTCATCCACTTACAAATTTAGTAACATCTCGACATTAGAGTTGTAAAATTTCAATATTTGAAATTAGGAAAAAAAAAACTACTTCCATTCGTCGTTAATGATGTTGATTGATAATATCAATGTTATTTGTTTTTACTTATATGAACTTTTCCTTTATAAATTGATATATGATGCTTTTCCTTTTGTAGCATCTGCGGAAATGGATGAAGTTTGATATTTTGATTACAATTTTATATCAAATAAATAATTAGAAAGAGTATGTTAAAAGATGAGAAAAATCATTTAAAAAAAATATTTAATGACTAAATTTTATTTTTGAACACGAAATTCGTCTTTCATCCAACATTTTAAAAAAGATTATAAAATCTAAACAATATGAAAACATAATTTTAACAAGTGATGAATAAGAGCTCGTTTAATCACATTATTGTTCTGGCCGAAAAACTGACCTAGTTCGTTCCTTGGGAAGAGTTTTTTATGAAAAGTATCGGCGGTAAACTTAAGCATGCCTGGTCGAACGAGTTTGTCGAGTCCTCGTGTTGGGGGCATTCAAATAACAAACCTGCGCCAGTTAATTTATGGTCATGTGGACTCGTTTGATTACTATAATTATTTTTACTTTTGCAATTAATTATGAAATCCAAATGTAGAAAATAGAAAATCCATTGGGATAGCAAGATTCTCCAAAATGACACACAAGACCTCTTTTAATAACTAACTAACTAACTCTATGTAGATATATATTTATACATATAAATATATGTTTCACAACATGTTGGGGCGATTTGAATAACAAACTAACCCCAGTTCATCTAGTCTCATGTTGGCTCGTTTGATAAGTATAATTATTTCTACCTTTGCGATGAATGAAAGAATACAACAAACATTATTTTTCTATACATTTATCTATGTGTTTTAACAACGGTGATGTAAACTGTTTTTTGATAGTATTTTTTTTTTCTAAGGAAATAAATTTTCTTTGATTTTAGATTCTTTACCATCAAACAACATAATCAAATGGTAAACAAAGATTGTAAATTTATAAATCTATCAGCAATTTTTATCATGCTGTCGGATTTAATTAGGTGGTTTAAGAAGTTTCAATGTATTATGAACTCGACAACAATACAGTTATGAAATGCACAAATATAGAAAAAGATACAACAAAACCCAACTGCACTCTCCACATTTTGGAAATGGTCTTTCTCTCTCCAGTATATGCAAACCTATTTAAGACCCCATGCACGACACCATAAGTCATCTATGTGATACACCAATATCCCAGAAACTCAACTTCAATAACTCGTCCAGTTTTTGCAATTAATTTGTTATTCGTCAATGTCTTTGCAACATGGTTCTTTCCTTTTCATCTCATGCCTCCTCCTTACCATGTCTTTTTCTTCCACACTTGTGGCAACTTCTAGAACCATACTCGCATTAGTACTCAATCCAAAAGTCTCAAATGTCGCAACGCCTGCTAGTGTAGCAACATTCAACAAACAACCATCTCAACAGATAACTGAAGATCATAAGGCATCAAGTTCTAACGGTCACAACACTTTTAAAGTTTCGATGCCATCGAATACGAGTCCACAAAAGCCTGAATCGACCTTTATAAACTGCAAACCTAAAGGTCCAATTCGATGGTCTGCTCCCAATCCAATCCACAATAATAACGTGCCTATGTGCTAAGCCCCTCGATTTAGTTAAAAACTCACAAATTCCTTGTATCTATATGCATTATTACTTAATCAATCATTGATTATTTTTATATATTTTTTTTTACTCCATATCATTTTAATTTTATTTCCTTTTGTATGGTGTATTGATTTACGCTGCATGCATCCTGAATTTATAGAAAGTAAAAAGACTTAACCTAAAGTGGATCGAGTATAATGAATGAATGAAATTTGATTCACGTGAAAAAACAGAGACAAGTCTTAAGTGTTAAAATTTCAAAAATTTGCACAACATTTTCATCCACTTACAACTTTAGTAACATCTCGACATTAGAGTTGTAAAATTTCAATATTTGAAATTAGGAAAAAAAAAAACTACTTCCATTCGTCGTTAATGATGTTGATTGATAATATCAATGTTATTTGTTTTTACTTATATGAACTTTTCCTTTATAAATCGATATATGATGCTTTTCCTTTTGTAGCATCTGCGGAAGTGGATGAAGTTTGATATTTTGATTACAATTTTATATCAAATAAATAATTAGAAAGAGTATGTTAAAAGATGAGAAAAATCATTTAAAAAAAATATTTAATGACTAAATTTTATTTTTGAACACGAAATTCGTCTTTCATCCAACATTTTAAAAAAGATTATAAAATCTAAACAATATGAAAACATAATTTTAACAAGTGATGAATAAGAGCTCGTTTAATCACATTATTGTTCTGGCCGAAAAACTGACCTAGTTCGTTCCTTGGGAAGAGTTTTTTATGAAAAGTATCGGCGGTAAACTTAAGCATGCCTGGTCGAACGAGTTTGTCGAGTCCTCGTGTTGGGGGCATTCAAATAACAAACCTGCGCCAGTTAATTTATGGTCATGTGGACTCGTTTGATTACTATAATTATTTTTACTTTTGCAATTAATTATGAAATCCAAACGTAGAAAATAGAAAATCCATTGGGATAGCAAGATTCTCCAAAATGACACACAAGACCTCTTTTAATAACTAACTAACTAACTCTATGTAGATATATATTTATACATATAAATATATGTTTCACAACATGTTGGGGCGATTTGAATAACAAACTAACCCTAGTTCATCTAGTCTCATGTTGGCTCGTTTGATAAGTATAATTATTTCTACCTTTGCGATGAATGAAAGAATACAACAAACATTATTTTTCTATACATTTATCTATGTGTTTTAACAACGGTGCAGTAACTTTTTTTTGTATAGTATTTTCTTGTATTGCTAAGGAAATAAAATTTCTTTGATTTTAGATTCTTTTCCATCAAACAACATAATCAAATGGTAAACAAAAATTGTAAATTTATAAATCTATCAGCAAATTTTATCATGCAGTCGGATTTAATTAGGTGGTTTAAGAAGTTGAATGTATTATGAACTCGACAACAATACAGTTATGAAATGAACAAATATAGAAAAAGATACAACAAAACCCAACTGCACTCTCCAATTTTTGGAAATGGTCTTTCTCTCTCCACTATATGCAAACCTATTTAAGACCCCATGCACGACACCATAAGTCATCTATGTGATACACCAATATCCTAGAAACTCAACTTCAATAACTCGCCCAGTTTTTGCAATTAATTTGTTATTCGCCAATGTCTTTGCAACATGGTTCTTTCCTTTTCATCTCATGCCTCCTCTTTACCATGTCTTTTTCTTCCACACTTGTGGCAACTTCTAGAACCATACTCGCATTAGTACCCAATCCAAAAGTCTCAAATGTCGCAACGCCTGCTAGTGTAGCAACATTCAACAAACAACCATCTCAACAGATAACTGAAGATCATAAGGCATCAAGTTCTAACGGTCACAACACTTTTAAAGTTTCGACGCCATCGAATACGAGTCCACAAAAGCCTGAATCGACCTTTATAAACTGCAAACCTAAAGGTCCAATTAGATGGTCTGCTCCCAATCCAATCCACAATAATAACGTGCCTATGTGCTAAGCCCGTCGATTTAGTTAAAAACTCACAAATTCCTTGTATCTATATGCATTATTACTTAATCAATCATTGATTATTTTTATATATTTTGTTTTACTCCATATCATTTTAATTTTATTTCCTTTTGTATGGTGTATTGATTTACGCTGCATTCATCCTAAATTTATGGAAAGTAAAAAGACTTAACCTAAAGTGGATCGAGTATAATGAATGAATGAAATTTGATTCACGTGAAAAAACATAGACAAGTCTTAAGTGTTAAAATTTCAAAAATTTGCACAACATTTTCATCCACTTACATTTTTAGTAACATCTCGACATTAGAGTTGTCAAATATCAATATTTGAAATTAGGAAAAAAAAAACCTACTTCCATTCGTCGTTAATGATGTTGATTGATAATATCAATGTTATTTGTTTTTACTTATATGAACTTTTCCTTTTTAAATCGATGTATGATGCTTTTCCTTTTGTAGCATGTGTGGAAATGGATGACGTTTGATATTTTGATTACAATTTTATATAAAATAAATAATTAGAAAGAGTATGTTAAAAGATGAGAAAAATAATTAAAAAAAAATATTTAATGACTAAATTTTATTTTTGAACACGAAATTCGTCTTTCATCCAACATTTTAAAAAAGATTATACAATCTAAACAATATGAAAACATAATTTTAACAAGTGATGAATAAGAGCTCGTTTAATCACATTATTGTTCTGGCCGAAAAACTGACCTAGTTCGTTCCTTGGGAAGAGTTTTTTATGAAAAGTATCGGCGGTAAACTTAAGCATGCCTGGTCGAACGAGTTTGTCGAGTCCTCGTGTTGGGGGCATTCAAATAACAAACCTGCGCCAGTTGATTTATGGTCATGTGGGCTCGTTTGATTACTATAATTATTTTTACTTTTGCGATTAATTATGAAATCCAAACGTAGAAAATAGAAAATCCATTGGGATAGCAAGATTCTCCAAAATGACACATAAGACCTCTATTAATAACTAACTAACTAACTCTATGTAGATATATATTTATACATATAGATATATGTTTCACAACATGTTGGGGCGATTTGAATAACAAACTAACCCCATTTCATCTATTCTCTTGTTGGCTCGTTTGATAAGTATAATTATTTCTACCTTTGCGATGAATGAAAGAATACAACAAACATTATTTTTCACTACATTTATCTATGTGTTTTAACAACGGTGATGTAACTTTTTTTTGTATAGTATTTTCTTGTTTTGCTAAGGAAATAAAATTTATTTGATTTTAGATTCTTTACAATCAAACAACATAATCAAATGGTAAACAAAAATTGTAAATTTATAAATCTATCAGCAAATTTTATCATGCAGTCGGATTTAATTAGTTGGTTTAAGAAGTTGAATGTATTATGAACTCGACAACAATACAGTTATGAAATGCACAAATATAGAAAAAGATACAACAAAACCCAACTGCACTCTCCAAATTTTGGAAATGGTCTTTCTCTCTCCTGTATATGCAAACCTATTTAAGACCCCATGCACGACACCATAAGTCATCTATGTGATACACCAATATCCCAGAAACTCAACTTCAATAACTCATCCAGTTTTTGCAATTAATTTGTTATTCGTCAATGTCTTTGCAACATGGTTCTTTCCTTTTCATCTCATGCCTCCTTCTTACCATGTCTTTTTCTTCCACACTTGTGGCAACTTCTAGAACCATACTCGCATTAGTACCCAATCCAAAAGTCTCAAATGTCGCAACGCCTGCTAGTGTAGCAACATTCAACAAACAACCATCTCAACAGATAACTGAAGATCATAAGGCATCAAGTTCTAACGGTCACAACACTTTTAAAGTTTCGACGCCATCGAATACGAGTCCACAAAAGCCTGAATCGACCTTTATAAACTGCAAACCTAAAGGTCCAATTAGATGGTCTGCTCCCAATCCAATCCACAATAATAACGTGCCTATGTGCTAAGCCCGTCGATTTAGTTAAAAACTCACAAATTCCTTGTATCTATATGCATTATTACTTAATCAATCATTGATTATTTTTATATATTTTGTTTTACTCCATATCATTTTAATATTATTTCCTTTTGTATGGTGTATTGATTTACGCTGCATGCATCCTGACTTTATGGAAAGTAAAAAGACTTAACCTAAAGTGGATCGAGTATAATGAATGAATGAAATTTGATTCACGTGAAAAAACAGAGACAAGTCTTAAGTGTTAAAATTTCAAAAATTTGCACAACATTTTCATCCACTTACAACTTTAGTAACATCTCGACATTAGAGTTGTAAAATTTCAATATTTGAAATTAGGAAAAAAAAAACTACTTCCATTCGTCGTTAATGATGTTGATTGATAATATCAATGTTATTTGTTTTTACTTATATGAACTTTTCCTTTTTAAATCGATATATGATGCTTTTCCTTTTGTAGCATGTGCGAAAATGGATGAAGTTTGATATTTTGATTACAATTTTATATCAAATAAATAATTAGAAAGAGTATGTTCAAAGATGAGAAAAAACATTTTTAAAAAATATTTAATGACTAAATTTTATTTTTGAACACAAAATTTTTTTTTCATCCAACATTTTTGAAAAACAATTTACCACCAATCCCA
This sequence comes from Luffa acutangula, assembly GCA_036850905.1. Taxonomy (NCBI): domain Eukaryota; kingdom Viridiplantae; phylum Streptophyta; class Magnoliopsida; order Cucurbitales; family Cucurbitaceae; genus Luffa; species Luffa acutangula. Next base: position 23,004,330 of record CM072087.1, read on the forward strand.
ACCCACTTCTAGCAGATATGAAGATTTTAACCAGCACAACCAGAAAATAACAATAAACCAGCACTCAACCAAAAAACAAATCAGTAAAACAGAGAGGGAAAAAGAAGAATGAGACAGAGTTTATAGTGGTTCGATCCAAAATCGGATCTACATCCACTTTAGGCACTTTTACTATCGATCAACAGAGCTTTACAAGGTTTAAAAACAGAGGATAATACCTCATACAAGAATTACACTGAATTCTTACAATCCTTCAAACCACTCAGCTACTTCAACTCCCAAAACAGAGCATCCACACTTCACTCCCAGGAAGACGAGCTCTTCTCAGCAAGCAGCACTTTCTCAGGTTGAAGAATTTTCCTTACCACGCTCATCCCCTTCAGAATCGGCTCATTCCCAATTAAATGAAGAATTCCAGATGAAGAAGCTTCTTGCACGAGACTTGCACATGACAACCTTGCATACGTCACTCTAATAACAGAATGAACCACCTTGCTGCAAATATAACAAAAAAAGGCCCACAAAGATTCCTTGACCTTTCATTAATATTAGCAGCACAGTACACTCAGCAATAAGGTGTACAATCATTGTCCAGCTATCTCCAAAAAGCTTGTAATAACCTTCATCAAAAGATGTGGCATTCCAGGTGGATAAGAATAACAAATCAGCTTATTTAACTCCAGTAAATAGCTTAAATGCTGGCAAAAATCCAACAGTTCTCCACCTTGACAGCATATATACAAACCAATTAGCTCATCATCTATCAAGTAAAAGTGCCTTTGTCCATCTTCAATTATACAAGACCAATTTTGAGAGTTCTTAAGCAACTCTCAAATTTATTCAAGGGCAGTGTTTTAGTAAGAGCATCAGCAGCATTATCAGAAGATGCTATCTTTTCTAACTTCACTTTTCCTTCAGCTATTATGTCCCTTATAAAGTGGTAACGCACATCTATGTGCTTAGTTCTTTCATGGAATGTTTGATTTTTAGACAAAAATACAGCAGACTGACTATCACAAAATATAACCAACTGATCTTTTAAGCTCTCACCAAGTTCTTCACAAATTTCAAGTAACCACAATGCTTCTTTAAAGGCTTCAGTTACAGCCATGTACTCAGACTCAGTTGTAGATAAAGCTACAACGGATTGTAATGATGATTTCCAACTGATTGTGTTACCAAGGAAAGTGAAGGACAAACCTGTAAGAGATCTCCTTCTATCTCGATCAGTAGCGTAGTCTGCATCCACATATCCAACCACTTTTGTTTTCTGGGATGAATCAGATGTATATTGAAGTCCATAAGCTGCAGTACCCTTGACATATCTCATCAGCCACTTAACAGCCAGCCAGTGCTCTTTCCCGGGATTAGACATGTACCTGCTAACAACACTCAAACCGTGAGCTAAATCTGGTCGTGTGCAGACCATCAGGTACATCAGGCTTCCCACTGCATTTGCATAAGGTATGGACTCCATTTGCTGTTTCTCTTGAGGAGATTTAGGAGATTGATGACCTGAAAGCTTAAAATGATTAGCAATAGGAACATTAACAGGTTTACAAGTTGCCATACCAAACCTCTTCAGCATTTTCCAGATATAATCTGGCTGAGACAAATTCAATGTTCCATTCTTTCGGTCTCTTATAATATCAATCCCTAGTATTCGACGTGCATCTCCCAAGTCCTTCATCTCAAACTGTCCTTTGAGCTTGTGCTTGATATCATCTATGGCAGCTGTATCTTGGGAAGCTACAAGCATATCATCAACATATAACAACAAATATATAGATGGTTTAGTCTTAAAATGTCTGTAATACACACAATGGTCAAGCTTGCTTTTAGAGAAGCCACAAGACATCATAAATGAGTCAAATTTTAAATACCATTGCCTAGGAGCTTGCTTCAGTCCATACAAAGACTTTTTAAGAAGACAAACCATATGCTCCATACCTTTAACTACAAAACCTGTTGGTTGATGCATGTATAAGGTCTCAGATAAATCACCATGGAGGAAAGCAGTCTTAACATCAAGCTGCTGTAGGTCCATATCATAGGCTGCAACAAGAGATAACAAAATTCTAATGGATGAATGCCTCACCACTGGAGAGAAAATCTCTTCATAGTCAACTCCTTGTTTTTGAGTAAATCCCTTTGCCACTAACCTTGCTTTAAACCGTACGGGCAAAGATGTGTTGGAACTATGTTTGAACTTATATATCCACTTGCAGCCTATTAGTTTTTGGTTTTTAGGTCTCTCCACCAGCTCCCAAGTCTCATTTTTAAGTAAGGACTCCATTTCCTCCTCCATGGCTTCAATCCATTTATCACTGTCTTTGGATTTAACTGCTTCATTGTAGGTTATTGGTTCAGAATCAGCACTTTGAAACTCTGCTTGCAGTGCATAGTGAACCAAATCAGCAGTTGCATAGCGAGCTGGTGGCTTTATTTCCCTTCTCGGTCTGTCTCTGGCTAAACTATAGTTCTGTAAACTTCCAGCTGAGTCAACACTGCTGGAACTCTCAGTCTGTGGTTGCTCACATTGCTGTTCAGTAACTTCTTGTACTTCAGTGGCCTTTGCTTTATTTTGTTGTTCAAGGTTAACTTCTAACTCTGATTTTTCTTGAGTTATTTCAGTATCATTAGTAGTATTATTTTGAAGAGGAAACTTTAACTCATCAAAAATAACATCCCTACTAATAATACACTTTTCTTCTCCTTTCTCAATGCACCATAAACGATATCCTTTAGTTCCACTTGGATATCCAAGGAAAAGACACTTTTTTGCCCGATGATCAAGTTTACCTTCTTTTGAATGAGCATATGCAGCACAACCGAAGACTCTAAGGTGGCTCAGATCCGGTATATGTCCAGTCCATTTCTCTATTGGCGTCTTAAACTCAATTGCAGAGGATGGACTCCTATTTATCAGGTATGTTGCTGTCATTAAGGCTTCTCCCCAGAATTTCTTTGGCATTTGGGCATTAGACATTAAACATCTAATCCTCTCTAACAAAGTCCTGTTCATCCTTTCGGCCAAACCATTCTGCTGTGGAGTTCCTCTAACGGTCAAATGTCTTTGAATACCTTCCTTTACACAATAATCTTTGAATTCATTACTCAAGAACTCAAGACCATTGTCAGTTCTTAATGTTTTTACCTTCTTTTCTGTTTGCTTTTCAACAAAAGTTTTCCACTGAACAAACTTCTGAAAAGTTTCATCTTTTGTTTTCAAAAGGAAGGTCCAAACCATTCTAGAGTAATCATCAACTAATGACAAAAAATACCTAGCACCTCCCATGGTTGGTTGTTGTTCTGGCCCCCACAAATCAGCATGAACATATTCTAAAATTCTCTTAGAGTAGTGCTTTCCTTTACCAAAACTAACTCTAGTAGTTTTACCATAGATGCAATGTTCACATACATCCAAGGTTCCTATATTAGTTTTGCCAAGAAGACCTTGTTTACTCAGTTGTTTCAAACCTATTTCACTTACATGACCCAATCTGTGATGCCATAATTTTGCAGCTTGTTGATCCTTAAGAGAGCTTATGGCTGAGGTTCCCACAACTGTATTCCCTTCCAAAACATAGAGACTGTTTTCAAGTTTTCCTTTAGCCTTAACAATGGAGCCCTTCACAATTTTAATGGTGCCATTTTCTAATTTGCACATGTACCCAGCTTTATCAAACACTCCAAGAGATAGAAGGTTTCTTTTTAAATCTGGAACGTACCTCACAGCAGCAAGTTCCCTAATCTGTCCATCAAACATTTTAATTTGCACAGTACCGATTCCCTTTACACCACACTCTTGATGGTTGCCTAAAAGAACCTTTCCACCTTCTATTTCTTCAAAATTTTGAAACCAATGTTTGTTGGGTGTCATATGAAATGAACACCCTGAATCAAGGATCCATTCGGTTTTAAAATCTCCATCGGATACAGTTAAAACTTCAGCTGATTCAAAGTTCTCTGTTACATTAGCAGCATGGTCATCTTCTTCCTTTTTATTCCCATTTTTCCTCTTGTTTTTTAATTCATAGCAGTTTCGTCTAAGGTGACCCTCCTTATGACAATAATAACATCTTTTGGTTTTTCCTTGAGACTTTGATCTCCCACGGCTGTTACTCCTATGGTTTTTCTTTTCTGGTCTTCCTCGTGCTATTAAGGCCTCACTCTCTTTGCCTTTACTTTTCTTCATCTCAAGGTCCCTAGACCTTAAAGCACTTAAAACAACATCTAGAGTCAAGCTGTCTCTTCCATACTTAATGGCATTTCTAATCTCATTATAGGATTCTGGAAGTGAATTTAAAAGGATAATAGCCTTGTTTTCATCGCTCATTTCTTCACCTATATTGCTGAGATCAAGTACGGCTCTATTGAACTCATCAAGGTTCTGTTCTAAATCTTTGGATGAATCCATCTTAAACCCAAAGAATTTTTCTTTTATATACAGCTTGTTTGTTAGGGATTTTGTGAGGTAAATTTGGTCTAGTTTTGTCCACAATTCCAGGGCTGTTTTTGCATCATGTACCTGCCTCAATACATTATCAGCAAGGTACAGAATAATGGTGCTGAAGGCTATTTCCTTCAGTTCAGCGATTTCTTCTTTTTTCATGGTTTCTGGGAATTCAGGCTTAATGTCTAGGGCTTTTGACACTTTTTGTTGAACTAACAGTGCCCTCATTTTCTTTTTCCAAAGGGAGAAATCCCCTTTTCCATCGAAACGCTCAACTTCAAACTTAGCAGCCATAGAGCAATAAAAGAAATCAGCAATCAAAACCCAGACAATCAAGAAGAAATGGCAATTTCAAGCTCTGATACCAAACTGAAAAACAATTTACCACCAATCCCAACCCACTTCTAGCAGATATGAAGATTTTAACCAGCACAACCAGAAAATAACAATAAACCAGCACTCAACCAAAAAACAAATCAGTAAAACAGAGAGGGAAAAAGAAGAATGAGACAGAGTTTATAGTGGTTCGATCCAAAATCGGATCTACATCCACTTTAGGCACTTTTACTATCGATCAACAGAGCTTTACAAGGTTTAAAAACAGAGGATAATACCTCATACAAGAATTACACTGAATTCTTACAATCCTTCAAACCACTCAGCTACTTCAACTCCCAAAACAGAGCATCCACACTTCACTCCCAGGAAGACGAGCTCTTCTCAGCAAGCAGCACTTTCTCAGGTTGAAGAATTTTCCTTACCACGCTCATCCCCTTCAGAATCGGCTCATTCCCAATTAAATGAAGAATTCCAGATGAAGAAGCTTCTTGCACGAGACTTGCACATGACAACCTTGCATACGTCACTCTAATAACAGAATGAACCACCTTGCTGCAAATATAACAAAAAAAGGCCCACAAAGATTCCTTGACCTTTCATTAATATTAGCAGCACAGTACACTCAGCAATAAGGTGTACAATCATTGTCCAGCTATCTCCAAAAAGCTTGTAATAACCTTCATCAAAAGATGTGGCATTCCAGGTGGATAAGAATAACAAATCAGCTTATTTAACTCCAGTAAATAGCTTAAATGCTGGCAAAAATCCAACAATTTTAAAAAAGATTATAAAATCTAAACAATATGAAAACATAATTTTAACAAGTGATGAATAAGAGCTCGTTTAATCACATTATTGTTCTAGCCGAAAAACTGACCTAGTTCGTTCCTTGAGAAGGGTTTTTTATGAAAAGTATCGGCGGTAAACTTAAGCATGCCTGGTCGAACGAGTTTGTCGAGTACTCGTGTTGGGGGCATTCAAATAACAACCCTGCGCCAGTTGATCAATGCTCATGTGGGCTCGTTTGATTACTATAATTATTTTTACTTTTGCGATTAATTATGAAATCCAGACGTAGATAATAGAAAATCCATTGGGATAGCAAGATTCTCAAAAATGACACACAAGACCTCTTTTAATAACTAACTAACTAACTCTATGTAGATATATATTTATACATATAAATATATGTTTCACAACATGTTGGGGCGATTTGAATAACAAACTAACCCCATTTCATCTATTCTCATGTTGGCACGTTTGATAAGTATAATTATTCCTACCTTTGTGATGAATGAAAGAATACAACAAACATTATTTTCACTACATTTATCTATGTGTTTTAACAACGGTGATGTAAACTGTTTTTTGATAGTATTTTTTTTTTTGTTTTTTTTTTTGCTAAGGAAATAAATTTTCTTTGATTTTAGATTCTTTACCATCAAACAACATAATCAAATGGTAAACAAAAATTGTAAATTTATAAATCTATCAGCAAAATTTTTCTTGCAGTCGGATTTATTTAGGTTGTTTAAGAAGTTGAATGTATTATGAACTCGGTAACAATATAGTTATGAAATGCACAAATATAGAAAAAGATACAACAAAACCCAACTGCACTCTCCAAATTTTGGAAATGATCTTTCTCTCTCCTGTATATGCAAACATATTTAAGACCCCATGCACGACACCATAAGTCATATATGTGATACACCAATATCCCAAAAACTGAACTTCAATAACTCGTCCAGTTTTTGCAATTAATTTGTTATTCGTCAATGTCTTTGCAACGTGGTTCTTTCCTTTTCATCTCATGCCTCCTCCTTACCATGTCTTTTTCTTCCACACTTGTGGCAACTTGTAGAACCATACTCGCATTAGTACCCAATCCAAAAGTCTCAAATGTCACAATGCCTGCTAGTGTAGCAACATTCAATAAACAACCATCTCAACAGATAACTGAAGATCATAAGGCATCAAGTTCTCACGGTTACAAAACTTTTAAAGTTTCGATGCCACCGAATACGAGTCCACAAAAGCCTGAATCGACCTTTATAAACTGCAAACCTAAAAGTCCAATTAGATGGTCTGCTCCCAATCCAATCAACAATAATAACGTGCATATGTGCTAAGCCCCTCGATGGAGTTAAAAACTCACAAATTCCTTGTATCTATATGCATTATTACTTAATCAATCATTGATTATTTTTATACATTTTGTTTTACTCCATATCATTTTAATTTTATTTCCTTTTGTATGGTGTATTGATTTATGCTACATGCATCCTGAATTTATGGAAAGTAAAAAGGCTTAACCTAAAGTGGATCGAGTATAATGAATGAATGAAATTTGATTCACGTGAAAAAACAGAGACAAGTCTTAAGTGTTAAAATTTCAAAAATTTGCACAACATTTTCATCCACTTACAACTTTAGTAACATCTCGACATTAGAGTTGTAAAATTTCAATATTTGAACTTAGGAAAAAAAAAACTACTTCCATTTGTCGTTAATGATGTTGATTGATAATATCAATGTTATTTGTTTTTACTTATATGAACTTTTCCTTTTTAAATCGATATATGATGCTTTTCCTTTTGTAGCATGTGCGAAAATGGATGAAGTTTGATATTTTTATTACAATTTTATATCAAGTAAATAATTAGAAAGAGTATGTTAAAAGATGAGAAAAATCATTTAAAAAAATATTTAATGACTAAAATGTATTTTTGAACACGAAATTCGTCTTTCATCCAACATAATAAAAAAGATTATAAAATCTAAACAAGATGAAAACATAATTTTAACAAGTGATGAATAAGAGCTTGTTTAATCACATTATTGTTCTGGCCGAAAAACTGACCTAGTTCGTTCCTTGAGAAGAGTGTTTTATGAAAAGTATCGGCGGTAAACTTAAGCATGCCTGGTCGAACGAGTTTGTCGAGTCCTCGTGTTGGGGGCATTCAAATAACAAACCTAACGCCAGTTGATCTATGGTCATGTGGGCTCGTTTGATTACTATAATTATTTTTATTTTTGCGATTAATTATGAAATCCAAACATAGAAAATAGAAAATCCATTGGGATAGGACTGTTGCGGTTTGTGGTCCCGGTCGTAAGTCGCCAAGGAACGCGCAGTGAATCCGTTGGTCAGCATACCTTGCCTTCTTGCCAGAAGAGTAAGTGAAGGTATATACCTTTTGATCTTCGAATCCTAGAAAATAGTTTTTGATTTTAAACTTGAATTTTAGAAAAATGTTTTTCTGATTGATGTCTCTCGTAAAGAAAATTTTATTTAGAAATCTTTCTAAAAAACAAGCTTCTTCAAAGGAGCTTACTCAAAATGAGATTGAGGACCAACATATGGCCTCATCGGGCTCTGACATCTAAAACGAAGCTTTGCATATAGCAAAGATCGAAAACAACCTTCAAGCCTGGGGTCTACCCAAGCTTGACAACAAGACAATCTACATGCATTATACGTTCAATTTCAAAGAACAACATTGCATAAAGATTGTTGAGCGCAAAATCCCAGTCTACGGAAATATTGATTCTATTCAACTATTTCCTAAAGACGATATCTTAAATCATCGAAAAGATTTTCAATTCCTCCATATAGGAGCTGTTAAAGTCGCTCTTCGACCAATGTTTAGAACGGGCCTTGACACCCCTGTTCTTGCAATCTTGAGAGATAGACGTCACAAAGACTTCTCTAACTCTCTCGTAGGGATCATAGAGTCTAATCTTTCCGATGGCCCTGAATTAAGGAGTGAAATAGTAGGGTTTAGGCAACTTGAGGATGAGACTTTTAGTGAGGCTTGGGAGAGGTTTAAGGAGCTTTTACGAAAGTGTCCCCACCATGGGTTACCTCATTGTATTCAAATGGAAACATTTTACAATGGTTTAAATGGAGTAACCCAAGGTATGGTCGATGCTTCGGCTGGAGGGGCCCTTTTAGCAAAAACTTTTGATGAAGCCTATGAAATTTTAGAAAGAATATCTATTAATAGTTGTCAGTGGTCGGATGTTAGAGGCACAAATAAAAAGGTTAATAGTGTATTAGAGGTTGATGGTGTGTCCACCATTAGGGCTGATCTTGCTATGATTGCTAACGCTCTTAAGAATGTGACAGTGATTAGTCATCAGCAGCCACCAGCAATGGAGCCTGCAGCAGTGGTGAACCAAGTCACGGACGAAGCATGTGTCTATTGCGGTGAAGACCACAACTACGAGTTTTGCCCCATCAATCCAGCGTCTGTGTTTTTTGTAGGTAATTAGAGGAACAACCCTTATTCTAACTTCTATAATCCAGGTTGGCGCAACCACCCCAACTTCTCATGGGGAGGTCAAGGAAATAACGTACAAGCGCAACAGAAGATGAACCAGCCAGGATTTGCTAAAGCGCAGGTAATGCCCCAGCAAAATAAGCAGGCTTTGCCCCAGCAACATTCGGAGAATTCTCTCGAGGCAATGATGAAAGAATCTATGGCTCGTACAGACGCTGCAATTCAAAGTAATCAAGCTTCAATGAGAGCCCTGGAATTGCAAGTGGGTCAGCTAGCTAATGAGCTCAAGGCAAGGCCTCAAGGGAAACTTCCATCAGATACTGAACACCCTAGAAGGGAAGGTAAGGAACAGGTAAAGGCAGTTACTCTTAGGAGTGGTAAGCCATTAGAAGAAAGAATTGAGCCTAGTAAAACCCAGGTTATAGATAAAAATGGTGATAGAAATAATAATGTTGTTGTCGAGGAAGAGTTGGAGTCTGGTCAGGGTGCTGGAGGCAGCAATAAAAATGCTGGAGCATCTGGTTCTGTGCCAGATGTAGAACCACCATATGTGCCGCCCCCACCTTATGTACCACCTCTACCTTTTCCACAAAGGCAAAAGCCTAAGAATCAGGATGGTCAATTTAAAAAGTTTTTAGAGATTCTTAAGCAGTTGCATATAAATATCCCTTTAGTAGAAGCTATAGAGCAAATGCCTAATTATGCTAAATTTCTTAAGGATATTTTGACTAAAAAGAAAAGGTTAGGTGAGTTTGAAACTGTATCTCTTACTGAGGAGTGTAGTGCTATTCTTAAGAATGGGCTACTCCCCAAGGCTAAGGATCCAGGGTCATTTACTATACCTGTGTCTATAGGTGGAAAGGAATTAGGTAGAGCACTCTGTGATTTAGGTGCAGGCATTAACCTTATGCCTCTTTCGGTCTATCGAAAGTTAGGTATTGGTGAAGCTAGACCTACCACAGTTACACTCCAACTAGCTGATAGGTCTATCACATATCCAGAGGGTAAGATTGAGGATGTCTTAGTAAAAGTGGATAAATTCATATTTCCTGTTGATTTCATTATTTTAGATTATGAGGCTGATAGAGATGTCCCAATTATTCTAGGACGTCCATTTTTGGCTACTGGTAGGGCGTTAATAGATGTTCAAAAAGGGGAATTAACAATGAGAGTTTGTAATGAGGAAGTAAAATTTAATGTGTTTAAGGTCATGAAGTATCCAGACGAGATGAAAGATTGCTCTTTCATTAGGATTCTGGAGAACACAATTGTTGAGACAGCAATTCTGGATTCGGCTAATAAGAATTTGGAAAATCATGGAGAGGTTAGTGTAGAGGATTTAGAAGTTTGTTCTTTAGATAGAAAAAATGAAAAAAAATTGTTTAGGTGTGAGGATGTTTTTGAGTCTTTAGATTTAGATCAAAGAAAGGCTCCCCCAATTAAACCATCCCTGATTGAGGCACCTACTTTAGATTTGAAGCCCTTACCAGATCATCTAAGGTATGTGTATCTTGGGGAAAGTGAGACATTGCCCATTATTGTTGCATCAGATTTAATGTCGGAGCATGAGGAGGCCTTAATAAAGTTGCTGCAGCAATACCGCAAGGCTATTGGTTGGACATTGGCTGACATTCAAAGGATTAGCCCATCTTTTTGTATGCATAAAATCACTCTAGAGGAGGGGTCCTTGAGGAGTATTGAGCAACAAAGAATGCTTAACCCCGCAATGAAAGAAGTGGTTAAAAATGAGGTGATTAAATGGTTGGATGCTGGCATCATTTATCCGATTGCAGACAGCAATTGGGTGAGCCCTGTCCAATGTGTTCCTAAGAAAGGAGGTGCCACTGTGGTAAGCAATAAAGACAATGAGTTGATCCCAACTAGGACAGTAACTGGTTGGAGGGTTTGCATGGATTACAGGAGGCTTAACAAAGCCACCCATAAGGACCACTTCCCTTTGCCATTTATTGACCAGATGTTGGATCGATTGGCTGGTCAGGCCTATTACTGTTTCTTGGATGGTTATTCTGGGTATAACCAGGTTACTATGGGACGTTTTCTTTCAGGCGAATGCCTTTTGGCCTTTGCAATGCTCCAGCAACATTTCAGCGGTGTATATTAGCAATTTTTTCTGATATGATTGAGTCCACTGTTGAGGTCTTTATGGACGATTTTCAGTTTTTGGAGGGTCTTTTCAGAGTTGTTTAGATAATTTAGGTAAGGTGTTAAAAAGATGTGAGGATACCCATCTAGTTCTTAATTGGGAGAAGTGCAACTTCATGGTGAAGGAGGGCATAGTGTTAGGTCATAGGATTTCTAAGAATGGTCGAGAAGTTGATAGAGCAAAAGTTGAGGTTATTGAAAGATTAGAATCACCGAATTCAGTGAAGGGAATTCGGAGCTTCTTAGGGCACGCTGGATTTTATAGGAGGTTCATAAAGGATTTTTCCAAAATCAGTAAACCTCTTTGTAACTTATTGTGCACTGATCATGTTTTTTACTTTAATGCAGATTGTAGGAAGGCTTTTGAAACATTGAAGGCTGCTTTAATCTCAACACTCATTCTCTGCGCACCTAATTGGAATTTGCCATTTGAGGTAATGTGTGATGCGAGTGATGCTGCAGTAGGTGCAATGTTGGGGCAGAAGCAGGGTAAATTTATTCATCCTATATATCATGCAAGCAAGGTTTTAAATGAGGCACAGGTCAACTACACAACTACTGAAAAGGAGTTGTTAGCTGTTGTGTTTGCTTTTGAGAAATTCCGGCCATATTTTGTTGGATCCAAAGTCACGGTGTTCACGGATCATGCAACAATAAGGTATTTAATGTCAAAGAAAGATGCAAAGCCTAGACTATTTCGTTGGGTTTCATTACTGCAGGAATTCGACTTAGAGATAAAGGACAAGAAGGGATCAGAGAATGTCATTGCAGATCACTTGTCTCGTCTTGATCCATCATCATCTTTGCTGGAGCAATCTGCCATTTCTGATTCTTTTCCAGATGAACAACTTTTTGCTGTTCAGGTAAAGGTAGTCAGGGATGTCCCTTGGTATGCTGATATTGCCAACTTTTTAGTGAAGGGAGTCACCCCTATTGATATGGATTGGAGGCAGAAGAAAAAGTTTAAGCATGATGCAAAATTTTTCTATTGGGATGAGCCATTTATGTATAAGCAATGCTCTGACGGTATTATTCGTAGGTGCGTTTCAGGTGATGAAGCAACCGAAATCCTGGAGCAATGTCACACTTCGCCGTATGGAGGCCATTTCAGCGGTCAAAGGAGAGCTATGAGGATTTTGCATTGCGGATTCTTCTGGTCTACCTTGTTTAAGGATGCCCACTGGTTCTACAAGCAATGTGACGCTTGTCAAAGGAGAGGAAACTTGGGGCCTAGAGATGAAATGCCTCTTACTTACATTTTAGAAGTTGAACTATTCGATGTATGGGGTATTGATTTTATGGGGTCATTTCCCCCTTCTAATGGCAATGTTTTTATCTTATTGGCAGTGGATTACGTGTCCAAGTGGGTGGAGGCCATCACATGCCATCAGAGTGATGCCAAGACGGTTTAAAGGTTTCTCCAATCGCACATCTTTGCGCGGTTCGGGACACCTAGAGCTCTAATAAGTGATGAGGGTACACATTTTGTCAAAGTCAAAGTATGGAATCAAGCACAGGATAGCTACCCCCTATCACCCACAGGCTAATGGTCAGGCTGAGATAAGTAATAGGGAAATTAAATCAATTCTAGAAAAAGTAGTCCATCCATCTAGAAAGGATTGGTCTTTTAGGTTGGATGAGGCTCTTTGGGCTTATAGGACAACCTATAAGACTCCTCTAGGTATGTCTCCCTATCGGTTGGTATACGGGAAAGCTTGTCATTTACCATTAGAGCTGGAACATAAAACGTTTTAGGCTTTGAAAAAGTTGAATTTTGATCTGAGTAGTGCAGGAGCAATGTGAATGCTGCAGCTCAGCGAATTGGAAGAATTTCGCCACTTTTCTTATGAGAATGCAAAAATTTATAAAGAAAAGATTAAGTTGTGGCATGACAAAAAAATTAGACCTAAAGAATTTGTCAAAGGTCAAAAAGTTTTGCTTTATAATTCTAGATTAAAATTGTTTCCTGGGAAACTAAAGTCCAAATGGTCAGGTCCGTTTGTTGTGATTGAGGTATTCCCCCATGGAGCAGTTACTTTGCAAGATGAAAAAGATGGGAGAGTATTCAAGGTGAATGGTCAACGTGTCAAGTATTATTAGGGAGAGGAGTTTCAGTCAAAATATCATTCCCTAAGGTTGGTTGATGATTGAGAGAGCAGGATTTTTCCGGGAGCATTTCACAGAGCAAAATTTTGAGCTCCCAAGATTTGTATTGATTTTATTTTTCGTTGATTTGATTTTAATTGCGGTTAGGTTAGATTTGATTTTGCGAGATTTATTAGATTTTGTCTTTAAATATTTGATTAGATCTTATCTATTTTGTTTTGAATTTGATTTGATTTTCGGGTTATTTATTTAAATTATCTTTCAATTATCTTTTAATTAGTTAGATTTTATTAGATTTTATCTAGATTTTATTTTCAGTTATTTGAATTATAGTTTTAATTAATTGAGATTTTCTCTAATTTATTCGGCTTCTTCTGAGAATAACAGATTAAGTTTGATTTGATCGGTTAAAGTTTAATTTGAATTTAAAAGATTTGATTTGCCTATTTTGAAATTTAAATTCCATATCTAAGATTCGGCAGGTTCAGAAGATTGTTGCAGCAAAGATACTGCTGGAGCAAATTTCTCGTATGCATAGGAAGGATTTTAGTGTGAGTAATTATTTTTACCGTTGGGATTTTTGAATTTCTATGGGCAGGTGAATTGCAGGGATGTTGCCACATGTCGTGAAGGGACAATCCAACGGTTTAGCCGTTGACAGCATGCCGTTATTTCCCATAGATGATTGGAGTTCCACAATTTTACTGTTAGGGATTTGAATTGCAAGTTAATTGTGAACGGTAAAACCATTTATTACGGACCAAATCCTTTCGGTTAGGATTTCAAATTGCTGGAGCCCTATTTATTTGTAGACATTGGTAAGTCTTCGTTCTACTTCGTCTCCTTGATTCTATCTTGCCATCTACATTCTTTCTTTCTCCTTTTTATTCTTTGCAAAACCCTTTGAGTTATCCATGGCCAAAACAAGAGCGAGGAAAGAAAGAGAGAGAGAGAGTGAAGCGGAAATACCCATTACCCCTGAAGTTCTGAAAGTGAAAACTAAGAAGAAAAGAACATCGGAGGAGAAAGAAGCTAAAAGAAGAAGGCGACAACAGAGGGCGGAAGAACAGGAAAAAGTGACAGAGGATGAGGCTGCTGCAGTGGTTGAAGAAAACTTGGAAGAACTGCAAGAACAGACCCCAGGAGAGGCTGATCAGAGACTTGCGGATACAGATACGACTCGAGAGGAAAATGTTGAGGAGAATCAAGAACAGCAGGCTGAGATGGTGAGAGACGAGCAGGTAGACGCAGTGTCAAAAAGAGGAAACGAGCAGGACCAAGAAGCTCGTGTTGAGGTAATCATGCCCGAACCGCCGAAACGCCGCCGCATAAAAAGAAAGGTCGGTCGTATTCAGGTGATTCAGACTGATACCCCATCACCACCATCATCAGATTCTGAGAGAGAAAAGGTAGAGCGGGAGGAAAGAGAGAAGAAAGAAGCTGAGGACAAAGAAAGAGACGAAACAGATAAGAAGACTGAGGAAGAGCAGTTGCTCAAGCGCAGGGCAGAGAAGGGCAAAAATGTTACTGAAGCATCGGAAGAACACGAGGCGATAGAAGAACAGCAGGTTCCATTTGATCGCTTCGTCAACAATTTTGCTAGAGCAAAATACGCTGAGCTTTCGAAAAGAGATTTCTTGTTCGAGCGCGGTTTCAGTGGTGATCTTCCACAGTTTCTAAGGACCGGTATTGTAGACCACGACTGGGAGTTGTTTTGTGCGAAGCCGGAATCTGTAAATGCACAGGTGGTGCGTGAATTTTATGCTAACATTGTCAAGGAGGATGGTTTCGAGGTAATTGTCCGAGGAGTCGAGGTGGATTGGAGTCCAAGTGCTATCAATGCACTGTACAACGTTCAAAACTTCCCTCATGCGGCATATAATGAATGGTTATAGCGACATCTAGTGAGCAGCTAAGTGAGGCTGTGCGGGAGGTAGGTATTGAAGGGGCACAGTGGCAACTGTCCAAGACGGAGAAGGATGCTTCCAACGACACATGACTCGACAGTCTCAAGGGAACGAGTTCTTCTAGCTTTTGCGATTTTGCGGTCTTTCAGCATTGACGTAGGGAAGATCATTGTTAATGAAATATTTGGATGTTGGAAGAAAAAGGTGGGGAAGCTGCTTTTTCCGAACACGATCACTATGTTATGCAGCAGAGCAGGAGTGCCCACGGTTCTAGAGGATATTATTCTGTTTGACAAGGGGATCATCGACACGCCTAATTTGGCACGTCTCCAGCGCATGCAGGAGGTACGTCAAGGAGGGATTACCTACGACATCAACACGATTCTAGAACAACTGGCACTTTCGGCCAGTAGGCAGGAGTTTGCTGAAAGGCAAACTTTAACCTTCTGGAACTATGTTAGGAATCGGGATGCCAGCTTAAGAAAGGCGCTGCAAGAGAATTTTTCCAAATCGTATCCAGCCCTTCCTGCATTCCCTGAGGATCTGTTGAACCCCTGGATTCCGCCCCCACCTGTTGAAAGAGAAGAAGAGAATGATGATGCAGAGCAGGGTTGGGAAGATTGAGGGATGAGATGATCTTCAGCGAGCATTATTTTTATTCTTATCAGTTTTTTTGCTCGTGCATATCGGATCCCGCTTGTTACATATGTTTGCTTGTTTCTTTTAATTTTTCTGCTTCGTGGAAAAAATATATCTTTGCTTTTTATGTTTTTCGGTTTTTAATGAAATTTCTGGATGTTTTTCATTCTATATGCACTGAGCAACTCTAACTTAACTAATTTTCCTCTGAATTTTTGAAGCTTGGACTGATTACGCTTAATTAAATCAAGGTATTCTGATCTCCAGAAACCTTTTCCTTGAGCATTTCTTCTAGCCTGGACTGTTGTTGCGGCAAGAAGATTTTGAAGGTAGTATTGACTGATATGATCCACTTTAAGCCTAATCTGAGTCCCATGTTTAGTTTAAAAATTCAAATAGAAAAATTAAAGTTTGGGGGTATAATTGCTTAATTAATGATTCATTGGGGACAATGAATAATTCAAGTTTGGGGGACTTTTTGCTACTCCAATTATTTTGCTCGAGCATTCTTCTCCTTCAAAATTAAAATTTGCTAGGTTATTGAGTAACCGGGGACATTTGTGATACCCACAAGTTGTCTTCGCGTCAAAAGATAACCTAGGAAATGTGAAAAAAATGAAAATATGAGAAAAAAATTAATTCCTGAAAAATTATTTGTTGAAGATTTTGCTGAAAAAATTGATGGAGCAAAAGTTTTGAAGGATTAATGATGATCCAACAGTTTTTCTGTCTCCCATAACTTAGGTGAGCTTCATCACAAAATGTCGCCATTCTGAGGGGCAAGAGATGGAATAACTAAGGATTTCTGAGCTTTATAATGAGTATTGAGCCTAGTTGGTGATGAGCTTGAGGCAAGGGTATACTGCATCATAAAGTGGGTCATCCCATGCTTAAGAGTTTATGACTGTAAGGTTGCGTTAAGTCTAATAAACAATGATATAAACCCCTTTAAAAATATGTTTTGAAATGTCTGAGAATAGAGCTAAGCTGTGGAGAGTTCTTAGAATTGAGTTGAAAGTGGTGATTATTTGTCCTTGCTGAACGAATCATTTTGCTGCAGCAGAGCTTGGTTTTGCAGCGTGCTCAGGTAAAGGTTAAAGGTAGTGTTGGACTGTCTGGGTTGATTAAGCTATTCTTTGTCTAATATTCTAAATTCTTGAAGGAAGGTGAGTTAGTATTGCTAGGGACGCGCAATAATTTAAGTTTGGGGGTATGATAACTGCCCAAAAGGTAGTTATTTAGGCCTTGATTGTATAGGGATTTGTGTGTCCTTTATGCTTATTAGGGTTGGTTTTGGATAGATATTACATGATTTAACCCATTTGGAAGAATGGAAGTATTGGAAATTATTTTGTGCAGATTATGCTGCTGAGCGACTGGAGGGAGCAAATTCTATGCTGCAGCAAAACTGGGAGCCGAAACTGCCACATCACAGCTTGTTAGCCAACTTCATGAACCGACTTCTGTTGAGTTATTTTCGGGATAAAGGAGCAAGGAGAGCCCTACACGTGTCCAAGTTGACCTAATTCGAGTCTCCTGTCCTTCTATAAAAGGAAGTAGCCGTCAAAGTCAAATTCATTCCATGTTTTCCCTTGGAAGCTGAATAGTATAGGGAGATTGAAGATCATCAAGAACACCATCTACTGCAAGCTGATTAGGGAGTTTATTTTCTTTATTAACTTGTGGTTATGGACATGCATACTCAGATTGTAATTCGTATTCCTATGCCTATTATGAACTAAGTAGCTTAGGGTGTTGGTTAGGAATAATGTGATTATTGTGCTTCATCTCTAGTAATAAATTAACTATCGCATTTTGTTAATTGTTGTGCTTATTCTTATTTTATGCCCGCCTGGCCAGCCGGTGTGAATAGCTCTCTCTAGTTTCAGGGATGATTTAGAGAGTGTGTGGCAATTATCCACACTACGATCATTGTGTATTGGTGAACGCCAGTGACTGAGCTAGGGATAGCCAGTTGCCTAGTGCTAGATCGGTCGTACTTCATTGGGTTTGAAACATATCCCAAAATATCCGGAGTTCCAGGAGGAATCCGCTAATAATACTGCGAGAAATGCATGATCAATAATATTGCTGGAGCATATTTTAGAATAATCACTAATCCTAACCAGCGCCTGCCTTTAATCTGTCTATTTATTTGTTTACTTATTGTTCTGTCATTTATTTTGCTTCAGCATAATTCCGATAAAACCCAATCATTTTATTATTCTTGAAACCATTAAAAAGTTACACAAAAATAGGTAGAGTAGAAACTCATTCAGACCTTCGATTGATAATATTACTTGCTGCAGACTGTGTATACTTGCACAGGAATTCTAGAGTATTTTATACTATATTTTTACTCACTCTAGGAACCCGACAATCGACTACCGGAAGCCGAACAAAGTGACAATAAGGAACATATACCCTTTGCCCAAGATTGATGACCTCTTTGATCAGCTTCAAGGTACATCACTGTTTTCTAAAATAGATTTACGGTCAGGTTATCATCAGTTGAGGATTAAATAGGACGATATACCTAAGACAACTTTCCGAACCAAGTATGAGCATTACGAATTTACTGTGATGTCCTTTGGGCTTACTAATGCTCCTGCAGTTTTCATGGACTTGATGAACAGGGTATTTAAGGAATTCCTGGATTCATTTGTGATTGTTTTTATCGACGACATCCTTATCTACTCTAAGACAGAAGAGGAACATGAGGATCATCTCAGGAGAGTTCTAATCACTTTAAGAACGAACAAGTTGTATGCCAAATTCTCTAAATGTGAGTTTTGGTTACAACGAGCTTCCTTCTTAGGGCATGTGGTGTCGAAGGAAGGTGTCACAGTAGATCCAGCCAAAATAAAGGCAGTGACCAATTGGTCTCGAACCACTTCAGTCAGCGAGATTCGGAGTTTCTTGGGGTTAGCAGGATATTACCGTCATTTTGTGCAAGGCTTTTCCAGTATTTTCGCACCCCTAACTCAGTTGACTCGAAAGGGTACTCCATTTTTGTGGAACGAAGCTTGTGAGGCAAGCTTCTAAGAGCTTAAGCAAAGACTAGTTTCAGCACCAGTACTTACAGTACCTGATGGCTCAGGAGAATTTGTTTTTTACAGTGATGCTTCAAAGAAGGGACTGGGTTGTGTGTTAATGCAGCATGGTAAGATCATCGCTTATGCGTCTCGTCAGCTGAAAGATTATGAGAAGAACTACCCGACCCATGACCTGGAATTAGCAGCAGTGGTCTTTGCCTTGAAGATTTGGAGACACTATTTATACGGAGAGAAAATCCAAATCTTCACGGACCACAAAAGACTGAAATACCTCTTCACCCAGAAAGAGTTGAATATGAGGCAGCGGAGATGGTTAGAGTTAGTGAAAGATTATGATTGTGACATCCAGTACCACCCGGGCAAGGCAAATGTGGTTGCAGATGCCCTCAGTAGGAATACCGCTCATGTGTTTGCTTTAATTACTACTCAGGCTCGTATATTGGATGACTTGGAACGTGCAGAGATTATGCTTGCAGTGGGCGAAGTTACAACACGCCTAGCTCAGTTGACAGTTAAGTCGAGCTTGAGACAGAGGATCATAGATGCCTAACCAAGTGACCCAGACCTTGTTGTTAAACGTAGTCAAGTAGAGGCGGGGCAGGTGAACGAATTCTCCTTATCTTCAGACCTCGACTTGTGTTACCAAGGTCGCTTATGCGTACCTCGGAATGTCGATCTCAAACAGGAATTATTAGCAGAGGCACATATTTCACCTTTTTCAATCCATCCAGGAAGTAGGAAAATGTACCATGATTTAAAACAGTATTACTGGTGGCAGGGCATGAAAAGAGAGATAGTTGAGTTTGTTAGTAAGTGTTTTGTTTGTCAGCAAGTAAAAGCCCCGAGACAGAAACCAGCAGGTTTGTTGCAGCCGCTGAGTTTCCCATAATGGAAGTGGGAGCATATATCTATGGACTTCATTACAGGATTGCCTAGAACGGCCAAGGGCTACACCGTGATTTGGGTCATTATCGACAGATTCACTAAGTCAGCTCATTTTCTCCATGGGAAGCCTACTTACACTGTTGAAAATTGGGCACAATTATATATGACAGAGATAGTCAAGTTTCATGGTGTGTCGGTATCAATCGTGTCAGATAGAGATCCTCGGTTCACATCTAATTTCTGGAGGAGTTTGCAAAGAGCCTTAGGTACTCAGTTGCCTCTCAGTAATGCATTTCACCCTCAGACAGATGGTCAAACTGAGCGATTGAACAAAACTTTAGAAGATATGTGGCGAGCATGTGTTTTTGATTTCTCAGGTAGTTGGGATGGCCATCTGCACTTAATGGAATTTGCATATAATAATAGTTATCAGGCAACCATCGGTATGTCGCCGTTTGAGGCCCTCTATGGGAAGAGATGCAGGTCCCTTGTTTATTGGGATGAGGTCGGAGAATGTCAATTGTTGGGACCTGAATTGATTCAAGCCTCCAGTGAGGCTATTCGTACGATCAGATCGAGGATGTTAACAGCCCAAAGCCGACAGAAGAGCTATGCTGATACAAGGAGAAGAGATTTAGAGTTTGACGTGGGTGATCATGTTTTCTTGAAGGTAGCTCCAATGAAAGGAGTATTGCGGTTTGGGAGGAAAGGCAAGCTCAGTCCACGTTTCAATGGTCCGTTTGAAATTCTAGAACAGATTGGTCCGGTAGCTTATCCTCTAGCGCTGCCGCCTTCTCTTTCGGCGGTACACAACGTTTTCCATGTCTCCATACTGCGAAAGTATTTGACAAATCCAACCCACAGAGTGGACTTTGAACCCTTGCAACTTAGCGAGAACTTGACTTATGAGGAGGAACCTGTGCTAATTCTTGACAGAGAGGTGAAGGTCCTTCGCAATCGCGAGATAACTCTCGTGAAGGTCCTTTGGCGTAACCATTACTAGCAACTTTCGAGGATGAAAGCCAAGTATCCAGAGTTGTTCCAGTACTAGCAACTTTCGAGGATGAAAGTTCTTTTAAGGTTAGTATGATGTAATGGCAAGCTTGAAAAAAAAAAGGGAAAAGAAAGTGGTTTTTCAGCCGGTCAAAAAGGAAGGAGAAAGGGGGGAACTTTCACGTTTTTCCCCCTCAAAATTCGGTCAAGTGGTCCATTCTTTTTTTTAAAAAAAAAAGTCAGATTTTTCTCCCTCTCACGCAACTCCCTCTCACACAACTCCCTTTCCCTCACGCTTTCTCTCTCCTTCTCTCGGATCCATCTCCCTCACGCTCTCTTTCTCCCTCGCAGCCTCTTTCTCTCCGTCTGCAACCTCACCGCCGCACGCCACTCGCCATCGTCACTCGCCGCCGTCAATAAGAACATTCTCTTTCTCTCTCGTTTTCGTTTTCTCTCTCTCTCTCTCACTATCTCTCTCTCCTTCACCTCACTCTATCTCTGTCTCAGCCATCTCTCCCTCCGACGCACGCCACCCACCAACGCCGCCATCGTCACTTGCCGCCGCGAAACATTGCCACGCCGCCGCCACTCCTTCATTATTCTCAGCTCTCTCTCGTCTCCCTTTGTATCACGTCGCCGCCGTCTCCGCGAAATGCCTCCGACCGTACACGAGCTGTCGCAGATTTGACTGAAATGATGAGGAGCTTAATGGGCGGCACTTGGCTTCACAGACTAGGTGCCATTTACTAACTGTGGAAGTTAATTTCTGACCTTAACCCATGAACGCCCCACCAGTGAAATGGTAGTTTAGAGCGCTACATGCCCATTAGTTCCTTGAGGTCTGAGACTCAGCTCCACTGACTGGGTTCCATCTACCTTCAGTAGGAGTAGAGACCTCCCAAAACTCCCACCTGTGCACTACCAGTGAGTTGGCAAACTTATATATATAGGTGACCTAATTGAACACGAGACCCGAACTGCAGTTAAATGAAATGAAATGAATGAGAATGAGATGACCTAACCCTTAGGCCCGTAACTCGAATAAAATGATAATACCTTGATTGCTGCAAGTGTCTAAAAGTATTGTTACTTACTGAGTATTTTCGTAAATACTCATTCTTTTCCCTTACATATAACCGCAGGTAGAGGTAAAGGTGTACAGAACGCGTGACGGAGTGCTGCTGAGCCACGGGTTTCTTTAGGATAGTCTTCCGCATTTTATGTTTCAAAATTCTTCTTTTGGTCTTGTACTGCGTTTTTTAAGGTTATTTTCGCGTTAAGTTTTGTTTGAATAACTAAAGGTTCCGTTTCTTCTGTTTTAACTGGGATCCCAAGCTGAAAAGGTTCGCAAAATTTCTAAGTATTTTTTCTTTAATGACTTTTCCTCGCTGTTCTTAGAAGTAGAATGATATGTATGTGGTAACGACTCTAGGATAGTCATGAAAAGTAAGGTCGTTACACTAACTCTATGTAGATATATATTTATACATATAAATATATGTTTGACAACATGTTGGGGCGATTTAAATAACAAACTAACCCGAGTTCATCTATTCTCATGTTGGCTCGTTTGATAAGTATAATTATTTCTACTTTTGCGATGAATGAAAGAATACAACAAACATTATTTTTCCCTACATTTATCTATGTGTTTTAACAACGGTGATGTAAACTGTTTTTTTATATTATTTTTTGTTTTGGTAAGGAAATAAATTTTCTTCGATTTTAGATTCTTTACCATCAAACAACATAATCAAATGGTAAACAAAAATTGTAAATTTATAAGTCTATCAACAAAATTTATCATGCAGTCGGATTTAATTAGGTGGTTTAAAAAGTTGAATGTATTATGAACTCGATAACAATACAGTTATGAAATGCACAAATATAGAAAAAGATACAACAAAACCCAACTGCACTGTCCAAATTCTTGAAATGGTCTTTCTCTCTCCTCTATATGCAAACCTATTTAAGACCCCATGCACGACACCATAAGTCATCTATGTGATACACCAATATCCCAAAAACTCAACTTCATTAACTCGTCAAGTTTTTGCAATTAATTTTTTATTCGTCAATGTCTTTGCAACGTGGTTCTTTCCATTTCATCTAATGCCTCCTCCTTACCATGTCTTTTTCTTCCACACTTGTGGCAACTTCTAGAACCATACTCGCATTAGTACCCAATCCAAAAATCTCAAATGTCGCAACGCCTGCTAGTGTAGCAACATTCAACAAACAACCATCTCAACAAATAACTGAAGATTGTAAGGCATCAAGTTCTAACGGTCACAACACTTTTAAAGTTTCGATGCCATCGAATACGAGTCCACAAAAGCCTGAATCGACCTTTATAAACTGCAAACCTAAAGGTCCAATTAGATGGTCTGCTCCCAATCCAATCCACAATAATAACGTGCCTATGTGCTAAGCCCCTCGATGGAGTTAAAAACTCACAAATTCCTTGTATCTATATGCATTATTACTTAATCAATCATTGATTATTTTTATATATTTTGTTTTACTCCATATCATTTTAATTTTATTTCCTTTTGTATGGTGTATTGATTTACGCTGCATGCATCCTGAATTTATGGAAAGTAAAAAGACTTAACCTCAAGTGGATCGAGTATAATGAATGAATGAAATTTGATTCACGTGAAAAACACAGAGACAAGTCTTAAGTGTTAAAATTTCAAAAATTTGCACAACATTTTTATCCACTTACAACTTTAGTAACATCTCGACATTAGAGTTGTAAAATTTCAATATTTGAAATTAGGAAAAAAAAAACTACTTCCATTTGTCGTTAATGATGTTGATTGATAATATCAATGTTATTTATTTTTACTTATATGAACTTTTCCTTTTTAAATCGATGTATGATGCTTTTTCTTTGGGAAAAATACACTTTTAGTCCCTCAGGTTTGAGTTAGGTTTCATTTTGGTCCCTGAGTTTTCAAACTCAACAATTTAGTCCCTGAGGTTTGAAATAAGGAGCAATTTGGTCTCTGCCATACATTTTACCGTTAAATCTAACCGGCTGCTGACGTGACCCTATTATTTTAATTAAAAAATAATAATTTGTAAAATTTTTAAATAAAAATATATTAAAATAATAAAAATATTATTATTTTTAATTTATTTTATTTCTTTTTATTTCTCTCCTCTCTTCCACCTTCTTCTTCCTCCCCTCCTTCTATTGTTTCTTCTTCTTCAACGATATTCCATCCATTGCCGGCGGCCGGAGACCAGCGACCACCACTCGCCGGTGGCCGCCGCGTGGCGGTAACTTTTTTTTTTTCTTCTCTTCTCACTCTCTTTTTCCCTCATTCTTCAGTTTTTTTTTAAATAATAAACCGACATCGCTGGAAAAATCTCAGAGACCAGTGCCCATAGGCCATGGCATAGAAGTGAAGAACCTGAATTCTCATTCTAAGGTTGAAACAATGCCATTATTCTAAAACCCCTCAGAGACGACTTTAAGATCAGAATCACAGCCGACCCGAACCTCTAATTTTTACCGGACCAACAATTAAACCATAAAACTCACCCACTTCAGCACAAAATTTCTGCAAAAAACAGAATGCAGAACTTACTAAAAACTCAAATCCTATCCATTAAGAATCTCCAACAATGATCAACAAGTGCTGCAACACCAAATCATGCATTCTGCTGCGAGAGCAAATAGATTTTTTTTCTTCTCCCTCTTCTTCCCTCTTTTCTTTCTGTTTTTCATTAAAAGAAAAAAAATTGAAGAAACTAAAACTCAGATGTAGAACTCGTTCCAACCTTTCAAAAAAAATAGAGAAACAAAATGGGCAGATCGACCGATGGGGAGGCCAAACGATCGACTGCGCGACGACGAGGAACGGAGCGAGCGTGCGAGGCGGCGGCTGCGACGGGATCGACTGGCGGGGGCGATGAATGAAGTGAGCGTACGAGGCGGCGGCTGCGACGGGATCGACTGGCTGCGAGGAGTGGCGAGCAGCTCAGATCTAGATCTGCGACGGCTGCTTCAGATCTGCGTCTGGAAGGCTGCGACTTGAGTGCGGCCGGCGCTGCCGTCGATGGGTGTTCAAGATCTGAAGGGTTGTTGGTCCTCGTTTCAGATCCACGACCGGTGGTTTGCGAGCGAGAAAGATCAAGTTTTGCGACGGAAAACGTGAAGATGACGACCTCAGTTTGCAAGTGAGAGAGATCTGGTTTGCGACCTCAGTTTTGTTTATTTATTTAAAAAAAAAGTTTCCGACACCGCCGCTCGCCGCTCGCCGGCAACCGGCGGTCTCCGGCAGCCTTTGTTATTGAAGAAGAATGGAGATGAAGATGGGAAGGGGTGAGAAGAGGAAAGAAATAACCAAAATAATATAAAATAATTTTACTTTTATTAAATTAATATATTTTTAATTTTAAAAATTTAAAAAAATATTTTTAATAAAAAAAATACATCCACGTCAGCAATCCGTTAAATTTTAACGGAAAAATAGATGGAGGGACCAAAATCCTACTAAATGCAAACCTCAGGGACTAAAATGTTGAGTTTGAAAACTCAGGGACCAAAAAGAAACCTAAACCAAACCTCAGGGACCAAAAGTGTATTTTTCCCTTTTCCTTTTGTAGCATGTGCGGAAATGGATGAAGTTTTATATTTTGATTACAATTTTATATCAAATAAATAATTAGAAAGAGTATGTTAAAAGATGAGAAAAATCATTTTAAAAAAATATTTAATGACTAAATTTTATTTTTGAACACGAAATTCGTCTTTCATCCAACATTTTCAAAAAGATTATAAAATCTAAACAATATGAAAACATAATTTTAACAAGTGGTGAATAAGAGCTTGTTTAATCACATTATTATTCTGGCCGAAAAACTGACCTAGTTCGTTCCATGGGAAGAGTTTTTTATGAAAAGTATCGGCGGTAAACTTCAGCATGCCTGGTCGAACGAGTTTGTCGAGTCCTCGTGTTGGGGGCATTCAAATAACAAACCTGCGCCAGTTGATCTAAGGTGTTGTGGGCTCGTTTGATTACTATAATCATTTTTACTTTTGCGATTAATTATGAAATCCAAACGTAGAAAATAGAAAATCCATTGGGATAGCAAGATTCTCCAAAATGACACACAAGACCTCTTTTAATAACTAACTAACTAACTCTATGTAGATATATATTTATACATATAAATATATGTTTGACAACATGTTGGGGCGATTTGAATAACAAACTAACCCCAGTTCATCTATTCTCATGTTGGCTCGTTTGATAAGTATAATTATTTCTACCTTTGCGATGAATGAAAGAATACAACAAATATTATTTTTCACTACATTTATCTATGGGTTTTAACAACGGTGATGTAAACTGTTTTTTGATAGTTTTATTTCTACCTTTGCGATGAAGGAAATAAATTTTCTTTGATTTTAGATTCTTTACCATCAAACAACATAATCAAATGGTAAACAAAAATTGTAAATTTATAAATCTATCAGCAAAATTTATCATGCAGTCGGATTTAATTAGGTGGTTTAAGAAAGAATGTATTATGAACTCGCTAACAATACAGTTATAAAATGCACAAATATAGAAAAACGATACAACAAAACCCAACTGCACTCTCCAAATTTTGGAAATGGTCTTTCTCTCTCCTGTATATGCAAACTTATTTAAGACCCCATGCACGACACCATAAGTCATCTATGTGATACACCAATATCCCAAAAACTAAACTTCAATAACTCGTCCAGTTTTTGCAATTAATTTGTTATTCGTCAATGTCTTTTCAACGTGGTTATTTCCTTTTCATCTCATGCCTCCTCCTTACCATGTCTTTTTCTTCCACACTTGTGGCAACTTCTAGAAGCATACTCGCATTAGTACCCAATCCAAAAGTCTCAAATGTCGCAACGCCTGCTAGTGTAGCAACATTCAACAAACAACCATCTCAACAGATAATTGAAGATCATAAGGCATCGAGTTCTAATGGTTACAACACTTTTAAAGTTTCGATGCCATCGAATACGAGTCCACAAAAGCCTGAATCGACCTTTATAAACTGCAAACCTAAAGGTCCAATTAGATGGTCTGCTCCAAATCCTATCCACAATAATAACGTGCCTATGTGCTAAGCCCCTCGATGGAGTTAAAAACTCATAAATTCCTTGTATCTATATGCATTATTACTTCATCAATCATTGATTATTTTTATATATTTGGTTTTACTCCATATCATTTTAATTTTATTTCCTTTTGTATGGTGTATTGATTTACACTGCATGTATCCTGAATTTATGGAAAGTAAAAAGACTTAACCTAAAGTGGATTGAGTATAATGAATGAATGAAATTTGATTCACGTGAAAAAACAGAGACAAGTCTTAAGTGTTAAAATTTAAAAAATTTGCACAACATTTTAATCCACTTACAACTTTTGTAACATCTCGACATTAGAGTTGTAAAATTTCAATATTTGAAATTAGGAAAAAAAAACTACTTTTTCAAAAAGATTATAAAATCTAAACAATATGAATAATTATTTTTACTTTTGCGATTAATTATGAAATCGAAACGTAGAAAATAGAAAATCCATTGGGATAAAATGACACACAAGACGTCTTTTAATAACTAACTAACTATCTTTAACGACAAGCTTCAAAAAAAAAAAGTTAAAAGAAATTGGCTTTTCAGCCGGTCAAAAAGGAGGGAGAAAGGGGGGGGGGGGAACTTTCACGTTTTTCCCCCCGAAAATTCGATCAAGTGGACCATTTAAAAAAAAAATTCAGATTTTTCTCCCTTTCACGCAACTCCCTCTCCCTCACGCTTTCTCTCTCCTTCTCTCGGCTCCATCTCCCTCACGCTCTCTCTCTCCATCGCTGCCTCTCTCTCTCCGTCTGCAACCTTACTGCCGCACGCCACCCGCCACCGTCACTCGCCGCTCATCGTCGCACCGCCGTCGCCGGTAAGAACATTCTCTTTCTCTCTCGTTTTCGTTTTCTCTCTCTCTCTCTCTCTCTCTCTCTCCTTCATCTCACTCTCTCTCTGTCTCAGCCATCTCTCCCTCCGACGCACGCCACCCGCCGATGCCACCATCGTCTCTCGTCGCCGCGAACCGTCACCTCGCTGCCGCCGCTCCTTCATCCCTCTCAGCTCTCTCTCGTCTCCCTCATCATCGTCGTTGCCGCGAAACGCCTCCGACCGTACGCGAGCCGCTGCACATCTGAAGCTCTACTATCACCACTTTGAGCCGATCTGCTGCTCATCGCCGTCGCAGCCAGATCGGATTGTGTTATTTGTCGCTCAGATCTGATCACCGCTGCCGCTGCCTTAAGACAAACAGTCGCGTGCCTCTTGAATGTTCGACAATTTCTGTTAGTGGGTAAGGGAGTTGTAAGTCAAAGTTTATTGGCCTTTTATGCCTTGATGAAATACCCATTAACGTTGGATCTTAATCTAAGGTGTCCGTAGTAGGTGGTGGTCGAATAGTCAAAGGCGGAGCGAAACTTAGAAGCTGGACAACAAGCGTTAGGTTCGTTTGGGTGAGTTTTCGACCTCCTTAAGTCTTGTGTTCTTAAGAAAAAATTATTGGAACTAGAGTGCTTCTGATGTGAGACCTTTTTTTTATACGTGTTAATAGATTACGTTTTTGCTTAGCGTGGTTGGTCTTGTATCGAGTTGTTTGGGGTGATTTCAATCAAGTGTGGTATCTCAGGTAAGTAACTTGCTGCATTGGAATGAAATGTGTATGTTGAAATGATTGTTTACTCCTGGCATGATAATGTGTATAAGTTATTCGGATTGAGACTGAGGTGATATATTGCGTCAATTTCAAGAATATGGCTATTGCTTATATATGTGTGTTCTGTGATAGAAGCGAGTGCGTGTCTGGCGTATATTTTGTGGCTGACTGGCATTGCTGTGGACAACGGGAAGTTTGTGTTTTTCTCTGTTTAGGATGGTTGTCGTTGCCCTCGTTTCTTGTTCTTGAGATTGCTGTAAGTTGGGATGGTGCTTATCGGTTTAGCCTTTCAATAATCTCTGTAAAAGAAAAGGGTTTGGTTAACCGGGTTGCTGTTTTAAAAAAAATAGCAAGTGTTAAGGGGTCCTAAAGGGGAAAATGATTAGGAAAGGGAAAGGAATAGGCTAGTGCCTTAGAAGAGGGCCGTGTCAATTAAACACCTAGGACTGAGATGTATTAGACTGAAATGAGGAGCTTAATGGGTGGGACTTGGCTTCGCAGACTAGGTGCCATTTACTAATTGTGGAAGTTAATTTCGGACCTTAACCCATGAACGCCCCACCAGTGAAATGGTAGTTTAGAGCGCTACGTGCCCATTAGTGCCTTGAGGGATGAGACTCAGCTCCACTGACTGGTGCCATCTACCTTCAGTAGAAGTAGAGACCTCCAAAAACTCCCACCTCTGCACTACCAGTGAGTTGGAAAACTTATATATATAGGTGAACTAATTGAACACGAGACCCGAACTGCAGTTAAATGAAATGGAATGAATGAGAATGAGATGACCTAACCCTTAGGCCCGTAACTTGATAGCGAGCATAGCTAGCTACTTTTACTGATTTAATTTAGCTAGTCTTTTATGATGTTTGGACCATTTTATTGTGCTTTATTGTTTATTTTGTAGGAAATGGTTGATTGGAGCTATAATGTCATATTAGAGTTAATCGGGTGCTCGGGGCGTGAAAAAATGCAAAGGAATGAAAAGAGTAAAAGTGGAGAAAAGTCAAATCTCGGTCAACAGCAGGCTAGCGTCGAGACGCTAGCTCTTGAGCGTCTCGACGCTCACATTCCATATCAGATTAGGCGCGTAAAGCTTACAGCGTCGAGACGCTATGATAGGAAGCGTCCCGACGCTTCCGTTTTTCCTTATTCAGAATGCGCGTATAAGAGGCAGCGTCGCGACGCTGTCTTGACAGCGTCTCGACGCTAAGACGAAAAAACAGAATAAAAGCTTCACTTCGGCTAGGTTTTAGCAGAGATCAATTTGGGACCTTTTGGAGCCGTAAAGAGGACAGAATAGAGGGCTTTTGGAGCTGAAAACAAAGGAGGAACTTGGAAATCAACCCATTGTTCGTGGGGATCGTGACGGGGACATCGGGACTCGGCCTACATTGAGTTTTCTTTTCCCTTTTCTTTCTTTAGTTAGATTTATGGCTTTCACTTGTTTAGTTGAGCTTGTATTTACATTCATGAGTAGCTAAACTTGTAGCTTAGGGATTGATGTAGTTGATTAAGTTTATGGATTGATTTACGGTTTAAGTTGTGCAATGTTGTTGTGTTTGTAATCTTGATTTAATGCTTTCAATTAATTGGCCATTAGTTGGATGAATTAAGTTTCGAATCTAGCTCGGGAGAGGGGATTTGATCTAGACTTACTCAAGATTGCATGAATAAAGTTTACTTTCTAATTCTTGACGGTTTTAGATTAACTTTAGAATTGGTTAAAAGATCTCATTGCCTTGCTTATTAATAAACTTAGATAGGGATATCAAGTTGGTTAATTTGCATGAGAATCAATTATACTCGGGAGAGGTAGTTGTGATTAAAGGGTCTTTGGCTCATAATTTCATTGTGCATAATAACTTATTCTTTAAAATCAATCCTAAACGAAATCGGCGAAATAAATTCCCTAAGTAGTTTTCCCAATTGAATTTCCATTCTTTTTACTTGCTTTGATTTGTTTTTATCATCACCTATTCATCACTTTTTGATCCCTAAATAAAATTGGGCAAGATAATTCGCAATACTTGATTTGCTTAAAAATCCAATCCAGAGGACGACATTCGAATTTACTATTCACTATATTATTACTTGACCCGTGCGCTTGCGGTAGGAAAAGTCCACATCATAACTCGAATAAAATTATAATACCTTGATTGCTGCAATTGTCTAAAAGTATTGTTACTTACTGAGTATTTTCGTAAATACTCATTCTTTTCCCTTACATATAACCGCAGGTAGAGGTAAATGTGTACAGAACGCGTGACGGAGTGCTACTGAGCCACAGGTTTCTTTAGGATAGTCTTCCGCATTTTATGTTTCAAAATTCTTCTTTTAATATTGTACTGCGTTGTTTTAAGGTTATTTTCGCGTTAAGTTTTGTTTGAATAACTAAAGGTTCCATTTGTTCTGTTTTAACTTGGATCCCAGGCTGAAAAGTATTTTTTCTTAAATGTCTTTTCCTCGCTGTTCTTAGAAGTAGAATGATATGTATGTGGTAACGGCTCTAGGATCTAGTCATGAAAAGTAGGGTCGTTACACTAACTCTATGTAGATATATATTTATACATATAAATATATGTTTGACAACATGTTGGGGCGATTCAAATAACAAACTAACCCCAGTTCATCTATTCTCATGTTGGCTCGTTTGATAAGTATAATTATTTCTACTTTTGCGATGAATGAAAGAATACAACAAACATAATTTTTCCCTACATTTATCTATGTGTTTTAACAACGGTGATGTAAACTGTTTTTTTTATAGTATTTTTTTTTTTGGTAAGGAAATAAATTTTCTTCGATTTTAGATTCTTTACCATCAAACAACATAATCAAATGGTAAACAAAAATTGTAAATTTACAAGTCTATCAACAAAATTTATCATGCAGTCGGATTTAATTAGGTGGTTTAAAAAGTTGAATGTAATATGAACTCGCTAACAATACAGTTATGAAATGCACAAATATAGAAAAAGATACAACAAAACCCAACTGCACTCTCCAAAATTATGAAATGGTCTTTCTCTCTCCTGTATATGCAAACCTATTTAAGACCCCTTGCACGACACCATAAGTCATCTATGTGATACACACATATCCCAAAAACTCAACTTCAATAACTCGTCCAGTTTTTGCAATTAATTTGTTATTCGTCAATGTCTTTGCAACGTGGTTCTTTCCTTTTCATCTCATGCCTCCTCCTTACCATGTCTTTTTCTTCCACACTTGTGGCAACTTCTAGAACCATACTCGCATTAATACCCAATCCAAAAGTCTCAAATGTCGCAACGCCTGCTAGTGTAGCAACATTCAACAAACAATCATCTCAACAGATAACTGAAGATCATAAAGCATCAAGTTCTAACGATTACAACACTTTTAAAGTTTCGATGCCATCGAATACGAGTCCACAAAAGCCTGAATCGACCTTTAGAAACTGCAAACCTAAAGGTCCAATTAGATGGTCTGCTCCAAATCCAATCCACAATAATTACGTGCCTATTTGCTAAGCCCATCGATGGAGTTAAAAACTCACAAGTTCCTTGTATCTATATGCATTATTACTTAATCAATCATTGATTATTTTTATATATTTTGTTTTACTCCATCTCATTTTAAATTTATTTCCTTTTGTATGGTGTATTGATTTACGTTGCATGCATCCTGAATTTATGGAACGAAAAAAGACTTAACCTAAGGTGCATCGAGTATAATTAATGAATGAAATTTGATTCACGTGAAAAAACAAAGACAAGTCTTAAATGTTAAAATTTCAAAAATTCGCACAACATTTTCATCCACTTACAACTTTAGTAACATCTCGACATTAGAGTTTTAAAATTTCAATATTTGAAATTAGGAAAACAAAAAACTACTTCCATTCATCGTTAATGATGTTGATTGATAATATCAATGTTATTTGTTTTGACTTATATGAACTTTTCCTTTTTAAATCGATATATGATGGTTTTCCTTTTATAGCATGTGCGGAAATGGATGAAGTTTGATATTTTGATTACAATTTTATATCAAATAAATAATTAGAAAGACTATGTTAAAGGATGAGAAAATCATTTAAAAAAATTATTTAATGACTAAATTTTATTTTTGAAAACAAAATTCATCTTTCATCCAACATTTTAAAAAAGATTATAAAATCTAAACAATATGGAAACATAATTTTAACAAGTGATGAATCGCTCGTTTAATCACATTATTGTTCTGGCCAAAAAACTGACCTAGTTCGTTCCTTGAGAAGAGTTTTTTATGAAAAGTATCGGCGGTAAACTTAAGCATGCCTGGTCGAATGAGTTTGTGGAGTCCTGGTGTTGGGGGGCATTCAAATAACAAACCTGCGCCAGTTGATTTATGGTCATGTGGGCTCGTTTGATTACTATAATTATTTTTACTTTTGAGATTAATTATGAAATCCAAACGTAGAAAATAGAAAATCCATTGGGATAGCTAAATTCTCCAAAATGACACACAAGACCTCCTTTAATAACTAACTAACTAACTGTAACGACAAGCTACAAAAAAAAAAGGAAAAGAAAGTGGCTTTTCAGCCGTTCAAAAAGGAGAGAGAAAGGGGGGGTGGAACTTTCACGTTTTTCCCCACCAAAATTCGGTCAAGTGGACCATTTAAAAAAAAGTCAGATTTTTCTCCCTCTCACGCAACTCCCTCTCCCTCACGCTTTCTCTCTCCTTCTCTCGGCTCCATCTCCCTCAAGCTCTCTCTCCTTCTCTCGGTCAAGTGAACGAGTTTGTGGGTCATTCAAATAACAAACCTGCGCCAGTTGATCTGTGCTCATGTGGGCTCGTTTGATTACTATAATTATTTTTACTTGTGCGATTAATTATGAAATCCAAACGTAGAAAATAGAAAATCCATTGGGATGGCTACATTCTAAAAAATGACACACAAGACCTCTTTAAATAACTAACTAACTAACTCTATGTAGATATATATTTATACATATAAATATATGTTTGACAATATGTTGGGGTGATTCGAATAACAAACTAACCCCAGTTCATCTATTCTCATGTTGGCTCGTTTGATAAGTATAATTATTTCTACTTTTGTGATGAATGAAAGAATACAACAAACATTATTTTTCACTACATTTATCTATGTATTTTAACAACAGTGATGTAAACTGTTTTTTGATAGTATTTTTTTTTTTTTTTTTTTTTGCGAAGGAAATAAATTTTCTTTGATTTTAGACTCTTTACCATCAAACAACATAATCAAATGGTAAACAAAAATTGTAAATTTATAAATCTATCAGCAAAATTTATCATGCAGTCATATTTAATTAGGTGGTTTAAGAAGTTGAATGTATTATGAACTCGCTAACAATACAGTTATGAAATGCACAAATATAGAAAAAGATACATCAAAACCCAACTGCACTCTCCAAATTTTTGAAATGGTCTTTCTCTCTCCTGTATATGCAAACCTATTTAAGACCCCATGCACGACACCATAAGTCATCTATGTGATACACCAATATCCCAAAATCTCAACTTCAATAACTCGTCCGATTTTTGCAATTAATTTGTTATTCGTCAATGTCTTTGCAACGTGGTTCCTTCCTTTTCATCTCATGCCTCCTCCTTACCATGTCTTTTTCTTCCACACTTCTGGCAACTTTTAGAACCATACTCGCATTAGTACCCAATCCAAAAGTCTCAAATGTCGCAACGCCTGCTAGTGTAGCAACATTCAACAAACAACCATCTCAACAGATAACTGAAGATCATAAGGCATCAAGTTCTAACGGTTACAACACTTTTAAAGTTTCGATGCCATCAAATACGAGTCCACAAAAGCCTGAATCGACCTTTATAAACTGCAAACCTAAAGGTCCAATTAGATGGGCTGCTCCCAATCCAATCCACAATAATAACGTGCCTATGTGCTAAGCCCTCGATGGAGTTAAAAACTCACAAATTCCTTGTATCTATATGCATTATTACTTAATCAATCATTGATTATTTTTATATATTATTTTTACTCCATATCATTTTAATTTTATTTCCTCTTGTATGGTCTATTGATTTACGCTGTATGCATCCTGAATTTATGGAAAGAAAAAAGACTTAACCTAAGGTGGATCGAGTGTAATGAATGAATGAAATTTGATTCACGTGAAAGAACAGAGACAAGTCTTAAGTGTTAAAATTTCAAAAATTCGCACAACAATTTCATCCACTTACAACTTTAGTAACATCTCGACATTAGAGTTGTAAAATTTCAATATTTGAAATTAGGAAAAAAAAAACTACTTCCATTCGTCGTTAATGATGTTGATTGATAATATCAATGTTATTTGTTTTTACTTATATGAACTTTTCCTTTTTATATCAAATAAATAATTAGAAAGAGTATGTTAAAAGATGAGAAAAATCATTTTAAAAAAAATATTTAATGACTAAATTTTATTTTTGAAAACTAAATTCATCTTTCATCCAACATTTTAAAAAAGATTATAAAATCTCAAAAATATGAAAACATAATTTTAACAAGTGATGAATAAGAGCTCGTTTAATCACATTATTGTTCTCGCTGAAAAACTGACGTAGTTCGTTCCTTGAGAAGAGTTTTTTATGAAAAGTATCGGCGGTAAACTTAAGCATGCCTGGTCGAACGAGTTTGTCGAGTCCTCGTGTTGGGGGGCATTCAAATAACAAACCTGCGCCAGGTTATCTATGGTCATGTGGGCTCGTTTGATTACTATAATTATTTTTACTTTTGATATTATTTATGAAATCCAAACGTAGAAAATAGAAAATCCATTGGGATAGCTAAATTCTCCAAAATGACACACAAGACCTCCTTTAATAACTAACTAACTAACTGTAACGGCAAGCTTCAAAAAAAAAAAAGGAAAAGAAAGTGGCTTTTCAGCCGTTCAAAAAGGAGAGAGAAAGGGGGGGGGGAACTTTCACGTTTTTCCCCACCAAAATTCGGTCAAGTGGACCATTTAAAAAAAAGTCAGATTTTTCTCCCTCTCACGCAACTCCCTCTCCCTCACGCTTTCTCTCTCCTTCTCTCGGCTCCATCTCCCTCAAGGTCTCTCTCTCCATCGTCGCCTTTCTCTCTGCGTCTACAACCTCACTGTCGCACGCCACCCGCCACCGTCACTCGTCGCTCGCCTTCGCGCCGCCGCCGCCGGTAAGAACATTCTATTTCTCTCTCGTTTTCCTTCTCTCTCTCTCTCTCTCTCTATCTCTCTCTCCTTCACCTCACTCTCTCTCTTTCTCAGCCATCTCTCCCTACAACGCACGCCACCCGTCGACGCCGCCATCGTCTCTCGCCGCCGCGAACCGTCGCCACGCCGCCGCCGCTCCTTCATCGCTCTCAGCTCTCTCTCGTCTCCCTTTGTATCACGTCGTAGTCGTCGCCGCGAAATGCCTTTGACCGTACGCGAGCCGCCGTGGATCTGAAGCTCTACTGTCGCCACTTTCAGTCGGTCTGCTACTCGTCGCCGGCGCAGCCAGATCAGAATGTGTTTTTTGTTGCTCAAATCTGATCACCGCTGTCGCTGCCTTAAGTCAAACAGCCGCACGCCTCTTGAATGTTCGACGATTTCTGTTACTGGGTAAGGGAGTTTTAAGTCAAAGTTTATTGGCTTTTTATGCCTTAATGAAATACCCATTAACGTTGGATCTTAATCTAAGGTGTTTGTAGTAGGTGGTGGTCGAATCGTCAAAGGCGGAGCCAAACTTGGAAGTTGGACAACAAGCGTTAGGTTCGTTTGGGTGAGTTTTTGACCTTCTTAAGTCTTGTGTTCTTAAGAAAAAAATATTGGAACTGGAGTGCTTATGATGTGAGACCTATTTTTTTATACGTGTTAATAGATTACGTTTTCGCTTAGTTTGGTTGGTCTTGTATCGAGTTGTTTGGGGTGATTTTAATCAAGCGTGGTATCTCAGGTAAGTAACTTGCTACATTGGAATGAAATGTGTATGTTGAAATGATTGTTTACTCCTGGCATGATAATGTGTATATGTTGTTCGGATTGAGACTGAGGTGATAAATTGTGTCAATTTCAATAATATGGCTATTGCTTATATATATGTGTTGTGTGATAGAAGTGAGTGCGTGTCTGGCGTATATTTTGTGGCTGACTGGCATTGTTGTGGACAATGGGAAGTTTGTATTTTTCTCTGTTTAGGAGGGTTGTCGTTTCCCTAGTTTCTTGTTCTTGAGATTGTTGTAAGTTGGGATGGTGCTTATCGGTTTAGCCTATCAATATTCTCCGTAAAAGAAAAGGGTTTGGTTAACCGGGTTGATGTTTAAAAAAAAAATAGCAAGTGTTAAGGGGTCCTAAAGGGGAAAATGATTAATAAAGGGAAAGGAATAGGCTAGTGCCTTAGAAGAGGGTCGTGTCAATTAAACACCTAGGACTGAGATGTATTAGACTGAAATGAGGGGCTTAATGGGCGAGACTTGGCTTCGCAGACTAGGTGCCATTTACTAACTGTGGAAGTTAATTTCTGACCTTAACCCATGAATGCCCCACCAGTGAAATGGTAGTTTAGAGCAGTATGCGCCCATTAGTGCCTTGAGGGATGAGACTCAGCTCCACTGACTAGGTGCCATCTACCATCAGTAGGAGTAGAGACCTCCCAAAACTCCCACCTGTGCACTACCAGTGAGTTGGCAAACTTATATATATAGGTGACCTAATTGAACACGAGACCCGAACTGCAGTTAAATGAAATGAAATGAATGAGAATGAGATGACCTAACCCTTAGGCCCGTAACTCGAATAAAATGATAATACCTTGATTGCTGCAAGTGTCTAAAAGTATTGTTACTTACTGTGTATTTTCGTAAATACTCATTCTTTTCCCTTACATATAACCGCAGGTATAGGTAAAAGTGTACAGAACGCGTGACGGAGTGCTGCTGAGCCACAGGTTTCTTTAGGATAGTCTTCCGCATTTTATGTTTCAAAATTCTTCTTTTGGTCTTGTACTGCGTTTTTTAAGGTTATTTCCGCGTTAAGTTCTGTTTGAATAACTAAAGGTTCCGTTTCTTCTGTTTTAACTGGGATCCCAAGCTGAAAAGTTTCACAAAATTTCTAAGTATTTTTTCTTTAATGACTTTTCCTCGCTGTTCTTAGAAGTAGAATGATATGTATGTGGTAACGGCTCTAGGATCTAGTCATGAAAAGTAGGGTCGTTACAGTTGGTATCAGAGATCTAGGTTATAGGTTCTGTAGACTGTTTTACATCGTAAACCTTAGGTATGTCCATGGCTTATCAGCAAGCATCCGGTCACGCCAGGTACACGTTGTTTACTTTGTAGCTTGTAAATGTTATATATATTCGAAAAAGGTTCATGTTGTGCGAAAAATATGCATAAGGTTTTGTACCTGTGAATTGTTTAAAGGATTCAAGCCTGTTTAGTAAGATGATAAAAGTTTTGTGTAATAGATCATGCCTCCCCGAGCACAAGGTCGTGGAAGAGGTCGAGGAAGAGGTCGTGGTAGGGGTCGTACAACCCCTGAACAAGTTGTGCCACCTGTGGGGCAAGGGGAAAATCTACCAGAAAACCCACAAGTTGAACAGTCGGGTGGACAACCGGGGCCTGCGGTAGGACCTATCACAGTGGATATTTAGGCAATAGTTTAGACCGTAGTTCAGGCTGCAGTTGCGGGCGTGCTTGCGGGGCGACAGGCCCAAGCGCCTCAGAACAACGAAGCCACCCTATCGCGGGAGGCTAGGTGCTTGAGAGATTTTAGGAAGTGGGATCCCTGTCCGTTCGATGGAGCCTCAAGGGACCCCACGGTGGCAGAGTTGTGGCTGTCCTTCATCGAGACTGTCTTTCGCCACATGAAATGCCCAGAGGACCAGAAGGTTTACTGCACCGTGTTCCTCTTACGATATAACGCCTTGATTTGGTGGCAGTCGATCGAGAGGACTATAGACGTCAGCAACGGACCTGTCAAATGGACTCAGTTCAGGGGGGAGTTCTTTAGGAAATATTACCCTACAGCCTCCCGATTCAAGAAGCAAGCAGAGTTCGTGGCTCTTACGCAGGGAAACCGAACCGTGGAGGAGTACGAGACAGAGTTTGCCAGACTGTCTCGGTTTGCCCCTGCCCTGGTAACTGTAGAGGCTGATAAGGTAGAACGTTTCATCACAGGCTTAAAAGAAGAGATTCAAGGCAGTGTGGCAGCCCATGAACCCCAAGACTATGCCACGGCAGTAAGGGTGGCAGAGTTGATTGATCGACAACCGTCAGCTGTCTCTTTAGAACCATCCTCAGGTCATAAGAGAAGGTATGATAAGATGAGCTCGAACACATAGAGGGGTCACCGTTACCCTAGACGAGGTCCGCCCCAAGATCGTCGACAGAGAGCACAGAATCAGCCAAGGCCTAATTAGGATAGGCCATTATGTAAGACCTGTACGAAGTACCACTGGGGTCGTTGTTTGGCAGGGACCCGTGTTTGTTTCAAGTGTGGTCGGAAAGGGCATATTGCTCCGAATTGTAATCAGAAGAAAACTAATTATGCCAACCAGCCGTCCAGTTCAAATCAGGCATTCGGGGTGAGACCAGCACAACATTAGGGTAAGATATTTGCCACCACCCGGCATGAGGCCGAGGACCTTAATGCAGTAGTGACAGGTACCATCCCTATCCTCGGCCATTATGCTTTTGTGTTGTTTGATTTGGGTTCAACGCATTATTTTATTTCTGCAACATTTGTAAGTCAAGCCAACCTAGAACTAGAGCCGCTGGGCTATGTTTTGTCAGTCTCAACCCCTGCGGGGGTAACGTTACTAGCTAGTGAAGTGGTGAAAGCCTGCCAAATGTTAGTGTCTGATCGATCGATGGATGTGACATTGATCACCCTTGATATGAGTGATTTTGACGTTATATTGGGAATGGAATGGTTGGCTTCTAATTATGCCAACATAGACTGTTATCGTAAGGAGGTGATCTTTAACCCTCTGTCAGAGGCAAGCTTCAAGTTTAAAGGATCGATGATCAAGGGTGCTCCTAAGGTGGTCTCTGCAATGAAGGCGAGGAAATTGATTAGCAAAGGGGGCTTGGGGCTTCCTGGCTAGCGTGGTTGACAGAAGGAAAACCGAGGCATCGATGGCCTCAATACCGGTAGTGAGGGAATTCACAGATGTATTTCCTGAGGATCTGACAGGACTACCGCCAGCACGAGAGGTTGAGTTCTGCATTGAGCTTGAGCCAGGGACTAACCCGATTTCTAAAGCTCCATATAGGATGGCTCCAGTGGAATTGAAAGAGCTCAAGGTGCAGATTCAGGAGCTGTTAGACAATGGCTATATACGCCCCATCGTTTCGTCGTGGGGTGCTCCAGTTTTATTTGTGAAAAAGAAGGATGGGACAATGCGTTTGTGCATCGACTACCGGTAGTTGAACAAAGTGACAATAAAGAACAGATACCCTCTACCCATATTTACGGTCAGGTTATCATCAGCTGAGGATTATATAGGACGATATACCTAGGACAGCTTTCCGAACCAGGTATGGGCATTACGAATTTACTGTGATGTCCTTTGGGCTTACTAATGCTCCTGCAGTTTTCATGGACTTGATGAACAGGGTATTTAAGGAATTCCTGGATTCATTTGTGATTGTTTTTATCGACGACATTCATAACTACTCTAAGACAGAAGAGGAACATGAGGATCATCTCAGGAGAGTTCTAATCACCTTAAGAACGAACAAGTTGTATGCCAAATTCTCTAAATGTGAGTTTTGGTTACCACTAGTTTCCTTCTTAGGGCACGTGGTGTCGAAGGAAGGTGTCACAGTAGATCCAGCCAAAATAGAGGCAGTGACCAATTGGTCTCCACCCACTTCAGTCGTTTTGTGCAAGGCTTTTCCAGTATTGTCGCACCCCTAACTCAGTTGACTCGAAAGACTACTCGATTTGTGTGGAACGAAGCTTGTGAGGCAAACTTCTAAGAGCTTAAGCAAAGACTAGTTTCAGCACCAGTACTTACAGTACCTGATGGCTCAGGAGAATTTGTTATTTACAGTGATGCTGCAAAGAAGGGACTGGATTGTGTGTTAATTGAGCATGGTAAGGTCATCGTTTATGCGTCTCGTCAACTGAAAGATTATGAGAAGAACTACCCGACCCATGACCTGGAATTAGCAGCAGTGGTCTTTTCCTTGAAGATTTGGAGACATTATTTATACGGGGAGAAAATCCAAATCTTCACGGACCACAAAAGTCTGAAATACGTCTTCACCCAGAAAGAGTTGAATATGAGGCAGCGGAGATGGTTAGAGTTAGTGAAAGTTTATGATTGTGACATCCAGTACCACCCGGGCAAGGCAAACGTGGTTGCAGATGCCCTCAGTAGGAAGACCGCGCATTCGTTTGCTTTGATTACTACTCAGGCTCGTATATTGGATGACTTGGAACGTGCAGAGATTATGGTTGCAGTGGACGAAGTTACAACACGCCTAGCTCAGTTGACAGTTAAGTCGAGCTTGAGACAAAGGATCATAGATGCCCAACCAAGTGACTCGGACCTTGTTGTTAAACGCAGTCAAGTAGAGGCGGGGCAGGTGAACGAGTTCTCCTTATCTTCAGGCCTCGGCTTGTGTTACCAAGGTCGCCTATGCGTACCTGGGAATGTCGATCTCAAACAGGAATTATTAGCAGAGGCACATAGTTCACCTTTTTTAATCCATCCAGGAAGTACGAAAATGTACCATGATTTAAAACACTATTACTGGTGGCAGGGCATGAAAAAAGAGATAGCTGAGTTTGTTAGTAAGTGTTTTGTTTGTCAGCAAATAAAAGCCCCGAGGCAGAAACAAGTAGGTTTGTTGCAGCCGCTGAGTGTCTCATACAATGATTCGGCCCACAGATCTTTCTAGCAACTTCTCAATTCCTAGTAATTTAACAATATAATTAGGCCCCAACGCAACACAACCAACACGAGAACAACAAAGCTTAAACCAACCAAGACTCTTACCCAACAAATTCTTTAGGAGTACGACTGAAAATCGAATAATGACAACGAACCAATCTGAACAGCAATACACAGATTCGAGAAGCGACGAGCAACTTATACAGCGGCGAACACAGATCTGAAAAACAAACGGACAAGATCGAGGGCGACAGGGGTTGCTCGTGGCTGCTGCAGTAATAAGGGAGTCTGACAGAAGGAGGAGGAGAAGCGACGATGGCGCGACGTTCTGGGTGACGGCGACATGAGGCGTTTCGACGTGCAGCGACAACGAGGCGGCGCGAATCGACGGCGTCGGCGTGTGGGTTGAAGGCGGCGCACGGTCGGTGGGGGACGACAGAGAGAGAAGGGCTGCGAGGGAGAGAGAGAGCCGAGAGAGTGAGAGAGAAAGGGAGAGAGAGAAAGAGAGAGAGAGAGAGAGAGAGAGAATGATACCGGCGGCTTGTGGAGGACATCGACGACGTGCGGCGGCGGCGACGACGAATAGAGGCAGCAGCGCGACGACGAGCGGAGGCAGTGTGCGGCAGCGGGGTGAGAGCTGAGGGAGGAAGAAAGAGAGCGTCCGAGAGAGGGTGAGAGAGAGCTGCGAGAGGGAGAGAGAGATTAAGGTTTTTTTTTTATAAAAAAAACGGTCAATTGACCGATTTTGGGGGGAAACGTGAAAGTTCCCCCCCCCCTTTTTCCCTCCTCTTTGACCGGCTGAAAAGCCAACTCCCCTCTCCTTTTTTTTTTTTTAAACAAAAACTGACTGCTACACCCTCGATGGAGTTAAAAACTCACAAATTCCTTGTATATATATGCATTATTACTTAATCAATCATTGATTATTTTTATATATTTTGTTTTACTCCATACCATTTTAATTTTTTTTCCTTTTGTATGGTGCATTAATTTACACTGCATGCAACATGAATTTATGGAAAGAAAAAAGACTTAACCTAAGGTGGATCACGTGAAAAAACAGAGACAAGTCAAAGTGTTAAAATTTCAAAAATTCGCACAACATTTTCATCCACTTACAACTTTAGTAACATCTAAACTTTAGAGTTTTAAAATTTCAATATTTGAAATTAGGAAAAAAAAACTACTTCCATTCGTCGTTAATGATGTTGATTGATAATATCAATGTTATTTGTTTTGACTTATATGAACTTTTCCTTTTTAAATCGATATATGATGCTTTTCCTTTTATAGTATGTGCGGAAATGGATGAAGTTTGATAATGTTTATTACAACTTTATATCAAATAAATAATTAGAAAGAGTATGTTAAAAGAGGAGAAAAATCATTTAAAAAAAATATTTAATGACTAAATTTTATTTTTGAAAACGAAATTCGTCTTTCATCCAACATTTTAAAAAATATGATAAAATCTAAACAATATGAAAACATAATTTTCACAAGTGATGAATAAGAGCTCGTTTAATCACATTATTGTTCTGGCCGAAAAACTGACCTAGTTCGTTCCTTGAGAAGAGTTTTATATGTAAAGTATCAGCGGTAAACTTAAGCATGCCTGGTCGAATGAGTTTGTGGAGTCCTCGTGTTGG
Organism: Luffa acutangula; assembly: GCA_036850905.1. Classification (NCBI taxonomy): domain Eukaryota; kingdom Viridiplantae; phylum Streptophyta; class Magnoliopsida; order Cucurbitales; family Cucurbitaceae; genus Luffa; species Luffa acutangula. Next base: position 23,047,436 of record CM072087.1, read on the forward strand.
GGGCATTGAAATAACAAACATGCGCCAAGTTGATCTATGCTCATGTGGCCTCGTTTGATCACTATAATTATTTATACTTTTGCGATTAATTATGAAATCAAAAAGGAGAAAATAGAAAGTCCTTTGGGGTAGCTACATTCTCTAAAATGACACACAAGACCTCTTTTAATACCTAACTAACTAACTTTATGTAGATATATAATTATATATATAAATATATGTTTGACAACATGCTGGGGCAATTCCAATAATAAACTAATCCAGTTGATCTATGCTCATGTTGGCTCGATTGATAAGTATAATTATTTATACTTTTGCGATGAATGAAATAATATAGAAAACATTATTTTTCACTACATTTATCTATGTGTTTTAACAACGATGATGTAAATTGTTCTTTGATAGTATTTTTTGCTTTAGTAAGGAAATCAATTTTCTTTGATTTCAGATTCATTATTGTGGAACAAAATAATAAAATAGTAAACTAAAATTGTAAATTTATAAATCTATGAGCAAAATTTATCATGCAATCGTATTTAATTAGGTGGTTTAAGAAGTTGAATGCTCGATAACAATGCAATAATAAAATGCACAAATATAGAAAAAGAAACAAACAAACCCAACTGCAGTCTCAAAATTTTAGCAATGGTCGTTCTCTCTCCTATATATGAAAACCTATTTAAGACCTCATGTACAACACCACAAGTCATCTATGTGATACACCAATATCCTAAAAACTCAACTTCAATAACTCGTCTAGTTTTTGCAATTAATTTGTTTTTCGTCAATGTCTTTGCAACGTGGTTCTTTCCTTTTCATCTCATGCGTCGTCCTCCTTACCATGTCTTTTCCTTCCACACTTGTGGCAATTTCTAGAACCATACTCGCATTAGGACCCAATCCAAAAGTCTTAAATGTCGCAATGCCTGCTAGTGTAGCAACATTCAATAAACCACTATCTCTACAGCTAACTGAAGATCACAAGGCATCAAATTCCAACGATTACAACACTTTTAAAGTTTCGAAGCTATCAAATACGAGTCCACAAAAGCCTGACTCGACCTTGATAAACTGCAAAACTAAAGGTCCAATTAGATGGTCTGCTCTCAATCCAATCCACAATAATAACGTGCCTATGTGTTAAGCCCCTCGATGGAGTTAAAAAAAAAAAACAAATTCCTTGTATCTATATGCATTATTACTTAATCAAACATTGATTATTTTAATATATTTTGTTTTATTTCATATCATTTTAATTTTATTTCCTTTTGTATGGTGTATTGATTTATGCTTCATGCATCCTTAATTTATGGAAAGAAAAAAGACTTAACCTAAGGTGGATCGAGTATAATGAATTAATTAAATTTGATTCTCGTGAAAAACGGAGAAAAGTTTTAAGTATTAAATTTTCAAAAATTCGCACAACATTTTCATCCACTTACAACTTTAGTAACATCTCGACATCAGAGTTGTAAAATGTAACAACCAGTTTTTTTGAAAAAAAAAGAAAAGAAAATGAGGGAAGTGGGCAAAAGTGCCTGGTGAAAAGGCGGAGCGAATTTTGAAACTGGACAGCAAGCGTTAGTTTTGTTTGGGTGAGTTTTCGACCTTCTCGAGTCTTGTGTCCTTAGTAAAAATTATTGGAATTGGGATGCCTTTGATGTGAGTTAATTTTGTGTGTGTTATTAGACTTCCTTTTCGAATATCGTGGTTGGCGCTATATAAAATTGGTTGGTGTCACTGGTGAGCATTAGTTATCTCAAGGTAGGTAAACTTACTGAAATTAAACTTTAATTATTTGTTGATGTGGCAGTTGTGTTTCTGGCTTGAGATATTGCTTTATATATGAGTGGAGAAAAAGATGATATGAATGTTGTGTACTTGTGCTATGGGATAGATGTGAGTGTGTTTGTCTTGTGGTTGACTGGCAATGTAAGTAGACAACTAAAAGTCATGTTTTCTCTTATTAGAAGTGTGGAATGCCTGTTGTTTTTCCTATATTTGACTGAGTTGAGATGTTGCATACTTGTCTAGTCATTAGTAAATTTTGAGAGAATAAGTTCCATTGGTTAGGTGGCAGTTAAAATTAGCGAGTGCTAAGAGGCCTTAAAGAGAAAAGGAGTAAGAAATAAAAAATAATAAGCTAGTTGCTCTAGTAGGGGGTCGTGTCCATTAAACACCTAGGACTGAGATGTATTAGACTTAAAGGAGGAGCTAAATGGGCGGGACTTGGCTTTGCCGACTAGGTGCCATTTACTAACTGTGGAAGTTACTTTCCGACTTAAAACCGATGGACGCCCCACCAGTGAAATGGTAGTTAGTGCGCTATGTGCACAATAGTTCCTTGATGGGTGAGACTTGGCTCCACTGACTGGGTGCCTTCTACCATCAATAGGAGTAGAGATCTCCCAAAATACCTACCTGTGCACCTTCAGTGAGTTGGAAAATTTTATAGGTGAGTTAATTGATCAGTAGACCCATACTACAAGGTGAATGAAATGAAATGAACGGGAATGAGATGACATAATCTTTAGGCCCTTAGTCCAAATAACCTTTTGAAACCTTGGTTGTGGCCTGTCTAGCAGTATTGTTACTTACTGAGTATTTTTCTTAAATACTCATTCTTTTCTCTAACATGTAATTGCAGGTAAAGGCAAAGGTGTACAGAACGCGTGATAGAGTGATGCTAAACGAGCAATGGATTTCCTTAGGATAGACTTCTGCATTTTATGTTTTCAAATTTCTTTCTTTTGTAATTTTTATGTGACTTTTTACGATTTATTTTGGTTTAAGAATTTTGCTAGAATGGTTAAAATTTCTTCTTGTTATGTTTTAACTGGGATACCAGGCTGAAAAGTTTCGCTGATTTTCTAAGCATGTTTTACTATAAATGTTGTTCCTTCGTCATTCTTTGTAAGTGAAATGAAATGTATGTGGTAATGGCCCTGGGTGAAATGTAGGGTCGTTACAATTGGTATCAGAGCTCTATGTTATTGGTTATGTAGACTGGTTTACATCGTATACCTTAGGTATGTCCATGGCTATCAACAAGCATCTGGTCACGTTAGGTACACGTTTGTTTACTTTGTAGCCTGTAAATGTTATATATATTCGAAAAGGTTCATGTTGTGGAAAAGTATGAATGATGTTTTGTAACTGTGGATTGTTTAAAGGAATCAAGCTTGTTTAGTAAGATGATAAAAAAAAATTTGTAATAGATCATGCCTCCCCGTGCACGACCTGTCACGGTGGATATCCAAGCAATTTTCAGTCGACTGTTACAGCCCCTGAACCAGTTGTGCCACCTATGGGGCGTAGAGAAAATCTACCAGAAAATCTGCAAGTGGAACAGTCGGGGCCTATGGCAGAACCTGTCTTAGTGGATATCAAGGCAATTGTTCAGTCGACAGTTACCGGGTGGTGCACAGAGGCTGAAATGGATGGATGTGAGATAAGATGATAAATGTTAAATAAGATAAATTCACCACACCGTAGTGCAAGTATACACTATCGCACGTAGTAATAAAAAACCTTAGAAGTATTCCAAGGGTATCGATCCCACGAGGACTAAACTGGAAATTCAGATTTGATGAAGAAATTGCTCAACTTGATTGCTTAAAAATAGGTAACCAAAGAAAATAAGTTTGATTGATTGGGTTTTCGAAAAGATAAATAAAACAAGCAAGTAAATAAAAGAATAACATTAATAATTAATGAGGTATTCAACATGGATTCATCCCTAAGGCAATAACCTTAAACATGAAGTATTTAACTTAAGCCTATTTTATGCATTGGGTCAGATTTAACTTCTATTTGGCCTTGCTCCCAAGAACCGTTAGGGTGCCTTAGGCAGATTGGCCTATACCGCCGAACGTAAAAATCTCTTTCTTGTGTTATAGGTAACATCGGGCTTGGTCTTGCAAGATGAAGAGGGGTGAGTTCACGGTTCAGAATGCTTACTCGATGAAGCTTCTCCTTGCCGAGAGCTTCAGCAGCCTTGGCGGCTTCTTCTTCATCTCGCTTATTGCCTTCTTCTTCAAGGGCAGCACGTCTCTAAGCTCCCACCTCCCAGATCATCGCAAACCACTCCCGCGAACGTCTTCTAAACTATTGAGTGGCAGGCTTTTGGGTTTGGTGGACGACAGTGGCGCGTTTGGACCTCCTTGGTGTAGATGAACTCGACATCTCCCTCGAATTGGCTGACATTGCCGAAGAAGATGGAGTTTGAGCGTTGGGTGCTTGGTTCATGAGCGCCGGTGAGAACCCCGTGGGTCTCGTCCTTCGTGTGTCGTGCATGGGTGTTTTAGATTGCTCTTCTTGTCGTCGCACGCTAGCTTCAACTTTCTGGACGGTCGGATTACTCTGGGAATGAGTAATCTTGCGTGAGGATGATGGCTTTTTAGTGTTTTTCATCTTCTTGAATGTGGATCATTTGGTTTCAAGATGAGAGAATATGGAGAGTTGAGGTTTTGAATTGAATTTAAAAGGGTTGAGTGGTTGGTGAAGAGGAAAAGAATTAAAGTCAGCTATTTAACTTTTCCAATTAGGTCACTGTAGGTCAAATGAAATTCGTGACTCCCCACTTATTCTCGAAAATGCGGTCACATTGATCTCAAATACACAGGAGAGAAATGCAGCAGCGTTTCACCCAGTTTTTTTGACTTCTTTATTTTTATTATGACTTTTAATTTTTTTCCTTGCTTTTCTTCTTTGTTGAAACACTCATAAACATGTTAGAAAACTCACATGCTTAATCATGATTTATTTTCTTTTTATTTTCTCCTTTTTTTAAAGAGAAATTAAGATGTTTTGATCAATTCAATTTCTAGGTAAGTCCCCAGGTAGAGGTGTTCCCTATGGTCAACTTAAATACCTCAGCCTAGCCAGGACATCCCTTAGACAAAGTTCTCTCTTGATCAAAAATCATTTATTCTAAACAAACTCACAATTTCCTACATATATTTTCTTCCTCTTTGTCCTATTTAATAAAAGACAAGGTACAAAATATTATGGACTTTTCAAAACTCCCAGGTAAATCCCAAGGAAAAGGTGTTCCCAATGGTCAACTTAAGTACCTTTTCCTATACAGAATTTTCCTAGACAAAGTTTTTACTCTTGTCCATATATTTTGGAGTTCATGTCTAGATTATTATAGATCCAAATAATATAAAAAATAAATTCTCAAAGCTTGGATTTGGGCTTCATTTGCTTCATTTTTTGCACTTCTTCTCCCAAAATCACCGACTTTGCTCGTATGGACAAAATAACATAATACATTAAATATTTTCATTAAAAACACGATTAAAGCACATAAAAGTCTAATAAATTGGGACTAAGATAGCGACATTTCTGCTCGCTATCACACCCCAAACTTAAGCTTTTGCTAGTCCCGAGCAAAATAAATTCTAAAGATGCATGAAATAGAATCGTTCAATCCTCAATGATTTTGGAATTCTTAGGATAGAGTGGAAAACATGAAAGTGGAATAAGCAAGCACCGCAAACTCTTGAAGAAATCTTAAACTAGTTTGAACTTAAGATTAATGAATAGCATGCTCAAGACTTATCTATTGATTCTTTTACTAAGCTAGATTAGTCTTATGGCTTTCTCCATTTGTTTTCCCCCTACACTTGCTAAGAGCTCCTAATAGGTCGGAGTCCTTTTATCATGCAAAAAAATAAGAAACTAGGGTACCTTAAATTTTTCTTCTTTTTCAAGGGGGAGCAAAACTCACAAATGATTTTTCTCTTTTCTTTATCTTTTTGTACTCCCCCAAACTTGCATTTTGATTTCTAATGGTACTAGCTTTCACACTACGGTGCAGGGACCCTTAACCCGAATTTTATTCTTTGGTTGGCCTAACTGATCACACCCCAGGTAGCTCTTTTTACCCCTAGGCCTTTTTTTATTGTTTGGTTGGCCTAACTGATCACACCGCAAGCAAAAATTTTCTTTTTCAACAGATTTTTCTTTTCTCTCATTTTCTTTTGTTGCTTTTGCTTTTCTCTCAACAGGCATATCATTTTTTTCTACCTATCTCTTTAGAACAATCAAGCATGAACTTCCTAGTATTAGAAACTAAGCCTATCATGGTGACAACAAACTTTAAAAACCATAATAAGAATCTAGATTTTCAAAGACGTCATTAGATAAGGCTATTGCATGCTTTAGACATCAAAACTAATTATCAAAAAATTTTAAAATTTCACAATTTTTGTCGTGCTCCCAGATTCCACCACATATAAACCATTTTCTCCCAAAATTTCTGAAATCACATTCTTGGCTATCATAGCTATCTATTCATGCATCCAACATAATTTAAATATGCTCAACACAACAAAAGCCTCCCCCCCAAACTTAAACTAAACATTGCCCCCAATGTTTTAAAAACAGCAAAGCATAAAGAGGGATACTGAGACTTCCCTGAGCTAGGAGCGTTTCATCCTCTTCCTTTGGATCTAGAAAAGTCAGATTTTTGGAATTTTTGGATTTGCTAAGGTGATCCTGCAAAACAAAATTGGATCACGGAGCAAAGAAAATTATTTACTGCAAAAACAAATACCTAAACTATAATCCTTGGGTTGGCTCCCAAACAACACTTTCTTGAACGTCTTTAACTAGACGAGGCTCAGCACGCTTACGGAGGCTCGAAATAAAACTTTTCATCATCCTCCGGGCCCTGCAAGAAATCACGCACCGAATTGCATACTACAAACAGGGGAGAAAAAAAATTTTCCCCTGGCCCATCTTCACTAAATAGATTATCATAATAACATTTCAGAAAATAATCAGCTGCATCAAATCTCTTTTCTAAATCTATATTCACAAAGCAATTGTTAACAGAGTCATCAAGCGTTATTATATCTACCGGTCTAGGATCTAAAGGTGGCCTATCAATCATGCCAGTCCATTCATCAGGTTCAATCTCTATATGCTCAGGAGATTCCTCAGACTCAGTATTAAAATATGATTCAACTAAGCTATCATATGACTCATCATCAGAAGAATTTAAGAATTCAAGAATTTCAGGATCAGATTCTATACTATGCACAGATTTGAGTTCCTCTAGGTCAGATTCTATGCTATATACATCATCAGGACACGAATCAAAGGTATTAACATTATCAGGGTTCATGCATTCAGGAATGTCAAGATCAGACTCAATAGATTCAGGGTAATCATGATCAGACTCAAAATTATCTATCAAGCGATTTTTATTATGCATTTCATGCTCATCCTCAATATCAGGCAAATCAATATCATCATCAAAATCATTGATTTCAGGCAAATCTAATTCATTCTCAAAGGAGGGTAAATCATCAACTGCAGATCTTTCATTCTCACAAGCAGGCAAGTCTAATTCATTCTCAAAGTCAGGCAATTCTAAATCATTCTCAAACAGATGGTCATCTAAATATGCATCATGATCAAAATCCCCACCATCCATAAGCACTTCCCCTAAGCCTAGGCCAAGATTATATTCTACCTCTTCATCATCGTCAATCAAGTATTCAGGACCAACAGAAAAATATGTATGCAAACTACAAACAGATTCATCTTGGCCAAAAATACTAAACACGACTTTTTCATCATCAATGTTCAAGGTAAGTTTACCTTTATGCACACTAATCTCAGTCGTACCAGTTGCTAAGAAAGGTCTGCCTAGAATAATGGGCACCTCTTTGTCTTCCTACATGTCGAGTACCACAAAGTCCACGGGGAAGATAAATTTGTTGACTTTCACCAGCACGTCCTCCACAACACCCATCGGGTGGGTAATCGATCTATCAGCAAGCTGGAGAGTGACGTCGGTGTCCTTCATTCCTGTTAAACCAATATTCCTATAAACAGAATAGGGCATTAAATTTATACTAGCGCCTAAATCACATAAGGCCCTATTGAAAGATACTTCTCCTATGGTGCAGGGAAGAGTAAAACTCCCTGGATCATTCTGTTTAGAAGGCCTCTTCCCATAAACAATGGTACTACTACTCTCAGACAATTTAAAATTTTCTTTTTTCAAACTTTTCTTCCTAGAAAGCATTTCTTTCATGAATTTCTCATAATTAGGCATGTTATACAAGGCATAGACTAAGGGAATATTCACCTGTAACTTCTTAAACATTTCTAGGAACTTTTGAAACTGCTCATCTAATTTAACATTTTTAAAGCGTTGAGGAAAAGGTAACTCCCTGTAGTCAAAGGTTGGACATTCGCCCTTCCGCTTGGGCGGGCTAATGTGCGAGCCTTTGTCATGAAGGTTGCATGGAACCACTTCTTCCTCGTTCAGTTTTTCTCTGTGTCTACAATCTTGCTTTTCATCTTTTCTTCCTGTAAAATTGTTAGAAAAATCACAATTCAAATCAATAGAGTTAGGAGGATGTTGGGACCACTAAGAGGAGGTTTTTTGTGCCTCAGCCCTTTCATCTTCATCCTTGCTCTTTTCTTCTTCCTTCTTCTTTTCTGAATTGGTCTCCAGCTTTTTACCACTTCTCAGTGTCACCATCTTGCACTGCTCTCTTGGGTTAGGTTCAGTATCACTTGGAAATTTTTCCTTCTGAAGGGCATTCACTATTGAAGCGATCTGTCCTATTTGAACTTCCATGTTTTTCAGAGCTGTGTCGTGGTTATTTACTATCGTCTGGAGATTCACGTTCAACACTCTTTGTTATTTAATAAACAGAGCCACCATCTCCTCCAGATTATTCTTTTTTTCAGGCGCACTGGATGATGCAAAACCTGGCGGCGGCTGCAAAACATTCTTTGTGTTTGAGTATGAGAAGTTTTCGTGATTGCGAAGACTGGGGTGGTAGAAGTTCGGTACTCCTTGAGCAAATGGTTTGTTTCCTACGACTGGACTTCTTCCACATCTTGACCTTCTTTCTCTGAATGTCCTTCAGCTAAGGTGGAAATGGACTTGACCACCTCAGATGAAGTCAGCTTGTTCAGCGCATTGGTCAGAGATGATGCCATCTGTGCCTTCAACGAACTCGACTCATCCAATTCATAAATTCCAGCCTTCCTTGAAATTTCTCCAGTCTCGGTCGACCTCTAATAACTGGTTGCCGCCATTTCCTCAAGCAGATCTTCGGCTTCTGTCACTGTTTTGGAAAGAAAACTTCCTACTGCAGATTTGTCTAGGACTGTCTCGATGGAGGGATTCAATCCATTGTAGAACAACTGCACTTGGAGCCAATCAGGATATCCATGTTGGGGGCACCGCTTAAGTATTTCCTTGTATCTCTCCCACGCCTCATATAATTGTTCCTCGTCAAGCTGCCTAAATGTTCCGATCTAAGTCCAGAGCTTGGTAGTCTTGGCAGGCGGGAAAAATTTAATCAGAAAAGCCTGAGCAAGCTCGTCCCATGTACTAATGCTACCCGTCTCAACTGATTCGAGCCAATCCTTTGCTTTATCTTATAGATGGAAACAACCTCAATCTTATGGCGTTTTCCGGAACTCCGTTCATCTTCACCGTCCCACAAATTTCCAGGAATGATCGCAGATGTGAGTGGGGGTCCTCAGAAGGATGTCCATTAAAAGAGTTATCGCGCGCCATCTGAATCAATCATGTCTTTAACTCAAAATTGGTGGCTTGGATTGGGGCGTAAACAGTTCCAGAATTCTCGGTCGAACGAACTGGTTGTAAGAAGTCTCTTATTGCCTTGGGAGCTTCATCTTGATGGGCCATTGCTTATGCTAATCTTTTCTCTTTCTGAATGGTTCTAAGAGTCCTATCAATTTCAAGATCTAGAGGAAACAAATTAACCACCTTGTTCCTTCGCTTACAATGCTCCTACTCAATCAAAAGAACCAAACAAAAACAAAAATAAAATAATATTCACAAAAATAACGAAAAAAATATTTACACCTAAATTACTATTTATCCCTTACTTTTCGATGTCAAGAAAAATTAATTTGCTTAAAAATCAAGCCACCCCGGAAACGGCGCCAAAAACTTATTGATTGGCGAAGGCGATTTTTGCAAGCGCACGGGTCGTCACAAGTAATATAAAACGGTAGGTAATATCGAGTATCGAATCCACAGGGAGGCGAAACGAAAATTATGCAAAAATAAAATCTCTTGAGCACTAAAAGTACTTGGGTGAAATAATATTCAGGGAACAGCTCATGCAATAAAGAGGAGTTTAAAATTCAAAGCAATTAAAGAAAATAAGTTGATCAATCGAAAAATAAAATATGGAGAAAAAGTTTTCATTTAATGGGAAGAGGGGTCTTGAAAATCAATTATTAGCTAAACAATTGTTATAATTATCCTATCTCATTGCCCAACTAATTATAATCCTAGAATCTCCGTTAATCACATAGGTTCTCCTCTCGGTTTCCCCTAATTGTAATTAATTCATTTTAACAACCTAAGTGTCCTCAGCGCTATTAAAAATCATTAATTATTACGGTCTGATTCATTTTAGGAATCTAAGTTTAACCAACTAATCTCGTTGTCAAGACAGGCAATTAAACTAGTTGCATGGATTACGATTTATCCTAATTTCTCTTTGTCGAGTTTCCATTAAGAATCGAATCATTACACAATTGGCCAGATTGAATAAAGCATTAAGCACATCCATACAAATAATTAGGACAAAGGGCAAGAGACAGGAGATTATAACAACATTTAAACTATAATTTCATTTCAAGACCCCAAATTGGGGTTTAGCTACACATAGCTAAAATATCCACAACATTTACAATAGAAAGCATAATTAAGAGCATAAAAGAAAAGGAATTGACCGTCGAAAAACCTCATTGCTGTCGCTCGGAGCCCCGCCGACTACTCCTTGAGGATCCTAAGATGCTCCCCAAAATTCCCCAAAATATTTCCCACTAAGAAATCTCTCAAAAAGGCTAGAAAGCCTTGAGAGAGGCTCCAAAGGAGCCTAAGGAGGGAGGAAAGGAAGGAAAGAATGGATTGATCGATGCCTAAATGACGCACCAAGAGGTGCCTTTTATAGGCATGGATTGGAAGTAGCATCGCAACGCTACATTGCACAGCGTCATGACACTGCTATGCACGCGTCTTGTTGCCCAAGAAATGGGTAGCTTCGCGACGCTGACTTCACAGCGTCTCGACGCTGACCCAAATTTTAGAATTTTCAACTTCGGCTTTGGCTAATTTTTGGGCCTTCTCTTCACTTCTTTTTGGGCTTTTTCATCATCATTGGCCTTTTTGCATCCCCTTTTGATCCAAGCTTGGATTTGGGATTCATTTGCTTCATTTTTGACACTTTTTCTCCCAAAATCACCGACTTTGCTTCTAAGGACCAAATAATAGAATACATTAAATATTTTCATTAAAAACACGATTAAAGCACAGAAAAGCCTAATAAATTGGGACTAAAATAGCGACATTTCTGCTCGATATCATAAATTCATGGTGTAGACACTTCCGAACCAGCCTTCGAAATCTTTCCCAAGTTGCATCCAAAGGTTCATTGTAAGATTTTTTGAAAGCAATAATTTCAGCTTTGTACTTGGCATTATTATTGGAGGGAAAAAACTTCTCAAAGAATTTCTCCGCCAAATCATTCCAAGAGATGATGGAGTTTGGAGGGAATGAATCGAACCAGGCTTCAGCATCTCCCTGCCAAGAAAATGGAAAAAAGCTTTAGTTTTAACGTATCTTCCGACACACCTATGACTTTATAAGAACTGCAAACTCTAAAAAATAGCTTAATATGTTTGTGTGGATCTTCGTTTGGAAGTCTAGAGAAATTTCCCATTGTATTCAACATCTGGAAAACCACTGGTTTAAGTTCAAACTGTAGAGCATCAGTCGGTGGCTCCAAAATTACTGGATTTATTGTATGGAAAACTGGTAAAGCGTAGTCCTTTAGTGCTCTATTGCGATCTTCAACAACGTAGATTGGATTTTCTTGTTGTGGCACCAGTCGAACTGGAGGAACAAGAGGAATTCTCCCGCCATTCTGCTCCCTTCCATGATTCTGTGGATCAACTTGAGGATCGACTCCAGGAGGTTCCATTGGAAACACTTGAATATAAGATGTTTCCTCTAGAGATTCATGTGCGCTCAACTCTTGTTGTTCCTTTTTCTTTCGTCTTTGTTCCTTCCTTCGACAACGAAAGGTTCTTTCTATCTCCGGATCAATGTCAAGGAGTGGATACCCCTTGTTCATGCACTAACTCCAACCTGCAAAAGAAAAAATAATGCAATCCGAGGTCAATTTCCCGTAGAGAAAGGAATGCAGTCGCAATGCGATCGCAATTTCAAAAACAAATCTGGTTTCACTTTTGGTCCCTAACAACGGCGCCAAAAATTTGGTGCGGCAGAGGCTGAAATGGATGGATGTGAGATAAGATGATAAATGTTAAGTAAGTTAAATTCAGCCAACTTTAGTGTGCAAGTATACACCGTCACACGTAGTAATAAAAAACCTTAGAAGTATTCCAAGGGTATCGATCCCACGAGGACTAAACTGGAAATTTAGATTTGATGAAGAAACTGCTCAACTTGATTGCTTAAAAATAGGTAACCAAAGAAAATAAGTTTGATAGTTGACTCGGAAGGGTACTCCATTTGTGTGGAATGAAGCTTGTGAGGCAAGCTTCCAAGAACTTAAGTGAAGACTAGTTTCAGCACCAGTACTCGTAGTACCCGATGGTTCAAGGGAATTTGTTATATACAGTGATGCTTCATAGAAGGGTCTGGGTTTTGTGTTAATGCAGCATGGTAAGGTCATTGCTTATGCGTCTCGTCAACTGAAAGATTATGAGAAGAACTACCCAACCCATGACTTGGAGTTGGAACCTGTGGTCTTTGCCTTGAACATTTGGAGGCACTATTTATACGGAGAGAAAATTCAAATCTTCACAGACCACAAAAGTCTGAAATACCTCTTCACTCAGAAAGAGTTGAATATGAGGCAGTGGAGATGGTTAGAGTTAGTGAAAGATTATGATTGTGGCATCCAGTACCACCCAGGCAAGGCAAATGTGGTCGTAGATGCCCTCAGTAGGAAGACTGTTAATGTGTCTGCTTTGATTACTACTAAGGCTCATATATCGGATGACTTGGAACGTGCAGAGATTATGGTTGCAGTGGGCGAAGTTACGACACGTTTAGCTCAGTTGACAGTTAAGTCAAGCAGACAGAGGGTCGCTTATGCGTACCAGTACTACTGGTGGCAAAACATGAAAAGAGAGATAGTTGATTTTGTTAGTAAATGCCTTATTTGCCAACAAGTGAAATCCCCGAGATAGAAACCAACGAGCTTGTTGTAGCCGTTGAGTGTCCCAGAGTGGAAGTGGGAGCATATATCCATGGACTTCATTATAGGATCGCCTAGAACGGCCAAGGGTTACACCGTAATTTATATCATTATCGACAGGCTCACCAAGTCAGTGCATTTTCTTCCTGGGTAGCCTACTTACACTATTGAAAAGTTTGCACAATTATATATGACGAAGATAGTCAAGCTTCATGGGGTGATGATATCAATCGTGTCAGATAGAGACCCTCGGTTCACGTCGAATTTTTGGAAGAGTTTGCAAAGAGACTTGGGTACTCAGTTGCATCTCAGTATCGCATTTCACCCTTAGACTGATGGTCAAACTAAGCGATTGAATCAAACTTTAGAGGATATGTTGCGAGCATGCGTTGTGGATTTCTAAGGTAGCTGGGATGCTCACCTACACATAATGGAATTCACTTATAACAATTGTTATCAAGCAACAATCGGTATGTCACCATTTGAGGCCCTCTATGGGAAAAGATGCTGGTCTCCTGTTTATTGGGGTGAAGTCGGAGAACGTCAGTTGTTGGTGCCTGAATTGATCAAAGCCTCTAGTGAGGCTATTCGCACGATCAGATCGAGGATGATAACGACTCGAAGCCGACAAAAGAGCTATGCAGATACAAGAAGAAGGGATTTAGAGTTTGACGTGGGCGATCATGTTTTCTAGAAGGCAACTCCAATGAAAGGGGTTTTGAGGTTTGGAGGGAAAGGTAAGCTCAGTCCATGTTTCGTCAGTCCGTTTGAGATCTTAGAACAGATTGGTCTTGTAGCTTATCATCTAGCGTTGCCACCTTCGCTGTCGGCAGTACACAAAGTTTTCCATGTCTCCATGCTGGGAAGGTATCTGACAAATCCAGCCCACAGGGTGGACTATCAACCTTTGAAACTTAGTGAGAACTTGTCATATGAGGAGAAGCCTATGCTAATTCTTGATAAAGAGGTGAAGGTCCTTCGTAATCGCGAGATAGCTCTCGTAAAGGTCCTTTGGTGAGATCATCTGTCTGAAGAGGCAACGTGGGAGAGAGAAGACGAAATGATGACTAGGTCTCCAGAGTTGTTACAGTACTAGCAACTTTCGAGGACGAAAGTTCTTTTAAGGTTAGTATCATCTAACAGCTAGTTAAAAAAAAAAAGAAAAGAAAATGAGGCAAGTGGGCAAAAGTGACCGGTCAAAAGGGGGTGAGTGGGGGGAAATTTTCCCTTCAAATTTTTGGTGAATTTGACCATTTTCTTAGAAAAAAAAGGACTTTTTTTTTTTAGATTTCCTTATTCTTCCCCCGATACTCTCTCTCTCCATCTCAGCCCTCTTTCTCTCATCTACACATAGCACGCCGTCGCACGCCGGTCATCCCCCGCTGCCTGCCGCTCGTCGCACGTCGTCGTCTGCTTGATCAATGTTGCCGGTAAGTTTTCGTTTCTCCCTTTCTCATTTTCGTCTCGCTCAGCCTCACGTTTCTCCCTCTCTCTCTCTCGGTTTGTAGGTCCGTCGCCGCACATCGATAATCGCCTCACGCCGCCGTCTGATCGTCGCTGCTGGTGAGCGCTCAACTCTCTCTCTCTCGTCTCTTTCTCCCTCAATCACTCTCTCTCAGCTCTCTCTCACTCTTCTGTAACAGGTTGCACCGCTGTCCTCCGTTGCAGATCTCCAATAACGTTGAATCTTAATCCAAGGTGTCCGTAGTAAGTAGTGGTTGAATTCGTAAAGGCAAAGCGAATTTGGAAACTGGACAGCAAGCGTTTGTATCGTTTGGGTGAGTTTTCGATCTTCTCGAGTCTTGTGTCCTTAGGAAAAATTATTGGAATTGGAATGCCTTTGATGTGAGTTTCTTGTGTGTGTGTTATTAGACTTCCTTTTTGCATATCGTGGTTGGCGCTATAT
Organism: Luffa acutangula; assembly: GCA_036850905.1. Taxonomy (NCBI): domain Eukaryota; kingdom Viridiplantae; phylum Streptophyta; class Magnoliopsida; order Cucurbitales; family Cucurbitaceae; genus Luffa; species Luffa acutangula. The sequence goes on from CM072087.1 coordinate 23,062,589, forward strand.
CAAATTGGTTGGTGTCTTTGGCGAGCATTAATTATCTCAAGGAAAGTTAACTTACTGAAATTAAACATTAATTATGAGTTGATGTGGCAGTTGTGTTTCTTGCTTGAAATATTGCTTAATATATGAGTGGAGACTGAGATGATATGAATGCTTTTGTTCCAAGAATATGGATGTTGTGTACTTGTGCTATGGGATATATGTGAGTGCGTTTGTGGTACCTTCTGGTTGGCTGGGAATGTAAGTAGACAACTAGAAGTCATGTTTTCTCTGATTAGAAGTGTGGAATGCCTGTTATGTTTCCTGTATTTGACTCAGTTGAGATCGTGGATACTGGTCTAGTTAGTTAGTAAATTTTGAGAGAATAAGTTCCATTGGTTAGGTGGCAGTTAAAATTAGCGAGTGCTAAGAGGCCTTGAAGGGAAAAGGAGTAAGAAAGGGAAAAGAATAAGCTAGTTGCTCTAGTATGGGGTCGTGTCAATTAAACACCTAAGTCTGAGATGTATTAGACTGAAATGAGGAGCTAAATGGGCGGGAATTGGCTTCGCATACTAGGTGCCATTTACTAACTGTGGAAGTTAATTTCCGACTTAAAACCCATTGACGCCCCACCAGTGAAATGGTAGTTAGTGCGCTATGCGCATAATAGTTCCTTGATGGGTGAGACTTGGCTCCACTGACTGGGTGCTTTCTACCATCAGTAGGAGTAGAGATCTCCTAAAATACCCACTTGTGCACCTTCAGTGAATTGGCAAATTTTTATAGGTGAGTTAATTGATCACTAGACCCATACTACAAGGTGAATGAAATGAAATGAACGGGAATGAGATGAGATAACCTTTAGGCCCTTAGCCAAAATAACATGTTGAAACCTTGGTTGTTGCCTGTCTAGCAGTATTGTTACTTACTGAGTATTTTTCTTAAATACTCATTCTTTGCCCTAACATGTAATTGCAAGTAAAAGCAAATGTATACAGAACGCATGACCAAGTGATGCTAAACGAGTCATGGATTTCCTTATGATAAACTTCCGCATTTTATGTTTTCGAATTTCTTTCTTTTGTATTTGTTATGTGGTGTTTCAGGATTTATTTGGGTTTAAGACTTTTGCTATAATGGCTAAAATTTCTTCTTTTTTTTTGTTTTAACTAGGATACCAGGCTGAAAAGTTTCGCTGATTTTCTAAGCATGTTTTACTCTAAATGTTGTTCCTTTGTCATTCTTTGTAAGTGAAATGAAATGTATGTGGTAATGGCCCTAGGTGAAATGTAGGGTCGTTACTAAAATTTCAATATTTGAAATTAGGAAAAAACAACTACTTCCATTCGTTTTTAATGATGTTGATTAATTATATCAATGTTATTTGTTTTGACTTATATGAACTTTTCCATTTTAAATTGATATATGATACTTTTCCTTTTATAGCATGTGCGGAAATGGATGAAGTTTGATATTTTGACTACAATTTTATATCAAATAAATAATAAGAAAGAGTATGTTACAAGAGGAGAAAAATCATTCAGAAAAAAGATTGAATGACAAAATCGTATTTTTGAAAACGAAATTCGTATTTCATCCAACATTTGAAAAAAGATTAGAAAATCTAAAAAATATGTAAACATAATTTTATCAAGTTATGAATAAGAGTTGGTTTGATCACATTATTGTTCTGGGCCAAAAAGTGACCTAGTTCGTTCTTTGAGAAGAGTTTTTTTATGAAAAGTATCGGCGATAAACTTAAGCATGCCTGGTCGGACGAGTTTGTCGAGTCCTCGTGTTATGGGGATTCGAATAACAATCCTGTGAAGGTGTACATATAACACATGCGGAAGCAATTGAAGATCGAAAGCACTTAAGACATTCAATTTTACTCCTAAAGCATGCATGTTCTAGAAAAGACAGAATAAAGAGTTTAGAAAACACCAACCTTTGTAGCTCACTTATGTTGAACTCCTTGTGGTGTTTGCCTCTCCTATGCTCCTTGGACAACCTCTAGAGTCTTCCCTACTATACTCTGGGCCAAGAACGACTTGTGGGAGTCTATATAAGATAGGGGATGGGAAGGGAATGCTTGAAGCATCAAGCAATGGAGAAGAATGAGAGATGAGAGAACTTTGAGTCCAAATTCCAGCAGCATGACATTAAGGAAATGGCTCTCTCATGTTTGAATCTTATTCAAACTCCTTTTAAAGACATTCTCCATGCAAAGCAAAGCCTCAAGACACAAGACACATGGTGTATTTGCAAGCTCAAGTGGATTCTAGGTGTACATTACACAAAACATGCAACAATGCATGAATGAGTTGTCTTTCCACTTTGAATGATCATGCATTAAATGGATTTCCAACTAAATCCACTAAATTCAAATTGAAATCTAATTTCAAGCTTGCAAATTATCCCCAATTTCAATTCTAAATTGAAATTGATTGCTTGGTAATTAATTTGAAAATTTTCAAATTAATTTTGATATGATTAATCTAATTAATCTTTGTTATCTTGTGCAATTCCATATATATGATTCCTAATACATATATATAGTATTCAAAACACTCTTAAATACTTCATCTCTCATTTTCTAATTTAATTCATAATTAAATTATTGTGTCAAACACAATTTACGATAATACCATTTTTCCCGATTTTGAACGATTCAAAGCTTCCTATCTTTTGTTCTAGGCTTAATTCCGATATGAGCTAGTAGGGGGACCTAATGGACCAATAGATCATGGGCTCCAACGATTCGAGGCTAACCGACTAATCTCATTGTCCAAGCTAGCCAACATTCGTTAACTATCGGGACACTCCACTATAGCCCGATAGTTGCACTCCCCTCACTATAGATATATTTCTGCCTACTCGATTTAACCATGATTAGTAAGTCGATCCTTCACAAGTTGTTCGTAGCTATAGCTAGGTCAATAAGCCGTTTTACCCCTATAGTACTTCTAGTTCCTTAAGTCCCACTGATCCTCTAATGAACAATTGGTTTATGGTCCAACCAATAAACCAAGTCCCTCCCGGGCCAATGAGAGGGCGGGATCCCTTTGTTCAAGCCCCGGAGTCAGCACTTAAGAGAACAACCTCTCTACTATCCCTAATTCGGGTAGGAGTGAATTCCTTCTTGCACGACTATGTCCCCAGCTATCTACCCGTTCCTATCCCTGAAATGGGAGGCTTATTGAGTTGGTGATACTGAGCCACTCTCACCTATGCAGATCTAAGGATAAGCCCGAATAAACAGGAGTTCATAGTTAGCTCAGGATTAAGATCGAGTTACCTAGGTCATCACATGAAATAGTCAGTCTCGTCAATAAACGGTGTTATAAAGCGAGAGCGACTTATTTCTCGGTCCTGGTCTTATGCAAACTCATTGCATAGGACGCCCCCACTCGCATGTCTCTACATGGACGATTTAGGATCACATCCTCTATACCATCTATAAAGTGGGTCGCGTCTCATAGTGTCTCCAGAATAAAATTTATTTGATTTTAGATTCTTTAGCATCAAACAACATAATCAAATGGTAAACAAAAATTGTATATTTATAAATCTATCAGCAAATTTTATCATGCAGTCGGATTTAATTAGGTGGTTTAAGAAGTTGAATGTATTATGAACTCGACAACAATACAGTTATGAAATGCACAAATATAGAAAAAGATACAACAAAACCCAACTGCACTCTCCAAATTTTGGAAATAGTCTTTCTCTCTCTTGTATATGCAAACCTATTTAAGACCCCATGCACGACACCATAAGTCATCTATGTGATACACCAATATCCCAAAAACTCAACTTCAATAACTCGTCCAGTTTTTGCAATTAATTTGTTATTCGTCAATGTCTTTGCAACGTGGTTCTTTCCTTTTCATCTCATGCCTCCTCCTTACCATGTCTTTTTCTTCCACACTTGTGGCAACTTCTAGAACCATACTCGCATTAGTACCCAATCAAAAAGTCTCAAATGTCGCAACGCCTGCTAGTGTAGCAACATTCAACAAACAACCATCTCAACAGATAACTAAAGATCATAAGGCATCCAAGTTCTAACGGTCACAACACTTTTAAAGTTTCGATGCCATCGAATACGAGTCCACAAAAGCCTGAATCGACCTTTATAAACTGCAAACCTAAAGGTCCAATTATATGGTCCGCTCCCAATCCAATCCACAATAATAACGTGCCTATGTGCTAAGCCCCTCGATGGAGTTAAAAACTCGCAAATTCCTTGTATCTATATGCATTATTACTTAATCAATCATTGATTATTTTTATATATTTTGTTTTACTCCATATCATTTTAACTTTATTTCCTTTTGTTTGGTGTATTGATTTACGCTGCATGCATCCTGAATTTATGGAAAGTAAAAAGACTTAACCTCAAGTGGATCGAGTATAATGAATGAATGAAATTTGATTCACGTGAAAAACACAGAGACAAGTCTTAAGTGTTAAAATTTCAAAAATTTGCACAACATTTTTATCCACTTACAACTTTAGTAACATCTCGACATTAGAGTTGTAAAATTTCAATATTTGAAATTAGGAAAAAAAAAAACTACTTCCATTCGTCGTTAATGATGTTGATTGATAATATCAATGTTATTTGTTTTTACTTATATGAACTTTTCCTGTTTAAATCGATATATGATGCTTTTCCTTTTGTAGCATGTGCGGAAATGGATGAAGTTTGATATTTTGATTACAATTTTATATCAAATAAATAATTAGAAAGAGTATGTTAAAAGATGAGAAAAATCCTTTAAAAAAAATATTCAATGACTAAATTTTAATTTTGAACACGAAATTCGTCTTTCATCCAGCATAATAAAAAAGATTATAAAATCTAAGCAATATGAAAACATAATTTTAACAAGTGATGAATAAGAGCTCGTTTAATCACATTATTGTTGTGGCCGAAAAACTGACCTAGTTCGTTCCTTGAGAAGAGTTTTTTATGAAAAGTATCGGCGGTAAACTTAAGCATGCCTGGTCGAACGAGTTTGTCGAGTCCTCGTGTTGGGGGCATTCAAATAACAAACCTACGCCAGTTGATCTATGGTCATGTGGGCTCGTTTGATTACTATAATTATTTTTACTTTTGCGATTAATTATGAAATCCAAACATAGAAAATAGAAAATACATTGGGATAACTACATTCTCCAAAATGACACACAAGACCTCTTTTAATAACTAACTAACTAACTTTAACGACAAGCTTCAAAAAAAAAAAGTTAAAAGAAAGTGGCTTTTCAGCCAGTCAAAAAGGAGGGAGAAAGGGGGGGAACGTTCACGTTTTTGCCCCCCAAAATTCGGTCAAGTGGACCATTTAAAAAAAATGTCAGATTTTTCTCCCTTTCACGCAACTCCCTCTCCCTCATGCTTTCTCTCTCCTTCTCTCGGCTCCATCTCCCTCACGCTCTCTCTCTCCATCGCCGCCTCTCTCTCTCCATCTGCAACCTCACTGCAGCACGCCACCCGCCACCGTCACTCGCCGCTCGCTGTCGTATCGCCGCCGCCGGTAAGAACATTCTCTTTCTCTATCGTTTTCATTTTCTCTCTTTCTCTCACTCTCTCTCCTTCACCTCACTCTCTTTCTGTCTCAGCCATCTCTCCCTCCGATGCACGCCACCCGCCGACGTCGCCGCTGCTCCTTCATCCCTCTCAACTCTCTCTCGTTTCCCTTTGTATCACGTCGCCGTCGTCGCCGTAAAACGCCTCCAACCGTACGCGAGCCGCTGCAGATCTGAAGGTCTACTACCGCCACTTTCAGCCGGTCTGCTGCTCGTCGCCGCCGCAGCCAGATCGGATTGTATTATTTGTCGCTCAGATCTGATCACCGCTGCCGCTGCTTTAAGACAAAAAGTCGCGTGCCTCTTGAATGTTCGACGATTTCTGTTAGTGGGTAAGGGAGTTGTAAGTAAAAGTTTATTGGCCTTTTATGCGTTAATGAAATACCCATTAACGTTGGATCTTAATCTAAAGTGTCCGTAGTAGGTGGTGGTCGAATCGTCAAAGGCGGAGCGAAACATTGAAGCTGGACAACAAGCGTCAGGTTCGTTTGGGTGAGTTTTTGACCTCCTTAAGTCTTGTGTTCTTAAGAAAAAATTATTGGAACTGGAGTGCTTCTGATGTGAGACCTTTTTTTTTATACGTGTTAATAGGTTACGTTTTCTCTTAGCGTGGTTGGTCTTGTATCTAGTTGTTTGGGGTGATTTCAATCAAGCGTGGTATCTCAGGTAAGTAACTTGCTGCATTGGAATGAAATATGTATGTTGAAATGATTGTTTACTCCTGGCATGATAATGTGTATAAGTTGTTCGGATTGTCAATTTCAAGAATATGGATATTGCTTATATATATGTGTTCTGTGATAAAAGCGAGTGCGTGTCTGGCGTATATTTTGTGGCTGACTGGCATTGTTGTGGACAACGGGAAGTTTGTGTTTTTCTCTGTTTAGGATGGTTGTTGTTGCCCTCGTTTCTTGTTCTTGAGATTGCTGTAAGTTGTGATGGTGCTTATCGGTTTAGCCTGTCAATATTCTCCGTAAAAGAAAAGGGTTTGGTTAAACGGGTTGCTGTTTTAAAAAAAAATAGCAAGTGCTAAGGGGTCCTAAAGGGGAAAAGGATTAAGAAAGGGAAAGGAATAGGCTAGTGCCTTAAAATAGGGTCGTGTCAATTAAACACATAGGACTGAGATGTATTAGACTGAAATGAGGGGCTTAATGGGCGGGACTTGGCTTCGCAGACTAGGTGCCATTTACTGTCGTTCGATGGAGCCTCAAGGGACCCCACGGTGGCAGAGTTGTGGCTGTCCTCCATCGAGACTGTCTTTCGCCTCATGAACTGCCCGGAGGACCAGAAAGTTTACTGCGCCGTGCTCCTCTTACGAGATAACGCCTTGATTTGGTGGCAGTTGATCAAGAGGACTATAGACGTCAGCAACGAATCTGTCACATGGAATCAGTTCAGGGGGGAGTTCTTTAGGAAATATTACCCTACAGCCTCCCGATTCAAGAAGTAAGCAGAGTTCGTGGCTCTTACGCAGGGAAACCGAACCGTAGAGGAGTACGAGACAGAGTTTGCCAGACTGTCTCGGTTTGCCCCTGCCCTGGTAGCTGTAGAGGCTGATAAGGTAGAACGTTTCATCACAAGCTTAAAGTAAGAGATTCAGGGCAGTGTGGCAGCCCATGAACCCCAAGACTATTCCACGGAAGTAAGGGTGGCAGAGTTGATTGATCGACAACCGTCAACTGTCTCTTGAGAACCTTCCTCAGGTCATAAGCGAAGGTACGATCAGATGAGCTCGAACACACAGAGGGGTCACCGTTACCCTAGACGAGGTCTGCCCAGGACCATCAACAGAGAGAATAGAATCAGTCAGGGCCTAATCAGGATAGGCCATTATGTAAGACCTGTAGGAAGTACCACTGGGGTCGTTGTTTGGCAGGGACCCGTGTTTGTTTCAAGTGTGGTCGGAAAGAACATATTGCTCCAAATTGTAATCAGAAGAAAACTAATTATGCCAACCAGCCGTCCAGTACAAATTAGGCATCCGGGGTGAGACCAACACAACATCAGGGCAAGATATTTGCCACCACCCGAGAAGAGGCCGACGACCTTAATGCAGTAGTGACAGGTACCAACGCATTCTTTTATTTCTGCATCATTTGTAAGCAAGCCAACCTAGAACGAGAGTCGTTGGGCTATGTTTTTTCAGTCTCAATGCGTTTGTGCATCGACTACCGGGAGCTGAACAAAGTGACAATAAGGAACAGATACCAATTGCCCAAGATTGATGACCTCTTTGATCAGCTTCAAGGTACATCACTGTTTTCTAAAATAGATTTACGGTCAGGTTATCATCAGTTGAGGATTAGAGAGAACGATATACCTAAGACAACTTTCCGAACCAGGTATGGGCATTACGAATTTACTGTGATGTCCTTTGGGCTTACTAATGCTCCTGTAGTTTTCATGGACTTGATGAACAGGGTATTTAAGGAATTCCTGGATTCATTTGTGATTGTTTTTATCGACGACATTCTTATCTACTCTAAGACAGAAGAGGAACATGAGGATCATCTCAGGAGAGTTCTAATCACCTTAAGAACGAACAAGTTGTATGCCAAATTCTCTAAATGTGAGTTTTGGTTACAACGAGCTTCCTTCTTAGGGCATGTGGTGTCGAAGGAAGGTGGCACAGTAGATCCAGCCAAAATAAAGGCAGTGACCAATTGGTCTCGACCCACTTCAGTCAGCGAGATTCAAAGTTTCTTGGGGTTAGCAGGATATTACCGTCATTTTGTGCAAGACTTTTCCAGTATTGCCGCACCCCTAACTCAGTTGACTCGAAAGGGTACTCCATTTGTGTGGAACGAAGCTTGTGAGGCAAGCTTCTAAGAGCTTAAGCAAAGACTAGTTTCAGCACCAATACTTACAGTACCTGATGGCTCAGGAGAATTTGTTTTTTACAGTGATGCTTCAAAGAAGGGACTGGGTTGTGTGTTAATGCAGCATGGTAAGGTCATCGCTTATGCGTCTCGTCAGCTGAAAGATTATGAGAAGAACTACCCGACCCATGACCTGGAGTTAGCAGCAGTGGTCTTTGCCTTGAAGATTTGGAGACACTATTTATACGGAGAGAAAATCCAAATCTTCACGGACCACAAAAGTCTGAAATACCTCTTCACCCAGAAAGAGTTGAATATGAGGCAGCGAAGATGGTTAGAGTTAGTGAAAGATTATGATTGTGACATCCAGTACCACCCGGGCAAGGCAAATGTGGTTGCAGATGCCCTCAGTAGGAAGACCGCTCATACGTTTGCTTTAATTACTACTCAGGCTCGTATATTGGATGACTTGGAACGTGCAGAGATTATGGTTGCAGTGGGCGAAGTTACAGCACGCCTAGCTCAGTTGACAGTTAAGTCGAGCTTGAGACAGAGGATCATAGATGCCTAACCAAGTGACCCAGACCTTGTTGTTAAACGCAGTCAAGTAGAGGCGGGGCAGGTGAACGAGTTCTCCTTATCTTCAGACCTCGACTTGTGTTACCAAAGTCGCTTATGCGTACCTCGGAATGTCGATCTCAAACAGGAATTATTAGCAGAGGCACATAGTTCACCTTTTTCAATTCATCCAGGAAGTACGAAAATGTACCATGATTTAAAACAGTATTACTGGTGGCAGGGCATGAAAAGAGAGATAGCTGAGTTTGTTAGTAAGTGTTTTGTTTGTCAGCAAGTAAAATCCCCGAGACAGAAACCAGCAGGTTTGTTGCAGCCGCTGAGTTTCCCATAATGGAAGTGGGAGCATATATCTATGGACTTCATTACAGGATTGCCTAGAACGGCCAAGGGCTACACCGTGATTTGGGTCATTAACGACAGATTCACTAAGTCAGCGCATTTTCTCCATGGGAAGCCTACTTACGCTGTTGAAAATTGGGCACAATTATATATGACAGAGATAGTCAAGCTTCATGGTGTGTCGGTATCAATCGTGTCAGATAGAGATCCTCGGTTCACATCTAATTTTTGGAGGAGTTTGCAAAGAGCCTTAGGTACTCAGTTGCCTCTCAGTAATGCATTTCACCCTCAGACAGATGGTCAAACTGAGCGATTGAACCAAACTTTAGAAGATATGTGGCGAGCATGTGTTTTTGATTTCTCAGGTAGTTGGGATGGCCACCTGCACTTAATGGAATTTGCATATAATAATAGTTATCAGGCAACCATCGGTATGTCGCCGTTTGAGGCCCTCTATGGGAAGAGATGCAGGTCCCTTGTTTATTAGGATGAGGTCAGAGAACGTCAATTGTTGGGACCTGAATTGATTCAAGCCTCTAGTGAGGCTATTCGTACGATCAGATCGAGGATGTTTATAGCCCAAAGCCGACAGAAAAGTTATGCTTATACAAGGAGAAGAGATTTTGAGTTTGACGTGGGTGATCATGTTTTCTTGAAGGTAGCTCCAATGAAAGGAGTATTGAGGTTTGGGAGGAAAGACAAGCTCAGTCCACATTTCATTGGTCCGTTTGAAATTCTAGAACGGATTGGTCCGATAGCTTATCCTCTAGCGCTGCCGCCTTCTCTTTCGGCAGTACACAATGTTTTCCATGTCTCCATACTGCGAAAGTATTTGACAAATCCAACCCACAGAGTGGACTTTGAACCCTTGCAACTTAGCGAGAACTTGACTTATGAGGAGGAACTTGTGCTAATTCTTGACAGAGAGGTGAAGGTCCTTCGCAATCGCGAGATAGCTCTCGTGAAGGTCCTTTGGCAAAACCATTTGTCTGAAAAGGCAACGTGGGAGAGAGAAGACGAAATGATGGCCAACTATCCAAAGTTGTTCCAGTACTAGCAACTTTCGAGGACGAAAGTTCTTTTAAGGTTAGTATGATGTAATGGCAAGCTTGAAAAAAAAAAAGGAAAAGAAAGTGGCTTTTCAGCCGGTCAAAAAGGAAGGAGAAAGGAGGGGAACTTTCACGTTTTTCCCCCTCAAAATTTGGTCAAGTGGACCATTCTTTTTTTTTTTTAAAAAAAAAGTCAGATTTTTCTCCCTCTCACGCAACTCCCTCTCCCTCACGCTCTCTCTCTCCTTCTCTCGGATCCATCTCCCTCACGCTCTCTTTCTCCCTCACAGCCTCTTTCTCTCCGTCTGCAACCTCACCGCCGCACGCCACTCGCCACCGTCACTCGCCGCCGCCAGTAAGAACATTCTCTTTCTCTCTCGTTTTTTTTTTCTCTCTCTCTCTCACTATCTCTCTCTCCTTTACCTCACTCTATCTCTTTCTCAGCCATCTCTCCCTCCGACGCACGGCACCCGCCGACGCCGCCATCATCACTTGCCACCGCGAAACGTTGCCACGCCGCCACCGCTCCTTCATCCCTCTCAGCTCTCTCTCGTCTCCCTTTGTATCACGTCGCCGCCGTCGTCGCGAAATGCCTCCGACCGTACACGAGCCGTCGCAGATTTGAAGCTCTACTGCCGCCACTTTCAGCCGGTCTGCTGCTCGTCGTCGCTGAAGCCAGATCAGATGGTGTTATTGTCGCTCAGATCTGATCACCGCTGCCGCTGCCTTAAGACAAACAGCTGCGCGCCTCTTGAATGTTCGACGATTTAAGTTAGTGGGTAACGGAGTTGTAAGTCAAAGTTTATTGGCCTTTTATGCCTTAATGAAATACCCATTAACGTTGGATCTTAATCTAAGGTGTCCGTAGTAGGTGGTGGTCGAATCGTCAAAGGCGGAGCGAAACTTGGAAGCTGGACAACAAGCGTTAGGTTCGTTTGGGTGAGTTTTCGACCTCCTTAGGTCTTGTGTTGTTAAGAAAAAATTATTGAAACTGGAGTGCATCTAATGTGAGACCTTTTTTTTATACATGTTAATAGATTACGTTTTCGCTTAGCGTGGTTGGTCTTGTATCGAGTTGTTTGGGGTGATTTCAATCAAGCGTGGTATCTCATGTAAGTAACTTGCTGCATTGGAATGAAATGTGTATGTTGAAATGATTGTTTACTCCTGGCATGATAATGTGTATAAGTTGTTCGGATTGAGACTGAGGTGATATATTGTGTCAATTTCAAGAATATGGCTATTGCTTATATATATGTGTTGTGCGATAAAAGCGAGTGCGTGTCTGGCGTATATTTTGTGGCTGACTGGCATTGCTGTGGACAACGGGAAGTTTGTGTTTTTCTCTGTTTAGGATGGTTGTCGTTGCCCTAGTTTCTTGTTCTTGAGATTGCTGTAAGTTGGGATGGTGCTTATCGGTTTAGCCTGTCAATATTCTCCGTAAAAGAAAAGGGTTTGGTTAACCGGGTTGCTGTTTAAAAAAGAAAAAGCAAGTGTTAAGGGGTCCTAAAGGGGAAAAGGATTAAGAAAGGGAAAGGAATAGGCTAGTGCCTTAGAAGAGGGCCGTGTCAATTAAACACCTAGGACTGAGATGTATTAGACTGAAATGATGAGGAGCTTAATGGGTGACACTTGGCTTCGCAGACTAGGTGCCATTTACTAACTGAGGAAGTTAATTGCTGACCTTAACCCATGAACGCCCCACCAGTGAAATGGTAGTTTAGAGCGCTACACGCCCATTAGTTCCTTGAGGTCTGAGACTCAGCTCCACTGACTGGGTTCCATCTACCTTCAGTAGGAGTAGAGACCTCCCAAAACTCCCACATGTGCACTACCAGTGAGTTGGCAAACTTATATATATAGGTGACCTAATTTTACACGAGACCCGAACTGCAATTAAATGAAATGAAATGAATGAGAATGAGTTGACCTAACCCTTAGGCCCGTAACTCGAATAAAATGATAAAACCTTGATTGCTGCAAGTGTCTAAAAGTATTGTTACTTACTAAGTATTTTCGTAAATACTCATTCTTTTCCCTTACATATAACCGCAGGTAGAGGTAAATGTGTACAGAACGCGTGACGGAGTGCTGCTGAGCCACGGGTTTCTTTAGGATAGTCTTCCGCATTTTATGTTTCAAAATTCTTCTTTTGGTCTTGTACTGCGTTGTTTTAAGGTTATTTTCGCGTTAAGTTTTGTTTGAATAACTAAAGGTTCCGTTTCTTCTGTTTTAACTGGGATCCCAGGCTGAAAAGTTTCGCAAAATTTCTAAGTATTTTTTCTTTAATGACTTTTCCTCGCTGTTCTTAGAAGTAGAATGATATGTATGTGGTAACGGCTCTAGGATCTATTCATGAAAAGTAGGGTCGTTACACTAACTCTATGTAGATATATATTTATACATATAAATATATGTTTGACAACATGTTGGGGCGATTCAAATAACAAACTAACCCCAGTTCATCTATTCTCATGTTGGCTCGTTTGATAAGTATAATTATTTCTACTTTTGCGATGAATGAAAGAATACAACAAACATTATTTTTCCCTACATTTATCTATGTGTTTTAACAACGGTGATGTAAACTGTTTTTTTTTATAGTATTTTTTGTTTTGGTAAGGAAATAAATTTTCTTCGATTTTAGATTCTTTACCATCAAAAAACATAATCAAATGGTAAACAAAAATTGTAATTTTATAAGTCTATCAACAAAATTTATCATGCAGTCGGATTTAATTAGATGGTTTAAAAAGTTGAATGTATTATGAACTCGGTAACAATACAGTTATGAAATGCACAAATATAGAAAAAGATACAACAAAACCCAACTGCACTCTCCAAATTCTTGAAATGGACTTTCTCTCTCCTCTATATGCAAACCTATTTAAGACCCCATGCACGACACCATAAGTAATCTATGTGATACACCAATATCCCAAAATCTCAACTTCATTAACTCGTCAAGTTTTTGCAATTAATTTGTTATTCGTCAATGTCTTTGCAACGTGGTTCTTTCCATTTCATCTCATGCCTCCTCCTTACCATGTCTTTTTCTTCCACACTTGTGGCAACTTCTAGAACCATACTCGCATTAGTACCCAATCTAAAAGTCTCAAATGTCGCAACGCCTGCTAGTGTAGCAACATTCAACAAACAACCATCTCAACAGATAACTAAAGATCCTAAGGCATCAAGTTCTAACGGTCACCACACTTTAAAAGTTTCGATGGCATCGAATACGAGTCCACAAAAGCCTGAATCGACCTTTATAAACTGCAAACCTAAAGGTCCAATTAGATGGTCTGCTCCCAATCCAATCCACAATAATAACGTGCCTATGTGCTAAGCCCCTCGATGGAGTTAAAAACTCGCAAATTCCTTGTATCTATATGCATTATTACTTAATCAATCATTGATTATTTTTATATATTTTGTTTTACTCCATATCATTTTAATTTTATTTCCTTTTGTTTGGTGTATTGATTTACGCTGCATGCATCCTGAATTTATGGAAAGTAAAAAGACTTAACCTCAAGTGGATCGAGTATAATGAATGAATGAAATTTGATTCACGTGAAAAACACAGAGACAAGTCTTAAGTGTTAAAATTTCAAAAATTTACACAACATTTTTATCCACTTACAACTTTAGTAACATCTCGACATTAGAGTTGTAAAATTTCAATATTTGAAATTAGGAAAAAAAAAACTACTTCCATTCGTCGTTAATGATGTTGATTGATAATATCAATGTTTTTTTTTAAATATTAAACCGACTTCGCTGGAAAAATCTCAGAGACCAGTGCCCATAGGCCATGGCATAGAAGTGAAGAACCTGAATTCTCATTCTGAGGTTGAAACAATGCCATCATTCTAAAACCCCTCAGAGACGACTTTAAGATCAGAATCATAGCCGACCCGAACCTCTAATTTTTACCGGACCAACAATTAAACCATAAAACTCACCCACTTCAGCACAAAATTTCTGCAAAAACAGAATGCAGAACTTACTAAAAACTCAAATCCTATCCATTAAGAATCTCCAACAATGATCAACAAGTGATGCAACAGCAAATCATGCATTGAGCTGCAAGAGCAAATAGTTTTTTTTTTCTTCTCCCTCTTCTTCCCTCTTTTCTTTCTGTTTTTCATTAAAGAAAAAAAAATTGAAGAAACTAAAACTCAGATGTAGAACTCGTTCCAACCTTTCAAAAAAAAAAAGAGAAACAAAATGGGCAGATCAATCGATGGGGAGGCCAAACGATCGACTGCGCGGCGACGAGGAACGGAGCGAGCATGCGAGGCGGCGGCTGCGACGGGATCGACTGGCAGGGGCGATGAATGAAGTGAGCGTACAAGGCGGCGGCTACGACGGGATCGGCTGGCTGCGAGGAGTGGCGAACAGCTCAGATCTAGATCTGCGACGGCTGCTTCAGATCTCCGTCTGGAAGGCTGCGACTTGAGTGCGGCCGGCGCTGCCGTCGATGGGTGTTCAAGATCTGAAGGGTTGTTGGTCCTCGTTTCAGATCCACGACCAGTGGTTTGCGAGCGAGAAAGATCAAGTTTTGCGACGGAAAACGTGAAGATGACGACCTCAGTTTGCAAGTGAGAGAGATCTGGTTTGCGACCTCAGTTTCGTTTATTTATTTTAAAAAAAAAAAGTTTTCGGCACCGCCGCTCGCCGGCGATCGGCGGTCGCCGGCAGCTTGTGGCTGGTAGCCTTTGTTATTGAAGAAGAATGGAGATGAAGATGGGAAGGGGTGAGAAGAGGAAAGAAATAGCCAAAATAATATAAAATAATTTTACTTTTATTAAATTAATATATTTTTAATTTAAAAAATTTAAAAAAAAATATTTTTAATAAAAAAAATACATCCACGTCAGCAATCGGTAAAATTTTAACGGAAAAATGGATGGAGGGACCAAAATGCTACTTAATGCAAACCTCAAGTACTAAAATGTTGAGTTTGAAAACTCAGGGACCAAAACGAAACATAAACCAAACCTCAGGGACCAAAAGTGTATTTTTCCCTTTTACTTTTGTAGCATGTGCGGAAATGGATGGAGTTTGATATTTTGATTACAATTTTATATCAAATAAATAATTAGAAAGAGTATGTTAAAAGATGAGAAAAATCATTTTTAAAAAATATTTAATGACTATATTTTATTTTTGAACACGAAATTCGTCTTTCATCCAACATTTTCAAAAATATTATAAAATCTAAACAATATGAAAACATAATTTTAACAAGTGATGAATAAGAGCTTGTTTAATCACATTATTGTTCTGGCCGAAAAACTGACCTAGTTCGTTCCATGGGAAGAGTTTTTTATGTAAAGTATCGACGGTAAACTTAAGCATGCCTGGTCGAACGAGTTTGTCGAGTCCTCGTGTTGGGGGCATTCAAATAACAAACGTGCGCCAGTTGATCTATGGTCATGTGGGCTCGTTTGATTACTATAATTATTTTTACTTTTGCGATTAATTATGAAATCCAAACGTAGAAAATAGAAAATCCATTGGGATAGCAAGATTCTCCAAAATGACACACAAGACCTCTATTAATAACTAACTAACTAACTCTATGTAGATATATATTTATACATATAAATATATGTTTCACAACATGTTGGGGTGATTTGAATAACAAACTAACCCCAGTTCATCTATTCTCATGTTGGCTCGTTTGATAAGTATAATTAGTTCTACCTTTGCGATGAATGAAAGAATACAACAAACATTATTTTTCACTACATTTATCTATGGGTTTTAACAACGGTGATGTAAACTGTTTTTTGATAGTTTTTTTTTTTTTTTTCTTGCTAAGGAAATAAATTTTCTTTGATTTTAGATTCTTTACCATCAAACAACATAATCAAATGGTAAACAAAAATTGTAAATTTAAAAATCTATCAGCAAAATTTATCATTTGCAGTCGGATTTAATTAGGTGGTTTAAGAAAGAATGTATTATGAACTCGCTAACAATACAGTTATGAAATGCACAAATATAGAAAAAGATACAACAAAACCCAACTGCACTCTCCAAATTTTGGAAATGGTCTTTCTCTCTCCTGTATATGCAAACCTATTTAAGACCCCATGAACGACACCATAAGTCATCTATGTGATACACCAATATCCCAAAAACTCAACTTCAATAACTCGTCCAGTTTTTGCAATTAATTTGTTATTCGTCAATGTCTTTTCAACGTGGTTCTTTCCTTTTCATCTCATGCCTCCTCCTTACCATGTCTTTTTCTTCCACACTTGTCGCAACTTCTAGAACCATACTCGCATTAGTACCCAATCCAAAAGTCTCAAATGTCGCAACGCCGGCTAGTGTAGCAACATTCAACAAACAACCATCTCAACAGATAACTGAAGATCATAAGGCATCAATTTCTAACGGTTACAACACCTTTAAAGTTTCGATGCCATCGAATACGAGTCCACAAAAGCCTGAATCGACCTTTATAAACTGCAAACCTAAAGGTCCAATTAGATGGTCTGCTCCGAATCCAATCCACAATAATAATGTTCCTATGTGCTAAGCCCCTCGATGGGGTTAAAAACTCACAAATTCCTTGTATCTATATGCATTATTACTTCATCAATCATTGATTATTTTTATATATTTGGCTTTACTCCATATCATTTTAATTTTATTTCCTTTTGTATGGTGTATTGATTTACGCTGCATGCATCCTGAATTTATGGAAAGTAAAAAGACTTAACCTAAAGTGGATTGAGTATAATGAATGAATGAAATTTGATTCACGTGAAAAAACAGAGACAAGTCTTAAGTGTTAAAATTTCAAAAATTTGCACAACATTTTCATCCACTTACAACTTTAGTAACATCTCGACATTAGAGTTGTAAAATTTCAATATTTGAAATTAGGAAAAAAAAAACTACTTCCATTCGTCGTTAATGATGTTTATTGATAATATCAATGTTATTTGTTTTTACTTATATGAACTTTTCCTTTTTAAATCGATATATGATGCTTTTCCTTTTGTAGCATGTGCGGAAATGGATGAAGTTTGATATTTGATTACAATTTTATATCAAATAAAGAATTAGAAAGAGTATGTTAAAAGATGAGAAAAATCATTTAAAAAAAAATATTTAATGTCTAAATTTTATTTTTGAACACGAAATTCGTCTTTCATCCAACATTTTCAAAAAGATTATAAAATCTAAACAATATGAATAATTATTTTTACTTTTGCGATTAATTATGAAATCGAAACGTAGAAAATAGAAAATCCATTGGGATAGCTACATGCTCGAAAATGACACACAAGACCTCTTTTAATAACTAACTAACTAACTTTAACGACAAGCTTCAAAAAACAAAATTTAAAAGAAAGTGGCTTTTCAGCCGGTCAAAAAGGAGGGAGAAAGGGGGGGGGGGTGGGAACTTTGACGTTTTCCCCCCCCAAAATTCGGTCATGTGGACCATTTAAAAAAAAATGTCAGATTTTTCTCCCTTTCACGCAACTCCCTCTCCCTCACTCTTTCTCTCTCCTTCTCTCGGCTCCATCTCCCTCATGCTCTCTCTCTCCATCGCCGCCTCTCTCTCTCCGTCTGCAACCTCACTGCCGCACGCCACCCGCTACCGTCACTCGCCGATCGTCGTCGCACCGCCGTCGTCGGTAAGAACATTCTCTTTCTCTCTCGTTTTCGTTTTCTCTCTCTCTCTCTCTCTCTCTCTCCTTCATCTCACTCTCTCTCTGTCTCAGCCATCTCTCCCTACGACGCACGCCACCCGCCGATGCTGCCATCGTCTCTCGTCACCGCGAACCGTCACCTCGCCGCCGACGCTCCTTCATCCCTCTCAGCTCTCTCTCGTCTCCCTTTGTATCACATCACCATCGTTGCCGCGAAACGCCTCCGACCGTACGCGAGCCGCTGCAAATCTGAAGCTCTACTATCGCCACTTTCAGCCGGTCTGCTGCTTGTCGCCGCCACAGCCAGATCGGATTGTGTTATTTGTCACTCAGATTTGATCACCACTGTCGCTGCCTTAAGACAAACAGTCGCGCGCCTCTTGAATGTTCGACGATTTCTGTGAGTGGGTAAGGGAGTTGTAAGTCAAAGTTTATTGGCCTTTTATGCCTTTATGAAATACCCATTAACGTTGGATCTTAATCTAAGGTGTCCGTAGTAGGTGGTGGTCGAATCGTCAAAGGCGGAGCGAAACTTGGAAGCTGGACAACAAGCGTTAGGTTCGTTTGGGTGAGTTTTCGACCTCCTTAAGTCTTGTGTGGTTGGTCTTGTATCGAGTTGTTTGGGGTGATTTTAATCAAGCGTAGTATCTCAGGTAAGTAACTTGCTGCATTGGAATGAAATGTGTATGTTGAAATGATTGTTTACTCCTGGAATGATAATGTGTATAAGTTGTTCGGATTGAGACTGAGGTGATATATTGCGTCAATTTCAAGAATATGGCTATTGCTTATATATGTGTGTTCTGTGATAGAAGCGAGTGCGTGTATGGCGTATATTTTGTGGCTGACTGGCATTGCTGTGGACAGCAGGAAGTTTGTGTTTTTCTCTGTTTAGGATGGTTGTCGTTGCCCTCGTTTCTTGTTCTTGAGATTGTTGTAAGTTGGGATGGTGCTTATCGGTTTAGCCTGTCAATATTCTCCGTAAAAGAAAAGGGTTTGGTTAACCGGGTTGCTGTTTAAAAAAAAATAGCAAGTGTTAAGGGGTCCTAAAGGGGAAAATGATTAGGAAAGGGAAAGGAATAGGCTAGTGCCTTTGAAGAGGGTCGTGTCAATTAAACACCTAGGACTGAGATGTATTAGACTGAAATGAGGAGCTTAATGGGCGGGACTTGGCTTCGCAGACTAGGTGCCATTTACTAACTGTGGAAGTTAATTTCTGACCTTAACCCATGAACGCCCCACCAGTGAAATGGTAGTTTAGAGCGCTACGTGCCAATTAATGCCTTGAGGGATGAGACTCAGCTCCACTAACTGGGTGCCATCTACCTTCAGTAGAAGTAGAGACCTCCCAAAACTCCCACCTCTGCACTACCAGTGAGTTGACAAACTTATATATATAGGTGAACTAATTGAACACGAGACTCGAACTGCAGTTAAATGAAATGGAATGAATGAGAACGAGATGACCTAACCCTTAGGCCTGTAACTCGAATAAAATTATAATACCTTGATTGCTGCAAGTGTCTAAAAGTATTGTTACTTACTGAGTATTTTCGTAAATACTCATTCTTTTCCCTTACATATAACCGCAGGTAGAGGTAAATGTGTACAGAACGTGTGACGGAGTGCTACTAAGCCACGGGTTTCTTTAGGATAGTCTTCCGCATTTTATGTTTCAAAGTTTTGTTTGAATAACTAAAGGTTCCATTTCTTCTGTTTTAACTGGGATCCCAGGCTGAAAAGTTTCGCAAAATTTCTAAGTATTTTTTCTTTAATGAGTTTTCCTCGCTGTTCTTAGAAGTAGAATGATATGTATGTGGTAACGGCTCTAGGATCTAGTCATGAAAAGTAGGGTCGTTACACTAACCCTATGTAGATATATATTTATACATATAAATATATGTTTGACAACATGTTGGGGCGATTCAAATAACAAACTAACCCCAGTTCATCTATTCTCATGTTGGCTCGTTTAATAAGTATAATTATTTCTACTTTTGCGATGAAAGAAAGAATACAACAAACATTATTTTTCACTACATTTATCTATGTGTTTTAACAACGGTGATGTAAACTGTTTGTTGATAGTATTTTTTTTTTTTTTTGTTGCTAAGGAAATAAATTTTGTTTGATTTTAGATTCTTTACCATCAAAGAACATAATCAAATTGTAAACAAAAATTGTAAATTTATAAATCTATCAGCAAAATTTATCATGCAGTCGGATTTAATTAGGTGGTTTAAGAAGTTGAATGTATTATGAACTCAGTAACAATATAGTTATGAAATGCACAAATATAGAAAAAGATACAACAAAACCCAACTACACTCTCCAAATTTTGGAAATGGTCTTTCTCTCTCCTATATATGCAAACCTATTTAAGACCCCATGCACGACGCCATAAGTCATCTCTGTGATACACCAATATCCCGAAAACTCAACTTCAATAACTCGTCAAGTTTTTGCAATTAATTTGTTATTCGTCAATGTCTTTTCAACGTGGTTCTTTCCTTTTCATCTCATGCCTCCTCCTTACCATGTCTTTTTCTTCCACACTTGTGGCAACTTCTAGAACCATACTCGCATTAGTACCCAATCCAAAAGTCTCAAATGTCGCAACGCCTGGTAGTGTAGCAACATTCAACAAACAACCATCTCAACAGATAACTGAAGATCATAAGGCATCAAGTTCTAACGGTCACAACACTTTTAAAGTTTCGACGCCATCGAATACGAGTCCACAAAAGCCTGAATCGACCTTTATAAACTGCAAACCTAAAGGTCCAATTAGATGGTCTGCTCCCAATCCAATCCACAATAATAACGTGCCTATGTGCTAAGCCCGTCGATTTAGTTAAAAACTCACAAATTCCTTTTGTATGGTCTATTGATTTAGGCTGCATGCATCCTTAACTTATGGAAAGAAAAAAATACTTAACCTAAGGTGCATCGAGTATAATGAATGAATGAAATTTGATTCACGTGAAAAAACAGAGACAAGTCACAAATGTTAAAATTTCAAAAATTCGCACAACATTTTCATCCACTTACAACTTTACTAACATCTCGACATTAGAGTTTTAAAATTTCAATATTTGAAATTTGGAAAAAAAAACTACTTCCATTCGTCGTTAATGATGTTGATTGATAATATCAATGTTATTTGTTTTGATTTATATGAACTTTTCCTTTTTAAATCGATATATGATGCTTTTCCTTTTATAGCATGTGCGGAAATGGATGTAGTTTGATATTTTGATGACAACTTAATATCAAATAAATAATTAGAAAGAGTATGTTAAAGGATGAGAAAAATCATTTAAAAAAATTATTTAATGACTAAATTTTATTTTTGAAAACGAAATTTGTCTTTCATCCAACATTTTAAAAAAGATTATAAAATCTAAACAATATGCGCCCATTAGTGCCTTGAGGGATGAGACTCAGCTCCACTGACTAGGTGCCATCTACCATCAGTAGGAGTAGATACCTCCCAAAACTCCCACCTGTGCACTACCAGTGAGTTGGCAAACTTATATATATAGGTGAACTAATTGAATACAAGACCCGAACTGCAGCTAAATGAAGTGAAATGAATGAGAATGAGATGACCTATCCCTTAGGCCCTTAACTCGAATAAAATGATAAAACCTTGATTGCTGCAAGTGTTTAGAAGTATTGTTACTTACTGAGTATTTTCGTAAATACTCATTATTTTCTCTTACATATAACTGCAGGTAGAGGTAAAGGTTTACAGAACGCGTGACGGAGTGCTGTTGAGCCACGGGTTTCTTTAGGATAGTCTTCCGCATTTTATGTTTCGAAATTCTTCTTTTGATCTTGTACTGCGTTGTTTTAAGGTTATTTTCGCATTAAGTTTTGTTTGAATAACTAAAGGTTCCGTTTGTTCTGTTTTAACTGGGATCCCAGGCTGAAAAGTGTCGCAAAATTTCTAACTATGTTTTCTTTAATGACTTTTCCTCGCTGTTCTTAGAAGTAGAATGATATGTATGTGGTAACGACTCTAGGTTCTAGTCATGAAATGTAGGGTCGTTACAGTTGGTATCAGAGCTCTAGGTTATAGGTTCTGTAGACCGTTTTACATCGTAAACCTTAGGTATGTCCATGGCTTATCAGCAAGCATTCGGTCACGCCAGGTACACGTTGTTTACTTTGTAGCCTGTAAATGTTATATATATTCGAAAAAGGTTCATGTTGTGCGAAAAATATGCATAAGGTTTTGTACCTGTGAATTGTTTAAAGGATTCAAGCCTGTTTAGTAAGATGATAAAATTTTTGTGTAATAGATCATGCCTCCCCGAGCACAAGGTCGTGGAAGAGGTCGAGGAAGAGGTCGTGGTAGGGGTCGTACAACCCCTGAACAAGTTGTGCCACCTGTGGGGAAAGGGGAAAATCTACCAGAAAACCCACAAGTTGAACAGCCGGGTGGACAACCGGGGCCTGCGGTAGGACCTGTCACAGTGGATATTTTGGCAATAGTTTAGACCGCAGTTCAGGCTGCAGTTGCGGGCGTGCTTGCGGGGCGACAGGCCCAAGCGCCTCAGAACAACGAAGCCACCCTATCGCGGGAGGCTAGGTGCTAGAGAGATTTTAGGAAGTGGGATCCCTGTCCGTTCGATGGAGCCTCAAGGGACCCCACGGTGGCAGAGTTGTGGCTGTCCTCCATCGAGACTGTCTTTCGCCAGATGAAATGCCCAGAGGACCAGAAAGTTTACTGCACCGTGTTCCTCTTATGAGATAACGCCTTGATTTGGTGGCAGTCGATCAAGAGGACTATAGATGTCAGCAACGGACCTGTCAAATGGACTCAGTTCAGGGGGGAGTTCTTTAGGAAATATTACCCTACAGCCTCCCGATTCAAGAAGCAAGCAGAGTTCGTGGCTCTTACGCAGGGAAACCGAACCGTAGAGGAGTACGAGACAGAGTTTGCCAGACTGTCTCGGTTTGCCCCTGCCCTGGTAGCTGTAGAGGCTGATAAGGTAGAACGTTTCATCACAAGCTTAAAGTAAGAGATTCAGGGCAGTGTGGCAGCCCATGAACCCCAAGACTATGCCACGGAAGTAAGGGTGGCAGAGTTGATTGATCGACAACCGTCAACTGTCTCTTGAGAACCTTCCTCAGGTCATAAGCGAAGGTACGATCAGATGAGCTCGAACACACAGAGGGGTCACCGTTACCCTAGACGAGGTCCGCCCCAGGACCGTCGTCAGAGAGCACAGAATCAGCCAGGGCCTAATCAGGATAGGCCATTATGTAAGACCTGTAGGAAGTACCACTGGGGTCGTTGTTTGGCAGGGACCCGTGTTTGTTTCAAGTGTGGTCGGAAAGGGCATATTGCTCCGAATTGTAATCAGAAGAAAACTAATTATGCCGACCAGCCGTCATGTTCAAATCAGGCAACCGGGGTGAGACCAGCACAACATCAAGGCAAGATATTTGCCACCACCCGGCAAGAGACCGAGGACCTTAATGCAGTAGTGACAGGTACCATCCTTATCCTCGGCCATTATGCTTTTGAGTTGTTTGATTCGGGTTCAACGCATTATTTTATTTCTGCAACATTTGTAAGTCAAGCCAACCTAGAACTAGAGCCGCTGGGCTATGTTTTGTTAGTCTCAACCCCTGCAGGGGTAACGTTACTAGCTGGTGAAGCGGTGAAAGCCTGCCAAATGTTAGTGTCCGATCGATCGATGGATGTGACATTGATCGCCCTTGATATGAGTGATTTTGACGTTATCTTGGGAATGGAATGGTTGGCTTCTAATTATGCCAACATAGACTGTTATCGTAAGGAGGTGATCTTTAACCCTCTATCAGAGGCAAGCTTCAAGTTTAAAGGATCGATGATCAAGGGTGCTCCTAAGGTGGTCTCTGCAATGAAGGCGAGGAAATTGATTAGCAAAGGAGCTTGGGGCTTGCTGGCTTGCGTGGTTGACAGAAGGAAAATCGAGGCATCGATGGCCTCAATACCGGTAGTGAGGGAATTCACAGATGTATTTCCTGAGGATCTGACAGGACTACCGCCAGCACGAGAGGTTGACTTCTGCATTGAGCTTGAGCTAGGGACTAACCCGATTTCTAAAGCTCCATATAGGATGGCTCCAGTGGAATTGAAAGAGCTCAAGGTGCAGATTCAGGAGCTGTTAGACAATGGCTATATACGCCCCAGCGTTTCGTCGTGGGGTGCTCCAGTTTTATTTGTGAAAAAGAAGGATGGGACAATGCATTTGTGCATCGACTACCGGTAGCTGAACAAAGTGACAATAAAGAACAAATACCCTCTACCCATATTTACGGTCAGGTTATCATCATCTGAGGATTATAGAGGACGATATACCTAAGACAGCTTTCCGAACCAGGTATGGGCATTACGAATTTACTGTGATGTCCTTTGGGCTTACTAATGCTCCTGCAGTTTTCATGGACTTGATGAACAGGGTATTTAAGGAATTCCTGGATTCATTTGTGATTGTTTTTATCGACGACATTCATAAATACTCTAAGACAGAAGAGGAACATGAGGATCATCTCAGGAGAGTTCTAATCACCTTAAGAACGAACAAGTTGTATGCCAAATTCTCTAAATGTGAGTTTTAGTTACAACTAGTTTCCTTCTTAGGGCACGTGGTGTCGAAGGAAGGTGTCACAGTAGATCCAGCCAAAATAGAGGCAGTGACCAATTGGTCTCGACCCACTTCAGTCGTTTTGTGCAAGGCTTTTCCACTATTGCCCCACCCCTAACTCAGTTGACTCGAAAGAGTACTCCATTTGTGTGGAACGAAGCTTGTGAGGAAGGCTTCTAAGAGCTTAAGCAAAGACTAGTTTCAGCACCAGTACTTACAGTACCTGATGGCACAGGAGAATTTGTTATTTACAGTGATGCTTCAAAGAAGGGACTGGGTTGTGTGTTAATGCAGCATGGTAAGGTCATCGTTTATGTGTCTCGTCAACTGAAAGATTATGAGAAGAACTACCCGACCCATGACTTGGAATTAGCAGTAGTGGTCTTTTCCTTGAAGATTTGGAGACATTATTTATACGGAGAGAAAATCCAAATCTTCACTGACCACAAAAGTCTGAAATACCTCTTCACCCAGAAAGAGTTGAATATGAGGCAGCGGAGATGGTTAGAGTTAGTGAAAGTTTATGATTGTGACATCCAGTACCACCCGAGCAAGGCAAATGTGGTTGCAGATGCCCTCAGTAGGAAGACCGCTCATGCGTTTGCTTTGATTACTACTCTGGCTCGTATATTGGATGACATGGAACGTGCAGAGATTATGGTTGCAGTGGGCGAAGTTACAGCACGCCTAGCTCAGTTGACAGTTAAGTCGAGCTTGAGACAAAGGATCATAGATGCCCAACCAAGTGACTCGGACCTTGTTGTTAAACGCAGTCAAGTAGAGGCGGGGCAGGTGAACGAGTTCTCCTTATCTTCAAACCTCGGCTTGTGTTACCAAGGTCGCTTATGCGTACCTGGGAATGCCGATCTCAAACAGGAATTATTAGCAGAGGCACATAGTTCACCTTTTTCAATCCATCCACGAAGTACGAAAATGTACCATGATTTAAAACACTATTACTGGTGGCAGGGCATGAAAAGAGAGATAGCTGAGTTTGTTAGTAAGTGTTTTGTTTGTCAGCAAATAAAAGCCCCGAGGCAGAAACCAGGAGGTTTGTTGCAGCCGCTGAGTGTCCCATATATCTATGGACTTTATTACAGGATTGCCTAGAACGGCCAAGGGCTACACCGTGATTTGGGTCATTATCGACAGACTCACCAAGTCAGCACATTTTCTCCCTGGGAAGCCTACTTACACTGTTGAAAAAATGGGCACAATTATATATGACAGAGATAGTCAAGCTTCATGGTGTGCCGATATCAATCGTGTCAGATAGAGATCCTCGGTTCACATCTAATTTCTGGAGGAGTTTGCAAAGAGCCTTAGGTACTCAGTTGCATCTCAGTACTGCATTTCACACTCAGACAGATGATCAAACTAAGCGATTGAACCAAACTTTAGAAGATATGTTGCGAGCATGTATTTCTGATTTCTCAGGTAGTTAGGATGGCCACCTGCACTTAATGGAATTTGCGTATAATAATAGTTATCAGGCAACCATCGGTATGTCGCCGTTTGAGGCCCTCTATGGGAAGAGATGCAGGACCCCTGTTTATTGGGATGAGGTCGGAGAACGTAAGTTGTTGGGACCTGAATTGATTCAAGCCTCCAGTGAGGCTATTCGTACGATCAGATCGAGGATGTTAACGGCCCAAAGCCGACAGAAGAACTATGGTGATACAAGGATAAGAGATTTAGAGTTTGACGTGGGTGATCATGTTTTCTTGAAGGTAGCTCCAATGAAAGGAGTATTGAGGTTTGGGAGGATAGGCAAGCTCAATCCACGTTTGAAATTCTAGAACGAATTGGTCCGGTCGCATATCGTCTAGCGCTGCCGCCTTCTCTTTCGGTGGTACACAACGTTTTCCATGTCTCCATACTGCGAAAGTATTTGACAAATCCAACCCACAGAGTGGACTTTGAACCCTTGCAACTTATCGAGAACTTGACTTATGAGGAGAAACCTGTGCTAATTCTTGACAGAGAGGTGAAGGTCCTTCGCAATCGCGAGATAGCTCTGGTGAATGTCCTTTGGCGAAACCATTTGTCTGAAGAGGCAACGTGGGAAAGAGAAGACGAAATGATGGCCAAGTATCCAGAGTTGTTCCAGTACTAGCAACTTTCGAGGACGAAAGTTCTTCTAAGGTTAGTATGATGTAACGGCAAGCTTAAAAAAAAAGGGAAAAGAAAGTGGCTTTTCAGCCGGTCAAAAAGGAGGGAGAAAGGGGGGAACTTTCACGTTTTTCCCCCCCAAAATTCGGTCAAGTGGACCATTTAAAAAAAATAATAAAAATGTCAGATTTTTCTCCCTCTCACGCAACTCCCTCTCCCTCACACTTTCTCTCTCCTTTTCTCGGCTCCATCTCCCTCACGCTCTCTCTCTCCCTCGCAGCCTCCCTCTCTCCGTCTGCAACCTCACCGCAGAACGCCACCCGTCACCGTCACTCGCCGCTCACCGTCATGCCGCCGCCGGCGGTAAGAACATTCTCTTTCTCTCTCATTTTTGTTTTCTCTCTTTCTTTCTCTCTCTCCTCCACCTCACTCTCTCTCTGTCTCAGCCATCGATCCCTCCAACGCACGCCACAAGACCTCTTTTAATAACTAACTAACTAACTCTATGTAGATATATATTTATACACATAAATATATGTTTGACAACATGTTGGGGCGATTCAAATAACAAACTAACCCCAGTTCATCTATTCTCATGTTGGCTCATTTGATAAATATAATTATTTCTACTTTTGCGATGAATGAAAGAATACAACAAACATTATTTTTCACTACATTTATCTATGTGTTTTAACAACAGTGATGTAAACTATTTTTTTTATAGTATTTTTTATTTTGCTAAGGAAAAAATATTTCTTTGATTTTAGATTATTTACCATCAAACAACATAATCAAATGGTAAACAAAAATTTTAAATTTATAAATCTATCAACAAAATTTATCATGCAGTCGGATTTAATGAGGTGGTTTAAGAAGTTAAATGTATTATGAACTCGGTAACAATACAGTTATGAAATGCAAAAATATAGAAAAAGATACAACAAAACCCAACTGCACTCTCCAAATTTGTGAAATGGTGTTTCTCTCTCCTGTATATGCAAACCTATTTAAGACTCCATGCACGACACCATAAGTCATCTATGTGATACACCAATATCCCAAAAACTCAACTTCATTAACTCGTCCAGTTTTTGCAATTAATTTATTATTCGTCAATGTCTTTGCAACATGGTTCTTTCCTTTTCATCTCATGCCTCCTGCTTACCATGTCTTTTTCTTCCACACTCGTGGCAACTTCTAGAACCATACTCGCATTAGTACCCAATCAAAAAGTCTCAAATGTCGCAACGCCTGCTAGTGTAGCAACATTCAACAAACAACCATCTCAACAGATAACTGAAGATCATAAGGCATCAAGTTCTAATGGTAACATCACTTTTATAGTTTCGATGCCATCAAATACGAGTCCACAAAAGCCTGAATCGACCTTTATAAACTGCAAACATAAAGGTCCAATTAGATGGTCTGCTCCCAATCCAATCCAGAATAATAACGTGCCTATGTGCTAAGCCCCTCTGTAACGACCCGACATTTCATGCCTATAACCTAGGGTCATTACCAGATGCATTTCCTTTAAAAAATCAACTAATGAAAATGAAACCACATTTAGAGTCAAAACGTCCTTAAAAAAAACGACGATACTTTTCAACATGGGATCCCAGTTAAAACAGAAACAATTAAAATCCTTCTACATTTCATTTAAACATCTTGGAAACGAAAACCTCATCAAAACGCAGCATAAAAAAAACAAATAAAAACGAGTTTCAAACACGTAAAAAGCGGAAGTCCATCCTACAAAATTCCATGGCTCATCCAGGAACGTTCCGTCACGCATTCTGTACACCATTGCCTCTACCTGCATTTATATGTAAGGGAAAAGAATGAGTATTTAAGGAAATACTCAGTAAGTAACAGTACTTCTAGACGCTTGCAGAAACCCAAGTTTTAACATTTTATACGAGTTAAGGGCCTATGGTTTAGGTCATCTCATTCCCATTCATTTCATTTCATTTGTCTGTAGTTCGGGTCTCATGTTCAATTAGTTCACCTATATCTATAAGTTTGCCAACTCACTGGTAGTGCACAAGTGGGAGTTTTGGGAGGTCTCTACTATTACTGATTGTAGATGGCACCTAGTCAGTGGAGCTAAGTCTCATCCCTCAAGGCACTAATGGGCGCGTGGCGCTCTAACTACCATTTCACTGGTGGGGCGTTCATGGGTTTAAGTCATAAATTAACTTCCACAGTTAGTAAATTACACCTAGTGTGGGAAGCCAAGTCCCGCCCATTAAGCCCCTCATTTCAGTCTAATACATCTCAGTCCTAGGTGTTTAATTGACACGACCCTCTTCTAAGGCACTAGCCTATTCCTTTCCCTTTCTAAATCATTTTCCCTTTAGGACCCGTTAACATGTGTTATTCTTAACTGCAACCCAGTTAACCAAATCTCTTTTTTTTTCTTTTACGGAGGATACTGAGAGGCTAAACCGATAAGCACCATCCCAAGAACAAGAAAACGAAGGCGACGACAACACTCCTAAACAGAGAAAAACCACAACTTCCCGTTGTCCACAACCATGCCAGTCAGTCACCAAATATACATCAGTCATGCACTCGCTTCTATCACACAATACAAAAATGCAGTAGCCATATTATTGTAATATAGGCATCATATCATCTCAGTCTCAGTCCGAACAACATATACACATTCATGCAAGGAACACATTATTCATTTCAATACTTAATAGAATTTAATTCGGCAAGTTACTTTCCTTAACAACTCAGTACCAATACAATGATTCAGCCCACAGATCTTTCTAGCAACTTCTCAATTCCTAGTAATTTAACAATAAAATAAGGCCCCAACGCAACACAATCAACACGTGAACACCAAAGCTTAAACGAACCAAGACTCTTACCCAACAAATTCTTTAGGAGTACGACTGAAAATCGAACGATGACGACGAACCAATCTGAACAGCGATACACAGATCCGAGAAGCGACGAGCAACTTGTACAGCGGCGAACACAGATCTGAAAAACAAACGAACAAGATTGAGGGCGGAAGGGGTTGCTCGTGGCTGCTGCAGTAATAAGGGAGTCTCACCGAAGGAGGACGAGACACGACGACGGCGCGACGTTCTGGGTGACGGTGGCTTGAGGCGTTTCAATGTGTTGCGACGACGAGGCGGCACGGATCGACGGCGTCGGCGTGTGGGTTAAAGGCGGCGTGCGGTCGGCAGGGGACGACGGAGAGAGAGGGGTTGCGAGGGAGAGACAGAGCCGAGAGAGTGAGAGAGAAAGAGAGAGAGAGAGAGAAAGATAGAAAGAGAGAGAGAACGATACCGGCGGCGGCGGCTTGCGGAGGACGACGACGGTGTGCGGCGGCGGCGACGACTGATGGAGGCGACGGCGCGACGGCGAGCAGAGGCGGCGTGTGGCAGCGGGCTGAGAGCTAAGGGAGGAAGAAAGAAAGCGTGCGAGAGAGGGTGAGAGAGAGCTGCGAGAGGGAGAGAGAGATTCAAATTTTTTTTTAAATGGTCAATTGACCGATTTTGGGGGGAAACGTGAAAGTTTCCCCCCCCCCCTTTTTTTCCTTCCTCTTTGACCGGCTGAAAAGCCATCTCCCCTCCCTTTTTTTTTTCTTTTAAACAAAAACTGATTTCTACATCATACTAACCTTAAAAGAACTTTCGTCCTCGAAAGTTGCTAGTACTGGAACAGCTCTGGATACTTGGTCATCATTTTGTCTTCTCTCTCCCACGTTGCCTCTTCAGACAGATGGTTTTGTCAAAGGACCTTTACGAGTGCTATCTCGCGATTACGTAGGACCTTCACCTCTCTATCAAGAATTAGCATAGGTCTCTCCCCATAAGTCAAGTTCTCGCTAAGTTGCAAGGATTCATAGTCCACTCTGTGGGTTGGATTTGCCAAATACCTTCGTAACATAGAGACATGGAAAACGTTGTGAACCCCTGAAAGGGAAGGCGACAAGGCTAAACGATAGTCTACCGGACTGATCCGGTCTAGAATTTCAAACGGACCAATGAAACGTGGACTGAGCTTGCCTTTCCTTTCAAACCTCAATACTCCTTTCATTGGAGCTACCTTCAAGAAAACATGATCACCCACGTCAAACTCTAAATCTCTTCTCCTTGTATCAGCATAGCTCTTCTGTTGGCTTTGGGCTATTAACATTGATAGCGAGCATAGCTAGCTACTTTTACTTATTTAATTTAGCTAGTCTTTTATGATGTTTGGGCTATTTTATTGTGCTTAATTGTTTATTTTGTAGGAAAGCGTTTATTAGAGTTAAAACGTGGAATAAGAATTAATCGGGTGTTCGGGACGTGAAAAGATGCCAAAGAACCAAAAAGATTCAAGTAACAAGGAGCCAAGAGAGGGCATTTTGCCCATTAGCGTCGAGACACCACTCTTGGAGCGTCTCGACGCTAAGTTTCCTTAATGAGAATACGCGGCTGACTTACAGCGTCTCGACGCTGTGATAGGAAGCGTCCCGATGCTACCGCTTGTCCTTTTCTGAAACGCGCGTTTTGAAGGCAGCGTCTCGACGCTACGACGAAAAAAACAGAATAAAGGCTTATTTTCGGCTAGGTTTCAGAGGGACTTCGATTTGGGACCTTTGGGAGCCGTAAACAGAGTAGAACAGAGCACTTGGAGGCTGAAAACAAAGGGAGAGATTTGGAAATCAACCCATTGTTCGTGGGGATCGTGACGGGGACGTCGGACTCGGCCTACATTGAGTTTTCTTTTCCCTTTCCTTTCTTTAGCTAGATTTATGGTTTTCACATGTTTAGTTGAGCTTGTATTTACATTCATGAGTAGCTAAACTCAAAGCTTAGGGATTGATGTAGTTGATTAAGTTTATGGATTGATTTATGGTTTAAGTTGTGCAATGTTATTATGTTTGTAATCTTGATTTAATGCTTTCAATTAATTGGCCATTAGTTGAATGATTTAAGTTTCGAATCTAGCTCGGGAGAGGGGATTTGATTTAGACTTACTCAAGATTGCATGACTAAAGTTTATTTTCTAATTCGTGACGGTTTTAGATTAACTTTAGAATTGGTTAAAAGATCTCATTGCCTTGCATGTTAATAAACTTAGATAGGGATATCTAGTTGGTTAATTTGCATGAGAATCAATTATACTCGGGAGAGGTAGTTGTGATTAAAGGGTCTTTGGCTCATAATTTCTTTGTGCATAATAACTTATTCCTTAAAATCAATCCTAAACAAAATTGGCGAAATCAATTCCCTAAGTAGTTTTCCCAATTGAAATTCCACACTTTTTACTTGCTTTAATTTAGTTTTCTTATCATTCATTCATCACCTTTTGTTCCCTAAATAAAATTGGGCAAGATAATTCACAATACTTGATTTGCTTAAAAATCCAATCCAGAGGACGACACTCGTTTATACGAACTATTTATTATTACTTGACCCGTGCGCTTGCGGTTAGGAAAAGTCCACATCAAGTTTTTGGCGTCGTTGCCGGGGATTGGCACATTTAGCTAGATTGATATTGTGAAAAAAAAATTTGATCTTAATTTAGGGTGTATTTTTATTTTTTAGGTTAATTGCATATTTTTTTCCTTATTTGTTTGTCTTTCCATATTTGTTTTTCTAGTTTAGTTTTTCTTTTAGTTGTATAATCTTTTCCTTATTTGTTCTTGTTTTTCCTTTTTTAGATTAGTTTTTCCTTATTTGTTAGTTTACTTATTTGTGTTTTGCCATATTTATTTTTGCATTCCATATTAGGTCACTTTGTTTCCTTTTCTAGATTATATTTTCCATATTTAGATTAGTTGTTTTCTTTTCTTTATTTATTTCCATAATCGTTTTTCTTTTCTTTTTAGGGTAGTTTTAATTTTGCATGCGTAGTAGTAGAGAAGTGATACCGTTGGATCCCGAGATCGAGAGAACAATTCATAGGATTCGAAGGGAAAATAAAGAAAATTTTGAAATGGCTGACCAAAATCCACCTGAGGAGCCTAGGCCTATTAGAGACTACTTTCAGCCCGTGTTTCAGGGGCAACAGTCGGGGATTGTCTATGCCCCGATTAATGCCAATAACTTTGAGCTAAAGACCGGTCTCATTCAGATGGCTCGAGATTGTGCTTATAGAGGATCGCCCACCGAGGATCCAAATTCTCATCTTAAATCATTTTTAGATATTTGTGGGACGGTAAAGATTAATGGAGTGTCTGAGTATGCTATTCGCTTACGTTTATTTCCCTTTTCTTTGCAGGATAAAGCACGAGATTGGTTGCAGTCTATTACCCCTGGGAGCATCACCACTTGGGATGCTTTGGTCCAGGCCTTTTTGAAGAAATTCTTTCCTCCTGCAAAGACGGTCAAGCTGAGGACCGAGATTGGGACATTCCAGCAACAATATGATGAGCAGCTGTTTGAAGCTTGGGAGCGATTCGAAGAGTTGTTGAGGAAGTGTCCTCAGCATGGTTACCCCGATTGGCTCCAGGTACAATTGTTTTATAATGGTTTAACTCCTAGTACAAAAACGATTGTTGATGCAGCTGCAGGTGGGACTCTGTTGTCCAAGACCGTGGAAAACGCTCGCACACTTTTAGAGGATATGGCCACCAACAGCTATCAGTGGCCATCTGAGCGGTCTACACCTAAAAAGATTGTTGCTGGAGTGTTTGAGGTTGATAAAGTAAGTGCACTCCAAGCCCAAATGACCTCCCTTGCTAATGCCTTTATGAAATTTTCAGGTACAGGGAGTGCACAGTCAATTGAAGCAGCTGCTGCTTTAGCATCTAGACCTCAGGAGGAGACCATCGAGCAGGTTCAGTATGTATCAAAATTTAATTCTAGGGGATATAATAATAGTTCTACACGTACACATTATCACCCTAACAATAGGAACCATGGAAATTTTTCTTATGCCAATAATAAGAATGTTCTTAACCCTCCTGGGTTTGCCCCTCAAACTCAAGAAAATAAAAAAGTTAGAGGATCTTGTTGGAGCTTTCGTTGCAGAGTCAAGTAACAGGACAACCAAGTTAGAGGAGGCAGTCATTGCCATCAACTCAACAGTGAATGGCCACAGTGCAGCTATAAAGAACATTGAGACTCAGCTGGGACAGTTGGTAAGTGTTGTAAGTACCATGAATAAAGGTAAGGCCCCAGCTGAACAGGAGAAAACTCAGATGGAGTACTGTAAGGCAATCACTGTTCACCAGGAGGAATCTGAAGAGGAACCTGAATCTGAGGACTATGAAACACCTACAGGGGAAGCTGAGGAGGACACATCATCAGATGAGGCTGAAAAGCCTAACCTTGAGCCTCCTATTCCTTCTCCCACACTTTTGGTTCCCAAGGAAAGGAAAAAGAAAAAAAAGAAAAAGAACAATCAGGTTCAGTTTGATAAATTTATGAATGCTTTTATGAATCTGAATATTAATATTCCTTTTGCAGAGGCATTAGAGATGCCCCAATACAACAGGTTCATGAAGGAGTGGTTAGCAAAGAAGCAAAAAGAAAAGAAGGTTGACACTGTTTATCTTGCTTCCACATGCAGCACCAGAGTATAATAGAAAGTACCTGAAAAAGTAGCAGATCCAGGGAGTTTTTCTGTTCCTTGTAGTTTTGGTACTTATTCTTTCAGAGCATTATGTGATTTAGGTGCTAGCATTAATATCATTCCTCTATCGTTGTGTAAAAAGTTAGATATAGGTGAGATTAAGTCTACTCCTGTAAAGCTCCAATTGGCTGATCAATCTGTGGTGAGACCAGTTGGTATTGTAGAAAATGTGTTAATCAGAGTAGGTAGATTTTTCCTCCCTATTGATTTATATGTTATGGACATGATAGAAAATCCTTCAATGCCTGTTATATTAGGAAGACCATTCCTCGCTACCG
Organism: Luffa acutangula; assembly: GCA_036850905.1. Lineage (NCBI taxonomy): Eukaryota > Viridiplantae > Streptophyta > Magnoliopsida > Cucurbitales > Cucurbitaceae > Luffa > Luffa acutangula. The sequence goes on from CM072087.1 coordinate 23,097,249, forward strand.
GGCGAGTGATTATTGATATTGAGCGCAGGGAGCTCATTATTAGAGTCAAGAACGAAAAAGAAATCTTTAAAGCAGTTGAATACTCTAAAAATGAAGTGCTTTTCATGGGATATAGGAAAGGTGCAAGAAAGAGCACCTCTGTTGGATTCACAGAACAAAAGCCCCCTTGAAGCACGATAAACACGTCGAGCTAATGACGTTAAACAAGCGCTTATGGGAGGCAACCCAAGTAAGTTTAGTATGTTTCTTTTTGTTTTTGATTTATTGTTTGTTTTTGTTTTGTAGGTCTTGTTTTCTTTCTCTCCTTTGCTTTCAAGCTTTCAAGATTCCAAGCTCTCAAGCAAGAAGTCATCATCATTCCAGGCCAGTATTGTTCACTCCTGTCATTCTTTTATTGTTCTCATGCTTGTTTATGCTTTATTTTCTTTATACATTGAGGACAATGCATGTTTTAAGTTTGGGGGTGGATTAACATGTTTATGGAGCCCTTGAGCATCTGAGTTTGGGCTATAGTTTTGAGCTTTCTTTGAATTATGCATATGGTTGTTTTCTGGATGCTACTTTTGCATGATTATGATGTCCTAGGATAGGCTTTCTTGTCAATTTTCAAGCTTGTGATGAGTTGTAAGCATAAGTGCCCAAAAAGGGAGACTTTTTAAAATTTTTCTAGGAGATGGCTTGCATGAGTAGAGTATTTGTCTTGGCTAGATTTGGATTTGAATGCTTAGGAGCGAATTATTGGGTTCATATGCTTGTTGTCACCTCGATAGGTGTAGGGTAGAGCTAAAAAGTTAATGTTTTGCAAATTAGCATGTTTGATCTTACTTAGGAGGAAAGAAAAGAATATATGCTATTTATGATCATAAAGAAAAATCATTCTTGTTGTTACTAATGAAAAGAAAATAATAATGCCATGGCTTGTGCACAATATTCAATGATTAATAAAGATTAAGGCAAAAAGAGCTACCCCTGTTGTGATCAGTTAGGCCAACCAGAGAAAACTCAGGTTAAGGGTCCCTGCAATAGGTGTGTGAAAGCTAGTGCCACATATACATGCTTAATTTAATTGTTAATTATAAGCACCTAAGTATGGAGATAAACAAACTAATTTGTTCCATTAACTCATTAGTGAAACCTTAGTGCCAGTGTAGAGGGAAGATGAGCTGAGAGTTTAATAAATCAATCCCGGGCTAGTAGAGTCTGATCTTGTTGAGTTAGATCTCGCTTGTGCAAGTTAATTTTGGAAAAATTTTAATTTGTCTCCCTCATTGGTCCTTGTGTGCATGACTCTTGCTTGCTTGACTATTGACTTTTGAGCCTTGAGGATTGAGTTATGATTGTTGCATCCATTCTTCCATTGTATGTTTGATTTGTAGTTTGCTCGAGGACTAGCAAAAACTTAAGTTTGGGGGTATTTGATAGCGAGCATAGCTAGCTACTTTTACTTATTTAATTTAGCTAGTCTTTTATGATGTTTGGGCCATTTTATTGTGCTTAATTGTTTATTTTGTAGGAAAGGGTTTATTAGAGTTAAAACGTGGAATAAGAATTAATCGGGTGTTCGGGACGTGAAAAGACGCTAAGTTTCCTTAATGAGAATACGCAGCAGACTTACAGCGTCTCGACGCTGCGATAGGAAGCGTCTCGACACTACCGCTTTTCCTTTTCTGAAACGCCCGTTTTGAAGGCAGCGTCGAAACGCTGTCTTGACAGCGTCTCGACGCTACGACGAAAAAAACAGAATAAAGGCTTATTTTCGGCTAGGTTTTAGAGGGACTTCGATTTGGGACCTTTGGGAGTCGTAAACAGAGTAGAATAGAGCACTTGGAGGCTGAAAACAAAGGGAGAGATTTGGAAATCAACCCATTGTTCGTGGGGATCGTGACGGGGACGTCGGACTCAACCTACATTGAGTTTTCTTTTCCCTTTCCTTTCTTTAGCTAGATTTATGGCTTTCACATGTTTAGTTGAGCTTGTATTTACATTCATGAGTAGCTAAACTCAAAGCTTAGAGATTGATGTAGTTGATTAAGTTTATGGATTGATTTATGGTTTAAGTTGTGCAATGTTATTATGTTTGTAATCTTGATTTAATGCTTTCAATTAATTGGCCATTAGTTGAATGATTTAAGTTTCGAATCTAGCTCGAGAGAGGGGATTTGATTTAGACTTACTCAAGATTGCATGACTAAAGTGTATTTTCTAATTCGTGACGGTTTTGATTAACTTTAGAATTGGTTAAAAGATCTCATTGCCTTGCATGTTAATAAACTTAGATAGGGATATCTAGTTGGTTAATTTGCATGAGAATCAATTATACTCGGGAGAGGTAGTTGTGATTAAAGGGTCTTTGGCTCATAATTTCATTGTGCATAATAACTTATTCCTTAAAATCAATCCTAAACAAAATTAGCGAAATCAATTCCCTAAGTAGTTTTCCCGATTGAAATTCCACACTTTTTACTTGCTTCAATTTAGTTTTCTTATCATTCATTCATCACCTTTTGTTCCCTAAATAAAATTGGGCAAGATAATTCACAATACTTGATTTGCTTAAAAATCCAATCCAGAGGACGACACTCGTTTATACAAACTCTTTATTATTACTTGACCCGTGTGCTTGCAGTTAGGAAAAGTCCACATCAAACATCCTCGATCTGATCGTACGAATAGCCTCACTGGAGGCTTGAATCAATTCACGTCCCAACAAGTGACGTTCTCCGACCTCATCCCAATAAACAGGGGACCTGCATCTCTTCCCATAGAGGGCCTCAAACGGTGACATACCGATGGTTGCTTGATAACTATTGTTATAAGCAAATTCCATTAAGTGTAGGTGTGCATCCCAACTACCTGAGAAATCCAAGACACATGCTCGCAACATATCCTCTAGAGTTTTGTTCAATCGCTCAGTTTGACCATCTGTCTGAGGGTGAAAAGCTGTACTGTAACACAACTAAGTACCCAAGGCTCTTTGTAGACTCCTCCAGAAGTTAGACGTGAACCGAGGGTCTCTATCTGACACGATTGATACCGACACCCTATGAAGCTTGACTATCTCCGTCATATATAATTGTGCCAACTTTTCAACAGTGTAAGTAGGCTTCCTAGGGAGAAAATGCGCTGACTTAGTGAGTCTGTCGATAATGACCCAAATCACGGTGTAGCCCTTGGCCGTTCTAGGCAATCCTGTAATGAAGCCCATAGATATATGCTCCCACTTCCATTATGGGACACTCAGCGGCTGCAACAAGCCTGTTAGTATTTGTCTCGGGGCTTTTACTTGCTGACAAACAAAACACTTACTAACAAACTCAGCTAGCTCTCTTTTCATGCCCTGTCACCAGTAATACTGTTTTAAATCATGGTACATTTTCGTACTTCCTGGATGGATTGAAAAAGGTGAACTATGTTCCTCTGCTAATAATTCCTGTTTGAGATCAGCATTCCTTTGTACGCATAAGCGACCTTGGTAACACAAGTCGAGGTCTGAAGATAAGGAGAACTCGTTCACCTGCCCTGCCTCTACTTGACTGCGCTTAACAACAAGGCCAGGGTCACTTGATTGTTCATCTATGATCTTCTGTCTCAAGCTCAACTTAACTGTCAACTGAGCTACACGTACTGTAACTTCGCCCACTTCAACCATAATCCCTACGCGTTCCAAGTCATCCAATATATGAGCCTGAGTAGTAATTAAAGTAGACGCATGAGCAGTCTTCCTACTGAGGGCTTGCCTTGGTGGTACTGGATGTCGCAATCATAATCTTTCACTAACTCTAACCATCTCCGCTGCCTCATATCCAACTCTTTCTGGGTGAAGAGGTATTTCAAACTTTTGTGGTCCGTGAAGATTTGGATTTTCTCTCCGTATAAATAGTGTCTCCGAATCTTCAAGGCAAAGACCACTGCTGTCAATTCCAAGTCATGGGTTGGGTAGTTCTTCTCATAATCTTTCAGCTGATGAGACGCATAAGCAATGACCTTACCATGCTGCAATAACACACAACCCAGTCCCTTCTTTGAAGCATCATTGTAAATAACAAATTCTCCTGAACCATCAGGTACTGTAAGTACTGGTGTCGAAACAAGTCTTTGCTTAAGCTCATGGAAGCTTGCCTCACAAGCTTCGTTCCACAAAAACAGAGTACCCTTTCGAGTCAATTGAGTTAGGGGTGCGACAATACTGGAAAAGCCTTGCACAAAACGACGGTAATATCCTGCTAACCCCAAGAAACTCTGAATCTCGCTGACTGAAGTGGGTCGAGACCAATTGGTCACTGCCTCTATTTTGGCTGGATCTACTGTGACACCTTCCTTTGACACCACGTGCCCTAAGAAGGAAAATCGTTGTAACCAAAACTCACATTTAGAGAATTTGGCATACAACTTGTTCGTTCTTAAGGTAATTAGAACTCTCCTGAGATAATCCTCATGTTCCTCTTCTGTCTTGGAGTAGATAAGAATGTCGTCGATAAAAACAATCACAAGTGAATCCAGGAATTCCTTAAATACCATGTTCATCAAGTCCATGAAAACTGTGGGAGCATTAGTAAGCCCAAAGGACATCATAGTAAATTCGTAATGCCCATACCTGGTTCGGAAAGTTGTCTTAGGTATATCGTCCTCTCTAATCCTCAGCTGATGATAACCTGACTGTAAATCTATTTTAGAAAACACTGTTGCACCTTGAAGCTGATCAAAGAGGTCATCAATCCTGGGCAGAGGGTATTTGTTCTTTATTGTCACTTTGTTCAGCTCTCGATAGTCGATGTTGGCATAATTGGAAGCCAACCATTCCATTCCCAAGATAACATTAAAATCACTCATATCAAGGGCGATCAATGTCACATCCATCGATCGATCTGACACTAACATTTGACAGGCTTTCACAGCTTCACTAGCTAGAAACGTTATCCCCGCAGGGGTTGAGACTGACAAAACATAGCCCAGCGGCTCTAGTTCTAGGTTGGCTTTACTTACAAACGATGCAGAAATAAAAGAATGCGTTGAACCCGAATCAAACAACACAAAAGCATAATGGCCGAGGATAGGGAAGGTACCTGTCACTACTGCATTAAGGTCCTCGGCCTCTTGTCGAGTGGTGGAAAATATCTTGCCCTGATGTTGTGCTGGTCTCACCCCAGATGCCTGATTTGAACTGGACGTCTGGTCGGCATAATTAGCTTTCTTCTGATTACAATTCGGAGCAATATGCCCTTCCCGACCACACTTGAAACAAACACGGGTCCCTGCCAAACAACGACCCCAGTGGTACTTTCTACAGGTCTGACATAATGGCCTATCCTGATTAGGCCCTAGCTGATTCTGTGCTCTCTGTCGACGATCCTGGGGCGGACCTCGTCTAGGGTAACGGTGACCCCTCTGTGTGTTCGAGCTCATATTATCATACCTTCGCTTATGACCTGAGGACGGTTCTGAAGAGACAACCGACGATCGTCGATCAATCAGCTCTGCCACCCTGACTGCCGTGGCATAGTCTTGGGATTCATGCACTGCCACACTGCCCTAAATGTCTTCCTTTAAGCCTGTGATGAAACGTTCCACCTTATCAGCTTCTACAGCTACCAGGGTAGGAGCAAACCGAGATAGTCTGGCGAACTCTGTCTCGTACTCCTCTACGGTTCGGTTTCCCTGTGTAAGAGCCACGAACTCTTTTGCTTCTTGAATCGGGAGGCTGCAGGGTAATATTTCCTAAAGAACTCCTCCTGAACTGAGTACATGTGACAGGTCCGTTACTGACGTCTATAGTCCTTTCGATAGACTGCCACCAAATCAAGGCGTTATCTCGTAACAAGAATACGACGCAGTACACTTTCTGGTCCTCCGGGCAGTTCATGTGGCGAAAGACAGTCTCGATGGAGGACAACCATAACTCTGCCACCGTGGGGTCCCTTGAGGCTCCATCGAACGGACAGGGGTCCCACTTCCTAAAATCTCTTAAGCACCTAGCCTCCCGCGATAGTGCGGCTTCGTTGTTCTGAGGCGCTTGGGCATGTCGTCCCGCAAGCACGCCCGCAACTGCAGCCTGTACTGCGGTCTGAACACGTGACAGGTCCTACCGCAGGCCCCGACTATTCCACTTGTGGGCTTTCTGGTAGATTTTCCCCTTGCCCCACAGGTGGCACAACTTGTTCAGGGGCTGTACGACCCCTACCACGACCTCTTCCTTGACCTCTTCCACGTCCTTGTGCTCGGGGAGGCATGATCTATTACACAAAAATTTTATTATCTTACTAAACAGGCTTGAATCCTTTAAACAATTTACAGGTACAAAACCTTATGCATATTTTTCCCACAACATGAACCTTTTTCGAACATGTATAACATTTACAGGCTACAAAGTAATCAAACGTGTACCTGACATGACCGGATGCTTGCTGATAAGCCATGGACATACCTAAGGTTTACGATGTAAACCAACCTACAGAACCTATAACCTAGAGCACGGATCGACGTGTAGCGACGACGAGGAGGCGCGGATCGACGGCGCCGGCGTGTGGGTTGAAGGCGGCGCACGGTCGACGGGGGACGACGGAGAGAGAAGGGCTGCGAGGGAGAGAGAGAGCCGAGAGAGTGAGAGAGAAATGGAGAGAGAGAAAGGGAGAGAGAAAGAGAGAGAGAGAGAGAGAGAATGACACCGGCGGAGGCGGCTTGCAGAGGACGACGACGACGTGCGGCGGCGGCGACGACGAATAGAGGCGGCAGCGCGACGACGAGCGGAGGCAGCGTGCGGCAGCGGGGTGAGAGCTGAGGGAGGAAGAAAGAGAGCGTGCGAGAGAGGGTGAGAGAGAGTTGCGAGAGGGAGAGAGAGATTCAGGTTTTTAAAAAAAAAAAATACGGTCAATTGACCGATTTTGGGGGGAAACGTGAAAGTTCCCCCCCCCCCTTTTCCCTCCTCTTTGACCAGCTGAAAAGCCAACTCCCCTCTCCCTTTTTTTTTTCTTTTAAACAAAAACTGACTGCTACACCCTCGATGGAGTTAAAAACTCACAAATTCCTTGTATCTATATGCATTATTACTTAATCAATCATTGATTATTTTTATATATTTTGTTTTACTCCATATCATTTTAATTTTATTTCCTTTTGTATGGTGCATTGATTTACACTGCATGCAACCTGAATTTATGGAAAGAAAAAAAGACTTAACCTAAGGTGGATCACGTGAAAAAACAGAGACAAGTCTTAAGTGTTAAAATTTCAAAAATTCGCACAACATTTTCATCCACTTAAAACTTTAGTAACATCTCGACATTAGAGTTTTAAAATTTCAATATTTGAAATTAGGAAAAAAAAAACTACTTCCATTCGTCGTTAATGATGTTGATTGATAATATCAATGTTATTTGTTTTGACTTATATGAACTTTTCCTTTTTAAATCGATATATGATGCTTTTCCTTTTATAGTATGTGCGGAAATGGATGAAGTTTGATATTTTTATTACAACTTTATATCAAATAAATAATTAGAAAGAGTATGTTAAAAGAGGAGAAAAATCATTTAAAAAAAATATTTAATGACTAAATTTTATTTTTGAAAACGAAATTCGTCTTTCATCCAACATTTTAAAAAATATGATAAAATCTAAACAATATGAAAACATAATTTTCACAAGTGATGAATAAGAGCTCGTTTAATCACATTATTGTTCTGGCCGAAAAACTGACCTAGTTCGTTCCTTGAGAAGAGTTTTATATGTAAAGTATCGGTGGTAAACTTAAGCATGCCTGGTCGAACGAGTTTGTCGAGTCCTTGTGTTGGGGGCATTGAAATAACAAACATGCGCCAAGTTGATCTATGCTCATGTGGGCTCGTTTGATCACTATAATTATTTCTACTTTTGCGATTAATTATGAAATCCAAACGGAGAAAATAGAAAGTCCTTTGGGGTAGCTACATTCTCCAAAATGACACACAAGACCTCTTTTAATACCTAACTAACTAACTTTATGTAGATATATAATTATATATATCAATATATGTTTGACAACATGCTGGGGCAATTCCAATAATAAACTAACCCAGTTGATCTATGCTCATGTTGGCTCGTTTGATAAGTATAATTATTTCTACTTTTTCGATGAATGAAAGAATATAGCAAACATTATTTTTCACTACATTTATCTACGTGTTTTAACAACGATGATGTAAATTGTTCTTTGATAGTATTTTTTGTTTTAGTAAGGAAATCAATTTTCTTTGATTTCAGATTCATTACCGTGGAACAAAATAATCAAATAGTAAACTAAAATTGTAAAATTATAAATCTATGAGCAAAAATTATCATGCAATCGTATTTAATTAGGTGGTTTAAGAAGTTGAATGCTCGATAACAATGCAATAATAAAATGCACAAATATAGAAAAAGAAACAAACAAACCCAACTGCAGTCTCCAAATTTTAGCAATGGTCTTTCTCTCTCCTATATATGAAAACCTATTTAAGACCTCATGTACAACACCACAAGTCATCTATGTGATACACGAATATCCTAAAAACTCAACTTCAATAACTCATCTAGTTTTTGCAATTAATTTGTTTTTCGTCAATGTCTTTGCAACGTGGTTCTTTCCTTTTCATCTCCTGCGTCGTCCTCCTTACCATGTCTTTTCCTTCCACACTTGTGGCAATTTCTAGAACCATACTCGCATTAGGACCCAATCTAGAAGTATTAAATGTCGCAACGCCTGCAAGTGTAGCAACATTCAATAAACCACCATCTCTACAGCTAACTGAAGATCACAAGGCATCAAATTCTAACGATTACAACACTTTTAAAGTTTCGAAGACATCAAATACGAGTCCACAAAAGCCTGACTCGACCTTGATAAACTGCAAAACTAAAGGTCCAATTAGATGGTCTGCTCTCAATCCAATCCACAATAATAACGTGCCTATGTGTTAAGCCCCTCGATGGAGTTAAAAAAAAAAACAAATTCCTTGTATCTATATGCATTATTACTTAATCAAACATTGATTATTTTAATATATTTTATTTTATTTCATATCATTTTAATTTTATTTCCTTTTGTATGGTGTATTGATTTACGCTTCATGCATCCTTAATTTATGGAAAGAAAAAAAAACTTAACCTAAGGTGGATCGAGTATAATGAATTAATTAAATTTGATTCTCGTGAAAAACGGAGAAAAGTTTTAAGTATTAAATTTTCAAAAATTCGCACAACATTTTCATCCACTTACAACTTTAGTAACATCTTGACATTAGAGTTGTAAAATGTAACAGCCAGTTTTTTTGAAAAAAAAAAAGAAAAGAAAATGAGGGAAGTGGACAAAAGTGCCCGGTGAAAAGGCAGAGCGAATTTTGAAACTGGACAGCAAGCGTTAGTTTTGTTTGGGTGAGTTTTTGACCTTCTCGAGTCTTGTGTCCTTAGTAAAAATTATTGGAATTGGGATGTCTTTGATGTGAGTTAATTCTGTGTGTGTTATTAGACTTCCTTTTCGAATATCGTGGTTGACGCTATATAAAATTGGTTGGTGTCATTGGTGAGCATTAGTTATCTAAAGGTAGGTAAACTTACTGAAATTAAACTTTAATTATCCGTTGATGTGACAGTTGTGTTTCTGGCTTGAGATATTGCTTTATATATGAGTGGAGAAAAAGATGATACGAATGTTGTGTACTTGTGCTATGGGATAGATGTGAGTGTGTTTGTCTTGTGGTTGACTGGCAATGTAAGTAGACAACTAAAAGTCATGTTTTCTCTGATTAGAAGTGTGGAATGCCTATTATTTTTCCTATATTTGACTGAGTTGAGATCTTGCATACTTGTCTAGTCATTAGTAAATTTTGAGAGAATAAGTTTCATTGGTTAGGTGGCAGTTAAAATTAGCGAGTGCTAAGAGGCCTTAAAGGGAAAAGGAGTAAGAAATAAAAAAATAATAAGCTAGTTGCTCTAGTAGGGGGTCGTGTCCATTAAACACCTAGGACTGAGATGTATTAGACTTAAAGGAGGAGCTAAATGGGTGGGACTTGGCTTTGCCGACTAGGTGTCATTTACTAACTGTGGAAGTTACTTTCCGACTTAAAACCCATGGACGCCCCACCAGTGAAATGGTAGTTAGTGCGCTATGTGCACAATAGTTCCTTGATGGGTGAGACTTGGCTCCACTGACTGGGTGCCTTCTACCATCAATAGGAGTAGAGATCTCCCAAAATACCCACCTGTGCACCTTCAGTGAGTTGGCAAATTTTATAGGTGAGTTAATTGATCAGTAGACCCATACTACAAGGTGAATGAAATGAAATGAACGGGAATAAGAGTACATAACCTTTAGGGCCTTAGTCCAAATAACCTTTTGAAACCTTGGTTGTGGCCTGTCTAGCAGTATTGTTACTTACTGAGTATTTTTCTTAAATACTCATTCTTTTCTCTAACATGTAATTGCAGGTAAAGGCAAAGGTGTACAGAATGCGTGACAGAGTGATGCTAAACGAGCAATGGATTTCCTTAGGATAGACTTCCGCATTTTATGTTTTCAAATTTCTTTCTTTTGTAATTTTTATGTGACTTTTTACGATTTATTCTGGTTTAAGACTTTTGTTAGAATGGTTAAAATTTCTTCTTGTTATGTTTTAACTGGGATACCAGGCTGAAAAGTTTCGCTGATTTTCTAAGCATGTTTTACTATAAATGTTGTTCCTTCGTCATTCTTTGTAAGTGAAATGAAATTATGTAGTAATGGCCCTGGGTGAAATGTAGGGTCGTTACAATTGGTATCAGAGCTCTATGTTATAGGTTCTGTAGACTGGTTTACATCGTATACCTTAGGTATGTCCATGGCTATCAGCAAGCATCAGGTCATGCTAGGTACACGTTTGTTTACTTTGTAGCCTGTAAATGTTATATATATTCGAAAAGGTTCATGTTGTGGAAAAGTATGAATGATGTTTTGTAACTGTTGATTGTTTAAAGGAATCAAGCTTGTTTAGTAAGATGATAAAAAATTTTGTGTAATAGATCATGCCTCCTTGTGCACAACCTGTCACGGTGGATATCCAGGCAATTGTTCAGTCGACTGTTACAGCCCCTGAACCAGTTGTGCCACCTATGGGGCGTAGAGAAAATCTACCAGAAAATCTGCAAGTGGAACAGTCGGGGCCTATGGCAGAACCTGTCATAGTGGATATCAAGGCAATTGTTCAGTCGACAGTTACCAGGTGGTGCATAGAGGCTGAAATGGATGGATGTGAGATAAGATGATAAATGTTAAATAAGATAAATTCAGCACACCGTAGTGCAAGTATACACTATCACACGTAGTAATAAAAAACCTTAGAAGTATTCCAAGGGTATCGATCCCACGAGGACTAAACTGGAAATTCAGATTAGATGAAGAAATTGCTCAACTTGATTGCTTAAAAATAGGTAACCAAAGAAAATAAGTTTGATTGATTGGGTTTTCGAAAAGATAAATAAAACAAGCAAGTAAATAAAAGAATAACAATAATAATCAATGAGGTATTCAACATGGATTCATCCCTAAGGCAATAACCTTAATCATGAAGTATTTAACTTAAGCCTATTTTATGCATTGGGTCAGATTTAACTTCTATTATTTGGCCTTCCTCCCAAGAACCGTTAGGGTGCCTTAGGCAGATTGGCCTGTACCGCCGAACGTAACAATCTCTTTCTTGCGCTATAGGTAACATCGAGCTTGGTCTTGCAAGATGAAGAGGGGTGAGTTCACGGTTCAGAATGCTTACACGATGAAGCGTCTCCTTGCCGAGAGCTTCAGCAGCCTTGGCGGCTTCTACTTCATCTCGCTTATTGCGTTCTTCTTCAAGGGCAGCACGTCTCTAAGCTCCCACCTCCCAGGTCATCGCAAACCACTCCCGTGAACGTCTTCTAAACTATTGAGTGGCAGGCTTTTGGGTTTGGTGGACGACAGTGGCGCGTTTGGACCTCCTTGGTGTAGATGAACTCGACATCTCCCTCGAATTGGCCGACATTGCCGAAGAAGATGGAGTTTGAGCGTTAGGCGCTTGGTTCATGAGCGCCGGTGAGAACCCCGTGGGTCTCGTCCTTCGTGTGTCGTGCATGGGCGTTTTAGATTGCTCTTCTTGCCGTCGCACGCTAGCTTCAACTTTCTGGGCGGTCGGATTACTCTGGGAATGAGTAATCTTGCGTGAGGGATGATGGCTTTTGAGTGTTTTTCATCTTCTTGAATGTGGATCATTTGGTTTCAAGATGAGAGAATATGGAGAGTTGAGGTTTTGACTTGAATTTAAAAGGGTTGAGTGGTTGGTGAAGAGGAAAAGAATTAAAGTTAGCTATTTATACTTTTCCAATTAGGTCACTGTAGGTCAAATGAAATTCGTGACTCCCCACTTATTCTCGAAAATGCGGTCGCATTGATCTCAAATGCACAGGAGAGAAATGCGGCAGCGTTTCACCCAGTTTTTTTGACTTCTTTATTTTTATTATGACTTTTAATTTTTTTTCCTTGCTTTTCTTCTTTGTTGAAACACTCATAAACATGTTAGAAAACTCACATGCTTAATCATGATTTATTTTCTTTTTATTTTCTCCTTTTTTTAAAGATAAATTAAGATGTTTTGATCAATTCAATTTCCAGGTAAGTCCCCAGGTAGAGGTGTTCCCTATGGTCAACTTAAATACCTCAGCCTAGCCAGGACATCCCTTAGACAAAGTTCTCTCTTGATAAAAAATCATTTATTCTAAACAAACTCACAATATCCTACATATATTTTCTTCCTCTTTGTCCTATTTAATAAAAGACAAGGTACAAAATATTATGGACTTTTCAAAACTCCCAGGTAAACCCCAAGGAAAAGGTGTTCCCAATGGTCAACTTAAGTACCTTTTCCTAGACAGAATTTTCCTAGACAGAGTTTTTACTCTTTTCCAGATATTTTGGAGTTCATGTCTAGATTATTATAGATCCAAATAATATAAAAAATAAATTCTCAAAGCTTGGATTTGGGCTTCATTTGCTTCATTTTTGGCAATTTTTCTCCCAAAATCATCGACTTTGCTCCTAAGGACAAAATAACAGAATACATTAAATATTTTCATTAAGAACACGATTAAAGCACATAAAAGTCTAATAAATTGGGACTAAAATAACGACATTCCTGCTCGCTATCACACCGCAAACTTAAGCTTTTGCTAGTCCCGAGCAAAATAAATTCTAAAGATGCATGAAATAGAATCGCTCAATCCTCAATGATTTTGGAATTCTTAGGATAGAGTGGAAAACATGAAAGTGGAATAAGCAAGCACCGCAAACTCTTGAAGAAATCTTAAACTAGTTTGAACTTAAGATTAATGAATAGCATGCTCAAGACTTATCTATTGATTCTTTTACTAAGCTAGATTAGTCTTATGGCTTTCTCCATTTGTTTTCCCCCTACACTGGCTAAGAGCTCCTAATAGGTCGGAGTCCTTTTATCATGCAAAAAAATAAGAAACTAGGGTACCTTAAATTTTTCTTCTTTTTCAAGGGGGATCAAAACTCACAAATGATTTTTCTCTTTTCTTTTTCTTTTTGTACTCCCCCAAACTTGCATTTTGATTTCTAATGGTACTAGCTTTCACACTACGGTGCAGGGACCCTTAACCCGAATTTTATTCTTTGGTTGGCCTAACTGATCACACCGCAGGTAACTCTTTTTACCCCTAGGCCTTTTCTTTTGTTTGGTTGGCCTAACTGATCACACCGCAATCAAAAATTTTCTTTTTCAACAAATTTTTCTTTTCTCTCATTTTCTTTTGTTGCTTTTGCTTTTCTCTCAGCAGGCATATCATTTTTTTCTACCTAGCTCTTTAGAACAATCAAGCATGAACTTCCTAGTATTAGAAACTAAGCCTATCGGGGTGACAACAAACTTTCAAAACCATAATAAGAATCTAGATTTTCAAAGACGTCATTAGATAAGGCTATTGCATGCTTTAGACATCAAAACTAAGTATCAAAAAATTTTAAAATTTCACAATTTCTGCCGTGCTCCCAGATTCCACAACATATAAACCATTTTCTCCAAAAATTTCTGAAATCATATCCTTGGCTATCATAGCTATCTATTCATGCATCCAACATAATTTAAATATGCTCAACACAGCGAAAGCCTCCCCCCCAAACTTAAACTAAACATTGCCCCCAATGTTTTAAAAACAGCAAAGCATAAAGAGGGATACTGAGACTTCCCTGAGCTAGGAGCGTTTCATCCTCTTCCTTTGGATCCAGAAAAGTCGGATTTTTGGAATTTTTGGATTTGCTAAGGTGATCCTGCAAAACAAAATTGGATCACGGAGCAAAGAAAATTATTTACTACAAAAACAAATACCTAAACTATAATCCTTGGGTTGCCTCCCAAAAAACACTTTCTTTAACGTCTTTAACTAGACGAGGCTCGGCACGCTTACGGAGACTCGAAATAAAACTTTTCATCATCCTCCGGGCCCTGCAAGAAATCACGCACCGAATTGCATACTACAAACAGGGGAAAAAAAACTTTCCCCTGGCCCATCTTCACTAAATAGATTATCATAATAACATTTCAAAAAATAATCAGCTGCATCAAATCTCTTTTCTAAATCTATATTCACAAAGCAATTGTTAACAGAGTCATCAAGCGTTATTATATCTACCGGTCTAGGATCTAAAGGTGGCCTATCAATCATGTCAGTCCATTCATCAGGTTCAATCTCTATATGCTCAGGAGATTCCTCAGACTCAGTATTAAAATATGATTCAACTAAGCTATCATATGACTCATCATCAGAAGAATTTAAGAATTCAAGAATTTCAGGATCAGATTCTATACTATGCACAGATTTGAGTTCCTCTTGGTCAGATTCTATGCTATATACATCATCAGGACACGAATAAAAGGTATTAACATTATCAGGGTTCATGCAGTTAGGAATGTCAAGATCAGACTCAATAGATTCAGGGTAATCATGATCAGGCAAATCAATATCATCATCAAAATCATTGATTTCAGGCAAATCTAATTCATTCTCAAAGGAAGGTAAATCATCAACTGCAGATCTTTCATTCTCACAAGCAGACAAGTCTAATTCATTCTCAAAGTCAGGCAATTCTAAATCATTCTCAAACAGATGGTCATCTAAATATGCATTATGATCAAAATCCCCATCATCCATAAACACTTCCCCTAAGCCTAGGCCAAGATTATATTCTACCTCTTCATCATCGTCAGTCAAGTATTCAGGACCAACACAAAAATATGTATGCAAACTACAAACAGATTCATCCTTGCCAAAAATACTAAACACGACTTTTTCATCATCAATGTTCAAGGTAAGTTTACCTTTATGCACACTAATCTCAATCGTACCAGTTGCTAAGAAAGGTCTGCCTAGAATAATGGGCACCTCTTTGTCTTCCTACATGTCGAGTACCACAAAGTCCACGGGGAAGATAAATTTGTTGACTTTCACCAGCACGTCCTCCACAACACCCATCGGGTGGGTAATCGATCTATCAGCAAGTTGGAGAGTGACGTCGGTGTCCTTCATTCCTGTTAAACCAATCTTCCTGTAAACAGAATAGGGCATTAAATTTATACTAGCGCCTAAATCACATAAGACCCTATTGAAAGATACTTCTCCTATGGTGCAGGGAACAGTAAAACTACCGGGATCATTCTGTTTAGAAGGCATCTTCCCATAAACAATGGTACTATTACTCTCAGACAATTTAAAATTTTCTTTTTTCAAACTTTTCTTCCTAGAAAGCATTTCTTTCATGAATTTCCCATAATTAGGCATGTTATACAAGGCATATACTAAGGGAATATTCATCTGTAACTTCTTAAACATTTCTAGGAACTTTTGAAACTGCTCATCTAATTTAACATTTTTAAAGCGTTGAGGAAAAGGTAACTCCCTGTAGTCAAAGGTTTGACATTCGCCCCTCCGCTTGGGCAGGCTAATGTGCGAGCCTTTGTCATGATGGTTGCATGGAACCACTTCTTCCTCGTTCAGTTTCTCTCTGTGTCTGCCATCTTGCTTTTCATCTTTTCTTCCTGTAAAATTGTTAGAAAAATCACAATTCAAATCAATAGAGTTAGGAGGATGTTGGGACCTTTAAGAGAAGGTTTTTTGTGCCTCATCCCTTTCATCTTCATCCTTGCTCTTTTCTTCTTCCTTCTTCTTTTCTAAATTGGTCTCCAGCTGTTTACCACTTCTCAGTGTCACCATCTTGCACTGCTCTCTTGGGTTAGGTTCAGTATCACTTGGAAATTTTCCCTTCTGAAGGGCATTCACTATTGAAGCGATCTGTCCTATTTGAACTTCCATGTTTTTCAGAGTTGTGTCGTGGTTATTTACTATCGTCTGGAGATTCACGTTCAACACACTTTGTTCTTTAATAAACAGAGCCACCATCTCCTCCAGATTATTCTTCTTTTCAGGCGCACTGGATGATGCAAAACCTGGCGGCGGCTGCAAAACATTCTTTGTGTTTGAGTATGAGAAGTTTTTGTGATTGCGAAGACTGGGGTGGTAGAAGTTCGGTACTCCTTGAGCAAATGGTTTGTTTCCTACGACTGGACTTCTTCCACATCTTGACCTTCCTTCTCTGAATGTCCTTCAGCTAAGGTGGAAATGGACTTGACCACCTCAGATGAAGTCAGCTTGTTCAGCGCATTGGGCAGAGATGATGCCATCTGTGCCTTCAACGAACTCGACTCATCCAATTCATAAATTCCAGCCTTCCTTGAAATTTCTCCCGTCTCGGTCGGCCACTGATAACTGGTTGCCGCCATTTCCTCAAGCAGATCTTTGGCTTCTGTCACTGTTTTGGAAAGAAAACCTCCTACTGTAGATTTGTCTAAGACTGTCTCGATGGAGGGATTCAATCCATTGTAGAACAACTGCACTTGGAGCCAATCAGGATATCCATGTTGGGGGCACCGCTTAAGTATTTCCTTATATCTCTCCCACGCCTCATATAATTGTTCCTCGTCAAGCTGCCTAAATGTTCTGATCTAAGTCCGGAGTTTGGTAGTCTTGGCAGGCGGGAAAAATTTCGTCAGAAAAGCCTGGGCAAGCTCGTCCCATGTACTAGTGCTACCCGTCTCAACTGATTCGAGCCAATCCTTTGCTTTATGTTATAGATGGAAACAACCTCAATCTTATGGCGTTTGCCGGAACTCCGTTCATCTTCACCGTCCCACAAATTTCCAGGAATGATCGCAGATGTGAATGGGGGTCCTCAGAAGGATGCCCATTAAAAGAGTTATCGCGCGCCATCTGAATCAATCATGTCTTTAACTCAAAATTGGTGGCTTGGATTGGGGCGTAAACAGTTCCAGAATTCTCGGTCGAAAGAACTGGCTGTAAGAAGTCTCTGATTGCCTTGGGAGCTTCATCTTGATGGGCCATTGCTTCTGCTAATCTTTTCTCTTTCTGAATGGTTCTAAGAGTCCTATCAATTTCAAGATCTAGCGGAAACAAATTAACCACCTTGTTCCTTCGCTTACAATGCTCCTAGTCAATCAAAAGAACCAAACAAAAACAAAAATAAAATAATATTCACAAAATAACGAAAAACATATTTACACCTAAATTACTATTTATCCCTTACTTTTCGATGTCAAGAAAAATTAATTTGCTTAAAAATCAAGCCTCCCCGGAAACGGTGCCAAAAACTTGTTGATTGGCGAAGGCGATTTTTGCAAGCGCACGGGTCGTCACAAGTAATATAAAACGGTAGGTAATATCGAGTATCGAATCCACAGAGCGGCGAAACGAAAATTAAGCAAAAATAAAATCTCTTGGGCACTAAAAGTACTTGGGTGAAATAATATTCAGGGAACAGCTCATGCAATAAAGAGGAGTTTAAAATTCAAAGCAATTAAAGAAAATAAGTTGTTCAATCGAAAAATAAAATATGGAGAAAAACTTTTCATTTAATGGGAAGAGGGGTCTTGAAAATCAATTATTAGCTAAACAATTGTTATAATTATCCTATCTCATTGCCCAACTAATTATAATCCTAGAATCTCCGTTAATCACATAGGTTCTCCTCTTGGTTTCCCCTAATTGTAATTAATTCATTTTAACAACCTAAGTGTCCTTAGTGCTATTAAAAATCATTAATTATTACGCTCTGATTCATTTTAGGAATCTAAGTTTAATCAACTAATCTCGTTGTCAAGAAAGGCAACTAAACTAGTTGCATGGATTACGATCTATCCTAATTTCTCTTTGTCGAGTTTCCATTAAGAATCGAATCATTACACAATTGGCCAGATTGAATAAAGCATTAAGCACATCCATACCAATAATTAGGACAAAGGGCAAGAGACAGGAAATTATAACAACATTTAAACTATAATTTCATTTCAAGACCCCAAATTCGGGTTTAGCTACACATAGCTAAAATATCCACAACATTTACAATAGAAAGCATAATTAAGAGCATAAAAGAAAAGGAATTGACCGTCGAAAAACCCCTTTGCTGTTGCTCGGAGCCCTGCCGACTACTCCTTGAGGATCCTAAGATGCTCCCCAAAATTCCCTAAAATATTTCCCACTAAGAAATCTCTCAAAAAGGTTAGAAAGCCTTGAGAGAGGCTCCAAAGGAGCCTAAGGAGGGAGGAAAGGAAGGAAAGAATGGATTGATTGATGCCTAAATGACGCACCAAGAGGTGCCTTTTATAGGCCTGGATTCGAGGTAGCATCGCAACGCTACATTGCACAGCGTCGTGACACTGCTATGCACGCGTCTTGTTGCCCAAGAAATGGGTAGCTTCACGTCGCTGTCTTCACAGCGTCTCGACGCTGACCCAAATTTTAGAATTTTCAGCTTCGGCTTGGGCTAATTTTTGGGCCTTCTCTTCACTTCTTTTTGGGCTTTTTCATCATCATTGGCCTCTTTGCATCCCCTTTTGATCCAAGCTTGGATTTGGGCTTCATTTGCTTCATTTTTTACACTTTTTCTCCCAAAATCACCGACTTTGCTCCTAAGGACCAAATAACAGAATACATTAAATATTTTCATTAAAAACACGATTAAAGCACAGAAAAGCCTAATAAATTGGGACTAAAATAGCGACATTTTTGCTCGATATCATAAATTCATGGTGTGGACACTTCCGAACCAGCCTTCGAAATCTTTCCCAAATTGCATCCAAAGGTTCATTGTAAGATTTGTTAAAAGCAATAATTTCAGCTTTGTACTTGCCATTATTATTGGAGGGAAAAAACTTCTCGAAGAATTTCTCCGCCAAATCATTCCAAGAGATGATGGAGATTGGAGGGAATGAATCGAACCAGGCTTCAGCATCTCCTTGCAAAGAAAATGGAAAAAAGCTTTAGTTTTAACGTATCTTCCAACACTCCTATGACTTTAAAAGAACTGCAAACTCTAAAAAATAGCTTAATATGTTTGTGTGGATCTTCGTTTGGAAGTCTAGAGAAATTTCCCATTGTATTCAACATCTGGAAAACCACTGGTTTAAGTTCAAACTGTAGAGCATCAGTCGGTGGCTCCAAAATTACTGGATTTATTGTATGGAAAACTGGTAAAGCGTAGTCCTTTATTGCTCTATTGCGAACTTCGGCAACGTAGATTGGATTTTCTTGTTGTGGCACCAGTCGAACTGGAGGAACAGGAGGAATTCTCTCGCCATTCTGCTCCCTTCCATGATTCTGTGGATCAACTTGAGGATCGACTCCAGGAGGTTCCATTGGAAACACTTGAATATAAGATGTTTCCTCTAGAGATTCATGTGCGCTCAACTCTTGTTGTTCCTTTTTCTTTCGTCTTTGTTCCTTCCTTCGACAACGAAAGATTCTTTCTATCTCCGGATCAATGTCAAGGAGTGGATACCCCTTGTTCATGCACTAACTCCAACCTGCAAAAGAAAAAATAATGCAATCCGAGGTCAATTTCCCGTAGAGACAGGAATGCGGTCGCAATGTGATCGCAATTTCAAAAACAATTTTGGTTTCACTTTTGGTCCCCAACAACGGCGCCAAAAACTTTGTGCGGCAGAGGCTGAAATGGATGGATGTGAGATAAGATGATAAATGTTAAGTAAGTTAAATTCAGCCAACTTTAGTGTGCAAGTATACACTGTCACACGTAGTAATAAAAAACCTTAGAAGAATTCCAAGGGTATCGATCCCACGAGGACTAGTTTCAACACCAGTACTCGTAGTACCCGATGGTTCAAGGGAATTTGTTATATACAATGATGCTTCAAAGAAGGGTCTGGGTTTTGTGTTAATGCAGCATGGTAAGGTCATTGCTTATGCGTCTCGTCAACTGAAAGATTATGAGAAGAACTACCCAACCGATGACTTGGAGTTGGCAGCTGTGGTATTTGCCTTGAACATTTGGAGGCACTATTTATACGGAGAGAAAATTCAAATCTTCACAGACCACAAAAGTCTGAAATACCTCTTCACTCAGAAAGAGTTGAATATGAGGCAGTGGAGATGGTTAGAGTTAGTGAAAGATTATGATTGTGGCATCTAGTACCACCCAGGCAAGGCAAATGTGGTCGTAGATGCCTTCAGTAGGAAGACTGTTAATGTGTCTGCTTTGATTACTACTAAGGCTCATATATTGGATGACTTGGAACGTGCAGAGATTATGGTTGCAGTGGGCGAAGTTACGACACGTTCAAGCCCTTTGTTCAAGCCCCGGAGTCAGCACTTAAGAGAACAACCTCTCTACTATCCCTAATTCGGGTAGGAGTGAATTCCTTCTTGCACGACTATGTCCCCAGCTATCTACCCGTTCCTATCCCTGAAATGGGAGGCTTTTGAGTCGGCGATACTGAGCCACTCTCACCTATGCAGATCTAAGGACAAGCCCGAATAAACAGGAGTTCATAGTTAGCTCAGGATTAAGATCGAGTTACCTAGGTCATCACATGAAATAGTCAGTCTCGTCAGTAAACGGTGTTATAAAGCGAGAGCGACTTATTTCTCGGTCCTGGTCTTATGAAAACTCATTGCATAGGACGCCCCCACTCGCATGTCTCTACATGGACGATTTAGGATCACATCGTCTATACCATCTATAAAGTGGGTCGCGTCTCATAGTGTCTCCAGAATAAGGTACCCAACCCTATTCCCATACTATAGACCGTTTTGGCTATTACTCAAGCTTGATCCACTTTTATGTCTCTACATAAAGCTCTAGTGTTCATCCTATAGCCATGGATCTTAGTTTATTGGATTTGGGTTATTATAAGTGCAATTTACTTTATTCAGTAATGACTTTTACTGAATCAATCTTTATAACACCTTTATCGAATAAGTATATATTTCGTTTAACATTCACTTTCTACAAGTTTTAGGAAACCAATCCCAACATCCTGCGCCAGTTGATCTATGCTCATGTGGTCTCATTTGATTACTATAATTATTTCTACTTTTGCGATTAATTATGAAAACCAAACGTAGAAAATAGAAATTCCATTGGGATAACTACATTCTCCAAAATGACACACAAGACCTCTTTTAATAACTAACTAACTAACTTTATGTAGATATATATTTATATATATAAATATATGTTTGACAATATGCTTGGGTGATTCGAATAACAAACTAACCACAATTGATCTATGCTCGTGTTGGCTCGTTTTATAAGTATAATTATTTCTACTTTTGCGATGAATGAATGAATACAACAAACATTATTTTTCACTACATTTATCTATGTGTTTTAACAACGGTGATGTAAACTATTCTTTGATAGTATTTTTT
The DNA here is from genome assembly GCA_036850905.1 of Luffa acutangula. Classification (NCBI taxonomy): domain Eukaryota; kingdom Viridiplantae; phylum Streptophyta; class Magnoliopsida; order Cucurbitales; family Cucurbitaceae; genus Luffa; species Luffa acutangula. The sequence continues at coordinate 23,119,017 of CM072087.1, forward strand.
ATTTTACTAGGCAAATAAATTTTCTTTGATTTTAGATTCTTTACCATCGAACAACATAATCAAATAGTAAACAAAAATTTTAAATTTATAAATCTATGAGCAAATTTATCATGTAGTAAGATTTAATTAGGTGGTTTAAGAAGTTGAATGTATTATGAACTCGGTAACAATACAATTGTGAAATTCACAAATATGGAAAAAGATACGACAAAACCCAACTGCACTCTCCAAATTTTGGCAATGGTATTTCTCTCTCCTGTGTATGCAAACATATTTAAGACCCCATGCACAACACCATAAGTCATCTATGTGATACACTAATATCCCAAAAACTCAACTTCAATAACTCATCCAGTTTTTGCAATTAATTTGTTATTCGTCATTGACTTTGCAATGGGGTTCTTTCCTTTTGGTCTCATGCCTCCTCCTTACCATGTCTTTTCCTTCCACAGTTGTGGCAACCTCTAGAACCATACTCGCGTTAGTACCCAAACCAAAAGTCTCAAATGTCGCAACGCCTGCTAGTGTAGCAACATTTCATAAACAACTGATAACTGCCCAAAAGGTAGTTATTTAGGCTTCATTTATATAAGGATTTGTGTGTCTTTAATGCTTAATAGGGTTGGTTTTAGAGAGATATTACATGATTTAACCCATTTGGAAGAATGGAAGCTTTGGAAATCACTTTATGCAGATTATGCTGATGAGCGACTAGAGGGAGCAAATTCTATGCTGCAGCAAAACTGAGAGCAGAAACTGCCACATCACAGCTCGTTAGCCAAGTTCATCAACCGACTTCTATTGAGATATTTTCGGGATAAAGGATCAAGGAGAGCCTTACACGTGTCCTAGTTGACCTAATTCAAGCCTCCCATCCTTCTATAAAAGGAAGTAGCCGTCAAAGTCAAAAGCATTCCATGTTTTCCCTTGAAAGCCGAATAGTATAGGGAGATTGAAGATCATCAAGAACACCATCAATCGCAAGCTGATTAGGGAGTTTACCTTCTTTATTAACTTGTAGTGATGGACATGCATACTCAGATTGTAATTCGTATTCCTATGTTTATTATGAACTAAGTAGCTTAAGGTGTTGGTTAGGAATAATGTGATTACTGTGCTTCATCTCTAGTAATAAATTGACTATTGCATTTTGGTTAATTGTTGTACTTATTCTTATTTTATGCCCGTCTGGCCAGCCGGTACGGATAGCCCTCTCTAGTTTCAGGGATGATTTAGAGAGTGTGTGGCAATTCTCCACATTACGATCATTGTGTATTGGTGAACGCCAGTGACTGAGCTAGGGATAGCCAGTTGCCTAGTGCTCGATCGGTCACTCTTCATTGGGGTTGAAACATATCCCAAAAGATCCGGAGTTCCGGGAGGAATCCGCTAATAATATTGCGAGAAATGCATGATCAATAATATTGCTAGAGCATATCTTAGAAAAAAATCACTAAAGCCTAACCAGCGCCTGTCCTTAATCTATCTATCTATTTGTTTACTCGTTGTTCTGTCATTTATTTTGCTTCAGCATAATTCCGATAAAACCCAACATTTTTATTATCTCTGAAACCATTAGAAAGTTATACAAAATAGATAAAGTAGAAACTCATTCAGACCTTCGATTGATAATATTACTTGCTGCAGACTGTGTATACTTGTACAGGAATTCTAGAGTATTTCAAATCATATTTTTACTCACTCTAGGAACCCAACAACAACCATCTCAACAGCTAACTGAAGATCATAAGGCATCAAGTTCTAACGATTACAACACTTTTAAAGTTTCGATGCCATCGAATACGAGTCCACAAAAGCCTGAATTGAACTTTATAAACTACAAACCTAAAGGTCCACTTAGATGGTCTGCTCCCAATCCAATCCACATTAATAACGTGCCTATGTGCTAAGCCCCTCGATGGAGTTAGAAACTCAGAAATTCTTTGTATCTATATGCATTATTACTTAATCAATCATTGATTATTTTTATATATTTTGATTTACTCCATATCATTTTAATTTTATTTCCTTTTGTATGGTGTATTGATTTACACTGTATGCATCCTGAATTTATGGAAAGAAAAAAGACTCAACCTAAGGTGGATCGAGTATAATGAATGAATGAAATTTGATTCATTTGAAAAATGGAGACAAGTTCTAAGTGTTAAAATTTGAAAAATTCGCACAACATTTTCATCCACTTACAACTTTAGTAACATCTCGACATTAGAGTTATAAAATTTCAGTATATATAAATATATGTTTGACAACAAGTTGGGGCGATTCGAATAACAAACTAACCCCAATTGATCTATGTTCACGTTGGCTCATTTGATAAGTATAATTATTTCTACTTTTGCGATGAATGAAAGAATACAACAAACATTATTTTTCACTACATTTATCTATGTGTTTTAACAACGATGATGTAAACTGTTCTTTGATAGTATTTTTTGTTTTACTAAGGAAATCAATTTTCTTTGATTTTAAATTATTTACCATCGAACTGTTGGGTTTTATGCCCTAAAACTCGTAGATAGTGAATGTAACTGTTGTCCAGATATTAATGAAATAATATTGATATATTTTTTCCATTAATTGTTATTAGTTATTTTATATTTGTCTTTGCCTAAAAATAACCCTAATCCAATAAACTAGACATCCAAGGCTGTAATATGAGTCTTGAACTATATGTAGCGACATATGGGATCATTGTTCAAGAAACAACCTAAAGGGTCTATAGTATAGGGATAAGACTGGGTGCCTTATCGTGGTGACACTATGGATACGGCCCACATTGTATTTGATACAAACGTTGCGATCCAACGTGTTCGTGTAGGAGACATGCGAGTGAGGGTATTCTATGCAATGAGTTTGCATAAGATCGAACCGCGAAATAGTAACCACTGGTTATAACACCGTTAACTAGTTGGTTTTCTATTTCACTAGGACGACCTAGACAACTTAGTCTTAATCCTGAGTTGATTATGGACTCCTGCTCATGAGAGATTGTCCTTTGATTTTTATGGGTGAGAGTGGCCAATACGCCGACTCAATAAGACTACCATTTTGGGGACAATACCGAATGAGGGGCTGGGAACATAATCGTACAAGATGAAATTCACTCCTTCCAGACTTTAGGGAAGCAGATGAGTGTTCCCTTCAGTGGTTACTCCGAGTCTTGAACAAAGGGTCCTACCCTCTAGATGGCACGAGAGGGTTTTATGTTTGATGGTTGGACCACAAACAGGTTGTTCATTAGAGGAGAACTGGTACTTAAAGAAATAGAAGTCCATTGGTAAAACGATAATTTGACCCAGCTGGTGTTACGGACACTGGTGTAGGACTAACTAGTCGATATTGGTCTAGATCCGTGGACACAGAAAATATGTCTGCAGTGAGAAGAGTGCAACTGTGAGTCTATAGTGGAATGTACACACAGTTAATGAATATTGATTAATGTGGTTAATGAGTTTGACCAATTAATCTCACATCGTTGGAGCTTCTGATCTGCAGGTCCATTAGGTCGCACTGGTAGCTCATAAAGTAATTTGAGGCAACAAAGTAATAAAAGTAAATTGAAAATGTTCAATTTATTGGGGGAAACAAATATAATATATATTGATATATTATTATGAGAGAAATTAATATTTGAAGAAATTCAAATATGAATTTATGGAAGTTTGAAAGAGTTCAAATAATGAATTAATTAATTTAAGGCCTGAAATCTATTTGGGCAAAATTAATTAATTCAAGGCCGTAAATTAAATATGTCATAGTTAATTGGTGGTTAATTAATTAAAGAATTCATTAACCGGGAATTAATCCATTATGGAAATAATTAATCACTTAAGAAAGTGATTAATCATTTGTGGAAATGATCTAATCACTTATGAAAGTAATTAGTCATTTGTGGAAAAGATTAATCAATTGTGGAATTGATTGATCATTGATTGATTAAATAAGGAATAAGATTGAATCAATTTTGGAAAAGATTGATTTAATTGAATATTTTATTCATGGTCTCTCTTCTTTAAATAGAACACTAGACCTAATTGGTCCATGACACTCTACTCTTGCTCTTAAACTCTATAGGCAAGACCTAGAACTCTCTCTAGCCTCCCTCTTAGAGAAAGACTCCCACAAGTCTTTTGCCTCCTAGACTTAGAGACATACCGGTGTAACTTCTGTGGTTATTGTGTCTTTAAAGAAGAATTTTCCAGCGAAGAAACACAAAGGAGGCTGCTGCGTTTTTGTTCATTGGAGCGTTGTTGGCGAAGAATGGTCAAGTCTACAACGAAGGTTTGTAACGGTTCTTCCCCTTTTGTTTAGAAAAGCATGAAAATAAATTTAGATTTATTTCTAGCATATTCAAACCAATTTTCCAGCAACTTTAAAGTGTGTTTAATGTTTGTTTGAGTTTTTCGTAACGATATTTTAATGTTAATTAATATATGGTGTAAGGTTCAATCGATGTGCTTCCGCTGCGTGGGGACTTTTATTCCCTTCAATTGGTATCAGAGCCATCGCTATCCCTATTAATTAATATTAAAATTCGCGATAGGCACTAGTAGGTGGGATTTATGCATAATGTATGTTCGGTTTGCGTTGAACTGTTTAGGTTAATTTCATGGCCATAGATTTTATTTTTATGTGATTTTGATCATGTAAGGCCCGGTGTTTCGGGTATTTTATGTAAAATCGAGTCCTATGTAAGTCTGGGTCTAGAATAGGTTTTTATGAGATAAAAATCAGAGAAATCGTCGCTGAAATCGAAAGAAAAATCGAAGAAACGATGCTGCCACTTCCCAGATTCTGCCTCCAGACGTAACAGTGTTGGGACGCTACTTCAACAGTGTCTCAATGCTGTCTCGATACCGCAAGTGCTCGGTAAGGAAAGCGCATAGCGTCGGGACGTTGTGTTGATAGTGTCTCGACGCTATCACGATGGCGACACGCGTTAGGGCTTCATCAGGTGCGGTTCAAGAGGAGGATGGTACAGTTCGGACCGGTTCGGCTGGGCTGTAACCTATTTGGTCCGGTTCAGCCAATTTTTGGCATGGTTCGTGATTTTGGAGGTCGGTTCGAGGTGGTTCGGGGCGGTTCGGGGCGGTTCGTGCTGTCTAGACCAACTTTTGGAGTTGCACAAGGATTTTAGGATATAATTTAGCTAAAATTATTGTAATTTAATGCTTTATTTTATCATACGGGCCAAAATTAACCGGTTCAATTGCTATTTATATGCTTTATGGATGTCATATAGAATATTTAATCCCACCTTAGGTTATAAACACGCTCATGCATTTTTTTTATATATTATAAATTGTTATAATGTATGTTGTAAATGCATGGAGTTGTTTTCATATTTTTTAATACAAGTGTATATTAATTATATGAAAAAAATTGGAAAACATGAAGCATGTCATTACTTAAATTAAATATAAATAGTTATGTTTAATGTGATGAATGGAGCATGCTTGATTGATTTTCTTGATTGGCTTATAATTGCTATATTAAAAGAAAATCAATATTGCATGAAGCATGAAACATCCATAGTTAATAACATAATTGTTATATTATTCATGCAATTAGTGTGGTTTAATTATTTAATTTGAATGAGATTGTTGAATGAATTAAACCATAGATTCTTGATTATAGAATTAATCATTAAAATTTCAAATAGTTCTTTAATATTATGATTAGAAACCGTCAATCTATAATCAAAGATTTGCATGCAAACATAAGAACATAGGATAAATTGGATTAATTTTAAATTGTTTAAAATTAATTAGACATAGATCAGTTTCTAATAGGATTAGAATATTTTCATACTTAGAATTAAAAAATAGTTTTAATTGACTAAGTAGGAAAAACATTGCTGTGATTATAAGGGAACTCCACCGGTAATGTTCTGTCTAAGGCTGGGGTATTTAAGTTGACGGTTTACGGAAAACCTCCTACCTGGGAACTGACTTGGAATACCGGAGTTGAATTAATCATAGTTAAATGTTAGCATGCAATGTCACTAGGTTTATTAAAAGTGTTTAATGCACCTAGATCTTTAGAGTAAAGACCTTACATTACTGAGGTTATAAGGGAACTCTCTCGGTAAAGTTCTATCTAAGGTTGGGGGTATTTAAGTTGACGGTTTACGGAACACCTCCTACCTGGGAACTGATCCGAACATGGAGTTGAATTAACCATAGTAATGTTGACTTGCAATGTTGGGTTGATTAAAAGAAGTTTAATTCACCCAAAAGATTACAGTTGAATCCTTTCCATAATTGTTATAATAGGATCAGACTTAGATAAGTTGACTTAGCTGAATTCTATCTAAGTTAAACAACCCTATATTAACCTTAGGACATTTTTCAGTTGGAGGAAAATTACAAAACGAGATTTAAATCAAGTTTTGCTCCTACGTCCCTATATTCACAACGTGAGATTCATGCTCGGCTTCGAGTCGCCTTAGGAGCGGCCTCCCTTTGGAAAGTGTTTGCATGAATCAATATCAAGGTGAATGGGAAAAATGTCTAGAGTAATTGGGAGCGGGACACGTGTGAACGTATCCCTCGGTCTCCGCCCATAGTTCACACCGTGAGAGTCCTATGATCCGCCTACAGGTTGTTCTGGCGCAACAATCCCTTCGAAGGGCTTGCTCATAAGATTCAGAACATCGTGAACTCCTAAATAGGATAGGAGCTCTTAGGATAATCACCAACAATTGTCTTTCTCTTCGGTTGCCTGTTGGTGCAGACCTCTGAAAACTGAAAGTGGGAGGGTTACACTTACGAAGATGAGTTAAAAGTGTTAACAAATCCTTGACCGAACAACGGTGGCTAATGTCTATAGGAATATGAGTTATTCTGAAATTAGAATTAGCTGAGAGATGTCTCATTTCAGAGGAGGAGTGCCTGATCACCCTTCGGTGGCTGATATTCTAAACCTCTGAAACATCATTGCAAAACTAAATCAATAGTTTTAGGGTTATGTGATTGTCTGTTTTGCTAAATTTATTCGATTCTGTTCATTTGTTTGCTTGTATGATGGGTTAAGGCAAAGATAACTAATATGGTCATTGTTTAAATTTCAGCAATGTCTTCCTCAATTGTCTATCTGCTTAAAAATGAGAAATTAACCGACAAAAATTACGCTACGTGGAAGTCGAACCTGAATACGATTTTTGTTGTCGATGATCTGCGGTTTGTCTTAACGGAGGATTGTCCTCCAGCCCCTACTCGTAATGCATCCCAAGCAGTTAAGGATGCTTATGACCGCTGGACAAAGGCCAATGATAAGACTCGTGTCTATATCCTAGCCAACTTATCTGATGTTTTGGCTAAAAGGCATGAGGGCATGGTAACAACGAGGGAGATTATGAACTCTCTCCAGGAGATGTTTGGACAACCGTCCTACCAACTCCACCATGACGCTCTCAAATAAGTTTATAGCTGTCGCATGAATGAGGGCACGTCTGTTCGGGAGCATGTCCTGGATATGATGGTCCAATTCAACGTGGCAGAAGCAAACGCGGCAGTCATAGATGAGCGTAGTCAGGTTGCATTCATCTTAGAATCTCTTCCGAAGAGTTTTCTGCAGTTTCGAATCAATGCAATGATGAATAAAATAACATTCAACCTGACTAGCCTCCTAAATGAGCTACAACTCTATTAGTCTCTTCTTAAGAATAAGGGACAGATAGAAGGAGAGGCAAACGGTGTTCACTCTAAAAGAAACTTCGAGAAGGGTTCATCCTCTGGAACTAAGTCTGTAGCCACTTCTTCAAAGAAAACGTAGAAGAAGAAAGGAAACAAGGGGAAAGCTCCCGGTACTACTACTAAAAGCAAGGGAAAAACCAAAGCTGTGGCAGATAAGGGCAAGTGTTTCCACTGCAATGTAGATGGACATTGGAAGAGAAACTGCCCAAAGTACCTTGTTGAGAAAAAGAAGGAAAATGAAGGTAAATTTGATTTACTGGTTTTAGAAACATGCCTGGTAGAACATGATCAGTTTACCTGGATACATGATTCAGGAGAAACTAATCATGTTTGCTCTTCTTTTCAGGAAAATAGTTCCTTTCGGTAGTTGAATGATGGGGAAATGACACTCAGGGTCAAAACTGGAGAAGTCATTTCAGCTAAAGCAGTGGGAGCTACGAAGTTATTTTTTAGAAATAGATTCTTACTTTTATAAAGTTTGTTAATCGTTCCCAAGATTAAGAGGAACTTAATTTCTATTTCATGTTTGATTGAACAATCGTATACAGTTACTTTGGATATGAATGAAGCATTCATTTATAAGAATGGTGTACTTATTTGTTCAGCCAAATTAGAAAATAACTTGTATGTATTAAGACCAACAAAAAACAAAGCACTTTTAAATCACAAATTATTTAAAACTGTTGCAACTCAAAGTAAAAGGCAAAAGATTTCTCCAACAAGTAACAATACTCATCTTTGGCATCTTAGACTTGGTCATATAAACATCGATAGGATCGGTCGTTTGGTAAAGAATGGACTTCTAAGTAAGTTAGAAGATGATTCACTACCACCTTGTGAATCTTGTCTCGAGTGAAAAATGACCAATAGACCCTATACTGGAAAAGGTTACAGAGCCAAAGAACCCTTAGAGTTAATACATTCGGATCTATGTGGTCCAATGAATGTAAAAGCTCGAGGAGGGTACAAATATTTCATCTCATTTATAGATGATTATTCAAGATATGGTTGCTCGTACCTAATGGGACATAAGTCTGAAGCCCTTGAAAAGTTTAAGGAGTTTAAGACTGAAGTTGAAAACCTATTAGGTAAATCTATTAAAGTAGTTCGATCTGATCGAGGAGGGGAGTATATGGATCAAAGATTCCAGGATTATATGATAGAACAAGGAATCCAATCTCAACTCTCAGCCCCTGGTACACCTCAGTGGAATGGTGTGTCAGAAAGGAGAAATAGAACCTTGTTGAACATGGTTCGATCAATGATGAGCTATGCTCAATTGCCTTGCTCGTTTTGGGGGTATGCAGTAGAGACTGCAGTATACATCTTGAATAATGTTCCCTCGAAAAGTGTTTCTGAAACACCTTTCGAATAATGGAAGGGGCGTAAACCTAGTTTGCATCACTTTCGCATCTGGGGTTGTCCAACACACGTGCTTGTGACAAATCCTAAGAAACTAGAACCTCGTTCAAAACTGTGCCATACCCTAAAGAAACGAGAGGTGGTTACTTCTACGACCCACAAGAAAATAAGGTGATTGTATCGGCAAACGCCACCTTCTTAGAGGAAGACCACATGACAGATCATAAACCACGCAGCAAAATAATATTAGGAGAAGCTATTGAAGAATCACCAAGAGTTGTTGATGAAACTGGACTTTCAACAAGGGTTGATGAAGGAACTAATTCTTCAGATCCATCCAGTCCATCTCAAACGTTAAGAGTGCCTCGACGCAGTGGGAGGGTTGTATTACAACCTGATCGCTACTTGGGTTTAACTGAAACTCTGGTTGTCATACCTAATGATGGCATTGAGGATCCATTGTCTTATTGACAGACAATGAATGACGAAGATAAGGATGAATGGGTCAAAGCCATGAACCTTGAAATGGAGTCAATGCACTCCAATTCTGTATGGGAACTCGCAGATCTACCAAATGGGGTAAAACCCATAGGTTGCAAATGGATCTATAAGAGAAAAAAAGATGCAGCTGGAAAGGTACAGATCTTCAAAGCTAGACTAGTGGCAAAGGGTTATACCCAAAAGGAAGGGGTTGACTATAAGGAAACCTTTTCTCTAGTAGCCATGTTAAAGTCCATAAGAATTCTCTTATCCATAGCAACATATTATGACTATGAAATATGGCAAATGGACGTCAAGACTGCCTTTCTGAATGGTAATCTTGAAGAGAATATCTTCACGTCTCAACCCGAAGGGTTCATAGCCCAAGGTCAGGAACAAAGGGTTTGTAAGCTCAATCGATCCATTTATGGATTGAAACAAGCGTCCAGATCTTGGAACATTAGATTTGATACTGTAATCAAATCTTTTGGTTTTTACCAAAACGTTGATGAGCCTTTGTGTACAAGAAAGTCAACAAAAGGAAAGTAGCTTTTCTAATACTTTATGTAGACGATATCCTGCTCATTGGGAATAATGTAGGATACCTCACTGACATTAAGAAATGGCTAGCAACCCAATTCCAAATGAAAGATCTGGGAGAGGCTCAGTATGTTATGGGAATCCAAATCATTAGGGATCGTAAGAACAAAACGCTAGCACAGTCTCAAACAACGTATATTGACAAAATGTTGTCTCGATATTCGATGCAAAACTCCAAGAAGGGACTACTACCCTTCAGACATGGGGTACACCTGTCTAAGGAACAGTCTCCTAAAACACCTCAAGAAATTGAGAACATGAGACACATTCCCTATGCCTCAGCTGTAGGCAGCTTAATGTTTGTTATGCTCTGCACTAGGCCTGACATATGTTATGCAGTGGGAGTAGTCAGTAGGTATCAGTCTAATCCAGGGTTGGACCACTGGGGAGCAGTTAAGAATATTCTCAAGTATCTTCGAAGAACGAGGGACTACATGCTTGTGTATGGAGCTAAGGATTTTATTCTTACTGGATACACTGACTCTGACTTTTAAGTTGATAAGGATTCAAAGAAATCCACATCAGGGTCAGTATTCACCCTCAATGGAGGAGCAGTAGTATGGAGAAGCATCAAACAAGGATGCATAGCAGACTCAACCATTGAGGTTGAGTATGTAGCAGCTTGCGAAGCAGCTAAGGAGGCAGTATGGCTTAGAATGTTCTTGACTAATTTGGAAGTGGTTACGAATATGAACGTGCCCATAACACTATACTGTGACAACAGTGGGGCTGTAGCTAACTCAAAAGAACCTCGAAGCCACAAACGGGGTAAACACATCCAGAGGAAGTATCACCTGATACGGGAGATTATGCAACGAGGAGATATGATCGTCACTAAGATCGCTTCGGAGCACAACATCGCTGATCCATTTACGAAGGCTCTAACGACTAAAATGTTTAAGGGTCATCTAGAAGGTCTAGGTCTACGAGATATGTATGCGACCTAATCTAGGGCAAGTGGGAGAAATGTATAATGGGTATAAAGATGCCCTAGTTCATTGTATTATTTTAATATACATGACATTTCCAGCTTTAGATTATTGCATTTACATCCCACTAACTAGTGTTTTAGTTCAAGTGGGAGTTTGTTGTGTTTTATGCCCTAAAACTCGTAGATAGTGAATGTAACTGTTGACCGGATATTAATGAAATAATATTGATATATTTTTTCCATAAATTGTTATTAGTTATTTTATATTTGTCTTTGCCTAAAAATAACCCTAATCCAATAAACTAAACATCCAAGGTTGTAATATGAGTCTTGAACTATATGTAACGACATATGGGATCATTGTTCAAGAAACAACCTAAAGGGTCTATAGTACAGGGATAAGACTGGATGCCTTATCCTGGTGACACTATGGATACGACCCACTATGTATTTGATACAAACGTTGCAATCCAACGCGTTCGTGTAGGAGACATGCGAGTGGGGTATCCTATGCAATGAGTTTGCATAAGATCGAACTGCGAAATAGTAACCATTGGTTATAACACCGTTAACTAGTTGGTTTTCTATTTCACTAGGACGACCTAGACAACTTAGTCTTAATCCTGAGTTGATTATGGACTCCTACTCATGAGAGATTGTCCTTTGATTTGTATGGGTGAGAGTGGCAAATACGCCGACTCAATAAGACTACCATTTTGGGGACAAGACCGAATGGGGAGCTGGGAACATAATCGTACAAGATGGAATTCACTCCTTCCCGACTTTAGGGAATCAGATGAGTGTTCCCTTAAGTGGTTACTCCGAGTCTTGAACAAAGGGCCCTACCATCTCAAAGGCATGAGAGGGTTTTTTGTTTGATGGTTGGACCACAAACAAGTTGTTCATTAGAGGAGAACTGGTACATAAGGAAATAGAAGTAACCCAGGGGTAAAACAGTAATTTGACCCAGCTGGTGTTACGGACACTCGTGAAGGACTAACTAGTCGATATTGGTCTAGATCCATGGACACATAAAATATGTCTGCAGTGAGAAGAGTGCAACTGTGAGTCTATAGTGGAATGTACACACAGTTAACGAATATTGATTAATGTGGTTAATGAGTTTGACAAATTAATCTCACATCGTTGGAGCTTCTGATCTGCAGGTCCATTAGGTCCCACTGGTAGCTCATAAAGTAATTTGAGGCAACTAAGTAATAAAAGTAAATTGAAAATGTTCAATTTACTAAGGGAAACAAATATAATATATATTGATATATTATTATGAGAGAAATTAATATTTGAAGAAATTCAAATATGAATTTATGGAAGTTTGAAAGAGTTCAAATAATGAATTAATTAATTTAAGGCCTAAAATCTATTTGGGCAAAATTAATTAATTCAAGGCCGAAAATTAAATATGTGATATTTAATTGGTGGTTAATTAAATTAAAGAATTCATTAACTGAGAATTAATCAACTATGGAAATAATTAATCACTTAAGGAAGTGATTAATCATTTATGGAAATGATCTAATCACTTATGGAAGTAATTAGTCATTTGTGGAAAAGATTAATCAATTGTGGAATTGATTGATCATGGATTGATTAAATAAGGAATCAGATTGAATAAATTTTGGAAAAGATTGATTTAATTGAATATTTTATTCATGGTCTCTCTTCTATAAATAGAACACTAGACCTAATTGGTCCATGACACTCTACTCTTGCTCTTAGACTCTCAAGACAAGACCTAGAATTCTCTCTAGCCTCCCTCTTAGAGAAAGACTCCAACAAGTCTTTTGCCTCCTAGACTTAGAGACATACCGGTGTAACCTCTGTGGTTATTGTGTCTTTAAAGAAGAATTTTCCAGCGAAGAAACACAAAGGAGGCTGCTGCGTTTTCGTTCGTTGGAGCGTCGTTGGCGAAGAACGGTCAAGTCTACAACGAAGGTTTGTAACGGTTCTTCCCCTTTTCTTTAGAAAAGCATTAAAAAAAATTTAGATTTATTTCCAGCATGTTTAAACCAATTTTCCAGCAACCTTAAAGTGTGTTTAAAGTTTGTTTGAGTTTTTTGTAACGGTATTTTAATGGTAATTAATATACGACGTAAGGTCCAATCGATGCGCTTCCACTGTGTGGGGACTTTTATTCCCTTCACGAACAACATAATCAAATAGTAAACAAAAAGTTTAAATTTATAAATCTATGAGCAAAATTTATCATGCAGTCGGATTTAATTAGGAGGTTTAAAAAGTTGAATGTATTATGAACTCGGTAACAATACAGTTATGAAATGCACAAATATAGAAAAAGAAACAACAAAACCCAACTGCACTCTCCAAATTTTAGCAATGGTCTTTCTCTCTCCTATGTATGCAAACCTATTTAAGACCTCATGTACAACACCATAAATCAACTATGTGATACACCAATATCCAAAAAACACAACTTCAATAACTCGTCCAGTTTTTGCAATTAAAAAAAGATTTAATGACTACATCGTATTTTTGAAAACAAAATTCATCTTTCATCCAACATTTTAAAAACGAATATAAAATCTAAACAATATGAAAACATGATTTTAACAAGTGATGAATAAGAGTTGGTTTGATCACATTATTGTTCTGGCCCAAAAACTGACCTAGTTCGTGTAACGCCGACTTTCATAAGGTAACTCTTTAATTCAGTTAATGAATTTTGTCTTTTTATTAGTTGAGGACAAAAAGATTTTAATTTTCGAATAAGGTCTTAGAGGGCAGTTTTGTAAATAAAGGGAGTTGTGGTCAAGACCTAACCCTAAGCAATTTATATATTTTTTTTCAGCCTCCACTTCCCCTTCTTCATGTTTTGCAGCAGTCGTGCTTTCCCCTTTTTTTTTCTCTTCCTTTTTGCATTTTCTTCTTCTTCCTTTTAACTAGTCGTGAGCCTCCTTTGTATTCGTGGACGCCAGCCAGCCGCTACTCATCTTTCCCTTCCTCTCTAACCGCTAGCAGCACGCCACGGCGCCGGCGCCGACCTCCTCCGATAACGCGCGATACCCACGGTGGCGCAACAGCTTTGTTGTTCGGGTTAGGTGAGTTTTTCGTCGTTTGTCTTTCGAAATCTCTTCTCCCTCACAAATCTCTCACTTCCAGCTTTTCTCCCCTCTCCTTTGCGTGTTGTAGCAGCGTGGGGGTGCCCGTGAGTAGCCTCGTTTTCTGGCAGTAGTACCGTAAGCGTGACCAGCAATGTTCGAGACTGTTTCCTCTGTTTTTCCAACGTGTTGTCTAGTTGGTAAGCGATTAGAAGCTTTTCCTTGATTGGTTTTTGAGTTTGGATGATTACCCACACATTGTTTCCTTCCGTTTAGTAGACGTTCTTTCCGTATCTGGCGATTTGAGTGTTGAATCTCCATGTTCCAACATTGTTGAGTGGGTTCGTCTTTGGGTAAGTGACTTAAGCTTGTGTTTTGGTTGGTTCCTCTACGTTAGGGGTTTACCCATTGATCGTGGCATTTATTTTCAAGGTTTTTGTAGCAATCGACAAGTTAATTGTCATCTTGGAGCGTGTTAGGGAGCTAGGACAACAAGCGCGACTGCTGTTTGGGGGCTTGGAAGCAAAGGAGTTAGGTTGTTTGGTTAAACGACTTAACTAGCTAGGTAAGTAGCTATTTGGGAATAATGATTATGATTTTGTCCTGTGACGTGTTAGTGGATTGAGTAAGTAGGTTTTGGACATGAAGTAGTTGCTTTTTGAATCATTGTATGCTTATTAGTAGTGAATTGAAGTTTTGGATAAGTTTTCATGCTTTGGTCAAATGTTCATTGGTATGTTGTATGCTTACTTTAATATGGTTTAAGTGTTGTTTACATGGAAATGACTTAAGTGTTGTTATGCTTGTAGGATTAAGTATGCTTGGGATGTTTGATGCATGATTGTTCTGGATTATGTTCAAGTTATTGGA
This sequence comes from Luffa acutangula, assembly GCA_036850905.1. Lineage (NCBI taxonomy): Eukaryota > Viridiplantae > Streptophyta > Magnoliopsida > Cucurbitales > Cucurbitaceae > Luffa > Luffa acutangula. Next base: position 23,134,055 of record CM072087.1, read on the forward strand.
GGATGGGTTAACTGTTCGTTGGAGTTGTGATTGGAGTTGGGTTGTGATTCTGACTCAGTTGTGTTTATAGAAGTGCATCGTTATTGTTTCCAGGTGTAGAAATATTTTGGGCTCCCTATATGTTTGTCGTTATGCTGCCGAATTTTCGGTAGCCTCATAGTGGTTTAGGGATCATAATTACCTTTGAGGAAAGGCTTAGAATAGGGACCTCGACTATGTTTTAGGGCCTCAGGTAGACTTATTAAATTCCTTAAGTCTTACATAGCTAGAGTGTGTTCCTTCCCCATCTCAGGACTGATAGAACTTAGTTCGTGGCACGATTTCGTGTGTTATATTAGTTGACTGTTAGAGCTCCATTTTCAGGCACGCTCGCGTGTGCTCTCTAAGCTCAAGACGATGTTGAGCTTATGATCAGGCACGTTGTTCGTGCGCCAATTGGCACCAGGCATGTTTACATGCGTCAGTTGCTCCACCGTATATTTATCTTTACATTCGGGGGTGTTGTGTTGGGATAGGTGTAGTTCTGTTAGAGGTGGCCAACAAGTCTCTAATTTACTTACCTAACCAACTGACCCACACAACACTCTAGTTGGCACAGGTTGGGGATAGGTTAACACCCTAGACAGAGCATGTTTATGTGATCAGTTGTGGCCCTAGGGTTAGAAACCCAAATGTTCATTCCAGTTAGGTCCCTATGTCGGTAAGACCAAGAAATTCAGGAACTCAGTTTCAAGTTACTAGATCTCATGTTTTCAGTTTCGGCTCTTAAGTGGGCTACTTACTGAGTATATTCTTATATACTCACCCATGCTACATGTCTTTCCTTTTCAGGTGGTACATGAGAGTGTTGGCGATTGGCGAGAGTTGTGGTTTGGCCGGTTATGGGATTGCAGTTGCAAACTATGTCGTTTTTCCTAAGGGATTCATTTTCTTTCATCCTATGATTTGTTTTATGTTGAACCTTTGTTTTGAAACGGTTGTTCTACTTTTGGAATTTATTCAGATGTTTTTATTTCATTATTTATTTGAGGAACTTATTCATGTTTTGGGCCCTATTTGATTTAAATGAAAAACATTATCATTTTCCGCTTTGAAGTTTACAAAGTTTTCCGTACTCATGCATGTAGTAGCGACCCCCTTTGTATGTTTTTATTCCCTCTTTAATCGGGTCATTACAGTCGGTATCAGAGCCCAGTTTCTAAGTTTTGTAGGCTCGCTTAAGTCGTAAGCATCAGATTTCCCATAGCCAAGTACAAGTAAGCACGCCTTGTCATTGCCAGGTATGCCAATACCAAGTGTGAAAGAGCATTAGAAATGATGATCTATGTTATGCTTGAAACTTGAATCTATATTATTTTGTTATCTTGGTTAGCGTTAGTTGGTTCCAGCTATTCGTGGAAAGGAGGATTTAGCCTGACCCGTTTTATTGTCTTTGGAATGCTAGACTATTCCTCCATGTATTCGAGGTCGAGGATGGGGTCGGGGTCGTGGACGTGGTAGGGGTCATGTACCTCTAGAGCAAGTGGTTCCTCCAGTGGTTCACCAGACTGACAATGGACCCGAGATTCAGATGCCTGCACCCCCAACGCAGGCACAAACAGTCACCCTGACGCTAGAAGCCCTTCAAGCTCTCCTGAGCAATATTACGACCAATCAGACAGCTCAGGCGAATCAGAAGAAGCATCGAGCAGGGTCGACTGAGGGCTCTAAGTATCTGAACGACTTCAAAAGATATGACCCGTCGTCGTTCAATGGGAAAATGGTGGATCGTACTGCCGCGAAGGCTTGGATAGCCAAGATGGAGGAGATCTTTCGTTACATGGGATGCCCCAAGGCTCAGCAAGTCCCATGTGTCGTGTTCATGCTGAAGGTGGACGCGTTGATGTGGTGGCGATCAACAGAGAGATCTATCAATACGACCGCATGTCCCGTCACGTGGTTCCAGTTCAAGGAGGCTTTCTTCCAAAAATATTACTCCGTGATCATCCAGTACCGGAAGGAGGCAGAGTTCCTGGCTTTAAAGCAAAGTAACAAGTCCGTGGAGGAATACGAGGTGGAGTTCGCACGCTTGTCCCGTTTCGCCCCAGAAATGGTAGATACTAAAGTAAAGAAGACGAAAAGGTTCATCTCGGGCCTCAGGGACGACGTGCAGAGAGTGGTAGGGGCACTTGGCCCAACTTATTATGCGACAGCCCTTCGAGCAGCCACGTTTATGGGTATGCCGGCTGCGAGTGCAACCCTGGTGGCCAAGGAGCCAAAATCCAGCACAGGTCAGAAGAGGAAGTTTTATCGCAGTTTCTCCCAGCCACAACAGAACTCCGAGAATCGACAGTCCCCGCGTCAGAGAAATGATGGCAAGGAAAAGCCCTTGTGTCCTAAGTGTTATCATCGTCATGAAGGTCAATGTTTGGCAGGCTTGGGAGTATGCTTCAGATGTGGAAAGGGTGGGCAGATGGCCGCAGAGTGCCCCGAGGCAAAAACGTAGATCCTAAGCGACCTTTTGCTTCAAATCAGGCCACACCAGCACCCAGCAAGGTTCAACCCATGCCTCTACCAGCAAGAAAGCTTGCGATTCCAATGTAGTGGTGACAGGTACATTACTGGTTATTGGGCATTATGCACACGTTCTTTTTTATTCAGGCTCTACACATTCATTTATATTTGATGTGTTTGTTGAGCATGCCCGGATAGAGTTAGAGCCATTAGGTTTTAACCTATCAGTTTCTACCTCGGTTGGAGTAGAGTTGTTCACTAGAGATAAGGTTAAAACCTATCAGGTATTAGTGTCAGGTCGTCTGTTAAATGTGACACTAATCGTGCTAGAGATGAGAGATTTTGATGTTATCTTTAGCATGGACTGGTTAGCCGAGAATCATGCCATCAGAAGGAAGTATTATTCAAGCCTCTATAAAGAGCGAGTTTCAAGTTCAAAGGGATCAGATCAGAGACTGTTCCTAAGGTGATATCTGCGATAAAGGCAAGGAGGCTCGTGGATCGAGGAGTGTGGTGCTTTTTAGCCAGTGTGTCAGATACTCGAGTTGAAAAAGTGGGAATAAGCTTTGTACCAGTGGTTAGTAAGTGTATGGATGTATTCCCTAAAGATCTTCCAGGTTTGCCTCCGGTTCGGGAAATGGATTTCAACATCGAGCTTGAGCCAGGCACAACCCCTATTTATAAGGCACCCTACAGAATGGCTCCAACAGAACTGAAAGAACTCAAGGTGCAGATACAAGAACTCCTGGACAAGGGTTTTATACGCCCTAGTGTTTCACCTTGGGGAGCTCCAGTCCTTTTTGTGAAAAAGAAAGATGGATCTATGTGCTTTATGTTGAACCTTTGGTTTGAAACGATTGTTCTACTTTTCGAATTTACTTAGATGTTTTTATTTCGTTATTTATATGAGGAACTTATTCATGTTTTGGGCCCTATTTGATTTAAATGAAAAACATTGTCATTTTCCGTTTTGAAGTTTACAAAGTTTATCGTACTCATGCATGTAGTAGCGACCCCCTTTGTATGTTTTTATTCCCTCTTTAGTCGGGTCGTTACAGTTCGTTCCTTGAGAAGAGTTTTTAATGAAAAGTATCAGCGATAAACTTAAGCATGCCTGGTCGGACGAGTTTGTCGAGTCCTCGTGGTTGGGGGATTCGAATAACAAACCTGCGCCAGTTGATCTATGCTCATGTGGGCTCGTTTGATTACTATAATTATTTCTACTTTTGTGATTAATTATGAAATCCAAACGTAGAAAATAGAAAGTCCATTTGGATAGCTACATTCTCCAAAATGACACACAAAACCTCTTTTAATAACAAACTAACTAAATTTATGTAGATATATATTTATATATATATATATATATATATATATATATGTTTGACAAAATGCTAGGGCAATTCGAATAACAAACTAACCCCAGTTGATCTATGCTAATGTTGGCTCGTTTGATAAGTATAATTATTTCTACTTTTGCGATGAATAAAAGAATTCAACAAACATTATTTTTCACTACATTTATCTGTGTGTTTTAACAACGATGATGTAAATTGTTCTTTGATAGTATTTTTTTGTTTTACTAAGGAAATAAAATGTTTTTTATTTTAGATTATTTACCATGGAACAACATCATCAAATAGTAAACAAAGATTGTAAATTTATAAATCTATGAGCAAAATTTATCGTGCAGCCAGATTTAATTAGGTGGTTTAAGAAGTTGAATGTATTATGAACTCGGTAACGATACAATTATGAAATGCATTAATATAGAAAAAGATACAATAAAACCCAACTGCACTCTCCAATTTTTTGCAATGGTCTTTCGCTCTCCTATATATACAAACATATTTAAGACCTCATGCACAACACCATAAGTCATCTATGTGATACACCAATATCCCAAAAACTCAACTTCAATAACTCGTCCAGTTTTTGCAATTAATTTTTTATTCGTCAATGTCTTTGCAACGTGGTTCTTTCCTTTTCATCTCATGCCTCCTTCTTACCATGTCTTTTCCTTCCACACTTGTGGCAACTTCTACAACCATTCAACAAACAAAGAGTCTCAAATGTCGCAACGCCTGCTAGTGTAGCATCATTCAACAAACAACCATCTGAACAACTAACTGAAGATCATAAGGCATCAAGTTCTAACGATTAAAACACTTTTAAAGTTTCGAAGCTATAGAATACGAGTCCACAAAAGCCTGACTCGACCTTGATAAACTGCAAATCTATAGGTCCAATTAGATGGTTTGCTCTCAATCCAATCCACAATAATAACGTGTCTATGTGCTAAGCCCCTCGATGGAGTTAAAAACTCACAAATTCCTTGTATCTATATGCATTATTACTTAATCAATCATCGATTTTTTTTTTATATATTTTGTTTTACTCCATATCATTTTAATTTTATTCCCTTTTGTATGGTGTATTGATTTACGCTGCATGCATCCTGAATTTATGGAAAGAAAAAAGACTTAACCTAAGGTGGATCGAGTATAATGAATGAATGAATTTTGATTCACGTGAAAAAGGGAGAGAAGTTTTAAGTGTAAAAATGTAAAAAATTCGCATAACATTTTCATCCACTTACAACTTTAATAACATCTCGACATTAGAGTTGTAAAATTTTAATATTTGAAATTAGGAAAAAAAAACAACTACTTCCATTCGTTTTTAATGATGTTGATTGATTATATCAATGTTATTTGTTTTGACTTATATGAACTTTTCTTTTTTAAATCGATATATTATGCTTTTCCTTTTATAGCATGTATGGAAATGGATGAAGTTTGATATTTTGATTACAATTTTATATAAAATAAATAATTAGAAAGAGTATGTTAAAAGAGGAGAAAAATCATTTAAAAAACGAAATTCGTCTTTCATCCAACATTTGAAAAAATATTATAAAATCTAAACAATATGAAAACATAATTTTAACAAGTGATGAATAAGAGCGGTTTTGATCACATTATTGTTCTGACCCAGAAACTGACCTAGTTTGTTCCTTGAGAAGAGTTTTTTTTATGAAAAGTATCAGCGATAAACTTAAACATGCCTGGTCGGACGAGTTTGTCGAGTCCTCGTGATGGGGGGATTCGAATAACAAACTTGCGCCAGTTGATCTATGCTTATGTGGGCTCGTTTCATTACTATAATTATTTCTACTTTTGCTTAATTATGAAATCCAAATGTAGAAAATAGAAAATCCATTGGGATAGCTATATACTCCAAAATGACACACAAGACCTCTTTTAATAACTAAGTAACTAACTTTTTGTAGATATATATATATATATATATATAAATATATGTTTGACAACACGTTGGGGAGATTCGAATAATAAACTAACCCCTTGATCTATGCTCATGTTTGCTAGTGTGATAAATATAATTATTTCTAATTTTGCGATGAATGAAAGAATACAACAAACATTATTTTTCACTACTACAAATTTGGCCTTTGTTGACGACTAAAAAGTATCAACTATCACATTCATTGACGCTTTTTGGAAGTCAATAATAGTGGTATCAATAAAACTAAAGCGTCAATATTACTGTTACCATTGACGTTTATAGGACGTCAACGAACATGTCTTTGTTGACGTTTGTAATCCGTCAATAAAGACATTATTGACACATTTTATCAGTCAATAATATTCATAAAGCGTCAACATAGCCACATTTGTTGACGTTTAATAGCCATCAACAAATCTTATTATTGACACCTTTTCATTGTCAATTAGAGGACCTAAAATGTCAATATATCTATCTTTATTGACACCTTTACACTGTCAATATGGTATTTTATTGACGTTTATTAGCCGTCAAGTTAATTATTTTGCACAAATGGATCCAAGACTCCAAATCATAGTTTTCTCAACTCAATTATTTTGCACAAATGGATCCCAGACTGGAAAAGAAGATACTCATAAGCATAAAAATGTTGGGGACCAAAGAAGATACTCGTAAGCATAAATCTAAATACAATCAATACTTGATATTGACCATATTGACAGAAACAATAGAAACTACTTCAACTTTGGAGAATATCGGCAGAAACAATAGAAGCCACTTCAAATTTGTCGAGAAAAACGACATATAAATTACATTTTGCAGTCACACAAAAACCCATAACATGTTTACTGAGTAGCAATGATAATGCTAGAGAGAAATTGGTAAATAACCTAAGCCCACATTATGTCCATCTTTGCGGAAATTCCTAACTATCCTGCGGTCAAATAGTGCAATGGTTCCACCCTGCTGTGCATTTTCACAATTAGAATTAGAATTTGTGACATCCCTACACCTATTTCCTATATTACTCAATGTAGAAAGATAAATGTGATAGTCATGCAAGATGCAAATAAGTATTATAATTGTATTTTGGCATAAGTTGCATGGACAATAAAAAAAAAATTATAACTAGTAAAAAAGAGTTGGAAAGAATTGTAAAGCACAAACTCGTGAAATTGCTTTTGGACAAGTTCATTGGCTTGACATGGATAACGAAATACTTGTAGTTACATAAACTTTCCATGAATTTCATTTGGGCAAAGCCATCACCCACTTGTTTCCTTATTCATAACTCCTCATTCATAATTAAGGAACATAACTACGAGAGAAAACCGTGAAACAAAGTAAATTCAAAACCAACCATCGCAATACTATTAAGGGTACATCCACAAATAATCTCCTAGCCCCTGTTGAGGATCCCACATTGAAAAGATTGGTGGAGACCTCACAATATATAAGCTACAAGGGTCACTCCACTCATTGCCAATTGGTTTTGAGATGGAAGCCCATGTTATTTAATATGGTATCAGAGCCCATTAAACCCAAACGGGTATTTGGTCCATCCGATCCAAGAATGGTGAACCCAAAGAGGCACCATGTTGAGGATCGGTGGAGACTTTTTTCACAATATATATGTTTGTCAATTGATTATGAGATGGAAGCCCATGTTATTTAATAGCCCCCATCATGGTTTCTTTCTGATGTGTCACCCATCGATGGGTTTTAAACCTTCCAACACATACATACTAAGAGCTAGTATTCACTTGGAAACTAATATCCCCTGATCCCACCATGGTTCGAAGTTTGAAGAGTATGTCAATCCAACATATCTGCTGCATTTTAATTTTCATATTGTATAAAATCCAATCAAAGATTGAGTTCAAAACTTGGCATCCATAACTCAATCTTAAACTTGCATCCATAACTCAATCTTTGCATCCATTCATGCATTTAAATTTCTAGATTAAATTGAATTTGATCCAGGATTGAGTTCAATGCATATGTCAGCCAATTAATTCACAACCATTTCTAAGCAGAGGATAAAATTGAAACTACTCTCTTTTCCCCCTTTCTCTGTTCCAATAATTTTCACGGTTCAATTCCCTTCTTCCTCATTTCGTTAATCATTTTCCCCATACAACTAAAGTTATGCAACATTATTGAACATAAATACAAACTTAGCAAAACGTACTTAAGAACATAACCACCAAACTTACCATGAAAACAAGTATTAAACTCATCATACTTTATCATTTTTTAATTTTGTTACAAGACAAGAAATGAAAGAAACCTAACCTTGAAGATCCCAAGGATCGAAGTAGCAAAAATTGATCTCTAGAATAATAGAAGCAAACAAGACAAAGGAGAAATCTTGCATTTTAAATACTCAAACACGAGCTCTTCTTCTGTTGGCTGAAACCGAAATTCAAGAGGTAAAATTCCATCATTTTAGATACTCAAACTTTAACACATTCAATAATATTCTAATACATCACTACCAAATCGCAATGCTAAATGTATGGATTAGAGTACAAAACCATGTAACCTTAAGAGTTCACTTCTTCCAATATATGTTAAGTTACAAAAACGATTTTGCCTCTCTCTACAACTACAACGAGAGAAGCCTAAAAAGTTTTAACAAATATAAATACCAAACTGTAAATCTTTGCTTTGAACATATATACATTCTAGAACTTAGATCCTATAAGTTTTTAGATTTATACTTGAAGTAATCAATAAACTACATAACATTTATAAAGCTACAGAATATTTGCATCATATGATATTTGATGTAAATATCTTACATAAAAGCTTTTCTCTTAAGCATGCCTTTTTTTTTAGACCGAATGCATAATAGTCCATCGTGCAAAAATGAAAAATACTTCAACACCCTGTGAAAACTGTGCATGTAATTACAACTTTCTAAAAGTAAATTAGTTGGACAACATGCACTATGTAAGCCATAAAATTTGAACTCCAATAAGTGTGTACATATCGCATTATGAAAAACAATTGCATGAGAAATTTTGAGAGACGAGTTTTAGGAATAGTGATGAATTGAATAAACTTTAGAACATCATACTAAATAACATGTCTCAAACCTATTATAGTGTGCTTCTACTAACACATGGTTCTAAACATGGTGCACTCTCGAATTCCATGCAGTTAACAATTGCACAACCACCAAATCAAATTTCATTCACCCAACCTCTATAACAATTCTAAACAGGAAATATCAACAAAAAGAAAAACAAAAAATTAGCATAGAAAAGAAAGACGACAATCTCAAAATCAGTCAATAAGTTTTGAAGCAGTTTTTGTTTTTCTTGACTGATAGCAATTCTCGTCACCCTCAGCCTCCTCTCACCGCCGCGAATCGCTGCCACTGTCGTCGTGAATCGCCGCCATCGCCACCGGAGAGGTTGCTCTCTCTCTCTCTCACTCTCTCTCGGATTCTTTCTCTTTGTTTCTCTCTCACTCTCGGTTTTACTCTCTCTCTCTACTTGTAGCTCCGTCGCCGCCGCCGCCGCCGCCACGTTCAGCTGGTCAGTCGCGCGTCGCCGCCGCCGCGTTCAGTCGCTCAGTCGCACGCCGCCGTCGTCGCACGAATCTGTACGCTGCCGCCGTTCAGATTTGTTTGTTTCTGTCGCTCTAAATTGATCACCGTCGCCACCGCCTTAAGATAAACAGCCTCACGCAACTTGAAGGTTCGACTGGTGGAATCTTAATCCAAGGTGTCCGTAGTGAGTGGTGGTCGAATTCGCAAAGGCAGAGCGAATTTAGAAACTGGACAGCAAGCAGTAGTTTCATTTGGGTGAGTTTCCGACCCTCTCAAGTCTTGTGTTTTATGAAATTATTGAAATTGGAATGTTTCTGATGTGAGAACTTTGTTGTAGATTATTTTTTCGCTTAGAGGTTGGCCCAATATCAATCTGTTTGGTGTTTTCAATCAAGCTTTAGTTACCTCAAGGTACGTTAACTTCTTGTACTATCTATAATTTATGTATTGGTTGTGCTTCAGGCATGAGACTTTTGTATGTATGTTTGTGTTGAGACTGAGATGTTATAATCACTTTATGTTCAAGAGTATGGTTGCTGTGTAATTTATGCTATGATAGATGCGAAAGCATGATAGTGTATCATTATAGTTGGTTGGCAACGTATGTAGGAAATGAGAAGTTTGTGATTTCCCTGTTTAGAAATGTTGGTTGTCGTTCTTGTTCTTGAAATTGAATGAGTTGGGATGGTGCATATCGGTTTAGCCTGTCAGTAATCTCCGAAAAAGAAAAGAATTTTGTTAACTGGGTTGCAGTTTAAATTAGCGAGTGTTAAGAGGCCTTAAAGGGAATAGGAGTAAGAAAGGGAAAAGAATAAGTTAGTTGCTCTAGTAGGGGATCGTGTCAATTAAACACCTAAGACTGAGATGTATTAGACTGAAATGAGGAGCTAAATGGGCGGGACATGGCTTCGCAGACTAGGTGCCATTTACTAACTGTGGAAGTTAATTTATGACTTAAAACCATGGACGCCCCACCAGCGAAATGGTAGTTAGTGCGCTTTGCGCACAATAGTGCCTTGATGGGTGAGACTTGGTTCCACAGATTAGGTGTCTTCTACAATTAGTAGGAGTAGAGATCTCCCAAAATACTCACTTGTGCACCTTAAGTGAGTTGAAAATTTTTTATAGGTGAGTTAATTGATCACTAGACCCATACTACAAGATGAATTAAATGAAATGAATGGGAATGAGATGACATAACCTTTAGGCGGCTCTTAGCTCGAATAAGCTTCTGAAACCTTGGTTGTTGTCTGTCCAGCAGCGTTGTTACTTATTGAGTATTTTTCTTAAATACTCATTCTTTTCCCTAACATGTAATTGCAGGTAAAGGCAAAGGTGTACAGAACGCGTGACGAAGTGCTGCTGAACGAGCCATGGATTTCCTTAGGATAGTCTTCCGCATGTTATGTTTTCGAATTTCTTCTTTTGAACTTGTTATGTCATGTTTTAAGATTTAATCCACTTTAAGACTTTTGCTTGAATGGCTAAAATTTATTCTTGTGCTGTTTTAACTGGGATCCGAGGCTAAAAAGTTTCACGTATTTTCTAAGCATGTTTTACTTTAAATGTCGTTTCATCGTTGTTCTTGGAAGTAAAATGAAATGCATGTGGTAATGACCCTAAGATCTAGGCACGAAATGTAGGGTCGTTACAAAAACACGATCTCAGGAGACAACAAAGCAACATAAAATTAACTGAACCCTAATTCGATCCATTAAAAAACAATTCATTCACCTACGAAAATTTGAAAATTGACTAAATTGATGTAAATCGAGTTTCAAACTCCAACTTCGCAGTGAATGATCCTGTTGATTTTCAAACAAGAAAGCAGCAGCCAGCGATCGTTAATGGGTCATTTCTCGAACTTCGACGAACTAGTCATTCCGGTAGAAAATTAGAGAGAAATCGAAAGGAATGGATGAGGCTATTGAATCGAAAATGTTTTAAAAGAGACAGATCAATCAAGAAATGTGAGAAATTGGATCAGAATTAGAGAGAACTCGTCATTCTGTTTTAGGGCTAGAACGCGTGTGAGCTGCAAAAGGGAAGAGAGGATGCAAATGAAATCCTGTTGAGTGGGAATCTAAAAGTGAAAAATTAAACGAAAGAAGAAAAGACGCCTTTTTTTTCCCCAAAGTCCTTTCTTTTTATAAGAATTTTGTATAAATTATTTTTAATAAGCATTTTAAAAGGGTTTTTTTTCTTTTCTTTATTTTTTTCCTTTTTATATTATTCCTCTTAATCCATCTAAATAAAAAAAAAAAAACAAAAGAGAGTCTTGTGTTTCTTTTTTTTTTTCCAATTTTATTTCTTTTCTAACTAAAAACCCAATTTAAACTCCTAAAATCACTTCAAATTTGGAAGAAATTTAAACTTAAATCCAAAATCCCAAAAAAAGATAAATTTTTTTACGTTTAATACCCGTCAAGAAACCCCATTGATATTGACGTTTATAGCACGTCAATATAGTAATGTTTATTAACACTTATTAGCCGTCAATGAATGCAGTTTTTATTGATGGCTAATAAGCGTCAATAAAAACCGTCAACAAAACCCTTTTTATTGATGGTTTTTGTCCGTCAACTATGTGAAAAGTCGGAGTTAGACGAAAATTGTAACGACCCTATTTTTCATGATTAGATCCTAGGGCCATCACTACATACATATCATTCTACTTCTAAGAATAGTGAGGAAATGACATTGGAAGTAAAACATACTTAGATATTTTTGTGAAACTTTTCAGCCTGGGATCCCAGTTAAAACAGAACGAAAGAATCTTTAGCCATACAAGCAAAACTTAAAGCGGAATAAACATTAAAACACCGCAATACAAGTTCAAAAGAAGAATTTCAAAACATAAAATGCGGAAGACTATCCTAAGGAAATCCATGGCTCAGCAGCACTCCGTCACGCGTTCTATACACCCTTGCCTTTACCTGCAATTACATGTTAGGGAAAAGAATGAGTATTTAAGAAAATACTCAGTAAGTAGCAATACTGCTAGACACTTGCAACAACCAAGATTTCAACATTTTATTCGAGCTAAGGGTCTAAGGGTTAGGTCATCTCATTCTCATTCATTTCATTTCATTTCATTTATCTGTAGTTTGAGCCTCGTGATCAATTAACTCACCTATATATAAGTTTTCCAACTCACTGATAGTGCACAGGTGGGTATTTTAGGGGATCTCTACACCTACTTGTAGAAGGCACCCAATCAGTGCAGTTGAGCCTCATCCCTCAAGGCACTAGTGTGCGCGTAGCGCTCTAAACTACCATTTCACTGGTGGGGCGTTCATGAGTTTAAGTCAGAAATTAACTTCCACAGTTAGTAAATGACACCTAGTCTGCGAAGCCAAGTCCCACCCATTAAGCCCTTCATTTCAGTCTAATACATCTCAGTCCTAGGTGTTTAATTGACACGGCCCTCTACCAAGGCAACTAGCCTATTCTTTTCCCTTTCTTAATCCTTTACCCTTTAGGACCCCTTAACACTTACTAATTTTAACTACAACCCAGTTAACCAAATTCTTTTCTTTTACGGATAATATTGACAGGATAAACCGGTAGGCACTATCCCAAATCAATCAAACTCAAGAACAAGAAACGAAGGCGACAACAACACTCCTGAACAGAGAAGAAACCACAAACTTCGCGTTGTCCACAAACAATGCCAGTCAACTTATAATATAAAACGGTCAAGCACTTTCACCTATCACATAGCACAAGTACACAACAACCAAATTCTTGAAGACAACCGTATTCATAACATCTCAATCCCAATCAAAATATTTAATACCAACTCATGCTAGGAGCAACAGTCATTTCAATGCATCAACATTTCATCCCAATGCAGCAGATTACTTACCATATTCAGCTACCATACAATGTATCTAGAACATGGAATTTGAATCCAAATAGCTACTTAAATTCAAAGGGGCAACTTCAGGATTAAATCCGACTCATGCTAGTATAAACCTTTCTCAACAAAAATGGGTTTAAAGCATAGAATTTATTCCAAATGGCTACTTAAATTAGTGAAGGAGATACTTGATTAACCTTCAAGAAATTCCTTAACTCCAAGGTTCTTAAGCAAGCTACAACAAGGAAAGAAACTGTCAAATAAATAGGGACTCTAATCCAAGCATTCAACTAAGAACCCATTGAATTTGGGGCTAACTTAACACCCAAAACTCACCCAAAACAGAAACACAGCTTGTTGTCCAGCAGTCCAAAATCGCCCAAATTCGACAATTCGACCTCCAAACGCTACGAGCACCTTGAAATTGAAAGCTAAAATCAATGGGTATCCATGACTACACATTAAATTGACCAAAACACATTAAATCTCATTTACCCACTAACATAAATCATTGAACATACAAGTTGCATGAGGGTATTAATCTTAAGGCGATGGCGGCGACGATCGATTCTGAGACAACGTAGGCGACGACTGAGCTACGGACAGCGGCGAGGCTACACATAGAGAGAGAGTACAGCCGAGAATAAGAGAGAGAAACAGAGAAAACGAATCCGAGAGAGAGAGGTACGACGGAAACTCACCAGATGCGGTTATCAACGTGCGGCGGTGGCGTGGCGACGGCAGACGAGCGTGCACAGACGGGCGGCGGTTCCCAACTGTGGGAGACGGTAGCGACGTCAGCGTCGGCGTCGGCAGGTGGCCTGCGGTGCTTCGCAGCGGCGAGAGGTGGCGTAGGCAACAACGTGTTGCAGAGAGGGAGAGAGGACCAAGATGGAGCGAGAGAGAGAGGGGTTGCGAGGGAGAGAGAGTGCGTGAGAGGGAGAGAGAGAGAGTTGTGAGGGAGAAAAATAATCTGCAATTTTTTTAAATGCTCAATTGACCGAATTTGGGGGGAAAAACGTGAAAGTTCCCCCCCCCCCTTTTCCCTCCTTTTAACCGGCTGAAAAGCCACTTTCCCGTTTTCTTTTTTTTTTCTCTTTTTTTTTTTTACCAAAACCGGCTGCTACAAAAATCTACGTGAAGTATGTTTTTAATCCCATTTATTGACGCTCTCTGTCCGTCAACATAAACCATATCATTTCTTGACACCATAAAACCATCAATATATCAATTTATTTATTAATAATTTATTTTAAAATACAAATGATACCTTTTATTGACGCTTTTTTGACACAAGCGTCAATAAACGTAAAAAGCCAAGCGTCAAAAAATGTAAAATTTGTAGTAGTGAATTCACTACATTTATCTATGTGTTTTAACAACGATTATGTAAACTGTTATGTGATGGTATTTTTTGTTTTACTGAGGAAATAAATTTTCTTTTATTTTAGATTTTTTACCATAGAACGAAATAATCAAATAGTAAACAAAAATTGTAAATTTATAAATCTATGAGCAAAATTTATCATACAAATGGATTTAATTAGGTGGTTTAAGAAGTTGAATGTATTATGAACATGGTAACAATACAGTTATTATATGCACAAATATAGAAAAAGATACAACAAAACTCAACTGCACTCTCCAAATTTTGGCAATGGTCTTTCTCTCTCATATATATGCAAACCTATTTAAGACCTCATGCACAACACCATAAGTCATCTATGTGATACACCAATATCCCAAAAACTCAATTTTAATAACTCGTCCAGTTTTTTAAATTAATTTGTTATTCGTCAATGTCTTTGCAACGTGGTTCTTTCCTTTTCATCTCATGTCTCCTCCTTACAATGTCTTTTCCTTCCACACTTGTGGCAACTTCTAGAACCATACTAGCATTAGTACCATATCCAAAAGTCTCAAATGTCGCAATGCCTGCTAGTGTAGCAACATTCAACAAACAACCATCTCAACAGCTAACTGAAGATCATAAGGCATCAAGTTCTAACGATTACAACACTTTTAAAGTTTCGATGCCATCGAATACGAGTCCACAAAAGCCTGACTTGACCTTTATAAACTGCAAACCTAAAGGTCCAATTAGATTGTCTGACTTGACCTTGTATCTATATGCATTATTACTTAATCAATCATTGATTATTTTTATATTTTTTTTTTACTCCATATCATTTTAATTTTATTTTCTTTTGTATTGTGTATTGATTTACGCTGCATGCATCCTGAATTTATGGAAAGAAAAAAGACTTAACCTAAGGTGGATCGAGTATAATGAATGAATGAAATTTGATTCACGTGAAAAATGGAGACAAGTTTTAAGTGTTAAAGTTTCAAAATTTTGCACAACATTTTCATCCACTTACAACTTTAATAACATCTCGACATTAGAGTTGTAAAATTTCAATATTTGAAATAAGGAAAAAACCACTACTTCCATCCGTTTTTAATGATGTTGATTAATTATATCAATATTATTTTTTTTGACTTATATGAAGTTTTCATTTTTAACGATGTGATCCTAAGTCGTCCATGTAGAGACATGGGAGTGCGTCCTATGCAATGAGTTTGCATAAGACCAGGATTGAGAAATAAGTCACTCTCGCTTTATAACACCGTTTACTGACGATACTGACTATTTCATGTGATAACCTAGGTAAGTCGATCTTAATCCTGAGCCAACTATGAACTCATGTTTATTCGGGCTTATCGTTAGATCTGCATAGGTGAGATTGGCTCAGTGTCGCGACTCAATAAGCCTCCCATTTCAGGGATAGGAACGGGTAGATAGCTGGGGACATAGTCGTGCGAGAAGGAATTCACTCCTACCCAATTTAGGGATAGTAGAGAGGTTGTTCCCTTAAGTGCTGACTCTGGGGATTGAACAAAGGGATCCCGCCCTCTCATTGGCCCGAGAGGGACTCGTTTTATTGGTTGGACCATAAACCAATTGTTCATTAGAGGATCAATGGGACTTAAGGAACTAGAAGTACTATAGGGGTAAAACGGTCATTTAATCTAGCTATAGCTACGAACAACCATGAAGGATCAACTTACTGAACATGGTTAAATCAAGTGGACAAAAATATATCTAGAGTGAGGGGAGTGCAACTACCGGGTTATAGTGGAGCGTCCTGTAGTTAGCGAATGTTGGTTAAGCTCGGTTAATGAGATTAGTCGGTTAGCCTCGAATCGTTTGAGCCCATGATCTATAGGTCTATTAGGTCCCCCTACTAGCTCATATCAAAATAAAGCCTAGAACAATAAGATAAGATTCTATGAATTGTTCAAAATCGAGGAAAAGGACGTTTTCGTAAATTGTGTCTGACACAATATTTAATTATGAATTAAATTGGAAATATGAGAGATTATGTTTTTAAAACTGTTTTAAATGTTATATATGAATTAGGAATCATATATAATTAGAATGCACAATGTGTCAATGATTAATTGGATTAATCGTAACAAATTAATTGGACATGTATCTAATTAATTGCCATGAAATCAATTTCAATTTGGAATTGGAATTTGAATTAGAATGCAAGAAAAATCTGATTGAGGATCAAACTTAGTGGACTTAGATGGATTTCCACTCTTGCAAGTTGATACAAAGTGGAATACATCACATCCATGCACTTGTTGCATGTGTTGTGACTTCAACACCTAGAATCCACTTTAGCTTGCATTACCACCATGTGTCTTGCATCTTGAGGCCTTTTCTTGCATGGAATATCTCTATAAGTAGATGCAAAATCAGATTAAGAGAAGAGAGAGCCATTTCCATATTGTTATGCTGCTGGATTTTGGTCTCAAACTCACTCATCTCCATATATCTCTCTAGTGCTTGAACCTTCAAGCATTCCCTTCCCATTCCCTATCTCTATAGACTTCCACAAGTCGTTCTTGAGAGGAATAAAAGTCCCCACGCAGCGGAAGCGCATCGATTGGACCTTACGCCGTATATTAATTAACATTAAAATACCGTTACGATAACTCAAACAAAACTTTAAACAAATTTTAAAGCCGCTGTAAAATCGGTTTAAACATGCTAAAATAAATCTAAATTTATTTTTAAAACTTTTCTAAAGAAAAGAGGAAGAACCGTTACAAACCTCCGTTGTAGACTTGACCGTTCTTCGCCAACGACGCTCCACGAACGAAAACGCAGCAACCGCTTTAAGGTTTTCTTCGCTGGAAATTCTTCTTTGATTGACACAATCACCACAGAGGTTACACCGGTATGTCTCTAAGTCTAGGAGGCAAAAGACTTGTGGGAGTCTTTCTCTAAGAGGGAGGTTAGAGAGAATTCTAGGTCTTTTCTTTCAAGAGTGTCAAGTATCTCAAGTGTCATGACCAATTAGGTCTAGTGTTCTATTTATAGAAGAAAGGCCATGAATAAAATATTCAATTAAATCAATCTTTTCCATAATTGATTCAATCTTTATTCCTTAATTAATCAATCATGATTAATCAATTCCATAATTGATTAATCTTTTCCACAAATGATTAATTACTTCCATAAGTGATTAGATCATTTCCTTAAATGATTAATCACTTCCTTAAGTGATTAATTATTTCCATAATTGATTAATTCTCGGTTAATGAATTCTTTAATTAATTAACCACCAATTAAATATCACATATTTAATTCCCGGCCTAGAATTAATTAATTTTGCCCAAACACATTTTAGGCCTTAAATTAATTAATTCATTATTTTGAACTCTTTCAAACTTCCATAAATTTATATTTGAACTTTTCAAATATTAATTTCTCTCATAATAATATATCAATATATATTATACTTGTTTCCCTTAATAAATTGAACATTTTCAATTTACTTTTATTACTTAGTTGCCTCAAATTACTTTACGAGCTACCAGTGGGACCTAATGGACCTGCAGATCAGAAGCTCCAACGATGTGAGATTAATTGGTCAAACTCATTAACCACATTAATCAATATTCGTTAATTGTGTGTTCATTCCACTATAGACTCACAGTTGCACTCTTCTCACTGCAGACATATTTTCTGTGTCCACGGATCTAGACCAATATCGACTAGTTAGTCCTTCACGAGTGTCCGTAACACCAGTTGGGTCAAATTACCGTTTTACCCCTGGGTTACTTCTATTTCCTTAAGTACCAGTTCTCCTCTAATGAACAACTTGTTTGTGGTCCAACCATCAAACAGAAAACCCTCTCGTGCCATTGAGAGGGTAGGGCCCTTTGTTCAAGACTCGGAGTAACCACTTAAGGGAACACTCATCTGCTTCCCTAAAGTCGGGAAGGAGTGAATTCCATCTTGAACGATTATGTTCCCAGCTCCCCATTCGGTCTTGTCCCTAAAGTGGTAGGCTTATTGAGTCGGCGTATTGGCCACTCTCACCCATACAAATCAAAGGACAATCTCTCATGAGCAGGAGTCCATAATCAACTCAGGATTAAGACTAAGTTGTCTAGGTCGTCCTAGTGAAATAGAAAACCAACTAGTTAACGGTGTTATAACCAGTTGTTACTATTTCGCGGTCCGATCTTATGCAAACTCATTGCACAGGATACCCCCACTCGCATGTCTCCTACACGAACGCGTTGGATCGCAACGTTTGTATCAAATACAAAGTGGGCCGTATCCATAGTGTCACCAGGATAAGGCACCCAGTCTTATCCCTATACTATAGACCCTTTAGGCTGTTTCTTGAATTATCCATATGTCACTACATATAGTTCAAGACTCATATTACAGCCTTGGATGTCTAGTTTATTGGATTAGGGTTATTATTAGGCAAATACATATATAAATAACTAATAACAATTAATGGAAAAATATATCAATATTATTTCATTAATATCCGGTCAACGGTTACATTCACTGTCTACGAGTTTTAGGGCATAAATCCCAACAGTTCTTGGCTCGGAGAATAGTAGGGAAGACACTAGAGGTGGTCCACACACCGTTCTTGATCAAAGGAATCAAAGTGAGTTTTTGAATCGGTCTCCAAAAAGGTTGGTACAAATTATTCTCTCTGTTTACGGTATTTGGACAACATGTTTTCATTTTCTAAAATTGATGTAGTTAAGTGCCTCCGATCTTAAAATTGCTTCCGCATGTGTTATATGAACACCTTCACTATGCTCATGTTGGCTCGTGTGACAAGTATAAGTATTTCTACTTTTGCGACAAATGAAATAATACAACAAACATTATTTTTCACTACATTTATCTATGTGTTTTAACAACAATGATGTAAACTGTTCTTTGATAGTATTTTTTGTTTTACTAAAGGAAATAAATTTTCTTTGATTTTAGATTGTTTACCATGGAAAAAAATAATCATATAGTAAACAAAAATTGTAAATTTATAAATCTATGAGAAAAATTTATCATGCAGCCATATTTAATTAGGTGGTTTAAGAAGTTGAATGTATTGTGAACTCAATAATAATAAAGTTATGAAATGCACAAATATGGAAAAAGATACAACAAAACCCAACTGCACTCTCCATATTTTTGTAATGGTCTTTCTCTCTCCTATATATGCAAACCTATTTAAGACCCCATGCACAACACTATAAGTCATCTATGTGATACACCAATATCCCAAAAACTCAACTTCAATAACTCGTCCAGGTTTTGCAATTAATTTGTTATTTGTCAATGTCTTTGCAACGTGGTTCTTTCCTTTTCATCTCATGCCTCCTCCTTACCATGTCTTTTCCTTCCACACTTGTGGCAACTTCTAGAACCATACTCCCATTAGTACCCAATCCAAAAGTCTCAAATGTCACAACGCCTACTAGTGTAGCAACATTCAACAAACAATCATCTCAAAGGCTAACTGAAGATCCTAAGGCATCAAGTTCTAATGATTACAACACTTTTAAAGTTTCGAAGCCATCGAATACGAGTCCACAAAAGCCCGACTCGACCTTTATATATTGCAAACCTAAAGGTCCAATTAGATGGTCTTCTCCCAACCCAATCCACAATAATAACGTGCCTATGTGCTAAGCCCCTCGATGAAGTTAAAAATTCACAAATTCCTTGTATCTATATGCATTATTACTTAATCAATCATTGATTATTTTTATATATTTTGTTTTACTCCATATCATTTTAATTTTATTTCCTTTTGTTTGGTGTATGGATTTACGTTGTTGTTCACAAATAAATTCAAATGAATGAGACACGTGGAAGAAACATTGATTTGTATTAATCTTGTATGTGTGTGGGTATACAATCTCTAGTACATAATTCTCTGATTCCCTCTGTTGTGCGTGAATGTTTTTTGCTCTAAGGCTAGAACGCTTAATCTTGAGTCTGAAGCTTCAATGGATTCTTGGAGCTTGAAGTCTTATAAGTTTGAAAGAGTCTTCAGTCTCCAAGAAGTGTTCAATGCTTGGAAACTTATAGACTTCACAGAGTCTTCAGTGTTCCGTTTTGGGAGAATTTCTCTGAATTCTCTAAGTTTGGTTGAGAGCTCCAAGATTCTAAACCCCTGAAATGGTGGAGAACTCCTCTATTTATAGAGTTCTCGGAGGATGGGCCCTGGTGACTTTTGGGCCTAACAACTTGGGCTTGGGCTTTATTAGTCCTGGACTCAACCATTTAGTCTTGGGTTTGGTTCATATTTGACCCAAAACCCTATGAACCAAATACTTAAAAGACCCAAATTTGATTCAAATAATTATTACTTTTAATTAATTGGTCAAATTAATTAATTTTATCAAAATAATTAAATTTTAATTAATTGATCAAATCGAAATTTGGCTCTATAAATTTATAATTGGCCAACTTTGTTTTCAAATTAAATTGGAACACATGCCAATTTATAATTGGTCCCGAATTTCATTAATTTTAATTTCGTCATTAATTTTATGTAACGACGTGGCAATTCGTGATTGGTCAAAATTTCTCCAACAACAAATGCTCCCTTTTCGAGATTTGAGCACAAATTATGTGTGGGTGAATCTCGAAAAGAAATTATCTTGAATCAAAACTTATACTTTTTTCAAATTTTGACTCCACTTGATGTATCAATCAAAATATGAAATAGGGTCAAAATTTTGATTGATTTTTTTTTTCCACACGTCTTTTATACCAATTTAATCAAAATTCGATATTTTTTAAAATGAAATTTTGATCTTGTTTGGCGACGAGTTGTTACTTGAATCTCAAAGGGATTTGAATTCGAATAATGTTCAAGTTCTATCTAATTGTGATATGAACTGGAAGCATAACATTTTTTTTTTCAATTTTGAGTCTCACTCAAGTTCAATTTGGGATTGAATTATTATTGTACCCAAATTATCTCAATATACCCTCAACTTCAAATACATTAAATTTGAAATAAGGCTTGAAAAATTTTAGTTGAAGTAATTTTAATTTATAAACAAATTTTGGTTTGAGGAATAGAATTCAAATATACTTTGAATTTGATTTAGGTAAGAGTTTAACTATACCCAATTTAATTTTATTCAAATCAAACCAAATTCAAAATCCATCCAATTTATCTTTTGCTTTAAAAATGGATCAATTTGAAATTTTTTTATTCTAAATTGATTTGATTCACATTTGAATTAGGACTCCTAATTTGATAAGGCTCCAAAGATATGATTTGGCTAAAATCCAAGTGAAATTAGGATTTATGGTTTAAAATCACGCCTATAAATTAAGGCCCTCCAACAAAATTTGGTTATTTTTTTTTCTTCTAGTCGTACATAGGCATTTTTCTTCACTTTTTTTTTACGAATGCCTTCTCCCTTTTTGTCACTTTTATTTTCTTACTCTTGCATCTTCCTCGTGCCTTTTTTAGATCAGCCACAGTACAACAATTTTTCACAACAAACTTTCCAGGTTTCTTTTTTTTTTCTTTTTTTTTTCGGGTCACAGTAAATCTTTTTTTTTGTTTTGCAAGCTTTCTCTCCTTCTTCTTTTTATATATTTTCTTTACTCCCTTACTCTACGTCTTACTCCTTTCCCTCTATCTTTTTACAGATCGACAACGGACTAGGCTACTACGGCGACGTCGGAGTGCGATAAAGGTTGGAGCGCTTGACCTCGTAGAGGGGAGAGACGGTGAAGAGGAGAAAGATACGTCTTCTTCTTTCTTTTTTTTGGTATCAGAGCACTGCTTGCAGAAATGCGGCGGTAGCGACAGTGAGAGCGAGGAAGGCAAGAGAAAGACACACGAGAGAGAAAGAATGTGTTGTGAGAGAGAGGGGAAAAAATGGAGAAGATGGTGAGAGAAAGAATGGGGAAAACGGCTGAGGGAGAGAGAAAGAATAGTGATTTTTTTTTCTTATATTTTATTTATTTATTCATTTTTTAACTTCCTGCCTTTTGCAATTAATTTTTTTTTATTAAATTTTTTTTTGTCCTTTAGTAAAAGCATCTTCCCACCTCTTTTTAGTTTTAATTTTTGTTTTTTTTTTTTGAAATATTTTTGTTTAAACTTTCCGACTTCAATCTTTTAACACTTTTTTTTTCGCCTTCTTTTTTTTTTTTTTACTTTTGTTTTCTTTTTAATTTGTATTTTTTTTAGTTTATCCATTTTTGTTGCAATGCTTTTGATATATATACACATAACAAAATTTAATTTGTGCAATATTTTTACATATGCATATAATCTCCAACGCACGTCTAGCATGAGTACAAGGACATGTTCCTTGGACTTTTGCCGTTGCCACACCTTTCAGCATGAGTACAAGGACATGTTTCTTGGACTTTTTCCACTGCGCCATTCAGCATGAGTACAAGGACATGTTCCTTGGACTTTTATCGCTGCCACGTCTTTCAGCATGAGTACAAAGACATGTGACGACCTTGAATCCTTGTTGTCACAACGTTTTGCAACATTAGTCCTTGGAAATTTTCCTTGACACATTATTATTATTATCATTTTTAACTTATCTTCATAAAAATCTTATTCTTTTGACTTGTGTTAACTTTCATATCTTTAAATTTTGCAGAGTCATGGTGTGCTATGCAGAACATATTGTCTCTGAAAAGACGTACCTCGTTCTCCTGAAAGACAACAATCAACCCATAAGAAGCGAGCTCAGCTTCTTAGTAGAAGAGCCTAAGACTGGACGTCTTGCAGCCCAATGGCCCCCACAACTAAATTTGCATACCATTTCTGATTGGTCCGTAGAGAGGCCTCTAGACAAAGATTCTAAGGCTTGGTTTCTAGAATCTCCAATCCATTCACAAAATCCTAATCGACATCCAGAGGTGACGTTAGGGCGCCGAATAATTGATAGATTAGTTCGTTGGGAATCCACCTTGGAAATTTCAAGCGAATTTCTTTTTATTCCTCACTATTGGGAGTGGTTGGAATTTTTCGTTGGTCGGAATGAAGAGGTGCTTCACACTGCTCATTTATTGGATGCAGTGGTGGCTTCCCTTTACACTTACGATTGAAACAACAACATAGTTCGAGCTTTTTGTGAAGTCTGGTGTCCTGCAACCAATACACTTCACACTCGTACGAGAGAACTTTCAATTTCCTTATGGGACCTTTGGACATTTGGGGGTATGCCCATCAGAGGTAGATTTTATGAGGAAGTTATCCCTAGCTTTAAAGAGTTAACTGCGTCCAACAACCAGCAAAACATCTTCCAAAAAGTTGCGAACACCTTTTCCATGCATTCTACTTGCTTAACGCTTCAAGTACTGACCATTCCCATGTTCCAATCAGCTTCTGGACTTCCTTTTGGTTCAAGGGTGAACAAAGGTACGCAAAGCCTCCTTAACGGAGACCCAAGAAGACCTCTCGCCCTAGCGTGACTCATAACCCAGACGAGACAAATATCAAGCGTCACAAGTGGTCAGATGAGGAGAACAACTTGTTTCACGAGCTAAAGATTGACATGAAACGGAGAGACCAGACATACTTGGCGGCTTTTTTATCTTGTTGGCTTTGCGCCTTTGTGTTTCCCCAAGGTAATGCTAACCACATTCGTCTTAGTGTTTTTAAGGTTGCCAGCTTAATGGTTGAGGGGAGAACTTTCAGTTTTGCAGTCCTTGTCCTTGCCAACATCTACCACGGGTTAGGCAATGTTTCCAATGCTTCTGTTTCAGTTGGACGCATAGATGCTTCTCTCCCCGTGCATTACATTTTTGGTTGGCTCGCCCATTATTTTGGTACCAATTATAAGACTCCAGCGAAAGTTTGAGGTCCTAGCATGGTTGACTTTTTCGGCGAAGGTGGAGCTATATATTTTGATGAGCTCGAGGCTCGCGAATTGATCCATGGGGGTGCATCCATATCATGGCACATGAACCTCAGCAGGAACAAAAACGAGACCATAAAGTATGAAAAGATTATGAAATTTATACCTTCTTCCTATTTCTCGAGCCTTTGCTCATGCTATCTGTCAGTGCGATGTAAAGATTCATTAGTTATCGAACCCTACAACCCCTACCGAATCAGCCGCCAGTTTGGTGTTTATCAAGACTTACCTAATGACTTAGTAGAAGTTTTGCCCCTAGTCACCTTGGAAAACATTTTACACCACTGGCGGGTTTGCCTGCGAACCAGTGCAGAGTTTCAAATATTTCTTCCAACTCGTACATTGAATCCTCAAGACCATGTCACTTCACGTTATCGAAGTTGGTGGTCTGAAAAGTATGATAATTACCTAGGGGACGACATAAGTAAGTTGGTTGACAGTTTCATTCCCTCTCGAGCCCAACCCAAGCTACCTAAAAAAGGAGACTCTAAATTTGGGGGAAAAGAACTCCGTATGCTCAAGCTTGCCAGATCTCTAGACGATTCAACTAAAGAAGAGAGTCAAAACAGCACTGGAGATCGACACTGGAAAAGAGCCAAAATACCCAAAAAAGCTTCTAATCTCGATGAAAAGTCCATCAAGAGTGCCTCTTATGCTTCACAAACTCCTGAAAACACTGAGACTATGATTGAACAACCTTTTTTTTTACTTAGACCCGCTTTTATTTTTCTTGTGCAGCTTCCTTTAAATGACCGTGTTCAAGAAGAAGACGAATGTTCGAGCAAGCAATCTATGACAAGCCCTAATGCTTTTGCTTCTATTATGAAGAAGTTTGGAAGCTCTCATGCATCTTTGAGCAAACAAGTCGTGAATTCGTCTTCTCGTTCTACTGAGAAAGTCCCTCAACATACTCACGAGAAAGTGGTTGCCCCAGTCTTTGAAGTTTCTCAATTTTATGTTGATGATGTAATTTCACTTTCGGCGACAAGCTGCTTTATCCATATGGACAAGCATACAACAGAAGATTGTATGCACCTCTTTTGAAGATGTTGCTAACCTTGAGCACCTTGAGCAAGAATCTCACAAGATCTTCGATGTAATGGCAAAGACCACCACGAACAACTTGAAACCTCTACAAGAATTTGAAGGCAACTACTTAAAGAAAGCACGAGAATTCAATGGATTACAATCTCCGCTCTCTATTCACCTAACCCCATCGAGTAGGGATAGTCAGTTGGAGGAAAAGAAGCTCCATTTAGAAAAGGCTTTGTCTACCGAAAGTCGTGTTGTTGAGGAGAAAGATGCACTTCAAAAACAACTTGCTCGTTCTGTCTCCGAAGTTCCAGATCTAAAGACCAAGGTTGCAGAACTAGAGGCCAAGTTAACAGTTGCAAAGGCAAAGGTAGAAAGCCTTTCCAATTCAGTCTCTAAAAAGAAAAATGACCTAGCTCATGAAAAACTTGCAGTTTCAAAAATACGTGAGGAGATTAATGACATCGAGTGTGCCCCCACCGTCAGTGCTTCAGACATTCGCACCCTAGCGACAATTCGCGAACTTTTGGAGAGTACTCGTGACGATGTGAAAGCACTTCAATGGAATCCTTAATTTATGTTCCCTTTAGTTTATCCTAAGTTTTTTCTCGTGTATGATAATTTTTACACATTCTTTCAATTCGTTGTATTAGACATTTTTTTTCAATTCATTGTATTAAACATTCTTTCAATTTATTGTATTGGACATTTCTACTTTATTTATGCCTTAATAAAAAATTAGAATTTTATTTACAACATAGATTTTTTTGCTTTGCTTGGACTGAACTTAAGTTTTCCTTTTTTCTTAAGCTGCCTACGTACCCTTCAAGTGGGAAAGATCAAGTCCTAACTGTTGGGTTTTATGCCCTAAAACTCGTAGATAGTGAATGTAACCGTTGACCGGATATTAATGAAATAATATTGATATATTTTTTCATTAATATTATTAGTTATTTTATATTTTTCTTTGCCTAAGAATAACCCTAATCCAATAAACTAGACATCCTAGGCTGTAATATGAGTCTTGAACTATATGTAGCGACATACGGGATCATTGTTCAAGAAACAACCTAAAGGGTCTATAGTATAGGGATAAGACTGGGTGCCTTATCCTCGTGACACTATGGATACGACCCACTTTGTATTTGATACAAACGCTATGATCCAACGCGTTCGTGTAGGAGACATGCGAGTGGGGGTATCCTATGCAATGTGTTTGCATAAGACCGGACCGCGAAATAATAACCAATGGTTATAACACAGTTAACTAGTTGGTTTTCTATTTCACTAGGATGACCTAGACAACTTATTCATAATCCTGAGTTGATTATGGACTCCTGCTCATGAGAGATTGTCATTTGATTTGCATGGGTGAGAGTGACCAATACGTCGACTCAACAAGCCTACCATTTTGGGGACAAGACCGAATGGGGAGCTGGGAACATAATCGTACAAGATGGAATTCACTCCTTCTTGACTTTTGGGAACCAAATGAGTGTTCCCTTAAGTGGTTACTCCGAGTGTTGAACAAAGGGTCCTACCCTCTCAATGGCACGAGAGGGTTTTCTGTTTGATGGTTGGACCACATACAGGTTGTTCATTAGAGGAGAACCGGTACTTAAGGAAATATAAGTAACCTAGGGGTAAAACAGTAATTTGACCCAGCTGGTGTTACGGACACTCGTGAAGGACTAACTAGTCGATATATGTCTATATCCATGGACACAGAAAATATGTCTGCAGTGAGAAGAGTGCAACTGTGAGTCTATAGTGGAATGTACAAACAATTAACGATTATTAATTAATTTGGTTAATGAGTTTGACCAATTAATCTTACATTGTTGGAGCTTCTGATCTGCAGGTCCATTAGGTCGCACTGGTAGCTCATAAAGTAATTTGAGGCAACTAAGTAATAAATGTAAATTGAAAATGTTCAATTTACTAAGAAAACAATATACTATATATTGATATATTATTATGAAAGAAATTAATATTTGAAAAAAATTCAAATATTAATATAAATTTGAGTCACAATAAATTTATGGAAGTTTGAAAGAGTTCAAATAATGAATTAATTAATTTTAAGGCCTAAAATCTATTTGGGCAAATTAATTAATTCAAGGCCGGAAATTAAATATGTGATATTTAATTGGTGGTTAATTAATTAAAGAATTCATTAACCGGGAATTAATCAATTATGGAAATAATT
This sequence comes from Luffa acutangula, assembly GCA_036850905.1. Classification (NCBI taxonomy): domain Eukaryota; kingdom Viridiplantae; phylum Streptophyta; class Magnoliopsida; order Cucurbitales; family Cucurbitaceae; genus Luffa; species Luffa acutangula. The sequence goes on from CM072087.1 coordinate 23,161,763, forward strand.
AATCACTTAAGGAAATGATTAATCATTTATGGAAATGATCTAACCACTTATGGAAGTAATTAGTCATTTGTGGAAAAGATTAATCAATTATGGAATTGATTGATCATGGATTGATTAAATAAGGAATAAGATTGAATCAATTTTGGAAAAGATTGATTTAATTGAATATTTTATTCATGTCCTCTCTTCTATAAATAGAACACTAGACCTAATTGGTTTAGGACTCTCCTCTTGCTCTTAAACTCACAAGACAAGACCTAGAATTCTCTCTAGCCTCCCTCTTAGAGAAAGACTCCCACAAGTCTTTTGCCTCCTAGACTTAGAGACATACCGGTGTAACCTCTGTGGTTATTGTGTCATTCAAGAAGAAATTTCCAGCGATTAAAAGACAAGACGGCTGCTGCGTTTTTGTCCGTTGGAGCGTCGTTGGCGAAGAACGGTCAAGTCTACAACGAAGGTTTGTAACAGTTCTTTCCCGTTTATTTAGAAAAGCATGAAAATAAATTAGATTTAATCTTCAAGCATGTTTATAGCTATTTACAGCAACTTTAAGGCATGTTTAAAGTTTATATTTTGTCTTTTCGTGACGGTATTTTAATATTAATTAATATACGGCGTAAGGTCCAATCGATGCGCTTCCGCTGCGTAGGGGCTTTTATCCCCTTCAATCGGCATCAGAGCCGTCGCTCTCCTTATTAATTGACATTAAAATTTGTGATAGGCTCGAATAGATGGGATTTATGCATAATGTATGTTCGATTTGCGTTGAACTGTTTAGGTTAATTTTATGGCCATAGATTTTATTTTTATGTGGTTTTGATCATGTAAGGCCCGATGTTTCGGGTATTTTATGTAAAATCGAGTCCTATGTCAGTCCGGGTCTAGAATAGGTTTTTATGAGATGAAAATCGGAGGAATCGCCGCTGAAATCCGAGGCAAAAACCTAGAACGAGCTGCTGTTTCTGCCCAGAAATCGCTTCCAGACGCAACAGCGTCAGGACGCCGCGATGATAGTGTCTTGACGCTGTCACGATGGAGGCGCGCATTAGGGCTTCAACAGGCGCGGTTGAAGAGAAGTACAGTCCGGTTCGGACTGATTCGACTGGGCTGTGACCTATTTGGTCCGGTTCAACCAATTTTTGGCATGGTTCGTGATTTTGGAGGCCGGTTCGAGGCTGTTCGGGGCGGTTCGTGATGTCTAGACCAAATTCCAGAGTTATTGCACAAGGATTTTTAGGATAGAATTTAGCTAAATTTATGTAATTTAATGCTTTATTTTATCCCAGGGTCCAAAATTAACCGGTTCAATTGCTATTTATACGCTTTATGGATGTCATATAGATTTTTAATCGCACCTTAGGTTATAAGCATGCTCATGCATTTATTTATATATTATAAATTGTTATAATGTATATTTTAAATGCATGGAATTGTTTTCGTAATTTTTTAATATAAGTGTATATTAATTATATGAAAAATTGGAAAGCATAAAGCATGTCATTACTTAAATTAAATACAGATAGTTATGTTTAATGTGATGAATGAAACATGTTTGATTGATTTTCTTGATAGGATTATAATTGTTATATTAAAAGAAAATCAATATTGCATGAAGCATGAAACATCCATAGTTAATAATATAATTCTTATATTATTCATGCAATTAGTATGGTTTAATTATTTAATTTGAATAAGATTGTTGAATTAATTAAACCCTAGATTCTTGATTATAGGATTGATCATTAAAATTCGAAATAGTTCTTTAATATTAATGATTAGAAATTGTCAATCTATAATCAAAATTTGCATGCAAGCATAAGATCATAGGATAAATTGGATTAATTTTAAATTGTTTAAAATTAATTAGACCTAGATCAGTTTCTAATAGGATTAGAATTATTTCTTACTTAGAATTAAAAATAGTTTTAATTGACTAAGTAGGAAAAACATTGCTATGATTATAAGGGAACTCCACAGGTAAAGTTCTGTCTAAGGTTGGGGGTATTTAAGTTGACGGTTTATGGAACACCTCCTACCTTGGAACTGACCCAAAATACCAGAGTTGAATTAATCATAGTTAAATGTTAGCATGCAATGTCACTAGGTTTATTAAAAGTGTTTAATTCACCTAGATCTTTAGAGTAAATACCTTACATTATTAAGGTTATAAGGGAACTCTCTCGGTAAAGTTTTGTCTAAGGCTGGGGGTATTTAAGTTGACGGTTTATGGAACACCTCTGATAACTGCCCAAAAGGTAGTTATTTAGGCCTCATTTATATAGGGTTTTGTGTGTCCTTTGTGCTTAATAGAGTTGGTTTTAGATAGATATTACATGTTTTAACCCATTTGGTAGAATGGAAGCTTTGGAAATCATTTTGTGCAGATTAATGCTGCTGGGCGACTGGAGGGAGCAAATTCTGTTCTGCAGGAAAACTGGGAACATAACTGTCACATCACAGCTCGTTAGCCAACTTCATGAACCGACTTTTGTTGAGTTATTTTCGGGATAAAAGAGCAAGGTGAGCCCTACACGTGTCCAAGTTGACCTAATTCAAGCCTCCTATCCTTCTATAAAAGGAAGTAGCCGTCCAAGTCAAAAGTATTCCAACTTTCCTTGGAAGTCGAGTAGTACAGAGAGATTGGAGATTACCAAGAACACCATCATCCACAAGCTGATTAAGAAGATTAGTATTTTCTTTATTATCTTGTGATTATAGACATGCCTACTCAGATCGTAATTCGTGTTTCCATGTTTATTATGAACTAAGTAGCTTTAGGTGTTTGTTAGGAACATTTAGTTGATGTGCTTAAACTTTAGTAATATATTGATTATTGCATCTTGGTTAATTGTTGTGCCTATTTACATTTTATGCCTGCCTGGCCAGCCGGTGTGAATACCTCTCTCTAGTTTCAGGGATGATTTAGAGAGTGTGTGGCAATTATCCACACTACGATCATTGTGTATTGGTGAACGCCAATGACTGAGCTAGGGATAGCTAGTCGCCTAGTGCTTGATCGGTCGTACTTCATTGGGGTTGAAACACATTCCAAAAGATTCGAATTTCCGGGAGGAATCCGCTAATAATACTGTGAGAGTTGCATGATCAATAATATTGCTAGAGCATCTTTCTAAACAACTACTAAGCCTAACCAGCACCTGCCTTTAATCTGTCTATCTATTTGTTTATTTTTTGTTCTGTCATTTATTTTGCTTCAGCAAAAATCTTATAATACCAAATAATTTTTACCATCTTTGAAACCATTAGAAAGTTACACAAAATAGGTAAAGTTGAAGCTAATTCTGGACTCAGATTGATAATATTACTTGTTGCAGACTGTGTATACTTGCACAGGAATTCTAGAGTCTTTTATACCATATATTTACGGTCATTGTATGTGTATTTTAGATTAAACAAAATTAATTACGAATCGGTCCCAATCACGCTTCCGCTTTACGGAATTACGGAATTCCAATCCTTCATGGCAAGCCACTAGAAGAGCCTAGTAAAACCCAGGTTATAGATATAAATGGTGATAAAAATATTGTTGTTGAGAAAGAGTCGAAGATTGGTCAGGGTGTTGGAGGCAGCAATAAAGATGTTGGAGCATCTGGTTCAGTTCCAGATGTGGAACCACCTTATGTGCCGCCCCCACCTTATGTACCACCTCTACCTTTTCCACAAAGGCAAAAGCCTAAGAATCAGGATGGTCAATTAAGGAAGTTTTTAGAGATTCTTAATCAATTGCACATAAATACCCCTTTAGTAGAAGCTATTGAGCAAATGCCTAATTATGCTAAATTTCTTAAGGATATTTTAACTAAAAAGAAGAGGTTAGGTGAGTTTGAAACTGTATCTCTTACTGAGGAATGTAGTGCTATTCTTAAAAATGGGCTACCACCCAAGGCTAAGGATCCAGGATCATTTACCATACTTGTATCTATAGGTTGAAAAGAATTAGGTAGAGCACTCTGTGATTTAGGTGCAAGCATTAACCGTATGCCTCTTTCAGTCTATCAGAAGCTTGACATTGGTGAAACTAGGCCTACCACAGTCACACTCCAACTAGCTGATAGGTCTATCACATATCCAGAGGGTAAAATTGAGGATATCTTAGTAAAAGTGGATAAATTCATATTTCCTGTTGATTTTATTATTTTAGACTATGAGGCTGATAAAGATGTCCCAATTATTCTAGGTCGTCCATTTTTGGCTATTGGTAGGGCTTTAATAGATGTTCAAAAAGGGGAATTAACAATGAGAGTTTGTAATGAGGAAGTGAAATTTAATGTGTTTAAAGCCATGAAGTATCCAGACGACATGGAGGATTGCTCCTTCATTAGGATTTTGGAGAGCACAATTATTGAGACAGCAATACAAGATTCGGCTAGTAAGCATTCGGAAGAGCATGGAGCAGTTAGTGTAGAGGATTTAGAAGTTTGTTCTTTAGTAAGAAAAAAATGAAAAAGATTTGTTTAGGTGTGATGATGTTTTTGAGTCTTTAGATTTAGATCAAAGGAATGCTCCTCCAATTAAGTCATCCCTGATTGAGGCACGTACTTTAGATTTGAAGCCCTTGCCGGATCATCTAAAGTATGTGTATCTCGGTGAAGGTAAGATGTTGCCCATTATTGTTGCATTAGATTTAATGTCGGAGCATGAAGAGGCCATCATAAAATTGTTGCAGCAATACCGCAGGGCTATAGGTTGGACGTTGGCTGACATTCAGGGAATTAGCCCATCTTTTTGTATGCACAAAATTACTCTAGAGGAGGGATCTTTTAGGAGTGTTGAGCAACAAAGAAGGCTTAACCCTGCAATGAAAGAGGTTGTTAAAAAGGAGGTGATTAAATGGTTGGATGCTGGGATCATTTATCCAATTGTCGATAGCAATTGGGTGAACCCTGTCCAATGTGTTCCTAAAAAAGGAGGTGTCACTGTGGTAAGTAATAAAGACAATGAGTTGATTCCAACCAAGACAGTAACTGGTTGGAGGGTTTGTATGGACTACAGGAGGTTTAATAAGGTCACCCGTAAGGACCATTTTCCTCTACCATTTATTGACCAGATGTTGGATAGATTGGCTGGTCAGACATATTATTGTTTCTTAGATGGTTACTCTGGGTATAACCAGATTACTATTGCTCCTGAGGATCAGGAGAAAACCACTTTCACCTGTCCTTATGGGACGTTTGCTTTTAGGCGAATGCCTTTTGGCCTTTGCAATGCTCCAGAAACATTTCAGCGGTGTATGCTAGCAATTTTTTCTGATATGATTAAGTCCACTGTTGAGGTATTCATGGACGATTTTTCAGTGTTTGGAGGGTCTTTTCAGAAATTTTTAGATAATTTAGGCAAGGTATTAAAGAGATGTGAGGATACCCATTTAGTTCTTCATTGGATTTCTAACTTGGGTAAAGAAGGGCATAGTGTTAGGTCATAGGATTTCTAAGAATGGTCTAGAAGTTGATAGAGCAAAAAATTGAGGTGATTGAAAGATTAGAACCACCGAATTCAGTGAAGGGAATTCAAAGTTTTTTAGGTCATACTGGATTTTATAGGAGATTCATAAAAGATTTTTCCAAAATCAGTAAACCTCTTTGTAACTTATTGTGTACTGATCATATTTTTGACTTTAATGCAGATTGTAGGAAGGCTTTTGAGACATTAAAAGCTACTTTAGTCTCAGCACCTATTCTTTGTGCACCTAATTGGAATTTACAATTTGAGGTAATGTGTGATGCGAGTGATGTTGCGGTAGGTGCTATGCTGGGGCAAAAGCAGGGCAAATTCATCCATCCTATATATTATGCAAGCAGGGTTTTAAATGAGGCACAAGTCAATTACACAACTACTGAAAAGGAGTTGTTAGCTGTAGTATTTTCTTTTGAGAAATTTCGACCATATTTGGTTAGATCCAAAGTCACGGTGTTCACGGATCATGCAGCAATAAGGTATTTAATGGCTAAAAAAGATGCAAAGCCTAAACTAATTCGTTGGGTATTATTATTGCAGGAGTTCGACTTGGAGATAAAAGACAAGAAGGGATCAGAAAATGTTATTGCAGATCACTTGTCTCGTCTTGATCCATCATCATCTTTGCTGGAGCAATCTGCCATTCCAGATGCTTTTCCAGATGAGCAGTTTTTTTCTGTTGAGGTAAAGGTAGTCAGGGATGCCCCTTGGTATGCTTATATTGCCAACTTTTTAGTAAAGGGAGTCACCCCTATTGACATGGATTGGAGGCAGAAGAAAAAGTTTAAGCATGATGCAAAACTTTTCTATTGGGATGAACCATTTATGTATAAGCAATGCTCTTACGGTATTATTCGTGGATGTGTTTCAGGTAATGAAGCAAAGGAAATCCTGGAGCAATGTCACTCTTCGCCGTATGGAGGTCATTTCAGCGGTCAGGGGACAGCTATGAGGATTTTGGATTGTGGATTTTTCTGGCCCACCTTATTCAAGGATGCCCACTGGTTCTACAAGCAAGGTGATGCTTGCAAAAGGAGAGGAAACTTAGGACCTAGAGATGAAATGCCTCTTACTTACGTTTTAGAAGTTGAATTATTTGATGTATGGGGTATTGATTTTATGGTGCCATTTCCCCCTTCTAATGACAATGTTTTTATCTTATTGGCAGTTGATTACATGTCCAAGTGGGTGGAGGCCATCGCATGCCATTAGAGTGATGCCAAGACAGTAGCGAGGTTTCTTCAATCGCACATCTTTGCGCGGTTTGGGAAACCTAGGGCTCTAGTGAGTGACGAGGGTACGCATTTTGTTAATAATATCTTAACTAAGCTATTAGCTAAGTATGAGATTAAGAATAAGATAGCTACCCCTTATCACCCACAAGCAAATGGTCAAGCTGAAATTAGTAATAGGGAAATTAAATCGATTCTAGAGAAAGTAGTTCATCCATCTAGGAAGGATTGGTCTTTTAGGTTGGATGAGGCTCTTTGGGCTTATAGGACAACCTATAAGACTTCTCTAGGTATGTCTCCCTATAGGTTAGTATATGGGAAAGCTTGTCATTGACCATTGGAGCTAGAGCATAAAACGTTTTGGGCTTTGAAAAAGTTAAATTTTGATATGAGTCGGGTAGGAGCAATAAGAATGTTGCAACTAAATGAATTAGAGGAATTTTGCCAATTCTCTTATGAGAATGCGAAAATGTATAAGGATAAGACTAAGCTGTGGCATGACAAGAAAATAAAATCTAAAGAGTTTGTCAATGGTCAAAAAGATTTGCTTTATAATTATAGATTGAAATTATTTCCTGGAAAACTAAAATCTAAATGGTCAGGACCATTTATTGTGGTTGAAGTTTTCCCCCATGGAGCAATTTCTTTGCATGATGAAAAAGATGGGAGAGTGTTCAAAGTAAATGGACAATGTGTGAAAAATTATTGGGGAGAGGAGTTTCAGGCGAAATATCCTTCCCTAAAGTTGGTTGATGATTGAGAGAGCAGTAGGTTTGCGGGAGCATTTTACAGCGCAAAATTTTAGCTCCCAGTGTTTGTATAAATTTTATGTTTCGTTGATTTTTTTTTTATTTAGATTAGGTTCGATTTGCAAACCCTGGAAAGTTTTTTTTCACTTTGACTTATTGTTTGCATTCCTCTGTTTTCGTTGCTATTATCCTTTCTCTTTGCAACCACCCCCTTGAATCCTTAATGGCAAAAACAAGAGCGAGGAAAGAAAGAGAGAGTGAGGAGGAGGAGGTACCGGTTACTCCGGAAGTAAAAAAAGGGAAAACCAAGAAGAAAAGAACGCCAGAGGAAAAAGAAGCCAAGAAAAGGTGAAGGCAACAAAGGGCTGCAGAACAAGAAGAAGTTCAGGAGGTGGCAGAGGTTGTTGCTGTTGGGTTTTATGCCCTAAAACTCCTAGATAGTGAATGTAACTGTTGACCGGATATTAAGGAAATAATATTGATATATTTCCATTAATTGTTATTAGTTATTTTATATTTGTCTTTGCCTAAAAATAATCATAATCCAATAAACTAGACATCCAAGGTTGTAATATGTGTCTTGAACTATATGTAGCGACATATGGGATAATTGTTTAAGAAACAGCCTAAAGGGTCTATAGTATAGGGATAAAATTGGGTGCCTTATCCTGGTGACACTATGGATATGACCCACTTGGTATTTGATACAAACGCTGCGATCCAACGCGTTCGTGTAGGAGACATGCGAGTGGGGGTATCCTATGCAATGAGTTTGCATAAGACCGGACCGCGAAATAGTAACCACTAGTTATAACACCGTTAACTAGTTGGTTTTCAAGTTCACTAGGACGACCTAGACAACTTAGTCTTAATCCTGAGTTGATTATGGACTCCTGCTCATGAGAGATTGTCCTTTGATTTGCATGGGTGAGAGTGGCCAATACGCCGACTCAATAAGCCTACCATTTTTGGGACAAGACCGAATGGGGAGCTGGGAACATAATCGTACAAGATGGAATTCACTCCTTCCCGACTTTAGGGAAACAAATGAGTGTTCCCTTAAGTGGTTACTCCGAGTCTTGAACAAAGGGCCCTACCCTCTCAATGGCACGAGAGGGTTTTCTGTTTGATGGTTGGACCACAAACAAGTTGTTCATTAGAGGAGAACTGGTACTTAAGGAAATAGAAGTAACCCAGGGGTAAAACGGTAATTTGACCCAGCTGGTGTTACGGACACTCGTGAAGGACTAACTAGTCGATATTGGTCTAGATTCGTGGACACAGAAAATATGTCTGCAGTGAGAAGAGTGCAACTGTGAGTCTATAGTGGAATGAACACACAATTAACGAATATTGATTAATGTGGTTAATGAGTTTGACAAATTAATCTCACATCGTTGGAGCTTCTGATCTGCAGGTCCATTAGGTCCCACTGGTAGCTCATAAAGTAATTTGAGGCAACTAAGTAATAAATGTAAATTGAAAAGGTTCAATATACTAAGGGAAACAAATATAATATATATTGATATATTATTATGAGAGAGATTAATATTTGAAGAAATTCAAATATAAATTTATGGAAGTTTGGAAGAGTTCAAATAATGAATTAATTAATTTAAGGCCTAAAATGTGTTCGGGCAAATTAATTAATTATAGGCCGGGAATTAAATATGTGATATTTAATTGGTGGTTAATTAATTAAAGAATTCATTGACTGGGAATTAATCAATTATAGAAATAATTAATCACTGAAGGAAGTGATTAATCATTTTTTGAAATTATCTAATCACTGAAGGAAGTAATTAGTCATTTGTGGAAAAGATTAATCAATTGTGGAATTGATTGATCATGATTGATTAAATAAGGAATAAGATTGAATCAATCTTGGAAAAGATTGATTTAATTGAATATTTTATTCATGACCTCTCTTCTATAAATAGAACACTAGATCTAATTGGTCCAGGACACTTGACACTTTGCTCTTGCTCTTAAACTCTCAAGACAAGACCTAGAATTCTCTCTAGCCTCCCTCTTAGAGAAAAACTCCCACAAGTCTTTTGCCTCCTAGACCTAGAGTCATACCGGTGTAACCTCTGTGGTTATTGTTTCATTCAAGAAGAATTTTCCAGCGATCACGAGACAAAGGAGGCTGGTACGTTTTATTTGTTGGAGCATCGTTGGCGACGGACGGTCAAGTCTACAACGGATGTTTGTAACGGTTCTTCCTTTTTTCTTTCGAAAAGTATGAAAATAAAATTGGATTTATTTTTCAACATGTTTAAACTGATGTTCCAACAACTTTAAAGTATGTTTAAAGTTTGATTGAGTTTTCGTAACGATATTTTAATGTTAATTAATATACGACGTAAGGTCCAATCGATGCGCTTCCGCTGCGTGGGGACTTTTATTCCCCTCAATCGGTATCAGCGCCATCACTGTCCCTATTGATTAATATTAAAAGTTGCGATAGGCTCTAATAGGTGGGATTTATGCATAATGTATATTCAGTTTGCGTTGAACTGTTTGGGTTAATTTTATGGCCATAGATTTTATTTTTATGTGATTTCGATCATGTAAGGCCCGGTGTTTCAGGTATTTTATGTAAATCAAGTCCTTGTAAGTCCGTGTCCAGATTTAGGGTTGTTATCGATGGAGATCGAGATGATTTTGGGCGAAAATCATGAAGAACGGCGTTGGAAATCAGAAAAGCAGAGTGCAGAACAGAGGAATCGACGATTTAGGGTTTGCTGGAGAATTTCACGATCGTGATCGAGACGGGGAAATGCCCGACCGGGATCCTGAGCGGGAAATCAGTCTGGTTCGATTTATTTTGCTGGATCAACCTGATTTTCTGTGTTATTGGCTCAGTTCAGCCAATTTTTTGGCATGGTTCGTGATTTTGGAGGTCGGTTCAAGGTGGTTCGGGGCGGTTCGTGATGTCTAGACAAAATTTCGGAGTTGTACAAGGATTTTTAGGATAGAATTTAGCTACATTAATGTAATTTAATGCTTTATTTTATCCTAGGGGCCAAAATTAACCGATTCAATTGCTATTTATATGCTTTATGGATGTCATGTAGAATATTTAATCCCACTTTAGGTTATAAACATGCTCATGCATATTTTATATATTATAAATTGTTATAATGTATGTTTAAATGCATGGAATTGTTTTCATATTTTTTAATATAAGTGTATATTAATTATATGAAAAATTGGAAAGCATGAAGCATGTCATTACTTAAATTAAATATAAATAGTTATGTTTAATGTGATGAATGAAGCATGCTTGATTGATTTTCTTGATTGGCTTATAATTGTTATATTAAAAGAAAATCAATATTGCATGAAGCATGAAACATCCATAGTTAATAATATAATTGTTATATTATTCATGCAATTAGTGTGGTTTAATTATTTAATTTGAATGAGATTGTTGAATGAATTAAACCCTAGATTCTTGATTATAGGATTAATCATTAAAATTTGAAATAGTTCTTTAATATTAATGATTAGAAACCGTCAATCTATAATCAAGATTTGGATGCAAACATAAAATCATAGGATAAATTGGATTAATCTTAAATTGTTTAAAATTAATTAGACCTAGATCAGTTTCTAATAGGATTAGAATCTTTTCTTACTTAGAATTAAAAATAGTTTTAATTGACTAAGTTGGAAAAACGTTGCTATGATTATAAGGGAACTCCACCGGTAATGTTCTGTCTAAGGCTGGGGGTATTTAAGTTGATGGTTTACGGAACACCTCCTACCTGGGAACTGACCTGGAATACCAGAGTTGAATTAATCATAGTTAAATGTTAGCATGCAATGTCACTAGGTTTATTAAAAGTGTTTAATGCACCTAGATCTTTAGAGTAAAGACCTTACATTACTGAGGTTATAAGGGAACTCTCTCGATAAAGTTCTGCCTAAGGCTGGGGGTATTTATGTTGACGGTTTACAGAACACCTAGGAACTGACCCGAACATTGAGTTGAATTAACCATAGTAATGTTGACTTGCAATGTTGGGTTTATTAAAAGAAGTTTAATTCACCCAATAGATTGCAGTTGAATCCTTTCCATAATTGTTATAATAGGATCAGACTTAGATAGATTGACTTAGCTGAATACTATCTAAGTTTAACAACCCTATATTAACCTTAGGACATTTTTCTGTGGGAGGAAAGTTACAAAACGAGATTTAAATCAAGTTTTGCTCCTATGTCCCTATATTCACAACGTGAGATTCATGCTCGGCTTCGAGTCGCTTTAGGAGCGGCCTCCCTTCGGAAAGTGTATGCATAAATCAATATCAAGGTGAATGGGAAACAATGTCTAGAGTAAGTGGGAGCGGGACACTTGTCAACGTATCCCTCGGTCTCCACCCATAGTTCACATCGTGAGAGTCCTATGATCCGCCTGCACGTTGTCTTGGCGCAACCATCCCTTGGGAGGGCCTGGTCATAGGATTCAGAACATCGTGAACTCCTGAAAAGGATAAGAGCTCCTAGGCTAATCACCAACAGTTGTCTTTCCCTTCGGTAGCCTGTTGGTGCGTGCCTCTGAGATCTGGAAGTGGGAGGGTTACACTTACGAGGATGAGTTAAAAGTGTTAACAAATCCTTGACCGAACAACGGTGGCTAATGTCTATAGGAATATGAGTTATTCTGGAATTAGAATTAGCTGAGAGGTGTCTCATCTCAAAGGAGGAGTGCCTGATCACCCTTCGGTGGCTGATATTCTAAACCTCTGAAACATCGTTGCAAAACTAAATCGATAGTTTTAGGGTTATGTGATTGTCTGTTTTGCTAAATTGATTGGATTGTGTGCAATTATTTTCTTGTATGATGGGTTAAGGCAAAGATAACTAATACGGTCATTGTTTAAATTACAGCAATGCCTTCCTCAATTGTCTCTCTGCTTAAAAATGAGAAATTAACCGACGAAAATTATGGTACGTGGAAGTCGAACCTGAATACGATTCTTGTTGTCGATGATCTGTGGTTCGTCTTAACGGAGGATTTTCCTCCAGCCCCTGCTCGTAATGCATCCCAAGTAGTTAAGGATGCTTACGACCGCTGGACAAAGGCCAATGATAAGACTCGCGTCTATATCCTAGCCAGCTTATCTGAAGTTTTGGCTAAAAGGCATGAGGGCATGGTAACAGCGAGGGAGATTATGAAGTCTCTCCAGGAGATGTTTGGACAACCGTCCTACCAACTCCACCATGACGCTCTCAAATACGTTTATAGCTGTCGCATGAAAGAGGGCACGTCTGTTCGGGAGCATGTCCTGGATATGATGGTCCAATTCAACGTGGCAGAGGGAAACGGGGCGGTCATAGATGAGCGTAGTCAGGTTGCATTCATCTTAAAATCTCTTCCGAAGAGTTTTCTGCAGTTTCGAAGCAATGCAATGATGAATAAAATAACATTCAACCTTACTAGCCTCCTGAATGAGCTAAAACTCTATCAGTCTCTTCTTAAGAACAAAGGACAGATAGAAGGATAGGCAAACGTTGTTCACTCTATAAGAAAGTTCGAGAAGGGTTCATCATCTGGAATTAAATCTGTAGCCACTTCTTCAAAGAAAACTCAGAAGAAGAAAGAAAACAAGGGGAAAGCTCCCAGTACTGCTGCTAAAAGCAAGGGAAAAGCCAAAGCTCAGCCAGATAAGGGCAAGTGTTTCCACTGCAATGTAGATGGACATTGGAAGAGAAACTGCCCAAAGTACCTTGTTGAGAAAAAGAAGGAAAATGAAGGTAAATTTGATTTACTGGTTTTAGAAACATGCCTGGTAAAACATGATGAGTTTACCTGGATACTTGATTCAGGAGCAACTAATCATGTTTGCTCTTCTTTTCAGGAAAATAGTTTCGTTCGGTAGTTGAACGATGGGGAAATGACACTCAGGGTCGGAACTGGAGAAGTCATTTCAGCTAAAGCAGTGGGAGCTGGGAAGTTATTTTTAGAAAGTTTGTTAATCGTTTCCAAGATTAAGAGGAACTTAATTTCTATTTTATGTTTGATTGAACAATCGTATACAGTTACTCTTGATATGAATGAAGCGTTCATTTATAAAAATGGTGTACTTATTTGTTCAGCCAAATTGGAAAATAACTTGTATGTTTTAAGACCAACCGAAAACAAAGCACTTTTAAATCACGAATTATTTAAAACTTCTGAAACTCAAAGAAAAAGGCAAAAGATTTCTCCAACAAGTAAAAATACTCATCTTTGGCATCTTAGACTTGGTCATATAAACATCGATAGGATCGGTCGTTTGGTAAAGAGTGAACTTCTAAGTAAGTTAGAAGATGATTCACTACCACCTTGTGAATCTTGTCTCGAGGGAAAAATGACCAAGAGACCCTTTACTGGAAAAGGTTACAGAGCCAAAGAGCCCTTAGAGTTAATACATTTGAATCTATGTGGTCCAATGAATGTAAAAGCTCGAGGAGGGTACGAATATTTCACCTCATTTGTAGATGATTATTCTAGATATGGTTACTTGTACCTAATGGGACACAAGTCTGAAGCCCTTGAAAAGTTTAAGGAGTTTAAGGTTGAAGTTGAAAACCTATTGGGTAAATCTATTAAAGTACTTCAATCTGATCGAGGAGGGGAGTATATGGATCAAAGATTCCAGGATTATATGATAGAACATGGAATCCAATCTCAACTCTCAGCCCCTGGTACACCTCAGCAGAATGGTGTGTCAGAAAGGAGAAATAAAACCTTGTTAGACATGGTTCGATCAATGATGAGCTATGTTCAATTGCCTAGCTCGTTTTGGGGGTATGCAGTAGAGACTGCAGTATACATCTTGAATAATGTTCCCTTGAAAAGTGTTTCTAAAACACCTTTCAAATTATGGAAGGGGCGTAAACCTAGTTTGCATCACTTTCGCATCTGGGGTTTTCCAACACACGTGCTTGTGAAAAATCCTAAGAAACTGGAACCTCGTTCAAAACTGTGCCAATTTGTTGGTTACCCTAAAGAAACGAGAGGTGGTTATTTCTATGACCCACAAGAAAATAAGGTGATTGTATCGAAAAACACCACTTTCTTAGAGGAAGACCACATGATAGATCGTAAACCACGCAGCAAAATAATATTAGGAGAAGCTACTGAAGAATCATCAAGAATTGTTGATGAAGTTGGACCTTCAACAAGGGTTGATGAAGGAATTAGTTCTTCAGATCCATCTCGTCCATCTCAAATGTTGGGAATGCCTCGACGCAATGGGAGGGTTGTATTACAACCTGACCGCTACTTGGGTTTAACTGAAACTCAGGTTGTCATACCTAATGATGGCATTGAGGATCCATCGTCCTATCGACAGACAATGAATGACGAAGATAAGGATGAATGGGTGAAAGCCATGAACCTGTAAATGGAGTCAATGCACTCCAATTCTGTATGGAAACTTACAGATCTACCAAATGGGGTAAAACACATAGGGTGCAAATGGATCTATAAGAGAAAAAGAGATGCAGTTGGAAAGGTACAGACCTTCAAAGCTAGACTAGTGGCAAAGGGTTATACCCAAAAGAAAGGGGTTGACTATGAGGAAACCTTTTCTTTGTAGGCATGTTAAAGTCCATAAGAATTCTCTTATCCATGGCCACATATTATGACTATGAAATATGGCAAATGCACGTCAAGACTGCCTTTCTGAATTGTAATCTTGAAGAGAATATCTTCATGTCTCAACCCGAAGGGTTCATAGCCCAAGGTCAGGAACAAAAGGTTTGTAAGCTCAATCGATCCATTTATGGATTGAAACAAGCGTCCAGATCATGGAACATTAGATTTGATACTGCAATCAAATCTTTTGGCTTTGACCAAAACGTTGATGAGCCTTGTGTGTACAAGAAAGTCAACAAAAGGAAAGTAGTTTTTCTAATACTTTATGTAGACGATATCCTACTCATTGGGAATGATGTAGGATACCTCACTGACATTAAGAAATGGCTAGCAGCCCAATTCCAAATGAAAGATCTGGGAGAGGCTCCATATGTTCTGGGAATCCAAATCATTAGAGATCGTAAGAACAAAACGCTAGCTCTGTCTCAATCAACGTATATTGATAAGATGTTGTCTCGATATTCGATGCAAAACTCCAAGAAGGGACTACTACCCTTCAGACATGGGGTACACCTGTCTAAGGAACAATCTCCTAAGACACCTCAAGAAGTTGAGAACATGAGACACATTCCCTACGCCTCAGCTGTGGGCAACTTAATGTATGTTATGCTCTGCACTAGGACTGACATATGTTATGCAGTGAGAGTAGTCAATAGGTATCAGTCTAATCCAAGGTCAGACCACTGGAGAGCGGTTAAGAATATCCTCAAGTATCTTCGGAGAACGAGGGACTACATGCTTGTGTATGGAGCTAAGGATTTGGACCACGAACAGGTTGTTCATTAGAGGAGAACTGGTACTTAAGGAAATAGAAGTAACCCAGGGGTAAACCGGTAATTTGACCCAGCTGGTGTTACAGACACTCGTGAAGGACTAACTAGTCGATATTGGTCTAGATCCGTGGACACATAAAATATGTCTGCAGTGAGAAGAGTGAAACTGTGAGTCTATAGTGGAATGAACACACAGTTAACGAATATTGATTAATGTGGTTAATGAGTTTGACCAATTAATCTCACATCGTTGGAGCTTCTGATCTGCAGGTCCATTAGGTCCCACTGATAGCTCATTAAGTAATTCGAGGCAACTAAGTAATAAATGTAAATTGAAAAGGTTCAATTTACTAAGGGAAAAAAATATAATATATATTGATATATTATTATGAGAGAAATTAATATTCGAAGAAATTCATGGAAGTTTGAAAGAGTTCAAATAATGAATTAATTAATTTAAGGCCTAAAATGTGTTTGGACAAATTAATTAATTCTAGGCCGGGAATTAAATATGTGATATTTAATTGGTGGTTAATTAATTAAAGAATTCATTGATTGGGAATTAATCAATTATGGAAATAATTAATCACTTAAGGAAGTGATTAATCATTTATGGAAATGATTTAATCACTTATGGAAGTAATTAGTCATTTGTGGAAAAGATTAATCAATTGTGGAATTGATTGATCATGATTGATTAAAAAAGGAATAAGATTGAATCAATTTTGGAAAAGATTGATTTAATTGAATATTTTATTCATGGCCTCTCTTTTATAAATAGAACACTAGACCTAATTGGTCCAGGACACTTGACACTTTGCTCTTGCTCTTAGACTCTCAAGACAAGACCAATAATTTTCTCTAGCCTCCCTCTTAGAGAAAGACTCCCACAAGTCTATTGCCTCCTAGACCTAGAGTCATACCGGTGTAACCTCTGTGGTTATTGTGTCATTCAAGAAGAATTTTCCAGCGATCAGGAGACAAATGAGGTTGCTGCGTTTTGTTCGTTGGAGCATCGTTGGCGAAGAACGGTCAAGTCTACAACAGAGGTTTGTAATGGTTCTTCCTCTTTTCTTTAGAAAAGTATGAAAATAAATTTGGATTTATTTTTCAGCATGTTTAAAATGATTTTCCAGCAACTTTAGAGTATGTTTAAAGTTTGATTGAGTTTCATAACGATATGTTAATGTTAATTAATTTACGGCGTAAGGTCCAATCGATGCGCTTCCGTTGCGTGGGGACTTTTATTCTCTTCAGTTGCCACTGCTGTGGAGGAAGGAAATACTCAAGAACCTGAAGTGCAAAACCCGGATACGGTTCAAGAAGAGAATGTTAGGGAAAATAAAGAAACAGAGACTGACGAAGTTCGAGGCGAACATGTTGGGTTTTATGCCCTAAAACTCGTAGATAGTGAATGTTACCGTTGACCGGATATTAATGAAATAATATTGATATATTTTTTCCATTAATTGTTATTAGTTATTTTATATTTGTCTAAATAATAACCCTAATCCAATAAACTAGACATCCAAGGCTGTAATATGAGCTTTGAACTATATGTAGTGACATATGGGATCATTGTTCAAGAAACAGCCTAAAGGGTCTATAGTATAGGGATAAGACTGGGTGCCTTATCCTGGTGACACTATGGATACGACCCACTTTGTATTTGATACAAACGTCGCGATCCAACGCGTTCGTGTAGGAGACATGCGAGTGGGGGTATCCTATGCAATGAGTTTGCATGAGACCGGACCGCGAAATAGTAACCACTGGTTATAACATCGTTAACTAGTTGGTTTTCTATTTCACTAGGACGGCGTAGACAACTTAGTCTTAATCCTGAGGTTATTATGGACTCCTGCTCATGAGAGATTGTCCTTTGATTTGTATGGGTGAAAGTGGCCAATACGCCGACTCAATAAGCCTACCACTTTGGGGACAAGACTGAATGGGGAGCTTGGAACATAATCGTACAAGATGGAATTCACTCCTTCCCGACTTTAGGGAAACAGATGAGTGTTCCCTTAAGTGGTTACTCCGAGTCTTTAACAAAGGGCCCTACCCTCTCAATGGCACGAGAGGGTTTTCTGTTTAATGGTTGGACCACAAACAGGTTGTTCATTAGAGGAGAATTGGTACTTAAGGAAATAGAGGTAACCTAGGGGTAAAACGGTAATTTGACCCAGTTGGTGTTACGGACACTCGTGAAGGACTAACTAGTCGATATTGGTCTAGATCCGTGGACACAGAAAATATGTCTGCAGTGAGAAGAGTGCAACTGTGAGTCTATAGTGGAATGTACACACAGTTAACGAATATTGATTAATGTGGTTAATGAGTTTGACCAATTAATCTCACATCGTTGGAGCTTCTGATCTGCATGTCCATTAGGTCCCACTGGTAGCTCGTAAAGTAATTTGAGGCAACTAAGTAATAAAAGTAAATTGAAAGTATTCAATTTATTAAGGGAAACAAATATAATATATATTGATATATTATTATGAGAGATTAATATTTGAAAATTCAAATATAAATTTATGGAAGTTTGAAAGAGTTCAAAATAATGAATTAATTAATTTAAGGCCTAAAATGTGTTTGGGCAAATTAATTAATTCTAGGTCGGGAATTAAATATGTGATATATAATTGGTGGTTAATTAATTAAAGAATTCATTAACCGAGAATTAATCAATTATGGAAATAATTAATCACTTAAGGAAGTGATTAATCATTTATCGAAATGATCTAACCACTTATGGAAGTAATTAGTCATTTGTGGAAAAGATTAATCAATTATGGAATTGATTGATCATGATTGATTAATTAAGGGATAAGATTGAATCAATTATGGAAAAGATTGATTTAATTGAATATTTTATTCATGGCCTCTCTTCTATAAATATTTAATTGAATAGTTGCTGCGTTTTCGTTCGTGGAGCGTCGTTGGCGAAGAACGGTCAAGTCTTCAACGAAGGTTTGTAACGGTTCTTCCTCTTTTCTTTAGAAAAGTTTTAAAAATAAATTTAGATTTATTTTAGCATGTTTAAACCAATTTTACAGCGGCTTTAAAGTTGTTTAATGTTTTGTTTGAGTTATCGTAACGGTATTTTAATGTTAATTAATATACGGCGTAAGGTCCAATCGATGCGCTTCCGCTGCGTGGGGACTTTTATTCCCTTCAGAACAAACCGCATAGGTGCCTGAAGAAGGGAATGAATATGGATCGGTGCAGGAGGCTCGGGTTGAAGTCATCATGCCTGAACTGCCAAAGAGGCGCCGCATTAAGCATAAGGCAGGCCGCATCAGGGTGATTCGGAATACCCCATCGCCTCTATCATCAGACTCTGAGGAAGAAAGAAGGGAAAGAGAGAAAAAAGAAGCTGAGGACAAAGTGAGAGAAGAAACAGAAAAGAGAGCTGAGGAAGAACAATTGCTCAAGCGAAGGGCGGAAAAGGGCAAAAACATTGCTGAAGCATCGGAGGAACACGATGAAATAGAAGAACAACAGTTACTATTTGATCGCTTCGCCAATAATTTTTCCAGAGCAAAATAAGCTGAGCTTCTGAAAAGAGATTTCTTGTTTGAGCGCTTTTTCAGCGGTGATCTTCCACAGTTTTTGAGGACCCGTATTGCAGACCACAATTGGGAGTTGTTTTGTGCGAAGCCTGAGTCTGTAAACACACAGGTGGTGCGTGAATTTTATGCTAACATTGACAAGGAGGATGGTTTCCAGGTAATTGTCCGAGGAGTCGAGGTAGATTGGAGTTCGAGTGCTATCAACACACTGTATAATCCTCAGAACTTCCCCCATGCGACATATAATGAGATGGTTGTGGTGCCATCTGATGAGCAACTATGTGATGCTATGCGGGAGGTAGGAATTGAAGGGGCACAATGGAAGTTATATAAAACTCAGAAGAAGACATTCCAGTCGGCTTATTTGAAAAGGGAAGCTAACACGTGGATGAAGGTGTACATATTACGCATGCGGAAGCAATTGAAGATCAAAAGCACTTAAGACATTCAATTTTACTCCTAAAGCATGAATGCTCTAGAAAAGACAGAATAGAGAGTTTAGAAAACACCAACCTTTGTAGCTCACTTATGTTGAACTCCTTGGGGTGTTTGTCTCTCCTATGCTCCTTGGACAACCTCTAGAGTCTTCCCCACTATACTCCGGGCCAAGAACGACTTGTGGGAGTCTATATAAGATAGGGAATGCGAAGGGAATGCTTGAAGCATCAAACAATGGAGAAGAATGAGAGATGAGAGAACTTTGAGTCCAAATTCTAGCAGAATAACATTAAGGAAATGGCTCTCTTGTGTTTGAATATGATTCAAACTCCTTTTAAAGACATTCTCCATGCAAAGCCAAGCCTCAAGACACAAGACACATGGTGTATTTGCAAGCTCAAGTGGATTCTAGGTGTACATTACACAAGACATGCAACAATGCATGAGTGAGTTGTCTTTCCACTTTGAATTATAATGCATTAAGTGGATTTCCAACTAAATCCACTAAATTCAAATTGAAATCAAATTTCAAGTTTGCAAATTACCCCCAATTTCAATTCTAAATTGAAATTGATTGCTTGGTAATTAATTTGAAAATTTTCAAATTAATTTTGATATGATTAATCTAATTAATCTTTGTTATCTTGTGCAATTCCATATATATGATTCCTAATACATATATATAGTATTCAAAACACTTTTAAATACTTCATCTCTCATTTTCTAATTTAATTCATAATTAAATTATTGTGTCAAACACAATTTACGATAATACCCATTTTCCCGATTTTGAACGATTCAAAGCTTCCTATCTTTTGTTCTAGGCTTAATTCCGATATGAGCTAGTAGGGGGACCTAATGGACCTATAGATCATGGGCTCCAACGATTCGAGGCTAACCGACTAATCTCATTGTCCAAGCTAGCCAACATTCGTTAACTATCGGGACACTTCACTATAGCCCGATAGTTGCACTCCCCTCACTATAGATATATTTCCATCCACTTGATTTAACCATGATTAGTAAGTCGATCCTTCACAGGTTGCTCGTAGCTATAGCTAGGACAATAAGTTGTTTTACCCCTATAGTACTTCTAGTTTCTTAAGTCCCACTGATCCTCTAATGAACAATTGGTTTATGGTCCAACCAATAAACCGAGTCCCTCTTGGGCCAATGAGAGGGCGGGATCCCTATGTTCAAGCCCCGGAGTCAGCACTTAAGGGAACAACCTCTCTACTATCCCTTATTCGGGTAGGAGTGAAATCCTTCTTGCACGACTATGTCCCTAGCTATCTACCCGTTCCTATCCCTAAAATGGGAGGCTTATTGAGTCGGCAATACTGAGCCAATCTCACCTATGCAGATCTAAGGATAAGCCCGAATAAACAGGAGTTCATAGTTAGCTCAGGATTAAGATCGAGTTACCTAGGTCATCACATGAAATAGTCAGTCTCGTCAGTAAACGGTGTTATAAAGCGAGAGCGACTTATTTCTCGGTCCTGGTCTTATGCAAACTCATTGCATAGGACACCCCCACTCGCATGTCTCTACATGGACGATTTAGGATCACATCGTCTATACCATCTATAAAGTGGGTCGCGTCTCATAGTGTCTCCAGAATAAGGTACCCAACCCTATTCCTATACTATAGACCGTTTTGGCTATTACTCAAGCTTGATCCACTTTTATGTCTCTACATAAAGCTCAAGTGTTCATCCTATAGTCATGGATCTTAGTTTATTGGATTTGGGTTACATATGTGCAATTTAATTTATTCAGTAATGACTTTTACTGAATCAATCTCGATAACACCTTTATTGAATAAGTATATAATTCGTTTAACATTCATTATCTACGAGTTTTAGGGCACCAATCCCAACAATCTCGCACTTGAACTAAAACTCTAGTTTAGTGGGATGTACTATAATCTATAACAGCAGTGGATGAATAAATACTTGTATTAATAACAGAGTAAAAATACAATAAACTAGGGCATCTAAATACCCAGTATACTAAGGTATCGATATACCGGTTACAATTCTCCCACTTGACCTAGATTATTTCTCGTACATATCTCGCAGACCTAGACCTTCTAGATGACTCTCGAACACTTTAGCCGTGAGAGCCTTCGTGAATGGATCAGCAATGTTGTGCTCCGACGCTATCTTCGTGACGATCACGTCTCCTCGGTGCACAATCTCCCTAATGAGATGGTATTTCCTTTCGATGTGCTTGCCTCTCTTATTGCTGCGAGGTTCCTTTGAGTTTGAAACTGCGCCGCTATTATCACAATACAAGGTGATAGGCAGATGCATATTTGGAACGACTTCCAAGTCAGTTAGGAACTTCCTGAGCCATACTGCCTCTTTTGCTGCTTCGCAAGCGGCTACATATTCGGCCTCCATGGTCGAGTTTGCAATGCATCCTTGCTTGATGCTGCGCCATACTATTGCTCCTCCATTTGGAGTGAATACTGACCCCGATGTAGATTTCCTCGAATCTTTATCAGTTTGAAAGTCAGAATCAGTGTATCCTGTAAGAATCAAATCCTTCGAACCATACACGAGCATATAGTCCCTCGTTCTCCTTAGATATTTGAGAATACTTTTAACGGCTGTCCAATGATCAAATCCTGGATTGGATTGATATCTACTGACAATCCCTATTGCATAACAAATGTCAGGCCTTGTACACAACATGACATACATTAGGCTACCTACTGCAGAGGCATAGGGAAAACGTCTCATGTCCTCAACTTCTTGAGGTGTTTGAGGACACTGTTCCTTAGACAAGTTAATTCCGTGCCTGAAAGGTAATAATCCTTTCTTGGAATTATGCATTTTATATCTAACCAACAATTTGTCGATATAAGACGCTTGAGACAGGGCTAGCGTTTTGTTCTTTCGGTTTCGAACAATTTGGATTCCTAGAACAAATTGTGCCTCACCCAAATCTTTCATTTGGAATTGAGTTGCTAGCCATAGTTTAATGTCAGTTAGATAACCTACATCCACATACAGTACTAAGAAAGCTATAGAGTTGTCGATGATCCTTTTGTAAACACAAGGCTCATCAACGTTTTGTTCAAAGCCATAAGATTTGATCGCAGTATCAAATCTTATATTCCAGGATCTAGACGCTTGTTTTAATCCATAAATGGATCGTTTAAGCTTGCAAACTTTTTGCTCTTGACCTGAGCTATGAACCCCTCTGGCTGAGACATGTAGATACTTTCTTCAAGATTACCGTTCAGAAAGGCAGTCTTGACATCCATTTGCCATATTTCATCATCGTAAAACGTGGCAATGGATAAAAGTATCCGGATCGACTTTAACATGGCAACAGGGGAGAAGGTTTCTTCATAGTCAATCCCCTCCCGCTGGGTAAAACCCTTTGCCATAAGTCGTGCCTTAAAGGTCTGTACCTTTCCAGCAGCATCTCGTTTTCTCTTGTAGATCCATTTTCACGCTATGGGTCTAACCCCTTCGGGTTGATCTAAAAGATCCCATACTGAATTAAAATGCATGGACTCGATCTCTAAGTCCATGGCTTTAATCCACTCGTTCTTGTCAACGTCATCCATTGCCTGTTTAAAGGTTAATGGATCCTCGATCCCGTCATCAGGTATGACGACTGGAGTTTCAGTTAAAGCCAAATAGCGATCAGGCTGTCTAACAACCCTCCCACTATGTCGAGGTCCTCTTATTTCTTGAGAAGGACGTGATTGACTCGAGGTGCCAGTATCATCAACAACTCTTGTTGATGTTTCTGTAGCTTCGTTAGATAGTTCACTTAAAACGACTTTACTACGTGGCTTGTGATCTCTGAGGTGGTCTTCTTCTAGGAATGTAGCATTTGTCGATACAAGTACTTTATTTTCCTCTGGATCGAAGAAGTATCCACCTCTCGTTTCTTTGTTATAGCCTATAAATAGGCAAAATCTAGAACGAGGCTCCAATTTCTTTGGGTTTGCTTCTAGCACGTATGCAGGACATCCCCAAATTCTGAAATGTCGTAAACTAGCTTTACGACCTTTCCAGAGCTCAAATGGTGTTTCAGAAACACTCTTTGAGGGAACTACGTTCAAGATATAAACTGCAGTCTCTACTGCATAACCCCAAAACGAGTTAGGCAACTGAGCATAACTCATCATCGAACGAACCATGTCCAACAAGGTTCTGTTTCTCCTTTCTGATACACCATTTTGTTGAGGTGTACCAGGGGCTGAGAGTTGGGACGTAATTCCATGCTCTATCAAATAGTCTTGAAAAGTTAAGTCCATATACTCTCCACCTCGATCGGATCGAAGTGTTTTTATCGTCTTACCTAATAGGTTCTCAACCTCGGCCTTATACTCCTTGAACTTTTCAAAAGCTTCGGACTTATGATGCATCAGGTAGAGATAGCCATACCTCGAATAATCATCAATGAAACTGATGAAATATTCGTACCCTCCTCGAGCTCTAATGTTCATTGGTCCACAGAGGTCCGAATGAATGAGCTCTAAGGGCTCTTTGGCACGATAACCTTTTCCGGTAAAAGGTCGTTTTGTCATCTTGCCCTCAAGGCATGATTCACAAGGAGGCAACGAGTCGTCTTCTAACTTGTTTAGAAGTCCACTTTTGACCAATCTCCCAATCCTATTGAGGTTGATATGGCCTAACCTCAAGTGCCAGAGATAGGTATCTTGAGAAACTCTTCGCTTTTTAGGTTGAGTCTCAGCGGTTTTAAACATCTCGTGATTTAAAATAGATTTAGACTCAATTGGTCTCAAAACATATAATTTATTCTTCAAGTTTGCAGATCAAACATGAATACCTGTTTTAGTTATGAACGCTTCATTAACAGAAAAAGAAATTGAGTAACCTTGTTCTAATAAACAAGATAAAGAAATCAAATTTCTTTTAATCTTCGGAAGTATGTACACATTATCTAATATCATGTAGCGTTCCTTGGTGAAGAATAATTTTATGTCTCCCACTGCAATAGCCGAGATGACTTCTCCTGTTCCAACTTTAAGAGTCATCTCTCCAGCTATTAGATGTTGCCAGGAACTCATTCCTTGAAATGAAGAACATACGTGATTAGTGGCACCTGAATCGAGTATCCAGGCAGAATCGTCGTTTTCCACTAAACACGTTTCCAAGACTAATAAATCACATTTAGAGTCGTGGATCATGTTTTTCTTGGCTACGCAGTTTGTTTGAGGACATTCCTCAGTTGAGACCAAACCTAAATTCTTTGCCACGTGTTTAGCGTTTAAGCAAGTATTCTTAGTCGAATGTACTAAACCGTTTGATTTGGCATATGACAAAGCACATACGTTTTTCGACATATTGCTGAAACAAACAAATTAATCTCTACTAGAAACAATCTCGGCCCATATATACAAATGATTTATTTTGCAACGATACTTCAGGGGTTTAGAATAATCGCTACCGTAGGGCAGTCAGCTACTTCTCCTCTGAATCGAGACAATCTCGGCCAAATACTATTCCCAGAATAACTCTTACTCCAATAGTTATTAGCTAACGTTAATTTGGTCAAGACCATCTTGTAAGTGTTACCCATCATTTTCAGACTGCAGAGGGTGGCCCCAACAATGCCATCGTAGGGAAGAGCTAATGTTGGGAATGGCCCTAGGAAACCCGATCCATTTTTGGAGTTTGCGTTGTTCCGAATCCCATGCGCAAGCCCTCCGTAAGGTGATCACTCCCAGGGCGACTCGCAGGCAGCGCATAGGAATCTCACGGTGCAACCTAATGATGGAGACCGCAGGATACGTTTGACACGTTTCCTTCTCCCACTTACTATGAACACTTTCCCCATTCACCTTGATATTAACCCATGCAAACACCATCCGTAGGGTGACGCTCCCAGGGCGCCTCGAGGCCAAGCATGGATCTCACGGTGTGAACTCAGGGGGACGTGAGAGTAGAAACTTAATATGAATATTTTGTTTCTATACTTTTCCTCCCACTAAAGTGTCGTAAAGTTTTAGGGTCTATTACTTAGGTAAATTCCGGCTAAATGAATCTATCTAAGTTTATGCCTTATTAAACAAGGTCTTTACACTAAATGTCTAGGTGAATTAAACTCTTTTAATAACCTAGTGACATTACATGCTAGTAAGACTTTGGTTAATTCAACTCAGGTTCCGAACCATTTGCCGGGAGAGTTCCCTTATAACCAAGGTCTTATGTCCTACTTACTCAAATTTTAAAACTATTTTAAAAAAAAAAAACTAAGACATATTTCTAATTCTATTAGAAAAGGCGATCTTAGATCTATTTCATTTTAAACCATTTAAAGAATGATAAGATCCTAAGATCCTATGTTAGCATGCAACTCTTTATTATAGGTTTTATGGATTGTATTCATTAACTATTATAACTCTTATAACTTTAAATGAATTAAACCTATAACATGCTTTCTAATGGTGTTTAAAAGCATATAACAATCAATCATTCAAGTTATAAGAAAAGCACCATTTAGAAACAACCTATGTCTAGGTTTGTATAACGTTTTATACTACGATGTCTAGGTGATAACACTTTAAAACCTCACACCGCTCACGCATGCTCATAAAACTCGAGTTAACTTAACTCAAGAACCGACTCGATGCCCAGGTAGGAGGTGTTCCGTAAACCGTCAACTTAAATACCTCCAACCTTAGACAGCATCTTGTCGGGTGAGTTCTCTCGTAACCATTGTTTTACAAGATATCGACCTAAACTATGCAAGTTGATCGAATCGTTGAAGGTTCATTAACCTAAGTGAGCATGCACTTAATCATGTTATAGATTTTAGATTTCTATCTCTTTTTATAACAATTATAAAAACAATCCATAACAAGCCTAATTTGAGAATAACACTTATAATCAAACTAATGAAATTTCATGCTTCATGCTTGGTTAATTTTATCAATTAATAATTATAACTATTATAAGAATAATCAATTTTAATTAACCATTCAAGCATGAATCTCCCTAAATTAATACAACACTTATATTAATTAAACATGAAATTTCCCTCATGCATTTGAATTAATCAATAACACTTATTAAAATTAAACAAATGCATGAATATGCTTTCCTATGGCGGGGTTTTAAAACTATATGGCATGCTCATAATGCACATACATCCATTTAACTAAATCATACATTCACAATGCATAAAGTAATTAAATCAAGCTAAAATGGAATAGTTTGGCAATTTTTAAAAAAACACAAGCAATTTCACTAATCATTACAATAATAATTAATAAATAAACTTGCAAAACGCCCGAGCTTCACGAACCATCCCGAACCGCTCATCCAAGCAATGAACCGGTCATGCAATGAGTGAAATGAGGCTGCAACAGACCGAGCCGGACCAAAAGGCAGCAGCTGAACCGGAATGAAAAAAAACTGCTGCTCGAATTAAAAAACAGCTTGCTGGAATTTTCATTTTCTGCTGCGTCTTCTCCGGTTTTTCTTCAATTTTACAGCCTATATGGACTCTAACGACTCTATAAAAATTACAGACTATAGTACACACATTAATGCTCTTACATATCCGAGCAATTACAATTTCATGAAGGTTTGAATGCTCAAAAAATTGCCAAACCAGAACATTTCCATTTTAGCACACAGAAAATTCAATTTCAAAATGGTACCCACCAAAGCAAAATTAAAACGAATTAAGAGCTCTAATCATGCTCTGATACCAATTGAAGGTGTACATATTACACATGCGGAAGCAATTGAAGATCGAAAGCACTTAAGACATTCAATTTTACTCCTAAAGCATGCATGTTCTAGAAAAGACAGAATAGAGAGTTTAGAAAACACCAACCTTTGTAGCTCACTTATGTTGAACTCCTTGTGGTGTTTGCCTCTCCTAAGCTCCTTGGACAACCTCTAGAGTCTTCCCCACTATACTCCGGGCCAAGAATGACTTGTGGGAGTCTATATAAGATAGGGAATGGGAAGGGAATGCTTGAATCATCAAACAATGGAGAAGAATGAGAGATGAGAGAACTTTGAGTCCAAATTCCAGCAGCATAACATTAAGGAAATGGCTCTCTTGTGTTTGAATATGATTCAAACTCCTTTTAAAGACATTCTCCATGCAAAGCCAGGCCTCAAGACACAAGACACATGGTGTATTTGCAAGCTCAAGTGGATTCTAGGTGGACATTACACAAGACATGCAACAATGCATGAGTGAGTTGTCTTTCCACTTTGAATGATCATGCATTAAGTGGATTTCCAACTAAATCCACTAAATTCAAATTGAAATCAAATTTAAAGCTTGCAAATTACCCCCAATTTCAAATCTAAATTGAAATTGATTGCTTGGTAATTAATTTGAAAATTTTCTAATTAATTTTGATATGATTAATCTAATTAATCTTTGTAATCTTGTGCAATTCCATATATATGATTCCTAATACATATATATAGTATTCAAAACACTTTTAAATACTTCATCTCTCATTTTCTAATTTAATTCATAATTAAATTATTGTGTCAAACACAATTTACGATAATACCCTTTTTCCCGATTTTGAACGATTCAATGCTTCCTTTCTTTTGTTCTAGGCTTAATTCCGATATGAGCTAGTAGGGGGACCTAATGGACCTATAGATCATGGGCTCCAACGATTCGAGGCTAACCGACTAATCTCATTGTCCAAGCTAGCCAACATTCGTTAACTATCGGGACACTCCACTATAGCCCGATAGTTGCACTCCCCTCACTATAGATATATTTCCGTCCACATGATTTAACCATGATTAGTAAGTCGATCCTTCACAGGTTGTTCGTAGCTATAGTTAGGTCAATAAGCCGTTTTACCCCTATAGTACTTATAGTTCCTTAAGTCTCACTGATCCTCTAATGAACAATTGGTTTATGGTCCAACCAATAAACCGAGTCCCTCTCGGGCCAATGAGAGGGCGGGATCCCTATGTTCAAGCCCCGGAGTCAGCACTTAAGGGAACAACCTCTCTACTATCCCTTATTCGGGTAGGAGTGAATTCCTTCTTGCACGACTATGTCCCTAGCTATCTACCCGTTCCTATCCCTGAAATGGGAGGCTTATTGAGTCGGCGATACTGAGCCACTCTCACCTATGCCGATCTAAGGATAAGCCCGAATTAACAGGAGTTCATAGTTAGCTCAGGATTAAGATCGAGTTACCTAGGTCATCGCATGAAATAGTCAGTCTCGTCAGTAAACGGTGTTATAAAGCGAGAGCGACTTATTTCTCGGTCCTGGTCTTATGCAAACTCATTGCATAGGACACCCCCACTTGCATGTCTCTACATGGACGATTTAGGATCACATCGTCTATACCATCTATAAAGTGGGCCGCGTCTCACAGTGTCTCCAGAATAAGGTACCCAACCCTATTCCTATATTATAGACCGTTTTGGCTATTACTCAAGCTTGATCCACTTTTATTTCTCTACATAAAGCTCAAGTGTTCATCCTATAGCCATGGATCTTAGTTTATTGGATTTGGGTTATATATTTGCAATTTAATTTATTCAGTAATGACTTTTACTGAATCAATCTCGATAACACCTTTATCGAATAAGTATATAATTCGTTTAACATTCATTATCTACGAGTTTTAGGGCACCAATCCCAACAGTGGATGAGATTTATTAGACAAAGGATGCTTCCAACAACACATGACTCGACAATCTCCAGGGAACGGGTTCTCCTAGCTTTTGCCATCTTGCGGTCTCTCAGTATTAACGTAGGGAGGATCATTGCGAGTGAAATTTCTGGTTGCTGGAAAAAAAAACTGGGGAAGCTGTTCTTCCCAAATACAATTACAATGCTTTGCAGAAAAGCATGGGTTTCAGTGGATGAGGGATATGTGATTCTGTTTGACAAAGGGATCATCGACACGCCCAATTTGGCACGGCTCCAACGCATGCAGTAAGGTACGTCAATGTGGGCTTATCTACGACATTAACACGATTCTAGAACAACTCGCACTTTCGGCCAGTAGGCAGGAGTTTGCTTAAAGGCAAACTTTAACCTTCTGGAACTACGTTAAGAATCGGGATGCCGGCTTAAAGAGGGCGTTGCAAGAGAATTTTTCAAAACCATGCCCAACCCTTCCCATATTCCCTGACGATCTGTTGAACCCCTGGATTCCGCCCCCACCTGCTGAAAGAGGAGAAGAGAATGATGATGAAGAGCAGGGTCAGGAAGATTGATGGATGAGATGATCTTCAGCGAGCATTACTTTTGTTCCTAAAATTTTGTTTGCTCGTGCATATCTGACCTCGTTTGCTTGTTTCTTTTTAATTTTTTTTCTTTAAAAATATATCTCGGCTATGTACTTTCTTTTCTTATGTTTTTAATGAAATTTCTAGATGTTTTCATTCCATGAGCACTGACTAAATCTAACTTAACTATTTTCTTCTGAATTTTTGAAGCTTGGACTGATTACGCTTAATTAGATCAAGGTATTCTGATCTCCAGAAACCTTTTGCTTGAGCATTTCTTCTAGCCTGGACCGTTGTTGCGACAAAGAAGATTTTGGAGGTAGTGTTGACTTATATGATCCACTTTAAGCTTAGTTCTAGTCCCACGCTTAGTTTAAAATTCAGATAGAAAAATTTAAGTTTGGGGGTATAATTGCTTAATTGATGATTCATTGGGGAAAATGAATAATTTAAGTTTGGGGGACTTTTTGCTACTCCAATTGTTTTGTTTTAGCATTCCTCTCCTTCAAGTAAAAATTTGCTAGGTTATTGAGTAACCGGGGACATTTGTGATACCCACAGGTTGTCTTCACGTCAAAAGATGACCTAGGAAATGTAAAAAAATGAGAAAAATTATTTTGCTGAGAAAATTCATGGAGAAAAAGTTTTGAAGGATGAATGATGATCCAGTAGTTTTTCTGTCTCCCAGAACTTAGGTGAGCTTCATCATAAAATGTTGTCATTCTGAGGGACAAGAGATAGAATAACTAAGAATTTTTTAGCTTTATAATGAGTATTGAGCCTAGTTGGTGATGAGTTTGAGGACATGGTATACTGCACCATAAAGTGGGTCATCCCATGCTTAAAAGCTTATGACTGTAGGGCTGCTTAAAGTCTGAAGAATAGAAATATAAACCTCTTAAAAATGTGTCTGATAATAGAGCTAGGTTGTGGTAAGTTCGTAGGAATGAGTTAAAAGTGGTGATTGTTTGTCCATGCCGAAGGAATCATTTTGCTGCAGCAGAGCTCGGTTTTGCAGAGTGCTCAGGTAAATGTTAAAGGTAGTGTTGGACAATCTGGTTGGATCAAGCTATTTATTGTCTAGTGTTTTGAATTCTTGAAGGAAGGTTGGTTAGTATTGCTCGGGACACGCAATAGTTCAAGTTTGGGGGTGTGATAACTACCCAAAAGGTAGTTATTTAGACCTCATTTATATTGGGATTTGTGTGTCCTTTGTGTTTAATAGGGTTGGTTTTAGATAGATATTACATGTTTTAACCCATTAGGTAGAATGGAAGCTTTGGAAAACATTTTGTGCAGATTAATGTTGTTGGGCGACTGGAGGGAACAAATTTTGTGCTGCAGCAAAACTGGGAACATAACTGCCACATCACAGCTCATTAGCCAACTTCATGAACCGACTTCGGTTGAGTTATTTTCGGGATAAAGGAGCAAGGAAAGCCCTACACGTGACCAAGTTGACCTTATTTAAGCCTCCTATCCTTCTATAAAAGGAAGTAGCCGTCCAAGTCAAAAGTATTCCAACTTTCCTTGGAAGCAGAGTAGTATAGAGAGATTGGAGATTACCAAGAACACCATCATCCGCAAGCTGATTAAGGAGATTAGTATTTTCTTTATTATCTTGTGATTATGGACATGCCTACTCATATCGTAATTCGTGTTTCCATGTTTATTATGAACTAAGTAGTTTTAGGTGTTGGTTAGAAACATGTAGTTGTTGTGCTTATACTTTAGTAATATATTGATTATTGCATATTGGTTAATTGTTGTGCCTATTTACATTTTATTCCCGCCTGGCCAGCCGGTGTGAATACCTCTCTCTAGTTTCAGAGATGATTTAGAGAGTGTGTGGCAATTATCCACACTACGATCATTGTGTATTGGTGAACGCCAGTGACTGAGCTAGGGATAGCCAGTCGCCTAGTGCTTGATCAGTCGTACTTCATTGGGGTTGAAACACATTCCAAAAGATTCGGAGTTCCGGGATGAATCTGAAGGTTTACATATTACACATGCAGAAGCAATTGAAGATCGAAAGCACTTAAGACATTCAATTTTACTCCTAAAGCATGCATGTTCTAGAAAAGACAGAATAGAGAGTTTAGAAAACACCAACCTTTGTAGCTCACTTATGTTGAACTCCTTGTGGTGTTTGCCTCTCCTATGCTCATTGGACAACCTCTAGAGTCTTCCCCACTATACTCCGGGCCAAGAACGACTTGTGGGAGTCTATATAAGATAGGGAATGGGAAGGGAATGCTTGAAGCATCAAAAAATGGAGAAGAATGAGAGATGAGAGAACTTTGAGTCCAAATTCCAGCAGCATAACATTAAGGAAATGGCTCACTTGTGTTTGAATATGATTCAAACTCCTTTTAAATACATTCTCCATGCAAAGCCAAGCCTCAAGACACAAGACACATGGTGTATTTGCAAGCTCAAGTGGATTCTAGGTGTACATTACACAAGACATGCAACAATGCATGAGTGAGTTGTCTTTCCACTTTGAATGATCATGCATTAAGTGGATTTCCAACTAAATCCACTAAATTCAAATTGAAATCAAATTTCTAGCTTGCAAATTACCCCCAATTTCAATTTTAATTGCAATTGATTGCTTGGTAATTAATTTGAAAGTTTTCAAATTAATTTTGATATGATTAATCTAATTAATCTTTGTTATCTTGTGCAATTCCATATATATGATTCCTAATACATATATATAGTATTCAAAACACTTTTAAATACTTCATCTCTCATTTTCTAATTTAATTCATAATTAAATTATTGTCTCAAACACAATTTACGATAATACCCTTTTTTCTCGATTTTGAACGATTCAAAGCTTCCTATCTTTTGTTCTAGGCTTAATTCCGATATGAGCTAGTAGGGGGACCTAATGGACCTATAGATCATGGGCTCCAACGATTCGAGGCTAACCGACTAATCTCATTGTCCAAGCTAGCCAACATTCGTTAACTATCGGGACACTCCACTATAGCCCGATAGTTGCACTCCCCTCACTATAGATATATTTCCGTCCACTTGATTTAACCATGATTAGTAAATCGATCCTTCACAGGTTGTTCGTAGCTATAGCTAGGTCAATAAGCCGTTTTACCCCTATAGTACTTCTAGTTCCTTAAGTCCCACTGATCCTCTAATGAACAATTGGTTTGTGGTCCAACCAATAAACCGAGTCCCTCTCGGGCCAATGAGAGATGTGATCCCTTTGTTCAAGCCCCGGAGTCAGCACTTAAGGGAACAACCTCTCTACTATCCCTTATTCGGGTAGGAGTGAATTCCTTCTTGCACGACTATGTCCCCAGCTAACTACCCATTCCTATCCCTGAAATTGGAGGTTTATTGAGTCGGCGATACTGAGCCACTCTCACCTATGCAGATCTAAGGATAAGCTCGAATAAACAGGAGTTCATTGTTAGCTCAGGATTAAGATCGAGTTACCTAGGTCATCACATGAAATAGTCAGTCTGGTCAGTAAACGATGTTATAAAGCGAGAGCGACTTATATCTCGGTCCTGGTCTTATGCAAACTCATTGCATAGGACACCCCCACTCGCATGTCTCTACATGGACAATTTAGGATCACATCGTCTATACCATCTATAAAGTGGGTCGCGTCTCATAGTGTCTCCAGAATAAGGTACCCAACCCTATTCCTATACTATAGACCGTTTTGGCTATTACTCAAGCTTGATCCACTTTTATGTCTCTACATAAAGCTCAAGTGTTCAACCTATAGCCATGGATCTTAGTTTATTGGATTTGGGTTATATATGTGCAATTTAATTTATTCAGTAATGACTTTTACTGAATCAATCTCGATAATACCTTTATCGAATAAGTATATAATTCGTTTAACATTCATTATCTACGAGTTTTAGGGCACCAATCCCAACAATCTCCCACTTGAACTAAAACTCTAGTTTAGTGGGATGTACTATAATCTATAACAGCAGTGGATGAATAAATACTTGTATTAATAACGGAGTAAAAATACAATAAACTAGGTCATCTAAATACCCAGTATACTAAGGTATCGATATACCGGTTACAATTCTCCCACTTGACCTAGATTATTTCTCGTACATATCTCGCAGACCTAGACTTTCTAGATGACTCTCGAACACTTTAGCCGTGAGAGCCTTCGTGAATGGATCAGCAATGTTGTGCTCCGACGCTATCTTCGTGACGATCACGTCTTCTCGGTGCACAATCTCCCTAATGAGATGGTATTTCCTTTCGATGTGCTTGCCTCTCTTATGGCTGCGAGGTTCCTTTGAGTTTGCAACTGCGCCGCTATTATCACAATACAAGGTGATAGGAAGATGCATATTTGGAACGACTTCCAAGTCAGTTAGGAACTTCCTGAGCCATACTGCCTCTTTTGCTGCTTCGCAAGTGGCTACATATTCGGCCTCCATGGTCGAGTCTGCAATGCATCCTTGCTTGATGTTGCGCCATACTATTGCTCCTCCATTTAGAGTGAATACTGACCCCGATGTAGATTTCCTCGAATCTTTATCAGTTTGAAAGTCAGAATCAGTGTATCCTGTAAGGATCAAATCCTTCGAACCATACACGAGCATATAGTCCCTCGTTCTCCTTAGATATTTGAGGATACTTTTAACGGCTTTCCAATGATCAGATCCTGGATTGGATTGATATCTACTGACAATCCCTACTACATAACAAATGTCAGGCCTTGTACACAACATGGCATACATTAGGCTACCTACTGCAGAGGCATAGGGAAAACGTCTCATGTCCTCAACTTTTTGAGGTGTCTGAGGACACTGTTCCTTAGACATGTTAATTCCGTGCCTGAAAGGTAATAGTCCTTTCTTGGAATTTTGCATTTTATATCTAACTAACAATTTGTTGATATAAGACGCTTGAGACAGGGCTAGCGTTTTGTTCTTTCGGTTTCGAACAATTTGGATTCCTAGAACAAATTGTGCCTCACCCAAACCTTTCATTTGGAATTGAGTTGCTAGCCATAGTTTAATGTCAGTTAGATAACCTACATCATTCCCGATGAGTAGGATATCATCCACATACAGTACTAAGAAAGCTATAGAGCTGTTGATGATCCTTTTGTAAACACAAGGCTCATCAACGTTTTGTTCAAAGCCATAAGATTTGATCGCAATATCAAATCTTATATTCCCGGATCTAGACGCTTGTTTTAATCCATAAATGGATCGTTTAAGCTTGCAAACTTTTTGCTCTTGATCCTGAGCTATGAACCCCTCTGGCTGAGACATGTAGATACTTTCTTCAAGATTACCGTTCAGAAAGGCAGTCTTGACATTCATTTGCCATATTTCATAATCGTAAAACGTGGCAATGGATAAAAGTATCCGGATCGACTTTAACATGGCAACAGGGGAGAAGGTTTCTTCATAGTCAATCCCCTCCCGCTGGGTAAAACCCTTTGCCACAAGTCGTGCCTTAAAGGTCTGTACCTTTCCAGCAACGTCTCGTTTTCTCTTGTAGATCCATTTGCACCCTATGGGTCTAACCCCTTCAGGTTGATCTACAAGATCCCAAACTTAATTAAAATGCATGGACTCGATCTCTAAGTCCATGGCTTTAATCCACTCGTTCTTGTCAACGTCATCCATTGCCTGTTTAAAGGTTAATGGATCCTCGATCCCGTCATCAGGTATGACGACTGGAGTTTCAGTTAAACCCAAATAGCGATCAGGCTGTCTAACAACCCTCCCACTACGTCGAGGTCCTCTTATTTCTTGAGAAGGACGTGATTGACTCGAGGTGCCAGTATCATCAACAACTCTTGTTGATGTTTCTGTAGCTTCGTTAGATAGTTCACGTAAAACGACTTTACTACGTGGCTTGTGATCTCTGAGGTGGTCTTCTTCTAGGAATGTAGCATTTGTCGATACAAGTACTTTATTTTCCTTTGGATCGAAGAAGTATCCACCTCTCGTTTCTTTGGGATAGCCTATAAATAGGCAAAATCTAGAACGAGGCTCCAATTTCTTTGGGTTTGCTTCTAGCACGTATGCAGGACATCCCCAAATTCTGAAATGTCGTAAACTAGCTTTACGACCTTTCTAGAGCTCAAATGGTGTTTCAGAAACACTCTTTGAGGGAACTACGTTCAAGATATAAACTGCAGTCTCTACTGCATAACCCCAAAACGAGTTAGGCAACTGAGCATAACTCATCATCGAACGAACCATGTCCAACAAGGTTCTGTTTCTCCTTTCTGATA
Organism: Luffa acutangula; assembly: GCA_036850905.1. Classification (NCBI taxonomy): domain Eukaryota; kingdom Viridiplantae; phylum Streptophyta; class Magnoliopsida; order Cucurbitales; family Cucurbitaceae; genus Luffa; species Luffa acutangula. The sequence goes on from CM072087.1 coordinate 23,198,156, forward strand.
CACCATTTTGTTGAGGTGTACCAGGGGCTGAGAGTTGGGACGTAATTCCATGCTCTATCAAATAGTCTTGAAAACTTAAGTCCATATACTCTCCACCTCGATCGGATCGAAGTGTTTTTATCGTCTTACCTAATAGGTTCTCAACCTTGGCCTTATCCTCCTTGAACTTTTCAAAAGCTTCGGACTTATGATGCATCAGGTAGAGATAACCATACCTCGAATAATCATCAATGAAACTGATGAAATATTCGTACCCTCCTCGAGCTCTAATGTTCATTGGTCCACAGAGGTCCGAATGAATGAGCTCTAAGGGCTCTTTGGCACGATAACCTTTTCCGCTAAAAGGTCGTTTTGTCATCTTTCCCTCAAGGCATGATTCACAAGGAGGCAACGAGTCGTCTTCTAACTTGTTTAGAAGTCCACTCTTGACCAATCTCCCAATCCTATTGAGGTTGATATGGCCTAACCTCAAGTGCCAGAGATAGGTATCTTGAGAAACTCTTCGCTTTTTAGGTTGAGTCTCAGCGGTTTTAAACATCTCGTGATTTAAAATAGGTTTATACTCAATTGGTCTCAAAACATATAATTTATTCTTCAAGTTTGTAGAGCAAACATCAATACCTCTTTTAGCTATGAACGCTTCATTAACAGAAAAAGAAATTGAGTAACCTTGTTCTAATAAACAAGATAAAGAAATCAAATCTCTTTTAATCTTCGGAACTATGTACACATTATCTAATATCATGTAGCGTTCCTTGGTGAAGAATAATTTTATGTCTCCCACTGTAATAGCCGAGATGACTTCTCCTGTTCCATCTTTAAGAGTCATCTCTCCAGCTATTAGCTGTTGCCAGGAACTCATTCCTTGAAATGAAGAACATACGTGATTAGTGGCACCTGAATCGAGTATCCAGGCAGAATCGTCATTTTCCACTAAACACGTTTCCAAGACTAATAAATCACATTTAGAGTCGTGGATCATGTTTTTCTTGGCTACGCAGTTAGTTTGAGGACATTCCTCAGTTGAGACCCAACCTAAATTCTTTGCCACGTGTTTAGCGTTTAAGCAAGTATTCTTAGTCGAATGTACTAAACCGTTTAATTTGGCATTTGACAAAGCACATACGTTTTTCGACATATTGCTGAAACAAAAAAATTAATCTCTATTAGAAACATGCACTAAACCCATTAATCACATTTATCCAATCAGATTTAGCAAAAGCAATCATCGACCCATATATACAATTGATTTATTTTGCAACGATACTTCAGGGGTTTAGAATAACCGCTACCGTAGGGCAGTCACCTACTCCTCCTCTGAATCGAGACAATCTCGGCCAAATACTATTCCCAGAATAACTCTTACTCCAATAGTTATTAGCTAACGTTAATTTGGTCAAGACCATCTTGTAAGTGTTACCCATCATTTTCAGATTGCAGAGGGCGGCCCCAACAATGCCACCGTAGGGAAGAGCTAATGTTGGGAATGACCCTAGGAAAACCTATCTATTTTTGGAGTTTGCGTTGTTCCGAATCCCATGCGCAAGCCCTCCGTAGGGTGATCGCTCCCAGGGCGACTCGCCGGTAGTGCATAGGAATCTCACGGTGCAACCTAATGATGGAGACCGCAGGATACGTTTGACACGTTTCCTTCTTCCACTTACTATGAACACTTTCCCCATTCACCTTGATATTAACCCATGCAAACCCCATCCGTAGGGGGACGCTCCCAGGGCGCCTCGAGGCCAAGCATGGATCTCACGGTGTGAACTCAGGGGGACGTGAGAGTAGAAACTTAATATGAATATTTCGTTTCTATACTTTTCCTCCCACTAAAGTGTCGTAAAGTTTTAGGGTCTATTACTTAGGTAAATTCTGGCTAAATGAATCTATCTAAGTCTATGCCTTATTAAACAAGGTCTTTACACTAAATGTCTAGGTGAATTAAACTCTTTTAATAACCTAGTGACATTGCATGCTAGTATGACTTTGGTTAATTCAACTTAGGTTCCGAACCATTTGCCGGGAGAGTTCCCTTATAACCAAGGTCTTATGTCCTACTTACTCAAATTTTAAAACTATTTAAAAAAAAAAAAACCAAGTAAGACATATTTCTAATCCTATTAGAAAAGGCGATCTTAGATCTATTTCATTTTAAACCATTTAAAGAATGATAAGATCCTAAGATCCTATGTTAGCATGCAACTCTTTGTTACAGGTTTTATGGATTGTATTCATTAACTATTATAACTCTTATAACTTTTAATGAATTAACCCTATAACATGCTTTCTAATGGTGTTTAAAAGCATATAACAATCAATCATTCAAGTTATAAGAAAAGCACCATTTAGAAACAACCTATGTCTAGGTTTGTATAACGCTTTATACTACGATGTCTAGGTGATAACACTTTAAAACCTCACACCGCTCACGCATGCTCATAAAACTCGAGTCAACTTAACTCAAGAACCGACTCGATGCCCAGGTAGGAGGTGTTCCGTAAACTGCCAACTTAAATACTTCCAGCCTTAGACAGCATCTTGTCGGGTGAGTTCTCTCGTAACCATTGTTTTACAAGTTATCGACCTAAACTATGCAAGTTGATCGAATCGTTGAAGGTTCATTAACCTAAGTGAGCATGCACTTAATCTTGTTATAGATTTTAGATTTATATCTCTTTTTATAACAATTATAAAAACAATCCATAACAAGCCTAATTTGAGAATAACACTTATAATTAAACTAATGAAATTTCATGCTTCATGCTTGGTTAATTTTATCAATTAATAATTATAACTATTATAAGAATAATCAATTTTAATTAACCATTCAAGCATGAATCTCTCTAAATTAATACAACAGTTATATGAATTAAACATGAAATTTCCCTCATGCATTTGAATTAATCAATAACACTTATTAAAATTAAACAAATGCATGAACATGCTTTCCTATGGTGGGGTTTTAAAACTATATGGCATGCTCATAATGCACATACATCCATTTAATTAAATCATACATTCACAATGCATTAAGTAATTAAATCAAGCTAAAATGGAATAGTTTGGCAATTTTTTAAAAAAACACAAGCAATTTCACTAATTATTACAATAATAATTAATAAATAAACTTGCAACATGCACGAGCTTCACGAACCATCCCGAACCGCTCATCCAAGCAATGAACCGGTCATGCAATGAGTGAAATGAGGCTGCAACAGACCGAGCCGAACCAAAAGGCAGCAGCTGAACCGGAATGAAAAAAAACTGCTGCTCGAATTAAAAAACAGCTTGCTGGAATTTTCATTTTATGCTGCGTCTTCTCCGGTTTTTCTTCAATTTTACAGCCTATATGGACTCTAATGACTCTATACAAATTACAGACTATAGTACACACATTAACGCTCTTAGATATCCGAGCAATTATAATTTCATGAAGGTTTGAATGCTCAAAAAATTGCCAAACCAGAACACTTCCATTTTAGCACACAGAAAATTCAATTTCAAAATGGTACCCACCAAAGAAAAATTAAAACGAATTAAGTGCTCTAATCATGCTCTGATACCAATTGAAGGTTTACATATTACACACGCAGAAGCAATTGAAGATCAAAAGCACTTAAGACATTCAATTTTACTCCTAAAGCATGCATGTTCTAGAAAAGACAGAATAGAGAGTTTAGAAAACACCAACCTTTGTAGCTCACTTATGTTGAACTCCTTGTGGTGTTTGCCTCTCCTATTCTCCTTGGACAACCTCTAGAGTCTTCCCCACTATACTCCGGGCCAAGAACGACTTGTGGGAGTCTATATAAGATATGGAATGGGAAGGGAATGCTTGAAGCATCAAACAATGGAGAAGAATGAGAGATGAGAGAACTTTGAGTCTAAATTCCAGCAGCATAACATCAAGGAAATTGCTCACTTGTGTTTGAATATGATTCAAACTCCTTTTAAAGACATTCTCCATGCAAAGCCAAGCCTCAAGACACAAGACACATGGTGTATTTGCAAGCTCAAGTGGATTCTAGGTGTACATTACACAAGACATGCAACAATGCATGAGTGAGTTACTTTTAATGATCATGCATTAAGTGGATTTCCAACTAAATCCACTAAATTCAAATTGAAATCAAATTTCAAGCTTGCAAATTACACCCAATTTCAATTTTAATTGAAATTGATTGCTTGGTAATTAATTTGAAAATTTTCTAATTAATTTTGATATGATTAATCTAATTAATCTTTGTTATCTTGTGCAATTCCATATATATGATTCCTAATAAATATATATAGTATTCTAATTAATCTTCATCTCTCATTTTCTAATTTAATTCATAATTAAATTATTGTGTCAAACACAATAATGGACCTATAGATCATGCTCTAGGCTTAATTCCGATATGAGCTAGTAGGGGGACCTAATGGACCTATAGATCATGGGCTCCAACGATTCGAGGCTAACCGACTAATCTCATTGTCCAAGCTAGCCAACATTCGTTAACTATCGGGACACTCCACTATGGCCCGATAGTTGCACTCCTCTCACTATAGATATATTTCCGTCCACTTGATTTAACCATGATTAGTAAGTCGATCCTTCACAGGTTGTTCGTAGCTATAGCTAGGTCGATAAGCCGTTTTACCCCTATAGTACTTCTAGTTCCTTAAGTCCCACTGATCCTCTAATGAACAATTGGTTTGTGGTCTAATCAATAAACCGAGTCCCTCTCGGGCCAATGAGAGGGCGGGATCCCTTTGTTCAAGCCTCAGAGTCAGCACTTAAGGGAACAACCTCTCTACTATCCCTTATTCGGGTAGGAGTGAATTCCTTCTTGCACGACTATGTCCCCAACTATCTACCCGTTCCTATCCCTGAAATGGGATGCTTATTGAGTCGGCGATACTGAGCCACTCTCACCTATGCAGATCTAAGGATAAGCTCGAATAAACAGGAGTTCATAGTTAGCTCAGGATTAAGATCGAGTTACCTAAGTCATCACATGAAATAGTCAGTCTCGTCAGTAAACGGTGTTATAAAGCGAGAGCGACTTATTTCTCGGTCCTGGTCTTATGCAAACTCATTGCATAGGACACCCCCACTCGCTTGTCTCTACATGGACGATTTAGGATCACATCGTCTATACCATCTATAAAGTGGGTCGCGTCTCATAGTGTCTCCAGAATAAGGTACCCAACCCTATTCCTATACTATAGACCGTTTTGGCTATTACTCAAGCTTGATCCACTTTTATGTCTCTACATAAAGCTCAAGTGTTCAACCTATAGTCGTGGATCTTAGTTTATTGGATTTGGGTTATATATGTGCAATTTAATTTATTCAGTAATGACTTTTACTGAATCAATCTCGATAACACCTTTATCGAATAAGTATATAATCCGTTTAACATTCATTATCTACGAGTTTTAGGGCACCAATCCCAACAGAATCCACTAATAATACCGCGAGAGTTGCATGATCAATAATATTGCTAGAGCATCTTTTTAAACAACTACTAAGCCTAACCAGCGCCTGCCTTTAATCTTTTTATCTATTTGTTTATTCTTTGTTCTGTCATTTATTTTGCTTCAGTATAATTCGTATAAAACCAAATCATTTTTACCATCTTTGAAACCATTAGAAAGTTACACAAAATAGGTAAAGTGGAAGCTAATTCTGGACTCGGATTGATAATATTACTTGCTGCAGACTGTGTATACTTGCACAGGAATTCTAGTCTTTTATACCATATTTTTACTCACTCTAGGAGCCCAACAACCTCCTAGCTGGGAACTGACCCAAACATTGGGTTGAATTAACCATAGTAGTGTTGACTTGCAATGTTGGGTTTATTAAAAGAAGTTTAATTCACCTAAAACATTGCGGTTGAATCCTTTCCATAATTGTTATAATAGGACCAGACTTAGATATATTGACTTAGCCGAATTTTATCTAAGATAAACAACCCTTAATTAACCTAAGGACATTTTAAGTGGGAGGAAAATTTCAAAACAAGATTTAAATCAAGTTTTGCTCCCACGTCCCTATATTCACATCGTGAGGTTCATGCTCGACTTCGAGTCGCCTTAGGAGCGGCCTCCCTTCGAAAAGTGTTTGCATGAATCAATAACAAGGTGGATGAGAAAAATGTTTAAAGTATGTGGAAGCGGGACACGTGTCAACGTATCCCTCGGTCTCCGCCCCTAGTTCACACCGTGAGAGTCCTATGATCCGCCTGCAGGTTGTCCTAGTGCAACCATTCCTTCGGAGGGCCTTATCATAGGATTCGGAACATCTTGAACTCCTGAATAGGATAGAAGCTCTTAGGCTAATTACCAACAGTTGTCTTTCCCTTCGTTAGCCTGTTGGTGCGTGCCTCTGAGATCTGAAAGTGGGAGGGTTACACTTACGAGGATGAGTTAAAAGTGTTAACAAATCCTCGACCGAACAACGGTGGCTAATGTCTATAGGAATATGAGTTATTCTGGAATTAGAGTTAACTGAGAAATGTCTCATTTTAGAGGAGGAGTGCCTGATCACCCTTCGGTGGCTGATATTCTAAACCTCTGAAACATCGTTGCAAAACTAAATCAATAGTTTTAGGGTTCTGTGATTGTCTGTTTTGCTAAATTGATTGGATTGTGTGCAATTGTTTGTTGTATGATAAGTTAAGGCAAAGATAACTAATACGGTCATTGTTTGTTTAAACTTCAGCAATGTCTTCCTCAATTGTCTCTCTGCTTAAAAATGAGAAATTAACCGGCGAAAATTACTCAACGTGGAAATCTAACCTGAATACGATTCCAGTTATAGATGATCTAAGATTAGTCTTAAATAAGGAATGTCCTCAATCCCCAATTTCTAATTCATTAAGAAATGTTCATAATGAATATGACACAAAACACTGCCTAACAAAAAGGAATATTTCTAGAGACTGTAAATATGATTTACTTGTCTTAGAAATTAATTAATTTAAGGCCTAAAATGTGTTCGCGCAAATTAATTAATTATATGCCGGGAATTAAATATGTGATATATAATTGGTGGTTAATTAATTAAAGAATTCATTAACCGGGAATTAATCAATTATGGAAATAATTAATCACTTAAGGAAGTGATTAATCATTTATGGAAATGATCTAATCACTTATGGAAGTAATTAGTCATTTGTGGAAAAGATTAATCAATTATGGAATTGATTGATCATGATTGATTAATTAAGGAATAAGATTGAATCAATTTTGGAAAAGATTGATTTAATTGAATATTTTATTCATGGCATTTCTTCTATAAATAGAACACTAGACCTAATTGGTCATGACACTTGACATTCTTGCTCTTGCTCTTAGACTCTCAAAGACATGACCTAGAATTCTCTCTAGCCTCCCTCTTAGAGAAAGACTCCCACAAGTCTTTTGCCTCCTAGACTTAGAGACATACCGGTGTAACCTCTGTGGTTATTGTGTCATTCAAAGGAGAAATTTCCAGCGATCACAAGAAAAGGAGGCTGCTGCGTTTTCGTTCGTGGAGCGTCGTTGGCGAAGAACGGTCAAGTCTACAACGGAGGTATGTGACGGCTCTTTCCCTTTTCTTTAGAAAAGAATGAAAATAAATTTAGATTTATTTTTAAGCATGTTTAAACCAATTTTCTAGCAGCTTTAAAGAGTGTTTAAAGTTTGTTTGAGTTTTCGTAACGGTATTTTAATGTTAATTAATATACGGCGTAAGGTCCAATCGATGCGCTTCCGCTGCGTGGGGACTTTTATTCCCTTCAGTAAGAACAAAACGCTAGCACTATCTCAAGCAACGTATATTGACATAATGTTGTCTCGATATTCGATGCAACACTCCAAAAAGGGACTACTACCCTTCAGACATGGGGTACACCTATCTAAGGAACAATCTCCTAATACACCTCAAGAAATTGAGAACATGAAACACATTCCCTACGCCTCAGTTGTAGGCAGCTTAATGTATGTTATGCTCTGCACTAGGCCTGACATTTGTTATGCAGTGGGAGTAGTCAGTAGGTATCAGTCTAATCCAGGGTTGGACCACTGGGGAGCAGTTAAGAATATCCTCAAGTATCTTCGGAGAACGAGGGACTACATGCTTGTGTATGGAGCTAAGGATTTGATTCTTACTGGATACACTGACTCTGACTTTCAAGCTTATAAGGATTCAAGGAAATCCACATCAGGGTCAGTATTCACCCTCAATGGAGGAGCAGTAGTGTGGAGAAGCATCAAACAAGGATGCATAGCAGACTCAACCATGGAGGCTGAATATGTAGCAGCTTGCGAAGCAACTAAGGAGGCAGTATGGCTTAGAAAGTTTTTGACTGATTTGGAAGTGGTTCCGAATATGAACGTGCCCATAACACTATACTGTGACAACAGTGGGACTGTAGCCAACTCAAAAGAACCTCGAAGCCACAAACGAGGTAAACAAATCGAGAGGAAGTATCACCTGATACGGGAGATTGTGCAACGAGGAGATGTGATCGTCACTAAGATCGCTTCAGAGCACAACATCACTGATCCATTCACGAAGGCTCTCACGACTATAGTGTTTGAGGGTCATCTAGAATGTCTAGGTCTACGAGATATGTATGCTATCTAATATAGGGCAAGTGGGAGAAATGTATAATGGGTATAAGGATGCCCTAGTTCATTGTATTATTTTAATATACATGACATTTCAAGCTTTAGATTATTGCATTTACATCACACTAACTAGTGTTTTAGTTTGTTGGGTTTTATGCCCTAAAACTCATAGACAGTGAATGTAACCGTTGACCGGATATTAAAGAAATAATATTGATATATTTTTCCATTAAATGTTATTAGTTATTTTATATTTGTCTTTGCCTAAGAATAACCCTAATCCAATAAACTAGACATCCTAGGTTTTAATATGAGTCTTGAACTATATGTAGCGACATATGGGATCATTGTTCAAGAAACAACCTAAAGAGTCTATAGTATAGGGATAAGACTGGGTGCCTTATCCTGATGACACTATGGATACGACCCACTTTGTATTTGATACAAACGCTATGATCCAACGCGTTCGTGTAGGAGACATGCGAGGGGGATATCCTATGCAATGAGTTTGCATAAGACCCGACCGCGAAATAATTACCAATGGTTATAACACCGTTAACTAGTTGGTTTTCTATTTCACTAGGACGACCTAGACAACTTAGTCTTAATACTGAGTTGATTATGGACTCCTGCTCATGAGAGATTGTCCTTTGATTTGCATGGGTGAGACTGGCCAATACGTCGAGTCAATAAGCCTACCATTTTGGGGACAAGACCGAATGGGGAGCTGGGAACATAATCGTACAAGATGGAATTCACTCCTTCTTGACTTTAGGGAAGCAGATGAGTGTTCCCTTAAGTGGTTACTCCGAGTCTTGAACAAAGGGCCCTACCCTCTCAATGGCACGAGTGGGTTTTCTGTTTGATGGTTGGACCACATACAGGTTGTTCATTAGAGGAGAACTGGTACTTAAGGAAATAGAAGTAACTTAGGGGTAAAACGGTAATTTGACCCTAGGTGTTACGGACACTCGTGAAGGACTAACTAATCGATATTGGTCAATATCCGCGGACACAGAAAATATGTATGCAGTGAGAAGAGTGCAACTGTGAGTCTATAGTGAAATGTACACACAGTTAACAAATATTGATTAATTTGGTTAATGAGTTTGACCAATTAATCTCACATCATTGGAGCTTCTGATCTGCAGGTCCATTAGGTCGCACTGGTAGCTCATAAAGTAATTTGATGCAACTAATTAATAAATGTAAATTGAAAATGTTCAATTTACTAAGGGAAACAATATAATATATATTGATATATTATTATGAGAGAAATTAATATTTGAAGAAATTCAAATATTAATATAAATTTGAGTCACAATAAATTTATGGAAGTTTGAAAGAGTTCAAATAATGAATTAATTAATTTTAAGGCCTAAAATCTATTTGGATAAATTAATTAATTCAAGGCCGGAAATTAAATATGTGATATTTAATTGGTGGTTAATTAATTAAAGAATTCATTAACCGGGAATTAATAAATTATGGAAATAATTAATCACTTAAGGAAGTGATTAATCATTTATGGAAATGATCTAATCACCTATGGAAGTAATTAGTCATTTGTGGACAAGATTAATCAATTATGGAATTGATTAATCATGGATTGATTAAATAAGGAATAAGATTGAATCAATTTTGGAAACGATTGATTTAATTGAATGTTTTATTCATGGACTCTCTTCTATAAATAGAACACTAGACCTAATTTGTTTAGGACTCTCCTCTTGCTCTTAGACTCACAAGACAAGACTTAGAATTCTCTCTAGCCTCCCTCTTAGAGAAGGACTCCCACAAGTCTTTTGCCTTCTAGACATAGAGACATACCGGTGTAACCTCTGTGGTTATTGTGTCATTCAAGAAGAAATTTCCAGCGATTAAAATACAAGAGGGCTGCTGCGTTTTTGTTCGTTGGAGCATCGTTGGCGAAGAACGATCAAGTCTACAATGAAGGTTTGTAACGGTTCTTTCCCGTTTCTTTAGAAAAGCATAAAAATAAATTAGATTTAATCTTCAAGCATGTTTATAGCTATTTACAGCAACTTTAAAGCATGTTTAAAGTTTATATTTTACCTTTTCGTGACGGTATTTTAATGTTAATTAATATACGGCGTAAGGTCCAATTGATGCGCTTTCGTTGTGTAGGGGCTTTTATCCCCTTCAATAACGTAGTTCAATATACAATTTTTTTTGGCCGTTCACCTTTTTAACTCATGCAGGCTAGGAGTATCCTGTAGTTTATACTCTTACGATAAGGAGTATTACATTTCACACATAAAACTTTTTAAGAAACTTATCATTTACCGGGACTATTCTTAATCTGTCTTTGTCATCAATCTTTTACGCCCCATTTGTGTAGACTTCTTTGATGACGTAGGGTCCATCCAATTTAGGTGTGATTTTGTTCCCTGTGTGTCGTGTTGTGATGATAGGTCTTCGAACAACGAGTACAAGGTCACCAACTTAAAATGATCAAAAGCTTCACATTCTTATCAAAGGCTTTAGACATTTGTGCTTGGTAACATTCCAACGCTTGCTGAGCCTCTAACCTCCCTTCATCAAGTGCTTCTAACTCTTGAAGGCGCAACCTAACATTATCTTACGTTGTTAATCCTTCTTGGACGACCATCCTTAATGAGGGAATTTATTTTTTCTAACGGGAGCACAACTTCTACCCCATAGACGAGGGAATAAGGTGAGACCCTTGTAGCAGTGCGATGAGTAGTTCAGTAAGCCCATAACACTTCACCGATATTTTCTTGTCAATCTCTCTTTGTCCTGGAGACTACTTTCTTCAATAAGTTACACAACGTCTTATTGAATGCTTCTACCAACCCATTTGCCGCAACATTGTACATAGAAGACTTGTATTGCTTGAAGTTAAACTTATCACACAACTTGTCCATTAGACCGTTGGAGAATTGACTTCCATTATCTGTCACAATACGGTGAGGGTGAAGGATTGGAATTCCCAATTCCGTTACAGCGGAAGCAATTGGACCGTTCATAAATTAATTTTGTTCTACAAAATACCAATACATTGGCAAAAAGTTAAGCAGTGAAAAACATACCTCCGTTGACGACTCTGAATACTTCAAGAACGTCTTTCTTGATTTTGGACCAAGCATCAACAATTGGGACACCACCATTTGATCTTCCCCGCTATAACTCTGAGATTAAGAACGTAGTTGTGAGACTACCTAATCTTGAATGGGAAAAACTCTAGAGAGAAAACTCTCCATAAAGTTCTTGAGTTGAGAGAATATGAGAGGGCCTTATGGTGGCCATCTGTTGTAGTTTCTAAACCCTAGGGTTAGTGTTCTATTTATAGGAGAAAGACCATGAATAAAATATTCATTTAAAATCAATTATTTCCATAACTGATTTAATCTTTCACATAATTAATCAATTCCATAACCAATCAATTCCATAATTGATTAATCTTTTCCATAAATGATTGATCATTTCCATAAGTGATTAAATCATTTCCATAAATGATTAATTACTTCCATAAGTGATTAATCATTTCCATAATTGATTAATTTCCAATTAATTAATTCTTTAAATTAATTAATCACCAATTAAATATCATATATTTAATTTCAGACCTTCTATTAGTTAATTAATTAATCACCCAAATTAAATATCATAGATTTAATTTCAGGCCTTCAATTAATTAATTCTATAATATGAATCAAATTCATATTAAAATTGGAACTCCTTCCAATTCTCTTATATCCTATAAATTTAATATGAATAAAATTCATATTAATATTTGAACTTCTTCAAATATTTATTTCTCTCATAATAATAAATTTTAATTTCAAATTAGACTTTACATTTTAATGTATCATTATACATTATATTAATTTGTATCTCATACAATTAATTTAATTCCCAATATGAATTCTAACTATTCAAATTCTCTCAAGATATAATTTTTCCTAATTACTCTTTACGAGCTAGCAGGGGGACCTAATGGACCTACAGATCAGAAGCTCCAATGATATGGGGTTTATCGATTCAACTCATTAATCGGGTTAACCAATATTCATTAACTGTGGGTCATTCCACTAAAGACCCACAACTGAACTCTTCTCACGGTGGAACATTTTTGTGTCCACGGATATAGACCTATACCGGTAAGTAAATCTTTCACGAGTATTCGTAATCACGGCTGGGTCAAATTATCGTTTTACCCTTGTGTTACATTTGTCTCCTTAAGTACCAGCGCTCCTCTAATGAACAACCTGTTTATGGTTCAACCATTAAACAGAAAGTCCCTCTCGGGCCAGTGAGAGGGTGGGATCCCTTTGTCCAAGTCCCGGAGTCACCACTTAAGGGAATACTCTTCTACTTCTCCTAGAAGTGGGAAGGAGTGAATTCCATCTTGTGTTGTCATGTCCCCAACCCCCCACTCGGTCTTGTCCCCAATAAGGTAGGCTTATTGAGTCGGCGTGCAGGCCACTCTCACCCATACTAATCAAAGGACAATCCCTCGTGAGAAGGAGTTCATGACACACTTAAGATTAAGATTGAGTTACCTAGGTCATCCTATTGAAAGAGTAACCTAACTAATTAAAGGTGTTACATCTAGTGGTTTACTATTTCGTGGTCTGGTCTTATGTAAACTCATTGTATAGGATACCCTCGCTTGCATGTCTCCTACATGGACGCCTTGGATCAATACGTCTATATCGAATACAAAGCGGGTCATATCACATAGTGTTACCAGGATAAGGTACCCAGCCTTATCCCTATACTATAGACCTTTTAGGTTGTTACTTGAACACCGATCCCCGTATGTCCCCACACACTAGTTCAAGTTACATACAAACAACGTTGGATCTTAGTTTATTGGATTTGGGTCAAATTGTGCAATATTTAACAATAACACTTTATTGTAGAAACTCAATAACACTTTATTGAAACAAGTATACAATTTGTTTACATTCACTATCTATGAGTTTGAGGGCATAAAACCCAACAGAGGGATACCATACCGATAGATTATATTTGTTTAGACGAAATCCACAACATTTTCTTTCTTGGCTTTTTTCAATGTGATTGCTTTAGCCCATCTTGAGAAGTAATTCGTCCCTGCAAGGATGTAAGAATGTCCTGCTGAAGACTTAGGTGTTATAGAGCCAACAAGGTCAAGTCCCCAAGCTTTAAAAGGCCATGAAGCCACAGTCGGATGAAGGGGCTCCGTGGACTGATGTATGAAGTTTGTAAGGAATTGACAGGCTTTACACTTCTTTGCATATTCCATTGAGTCTCGAATCATCGTAGGCCAATAATAACCCATCCTTTTTAATTGAAACTGGAGTTTTGGACCCGATTGGTGGGCGCTACAAACACCTGAATGTTCCTCTTCTAATGCCTTCGCTGCTTCTTCCTTTCTAAGCCAACGAAGGAAGAGTCCCTCATAAGAACGACGATAAAGGGTCTCCTTATAGTAGATAAATCGGGCGCCTCTTCTTCGTATATCGGCCCTTCGTCTGGGATCTGTGGGAAGTCTTCCATGTTGAAGATAATCTATAATAGGTTGTCGTCAGCCCTCTTCTTCAATTGCAAAAACAGAGATCATATTAGCACAATCCACTTCTGACAAAGTGAGATGTTCATCGACATATCCTCTGGGATTGTTAGGGCAGTCGCCAAATTTGCTAGAGCATCTGCCTTTTTATTTTCTAATCTCGGAACATGTTCCAATACTATACTGTCAAACCTTTCTAGCAGTTGTCTTGCATAGATGAAATAAGGCTTCAAGTCTTTATGCTTCACTTTATACTGGAGTCAGAGTTAACTAATGACCAACCTTGAATCACCATAGACTTCTGTATATGTTATGCTAATTTCCAACTTTGAATCACAATCTCTAATACAAAATCCTCTGATTCTCTCTCTTGTGTGTGAATGTGTTTCGCTCGAGGACGGGAACACTTGATCTCAAGTCTAAAGCTTCAATAGATTCTTGGAGCTTGAAGTCTTCTAAGTTTGAAAGAGTCTTCAGTCTTCAAGAAGTGTCCAGTGCTTGGAAGCTTATAGATTTTAGAGAGTCTTCAGTCTTCCGTTTTGGGGGAATTTCTCTTAATTCTCTAAGTCTGGTTGAGAGCTCCAAAATTTTGAACCTCTAAAATGGTGGAGACCTCCTCTATTTATAGAGTTCTAGCAGGATGGGCCCTAATGACTTTTGGGCCTAACAACTTGGGCTTGGGCTTTATTAGTCTTGGGCTCAACCATTTAGTCTTGGGTTTGGTTCATATTTGACCAAAAACCCTATGACCCAAATACTTAAAAGAACCAAATTTGATCCACATAATTATTATTTTTAATTAATTGGTCAAATTAATTAATTTTCTCAAAATAATTTAATTTTAATTAATTGATCAAATATAAATTTGGCTCTATAAATTTATAATTGGCAAACTTTGTTTTCATATTAAATTTGGTACACATGTCAATTTATAATTGGTCGCAAATTTAATTAATTTTAATTTCGTCATTAATTTTATGTAACGACGTGACAATTCGTGTTTGGTCAAGATTTCTCCATCAACAGCTGCATGCATCCTGGATTTATGGAAAGAAAAAAGACTTAACCTAAGGTGGATCGAGTAAATGAATGAGTGGAATTTGATTCACGTGAAAAACGGAGACAAGTTGTAAGTGTTAAAATTTCAAAAATTCGCACAACATTTTCATCCACTTACAACTTTAATAACATCTCGACATTGGAGTTGTAAAATTTCAATATTTGAAATTAGGAAAAAACAACTGCTTCCATTTGTTTTTAATGATGTTGATTAATTATATCAATGTTATTTGTTTTGACTTATATGAACTTTTCCTTTTTAAATCGATATATGATGCTTTTCCTTATATAACATGTGCGGAAATGGATGAAGTTTGATATTTTGATTACAATTTTATATCAAATAAGTAATTAGAAAGAGTGTGTTAAAAGAGGAGAAAAATCATTTAAAAAAAAAATTAATGACTAAATCGTATTTCTTAAAAAGAAATTCGTCTTTCATCCAACATTCGAAAAAATATTATAGAATCTAAAAAATATGAAAACATAATTTTACCAAGTGATGAATAAGAGCTTGTTTGATCACATTGTTGTTCTGGCCAAAAAACTGACCTAGTTCGTCCCTTGAGAAGAGTTTTTTATGAAAAGTATCAGTGATAAACTTAAGTTGTGACGCCCCGCGTTATCAGGTACGTTAAATTTCGTCACTTGATTTATATTCCTCGTTGTGTGCGCGTGGGAATTCGTTGGATGAAGAATTATTGCAGTTTAATTTCTTTTATAATGTGGTTATTCCAAACCATAGTCATGAAGATATTTTTAATTACCCAAGATTTCCTAAATTGAGAAAAAGAAATTAGGGCTTCTTTTGATTTTATTAAGGTAATAATCCTTATTAAAAAGAAGAAGAACACCCTAGACTTCCCTCCTTTCTTCCTTGTCTTCACTCAACTATCAACCTCATTCTCAATTTCACGCAGTCGCCGCCCATCCCATTATCCTCTCCATTTTGCGCAGCCGCTATTTGTTCCCTCCTCTCCCTCTCTTGTTGTGCCGCCATCCATTCCCTTCCCCTCTCGTGTTCGCACGTAGCTTCCACCCAGTCGTGCGACGCCGCCCACAACCAATCATCTCCGTCGCGCGACACCGCCTCATGAACGAGCTCCCCAATGCGGATTCGGCCAGGCACGAGCGAAATCGCGACCTCCTGAGCGTTTTCTGGTGATTCTTGGTCACTTCGAAATGTTTCTCCTTGATTCCACTGCTTACACGCACCATTTGCACAACCCGTAGCTTGACCCACACGAGTTCGACAAGAATCCTCGCCCAGTCCGTGTTTCCCGAGCCTCCTTGTACACAGGTTGAGTTTCCAGCGAGCTACAAGTCTAACTTCTTCTTCCGTTCAGTAGGTTGGTACTTGCTCATTCATAAACAGCCTCAGTTCGGAGTTTCCCACTCTCTAACGACCTTGTTTTGCAGTCTTAGGCCCTTACGACCGCGAGACAACAAGAGTTCAAGGCTGTTTGGTGAGTTTTCGGTAAGGACAATAAGTATCATGCTCGATTAGGACTGGCATGTGTTGTAAGTTAGTAACTAAGCCTTGGGCACTCTTTGTCGTAGGTTTTGTTCAATCCTTGTGTACCTAATAAGATTCGAACCAACTTGTGGGTAAGAGACACTTTCTTAAGTGATATTCATTTCCCTAGTTATCTTACTGATTGATTTCTGACCTCTAAAAATTGACTATTGTTTTTAGGACCGTCCCTTAATTTTTTAAGAGCGCGTTAGGACCTAGGTAAGTGGAATTCTACCTATTGGGTATGTTTGCCTGCGTGCTAGGATGTTTTGTGTTTTACTTGCTTGGTTTTATTATATATTTGATAAGTATGTATGTTTCATGTGTTCAGAATGAGTTTTGAGCATGTTGACTTGTTGTGTCATCTGATATATCAAACTGTTGTGCTGATGTCTATTAAGTTGTGGTGATGCGATGTTGCTGTGATGAGCTACCATGTTGTGGTTGGTTGTAAAGCACGATCTCAATGATATGAGCTTGTGTGATTGTTGCATGGATTGAAAGCATTGACATGAGTTAGAAAGTATGTTGAAGTTGTGCATTTAGATTTGTGAGCACGACATTGACATAAAGTATGGTCTAGAAGCATGATGAGTAGGATTCATGCATATTGGTGAGCTTGTGAGGTCAGAGAACCTTGTGTTCGAAAATGAAAGTTAGGTGAATACCAGGTGCCTCGGGTAAAAATGGTTGAGGGGTGTATGTCACCAATGGAATAAGACGATCATCGGGTGCCTTGGGTAATACGACCAAGGGGCGATGTGATGAGTCTATATATTATGAAAGTCATTGGGTGCCTCGGGTAATATGGCCAAGGGGCGATGTACGGTTTGATTAGGAAGACATTAGGTGCCTTGGGTAATATGGCCAAGGGGCGATGCACAGTTCGAGGCCTTGGGTAATATGGTCAAGGATCGAATGCTGAGCGCCGTAGATAAATATCGAGGCCCTGGGTAATAGGGTCAGGGGTCAGCGTGACTCGAAGGAATTAGTCTCAGAGAGCATGTGAGGGCTACGAGCATTGAGTAAGCAAGGCATGGTGCAGAATTCATGTGTTAGGTGCAGGGTTAGTTGCACGTTTACATAATTGAGCTTGTTGCGGCATGTATGATGTTCACCTCGTATATAAGGCATGGTAGTGTAATTGTAAAGCATGATTTTACTATGTATGATGTATGATGTTTGATGGCTCTTCAGGTGTGAGTCACTTAATCAGTACCGTGGTTTTGTACTGGCCCACCACCAGATTTTGCAGGTGATGAGGAATACTACGAGTCTGGTGATGTTGTGGAGCAGGCTTGAGAAAGTAGAGTTTAAGAATTTATTTCATTATTTTGTTTTAGTTGTTTTAAACATTGTTATGTGAGAGAAAATTTTGAGTTGGTCATGAGGCGTTGTTTAGAATAAGTGTTATCGTTTTATTCGTTTAGTATCTTGAACTAGACTTAATTTGAATTCTGTTAGCTGAATGGGAATTGTTACGAGATCTGACTCGTAATCGTGTTGCAATTTTATTTATTGTTATGTGATGCTTTAACAGGTTGTAAAATTTTGGATTAGGCAGAATTACCTCATTATGCTGCCGAATTTTTGGTAGCACCCTATAGAGTAATGTGACTAAGTTTAATGGTAACCTTAGATAGTCTCTTAAGAGTTTGGGGGCGTTACATAAGCATGCCTAGTCGGACGAGTTTGTCGAGTTCTCGTGTTGGGGAGATTAAAATAACAAGCCCACACCAGTTGATCTATGTTCATGTGGGCTCGTTTGATTACTATAATTATTTCTACTTTTGCGATTAATTATGAAATCCAAACGTAGAAAATAGAAAGTCCATTGGGATAGCTAAATTCTCCAAAATGACACACAAGACCTCTTTTAATAGCTAACTAACTAGTTTTATGTAGATATATATTTATAGATATAAATATATGTTTGACAACATGTTGGGGCAATTCAAATAACAAACTAACCCCAGTTGATCTATGCTCATGTTGGCTCGTTTGATAAATATAATTATTTCTACTTTTACGATGAATGAAAGAATACAACAAAACATTATTTTTCACTATATTTATATGTGTTTTAACAACGATGATGTAAACTGTTCTTTGATAGTTTTTTTTTTTACAAAGGAAATAAATTTTCTTTGATTTTAGATTCTCTACCACGGAACAAAATAATCAAATAGTAAACAAAAATTGTAAATTTATAAATCTATGACCAAAATTTATCATGCAGCTGGATTTAATTAGGTGGTTTAAGAAGTCGAATGTATTATGAACTCGATAACAATGCAGTTATGAAATGCAAAAATATAGAAAATGATACAACAAAAGGCAACTGCACTCTCCAAATTTTTGCCAAGGTCTTTCTCTCTCCTATATATGCAAACCTATTTAAGACCTCATGCACAACACCATAAGTCATCTATGTGATACACCAATATTCCAAAAACTCAACTTCAATAACTCGTAAAGTTTTTGCAATTAATTTGTTATTCATCAATGTCTTTGCAACGTGGTTCTTTCCTTTTCATCTCATGCCTCCTCCTTACCATGTTTTTTCCTTCCACACTTGTGGCAACTTCTAGAACAATACTCGCTTTAGTACCAAATCCAAAAGTCTCAAATTCACAACGCCTGCTAGTGTAGCATCATTCAACAAAGAACCATCTGAACAACTAACTGAAGATCATAAGGCATCAAGTTCTATCGATTACAACACTTTTAATGTTTCGAAGCCATCGAATACGAGTCCACAAAAGCCTGACTCGACCTTTATAAACTGCAAACCTAAAGGTCCAATTAGATGGTCTGCTCCCAATCCAATCAACAATAATAACGTGCCTATGTGCTAAGCCCCTCGATGGAGTTAAAAACTTACAAATTCCTTGTATCTATATTCATTATTACTTAATCAATCCTTGATTATTTTTATATATTTTGTTTTACTCCATATAATTTTAATTTTATTTTCTTTTGTATGGTGTATTGATTTACGTTGCTTGCATCCTGAATTTATGGAAAGAAAAAAGACTTAACCTAAGGTGGATCGAGTATAATGAATGTATGGAGTTTGATTCACGTGAAAAACGGAGACAAGTTTTAAGTGTTGAAATTTCAAAAATCCGCACAAGATTTTCATCCTCTTACAACTTTAATAACATCTCGACATTAGAGTTGTGAAATTTCAATATTTGAAATTAGGAAAAACCAACTACTTCCATTCGTTTTTAATGATGTCGATTAATTATATCAATGTTATTTGTTTTGACTTATATGAACTTTTCCTTTTTAAATCGATATATGATACTTTTCAGTTTATAGCATGTGCGGAAATGGGTGAAGTTTGATATTTTCATTACAATTTTATATCAAATAAATAATTAGAAAGAGTATGTTAAAAGAGGAGAAAAATCATTTAAAAAAAAAAGATTTAATGACTAAATTGTATTTTTGAAAACAAAATTTATCTTTCATCCAACATTTGAAAAAAGATTATAAAATCTAAAAAATATGAAAACATAATTTTACCAAGTGATGAATAAGAGCTAGTTTGATCAAATTATTATTCTGGCCCAAAAACTGACCTAGTTCGTTCCGTGGGAAGAGTTTTTTATGAAAAGTATCTGTGATAAACTTCAGCATGCCTTGTCGGACCAGTTTGTCAAGTCCTCGTGTTGGGGGGATCCAAATAACAAACCAACGCTAGTTGATCTATGCTCATGTGGGCTTGTTTGATTACTACAAAGGTTTCAAAAGGTTAAACGGGCTAAGGGCCTAAAGGTTATGCCATCTCATTCTAGTTCATTTCATTTCATTCATCCCATAGTATGGGTCTCGTGATCAATTTAATTCACCTACATAAGGTTGCCAACTTATTGGAGGTGCACAGGCGGGTATTTTGGGAGATCTCTACTCCTTCTGATAGTAGAAGGCACCCAATCAGTGGAGCCAAGTCTCACCCATCAAGACACTAACGTGCGCATAGCGCTCTATCCGTCATTTCACTAGTGGGGCGTTCATGGGTTTTTTAGTTGGAATTTAACTTCCGCAGTTAGTAAATGCACCTAGTCTTCGAAGCCAAGTCCCGCTCATTTAGCTTCTCATTTCAGTCTAATACATCTTAGTCGTAGGTGATTAATTGACACGACCCCTACTAGAGTAATTAGCTATTCTTTCATGCAAGTTAATTCCAACTGCAACCTAACCAATGGAATTCATTCTCTCAAAATTTACTAACAGGCTAGACCAGTATGCACCATCTCAACTCAGCCAAACACAGGAAACATAACAGGCACTCCACACTTCCAATCAGAGATATTACAACTTCTAGTTGTTAACTCACATTGCCAGCCAACCATAAGATACCACAAACACGCACTAGCATCTGTCCTATAGCACAAGCACACAATTTTCATGATGTTTGAGTCTCAACTCATACATAAAACAACATCTCATGCCAGAACACAACTGCCACACCAACGCGTAATTAAAGTTTAATTTCAGTAAGCTAACTTACCTTGAGATAACTAACGCTTGACAAAGACACCAACCAATTTGATATAGCACCAACCACGATATGCGAAAAGGAAATCTAATAACACACACACAATGTTCTCACATTAGAGGCACTCTAATTCCAATAATTTTTCCTATGGACACAAGGCTCGAGAAGGTCGAAAACTCACCCAGATGAAACTAACGCTTGCTGCCCAGTTTCCAAATTCGCTCCACCTTCACGAGAAGGTCGAATACCTTGGATTAAGATTCAACGTTATTGGGTATTCCATTAAGGACAAAAGACAAAATAGATCTGAAACTTACACCCTCCTTATGGGATGAATGAAATGAAATGAAAGAGAGTGAAATTGAGAGAGGGAGAAAGAGAGTGAGACCGAGAGAGAGAGAAATCTAAGAAAGAGAACTCACCGGCGGCTCACGACAATTCACGGCGGCGTGACGTCGATGTGCGATAGAGGGCGGCGACTCACGACGAAGATCAACAGACGGCGACTGGCGGTTTCAGACGGGGGAGAGAGAGAGCAGTCGAGAGGGAGATGAAAGCGTGAGGAAGAGGCACGCGCATGAGGGGGAGAAAATATGGGATTTGTTTTTTTTTTTTAACAGTCAATTTGACAGAATTATGGGGGGGAACTTCCCCCCTTCCCCCCTTTGACTGGGCAACCAGTCCACTCTTTCCTTATTTTTCTTTTTTTATTTTTTATTTTTTAAACTGGCTGTTACATCATACTAACCTTAAAAGAACATCTAGTATTGGAACAACTCTGGATATTTTGTCATCATTTCGTCTTCTCTCTCCCACGTTGCCTCTACAGACAGATGGTTTCGCCAAAGGACCTTTACGAGATCTATCTCGCGATTACGAAGGACCTTCACCTCTCTATCAAGAATTAGCATAGGCTTCTCCTCATATGTCAAGTTCTCGCTAAGTTGCAAAGGTTCAAAGTCCACTATGTGGGCTGGATTTGCCAGATACTTTCGCAGCATGGAGACGTTGACTGAGATTGCCTTTTCTTCCAAACCTCAAAATCCCTTTTTCCTTGTGTTTGCTAACTCTTCTGTCGGCTTTGAGTCGTTAGCATCCTCGATCTTATTGTGTGAATGGCCTCACTGGAGGCTTGAATCAATTCAGGTCCCAACAACTAACGTTCTCCGACCTCATCCCAATAAATAGGGTACCTGCATCTTTTCCCATACAGGGCCTCAAATGGTGACATACTGATGGTTGCTTGATAACTGTTGTTATAAGCGAATTCCAGTAAGTGTATGTGAGCATCCCAACTACCTCAGAAATCCTGAACGCAAGCTCACAACATATCCTTTAAAGTTTGGTTCAATCGCTCAGTTTGACCATTTGTCTGAGGGTGAAAAGCTATACTGAGATGCAACTGAGTACCCAAGGCTCTTTGCAGACTCCTCAAGAAGTTGGACGTGAACCGAGGGTCTCTATCATAAACGATTGATATCGGCACCCCATGAATCCTGACTACCTCCATCATATATAATTTTTCCCACTTTTCAATAGTGTAAGCAGGCTTCCTAGGGAGAAAATGCGCTGACTTGGTGAATCTATCGATAATGACCTAGATCACAGTGTAACCCTTGGCCGTTCTAGGCAGTCCTGTATGTGACACCCGAGGTTAGAAGGTGTACATGAATGAATTGAGATCACATCCGAATGAGAGGGATCCTGAGGACACGAAAGCATGGTCAAGATAAGCTTAAAATAATTGATAGATACTACCTATACCAACAAGGTGCACCTTCCTTTTCGGTGGCTCAATCATAGGAACTTTGAAGTTAAGTGTGCTCAGCTTGGAGAAGTTCTATGTTGGGTGACCTCTTGGGAATTTTCTCAGAAAGCATGTGAGTTAGGACAAAGCATGCTAAAAGGACACATGTTGGTTTGTGGGGATAGTCTTCATTCTTAGAAGCAGTTTCAGACAAGTATGGTGACTTTGCCAGGCCGTAGGGGATGTAAGGGAATGTTGGGGCCGTGAGGTGTCGAATCCGGATTCCGAATCTTGGGCCTGGGGCGTTACATGTAATGAAGTCCATGGATATTTGCTCCCACTTCCACTCCGGGACACTCAACGATTGTAACAAGCTCGCTGGTTTCTCTCTCCGGGCTTTAACTTGTTGGCAAACAAGGCATTTATTGACAAAATCTGCTATCTCTATTTTCATGCCCTACCACCAGTAATATTGCTTTAAGTCTTGATACATCTTCGTACTTCCTGGATGCATTGAAAACGGTGAACTATGTGCCTCCGGTAATAACTCCTGTTTGAGATCGGCATTCCCAGGTACGCATAAGCGACTGTGGTAACACAAACAGAGGTCCGAGGATGGGGAGAACTCGTTCACTTGCCCTGCCTCTACTTGACTGCGTTTAACAACAGGGTCAAGGTCACTTTGTTGGGCATCTATGATCCTCTGTCTCAAGCTCGACTTAACTGTCAACTGAGCTAGACGTGTCGTAACCTCGCCCAATGCAACTATAATCTCTGCACGTTCCAAGTCACCCAATATATGAGCCTGAGTAGTAATCAAGTTACACGTATGAGCAGTCTTCCTATTGAGGGCATATGCGACCACATTTGCATTGCCTGGGTGGTACTGGATGTCACAATCATAGTCTTTTACTAATTCCAACCATCTTTGTTGCCTCATATTCAATTTTTTCTGGGTGAAAAAATATTTCAAACTTTTGTGGTCCGTGAAGATTTGGATTTTCTTTCCACACAGATAGTGTTTCCAAATCTTCAAGGCAAAGACCACTGCTGCTAATTCCAAGTCATGGGTCGGGTACTTCTCATAATCTTTCAACTGGTGAGAGGCATTAGCAATGACCTTACAATGCTGCATTAACACCCAACTCATTCCCTACTTGGAAGCATCACTGTAAATAACAAATTCTCCTCAACCATCGGGTACTGTGAGCACTGGTGCTGAAACTAGCCTTCGCTTAAGCTCTTGGAAGCTTGCCTGAAAAACTTCATTCCACACAAATGGAGTGCCCTTCTGAGTCAACTGCGTTAGAGGTGGGACTATATTGGAAAAGCCTTACACAAAACGACGACGATAATAGCCTGCTAATCCCAAGAAACTCTGAATTTCGCTGACTGAAATGGGTCGAGACCAATTAGTCACTGCTTTTATTTTTGTTGGGTCTACTATGACACCTTCCTTCGACACCATGTGTCCTAAGAAGGAAACTTGTTGGAGCCAAAACTCACATTTAGAGAATTTAGCGTACAACATGTTCATTCTTAAGGTGATCAAAACTCTTCTGAGATGATCCTCATGTTCCTCTTCTGTCTTGGAATAGATAAGGATATCATCAATGAAGACAATTACGAACGAATTAAGGAACTCCTTAAATACCTTGTTCATCAAGTCCATAAAAACTGCAGGAGCATTAGTAAGTCCAAAGGACATTACTATAAATTCGTAATGCCCATACCTGGTCCTAAAAGCTGTCTTAGGTATATCTTCCTCTCTAATCCTCAACTGATGATATCGTGACCGTAGATCTATTTTAGAAAATACTGCTACACCTTGAAGGTGATCAAAGAGGTCATCAATCCTGGGCAGAAGGTATCTGTTCTTTATAGTCACTTTGTTCAGCTCCCGATAGTCGATGCACAAACGCATGGACCCATCGTTCTTTTTCACAAATAAAACTGAAGCACCCCGCGACGAAAGGTTGGGGCGTATATGACTTTTGTCTAACAGCTCCTGAATCTGCACCTTAAGCTCTTTCAATTCCACTGGAGCTATCTTATATGGAGCTTTAGAAATCAGATTAGTCCCTAGCTCAAGCTCAATGCAGAAGTCAACCTCTCGTGCTGGCGGTAGTCCTGTCAGATCCTCTGGAAATACATCTGCGAATTCCCTCACTATGGGTATTGAGGTCATCGATACTTCAATGTCCCTTGTGTCAACCACACTAGCCAATAGGCCCCAAGCTCTTTTGCTAATCAACTTTCTCGCCTTCATTGTAGAGACCACTTTAGGAGCACCTTCGTTCATTGATCCCTTAAACTTGAAGCTTTCCTCTGATGGAGGGTTGAAGACAACTTCCTTACGATAACAATCTATGTATGCACAATTAGAAGCCAACCATTTCATTTCCAAGATAACATCAAAATCACTCATATCAAGGGCGATCAATGTCACTGGTGTGTCGTCAACGGAATAGATAGATGTGAGATAATAAAAATAAACTCAGCCAACCGTAGTGCAAGTATACACTGTGGCACGTAGTAATAAAAAACCTTAGAAGTATTTCAAGGGTATCGATCCCACGAGGACTAAATTGTAAATTCAGATTTGATGAAGAAACTACTCAATTTGATTACTTAGAAATAGGCAACCAGAAAAATAAGATTGATTGGTTGGTTTTTAGAAAATAAATAAATAAAACAAGCAAATTAATTAACAAAGAATAACAATAAGAAATAAACGAGGTATTCAACATGGATTCATCCCTAAGGCAATAACTTTAATCATGCAATATTTAATCTTAAGCTTATTCAATGCATTGGGTCAGATTTAACTTCTATTTGGCCTTGCTCCCAAGAACCGTTAGAAGGCTAAGCGAGTACCGTTATGAACATTCTGTGACTCGACTCTGACATAGATAATTCATGAATGCAACCTATAACCCTATAGTCGATATAGGGTGCCTTAGGCAGCTTGCCCTATATCGACGAACAATCTCTTTCGAGCTTTTTTTTTCCTATATCACCTTTAAGAGAACCGATATCGTCTGTCCCTTTCGAGATCAAACTCACATAGCATGCAAAGTCTAAGTGATCAAGTTAAACTCAGCGAGATCAGAGTGATAATAAATAAAGAATGACATGCATTGAACAAAACTTAAGCAAATAAAACACTTTCAAGCTATTGAACCATAGGAGTGGTCCACTTTCAAACTTAAGCAGATACCTTTCGTATAAGCTTTCAATCGAAGTCTCCTCGGGTAGTGGGGTGTGAGGTATCATGCAATATCCACTGGAGTGGTCCACGAACTCATGGAACGTCTTTTCAAGTGGGATTGGCGACGTTTTCTCCTCCTCTTTTGTGTTTTAATCATCATCTTCATCCAGTATCCTCCTAGTGCTGGTCTGTTTGACTTCTTTTCTCTCTACTTCCTACTTCCCACTACTCAGGGATATGGCCAGGCATTTTTCTTGTGTGTCCATGGCGACGACCTTAGATAACTTTTCTTGCTGAATTTGGTTCATTATTTGATCAAGTTTTGCTTCCATTTTACTAATGACAAGATCTCATTCTACTATGGCTTGCATCAAATTCTTGACGTCTTCCAAAGGGTTCTTTGTCTCTTGAAGAACAACTTCCTCAGGTTGAGACTCCATTTTCAATTCAACTTTAGGCAAACTTGGAATCTCTGATCCTGACAGCTTGTTTAGAGCCTTGGTTAAAGCTTCGACTTGCAATCTTAAAGATTTCACCTCATCAGTCTTACATGGTCCCACCTTTGGTTTGGAATTTGGTTGCTCAGACGAACATTGGTAACTTGTAAAAGTTAACTCCTCTACTAGGGCTGGAGCATCCTTGACAGTTTTGGCTAAGAAGTTTCCTCCCGCCGCTGAGTCAAGAATTGTTTTAAAGTTCCGACTCGACCCTTTATAAAAAAATTGTACTTGAAACCAGTCTGGGTACCCATGTTGTGGGCATTTCCTTAACATACTGTTATATCTTTCCCAAGCCTCATATAATTGCTCTTCCTCCATTATTTCAAACATTCCTATTTCAGTTATAAGCTTTGTTATTTTGGCTAATGGGAAAAATTTGAATTATATCCATTAATTACCAGAATCATCGCGTTCAATTTTATTTAGAATTCTAACTCTAATGATAAAGCAAAAATTAAAGAAACTAATAAAAAGAAACATGTAGCAAAAATATGGAAATATCCTATTAAGGGAACTTGACCTAGGGTGTTAACTAGTTTTTTGGATATGCAACTCAAATACACGGATGCATGTAACTAATAGTCTTCAATTTCATAAATCTAGAAGTAATTATAACCAGATTTATCTTTCAAGCTCCTCCATATCTCATACTAACATAACTAATTTATGTGTCCATCTCCTTAGTTAATCATAGTATGGCATTAAGCAACTTCATTATCAATTTCTAACAATTCTCTTTCACTCTCGTGCTCCAAGCAATCGTTAGCCATGCAATTTGGATCTAATCTAACTTCTCTCTGTCGAGTATAAATTTAGATGAAAAAATCAATCAATTCGTGATCAAGGGATTAAAGCCATTAAGCAAGAATTGCATAGATGAAATATGAAGAAATTCATTACATAACCCAAGTAATTGCACTACAATATCCAATTAACTAGAATAATGACCATAGGTCTCAAGATCTACTCACAAATAGGAATAATTTTGCCCAAGTGATCTTGATCCATAGGCCTAACTCAAACTATAATAAGGAATTACAAAGGAGTAAGGAATAAATAACCGATAACTTGATCCCAAGCTCCCGTCACGATCATCTCGAATCCCGAGCCTTGGAATCTCGCTCAATTCGACCTTTTTCCTCACAATTCTTCTCACTTTTTCTCTCTATTGAGCTAGGGGAGAGCTCTCCAAAATGGGATGATTTGAATCAAGGGATGGGGGCCTTTTTATAGGGGAAGGGGTGGAAGGTTTCTTGCTGAACAAGTCGGTAGCCTCGCGACGCTACGTCACAGCTTTCTTGCTGAAGGTTTCTTTCTTCACTACATGCCAAGCGTCGAGACGCTCTGGTCCGAACGTCTCGACACTAGACCTTCTAGAAGCCACCTTCACAGATTTTTGCCTCATTTTTTCAAATCTTTTGTGCTTTTGGGCCTCCACTTCAAAAGGCATCTTTTTCTTGGACCTTTGGGCTTTGGATCTTCAATGATTATTCTTCAAATTGCCCAAAAAATCACCAAATTCATCCAAATCCTCTTAAGATTTCGGTTTTGTTTCTCGAGCTCGATTTTCTACAAAATCAACATAAAAATACATCAAAGCTCACAATTCATGCACAAAACTAGCTAAAATTCATAGGAAAATGATGCCATTTCTGCATGTCATCACCCCTTAACGAAATTTAGCTACTCATGGTGAGATAAAGAGTAAATGAATAAATTTTCATTGAAATAAGAATGTAAATAATACAGAATAATGAAAAGTATCACGAACTGGGAATAAAGGAGATAGCTAAATATTATGGGTTTTCTATTTACTCAATCCTTCTAGAGTTCTCTTAGACACTCCACTCTCTCTCTTTTACAAGTGGGAATGGGTGAAAATCCCTACAAACCCTAAGGTTTGATGTCTAACTAAGGTTATAATTTAGTCATCTAAGAAGGACCTCAGACATCCCTACTCATAGGCGTCAACTAGGGTTCTGTCACCACCCTCTTCTTCCAAATGAGTTTTGGTTGAATTTGACTTCAAATCTCAAGATTATATAGTGTGAAAAATGGTTGAGGAGCTGCGAAATAGGTGTTGGTAGGTATCCCATTCGATTTCGGGGTCAAAACGGGCGGTTAGGTGCGAAGAAGACTCGTCAACGACGACCCGCGGATGACTCGGAGCTGTCTCGATTTTTCCAGAAATGTGGTTGCATTTCACTTTTGCCTTCCCAGAAATGCGGTCGCATTTCTGGGGAAATTCCAACTTTTCCTCTGTTTTCTGCACAACAACAAACTTAGTCAAATTCCTTTAATTTTAAGTCTTTTTAAGCATAAATGAGTATAATTTGACACAAGTGAATCTCAACACCCTAACTTATCAACTTTAGTATATTTTGAGCTCGAGAATAGTAAAATTGATCTAAACATTCAATATTTGACAAATAAATGGGCTAAATATTAGGGTAAAATAGGTATATTTTTTACCCTTATCAGTCACATCCATCGATCGATTAGACACTAACATTTGGCAAGCTTTCACTGCTTCACTAGCTAGCAATGTTACCCTCGCAGGGGTTGATACTGACAAAACATAGCCTAACGGATCTAGTTTTAGGTTGGCTTGACTTACAAATGATGCAGAAATAAAAGAATGTGTTGAACCTGAATCAAACAACACGAAAGCGTAATGACCGAGAATAGGGATGGTACCTGTCACTACTGCATTAAGGTTCTCTGCCTCCTGTCGGATGGTGGAAAATATCTTGCCCTACTGTTCTGCTGGTCTTACCCCAGATGCCTGATATGAACTAGACGGTTGGTTGGCGTAATTAGACTTCTTCTGATTCCAATTCGGAGCGATGTGCCCTTCTTGACCACACTTAAAGCATACACAGGTCCCTGCCAAGCAACAACCCCAGTTGTACTTCCCGCACGACTGACATAACGACCTATCCTAATTAGGCCCTGACTGATTCAGTGCTTTCTGCTAACGGTCCTGAGTCGGACCTCGTCTAGGGTATCTCTAACCTCACAGTGTGTTCGAGCTCATCTGATTGTATCCTCGCTTATGTCCTGAGGAAGGTTCTGAAGAGACAACGGACGATCGTCGATCAATCAACTCTGCCACCCTGACTGCTATGGCATAGTATTGTGGTTGATGGGATGCCACACT
The DNA here is from genome assembly GCA_036850905.1 of Luffa acutangula. Classification (NCBI taxonomy): domain Eukaryota; kingdom Viridiplantae; phylum Streptophyta; class Magnoliopsida; order Cucurbitales; family Cucurbitaceae; genus Luffa; species Luffa acutangula. The sequence goes on from CM072087.1 coordinate 23,228,008, forward strand.
GCATTGAATGTCTTCCTTTAAGCCCGTGATAAACCGTTCTACCTTATCAGGCTATATAACTACCAGGGCAGGAGAAAATCTAGACAGTCCGGCGAACTCCATCTCGTATTCCTCTACGGTTCAGCTTCCCTGCTTAACCGGGAGGCTTCAGGGTAATACTTTCTAAAGAATTCCTCCCTGAACAGAGCCCATGTAACAGGTCTGTTGCTGACGTCTATAGTCCCCTCGATCAACTGCCACCAAATTAGGGCGTTGTCTTGCAACAAGAACACGACACAGTAAACTTTCTAGTCTTCCGGGCAGTTCATGTGGCGAAAGACAGTTTGGATGGAGGACAACCAGAGCTCTGCCACGGTGGGTTCCCTTAAGTATCCATCAAACGAACGGGGGTCCCACTTTCTAAAATCTCTTCAACACGCTGCCTCTCACGATAGGGCTTCGTTGTTTTGAGGCGCTTGGGTCTGCTGTCCTGCAATCGCGCCTGCTAATGTCGCCTCAACTACAGACTGAACCACAGACTTAACTACCCCTGCAACTGCTGACTGAACAATTGCCTAGATGGCATCCACTGTGATAAGTTCTGTTGCAAGTCCCAGCTGCTCACCCGACTGTTCAACTTGCAGATTTTCTAGTACATTATCTCCATGCCCCATTGGTGGCACCACTGGTTCAAGGGTTGTACGAACCGTACCACGACCTCGTTCACGAGGAGGCATGATCTATTACAAATTTTTTTTTATCATCTTACTAATTGATAACTCTCCAAAAGGGAGTTATTTAGGCATTATTTCTATAATGTTTTGTGTGTCTTTTATGCTTAATAGGGTTGCTTTTAGATATGTATTATATGTTTTAACCCATTTGGAAGAATGGAAGCTTTGGGAATTATTTTGTGCAGAATATGTTGCTGAGCGACTTCTAGGAGCAAATTCTATGCTGCAGCAAAGCTGGGAGCAAAAACTACCATGTCACAACTCGTTAGCCAATTTAATGAACTGAATTTATTTAAGCTATTCTCGGGATAAAGGAGCAAGGAGAACCATCCACGTGTCTAGGTCTACCTAATTCAAGCCTCCTATCACTCTATAAAAGGAGATGGCCGCCCAAGTCAAATTCATTCCACTTTTGGGGAAGGGATCATTTTCATTTCCATTTAGGGAGCCGAATAGAGGAGAGATTGGAGACCATCAAGAAGACCATCAATTACAAGTTGTTCAAGGGAATTAATCTTTTCTTGTATTACCTTGTAGTTATGGACATGCTTGCTCAGATTGTAACGTGTGTTTCCATGCATTTTATGAACTAAAGTAGCTTTAGGCGTTGGTTAGGGAACATGTGATTGTCGTGCTTAATTTCTAGTAATAGATATTGATTTAATGCATCTTGGTTAATTTTTGTGCTCGTTTATATTTTATACCTGCCTGGCCAGTCGGTAAGAATACATCTTTCTAGTTTCAGGGATGATTTAGGGAGTGTGTGGCGATTAATCACACTAGATCATTGTTTATTGGTGCACGCCAGTGACTGAGCTATAGGGATAGCCAGTTGCCTAGTGCTTGATCGTTAGAGCTTCATTGGAGTTGAAACACATTCCAAAAAATCCAAAGTTCCGGGAGGAATCTGCTAATAAGACTGCGAGAGTTTTGCATGATCAATAATATTGCTTGAGCATCTTCTAAAACAATTACAAAATCCTGACCAGCGCCTGTTTCTAATTTGTCTGCCTATTTGTTTACTTTTTGTTCTGTCATTTCTTTTGCTTCAACATTTTATCAAAAACCAATCATTTTTACCACTTTTGAAACCATTGAAAAACTAAGCAAAATAGATAAAGTGAAAGTCAATTCAGACCTTGGATTCGATAAATATTTATTACTTGTTGCGAACTGTGTATACTTGCTCTGAGTTCTAGAGTCCATTTATATCTTATTTCTTATTACATTTTTACTCACTCTAGGAGCCCAACAAGTTTTTGGCGTCGTCGCCGGGGACTTGAATAAGTTTTTATCTTATCTGTTTTTTGTATGACTTTTAGTGGTTTGGTTCTAGAACTTTTTGATTGTTTCTTTTGTTTTTGCAGGCGTGAGTTTGGTGCAAGAGCGATCCACCTGGGGTACGGTTCGAGCTTGATCCAGAAATCGAGAGGACATTAAGGAGAAGAAGGAGAGAGCAGCGTAGAAACCAGAATCAAATGGATAATGTGTCGCGTCTCCCGCAGGGTCTTGAAGATCAAGCGAACCCCCAGCAGAATCGTTTGTTGCAGCAAAACCAGCCGCTGGAGCGAAATGAACAGCAAAATAATCATTCTGAGAATCCTATCTTGGTAGCAAATGATAGGGCCAGAGCCATTCAAGCGTATGTTTTTCCAATGTTTGATGAGTTGAATTCAGGGATTGCACGTCCTCAAATTGAGGTAGCGAATTTTGAAATGAAACCGGTAATGTTTCAGATGTTGCAAACCGTTGGTCAGTTCCATGGTTTGTCATCTAAAGACCCTCATTTACATCTTATGTCTTTTTTTAGGAGTAAGTGATTCGTTTGTAATTCAAGGAGTGAGTGTCTAAAGATGCCCTCAGATTAACTTTGTTCCCGTATTCTCTTAGAGATGGAGCAAAGGCATGGTTAAATTCTTTTGCTCCAGGATCGATTATGACATGGAATGAATTAGCAGAAAACTTTCTTAGTTAATATTCCCACCAAATAGAAATGTTAAATTGAGGAGTGAAATAGTAGGGTTTAGGCAACTTGAAGATGAAACTTTTAGTGAGGCTTGGGAAAGGTGTAAGGAGCTTTTGCGAAAGTGTCCCCACAATGGTTTACCACATTGTATCCAAATGGAAACATTTTACAATAGGTTAAATGGAGCAACCCAGGGTATGGTTGATGCTTCGGCTAGAGGGGCCCTTTTGGCAAAAACATTCAATGAAGCCCATGAAATTTTAGAAAGAATATCAGCTAATAGTTGTCAGTGGTCGGATATTAGAGGCACAAATAAAAAGGTTAAGAGAGTGTTAGAGGTTGATGTTGTGTCCACCATTAGGGCTGATCTTGCAATGATTGCTAACGCTCTTAAGAATGTGACAGTGATTAGTCATGAACAGCCACTAGTTGTGGAGCCTGCTGCAGTAGTGAACCAAGTTGCAGAGGAAGCATGTGTCTATTGTGGTGAAGACCACAACTACGAGTTTTGCCCCAGCAACCCTACTTCTGTGTTTTTTGTAGGTAATTAGAGGAATAACCATTATTCTAACTTTTATAATCCAGGTTCACGCAACCACCCCAACTTCGCATGGGGAGGACAAGGAAGTAATGTGCAAGCACAGCAAAAGGTGAACCAATCGGGATTTGCTAAAGCACAGGTATTGCCCCAGCAAAATAAGCAGGCTTTGCCCTAGCAAAATTCGTAGAGTTCTCTTGAGGCAATGATAGAATATATGGCTCGTACAGATGCCACAATTCAAAGTAATCAAGCTTCAATGAAAGCCCTGGAATTGTAAGTGGGTCAGCTACCTAATGAGCTAAAGGCAAGGCCTCAAGGGAAACTTCCTTCTGATATTGAACACCCTAGAAGGGAAGGAAAGGAGCAGGTAAAGGCAGTAACTCTTAGGAGTGGTAAGTCATTAGAAGAGAGAAAATAACCTAGTAAAACTCAGGATGTAGGAAATAATTGTGATAAAAATGTTGTAGTTGAGAAAGAGTTGGCGACTGGTCAGGGTGCTTGAGGCAGCAATAATGATGTTGGAGCATCTGGTTCTGTTCCAGATGTGGAACCACCTTATGTTTCGCCCCCACAAAGGCAAAGGCCTAAGAATCAGGATAATCAATTTAAAAAGTTTTTAGAAATTCTTAAGCAATTGCATATAAATATCCCTTTAGTAGAATCTATTGAGCAAATTCTTAATTATGCTAAATTTCTTAAGGATATTTTAAGTAAAAAGAAGATGTTAGATGAGTTTGAAACTATATCTCTTACTGAGGAATGTAGTGTTATTCTTAGGAACGGGCTACCAACAAAGGATAAGGACCCATGATCATTTACTATACCTGTGTCAATAGGTGGAAAAGAGTTAGGTAGAGCACTCTGTGATTTAGGTGCAAGCATTAACCTTATGCCTCTTTCGGTCTATCGAAAGTTAGGTATTGGTGAAGCTAGGCCTACCACAGTCACACTCTAACCAGCTGATAGGTTTATCACATATCCAGAGGGTAAAATTCAGGATGTTTTAGTGAAAGTAGATAAATTCATATTTCTTGTTGATTTTATTATCGTAGACTGTGAGGTTGATAAAGATGTCCCAATTATTCTAGGTCGTCCATTTTTTGCTACTGGTAGGGCATTGATAGATGTTCAAAAAGGGGAATTAACAATGAGAGTTTGTAATGAGGAAGTGAAATTTAATGTGTTTAAGGCCAGGAAGTATCCAGACGAAATGGAAGATTGCTATTTCACTAGGATTTTGGAGAACACAATTGTTGAGACAACAATACAGGATTCGGCAAATAGGAATTTGGAAGATCATGGAGAGGTTAGTGTAGAGGATTTAGAAGTTTTTTCTTTAGAAAGAAAAAAGGAAAAAGAATTGTTTAGGTGTGAGGATGTTTCTGAGTCTTTAGATTTAGATAAAAGAAAGGCTCCTCCTATTAAGCTATCTCTGATTGAGGCACCCACTTTAGATTTCAAGCCCTTGCCGGATCATCTAAAGTATGTGTATCTATGGAAAGGTGAGACGTTGCCCATTATTGTTGCATTAGATTAATGTCGGAGCATGAAGAGGCCTTAATTAAGTTTCTACAGCAATACCGCAAAGCTATAGGTTGGACATTGGCTGATATTCAGGGGATTAGCCCATCTTTTTGTATGCACAAAATCACTCTAGAGGAGGGATCCTTTAGGAGTATTGAGCAACAAAGAAGGCTTAACCCTGCAATGAAAGAAGTTGTTAAAAAGGAGGTGATAAAATGGTTGGATGCTGGCATTATTTATCCAGTTGCAGACAACAATTGGGTAAGCCCTGTCCAATGTGTTCCTAAGAAAGGAGGTGTAACTGTGGTGAGCAATGAAGACAATGAGTTGATCCCAACCACGACAGTAACTGTCTGGAGGGTTTGCATGGATTACAAGAGGCTTAATAAAGCTACCCGTAAGGACCATTTCCCTCTACCATTTATTGACAAAATGTTGGATAGATTGGTTGGTCATGCCTACTACTGTTTCTTCGATGGTTATTCTAGGTATAGCCAGATTTCCATTGCTCCTGAGGATCAGGAAAAAACCACTTTCACCTGCCCTTATGGGATGTTTGCTTTTAGGCGAATGCCTTTTGGCCTCTGCAAGGCTCCTGCAACATTTCAGCGATGTATGTTAACAATTTTTTCTGATATGATTGAGTCCACTATTGAGGTATTTATGGACGATTTTTCAGTTTTTGGAGGGACTTTTCACCAATGTTTGGATAATTTAGGTAACGTGTTAAAAAGGTGTGAGGATAGCCATCTAGTTCTTAATTGGGAGAAATGTCACTTCTGTTGGGTTTTATGCCCTAAAACTCGTAGATAGTAAATGTACATTTGACCGAAAATTAATAAAGTGATGTATTATTCAGTGTTTGTATTATATCTTGTCTTATTAACCCTAATCCAATAAAATAAACATCCAAGGCTAATAGAATGAGGCTTGAACTAGTATGTAGGGACATACGGGGATCAATGTTCAAGTTTTAGCCTAAAGGGTCTGTAGTATAAGGATAAGGCTGGGTACCTTATCCTGGTGACACTATGGATACGGCCCACTTTGTATATTGATACAAACGTATTGATCCAACACGTTCATGTGGTTGACATGCGAGTGGGGGTATTCTGTGCAATGAGTTTGCACAAAGACCGGACCGCGAAATAGTTAACCACTAACTGTAACACCGTTAGTTAGCTTGGTTTCTATTTCACTAGGATGACCTAGGCAACTTGCCCTTAATTCTTAGCGGATTATGGACTCCTGTCCATGAGGGATTGTCCTTTGATTTGTACGGGTGAGAGTGGCCTGTTCGCCGACTCAATAAGCCTACCATTTTGGGGACAAGACCGAGTGAGGAGCTGGGAACGTAGTCTTACAAGATGAAATTCACTCATTCCCGATATTAGGGTAAGTAGAGGTGTGTTCCCTTAAGTGGTGTCTCCGGGTCTTGAACAATGGGCCCTACCCTCTTTATGGCACGAAAGGGATTTTTGTTTGCTGGTTGGACCACAAATAGGTTGTTCATTAGAGGAGCACTGGTACTTAAGGACCAAGAGATAGCCCAGGGGTAAAACGGTAATTTGACCTAGCTGGGGTACGAACACACGTGAAGGGCTAACTTGCTGTTGACGGTCGACATCAGTGGACACAGAAATATATCTGCAGTGAGAAGAGTGCAGTTGTGGTTCTTTAGTGGAGTGAATCACAGTTAACGAATATTGATTAACTTGGTTAATGAGTTTAGCCAATTAATCTCATATCGTTGGAGCTTCTGATCTGTAGGTCCATTAGGTCCCATCGATAGCTCACTAAGGGCGTTGAGGTAAAATTCTAAGGGAGAATTGAATATTCGAAGTTGTTCGAATATTAAACTTGAATATGAATTTTATTCATATTAAAACTATAGGTTATAATTAAAGTACATTAGATGTGCATTAATACTATAGTTTAAAATAGAGAGAAATATAATTGAATATTTGATATTTAATTATTAAATTAATTAATTGTTGAATTAATTAATTGTTTGTTTTAATTTAATTCGATTAAATTTTATTTAATTGAATTTCATTAAAACTATGGGTAAAAGTGGTTATACACATATAAATGTGATTTATATGGTTTCATTAAATTAATTAGTTAATTTAATATTATTATTAATTAATTAATTTTGAATAATTAATTAATTACAAAATCAGTTGTTTAAACTGATTGAGTCTTCCACTATCCCAGCAACTGAACGTTGAGGGAGAGATTTTTTAGGGAGGTTACTCCCAAATGTTGGTGAATAGCAGAGGGCAATCTCTCTCATTGATTCAGTACACTTCAGATCTTTTTTTTTTACAGACTCTCTCTCTTGGCATTCTTCCCTCTGCAATACAGAAGAGATTTTTCTCCCTAGAAATCTGAGGATCCCACCATCCACCTCATCTTACATCCTGTGAGAATACCGGTGCTACAATGTGGTAGTGTTCGTGGTGAACTTGCAGCATCAAGGGAAGGATTAGCTGCTGGAATTTTCGGATTCAAGGTGATTTGGTTGGTGAAACGATCGAGAACGACTTCAAAAGTAAGTTTTCTTGATCTCAGATCAATAGGGTCCTTTATAGATTAGATCTATAGCTTTTAGAGGTGTTTTAAGCATGTTTTATATCTGTTTTACAACATGTTTTTAGAATATTTTTTCCTGCTGTAAATTTATATGTTTTGTCGTCGTATTGGTATCGCAATTGGCATTCAAACCGGTTAAGGTCTCTGAACCTTTCCATTGCGCAAGGGCTTTAATCCATGCAATTTGTATCAGAGCCAGATCGTGTTTTGAATATTGATTTGGGATTTGCGATTGGCTGTTCGGTGGGATTAATTTTGCATTATGAATGTGGGTTTGCGATAAACTGTTTAGATTTAATTTGGCCTTAGAATTACAGTATTTTCATTGATTTGATCATGTAAGGGCCCCTGTGTTTTTGGGCATTTTGCTGTAAATTGAGTCTGTAAAGTCCGGGTCTAGATAAGTCTTGAAAATCGATGAAGATCGTGGAAGAAATCGTCGAATTTCGTGAAGAACAGTCGCGGTTCTGCCCAGAATTCAGCTCCAGACGCAACAGCGTCGGGACGCTGAGCAATTAGAGTCTCGACGCTGTCGCGATTTCACGCTCCAGGCGGTTGAAATCGCGCCAGCGTCAGGACGCTATCTGTTCAGCGTCTTGACGCTGTCACGATTGTATGTGGCGCCAGGTTTTTCGTCAAAACGTGGGTGGTGCTCTAATTTGACCGGTCCGGTTCGTGGTTTATGGGTTAGCTGGGACTGGTTTGGTCCGGTTTGGGCGCGGTTCGAGTTTTTCAAGTCCGGTTCGAAGTGGTTCGGGTCGGTTCAAGGCTTGTAGACCGGATTTGGAGCTGCAAATTTATGTAATAGGATAGATTTATTGCTTTATTAGGGTAATTTTTGCTTTAATCTATCCTAGGGGCCAATTAAATCGGTTTATTCGCTATTTAAATGCTTTATGGATCTCATTTAAATTTTAATCCCACCTTAGGATATAAAGCATGCTCATGCATTATGTATCTTATAATGTGATTGTAATATTTGCTGATAATGCATGGTTTTTCATGATTTATTTAATATATAGTTGAGTTATATTAAATTCATGAAAATTGAATAACATGATGCATGCAATTACTTAGTTTTAATATAAGAGTTATATTAAATAAATTGTTTGCAGCATGCTAAGGTGATTTTCCATTTTTGGCAATAATAAAATTGTTTATTAATTAAAAATAGAAATCAAGTTGCATTGAGCATGATACATCCATATGTTAATATAAGAGTTATATTAATTATCATGCAAATGCATAGTTCTATAGTTTTAATTTCATTAACATGAATATGATTGTTAATTGTTTTTAAAACTATAGTATGCATGATTATAGGGCTAATCATTAAAATTTTGAAATAGTTTAAAATTTTTTGATTAGAAACCGTCAATCTATAATCAAGATATGCATGCTCACATAGGATCTTAGGTTAAAATGAATTAATTTTAATGAGTTAAAATTAATAAGACCTAAGATCATTTTCTAATAGGATTAGAAATTCTTACTTAGTTTTAAAATAGTTTTAATGAACTAAGTAGGACAAACATTCCTGAGGTTATAAGGGAACTCTACCAGTGAAGTTCTGTCTAAGGATTTGAGGTATTTAAGTTGACAGTATACAGAACACCTCCTACCTGGGAACTGATCTGGAACACCGGAGTTGAATTAATCTCAGGTTAATGTTAGAATAATGTCGCTAGGTAAATTAAATTTGTTTAATACACCTAGACATTAGGTCTTATTATAATAGTTATAATAGGACTAGACTTAGATAAATGACTTAGCCGGATTTATCTAGGTTTAATCAAACCCTAAAATATCCGATAGGTTACTTTAGTGGGAGGAAAATTACAAAACTTGATTTAAATCGAGTTTTGCTCATGCGTCCCTGTATAGTTCACACCGTGAGATCCATGCTCGGCTTCGTGTCGTCGTAGAGCGGCCTCCCTTCAGAGAGTGTTTGCATGGGTCAATACCAAGGTAAATGGGGAAAGTGACTATAGTAAGTGAGAGCGGGACACGTATCAACGTATCCTTCGGTTTCCGCCCCTAGGTCACAACGTTAGATTCCTATGATCTGCATGCGTGTTGCCCTGGAGCAACCACCCCTCCGGAGGGCCTGATCATAGGATTCGGAACACCGTGAACTCCTGAAAAGGATAGGGTCGCTTAGGCTAATTACCAATAGTTGTCTTTCCTAACGGTAGCCTGTTGGTCCGTGCCTCTGAGATCTGAAAGTGGGAGGGTTACAATTACAGGGAGGAGTTAATTGTTGACAAATCCTTGACCAAACAATGGTGGTTAATATCTAATGGAATATGAGTTATTCTCGTATTAGAAATTGACTGAGAAGAGTCTCATTTTAGAGGAGGAACAACTGATCACCCTTCGGTGGCTGTTCTTCTAAACCTCTAAAGCATCGTTGCGAAACACAATCATAGTTTTATTAGGGTTCTTTGATTGTTTGTTTGCAAAATTGATTGGATGTATGCAATTGTTTGTATTGCTTGTGTGATGGGTTAAGGAAAAGATAACTAATACGGTCAATTGTTTGTTTTTCAGCAATGTCTTCCTCCATAATTTCCTTGCTTAAAAACGAACAACTTACTGGCGAAAATTTTCCACAATGGAAATCCAATCTCATCACTATACTCGTGGTAGAAGATCTTAGGTTCGTCTTAACGGAGGAATGTCCTCCCGTTCCCCCTCGCACTGTCGCTCAGGCAGTTAAGGACGCCTATGAACGCTGGACTAAGGCCAACGAGAAGGTCAAAGTCTACATACTTGTCAGCTTATCTAAAGTATTGGCCAAGCGTTATGAAAACGTGAAAACTGTCAGGGAGATTATGAATTCCCTGCAGGAGATGTTTGGACTCCCGTCCTACCAGCTCCACCACGACGCCTTGAAGAATGTCTTCAATGCCAAGATGCAGGAAGGTCAATCTGTTCGGGAACACGTCATGGACATGATTAACCAATTTAATATTGTTAAGGCTAATGGCGGGGTTGTCTGCTAGCGCAGTCAGGTTGCGTTCATCCTTCACTCGCTCCCTGCGAGCTATCTGTCCTTCAGGACGAACGCGAACATGAATAAGATTCAGTTCAACTTGACTACCCTCCTCTCGGAGCTACAGATTTACGAGTCCTTGCAGAAAAGCAAGGGCAAAAATGTGGTTAAAGGAGAGGCCAATCTGGCCCATTCCAAAAAGAAGTTCCTGAAGAGTTCATCCTCAGGAACTAAATCTGTACCTCAGGCTTCTTCATCGAAGCAAATAAGAAGAGGAAGGGAGACAAGGGGAAGGCTCCTGCACAGGCTGTGCAAGGGAAGGGAAAGGCCAAGGTCGTGGCCGACAAAGGCAGGTGCTTCCACTGCAACGCAGATGGACATTAGAAACGGAACTGTCCTCGTTACCTTACTGAGAAGAGAAGAGAAAAATAAGGTAAATTCGATTTACTTGTATTAGAAACGAAACTGTCTCGTAGAACATGATGAGTTTGCCTGGATATTGGATTCGGGAGCCACTAATCATGTTTGCTCTTCTTTTCAGGGAAATGATTTCCAGCAGCTGGCAGACGGTGGAATGACGCTCAAGGTTGGAACGGGAGACGTTGTTTCAACTCGTGCAGTGGGAGCTGCTAAATTATTCTTTAGAAATAGGTTTTTAATTTTAGAGAACTTGTACTTGGTTCCTAGAATTAAAAGGAACCTTATTTCTGTTTCAGCTTTACTAGAACAGTGTTATTCAATTTCCTTCTTGCTTAATGAAGCTTTAATTTCGAAGAATTGAATTTACATTTGTTCTGCAAAGCGTGAGAATAATTTATTTGTGTTAAGACCAACTAATGCTAAGGCTATTTTAAGTCATGAAATGTTTAAAACAGCCGAAACGCAAAATAAAAGGCAAAAAGTTTCTCCTTTAAGTAACAACACGTATCTTTGGCACCTTCGTCTTGGTCATATTAACATCAATCGGATCGATCGTTTGGTTAAAAATGGAGTTCTAACTGATGTGGAAGATACATCTTTACCACCCTGTGAATCGTGTCTCGAGGGTAAAATGACCAAGAGGCCTTTTACTAGAAAAGGTTACAGGGCCAATGAACCACTTGAACTAATACATTCGGATCTTTGTGGTCCAATGAATGTAAAGGCTCGAGGTGGTTATGAATATTTCATCTCTTTCATAGATGATTATTCTCGATACGGTTACTTATACCTGATGGGCCATAAGTCTGAGGCTCTTGAAAAGTTCAAAGAGTTTAAGGCCGGGTAGAAAACCTGTCAGGTAAAACAATTAAAACGCTTCAATCAGATCGAGGTGGAGAGTATTTGGATCAACGATTCCAGAACTTTATGATAGAACATGGAATCCAATCCCAACTCTCAGCACCTGGTACACATCAGCAGAATGGTGTATCAGAAAGGAGAAATAGAACCTTGTTAGACATGGTTCGATCCATGATGAGCTATGCTTAGTTGTCTAGCTCGTTTTGGGGGTATGCAGTAGCGACTGCAGTACATATTCTGAACAACGTTCCCTCAAAAAGTGTTTCTGAAACTCCTTTTGAGCTATGGAAGGGGCGTAAACCTAGTTTGTGTTACTTTCGTATCTGGGGTTGTCGTGCACATGTGTTACTGACAAATCCTAAGAAACTGGAACCTCGTACGAGAATATGCCAATTTGTTGGGTACCCGAAAGAAACGAGAGGTGGTTTTTTCTACGACCCTCAAGACAATAAAGTGTTTGTATCAACAAATGCAACTTTCTTGGAGGAAGACCACGTTCGAGATCATAAACCACGAAGTAAGTTAGTATTAGGAGAAGCTACAGAAGGATCAACAAGGGTTGTTGATGAACCTGGTCCTTCAACAAGAGTTGCTGGAGAATCAAGTTCTTCTCGTCAATCTAGTCCTCCTCACGTAGTGGGAGAGCTTCGACGCAGTGGGAGGGTTGTGATACAACCTAACCACTACTTGGGTTTAATAGAAACACAAGTAGTCATACCTGATGACGGCGTAGAAGATCCATTGTCTTATCGTCAGGCAATGAATGACGTAGATAAGGACGAGTGGGCCAAAGCCATGGACCTTGAGATGGAGTCTATGTACTTCAATCAAGTTTGGGAACTTGTAGATCCACCTGAAGGGGTCAAACCCATAGGGTGTAAATGGATCTATAAGAGGAAAAGAGATGCTGCTGGGAAAGTACAAACTTTCAAAGCTAGACTTGTAGCAAAGGGTTATACACATCGAGAAGGGGTGGACTATGAAGAAACCTTTTTTCCAGTTGCTATGCTTAAGTCCATAAGAATTCTCTTCTCCATTGCCACATTTTATGACTATGAAATTTGGCAAATGGATGTCAAGACAACTTTTTTGAATGGCAACCTTGATGAGAGCAATTTTATGTATCAACTCGAAGGGTTCATAACCCAAGGTCAGGAGCAAAAGGTTTGTAAACTGAATCGATCCATTTATCGGTTGAAACAGGCCTCTCGATCTTGGAATATTAGATTTGATACTGCGATCAAATCTTTTGGCTTTGACCAGAATGTTGATGAGCCTTGTGTATACAAGAAGATCAACAAAAATAAAGTAGCTTTCCTTGTACTATATGTTGACGACATCCTACTCATTGGGAATGATGTAGGGTATCTGTCTGACGTAAAAGAATGGCTAGCAGCTCAATTCCAAATGAAAGATTTGGATGAGGCCCAGTATGCTCTTGGCATCCAGATTATTCGGGATAGAAAGAACAAAACGCTAGCTCTGTCTCAAGCAACGTATATCGACAAGATGTTGGCTCGATATTCGATGAAGAACTCCAAGAAGGGCTTATTGCCTTTCAGGCATGGGGTTCATCTGTCTAAGGAACAGTCTCCTAAGACACCTCAAGAGGTTGAGGATATGAGACGGATTCCCTACGCCTCTGCAGTAGGTAGCTTAATGTATGCCATGCTCTGCACGAGGCCTGACATCTGTTATGCTGTAGGGATTGTCAGCAGATATCAGTCAAATCCAGGGTTAGACCACTGGACTGTCGTTAAAGGAATCCTCAAGTATCTTAGGAGAACGAGGGATTACATGTTGGTGTTTGGGGATAAAGAGTTAGTTCTCACTGGTTACACCGACTCTGACTTCCAAACTGACAAGGATTCTAGGAAATCTACGTCAAGGTCAGTTTTCACCCTTAGCAGGGGAGCTGTAGTTTGGAGGAGTGTAAAGCAAGGATGCATAGCAGACTCCATGATGGAGGCTGAGTATGTAGCTGCTTGTGAAGCAACTAAGGAATCTGTTTGGCTAAGGAAGTTCTTGACAGATTTGGAAGTTGTTCCAAATATGAACTTGCCCATTACGTTATACTGTGACAACAGTGGGGCTGTAGCCAATTCAAAGGAGCCTCGCAGCCACAAACGAGGTAAACACGTAGAGAGGAAGTATCATCTGATTTGAGAGATTGTGCAAAGAGGAGATGTGGTCGTGACCAAGATCGCTTCCGAGCACAACATTGCTGATCCGTTTACAAAGGCCCTCTCGGCTAAAGTGTTTGAGGGTCATCTAGATAGTCTAGGTCTGCAAGACATGTATATAGCGTAATCTAGGGCAAGTGGGAGATGTTTAATGGGTGTAAGGATGCCCTAGTTTATTGTATTTTGTATATTTACCTTTTATGTAATGTACAACATACATGTACCATTTCCAGATTTGGATTATATTGTATATACTTTCCCTGTAACTTGAGTTTTAGTTCAAGTGGGAGTTTGTTGGGTTTTATGCCCTAAAACTCGTAGATAGTAAATGTACATTTGACCGAACATTAATAAAGTGATGTATTATTCAGTGTTTGTATTATATCTTGTCTTATTAACCCTAATCCAATAAACTAAACATCCAAGGCTAATAGATTGAGGCTTGAACTAGTATGTAGGGACATACGGGGATCAATGTTCAAGTTTTAGCCTAAAGGGTTTGTAGTATAGGGATAAGGTTGCGTACCTTATCCTGGTGACACTATGGATACGACCCACTTTGTATATTGATACAAACGTATTGATCCAACGCGTTCATGTGGTTGACATGCGAGTGGGGGTATCCTGTGCAATGAGTTTGCACAAAGAACGGACCGCGAAATAGTTAACCACTAACTGTAACACCATTAGTTAGCTTGGTTTCTATTTCACTAGGATGACCTTGGCAACTTGGCCTTAATCATGAGTGGATTATGGACTCCTGTCCATGAGGGATTTGAAGGGAATAAAAGTCCCCACGCAGCGGATGCGCATCGATTGGACCTTACGCCGTATATTAATTAACATTAAAATATCGTTACGAAAACTCAGTTAAACTTTAAAACCCTTTTAAAGCTGCTGGAAAATTGGTTTAAACATGCTTAAAAATAAATCTAAATTTATTTTCATGCTTTTGTAAAGAAAAGGGAAAGAACCGTCACATACCTTCGTTGAAGACTTGACCGTTCTTCGCCAACGACGCTCCACGAACGAAAACGCAGCAGTCGCCTTTGTTTTTCTTCACTGAAAATTCCTTCTTGATTGACACAATAACCACAGAGGTTACACCGGTATGTCTCTAAGTCTAGGAAGCAAAAGACTTGTGGGAGTCTTTCTCTAAGAGGGAGGCTAGAGAGAATTCTAGGTCTTGTCTTTCAAGAGTGTCAAGTGCCATGACCAATTAGGTCTAGTGTTCTATTTATAGAAGAGAGGCCATGAATAAAATATTCAATTAAATCAATCTTTTCCAAAATTGATTCAATCTTATTCCTTAATTAATCAATCATGATCAATCAATTCCATAATTGATTAATCTTTTCCACAAATGACTAATTGCTTCCATAAGTGATTAGATCATTTCCATAAATGATTAATCACTTCCCTAAGTGATTAATTATTTCCATAATTGATTAATTCCCGGTTAATGAATTCTTTAATTAATTAACCACCAATTAAATATCACATATTTAATTCCCGGCCTAGAATTAATTAATTTGCCCAAACACATTTTAGGCCTTAAATTAATTAATTCATTATTTTGAACTCTTTCAAACTTCCATAAATTTATATTTGAACTTTTCAAATATTAATTTCTCTCATAATAATATATCAATATATATTATATTTGTTACCCTTAATAAATTGAACATTTTCAATTTACTTTTATTACTTAGTTGCATCAAATTAATTTATGAGCTACCAGTGGGACCTAATGGACCTGCAGATCAGAAGCTCCAACGATGTGAGATTAATTGGTCAAACTCATTAACCACATTAATCAATATTCGTTAACTGTGTGTACATTCCACTATAGACTCACAGTTGCACTCTTCTCACTACAGACATATTTTCTGTGTCCACGGATCTAGACCAATATCAACTAGTTAGTCCTTCACGAGTGTCCGTAACACCAGCTGGATCAAATTACCGTTTTACCCCTGGGTTACCTCTATTTCCATAAGTACCAGTTCTCCTCTAATGAACAACCTGTTTGTGGTCCAACCATCAAACAGAAAACCCTCTCGTGCCATTGAGACGGTAGGGCCCTATGTTCAAGACTCGGAGTAACCACTTAAGGGAACACTTATCTGCTTCCCTAAAGTCGGGAAGGAGTGAATTCCATCTTGTACGATTATGTTCCCAGCTCCCCATTCGGTCTTGTCCCCAAAATGGTAGGCTTATTGAGTCGACGTATTGGTCAATCTCACCCATACAAATCAAAGGACAATCTCTCATGAGCAGGGGTCCATAATCAACTCGGGATTAAGACTAAGTTGTCTAGGTCGTCCTAGTGAAATAGAAAACCAACTAGTTAACGGTGTTATAACCAGTGGTTACTATTTTGCGGTCCGGTCTTATGCAAACTCATTGCATAGGATACCCCCACTCGCATGTCTCCTACACGAACGCGTTGGATCGCAGCGTTTGTATCAAATACAAAGTGGGTCGTAACCATAGTATCACCAAGATAAGGCACCTAGTCTTATCCCTATACTATAGACCCTTTAGGCTGTTGTTTGAACAATGATCCCATATGTCGCTACATATAGTTCAAGACTCATATTACAACCTTGGATGTCTAGTTTATTGGATTAGGGTTATTATTAGGCAAAGACAAATGTAAAATAACTAATAACAATTAATGGAAAAATATATCAATATTATTTCATTAATATTCGGTCAACGGTTACATTCACTATCTACGAGTTTTAGGGCATAAAACCCAACAAACTCCCACTTGAACTAAAACACTAGTTAGTGGGATGTAAATGCAATAATCTAAAGCTGGAAATGTCATGTATATAATACAATGAACTAGGGCATCCTTATACCCATTATACATTTCTCCCACTTGCCCTAGATTAGATGGCATACATATCTCGTAGACCTAGACCCTCTAGATGACCCTCAAACACTTTAGCCGTGAGAGCCTTCGTAAATGGATCAGCGATGTTGTGCTCTGAGGCGATCTTAGTGACGATCACATCTCCTCTTTGCACAATCTCCCGTATCAGGTGATACTTCCTCTCGATGTGTTTACCTCGTTTGTGGCTTCGAGGTTCTTTTGAGTTGGCTATAGCCCCACTGTTGTCATAGTATAGTGTTATGGGCATGTTCATATTCGGAACCTCGGAAGAGATTCTAAGATGAATGCAACCTGACTACGCTCATCTATGACCGCCCCGTTTGCCTCTGCCACGTTGAATTGGACCATCATATCTAGGACATGCTCCCGAACAGACGTGCCCTCTTTCATGCGACAGCTATAAACGTATTTGAGAGCGTCATGGTGGAGTTGGTAGGACGGTTGTCCAAACATCTACTGGAGAGAGTTCATAATCTCCCTCGTTGATACCATGCCCTCATGCCTTTTAGCCAAAACTTCAGATAAGCTACATAGGATATAGACGCGAGTCTTATCATTGGCCTTTGTCCAGCGGTCATAAGCATCCTTAACTTCTTGGGATGCATTACGAGCAGGGGCTGGAGGACAATCCTCCGTTAAGACAAACCGCAGATCATCGACAACAAGAATCGTATTCAAGTTCCACTTCCACGTAGCATAATTTTCGCCGGTTAATTTCTCATTTTTAAGTAGAGAGACAATTGAGGAAGACATTGCTGAAATTTAAACAAACAATGATTGTATTAGTTATCTTTGCCTTAACCCATCATACAAGCAAACAATTGCACACAATCCAATCAATTTAGCAAAACAGACAATCACAGAACCCTAAAACTATCGATTTAGTTTTGCAACGATGTTTCAGAGGTTTAGAATATCAGCCACCGAAGGGTGATCAGGTACTCCTCCTTTGAAATGAGACACCTCTCAGCTAATTCTAATTCTAGAATAACTCATATTCCTATAGACATTAGCCACCGTTGTTCAATCAAGGATTTGTTAACACTTTTAACTCATCCTTGTAAGTGTAACCCTCCCACTTTCAGATCTCAGAGGTACGCACCAACAGGCTACCGAAGGGAAAGACAACTTTTGGTGATTAGCCTAAGAGCTCCTATCCTTTTCAGGAGTTCACGATGTTCTGAATCCTATGACCAGGCCCTCCGAAGGGATGGTTGCGCCAGGACAACCTGCAGGCGGATCATAGGACTCTCACGGTGTGAACTATGGGCGAAGACCGAGGGATACGTTGACATGTGTCCCGCTCCCACTTACTCTAGACATTTTTCCCATTCACCTTGATATTGATTCATGCAAACACTTTCTGAAGGGAGGCCGCTCCTAAGGCGACTCAAAGCCGAGCATGAATCTCACATTGTGAATATAGGGACGTAGGAGCATAACTTTGATTTAAATCTCGTTTTGTAATTTTCCTCCCACTGAAAATGTCATACAGTTAATTTAGGGTTGTTTAACTTAGATAGTATTCGGCTAAGTCAATCTATCTAAGTCTGATCCTATTATAACAATTATGGAAAGGATTCAACTGCAATCTCTTGGGTGAATTAAACTTCTTTTAATAAACCCAACATTGCAAGTCAACATTACTATGGTTAATTCAACTCAATGTTCGGGTCAGTTCCCAGGTAGGAGGTGTTCCGTAAACCGTCAACTTAAATACCCCCAGCCTTAGACAGAACTTTACCGAGAGAGTTCCCTTATAAACTCAGTAATGTAGGGTCTTTACTCTAAATATCTAGGTGCATTAAACACTTTTAATAAACCTAGTGACATTGCATGCTAACATTTAACTATGATTAATTCAACTTTGGTATTCCAGGTCAGTTCCCAGGTAGGAGGTGTTTCGTAAACCGTCAACTTAAATACCCCCAGCCTTAGACAGAACATTA
This sequence comes from Luffa acutangula, assembly GCA_036850905.1. Classification (NCBI taxonomy): domain Eukaryota; kingdom Viridiplantae; phylum Streptophyta; class Magnoliopsida; order Cucurbitales; family Cucurbitaceae; genus Luffa; species Luffa acutangula. The sequence continues at coordinate 23,246,660 of CM072087.1, forward strand.
CTGGTGGAGTTCCCTTATAATCATAGCAATGTTTTTCCTACTTAGTCAATTAAAACTATTTTAAATACTAAGTAAGAAAAGATTCTAATCCTATTAGAAACTGATCTAGGTCTAATTAATTTTAAACAATTTAAAATTAATCCAATTCATCCTATGATCTTATGTTTGAATGCAAATCTTGATTATAGATTGACGGTTTCTAATCATTATTAAAGAACTATTTCAAATTTTAATGATTAATCCTATAATCAAGAATCTAGGGTTTAATTCATTTAACAATCTCATTCAAATTAAATAATTAAACCATACTAATTGCATGAATAATATAACAATTATATTATTAACTATGGATGTTTCATGCTTCATGTAATTTTGATTTTCTTTTATTATAACAATTATAAGTCAATCAAGAAAATCAATCAAGCATGCTTCATTCATCACATTAAACATAACTATTTATATTTAATTTAAGTAATGTCATGCTTCATGCTTTCCAATTTTTCATATAATTAATATACACTTATATTAAAAAATATGAAAACAAATCCATGCATTTAAACATACATTATAACATTTTATAATATATAAAAATGCATGAGCATGTTTATAACCTAAGGTGGGATTAAATATTCTATATGACATCCATAAAGCATATAAATAGCAACTGAACCGGTTAATTTTGGCCCCTAGGATAAAATAAAGAATGAAATTACATTAATTTAGCTAAATTCTATCTTAAAAAATCCTTGTACAGCTCTGAAATTGGTCTAGACAACACGAACCGGCCCGAACCACCTTGAACCGGCTTCGAAAATCACGAACCATGCCAAAAATTGGCTGAACCGGACCAAATAGGTCCCAGTCCAACCAAACCAGTCTGAACCGGACCGGCCACGCCATGAACCGCGCCTTTTGAAACCCTAATGCGTGCCTCCATCGTGACACCGTCTCGACGCTGTGTTGATAGCGTCTCGACAATGTGCGCTTTCCATGTCTGGCGCCTGTGGTATCGAGACAGCGTCGAGACGTTGTTGAGGTAGCGTCCCGACGCTGTGCGCTTTCCTTATCGAGCGCCTGCGAACTGGGACAGCGTCGAGACGCTGTTGGAGTAGCGTCCCGACGCTGTTGCGTCTGGAATCGATTTCTGGGAAAAAAACAGCAACTTTTCTTCGGTTTTGGCCTCGATTTCAGCGGCGGTTGCTTCGATTTTCATCTCATAAAAACCTATTGTAGACCCGGACTTACATAGGTCTCGATTTTACATAAAATACCTGAAACACCGGGCCTTACATGATCAAAATCACATAAAATTAAAATCTATAGCCATAAAATTAACCCAAACAGTTCTACGCAAACCGAACATACATTATGCATAAATCCCACCTATTAGAGCCTATCGCAACTTTTAAAATTAATTAATAGGGATAGCGATGGCTCTGATGCCGATTGAAGGGAATAAAAGTCCCCACGCAGCGAAGCGCATCGATTGGACCTTACGCCGTATATTAATTAACATTAAAATACCGTTACAAAAACTCAATTAAACTTTCAAAACCCTTTTAAAGCTGTTGGAAAATTGGTTTAAACATGCTTAAAAATAAATCTAAATTTATTTTCGTGCTTTTCTAAAGAAAAGGGAAAGAACCGTCACATACCTTCGTTGAAGACTTGACCGTTCTTCGCCAACGACGCTCCACGAACGAAAACACAGCAGCCGCCTTTGTATTTCTTCGCTGGAAATTCCTTCTTTATTGACACAATAACCAGAGAGGTTACACCGGTATGTCTCTAAGTGTAGGAAGCAAAAGGCTTGCGGGAGTCTTTCTCTAAGAGGGAGGCTAGAGAGAATTCTAGGTCTTGTCTTTCAAGAGTGTCAAGTGTCATGACCAATTAGGTCTAGTGTTCTATTTATAGAAGAGAGGCCATGAATAAAATATTCAATTATATCAATCTTTTCCAAACTTGATTCAATCTTATTCCTTAATTAATCAATCATGATCAATCAATTCCATATTTGATTAATCTTTTCCACAAATGACTAATTACTTCCATAAGTGATTAGATCATTTCCATAAATGATTAATCACTTCCCTAAGTGATTAATTATTTCCATAATTGATTAATTCTCGGTTAATGAATTCTTTAATTAACTAACCACCAATTAAATATCACATATTTAATTCCCGGCCTAGAATTAATTAATTTTCCCAAACACATTTTAGGCCTTAAATTAATTAATTCACTATTTTGAACTCTTTCAAACTTCCATAAATTTATATTTGAACTTTTCAAATATTAATTTCTCTCATAATAATATATCAATATATATTATATTTGTTTCCCTTAATAAATTGAACATTTTCAATTTACTTTTATTACTTAGTTGCCTCAAATTAATTTACGAGCTACCAGTGGGACCTAATGGACCTGCAGATCAGAAGCTCCAACGATGTGAGATTAATTGGTCAAACTCATTAACCACATTAATCAATATTCGTTAACTGTGTACATTCCACTATAGACTCACAATTGCACTCTTCTCTCTGCAGACATATTTTCTGTGTCCACGGATCTAGACCAATATCGACTAGTTAGTCCTTCACGAGTGTCCGTAACACCAGGTGGGTCAAATTACCGTTTTACCCCTGGGTTACCTCTAATTCCTTAAGTACCAGTTCTCCTCTAATGAACAACCTGTTTGTGGTCCAACCATCAAATAAAAAACCCTCTCGTGCCATTGAGAGGGTAGGGCCCTATGTTCAAGACTCGGAGTAACCACTTAAGGGAACACTTATCTGCTTCCCTAAAGTCGGGAAGGAGTGAATTCCATCTTGTACGATTATGTTCCCAGCTCCCCATTCGGTCTTGTCCCCAAAATGGTAGGCTTATTGAGTCGACGTATTGGCCACTCTCACCCATACAAATCAAAGGACAATCTCTCATGAGCAGGGGTCCATAGTCAACTCGGGATTAAGACTAAGTTGTCTAGGTCGTCCTAGTGAAATAGAAAACCAACTAGTTAACAGTGTTATAACCAGTGGTTACTATTTCGCGATCCGGTCTTATGCAAACTCATTGCATAAGATACCCCCACTCGCATGTCTCCTACACGAACGCGTTGGATCGCATCGTTTGAATCAAATACAAAGTGGGTCGTAACCATAGTGTCACCAGGATAAGGCACCCAGTCTTATCCCTATACTATAGACCCTTTAGGCTGTTTCTTGAACAATGATCCCATATGTCGCTACATATAGTTCAAGACTCATATTACAACCTTGGATGTCTAGTTTATTGGATTAGGGTTATTATTAGGCAAAGACAAATATAAAATAACTAATAACAATTAATGGAAAAATATATCAATATTATTTCATTAATATCCGGTCAACGGTTACATTCACTATCTACGAGTTTTAGGGCATAAAACCCAACAAGATTGTCCTTTGATTTGTACGGGTTAGAGTGGCCTGTTCGCCGACTCAATAAGCCTACCATTTTGGGGACAAGACCGAGTGGAGAGCTGGAAACGTAGTCTTACAAGATGGAATTCACTCCTTCCCGATATTAGGGTATGTAGAGGTGTGTTCCCTTAAGTGGTGTCTTCGGGTCTTGAACAATGGGCCCTACCCTCTTTATGGCACGAGAGAGATTTTTGTTTGATGGTTGGACCACAAATAGGTTGTTCATTAGAGGAGCACTGGTACTTAAGGACCAAGAGGTAGCTTGGGGGTAAAACGGTAATTTGACCTAGTTAGGGTACGAACACACGTGAAGGGCTAACTTGCTGTTGACGATCGATATCCGTGGACACATAAATATATCTACAGTGAGAAGAGTGCAGTTGTGGTTCTTTAGTGGAGTGAATCACAGTTAACGAATATTGATTAACTTGGTTAATGAGTTTAGCCAATTAATCTCATATCGTTGGAGCTTCTGATCTGTAGGTCCATTAGGTCCCATTGGTAGCTCACTGAGGTCGTTGAGGTAAAATTCTAAGGGAGAATTGAATATTTGAAGTTGTTCAAATATTAAACTTGAATATGAATTTGAAAACTATAGGTTATAATTAAAGTACATTAGATGTGCATTAATACTATAGTTTAAAATAGAGAGAAATATAATTGAATATTTGATATTTAATTATTAAATTAATTAATTGTTGAATTAATTAATTGTTTGTTTTAATTTAATTCGATTAAATATTATTTAATTGAATTTCATTAAAACTATGGGTAAAAGTGGTTATACACATATAAATGTGATTTATATGGTTTCATTAAATTAATTAGTTAATTTAATATTATTATTAATTAATTAATTTTGAATAATTAATTAATTACTCAATCAGTTGTTTAAACTAATTGAGTCTTCCACAATCCCAGCAACTGAACGTTGAGGGAGAGATTTTTTAGGGAGGTTACTCTCAATCGTTGGTGAATAGCAGAGGGCAATCTCTCTCATTGATTCAATACGCTTCAGATCTTTTTTTTTACAGACTCTCTCTCTTGTCATTCTTCCCTCTGTAATACAGAAGAGATTTTTCTCCCTAGAAATCTGAGGATCCCACCATCCACCTCATCTTACATCCCGTGAGAATATCGGTGCTACTACATGGTAGTGTTCGTGGTGAACTTGCAACATCAAGGGAAGGATTAGCTGCTGGAATTTTCGAATTCAAGGTGATTTGGTTGGTGAAACAATCGAGAACGACTTCAAAAGTAAGTTTTCTTGATCTCGGATCAATAGGGTCCTTTATAGATTAGATCTATAACTTTTAGAGTTGTTTTAAGCATGTTTTATATACGTTTTACAGCATGTTTTTAGAATATTTTTTCCTGCTGTAAATTTATATGTTTTGTCGTCGTATTGGTATCCCAATCGGCATTCAAACCGGTTAAGGTCTCTGAACTTTTCCGCTGCGCAAGGGCTTTAATCCCTGCAACTTCATGGTGAAGGAGGGCATAGTGTTAGGTCATAAGATTTCTAAGAATGGTCTAGAAGTGGATAGAGCAAAAATTGAGGTTATTGAAAGATTAGAACCACCGAGTTCAGTGAACGGGATTCAAAGCTTTTTAGGTCATGTTGGATTTTATAGGAGATTCATAAAGGATTTTCCCAAAATTACTAAACCTCTTTGTAACTTATTGTGCACTGATCATGTTTTTTACTTTAATTCAGATTGTAGGAAGGCTTTTGAGACTTTAAAGGTTGCTTAAATCTCAACACCCATTCTATGTGCACCTAATTGGAGTTTACCCTTCGAGGTAATGTGTGATGCAAGTGATGTTGCGGTAGGTGCTATGCTGGGGAAAAAGCAGGGCAAATTTATCCATCCTATATATTATGCAAGCAGAGTTTTAAATGAGGCACAAGTCAACTACACAACTACTGAGAAGGAGTTGTTAGCTGTTGTGTTTGCTTTTGAGGAATTCAGGCCATATTTGGTTGGATCCAAAGTCAAAGTGTTCACGGATCATGCAGCAATAAGGTACTTAATGTCTAAGAAAGATGCAAAGCCTAGAATAATTCGTTGGCTTTCATTATTGCAGGAGTTTCACTTGGAGATAAAGGATAAGAAGGGATCAGAAAATGTCATTGCATATCATTTGTCTCGTCTCGATCCATCATCATCTTTGCTGAAGTAATTTGCCATTTCAGATTCTTTTCCAGATGAACAACTTTTTGTTGTAGAGGTAAAAGTAGTCAGGGATGTCCCTTGGTATACTGATATTGCTAACTTTTTGGTAAACGGGGTCACTCTTATTGATATGGATTGCAGGTCAAAGAAAAAGTTTAAGCATGATGCAAATTTTTTCTATTGGGATGAGTCATTTATGTATAAGCAATGCTCTGATGGTATTATTCGTAGGTGTGTTTCAGGTGATGAAGCAAAGGAAATCCTGGAGCAATGTCACTCTTCGCCGTATGGTGGTCATTTCAGCGGTCAGATGACAGCTATGAGGATTTTGCATTGCGGATTCTTCTGGCCTACCTTATTTAAGGATGCCCATTGGTTCTACAAGCAATGTGATGCTTGCCAAAGGAGAGGAAACTTAGGGCCTAGAGATCAAATGCCTCTTACTTACATTTAGGAAGTAGAGTTATTTGATGTATGGGGTATTGACTTCATGGGGCCATTTCCCCCTTCTAATGGCAATGTTTACATCTTAATGGCAGTTGATTACGTGTCCAAGTGGGTTGAGGCCATCGCATGCCATCAGAATAATGCCAAGACAGTATGAAGGTTTCTTCAATCGCACATCTTTGCGCGGTTTGGGACACCTAGGGCTTTAGTAAATGATGAGGGTACACATTTTGTTAATAATATCTTAACTAAGTTGTTAGCTAAATATGGAATCAAGCATATGATAGCTACCCCTTATCACCCGCAAGCAAATGGTCAAGCTGAAATTAGCAATAGGGAAATAAAATCTATTCTAGAGAAAGTAGTCCATCCATTTAGGAAGGATTGGTCTTTTAGGTTGGATGAGGCTCTTTGGGCTTATAGGACATCGTATAAGACTCCTTTAGGTATGTCTCCCTATAGGTTAGTATATGGGAATGCTTGCCATTTACCAGTAGAGCTTGAGCATAAAAAGTTTTGGGCTTTGAAAAAATTAAATTTTGATTTGAGTCGTGCAAGGGCAATAAGAATGTTGTAGCTTAATGAATAGGAGGAATTTCGCCATTTTTCTTATGAAAATTCGAAAATGTATAAAGAAAAGACTAAGTTGTGGCATGACAATAGAATTAAGCCTAAAGAGTTTGTCAAAGGTCAGAGAGTTTTGCTTTATAATTCTATATTAAAATTGTTTCCTGGGAAACTAAAATCTAAATGGTCAGGGTCATTTATTGTGATTGAGGTTTTCCCCCATTGAGCAATTACTTTGTAGGATGAAAAAGATAGGAGAGTGTTCAAAGTGAAAGGACAGCGTGTGAAACATTATTGGGGAGAGGAGTTCCAGTCGAAATATCTTTCCCTAAAGCTGGTTGATGAATGAGAAAGCAAGATTTTTGCGGGAACATTTCATAGAGCAAAATTTTAAGCTCCCAATGGTTATTTCTATTTTGTTTTCTTGTTATGATTTGGTTGATTTTAGTTTGAATTATTTTAAATTTGTTTTATTTAATATTTGCATGATTTATTTTTGTTGTTAATCTTAATTCCGTAGATTTTTCTCGCAATAAAGATTTATCTGACTTATTCGGCTTCAAATAGAAAAGTAAAAGATAAAGATTTGATTTGAAGTGGTTAATATTTGAATTTCCGGAGTTGATTTTTCTATTTTGGATTTAAATTTTCCATATCCAAGATTCTTCAGGTAATCTTTTTAGAAGGTTGTTGCGGTAAAGTTATGGTTGAAGCAAATCTTCAGTCCGAATAGGAAGGATTTTATTGTGAGTTAATTATTGTTACCATTTGATTTTGAATTTTTGTGGGCAGGTAAATTGCATGGATGTTGCCACGTGTCGTGCAGGGATGATCCAACGGTTTAGCCGTTGGCAGCACGCAGTTATTTACCATGGGCGATTGAAATTCAAGATGTTACCGTTAGTGGATTTGATTTACAAATTAAATTTGAATGGTAAATCAATTTAATACGGGGCAAAAACTTTCAGTTACGATTTGATTTGCTACAGCTCTATTCCTAAGCCTTCGGTAAGTTCTTCTCACTTCATTTTCTTGTTCATCCCCAGCCATTTGCATTCTTCTTTCTTTCTGTGTGTGCTATAAAAATTACTTTGAGTCTTAAATGGCCAAAACGAGAGCATGAAAAGAAAGAGACAACGAGGAAGAGGAGGTACATGTTACCCCCGAGGCACAGAGAGTGAAAACAAAGAAGAAGAAGACGCCGGAGGAAAAAGAAGCCAAAAGAAGAAGAAGGCAACAACGAGCTGAAGATCACGAAGCTGTACAGAAGGTTGTGGAAGATGTTGCTGCCACAGTGGTTGAGGAAGATCCGAAGGAACCAGAGGAACAAAATCCAAAGCAGACTGAGCCGAGAGTTGCAGATACAGAGGAAGTTCAAGAAGGAAATACCGAGGAGATTCAAGAAAAACGGAATGAGGATGTGCGAGAAGAATAAGCATAGGTTGCGCCTGAAAAAGGTAATGAGCCAGTGTAGGAGGCTCGAGTGGAGGTGATCATGTCGGAAGTTCCCAAACGTCGCCGCATTAAGCGAAAAGCGAGAATGCAGAGAAGGAAAAGCGAGAGAAAAATGAGGCCGAGAAAAAAGTAAGAGAAGAAGCAGAGAAAAAGACTGAGGAAGAGCGGTTGCTCAAGCGAAGGGAAGACAATGGCAAGGGTATTGCTGAAGCATCGGTCGAAACTGACGAGACTGAGGAGCCACGATTGTCGTACAACCGCTTCATCAATAATCTTGCTCGGGCAAAATACATAGAAATGCTGAAACGAGACTTTCTGTTCGAACGAGGTATTGTAGATGATCTACCACGGTTCTTGAGGACGAGAATAGCGAACCATGGCTGGAGTCAGTTCTGTTCGAGGGTGGAGTTGGTCAATTCCAACATTGTTCGAGAGTTTTATGCGAATGTTGACAATGCAGAGGAATTTTAGGCTATAGTTCGAGGAGTACCCATTGACTGGAGCCCAGGAGCTATTAATTCATTATTCAACCTCCAGGACTTTTCGCACGCAGGATTTAATGTGATGGTGGTGGAACCATCGAGCGATCAATTGAATGTGGCTGTCCGAGAGGTTGGCATCGAGGGGGTTCAATGGAGATTGTCGAAGACAGAAAAGCGTACATTTCAAGCTGCTTATCTAAAGAGTGAGGCCAATACATGGATGGGCTTCGTCAAGCTATGCTTACTGCCCACAACTCACGATTCAACGGTGTCTTGGGACCGGGTTCTTTAGTGGAGTGAACCACAGTTAACGAACATTGATTAACTTGGTTAATGACCTACCACAGTCACACTCCAATTAGCTGATAGGTCTATCACATATCCAGAGGGTAAAATTGAAGATGTCTTAGTGAAAGTGGATAAATTCATATTTCCTGTTGATTTTATTATTTTAGACTATGAGGCTGGTAAAGATGTCCCAATTATTCTACGTCGTCCATTTTCGGCGACTGGTAGGTCATTAATAGATGTTCAAAAAGGGGAATTAGCAATGAGAGTCTGTAATGTGGAAGTGAAATTTAATGTGTTTAAGGCCATGAAGTATCCAGACGAAATGGAAGATTGCTCTTTCATTAGGATTCTGGAGAACACAATTGTTGAGACAGCAATTCATGATTCGGCTATCAAGCATCTGGATGATCATGGAGAGGTTAGTGTAGAGGATTTAGAAGTTTGTTCGTTAGAAAGAAAAAATGAAAAAGAGTTGTTTAGGTGTGAGGAAGTTTTTGAATCTTTAGATTTAGATCAAAAGAAGGCTCCTCCTATTAAGCCATCCCTGATTGAGGCACCCACTTTAGATTTGAAGTCGTTGTCGGATCATCTAAAGTATGTGTATCTTGGGGAAGGTGAGACGTTGCCCATTATTGTTGCATCAGATTTAATGTCAGAGCATGAAGAGGCCTTAATTAAATTGTTGCAGCAATACCACAAAGCTATCGGTTGGACATTGGATGACATTCAGGGAATTAGCCCATCTTTTTGTATGCACAAAATCACTCTAGATGAGGGATCCTTTAGGAGTATTGAGCAACAAAGAAGGCTTAACCCTGCAATGAAAGAGGTTGTTAAAAAGGAGGTGATTAAATGGTTGGATGCTGAGATCATTTATCTAATTGCATATAGCAATTGGGTAAGCCCTGTCCAATGTGTTCCTAAGAAAGGAGGTGTAATTGTGGTGAGCAATAAAGACAATGAGTTGATCCCAACAAGGACAGTAACTGGCAGAAGGATTAATAAAGCAACCCGTAATGACCATTTTCCTCTACCATTTATTGACCAGATGTTGGATAGATTGGCTGGTCAGGCATACTATTGTTTCTTAGATGGTTATTCTTGGTATAACCAGATTACTATTGCTCTTGAGGATCAGGAAAAAACCACTTTCACCTGCCCTTATGGGACATTTGCTTTTAGGCGAATGTCCTTTGGCCTTTGCAATGCTCCATCAACATTTCAGCGGTGTATGTTAGCAATTTTTTCTGATATGATTGACTCCACTGTTGAGGTATTTACGGAAGATTTTTCAGCTTTTGGAGGGACTTTTTAGAGTTGCTTAGATAATTTAGGTAAGGTGTTAAAGAGATGTGAGGATACCCTAAAGAGATAATTTAGGTCATAAGATTTCTAAGAATAGTCTAGAAGTTGATAGAGAATAAATTGAGGTGATTGAAAGATTAGAACCACCGTATTCAGTGAAAGGAATTTGAAGATTTTTAGGTCATGTTGGATTTTATAGGAGGTTCATAAAGGATTTTTCAAAAATTAGTAAACCTCTTTGTAACTTATTGTATACTAATCATGTTTTTGACTTTAATGCAGATTGTAGGAAGGCTTTTGAAACTTTAAAAGCTGCTTTAATCTCAGCACCCATTCTTTGTGAACCTAATTTGAATTTACCATTTAAGGTAATGTGTGATGCGAGTGATGTTGCGGTAGGTGCTATGCTGGGGCAAAAGCAGGGACAATTTATCCATCCTATATATTATGCAAGCAGGGTTTTAAATGAGGCACAAGTCAACTACACAACTATTGAGAAGGAGTTGTTAGCTGTTGTGTTTGCTTTTGAGAAATTCAGGCCATATTTGGTTGGATCCAAAGTCACAATGTTCACGAATCTTGCAGCAATAAGGTACTTAATGTCTAAGAAAGATGCAAACCCTAGACTAATTCGTTGGGTTTTATTATTGCACGAGTTCGACTTGGAGATAAAGGTTAAGAAGGGATAAGAAAATGTCATTGCATATCATTTGTCTCGTCTCGATCATTCATCATCTTTGCTGAAGCAATCTGCCATTTCAGATTCTTTTCCACATGAACTTTTTGCTGTAGAGGTAAAGGTAGTCAGGGATGTCTCTTGGTGTGTTGATATTGCTAACTTTTTGGTCTAGGGGGTCACTCCTATTGATATGGATTGGAGGCAGAAGAAAAAGTTTAAGCATGATGCAAAATTTTTTTATTGAGATGAGTCATTTATGTATAAGTAATGCTCTGACAGTATTATTCGTAGGTGTGTTTCAGGCGATGAAGCAAAGGAAATCATGGAGCAATGTCACTCTTCGCCGTATGGAGGTCATTTCAGTGGTCAGAGGACAGCTATAAGGATTTTGCATTGTGAATTTTTCTGGCCTCCCTTATTTAAGGATGCCCATTGGTTCGACAGGCAGTGTGATGCTTGCCAAAGGAGAGGAAATTTGGGGCCAGAGATGGAATGCCTCTTACTTACATTTTAGAAGTTGAGTTATTCGATGTATGGGGTATTGACTTTAGGGGGCCATTTCCCCTTCTAATAGTAATGTTTTTATCTTATTGGCAGTTGATTACGTGTCCAAGTGGGTGGAGGCCATCGCATGCCATCAGAGTGATGCCAAGACAGTAGCAAGGTTTCTTCGATCGCACATCTCTACGCGGTTTGGGACACCTAGAGCTCTAGTGAGTGATGAGGGTACACATTTTGTTAATAATATCTTAACTAAGTTGTTAGCTAAGTATCAGATTAAGCATAGGATAGCTACCCCTTATCACCCACAAGCAAATGGTCAAGCTGAAATAAGTAATAGGGAAATTAAATCTATTCTAGAAAAAGTAGTCCATCCATCTAGGAAGGATTGGTCCTTTAGGTTGGATGAGGCTCTTTGGGCTTATAGGACAGCCTAGAAGACTCCTCTAGGTATGTCTCCCTATAGGTTAGTATATGGGAAAGTTTGCCATTTACCATTAGAGGTAGACCATAAAACATTTTGGGCATTGAAAAAATTGAATTTTGATCTGAGTCATACAGGAGCAATAAGAATGCTGCAGCTTAATGAACTGGAGGAATTTCGCCAATTTTCTTATGAAAATTCAAAAATGTATAAAGAAAAGACTAAGTTGTGGCATGACAAGAAAATTAAATCTAAAGAGTTTGTCAAGGGTCATAAAGTTTTCCTTTACAATTCTAGATTGAAATTATTTCATGGGAAGCTAAAATCTAAATGGCCAGGGCCATTTATTGTGATTGAGGTTTTTCCCCATGGAGCAGTTACTTTGCATGATGAAAACGATGGGAGAGTGTTCAAAGTGAATGGACAGCGTGTGAAACATTATTGGGAAGAGGAGTTCCAGACGAAATATCCTTTCCTCAAGTTGGTTGATGATTGAAAGAGCGAGATTTTTGCGGGAGCATTTCGCATAACAATATTTTGAGCTCCCAGTATTTGTTGTGATTTTATTTCTCGCTGATATGATTTAATTTTAATTTGAGTTTGGTTAGATTTGGTTTGTTTAAATTTTGCGTGATTAATTGTAAGTTTGTTGTTATTTAGTCGATTCTGATTATTTTATTATTTTTTGTAGTTTAGATTTTATTCTAATTGGATTTAATTGGATTTTTAATTAGATTTTAATTTCGGTTCACTTATTTTTCTGGATTTATTATTTAATTTGTTAGATTAGATTTTAATTCAATTTTTTTATTTAAATTCTGCTTAGAGTTGGTTTAATAAAAAATTTTCCTAATTAATTTGGCTTCGAAAATAAAAATGAAGGATTAGATTTGATTTGATTGGTTAAATTTAAATTTGAATTTAATGATTTGTTTTTTCTGTTTTGAAATTTGAATTTCGTATCCAAGATTCTTCAGGTAATCTTTTGTTCAGAAGGTTGTTGCGACAAAATTATGGCTGAAGAAAATTGCCCGAATAAGAAGGGTTTTGTTGGAGTAATTATTTTTACCGTTCGATTTTGAATTTTTTGTGGGCAGGTAGATTGCATGGATGCTGCCACGTGTCGTGCAGGAATGATCCAACGGTCTGGCTATTTGACAGCACACAATTATTTACTGTGGGCGATTAACATGCGAGATTTTACCGTTGATGGTTTTGATTTTTCAAATTGCATGGAATTAAAATAAAATGGTAATATTATTTAATGCATAGCAAATCCTTTCGGTTGAGATTTCAATTTGCTGGAGCCTTATTTATTCGCAGATTGTGGTAAGTTTATTTTCACTTCGTCTTCTTGTTTCAATCTTGTCGTTTGCCTTCCTCTGTCTTTGTTGTTATTTTCTGTAAAACCCTTGAGTCTTCCATGGCGAAAACGAGAGATAGAAAAGAAAGAGGGGAATGAGGAAGAAGAAGTACTCGTTACCCCCTAAGGTACATAAAGTGAAAACGAAGAAGGAGAAGACGTCGAAGGAGAAAGAAGTCAAACGAAGGAGAAGGCAGCAACGGGCTGAGGAGCAAGAGATTGTTCAGAAGGCGACATATGATGTTGCCACTACAGGGGAGGAAGGAAATCTGAAAGAACCTGGAGTGCAAAACCCAGAGGAGGTTGAATCGATAGTAACGGATACAGAAAGAATTCAAGAAGAGATTCAAGAAAAACAAGCTGACGAGGTGCAAGAAGGACAGACAGAGGATGTGCCTGAAAAAGGTAATGAATAGGAGCAAGAGGCTCGTGTTGAGGTCATCATGCCGGAGGAGCCTAGGGGTCGTCGGATTCTGAGAAAAAGAAGGCATAGCGAGAGGAACGAGAGAAAAAATAAGATGAGGACAGAGAGAGAGAAAAAGCAGTAGAAGAGACTTTGAGAAAGCTTAGAGAAGACAGAGGTAAAGGAATTGTTGAAGCATCGGATGAACCTGTAGAGGAAGCAAGAGAAGGACTTTTCATCCGCTTCATCAATGAGTTTGCTCGAGCAAAATACCATGAGATGCTACGAAGGGATTTCTTATTCGAAAGAGGGTTTGGTGACGATCTCCCCCATTTCTTAAGAGCTGGAATCGCAAATATTCGCTATTCTTCGATCCCTGAGTATTGATGTTGGAAAAATTATTTCAAATGAGATTCTAAGTTGTTGGCGCAAGAAGGTGGGGAAGATGTTTTTTTCGAACACGATAACTATGCTATGCAGCAGGGCAGAAGTGCCCACGGTTCTAGAGGATGTGATTCTGCTTGACTTGGGAATCATAGATACACCTAATCTGGCTCGGCTTCAGCGTACGCAGAAGGCTCGCCAGGGTGGGCTAGTGTGTGGTATTCATTAGATCCTAGAGCAACTGGCACTTTCGGCCAGTAGGCAAGAGTTTGCTGAAAGGCAAGCTCAAACCTATTGGACCTATGGTAAAAGGAGAGATGACACGCTTAGGAGGGCCTTGCAATCCAATTTCTCCAAGCCATACCAGGCCTTCCCTGTGTTTCTCAATGATCTATTTAATCCCTGGATACCACCCCCACCTGTTGAAAGAGAAAAGTAGGATGATGAAGAGCAGGGGCAGGAAGACTGATTGATGAGATGATTTTGAACGAGCATTACACTTGTTCCTATATTTTTGTTTGCTTGTGCATATCTGACCCCGCTTGCTGTTATGTTTACTTGTTTCTTTTTAATTTTTCTGTTTCTGAAAAAAATATATCTGCTTATGTAAATTTATTTTCTATGATTTTAATGAAATTTTTGAAGTCGTTTCCATTCTATAACACTGAGTAACTCTAACTTAATTGATTTATTCTGAATTTTTTAAGCTTGGACTAGTTAAGCATAATTAGATCAAGGTATTCTGATCTCCATAAACCTTTTGCTTGAGCATTTCTTCTAGCCTGATCGTTGATGCGGCAAAGAAGATTCTGAGGTAGTTTTGATTTATATGATCCACTTTAAGCTTAGTTGTAGTCCCACACTCAGTTTAAAATTAAGATAGAAAAATTTAAGTTTGGGGGTATAATTGCAAAATTAATGATTCATTGGGGACAATGAATAATTTAAGTTTGGGGGACTTTTGGCTACTCCAATTGTTTTGCTTGAGCATTCCTCTCCTTCATTTAAAATTTTGTTAGGTTATTGAATAACCGGGGACATTTGTGATACCCACAGTTTGTCTTCGCGTCAAAAGATGACCTAGGAAATGTTGGAAAAATGATAAAAATTATTTGCTGAAAAAAATGATTGTTGAAAATTTTGCTGAGAAAATTCATGGAGCAAAAGTTTTGAAGGATGAATGTTAATCCAACAGTTTTTCTGTCTTCCAGAACTTAGGTGAGCTTCATCATAAAATGTCGCCATTCTGAGGGGCAAGAGATAGAATAACTAAGGATTTTTTAGCTTTTCAAAGAGTATTTAGTCTAGTTGGTGATGAGTTTGAGGGAAGGGTTTACTGCACCATAAAGTGGGTCATCTCATGCTTAAGAGCTTATGCTCAAAGTCTGAAAAAAAAATGTAAACCCCTTAAAAATGTGTTTTAAATGTCTGATAATAGGGCTAGGTTGTGGCAAGTTCTTAGAATTGGGTTAAAAGTGGTGATTATTTGTCCATGCCGGAAGAATTGTTTTGTTGCAGCAGAGCTTGGTTTTGCAGAGTGCTCAGGTAAAGGTTGAATGTAGTAATGGATTTTCTGGTTTGATTAAGCGATTCTTTGTCTAACATTTTGAATTCTTAAGGGAAGGTTGGTTAGTATTGCTCGGGACGCGCAATAGTTCAAGTTTTGGGGTGTGATAACTCTCAAAAAGGTAGTTATTTAGGCCTCATTTCTATAAGGATTTGTGTGTCTTTTGTGCTTAATAGGGTTGGTTTTAGAGATATATTATATGTTTTAACCCATTTGGAAGAATGGAAGCTTTGGAAGTTATTCTATGTAGAATGTATTGTTGAGCGACTGGAGGGAGCAAATTCTGTGCTACAACAAAGCTGGGAGTAAAACTGCCACGTCACAGCTCGTTAGCCAAGTTGACAAACCAAATTTTGTTGAGTTATCCTCGGGATAAAGGAGCGAGGAGAGTCATCCACGAGTCTAGGTCAACCTAATTCAAGCTTTCCTTAACTCTATAGAATGAGGTAGCCGCCCAAGTTAAAAACATTTCATCCTTGGGAGAGAACATTCCATTCTTGGGAAGTTACTTCCCCCTTTGGGCGCCGAATAGAGGAGAGAAATTGGAGACCATCTAGAAGACCAGCATTGCAAGCTGACCAAGGAGATTAAAATTTCCTTTTATTATCTTGTGATTATGGACATGCTTACTCAGATTGTAACTTGTGTTTCCATGCATCTTATGAACTAAGTAGCTTTAGGCGTTGGTTAGGAAACAATCTGATTGTCGTGCTTCATTTCTAGCAATAAATATTAATTCTATGCATCTTGGTTAATTGTTGTGCTTGTTTCTATTTTATGCGTGCCTAGCCAGCCGATATGAATACCCCTCTCTAGTTTCAGGGTTGATTTAGGGAGTGTGTGCCGATTAATCACACTAGATCATTGTGTATTGGTGAACGTCAGTGACTGAGCTGGGGATAGCCAGTTTCCTAGTGCTTGTTCGGTAGTACTTCATTGGGGTAGAAACACATTCCAAAAGATCCGGAGTTCCGGGAGGAATCTGCTAGCAAGACTGCGAGAGTTTTGCAGGATCAATAATATTGCTAGAGCATATTTTAAAACAATTACTAAATTCTTACCAGCGCCTGTTTCTAATCTGTCTGCCTATTTGTTTACTTATTGTTCTGTCATTTCTTTCGCTTCAGCATCATTCCTATAAAAACCAATCATTTTTACCATCTTGGAAACCATTGAAAATTTATACAAAATAGATAAAGTGGAAGCTAGATCAGACCATGGATTCGATAATACTTATTACTTGTTGCGGACTGTGTATACTTGCACATAGTCTAAAGTCAATTTACATCTTATTTTTACTTACTCTAGGAACCCAACAATAGGCGACCTACATCTCTTCCCATATAGGGCTTCAAATGAGTCATGCCAATAGTTGCCTGATAATTGTCGTTATAGGCAAATTCCATCAGATGCAAGTGGCTATCCCAACTACCTGCAAAGTCTAATGCACAAGCTCGCAACATGTTTTCCAACGTCTGATTCAATCTCTCTGTCTGGCCATCAGTCTGGGGATGAAAATTTGTACTAAAGTTCAACTGTGTGCCAAAAGCTTTCTTGAACCGGTCTGGAAATTAGATGTGAAACGAGGGTTTTTATCTGAAACAATTTTAACTGGATTCCCATGCAACCTGACAATGTCGTCTATGAATATCTGAGTCGACTTCTCAGCAACATAGGTAGTCTTCCCTAGCAGGAAATGAGCGGATTTAGCGAGTCTTTCAACAATCACCCAAATTATAGTAAAACCGCTAGCTGTACTGGACAAACCGATAATAAAATCCATAGTCACTTCCTCCCATTTCCACTGAGGCACATCCAAAGGCTGCAATAGTCCTACTGGTTTCTGTCTAGGAGCTTTAACTTGCTGACAAACCAAACACTTGCTGACAAACTCTGCTACATCCCTCTTCATGCCACCCCACTAGTAGTAATGCCTCAGGTCTTGGTACATCTTTGTGCCGCCTGGGTGTATTGAAAAAGGAGAATTGTGAGCTTCAGTCAGAACCTCACTCTTGAGCTCATCACTCTCAGGCACGCACAATCGCCCTCGAAAAGGAAGGCCATCATCTGAGGATAGAGAAAACTCACCCCCCTGACCTATCTCTACCTGGTGGAAGAGGTCACTAAGACTAGGATCCTTCCTCTGGAAGTCTATGATACGCTTGAAGGAATTCCCTTATTCCCATAAAGTGGAAGCGTAATTGAGACCGATTCGTAGTTAATTTTATTTTCACCAATACATTGACAAAAATTTAGAAAACTATTCTAAATCAATTATTAAGGCTAAGCATACAACCTTAGAACTAATTCTAAAGAGGACAAGCAAACATACCGTCGTTGTCGTCTCTGAAATATCAAGAGCGCCTTTCTTGATTTTATAGGGACCAAGCGTCAACAATTGGGACACCACCAATTGATCTCCTTCGCTATGACTCTGAGATTAGGAACGTAGTTGTGGGACTACCTAATCTTTAATGGGAAAAACTCTGGAGAGAAAATTCTCCCTTGAGTTCTTGGGTTGACAGAATATGAGAGGGAGGCTAGAGAGAATGCAAGAGTGCATTCTTGTGGCCCTATGTTGTATTACCTATACCCTAGGTTTAGTGTTCTATTTATAGGAGAAAGATCATGAATAAAATATTCATTTAAAATCAATTATTTCCATAACTGATTTAATCTTTTCCATGATTAATCAATTCCATAACCAATCAATTCCATAATGGATTAATTTTTTCCATAAATGATTGATCAGTTCCATAAGTGATTAAATCATTTCCATAAATGATTAATTACTTCCATAAGTGATTAATCATTTCCATAATTGATTAATTTCCAATTAATTAATCACCAACTAAATATCATATATTTAATTTCAGACATTCTATTAGTTAATTAATTAATTACCCAATTAAATATCATATATTTAATTTTAGGCAATTAAATATCATATATTTAATTTCAGGCAATTAAATATCATATATTTAATTTCAGGCAATTAAATATCATATATTTAATTTCGGGCCTTCAATTAATTAATTCTATAATATGAATCAAATTCATATTAAAATTTGAACTCCTTCAAATTCTCTTATATCCTATAAATTTAATATGAATCAAATTCATATTAATTTTTGAACTTCTTCAAATATTTATTTCTCTCATAATAATAAAGTTTAATTTCAAATTATACTTTATATTTTAACGTATCACTATACATTATATTAATTTGTATCTCATACAATTAACTTAATTCCCAATATGAATTTGAACTATTCAAATTCTCTCAAGATATAATTGTTCCTAATTACTCTTTAAGAGCTAGCAGGGGGACCTAATGGACCTACAAATCAGAAGCTCCAATGATATGAGGTTAACCGATTAAACTCATTAATTTGGTTAACCAATATTCATTAACTATGGGTCATTCCACTAAAGACCCACAACTGAACTCTTCTCACTGTAGAACATTTTCGTGTCAACGGATATAGACCTATACCGGTAAGTCAATCCTTCACGAGTGTTCGTAATCACGACTGGGTCAAATTACCGTTTTACCTCTATGTTACATCTGTCTCCTTAAGTACCAACGCTACACTAATGAACAACCTGATTATGGTCGAACCATTAAACATAAAGTCCCTCTTGGGCCAGTGACAGGGCGGGATCCCTTTGTTCAAGTCCCAGAGTCACCACTTAAGAGAACACTCATATACTTCTCCTAGAAGTAGGAATGAGTGAATTCCATCTTGTGTTGTCATGTCCGCAGCCTCCCACTCCGTCTCGTCCCCAAGAAGGTAGGCTTATTGAGTCGGGGTGCAGGTCACTCTCACCCATACTAATCAAAGGAAAATCCCTCGTGAGAAGGAGTTCATGACACACTCAGGATTAAGATTGAGTTACCTAGGTCATCCTATTGAAACAGTATCCTAACTAGTTAATGGTGTTACATCTAATGGTTTACTATTTCGTGGTCTGGTCTTATGCAAACTCATTGCAGAGGATACCCATGCTCGCATGTCTCCTACATGAACGCCTTGGATAAATACGTTTGTATCGAATACAAAGCGGGTCGTATCACATAGTGTTACCAGGATAAGGTATCCAGCCTTATCCCTGTACTATAGACCTTTTAGGTTGTTACTTGAACACCGATCCCCGTATGTCCCCACATACTAGTTAGAGTAACATGTAAACAACCTTGGATCTTAGTTTATTTGATTTTGGTCATATTGTGCAGTATTTAACAATAACATTTTATTGTAGAAACTCAATAACACTTTGTTGAAACAAGTATACAATTTGTTTACATTCACTAACTACGAGTTTTAGGGCATAAAACCCAACAAACTCTCACTTCAACTAAAACTCTAATTTAGTGGGATGTACAATAATCTATACAGCAGCAGGTGTATAAATATACAATGTACAAATACAATAAACTGGGGCATCATTATACCCATTACATAATGGAATCACTACACCCATTACATTTCTCTCACTTGCCCTAAAATTCATATTTGTACATAAATCGTAGACCTAGACCTTCTAGATGACCCTCATACACTTTAGCTGGGAGAGCCTTCGTGAATGAATCAGTAAGATTTCATTCAATTCAATGTGTCTGTTTGTCTTGGGCTGCGAGGTTCTTTTGAATTCGCCACAGCACCACTGTATCACTATAAACTGTGATGGGCAAGTTCACATTTGGAACACATTCCAAATCAGTCAAGAACTTCCTAAGCCTTACAGTCTCTATTGCTGCTTCACAAGTAGCTTTATTTTCGGCATATATGGTCAAGACTGTAACTATGCCATACTATAGCTCCTTCTGTAAAGATTGACCATGGATATTGATGTAGATTTCCTCAAATCCTTATCAGTCTTACAATCTGTGTCAGTGTATCCTGTAAGGATAAAATTTTAGCTTGGCTATGGGAAACTTTGATGCTTACGATGTAAGCGAGTCTACATAACCTAAAAGTTGGGCTCTGATACCAACTTTAACGACCCGACTAAAAAGAAGTTAAAAACATGATGAGTGTGCCTACGACATGCATGAACACATAAAACTTTTGAATCTTTAAAGCGGAAGAGGCTATAAATAAAAACCTTTTATTTAATAAATTGGGCCCAAAAGCATAAGTCATTTTACAGTATCGTATTAGTCAAAACATGATAGACAACTTTCATAAAGTTGAACATTAAAACATTTGAAAACGTGAGACTAGGAAACTTGATCATAGACTTCTAAGGACATGATTTGTAGTTGCATCCCATAGCCTAGCCAAGGCACTGCCCTCGCCACTCGCCTGATGTCGTCAAGTACCACCTGACAAGGAAAGTCATATAGCATGGGTGAGTATACAAGAATATACTCAGTAAGTAGCCCACTTAAGGGCTGAAACTCAAAGCATGAGATTCGATAACATGAAATCTTTTAGCATGAAACTTTAACATGGGTCTTAACATCAGAGGGACTTAACTGGAACAGTCATTCAAGTTTCTAACCCTAAGGCCATAACTGAGTACATGAGACGTTCTGCCTAGGGTGTTTACATATCCCCAACTTGTGCCAACTAGAGCGTTGGGTGGGTCAGTCGGTTAAGGCAAGTAAACTAGAGGCTAGCTGGCAACTTCTCGTAGAACTACACCTATCCCAACACAACACCCCTGGAATATGAACATAAAATACGGTGGAGCAACTGACGCATGAAAACATGCTTGGTGTTCATAGACTCAACACCGTCCTAAACTGAGAGAGCGCACGCTAGCGGGCCTGAAACTGAGCTCTAACGGTCAACTGATAGACCACACGTAAACGTGCCTGATAACTAGGTTCTATCAGTCCTGAGATGGGGGAGGAGCACACTCTAGCTAGGGAAGACTTAAAAATTTTAGTAAGTCTACCTGAGGCCCTAAAACGTAGTTGAGATCCCTATTCTAAGCCTTCCCTCGAAGACAATTATGGTCCCTAAACCACTAGGATGCTACCGAAAATTCAGTAGCATAACGATATACATATAGGGAACCCAAAATTTTATCTACACCTGGAAACATGAACAATGCACTTCTATAAACAAAAATGAGTCAGAATCACATCCAAATTCCAATCACCACTCCAACATACATTTAGCCCATCCTCCAATAACATAACACAATCCATAACAGTCATGAATCAAACATTTCAAACATACTTAGAAGTGAATCAAAAGGCGTCACAGAAAACTAAGAGGCCCTCATATTGTTGTCATGTTTCACGACTCAACACAACATACCACGCTTATTTAATTCCACAAGCATAACAACACTTAAGTCATGTCCAAATAAGCAACACTTAAGTCATGTTCAAGTAAGTATACCACATTCCAAGAAAAATTAGACCAAAACATAAAAACTCAACCAAGACTTCACTTCACTACCATTAAGCATACAACGGTTCCAAAAGCAACTATGTTATGTCCAAAAGCTACTTACATAAACGAAATTTCGTCATATTTTACTATCCCATGAACCTCATAATCTTATCTTGTTTTACATAGATAACATGTTATTTCCTCCTTTTTTTTTTTTTTTTGTTCAAAGACCCAACTTAAGGCTTGAATTCAAATAACTCTAACATACTAAATTCCCCATTTACAAGGGACTTAGTCTTGAACTTAATCCAAATGGCTACTTACCCTAGCCAAACGAATTCTTGATTAATGCCTAACCGGTTCCCCTTAATTCCAAGGCTTCGAGCAACAAAACGGAATTTTTTTGGCTCGCTGTCCGGGTTCTATCTTCGCTCCAATTCGACGAATTGGCCTCCAAATGTTATGGGTACCTTAAAATTGAGAAGTAAAATCAATGGGTAATCCTCTAAAACATTTCAATCAACAAAAGCTTGGTTTAATTGCTCCTACCCAATGTTGGAACGTTCAAACTCATCGGAAAATAACCACTCGCGCAGCTGCTGCTCGAATGGAGGGTCCTGAAAGCTTCTAGACATCGAAGGGAACAACACCCACTGCAAAAACTCATCGGATAACGTAGAAGGGCAACTAGATCGCCGAAAATTAAAGACCAGACGCTGTTAAACTACTCTCTGCTTCCAAAGAAAGCACCACAGAGAGCTGTCGTGGACGTCATCGTGCTCTGCTCACCGAACACACTCGCCGGAGACTTGCTGATACGACAGTGGCTGGAGATGAGAAGGAATTGAGGAGGAGTTGATTTTATCATGTAAGGCCCCTGCGTTTTTGGGCAAAATTCTGTAAATCGAGTCTGTATTAGTCCGGGTCGTGTTTAGGCTTGAAAATCGATGAAGATCGCAGAAGAAATTGGTGAAAATCGTGAAGAACAGTCGCGTTTCTGCCCAGAAATCAGCTCCAGACGCAACAGCGTCGGGACGCTTAGCCTTGCGCGTCTCGACGCTGTCGCGATTCCACGCTCCAGACGGTTGAAATCGCGCCAGCGTCGGGACACTTTCTTCACAGCGTCTCGACGCTGTCACGATTTCGTGCGGCGCCAGGATTTTCGCGAGAACGTGAGTGGTGCCCTAATTTGGCCGGTTCGGTTCGGGCGGTTTGGGTCAGCTGGGACCGGTTCGGTCCGGTTTGACCCGTTTTGGGTGCGGTTCGAGTTTTTCCAGTCCGGTTCGAAGTGGTTCGGGTCGGTTCAAGGCTTGTGGACCGGATTTGGAGCTGCAGAATTTTGTAATAGGATAGATTTATTGCTTTATTAATGTAATTTTGCTTTAATCTATCCTAGGGGCCAATTAAATCGATTTATTCGCTATTTAAATGCTTTATGGATGTCATTTAAATTTAATCCCACCTTAGGATATAAAGCATGCTCATGCATTTATGTATGTTATAATTAGATTATAATATATGTTTGAAATGCATGGTTTGATTTTCATGATTTATTTAATGTATAGTAGAGTTATATTAAAGTCATGAAAATGGAAAAGTATGATGCATGCAACTACATAGTTTTAATATAAGAGTTATATTAAAAATTATTTGTTTGCAGCATGCTAAGTTGATTTTCCATTGTTTGGCAATAATAAAGTTGTTTATTATTTAAATGGAAATCAAATTGCATTGAGCATGATACATCCACAGGTTAATATAAGGGTTATATTAATTATCATGAAATGCAGAGTACTATAGTTTAAATTTCATTAACTTGAATATGATTGTTAATTGTTTTAAAAACTATAGTATGCATGATTATAGGGCTAATCATTATAAAATTTTGAAATAGTTTAAAATTTTATGATTAGAAACCGTCAATCTATAATCAAGATATGCATGTTCACATAGGATCTTGGGTTAAATTGAATTAATTTTAATGGGTTAAAATTAATTAGACCTAAGATCATTTTCTAATAGGATTAGAATATCTTACTTAGTTTTAAAATAGTTTTAATGAACTAAGTAGGACGAGCATTCCTAAGATTATAAGGGAACTCTACCAGTGAAGTTCTGTCTAAGGATTGGAGGTATTTAAGTTGACGGTAAACGGAACACCTCCTACCTGGGAACTGATCTGGAACACCGGAGTTGAATTAATCTCAGGTTAATGTTAGAAAAATGTCGCTAGGTTAATTAAATTGGTTTAATGCACCTAGACATTAGGTCTTATTATAATAGTTATAATAGGACTAGACTTAGATAAATGACTTAGCCGAATTTATCTACGTTTAATCAAACCCTAAAATTAATAAGTTACTTTAGTGGGAGGAAAATTACAAAACTTAATTTAAATTGAGTTTTGCTCCTACGTCCCCGTGACGTTCACACCGTGAGATCCATGCTCGGCTTCGTGTCGTCGCAGAGTGGCCTCCCTTCGGAGAGTGTTTGCATGGGTCAATACCAAGGTGAATGGGGAAAGTGATTATAGTAAGTGGGAGCGGGATGCGTGCCAACGTATCCTTCGGTCTCCACCCCTAGGTCACAACGTGAGATTCCTATGATCCGTCTGCGTGTTGCCCTGGAGCAACCACCCCTTCGGAGGGCCTGATCATAGGATTCGGAACACCGTGAACTCCTGAATAGGATAGGATCCCTTAGGCTAATTACCAACAGTTGTCTTTCCTAACGGTAGCCTGTTGGTGCGTGCCTCTGGGATCTGAAAGTGGGAGGGTTACACTTACGGGGAGGAGTTAATTTGTTAACAAATCCTTGACCGAACAACGGTGGTTAATATCTAATGGAATATGAGTTATTCTGGTATTAGAAATTGACTGAGAAGAGTCTCATTTTAGAGGAGGAACAACTGATCACCCTTCGGTGGCTGTTCTTCTAAACCTCTAAAGCATCGTTGTGAAACACAATCATAGTTTTATTAGGGTTCTTTGATTGTTTGTTTGCAAAATTGATTGGATGTATGCAATTGTTTGTATTGCTTGTGTGATGGGTTAAGGCAAAGATAACTAATACGATCACTTGTTTGTTTTTCAGCAATGTCTTCCTCTATAATATCCCTGCTTAAAAATGAACAACTTACCGGCGAGAATTTTCCACAATGGAAATCAAACCTCAATACAATACTCGTGGTTAAGGACTTAAGATTCGTCTTAACGGAGGAATGTCCTCCCGTTCCCCCTCGCACTGCCTCTCAGGCAGTTAAGGACGCCTACGAACGCTGGACCAAGGCCAATGAAAAGGTCAAGGTCTATATTTTGGTCAGCTTGTCTGAAGTGTTGGCCAAGCGTTACGAGAACGTGGCAACTGCCAGGGAAATTATGAATTCCCTGCAGGAGATGTTTGGACTTCCGTCCTACCAGCTCCACCACGACGCCTTGAAGAACGTCTTCAATGCCAAGATGCTGGAAGGTCAATCTGTTCGGGAACATGTCCTGGACATGATTAACCAGTTCAACATAGCTGAGGCAAATGGTGGGGTTGTCTGCGAGCACAGTCAGGTAGCGTTCATCCTTCACTCGCTCCCGGCGAGCTATCTGTCTTTCAGGACGAACGCGAGCATGAATAAGATTCAGTTCAACCTGACTACCCTCCTCTCGGAGTTACAGATTTACGAGTCCCTGCAAAAGAGCAAGGGAAAGAATGTGGTTAAAGGAGAGGCCAATGTGGCCCATTCCAAGAAGAAGTTCCTGAAGGGTTCATCCTCAGGGACTAAATCTGTACCCCAGGCTTCTTCATCGAAGCAGATCCAAAAGAGGAAGGGAGACAAGGGGAAGGCTCCTGCACAGGCTGTGCAAGGGAAGGGGAAGGCCAAGGTCGTGGCCGACAAAGGCAGATGCTTCCACTGTAATGCAGATGGTCACTGGAAGCGCAACTGTCCCCGCTACCTTGCTGAGAAGAGAAGAGAAAAAGAAGGTAAATTCGATTTACTTGTGTTAGAGACTTGTCTCGTTGAACATGATGAGTTTGCCTGGATACTGGATTCGGGAGCCACTAATCATGTTTGTTCTTCTTTTCAGGGAAATAATTTCCAGCAGCTGGCAGAGGGTGAAATGACGCTCAAGGTCGGAACGGGAGACGTCGTTTCAGCTCGTGCAGTGGGAGCTGCAAAATTATTCTTTAGAAATAGCTTTTTAATTTTAGAGGACTTGTATTTGGTTCCTAGAATTAAAAGGAACCTAATTTCTGTTTCAGCTTTATTAGAACAATGTTATACTGTTTCCTTCTTGCTTAATGAAGCTTTAATTTCAAAGAATGGAGTTTACATTTGTTCAGCTAAGTGTGAGAATAATTTGTTTGTGTTAAAACCAAATGATGCTAAGGCCATTTTAAGTCATGAAATGTTTAAAACAGCCGAAACGCAAAACAAAAGGCAAAAAGTTTCTCATTTAAGTAACAACACGTATCTTTGGCATCTTCGTCTTGGTCATATTAACATCGATCGGATCGATCGTTTGGTTAAAAATGGGCTTCTAAGTGACATAGAAGATACATCTTTACCACCCTGTGAATCGTGTCTCGAGGGTAAAATGACCAAGAGGCCTTTTACTGGAAAAGGTTATAGAGCCAAAGAACCACTTGAACTAATACATTCGGATCTTTGTGGTCCAATGAATGTAAAGGCTCGAGGTGGTTATGAATATTTCATCTCTTTCATAGATGATTATTCTCGATACGGTTACTTGTACCTTATGGACCATAAGTCTGAAGCTCTTGAAAAGTTCAAAGAGTTTAAGGCTGAGGTAGAAAACCTGTTAGGTAAAACAATTAAGACATTTCGATCAAATCGAGGTGGAGAGTATTTAGATCAGCGATTCCAGGACTATATGATAGAATATGGAATCCAATCACAACTCTCAGCACCTGGTACACCTCAGCAGAATGGTGTATCGGAAAGGAGAAATAGAACCTTGTTAGACATGGTTCGATCTATGATGAGCTATGCTCAGTTGCCTAGCTCGTTTTGGGGGTATGCAGTAGCGACTGCAGTACATATTCTTAACAATGTTCCCTCAAAAAGTGTTTCTGAAACTCCTTTTGAGCTATGGAAGGGACGTAAACCTAGTTTGTGTTACTTCCGTATATGGGGTTGTCCTGCACATGTGTTAGTGACAAATCCTAAGAAATTGGAACCACGTACGAGATTATGCGAATTTGTTGGGTACCCGAAAGAAACGAGAGGTGGTCTTTTCTATGACCCTCAAGATAATAAAGTATTTGTATCGACAAATGCAACTTTCTTGGAGGAAGACCACATACGAAATCATCAACCACGAAGTAAATTAGTGTTAGGAGAAGCTACAGAAGGATCAACAAGGGTTGTTGATGAACGTGGTCCTTCAACAAGGGTTGTTGATGAACCTGGTCCTTCAACAAGAGTTGTTGGAGAATGCAGTTCTTCTCGTCCATCTAGTCCTCCTCACGTAGTGGGAGAGCTTCGACGCAGTGGGAGGGTTGTGATACAACCTAACCGCTACTTGGGTTTAACAGAAACACAAGTAGTCATACCTGATGACGACATAGAAGATCCATTGTCTTATCGTCAGGCAATGAATGATGTAGATAAGGACGAGTGGGCCAAAGCCATGGACCTTGAGATGGAATCCATGTACTTCAATCAAGTTTGGGAACTTGTAGATCTACCTGAAGGGGTCAAACCCATTGGGTGTAAATGGATCTATAAGAGAAAAAGAGATGCTGCTGGGAAAGTACAAACTTTCAAAGCAAGACTTGTAGCAAAGGGTTATACCCAACGAGAAGGAGTGGACTATGAAGAAACTTTTTCTCCTGTTGCTATGCTGAAGTCCATAAGAATCCTCTTATCCATTGCCACATTTTATGATTATGAAATTTGGCAAATGGATGTCAAGACAGCTTTTCTTAATGGCAACCTTGACGAGAGTATTTTTATGTCTCAACCCGAGGGGTTCATATCCCAAGGTCATGAGCAAAAGGTTTGCAAACTGAATCGATCCATTTATGGGTTGAAACAGGCTTCTAGATCTTGGAATATTAGATTTGATACTGCGATCAAATCTTTTGGTTTTGACCAGAATGTTGATGAGCCTTGTGTATACAAGAAGATCAACAAGAATAAAGTAGCTTTCCTCGTACTCTATGTAGACGACATCCTACTCATTGGGAATGATGTAGGGTATCTGTCTGACGTAAAAGAATGGCTAGCAGCTCAATTCCAAATGAAAGATTTGGGTGAGGCCCAGTATGTTCTTGGGATCCAGATTATTCGGGATAGAAAGAACAAATCGCTAGCTCTGTCTCAGGCAACGTATATCGACAAGATGTTGGCTCGATATTCGATGCAGAACTCCAAGAAGGGCTTGTTGCCTTTCAGGCATGGGGTTCACTTGTCTAAGGAACAGTCTCCTAAGACACCTCAAGAGGTTGAGGATATGAGACGGATTCCCTACGCCTCTGCCGTGGGTAGCCTAATGTATGCCATGCTATGCACGAGGCCTGATATTTGTTATGCTGTAGGGATTGTCAGTAGATATCAGTCAAATCCAGGGTTAGACCATTGGACCGCCGTTAAAGGAATCCTCAAGTATCTTAGGAGAACGAG
The DNA here is from genome assembly GCA_036850905.1 of Luffa acutangula. NCBI lineage: Eukaryota > Viridiplantae > Streptophyta > Magnoliopsida > Cucurbitales > Cucurbitaceae > Luffa > Luffa acutangula. Next base: position 23,275,159 of record CM072087.1, read on the forward strand.
AGATTACATGTTGGTGTTTGGGGCTAAGGAGTTAGTTCTCACGGGTTACACCGACTCTGACTTCCAAACTGACAAGGATTCTAGGAAATCTACGTCAGGGTCAGTTTTCACCCTTAACGGGGGAGCTGTAGTTTGGAGGAGCATAAAGCAGGGATGTATAGCAGACTCCACGATGGAGGCTGAATATGTCGCTGCTTGTGAAGCAGCTAAGGAAGCTGTTTGGCTAAGGAAGTTCTTGACAGATTTGGAAGTTGTTCCAAATATGAACTTGCCCATTACGTTATACTGTGACAACAGTGGGGCAGTAGCCAATTCAAAGGAACCTCGTAGCCACAAGAGAGGTAAACACATAGAGAGGAAGTACCATCTAATTCGAGAGATTGTGCAAAGAGGAGATGTGGTCGTGACCAAGATCGCTTCTGAGCATAACATTGCTGATCCGTTTACGAAGGCCCTCTCGGCTAAAGTGTTCGAGGGTCATCTAGACAGTCTAGGTCTGCGAGATATGTATATAGCGTAATCTAGGGCAAGTGGGAGATGTGTAATGGGTGTAAGGATGCCCTAGTTTATTGTATTTTGTATATTTACCTATTATGTAATGTACAAACATACATGTACCGTTTCCAGCTTTGGATTATTTTGTATATACTTTCCCTGTAACTTGAGTTTTAGTTCAAGTGGGAGTTTGTTGGGTTTTATGCCCTAAAACTCGTAGATAGTAAATGTACATTTGACCGAACATTAATAAAGTGATGTATTATTCAATGTTTGTATTATATCTTGTCTTGTTAACCCTAATCCAATAAACTAAACATCCATGGCTAATAGAATGAGGCTTGAACTAGTATGTAGGGACATACGGGGATTAACGTTCAAGATTTAGCCTAAAGGGTTTGTAGTATAGGGATAAGGCTGTGTACCTTATCCTGGTGACACTATGGATACGGCCCGCTTTGTATATTGATACAAACGTATTGATCCAACGCGTTCATGTGGTTGACATGCGAGTGGGGGTATCCTGTGCAATGAGTTTGCACAAAGACCGGACCGCGAAATAGTTAACCACTAACTATAACACCGTTAGTTAGCTCGGTTTCTATTTCACTAGGATGACCTAGGCAACTTGGCCTTAATCCTGAGTGGATTATGGACTCCTGTCCATGAGGGATTGTCCTTTGATTTGTACGGGTGAGAGTGGCCAGTTCGCCGACTCAATAAGCCTACCATTTTGGGGACAAGACCGAGTGGGGAGCTGGGAACGTAGTCTTACAAGATGGAATTCACTCCTTCCTGATATGAGGGTAAGTAGAGGTGTGTTCCCTTAAGTGGTGTCTCCGGGTCTTGAACAATGGGCCCTACCCTCTTTATGGCACGAGAGGGTTTTCTGTTTGATGGTTGGACCACAAACAGGTTGTTCATTAGAGGAGCACTGGTACTTAAGGATCAAGAGGTAGCCCAGGGGTAAAACGGTAATTTGACCTAGCTGGGGTACGAACACACGTGAAGGGCTAACTTGCTGTTGACGGTCAATATCCGTGGACACAGAAATATGTCTGCAGTGAGAAGAGTGCAGCTGTGGTTCTTTAGTGGAGTGAACCACAGTTAACGAATATTGATTAACTTGGTTAATGAGTTTAACCAACTAATCTCATATCGTTGGAGCTTCTGATCTGTAGGTCCATTAGGTCCCACCGGTAGCTCATTTAGGGCGTTGAGGTAAAATTCTAAGGATGGATTGAATATTCAAAGGTGTTTGAATATTATACTAAAATATGAAGTGGTTCATATTAAAACTATAGGTTATAATTAATATGCATTGGATGTATATTAATACTATAGTTTTGAGAGAGAAAATAGTAATTGAATATGTGATGTTCAATTTTATTTTATTAATTAATTTCGAATTAATTAATTAATTTAGTTTAATTAAATTTGATTTAATTAAACTATAAGATATGAAGGATATTAATTTAAATTGGATTTAAATTAATGTTATTTTAATTAATTTAGATTAATTAAAATATAATTAATTGTAATTTTGAAATTATGATTTAAAAATTATATTTAATTAAAAATATCAGATAACTGATATTTCAGTTATCTGATATTATATATATTTTTTAAAAGGGACGTGGTCAGTGCAGTTGCACAGATCACGCCCTACTCTCACGCCTCACTCTGTAACGACCCTACTTTTCATGCCTAGACCCTAAGGCCGTTACTACATGCATTTCATTCTACTTCTAAGAACAGCGGAAAATTTCCATAAAAAGAACCCGTACTTAAAAATTTGCGAAACGTTTCAATCTGGGATCCCAGTTTAAAACAGAACAAACAAAAGCTTTAGTAAATCAAACAAACTAAAACGGAATAAAACGTAAATCGTTCCATACAAGTTCAAAGGGACATTTCAAAAACGTAAAATGCGGAAGACTTAAACTAAAGGAGATCCATGGCTCAGCAGCTCTCCGTCACGCGTTCCGTACACCTTTGCCTCTACCTGCAGTTGTGTGTAAGGGAAAAGAATGAGTATTTAAGAAAATACTCAGTAAGTAGCAATAAAAGTTTTAACATCTTAATCGAGTTAAAAGCCTCAGGGTTAGGTCATCCCATTTCATATCATTTCATATCATTTCATTTCATTTCAGTTCATTTCATTTCATTTCATTTCATTTGCAGTTCGGGTCTCGTGTTCAATTAGTACACCTATAAATATATAAGTTTGCCAACTCACTGATAGTGCACAAGTGGGAGTTTTGGGAGGTCTCTACTCCTACAGATGGTAGATGGCACCCAGTCAGTGGAGCTAAGTCTCATCCCTCAAGGCACTAATAGGCGCGTAGCGCTCTAAGCTACCATTTCACTGGTGGAGCGTTCATGGGTTTAAGTCAGGAATTTACTTCCACAGTTAGTAAATGGCACCTAGACTGCGAAGCCAAGTCCCGCCCATTAAGCCCCTCATTTCAGTCTAATACATCTCAATCCTAGGTGGTTAATTGACACGTCCCTCGTCTAAGGCACTAGCCTATTCCCTTCACTTTTCTAATCCTTTCCCTCAAGGTAAATAAAATTCCTAAGTCGTCATGAGGCTACCGAAAATTCGGCAGCATAACGACGTACGCAGAGGAAACCCAAAATTTTCCCTTGCACCTGGAAGTAAGAATATACACTTCTATGAACACAATCAAGTCAGAATCACAATCCAGCTCCAATCACAACTCCATCGAACATTTAACCCATCCTCCATAACATGAACACAATCCAGAACAATCATAAGTCAAACATTCCAAACATACTTACTTAGTCCTACAAGCATAGCAACACTTAATGCATGTCCAAGTAAACGACACTTAAACCATATTCAAACAAGCATACAATGATTCCAAAACAACAACTTCATGCCCAAAAAGCTACTCACTCAATCCACTAACACGCCACATAACATAATCAAAACCCTTATTCCCAAATAACTACTTACACAACGACAAAAGTTAATATGCGACCATTAACTCAGACATTCTTAACTAGTTCCATGCTTTCAAGAAATAAAGGACCAACCATGCTTGATTTAACCCAACGACGACACTTAGAGCTTAAATCCAAATGGCTACTTATATTCCAAGGGACAACTTAAGGTTTAAGTTCAACTCACGCTATAGCAACCATACTCAATTTAAATGAGTTTAAAGCAGAGAATCTATTCCAACGGCTACTTACTTGAGATACTACGCTTGATCGAAAATCCTCCAACGACTCGATACAACACCAACCACGTGATGCGAAATACTCGTCTATTAACACATAAAACATACATAAATATATATTCACACACCATTGGCACACCAAACTTAACAAATTTCCTAAAGCACTAGACTTGAGAGGGCCGAAAACTCACCCAAATGAAGCTACTGCTTGCTGTCCAATTTCCAACTTCGCTCCAATTCAACAATTCGGCCTTCAAACGTTGTGGGTAACTAGAAATCAATAGCTACTATTAATGGGTACTCTTTTAACATAATTAAATCATTCAAAACTTAACTTAGTTCACTTACCCAAAGTCGGAAACTCACCTAAAACAGTAACACTACTTGCTGTCCAACTTCCAAGTCTCGCTCCGATTCGACAACTCGGCCTCCAACGCCACGGGCACCTTGAAATCGAAAACTAAAACCAGTGGGTATCCTTAATTTAACATTAAATCGACCAATAACCCACACTTATAAACTCCTTACCCACTAGATGAAGACGGCAGCGGCGGCGGCGATCTGTGAACAACGGCGGCGGCTCACGGCTGAAGACAATGGCGTGCGGCGCGGAGGTGAGAGAGACGGTGCAGACGGAGAGAGAGGCTGCGAGGGAGAGACGGGTTAGAGAGAGAGAATTCGAGGGAGAAAGAGAGAGAACTCGAAGGAGAGAGAGAGAGAAAACCGAAAGAGAGAGAGGGAGGGAGAGAGTATCGGGGAGAGAGAGAGTGGATTTTTTCTTTTTTTTTTTTTTTTTTTTTTCAATGGTCATTCTGACCAAATTTTGGGGGGAAACTTTCCCCCCATTTCTCTTCTTCCCCTTTTGTTACCAGGGTCGCTTATGCGTACCTGAGAATGTCGAACTCAAACAAGAATTATTAGCTGAGGCACATAGTTCACCTTTTGCAATCCATCCAGGAAGTACGAAGATGTACCATGATTTGAAACAGTATTACTGGTGGCAGGGCATGAAAAGAGAGATAGCGGATTTTGTCAGTAAATGCCTTGTTTGCCAACAGGTGAAAGCCCCGAGACAGAAACCAGCAGGCTTGTTGCAGCCGCTGAGTGTCCCAGAATGGAAGTGGGAGCATATATCTATGGACTTCATCACAGGATTGCCTAGAACGGCCAAGGGTTACACCGTGATTTGGGTCATTATCGACAGACTCACTAAGTCAGCACATTTTCTCCCTGGGAAGCCCACTTACACTGTTGAAAAGTGGGCACAGTTATATATGACAGAGATAGTCAAGCTTCATGGTGTGCCGGTATCAATCGTGTCAGATAGAGACCCTCGGTTCACGTCTAACTTCTGGAGGAGTCTGCAAAGAGCCTTGGGTACTCAGTTACGTTTCAGTACAGCTTTCCACCCTCAGACAGATGGTCAAACTGAGCGATTGAACCAAACTCTAGAGGATATGTTGCGAGCATGTGTCTTGGATTTCTCAGGTAGTTGGGATGCACACCTGCACTTAATGGAATTTGCCTATAACAATAGTTATCAAGCAACCATCGGTATGTCACCGTTTGAGGCCCTTTATGGGAAGAGATGCAGGTCCCCTGTTTATTGGGATGAGGTCGGAGAACGTCAGTTGTTGGGACCTGAATTGATCCAAGCCTCCAGCGAGGCTATTCGCACAATCAGGTCGAGGATGTTAACAGCTCAAAGCCGACAGAAGAGCTATGCTGATACAAGGAGAAGAGATTTAGAGTTTGACGTGGGTGATCATGTTTTCTTGAAGGTAGCTCCGATGAAAGGAGTATTGAGGTTTGGAAGGAAGGGCAAGCTCAGCCCGCGTTTCATTGGTCCGTTTGAGATTTTAGAACGGATTGGTCCGGTAGCCTACCGTTTAGCCTTGCCGCCTTCTCTTTCGGCGGTACACAACGTTTTCCATGTCTCCATGCTGCGAAAGTATTTGACAAATCCAACCCACAGAGTGGACTTCGAACCTTTACATTTGAGCGAGAACTTGTCTTATGAGGAGGAACCTGTGCTAATCCTTGATAGAGAGGTGAAGGTCCTTCGCAATCGCGAGATAGCTCTCGTGAAGGTCCTTTGGCGAAACCATTTGTCTGAAGAGGCAACGTGGGAGAGAGAAGATGAAATGATGGCCAAGTATCCAGGGTTGTTCCAGTACTAGCAACTTTCGAGGACGAAAGTTCTTTTAAGGTTAGTATGATGTAACGGCAAGCATTTGAAAAAAAAAAAAAAAAAAAAAAAAAAAGAAAGTGGGCATTGAGGCCCGGTCAAAAGGGGAAGAAGAGAAATGGGGGGAAAGTTTCCCCCCAAAATTTGGTCAGAATGACCATTTAAAAAAAAAAAAAAAAAAAAGAAAAAATCCACTCTCTCTCTCCCCGATACTCTCTCCCTCCCTCTCTCTCTTTCGGTTTTCTCTCTCTCTCTCCTTCGAGTTCTCTCTCTTTCTCCCTCGAATTCTCTCTCTCTAACTCGTCTCTCCCTCGCAGCCTCTCTCTCCGTCTGCACCGTCTCTCTCACCTCCGCGCCGCACGCCATTGTCTTCAGCCGTGAGCCGCCGCCGTTGTTCACAGATCGCCGCCGCCGCTGCCGTCTTCATCTAGTGGGTAAGGAGTTTATAAGTGTGGGTTATTGGTCGATTTAATGTTAAATTAAGGATACCCACTGGTTTTAGTTTTCGATTTCAAGGTGCCCGTGGCGTTGGAGGCCGAGTTGTCGAATCGGAGCGAGACTTGGAAGTTGGACAGCAAGTAGTGTTACTGTTTTAGGTGAGTTTCCGACTTTGGGTAAGTGAACTAAGTTAAGTTTTGAATGATTTAATTATGTTAAAAGAGTACCCATTAATAGTAGCTATTGATTTCTAGTTACCCACAACGTTTGAAGGCCGAATTGTTGAATTGGAGCGAAGTTGGAAATTGGACAGCAAGCAGTAGCTTCATTTGGGTGAGTTTTCGGCCCTCTCAAGTCTAGTGCTTTAGGAAATTTGTTAAGTTTGGTGTGCCAATGGTGTGTGAATATATATTTATGTATGTTTTATGTGTTAATAGACGAGTATTTCGCATCACGTGGTTGGTGTTGTATCGAGTCGTTGGAGGATTTTCGATCAAGCGTAGTATCTCAAGTAAGTAGCCGTTGGAATAGATTCTCTGCTTTAAACTCATTTAAATTGAGTATGGTTGCTATAGCGTGAGTTGAACTTAAACCTTAAGTTGTCCCTTGGAATATAAGTAGCCATTTGGATTTAAGCTCTAAGTGTCGTCGTTGGGTTAAATCAAGCATGGTTGGTCCTTTATTTCTTGAAAGCATGGAACTAGTTAAGAATGTCTGAGTTAATGGTCGCATATTAACTTTTGTCGTTGTGTAAGTAGTTATTTGGGAATAAGGGTTTTGATTATGTTATGTGGCGTGTTAGTGGATTGAGTGAGTAGCTTTTTGGGCATGAAGTTGTTGTTTTGGAATCATTGTATGCTTGTTTGAATATGGTTTAAGTGTCGTTTACTTGGACATGCATTAAGTGTTGCTATGCTTGTAGGACTAAGTAAGTATGTTTGGAATGTTTGACTTATGATTGTTCTGGATTGTGTTCATGTTATGGAGGATGGGTTAAATGTTCGATGGAGTTGTGATTGGAGCTGGATTGTGATTCTGACTTGATTGTGTTCATAGAAGTGTATATTCTTACTTCCAGGTGCAAGGGAAAATTTTGGGTTTCCTCTGCGTACGTCGTTATGCTGCCGAATTTTCGGTAGCCTCATGACGACTTAGGAATTTTATTTACCTTGAGGGAAAGGATTAGAAAAGTGAAGGGAATAGGCTAGTGCCTTAGACGAGGGACGTGTCAATTAACCACCTAGGATTGAGATGTATTAGACTGAAATGAGGGGCTTAATGGGCGGGACTTGGCTTCGCAGTCTAGGTGCCATTTACTAACTGTGGAAGTAAATTCCTGACTTAAACCCATGAACGCTCCACCAGTGAAATGGTAGCTTAGAGCGCTACGCGCCTATTAGTGCCTTGAGGGATGAGACTTAGCTCCACTGACTGGGTGCCATCTACCATCTGTAGGAGTAGAGACCTCCCAAAACTCCCACTTGTGCACTATCAGTGAGTTGGCAAACTTATATATTTATAGGTGTACTAATTGAACACGAGACCCGAACTGCAAATGAAATGAAATGAAATGAAATGAACTGAAATGAAATGAAATGATATGAAATGATATGAAATGGGATGACCTAACCCTGAGGCTTTTAACTCGATTAAGATGTTAAAACTTTTATTGCTACTTACTGAGTATTTTCTTAAATACTCATTCTTTTCCCTTACACACAACTGCAGGTAGAGGCAAAGGTGTACGGAACGCGTGACGGAGAGCTGCTGAGCCATGGATCTCCTTTAGTTTAAGTCTTCCGCATTTTACGTTTTTGAAATGTCCCTTTGAACTTGTATGGAACGATTTACGTTTTATTCCGTTTTAGTTTGTTTGATTTACTAAAGCTTTTGTTTGTTCTGTTTTAAACTGGGATCCCAGATTGAAACGTTTCGCAAATTTTTAAGTACGGGTTCTTTTTATGGAAATTTTCCGCTGTTCTTAGAAGTAGAATGAAATGCATGTAGTAACGGCCTTAGGGTCTAGGCATGAAAAGTAGGGTCGTTACACACTCCCTCTCTATCGCTGTCTCCTTCTCGTTTTGCTCTGTGGCAAAGAAAATCAGAGTGCTCCATCCAGAAAAATCCTGAGAATTTTTGCTCCCACAAGCACCCAACGCAACATCCTAATTCGAGAATACCGGTGAATCCTCGTGGTGGTGTTCGTGCTGTTTTTCCAGTGAAAACAAAGTCCGTTTGCTGCTGTATTCTTGGGAAAAATTCAGAGAGATTTTGGCGAAACAATCAAAGGTTTCTACAAAGGTAAATTGTTCTTGATCTATGATAATTAGGATCAAATTCTAGATTAGATCTAGAAATTTTAATCTATTATCCAGCATGCTTTATGGTTATTTTACAGCATGATTTCTTATCTGTATGCTTGCTGTAAATTTATTTATTTTGCCGTCGTATTGGTATCCCAATCGGCGTTTTTATTCGAAAAGGTCTTTGTGGTTTTCCGCTGCGCAAACGGCTTTTATCCCAACAGATATGCGATAGACTTATCAGCTAGTTGAAGTGTGACTGTGGTAGGCCTAGCTTCACCAATACCTAACTTTCGATAGACCGAAAGAGACATAAGGTTAATGCTCGCTCCTAAATCACATAGTGCTCTTCCTAACTCCTTTCCACCTATTGACATAGGTATAGTAAATGATCCTGGATCCCTAGCGTTGGTTGGTAGCCCATTCTTGAGAATAGCACTACATTCCTCAGTAAGAGATACAGTTTCAAACTCACCTAACCTCTTCTTTTTAGTTAAAATATCCTTAAGAAATTTAGCATAATTAGGCATTTGCTCTATAGCTTCTACTAACGGGATATTTATATGTAATTGCTTAAGAATCTCTAAAAACTTCTTAAATTGATCATCCTGATTCTTAGGCCTTTGCCTTTGAGGAAAGGGTAGAAGTGGTACATAAGGTGGGGGCGGCACATAAGGTGGTTCCACATGTGGAACAGAACCAGATGCTCCAACATCATTATTGTTGCCTCCAGCACCCTGACCAGACTCCAACTCTCTCTCAACAACAACATTTTTATCACAATTATTTTCTACATTCTTGGTTTTACTAGGTTTTTTTCTCTCTTTTAGTGGCTTACCAATGCTAAGAGTCACTGTCTTTACTTTCTCCTTACCTTCCCTTTTAGGGTGTTCAGTATCTGAAGGAAGTTTTCCTTGAGGCCTTGCCTTCAGCTCGTTAGCTAGCTGACCCACTTGCAATTCCAAGGCTCTCATTGAAGGTTGATTACTTTGAATTGCGGCATCTGTACGAGCCATATATTCTTTCATCATTGTCTCAAGAGAACTCTCTGAATTTTGTTGGGGCAATACCTGTGCCTTAGCAAATCCCAAATTGTTCACCTTTTGTTGTGCTTGCACATTACTTCCTTGTCCTCCCCAAGCTAAGTTTGGGTGGTTGTGCCAACCTTGATTGTAAAAGTTAGAATAAGGGCTATTCATCTGATTACCTACAAAAAACATAGAAGTTGGATTGCTGGGGCAAAACTCATAGTTGTCCTCAATGTATCAATTTTGTAAACAAATTAAGCTTGCATAAGGACAATTAAAAAGATAAAGGGAGAACAGAACTGCCCTGGAATGTGAGAGAAGTCATGGATGTCATCCTTCAACATCATTGGGTTTGTTTGGAAGAAATCGTGGTCTCGAGCTCCTTCAAAAATTTATCAACGGGAACGAAAGATCAACATGCCCTAACTACAAAAACTGAAAAACAAAGAAAAGGAAATTAATGGAAAAATAAACTTGGGTTGCCTCCCAAGAAGCGCTTTTTTAACGTCTCTTAGCTATACGAGTTTATGCGGTCTTTCAAGGCACATAAAAATTCTCGTATTGCTTCGGGCCCTTCTTCCTTGAATCAATGAAGCAGACTATTGCTAGTAGGGGTGATACTCGGTTCGGTTTTGTCGGTTTTTGACCAAACCGCGAACCGAACCGATCCAATCGGTTTTACAAAACTCTAAACCGAACCAATGTCCAATATGAGACATGTCCAATGGTTCGGTTTTCCTTCGGTTCGGTTTGTCCAATGGATCGGTTTTCGGTTTTGGGCCAAATGTGGACTTTTTTTATTTTTTTTAAATGACCAATTTTCTCTTCTAATTTCAGCTCTTTGTTTTTTTAAACAAAAAAAAATTTGGCCCAATGACCCATTATACCCCATTTTTTCAATATAAACTTCAATTAATTAATTTATTCAATACAATGACTTAATTTTCTCAAACTAATCCGTGAATAACAATTTTTAAATATTTGATTGTAAATAAATATACATAATAAAAACAAACATACAAATAATATCATAATTTATACATTAAATTACATAGAAAAAAGAGATTTCCAACCAATTTAGAAAAAAAGTGAGATGTGGAAAGAGACAATATGCAAAAGGTTAGAGTTTTTTTAAGTGGTATATATATAGTCGGTTCGGTTCGGTTTTTTTTATTGGTTTTTTGAATGAAAATCGAACCGAACCGAAAATTTTCGGTTTTTCAAAAAATGAAACCGATATGTCCATATTTTTTCAAAATAACCGAACCAAACCATTGGATCGGTTTGGTTCGGTTCGGTTTGTCGGTTTTTCGGTTTTTGCTTGCACCCCTAATTGCTAGTAAGCTTACTAGCTTTTCATGGTCCCCAGAAGCAGAAATATTTTTGAGATTTTTTAATAATAAAAGCATAAAAGGAGAAAGATCAAAATAAATGGACTCTGACTCTGACACTGACTCGTGAGAACAAGAAAAAGAACATTCATTTTCAAGAGAGGATGGGAAGGATAGAACAGACCAAGGCCTTTCAACATTAAACTCTACCTCAAGAAACTCCTCAAATACTATAGGCTCATTTTCTTTTTCTTCCTCAAAAACTTGTTCTTGATGGGTGCTAGAACTATCCAATTCTTCTTTGCTATTTAAACAACTTACCCCTATATGCTCAAACTCAGCAAAATCAAAAGAATTTGGCTCTTGAATGGGCGCTAATGAATCACTGACCACATGACTCACTAGACACTCTATGGAAGTGGATCCTACTTCCCTACCCTCCCTTTGGGTTTGGAGTCTCTCCTTAGATTTTTCTAATTCTAAATTCATGGCTCTCGACTCTTGGATAAAATTTTCAAGCAAGCTCTCTAAAGAAGATTTTTCTTCTATGGAAGCAGATTGCACTTCACTCTCATCCTCTTGGGGATGCAATCTCCCTAGGGATCTTTCTAGAGCTAAATTCATGGCTCTAGTATCTTCGATATAATCTTGAAGCAAACTTTCTAGGGGAGATTTTTCTTCTAAAGGGGGATAATTTGCATAGAAAAAATTGGATGATGATGTTGGTTCTTCGGGCTCAGATTCCCTAAAGGGCCACCCAAAATTATAAAGAGCCATTTAAAACAATAAATCAACAATAATCAGGCTTTTAGTCAGATGCAAACACCAATTAAATGCACAACAAGAACAATGGACTAGGATAAAAATAAAACCTCTATTCTAAAGCAAGCAATTTTTTTACAATATTAATTGAATGAAATTAGCCAATCCCCGGCAACGGCGCCAAAAACTTGATGGTCGCAGAGTGCACGGGCCGCAAGTAATATAAAACGGAAAGTATTCCGTGTTGGGATTGGTGCCCTAAAACTCGTAGATAGTGACTGTTAAACGAATTATATACTTATTCGATAAAGGTGTTATCGAGATTGATTCAGTAAAAGTCATTACTGAATAAATTAAATTGCACATATAATAACCCAAATCCAATAAACTAAGATCCATGGCTATAGGATGAACACTTAAGCTTTATGTAGAGACATAAAAGTGGATCAAGCTTGAGTAATAGCCAAAACGGTCTATAGTATAGGAATAGGGTTGGGTACCTTATTCTGGAGACACTATGAGACGCGGCCCACTTTATAGATGGTATAGACGATGTGATCCTAAATCGTCCATGTAGAGACATGCGAGTGGGGGTGTCCTATGCAATGAGTTTGCATAAGACCAGGACCGAGAAATAAGTCGCTCTCGCTTTATAACACCGTTTACTGACGAAACTGACTATTTCATGTGATGACCTAGGTAACTCGATCTTAATCCTGAGCTAACTATGAACTCCTGTTTATTCGGGCTTATCCTTAGATCTGCATAGGTGAGAGTGGCTCAGTATCACCGACTCAATAAGCCTCCCATTTCAGGGATAGGAACGGGTAGATAGCTGGGGACATAGTCGTGCAAGAAGGAATTCACTCCTACCCGAATAAGGGATAGTAGAGAGGCTGTTCCCTTAAGTGGTGACTTCGGGGCTTGAACAAAGGGATCCCGCCCTCTCATTGGCCCGAGAGGGACTCGGTTTATTGGTTGGACCATAAACCAATTGTTCATTAGAGGATCAGTGGGACTTAAGGAACTAGAAGTACTATAGGGGTAAGACGGCTTATTGACCTAGCTATAGCTACGAACAACCTGTGAAGGATCGACTTACTAATCATGGTTAAATCAAGTGGACGGAAATATATCTATAGTGAGGGGAGTGCAACTATCGGGCTATAGTGGAGTGTCCCGATAGTTAACGAATGTTGGCTAGCTTGGACAATGAGATTAGTCGGTTAGCCTCGAATCGTTGGAGTCCATGATCTATAGGTCCATTAGGTCCCCCTACAAGCTCATATCGGAATTAAGCCTAGAACAAAAGATAGGAAGCTTTGAATCGTTCAAAATTGGGAAAAAGGGTATTATCGTAAATTGTGTTTGACACAATAATTTAATTATGAATTAAATTAGAAAATGAGAGATGAAGTATTTAAAAGTGTTTTGAATACTATATATATGTATTAGGAATCATATATATGGAATTGCACAAGATAACAAATATTAATTAGATTAATCATATCAAAATTAATTTGAAAATTTTCAAATTAATTACCAAGCAATCAATTTCAATTTAGAATTGAAATCGAGGGTAATTTGCAAGCTTGAAATTTGATTTCAATTTGAATTTAGTGGATTTAGTTGGAAATCCACTTAATGCATGATCATTCAAAGTGGAAAGACAACTCACTCATGCATTGTTGCATGTCTTGTGTAATGTACACCTAGAATCCACTTGAGCTTGCAAATACACCATGTGTCTTGTGTCTTGAGGCTTGGCTTTGCATGGAGAATGTCTTTAAAAGGAGTTTAAATCATATTCAAACATGAGAGAGCCTTTTCCTTAATGTTATGCTGCTGGAATTTGGACTCAAAGTTCTCTCATCTCTCATTCTTCTCCATTGATTGATGCTTCAAGCATTCCCTTCCCATTCCCCATCTTATATAGACTCCGACAAGTCGTTCTTGGCCCGGAGTATAGTAGGGAAGACTCTAGAGGTTGTCCAAGGAGCATAGGAGAGGCAAACACCACAAGGAGTTCAACATAAGTGAGCTACAAAGGTTGGTGTTTTCTAAACTCTCTATTCTGTCTTTTCTAGAACATGCATGTTTTAGGAGTAAAATTGAATGTCTTAAGTGCTTTCGATCTTCAATTGCTTCCGCATGTGTAATATGTACACCTTCATTCCGAGTATCGAATCCTCAGGGATTGGATTTATTCAATTAATTACCGCGAATAATCTTGCTTAGCTTTATTTAGAGAACAAAATCTAATGCCGAAAAGATAAAATAAAAAGCTAATCTAGAAAGCAAAAGATAAATGGCGACACAATTTGGAGGGATAGTTCTAGAGTGGTTGATTTTATCAATTGGACCTTTAATGCATAATCAATTAACTAATATGGATTAACAAATCATTTGATTCATAAGTCTAGAAGCCTAATGACAAGGACTCTCATGTCGGTCTCCTCCTATCTCATACCTTTCAATAAAGAATCTCCTTTCAGTCTCATCTTTATTTACTTAGCATGGCATTACGACCCTTCAGTACAACCTCTAACGTTATTTATTTTATCCCGTGTCACCCAGGTAAATAAACGTTAGTCATGCATTCAGTTCTAGTATAAGCTTCTCTCCGTCGAGTCTCCGCTTAGTAACAATTCATTTAATCAGCGATCAGTTGATTAAAAGCATTACAGACAAAATGCACAAATGAACAATAATGACAATTAAACCACATCAATTCATTAATTCAATAGAGGTTCAACATCGAAATCAATCTCATAGAATTTAGGAATTTATTACTCATAATCACTAAAATTCAATAATTCCTAATCACAACAATTCTAGAAACTAAAACATAAAGGAAAAGGGAAGAGAAATGCTCATAAAAGTGTCAATCTCCTCGATCCTGCGCCGACCTCCTTCGATCTCGAGCTCCAAAGATCTTCAACAAAGCTCCAAAACTCTCCCAAAAATCCCAAATTTTAGTGTAGACTCTAGAATGGGGTGAAAACTCACAAATTGGCACACAAAATATGGATGCAAAAGGCTCTTTTTATAGGCTCCCAGCAGGTGTAGCGTCGAGACGCTACGTTGACAGCGTCGCGACGCTCTGACGTCATCTTTTCTTGGGCTCCAAGACGTCGCAGCGTCGTGACGCTACCGCGATTCCAAATTTTTCTGCATAGCTGCCTAGCGTCGGGACGCTCCAGGTTTAGCGTCTCGACGCTTGGCCCTGAATCTTAAATAATGGCCCGATTATGACTCCATTTTTTGGCCTCCAACTTTCTTTTTGCCCAAATGCTTTATGTAATGGATTTTGGACTCTTTTCTTGACCCAAATTGATAATTTAAGACTTGAAATTCATGAATTTGGGCTTCTAATTCATTCTTCTTGGGCTTTTGGTCTTGGATCTTTTAATGTAATTCTTCAAATTGCTCCAAAAAGCCTCCAAAATCATCCAAAATCTCTCAAAATTCTGGTTTTGCTTCCTTGACTCGGTTTTCTGAAATTTAAACAGAAAATAGCATTAAAGCAAACAATTCATGCACAAAACTAGCTAAAATTAATAGGAAAATGATGAAATTTTTGCATGTCATCATCTACCGATCAAGCACTAGGCAACTGTCTATCCCTAGCTCAGTCACTAGCGTTCACCAATACACAATGGTCTAGTGTGATTAAATGCCACACACTCCCTAAATCATCCCTGAACCTAGAGAGTGATATTCATAACGGCTGACCAGGCAGGCATAAAATAGAAATGAGCACAACAAATAATCAAGATGCATCAAATCAGTATTTGTTGCATAGAAATTAAGCACGACAATCACATGTTTCCTAACCAACGCCTAAAGCTACTTAGTTCATAAAATGCATAGAAACACACGTTACAATCTGAGTAATCGTGTCCATAGATACAAAATAAAGCAAGAAAATACTAATTCCCTTGGTTGACTCCGTAAGCTATGGTCTTCTTGATATCCCTAATCTTCCTCCTCTATTCAGGTTCTGTAAGTGGAAATGAATTTCCTAAGATTGGAATGTTCCTCCCTAAGAAAATAATGAATTTGACTTGGGCGGCTATCTCCTTTTATAGAATGATAGGAGGCTTGAAGTAGGTTGACCTAGACAGCTTGCTCCTTTATCCCGAGAATAGCTTAACAGAATTCAGTTCATTAAATTGGCTAACGAGCTGTGACGTGGCAGTTTTGCTCCCAGCTTTGCTGCTGCACAGATTTTGCTCCCACAAGTCGCCGAACAATATATTCTGCACAAAATAACTTCCAAAGCATCCATTCTACCGTATGGGTTAAAACATATAATATCTATCTCAAAGCAACCCTATTAAGCACAAAAGACACACAAATTACTATAGAAATAAGGCCTAAATAACTCTCTTTTGGAGGGTTATCATGTATTGATTTACCCCGCATGCATCCTGAATTTATGGAAAGAAAAAAGACTTAACCTAAGGTGGATCAAGTATAATGAATGAATGGAATTTGATTCACGTGAAAAACGGAGACAAGTTATAAGTGTTAAAATTTCAAAAACTCGCACAACATTTTCCTCCACTTACAACTTTAATAACATCTCGACATTAGAGTTTGTAAAATTTCAATATTTGAAATTAGGAAAAAACTACTTCCATTCGTTTTTAATGATGTTGATTAATTATATCAATGTTATTTGTTTTGACTTATATGAACTTTTCCTTTTTAAATCGATATATGATACTTTTGCTTTTATAGCATGTGCGGAAGTGGATGAAGTTTGATATTTTGATTACAATTTTATATCAAATAAATAATTAGAAAGAGTATGTTAAAAGCATAGAGAAATCACTAAAAAAAATATTTAATGACTAAATCGTATTTTTGAAAACGTAATTCGTCTTTTCTAATGTCGACAATTAAATGTTAAACTCAATTTCTCTACATTCAAGTTTAATTGGGTTTAATTCCTTTAAATTTGTGGAGAGTAGGGTCTAACTTTTGGGCTAGATTCCAGAGAGCTTTGGGCTCGCAGTTGAATTTCAGTACAACTTTTCATCCCCGGACTGACGGTCAGACAGAAAGGTTGAACCAGATGCTAGAGGACATGTTGCGAGCATGTGCGTTGGATTTTACAGGCAGTTGGGACAGCCACCTGCATTTGATGGAATTCGCCTATAACAATAGTTATCAAGCAACTATTGGTATGGCACCATTTGAAGCCCTTTATGGGAAGAGTTGTAGATCTCCTGATTATTGGGATGAAGTTGGGGAATGTAACTTGTTAGGACCTGAGTTGGTTCAAGTTACTAATGATGAAGTCCAAAAGATTAAAGCGAGGATGGAGACAACTCAAAGTAGTCAAGAGAGTTATGCAAACATCAGACACAAAGATTTAGAGTTTGTATTTGGTGATTTTGTGTTCCTGGAAGTTGCACCAATGAAAGGGGTTCTGAGGTTTGGAAAGAAAGGGAAGTTGAGCCCCAGGTATATAGGGCCATTTGAGGCTTTGGAGAGGATTGGCCCTGTGGCCTACTGTTTGGCGTTGCCACCATCTCTTTCTTCAGTGCATAACGTGTTCCATGTGTCTATGCTGAGAAGATACATGGCAGACTCGTCTCATGTGATTGACTTTGAACCTTTGAGGCTAAATGAGAACTTGTGTTATGAAGAAAAGCTAGTTCAAATTGTTGCCAGAGATCGCAAAACCCTTCACAATAGAGAGATAGCGCTGGTCAAAGAGCTTTGGCAGAACCACCAGATTCAGGAAGCAACGTGGGAAAGAAAAGATGAGATGAGATCGAAGTATCTCAAGCTCTTTCAGGGCTAACAACTTTCGAGGTCGAAAGTTTTTAAGGAGGGAAGATTGTAACGACATCATTATCTATAAATCTTAATTTCTCTAATTTGAGTTTAATTTCATGAGACTTGGTGGGAGAAATAAGATTTATTTTATGGTCTTTGGCACTATTCCTTATAGTAATAGGATGAAAGGGGGGCATTTTTGTAAAAATCTTTAAGTTGGAGAAAAACCCTAAGCCTTCCACATTTTTATTTAAGTCGCAAATATCCCGAGGAAGCCAATTTCAGCCACCATCTCCTTTCTCCTTCACGTTTTTCAGCCACCCAAAGCCATCCCCCTTTTGGTTTTCTTCTTCTTCAGCCGTGAACTACTTTCAGCAACTATCTTAACGTTTTGGGTGGCAAGCAGCGATTTCTGGCAAGCTTTTCTTTTTCCCTTCGAGCTCCAAGCGTCGGTCGGCGTTCCCCTCCTTCCGTTCGTCCCTCCAGCGAACAGCTTTTCAGTGGCGGAGCAGCAACGTGCAGCAACAGCTTGAAAACCGTGGGTTCTATTTTGGCATCGTTTTGGGTGCTTTTCTCCTGTATTTTTCATCCTCAAGGTTGGGTTTTTGTTATCCCTTTCGTTCCCCATCTCTCACTCTCGATTTCAGCATGTTTCGGACTTGGGTTTTATGTCCTAAAACTCATAGATAGTGAATGTTAACGAATTATATACTTGTATCTATAAAGCTTTATTGAGGTTTATAAAATAAAGTGTTATTGTCATATTAAAGTCTAAAATTGCACAATATGACCCATGATAGCTCTTAGAAATAAGAGCTATTGGCTTTCTCTTAGGCCTAAAAACTCTACTTTTGATGTGTTTGAGCTTTGGTTTGTGCTTGAAAATGAGTATTCCTTGATGAACATCTATTCATGTCAGTAGGCCAAGCTCAAGTTGAATTTCATGTTGATTTTATATGTTTCAAGCTGATTTTCTGGTATATGATCACTCAGGTTGTGCTGCAGCAACTGATTTCACAAGCAGAAGACAAAAAGTTTAGAATTTTAGTGATTGCACGTGTTGTACCCGTGGGAATTCTCATTAAATGAGTTGGCATCTTTTGTGAGTTGATTTGTCCCATCTCAACCAATTGGGGAAGATGCATGTAAAGGCATATGTCCAATCAACCCTGAATTCAATGCAAGGAGCTGATATAAATAGTTCTTTGGCCTAAAATGAGAGGAATTTCGACGGGAGAAGTTGGACCTAGGAGTTGCTGCTAACGGTGAAGGGGAAAAGACAATGAGGTTGTTGTTTTGGAGCATTTCAAAGTTCGGAAAGCTGGAATCTCCATTGGAAGCTTCTTCTCTTCCTTCCTTTTCTTTTATTCTTTTTTCTCCTAGTGTTTAGTAGGGCTGTAAAATTTCTGGGTCGGATCGGTTGTATGGAAAAACCGACCCGACCCGACCCACTGTCGGTTGTACAGACGATTTGACCCGACTCGATCCAGGGTAACCCGAAATCGGGTCGGGTCGGGTCAAGTCAGTTTTGTTTTTTTAAGTTTCTGAATATATATATATATATATATATATATATATATATATATATATATGTCTATTTGCTTCAAATACCTAGCATAATTACACAAGCTTTTGCCACTGTAGAAGACAATAATCCAATCAAACACACAGAAGGATAAACTCAAGTCCTATTGCAATGCAATGCCGATAATTCCAAGTAGAGAAGCCTAAGTTTAAGCAGAATCCAAAGCTTCAAAGGCCTCCATACACAGAACACTAACTAATTCAACTCCACCTCCATCAGTTCAACTAAATAATCTCAAACTCACACATACACATTAGTCATTAACAATTACATTTACACAAACAGAGTCAGACATACAAAACTCTATTTAATTGATCATTAGGCCAATTAAAAAATGATCAAAACTCATAATAAAATGAGGTAGACCACAACATCCTCTCTTGAAGAAAAGAAAAATCAAGTGTTGTAGGCAAACCAAACACCATCATTTCTACTTTTCCTTGTCATTCAAGATATCAACAAGAAAAAAGAAAAAGTAAACAATTCATTAGTGATGGAACACATCAGAAACTGAATCTTCCTTTGTAGCACCATCATTTAGCACTTATTAGAGACAGTGAATCAAGACTTCAGGTTATCAATGGAAACTTTGATAAGTTGGTTCACTAGAACAAATTATAGTCACATGAAAAAGGGACCCAAGTGGCAAAGACAATCTTTTACTATTACAACTTACAAGTTTTGGATGCAAACATGCCGAACATGGGAAGAGAACAAATTACCATCTAAACATGTCAAATAACAAAGCCAAGCCAGTTTTCTTTCAATTTAGATCAAGGAAATAAAACATCTAACAACCAGAAAACAGTATCGGCTTCCCACCGGGGCACGAGCAGGTGATAAATCCAGCTAAATTACCTAGAAGACACTTGAATGAGCGCAATCTCCTGATGAAGGGGGGACCGAGGGCAGAGTTTGATGTGCTATGATGCAACCAGCCACAGATAAGCAAACTCCGATTAATAACAATCTAAAGGTTAGCCATCTTTGCATTTGTTGATCTATTCAGTCGCTGCATTTCCACCTCTCTAAAAACAAAAAAGATTTTTTTAACAATCATAGAGAATCAATCATCACATCAACTCAGATAGAATGAATCTACAAAATACAAATCCCACAAAGATTCAAAGGCCAATGAACTAAGTTCCCCAAGGAAATATTACATTGTAGCAGAATAGGTGTATTTAATATAAAAATCTCAATTCAATATAACAAACCGAAAGTGCTAAAAAACCAGATGTGTGGAAAGAAGAAAACCATTTTCTATGGGATTACTTGTTAACAATAGGTATATTTGCTTTAAAAGGAAAGGTAGTCGATGGTAGTGACAGTAGACTTTAGGCCTATTTTGTTGCACATGGGTTTTGAAAAACGGTACTTTTGTTGGTTTTCTAGTTCCTAACAATGGTACTTTTCATGCTTATTACATAAATCTTTATATGGCTTGCATCAAACACCAGTCTCTCCACATGTTTGATTCAACAGGCTTTGTACTTCCTTCACTCTAGAAGACTAAACTAAGTAACTAACTACACTAACCATATATCTAAGAATTACAAATACAAACCTTCATTGGAAAATCATTTGATATACAGAAATAAATAAATAAAAGAAACTAAAATCTTTGAAAACCCAAAGCTTTTGATTCAAAAAACTGAAACCCAAAAAACTCTTTAATTCTAAAGTTAAAGAAAAAGTAAAAAAAAAGGGTCAAAATGCCATATTTCAAGGCAGATTTGACTGCGAAAGAAACCAAAGCAAGCAGCGGAGATGGGCATGGAGCCATAGAAAAAAGCAAACCCAAGAAGACAACAAGCAAAGAAGTCAAAAATACATACAAAAACTTGAAGTTAAAGCCAACGAATCGCAAGAGATGCCAAATAAACAGCTAAACCATTACTTCTTCAGCAAACAATGTCCAAACAAAAAACAAAACTTAAAAAAGCAGAGCCCTCAACAAGAAGAAATGGGGCAAGTAGAAAAGTCGAGGAAGAACAACAAAAAAGAAGGCCAAATTGAAGAGAAAATCAAATGGGGTTTATGATGTAAAAAAAAGAAACAAACATTTCAATAACTCCAGTTAGAAAATAGACATTTCCAAACAAAGATTGAAGAACAATACCTATACGACCGTTCCAGCGCAAGTTCGGCAGAGGGAACTGACATTGAAGCCTAAATTGAAGACGGCGACAAGCACGAGAGGCACAAGATGAAGCTCCGAAGATGGCGACAAGCACGAGAGGTGAAGACGGCTGCGAGTCTGTGACTACAACTGAAGATCGAAAAATCTAATCGAGGAAAGAAGAAATGCGAATGGAACCCTAACTTGCGATCTGGGTAAGTGGGTATGTCGGTTTGGGCTAATGATATGTGATGACCGAACCGAACCTTTCGGTTCGGTTCGGTTCGGTCACTAATAAAGTTAAAACTCGAACTGGTTCAGCTCGGTTCGTCGGTTCGGTTCGGTTCCTTACACCCCTAGTGTTTAGTTGGTATTTAAGGTTGTAATCATGACTGACATGGTAGTTTACTGCTGTATTTTCATTATTTTCACCTTGAACATGAGCTAAATCCTCTTAGGTGAGGATTATGGTGCTTAAGCTTGAACTTGTTGATTGTTTATTTTTGTTGAACTTTATATATTGCAACTTAAAGTAAAGTGTTCTTCACGATTTAAGCTGGAATTTCATTTGGCAATCATTTTCTAGCAATGTTATTAAGTGTCTGGGAAAACAATTGATAACCGATTACTTTGCTTTACCTTAGCCTTTCTATGTCATGAAAATGAGTGGATATTTAGGGATAAATAACCACCTAAGGCACTAATCAATTGAGCTAAAAAGAAGGGGTTAAATGGGAGTTTAATCACCTAAATTAGAGGACAGTTGTAAAATTCCAGTAGAAAAATCCTAGGTGAGTTGTGAATATAAAGTTCTGCTACAGCAACCAGCTGGTGAGAGTTGACAGCCCCTAATCCGAACCTTGCCTTCTCTGTGTTGATTCACTGTTTTATTTGAAAACTTATTAAGTTTTTGTCACTTTAAGCTTGTTGCCATTTTAATGTTTTGCAATTAATTAATGAAAAATATTTGGTCCATGGTTACGTTGAATTTCATTACAAATCACGCTTAGAAGTAGTAAAATTCCATAAATCAATCCCTGTAGAGAACGATCTTAATTTATTTATCATTTGTTGTCATGATGTGTATACTTGCACCTTTTTTAGCTATTTGTTGCATATTTATCATCACATTGCACAAGGCAACAAGTTTTTGGTGTCGTTGCCGAGGATTGAGTTGATTTTTGCTATTTTTGAGCTAAAATTTGGTGTAATTGGTGCTAAAACAGATTCTAACTTGGTTGTTTGATTTTGTCGGTGTTGGTAGTTGTGTATGAACAAATTCCCTAATTTAGAATTCAATTTGGACCTTGAAATTGAAAGGACTTTTCATATGAGGATAAGGGAACAAAGGGAGAGAAACAATAGGATGGATCCACCACCTCTTTTACCCCCTGTACCTCCTGGGAATCAAGAAAACCAAAATAACAAGCATCCTAATCTTAAGATAAATCAACAATCTTGAAAACCATGTCCTTATAGCCAATGATAGGGGAAGAGCTATTAGAGCCTATTCCATCCCTACCTTCTATGAATTATATCCTGGGATAGCTAGACCCGAGATGCAGACACAAAATTTTGAAATGAAGCTTGTGATGTTCCAAATGTTACAAACAGTGGGACAATTTCATGGATTACCTTCTGAGGACCCACACTTACACCTTAAATCCTTTTTGGGAGTGAGTGACTCATTTAGAATTCAAGGAGTTTCTCAAGATGCTTTGAGGTTAACCTTGTTTACTTATTCTTTGACGGATGGAGCTAAAGCTTGGTTGAATAACTTTGCTCCTGGCTCTATCACTACATGGAATGAGTTAGCAGAGAAATTCCTCATTGAGTACTTTCCTCCCACTATAAACGCCAAGCTTAGAGCTGATATAGTGTCTTTTAGGCAATTTGAAGATGAGTCTTTTAGTGAAGCTTGGGAGAGATTTAAGGAATTGTTGAGAAAATGCCCCCACCATGGTCTACCCCATTGCATTCAAATGGAGAAATTCTACAATAGGTTGAATTTGGCCACTCAGAATATGGTGGATGCTTCAGCCAATGGTGCGTTATTATCCAATACTTTTGATGAGGCTTATGCTATTTTGGAGAAAATTTCCACAAATAGTTGCCAATGGTCAGATTCAAGAAGTGTGTCTGGAAAGAAAAATAAGGGTATGCTTGAGGTTCACACAGTTACGTCTTTCAATGCGAGGTTTGATTCAATGGAAAGCATGATGAGAAAGTTAAATTCAGGCTTTGAGAATTTGCAATTGATGAATTCTAGTGCAAACCAATCTACTACATCAATCAATATAAATCATAATGCAGCAGATTATGTGTTTACTGTGGAGAGGATCACACTTTTGAATTTTGCCCTGGGAATCCAGTCTCAGTGTGTTATTATGGAAACCAAAATGCTCCTAGGAATATCCCCTATTCCAATACCTATAATGTGTGTTAGAGAAATCATTTGAATTTTGCTTGGGGGGGGGGGGGGTCAAGGAAGTAATTCCAACACCCAACAAGCTCAACAAAAGATGAGTGGACCTTCCGGATTTGGGCAACAAAATCAGTTCCAAAATACCATGAACCAACATGCCACTAGAAATTCTTTAGAGAGCATGTTCAACGAATATATGGCTAGAACTGATGCTATAATTCAAACTCACCAAGTGTCATTGAGGAATTTGGAAGTTCAAATGGGCCAAATCGCTAGTGAGTTCAAAGTTAGGAAACATGGTAAACTTTCCTCGGACACTGAAAATTCAAAGAGGGAAGGAAAGGAACAAGTCCAAGTTGTGGAGCTAAGAAGTGGAAAGCCTTTAGTTGAGAAAAAAAGGCTAACCCAACAAAGACCAGCTGGACAACAAGCTGAAATGCATGTTGATATGAAAAAAACAACAGAGAAAAATGTTGAAAAACCTCCTCAAATTCAAGTGGAAAAAAGTCTAGAGAGTGAGGAAATTAAAGAAATTCCTAGAGCAGCCCCTGTAGCTCTTCCTAAGTCAATTCCTACACCTTCCCCTACATTTAAACCACCCCCAGCACCCTTTCCGCAAAGGCTGAAGCAGAAAAATTAAGAAACCAATTTTATGAAATTTCTTGAGGTCCTGAAACAGCTTCATATAAACATCCCACTAGTTGAGGCTTTAGAACAAATGGCCAACTATGTGAAGTTCCTCAAGGATATTTTGACAAAAAAAAAAAAAAGGAGATTGAGTGAGTTTAAAATCGTGGCATTGACTGAGGAGTGTAGTGCAATTTTGAAAAATAAGATTCCACCCAAAGTGAAAGACCCTGGAAGTTTTACCATTCTGGTTTCTATTGGTGGTAAAAAGTTGGGAAGAGCTTTGTGCGATCTTGGAGCTAGCATAAACCTCATGCCATTATCTATTTACAAGAAATTTGGAATAGGAGAGGCTAGGCCAACCACTGTAACTTTGCAACTTGCTGATAGATCAATCACCTACCCTGAACGAAAAATTGAGGACATCTTAGTTCAAGTGGGATAAGTTTATCTTTCTAGCGGATTTCATCATTTTGGATTATGAAGCTGATAAGGATGTCTCAATTATCCTACGGAGACCATTTTTGGCTACAGGGAGAGCTTTAATAGATGTTCAAAAAGGTGAATTGACTATGGAAGTACATGATCAAGAAGTTAAGTTTAGTGTGTTTGATGCCATGAAATGCCCAGCTGAGATGGAAGAGTGTTCTGTGATTAATGTGTTGGATGAGTTGGTAACTCATAAATGGGAGGAAGAGCTACTGCAGCACCACATACAGCAGTTTGGTGAAATAAGAGTGGAAGACTTGAAAATTTTATGTGTCCAGCAGAATTTGGAAGTAGTTAATGAAGCTCCTAGGTTTAAGAGAGCTTTTGAATCATTGGAGTTGACTGATAGGAAAATTAAACCTATGCAGCCCTCCATTGTAGAGCCTCCAAAGTTAGAGCTAAAGCCCTTGTCCAACCATTTGAAATATGCCTACTTGGGAGAACAAGAAACATTGCCTATTATAATTTCAGCAAGTTTGCTCCCTGGGGATGAACAAGCACTGTTGGAGTTGTTGAAAAAGTTTAAAAAGGCCATTGGTTGGACTCTGGCTAACATTCAAGGTATAAGTTCATCCTTTTGTATGCACAAAATTAATTTGGAGGAAGGAAACTTCAAATCGGTTGAACAACAAAGGAGGCTTAATCTGACCATGAAAGAAGTGGTGAAAAAGGAGATAATCAAGTGGCTAGATGCTGGAATTATATACCCTATAACTGATAGTAAGTGGGTTAGTCTTGTCCAATGTGTGCCTAAAAAGGGAGGTATGATCGTGGTGATGAGTGAGGAAAATGAGCTAGTTCCCACTACAACAGTGACAGGATGGAGGGTATGCATGGATTATAGGCGCTTGAACAAAGCCACAAGAAAAGACCATTTCCTTTTACCTTTCATTGACAAAATGTTGGACAAGCTAGCTGGGCAAGATTATTATTGCTTTTTGGATGGTTATTTAGGATATAACCAAATCACCATGGCCCCTCAAGATCAAGAGAAAACAACTTTAACTTGTCCCTATGATACTTTTGCATTTAGGAGAATGCCATTTGGTCTTCGTAATGCCCCTGCCACTTTTCAAAGGTGTATGATGGCCATTTTTTTTGACTTAGTGGAGACAATAATGGAAGTATTCATGGATGACTTTTCGGTTTTTGGGGAGTCATTTCAAGCCTGCCTCACTAATTTGGGAAAAGTATTGCAAAGATGTGTAGAAACAAATTTGGTGCTCAACTGGGAAATATGTCGCTTTATGGTCAAAGAAGGCATAGTTCTTGGGCACAAAATCTCAAGGAAAGGCATTGAAGTGGATAGAGCCAAGGTGGAGATCATTGAAAAGCTAGAGCCTCCAACCACAGTGAAAGGAGTTAGAAGCTTTCTTGGGCATGCTGGACTTTACAGGAGATTTATCAAGGATTTTAAAAAAACTTTCAAAGCCCCTTTGCCTATTGATGGAAGTGAAACGCCCCTTTGAGTTTGATGCTGAGTGTTTGAAGGCTTTCAACACCCTAAAAACAGCATTAGTCACTGCACATACCATCTTCTCACCCAATTGGCAATTGCCATTTGAGTTGATGTGTGTGCAAGTGATTTCGCTGTTGGGGCTATGTTGGGAGAAAGAATAGGGAAGTTGTTCCACCCTATCTATTATACTAGCAAAACTCTAAATGAGGCCCAAAAGAATTATACCACCACTGAAAAGGAGCTTTTGGTCGTGGTGTTTTCTTTTGAAAAATTTAGACCTTATTTAGTGGGAACAAAGGTGACAGTGTTCAATGACCATGCTGCCATTAAATATCTTTTAGCCGAGAAAGATGCTAAACCAAGGCTAATTAGGTGGGTGCTTTCGCTCCAAGAGTTTGATTTGGAGATTAAGGATAAAAAGGGTTCTGAAGATCTGGTTGCTAATCATTTATCAAGGTTGGAAGATAATGAAAAACTGCTACAGCAGAGTGAAATTAAGGATTCATTTCCTGATGAGCAACTACTTACAGTAGCTCAAGTGAAGGAAATTGACACTCCTTGGTTTGCAGACATTGCAAATTACCTAGCATGTGGAGTTGTGCCCCCTGATATGACCAAACAATAGCTAAAAAAATTCCACTCTGAGGTGAGATTTTATTTATGGGATGAACCATTCTTTTATAGGCAATGTGCATATGGAATTTTTAGAAGATTTGTTGCTGAAAGTGAAGTTTAGTCCATATTAACTTATTGCCTTTCATCCCCTTATGGTGAACATTTTGGTGGTCAAAGAACAGCCGCAAAAGTTTTTCAGTCAGGTTATTATTGGCCCTCAGTGTTTAAAGATGTTCATTTGTTTAGTAAAGTGTGTGACAAGTGTCAAAGGAAGGGAAATTTGAGCCAAAAAGATGAAATGTCTCTCACCTAAATTTTAGATGTCGAACTCTTTGATGTTTGGGGTTTGGATTTTATGGGACCTTTCCCACCTTCCTTTGGGAATTTATACATACTTTTGGTTGTAGACTATGTGTCAAAATGGGTGGAAGTTATTGCTTGTCCCTCAAATGATGCAAAAACAGTGTTAAAATTCTTGCACAAGCACATTTTTACACGTTTTTCAACTCCTAGAGCTTTAATAAGTGACGAGGGGACTCATTTCATGAATAGAATGATGAACAACATGTTGGTCAAGTACAATGTTAAGCATAGAATCTAAACCCCTTACCATTGATAACTCTCCAAAAGGGAGTTATTTAGGTCTTATTTCTATAATGATTTGTGTGTCTTTTATGCTTAATAGGGTTGCTTTTAGATATGTATTATATGTTTTAACCCATTTTGAAGAATGGAAGCTTTGGGAATTATTTTGTGCAGAATATGTTGCTGGGCGACTTTAGGTAGCAAATTTTGTGCCACAGAAAAGCTAGGAGGAAAAACTACCACGTCACAGCTCGTTAGCCAATTTAATCAACTGAATTATGTTAAGTTATTCTCGGGATAAAGGAGCAAGGTGAGCCATCCACGTGTCTAGGTCAACCTAAATCAAGCCTCCTATCACTCTATAAAAGGAGATGGCCGCCCAAGTCAAATTCATTCCACTTTTAGGGAAGAGATCATTCTCATTTCCATTTTGGAGCCGAATAGAGGAGAGATTGGAGACCATCAAGAAGACCATCAATTACAAGTTGTTCAAGGGAATTAATCTTTTCTTGTATTACCTTGTAGTTATGGACATGCTTACTCAGATTGTAACGTGTGTTTCCATGAATTTTATGAACTAAGTAGCTTTAGGCGTTGGTTAGGGAACATGTGATTGTCGTGCTTAATTTCTAGTAATAGATATTGATTTAATGCATCTTGGTTAATTGTTGTGCTCATTTATATTTTATGTCTGCCTGGTCAGCTGGTATGAATACCTCTCTCTAGTTTCAGGGATGATTTAGGGAGTGTGTGGCGGTTAATCAAACTAGATCATTGTGTATTGGTGAACGCCAGTGACTGAGCTAGGGATAGCCAATTGCCTAGTGCTTGATCGATAGAGCTTCATTGGAGTTGAAACACATTCCAAAAAATCCAGAGTTTCGGGAGGAATCTGCTAAGAAGACTGCGAGAGTTTTGCATGATCAATAATATTGCTAGAGCTTCTTCTAAAACAATTACTAAATCCTGACCAGAATCTGTTTCTAATATGTCTGCCTATTTGTTTACTTTATGTTCTGTCATTTCTTTTGCTTCATCATTTTACCAAAAACCACTCATTTTTACCACTTTTGAAACCATTGAAAAACTAAGCAAAATTGATAAAGTGAAAGCTAATTCAGACCTTGGATTCGATAAATACATATTACTTGCGGCGGACTGTGTATAATTGCACAGAGTTCTAGAGTCCATTTATATATTATTTCTTATTACATTTTTACTCACTCTAGGAACCCAACAACCATCCACAAGGTAATGACCAGGCCGAGATCTCCAATAGGGAAATTAAAAGCATTTATGAAAAAATGGTCAGCCCAAATAGAATGGACTGGTCTATTAGGCTTGATGATGCATTATTGGCATATAGGACAACATTTAAAACTCATTTGGGCATGTCTCCATATAGGTTAGTTTTTGGAAAATCTTTCCATCTGCCTTTAGAGTTGGAACATAAAGCTTTCACTACTACAAATTTGGTCTTTATTGACGATTGCCTTTTTAGGTTTATTGACGCTTGTGTCAAAAAAACGTTAATAAAAATATCATTTGTACTTTAAAATAAATAGGTATATTGACGGTTATTTAGTGTCAATATATGATTTGGTTTATGTTGATGGGCAAAAAGCGTCAATAAATGTGATTAAAAAATTAATTTACGTAGATTTTCGTCCAACTCCGCCTGTGCATATAGTTGACGGTTGAAAACCATTAATGTAAAAGATTTTGTTTACGGTTTTTATTGACGCTTATTAGCCGCCAATGAATTGACGGCTAATAAGCGTCAATAAAAATTATTATATTGATACGCAATAAACGTCAATATGTATAGAGGTTTCTTGACGGGTATTAAACGTCAAAGAATTTAAGCTCGTTTGAGATTTAATTTTCGATTTAAGATTAAATTATTTGAATTTATTTTCAGAGTTTAAATTATGTTTTTAATTTGTTTTTTACATAAAAATTAGGTTTTTAATTGAAAAATAGTTGAAGTTGAAAAAAAAAACCAAACTCTCGTTTATTTTTTTTATTTGGGTGAATTACAAAAAAATAAAAGAAAAAAGAAACAATAAGAATTAAAGATTTAAAGAAAAGTAAAAAAAAAAACCCTAATTAACATCTTTCTTTCTTTTCCCCTTCTTGTTCACGCACTGCCCCCCCCCCTTCGCACAGTTCGTCCCCTTTCTTCTTCAACTACTCTAGGAACTCCACGCCGCCGGTTACGTCCTTGTTCAAGCAGCCGATTGCGTCCCTGTTCAAGCGCCGTTACGTCCCATTCAAGTCGCGGTTACGTCCCTGTTCAAGCCGTCGTCCAAGCCGCTGGTTACGTCCCTGTTTAAGCCGCCGGTTACGTCCCCGTTCAAGCCGTTGTTCAAGTCCACTGCCTTATTCAGCCACATTCAAGCCGCCCAGCTCAATGCGTTATTCAGCCACGTTCAAGCGCCGTTCAAGCAATTATACAGCCATATTCAAGCCGCCGCTCAAGCCGTTATTTAGGCTACACGTCGTTCAGGCTGCCGATTACACGCGTTTGCACAGTTAGGTTCGTTCAGCCTGTCATATTTGAAGGTTTGTTTTTATATTGGGTTCCTCTCTCTTAAAATGTTCTTACTAAAGGGAATAAAAGTCCCCACGCAGCGGAAGCGCATCGATTGGAGCTTACGCCGTATATTAATTAACATTAAAATACCGTTACGATAACTCAAACAAAACTTTAAACGAATTTTAAAGTCGGCGTAATCGAGACAGCGTCGAGACGCTGTTAAGGTAGCGTCCCGACGCTGTGTTCTTTCCTTACCGAGCGCCTTCGGTATCGAGACAGCGTCAAGACGCTGTTGAAGGAGCGTCCCGACGCTGTTGCGTTTGGAGGCACAATCTGGGCGGCAGCAGCATCGATTCTCCGATTTCGGTCCCGATTTCAGCGGCGATTGCTCCGATTTTTATCTCATAAAAACCTATTCTAGACCCGGACTTACATAGGACTCGATTTTACATAAAATACCCGAAAGACCGGGCCTTACATGATCAAAATCACATAAAAATAAAATCTATGGCCATAAAATTAACCCAAACAGTTCAATACAAACCGAACATACATTATGCATAAATCCCACCTATTAGAGCCTATCGCAACTTTTAAAATTAATTAATAGGGACAGAGATGGCTCTGATACCAATTGAAGGGAATAAAAGTCCCCACGCAGCGGAAGCGCATCGATTGGACCATACGCCGTATATTAATTAACATTAAAATACCGTTACGATAACTCAAACAAAACTTTAAACGAACTTTAATGTCGCTGTAAAATCGGTTTAAACATGCTAAAATAAATCTAAATTTATTTTAAAAACTTTTCTAAAGAAAATAGGAAGAACCGTTACAAACCTCCGTTGTAGACTTGACCGTTTTTCGCCAACGATGCTTCACAAACGAAAACGCAGCAGCCGCTTTAAGGTTGTCACAATCACCACAGAGGTTACACCGGTATGTCTCTAAGTCTTGGAGGCAAAAAACTTGTGGGAGTCTTTCTCTAAGAGGGAGGCTAGAGAGAATTCTAGGTCTTGTCTTTCAAGAGTGTCAAGTGTCATGACCAATTAGGTCTAGTGTTCTATTTATAGAAGAGAGGCCATGAATAAAATATTCAATTAAATCAATCTTTTCCATAATTGATTCAATCTTATTCCTTAATTAATCAATCATGATCAATCAATTCCATATTTGATTAATCTTTTCCACAAATGACTAATTACTTCCATAAGTGATTAGATCATTTCCATAAATGATTAATCACTTCCTTAAGTGATTAATTATTTCCATAATTGATTAATTCCCGGTTAATGAATTCTTTAATTAATTAACCACCAATTAAATATCACATATTTAATTCCCGACCTAGAATTTATTAATTTGCCCAAACACATTTTAGGCCTTAAATTAATTCATTATTTTGAACTCTTTCAAACTTCCATAAATTTATATTTGAACTTTTCAAATATTAATTTCTCTCATAATAATATATCAATATATATTATATTTGTTTCCCTTAATAAATTGAACATTTTCAATTTACTTTTATTACTTAGTTGCCTCAAATTACTTTACGAGCTACCAGTGGGACCTAATGGACCTGCAGATCAGAAGCTCCAACGATGTGAGATTAATTGGTCAAACTCATTAACCACATTAATCAATATTCGTTAACTGTGTTTACATTCCACTATAGACTCATAGTTGCACTCTTCTCACTGCAGACATATTTTCTGTGTCCATGGATCTAGACCAATATCGACTAGTTAGTCCTTCACGAGTGTCCGTAACACCAGCTGGGTCAAATTACCGTTTTACCCCTGGGTTACCTCTATTTCCTTAAGTACCAATTCTCCTCTAATGAACAACCTGTTTGTGGTCCAACCATCAAACAGAAAACCCTCTCGTGCCATTGAGAGGGTAGGACCCTTTGTTCAAGACTCGGAGTAACCACTTAAGGGAACACTCATCTGCTTCCCTAAAGTCGGGAAGGAGTGAATTCCATCTTGTACGATTATGTTCCCAACTCCCCATTTGGTCTTGCCCCAAAGTGGTAGGCTTATTGAGTCGGCGTATTGGCCACTCTCACCCATACAAATCAAAGGACAATCTCTCATGAGCAGGAGTCCATAATCAACTCAGGATTAAGACTAAGTTATCTAGGTCGTCCTAGTGAAATAGAAAACCAACTAGTTAACGGTGTTATAACCAGTGGTTACTATTTCGCTGTCCGGTCTTATGCAAACTCATTGCATAGGATACCCCCACTCACATGTCTCCTACACGAACGCGTTGGATCGCGGCGTTTGTATCAAATACAAAGTGGGCCGTATCCATAGTGTCACTAGGATAAGGCACCCAGTCTTATCCCTATACTATAGACCCTTTAGGCTGTTTCTTGAACAATGATCCCATATGTCGCTACATATAGTTCAAGACTCATATTACAGCCTTGGATGTCTAGTTTATTGGATTAGGGTTATTATTAGGGAAAGACAAATATAAAATAACTAATAACAATTAATGGAAAAATATATCAATATTATTTCATTAATATCCGGTCAAAGGTTACATTCACTATCTACGAGTTTTAGGGCATAAAACCCAACACTTACATTTCTGCTAGAATGTCCATCACTGATGAGATGGTCCAGATGAATGGTAATAAATATTCCTTTTCCAAGAATACTCTTTCCCTTTGTTTATTAGTAGTTTTGTCACCTGGAGATGCCATTTTTTTCCTCGTGAACAATGCTGCAATATTTTGGATTAACCTTCCATAATAGAATTGTTCTCCAGAATCCTCCAAATTCTGTGTGTTCTATTTGGCTTTGCAATCTTCCTGTTTTATCGTGTACAAGTCATTTGAAATGCTTCTAAGTACATTGTCTACAACGAAATTTCAAATGCAGGAGTCAAGCGAGTGGTGGATTTATGTGCAGACCCGCGATTCAACCCCATTTGGTAAGTTCAGCCTCGACCCATTCAATTTCTTCATTTCTCAGCTTATGCCCATGTAGTTTTAGACTTTGAAATTGTTCTAGATCATGACCCATGCTTATTCGACTTGGAATTCTGATTACCCACTGTTTTGTAGCTTCAATTTCACAGGTTTAAGGTTCTTTGAAAGCAAACTAGCGAGTGTTTGGGCTCGAAATTGGTTTTCGACGAATACCCATAACTTGAACGGTCTTAAATCAAGTTACTCATAGCCCATCGGCTTGGGAACTTGGTTGTTGAGGTTAATTCGAACACAAACCAAAAAAAAATTGGAGTTATTCGGTGAATAACTTATGACCATTGGGTGCTCTTTAAAGTGTAGTTGGACCCAGTTTAGACCCCAGACAGTGCATATTCAAAGAGCTTTAGTGTTGGTTGCCAAATTCAAGCAAGCTTTTAGGCTAGTTTAGCGTGGTCGGTAAGTTTCTTCACCTTTTTAGCCTTGTTAAAACTCTTGGTAGGCTCCTTATTTAGTCTCTGATGTTAAACGTTATTTACTTGTAGCTTGACATCAATTAGAGCTTATTTGAGTTATTTGGTATAGATGATTATTGATCTAAGTTACGTGTGAATGAACTAATGAACTCTATAGATAAAATTATTAAGGTAATTGGGCACAAATTAGATGATAGTCTTAAAACTTATTATTTTATTTTTAAACATTTTGGTTTAAATGCTATTTTAGTTTAGTATTTAGTATGATTATGTTTATTTTGATGTTTATAGTTTCAACTTTTATGCATTTTAGTGTATGTGTACTATGTAAACCTTCATTTTGAATCTTCTACATACTTTTAAAAATGGGTAATTTTAGTCCATTGCTTTCATTGTTATCGGCATAAACACTACAATCATGAAATTTTTAAAATGTAGCCTTAATTTGTACTATGAAGAGCTTTTGTTGCATGTAGAATTATTTTTGAAAATTTAAAAAACAAAAAAAACTGAGGAGTCAAAATAGAATTTTAAATCATAAAAATTTTATGTTTTCTTTTTTCGTTTTTTTTTTCTTATTGTTCATGATATTATATTGCAAATCAGAAGGCGAGGGTTTAGATTTACACTCATGAAAAAAGATAGAATAAGCTTGAGTAGGCAAAAATGTTAGAAAATGGTAGTTATTATAACATTTAAGAGAGCTAGAAAGATGCCTATTAGTTAGTAGACAAATCTCGCAATCTCTAGACAATTCCTTCAATTACTCTCGGAAGTGCTAGAAAGTGAGAAATTAAGATAAGTCAAATGTGGTGTATAGACCCTTTTGCAATTCAATCTCAAATATTAGTTCAAATATATATCATTCATTTGGTGTACTAAAAATATATATATATATCATTCATTTGGTTTAATTATAATATATATTTATAATGTTAAAAGATTTAATTGTAATCCTTCCACTAACCTTCTGTACAATAAAGTGTAAAAAAATTTAACCTTCTATACAATAAAGTGTAAAAAAACTTAAAATGTTAACTGAACTACAAGCTAAAAAATGTAATTTTAACCTATGCCTTAATATCACGAGAAAAACATAAGCCTCACAAGGATTTTGAAAGGAAATTTTTTGAAAAAAAAAAGTTGAAAAGAAAATTTATAAACTAAGAATTAACTTCTGTCTTAAAAACTTTTCTAACTTCAATAATTAGTTTTAAAAGTTACCCTTGTTTGCTAATATTATTCTTTTCTTTTTTTTTTTTTTTTTTTGAAAATGTTTGCTAATATTATTCACATAAAGTTGTTATTCACATAATTGTGTTAGCCTTTTACTAGTATGTGATGTTTGCTTGATTGTGTGGCTAAATGAGAATGCGATATCTGACTCGCTAGTTTGTGGAAGGAGTTCTGTTGTGTGTCTGTGGTATTGTGGTGTGTAGTTGTGGATTGTTTGGCTTATAGAAGTGTGTTTAATGTTTAACAGGTTAAGGAAAAATTTTGGTTTAGTTCTATGTATATCGTTGTACTGCCGAAATTTCGGTACATTCAGTTAGTTTGGTTTAGGAGATTGTAATGTCGCTAGGATAGTTCTAAAATTCTAGGGTGTTACACTAAGTGATCATTTTAAGTTTAGATGATTTCGTTTAGTTTAGTTTAGTTTTGGAGTTCTTCTTATAAGTTTTTTTTTCTTTTTTGAATTTTTAGGTTTTGATTTAGGTGTTTTGCATATGTCTATTTTATTTATACTAATAGAAAATTACTTTTTCATTAACTTTATTTGATTAGGTTATAACATAATGGATAAATCATGGATGTCGAAAGATAGATTATCAAAGGAGTATGAAGAAGGTGTTGAGATTTTTATTGAGTTTGCACAGGAACATGCGAATGGTAAAACTTCTATAAGATGTCCATGTGTTAAGTGCATGAACTATAAGAATCTCAGTACTAATGAGGTGAGAAATCATTTGTTTGCATATGGTATTGACCAAAGATATAGTAATTGGATCTGGCACGGAGAAACCATAGCAAGTCATTCAAGAAGAAATATAGAGCCAACTTTAGATTATAATACTTATAAACAAATGTCTGAGCATAAGTCTGATGATAATATTCATTTCTACATCCAGCATTGATCTCAGTTGGCTCGGGACCTGAAGAGAACCGCTCTCGAGCCCTATGTAAAAGGTTAAGACAGGTCAATGACAAATTATTGATATGTCCTTTTAATCCCGAGTAAGTATGAAAATCAAATATATGTTAACACTTTGCACTTTTTTTTTTTTTTTCTGTTATAACTCTATTGTATTATTGTTGTCTATATAGATATCATTGGATGTTGTTGGTGATATCATTAAAAACATTCACAATTTATTCAATTGACTCTCTGAAGCATGGCTTTCGTGATGATGTAAAGAACACGGTTAATACGTAAGTAAATAGTTATTTTAGCATATGTAAGTTTATTATTTATATTTTTTTAGTATTCTTATTATTATATTATTGTGTCAGGGCTATAAGAATGTTCTATTATCAAACTAATATACGAAGTCCCCCCTTCAAATGGGTATATGTTAAGGTAATGACTTTTACTTATCTTTTAGGTTGTTTTAATCATATTATTATACAAATTCTCTTATTACATGTGTTGAACTATATATGTAGTGTGCTCAACAATTGGGATCTACGGAGTGTGGATACTACACTCTTAAATTTATTCGAGATATAGTATCCCATAGGAGTAGAGTGATTACGGATGTGGTAAAGATCGATTTAACCTTGTATTCAACTTATCTTTTTATATTTATTATAATTTTTGTAATGTAGTATGTTTACTTAATTTTTGTTTGTTTGCAGTTGACGAGAGGAAATGCATTTAGCCAATCAGAATTCGATGAGATAAGAGTTGAACTATGTGAATATGTAGCACAATACATGAGATGATTGTTTGTAATGCTATACTTAGTTCTTTTATTCGTTTTTTAAACAACTTGTTAGACACTGTGATATGTTCTTAGTTTGATGAGATTAATATTGTGGCTTACTTAAGTTGTGTTCTTAGATAACTTTTTTCGTTAATGAAATCTATTATGAATACTTGAGTTTTGGTGTTACTTTCATATAATGTATTCAACGTGTTATGTTATTGTGAAGTGAAGTGAATGTTGTGTTCTTGGTTTAGAAGTGCATGTTTATGTTTTTTCAGGTACCAAAAAATTTTTGGTTAGTTATAATTACGTCGTTATGCTGTCGGATTTTTGGTAAATCAAACTTGGTTACAAGGTAAAATTTAGAAATACAATCTATATTTTGTTGATTTTTGGAGGCATTACAATTGGTAGTTGGCTACTATTGTGTAAATGCAGGTTGCAATCCAGGGGCAAAAACCAACGTGAGGTTTTTTTTTTATTTTTTCCAAATATGTATCGTTGACGGTTAAAAAACGTCATAACAAACACCATAATTGACATATACTAACCGTCAATGAACAAACACAACTTGACAATTTAATATGGTCACTTGACGGCTAATAAACGTCAATAAGTTGATATATTGGCAGCTCATAATGGTCAATAAATATATATATATATTGACATTTTTTACCCTATAATTGACATTTACAAAACGTCAACATAAGTTTATATTGACAGTTTATAAATATCAATAAATATGACAACATTGACGCTTTATTGATATCATTGACGGATTAAACGTGTCAATAATACAATTTGTTGATGGCTAGTAAGCGTCAACAAAGATGCCTACATTTACGTTTTATGAATATCATTGACGGATAAAACGTGTCAATAATGTCTTTGTTGATGGCTTATAAACGTCAACAACGACATCTTCGTTGACGTCCAATAAGCGTCAATGTATACAGTAATATTGACGCTTTAGTTTTATTGATACCACTTCAATTGACTGTTAAAAAGCATCAATGAAGGTGATCGTTGATACTTTTTAGCCGTCAACAAAGGCCAAATTTGTAGTAGTGTTTTTGGGCTATTAAAAAGCTCAATTTTCATCAAAAAGCAGTGGGTGAATTGAGAAAATTTCAACTTGTGGAGATGGAGGAGTTTAGGCAGCTATCCTATGAAAATGCAAAAAATTACAAGGAAAAGACAAAGGATTGACATTATAAGAGGTTAGTGCCTAAGAAGTTTGAAGGGGGCAAAAAGTATTGTTGTTTAATTCTAGACTTAAACTTTTTCCTGGGAAACTTAAGTCTAGATGGTCCGGGCCTTTCACTATCATAGAAGTTTTTGCCCATGGGGCAGTGCTGTTGAAAGATGAAACGAATGGAATGCAATTCAAGGTTAATGGGCAAAGGCTCAAACACTACTGGGGTGAAGAATTCCATAGGTGTTTTGCCTCTTGCAAATTGTTGGAGAGTTGAGAAATGGAAAGGAAAAGATAGGGACAATATGTTTTAATTTATGTTGAATATTTTTGGTCCCTAAAGGTGGTGAAATGCATTTCAATTTTCTGTTTTATTTCAGTTTGCAGTAGTTTTTAGCTTTTAATTTTTTGTCTTTATTGCATTCTATTTAATTTTTCGCTGGTAGTGTTTAATTGTAGCTAACTGTTATTATTTTGTTCAATTTATTGTGTTTTTTTATTTTAGTATTTAGTTGTTGATATTTTAGTTTCTCTTATGCAAGCAAGCTTTAATTTTGTAGGTGTTTTCATGCAAAGGTGGAATAAGAATCTTGGAAAATGATTCTTGGGCAGTGAGCTTGCTGGTTTTAGGAGAAAAATCAGACTGATGGGATTGATATTATCAGCTTTGGAAAGATGGAATTTGATGGGATTTCAAAATAAAAATCTTGTTTGACTCAAAAGTGGAAGTCTGGAAGCTGCAGCAGAATCTGTGCAGTCCCATAGCAGCTGATTTTATGCAACCATTACACCAAATTTGTTTTTGGGCAGTGGGCTAGCTGTCCCACTTTAAGGCACGTGACTCCCTTCAACCAACCTAATTTTTTTTTTTTATTCAATGAGAAGATCCTTCCTGTTTTATTTAAAAAGGGAGGTCGTCTTTCAAGCTCATGCAATGTGTAGCATTTTTCTAAAAAACAAAAATTGCTTTCCTTCCTAAGCCGAGACTTGCTTCTTTTTTGTTCAATGGCTCCCAAAGTCCTTAAAACGTTATTTAGGCCAAAGGTTGTTGAATCTTCAACACCAACAAACAAAATGCAAGATAAAGACGTGGTTGTTCTAGGTGAAGAGGTTCAATCAAAGGCCACTAGAAGGAGTCCTAGAAAGAAAGGGAAAGGAAAGCAAGTTGTTGAACAAGAAGAGCTTCAAGAAGAAGTAGTTGTGGCTGAAGTCCAAGAAGAAGAAGTTGTGCCTCCCCCTAAAATTCCTCTAGCAAAGAAAATGTCCCAAAAGAAGAAAGGGAAAGAGCCAATGCTGGTGGTTAATGAGAGCCCCAGGGAAAAGTTTGTCAACGCTGCTGCCAAGAAAAAGTTTGAAGAAATGCTCTAAAGAGATCCTCTTCCCGAGAGAGGATTTGAGGCAGACATGGACAAGCTTCCCTTGTTTGTTTCAGCCGTGATTATTAATCATGGATGGGAAATTCTTTGTCAAAAGCCAGAGCCGGTCGTTGTTCCCTTGGTAAGGGAATTGGATAGATTGGTCACCATCGACTATTAATGAGTTTTACAACCTTCCTAATTACCCCCATGCGATTTTCAACTCTATGGAGATTGCTCCATCTATTTAATTCTGCTAGTCCTCAAGACAATGAACTCTTCCAAACCATGGTGAGGGGAAATGGATAGATTGGTCACCATCGACTATTAATGAGTTTTACAACCTTCCTAATTACCCCCATGCGATTTTCAACTCTATGGAGATTGCTCCATCTAATGAGCAACTCCAATAAGCTCTAGAAACATGTGCAGTTGAGGGAGCGAGCTAGAAAATGTCAAGGAACTCCATCCGAACACTGTTGGCAGCTTACCTAAAGCTCGAGGCAAATGTATGGCATACTTTTTTAAGGAGTAGGTTGCTCCCTACCACTCATGACACTACTGTGTCCAAAGAAATAGTTCTTTTGGTTTTTTCCATCTTGAAGATTATGAGCATTGATGTGGGGAGGCTTTTGGCAAAGGAGATTTTGGCTTGTGCAAAAAGGAAGGTAGGAAGGTTATTTTTTCCAAATCTTATTACAGCATTGTGTTTGAAGGCTCGAGTACAAGTGGATGAGGATGAAGAGATCTTAATGGACAAGGGTATAATTGCATGGGGAGAGTAAAGGGAGGACCAGCACAAATATTTTTTGTGGAGTTGAGGAAATCTTAAGGCAGCAAAGGAGAATGATGAGGCAAATGGAGCATAGTGTGAGCATGAATTCAACTTGCCTAGGCGCTATTTGAAGGCTTAGTTGTAGCTCATAGCTGTTCTTTTGTGTAAAATGCCTCTTTTTGAATGTGCAACAGTACTGATGCTTGGTAAAAGAAATCTGTTTGAAAAAGAAAATTGAAACCAAAGTGTTCTGTTATTTTCCTAGAAGCTTAGCCTATTTGCTTAAGTGAGATTATCTTTTTGTGCTTTAAGTCCTTAGGTAGATGGAAAGCTTCCTAATTTCCATCCTTAGCTTGGCTCAAATATTAGGAAAGCTTGTTCCTAGTCCTTAGCCCAAATCTCATAATCCTCCTAAGATTTAAGCCTTAGCTTCTGTAAAAAAAATAAGTTTGGGGGTCCTTTCCTTGCTTTCGCATTCATTGGGGACAATGAATAGATTAAGTTTGGGGGTGAGGTAACCATTGTAAAAAAACACATGAAAAAAAAGCATGAAAAAAATCAGAAAAGGCACCTTAGATTGCATTCCTCTTTGTTTTAGTTTTGCCTAAGATGCACTCATTTCCCCTTTTGAAGGTTTTCTGTTTTCCTTTAGCTGGCCTAGTGATAACTGTCCAAAAGGTAGTTATTTAGGCCTCATTTATATAGGGATTTGTGTGTCTTTTGTGCTTAATAGGGTTGGTTTTAGATGGCCTCATTTAATAGTGCAGTAAAATGGCCAATAAATCATAAAAGACTAGCAGAATTAAATAGGGAAAAATATCTAGCTATGCTCGCTATCAAATACCCCCAAACTTAAGCTTTTGCTAGCCCTCGAGCAAACTACAAATCAAACATACAGTAGAAGAATGGATGCAATAATCATAACTCAATCCTCAAGGCTC
The DNA here is from genome assembly GCA_036850905.1 of Luffa acutangula. Lineage (NCBI taxonomy): Eukaryota > Viridiplantae > Streptophyta > Magnoliopsida > Cucurbitales > Cucurbitaceae > Luffa > Luffa acutangula. Next base: position 23,315,765 of record CM072087.1, read on the forward strand.
AAAAGTCAATAGTCAAGCAAGCATGAGACATGCACACAAGGACCAATGAGGGTGACAAATTAAAATTTTTCCAAAATTAACTTGCACAAGCGAGATCTAACTCAACAAGATCAGACTCTACTAGCCCGGGATTGGATTATTAAACTCTCAGCTCATCTTCCCTCTACACTGGCACTAAGGTTTCAGTAACGAGTTAATGGAACAAATTAGTTTGTTTTCCTCCATACTTAGGTGCTTTTAATTAACAGTTAAATTAAACATTTATATGTGGCACTAGCTTTCACACACCCATTGCAAGGACCCTTAACCTGAGTTTTCTCTGGTTGGCCTAACTGATCACAACAGGGGTAGCTCTTTTTGCCTTAATCTTTATTAACCATTGCATATTGTGCACAAGCCATGACATAATTTTTTATTTATTATTATTTATTTATTTTTTTAACAATAACAACGAGAATGATTTTTCCTTATGAGCATGGTAAGCAGGTATTCTTTTCTTTTCTCCTAAGAAAGATCAAACATGCAAATTTGCAAAAAAAATAACTCTTTAGCTCTACCCTACACCTATCGAGGTGACAACAAGCATATGAACCCAATAATTCGCTCATAAGCATTCAAATCCAAATCTAGCCAAGACAAATACTCTACTCATGCAAGCCATCTCCTAGAAAAAGTTTAAAAAATCTCCGTTTTTGGGCACTCATGCTGAAAACTCATCACAAGCTTGAAAATTGACAAGGAAGCCTATCCTAGGACATCATAGTCATGCAAAAATACATCCATAAAACAACCATATGCATAATTCAAAGAAAGTTCAAAACTATAGCCCGAACTCAGATGCTCAAGGGCTCCACAAACATGCTAATCCACCCCCAAACTTAAAACATGCATTGTCCTCAATGTATAACGAAAATAAGGCATAAACAAGCATGATAACAATAAAAGAATGAAAGGAGTGAAAAATACTGGCCTGGAATGATGATGACTTCTTGACTGAAAGCTTGAAAACTTGAAAGCAAAGGAGAGACAGAAAACAAGACCTACAAAACAGACACAACCAATAAATAAAACTCAAAAGAAAGACATAACTAAACTTATTTGGGTTGCCTCCCATAAGCGCTTGTTTAACGTTATAAGCTCGACGTGTTGACCAAATAGGCATCAAGGTGGTCTCCTGTCAGATTTCCCATAACTGGTGCTCTTCCTAGTACCTCTCCTGTAGCTCACCATCAAAGTATCTGACGTGTTCTTAGGGTCCTCAACAGCTTTTAAGACCTCCTTCTCCTGTTGGTCTCTGATGATTAGCTCCCTGCGTTCAATATCAATTATAACCCTCCCTGTAGCAAGGAATGGTCTCCCTAATATAATAGGCATAGTAGGATTCTCTTTAATATCCAACACGAAGAAATCAACAGGAAGGAGAAATCTACCTACTTTGATCAGCACATTTTCCACAATTCCATAACGACTAACCACAGATTGGTCAGCCAACTGGAGTCTAACAGCAGTAGATTTTATTTCTCCTATGTTAAGCTTTTTACATAATGATAGAGGAATTATATTTATGCTAGCCCCTAGATCACATAGCTACATGAAAAAGTACCAAAATTAAGGAATAGTAAAACTCCCTGGGTCAGACAATTTTTCTAGTACTCCCTGTTGGACACGAGCACTGCACGTTGATGCAAGATATACAGTCTCCAACTGCTTTTCCTTTTTCTTCTTGTTGAACCATTCCTTCATGAATTTTCTTCAATGAGGCATCTGCTCCAAGGCATCTGAAAAAGGAATATTAACATGCAACCCCATAAAAGCATCTAAGAACTTGTCAAACTTAACCTTAGAATTTTTCTTTTTCTTTGATTTAGGAACTAAAACAGTAGGAGAAAGGATAGAAGGCTCAGGATTAAGCTTTTCAGCTTCGTTTGAGGTGGTGCCTTCTTTAACTCCTCTAGTGAGTTCCTCTGGTCTAGTAGTCTCTTCTTCCACAGCTAATGTAGTCTCCTCCTCATAATGCACAGATACGGCCTTGCAGTACTCCAGAGAGGATTTCTCCTGTTCAGCTGGGGCTTTACCTTTCTTCATGGTGTTGACAACACTTACCAGTTGTCCCACCTGAGTCTCTATGTTTTTTATGGCTGCAGAATGGCCATTGACAGTGTTGTTTATGGAAATCACGGCTTCCTCAAGCTTGTTTGACCTTTTACTTGATTCTGCAATAAAAGCTCCAGCAATATCTTCTAAAGATTGTTTACTTTCTTGTTTAGGAGTGAAGCCAGGAGGATTCAAAACATTCTTATTATTAGTATAGGAAAAATTCTCATGATTTCTATTGCTAGGGTGATAATGTGTAGGTGTGGAATTATTACTATACCCCCTAGAATTTAAATTAGAGACTGATAAGGAAATAAGTGACCAACAAGCTCAATCAATTACTATGGTGAAAAGTTGCATCCTTTCAAAGCTTGGAAAGACACCTATTCAACCAAAAAACATAATGAATCTAAAAATCCAGATTCATCCATCATATTTAATGCATTATGTACCTATTTAATTCATGTATTTGTAATTATGATGGTTCATGTATGGATTCCAAGGGTTGGGGGTTGAATCTAGGCTTCATAGGTGAAAGGTTGTGTCCTTTCATGGTTTCTTTTCAATTAGTATAAATAGGGATGTAATTTGTCATTTGAAACAAGTTGAAGTTGAAGTTGAATTTGAATGAAACCTCAGATTGAGTTTAGTCTCTCTCAAGCTTTTATGCTTTCTTTGTGTTCTTGTGTTTAGAATGCATGTTTAGAACTTTCAATCTAGTTTGATCAATTAGATTGTGAAGAGTTTGAAATCTTGAAGTTAGGAACGAGTTCTCTTTTCTTCTTGATCTTTGATCATCCTTCCAAGCCAAATTTGTTTAGCTTTCTTGGGGTTGTCTATCATTTTTGTTAAATGGGGTTATTCTTATTATTGTTGTGGGGGTTCACCTAAAATAAGGGGAATTCTCAAACATAATTGAGGTAGTTCCTTTTATCATTTTGTATCAGAGCTTTGGCTCTAAACATATTATATCTTTACTTGATTTCCATTCTATCTCAATTTTCGTTCTTTCAAACTTCAATCTATCCATTTCGTGTGATGTTTCATCTTCTAACCTTTGTTTCATTTCGTTTCTTATCGTGCTTGCTGAAAAAAAAAGAAGAGAAAAAAATATATATATTTTTTTGTCCATTGCATCTTTCCAAACTTGTTTCTCAAACTTTGAGATTTTGTGACTTTTCACATTCTTGACTATATTCATGTGTTCTTGCGTGACTCTCATAAGAATACTACAAGATTTGCTGAAGTTTGAGATTTAAGAAGTCTTTGAGAGTATTTCAACATCTTTTGAGTGAAAAAAAAGAGTGACCTTTAATCTTCCAAGAGAGTAAATACGTGAGGGAGTGCAGTGAAGTTCATTTATTCTTTTCAGCCATGTTTTCCCAAAGAAGAAGACGTCGTGAAATCTACAAAATTGATGCTGAATTTTGGAAGGGTGTTCGACATAATTTGGTCGAGATACACCAAGCCATGAATGATTATATTCAAATATGCAAAGAGTTGGATTTACAAGACCAAGCCAAGAAGGCTCAAGCTACAAAATCGAATCAGATTGATGGAGATTGTTTAGCATCTCAACATGATGATGACCAACAAATGCAAAATGACGGTGATCATCAAAATCAAGAAGAGGAAGGGACAAAAGATGAGGTTAGTATAAAAGACGATGATATGGTTGATGTATGTGTTGAGAATGAGGTTGATGTAAAATCTCAAGAAAAAAGTGAGGTGAGTCAAGAGAGTTAGAAAAGAGAGAAAATAGAGTGTGTTAAAAGTGAGATGTTGGAGAAAAAGGAAGAACATGAAAAATAAAAAAGTGAATGTAAAAAAAAGTGTTTAAGAAAAAAAAGTCATGAGCGTGGGGTTTGTTTTCCAAGTGTTTTTGATGTATCAATCAAATCACGTTGGATTATCAAGTTTGAAAATTTTGATCAACGACGAAGGGGAAGTTGTCCTCTAAAAAGAACATACACATTTGATCCGAGAAGAGATGATTCCTTCAGACTCATTTTACGAGATCGAGATGATGACTACAAAGTCGCCTTGCACGGGGATGCGTTAGATTCGAGGAGGAATCTGCTCGAAGAAGGGGAGAATGATAAGGAAATAAGTGACCAACAAGCTCAATCAATTACTATGGTGAAAAGTTGCATCCTTTCAAAGCTTGAAAAGAGACCTATTCAACCAAAAAACATAATGAATCTAAAACTCCAGATTCATCCATCATATTTAATGCATTATGTACCTATTTAATTCATGTATTTGTAATTATGATGGTTAATGTATGGATTCCAAGGGTTGGGGGTTGAATCTAGGCTACATAGGTGAAAGGTTGTGTCCTTTCATGGTGTCTTTTCAATTAGTATAAATAGGGATGTAATTTGTCATTTGAAACAAGTTGAAGTTGAAGTTGAATTTGAATGAAACCTCAGATTGAGGTTAGTCTCTCTCAAGCTTTTATGCTTTCTTTGTGTTCTTGTGTTTAGAATGCATGTTTAGAACTTTCAATCTAGTTTGATCAATTAGATTGTGAAGAGTTTGAAATCTTAAAGTTAGGAACGAGTTCTCCTTTCTTCTTGATCTTTGATCATCCTTCCAAGCCAAATCTGTTTAGCTTTCTTGGGGTTGTCTAGCATTTTTTTTAAATGGGATTATTCTTATTATTGTTGTGGGGGTTCACCTAAAATAAGGGGAGTTCTCAAACATAATTGAGGTAGTTCCTTTTATCAGAGACATACTGAACCTGCTCGAGATTTTCCTCCTGAGTCTGGGATGCGAGGGCAGCTGCAGACTCGATCGTTTGAGCGCTACCTGTACCTGAAAATTTTAAGAACGCATTAGCCAAGGAAGACATATAGGCCTGAAGTGCACTTACGTTATCGATCTCAAAAACTCCACAACAATCTTTTTGGGTCTCGATCGCTCCGATGGCCACTGATAGCTATTGGTGGCCATCTCCTCTAACAAAGTCCTAGCACTCTCAACAGTCTTGGACAACAGAGTCCCACCTGCAGCTGCATCAACAATAGTTTTTGTGCTAGGAGTTAAACCATTATAAAATAACTGAACCTAGAGCCAGTCGGGGTAGCCATGTTGAGGGCACTTCCTTAGCAGCTCTTTAAATCTCTCCCAGGCCTCGAACAGCTGCTCGTCGAATTGTTGCTGGAATGTCCCAATTTTGGCCCTCAGCTTGACCGTCTTGGCAGGAGGAAAGAACTTCTTTAAGAATGCCTAGACCAAAGCATCCCAAGTGGTAATGCTCCCAGGTGGAATAGATTGTAACCAGTCCCTCGCTTTGTCCTTCAAGGAAAAATGAAATAAACGTAAGCGAATGACATCTTCAGAAACACCATTTAACTTTACCGTCCCACAGATGTCTAGGAAAGATTTTAGATGAGAATTTGGATCCTCCATGGGCGATCCCCTGTAGGCACAGTCTCGAGCCATCAGAATGAGACCTGTTTTCAACTCAAAATTATTAGCATTAATTGGGGCATAGACAATCCCCGACTGTTGCTCTTGAAAGATTGGCTGAAAATAGTCCCTGATGGGCTTAGGTTCCTTAGGATTAGGATTGGCCATTTGGATGTTTTCTTAATTTTCCCGTCGAAGTCTATTGAAAGTTCTTTTGATCTCTGGATCTAAGGGAACTAAGGCCAATTCCCTAACCTTTCGCATGCACAATCTAACCTAACCTAAAAAAAAGGTAAATAAAAGAAAAGGAAAGAAAATAAATTAGGAAAAAAACAATAAAAGGAAAGTAATGAATCTAAATAAGGAAAAAATAATCTACAAAAGGAAGAAAAATAACAAATAAGGAATGCAAAAACAAATATGGCAAAAATCAAATAAGGAAACTAACAATTAAGGAAAAACTACTCTAAAAAGGAAAAAACTAAAAAATCGAACAATGGAAAAATCAAACAAATATGGAAAAGAAAATCTAAATATGGAAATCAATCTTCAAAGGAAAAAAAATGCAAACTACCTAAAAACAAAAATAACAAAAAAATTTAAAAATTTAAAAACAATACACCCTAAACCAAGACCAGACAATTTTTCTACGATATTAAACTTGACTAAATATGCCAATCCCCGGCAACGACGCCAAAAACTTGGTGTGCAATTTGCTTACCGCAAGTGTACGGGTCAAGTTATAATATAGTGAATGTGAATTCGAATGTCGTCCTCTGGATTCGTGTCTAGCCAATTTTAATTACCGAAAATACTCTTGGCCAATTTTATTTAGGGAATCACATTAAATGAGAATATAGATGAATCAACCACAAAATGAATGCAAAAAGTGACAACCTAATGAGAATAATTGGTCTTAGGGATTTGATTTCACCAGTTGGAGTTATGAATTAATAAACGGATTAACACATACTATGATTCATAAATCTTGGCAACGAAAATCACACATATCTCTCCCGAGCATACATGATTCTCCCATATGCAATTGAACCTGATATCCCTATCTAAATCCAATAAACATACAAGGCAATAAGGCTAACCTTTATAACAATTTCAAGAATTAACCTTAATCTCCCGATTTTTAGCTAAATTATAGTTATGCATATCGATTTCTAATTTAAATCCTCTCTCCCGGTTTAGATTCAATCATAAACATCAATCAATTTATGGCCGGTAAATTGAAAGCATTCAGGACACAAAATATGCATAAATGACATCAATAGCATAAAAACCGTAAATCAATCCATAACGTGCCCAACGGCTACATCAATCCCTAAGATTTAAAGCCTAGCTATTCATACACAATGTTACAATATAGCAATAGTCTAAAACAACCATATAGATTAACTAAAGAGAGGGGAAGAAGAATTAAACTCGTTGTAGGTCGAGACCGAACGTCCCCGTCACGATCCCCACGAACAATGGGTTGATTTCCAACTCTCCCCCTTTGCTTCAGCTCCAAAATGCCTTGTTTATCCTCTGTGTCGGCTCCAAATCATCCCAAATCGAAGTCCCCACAAACCTAGCCGAAAAGAAGCTCATATAGCAGATTTTTCGTCGTAGCGTCGAGACGCTGCCTCTAAAACACGCGCGTCTGGAAAGGAAAACTCGCAGCGTCGAGACGCTAAGGTCGCAGCGTTGAGACGCTGTGACCTTTTAGCGCCTATTCGTATATGGAATGCCAGCGTCGAGACGCTCAAGAAGTAGCGTCGAGACACTGGTCTGCATTTGACCCCAAATTGACTCTTCCTTGTTGATTCTCTTCGGTTCTTTTGTATCTTTTCACGTCCCGAACACCCGATTGATTCCAATATCACGTTTTAGCTCCAATCAACAATTTCCTACAAAATAAACATTAAGTGCAGTAAAATGGCCAATAAATCATAAAAGACTAGCTGAATTAAATAGGGAAAAATAGATAGCTATGCTCGTTATCATAATCTCATTTTCATTTCTTCAGGTAAGATGTAGAGTGTTCGAAAATGAAGATTTTGATGTATAGTACATTAATTTTGGTTAAGTATTGAGGAAGTTATGAGTGTTGGAAGTTGTGGTATTGACTCTTGAAAATCTAGAAAAGTAGAATGTGAAGTGTCATTTTTTATTCAAGTGTTTAGAATTCATGAGCATGGAAAGACAAAACTACTTATGGTTCTAATGCTCGGTTTTGGTTGTTTGACAAGCTAAGAGGAAATAGGTCGAGTCTACAAACCAAGAAACTAGCTAAGAGAGTTAGTCACAAAACAAATTTCAAAATTGTTTCTAAACGATTGTTCATGATTAGATGTTTTATATGTTTCTCTATGAATGGTTTCAAGCATATATTTTCTAATGAGGTTTATATACGAGAACGTGGTTAATGACTTAATGAAATGTAGTTGAAACGATATCATTTAAAGTAAAGTATGTATTAGCAAGTACTGTTTAAAAATTTTCAGTTTTTCACGAGCAAGCTGGGTAAGCTTAAGTTTTATGAAATATAATGATAAGCTGGAATGTTTTAATGTTTTCATGTGATTTTTTGAGATTTCCATTGACTACATGACTGAGATATTGAGCCCAAGGGTATATGCTACCATGTGCACACAGGTTATATTCCGTTGTTCAGGTTGAGTGTACTTTGTGACAACGATGCTTTCGTGAGTGCTGGGTGGGTCCCACTATGACAAAGACGATGGGAGTGTTGGGCGAGCCCCACTACATCGTAGAGCTAGTAAACATTTGTTGTACTAGGCGTGCCCTATACAACGTAGATTTGTCATGATAGTTAAAATGTTTGATATAAATTATATGCCTTGCTAGATTTTTAATGACATACTTACGGATTACATGAGAAAGCTTTTATCATTACACGCTTATGTTTAACGCTTTGAAAGAACGGATATATACGTTTAAAGGTTTATCACGTGTGCTGATTTCAAGATTTCCAGTTTTAAATTCAGTCACTCACCGGGCTTCATAGCTCACTCTTTCAAAATGTTTTCCCACTTTTCAGGTAGAGATTGAGCTCCCGGTGCCTGATACATTGCAAACGTCCGCGTTAAGTTCCAGATCAAGCTCCAGTACGTGGGTGGAGTTGTATATTGAGTCTGTGTATATTGTAAATGTTTTGTAAGGATTGGATAATTTACGGTTTGTGTAGGTTCTAGAGGTCGTGGTTGTATAAACCTAGTTGATTATGTTTTTATTGTGATATCTATATCAGGTTATTTTCCAAACCGTGTTATGTCAGGGCTACACCTCGTGTATGTTAAAAGGTTTTAAGGGATTCTGCTGTATTGTGTTTCATGTAGAATATTTTATATCTAAGATTAGTATGTTTATTAGGTTCAGCGTCACAGGAGGGTCAACGGGTATCGTTAGAGGAGGATGATGTTCGTTGGCTTCACGCCATCTTCCGGACTGGGCTAGCAGGTGGTCCGGGAGGGGGTGTGACAACTTGGTATCAGAGCAGTTAGCTCCATGGGAAATGAGGCATGGTAGTTAGTGCTAAGAAGAATCTAGGAAGTAAATAGTCGGACGTTGAGTCAGTTCAGATAGAACTTGCAGAGTACGACCAAGTATTGTTGAGAGTGAGTCCAGTCAGGACTAGAATGTGGGTAGAAGTTAGTATCATGCATCTGAGTTAAGTATGTATAACATGTCTGATGTGTTGATATGTTATAGGAGTCATGCAATCATGTACCAGCAGCTAACGCAGGCAGAATCAGGACGGGACGCATGATCCTACGCAGAGTCAATCTGAAAGCGGATCCAGTACCCCGGGAGGTCAGAATGAGGCAGGGAGTGAGCGGTTTGCTAGATCTGCACAGGAGGTCAGTGGGCCAGAGAGAGCAGGGCCTGGTGATCCGAGAAAGATGTATGGGATAGAACGACTGAAGAAGTTAGGAGCCACAGTGTTTGAGGGTTCCACAGATCAAGCTGACGCCGAGGTCTGGTTAAATACGCTGGAGAAATGCTTCGACGTGATGAGTTTTCCTGAGGAGTGAAAAAGTCAAATTAGCTACATTCCTTATGTTGAAGAAGCTGGAGGGATGGTGGAAATCCATTTTAGCTAGCCGCAGTGATGCACGTACATTAAACTGGCAGACTTTCAGAGGCATATTCAAGGATAAGTACTATCCCACCACATAATGTGAGGCAAAGAGAGATGAGTTTCTGGGGCTAAAGCAAGGGTCACTTTCAGTGGCTGAGTATACTGAGCTTTCACGGTATGCCGATGTGATTGTGGCATCTGAGAGTGACAGGTGTCGAAGGTTTGAGAGAGGGCTGTGTTTTGAGATACGTACCCCGGTTACCGCGATTGCCTAGTGGACGGATTTTTCCCAGCTAGTAGAGACTGCCTTACGTGTGGAGCAGAGTATAATAAAGGAAAAGTCGACATTGGAGCCTAGTCGTGGGGCTTCAACAGCTAGTGGTTTCCGAGGTCGTGAGCAGCAGAGGTTCACGCCTTGAGTGAATGTTTTAGGCAGTCAAGACTTCAAGACTCGATCTAGTGGCCAGTCATTGAGGCAGATGAGTTCGAGTAGTGCCTATCAGAGGTAAAGTTAGAGAGCCCCCAGTCAGTCTGCGAGTTCAAAAGCAAGACTATGAACGGGTCAGGAGTCTGTTGCTAGTGAATCCAGGAGAACCCCATGATCAAGTTGTGGCAAGAATCATCAGGGTCAGTGTCTTGTTGGCGGCGGTTTGTGTTACCAGTGTGGACAACCAGGGTTTCAAGAGGGATTGTCCATAACTGAGGGCAACGGTTCAGAGGGACCAGGGAGTCGATCCCACACAGTTGAGCAGCAGATAGTCTTAGGAGGCGCAGGTGTTGGGTTTAATGTCCGTTAAACTCGTAGTTTGTAAATCACTCAACCTATTCTATTTCCAATAAAGACGTTATTTAGGTTGTTCAGTAAAAGATGTTAATGAATATGTAAATTGTGAATGATTAACCTAAATCCAATAAACTAAGATCCTATAAAATGAATACTTGAACTATATGTAGGGACATATCATAGGATCAAGTTCAAGTTTATAGTCAAAATAGTGTATAGTATAAGGATAAGGTTGGGTACCTTATCCTGGAGACACTATGGACATGACCCACTTTGTATTAAGTACAAACGATGAGATCCTAAATCGTTCATGTGGTGACATGCGAGTGGGGGCGTCCTATGCAATGAGTTTGCATAAGACTGGACCACGAAATAAGTCATTTTCTCTTTATAACGTAGTTTACTGAAGAAACTGTCTATTTCTCATAGATGACCTAGGTAACTCGTTCTTAATCCTGGGCTATCTATGAACTCCTGTTTATGCGAGATTATCCTTTGATCTTCATGGGTGAGAGTTGCCAGCATTGCCGACTCGAAAAGCCTACCATTTTGGGGATAAGATTGAATAGATAGCTGGGAACATAGTTTCGCAAGACGGAATTCACTCCTACCCATTTCAGGGATAGTAGAGAGGTTGTTCTCTTAAGTACTAACTCCAGGACTTGAACAAGGGGCCCCACCCACTCGTTGGATCGAGAGGAACTTAGGTTTGATGGTTGGACCGCAAACCGATTGTTGATTAGAGGATTAGTGGAACTTAAGGAACGAGAAGTACTATAGGGGTGTAACGGTTATTTGACATAGCTATAGCTACGAACAACCTGTGAAGGAACCACTTACTAAACATAGTTAAATCAAGTGGACAAAAATATATCTATAGTGAGGGGAGTGCAACTATCGGGCTATAGTGGAGTGTCCTAGTAGTTAACGAATGTTGGATAAATTTGATAATGAGATTAGTCGGTTAGCCTTGAATCGTTGGAGCCCATGATCTATAGGTCCATTATGTCCCCCTACTAGCTCATATCGGAATAAAGCTTAGAATATTTCGATAGGAAACTTTGAATCGTTCAAAAATGGGAAATAGGGTTTTATCGTAAAACGTGTTCGACATAATGTTTTAATTACGAATTAAATTAGGAATTGAGAGATGAGGTATTTAAAAGTGTTTTAAATACCATATATATGTATTAGGAATCATATATAATTCATGGCATTAGGTGATAAAGATTGATTGGACCAATCATATCAAAATTACTTGGAAATGTCCCAATTAATTGCCTAGAAATCAATTTCAATTATGAATTGAATTTGAAATGAATTGAAAGCTGAAAATTCAAAATTAGGATTCAATTCATAGTGGATTTAGTGGTTTTTCCACTCTTGCATAATGATACATAGTGGAAAACAACACAAACATGCATTACATGTATGTGTTGTGAAGTAGACACCTAGAATCCACTTTGAGTAGCATCTTGACCATGTGGCTAAGTGTCATGAAGCTTGTCTTTGCATGGGAGAAGTCTATAAAAGGGGCTTGGATTAGATTCAAGAGAAGCAAGCTTTCATTTAGTGTTATGCTGCAAATTTTCTACCTCAAATTCTCTCTCATTTCATCTCCTTCCAAAAGCTTGTACCATCAAGCATTCCCTTCCTATTTCTTTCTTCTATAGACTCCCACAAGTATTTTTAGCCTCAAGAGAATAGTAGGGAAGGCACTAAAGGTTGTCCAAGAGAAGTTGGAGAAAGATAATATCACAAGGAGTTCCTTACAAGTGAGCATCAAAGAGGTTGGTACTCATTTACTCTCTTTTCTACCCTTTCTAGAACATGCATGCTTTAGGAGTAAAATTGAATGTCTTAAGTGCTTTCGATCTTCAATTGCTTCCGCATGTGTTATATGAACACCTTCAATTGGTATCAGAGCATGATTAGAGCACTTAATTCGTTTTAATTTTGCTTTGGTGGGTACCATTTTGAAATTGAATTTTATGTGTGCTAAAATGGAAGTGTTCTGGTTTGGCAATTTTTTGAACATTCAAACCTTCATGATATTGCAATTCCTTGGATATGTAAGAGCGTTAATGTGTGTACTATACTCTGTAATTCTTCTAGAGTCATTAGAGTCCATATAGGCTGTAAAATCGAAGAAAAACCGAAGAAGACGCAGTAGAAAAGGAAAATTCCAGCAGCAGTTTTTTTTTCTCTTCTTCTTTTTTGGGTCTGGTTCGGTCTGCTGCAGCTTATTTACACACGTTTGAAGGTCGGTTAACTCCATGGAGGGTTGGTTCGGGTCGGTTCGTGATGCTCGGGATTGCTACAAGCTTTTATTTATTAATTATTATTGTAATAATTAGTTAAAGTGCTTGTTTTAAATTGCCAAACCATTCCATTTTAGTCTTGATTTAATTTCTTTTATGCATGGAGAATGTATGGTTTAATTAGATTAAATGTATGTGCATTATGAGTATGCCATATTGATTAAAATCCCACCATAGTAAAGCATGTTCATGCATTTTTAATAAGTGTTATTAATAATTCAAATGCATAAGGAAAATTTCATGTTAAATTGATATAAATGTTGTATTGATTTAGGGAGATTCATGCTTGAATGGTTAATTAAAATTGGTTAATTGATATAAAAGTTATATTAATTAAATGATAAAATTAACCTAGCATGAAGCATGAAATTTCCTTAGTGTTTGTTTATAAAGAGTTATATTCAAATGGGGAAGCATGTTATAGATTAGGTTTATAATTGTTATAAATCACTTAGAAATCTAAAATCTATAACAAAGAAAAAGGTGCATGCTCACTTAGGGTTAATTTGATCCCACTCTCGATTGATTTCAATTAGATTCAAATAGGTCGATAATCTTGTAAAACATAGGTTACAAGAGAACTCACTCGACGAGATGCTGCCTAAGGCTGGAGGTATTTAAGTTGACGGTTTACAGAACACCTCCTACCTGGGCATCGAGTCGGTTCTTGAGTTAAAGTTAACCCAGTTTTATGAGCATGCACGTGTGTGATGTGAGGATTTAATCGTTATCCCCTAGACATCGTAAGTTTAAATGAACTTAGACTTAGGGTTATTCAATTAGTCGGAATTCGCCTAAGTATAAGTATACCCAAAACCCTTTAAAATACTTAGTGGGAGGGGAGATATATATCAAATCCATTTCCCTTTCACGTTCTCCCTTTTGTTCACAAGGTGAGATTTATGCTTGGCCTCGTGTTGATTATAACTCAACTGCTCCATTCGAAAGGTGTTTGCATAAATCAATAACAAGGTGAATGGAGAAAGTATTTATAGTAAGTGAGTGAAGGAAGTGTGTCAATACATCCTGCGGTCTCCTCCGTTAGGTTGCACCGTGAGATTTCCATGTTACGCCTGCTTGTATGCCATGGAGCTACTAACCATTCGGAGGGTTGTAACATGGAGATCGGAACAATGCAAACTCCAGAGATGGACAGGATTACTTAGGACCATTTCCAACATTAGCTTTTTCATTCGGTAGCATTGTTGGGGCCGTTCTCTGTAATCTGAAAACGGCGGGTCAAACTTACAAGGATTACTAAGTGTTAGTATATTCCTGACCAAATGTAACGATAACTAAACCACTATAGGAATAAGAGTTATTCTGGGATTAGTATTTAGTCGAGAACGTCTTGGTTTAGTGAAGGAGTAAATTGATTGCCCCTCGGTAGCGGTTGCTCTAACTCACTAAAGTGTCGTTGGAAAATAATAATCCTTGGTAAATTATTACTTTTGCTAAAACCTGATTGGATTTTTGTCTAAAAATGGTTAATAAGCAATTTCTAATAGTTTTTTTTTAATTTTTCAGCATGTCTAGCTCACTAGTACAATTACTCGCTCCAGATAAGCTTAACGGGGATAACTATGGAACTTGGAAGTCTAATCTGAATACAATACTAGTAATCGAGGATCTTAGATTTTTCCTTACCGAAGAGTGTCCTCCTAACCCTGGCTCGTCAACAAACCAAATTTTTCAGGGAGCATATGAGAAATGGACTCGCGCAAATGAAAAGGCAAGAGTATATATCTTAGCAAGCATCTCAGATATCTTGTCAAAAAAGCACGAGAGGATGGTCACCGCAAGGGAGATCATGACTTCGTTGCAGGGTATGTTTGGACAATCGTCCTCACAAATTAGGCACGAAGCTCTCAAGAATGTTTACAATTCCCGAATGAAGGAAGGTGCTTCAGTTAGGGAACATGTTTTGAACATGATGGTTCAGTTTAACATTGCTGAAGTAAACGGTGCTACAATTGACGAGGGTAGTCAAGTAAGTTTCATAATGGAGTCTCTTCCGAAGAGCTTCATTCAGTTCAGGACAAACGCTGTCATGAACAAACTAAACTTTAACCTGACTACCTTGCTAAACGAGCTCCAGACCTACCAAAGTCTCACAAAGAGAGGACATGAAGGGGAGGCAAATGTTGCCACAACCAAAACGTTCCAAAAGGGATCATCCTCAGGAACCAAGTTTGGACATTCCACTTCAAAGAATAAGAGTATTCAAATGAAGAAAAAGAAGGATAAAGGGAAAGGAAAAGCTCCAGTGGGAAGCAAGGCTAAAACTAAAGCTGCAGATAAAGGAAAGTGTTTCCATCGTAATGTAGACGGACATTGGAAACACAATTGTCCCAAGTACCTTGCGGAAAAGAAGGCTGAAAAGGAAAAACAAGGTAAATATGATTTGCTCGTTATCGAAACATGTTTAGTTGAACTAGATAGCTCTGCCTGGATATTAGATTCAAGAACGACTAACCATGTATGCTCTTTTTTACAGGAAATTAGTTCTTGGCATACGCTGAAAGACGACAAAGTAACTCTCAAAGTTGGAACTGGAGAGGTTGTCACAGCCAGAGCTTCAGGAACTCTCAAGTTGTCTTTTGGAGATAGATTTTTGTGACTAGAAAATGTTTTGTATGTTCCCGATATAAAAAGAAACTTAATTTCTATCTCTTGTTTGATTGAACATGAATACCATGTATCTTTTGATATTAATAAAGTGTTTGTTACCAAAAGAGGTATGCATATATGTTCTGCAAAACTTTAAAACAACTTATACGTGTTAAGGCCAATTCAAGTTAAAGCTATTTTTAATACGGAAATGTTTAAAGTAGCAGAAACTCAAAACAAAAGGCGAAAAGTTTTTCTGAATACCTATGTTTGGCACTTGAGATTAGGCCAAATAAATCGCAATAGGATTGAAAGATTGGTAAAGAGTGGACTACTAAATCAGTTAGAAGATGACTCGTTACCATCATGTGAGTCCTGCCTCAAGGGAAAAATGACTAAACGACTTTTTTCGGAAAAAGGTTATAGGGCCAAAGAACCCTTAGAACTCGTGCATTCGGATCTCTGTGGTCCTATGAATGTCAAAGCACGAGCAGGGTATGAATATTTCGTCAGCTTCATTGATGATTATTCAAGGTATGGCTACCTTTACCTAATGCATCATAAGTTTGAAGCCCTTGAAAAGTTCAAGGAGTACAAGACCGAGGTTGAGAACCAAATAGGTAAAACGATTAAAACACTACGATCAGATCGAGGTGAAGAATATATGGACTTACAATTCCAAGACTATTTGATAGAACATGGAATTACGTCACAACTTTCAGCCCTTGCTACACCACAACAAAATGGTGTATCAGAAAGGAGAAACCGAACTCTGTTAGACATGGTTCGATCAATGATGAGCTATGCTCGGTTGCTTGATTCATTTTGGGGATATGCAGTTGAGACTGCCGTATACATTTTGAACATGGTTCCCTCTAAAAGTGTCTCTGAAACACCTTATGAGCTATGGAAAGGGCGTAAAGGTAGTTTACGTCACTTCAGGATTTGGGGATGCCCAGCACACGTGCTAGTATAAAACCCAAAGAAGTTGGAACGACGTTCAAAATTGTGCCTATTTGTAGGATATCCTAATGAAACGAAAGGTGGTCTATTTTACTATCCTCAGGATAATAAAGTGATTGTATCGACAAACGCTACGTTCCTTGAGGAAGATCACATAAAAGATCATCGACCTCGCAGTAAGCTAGTATTAGATAAGATTTTAAGAAAAACTACAAAAGAATCTACAAAAGTTGTAGATCAAGCTGGTCCATCAAAAGTTGTTGATCAAACACATGCATCTCAGGTAGTGAGAGAGCCTCGACGTAGTGGGAGGGTTATAATTCAACCTGACCGTTACATGGGTTTAACAGAAACACAACCCATCTTGTATGATGATGGTGTAGAGGATCCATTGTCCTTTAATCAGGCAATGAATGATGTTGATTAGGACAAGTGGATCAAAGCCATGGATCTCGAAATGGAGTCAATGTACTTCAATTCGGTCTGGGAATTTGTAGAACAGCTGGATGGGGTAAAACCTATTGGTTGTCAATGGATCTAAAAAAGAAAACGAGACCAAGCTGGTAAGGTTCAAATCGTTAAGGCTCGACTTGTGGCAAATGGTTTTACCCAGCGGGAAGGAGTGGATTATGAAGAAATTTTTTTCCCCTGTTGCCATGCTTAAGTCGATTAGAATACTCTTATCCATTGCCACATACTATGATTATGAAATATGGCAAATGGATGTCAAGACAACCTTTTTGAACGGCAATCTTGAAGAGACTATCTATATGGCTCAACCAGAGGGATTTATAGTCTAGGGTGAAGAGCAAAAGGTTTGCAAACTTAAACGATCCATTTATGGATTAAAACAAGCATCAAGATCCTGGAATATACGTTTTGACACTGCGATAAAAACGTATGGCTTTGAACAAAATATTGACGAACCTTGTATTTACAAGAAAATCGTCAAATCCACTGTAGCTTTTCTAGTTCTATACGTAGATGGTATCTTACTTATTGAAAATAATGTAGGATTCCTGACTGACGTAAAACAATGGCTAGCGACTCAATTCCAAATGAAAGATTTGGGTGAGACTCAATTTTTTCTAGGCATTCAAATCATTAAAAATAGAAAGAACAAAACGCTAGCACTATCTCAAGCATCATATAATGACAAAATATTGGTACGATATTCGTTGCAGAACTCCAAGAAAGGGTTATTACCTTTTAGGCACTGTCTAAGGAACAAAGTCCTAAGACACCTCAAGAAGTTGAGGAAATGAGACGTATTCCCTATGCATCAGCAGTTGGTAGTTTGATGTATGCAATGTTGTGTACCAGACCCGACATATGCTATGCGGTAGGAATTGTCAGCAGATTTCAGTCTAATCCAGGTAATGCGCATTAGACTGTCGTTAAAAACATCCTTAAGTATCTAAGGAGAGCTAGGGATTATATGCTCGTGTATGGAGCTAAGGATCTGATCCTTACAGGATACACTGACTCAGATTTTCAGACCGATATAGATTCAAGAAAATCAACATCGGGATCTGTGTTTACTCTAAATGGAGGAGCGATAGTATGGAGGAGTATTAAGCTGAAGGTGTACATATTACACATGCGGAAGCAATTGAAGATCGAAAGCACTTAATACATTCAATTTTTCTCCTAAAGCATGCATGTTCTAGAAAAGACAGAATAGATAGTTTAGAAAACATCAACCTTTGTAGCTCACTTATGTTGAACTCCTTGTGGTGTTTGCCTCTCCTATGCTCCTTGGACAACCTCTAGAGTCTTCCCTACTATACTTCGGGCCAAGAACGACTTGTGGGAGTCTATATAAGATAGGGAATGGGAAGGGAATGCTTGAAGCCTCCCCCCAAACTTAAACTAAACATTCTCCCTAATGTTTTAAAAAAGTAAAGCATAAAGAGGGAAACTGAGACTTCCCTGAGCTAGGAGCGCTTCATCTTCTTCCTTTGGATCCATGAAAAATGGGAAATTTGGAATTTCGAGATTTGCTAATGTGATCCTACAAAACAAAATTGGATCACGGAGCAAAGAAAATTATTTACCGCAAAAACAACTAACTACACTTTAATCCTTGGGTTGCCTCCCAAGCAGCGCTTTCTTTAACGTCTTTAGCTAGACTAGGCTCGGCACGCTTACGGAGGCTCAAAATAAAAATTTCCATCATTCTCCTGGCCCTGCAAGAAATCATGCACCGAATTGCAAACTACAAACAGGGGAGAAAATAAACTTTCCCTTGGCCCATCTTCACTAAAGAGATTCTCATAATAACATTTCAGAAAATAATCAGCCGCATCAAATCTCTTTTCTAAATCTCTATTCTCAAAACAGTTGTTAACAGAGTCATCAAGCGTTATAATATCTACTGGTCTAGGATCTAGAGGTGGCCTATCAATCATGCCAGTCCATTCATCAGAGAAAATGTCTACATGCTCAGCAGATCCTTCAAACTCAGAATTAAAAAATGATTCAACTAAGCTATCACATGACTCATCATCAGAAGAATTCAAGAATTCAAGAATTTCAGGATCAGATTCTATACTATGCATAGATTCGAGTTCTTCTGGGTCAGATTCTATGCTATATACATCATCAGAACATGAAAAGAAAGTATTCACATTGTCAGGATTCATGCATTCAGGAATGTCAAGATCAGACTCAATAGATTCACTTTAATCATGATCAGACTCAAAATTATCTATCAAGCAATCTTTTTTATGCATTTCATGCTCATCCTCAATGTCAGGCAATTCAATATCATCATCAAAATTATCCATTTCAGGCAAATCTAATTCATTTTCAAAGGAAGGTAAATCATCAACTGCAGATTTTTCATTTTCACAAGCAGGCAAGTCTAATTCATTTTTAAAGTCAGGCAGATCCAAATCATTTTCAAACAGAGGATTATCCAAATATGCATCATGATCAAAATTCCCTTTATCCATAAGCATTTCTCCTAAGCCTAGGCCAAGATTATAGTCTACCTCTTCATCGTCATCAGTCAAGTATTCTGGACCAACAGAAAAACATGTGTGCAAATTACAAACAGATTCATCTTGGCCAAAAATACTAAACACGACTTTTTCATCATCAATGTTCAAGGTAAGTTTACCTGTATGCATGCCAATCTCAGCCTTACCAGTGGCTAGGAAAGGTCCGCCTAAGATAATTGGTACCTTTTTGTCCTCTTTCATGTCCAATACCACGAAATATACGGGGAAGATGAATTTGTTGACTTTCACCAACACGTCCTCCACAACACCCATCGGGTGAGTAATCGATCTGTCAGCAAGCTGGAGAGTGACGTCGGTGTCTGTCATACCTGATAAACCAATCTTCCTGTAAACAGAGTATGGCATCAAATTTATACTTGCTCCTAAATCACATAAGGCCCTATCGAAGGATACTTCTCCTATGGTTTAGGGAACAATAAAACTCCCTAGATCTTTCTGCTTAGAGGGTATCCTACCATAAATAATGGTACTGCTACTCTCAGATAAATTAAAAACTTCTTTCTTCAGACTTTTCTTTCTAGAAAGCATTTCCTTCATGAATTTCCCATAATTTGGCATATTATACAAGGCTTCTACCAATGGAATATTCACATAAAACTTTTTAAACATTTCTAAAAACTTTTGAAACTGTTCATCTAATTTGACATTTTTAAATCTTTGAGGAAAAGGTAACTCCCTGAAATCAAAGGTTGGACATTCGCCCCTCCGCTTGGGCGGGCTAATATGCGAACCTCTGTCATGGTGGTTGCATGGAACCACTTCTTCCTCAGTCAGCTTCTTTTTGTCATCCTGCCTCTCATCTTCTTTTCTACCTGCAAGTTTGTTAGAAAAATCACATTTTAATTCAATAGAGTTGGAAGGATGTTGGAACCTTTTAGAGGAGGCTTTTTGTGCCTCAGCCCTTTCATCTTCATCCCTTCTCTTTTCTTCTTCCTTTTTCTTCTATGAACTATCCTCCAGTCTTCTGCCACTTCTCAGAACCACCATCTTACACTGCTCTTTCGGGTTAGGCTCAGTATCACTTGGAAATTTTCCCTTCTGAAGGGCATTTACTGTTGAAGCGATTTGTCCTATTTGTACTTCCATGTTCTTTAGATGTAACGCCCCGCGTTTCGAATCGAGCCATTTTTGAATTTATTGGGCGTTCTTATTCTAATTTGGGAAAGTTAGAATTCAACTTTGGCCTTGGGTCGTTAAACTAAATTTCTAAAAATTTAGGGGAAAGAGATTTTTAATTAAATCTTTGAGTTTCCTAAAGTTAGAGGTTTAATATTTGATATTTGTTTTAAATATCAAAAGACCCAAATCCTAAATCAATTGGGTTAATTTCTTTCCCAAACCTTTTAGGGATTTGTATTCTAATTAGAATTCTAAATCCTAATTAGAATGGGTTTTCATTCTTAGTTTCTTTTAAAAAGAAAGGAATTGGGTTAAGTTGGATTTAATGAAGCTTAAGAGAGAAAAGCCCTAATTTCCCTAACCCTTTTCTCTCCCTCTCGTCTCTTGCTCTTCTTTTTCGTGAGCCTCCAAGCAGCCGCCCCCTCCCTTCTGCGTTTTCTTCAGCCGCCAGCCGCAGGTCCCTGTCGCCGCCGCCGCTCGTGCTCCAGCGCCGCCGTCGCCTTCTCGTCGCAGCGCCGCCGTCGCCTTCTCGTCGCAGCGCCCTATCTCCGCGCGTCTTCTTCTCCAAGCGAGCAGCCGCCGTCGCCGCCAGCAGCAACTCTTCTTCCTCTCTATCTCTCTCGCCGTTTTCCGTCCCAGCTCGAGCGTTCGTGAAGCCCAGCCGCCGTGAAGGTCGCCGCGAGCCGCGAGCCGCGCGTAAAGCCTTCGCGCTATTCCGTCTCGCTGTGTTCGTGTTGTCTCCTTGCGTTTTCAGCCAAGGTAGCTTGTGGGTAAGTCTGTTTTCCTTCGTTCTAGTTGGTTTAAGGTTCAATCTAATCTCCTATTGCTCTTTTTGGATAACCCACGCAAGAATCCGGCCGTTTCCGTCAGTGGGTCTGCTGTCCAGCAGCGTTTTCGCTCTGTTTTGGGTCGTTACAGCGTCACCTAACAATTCCGGTAAGTTTAAACGCTTACCCATGTTCTGTTGATGCTTAAAATTAGGTACCCAATGGATTAGGTGCTGTAAATTCTAATATAGCATTGAAATTCTATTCTGCAGCGCCGTCTAAGTGATCGATTGGGTTCGAATCACTGTAAACTTGAATACCCACTGCCCAAGGATCGTTCTAGTGCGTTGTTCGAGGTTGTTGCAACCCGCCTTGCGTGATATCGGGTCCGTTGGGTAAGGTTCAATGCTGTTATTAGTTTTATAGCTTAGGTGATCGATGCCCATTCGTTTTAAGCCTTATAGTTGCTGAATTAGGTGAATTCGATTGCTGTTCAGCGAGCGTTTGGTCTCAAATATCGTGTTCAGCGAATACCCACAACTCGAAAGACCTTGATCTTGGTTACCCATAACCCGGTGACTTGGGATCTTGGTTGTCGGGTCGTTTCGAACACAAGTCAGCTTGTTCTCAAGGTTGTTTGAGCACTAAGCGGTAAATTCCAGCACCCTTTACCTTCCTTTATTAAGTCTCTAGGGTGTTGTTTATCAATTCCTAACTCATGGTAGTTGTTGCTTGTAGTTGGAGCTCTTTAGGCTCTTCCGGTTGTTCCATTAGTCCTTTAGGATCGTTTAGGAGCGTTAGAGATTCCGGTAAGTAGTTCTTACTTGTTGAAGTCTGCTTGACTGTGTGATGCATGCTAAATGTTTACTCGCTTTATAATTTCTCTTATGTTTCTTGCTTCTCTGATGTATACGTATATATGTATGTTACCGTTGAAAAGCATGACTGTTGTTGCGTGTTGATTGGTTGTAAGCATGTTGGTTTGTTGCATATGAGTTAAGCATGGACGAGAGCATGTGTAGTTGCACGTATATGCTTTGTGGGCATGATGCATGAGTCTAGAAGCATGTTGCAGGGCATATGCATACTAGTAGATGTGAGTTATAGGTCAGGGACCTAAAGTGTGAAAGAAAAGAAAGTTGGGTGAGTGTCAGTGCACCTCGGGTACAAATGGTCGAGGGGTGGCACGTCACCATTGGTTTAAGAGGAGCATCGAGGCCTTGGGTACAAATGGTCAAGGGTCGGTGTGATGAGTCTAGAGAGCATGTGTTGGGTGCCTGGGGAAGGGCCAATACTTTGCTAAGTCATCGGTGCGCCTTGGGTACAAATGGTCAAGGGGCGATGCACAGTTTGAGGCCTTGGGTACAAACGGTCAAGGGTCAAACGCCGAGCTCCGTAGAGAGCATTGTGGCCCTGGGTACAAATGGTCAGGGGACAGTGCGACTCGAAGGATCAGTCTTGGAGAGCCATGTGAGGGCTAAATAGGAGCGTTGAGTGAGCTCGTGGAGCTTGAGTGGTTAGCAAGTTGCATATAGAAAGATGCATGAGTTATGGCTTAGGAGAGTCATTTGTTTTACTAGCTTTTGAGCATGATATTATGTTTACCGCTTTGAAAAGCATGTTGTTTGCGCATGAAAGGCATGTTGTTTGTTGTTTGCTGTTTGATGGCTTCTTAGGTAGGGGCTGCTTACCAGTACCTTAGTGTACTGACCCCCTCCTCTCTCCCCCAACTACCAGATTTTGCAGGTTATGATGACTGCGTGGACCATGGTGATGCGGAGGAGGCGTATGAGGAGGAACCATAATTAGTATCGATGTTCTTGATTTTATTTTCCTTAGATTTTAGTTAGGGCAGTTGTGTTGCTGTTTTGAAAGTTGTTAGTTTGGTTAGTCCTGATTCATTCTTGTTGATCCCTGGAATAAGTTGTCTCCGTTTTAAAAGAACTCCATTGTTTCATTCAGTTAGTGGTTTAATAAGTTGTTGCGCATGAGGTGTCGTTTCAAGATTTTGCTTAAAGATGTAGTTGGTTTTAGCTAATACTTGTTTATGCGAGATCTGTTTGTCTGTTGGTTCTGTTTATGTTCTGCTGAGCTGTGAAGTGGGAAGTAGTTTAGTATTGCTTGTAGAAGTGTTTTATGCATAGCAGGTTAAAGAAAAATTTTGGGTTAGTCCAATGTACGCCGTTATGCTGCCGAAATTTTCGGTGCTCACGGTTTGTTTTGGTCTAGGAGTTAGTAATGTCGCTGGGTTAGCTTTTAAAATCCTGGGGCGTTACAGTTGGTATCAGAGCAGAGTTGTTCCTGTAGACTGGCCTAGGAAATCTAGGTTGTTTGGATGTTTAGGGTTATGGTCTTCCTCGTTCTCCTCTCCATCACCAGGTACGTTGGTCTGGTTAAGATACTAATATGTTGCCATGATTATTTTGATGTACTTGGTTGTTTGCATAATTGTTGCTGCTTGCTTGAATTCCTGTTATGTGCTTGTTTGCCTTGTCTGAGCATGTTATTTTCCTATGTTGCTTGTTATATAGTAGCTAGGTTTAGGATGCTCCCTGTAGGCGGATAGATAGCTTGCCTTGAATTGTGTGACTCTTGTTTGGTAGTAGGAGTAGGATGCTCCCATAGTTGGCTAGATAGCTTTTGGTTTTCCTTGTGATTGTTTGTGCGATGTTGCTTGTTAGTAGGCCTAGGTTGTTTTCTTTAAAGCCTAGGTTGTTGCCTTAGTTCGAGGTTAGCCCCTTCTATTCTAGTTCTAAGGAGTGTTCCTTAAGTGAGTTCATCGTTTCCTTTCAGCGATGAGTTCCAGTAGCAGTCAAGGTAGTGGACGTTCTGGCCCCCCAGACGTTCCCGAGGTTAATTCGCATCCTGAGGCGAATCCTCCTGTTCCTCCCCCAGCGCCTCCTGTGCTGGCAGCAGAGGCATTGCAGGCGATGCTTGGCAATGCGTTCCTGTACAATCTGCAGCACGTCGGTGCAAATGGAGCCCCTGCTCTTGGCGAAGAAGTGCAGTTTATCAAGAGCTTCATGAAGGCGAAGCCTCCTTCATTCGATGGGCACTCGGATAGTTCTGAAGCAGTGGTAGAATGGACCGCCGCATTGGAAGCGATATTTCAATTTCTTGGAGCTAATGCCCAACAGCGGGTCCAAGGAGCTGCCTTTATGCTCAAAGGCCACGCTCGCACGTGGTGGAACGTTGTGGGTCAAACCGAGAACCGCCCAGAGAATCCCATTTCCTGGTCGGGGTTCAAAGGTCTTGTGCGGGACCATTTTGGTTGTCGTTTTGCTGGTGTTGAGCAAGAAGCAGAGTTTGTCTCTCTTGTTCAAGGGACCTTGTCTGTGGAGCAGTACGCCAGAAGGTTTGAAGAGTTATCCTGCCGAGTCCCAGGGTTGGTTGCCACCGAGGAGATTAGGATCAACCGATTCGTTAATGGGCTCCGCGCAGAAATTCGAGGTTTGGTCAGGTTTGGTCGACCAACCACCTTTGCAGCAGCCCTAGCGAGCGCTCGGATGTTGGATAGGGACTTTCCCAGGACGGAGCAGTCCCAAGAGGTTGGCACGTCATCTGGTGCCAAGAAGAAGAGCGAAGTGGAAGTGCTTGCAGCTGGTCAGAAGGTTAGAGGGTCTCCGTCAGGATCTGGCGCGTACGCTGAGGAGTTCTTGCCCTGTGTCACCGATGAGGAACTCAAGGCAGAATACCCAGAGCTTTACGATGTCGACGATTCTGATGATGAAGATAGCTCCTAAGGTGGGGAGTTAGCGTACCCCTCGCTCAAGGTTAGTAATCCCTTCTCTTCTCAAGTCTATATCTTCTGGTTCTGAAATCTTGTTCTATGATTTATGCTTGTCTTGCGCATATCTGTTCGTTGATGTGAGTATGCATGGATCATTCCTTTGTTTTTGTGGCATTGTTTGTCAGCAAATCTTGAAGCTAGAATTGTTAGGGTATCCTTTTCCTTGGTGCCTTGTTTTTAAATTTCCTTGGCTAGCTTCAAGGGAAAAAGGATTTTCATAGAATAGTTTTGTGATCTAGTTTCTTAGTTGGGATCATGGAATCTTTGTTCCAAAGTGGCTTTCAAAATCAAGTTTGAGTGTTGCAAGCTTGCTGTGAGGTCTTCGGGCTAAAATAGCTTTGCAACTCTTATGGGTGCTTCGTGGTGTTTAGATCCTCTGTTCCTCAATTCGTTCAAGGCTCGATTGGTGTTGTCTGGTTTCTAAGGAGTTGAGGATTTCCTTTGAGTTTAGCAGAAGGTTTCCTTAGGATAGTTTGCATCCAATCTCTGATGAAGGTCAAGGTATTTTCGTTCAAGAGGATGCCTAGGAATCCAAGTGTGATTGAACGTTGCAAGCTTATGTTATGTCTTCGGACTCATAAGTAGTCTTGCCGTTGCTTGGGTTTCGTGAATCAAGTCTCGAGGTTTTTGGATTTGCTCGTGGCGATGCTCAATGGTGTTGGTTCTCAAACCAAGAGTTAGAGCATTTCCCTCACGCAGTGAGGCCTCAATCCAAAGCCAAGGAGATAGTGAGAATCAGTATTGAGTCATGACTGCAGCGTCAGTTGTCGTCGCGACAAGTTACCTTGGTGTGCAGTTATAAGGAAGTGCCATCTCGTAGCCGTTCTTCAAGGATGGTTTGAAAAAGGTGAGTTGGTGCAGCGGAAGCCGTTCCGAAGTAGTTGTTTCCTTCTTCAGTAATGCCTGTTTGAAGTTGGGGTTGAAACTTACCAACTAAGTGAGTTTATGTTGGAGAAGTGATGATGAAGCCTTCGTAGGACCGAGATGAGAATCCTTGAGTTCATTAAAGGTGGGTTGTGGTTATGTCAAGCTCGAAGCTCTAAGTTGTCGTTTGTGGCATGTGTTCTTCAAGTGGCATCGTTAGAATGAGCGTCATGTGTGTCGTGCTGAAGTAGCTAGCTTAGCTCCAACTTTGCTAGTGAAGTTGGTTTTTTTTTTCATGCATATGGCCAAGTTCCGGTAGATCGTGCAAGATCCGAGTTCGATCTGGATTTGTCAGACCTTTAGTGTTCTTAATGCACTTGGTCAAGTTGCCAGTAAGTGAGTTTTGCTTCAAGTGTTGTATGTTCAACACGACTCGTCTCAAGAGTTGTTGTTATGCATACACATCACCTATTCCTTTTGTGCCTCAGTTTTGAGCTTTGGAATCCTAGAAGGAAATGGTTTGCGGAGCAAAAGCCTCTGGTGTTAAGTGCCTTGTGGAGTGTGAGTTGGAGTCAAGGCCAATCCACCAGTGTGGTTAGGCGAGCTCTTTCGAGTTCTGGAGTTCAGTTTTGGGTGATCATGTGTTCTGGCACGTGGTGTTGTCGAAAGGGGTCTATGCTTGTTGATAAGAAGCTTAGCGTGGGTTCATTGGTCCTTATGAGGTCTTGGAGCGCATCGAGTTGTTGCTTACAGGTTGGCGTTATCTCCGACCACGTCAACTGTGCATGATGTGTCTATGTGTCCACGTTGTGGAAATGCGTGCGTAATCCTTCGCATGTGTGAATTCTGAACCCCTGTCGTCGATCGAGGACTTGACATTTGTGGTGGAGAAGTCTGTCAAGGTCCTATCCAAGGAAGCGAAGGTCTTGAGAAGATAGATCGACGTTTTGGTAGAAGAGCTATGGGCGAACCATAGAGCGGAAGGAGCTACCAGGAAGAAGTAGGTGAAGTTTGAGCCTAATTCTCTGTGTTGTTCGAGCTGGAGTCTTTCGAGGACGAAAGCTCTTAAGGTGGGGAGATTGTAACGCCCCGCGTTTCGAATCGAGCCATTTTTGAATTTATTGGGCGTTCTTATTCTAATTTGGGAAAGTTAGAATTCAACTTTGGCCTTGGGTCGTTAAACTAAATTTCTAAAAATTTAGGGGAAAGAGATTTTTAATTAAATCTTTGAGTTTCCTAAAGTTAGAGGTTTAATATTTGATATTTGTTTTCAATATCAAAAGACCCAAATCCTAAATCAATTGGGTTAATTTCTTTCCCAAACCTTTTAGGGATTTGTATTCTAATTAGAATTCTAAATCCTAATTAGAATGGGTTTTCATTCTTAGTTTCTTTTAAAAAGAAAGGAATTGGGTTAAGTTGGATTTAATGAAGCTTAAGAGAGAAAAGCCCTAATTTCCCTAACCCTTTTCTCTCCCTCTCGTCTCTTGCTCTTCTTTTTCGTGAGCCTCCAAGCAGCCGCCCCCTCCCTTCTGCGTTTTCTTCAGCCGCCAGCCGCAGGTCCCTGTCGCCGCCGCCGCTCGTGCTCCAGCGCCGCCGTCGCCTTCTCGTCGCAGCGCCCTATCTCCGCGCGTCTTCTTCTCCAAGCGAGCAGCCGCCGTCGCCGCCAGCAGCAACTCTTCTTCCTCTCTATCTCTCTCGCCGTTTTCCGTCCCAGCTCGAGCGTTCGTGAAGCCCAGCCGCCGTGAAGGTCGCCGCGAGCCGCGAGCCGCGAGCCGCGCGTAAAGCCTTCGCGCTATTCCGTCTCGCTGTGTTCGTGTTGTCTCCTTGCGTTTTCAGCCAAGGTAGCTTGTGGGTAAGTCTGTTTTCCTTCGTTCTAGTTGGTTTAAGGTTCAATCTAATCTCCTATTGCTCTTTTTGGATAACCCACGCAAGAATCCGGCCGTTTCCGTCAGTGGGTCTGCTGTCCAGCAGCGTTTTCGCTCTGTTTTGGGTCGTTACAGCGTCACCTAACAATTCCGGTAAGTTTAAACGCTTACCCATGTTCTGTTGATGCTTAAAATTAGGTACCCAATGGATTAGGTGCTGTAAATTCTAATATAGCATTGAAATTCTATTCTGCAGCGCCGTCTAAGTGATCGATTGGGTTCGAATCACTGTAAACTTGAATACCCACTGCCCAAGGATCGTTCTAGTGCGTTGTTCGAGGTTGTTGCAACCCGCCTTGCGTGATATCGGGTCCGTTGGGTAAGGTTCAATGCTGTTATTAGTTTTATAGCTTAGGTGATCGATGCCCATTCGTTTTAAGCCTTATAGTTGCTGAATTAGGTGAATTCGGTTGCTGTTCAGCGAGCGTTTGGTCTCAAATATCGTGTTCAGCGAATACCCACAACTCGAAAGACCTTGATCTTGGTTACCCATAACCCGGTGACTTGGGATCTTGGTTGTCGGGTCGTTTCGAACACAAGTCAGCTTGTTCTCAAGGTTGTTTGAGCACTAAGCGGTAAATTCCAGCACCCTTTACCTTCCTTTATTAAGTCTCTAGGGTGTTGTTTATCAATTCCTAACTCATGGTAGTTGTTGCTTGTAGTTGGAGCTCTTTAGGCTCTTCCGGTTGTTCCATTAGTCCTTTAGGATCGTTTAGGAGCGTTAGAGATTCCGGTAAGTAGTTCTTACTTGTTGAAGTCTGCTTGACTGTGTGATGCATGCTAAATGTTTACTCGCTTTATAATTTCTCTTATGTTTCTTGCTTCTCTGATGTATACGTATATATGTATGTTACCGTTGAAAAGCATGACTGTTGTTGCGTGTTGATTGGTTGTAAGCATGTTGGTTTGTTGCATATGAGTTAAGCATGGACGAGAGCATGTGTAGTTGCACGTATATGCTTTGTGGGCATGATGCATGAGTCTAGAAGCATGTTGCAGGGCATATGCATACTAGTAGATGTGAGTTATAGGTCAGGGACCTAAAGTGTGAAAGAAAAGAAAGTTGGGTGAGTGTCAGTGCACCTCGGGTACAAATGGTCGAGGGGTGGCACGTCACCATTGGTTTAAGAGGAGCATCGAGGCCTTGGGTACAAATGGTCAAGGGTCGGTGTGATGAGTCTAGAGAGCATGTGTTGGGTGCCTGGGGAAGGGCCAATACTTTGCTAAGTCATCGGTGCGCCTTGGGTACAAATGGTCAAGGGGCGATGCACAGTTTGAGGCCTTGGGTACAAACGGTCAAGGGTCAAACGCCGAGCTCCGTAGAGAGCATTGTGGCCCTGGGTACAAATGGTCAGGGGACAGTGCGACTCGAAGGATCAGTCTTGGAGAGCCATGTGAGGGCTAAATAGGAGCGTTGAGTGAGCTCGTGGAGCTTGAGTGGTTAGCAAGTTGCATATAGAAAGATGCATGAGTTATGGCTTAGGAGAGTCATTTGTTTTACTAGCTTTTGAGCATGATATTATGTTTACCGCTTTGAAAAGCATGTTGTTTGCGCATGAAAGGCATGTTGTTTGTTGTTTGCTGTTTGATGGCTTCTTAGGTAGGGGCTGCTTACCAGTACCTTAGTGTACTGACCCCCTCCTCTCTCCCCCCAACTACCAGATTTTGCAGGTTATGATGACTGCGTGGACCATGGTGATGCGGAGGAGGCGTATGAGGAGGAACCATAATTAGTATCGATGTTCTTGATTTTATTTTCCTTAGATTTTAGTTAGGGCAGTTGTGTTGCTGTTTTGAAAGTTGTTAGTTTGGTTAGTCCTGATTCATTCTTGTTGATCCCTGGAATAAGTTGTCTCCGTTTTAAAAGAACTCCATTGTTTCATTCAGTTAGTGGTTTAATAAGTTGTTGCGCATGAGGTGTCGTTTCAAGATTTTGCTTAAAGATGTAGTTGGTTTTAGCTAATACTTGTTTATGCGAGATCTGTTTGTCTGTTGGTTCTGTTTATGTTCTGCTGAGCTGTGAAGTGGGAAGTAGTTTAGTATTGCTTGTAGAAGTGTTTTATGCATAGCAGGTTAAAGAAAAATTTTGGGTTAGTCCAATGTACGTCGTTATGCTGCCGAAATTTTCGGTGCTCACGGTTTGTTTTGGTCTAGGAGTTAGTAATGTCGCTGGGTTAGCTTTTAAAATCCTGGGGCGTTACATTAGAGCTGCATCGTGGTTGTTTACTGATGTCTGGAGACTCACATTCAATATTCTTTGTTATTTGATGAATAAAGCCACCATCTCCTCCAGATTATTTTTCTTCTCAGGAGCACTAGATGATGCAAAACCTGGGGGTGGCTACAAAACATTCTTTGTATTCGCATATGAGAAGTTCTCGTGATTGCGCAGACTGGGGTGGTAGAAGTTTGGTACTCCTTGAGCATATGGTCTATTTCCTATGTATTGAACTTCTTCCACATCTTGACCTTCCTTCTTTGAATGACCTTCAGCTAAGGTGGAAATGGACTTAACCACCTCAGATGAAGTCAATTTGTTTAGTGCATTGGTCAGAGATGCCAGTTGTGCTTTCAGTGAACTTGACTCATCCAATTCATATAATCCAACCTTCTTTGTAATTGTTCCTCTCTCCGTCGGCCATTGATAACTGGTTGCCGCCATTTCCTCAAGCAGGTCTTTGGCTTCTGTCACTGTTTTTGAAAGAAAACTCCCTCCTGCTGATGTGTCTAGGACTGTCTTTGTGGAGGGGTTTAATCCATTGTAAAATAACTGTACCTGAAGCCAATCAGGATATCCGTGTTGGGGGCATCGCCTAAGCATTTCCTTGTATCTTTCCCACGCTTCGTACAACTGCTCCTCGTTAAGCTGCCTAAATGTTCCAATTTCAGTCCGGAGCTTGGTAGTCTTAGCAGGTGGAAAAAATTTCGTCAGAAAAGCTTGGGCAAGCTCATCCCAAGTACTAATGCTGCCCGTCTCGACTGATTCGAGCAATTCTTTTGCTTTATCTTGTAGAGAAAATGGAAACAACCTCAATCTTATCTCGTCTGCCAGAACTCCGTTCATCTTCACCGTCCCACATATTTCTAGAAATGATCGCAGATGTGAGTGGGGGTCCTCGGAAGGATGTCCCTTGAACGAGTTATCGCGCGCCATCTGAATCAACCCTGTCTTTAGCTCAAAATTTGTAGCTTGGATTGGGGCGTAGACAATTCAAGAATTCTCGGTGGGAAGAACTGGCTGTAGAAAATCTCTAATTGCCTTGGGAGCTTCCTCTTGGTGGGCCATCGCTTTTGCTAATCTTTTCTCTCTTCGAATGGATCTAAGAGTCCTGTTAATCTCAAGATCTAGCGGAAACAGATCAACCACCTCGTTCCTTCGCATACAATGCTCCCAGACAACCAAAAGAACAAAACAAAAACGAAAATAAAATAATATTCACAAAATGAAAAATATTTACACCTAAATTACTTTTTATCCCTTTCTTTTCGATGTCAAGAAAAATTAATTTTTGCTTAAAAATCAAGCCTCCCCGGCAACGGCGCCAAAAACTTGTTGGTGGTACGATTATCCGCAAGCGCACGGGTCGTGACAAGTAATATAAAATGGTAGTAATACCGAGTATCGAATCCATAGAGAGGCGAAGCGAAACTTAAGCAAATAATTAAAATCTCTTGAGCACTAAAAATACTTAGGCGAAATAATATTTAGGGACCACTTCATGCAATAAAAAAAACTCAAATTCAAGACAATTAACGAAAACAAATTGATCAATCAAAAATAAAATATGGAGAAAGAGTTTTCTTTAAATGGGAAGAGGGGTCTTGAAAATCAATGATTAGCTAAACAGTTGCTATAATTATCCTATCTCATTGCCCAACTAATTATAAACCTAGAATCTCCGTTAATCACATAGGTTCTCCTGTGTGTCCTTAGCGCTATTAAAAATCATTAATTATTACGCTCTGATTCATTTTAGAAATCTAAGTTTAATCAACTAATCCCGGTGTCACAATGGGCAATTAAACTAGTTGCATGGATTATGATCTATCCTAATTTCTCTCCTTTGAGTTTCCATTAAGAATCTAATCATTACACAATTGGCCAGATTGAGTAAAGCATTAAGCACATCCATACAAATAATTAGGACATGGGCAAGAGACAAGAAATTATAACAATATTTGAACTATCATTTCATTTCAAGACCCCAAATTGGGGTTTTAGCTACTCATGGCTAGAATATCCACAATAATTACAAGGGAAAGCATAATATAGAGCATAAAAGGAAAGGAATTGACCGTCGAAAAACCCCTCGCTGACGCTTGGAGCCCCGCTGACTACTCCTTGAGCCTCTAAGATTGCTCCCCCAAAATTCCCAAAATTTTCCCACTAAAAGAATCCTCTCAAAAAGGCTCAAAAGCCTTCAGAGGGGCTCCAAAGGAGCCTAAGGAAGAAAGGAATTGGAATGGTGAATGAGTGATTGATCAATAATGAGGCACCCAAGGGTGCCTTTTTATAGGCCTGGAATAGGGGTAGCGTCGCGACGCTACCTTGCTCAGCGTCGCTACGCTTCTGCGCACGCGGCTTGGGCAACACGAAAGGGTAGCGTCGCGACGCTGTCTACTTAGCGTCTCGACGCTGCCCCAAAATTCCAGATTTTTCAGCTTCCTTTTGGGCTGATTTTTGGGCCTTCTTCTTCATTTCTTTTGGTCATTTCTTCATGGTTGACTTCTTTGGGCCTCCAATTGCTTCAAGCTAGGATTTGGGCTTCAATTGCTTCAATCTTGGCATTTTTTTCTCCCAAAATCACCAACTTTGCTCCTAAGGACCAAATAACAAAATTCATTAAATATATTCATTAAAAACACGATTAAAGCACCAAAAAGCTTAATAAATTGAGACTAAAATAGCGACATTGATTTTTGTTTGAAACGACGCAACAACCAAGATCTCAGGTCATCGGGTTATGGGTAGCCAAAATGAAGGCCTTTCGGGTTCTGGGTATTCGCTGAACACGATCTTTGAGATCAAACATTCGCTGAACGACAACTGAATACACCTAATCCTGCAATTTTGAAGTCGATAACGAATGGGTATCAATTAGAACATGATTTTAAGGCTTAAGACCTAACGGGCAACTCAACTTAAAGCCATCAAGCTTGGAACAACGATGAAACTTACTTAAACGATGAAACAACTCAAATAGCGTGTTAGAACGCTCCTTGGGCAGTGGGTGATCAAATTAAGTGATTCGAACTCAATCAAACACTTAGACGACACTGCAGAATAGGAAATTCATCACCAAACTAAATTTCCAGCATCTAAACACATGGGTATTCTAATTTAAGCTCTAACCATGAATGGGTAAGAGTTAAAACTTACCGAAAACGTTAAGCGACGATGTAACGATCCAAACAGAGTCAAAACACCACTGGACAGAGGCTTCGAGATGCTAGGATGCGAGATCTAATGAATCGAACAATGAGACACTTAGATCGGGCCTTAAACGACTAAGATCGAAGGAAGAGAGAGCTTACCCTCAGTTTTAAGGCTTAAAAACGCAAAAGAGAGGGAGAGATCGTGAAGAAGACGGCACGCAGACGGCTGCTACTGCACTACAGCACGACGACAGCATTCAAGGTAGCGCCAGCAACTGCGAGGTTCTGGCGACAAGGTGACGAGGACACCGGCGGCTGGGCTTCATGGTAACGACAAAGCTAAAGAGAGAGGGAAACATCGGAGAAGAAGCCCATGGGTGGGTGGCAGCTTCAACGCGAGGAAGAATGAGAGAGAGAGAGCGATGGGTCTTCGGGAGAGCGTGGCTGCGCGGGTGAAGGAGAAGAAAAACGAGAAGAAAAATGGGACTAGCGGCTGGAGGCTTCACGGCGAATAAGAGAAACGAAATTTTGAAGTGGGGGGGGGGGCGGGGGCTACTGTTCACGAAAAGAAGGAGGAAAAGATTTATTTTTTTGCTTTAGGGTTTTCTTTCTTTTTCTTTTCCTTTTCTTAAATCAAAATAAATGACCCAAGCCTCATACTTAAAGACTCACTTAAGGTCTAAAAAAAAACCCAAATCAAGTCTTAATCTTATATATAAAAGGGGCTTAAGGAGGAGAATCTTTGCTTTCCTCGTTTGCCCTTATAATTTTAATAAATGTCCATTTTGCCCTTCTATATTTGTTAAAGAGACACAACTCTTTGAGTTAATGTGTCCTTCAATCTTTGTTGATGAGACGCGATTGTTCAAGCAGAGTTAGTTACACATGAGATGCATCCATTCGATGATTAAAATTAAAAAAACATCTTACAAAAAAAAAGGGGTCATTAGTCACTTCTTTCCAAAAAACATATTAACTTTTGAGTTTTTTACTTGTTTTTCGACTCTAATTTCATCACTATTTTGATATGTATAGATTTTGTGTATCAAAATCTATATATATAAATATATATAAATAAAACCACAAAGCACCAATAAAATATAGCGATTGTTACCATTGTTATCCTAAATTCTTAGTTTCAAAAATTACGTCATAAGCTTATATAATTGTAAAAATTACTCTTTTAAATGTACATAATTGTAAGAACGTGGAACTAAAAAAAAAAAAAGATGTAAGATTGTGGTTTTTTACTAGAATTTTTAATTCATTCTCTATTAGTAATAAAGTGAGATTCCCTATTTCTTTTTAAGTGAGCATTTTATCTTTTTAAAAAATTTGTTGATGTCTCGCTTTATTTTACTTAAAATATTATAAATGAAACATATTTTAAAATTTAAGGAATAAAAAAATATAATTTTATGAAAATAAGTACCATATTCATTAAAATTTAAACTCATTTTGATTGAAATATAAGATTTGAATAACATTAAAATATTCTCATATTTAATAATTATTGCACAAATGTTCTCACAAGTGACTTAGTGGATTTTTTTTTATAACTGTTTCCTTGCAATCTTTGTACCATTTCTTTGAAGTCCTATGTAATTTATATTTACCTATTTGGAGGAAGTTCTTCAAGAAAATGTATAGGAGCTATATTTAAATTGTCGAAGTAGTAATGAGAGAACAGGGAAAAACATTTTGATGCCATGATTTCCATTAATTAAGTCCACCTAATGGCACAAAATGATATCCATTCAAGTTCGAAAGGAAACAAATTTCCTGTTATATTATGTTGTGTGATGATGTTAAACAAAACACAAAGAAAAATTGTTCAGAATATTAGAAAATATATTTATAAATATGTAATTTCACATTAACAATTTTTTTCAATGTCAATACAAAAATTCTTATCAAATCACTTGAATATCAAAATTTGTCATCCAAACATACAAAAAATGTTATTTCCAAAGAGGTTATACTTTATTAAATATTTTAGTTTTTTTTTAAAAAAATAAAATAAAATCAACTTATATAATTCTTATGAAATATATTTCTTTCTTTCTTTTTCTCTAGAATACAATCTCGAAGCACACCAATGAATTATCCATGAGATAATAAACTATCTTTATGATGCCACTTTTTATGTTTTATCAATTATAGTTTACAACTATTATATGTATTTTAATTTTAATTATATATCTTTTATTATTTTTTTCTACCTCTTACATTATAGTTTAATGTCAAATATTTACTATTTGAACTAGATGAAAAATATATTTTTTCAAAAGATAACTTTCACCATAAAAAATATATTCCAAACATTTCAAACCACGTGCAAAGTATTTCATATTTATTATTGTAAATGAACATAGAACAAGGTAATATATGTTTTAGACTTCTAGGCATCATCTTTTTTTTTATATTATTTTTAATTTTCAATTAAAAAAATGAAATTTAACGTGCATTGCACGTATTTTTAAACTAGTAAATCTTTAAGGACCTAGCCCAATTTTTATTTTAAATACCAAATGAGAAAAGAAACTCTTGACTTAAAAAGAATTAACCAACTCAAAGCAACCACAAAAAATAATAACTTAAAGAAACCAAACAGGAACTAAAACTCTGAATTAAATTACAATTTAACAGAGTTATTCGTACCTGCAAATGCGGGGCGTTACAATCTCCCCACCTTAAGAACATTCATTCTCGAAAGTTTGCTACTCGAAGAGTTCTGGATATTTGGCTCGAATCTCAGCTTCCCTTTCCCAGGAAGCTTCTTCTACTCTATGGTTCACCCACAACACTTCCACCAAAACAACGATCTTGCTTCACATAACCTTTGCTTTATTGGCTAGGATCTTGAAAGCCTTCTCCACATATGTCAAGTCCTCGTTCAACGACAAGGCTCAGGATTCAACACATGCGGAGGATCAACCTCCTCACATGGATGCATGGAATCCATCATGCACAGTCGACATGGTCGGTGATACGCTAAACTATAAGCAACAGGCTCGATGCGCTCCAAGATCTCATAGGTCCAATGAACCTAGGCTAAGCTTCTTCTCAACAAGCAAAGAACCCTTTTTCCTTGTCATCATGCGCAAGAACACAAGATTACCAATACTGAACACCAAATTCTCGAAAGGTGGTCGCCTAACCACACTGGATGACTGGTCTTGACCCAAATTCCTACTCTTCAAAGCACTTGACACTAGAGGCTTTTTGCTCATCAAGCTACTTACCTCTAGAATCCCAAAGCTTAACTAAGGCACAAGAGGAACAGTTGTTGTGTATGCATAACAAAAAATTTTGGGACGAGTTGTGTTGAACATACAACACTTGAAGCAAAGCTTACTTACGAGTAACCTAACTTCACACTAAGAACTCAAACGGCCTAACGAGATTGAATTCAAACTCGATCTTGCACGACATACAATGAACTTTTATTCGCTGATGCTACTTACACCACATTGGTTGACAATGTTGGGATTGGTGTCCTAAAACTCGTAGATAGTGAATGTTAAACGAATTATATACTTATTCGATAAAGGCGTTATCGAGATTAATTCAATATTGCACATTTAATAAACCCAAATCTAATAAACTGAGATCCATGGCTATAGGATGAACACTTGAGCTTTATGTAGAGACATAAAAGTGGATCAAGCTCGAGTAATAGCCAAAACGGTCTATAGTATAGGGATAGGTCTGGGTACCTTATTCTGGAGACACTATGAGACGCGACCCACTTTATAGATGGTATAGACGATGTGGTCCTAAATCGTCCATGTAAGAGACATGCAAGTGGGGGCTTCCTATATAATGAGTTTGCATAAGACCAGGACCGACAAATAAGTCACTCTCGCTTTATAACATCGTTTACTGACGAGACTGACAATTTCATACGATGACCTAGGTAACTCGATCTTAATCCTAAGCTAACTATGAAATTCTGTTTATTCTTGTTTATCCTTAGATCTGCATAGGTGAGAGTGGCTCAGTATCGCCGACTCAATAAGCCTCCCATTTCAGGGATAGGAACGGGTAGATAGCTTGGGGACATAGTCGTGCAAGAAGGAATTCACTCGTACCCGAATTAGGGATAGTAGAGAGGTTGTTCCCTTAAGTGCTGACTTTGGGGCTTGAACAAAGGGATCCCACCCTCTCATTGGCCTGAGAGGGACTCGACTTATTGGTTGGACCATAAACCAATTGTTCATTAGAGGATCAGTGGGACTTAAGGAACTAGAAGTACTATAAGGGTGAAACTACTTTTTGACATAGCTATAGCTACGAACAACCTGTGAAGGATTGACTTACTAATCATGGTTAAATCAAGTGGACGAAAATATATCTATAGTGTGGGGAGTGCAACTATCAGGCTATAGTGGAGTGTCCCGGTAGTTACGATTGTTGGCTAGCTTGGATAATGAGATTAGCCGGTTAGCCTCGAATCGTTGGAGCCCATGATCTATAGGTCCATTAGGTCCCCCTACTAGCTCATATCGGAATAAAGCCTAGAACAAAAGATAGGAAGCTTTGAATCGTTCAAAATCGGGAAAAAGGGTATTATTGTAAATTGTGTTTGACACAATAATTTAATTATGAAATAAATTAGAAAATGAGAGATGGATTATTTAAAAGTGTTTTGAATACCATATATATGTATTATGAATCATATATAATTCATGGCACTAGGTGTTAAAGATTAATTGGATTAATCATGTAAAAATTACTTGGAATTGTCCCAATTAATTGCCTAGAAATCAATTTCAATTTTGAATTGAAATTGGAATCAATTGCAAGCTGAAAATTCATAATTAAGATTCAAATCATAGTGGATTTAGTGGCATTCCCACTCTTGCATGATAATGCATAGTGGAAAACAACACAACCATGCACTAGATGCATTGTGAATTAAACACCTAGAATCCACTTTGAGTTGCATTTTCACCATGTGTCTAGTGTCATGTAGCTTGTCTTTGCATGGAAGAGGTCTATTTAAGAGCTTGAATCAGATTCAAAGCTTAAGAGAGCCTTTTTCTTACTGTTATGCTGTTGGAATTTAGACTCAAGCTCTCTCATCTCTCATACTTCTCCATTGCTTGATCCTTCAAGCATTCCCTTCCCATTCCCTATCTTATATAGACTCCCACAAGTCGTTCTTGGCTCGGAGAATAGTAGGGAAGACTCGAGAGCTTGTCCAAGGAGCACAGGAGAAGAAAACACCACAAGAAGTTCCTCATTTGTGAGCTACAAAGGTTGGTGTTCTCTAAACTCTTTGTTTTGTCTTTTCTTGAACATGCATGCTTTAGGAGTAAAATTGAATGTGTTAAGTGCTTCCGATCTTTAATTGCTTCCGCATGTATTATATGAACACCTTCAATTGGTATCAGAGCATGATTAGAGCACTTAATTTACATTAATTTTCCTGTGGTGGATACCATTCTGAAAAAGAATTTTTCTGGGTGCTAAAGTTGAGTTTTCTGGTTTGGCAATTTTTTGAGCTTTCAATTCTTCATAAAATTTTAATTGCTCGGAAATGTAAGAGCATTAATGTGTGTTCTAGAGTCTGTAATTTTTATAGAGTCAATAGAGTCCATATAGGCTGTAAAATCGAAGAAAACTGGAGAAGACGCAAGAAGAAAACAGTAAGCAGTAGCTGCTGGTCGCGAGAGAGTCTGTTGAAGTTTTCATCTAGGCGCTGTTTTTCCTAGATCCGGTTCGGTCCAACTGTGTTTTTGGGGTTCGATTCGGTCTGGAGAAAGTCGGTTCAACGACTTTTGATTCATTTCAAGCCTGGTTCAATCCTTGCAGGGTCGGTTCGGGGTGGTTCGAGATTCTTGGGATAATTACAAGCATTTATTTATAATTATTATTGTAATAATTAGTTATTTGCTTGTTTAAAATTGCCAAACCAATCCACTTTAGGTGTTTTTTAATTTATTTATGCATTGTGAATGTATAATTAAATTGATTGATTGTATGTGCATTATGAGCATGCCATATAGTTTGAAATCCAACCATAAGAAAACATGATCATGCATTAATTCAATTGTTATAAGAGTTATAATAGTTAATGAATAGAATCCACAAAACCTATAACAAAGAGTTGCATGCTAACATAGGATCTTAGGATCTTGTCATTCTTTAAATGGTTTAAAATGAAATAGATCTAAGATCGCCTTTTCTAATAGGATTAGAAATATGTCTTAGTTTTTAAAATAGTTTTAAAATTCGAGTAAGTAGGACATAAGACCTTGGTTATAAGGGAACTCTCCCGGCAAATGGTTCAGAACCTGAGTTGAATTAACAAAAGTCTTACTAGCATGCAATGTCACTAGGTTATTAAAAGAGTTTAATTCACCTAGACATCTAGTGTAAAGACCTTGTTTAATAAGGCATATACTTAGATTCATTTAGCCGGAATTTACCTAAGTAATAGACCCTAAAACTTTACAACACTTTAGTGGGAGGAAAAGTATAGAAACAAAATATTCATATTAAGTTTCTACTCTCATGTTCCCCTAGTTCACACCGTGAGATCCATGCTTGGCCTCCAGACGCCCTAGGAGCTGACCCCAACGGATGGTGTTTGCATGGGTTAATATCAAGGTGAATGGGGAAAGTGTTCATAGTAAGTGGGAGAAGGAAACGTGTCAAATGTATCCTGCGGTCTCCATCACTTGGTTGCACCGTGAGATTCCTATGCTCTGCCTGCGAGTCGCCCTGGGAGCGATCACCCTACGGAGGGCTTGCGCATGGGATTCGGAACAACAGAAACTCCAGAAATGGATAGGGTCTCCTAGGGCCATTCCCAACATTAGCTCTTCCCTACGGTGGCATTGTTGGGGCCACCCTCTGTGATCTTAAAATGATGGGTAACACTTACAAGATTGTCTTGACCAAATAAACGTTAGCTAAAAACTATTGGAGTTAGAGTTATTCTTGGAATAGTATTTGGTCGAGATTGTCTCGATTCAGAGGAGAAGTAGCTGACTGCCCTACGGTAGCAGTTATTCTAAACCCCTGAAGTACCGTTGTAAATAAATCAATTGTATATATGGGTCGATGATTGCTTTTGCTAAAATCTGGTTGGATAATATGATTAATGGGTTTAGTGCATGATTCTAATAGAGATTAATTTGTCTGTTTCAGCAATATGTCGAAAAACGTATGTGCTTTGTCACATGCCAAATTACACGGTTTAGTACAAACGACTAAGAATATTAACTTAAACACTAAACACGTGGCAAAGAATTTAGGTTTGGTCTCATTTGAGGAATGTCCTCAAAACAACTGCATGGCCAAGAAAAACATAATCCATGTCTCTAAATGCGATTTATTAGTCTTGGAAACGTGTTTAGTGGAAAACGACGATTCTGCCTGGATACTCGATTCAGGTACCACTAATCACGTATGTTCTTCATTTCAAGGAATGAATTTGGGCTTCTAATTCATTCTTCTTGGCTTTTTGGACTCGGATCTTCAATGTAATTCTCAAAATTGCTCACAAAGCCTCCAAAATCATCCAAAATCTCTTAAAATTCTTATTTTTCTTATTTGACTCGGTTTTCTGAAATTTAAACAAAAAATAGCATTAAAGCACACAATTCAAGCATAAAACTAGCTAAAATTAATAGGAAAATGATGACATTTTTGCATGTCATCATTGTTGACGAGTCTTCTTCGCACCTAACCGGTTGTTTTGACCCTGAAACTGACTGGGCAACCTTCCAACACCTATTTCGCAGCTCCTCAACCAACTTCTACACTATATAAGCTCGGGATTCAAAGTCAAATTCAAGCATAACTCGCTTGGAAGAAAAGGGTGGTGACAGAACCCTTGCTCGACGCCAATGTGTAGGGATGCCCGAGGTCATTCTTAGATGACCAAATTCTAACCTGAGAGAGATTTAAACATCAAACCTTCTGGTTTGTAGAGAGTTTCACTCATTCCCACTTGTAAAAGCGAGAGAGTGGAGTGTCTTAGCAAACTCTAGAAGGATTAAGTAAATAGAAAAACCCATAATATTTAGCTATCTCTGATGTGCAATTTGCTTACCGCAAGTGTACGGGTCAAGTAATAATATAGTGTTTTCGTGTAAACGAGTGTCGTCCTCTGGATTGGATTTTTAAGTAAATCAAGTATTGTGAATTATCTTGCCCAATTTTATTTAGGGATCAAAAAGTGATGAATGAATGATAAGAAAACCAAATCAAAGCAAGTAAAAAGTGTGGAATTTCAATTGGGAAAACTACTTAGGGAATTGATTTCGCCGATTTAGTTTAGGATTGATTTTAAGGAATAAGTTATTATGCACAATGGAATTATGAGCCAAAGACCCTTTAATCACAACTACCTCTCCCGAGTATAATTGATTCTCATGCAAATTAACCAACTTGATATCCCTATCTAAGTTTATTAATCATGCAAGGCAATGAGATCTTTCAACCAATTCTAAAGTTAATCTAAAACCGTCACGAAATAGAAACTAAACTTTAGTCATGCAATCTTGAGTAAGTCTAAATCAAATCCCCTCTCCCGAGCTAGATTCGAAACTTAAATCATCCAACTAATGGCCAATTAATTGAAAGCATTAAATCAAGATTACAAACATAATACCATTGCACAACTCAAACCATAAATCAATCCATAAACACAATCAACTACATCAATCCCTAAGCTTACAAGTTTAGCTACTCGTGATCAAAATTACAAGCTCAACTAAACATGTAAAAGCCATAAGAATCTAACTAAAGTGAGGGAAAGAAGAATTAAACTTGTTGTAGGCCGAGACCGAACGTCCCCGTCACGATCCCCACGAACAATGGGTTGATTTCCGAATTTTTCCCTTTGCTTCAGCCTTGAATTCCTCTGTTTTTCCTCTGTTTACGGCTCCAAAAAGTCCCAAAATTGGTTTTCCCAAAAACCTAGCCGAAAGGATGCTTAAATAGCAAAAT
Source organism: Luffa acutangula (assembly GCA_036850905.1). NCBI lineage: Eukaryota > Viridiplantae > Streptophyta > Magnoliopsida > Cucurbitales > Cucurbitaceae > Luffa > Luffa acutangula. The sequence goes on from CM072087.1 coordinate 23,357,884, forward strand.
TTCGTCGTAGCGTCGAGACGCTGTCAAGACAGCGTCGCGACGCTGTCGAGATCCGCATTTTTGGAAATTTTGTCGATAGCGTCGCGACGCTGGTCCTAGCGTCGCGACGCTATGAATTTTTTTTTTTTTTTTTTTTTTTTTTTTTTTTTTTTTAAGATTGGAAGCTCCATTTGACTCCAATTGATGAATTAAGCTTCAAGCACATACTTCCTACAAATAAAACATAAGAATGCATAAATTTGGGCAAATAATTGAAAAAGACTAGCTTAATTAATCAGAGAAAAATAGCTAGCTATGCTCGCTATCAAATACCCCCAAACTTAAGCTTTTGCTAGTCCTCGAGCAAACTAAAAATTAAGCATACAGTAGAAGAATGGATGCAATAATCATAACTCAATCCTTAAGGCTCAAAGGTCAATAGTCAAGCAAGCAAGAGACATGCACATAAGGACCAATGAGGGAGACAAATTAAAATTTTTCCAAAATTAACTTGCACAAGCGAGATCTAACTCAACGAGACCAGACTCTACTAGCCCGGGATTGGATTATTAAACTCTCAGCTCATCTTCCCTCTACACTGGCACTAAGGTTTCACTAATGAGTTAATGGAACAAATTAGTTTGTTTTTCTCCAAACTTAGGTGCTTATAATTAACAATTTAATTAAGCATGTATATGTGGCACTAGCTTTCACACACCCATTGCAGGGACCCTTAACCTGAGTTTTCTCTGGTTGGCCTAACTGATCACAACAGGGGTAGCTCTTTTTGCCTAAACATTATTAAACATTGCAAACTGTGCACAGGCCATGGCATAATAATTTTCTTTTCAACAGTAACAACAAGAATGATTTTTCTTTATGAGCATAAATAGCATATATTCTTTTCTTTCCTCCTAAGCAAGATCAAACATGCTAATTTGCAAAACATTAACTTTTTAGCTCTTCCCTACACCTATCGAGGTGACAACAAGCATATGAACCCAATAATTCGCTCCTAAGCATTCAAATCCAAGTCAAGCCAAGACAGATACTCTACTCATGCAAGCCATCTCCTAGAAAAATTTTAAAAAGTCTCCCTTTTTGGGCACTTATGCTTACATCTCATCACAAGCTTGAAAATTGACAAGAAAGCCTATCCTAGGACATCATAATCATGCAAAAGTAGCATCCAGAAAACAACCATATGCATAATTCAAAGAAAGCTCAAAACTATAGCCCGAACTCAGATGCTCAAGGGCTCCACAAACATGCTAATCCACCCCCAAACTTAAAGTATGCATTGTCCTCAATGTATAAAGAAAATAAGGCATACACAAGCATGAGACCAATGAACGAATGAAAGGAGTGAACAATACTGCCCTGGAATGATGATGACTTTTTGACTGAATGCTTGGACTCTTGAAAGCTTGAAAGCAAAGGAGAGGAAGAAAACAAGACCTACAAAACAAAAACAAACAATAAATCAAAAACAAAAGGGGAAACACACTAAACTTACTTGGGTTGCCTCCCATAAGCGCTTGTTTAACGTCATTAGCTCGACGTGCTCGTGCAGTCTGTCAAGGCACATAAAAATTCTCGTATTTCTTTGGACCCTTCTTTCTTGAATCAATAAAACTCACTATTGCTAGTAAGCTTACCAGCTTCTCATGGGCCCCTGAAATAGAATTATTTTTGGTATTTTTGAATAAAAGAAGCATAAAAGGAGAAATATCAAAATAAAGAGACTCTGACTCTAAAACTGACTCGTGAGAATAGAAAAAAGAACAATCAAAATCTATGAAGGATGGAGAAGATAAAACAGACGAAGGTTTTTCAACCTCAAACTCTACCTCCTGAACTTCCTCTAACATTACAATCTCATTTTCTTTTTTCTCCTCACAACCATGTTCTTGAAAGGTGCTCAAACTCTCCAATTCGTCCCCATTATTCATGCAAATCACCCCTAACTGCTCATCCTCATCAAGATCGAAAGAACTACGCTCATGAATGAGTGCCAATGAATCATCTACCACATGACTCACTAGACAACTTATGGAAGTGGATCCCACCTCACTAACTTCCTGTGGAGCTTGAAGTCCTCTTATGATTTCGTCAATTTTTAGACTCCTCGCTCTAGACTCCTCTATATAATTTTGAATTATGCTTTCCAAGGAAGAATTTTCATTTAAAGGGGTATAACTTGAAGATGAAAAATTGGAATATGGTGTTGAATAAAAAGCCATTCAAATCAATTAAAGCAACAATGGTAATTAGGCTTTCAATCAAACAATAACCTAACAAGAACACATGACAAAGACTCAATTTAAATAAGAAAAATATAATCTAGAAAAGGAAAGAATATAAACTAATATGGAATGCAAAAATAGATATGGAAATAAATAAAGAAAGAAAGGAAAACAACTAATCTAAATATGGAAAATATAATCAAGAAAAAGAAACAAAATAACCTAATATGGAATGCAAAAATAAATATGACAAAATGCAACTAAGGAAACTAATCTAAAAAGGAAAAACAAGAACAAATCAAGAGAAAAGATTACACAACTAAAAGGAAACTAACCTAAAAAAATCAAATATGGAAACAAGAACAAATAAGGAAAAAAAATGCAACAAACCTAAAAAAGTAACAATACACCCTAAATTAAGATCAAGCAATTTTTCCACAATATCAATCTAACTAAATGTGCCATTCCCCGGCAACGGCGCCAAAAACTTGATGTGCAATTTGCTTACCGCAAGTGTACGGGTCAAGTAATAATATAGTGTTTTCGTGTAAACGAGTGTCGTCCTCTGGATTGGATTTTTAAGTAAATCAAGTATTGTGAATTATCTTGCCCAATTTTATTTAGGGATCAAAAAGTGATGAATGAATGATAAGAAAACCAAATCAAAGCAAGTAAAAAGTGTGGAATTTCAATTGGGAAAACTACTTAGGGAATTGATTTCGCCGATTTAGTTTAGGATTGATTTTAAGGAATAAGTTATTATGCACAATGGAATTATGAGCCAAAGACCCTTTAATCACAACTACCTCTCCCGAGTATAATTGATTCTCATGCAAATTAACCAACTTGATATCCCTATCTAAGTTTATTAATCATGCAAGGCAATGAGATCTTTCAACCAATTCTAAAGTTAATCTAAAACCGTCACGAAATAGAAACTAAACTTTAGTCATGCAATCTTGAGTAAGTCTAAATCAAATTCCCTCTCCCGAGCTAGATTCGAAACTTAAATCATCCAACTAATGGCCAATTAATTGAAAGCATTAAATCAAGATTACAAACATAATACCATTGCACAACTCAAACCATAAATCAATCCATAAACACAATCAACTACATCAATCCCTAAGCTTACAAGTTTAGCTACTCATGATCAAAATTACAAGCTCAACTAAACATGTAAAAGCCATAAAAATCTAACTAAAGTGAGGGAAAGAAGAATTAAACTTGTTGTAGGCCGAGACCGAACGTCCCCGTCACGATCCCCACGAACAATGGGTTGATTTCCGAATTTTTCCCTTTGCTTCAGCCTTGAATTCCTCTGTTTTTCCTCTGTTTACGGCTCCAAAAAGTCCCAAAATTGGTTTTCCCAAAAACCTAGCCGAAAGGATGCTTAAATAGCAAAATTTCGTCGTAGCGTCGAGACGCTGTCGAGATCCGCATTTTTGGAAATTTTGTCGATAGCGTCGCGACGCTGGTCCTAGCGTCGCGACGCTATGAATTTTTTTTTTTTTTTTTTTTTTTTTTTTTTTTTTTTTTTTTTTTTTAAGATTGGAAGCTCCATTTGACTCCAATTGATGAATTAAGCTTCAAGCACATACTTCCTACAAATAAAACATAAAAATGCATAAATTTGGGCAAATAATTGAAAAAGACTAGCTTAATTAATCAGAGAAAAATAGCTAGCTATGCTCGCTATCAATCTCCTTTATTTCCAGCTCTTGAATCTTTTCATTATTCTGTATTCTCTATATTCTTATTTCAATGAAAATGTGTTCATTTGCTTTTTATCCCATCATGAGTATCTAAATCCCGTTGAGGGGTTCAATGTGGTGAATTCCCTTATGGTTTAATGACTTGAAAGTGTTTTATTTGCTTAAGTTGTGTTTAATGTATGTCATTTTTTATTGATTATCACTCTAATCTTACCGAGTTTAACTTGGTCACTTAGACTTTGCATTCTATGTGAGTTTGATCTCGAAAGGGACAAACGATATCGATTCTCATAAAGGTTATATAGAAGAAAAAGCTCGAAAGAGATTGCTCGGCGGTATAGGGCAAGCTGCCTAAGGCACCCTATATCGACTATATGGTTATAGGTTGCATTCGTGAACTATCTATGTCGGACTCGGGTCACATAAATGTGCATAACGGTACTGGCTTAGCCTTCTAACGATTTTTGGGAACAAGGGCCAAATAGGAGTTAAATCTGACCCAATGCATTGAATACAATTAACTTAGATATTGCATGACTATGGTTATTGCCTTAGGGATGAATCCATGACGAATACCTCGTTTGTTTATTATTGTTATTCTTTATTATTTATTAGCACGTTTTATTAATCTTTTCAAAAACCCAATCAATCAACTTATTTTCTTTGGTTACCTTTTCAAATGGAATCATTTGAGCAGTTTCTTCATCAAATCTGAATTTCCAATTTAGTCCTCGTGGGATCGATACCCTTGGAGTACTTCTAAGGTTTTTTATTACTACGTGCGACAATATATACTTGCACTTAAGTGTTAGCTAAATTATTATTTATTATTTCATTTATCATCTCATTTCACATCCATCTATTCAGCTGACGATGCACCAGGCACAAGAGGAATAGTTGATGTGTATGCTTAACAACAACTCTTGAAACAAGTTGTCTCGATCATACATCACTTGAAGCAAAGCTTGCCTATGAGTAACTTGACTTCACACCAAGTACTCAAACGACCTAACAAGATTGAATTCAAACTCTGATCTTGCACTACGAACAAGAAACTTCTATTCCCTGATGCTACTTACACCACATAGGTTGTCAATGTCAACTAAAACATTGAGATAGACACTTTACAACTCACCATCAAGAACTTAAACACAACTTCCACCTACAGAAGCTTCATCGACAACTTCACAAACTCTAAACCCACGTAGTTGGTAAGTTTCAACCACCAACTTCAGATAGGCATTACTAAAGAAGGAACGACGACTCCAAAACAGCTTCCGCTGCCAACTCTTTTTTTTTTCAACCCATCCTTCCTAGCATGGCTACGAGGTGACACTGACACCACCGTTGGCACTTCCTTATAACTGCATACCAAGGTAACTTTGTCGTGACGACAACTGATTCTCAATATCTCCTTGGCTTGGATTGAGGTCTCACTGCGTGAGGGAAATGCTCTAACTCTTTATTCATGAAACCCAAGCAGCGCCAAGGCTATCCATGAGTCCGAAGACATAACAAAAGCTTGCAACGTTCAATCAAACTTGGATTCTTAGGCATCCTTGGAATGACGATTCCTTGACCTTCACTAGATAGACTAGATAAAACTATCCTAAGGAAACCTTATGCTAATCTCAAAGGAATTTCTCAACTCCTTGGAACTAGGCAACACAAACAGAGCCTTGAAACGAACTAAGGAATAGAGAATCTAAGCACTACAGAACATCCATAACAGTTGCAAAGCTATTTTAGCCCGTAGACCTCACAGCAAGCCTGCAACACTCAAACCTGGTTTTGAAAGCAACCTTGGAACAATAATTTCATGATCTCAACTTAAAAAGCTAAATCACAAAACTATTCTGGGAAGATATTTTTCCCTTGAAGCTAGCCCATACAAAGGGGTTCGCCAAACTTCACCTATTACAAGGAAACTAACTTACTAGCTTTCACTAACTTCATAGGAAACGAAAGATTTGACAAATGTAGAAAAACATACTAAAGCAAGACTAAGATCCCACATCACAAATAGATTCAGATGACTAAGCACCAAAACAAGAAAGGCAATTCCAGAGCAATAAATAACCTCGAGGAAAGAGCACTAGCTTGGAAATAGGAGGTGAAACTGACTCCCCACCTTAGGTACTTTCCTCTTCTCCAGATTCGCCATCGTAGAGCTCTGGATACTCGGCCTTGAGTTCTTCATTCAAAATCCAAGGCATCAACTTCGAGATATTGAAGCAGGGCTTCTACCTTCGAAGTTCATTCTTCAACAACTCTCAAATATTAAGGCTGGCTATCAAATGATAGGGGCCTTGCTTTCTTGAATCTTCAAAAGAACTGAGCTTCTCGTCTATGAGCAGGGAGTTGGTTCACACCAAGGTGCTCCAAGTTGCTTTGGATTGCATTGTCAATCAAAGCTTGCAATACATCAAATGTCAACATCGCTTGAGGCATCAAGAGATAAATAGGGGAATTCACCTCGGGGCGCAAATTTAACTTTAGGAATGATAGAAAAGCCAGAATGACCACTTTTCCAACTCCCACTAGAACTCATCGCTAAGAGAGGGAACAAGGAACTCACTGAAAGAACTCTTCTAAGAATCAAGGATAGGAAGGACTAACCTCAACTAAGGAACCACCTAGATCTGAGAGCACGCAACAAGCGTAAAGAAACAAGCAAATTATCTAGGAACTATGGCAACATCCTAATCCTACTACCAAACAAAAGGCATGCAACAAAACAAGCTATCTAGCCACCTAAAGGGAACATCCTAGGCCTAGCTTCTAACTGTTGGGTTTTATGCCCTAAAACTCGTAGATAATAAATGAAACAAATTCATCGATCTCAATAAAGTGTTATTTCAGTGATTCAGTAATTTGGTTATTGAATAATCGAGTTTCCATTAATAAACCCTAAATCCAATAAACTAAGATCCAAGGTTGTTTAAATGAAACTTGGACTAGTATGTGGGGACATACGGGAATCAATGTCCAAGTAACAACCTAAAAGGTCTATAGTATAGGGATAAGGTTGGGTACCTTATCCTAGTGACACTATGTGATACGACCCACCTTGTATTCGATACAGATGCAATGATCCAAAGCATCCATGTAGGAGACATGCGGGTGGGAGTATCCTATGCAACGAGTTTGCATAAGACAGGACCGCGAAATAGTAACCACTAGATGTAACGTCGTAAACTAGTTTAGGTTTCTATTTCAATAGGATGACCTAGGTAACTCAATCTCAATCCTGAGTCTGTTATGAACCCCTTTCAGGAGGGATTGTCCTTAGATTTGTATGGGTGAGAGTGGCCAGTTCGTCGACTCAATAATCCTACCATTTCAGGGGCAATACCGAATGGGGGCTGGGAACATAATAGTACAAGATGGAATTCACTCCTTCCCCTATTGGGGTAAGTAGATGTGTGTTCCCTTAAGGGCTGATTTTAGGGCTTGAACAAAGGCACGTCGTCTTCTCCTAGCCCGAGAGGAACTCTTGTTTAGTGGTTGGACCCTAAACAACTTGTTCATTAGAGGAATCAGTAGTACTTAAGGAACCAAAGGTAACCCAGGGGTAAAACGGTAATTTGACCCAGTTGGTGTTATGAACACACGTGAAGGATTGACTTACTGCTTGGTCAATATCCATGGACACAGAAATATTCTACAATGAGAAGAGTGCAGTTGTTGGTCTTTAGTGGAGTGACCCACAGTTAACGAATGTTGACTAAACTTGGTCAATGAGTTTGGCCAATTAGTCTCGTATCGTTGGAGCTTATGATCTGTAGGTTCATTAGGTCCCACTGGTAGCTCATAAAGAGACTTGAGGCAATTAAGTATAAATTGTAAATTGAAAGTGTTCAATTTATTTGGGGAATTGTAAAATGTATATTGATGCATTATAATATAAAGTTTATGAAACTTTATAATATAATTTTTGAATTAATTTCAAAAATTAATTCTTGAGAGAAAATATTTGAAAGAGTTCAAATAAATTTAATATGAATTGGATACATAATAATTTTAATTTTAATAAAATCCCTAAGATTAAATATATGATATTTAATTGGGAAAATTAATTAATTATGAAATTAATTAATTATTTATTAAAATTGGAGATTTTTTCCTATTAAGAAAGAAAATATTTGAAAGAGTTCAAATAGATTTAATATGAATTGGATTCATATTAATTTTAATTTTAATAAAATCCCTAAGATTAAATATATGATATTTAATTAGGGAAATTAATTAATTATTTATTAAAATTAGAGACCTTTTCCTATTAGGAGAATGTCTTCCTTTTCCTATTAGGAATAAGGTCTTGGCCTTTACCTATAAATAGCACCCCTAGGGTGGGGTGAAAGGTATCCCATTCATTCTCCTACTCTCAGAGAATTCTCCCAAAGGCTCCCACAAGTCTCCTGCCTCTAGAAGTCTCAGAGTCATACCGGTGTAACCATAGTGGTGGTGTTCGCACTAGTTCGTGATTAATTCACAAGTAGTTGGTGAATTTAATCTGAGTCGTCAACGAGAGTAAGTAATTTGTTACTTTATAAATTAGATTTAGATCTAATATTTTTGTATGCGTAACCTTAATATATATTTAGAATAGTTCTAATATTATTGCCAATGTATTGGTATTTTAGATTAAACAAAATTAATTAAGAATCGGTCCCAATCACGCTTCCGCTTTACGAAATTATGGAATTCCAATCCTTCAATTGGTATCAGAGCCGATCGTAGATCTAATTTTGTTTCTCTAAAATTTGCATTGGCTATTGGTGGGATTGATTAATGCATAGTGTATGTATGGTTTGCATTGAACTGTTTAGGTTAATTTTATGGCCATAGATTTTACTGTTTTTTATGTGATTTGATCATGTAAGGGCCCGATGTTTCGGGTATTTTATGTAAAATCGAGTCCTATGTAAGTCCGGGTCTAGAATAGGTTTTTATGAGATAAAAATCGGAGAAATTGTGACGCTAACACGATTACAGCACGCGTTAGAAATTCGCAAATAGGACGATTCAAGGCTGTTGAGCTGTTCGGTTCACGCGATCTGGCTGGGCTGGGACTAATTTGGTCCGGTTCAACTGGAATTTTGCTCGATTCGTGGTTTTCGTAGCTGGTTCGAAGTGGTTCGGGTCGGTTCAAGCGGTCTAGACCAATATTTGGAGCTGCAGAAGGATTTTTAGGATAGAATTTAGTTATAATTATTGCAATTTATGCTTTATTTTATCCTAGGGGTCAAAATTAACCAGTTCAATTGCTATTTATTTGCTTTATGGATGTCATATAACTTAAATTCCCACTATAGGTTAAGCAAGTTTTCATGCATATTTATGTTATAATTGTTATAATGTATGATAATTATGCATGAATTTAAATTTCATGAGTTATTTAGTATAATTGCTGTATTAAATATATGAAATTGGAAAAGCATGATGCTTGACATTAATTAGATAAATATAATTGTTATATTTTATTAATGTAGCATGCATGCTTAGGATTATTTTCATGAAAATTAATATAATTAGTTATATTATGAATGAGAATAATCAATATATATCAATGCTTGTTTTCATGTATGATTTAAAATAAATTGTTATGTTAATTAAATGAAAATGGAACAACATGGAGCATGACATTAATTAGATTAATATAAGAGTTATATTATATTAATGTAAAATTTCATGTAATTTAATTTCGTGGATGTTTAATTAATATAATCGATATTAATTAAATGAAATTGAAATTGCATGAGGGATGACACCACCTTAGATTAATATAATCGTTATATTATCGTTATCGGTGTCATAATAATATGGTGTTTAATAATTAGAATATGATTGTTATTTTTCCAACACCATAGAAGCATGTTATAGGGCTAATCATTAAAATTTTATAATAAGTTATAAAATTGATTAGAAACTGTCAACCTATAACAAAGAGTTGCATGCAAACATAGGACCTTAGGTTAAAATGAATTAATTTTAAAATGTTTAAAATTAATTAGACCTAAGCTCAATATAATTGTAATATGATTAAAATTATTTTCTTACTTAGAATTATAAATAGTTTTTATTGACTAAGTAGGAAAAACATTACTATGATTATAAGGGAACTCCACCGGTAAAGTTCTGTCTAAGGCTGTGGGTACTTAAGATGACGGTTTACAGAACACCTCCTACTTGGGAACTAACCCGGAATACCGGAGTTGAACTAATCATAGCTAAATGTTAGCATGCAATGTCAGTAGGTTTATTAAAAGTGTTTAATTCACCTAGATCTTTAGAGTAAAGATTTATCATAACTATTGGTTATAAGGGAACTCTACCGGTAAAGTTCTGTCTAAGGCTGGAGGTACTTAAGATGACGGTTTACGGAACACCTGCTACCTGGGAATTGAGCCGGAACTTGAGTTGAATTAACCATAGTTATATTAGCATGCAATGTCTCTAGGTAATTAAAAGTGTTCAATTCACCTAGACATCAGAGAAAAGACCTATATATATATAAAAGTTATATACAGGCATAGACTTAGATAGATTCACTTAGCTGAAATTTACCTAAGTAATAGACCCTATAATTATAAAAAATACTTAGTGGGATGAAATATATCAAAACAAGATTTTCATAAATCAAGTTTTGCTCTCACGTCCTCAAAGGTTCACAACGTGAGGTTCATGCTTGGCCTCGAGTCACCCTGGGAGTGACCCCCTACGGATGGTGTTTGTATGGATTAATATCAAGGTGAATGAGGGAGTATTTTATAGTAAGTGGGAGCAGGACACGTGTCAACGTATCCTACGGTCTCCTCCATTAGGTTGCACCGTGAGATGCCCATGATTTGCCTGCGAGTCGCCCTGGGAGCGATCACCCTAAGGAGGGTTTGATCATGGGAGTCGGAACAATGCAAACTCCATAAATGGATAGGGTTTCTTAGGTCCATTTCCAACTTTGACTTTCCCTACGGTAGCATTGTTGGGGCCGACCTCTGAAATCTGAAAAATGGAGGGTCACACTTACGAGAAATTGTTAAGGTGTTAATAATTTCCTGACCGAAAAACGGTAGCTAAGAACTATTGGAATATGAGTTATTCTGGGAATAGGGATTGGCTGAGATTGTCTCAATTCAGAGGAGGAGTAGCTGACTACCCTATGGTAACTGTTATTCTAAACCTCTGAAGTGTCGTTGCAAAATGAATGTTTATTCTATGGGTTGATCATTACTTTTGCTAAATTTATTGGATTAAAATAATAATATTATTTTGTGTAATGGGTTAATGCAACAATACTTATTAAGTTAATTTGATTGTTCTATCAGCAATAAAACGTTCTCTGTATGCCTCAAATAACGCCAATTACAAAACTTGTATTTCTAATACAACTAAGAAAATGAACTTAAACACTAAATGTGTGGAATTGGTCTTAACTAAGGACGGTCCTCAAGCCCATATGTCTAATTTATCCGAAATTGTTCATGATAAATATGACATAGACTGCTTAGCACATGTCAATGTAAAATAAATTTGATTTATTGATCATTGAAACATGTATAGTGGAAAATGATGATACAACCTGAATCCTTGATTCAGGTGCCACTCATCACGTGTGCTCTTCCTTTGAGGGAATGAGCTCCTGGCAACAGTTAGATGCTGGGGAAATGACTCTAAGAGTTGGGACTGGAGAGCTCATTTCAGCTAAAGTAGTGGGAGATATTAAAATGTTCTTCTCCAGGGAACGCTATATGTTATTAGATAACGTATATATAGTTCCCAGAATAAAAAGAATTTTGATCTCTATTTCTTGTTTGCTAGAACAAGGGTATTTAGTGTCCTTTTTTGTGAATAAAGCTTTCATTACTAAAAGGGGTGTTGATATATGTTCTGCAAAAATGGAGAACAATTTGTATGTCTTAAGACCAATAGAGTCTAGGGAGATTTTGAACAATGAAATGTTTAAAACAGCTGAGACTCAAACAAGGCAAAAACTTTCTCAACATACCTATCTTTGGCACTTGAGACTTGGTCACATAAATCTCAATAGGATTGGGAGATTGGTTAAGAACGGACTTCTAAGTCAGCTAGAAGATGGTACTTTACCACCATGTGAGTCATGTCTCAAGGGTAAGATGACCAAACAACCTTTTACTAGAAAAGGTTATCGTGCCAAGGAGCCCTTAGAACTCGTACATACGGATCTCTGTGGTCCAATGAATGTAAGAGCTCGAGGAGGGTATGAATATTTCATCTCTTTTATAGATGATTATTCAAGGTATGGTTATTTATACCTAATGAGTCATAAGTCTGAAGCCCTTGAAAAGTTCAAGGAGTACAGGACTGAAGTTGAGAACTTGTTAGGTAAGACCATTAAAACACTTCGATCTGATCGAGATGGAGATTATTTGGACTTAAAATTCCAAAACTATTTGATAGAACATGGAATATCATCCCAACTCTCAGCACCAGGTACACCTCAGCAGAATGGTGTATCTGAAAAGAGAAACAGAACCTTGTTAGACATGGTTTGATCTATGATGAGCTATGCTCAATTGCCTAGTTCTTTTTGGGGTTATGCAGTAAAGACTGCAGTTTATATTTTGAATGTTGTTCCCTCAAAGATTGTTTCTGAAACACCATTTGAGCTTTGGAAAGGGCGTAAAGTTAGTTTACATCATTTCAGAATTTGGGGCTGCCATGCACATGTGTTAGTAGCAAACCCAAAGAAATTTGATTCACGTTCAAATGTATGTCTATTTGTAGGCTACCCAAAAGAAACAAGAGGTGGATACTTCGTTGATCCAAAAGAAAATAAAGTGTTTGTATCGAAAAATGCTAATTTCTTGGAAGAAAACCACGTTAAAGAACACATACCACGCAGTAAAATTGTGTTAAGTGAACTTTCTGGTAAAGCTACAAATAAATCAACAAGAGTTGTTCATGAGGTTGAACTTTCAACAAGAGTTGTTGATGAACCTAGTTCAGAGGTTGGACCTTCAACAAAAGTTATTGATGAGCCCAGTACATCTGGTCAAGTCCATCCTTCTCAAGAGTTGAGAATGCCTCGACGTAGTGGGAGGGTTGTTATTCAACCTGAACGCTATCTAGGTTTAGCAGAAACTCCAACTGTCATAACTGATGATGGGGTTGAGGATCCATTGACCTTTAGACAGGCAATGAATGACGTGGACCATGACCAATGGGTAAAAGCTATGGACCTAAAGATGGAGTCTATGTACTTCAATCAAGTCTGGGATCTTGTAGACCTGCCTGAAGGGGTTAAACCCATAGGATGCAAATGGATCTACAAGAGAAAACGAGACGCAGCTAGGAAAGTACAGACTTTCAAAGCTCGACTTGTGGCAAAGGGTTATACCCAAAAGGAGGGGGTGGACTATGAGGAAACCTTCTCCCCAGTTGCCATGTTAAAGCCGATAAGAATTCTCTTGTCCATTGCCACCTTTTATGATTATGAGATTTGGCAAATGGAAGTCAAGACTGCTTTTCTGAATGGCAATCTTGATGAGAACATCTTTATGTCTTAACCAGAGGAGTTCGTTGCTCAAGGTCAGGAGCAAAAAGTTTGCAAGCTTAGACGATCCATTTATGGGTTGAAGCAAGCTTCCAGATCTTGGAATATAAAGTTTGACACTGCTGTCAAATCTTATGGCTTTGACCAGAACGTTGATGAGCCTTGTGTTTACAAAAGGATTATCAACAGTTTAGTAGCTTTTCTGGTGTTGTATGTAGATGATATTCTTCTCATTAGAAATGATGTAGAATATCTAGCTGACATTAAAAAATGGCTATCAACTGAGTTCCAAATGAAAGATTTGGGTGAAGCTCAATATGTTCTAGGGATTCAAATTATCAGGAATCGTAAGAACAGAACGTTAGCCCTGTCTCAAGCATCATATATAGACAAGATGTTGTCTCGATATAAGATGCATAATTCCAAGAGGGGTTTACTACCCTTCAGGCATGGAGTTCATTTGTCTAAGGCACAGTGTCCTAAGACACCTAAAGAAATTGAGGATATGAGACGCATCCCTTATGCTTCAGCTGTGGACAGTCTTATGTACGGCATGTTGTGTACTAGGCCTGACATTTGCTATGCAGTTGGGATAGTCAGCAGGTACCAGTCCAATCCAGGGTTAGACCACTGGACTGCAGTTAAAAACATCCTCAAGTATCTTCGGAGAACGAGGGGCTATCAGCTTGTGTATGGCTCTAAGGATTTGATCCTTACAGGATACACAAACTCTGACTTTCAGACTGATAAGGATTCTAGAAAATCCACATCAGGGTCAGTATTTACCCTCAACGGGGGAGTTTTAGTCTGGCGTAGCATCAAGCAAGGATGCATTGCAGACTCCACCATGAAGGCCGAATATGTCGCTGCTTGTGAAGCAGCTAAGGAAGTTGTATGGCTACGGAAGTTCTTGATGGATTTAGAAGTTGTTCCAAATATGAACTTGCCAATCACCCTTTACTGTGATAATAGTGGTGCAGTGACAAATTCTAAAGAACCTCGTAGTCACAAAAGAGACAAGCACATAAAGTGCAAATATCATCTTATTAGAGAGATCGTGCAACGAGGGGACGTGATCGTCACGAAGGTAGCCTCTGAGCACAATATTGCTGATCCATTTACGAAGGCTCTCACGGCTAAAATGTTCGAGGGTCATCCAGAGGGTCTAGGTCTGCGAGATATGTACATAGAATAATCTAGGGCAAGTGGGAGAAGTGTAATGGGTATTGTGGATGCCCTAGTTTATTATATTTATCTGTATTTGTACTTTTCATGTATTATACAGTATTAATACAAACTACTATTCCTACTTCAATGATTATTCATTCAATTTTGATTGTTGATGTACATTGCCCACTAGAGTTTTAGTTCAAGTGGGAGTTGTTGAGTTTTATGCCCTAAAACTCGTAGATAGTAAATGAAACAAATTCATCGATCTCAATAAAGTGTTATTTCAGTGATTCAGTAATTTGGTTATTGAATAATCGAGTTTCCATTAATAAACCCCAAATCCAATAAACTAAGATCCAAGGTTGTTTAAATGAAACTTGGACTAGTATGTGGGGACATACGGGGATCAGTGTCCAAGTAACAACCTAAAAGGTCTATAATATAGGGATAAGGCTGGGTACCTTATCTTGGTGACACTATGTGATACGACCCACCTTGTATTCGATATAGATGCAATGATCCAAAGCATCCATGTAGGAGACATGCGGGTGGGAGTATCATATGCAATGAGTTTGCATAAGACAGGACCGCGAAATAGTAACCACTAGATGTAACGCCGTTAACTAGTTTAGGTTTCTATTTCAATAGGATGACCTAGGTAACTCAATCTCAATCCTGAGTCTGTTATGAACCCCTTTCAGGAGGGATTGTCTTTAGATTTGTATGGGTGAAAGTGGCCAGTTCGCCGACTCAATAATCCTACCATTTCAGGGGCAATACCGAATGGGGGCTGGGAACATAAAAGTACAAGATGGAATTCACTCCTTCCCCTATTGGGGTAAGTAGATGTGTGTTCCCTTAAGGGCTGATTTTAGGGCTTGAACAAAGGCGCGTCGTCTTCTCCTAGCCCGAGAGGAACTCCTGTTTAGTGGTTGGACCCTAAACAACTTGTTCATTAGAGGAATCAGTAGTACTTAAGGAACCAGAGGTAACCCAGGGGTAAAACGATAATTTGACCCAGCTGGTGTTATGAACACACGTGAAGGATTGACTTACTGCTTGGTCGATATCCATGGACACAGAAATATTCTACTGTGAGAAGAGTGCAACTGTGGGTCTTTAGTGGAGTTACCCACAGTTAACGAATGTTGACTAAACTTGGTCAATGAGTTTGGCCAATTAGTCTCGTATCGTTGGAGCTTATGATCTGTAGGTTCATTAGGTCCCACTGGTAGCTCGTAAAGAGACTTGAGGCAATTAAGTATAAATTGTACATTTAAAGTGTTGAATTTATTTGGGGAATTGTAAAATGTATATTGATGCGTTATAATATAAAGTTTATGAAACTTTATAATATAATTTTTGAATTAATTTAAAAAATCTACTCTTGAGAGAAAATATTTGAAATAGTTCAAATAAATTTAATATGAATTGGATTCATATTAATTTTAATTTTAATAAAATCCCTAAGATTAAATTTATGATATTTAATTAGGGAAATTAATTAATTATGGAATTAATTAATTATTTATTAAAATTAGAGACATTTTCCTATTAGGAAGAAAGTCTTGGCCATTACTTATAAATAGGACCCCTGGGGTGGGGTGAAAGGTATCCCATTCATTCGCCTACTCTCAGAGAATTCTCCCAAAGGCTCCCACAAATCTCCTGCCTCTAGAAGTCTCAGAGTCATACCGGTGTAGCCATAGTGGTGGTGTTCGCACTAGTTCGTGATTAATTCACAAGCAGTTGCTGAATTTAATCTGAGTCGTCAACGAGAGTAAGTAATTTGTTACTTTATAAATTAGATTTAGATCTAATATTTTTGTATGCTTAACCTTAATATATATTTAGAATAGTTCTAATATTATTGCCAATGTATTGGTATTTTAGATTAAACAAAATTAATTACGAATTGGTCCCAATCACGCTTCCGCTTTACGGAATTATGGAATTCCAATCCTTCACTAACAAATAAAGCAACTAAGGAAATCAATCATGTTTCAACACTGTTCATAAACACAAAAGTAACAAGCAAGACGATATAAGGCAGGCAGATAACTCATACATTCAACAGTATATCAACAAACAAACAAATCATTAACGTTGCTTCCATACCTGGTGATGGAGAGGAGAACGAGGAAAACCTCTAACTCACACACAACTAAACAACCTAGGCTATCAAGGCCAGTCTACAAAAACCTCATCGCTCTGATACCAACTGTAACACCCCAGGTTTTACAACCTCTATCCTACAGACGCTACTACATCTCTAATCACTTAACTACGAATCTGAACCACTTTTAAACCGGATGTACCGAAAATTTTTGTAGCATAACGACATAAAGTGGCCTGAACCAAATTTATTTTAACACCTGATAGCAACAAAACACTTCTAAACAATTCGATCCAACTCCAACAAACTACAAATCATAACCACAACCTACTTCTCTATTCGAGTCAGGCCTCGAAGCAACTTGCATTAAATAAAACATGCACAAACCAGATTACAGATTAAACTTTTATTACCACTAGCTACTTATCCCAAAAGAATACTATCTAAACAACTTTATTCTTTAAATGACATAACAATGGAACTAAACTCTAAGTTCACAATATAAGCAACTCAACAAATCTCACCAATATAAACGACTAATCCAACTAGCCTATCAAAACATAGGTACGAAATAAAACCACGACATCCTAAGCATCTTCCTCATAACTCTCCTCCTCATCATCAAGATCCAGCTCACCGACAAAACCTGCAACATCTAAAATTTTTGGGGGAAGATGGGGAAGGGGGTATCAGTACAACCGTGGTACTGGTAAGCAGCTCACACTTACCAAACCACAAACAACAACCAATACAATCAACATACTTAGCACACGCATCCAATAGGTTTACACAACCACAACAAACAACATGCTTTTAAGCTACAAACTAAAAACATTTTTAAAAACAACCAACTAACACAATTTCACCACACGCCATGCAACGCACGCACTAGACTCCACATGATTTCCACGTCATGCTCCGCTACAAATGAATTCCGCGCCATGTGCTGCGCTAATTAGATCATTTCTGCGTTATGCTCCACACCTACCCCACATGAATTTCGTGCCATGTGTTGCGCCACTCATACGTGATTTCTACGTGACGCTCCACACTCACACCCACGTGATTTCTGCGTCACGCTCCACTACACATGAATTACGCACCATGTGATGTTCCTCACACCCAACTCATGCTACACATCACCCATGCAATATGCAAGCCAGACTCAAAAGCTAAACTCAAATTCACCATGCTCAAGACAACACTCATCATGCTTAAACACCCTCAGCGAACACATCTCAAACAACAGAGAAAACATGATTCATGATTAACACAACCGTTTCAACATTTACAACACAACAATTCATACATAGCAACTCATACTCAGTATAAATATAGGAAAAACAGATAAAACAAAAAACCATGCTTCATGCAGTCAAACAAGCTTAGTAAGTATAACTACTTACCTACAACGCTTCCAAGGCAACCTTAGTAATCCAAGGTAGTCCAATAAAGCCCTAAATAACAAGGATAGATCCTACTGAATTAGAACCAACTGAAAGCTACCCTAAACATGCTTAAAAGGCCTAATTCAACTAAGAAAGGACTTATTTCTTTGTTGTAGAACCACTTAAAATTCCCCAAATTAAAAACCCAAAACCTTTAGACCATGGGCAACCATGTCTAAGGCTCAACGGGCAATGGGCATTTGTTGGATGACCATGTTCAAGGCTTTTCAGCCGCTGAACAACAAGTAAAAAGTCACATCAATGACATTCTAAGAACTCCTAAAACTTAGGCAATGCTACCAAGGCTTAGTTAATTAACGAGACTTGTGTTGAATCGGTCTCCAAAAGGTTGGTAAAATTCTGCTCTCTCCTTACGGTATTTGGACAGCATGTTTTCATTTTCTAAAATTGATGTAGTTAAGTGCCTCTGATCCTAAAATTTCTTCCGCATGTGTTATATGAACACCTTCAATTGGTATCATAGCATGATTAAGGCACCTAACATGCATTAATTTTAGCTTGGTGGGTAGCTTTTCATATGATGAAACTGTGTAAAAACTAAAGAAAATTGGTTTTGGGATTGATTTTAATTTTCAGCCAATTCGTTGGAATTAATTGTAATTGCCTGCATGTTTATGGGCTTTAATGTGTTCATATGGAGTCTGTAAAATTTGAGAGTCAATAGAGTCCATTTAGGCCGTCAATTTGAAGAAATTCGGAGACTGCTCGCTGCTGGCCGAAAATTCCAGCATGTTGTTTTTTAGTTCCAGCTCAAGTACGTTCTTCACTTAACGGTAAAATGGTCTGGTTCAAGCAATCTAAAGGTGGTTCGGGTCGGTTCGAATTGTTCGGAAGCGGTCCAAGCCCTATTTGAAATTATTATTGTAATAATTTTAGTTTTTATTTTTGCTTGATTAAAAATCCCAAAACCAATTCACTTTAGTAAATTTAATTAATTATGCATTATTGAATGTATGTTTTAATTAAATAGTATTTTATGTGCATAATGTATGTCATTTATATTTAAAACCCCACCATAGGAAAGCATGTTCATGCATTTGTTTAATTTGAATAAGTTTTATTTATTAATTCAAATGCATGAGGGAAATTTCATGTTTTATTAATATAAGAGTTGTATTAATTTAGGGAGATTTATACTTGAATGGTTAATTAAAATTGATTAATTCATATAATAGTTATAATTATTAAAAGATAAAATTAACCAAGCATGTAGCATGAAATTTCTTTAGTTTGTTTATAAGTGTTATATTCAAATTAGACTTGTTATGGATTGTTTTTATAATTGTTATAAAAGAGATATAAATCTAAAATCTATAACAAGATAAACAGCATGCTCACTTAGGTTAATGAACCAACAAATCGATCAACTTGCATAGTTTAGGTCGATATCTTGTAAAACATCGGTTATAAGAGAACTCACCCGACAAAATGTTGTCTAAGGCTAGAGGTATTTAAGTTGAAGGTTTACGGAACACCTCCTACCTGGGCATTGAGTCAGTTCTTGAGTTAAGTTAACTCGAGTTTTATGAGCATGCGTGAGCGGTGTGAGGTTTTAAAGTGTTATCACCCAGACATCGTAGTATAAAGGATTATACAAACCTAGACATATGCTATTTCTAAATGGTGCTTTTCTTATAACTTCAATGTTTGATTGGTATATGCTTTTAAACACCATTAGAAAGCATGTTATAGGATTTATTCATTAAAAGTTATAAGAGTTATAAAAGTTGATGAATGGAAACCGTAAAACCTATAAAAAAAAGTTGCATGCTAACCTAGGATCTTAGGATCTTGTCATTCTTTAAATGGTTTAAAATGAAATAGACCTAAGATCGACTTCTCTAATAGAATTAGAAATATATCTTACTTAGGTTATTTTTTAAATAGTTTTAAATGTGAGTAAGTAGGACATTAGACCTTGGTTATAAGGGAACTCTCCCGGCAAATGGTTCAGAACCTTAGTTGAATTAACCATAGTCTTACTAGCATGCAATGTCACTAGGTTATTAAAAATGTTTAATCACCTAGACATTTAGTGTAAAGACCTTGTTTAATAAGTGATAACTGCCCAAGAGGTAGTTATTTAGGCCTCATTTATATAAGGATTTGCGTGTCTTTAATGCTTAATAGGGTTGGTTTTAGAGAGATATTACATGATTTAACCCATTTGGAAGAATGGAAGCATTGAAAATTATTTTGTGCAGATTATGCTGCTGAGCGACTGGAGGGAGCAAATTCTATGCTGCAGCAAAACTGGGAACAAAAACTGCCAAATCACAGCTCGTTAGCCAACTTCATGAACCGACTTCTGTTGAGTTATTTTTGTGATAAAGGATCAAGGAGAGCCTTACACGTGTCCTAGTTGACCTAATTCAAGCCTCCCATCCTTCTATAAAAGGAAGTAGCCGTCAAAGTCAAAGTCATTCCATGTTTTCCCTTAGAAGCCGAATAGTCTAGGGAGATTGAAGATTATCAAGAACACTATCATCCGCAAGCTGATTAGGGAGTCTACTTTCTTTATTAACTGGTGGTTATGGACATTCCTACTCAGATTGTAATTCGTATTCCTATGCCTGTTATGAACTAAGTAGCTTAAGGTGTTGGTTAGGGATAATGTGATTACTGTGCTTCATCTCTAGTAATATATTGACTATTGCATTTTGGTTAATTGTTGTGCTTATTCTCATTTTATGCCCGCCTGGCCAGCCGGTGTGAATAGCTCTCTCTAGTTTCAGGGATGATTTAGAGAGTGTGTGGCAATTATCCACACTACGATCATTGTGTATTGGTGAACGCCAGTGACTGAGCTAGGGATAACCAGTTGCCTAGTGCTTGATCGGTCACTCTTCATTGGGTTTGAAGCATATCCCAAAAGATCCGGAGTTCCGGGTGGAATCCGCTAATAATACTGCGAGAAATGCATGATCAATAATATTGCTAGAGCATATCTTAGAACAATCACTAAAGCTTAACCAGCGCCTGTCTTTAATCTGTCTATCTATTTGTTTACTCGTTGTTCTGTCATTTATTTTGCTTCAGCATAATTCTTATAAAACCCAATCATTTTATTATTCTTGAAACCATTGGAAATTTACACAAAAATAGGTAGAGTGGAAACTAATTCAGGGCTCGGATTGATAATATTACTTGTTGTAGACTGTGTATGCTTACCCAGGAATTCTAGAGTATTTTATATCATATTTTACTCACTCTAGGAACCCGACAAGTTTTTGGCGCTGTTGCCGGGTGTCTTGAGCATGCTTGGCAAGGGCGAGTTGTGCCTATGGCCGCATGTCCAAACCATCCTCACCCATCATGTTTTAGTACCATGTAATTAGTTTTGTTATTTACTTTCTGTTGTAATGAGTTTTGTGGGCGTATGACTCCTCGCGATGTCGCATGTTCACGCCTGCCAGACTAAAAATGCCTCATAATGTACTATAGGGGGGACCAAGTAGTCATCAAACCACCCCCTACCAAGCATTGTATACTTTATTGCTATCAAGCTTTCTTGCACCCTTGTATTCAATGCTCTCTTTTAAAGGTGTTTTCAATGCTTTTTCTCTCTCACGTTTTATAAAACAAATTTTCTCCTAAAACGTGAGTGGAGGCTAGACCCTATGCCAAAGTTGTCCGCGATTTGCGATTTTTGTACGGCTGACTTGCCCGCCGGGTTAGGACAAGTGCCGCACAATCGCCCGTTCCGAGTTTGAAAGTTTGCGATTGTGACAAGTGGTATCAGAGCCTAGTTGGCTCCTTGGCTTTCGAGAAGTAGTAAGCATGTCGGCAACCAAACAAATGGGCAAGACCCACGTTGAGCGACTCGTTGAGATAGAAGAACAGTTGCTATACCTGAGGGAAATACCTGACTCGGTACGATACGTCGAAAGTCGACTTGATGAGATCTCCGAAAGGTTGGGTGAGATTGATGCAGTGAATGCCCGGATTGATGGGCTACCTGTACAAGAGTTGGCAATAAGGGTAGAGACCCTGGAAAGCAAAGCTACGAACCCTTGTAGCACTGAACGTGGAGAAAGTTCCACGAGTTCCGTCGACAAGATGAACGAGCGGGTCGACGAGCTGAATACATCCCAAACAACCATGCTGCGGTTGTGTTCAACGAAATGACAGAAGACTTTAGAGCAACCATCGAAACCTTGAGAGGTGAGATGGCCGAAATTAATACTCGCCTGAATCTAACCATGCGAGTAGTGGAGAACCAGACCCCGAACCAAGGGCACGGGCTGCACAACAAGATTAAGGTCCCGGAACCCAAAGCCTTCAGTGGGAACCGTGACGGGAAAGAACTTGAAAATTTCATCTTCGACGTGGAACAGTATTTCAAAGTCACTGGAACTACTTCGGTGAGATGAAAATCACGTTGGCCACGATGCATCTCTCTAATGATGCAAAGCTATGGTGGCACACTAAGGTGAACGACATTCAGAGTGGCCTGGCCACAGTTGACTCTTGGGAAGACCTCAAGAAAGAGTTGAGGGCTCAGTTCTTCCCCGAGAATGTTGAATTCATAGCGAGACGCAAGCTTCGAGAGTTGAAGCACACGGGAGGCATAAGAGAATATGTCAAACAGTTTTTTGCCGTAATGCTTGATATCCGCGACATGTCCGAGAAGGACAAAGTGTTCGGTTTTGTTGAAGGGTTAAAGCCATGGGCAAAGACGAAGCTATACGAACAGAGAGTCCAAGACCTTGCCTCTGCCCTGGCTGCCGCTGAAAGACTCTTTGACTTAGGGGGTGATCCAGTTCCTCAAAGAAGTACGTACCACCGCTGCACAATGGAAGTCGGCCTTTCAGGCCCACGAACCAGAGACCTGGAGAGACTGATAAGAAACCTCAGACCTCCTCCTCGGGGCCTCGTCGAGGGCCTTACCCACCGTGGCAGAACCAGCAATGGCCCCTTTCTTGCCTCCTATGTAAGGGTCCCCATATACTATACGACTGCCCCAACCGAGCTGCTCTCACTGCACTTCAAGCCGCAGTACAATCCGGTAACTTGCCTGAACCCGAAGTTGAGGGCAACAAATCAGAGGAGGAGGAGAACACACCCAGGATGGGAGCCCTAAAGTTCTTGTCTGCCATACAGAAGAAGGCCTCCGGGTCGAAAGACACACTCGAGAGGGGACTGATGTTTGTGGACGCCATCATTAATGGTGGGCTTACTAAGGGTACCATGATTAATTCTGGCGCCACCCACAATTTCATCTCCGAACAAGAGGCCTGTAGGCTGGAATTAAAGGTTGAAAAAGATGCAGGCAAAATGAAAGCGGTTAACTCAGAAGCTTTACCTATTATGGGCACTTCCAGAAAAGTTCCATTGAAATTGGGTGAGTGGACAGGTAATGCGGACCTTGTAGTGGTTCGCATGGACGACTTCGATGTGGTATTGCGAATGGAATTTCTTTTGGAGCATAAGGTGATCCCTTTACCACTCGCCAAATGTATGATCGTCACCGACAGTAATCCCACCGTAGTCCTAGCGAATATCAAGCAACCAAGCGGCATGAGAATGATTTCGGCCTTACAGTTAAAGAAAGGCCTTCGTCTAGATGAACCCACCTTCATGGCCATCCCAATGGTCGAAGAACCCTCTACGGCGGAAGAAGTCCCGCCAGAAGTTTGCGACGTCTTACAAAAATATGTTGACATAATGCCAGATAGCTTACCAAAAGCCTTGCCACCTCGGCGGGGAATTGATCACGAGATTGAGCTCCTTCCAGGGACTAAACCTCCAGCGAAAAATGCATACCGAATGGCACCACTGAAATTGGCAGAGTTGAGGAAACAATTAGACGAAATCCTGACTGCAGGGTTTATTCGTCCCGCAAAAGCACCCTATGGGGCCCCTGTGTTGTTTCTGAAAAAGAAGGACGGGACCCTGCGGTTATGTATCGACTACCGAGCCTTGAACAAAGTCATAGTGAGAAACAAGTATCCAGTGCCGTTGATATCTGATTTATTCGACCAGTTACACGGAGCTAGATACTTCACCAAGTTAGACCTCCGGTCAGGATACTATCAAGTCCGTATCGTTGAAGGCGACGAGCCTATAATCACATGTGTTACGAGATATGGAGCTTCCGAATTCCTGGTGATGCGCTTTGGCTTGACGAACGCACCAACCACTTTTTGTACGTTGATGAATCAGGTCTTCCACGAGTACCTTGATCAGTTTGTAGTGGTTTATCTGGACGACATAGTCATATTCAGCCCCACGCTGGAAGAGCACCGAGTGCATTTGCGCCTCGTCTTTGACAAGCTGAGGCAGAATCAACTGTATGTAAAGAGAGAAAAATGTGCTTTTGCGCAGCAACGCATAAACTTCCTGGGCCATGAGATTGTATATGGCCGAATCAGTATGAACAGTGACAAGGTGAAGGCCATCCAAGAATGGAGAGTTCCTGCTTCTGTGACCGAGCTTCGTTCATTCTTGAGCTTGTCAAATTATTATCGTCGATTCATCGAAGGATTTTCCCGACGAGCTGCTCCACTAGCCGAATTGTTGAAGAAAGATGTAACCTAACATTGGTCAGACGAATGTCAGAAAGCTTTTGAAGAGTTGAAGACCATCATGACGAGGGGCCCTGTCCTCGGATTGGTGGATGTGTCGAAGCCATTTGAAGTCGAGACCGATGCGTCCGACTTTGCTCTCGGAGGCGTACTTCTTCAGGAAGGTCACCCTATCGCCTACGAGAGTCGCAGGTTAAATAGCGCTGAAAGGAGATACACTGTCTCCGAGAAAGAGATGTTAGCAGTGGTACATTGCCTGAGAGCCTGGAGGCAATATTTGTTGGGATCACGCTTCGTGGTTAGAACCGACAATATTGCTACCTGTCACTTCTTCGATCAGCCAAAGTTGACCGCTAAGCAAGCGCGGTGGCAAGAATTCTTGGCTGGGTTCGATTTTAAGTTTGAACACAAGAAAGGAAAGAGCAATCAAGCAGCAGACGCCCTGAGTCGAAAAGGTGAGCATGCGGCCCTGTGCATGCTCGCTCATATTCATACCAGCAAGGTTGACGGATCCATGCGCGACATCATCAAAGAGCAGTTACTGAGGGACCCTTCAGCCAAACTGTTGTGTCCTTAGCCAAAGCCGGAAAGACCAGGCAGTTTTGGGTCGAAGACGAATTGCTGATGACTAAAGGGAATCGATTATATGTTCCCGAGCAGGAGACCTGAGAAAGAAACTGATGTACGAGTGTCACGACACTCTATGGGCAGGTCATCCCGGATGGCAACGTACGTACGCCCTTCTGAAGAAAGGGTACTTCTGGCCGAACATGCGAGACGATATTATGCTGTACACGAAGACTTGTCTGATATGCCAGCAAGATAAAGTTGAGAAAGAAAAGGTGTCGGGACTTCTCGAACCTCTGCCAGTCCCATCCAGACCTTGGGAGAGTGTCTCCATGGACTTCATCACTCATCTCCCGAAGGTAGGGGACCACGAAGCAATCTTGGTTATCATTGATCAGTTTTCGAAGTATGCAACCTTTGTGGCAACCCCTAAGCAATGTTCAGCTGAGTTGACGACCCAACTATTCTTCAAGCACGCTGTCAAGTTATGGGGCATTCCATCGAGTATTGTGAGTGACAGGGATGGTCGTTTTATCGGCACATTCTGGACAGAATTATTCTCATTCTTGGGGACGAGTTTGAACATATCCTCCAGCTATCACCCACAGACCGATGGTCAAACCGAGAGATTCAACTGCATGCTCGAAGAGTATCTACGCCACTCTGTTAATGCCCGACAGAAGAACTGGGTCCAGTTGTTAGATGTGGCTCAGTTTTGTTTCAATTGTCAAACAAGTTCGTCCACAGGAAAGAGTCCTGTTGAGATTGTTAGTGGCAGACAACCTTCCCTACCTCATATCATTGATCATCCTTGTGCAGGGAAGAATCCTCAGGCCCATAATTTTACAAAGGAGTGGAAACAGACCACTGACATTGCTCGAGCCGACCTGGAAAAAGCCTCTAAGCGCATGAAGAAATGGGCAGACAGGAAGCGTCGCCCCCTTGAATTTCGAATTGGAGACAAAGTTCTTATCAAGCTGAGACCTGAACAGATTCGATTCCAAAGCCGAAAAGACCAGCGACTTGTGCGAAAGTATGAAGGACCTGTGGAAGTCCTCAAGAAAATCGGGACCACATCTTATAGGGTGGCGTTGCCTGCATGGATGAAAATTCATCCAGTAATTCATGTGAGCAACTTAAAACCCCATTACCCCGATCCAGATGATGATCGTCGTAATGCCGTTGTTCGACCTGGTATTGATCTGAAACAGAAAGAAGCCAAAGAAGTTGAAGAGATCCTTGATGAGCGCGTCAGGAAAACTGGAAGACCCGTACGGAGGGTCCAAGAATTCCTTGTCAAATGGAAGGACCTCCCTACGGAAGAAACAAGCTGGGAACGAGTTGAAGACCTTGAAGCCTGGATACAGAAGATTGAAGACTTCAAGCTACGCCAGTTGACAGGGACGTCAACAGTTTAAGTGGGGGAGAATGTCTTGAGCATGCTTGTCCAGGGCGAGTTGTGCCTATGGCCGCATGTCCAAACCATCCTCACCCATCATGTTTTAGTACCATGTAATTAGTTTTGTTATTTACTTTCTGTTGTAATGAGTTTTGTGGGCGTATGACTCCTCGCGATGTCGCATGTTCACGTCTGCCAGACTAAAAATGCCTCATATTGTACTATAGGGGGGACCAAGTAGTCATGAAACCACCCCCTACCAAGCATTGTATACTTTATTGCAATCAAGCTTTCTTGCACCCTTGTATTCAATGCTCTCTTTTAAAGATGTTTTCAATGCTTTTTCTCTCTCACGTTTTATAAAACCAATTTTCTCCTAAAACGTGAGTGGAGGCTAGATCCTACGCCGAAGTTGTCCGCGATTTGCGATTTTTGTACGGCTGACTTGCCCGCCGGGTTAGGACAAGTGCCGCACAATCGCCCGTCCCGAGTTTGAAAGTTTGCGATTCTGACACCGGGGACTTGAATAAGTTTTTATCTGATCTATTTTGTGTATGTGTTTTAGTGGTTTGGTGCTATAACTTTTTGATTGTTTCTTTTGTTTTTGCAGGTGTGATTTTGGTGCATGAGCGATCCGCCTTGGGTACGGTTTGAGCTTGATCCAGAAATTGAAAGGACATTTAGGAACAGAAGGAGGGAGCAGCGCAGAAACCAGATGGAGAACATGCCGCAACTTCCACAAGTTCATGAAGGTCCAACAGCAGCAAACCCCCAGCAGAATCCGTTGCTGCAGCAAAACCCACTGTTTGAGCAAAATGAGCAGCGAAATAATCAGGCTGAGAATCCTATCTTGATAGCGAACGATAGGACCAGTGCCATTCGAGCGTATGTGGTCCCTATGCTTAATGTGTTGAATCCAGGGATTGCACGTCCCCAAATCCAAGCGGCGAATTTTGAAATGAAACCAGTAATGTTTCAGATGTTGCAAACCGTGGGGCAATTCCATGGTTTGTCATCTGAAGACCCTCATTTACATCTTAAGTCTTTTCTAGGAGTTAGTGATTCTTTTGTAATTCAAGGAGTGCCTAGAGATGCTCTTATATTAACTTTGTTCCCGTATTCTCTTAGAGATGGAGCAAAGTCATGGTTAAACTCTTTTTCTCCAGGATCAATTAGGACGTGGGATGAGTTAGCTGAAATTTTTTTGAGTAAATATTTCCCACCTAATAGAAATGCTAAATTAAGGAGTGAAATAGTAGGGTTTAGGCAACTTGAGGATGAGACTTTTAGTGAGGCTTGGGAGAGGTTTAAGGAGCTTTTACGAAAGTGTCCCCACCATGGGTTACCTCATTGTATTCAAATGGAAACATTTTACAATGGTTTCAATGGAGTAACCCAAGGTATGGTCGATGCTTTGGTTGGAGGGGCCCTTTTGGCAAAAACTTTTGATGAAGCCTATGAAATTTTAGAAAGAATATCTATTAATAGTTGTCAGTGGTCGGATGTTAGAGGCACAAATAAAAAGGTTAAGAGTGTATTAGAGGTTGATGGTGTGTCCACCATTAGGGCTGATCTTGCAATGATTGCTAACGCTCTTAATAATGTGACAGTGATTAGTCATCAGCAGCCACCAGCTATGGAGCCTGCAGCAGTGGTGAACCAAGTCACGGATGAAGCATGTGTCTATTGTGGTGAAGACCACAACTACGAGTTTTGCCCCAGCAATCCAGCGTCTGTGTTTTTGTAGGTAATCAGAGGAACAACCCTTATTCTAACTTCTATAATCTAGGTTGGCGCAACCACCCCAACTTCTCATGGGGAGGTCAAGGAAATAACGTACAAGTGCAACAGAAGATGAACCAGCCAGGATTTGCTAAAACGCAGGTAATGCCCCAGCAAAATAAGCCGGCTTTGCCCCAGCAGAATTCGGGAAATTCTCTCGAGGCGATGATGAAAGAATTTATGGCTCGGACAGATGCTGCAATTCAAAGTAATCAAGCTTCGATGAGAGCCTTGGAATTGCAAGTGGGTCAGCTAGCTAATGAGCTAAAGGCAAGGCCTGAAGGGAAACTTCCATCAGATACTGAGCACCCTAGAAGGGAAGGTAAGGAGCAGGTAAAGGCAGTTACTCTTAGAAGTGGTAAGCCATTAGAGGAAAGAATTGAGCCTAGTAAAACCCAGGATATATATAAACATGGTGATAGAAATAATAACATTGTTGTCGAGAAGGAGTTGGAGTCTGGTCAGGGTGCTGGAGGCATCAAAGAAAATGCTGGAGCATCTGGTTCTGTGCCAGATGTAGAACCACCATATGTGCCGCCCCCACCTTATGTACCACCTCTACCTTTTCCACAAAGGCAAAAGCCTAAGAATCAGGATGGTCAATTTAAAAAGTTTTTAGAGATTCTTAAGCAGTTGCATATAAATATCCCTTTAGTAGAAGCTATTGAGCAAATGCCTAATTATGCTAAATTTCTTAAGGATATTTTGACTAAAAAGAAAAGGTTAGGTGAGTTTGAAACTGTATCTCTTACTAAGGAGTGTAGTGCTATTCTCAAGAATGGTCTACCCCCCAAGGCTAAGGATCCAGGGTCATTTACCATACCTGTGTCTATAGGTGGAAAGGAGTTAGGTAGAGCACTCTGTGATTTGGGTGCAAGCATTAACCTTATGCCTCTTTCGGTCTTTCGGAAGTTAGGTATTGGTGAAGCTAGACCTACCACAGTTACACTCCAATTAGCTGATAGGTCTATCACATATCCAGAGGGTAAAATTGAGGATGTCTTGGTAAAAGTTTATAAGTTCATATTTCCTGCTGATTTTATTATTTTAGACTATGAGGCTAATAAAGATGTCCCAATTATTCTAGGTCGTCCATTTTTGGCTACTGGTAGGGCATTAATAGATGTTCAAAAAGGGGAATTAACAATGAGAGTCTATAATGAGGAAGTGAAATTTAATGTGTTTAAAGCCATGAAATATCCAGACGAAATGGAGGATTGCTCTTTCATTAGGATTCTGGAGAGCACAGTTATTGAGACAGCAATACAGGATTCAGTTGATAAGCATTCAGAAAAGCATGGAGAGGTTAGTGTAGAAGATTTTGAATTTTGTTCTTTAGATAGAAAAAATGAAAAAGAATTGTTTAGGTGTGAGGATGTTTTTGAGTCTTTAGATTTAGATCAAAGAAAGGCTCCCCCAATTAAGCCATCCCTAATTGAGGCACCCACTTTAGATTTGAAACCTTTACCGGATCATCTAAAGTATGTGTATCTTGGGGAAAGTGAGACGTTGCCCATTATTGTTGCATCAGATTTAATGTCGGAGCATAAGGAGGCCTTAATAAAATTGCTGCAGCAATACCACAAAGCTATAGGTTGGACATTGGCTGATATTCAGGGAATTAGCCCATCTTTTTGTATGCACAAAATCACTCTAGAGGAGGGATCCTTTAGGAGTATTGAGAAACAAAGAAGGCTTAACCCCGCAATGAAAGAGGTTGTTAAAAAGGAGGTAATTAAATGGTTGGATGCTGGGATTATCTATCCAATTGCCGATAGCAATTGGGTAAGCCCTGTCCAATGTGTTCCTAAGAAAGGAGGTGTCACTGTGGTGAGCAATAAAGATAATGAGTTGATCCCCACAAGGACAGTAACTGGCTGGAGGGTTTGTATGGATTATAGAAGGCTTAATAAAGCCACCCGAAAGGATCATTTCCCTCTACCATTTATCGACCAGATGTTGGATCGATTGGCTGGTCAGGCCTATTACTATTTCTTGGATGGTTATTCTGGGTATAACCAGATTACTATTGCTCCTGAAGATCAGGAAAAAACCACTTTCACCTGTCCTTATGGGACATTTGCTTTCAGGCGAATGCCTTTTGGCCTTTGCAATGCTCTAGCAACATTTCAGCGGTGTATGTTAGCAATTTTTTCTGATATGATTGAGTCCACTGTTGAGGTCTTTATCGACGATTTTTCAGTTTTTGAAGGGTCTTTTCAGAATTTTTTAGATAATTTAGGTAAGGTGTTAAAAAGATGTGAGGATACCCATCTAGTTCTTAATTGGGAGAAGTGCCACTTCATGGTGAAGGAGGGCATAGTGTTAGGTCATAGGATTTATAAGAATGGTCTAGAAGTTGATAGAGCAAAAGTTGAGGTTATTGAAAGATTAGAATCACCGAATTCAGTGAAGGGAATTCGGAGCTTCTTAGGGCATGCTGGATTTTATAGGAGGTTCATAAAGGATTTTTCCAAAATCAGTAAGCCTCTTTGTAACTTATTGTGCACTGATCATGTTTTTTACTTTAATGCAAATTGTAGGAAGGCTTTTGAAACATTGAAGGCTGTTTTAATCTCAGCACCCATTCTCTGCGCACCTAATTGGAATTTTCCATTTGAGGTAATGTGTGATGCGAGTGATGCTACAGTAGGTGCAATGCTGGGGCAGAAGCAAGGCAAATTTATTCATCCTATATATTATGCAAGCAAGGTTTTAAATGAGGCACAAGTCAACTACACAACTACTGAAAAGGAGTTGTTAGCTGTTGTGTTTGCTTTTGAGAAATTCCGGCCATATTTGGTTGGATCCAAAGTCACGGTGTTCACGGATCATGCAGCAATAAGGTATTTAATGTCAAAGAAAGATGCAAAGCCTAGACTAATTCGTTGGGTTTTATTACTGCAGGAATTCGACTTGGAGATAAAGGACAAGAAGGGATCAGAGAATGTCATTGCAGATCACTTGTCTCGTCTTGATCCATCATCATCTTTGCTGGAGCAATCTGCCATTTTCGATTCTTTTCCAGATGAACAGCTTTTTGCTGTTCAGGTAAAGGTAGTCCGGGATGTCCCTTGGTATGCTGATATTGCCAACTTTTTAGTGAAGGGAGTCACCCCTATTGATATGGATTGGAGGCAGAAGAAAAAGTTTAAGCATGATGCAAAATTTTTCTATTGGGATGAGCCATTTATGTATAAGCAATGCTCTGACGGTATTATTCGTAGGTGTGTTTCAGGTGATGAAGCAACCGAAATCCTGGAGCAATGTCACTCTTCGCCGTATGGAGGCCATTTTAGCGGTCAAAGGACAGCTATGAGGATTTTGCATTGCGGATTCTTCTGGCCTACCTTGTTTAAGGATGGCCACTGGTTCTACAAGCAATGTGACGCTTGTCAAAGGAGAGGAAACTTGGGGCCTAGAGATGAAATGCCTCTTACTTGCATTTTAGAAGTTGAACTATTGGATGTATGGGGTATTGATTTTATGGGGCCATTTCCCTCTTCTAATGGCAATGTTTTTATCTTATTGGCAGTGGATTACGTGTCCAAGTGGGTGGAGGCCATCGCATGCCATCAGAGTGATGCTAAGACGGTTTCAAGGTTTCTCCAATCGCACATCTTTGCGCGGTTCGGGACACCTAGAGCTCTAATAAGTGATGAGGGTACATATTTTGTTAATAATATCTTAACTAAGCTTTTAGCTAAGTATGGAATCAAGCACAGGATAGCTACCCCCTATCACCCACAGGCTAATGGTCAAGCTGAAATTAGTCAAGCTATTTTAGAGAAAGTAGTCCATCCATCTCGAAAGGATTGGTCCTTTAGGTTGGATGAGGCTCTTTGGGCTTATAGGACAGCTTATAAGACTCCTCTAGGTATGTCTCCCTATAGGTTAGTATATGGGAAAGCTTGCCATTTACCATTAGAGCTTGAGCATAAAACATTTTGGGTTTTGAAAAAGTTAAATTTTGATCTGAGTCGTGCAGGAGCAATAAGAATGTTGCAGCTTAATGAGTTAGAAGAATTTCGTCAATTTTCTTACGAAAATGCGAAAATGTATAAGGAAAAGACTAAGCTGTGGCATGAAAAAAAAATTAAATCTATTGAGTTTGTCAAGGGTCAAAAAGTTTTGCTTTATAATTCTAGATTAAAATTATTTCCTGGAAAATTAAAATCTAAATGGTCAGGACCGTTTATTGTTATTGAGGTTTTCCCCCATGGAGCAGTTACTTTGCAAGATGAAAAATATGGGAGAGTATTCAAGGTGAATGGACAGCGTGTGAAGCATTATTGGGGTGAGGAGTTTCGGATGAAATATCCTTCCCTAAGGTTGGTTGATGATTGAGAGAGCAGGATTTTTGCGGGAGCATTTCACAGAGCAAAATTTTGAGCTCCCAAGAATTGTATTGATTTTATTTTTCGTTGATTTGATTTTTATTGCGGTTAGGTTAGATTTGATTTTGCGAGATTTATTAGATTTTGTCTTTAAATATTTGATTAGATCTTATCTATTTTGTTTTGAATTTGATTTTATTTTTAGGTTATTTATTTAGATTATCTTTGAATTATCTTTTTATTGGTTTGATTTTATTATATTTTATTTTCAGTTATTTGAATTCTGTTAGTTAATAAAGATTTTCTCTAATTGATTCGGCTTTAAGAATAACAAAAATTAATTAAGTTTGATTTGATCGGTTAAGTTCAATTTGAATTTAAAAGATTTGATTTTCCTATTTTGAAATTTAAATTCCGTATCTAAGATTCGGCAGGTTCAGAAGATTGTTGCAGCAAAGATAATGCTGGAGCAAATTTCTCGTATGCATAGGAAGGATTTTAGTGTGAGTAATTATTTTTACCGTTGGGATTTTTGAATTTCTATGGGAAGGTGAATTGCAGGGATGTTGCCACATGTCGTGAAGGGACAATCCAACGGTTTAGCCGTTGACAGCATGTCGTTATTTCCCATAGATGATTGGAGTTCCACAATTTTACCGTTAGGGATTTGAATTGCAACTTAATTGTGAACGGTAAGGCCATTTATTACGGAGCAAATCCTTTCGGTTAGGATTTCAAATTGTTGGAGCCTTATTTATTTGCAGACATTGGTAAGTCTTCGTTCTACTTCGTCTTCTTGATTCTATCTTGCCATCTACATTCTTTATTTCTCTTTTTCATTCTTTGCAAAACCCTTTGAGTTATCCATGGCCAAAACAAGAGCGAGGAAAGAAAGAGAGAGAGAGAGTGAAGAGGAAATACCCATTACCCCCGAAGTTCCAAAAGTGAAAACTAAGAAGAAAAGAACACCGGAGGAGAACAAAGAAGAAGGCGACAATAGAGGGCGGAAGAACAGGAAAAAGTGACAGAGGATGAGGCTGCTGCAGTGGTTGAAGAAAACCTGGAAGAACTGCAAGAACAGACCCCGGGAGAGGCTGATCAGAGACTTGCGGATACAGATACGACTCAAGAGGAAAATGTTGAGGAAAATCAAGAACAACAGGTTGAGATGGTGAGAGACGAGTAGGTAGACGCAGTGTCTGAAAGAGGAAACAAGCAGGACCAAGAAGCTCGTGTTGAGGTAATCATGCCCGAATCGCCGAAACGTCGCCGCATAAAAAGAAAGGTCGGCCGTATTCAGGTGATTCGGACTGATACCCCATCACCACCATCATCAGATTCTGAGAGAGAAAAGGCAGAGCGAGAGGAAAGAGAGAAGAAAGAAGCTGAGGACAAAGAAAGAGACGAAACAAATAAGAAGACTGAGGAAGAGCCGTTGCTCAAGCGCAGGGCAGAGAAGGGCAAAAATGTTGCTGAAGCATCGGAAGAACACGAGGCGATAGAAGAACAGCAGGTTCCATTTGATCGCTTCGTCAACAATTTTTCCAGAGCAAAATACTCTGAGCTTCTGAAAAGGGATTTCTTGTTCGAGCGCGGTTTCAGTGGTGATCTTCCACAGTTTTTGAGGACCGGTATTGCAGACCACGGCTGGGAGCTGTTTTGTGCGAAGCCGGAATCTGTAAATGCACAGGTGGTGCATGAATTTTATGCTAACATTGTCAAGGAGGATGGTTTCCAGGTAATTGTCTGAGGAGTCGAGGTGGATTGGAGTCCAAGTGCTATCAATGCACTGTACAACGTTCAAAACTTCCCCCTTGCGGCGTATAATGAGATGGTTGTGGCGCCATCTGATGAGCAACTAAGTGAGGCTGTAAGGGAGGTAGGAATTGAAGGGGCACAGTGGCAGTTATCCAAGACTCAGAAGAGGACATTCCAGTCGGCTTATTTGAAAAGGGAAGCGAACACATGGATGGGATTTATTAGACAGAAGATGCTTCCAACAACACATGACTCGACAATCTCATGGGGACGGATTCTCCTAGCTTTTGCCATCTTACGGTCTCTCAGTATTAATGTAGGGAAGATCATTGCGAATGAGATTTCTGGATGTTGGAAAAAGAAGGTGGGGAAACTTTTCTTTCCAAACACAATCACGATGTTGTGCATAAGAGCAGGGGTTCCGGTGGATGAGGGAGATGTGATCCTGTTTGATAAGGGGATCATAGACACGCCCAATTTGGCACGGCTCCAGCGTGTGCAGGAGGTACGTCAAGGTGGGCTTATCCATGGCATCAACTCGATTATAGAACAACTGGCACTTTCGGCCAGTAGGCAGGAGTTTGCTGAAAGGAAAACTTTAACCTTCTGGAACTATGTTAAGAATCGGGATGGGGCTGTAAGAGAATTTTTCAAAACCTTATCCAGCCCTTCCAGCATTCCCAAACGATCTGTTGAACCCCTGGATTCTGCCCCCACCTGTTGAAAGAGGAGAAGAGGATGATGAAAATGAACCGGGCCAAGAGGACTGAAGGATGAAGTGGCCATGGGCGAGCATAATTTTTGTTCTTAAATTTTTGATTGCTCGTGCATTTTCTAACCTCCTTTTCTATTATTGGTATGTTTGCTTTTCTTTTTACTTTTCTGCTGCTTTAAAAAAAAATACATCTGATGTGTAATTTTTTTTTTAATGAAATTTCTTGATGTTCCATTCCATGAGCACTAAGCAACTCTAACTTAACTAATTTTTCTCTGAATTTTTGAAGCTTGGACTGATTACGCTTAATTAGATCAAGGTATTATGATCTCCAGAAACCTTTTGCTTGAGCATTTCTTCTAGCCTGGACTGTTGCTACGGCAAAGAAGATTTTCAAGGTAGTATTGACTTATATAATCCACTTTAAGCTTAGTTCTAGTCCCGCGCTTAGGTTAAAAATTCAGATAGAAAAATTTATGTTTGGAGGTATAATTGCTTAATTAATGATTCACTAGGGACAATGAATAATTCAAGTTTGGGGGACTTTTTGCTACTCCAATTATTTTGCTCGAGCATTCCTCTCCTTCAAATTAAAATTTGTTAGGTTATTGAGTAACCGGGGACATTTGTGATACCCACAGTTTGTCTTCGCGTCAAAAGATGACCTAGGAAATATGAAAAAATTATGAGAAAAAAATTATTTGTTGAAAAATTATTTGTTGAAGATTTTGCTGAAAAAATTGATGGAGCAAAAGTTTTGAAGGTTGAATGATGATCCAGCTGTTTTTCTGTCTCCCAGAACTTAGGTGAGCTTCATCACAAAATGTCGCCATTCTGAGGGGGAAGAGATGGAATAACTAAGGATTTTTTAGCTTTATAATGAGTATTGAGCCTAGTTGGTGATAAGTTTGAGGCAAGGGTATACTGCACCATAAAGTGGGTCATCCCGTGCTTAAGAGCTTATGACTGTAAGGCTGCTTTAAGTTTGATAAATAATGAAATAAACCCCTTTAAAAATATGTTTTGAAATGTCTGATAATAGAGCTAGGTTGTGGTGAGTTCTTAGAATTAAGTTGAAAAGTGGTGATTATTTGTCCATGCCGGAGGAATCATTTTGCTGCAGCAGAGCTTGGTTTTGCAGAGTGCTCAGGTAGAGGTTAAAGGTAGTGTTGGACTGTCTGGTTTGATTAAGCTAATTCTTTGTCTAAAGTTTTGAAATTCTTGAAGGAAGGTTGGTTAGTATTGCT
The DNA here is from genome assembly GCA_036850905.1 of Luffa acutangula. Taxonomy (NCBI): domain Eukaryota; kingdom Viridiplantae; phylum Streptophyta; class Magnoliopsida; order Cucurbitales; family Cucurbitaceae; genus Luffa; species Luffa acutangula. Next base: position 23,394,446 of record CM072087.1, read on the forward strand.
CGGGACGCGCAATAGTTCAAGTTTTGGGGTATGATAACTGCCCAAAAGGTAGTTATTTAGGCCTCATTTATATAAGGATTTGCATGTCTTTAATGCTTAATAGGGTTGGTTTTAGAGAGATATTACATGATTTAACCCATTTGGAAGAATGGAAGCATTGGAAATTATTTTGTGCAGATTATGCTGCTGAGCGACTGGAGGGAGCAAATTCTATGCTGCAGCAAAACTGGGAACAGAAACTGCCAAATCACAGCTAGTTAGCCAACTTCATGAACCGACTTCTGTTGAGTTATTTTTGTGATAAAGGATCAAGGAGAGCCTTACACGTGTCCTAGTTGACCTAATTCAAGCCTCCCATCCTTCTATAAAAGGAAGTAGCCGTCAAAGTCAAAGTCATTCCATGTTTTCCCTTGGAAGCCGAATAGTCTAGGGAGATTGAAGATTATCAAGAACACCATCATCCGAAAGCTGATTAGGGAGTCTACTTTCTTTATTAACTTGTGGTTATGGACATGCCTACTCAGATTGTAATTCGTATTCCTATGCCTGTTATGAACTAAGTAGCTTAAGGTGTTGGTTAGGGATAATGTGATTACTGTGCTTCGTCTCTAATAATATATTGACTATTTCATTTTGGTTAATTGTTGTGCTTATTCTCATTTTATGCCCGCCTGGCCAGCCGGTGTGAATAGCTCTCTCTAGTTTCAGGGATGATTTAGAGAGTGTGTGGCAATTATCCACACTACGATCATTGTGTATTGGTGAACACCAGTGACTGAGCTAGGGATAGCCAGTTGCCTAGTGCTTGATCGGTCACTCTTCATTGGGTTCGAAACATATCCCAAAAAATCCGGAGTTCCGGGAGGAATCCGCTAATAATACTGCGAGAAATGCATGATCAATAATATTGCTAGACCATATCTTAGAACAATCACTAAAGCCTAACCAGCGCCTGTCTTTAATCTGTCTATCTATTTGTTTACTCGTTGTTCTGTCACTTATTTTGCTTCAGCATAATTCTTATAAAACCCAATCATTTTATTATTCTTGAAACCATTGGAAAGTTACACAAAAATAGGTAGAGTGGAAACTAATTCAGGGCTCGGATTGATAATATTACTTGCTGCAGACTGTGTATATTTGCACAGGAATTCTAGAGTATTTTATATCATATTTTACTCACTCTAGGAACCCGACAATAAGGCATAGACTTAGATAGATTCATTTAGTCGGAATTTACCTGTAATAAACCCTAAAACCTTATGACACTTGAGTGGGAGGAAAAGTATAGAAACGAAATATTCATATTAAGTTTCTACTCTCACGTTCCCCTGAGTTCACATCGTGAGATCCGTGCTTGGCCTCGAGGCTCCCTGGGAGCGTCTCCCTACGGATGGTGTTTGCATGGTTTTATATCAAGGTGAATGGGGAAAGTGTTCATAGTAAGTGGGAGAAGGAAACGTGTCAAACGTATCCTGCGGTCTCCATCATTAGGTTGCACCGTGAGATTCCTATGCGCTGCCTGCGAGTCGCCCTACGAGCGATCACCCTATGGAGGGCTTGCGCATGGGATTCGAAACAACGCAAACTCCAGAAATGGATAGGGTTTCTTAGGGCCATTCCCAACATTAGCTCTTCCCTACGGTGGCATTGTTGGGGCCGCCCTTCGGGATCTAAAAATGATGGGTAACACTTACAAGATGGTCTTGACAAAATTAACGTTAGCTAATAACTATTGGAGTAAGAGTTATTCTAGGAATAGTATTTGGCCGAGATTGTCTCGATTCAGAGAAGGAGTAGCTGACTGCCCTACGGTAGTGGTTATTCTAATCCCCCTGAAGTTACGTTGCAAATAAATCAATTGTATATATGGGTCGATGATTGCTTTTGCTAAAATCTGATTGGATTATATTATTAATGGGTTTAGTGCATGTTTCTTATAGAGATTAATTTGTTTGTTTTAGCAATATGTTGAAAAACGAATGTGCTTTGTCAAATGCCAAATTAAACGGTTTAGTACATACGACTAAGAATACTTACTTAAACGCTAACCACGTGGCAAAGAATTTAGGTTTGGTCTTAACTGAGGAATATCCTCAAACTAACTGCATAGCCAAGAAAAACATAATCAACGACTCTAAATGCGATTTATTAGTCTTGGAAATGTGTTTAGTGGAAAACGACGATTCTGCCTGGATACTCGATTCAGGTACCACTAATCACGTATGTTCTTCATTTCAAGGAATGAGTTCCTTGCAACAACTAAAAGCTGGAGAGATGACTCTTAAAGTTGGAACAGGAGAAGTCATCTCGGCTATTGCAGTGGGAGACATGAAATTATTCTTCACCAAGGAATGTTACATGATATTAGATAATGTGTACATAGTTCCGAAAATTAAAAGAAATTTGATTTCTTTATCTTGTTTATTGGAACAAGGTTACTCAATTTCTTTTTCTGTTAATGAAGCATTCATAACTAAAAGAGGTATTAATGTTTGCTCTGCAAACTTGAAGAATAAATTGTATGTTTTGAGACCAATTGAGTCTAAAGCTATTTTAAATCACGAGATGTTTAAAACCGCTGAGACTCAACCTAAAAAGCGAAGAGTTTCTCAAGATACCTATCTCTGGCACTTGAGGTTAGGCCATATCAACCTCAATAGGATTGGGAGATTGGTCAAGAGTGGACTTCTAAACAAGTTAGAAGACGACTCGTTGCCTCCTTATGAGTCATGCCTTGAGGGCAAGATGACAAAACCACCTTTTTCCGGAAAAGGTTATCGTGCCAAAGAGCCCCTAGAGCTCATTCATTCGGACCTCTGTGGACCAATGAACATCAGAGCTCGAGGAGGGAACGAATATTTAATCAGTTTCATTTATGATTATTCGAGGTATGGCTATCTCTACCTGATGCATCATAAGTCCGAAGCTTTTAAAAAGTTCAAAGAGTACAGGCCGAGGTTGAGAACCTATTAGGTAAGACGATAAAAAAACTTCGATCCGATCGAGGTGGAGAGTACATGGACTCAAGTTTTCAAGACTATTTGATAGAGCATCGAATTACGTCCCAACTCTCAGCCCCTGGTACACCTCAGCAAAACGGTGTATCGGAAAGGAGAAACAGAACCTTGTTGGACATGGTTCGTTCGATGATGAGTTATGCTCGGTTGCCTAACTCTCTTTGGGGTTATGTAGTAGAGACTACAGTTTATATTTTGAACGTAGTTCCCTCAAAGAGTGTTTCTGAAACACCGTTTGAGCTCTGGAAAGGACGTAAAGCTAGTTTACGACATTTTAGAATTTGGGGATGCCCTGCATACGTGCTAGAAGCAAATCCAAAGAAATTAGAACCCCGTTCTAAATTTTGCCTATTTGTAGGCTATCCCAAAGAAACGAGAGGTGGATACTTCTTCGATCCAGAGGAAAATAAAGCACTTGTATCGACAAATGCTACATTCCTAGAAGAAGACCACCTCAGAGATCACAAGCCACAAAGTAAAGTCGTTGTTGATGATGTTGGCACCTCGAGTCAATCACGTCCTTCTCAAGAAATAAGAGAACCTCGACGTAGTGGGAGGGTTGTTAGAAAACCTGATCGCTATTTGGGTTTAACTGAAACTCCAGTCGTCATACATGATGACGGAATCGAGGATCCATTAACCTTCAAACAGGTAATGGATGATGTTTACAAGAATGAGTGGATTAAAGCCATGGACTTGGAAATCGAGTCCATGCATTTTAATTCAGTATGGGATCTTGTAGATCAACCTGCATGGGTTAGACCCATAGGGTGTAAATGGATCTATAAGACAAAACGAGACGCTGCTGGAAAGGTACAGACCTTTAAGGCACGACTTGTGGCAAAGGGTTTTACCCAGCGGGAGGGGATTGACTATGAAGAAACTTTCTCCCCTATTTCCATGCTAAAGTCGATCCGGATACTTTTGTCCAGTGCCACGTTTTACGATTATGAAATATGGCAAATGGATGTCAAGACTGCCTTTCTGAACGGTAATCTTGAAGAAAGTATCTACATGTCTCAGCCAGAGGGATTCACAGCTCAGGATCAAGAGCAAAAAGTTTGCAAGCTTAAACGATCCATTTATGGATTAAACAACCATCTAGATCCTGGAATATGAGATTTGATAGTGCGATCAAATCTTATGGCTTTGAACAAAACGTTGATGAGCCTTGTGTTTACAAAAGGATCATCAACAACTCCGTAGCTTTCTTAGTATTGTATGTAGATAATATCCTACTCATCGAGAATGATGTAGTTTATCTAACTGAAATTAAACTATGGATAACAACTCAATTCCAAATGAAAGATTTGGGTGAGGCACAATTTGTTCTAGGGATCCAAATTGTTCGAAACCGAAAGAACAAAACGCTAGCCTGTCTCAAGCGTCTTATATCGACAAATTGTTGGTTAGATATAAAATGCAATATTCCAAGAAAGGACTATTACCTTTCAGGCACGGAATTATTTTGTCTAAGGAACAGTTTCCTCAGACACCTCAAGAAGTTGAGGACATGAGATGTTTTCCCTATGCCTCTGTAGTACGTAGCCCAATGTATGCCATGTTGTGTAGAAGGCCTGACATTTGTTATGCAGTAGGGATTGTCAGTAGATATCAATCAAATCCAGGATTCGATCAATGGACAGCCGTTAAAAGTATCCTTAAATATCTTAGGAGAATGAGGGACTATATGCTCGTGTATGGTTCGAAGAATTTGATCCTTACAATGAGTTTCCATAAGACCAGGACTGAGAAATAAGTCGCTCTCGCTTTATAACATCGTTTACTGACGAGACTGACTATTTCATGTGATGACCTAGGTAACTCGATCTTAATCCTGAGCTAACTATGAACTCCTGTTTATTCGGGCTTATCCTTAGATCTACATAGGTGAGAGTGGCTCAGTATCGCCGACTCAATAAGCCTCTCATTTTAGGGATAAGAACGGGTAGATAGCTGGGGACATAGTCGTGCAAGAAGGAATTCACTCCTACCCGAATTAGGGATAGCAGAGAGGTTGTTCCCTTAAGTGCTGACTTCGGAGCTTGAACAAAGGGATCCTGTCCTCTCATTGGCCCGAGAGGGACTCGGTTTTATGGTTGGACCGTAAACCAATTGTTCATTAGAGGATCAATGGGACTTAAGGAACTAGAAGTACTATAGGGGTGAAACGACTTTTTGACCTAGCTATAGCTACGAACAACCTGTGAAGGATCGACTTACTAATCATGGTTGAATCAAGTGGACAAAAATACATCTATTGTAAGGGGAGTGCAACTATCGGGCTATAGTGGAGTGTCCCGGTAGTTAACGAATGTTGGCTAGCTTCGATAATGAGATTAGTCGGTTAGCCTCGAATCGTTGGAGCCCATGATCTATAGGTCCATTAGGTCCCCCTACTAGCTCATATCGGAACAAAGTCTAGAACAAAAAGATAGGAAGCTTTGAATCGTTCAAAATCGAGAAAACGAGTATTATCGTAAATTGTGTTTGACACAATAATTTAATTATGAATTAAATTAGAAAATGAGAGATGGAGTATTTAAAAGCATTTTGAATACCATATATATGAATTAGGATTCATATATAATTCATGGCACTAGGTGATAAAGATTAATTGGATTAATCATGTAAAAATTACTTGGAATTGTACCAATTAATTACCTAGAAATTAATTTCAATTTTGAATTGAAATAGGAATTAATTGCAAGCTGAAAATTGAGAATTTAGATTTAATTTTAAGTGGATTTAGTGGCATTCCCACTCTTGCATGTTGATGCATAGTGGAAAACAACACAACCATGCACTAGTTGCATGTGTTATGAATTAAACACCTAGAATCCACTTTGAGTTGCAATTTCACCATGTGTCTAGTGTCATGAGGCTTCTCTGTGCATGGAATATGTCTATATAAGGAATATGAATCAGATTCAAAGGAAGAAGAGCCATTTTCCATATTGTTATGCTGCTGGATTTTGGTCTAAAACTCTCTCATCTCCATATATCTCTCAAGTGCTTGAACTTTCAAGCATTCCCTTCCCATTCCCTATCTCTATAGACTCCCACAAGTCGTTCTTGGCCCGGAGAATAGTAGGGAAGACACTAGAGGAGGTCCACACACC